>OY728130.1:1454089093-1464089093 GCA_963277665.1 Viscum album | reverse complement strand
TCTTATTTAATGTCTAAAAATTATAAATAAAATACCGTTATGTAGGAAATATTTTTATCTTTCTAATGAATATTTATAGTCTAATTTATCTTATGTATGACCCTATATTAAAAATGATTTAGTTATTAAACATTGATTTTAACTATTTTAACCCTTCTTTAAATAAATTAATAGTAATTTTACTTATCTAATCCAAGTGGACCTAAATGGTCGTATATTATTCCTATGGTTTTTTTTGGTCAAATTACACTTATCCAATAGAATTAGGACATTGTTAGGGTATTAACTATATCATTTTTACACTTAATTACCCTATTTACTTTTAACCGTGGTAAATAAAAGTAAAAAGTTACTATTCACAAAAATTATTTTCATCTCATTGAACAAAATTTTAGTCCTTCATATTAACCATGTCTCTTATATTTTCTATATTTCACTTACATAAGCGGTAAAAGTATGTTTTATGTATGTTTGCAAAAAGCTCCTAGGAGATAGGTAAAAGACTGTAAAAAGTTCAATAAACTTTTTATATATCGAAAATTATTATAAAATGACTCCAATGAATTAAATTGAACATATATAGGTATTATGTATCAATTTTTACTTAAAAATAATTTAAATAAAATAAATAATTATTTAAATAAAAAGTCGGTTTTTAAATAGTAACCCAGTGTTTTCACAATTCATCAAAAATTGAATGTTTTCAGAAAAATTCCAAAACTTTACCCTAGGGTAATTTCGATATACCAAATCCAAAAATGAAGTCCATTTTGAAAGATAAAATTTCTAAAATTTCAAAACGTGGGTATTACTATTCATAATGGCTAGTTTATAATAATATTATAATAATATCTCATTTAGTGAAACTTGGTATTGTGTACTATAAACGCTATCACAGAAGGTCTTGATTGCGTATAATTCAAGCCAAGTCAGGATTTCGTGTAGTGAAAGCTACATTTGGTGTTGCGTATAACATAATCAAAACTTATTTCATTTATACATTAAACAAAATCTATACTTAATGATGTGTAGAATAATTTCCACAAAACGAACTTGAAATTGTGTGTAACACGAGTCAAGAATAGTGTTGTGTATACTACAAGCTATAATGGTGTTGCATATAGAACAAGATAATCTTGGTGTAGTGTATAATAAGAAACATCAGAGAAATTAAAAATAATATATCTCATAAAATCTCGATTTGTTACAATTATCTACCTTTTTCCCATTACATCGACACTCAACTGCTCGATGACCTTCTTTTCTACACTTAAAACATTTTCTAGTACCTTTTATGCAATCTACACCATGATTTTTGCCACACATTGAGCATAAAGAAACATTCATCTTATTTTCACCATTGTTCTGAGATTTTCCCTTGAACTCCAACTTTCGTTTCTTGTCAAAACCATGAGATGGATATGTAACACCAATTTCCAATTCTAACTAGATAGCACAATGCGCAATTTCATCATAGCTACTGATGTCTTTTATATATAATGCCCTTATAAGACTTGGTTTTATGCCACTGATGAATCGATCAACATTACATTCTGGTTGAATGATAAATCCAGATGCATACCTTGCAAGCCTTGTAAAATTCACCTCGTATATACCAATAGATTCATCATCCTTTTAATTAAGCTCAAGGAACTCCTTTTCCATATTTGTACGAATAATATGAGGGAAGTATTTATTTTAAAAAAGTTCTTGAACTCATCCCATTCCATAGTTCCAATTTCATTTTGGGGCCTTGTATTCTAGATAAGATTCCTCCATTGATCAGCTTCACCTTCCAAACGATATACTGCTAAGATGAATTTATCATGTTCAGAACATTGTAGGACTAAAAATATCTTTTCAGTGGAACTGATCCATTATTCATCCACTAATGGATCAGTAGATCCACTGAATGAAGGTGGATGCTACCTCATGAAGGATTCAATAGAATGTTGCTCCTTTATCTGCTCCTTTGGAAGTCCAGAATGATTCATAGCTTGTGTAAGTATAACAATAATATTTTTCAATCCATCTCCCATAACATTGGTTTGTTCAGGAGTAAAATCATTGCATCGTCCATTACATTGATGAGCATGGTTCCTTCTGGTTCTATCCATCATCTAAAACCCAAAAAAAATAGTGTGAGAGGAAAAATAATTATAGGAAAACAACATAATAAAGGGGGAGTATATTCAATATCTAACATCTTAGGATTAATTTTAATATCGTTACTATAATTCTAGGATTATAACCTATACTTATACTTAACCTTAGGGACATCCCTAGACATACCTTAGAAATATCTCTAGGGATTTCACTAAAGTTTTAACATCCTAGTTTCCAAAGGTTAACTAAACCGTTCCTCTGATACCAACTATAATGGCCCAAATATTGATGTACATGAACATTACATTACTTTTTCGGAATACTTAATACATAAAAAAACAGACACACAAGGACCATAATATTTTAGTGTCTTTGGAAACTTGGAACATAATCTCCTAATCTTGGTGAAAGATCCTCAACATCTCCAATAATGATCATCCTTTTTTTATTACATAAAAACATTCTTTATATCCTGAGGAAATTAAAACATATATAGGGTGAGCTCAAATGCTCAGTAAGGGTAAGAATGGAGAAAAAAACAAAACATATACATTTGAACTTCAAAACATGAACATAATATTTAAACATCAAATTTTTGAGCAATGACATAAAACATGGCAGTACATAAATCATAGATTATAATGGAACATAAATCATGATAAAATCTAATGGGAATAAAACATGTAATTGTGGAAACCATTAGGCACATGTTATGATTTCCATAGTATCCAAGGCATTGCTGCCAATTCCATCTTAGGGTACAAAGTCCCTTACTAAACCGGGATTACTTTTCGTTCCAACCCTGTATTACTAAACCAGATTTACATGCCATTCCAGCTATGTCTATCTCATGAGATATAAATATTTACCCAATGTATTGGAGGGAGATATAGGTCCCACCCATCTCATAATTAAATCATTCTTTCATGTGACACAAAATAAACATACATCATTCATAATAACCCAACGAATAAAATGGGTTTCATAAAAATCATTCCATCATAAAAGAATCCATATAAAAAATGGATATCATTTCATCATAAGATAAGTGAAATCATGTAAATCATAGAGACATTATACTTGAAACATACACATATGAAATAATGTCATCTTAGATTTAAAATGGTTTGGATAAGGCACTTGAAAATAATTCTTGAGGAAAATATCCTTTCTTGTCAAAAATCATTTTCATTTTACAAAATTACATTCTATTTTAAAAGAAAAGTATTTTGTTGAAAATATTCATGAAATCATGTAGAATAAGCTTCAAGAAAATAAGGTGTTATGAAACCTTAAAAATCCATTCATGTCATATAGGTTAAAAAACATTCTTCTCGTACTTTTTCCGAAAAAAGTCAAAAAGTACCTCGTATGGTCAACAAAAAAAATATTCCTTACATAGCATGTAGTAAAAGACAAAAATGTGTAAAAAGGAATTTAAACATACTTGAATACATTTTTATAAAACATGGACATGGATGATAAATATAACCCCAGTAAATACTTACGTATAAGCAATATCGGATATAAAACAATTGAGACTGCAACATTATCCCTTACCTTAGGTCTGATATGCTTCGTACGTATCTGAACCTCCTGTATAATGATTTAAATAATGTCATTGAATTATTAAAGAATCATATTAATTGTTATGATATCATATATGGTTCACTTATTACTTTATATTACCCGTTCTTTTGTAAATTCATTTTAAATTAGCATTTTGGGTAAAATCGTTTCATTTATCGTCCGTGTTTTGAATTTTAATTATTAATATGATTACTTATATCATGATTAATTAATTCCAAAATATAAAACATGATTTATATATAATATATATTCAAAATATAATATATATATATATAATAGATCAATAAATGGAAAGAAATAAACCATTCATGGAGATGGTAGGTCGTACATACGCATGAAGCTATTTTCGTTTCCTTATTGAATTGAATGGAATTAAGTAGATGACAAATATATATATATATATATAAATAAATCCAGTATAATTATTATTTTATATATTTCATGATTAATTATTATATATATACTTTATAATCATTCTTTAATTGTTAACATGGAAAATGAATCGCATTGTGTCGTGGAGACGGTAATCTGTACGTACGCACAAGCAATTATATCATTCCCATATTTATTGAACGGAATTGTAGTGGATGATATAATATCTTAGAATTAGTATGATGTTATAATAATCATAGATAGTTATTCTTTTGACCGTTATACCCTTCCAAGTAAAGTGGTTGTGGAAAAACAGATTACACCATGGTGCGGAGACAGTATTCTGTACGTACGCACGCACGGTGATTTCATTTTCCATAGGATGGATAGAAGGTGAAATGATGTTGTTTCATATTTATAATAACATATAAGTATATGAGAGATACTGATGTTATTACTTCATAAAGAAACCACTAAATAAAATTATGTATAAAAATAATGAAACTTGAATGAATCGTTAGAAGGTATTACCTCTTTCTCGAAGTGCCTTCTTTGAACTTCCTCTTAGGGTACTAGAGTTGGACTTTTGAGAGGAACAGTACCTCTATAAGGTTTCTAGGGAAGTGGGGAAGTGAAATGGGCTGAGTTTTCCTGATCTTCATGGCTCAAAATTGCATGAGGAGGAGAGGGAGGAGGTGCCCTTTTATAAGGGAGGAGAGGGGCACCTTTGGAATTATAAGAAATATTAATTTCTAATAAATTACAACCCCACTTAAAAACCTCCACAATGACTCAAATAAAAATATTAGATTATATAGGGTTGTAATATCATCAAACAATAAAATTTATACATGTTTTTAATTTAATATTAACATTATCAACTTGATTTATCCTTATTTAATCTTTTTAATTTTATTTGTGGTAATAAGATTCTAAAATTTAAATTTTTATAAATAATTACTTATGTGTTGTGAATTGTCCATAATTGGATATTTATGAAATTTTGGACCATATAAATTTTAATTTATAATTTTTAAATATTTTTTGTAATTTTTAAGCAATTACATATTATGTTATTTTTATGAAATAACAATAGTGTCAATTTTGACACTATTCATTTATTTGAATTTAAATAAAATCTTCACAGAAGATATTTTAGAAATAAAAGCATTAATAGATTCATAACATGTCATATTTATCTATAAAATTATTGGATCACATCAAATAGTTCATATAATATTTATTTTAATATTTTTAAAAACTTTTATTTGGTATATCTCTTAAGAATATAATTACTACAACATTTTCGTATAATTATTTAATATACGTTTTTATTGCATAAAAATTTAAAATAAAATCCTATGATGAAGATAAATACAAAACCTTTCATAATAATATTATTACTTGAATTTATAATCTTAAAATAACTACATTTAAATTGTTATATTCATTAAATTATGAAGGTGAAATCTTTGACATCATTTAAAATAATATAATATAAATGTGATAGTAGGTTTTATAAGGCTCAAAATGGTCCACAAATATACCCTTGGTTGATTAGGGTATATATATCCTCGACCAATAATTTTTTTTCATGTTTTTGGTCCTTTTGATAGGTATTTTTATTTTAATAAAAACTATACTATTCATTTTTCACTAAATAAACAATTTCTGAATCACTATTGTGTCTCCATTAATGATAATTATTTAATCCCTAAAAATTATAAGAAAATTCTCATTATGTAGATATTTGTTTTATCTTTCTGGAGACTATTAATGTTCGAAGTTTCATGAAGTTTATCACTAAATTAAAATTATTATACTTATAAGATTTAAGAGAGTGACATGTTGTCACTTTTTTTGGTTTTAATATAAATTAAATTATTTTCACGGTCAAAATTCTATAAAATTAATATAATCATACCCTTAGGTGATATGGGTCAACTTCTAGTCATCCAATATAATTTTGGCATCTGTTAGGTTAATTTTATAATCTTAGGTTTAAACTTAATTACTGTATTTATCTTTAACTGAAGTAAATAAAAAGTACCATAGTTACTATTCATAGTGCCCAAAAATAAAAAGTAGCCTATTAACATAATTTGGACCTACTGATACCAAATATGGAATCCATTTTTCAAAATTCAAAACACAGATGTTTTATTAATTAATTTAATGTAATCCCACTATTAAGAAAACGAGTTTTCAAAGTTAAAACATTACAAAAGATTGAAATGATTATACCTATGAATTTAATGTAAAACAATGCTAGTCATATAAATTATATTAAATGGTAAAAATATATTCTATTTATACATTAAAATAATTCAATATTTTAATTTAACCATATAAATTATTACGATGAAAAAAGTTGTTTTTAATTAAAATATAGCGTGTTTTTACTATTCATTAAAAAAGAAAGATATCATAATAATATGAAAAATTTATCCAATGTAAATTTTAATATCCTGATTCCAAAGACGAATTTTATTTTTCCAAATTGGACTTATAAACATGTAAAAATCTAGATTTAACATGGGTGCGCAATCAAAAGGCGACACAGTTTCATTTTTTTAAAAATACTTATTTTACCCAAAAAATTTATTTTTTTCTTATAACGTGTTCTAGAAAATGTGTAATATGAATAATAATGTTATAAAATTCAAAATTTAGTTAATACTATTCATAACGGAAAGTTCATTATAAGATTATAATAATATATCATTGTTTAGTGAGACCCAGTATTGCGTACAACACACGCTATCGAGGAAGGTTGTGATTGCGTGTAATTGAAGCCAAGTCAGGGTTGCGTGTAGTGTACGACTCCTTTGTTGTTTCATATAACAAAATCCAACCATATTTCATTAATACATTTAATATATATATATATATATATATTCTCAATGTTGCGTAGAATAACTACTATCAAACAAACTTGAAATTGTCTGTAACACGATCCAAGATTAGTGTTGCATATACTGCAAGCTAATATGTTGTTTTGTATAGCGTAATATAATCTTGGGGTATCATACAATAAAAGAAATCAAATAAATTAAAAATAATACTTCTCATAATATCTCGGGGTGTTACAATTTTCACTTTGTGTTTTGAAGCATTATAATTATGTCATTGTGTAGCACGTTTTCTTTTTCTGGGTGTCCCTTTTATAAGGAGTCATTTATACCAATTCAATTGTTTCACCTTGATGTACACCTTTGGATACTTGCTTAGTGAGTTAGAGGATTTATAGCATGTTTATAGACACCCCATGGGTGTTCCAAGTTGTGTTTCCCCTTAATGGTCAAACTATTAATTTCTTGAAACAACTAACTAGATTCCTCATAAGCCTTTATATGTAATTTTCCTTGATACATGACTATTAAATGGAACCCAAGACACCTCTTAGGTGATTAGACTGTATTTAGTTAGAATTCCTCAAGTATGAAATTGCCTTTTTGACCACAAAATATTTTTAATGGATCCTTGAGCCTTATGAATTGAATTTTCAGGATCTAGTAAATTAGATGGCATAAATTGGTCTGAATGTAATTATTATGATGTATTACTCTCTTTTAAATGAATTAAACAGATTAAATTGGTGACACATAAATGACGGTTAATACATCATTTTTTGTTATTCTTTATTAAATTATTTTTATAAATTGTAATGCTTTGAATGAAATTGAACTTGAATAAAAATCAATATGAGAAGTATTTCATCATATTCTATGTTATAGATATGAATATTTCTTCTATAGTGGCTTGGAAATCATGTTTCATGGGAGGATATGCCTCATGAAAATTATAATTATGAATATTCCTTTATAAATGCTATGATACGATGGTAAACAGTGTTGAGAATGAAACATAATCACGCTCCCTTATATTAGGTGTTGAGTATGTCATATCACCACAATGATACTATTTGGTCATTAGGATGTATGCACTAAATTACATGATTATAGTGAAGACATGAAGGCTAGCTCACTATCATGAGTACAGTGCATGACATCTCACACTATTCATGGGATGCAGGGTATGTACCCTATTTCTTGAACATATATGATCATTACACTGGTCATGGGTGTTTGTGTTACACCATACCCAACAAACAGTAGTATTCAATGTATATAGCCACTTAAGACTGCACATACATGGTTCATATAGTTGGAAAAAATATATATATAATTTTACTATATATATATATATTACTAATATATATAATGTGACTGATCAGAATTTATTCTTGGCCAAGAGCTGAAAAATATAGAGTCTTCATGTGTATTTTAAGAACCTTGGTTACCTAGTTATTTAAATTTTCTACATTTTTAATTAATTAATATTCCCTACACACTGTTTAGTTTTGATAAAGGTTGGATTACAAGTAGAAACTCTTGGTGGTGTCCTGCTGATATTTTTATATCAGACCCTACTCGAGCTGGATTTATTACCTGAGAAGATTATCTATTTGCAAATTTTGATAATGGTAGATACCTACTACAATTTTTTGATATTCCATTCTTATAGTTCAATTATTTCAGTAGAGTACTATGCATATTCTTGAGATTCTTATGGAGTATCTTTTTTTCTTTTTCATTTCTTTATTGAATGAATGTATATTCCTACACCTATGTTCCCCTTTTGTATTACCATTCCATGAATATATGTATTAGACACTTCCCTTAAAAAATTTTATTATGTTACCACTATTTCTTATTATTCCGTTTCTTATCTTCTTATTCTATATGTTTATATTTTTTCACTATTATTTATTATTTATTGTATCTGTTTTTCTACTCTAATATGGGGTATAGTATACTCGCCATACCATCTTTACACCCTCACTACTAGTCAGCAACCTCTGTCTTAGAAGGAGTCATGCTTGAGGTCATGTGACCCACTAACTTGGGGAAAAAGTTAAGTGGATCCCAGCTAATGATGTTACAAGATATAGTTAAATTCAATATTCATCACTGAGTCCTCCATTTTTTTCAAACTTTCTTCCCAATATTTTCACATGTTTATGTTTTAAGGGAGAACATTGAAGTTATATTCGAATTAATTAATATTTTACAACATTTATTTTGAGTAGCAATATCTCTATTAAAATATTTGATGAATCTCTAGCTATTTAAAAAAAATATGCAACCCAATATTTGAAAGATTATGAAATAAATTTGAAATTAAAATTATTGAGAACGAAAATTTTATTATAAATAAGCTAGAGTTTACTTGAAAGTTTAGAACTATAATTTCCATACAATTTCAAAGATGATGATCAAATTAAAAATTCACAAAAATTCATCACTTAAACAAAGGACTTCAACAACTATTATAAAAGATGAATAAAAACCCTTAGAAATCAATAAATATTCACTTTACAAAATTTAATAAAAATTATTATTTTTTAATTCAAATATGTGACATCTATCCTTAAATTAAAAATTTAGTGGGATTTTAAATATTTAGATTCAATGTGTAATATATGAATATAATGGATCTTTCAGTACTCTATAATTGTAAAGTGAAGACTCTTATTGGATGTTGAGTATTCTTCTTTCTATAACTTTTAAGGCCATTCAATTATTTATACATGATCCCTATAATTTATTCAAGATAACTTATATATATAATATGATTTTAATAATAAATTCTTCTCATTTATAACAATGACGATTAATAGATCATGTGGTCTCATATTATTTTATATCCTACAGTGTATATATCCATTTCATTCGAGTGGTGAGCCTTATAAATTCAATTTTTCCATTTTTTGTATCTTGAAGTGATAGAAATGTGATAACATAATATAATTCTATCACTTCAATGTGTGATAAATAATGTTTAATAGTGGAATATAAAAAAGATATTTAGTGATTCTTCACCCCCTTCATGATTTTTTAGGATAATAGTATATTTTTTATTAAATAAACCTCAAGGGTTGTTATGAAATAACTATTAAAATTTTACATTAATTAATAAATTATTTTTGATTATTAATAATGAAAAGTGACCACTATTTTAATGTAGAGTTGGTTATAAAATTTGTGTATAAAATGGATCACATAAATTTATTCAATAATATGGGATTTATGATGATTTATTTTTGAATTATGAAATAATGAATGATATAATTATTTGATACCAATTATTCATTGGTTTCGATATTCCTGAAGTATCCACAAATGAGAATATTTCTTATACAAAATGTTTTATATTAACTAATTTAAACTAAAATAGTATTTAAAATGAAGGTAGATCTTGGAATATAATTATTTTATTTTCATAAAATAAAAAAATTCATTAATTTCATGAGGATTGAGATAATTTAAGTTACTTGGAATTATTCCAAGAACATTTATAATGGAAATTTAAAGGTGAAAGAATCTATGATATAGATTTTTTAAAGTATTAAATTATTAAAGTGAATGAAGATCAATATTAACTATATATTTATTGTATTTAATGAAGTAGGGAGAATCATTACAGGATTTGGTGACACTCTATAGTGACCCTAGCATTTTACGCATATTCTTATAAACTTTTAAGAATAATTAACTATCAAATACAAACCAAGTATCATAAAGTCTAGTTTATTTGGAATATTGGGAAGAAAATTAGAAATAATGAAAATAATATCTTTTATTTGTTCCCCATAGTGTTATTTAACATCCCGTGAGATCATACATCTGTATAGGATAAAATAGGGAGTACATGAACAAATGTATGAGCTAAAAATTCCAGTAAGGTAATAAACATAGTATTAAATAATAATACATTAGTTTAAAGGAATAACATTGTGAGATAAAAAGTAATGGCTAAAGACTAAACATATAGAATCATAAAAATAGAATAATGTCTCATGTAATCATGGAAACATATGAATGTGGAAATAACACATAACATAACATAAACATGATTCAATTCTAAATTTAAAGACTATATCACTTGGTGGGAAAAGTCCCATAATAGATCAGTTTTACTCCATATTCCCATACATGAAGTTTCATGAGACAAAACATTACCCAATGCATTGGAGCTCTGCCTAGGTGAACCCATCATAAAATATTCATGCATATGTGTGCCACATGATGAATCAAACATAAGGGATAAACATAATTGTCACCCTTGGAAATAAATGGGTATCATATTCATGGAATAAGTAATAACCAGAGGGAATATCCTAATAGTTTCCATGAAAAAAAGGATTTAAATCATAGATGGGTATTAATAAAGAAAATTTGGTATATATCATAACAATTGAAGTCCAATAGAAGTGTAAACATTTAAAATGTGTTTTTAAGTATCTTTATAAATGATCCACATTAGCGTGGTTTAAGGGAAAGTATTAAAGATTCCTTAAAGATGAAAAATGCATAATTGTTTGTATAAAAAACGAAATAATATTGATTTTCATAATGAAATGATATATTTTAGAAAATATTATTATGTCCTAAAATACATTACGTAGTGTGCATTAGAATAGTTGTGAAACGGGGAAGATCCCGTTAATTGGGCTTAGCTATCAGGAGGAATTGAGCAAAGGAGCTTTTAAAAACATATATATTCCATAAAAGAAAGATGAATTGATCTAGATACATAATTTTGGAAAATAAAAATATAAATTAGAGTAATTTTATAAAAATAACTAAGAATTAAATTGTGGTAATGAGAAATAATGTGTAACCCAAATAAAAAATGGTGGTTCGAAGAGAACACTTAGCTTATGTCCAAATATGTTTTGCACATGCACTTAATGTCCTCGATAATGAAATTACATTATTTAATAATTTAATCAAGAACCAATAAAATATATATTTTATTTATTATAAATTTTTATGTTCATTTATTGAAATTTATAAGATTTATAATGTTTAATTTTTTTGTTCTGGGTGTGTTCGTTTCATGGTTTTTTTGTAGTTTCCCTTGTGTATAATTATGAAAGTTCCTTTCAAATGGAATAACCACTCTAGAAATGTAGTTATATGATATTAATGCTATTTAATAATTTTAGATGGTCTCATATATAATTTGTTTTATTATTAGGATGATTAATTTGATAATACATTTATGATAAATGTTAGGTTTATTTTGGCCATTTTTCTGACCATCGTAAACTACTTTCATTTTATTTTATATTATGCCTATAAATTTGTACCATAAAATTAAAAGAGTTATAATGTAATGATTTTAATATGGTTTACCCATAATAATAGTATTATGACTATACTTTAAGGGGGTAATGGAAAATGAAAACTCATCATCCCTGGAGTCGGTGAATCAACACCTCAGGGATAATGTTTTCAATTTTAGAATAAACGGATAGGAGAAAAGATATTATGATGACTATTACATTAACACAATAAAATTATAGTATATGTATTATTGTGGTTTTATCATGCCACTTGGGATAGGGGATTTTAAGGGGGTATAAGAAAATAAAATATATTAAAATAGAAATAAAAAGGATTCTACCTCTTGAATATCATCTCCTTATGAACCTCTTTAAGGCACATTGAATTGGTCTTGGGGTGATACCAGCAACACCAAGACATGATAAATAGTATTTATATAGTAGTTAGTTATAATATTATCAATCTCAAATTCTAAGAAGGTGTGAGGAGAAGAGGTGGTGAGGGGTGGTTTTTATATGGGGAGGAGAGGGCTTTTTTTATTATTTTATTCAATTGTTAATTATTTTGATGAAATACTATCAATAATGTTGATTATTATGACTATGTATAGAAAGTAATTCATTTGAGTTTGAACTAATGGGTTTTTACATCTTTCATGACTCAAAAATTCATGTATTTGGCTTAAAATGTCAAAGGCCATAAATTACCATATTTAACTATTCAAAAAAATTCAAGTATTTTCGAAAAAACCGAAAAACACATCTTTTCAATTTCATATGTCTCAATTTCAAAAATGGCCACAATTTTATGAAAATAATTTTCTACATATTATTAATTTAATTTTTAATTAAATTCATCATTTATATAAAAAATACCAAATTTAATATTATAACTGATTTTATGAAACTTTATAAAAATTAAATAAGGTATCATAAAATTATCTTATATTTATAATAAAAAATTAATATTTTAGGGGTATATTTTTTTAAATAAATTTTATTTTAAATCATTACATTATTTAAAAAATTTAAATAAACATTTATGTTCCACAAAAATACCAACACTTAAATTATAATTTTTAAAACATTTATTTACTTATTCCAAGATATAAATATATATTATGTTCATTTATAAGATACCTAAATATAATTTATAATTTCATAGGTGATGTTACTATTATATTGTTTGGATAAAAATTCTTAGTGATTATATAACTATTCCAACAGCCAGCTTACTATTCCATCGGTAAAGGCTCCTTAATTTCTAGGAATACCACTTATTTAATTATTAATTTAGGAGAATAATTTTTTATAAGGATCTCAATTTGATATAGGTATTGTATTTTATATAACATAATTATAATAATGGAAATTCCATTCATAAAGTTATAATTCATTACATTATTCTCCCATTATGAAATTTTACCCTCGAATTTTCATTTTAGATTCTAAATAGATAACACACGAGGGTAATTCTCCTTCATCTCTCCCTCTAGTTCCCATATTTACTTATAATAATTAGGATTCCTAAACAATAATTTGAAAAGATGTGTTGTCTTTTTGCGTTGGACTTCGTCTCTATGGTCTGTGATCATTACCGACTTCTCTTCATATTAGAGGTCATTCTCAAGTTGTACCACATCTAGAATTAGTACATGTGAGGGGTCAAGTATGTACATCCTCAGGAGAGTTAAATTAAACAAATTATGATCATGAGACATGTTTTGGGTTATTTCAAGATGATAGACCACTGATTCTATTTGATCAATGATCTCAAAGGGGCCAATGTACATTGGGCTATGCTTCCCTTTATTTCCAAACCACATGAATCTCTGCCATCATGATATTCAATGCAATACTTTGTCCCTAACATAAAACTCCGAATCCATTTGATGGTTATCACCATAGATCTTTATTCCACTTTGAGTAGCATTGATATGTTTTTGGATGGCTTACTCCTTATATATCATCTCTTTCATGAGATCAAGTCCAAGTAATTTCATTCACCAAATTTATCTGAATATCTTGGAGTTTTACATCACTTCTTATATATAACATAATTCTTATACATATGAACACTTGAGTGAAAGATGTTTTTGTATGAAAACACAACCAATGGGATATTTTGATTCCATAAACCATTAAATTTCATTGGTTTTTATCTTAACATGTAATCACGTGTTCTAATTGTCCTATAATATTAGAAATCAGTTTCGGGAAGGTAGTTTATGATAAAAATCTATTCTATACTCAAATAATGTTGAATACTTCTATATAATTTCAATGTAAACCTTTGATCATGGTCATATACGATTTAAAGTGTTAACCCATGAATCATCACCACATCCTTCACATGTTACTTGGAACGTTCTTTGAGTGATAAATCTTCATAAATAGTAATGAATTGGGAAGTCTAGGTGAGTCTATCCACCAAAAAATATACCACATTTTTTCCTATGAATTGCTTCATGGGAATAGCCAAAAATTCCATATTGACATTCTACCATTTTTATATGGGTATATGAAATGGTTACGTTATCCCTTTGGACTTATTTTCACTCTGATATAATTTTTTGACATACACAAAATCATTTGAAATACTCCACAATATCTTTTTATCATATTGTCTCACCAGAAGTGTTCTCTGAGATCATGATATATCACAGTACTTCTAAGATGGATGAAGAAAAATGAGCTATGAACATTATCCAGTAGATCCTTTTTATCTTAGGTGATAAAGGTATACAAATCATAGTTCCAAACCAAATCACACAATCATCATTAACTTGGAACTTATTTATCTTTCCTTCCTAAACTTCTCTCACCTTATTTTATATATTTTCTTAATCCCTTTTTACCTTCTTGATCTTATCTTAGGTAGATAGTTTTGAAATAATTTGGGAAATGTAGGATCTATTACCTACCATTATGATTTCCAAATCAAAACATTTTATTTCAATGAATTTTAAGTATTTCTTAATCCGCATCATGGATATATTAAGCTACATATCATGTGCTGGGTAGTTATTCTCATGGATCTTCTACTGTTATGATATTTAGGCTATCAATTTATCATTATGCACAATTAAAAAACCCATGAATTTATTCTAATTATCACTATATATCACAAAACCTTCTCTGCTTGTTGGTAGTGTGAGTACAGGTGTAGTGATGCACATATTTTTTTACCTATTTGATGCAATCTCCACGTTAAGTAGCCCATAAAAAATTTAGCCACATTAGAGTCAGCTTGGATATATGGTTTTACAATCTTAATATGTTCTTCACAAATCATCTTTAATAACCAGCTAAACCAAGGAAACTACATAAATCCATTGCAAATTTTGTTATGGGTCACTTATCAATTGAAATTATTTTATAAGGGTCCAATGATATCCCTTTACTGGTGATGTAATTATCAAATAATGATACTTCTTCTACCAATAAATCACATTTATTGTAATTTTGGAATAGTTTCTACCTTCTAAAAGTCTTTAGCACATTATTCAAATGATCCTTAAGTTCCTCTTTTCTCTAGAAGTATATCATAATATCATCAATAAAGGCAAAAAACATTTGTTGAGGTTATCTCAAAAGAATATTTTCATTATTTATATGAAATATGATGGAGAATATGTGAGTCTGAAGGGAATCATTATGATCTTATAGTTTCCATACCCTATTCAAAATACAGTCTTGTAAATGTCTTACTAATTTACCTTTAATTTGTGATATCCCAACTAAAGGAACACCTTAGAGAAACACAAGGCCTCACACAGCTGATCAAACAATTAATCTATACATGGTAGGGGATACTTGTTATTTATCTTGATTTTTTTTAGATCACAATAATCAATGTAGGGGTATGTTGATCTATCATAATTCATGATGAAGAGGACTGGCACACCCCATGGTCAAGTGACCAAGAATATGAAACCATTTTCTAGATTCTCTTATAACTGGTTCTTTAGTTCCTCCATCTAAATGATGGAAATTTAGGAAAGTTAATTTGAAATAGGTAGAGATCCTTGAGTATGTTCTGTTGAAAATTGAACCTCTCATTCTAGAGGAAGACCAAATAATTCTTTAAGGAACATATTAGTGTAGTCCCTCACAATGTGAATTTTTTGGAGTACTATCCTTTACTTTGAATTAATAATTTGAACTATATATGCTTTTTTATAAGGAATTATTATCCAAAACTATGATGATGATTTTAAAAAAGGATAATCCTCCTCTTGACACTTGTATAAAATTGGAGGATGCCTTGGCCTATGAAGAGTTATCTCTCTTTATTGAAAATTGATGTTGTATTTATATAAATATATAAAATCCATTCACAATATATAATAAAACTCCACTAAATAATGTAAGATCAGATTTTCTAAGAGGATCAGTCCATAAACATTATTAATAGATGAGTTATATACTTTAGATGTAGTAATTTCCCCGTAAATTGTTCCCATCGATAACTAAACCATCATATTATGAGGTGGTATTTAAATATTTCTTATAAAATTGAAATAATTGAAATAATGTATAGAACACAAATTAAATAGTATGGTAACCTTTCTTGAATGAATAACCAGCATACATGTCATCAAATCATTATCAGGATCCAACTCAATAATACTGATAGCATATGACCATTATTTATTATTTAGAGGATGTTTTTGATTTCCTCTAACAACCCTAGGATTAGGGAATTGGATCACATAATTCTTATATTACTTTTAGATGAAACAATGAACTATAGGCTGAGTGTTAGTCTAAACCATCATTTTGTCTTCAATATTATAAGTATTATTTAAATCCCTTTGTCAAAAATCATCTTGACGACCCTCTCTTACACATTAAACACACCTCCTGGTTCCCTTTATAGAGTACACATGATGCTTCTTCCCACACATTTCGCACATTGGATGATGTATTTTATTTCCATAATGGGATTTGTCTATTGATCCTCCCATATAAAACTCTTTTTTTTATTTTTATCACCAAGGCCATGAGACCACTAAGAGTCTCTGATCTCCATTTCAACCTTAAGGGAATAATATACAATCTCTTCATATCTGTCAAAGTCTTGAATCAACAATGTTTTTCATAGACATGGATTTAGTGAACTAAAGAAGTGATCATCCATTCTTTTAGTTTTCAAGACCAATACATGGGAATATTATACATGTCTATTAAAATTTTCCTCATATACCCCAATATACAGGTATTCCTTTGTCTATAGTATGAGGAACTCCCTTTTCAAATTAAAATAGATATTTTAGGGAAAATATTTATTGAAGAAAATATTTTCATTAATACATTCCATTCCATTGAATCAATTTCCTCATTAAGATTTTTGTTCTTCATCAGTTTTCACAAGTGATTTTATTCCCCCTTAATACAATAGAACACTGGCATGGCTTTATCTTCTTAAGAGTGCTGTAGAATAGATAGTATCTTCTCAATGGAGTTAATACATTTTTCATTGAGTAGGGGATCATAATATACTATAAATATAGAAGGGATTTCTCATATAATGAATTTGAATACAACGTTCTATTTATTAGGATAGGGAGGGAATTCAATATAATTCAAGTTATTATTCATAACATAATCTAGTTGATCAAGTACTGGAATAAAGTTATGACATATCATACCAATTAGACTTGGAATTATCTTTGAGAAATTTTCACACTTCCCATAAAATTGATTATTGGAAAAGGTTATCCTATTTACATCCATGTACTAAGAAAAAGGCAATACAATTAGGGGGCTTGAATACTTAGGTAATAAGTATATAAAAAGGAAACATTGAAAGTAGAAGGATAAAATTGTAAATGAAAATTATATATTAACTTGTGATTCTCGAAGATTCAAACTAGGATATCCATAGTGATAAAATTATCCCTAGGGATCTTATTAATGTTTTCTAGTCTTATTTTCCACACATTACTAGACCATTCTATAATTCCAACTATAAAAACACTATACTTTTTCACATATTATTACATGATTTTAAGCAGATATATCTGTCAAATAAAAACTAAGGATCATAAAGTATATTATCTTTGGATGATTAGGTATAAAAATAGAAAGCATTAAACCAAAATAAAAAACATGTTTTATTTGATTTTCATAATGATCTCCTAACTTCTGTTGAGATCATTAATCTATATAGGATAACATATGGAGTACATGAAAAAGGGATGAGGTAAAAAATTCCAATAATGGATTAAACATAAGAGTAAAGAATAACACATGAGTTAAAAATAATAACATGATGAAATAAAAATTAATAGAACAATAATAAACATATGGAAGCATAACATATGTAATGTGGGATCATGTAATACTGGAAACATAGGAATTTAGAATAAAAATAAAACATGACATAAATATGAGTTGAGGATAAATTCAAACAAAATATCACATGACAGAAAAAGTCTTATAGTGGATTAGGTTTACTCCATAATCCCATAAATGACTTATTATGAGACTAAACATCACCCAATCCATTGGAGTTCTATCTAGGTTTACCCATCATAAATTGTTCCTGCATATGTGTTCCGCATGAATAATAAAGCATAAGAGATAAACATAATGGTCACCCTTAGAATGAAATGGTTATCATATTCATGTCGTATGGTATAAACAAATAGAATATCATAACGGTTTCAATGAAAGAATATAATTATGTAATACTTGGACATTAATAAAGTAAAATAGGAACATATTATAATAAATTATGTCCAAATTAAGAGTAAACATGTAAAAATAGTGCTTATGAATCTTTAGAAATGATCATCTTTACTGTGGTTTAAGGGAAAATATTAAAGAGTCTATGAAGCGTAAAAATTCAAAATTTTAAGTATAAAAATAGAAATGAACTAATATTATTTTTAATGTTGAAATGTTATATTTTAGAATGAATAATGGTGTCTCAAAACAGATTAATCATGTGTATTTGATACTGGGTAATAAATGGAGAGGTTTTGTTTAATCATGGTTGATTATAGGGAGAAATTGAGAAGGGAACCCTTTATAAACAAGCATCTCCTCATAAAATAATGACTAATTGATATGAATACATTTTTTATAATATATAAATATAATTTATAATAATTATATAAAAATAAATAAAATTTAAAATGGGTTAAAGAGTTTGAAAGCACAACCTAAAGGAAAAAATAGAGGTTCGGAGAGATCCCATCACTTATATATGAATGTGTTATAAAATTTCACTTAATTTCTTGGATAATAAAATTTGATTGATTAATAATTTAATCCATATCCTATTAAAAATATATTTTATTTACTATTATTTTAATAATAACACTTATTTCCATTTTGATTATTTATAATGATTAATTTCGTTCTTCTGGGAGCATTCATTTAATGGTTTTATGGTATGTTCCATTGGGTTTAATTATGGATGTTATTTTGAAATGGGATAAAAAAATAAGTGGAATTATATGATATTAATGAAATAAAATATGTTTAATCAGTATCAGGTTCCAATTAGATTTCTAGTACGAGGATTATTCATTTGATAAAACATTGATGATAAATATTTGGTTTATTTTGGCTGTTATTCAGACCATCACAAACTAGTCTTTTATATAATATTATGTCTAAAAATTAGTTTCAAATCATTATATAATTTATACTATAAATATTAGAGACTGGTTTATCTATAATAATTGTTTTATGGCCAGCCTTGACAATGATAAGGGAAAATAAAAACTCATCTCCCATGTAGGTGGTAAATCGACACATCACAAATGATGTTTTATTTTTTTGAATAAAATGAGAGGAGGACAGATTTCATAATAAAAATTGAATTAGGACAATAAAATTATTGTATATGTATCGCACTGTATATATCATTTCACATTGGATAGGGGAGGATAGAAGATGAAATGAAAAGGAAACAAATTAAAATAATGGGGTAAGATTTTATCTCTTGAATATCTTCTCCTTCAGATCCTCCTTAAAGCACATGGAATTGGTCTTTTGGTGAGACCAAGAAGATCAAAACATGAAGAAAATAATTTATTGATTAATTTATCATAATATTAGGAATATCAAAGTCTCATATGGAGTAAGGAGAAGAGGCAGTGATATGTGGTATTTATGGGGGATGAGAGGGGTGGTTTTGATTATATTATTTATTTATTTCTTATTTCTGATCATGACTATCAGTAGTATTGATTTATTTATCTAATAATATTAATTACTGCATGTGAGTTCTAAATAATGGGTTATTATATCATCCATGACTTAAAAATTCAACTATTTGAGTTAAAATGTTAAATAACATAAACAGTCATGTTTCATTATTCACTAAAAAAATAAATAATTTTAGATAAAAACTAAAAATTTTCCCTAATAATTTTTCATTTTATAGATTAAAAAAATAAACCATTTTACTAAAATATGTTTCTAAATATGAGAAATTTTAATTTTAATTTATATCATCATTTATTTCAAGAATATTGATTTAAATATTATAAGAGATTCAATAACACTTTAAAAAATTAATAAATGTCTCATAAAAATATCTTATAATTATAATAAAACAAAATATTAATTTTTGAATTTATATTATGAAAATAAATTTTTATTTAAATAATAATATTATTTATATAATGGTAAATAAACATTTACATTTTAAAAAATACCAATACTTAATTTATCATTTTTAAAACATTTATTTATTATTCCATTATATAAATATGTTATATTTTCATTTATAAGATAACTTAATTTTATTTATAATTTAATTGGTGAGTTTAATATTCAATTGAGTGTATTACTATTCCTAATTTCCATATTACTATTCCAATAGCCAGGTTATTATCCAATCAGTATAGGTTCTTTAATTTTTATAAATACCATTTATTTAATTTTTAATTTATGATAATAATGTTTTATTATGTTCTATATTTTATTTATGTGTTTTATACAATATATTATAATTATAAAAATGGAAATTCAATTGATAAAATTTGGGGTCGTTACACACTCTTAATGGTTCAATAGTTCTGAAAAATAAATTTTTCATCTTTGTAGAAAAAATTAATGAAATGATATAGGAACTTATAAACCAATATTCTAACAAACTATCGTTAGGTTATGTGATTATAATATTTAATTATTATTAAATGAGTATAGTAATTACACTCTATATAAAGAAAAATAATGGTACATATATATCCTTTAAAGATTCAAATAAAGGTAAACTTCATAATAAAGTAAAAATAGAATATGGCTATTTTTTGGATAATGAAGATGTGAAGATATGTATTAATGAATTATGGTATTTTTTATCATGATGTTTTTTTAATTTTAATTGGATTTAATAAGGATAAAATATGATAAAATACTTCACAACTGTTGTAATTGGAAAGTTTTATCTAATTGTCTAAAACTAAATGAATTTAAAACTGAATGCATTTTTTTCACCATAGAGTGCCACATGGGTGAAAACATAAAATATAATCAAGAATATGTTTCAATTTAAATTAAAAGTTAATAATTTCTCATAATTAAAAATGTTAAATTTATTTTATACATTATATGGTAAAGTGAGTAGTGAAAATGAAACAGAAGTTAAATGTTCTTGTGAAGAGGGTGAAAAGTTATTGATCAAAAAATAAATGATGTTGAGATCAATAATAATTTAGGAAAATTAATGAAAAGTAATAAAATTATTACATGAAGAGTATAATTACATTCAAGTTAAATAAGTCTCATTTAATGATATCAATGTTTGAGAAAGAGAATTGAAATTTGAATAAAGTCTCCTAAATGTCTAATAACATTCATTGTACCCATGCTAAAATGAATTCAGTGTTTTCAAAGGATATTAATGATTATAAAGTGATTCACCAAAAACATAATAATATAATAGTTTTTATGGAAGAAAAGTTATATGGTAATGAATTATAACATCAATGTGGTCAACCTAATTATTAATGAAATATTATCATGTGAGCAAGTATGAGGTCATATTTAAGAACTCTGTTGAAGAAGATAGAGAATTATGAAAGGGATGGGTCATGATTCATAATTGAGATATTAAGAAATAATATAATATATAATAGTACAGTGTCATAGATGTGTGGATGAAATATCTGATTTAAAGTTAAACTAAATAGAAATAATGTTTTTGGTAAAAGAAAAGTTGGCCAAAAAATCTAGAATATTTAAAATTGATTAATTTTATAGAAATTATGTTGTGAATGGTTTATCAAAAAATTAAAGGATGAATCTTGATATGAAAATAATTTTATTGGATTTTGGAATAATTTTGGTTTAAAATAATGATCTAGAATCAGGGGTCAAAATGTTAATGTATGATAAGTGATATAATGTGGACAAAAAGAAGGTTAAGAAAGAAAAATCACATTTTATTGCTATTACTCATATTGTGTTGCCTTTGGACATGCAGTGATGACAATATTGTTCAATTATGTTTATTTATATATAATCGTATAAAGATATATTTGAGGGATTTTTTTTATCAATGAAGATACATTTTGAGGAAAGTAAAAATTTCCATGATAATGAATGAGATTCTATTTCAGATATTGGGAGTGATTCATGGTGTATGTGACCAACCTGGTAATGATGATAATTGTTATATGAGATTTGAAAATTATATTATTTAGAATTTTAATTCAAAAAATGTTTAAATGTAATGGTAAAAAGAAAAAAATAATGCACATGTTACAGAATTTAAATTCAACGATTTATAAAATGAGCATTCATGGATTCTATATAGAGGACGTTCATCACTCCTGAAAGTTAGATGTGAATCTCATCATAGATTTTTAATTGAGAAAGGAAGGTCTACTATCATTCAGTAATTATGGGTAACTAAAAATCACTATTTTTTTCTAATGGATATCAGAGATAACATATTGAAGTCAAAGAATACACATTTTGTCAATGTGTTCTGGCACAAAAATCTTATTTTTCCCAAACTCCATGATTAATGGAATTATGTTATTTTTTAAAAGGGTGGATTCATAATGAAAAGGTTAATGGGTGATCATGGTGTGACTATATTATTGTTAAAATTAAATTTTTTTCAAAAGCAATATTCTAGAAATTATATTTATTTAACATTCAATGAGGAAAATGAGAATATGGAATTAATACCTGATCATCATGACCAAATAAACATGAACAAGAATACTCATTGGAGTAAAGTAATTTATGTTCCTATGTCAAAGAGATAAAAATACTATATTTATTCCACATTAAAAAGGGATTATCGGGAACTCCTCACACTATAAGGTTGATATTCAAACATCTTATCCATTAGAACATATTCATTCATATTTTTATAGGCTTGTGTGGATGAAATTGAAAAATAAATAAATATATTTTATCTATTTTATTGAATAACTCACTCATATTGCATGTATTGTGTTCATGAATAAGAATCTTGAGGTTAGGAAAATTACTAAAAGTTTAAGGATGTGTACTGAAAAAAATATAGTTTCTGATTGAATTAAATTTAAATGAATAATATATATGAGTATAGAAGTACAATGTTGGAATCTTAGTTATTACTTAATATTATTCGAAAAGAGTTACTGAAATATACACCCCCAAAAATGGTTTCACTAAAAAGCATAATTTTTATTGAGTAAAAATGTTATGAATAATCATAGTGGAGTATAGTGGTACATGATACTTTTGAAATCCAATGATTAGGGCACTGATGTGTATCCAAAATTTATATCTATTTCATCTAAATTCATTAATGAATCAATTTGAGAGTTAATATGACAATATTCCTAATTTATATACTATAGTGTCTTTGTAAATTCTTATGACATCATGTTAAAAAGATAATTCATTAGAATGTTTGAATATTGCGGTGTCGATAAAATTTTCCTTAGTTATCCTTCAAATGGAAGAGAATATTTCTAATATAGTTATTAAATGAAAAATATTTTCTATAACTATGATGTGAAGGTAATCAAACACTGTTAAATTTAGTGAATATAGTGAATTATGGGTGATGTAATTTAGAAATATGATGTAATGAATATGGGACAACACACTAAAATTTCTAAATAAAAGTAATTTTTTCTATATTCAAGAGTAATATTATTACCTAAAATTATAGTGTGATTAAAAATGATAAAATTATATAAATTTGTGGTTTTTATAAAATTTTTAATTCTTATACTCATTCTAGATCAAGAATGAGTACTTCAAACATAATGAATATTGAGTATCACAACATATTATTCATTATTTTCAATAGTTGAACAAAATGGTATTATTGTAGAATTAGAGAATCAAGGATGAATGGATTATATAATTACATAATTGAAAGATATTGAGAAGATAAATACATGGTATTTGGCTACTAAAATATTGAACTAGAATTTTATCGGAACAAGTTGGGTGTTTCCAAAATATTTTAATGAAAAGAAAAAGATGATGATAAATAAAGAAAGATTTATTTGTAGGTGTTGTCATCAAGTTGAAGAAAATAATAATGAAGATGATTTTTCTATGGTTTCCAGTCTTCATATCCGTCGTGTGTTTCATTCTATTTATACTAAAGGGAAATTAAATATCTTATAAATAAATTTCAAGATGAATTTTATAAATGGAGTGTTGTAAGAGGAAGATAAAATAGAGAAAATAGAATTTATTTTGATATGATAAAGAAATATTATATATTATGAATAAGGTGTTTAATTGGTTAAAATATTCTATGAGTAAATGGTATTAGAATCATTAAATGCTCATGAAAGAGTTAAATTTCAAGAAATAAAGAGTGGAATTTGTTTTAATTGTAGAATACATAGAGTTAAAAATTATTATTATTTTATATGATCATGATAATAAATTTTAAATAAATTAATAATGTGTTTTAAGTATTTTTACTCAATAATGGAAATTATTTTTAGAATACTTTTTTTTAGAAATTACATTATTCAAGGGTTTTGTAATTTCTTAAGATAAAGAATACATTTTCTTGTCTAAAAAAGACATATCCCATGAGCAGTTGAAAAATATTGGTTTGGAGGATGCAAAGGGAATTTTTAATCTAATAGCAATGAGAATAAAATCATATACTGATGATGATTATATATAGTTAAATTAAGAAAGATTTACAAAAATAATAAGGAATTTACTCTATTTGTCTACTTCAAACACAAATATCATATATTCTATTACATTGTATACAAGGTATGAAATTATATCAAATGAATCTGATTTAATTATATTAAAGTGGATACTAATGAGCATAAATGCTATAATTGATTTTAAATTGGATTAAAAACCCAAAGTAAAATTAAATTAGTTTGGTTTTTCTGATATACAATGGGAATCTATAATTTATGACAGAAAGTACATATTTGTAAGATTACTATTTTTAAGAGATATGTTTGTTTCATGGACAATAATAAAGAAAAGTTATTTTACATTGAGTGTAGTGATTTGGATGAAAACATAGAAAAATTATCACAAGGTGGAAGTGATGTCAAAACTACCCATGGGCCATGATAATAAATATGTTGATAATGTTTTATAGAACATTTTTGAATATTCTTAAATAAAGCACATCGATATCAATTTCACCATAATGAAATAAATTTTTTAGAAATAATTTCTAAAGATGATGTTTTTCTATTATAGAGAAATTAGTAGATATAATTAATAAGGTATTGTAAATGATGTGCTTCATAGTTTGTGGTTGATTATGAGGGGTTTATAGTGTCTATGACCAAGATAATTTAATGTTACTAGACCTAGCCACCACAAGACCTTGGAACACATCCCAATCATCTAAGGCTGGATGAAATTATTATGTTCTGATAGGTCCGTGTGAGATATTTTTTACCATCTTATAATAATATAATAAAAACTATGGTTTTTTTATATTGGAATAAATAGTTTCAATACCATGTTTATAAGGTATATAAACTTCATATCTATATAATCAATTGTTTATATGAATATAACTAAATTCATATGGAATTATATAAAAAAAATTATCATACATCCTATTTCTAATCATCAATATAAGTATATAAAAAATTGAAATTTAACTAACACAAACCTAATCAAATAAGGAGATAGAAGAGATAACTAAGGACCCATAATTGAAATAACACTAGTGAAATTACCTCAATTAATGTTCTTATGAATCCCTAATTCACATGATCTATACACACACTTCTAAGTACATGAGACACATACCAAATTCCATGATCATTCATGAAATAAATCATGCACCCTTAAACATAATTTTCACCAGAAATATATATAAGAAACCTGAATAAATCATGTATGGGGCCATGTTTCATGTGATTATATCCTAAATAATATGTATAAACAAAGCCAACTCCATCAACATGTCATAATCCAAAAGACATGAAAAAAAACACCAATAAAAATAATAGAACATTACAAAAAACAAAATTCTTTATCCCAAATATCAATAATTATGAAATCAAAATTACCGAAAATAAACACCATATACATGGATTATTTATACCTATCATACATGCCTTATTCCTCATCTTTAGATATAACATTAATGAGCCTAGGTAATCTTGTATCCAATCCCATTAAATAGGAATAAAGGATTTCATGTGAAATAGACATCCCATATAGGGGACAATGTTCATGTATACGCAAGTCTAAAAATGCTTAAAACCTACACCTTTAGTAATGTGGAAATGGGAATAAAAGACTTAGGTCACAGAAAGATGAACATATTCTATAAAAATACCTTCCAAACCATGTCTTACCAGATAACATTTATAGTAATATTTTTTTCTGATTCCAAATAATCTTTATCATAAATATATGAAAAATTAAATATAATAACTCATGAATATATAAATCCATGATCATAAAATATTTATCCAGATGAAATATTATATTAGTTAAGATAAAAAATATACACATAAATCCATAAATTATTCAATAACTTTTTTCTCTTAGGTAGAAATTCTGAGATGCATCCTAGGTTAAGAACAAGAATATATCATTTTAAAAAATATAAAAATATTTATACTACACAAAAGAAAATAGAAGAACAATTAATATATACTAATTAAATTTCTATTTAAACATACATGATACATTTAATGACTTGGAATTACTCCAATTATAACCAAGTTGTAATATTACCTTTATTCAAGTAATAATTAGCCTTTAAAAATACAATATGGAGAAAAAATATAAATCCCAAAATAAATAATGGGATAAGAATACTTTTTAAGTTTAAAATTTAAATAATACCCAAAAATACAAGTATGATAACTATTTCTGGAAAATAATAACAAAATTCATGTATAAAAACTAAATATTTATAATTTTAAAAATCATCTATTGTTTATAATATCATTAAAACCAAAAGGATTATATAAATCAAAAAACATGTTAATGTATTATTATAATAAAGATAAAATCATTCTATCAATTACTATATAAATATAACCTTTTACAATATAGTAACATAAGTTATATAAGATTTTCTTAAATCAATAAATTTCATTTATAATACTGTTAATCATCTATAAATCATTTTTAACCCAAAACATTGTGAATATTAGATGGATAAAAGGATCATTAACATAAACTAGGGTACAACATTATTTTTTCTTATGTAAAGTTAGAATATATTAACACATTAATATTATTAGAACTTTAAAATAGGATGAAATTATGGTTCTATTTTAGTTATAGAATAAAAGGGATGCAGGTATGTGAATCATGAGAGTTCTATTCGATTCAATCCAAAAGATCCCCCATGATAGAAAGATCAAAAAACGTTTAGTGAATAAATGAGTTCCATAAGAATTTGGTCATAGAAAAATAGATTAAATCCCCTATAATGAGAAAGAAGAAAAAATAGGGAGATTATACATGGATCCAACATAACAGAGTTTATGAGAATATATAGCGACCGAACTAAGACCTTAATATCAATAATAGAGAGTGGAATTGAGTAAGATAAATATGAGAGAGTTGATATCTTTACAGAAGTGTTCCCAAATTATAAATGGAGTGAATTATATGTTTGGATCCAAAATTTGTTATTTCTATATTAAAATTATAAATTTATTATTCGTTTTTAATTTTTTAAAAAATAATATTTCATAAAACCCCCCAGAACATTGGTCAAACCCATCAGAGTGTCACTTGAAGTGAAAGTAGACTCTTCTACATACAAGAGATGTTCTATTGAGTCCCCCGAACTTCAGGTGGGGTTTACTCCTATAAAATATGTCCTCCTACAACTTATCCTCCCTAAATAAGGATTTGAACTCTATTTAACTCCTTCAACAATCAAAACCCATCAAAATGAACTTTTAAATAAATTAATTAAATAGATATAAACCAAAAGATAAAACTTGGGTTGGAGACTTTATAACCTCCCAACCATTAATCTTTTAATCTTAGAGAATTATCTGAAGACACTAAACATGATATTTATAAAAATTATTGAATAACCATTTCAAGATAAAAAAATATATACCATCCTTAAAATAGATGATAATGGTGACTTCCCACCATATAGACTCGAATATATAGAGAATAAAAACAATATTCCAAATAGTTATGGTTAGATGATAATAAGAGGTGTTGAAAACAATCACTTCCAATATAAGCATAATTTTAAATCATATAATTCTAATTACCCCAAAATCATTCAAGGATATAATGAGTAGATTATAGAAATTAACTGGTATCAAAACATAACCACATAACACAACCATTATTTCACCCACTACAAACATTTTAATAGATGGATAAATTTTAATTAGTGAATTATGAAAATTTTAATCTATATAGTAGAGGGAATTATTTTTTTAAAATGAGTAGATAAAATGACATTAAGAATATTAAATCAAAAATTCATGTAAACCGTAATACATATTTTAGTTCATCATTTTACAAATCACCAAAGATATAAAGATAAATTTTTTGTTAAACAATGTTATATAAATTATAATGCATCCAAGATAAAAATAAAATGAACATATAATTGGATTATGTCTCATAATTATTTCATTATATATATAATATAAGTATCATGATATCTCACTAATATACAATTTATAAAACATGAGATGTTTTTTATCTTCAATATCCTTCCTTATTGGTAAGTTTCCTATTATATATTTTCTCTGTTACTTATGAGAATATAAAGAAATAAGAAGTTATAAAGATGATATAATGAAATAAATGTTAATTATACCTATACATTTTTATGAAAACCATATTATAATCAATGAAATCAGGAATTTATATTTCCAATGTAATAATATTTTTTCTGGAGATTCTCATAAAACATTAAAACATGTAATCTGAGGTTATTATGTGAAATAAAAAATTCTAAAACACCTCTTATATCATGTAATATATAATCAATTTTTTTTTTAATTTATAACTAAACAAATACATATTTAAAAAATGTTTTAGTTCTTCAGTATAGTTAATTCAATCACTTTATATACTTAGTTAAATAAAATTAATTGAACTTCGGTTAATAATTATCCCTTGGATAACTAATTATAAACATATTTCCTTTTTAATATATTAGGTTTTTCAAGGTCATATTTTCTCTTTAATTTACACGTAGGTTAAATAAAACAGTAAAAATAAAAATAAAATAAAAAAGTGTTTTTAATTTTGAAATAGATTTGGAGCTTCGAAATAAAATTTATGAAAACTAGGTAATTCATCTAAATATATAAAATTATTTCATTAAATGTTTTTTAAACCATATTTTATTATTATAGTAAATATATTATAAAATTTAAATCCATTCTTCCCAAAATAACTATTCTAATTTTTATTAAAACATAATAAAAATATGTAAATCCAAATTTTATAAAAACAATTAAATCGGTATTATAAATAGAAAATAAATGTATTTAAAATTCCACTACTTGGAAATATATAAGTTATATTGATAAATTTTTCTAACAACGTCTTTAGAAACATAATAATTACGAACCACAATTTCCAATAACATGAATATCAGATACTTAAAAATCTATTATGTAATAACTCATACATGGAATTGTTTTAAAATCCACTACCAAGGATTCCAAATTCTTATGTTAAATTGATTTTTTATTTTCATGATATTAACATAATCTTTTTTTTGAAAAATTAAATTACGAATATTAGATATAAAACCCAATAAATTGTTCATTTTTTTCAAAAAATGATTTTAGTTTTTTACTAAGCTACCAATTTTTTTATAATTGAGTTCCTATTGAATAACAGAGATGACATCATGACAATTAAAATATATACTATAATATTTTGAGGCATTAATAAACAATTTTAAAATAAATATATCATTGAAAAAATTTAAATCATGTTTTTATAACATAATATTATACAATTGGTTATCAAAACCTATATACTCTACATTGTATAATAAATTTTTAAATACACCAACTTATTCATTGAAATTATTAATTAATAGATTTTATGGTCAAATGTAATGAAACTAAGATCCTAAATGAGAATTATTCATGATTTATTATTTTATAACCATTTTATCCATAATTTATGTAATTTATGAAAATATGAAAAAATTGAAAAATTCATGTTACATGAAATTTACCCTTAAATACAACCATTTTACATTAAAAAATATCAATAAAAATAGCTTATACATTATATGGAAATTCTGAAAATAATGAAGCACTTAAATTTGATCAAATTGAAAAACTAGATTTTTTTACTAAATAAACTAATGATACTCAGGAATTGAAATCCTAGTTTCTAAAAAACAATAAAATGGGTAATTAAAATGATTTTAAACATTATATTTTCCAAAATAATGTTAAATGGATTATTCTTAACAGATGAGATGAAATGTTTATTAACATAACTCCAAGTCTTTAACCACCATCCAATTTCAACATTTTCAAAATTTTAAAATAAAATAATTTGATTCATGATGATAATTCAAATTAATATCTATAGAGGAAAGATTAATGTAAAATAAATAGACTCAAATTTCAACAATAATGTTTTTAAGTCACTAATTATTCAATATAACCATTATAATTTAAACTTTGTTTCAAGTTATTATTTTTTAAAGAAACATGATATTTTATTAGAAAAACCTGAAATAAAATTTTCAATTTGTCCTTTAATATTAGAATCAATAAGAAGAAATATATATTTCCATGGATAAAAAAAGTTTAGGAATCATATTTTCATATTAAATTATAGCCATATAGTGAAATATTTTCCAAATAATCATTACAAATCTCAACACCAAAAGAAAAATTTAAGGTCACAACTTAATTCATCGCCTTTATATAACACTTCACGAAGACATAAGATGAATATATATAAGTTTATACTCTACCATAGAAGTCTATAAATAACTAATATCAAGAGACTCTCTAATGATATTAGAGTTCATGATTTATTCTATCACCCATGATAAATAGAAGAGAATAAAAAACACTACAAAATTCAATGATCTAAAAAATTGTATTAAATTAAAGCCTTCACTATTAAAGCCTAAAATTGATCATATCTAGTCTAGAAATTTATATATCAATTACCTTAATCATTAAGTATAAATTTTAAATCCATTATAATATTTTAAATATAAAAGGGATAAGTTACTAAAAAAACTCGCAATCAAGGTTAGAGATGTTTAAACATGATTCATATTTAGATTTATAATTTTATTCATATCATGAATCATCATGGTTTAAATATATTCATAACATGGTTAACAATAATAGAGGTAATTAAAATTCCACCATACTTTTCTATAATATGTTACATCTTTTAAACTATTCTATTTTGAATGTAAGAAATTTATAATCCTTTTAATGTGTTCATCCTTTTTATAATAATATAATTACTCTTTCTTCATTCCAAAAATAATCATGAATGTTTAAACAAATATAAATATTAACTAAGTTTAATGAATTTATAGATTAATTAAACCAACATTTGATTGCATATCATACATTTTTTTGGAATTAATATATATACATTAAAATTGATATTGAAAAATAATTCTATCTATAAGTAAAATTACACTAATAATCCTCATAACATATTTAGAATCATTATGGGAATGCATAAAGTCTTATAAATCATAATTTAGATAGAAAAAATGAATTCAATATAGTCACACATATCATAAAAATCAATAATATTATTCAAATTATATACTCTAAATTTTACCCTTAAAGAGTCAGAATTAATTTACAGTAAAAGAATAATCATTATAACAGAAATATTTTTTATCTCCTATTAACCTAGGAATAAGTAATATATAAGTATGAAAAATTATTTTTATACCATTATTGTTTTGGTTAATAATCATCATCAATTGATTCCAATAAAAATATATACATAAATTAGAAAGAAAAAAAGGAAAAATATCCCAACCTATGTCTACCTATAGATTTTTAACATGATTTATGAGACTCAAAATAATATAAGTAACCTAATAAAAAGAAAATTAATCCTTGTACTATCCCTAATAACTGAAGTTTCCAATATAATTATTACAACATACCAACCTAGAAGGTACTAAATAGTTCCCCATGCCTATGGTTCACATGAACTCAAGCTCACCACCTTGTACAATAGAGGTGACTGACTATTAGAGGGGTTCTATGGTGGTAAAATGGGGAGAATATACCCTATATTATCAAATTAGAACAAAAGTAATGATAAGTAAACAAAAAATTAAAGAAAGAATAATACAATTGAAAACCGAGTGGAAACATGTAAAATAATTAATAGTGGAATAAATCCTCTGATAAATAGTAATAATAATCAAGTCATAAGATGAGTAATATAAATGTGATGTCATGTCATGTCTGTGTACAAAATGGGGGATAAATGGGATACAAAGAACATGCATATAAAACATATTATACTAGAGTTTTCAATCAGTATATCAGAACTATAATGATTTGAATAATATGAATATGTATAGACAACCAAGTTTAAAAAATGGTGGGGGAATTTTAGTTCATAAACCTAGTTTAAAATAATTAAACATAACAATACACTAAACATCCTGATGTCTATAATTGGACATGAGCCGTTGCTCCATGATCGTAATAAAAAAATCATAATCAGATATTAATATGATTAAATCAGAGTAATTGAATTTGTTCGATGATAGATCCAATTAATCAAAGAATCAATCAAAATCACAATTTATTATGATAATTCAAATAGAATATATCAAGTTTAATATGATCATTAAATTTAATATTTAATATAGACAATGGAAAAATAAAATTTTAATCAACAAGTAATAAATATAATAAATTAATAAGAAATTATAACTATTAAAATAATAAACTCCTTTAACATTAAGAGTGAGATAGTCACTAACCCGGACTAAAGGTATCCCCTATTTTATACTTACATGAATGTCAATCTTTCCATACCAAGTAAATCCTTCGATACGATGATTAGTTTCTCTACCTTCCAATCCATGGATTCCCTGGATACAATGGTGAGATTTTCTATATACCTAGCCTCAGTAACCCTAAATTTTATGGATCAGATCATCTCTCTTCATACCTCTAAAATACCTCAAATGTAATAACAAAACAAACCTAGAAACAATTACAAAACAAATCGTAAGGAGGAAACATAATAAGTTTTCCTTAAGAACAATAAAATATATGATACAATTAAAAATACTTATAAAAAAAATTTCATTCTTGGAAATATTTGGATCTCTCATGAAAATGAGGAATTTCAAAATGAATCATCCATCTCCAAACCCTTCCAATGACTTGGTATTTATAGGCATCCTCCTGATGCTCATCTTGATCACCCAATGATAATTTTTTCCTTGAGTTTTTTTAAGGACTTAGACACCTGGAAGTTGACATCTCATAATGATATAGCATAACAAAATTTCCAACATCATATTGTTTTAAACTATTGTAGTTTAAAACATATCCCTTACATTAGAATAAAGTTTTTTTGTATTTTTAATATAAACAATGTTCATTACGATAGACTTTTTTACTACTTTCATTACGATATTCTTCATAAAGGTTAGTATATTTTTATAAGAACTAGTATAATTATGATGTTTAATAGTTTTTAGTAATAAATAAAAGACAAATATTATAATATCTTTCATTGTAAAGGTGACTCATAGGATTATACAACAAAGTCTCATTTGTATAATCAAAATGGAGAATGTATAAGTTTACATATGAATACATTAGAACATAATATAAGTAAGGTAAAACATTTTTTTTTTCTATAAAAACAATGTAAATCATTTTGGACATAAAAAGATAGAAATACAAGTATCTAATAATGATTGTGTGATTTCTAAAACAAAAGGAATGGGTAATTAAGAAATAGAGATTCTGGCTCCAAAAGAACAAAAGACCAAAATATAATTCCAATAGCATCATGATCATAATCTTGGTCATATTCTCCTATAATCCCATGCTATATAAAAATAAAATCTAGCATCCATGATTGGGAACATTCAATTATCCCTACATGCATCCATAAGGCCTATATTGGTATGAATTAGTGACCCGGATAGGGTGTTAGAAAAACATAGTAGTCCAGCACCAATTATATTTAGAATAATCTAGTAAATGTGTATAGAATATTATTGTGGAGGTATAACAAATAATAAGCAATGTTAAAATCTATAAACTAGTCATCTTAGGTTTCTAGTGAACACATGGTCGGCACTACCATCTTTGGCATAAGCTAGGATAACTATGATATTAGTTTAACATGTACATACAATTATAAGTAATTATATGTAATATGTCTATATGAATATATAAAATTGGTTAAATTAAATATATATGTATATTCATATATAATTGTTACTAGTAGGAATCGGGGCGTAAATTAGGCGACTAATCATAGTCAAATGTGATATTTTCTTCAATATGGTTATTATCCCTAAATCTCATGGGAATGTGGGATTCCATGATAGTCACTCTAGCTAGTGGAGTGAGCCTTCATTCCCAACAACTAATGCAATGGGATGTGGGTTGTCATGCCCATTTTCCAAGTAAATGGCGAGAGATAAAATGCCCATCACCCAATGTTAGGAAGCATAAAAGTCTATACTCAACAAATCCCATAACCATTTTCAAATGACCACTACCCCTAGTATAATTATAATAATAAAATGGAATTTCCCATTAAGAATTTATATTCACCTAACCCAAACTATCTAAGGGTGTGAAAAACAATATAATTAATTATCTGTTTATAGAAAGTTATGTGTCCTTGGAACTCACTTCCATTAAATAAAATTAAACAATTTAATATATAAATAATTTAAAATCCATTTTAAATTCAATAAAACCAATATAGGATATGGTTTGTTCAATTAATCATTTATATCAAGTAGATTATTTTATTCAAAACATTCAAAGTGGTGGAAAATAATGTGGAAGACATCATCTAATGGATTAATATGGGACTATAAGAGTATATTAACTTGGTCCATTTAATTAAAAAAAGAAAACATATTTTTAGGCATCACACATAATATTCTGACATGAGTAACAATAGTGAGTGCTTTAAAATACAAAACCATTAGTAGTAATTTCTTTCCAACCTACCTTAGGCTTGTATATGATTCTGTGTCTGCTACCAGCTTTATACTTGAAGTAGAATGCCTGAAAATAGAAAAATAGACAGATTCCAAAAAAATAGACATATTATCTTACACAAAAACAATTAAAATGATTGAGAGATAAATAACGAATGAAAGGAAAAGGAATAAATCTCTTACTCGTAGTGATCTAACGTGACATATCACACTTAAAATAAAAGACGAATGGAAGAGTTACATCCAAGACTATACTATGTTTGGATGAGGATGTCTCACTGAGTGTGTGGTCTATTAGAAACCAAAGGGAGAAAATAAAGGTTTAATCCTTTAAAATTATGAAGGAAAAAGCTAATGCTTCCTTATTTTTAAGAGGAATAATGTTTGTCTATGCAGTTTTCCAAATCATGTGCCAATTGTGTTCTTAGCTCTGTCTAGCAGTCAACCTTTCATAACATGGAACACAATTATAATAACCCTCCCATCCCCTAAAAAACCATCTATATATAGTCTAGGATGAGTCACACAACCATGCAGTCAGGTTTTCGTAGTTTATCAAAAATGTTCTCCACTCTACACCCCTCTAGATAAACCTATACAGTTTGGAAAAACCACTCAGGAATTAGTTCATAGATTAAATAAATAGTGTTCATGGTCCATTCATCCACAATAAAGAGTTCTAAGATCCAAAAATTCCCTGAAATGTCCCATGAACTTCCATAGGGCATATAGAGTATATACTAGGATAAAATAAGGAATTTAAACCTGAAAATAATTGATCAGTGACTTTATAAAAATACAAGTCATCACAAAATTGTCTATTTAAATCAGCTCGTCCCTGAGTTTCCCATGTGAGTGTTTTAATGGATCATCAGAGGGAAGATCCAACCACTGAGCACATGCATCAAATTCTAACTCTCTGGCCATAACCTATAGTTGGATGTGCTTTCATAGGACCTAAACTAGAGTAATTGAGCTACCTCATAGCCCCTTCATTCTATGATCCACAACACATACTGGGTAATCCCCAAAAAAATATCCATTTCTAAATTGACCTATATAGGATATAAAATATGTGATGGGTCTGGCTAATATATAATAAGTTGAGACACATGAAAATTTTCATGAATATGCTTGAATCTTTGAGGAAGTTCTATCATATAAGCCACTGGTCTGATTATCAGTGAATCTTGGAGATAGGTTACCCTACCGTCTGATATTTTTTTGGTACAACATAGGAATAAAAAAAAAGAAAACATGATATGTAACCTAAAAATAAAGAGGTCATCAACATATTGTGGAATATTATTAAAATTGAGAATGAGCATCCATCATGATCTTCCTCATCAGCTGAACCTTCCATGAAGTCTCTTTATCGAGATGTTATACTATAAGTTATTCCTCTCCTCACTCTAACTAACATATAGGTGAATGGTAGGGCCTTCCATAAAAGACATAATAATTATCCATATGGATATTATAATGAAATCTATTATTATAGTAAAAATTAAATAGGGGTATATTTCTCTCCCAAGAACCCCAAAGCCATGGAAACATGTATAAAGAAAATCCTCTAACACAAGAATCATAAACTTTTTCTGACCATCAGAATGAGGGTGATATGATTTCCTCAAAAGAATATGTGTACCCAAGTCATTTTAAAATTCATACTAGAACCCTGATGTTAAATGAGTAGTCCTGTCAGATAGAATAGAATTCGGAGGTCCAGGAAGGAGAACAATATCCCGGATATATAGCCTCTGAATATCATCTGCTGATATGTTCTCATGAATTGGTAGAAAATATGAATCCTTTGTAAACTAATTAATGACAACCCATACTATATTGTTTCCTTAAAGAGATATAGGAAAACATGCTACCAAATCCATGGTGATATCATTGCATTTCCACTAAGGAAAAAACAATGAAGGTAAAAGCCTCGCCATTTGCTGATGTTTTACCTTCACCTACAGATAGGTGGAACACCGATTAATAATGCTCCCTATACCCTACTTCATACCAGTCCATCAATAATTGATATGTAATTACAAATAAATCATTGTTATTCTATGATATACTTCCCACACCAAGACTTGTGAATCTATTATTAACTTCTGTTAGATATCTACTGAAACCCATACATGCTCTTGTATATATAATGTCTCATCCTCATCCATGGTCAAAAATGATTTTGAATTCTCATATGAAACACGATCTCCCAGTACTATACCATTAGGATAAGAAATCTGCCTCATCTCTACCTGTTCTATAATGAAATAGGTCACTACTAAAGGTGTGAGGACTATCACCATGTTCTTCTCCTAAACCTGAACACACATATTTGAAAACAGGGTAATAATATTCAAATCATCACTATCATCTGGCACTATATTTTCTCGAGTATTTTAAATAAAAGTTTTAGATATTACATTTCCATTGATAGGCTTATAGGAAACATAAAGTAAAATTACTACTAGTATTCAACAAATTTTCTCTTCCTGATATTCAGACAGCACTATGTAAAGATATAATTTAGGATTTTTGTGATTTTGATACACCTAAAATTCTCTCGAAGAAAATAATTAATTCAACAACACAAGGTGTTAACTACATCTACTAAATTGAGGGAATGAATTGGGTAGTTCTTATCTTGTGGTATCAACTGACAAGACCCTTACGCAATGACTCTATCTTCCTATATTAGAACTGCTCTCAGCCTAATTCCTGATACATCATAATAAACTGTATAAATCCTACAATAAAATGGATGAATTAGGATTGGAACTGAAGTAAACATTTATTTTAATTCCTGAAAGGATTCCTCACATGCTTTTTACTATATGAATTCCCATCATTTTTAGTAAAACTCATAAGAGGATATTCTAGTCATGAAAAGTCTTGGATGAAGAATCTATAAAGCCTTGATATCCCCAATGAATTCTATATATCAAATATGTTCTTTGGATTATCCTTAGAAACTACACCTCTAGCATTCTGTATTTCTACTAATACTCTATTCTCTGAGATGATATGACCCAAGAAGTTGACTTTGTTTATCCAAAAGTGGAATTTAGTGATATATTCATAAAAATGGTTCTTTATAAGTGTATTAAATATGATATGAATATATTGGTAAAGGCCATCTTTATTACGAGAATACATCATGTTTTCATCCATAAAGAATATGATGAATGAATCCATATACAGGTGGAAAACCCAATTTATTAGGTTCATAAAAATATATGGAATGATCGTGAGAAAAAATGACATTACTAGGTACTTATACTAACCATACCTTCTTCGAAAAGATGTATGAGTTATGTATGATGTCCTAACACACACATGATTGTAGCCTAACCTCAAATAAATATTTGAAAACACCCTCACTCCTCAAATATAATAAATTTGGTTGTCTCTATGATGCATTGCATACCAATTCTTAAATTTGAGCTGGTTTATCCATTAGTAATCCATGAAAAGACAAAGGGTGCCATATGAATTTTTCAAAAAAACTTCTTGAGTAACTTATAGATAATTAAAAAGTTAGATAAATACCAAAGTTTACATGTCTTACAACTACTTTATTATTTCTAGAAGCACTTTAGGTGCCATCATGTCAGGAGGAATGGATATTGTTACCACTCCATGCACTATCTCAATGAGGAATTCTACCTCCCTCACTGAAGGTACCCTAGAAACATATTCAAGTAAGATATCCCTAAAATAATACCCCATTTGAGGGAAAATAGTATGTCACATCCCCTAATCATCTAATAATAGACTAGTGATCTGGGTTGTCACTCTACCCATCCCTTAATACTCATGTCTAGATTTAGTTGCATGAACATACCATTATACCTTGTAAATATGACTACCAGCCTATAGTGATATAAAAATAACCATACAGTTATAAAAATCAATATATTCTCGACTGGGAACCAAACATTCCATCCTGTAAATTATATAAAACCCTATCATATAGAGAAGAAATATATTCCACATGAATATATAACTACTATATTATGGGGACATTACTAACATCAGAAAATGATATATGAATAGATACCCAATATGGTATCAGGTGTCAACATTCTACAAAATTACTCTAACTCAATGTTCAAACTCTCCATAATTTTAAAAGAGAAAAAATATCGTAATAAACCTATGTCAAATAAGGATGACACTAAATTAAAGGCTACTAGAATAGTACCTTGAACTATTGAAGGCCCAACACTTTACTCCTCCTACATAAGTTTTAAATAATTAACTAGACTATACCGTGACTCTAGGTAACAACTTGAATTATATTTGTAGTCCTGCACTAATAGTGTTGTTAACCAAAAGATTGAATCCCTCTACCTCAGATACAACCTCTGCCTGAGCGGTTGGTGGTACTCTAAATGCATACCTCACATGGTACTACTAGCCTTGTTCTGTAACACGGAACTAGTGCATATCCTATCTCACTAAAATATAGTGTTATGTTCTTAAAAATGTTTAAATTAAAACCCCTCTATCCATGGCCTTTTCACATAATTGGTTATTGCATACATTAGGGTTTTGAGTTCCTCGTATTACCACGCTAGTGAAATATAACGAAACTGTCATCATGAGATATCTGACTACCACTTACCCCAGTAAAAACCTCAAAGTGAAACCATTGTATTCTTAAAAACTACTGCCCAGTCTTGGTTGTGAAGCACCCTAGGTCACACCTTCAGTTTCCTTCAAAATATACTCAGTAATGAGGACCTGGTTGAAAATCTTAGAAAAAGTGGTCAACCTAAAAAAAATTAACCTACGATTAGATTTTGTATACTATTCTATCCACAAATGTCATTGTAATCATGAGCTCATTACTCACAAAAGTAGGTTCGAATCATTGAAGTTTAGTAAATGGTTAGAATACTATATTATAGACATAGATCCCTGACGCAAGTTCATGAAATCTGTAGCTCAGTCATCCCTCAATGTCAATGGAATGAAATAATCATAGAATACCATTGGGAATTCTCTCAGATAATATCAAAATATTGGTTTTTCAAGGTAATAACATCCCACTATCACATGGAAGAACTACATAGAATATAATCCATGATCATTAACCTCCTCTCTAAAGGAATATCTAAATTCCATAATATCAAAATCATGGACTACAACCATGTTTTATTAGTCAGAGTTCCATAATAACTAGAAAACATTGGTGGATAGTCTTGATATAACTCCTCCATAATCTCTTCCAATGTTTGGGATATTTGAGAATCTACCTTTATAGGTTGCTTCCTGCAAAGGATACCATCTCGAAATTGGGCATCAGTTCCCAAGTCGTATATACCATTCGAGGTGACACTACGAGAGGTAATATGGGTGGCTCATGGACTACCACCTATAGATAATGGTCATCACTACCTTATTAGGGTATATATAAATTCCATCATGGTGGAATGATTCTACAATTTAAAATTCAATCCTCATAATATAATTCCACAATTGGAAATATTATAGTTAAACTATTAGGATTACTATAATGCTTCATATTTACATACTTAAACATCTTTTACTACTCCCTAATATAGGTATATGTTATAAGGGTATACCATTACTGGCTATAAGAATCATAATTGACACTCAAAACTACCCACTACTATGGCCATGTTAGGGTCTAGGTCTCATATCACATGACTAAGGTCCTGGTATATAGATTCTCAATTATAAGTTATAGGGGAAAACAACCTTTAAATTTCAATTAGAATTCCCATTTAAAGGTAAAAATTTTATTTAAAAGTTTATTTTCATTTAATTTCATAAATATATATATATATATATATATATATCATGATATAGCTAGATTCCTCACCAATCACAATTAATAAAAACCATAATCCAAATAAATTGTAATTGGCATATCATGTAACTGCAACCTAGTGCTTAATTTTGGTATGAGGATGTAATAGGTTATATAAAATGATTTCACTAAATGAACTACCATTTCAAATTTATAATATTAATTACTTTACAAAATACAATTTGAATTCATTCGATCAAATAAAATAATGTTTTAACACATGGAACTAGGGGTTCATGGTTCAAACATGGTATAATTGGTTAATTAGGGTTCTATCATCAATCTATACTGGAAAAAACTATTTAGATTAATGTAGAAGATTTAGTTAATATCCATATTTTATCCCTAAAATAAGCATTAGCACATTTATATATATAGTAATTGAGGAACCTGTAATATTTTTGTTAGGAAATGAACGCCATAAGTTAATGTGGAATTGAAAAAAGGAAAGTCATGTAGTCCTAAGGTGCCTATGATGATTCCTAAAAACTACCTCCTTGAAATATTAGTCTAATGGTAAAAAGTATCTATAACCATGATATTAAAAATAATAATTTTAAAAAACATGTGTTTCACATAATGGAGAAATCAATACAACCTTAGTAGGCACAAACAAAAACAACAATATCCCATACAAGGTAAATTTGGGTTTCACTTATACATGGGTTTGATATTCCCAAGAACGGGCTCATAACAAAATTTTGACATGTTACCAATCTCTTATCTAATACCCAAATAGTAATAAAAAATGAAAATGATCTTCAGATACCACTCTGTTATGTATTGACTTGGAATCCACTAAATGGAGCCCCATGTCGGGGGGTGACATGGCCTCAAGAACACCTCGACATATTCTAGAGGTTTCCAACTAGAAATGAGGGTCTATAATGGTATAGTGGAGAGACTATACCCTTTTTTACCAGAGTATCAAAATAGTAATAAAAAATAAACAAAAAATGGTGGAAGAATAATATAACTTATAATGAAGAAGAAACTTGTAAAATAATAAACAACAAATTAAAAAACTCCAAGAAACTATAATAATAATCAAGACATATCATGAGTCTTATACAAATGATTTCATTTCCTGCTAATATACAAAATCAAGGATATATGGGATTTAGAGAACATGAATATGCAACATCATATAAAACATAAAAAAAGACCAAAAAGAAAGTTCCACTAACATCGTGAGCATACAGACAGTCCTATTATTCTGTTCTCCCATTCTATAAGACAATTAGATCTGTATTCATGCCTATGAACATCTGTTATCCCAACCTACATCCATCTGGTTTGTCCAGGTACCAATCGGAGACCTGAATAGGGTCTGATATAAACATAGTAGGTCACCACCAGGGATATCTATGATAATCACATTGTTACAATCCGTTTTAGCTTCTTTAATGGTGAAAGATCCTTGCTCAACCCCCTTAAGAAGTTTTCTCCTTGTAGGTTTTCTGGTTTTCTTCTACACTAAAGGTGGCCCTAAGGCCTTAAGGTATTCCGAAGGCCATAAGGTGGCTCAAAGGCCTTACTGACCCAAAGGCCTTGGTGGCCCGAAGGCCTTAAAGGACTCAGGGACCCAATTGGTGGCCCGATGGCCCAAACAGGGGAATAGTCCCAGATGATATAGTGCCAAACAATACCTGCTACAATACTACTATGGTACCCAAATATTATTCCTCCACCTTGATTTTATCCCAGGTTGCATGGATACACTTAAGAAATCATCTTCTTTTTCCAAAATAACACATGACTGACACTACCTACTTTAGCATAGGCCATGATAAATCTAATATCATTTTGCGATATACCTACATTTATAATTAATTATACATAATATGTACGCATGTAAATACACTATAAATGGAAATACATATATAGTAATATGCACTGATACTAGGTACTAATAGGACCCAAGGTGTAAACCAAGAATCCAATAATAGTTAAATGATCTATAGGCTATAACAAGGGAACCAACCCTCAATCTCATGGGAATGGGAGATGGAATCCCCATCACATGATTTAATTAGGTGATTCATCACCCACAACACCCAATGAAAGGGATCCATAATCTTCATTCCCACCACCCAAGTATATGGTGTGTGTCTCCATGCCCAAGACCAAATGTAATGGAGTTTGAAACCTTATGCCTAACAATTCCTTAAACAATTTTCTAATGACCAATATCCATGGTCTAAGTACAATAAACATAGGGTATCACCCTATATGAATTTACATTAACCTAACCTAAACAAACCATGGGTTTCACAAATTATATAATTCATTATCTATTTATACCATGTGATGTGGACTTTACACTCACTTAAATTTAATTAAATAAAACTATTTAATTTAGAAATCTAGGAAATTAAATTTAATGTAATGTAAAAACACGTAGGAGGCGGTCTGTCCAATTAAACATTAATATCAAGGAGGGTATTTAATTCAACACACCCAAAGGTGTTACAACCAATTAGGTAGATATTATCTAATGTCTTAACAAGTGACTGAATACAAGGTTTGTTTAATTTAAAAGGAAAATAACATTTTAGGAATCACATAGAAGAGTTTGGAATGAATAAAAATGAAGAGTTCTAGTAAAAAAAATTGGTAAAATTACTTGACCACCTACCTTAGGACCAAGGTAGGCTACTTTTTTAGTATCAACTTCATAATTGATGTAAAACAGAAGAAAAAAATTAACATAAAATCACCATGAAAATACTTCTTATTAGTTTTCAAAAAAATAGCGCCAACGGAAATAAGATAAATTAAGGACGGAAAATGATTAAAGAACACACTTATGGTGATCTAATGTGATAGATGACACTCAAAATTGAGGCAGAATGGAAGATTTAATTAAATTATTAGACTATATGTGTAGGAGGAGATCTCTTAGGGTGTGTGGTTTACTGGAAACAAGAGTTAGGAAGAAATGGTTATCCATTTCAAATGATGGAGGGATGAAATGAAATTTTAAAAAAAATTAGTAAGTGAATAGTTTATCTTCATTGTTTTCAAATACCATGATACAACCATCTAATTTACTCTATCCTAGTATCAAACATTACATATCTAGACACATGGTTATGATAATAGTGTGAAGACCTTGCAACACCCAAAGATCTATTTTTTAAAATGATTTGATTGATCCGGAATCTTGGTTCGTATGGTTTATCGTAACTACATTCCCCTCTCTATCCCACTAGATCACCCCTTAAGGTTTATCCAAAAAATTCATGATCAGATTCGTGGTTGGAAAAAACCTTCCACCTAGAACTTTCCTCCATAAATCAGAGCTCTGAGCTTTAAACAAGCCCCATACGCTCTTGATACATTCTTTCGATTATAGGGAACATTTATAAGGATAAAATAATAAATTTATACTAAAAAAATGTACCTTTTTAAAAATATCTTGGTCCTTAAAATTATGTTAAAAATGAAGATTTACAAGTTACTTTTTTAATCATGACCGTGCGATTTATGAACTTCGATCAAGTTCCATACACTTGAGATATAATTGGGTCTTGATAAAATTTTATAATGGTTCTGACATAGAAACAAAAATTTTATTGAACTAGGCTACAATAATATTTTATATGAACCTATTATGTAGTGTCTTGTGTTTTGGATGGTTTTATGTTTCCAAAGTAATTTGAGTTTTTCATTTGGTGGATAAGATAAATATTTAATTATGTTTTGGAACATAATTTGATGTTGCTGAACACATAAAAGTGTTGTTTTTAGATGTTAAATGAGTCTAGAAAGATGGATTATAGGTTTTGGGAGTGTTATAAGGGTTTAAGATTTGAAATGTATTTTTTTAAAAGGAATCCTAGGTGTATAGTTTGTACACTATTAGGACTAAGTATCCAGAAAAAACATGTAACATATTTTTCATTGGAACATGGTTTGTTTTAACTATGAGAAGGACCCATCGAACCATTAAAATTAGTAAAGAGATTCAGGGGTAGTCACATGGTTGGTCCATAGTTTTTCTAACCACGTGCTAAAACTGTGTGGGAGGGATGGAGCTCCAAGAAAGGGCCACAAAAGAGTTGTGCATCCTTTTATTGACCATTTTCACATTAATGTGAATTAGTGTCTCTTTGGATAATGGAACCACATGGTTGTGTCACGGTTAGAAAAACCATTCGGCCAAACCATTCAACTCTTTAAAAAGGCTTGAAATTACTATTTAACCCCTACATCCTCCAACTCTTCATCGTCACTTCCTTCCCTCATTTCTCCTATTCCAATATCTATCTAAGCTCCTACTATGGACTCCTGCTATTCAACGATGGATATCCATTGTTTATAATAAAAATACAACACCTTCAGACATATTTGATCACCCTCATTAAGTTTATAATTCCACTCGATTCCTTTCTTTGTTAATCTTGTCATATAATATTATATTTACATATGAGATCATTTTCCTTATTTTTAGGGTGGTCAACTATTTCGTTGATCCCAATCATTTTAGATCAAATCAGATCACAATAATGGATGAGTGAAACATCCTTGGTAAAAGATAGGTGGTCTATACGTTTTCCCTTAAATTTGTGTTTTTTATAAAATGTGACATGTTGCAGCATGCTGGATTCTCCATGTGTCCCATTCTAAATTTTCATTAAATTTAAAAAAATTGTTAGCACCATCGATTGGTTCTCCATGGGAAACAATTACATTATTGGGGGTCCATCTACCTCAACACAAACCACCCCTTTGGGTGTATAGATATAAATTCTCATGAATTCGATGATGTGATTTTTTAATTAAGCTACCATTGAGAAATATTGAGATGCAACAAAAATATAATGACTCATAATGGAATTGAAAAACTAATAAATGGTTTAATTCCATAAAATTTTCCATTAGGTACAATTAAAATAGTATTTAATAACACCCATAGTTAAATTAAAATTGTAATTATTTAATTGAATTATACATGATGAGTAATATATTATCATTGAAACCTACTTAGATGAAGAATAATTATAAAGTATTCTTATGTTCCTTGAGTTTATATATTTTTTCCCATCTAAATTTTTAAATGATAGTGGAATTTTTAAATTAAATTTTATATGGGATTGAGATAAATGAGATGTGAATGACTTATCCATGTAACTTTTCCCTTAAGTAACTTAAATTGAATGAATTATAAATGGTTCACTATGGTTATACATGGATCTCATCACTATTTGGTTATAAATGTTTTTCACATAATTCCTCTTTATTATTTGAGATAATTGAACATGATGTTTATAGCGACCTGGCCTTTTCTTACATTACTATTACATCATTTCAAAGATAAACAACATAATATTATTACACATGGAGGATCCAGAGGTTTAGTGTCTTGGGAAAACTAGGACTACACATAACAAGTACAACATCAAGCATAAAATTCATTTAATCTCTTCTTCTATAGCTTCTTAGTAGCACTTGTCCTCTCCTTAGTACATGTAGTCACCTAAGGATATACATCAAAAGGGGTGAGCTAAAAGCCCAGTAAGAGGATACATAAGAACAATATAGAATGGGGTGAGCATAATCATGACATAAGAAGAAGATCTTGAACATGAGAGGAGCATAAACAATAAACTTGAAATGTGGCAAAGCATAAAAATGAAACATCATGTCTTAGTGGTTAACTACCACACATACTTGTGAACAAAGCTAACATCATGTTCATGCATCATTTCACATTTACCCATGAGATTCATCACTTTACCCAATGCATTGGAGCGCTATATAATTCTGGGTTCACCCGTCACATTTAAACATTCATATTGCGCTATATAATTCCGGGCGCACCCGTCACATCATAACATTATCATTATCATGATTTCCACATAGAACACATATCAAACATGTACATAAATAAACCACAGAAAGGAATGGGTTTCATCTCATAATAACACATTCATAAGTTTTGGGTTCCCAAAAGAAAGAGGGAACAACATACTTGATATAAGAACCATCAACCTTGAATGAGAGGTAAAAGGTGAGATCTTGAAAGAAATGTTCTATTGGAAAACATTTTGATGAACATAAAAGCCAATGAAAAACATTTATATCCCAGAAAAGTAAGGGAAAATATTAACAAAAGACTTTTGAGGAGTAACCATATCAAAAATGGAGTGAAAGAGGGAGAACCCGAAGGAAGAAAATTGGGTTCGAGATTTCCCCTTACCTTGTACTCAAATGCCTCCTTCTCTTTAATGTCCTATATAATGACATTATATTCATTAATTAGAAATTCCAGAACCTTTTATACATTAATAGGGTTCATTCTGGTTTCATTATTTCATATTATGTTCCTTTGGATGACTTATAGAGTTTAAAAACATTGTTCGGGGATGTTCATTTTTATGGTTTTCTTGAACGGTCCACTTATATTCTTAAATTGATGTTTGGGTAGATCATGGGTAAACATCAAGAACTGATATTACATGTAATTAATCACATTACAGAAGCTTGAATGATTTTATAATGAGTTATATTAGATCCATGTGGATGAATCATTAGATAATAATTAAATGAATATTATTTGGGTTAATTTGAGCGGTTTTTGGATCACAACCAACTCATTTTATCTTTTCACTTAGTAGTATGTCCATAGATTATTTACAGAACATAAAATAGAAAATAATACATATAAAACATTCTGGTTCAACCATAAAAATAATTTCACGACCATATTGAAGGTATAAATGGAAGAAGAGAGCATGTAGTTTTTGAAGGTGATAAATTATCACCACATGAACAACGTTCTCTTTAATAAAATAAAAGGAAGGGGGAAAGGGTGTGGGGTGATATAATATAACATTAGAATCATAAAATTACAGTATATATATAATACTGGATTTACAGAACAATTTGGATGAAGAGAGATAGATAGAGATCAAGAAAGGAACTTGAACTTGAAAGGAAATTAAAGGAGAAGAGAGAGAGAAATTACCTTTAGAATCCTCCTCTTGAGATCCTATTTAACGAAGCTAGGCTTGGTATTTTGATGAGACCAGAAGCTTTTGGACGTGGGGGATGAGCTAGGGAAGGTGTTTGGGCAGAATTTAGAGAAGGCTTGGAGCTTGAGAGGTGTGAGGAAAAGAGGGAGTGAAGGGTGGCTTTTATAGTGGAGGGGAGAGGGGTTTCCTTAATATAAAATTGATTAGTTTATTAATTTCACCCAAGACATGGAAGAGTGAGTCTTGGATGACTAAGAATAGTAAATTTGACTTGTGAATTTGGGATTTGGGTGCTTACATCACTTGTGATGTCAGGAATAGTGGGTTTTAATTAAAATGAATTTATATGATAAATTAATGTATTCTACTATTCATAAAAAATTCATGTATCTCAGAAAAATCCCAAAATTTTACCCCAACCATTTTTCGACGTGTAGAATCCAAAAATAAATTCCATTTTTCAAAAATAATTGTCCAAATATTATTAATTAAATATTTAATTAAAATCATAATTTACTTAAAAAAATAGTTTTTAAAATTAAAACTGATTTTGCAATTCTTTAAAAAATTACGTAGGGTCTTATAAAATTATCTAAAAACTATTAGACATTGATTCAATAATTTATGAATATATTTCAGGAAAATAAATATTCTTTTAAATTAATTAATTAATTATAATTAATTATTTGTGACTTATAAAATTCCAAAAATGTTTACTAATGTCAAATTATCACGTTCTATGATGTCTAAATTTTATTTTATTATTCATAGGTAATGTTACTCTTATTTACTATTCATAAGGGTAGGTTACTATTCATAAGGGTAGGTTACTATTCATAAGGGTAGGTTACTATTCACCAAAAATTATTTTTGTTTCATTAGACTCCAAAAACTATCTTGAACACAACCGTGTATGTTGGATTTTTAAAATTCCAAACATAGGGGTGACAAAATTATGTTTAAAGGTCACCTATCACTTAGTAGTTCATTATTTTGTGTTTTTATGACATAGATATAAGAAGGGAATTTTTCATTGAAAAACTTTGGGTCGTTACATTCTTCCCCCCTTAAGAAATTTCGCCCCCGAAATTTCACTTTACACAAACAGGTGAGGGTACTTCTCCTTCGTTGCCTCTTCCGGTTCCCAAGTTACTTCCTCAAACTTTTGGTTCCTCCACAACACTTTGACAAGGCGGGTTGTCTTGTTGCTTAGAACCTTATCACTTCGGTCCAGAATTTTTACCGGCTGCTCCTCATATGAGAGATCATCTTCCAACTGTACCACCTCTGAGTTTAGTACATGTGAGGGGTCTGAAATGTACTTCCTCAGTAGTGATACGTGGAACATATCATGAACTTTATCCATATTCGGTGGAAGTTCCAGTCAATAGGCCACAGTTCCTATACGATCAAGGATCTCAAAGGGGCCAATGTACCTTGGGCTTAGCATCCCTTTCTTGCCGAATCGCATGACTCTCTTCCATGGAGATATTCGAAGGAAGACTTTATCTCCAACGTCGAACTCCAACTCCCTTTGACGATTGTCAACATAGCTCTTTTTCTGACTTTGAGAAGCTTTGATAAGTTTCTGGATGACTTGAACCTTCTCTGTCATCTCTTGAAGAAGATCGGGACCAAGTAGTTTTCGTTCTCCAACGTCATCCCAGTAGGTTGGAGTTCTACATCGCTTCCTATAAAGAGCTTCATACGGAGCCATCTGAATACTCGAGTGGAAGCTATTGTTGTATGAGAACTCAACCAATGGAAGGTGCTGATCCCATCCACCTTTGAATTCAAGATATCAGGATCATAGAATATCTTCAAGTGTCTGAATAGTCCTTTCAGACTGGCCATCAGTTTGGGGGTGATAGGCCGTGCTGAAATTTAATTCAGTACTCAAAGCATGTTGAAGGCTCCTCCAGAATTTAGAAGTGAACCTTGGATCATGATCAGAGACAATCGAGAGAGGAAAACCGTGCAATCTCACCACTTCCTTTACATATATCCTTGAAAGTTTTTTAAGTGAGAGGTCTTCCCGAATAGCGATAAAATGGTAATCCTTGGTAAGTCGGTCAACCACAACCCATATCACATTATTTCCTCTTGGCGTTTTCGGGAGACCCATGACAAAGTCCATAGTGACATTTTCCCATTTCTACATGGGTATAGGCAATGACTGCATCATACCTTTGGACTTTTTCCGCTCAGCTTTACCTTGCTGACATACCAAGAACCTTGATATATATTCTGTAATATCCTTCTTCATGATATCCCACCAGAAGTGTTCTTGGAGATCACGATACATCTTGGTACTTCTAGGATGAATAGAGAAAGTTGAGCTATGTGCATTATCCAATAGCTCCTTCTTTATTCCAGTTGATGAAGGCACACAAAGCCGTATTCCAAACCGAATCACACCATCATCGTCGATATGGAACTCTTGCAGCTTCCCTTCCTTTACTGCATTCACCCTCTTTTGTATCTCTACATTATCCCTTTGTGCTTCCTTAATCTTCTGTTGGATGGATGGTTGCGCAATCATTTGGGAAAGGTAGGATGTATCCCATGCCCTTATGATTCCCAAATCCATCCTTTGCATATCCAAGAAGATAGGGTCTTTCTCAATCCTCATCATGGATAGAGTAGCAGGTTCTTTCCTGCTTAGAGCATCAGCTACCTTGTTCGCCTTTCCAGGATGATAGTGAATAGAGCAATCGTAATCCTTGATTAGTTCTAACCATCTCCTTTGATGCATGTTGAGCTCCTTTTGTTTGAATGTATACTTTAGGCTCTTTTGGTCGGTGTATATGTCACACTTCTCACCATAAAGGTAATGTCGCCAGATTTTCAAGGCAAAAATCACGGCTGCCATCTCTAGATCATGCGTCGGGTAGTTCTGCTCATGGATCTTCAACTGTCGTGAGGCGTAGGCTATCACATTATCATTTTGCATGAGTACACAACCCAAGCCTTTCTTTGAAGTATCGCTGTATATCACAAAACTTTCTCCACTTTTCAGCAGTGTGAGTATAGGTGCAGTGATCGGCCTTCTCTTTAGCTCCGTGAAGCTTCCCTCACATTCATCCGTCTAGACATACTTTACCCCTTTCCTTGTTAGCGGGCATGACAATCGTGAGAAGTTTCTCACAAAACTTCAATAGTACCCAGCTAATCCAAGAAAACTATGGATTTTTGTGACACTAGAGGGCCTGGTCCATTCCTCAATCGCCTTTGTCTTTGAAGGGTCCAAAGAAATTCCCTCGCTTGTGATCACATGTCCCAAGAACGTGACTTGATTCATTCAAAAGTCACACTTGCTGAACTTGGCGTACAACTTCTCCTTTCTCAATGTCGCCAACACAAGTCTTAGATGTTTTTCATCTTCCTCCTTGCTCTTGGAGTAGATGAGAATATCATCGATAAACACTACCAAAAATTTGTCGAGGTAATGTCTAAAGACTCTATTCATCAAATCCATGAAGATTTCTGGGGCATTAGTAAGTCCGAAGGGCATCACCAAAAACTCATAGTGCCCATACATTGTACGGAAGGCATTCTTCTGAATATCTTCCTTCTTCACCTTTACTTGATGATATCCAGAACGTAGATCCACCTTTGATAAATATTGAGCTCCTCTTAACTGGTCGAATGAGTCATAAATCCTTGGGAGAGGATACTTGTTCTTTATGGTGATCTTGTTGAGTTCCCGATAATCGATACACAGCCGCATGTTTCCATCCTTATTCTTCACAAAGAGAACTGGCGCACCCCATGGTGATGCACTAGGGCATATGAACCCTTTGTCCAGATGCTCTTGCAACTGCTTCTTTAACTCCTCCAGTTCGATAGGAGCCATCCTATAGGGGAACTTCGAGATAGGAGTAGCTCCGGGTATGAGTTCAATTGAGAACTCTACCTCACGATCCGGGGGAATTATGGGTAACTCTTCGGGAAATACATCACTGTATTCCCTTACGATGGGCATTTCCTCAAGGTTGGAACTTTCCTTTGAATCAAACATTTGGGCGAGGTATACTTCTTCATAGGGAATCATCACACACACCATTGAAGGATTTTTCAAAGGATATTCATGATCTTCCTTGCATTTATAGAGGAGCATGGGATGGTTCGGAATATGAAAATATATTTCCTTTTTCTGACAGTTGATATGTGCTCTATATAAAGAGAGCCAATCCATTCCCATTATAGCGTCAAATTCCACCAAGGGAAGTATTACGAGATTTTCCTGAAGAATCTTCCCACATACGTCAACAGGAGAAGAATCAAACACATGGGTTGCAATGATTCCACTACTTGGTGTTTTTACAGATATCTCTACTTCAAGGTTCCGGGGCTTCTATTCTATAGTTCTAGAAAACTTGCAAGATATAAAGGAATGCGTAGAACCAGAATCAAATAAGACTTTTGCCATTCTTGAGTGAATAGGAAGTGTACCTTGTACGACTTCATTATCATGTTCCACCTCCGTAGTAGTGATGGCATAAGCCTTCCCTTGTTCCTTTGGCTTTGGTGGTTGTTGGCACTGATTACCCTTGAAAGCTCGAGGTTTAGTGCACTGGTTTGAATAGTGCCCTAGCTCCTTACAGTTGTAGCATTGAACCACGAGTGGTTCTCTCCTTTCATCGGCTACATTATCCTTCCTTTTCATGTCTCTTCAACACTTGTGAGCTAGCTGTCCTTCTTTCCCACACTTGAAGAATTTCCCCATCCCTTTGAGGCAGTTCCCTTTGTGCAACATCCCACATTTTTGGCAAGTGGGTCGTTGTGTTTTCTTCCCATCTTTTTCATTAGATCCTCCAGCTTGAAACTCCATCTTTATTTTCTTATCACCATAGCCATGGGACCATTCTCCAAACTCCATCTCTACTTTGAGAGCACACCGAACAACTTCTACATAACTCCCAATGTCTCGAATTGCAAGAGCCTTTCCAAGATGTGGTTTTAATCCACTAAAGAATCTATCAATTTTGCTATCATTGTTGATAACAAAACCCGAAGCATACCTTGAGAGCCTTGTGAAATTTGCTTCATAGGTTGTGACAGATTCTCCTTCTTTTTGCTTGAGCTCTATTAATTCTCTCTCCATCTTCGTGCGAAGAGTTCTTGGGAAGTACTTATTAAGAAACATTATCTTAAAGTCTTCCCATTCCATCTCTTTAATTTCCTCCCTTGGCTTGGTTTTCTTAATAAAATCCCACCATTGATCAGATTATCTATCTAGACAATAAACAGCTAGAGTCACCTTCTCCATCTCAGAACAGTGAAGAACAAAAAAGATCTTCTCTATGGAGTTGACCCACTATTCCACAACTAGTGGATCAGAAGATCCACAAAACTTCAGTGGTCGTTGCCGCATAAAACATTTGATAGCTAGATGCTCCCTCTTTAGTGAAGGAGGACGTTCCCCATTATTATGGTTATTATTCATAACCCAGGATAATTGGGTAAGCATCGCCACGAAGTTTTGAACTCCACCTCCAAAATCATTGGGGATGTCGTTCGGGCAATCGTTGCATTGGCCTCCGCAAGACTTGTTGGCCTGATTTCTCCTGGTTCCCACCATTTTCTAAAATAGAAAAGGATAGAACAAAACATAATTAAACAAGTAATGAATAACTTATCCTTTTAAACAATTATACCAAAAACATATGGGATCCCTGGGTAAATATCCTTGTGTGCATATTTGTAATTAGTCTCATGCTAGAGGTTTTCTTTAGGGTTCACTAATCCTAATTCCCAAATTAACTAAACCTTTCCTCTGATACCAACTATAGCGACCTGGCCTTTTCATACATTACTATTACATCATTTCAAAGATAAACAACGTAATATTATTACACATGGAGGATCCAGAGGTTTAGTGTCTTGGACAAACTAGGACTACACATAACAAGTACAACATGAAGCATAAAAAATCATTTAATCTCTTCTTCTATAGCTTCTTAGTAGCACTTGTCCTCTCCTTAGTACATGTAGCCACCTAAGGATATACATCAAAATGGGTGAGATAAAATCCCAGTAAGAGGATAGATAAGAACAATATATCATGGGGTGAGCATAATCATGACATAGGAAGAAGATCTTGAACATGAGAGGAGCATAAACAATAAACTTGAAATGTGTCAAAGCATAAAAATGAAACATCATGTCTTAGTGGATAACTTGCACACATACTTGTGAACAAAGCTATCATCATGTTCATTCATCATTTCACATTTACTAATGAGATTCATCACTTTACCCAATGCATTGGAGCGCTATATAATTTCGGGCGCACCCGTCACATTTAAACATTCATATTGTGCTATATAATTTCGGGCGCACCCGTCACATCATAACATTATCATTATCATGCTTGCCACATAGAACACATATAAAACATGTACATAAATAACCCAGGGAACGGAATGGGTTTCATCTCATAATAACACATTCATAAGTTTTGGGTTCCCAAAAGAAAGAGGGAACAACATACTTGATATAAGAACCATCAACCTTGAATGAGAGGTAAAAGGTGAGATCTTGAAAGAAGAGTTCTTTTGGAAAACATTTTGATGAATATAAAAACCAATGAAAAACATGTATATCCCAGAAAAGTAATGGAAAAGATGAACAAAAGACCTTTGAGGAGTAACCATATCAAAAATGGAGTGAAAGAGGGAGAACCCGAAGGAAGAAAATTGGGTTCGAGATTTCCCCTTACCTTGTACTCGAATGCCTCCTTCTCTTTAATTTCATGTATAATGACATTATATTAATTAATTAGAAATTCCAGAACCTTTTACACATTAATAGGGTTCATTATAGTTTCATTATTTCATATTATGTTCCTTTGGATGACTTATAGTGTTTAAAAACATTGTTCGGGGATGTTCGTTTTTATGGTTTTCTTGAACGGTCCACTCGTATTCTTAAATTGATGTTTGGGTAGATCATGGGTAAACATCCAGAACTAATATTACATGTAATTAATGATATTACAGAAGCTTTAATGATTCTATAATGAGTTATATTAGATCCATTGGATGAATCATTAGATAAGAATTAAATGAATATTATTTGGGATAATTTGAGCGGTTTTTGGATCACAACCAACTCATTTTAACGTTTCACTTAGTAGTATGGTCATAGGTTATTTCCAGAACTTAAAATAGAACATAATACATATAAAACATTCTTGTTCAACCATAAAAATAGTTTCATGACTAGATTGAAGGTATAAATGGAAGAAGAGAGCATGTTGTTTTTGAAGGTGATAAATTATAACCACATGAACAACGTTCTCTTTAGTAAAATAAAAGGAAGGGGGAAAGGGTGTGGGGTGATATAATATAACATTAGAATCATAAAATTACTGTATATATATAATACTGGATTTACAGAACAATTTGGATGAAGATAGAGAGAGAGAGATCAAGAAAGGAACTTGAGCTTGAAAGGAAATTAAAGGAGAAGAGAGAGAAAAATTACCTTTAGAATCCTCCTCTTGAGATCCTATTTAAGGAAGCTAGGCTTGGTCTTTTGATGAGAACAGAAGATTTTAGAAGTGGGGGATGAGCTAGGGAAGGTTTTTGGGCAGAATTTAGAGAAGGCTTGGAGCTTGAGAGGTGTGAGGAAAAGAGGGAGTGAAGGGTGGCTTTTATAGTGGAGGGGAGAGGGGTTTCCTTAATATAAAATTGATTAGTTTATTAATTTCACCCAAGACAAGGAATAGTGAGTCTTGTATGACTAAGAATAGTAAATTTGACTTGGGAATTCTGGATTTGGGTGCTTACATCACTTGTGATGTCAGGAATAGTGGGTTTTAATTAAAATGAATTTATATGATAAATTAATGTATTCTACTATTCATCAAAAAGTCAAGTATCTCAGAAAAATCCCAAAATTTTACCCCAACCATTTTTTGAAGTGTAGAATCCAAAAATGAATTCCATTTTTCAAAAATAATTTTCTAAATATTATTAATTAAATATTTAATTAAAATCATAATTTACTTAAAAAAATAGTTTTTAAAATTAAAACTGATTTTGCAATTCTTTCAAAAATTACTTAGGGTCTTATAAAATTATCTAAAAACTATTAGACATTCATTCAATAATTTATGAATATATTTCAGGAAAATAAATATTCTGTTAAATTAATTAATTAATTATAATTATTTATTTGTGACTTATAAAATACCAAAAACGTTTACTAAGGTCAAATTATCACTTTCTATGATGTCTAAATTTGATTTTATTATTCATAGGTAATGTTACACTTATTTACTATTCATAAGGGTAGCTTACTATTCATAAGGGTAGGTTACTATTCACCAAAAATTATTTTTGTTTCATTAGACTCCAAAAACTATCTTGAACACAACCGTGTATGTTGGATTTTTAAAATTCCAAACATATGGGTGTCAAAATTATGTTTAAAGGTCACTTATCACTTAGTAGTTCATTATTTTGTGTTTTTATGACATAGATATAAGAAGGGAATTTTCCATTGAAAAAATTTTGGTTGTTACAATGTTCATTAATAATATTATTATTGTTAATTTTATTGTTATAGTTAATATTATTAGAACTTGTTGGATGCGACATTCCTTATAATTATAATTAAATTATTGGGCATGGCACCCCATGTTATTACATAGTAAACCGTTGGGTATATCACCCTGTATAATTACATTATAAACTATTGGGTATGAACCCCATATAATTTCGTAGAAAAATATTGGGAATTTCACCACATATAATTACTTATTAAACTATTGGGCATGGAATCACATATCATTGCTTATTAAACATTTTGGGCACAGTACACCATATAATTAATTATTAAATCATTGGGCATGAAATCCCTTACCATTAATATGATGATTGTATGAATGGAATCCATTGTCAATAATTTTAGATTGTTGGGATTGGTTTCCATTATTATTTATATGAAATTTTTTGGTATGACATCACATATCATTTGTGGAGATCATTTTTCATGATAATCCTTACTAAGTGTGAGACTTGTATGATATCCTATTATGGGTTCCTAGGTCATAATCCTCAGGTCCTCACGATGGAAATTACTTATATATATATATATATAATGGCATGTACAAAGATATTCTGTATTAGGATAAAGCAGGTATAGTCTACCAAGTTTTCCAAGGGGTACTCAAACCGACTTGAGTTATAATTTTTATTCATTACACCACTTATTAATATACTTGCACAATGTTTCATTTTATACTCACTGACTGTATATGAATTACATGTCATTTTTGGTAGTCTATAGAGTTTTACTCATACCTAGTTGGAGTTTCCATTTGGCACCTAGAAAGTCATATTAGTGGTAGTTTAGGACCCTAGGTTGTGAACCTTTCTTACTACTCATTATAGACTAGATTTTGACATAGAGCTGGGGGTCGATCTTGTACGTGGTATACCTACAAGAGTTAGATCCTTTTATTTGTTTTTTTGTGATTATCATCCTAATTCTTGATTACTACCTTGTATTTTTATGTCATAACATTTTCATGCATTGTTGGATTATTTGGAACATGCCTAATTATCTATTTACTATTTCCAATTAGTAATGTTTATCTTCCTCTAACATTAATTTATTTATTCTTCCATAGTATTTATTATAATCCCAAAAGTGTATAGTCTCCCCATAATACCATATTTAGACCATAGATATTATTTTTTAGCCTCTAGTGTACGAGGAGGCATGCTTGATGCCATGTTTCCAACCGGTCTGGCTATAATTATTGAGTGAGTCTGGATAGATGCTTTAAATTGGTATCATAGGCTTCTTTTTCATTATCATATTGTTTTAATATAATAGATAGGATATAAGGAACATATTGAAATTTGCTAAATTTCAAGTGTCTGGGTCTGTCCAACCCATGCACAAGGGAAAGATCAAGGTTCCAATGATGGGACAATTGTTCATGATTTTCATTATTAGAGTTCATTATTATTTCAGTATGAGTGATTGATCTATTTCTGATGGTTAATAATTTATGAAATTTACCTCTTGGATTCGTACTAAAAGAGACACCGGTGTGCTCATGAATCATTTCTGAGACATAGAACTCACATGCCATTAAAATGGTTATTTATATACCATTCTGGTGTGATTATGTTCCATGCTTATTATTATTCCATGCATCAGTATTTATTTAAATGAATATCTATATTCCATACTGTGTAATTAATTTACATTCTTACCTGTACACCATGATATATGATATATTTCTATGTTAATATTTATTCCCATCTTTGGTGATAACTTCTTATGTTATAGTTGTTATGTATATATAATTAAATAAAGTTTCTGCATTAACCTATAAAATGTTTTCTCACATATATTAATTATGTAGTTTTATTAAATAAAACATCAAATTAATTAAATAAAGGAATTTTTTTTGAAATGTTAAGATAATTATACTGAATAAAATTCTAAAAATGTAAAAGAAATTGTAATTGTATTAATAAATTCAGGTTATTTATTTTGGATTTATATTAAATGGTGTGTCAATTTTCGCTTAAACGGGATTTTAAATTTATAACATGGGAATGATGCATAGTATAATTAAGACCTTAAATACTAGACTAGGAACTTGTGGGTGTTCTTTAGAACCATATACCTATGATATAAAACTACTAATCATGTTATAATGTCTAAATAAACTGATTATAATTAGATTCACATAAATTGTAGGGAAATTTTAATTTATAAAGTGTTGAATCCATAAATTTTAAATGGATACATGTATAATTGGATACAGTTTTTTGGTGAACACACACTTGAATGTCTCCATTATATTTATATTCCTTAGTACTTAACCCCTTGTTATATTTTTATGAAATATAAGTATACTTATTTAGATTTTGACCATCACTTATTCATTTTTATGTATAAATGCAACGTTATATCTCACTAATCATATTTCCTTTAATTGAAAAAGTCCCCTTTATCTGCTATTTTGATCTATTTTTATAATAAATTGGTTAATTAAAATTAAGAATTCAAAATAATGGGTGTTTTTTATATATAATGAAATTTAAATTTTCATTAATTATTCCATATATGATAACTTAAAGAGAAAAAAATTATGGTATAAAATGAAATTATGAGATATGATGCCTAATGATTCATGGAGTCGGCTAATTAATATGTTTTTTTATAGTTTTAATTTATAACTGGAACATGATATACCTTATATTTTTAGGATGCTTAAGTTTTTTTAGAAATGGGAATCTATTAAATTCAGAAAAAAAAAAGAGAACCCCTTTAGAATTTTTTATAGCTTGGACCCTCATATAGGGTTCAATTAAAAATGGTTCATTGATATTTTCCTTGAATATCAATGTGTTGGTTTTTAAGTAACTCTAATGAATTCTTCCTAGGTTTCACTATGCCAAGTGGTTATGTAGTAAGGCTTAGTGATATTTTAAATAAAGAATTTTTTTCAGGGTTAATGCATTATGTAATAAGGGGTTATCTAGGTAGTGGTAGTGCCCCCATAAATTAAATCATTAATAATTAATTTTGAATATTTTCATCATGAGGTTATGTTTGAGAGTGTTTTATGATGAATAGGAATCCTAGTAATGCGATGACACCCATGTTTATATGGGGGGTCGTTTGGTATGTTGAACTATGTTAAGGGTGTGAGAATCATGAAATTCTATAGTTTATAGGGTTATACATGCCTAGGTCATGGTCATCCACCTTGAGGATCATGTGATCCATTCTCATTTCTAATAAAGGACTTCAAATGTTGTTCGGCTATTTATAGTCTCGGGGGATAATAAGGTTCAAGAATAAATAGTGCAATTGGTCCTATAAATTAAAGTATATGATAGTTTCTACTAAATAATTTATGTGTCACAGTAGCAAACATTTTTACATGTGGTTCCATCGAGTTAATAAGTGATGTGTAAAATCCTATTCAGTTCTAGCTATTACATTTTGTAATAATTTTAACTCTGTGATTTCATGATTTTATGGAAATAATCATGAGTACATGAAGGATAAATTCATTGGTGAATTTTGGAGTAGGGTAATGTGGGCATGATAGATCATGAAAGTGTTGTATCTTTGAGCATGAAATCAGAATATGTGTTGCACCAATGATTCAATATAACATTGTAAAATGGATCAAATGTGATTAAACTACCAATATGAATTAGTTATATATTTTATACAAGATTATTGGGAAGGTAATTAATGTGAATCAAGATTATCATTACGCATTTTTCTAATAAAATACATTTTCTAGTGGATATATAAGAAGATTATTTCCCCTCCCCTGATGTTAGAAATTAAAATAATCATGTTGGTAATTTCTAAGATATTCCTTTGGAAGTGATAGATCATGTTCTATGAAGTGAGTTTCTATTTATTAGTAAAAATATCACCATGAAACCCCTATCTTGTTAATGTTCACATCAGTCATGAAGAGTGTTTCCTTCTATGGAGAGGAAACACGACTATAAAGGACCACTTGAAAATGGTCAGAGTACCTTTTGGAAAACGGTGAATATGAAGGATGAGTTTATGTTGGTCGTGTGCGGAAACTATTTGGTATAGAAGATAGATGATAATATATGTGTTGTATGAGGATTTATAAATACATATGTGATTATTCCAGGCATGGTAAATTGAAGTTTTGGATTAATTAACAAAAGTTCCACTATGACGAGTGCTACCTTGGAAATGAACATCGTGTGATAAAGTGGTATACCAATGGTTGAACCTGGTCACACAACGTTACCAGATATGGTTCCAAGGTTTTTTACAAGGAAGATATATACTATTTTTATAAGATAATACATTGGAGATAATGATATATCCCTATATGCGGAATCTTTATGTACTCCTCATTTATAGGCGATCTTCCCCAATATACAGACATTTTCCTGAGTACGCTAAGAAAGACTCGGTAATACACAAAGATAAGTAAAAAAATAATTTTTATAGTTTCAATAATATACTCCTTGGGACTTGTGATTATGTTGTTTTATAAGGTATGATATAAGGTGGAGAGTACACCATTGGACTTCTGAGGTAGATGCGGAACCTTTGAATTGAATTTTAGAAAATTCCAAGGGAACCATTCATATAATGAGAGAATGGGAAAGGGATAAAATGTTCTTTAGAACACTGATATGAGTGAGTTCCTATCCATGACTATTTTTATATCCAAGAATAGATGGGTAATGGGTAATAGAAATCAATAAAACATTTCTTTGGTGCATCAACATGGATTCTCTTGAGGTGGTGAGTGATCCATATTTCATTGGAAGGCAACCCTCATGCAAGAAGGGTCATGGAAAATTGATACATATTTTGTGATGATCATTTTGAATCATGTATGACTTTGGTGAAATGTGTTAGGAACATAATTAGGATGTATAGGGAGGTCTTGTATCAATAATTATGGTAGTGGGAGCACCATGGTTTATAATTGGCTATTTTAGACTAGAACCCAATATTGTGAGAACCAAAGTCCATTTGATGAAAAGAGAAAATTAAATGATCATATATCAGTTTAGATAAACTCAATAAAGAACCTTTATAGTGTTTCATTAGTGGTTGAGAGTGTTTCCTTGAGTTTCTTCATTTTTAGGGTTGTATACCCAAATCAGATATTAGAGTCACGTTAAGCATCATAAATGTTACACAACCTTTTGAGTGAGAATTGATTAACCATGTAGGTCAAGTGATGTTTTTATTTCCACTAAAGATTCATTGGTATGAGAAGTAGTAGGGTCAAGAGGTTTTAATATCCCATGTTTTGAACAGTTTTTTGTTTCGAAAGGAATTATAATTTTTAGTTTGGTGGATGGGGAAAATAGTAAATTGATATTTTGAACATAATTATGACTCTTGGAACACTTAAATGTGTTATTTTTACATGTGAAATGATGTATGAAAGATGTTTGATAGGTTTCAGGAGTATCCTGAGGGATCAAGATGTAAAATGATTTTTTTCTGAAAACATGATCCCAGGAACAAAGTTATAACTAGCAATGTGAAAAAACATTGCATCCTATTTTGTAAGGGAACATGGTTTCTTTTAAGCATGAGAATGGCCTAGTAAATTTTGTGAATTGGGTTATATGTGAATGAGTAGTCATAGTGTTGGAATATAGTATGTCAAATTGTGCGCTATAGCCTTGTAAGATCTATGGTGTTCCTTAGTGTGGTCACACATAGGATAGGCATATTTTGATTAACTATGAACTAAGCTATTCAGTGGGATTAGTTTGGATAGTAGAATCACATGGTTGGCACACGATTTTCCAATCCGTGAAACTATTTAATGACAATTAAAATTATCATTTTACCTATTCCTCCTTGAGATTTTCCTCCTCCGTTAAATCCCACAATTATCTTATGCCAATAGCCACTCAAGCTCCTACCTTGGACTCCTACTTGTATTTATTGTATCTCCTTAATTTAGATTCAGAATTTAATTTATCCACATCATGTTTGATATCCCTTTTTATGTCTATGATTATAATATATTCTTTTCATCATTTATCTTTCTATATCAGATAATATTTACATGTGAAATCATTTTCCTTATTTAAGGGTTCTTGTCTATTTATTCAATTCCCCTAATTCAATATCGAATCAATTCCAAAAAATGGATGATTGAAGCATCCTTGGTATAAAGTAGGTGGTCTATATACCTTTTATTAATGTTGAATCATTTATAATTTTTTTCATTATTTTTTATTCTCTATTCCTTGCCTCATAAATGTAATTTTCATTTAAATAATGTGTTATCACCATAAATTTGTTATAAATGGGACGAAAATCTATAATTTTGGGCCATCTAAATAAATTTGATCAATACCTATGGTTTTTTAGATAAAAATTACCATGAAAACCATGTTGTGATTATGTAATTAAACCACCCTTATGGTGTGTTGAGTTTCCACCTAAATAGTTAGAATAAGAATTAAATTAATGTAAATTATATATTGTTGAATTCCATCAAATAACCAATTAGGACCATTAATATATACTTTTCATGTATCCTTAATTTAAATAAAATTCGAGTCATATAATTAAATGAAACATGGTGAGTTTTATATTTGTATGGAAATCTAATTAGACAAATTTTAATTATGGAGTATGCTTGTGACCCATGAAATTAGAGATGATCCCGACCCCTTTTAATTTGTAAAAATAAAGTTGAATGGTTAAATTAAATGGGATGTGTGATTGTGTTAAATGAGAATGGGATGTCATGTAAATGTCAATTTTCCATTATGAAACATAAACTGAATGAATTATAAATTTTCATGCATTTTTAGATATTGAGATCATCATTGTTTGATTGTAAATGTTTGGAATGATGTTTCTTTTTTTATTTGAATTAATTAGAAATTATGTTATTTATTATTATTATTTTTAATTTTCATATATCCTTTTGGACTTGACATTCCTTATAAATTTTGTTAAATTTTTTCCATGGTTCCCCATATTATTGGATAGTAAACTATTGTACATGGTGCGTCATATGATTACATATGAAACAATTGGTAATGGTTCCCCATATCATTACTTAGTAACCCATTAGGAATGGTTACCCAAATCATTACATATAAAACAATTGGGAATGGTTCCTCATATCACTAGTTACTAAATTAGTGGGCATGGTGTTGCATATACGTAATTATAAAATACTTGGGAATAGAGTCCCTTACCATTCATATATGACTCTTGGGCATGGAATAACATATCAATCACTTGAGACTATTAATAATAATTTCCCTTATTGATTTTATGAAATTGATTGGAATGAAGGACCTTATCCTTCCTGAGAACATTAGTCATGATATCCCTTATTAAGTATGAGACATATATGATATCCTATTTTTTGGACATTAGTTATTAAGCCTCAGATCCTCTCAAATGCATATATATATATATATATAATAGGTATCCCATAGATATTTTGGCTTATGATAAATCAGGAGTAGTCTTTCAAGTGTTCCAGGGGGGACTCAAGATGATATATGTTATAATATTTATTCAAGGTACTGGTTAATATTAAACAAGATCACTACTTTATTTTATACTCAATGGATAGATATGAATTAAACATTGTTTCTAGTTGGATACTGAGTTTATATCACACCCAAATTAGGACATCATTTGATACCTAGATAGACCTCTTGGTTTTAGGTTAGGGCCCCAGATTGTGCATATCTACTGTTACTCCATATAGAATAGGACTGGATATAGATTTCAGGGATGATAATGTACTCTATATTCCAGTATAAGTTAGAGTATTTTATTTATTTATTTTATTTCTTATGTCTTTTCCTAATATCTGTTTACTTCCATTTATTATTAGGCTATATAATCTTCACACATTGCAGGATTATTTATTATCAACCTAGTTAGTTGTTTATTACTAGCCACATTTTTTGTTTATATTCCACTAGATTTTATATATTTATGATTACACTATATTTATTACTAAAATATAGGGTGTAATATCCCAATAGTACCATATTTAGACCCTAGATGCTTCTTAGTATCCTTTCACATATGGAGTGGCTAACATGATGTTATGTGTCCAATCGGTTTGGCTGCTGCTATTGAATGAGTCGAGACAAGATGCTACATCCTGGTTACTAGTGGATAGTCTAAGATACAAGGTCCTGATAGGTCTATGTGAGAGATGGTTTAGAAAATAATATAAAAATAATAATATTAATGTCAACATTGGCATGTCCAATCTCAATATAGGGTTTATAAGGTATGTAAGTGGATTATCAATTGAATAAAATGACTATTTAAATGACACTAAATACAAATGAAAGGATTACAACATCATTTATCATACATACAAAGTATAATAATCAATAAAAATCTAAAAAACCTATGAAATAGTACTAACACCACCCTAGGAATATTAGAATATCCAAATACTCCCTAATAAACTAGAATGGAAATCCTGTAAGTTGAATTTCCTCTATGATTCCCTTAGACAGTCTTGAACCATCAACACTATACATTTATCAACAAGTATATGACACTCCTATAGATCTAAAGATTCCATGAGGAACTAGATATTACACCCTATATATAATCCTCACTTGAAATACATATAATAGAAACTACACACATCATATAGGGGTTTGTGTAGTGTGTGAGTATATCAGAACTAGTAGTCTCTAAAAACCCCACTTTTTTCAACCAATAATAAAATAATTTTCATAAAAAATGGTAAAAATATAGATAATGGAATTATATAGAATAAAATTTTATTTATCTCTATTTTAATCAATTGTGATACCAAAAGTATGGATAATAAACCCCCTTTACAGGAAGGATCCATACCTTACATACCAACTTTTAGCATAAACATGGGATATGACATGATTTAGCTTACAAAATTTTATATTCAATCCCCCAAAATAAGAAAATTTCTATATGGGTGTGTTATCCATTTGATAGAGGTTATACAGTTTTGTGTATATTCATTTCAGGTAATTCTTGAAGACCGTCCCTTTGGGAATATGGTATTGGAGAGTCATGGAATCATAATCCCATATCGTATTGTCGAACAATCAATCAATACATGTTATACATGAGAAACATTATACCAATGATTATTACCCCTTTAAAACATTATTTTTCATCAATATATAAAAAATTATATTCCATAAATGGACAATATATAGATCTATGTTCATAATAGATTTATCAAGATGAAATCTGAATTTATACAAGGTAAAAAAATCCACATAATGTTTTAATATAATCAAAAAAACCCATCTACACATAGGTAACAAGTTAGACCTTATTTGGAGGATAAAAATAAGATATATCATTAAAAAATAATGAAATCATTTATATTCCATGAAGTAGAACATCTAAACATATAGTATATAGGAATATCCTATGTCTTTAAATATAGACAAGATGTGTTGTAAACCATGAAATTAACCCATTTACAACCAAGCTACAATATTACCTTTAACCAAGTAACCAAAACCCCGTACTCAACCGATATAGAAACAAAATTAAACCCCAATATAAAGAAATTAATAGGAAAACTGGTAATTCAACTATAAATAAAATACTACAAAATAAAATTATGAGAACTATTTCACAAAAAGATTATCAATATTACTATATAACAATTATCTACTCCTAATTTCAAAAAAATAATTATCATGCATAACATATTTAACACAATAAAGTGTTGTCCAAATAAATAATCAATTTTGTAACACCCCAACCAAGAAAGCCAATATGATTCAGAGGGATACATGGACTCGTGAACGCCTCCCCATTTACAAGAGGCTATAAACTAGCTGTGTGGAACAAAATCATACATTTGGGAGACTATGATGTCAAATAAAAATCACATAATAATATAAATAACTAATATATATATATATATATAAACCACCAATGTATAAATAATATATAAAACATAATTCTATAAAAAATAAACTATACATAAGTTGCACAACATAAATCACTTATCTCCAAGTGGTAAAATTACATATACAAAATAAAATATGATTAATTTACAAAATAGTCTCTATTTATATCCATGATACTCAAATAATCCTTGTTTCAAATAACCATAGACATGATCTAGCCTGATCTTCTTCACATATTTTCCCCAAATATAAAATAATACATGTGGTATGAACATGCACCGGAGTTCTTATGTAGGGTATGAGAAATATATCTTTGTTGGGTGTTAATAAGTGCCCCTTATATACACCATCATATTAATGTATGAGTGAGGGATTAAATAGAATAAAATAAACATGCATGTTGGGTAATCATCTATTAAATAGTTTTCCAATATAATAAAATAAACATGTTTTGACCTGTATTATAATCCACCTAATGTCACACCCCACATTCTTTGTGAAAATTTCATGTTCTATCCCAGACTACATTACACTTGTCCATAACTACATTCCCTATCCAATATCCCATATTCTTATGTCACTAGTCCCAGTCAATTCCTTGAGGTGTTGTGTAGGTCCCTTTCTATAGTCCTGTTGTTTATTTATACCATGGTGGGCCACACTAATATTATATAACCCATAAACTTCTTATTGAAAGACATAATGAATATATAATAACTAATTTCCTCATAGGTAAGGGTTTAATGGAATTACCCTACCACTACCCTCCAATATATGGTAGGGTTATACATAATAGATTCCAACGAATTCCCCAATATGGAAAAGAGCATTGAAGCTACCGTACCTCTATTCACCGATATAGGTTCGATAACATAACATAGATCCCGGCCCATTCCCTCAGTAGGTAATGGAGCACCAAAGTACTCAACCTAATATCATTTGAAAATGGTTAATAGTAAGACCTATTTCATCACCGGTTCCATAGGGAACCCCATCAAACCACACCTAATATCACACAACTAGGCACACATATGTAACAAATAATTGGGCACACAGACTATCCCAAACTATAACTAGCACATCTGAAGGAAATAGTCACTTGGAATATATCCCCACAATATGATTCCCATCTCACTTTCCATCTATAATAAAATATATTCCCCAAAAGACCATAATTTTTACAATACCTATCACACTATACCCATTAGTAGTTTCTTCTCACCAACAAGGGTGTTTACTAAGGCCCCTTAGATCCATAATTTATTTGATCATTAGTAATAAGACAAAAAATCACACCATAAGGTTCTTTAAATATTTAGGCTCTATTCTACTTAATAATAAATTTCCATTTTTACGAATCATTAGAATCCTAGGTTATATTTAGTCTTGTTGACTAGGTATCATCTTGAGATTTCTCACTTTAACCCCTTGTAAACTCATTCCATGTCATCAGTGATTACCCTCACCCACTCTCGGGTCCTATCTCACATCAAACTAAGAGGTACATAAATTTTTTTCTTGATCAAAATACATATCTATCACACATTTTCTTATTTTGGAGAAATCAACCCCCTTATAGTGCATAAAAACTCTCAATCCATTATCAATAGGGTTCTCTATAATGAATATGATATGTATAACCATATCACCCTTAAATTCTAGTAGAAAGCCTTTAATTACTACCACTAATGTAAAAATAAACATCCTTGGATACATGAGTCAGATCTATCATGTTATTTCCTACCTAAGGTCTACATTAAACATAACTAACACCCCAACACTTGGTGAAATAGTCATTGGGTGATATAAATTACCCAAAGTGATAAAGGAAACTTATTCCATTTATTTGAGGCACAAATCCATCACATATATTTTAAAAAGAGAAATCTCAGTCATTATCACCTTTACTTGAATGAATTAATATTGAGGAATGAATAATCATGCATAAACATGCATATGAATTTATATTATTGGGACTGTTTAACTTATTAAAGGAGATACCACCAATGTAGTGCTTTTCTCATCCTCATCTAGGTTTTTTCATGCCACTTAAAATATCATATTGATGCTTGAGACCTTATATAATGAAATAACAAAGATATAATTATATATAAAAATTATAATAAAAAACCCAACATAATATAAAGAGGAATAATCATTGAAAAACATTCCTGATGTTTCTACATTGTTTAAACAACATCCAACAACACCTAAATGGTCCATGTAATACTCTAGACTCTATCACAAGAAAAATACCTATCATTGTGAAATGGATAATTTTTCAATTCAATTCAATTCAATAAAAACACAAAATAAAATAGGGAAGTGCCTCACCTAAACTATAATAATGAATGAAGGTGATTGGTTCTCCTCCCATGACACAATTTATCCAATACACATAGTATCTATATCAACCCTACTATATTCCACATGCTTTAGTGTAATCATTTTCAAATATAAATCCCAAATCACACCAAATTAAAGGATAATGAAGGAAATCCAAATGAAGAGGAAAAAATGGGAGATATATACATAAAAATCTTTCTTAATTATATAGAAAACTACCCATTTCTAAGGGGAGTCAATAATGGGGAATATATGGGAGATGACCAAAGCTCTCTCCATTTAGAGACACATTTCTCAAAAATTATTGGGGAACTAGTAAATTTACTGTTGAACATTGACAAAAAATACACCAATTGAATAAATATTGGTGTGGAATTCCATAAGGAATAGGTTGTAGCCCTCAACATGGAAATGTATAGATCTCACTTAGATGAGGGGGTTCCTCTTGACTAACCACCGGTTCAGAATGCCACACCGTGGTTGTAGAAAGATGCACCCTATAGTATAACAAACTCTAATAGATCTTTTACATTACCATATGGTTCTCACAGCCTTCACTGTATGATTAATTATATATCATGAGGCCAAAATCATTATGGAATAACTCTCATGCCCCAACTGTGATATATAATAACTATATTCCATTTCATGGTGACTTGTAGGTCATGATGAAAGTTGTTTAACCTATATAATTTTACAAATGACACCCAGACATTCTACAAAACTCACCAAAGTACCCATAAAATCTCTTGGACCCTGATACATATCATAATAATCTACTAGATATATACCAACCCTAAAATTTTGGATTAGTATCCCAATACATGAAAGTATCCTTGATTAGGATCAAAAATTAAAATTTTATTTAGAAGAATAACATATAAAATTTTCAGGTAATTACAAACATCAAATCAATACACATAGTTACATCACAAATCTATCGTGGCCTTCAAAAAATCAATCCAAACCTATGTTATTCATTAATTCACTATTGACTTTCCATGTTCTACCTGAACAATATGAGAGATATTCTGTTACACAATTCAAACCATTATGGTTAAATAATATCCAAAACCAATGACACCAACTCAATAACAATTTCAACACCATGGAAAAACTCAATTTCATCTGTCTATTCCTAAACACATAAATTTGACTATCTAATTCATCATTGATATTATTGTGCTCCCCACACTAGGGATTCACATATTAAGGTCAATCATGAACCATGTTTCTCAAAAATAGGAATGTACTTTCGTAAATTAAGTCATAGTTTTCTATCGAAACAACTGATGTAGTTTCTCCTCCCCAATCCAATTTTTTTTCCAAAATATTGGTTATTCCTTCTCAATTTTACTTCCCCAAAAAGCACTCTTGAATTAAACATGATGAGTTATATATTATCATTGAATCCTACTTAAATGAAGATTAATTATAAAGTATTCTTATGTTCCTTGAGTTTATATATTTTTTCCTATATAAATTTTTAAATGATAGAGGACTTTTTAAATTAAATTTTATATGGGATTGAGATAAATGAGATGTGAATTACTTATCCATGTCACTTTTCCCTTAAGGAAATCAAATTGAATGAATTATAAATGGTTCACTGGGGTTAGACATGGATCTCATCACTATTTGGTTATAAATGTTTTTCACAAAATACCTCTTTATAATTTGAGATAAGTGAACATGATGTTCCTTATTAATATTATTATTGTTAATTTTATTGTTATAGTTAATATTATTAGAACTTGTTGTATGGGAAATTCCCTATAATTATAATTAAATTATTGGGCATGGCACCCCATGTTATTACATAGTAAACTGTTGGGTATATCACCCCATATAATAACATTATAAACTATTGGGTATGAACCCCATATAATTTTGTAGAAAAATATTGGGAATTTCACCACATATAATTACTTATTAAACTATTGGGCATGGAATCACATATCATTACTTATTAAAATTTTTGGTCATGGTACACCATATAATTAATTATTAAATCATTGGGCATGAAATCCCTTACCATTAATATGATGATTGTGTGAATGGAATCCATTGTCAATAATTTTATATTGTTGGGCTTGATTTCCATTATTATTTATATGAAATTTTTTTGTATGAAATCACATATCATTTGTGGAGATCATTTTTCATGATAATCCTTACTAAGTGTGAGACTTGTATGATATCCTATTATGGGTTCCTGGGTCATAATCCTCAGGTCCTCACCATGGAAATTACTTTTATATATATATATAATGGCATGTACAAAGATATTATGGATTAGGATAAAGGAGGTATAGTATACCAAGTTTTCGAAGGGGTATTCAAACCGACTTGAGTTATAATTTTTATTCATTACACCACTTATTAATATACTTGCACAATGTTTCATTTTATACTCACTGACTGTATATGAATTAGATGTAGTTTTTGGTAGTCTATAGGGTTTTACTCATACCTAGTTGGAGTTTCCATTTGGCACCTAGAAAGTCATATTAGTGGTATTTTAGGACCCTAGGTTGTGACCCTTTCTTACTACTCATTATAGACTAGATTTTGATATAGAGCTTGGGGTCGAGCTTGTACGTGGTATACCTACAAGAGTTAGATCCGTTTATTTGTTTATTTTTTTGTGATTATCATCCTAATTCCTGATTACTACCTTGTATTTTTGGGTCATAACATTTTCATGCATTGTTGGATTATTTGGAACATGCCTAATTATCTATCTACTATTTCCAATTAGTAATGTTTATCTTCCTCTAACATTAATTTATTTATTCTTCCATAGTATTTATTACAAACCCAAAAGTGTATAGTCTCCCCATAATACCATATTTATACCTTAGATGTTATTTTTTAGCCTCTAGTGTACGAGGAGGCATGCTTGATGCCATGTTTCCAACTGGTCTGGCTATAATTATTGAGTGAGTCTGTATAGATTCTATAAATTGGTATCAGAGGCTTCTTTTTCATTATCATATTGTTTTTATATAATAGATAGGAGATAAGGAACATATTGAAATTTGCTAAATTGCTAGTGTCTGGGTGTGTCCAACCCATGCACAGGGGAAAGATCAAGGTTCCAATGATGGGATTATTGTTCATGATTTTCATTATTATAGTTGATTATTATTTCAGTATGAGTGATTGATCTATTTTTGATGGTTAATAATTTATGAAATTTACCTCTTGGAGTCGTACGAAAAGAGACACCAGTATGCTCATGAATCATTTCCGAGACATAGAACTCACATGCCATTAAAATGATTATTTATATACCATTCTGGTGTGATTATGTTCCATGCTTATTATTATTCCATGCATGAGTATTTATTTACATGAATATCTATATTCCATACTGTGTAATTAATTTTCATTCTTATATGTACACCATGATATGTGATATATTTCTATGTTAATATTTATTCACAACTTTGGTGATAACTTCTTATGTTATAGTTATTATGTATATATAATTAAATAAAGTGTCTGCATTATCCTATAAAATGTTTTCTCACATATATTAATTGTGTAATTTTATTAAATAAAACATCAAATTAATTAAATAAAGGAATTTTTTTTTGAAATGTTTAGATAATTATACTGAATAAAATTCTAAAAATGTAAAAGAAATTGTAATTGTATTAATAAATTCAGGTTATTTCTTTTGGATTTATATTAAATGGTGTGTCAATTTTTGCTTAAAAGGGATTTTAAATTTATAACATGGGAATGATGTATAGTATAATTAAGACATTAAATACTAGACTACGAACTTGTGGGTGTTCTTTAGAACCGTATACCTATGATATAAAACTATTAATCATGTCATAATGTCTAAATAAACTTATTATAATTGGATTCACTTAACTTTTTAGGGAAATTGTAATTTATAAAGTGTTGAATCCATAAATTTTAAATGGATACATGTATAATTGGATACAGTTTTTTGGTGGACACACACTTGAATGTCTCCATTATATTTATATTCCTTAGTACTTAACCCCTTATTATATTTTTATGAAATATAAGTATAATTATTTAGATTTTGGCCATCACTTATTCATTTTTATGTATAAATTCAACGTTATATCTCACTAATCCTATTTCCTTTAATTGCAAAAGTCCCCTTTATCTGCTATTTTGATCTATATTTATAATAAATTGGTTAATTAAAAATAAAAATTCAAAATAATGGGTGTTTTTTATATATAATGAAATTTAAATTTTCATTAATTAGTCCATATATGATAACTTAAATAGAAACAAATTATGGTTTAAAATGAAATTATGAGATATGATGCCTAATGATTCATGGAGCCGACTAATTAATATGTTTTTTTATTGTTTTAATTTATAACTGGAACATGATATACCTTATATTTTTAGGATGTTTAAGTGTTTTAAGAAATGGGAATCTATTAAATTCGGGAAAAAAAGAGAACCCTTAAGACTTTTTTATAGCCTGGACCCTCATATAGGGGTCAATTAAAAATGGTTCATTGATATTTTCCTTGAATATCAATGTGTGGGTTTTTAAGTAACTCTAATGAATTATTCTTAGGATTCATTGGGCCAAGTGGTTATGTGGTAAGGCCTAGTGATATTTTAAATAATGAATTTGTTTCAGGGTTAATGCATTATGTAATAAGGGGTTATCTAGGTAGTGGTAGTGCCCCTATAAATTAAATCATTAATAATTAATTTTGAATATTTTCATCATGAGGTTATGTTTGAGAGTGTTTTACGATGAATATGAATCCTAGTAATGCGATGACACCCATGTTTATATGGGTGGTCGTTCGATATGTTGAACTATGTTAAGGGTGTGAGAATCATGAAATTCTACAGTTTATAGGGTTATACATGCCCAGGTCATCCACCTTGAGGATCATGTGATCCATTCTCATTTCTAATAAAGGACTTCGAACGTTGTTCGACTATTTATAGTCCTAGGGGATAATAAGGATCAATAATAAATAGTGAAATTGGTTCTATAAATTAAAGCTTATGATAGTTTCTACTAAATAATTTATCTGTCATAGTAGCAAACATTTTTACATGTGGTTCTATCGTGTTACTAAGTGATGTGTAAAATCCTATTCAGTTCTAGCTATAATGTTTTGTAATAATTTTAACTCTACGATTTCATGATTTTATGGAAATAATCATGAGTACATGAAGGCTAAATTCATAGGTGAATTTTGGAGTAGGGTAATGTGGGCATGATAGATCATGAAATTGTTGTATCTTTGAGCATGAAATCAGAATATGTGTTGTACTAATGATACAAGATAAAATTGTAAAAAGGATCAAATGTGGTTAAACTACCAATATGAATTAGTTATAGATTTTATACAAGATAATTGGGAAGGTAATTAATGGGAATCAAGATTATCATTACTCATTTTTCTAATAAAATACATTTTCTAGTGGATAGATAAGAAGATTATTTCCCCTCCTCTCATGATAGAAATTAAAATAATCATGTGGGTAATTTCTAAGATATTCCTTTGGAAGTGATAGATCATGTTCTATGAAGTGATTTTCTATTTATTAGTAAAAATATCACCATGAAACCCCTATCTTGTAAATTTTCACATCAGTCATGAAGAGTGTGTCCTTCTATGGAGAGGAAACACGACTATAAAGGACCACTTGAAAATGGTCAGAGCACCATTTGGAAGATGATGAATATGAAGGTTGAGTTTACGTTGGTCATGTGAGGAAACTATTTGGTATAGAAGATAGATGCTAATATATGTGTTGGATGAGGATTTATAAATACATATGTGATTATTCCAGGCATGGTAAATTGAAGTTTTGGATAAATTAACAAAATTTCCACTATGACGAGTGCTACCTTGGAAATGAACCTCATGTCATAAAGTGGTATACCCATGGTTGAACCTGGTCACACAACATTACGAGATATGGTTCCAAGGTTCTTTAAAAAGAAGATATATACTATTTTTATATGATAATATATTGGAGATAATTATATATCCCTATATGCGGAATCTTTATGTACTCCTCGTTTATAGGCGATCTTCCCCAATATCCCAACATTTTCTTGAGTACGCTAAGAAAGACTCGGTAATACACAGAGATAAGTAAAAAAATAATTTTTATAGTTTCAATAATATACTCCTTGGGACTTGTGATTATATTGTTTTATAAGGTATGATATAAGGTGGAGAGTACCCCATTGGAATTTTGAGGTAGATGAGGCACCTTTGATTTGAATTTTAGAAAATTCCAAGGGAACTGTTCATAGAATGAGAGAATGGGAAAGGGATAAAATGTTCTTTAGAACACCGATATGAGTGAGTTCCTATCCATGACTATTTTTATATCCAAGAATAGATGGGTAATAGAAAATTGAAATCAATAAAACATTTCATTGGTGCATCAACATGGATTCTCTTGAGGTGGTGAGTGATACATAGTTCATTGGAAGGCAGCCCTCATGCGAGAAGGGTCATGGAAAATTGATACATATTGTGTGATGATCATTTTGAATCATGAATGACTTTGGGTAAATGTGTTAGGAACATAATTAGGATGTATAGGGAGGTATTGTATCAGTAAATATGGTAGTGGGACCACCATGGTTTATAATTGGCCATTTTAGACTAGAACCTAATATGGTGAGAACCAAAGTCCATTTGATGAAAAGAGAAAATTAAATGATCATCTATATGTTTAGATAAACTCAATAAAGAACCATTATAGTGTTTCGTTAGTGGTTGAGAGTGTTTCCTTGAGTTTCTTTATTTTGAGTGTCATATACCCAAATTAGATATTAGAGTCATGTTAAGCATCATAAATGCTACACAACCTTTTGAGTGAGAATTGATTAACCATGTAGGTCAAGTGATGTTTTTGTTTCCACTAAAGATTCATTGAGATGAGAATTAGTAGGGTCAATAGGTTTTAATATCCCATGTTTTGAACAGTTGTTTGTTTCAAAAGGAATTATAATTTTTAGTTTGGTGGATGGGGAAAATAGTAAATTGATATTTTGAACATAATTATGACTCTTGGAACACTTAAATGTGTAATTTTTACATGTGAAATGATGTATTAAAGATGTTTTATAGGTTTTAGGAGTATCCTGAGGGATCGAGATGCAAAATGATTTTTTTTAAAACATGAACCCAGGAACAAAGTTAGAACTAACAATGTGAAAAAACGGTGCATCCTATTTTGTATGGGAACATGGTTTCTTTTAAGCCTGAGAAGGGCCTAGTAAATTGTGTGAATTGGGTTATATGTGAATGAGTAGTCACAGTGTTGGAATACAGTATGTCAAATTGTGTGTTATAGCCTTGTAAGATCTATGGTGTTCCTTAGTGTGGCCACACATAGGATAGGCATATTTTTATTGACTATGAACCTAGCTGTTCAGTGGGGTCAGTTTGGATAGTTGAATCACATGGTTGGCACATGGTTTTCCAATCCGTGAAACTATTAAATGACCATTAAAATTATCATTTTACCTATTACTCCTTTAGATTTTCCTCCTCTGATAAATCCCCCAATTATCTTATGCCAATAGCCACTCAAGATCCTACCTTGGACTCCTACTTGTCATCATTGTATCTCCTTAATTTAGATTCAGAATTTAATTTATCCAATCATGTTTGATATCCCTTATTATGTCTATGATTATAATATATTCTTTTCATCATTTATCATTCTATATCAGATAATATTTACATGTGAAATCATTTTCCTTATTTAAGGGTTGTTGTCTATCTATACAATTCCTCTAATTCAATCTCAAATCAATTCCAAAAAAATGGATGATTGAAGCATCCTTAGTATAAAGTAGGTGGTTTATATACCTTTAATTAATGTTGAATCATTTAGAATTTTTTTCATTCTTTTTTATTCTCTATTCCTTGCCTCATAAATGTAATTTTCATTTAAATAATGTGTTATCACCATAAATTGGTTATAAATGAGACGAAAATCTATAATTTTGGGCCATCTATATAAATTTGATCAATCCCTTTTGTTTTTTAGATTAAAATTACCATGAAAACCATGTTGTGCTTATGTTATTAAACCACCCTTATGGTGTGAGGAGTTCCACCTATATAGTTGGAATAAGAATTAAATTCAGTAAATTCTATATGGTTGAATTCCATAAAATAACCAATTAGGACCATTAACATATACTTTTCATGTTTCCTTAATTTAATTAAAAGTCGAGTCATATAATTTTATGAAACATGGTGAGTTTTATATTTGTATGGAAATCTAATTGGAAAAATTTTAATTATGGAGTATGCTTGTGACCCATGAAATTAGAGATGATCCCGACCCCTTTTAATTTGTAAAAATAAATTTGAATGGTTAAATTAAATGGGATGTGTGATTGTGTTAAATGAGAATGGGATGTCATGGAAATGTCAATTGGCCATTATGAAACATAAAATGAATGAATTATAAATTTTCATGCATTATTAGATATGGAGATCATCATTGTTTGATTGTAAATGTTTGGAATGATGTTTCCTTTTTTAGTTTAATTCATTAGAAATTATGTTATTTATTATTATTATTTTTAAATTTCATATATCCTTTTGGACTTGAAATTCCTTATAATTTATATTAAATGTTTTCCATGGTTCCCCATATTATTGAATAGTAAACTATTGTACATGGTGGGTCATATGATTAATTATAAAAAAATTGGTAATGGTTCCCCATATCATTACTTAGTAACCCGTAAGGAATGGTTACCCAAATCATTACATATAAAACAATTGGGAATGGTTCCTCATATCACTACTTACTAAATTAGTGGGCATGGTGATGCATATACGTAATTATAAAATAGTTGGGAATAGAGTCCCTTACCATTCATATATGACTCTTGGGCAAGGAATAACATATAAATCACTTGAGACTATTAATAATCATTTCCCTTATTGATTTTATGAAATTGTTGTGCATAAAGGACCTTATCCTTCCTGAGAACATTAGTCATGGTATCCCTTATTAATTATGAGACATATACGATATCCTATTTTTTGGACATTAGTTATTAAGCCTCGGGTCCTCTAAAATGCATATATATATATATATATAATAGGTATCCCATAGATATTTTGGCTTAGGATGAATCAGGAGTAGTCTGTCAAGTGTTCTAGGGGGGACTCATGATGATATATGTTATAATTTTTATTCAAGGTACTGGTTATTATTAAACATGATCACTAATTTATTTTATACTCAATGGATATATATGAATTAAACATTGTTTTTCGTGGGATACTGAGTTTTTATCACACCCTACTTAGGACATCATTTGATACCTAGACAGACCTCTTGGTTTTAGGTTAGGGCCCCAGAATGTGCCTATCTACTGTTACTCCATATAGAATAGGACTGGATATAGATTTCAGGGATGATAATGTACTCTATATTCCAGTATGAGTTAGAGTATTTTATTTATTTATTTTATTTGTTATGTCTTTTCCTAATATCTATTTACATCCATTTATTATTAGGCTATATAATGTTAATACATTGCAGGATTATTTATTAGCAACCTAGTTAGTTGTTTATTACTAGTCAATTTTTTTTTATATTCCACTAGATTTTATATATTTATGATTACACTATATTTATTACAAAAATATAGGGTGTAATATCCCAATAGTACCATATTTTGACCCTAGATGATTCTTAGTATCCTTTCACATATGGAGTGGCTAACATGATGTTATGTGTCCAATCGGTTTGGCTGTTGCTATTGAATGAGTCGAGACAAGATGCTACATCCTGGTTAATAGTGGATAGTCTAAGATACAAGGTCCTGATAGGTCTATGTGAGAGATGGTTTAGACAATAATATAAATATAATAATAATATTAATATTAATTTCAACATTGGCATGTCCAATCTCAATATAGGGTTTATAAGGTATGTAACTGGATTATCAATTGAATAAAATGACTATTTAAATGACACTAAATACAAATGAAAGTATTCCAACATCATTTATCATACATAAAAAGTATAATAATCAATAAAAACCTAAAAAAACCTATGAAATAGTAATAACACCACCCTAGGAATATTAGAATATCCAAATACTCCCTAATAAACAAGAATGGAAATCCTGTAAGTTGAATTTCCTACATGATTCCCTTAGATAGTCTTGAAGCATCAACACTGTACATTTATCAACAAGTATATGCGACTCCTATAGATCTAAAAATTCCATGAGGAACTAGATAATATACCCTATATATAATCCTCACTTGAAATACATATAATATAAATTACACACATCATATAGGGGTTTGTGTAGTGTTTGAGTATATCAAAACTAGTAGTCTCTAAAAACCCCACTTTTTTCAACCAATAATAAAATAATTTTCATAAAAAATGGTAAAAATATAGATAATAGAATAAAATAGAATTAAATTTGATTTATCTCTATTTTAATCAATTGAGATACCAAAAGTATGGATTATAAACCCCCTTTACATGAAGGATCCATACCTTACATACCAACATTTAGCATAAACATGGGATATGACATGATTTAGCCTACGAAATTTTATATTCAATCCCCCAAAATAAGAAAATTTCTATATGGGTGTGTTATCAATTTGATAGAGGTTATACGGGTTTGTGTATATTCATTTCAGGTAAATCTTGAAGACCGTCCCTTTGGGAATAAGGTATTAAAGAGTCATGGAATCATAATCCCATATCGTATTGTCGAACAACCAATCAATACATGTTATACCTAAGAAACATTATACCAATTATTATTACCCCATTAAAACATTATTTTTCATCAATACATCTAAAATTATATTTCTTAAATGGAAAATATATAGATCTATGTTCATAATAGATTTATCAAGATGAAATCTGAATTTATACAAGGTAGAAAAAATCCACATAATGTTTTAACATAATCAAAAAACCCATCTACACATAGGTAACAAGTTAGACCTTCTTTGTAGGATAAAAATAAAATATATCATTAAAAAATCATGAAATCATTTATATTCCATGAAGTAGAACATTTAAACATATAGTATATAGGAATATCCTATATCTTTAAATATAGACAAGATATGTTGTAAACCATGAAATTATCCCATTTACAACCGAGCTACAATATTTCCTTTAACCAAGTAACCAAAACCCCGTACTCAACCTATATAGAAAAAAAATTTATACCCCAATATAATGAAATTAATAGGAAACTGGGTAATTCAACTATAAATATAATACTGCAAAATAAAATTATGAGAACTATTTCACAAAAAGATTATCAATATTACAATATAATAATTATCTACTTCTAATTTCAAAAAAAATATCATGCATAACATATTTAACACAATAAAGTGTTGTCCAAATAAATAATCAATTTTGTAACACCCCAACCAAGAATGCCAATATGATTCAGAGGGATACATGGACTCGTGAACGCCTCCCCATTTACAAGAGGCTATAGACTAGCTGTGTGGAACAAAATCATACATTTGGGAGACTATGATCTCAAATAAAAATCACATAATAATATAAATAACTAATATATATATATATAAACCACCAATGTATACATAATCTATAAAACATAATTCTATAAAAAATAAACTGTACATAAGTTGCACAACATAAATCACTCATCACCCAGTGGTAAAATTACATATACAAAATAAAATATGATTAATTTACCAAATAGTCTCTATTTATATCCATGATACTCAAATAATCCTTGTTTTGAATAACCATAGACATGATCTAGCCTGATCTTCTTCTCATATTTTACCCAAATATAAAATAATACATGTGGTATGAACATGCACCTGAGTTTTTATGTTGGGTATGAGAAATATATCTTTGTTGGGTGTTTATAAGTTCCCCTTATATACACCATCATATTAATGTATGAGTGAGGAATTAAATAGAATAAAATAAACATGCATGTTGGGTAATCATCTATTAACTAGTTTTCCAATATAATAAAATAAACATGTTTTGACCTGTATTATAATCCACCTAATGTCACACCCCACATTCTTTGTGAAAATTTCATGTTTTATCCCAGACACCATTACACTTGACCAAAATTACATTCCCTATCCAATATCCCATCTTCTTATGACACTAGTCCCAGTCAATACCTTGAGGTGTTATTTAGGTCCATTTCTATAGTCCTGTTGTTTATTTCTCCCAGGGTGGGCCACACTAATATTACATGACCCATAAACTTCTTATTGAAATACATAATGAATATATAATAACTAATTTCCTCATAGGTATGGGTTTAATGGAATTACCCCACCACTACCCTCCAATAAATGGTAGGGTTATACATAATAGATTCCAACTAATTCCCCAATATGGAAAAGAGCATTGAAGCTACCACACCTCTATTCACCGATATAGGTTCGAGAACATAACATAGATCCTGGACCATTCCCTCAGTAGGTAATGGATCACCAAAGTACTCAACCCAATATCATTTGAAAATGGTTAATAGTAAGACCTAGTTCATCACCAGTTCCATAGGGAAACCCATCAAACCACACCTAATATCACACAACTAGGCACACATAAGTAACAAAAAATTGGGCACACAGACTATCCCAAAATATAACTAGCACATCTGAAGGAAATAGTCACTTGGAACCTATCCCCACAATATGATTCCCATCTCACGTTCCATCTATAATAAAATATATTCCCCAAAAGACCGTAATTTTAACAATACCTATCACACTATACCCATTAGTAATTTCTTCTCACCAACAAGGGTGTTTACTAGGGCCCCTTAGATCCATAATTTATTTGATCATTAGTACTAAGACAAAAAAATCACACCATAAGGTTCTTTAAATATTTAGGCTCTATTCTACCCAATAAGAAATTTCCATGTTTACGAATCATTAAAATCCTAGGTTATATTTAGTCTTGTTAACTAGGTACCATCTTGAGATTTCTCACTTTAACCCCTTTTAAACTCATTCCAAGTCATCAGTGATTACACTCACCCACTCTCGGGTCCTATCTCACGTCTAACTAAGAGGTACATAAATTTTTTTCTTGATTAAAATATATATCTATCACACATTTTCATGTTTTGGAGGAATCAACCCTCTAATAGTGCATAAAAACTTCCAATCCATTCTCAATAGGGTTCTCTATAATGAATATGATATGTATAACCATATCACCCTTAAATTCTAGGAGAAAGCCTCTAATTACTACCACTAAAGTAAAAAATAATCATCCTTGGATACACGAGTCAGATCTATCATGATATTTCCTACCTAAGGTCTACATTAAACATAACTAACACCCCAACACTTGGTGAAATAGTCATCGGGTGATATAAATTACCCAATGTGATAAAGGGAACTTATTCCATTTATTTGGGGCACAAATCCATCACATATATTTTAAAATGAGAAATCTCAGTCATTATCCCCTTTACTTGAATGAATTAATATTGAGGAATGAATAATCTTCCATAAACATGTATATGAATTTATATTATTGGGACTGTTTACCATATTAAAGGAGATACCACCAATGTCATGCTTTTCTCATCCCCATCTAGGTTTTTCCATGCCACTTAAAATATCGTATTGATCCTTGAGCCCTTATATAATGAAATAACAAAGATATAATTATATATATAAATTATAATAAAAAATCCAACTTAATATAAGAAGGAATAATCATTGAAAAACATTCCTGATGTTTCTACATTGTTTAAACAACATCCAACCACACCTAAATGGTCTATGGAATACTCTAGACTCTATAACAAGAAAAATACCTATCATTGGGAAATTGATAATTTTTCAATCCAATTAAATTCAATAAAAACAAAAAATAAAATAGGGAAGTGCCTCACCTAATCTATAATAATGAATGAAGGTGATTGGTTCTCCTCCCATGACACAATTTATCCAATACACATAGTATCTATATCAACCCCACTCGATTCCACATGCTTTAGTGTAATCATTTTCAAATATAAATCCCAAATCCCACAAAATTAAAGGATAATGAAGGAAAACCAAATGAAGAGGAAAAAATGGGAGATATATACATAAAACTCTTTCTTATTTATCTAGAAAACTACCCATTTCTAAGGGGAGTCAATAATGGGGAATATATGGGATATGACCAAAGCTATCTCCATTTAGAGACACATTTCTCAAAAATTATTGGGGAACTAGTAAATTTATAGTTAAACATTGACAAAAATACACCAATTGAGTAAATCTTGGTGTGGAATCCCATAAGGAAGAGGTTGTAGCCCTCGACATGGCAATGTATAGATCTCACTTGGATGAGGGGGTGCCTCTTGACCAACCATCGGTTCAGCATGCCACACCGGGGTTGTAGAAAGATGCACCCTATAGTATAACAAACTCTAATGGATATTTTACATTACCATATGGTTCTCACACCCTTCACTGTATGATTAATTATATATCATGAGGCCAAAATTATTATGGAATAACTCTCATGCCCCAAATGTGATATATAATAACTATATGCTGTTGCATGGTGACTTGTATGTCATGATGCAACTTGTTGAACCTATATAATTTTACAAATGACACCCAGACATTCTACAAAACTCACCAAAGTACCCGTAAAATATCTTGGACCTTGATACATATCATAATAATCTACTAGATATATACAAACACTAAAATTTTGGATTAGTATCCCAATACATGAAAGTATCCTTGATTAGGATCAAAAATTAAAATTTTATTTAGAAGAATAACCTATAAAATTTTCAGGTAATTACAAACTTCAAATCAATACGCATAGTTACATCACAAATCTATCGTGGTCTTCAAAAAATCAATCCAAACCTACCTTATTCATTAATTCACTATTGACTTTCCATGTTCTACCTGAACAAGATGAGGGATATTTCGTTACACAATTCAAACCGTTAAGGTTAAATAATATCCAAAAACTATGACACCAAATTAATAACAATTTCAACACCACGGAAAAACACAATTTCATCTATCTATTCAAAAACACTAAAATTTGACTAGCTAATTTATCATTGATATTATTGTGCTCCCCACACTAGGGATTCACATACTAAGGTCAATCATGAACGATGTTTCTCAAAAATAGGAATGTACTTTCATAAACTAAGTCATATATTTCTATCGATACAACTGATGTAGTTTCTCCTCCCCAATCCAATTTTTTTCCAAAATATTGGTTATTCCTTCTCAATTTTACTTCTCAAAAAGCACTCTTGAACTCCCACTGATTCACTATAACATCACCCAATCATGATACCGAAAATCCTAGAAACATAAAAATTTTACCCAAGTCCCTACACATGTGTCTAAAATTGAAAATTGGTGCAATTCTATTGTTGGATCACTAACCACAATTACCAACCATCATTCTCTCTACATGTGCACCAGTTGATCCCTGATCAGGCTCACTCTGGGATCACCTCAACCCCATCCTGTTCCCGATTCTAATAAATAGACAAATATTATACTACATCTGAATCCAAAAAATAGAATTTTCCTAGGAATAATACCAAATTGAATCTACCTAAACATGAACATCATATTTTTACCTCACTATCAAACAATCTGTGTTACTACAATCTTGTCTCATCCAATAAGAGGTTCAAACATCTATGAATGACCCAATTCTCACCCCTATATAAGTATCATGATCTTTACCCTATTAAAAAAACACAAGATCAATGCCCAACATTATATTCATTACCAAATGTATTGACTAAGCATTACCAACCCACTTATAACTTACTGCCATTATGAAACATCAATCAAAACCGATTCTCAAATTGTAAAGATCACCAACCTCACCATCCTCCAAATTCAATAACAATGAGGGTCTTACCCTCCAAAATCGAATGAGGATCTCCCCACCATATGGCTTCCCTAAGATAGATCATTGAGCTCAAAATATAATATATTGTAATATAAAATATATTCTACCCCTTTGAGAACAGATCATATATCCTATCAAACCCAAATAACTATTTTTATCATAGAGACCCCATACCATCATCCATGTAAGTATTTAAAAAATTCCATTGATATTTGACCCATAAAATTAAATTCAACAGTTTATGAAACCAATGAAAAAACAAGTAAATAGTGTGCACAATCCCTCATGCATCAATAGTTTTCACTAAAATTTCAGGATAACCCTCACTCCCTTCTACTGAAGGTTGAGTGAACCTATAATGTACCATATCATAGAATCATACATCCAATCTAACTTATTGTAATATAAAACCAATGAGTGTAGGATCCCATTAAACCCAATAAAAAAGAAAAACTGACACTCTCATTATTCACTTAATATCGAACCAATGTTCATGTTCTTTAACTAGTGAAAATGCTACCCATATATATCAATCTCACCTAACCATAAGTATCCCTAACACTTCCTTCCCAACCAACCCAAGGAATATCACTTATTCCAAGCTCTAATTCAAGATCATCCTGAATTCAGGTGTTGTTCCAAACCACTAGAATCTACCCATTATCTAATTATTCCATTCAAATTAACATCCTATATCAATAGGGATATTCATCCAATCGATCCCACCCACTAAAAAAACCTTGATACTATAATAAATAGAGGTGATTTACATAAAAAAAATACAGAGTCATTTCAGATGGAATTCCTTATTATTTTTAGGGATATCCATATCTTTAATATAACTCATGACCATCCTCATATTATCTATAGGAATACCATTTCAATACCAACCCCACTAGGGTTCTATATACAAGGAATAAAATTTATGTATCAGCCCACCGAGGTTCACTATACATCTATTTCATCGAGTGAATGTATAGTTTTTTTGGGATATTGCCTCACGAAAATATCCACATAGAATATCATTAAAAAATTCCTGATTAAAAACCTCTGTCCAACTAAGTATAATTCCCCCGAAAATTTATATGATAAAATTCTATATAAGTAGTTATTAACTTTAGACAGTTGAACCACTATAAATAGAAACAAATTTACGCATTATGACACATATAACTTGTGAATCCTACATTACATGAATGATACATGTACAATGGACTATTTCCAATAGGATAATTACCAAAACAATAAATCAAAATTGAGATAAGCGTATCATATCAGAATAAACATCACAATTGTAAAGTCAAAAATAAAAAATCAATCTCATACCCTTGGTAACCGGGACTATCCACTAGAATAGGTGTTTCTAAACCCCCTATCTATGTTCAATCACATGATTTGAAACATCCCAACTCACTATCATCCATACCCCAAATAGTAAGACACAGAAAATTATTCTATTATAAAACATGTAACACCCCTTCCTAGAAAAATTGTCTAAGCTAAAGGGTTATATGACATTAATTTCACATACCACTATTTTAGAGTCTACCTGGTTGTGGAGATGGTCTAAATTATACATTTGGAAGATTATTCACTAGAATAAGAGAAATATAATGTGGAAATAACCAAGAAATATCAAAAATAATTAATTAATTTTTTCATAATAAATAAATAATAGTTCTATAAGAAATTCTTAAAATAGAAGTCACATAAAAAATATCCTTGATTAACATTTAGAAAGATCACATATAAAAAAATAGTGATAAAAATATACAATAGGATCTAATTTCATCCCCAATCCTGACCTTATCAAAGGCTCTAATACCATCATGAATATCTGGACTGGCCCATTAAACCTTATTTTTCCCAAAACTAAAATCAGTATAATATTTAACTAAAGTCAATCACCAATTTAATCCAATTTAATAAAAAAACAAAAATAAATTATGATAGTGTGTTATCGTAACAAAAATGGTAAAATAGAACATGCATTTCTTCTGTAAGGACATCCTCTATCCATGAGACACAAAAAAAACATCATTCCCACTTGATTCCACCATTATTCAGATGGAATCAGGGAAAAATTCCTATCTCAAGTCACACGAAATCAAAGATTAAAACATATTTAATAATAAAAGGTTAAATGGGGGATAAAGTAACCTAAAACCTCCAAAGAATAAAAAAAAACCTTTAGAATTGGATTGATTTAGGAAGAATGGAGGGGTATGATTTGGTTGAACAGTCCTCTACGGAGTGATAATATTTCAAAGCAATCAGGGGGTCTGGTAAAATTATTATCTTTCCCTAATAAATCAACACCCATTCATCAGTCGTGGTGAGAACATAGGGGACATAGGGTGACAATAGGGGTCACAACAGAACTCATCCCTTAGGTGGAGGGCTCAACACTCAGATTTCCTCCACCATGGAGAGACCCCTCCTAGGTTTAAACATTACCACTCTAGGCTTAAAAGAAAACCCACAAAGAACCACCATTATAGAGTGACCCAACAAGGTTGCGACGCAACACCCCAGCACCATAATCTGACACACATACTATAAAAAATCAACACCCAAGCCATCAGGGCATGGACCTCACTCTATTATCGATGAAATTCATAAAATAGTGTGGGTCTTCAAACTCTGTATCATGTCCCACATGTTCCTAGACACAAAAAACCCCAACTACAATCCTTTGTGGTGAAATATTCTACAACTTCATGATTTCAGTAAGGCCACTACCATTCATTCATGTAACACCCAGACCCCACTAGGCTAGAGCCGGTGCATTACTTGTGATATTGAAATGATTAGAAAGAATGAAAATCCTGAATGAACGATCAGTTTAGTAGTCTTGAAGAAACTAGATACATAGATTTAACATAAATTACATTGGATAAGGTTACAATGTACAATACATAACAAAAACTAAAAAGGACATCCCTAGGAACTCAATAAAATATCTTCTCTTCATCACCTGTTAAAGGTAGAAAATGAAAGGGGTGACCTCAAATGCCCATTAAAAGTTACAAATAGTTGATGCATGAGTACAATAATAAGTGAATCACAAACAATCAACATGGTATAGTAAATAAATGACAACTAATGCCATTAATAAACTGAGAATGAAACTACATCCATAGATTTTGTCATAGTGAAAACCTCATGGATAATAATAACTGATAATGAATAAATGGAATGATTATTAATTGGACATAATATATCTGGAACATGAACCATAATACTGTAAAAATGGTTCACTTATATGGGTATAATCTTGTCTGATTTTTGGAAATAAACTCGAAGGGTCTGTCGTGAAACTGTTTTGTCTCATGGGACATACCGATGCATCGAGGGGATATAGTGGGCAACACCCACCTCTACATCCAATAAATTATTTATAAATAAATTAAATACAATATAAATATGTATTTACATTATCTGTATAGAATAGAGGATACAGATTCATAAACATTTCCACAGTCAAAACAACATTCAAAATAAATATTGTATGTAAAATGGTATATGACTTACACAATAATAATATCCATGTTATGAGAATATGGATATTTAAATGGAATATACATTCAATTTAAACGTGATATCAAATGGGAATTAGGTACCACACATAAGAAAGAGTAGGTGCACAATTAATAAGCAAGTCACTTTGAAGTGAAAATTGAGAAAAAGCTCGTTACCGTGTTGTATTCAATTGAGTCGTATGACAAACAGTTAATAACCACCAAAAGAGTCACAGAATAAAATTAATATAATGAGAACCATCATAACATATGTCAAATGGTAGTACACCTATACCATGTATAACAAATAAGAGGTGAACAATGAAAATCCCACAAAATTGAAGGTGAGATGAGAAAACCTCTTACAAACATTTTGTCATAGTAACGAGTGTTATTGCGAGGTCTTAATGAGAGGTAAAGTGGTATCATTATATATATGTCAAAAGGGAAGTATGGGGGAGGTGAGAGAACATACCCCATCATTAGAAAATTAAAAACAAAGGTACACAAGATAGGGTGGATTCTAAAATAAAAGTGAGAGAAAGGATCCCTTGCAAAGATTGTGTCATTAGTGTGACGATAAATCAATGAAATATTTATGTGTGAAAAATAAATATCTACAAAATATAACTAAGTATTAATTGTAAAAATAAATCATAGGTCATTCAAACATATTTCTGGAAAAATGTAACCAATTAAATAGATGTTTAACTCAATGAATGAAAATTGAGTTAAGAAATCCCTTACCTTATGCTTGAAGGAGTTCATGACTTGTTATTAAAGACCTGAATAAAAAAATTTGTATTATTAATTAATAAGTCCAGAATCTATTTTATATGTAAATGATTTATTATAATCTTTTTTAGTTCATTATTGGCCTTTTTATTGGTTATAAGGTTCGATTTCATTGTTCGGGCTTGTTTGTTTACTTTGTTTTAAATGATTGGTTCACTTATATTCAAGTTCAAATAAATATATAAGATGTATGTGGTTGTCCAGAAATGAATTTATACACTATTATTGAACATCCAAGAGATTACATGGTTTTAAATTTAATCTGGTTTACTTAGATTGAAGTCGAATCCTTATATATATATATATATAAACTTAGTGATAATCGTTTAGGCTAATCAGTGGGTTTGATTACGATGAACATGTTTTGCATTATAACTTAATACCATTTGTAAAAAAGTATTAAAAAACTAAAAATATGATATATTACATAATAATATAGTTCAACCATAACACAAATGGTTTTTTAACCAGAATTTAATGTTATAATAGAAATCGATAAACTGTTGTTCTTGAATGTGCTAAATTAACACATCTAAAACGGTGCGTTCGTTTCGTTCAAATAAAATTGGGGAAAGCGGAGAAGATAATAGAATATATACCATTAGCATAAAAACATTACATTACATGTATGTTACTGGATTTATCATACTATTTTGGTGAAGGGAAGTGAGAAAAGAAACAAAAATAAAAGAACTTAAAATAAAAAAAGGGATTTGAATGAGGAATTTACCTATTGAGACTTCCTCCTTTGAGAACCTCTTAAGAAGAGTGGTTTTGGTCTTTTTATGAGACCAAAGCTTGTTGGACGTGGGGGAGGAGGTTGGGAAGGTATTTTGATAGAATTTGGAGAAGGCAAAAGGATTTAGAGGAGTGAATGAAAGGGGGTGAGAGGAGGTTTTTATAGTGGAGGAGAGAGGGGATTTCTTAATATAAAACTCATTAATTTATTATTTCCTCTCAAGACAACCAATAGTGAGTATTCCATGACCAAGAAAAGTAATTTTATCATGTGATCCTGAACCAAGTGGGCTTACATTATAAGAACATCACACATGACTCTATAATTAGTGTATTTATCTTAATTTTGCAATTTATGGTATATCACTATTCATAAAAAATTCATGTATTTTAGAAAAATCCAAAAAAAATCACCCTAACCATTTTTTGAGGTGTAGAATCCAAAAATGAAGTCCATTTTTCAAAAATAATTTTATAAATATGATTAATGAAATATTTAATTACATCATTATTTAATTGAAATATATAAACACTTAGAACATTCATCTTCATCTTTAGGGTGTCAAAATTCATTTATACACTCAAGTGTATTGATACTATTCATAAGATTCATATTACTATTAATAAGGGTAAGTTACTATTAATAAGGCTAGGTTACTACACATAAGGGTAGGTTACTATTCACCAAAAATTATGTTAATTCTATCAGACTCTAAATATCATCTTAAACACAACTTTGTATATCAGATTTTTAAAATTCAAATCACAGAGTTGGTAAATTTAAGTTTAGTGGATACGTTATGGCTATCTACTATAAGTAACCATGTTTTGTTCCATAGGGGCTTAGTGATTCATGAAATATAGGCTACCTAATGAATACAATGTATTTAAGGGATACATACCATAAAATGTTTGGGGTGATATATTATTCCCTCCTTCATAGAATTGCGTCCTCGCATTTCATTTCATAACCACAAAAGAAAATTAGTTGATGTTCTTACCACATCTCCCATTGTAGAGGATCCTCAGGTGCGTTCAGTGGAAAACCCAAATTAAGGCTCAACTCCTCTAGTTCTCTGACCCATACAAACCTCAGACAGAAGGGGTTGAACTCTTGCATTGAACACTTGGGCTTCCAGTGGGAGGCTAGAACGGTAGAATGTTTGGAAATGTCCAAGTGGACCAACACACAAAGAACTCGCCAAACTGTGTCTCGACTGAGAAAATATAAGTCGTAGATGTTGTTGTAGAGGCTAAAACTGAGGATTTGGTACATGTAGGCCACACAAAGGTTTCCCTCCAAAGTAGCCTCTTGAAAAAAGAACATGGCCGTGTAGTTCTAGCCTAGGGTGAAACATACGAAAATCCCTTCGTGATATTTTCCTCTTCACCTATACTCGAAGAATTGTGTCATGGATATGATATAGTAAATGGAATCATTCTCTTGATAGGTGCAGAGAATTTCCAGACTGTTTGTCACTTCATATAGTTTTTTACACATTTTTTGCACGTTTGCAAGAGGTAGGTACTCCTCTTCATAGGTTTTGATCACAATAATCTCTGGTACCTCCATAGGAAGAGATAAAATATGGGTTTGTCCTTCCATCTAAAAATTTATTATAAAAGTTCACTTAGTGATACTCATTAAAATGTATAACCGATGAAAGGATAACAATAATAAGAGACAACAAGTTATATAATTATATATCCACTGGTTCAAAAAGTAAAATAGGGTTATTGGTTTCCCCAGTCCCCCAAAACATGAATCCCCAAAACTAGTTAAAATCTCCCATAAACATATACAACACTAGACACACATCACTCCTGAAGTACCATTACTAGGAATACCACCAATGATAGGGTGTTGATTACCTCAGTTGGATTACTAAGGTAGTATTAAACTGCTCCATTTCCTTAGCCCATCCACACTACAGACAACTAGGGTTCAATCTGTGCTTAAAGCACTCAGGCTTCCATAGAGAGGCACAAGAAGTGTGGAGGTTGGAAATTTCAGTGTGAACTAAATACCTATAATTCCCAAGCACCACATCATTCTTAACAATATTGATTTCATAAAGTTCTCTACACATACTAAAATGTAGGATCTGGAATAGGTAGGTCGCTCGATGGTCACCATCCAAAGCAGCTTCTAGAAATTTACCCACGGCTCGGTAGTTATCTGCCAAAGTGAAACATTGAAAAAGAGATTCATGATACTTCCCTCTTTTCTTATGTGAAGAAAATAGTGCATATGAAATATGGTAATAGACCATATTGCTTCCTTGCTAAATATGGATAATGTTCGGATGATTCGATACTCGATAGAGTAGTTTACAAGTTAGACATAAGTTTCCATACGGATTGTCCTCTTCGGAGCATGTCTTAACAATTATAGTCTCTAACATCTCGGTAGGTAGTGATAAAATATTGGTTGTATGACTCATATCTTCTATCTGAAAAGTTTTAGTAAATCAACTTTCAGTATGGAAAATCCATTTTAAACAAAGTTATAGTTTTATATAAAAACATATCAAAATAGAGAATACAAAATCATTCATTTAGACATGATTTATAAAGCTCAATAAATTATGCAATCTCTTGCTCCCTTTCACAAAGCACTAGTATGGAATTCCTGACGTCTTCTAATATGACTCCCCATAGATTCCACTGATGTTAGAGATTTCCCTAGTTTTCCCACAAATGGATACCCAATGCGATTCTAAATTCCTCTATCTTCTTTGTCTAGATGCAATGTGTGCAACTAGGGTCAACCGCGTGTGGACATCTAGAATTTAGATTGTGAGAAGCATGTTGGGAATCAAGTTGAGTGACATCAGTAATAACTCGATGCCGATAATGAAAATGGGTAGTCTCATTATCAAGGGCTTGAAAGTCCAAAACTTGACCATGGAGTCCGTAGGTCAAAATCTGACATTGATATACTTCCCAGAGGTCTCCCCCTTGTGAAGCCTCCTCAAAGTTCGTAAGAGAAAAGAAATTATTGGATAGGTTAAAACATTTAAAGATAAATTCAAATTATTTCCCTTGTCATACATAGAATGGGAATTGTGCACTCATCATGAGGTAATAGGTGAAACCTGCTCCATGGTGAAGTTGGAGTACCCTAGGAGAGTTGGATACTCTGTAGAGGGTTTTGCATGATAAACGAATATTTTTAAAAGTCTAGTAGTTTTCTACACATGATTTTACCACTATGGTCTCGAATACTCATGTTGGAAGAGACAAAAGACATGTACTTTTGTTTTCCATCAGAAAATCAAGAAAAAATCACTCTTATTATTGTTAAGTAAGAGTTTTCATTGTTCAGTTCTAGTTTCCAATGTTATCCAAACCAAATCCTCTGAGGAAAAATTTACATTAAACTCCCTCATAATGGCTTATAAAGAAAATGTGAATTATCCAAAGCATATCCCCTAGGATTTTTGTAACCAAAAGTGTAGCAAGGACCATTGTCATGTACCAGGATACCCTGGGTCAAGCCCAAAACTCCTTGTTGGAGCTTTTACTCCTAGTTACCTCTGTGCCAGAGCCACCTCTACCTGCTCGTATCAAGACAAGGATGTATTTTCTAGAAGTATTCACATAATCTATTCCTTACCAAAATAGCAGGATATTATTGTACTTTTATCCTCAAATACTACCTTAGGGATTTTTTCCCTACTATAAATTTCTTACTCTTGTTTCCAAGTTTTCTACTAAACTTCCTATGAAACCAACTGTAACACCCCGACCCCACTAGGATGGATCCGGTGAATTACTTGTGATATTATCATGGTTAGAAGGAATTAAAATCCCGAAGGGACGATCAGTTTATTTGTCTTGAAGTAACTAGATACATATATTTAACATTATACATTGCATAAGGTTACAAACTTCAAAACCTAACAAAAACTAAAAACGGCATCCCCAGGAACTCAATAAATGATCTTCTCTTTATCACCTGTTGAAGGTAGACAATGAAAGGGGTGAGCTAAAATTCTCATTAAGGGTTACGAATAGCAAAATCATGAGTACAATAATAAGTTAATCATAACCAATCAATATGGCGTAGTGAATAAGTGAACAACTAATTCCATTAATAAACTGAGAATGAAACTACATCTATAGATTTTTCCATTGTGAAAACCTCATGGATAATAATAAATGATAACGAATAAAGATAATTCTTATTAATTGGAAATCATATATCTGGAACTTCAACCATAATACCATAAAAACGGTTTAGTTCTATGGGTTGAAACCCGTCTGATTTTTTGAAACAAACACGAAGGGTCTGTCCCCAAACGGGTTTGTCCCATGAGACCTACTGATGCATCGAGGGGATGTAGTGGTACCCACCCACCTATACATACAAGAATTATTTATAAATATATTCAATACAAGAGAAATATTTATTTACATTATCCATATGGAATAGAGGATACAAATTCATCAACATTTCCACAGTCAAAACAACATTCAAAATAAATACCGTATGTAAAATGGTATACGTATTAGAAAATAATAATATCCATGTAATGAGAATATGGATATTTAAATGGAATATAATTTCAATTGAAAAGTTATATCAAATGGGTAGTAGGTACACCACATAAGAAGGATTAGGTGCACAATTACTAAGCAAGTCACAACGAAGTGAAAATGGAGACAAAGCCCATTACCGTGTTATATTCAATTGAGTCATATGACACAGAGTTAATAACCACCAAAAGAGTCACAGAATAAAAGGAATATAATGAGGACCATGATAAAATATTTCTAATGGTATTAGACCTATTTCACATATAATAAATAAGAGGTGAACAATGAAAATCCCACAAAATTTAAGGTAAGATGAGAAAACCTCTTATAAACATTTTGGCACGGTAACAAGTGTAATTGCAAGGTCATAATGAGAGGTAAAAGGGTATAATTATTTATATGTGAAAAGGGAAGTATGGGGGAGGGGATAGAATATAATCCATCATTATAAAAATAAAAACAAAGGTACACAATATAGGGTGGATTCTTGAAAAAAAGTGAGAGAAAGGATCCCTTACAAAGATTGTGTCATTAGAGTGATGATAAATCAATGAAATATTTATGTGTGACAAATAATAATCAACAAAATATAAGTTAATATTCAGTATAAAAAATCATAGGTCATTCACACATATTTCTGGAACAATGTAACCAATGAAATAGATGTTTAACTCAAAGAATGAAAATTGAGTTTAGAAATCCAATACCTTATACTTGAAGGTGTTCTTGAATTGTTATTAAATACCTGAATAAACAAATTAGGATTATTAATTCATAATTCCAGAACCACCTTTATATTTAAATGATTCATTATAATCCTTTTTAGTTCATTATATTCCTTTTTGATTGGTTATAAGGTTCGATTTCATTGTCCGGGCTCGTTTGTTTACTTGGTTTGAAATGATTGGTTCACTTATATTCAAGTTCGGATAAATATTTAAGACGGATGTGGTTGTCCAGAAGTGAATTTATACACTATTAGTGAACATCCAGGAGATTACATGGTTTAAAATTTAATCCTGGTTACTCAGATTGAATTAGAATCTTTATATATATATAACCTTAGTGATAACCGTTTTGGTTAATTAGTGGGTTTGATTACGATGAACATGTTTTTCTTTATAATTTAATACCATTTGTACAAAAGTATTACAAAACTAAAAATAGGATATATTGCATAATAATTTGGTTCAACCATAACACAAATGGTTTTCTGACTGGAATTAAATATTATAATAGAAATTGATAAATCGTTGTCCTTGAATGTGCTAAATTAGCACATCTCAAATGGTGCTTTCGTTTCATTCAAATAAAAGTGGGGAAAGGGGAGAAGATAATGGAATATATACCATTATGATGAAAAAATTCCAGTACATGTATGTTATTGGATTTATCATACTATTTTGGTGAAGGTAGGTGAGAAAAGAAACAAAGATAAAAGAACATAAAAGAATAGAAGGGATTTGAAAGAGGAATTTACCTCTTGAGACTTCCTCCTTTGAGAACCTCTTAAGGGGAGAGGTTTTGGTATTTTTATGAGACCTAAGCTAGATGGAAGTGGGGGAGGAGGTTGGGAAGTTATTTGGATAGAATTTGGATAACGAACAAGGCTTGAGAGGAGTGAATGGAAGGGGGTGAGAGGGGGTTTCTATAGTGGAGGAGAGTGGGGATTTCTTAATATAAAACTCATTAATTTATTATTTCCTCTCAATACAACCAATAGTTAGTATTCTATGACCAATAATAGTAATTTTAGCATGTGATCCAAAACAAAGTGGGCTTACATCCGCAAAACATCACATATGACTCTATAATTAGTGTATTTATCTTAATTTTGCAATTTATGGTATGTCATTATTCATAAAAAATTAAAGTATTTTAGAAAAATCCCAAAAAATCACCCTAACCATTTTTCAACATGTAGAATCCAAAAATGAAGTCCGTTTTTCAAAAATAATTTTCTAAATATGATTAATTATATATTTGATTAAATCATTATTTAATTGAAATATATAAACACTTAGAACATTCATCTTCATCATTAGGGTGTCTAAATTCATTTACAAACTCAAGGGTACGGATACCATTCATAAGAGTCATATTACTATTAATAAGGGTAAGTTACTATTCATAAGGGTATGTTACTATTCATAAGGGTAGTTTACTATTCACCGAAATTAAGTTAATTCTATCACATCTAAATATCATCTTGAACACAACCATGCATATCATATTTTAAACATTCAAATCACAGAAATTCAAATTTCCATTGAAATAATTACCCATAATCATTGTAGGTAATTATAGAAATAATGGACACACATAATAATTATATATGTGTGGTATCAATATCTAAATCTATAATAATCCATAAAAATGTAAAATAATTTCAATAATGCTTTATTAATTAAAAACATTCTATTTATGACACTCTCAATCATCCTCAAACCATTATTAAACAGGATCTTCCAGAATATGAGTGGGAAAATATATTTACTTATGGAAAAAAGGGAAGAATATAATTTTAGGTTTTGTAAATAGAGAATATACCAAAAATTTAATGTTAATACAACCTAAAAATAAAATTAAATTAGAGGTAATCCATTATGATCCAAGAAAATGAATGTTAGTAAGAGAATCATGTAATATAACCTTAATTCACTAAAAAGGATCCACTATTGTGGTATGATTAGACTGAAATTATGGGAATATATATTTTCCATAAGATCTAGTTTATCAAACAATGAATTTCATCCACCATATTGAATGAGATTAAATAATCAAGTCTTGCGGAGAGTATCCAACTTACCCGAGTCGATGAAAAGTTTTAATGACTGACCAAATCCCTTACAATAAATAATGGAGAGTGGATAAATCCAATAATGTGTTGTGGGAGATTAGATATTTATTTAAGGGTTCAAATATCCTATATTGATTATATCCTTAGTAGGGGGATAAATAGGTTAATTTAATGTTTAATTATTTCAAACAACATAATTATTATTTTTTAACAAAATAGATGGAATCCAATTGGAACCTTAGTGTAACCCACTATAGTTCTAGGGGTAGAAGAATAAATATATTCTAGCAGCATTATTTGTCTAGTGGAGTCCAACCAGCTTTTTATATTGGGTTCTACTCTAGTGACGAATCCCATTTGTTGGTACATACATCAGATATGATGCTCCATACCCTCTTCAACTCCATCAACCATACAAAAAATTAAATACACTTCTAATTAAATTAAATAAATATATATAATCTAATTAGAGGACAACCCAATTTATGAACTTTAATGTGTTCGATCTAATTCATCTCAATGATATAGTATGACATCACATCTTCTCTCTTCTTATCTTTAGTTATTTGTTTAAAATGGGGAGATGAATACATAAATTCAAAGAAGACGTTTTTTTCTATAAGGTGATAATATAATTATTTAGATTATTCAAAATGGAAAAGTTATAAACATAGTATGTTTGTATGTTGGTGATGTGCTAACTATTCAAAACCTATTATTCTGTATGTATAGATGATTTTTTTCTGATCATATACATTAATAAATTTTAGAAAATGTATTTAAAAGAGAAGTGTAAGAGTACATTTGGAAGTAGATATTAGGAAATCTAATGAAATTATTTGACATTATTATTCATATATGTTATTTCTTATATTTTTATTTCTCATTTATGTGAATATATGTAAAATGGTGATTAAATTATAAGTTGTGACAGTGATTGACATTTAATTATTGGAAAAAACATCATAATGGATTTAATATTTTGACCAAGTAGTTGATTGAGATTTATGGCTGACATAATGATTTTTAACAACGGGGGAATTGTTGAAAGGAGGGGATTGTTCAATAAAGGATAAGTGGATATAATGTGATATTTTGGTGTTTTATTTTGTTTTCAACACATATATACTATTTTTAATAGATCAATCACATTTAAAATCTGAGTAATTTAGCTAATTTGGGCGATGAGAATACCTCTTAGAGTTTTTTAAGATACTAATTGAAGGATAGAGTTAAAGGGTGATGTTTTGTCAGTGTTTTGGTGTTTAAGAAAAAATCACACATCAATGGATATCATCAGGGTATATGATAATAGATAATATTAAAAAATTTAATTCTAAAAACATTATGACACAATGCATAGATTTACACAATGATTTGGTTCTTAAATAAAAATATTCTTCATTTGGTATTTTATAGAATAAATATCATACTAGAATGATCAGACTACAATTTTAATGTTCATGTTTGTTAGTGAAGTAAAGAGGGATAAAATGGTATTAATGATATTATTCAAAGGAAACTCATTGCCATAGAAAAATATAATTTCCCATGAAAATATCATAATATTTAAGGTTTTGATAGGTCACATGACAATAAAAAATTGATCAAGCTTCAATGACCTTGGAAGTTGGAATGTTAAAAGGAAAACTACTTTAGAAACCATGTTATCACACCAGTGTGTAACTAGTTTCAATGTGAAAGTCATGGTGACATTTTAATGTACATAGTCATTTCATTATTAAATACACTACACATATTCATGTAAATTTTTTAATATGGATTCATACAAAAAATATGGGTTACTTAAAATCAATTCATAATGTTTTTAATACCCATAATGGGTGAAGGGAAGGTCTTGATTTTTCTAAAGGATCAAATTGAAGAAAAAGTATTAATGGTATATGTTATAATTGTATTTTTAATTTTGAAATTGAAATCTTAATTAATGTAGACATCAGATACTTTGAATGAAATTATAGGTGTTAGATTATAAGTATAGTTTTATGAATTTCATGAGCTTTCTAAATTGTAAAAGAGGAAGTATAAAAAGAAAACAAAACATGAGGGAAATGCATTTTATAAGATATTTATAATATCATGAATTGTAGTTTAAATATGTATATGTTATGATTGAACATACTATTGAATAAGAAGTGGATATTAATGGGTTTTATAGTTTTTTTTAGTTCATTATTATAGATTAAGGTTTAGGGATTATGTATATTATCATGATAGATTTATAGCGACCCATACTTTACATACATTGTTATTACTTCAGAATTGATGCACACTAATTACAACATATAACAAAACCAGGAAAGGACCGTATAGGTATAGAGTCTTTAGAAACTGTGAAACATAAGCAACTGGTTCATAAAGTATCTACTTTGCCTCCCATTTATTTCATCATATCTAGAGTCCCTTTTGGAATATCCTACTTAATAACCTTATTCCAGGCCTGGGGAAATAAAACAAACAAAAGGGTGAGCTGAAATGCTCAGTAAGGGTAAAAAAAAGAAATATCAATCACATCATATACATAAGAACATAACTATAGAAAATCTTAACCTGTAAAAGATATCATAATTTCATAACATGGGATAAATGATAGTAGTGAAATGTATTCCCAATAATCATAACATAAAACATGAAACATTGTGTCATACACACATAATCGTAGAAAATCATTTCTTAGTAGTCAAGACTCATTACCAAGACTATCTTAGTGGACAAAGTCCATTTCTGAACCGAGTTCACTCCTTGTTTCAGTCCTGTTTCACTGAACCGGTTTAACCTGCCGTTCCAGCCATGTCTATCTCATGAGATATAAAATCATTACCCAATTCATTGGAGGGAGATATAGGTACCACCCTTCTCATAATTATACCATTCTTATGTGTGCCACAAAATCATAAACCATACGTCATAGCATAACCCATGTAATAAAAATGAGAATCTTAAACATCGTGACATCATAAAACATTTCATATAAGATAGAGGAATTCATAAAAATAATTCCATCACAACATAATCAAATCAATGTAATAATAGGGATAGTAACAGAACCCTTTATTATCTTAGATGGAAAATAATTTTGATAAAACACTTGAAATCCATTCTTGAGGAAAATATCCTTTCTACTTCAAAAACACTTTTCCTTTCTTAACATGGCATAAAATTCTAAACTAAAAGAAGTTGATTAAAAATAAAATTGAAAACTTGTAAAGGAAGCTTCATGGAAATAATGTTTTAAAAATCCATTCATGTCGTATAATTTAAAAAACATTCTTCTCGTACATTTGTCGGAAAAGTCAAAAAGTACCTCGTACAAAGAACGACAAAAGATTCCTTTCATATCTTTTACTAAAAACTCGCCGAAGGGTAAAATTGGATTTAAACAATTGTTGGTGGATGGAAATAATATTACATATTAAGGAAACATGGATGTGGATGATAAAATGCACCCCAGTAAATTTCAAAGTATGAACAATCTAGGATAAAAATGAGATTTGATATTTTTCTTACCTTTGGTCAGATTTTCTTTGTAAGTGTCTGAACCTCCTGTATAATGATTTAAATAATGTTATTTACTTATTCCAAAATCATACATATTGTTATGATTTCATATATGGTCATATTCTTAGCTTCTTATTAGTAATATTTCTTTACTACTTGTTATTCGGGAGTTTATTACTTTTTCGTGTTTTGTCGAATAAATTCTTATTCTTCTCATTAGGTTATATATACCTCATTTCCAGAATGTTATTAGTGTAATATATATCATATTCATTCATTAAATTCATTTATATAATCATTATGAAATGAAGATCATGTAGAACGAGTCACATCACATCGTGGAGACGGTATTCCGTACGTACGCACGAGTGATGATATCGTTCCCATGATCGTGGAATTGTATTAGAGTGTATGTATACTATTTCATAATCAATATAGATTTACAATAATAATATATAGTCATTATTTACACCGTTATACCCATCCAATTAAGGTGGAGGTGGAAAATAGATTACACCACGGTGTGGAGACGGTATTCCGTACGTACGCATGCGCGGTGATTTCGTTTTCCGTAAGATGGATAGATGGTGAAAAGGGTTGTTTCATATTTATAATAACATATCAGAATATAAGTTATACTGATGTTATTAATTCATAATGAAATAGAAAATGAAGAAGAAGTGGAAGAAGAAATAAAGATGAAAGAATCGGTAATGGGCATTACCTCTTCTTTGAAGCGCCTCTTTGAGACCTCCTCTTAGGGCACTACAATTGATCTTTGAAGAAGACCAGGACCTATATGATGTTTCTAGGGAAGTGGGGAAGTGAAATGGGAAGGTATTGGCCGAGATTGAAGGCTCAAATTGTTGTTATGAGGAGAGGGAGGAGGTTCCCTTTTATAAGGGAGGAGAGGGGAATCTTTGGAAATATAAGAAATATTAGTTTATATTAAATCCCAACCACACTTAAAAACATCCAAAATGACTCATATCTGAATCTTAGATAATATAGGGTTGTAATATCATCAACCAATAAAATTTAGACATGTTAGGAATTTATATTAAACATTATCAACTTGATTTATCCTTATTTATCAATTTAATTTTATTTGTGGTAATAATATTCTAAATTTTAAATTATTATAAATAATTACATATGTGTTGTGAATTATCCATAATTTGACACTTTATGACATTGTATACAATATAAATTTTAATTTATAATTTTTAAATATTTTTGTGATTTTTAAACAATTTTATAATATGTTATTTTTATAAAATAACAATAGTGTCAATTTTGACACTATTCTTTTATTTTAATTAAAAAAAACTATATACTGATAATATGTTCGAAATAAAAGCATTAATAGATTCATAAAATGTCATATGTATCTATAAAATTAGTGGAGCACATTAAATAGTTCATAAAATATTTATTTTAATATTTTTAAAACCATTTATTTGATATTTTAATTAATAAAATAATTTCAACATCACTATTGTGTCATAATTGATGATAATTATTTAATCCCAAAAAATTTTAAATAAATTACTATGATGTATATAATTGTATTAGATTTTTGTAGACTATTCGTGTTCGAAGTTTCATTATTTTTATCATTAAATTAAAATTATTATACTTATACGATTTAAGAAAGTGACATGCTGTCACATTCTTTGGTTTTAATAATAATTAAATTATTTTCATGAACAAAAGTCCATTAAATGAATCTAATCGGACCCTTAGGTGATATGGGTAGACTTTTAGTCATCCAATAGGATTTTGGAAGGTGTTAAGGTAATTTTATAATCTTATATTTACCCTTAATTACCCGTTTTACCTTTAACTATGGTAAATAAAATTTACCGTAGTTACTATTCATAATGCCCAAAAATAAAAAGTATCCTATTAACATAATTTGGAACCACTGATTCCATATATGGATCAATTTTTCAAAGTTCAAAACACATAAGTTGCAATAATTAATTTAAATAAATATCGTTGTTAAGATAATGGGTTTTAGATGTTAAAACATTGCCAAAGATTGAAATGTTTTTACCTAGGAATTCAATGTAAAATTAATTCTAATGAAATACATTATATTAAATGGTAAAAATATATTCTATTTATACTTTAAAAACATTCAATATTATAATTTAACCATATAAAGTATTGCGATGAAAAAAGTTTTTTTTAATTAAAATATAGCGTGTTTTTACTATTCATTAAAATATGAAAGTTATCAGAATAATAAGAAAATTTTATCCATAGTAAATTTTTAAATCCTGATTCTAAAGAAGAATTTTATTTTGTCAAATTGAACTTATAAACTTGTCCAAAACTAGATTTAATGTGGGTGTGTCATCAAAAGGCGGTAGAACTGCATTTTTTTGGAAAAATACTTCTTTTATCCAAAAAACTGATTTTGTTTTCATACCTCATTCTAGATAATGTATAAGTTGAATTAAAATGTTATAAAATTTAAAATTCAGTTAATACTATTCATAAATACTAGTTTTAATAATATTTTAATAGCATATCGTTGTTCAGTGAAACTCGGTATTGCATACGACGCAAGCTACCGAGGAAGGATGCAGTTGCGTGTAAAGCAAGCCAAGCTAGTGTTGTGTGTAGTGATAGATTCCTTTGATTATTTATATAACATAAAAACAAAATATTTCTCATAAAAGTCTCGGGAGTTACATTCTACCCCCTTAAAATGAATTTCTCCCTCAAAATTAGTTACTTCATAAAAAACAGATGAGGATACCTCTCCCTCATCATATCCTCAAGTTCCCATGTAGCTTCATCTAATTGGTGGTTCCTCCATAAAACTTTCACCAAGTGAGTGGTCTTGTTCTGTAGGACTTTTTCACTATGATCCAGAATCTCTATCGGTTGTTCTTCGTAAGAAAGATCTTTCTCCAACGGTATAACTTCTGGGCTGAGTACATGTGAAAGATCAGGTATGTACTTTCTCAGGACAGATACATGGAACACATCGTTAACTTGGGAGAGATTCGGTGGAAGCTCCAATCGGTTAGCTACCTTCCCAACACGATCTATAATTTCAAAAGGACCAATATATCAAGGGCTCAACTTCCCCTTCTTTCCAAATCTCATGACCCTCTTCCAGGGAGATATTCGTAAGAACACTTTATCACCCACTTCAAACTCTAGGTCTTTTCTTCTGTTGTCGGCATAACTTTTATAACGACTATGAGCTTCTATTATGTGTTGTTGAATAGATCAGGCCTTTTCTGCCATCTCCTCAACAATATCAGGTCCTAATAGCTTTCTTTCCCCAACTTCATCCCAGCAAGTTGGAGTCCTGCATTTATTTCCATAGAGAGCTTCATAAGGAGCCATCTGAATACTGGAGTAAAAGGTATTATTATAAGAAAAGTCCACCAAAGGTAGGTGTTGATCCCAACCACCTTTTAAATACATAGAGAATGCTCTCAACATATCTTCTAGAGTTTGAATTGTTCTCTCAGACTAACCATCTGTCTGAGGATGATAAGCAGTGCTGAAACTCAACTCTGTATCCAGAGTATGCTGAAGACTTTGCTAGAACTTTGAGGTAAATCTCAGATCCCAATGAGATATAATAGAAAGTCGTACTCCATGCAATATTACCACTTCATTTACATATATCCTGGAAATATGATCCAGAGAGAAATCCTATCTAATAGAAATGAAGTGTGCAGAATTTGTAAAATGATCAACTATGACCCAGATAGCATTATTGCCTTTGGATGTTTTAGGAAGTCTGGTGACAAAGTCCATAGTGACGTTTTCCCATTTCCATTCTGGTAAGGGTAATGGTTGTAACATCCCCTTATACTTCTGTCTCTCAGCTTTAACTTGCTGACAAACAAAGCATTGAGAGACATATTCAGTAACATCTCTTTTCATGAAATCCCACTAGAAGTACTCTTTCAGGTTCCTATACATCTTCGTGCTTCCAGGATGAATAGAGAATGAAGAACTATGAGCCTCATCCAATAGATCCTTCATTAATTCTAGGATGGGAGGAACACAAACCTGATTCCTGAACATTATTATCTCATCACAATCAAGGTTGAATTCAGGAAAATTTCTCACCTTATTTTGTAACTCTACATCTTCTTTCTGCGCCTCTTTAATCTTCACATGTATAGATGGTTGAACATTCAATTGAGAAAGATATGATTTTTCCCCTTTAATTATAATTCCAAGATCCATCCTTTTTAAATACATAAATATTGGATCTTTTGTGATCCTCATCATGGAAAAGCTAGCGTGGTCTTGTCGACTTAATGCATATGCCACCTTGCTTTCTTTCCCAGGGTGGTAATGAATTGAGCAGTCGTAATCCTTAATCAGCTCCAACCATCTTCTTTGGCACATATTCAGCTGCTTTTTAGTGAAAAGATACTTTAATCGTTTATGATCAATATAAATGTCACACCTTTATCCATAAAGATAATGCCTCCAAATCTTTAGTGAAAAGATTACCGCATCTAACTCCAAATCATGAGTTGGGTAATTTTGCTCATGGATTTTCAGCTGTCGTGAGGCATAATCTATCACCATATAATTTTGCATAAGAACACACCCCAATCCCTTCTTGGATGCATCACTTTAGATCACAAACCTTTCTCAACTAAAATGCAGTGTGAGCACAGGTTCACTGGATAACCTTCTTTTCAAATCCTCGAAATTCTCTTCACATTCCTTCGTCCAAACAAACTTAACTCTTTTCCGAGTCAACCTGGTGAGTGGATTAGATAATCGTGAAAAATCGTTCACAAAACGTCGATAATATCCATCCAAACCAAGAAAACATCAGATCTCAGTTATTTTTGTTGGTCTCAACCATCTTTTGATGATCTCTGTTTTCGCTGGATCCACAGATATCCCCTCTTTTGAGATTATGTGACCCAAAAATGAAACTTTTTGAAGCCAAAATTCACACTTGGTAAATTCGGCATAAAGATTCTCCTTTCTTAGGGTCTTTAATACAATTCTCAAGTGATCTTCATGTTCTTCCTTGCTATTTGAATAGAATATAATCTATAAAGACAACCACAAACTGATCAAGATAGTCTCTAAAGACTCTATTCATCAGATCCATGAAGATAGGAGGGGCATTAGTAAGACCAAATGGCATCACTATAAATTCATAGTGTCCATACCTTGTACAGAAAGCTGTCTTTGGTATATCCTCCCTTTTGACCCTTAATTGATGATACCTTGAATGAAGATCAATCTTGGAAAAGTATTGAGCTCCGTGTAGTTGGTCAAATAGGTCATCAATGCGTGGGAGAGAATATTTGTTCTTGATAGTAATCTTGTTAAGTTCTCGATAATCAATGCAGAGTCTCATTGACCCATATTTCTTCTTAACAAACAGAATAGGTGCTCCCCAAGGTGACGCACTAGGGCATATGGATCCTTTATCAAGATTCTCTTTGAGTTGCTTCTTCAATTCCTGAAACTCAATTGGGTCCATTCTATAAGGTGTCTTTGAAATAGGAAAAGCACCCGGTACGAGTTCTATTGAAAACGAAACTTCATGATTTAGTGGGAAGACCTAGAAATTCCTCTGGAAAGACATCATCAGACTCTCGTACAATGGGCATATTATTAAACGTGAGTTTCTCTCCAACCATTTGAGATAAATAACCTTCATTTAGTGGAATCAATACCCATAAGATGGATGAAATTTCCACTGGAAGGTTATGTTCATCCTTGCATCGATAGATGATCATAGATTGATCTGGAATATGAAATGTGACTTCCCTTCTTTGGAAATTGATATGAGCTCCATATAAATAAATCCAATCCATGCAAATAATCACATAAAATTCTACTATAGGTAGGATCACAAGATTTGTAAGAAGCACTTTCCCACAAACTTCAATCGGAGAAGAATTGTAAACTTTTGATGCGACTGTTGTGCCATTAGGATTTGTCACAGCCAACTCAACATCTAATTTTTGAGGTAATATAGTGATACCCTTAGAAAATTCTTCATAAATAAAAGAGTGGGTGGATCCAGAATCAAATAAAACATTTGCTACTTTAGAGTGGATAGTAAGTGTACATTTCACAACATCGTTATCGTACTCCACATCGCGGATAGAAATTGCATGTGACTTTCCTTTTTCTTTAGCCTTAAGTGTTTGTTGACATCCACCATCATCATCAACCCTTGGATTTGGGCATTTATTGGCACAATGACACATCTCCTTGCACTTGAAACATTGAAGTGTAGTAGGTTCATTCTGTGTATCCCTTCCTTTTCTTGCATCATTAGACATCTTCTTCCCATCATTGCGGAATTCAAATGCCCGATGACCTTCCTTTCCACATTTGAAACATTTACTTGTCCCTTTAATACAACTCCCTCCATGTTTCATTCCACAATTTGAGCATAAGGGAAAGCTCATCTTCTTTTTAGTGTGCTCTTTAGATTTTCCTTTGAATTCCATTTTCCTCTTCTTATCAAACCAATATTATAACTACCCATACTTTACATACATTGTTATTACTTCAAAATTGAAGCACACTTATTACAAAATATAACAAAACCATGAATGGACCGTATAGGTATAGTGTCTTTAGAAACTGGAAAGCATAAACAAGTGGTTCATAAAGCATCTACTTTGCCTCCCATTTATTTCATCATATCTAGAGTCCCTTTTTGGCATATTCTACATAATAACCTTCTTCCTGACCTAGGGAAATAAAACATATAAAAGTGTGAGCTCAAATTCTTATTAAGATTAAACAAAAGAAATATCAATCACATCATATACATAAGTACATAACTTTTGAAAATATTTACCTACAAAAGAGATCATAATTTCATAACATGGGATAAATCATAGTAGTGAAATGTAATCCCAATAATCATAACTTAAAACATGAAACTTTGTGTCATACACACATAATCATTGAGAATCATTTCTTGTTAGTCAAGACTCATTTCCAAGACTATCTTAGTGGACAAAGTCCACTTCTGAACCGAGTACACTCCTTGTTTCAGTCATGTTTCACTGAACCGGTTTAACCTGCCGTTCCAGCCATGTCTATCTCATGAGATATAAAATATTTACCCAATTCATTGGAGGGAGATATAGGTCCCACCCATCTCATAATGATACCATTCTTATGTGTTCCACAAAATCAGAAAACCATACATCATAGCATAACCCATGTAATAAAAATGGGAATCTTAAACATCGTGACATCATAAAACAATTCATATAAGATAAAGGAATTCATAAAAATATAATTAAATCACAAAATAATCAAATAAATGTAATAATAGGGATAAAAACAGAACCCTTTATTATCTTAGATGGAATATAATTTTGATAAAACACTTGAACTCCATTCTTGAGGAAAATATCCTTTCTGCTTCAAAAACACTTTTCCTTTCTTAACATGTCGTACAATTATAAACTAAAATAAGTTGATTAAAAATAAACTTTAAAACTTGTAAAGGAATCTTCTTGGAAATATTTTTTTAAAAATCCATTCATGTCGTATAAGTTAAAAAAACATTCTTCGTACTTTTTTCAGAAAAGTCAAAAAGTACCTCGTACGAAAAATGACAAAAGATTCCTTTCATATCCTTTACAAAAAACTCACCGAAGGGTAAAATTGGATTTAAACAATTGTAGGTGGATGGAAATAATATTAAATATTGAGGAAACATGGATGTGGATGATAAAATACACCCCAGTAAATGCCAAAGTATAAACAATCTCGGAAAAAAATGTGATTGTGATATTTCCCTTATCTTAGGTCTGATTTGCCTCGTAAGTGTCCGAACCTCCTGTATAATGATTTAAATAATGTTATTGACTTATTCCGAAATCATAATTATTGTTATGATATCATATATGGTCATATTATTAGCTTCTTATTAGTAATATTTCATTACAACTTGTTATTCGGGTGTTTATTACTTTTTGTTCTTTTGCATGTTTTGTCGAATAAATTCTTATTCTTATCTTTAGGTTATAGATACATAATTTCCAGAATGTTATTAGTGTAATATATATCATATTCATTCATTCAATTCATTTATATAATCATTATTCAATTAAGATCATGTAGAACGAGTCGCATCACATCGTGGAGACGGTATTCCGTACATACGCACGAGCGATGATATCGTTCCCATGATCATGGAATTGTATTGGAGTGTATGTATACTATTTCAGAATCAATATCACTTTATAATAATAATATATAGTCATTATTTACACCATTATACCCATCCATGTAAGGTGGTGGTGGAAAGTAGATTACACCACGGCGTGGAGACGGTATTCCGTACGTATGCACGCGCGGTGATTTCATTTTCCGTAGGATGGATAGTTGGTGAAATAGGGTTGTTTCATAATTATAATAACATATCAGTATATGAGTGATACTTATGTTATTACTTCATAATTAAACAACTAAATAAGAATAAGTGGAAGAATAAATAAAGATGAAAGAATTGGTAACGGACATTACCTCTTCTTTGAAGTGCTTCTTTGAGACCTCCTTTTATGGCACCAAAATTGGTCATTTAAGAAGACCAGGACCTCTAGGATGTCTCTAGGGAAGTGGATAGGAGAAAGTGTTAGGGGTTTGACGATCTTGAAGGCTCAAAGTGGTGTGAGGAAGAGAGGGAGGAGGTGCCCTTTTATAAGGGAGGAGAGGGGCACCTTTGGAATAACTAAAACTATTATTTTATTATAAAGCCAAATTCGGTTTCAAATAGCTCAAAATTGATTTATTTCAAAGATAAAGTGGGTATGGGGCGAAAGCCTCTCATACAATATAATTTAGACAAGTTTAGGTTCCTATTTGGACCTTATCATTTAGATTTAACATTAAGTTAAATAATTTTACTTTTACCGCGTCTTCTTGTGTTCTTATACTATAAGGTTAATAAGATTACTATAACAATCCAAATGAACCCCAAGATGTTTATTATTAATATATATAACCTTATCTAAGTCATTTTGCCGAACCTTAAATTTTTAGGAATAAAATAACAATTAATAATATAATATTTGTTTTAAAAACTATTTTATGTCAATTTTGACACTATTTAGTAATTGATTTTTGTGAAAATCATAAAAGAATTATTAGTTTGAAAAACATTAATTAAATCAATAATAACATGTCATATTAACCTATAAAATTAGTGTAATTCATAAAAAGTCTCAAATTACATTTATTTGGATATTTATAACATCAATTATGTCAATATTTCATTAATAAGATAATTACTGCATCCTCTTTGTGTCATAAATAAATTAAATTATTTAATTTCTAAAAATTACAAATAATATTCCATTATTTAGAAAAACTTTTTAGCTTTATAATGAATATTTATAGTCGAATTTATCTTATATATAACCTTATATTAAAAATTATTTACTTATTAAACATTGATTTTAACTATTTTAACCCTTCTTTAAATAAATTAATAATAAATGTCCTAATCTAATACAAGTGGGCCTAAATGGTCATATTTTATTCCTAACTTTGTTTTTGGTCGAATTACTCTTATCCAATAGAATTAGGACATGTGTTAGGGTAATAATAATATAATTTGTACCCTTAATTACCATATTTACTTTTAACCGTGGTAAATAAATGTAAAAAAGTTACTATTCACCAAAAATTATTTTCATCTCATTGAACCACATTTTACTTAATGAAATCAACCATGTCTCTAGTATTTTTGAAATTCCACTCACAGAAGCGGTAAAATTAAGTTTTATGAAAAATTCAGTTTTTTAACTACGACTTAGGGGTTTCACTATTCATCAAAATTTGAAAGTTTTCAGAAAAATAACAAAATTTCACCCTAGGATAATTTCGATATTCCGAATCCAAAAATGAAGTCCATTTTGAAAAATAAAATTTAAAAAATTTAAAAAAGTGGTTATTACTATTCATAACGGCTAGTTTTAATAATATTTTTTTAGCATATCATTGTTTAGTGAAACTCGTTATTGCGTACGACGCAAGCTATTGAGGAAGGTCGTGATTTCGTGTAAAGAAAGACAAGAAAGTGTTGTGTGTAGAAAAAGATTCCTTTGATGATTTATATAACATAAAAGTCTTGGGTGTTATATTCTACTCCCCTTAAAATGAATTTCACCCTCGAAATTCGTCACTTTGTAACAAACAGATGAGGATACCTCTCCCTCATCATATTCTCTAGCTCCCATGTAGATTATTCTAATTGGTGGTCCCTCCATAAAACTTTAACCAGTCGAGTGGTCTTGTTTCGTAGGACTTTTTTGCTATGATCCAGAATCTCTATCGGCTGTTCTTCATAAGAAGGATCCTGCTCCAGCGGTACAACTTCTGAGCTGAGTACATGTGAAGGATCAGGTATGTAATTTCTAAGGAGAGATACATGGAACACATCGTGAACTTGAGAGAGATTTGGTGGAAGCGCCAATCTGTAAGCTACCTTCCCAACACAATCCAGTATTTCGAAAGGACCGATATATCTGGGGCTCAACTTCCCCTTCTTTCCAAATCTCATGACCCTCTTCCAGGGAGATATTCGTAAGAACACTTTATCACCTACTTCAAACTCTAGGTCTTTTCTTTGGTTGTCAGCATAACTTTTCTGTTGAATCTGAGCTACTCTTATGTGTTGTTGAATATCAACAAGATTGGGTCCTAATAGCTTTCTTTCCCCAACTTCATCCCAACAAGTTGGAGTCCTTCATTTCTTTCCATAGAGAGCTTCATAAGGAGCCATCTGAATACTGGAGTGAAAGCTATTATTATAAGAAAATTCCACCAAAGTTAGGTGTTGATCCCAACCACCTTTGAAATCCATAGAGCAAACTCTCAACATATCTTCTAGAGTTTGAATTGTTCTCTCAGACTGACCGTCTGTCTGAGGATGATAAGCAGTGATGATACTCAACTCTGTATCCATAGTATGCTGAAGACTTTGCCAAAACATTGAGGTAAATCTCGTATCCCGATCAGATATAATAGAAAGTGGTACTCCATGAAATCATACCACTTCCTTTACATATATCCTGGCAAGCTGATCCCGAGAGAAATCCTCTCTAAAAGCAATGAAGGGTGCAGACTTTGTAAGACGATCCACTAAGACCCAGATAGCATTATTGCCTTTGGATGTTTAAGGAAGTCCTGTGACAAATTCCATAGTGATGTTTTCCCATTTCCATTTGGGTATGGGTAATGGTTGTGACATCCTCTTAGACTTCTATCTCTCAGCTTTAACTTGTTGACAAACCAAGCATCGAGATACATATTCAGCAACATCTCTTTTCATGCCATCCCACCAGAAGTACTCTTTCATGTCCCTATACATCTTCGTGCTTCCAGGATGAATAGAGAATGAAGAACTATGAGCCTCATCCAGCAGCTCCTTCTTTAATTCGGGGATGGGAGGAACACAAACCTGATTCCTGAACTTTATTATCCCATCACAATCAAGGTTGAATTCAGGAACATTTCTCACCTTATTTTGTAACTCGACATCTCCTTTCTGTGCCTCTTTAATCTTCACATGTATATATGGTTGAACATTAATTTGATAAAGATAAGATTTCTCGCCTTTCATTATAATTCCAAGATCCATCCTTTGTAAATCCATAAATATTAGATCTTTTGTGATCCTCATCATGGATAAATTAGCATGGTCTTGTCAACTTAATGCATCTGCCACCTTGTTTGCTTTCCCAGGGTGGTAATGAATTGAGCAGTCGTAATCCTTAATCATCTACAACCATCTTCTTTGGTGTATATTCAGCTCCTTTTGTGTGAAAATATACATTAAACTTTTATGATCAGTATAAATATCACACCTCTCACCATAAAGGTAATGCCTCCAAATCTTTAATGCAAAGATTATCGCAGCTAACTCCAAATCATGAGTTGGGTAATTGTGCTCATTTATTTTCAATTGTCGTGAGGCATAAGCTATCACCATATCATTTTTCATAAGAACACACCCCAAACCCTTCTTGGATTCATCACTGTAGATCACAAACCTTTCTCCAATACAAGGCAGTGTGAGCACAGGGGCACTGGATAACCTTCTTTTCAACTCCTTGAAATTCTCTTCACATTCCTCTGTCCAAACAAACTTAACTACTTTCCGAGTCAAATTGGTGAGTGGATTAGATAATCATGAAAAATCAATCACAAAACGTCAATAATATCCAGCTAAACCAAGAAAACTTCGGATCTCAGTTACTGTTGTTGGTCTCGACCATCTTTCGATAACCTCTGTTTTTGCTGGATCCACAGATATCCCCTCTTTTGAGATTATGTGACCCAAAAATTAAACTTTTTGAAGCCAAAATTCACACTTGGTAAATTTGTCATAAAGCTTCTCCTTTCTCAGGGTCTTCAATATAATTCTCAAGTGATCTTCATGTTCTTCATTGCTCTTTGAATAGACAAGAATATCGTCTATAAAGACTACCACAAATTGATCAAGATAGTCCTTAAATACTCTATTCATTAGATCCATGAAGATAGCAGGGGCATTATTAAGACCAAATGGCATCACTATAAATTCATAGTGTCCATACCTTGTACGGAAATCCGTATTTGGTATATCCTCCCTTTTGACCCTTAATTGATGATACCCTGAACGAAGATCAATCTTGGAAAAGTATTGAGCTCCGTGTAGTTGGTCAAATAGGTCATCAATGCATGGGAGAAGACATTTGTTCTTGATAGTGATCTTGTTAAGTTCTCGATAATCAATGCAGAGTCTCATTGATCCATCATTCTTCTTAACAAACAGAACAGGTGCTCCCCAAGGTGACGCACTAGGGCGTATGAACCCCTTATCAAGATTATCTTGGAGTTTCTTCTTCAATTCCGGAAACTGAATTGGGGCCATTCTATAAGGTGTCTTTGAAATAGGAAAAGCATCCGGTACGATTTCTATTGAAAACTCAACTTCACGATTCGGTGGAAGACCCGTTAATTCCTCTGGAAAGACATCATCAAACTCCCGTACAATGGGAATATTCTTAATCGTCAGTTTCTCACTAACCATTTGAGATAAATAACCTTAATTTAGTGGAATCAATACCCATAAAATAGAATAAATTTCCACTGGAAGGTTATGTTCATCCTTGCATCGATAGACGATCATAGATTGATCTGGAATATGAAATGTGACTTCCCTTCTTTGGCAATTGATATGAACTCCATGTAGAGAAAGCCAATCCATGCCAAGAATCACATCAAATTACACTATAGGAAGGATCACAAGATTTGTAGGAAGCACTTTCCCACAAACTTCAATCAGAGAATAATTATAAACTTTTGATGCGACTGTTGTGACCTTAGGGGTTGTCACAGCTAACTCAACATCTAACTATTGAGGTAATATGGTGATATCCATAGAAAATTCTTCTGAAATAACGGAGTGGGTGGATCTAGAATGAAATAAAACATTTTCTACTTTAGATTGGATGGTAAGTGTACCTTTCACCACATCGTTATCGTACTCCACATCGCTGATAGAAATTGCATGTGACATTCCTTTGTCTTTAGCCTTAAGAGTTTGTTGACGTCGAACATCATCATCAACCCTTGGATTTGGGCATTGATTGGAATAATGCCCCATTTCCTCACACTTGAATCATTGAAGTGTAGTAGGGTCATTCTGTGTATCCCTTCCTTTTTTTTCATCATTAGACATCTTCTTCCCATCATTCCGGCATTCAAATGCCCGATGACCTTCCTTTCCACATTTGAAACATTTACTCGTCCCTTTAAGACAACTACCTCCATGTTTCTTTCCACACTTTGAGCATAAGGGAAATCTCATCTTCTTTTCAGTGTTCTCTTTAGATTTTCCTTTGAATTCCATTTTCCTCTTCTTATCAAACCCATATGACTTATGGGTTGCTCTAATCTCCATCTTGACTTTGAGAGCATATAGAACGATTTCCTCGTAGATATTGAAGTCCCTTATGGATAACGCCCTTCAAAGACTTGTTTTTAAGCCACTAACGGATCGATCGATCTTAATCTCAGGTTGGATAATAATACCAGAAGAGTACCTTGAATGTCTTGTAAAATTTGCTTCATAAGTACCAACAGATTCATAATCCTTTTGCTTCAGTTCAAGAAACTCTTTCTCCATCTTTGTTTGGAGAATACGAGGAAAGTACTTATTGAAAAATAAGTTCTTGAACTCATCCAATTCCATGGACACAATTTCATCCCTTTGCCTCGTATTCTTAATTAGAATCCACCATTGATCAACATCTCCTTCCAAACGATACACTGATAGGTTGAATTTATCATGTTCAGAACATTGAAGAACTGAAAATATCTTTTTAGTAGTACTAATCAATTGTTCAGCAACTAATGGATTAGTAGACCCGCTGAAAGAAGGTGGTCGCTGCCTCATGAAGGATTCAACAGAATGTTTCTCCTTCCTTTGCTCGTTTGGAAGTCCTGCATGATTCATAGCTTGAGAATGTTCTGTGAGCATGGCTACAAGATTTTTCATTCTGGCTCCCATAATGTTTGGTTTCTCTAGGGGACAATCATTTCATTGCCTGTCGCATTCCGCATTAACACGGTTCCTTCGGGTTCCATCCATTGACTAAAAGCAAGAAGAATAGTGTGAGAAACACTAATTATAATAGGAAACCCACATAATCAAGAATTAAATTTCACACTTAAGGTCTTATCCTAGGTTATTCATGGTCATTTGTAAAACACTAAGATTGTGTTCTATGCTTAGAATTATCCTTAGGGTTCTTACTAAGGCTTTCACATCCTAGTTTCCAAAAGTTGACTATACCTTTCCTCTGATACCAACTATAACGACCCATACTTTACATACATTGTTATTACTTCAAAATTGAAGCACACTTATTACAACATATAACAAAACCATGAAAGGACCGTATAGGTATAGTGTCTTTAGAAACTGGAAATCATAAACAACTGGTTCATAAAGCATCTACTTTGCCTCCCATTTATTTCATCATATCTAGAGTCCCTTTTTGGCATATTCTACTTAATAACCTTCTTCCTGACCTGGGGAAATAAAACATACAAAAGGGTGAGCTCAAATGCTCAGTAAGAGTAAACCAATGAAATATCAATCACATCATATATATAAGTATATAACTTTTGAAAATCTTAACCTGCAAAAGAGATCATAATTTCATAATATGGGATAAATCATAGTTGTGAAATGTAATCCCAATAATCATAATTTTAAAACATGAAACTTTGTGGAATACACACATAATCATTGAGAATCATTTATTTTTAGTCAAGACTCATTGACAAGACTATCTTAGTGGTCAAATTCCACTTCTGAACCGAGTTCACTCCTCGTTTCAGTCATGTTTCACTGAACCTATTTAACCTGCCATTCCAGCCATGTCTATATCATGAGATATAAAATCTTTACGCAATGTATTGGAGGGAGATATAGGTCCCACCCATCTCATAATGATACCATTCTTATGTGTGCCACAAAATCAGAAAACCATACATCATAGCATAACCCATGTAATAAAACTGGGAATCTTAAACATCGTGACATCATAAAACAATTTATATAAGATAAAGGAATTCATAAAAATATAATTCCATCACAACATAATCAAATCAATTTAATAATAGGGATAAAAATAGAACCCTTTATTATCTTAGATGGAATTTTTTTTTGATAAAACACTTGAACTCCATTCTTGAGGAAAATATCATTTCTGCTTCAAAAACACTTTTCCTTTCTTAACATGTCGTACAATTATAAACTAAAAGAAGTTGATTAAAAATCAACATAAAAACTTGTAAAGTATTCTTCTTCTAAATAATGTTTTAAAAATACATTCACGCTGTATAAGTTAAAAAAACATTCTTCGTAGTTTTTTCAGAAAAGTCAAAAAGTACCTCGTACGAAAAACGACAAAAGATTTCTTTCATGGCCTTTACTAAAAACTCACCGAAGGGTAAAATTGGATTTAAAAAATTGTAGGTGGATGGAAATAATATTACATATTGAGGAAACATGGATGTGGATGATAAAATACACCCCAGTAAATGCCAAAGTATAAACAATCTAAAATAAAAATGAGATTGTGATATTTCCCTTACCTTAGGTCTGATTTGCCTCGTAAGTGTCTGAAACTCCTGTATAATGATTTAAATAATGTTATTGACTTATTCCAGAATCCTAATTATTGTTATTATATCATATATGGTCATATTCTTAGCTTCTTATTAGTTATATTTCATTACAACTTGTTATTCGGGTGTTTATTACTTTTTGTTCTTATGCATGTTTTGTCGAGTGAATTATTATTCATCTCTTTAGGTTATAGATACCTCATTTACAGAATTTTATTAGTGTAATATATATAATATTAATTAATTCAATTCATTTATATAATCATTATGCAATGAAGATCATGTAGAACGAGTTGCATCACATCGTGGAGACGGTATTCCGTACATAGCACGAGCGATGATATCGTTCCCATGATCATTGAATTGTATTGGAGTTTATGTATACTATTTCAGAATCAATATCACTTTACACTAATAATATATAGTCATTATTTACACCATTATACCCAGCCATGTAAGGTGGTGGTGGAAATTAGATTACACCACGGCGTGGAGACTGTATTCCGTACGTACGCACGCGCGGTGATTTCATTTTCTGTAGGATGGATAGAAGGTGAAATAGGGTTGTTTAATACTTATAATAACATATCATTATATGAGTGATACTGATGTTATTACTTCATAATTAAACAAATAAAGAATAAGAAGTGGAAGAAGAAATAAAGATGAAAGAATCGGTAACGTACTTTACCTCTTCTTTGAAGTGCTTCTTTGAGACCTCCTTTTAGGGCACTAAAATTGGTATTTGAAGAAGACCATGACCTCTAGAATGTCTCTAGGGAAGTGTATAGGAGAAATTGTCAGAGGTTAGAATAGTTTGAAGGCTAAAAGTGGTGTGAGGAAGAGAGGGAGGAGGTGCCCTTTTATAAGGGAGGAGAGGGGCACCTTTGGAATAAGTAAAAATATTATTTTATTATAAAGCCAAATTCGGTTTTAAATATCTCCAAATTGATTTATTTATATGATAAGGTGGGTATGGTTCTAAATCCTCTCATTAAATAGAATTTAGACAAGTTTAGGTTCCTATTTTGACCTTATCATTTAGATTTAACATTAAGTTAAATAATTTTACTTTTACCGTGCCTTCTTGTGTTCTTGCACTATAAGGTTAATAAACATACTATAACAATCCAAAAGAACCCCAAGTTGTTTATTATTAATATATATAACCTTATCTAAGTCATTTGGAAGAACCTTAGATTTTTAGTAATAAAATAACAATTAATAATATAATATTTTTTTTAAAAACTATTTTACGTCAATTTTGACACTATTTAGTAATTGATTTTTGTGAAAATCATAACAGAATGATTAGTTCGAACAAAGTTAATTAAATCAATAATAACATGTCATATTAACCTATAAAAGTAGTGTAACTCATAAAAAGTATCCAATTACAATTATTTGGGTATTTATAACATCAATTATGTCAATATTTCATTAATAAGATAATTACTGGATCATATTTGTGTCATAAATAAATTAAATTATTTAAGGTCTAAAAATTAAAAATAAAATACCATTATTTAGGAAATCTTTTTATCTTTCTAATGAATGTTTATAGCTTAATTTAGCTTATATATAACCTTATATTAAAAATTATTTACTTATTAAACATGGATTTTAACTATTTTAACCCTTCATTAAATAAATTAATAATAAATGTTCTAATCTAATCCAAGTGGGCCTAAATGGTCATATTTTATTCCTATGTTTGGTTTTGGTCGAATTACACTTATCCAATAGAATTAGTACATGTGTTAGGGTAATAATAATATCATTTTAACCCTTAATGACTCTATTTACTTTTAACCGTGGTAAATAAAAGTAAAAAGTTACTATTCACCAAAAATTATTTTCATCTCATTCAACCAAATTTTACTTACTGACATCAACCGTTTCACTCAGATTTTTGAAATTCCACTAACAGAAGCGGTAAAATTATTTTTTATGAAAAATTTAGTTTTTTAACTACCACTTAGTGGTTTCACTATTCATCAAAAATTGAAAGTTTTCAGAAAAATACCAAAATTTCACCCTAGGATAATTTCGATATTCCGAATCCAAAAATGAAGTCCATTTTGAAAAATAAAATTCATAAAATTTCAAAAAGTGGTTATTACAATTCATAACGTCTAGTTTTAATAATATTTTATTAGCATATCCTTGTTTAGTGAAACTCAGTATTGCGTACGACGCAAGCTATCGAGGAAGGTCGCGATTTCATGTAAAGCAAGCCAAGAAAGTGTTGTGTGTAGAAAAAGATTCCTTTGATGATTTATATAACATAAAATTCTCAGGTGTTACACATATGATTGATGGGTTACCCCAATCTCCATCTCAACTTTGAGAGCACATCGAACGATTTCCTCGTAGCTATTGAAGTCCCTTATGGATAAGGCCCTTAGAAGACTTGGTTTTAAGCCACTAAAGAATCGATCGATCTTACTCTTAGGTTGGATAATAATACCATAAGCGTACCATGAAAGTCTTGTAAAATTTGCTTCACAGGTACCAACAGATTCATCATCCTTTTTCTTTAGTTCAAGAAACTCTTTCTCCATCTTTGTTCGGAGAATACGAGGGATGTACTTATTGAAAAATAAGTTCTTGAACTCGTCCCATTCCATGGACTCAATTTCATCCCTTTTCTTTGTATTCTTAATAAGACTCCACCATTTATCAGCATCTCCTTCCAAACGATTCACTGCTAAGATGACTTTATCATGTTCAGAACATTGAAGAACTGAAAATATCTTTTCAGTGGTACTGATCCATTGTTCAGCCACTAATGGATCAGAAGACCCACTGAATGTAGGTGGACACTGCCTCATGAAGGATTCAACAGAATGTTGCTCCTTCCTTTTCTCATTTGGAAGTCCTGCATGATTCATAGCTTGAGAAAGTTGTGTGGGCATGGCTACAAGATTTTTCATTCCAACTCCCATAACGTTTGGTTGCTCAGGGGGACAATCATTGCATTGCCCGTTGCATTCCGCATTAACACGGTTCCTTCGGGTTCCAACCATTGACTAAAACCAAGAATAAAAGTGTGAGCAACACTAATTATAATAGGAAAACCACATAATCAAGAATGAAATTTCACACTTAAGGTCTTATCATAGGTTATTCATGGCCATTTCTAAAACACTAAGATTGTGTTCTATGCTAAGACTTATCCATAGGGTTCATACTAAGGCTTTCACATCCTAGTTTCCAAAGGTTGACTATACCGTTCCTCTAATGCCAACTATAGTGACCCATACATTACATACATTGTTCAGAATCGAAGCACACCTATCACAACATATAACAAAACCAGGAAAGGACTGTATAGGTATAGAGTCTTTAGAAACTGGGAAACATAAACAAATGGTTCATAAAGCATCTACTTTGCCTCCCATTTATTTCATCATATCTAGAGTCCCTTTTGGAATATCCTCCTTAATAACCTTCTTCCTGACCTGGGGAAATAAAAAATACAAAAGGGTGAGCTCAAATACTCAGTAAGGGTAAACAAAAGAATTATCAGTCACATCATATACATAAGAACATAACTTTTTGAAATCTTAACCTGCAAAAGAGATCATAATTTAATAACATGGGATAAATCATAGTAGTGAAATGTATTCCCAATAATAATAACGTAAAACATGAAACTTTCCGGCATACACACATAATCATAGAAAATCATTTTTTATTAGTCAAGACTCATTGCCAAGACTATCTTAGTGGACAAGGTCCATTTCTGAAACGAGTTCACTCCTCGTTTCAGTCCTGTTTCACTGAACCGGTTTAACCTGCCGTTTCAGCCATGTCTATCTCATGAGATATAAAATCTTTACCCAATGCATTGGAGGGAGATATAGGTCCCACCCATCTCATTATGATACCATTCTTATGTGTTCCACAAAATCATAAACCATACATCATAGCATAACCCATGTAATGAAAATTGGAATCTTAAACATCATGACATCATAAAACAATTCATATAAGATAAAGGAATTCATAAAAATAATTCCATCACAAAATAATCAAATAAATGTTAGAATAGGGATAGAAACAGAACCATTTATTATCTTATATGGAAAATAATTTTGATAAAACACTTGAACTCCATTCTTGAGGAAAATGTCCTTTCTACTTCAAAAACACATTTCCTTTATTAACAGGTCATACAATTCTAAACTAAAAGAAGTTAATTAAAAATAAACTTGAAAACTTGTAAAGTAAGCTTCTTGAAATTAAAGTTTTAAAAATCCATTCATGTCGTATAAGTTAAAAAAACATTCTTCTCGTACTTTTTTCGGAAAATTCAAAAAGTACCTCGTACGAAAAACGACAAAATATTCCTTTCATATCTTTTACTAAAAACTCACCGAAGGGTAAAATTGGATTTAAAAAATTGTAGGTGGATGTAAATAATATTACATATTGAGGAAACATGGATGTGGATGATAAAATACACCCCAGTAAATTCCAAAGTATAAACAATCTCAGATAAAAATGAGATTGTGATATTTCCCTTACCTTAGGTCTGATTTGCTTCGTAAGTGTCCGAACCTCCTGTATAATGATTTAAATAATGTTATTGACTTATTCCAGAATCATACTTATTGTTACGATATCATATATGGTCATATTCTTAGCTTCTTATTAGTAATATTTCATTACTACTTGTTATTCAGGTGTTTATTACTTTTTGCATGTTTTGTCGAATAAATTTTTATTCTTCTCTTTAGGTTATAGATACCTCTTATAAAGAATGGTATTAGTGTAATATATATCATATTCATCCATTCAATTTATTTATATAATCATTATGAAATGAAGATCATGTAGAATGAGTCGCATCACATCGTGGAGACAGTATTCAGTACGTACGCACGAGCGATGATATCGTTCCCTTGATCGTGGAATTGTATTGGAGTGTATGTATACTATTTCAGAATCAATATTGATTTAAAATAATCATATATAGTCATTATTTACACCATTATACCCATCCAAGTAAGGTGGTGGTGGAAAATAGATTACACCACGGCGTGGAGACGGTATTCCGTACGTACGCACGCGCGGTGATTTCATTTTCCATAGGATTGATAGATGGTTAAATAGGGTTGTTTAATACTTATAATAACACATCAGTATATGAGAGATAATGATGTTATTACTTCATAATGAAACAACTAAATAAAAAGAAGTGTAAGAAGAAATAATGATGAAAGAATCGGTAACGGGCATTACCTCTTCTTTGAAGCGCCTCTTTGAGACCTCCTCTTAGGGCACTACAATTGGTCTTTGAAGAAGACCAGGACCGCTAGGATGTTTTTATGGAAGTGGGAAGTGAAATGGGAAGGGATTGGCGGATCATGAAGGCTCAAATTGGTGTGAGGAGGAGAGAGAGGAGGTTCCCTTTTATAAGGGAGGAGAGGGTCACCTTTGGAAATATAAGAAATATTAGTTTATATTAAATCCCAACCCCACTTAAAAACTTCCAAAATGACTCATATCCAAAGATTAGATGCGATAGGGTTGTAATCTAATCAACCAATAAAATGTATACATGTTAGTAATTTATTTTAAACATTATCAACTTCATTTATCGTTATTTATCAATTTAATTTTATTTGTGGTAATAATATTCTAAATTTTAAATTATTATAAATAATTACATATGTGTTGTGAATTTTCCATAATTTGACACTTTATGACATTTTCGACCATATAAATTTTAATTTATAATTTTTAAATATTTTTGTGATTTTTAAACAATTTTATAATATGTTATTTTTATAAAATAACAATAGTGTCAATTTTGACACTATTCTTTTATTTGAATTTAAATAAAATATATACCAAAGATATGTTCGAAATAAAAGCTTTAATAGATTCATAAAATGGTATATGTTTCTAGAAAATTATTGTATCACATTAAATAGTTGATATAATATTTATTTTAATATTTTTAAAACCATTTATTTGATATTTTAATTAATAAAATAATTTCAACATCACTATTGTGTCATAATTAATGATAATTATTTAATCCCTAAAAATACTAAAAAAAATTCTATGATGTAGATAATTGTATTAGAGTTCTGGAGACTATTAATTTTCGAAGCTTGATTAAGTTTATCACTAAATTAAAATTATTATACTTGTAATATTTAAGAAAGTGACATGTTGTCACATTCTTGGGTTTTAATAACAATTAAATTATTTTCATGGAAAAAAGTCTATTAAATGAATCTAATCCGACCCTTAGGTGATATGGGTTGACTTTGAGTCATAAAAGAGGATTTTGTCAGGTGTTAAGGTAATTTTTTTTTCTTATATTTACCCTTAATTACCCTTTTTACCTTTAACTATGGTAAATAAATTTTACCGTAGTTACTGTTCATAATGCCAAAAAATAAAAAGTAGCCTATTAACATAAATTGGACCCACTGATTCCAAATATGGAATCCATTTTTCAAAATTCAAAACACATAAGTTTTAGTAATTAATTTAAAATAAATCCTGTTGTTAAGAAAATGAGTTTTAGAAGTTAAAACATTGCCAAAGATTGAAATGTTTTTACCTATAAATTCAATGTAAAATTAATGATAATGAAATACATTATATTAAAGGGTAAAAATATATTCTATTTATACTTTAAAAACATTCAATATTATAATTTAACCATATAAAGTATTGCGATGAAAAAGTTGTTTTTAACTAAAATATAGTGTGTTTTTAATATTCATTAAAATATAAAAGTTATCAGAATAATATGAAAAAGTTATCCCAAGTAAATTTTTATATCCTGATTCTAAAGAAGAATTTTATTTTGTCAAATTGAACTTATAAACTTTTCAAAAACTAGATTTAATGTGGTTACGTCATCAAAAGGTGGTAAAACTGCGTTTTTTTGAAAAATACTTCTTTTATCCAAAAAACTGATTTTGTTTTCATACCTCATTCTAGAAAATGTATAAGTTGAGTTAAAATGTTTTAAAATTAAAAATTATGTTAATACTATTCATAACGTCTAGTTTTAATAATATTTTAATAGCATATCGTTGTTTAGTGAAACTCGGTATTGCGTACGACGCAAGCTATCGAGGAAGGCAGTAGTTGTGTGTAAAGCAAGCCAAGCTAGTGTTGTGTGTAGTGAAAGATTACTTTGATGATTTTTATAAAATAATAACAAAATATTTCTCATAAAAGTCTCGGGTGTTACCAGCTTAGTAGAGATGAGTAATATGTGTTAGGTTACCACTTATTTTTTCCACTAACGGGATCATGGAACTCTCAGTGCATGTAGTGAAGAAGATGGTTTTAATACTCAAAAAATCCAAGTGAGGTATTTTATTAGAGGGTGATGAATCTTTTTATTTTATCTTTATCAATAATCTGTTTTAGTGTATGGTATCATAAACTAATATTTATATATAACATTATTTCAGGGAAAATCGATAATCCTTGAATCTAAGATGATTTGGGGATCATTTGGTCACTAGAATTTTAAATAATTCCATGTATATAGCCTTTTATTTTCAATGGGGAACAATGTTACTTTAATGTGGCCACTATTATTATTATTCCTCTTAATGTTATATGAATTTAAAAATTACATACAATTATATACAATTTTCAGGTGATTACATTTATTCCTTATTATAAAATAAAATAATAATCATTGATTTTCCCCTATAAATAACTAATTTATGAAATTAATTATTATTATAATTTGGGATTTTGCAACAATTAAAATACCACATATTTATAGGATGAATTAATATTAAATGTATATAAGATTAAAAAATTTATTTGGGATTCATATTCATAAATAAAATATCTAGTTTCATGTTTTTTGGGTATTAATAATCAACTTTCAGTATTTTTTATCTTTTCTATGAAATGTCTAATCATAGATAAAAGTTTAGGAATTCCATTTTCTCAATTCATCACTCATGAAACAATTCATAAATTATCATTAATTATCATTTCACAATCCTTTCTTATCAGTCAAGGAATAATCAATATATCAACTAATGGCCTTTTTAATTTTATTTCAGTCATAGTCCCTGAAAAAATGAATTTATATATTAAATTTTGTAGCATGAGAATATGTTATTCATACTTAAACATAATTATCAAAACATGATTCACCAAATACCTAAAACATATTATCTATTGATCATAGTAAATATATAATTTTTTTAATCTAGTAATCATTTTAATTAAATTATTTTAAAATATATATTCTTTTGGAGTAAGTTTTTATCAAATAAATAATAGTGGAATAATAAATTTAGATAACGGAATCCTTTATCTAAATTTATAATATCAGTTATTACTTATTTTTTTAAAAAAAATTCTTCAAATATTTAATAATATGTATTGTGTTTATTGTTTCACTTCCACTTGGTACTTAGAATGTATTTTTTATTTTTATATATTAGAGATCATCTAAGTCCCATTATGTTTTTCTAAAATTTAAATTTTACTCATTTTTATCATATATCAAAAATTGAAGTGTTTTTTAATGATTGTGAATTAATTTAAATATATTTCTGTACATTTTAAATATTTTTTTATGATAAAATTGAATTAGATTATTGGTAATATAAAGTACATAAAATAAAAATCTTCATTGTTGGATAATTTTGAAAAACCCATCAAAGATAAATTGATAAAATTTGACCCAATATGTTTATGTTTGATTGTATTTGGCCATGATGATTGACTCTTTTTAAACACCCAATACCCATACACCTATATCCAATACTAAAATCATAATATTTAAATTCTAGATTTCATACTAGCTGAAGTAACCCAAATTTAAAATTTCATAATTACAATGTCAATAATAAATATAGAGTAACTTACATAATAATGACTATTTTGGTTAATAAATTTAGATAATTAGAATAAAACCATTTACATAACAAAAGCCATTACTTTCTCATAAAATGGAAATTTTCTGTTATACCTATAATTTATTATTCTATTATAATTCATTATCATTTCCGATAAAATAGGTTCTTGGTTTTATAATCTAGTTTCATTCATAATAACTTTTCGTTATTCAAGATGTGTCACTATATACCTTGATACAATTATTATATATCCTTAGGCCTTGTCAAAAATAGTTGGAAATGTTGTATGAGAAAATAGTAATATATGTGATATAAAATAATTAAATATGTTTGTTCTTGGAAAAACATGAAAACCAATATGAAAGTTTCAATTTTTACATAATAATCATTGAGATAAAAATAATCAATTACTCATGAAATCAACTTATTTAAGAAAAGAGTTCCATAAAACATTTCATAAGAAAGTATAATGAAAAATAATAATAATAATGTTTACTTGGTATTTCATAATCAGTTTATTCTATCTGTCACCATAACAATGGAATAACATAAATCATTAATTATAATTATTTCATAGGAGATAATTATAAATAACTTACTTATAATTGATAACTTGAGCATGAAATATATCCAAGGATGATCTAAATGATCGCATGGATAACAATAACTGATTTCATGGTGATGAAATACATATTTCAAATTTTTTAATATTACTTTTCAGGCCTCTCAATAATGAATATTACATAACATCAATCCCTCTTGACCAATAAATCTTATATATTTTCATTACTTCTCAACCAAGACATCTTATATACCCTCATGACTACTCACCCATGAAATTATTATTTGGTGGGATAACATACAATAATGGATACTCATTCTAGTTGGTCTCATGAGACTTTCAAGATTTATTGAAGCTATAATGGAACCTACACATCAATTAATCATGTATAATTCATTAATCATACATTATATCATCAACAAAAATAACAATCAATATTCCTTAAAAAAATATCTAAGTTGAATCAACTATACAAAATGATAATATTCCATAGTAACTAAAATATCATGATCAAAAGACATAAAAGAAATAAATTGGATGGTACAATTATATAATATTTTCATTTAATTAATAAAAACTATAAATTATATTGAAATTAATGAAAACACATTTTAAAAACATAATGATGTTCTTGTGAAAACCAGCAGAAATATACTTTTATTTGGGTAATAAAAATATTTATAGGTCAATGGTTATATTATATTCATTTAAATATTATATAATATTAATGATTTATTATGATAACAAATAACCACTCTGATGATGGGAAAGGGAGGTCATGCAATAAATAATAATAAAAAATCAATTTTGTAAAGAATGATGAAAATGAATGGTTTTAGATTTTTTTTCAAATATAATTTTTGAAAAATATTTAAATAAATTTAAATGTAGTTAAACATGGAAATTTAATATAATTTATGTATAACTATAAATTTTTTTGATCATTTTGTGAAAAATTGTTTATGAAGAGAAAATTCTAAAAGGAGAACTTTAAACCAAGTTATAAATAAAATGTCATATCACAAGACCTGGATATCCAAATAATTAACTTAATTTACAGAATTATAACCATATGTTAATTAATCACTTTACTAATAACATTTATCACTTTTATTCCATAATAATTTTTCTTTTTTTATATTTTTTCATCATGTTTTATTTAGCTACTAAATCATTTAAGTCCATGTTATACATTCTGAGGGTTTTCTGTCAAAAACCAATTTGGTTTGATGATCCTGGAAAAATGGGTAATAGTTTTGTAATATTTGGAATCATAAATTTTTTAAAATTATCATGTTTATATATTAAATATTATTTTATAAACATTAATGTAATGAGGTACTGAACAATTATTTGTGTTGGCCCGGTGCATGGTAGTCTATAGGTACGCATGAGGGACATTTTCATTTTCTGATGGATGAAAGAAAAGTAAATAAGATAAATTAATAACATTAAATAATAATAAAATTATTATAAATATCATATTTTTCATTAATTATATCTTTTTCACAATCCATGTATAACAGAAATGAATAATGGTTCACATCACTTTGTGAAAGTGGTAGTCAACATGTACACATACGTATCATTATCATTTTTCAATAGCTGGGTTGATGAGAAGGTAGATAATATTTTATATTTACATAGTAATAATTCTTTTATAATCAACATTTATATCCATTAAACACATATTTAAATCTATCCATGTGTTTCATTGAAAAAAAAAATAAAACACATCGCTTCATGGGGGTGATATTACACACGTACACACGAGTGAAGTTTCTATTTCCCATAGAATAGAATTGTGGTAGAATATTTTAAGATGATAATTTTCTCAAAGTTTCATGATAATTTAGGATTATAGTATCCCTTTATATGTTATAGGAGTATTACCCTTGTAATTAGTAAGAACATGAAATTATAAAAAATGTATTTATCATGTAAAGGGGAAGAAATTTGGTCAAAATTTAAATATAGGATAATTTAAGGTCTAAATATGGTAAAAATTAATTTTTAAATAATTTTTAAATATATTTTAATTCTTACATATTAGATTCACCCCCAAATAATCCTTTTAACCATTATCGTGGTGACGAACTTTGACCATGATAAATATTCATTATGAATAAAAATGAAATTGAAATAATTATGAATCTTGAAGAGTATTACTAAAAATATTGAGTCATTTTTCAATGGTTTAATATATATAAGTGGTAAAAATAACTTTTAATTATGTTCAAAAAACACAAAGAGAAATTTTTTCATAAAAATAGATTTTAAGCATAAAAACAATTTAATACCAAGATAATGCATAATGATAATTACCATTAAATTAATTTTATTATACTAAATTCAGGGAGACATATTTTACTTTAAACTTAAAAAAAACATAATATAATATTGCAAATATATGATTAAAATATAAGAACAAAAACTAGATTTTATTTGAATAAAAACATTAGTAAGATTTCAAAACTTTCAGACATATATGTCTATGTTAAAAATAATATTTTCGAATGAATTGTATTACTTAATAAATATATATTTGTTCCATAATAATGTTTGAAAATATTTCAATTCATTCTTATATTATAATATAGTGATAAAATTGATTGTATTTGTAAAATCATTCTTTTTCAGTATTCATGCTTAAAAAAACTATTTAAGAAAAATGTTAAAAATTATATTAAGATTATTTTAATATGGTGATGTTATAAAGTGATACCATTTTGTTTATTTAAAATACTAAAATTCATAAATTTTACTTATAAATAACATTTCAATATATAAGGAAATTCCACTTTTATAGAAAAATAAACCTTTTGAAATTTAAGTGTTCTTAATATTATTTCATATCAACTATAAGTGAGTGTTAATTTATTTTTTTAAAAATGTTATAACAATAATGTATTGGATTTTACATTTCATAGGGAATTATTACTTTATTTTGATTTTGGGTACATCACATGGTATTCAAAAAGATATTTAGTTAATGTAATATATTCTATAATCTTCGGTTGTTTCATTTTTTAATCATTCATGACCATAATGTACATATTTTTTACTATTAATCATGATGATTATGGTTAATCCATTTTTGGATATATGTGAAATTATTTTATAATATTTTGATTATTTAATTTCTTTAGATCATTGTTGTTTTTAAGTGATATTGTCATATTAAGTTATTAATGATAATTTTTAATGGGTTTCTGGACAATATATTATGTATAATATAATGTTTGAAATGGGTTTTTAATGAAAAAACCATAGATACTACCTCCCTAATTTAGAACATTATTCACTACATGATCAGTATAGGATGTCAACAATCTTGAATTGTTTACCAATTAAAACAATAGGTTTATCTTCCTATATCATAACAATAAATTAAAATTTCCATATGAAAACCAGTATTCCAAAAAAGGAAATTTAATTAAATAAATATTAAATGGTTATACATGGTTCATAAACATCAACATACGAAAATGAAGGGTGACAATTATAGAATAATAATAAAAAAATATTCTTTTCATATGACATACATGGGGTTTTAAAAATGAATATCCCACATATATTAATAATTCATTTAGTATTATTTTCATATTTCATATATAGTTTATAGAAAATATATATCTACCTTATTTTTATTATATAATAAATAACTTATATGATGGCCTCATACTTTAAGAGGGATCTAGTATTACCATAAATATTTTACACTATCATCAGTTTTGATTCATTTGTGCACCTTTAATACATATCCTCATACCCCTTACATTTCCTTAATATCAAAACATAATGTAATAATATACACATTAAACTTGTTTACATTAATTGTGTGGTTTTTAAATATTTATTAATATTAATTTAAAATAAAAATTACCATTTTGTGATCAAGTATATATGTTTTCATCGATAAAGAATACCTAAATGGAATTATAAATATATAAAAAATAATCATATATTGATCAACATAAAAATAGATTAAATTTTCATATATGTATATATATAATAGGAAATTATAATACTATAAACAATAATCTCACTCTACTATTAAGGTTAATCATCCTTCAATGCCCCCTTGATCTATACTTGTAACCCGGATGGGTCTATTCTAACCTGGTATTTTGTAATGGTTCCATACATCATTTATAATCATGTCACATATATTTATAGGATTCCATTATGGTGTATAATATTAATAATTAATATATTTAATAAATACCCCGAAGTATAAGTATTAAAATATCACTAAAATTTATTTTTGAACTAAAGGGACATAACATGGTAATGTTTTATCCTTAATGTTCCCATCAAAATGGTTTTTATTTGATAATTTTTTGTGATTTTAAAATTATATGTATAGTTTTAGTGACAAGAACAACGTATTTTTATTATCATTTTCCATATACACATCTTAAGATATTACAATGTTTAACATAATTATTTGACGTTTAATGGAGTTTATGTTGGTTTTATGAATCATTTAGACATTAAAATTCTCATTCTTTGTTAAGATAAATAATTATAAACTTTTTGTAACATAAATATTATTTCAAAAAAATATGAAAAATTTGATATTATAAAAAATATATTAAGTATCATTCTTAAGTCCTATATAAGGTGGCTTACACTAATATAGAATGTATGTTAAATATAAATAAATTTAGAAAATTGATGTTGTTTTTTTTCTCTTTTTAATTTAATAGCATCATTCTTACCTATTGTTGGAGTATGTTAAACTCAATGAGGATGAGATATTGAAGATTTATTTATTTAATTTAGACCTTTGAAGATGTGAATATAATAGTTATGACTTAGTAATGTGCCTCAACCATATTAAATAATTTTTTAATTCATTATGTTATTTTTTATGCATTATATATTTCCTATAATCATCTCATAGTATATCTTCAACATATGGTTATGTATTCATTTTATATTTTACTTGGATATAGATATGTCCCCACAAAACCAATTTGTAGTTCCAAAGACACTTCTATGATGTTAAGAATACTTTATTTAACTTTTATAAAAATTATGTAATCTGTAAAGAACATGATTAAAAGAGATTTCATAAGATGAAATCTTTTGACCATTCCAATTATATTAATGTAATGATGAAATTATTGTCATTTAGTTCTGAAATGTGGACATCATTAGAAGATATTAGTACCCTAATTTTTTTTGTTTTGTAGAGATATTTTAATTGAGTATTTGATGTATATAAATTATTAGGGTAAATTTTCACATATTGTAATTAAAATATATGTTTTTGAAAATGAAAGGACAATGTAATGAATATGTCATTTTCTATAAGGTGTATATATCCAACATTATAAAAATTTTACTATAAAAAATAGTATTTCACATTATACATATATCATAGTTGGGAGAAAAATACATGTGTCCTTATAGAAAACATTAAAAAAATTACACATTCATAATGGATAGAATTTTGAGGATAACAATATCCACATAGTGAATTTAACTTTTTTAATCAATTTATAAAATGATTAATAATTTATAAAATATTAATAAATTATAAAATAATAAAATATAAAATTATTGATGATAAATTGTTTATATTTTCTCCACATTTAAAGGGGAATTTAAATTATGCTAAATTTTTTTGGGTGGATAAGATTTACATTTATTGTGGTTTTATAGTGTTATTAATTTATATAATTATGTAAAGTGTTTATGTAGTTAATATTATTATTCCATATTTTAAAATTTTTAAATGATAATATTTCATAAAGAAGTGTGTATTTAATAAATTATAATGGATTTCCTAAAATACCACATGATATTTAATAAAAATAGAACATATTTTAATATAAAGGTTTAGGGTTTATATATATATACATGTTATAGAATATACATGGATGTATTACTAAATATATATTTTTTATAATCATATTTTTTATTAAATTTTCACAAATTCATGTCTTAAGAGTAAACATTAGAATTATTTGTTTACATATTTATTTATTACCAACATGACAAATATTTTTTAATATAAAATGTCTTTATTATAAATATATTTTCATATTATTTGAATTTATTTAAATTTAATAATATAAAGGTCCCACTATACATATATAAAGATACATGCTATGTTTCATTAAAACATTAAAATGATTAGATTTTTTGTTTTGAAACCAGCAATAAAGGATTATTAAGATTTATATATATTACATGTTTGTATTTCATTGCAAACATGATCCATCTACCTATTGATATATGGATAGTGAGAATTTGGGAAATTCTATATGAGCCTACTAATTAATTTTTCTATTATAATTTTGATTAACATGTAACCTATCACACCATAATTTATCTTGAGTTTTATTTTCTTTCATATGATTATAAACCATTATATGAAATGGTTTCATATACCTTATTCAAGAGAAGAATTTACATATGTGTTGATATTATTAAATTTTATTTCGAATATGTAAAAAAATTTCTTAAAAAATTGTATATTAAAGTATGAAACAAATTAATTTTATTGAAGTTATAAGATAATAAATTAAATTATCAGAAGAATTCATGCATGTAGAGAATAAATAATATAAGATATTGATTTCAAATTGAAAACTCATAAAAATGCTAATTATTATATTCCTTCTAAATAAATTAATTATCATGACCTAGATAATTTAATATAGGTAACCCTAGTAGTATTTTGATCCCATGTATTATATTATATGAGGATAAAAAGTGTTATGTGACCATAAATGGATTATATTCCTTTTCATTATATGATTTTTCAGTTACACTGATCTTGGTAGCCTTAAATATAGGTTAATATATAAAAGGATTTGGGATAATAAATATAGGTTTTTAGTCAATGATTTGACCACTCAATTACCCAAGTGATATATATTATATTATAGAAAATATGTTATACCTAAATAACTAGGAAATGGGATAACTTCTAACGATAAAAAATAAAAATAAAATAAAGATCATGTAATATTGAAATATGTAATGAAAATATGGGGTTATTATTCTTGTGGGATCATATTTAATAAAAAAATTTAATAAATACATATAAATTATGAGACTCATCTAATAAAATAATACATTTTATATAAAAAGGTGTCATTAAAAATTTTTCAAATAGATAAATATTATCATAGAAGATTTTTAAGGCACCAGTGCAGAAAACATTTTTAACTTTGGTTTTTTTTATTTTTTACATCAATATTTAGCCAAAGTTATTAAAGAAAATGTTATAAATATTATTTTTTAAGTTGGTTTTAAAAAAACTGATGTTTTAAATCTATAATGGAACAACTTTTTTTTGTCTGTTATTTAATAACCGATATAATAAACTATATAATTGGTTCGTTATTAAATAAATGATGTAAAAATTCATGATTCCAAAGCATTTTTTACATCAAATATTTAATAACAGGAATAAAAAACAATATACCTCATTATTTATTAAATAAACAATGTAACAAAGCACAATTATGAAGCATGTTTTACATCAGTTATTTAATAATCGATGTTAAAAAAATTATTCCACATCGATTTTTAGATAAACAACATATAAAACCATTATCCCAATCAATTTTTACGTTGGTAATAAAATAATTGACACACAAAACTTTAAAAAAATAGTGAAACGATTCTTATGTAGTGCTGAAGAAGACATGAAATAAGCAGAACCAGACTAGAAAAACAAGTTGAACTAGACAGAAACAAGAAGAACCAGTTGTAAAATAAATCCTTCACATTTGTAACATTTAAAAATTAAAATATCAACTAAAAACAAACCTTAATCCAAACAAACAACTACCAAATACACATATACAATTACAACATTAAAAATTAAATTTTACACTAAAAAAAACTAAAATCCTATCAAACCTGTAAAATAATTTAACAATTCTACATGCAAGTGTTTGACCTCTTGAGAACTATAAAATTGTGGGACATAAAATATCAAGAAATTAAAAGGAAATTAGTTAACATGTATAATGAATAAATCAAATAAAATATTACGGATTAGTTTATTAAGAAATCTAACCTCATCAAACTTCCAAAAATTTCCAGTTGTAATTATTTTATACATAAATCTTAAAATATAAAATCTACATTCTATGATGCCATTCTATATATAAAATTTCTACTTAAATGAGTTTTTCAATTTAAAATAACATTTTTATGTAATACATTCAAAATGTAGAAATTATAAATGGATATTTACCATTACTTTTATATATTTAATCTTAACACACATTTTTCATTGTAATTTTTTTAAAGTATTCCCATACCCCATTAGAAAATAATATGAATGAGATAAATTTTAAATTCATTATAATATAGATAACTATTAAGAAATTGATACCAACATTTCCAAAATATTCTTAAAAGTTTCTCACACATCACCATGGAGAGGGCATATCTAAAAAAGTGTTTTCACCCTGGGACAAAAAACACCTAACACATAATAGTATCTGATATAAAAGAAAGTTTAAGGTTATTGGTTTTTATGATAAAATATAAAAGACACTTTCTATTTTATAAGTTTCATACCTCTCACAAAAACAAATCTACAAACACAGTGTGACTATATTCTATTCAAATCTTTCAACAATATAAATTGTTCATTGTTCCTCATCCAATGCATGTGCTTTAGTGGAAATCAACTACAAGTACATGAATTCATATACATCTATCTCATCGTTATTCTCACAAATTTGATTAAGATACCTAATATAAAACTTACATAAGTATAGATTTTTATTAAATTTAGCACAAGGAAATAATTGTGTTAAAACATGCATGGAAAAATATTTCACCACATTAATGCCCAAATTATCTCCAGTAACAGGCTCCATAATATCATTATTCATAATCCCCACATCTATTACATGTCCAAAAAAAATATCTCCCATTGGGAAAGTATAATGAGCTGCCAATAAATTTGAATATATTGATAATCTGTCAAGACTGCTAGAATCTGTATCTGATGTCATAGTCATTTGTATTTTTTGTTGACTATACAATATTTATTTACCTTTAATGTATTCATGAAAATAAATAGATAAATAAAGTAACTTTTATATGTTAAAAAATTAATACAAAAAATAAAATAAAATATTTAAAATATACATACCTTTATGGTAATGGGTTGTAGAAGTCTGGATGGAAAAAATAAAAAGTGGCAGATACTTTGTCCAACTATCATCACCTCATATATAGGTAACTGTACTCAAGATGATATATCTATAATATCCTGTATAGTCACCCTATTATACTCTACCTATAATTGTTTGTGTTGAACTTTATTTCCAATATAATATATCATCCCATATAAAATTATATGATAGTGAGAATCATCAACATAAAACTCACAATAAAATGGATGTTATGGAGGATGAGGTATAGAAATAGGATAAAAAATGGGGTCTGTAGGCTGAGGTGGAGGATAAATGATGGGTTTTTAGGTGGGGCAGTGGGATCTACTGGTGGTTTTGGAGGATAAAAAATGGGGTATGCATACGGAGGTGGGGGAGTGGGAGCACAGTCTGAAATTGTCTTTGCAGGTCTCCAAACATAGATTGTATCATTGCTCTGATATTTTCCTCCATTGTCACATAAATATTACAAACTTCAACCTCCAATGGTTTTTTTATTAATAACCTCTATGGAAGAGGCTTAAGAACATGAAAATTCTTTTATTATAGATACACCCATCGGGTATCCTCATACACCGCCCGAGTGTTTGGGAATTCCCAATGCTGCATATAAAATATCTTGTGTCCCTGCTATATTAAATACCCCATGTGTTCTCTTATCCTCAAGAGAATCATGTATGAATGAATTGAAAAATTATTTTATGTTTCAAAATATATAAAAATGATAATTATCTTAAAAAAATAAAATAATTATCTTATAATATTCTCATCTATGATCCTCGATTCTTTCATAAGATATTACCCCTTTTTCATATTTATATCGTCTTTCATTTTTCTTGTCTATATATAGGGGATGGAGGGGAAACCTCTCCAGATCTTGATGACTCGGCTCTATGTTTTTTTAATTTCTATTCCATTATTAGTTCTTATAATATTGTACACCCTCCCGGATATAAATTATGAGGGTATAAATTTTTAGATTGGGTCTCCTGATGCGGTCTCCTTATTTGATGTAAATTAAGAATAATAAATCATTATTAATATCATTAATATAAGAAAAATTATAAAAGTTTATATTGAACATACCAAAAATGATTACTTTCATCATGTTTCAAAAAAATTCATTCCATCTGTATTCATCTATAACAAGATATATATGACATAGATTGTCATGCTTCCTATGACCAAAAATGAAATTAGATGTGAGGGTTGATTTGAAATACCTACTTCTCCTAAAAGCCATTGGTAAACATTTCTTCCTAACTCCTCTTACGTCAAGTATATCAAATTTCATCTGATAAAGAATAAGGAAAACATATTCTAAAATAAACATGAAATTATTATTCAAAAAAATAAAAACAATTTGTTACCAAAATTGTCTCCCACAACTAAGATAGTGTTTCTTTGTCCTTACTTTTCCAATCATTATACAAAATGCTTGCTTTTCTTTTACCTTGAGTTGATACAAAAATCTTAAAATTGTTTTCATTTATACCTCTAGGAATATCATTCTCAAATAACTCTATAACTATCCTCTAGTCATGGATTCAGGGAAGTGATAGTTTTGGTAAATGTGAGGTACCAAATATACCAACTCTTGAACTCTTATTTTTCATTTTGGGAGAAAATGAAGAAGATTGGGGAACATCAGGAAGAGAATGTGAATGTTCCTCCCTAGACATATGATCATGATGCTCATCTACATAATTATGCGTTGGATCAATTGGTTTATCTTTTATTATCCTTAAAAAAAGAAAACATTAGTTCAAAAATATAAAAATTCAAATATTACAATACTAATGTAAAAAAAATGAAAAACTAAACTAAGTAACATAATATTAAACAAGATAAATATGGTATGTATGATAAGTCATGGTAAATGGTAAACATGGAAAACATGGTAAATTAATTTTCATTAAAAAAATCAATAAATATATAAGTTATGTAATAGTAAACATGGTAAAATATTGTAGACATGGTAAACAAGGTAAACATGGTAAACATGGTAAACATGTTAAATTAATTTTCATTCATCAAAATGAATAAATATATAAGTTACATAATTTTAAACATGTTAAACTATGGTGACCATGGTAAACATGGTAAAGTAATTTTTATTCAAATAAATCATTACACATATAAGTAACGTAATGATAAAAATGGTAAAATAAACAAAACACAACTGAAATAAAAAAATCATAGTTATTAGTTTTAATAAGAATTTTAATAATGAAAAATATTACAATATCTAAGATTTTATGAAATTAATAAATTTAAACGACAGATAATGATATGTTACCTGTAATTTTAGGAATGTGAAAATGGATTTTTTCCCAAATTCCTTCGTCATGATCGTTCCATACGGCACAAACCATGTGAAAAACATGCTAATAATTATTTTTTGCTAATATTTCCATGGAGGTAGGGATCTGACATAAATATTCATCTTCATCAAGTTTTTCCACACCAACATATTGTTTTTTTCCTTATAAAACAATATACCACTACATATCTGATTTATAAACAACAAAGAAAATATGTTTGGTACGTGTTGCCATTAAAAAAGAATCAGATGTGTATTCCAATCTATTCATATTAACAAATGTCATTCCTAATTCATCGTGTCTGACACTATTTTTGCTGATAAACCATTATTATTTAAAAATTATAACATTAATTTTAAAGTAATAAGCCTACTATATTTCTTCAATGACTCTATAGTATGCACTTGATGCAGAAATTGGGTTTTTGTCTTTAGAAATTGAAAAATGCATTGCTTCTGTGAACACCAATACCCCACTATTCTGAAATTCACTTTTGTTATCCTGATATTTTGAATTAAATGCATAGACATTAATGTCATACCTAGACCATGTTATCACATTTAAACTTTGACCATCGACTGACCATATTAATGTCTCTGATGCATCTAATCTACTATGCAAGGTCTTTTGAATCCATGGAATTTTTTTTGTTATGATTATTCAAAATAAAATTTTCTTTCTTCTATGGATGAAATTGTTTCAAATAATTAATATTTAATGTGATATATGGATGATTATCAGAAATTTTATTCATGTTCTATAAATGTACCTTCATCATCTATTCAGATGAAAAAGATTTGATTTTCAATCCACTAATCCCATATTCCTCATGATTAACTCCATGGAAATATGGAGACAAACCAATGTGATCCTCCACAAAAAATTAGCTCATAAAAAACTCCCCATCCTCCTCAGAATTATAAATTTCAATAGTGGAGGATTCAAGATGATATGGATTCTTAACATACCCCTTAAAAATTTTCATATACCCCTCAAAAGGATACATCAAATGAAGATAAACAGGTCCAAAACTCTTTATTTCTCAAACTAGATGAACCATTACATCAAAAAAATATGGAGAAAAATACATTTACAATTGACAAATTATAGAGATTTCATCCTTTTCGAAAATGTTCAAAGCATCTACATCAATCACCTTATTACAAATTGAATTGAAAAAATAACAAACCTTCGTGATAGTATTTCTGGTATAGATGGGCAATATTCGACGTAATGAAACTGGTAGAATTTAATGCATCATGACGTGACAATCATGAGAATTCATAATTGTTAACTTCAAATCCTTTATAGAGAAAAAACATTTTACATTTGAAGAATAACCTTGCGGAACTTTGATATCATGAAGACACTGACAAAATCTAATTTTCTCCCTCTTGGATAATATATGAAATGTCAGGGGAAGAAATGTCAACCTTCCATTCGTAGTGGGATCCAACTCTAAACTTTTTCCCATTGATAGTGTGTATAATATTCTAGTCAAACCATCTTTATTCATTCCTTTAATATCTAACAATGTTCCAATCAAACTATCACATATATTCTTCTCTATATGCATAACATCAATATTATGTTTCACTTTATTAAATTTCTAAAATGGTAGCTCAAAAAATATTGATCATTTCTTACAAATTTATATATAATTACCAATTTTATGTGTCTTTCCCAAGGTCACATCAAGGTTTTGTACCCTTTAAAAATACTCATTGGTGGATAAAGTTTTTGGAGAAATATAAAATAATTGTGAACAATTGAATGCCATTTTTAGTCTTTTATAAGAGTGATCCATAGGAAAAAACTTTCTATCAACCATGTATATTGTTTTCCCCCCATGATTTAATAGACAATATGAATTCTGTTGTTTGAAAATTGGACACGCTTTATGTGCCTTAACAGTGTATCTAGACAAATTTTCATATGCTGGGAAGTCATTTACACAGAAAATAAGAACTGAATACAGTTGAAAATATTCCATTTTATAAGAATAAGACAACCTAATACCTTCCTCCCATAAAATATTCAAATCAAAAATCAATGCTGACAAGAAAAAATCAGTGTCATTTCCATGTTTCTTTGGACCAATGATCATTATACTCAACAAGAAATATTTTCACTTCATACAAAATTCGGAGATTGGTTTCAAATTACTAATAAAACAAGCCATGAACTATGTGTGTTACTAAGGCTTTGATATGGATTAATTCTATCTTTTCATAACCCAAGTTTGATATTTCTAATTTCATTTTCAAATGTGGGATACTTCTCATCAATTTTCTTCTACTGTAGATAATCGGCTAGATGTTGTATTTTTTAATCACATATCCTATCATTTGCATGCAATATTAAAATTTTTTCATCAAGTTAATTAGAAAATAAACATTTCAAATGAGTAATTATAAGAAGATAACAAAATACCTTGGTGTGGATATCTGTAATCTCTGTATCAGCCTATGATTTTTCTTTCAACTTATACTGTGATGTCCCACATTTAGGAAACTCTCTGAGAAATTCATATTCCTTCTTATATATTATACAGTCATTTGAAAAGGCTTGTATTTTCATGTATTTCAATCTCATCATGCATAATTTTTTCTTGTCTATATAATGTTAATCTTGAAGATCATTGCCTTTTAGAAGAATGTATTTCAACAATTGCAGCAGCTCTGTAAAACTCTTGTCTCTCCATATATGTTTTACCTTCATGTTAATCAATATTAACATGACTAATAAAACTATAAAATCTATACAACAAAGATACAATGGTTTTAAGCATCAACATATAGATGCTCAATTGTCGGTTCTAACTCGATTTGTTCTACTGTAATGTCACAAATCATTTATTCAATTTTATTGGAGTTCCCATCCTGAAAATCATCATCATTAGTAAATCTGACATCTTGTCCAGCTTCACCATACCAAATCCAAGGGATATAACTCAGATTAAAACCATGAAAACCAGATGATATCTGATCTCCCTAATTTTCAACCACTTTATATTCAAACATTACATGCATGGACAGAAAACCATATCATTTCATGGAACATTCTATTTAGAAAATTTCAAAAAGGATTCAACACATTCCTAATATTAATTACTCCTTCGATGTGCCATAATCCAAATTTGACTCATTATTACCTATAACAAATATCAAAATTATAAATCTTGTTAAGATAATCAAATTTTATATTCTTATGAAATATATCATAAATTGAATGTATTTTTTTAAAATGTAAAAACATTATATGCATATTTGAGAAATATAGGCATGGAAATAATTTTAAAAATAAAATATAGTTATATATAACAGTTTTATATTAATATGAAAAATGACATAATTTTTAAGTAACACAATTTTGAAATATAATATAAATCAAATATTTTCATATTTGAAAATTATAAGGTTATTTTTTTAGCAATAAAATATTTTTTCATTTCATGTAATTTTGATGGCCACATATATGAGTTTTATTATTCTTATTGAGTTTTTTTGTGGAATATGGTATTGTGTATGTTTGAAATTGATTTGAGTGGTAAGTTGATACTGTTAGGTTCTAAGAAACTTTTTTAAATGGATTTATATTATATTTAAAGTACATGCCTTGAGATGACCCTAGATTGTCTTGGGAATGAATTGGAAATATTCTATTCAAGGTATGTTGACCTGTTGATTTTGAGGATACTTAGATAATAAGAAATAGTTAACGAATGCACTGATAAATAAATAAGTATCCATGCATCAACATACTTTGTTAAAATATATACTAGAAGTCAGTAGAAAATATGCGCTATATACAACCGGACCATATAGGAGAATAATTAAATAAACAGATTACCAAACTCCTATAGTAATACTATATACATATTTATCACAAAACAACTAGGAAAATATAACTTTTTTTTTCTACGCCCAAATAACCAAAATATTTAATGTGTTATATAAAATGAAAAGGTTAACATTGTATATTACCAATGTCTACATGATATCTATATGAGAATTTTATATTTAAATATGGAATCTACTAACCAAAGTAATATAGTTCTTAAGGCCCAACTTTTTCAGACCAAGGATAAGAAAGAAACATGTCAAATAAGGATAAAATTAAGAAATAATCCAAGATATTTTGATATTTTTAAAAAATAAATCTCGAAACATAATTGTAGGTTATTCGTGAAAAATTATGAACGAAATCCAGTTGTGTGAGGGATACTTAAATATTAGGAGTCAATATAATAGATCCAATTCTAACAAAGATGAAGAATGATACAGAAAAAATGATGTTAGAGGGAATGAGTTCTAAGAAATGTTTCTAGGTTTTCTACACGAGAGAGATGAGTCGCATGTCAACCGATTGAAAAATAAAGTCTGACAGAACATTTCAATTGATATATTTTCAAAAGTTTTATTATGTATGTTATTTAATAATCAACATGATAATATATTTTTATTGCATTTACCACATCAGTTATGTAACAAATGATGTGATAAAAATCTTTTTATGTTGGTTATTTTATAACCAGAGTTATAATGCAGATATTTTATGTTGGTTATATAATAACCTATGTGATAAATCAGCTTTATCATGCTGGTTATAAAATAACCAACATGATAAATTGACATAGTTGATTTTTCACATCGGTTATAATATAAGAGACTTCAAAAATAGTTTTATCACATTGGTTATAATATAACTGACATGATAAATGAGATATCAGCATTTTTTATGTTGGTTATATTATAACTAACATGAAAAATCAACTTTTATAGCTTTATGTGTTTGTTATATATAACCAACGTAAAAAATTCCAACGTGGTAAATGTTTTCTGCACTGGTGATGTAATATACTTCTTATATTAGTATATAAATTTGAGAATAATTCTCAAGAAATATGAAAATATTATAAGGATTAGAGAAACCCCTTTAGTTATATTCATGTGGTTAATTATTTAAATAGTTAGATCTAAATATTTATATAATTTATAAGATGATTCATTCAATTTTTATTGTATAAAGAAATGTTATATATAACCAAGATCAAAAGAAAACATGAAAAATATTCAATCCTATATAATGACAGATATTTGAAAGAGGATTTATTATGAGTAGGAAATAAATGATAGGTATGATATTTTAAATGACATTATATATATTTTAATATAAATATAATGATAAAAATGAATATAAAAGATATAGTGAAGGAGACTCTTAAGAGTTAAAAGACAAATGATTAATATATTGTTTTTCCATATTTATAGTTATATGGATCTCTTAAAACCTTACATGCTAAAGTGACATGGTGTTTAGATAAATCTTATATTAGGAAATTTCTAGGGAGTATATTCTAAATATGATTTCACATGAGTTAACACTATTACTTCATAATTTATTTTTTTGTCAATATGCTAATTATTATTTTTCATTTTCATTGGAAGTTTACATATCGTATAAAAATGAATAATTAAAGGAAAAAAAATACTATTGATAATAATTATGTAAACATTCCATGGTTTAGATAAGGAAAATGGATTTGTGAAGATGTTTCAAAAATTAGTAGTGTTTATGATCATATTTAAAGGAGGTCAATAAAAATATCTAGAAAAAATTGAGGAAATAAAAATGTCATATTTTATTTTTTTATCATGAAATAATTTCATACAAAATTATTATTGTTTTAATTACCAATATAACGATGTGAATAGTTTAATATAGTATTTCACTCTTGGGGAAATGAATCTATAATGATAATTATTATTCATATCAAAGATTCAAGAGTATCTAATTCAAATTATTGAACATGAGTAAAGGGATATAGTCAGATAAATGTTGTTATAGAGTAAGATAAGGTAATTAGAGAAGATAAAATACTCCCAAATCTTGAGTAAATAACATTATAGTAGAGTTCAATTATTTGAGATCACTACTAGAATTTAGACATTTCCCAATACTTGTATACCAATGGTTCTCCAGAACCGTTGGTATACGTGTTTTTTACCAATGGTTTGTAAAAACTGTGGGTAAATCTTGGTTTTGTGGAACTTTACCAAAACATCTCTACAAACTATTGGTAAAGGCCATTTTTTCCCAATGATTTTTAAAATCCATTTGGAAAATTCCTGGTTTCCGAAAAGTTTTTACAAACCGTTGGGAAAGATCTACTCAAATATAAAGATTTCTAGTAGCCCCCCCCCCCTGCAACATAGTAGAAATCGATTCCCCCAATTTCTAGAAGCCCCAGAGGTGAACCCTAACCTACCTCAAGTTATTCCATCTGATCAGATATAACTCCCCCATCCAGGTCAGAATCTTTAAACTTCGTCCCAAATACAAACATAGAAGCCCTCTTCCTCCAATTTCTACATTTATTTCAATATCTAGCAATATCACGTCATTTTTTCCTATTTAAGGGATTTTGGAAAATTTTATGATTCACAATATTTGATATTGAATCAATGACTAATACATGATTGGTAGATGTCTGTTACTAGGGTTGAATTTGGTTTCATATATCATTTTTAACTAAACATACGACATATGACCACTAATATGGTGGTTCCAACTAAGAATGGTGGAATATTCCTAGGATCATGGGGCTTCTTCTTCTTTTGTTCTATAGAGTTCGTAGTTTTGGTTTTTAATGTATTTTATTTTCTTATGGATTTATAGTGATTATGTATTAGGTTCCTTTGGTCATGAATTTCGGGTGAGTTATTCTTATGTTCTTCTAAGAGATCTTTGTATTCATAAAGTGTGCCTAATTTTTTTGTAGGTGGTGTCGAATCATTGAGTGACTATTTGGTTATGTTTTTATAATGCCAATGTTTGATTTTTTTAAAAATGAAACATATTTATATTTTAATGATATAAATGAGTGGTTTTAAAATATATGTTTATAAAAAAGGCAAAAAAATTTCTAAGTGGTTTATCTGGAACTGTACAAAGACAGATCCCATTTTTATTGTATTCTAAAATCTCATTAAACATATTTATACTTGGTGAATAATTTATAAGTTTGGATCCATATTTGGGCATGTAGACGCCGAAAAAGTCCGTAACTCCCAGAGGAAGTTTCGAAGTGATGAAGCGAAGTCATATTCGGAGTCAGAGGCCCGATCAGGAGGCCCAGGAAGCGGTGCACGAAATAAAGGAGGATCCGTGCGAAATAATGTTGTGCGCGCGAATTATCCTGGGGATTAACGTAATCGAGCCGATGAGGCACGCAATATTTGCGTGCCCCGGTTCCGCGCGATGAGATTTTGCGCGCCGACGGCTCCCGGTGCGGAAGATTGCGTGCGCCGCCTGGATTCCGCGCCAACTGGGGCCTATAAATAGAAGGCGACCCCCGAAGGTCTGGGGGTTGAGGAATTAGGATCCGCTCTCGAGTGTGAAATTTGACTCCCCCCATTCACAATATGACTTCCAGGTAATCTCTTTTTTCGCGTAACTTTGCCTCGGGGTTCACCTTTCCGCGCAACTCCACCGGCTTAAGTGAATTTTCCCCCTCCTCCGGGTTCCTTCCTTGCGCGCAATCCGTGTCCAGTGCACGCAATTCCCTTCCATGCGCGCAATACCATGCGCGCCATTCCCTCTCCGCGCGCAATTCCCTAGTTCCAATTGCGTGCCATCCTGGTGTTTTGTGCACAATCCTTCTCTTTGCGTGAAAAACCCAGGACCCTTCACCTTGACGCCCCTCGGCTGCCTTTTTGCGCCGGTACCTGATGTCTCCCCTGCTGGGCATGCACGCCATGCGTTGGTTTTTCATACGGCCTTCTAGGCTCATGAGAAGTAACCTCAAGGTTCCTTGGGCGGTGTTTCCCATTGCGTTGCTTTGCCTTATGCTTCTTCACATAGGCACGCTAACGGCTATTGATTCTTCGCATAGCCACACTAACGTGGACCACCAAATGGTTCACCCTACGGCCCCCCTTTACTATGGCCTTACTGATGCCTTCCCTCCCACAAGGGGTAGAGGGCGTTGGGAATGTAAGCCCTAGGGGTGTGGAGCGAACCCACCTCGTTGAATCTGCAGGATGTTAAACTGCTAAGCACCTCGTCCTTAACACATGACGTTAAACTGTGGTCCGACCCCATGCTTCGCACGCAGGGTCCGCCCAGCTCGGACATTTTTTATGCCTCTCGTCTCCACGGGAATGGACTCTTCCTCGCATGGAATGTGATCCTCCTTGTCAGAGTGGCGTTTGTCCGCGGGGGAAGGGCTGCCTTAGAGCGTAATCCCCTAGCCTCTCTTACGGAAGGTTTCACCTGTGCATCTCCATACTTCCCCCCTACCAAGGCCAGTGGAGCCCCTTTCCCATTGTGCTGTGTCTCCCCACGATCCTCCACCCTAGAGTAAGCCCCAGCACCCAGGTCTGCTAACCACGCGTAAGCCCATGTTTCCTCTTTGGGCCGCTCAACGCGTAAGCCCCATTCCTCTTCTCACGGACGCACCCTTCGTGACATGATTGCCTGGTCCCAGCTGCCTCTTGTTTCTCACACCGAGCATGACTCACATGGGCTTAGAGTGCGCATCGACCATGACATCCTCCTATGGGCCAACTCAGAGCGTAAGCCCCATGCCAGCGAACTACATGTACTTTGATCTGTGCTAATGCATGGTACGTAGGAAGCCTCCATGAGGTTCAATCCCACCACCCGGTCGTTCCGACCTCTACAAGTCGGTTTCCTGACCTTCATGGGCCGCCTCAGAGTGTAAGCCCCATACCCACCATGGGACGCCTCAGAGCTTAAGCCCCATACCCACCATGGGCCGCCTCAGAGTGTAAGCCCCAAATTCCTCATCCTGTATGATGTTAAACTGTATGCCCTTGTCTCGCATGACATTAAACTGTATCTCGTCCCGCATGACTTTAAAATGTATCCCCCTCTTGGTCTGTCTTAGAGAATAAGCCCCATTCCTCACTCCATCATCCATCCTGATTCTTACTCGGGCTGCCACATCCTGGTGATATCCTGCCACTCCACCCCACATCGTAGTATCCGGGAAGCCGCCCACGTGCTGGCCCCAACATCGGTGTTCCCCCTAGGGGGGTTCTTCAATCTAATCCACTCTCAGTGTTTCGATCAGTCTGATCCATCTCCGCGAGACGTTAAACTAGCGACATACCCCGTGTTAAACATGAGAAGCTGAGGAAAACCTCAGATGGTACACATTCCATGCGTTTGATGTGGGATGCTTCGGGCTTCCGTGCCCTCGAGAAGCCCTGTGATAAGGGTCAGAAGACAGACATGTTGATCCCCAGCGTCAAGACATTCCAACGACATCCCAATGTGACCTTTCTCCTCATCGAAGGTTGCTGCCCCGACAAGACCCATTGGATCGTCTTGACGAAAGAAGCGTAATTAACTGGCGTCCATGTAGATATGGTGCTGGGAATGAGCTTCACGAACCTGTATTAAATCTATGAGGGAGACCCGGATTAGGTGACGAGCTCCGAGGAGGAATCCACAGAAGGAAGAACCAACATCCCATCATCCCGGTTTCAATCAAGGAGGAGATGTCCCTGAACAAGGAAATGATTCCGCCCACCTTTGGAAAGCGGGAATGCGGGGCTGCGAGCCGCGCGTCCTCCAATGCGTGATGGACACACACGCGCGCCCCGGTGTAAAAGCGTCGGAAACAGAAAATGGTGAACCCGATGTGATGCTCTTCTCCTCAATATGGGGACAGGCAGCATTCGGGATGTCGGAAGATCATCATGTCACCAGGTCTGTGTACCTAACACCGGGACGTGAAACCCACCAGGGGTCGAGGTAGTCCGGATTTTGTGCACTCCATTCCGCGACGTCGTCAGCGTGGATCCCTCTCATCGAACACGGAAGACGGAACAATGTTGGGCTATTGGTTGTCTATTTCTTTTCTTGTTAGAACTAATGGGTTCATCTCCCTGCTTCCGGGAATCATATCACTACATCCGGAGCTCGATCGCCACCTGGCCACCAGCGTAGGGGCAGTACCGACACGGCTACCCCGCGCGGACCCTTCTTTTCCACAGTCGCTCTGGCTCCGATTGTCGTGACTTTCGGGCTCTCACTCCCCCTCTCCCCATCAAGAAACATCCAGCGAAGGGCGATCCGCGACATGGTTCGTAGGTACGATGAGGAGGGGATCATCCCCACCAGAGGACTGGCCCGTTTGGATCTAGAGGTGGTTGCACCCCACTATCGTCACCGCCCTCGAGGGCCGCGTAGGGAGCCGCCGCTCCCCACTCCGATGTTCAATTGTTTCGGGAGCCTATCCCCAGAGCGCCTTGACACATCCCTCCCCTATTCCAATGAGGTGGGGGATGTCTGGGTCTGCCCAATCGGAGACCCATCCCAGAGGTTAATGGCAAGAACCCCCACCAGGCTGCGTCGACGTCATCGCTTGGCTCCCCGGGCCGAGGACCAGGAAATCTCTATGCCCACGGCACCAACTCCAACCCATCCGACCCGATGCTAGCATCGGGCGCGAGCGGAAGAGAATTCCCATCCTGGGGCACCAATATCAGCAGCCACTATGGCCCGAGCCACTGCTAACGCCTCCTACTAGATCCCCACACACGTTGAGTAGGGGAAACCACATGCCCGACTGGGATCGAAACCACGACCACCCTACAGGCAAGTTGGGTCGAATCTCCCGATCGTGGGCGCTGACAATGGCTACCTTGGACCAATCTGTGGTAGTGCCACCCATCATGAATGCTTATTCCATGCCACTGACATGGAAAGCCGAAGCCTTCTTCGCGACGGCTATGCTCCGGGTATGACTCTTTCCAGCACCCACTACATTAGGTATGAGGTCACTCATCCTACTGCCAGCCGTGAGTATGGAGCCGTTGTGTATCCAGTCGCTCACTCACATGGAGGTCCTCCCCATGTCCCTTTCGACATCTGTCCCGGTGCTTCTCGCACCCTGGACATTAGTCCACTCTGCCCCAGTTCTGTTGCGACCAGGGGACTCCTTGATAGAAATCATCCTTACCCTGAGGAGACACCCAGGGGAAGGAAGGTCGGGCGTCGTAGCCGTAAGAGGAATGTCAGGGGAGTCCGGACAGAAATTAGATCAGTCTGTTTCTCGGATTCTGAGGCGGAGTATGACTCGACGATGGAACCTTCCCCCCAAACCTTCATGTTGAGGGAAGGGATGGGGAAGCGGTGCGTCAGTCTCGTACTCCCCGAATGAGAGATTCGTATGATTCCCTCCTCCCTACGAAGGTATAATCAGGAGGAAGAGGACTTGGTGTACCCCCAGGGGTCAAACCCGCAGTTGCGACTGGCCTCCCCGGAAGCACCTTCAGCCCTTGTCAGGGAGGGTGGGGAACTTTTCTATGGAGCGACGGAAGAGTCACAAGATGAAACAATCTCGGTGAGCACCGACTCTGTGACATGAGGCCTATTCGCTGGCACATCCTATCGCGACGTGGATGTCAGGGCACTGAATCCCTTGGAGGAAGACTCAGGGATCGGTGATTCCCCACTGGCCAGCCCACCGGCCCGGTGGCCTGCCTCAGTTCCATTTCCGGTTCCCCGACCATCCTCGGTGAACGAGAAGAGGCAGCAAGGTCCGGACCCCAAACCGGAGTCATGGAGCTTCTGGACCGTTCTTGCGGGAGGCCACATCCCCGAGACGTTTTGGCCAGTTACAGAACCATATTTTGATGTCCCAGAGTCACTCACCCCGGGAGAGTTTGAATGCTTCCGCCAGACACTTCGAGTGACTCACTCTTGCCTTCGCCGTCAGCTAGTGCCTTATCCCGGGATCCAAGCGAATCTCAAGGATATTGGTGAGCAGTGTCTTCGGTTCGACTTGGCAGCGCTCCCTGCGGTTCGACACCCCGAGTCGTCGGGCCACCGCAGGGCCCTCCAGCAAAAATGTGTCCAGAGTCTTCAAGTAATCCGCAAAGTTATTGAGGAATCCACCCCCATGCACACGTCCGCGAATGGGGGTAGTACGCTGCACTTCTTTTCTGTGTGATCCGTCGACATCCCGATTCACTGGGTGGCCCAGAGGTAATGTCACCAAAGGCAGTGGCAGTCAACATGAATGACCTTTCAGATGAGGGAAACGGTGTGGATCTCCACGATGGGGACTCACCCCTGGGGAAAAGCCGCCACTGGACCCATCTGGGAGGATCACTCGCCACCAGAGGAGCCTCCTAGGTCTCCCTGTACCCACGGAGGCACTGACAGTGAGACGAAACATCGGCAAGGGTAAAGAGCCCGTCCGGTCTGTTAAGCCCACCGACCCATCTTCCTAGGTGCAGAAGGCATAGGAAGACTCTGAGAAGGCCACGCTATGCCAACAGCTTGCTGAGAAAAATAGGATGGTTGATGATCTCTTGGCCGAACGCATTGCAGAGCAGCAACCTGACTATGGTAATCCCAGGTCAGGACAGCAGGGGCAGGAGCACCTACCCCTTGTCGAGATTCCCCCAGGCAACAGCAAGCATGTCATGTTCGCCGATAGGGGAGAGGCCGGAGCCCATGGAAAGAGGGCGCGATACGTATCGCCGAACCCTCCCGAGCGGCATAATCACCTGGGGGACCGTGCTCGGTTTCCTCCCGCTGCCCCGAGAGTCGCTCCTCCAGCCGCCCCGTGAGCTGCTGAGCTTGACTACTAGATTGGAGAGCCCAGAAAGGAACTTGTGATTAGAGATCCCCGTCAAGATAGGAATCCTAATTCGGATGATCTAATGGAAGTACTCATCGCCCGCTTGGAGGCCCTGGAAACTCGGCAGGTTGAAATCCCACCGGACGGCAAGCCATACCCAGCATGGGTGGATGATATTTCGGCCCCGCCGGGATTTGGGAACCCCACTTTCGCCCCCTTTAAAAGGACCGGAGACCTGCCACAACACTTGGACCACTTCAACTCGAGCTGCGGGCCTATGTTAGGGACTCCGGTGCAGCAGGAGGCAACCAAGCTCTGTTGCTTCGTTCAGACACTGGAAGGACCAGCATTCCTCTGGTACAGCCAGTTCCCTGTTGGATCTGTGACTAGTTGGGAGGACCTTCGCCAGAAATTCCTCTACCAGTTCAGTTCCACAACCTAGAAGACGAACATTAAAAACATCTTCAGGTGCAAACAAAGGCCTGACGAGCGAGTTGTGGACTTCGTCGCCTGGTGGAAGGGGCTCACGTACTCCCTTGACATGCCACTGACTCAAGAGCAATTACTGACGATGTCTGTAGGGAACGTCAAGGCAGAGCTGGTTCCTTCTCTGATCACTCAGAATTACAATGGGGGGATCCGGGATTTCTCGGAAAATGTTAAATGCCTCGAAGAAGCCCTAAAACATGCCAGTCAGGCACACCCACTCCATCTTGTAATCCCTGAAAGGAGAGCCGCCAGGTCCGAGCCCGCTGATGTAGCCCAGATAGAGGCCCCCAGACAGCTGGAGCTGCTTCCAGAAAGTCCAGCTCAGCAAGATCATAGGGGTCTACCCCCACGGGCACAGCCTCCGGCCCAGCAGCGACCGCCTCAAAATCGGCAGGTGCCTCCACGTAACGCGTCGCCGCCACCCAGGCGAGATAATCAGGATTCGCCTCATCGGCCTGCTCCTCTGGCCCCTAGTCATAGTCAGCCCCCAAGAGCCCCCTTTCTAGATAGAAGGAATCATACTTACTCGTTTGGCGAGGCCCAGGTCCCCGGTTATTTCCATAGTGCCTTGGAGTAGAGGCTCGTGCGGCTGCCTGAGTGTCAGAAGCCAAAAGAGGTGTGTCCCACTGATCACCCTAACTACTGCCCTTATCACCGGATCCTGGGACACACCATCCAGCGATGCTATGTGTTCAAGGACTGACTCCAAGACCAGATTGACAACAACATAGTCAGGTTGGGCCCAGCCCCGGCACAGGTGGCAGGTGTCTTCGTGAGATCAGATGGCAGCAGTGACAATGGGGATGAGTGGGAACAGGTTTCCGACCGTGGTTCCCAGAAGTATAACGACTGGATTTCCCATAGGACGGTCGCCCGTGCCCATGGCATCATTCGTGCACGCCTGAGTTAGCCAGATCCCCCGGAGTCTGCGAGCGCCGCTTTGGCATCGTCGTCTCAGCCTACCTCTGCCCAGAAGAGCAAGCGGTGGCACAAGAAGAAAAAACGTGCCCTTCCATTGTCGTCATCTTCCCGCACACTTGGCGATTTCATGCCCCCAGAAATGGGGATCCCTCCGAGACCCCATCCGGTAGTGGATGACTCCTCAAGTGAAAGCATGGGGTATGCTTCGGTTAACACCGTAGAGTTGGTAATTCCCTTTTTGGCTCCCGACGATGAGGAATGCTAGGTGGACTGTAACGGCCCAAAATTTTGAATAAATCTTATTCCCTAATTTCATGTGTTATTTTATTTTATTTTTATACTCAACAAAAATGTTTTATTTGATAAACATGATTATAATTAAAATTAGACCAGTGGGTTTTGACTGTTATATGACCATCGGTCAATATGACCACTGTGAACAAAATGTTTTGATTATTGTCTCCAAATATAAGTAATCTTGGTTAACTATTATAGAAAGAAGATTTGATGGCCTCACCTAGTAGTCTTGGACCGATCGAATCCCATCTAACAGAGCTTGGGAAGTAGGTAGCACCATTGGGCTTTGCTCTGGACCAAATCCAAGCTGAACTTCATCATGTGTAGCTAGAACGGAATCGTCTTCGCGAGAAGTTCAAACTGATAGAAATTACTACTCGGGCAATGTTGACTGAGCCGCCCCAAGATTCTATCACCCTAGCACACCTTACTCTTAGGTCCTATGCTGGTATTATAAGGGGCTATGTAATGAGACCATAACTGCCTTGTGTAATCCTTGTTTTAAATAAAAATTGGTATTTCTTATTATGATGATGTTAATGAATTTTCAAATGACTAGATAAAAATAGTATGCATATTTTTGATGAATTTTCAAAAGGATATTTTTAAAAAAATGTTTGTGTAAACCTTAAATAATTTAAAATGTGTAATGATTCTCAAAAAATGGTCTTCTAAAGTTATGTCCAGTACGAAATTTAGAGTCTAATAAGAACAACTTGATTTTTGATGAATAGTAAATTATGAATAGTGATTTTATGATTAGGATTAGTAATATGACCAAATGGATTAGTAATCTCACTTAAAGAAAGTTTTAAAATAAACTAGGCACCTTGATTAAATAATGTGATTCAATAAAATGGTTAAATAACGGTTTCATAAATTATTATTCAAGTATTAGTTTTTTTCGGGTGAATAGTATTTTTTAATTAAAAATTTAATTAAAAATAATTAGAAAATTGTTTTTATAAAAAGGACTTTATTTTTGAACTCAGAGCATCGATATTATGTTATGGTAATTTTTGGGGTTTTTTCTGAAAAAATGAATTTTCGGTGAATAGTGTTTTTATTTAAAAATAAATTTAAAAATATTAGAAAATTATTTTTATAAAATGGAGTTCATTTTTGAAATCAGAGCATTGATATTTAGTTAAGGTGAAATTTTGGGATTTTTCTGAGAAAGTTGAATTTTTCAGTGAATAGTAAAAATGCAGTTTTAGGGTTTCGGTATGTTTAATGACATCATAGCTGTGTCATGATGATGTCATGAGATATTTTAAGGGTTGGCCGGCCAAGGGTGATGAAGTATTGATGTTGGGGCCCCATGTGGCCTAACTCCATGGTAAATGCCAAGGGAGAGCACATGGGTTTGAGAAAAGCACATGTGAGGTGTCCCTTGGCCATTAATGTCTTGTCCCCTCAATTTCCCTATAAATACCAAGCCCTCCTCTCATCAATTCGACTCCCCACTCTTCCCCAACGAAGTTCTGGTCTCATTACCTCCTAATGATTCCTCCCAAGGTGCCCCCAAGCCCTCAAGGTCCCAACCATTGAGGTTTAAGAGTTACATTTTAAGGTAAGGGATCCGACCTCTCTCTTTCATTTCAAGTAATCTTTTTTATGTCATTCCTTTTATGCTCCATGTTCTTATGTTGGAGGATGTTATTTTATACTCCTCTTACTGCCCTTTTCATTTTAATATAATGAGAGATCCCCTCTTACTCTCATTATTTCTTTTTATGAAGTTTTAAGTGGCGCCATTAGGCTGCCGAAATTTTTGTAACGAATTCTTTATCCCTTCTCATTTTTCAAGATCTATTTTCATGTAAAGTATTTCATGTTCTTTTTTTATTATGTTGGGGTATGATCTCTAAATTTATCATACTGATCTTTTATGATCATATGATGAGAGACCCTATTTGATCGCTTCAATTCAGTATTTTGAAGTTTTAAGTGGCACCGTTAGGCTGCTGAATTTTTAAGTGGTTCTTCACCCTTCTCGTTTTGAAGTTCTACTCTCATGTCAATTCTTTCATGTTCCTTTTTGTTATGTTGGGGTATGATCTCTATATCTATCATACTGGACTCTTATTTTCATATGATGAGAGACCCCATTTGATCTCTTCAATTCAGTATTTTGTTGAAGTTTAAGTGGCACCGTTAGGCTAACGAATTTTTAAGTGGTTCTTCACCATTCTCGTTTTGAAGTTCTACTCTCATGTCAATTCTTTCAAGTTCCTTTCTATTATGTTGGTGTGTGACCTCCATATATATCATACTGGACTCTTATGTTCATATGATGAGAGACCCTATTTGACCTTGTCAATTCAATTTTGTTGAATTTTAAGTGACGTCGTTATGCTTCCGAATTCTCACAAGAGAAATCATTTTTTTTCTTCCTTTCATGTTCTTCATTTCATATGGTATAATTTCAAATTTCATTACCATGTTATTAAATCCCTTATATTTTGTCCCTCTACAGTTTTATGGGTCATTTATGAATGTTTGACCCATGTCCCCTCTCTTCTCAATGATTTCTAAAACCTTGTAACATAGCCGTTATGCTGCAGAATTTTCGTCTCAAAATGCCTCTCTCTCTTTTCAAAAAATTATTTTATGTTATAAAGTGAATACTCAAAGCTCTTATTTCTACAGGGGTATTCACATATATATCAAAATGTTCTATTTTAAATTCTGGGAATTACATAAATGAAACCCTCTTTCCCTTTCCGTGGGTTTAAAGTGACGTAAAGATCATGTCTTTAAAGCAGTTTTTAAAATGTTATGATTATGAAACGAAACCCATTTATTTTATGCTATATGGGTTATTTATGAAATGTTTGATGATGATATATGTGGCTCACATGATAATAAAAGCAAATTTAAGGGTGCGCCCTGATAGCGCTCCAATGCATTGGGTAAAGACTTAATCTCTAGAGATGACCATTTTAACGACGCCTTGGTGAATAACCTTAGTAATTTTAACGACACCTTGGGGATGGACCTTGGTGAAACGAAACGATTGTCAATATTAAATGTTGTAGCCACATCTTCAAGTTATAAAAAAATGTTATTTTTATTATGATTTATCTCATGATTTCATTCTCATGCCTTAATGTTATTTTCATGACCTTATTGAAGTATCTCAAGTTCACATGTAAAATGTTTCTCTGGTTTCTCTTACTGGGCCTTCTGCTCACCCTTTCTTGTGATGTATGTCCCCAGGTTATGAGATGCAGTAATGAACCTAGGATGAACTTGAGGAGAAGCCTTTAAAGTGTTTAAGAAGAATGTTTTTTTGTTCCATTTATTATGTTCCTGGTTTCCAAGACACTAATCTTTAAAGATCCTCGGTTTTGTAAAATGTAATGAAAGTTTATGTGATAAAAAGGCGGGATTCTATAGATGGTATCAAAGGAAGGTTTAGTTATTTGTGGAAATTATGATATGAAAACTTTAGGAAGAACCCTATAAAAAAGTTTAAATATAGGAAATCTTCCTAGTATTTTGGTGAGTATTGAGTAAAGGGTTTCCAAGCAAATACATCCCTGTCTGGATACGAGCAGGTAGAGGTGGCTCTGGCACAGATGTACATAGGGGTAAAACCCGAAAACACCGCTTTGAGCTAGACTCGAACGGGAACTGGTACATGACAACGGGCCTTGCTGCACTCTTGGTTACGACACTCCCGGGGGATATGCTTTGGTAAATTCATAAACATAGTATGAACCATTGTTAAAGGAACAAAGATAAAATAAAATAACGATTCACATAAGAATATATGATCATGGATAACCTAGAAGGGAACCTAGGGGATCACAAGTTAGGGTATACTTTACTTCTACATGTTATCCTTAGATGCTTTAAGTTTCTTTTCATGATTATTGGCTAAGTATTTAAGCCCCTAACTATAGCTTCTTTTCTTAGTTAATGGCGGGAAATGGAAGAACATGTCCCAAAAACCAATGTGATAGGAAATGCTACAATTGCCTTATTAATACGACAGAGATGATTAGAGGATTAAAAGATGATTATTATTTTGGAAGATGTTCACTATTTTTAGGACCATATATGATCAAGGTAAATAGATTACTACGGTGTCTTCATTGAGGAGTAAGGTTGACTTATATTTTGAAGAATCAATGAATTTAAGGTGGCCTTATAGTAATCTAGGTTACTTACGGGAATGATTAACCTATCTTGGGTAAAATATGTTTAGGTTAGCTAATTTTGTTATAAGATGTTAGGAGTGGTTGATGTTGTTTTTAGATAAACAATGAAGTTTATTTTGGAAGACTATGTTATCAAGTCCTTCTTGTATTTGGGTTTCAATCTTAGTTTGGTTTATTTTCAGGAATCTTAAGGACCATTATTTACGGAATGGTCTATGATGAACATTGGGTAGTACCATGGAACTTTGAAGATTTAAAACTAGTTTCCATTTCTATGGGATTCTTTTTTAAGATTTTTTTACATTACCCATTCTATTTTTGGGATAATGTTTAAAGATAGAAGAAATAGATAGTTGATCTTTTGTGGATCACGTGATTCTCTAGATGATGATTCTTGTGTTTTGATGAGACCAAGTAGTTTTGAATGCTCATTGTTTGGAGAAAAGATTTGTTTTGGTAGAAACTTATTAATGTATGAAACTCTACATGAAGGTAGATATATTCCCTTATGTTTTTGTTCTATGTTGTAAATGAATTCCTCAAAGTTATTAAAAGGAACGTAAAACAAAAACGTTGTTGGTTTACGTTTCCTACTAGGTAATCAAAGACCGCTTACACACATCATAATTTTGGAATTTTCTGGTGGTTAACTTCCCCCTAATCATGTTTTCTATCACTCTCCTTTAAGAAAGTTACCCTTTGTTTTCTCCTCCATGTCCATATTTCCTACATGGAATCCTAGTATGAGTAAATTCGGGTGGCCTTTGTACTTCCTTTTCTTTCTTTTAAAGTAATGGTGTTACTGACTCTTTTTCCGATGTGGGACTTTAAATGAAATTTCAAAACCCAATTTTAAAAATTGCGAGGACGCAATTTCTTAAGGGGGGAAGATTGTAACGGCCCGAAATTTTGAATAAATCTTGTTCCCTAATTTCATGTGTTATTTTATTTAATTTTTCTACTCAACAAAAATGTTTTATTTGATAAACATGATTATAATTAAAATGAGACCAGTGGGTTTTGACTGTTATATGACCATCGGTCAATATGACCACTGTGAACAAAATTTTTTGATTATTGTCTCCAAATATAAGTAATCTTGGTTAACTATTATAGAAAGAAGATTTGATGGCCTCACCTAGTAGTCTTGGACCGATCGAAGCCCATCTAACAGAGCTTGGGAAGGAGGTAGCACCATTGGGCTTTGCTCTGGACCAAATCCAAGCTGAACTTCATCATGTGAAGCTAGAACGGAATCGTCTTCACGAGAAGTTCAAACTGATAGAAATTACTACTCGGGCAATGTTGACTGAGCCGCCCCAGGATTCTATCACCCTAGCACACCTTACTCTTAGGTCCTATGCTGGTATTATAAGGGGCTATGTAATGAGACCATAACTGCCTTGTGTAATCCTTGTTTTAAATAAAAATTGGGATTTCTTATTATGATGATGTTTATGAATTTTCAAATGACTAGATAAAAATAGTATGCATATTTTTGATGAATTTTCAAAAGGATATTTTTAAAAAAATGTTTGTGTAAACCTTAAATAATTTAAAATGTGTAATGATTCTCAAAAAATGGTCTTCTACAATTATGTCCAGTACGAAATTTAGAGTCTAATAAGATCAACTTGATTTTTGATGAATAGTAAATTATGAATAGTGATTTTATGATTAGGATTAGTAATATGACCAAATGGATTAGTAATCTCACTTAAAGAAAGTTTTAAAATAAACTAGGCACCTTGATTAAGTAATGTGATTCAATAAAATGGTTAAATAACGGTTTCATAAATTATTATTCAAGTATTAGTTTTTTTCGGGTGAATAGTGTATTTTAATTAAAAATTTAATTAAAAATAATTAGAAAATTGTTTTTATAAAAAGGACTTTATTTTTGAACTCAGAGCATCGATATTATGTTATGGTAATTTTTGGGGTTTTTCTGAAAAAATGAATTTTCAGTGAATAGTGTTTTTATTTAAAAATAAATTTAAAAATACTTAGAAAATTATTTTTACAAAATGGAGTTCATTTTTGAAATCAGAGCATTGATATTTAGTTAAGGTGAAATTTTGGGATTTTTCTGAGAAAGATGAATTTTTCAGTGAATAGTAAAAATGCAGTTTTAGGGTTTCGGTATGTTTAATGACATCATAGCTGTGTCATGATGATTTCATGAGATATTTTAAGGATTGGCCGTCCAAGGGTGATGAATTATTGTTGTGGGGGCCCCATGTGGCCTAACTCCATGGTAAATGCCAAGGGAGAGCACATGGGTTTGAGAAAAGCACATGTGAGATGTCCCTTGGCCATTAATGCCTTGTCCCCTCACTTTCCCTATAAATACCAAGCCCTCCTCTCATCAATTCGACTCCCCACTCTTCCCCAACAAAGTTCGGATCTCATTACCTCCCAAGGAGTCCTCCCAAGTTGCCCCCAATCCCTCAAGGTCCCAACCATTGAGGTTTAAGAGTAACATTTTAAGGTAAGGGATCCGACCTCTCTCTTTCATTTCAAGTAATCTTTTTTATGTCATTCCTTTTATGCTCCATGTTCTTATGTTGTAGGATGTTCTTTTATACTCATATTACCGCCCTTTTCATGTTAATATAATGATAGATCCCCTCTTACTCTCATTATTTCGTTTTATGAAGTTTTAAGTGGCGCCGTTAGGCTGCCGAAATTTTTGTAACGAATTCTTTCTCCCTTCTCATTTTTCAAGATCTATTTTCATGTAAAGTATTTCATGTTATTTTTTTTATTATGTTGGGGTATGATCTCTAAATTTATCATACTGATCTTCTATGATCATATGATGAGAGACCCCATTTGATCTCTTCAATTCAGTATTTTGAAGTTTTAAGTGGTGCCGTTAGGCTGCCGAATTTTTAAGTGGTTCTTCACCCTTCTCGTTTTGAAGTTCTACTCTCATGTCAATTCTTTCAAGTTCCTTTTTGTTATGTTGGGGTATGATCTCTATATCTATCATACTGGACTCTTATGTTCATATGATAAGAGACCCCATTTGATCTCTTCAATTCAGTATTTTGTTGAAGTTTAAGTGGCGCCGTTAGGCTGACGAATTTTTAAGTGGTTCTTCACCATTCTCGTTTTGAAGTTCTACTCTCATGTCAATTCTTTCAAGTTATTTTCTATTATGTTGGTGTATGACCTCCATATCTATCATACTGGACTCTTATTTTCATATTATGATAGACCCTATTTGACCTTGTCAATTCAATTTTGTTGAAGTTTAAGTGACGCCGTTAGGCTGCCGAATTCTCACAAGAGAAATCTTTTTTTTTCTTCCTTTCATGTTCTTCATTTCATATGGTATATTTTCAAATTTCATTACCATGTTCTTAAATCCCTTATATTTTGTCCCTCTACAGTTTTATGGGTCATTTATGAATGTTTGACCCATGTCCCCTCTCTTCTCAATGATTTCTAAAACCTTGTAACTTAGCCGTTATGCTGCAGAATTTTCATCTCAAAATGCCACTCTCTCTTTTCAAAAAATTATTTTATGTTATAAAGTGAATACTCAAAGCTCTTATTTCTACAGGGGTATTCACATATATATCAAAATGTTCTATTTTAAATTCTGGGAATTACATAAATGAAACCCTCTTTCCCTTTCCGTGGGTTTAAAGTGACGTAAAGATCATGTCTTTAAAGCAGTTTTTAAAATGTTATGATTATGAAATGAAACCCATTTATTTTATGCTATATGGGTTATTTATGAAATGTTTGATGATGATATATGTGGCTCACATGATAATAAAGGCAAAGTTAAGGGTGCACCCTGATAGCGCTCCAATGCATTGGGTAAAGACTTAATCTCTAGAGATGACCATTTTAACGACGCCTTGGTGAATAACCTTGGTAATTTTAACGACACCTTGGGGATGGACCATGGTGAAACGAAACGATTGTAAATATTAAATGTTGTAGCCACATCTTCAAGTTATAAAAAAAATGTTATTTTTATTATGATGTATCTCATGATTTCATTCTCATGCCTTAATGTTATTTTCATGACCTTATTGAAGTATCTCAAGTTCACATGTAAAATGTTTCTCTGGTTTCTCTTACTGGGCCTTCTGCTCACCCTTTCTTTTGATGTATGTCCCCAGGTTATGAGATGCAGTAATGAACCTAGGATGAACTTGAGGAGAAGCCTTTCAAGTGTTTAAGAAGAATGTTTTTTTTGTTTCATTTATTATGTTCCTGGTTTCCAAGACACTAAACATTAAAGATCCTCGGTTTTGTAAAATGTAATGAAAGTTTATGTGATAAAAAGGCGGGATGCTATATGGACTCCCCCAATGTCCCCAGCTGCCGCCAATGTCACCGAAGGCATGGCTACCTGAATCTCCGGGGCACGTTAGTCGTCACATCCAGTCAGGTCGTGCACGCTACCGAGACTAGGCAGCAGGCCCGGTACAGAGAGCAGCACACACGGCTCCCTCACCCGGTGTCAACAGGTTCGCCTCCACCACCGTTTGTGTTGCTGGATCAGGCAGGACCACCTCGTCCGTGTCGCAGCCAGCCCAGTCCTGCCGCCGGCCGGCTACAGCCTTCCGGTCCTAACACGGCAGCCACCTCTCGGGCATCGACTAGTGAACAGAGAGACGTGCCTAGTACCAGTCAGTCACTGGTCCCGTCGGCAGGACCCGTCATGCCTCTGATCAAGGAGCGGCATCCTGTAAGCAGAAGCTCAAGTTTGGCTCGAAAGTATGATGTTCTGAAGCACCCGGACGGCATTCCATCAAGTATTTCCATCCTTGAGGTCCTTCTACTATTGTCTGAAATGCATGAGGCTCTCACCGAGGCTCTAAGGATCCCCCTCCAGTTTGAAACGGAGGTAGCAGCCGTAGAATCCTTCCACACCGAGGTGACTGAGGACACCAAATTTCAGGCGGTTATCTCGTTTTCCGATGAAGATGAAGACCTTCCCATATAGGGGCACATCTGCCCACTATACATCACCGGCCAGTTCAATGGCGTGGAAGTCCGTCATTGTCTTGTCGACAAGGGTTCCAGGATTAACTTGATCCCAAATCGGACATTGTGGAAACCGGGGTTGTCTAAGGATGATTTAAATCCCTCTGACCTCAGGATCCTGGGGTATGACAGGACCGAGCAAACTCCACTCAGCAAGATTCATCTGAAGACCCAGTTCGGAGGCCTAATTGCCAATACCGAATTCATGGTTGTCTCTCAGGACACCGCCTACAACGTGTTGATGGGCAGGCCGTGGCTCCACCTTCATGCAGTGGTTCCCTCATCATACCATCAGTGCCTCAAATACACCCTTAAGGGTCGAGTGGGAATTCTCCAAAGAGATTTGTCTCTATTTTATTCTTTTGAAGCCTGTTACCTGGACGCTGACTATTACAAGAGCAAGGACAAGCAGATCCTGGCAGGTGAGGTTGAGCCCGCCACTGTCACGAGTGATCCCTAGGCAGGTTTGGATGACGCCTATGTCTTCCCAATCCATCGGTTGGAAGCCACGACCCCACGATATGGGAGAGTGCTTTGTTGTCTTGGGTCCCGGAGGAAGGCATATTTCCGGGTCTATGCGACAGCGAGAAATCACCTCGTACTCTTACACCAACCCGGCTCAGGTGATCCCCGAGCCTCCTACCCCTGTACGATATCGAGACGTTGGGCTCATGGCAATGACAGTACGTCATACGTGTCTGTTTCACCGGGCTGGAATTGACAGGCTCAAGCCAACGCTTCACTACTTCTTTGATGTCGTAAAGCGTGGCCCCTTGGGCCAAAGGCCATATGGGATTAGATCAACCGCCTTGATCGCCATGGTCTCTGCGGAGCATGAGTCTCCCGTCGTGATGACCTTCGCCACCCAAGCCAGCGCCACCTCCCCATCAGGGTCTGGCAGCCCTGAAACAACTCCCCCCATGGATGAACCTTCCACAAGTAGAGATGAGGACATGGAAGATGCTCCTCCTTCCTTTGCGGAGGGCGTCTCCACCACGATCGATGAGTTAGTGCAGGTGAACCTCGGTAGCGAGGCAGACCCAAGACCCACATTGGTCAGCGCCGCTATGCCCCCTGAGGAATGGAAACAATACATAGACTTCCTCAGACAGCACCATGATGTGTTTGCCTGGAGTTATGATGAGATGCCGGGACTAGATCCTCAGGTAGTCATCCACCGCCTTGGCCTCCCAGCAAACCATCGCAGGTTCAAGCAGTCTCCCAGAAAGATGCACCCCTCTCACGGTTCCATGGTTGAGGCCAAAGTTGATAAGCTCATAAAGGAAAACTTCTTCAAGGAAGTTCAGTACCCCAGGTGGCTAGCCAACATTATTCTAGTCAGGAAAAAGAACGGTCATATCAGGGTCTGCATCGACTTCCACGATCTCAATCGCGACTGTCCGAAGGATGACTTTCCCCTTCCTGTGATGGAGCTGTTGATCGATGCAAAGGCCGGGTTCCAAGCCCTCTCCTTCATGGATGGTTACTCTGGGTACAACCAGATCCAGACAGCCCCCGAGGATGATGATTTCACTGCCTTCAGGGCCCCCAGGGTACTTTCTGCTACCAGGTTATGCCCTTCGGCCTGAAGAATGCAGGTTCCACCTATCAACGGTCCATGCACCGCATATTCAAGCCGATTCTCAAGACGTTGTTGGAGTGTTACGTGGATGATTTGGTGGATAAATATCGTCAGCTACAGGACCATCTCAAAGACCTTGAGAAACTGTTCATCTTCCTCTGTTCTCGCCACCTGAAGATGAACCCGTTGAAGTGTGCCTTCGGGGTCACCTCCGGAAAGTTTCTTGGCTTCGTTGTCAGGTATCGAGGCATCGAGATCACCCATAGAAGATCAAGGCCATCAGTCAGATACCTCCCCTGAGTAATATTCGGGATCTTCGAGGCCTCCAAGGCCACTTAGCCTATATACTCCAATTCATTTTGAATATGTCCAGCAAGTGTAAGCCCTTTTCCCGGCTCATGAAGAAGGGAGCCGCCTACGAATGGGACAAAGGGTGTCAGATTGCTTTTGAAGAAATCAAGCAGTATCTGCATCACCCTCCGGTCTTGAAGCCACCCATTTCCGGAAAGCCGCTGGTCCTTTACGTGATTGCCCTGGAGCGATCCCTCAGCACACTTCTCACCCAGAAGAACAACGTGGGAATAGAGAATAGCCTCTACTACCTCAGCTGCATGATCCTCGACGCAAAAATTAAATATTCCCCCATCGAGAAGAGCCTCCTGGTGCTCGTATTTTCCATGCAGAAATTGCGACACTACTTACACCACCACGAGGTAGAGCTGGTCTCTCGGGTAGACCCGTTGAAATACATCCTAAACCGACCTATGTTGACCGGATGATTGGCACGCTGGGAGGTGATCCTCCAGCAGTTCGACATTAGGTTCATTCCTCAGAAGGCCGTCAAAGGACAGGCATTGGAAGACTTCTTAGCTGCTCACCCAACCTCTACGGACCAGCCACTGGATCTAGGCTTTCCTGATGAGGCAATCCTCTTAGTCGTTCACGCCATCCCTTGCTGGCAGATGCACTTTGACGGTGCCTCCTGAAGCCCTACTGGTAGAAGGCTCAACGATCTGAGTCTCAACAGAGTGGGCCTGGGTATCATCTTCATCACCCCTGAGAAAGCAGTTCTGCCATATTCATTCCTATTGTCATAAGGCTGCACCAACAATGAGGCAGAGTATCATGCCCTCATCACTAGCCTCGAGTTGGCTCTGGAGGTTAACGTACCCCATCTCTATGTAAAAGGGGACTCTGAGCTAGTTATCAAGCAAGTCAATGGTGACTATGCTGTCAGGAAGCCAGAGCTCGTGTCATTGCTAGAGTACACCCTTTGTCTAATGGATAAGTTTCCCTCCCGACCAGAGGTCGTTCACATTCCCCGGTCGCAGAACAGTCGAGAAGATGCTTTGGCCAGTCTGGCCGCATCACTCGCAGAGCCCGAACAGGATGACCTAATCATCCACGTGGTGCACCAGAGAGTCATTGCTCCTGATATTCCAGAGGGCGATCGTGGACCACGAGTGAACTATCTCACTGCTGGCACCCCTATGGCAGGACCCTCAGGGGCTTCAGGCGTGGTGATCGAGACAGTTCCTGACTAGAGGATGCCCTTGGTTGAATATCTCCGGCACGACAATCTTCCGCTGGACCGAGCAGAGCGAGAGCGAATCTGACGCCGCACGCCGCAGTTCACCCTTCAAAGTGGTCCTAGCCATGAGCAGCTCCTTACAGGCGCATATTTGATGGTTTTCTCCTCTGTTGTCTTCAAGGAGTCAATATCCCACAGTTCATTCAAGAAGTGCACGCTGGTTCCTGTGGCGCCCACCAGGCCGGGTCGAAGTTGTCCCACCAGATTCGGAGGTTGGGATACTTCTAGCCCTCCATGATCCACGACTGTATCGAGTATGCCAAGAGGTGTCATGCATACCAATTACATGCTATCTTTGTACATCGGCCACCAGAGCCTCTCCATACTACCAAGTATTCTTGGCCCTTTGCAGTCTGGGGGTTGGATGTCGTAGGGCCCTACTCGCCGGCGACGGCCCGCCAGTGCCCGTTCATCTTGACCGCTACAGATTTCATATCAAAGTGGGCAGAGGCAATCCCGCTCATGGAAGTCAAGGCCTATTCTATCGCTGACTTTGTGAGCTCCAATATCATCTATCGGTTTGGAGTACCTCACGCTATCCTCACGGATAATGGAACCAACTTCCGATCAGTCGAGCTGAATAATTTTTACACCATGTACAAAATTCGCTCTAACCACACCTCCCACTATCATGTGCAAGCGAATGGACAGATTGAGGCGTTTAACAAAACCCTCTCTAGCATTCTGCAAAAAAGGGTTTGTCAGAACAAGAAAAGTTGGCTGGAAAAGCTCCCCAACGCCCTCTGGGCCTATAGGACGACGACTCATAACTCCACCTAGGTGACTCTGTATTCCCTGGTGTACGGAGTTGAGTCCATCCTGCCCATCGAGATCCAGTTTCCCTCATTACACACGGCAGTCTACGACCAGCAAGCATCAGATAGAGTTGCCGAAATCTATCTAGACGAATTGGAAGCGCTGGACGAAAGTAGGTTTTGTGATTTACATAACTTGGAAAGGCATCAGAGTAGGATGGCTCGAGCTTTCAATAAGAAGGTTCGCCTCTGCTCCTTCTTGCAAGGTGATCTGGTGCTGGCTCTCAGAGCGCCAATGATTCCCGGAAGGAAACCACCCAAGTTGGAGCCCAAGTGGGAGGGGCCTTTTATTGTCCATAAGGTCTATCCCAATGGCTTGTATTCCCTAGTGACTGTGGATAGTGAGCGTGTAACTCCTGCCACCAAGGCCAGGTTCCTCAAGAAGTACTTTTCCTAAGCTGTTTCTAGGTCCAGCGTGACCTTAAACTGTTGGTCCAGCGTGACCTTAAACTCTATGGTCCTGCATGACTTTAAACTGCACCTGGTCCAGCATGACCTTAAACTGTATGGTCATGCATGACTTTAAACTACACCCAGTCCAGCATGACCTTAAACTGCATTTTCCCCTACATTTAGGCTCCTGTGTCCGAGTTCTAAGACCTAAAACTAGGATCCATATTTCGTCCAGCATGGCGTTAAACGGCATTTTCAGAACTACATGTGGCTTGATTCTCATCCTATTGAGATACGTAGGAATGCCCGGACATTTTTTCTTGGGTCTAGCCCCATGTTTTTCAGGGTCTGAGTTCTAAGACCTAAAACTAAGATCCGTATTTCGTGCTACATGATGTTAAACCGTGTTTCTAAGAACTATGTCTAGCTTGATTCCCATCCTTATGGGATACATAGGAGCGCCCAGACCTTTCGTCTTTGGGTCCAGCTTGAGGTCCACTATCACGTCTGTCTTGACTTTGGGACCTTGACCACAGGATCGCATGGCGTGGTATGGGATTATGTCCTCATTCACGTCGAGTTTTCAATAGCTGCACCACGCGCACCCTGTCCTCAGGATTATCCCTCCTATGTCATGTTCCCCATGACATTAAAAGGCGTCATCTAGAAATATGTATGGCTTGATTCCAATCCTTATGGGATACGTAGGACCACCTAAACACCTAGATGTCAGGTCCAGCCCCAACTCTTAAGAGATCCCACGATCTCCCAGTTGCCAGGGTGATTGGCATTAAGCCCCCCTCTTTTTCCCGGGGACCCGCCATCTTTTGGCCACTCTCAGACTGAGCCCTTTGACCCTATCTGGTGGTCTACTAATGTGTTCAGAGTACTCGGGTCTAGGACCTGGAGTGTCACATTCGAATTAGAAAAGTTTTTGTCCACTTGTCAAGCTTCGCGTTCTCCTTCATTCAGGCCCCACCGTCCTTCACACCCGGAGGGAACCCCAAAAATGGTCTGGATACAACACCTAAGGGATCTCCTACCATCACAGGCCAACGCCCCCGAGGGTTTTGGGAGACAAATTGATACAAATCCTGTGTTGCAAATATATTCAGTGGTTGATGCTCATTTGTTTTCCCCTGCTTCTAGGCTAACGTGACAGGATGCTGTGTTGCGAACATGGTCAACAGTAATCCTCGGTCGTCACGCTGGTTTCCTTGGGCCTTGAATTTTGGTGGCATGGTTCACACTGTGTTCTTCCCCCACCATGTCAAGGTGGAATCCCGACACTCCTTGTACTAACCCTCAGTACACCCCCGCACATCAGACAGACCGAGCTGTGTAACGATGTCTCTCGGGGCTCTCGTGATCTGAGCGCTAGAGTATGTGCTTGGGTTTCTTCTCTATAGGTTGCGTGCACCTTGACCCTCATCCCCATGGGGATTGAGGAGTCACCCATACATTGCGTTTCGGGCCCAGTAGAGTTGGGAGCTAGCATCTCCTGCCCCACCCTGATTGTTGAAACCTCGTAGGCACCTTTGACCTGTGGCTCCTCTCTCAGAACCGCACGCGGTGATGGTATGGGATTACGCCGTCACCCGCATCAGTTATGTTGTATCGCATCGCGCGTGTTCCTACCAGTCCAAACCTTAAGACCTTAAACTGTGTTGTTGGTCCAAACCATATGACCATAAACTGTGATGTTGGTCCAAAACATAAGACCTTAAACTGTATTGTCGGTCCAAACCATAAGACTTTAAACTGTGCTGTTGGTCCAAACCATTTGACCTTAAACTATGCTGTTGGTCCCAACCATATGACCTGAAACTGTGTTGTTGGTCCAAACCATTGGACCTTAAACTATGTTTCTTGTCCAAACCATACGACCATAAACTGTGATGATATCATCCTGGCCGTATGACTAAAAATGGAACCACATTGTGATGACCTCCCCATGGGGGACATCACGCCAGGTATTGGTCAATTACCATGCCGCTTGTTAATGCCCGCTATGGCTTGATTATTGTGGAGATTCTAGGAAATTCTACCCTAGCCCAGTCACCCCACAAAAGAAAAACCATTTACCTTCAAGAACAAACAATATATATCAAATGCCGCTTCTTTTGGTGCGAGGGCTAGACCCGCACGACTCCTTTGCGCATGCGCCCCATCGCGTTGTGCTGCCTTTTCAGGAACTACGTATGGCTTGATTCTAATCCTTATGAGATACATAGGAGCGCCTGGAAACTTCCCCATAGGCCCAGCCTAACCTTTTCTGGTTCGAATTCTAGGACTTAATACTAAGACACTTTGTTTGTCTTTCCACGACTTGGTCTCTCTTGTGGGATTGTACGGTGTGGTGCGGGATTATGTCCTCATTCACGTCGGGTTACTCGTCGTGTCGTGCCTGTCCCTTGATAAGATGTGTCCCCCATCCCACACTACGCTAAACTGTATTTCATCCAGCATGACGTTAAACTACATTTTCAGAACTACATGTGGCTTGATTCTCATCCTAATGAGATACGTAGGAATGCCTGGACATTTCGTCTTGGGTCCAGCCCCAGGGATTATCAAACCCCATCCCTACTTATTGTCTGACCCTCGGCCTGACTTCATGGGAAGTGCTGTAATCATAACATCCACCCTGAAAAAGTTCGGGATTCTCCATGGTAGTAATGGGAAGAGGTAGTTCTCTCACCAAGGAGGTCCTTCCTGAAAATTGGGACGACCCATGACCAGGTTGGTATGTCCGCCTGATGCTCCTACGCCACAGTGGAGCAATTTTGGGAGTGTTGGACTCTGTTCGAACAAACCACCACTCCACCTTCCACACTTTCTGTTCCCCTTTATTCGGATCCTCATTCTCATTCATGTCTGATGGGACCCCCTAACAGTATGGATGACAGACCTACGATCCGCCTACTGACCTAGGCCAACGTTCCGGAGGGCTAGTCATGTTTTATGGGACCCCTTAACAGTATGGGTGATATACTTTGGTCCACCTGCTGCCACAAAATGGATGACAGACCTTTGGTACGCCTATTTTAGCAACATGGATGATAGACCTATAGTCCGCCTGCTGTTCTGGGCCAACGTTCCGGGAAACTGACCGGCGATATTTGAGTTAGGCCCCATGTTGTGAACATGGTCAGCGGTCAGCCCTCATTTATTTTCCCCACTCCAGGCCAACATGATATGGATGATGTGTTTCTATCACGGTTAACAGTTATCCTCCATCGTCGCGCCCCACAGTGTTCCGAATTCGGGTAGCGTGATTCACCTTTTCTTTCTATCTCCCTATTTTTGGATGGATTTCCATGCCCTGACATTGCCCAAGTCGTGTGTCAGAGAACATTGGGAAGGTGATATATCAATCAGTCTGAGGACTTCTCCTCAGAAATCCAGGCCCAATTTCGGATGCCTTAGGCTTGTTCAATGCCCCATAGTTGGACGAGGTGATGGCCTGAGTATCCTTTGCCTCTCGCGTTGGGTGCGACCCACAAGAGCTTAGTGATGGGTTTTTAGACATTTCCAAATTATGGTTGAGCATATTAAACCAAGATAAATGGATTTTTCCCTATATTGGATTGATACGGTGAGCGGTACAAGAAATAGGTTTATGAGATGGCCAAAACAAATCCATTAAGGATCGGCGCGCTGAATCGACTTTTCCAGCGCTGCTACCCTTTGGCTGGTGGCCTCTAGGACCGCCTCCCGCTCCTTGAAGATTCTCTCATCATCAGCCGCCACAGAGCACAGCTCGCCAACCCTTGCTTGTGCCTGCGCCCGCTCGGTTCGAAGTCCGGTCATCTGGTGACTCGCCTCCATCAGTTTTTCCTGCGCATCAACCAGCTGGGCCTCCAGTTGCTCCACAAGCTTAGACCATGTTGCTGTAAAGGCCTCCTTATCTTCCACCTACCCTTCGAGGTGTCAGACATCCTACTCCGCCCTCAGTAATGTTTGATCACTTATTGATCCTTCCCGGCACTAGGCAACGTCGGTCCGCCAGCTGATCTGGTGCATCTTCTCGGCCATGTAATCATGGACCGTCAGATGAAGGTGCTGAGCGTTGACCCCTCTGGCGCACAGGAAGAGCAGCCAGGTCTGGAGTGATCCCATCCACCTCAGCCAATCCGACTGGGGCTGTCTGAGAAAGCGCTGGATACACTTCCACCCTTTGCGCCATTTCATCCGGCTCTCCTCGGCTGCCTCTGAGTCCGAGTCGACTACCTCCTCAGGGTCAGCAGGTCGGTATATAGGGAAGGCAGCCAGCAGATCGGCAGCAGGATCTGCCCCAGGGATGTCTTCATGAGGAATAGGATCCTTGACGCCCGGGCGACCTTCCTCTCTCGCCCCAATAGAAACGGTGCCCTCGACAGCTTCCGGCCCTACCTCAGGAACAGCGCTGCCGACATCTACTGTCCCCTGCTCACCAGTTTCTAGGGTTGACTCAGTGTGGGGAGCATGTTCTAAATGAGGTGGTATGTTCGCCACTGGTCCGCTCACAGACGGCCCGGGCTCCGCAGCCTGACGAGCCTCCAATGTTGAGATCACTGTGCAAGGAGTACACTGATTAGTGGGGATCTTTTGATGACAAGTGCCAGTAGTGAAGCGTGAGACTTACAGGAATCCAGAGCGTCGGTCTCTAGTGTTCCGGCCGCTGTAGGAGCTGTCGTAAGAGGAGACCCCTCTGTGCTTGTTAATTCAATGTTGGGTGTCAGATCCCCACAATGTCCCACCAGTTCCTCTTCTCCCTCCTTTGGTGGGTACGCCCGTCCAACGCTTGGTTTCTCATGAGTGAGGCAGGTAAATGGGTTATAAGATGAAAAGGAGAATGGATGAATAAGGAACATGAATGAAGATAGAGACAGACCTAAAGTATCTCGGTTATGTCGAGATCAGAGCCGACAATCTTGCCGCTCTCGCGGAGACTCCCTTGGTGGGTCACCCCTTACGACAACTCATCTTCGGGTTCTTCTTCTTCTTCGTCTTCTCCTTCACCTTCGTCTTCTCTGGTCTCCTCCTCCCCCTCTGACTCCTCATCGATGTCGCCTTCTCCCGGCGGCATTGCTTCCGGATCATGCTCTTGGCTGAGCATCACTTTCACTACGAAAGGTGTCTCCACATGCTGACCCCTTTGGCGTGCGTATGTTTCCATGGCCGTCATATAAGCATACTGCCGATGGAAGTTCACCCAGTCGGTAATTCGAACGAGCCCGACCTCTGGAAGCTGGATCCTGTTTTGCATTATCTTCTGCCAGATGGCTTCAACGCTCAGCGATTGTCGTACGGTCATCCAAGCCGACCACAGTTCTGGGAGAATTGCATCTTGGGAAGGTTAGAGAATGTATATTATCTGCCTCCTAGGCAGTTCCATGGCCACCTAATGTGACCCCCTACGGGTAACAAGGACACGGTGGCGCTGCGTGATGTTTCTGCTGCTGAAGTCCCGGCCTGGGTAGGCCTCGCGGCCTGACGCACCCCTGGTTCCCCTCTTCCGGCATCCCCTTACCTTCTCCCCCATTGGCTGGTTTCAGCGCGAGTAACCTCGAGTTGCTGGACTCGCTTGCGTAAAAGCCCCTCAGGGTACGCGACGGTCCAGTGTTTGGCATATTCGGTTGCTAAGCCAGCATCAACCCCGGTGGGAGGAAGAGTAATGAATTCGCCAGAGCTAAAGGTGGTGAACATCAACCACATATGGCGCAGGACCCCGGGATTCTTCTCCTGCTAGACAGTCGTGAATACCTTCTTTGGCATTCGTTGGAGGCACCCAAACGGCCTGGCGAATCGGGATGGCACGTAAGGCTCGCATATCACCTTCTCGTCGATCCGAGCCACGAGCACCCCGCCCCGAATGCTCTTGAAATATTCCTATTGTTCCAGAGAGCCTCTCCCATTGTCCACCATCTGGCCGACTGGGGTGGGGAATGGGCTGAAGTTGAAGTTTTCATGGTTGCCAATGCGGATTCTCACGCCCTCCTCATTGAGCGTCATCTATGCCACCCCTGCGATGTTTAGCAAGGACGGTCGCAGACCATTGCCCGGAGGACGAACGACATTTGGGAAAGTGTACCCACCAAGATGATCCTCCACCCAGCCATGGAAAATCTAGAAGGGACCACATAGTCTCCGAGGTGACCCCCCTCTTGAGATGGGTCCCAGGATGGCATACAGTTTGGACAGTACGGGGACGCCCATGATGAACAGTTTGTTGGCAGCCATGGTCCCCTCCATTACCAATATTGCTGGGCGGACGCCCATCCTCGCGTCCCGCATCGGCAGGAGCCACCCGCTCACGAAGGCGGCAAGGAACCCAGCATACCAGACATTCAGGTCCTGGGCCTCGATGACGCGATAGCCCCATGATTGGTATTGCCCCGCATCCAGGGTCCTCCAGTATGACCCATCCCTGCTCCCCTGAGCCGCTGTTGGGCACAATTTACCCCGGCCTGGCATCTTGACGGTCGGATCCTTCTCAAGGAACAGGCTGAACCAGCCCTTGTAGGCGATGTCCTTTAGGAAGTCCTTGACCCCCAGCATCTCTTTGGCCAGCTCCAGCAGGTGCCACGTCAGCATGGGTGTCTGTGACCTGTCTTCCCAGGTGCTCTTTGGTGGAACAAACTCATCATATTCGTATCCCTCTAGTGGGATACCCCCGATGCAGTGAACGTCCCAGAGACTGATGCTGACTTCCCCATGATGAAGTTGGAATGTGTTGGTGTCAGGAGACCACCGAGTGAATAGCTCCGGCCCGAGTTCAGGTTGACGGTGGAAGTGGAACTGCGATGTGCATACCGCCTCGAACAGGCCGATATACCGCAATTCATCCCCGAACTGGTCAAAGTTATGGTGAACCCAGTACGCCCAGGCCCATTCGCTTGTGAAGTTTCCCCCGGACCGCAGGTCCCAATCCTTCAGCCAGCCCTTCGTGTCATCCGTGACGCTCTGACGGAATGAGCTCGCATAGAGGGTCGTAGAATTATTTGCGATAGGCTCATCCCTAGTAATGGTCCTGGTCCTCGGGTTCAGAACATATACATCCATATGTCTGGTTTCCCTGGAAGGATGGCCATTGTTGGTAACGTTGTATCGAGGAAGCTCGTCCTCCCGGGTCACCCGTGACTGCGGTGTGTCCACCTCGAAGCCCGGCAGGGGCACCTCCTCCAGGATGCCAAAGTTCCAGAGCGAGAGGTTTTCGGAAAGCTGATACATCATCTGGGCTGGGGTCAGTAGATTGAACATGGTTAGATTCTTGGAAATGATCACCTTGGAACCATAAACCTCCTCGTTCGCCGCCATTTCTGTCCTACGAGCATCAGCTTCCCCCTCATCAACTCGGTTTGCGGCCATCTCGAATTTTTCGAGAGTTGTACGAAATCAGGATGCAGTGCACGGAATCAGAGAGTGATGCGCGAAATCTGTAAGAGTTGCGCGAAATCCTAGAGATGGGTTCACAATCGGCGCGCTAAGCGCGGAATACCCTGAGCAGGCGCGAAAAGACGACCAAAATTCGGAAGGGATTCAGTGCTGCCAGAGCATTTTTACGCGCAGTCGCAGGAGCAATTTCATGCACGAGAGCGATTAGCCTATCACGCAAAAATGATTCGGTACAGATTCATGACCCCACACCCCTTTTTATAGGCAAGTCTAGGGTTCCGCGCCGTGCGGAAGAGAAAATTCCGCATGGATCCGTCCTTTTGCGTGCCGATTCGGTTATTTGTGCGCTACGTGCCCGGGAGGGGCCCTGCTTCGGCGTTTCCCTTGGAATCCTATCGTTGCGACCTCTCGTTGATCCAATTCCAAGGGGGGGAATTTGTAGATTCCGAAAAAATCCATAACTCCCAGAGGAAGTTTCAAAGTGATGAAGCGAAGTCATATTCGGAGTTAGAGGCCCGATCTGGAGGCCCGGGAAGTGGTGCATGAAATAAAGGAGGATCCGCGTGAAATAATGTTGTGTGTGCGAAGTATCCCCGGGATTCTCATAATCGAGCCGATGAGGTGCGAAATATTTTCGCGCCCCTGTTCCACGCGGCGAGATTTTGCGCGCCGACGGATCCTGGTGCGGAAGATTGCACACGCCACCTGGATTCCGCACCGGCTGGGGCCTATAAATAGAAGGCGACCCCTGACGGTTTGGGGGTTGAGGAATTCGGATCCGCTCTCAGGCACGCAATTCAACTCCCCCCCATGCACAATATGACTTCCAGGTAATCTCTTTTTTCGCGCAACTTTGCCTCAGGGTTCTCCTTTGCATGCAACTCCACCGGCTTAAGTGAATTTGCCCCCTACTCCGGGTTCCTTCCATGCACACAATCCGTGTCCAGTGCACGCAATTCCCTTCTGTGTGCGCAATACCCTGCGTTCCATTACCTCTCCGCGAGCGATTCCCTGGTTCCAATTGTGCGCCATCCTAGTGTTTTGTGCGCAAACCTTCTCTTTGCCCACAAAACCCAGGACCCTTCACCTTGACACCCCTTGGCAGCCTTTCCGCGCCGGCACCTGATGTCTCCCCTGCCGGGCATGCGCTCCATGCGTTGTTTTCCCGTACGGCCTTCCAGGCTCGTGCGAAGTAACCTCAAGGTCCCTTGGGCAGTGTTTCCCATTGCGTTTCTTTTCCCTATGCTTCTCCACATAGGCACGCTAACGGCTATTGCTTCTTTGCATAGCCACGCTAACGTGGACCCCCTAGTGGTTCACCCTGTGGCCCCCCTTAACTACGGCCTTGCCGATGCCTTCCCTCCCACAAGGGGTAGAGGCCGTTGGGCATGTAAGCCCTAGGGGTGTGGAGTGAACCCACCTCGTCCAAGCTACAGGACGTTAAACTGCTAAGCACCTTGTCCTTACCACATGACGTTAAACTGTGGTCCGACCCCGTGCTTCGCACGCAGGGTCCCCCGAGCTCGGACATTTTTTACACCTCTCGTCTCCATAGGAATGGACTCTTCCTCGCATGGAATGAGATCCTCCTTTTCGGAGTGGCGTTTGTCCGCGGGGGAAGGGTTGCCTTAGAGCGTAGTCCCCTAGCCTCTCTTATGGAAGGTTGCACCCGTGCATCTCTGTACTTGCCCCCTTCCAAGGCCAGTGGATTCCTATTCCCACTGTTCTTTGTCGCACCACGGGCCTCCACCCTAGAGTAAGCCCCGGCACATAGGGCCGCTAACCACACGTAAGCCCCTGTTTCCTCTTTGGGGCACTCAACGCGTAATCCTCATTCCACTTCTCATGAATGCACCCTTCGCGACGTGATCGTCTGGTCCCTACTGCCTCTTGTTTCTCACACCGAGCATGACTCACGTAAGCTAAGAGCGCGCGTCGACCATGACATCCTCCTATGGGCCGCCTCAGAGCGTAAGTCCCATGCCAGCGAACTACGTAGACTTTGATCCGTGCTAACGCATGACACGTTGGAAGCATCTACAAGGTTCAAGCCCACCACCCGGTCATTCCGACCTCTCCACATTGGTTCCCTGACCTGCATGGGCCTCCTCAGAGCATAATCCCCATACCCACCATGGGCCGCCTCAAAGTGTAAGCCCCATACCCAACATGGGCCGCCTTAGAGCATAATCCCCAAATTCCTCATCCCGTATGACGTTAAACTATATCTCGTCCCGCATGACGTTAAACTGTATCCCCCATCTTGGGCCGTCTCAGAGAATAAGCCCCATGCCTAACTCCATCATCCATCCTGATCCTTACCTGGGCCGCCACATCCCGGTGAGATCATGCCACTCCACCCCACTCCAGAGTATCCGGGAAGCCGCCCACGTGCTGGCCCCAACATCGGTGTTCCCCCTAGGGGTTCTTCAATATGATCCACTCTCAGTGTTTCGATCAGTCTGATCCGTCTCCGCAAGACGTTAAACTCACGACATACCCCGTGTCAAACATGGGAAGCTAAGGAAATCCTCATACGGTACACATTCCCCGCGTTTGATGTCGGATGCCTTGGGCTTCCGCGCCCTCGAGAAGCCCCGTGATAAGGGTCAGAAGACAGACATGCTGATCCCCAACGTCAAGACATGCCAATGACATCCCAACGTGACCTCTCTCCTCACTGAAGGTTACTGCCCCGAAAAGACCCATTGGAGCGTCTTGACGGAAGCAACGTAATTTACTGGCGTCCATGTAGATATGGCTCCAGGAATGAGCATCATGAACCCATCTTAAATCTATGAGGGAGACCCGGATTAGGTGACGAGATCCGAGGAGGAATCCACGGAAGGAATAATCAACATCCCATCATCCCGGATTCGATCAAGGAGCTGTCGTCCCTGAACAAGGAATGGATGCCGCCCGCCTTTGGAATGTGGGAATGCGGGGCTGCGAACCGCGCGCCCTCCCATGCATGATGGACACATGTGCGTGCCCCGGCGTAAAAGTGTCAGAAATAGAGCATTACCGCTAATATCCCATAGCATAACACCATTTTTAGATTGAGTACATATCATTAGATTTTTTAATGATTTCACTTCTTCCTTCATTAATTTCTTCCAATGATGTCTTAGAAATCTAATAGCCACTTGAATGTTTTTCCTTTCTCAAATAATGTAATGTATTCCTGGAATAGTAAATTGATTTTTACAATCTATAAAACCATGTTGATTACCTTCATGATTATATGATATCATAGGTGGGTGTGGTGAATATGTATATAATTTCAAACATATTTATTGAATTTTGTTTTTATCTTCTAGGGTTGCAAATTCTGCAGTTGGGTTTTTTTAAAGCGATATATAGCAATGTTTTAAACCCCTGCTATATATTCCTAATGGTTGTTTAGAAGTGGTCTAAACCACCATTATTTAAGTTTAATATTTGTTTACCATTTTCTGTTTCAGTAGTTGTTTTCCATGACAAAAAAAGGTGAGCATATAATGGCGGTTCAAACCACTACTACATTATTTCCATTTTTGGCAGGTGAAACCGTCGCTAAAACAAAAAATTCCACTAAAAAAATATTGTGACGATTCCCCGAAGCTACCGCTAAATTTTTAAAACAAACATTAGTTGGATGCTGATGCCAATTTTAGTAGTGATTTTTTGAAACCGTCGTAGAACCATATAGAAGCAATTTAAACGCCCACAATATAAAAAATAAAAAGTAGCTTCTATGAGTCTATTTTTTTGTATTGTCCAATGCATGATTTGGAACTAGTTATAGTACCCCCTAGACAGCCCCACCCACCCCCTGGACACCCCTTCCCCCATGGACTACCCCCCACCTTAGGGACAGCCCACCCACCCCCCTGGACACATTGTAACCCCCTAGATAGCCCCACCACCCCCGCCACCCCTAGACACCGCACCCACCCCCTGGATACCTCGTACCCCCTGGCCAACCCCCCACCCCCTGGAAAGCCCCCCACCCCCTGGACACCCCGACCCCCTTGACAGCCCCGCCACCCCCGTGGATAGCCCGCCCACCCCCTGGACAGCTCGTGCCCCCTGGAAAGCCCCCCCACCCTTGTTGACAGCCCGCCCACCCCACCCTCGGACACACACCAACCACCCCTCGGACACCCCCATCCCCCGGATTCCCCCACCCCCTATAAAGCCCCCCCCCCCCCCACCCCTTTGACACCCCTGAACCAACAGGACAACGCCGAAATCCCCTTGGACAGCCTGACCACCCCCCGTGGACAGCCTGCCCACCCCCCTGGACAGCCTGTCACCCTTGAAACCCCATACCCCCTTGATAGCCCCGCCACCCCAAGGGCATCCCTCCCACCCCCTGGACACCCCGTACCCCCCCCCCCCCCCGAACTGCCCCACCCACCCCCTAGACACCCATGTTCACCTCCTTGGACAACCCGCCCACACCCATGGACTCCCTATAACCCCCCTGGACAGCCTGACCACCCCTGTGGATAGCCCGCCCACCTGGACACCCTGACCCCCTAGACATCCCCCCACCCCATGTACAACTCACACTCTTGACACCAATAAACCATATGTATTGGCTTCAGTGGTGAAACATGTTTTTTATTTCAATGATCATCGTCATCCTAAATTTGGTGTAATTATTGAAGTAAATCCCATACAAGTTTTTCATAATGGTGATGGTGAAGTTGACACTATCCCTACTGCAATTGGAATCAATCTGTTTATTACTTATGATGACTCCAATTGCACAATTTTCGGATATGATTGTGAACCCAATGTTGTGGTGGGAAATATATAGAATCATACAGCCGTGTTCTCACCCACACATATCACCTACATCATTCAGAGTGTGTATCCTAGTACTTACCTTTAAATCACCATAAATTTACTTTTTCTTTATTTTTTTCAGAATGGTTTTTCTATATATTGTTTATTTGGGTAACACATTAGTTATCTATTTCTAATTACTTCCATATTTGTTTTCATTTCAGGAAATGACACCCATTGAAGAGAGGTAGTAGAAAAAGATGACATAAAATAATAATCGCATGACACAGATGGGAATTCCTCCACTCATCCCTGTTGTGAGTATTTTATTTCAAATATATATATTTAAATAACATATAATATCATGTGTTTTCTTTTGTGTTAAACTTTTTTTCAGGATCCACCCCCTAGACAATAGATATCCGACAAGGAGCCTAATATTGCTCCCAGTACAGAGGCTGGTGGTAGGAGGGGATGGTGTCAGAGTTAGATGACCATTTGGAGGTCCCGGTACTGAGGCCAGTGGTATGAGGGCTCGTTGTGAGAGAGTTAGACGATCCACTAGTCGTAACTAATTGGATTATGCCCCTACCATAGACGTATCTTCTACGCCCCATTTTGATCCTGATGTGTCTTTAGGGACACATGAGATATTTAGGCCTCCGATGTTTACACTACCAGTTGTCCAGATGTCTGTTCCATCATATTTTACTTCTGGTTCATTATCTCTGGCCTATTATATTCCACCTTCTTCGACTCCTGCTCTGAAAAAGTATGTGGATGAGGACCATACCCTGAGGGACACTCCACCAGTACAGGATATTCCTTCGGCTTCTGCACATCCAGTGACTCCCATTGATCTGACAACCACATGTATATTTATATAACTCTAACAAATTTTTATACCAAAATTTATTTTTATTATAACTTGTACTGATATTTTTTTCATTAATAACAGATTCATCTACTGATAGGAGGAGGGGCAGGGAGCGTACTCACTTTTGTGTGGTATAGAACCTCCAGTCACGGTTGATGGTTGAATACAATGATGATGGACAGATGATTGATAAATCTGCATAGGAATGTCGGGGTTTTTTGGCGACGCTAGCCAAATACTCAGGCATCATTCCAGTCATTCCTCTCTCTTGGAGACATCTTCCACACGAAGTCAAGGATAATTCATGGGAACAAATAAGGGTAAAAATCTATTGGATTTGTTGTAGTATTTTTTTGTATTTATATGAATTAATCTATTGGGTTTCAGCTTCGGTATAACTTCCCTGATGGCGAAGGTGCACGACCAACATGTTTAAAGGAGCTAGAAGAGCTTTGCAGAGCTTATAAGAATGATCTGTATGTTGGCTAGTGTGATAGAGTGGGAACGAAGCTGGAGACATTACCTATCATGGATGACTTCCCGATAGAACAATATCACCAAATGATTACCCATTGGGTGACTTCCAAATTTAAGGTATTAATCCCATTTGAGGTATTTAAATTATAGTATTCATATTTTTTATTAATATTATCTAATTTATTATTTAATATTATTTGGGAATATCTTGAAAAAAACAAAAAATAATAATTTATTCAAAACAATACCTCCACAATTTTGGGCGCACGACTATGTCATATCATGAGTAGCAGCTGGTACGATATAGTTGTTTATAATTTTTCCTTAGGACTTGCGCTTTTTATTGTTTCCTACTTAAATTATGTGATTTATTGATTATTGAATATATGATTATACTTTCACTTTATATTTATTCAATGTCATTATAGAAGCACAAATTGAATATTGATGGAAGTATCCCTCGAGCAAAATTTTTTTTCTCGAGTAGAAGGAAAAAAGATGGAACTACAGGTAATGGACTGACATAAGAAAAAATTGTAAGTTTTAATTTTTTTTATTTAAAATTATAATATCTATTTGAAATTTAATAATCTATTAATATTTTTAACAGGATAATTTAGAGGCCCTTGATTCCCAAGATCCTGACAATTTAGGGCCACACGATCATTTATATCAGGTTTTGGGAGAGGAGTACTCTAGTCGAGTACGCTGCTGACCTGGTAAGAATATAGTCCCAAAAAGGTATTGGTCCTCTCCAGGTATCCATTCTAGTACCACTGAGTTGGAACAAGTCAAGGAGCTTGAATGACAGTCTGATAAAAGGGTCACAAATATGTATGTACAAGTTCAAACGAGGGATAAAGAATTTATGAAACTGATGAAAGCTTTATCTTCATCAGTTCCACCAGAGGCCAGCGTGGCTTATCAGACATTTATGTCGTCGATGGGTGCATTATCCAATGCACCAAGTGGTAGTTCTAGTGGAGACCAAGATGATGAAGTTCCTGGTGATGATGAGGATGATTAAGAGGACAAGGTCGAGGATGAGGATGAGGACGAGGGTGAGGATGTGGCCGATGGGGAGGATGGGGCCGACGATGAGCATGGGTATGATGATGAGGATGACGAAGAGGATAGAGATGTAGGTGAGGATGAGTTCGATGATGATAGTGGTGATGGTGATGGTGATCAATGGTAGATTGATCAATTAAATTTTTGAATTCTGTATAACTCTTTATTTTTAAACCTGGTTTTTCACTCTGGTATGGATATTTTTTAATTCAGTATAACTCTTTATTTTCGACCGAATATGGAAGCCTCCTATATTTAGGAATGCTTTAAATTGAATTTATCTTCTTTATTAATTCTGCTTAATTATATTGAATTGAATATCTTGAATATGTTTTCTTTAATATAATTGTTTCATTTGGAAAATAAAGCCATGTTTTTATAATAAAAACCCCCCAACGGAGGTGCGCTATCTGCGAAATCTCATAGTGATAGTTTATGGTGTGATAATTTGACTCCCAATTAGTAGTATCAACTACATAGTAACACTTTTAAAAACAACGAATATAAAATATATATCTTTATCATACCAAAATCCTGACTCAATAGTCTTTTTTTATAACATAAGATCTGTTTCTATAATGTGAAGGACAACTACATATGATTTATTCGGAATCAAGGCCAGAAGATTCTGCACCGTGGATGTCTCTGGACCGGGCCAACATGCTACGGTCACACCACGGTCACGCTACGGTCACATCGCGGTCATGCTGCAGTCATACTGTGGTCACGCTAGAGTAATGTCGTGATTTGGCCCTGCTCCAGGATGACACCCCATGGCGGTTCGCAGTCCTGTCAGAATTCGATGTATGATACCTAGATAGATTTTTAGATACATTACCCACCCTCTTTCTCAGACAACCCCCTAGACAACCCCCCCCCCCCCCCCACGTGCCTCAATCCGAGGCACGGTGTGGCCGGTACCACTCAAAGTGTCTTTCTTTTATTTAAAATGGATACTCTATTAAGTAAAAACAACTAGCATATGGAAATCTGACCAGAGGAATTCATATTGTGTTGATACTTTAGGAAAAAATACATGGGTCGTTTTTGACGTGTAAGATTCAACCCCACCACAATCTGAGGGGTGGTGTTACCGGTACCACTCAAAGTGTCCCACTTTTATTTGAAATGGCCAGCATTTTAAGTGAAATCAATAACTAGCATACGTAAAACTGACCAAACGCATTTGGAGTGTGTTGATACTTCAACACAGTGATGCATGGGTGAATTTTAAAATGGTCAGCCAGACGACACATTAATCGGAGGTGTCGTGTGAATGAGCTGGCCGAAAATGCACTATGCATGTCGTAAATGGCCAAAACATGAGTTTTACATTCAAATGCATGTCGAATGACATCATAATGACATGAAATCACATGAAAACACCCTAATTATTATTCGTGAGGTGTATGAGGAGATGACACATCATTTAGACGTGCGGTTTGCGCGACACGGTTGAATATGTGTTTTTTCGGTGTTTGGCTCGCTTGAAAAGCGCGCGTATGGTGGTCAAAACTGGCCGAACGACCTCAGAATGCCATGAAATCAGACGAAAAAAGGGCGGTGAATTGTGAATTGGTCGGCCAGATTGCACATCAATTGGAGGTGTTGTGTGACTGTGCTGGCCAAAAACGCACCCTGCGTTTCGTAAATGGCCAAAACATGCATTTAACGGTCAAATGCATGACGAACAAAATCAGAATCGCTTGAAATCACACCAAAAGACCCTAATTAATATTCGTGAGGTGTACGAGGAGATGACAAGTCATTCGGATGCGTGGTTTGCACGGCATGGCTTAATATGTGTTTTTAGGTGTTTGGCGTGCTTAAAATGCGCGCATGGGGTGGTTGAAACCATCTGAATGACCTTGAAATACCATTAAATTGGACGACAACAAAGGGTGGGTTAATTTTGAAATGATCAGCCAGATGTCACATTAATCAGAGGTGTCGTGTGACCGCACTGGCTGAAAACACACTTCGTGTGTCGTAAATGGCCAAAACATGCGTTTAAAAGTCAAATGCATGCCGAAAACGACATCGAAACGACATTAAATCACATGAAAACACCATACTTATTATTTGGGAGGAGTATGAGGAGACGACATGTCATTCAGACATGTGGTTTGCATGGCACAGGTAAATATGTGTTTTTTAGGTGTTTGGCGCGCTTGAAAAGAGTGTGTGAGGTGGTCAAACCTGCCGAATGACCCCGAAATTCCATGAAATCGGACGAAAAAAGGGTGGGTGAATTTTGAAATGGTCGGCCAGATGGAACATCAATCAGAGGTGTCGTGTGATCGCGCTGGCTGAAAACGCACTCCGCATGTTGTAAATGGCCAAAACACGCGTTTAATGGTGAAATGCATGCCAAACGACATAATAATGAATTGAAATCAAAAAAAAATCCTAATTATTATTCATGAGGTGTAATAGGAGACGGGATGTCATTTGGATGCATGGTTTGTGTGACATAGCTGAATATGTGTTTTTAGGTGTTTTCTGCGCTTGAAAAGCACGCGTGGGGTGGTCGAAACGAGCCGAACGACCTCAGAATGCCATGAAATTGGACGAAAACAAAGGGTGGATGAATTTTAAAATGGTAGGCTAGACGGAACGTTAATCAGAGGTGTCGTGTGACCGCGCTGGCCAAAAAATCACTTTGTGTGTCGTAAATGGCCAGAACATGTGTTTAACAGTCAAATGCATTCCGAACGACATCGGAATGACTTGAAATCACACTAAAACACCCTAATTGTTATTCATGAGGTGTACGATGTGACGACAAGTCATTAGGATGTGCGGTTTGTGTTTCTCGACTGAATATGTGTTTTTAAGGTGTTTGGCGCCCTTGAAAAACACGCGTGGGGTAGTCGAAACTGGACGAACGACGTCAGAATTCCATGAAATCGGACGACAACAAAGGGTGGGTGAATTTTGAAATGGTCAGTGAGACGGAACATCAATCAGAGGTGTCGTGTGACTATGCTTGCCGAAAATGCACTCTGTCTGTCGTAAATGGCCAAAACATGCGTTTAACAGTCAAATGCATGCCGAACGACATCATAATGACTTGAAATCACACAAAAACTCCCTAATTATTATTATTGTGGTGTATGAGGAGACATCATGTCATTCAAATTTGCGGTTATCACGGCATGACTGAATATGTGTTTTTTAGGTGTTTGGGGTGCTAGAAAAGCGCGCGTGGGGTTGTCAAAATTGGTCGAACGACCTCGTAATGCCATGAAATCAGACAACAACAAATGGTGGGTGAGTTTTGAAATGATTGGAATGACGACACATCAATCGGAGGTGTCGTGTGACCCCGCTGGCTGAAAACGCAATATGCATGTCGTAAATGGCCAAAACATGCGTTTAACGGTCTAATGCATGCCGAACGACATCGGAATAACCTAAAATCACATAAAAACACACTAATTATTATTTGTGAGGTGTACGAGGATATAAAAAATCATTCGGATGCGCAGTTTGTGCAGCACGGCTGAATATGTGTTTTTTAGGTGTTTTGCGCACTTGAAAAGTGTGTGTGGGGTGGTCGAAACTGGCCGAACGACCTCGAAATGCCATGAAATCGGATGAAAAAAGTGTAGGTGAATTGTAAAATGTTCGACCATACGGAACATCAATCGCAGTTTCGTGTGATTGTGCTGGCCGAAAACGCACTCCCCGTGTCGTAAATGGCAAAAAATGCGTTTAACAGTCAAATGCATGACAAACGACATCGAAATGACTTGAAATAACACAAAAATACCCTAATTATTATTCTTGAGGTGTACAAGGAGATGTCACATCATTCAGAGTCATATTTTGCACGACACAACCGACTATGTGTTTTTGAGGTGTTTGGTGTGCTTGAAAAGCGCACGTGGGGTGGTCAAAACCAGCCGAACGAACTTGGAATGCCATGATATCGGATGACAACCAAGGGTGGGTGAATTGTGAAATGTTTGGAGAAACGACATGTCAATCGGAGGTGTCGTGTGACCGAGATGGACGAAAACGCACTCTGCATGTTATTAATGGCCAAAACATGCATTTAACGGTTAAATGCATTCCGAACGACATCAGAATGACTTGAAATCACATGAAAAAACACTAATTATTATTCATGAGGTGTACGATGTGGAAGACCATCATTCGGACGCACAGTTTGCGCGGTACAGCTGAAGATGTGTTTTTTAGGTTTTTGGCGCGCTTGAAAAGCGCATGTGGGGTGGTCGAAATTGGCCAAAAGACCTCAGAATGCAATGAAATTGGACAACAACAAAGTGTGGGTGAATTGTAAAATGGTCGGCCAAAGGACACATCAATTGGAGGTGTCTTGTGACCACGCTGGCCGAAAATGCACTCCGCGTGTCGAAAATGGCCAAAACATGTGTTTAACAATCAAATGCATGCCGAACGACATCAGAATGACTTGAAATCACATGAAAACACCCTAATTATTTTTCATGAGGTGTAAGAGGAGGCGACACGTCACTCGAATGAGTGGTTTGTGAGGCACGACTGAATATGTGTTTTGAAGGTGTTTGGCGCACTTGAAAAGCCCACGTGGGGTGGTCAAAACTGGCCGAACAAACTCGAAATGCCATGAAATCAGACGAAAATAAAGGGTGGGTGAATTTTGAAATTATCGGCTGAACGGAACGTCAATTGGAGGTGTCGTGTGACCAGGCTGGCCGAAAATGAACTATGCGTGTCGTAAATGGCAAAAACATGCGTTGAACGGTTAAATGCATGCTGAACGACATTGTAATGACTTGAAATCACATGAACACACCATATTTATTATTCGTGAGGTGTACAAGGAGACAACACGTCATTTGGACATGTGGTTTGCATGGCACGACTGAATATGTATTTTTAAGGTGTTTGGCGCGCTTGAAAAGCGCGTGTGGGGTGGTCGAAACTGGCCGAATGACCTTTGAATGCCATGAAATCGGATGACAACAAAGGGTGGGTGAATTGTGAATTGGTTGGCCAAAAGTCACGTCAATCAGAGGTGTCGTGTGATCGCGCTGCCGAAAACACACTCCGCATGTCGTAAATGGACAAAACATGCATTTAACGGTCAAATGCATGCCGAACGACATCAGAATTACTTGAAATCCCACGAAAACACCCTAATTATTATTCGTGAGGAGTATGAGGAGACGCCACATCATTCGAACGCACGGTTTGTGCGGCACGGCTGAATATCTGTTTTTAGGTGTTTTTTTCGCGCTTGAAAAACGCACGTTTGGTAGTCGAAACAAGCCAAACGACCTCAGAATGCCATGAAATTGGACGAAAACAAAGGGTGGGTGAATTTGGAAATAGTCGGCCATACGACACATCAATCGGAGGTGTCGTATGACCGTTCTGGCGAAAAATGAACTCTGCGTGTCGTAAATGGCCAAAACATGTGTTTAACAGTCAAATCCATGCTGAATGACATCGGAATGACCTGAAATCACACAAAAACACCCTAATTATTATTCGTGAGCTATATGAGGAGACGACACATCATTCATACATGCGGTTTGTGCAGCATGACTGAATATGTTTTTTAGGTGTTTGATGAGCTTGAAAAGCGCGCGTGGGGTGGTTGAAACTGGCAGAATGACCTCAAAATGCCATTAAATCGGACGACCACAATGGGTGGATGAATAATGAAATGGTCGGCTAGATGGAACATCAATCGAAGGTGTCGTGTGACCGTGCTGACCAAAAACGCACTCCGCGAGTCATAAATGGAAAAAACATGCATTTAACAGTCAAATGCATTCCGAAAGACATTGGAAAAACATGAAATCACACGAAAACACCATAATTATTATTCGTGAGGTGAATGAGGAGACGTCACATCATTTGGATGAAAAGTTTGCATGACACAGCTGAATATGTGTTTTTTAGGTGTTTGGCGTAATTGAAAAGCACGCGTGGGGTGGTCGAAACCGGTCGAATGACCTCTGAATGCCTTGAAATCAGATGACACCAAAGGGTGGATGAATTGTGAAATGGTCGGCTAGACGACATGTGAATCAGAGGTGTCATGTGACCGTGCTGGCTGAAAACGCACTCCGCCTGTCGTAAATGGCCATAACATGCGTTTAACAGTCAAATTCATGCCAAACGACATCAGCATGACTTGAAATCACCCAAAAACACCCTAATTATTATTCTTGAGCTGTACGAGGAGACAAGACATCATTCTGATGTGCAGTTTGTGCGGCATGACTGAATATGTATTTTTTAGGTGTTTGGTGTGCTTGAATAGCATGTGTGGGGGGGGGGGTCGAAACCTACCGAACGACCATGGAATTCCACGAAATCGGACGATAGCAAAGGGTGGGTGAATTGTGAAATGGTCGGCTAGATGTAATGTCAATCAGAGGTTTCGTTTGACTGCATTGGCTGAAAACGTACTATGCATGTCGTAAATGGCCAAAACATGTGTTTAGCAGTCAAATTCATTTTGAACGACATCAGAATGACTTTAAATCACGTGAAAACACCCTAATTATTATTTGTGATGTGTACGAGGAGACGACACGTCATTCGGATTTGCGGTTTGCGCGACACAACTGAATGTGTGTTTTTTACGTGTTTGGACAGATTGAAAAGCATGCCTGGGGTTGCCGAAACCGGATGAACGACCTCGTAATTCCATAAAATCGGACGACAAAAAAGGGTGGGTGAATTTTGAAATGGTCCGCCAGAAGTCATGTCAATCAGAGGAGTCATGTGACCGCGCTGGCCAAAAACGCACTCCGCTTGTCGTAAATGGCCAAAACATTCGTTTAACGGTTAAATTCGTGCCGAACTACATCGTAATGACATGAAATCACACAAAAACACCCTAATTATTATGCATGAGGTGTAAGAGGAAACGACATATCATTCGGATGTTTGGTTTGTGCGGCACGACTGAATATGTGTTTTTAGGTGTTTGGTGTGCTTGAAAAGTGCACGTGGGGTGGTCGAAACTGGCCGAATGACCATTGAATGTCATGAAATCGGATGACAACTTTGGTTGGGTGAATTTTGAAATGTTCGGCCAGACGGTTCGTCAGTCAGAGGTTTCGTGTGACCGCGCCAGCCAAAAACGCACTCTGCGTGTCGTAAGTGGCCAAAACCTACGTTTTACGGTCAAATGCTTGCCGAATGACATCGGAATGACTTGAAATCACACGAAAACACCCTAATTATTATTTTTAAGGTTTACTAGGGGACGAAACTTTGTCTGGACACGTGGTTTGCGCAGCACGGCTGAATATGTGTTTTTTAGGTGTTTGGCGCACTTGAAAAGCATGTGTGTGGTGGTTGAAACATTCTGAACACATTCAGATTGTGTTGATACATTAGGAAAATGATCCATGGGTCATTTGTGACATGTATGAGTCAAATCCTCCTCAATTTGTGACGCTGTGTGGCTGGAACCACTCAAAGTGTCTCTCTTTTGTTTCAAAAGGAAATCATTTTAATTGAATACAACAACTGACATATGGAAAACCGACCAAATGCATTCGGATTCTGTTGAAACATTGGGAAAATGATCCATGGGTCGTAAGTGATGTGTACGAGTCAACCCTGCCTAAATCCGAGGGCCAGTGTGCCGACACCACTCAATGTGTTTCTCTTTTGTTTTAAATGGACAAGATTTTAAGTGATAACAGCAATTGGCATACTTAAAATAGACCAAACACATTCAGATTGTGTTTATATTTTTGGAAAACAATCCATGGGTCATTTGTGACGTGTATGAGTCAACCTAGCCTCAATACGACGCATGGTGTGTCTGCAACCACTCAAAAATATCTCCCTTTTGTTTAAAATGGACATGATTTTATGTGAAAACAACAACTGACATATGGAAAACTAAACAAATGCATTCGGATTTATTTGGAACTTTAGGAAAACAACACATGGGCCATTTTTGACTTGTATGAGTCAACCCTATCTCAATATGAGGGGTGGTGTGGCCTGTACCACTCAAAGTGTCTCACTTTTCTTTGAAATGGACAACATTTTAAGTGAAAACAACAACTCACATACGGAAAATGGACCAAATGGATTCAGATTATGTTGATACTTTAGGAAAACTATCCATGGGTCATTTGTGAAGTGTATGATTCAACCCCACCTCAATCCAAGGAACGTTGTGGCCGGTACCACTCAAAGTATCTTTCTTTTGTTTAAAATGGATACCCTTTTATGTAAAAACTACCAGTATACGGAAAACCGACCAAACACATTCATATTCTGTTGATACTTTAGTAAAACGATCCATGGGTCATTTTTTATGTGTACGAGTCAACCTCACCTCAATCTGAAGCACGGTGTGGCCAACACCACTCAAAGTGTCTCTCTTTTGTTTCAAAAGGACATCATTTTAAGTGAATGCAAGAGCTGAAATTTACACTCATCAACGATAGTTGCAAACTCATTTTCATGAATTGGGTAGTTCCACTCATGAGGACATAAGTGATGAAAATACTAAGAAAATACATTTTCACCATATATTATAAAAAATACATGTTCAATGAAAAATGTATCACAAATCATTACATACCCAAATCTAGGATCAGAAAAAAAAAATTTGGGATTTGAGCAAATTTCAAACTCTTATTCAACTCTAATAAGTATTTCTCAGACTATTCTGCCTATTGGATTTTGATGGGGACGTGGGGGGGATGTGTTGGTTGGGGGGGTTGTGCAGGGGTGAGGTGAATTACTACAGGAAGAGTGGTTGGCATTTGAAGATAGAAATGTGTGTAAATAATGTTTGAGTTATTGAAACTATTATTAACTCTACTCGATGATTGTTGTCATGTGAATATTGAAATATGGAATTGTAGTACATGACATGGTTGGAAGATTTTTATGGTTTTATGTGTTTTTTTGAGATATTTTAGGTGTTTTTATGCTTGTTTATGTCTGTATGTGGTTTTTGTGATATTGTTTATGCAGGTGTATACTAGAGGGGCTACTGGAGGGCTGTTGTGCAATAGTTCTGGAAAAACACATTACCAACGGTTTTAAACTGTTGGTATAATAGTTCTGAAAAAACACATTACCAATGGTTTAAAACCGTAGGTATAATAGTTATGGAAATAGAAATTTAAAAACTATACCAATGGTTTAGAACTGTTGGTATAGTGTTTAGTATACAATATATACCAACGGTTTCTGGAAACCACTGGTAAAAACATTTACACTGCTAGTATTGCCAACGGTTTGTAAAACCGTTGCCAATAATCCAATTACACAGCCTTTCCCAATGGTTATACAAAAGCCATTAGTAATGGGCTACTACCATGCCTTACTTGCCAAATTTTTTCCAAACCATTGGTATACTATATACCAATTCTTTGGCAGCCTTTACAAATGGTTTTAAACCATTATTAAAGGCATAATTTCGAGTAGTGGATATAGTTCTTAAAGCGCCTTTTAATTTTATAAATGTTGCTGATTCTAGTCGTTATTTTTTAAATAAACTATTGAAATAGGAAGGATAAATTGTGACATATTCACCTACACCATATTTTGGTTATATTTTTATAATAATGTTTTTGAATTGATATATATAGTGATGTTTATACAAATTTTTTATAATATTTCATAAGAGGAAATAAATATGGTTTTCTTTGGGAATATGTCCATATATCAGTACTAAATTTAAGGAACATTTAATGGATAGAAGATGATCATTATTCATTATTTATGACTAATCATTATTATTTTTTATTATTGATTTACTAATATTATTTCTTAATAAGTGAGTTTGTGAAAACACCATCTGACAAAATAATTGATTAACTAATTTTTGTGAAATTTTTAAAATAGATTTAAGGTTGATTTCATTATAATATTACTTATCATGATATTTTAGGTTGAGTAGAAGATCCTATGAAATTTTTGGAAATGGGATAAAAAGTTTGTAAAATTGGAAAAAAAATTGAATTACTGATTAACCCCCCTCACTTATTCTAATATTTAACTAGGAACTATTTCGAAGAAAGTATAATAAAATTGATATAATCCCTGAAAATATTGACCTTCAATTTACTTGAAATTCATACAAACTAGTAGTTCATTAGAGTATAATGTTAATCTACCTAATCTTACATTTAATAATTAGGGTACTATAATTATAAATCCAAGTAGCACCATAATAATCTCTTAAAAGAAGAATAAAAAACACACTCAAACATTAAAAAATCATTCAATGAATAAGAAAAAATGAAACCCAAATTTTACATGGTTCAGAATCTTGTCGTAGATTCATAAGAGATAATTATGATTAATTTTTTATTACCAAAAGTAAAATATTTTTAAAAAATGGAAATAAATAAGATAATGTTAATCTTTTTCATAATTTAGTATAGTACATTCAACTCACTAGCTAGTCCCACTACTTTTTATAGAGGTTATTTTTTATTAATAGATTCCACCACCATATAATATGTTTGTTCATGAATCCATTTAATTAACCTTCCAATTGAGACTCCCATAGATTCAACCATCCTAGTTGATACACTAGTAATTATACCAAATGATTAGTCCTTACAAAATACATCAAAATTTTACAAAACATTTATGGTCTGAGCCATATAGTGATGGATCCTGATTCCATTAATATAGAAAAGATAAATTTAACATCTAGATACTAATATTATAATGAAATTATAGTGACATAAAAAAATTCATGACACCAAAAAACTCCCACTTGATGATTTCTTCAATGAACCTCCTTTAAATCTTTTAACACATTAGGAAAACTAAATCCTTACTGTAAAATTTTTTAAAGTGTAATCTATCCTCCTATTGTTCATAAAATTCCCATTGAGGCACAATTATTCCTTAGGATTTCATTACATATGAAATTTGGAAATATATCAGTCATAGTTTTCTTCCCTGTGATCATCCATAGCTCAAGAACGTAGTGCCCGGGACCCAAGTGACACTGAACCATTCCCCGTACCCGATTGGCCACATGAACTCAAGATCATCTACCTGACTGCTATAGGATGCTGACAAGCAGCGAGGGCCAAGGGTGTATTCATGGGGAAACTATTCCCTCATAGATCGAGTATACATAGTAGTAAATAATTTATAACCAATATAGGAAGCATAAGGATATATCAGACAACAAACGAAGTAAAGAGATAAACATAACAATGTAAATAAACAACTGGTGGTAGTAGAATATCAATAATAGATAAAAAATGATCTCATGTCATAAGTCTATTTAATAATGAGAGTGCAGGGGAATAGGCGTATAAGAATATAATACATTCTATACAAAACAAAAAATAGGAAAAATGAACTATTTCATAGCATCTCAATCATAGGACCAGTCCTCTACCCACATGCTCCATCCTAAACAATAATGAAATTAAGCATCAGGATGGGTTCACTTCCCATTATCCATACCTACATGCATAAGGTATACTCAAAATAGAACCTAAGAAGGGTGAGATATATAAATCTCTGTAGGCCGGAACCTATTATGTCTAGACCATTCCATTCATTATCTAAATAAATAACATTGTTCCATATATAATAAATGCATAGCATTAAGAAAATAAAACAACTGCACCTTGGTATGGCTTCCAAAATAGACACCTATCTTATACCACATTGTTTGGCCTATGCCAAAAGTCTGAAAAGGATAACAATGAATGAATAATATCTATACATGTGCCAAAGTATAAAAGGAAACCAAAGAGGGAAAACCCCCAGGATTTTACTTTGTCATGGTGTCTCACTTTCCATGTCATAACATAAGTATTCTAGTAAACAAGGGAGAAACACAATAAGTTCATAAGAATGATAAATTAATAATAATGATGGAGGAAGGTCATATGTGTAAGAAATCTACCAAAGAAAACCAAACATTCCATAAAACCTAGAGATGTAGTCCTATGCTCATCCTAGGTGATCTAAATAGAATCCCAATGGTTGCAACAGGAATATTCAATAACCCAATACCTTGATTGCACTAATGGAAACCCATATGGCATACCTTTCATCACTTGAGGATGGTGGATCTGAGTTCGTACCAAGTATCACACACAGTGGATTAGGTATCACCTAATGCATGGAATAACCATCTTTTAAAATAGTTCCATCCTCAGTTTCTCCCACGGGAATCCAATGTCACTCACGATTATAATAAACGACACAAGAAGTACTTACTTAGAAATCCAAATCATCGATCCTGGTGTGTCGAGTCATATCCAATTAACTTGGTGAGTCCATCCCTGTAGCCATTATGTTTGGACCCATGTTATCTCCCATCCCATATCAAGTGATCCATATCAACAAGGAATATCACAATGCATAACATTAATAATATTTCATGACACTAAATAAACATTTCATGCCATAAAGGGCAAGGAAAGTTTCCATGCTACCAAGCTATCCAATTGATACAATTCATCCATCAAAATAGCATATTTCATAAGGTAATTCATTAATCATTAAATATGAGAAAGGAATAAGAAGTAATCATAAGAAACAATGAATAATCTCTAAACAATGATATGCTACCATAGAAACATAGAATTAAAATGCCTTTATCAATATTCCATAAATGATATCTCAATATTCTGAGCTATCATGCTTGTCCAAGAAACACATTCGATTCAAACCCAAACAAGGTATAACCATCAAGAATATTTCATCAACATGTAAATAAACCCATACCATCCATAACAATGTATTTACCTTGGCCAAGTAGGATAACTCAATTCATGGAAATCACCAGTCTCCATCCGTAATAACTAAAGAGGAAAGGAATATAAGATAAAATTAATATGAGTAACCGTAATTCATCAAACACAAGATGGGGAAAATCATGAAAGAAATACATGTAATATCACAATCAAAAAGGGATTAAATACTAGAATAATCAATTTAATATAATTAATGTGATATTAAATGAAATATTCAAGTATTACCAAGGCATGCGGCACTATACAAGGACCAATTAATTCATTAAGTATAGTAATTTCTAAGAGGGACCCAATTCATGGTTCATTTATCATTTTAAATCCATAATTACATGTATGGCATTAAACCAAGGTGTAACACGCACCCAAGGCCATATTCATATTTAAAATAATGGTAATCACATTCCATTTAGGTTTGGAACACCCAAAGGGGTGACCAAGGTCTAGATGAACACACAATGAAGGGGTTTACCAGTAAACTATGGTCATTATGAACATGGAAAAAACCCTGACTAATTTAATATTCTACAAAAAAGGCTTCACTGGAAGGATCCAGCTAGTGTCACAATGGCCCAATGCCAAAAAAATTTGATGAAAAATAAGGTAAAATGAATAGACACCCTACATCAATGTTTTGTTAGTCCACATGTTTGAAAGAACCATTGAATCAGTTTAAATTGGAGAAATAGAAATATTTAGACCCCCCCCCCAAATAGGGAAATGATCCATCACATAGAGTAAACATATTGAAAGATAGTAGAAACTCAAAATAGATGAGAGTGGATGAGAGTTCCTACCAAGATGAGTCCATAGATTATGATGTCAACGGAAATGGGTTCTATTTGAGGGAGATATAATAAAATCCCACAGAGGAGGAGGGGATGGTTTGTGCACATGGAGGGAGGAGAAAAATACCAGCTTGAGGAAAAAAGGAGTAAAGAAACGAGGAATAAATCATTAATGGGTGAAAAAATTGACATTTTACTAGAAATTATATTTACATAGTTTAAAATATTTGTTGGAAAATCATGCACCAACCCTGTGATAAGTTATACTCAAATGGGAACCCTGTATGGGAAAGATACATGGTTTAAATAACAGTTCACCAACCATGTGTTTGGTATCTATCCCAAACTACATCAACCTCACACATTCATTCAAGCTAGGTCACAAAGTTTTAGCCAAACTATGTGGCCCATCATGTTTCCACCATTTTGGTGATCAGGTCTTAAAATGAGCCATGGATACCTCAAGGACATCCTTAATCATCTTAGGCTTCAAATTAAGGGATGTATTAATCAATTAAACCAAATATTTTAATGGTTCGTACCTATGGATAAAGACAGTATGTTACAATATACCCACCTTGGAACTTCTCATCCCTACGAAGCCTTGCAATAATGTGGAGAACATCACATGACCTACTCATGCTATGAATCCTCACTTAAACAAATGTATTATGTTTCCAACCATCCCGGGCACCCATCATACCCAGGAACATTCATCCTAGTGGTTCTTTACTGACCATTAATGACAAGAGAGAGAGAATTCAAGTTACAGCATCCCTGTTCAACTATCCTCGGGGAACCCATCTTTTAAGGCTGGTGAATTTCAAAATCTATACATGATGACTTTAGAAAAAGTCACCTTATGGAATCTCCGATTATTCCCACCGAACCCTATAACCACTTCCAATGGAATCTCAAGACAAATCATCCTTTTAAGAATTGTTCTCCGACACAAATATAGAACAACCCTCAATCCAACACATTTGGATAAACAAGGTTAAAACAACCCTCAAGAGTCTGACCGAAGTCCGGGTAACCTTGGATTCAAAAACATGAATCCAAAGAGATCATATAATAAAAACCGTATTTAGAGATTACAAATGATACGTCGTTACAATTTGAATATCATTCCTTAAGAATATTGATGGAAACCATATCTAAAACAGTCTGACATTCAATTAAAGAGGAAAATGGATGGTTTCTATGAGTCTATGCATTACATTACTACTTGGGAACCCAAGTATGACTCAGGATCGACCAGAAATCTAAAAAAACCATACTTCATGAGTGTGACTCAGATCAAAACACCGTAATAATCCCAATGTTTTTTAAAACATTACCATGGAATACAAAAAACACTCTCTTAGTGTACTCAGATGATACCAAGATAGGGTACATGGACTCCTTGAAGTCGAGAGTACACTTTGAGGTTTAAACGGGCTTCAAAAATAATTCGAGAATCTTTTTTACAATGGAGATAATGTTTATCTATACATTTCTAAACCAACCCTACCAAATAAAATGGAATGATTTTCCAACCATTTTGAATGGTCCTCTAGGTTGTGCACTTTCTAAATAAAGGACTCATTTACCCAGATCCGACACAATTCTCCCCAACATATGAGTGTCCTTAACATCCGACTAAATGATCAACACCAAAACCAATATATCGATAAACCATTTAACAGGACAAAGAGTTCTTCATATATTGACACATGCTACCCCGATATTATAGAAGCACAAGATACATCCTTGATACTACCAATACACTTATCATCTATATGAATTCAAGTATCTAATGGTCCACACAAAGGATTATCACAAGATTACCACTTCCTATATGACCATCGAAAATGTTCATGATATATCGAATCATCCAACATAGAAAATAAAGGAATGGAAAAAGGTCACAAAACCTCCTAAGTGTTCAAATATTACCTTGTCTTGTCCAGTCTTCTAGAACCGAGCATTTCAAAATGGTTATACTTAGTGAAAATATCAAATAGCACATGACCACCGATATAAACAATGTTTTTTATAGAACCAAGATTCCTTCACTATACTATAGAACTTCAACATTACCAAAAAAAATGATTTACGGAAATTAATTAACAAGAGTTTCAAAAGATTGAGGGTGCTACCTAAAATAGGTAGCCCCTATCTAAAGAAAAATCATTTACCCGCAACGAGGTCACACCTACAAAGGTCACTGAATTAAGAACTAATATTTATATCCTAAATTGGGAAGGAATAGTCCCATGTAATGGTCAAATTTTATCTCAAGGTAAAAATCACAAAAACAATGAATGTATTTAAAATACCTATAAACAATGTGTCAGAATAAGAAAAATACTTAAGAAAGTAAGAAACTAAAATAGTGGTTTCCATTGTAAAACCTCTAAATGTATATGGATCTAGACACTGCTCATTTGGCACTGACTACACTACATATATATTGGATTAACTGTGGCCTGGTGGTGCTTCCTAATAAGCCTGAGTAGATCCACTCTGCTGATGTTTAAGTTATATGAACTGAATAACTCATCTATGAGCATTTCCATGTTAGCCTAGTGGACCAGTAGATGATGAAATCCAAGCCTGACATGGAGTCTTAGATCTTATTTCAAACATAGGTGTCAGTATAGTACCTTTGTCAATGTATATTGAAGGAAAACAGTAACAGAAGTGTTAAAGATGACCCATCAAGTCGAAAGCTTGACATTCGATTAGGTTATTCATGAATTAGAGTATCTTATGGAATGGATTTTCACACTGATGAGAAATTATTGATTTAGTATGCATATTATGGATTTTACCATCCCCACTTTTACCCTCAAAACATAACTTCCTACAACTATAAGAACCATCATCCTCATGTGGAAGAGAACTATCCTAGCTCACACTACCAGACTCAATGATATTTTTTCGTAATTAGATGCTAGTTCCCGACCTCTTTGATGGTAAAAAAATAAAATACACTAAATTTCATATAGAAAACATGAACAATATCATCCTTAACATTCCTCATACTTTTCAATTCATCACTGGTCAAAGATAGAGAAAAATGTTGAAGCTCGGTGAAATTATAAGAATACTCAAGCACTATCATAGTGCCTTACTAAAGATGAAAGAACTCGCAAGATTAATCCACTCTAAAATTATATAGAAATAAATCATCATAGAAATCCATATATAATTATTCCCAAACAATTCCTTGGTAACGCTCTGACTAATAAATTACATAAAACCACAACTTGGTGGAGTCACACTACATGTAGGTGGAAAGCGTAACCATCCTCTCTAATGGTGTCTCAAGATGACAAAACATGGGAACCATATATTCAATCCATGACTCTACAACATGAGGAATGCCACCCCATGAGAATGTGGGAGGTTGATACTACTAAAATTATCATATAATAACCTTCTGAGAAGGCCGTTACACCTTTGAAATAGTGACCCACCTCTAAATTGGAAAGGAATTACATTCATAAATGGATCAAGGTGAAATATTCTTTTTAAAAAGAAACATGAGACATTGACCTTTATCATTACTAGTTAAATGGGATATAGGTTTAGTCTCTTGTGATCCTTATGGGATCCTTCCATTTTTATCTGGACATGGATCTTGGTGCAGGCTACTACTGTGTTATGGTTAGAGGCAAGATATGTACCTTCCCTCTTTATCAATTTTCCATATATTGTTCCATGTATTAGGGATCCTTTGTAACTAAAATTATTTATTTATGCCTATATATTCTGTTTCTTTTTTTTATGGATATTTTATATATGGTGTGTGCTTGGAAATTATACAGTTAATTTGTAACGACCAAAACTGTTATGAATAAAATTCCCTTTATTTTAATTAAATTTCTTATGGATTTAGAAAACACATGAAATAATTTTTTTTATTATATCAAATTGGATTTAAATGAACATTTAGTATCATTACCATTGATGATATAGCCGTTGAACAGAGATAAAATGACTAGTATAAAAATAGGGTTTTAACAAATACATTTGACATGGAAAATAGAAGTGATGGTCTCAACTAGTAGGATCATACCCTATGAAGCCCATTTATCAAAGATTGTGAGGGAGATAAAATTTTTGGGCCTTCCCTAAACCAATACCAAGACGAGATCCAACAACTTATGTATGAGAAAAAACCATTTATGGGAGAATCTCAAGCTAATTGAGATCACGACCCAAACCATGTTCACCAAACGACCCCATAAAAGCCCCACCATCACACCCCTTAATCATAGGAAATATGATGGTGTAATAAAGGTATATGTAACTATACCCTAGAATTATTATTATGTGCATTATTTTTGTAAATAATAACGAACATACTTTCATTTTAGTATCGTTAATTTGTAAATGATTTTTAAAGAACAAATAGTATTATTGGTTAATATTTAAATTCAGTTAAGAAATCTATTTTGATGAATTAATGGATTTTTGAATTAAATAATATTTTAATAAAAGATTATAATTAAATTAATTTTGTTAAACATAAATGATCATATAATTCTTATGAAGTCAATTGGAAATTTTATTAAGGTTTGAAAACTGTTTATTTTTTCAAAACATGTCAATTTTCAATAAATGTTGGTTTTTATTTTAAAATTAAAAATTCAAATTTTTATAAATTTCATTAGAAAAATTAATATTATTTTCGGAATCTGGATGTCAAAATTATTCAATGGTTAATTTTTTATAATTTTGTGAGACAATAATATTTTTGGGTAAAAATTAAATACTATATAAATATATAATGTGTTTTAGGACATCGTAATGACCGAATAGTGATGTAATAAAATACTATAAATGGTATATTTGGAAAAGTATATTTTTCCATTAAAATAACGTAATTTATGTTTATATTATTTATTTTATAATGCCTTAGTGAATCTTCCAATACATATAAAATATTTTACAATTTTAAAATAATTTGATTGAAAGTGTGACTCACCTCTACATAATTAAAGAAATTTTTTAATATTTTCATCCATTGTCCTTAAAAAATAATTTATACCACTCCCATTTTCCAAAAATCATTGACAAAAACACTTTTATGGTTTATTAGTTTTAATATTTTAGTCTGTAGTGTCCAAAACCAAAATAATAACGAATTCCACCACTATTCCTATGTAAACCCACCCCAGAACCCATTCCACTTCACTCAAGCTCTTTTAAGCTCAACTAACCAATTTCCCTACTTCCTAGAGTCCTTACAAGGCACCCCTATGATGTTAAGATGCCTCTCCCAAGCCTTTGGTATCACACATCCAAGTAAGGGATCTCCATCTCCCCTTTTTCTTCGAGCACCTCTTTTATGTCATGCCTTTTAATTTTCATTTTCCTAATTTGGGATATATTATTATATACCTAATTACATTACATTTTATGTTTAAATGATTTGAACTTCATTTAAGGCCCATTAATCCCACCTATGATCCTTTAAACCCAACTGTTACTATACCAAAATTCAATAAGGTATTTCTCTCTTCTCCTTTCTATTCAATAATTTACTTTTATGTATCTAAATTACATTTCACATGTTGGGGTATTTTGTTCCATGATACCCTTACTATCCATCCCATGTATAAATTATGGTATACAACTTTATCTCTCATCAACCCAATTTATGAATTTCTATATGACATTGTTATGCTTCCAAAATTTCACTGTGATTTTCCATTCCCAAATCATCGTGTAGTGAATACCATACCAATTCCTCTATCAAGGGTAGTCACATTTATTCACTAATAATTATTAAATGGTGAAATAAATGTATAAATTACATATTCCATTATCATGGAATAAATGATTATGTTGAATGAATCCATGTTATATGATATATGTTGAACACTGAAACGTGAGATTGAAATGATTATGAATAGTGCGCCATGATAGAACTCAAATACATTTGGTAATGATTAGTATCATGATATGTCATTTTGGGACATGAGTTTACCTAATTACATTATAGGAATTTTTTCCACCATGTTGGGATAGAGGTTTATATGATTCCTTTATGTAAATGATGTAGTGTTTTAAGTTGTTTCCAAATTTCCAGGTTAGGATATTCATGTCATATCATGCATTTATGGTCATGTTTCTCTTATGTTCCATTTATATGCCTATTTAATAACATTTATTTCATTATTCATGTTATTCTTGGTTTAATCCCATATTAGGATTTATATATCTCCCTTTTCTTATGTCTTTCCTCAGGTAATCCCATGCAATGCTAAGTAAGAAGGAATGTTGTGGTCTTGTCAAATACGTTTTCAATAATGATGTGTATTTAATGTTTTATGATATTATATAATGATATTAAGCCCAAAACACACCATACCTCTCAATATTATGATTTTTATTAAGTTCAATTTTATGTAATAAATCATGTTTAAATATAAAATAATGAGTAGAGTCCTTATAGTTTGTATCGGATGATAGGTTTATTTATTTTTGGGATTAAGATTAGAAAACTCTAGTGAAAGTCATACGGATAAGACTAAGTATAAGAAAAAAAACCCTAAAATTTAATGAGTATTGAGTAAGTGTTTTATCAAGAAAATACATCTCTTATGAATTGGAACAAGTAGAGGTAGCTCTGGAACAAATTTATCTTGGGGTAAAACTCGAAAACACAACTTTGAGCTAGACTTGAACAAGAAGTGGTGCACAAAAACGGGCCTTGATTCACTCTTGGTTCGACAATCCCAAGGCATATGATTTGGTAAATTCATAATTTTATGATGAACCATTATTAAGGGAACAAAAATAATTCCTCTAATAATTTATGATAGGAATTATATCATGGATAACATTGATTGATGCTTATAAATTCATAACTCAAGGAGATAAATATTATTTATTAGTTATCCCTTTAATGTCATTGAATTCACCTTTAGTTGTTTATTAGTTTAAATTTACACATCCATATGTCTATATTGGATATGGTAGAACCAGAATATAAAAGTGAAAGTTAGGGTTACCTTCCATAGTTATACACATTATTTTATATCAAGAACGTTTTTTAAAACAATCCAAACATCCCTACAAAAAATGTAAGTAGTGATGTTGGTGAAAAAAAGGGAAATTATTTCATGACATCAATGTAACACCTCTTCTATCACAATTTGTGGATTGAACTTCCTGGTGAACCTCATTAGACTTCCCCTGGTAGAATTTGATGCAATTATTAGCATGGATTGGATTTCTATATATAGAGCCAACATAAATTATCGAGAGAGGGAAATCACTCCCCATTTGGTGAATCAACCCTCAATTCTATACAAGTGTAAGGAGGGGGATGGATCTTCATTAGTGACATTATCCCAAGAATGGATATTATTTTCCTATGAGAACACATATCTTTATTATAAGATTGATTCTATGGAAGGAACCATCCTTGAAGACATTCCTATTTTTGTGGGAATTCACAAATGTGTTTCTTGAGGAATTTCCTGGTCTTCCTCCTAGAATAGATGATTAATTCTATATTGATCTTATACATAATGAATTTCTAATATCCAAAACTCCATATATAATGGCTTTTATGGTGCTTGAGGAGATAAAAAACTACAGGAGAATCTGGATGAAGAGTTTATATGCCTAACTACTTTATCATGGGGTGCACTAGTACTCTTCATCAAGAAGAGGGATTCATCAATGCGCCATTACATTGATTATCATGAGAACAAAAAAAATCACGATAAATAATAATTATCCTTCACCCTGTATTAATAAATTATTCAAACAACTACATAGAACAGAATACATCTCCAAAGTTGGATCTGCGGTTGGGATATTACCTGGTAAGGGTGAAGAAAGAGGATATCCTCAAGACTACTTTTGAAACAAACTATGGGCAATATAAATTAATAATAATTCCTTTCAGACTCACTAATGCTCTATAAATATTCATGGACTTGATGAATAGAGTCTTTATATATTACCTAGACAAATTTGTTTTATTATTTATAGATGATATTATAATATACTCTGAAACCAAGGTGGAGCGTGAGGAACATCTAAGAACAATACTTGAGACCTTGAGAGAGGATAATCTGTATGAAAATATAGAAAGTGTTAGTTATAGTTGATGGAAGTCTCATTCCTGGGGAATATCATCACAAGTAATGAGATATCTATGGATACTTTCAAAAAAACAAATTAAGGGATAGAATATGTCTATATCTGAGATGGATATCTGTAGCTTCTTGGGGTTAAATGGATATTATCACTGATTTGTGAGAAATTTTTCACGATTGAAAAACCCTTTTACTAAGATAACATATAAGGGATTAATGTTTTCCTAGAATTATGAATGTGAATGAAGCTTCATGGAGTTGAATAAGAATATTATCATTTCCCATATGCTCACACTAACCAAAAGTGGGGAGCTTTTCATATTATTCAATGATGCTTCAAAGAAGGTCTTGGGATGTGTGTTGATGTAGAATGAAAAAATCATTGCCTATTCCTCAAGGTAGTTGAAAATTCCAGTGAAAAACTATCCCACATAAGATATGGAGTTAGCAGCAGTGATCTTTACATGGAAAATATGGTGGCATTATCTCTATGGTTAGAAGTGTGAAATTTATACAGATAAAAAAAGTCACAAATATATATTCACACAAAAAGAGATGAATATGTGCAAACGAATATGGTTAGAGCTCATCAATGATTATGAATTCTCAATCTATTACCATCCTAGGAAAGAATATATTGCGGTAGATTCTCTAACTAAAAATGACCCAACAATTCTATAATTGATTATAAATAAAAAGGATCCATTCTTCTTATATTTGATGAAGATGGACATTTGAATCATAAAGAAGGGAACATAATCAATCATTTCACAAATTATTTCTCAACTGTCTCTTTTGAAAAAGTTAAAGATGCTCCACAAATGATGAGGGAACTCAGAAGAATGTGGAAACTATTATAAAAGGAAAGTCCTTAGATTTTGATGTTAATGAAGAAAGAATTGTATGATTTGAGTGGAGACATTGTGTTCCATAAAATACACTATTAAGGAATGAACTTTATGATGATTCATATAGTTCAAATTTCTCCATTCACCCAGGAAAAACAACGATGTATTGAAATCACTAGGAGCACTATTGGTGGGATAAATTTTAGAAAGATATTGCTAAATATACATCAAAGCTCCTCGTATGTCAGCAAGTGAATACTGAGAGGAAAAAATCTAAGTGGATGATGCAACCATTACTAATACCATTATAGAAATGGGAAATCATCACCATGGAATTTCTCACCAGACATTTGAACTAATACGAAGGAAATAATGCGATATGGGTGGTTGTGGATCATATTATAAATACTGCACACTTCATTGTTATTCTAGAGGATTTCCCACCGAATCAACTGGCACAAATATACATCAGAGAGGTGTTAAGTCTACATGGTGTACCAAATCTATTATGTCAGACAGAGATCCAAGATTCACCTGGATGATCTGGAATAGTCTCTAATATGTTCTAAACAGTAAGTTAAACTTCATCATGACCTATGAACCTCAAACTGATGGTCGATATGAGTAGTCAATCCAGACACTTGAGGACATGTTGAGAGCTTGATCAATAGAATTAAAAGAGAGATGAGACCAACATATATCTTTGGTGGACTTCTCTAACAACAAAAATTTACACTAATGAATCCAAATGGATCCTTATAAATCCATTTATGGGAAGAGGTGAAGAAAACTAACTTGTTGGGATGAAGTTGGGTAATGAAAAATTCTTTGTCCAGAAATGGTTTATGAAATGGTTGATAAGGTTAAGACTATTCAGCAGCACATCAAAGCTGATCAGAGTCAACAAAAGAGATATACTAAAAATCTTCAATGATACCTTGAGTTTGATTTTGGAGACATGGTATTCCTCCACATATCTCCATGGAAAATAGTTATGAGATTTGGGAGGAATGTAAAGCATAGTCCGAGGTACATCGTCCCTTTTGAGATCCTTGATCACATAGGGGCAGTGTCTTATCGACTAGAACTCCCGCAGAACCTATCTCAAGTACATTATGTATTCCATGTATCACTCTTAAGAATGTACATACTAAACCCATCACATTTACTCAATCCAGAGGTGGTACCTTTGGGTAATGACCTCTCTTATGAAGATAATCTGGTGAAGATATTAGATCTTAGAGAAAAAGTTCTGTGAAATAAGAAAATTACCCTAATAAATGTGTTTTGGAGAAACTAGAAGTTTGAATAAGTGATATGGTAATCGATGTAATTGAGGCAGTAGTGTTACCCTCATCTATTTTAGTTTTTGAAAATGAAATTTGGAGGGTGACTTTTTTAAGGGGGTGGTTGTAACAACTAAAACTATTATGAATAAAAATTCATTTCATTTAATTAAATGTCTTATGGATATAGAAAAAACATGAAATCCTTCTGTTTTGTTATATCCAATTTGATTTAAATGACCATTAAGTATCCTTACCATTGATGATATTTCCATTGAACTGTGATGACATGACTAGTATAAATGTCTTGTTTTAACAAATCCTTTTCACACAAATTAAGGAAGTAATGGCCTTAACAAGTAGTATTATACCCAATAAATCCCATTTATTAGAGCTTATAAGGGAGATATAATTTCTATGTTTTACGAAGACCAAGACCAATCTTAGATCCAACAACTTAAGCATGAGAAAAACCGTTTATTGGAGAAGTTCAAGCTCATTGAGATCAGAACCCCAACCATGTTCACCAAATGACCCCATGAATGCCCCATCATCACAAACCTTACTCTTAGGGAATATGCAATAGTAATAAATGGATATGTAATAAGACCCTATCATTATGATCATGTTCATTATTTTTTTATATAATAATTGATATACATTCATTTTAGTATTGTTACATTGGAAATTATTTTTAAATCACAAATAGAATTTTTTGGTTAATATTCAAATTCAACTAAAAAATCTATTTTAATGAATAAATGGATTTTTTTAATTAAATAATATTTTAAAAAAATATTATTATTAAATTAATTTTATTAAATATAAATGATCATATAATTTTGAGGAAGTAAATTGTAATTTAAAATAAGGTTTAAAAACTATTTTTGTCAAAACCCCTAATTTTTTCATATATTCCAGTTTTAATTTTAAAAGTAAAAATTCACATATTTAGAAAATTATTTAGATAAAATTAAATTTGTTTTTTAATCATTATATAAAAAATTATCCAACAGTGAATTTTTCATAATTTTCTAAGATTCAATATTTTAAGTAAAAATAAAATATATTTTAAATATATAATGTCTTTTATGACATCATAATGACCCAATAGTGATTTAATAAAATTCTAAAAAGGGTATATTTGGAAAAATATATGTTTTCCTTCAAAATAATGTAGTTTTTGTTTTATTTTATTTATTTTATAAAGCCTTAGTGAATTCTCTAAGACATATAATATATTTTACGATTTCACAATCATTTCAATGAATGTGTAACTACCCTACAAATAATAAAGGAAAATATTTTAATAAATTCCACCCTTATCATTATAAAATAATGTATACCACTCCCATTTTCTAAAAAACATGGGAAAAACCATGCGATGATCTGTGGTTTTGAATATTTTAGTGTGTAGGGCCCAAAACCAAAATAATAAAGAATTCCCCCACCTTTCCTATATAAACCAACCTAAGCATGCATTCCTATTAATTAAATTTAATTGATGCTCGAATACACTCTCCCCACTACTCCCTAGTGTTCATCAAAGGTTACATTAAGCTCCAAAGAATCTTTTCCCAATCCTTTGGGATCACACGTCCAAATAAGGGATCTCCCGCTCTCATTTTTCTTCAATAACCTCTTTTATGTAATTCATTTTAGTTTTAATTTTATTTATTTGAGATGTGTTCTTCTATACCTTTTTACTATACATTCTATTTATAAATTATGGGAACTTACTTTTTGTCCCATTAATCCCTTATGATCCTATAAATCCACTCTTTACTATGCCGAAATTCTATAAGGGATTTCTCTCTTTTCATTTCTATTCAAGAATTTTCTTTTATACATCTAAATTACTTTTCAAACGTTGAGATATGATATTCAATTATCTCCTTACTATCCATCCCATTTATAAATAATGATAGACCCATTTCTCTCTCATTAAACCAATTTATTAATTTCCATATAATGTTGTTATGCTGCCAAAATTGCACCACGATTTTCAATGCCAATGTCTGTGTGTAGTGAATACCATACCCATTACTCTATCAAGTATATTTACCATTATTCACACATAATTATCTAATGGAGACTTCAATATATTAATTCCACATTCGTTGATCAGGGAATAAATGATTATGTTAAATTAATTGATGTTATATGATATATGTGGCATAGTTAATCATGATATTGAAATGATTATAAAGGGTGAACCCTAATAGCGCTCCAATGAATTGGGTAATGATTAGTATCATGATACGTTTTGTTGGGGAAGGGTTTTATCTGATCTTTTATATGACTTTTGATGACTATGTTGGGATAGGGGTTTACCTAATTTCTTTATGTTAATTATGCAATATTTTACATTGTTTCCACATTTCCATGTTATGATAATTATGTCATATCATGCCTTTATGTTCATGTTTATCTTATGCTCCATTGATATGAATATTTCTTAACACGAATTGTATTCTTCATGTTATTCATTTTTTAGTCTCTTATTAGGATTTATATCTTACCCTTTCTTTTTTATATCCTTAGGTTATACCATGTAACAATAAGTGTGAATGAATTTTGTGGCCATGTAAAAGATGTTTTAAATAAAGATTTCTATTTAATGTTTTATGTTTTTATGTAATTTTCCTAATCCCAAAAGACAATATACCTCTTTATCTTATATGTTTAATTAAGTTCACTTTTATGTAATAAATAATGTCTAAATATGGAATAAAGAGTAGGGTCTTTATATATTACACTAATATTTCTTCGTGATAAATTCCAAGAGATTGGTGATGAGAAAAATATGGATGTGGTGGGCCTTGAGCCACCCATTATACATTTCGTAGTGGACATCTCAGAAGACCCAAACCCATGATGTCTAGACCTTTCCATTTAATTCTATAAATTAAAAATAGTGTTCTATATATAATAAATGTAGAGATGTAAATAAATAAAATAACTACACCTTGGTCTGGGTTCCCAATCGTAAACTTGTCCAATAAAACCTTCTTCCACCTATGCCAAAATTTTGTAATGGATTCCTTTGCAAGAATAATATGTATAGAAGGTCCAAATTAAACAAGGAAACCCAAGAGGGAAAACCCCAATATTGTTCTTTGGATTAGGGTCTCAAAAACCATGTCATCACATAATTATGACAGTTAGTAAAGGAGAAACACCAAAAAGTTAAAAATAATGTTCAAATAATAATAATAATGGAAGAAACACATATGAGTAAGAAATCAAGTAATCCAAACCAAAAAATCAATCATATTCAGAGGTGGATACTTGAGCCCATATAAGGGGATCAAAATAGAGTCACAAGGGTCACAAAGGGAACATCCAATAACCCAATACCTCATGTCCATCCAAAGAAACACATACAACATCCCGTGTATCACTTGAGGATGTTGAATCTTAGTCCATACCAAGTATCTCACACAGGGGATTAGGTATCACTCAACGCATGGCATAAACATCTTTCCAAATGGGCCAATCCTCAGTTTCTCCCCTAGGGAACTAGTGTCACTCACTAATATAAGAAAAAACTCAAGCATCCCTTTCCTAGAAAGAAAAATCATATCTCTCAAAACATCGAGCCCTAACCAATGTACTTGGAATGTCCATCCATGGTGATCATATTTTGGGACCAATGTTCTCTCTCAGCTCATATGAAGTGATCCATATCAACAATTCATATCACAAAGATTAAAATTAATTATATTTAATGCTACTAAATAAATAACTCATTATTTCAATGGAATGGAAATATACCATGCTACCAATCTATCTAAATGATACAATTAATCCATAAACATGGCATATTTAATAAGGAAAGTAATTAATCATTAAAGATGAGCAAGGATGAAGAAAAAAACATAAGCTACGATGCATAAGATATAATGACTGAAATGAAACAATATTCACATTGAATTAACATTCCTTTATCCATATTTCATTAATGATATCTTAATATTTTAAGATATCAATTTAGACAAAGAACCACAATCCATTCAAACTCAAACGAGGTATAAGCATTAAGAAATTTGCATCAACATGTATCTAAACACGTTTCATCAAGGAAATTTAAAAATTATAAGGTATTTAGTTTGGGAAAGAATAAAAAATGAATTAAATCCAAAAAAATGTTTTAAAGCATAAGTACTGAAGAGTCAATACACATAGTATAAAATTAATTTGAGTAACCATAACGCATTAATTATGATATGGGGCATAGAATGATGCAAATATTTGAATATCACAATAAAAAAGGGATTCAATACTTGAAAAATAAATTTAATATAAGTCATGAGATACTAATATAATTCTTCATGTATTCCCAAGGAATATGGCACTACTCGAGGACAAATTAATTCATTAAGCATATTTCTTTCCCAAAGGGACCCAATTCATGGTTCATTTCTCATTATTAATAAATTATTCAATATATGGAATTAAAAAAATGTTCCATACAAAACTACAATAATTTTTATATTGAAAACATTGGGAATCATAGGTCATCTTGGTTGGGCACACCCAAAGGGGTTCCCAAGTAAAATACAAACACCATATGAATGGGTTTCTAACTAAACTATGGTCTTTACAGACATGAAAAAACACTATATTAAATTTAATATGCTATAATAAGGCTTCAATAAAAGAATTTTTCTAGACGCACAATGGTTGGATGATAAAAAGAGATGAAAAATATGGGAAAAGGAGTAGACCCCATACCTCAACATTGTGGTAATCGACATTTATGATACCAAACAATGATTTAACCAACAATGAGATAAATCCGAAGATTTAACAAAATCCCCCAAATTGGGGAAAGATTCCCCACAATAAAATACTGTTATAGATGGTAAAAGAAACCGTTAATAGATGGGTATGTATTATATATCTTTCCAAGACGAGTCCAAACCTTATGATGGAAAAATAAACAGATGATAATTGAGGAGATATCATGAAACCCTAAATAGGATTATATGATAGTTTGTGCAATAGGAGGGAGGATGACAAATCAGATTGAGGGAAAAAGGAGGAAACAAAAGAGTTATAAATCCTTAATGGGGGAAAAGTTCAATATTTTACTCAAAATTGAACTGCGAAAAGTTTGGCCATGGGGTTGGGAAACTGTGTACTAATCATGCCCCATGTTCAGCTCCAACAAGAACCCTGCATGGGCTCAATATGTGGTTTGACTAACTATATGACAACCGTGCATTTGGGATCTGTCCCAAATTGATGCAACCCCACATGACGGTACACCCTATGTTTCACAGTTTCAGAAAAACTATACAACTTAGTTTATTTTATTCCTTTCGGTGCTCCAGGATTCAAATGAGCCCCAACATCCCTTGGGACCACCATTAACCTCTTAGGATTCAAATTAATGGTCTTATTAAAAAATTAAACCAAAAATATTAAAATTCTATACCATTGGATAAATATGGGATGTTACAAAAAACATTTTTCTCATGAATATTATGAGTGAAATGGGATTTCATGGAAATATTTTTCATTCTTTTAGTAAATAATTGATTATATGAAGGGTGTATAACACTCTAACTATCAAAGAATAATTTTTTTCATTCTAAATATTTTCATAGTTCATTAATTATGTATAATTTCTATATAAACTCTTTTCAAGCTTCTATAACTTCATCATACTCTACTTTATTTGTATAAAAAGTCACCAGTAGATATATCCAAGACATCCATAGGATCTGTATTCTGCCAAAGGTATACAAAAAACACTCTTTAATTTTCTAAGTTTCAGAATCACTAGAAAAATCCACTTAAAAATCAGTATAAAGGATCATATTCCCAAAAAACAATGTCTTATATACCAATACTTTCAGTTATTAGATGATCCACTTAATAGATCTCCAGTGATTATTACCTGAGCTATAAATGAAATAACTTACCACACCCACTACAAAGTCAATTTTTATACATATAAAAATAATGTCACACATCAAGATTCTAATATGTGATGAACATTATACTTTTTATACGTATTGGATGTTATCAACCATTGATGGTGAATGTTCATTGAATAACATGAAGTGTCCAATGAGGGGTTTCAAACATATTTTCAATTTTTAATTTGAAACCATTCAATGATATTTTAGATTTTTTCATTCTGGGATAACAACAACTTACTATATTTTTTATCCTTCTCAATCCTTATCCTCAATAATTTCTTATCTTGACCAGTATCCTTTATTTCAAAACATCTAGAGAACTTACTCTTAAACTCTTTAATCCTATTAATTTTTTACCTTTTAGTAACAACTGATCAATATAGATTATGTGAATAATGAATGTTCCATCACTTCATGACTTCTTTATAAAAATTTCCTTTGGATTCACTCAATGCTAAAATTTCCACATTTTTATAATAAATAGAAATTCTTATTCCACTATAGAGGTTCCTATTTCAATCCATATAAAATCCTCTTTGTTTTTCAAATGAGAGACACATTTTTATGGTGTTAAAACCCATTATGATACATCATGTAGATCTCCTCACCATAATAAAAATGAATAAAGTATGTATTCACATCTGTCTACACCTTATTTGACCATTTGATGAGACAATGATTAGTATAGTCTTGATTTTTGTATGATTTACTATCAGTGAAATTAATACTAATAAAGTGATTAATTCCTCAAGGTTGATCCATTCCACAACCAACCATGTCTTATATCTTCTAGTTATGTTAGATTGGTATTTTAAACAGTACACAACATTATTCTCAACTACTCATTTCCCGTTTCTTAGTTAAACCATCTACCAAGTTCTATTAAACACTAAGGAATTCATTTATTTCTCTATGGATAACATCTGATACATTATGTCACTAAGAGTTTCTACCAATTATCAATATTCAAGTACCATAGAATTTGTTTGAAGTAATATGTTCCTATAAACCATATATCACTATAATGGTTATATGAATCTAGAAAATATTCAATGAGATGTTTCAACATTATATGGAAGTTCAGTTTCTGATACTTGAACTTATGGTTCACTTTTTTTCAATTTCGTTGGTACTGGACATTTTCCCCACAATTTCTCATTTCTTGAGCATTCTAGAACTTTTTCCATTGATAATATTTCTATTTCATTCATTCCAACAATCTTAATAATTTATATTTTATAACTTACAACTTTTTCATTCAAAATAACATGTACTTTAGTATTCAACCTATTTTCCTCAACTTATAATTTATCCAAGTTCATATTATTCATTATAATATTTATATTTATGATTAAATATCAACATATAATGATATATCATTTTTTAGAAATTTCAGTATCCAAAATATTCAATTATATATCCTTCAAAGAAACAATATTTGGAATTTAGCACCAAATTATTTATGTTTTTATCATCAATAAGGGAGTATGTAATGGATTTAATGATTTGGATGTGTGAAATTTCATTTTTTTATCATACCAATGTTTTTATGGTTGAATATTTCCTCCTATAGTATAGTTAACTTTATTGATCAAGTATTATATTGTGTTAATAGATTCCACCCAGTTGGCCTTAGGAATACCAGAGTGTACACGCATAGATCTAAAAATCTCTGGAAAATCCCATTTCATCCTTTATGTAATTCAATTAAATTGTGGAGTTATAGGTACTATTATCACTATCTCACTCCCTTTATTTTGATAGAACTTCGGGATGTTTCAAATATTATATTCCCCACCATTATCAAATCTTAATAACTTTAATTTCTAACAACTTTCTAATACCACCATAGATATCAACTGTATAATGGAATCAACCAAATGAGATTTTTTTTAAAAAATAACACTCTATATTCCTTGTTTAATTTTTAATTAGCGTGGAAATATATCATGATACTCTTTGATATTGAACATAATAACTTCCCTATACTTGTGAACTAGATCTTGTTTCAAGGAACCTAGCTTTCAACCATTCAGATTTAATGAGACCATATTTTTATTTCCAATCACATAAATATCACAACATATGAAAGTAGTATGAAAAATCATTAGAATTACCTTCTACAGTATGAAATTAATGTTCTTTCACTGTTTTCAAAATGTCTACATTTTCAGACATCTGTAATTTTATAGGGTGGAAATCTAGTCATTACACTCCCATATGAAATTCCCATCTAATACAGGGTTATTCCCTTATATCTTCATTCCATAACCCTGGCTACCTAAGGAAATTTTTAATCATTATTGTTAAAATTAATCCTAAAGACTTCATCATCCAAAAACCAAACTCAAATGGCATTACTCTTGAGATGTGGTATGTGTCTCACACCTTTCAATACAAGAATAGTTCCATTCTACTCTTATATAGTTATCATATTCAAAAAACATATAAATATTCTTTATTTAAATTAAAAGGTTTTTCAAATCTGCTAAATACATAGATTATCATGCATTTATGATAAAAAAAATAAGTGAAAATATTCACTCGAGTCAACTACGCAAAGATCATCTGGATTATGAATAGATTGTAGTATATAATTATAATATTCTATTGTATTAAAGAATTTTAAACTTTTTACACCTATTCTTTGGGTTCCATCCTTACTATTTCAAAACATCTTGTAAATATGTCCCTGCTTACAACTATACCATAATGTAAACCATGAACCAGTCAACTGTCATGACCCGTCCCCCGGGGCATGTGCCATTACTACCCAAAACCTTACTTCCATAGGCTAGGGTTAGGTGACTAGCACCATAAAGGAATATCCCAAAAAGTTAAGGCGTTTCCTTCAAACCTATACACACACAGTCATGGCATACCGCACAATGAAAAAAACAAAGGAAAGAAAGTAGTACAAACACAAAAACATATAACTAGTGAGAGTAAAGTGTGTAAACTGAATTTAAAGAAGGAAGAATACAATCCCAACTGAAAGTAAAATACAAATAAAGAAGTACAATCTCTCGAGTTCATCCACTATGGATCCTACCTGAAGGGTACATACAACTCCTTAATTGATGTCCATGTAGTACACCATGTCTTTCAATCCACCTCTGAGCACTTTCTAGTCCTAACACCCTAATGACCTAGTCAAAGATGTATGTAGCCAACACAAGACACAATAGGTGCAGGAAAAGCCCATGCAGAGGTAAGTATAACAATACTCAGTAGGTACCCCGATACCCCTAATGGACTCTTAGTAATACACGAAGGAAAACACCAAAAAGGAAATACCATATAGGTAATTCCACCAAGAAATATCTCCAACACACAAAACACGGTAAAAGTCACATCTCACACCAGGTATAAGTTAAGTACAGATTTAAATTTGATTTTTCATAAATCTAGATTTTCTTATTCTATCGAGAGGCTCTACTGCTGATCCACACAAGGTCACTAGGTGATGACCCACACAGGATCACTATATGGTGACCCCCAAAGTATCGCTAGGTGATGACCCACACAGGATCGCTAGGTGCTAACACACATAAATTTTTAGGTGCTGACCCACACATGATTTCTAGGTGCTGACCCACACAGGATCACTATTCATTCTTAACATCACAACTAACCACTAGATTCACGCACATAGAATGCTTGATTCCAGGAGGATCTTCTCCTCAATCCATCTTCCATACCTAATCTACCACTATTTCCCACATATAGTAACCCCAAATTACTGTCTCATCATAAGGGTCCCAATGTAATAGACGACACGTCAATCGAACACCCGGTCTGTAAGGTATAGTCTTTTTAGTAAAAAGGGCCCTTTTTATTTGAGTTCCATTTAACCCATACATAATACAAATTCCACAAAAACACTAGTGAAATATCTCAGAAGGACTGTCTCATCACAAGAGTCCCAACGACACTGACAATGCGTCAATCAGAAGCCCGGTATGAGAGATAAAGGCATTTTAGGGAAATAGGGTCTTGTAGGGTCTGGGTGCGGTCTGACCTGGTCAGACTGAACTGACATGACCCGGTCCATCCTAGGCCTATCTTGTTGGGCCACAGGTCCAGCCTGGCTAGGTAGCATGGGTATGACCCATGGGTTCCCCTGGTCTAATAGATATGGGTAAGCCTTTTTCCTGGTCGGGATGTGGCTCGGAGCCATATCCAGTTCCTCAATTGATGCGGTCGAGCGACCATCGCCCACCACATTCCAAGAGGCATGTGGTCTACGATGCAGTTGAGTGACCCCATCCTCCACATCACCTGCTCACTGAGTCTGTGGGTTGACTCGGTCAACACAGTGCCAGAATGGCACCACGGATCTCCAATGTTGCGGTCGAGCGACCGCGACCTCCACCGATTACTTTAGTATGGTCCACTATCTATATTCCTCCATAGCCGGCTGGATGTGGACCTCTAAATTTGTCATATACCGATGGGAACACCTCCTTCCATTGCTCACGACAGCCACTATGGGCCACCTCCGATGCTGGTGTGTTGTTGGTTTCTTCTATGGGCCACTGGTGTTGCTCCGGTGGTATGTTTATCGATCTGTCTGCACCTACAGCCTCCGTAGGATGCCTTCTTCATTGCGAAGTCCTCAAATTCACGTTTATGACAACATGAACATTCATACTCGAATAATTGACAATAAAAAACTATGGCAGGGGATATGATCCTTGTTCGTGTCTGCCCGAGCCCTCCCCATTATAGTTTAAGTGCAGGGGAAACTATTAACCACGTAAAAAAGTAAAATTGCAATTCAAATCATCGCACTAGAACTTCTTGTAATACTGAATGGATCGTGGATCAACCTGTTAGTTGGTTGATCCACATTCATTGTTAATTTCATGAATGAGGAATGAATTATCAATTACAAAGAATAGATAAAACCCTACCTGGATATGTTGGATCCACTGAGGATGAAGGAAGAGTTCAATGTCATCGTTGATATGTGATCGTTGGCATTCTCTGCTGTTCATTGACCTCCATATCCGATCCTCCAAAGTTCCTCACTTCGTTTTCCATTCTTCATTGGAGAGGGATTCTTCTGGCGGGTCTTTTTAAATTAATCTCATTTGTTAATTCCAAAATTCTAACACATTATATTAATAAAAGAAACATGTGTAGCAACATCTCACCAATTAATGATGCTCCATAATGACCCACATTTAATAATCCATTAAATAATAATTAAGATAACAACATCGCGATTAAAAACGATACATTAATAACCCTCCATTAATGATCCTAGTCATTACACCACTACGTCACAATCTTCCGATCAACGGTGTGAAAAATAAAATTACTTTGGAAATGTAAATTTATTATTTTCATTAAAAAGTCAGAAAATTAACTCTTTTGTATGACCTTTTCTGGTCAAACTTATGCTTCTCCTAAGAGAATCCGAGCACTACGATTTCAAAAGCCCCCTCAGATTTCAAATCCGGGCATTGGTTTAAAAGATAGGAATTCCCCATCACATGTTTAATAATGGTACCTTAAAAAAAGTTAAAAAATCCATTCTGTGCTCACTGGGCCTTGGAATCATGTTTCGTTAGAGCGTACAGTCTCAAAATAATTCCATATAATTAAAAAGAATTTACACAGACATTTCAAGACATTACATTCTCCCCACCTTATGGATTTACATCACCAAAAGCCAAAATAATGGTTAATCAAACAAGTGGGAGTACTGAGCACGAATATGAGCCTCCCTCTCCCACGTGCTCTTCTGGTGATTCTCGTGCTACCAAGGAATGTGCACCAGAGGAATCGATTGTCCAAAAAGTTCCTTCACCTATCGATACTCTATCTCCAATTGAAACTCTGAAAAAGTTGCACCATCATCGGTGTTCAGCTCTCCCTAGTAGATGACGCGTGATGAACCATGCACGTACCTCCTCATCCATGACACATGGAAAAAATCAGGCACCTGATGCATCTGTGGGGGAATAACTAGGTTGGATGCCACCTCTCCCACTATTCTTAGGATCTGAAAAGGTCTAATGTACCTTAGAGATATCTTATTGCCCCGGAAAAATCTATGTAATCCTCTTTCGGGTGAGACATGAAGTAATACATGACCACCCTCCTTGAAATACAAGGGTCTTTATCTCCTATCAAAATAAGACTTTGTCTTGCTCTATGTAGTCCTCATCTACTCCTGGATAATATGCACCTTCTCGGTGGTAGCCCGTACCAACTCTAGACCCATGAGTTTCAACTCCCCTGGGTTTTTCAAGCATAGGGGTGATTTTCAAAGCTGCCCGTACAAGGACTGAAAAGGTGCAATTCCAATGGTGGAGTGATAACTATTGTTGTATACAAAATCCACTAGTGGTAGGTGGTCCTCCCAACTATGAACAAAATCCAAGACACAAGAACGAAGCATGTACTCTAAATTCTATATGTTATGCTCCATATAACCATTCGTTTGGGGGTGAAAAGCTATGCTTAAGTGTAGTTGAGTCCTAATTGACTCTGGAAACCGCTTACACAACTGGGATGTAAATAGTTCATCATGGTCTGAGATTATCGTCGAAGGAACACTATAAAGCCAAACTACCTCCAGGATGAACAGGCATCCCAAGCCCTCTACTGGCCCCTTCTCTCAGATGGTAAAGAAGTGATCCAACTTGGTGATTCGTTCGACGATCACCCAAATAGAATCATGGCCCCTGGAAATGTGTGATAACATTGTCATGATGTCTATGGTGATATCATCCCACTTCCAATTTGGTACCTCAAGTGGCTATGTCAAGCCTTCCAGGATTTGATTCTTGACCTTCACTTGCTGAAAAGAGAGGCATCGAGAAACAAAATCTAACACTATTTTATTTATCCCTTACCACCAGTACTAACTTTGGAGGTCCTAATACATCTTTTACACACTAGGATTTACCTCCAATGGAGAATTATAGGACTACCTCAACACCACCTCCTACAATGTCATTGGTACTAAGGTTCATCCTTTGAAAAGGATATCGTGCCCCCCGTTAATCTAAAATACATCAAAATCATGTCTTGAGGATATCTGAGCACGTAGGGACTGCAGTCAACATCCCCAAGTTGTGCCTCCCATAATCACTGTAAGAGTGGGAGAGTGATTGTCATAGAATAGAGGTAAGCTTCTCCATCACTATCCACAAAGGATATCTACATCACATATAGCTAATATGTTGTCTCACTCAGCAGGTGGAAATCAGACCTTTAGATGAGTTCATATGCCACCACGTTCTCCTTCCTAAGAGTATAGACTATCTCAATGTAATAGTACTATAGGAACTTCGGACATCACCACTATCTCATGTTGAGATCCATCTGTGAGAATATATACCTGCCACTCTTGTGGTCGTAGTTGATAGTAAACCATTCACCCATCAAGTACTGCAACAAAATCTTCAAGTCCATGACCAGTAATGATAACTCCAGGTCGTGGGTCATCTAGTTCTACTCATGGTTCCTCAACTACCATGAGTCGTAGGCAATCACCGCTCGATCCTTCATTATGAAAAAACCCAGTATGGTCCCTGATGCATCACAGTAGACTCCATATCCAACACTATCTTCTAGTAGGCTCAAGATGGGGGCACTCATCAATATTCTCCTTATCTCTTACAAACTATTTTGTACCCTCTTCATCCACACGAAGTGTTTTCCCTTCTTTTTCCAAGATGAAAAGGGTGGTGCTACTTTGTAAAAGTTGGGTATGAACCTTTAATAGTACCCAGCCAACCCTAGGAAACTCCACACCTCAATCACACTCCAGGGTGGCTCCCAAGAAATCACTGCCTCTATCTTCACTAGATCCACAGTAACTCCATCCTCTGAGATAATGTGTCCTAGATAGTGGACCTCTCAAATCCATAACTGGCACTTCAAGCGCATACCATAAAGCTGGTGCTCTCAGAGTGTGCTTAGTAATATTCGCATGTGTCTGGCATGCTCCTCCTCCGACGTTGAGTACACCAAGATGTCATCAATGAATACCACCACAAAACGATCAAGGTAAGGCTAGAAGATCCTATTCATGAGTCCCATGAACACTTTGGGGGCTTTGGTCATGCTGAAAGGAATCACCAAGAAATTTTATTGGATGTAACAACATCTAATGTTTTTCTTCAGTATGTCTTCATCTCGTACCCAAATATGATGATAGTCTGATCTGCGATCTATCTTTGAGAAACACCTCACTCCCTTTAGCTTATCAAAGAGGCCATTAATACTTGGAAGTGGATACTTGTTCTTCACGGCCACCTGGTTCAGGCACCGGAAGACCACGCATAGCCTCAAGATCCTATCTATCTTCTTGGAAAAAAATTGAGGCTTCCCATGGAGAAACAATTGGCCTTATAAACTACTTCCTTTGAAAGTAATCAAATTGTACCCTCAACTCACGAAGCTCCACAGGAGACATCCAATATGCAAGTGTAGATATCAGTGTTTTACCTAGGTAAAATTCAATGAAGAAGTATACATATATGTGAGTAGTTAGTCCTGGGACATCTTCTAGAAAGACATCCTCAAACTCATCCACATCTAAAGGAAAGCTCAGACTCCCCTCATCCACCATACTGAGGGTGAGACCATCCAACTAGTGAGATATTGACTATATCGTCCTTCGAGAAAGTCCATCATGTGTTGTAAAGGTTACCTTCTCTCTCCTGAAGGAAAACCTAGTCCCACCCTCGCAGACATGCTACAGTTTTCACCTAAAATAGTCGATCTGTGCATGGACTATGGATAACCAGACCATTCCCATGATGATGTCGTAAGGCCCTGACGCTTCTACTAGGAGATCCATTCCAAATATCCCACCTCCTAGAGTATGCTCACACAACCCTCACCATTGTGTAATCGTATAATCCCATCATGTATGAGTCTTTAATCATAATGTTGGATCCAATGGATCCACCAAAATCTCTAAGCCTCGAATGAGGTCTATGGTAAAAAAAGAGTGATTGGAACATGTGTTTATGAGAACTAAATCTAAGGAAAAGTATATATAGATTGTACCTCTATTCATCTCTAGAGATCCCTGGCCGTAAACCCCCATTGCCTGAAGTAGGCCCCTATCCTATCCACCTGCTCTCGGATCTCTTAGTAGACCTCCTAGTGGTGATGTTGGTAGTACATTGAACAATCATCCACCGCCTTCCACTCAGAAATCTCCCCTTCCATGTCCTCTACTATGTGGAACTCCTCACCCAAACCTCTGTCACTATCATTATGGTCCCTCAACTGCCTGTTGGTCATCCGTGTGGGGAGTCAGATAGTCACAATCTATATTCCCATGTCTGCTAATGGAGTAAAAAACTCTAGCCCTCAGATGAACTCCTTATCCCACGAGCTCAAAAACTATGACCCTGCATCTTGGGTTTATCCTCCAGAAGGTCTAGCTCGTTTGGGCCTATGTTTCATATGCCTACTGCTTGCTGAAGATTCCTCATCCACTAATCGTCTGGTAGTGGTTCTCACCATCAGTTCTTGGTCATCTAGGATGCTTTCCACTAGTAGGGCTCCCTCAAGCACTCCAACCAGTGTCGAGATGTTGATCAAAATAATTGATTCTCTAATCTCCCATCAGAGTCCTTGTTCAAAAGTTTGGGCCCTAAATAAAGGGTCGCATACCATGTCTGTTGAGTAGCAAGAGAGGTTAGTAAACCTCACAGAGTACTGGGCCACAGTCAGGCTGCCCTGCTGTAGGTGCATTAACTTCTAAATATGTAGTGAGCATTGTGTCTATAGTACAAACTACAACATGAAGAGACTCTCTAAGTCCAACCAGAGAAGGGTCTCCTCCTCTTATGTCTGGAGTGTCAAGCTCCACTACCTCCATATCTTTCCCTGAAAAAGGATAGAGGCTAGAACTACCATCTAGTCTGTAGTTGTCTCTAATAGGAAAAAACATGAGTAACTACCTCCATAAAATCCTTGGATTCCTAAGGATCTATCTTGCCTAAAAACCTTGAAGGGCTCTATCTCTATAACTCATTCAATACATTCAGTCAGCATGCAATGTCCGTTGGTGGGGAAGATAGAAATTTTTGCTCTCCGGGTAGTGGTGTTGTTGGTACACCACTGAAAGGTGTCATAATTATAATAGGTCCCTGCACCGATGACTCATTGCTCATTAGACCATCGTCGTGATCTCTAAATGGAATCTTAGCTGGCTGTCCTCGTTGAGGCATCCTGTTGAGAAACAGATGCGCCATAGTCAGTATTTTATACCTGGTGAGCTGACTCAAATGATATCTACAGAAAAACATCCCCAAAATACATGCAACCAGTATGTTCATGTACTGATATGGAAGACATAATCCAGTGTCTTGGTGTATGGATACTTTGGCCTCCTCACCAACACTAGACTCCCTAGACTGAAAGTTTAACTCAAGACACTTAACTCTATTTCCTCATTTTAACATATAGACTCTTAGTAATTATGGTCGAACCGAACACCCTGTGATTCAATTTGGTCACAACCCACCCCCTGGGGACCATGTTGTGACTAAACCAAGCCCGCATTCTATATTCCAAGGGCTGGTGACTAGCATCAGAAATACATATCCCAAAAAGTAAAAGAATTTTCTAAAAAATTTACACACACAAATAGGGCAAGCCACACAAAGGAAACCATAAAGGAAACTGAGTAGTAAAACCCACACAATGTACAAATAATGAGAGTAAAGTTTGTAAACATAAATTAAAGGGGTCCGAATACAATCCCAACTGAAATTAAATTAAAAAAAATACATACAAGCTCTGGATGTTATCCTCTAAGGATCCTACCTGAAGGGTAGGTATAGCTCTCTATCGGATGTCACTGCTACACACCATGTCAATTGATCCACCACCGAGCACCATCTAGTCTGGGATCCCCAAAGCCCAGACAAATATGTCTATCATCTATAAAAGACACAAAATGTGTAGTAGAAACCCCTTTATGGGTGAGTATAACAACAATCAGTAGAGACCACGTGACCCCCAAACGTCTCTCATAAATACACGAAGGAAATGTTGTACCCCTCTCTCTTAGATTTTAATGATCACAATCACCCTCATAGTGTTCTAACTTGTTTTCAAGTGTTTTGATGCTAGGAAAAAGTTTTCCCAGGAGTTGGCCCAAGAAGGCTGATAGTGGACTCTCTGAGTCCACCAGCCAACCGGTGGATTCCCACCGGCCATCCGGTGGTCTCTGGCAGAAGCATTGCTTTCTGCCAGAGCCATCGGTCAGCCGGTGCTAGCGCACCGGCCGACCGGTATGGGCACCGGCCAACCGGTTCTTGCCCACCGGCCAGCCGGAGGACCCAGGTAGTAGGCTTGCCCACTACCTGGTGCCACCGGCTAGCTGGTGGAACCCAGACAGAAAGCCTGCTCTGTCTGGACCACCGGCCAGCCAGAAGCTCAGCACCGGCCAGCCGGTGGACCACCGACCAGCTGGTGAGACACCACCGGCCAGCCGGTGTGCCCAGTCAAACTAGCCATTGGGCTTTGACCAGACTTGTACTTTTGACCCCCAACAGCTCTGGAAGCCCTCCAACGGCTATATTGAAGTGTTTATGGGTATTTCTCCTATAAATAAGAAACCATGGATGTCGGGAACACAACCAAATGATATTTTGATGTCTGTACGATCTAACGACAAATCTCCAAGGCCTCTTGTGATCCATTGCCATCCTTGAAGCTTGAGCTCCCTCTCCATCAGCTGCTCTCACACTTTTGGTGCTCAAGGCTTCCGTGTGTTTGTATTATTTTATTTGTTTAATTCTTCATTGGGTTTGGATTAAAACAAACCTCTCATTTCCATTCTTTCTTTCAATTGGGTTTCTTGCTACAACCATAATAAAAAATCAAGTTGTACGAAGGTGTTCTAGCCTACCTTAAGACGGCTAGTGGGTTTCTTGCTACAACCATTAAAAAGCAAGCTGACATATAAATCTCTCAACGGTTCTTGTTGGGAGCGGAGACATAGGCTTGCGAATTAAGCCGAACTTCGTTATCAAATTGTGTCTTGCCTTTTTTATTTCCACTGCATTGATAATTGTTTTAAATTGTTAATTATTTTTGAAAAGGCAATTCACCCCCCCTCTTGCCATCCTCTACGACCCAACATTTGGTATCAAAGGGTAAGTTTGTGTAATACCTTAACCGATTACAAACTTAAGATCCTTAGTTATGGCTAATTCCTCGCATGCTCCCGAAGGGTATTCTATGACTCGGGCTCCATTCTTTGATGGAACCAATTACACTTATTGGAAAACTCGCATGATTACTTTTCTTAGAAGCATTGGTTATCCTATCTATAGGATTGTAATGCAAGGCTATACTTTATCTAACAAGGATGAGTCCAAATGGACCCCCGAAGACATTGCCAATTTTGAGCTTGATGGCAAAGCCATGAATGCTCTTCATTGTGTGCTAGACCGTAATGAATTCAACCGTGTTTCTACTTGCTCCTCTTCTTATGAAATTTGGAAACTTTTAGAAGTAACCCATGAGGGAACTAACAAAGTCAAAGACACTAGATTAGACATGTATCACCAAGATTTTGAAAGTTTCACCATGCACCCACACGAATCAATTACTGAAATGTTTACTCGTTTTACTGACGTTTGCAATGGAAGGAAATCTCTTGGTGAGCATGTTTCTGCGGAAATGATGGTCAAGAAGATTATTTGTGTCCTACCAAGCTCATGGGCACCAAAGGTGACCGCAATTCAAGAAGTAAAAGATGTCAAGAAAATGACGGTTGAAGAGCTCATTGGATCACTCATGACCTACGAGATCACCATGAAGAGGCAATCCGATAAAGAAGGTAAAACCTTCAAGGAGAAAAAGAACATTGCTTTCAAAGAAAAGGAATAAAGATCCTCCGCTGATAGCGAATCCAAGATTTCTCAACTAGCAAGAAAAATGAGCAAATTCATGAAGAAAAAGAAGAACATTCGAAGGGCACGAAAGGAAGATCCCAAAGCGTAGAATGAAGTTACATGCTTTGAATGTGGAAAGAAAGGCCACATCAAACCGGAGTGCTCCATTTTCAATAAAAGGGTAAACGAAAAGAAAAACAAGAAGGCTTTCAAAGCATCCACTTGGAGTGAAAGTGATGACTCCATGTCTTCAAGTGACTCAAGCGATGAAGGTGAACAATGCCTAATGGCATTTGATGAGGTATCTTCTTCCGACTCCTCTTCCTCATCTTCCTCTTTCAATAATGACATGTCCTATGAAGATCTCCAAAATGCGAGAGATCAATTAGAGGAAGGTTTTCACGAACTTACCTCTAAATTTATGGCTTTGAAAAAGAAAAATAAAATTCTCATTTCTGAAAAAGAACAACTTCTCAAAAAGAATGAGGAACTTACCCTTAAGATCCACGATATTCCAAATGTTGATTCTTTGAATTCAACCATTAAAGATCTAAGGGAGTCTCTTGCCACGTTCACCCAAGGTGAACAAAATTTGACCAAATTACTAGGTTCTCAGCGTTTGTCTAGAACAACACATGGACTTGGCTTTAACAAACAAGCCACTTCTTCAAGAGCACCCTCTAATTTTGTAAGGGGGAGCTCTCAATATAAATTTTGTAATTATTGTAAAAATACCGGGAATATGATTTATGAGTGTGATTGTAAAAATGAAAGGTATGGAAGCCCCAAAACCATTACCTACTCAGATGAGTATTTTAGATGGCAACCCTCTAAAAAAATATGGGTTCAAAAGTCTCTTTTAGCTAATCTTTCCAGACCCAAACATATATGGGTACCAAAATCTATTCTCTCTTGATTTTGTAGGATAAGCGCCAAAGAAGTAGGACTTCGAAAGGCTTGTGGTATCTCGACAGCGGATGCTCGAGGAACATGTGTGGTGATCCCTTCGAGTTCAACTCCCTTGAAGAATTCGATGGAGGATACGTCACCTTCGGTGACAATTCAAAAAGCAAGATCGTCGGAATAGGTACCATTGGATTTGGTAGCACCTCTTTAATTAAAGATGTTTTATTTGTTAAAGGTTTAAAACATAATCTAATTAGCGTTAGTCAACTTTGTGATAGTGGTTTTTCGGTGAATTTTCAAAATGATTTATGCAATGTGTTTGATTTTCAAAACAAATTGATATTTTCTGCTTCCCGTTTTCAAAATGTTTACATTATTGATTTAAAGTCTTTAGCTTTCCAAAATGTTAAATGTTTAAGTGCTCTTGACAATGAGTCTTGGCTTTGGCATAGAAGGTTGGGGCATTGTAGCTCTCATTCACTTCTAAAGCTTAATAAGAACAAGCTCATCTGTGACCTTCCTAAACTTAAGTTTAAGAAAGACTTGATTTGTGAGCCATGACAACTTGGCAAGCAACACAAGTCTTCTTTCAAATCTAAGAAGGAAGTGTCCACTTCAAAATCTCTTGAGCTCCTACATCATGCTCTTTTTGGTCCTGCCCCTGTAGCAAGTCTAGGTGGAAAATCCTATACCTTTGTCCAAGTAGATGACTTTTCTCGTTTCACTTGTGTTTTCTTTTTAGCTCATAAAAATGATGCTTGTAGAACCTTTTTGAAATTCTCTAGGAATGTAGAAAACGAAAAGGGATATAAAATTATATCGCTCCGTAGTGACCATGGAGGTGAGTTCGAGAACAAAGAATTCGATGAATTGTGTTCCTCTCAAGGATACAATCACACCTTCTCTGCCCCTAGGACTCCACAACAAAATGTAGTGGTTAAAAGGAGAAAACGAACTCTCCAAGAAATTGCTCGAACCCTCGTTAGTGAATTCAACCTCCCTCAATTTTTCTGGGCCGATGCAGTTAACACTGCTTGTTATACTATCAATAGAGTCCTTGTAAGACCCCTTCTTAAGAAAACCCCTATGAACTTTGGAAAGGCAAATTGCCCAAAGTTGGTTGTTTTAAAGTGTTTGGTTGTAAATGCTTTATCTTTAACACAAAAGGTAACCTTGGGAAATTTGATGTCAAATCCGATGGAGGTATTTTTCTTGGGTACTCCAACTCAAGAAAATCCTATCGTGTCTTCAACAAACGTTCAAAAACCATCGAAGAATCATCTCATGTCAAGTTTGATGAAAATATTCCAAAACCCCATCTGGTCATTGAAGACGTTGAAGATAAGCTTGATAAACTTGAATTAAATGATTCCTCTTCTCCTCTCAATGAGGATGATGATCATGATCCTTCTTCACTTTCTTTTCCTTCCACCTTGACTAAGGTTTGGAAACCTTCTACAGACCATCCATTAGAAAATGTTATAGGTGATCTTCAAGCCGGTACTCAAACTAGAAGATCAATCCTCAACGAGGTTGAACATCAAGCCTTCATTTCTCACCTAGAGCCTCAAACCATTAATGATTCCATTAATGATGAGAATTGGGTTCTTGCAATGCAAGATGAACTAAATCAATTATCAAGAAATGATGTTTGGACTCTTGTTGAATGACCCAATGATCATCCAATTATTGGCACTAAATGGGTTTTTAGGAACAAACTTGATGATTAAGGAAATATAACCCGGAAAAAGGCTCGCCTAGTAGCTAAGGGATATAATCAAGAAGAAGGTATTGATTACGGTGAAACCTTTGCACCCGTTTCTATATTGGAATCCATTAGGATCTTGTTGGCTTTCGCCGCCCACTTAAATTTCAAACTTTTTCAAATGGATGTTAAAAGTGCCTTTTTAAATGGTTTTATTTCCGAAAAAAATTTTGTTGAACAACCTCCCAGTTTGGAAGATCCAAAATTTCCAAATCATGTTTTTAAATTAACCAAGGCTCTATATGGCTTAAAGCAAGACCCTCGGGCTTGGTATGAGCGGTTAACAAAATTCCTTTTAGAAAATGATTTTAAAATGGGTCAAGCTGATTGTACCCTCTTTTTAAAACACACTTCAAAAGATCTTTTAATCGTCCAAATCTACGTCGATGACGTTATCTTTGGTTCTACCAAAGAATCACTTTGTACAACTTTTTCAGATTTAATGAGAAAATAATTTGAAATGAGCTTTATGGGGGAATTGAAATTTTTTCTCGATTTTCAAATCTTTCAAAATTCAAAAGGTGTTTTTCTAAGCCAAGGAAAATACACAAACGAGCTCTTAAGTCGTTTTGGTATGGATCAAGTAAAGGAAATTAGTACCCCCATTAGTACTTCCTGTAAGCTTATGTTAGATGAAGTCAGGAAACCGGTTGATAACAAGCTTTATAGAAGTATGATCGAGAGTCTACTTTACCTAACTGCGACCCGTCCTGACATCATGTTCAGTGTTTGCCTTTGTGCTCGTTTTCAAGACAATCCCAAAGAATCTCATTTTAAATCAGTCAAAAGGATTTTTAGGTATTTAAGAGGATCCAAAAACATTGGTTTATTTTATCCTTCTAATACTTCTTTCGAACTTTCTTCATATTCGGATGCTGATTTTGGCGGATGTCAATTAGATCAAAAGAGTACTAGTGGAACCTGTCATCTGCTAGGCAAGTCCCTTTTATCGTGGAGTTGCAAGAAGAAAAACTGTGTTGCTCTTTCTACTGCCGAGGCCGAGTACGTAGCTGCTGGGAATTGTTGTGCCCAAATTATTTGGATACAGCACACTCTCTTGGATTATGGCCTTTCCTACGATCATGTCCCTATTCGGTGTGACAACACTAGTGCCATTAGTATTTCTAAGAATCCAATACAACACTCTAGAACAAAGCATATAGACTTAAGGCATCATTTCCATCGTGACCATTTTCAAAAATGGGATATCACTTTGGACTTCATTTCTACTTATTTCCAATTAGCTGATATTTTTACAAAACTGCTCCCGGTTGAACGTTTTGATTTTATTAAGGGGTAGTTAGGAATGATTCATCAATGAGCACTATTAAATATTTATCTCTTTTTTTGTTGTTTATCTAATTTCTTCTAATTGTTTTTCTCTCTCCCTCCTATTTTGATAATCCCAAAGGGGGAGAAATTTCTCTGTTTACTAGTTTCATATTTCAATTGATTAAAGTGCTCTTTTTAAAAGATCAATTTTTTTTAAAACCGGTAAGTTATTGATTTTTCTCCTTAAAAAAACAAAAAATGACCTATGGTTACAATTTCAAAATGACTCATTCTCTTTAGATTAAGATCATTTTCAATACATGGTACATCTCTTCAATTTTTTTTTGAAATGATCTCTAATATATTTTCATGTCCAAAATTGTTTATTTAAGTTTTCAATTGCCATATCCTTTTTAAAGCTTTCTCTTTTGTGATTGTGATCATCAAAATAGGGGGAGATTGTTGTACCCATCTCTCTTGGATTTTAATGATCACAATCACTCTTATCGTGTTCTAACTTGTTTTCAAGTGTTTTGATGCTAGGAAAAAGGTTGCCCAGGAGTTGGCCCAAGAAGGCTAATAGTGGACTCTCTGAGTCCACCAGCCAACCGGTGGATTCCCACCGGCCAGCCGGTGGTCTCTGGAAGAAGCATTGCTTTCTGCCAGAGCCATCGGTCAGCCGGTGCTAGCGTACCGGCCAACCGGTTCTTGCCCACCGGCCAGCCGGAGGACCCAGGCAGTAGGCTTGCCCACTGCCTGGTGCCACCGGCCAACCGGTGGATGACCATCGGCCAGCCGGTGGAACCCAGACAGAAAGCCTGCTCTGTCTGGACCACCGGCCAGCGGGTGGACCACCGGCCAGCTGGTGAGACACCACCGTCCAGCCGGTGTGCCCTGTCAAACTAGCCGTTGGGCTTTGACCAGACTTGTACTTTTGACCCCCAATGGCTCCGGAAGCCCTCCAATGGCCATATTGAAGTGTTTATGGGTATTTCTCCTATAAATAAGAAACCATGGATGCCGGGAACACAACCAAATGATATTTTGATGTCTTTACTCTCTAACGACAAATCTCCAAGGCCTCTTGTGATCCATTGCCATCCTTGAAGCTTGAGATCCCTCTCCATCAGCTGCTCTCACACTTTTTGCGCTCAAGGCTTCTGTGTGTTTGTATTATTTTATTTGTTTAATTCTTCATTGGGTTTGGATTAAAACCAACCTCTCATTTCCATTCTTTCTTTCAATTGGGTTTCTTGCTACAACCATAATAAAAAATCAAGCTGTACGAAGGTGTTCTAGCCTACCTTAAAACGGCTAGTGGGTTTCTTGCTACAACCATTAAAAAGAAAGCTGATGTATAAATCTCTCAACGGTTCTTGTTGGGAGCGGAGACGTAGGCTTGGGAATTAAGCCGAACTTCGTTATCAAATTGTGTCTTGCCTTTTTTATTTCCGCTGCATTGATAATTGTTTTAAATTGTTAATTATTTTTGAAAAGGCAATTCACCCCCCTCTTGCCATCCTCTACGACCCAACAGGAAAACACCAAAAAAGAAATAAAATAGAGGTAATACCACCAAGAAATATATAAAACACATAGGACAATGTAAAATTTGAATATCTGACCAGGTATAACTTAACTATAGAAGTAAATATGATTAATCATAAAGCTATATAATCTTATTCGGTTGAGAGGATCTGTTGCTAATCCACATAGGGGTGTGAGGTTATGAACCACATAGGATCCCTATGTGACTCACACAGGATCACTAGGTGGTGACCTAGATATGATATATAGGTGCTAAAATACACATGATATCTAGGTGATGAACCACACAGGATCCATAGGTGTTTACCCACACAGGATCGCTATTCATTCTTCACATCACAGCCCACCACTGGATTCCCGAACATTGCATGATTGATTTGAGGTGGATCTTCTCCTCACACCATCAGCTGTACCTAAACCTCCATGAAGCCCCGCAAATAGTAACCCCAAAACCATATCTTCATTAAGGTCCCAACACAATAGACACAGTGTCGATCGGACGCCCTGTCTATAAACTATAGGCTTTTTAGTAAAAATGGCTTGATTGGACTGAGTCCGATCCAACCTGGACATACTCCAACTTCTGCCAAAACTCAAGTTGAGTATCTCAGAAGAACCATCCTATTTCAAGGGTCCCAAAACCACTAACTACATGTTAGTAAAATGGATGGTTTGAGATATACAAGTGTTTTAGTGTAACGGGGGCCGGTTTGGTTCGCGTCAAGTCCGACCCAGTCGGACCAACCCGAAACGGTGTGGTCCATTGGGCCATAGATCTTGCTCGGTCTGGTAGAGCGGGTCGGAACCGTAGGTTCGCATAGTCTGGCAGAGGTGCAATGGCCTTCTTCCTTGCAGGTCTATGGCTAGGAGCCATGTCCTGTTCCTCAGTATGATGTGGTCTCCGATGCCGCCAAGCGGCCATGTCCTCCACATCAAATGTGGATTGAGTCAGCTGTTTGAATCATTAAATGTGGTGCCATCATGGCTCCACATATCTCCAGTGCCATGGTTGAGTGACCCTGGCCTCCATAATTTTTCCAAGCGGCCTGGATGCGGGTCTCCAACTCCATGTTGGCACGGATAGATGGCAGTGGCCCTCTCCCACTGTGGTGTGCCGATGGGTTCACCACCTTTCTCTACATGTGGCCATTGCTGGAACTCTTGTTTTCTTATGCAGGCCATTGGAGTTTCTCCGGTGGTCCGTTTATCAATCCTTCTATCCCAAAAAACCTCCATAAGATGCCTTCTTCTCTATAAAGTCCACATAATTGCATGGTGGATAACTTGAATATTCGGCCTCGAAGAACGTACAATAGAAAACTACGAGAGAGGGTTCATGACTTGTTCATGTTGGCCCAAACCCTCTACATTAGAGTTTAAAAATGTGTAAAGTATTAACCACACATCAAACATAAAACCCTAATTGAAATACCCGCATTAGAACCTCCCACAAAAACAAATGGATCGTGGATCAACCCATTAGTCGATCGATATGAGTTCATTGTTAATTTACAAAACAAGAAAAGAATTATCAATTACAAAAAATGCATAACCCCCTAATAGGATACATTGGATCTGTTGATGAGGAAGGAAGTGTTTTGTATCGTTGTCGATTTGTGATCGTTTGCATTTATCGCTGCCCATTGACCACTAGATCTGATCCTCCAAATTTCGTAGCTTTGTTCATCGTTCATCATTGGAGAGGGATTCCACCAATGGTTATTTATAGATTCCCCACATTTGTTAATCCATGAACTCCAACATATTAGAATAATAAATTAAACATGTGTATTTTTTTTGCACTCATTAATGATGCTCATTAATGACCCACATTTAATAATCCATTAATGAACAATTAATATAACAGTTTTGTGGTCACAAAAGACCCATTAATGACCCTCCATTAATGATCCTTGTCATTGCACCATTGCGTCGCCATCTGCCTCTCAACAGTGTGAAAAATGAAACAAGTTTGTAAAAGTTGTTTTATTATTTTCTTTAAAAATTCATAAAATTATCTTATTATTATCACCTTTTCCAGTCAAACATAAACTTCTCCTAAGATAATACTATCACTGCGAGTTCAATGGTGCCCTCAGATTTTAAATTTAGGTATCGGTTAAAAATATTGAAAATCTCACTCGCACGTTTACTAAACGTAAATTAAAAACTGTTAAAAAATCAATTCTGGGATCATAGGGCCTCGCAATCACATGACACTGAAGCATACAGTCTCAATATAATTTCATATAATTAATAACATTACACAGAAATTCCGATACATTACATCAATAATCCATGACTCTTCTCCATATATTTTTATTATATTTTTCCACAATTTTTCTGATTAGGTGAGTATCCACTTATATTAATATTCAGTGCACTATCAAAAGATAATTCGATCACTTTTATCAAAGTATCCTCACAAAGGATTAAATTATGAACATCTAAAAAATAATATTAGATGTTCAGAAAGCGTTACTTACTACTGTGTCCATGACATCCTATGATTTAAATAATATTGAAAGTAGTAGAATAGATCATACATCTTTGAAAATCACTTTCACTGACTCAATTTAACTTATGATCATGTTGAAATCATTCACATAATTTCCCACTAACTTTCCATTTTATGGCATTAGTTTAAACAAATTAATCATTAGGAATAGTTTTTTGAGGATCTATTTTTTCTTATATCTCCGCCAAGGATACCATAAGTGAATTTATTGTATTTTTATCCTTTATGTGGAAGTAAATATTCTATGGAAATGTTATCCTAACTAAGAATAATGGTTTTATATCCAAAATTTATCATTCCCTATTCTCTATTATATTATGTATCTCACCCATCAGATGTTCAAGATACTTTAGGATAAGATATTCCTCTACATCTATCTTCTGGAAACCAATGATGGTTCTGTTGGACCTACTGATTCATCCTCTCAATCATCTATTTCGATATCATCTGATGAGAGTATGAAATACTGATATTCAATATGACTCTAGCATAACTGAGAAGGTTAATTAAGCTTCTGAGTGTTTTGAAATCGAAGTACACAATGATATCAATTATTGGGAATATGGAACCTAAAATTTGATAAAATCTCTAAATTGTTGAAAAATGAGTCCACTGAAAATTCATATGCATCATTAGTTTGTCAGAATAGAATTTTAACAAATGGAACTTCCCATTCCATCTTATATAGAAATAATTAAGAATTAAAGAATATTCCTAATAAATACTCAAAAGGTGAATCAAACACACACACAAATCAAATATACACATGAGAATTCAATAAATGGGTAAACAAATAAGAAACACCAATTTTACATGGTTTTAAATTTCAAATTATGTCCATCTGATAACACTAAAAAGTATTTCATATTACTAGAATAAATTATTTACAAATATTATAGCTAAAAAAGAATGTGTAACCATTTTCATAATTTATTATTATACATTCACTTTAGCATCTGGTCCCACTTCCTTTTATAGTGGTTCATATTCAGTTAGATAGGTTTCACTGTCATCCAAAAATTTTAGTCATTTTTTTTTATATTTTCCAATCAACTAATGCTTCAACTAAATAAACCATACACGTAGGTACAATATTTGTGGTTCCCAAATACCTATTTTCATAATATCCATCATAATTTTGTGAACATATTTTGGTCTAACATGTATGTTGAATGTTCTTTCATCCATTGTTCTTATAAGACCAATTTGAACTATCATAAAATACACTTTATGTGTATGAACTTATATGGACTTTAAAAAACTTCACGATCCTAACAAGAACGTCAATTTTTATTAAATCCTATGTTCCCGCTAAATGATGTTAATATACTTTTCTATGTTACATATCATATTAAAATAATGTTTTTTATGGACGATATGCATTCTTTGAATAACAATAAAATTTAAATGTTTGATATAATTGGTTTTGAATAAGGAATGAGAGGATGATTATATAATAGTTATAATTTTTTTTGGAATTTATTTATATTATAATCAATGGATTTAATCAAACCAAATCAAATTATTATTATAAATGGATTGATTATAATAAAATTAATGTCAATGGAATATTTCACAACACATTGATATCATTTTTTTATATGGTATTAATGGAGATAATGGGATCTATGACTACCAAATCTTTAAGGGATAAAATCATAGGAACTATATATTATGATACAAAGGTAATTGTTTCATGAAATTAATCATTTTATATTTGAATTTTGGATATATAAGTGGAAATTAATTATTCAAAGGATTATTTTTCATTAATGGTGAATAATTTTATAAGAATTATAAATGGACATGTCAAAACAATTTAATACTCAACCATAATAATGATATTTATATATATTAATCCAAAAAAAATTGATCTCATGGTCTTAATAATAGAGGTTTTTTATTCTTTAGATTTAACAATTTATAAATTTAATATCGTCTTACAAGTTTATGGGATGCAAAGAGGTATAAAATTATTGAATAAATAAAAATATAGAAATATATTTCATTCATAGAATCAAATTATTAAAGACTAACAAGGGAAAAATAGCATGTTAATAAATATTAAAACAAATTATTAAATTGAATGCAATGAATTTATATTGCTTCTCAGAAAACTATTTACGAATGTAAAATATATGTGTGTGTTAAACATATATATAAATTTTCATTTTTAGAAACATGTGACATTTTTTTACGGACATCTTGAATAAGAACCCTAAGAGGGACTATATTGATGAAACCAAAATTTCATCCAAGAATAAATATAATAATTTTTCTAATGATCAGAATTGATAAAATTCATATAAAAAAAGCTGAAATATATAGAAAGAAAATGATAATGTTTAAATATTATCAATAAAGATGATATTTATATATAATACAGATGTTTCATATTTTTTAAGGAAAGTGAAGTATAATAAAAAAACTCAAAGGATGAATGTGATCATAAATTTATTTATCAATATACATACTCTAATAAATTCTCAAGTAAAGTATAAAATGAATGAAAATCAATGGAAAAAACATGTTTAGTGATATGATATATTTATTATATATATATAAAATTTCATTAGACATTTATTTAAATATAAATTATTCTAGCCTAGTGTTTTCTTTATTTTATGTATTGGAAGTTATTTATTTATAATTTTAAGGTATTTTAATGAAATTGGGTGATTATAGAAGAAAATAACATAAAGGCGGAAAACATGATATATTGGATAAATGATACATAAGAGTTTGACTTCAATATATAAGATTCCATGGTGTAGTTCTAGTTCATATCATATTTAAAGGTTATCATATCATCTAGTAGATTGATGTAGATTTATTCCATTTTTATAAGAAACAAATGAAAAGATACACCAAAACATATTCTTATAAACTATGAGTTTTTAGAGGCATGGTAAGGTGTCTAAATCAATGAAATATTTTTCAAAATTATGAATGAATCTCATTCAAAGATACAGAAAAATATTTGGAGGAAATAAAAATATTAAGATTCTCAGATTTAGTGTAGTGTCATGACATGGTTTTTGTATCATAGATGGTTCTCCCACGCAATTTTTACATGAGGTTGATTAAAAAATATTTGAATGATGTAGTGTACATAAATATTAAGATATACTATATTGAAATTTCACACCAAAACACTACATTAAATTTATTTAATTTGTAGATGGGTGTATGAGTTGAATACCAGGAATCTTTGTACGAAGATGGAAATGGGGAATGCTATGACATAGAGAGTAATGAGCACGATTCACATGGATATTATAAACAGGATATGAGAATGATTTTAATTTGGAATAAGTCATGGTTTTGGTGTTGCATGTAGATTGTAAAAAAATTTGTTTTTTATGTTACTGATTATGGAAGAGAAGGTGATAAACTAAATTGAAAATATAAAATTATTTCCATATTTTCTATAAAGATACTGGGGATAACAAATATTTGAGGATTCATATTATGGGGAACATAGGAGTTGTATATGTGCCTGGCCAGGGAGTATTTGAGATGAAATGGGATTCTCTACAGTATAGTGAAGAGGGTCATTCCATTTTGAGTATTATTTATAGAATATAATGTTTTATCTTACATATAATTTGGGATTTTAAAATATATTTTCAGCAGATAATTTTGGTTGTATTGGGAAATAGTTCTAAGACTATCTAGAAAAATATATATATTTAAATAAAAAGATAAGAATATATGAAGAAGAATCATCCCCTGAGAAATAAACAACATAGTCATCGACTTAGGGCTACCATAGTTAAGATTTAAGTTATTTAATTTTTCATAGGTTTTTATTGCATAATATTGTGACTTGTGAATTTTATGATTCTAATTTTAAGCAATTCTTCTACTATAATGAATTTTTTTATTGTTTTTTTATTTATACTCTAACTTTTATTATGTATGAATTATCCTTTTTGTTTGTAAATCAATGTTGAATGTATAAACTCAAAGTATATACTGTAATCTACAAGAGAGAGTCTGTAAGAAACATTTTAATTCTTATTATCTTGTGGTACAGTTTTATTCATTAGTATTTTTTATTGACTCAGTTTTTTTATCATATTTATTATTGAATCACTAAAAAAGTGTATTTAACAATCGATAGAACCCAATGTGGTAGATGAAAATAATTCATCAAAAAATGTGGTGGTTTATTCCTTTAGTATTTAAACTAAATCTTAATACACATTAACTATTTGGTTTATTTTGATCTCAATGAGATGATATTTTAAAATTGTATTTATAGAAATCAAAAAAATGTTTAATATTTTTTTTTAATCATGTAACTATTGAGTTTGATTATTTTATAAGTAAATTATAGTTTAATTTATTTATGTAATAAACTATCCTTGGATATTAAAGACCTTATCTTCAATCTCCATATTATTAGTTGATTATTTGAATTGATAGTATATTTTAGTTGAAATTCCATTTTATAATTTTTTACTATAAAATGTGTGCAACACACATTGTCACTTAATTCATTATGTGTAACTTATCTAGGTGATCTAGTTAAACTTTAAAAAGATAAGAATATTTTACCCAATGAATAATCAAGTTGGATTTACATATCACACAATACTACATGATGAAGATTAGATATTCATTAAGAACATTTCTCAATTCAGTAACATAGTGGTGAGAATATCTCATTGGGAATAGGTTTTTTAATTTCATCCATTTCTAACTAAAAGTATTTTGGATGGATAAAACAATATTATATTTTTCTAGGAACTTATTGACCTCATAAAACCTCCTTTATGAGGTAAAATTATTATTCAAGAGTGTAACTCATTTTTAATTATTGTATTTTACTACTCGTGGATCCAAAACAGACTAATTCATAAAATATTATCAATATTTTATGTTGGTTTTTTATCATAGAATATGAGATCAGATCTATTCACTCAGATCTTAACAGCATAATACATGAAACTAGGAACATCCACCTAACTTCATTCACCAATCTCCGAGTACCTAGTTCTATTATATTATCATTGACTTCTTAGCTCTACGCACCCATGTCTATGTCTGCTAAGTTCTGTTCACCCAAGTCCTGGGGCCCTAGACTATGGGTGCCCAACTTTGAGCACTGATCTCTCATAGGGAATATAAATAGAACCACAATTTCACAGTTTATATGGATTTTTTAGAAGGAAAGATGAAAGTGTGATATCTTTTAACCCTACATCTTCCAAAGCCTCCTCGCTAGGGCGATATCTTCCCAACTCATCAAAAAGATTAAATACATGGGTGTCACGTTCAATAGTCTTCATCGAAGGACTCATACCTGATTAAAGAATCACCTAGGTCACAATAAAATTGAGACATCAATGAGTTACCCACCTAATCCGGACTTCTCTTAGGTCACCACCTAGGAACAACTTCAACCATGCCACCAGTTGATAATGACTTCTCTCAGGTGACTACTTATGGGCGACTTCACATAGTTCGACACCTAAGAATGAAGTCAACCATATCACTATCTGAGCTTGATTTCACTCTCAAGTCACCAAATAATGATTATTTTACCTATGTCCCCACTTAATGGAGACATTTAACAGGTTTTCATTTGAGTGTGACTTCACCCAAGTGACCACCTAAGCACAACATATCCCAGGTCACCACCATAGGTTGGCTTATCCAAGGTCACCACGTGAGGGTGACCCCACATAAACCATTTCCATATAATAAAACTAATGGAAACCTTCACTATACCCTCCATCACTAGAGAAACCTTAATCGAGGTCTACTATATTGGACCCTATCTCACCTTAATCCCATACGTAGGGAATAGATCACCTTAGTAAATATACCTTAGATCTATTTCTATGAGGCCCCTACACATGGGATCCAATTCTCACAGGTCTCCATACTTGGGAAAAAATTCACCTAGTTCCCTATATATGGGCTCCAATTCACATATTCCCCCTACCCAACCACTAAAATTATATGGTATTAATACGTGGCATAATCCCCACCCTTTTTGAGTCTCCCTTCCTCATCTAATTACTAAAAAAGGGGTATACATCCATATAAAAGACTCTAATTAGGTGTAAGAGAAAATCATACATTCTTTTCTGCGATTACCAATAGATATGATAATATTTTGGGGGAAAAATGTTTAATCCCCACTCAATCACTTATTGTGAACTCCTATGAAATACAATTCATCTTATGCTTTCACATATTTTACATGTTGAACATGACTCATGTATGATTATAGATTTTATTTTACTAGTATTTTTCGTAGTTAAAAGAATGGAGTACAACATAATTCATATCCATATGACCTTAAATCGAATAACACACGACCTTACTATATGTTGTTAAACTGCATGAACTTGACTAGACATATGACCTTAAACTCTGTATAACAAACTAGTTGTGATTTGATTCATGTTAACCAATATATGTTGGACTCATCTTTAAGGATAAATTAAAATAACCTTAAATAAATATTTCCTCTTATGTGATGAGAACAGGATGACACTTTTTTAAATATCGTGATTGAAGATACTCCTCTTAGTTTTATTATATGCCTTCTGAGTTGAGATGCTACTCTATAATTAATTTTATACCTTAAGTATATTTAATCCTATTAGTTTCCTATGGTATCAGAATAATACTTGGTGTATTTCCCAATCATGAATTCTTATCTACACCTACCGAGAAAATGGATAATATAATCCACACATGGGCCTCCTAATTTGTGTAACCCTTGTCTTTTAACTCTTGTTTAGTTATTAACTGATAGGATGTAATATAAGGGAAAAATCATGTATAATTACAAAAAAAGTTATTTATATGTATATATTACTTTATAATCAATTATTTTTGACTTTAGAAAACTTATAATTTGTCTTAGTGGTATAAAATTAAAATTAAAATCACTTTTTCATGGATGTAGAACCTTAAAGAGTACAACATTGGTACATTCACATATCCTTAAAATATATGATTTGTCTCAAAAATTGGCACAAAACTATGTGGATTATAATCCCCTTCATAGGTATACGTATGAATCACAAAATAGAGGCCTGATCTTAACTCCATCACACCAAATTCTTCCATATATGGTGTTAAATTCTATACTTCTACCATATATAAAATTAATCTGCAGAATACAACATATTATTGGATTAAATGATTGAAAATATAACTCCCTTAATAAGTAAACTCTTAAATTAATGTTGTTAGTTAATCAATTTCTTAAGGAAAAATTGTGTCATTACCAATTCGACTTGGAAATATTTTGGGAACACACCTTAAAACTATAATATATTGCAATTGTATGTAAGAATTCCCCATAAAAGGTTGAAGCTGATCCCAAACTCCCATCCAATTGACCAAAATGAATTTGAATTCAACATTTGTTTTTTATTAGTGACCAACATGGTTTTTAAAGTAGGTTATTGATGACTAAAAATGGTTTTAGTCAAAAAGAATGTTTGAGTTTCTTTCCTAATTAATTATATTTGACTTGACAGGGAAATTATAAAAATTATTTTTAAGCTTTCACATGGATTAATAATTCCTTGTGGGATTTATCTTTTTATTTCACTATATTAAAAATTAGTAGTTATCATTAATTTAAACATAAAAAATATAAAATATTTTTCACAACATGGGACTAACAATTCCTCATAATCGGAAACTTTTTTTCATTGTTTCTGAAGAACTATAAAAACTAGATATGACTAAATACTAATTAATTAAGAAAGAATAATATTTTTATTTTTAAATTCATGGGTTGTTCATGTTGGTTAAATCAAGTTGGATTAAATTATAAATGTGTAAAATTATACATTATTAGAGTAAAAATGATATTAACAAGGTCTTACATCATAGAAAATGAAAAATACTGAATTGTAAGGAAAATAACAGTAAATATGGAATTATTTTTTCCACCATGGATACAATAAATTCTATAATCAATAATGGAGTGACTCAAACTAAAAATTATATAAATAATATCTTAAATTTCAAAACATCCTAGTAAAACAATATGATGATATATACTGTCATGGTTAGTATGGATTTCAAGTTCCTAAAGAGAATAATTAATAAGAAATATTGATGGAAACACCCTGGAATTACACTACAATCAATTTAATAGTGGTCAATGAACAAAAGGAAATACTGAAGGATCAATAAGAGATGGTAAATAATTTTTAAACTGGTAATAATTTTAATTAATTTTTGGAAACAAAAATTTTACACCATGATATATAGATTTAGGAACCTATAGAGAATGTAAAATATTTATAGGTTATTTATGTGTTATATAAGGAGGAAAAAAGACATTATTTGATTTTTTAGAAATCTTTTATAAAGAAGATCCTAAAACTCATGACGAAAGGGGGAAAGATATTGAAATTTGAAGATTATTAATAAAATTTAATGAATAAAAACAATACTAAGAGATGAATGTGGATGAAAATTTATTATGGTTAGTATTTGAATTAATTTTTCATTCATGAAAACATACCCAATTTTTTTTATGATATATACTCTTAAGATGGTGAAATGGAGATGAAGGAGAATCATTTCACTGGATGGGGATAATAATGAATTAGTTTTAAATCATTAATATATAACTTATTTACATTCTTTTATTATTTCAAATAATTATGTACATGATAACTAAAATACCTTAAATAAAAATATTTAAATAGGAAATAAAAATTTTATTTTCTCATAAAATATAGATTTTAGAAATACATTACGAGTTATCTTAGTGGTTTATAATAAAATATTCAATCTTTTAAAATAGAAAAGTTTTTAACCATTCACATTATATGTTTTTTTATTTGATAAATATAATGAAAATCCTGAAAGTAAGAATAAGAAAAAAAGATTTAATTTCATGAAAACATATTATAATTAGGTATTGTATATTTTTTTCTCTCCTTCTACTATCACATGTCTTTGAAAATAAATAAGAATAATTTTTAAATACAATAAATGAATTTAATTCACCCATTAAATACAAAGTTTTTTTCAGGAACTCATTGATCTAGAAGACAACATCAATTTGGAAATATATTTTTTCTGTAATGCAAAGTTTTTATTAATTATGGTTATAAATTTTAATGATATATGTGGAATTTTTTTGAATGTTATATTCTTATTCATATAAATATTTATTTATTAATTGTTTTAAAATATGATATAGATTATTTATTTTTAATCTTTGAAGTATTAATTTAGTATAATAATTATTAGTATTCATGCTATTACTTGTGCAAAAATGACGTTTTAATTATTGAGAGGTACTCTAAATCAATTTAAAACATTCATCATTATACACAATTTTTTGAGAGAATAATTATATATATGTCACTAGTTAGTAGTTATTTTTTAGTTTCACAGAAACATAAATATTTTAAACTAAATTAAAATAATATATAACAGTGCTGGATTATAATTTAACCATTTCCATTTTGAGAACTATCCTGTACAGACCTGAAGCTTAACGTACATGGAAATTACATTACTTTTGCGGAACACTTAGTACATAACAAAAACACACACACAAGGATCGTAACAGTTTAGTGTCTTTGGAAACTCGGAATATAATCTTCTAATCGTTGTGAAAGATCTTCAACATCTCCCATAAAGATCTTCATTTTTTATACCTAAAACCTTTCTTTATATCCTAGGGAAAAGAAAACATAAAAGGGTGAGCTCAAATGCTCAGTAAGGGTAAACAAAAGAAATATCAATCACATCGTATACATAAGAACATAATTTTTGGAAATCTTAACCTGCAAAAGAGATCATAATTTCATAACATGGGATAAATCATGGCAGTGAAATGTAATCACAATAATCATAACATAAAACATGAAATTTTTTGGCATACACACATAATAATAGAGAATCATTTCTTGTTAGTCAAGACTCGTTTCCAAGACTATCTTAGTAGACAAAGTCCGTTTCTGAACCGAGTCACCCTCGTTTCAGTCCTGTTTCACTGAACCGGTATAACCTATCGTTCTAGCCATGTCTATCTCATGAGATATAAAATCATTAACCAATGCATTGGAGGGATATATAGGTCCCACCCATCTCATAATGAAACCATTCTTATGTGTGCCACAAAAATCATAAATCATACATCATAGCATAACCCGTGAAATAAAATGGGATTCTTAAACATCATGCCATCATAACATAATCCATAAACAATTGATATCATTTCATCATAAGAAAATTGAATCCATTTAAATCATAGAGAAATTTTACTTGAAACATACACATATGAAATAATGTCATCTTAGATGTAAAATAGTTTTGACAAAACACTTGAAATGAATTCTTGAGGAAAATATCATTTCTTCTTTAAAATCATGTTCTATTCAAAAAATTCCATGAAATTTTAAATGATAAGGGTTTTATTGAAAATAATCATGAAATCTTGTAGAGGAGGCTTCTTGAAAATGAGGCGTTATGAAACCGTAAAAATCCGTTCACGCCATATAAGTTAAAAATAACATTCTCCTCGTACTTTTGTCGGAAAAGTCAAAAAGTACCTTATATGGTAACCAAAGGAAAGATTACATTCATAAAATGTGGTAAAAAGTAAATAAAGGGTAAAAATGACTTTCAAAATCCATGGAATAATGGTAAAAATTTTATGAAATCATTTTTATAAATCATGGTCATGGATGATAAACGTAACCCTAGTAAATACTTACGTATAAGCAATCTCAGATAAAAATGAGATTGAAAATTTATCCCCTACCTTAGGTCCGATTTGCTTCGTAAGTGTCTGAACCTCTTGTATAATGATTTAAATAATATAATTGACTTATTACAGAATCATATTCATTGTTATGATATCATATATGGTTCACTTATGACTTTATATTACCTGTTCTTTTGTAAATTCCATGTTAAAGAGCGTTTTGGGTAAAATTGTTTCATTTGTCGTCCGTGTTTTAACTTGTAATTATTCATATGATTACTTAGATCATTATTACTTAATAATAGAATATAAAACATGATTTATATATAATATATATTCAGAATATACATATATATAATGGATCGATAAATGGAAAGAAATACACCGTTCATGGAGACGGTAGGCCGTACGTACGCATGAACGCTGTTTTTTTTCGTTATTGAATTGAGTTGAATTAAGTATATGACATAAATATATATACACATAAATAAAGTAGCTTTATAATGTCATATATTTCATTATTATTGCTTATATATAATATATAATAATTCTTAAATGGTTAACATGGAGAATGAATCTCATCGCGTCGTGGAGACGGTAGTCCGTACGTACGCACGGGCGATGATATCATTTCCATAATTATTGAATTGAATTGGAGTGGATGATGCAATATATCAGAATCAATATGATGTTCTAATAACTATGTATAGTTATTCTTTACACCATTATACCCATCTATGTAAGGTGGTGGTGGAAAATAGATTACACCACGGCGTGGAGACGGTATTCTGTACGTACGCACGCGCGGTGATTTCTTTTTCCGTAGGATGGATAGATGGTGAAATAGGGTTGTTTCATACTTGTAATAACATATCAGTATATGAGTTATACTGATGTTATTACTTCATAATGAAACAACTAAATAAGGAGAAGTGGAATAAGAAATAAAGATGAAAGAATCGGTAACAGACATTACCTCTTCTTTGAAGTGCTTCATTGAGACCTTCTTTTAGGGAACTAAAATTGGTCTTTGAAGAAGACCAGGACCTCTAGGATGTCTCTAGGGTAGTGGAGAGGAGGAATTGACAGGGTTTTTCCGAGCTTGAAGGCTCAAAGAGGTGTGAGGAAGAGGGGGAGGAGGTGCCCTTTATAAGCGAGGAGAGGGGCACCTTTGGGAAAAATAAAAATATTATTTTATTATAAAGTCAAGTTCGGTTTTAAATAGCTCCAAATTGATATATTTAGAAGCTAAGGTAGGTATGGGTCTAAATCCTCTCATACAATAAAATTTAGACAAGTTTAGGTTCTTATTTTAACCTTATCATTTAGATTTAACATTAAGTTAAATAAGTTTACTTTTACCGTGTCTTCTTGTGTTCTTATACTATAAGGTTAATACACTTACTATAAGAATCCAAAAGAATCCCAATTTGTTTATTATTAATATATATAACCTTATCTAAGTCATTTGGCCGAACCTTAGATTTTTAGGAATAAAATAACAATTAATAATATATTATCTGTTTTAAAAACTATTTTATGTCAATTGTGACACTTTTTAGTAATTGATTTTTTTGAAAATCATAACAGAATTATAAGTTCAAAAAAAGTTCATTAAACCAATAATAACATGTCATATTAACCTATAAAATTAGTGTAATTCATAAAAAGTCTCAAATTATATTTATTATGGTGTTTATAACATTAATTATGTCAATATTTCATTAATAAGATAATTACTGCATCATCTTTGTGTCATAAATAAATTACATTATTTAATGTCTAAAAATTACAAATAAAATACCATTATGTAGGAAATATTTTTATCTTTCTAATGAATATTTATAGTATAATTTATCTTATGTATATCCCCATATTAAAAATTATTTACTTATTAAACTTTGATTTTAACTATTAGAACCCTTCTTTAAATAAATTTATAATAAATGTCCTAATCTAATCCAAGTGGGCCTAAATGGTCATATTTTATTCCTAAGTTTGTTTTTGGTCGAATTAAACTTGTCCAATAGAATTAGGAAATGTGTTAGGGTAATAATAATATCATTTCTACCCTCAATTACCCTATTTACTTTTAACCGTGGCAAAAAATAGTAAAAAGTTATTATTCACCAAAAAATTATTTTCATCTCATTGAACCACATTTTACTTACTGACATCAACCGTGTCTCTCGGATTTTTTAAATTCCACTCACAGAAGCGGTAAAATTACGTTTTATGAAAAATTCAGTTTTTTAACTACCACTTAGTGGTTTCACTATTAATCAAAAATTGAATGTTTTCAAAAAAATGCCAAAAATTAGGCCTAAGCTATATTTGATATTATGAACTCAAAAATGATTTCTATTTTACCAAATTCAAAACATATCAGTTGCATTAATTAATTTAAAAATTAATTCCCGTCGTCAAAACAAAACGCGTGTTTTTAAGAGATAATAACTATCAAAAGATTGACACTTGTTTATAACTGGTTTAAATGTGCAATTACATCCAATGACCAACATTGTATTAAATTGTAAAAATATATTCTAAATATAATTTAAAACCACTCAAATTAATAATTTATCACTATTAATTATATCGATTGAAAAAGTTGTTTTTAATTAAAATATAGTAATTTTCACTATTCATCAAAATATGAAAGTTATCCGAAAATCACCAAAATTTTACCCTAAGCTAATTTCGATATTCCGAATCCAAAAATGAAGTCCATTTTGAAAAATAAAATTTACAAAATTTCAAAAAGTGGTTATTACAATTCATAACGGCTAGTTTTAATAATATTTTAATAGCATATCATTGTTTATCGAAACTTGGTGTTGCGTACAACACACGCTATCGTGGAAGGTCGCGATTGCATGTAATTCTAGCCAGGCGAGAGATGTGAGTTGTGAAAGATCCTTTTGGTGTAGCGTATAACACAAGACATTAATGAAATTAAAAAGAATATTTTTCATAAAATCTCAGGGTGTTACATTCTACCCCCCTTAAAATGAATTTCGCCCTCAAAATTCGTCGGGGTTATAAAGGGTTTACTACACGAAAATTTGTTTAATAGAAACCCACATCGTAAAAAGGAATACCAAAACAAATATTTAAAAACAAAAGTATGAAACGTAATGGTTACCCAAGTAAACTAATCACTGGGTTTCCACATAGGTGAAAATATGGATATGGAAGAGAAATCTAACCGTCATGTTCTAATGGAGAGTGGTAGAGAACATGGATATGGAAAATCTAGCAATCACAAAGCCATAAATTTGTGACGATCTAAGGAACCATCTGATTAATTAGATATAAGAGCACTAGGATAACATTTTTGGTTTTCAAGATCGTTTCCCTAATGTTAAAGAATTTGAATTAGAATAAATACTTTATTTTGGAACAATCTCACTGTTGTTCGTGCCTTGAACAATTTCCACTTCATCTCTTAAATAAATGAAGTTGAATTTTTTATTCGTGAAGTGTTAGAAGATCATGTAATAGAATGACGGGTCATTCCATCTCTCTCAAACAAAAGGTTAGAAAAAGTTATTAAATACACATAAGTCATTCTATAGTGAGATTAATCATATATAGTTCCTAAAATGGACTTATACTTCATATATCATACTGCTTAATATAATAAAACTAGTTTCTACTAAACAGGGACTTCCTGTAGGCCAGTGGTAGGCGATAAAGGCCAGTCACACTTTGGTTGTGGGTTCGATTCCCACAGCCTTGTCTGACGCGATGGGATGTCACCCATCCTGCAGGTTGTCCTTTTTCTAAAACTATATTACTATAACATCCCATCAATAATATCGAAAAAACTTCTTTCCTTAAACAATACTAACTTATGTCCAACATAATCCATTCCAATCTTTAGGCTTATCCATAATACTGCAGTCCACTCTCATAACATAGTGAAAACAATTACCATAGATTTAATACCATCATTGATCCCCATATATCATAAGATACATTTTGTTGGTCACATTTCAAACATTCAAAGTCCTCAATCATGTATTCTCTTGAATACCCATTGAACCTTAGTGAAAACATGAATGTAGTTAAAAGTTAACACCTTCCACATACCAAAATCCTCAAAATTCTATATACTCAAACCATGATATCACTTAGTCCTTATATCAATCATGAGCTCATGAATACTGTCAAATATTTCATTTTCTCGTTTTCCCTTCATTATGCGCATATCATTCTTTTTCCAAAAATATCTCAATCACTTTCCATGTTTACTGGTACCATAAAATTATTGAAAACCACAAGAGACCAATACATAAATATTCCAATATTCCACGATACTATATACAACACTATTTTGGACTCCCATTACATTAACACTTAATCATTCCACCACATCGTTGTCATATTCAACATCACCAATAGTGATCGCATGTGACTTCCCTTTGTCCTTTGCCTTAAGCGGTTGCTCATGTCGATCATCACTAACCCTTGGATTAGGGCATTTATTGGAATAATGTCCCATCTCCTTGCACTTGAAACATTGATGTGTTGGTGGTGCGTTCTCTGCAGTCTTTTCTTTATTCACATCATTAGAAACCCTTTTTCCATTACTTCGACACTCAGCTGCTCGATGACCTTCTTTTCCAAACTTAAATCATTTTCTAGTCCCTTTAATACAATCTCCACCATGCTTCTTTCCACACTTTGGGCATAAGGAAACATTCATCTTCTTTTCACCATTATTTTGAGATTTCTCCTTGAACTCCATCTTTCGTTTCTTGTCAAAACCATGAGATGGATATGTAACACCAACTTCCATTTCTACCTTGATAGCACAACGCACAATTTCTTCATAGCTACTGAAGTCTCTTATAGCTAATTCCCTTCGAAGACTTGGTTTTAAGCCACTGAAAAATCGATCAACTTTACTTTCAGGTTGGATGATAATGCCAGATGCATACCTTGCAAGTCTTGTAAAATTCGCTTCGTATATACCAACAGATTCATCATCCTTTTGCTTTAGCTCAAGAAACTCCTTCTCCATCTTTTTTTGAAGAACATGAGGGAAGTACTTATTGAAAAATAAGTTCTTGAACTCGTCCCATTCCATGGACTCAATTTCATCTCTTTTCCTCGTATTCTTGATAAGATTCTACCATTGATCAGCTTCACCTTCCAAATGATATACATCTAAGATGACATTATCATGTTCAGAACATTGAAGAACTGAAAATATCTTTTCAGTGGTACTGATCCATTGTTCAGCAACAAGTGGATCCGAAGACCCACTGAAAGAAGGTGGACGTTGCCTCATGAAGGACTCAATAGAATATTGTTCCCTTCTCTGCCCATTTGGAAGTCCAGAATGATTCATAGCTTGTGTAAGTATAGCAATAAGATTTTGCACTCCATCTCCCATAACATTTGTTTGTTCAGGAGGACAATCATTGCATTGTCCATTGCGTTGATCAACACGGTTCCTTCGGGTTCCATCCATCGTCTAAAACCCAATAAGAATAGTGTGAGAGGAAAAAATCATGACAGGGAAAACAACAATATAAAGGGGGAGTACCCTCAATATCTAACATCTTAGGTTAAATTCTAAGAACGTTAGCGCAATTCTTGTACTATAACCTATACGTATACTTAACCTTAGATACATCCCTAGACATACCTTAGAAATATCTCTAGGGATCTCACTAAAGTTCTCGCATCCTTGTTTCCAAAGGTTGACTAATCCTTTCCTCTAATACCAACTGTAGAGACCCGAAGCTTAACGTACATGGACATTACATTACTTTTGAGGAATAATTAGTACATAACAAAAACACACACACAATGATCGTAATAGTTTAGTGTCTTTGGAAACTCGGAATATCATCTTCTAATCGTGGTGAAAGATCTTCAACATCTCCTATAAGGATCTTCCTTTTTATTATACCTAAAACCTTTATTTATATCCTGGGGAAAAGAAAACATAAAAGGGTGAGCTCAAATGCTCAGTAAGGGTAAACAAAAGAAATATCAATCACATCGTATACATAAGCACATAATTTTTTGAAATCTTGACCTGCAAAAGAGATCATAATTTCATAACATGGGATAAATCATGGCAGTGAAATGTAATCACAATAATCATAAATTAAAACATGAAACTTTGTGTCATACACACATAATCATAGATAATAATTTCTTGTTAGTCAAGACTCATTTCTAAGACTATCTTAGTGGACAAAGTCCCTTTCTGAACCAAGTCACCCTCGTTTCAGTCCTGTTTCACTGAACCGGTATAACCTACCGTTCCAGCCATGTCTATCTCATGAGATATAAAATCATTACCCAATGCATTGGAGGGAGATATAGTTCCCACCCATCTCATAATGAAACCATTCTTATGTGTGCCATAAAAATCATAAATCATACATCATAGCATAACCCATAAAATAAAATAGGATTCTTAAACATCATGCCATCATAACATAATCCATAAACAATTGATATCATTTCATCATAAGAAAATTGAATCCATTTAAATCATAGAGAAATTTTACTTGAAACATACACATATGAAATAATGTCATCTTAGATGTAAAATAGTTTTGACAAAACACTTGAAATGAATTCTTGAGAAAAATATCCTTTCTTCTTTAAAATCATGTTCTATTCACAAAATTACATGCAATTTTAAAAGATAAGGGTTTTATTGAAAATAATCATGAAATATTGTAGAGGAGGCTTCTTGAAAATGAGGCGTTATGAAATCGTAAAAATCCGTTCACGCCATATAAGTTAAAAATAACATTCTCCTCGTACTTTTGTCGGAAAAGTCAAAAAGTACCTTATATGGTATCCAAAGGAAAGATTCCATTCATACAATGTGGTAAAAAGTAAATAAAGGGTAAAAATGACTTTAAACATCCATGGAATAATGTTAAACATTTTATGAAATCATTTTTATAAATCATGGTCATGGATGATAAACGTAACCCCGGTAAATACTTACGTATAAGCAATCTCGGATAAAAATGAGATTGAAAATTTATGCCTTACCTTAGGTCTGATTTGCTTCGTAAGTGTCCTAAACTCCAGTATAATGATTTAAATAATGTCATTGACTTATTACAGTATCATATTCATTGTTATGATATCATATATGGTTCACTTATGACTTTATATTACCCGTTCTTTTGTAAATTCCATGTTAAAGAGCATTTTGGGTAAAATTGTTTCATTTGTCATCCGTGTTTTAACTTGTAATTATTCATATGATTACTTAGATCATTATTACTTAATTATAGAATATAAAACATGATTTATATATAATATATATTCATAATATACATATATATATAATGGATCGATAAATGGAAAGAAATACACCGTTCATAGAGATGGTAGGTCGTACGTACGCATGAACGCTGTTTTCTTTTCGTTATTGAATTGAGTGGAATTAAGTAGATGACATACATATATATACACATAAATAAAGTAGCATTATAATGTCATATATTTCATTATTATTGCTTATATATACTTTATAATCATTCTTAAATGGTTAACATGGAGAATGAATCTCATCGCGTCGTGGAGACGGTAGTCCGTACGTACGCACAAGCGATGATATCATTTCCATAATTATTGAATTGAATTGGAGTGGATGATACAATATATCAGAATCAATATGATGTTCTAATAACTATGTATAGTTATTCTTTACACCATTACACCCATCCATGTAAGGTGGTGGTGGAAAATAGATTACACCACAGCGTGGAGACGGTATTCCGTACGTACGCACGCGCGGTGATTTCTTTTTCCGTAGGATGGATAAATGGTGAAATAGGGTTGTTTCATACTTATAATAACATATCAGTATATGAGTGATACTAATGTTATTAATTCATAATGAAACAACTAAATAAGAAGAAGTGGATGAAGAAATAAAGATGAAAGAATCGGTAACGGACATTACCTCTTCTTTGAAGTGATTCTTTGAGACCTTCTTTTAGGGTACTAAAATTGGTCTTTGAAGAAGACTAGGACCTATAGAATGTCTCTAGGGAAGTGGAGAGGAGGAATTGGCAGGGTTTGGACGAGCTTGAAGGCTCAAAGTGGTGTGAGGAAGAGGGCGAGGAGGTGCCCTTTTATAAGGGAGGAGAGGGGCACCTTTGGGAAAACTAAAAATATTATTTTATTATAAAGTCAAGTTCGGTTTTAAATAGCTCCAAATTGATATATTTCGAAGCTAAGGTAGGGATGGGTCTAAATACTCTCATCCAATAGAATTTAGACAAGTTTAGGTCCCTATTTTATCCTTCTCATTTAGATTTAACATTAAGTTAAATAAGTTTTCTTTTACAGTGTCTTCTTGTGTTCTTATACTATAAGGTTAATAAACATACTATAAGAAGCCAAACGAACCCCAATTTGTTTATCATTAATATATATAACCTTATCTAAGTCATTTGGCCGAACCTTAGATTTTTAGGAATAAAATAACAATTAATAATATAATATTTGTTTTAAAAACTATTTTATGTCAATTTTGACACTATTTTGTAATTGCTTTTTTAGAAAATCATAACAGAATTATAAGTTCGATCAAAGTTAATTAAATCAATACTAACATTTCATATTAACCTAAAAAATTAGTTTAATTCATAAAAAGTCTCAAATTACATTTATTTTGGTGTTTATAACATTCATTATGTCACTATTTCATTAATAAGATAATTACTGCATCATCTTTGTGTCATAAATAAATTAAATTATTTAATGTCAAAAAATTACAAATAAAATACCATTATGTAGGAAATCTTTTTATATTTCTAATTAATATTTATAGTCGAATTTATCTTATGTATAACCCCATATTAAAAATTATTTACTTATTAAACATTGATTTTAACTATTTTAACCCTTCTTTAAATAAATTAATAATAAATGTCCTAATCTAATCCAAGTGGGACTAAATGGTCATATTTTATTTCTAAGTTTGTTTTTGGTCGAATTACACTTGTCCAATAGAATTAGGACATGTGTTAGGGTAATAATAATATCATTTCTACCCTTAATTACCCTATTTACTTTTAACAGTGGTAAAAAATAGTAAAAAGTTACTATTCACCAAAAAATTATTTTCATCTCATTGAACCACATTTTACTTACTGAAATCAACCATGTCTCTAAGATTTTTTAAATTCCACTCATAGAAGCGGTAAAATTAAGTTTTATGAAAAATTCAGTTTTTTAACTACCACTTAGTGGTTTCACTATTCATCAAAAATTGAAAGTTTTTAGAAAAATGCCAAAAATTAGGCCTAAGATATATTTGATATTATGAACTCAAAAATGATTTCTATTTTACCAAATTCAAAACATATCAGTTGCAGTAATTAATTTAAAAATTAATTCCCGTCGTCAAAACAAAATGCGTGTTTTTAAGAGATAATAACTATCAAAAGATTGACACTTGTTTATAACTGGTTTAAATGTGAATTTACATCCAATGACCAAAATTGTATTAAATTGTAAAAATATATTCTAAATATACTTTAAAACCACTCAAATTAATAATTTATCACTATTAATTATTTCTATTGAAAAAGTTGTTTTTAATTAAACATTAATAATTTTCACTATTCATCAAAATATGAAAGTTATCCGAAAATCACCAAAATTTCACCCTAAGCTAATTTCGATATTCTGAATCCAAAAATGAAGTCCATTTTGAAAAATAAAATTTACAAAATTTCAAAAAGTGGTTATTACTTTTCATAACGGCTAGTTTTAATAATTTTTTAATAGCATATCGTTGTTTAGCGAAACTTGGTGTTGCGTACAACACATGCTATCGTGGAAGGTCGTGATTGCGTGTAATTCAAGCCAGGTCAAAGATGTGTGTTGTGAAAGCTCCTTTTGGTGTATTATATAACACAAGAAATTAATAAAATTAAAAAGAATATTTTTCATAAAATCTCGGTGTGTTACATACCCTACTTCTAATGTTTTTAAAATCACCTAATGGACATAATTTTCATTGATAGGTACTTAAATTATAACCCTAATTATTCTTATTTCCTTGTCTTATTATTTATTTCATTATTATTAATTTATTCATTAATTAAGGATATTTTTTATTCATGGTAACAATTATTGAGAGTTCAGTGAATGAGTGTGGGAGAAAAAAAACATATTAATTAGGGGATAAGGGTTCTAGTGATGTTGTTCATTGTTATTATGTGGTTTAATTTTTTTTAGAAAAAGGGATGACATATTTTGAAATAAAAAATTGAAGGAAAATAAGTATGAAAACAGGAAAAAAAAATTTATATTCGTGGTTTGTTTTGGGAACCTATGAGAAATAAGGTAAATAATCAGAGACTAAATATGTGGAATTTTTAAGCTAATAATATTTTTCTTTGATATTTATATTGAATATATTTCTTTTTAATTTAATAAATTATGTGTTCATTTTTTACCTTGAGTTTAATTTTCACATTATGAAACCAGAAACAATAATAAAAAGTTTATTTTAAACTTAACAGAATTCCTCGATATTTTTGTTTGTTTAATTTATATTTGAATATTTTTTTGTACCATAGGCCTATGGATAAAGTGAATATACATGATATTGATCATAAATTTGACTAAATAATATTGATTGATAAGTGAGATTAATTTACAATGATGCAGATCAAAAATGAAATGAATTCAAATGAAAGGTAAAATACAATGAGTAGAAGAGGGTAATAGTGTTGGATAGTAATTAAATAAGATGTATGGTTTTTCACTCTATATTGGGTAATTTTTGTTTTTATAAAATATTCCATTGTAATATTATGTTTATGGAAATGTTAAATTTATTGTTTCTCTTATTAAAATGGGGTTATTTTTTATTAGATGCTGATGTATTTCTTGAGGGAATGATAAAATTTAATTGTTGGGTAGTTTGATATATTGAATATATATATATATTGTTTAGATTTTAATTTAAAAAATAATCTATTCATAACTTTTCATTGTTTTTATTATTTTTATGGATGGAAAGTGCCTTATTTTTAATTTGAAATACTTTTGATCTATTGTATTGTTTTTTTAGAATATTATAGAAATGGTAAATCCATAAATATAGTATTTCCAATACATAAGGGCTTACCATCAATATGTAAGAGTACCTAGAGAAAATATGACACAATGTACACATAAAGGATATTAAATTCTTCAGATTAAATATAATTTTTTATTATATTTTTTCATGAATAAATGCTTGACTATGTCAATAAATATTCCTTTTCATAATACTAAAAATTAAGGCTTTAACAACACTAGTTAAGGTGTTTATTAGTGCTTAAATAGTGATGATATTTAAAGTGATGATAAGGGGGTGAACAATGCTAAAAATCACTTTTAAAGGCATCGTTTAATAGTGATAGAAAATCTTTGATAATGATACCTTTTATCAGCACTTTTTGAGCACTATTAAAGGGTTCCTTTAATAGTAATTTTTAGCACTATTAATGGTTGGATTTTAATAGTTCTAAAGGAAGTTTTGTTATAAAATATGGAAAAAATTAATTTTTCACATACCTAAAACACCCAACTTTCCCAGTGCTTATATCCCCTCTCTTTCTTAGCCTTTTCTACTACCCATCTGTCATCACACACCCCACCCCTTCTTCAGTACTATAATGCTATATTAAATTTCAACATGTACCGATATTTGATCTGTGGACCTCCCTTATGTGACTGAACCTCTTTACTACTATGTTATACATGTTATGTTGTGAATTTAATGAATTTTCTTTTTTATTTGTAAATATTTTGAAATCTGTGATATATAAATATACACAATTTGATTTATTTGAATAAATTATACATTAATAATTATTTAAATATATTATTATATAATTATTTATTTATATCATATTATTAATGAATATATATATATATATATGTTTATTCATACAAAAATATTTGTATATAAAAAATTATATTCATATATTTTTTAATTTTTATAAGGAAAAACTGATATTTTTTACATTAAATAAAATTAATTATAAATATTTATTTCATAAGGTTAAAAATAAAAATTTTCTTAAATATGTTGTTATATTCATTTATACAAGTGATTTATATTAAAAAAATTTAAGGAAATATGTAAATATTAATTCATAAACAAAAATTAATTGTGATAAATGATATAATTTAAAAACCATAATATCAATATGAATGTAATACCTCAAAATAAACTCATTTCCCACCCAAAAAGGAAATAATACCCCCTTAAATGTTGTTTAAAATCCATCAAATGTTAAAAAATTGGGATACCCTAACAAAAAACTCAGTTTTGGAGGCTTTCATGCCTTTTTTATCCTATAATAATTAAGGATCGAGGTCCCCCTTTGTGAACATCGAATGGATATCTTTAAAAGATTTTAATTGATATGTGGTATATCGTAAACAAACATCGGGATCTGAAGAAATTGTCTTTTGAAGTTTTTATTATGTTTTCAACTTATTTTAAATTTTTTATTATTTATTTGTTTCATTAAAATTTTATTTAATGAATATTAATATATTATGAATTTTAAATTATTATTTAAAAATATTTTTTTAATTATTATACAAGAAAATTTCACTAAATAACTTATATATTATGTGTTATTTTTTATTTATCATTATCTAAAATATATATAATAAGTATATAGTATATTTATATCAACGTAAATATATTTACATATTAAAAAAATAATCAATGAAATATAATTTCTTATGAAATTTACCTTTTATCAGCACTTGTAAAAAATAGTGATAGGGGGTTCTTTATCAGGGCTTCTAAAAAAGTTCTCATAACCCCCTCCCATTTATTAGCATTATTTTACATGTGTTGATAAATTTCCCCTTTATCTACTTATTTTTACTAGTGTTGATAGTTGGAGGGACTTTATCAATATTTTTTTTGAATGACTAATAAATGGGGAATTTATCAGTGCTTGTAGAATAGTTCTAATAAAGGGGTTCCTTTATCATCCCTTTTTTTAGTTCTGTTAAAGACCCCCTTTAACAGTGTTAAAAAAAGAACTCTTAAAGACCCCCCTTTAACAACATTTTTTCATGTTCTGGATAAACCCAATTTTTTTTGTAGTGTCACCATGAGTATCTGTATGGTTGGGAAGGTGTCTATGTCCATGAAACCCATTGTGCTTTGATGAATAAATCTCATCCTATGATAGAGACAAAGGTGTGAAGACAATGTAAATCATAAGATTCACAACATTTGTGTTGTGTCGTAAGATGGTTGGTATCTCATAGATGTTTTTTTCCTTCCATAGACGAATGGAGTTGAAGATTATATATGTTAATTTATTAGTGATATTGAACATGAATAATCAATGTGATTAAATTTTTTTCTAAAATGTTACTCAAAATGGATAGTAGGAATGGTCAATTCTTCAAGTTGAAATCTAGGAAGCCATTCATGATGATTGAAATGATGAATTATATTCCGTGTAGAGAGATTTTAATGGGTAAACATGTATTATAATTGTAAAATTATAATTTCTCCAACATGGAAGAAGGAATATTTGATTCATTTCACAAATATAGAAAAAATGAAGATTTTTCATGTTACATGTTTTGGAAAAGAAGGTGATAACCCATGTTTTAAATAGAAAAATATTATAATATTTTCTTATAAGATATTTGTATTAAATATATTTCTCAGAATTATATTTATTGGCATAAAAGAGATGAAAATGGAAATTGGCAATGAATATTTGAATTCGAATGTGATTCTATTTGGAGAGATGAATATGGTCATGCCATTTTGAACATTATTTCCCAAATTGAAGGTATTTATATATTCTATAATTACATATTTTAAAATATATTTCCAATGGATAATTTCAATACAATAATGGATTAATTTTGAATCCTATCATATAGAGAAATTTATATTTAATGGAGGAGACTGGACTATATAAAATAGAAAATTTACAATCTTGGAAATAGCTACCCTGCCTTCAATTTGGGGATTCCAAAGCTAGGATTTCTATTATTTAATTATTATTAGGTTTTAATTCTGTAATATCTGGACTAATTATTTGGATGATTGTTTATTTTGGTTAATTTTTCCCTATTACAAAATTGTTTATTAGGTTTTCTATTTCGATTCTATCTTATAAGATACATGGTTTATTCATTTTATATGAATAATCGATGGTGAGAGGATAAAAAAAATGGGAGAGTTTGTTCAATAGAAGTGGATTTTTATGGAATGATTCAATTATTATACACAAGTGGGATAGTGTTATTCATTATTATTGTTTTGTGACATAATTCATTTAACATATTTTATGAAAACCCAAATATTTTATGCACTTTAAATCATGGGTTGTTACATAATAGAAATCCCTAAATATTGAGAGGGATATGGTATTTATGTAATTATATATAGATAATAATTACATTAAACTAGAATATAATGACATTATTTAAAACTCTATTACATGATCCAAAATTTACATTGATCTTATAAAACTGAATAGGATAAGTGAGGGACGTACATAAGAAATGGTTGAGCTATAAAGCCAATAAGGGAGTAAAAGAAGTATAAAATAATGTAAATTCGTTCATTATAGTCAATAGATATAAAATTATGGAATAGAATTGTGAGAATAATAATCATAAACATCAATTCATGATATAATATAAAAATATAAAGGCGTCATAAGAATGTGAAAACCAAAAAAAAGGCCTCATACACATAAGTCAAAGTTAAACACGAATAAATCATAACATAGTGTGATTAGGATGACCTCTAGTGCACCATAAATCTTATATCATGAGATAAATACATTACACAGTGCGTTGTAGTTCTATATAATTCCAATCCCATACATCACATTTATATCTCCTACATGCATTTATTTCCACATATATCATACATGACCAGAAAATCATTCCTAAATGGGAAACCCATGATTAGGGAGATTGAGTTACATAAATGTAATTACATAATAAATTAAGGATATGTACGCCTAGGGAATAGACTTGAGTGATAATGGTGACATGTACAAACAACAAAAGAGTTGGGCATGGGAAATCACAGAACAATTTTGGCGGTATATAAGGTGTGTATAAAACATCACAGAAGGAATTAATGAGACTGAATGGTGATATCATAGTGCATGGGAATTATAATGATACTAAATTAGATGTGTAAAAATTCATTGACACCTGAATAATTGAAAATCAAAAGGTTTAATAAAAAATTACTTGAATAAAGAGGAATAGTAAGAGGAAGTGTATCCCTTACCTCGAGATGATGCTTCTAAAATGATGGGATTAGAGTATTATGTTTTTTGGAACACCATGGTAGGGGTTTAAATATGTATATAGAGAGAGAAAATATTCTCAATGGGGGTTTAGGGATAATGAATGGGAGTTTTAGTGGGTATTTATAATAAAATAAAGAGGCATTCATTATTAATTTCAAAACTGAGGTTTTCAACACTGTGTAATAAATAATTAAAACAAAAAATGATACGATGTTTTTTCCATATTTTTATACCAAATAGGAGTGTAATATAATATTATATTTTGATACGAACCACAACCAATATTCTAACTCTATTCATGATGTGAAAGTGAGTATTTTTCATTAGGAATTACATTTTTAAAACCTTAAAATATAATATGGATTTTGGGGGATTCCTTAAATGTTTGTAAAATTAATAAAAAAACATCAAAAATAAATTATTTTAAAGATAATTTTTTTTTCATATATTCCATTTGTTTTAATTATTACATATCCTTGAAACTATTATCATTTTATAATATGTACCGCATATTTATAAAATGTTTAATTTTTACCCAAAAATACGACTGTCTGAGAAAATAATGAAAAAATAACAATAGTATAATTTGGAAACCATGAATTAAAAAATAATATTTATTCAACAAGATATTTTTTATTAATTAAAACTTACAATTCAAAATAAAAAACCTTATTTTCTAGAAAACTCTAGTTTTTACGAAACTAAAAACATTTTGATACTTATTAAAATTACACAAAACATTATTAAATTTTATTATCATATACATATATATATTATTTAACAATAAATATTCATGAAAATAAAATAAATCTCAAAAATTATATAAATTTTCAAAATAATGTTTTAATTGAGTTAATATATTTCAAAAAAAAATATTTATTTATTCATAACAGAGTCTCCTTTATAATTTTTTTATAATAATGTTTATATATAAAATTAAATAATGAAAAAAATAAATACTATAATTATTTTATTTAAACTAAAATATATTAATTCATACTACTATGATCAAGATACATAACCTCATATTACACCAATATATTCCCTAAAGGAAACATGTGTAATTGTGGTTATTTCTTGGGGTGGTTCAACGAAAATTGTTTAGGTGGTGATCTCAATAATATTTATCTAATCCTATAAATCTATTTTCTCATATTTCAGTTTCTGAATTTCAACTTGTGCATTCTTAAGTAAATTTACCAATGATATAATCCCTATCAGATGCTCTGAAAAATTGGCTTCAAGGGTCTGATCCTACTAGTCGAGGCCAACGCTTCATCCTTATGTGTCAATTACATATTATTATCACCCATGTTATAATATAATATTAACTGACACTATAAAAACTATATAAATAATAATTATGATGTTTAGTAATATTTTATACCAAACTAAAAAATTATGGCTATATTTTATAATGGTAAAAAATAATGAAATAAAATGTAGTTCATGTGTTTTCTATAACTATATTTATTATTATGGATTTCATTAATCCAAATGGAAAATTATTTTTCAAAAATTTTGGTCATTACATTCTTAACCCTTCAGATATTTTCCCCCCAAATTTAATGTTATACACTAAAATAGATAAGGGAAAATCAATTTCTTACCCTCTTCTAGTTTCCATATTTCCTCCTCAAGCATTTGGTTCTACCATAATATTTTGAAAATATTATTTTAAATATAATTTTAAAATTTTCTCTATAATAGATGATGTTCATCAGCTACTCCTCATATAAAAGATCATTCTCTAAATTTACCATGGTATTTTGGTATATACGTCCTTATTATGGACACATGGAACTCACCATGTATGTGAGATAGGTTAGGTGGAGGTGAAAGTCGATATGTAATATCTCCATTGTGATCAAGGACCCTAAATGGGACATGGTATATAGGATTTAGATTTTACTTTTTCTCAAACCTCATGACTTTATTATATGGTGATATATGAAGGAACATCTTATATTTGACATCAAACTCTAGTTCTCACAGACAATCTTCTATTTAAATTTCTTTCAAATTTGTAAAGATTTAATATGACACAGAATTTTATAATCATTATCTATAATATCTTATAAAATATCAAGTCCCATTGACTTCCACACTCCAACATCACCATAAAAAATTGGATTCTAACACCTCTTACCATAAAGAGCATCATAAGGTGCCATTTAAATTCTATAATGAGTGCTATTTTTCTACTAGGGGAATGTTTTGATCCCAACATCATTGAAAATAAATTAAAAATGATCTCAACATATCATCTTTATTTTAAATGGTACTATCAGACTAACTTTATTTCTATGGGTAATAATAAATATCAACACACAACACAATATCAAATGTTTGTTGAACGTTTCTCCAGAACCCCATGGTAAAGCACAAATTTTGATTAGATATAATACAGAGTAGTACACCATGTAGTATTACCACTAGAATTATGTATATATTTTCATTTTGTCAAGAGAGAGATATTTCTTGATAGAATATAAATTCATAGACTTGGTATGGTGGTTGACTACCCCTAAATTTTTTTTACATCATTTATATGTATGAGGGAGCCCAATAAAAAAATCCATGGTCATGTTTTCCATTTCCATATGAGAATGATAAATGGTATATTATACCCTTAGAATTGTTCTATCCATCCTTTACTTATTGGCATAAAAAGCATCATGATACAAACTATACAATCTCACACCTAATGATATCCTTCAAAAAGTCATTATTGAGATCTCTATAGATCATAGATATTTATATATTAATAAAAAATGATGACATATGTGAGTTAATCCAAAATTTTCCTATTTAGATATAGTTTTTTGAAAACTTATAAATCCATTTTTAGAAAATTTCACCTCTTGAATATTCACTACCATTATACTTAACTTCTAATCATCTTTTTGGTCCTCCATGATCCTCTCAAGAATGGATGGTTGAGATTTTATTAGAGAAATTAAGGATGATCACCCTTTTATGATTACCATATTTATCCTTTATATGTATAAGAAGATTGTATCCCTTTAAATCCTCATCATGGATATGGATTAAATATCCTTTCTACTCAATGAAATTTCAACATTATTCTCTTTCACAAGATAGAAATGGATTGAATGGTCACAATCATTAATCAACTCTGACAACCTTCATTGGATCATATCGAGCTTCTTTTATCGTGAATATATACTCTAGGTGTTTATGAACTATATATATGGCACATTTATCACCTTAGTGATAATCTCTCTAAATCTGCAATGAAAATATCACTATAATCGATTCTATCTGATGTGTTGTGTAGTTATACTAATGTATCATTAATTTTTAGGATGTATAGGCTATCACACTATCATTTTTTCATGTGTAAAAAACAAATCCCTTTTTATAAACATTAATGTATATTAAAAATCCATCCTTTTTAGTTGGTAATGTGAGTATAGGTGCAATGATTTTCCACTTATTTATCTCTTTAATGATCTATTCATAATAATCCATCTAGAAAAACATCACTACTTTATTAGTTATCATTGCTATTAGGATTAGAAATCATAAAAAAAATTCATATAAATCAATGACAGTACCAAGATAATCAAAGGGAACAAAAAATATTAGCCACATATTTTGGTCAGGGATATCCTTTAATTTCCTTATTCTTCAAAGGATACACTAATATGGCATTTCTTGTGATAACATTCCCTAGGGATATTACTCAGTCAATCCAAAACTCATATTAATTATACATATCTTATGAAATTACATTTTTAAGTTCCTTGAGTATAACCATAAATGACCCTAATGTCCTTCCTTTAATTTATAGTAGATAAGAATGTCATCAATAAATACTAATATAAATTTATCAATGTATTCCTATAATGCTCTATTAATTAATTCCATAAAGATAACCCAATAATTAGTGAGTCCAAATGGAATCACTATAATCTAATTGTACCCATACCGTATATGAATCTTAGTCGTAGGGATATCCAGTTTCATTAACATTACATTATAATATCATAATTAATGATATATTATAGAAAAGTAATGGGTTCCATGTAGTTAATTGAATAAGTCATCAATCCAAGGTTAATAATAATTTTAATTTAACATGATTTTTTTGATATAATGATAATCACTTTATAGGTGTACTGACTCATCCATATTTGTATTAAAATGACCATCACACCCTAATCTGAAGCACTTGGTAGTATAAACCCTTTGTCAAAATTGTCTAGTAATTGATACTTATAATGTTTAAGTACAATAGTGTATATTTCATATAGAAATTTAGTTATAAAAAAGTTTTTATGTTTATGTTTGATTGATAAATCAACAAATATTTTTGGAGAATTACTAAACTATTTTTTTAGGAAACACACGAACATATTCCTTTAAAATGGAAATTTCATCAAGGATGCTATTCTCCTTAGTGTTAATAATTTATGAAATATAAAATTTATTATATTACAAAAATATATTTTCTCAAGACAATGATTCAAAAGGATATCCATCCTCATATTTTAAATTTTGTATAATTTGGTGATGATTTTTGATATAGAAGGTGAATTTATTTTTACATAAATTTATGTTGGATATATATAATTAAATCACTTTATACTCTGAATTTCATGGAATTATACTAATGGGATTATCATGAGATCTCTAGGAAATTCAATAATAATTTTTTTATTGGATGAGTAATATTCTTGGGATAAAATATTTAAACTATTTAAATTGTTACTGACAAATCGAAATCCATGTTTTGAGGTGGAATTTGAATAGTTCTACAAAACTTGTGTGATACGAAATTTCTCATAGAAAAATAATCATATAGGAAATTTTATGTTTAAAAATAGATAACACGCCTTCTTCTTGGAAATTTATTATTGTTATAATCAATTAATTCTTCCATAATAGACTTCGGGTTGAGAAATTTTAACTATTAGTCATATAATGGGAAATAATGAACCTCTGAGGGATAAATAATAAAGGGCATGTATTGCATAACCTAGGAATTAAATGGTTTTAATCTTTGTTCTTGATGGTTTATTTACTAACATTAAATTTCATATGTATGTTTGCTCCATTCATAATGGTTCATAAAGAGATTATAATTTTAAAAAATCATATTCTCTATGAGTTTCAAACTAATTTTCTTGTAAGAACTCTTTATAATGAACTAGTTATAGGTCGAGTTAGTGCCCAATATTCCCTTTTGGGGTTATTACCCATTTGTACATGTTTTATAGACCCACAACTACTTGTACTATCAATATATGAATTTTATTTCTTCTAAACCACTCATTCAATAATTTATAAAACTTTTGTTATGTTTTCATATATATTTTTTGTCTCCTTATGATTTTCAATATGATTTTTTTAATCCCAATCGTCCTAAAAACTATTTATTAATCTGATTCAAATTATGGAATCCCATAAATTTTATAAACTATATTTCATCATTTATTATATTAAAAAAATCCTAAAATATAAATAGGAAAAATGTATTTGGGTAATTATATAGATATCACAATTATATGAAGCTAGGATATGATGAAAGTTTTTAATACTCAATAAATTTCACTAAAAATTCCATTGATCTTCTAAAACTACATGGGATAACCAGGGGATGTACATTAGAAAGGGGTAATCTATAAAGACCCATAATGGAATAATAAAATCATAGCATAACATTAACTAATACTATAGAGTCAATAGGCATAACATAAAAACATTGAAAGGTAATAATCATAATCATGAACATCAATGCATGATATAAGATGAAGAAAATCATTTCTTCAAATGAATGTGGGAACAACCTAAAACATAAAGCATAAAATAATTAATATAAGTCATGTAAAAAATGCTAAGAAATTATAACATAGTGTTACTCATATAGCTACTCATGAAATATACATGTTATCTCCTAAGATAAAAATATTACCCAATGAATTGGTGGGATATATAATTTCAATCCCATCTATCAAATTTAAATCATGCACATGAATTCATGTGATACATAGATAATACAAAATAAGATAATTTTTAGCAATTTAAATCCCGTAATTAAGGAGTGTGGGATACATATATGGAATGAAAAAATAAATGAATAATATTTATAACTAATTGAATAGAATTGGGCTGGAATGGTGATAGTAATTCACAACATAATACTTTTTCATTGAAAATAACAGAATAATTTTGGTAGTATAATAGTGAAAAATAAAGGTTTATAGAAGGGATCAATGTGAAAAAAATTTGGTTAATAATTTCATTGGAGTCGTAATGATAGTAAATGGTATGGGGAAAATACTAAAACTTGAATAATTTGAAATAAAAAGGTTTAATACAAAGGAATTTCTTGAATAAAAAGGAATATGAAGAAAATACCTTATCATAAGAGGGTACTTCTAATATATTGGGAATATATGATTAAGATCTTTGGAACACCTTAGAAGGGATATAAAGAGGCATGGGGAGATTAAATTCATGATAAAAGCAGTTTTAGTGAAGAGTAATGGGTGTTTTGTTGGTATTTATAGTAAAATATTATAGAATTTTTTTATTAATTCCTAAACATAGGTTTTGGACTCTATGTAATAAAATAATAAAAATCACAAACCATTCTATGGTTTTTCCTATGGTTTCTACCAAATAGGGGTTATTTTAAATATTTTATATTTATAATACCTCACACATTATTAAAATATCATTAATGATGTGGAAGTGTGACATGTTCATAAATAATTATTTGTTTAAAACCATAAATTATATTATAGGTTTAGGAGGATTCATTAATGGGTATTAAAATTAATAAAATAAATTCAAAAATAAATTCTTTTAAAGTAGAAATATATTTTTTCCAAAGATTCTTTTTATATTATTTATTTCAACACTTTTACTCTATTATGATGTAATAATATATATTTCATATTTATATCATAATTAATTTTTACAAAAAAAATAAAATGTCTAAGAAAATTATGAAAAATAAACCACAAGATAATTTTTTAATTATGATTTAAGAAAATAATACTTATTTTACCAATATAATTTTCTAAATATAAGAATTTATACTTTTAAATAAAAAATTATTTAATGGAAAATAGCAGTCTTTACGAATATCAAAACATTATAAACCTTATAAAATTTACATTGGACTTCATTAAATTATATTCTAATATATATTTAAATAAATATTATTTCAAAAGATAATTTGATGAATTTTTTCAAATCTATAATATATCAAAAAGAAATTTATAATTGGAATTATATATTTCCTAAATATAAATTTTTGATTTCATTATAACAAAATATATTTTTTATCAAACTAATTATATAATCCTGTGTATATAAAATAAAATTAAAAGTGATAAATATAATTATTATTTTATAAAAAATAAAATATACAAATACATACTATTGTCGTCTAGATACAATACACTTTATTACACATGTTTATTCCTTAAGGATAAGATGATTGATAGTGGTGATTTATTGTTGTGATTCGATAAAAATTTTTTGGGAAGTGATTTAAGTAAGCTTTAAATTATCCAATTGATAGTTTCACTCAACTTTTTGTTACTTAATCTCAAATTGGAATTTGTCTATGGAAAATCCCTGCAATTCCATCTCACTGAGAAGATCAAATACATTATTTTTAATGGTTATTATCCATTTTATTGAGGCTATATTATCCTTATTATATGTCAATTAGATATTATTATCACCCCTAATATATACTAATATTAATTGATATAGAAAAATGGAAATATTAAAAATGGTTATGATGCTTAATGGTATTTTTTACCTGATATAAAAATTATGGCCATGTATTATAATGTTCCCAAATAATGAAATAAAATGTAGTATATGTAGTTTTTATAACCATGTATCTTAATAAAGAATTTATTATTTCAAAATATAATTTACTTTATAAAATATTGGGTCACTACATATTAATTTTGGAGTCATTGAGAATGTGTATTCATTAATAGTCTAAAACCAACATGGTAGAGATAATTAATAAATCATACATGTGATGGATTATTCATTTTATTTTAAATTTGATCTTAATTCACATTAAATATTTTGATAATTCTATCATGAAGAGTATATATACTAAATTATTATTGATATAAATAAACAGAATGGATATAAAATACAATTATAATCATGTAACTATATATTTGGATTTTTTTGTGAGTGATTATTAGATAAAATATTTTAAAGAATAACCATCCCTGGATATGGATTCCCCACTGTTAAATATATGAATTCTTAGTCAATTTTAAAAAAAATTATTTATTTTAGTTTATATTCCATTAAATACTATTTATGTGATTGTTATGTTCTCAATATTTTATTTAATTTGACCCTAAGTTTTTTATTTCTTTATCGTATAAACCTCATCTTTTTAATATATTATGAATTAGTAGATAGTGTTGGATTGATCAGATGAAATTTTGAAACTTTTTCCAAGGATAAAAAAGTAAAAACACCATATATTCATTCGTTAGTGTTATTGAAATATATATTAAAATAATTTCTATGATTGAAAATGAGAATTAATCATTGAAGAAGATAATTGATTCACATGACATTCAAAGGAGTATTGATATCAACCGATAGTTCTTGTGTAGTATTAATGATTATAATTGCATTTTATTTTTTATAAAACATCATTTCATTATTTTTGATGATATGATAAATGTTTTAATCAACTAATACAATGTTACCTATATTTGAAAATAAATTGGTGAATGTTTACAATGAATTTTAGAAATCAAGTAATACTATTGGAGGAAAATTTTAAACACTATTTAATATTTTAAAATCCAGAAATAATTTTAAATATAATTCAAATCATCAGTGATCACATAATATGTGTTTTAAAGGAATAAAAAATAGTAAATACAATGAAAATAAAGGGGGTAATATAATGGTTTTCCCTACTAGTAGTGATATTTTATATTTTGTTCAAACAATTAATGGATCAAAAAATTAGAAGAAAAATAATTTTGGATAAAGAAGGTATTGAAGTATAATCCATGGGGTAGTTATTTTATGAAGGTATTCTTGACAAAACCTTACAATGTTTTGAAATATCTACAATGATCAGAACTGATCAAAATAAAATAAACAAAATTTGTTCAATACTAATTTTACAAAATGGTAATATTTTCATTTGATGATAGATGTTCATTTAGTAGTATGTATTTAATCAATTAATAATTTTTTTATAATAAATAATTCTATAAATAATCTATGGATAAACAAACAAAGGGTAAAAAGATTAAAAATGAAACGAAAAACAATATCAACATCTAAAGAATAATGTAAAACTAAATATCATTATTAATGGATTTAAGAATACTTTCAAAAGATATGATAAAAAAGATCATATGAATAATTCTTATATCCCAAGTCTACTATAGTAGTTTATGAAATGTGTAAACTCTAAATACAATAATAGTTTATCTAATGACAAAAAATAGTACTTTATGTTTAATTCAAAGAAGAAAATCGTTAGAAACTTTTGATATTAGATTATTAATGTGTGTCACATATTAGTGGAAAAAATATTCTATTACATGGTATTAAATTGTAATGTGGTAGTTTGTAAGAACTTTGTAATGATATATTATTGAATATTAAATAAATAAGAATAACATAAATTGATGAGTGGAAGATTAATTTAAATGATATTCTCTTTGTTGATGGCTTATGTCATAATGTTTTATTATATCTCAATTGTTTGATAATGGAAACAAGGTGATATTTTAGAAAAAGTAACATGTCATTAAAATATTCAATTAAGGAATTACTAGAAAGATATGAGAGTAAACTAGTGAGTGTTTATTTAAAATTAGATATGGAAATAATTTTTAATACATGAGCTTGAATGAAGATAATGGCCTATGAGACCAAATTCATTTTACCATCGGCCAAAAGAACAAGAGATTTATTTTTGATGTTGATATTGTGAAAGAAAATTACTATGATAAATAAGGGTAGAACCACCTATTTTGATGTTTTTAATAAAGTAAATTTTGAAAAAAATTCAAAACAAGTAAAGATCAGTATGCATAAGAAACATAAACATATACCTTATGATGTATATATACATTAGAGTCTAAAATAAAATAACATAGATAATTAATTTTTAATATCTTTTTATTATTTTACTCATATAAATTATACATAATTTATGTTTTGAAAATTATATCTTTTTAAAATGATTAAATTTTATCAAATTCATGTTGGTAATAAAAGACGATATGTTATCATGATGTTTGGTTTAATTATATAATATTTATATATAAATTTGTAATTTTATAAATATAAGAATATTAATAATATATAGAATCTTTAAATAATTACGCTTATCTAACAATAAAATTTTGTAGTTGTGTTTTGAAATTAGAATTTATATAATATAAGAATAATGATGTTATCAATGAATATAGCATAATAGAAAAAAAGATATGGAAATGTTGGTGTATATTAAAAATATAAATTATTCTATATGATACATTAAATAAACATTATTTCCAATTATTTGGAAATAATAATATCCTAAATATTTTTTTGGGAACTCAATTAGAATGCATTTACTGACCTAGGGTTATGTGTTGCTTGTTGTAGGGTGTTATAGTGTAACTAGTGGGTGTCACACAATGATAACTTTAAAATATGCCCCACATCAGGCATGGAGGGGTAATAATAATAGAATATAAGTACCACGATACATCCTACCCATCATATGGCCATTTGTCAAATGGTTTGTGGCTATAAACCCCTATATAAGTGCTATATGCTAAAGAAAAATTTCGTAAAGTAGTGAACCAAAATGGGTAGTATTATTGTGGAGGGACTAATTTCCCAATTGATCCAAAAATTAATATAAAATTAATTTTGGGTAGCCTATGGTTCTTTGGGAAATAATATAAGTGTTTATTTTTATAGTCCTAATTAAAATTCAGTTTATTTCATAGGGTTCTAAGGCTACTAGTTATAGGGTGTCATAATGTTACCAGTGGGTGTCATTTTGTGAAACACATGACTATAGTCCTAATTTAGGGGTGGGGGTCATTTTAAATAGAGTATAAGTCCCCTAATACTTCCTCCCCATCATAAGGCCTTTTTTGATATGAGAGTTATTAGTGATCTCCTCTATGGGCGGTGATCCATACTGAAGAAATAACCATTTTAGTAGTGATCCAAGGAAGACAATGTTGTAGTGAAGGGAATACAGACCAAATTGATCCAAACTGAATTATTATTATTAATGAGTATTTTATTAATAAAAATTTATATTATATACCTAATCATATATATATATTTACAATTATTTTAGGAGAAAACCCAACATGATATAGTGGAGTGGGGGAGAGAGATTCAACTTAACTTCGCATTCAAATTTAGAGATAAATTTTAATTAATATCGGTTGATTATATATTACCTTAAGAGATGTATTAAATGGAAAATGTAGTTCATATTTGGACTGATAGGTAGAAACAAATACTCCACGAAGTCCTAAAGATATTAATCTAATATAATTTTAGGACTGGCATTTGATTTCCTTGAATAATAATAAACTATCATTTGATATTATTTCCCATGTATATTCACTAAATAAATAATAACAACTCCATTTCTCCTAGAAATGTATTTCAATTTATATTTATAATAATGATTTAGTGACAATTTTATGGATTCCTAACATATTTTAAATATATTATAAACTTTAAAACTTTGTTCCTCAAGGTATTGAACCTCAAAATTCACTTTAGAATATTCTTAAGGTCTTTTATTATTGGTAGAATTAGAATTATAAACTATTATATAATTTAATAAGTATATACATTGATTAACAAAATCAACAACCCCTACATGACTTCATTTAGTGTTGAATATATAACTCATATTGAATATAATATTTTTTCCTATATCAAAATATGGATAAAAGGATCACATTATATAGTAAATTACCCAGTAATTAAAGGGAATAAAATAATAATGATAAAGGATTATTCCTCTTGGTTTAAGACCATGGTCACATGGTCATATGGTATGGTGGATAAATCCTTGGAATCAATTTAAACATTTATCCTGGATATTGAAGAGGCTAAGGAGTCTAATATGAATTTATTATCAAAATCCTCTTTGACATAGTTTTTGGAACTTCTATCTCTTAAGAAATATTATATCAAACCCTAAACTAACGGTGCTAAGGAAAATTTTGGTTTTCAGGTTTCTAATGTTTAGAATTTTTATGGATGGGTAGAGATAAAAAAAATGAGGAAAGGGTCAATTTAATGCCTATTATGGACCTACTCCTCAACTCCAAGGAATAGAATATAAAAGTGGCTTACGATTTCAATGTATCTAGGGAGGAATATGATATGTTGTAAGTAGGGATTCTCAAAGTGAATAATAATTATATAAAATTGGCATGGATTGATGTTTAAGACTGAATTTTTCTTTGATTTATAAAGGAGAGATAAACATTGATGAGTATATCAATATTTGAGAAGAGATTCCCCCCTGTTTTCAAGGACCTCATACTTAAGGAGACAGAGTGATAAAATTTCTAAATGGACTGGACACTCTTAAGGGAGTATAAATCCAACATAAAAAACATGTTTTTGATTATTCCTCAATTTTAATTCATTATTAATATTTTATCTTGAAATTTATGACTTTACATGTAACTATTCAAACCATAAAAATGTATTTTTATTATAATAAAAAAAATTATTTGTAGGAGGATATGCAATTTTTCTTTTCGTTAATATTTTTTTAAATTATAATAAACATCATTAGGGAATTTTACAATAATTATAGGATAATAAAAAATATATTAGAGAACATTATAAAAAATAAAAATGAATCATTATTTGTTTGAAACTCTTTTGTTATTATTTTCTTCTTATAGTAAATGTGTTAGTATATCATAGAGGAATTTATGTGGGAAATAATTTTTCAAAACCCCTAATTTTATCATTTATTTGACAATGTGATTTTCTATGGAAGTTTTCAAGTAATTTTTTTAGTTTACAGAAGTTTAGTGTCTATTTTAAGCTATGATAATAAATAATTCTTCATTTTTCGGGTTTTTATTGATTTTTTAAAAAGTTTGGATGTAACCTTAAGTATTTTATTAAACTTTAGAACGAAATTTATATATCCTCTTTATCTAAAAACAATCATTATATATTTCTCTTATCAATGAAAATATCATTATGTAAATAATTGATTTATATTAAAGTGTTGTCTCATTCCTATACATATTTTTAAAATGTATGAGTCTTCCCTATTTAAAATTACCCACATGATCAATGAGAATTCAAAAAGAGTGGGTTGATTTAGTAAATTGAAATTCCATTTTAACTTTTCATTATGAAACACCAATTTACACATGTTAAATTTATTATAGAGAATATTCACACACACCAATTCAAAATCATAAGTGGTATAGTATATTTTATAAGGTTCACCTCTCAAAATAGGAAGTAAAGTTTTTGCAAGATCTGGAATCACCAAAGACCATACACTCTTCTGGATTCATTATGTGGGTTAAAAATATTGAGGTTTTATTCTTAAAATCATGATACTCATAAGTATTCAGACAATTTAAGATTTATCCCATATAAGAACAATAATATGAGAATGATTTTTGAACTACATGATAGTTCATATAAATATAAATACCATTGAGTTATCTATGTCATGTTTTATATTCTTCTTCTTATAATTCCACTACAATAATAATCTTCTTATTCATTAAACTTTTTTTACTCTTCAATGATATCTTTACCATTATTTTCAATTCATATTATCCATTATTATATTTTCATAACATTTCTAATATTATTTATCATAGATTAATGATTTCACTACTCAAAATGTAAATTTAAAAATTAAAATTAAAATTGGTAACTATCTCTAAATACTTTCAAATTATTCTTCATATTTTCTACTCCATTTATTATTATTATTATTATTTTGTTTTACCCTTTCTATAATTCAAGGTGGACACATGGTATTACTATATACTTTATGATGAAACCAAATAGTTTTCTCAAAACTGAAACCAACTATATCATTACTCGTAGTGAAACAATCTTCATCAGGATGCGAAACAACCTATCTATTTTTTAAAATCGATATTTCACTTGTTGATATTTAAACAATAATAGATAAACTTTTTTAATCATTTGATTTATTATTCTCGTAAAAAATTACTCTTTAAATCATAGTAATCACCCTTTAATAATATCATAATTTTCAATTTTTAAAATCATACATCATATGTAAAACATCTTATATATCAACAGTGTAAGCACCAATCATCATACCATTTTAATAAGATAATTCTTTATGCCTCATTTTAAATCACTACAAAAAAATAATATATACTAAAAATATATTACACATCATAAGGTATGTATTATTTAATTTCTGTAATATTATTTACTTAGCCATATTTTTTCATCCTCAGATAGAAAAATCTTACATATAAAGATTAAACATCCTACATATCATAAATACTACATATGTATACTCAAAATTATTATATATTAACTACACAATAACTTAGGTATGAACATAATATTATGGGATTATATGAATTTAAAATTACTTTGGTAATAACTTCTTATGTATACACTAAAAGTTTTACATGTCAATTAGTTTACAAAATTTTTACTCAACATTAATAAAAGATATCATATAATAAAGAACATCATATATATCATATTTAATTTTCAATTTCTAGAGAGATTTAATAACAAAATTTCATGTACTATTTTTGATAAAAAAAGAGTAAATATTAAAAATTAAATGATCCTTAAATATTTATATATTACTTATAAGTCAATATAGTATGAATATTTTATTTCTTATTCAAATGATCATGTAACCTATTTAAATAATTCTTAAATATAAAAAATCATATTTAAAAAACTTTATAACTTTGAAATAAGATTCACTTCACATTAAAGGATTCATGTTACGTCATATTGAATATGATTTATGTATTAAATGATAAAAATAAAAATATTATCTCTATTATCTAATTACTAAATTAAATTTTTAATAAATATAATTCAATAAAAAATAACTCAATTCTAAGGGACTGTTATATAATACCAAATTTTGAAAAATTTTGTTTGGGACTCAATTATATCCCTAAAGAATTAAAATTTTCATAAAAATATCTTAGGCTTAACAATCTCACCATTTCTATTATATTGGATTCCAATGAACATAAATCCCTATGAAACAAATATACATCAAAATGAATCGTTAGTCAATAATAAAAAACCTATGTTACTTATCTATATGAAAAAATAATATTATTGATGAATAATACTATGATATCACTAAAATATTGGAATATACTAACCTCTTCACAATTCATGATCCTCTGGATACCAATTGAAAAAAAATTCCTACCCCTTAATACCACTTGATTAAATCAGCTTATAATAACACAAAAAGTCTTTCCATGATATCTATATATAATAGATTTATATAAACATACACACTAAAAATATCAAAATAGTTTAAAATCACAAAACATGCTCGGAAACATGACCAAATCATATCATTCACCATTTAAAACTATCTAAATACATGTTCCACCAAAATAAGATATCCCTCCCCATTTCAGGTAAAAATATATCAATGTATGAGACTATCCATTTAGTTTTTATCTATATTTTTATATATAATTATTAATTAAAACATGAAACAACTTGTGTTTATTTATACATCTTTGTCAAAAGTAACCTAATGAATAAGAGAGAGAGAGAAGATGGAATCACAATACCTTAGCCTTAGGAGGTTTGAGGTTGAACTCCCATTATCATCCTCAATCAGTGAAATGAAATATTTACTAATGTTTTATTGAAATAATCATATATTCTCAATATTTTTTTGAGAATATTCTAGATTTATCACATTTTTTCCATAATCTCTTGGATAAAATGATCTATGATATATATTTTCTTAGATCATGAATATTGAATAATTTTTTTTAATAAATTAATAGCACTTAGATTATCACCAACCATATGTGGTGGAAACATTATTCTCACCTTGAGATCATAAAATTGAGTTCCCAACAAGATCAATCATGTTATTAATTTATTTTAAGAAACATATTTATCATTAATAGTTCTCAAGGTCACATAAAATTTCATTTTATATGCCAATATATTCACCATTAACCTAAAAATAAAACACCAAAATTTATATATATAAGTTCCTCTATATTTTCAATTTAATCTATATATTTACATCGAAATACATCATGATTTTTGTACGATAAAATTTAAACCATTGTCAGTTTTTCTTTATATAGATAGGAATTATAATTCCAGCTAATAAATGAGATTTATTTTTTACACATTGAAATATGGAATGTAATATAACAATATAAATAAAATTAACCCTTTATGTTTTCACATAATGTAAACTTACAACAAAATTATAGAATTAAATTAAGTTTAATTATTTCCAATTATCATTATTTTTTAAATTACATACCTATATGATAAGTTTTCAAATCTGTTTTTAAAGATAGTAGTATTCTTGATAATTATTCTCTAACATTATTTTTCTAGATTTTACTATTGAACCCACAGTAGTCATCAAACCACAATTTGAATTCCTAAATTTATCTGGAAAAGGGTTATTTTTTAATGTACCTCTAATATATTTATATTTAGATAATATCTACAAGCTTTTGGAACTAGGTCGAGTCATTTTAGAAATTTTAATCTTATCATTTGTCTTATTATCATCACTTATTTTATTAACAGCTTGAGAAGTATCAGTTTGTGGCTCTTCCATATTTCTATATTTTAATTTTAGGTCAATAAAATTAATTGTTGTGATCATTTTTCTCACATAAAAATGATTTCAATTATTCTTCCCACTAAATCATTATCTTTGTAATATTTTCTTCATTCCAATGATTTTCCTTTAGTAAAAATCTATCAAGATCATTAATTATTTTTTGGTCTATCTTCAAGTTTACCATATTTAATATTCATAGATATATAAATTATCTTGCCCAGTTTATGGATTACTTGTAAAATAACGATTCTTATTACAAAATTCTCACATAAAATCATTTTCCATTCTTCTTAAATCAATGAAACATTTCTATTACAATTAAATGAAGATTATTATTTTTTCTTCTTTATCCATGGTGATTTATTCATTATATAACATCATGTTATCATATATGAATTATCATTTTTTAGGAGGGTGTTATAGTTCTGAATCTTCTTAACTAATGATTATTCTATTGCATTAATATCCTCTTCTAGATTTGATTTTTCCTCATATAGTTACTTGATAAACCAAGATAAAGTAATCACTTTTTTGGGAACATTATTCAAAATATCTATTCTTTTATAATTAAACAGATCTTTATCATAGATTTAGTTTGATCCATCAAAATCATGATCATATAAATTTACTAAACAATTATAACTCTTTGGAACTTTTATCTAATAGATGGTATTATTTCATATACGTTTTCATCTTTAGATTCTATACCATTATTTTCTTCCTATTATTTAGTATTTAAGAAACCATCTACATTTTTTACAATAATTATTGATATAATATTTTCTATTTAATGAGATTATAAATAATCATCAATTATAGTTCTCACATCACATAGTTGTGATATGAAAAATGGCATGTAAATAATATACACTCATAGGTTGAACCTTCACTCCAATTCAAATTAATGTACCCAGATTATTATACAATCACACTGAGAGAAGGGTGGATAAGGTCATCCTTATTTTACAGACTTCTATTTTCATTAATTTTACTTCCCATTAATTAAAAAACTTTAAACTATTAGTATTAGTGGATATAGTATATTCACAATCATATAAATACTATATGTAATGAAAATTCAATGAAACTCATTAGACAATATTTAAAGTGTTCTGTGAAAAGACGTTCTCCTTGCTGAGATTCATTATTCATCCATCAATTAATGATTCATCACTATATTCATGTGGATAAAACTAGATAACTTCCCACTCATAAAAACATCAATTCTCACAAATATCCAACTTTAAAATTACATGGAAGTTGATAAATTATTATTGTAAAAGTGATCCCCATAGAATCCTTCTTATTTTACCCCTCTAGGGTTAAATGGGAGTCTTTAACTTATCTTAAGAGAATAATCGGTAAAAAATATTTCTATTGGATTCTAGTAGATTTTGAATCACCATTAAATGTAATATTTATCTATAAAAAACAAAATCACATGATCTACTCATGTACAATACTTTAATAACTTCAGTAACTAATGAAAAAGTCTTCCTGGTCATTATCACTATCCACAAATCACCAAATGATTTGTATGTTCTCAATTCACTAACCACTTGGGTATGAAATTATTCGTTCGTTTTGAAAAATATTTTATGATTCAATCTAAAATATTTTTTTATATTCAAGAAAAATATTTTAAATCAAAAAACTACATGTTTCAGAATTTATAATTTCCTTCTCAAGAAAAGAGAAAATGTTTCCTCATGCAAGCATAATAACTATCAGAAATGGATTTATCCTCATTAATTTATTAGTAAAAAAATAACTATACTATTTTACCTTGTTAAATATCACATAGGAGTTTCATAATATAAAATGTTAACACATATTTATCATAAACGTTTCATGAATTTTCACTAAATCCATAGTATCGAGATATTGTAACACTATATTCATGTAGTTCTTTTGTACCTCATGTAATGAATAGAAAATATATGGGATACATATAACATCTATTTATATCCTTATTCATCAACCTTACTAAAAATTATCTGACATACTACCTAAGTAAATAATCATAAAAACTACCTCATAGATAATCCTCCATGCATGGATGAGCCATGGTGTGTTTCTTAATTTTCTTCATGAAAGTCACTGACTTGTGAAATAGTCTATGTCTTGTACTTCACATAAAAAGAGTTTTTGTAGAATCTATTTCTTTTTCTCTAACTAATACATAAATTATCAATTCATAATGAAGTTGAGAATCCCATATAACAATCATTGTTTCTATGTAAAACAATATCTAGTGAAATATGAACAATTGAATGTTTGAGAAACAATGTTCCTAAAAATTTGGTTATAAAGTACCAAAAAATCTCAACACAACACCATTAGGCCATATTTGGGAATACATAGCTACACAAGACTATATTGCATCTCTCAATGACCTCTCTTGATGTTTTTCCAATTTTTGTATTGTAAATGAAAAAAACAATATTTGTTTATAGATGAATTATGTCATCTTGGAAAATAGAGACATTGAAAAATAGGGGTTCAACACTCATTTAATGGACTTGGAATCCGTATAGATCAATAGACCCAGACTACATGATATAAAAAAACAAGTCATGTGGTAATGTTCTTATTTATGAACCCAGCCTCAGGAATCATTAAAATATCTATCACACAATTTTGAACATAACTTAATGAAATCATACAGTGTTATCATTTTTATTTCATGATTCCTCCATGAACCTGGATGTGTCTAAACATCAAAATCCATAAATTGATTATAATATGTGACATAAAATGTCATGTTAGGTTGAATTCTCATTCACTAGTGTGTTATTAGTGTATTGTTAAGACATAAAAATAATGTTTGACTAAGCCATATCCCAAATTATTATTTCATTCTCCTTTTCATCACTTAATAACACATCAAGAACCATCTTCCTACCAATTGTGAGTATTTATTTCTTCTCTATTCTACCCCGACACTGACCCATGTTGACAATATCCATCCCACTTGGGATGACTTAAGAGCACACATGTACTCGCCCCTATATGTTCATGACTAGCCTCTACTAGGAATCTCCTCCAATGTTGGTATTTCCCCTATGCTTGATTATAACAACGGAAACATTTTTAAGGATTTCTAAAACATATACCTAAAGAAATATATGTATAATTTTATATAAGAAATATAAATCTTTCCTTCGAATTTTCAATACAATTCTACATATCTCCCAATTTTTTATTCTAGAAAATTATTCATAAAATCTCAACATCTAAAAATATCATCCAACCCATGACATTATTCAGAACCACCTAATGATTTTTATTTACTTATTCATTTTTAGAAAACAATTTTTCAACTCTAATAATTATTATCACTTATCATAGGTATCATGATATCATCTATGCAAACTTCAAAACTGAACACTCATAGTCATTAATTCCAAACAACGTATTGATTAAAAATACAACTACATCACAAATTAAACATCAATAAATAAAATGGGTTCTACAATATCTATTTTTTATCATTAATTTATAAAATTTAGTGTTTCCCCATCCCTATGATTAATATGAAATTATAATGATTTCATTTTGTGTTGGATAATTTTTTAATCAAAAATGTATTTCATTTTTGGGATTATAATATAGAAAATATATAAATTATTTTCTTTTCATCTTATAATTTCATTTTTTAGGAAACATGTATATAGTTAAAAAATCCATTTATACTAGAGGTCATACCCATCTAAGTACCCATGAAAATTTAGGTACTTATACTCTAACCCATTTAGTAATAACCTGACCCTAACCCCTTTAATATCCATTTAACAATACTGAAACATGTATCAGAACAAAAATTTCAATACCAACAAAGCAGTTTCAAAAAAAAGGAAACATATTTTTTGTTACTGTGAAGATTTATGTAGGTAACATACACACACACAAATATATATATATATATATATATATTAACATTTAATTATATTATTTCTCATGAAAAATGTTATTTTATGATTCAATTTTTTAGAGTCCTAGTTATTCGAATACCAACATTAAAGGTACTAATATTGAGGTTCCTAATTTAAATGAAGTTTTTTATATGATCCAAAATATATTAAGATATTTTTTTATAATTATATTTAAAATAATTTAGGATTCCAAAAAAATCCACACCAAACATTTGCTAATAATAGGTTTCCAATATCAAACAAAAATTTCAATGATAATTAACTACAAATTAAAAGGCACAAATCCCCAATGAGATTATTCATTAATTTATTATATTATATATATTGAAATGTTTATTTTCATTAGGATTAATATAAACATTCAGATTATGTTCGTTGGGGTACATTGATTCCCATTTCTTAATATTTCATCAATTGAATTAGGTATATTAAAATGGATATAATTTTCAATGAGTAACAAAATAAATAATTGGAGGTAATTTAGATATACTATAATATCATATATTGAATGGGTTTAGGCATATATTTATAACCTATAAAATTTAGCATAACCAATTTTTCAATGAACTTTTTTTTCAGGAATTGAAGTAGAAATTAGGATTAAAATTGAAAATGTGAAGCCGCTATTGTATGTTACATTATCATTTTTTATCATATAAAAGTAAAAATAATAATTAAAAATTATTTGTGGTATTTTTTTTCAAATAAACATTTATACGCATATTAGTAAATAATCCAAATCTCCATCAATTATTTTTCCACACAGAACCTATTTTCTTATTCTCAATGATAATGATTTAATTTCTATATTTAAGTATTAAAGTTATGGAATGGTTTTGTTCTAAAAGAATTAATTGATTATTTGGATAAGGAAAGGATTCAATGATTTTATATAGTTCATCCTCCACCATGAACGAACTATTATATTATTTATAAACTCAATCATGGTTCAATGTACCTAAATCACTACTATCCAAATTATTACAATGATTCTAATTTTTTTCACTATCATGATAAAGGGTTTCACCATTTATGCCGCTTTACTCAACGATTCAAGGTAGTGTTCATAATAAGATTTCGTTTCTACATCATTTTTATATTCCATTTATTTAAAGGATAAATTATGTTATAAAATTTTCTATTCAATTCAAGCATATAAATATCTTATATATCTCCATTCCCATTAATTTCATATCTCAATATCATCCAAATTTTATGTTTCAATTAGTCTTCAAAACCTTGCACGAATGATTTAAATATTTTCTTTCCTGATAAAAATATAAATATTTCTCAATATGTATTACTTATTAACAGAAATTCAAAATCATTAAATTATTTTGAATTATATTCACCACTAAAATCTTCTAAAAATGAGAAAACAATTTTCAATTTATTATGATATATATTGAAAAGTGATTTCTTAATTAGCAATATGATGTTCTATATTTGGTTCGAAATATATTTTTATAATAATTGTTCAAATCAAATTTATATTCCCAAAATATTAGTCATTTATATAATTTCAAAATTATTCAGATATAACAAAAAATACATGATTTTCTTTGAAAAAGACATTTTTTTATTTTCAAAATTACTCCCTTTCATCCCACATAGGACCATGAAAAAAAATTTATCACTTTTATTTAATTTGATTTTCCACTCAAAAAAATCTGATAATATAATCATTTATATATTCTTCTAAGAATAGTTAACAAAATAAACTATCTACTCTAGTTGAAAAATTTTCTATAGAAATAACTTATCTTTTTATATTCTTTGATTTTAATCTCACTTTTCTGATGTTTTTCATCACAGTTTAATTTTTTTACAAATAATAACATGATTTATATCTCTATGTAACATTTAGTAATTATAATGACCCAGACCCTAGTATCCCAGATTCAATGGTTACTTTATTACATTAGAATAAGATACAAGAATCACATATCAAAGTACATAATAATTTATAATTATAGGTTAACTAGAGAAAAATTTTAAATTAAAAATATAACTGATAACATAAAATACAAAAAGTGATCTTTGATATTTATATATTTTCCCTCATTGTATCCCTACATATCAATTATAAAATACTTCCTAGTATCTATGAGAAAATAAAACATTTGAAAGTAGTGAGATCAGATGCTCAGTAAGGGTATGAATACATTAGAAGGTATAATGAATAAATCATAATAATCAATAAGTAAGGTTAAATAACTAAAACTTCTTATATTTAAATAATAACATTATCATAATATGGAATGAAGAAATGATGGTATAATAAATCCATATAAATAATCATATAATCTTGAAACTTATCTATGGATAATCTAACTAAAATATTAATCACGTTTATATTAATAAAACACTCATAATAATGTAATTCATTATGATGGACATATGAAACATACTATAATTACCTTTCATAAGATAGATTAAATCATTGGTTAGAAACCCATTTAATTTGGAAAATTGATTTTCCCCATGTTACAAGTCGATGCATTGAGGGGCTATCTATAACTAGACTCCACCTGTAACTTAATAATTCTAATTCATTCCTCTTGAGAAAAGGCTAAAACATAATAAACATGAAAAAATTTCATTGAAAAACTAATATATAAAATTTTAATGTGTACCCTAAATAAAAAACATAATTATAAACCATCTATAGTAAAATTGTTAATGGTAATAAAAATGTGCATCCCATGTAAAACCGATCGCAAAAAAATCTTGAGAAATAATGATGATGGTATTATTAAAAAATATATACTATGTAATATAATTATATTAATTTTTTTCATTTATGGATACAAATTCAATGATGTTGTCCTTTAAAGTATTTTTGAGGAAAATAACCATTTCACTTTAGAAATTACCTTTTAAAACAAAAAGGTCAAAACCGTTTCTAAAAATTATTTTATTTTATGATAAACTTTGAAACATATAAAATAATATTTCAAACATTGATTGGTCATGACAGTGGGAAATTACTTTCTTTTCATACACATTAAAACAAATATTTATTTCACATTTTTTTTGTAAAAGTTAAAAATGCATTGTTTGGAAAAAAGATATCAATATTACATTAAAAAACTGTAAAATTAAAATTGGGTAAAAGTGTATTCAATAAATCATTTTTAAGACGTTAAAAATATTTTTGAATTTTTTTAGGAAACATGGATTTTGAAAAAAATGGATCTTTGATCGAAGAGAAAAATAAAATTAGATTTTATTAATGAAATTATCAGTCATTTTAATTATTAAAGAGTACCATAATGGTACATTTACATGAGATATTTATTGAATAACCAGATGAGAATAAAATAAATTTATTTTAATATAGAAATATCAAATAATTCCCCCATGTATAATTACATAAAAACAGTCAAGAATAATGAAGTGATTGTAAAATAAACCCATACCACATTGGTAAAATGTGAATCATAAGACCCATGAAAGAAATAAATTCAAATGAAATGTCAAACACCAAGAAACTTAATATATTAATAATATAACAAATTAAAATTTTCTTTACATACAACAAATAATGTAATAAGTGTTGAATATAGCATATGTCTCACATAAATAAAACTGTGATGAGAAAAACATGCCTCCCATTTGAATTCCTTCATATGTGTCTAGACCTCCTATATAATAAATATTGGTTTATTTTAAATCTATTATCGAACCATAATAAGATATATCATAAAAATATGATTTATATATATATATATTTATAACCTGATTATTATCAATTATTTGTCAAAATTAGTGTTTCAAATGATAATTGTTTTCTTTTTCATTTATGTTTTTGTTTAGTAATTTTGGTCCTTTTAATTGGATAATGGTTAAAAAATATCCAGAATGATAAATATTATTTAAATATCATAAATAATTTTTATATATTTATTTTTATTAACTTTTAAAATCTTTATATAGAAAATTGATTACCCCATTCATGGAGACAAAAGGCCATATGTACACGTGAACAATGTTTCCATTTTTCTCTATGGATGGAATGAAATGAAAATAAATATTAATTTATCTTTAAAGAATAATTATTACTTTTTATATATAATTTATATTAATCAAATAAATCTTTATTAAAATCCATGTAAAAATAAAATGAAAAACATTTAACATCACAATATGGAGGTAGTGGTCCACACATTTGCCCAAGGGATGTTATTATTTTCCAGAAACCTGATGGTTAAGAATTTAGAAGTGAAATTATATTTATAGAATAATTTTTAGATCATAAATATCACATAAATTCATTAAATTTAACTTCACCACGTTTTATGTAATGTGTAACGTTAAAAAGAATCACATTGCTTCATAAGGTAGTAGTATGTCGTACACACGAGTGGTATTATCGTATCCCCAATAGAATGAAAAGTAAGAAGGTATATGAGATATAATAATTATAGAAGTATATAAATTGCAAATATATCTTATAGATATTATAAATTTATCATTTTATCCAGCATTGAAAAGTGGTTATGGAAAACAAATTACATCGGTTCACAAGGTGGTAGTCCTCCGTAAACATGATTGACAATTTTATTATATTTGATAGAAGTGGAGATGGATATGGGTTACTGAATTGAGATAATAATATTTCTGTATATATTATATACTATTTTTATTATAGTTTCATTTTTGAATAAGGTTTAAAGGTCATGGAGGATGAAATAAAACAAATATTCACATTTATGAATTTTACCTCTTCTTTAGAGAGAATCCTTAGGATTATATATAAATCTTTATTTGGTAGGATTAATAATAAAATTAATGAATCTAGTTTGATTTGAGGGAATACTGAAGGTATTTTAGTGGGGAATTTATTAACCAAAGGGGTTTTTATGTTTAAAATGTGAAGATAGGGGATGGAATTATATAACCAGGGGAGATGACACAAATTGAATTTATGAAAAGATAACATCATAACAATGTTTTTCTCATTCAAAAAGCCTAAAATGGATTTTCAAAGAACATTAGTGTTTTTAATTTCCAATTATTTTCATAATAATTATTTTTTTAGTTCATATTAAACCCCAACCATCTTAGTTTAACCCCTAGTAAACATATATTTACCATAACCACGGTAATTATTTTTTACTATTATCCTGGTTATTTTGGTTTAAAATTTAATTTGAACTTATTATATAATATAAATTATGATTATTCAAAAAATGGAATATTTTATTCAAAATTAAATTCCTATAAGTGGAAAATTTTAATTCAAGGGAAAACTACATGCGTGATAAAAGAGTAGTTTTTTAAAGAGAAAATTCTCATAATTATAGGGTGTTTAAAAAATATTAAATATTAAATTGATTATAATGACCTACATTAGAAACATTTTATATAATTTTACTTTATTCAATTTAAAAAATATTTAATATATAATTTATAATTTTATATAATTTTAATGAAATGGAATTTTTTAATAAAAATCTATATTTTACACTATTAATCTTAAAATTAATCTTATCAAAATACCTCAAAATTTAACCCATGTTAATTTTGAAATGTAGAGTTTTCTTATTTTCAAATAAATTTTACAAATGTGGTAAAATTTATTTTTAAATTATGTTTCCTAAGAGTGACTATTATTCCTTTTATAAAATTAATGTATTTCAAAAATTCATTATTTTTTATTTAAATGGATATTATTTTATTTATAATAAATAAATAACCATTTAATTTATTTTATACTTGTTTAATCCATATAATTTATGTGATTTAGATATTAATATTCATCCCCTCCATCATAACAACTTGGTTATAATGTCTATGTTTTAAAAATAATATAATAATAGTGTACATGGTTTCATTCATACTCGATATTTTGTGCATTGCAAGCTATCAAATAGATTGAACTTATTTAAAAATAAATATATTTTTAATTATCTGGTCATTACATTTTATTATTATCACGGTGTTTCGTGTCATATACTCTATCTAATATGATGTTTCTCTTTTAAAATCTCATGGTGATACATTTTAACCCCTTAAAAAATCGTGTCATCATAATTTAATATTGATGTAGGTGATCAAGGGTTTGAATTTTTGAAATACCTTTATTAAAATTTCACAAATTGGGAAGGGTTAATAAAAAAATCAACTTGATAAGAGATAAAGGTAAATATGAAGTTCATTTAGAATAATCACATTACTAGGTTTCCAAGTAGTAGAAAATTGGTGGTAAGTGAAGATATAAACATGTAACAAAAGAATAATGCCAAAATAATGATGGAGGGTGATAGAGGTCATTAATCATATTAAATTGAATGATAAAGTGAAAGTCAACAACCATAAAGGCATAAATAATTGAATTTTTTAGTAGTCCATTTGATTTATCAAAAATGAAAGTACTCGGATAATTTTTTTTGTTTCAAGATCCTTTTCCTAGACATGAGGAATTATATTACCAATATGATAGGGTACACTAGAAAATATAATTACAATTTCATCATTCTATTATTATTTCAAAACATTCTACGTCATATTTCACTCTATGAAATTAATATACAATTTGAAAATTTTTATTCTTGAAGAATTAAAATTATCATTTAATAGATTATTAGATCAATAAAATAATGAAAATTCATACCACATGTCTCTAGATATTTTATAAAAATAAAATGGTTACCAAAAGTCATACAATATCAACAAAATATTAATACAATCCATTATATAATTTGTTCACATTAATACAAATCCAAATATTCCTAACCAAATTTAAAGTATGTAAATTTAAAAGAAGATTACTAAATTAAAATTATATTCCCCATACAATATAAACTGGATTTTAATGTCACATTACAACTATGTGAATAAATTGATCACCATAAAAAATTAATTAAAATATTCATTCTTCCAAAAATAAAAACACATATTATTGAATATATTCCATAAATCTAAACATGCAGTAAACTTGAGAAAATATAACATAATTCATCAAATCACTAACCAGTTTCAATGTCACAAATATAAGCCCATAAGCATCTCTTTATCATTATTATCTAAAAAGAGAGATCAAATTAATGGTTATAATCTATAAAACATTTTTCCAAGATGTTCTACTTTCCACGTAATCACTTTCATGGTCATCAGAACCATTTATAATATGCTCTCAAATTCATAATGAAAATGTACAATAATACAATCCTTATACATTCTAAAATTCTTATAAATAAATTATCTTTGATATAATACCCTAATAACATAATTATTGAATCCAAATACACAAGACCATTATTGATTCCTATTTTTCCATAGTAATATCATAAGAAAGATTCTGATCCCTTATCTTCCTCTTAGGTATATTCCATTGACGATTGGGACATTTGTTTCTGTACTACCCCATATCCTTATAGTTAAAACAATGAATTTAAAAGGTTTTTTTCATACCCTTAAAATAAAAAACTATTTTTTCTCTAAAAAATTATATAAAACATATATTCAATTTAAGCAGGAACCAGGTTGTTTCTTTACACAATTATCACATGAGAGAAATGATTTCATTCCCATAATCCCCTTATCTATTTTTTCTTGGTCATCTTCTTCTCCTATTTCTATACTTAGAATCAATAATACATAAAGAATTATTTATCTATCATTAAATAACAAGATACCTTATCCTCATATAAAGATAATTGTTGGGAGAATCATTCCCTTTGAAATATGATATTATACCCATCAATGAAACGATCAATCATACTCTTTGTATTATGTGAACTGAAATGGTTATCATTCCTTACACTATAAATCATTTTTAAATAATTTCATACACTATATTACATCATAAATTTTCTAAACATAATGTATAATAAAAAAACAAGGTAAAAATTAATATAAATTTATAAATTTATGCATGGAATTTCTCATATTCATAAAAATGGTTTCTAGGGGAATGTTTTCAAATCATAAATATTTCTTGACCCTCAATAATGTTTTGTAAATAAAATGTGAATTAACCAAATAATTTCTCCTTGGAGTTTCAAAATAAGTACATGATAAGGAATGTTTTCATCTACCAAGTGATGATCGGTCAAGCCCAATGTTCCCTTTTGATAATTATTACACCTAGGTACAACTATGTAATAAATATGTCTACTATTAGTACCACGATATGGATTTATTTAAAGGAAAACCAAATAATATCTACCTTACCAAGTCTATAATATATTCTTCTATATTAAATCTCAATATATATCATTGGTTTGTGTTCCCTAATATTTTTTTACTAACATTAGTTCTCAAGGATTGTACTAAATTTACTATGATACCAACTATAAATATCCTTACCCTAAAATCCTAGAATAGGTGGTTATATTATTAAATTGGCCTAAGAATCAATATTTTTTGTATTTTAAAATGAAACATTAAAAGGGAAAGTGTGAACCGCAAAAACTTCATCCAATTAAAAACATTAAAAGTAAAGTCATCCAAAGAATCTATAAGAACTCCCCCATCCCCAGCAAATACTACTTTATGTACAGCCTCCACCATCACAAGACCGCTCAGCTTGACACCCCATGCAGGGTTGCATGAGACTGGTAATAATGGAAAAGGTCATACCCTCTCAATCTTCCATGTTCGGATGGTCATGCTCTGGTGAAAACATACCACATTGAATCCTCATCAGAAGCAGTTCCTTATATAGTCTCAAGATTCTTTCACATTCCATAGACAAAATATCACCAAAAACCAACATATAGACACAAACTGTGAATATTTATTCAAGGAAATCTCAATCAAAAAGGTATTCAAACATCAAAATCCTTATTATCCTTCTCGGACATCATAGAATATCACATAATTGATGTCATCAACCTTCGAGAGCTAATAATGATAGAACCTTCACATGATGTATGTGTTTGTTCGCCCTCACATCCCAAAGCACCATAAAGACCACCACTCATATCTACCTCTACGAATGTTTCAGAGTCTTGTAACATGATAAGAGGAACGAGCATCCAATAACTTTGATAAAGCTCGTCTCCACGGCCTCCCAATGCTGATTTCTACCACCAAAATCATAGATGATCAACGCATTCTACCATATAACTGTAATATAAAACAACAAGAAACCATATTATTCCTCCAATACCAGTCAACAAAATAATATTTTAACTTTATGAGTGTAGAAAACATCCATTGCTCTGATAAAAAAACATCACTGGCCATGGCTTCACATCATCAACGTTAACATGTAGCTTAGTTTTGGGGTAATTGAATAGTCTTTAAAAATGAAATTAAACCACAATACAAGTTATTTGAATACCTGGATAGGTTTTTCTCATATACAATATCATTTTTTGGTCATCAGAATCAACAAGAAAAGCTGACCCTCTTCACCGCTAATTTAAGATGAAATTTCATGAATTCAGAAGCAACAACGCCTGTCAGAAACACCCAATGAACTACTGCACAAAGCCATCTCCACCGAAGATTGAATATGAAGGTCAATCAATTAATCATCATTGCCTGAAGAGATATCTAGCCACTCGATCTGAAACCATTGAAACCAAATGCCCCTGAATAGAACGCTGACCAAGATCAAATGTCATTGAATATGATCCTCCATGTCCACCAGATCTATAACACGACTGGCTTCCCGAGAGAGGGCCACTGAAGCTGCACAGATCTACTGCCACTGAAGAAGAATGGATAATCCTCCCTCTACAAAACCATTGAATCAAACACCAAATCATAGGGGAAACGATGAAGGGATGAGGTCTAAAGAATGGGAAAGGAGTAGAAGTGGGTAGATGTGGATACGACATTAGAGAGGTAGGGCCTAAGCCTCCCTAATCTGTCACCGAAGGTAAATAATATGGTCTATAATGGTATGGGTACATTTGAAGCTACGATGAATTAATAATAATAATGAATATGGAAAGGTAAATAATTTAATCACATGCCATCTAAACAATAAGTTCAGCATAGTATGGAAGGAAGAAATGATGTTCAAATATATCTATATAAATCAACATATATGCTTAAATTTTATACATAGATATTCTAAAAGAATTGAATAATTATATGGATAATAATAACTTATCTCATAATAATAGAATTCAGATTTTTGGATTTATAAAAAATACATTCAAGACCTTTCACAAGAAAATGTAAATTGATGGGTATAAACTCATTACATTTGGACAACTTATTTGTCTCATTAGACCTATAAATTTATTGAGGGGATATATATAACCAGGCCCCACCTATAACTTACTAAGTCTAATTCATACCTCATATTAAAGGGGTGAAACATAATCCACATAACCATTTTTATTGAAATACTAACATTCAAAATATTAATAATTTCCGAAATAAAAAAAACATAATTATAAATGCTCCCAAGTGAAATTGTGAATTGTAATAAAAGTGTACAACCCAAGTAAAAATAATCATAAACCATCCAGATAAATATTAATAATCATATTATTAAAACATATCTTCCTTGGAGAATAAGTATAATATGGGTTTTTGTCATTTATGAATAGAAATTCCATGAAAATACCCATTAATTTTTTTGAGTAAAATAACATTTGTAATTTGAAAATCCCATTTTAAAAATTCAATTTCAAAAAAAAAATTAAAAACAATTTTCTTTGAAAATATCTTATAAAAAATATAAAATATTGTTTTGAACATTGAGTTGTCATGATAGCTAGAAATTCCATTTTTGTCGTACATGATAACACAAATATTCCTTTCATATTTTCAATAAATTCAAACATCAATTTTTTTTAAAAAAATATGTCAATAATATTTTAAAAATTTATATTTGACAATGGGAAAAAATTACATAATAATTAATTTGTTAAATATTAAAAATAATTTTTAAAAACAATTTTAGAATACATGGATTTTGATCAAAAAGGATTTTCAACCGAACAAAGAAATAAAGTTGGATTTCATCTAAAACATTTTATAACAAATTTTATATAAAAAATAGTTTAAAATGGTTACATTACATAAAAAACTCATGAATAACCAAAAAAATAATATATATTACTTATAATTTTGAAATACCATATAATTCCCCCATGAGACACTTAAACAAAAATAGTTTTAAATAATGATGACATTGTGAAATAAACCCTTACTACTTTTGTATCTTTTGAATCATAATTCCCATGAAAGAAATTAAATAAAATTAAACATTAAATTCCATGAATATAAATAGATTAATGATATAAAAAATCAATAAGGTTAGTATTTACAACACTCAAAAAAATGTTGAACATGGAATATGTCTTATAGAATTAAAAGTGAGATAAGAAATCATTCCCTTGGGTTTGAATTCCTTTGTATGTGTTTGAACCTACTATATAATAAATATATGTTTATTATACATATATTAAAAAACCATAATCATATATATCATACCAAATATTATTTTCTTATAATATTTTATCACCCTTTATGAATACTTCCTTATTAAAATCACAGTTTCGGGTGATAATCATTTCATTTTTCATGTATGTTTGAGTTGTGTAAATTTGGACATTTTATTTATAAAATTGATATATATATATATATATAATATTCATTATATATATTTATTTAGTTTAATCTATTAATTTTATAGATAGAAAATGGATTACAGCATTCATAAAGATGATAGGTCGTATGTATGCATAAACATTTTTTCCATTTTTCTTGATGGAAGGAATGTTAAGAAAATAAATGTTAAATAATATTTAAATAATTATTATTATGGAATATATATTATATATATTAATAAAATACACCCTTATTACCATCAATGAAAAAATAAAATGAAAAAAAATCGCATAGCTACTGTGGAGGCATTAGTCCACACGTATGCACAAGCGATGTTATTATTTTCCAAAAGATTAAAAGGCAAGAAGATTTATATGATATTATATTCCATTAAGTATGGTTAAAAATTAAATAAAAAATATATTAATTAAATTTAACACTATTACCTATCATGTAATGTGTAAGTTAACAATGAATCACATTCCTTCGTAAACTGGTAGTTTGCGGTACACACGAGAAACATTATCGATTACCCCAAAGAATGAAATGTAAGATGGTATAACTGTTTCATAATTAAAAAAATTATGAATTTATCTTAAATATAATCAACATTTATTAAATTCATCATCATATTCATCCTTAAAAAGTTGTGATGGAATATTATTTACATTAGATCACATGGTTATAGTCGGCCATACACAAGATCGACAGTTTTGTTTCCCATTTAATGGAAGTGGAGATAGATCAAATTTATTCCATTAAAATAATAAAATATCAGTATATATGATATATAATTTTTGATATATTATCATATTTTAATATGGTTTTAATTTGGTGGAATAATAATTAAAAAAATACACATGTTAAACAATTTTACCACTTCTATGGAGAGCCTCAATAGGATTATACCTAAACCCTTATTAAAAGGGATTACTAATAAAAATACGACAATAGAATTTGGGCATGGAATTAATAAAGGTATTTGGGAATATATTTCTTGATACTATGGGTTTTGTAATTGTGAAAAGGGTAGATAGGGGTGGCCCTTTATGAGTTGGGGAAGGACACACATGTAATTTTTAAAAAGATAAAGTCATAACCACATTTCTCATAGAAAAACAATCCAAAATTAATCATTATAAAATATTAAAGGATAAAAGGATTACTATTTATCCATAAAATGTGTTTTGGACATGTTTTAGGTCTTTTGAACACTTATATTCTCATTTTAACACTCAATAAACCCATTTTAACTTAAACCATGGTAATTAATTTTTATTTTTTTGATTATTTTTTATTGAAAAAAATAATTTGACCCTATTGGATAAAATAAATTAGGATTATTAAATATATGGAATCAATTTTCTCAAATTATTTCCACATAATATTAATAAATCATTTTAAAATTTAACCATAGACATGGTGGATGAATTGTTTTCCAAATATTAAATTCCCATAAGTACATGATGTTTTATTCTCCAAAATTAGATATTCAATTAATTATAATAAAAAAATTATTTATATTTTAATATAACATAACTAATATTACTTTTAAAAAATTTGTAATATAATTTATCTTTATAAATAAAATAAATTAAAATTTATTTTGAATAAAAATCAGTGCTTTCCATTATTCATTAATAAAATTAACATTTTCATAAAATGATCTAAAATTAACCCAAATATAAGATTGAAATTTATATTTCATAAATTAATTATATTTTTTTAAATATATTTTCATAAATTTGTTAAATTAAATTTTAAATTATATTCACAGTGAATGATTAATCCTACTCTATGGAAAATATAGTATTTCAGAAAACATTTTTTTCAAATGGTTATTATTCTATATCTAATAAATAAATATCATTGAATTTATTTTATACATTTTTAAACCATATAATTTTCATAATTTAGTTGTTATTATTCATACCCTCCATCTTAATAGCTTGATTACAATACTCATGTTTAAATAAAAATATTTTAATAAAGTATCATGTTTCATTCAAACCCGGTGTTATGTACATTACAATCATTTAAAGAGATTGAATTTATTTCAAAATAAATATATTTTAAAGTATTAATATGTTTAAATATATTATAATATTAGGGTTAAATATAATATATTCTATCAAATAAGATGTGCTTCTTTAGAAATCGTGTGGTGTTATACTTCTAACTCTAAAGCATTAGGCAAAACAACCAACTCCTTGAAACTCCGAGTGAAAAATGTTCTGAAACCAAAAACACATCCAATACCATTATTTGGTTTTATGTACTTATAATCCTCCTTATTCATTTAATATATTTATACATCACTAAATCCATGTTTTTACCTTTTTCATTTCAAATTTCATCTAATAGAATAATTTAAATTCAATATTAGTGTTTATTCCTCTAATGATGCCCATACTCTCATCATGGAGTAATTTTAAATTGTTAGAAATTTATGGTGTCAATTGAAAATAAAATTTTGTCTCTAATTAGATAAATAAATCTCTTCTATAAATTATGATCCTAAATTTTTCATACTCAATGTAGGAAATATGAGTGAGTATAAAGATTCATATAGATAAAATATATTTAATAAATTAACTCTATATGAATTTCAACTAATAAATATCAACTTACCCTATGATAATTTTTCCCTAAACCCTTATCATATGATTTATCCTTCTTTTCATAACATCTTTATATTCTATACAACACTAAATTTCTCCCACTGTGAAAATAAACCAAAATTTAACACTACCAAAATGATTTTTTATATACGAGACACCACTCAATATGACAAAATAATATGGAGAGTGGGGGAGATTCCCATCCCACTCAATATATAATAGGTGTTTAAACATTCATATTCAATCAATACATCTCATATTATAGTTTTTCTATTAGTTTTATGAATATATTAAGCATTTTCTCATTTTTTTCCAATAAGATAATCCATGATAACAAATATCTATATATTATCGTTAATAAAATTCTTATTAATTTCTTCATGGTTGATTTGATAATGGTGAACCCAATTTATCATATAGATTCTTTTGTGATATCACTTGTAATAATTAAGGTTATCTTCAATTAATCATTGATATCATTAAACTATTACTTCATCTATATTATTTAGGTGTTTTATTACCACAATATGTTTTACATTATCTATTTGTGATTTGTATTCTATTTATTATTTCCCACCCAAAAAACACATTTGTCAACAATATAATGATGTTCCACCCAATGCATATTTTTTTTAAACTACAAGTGTAGCTTTATCTTCATTAGTGTATTATATAAATTTTTACCTTTTCTCTATTATATAAAACAACACAAAATCAAAAATTCTTATGGAAATAAAAATTATTATATTCACTACCTTAAGATATTATTACTCCTATCACACTAAAAACACAAAACCAGAAATTTCCATATAATATATTTTTTTATTTCATCATCAATGAAACAAAACCTCCATTCATTTTTTAATAAAATTTCAAATAATCTACTCATTATTTATAATAATTTTTATAATTGTTATTAGAGTCAAAATATGTTTTAAAATTTACATACCAAAAAATATATAATTCATTATCATAAATGACCACAAATATAATAGTATAATCATCTCTTAATTAACTTGTAGCATAAGGAGGAATGTATGTTCTCTCAACAAAAAAACATGAATTTTAACATAATAAAATTAAAAACCTACTCAAATTTTCTTGGTTTTAATAATTCTATTTGTGATATGAAAAACATAAATATGTGTCATTATTTTTTCTATTTTTTCAATTCATATATACGTTTTGTTCAACTGTGCCTGATTTAAATTCTACTTTCTTAATCTAATAATTAAACCATGCATTCTAAGAGAAAAATTTATTCATTGATACATATAAATGATTATTTATGTGAAATATATCTTCATCATTACAATTGATCAAAAATTAATTTTTTTATTCATTAGAGATACCCAATATAATTACAATAGAAAATATTTAAAACAACCAAAATCCAAAATAAGAAATCTTGTGTTAAAACCAATCATTACATGAATTTTTAATACCAACGGAGGTAAATTGAGAACAACAAACATATATTTTAAATCATTAATAATTATATTTAAAAAATTCAAAGTCAGTCTTAGAGGCCAATGGTTTTGGGTTTTTCAAGATTGAATATATAAGAATATAATTTACAATAATATTATAATTTCTTCATAGTCAGACCACACTTGAACCCCATCTAAAGATATCATATGTTAAATTCTACATCATAACCTGAGGAATAAAAACTTAATATATTGGTGATCTCAAAATATCTATAAAGGTAAGTATAAGATTTAATAAGATATGATTGTATGTGAGATTAATATGGGAATATGGTCATGAGAACAAAATCAAGGTGCATATACATAATAGTAACGAACCATACACAACCATACATAGATTATAGATCATGATTCATGGAATAAATCAATTACCATAATGTAACACATGAGCAATAGGAGGGTAGAAACATGAGTAAATAATATTTAAACATGACATAGGTACATTACATAACATACAAATATGGAATGAATATGATCCTAGAACATGTTTCATGATGAACCACCAAGACATTAATCCCATGATGGAATTGGATAACACCTTCCCATAAAATAGTAGGCTTTAAATAAAAACATAAAAAAAAAATTTAAGATTGATTAACCACTAATGCACTATTTTTATCCTTGTAATAACCCCCACGACACCATTTTAAGCATGTGGTGAAATCTAATGTAGCTTTTTGGCATGGGAAAATATTATATTCACCCTTTTAGTATTGGGATTTCCATACGTTTACCTCTTAACCTTGGTATAAGTCCTGTGTACCTTTTTAGGAATGGTGAAACCACCTTTATATATTTTATTAACACATGAGGACCACCCTTATACCTACTTTGGCTTGATAATTTCACACATGTTTCATTAATTCTTGTGTTAACCACATGTCTAATAGTTTAAGCTCAAGATAACCACCCATTCCCCTTTTTAGTCATGGGATAAATATTTGAATATATTTTTAGGCACGGTCTAATAACCTATATACCATTTTAACCACATAATATGTAAACATTTACTTAATTCCGTAGAAAATCATTATAAACCCAAGGGATATATAATGACAAATCAAACATATTTGATCTAAATGATCATGAAAAAATTTATATTCTATTTATATCTTAATTATGTCATGGGAATAAAAGTCGAGTATTTAAAATTTTCATAATACATTTTTATAAGAAATTCATATAAATAAGGTAGATGGTATCGTTAGATAATATCAAAATTTAAGCATAAATAATTATAAATAATAGTGAAAAACATGAAAATAATCTTTTATAAGAAAATTTGAATCTTTATTTGAAAATTAGAATTAATTCTCTTCATGTTAATAATGCCTAGGTCATAGAAAAAATTTCACAAAATAATGAGATATAAATTATGATGGAAAACAATGAAAAATGGAGAGGTAGATTTAATAAGAAAAAAATAATATAATTTTAGTAAGTTGAATTCAATAGAAAAATAATATAAAAAATGTATATTATTTTCACACATCTTTACGGAAAGTCCATAATTGTGGACAATATCATACGAGAAAAATAAGTAAATATTATTTTTGTAAATAAATTCATGTCTGTTTAAATTTCTGTAAGAAAAAATTGAATTAAAGATATGTAATTACATAAAAAATATATAAAGAATATGGAAATCGAATAGAAATATTCCAAAAATACGATGATATAAGTATAGATCTACCTAAAAAATGCCATTTAATGAAATTATCAACCAAAGGGAGATGAAATGGTTGGAGGCATGTACAATCTAGCATTAAATAATAAAGAAGAATAAATATGTTTTTTTATGGAAAAAGAATATAAAATTCCTCGCAGTTTAATTTTAAACATAAATAATCGCAATTTTATTGTGATATTAGAAAATAATCCCTAATAACCATTGTACCTTTTTAATAAAAATCTATTGAAAGTAATAATATGAAATGGATTTTGAAATCCAATTAATTACATGAAAAATATTGTATAAGACATTATTAGTTCATTACACAAACCACATAATGAATGAATATTCTGAATATATAGAATATTTTTATGAGAGAAAATTAAGATAACAAAACCATTAGAATTAATATCGAATTACATAAAAGATCTCTAAACGAAAGTATGATACACATATCCATATTATTCATATATTTAAGAAACATATTTATCTTCATTAACGTTTTTTATTAATTTAAATTCATTTGTGATTCTATTATGCAATCATACAAATATTTTTTTAGTCAAAACAGATCTTCTTTTCTTCCATTGGGTTTCCCTTAGAATTCACCACGGACACTTGTGTTGCTCATTAGTGAAGATAATTGGATGTGTATATCATTTAAAAAATTTTAGGGGATTATTTCACGAATAAAAACTTTCTTATATTTTTAATATATATGTGTGTGTGTGTGTGTGAATTCTTCCTAAATCTTTGTGTGGGGCTAGTTAACCCTATAGTAGTAACATGATTGAAATCATGTGTTAATGTAAATTTCTGTTTTATAAACTCTCCATATTTATGTTTATTAATTAAAATTACCATGGTTTAAATACATATAGGTGGGAACATGGAAATTTAATTTTTTGAGGGTGAGAGTGGGTGTTGTGATGTTGGGATCAGACCCATAAAATGGGATTTCTAAATATCCTTATAAAGGGAGTGAAAACCCTTAATGATCTTTTCCACTTAACGAGACACACTACACCATTTAAATATGTGTGAAACGATAACTGTGATTCCTTTTAATTTAATCTATATATGAAAAATTCAATGTATTTTAAAGACATAAAAAATAACTCTTCTATATGAGATGTTTTTTGGAAATGGTTTATGTGGTACTAATGCATGAAAAAACCCATACTGATTAACATTAATGGGAATATAACCTAATAAGTATAGGTTTGTTTCATGGGAATATCATCCTATGACATATATGTTTGGCTTGAATCATAGAGATAAGTTCAAATGCTCAGGATATAAAATCATTAGAAATATTTCCCAATTAGGATAGCTACCATGAAATATGGCCCCAATTAATGGATGTCTTGGATCATGTGGAATATAGCCCAGTGAGAAAGGATGCAGGTGATTTGATAAGGAATATTACTAAATGAAGATAGGCTTATATGGAATATACCCTTAATGAAGATGAATATAGGTATCATAGGGAATATAGACCAATTATTAAGGATACACATACACATAAAGGACATGGACCCCTAATTAAGTACATCGGTAGTTATGATGTCAGGTTTGGACCATGATGTGGTTTCATATATATTATACTAAATTAATAATGAAATCTCTCATAGTATTAGTTTCACTATTTATAGTCATGTGACTAGACCATACCATGTAATTTAACATCATGCATTAAGTACACTATCATGTAGTTTTATATCATGTTACTATGATGTTATCATACAATTTAGCTTCATCTTACAAGTACTTCAATATCATTAAAGGTGAAAAATAGAGAATTGAATTAGTATTATGAATTGAGGATACAATTTTGGTTTATATTATCTATTTTTAACTAGGTAGGAGAATATTTTGATAGATCATATACATAAATTGGATTCCCATGTGTGTTCCCTATATGAAGCATGCATTTTTATGGTGCTAATTCTATTTTTTCTTCTCTTTCTCGAGAGCATATCACATTCAACATGAAAAATTCTAGGATTAAAACATGATGAAGACCTATGTGCTTCTCAGAAACTTGGAGAGAAAGTGTGGGGCTTAAAAATTAATGTTTTCTACAATGATTTGGGTATCCTTATATAACTAATGATTCATGTTTATGAAATATAAAATGAGAACTTGGTGGTGGCTTATCACTTGAAGGGGATTACAGCTCCACTTGGCCTATTCATTGAAATCAATAATCCAATAAGAAAACATTCCTATTTATTTTGGACCTAGATAAAACATAATAATATACATGATTGAGGGGAAACTGTAACACTATGAGTTTCTAAATGAGAAAATATGTTCGATAGCGTACATAATACACAACACTGAACCTAAAAAATCAATGATTATTTATATGTGTGAATTTTAAAATTTCATTAAATTTAATGATATGTTTATGATTAAATAATTTAATATATATATATATTATTGATAATTTATTAATAATTAATCAATCTTGTTTTTTAATGTCTTTTCGTTCCTCAAAACAAGTTTTCTTTAAAAATGATTATTATTTATTTTATGAAAAATTATATTATATTTATTCCCTATATAATATAGGATTTTTTGGGATAAAAAAATAATAATTTTTGATATAAACATATCAAAATTATCTTTGGTTAAAAATTGGGTATGTTTTTTGGAAAATATATATTTTTCTGAAAATATTAAAAAATATTGTTTTATGTAAACTTATTATTCATTTTGATAATTTAATTATATTGAAAGTATAATTTTCCTTTTAATTCGATTTCAAGGTAAAATAAATATTATATATTTATATTTAATTCAATTAATTATTTTTTAATCATCCCTCTATCGGATTTTAGAGTCAGTATTTTTAGGATTAAAACACATTTTTTGGGAAAACAGGTTAAAAACGAATAATATATATCAATTTTAATTAATTAAAAAAACCCATTATGAGAAATTATCTAAATGAAATATTATGATTATATAACTATATTTATAAATTTAAATTCATACAATTAATATTTCTAGTTATATAGTAAAGGTGAAATCATATTTTCCTTCAAAAATGTATTTTTCAAAAAAAACCAAATTTCATTATACTTACAGGTTTAATATTAAAATTAAATTATTAAACAACTATAAATTGATTTCGATAAAATTGATTAAATATTTTTAATCATAATACTTCATGTTAGTTAATAAGTTCAACTTATCTTTTGTATAATATGAATATTAAATGTAGTAAATATTAATTACAATGATAACAACAAAATAGGTTAATTAAGGGTAAAAATAATTTTGAAAAGACTATAAATAAATTAACCCTAATAGTATGAATAATTATAAATTATTTTAATTAAAATTATGAATTTATTTGTTTGTTTTACTTTATAAATTATTAAGGTATTGATTCGATAAACATCATACTTTTACACGATAAAACATAAATTTTATTTTTAATCAGTATTAAATTACTATTAAGACATATATATTGATGAATTAATATATTTTTGAGATAAATAATATTTATAATAAAATATTTTTATTAAATAATTTTTATAAAATATTAATTATTGTATAATTTTTATGAATTACAATGTAATTTTTATAAGTGTTTGAAATCTGTTATTTTCTAAAAAAACCCCGGCATTTCTAAATAAATGTTGATTAATGTTTAAAAATTTAAAAATATAAAATACAAAACATTATTTAGATAAAATGAATAATATTTTTGGAATCATAACATCAAAAATTATCGAATGGTGAATTTTTCATAATTTTTTGAGATAGTCGAATTTTCAGGTAAAAATTAAATATTGTATAAATATTCTTTATGTATTGTGGCATCATAAAAACAAAAAGTGATGAAATAGAAGAAATTAATTTTATACATGATAAAGTATATGTTTTCCCTTTAAAATAATTTTATTTTATGTTTATTTGGTTATTTTGATAAAGTCTTTATGAATACTCTAAAACCATTAATATATTTTAAGGTTTTAAAGTAATTTTTTTCAGAGTGTGACTCACATCTACATAAGAAAGGGAATTATATTAATAATTTTGGGCCTCCACCAAATAAAATAATAAAAACCACGCCCATTTTGAACAACCCATTTGAAAAAACCATGTTATGGTTTTTGGTTTTGGTTTTTTTAATTATGTGGAGTAAAAAACATAAATAATAAAGAAATATACATATTTTATTATATAATACATCACAAGATATAACTTCACATCACTAAAACATTTTAGATAACTTACATAATCTTTCTTACACTCTCTATAGTTCTCCAAATTCATCCCTAAGCTCTCAATAATCCCCTCCCAAACAATTAGAGTCAAACACACAAGTCCGGGACGCTCCTCTCCTCTGATTGACTCAAGAGACTTATTTGAAATTAGTCTATTTAATATCAATTTTTTTGTATTTTCATTTATTTATAAACATTAACTTACAACCCAATAAATATATTTTTTAATAATACTCCATTAATCCTCTCTCATATTTATCCTTATCCAGGTTGTTACTATATCGAATTTTTATAAGGGATCTTACACTCTCCTCTTTTTATCAAGAACTTCTTTTTTTTTAATGTAACTAAATTTCCATTTATGATGTCGGGATATGTTCTTACACATATTGCTTACTATCCATTTTATTTATAAAAAATTATAGGCACATTTATCTGTCATTAATCATTCCATGATTATTTATGTACACCTTTTACCATGATGAAATTTAAAAAAAGTCCTTTATCTTCTACTTTCGATTCAAGCACATTATTTTGAATTTTTCATCTTAATTACAACTTTTTATAATTTTAATTGTTTATAAAAATCAATTTACTATTAAATTTATTTTATTTGAATGATATATCATTTTATCTCTCTCATTTTATCCTTTACCTAAGTTGTTACTATACTGAAATTCCGTAATGGATTTCCCTCTTCTCATTTACATTCACAAACTTATTTTATGTTATGTCTCTTAAAAGTAATATGATTATGTTTGGATATGTTTTTATATATTCCCCTTACATTCTATTTGATTTAAAAAATTATTATATCCCCCCTTTCCCTCTCATAAATCCTCCCATGGTCCTTTATGGACACCCATTAGCATGTCGAAATGTATTTATGATTCTTTTTTATGTTCATGTTTCGTCATTACCTTATAAATATATTTCAAATTTATAATGATGGGATATGTTATTCCATGTCTCTATTACTATCTATTTTATTTATATGTGATGAGATATACCTTTCTATCACATCAACAGTTTTTATGAATCTTTATGTGATGTTGTTTTACTATATGAATACCGCCATGATTATCCATGCCAAAAAAATAGGGTAGTGAATACCATAATCATTTCCTATCAAGGTTGTTCACCTTTATGCACATATAAGTTGGATTGGCGGATTAAATGTATCTATTCAACACTCCTTGATTATAGAATAAATTATGATGATTAATGAATTCATGTTGTATTATCTATGTGACACACTTAAGAAAGACAATGAAATGAATGTGTTGGGTGAACCTAGAATTAAATAGTTCTCCAATGCAATGGGTAATGTTCAGTATCATGATATGTCATGTTGGGATAGGGATTTAACTTTATGAATGACCCCATACCACCCTAAGAGGGGGGGGGGGGTGAATCAGGATGGCACCTTTATCTCTTTAAAATAATGGATCTTGTTCCCATGTTGGTAGGTACTTATTTAACACTGTATAATGGATAAGTGTGGTAACTAAAACATTCAAATTTATAAGGAAAAGAAAATAATTTTACTTGGTTCACCACTAAGGGCCACTTCCATGGAGAATACACAGATAGGATTCTGGTCATACCAAATTCCACTAATCTTCACTAGCTATTGATTACAAGGGTTCGGGCACAGTCACTCTCTCCCAAGAACATTAACTTTACAAAGGTTAATGGATAGCTCACTACTTCCCTTAGATCACTTATGTTGGATTCCCCTGGATCACTACCTTAAGAGAGGTCTCACTCAGTTTATCGACTTGGAGGTCTCTTTAATAGATTTTCATGGATGTACTTGTATCTATTCAGCATTCAACACTACTTTCATCGATATCCTGAATTGATTTTATATTTATTTTTATCATTTAGTAAAATTACTGAATTCACTAAAACTTGTTCTTCTTTATGGAAAGAATTAAAAGTACCTTTGTGATTGTTCAAGAAAAGAGGATCATCTCAGTGGGCATCATCAGAATTAGATTCTTCTTTCTTCTCAATGATTATGCATGAGATCATTCAAGTAGCATTTAAAATAAATCCTACCTTTCTTTTACTTATTATTATTTTTCACACACATTCACCCATGTTTGTGTATTTTTATTTAAATATATTCACATGTGCATTAATGAATGAAAATTATTTCCGCCTTTAAATTATTCTTCCTTCACAAATGTACACACATGCTACCTTGAAATTATTAAAATGATAAGTGCATGTATGTACGTACCTTCCATTTTCTTCTTCTCTCTTCCTCATTGCATGCACATACACTCAGGTATCTCAAATAATGCATATAGATGCATGTGCATCAAGCATATGTTCTAATCAAATTGTTAACTATATTTCTTTTTTATGTTTCTTTTCCTTCTTTTGATTCACCTGGTTTGGATGCTTTTAGGGTTCAGATGTGTTCTTATCGGAACTTGAATGAGTCTAGTTATTTTTCCACTGGATCTTATTACCAAAAAAATTCTAGGGTTTGAGATTATGTCCTTCATGTACCAAAATGGTTCGTGGCTCCACCTCACGTAAGGGATGCATGGATCTCTTCTGCAGAGGGAGTGAAAACATTTCATACCAAGTTGTATATGGTTATCTTGAGGGGTGTATGGTTTTTTATTATGGAACCAGATGGTATGTGGTTCACCATCATGTACCAAGTAGTATGTGGTTTACCTTCATCGGACTAGAATGGTGTGTCGTATCACTTCTTTACAAAACAAGAATGGTGTGTGGTACCTTTTCTCATGAAACCAGAATGGTACACAATACCTTTATTCATGAATCCTGAATGGTACGCGGTACCTTTCTTCAAAAAACAAGAACGGTACCCGATACCTTTATTTTAGAACCCATAACGGTTCACAGAACATTCTTTCTCCTCATAAACTAATAGATCAAGAAGAAATTATCTCATAGAACAGGATCACTTGAGACATTGGGAGAATAAACCAATTCTCGTATTAGTGGATCCATTTTTATATGAATATATCCAATCTTTTCTACGTTCAAATTCCTTGAGATATTCCATGAAGATCACGGTTTTCAAATCTTCAAAACTGAGGTATGAGATACACAGAGATTCTCATAAGTTTCCTTTTCTGCAAGTGACCATGTCCTTTCACAGGAGAAAATCTCATGCATGCACTGAGAATCGCATGCAATCCATAGTTAGAACACCCAAGCTCCCATGATGTGGCCTCACAACTTCTCTAGCTTCATCCATGTTCTAACTTGATTATTTCATTACATGCACCAAAATGAAATTGAATTCATGGTATTGTGGCTTCCCTATGATCATAATACAAGAGTTTCAATCATCAACCATGGCTGTATGGTCGATCAAGGAGGTACGGCTGCATATTTGGTAGACTGTGGCATCGAGAACCCTTCAAATGTTCAGAGGTCGAATATGATGGAGCGGGCTCTCCTCAGTCCTTGAATCAACTCATATCAGACGAGGATGATGAAAATTAGACCATAGGTTGTGGGATGAGGCATGTAGACAAGATCATGTGTGGGATCTTAGGGACAACTAAGATTGGTTTAGTCATTAAAAACTTCATCCCACATCGAACCACAATCCTAGAAATGCCATGGTTTAAGTATCAACTCACTCCATCCTTGTCTCATAATTATCCTCCCATATCCACAATACTTCCCCATACTATGTTCTGGGGGTTTCCTCTACACCCACCCTATACATCCTTGCATTTATGCCACCCCGCATGGTGGAGCGCACTCTGCATCCACTATGCCACTCTCAGAAAATCTCTACATGGATTTCAAAATGGGCGTGGTTGACCATGTGGTCCCACAATTTCCTTGGGTTGAGGATGGGTTTCTAGCTCATGGGATGGCCCCTTATTATTTAAAGTAAGCCACATAAAAATGTTATCATAAATGTTAACATGGAATAAGATGCATGTACACCAATTATTCCTAGCCTCTTATTTAGCCTTTGTCTCCCTCTACTTTTTGGATTATCAATTCCAATGCCCTTCAATCATTCTTAAAAGTATGGTACTTCAATTTTGTAAGCAATGTATCACTTGTTAATACAAGTTCTTTGAACATAAAGATCTCGGAAACAATCATATGATATGTTAATTCTCTATTATCTTTGGACTTGGGAGAGCTCCTTCTTCAGATTGATCAATATTAATATATTTTACAACAAATACATCTCAATACACTAAAGTGGTCTAAAAAATATCCCCCTTTTTATTTAATTGTTAATACCTCAAAATTTTCTTTTAAATGAATGTGTTAATGTAAAAATGATATTCTTCTATCTCCCTGTACTTTTCTTTCTCTCTCTTTCATTTCACTATATCCCCCCTTATTGAAAAGAAATACAATGTTCATTTTAGAGAGGGTATCAATTCATAATTATGCAGTGTGCCATCAATGTTTTCACTATAATTCTACTTGATCAATGCTAAGTGTAGAAAACAGAATGATTTGATTAAGACAACGAAGTAATACAATATCCAATAATAATAATACTTCATGAGATGAGAAATCATGTAATTGTATTAGAGGTTTATCCACTTTCATTCTAGGATAAGGATAATAATTATTATATGATATTATCATCATTAAAATCCTTTTACAATGACATGACCTTCAATAAATCTTAATAGTAATTGAATTTTATACCAACTGAAGTTGATACTAGTTCAGCTAATAAATCTGGAAGCTTCTTCTTGTGTCTCCCCTTCATGGGAACACTTCTGAACACTGATTCTCAGGTTCCCACCTTGATATATTATTTCACCTTCAATTCACTATATGATAAGAACAAATACAATACATAAATAATTAAGGGAATAAGGTGGATTATCTTTGCTTCTTAAATGTGAGAATAAAGGTTGAGAAGATTTTCTCAACCAAGATGCTCCATTTGATCCACTCCTCACAATTTAAAATATGATCTTCAATTCTGAATGTGGTTGTGTGGATCTCAATATTCCTTCCATCTCTTTATGTGTGAATCTTCTTTCTACAATAGCATTCAAAGTAGTAGAATCTCCTGGTGCAACTTTAAGCTTCTTGAGGAATTCTTCTTGAGCTGAAATAAATTAAATGAAATTCATAACAGTGTTACTGAACATGTTGCACCTCACACACATGACTTCTCTATCTTCATGTGGAATCATTTTATTTCATGCTGCACTAGCCTTAGCTTGTGCATCTTCTTTCATTATCATTCATTCCAAATACTCGGTCCAGATAACCAATATGTCTTTAGGAACTATAGAATCATGTTTGGATTTTCCACATGGCTTAATCAAAGTGCCATCCATTCTAGGAGTTATTTTGGACGTACCACTATTCAACTTCTTGGATTTTGAATCCAAGTACTTCTCACCTTTCCTTCTTGGAGTCTTCTTGGGAGAATTTTCATTTGAAATATTCTTCTGATTTCTTCCAAATTTATATTCTTCTTCTTTAAATATCATATGGGGTCTTATGTTCTTACCAACTCTGAATATATGTTGAGATATGCATGATCCATTCATGTGACCACTACCATTGCATACATCACAGAAGTTTTATAGAATTACAAGTCTATTTTCAGTATATAAATGCTTCTAGATCTGTTGATGTTGCTTTTTATTCTTTGAATTTCTCCCTTTTGATATATTCTTTCATTTTTTATTTAAGGTATTGTACCAATAATATCGTGCACAATTCCCAAATCTTTTGCATCACCAACATTGACCCACGAATATTGCCTTTTTTATATCTTCAGTATATGATTGTTGGGACTTCTTCTTAAATTCTTGTTCTCTATCTAGGGAACCATCTTCTAGATTCTTCTTCTTGTCCGCTATATCCATGGTGATAGGTTTCTTCTCATCACCTTTAATCATCTATTCTTGCTTATAATTTTTGTTCCAATAGAAATTTTGTGTTGAAACATATTTTGAAACAATAGTATGGGTTGTACCCTTACTTTATCAGCTACTTGTGAAAGATCAATGAGTGATGTCATGATATTATTATCACATGTTGGAGTTGTTTTGATAGTATAATCCTCTATTAATCATTTAATATCAGCATCAGATGTTTCATTCTTTTGTGAAGGCCTAGTATGTTTCTTCTCAAGATTGTTCAACTGAGGATCCAATTATAGATATTCCATATTGAGGATAATATTATGATCCAAAATCATGATAATATTCTCATTAAAAGTATTTTTCAATCGTTCAACCCCGTCTTAATGCATCTTAATTTTTCTTTATAAAAAATAGTCAAGAACATTATTCTTATTGGATGTTTATTCTAAATTTAGAACCTTCACATTAGTTCCCTTTTTTAGCTTATCTTAAAATGAATGGATCTTTTCTTCCAAAGTCTTATTGAATCCCTATTTCTCTTCTTGGGATTCAATCCGTATGGAGAGTATTAAACACCCATGAATTTTTTATTCCAAGACATTTTCCACATTATCCACTTCTCATTCCATTCAATTGATCTCAACCTGCATACATTGAAATATACTACAAAGTAAGAAACTATTTCTTCTGGAATATCATGCAGATAGGTTTTTATTTTCTCCTGATCACTTGAAAATGAGATAGAAGTGTCTTATTTTCCACTGGTAGAAACTTGATCTACCTGCTCCTTACATTCTAGGTCTGGTATTTCTTTATTATTGGAAGGTCATGGAGAACTAGACACTCTATCTTCTTTGGACACGAGGGACTTCTTCAACTACTTTTCTTCATTATTTTTCCTATTAGTCAATGTCTTTTTGGATATAGATTTCTTCTCAAAGGTGACATAATCTTCATCCAAACTATACATCATTGTAAAGTTTATGAAATAAACTCGAATCCTTTTCTGAATAGAATTACTGTATAGTATCCAACATAAGAGAACCTTTTCCCTCTAATACCAATAGAATGACCCCATACCACCCTGAGAGGGGAGGGGGTGAATCAGGGTGTCGCCATTTTCTCTTTAAACTAATGGAACTTTTTCAACATTGTTTGGAACTTATTTAACTCTGTATGTTTCATATGTGAAGTAACTCAAAAATTCACTTGCAGAAGGAAAACCAAACACTTTTACTGGGTTCACCACTAAGTTCTATATCCAAGGATCATACACCGACATGTTACTAGTCAAACCAAATTCCACTAATCTTCCCTATCCATGGATTACAGAGGTTCAATCACATTGAATCTATCTTAGGATCACTACCTTTACAAATGTTCTGGGATAGTTCATTGCTACCCTTAGTTCAATTCCATTGACTCCCCCTATCTCACTACCTTGAGAGAGGTCTCACTCTGTTTATTGACTTCAAGGTCTCTTCAAAATATTGGCATGGAAGTATTTTTCTTTGTTCAACACAAGGCACTACTTTCATCAATGTCCCAAATTGATGCCCTTTTATATTTAGTTTTATCCTTTAGTTAAATTGCTAAATGCACTAAAACGTCTTTTTCTTTATGTCTATAATAACATGTAGATGTGTGAATATTGAAGAAATGAGGATAATCTCACTGGGCATCATCAGAATCAGCTTATTCTTATTTTTTCTCCACAGTTATGCATGATTTCATTCATATAGAATTTAAATAAACTCATCCCTTTTTATAATTCATCTTATTTTTCACACACGTTCACCCACAATTGTGGATTATTCTTCAGATGTCATCACAGATGTATGCAAGCATGAAAATTCTATTCACCTTTAAATTCGTCTTCCTTCAAAAATTCAAACACATGCTACCATTAATTTCTTCAAATGATAAGTTCTTGTATGTATGTACATTACTTTTTCTTCTTCTCTCATCCTCTTTATATACAAATGCACTCAGTTGTATCAACTTATGCATATGGATTCATGTGCAACAAGCATATGTTATCATATAACTGTGAAAACACTTTATTATGTTATGTTTCTTTTACTTCTTTGGATTCACTTGGTTTGGATGTATTTAGGTTTCATATGTGTTATTCTTTAAACATGAATGAGTGCAGTTATTTGTCTACTATATCTCCTTCACAAAAGCTTTCAAGGGTTTTACATTATGTCTTTGGCATTCTAGAATGGTTCGCGGCTCCTCCTCTAACAAGGTATGTGTGGACATCCTACGCATAGAGAGTACGAACCTCCTTTTCATACCATGTGGTACGCGAATATCTTGAGTGGTGCATGGTTCATTGTTGCTAAACCAGATTGTACATGGTTTACATTCATGAGCCAATTAGTATTTGGTTCATATTTTCCAGACCAATACAGTACACAATATCATTTTTTTGCGAAACAAGAATGGTATGCAGTAAATTTCTTCGTGAAACCAAAAAGGTTTGTGGGACCTTTCTTCACGAAACCAGAATGGTACGTGACACCATTATTTTCCAACCCAGAATGGTATGCAATACCTTTCTTCACAAAACCATAATGTTATGTGGTACCTTTCTTCATTAACCCATAACAGTTCATGGAACATTCTTTCCCCTTATGAACTAGTAGATCAAGGAGACTCTGTCTCTTAGAATATGATATCTCGAGTGCTTGGGAGAAGCAAATGCTTCTCAGATTGGTAGTTCACTTTTTATAAGTAGATATAAAATCTTTTCTATATTCAAATTACTTGATATATACCATGAATATTGCTATTTTAAAATCATCAAACAATGAGTATGAGATAGGATGATATTTTTGGTCACATGGTTTTCTTGCATGTGACCTTATCCTTTTACATGAAAAAATATCGTGCATGCACTGAGAATTGCATGAATGTTTTAATCAAAAACAGTCGAGCTCCCATGATGTGTCCACACGATTCACTTGTTTCAGTCGTGTTATTAATTGATATTTTATTTCACACAAGAAAATGAAATTTCATGTATGATATCATGGCTTCCCTATGACCATAATATTAGGGTTTTAATAATCAAACATGGCAGGATGGTTGATCAAGAAGGTACGCATGCATCTTCAATGAACTGTGGTATTGAGATCCCATCAAGCATTTAGAGGTTGAAGATGATGGTGTGGAAATTCCTCACTCATTTGATCAACTCATATCAATAACAGTCATCAGTGATTATATCACAGGTTGCGAGATGAAGAGTGTAGCCAATATCACACACCTGAGGTGAAGGGCGTCTGACATTACCTTGGTCATTAAAAACATTGTACCACATCGAAACACATAGGCAGAAACGATGTGGTTTAAGTATCAACTTGCTCCATCCTCTAATCATAATTCTCCTCCCCTACCCAAAGTACCTCCCCATACCATGTTCTATGGGCTTGCTCTATGCACACTCTATGCATCATTTCCTACGTGTAGCCCCAAATAGTGGTGCATTCTCTATGTCCACTATGCCTCTCTCAGGATGGCTCTTCCTGGCTTACCCATGGGTGTGGTCGACCCTATGGTCCCACATGTGCCTTGGGTTGAGGATGGGTAGCTATATCATGAGCTGGACACTTATTTTTTAAATTAATCCACAAAAACTTTTAACATAAATGTTTACAAGAAATAAGATGCATCGACACCAAGTATGCCAAGCCTCTTATTCGACATTATTCTTCCTCCTCTTTTTGTATTATCAATTCCAAATCCCTTTAATAATATTTAAAAGGATTATATATTATTTTTGTAAACACTGTATCAGTTATTGATACATGTTCTTTGAACTTTAATATCTCTACAAAAATCGCCTAATTTTTCCATTCTCTACTAACTATGGACATAGGAGATCTCCTTTTTCATATTGATCATCAGTTATATCTTTGAAAATAAATACAACTCAATACACTAAAGTGGTCCCAAAACCTTATTCCTTTATGAGATTTTTCCCACCATGATGTCTTGGGGGTTTATCCTTGAACTATCTTCATGATGTTTTGTTTTATGTTGTTTACACATTTTCCATGTTATTATTATCATTTTATATCATGTCTCACTATTAATTTTATGATTCCTAATAATTTTATGCCCCATTGATATGTCAATTATCCAACATGTATCTCCTTATTCCATGTTTATTCCCATACCAGACTTTATATCTCACCCATTTCTTATGTTTTTTTCAATGTTATCCCACTCAGTTTTAAAAATCCATGGAATTTTAGAAGCATGTTAAGGAAGTTTTCAATAATTTTATCATATCCCATGTTTATAATGTTATGTTATGTACTCATTCCCAAAGAAACTAAATTTATTGATAATTTGAGTGGTGTCACGTGCCCTATTATTTAATACATCATGTATTTACTAGAAATAAAGAGATGGGTCATTATTGTTGGCATCATAGAAAAATTTTGATTATTATTTGGGATTAGGATTAAAAAACTATAGAAAAATATGTAGGAATAAGACTACATATATGAAAAAATTACTAAATTTTGGTAATTAAATATTAAGTGTTTTAACAAGAAAATACATCCATGTCTCGATATTAGAAGTGGGTGTAGTTCTAGCACAGATGTACCAAGGGGTATCAACTCCGACATGGTATCTATAACATGAATTAAGGGTAACATGGTACATGAAAACTCGGCTTACTACACACCTAATTTGACACTCTTGAAGGATATTCTTTCGTAAATTAATAATCTTATTATGAAACATTATTAAGAAAAAAATACACATAAGAGCTTATGTTAGGAAATAGATAATGGATGTCATATATCAAACCCTAGAAATTCTTAAGTTACTGAAATATATAATTTAAAATTTATTCTGTTAATGTCATTGGATTAAAATTTATGTTTTTAATAGTTTAAAATTAATCATCCCTAATTTTCCCTTTATTCTAGCCAATGAACGAAAATAGGAGGAACTGACTAAAAAACAATGTAAAGGGAAATGTTGTGACTTGCCAAATTAGATGCATAACCTAAAGAGATATCAAGTAGGACAACTTGTGATTTTACCAAACTATCAATCAAAAATAACAATTAATAACTGATACATTGTTGACTTCCCAAATACATAAAAGAAGAGGAAGATGAAATATTAGCTAAGTTAATTTAACAAAGGTGATATGGTAAATAAGACCGAATTTCATTTATAAAAGAAGTATGGAAAGAGGCACCATTGGAAATGCCACAAAGGAACTGGGAGAGGTTTTTTAAGTGTAAAAATACAAGGAATAAGGTATCAAAATTCCTTAAAAATTGTATAATTCAATGGATAGGAATAATGTTCAATCTAAGGTATATTATAAAATTATATATAGAAAATATGGTCAATTTTTGAATTATCCAAGACAATGATCTATTATAGGGGTTGAGAAGCATGATGAGCATAAAAAATATCTAGGATCGATGGAATAATAAAAGTCCTATAATGAGATAGAAAATGAAGAATAAAGTACATGTAGTTTATGTCATACTGTATTTCAATTAATTATATAAGAGTATTCTTGTTTGTTTTCTAAGAACATCATGTCACCAAACAAAATTCTTTGAAAAAAAAACATTTATGATTATGTATATGATGTTGTTTTTTATGGGAATATTCTTCTTGAAAATATTTTCAGTCATACTTTAGTGTAATTTGATGTTATCCTATTTATTTAATGTTTTCCATTTTATAAAACCAATATAAATAGCTGGTAGAAGGAACTCACCCTCAATACCAAAAATCATCTTTCGATTCCGTAAGATTACAAGGTGGATAATGAATCTTCTTTAGTATGGAAATTATTTTACTATAATCAAGCGTATATATCTTAAATTTCTAGAACTAAATAAGGACCTATGAAATGAAAATAATTGATGTGTAGAGATTAAAGTGTTTGTGTATGGGTATTTGAGATTTAATTTCTAGGAATGCTATATCAATGAAATTATAGATATAAGAATCATGAAACATCAAACTATTGTGCCACATTTTTTTTCTTTAAGGACAAGAAATTTACATTGAATGGTACTGATAAATAATTAAAGTGATATATTGAAAAAGTGATATTCTTAAAAACACATTATTTTAGGATTGATAACCCTCAATATTTGATTGATTTTTGAAAAAAACATAATGAGTCTTGGCATGATATGTCTATGGATAATATTGTTTTTAAACAAATTGATACCACTTATGAATATTTATATGAAGGATGTTTAGTATTAAATTTTCTTATAGAAATATTACCTCATCTTATATTTTTTATTATAAGGTGACTAATGAAAAATTGGAATATGTTTTAATTGGTTAATGTATATATATACCCATTTGGATTACCGATGATGACTAGTTTTATGTTTTTGGAGGTCTAATGTAACACCCCGAGATTTTATGAAAAATATTATTTTTAATTTCATTGATGTATTGTGTTGTACACTACACCAAAATTAGCTTTTACTATACGCAACACCCTATTATCTTGCAGTATACGCAATACTATTCATGGCTCGTGTTACACACAATTTCAAGTTTGTTTAGTGGAAATTGTTCTACACAACATTAAGTATATATTTGGTTTAATGTATAAATGAAATAAGTTTTGATTATGTTATATGAAACACCAAATGGGTCTTTCACTACACGCAGCCCTGACTTAGCTTGCATTACACACAATCCAGACCTTCTTCAATTGTGTGTGTAGTAAGCAATACCAAGCTTCACAAAACGAGATATTATTATAATATTATTATGAACTAGCCATTATGAATAGAAATACCTACATTTTCAAATTTTATTTTTCAAAATGGACTTCATTTTTGGATTTGGAATATTTAAATTATCCTAGGGTGAATTTTTGGTATTTTTCTGAAAATATTAAATTTTTTATGAATAGTGAAAACACTGGGTTACTATTTAAAAACCAACTTTTTATATAAATAATTATTTATTTTATTTAAATTTATTTTAGGTCAAATTTTATACATAATACCTATATAAGTTCAATGTAATTCATTTGAGTCATTTTATAATAATTTAAGACATATAAAAAGTTTATTGAACTTTTTACCGTCTTTTACCCACCTCTTAGGAGAGTTTGAAAATTTTAATAAAACATAATTTTACTGCTTCTGTGAGTGGAATTTCGAAAATCCAAGAGACATGGTTAATATCATGGAGTTAAATTTCTTTCAATAAGATAAAAATATTTTTTGGTGAATTGTAACTTTTTACTTTTTTTTACCACGGTTAAAAGTAAATAGGGTAATTAAGGGTAAAAATGATATTATTATTACCATAACACATGTACTAGTTCTATTGGATAAGTTTAATTCAACCAAAAATAACCTTATTACTAAAATATTACCATTTAGGTCCACTTGGATTAAAAAAAGACATTTATTATTATTTTATTTAAAGAAGAAGTAAAATAGATAAAATCAAAGTTCAATAACTAAAAAATTTTCAATATAGAGTTATACATAAGATAAATTCAACTATAAATATTCATTAGAAATATAAAAATATTTAATACATAATGGTATTTAATTTATAATTTTTAGAACTTAAATAATATAATTTATTTATGACACAATGATGATGCAGTAATTACCTTATTAATGAAATATTAACATAATTGATGTTATAAATACCCAAATGAATGTAATTTTAGAATTTTTATGAATTACACCAATTTTCATGGTTAATATGTCATGTTATTATTTATTTAATTAACTTTTTTCGATCTAATTATGCTGTTATGATTTTCACAAAAATCAAGTACCAAATAGTGTCAAAATTGACATAAAATAGTTTTTAAAACAAATATTATATAATTAATTATTATTTTATTCCTAAAAATATAAGGTTCAGACAAATGAATTATATATGGATATATATATATTAATAAATAACCACTTTGGGTTATTTTGGCTTTTTTTAGTATGTTTATTAACAATATAGTGTAAGAAAACAAGAAGACACGGTAAAAGTTAAATTATTTAACATATAGTTAAATCTAAATGATAAGGTTGAAGTAGTAAACAAAACTTGTCTAAAGCATATTTTTTGAGAGGATTTCGACCCATCCCCACTTTATCATCGAAATAAATCAATTTGGAGAAATTATAAACTGAATATGGCTTTATTATAAAATAATATTTTCTGTTTTTCCAAAGGTGCTCGTCTCCTCCCTTATAAAAAGGGCACCCCTTCCCTCTTCTATTCACACCCTTTTGAGCCTTTATGATCGGACAACCCCTGAAAATTACTCTTCTAAACCTCTCTAGTTACATCATAGAGGTTCTGGGATTCTCAAAATACCAACTCTAGTGCCCTAATAAGATGTTTAAAAGAGGTGCGTCGATGAAGAGGTAATCCCTTCTACCGACTCTTTCAAGTTTATTTCTTCTCCTACTTCCTCTTATTTAGATGTTTTATTATAAAGTAAGAACTTCAGTATTACTTATATATTGATATGTTAATATAAATATGAAAAAAACCATATTTCACCTTCTATCCATCCTACGAAAAACGAAATCACTGCGCGTGCGTACGTACGGAATACCGTCTCCACGCCGTGGTGTAATATGTTTTCGACCACCACCTTACTTGGATGGGTATAATGGTGTAAATAAATAACAATATATTATTATTTTAAAGTGATATTGATTCTGAAATATTATACATAAACTTCAATAAAATTCCACTATCATGGGAATGATATCATCGCTCGTGAGTGCGTACGGACTACCGTCTCTACGACTCGATGAGATTCATTCTCCATGTTAACCATTCATGAATGATTATAAAGTATATATAATGAATAATAATTAAATATATGAAAAAATAATGATACTTTATTTATGTATATATATATATATATGTATGTCATCTAATTAATTCCAATCAATTCAATAAGGAAACGAAAACAGTGTTCATGCGTACGTACAGCCTACCGTCTCCATAAACGGTGTATTTCGTTCCATTTATCGATCTATCATATATATATATATGTATATGATGAATTTATTATATATATATATATATATCATGTTTTACATTCTAGAATTAAGTAAATCATGATATAAGTAATAATATCAAGAACAACAAGTCGAAACACGTATGATAAATGAAACAATTTTACCCAAAACGCTGTTTTAGCATGGAATTTAAAAAAGAACGTGTAATATAAAGTCATAAGAGAACCATATATGATATAATAACAATTAATATAATTCTATAATAAGTAAATGGCATTATTTAAATCATTATACAGGATGTTCAGATACGTACAAAGCATATCAGACCTATGTTAAGGGATAACTATTCCAATCTTGTTCTTATCCGAGATTGTTATTCGTAAGTATTTACTGGGGTTATTCTTATCATCCATGCCCATGTTTTCTAAAAACAATTCATGTATTTTTAAATTATTTTTTACCGACGTTTTTAAAATTTACCACATGTTATGAATGGAATCTTACTTTTGTTTACCACATGGGTAACTTTTTGACTTTTCCAAAAAAAATGTACGAGAAGAATGTTAGTTTTAACTTATACGGCGTGAAAGAATTTTTATGGTTTCATAACACCTTATTTTCATGAAGCATAGACTACAAGATTTAATGACTATTTTCAAAAAAAATCCTTGTCTTTTAAAATTTCATAGAATTTTTGTGAAAAGAAAATTATTTTGAATAAGAAAGGATATTTTCCTCAAGAATTCCTTTCAAGGGTTTTATCAAAACCATTTTCCATATAAGATGGAATTATTTCATATGTGTATGTTTCAAGTATAATGTCTCTATGATTTACATGTGTTCACTTTTCTTATGATGAAATTATATCCCTTTTTATGGATTATGTTATGATGGGATGACGTTTTTGAAACCCATTTTATACTTTGGGTAATGATGAATGATTTATGTTTATATTGTGACACAAGTAAGAATGGTTTAATTATGAGATGGTTGGGACCTATATATTCCTCAAATTAATTGGGTAAAGATTTATATCTCATGAGATAGACATGGATGGAATTTTAAGTTAATCCAGTTCAGTGATAGAGGACTGGAATGAGGAGTGAACTTGATTCTGAAAGGGACTTTGTCCACTAAGATGGTCTTGGAAGCAATGCCTCGGATACTATGGAAATCATATCACGTGATTAATTGTTTACCATAATTACATGTTTTATTCCCATGCTATTTTATCATGATTAATGTCTCTTTATGACCTATGCCTTACATACTGCCAAGTTTTATTTCACAACTCAAGATTTTGATGTGTAAAATTTATGTTCATGTTTTAAAGTTCAAATGTATATGGTTTGTTTTATTTTCACCATGCTTACCCTTACTGAGTATTTGAGATCACCCTTTATATGTTTTCTTTTCCCTAGGATATAAAGAAAGGATTTAGGTAAGAAAACAAAAGGATAAGTTCTTTATGGGAGATGTTGAAGATCATTCACCGTGATTAGAAGATTATGTTCCGAGTTTCCAAAGACACTAAACTATTACGGTCCTTGTGTGTTTGTTTTTGTTATGTATTAATTATTCCAAAAAAGTACTGTAATTTCCATGTACGTCAAGCTTTGGGTCTCTATAGTTGGTATTAAAGGAATGTATTAGTTAACCTTTGGAAACTAGGATGCAAAAACTTTAGTGAGATCCCTACAGATATTTCTAATGTATCTCTAGGGATGTCCCTAAGGTTAAGTATATGTATAGGTTATAGTCCTAGAATTACGGTAATGATATTATAATTAAACCTAAGATGTTAGATATCTAATGTAATCCCCCTTTATTATATTTTTTTCACTAGCATGATTTTTGCCTCTTAGACTATTCTTTTTTGGTTTTTAGACGATGGAGGGAACCCGAAGGAACCGTGTTGATCAATGTAATAGACGATGCAATGGTTGTCCTTCTGAACAAACCAACATTGTGAGATATGGAGTGAAAAATATTATTGCTATACTTACATAAGCTAGGAATCATTCCGAACTTCCAAATGAGCAGAGAATAGAACAATATTCTATTGAGCCCTTCATGAGGCAACATCCACCTTCTTTGAGTGGGTCTTCTTATCCACTTGTTACTGAACAATGGATCAGTACCATTGAAAATATATTTTCCATACTTTTCTATTAGGAACATGAAAAATTCATTCTTGATATTTACCGTTTATATGGTGAAGCAGATCAATTGTGGACTCTAATTAAGAATACGAGGTCCCGAGATGAAATTGAATCCATGGAATGGGATGAGTTCAAGAACTTAATTTTCAATAAGTACTTCCCTCGTATTCATCAAACAAAGATGGAAAAGTATTTCCTTGAGCTTAAGCAAAAGGATTATGAATCGGTTGGTATATACGAAGCGAATTTTACAAGACTTGCATGGTTTGTATCTGGCTTTATTATCCAACGCGAAAGTAAAGTTGATCGATTCTTCAGTGTCTTAAAACCAAGTCTTCGAAGGGAATTAGCTATAAGAGACTTCAGAAGCTATTAAGAAATTGTGTTTTGTGATATCAAGGTAGAAATGGAAGTTGGTGTTACATATCCATCTCATGGTTTTGACAAGAAACGAAAGTTGGAGTTCAAGGAGAAATCTCAGAATAATGGTGAAATGATGATAAATGTTTCTCTATTATCAAAGTGTTGAAAGAAGCATGGTGGAGATTATCATAAAGGGACTAGAAAATATTTTTTATGTGTGGAAAAGAAGGTCATCGAGCATCTAAGTGTCGAAGTAATTGAAAAAGGGTTTCTAATGATGTGAATAAAGAAAAGACTACAGAGAACGTACCACCAACACTTCAATGCTTCAAGTGTAAGGAAATGGGGAATTATGCTAATCAATTCCCTAATCCAAGGGTTAATGAGGATCAACGTGAGCAACCTCTTAAGGAAAAGGAAAAAAGGGATGTCACAGGTGATCACTATTATCAATGTTGAGTATGAAAACGATGCGGTGGAATGATTATGTGTCTATGTAATTGGATTCCAAAATAATGTATTGTGGAACATTGGAATATCTATGCAATGGTTTATAGTGGTTTTCGATAATTATATGGTACTGGTAACCATGAAAAGTGATTCAAATATTTTTGAAAGCAGATGATATGAGCATAATGAAGGGATAAGGAGAAAATTAAATGTTTGATAGTATTCATGAGATCATGACTGATATAAGGACAAGGTTATATCATGGTTTTGAGTATATAGAATTTTTGGATTTTGGTATGTGGAAAGAGTTAAATTTTGACGACATTCATGTTTTCACAAAGGTTCAACGGGTAATCATTTTTCAATAGAATACATGATTAAGGTATTCACATGATTGGAATGTGACCAAGAAGATATATGAGGGATAAATGATTGTATTCACATGCTCAGAAGATGACATTTCTAGTAATTGTTTTCTTTATACTAGGATCATGGACAGAAGTGTTTTGGTTAAGCCAAAATATTGGAATGAATTAAGTTAGAAATAAGATAGTATTGTTTATGTGTAGAAATTTATTCTATTTTATTGCAGGAATGTTATTATATTGTAGTTTTAGAAAAAGGACAACATGTAGGACAGGCGGAAACCCGTCGCACAAGACAAGGCTGCGGGAATCAAACCCACAACTGAAGTGCGACATGCCTTTATCGCATACCACTAGCCTACAGGAAGTCCCTGGTCAGTAGAAACTAGTTTTATTATATTAATAAGTATGATATATGAAGTATAAGTCTATTTTAGGAACCATATATGATTAATCTCACTATATATGGACTTATGTATTTATTATAACTTTTTCTAACCTTTTGTTTGAGATAGATGGAATGACCCGTCATTCTATCACATGATTTGCTAACACTTCACGAATGACAAATTCAACTTCATTTCTTTAATATATGAAGTGGAAATTGTCCTAGGAACGACCAATGGTGAGATTGTACCAAAATCAAGAAAGTATTTCTCCTAATTCCAATTTCTTCAAATTTAGGGAAATGATCTTGGAAACCAAAAATGTTGTCCTAGTGCCCTTATATCTGATGAATTATATGGTACCTTAGATCATTACAAATTTATGGCTCTCTAATTTCTGGCCTTTTCATAGCCATGTCCTCTACCACTCTTCATCAGAAGTTGATGGTTATATTTCTCTTCCATATATGTATTTTCACCTATGTTGTCCTATGTGGAAACCCAGTGCTGAGTTACTTTGGGTGACTGTTATGATTCTATCCTCCTATTTTAAAATGAAGTTTTAGTATTACTTTTTACGATGTGGGTTTCTGTTAAAGAAACTTTCGAGTAGTAAACCATTTATAACCCCGATGAATTTCGAGGGAGAAATTTATTTTAAGGGGGGTAGAATGTAACACCTCGAGATTTTATGAAAAATATTATTTTTAATTTCATTGATGTCTCGTGTTGTACGCTACACCAAAATTAGCTTGTGATATATGCAACACCGTATTAGCTTGCTGTATACGCAACACTATTCTTGGATCGTGTAACACACAATTTCAAGTTTGTTTTGTGGAAATTATTCTACACAAAATTAAGTATAGATTTCATTTAATGTATAAATGAAGTAAGTTTTGATTATGTTATATGCAACACGAAATGGGTCTTTTACTACACACAGCCCTAACGTGGTTTGCATTACACGCAATCAAGACCTTCATCGATAGCATGTGTAGTATGCAATACCAAGTTTCACTAAACGAGATATTATTATAATATTATTATGAAATAGCCGTTATAAATAGTAAAACCCACTTATTGAAATTTTATTTATTAAAATGGACTTCACTTCTGGATTTGGAATATTGAAATTATCCAAGGGTGAATTTTTGGTATTTTTCTGAAAACTTTAAATTTTTGATGAATAGTGAAAACACTAGGTTACTATTTAAAAACCAAATTTTTATATAAATAATTATTTATTTTATTTAAATTTAGTTTATGTCAAAATTGATACATAATACCTATATAAGTTCAATTTAATTCATTGGAGTCATTTTATAATAATTTTAGAACTATAAAAATTTTATTGAACTTTTCACCGTCTTTTACCCACCTCCTAGGAGAGTTTGAAATTTTTCATAAAACATAATTTTACCGCATCTGTGTGTGGAATTTCGAAAATCTGAGAGACATGGTTAATATCAAGGAGTAAAAAGTGGTTAAATAAGATAAAAATAATTTTTGGTGAATATTATATTTTTACTTTTTTTACCATGGTTAAAAGTAAATAGGGTAATTAAGGGTAAAAATGATATTATTATTACCCTAACACATGTCCTAATTCTATGGGATATGTTTAATTCGACCAAAAACAACCTTAGGAATAAAATATGACCATTTAGGTCCAGTTGGATTAGATTAAGACATTTATTATTATTTTATTTAAAGAAGAGTTAAAATAGTTAAAATCAAAAGTTTAATAACTAAAACATTTTTAATATAGGGTTATACATAAGATAAATTCGACAATAAAAATTAATTAGAAATATGAAAATATTTCCTACATAATGGTATTTTATTTATAATTTTTAGACATTAAATAATTTAATTTATATATGACACAATGATGATGCATTAATTACATTATTAATGAAATATTAACATAATTGATGTTATAAATACCCAAATAAATGTAATTTTAGACTTTTTATGAATTAAAATAATTTTATAGGTTAATATAACATGTTATTATTTATTTAATTAACTTTTTTTTAACTAATCATGCTGTTATTATTTTCACAAAAATTAGGTACCAAATAGTGTCAAATTTGACATAAAATAGTTTTTAAAACAAATATTATATAATTAATTGTTATTTTATTCCTTAAAATCTAAGGTTCTTAAAAATGACTTAGATAAGGATATTTATATTAATAATGAACCTCTTGGGGTTTGTTTTTCTTTTTTAGTAAGTTTATTAACCATATAGTGTAAGAAAACAAGAAGACATGGTAAAAGTTAAATTATTTAACTTAGAGTTAAATCTAAATGATAATGTTAAAGTAGTAACCTAAACTTGTCTAAAACCTATTGGTTGAGCGTATTTAGACCCATCCCCACTTTATATTTGAAATAAATAAATTTTGAGCTATTATAAACCGAATATGACTATATTATAAAATAATATTTAATGTTTTTCCAAAGGTGCCCCACTCCTCCCTTTTAAAAAGGGCACCCCATCCCTCTTCTCTTCACACCCTTTTGAGCCTTGATTCTCGGCCAACCCCTACCAATTACTCTTCTAAACCTCTCTAGTTACATCATAGAGGTTCTGGTCTTCTCAAAAGGCCAACTCTAGTTCCCTAAGAAGAAGTTTAATGGAGGGGCGTCGAGGAAGAGGTAATCTCTTCTACTAACTCTTTCAAGTTTATTTCTTCTTCTACTTCCTCTTATTTAGTTGTTTCATTATAAAGTAAGAACATCAGTATTAATTATATACTGATATGTTATTATAAATAGTAAACAACCCTATTTCACCTTCTATACATCCTACGGAGAATGAAATCACAGCGCGTGCATACGTACGGAATACCATCCCCACGCCATGGTGTAATCTGTTTTCAACCACCACCTTACATGGATGGGTATAATGGTTTAAATAAATAACTATATATGATTATTTTAAAGTGATATTGATTCTGAAATATTATACATACAATTAAATACAATTCCACGATCATGGGAATGATATCATCGCTCGTGCGTACGTACGGACTACCATCTCCACGACACGATGAGATTCATTCTCCATGTTAACCATTCATGAATGATTAAAAAGTATATATAATGAATAATAATGAAATATATGACATAATAATGAAACTATATTTATTTAAATATATATATTAATATCATATACTTAATTCCATTCAATTCAATAAGGAAACAAAAACATCGTTCATGCGTACGTACGACCTACTGTCTTCATGAACGGTGTATTTCATTCCATTTATAAATCTATCATATATATATATGTATATTATGAATATATATTATATATATAAATCATGTTTTACATTCTTGAATTAAGTATATCAGGATATAAGTAATAATATCAAGAACAACAAGTCAAAGCACGTATGATAAATGAAACAATTTTACCCAAAACGCTGCTTTAGCCTGGAATTTACAAAAGAACGGGTAATATAAAGTCATAAGCAAACCATATATGATATCATAACAATGAATATGATTATGTAATAATTCAATGACATTATTTTAATCATTTTACCAGAGGTTCGGATACGTACGAAGCATATCAGACCTAAGGTAAAGAATAACTATTCCAATCTCGTTCTTATCTGAGATTGTTATTCGTAAGTATTTACTGGGGTTATTGTTAACATCCATGCCCATGTTTTCTAAAAAACATTAGTGTATTTTCAAAGTCATTTTTACACTTTTTTAAAAATTTAACACATTTTATAAAAGGAATCTTACATTTTTTTACCACAGAGGGAACTTTTTGACTTTTCTGACAAAAGTACGAGAAGAATGTTATTTTTGACTTATACGGCATGAAAGAATTTTTACGGTTTCATAACGCTATATTTTCATGAAGATTACACTACAAGATTTAATGACTATTTTCAACAAAATCCTATTCTTTTAAAATTGCATGGCATTTTGTGAAAAGAAAATGATTTTGAAGAAGAAAGGATATTTTTCTCAAGAATTCATTTCAAGTGTTTTATCAAAACCATTTTCCATATAAGATGACATTATTTCATATGTGTATGTTTCAAGTATAATTTCTCTATGATTTACTTGGTTTCACATTTATTATGATGAAATGATATCCATCTTTTTGTATGGATTATGTTATAATGGGATGATGTTTAAGAAACCCATTTTATACTTTGGGTATTGATGAATGATCTATGTTTGTGTTGTGACACAAGTAAGAATGATTTCATTTTGAGATGGGTGGGAATTTTATCTCCCTACAATGAATTGGGTAATGATTTATATCTCATTAGATAGACATGGCTGGAATGGTAAGTTAATCCAGTTCAGTGATATAGGACTGGAACGAGGAGTGAACTCCATTCAGAAAGGGACTTTGTCCACTAAGATGGTCTTGGCAGGAATGCCTTAGCTACTATGGAAATCATATCATGTGATTAATGGTTTTCCACAATTACACGTTTTATTCCCATGCTATTTTATCATGATTAATATTCCTTTATGACCTATGCCTTACGTACTTCCAAGATTTATTTCACAACTCAAGATAATGATGTGTAAAATTTATGTTCATGTTTTGAAGTTCAAATATATATGGTTTGTTTTATTTTCTCCATGATTACCCTTACTTAGAATTTAATTTCACCCTTTATATGTTTTCTTTTCCCTAGGATATAAAGAAAGGTTTTAGGTAAGAAAATAAAAGGGTAAGATCTTTATGGGAGATTTTGAATATCTTTCACCATGATTAGAAGATTATGTTCCGAGTTTCCAAAGGCACTAAACTATTACGGTCCTTGTGTGTTTGTTTTTGTTATGTATTAATTATTCTGTAAAAGTAATGTAATGTCCATGTACGTCAAGCTTTGGTTCCCTACATCTAATATAAAGGGTATAAGAGATCATTTTCTGTTAAAACACTCATAAATTTTGTTTATATTAGTGTTATATATGGGTATTTATATAAGGAATGATATATATTAAAGCTTTGGGAATATTTTTGAACTTTTTGAGATGAATATATTAAGTTATTATCATAATTTGTGCCAACCATTTTGTATTTATAGGAAAAATATATTTTTATTGTTTGGTACATTATGTGATCCTTTATATGTATATAATGCTTTAGGCATAGAACAAAGTCATCCTCAGTTATCATAATTTGGGAGAAAAGATGATATTTTAGTGGAACTTATTTACAATTTTCAAGAAAATATATTCCCTTATGTTCCTAGTATAATGGATAAATAAATTCCTTAACTCTAGGGAAATAATATTAAACCACAAATGATTTTATATTATGGTTATTTCTTATGAATTTATTATCATTTTATCCATCAAAGATTTATAGTATTGTGTTTATTTAATTTCTCCTAACCAAGTTCTCTATCACACTAAAAATGTTATTTCGAGTTATTTTTCTCTTCCATGTCTATGTATTCACTTAAAAATAATGTTCTCTCACTTAGAAACCTAGTTATATGATGACATTCATACTTCCCTTTCTCTCTTTTCAAGAGGATGTTTTATTAACCCTTTTTACCATGAATATTTTATAATAATGATATTTTCATGTGTTGAATCATTTCATACCAAGTTCAATTTTAAATTATGAGGAAAAATATTTTAAATGGGGTAAGAACGTAATGCCCCAAATTTTTAAATGAGAAATGTATGTCTGATAGCGTTTGTGATACACAACACTGAACCCAAACACACCATGATTATTTATATGTGATCATTTTAACCATTAATTAAATTCATTTATATGAGTATGATTAACAAATTTATGATATATATATATATATTGATAAATTATTAGTAAATAATTAATCAATATTGGGTAATGTCTTTTCATTATACAAAAAATGTTTTCATCAAAAATGATTTTAATTTATTTTATGAAAAAATATATTATAATTACTTTCTTGAATATTTATAATTTTTTTCGAAAAAATATCTATTTTTTATAACAAAATATCAAAATTGACTTAGGTTGAAACTTTATAATTTTTTCTAAAAATATAGATTTGTTAGTGAATAATTAAAAATACCATTTTAATGTAATATTATCATTTCTTTTGATAATTAAATTAATTAAAACTTATTAATTTTTTAATTTTATTTCAAGATAAATTAAATATTATTTATTTATATTTAATTCAATTAATTAATTTTTAATCACTTTTATACCGGATTTTAGTATCAGATTATTTTTAAGATTAAAAACCCATTTTTTCGGAAAACATTTTTAAAATTCATAATATATATGAACTTTAATGAATAATTATAACCCTTAACTAGAAATTATATAAATTAAATTTTAAGACTACATATCAATATTTATGAATTTAAATTCATATAATTAATATTAATAGTTATATGGTTAAAGTGAAATAATATTTTTCATAAAATGGTTTATTTTTTTGAAAAAACGTTTTCAACATACTTGCGGGTTTTATAATAAAATTAAATTATTGAGAAGTTTTAAATTGATTTTGATAAAATTTATACCATATTTGGAATCTTCATAATTAATTTTAGTTAATATGGTCAGTATATATTTTATACAGTATGATTAGTAAATCTAATAAATATTAAATATCATGGTAAAAGAAAAATTGGTTAATTATGGGTAAAAATAATTCAATAATAACTAGAAATAAATTAACCATAATAGTATAAATATTTATTTTTTATTCTCATTTAAATTATGAATATATTTATTATTTTATACTTTATAAATGATTAAGTAAGAAGTTTGGTAAAAAAATATACTTTGATATGATAAAACTCAAACTATATTTTTAATTAGTATTCAATTTCAACCAATATATTTATCTGGCTGAATTAATGGATTTTTGAAATGAATAATATTTTTAATAAAATATTATTATTAAATAATGTTTATAATATATAAATGATCATATAATTTATATAAATTAAAATGTAATTTTTATATGGGTTCGAAAACAGTTATTTTCTAAATAACCTTGAATTTATCAATAAATATAGATTATTAAAATTAAAATATTTTTTTTTTGATAAAATCAATATTTTTTGTTAAATCAGAACGTATGAATTTTCTAATGGTAAATGTTTTATAATTTTCTAAGATAATCAAATTTTCAGGTAAAAATTTAATATCATATAAATATACATTATTCATTTTGACATAATAAGGACCCAAAGGTTTTGTAATAAAAACTATAAAGGTTATCCAAGATAAAATATATGGTTTCCATTTAAAATAATGTTATTTTTTTTATTTGTCGAATTTTATAAAGCCTTTATTAATCCTCCAAAACCATTAATATATATTAAGGTTTTAAAATCATTTCATTAAGAGTACAACTCACCTCCACATGTGCAAGGGAATTATTAGAATAATTTATTCCCTCATACTGGTAAGTAAATAAAAACACTCTCATTTGGAAAAAAATGTCATGGGAAAAACATCAGAGGGTTTATGGTTTTGGTTATTTTATTTTGTAGCGTCTAAAACCTAAATAATAAAAAAAATACCCATATTTTCCTATATAAACCCACCCAAGATCCCATTTCACGTCACTAAAAATATTTAAAGAATGTATATAATCTTAATTCCACTATATAGTTTCCTATAAAGACTCCCCCAAGCTCTCAAGAATCCCCTCCCCAATATTTGGAGTCACACACTCGAGTAAGGGACCTTCCTCTCCTCCTTTCAATTCAAGATCCTTCTTTTAAATTATCCACTTTAATTTAAATTTTGTATATTTTTAGTAACTTATAATCATTAACATACTTTCCAATTTATTTTATTTAAATGTGATTCCTTTTATCCTCTCTCATATTGACACTTAACTAGTACATTACTATGCTGACTTTTAGTATGCCATCTTCCACTCCCCTCATTTTCTCAAGCACTTCTTTTTATAATGTCAGTAAATTTACTTTTTCTGTTATGTTGGGAGATGTTCTTACACATCCACCTTACATTAAATTTTATTTAAAAATAATTATTTATTCATTTTTAACTCATTTAGACTTCCATGATTTTTTAGTACCTGTTACCATACTAGAATTTAGTAAGAGGCCTTCCTCTCCACTATTCAATTCAATCACATTATTTGGAATTTCTCTTCTTAATTTTAATTTTTTGTAATATCTATTATTTATAAATATCACATTCATATAGAATATATTATATTTCATTTATATATTATTTATCTCTCATTTTTATCTTTACCTAAGTAATTACTATGCTGAAATCTCGTAAGGGATTTCTCTTTTTTCATTTCCATTCAAGCACTTCTTTTAAGTTACGTATTTTAAATTTACATTTTATTATGATGGGATAATTTATTCCATATTCCACTTGACTTCCATTTTATTTAAAAATAATAATATCCCCCTTTCACTCCCAATAATCCTCCCATGGTTCATTGTGTACACCTATTACCATCCTGGACTATATTTAGTATTTCTTTCATTGTTGAAGTTTCTTAACTACTTTATGAATCTATTTCCAATTTATAATGAAGGGATATGTTTTATCATGTCCCTATTAATATCCAGTTTATGTATATGTTATTATATTCTCCTTTTTCTCTTATCAACCAATTTTTATGAATCTTTAAGTGACGCCATTTTCCTGTCGATAAATCATCATTATTATCCAATCCAAAAAGTTGTGTAGTAAATAACATACTCATTTCTTATCAAGGGTGTTCACCTTTACACACATATAATTTTGATTGGGTATTTAAATGTATATATTAGATACTACATTATCTTTGAATAAATTATGATTATGAATGAATCCATGTTGTATGATCTATGTGGCACAATATGTATGAGAATGAAATGAATTTGATAGGTGCACCTAGAATTATATATAAATCTAATGATTTGAGTAATGTTTAGTATAATGATGCATAATATTTGGACATTTGAGTGAACCTGATTCATTATGGGAATCCATCCACAATTATTTCATGGTGTTTTAGCCTTGACCAATGTTTATGATACAATGTTTTAAGTTGTTCCCATATTTTACATGTTATGATTATTAGGATATATAATGTATCATTGTTTATATTTATGATTCCTAATATTTTAATGATCCATTGATATTCCTATTTTCTAAATTGTATCCCATTATTCCTTGTCTATTCACTTACTAATATTTATATCTCAACCATTTCTTATGTTCATCCCTAGTTTATCCTGTTCAGTTTTAAAATTACATCAAATTTTAGAAGCATGTTAATAATGTTTTCAATAATGTTATTCTATCCCATGTTCAAAATGTTATGTTATATACTTAATTCCAAAATACACAAGACATATTGATATTTTCGGTTTTGTTAATTTTAATTTAATGTAATAAATCATGTATTAATGTGAAATAAAGATATGTGTTGTTATAAAAACTACTCAATGTCCCTAGGATATATAACCTTGTTACAAAGAGAATACAATATTATGATAATCCAATGGGTTCTTACTATCTAGGAGGATAATTATTGAGCCTCCTTTTATTATGAGGATACATGATCAAATGGGTTTACACTGCTATCTATAACCTGATCATGTGGATCTGGTGGTTTCAAATGATTCTTTGATTTCCCTTTTTTGAAGTGTCAACCTTGGAAAATGGATTCCAAATTGGTCATTGAATAGGAAAAACCCGTATGGGTTATTTTTGTAAACAAAATAACATGAGAGTGTTTTTAGATTATAATTTTTCATGATTCATTATGAATAAATTTGAGGATATTCAATTAATAAATTAATGGAAACAAATTGGAAGATTGGGGATGAAAATCAATGGGAACCTTGACTTCACATAGTGTGTTATATGGTTGGTTGTTTGGTGGCCTAAAAAATAAGGAATTATGCAGGAGAGGATTTTGTGGGGAGTTTTCCTATTATTCAAAATGTGGTAGACTAGAAAAATTCCTATAGGTGATGAATATTTGTGGTAATAACTAAAATAAGATGATTCTATATGTAATAAAAATGTTGATGGACCCTTAAAAAGGTGGTTAAATAATATATTTGGGTGTCGTATTTTCTTCCTATGAAACTAGCTACCATAGAAATTTACTATTAGATACTCTAAGACTGATATCTACGTATTATTTATCTACAACCCTCTCTTCACTTGTGAATCATTCCATATTTCATTAAAATAGAGTCCTTAGTATTTATTGGCAACACTTTGGTAGGCTCATTTTTTCTGTAGGTAGTCACATGGTTAGATGAAAATCAAACACATTGGACTCCTTCCAAATTCCTTTGATGAAGGAAAATTCATAAATATATTAGCTTCCACATAGGGTTTATTAGTGATCTTCATATGATGGATTATAAGGTTTAGGAATTAGAAGACATAGAGATTTTAGTTAATAAGACCCATATGAGTTGTCCAACACACGACGATTCTTTCCGCTTTTGAAGGATCAATTAGTGTGATGAATAAGATAAATACTTTCTTACTAAGTGGAAATCCACATAGATTTTCCCTCCGTTAACTTAGTATGTATCCACATACTTCATTGGAGGTTTCACATTGGATTCATTATTGTCATATGTCAATACTTCTCAAACATGTTGACTTGGTTTATTTTATTATCAAAATATTGTTGGAATCAATAAACATCCATAGGAATGGTTCCTGATAAACATGATGACGGGTTTAATTCAATGGATTTATGTGTAGCCTATTTCATTTCCACATAATCGACATGGGAGGCCCATAGTCTACATAGTGTCCTATGTGGTCTACGTAGTAGAAATCTGGTTGGATGAAGGGTCACAGATGTACCCTATAAATAATTTACCCTATAGCCCTTTAGTTTTATTTACAATATTTAATCGTATATTTAATTCATGGATTAATAATAGAGGCTTGTGTATGATATCTATCATGGAGAATATTAATGAGATATTGACACATAAAGCTCCACTAATTAAGGTGCATGTACAAGTGTTTATGTAACGGATCTCACATAATAGACCCCACATTCCCTCCCCATACATTTGATGAATAAATTATAAATTTTTCATATGAACTATACATATACATGTAGTAGTCACATTTTTTTAGGACCACTACATAGAATCCACATAGTTACCATGTAAAAACCCATACATTTACATATTTTATTAATGTTTTCTTCAAAAAATTAATAATAATATCATTAATTTCTATTTACTGTGATAATATATTCTATATATTTTCATCTTCATGGATTTATAATAGTTATTGAAATAAGGGTTTCCATTTCCTTCAATATTAGATTTTACCCTAGAGACCTATCGACAACTTAATGATGCGAGTTTAAATTCTAATATATAAGCCTAGATAGAATTTACTGGTAATGTGGTTTGTGTTTTCAATATTTTTTACCAATTAGGATATCTCTACTGATGTATAAACTATCCCAATGACACACCAAAGGTGTGAATTTGTCTATAAAAGCACCCTATTGACTTAATATAATAGTGAAAGTATCCAAAATCCTAGTTCTCAAAACCGGTATCCATATTAACTATTTTTGGAACCATAATAGTGGAAAATTGAGTCTAAAGTGAGACCTTCATCTCAATGAAAACATATCAATAAAATCGAAATGATAATTCCATGTACATTAGAGATGTGATAAGTATCTTTAGATGATTAGGCATTGTTGTTCTTTCACAAACACTTTATATTTTTCAGATGGAAATGTAAGATTTATCTAATACGATATTAATAATATAGGTAAAATCTAAATCCATGGATGGATGTATGATGAATTTTATCCTGTATAAAATACATGGTAATATATCGAACAATATCCTCCTTTAAAGTGGTATATTTACCCAAGTGGAAACAATACTCATAATGGTCCTCCAATATTTCCAAATCATCCTTTTTGATATTTGAATAATGTATTCCTTCAGTCTAAAAGACCAAGGATGAGAGTCATGTGCTCGAGGATAAATCCTTCTGAACATCTAGGAATACTGATGGTTCATATTGGGCCATCATAGATCTGGGATATATACATTATGGGGGTATACAGATCAATTATGAATAAACCTTATCTTTTGACTGGTAGGGTTCCAAACTATATTCTGGATTGTATGGCTATTTAAAAATGTGTACAACCACATATGTCTCTCATTTTTTACCTCGTTGATTTCAATATTACTAGAACAAGACTAACTGATTAATCTATTGATGATATTTTTTCATGTATTTACAATATAATATCCATATATAAGAGTTAATGTTTCTTTGTCTGATCATTAGGCCATTCTAGTTCCCAGTTAGATCAACTAACGGTCATGAAGGCAAAGAAGTGTTATCAAAATAGTCTAATAGAATCAAATAACCTAGCCCTCAGTGAGGGACTACCGAATATAGAAGTTGAATGTTGCATTTAGTTGGAATACCACTAATAACTGATCAATAGGTAGAGTTTTCCATAGGATTTCATGAAAATATAAGGGTCCATACTCTTGGTTGGACCATGATTTGATTGTTTCATTCAGAGAGATTGGTGGTTTCATTATTGTAGCTCAGTGTGGCGGTTGGATGGTCAGTGAAAGAGTTGATGTGTGTGTTAACATTTCACTATACGCTGGGTAATATCTTGAGGAAGGTATCAACTACATAATCACATCCTTATAAGATTTTTTGTTCACTTATGCATTATTTGTGAAGTAAGATTCATTGATTAATGCTCAACTGGATTCTCATAATCAATCCCATTCTAGGATAGTTCTCCATGCTATTTGATAGAGGTGGAGATGGAAGCTGGCTATGATAAAGACAACTGTATCATGATCCCATGGAAGGGAGCCAACCTCCCTCCACCTACATGAACCTATGGAGGGGTTTTGGGATTCTGCTGATATCACCTACTTGGTTGATGAAATTGACCATTAGAGATCATTCCCCAGACTCTAATGTAGGCGAACGGTGTGAAGGATGCTTCATTGTATCGCATTCTACCTTGGAATTAGATAGGTTAACCTGAAAGATGAATATTGGTGCTTCCAATAATTTTTCCTTAAGTGGTGGTGGTTCCCCCTTTTTCACCAAGATGGTTATTACAGGAAGTTTAGTTCTTTGTTAAATGTAGAAGGTCTATTCTTGTTGGTGTTAGTGTAGGGAGGACCTTCACTTTGATTTACTAGGTTATGGGAAGGGCCACCATATCGATTGTTGTCAGAGTGGGCAGTACCTTGATAGAGATAATATTTTCATAATTTTTCATATGTGTTTCAATGATTTAACCCCTTCCAATTAATAAATTTTATCTAATTTGTATCATTTTATTATTTTGGTGAATTATGGGCTTAATTGTGGAAATTGGTTAATTCTGGAAATTTAGCAGTTTTGTGGAGCTTCTGTATTTCGGGAATATCTTTTATATATTTCACCCACATTGTATGATTCCGGTTTTTTAGTATTTCTATGCTCGTGGGCTTTATTTTATCCTTCTGGACCCAAAGCACAATCCTTCATTTGGAAGCTCAAATTCAGCTCACAAGTCAGGCCTCGAAAACTATGTACAGAACTGCATAATTTTATTGTGGGGTCCATATCTCATTAATGGTCAAACCATTGGAGATGAAATCTTACATGGGGATAGAGACAATCCAATGGAATAACTTTCATTAAGATGACCGCGTATTATTCTTTCATTTCAAGGTCATTAATGCGTTGGAACGCATTGTTTTGGAATACGAAGAGTCACCTAGACAGAATTAAATAACTGGATTAATATGGCCTTATCTCATTCATAAGGGGACTAATAAATCTCAACTTTTGTGGGTCGACATAGGAGAAGGAGGGGGAGAACTTTCAAGAAGGACGGATTCTCAAACTCTGTCATTTACTATGCCAACCGGACTCAACCATTCATGGGATTAATTTTGGAGGGAAATTTTCTACTCCCCAAGCCCATAAATAAGAGTATTCACTTCCATTCAAAGGGGTTGAAGAAGGTGCAAGAAGGGATATGCTGGAGGATTTAGTTCTTGATGTTCTTTGTATTTTATATTTTCTTTTTACTTAGTTTCATCATTCTCTCTTCATCCCCTTTCAACTCTAATAACCTTCACATGGAGGGGTAAAACCTTTGAGTGATCAGGGAAGGGGAGTTTATCTTTTGTAATGTCGGAATTTTGTGCTTAAATGTAAAACCTTATCTTTCTTTTTAATGACATATATTCTCATTGTTTCACAATTCTCTTAATGCGATTGTGTTTTGAGCTTGGTGTATTCATTTTCAATAGCTTTGGTTAAAGACTTTTTATCTCCCTCTGCCTAGTGCAATTTGTCTCGATCGAGCAGATTGCGTTAGGTGATGAGTGTCTAACGATCGTTGGAACGTGTGTGGAACTAGTATACTTTATTCTAGAGTTATAGGGAGAAACAATTCTTTATCGGTACTTTCCTTAGTTGTTTAGAAATTTTTTATGAACTTCCATGCATATAGGAGTGAGTTCTATTTTCTTCTTTAACCATGGGTGATAGATGACTCGAGTGAGGAGTCTTTCATTTGTCATTCAAAAGGAGGAGAGGTAAGACGATCTTTGTAACTACGATGACATTACAAAAGGTGATCCTACCCTTACCCCATCACTCTCTTCATCCATTACTGCTCAACCTTTCTTTTCAATTTCTTTTTTTTTGTTTTTCAACTTAAACAACTCTCAAAAAGATCCTCTTTTTCATTCTTTAATTTAAGTGACAAACATAATTGTTGTGCACTACTCTCTAGAGACAACTTAGGTTACCCACTTTTCTACATTTTAACGTAGGTTTTATTTGTTTTTTTCACACCCCACGACAGGCACGTGTCAAAACATGGCGCCTTTGCCGGGGAGGCTGTGCCAACAATCTAATTCTAACATTTTGTAAATATTTTCATTTATTTTATTTAAAAAAAATATAAAAAAAACCATGATTTATGACAACTACAATTATTATTCTTGGATTGATTACTCATAGTTTCAGGGGAAAATGGTTTATAATGACGATGAGTCCCTCTTTCAAAAGCTTTATGAACTCACTATTTTGGCCAAGCAAATGATGAATGGCCATGTCAGAGGTATCTCGCTTCAATAACTGATGGACATGGTGAATCAAGTAAACATTTATTATGAAAGATTGAAGTCCTTAGATAAGGTTATATTGGATCAAGAACCTCAACTTGAAGCTAAACCTAATCCATTCGTGGAAGTGTATTCCCCACTCATCCTTGATGTTGAAGAACCAGTAAGTACAGGAGATCAACAAGATCTAGATGAGTTCTGGAAGGAGTGTGAGGAAATACTTGATCCCCAAGTTCCTCATAATGTAGAAGATCCATCATCATTGAAGGAATATACCACCAACATGGTTGAATTTGAAGAGAATTTTGAGGAGCCTGACTACCCTCCTTCATCTGCTACCACTCTACGTCAAGAGGAACTTCCCACTAAAGAAGAAAATGAAGCCAAGAAACCTCAGGGAGATGATATTTTGGTGAAATCATTATATTCTAATTTTATTGAAAATGAATTGAGTATTTCCTCCCCTTGATTGAAATTTTCAGATTCAGACAACTCATGTATTGTGTTTGCAGACAAGGAAGAAAAGGAAGATGCGCTTAAAGAGGAACAGTTGGAGCGCCCCAAACATGTTGATAATTTATTGGAGGGAGTCCAAGAGGGAATCCAAGTGGATTTGGAAAAGGAAAAAGTTATGCAAGATGATTACATTGAAAGGGAAGAATTCGATATTGATTCTTCATGCTTTAACTTTGCTCAAATAGAATTAAACTCTAACATTCCCTTTAATTTTTCCAATGATGCAGCATACCTTCAGAAATCACTGTAGAATGAAGAGGTGGCTATGAAATTGTAAACCAAGAAATATGGGGACTCATTCTTTATCCTACCCCCACCAAGAAAATTGTATCTTATTGTACTAGGGGTGGATTTGGTGTACTATACCCATGATGTCCTCAACAAAAAGGATGAAGCACATGATGTGAAGAAGAAGTTTTTTTGGTTCATTATAAAAAACTCTACCCACCTTCATATTGGGGATAACCAACTGAAACTTCCCATCTGGAGGCAGTCAAAACCCAGGGCCCACTTGGGGGATTAAACCAAGATCTATCCTTCCTTTATCATCCTATTTCTATTTTCATTTTTTTTAATAAATTTCTTATGTTTTCTTTTGTTCTTTTTTTTTGTCGGTTTTTAGTGTGCAACACTTAGGAGCTTAACTCAATATTGCATCACCAATAAGTCAGGTTGAACCACTCATTTACACATTCTTACTGTTGTGATTCATTCTAAAATCTTCTTACATGTTAAATCTACTTGAATTCATTGAGGACACGACATCATTTAAGTGTGGGGGAGGGAACCTTTGTAGTTTTGGATTTTCATTTGTTGTTTGTTTTCCAAAAAAAAATTGTTTTCAAATTTTTGTGTGTGTTTATTTTTCAATTTTTGGTGTGTTTTTGAAAATTTTTAAGCTAAAATGATTATCATTTCTGTTTTTGAAGCCCATTTCATTGAGTGAACCAATTTATTCCATGAAACTGAGCTTAAATTAATGCTAAAAATGATTTTGTTTCAGTTTTAATTCTTTGGGAATTTCATGAAAAGTACTCAGGATTTTGAATCCCATGCCACATATAATTGTCTTTATCTTTGAAATCACTTTCCTGTGAGGCTTCTAAACCATTATTTGTATATTCTTTTCATTCACCTCACTTCTGGAGAGAACCAGACCATGCTTGTCTTAACCAGAATTTGATTCATTCCTTTCGAAACTTGAGGCTTTGGGGTACATGTGTTTTAAATGATTGAGGCGTTTCTTTGATTTGAAAGCCCTATTTTCAAGATAATCCCTTTCATTCTGGACTACCTTCTAAATTAATCCTGGTAGACCATATAAGCCATGAACAGCTTATTAGGTTAGCCACATTACAAGCCAATTTTCCCTTTCCAACCTGCTCTTGAAGTGAATTTTCTTGATCTAGTTGAACTTAAGTGTTGGGGAAGCTGTCCTGTGTTGTGATACCTCATTTGGTGAAACTTTGGCTAGAATATAAAATGTGGAAGAGATGTGTGCGCTGATGAAAAATCATTATTTTGAAAGTTGTACCTTTTTTGGGGCTTTCATGGTTAAAGAAGATGTGCCTTTCTGGAGCTTCACATGGAGGAAGAAAGTTGTGCCTTTTCTGGAGCTTTCAAGAAAATCATGCTTAAGAAGATTGAAATTTTTGCTGCAGAAATGCTAAGATGTTTAAACATTTCTTGATATTTCATGATGATAGAGATGAATTTCTACTAAGTGGATTGAGGAGGATACCATACTTGAGTGAAAATTACAATTGTGCAATTTTTCTTCAAAAAGAGCGAAGCCTTCATTATTAGGGCTCAGAAGTTTTCACATAAAAATACAACAAAAAAAAGCCAGAGAACAACCTTGAAAATTACTCATGATAAAAAAATGTCCTTGACTAACATCGGGTGGATAAGTAGGAGTTTTTCAAACCTATGGTGACCCTTGCATTGGTTTGGATGAGAAAAACTTTGTTGAAAAGTGATATTTGTGAGATGAGAGAAAATTAATGTGAGGTAGGTGTCCTGTGTGAATGGGAGGAGAAATAAAGAGGAAAAATATTGAATGATCGGATTCTATAATTTGGAATAATTGTTATGGATGAGGAATGATAACTTTTATTTCTTGGTGTGGAATTGGTGGATCTAAATGGCATGTGTTTCGAATTTGGTTTGATTTGATTTTGATTTTAACTTGTCCGGGAGTCCAAGTGCTATGTGTGGGGGAATTTATAGAGATAATATTTTCATAATTTTTCATATGTTTTTCAATGATTTAACCCCTTCCAATTAATCAATTTGAGCTAATATGTATCATTTTAGTATTTTGGTCAATTATGTGCTTAATTGTGGAAATTGGTTAATTCTGGAAATTTAGCAATTTTGTGGAGCTTCTGTATTTCGGGGATATCTTTTATATTTTTCACCAACATTGTATTAGTCGTTTTTTTTAGGATTTCTATGCTTGTGGGCTTCATTTTATCCTTCTGGGCCCAAAACTCAATCCATCATTTGGAAGCTCAAATTCAGCTCCCAAGTCAGGCCTCGAAAACTGTATACAGAACTGCATAATTTTATTTTGGGGCCGATATCTCATTACTGGTCCAACCATTGGAGCTGAAATGTTACATGGAGCTAGAGAATATCCATAGTAACAACTTTCATTAATATAACCGCGTCTGATTCTTTCATTTTCAAGTTCATTAATGCATTGAAACTTGGTGTTTTGGAATACGAAGAGTCACCTGGACAGAATTAAATATCCGGAGTAATGTGGCCATATCCCCTACATACGTGGACAAATAGGGCTCATATTTTGTGGGTCGACAGAGGAGATATAGAGTAACAACTTTCAAGAAGGACTAAATCTTAAAATACGTCAGTTACTATGCCAACCGGACTCCAACTCTCGGGGGAGTAATTTTGGAGGGAAATTTTCTACTCCCCAAGCCTATAAATAAGAGTATTCACTTCCATTCAAAGGGGATGAAGATGGTGCAAGAAGGGCTGTGCTGGAGGATTTAGTTATTGATGTTCTTTGTATTTTATATATTTTTTACTTAGTTTCATCATTCTCTCTTCTTCCCCTTTCAACTCTAATACCCTTCACATGGAGGGGTAAAACCTTTGAGTGATCGGGGAAGGGGGAGTTTATCTTTTGTAATGTCGGAGTTTTGTGATTAAATTTAAAACCTTATCTTTCTTTTTAATGACATATATTCTCATTGTTTCACAATTATCTTAATTCGATCGTGTTTTGAGCTTGGTGTATTCATTTTTAATAGCTTTGGTTAAAGACTTTTTATCTCCCTCTGCCTAGTGCAATTTGTCTCGATCGAGCAGATTGCGTTAGGTGGCGAGTGTCTAACGATCGTTGGAACATGTGTGGAACTAGTAAACTTTTTCTAGAGTTCTAGGGAGAAAAAATTCCTGATCGGGACTTTCCTTAGTTGTTTAGGAATTTTTTATGAACTTCCATGCACATAGGAGTGATTTTTATTTTCTTCTTTAACCATGGGTGATAGATGACTCGATCGAGGAGTCTTTCATTTGTCATTCAAAAGGAAGAGAGGTAAGATGATCTTTGTAACTATGATGACATTACAAAAGTTGATCCTACCCTTACCCCATCACTCTCTTCATCTATTACTTTTCAACCTTTCTTTTCAATTTCTTTTTTTTTTGTTTTTCAACATAAACAACTGTCAAAAAGAACCTCTTTTTCATTCTTTAATTTAAGTGACAAACATAATTGTTGTTCACTACTCTCTGTAGAAAACTTAGGTTACCAACTTTGCTACATTTTAACTTAGGTTTTATTTTTTTTGTCACACCCCACGACAGGCACGTGTCAAAACATGGCGCCTTTGCCGGGGAGGTTGTGCCAACAATCTAATTCTAACATTTTGTAAATATTTTCATTTATTTTATTTAAAAAAAATCTAAAAAAACCATGATGTATGCCAACTGAAATTATTATTCTTGGATTGATTACTCATAGTTTCAGGGGGGAAATGGTTTATAATGGCGAGGAATCCCTCTTTCAAAAGCTTTATGAACTCACTATTTTGGCCAAGCAAATGATGAATGGCCATGTCACGGGTATCTCGCTTCAAGAACTGGTGGACATGGTGAATCAAGTAAACATTGATTATAAAAGATTTAAGTCCTTATAGAAGGTTATATTGGATCAAGAACCTCAACTAGAAGCTAAACCTGATCCATTGGTGGAAGTGTATTCCCCATTCATCCTTGATGTTGAAGAACCAATAAGTACATGAGATCAACAAGATCTAGATGAGTTCTGGAAGGAGTATGAGGAACTACTTGATCCCCCAGTTCCTCATAATGTATAAGATCCATAATCATTAAAGGAATACACCACCAACATGGTTGAATTTGAAGAGAATTTTGAGATCATGACTACCCTCCTCCATCTGCTACCACTCTACTTCAAGAGGAACTTCCCACTATAGAAGCAAATGAAGCCGAGAAACCTTAGGGATATGATCTTTAGCGAACTCATTATATTCTAATTTTATTGAAAATGAATTGAGTATTAACTCCCCTTGCTTGAAATTTTCAGATTCGGACAACTCATGTATTGTGTTTGCAGACAAGGAAGAAAAGGAAGATGCGCTTAAAGAGGAACAGTTGGAGCTCCCCAAACATGTTGATAATTTATTGGAGGGAGTTCAAGAGGGAATCCAAGTGGATTTGGAAAAGGAAAAAGTTATTCAAGATGATTACTTTGAAAGGGAAGAATTCGATATTGATTCTTCATGCTTTAACTTTGTTCAAATAGAATTAAACTCTAACATTCCATTTAATTTTTCCAATGATGCAGCATACCTTCCGAAATCACTGGAGAATTAAGAGGTGGCTGTGAAATTATAAACCAAGAAATAATGGGACTCATTCTTTATCCTACCCCAACCAAGAAAATTGTATCTTATTGTACTAGGGGTGTATTTGGTGTACTATACCCATGATGTCCTCATCAAAAAGGATGAAGCACATGATGTGAAGAAGAAATTTTGTTGGTTCATTATAAAGAAACTCTACCCACCTTCAGATTGGGGATAACCAACTGAAACAGCCCATCTGGAGGCAGTCAAAACCTAGGGCCCACTTGGGGGATTAAACCAAGATCTATCCTTCCTTTCTCATCCTATTTCTATTTTCATTTTTTTTATAAATTTCTTATGTTTTCTTTTGTTCTTTTTTTGTAGGTTTTTAGTGTGGAACACTTAGGAGCTTAACTCAATATTGCATTACCAATAAGTCAGGTTCTACCTCTCCTTTACACATTCTTACTGTTGTGATTCATTATAAAATCTTCTTACATGTTAAATATACTTGAATTCATTGAGGACACTACATCATTTAAGTGTGGGGGAGGGAACCTTTGTAGTTTTGGATTTTCATTTGTTGTTTTTTTTTCCAAAAAAAAAGTTTTTTTCAAATTTTTGTGTGTGTTTATTTTTCAATTTTTGGTGTGTTTTTGAAAATTTTTAAGCTAAAATGATTATCATTTCTATTTTTAAAGCCCATGTCATTGAGTGAACCAATTTATTCCATGAAACTGAGCTTAAATTAATGCTAAAAATGATTTTGTTTCAAGTTTAATTCTTTGGGAATTTCATGAAAAGTACTTAGGTTTTTGAATCCCATGCCACATATCACTGTCATTATCATTGAATCACTTTCCTGTGAGGCTTCTGAACCATTATTTGTGTATTCTTTTCATTCACCTCACTTCTTGAGAGAACCAGACCATGCTTGTCTTAACCAGAATTTGATTCATTCCTTTCGAAACGTGAGGGTTTTGGGTACATGTGTTTTAAATGATTGAGGCGTTTCTTTGATTTGAAAGCCCTCTTTTCAAGATAATCCCTTTCATTCTAGACTACCTTGTAAATTAATCCTGGTAGCCCATAGAATCCATGAACAGCCTATTAGGATAGCCACATTACAAGCTAATTTTCTCTTTCCAACCTGCTCTTGAAGTGAAATTTCTTGATCTAGTTGAACTTAAGTGTTGGGGAAGCTGTCTTGTGTTTTGCTACCTCATTAGGTGAAACTTTGGTTGGAAAATAAAATGTTGAAGAGATGTGTGCGCTGATGAAAAATCATTAGGTTGAAAGACGTACCTTTTTTGGGGATTTCAGGATTAAAGAAGTTGTGCCTTTCTAGAGCTTCACATGGAGGAAGAAAGTTGTGCCTTTTCTGGAGATTTCAAGAAAATCATGCTTAAGAAGATTGAAATTTTTGCTGCAGAAATATTGAGCTGTTTGAACATTTCTTGATATTTCATGATGATATAGCTGAATTTCTACTATGTGGAGTGAGGAGGATACCATACTTGAGTGAAAATTAGAATTGTGTAATTTTGCTTCAAAAAGAGCGAAGCCTTCATCATTCGGCCTCAAAAGTTTTCACATAAAAATCCTACAAACCAAAATCCATAGAACAACCTTGAAAATTCCTCATGATAAACAAATTTCCTTGACTCACATCGGCTGGATAAGTAGGAGTTTTTCAAACCTATGGTGACCCTTGCATTGGTTTGGATGAGAAAAACTTTGTTGAAAAGTGATATTTGTGAGATGAGAGAAAATTAATGTGAGGTAGGTGTCTTGTGTGCATGGGAGGAGAAATAAAGAGGAAAAATATTGAATGATATGATTCGATAATTTGGAATAATTGTTATGGATGAGGAATTATAACTTTTACTTCTTAGTGTGGAATTGGTGGATCTAAATGGCATGTGTTTCGAATTTAGTTTGATTTGATTTTGATTTTAACTTATCCGGGAGTCCAAGTGCTAAGTGTGGGGGAATTGATAGAAATAATATTTTCAGAATTATTCATATGTGTTTCGATGATTTAACCCCTTCCAAATAATCAATTTGAGCTAATTTGTATCATTTTAGAATTATGGTGAATTATGGGCTTAATTGTGGAAATTGGTTAATTCTTGAAATTTAGCAATTTTGTGGAGATTCTGTATTTAGGGAATATCTTTTATATTTTTCACCCACATTGTATGATTACTTTTTTTTAGGATTTCTATGCTCATGGGCTTCATTTTATCCTTCTGGATCCAAAACTCAATCCATCATTTGGAAGCTCAAATTCAGCTCACAAGTCAGGCCTCGAAAACTGTGTACAGAACTGCATAATTTTATTTTGGGGCCACTATCTCATTACTGGTCCACCCTTTGGAGCTGAACTGTTACATGGAGTTAGATAACATCCTTAGGAACAACTTTCATTAAGATGACCGCGTCTCATTATTTCATTTTCAAGGTCATTAATGCATTGGAACTCGGTGTTTTGGAATACGAAGAGTCACCTGGACAGAATTAAATATCCGAAGTAATGTGGCCATATCCCCTTCATACGTGGACCAATAAGGCTCATATTTTGTGGGTCTACATAGAAGCTGGAGGGGAACAACTTTCAAGAAGGAAAAAATCTTAAAATCTGTCATTTACTATGCCAACCGGACTCCAACTCTCGGGGGAGTAATTTTGGAGGGAAATTTTCTACTCCCCAAGCCTATAAATAAGAGTATTCACTTCCATTCAAAAGGGTTGAAGAAGGTGCGAGAAGGGCTGTGCTGGAGGATTTAGTTCTTGATGTTCTTTGTATTTTATATTTTCTTTTTACTTAGTCTCATCATTCTCTCTTCTTCCCCTTTCAACTCTAATACCCTTCACATGGAGGGGTAAAACTTTTGAGTGATCAGGGAAGGGGGAGTTTATCTTTTGTAATGTCGGAGTTTTGTGCTTAAATGTAAAACCTTATATTTCTTTTTAATAAAATATATTCTAATTGTTTCACAATTCTCTTAATTCAATCGTGTTTTGAGCTTGGTGTATTCATTTTTAAAAGCTTTGGTTAAAGACTTTTTATCTCCCTCTGCCTAGTGCAATTTGTCTCGATCGAGCAGATTGTGTTAGGTGGTGAGTGTCTAACGATCGTTGGAACGTGTGTAGAACTAGTAAATTTTTTCTAGAGTTCTATGGAGAAACAATTCCTGAGTGGGACTTTCCTTAGTTGTTTAGGAATTTTTTATGAACTTCCATGCACATAGGAGTGAGTTCTATTTTCTTCTTTAACCATGGGTGATGGATGACTCGATCGAGGAGTCTTTCATTTTTCATTCAAAAGGAAGAGACGTAAGATGATCTTTGTAACTATTATGACATTACAAAAGTTTATCCTACCCCTACCCCATCACTCTCTTCATCCATTACTGTTCAACCTTTCTTTTCAATTTATTTTTTTTGTTTTTCAACTTAAACAACTGTCAAAAAGAACCTCTTTTTCATTCTTTTATTTAAGTGACAAACATAATTGTTGTGCACTACTCTCTGGAGAAAACTTAGGTTACCCACTTTGCTACATTTTAACTTAGGTTTTATTTGTTTTTGTCACACCCCACGATAGGAACGTGTCAAAACTTGGCGCCTTTGCCGGGGAGGTTGTGCCAACAATCTAATTCTAACATTGTGTAAATATTTCCATTTATTTTATTTAAAAAAATATAAAAAAACCATGATGTTTTCCAACTATAATTATTATTCTTGGATTGATTACTCACAGTTTCAGGGGAAAATGGTTTATAATGAAGAGGAATCCCTCTTTCAAAAGCTTTATTAGCTCACTATTTTGGCCAAGCAAATGATGAATGGCCTTGTCACAGGTATCTCGCTTCAAGAACTGATGGACATGGTGAATCAAGTGAACATTTATTATGAAAGATTTAATTCCTTAGAGAAGGTTACATTGGATCAATAACCTCAACTAGAAGCTAAACCTGATCCATTGGTGGAAGTGTATTCCCCACTCATCCTTGATGTTGAAGAACCAGTAAGTACAGGAGATCAACAAGATCTAGATGAGTTCTGGAAGGAGTGTGAGGAACTACTTGATCTCCCAATTACTCATAATGTAGAAGATTTATCATCATTGAAGGAATACACCACCAACATGGTTGAATTTGAAGAGAAATTTGAGGAGCCTGACTACCCTCCTCCATTTGCTACCACTCTACTTCAAGAGGAACTTCCAACTAAAGAAGCAAATGAAGCCGAGAAACCTAAGGGAGATGATCTTTTCGTGAAATCATTATATTCTAATTTTATTGAAAGTTAATTGAGTATTACCTCCCCTTGATTGAAATTTTCAGATTCGGACAACTCATGTATTTTGTTTGCAGACAAGGAAGAAAAGGAAGATGCGCTTAAAGAGGAACAGTTGGAGCTCCCCAAACATGGTGATAATTTATTGGAGGGAGTTCAAGAGAGAATCCAAGAGGATTTGGAAAAGGAAAAAGTTATGCAAGAGGATTACTTTGAAAGGGAAGAATTCGATATTGATTCTTCATGCTTTAACTTTGCTCAAATAGAATTAAACTCTAACATTCCCTTTAATTTTTCCAATGATGCAGCATACCTTCAGAAATCACTGGAGAATGAAGAGGTGGCTGTGAAATTGTAAACCAAGAAATATGGGGACTCATTATTTATCCTACCCCCACCAATAAAATTGTATCTTATTGTACTAGGGGTGGATTTGGTGTACTATACCCATGATGTCCTCAACAAAAAGGATGAAGCACATGATGTGAAGAAGAAGTTTTGTTGGTTCATTATAAAGAAACTCTACCCACCTTCAGATTGGGGATAACCAACTGAAACTTCCCATCTGCAGGCAGTCAAAACCCAGGGCCCACTTGGGGGATTAAACCAAGATCTATCCTTCCTTTCTCATCCTATTTCTATATTCATTTTTTTTAATAAATTTCTTATGTTTTCTTTTGTTCTTTTTTTTGTCGATTTTTAGTGTGCAACACTTAGGAGCTTAACTCAATATTGCATCACCAATAAGTCAGGTTGTACCTCTCCTTTACACATTCTTACTGTTGTGATTCATTCTAAAATCTTCTTACATTTTAATTATACTTGAATGCATTGAGGACACAACATCATTTAAGTGTGGGGGAGGGAACCTTTGTAGTTTTGGATTTTCATTTGTTGTTTGTTTTCCAAAAAAAGTTTGTTTTCAAATTTTTGTGTGTGTTTATTTTTCACTTTTTGGTGTGTTTTTGAAAATTTTTAAGCTAAAATGATTATCATTTCTATTTTTGAAGCCCATGTCATTGAGTGAACGAATTTATTCCATGAAACTGAGCTTAAATTAATGCTAAAAATGATTTTGTTTCAGGTTTAATTCTTTGGGAATTTCATGAAAAGTACTCAGGTTTTTGAATCCCATGCCACATATCACTGTCTTTATCTTTGAAATCACTTTCCTGTGAGGCTTCTGAACCATTATTTGTGTATTCTTTTCATTCACCTCACTTCTTGAGATAACCAGACCATGCTTGTCTTAACCAGAATTTGATTCATTCCTTTCGAAACTTGAGGCTTTGGGGTACATGTGTTTTAAATGATTGAGGTGTTTCTTTGATTTGAAAGCCCTCTTTTCAAGATAATCCCTTTCATTCTGGACTACCTTGTAAATTAATCCTGGTAGCCCATAGAAGCCATGAATAGCCTATTAGTTTAGCCACATTACAATCCAATTTTCCCTTTCCAACATGCTCTTGAAGTGAAATTTCTTGATCTAGTTGAACTTAAGTGTTGGGGAAGCTGTCTTGTGTTGTGCTACCTCATTTGGTGAAACTTTGGGTGGAAACTAAAATGTTGAAGAGATGTGTGCACTGATGAAAAATCATTATGTTGAAAGCAGTACCTTTTTTGGGGCTTTCATGATTAAAGAAGTTGTGCCTTTCTGGAGCTTCACATGGAGGAATAAATTTGTGCCTTTTCTGGAGCTTTCAAGAAAATCATGCTTAAGAAGATTGAAATTTTTGCTGCAGAAATGCTGATCTGTTTGAACATTTCTTGATATTTCATGATGATAGATCTGAATTTCTACTAAGTGGAGTGAGGAGGATACCGTACTTGAGTGAAAATTATAATTGTGCAATTTTGCTTCAAAAAGAGCGAAGCCTTCCTCATTCGGCCTCAGAATAATTCACATAAAAATCCTACAAACCAAAAGCCACAGAACAACCTTGAAATTCCCCATGATAAAAAAATTTCCTTGACTGACATCGGGTGGAGAAGTAGGAGTTTTTCAATCCTATGGTGACCCTTGCATTGGTTTGGATGAGAAAAACTTTGTTGAAAAGTGATATTTGTGAGATGAGAGAAAATTAATGTGAGGTAGGTGTCTTGTGTGCATGGGAGGAGAAATAAAGAGGAAAAATATTGAATGATCTGATTCGAAAATTTGGAATAATTTTTATGGATGAGGAATGATAACTTTTATTTCTTGGTGTGGAATTGGTGGATCTAAATGGCATGTGTTTCGAATTTGGTTTGATTTGATTTTGATTTTAACTTGTCCGGGAGTCCAAGTGCTAAGTGTGGGGGAATTGATAGAGATAATATTTTCATAATTTTTCATATGTGTTTCAATGATTTAAACCCTTCCAATTAATCAATTTGAGCTAATTTGTATCATTTTAGTATTTTGGTGAATTATGGGCTTAATTGTGGAAATTGGTTAATTCTGGAAATTTAGCAATTTTGTGGAGCTTCTGTATTTCGAGAATATCTTTTATATTTTTCACCCACATTGTATGATTATTTTTTTAGGATTTCTATGCTCGTGGGCTTCATTTTATCCTACTGGACCCAAAACTCAATCCATCATTTGGAAGCTCAAATTCAGCTCACAAGTCAGGCCTCAAAAACTGTGTACAGAACTACATAATTTTATTTTGGGGCCAATATCTCATTACTGGTCCAACCATTGGAGCTGAAATGTTACATGGAGATAGAGAAAATTAATAGGAACAACTTTCATTAAGATGACCGTGTCTAATTCTTTCATTTTCAGGGTCATTAATGCATTGGAACTCGGTGTTTTGGAATACGAAGAGTCACCTGGACAGAATTTAATATCCGGAGTAATGTGGCCATATCCCCTTCATACGTGGACCAATAAGGCTCATCCTTTGTGGGTCGAAAGAGGTGATGGCGGGTAACAACTTTCAAGAATGACTATATCTTAAAATCTGTCATTTACTATGCCAACCGGACTCCAACTCTCGGGGGAGTAATTTTGGAGGGAAATTTTCTACTCCGCAAGCCTATAAATAAGAGTATTCACTTCCATTCAAAGGGGTTGAAGAAGGTGCAAGTAGGGCTGTGCTGGAGGATTTAGTTCTTGATGTTATTTTTATTTTCTATTTTCTTTTTACTTAGTTTCATCATTCTCTCTTCTTCCCCTTTCAACTCTAATACCCTTCACATGGAGGGGTAAAACCTTTGAGTGATCGGGGAAGGGGGAGTTTATCTTTTGTAATGTCGGAGTTTTGTGCATAAATGTAAAACCTTATCTTTATTTTTAATGAAATCTATTCTCATTGTTTCACAATTCTCTTAATTTGATCGTGTTTTGAGCTTCGTGTGTTCATTTTTAATAGCTTTGGTTAAAGACTTTTTATCTCCCTCTGCCTAGTACAATTTGTCTCGATCGAGCAGATTGCGTTACGTGGTGAGTGTCTAACGATCGTTGGAACGTGTGTGGTACTAGTAAACTTTTTCTAGAGTTCTAGGGAGAAACAATTCCTGATCAGGACTTGCCTTAGTTGTTTAAGAATTTTTTTTGAACTTCCATGCACATTGGAGTGAGTTCTATTTTCTTCTTTAACCATGGGTGATAGATGACTCGATCGAGGAGTCTTTCATTTGTCATTCAAAAGGAAGAGAGGTAAGATGATCTTTGTAAATATTATGACATTACAAAAGGTGATCCTACCCTTACCCCATCACTCTATTCATCCATTACTGTTCAACCTTTCTTTTCAATTTCTTTTTTTTTGTTTTTCAACTTAAACAACTGTAAAAAAGAACCTCTTTTTCATTCTTTAATTTAAGTGACAAACATAATTGTTGTGCACTACTCTCTGGAGAAAACTTAGGTTACCCAATTTGCTACATTTTAACTTAGGTTTTATTTGTTTTTGTCACACCCCACGAGAGGCACGTGTCAAAACTTGGCGCCTTTGCCGAGGAGGCTGTGTCAACAATCTAATTCTAACATTTTGTAAATATTTTCATTTATTTTGTTTAAAAAAAATCTAAAAAACCCATGATGTATGCCAACTACAATTATTATTCTTGGATTGATTACTCACAGTTTCAGGGGACAATGGTTTATAATGACGAGGAATCCCTCTTTCAAAAGCTTTATGAACTCACAATTTTGGCCAAGCAAATGATGAATGGCTATGTCACAGGTATCTCGCTTCAAGAATTGATGGACATGGTGAATCAAGTAAACATTGATTATGAAAGATTGAAGTCCTTAGAGAAGGTTACATTGGATCAAGAACCTACACTAGAAGCTAAACCTAATTCATTGGTGGAAGTGTATTCCCCACTCATCCTTGATGTTGAAGAACCAGTAAGTGCAGGAGATCAACAACATCTAGATGAGTTCTGGAAGGAGTGTGAGGAAATACTTGATCCCCCAGTTCCTCATAATGTAGAAGATCCATCATCATTTAAGGAATACACCACCAACATGGTTGAATTTGAAGAGAATTTTGAGGAGCCTGACTACCCTCCTCCATCTGCTACCACTCTACTTCAAGAGGAACTTCCCACTAATGAAGAAAATGAAGCCGAGAAACCTCAGGGAGATGATCTTTTCGTGACCTCATTATATTCTAATTTTATTGAAAATGAATTTAGTATTACCTCCCCTTGCTTGAAATTTTCAGATTCAAACAACTCATGTATTGTGTTTGCAGACAAGGTAGAAAAGGAAGATGTGCTTAAAGAAGAACAGTTGTAGCTCCCCAAACATGTTGATAATTTATTGGAGGGAGTTCAAGAGGGAATCTAAGTGGATTTGGAAAAGGAAAAAGTTATGCAAGATGATTACTTTGAAAGGGAAGAATTCGATATTGATTCTTCATGCTTTAACTTTGTTCAAATAGAATTAAACTCTAACATTCCCTTTAATTTTTCCAATGATGCAGCATACCTTCAGAAATCACTGGAGAATGAAGAGGTGGCTGTGAAATTGTAAACCAAGAAATATGGGGACTCATTCTTTATCATACCCCCACCAAGAAAATTGTATCTTATTGTACTAGGGGTGGATTTGGTGTACTATACCCATGATGTCCTCAACAAAAAGGATGAAGCACATGATGTGAAGAAGAAGTTTTGTTGGTTCATTATAAAGAAACTCTACCCACCTTCAGATTGGGGATAACCAACTGAAACTGCCCATCTGGAGGCAGTCAAAACCCAGGGCCCACTTGGGGGATTAAACCAAGATCTATCCTTCCTTTCTCATCCTATTTATATTTTCATTTTTTTAATAAATTTCTTATGTTTTCTTTTGTTCCTTTTTTGTAGGTTTTTAGTGTGCAACACTTAGGAGCTTAACTCAATATTGCATTACCAATAAGTCAGGTTTTACCTCTCCTTTACACATTCATACTGTTGTGATTCATTCTAAAATCTTCTTACATGTTAAATCTACTTGAATACATTAAAGAAACTTCATCATTTAAGTGTGGGGGAGGGAACCTTTGTAGTTTTGGATTTTCAATTGTTGTTTTTTTTCCAAAAAAATGTTTTTTTTTCAAATTTTTGTGTCTGTTTATTTTTCAATTTTTGGTGTCTTTTTGAAATATTTTAAGCTAAAATGATTACCATTTCTGTTTTTAAAGCCCATGTCATTGAGTGAACCAATTTATTCCATGAAACTGAGCTTAAATTAATGCTAAAAATGATTTTGTTTCAAGTTTAATTCTTTGGGAATTTTAGGAAAAGTACTCAGGTTTTTTAATCCCATGCCACATATCACTGTCTTTATCTTTGAAATCACTTTCCTGTGAGGCTTCTGAACCATTATTTGTGTATTCTTTTCATTCACCTCACATCTTGAGAGAACCAGACCAAGCTTGTCTTAACCAGAATTTGATTCATTCCTTTCGAAACTTTAGGGTTAGGGGTACATGTGTTTTAAATGATTGAGGCGTTTCTTTGATTTGAAAGACCTCTTTTCAAGATAATCCCTTTCATTCTAGAATACCTTGTAAATTAATCCTGGAGCCCATAGAAGCCATGAACAGCCTATTAGGTTAGCCACATTACAAGCCAATTTTCCCTTTCCAACCTGCTCTTGAAGTGAAATTTCTTGATCTAGTTGAACTTAAGTGTTGGGGAAGTTGTCTTGTGTTGTGCTACCTCTTTGGTGAAACTTTGGGTGGAAACTAAAATGTAGAAGATATGTGTGTGCTGATGAAAAATCATTATGTTGAAAGCTGTACCTTTTTTTGGGCTTTCATGATTAAAGAAGTTGTGCCTTTCTGGAGCTTCACATGGAGGAATAAAGTTGTGCCTTTTCTGGAGCTTTCAAGAAAATCATGCTTAAGAAGATTGAAATTTTTGCTGCAGAAATGCTGAGCTGTTTGAACATTTCTTGATATTTCATGATGATAGAGCTGAATTTCTACTAAGTGGAGTAAGGAGAATACCATACTTGAGTGAAAATTAGAATTGTGCAATTTTTCTTCAAAAAGAGCGAAGCCTTCCTCATTCGACCTCAGAAGTTTTCACATAAAAATCCTACAAACCAAAAGCCACAGAACAACCTTGCAAATTCCTCATGATAAACAAATGTCCTTGACTCACATCGGGTGGAGAAGTAGGATTTTTTCAAACCTATGGTGACCCTTGCATTGGTTTGGATGAGAAAAACTTTGTTGAAAAGTGATATTTGTGAGATGAGAGAAACTTAATGTGAGGTAGGTGTCTTGTGTGCATGGGAGGAGAAATAAAGAGGGAAAATATTGAATGATCTTATTCGAGAATTTGGAATAATTTTTATGGATGAGGAATGATAAATTTTATTTCTTGGTGTGGAATTAGTGGATCTAAATGGCATGTGTTTCGAATATGGTTTGATTTGATTTTGATTTTAACTTGTCCGGGAGTCCAAGTGCTAAGTGTGGGGGAATTGATAGAGATAATATTTTCATAATTTTTCATATGTGTTTCAATGATTTAACCCCTTCCAATTAATCAATTTGAGCTAATTTGTATCATTTTAGTATTTTGGTGAATTATGGGCTTAATTGTGGAAATTGGTTAATTCTGGAAATTTAGCAATTTTGTGGAGCTTCTGTATTTCGGGAATATATTTTATATTTTTCACCCACATTGTATGATTCCATTTTTTTAGGATTTCTATGCTCGTGGGCTTCATGTTATCCTTCTCGACCCAAAACTCAATCCATCATTTGGAAGCTCAAATTCAGCTCCCAAGTGAGGCCTCGAAAACTCTGTACAGAACTGCATAATATTATTTTGGGGCCCATATCTCATTACTGGTCCAACCATTGGAGCTTAAATTTTACATGGAGCTATAGAAACTCCATAGTAACAACTTTCATTAATATGACTGCCTCTGATTCTTTCATTTTCAAGGTCATTAATTCATTGGAACTCGGTGTTTTGGAACATGAAGAGTCACTTGGACAGAATTAGATATCCGGAGTAATGTGGACATATCCCCTTCATACGTGGACCAATAAGGCTCATCCTTTGTGGGTCGACAGAGGAGATGGAGGGGAACAACTTTAAAGAAGGACTAAGTCTTAAAATCTGTCATTTACTATGCCAACCGGACTCCAACTATCGGGGGAGTAATTTTGGAGGGATATTTTCTACTCTCCAAGCATATAAATAAGATTATTCACTTCCATTCAAAGGGGTTGAAGAAGGTGCAACAAGGGATGTGCTGGAGGATTTAGTTCTTGATGTTATTTGTATTTTCTATTTTCTTTTTAATTGTTTCATCATTCTCTCGTCTTCCCCTTTCAACTCTAATACCCTTCACATGGAGGGGTAAAACCTTTGAGTGATCGGGGAAGGGGGAGTTTATCTTTTGTAATGTCAGAGTTTTGTGCTTAAATGTAAAAAATTATCTTTCTTTTTAATGACATCTATTCTAATTGTTTAAAAATTCTCTTAATGCGATCGTGTTTTGAGCTTGGTGTATGCATTTTTAATAGCTTTGGTTAAAGAGTTTTTGTCTCCCTCTGCCTAGTGCAATTTGTCTCGATCGAGAAGATTGTGGTAGGTGGTGAGTGTCTAACGATCGTTGGAACGTGTGTCGAACTAGTAAGCTTTTTCTAGAGTTCTAGGGAGAAATAATTCCTGATCGGTACTTGCCTTAGTTGTTTAGGAATTTTTTATGAACTTCCATGCACATAGGAGTGAGTTCTATTTTCTACTTTAACCATGGGTGATAGATGACTCGATCGAGGAGTCTTTCATTTTTCATTCAAAAGGAAGAGAGGTAAGATGATCTTTGTAACTATGATGACATTAAAAAAGGTGATCCTACCCTTACCCCATCACTCTCTTCATCCATTACTGTTCAACCTTTCTTTTCAATTTCATTTTTTTGTTTGTCAACTTAAACAACTGTAAAAAAGAACCTCTTTTTCATTCTTTAATTTAAGTGACGAACATAATTGTTGTGCACTACTCTCTAGAGAAAACTTAGTTTACCCACTTTGCTACATTTTAACTTAGGTTTTATTTGTTTTTGTCACACCCCACGAGACGCACGTTTAAAAAATTGGTGCCTTTGTCGGGGAGGCTGTGCCAACAATCTAATTCTAACATTTTGAAAATATTTTCATTTATTTTATTTAAAAAAAATCTAAAAAAAACATGATGTATTCCAACTGCAATTATTATTATTGGATTGATTACTCACAGTTTCAGGGTAAAATGGTTTATAATGACGAGGAATCCCTCTTTCAAAAGCTTTATGAACTCACTATTTTGGCCAAGCAAATGATGAATGGCCATGTCACAGGTATCTCGCTTCAAGAACTGATAAACATGGTGAATCAAGTAAACATTGATTATGAAAGATTTAAGTCCTTAGAGAAGGTTACATTGGATCAAGAACCTCAACTAGAAGCTAAACCTGATCCATTGGTGGAAGTGTATTCCCCACTCATCCTTGATGTTGAAGAACCAGTAAGTACAGGTGATCAACAAGATCTAGACGAGTTCTGGAAGGAGTGTGAGGAACTACTTAATCCCCCAGTTCCTCATAATGTAGAAGATCCATCATCATTTAAGGAATACACCACCAACATGGTTGAATTTGAAGAGAATTTTGAGGAGCCTGACTACCCTCCTGCATCTGCTACCACTCTACTTCAAGAGGAACTTCCCACTAATGAAGCGACTAAAGCCGAGAAACCTCAGGGAGATGATCTTTTTGTGAACTCATTATATTCTAATTTTATTGAAAATGAATTTAGTATTAGCTCCCCTTGCTTGAAATTTTCAGATTCGGACAACTCGTGTATTGTGTTTGCAGACAAGGAAGAAAAGGAAGATTCTCTTAAAGAAGAACAGTTGGAGCTCCCCAAACATGTTGATAATTTATTGGAGGGAGTTCAAGAGGGAATCCAAGTGGATTTGGAAAAGGAAAAAGTTATGCAAGATGATTACTTTGAAAGGGAAGAATTCGATATTGATTCTTCATGCTTTAACTTTGTTCAAATAGAATTAAACTCTAACATTCCCTTTAATTTTTCCAATGATGCAGCATACCTTCAGAAATCACTGGAGAATGAAGAGGTGGCTGTGAAATTGTAAACCAAGAAATACGGGGACTCATTCTTTATCCTACCCCCACCAAGAAAATTGTATCTTATTGTACTAGGGGTGGATTTGGTGTATTATACCAATGATGTCCTCGACAAAAAGGATGAAGCACATGATGTGAAGAAGAAGTTTTGTTGGTTCATTATAAAGAAACTCTACCCACCTTCATATTGGGGATAACCAACTGAAATTGCCCATCTGGAGGCAGTCAAAACCCAGGGCCCACTTGGGGGATTAAACCAAGATCTATCCTTCCTTTCTCATCCTATTTCTATTTTCATTTTTTTTAATAAATTTATTATGTTTTATTTTGTTCCTTTTTTGTAGGTTTTTAGTGTGCAACACTTAGGAGCTTAACTCAATATTGCATTACCAATAAGTCAGGTTGTACCTCTCCTTTACACATTCATACTGTTTTGATTCATTCTAAAATCTTCTTACATGTTAAATCTACTTGAATGCATTGAGGACACTGCATCATTTAAGTGTGGGGGAGGGAACCTTTGTAGATTTGGATTTTCATTTGTTGTTTGTTTTCCAAAAAAAAGTTTGTTTTGAAATTTTTTTGTGTGTTTATTTTTCAATTTTTTGTGTGTTTTTGAAAATTTTTAAGCTAAAATGATTATCATTTCTGTTTTTAAAGCCCATGTCATTGAGTGAACCAGTTTATTCCATGAAACTGAGCTTAACTTAATGCTAAAAATGATTTTGTTTCAAGTTTAATTCTTTGGGAATTTCAGGAAAAGTACTCAGGTTTTTGAATCCCATGCCACATATCACTATCTTTATCTTTGAAATCACTTTCCTGTGAGGCTTCTGAACCATTATTTGTGTATTCTTTTCATTCACCTCACTTCTTGAGAGAACCAGACCATGCTTGTCTTAACCAAAATTTGATTCATTCCTTTTGAAACTTTAGGGTTTGGGGTACATGCGTTTTAAATGATTGAGGCATTTCTTTGATTTGAAAGCCCTCTTTTCCAGATAATCCATTTCATTCTGGAATACCTTGTAAATTAATCCTGGTAGCCCATAGAAGCCATGAACAGCCTATTAGGATAGCCACATTACAAGCCAATTTTCCCTTTCCAACCTGCTCTTGAAGTGAAATTTCTTGATCTAGTTGAACATAAGTGTTGGGGAAGCTGTCTTGTGTTGTGCTACCTCATTTGGCGAAACATTGGGTGGAAAATAAAATGTAGAAGAGATGTGTGCACTGATGAAAAATCATTATGTTGAAAGCTGTACCTTTTTTGGGGCTTTCATGATTAAAGAAGCTGTGCCTTTCTGGAGCTTCACATGGAGGAAGAAAGTTGTTCCTTTTCTGGAGCTTTCAAGAAAATCATGCTTAAGAAGATTGAAATTTTTGCTACAGAAATTCTGAGCTGTTTAAACATTTCTTGATATTTCATGATGATAGAGCTGAATTTCTACTAAGTGGAGTGAGGAGGATACCATACTTGAGTGAAAATTAGAATTGTGCAATTTTGCTTCAAAAAGAGCGAAGCCTTCCTCATTCGGCCTCAGAAGTTTTCACATAAAAATCCTACAAACCAAAAGACACAGAACAACCTTTCAAATTCCTCATGATAAAAAAATGTCCTTGACTCACATCTGGTGGAGAAGTAGGAGTTTTTCAAACCTATGGTGACCCTTGCATTGGTTTGGATGATAAAAACTTTGTTGAAAAGTGATATTTGTGAGATGAGAGAAACTTAATGTGAGGTAGGTGTCTTGTGTGCATGGGAGGAGAAATAAAGAGGAAAAATATTGAATGATCTGATTCGAGAATTTGGAATAATTGTTATGGATGAGTAATGATAACTTTTATTTCTTGGTGTGGAATTGGTGGATCTATGTGGCATGTGTTTCGAATTTGGTTTGATTTGATTTTGATTTTAACTTGTCCGGGAGTCCAAGTGCTAAGTGTGGGGGAATTGATAGAGGTAATATTTTCATAATTTTTCATATGTTTTTCAATGATTTAACCCCTTCAAATTAATCAATTTGAGCTAATTTTTATCATTTTAGTATTTTGGTGAATTATGGGCTTAATTGTGGAAATTGGTTAATTCTGGAAATTTAGCAATTTTGTGGAGCTTCTGTATTTCGGGAATATCTTTTATATTTTTCACCCACATTGTATGATTCCTTTTTTGTAGGATTTCTATGCTCGTGGGCTTCATTTTATCCTTCTGGACCCAAAACTCAAACCATCATTTGGAAGCTCAAATTCAGCTCACAAGTCAGGCCTCGAAAACTGTGTACAAACTGTATAATTTTATTTTGGGGCCACTATCTCATTTCTGGTCCAACCATTGGATCTGAACTATTACATGGAGATAGAGAAAATCCATAGGAACAACTTTTATTAAGATGACCATGTCTGATTATTTCATTTTCAAGGTCATTAATGCATTTTAACTCGGGGTTTTGGAATACGAAGAGTCACCTGGACAGAATTAAATATCCTGAGTAATGTGTCCATATCCCCTTCATACGTGGACCAATAAGGCTCATCTTTTGTGGGTCGACAGAGGCGACGTAGGGGAACAACTTTCAAGAAGGACTAAATCTTAAAATCTGTCATTTACTATGCCAACCGTACTCCAACTCTCAGGGGAGTAATTTTGGAGAGAAAGTTTCTACTCCCCAAGCCTATAAATAAGAGTATTCACTTCCATTCAAAGGGGTTGAAGAAGGTGCAAGAAGGGCTGTTCTGGAGGATTTAGTTCTTGATGTTCTTTGTATTTTATATTTTATTTTTACTTAGTTTCATCATTCTCTCTTCTTCCCCTTTCAACTCTAATACCCTTCACATGGAGGGGTAAAACCTTTGAGTGATCGGGGAAGGGGGAGTTTATCTTTTGTAATGTCGGAGTTTTGTTCTTAAATGTAAAAACTCATCTTTCTTTTTAATGAAATCTATTCTCATTGTTTCAAAATTCTCTTAATGCGATCTTGTTTTGAGCTTGGTGTATTCATTTTTAATAGCTTTGGTTAAAGACTTTTTATCTCCCTCTGCCTAGTGCAATTTGTCTCGATCGAGCAGATTGTGTTAGGTGGTGAGTGTCTAACGATCGTTGGAACGTGTGTGGAACTAGTTAACATTTTCTATAGTTCTAGGGAGAAAAAATTCCTGATCGAGACTTGCCTTAGTTGTTTAGTAATTTTTTATGAACTTCCATGCACATAGGAGTGAGTTCTATTTTCTTCTTTAACCATGGGTGATAGATGACTCGATCGAGGAGTCTTTCATTTGTCATTCAAAAGGAAGAGAGGTAAGATGATCTTTGTAACTATTATGACATTACAAAATGTGATCCTACCCTTACCCCATCACTCTCTTCATCCATTACTGTTGAACCTTTCATTTCAATTTTTTTTTTTGTTTTTCAACTTAAACAACTGTCAAAAAGAACCTCTTTTTCATTCTTTAATTTAAGTGACAAACATAATTGTTGTGCACTAATCTCTGGAGAAAACTTACGTTACCCACTTTGCTACATTTTAACTTAGGTTTTATTTATTTTTGTCACACCGCACAAGACGCACGTGTAAAAAATTGGTGCCTTTTTCGGGGAGGCTGTGCCAACAATCTAATTCTAACATTTTGTAAATATTTTCATTTATTTTATTTAAAAAAATCTAAAAAAAACCATGATGTATGCCAACTGCAATTATTATTCTTGGATTGATTACTCATAGTTTCAGGGGAAAATTGTTTATAATGACGAGGAATCCCTCTTTCAAAAGCTATATGAACTGACAATTTTGGCCAAGCAAATGATGAATGGCCATGTCACAGGTATCTCGCTTCAAGAACTGATGGACATGGTGAATCAAGTAAACATTGATTATGAAAGATTGAAGTCCTTAGAGAAGGTTACATTGGATCAAGAACCTCAACTAGAAGCTAAACCTGATCCATTGGTGGAAGTGTATTCCCCACTCATCCTTGATGTTGAATAACCAGTAAGTACAGGAGATCAACAAGATCTAGATGAGTTCTGGAAGGAGTGTGAGGAACTACTTGATCCCCCAGTTCCTCATAATGTAGAAGTTCCATCATCATTGAAGGAATACACCACCCACTTGGTTGAATTTGAAGAGAATTTTGAGGAGCCTGACTACCCTCCTCCATCTGCTACCACTCTACTTCAAGAGGAACATCCCACTAATGAAGAAAATGAAGCCGAGAAACCTCAGGGAGATGATCTTTTCGTGAACTCATTATATTCTAATTTTATTGAAAATAAATTGAGTATTACCTCCCCTTGCTTGAAATTTTCAGATTCGGACAACTCATGTATTGTGTTTGTAGACAAGGAAGAAAAGGAAGATGCACTTAAAGAGGAACAGTCAGAGATCCCCAAACATGTTGATAATTTATTGGAGGGAGTTCAATAGGGAATCGAAGTGGATTTGGAAAAGGAAAAAGTTATGCAAGATGATTACTTTGAAAGGGAAGAATTCGATATTGATTCTTCATGCTTTAACTTTGTTCAAATAGAATTAAACTCTAACATTCCCTTTAATTTTTCCAATGATGCAGCATACCTTCATAAATCACTGGATAATGAAGAGGTGGTTGGGAAATTGTAAACCAAGAAATATGGGGACTCATTCTTTATCCTACCCCCACCAAGAAAATTGTATCTTATTGTACTAGGGGTGGATTTTGTGTACTATACCCATGATGTCCTCAAAAAAAGGATGAATCACATGATGTGAAGAAGAAGTTTTGTTGGTTCATTATAAAGAAACTCTACCCACCTTCAGATTGGGGATAACCAACTGAAACTGCCCATCTGGAGGCAGTCAAAACCTAGGGCCCACTTGGGGGATTAAACCAAGATCTATCCTTCCTTTATCATCATATTTATATTTTCATTTTTTTTAATAAATTTATTTTGTTTTCTTTTTTCTTTTTTTGTAGGTTTTTAGTGTGCAACACTTATGAACTTAACTCAATATTGCATTACCAATAAGTCAGGTTGTACCTCTCCTTTACACATTCTTACAGTTGTGATTCATTCTAAAATCTTCTTACATGTTAAATCTACTTGAATGCATTGAGGACACTGCATCATTTAAGTGTGGGGGAGGGAACCTTTGTAGTATTGGATTTTCATTTGTTGTTTGTTTTCCAAAAAGAAATTTGTTTTCAAATTTTTGTGTGTGTTTATTTTTCACTTTTTGGTGTGTTTTTGAAACTTTTTAAGCTAAAATGATTATCATTTCTGTTTTTAAAGCCCATGTCATTGAGTAAACCAATTTATTCCATGAAACTGAGCTTAAATTAATGCTAAAAATTATTTTTTTTCAAGTTTAATTCGTTGGGAATTTCAGGAAAAGTACTCAGGTTTTTGAATCCCATGCCACATATCACTGTATTTATCTTTGAAATCACTTTCCTTTGAGGCTTTTAAACCATTATTTGTGTATTATTTTCATTCACCTCACTTCTTGAGAGAACAAGACCATGCTTTTCTTAACTAGAATTTGATTCATTCCTTTCGAAACTTGGGAGTTTGGGGAACATGTGTTCTAAATGATTGAGGTGTTTCTTTGATTTGAAAGCCCTATTTTCATGATAATCTCTTTCATTCTGGACTACCTTGTAAATTAATCCTGGTAGCCCATAGAATCCATGAATAGCCCTATTAGGTTAGCCACATTACAAGCCAATTTTCCCTTTCCAACCTGCTCTTGAAGTGAAATTTCTTGATCAAGTTGAACTTAAGTGTTGGGGAAGCTGTCTTGTATTGTGCTACCTCATTTGGTGAAACTTTGGGTGGAAACTAAAATGTAGAAGAGATGTGAGTGCTGATTAAAAATCATTATGTTGAAAGTTGTACCTTTTTGGGGGCTTTCATGATTAAAGAAGTTGTGCCTTTCTGGAGCTTCACATGGAGGAAGAAAGTTGTGCCTTTTCTGGAGCTTTCAAGAAAATCATGCTTAAGGAGATTGAAATTTTTTCTGCAGAAATGCTGAGCTGTTTGAACATTTCTTGAAATTTCATGATGATAGAGCTGAATTTCTACTTAGTGGAGTCTGGAGGATACCATACTTGAGTGAAAATTAGAATTGTGCAATTTTCCTTCAAAAAGAGCAAAGCCTTCCTCATTCGGCCTCAGAAGACTTCACATAAAAATCCTACAAACCAAAATCCATAGAACAACCTTGAAAATTCATAATGATAAACAAATTTCCTTGACTCACATTGGGTGGAGAAGTAGGAGTTTTTCAAACCTATGGTGTCCCTTGCATTGGTTTGGATGAGAAAAACTTTGTTGAAAAGTGATATTTGTGAGATGAGAGAAAATTAATGTGAGGTAGGTGTCTTGTGTGCATGGGAGGAGAAATAAAGAGGAAAAATATTGAATGATCTGATTCGAGAATTTGGAATAATTGTTATGGATGAGGAATGATAAATTTTATTTCTTGGTGTGGAATTGGTGGATCTAAATGGCATGTGTTTCGAATTTGGTTTGATTTGATTTTAACTTGTCCGGGAGTCCAAGTGCTAAGTGTAGAGGAATTGATAGAGATAATATTTTCATAATTTTTCATATGTGTTTCAATGATTTAACCCCTTCCAATTAATCAATTTGAGCTAATTTGTATCATTTTAGTATTTTGGTGAATTATGGGCTTAATTGTGGAAATCGGTTAATTCTGGAAATTTAGCAATTTTGTGGAGCTTCTGTATTTCAGGAATATATTTTATATCTTTCACCCACATTGTATGATTCCTTTTTTTAGGATTTCTACGCTCGTGGGATTCATTTTATCCTTCTGGACCCAAAACTCAATCCATCATTTGGAAGCTCAAATTCAGCTCCCAAGTCAGGCCTCGAAAACTGTGTACAGAACTGCATAATTTTATTTTGGGGCCCATATCTCATTACTGGTCCAACCATTGGAGCTGAAATGTTACATGGATCTAGAGAAACTCCATAGGAACAACTTTCATTAAGATGACCGCGTCTGATTATTTCATTTTCAAGGTCATTAATGCATTGGAACTCGGTGTTTTGGAATACGAAGAGTCACTTGGACAGAATTAAATATCCGGAGTAATGTGGACATATCCCCTTCATAAGTGGACCAAAAAGGCTCATCTTTTGTGGGTCTACATAGGCGATGGAGGTTAACAACTTCAAAGAAGGACTAAATCTTAAAATCTGTCATTTACTATGGAAACCGGACTCCAACTCTCGGGGGAGTAATTTTGGAGGGAAATTTTCTACTCCCCAAGCCTATAAATAAGAGTATTCACTTCCATTCAAAGGGGTTGAAGAAGGTGAAAGAAGGGATATTCTTGAGGATTTAGTTCTTGATGTTATTTGTATTTTCTATTTTCTTTTTACCTAGTTTCATCATTCTCTCTTCTTCAACTTTCAACTCTAATACCCTTCACATGGATGGGTAAAACCTTTGAGTGATCGGGGAAGGGGGAGTTTATCTTTGGTAATGTCGGAGTTTTGTACTTAAATGTAAAAACTTATCTTTCTTTTTAATGACATATATTCTCATTGTTTCAAAATTCTCTTAATGCGGTCGTGTTTTGAGCTTTGTGTATTCATTTTTAATAGCTTTGGTTAAAGACTTTTTATCTCCCTCTGCCTAGTGCAATTTGTCTCGATCGAGCAGATTGCGTTAGGTGGTGAGTGTCTAATGATCGTTGGAACATGTGTGGAACTAGTAAACATTATCTAGAGTTCTAGGGAGAAAAAATTCCTGACCGGGACTTGCCTTAGTTGTTTAGGAATTTTTTTTGAACATCCATGCACATAGGAGTGAGTTCTATTTTCTTCTTTAACCATGGGTGATAGATGACTCGATCGAGGAGTCTTTCATTTGTCATTCAAAAGGAAGAGAGGTAATATGATCTTTGTAACTATGATGAAAATACAAAAGGTGATCCTACCCTTACCCCATCACTCTCTTCATCCATTACTGTTCAACCTTTCTTTTCAATTTCTTTTTTTTGTTTTTCAACTTAAACAACTGTAAAAAAGAACCTCTTTTTCATTCTTTAATTTAAGTGACAAACATAATTGTTGTGCACTACTCTCTAGAGAAAACTTAGGTTACCCACTTTGCTACATTTTAACTTAGGTTTTATTTGTCTTTTTCACACCCCATGACATGCACGTGTCAAAACGTGGCGCCTTTGCCGGGGAGGCTGTGCCAACAATCTAATTCTAACATTTTGTAAATATTTTCATTTATTTTATTTAAAAAAAATATAAAAAAACCATGATGTATGCCAACTGAAATTATTATTCATGGATTGATTACTCACAGTTTTAGGGGAAAATGGTTTATAATGACGAGGAATCCCTCTTTCAAATGCTTTATGAACTCACTATTTTGGCCAAGCAAATGATGAATGGCCATGTCACAGGTATCTCGCATCAAGAACTGATGGACATGGTGAATCAAGTAAACATTTATTATGAAAGATTGATGTCCTTAGAGAAGGTTACATTGGATCAAGAACCTCAACTAGAAGCTAAACCTGATCCATTTGTGGAAGTGTATTCCCCACTCATCCTTGATGTTGAAGAACCAGTAAGTACAAGAGATCAACAAGATCTAGATGAGTTCTGGAAGGAGTGTGAGGAACTACTTGATCCCCCAGTTCCTCATAATGTAGAAGATCCATCATAATTGAAGGAATACACCACCAACATGGTTGAATTTGAAGAGAATTTTGAGGAGCCTGACTACCCTCCTCCATCTGCTACCACTCTACTTCAAGAGGAACTTCCCACTAAAGAAGAAAATGAAGCCGAGAAACCTCAGGGAGATGATCTTTTCGTGAACTCATTATATTCTAAATTTATTGAAAATTAATTGAGTATTACCTCCCCTTGATTGAAATTTTCAGATTCAGACAACTCATGTATTGTGTTTGTAGACAAGGAAGAAAGGGAAGATACGTTTAAAGAGGCACAGTTGGAGCTCCCCAAACATGTTGATAATTTATTGGAGGGAGTTCAAGAGGGAATCCAAGTGGATTTGGAAAAGGAAAAAGTTATGCAAGATGATTACTATGAAAGGGAAGAATTCGATATTGATTCTTCATGTTTAACTTTGTTCAAATAGAATTGAACTCTAACATTCCCTTTAATTTTTCCAATGATGCAGCATACCTTCAGAAATCACTGGAGAATGAAGAGGTGGCTGTGAAATTGTAAACCAAGAAATATGGGGACTCATTCTTTATCCTACCCCCACCAAGAAAATTGTATCTTATTGTACTAGGGGTGGATTTGGTGTACTATACCCATGATGTCCTCAACAAAAAGGATGAATCACATGATGTGAAGAAGAAGTTTTGTTGGTTCATTATAAAGAAACACTACCCACCTTCAGATTGGGGATAACCAACTGAAACTGCCCATCTGGAGGCAGTCAAACCACAGGGCCCACTTGGGGCATTAAACCAAGATCTATCCTTCCTTTCTCATCTTATTTCTATTTTCATTTTTTTTAATAAATTTCTTATGTTTTCTTTTGTTCTTTTTTTGTAGGTTTTTAGTGTGCAACACTTAAGAGCTTAACTCAATATTGCATTACCAATAAGTCAGGTTGTACCTCTCCTTTACACATTCTTACTTTTGTGATTCATTCTAAAACCTTTATACATGTTAAATATACTTGAATGCATTGAGGACACTGCATCATTTAAGTGTGGGGGATGGAACCTTTGTAGTTTTGGATTTTCATTTGTTGTTTGTTTTCCAAAAAAATGTCTGTTTTCAAATTTTTGTGTGTGTTTATTTTTCAATTTTTGGTGTTTTTTTGAAAATTTTTAAGCTAAAATGATTATCATTTCTGTTGTTAAAGCCCATGTCATTGAGTGAACCAATTTATTCCATGAAACTGAGCTTAAATTAATGCTAAAAATGATTTTGTTTCAAGTTTAATTCTTTGGGAATTTCATGAAAAGTACTCAGGTTTTTGAATCCCATGCCACATATCACTGTCTTTATCTTTGAAATCACTTTCCTGTGAGGCTTTTGAACCATTATTTGTGTATTATTTTCATTCACCTCACTTCTTGAGAGAACTAGACCATGCTTGTCTTAACCAGAATTTGATTCATTCCTTTCGAAACTTGAGGGTTTGGGGTACATGTTTTTTAAATGATTTAGGAGTTTCTTTGATTTGAAAGCCCTCTTTTCAAGATAATCCCTTTCATTCTGGACTACCTTGTAAATTAATCCTAGTAGCCCATAGAATCCATGAACAACCTATTAGGTTAGCCACATTACATGACAATTTTCCCTTTCCAAACTGATCTTGAAGTGAAATTTCTGGATCTAGTTGAACATAAGTTTTGGGGAAGCTGTCTTGTGTTGTGCTACCTCATTTGGTGAAACTTTGGGTGGAAACTAAAATGTTGCAGAGATGTGTGCGCTGATGAAAAATCATTATGTTGAAATCTGTACCTCTTTTGGGGCTTTCATGATTAAAGAATCTGTGCCTTTCTAGAGCTTCACCTGGAGGAAGAAAGTTGTGCCTTTTCTGGAGCTTTCAAGAAATTCATGCTTAAGAAGATTGAAATTTTTGCTGCAGAAATGCTGAGATGTTTGAAATTTTTTTTATATTTCATGATGATAGAGCTGAATTTCTACTAAGTGGAGTCTGGAGGATACCATACTTGAGTGAAAATTAGAATTGTGCAATTTTGCTTCAAAAAGAGCAAAGCCTTCCTCATTCGGCCTCAGAAGACTTCACATAAAAATCAAACAAACCAAAAGCCACAGAACAACCTTGCAAATTCCTCATGATAAAAAAAATGTCCTTGACTCACATCGGGTGGAGAAGTAGGAGTTTTTCAAACCTATGGTGACCCTTGCATTGGTTTGGATGAGAAAAAATTTGTTGAAAAGTGATATTTGTGAGATGAGAGAAAATTAATGTGAGGTAGGTGTCTTGTGTGCATGGGAGGAGAAATAAATAGGAAAAATATTGAATGATCTGATTCGAGAATTTTGAATAATTGTTATGGATGAGGAATGATAACTTTTATTTCTTGGTGTGGAATTGGTGGATCTAAATGGCATGTGTTTCGAATTTGGTTTGATTTGATTTTGATTTTAACTTGTCCGGGAGTCCAAGTGCTAAGTGTGGGGGAATTGATAGAGATAATATTTTCATAATTTTTCATATGTGTTTCAATGATTTAACCCCTTCCAATTAATCAATTTGAGCTAATTTGTATCATTTTAGTATTTTGGTGAATTATGGGCTTAATTGTGGAAATTGGTTAATTCTGGAAATTTAGCAATTTTGTGGAGCTTCTGTATTTCGGGAATATCTTTTATGTCATTCACCCAAATTGTATTATTCCTTTATTTAGGATTTCTATGCTCGTGGGCTTCATTTTATCCTTCTGGACCCAAAACACAATCCATTATTTGGAAGCTCAAATTCAGCTCACAAGTCAGGCCTCGAAAACTGTGTACAGAACTGCATAATTTTATTTTGGGGCCCATATCTCATTACTGGTCCAACCATTGGAGCTGAAATGTTACATGGAGCTAGAGAAAATCCATAGGAACAACTGTCATTAATATGACCGCGTCTGATTCTTTCATTTTCAAGGCCATTAATGCATTGGAACTCGGTGTTTTGGATTGCGAAGAGTCACCTGGACAGAATTAAATATCCGGAGTAATGTGGCCATATCCCCTTCATACGTGGACCAATAAGGCTCATATTCTGTGGGTCGACAGAGGAGATGGAGTGGAACAACATTCAAGAAGGACTAAATCTTAAAATCTATCATTTACTTTGCCAACCGGACTCCATCCCTCGGTGGAGTAATTTTGGAGGGAAATTTTCTACTCCCCAAGCCTATAAATAAGAGTATTCACTTCCATTCAAAGGGGTTGAAGAAGGTGAAAGAAGGGTTGTGCTGGAGGATTGAGTTATTGATGTTCTTTGTATTTTCTATTTTCTTTTTACTTAGTTTCATCATTCTCTCTTCTTCCCCTTTCAACTCTAATACCCTTCACATGGAGGGGTAAAACCTTTGAGTGATCGGGGAAGGGGGAGTTTATCTTTTGTAATGTCGGAGTTTTGTGCTTAAATGTAAAACCTTATCTTTCTTTTTAATGACATATATTCTCACTATTTACCAATTCTCTTAATTCGATCGTGTTTTGAGCTTGGTGTATTCATTTTTAGTAGCTTTGGTTAAAGACTTTTTATCTCCCTCTGCCTAGTGCAATTTGTCTCGATCGAGCAGATTGCGTTAGGTGGTGAGTGTCTAACGATCGTTGGCACGTGTGTGGAACTAGTAATATTTTTCTAGAGTTATAGGGAGAAACAATTCTTGATCTTTACTTGCCTTAGTTGTTTAGGAATTTTTTATGAACTTCCATGCACATAGTAGTGAGTTCTATTTTCTTCTGTAACCAAGGGTGATAGATGACTCGAACGAGGAGTCATTCATTTGTCATTCAAAAGGAAGAGAGGTAAGATGATATTTGTAACTATGCTGACATTAAAAAAGGTGATCCTACCCTTACCCCATCACTCTCTTCATCCATTAGTGTTCAACCTTTATTTTCAATTGCTTTTTTTTTGTTTTTCAACTTAAACAACTGTCAAAAAGAACCTCTTCTTCTTTCTTTAATTTAAGTGACAAACATAATTGTTGTGCACTCCTCTCTAGAGACAACATAGGTTACCCACTTTGCTACATTTTAACTTAGGTTTTATTTGTTTTTGTCACACCCCATGATAGGCACGTGTCAGACCTCCTTTGTGACTTCTATTGGAGTGGGGAGGACCTCCACTCTAGTTTTTTCACAAGTAGGGAGGACCTCTATGATGAATGGTGGTAATGGCATGGGAAGGACAACTGTACTAATGGGTTGAAGTGTGAGAAGGAACTTAACACTAATCAATTTCAGATTGGTGATGACCTCTACATGAGCAGGTGGAAACATAGAGAGGGCCTCCATGTTTATTGTTGAAGGAGTGGGTAGGACATCCACTCTAATTTCTTATGGCATAGAGAGGACCTAAATTATAGGAAGCATATGTATGGTGATGACCTTTATACTGATCTATGCTGAAGCAGGGATGAACTTCTACTTTATATTCAGTAACAAGTGAAGGATATCTATATTGATTGTCAATAGAGTGTGGAGGACCTCTGCATTGTTCGATACTGAAGCGGGGAGGACCTCCACATGATCTAGGAATGATATTAGGAGGACATTCATACTTATTGGTTGTGTCATGGGGAGGGCCTCTATGTTGACTAGTGGGACGAACATTGGGAGGACCTCTGGACTGTATATCGAAGTGGATGGACCTTCTTCACGGACTAAAAATGGCACATGGAGGACCTTCATGCTTCTTGTGAGGGCGGGGAGGACCTCCTCTTGGTTTGGTGAGAGTGTAGGGAGGACCAAAGCACTAAAAATCATCATAATGGGATAGATCATAATAGTTTTTGGTGGTGATGACAATTGATAGATTCAAACCAACCTACCTATAGGGCAGCTGAGGTTGTGATCCCAGCTGGGTAGGGATGAATCCATACTCATCTATAACAGGAATATGGAGTAATACGCCAGAAGTGGTAGGGGACACTGGAGGTGTAGCACATGATTCCCCTTCATCAAAATTCTTCTAATCTTGTTCCAAATGTTGACAATGAGTGCTTCAAACTGGGGTTGGTGGAGCAGGTTTATAGTCCACATGTTCTTTGGCACAAATGATCGGTTGTTTCTAGTGTTGTTAGGGCCTAGTGGGTTAACTTCTTGGTGTATCTCAGATAGTAGTAATTATCAGAGTGACTCGGGTATCCCCCACTTCCTCAGCGTAGTGGAGTAATCCATAGGTTTTCTCTGGGGAGAGGCTCCAAAAATGATCCCATGTTGGAATGGGGAGTGGTTTCTCCCAGTTTGGATCTTAGGGGAGGCGGTGTTGGTAAGGCGTTGAAGTTTCCAAGTCCTTACAGGCCGTATCCCTTGTGGGAATTACCCCATGCTAATCATACTGATATATTAGGGGGTCCATCACCCTCCTATTGATGATATCCAAGGGTGATACATGGCATGTAAATCTAGTAGTTGATGTAACATCAAGAGTTCTGATATATGTAGTGTCATGTGGGATTATCGCATTAACATTTCTCTTTCTCATGTGTCTACGGGTATTGGGAGATTGATTTTCAACATATTGGGTCTTGGAAATGAAGAGGGTTAAACTTTCAATTCATGTATAAGAAAATTGGTTTCTATTTCCCCAAATTCATCCAATTTTCTAGGGTTAGAGAATGGGGTATGTGCTAAGGATGTCACAGACCAGGATGCCCAATTTTTATCTGCCCATATCTCTCGTGATTTCCATGATATTCCAACTATTTTCTTGGTGGATCTAGGAACTAGATAGCTAGATCTTCTGACATTCTAATATATTTGCGTCTGGAATTCTAAAAGTCATCATGTTGAGGAGAAGAGGTTCATGTCGGGTTCACCATTATTTTCTAACAGTTTTGTTGGGGTGTATTGTAATGCATGTTAATGTGCATTGTCTTGCATTGTTTCCCCACACTCTTGTTCTCCAAAAGTGGATATCCTTGATCACCTTCATCAGTGATGTATGATTCTTGAACAAAATGTGATGATGGGACTTTGGTTAATCCTTCCCAGGATTTCACCTTGGAACATTTTCCCTAGTATGGGTCTCCCTCATTGAGTTCATTAATCTACATGGAGCTCATTCTTGGTGCCATCTCTACATGGAAGATGGTTAATTACACTACTTCTATTTGGCAATTTCAGTGGGTCTTGACTGGGTAGTAACCTTCAGATGGGATATTAGTCATGTTGGGAATCGCTGGTATGTCTGAATGATGGTATCATTAGTCCCATATATTATTCTTCATAGGAGGTCATCTCATGGAGTCATCTTAAGTGTATAACCCAAATAATCCCATGCCGATCAAGATGTATCTAATACCAAATGTGTATATCTTTTAAGGATTTCACCTCAAGGATCCCATGTCTATCATGGGGTAGATGACCCCAAAGGTGCATATATTCCAAGCCTTCCACCTTAAGCATCCACTTTTTTATCATTAGGTAGGTGTTTTGGGTCATGAGTTTAATGTCTTGTGGAGATAGAAGGTTGATCTGGATGCCTCATTGAAGTAGTTCACGGATTTTTTTCCATAGGAGAGAATATGTCACACTTAGATGTTTTTCAATGGATGGATCATAATTCTCCATAGTGGTAGATCTGGGAGGTGTGTCCCTATTCCACACCATGAAGGTGGTTGGATCAAAACACCATGTGGGGGAATATCCAAAAGGTGTGTCCCATAAAAGGAAGATTTAAAATAGTGAAGGTTTATCAAAACAGTCTAGTAGGGGGATAAATAAGGTAAATCCATAGTAGAGAGAAACATTGTTTACCATTTTTGTGATTGAACCTCATAGTGGCGTCCTACATACCACACATAAAAGGAATGAATCAAAACTAACATAGTTTTATGCCACAGTTTATGGTTGTGTGACAGGATCGATCCAAGAAGTTTAACATCATAAACTAAGGACTCACGCGCCATGAATAGAGTGTCAGTGAGGGATGGTGTTTGGATTATACATGGAGGTTTCCCTTCGAAATAAAATTTCTCTTGGATAGAGATGACATGGAATATATATATTGGGCTTCCCAAAGGACTTGGATGAGATTTGGTATCCTATGTGAGTGTCATGATCTTATCAGGTTTGTGATCCGAAGAAGTCCAGTATAAATGTGGGTGTTGGTTTTTGACCTCATGGAGGCTTCTTATGTATCTTAGTTAGTTGTGATTTAAATACCATGAAGTATAGAATAAACTAGGTCTGATACCTATGGATGAGGACCATGGAGTGGATTCTGGTTGGGTCATACTCTAAGGAGCATACCATAGGATGGAGGATGGTTGGGGATTATTCATGGGAGCAGACTATAGGATGAAGTTTGGTTGGGTTTTATGCATGGAAGAGGCCCATATGGTAGAGTTTGGTTGGGTCTTATGTATGGGATCATCCAATAAGGTGAAGTTTGGTTGTGGATTACACGTGGGAGTTGATCCTATAAATATATTTTGAGGATTATATCTATAAAAATGATTTTTGTGGATATTTGGTGGATTTTATAGTCACTACTAACCTATCAGCCCATGTGAGTCACTCTTGGTGTGAGAAATAAGAGAAAGTAGTAGGCCTGATTCTCATGTCAATAATGAAGAACCAATGAGAGATGTAAGTTGGGATTACATGTGAAAGATTTCCGTGGAGGATCTCATTCCAAGGGGTGAGGATCTAATTCTATGTGAGGATGATACCATTCACTTTTAGGGTAGACAGTGTGAAGACCATCCCATTCCACTCACAAACGGAGCATAATGTGTTTATCACATAATTTAAGGCTATAGTTTGACATCATGTGTTGAGGACATTTGGGAGATTCAGTTTACGTCATGAATCTTAGATTCGGGGGAATCACTCTTTACCCCTCAGGTTTACATTACCAACACTCATGCACCTTTAGGAGGGGCCTGGATATATCATTCCATGGTACAATGTGAGGGAGGAGGGGTCAATAATGAGTTCCACATTACTGTGCCTATACTCAGAAAAAATATGTGTTAGAAAAAAAATATTGAGAATCAAATGGTAGGGGGATGTTTCAATACACACTTGATGTGGATTAGGCTATAGTAATGGGTGGAACATGTCGCTTTAGGTCATGAGGTGTAGCTAAACCGATCTCAGATGGGTGTGGAGGCTCTAGGCACTCGTCCTTTGAGAATTTGTGTCAAAAAAAGGTAGGCAGCATGGGGAGTCCTTGGATTAGGGATTCACAGATAATAGGGCCTCGTAGAGAGGTGCTCTGTGAAGCTCAAGATATTCACAAAGGTCAACATCTTCATGAAGTAGGAGGCTCTATGAAATAGGGTGACCCTACCTCAAGATAAATTCTCGGCTTTGGAAAGGGGTTCTTGGTGAAAGTTGATTTTTTTTTGAAGAAACTAGTTCCCATTAGGTTTATTTTTCTTCATGAAGGGCTTATACTTTCACTAAATGAATCTCTACATGAGGTGGATGCATTCAAGATAACATTTAATGGGGCTTCACGATGCCCACGTACATTGGATGATTCCTTTTGGTTTGGTTCACAATGCTCAATAGGATCATGAATCCGGAGTAGTTCAGAAGCCGAAGGGATGGTTCACCATCCCCCAAGTGTTGAAATGAGTGGGATATTTATAGGGAGGTGGTTTCATGAAGATGAGAAGCAGTTCAAGACAAAATTTTGGGCTTTTCAAATGAGCCAGGTTCCATAGGACTCACGGAGGTCATTGTTAATCATTTTCATTGTCGTGAAGAACCTTTAAACATACGGAGGGAACCATCACGACTTTGCCTATTCATGAAGGTTAATTCTCATCCCTGAACACCATAAGCATCAACCATTCATGATGTGGTAGAGCTTCACAATGCAGAGACATATGATTATTTTTTGGCAGTTTGGGTCAGATCTGCTCCTAACTAGCTGCATCTTCCTCAACCTATCCAGTGGAATGTATTTTTGAATCCAATAGTAACACCCCAAAACATTATGATATATTCTTTTTTGAATAAATTTAATCATTTATATTTTTTTGGTACATGAAACCCTAATATTCGTATTCTCAATAGCGTATAAGACCATAATCCTAGAACATAAACAATCCATGAAATATGTAATTGTTATAATGTAGCCATTAAATTGAAAGGTATGAATAGTATTAACTACTTTATGAAATATATACATATATATAAATGTTTCCTGCTAAATATGAATTATTTATAAATTCTTAGTAAATAATCTATCAATTTTTAGTAATGTTATTTCCTTCTTTAAAAAATATGTTTTCATCATAAATATTTTTATTAATTTTGTAATGATATATTATAAAAAATTCAAAGAAAATGTTGAAAAATTATTTTCAAAAATAAACAATATTTTTGAAATCATAATATCAATATTTTCATTTGTTAAATTTTATGTATTTTTTTACCTGTTTCATTTTATTATGAATAGTGAAAAATAATGAATGTCAATTAAAAAATGACTTTTTAAAATTATTTATAAATTTAAGTTATATTTTAAATTATTTTTAAACTTAAATTATTTAAATTATTTGTTTATAAATTAAATTAATTAAATTGAAATAATTTTCATTTAGAATTTTTATATAATAATATTATAAACATTTGAACATTTTCTCTTTGAAAACCTGTTTTCTTATCACCTCTATGAGACTAATTTTAAATTAAAATATTCCAATTATATGAGATAAATTTTATAAAATGGATTAAATATTTTTAATGATATTGATTTATATTATCTAATAAGTTCATATAATTTTTTTAGTAATAATTTGTGAAAATAGTGAAAATTAATTAACACAGTTAAGGTTAAAATAGGATTTTACTCATTACATGCGCTTGTGTCCAAATTAATCTTTAAAAAACATTGGTTTTTTATTTAATAAATTGTATTTAATATTTAATATACATAGGAATAAATTATCAAATAATTATCATTTAATTTTATTCTTATAGGATTTATTACCCAGGTAAATAAAAATATACAAGTTACTGTGGTGAAAACTGAATGGGTAAAATTGAGTAAACCTAAAAACTAAGGAATAACATGATAAAAATAGATTCATTTTTAGGGTTATTGGTGGGTATTGATAACATAAAATATGAACCCCCTTATTAATAAATTTGGATCCAAATGAGGTGATTGTGACCTCCCATTATTGAATAGTTTTGAGTATTTATAAAAATGTCACCACACATAAATTATAAAAGGCCTCCACTCTCCTCTCTTATTAACTATTTCAAACATATTTAGTTTAGCCATGATCTTCCAAAATAAGTCCAAAATTACCTCATCTCATATTTGAAATTGTATTTTTTTATTTAAATCTGAGAAATCTTATCCTTTTGTGAATACAAAAATAATTTACCCTAAAAAGTGGTAATATTCCGTAATATGTGTTTTTATATTATTTTATCATCCACCTCATTAAATTATTATTAAAACATGATTATATAATTAAATAAGTTTATTTCATATACTTATATGTTATTTTGTTTCTGTAATAACCCAAACCATTCCCCTCATCCATCAAATGGGTTAAGAAAACATCATTTGTGTGTATGATGGACAACCTCATTGTGAACTAATGTAATTCATTTTACTATTACTAGATCTCAAAGTTGGGTATGATGATGGATATAAATTATATATGTGATATTTATGACATAATTATACCTCATTATTCTTTATATCATATCTAATTTTTTTAGTTTTCATTGTGTAGGGGACCTGATAACCTTATTCATTTGTAGGGCAGACTATCGCCTCGCAAAGTGATGTGATTCATTTTTCACAAAATATTTACATGGAATTTAATAAGGGAAATTATAATAAATATATATGACAAAAATTATTTAAATAATATACACATGAAATAATATTAATTATTAATCCATATATATCATTTTTTTTACCTTTTCACTATAAAAAGTGATAAAGTCATTAGTGTATGTGGAGGCTGCCATCACAAAGCGTGTGACACTCTTTTAATCACCACAACACATTGATGACATATATATATATATATATATTAGGAAATAATATGTTATATATGATATTATGATAATTATGGAAATATAAACTATTACTTACCTTTTTTCAATAAAAATTATTGAAAAATTAAAAAACGTTACTCATGCGTACGTATGACCTACCATCTCCAAGATCATAACATACTTAATTTATCACAACCAACATTTATTAGTGGTATTAAACATATAATTTATGAGTAAATATGATAATTATTTCATGATTATTCCTCTTCAGTTGTTTAATGATGACCTCTTTGACTATAGTCAACCTACCAATGAAATTTTGGATGCATAAGATGAATATGGTCAATATATCTGACATAAATTTAATTAATTAAGTGATTTTATATAACAATACAATAATATAAATAAAATTAATAATAAAATTTTATATGTATCTAAATTTTGTAATTAATTATCATAAGTTATCATTCAAGAATTTAAATAAACACATGACTAGTTGGACACAAATTAAGGGACTTAATCTCAATTTCCTTTCATTAAGGAATATATTGATGAAATACACCTATATCATTTTGTGAGGTGTATATACAACAAATTGAATATGGTATATCATGAATTTATATACTCTTAGGGTATTTAATGTTTTTTAATTGTATTATTACATAGGGAGTGTTTCTGACGCTTTGGCCGGGGCGCGTGCATCCGTCTGCGGGGAGGACGCGCTGCTTGTTGCCCCGCATTCCCACTTTCCAAAGGCGGGCGACATCCGTTCCATGTTCAGGGACGTCTACTCCTTGATCGAAACCGGGATGATGGGATGTAGGTTCTTCCTTCCGTGGATTCCTCCTCGGAGCTCATCACCTAGTCCGGGTCTCCCTCGTAGATTTAAGATGGGTTTGTGAAGCTCATTCCCGGTGCCATATCTACATGGACGCTGGTTAATTACGCTTCTTCCGTCAAGACGCTCCAAGGGGTCGTGTCTGGGAAGAAACCTTCGGTGAGGAGAATGGTTACGTCGGGGCGTCGTTGGCATGTCTGTCTTCGGTCCCTCATCACAGGGCTTCACGAGGGCGCGGAAGCCCGAGGCATCCCACATCGAACGCGGGGAATGCGTACCATCTGAGGTTTTACTCAGCTTCCCATGTTTAACATGGGGTATGTTGTGAGTTTAACGTCTTGCATAGACGGATCAGGTTGAAGGGACCCTGGGGGGAACACCGATGTTGGGGCCAGCATGTGGGCGGCTTCCCGGATGCTATGGATTGGGATGGGGTGGCATGATCTCACCGGGATGTGGCAGCCCGGGTAAGGATCAGGATGGGTGGTGGAGTGAGACATGGGGGCTTATGTTCTGAGATGTCCCAAGAGTGGGAATACAGTTTAACGTCATACGGGACGAGGGCATACTGTTTAACTTCATGCGGGACGATGGCATGTGGGGCTTACGCTCTGAGGTGGCCCATGGTGTGTATGGGGCTTACGCTCTGAGGCGGCCCATGGTGTGTATGGCGCTTACGCTCTGAGGTGGCCCATGGTGTGTAGTGAACCGAAGTGAGGAGGTCGGAACAACTAGGTGGTGGGCTTGAACCTCGTGGATGCTTCTTACGTACCATGCCTTGACACGGATCAAAGTCCTCATAGTTCGGGGGGGAAATGGGGGCTTGGCACATCGACAAGGAGACGGTTTGGGCCAATGATTGTTGGGCTTGAACCTCAGGGAGGCTTCCTACGTACCATGCGTTAGCATGGATCAAAGTCCACATAGTTCTCTGGGATGGGGCTTACGCTCTGGGGCGGCCCATAAGAGGATATCATGGTCGGTGTGCGCTCTAAGCCCACGTGAGTCATGCTCGGTGTGGGAAACAAGAGGCAGCAGGGACCAGACGATCACGTCGTGAAGGGTGCGTCCGTGAGAAGTGGAATAGGGATTACGCGTCGAGCGGCCCAAAGAGGAAACAGGGGCTTATGCGTGGTTAGCGACCCTTGATGTCGGGGCTTACTCCAGGGTGGAGGCCCGTGGTGCGACAAAGCACAGTGGGAAAAGGACTCCACTGGCGTTGGCAGGGGGGAGTACGGAGATGCACGGGTGCATTCATCCACAATAATGGCTAGGGGATTATGCTCTGAGGCAGCCCTTCCCCCACGGACAAACGCCGCTCCGACAAGGAGGTTCTCATTCCATGTGAGGACGAGTCCATTCCCGTGGAGACGAGTGGCATAAAAAATGTCCGAGATGGGGGGACCCTGCGTGCAAAGCACGGGGTCGGACCACAGTTTAACGTCTTTTGTTAAGGATGAGGTGCTCAGTAGTTTAACGTCATGTAGCTTGGATGGTGTGGGTTTTCTCCACACCCCTAGGGTTTACATGCCCAACGCCCTCTACCCCTTGGGGAAGGGAAGGCATCAGCAAGGCCGTGGTGAAGGGGGCCGCAGGGAAAACCACCGGGGGGTCCACGTTAGGGTGGCTATGCGAAAAAGCAATAGCTGTTAGCGTGCCTATGCGGAGAAGCATAAGGAAAAGCAACGCAATGGGAAACACGACCCAAGGGACCTTGAGGTTACTTCGCACGATCCTGGAAGGTCGTGCGCGAAAACAACACATGGTACGCATGCCCGACATGGGAGACATCAGGTGCCGGTGCAGGGGGCAGCCAAGGGGCGTCAAGGTGTGGGGTCCTGGGATTTGCGCGCAAAAGGGACGATTGGCGCGCAAAACACCGGGATGACGCGAAATTGGAGTAATGGAATTGCGCGCGAAGAGGGAATTACGCGCAAGTTTTTGCGCGCAAGGCAGGTTATTGCGCGCACGGGACGCGAATTGCGTGCAAGGCTTGAAACCGGGGGATGGGGCAAATTCACTGAAGCCGGTGGAGTTGCGCGCAAAGGGAAAACTCCGGGGCAAGGTGGCGCGAAATGAGGTATTACCTGGATGTCATCTTTCGTGTGGGGGGAGCCAAATTGCGCTCACCAGAGTCACTTCGGATTCCTCAACCCCCAAACCATTCGGGGTCACCTTATATTTATAGGCCACCTCCGGCGCGAAATCCAGGCGGCGTGCGAAATATTCCGCGCCGGGAACCGCTTGCGTGCGAAAATCTCACCGCAGAAAATCAGGGCACACAATTATTGCGTGCCACACCGGCACAATTCCGTGAATCCCAGGAGTACTTCGCGTGCCGAACATGTTTTCGCACGGATCCTCCTTTATTTCGCGCACCACTTCTCGGGCCTCTGGATCAGGCCTCTGAATCCGAATATGACTTCGCTTCGTCATTTCGAAACTTCCTCCGGGAGTTACGGTCTTTTTTCAGCATCAACAGATTCCCCCTCTTGGAATTGGATCGGCGAGAGGTTGCAACAATCGGATTCCAAGGGAAATGCCGAAACACCAAAATGCTCAGTCCCCTAGTCAAGCTGCGCGCAAAACTTCGAAGGGGCGCACAAAATTTCGGACTCACGCAGAATCCTCTTTCTGCGCGGCGCGGAACCCCGGCCTCGCCTATAAAAAGGGGCGATGGGTCCCAACTCCGTACATCCACTTTTTCTGCGCGATAAGCTCACCACTCTCGTGTGCGAAAACTCTTCCGTGGCTGCGCGTAAAAACGCTCTGGCAGCGTCGAATTCCATCCGAAGTTTGGCCGTGATTTCACGCTAGACCGGGAACTTCCGCGCTTCGCGGGCCGATTGCGCGCTCATCTCCAAAATTTCACGCAACTCATTCAGATTTCACGCAGAACTCTCCGATTCCACGCACTGCATCTTGATTTCACCCAAATCCTGAAAAATTCGACATGGCTACAAACCGAGTCGATGAGGGGGAAGCCACTGCCCGTAAGACAGAAATGGCGGAGAACGAGGAGGTGTACGGCACCAAGGTGATTGTCTCCAACAATCTGACCTTGTTCAATCCGTTGACTCCGGCTCAGAAGACGTATCCCCTGTCTGAAAACCTCCCTCTCTAGAATTTTGGCATCCTAGAAGAGTTTCCACTGTCGGGCTTCGAAGTGGACACGCTGCGGTCTTGGGTGACTCGGGAGAACGAACTTCCTCGCTACAACATCACCAATAATGGCCATCCTGTCAGGGAAACTAGACATATGGATGTATATGTCTTGAACCCGAGGACTAGGACCATTACCGGGGACGAGCCTGTGGCAGAGGATTCTCCGGCCCTCTACGCGAGCATATTCCGTCAGAGCATCACGGATGACACGAAGGGCTGGCTGAAGGATTGGGACCTGCGGTCCGGGGGAAACATCACCACCGAATGGGCCTGGGTGTTCTGGGTCTGCCATACCTGTGACCAGTTTGGGGACGAACTGCGGTATATCGGCTTGTTCGAGGTAGTATGGACATCACAGTTCCATTTCCACTGCCAGCCTGAACTCGGACCGGAGTTCTTCACCCGGTGGTCTCCTGATACCAACACATTCCACCTTCATCATGGGGAAGTCAGCATCAGTCTTTGGGACGTTCACTGCATCGGCGGTATCCCACTTGAGGGTTACCGATACGAAGAGTTCGTTCCTCTAAAGAACAACTGGGGAGACAGGACGTGGACGCCTATTCTGACGTGGCACCTGTTGGAGCTGGCCAAAGAGAGGCTGGGGGTCAGGGACTTCCTGAAGGACGTGGCCTTCAAGGGCTGGTTCAGCCTGTTCCTTGAAAAGGATCCGGCCGTCAAGATGCCGGGACGGGGAAAACAGTGCCCAACCGCAACTTAGAGGAGCAGGGATGGGTCATACTGGAGGACCCTGGAGGTGGGGCAATACCAATCATGGGGCTACCGCGTCATTGAGGCCCAGGACCCGAACGTCCAATATGCTGGGTTCCTTGCCGCCTTCCTAAGCGGGTGGCTCCTTCCAGTGCGGGACACGAGGATGGGTGTCCGTCCAGCAACATTGGTGATGGTGGGCTCCATGGCCGCCAACAAACGGTTCAACTTGGGCGTCTCTGTACTGGCCAAGTTGTATACCATTCTGGGGTGCATCTCACAAGGAGGGTCACCTCAGAGTGTATGTGGTCCCTTCCAGATCTTCCAGGGCTGGGTGGCGGCTCATCTTGGTAGGTATACTTTCCCAAATGTCGTCCATCCTCCGGGCAACGGTCTGCGACCGTCCTTGAAAAATATCACAGGGGTGGCGCCGATGACGCTCAACGAGGAGGGCGTGAGGATCCGCATCGGCAACCATGCCAACCTCAACTTCAGCCCGTTCCCTACCCCGGTTGGCCAGCTGGTGGACAACGGTCGAGGATCTCTGGAACAACAGGAATACTTTCAGAGCATTCGGGGCGGGGTGCTTGTGGCTCGGATCGACAGGAAGGTGATCTGTGAGCCGTACGTGCCATCCCGATTCGCCAGGAAGTTCGGGTGCCTCCAGCGAATGCCGAAGAAGGTATTCACCACTGTCTGGCAGGAGAAGGATCCATGCGTCCTGCGCCAGATGTGGCTGATGTTTACCACCTTCGGCTCCGGCGATGTCATCACTCTTCCTCCCGCCGGGGTCGATGCCGGCCTAGAAACCGAATACGCCGAACAATGGACCATTGCGTACCATGAGGGGCTATAACGCAAGCACGTCCGTCAACTCCAGGTCACTCACGAGGAAACCGGGCGACGGGAAAGAAGGCATGGTGCCATCGGAAGGGGGGAACCAAGGGCGTATCAGGCAGCGAGGCCTGCGCAGGCCGCGACTTTGGCAGCGGGTACATCACATGGTGCCTCCAAGTCCTCATTACCTGCAGGGGGTCACATGAGGCGGCCAGGGAACTGCTCGGGAAGCAGATAAGATATCTGCACGAACCTTCTCACGACGCAATTCTCCTGGCACTGTGGCCGGCCTGGATGACCCTGCGTCAATCGCTGAGCGTCGAAGCCATCTGGAAGAAGATAATGCAAAACAAGATCCAACTGCCAGAGGTTGGGCTTGTTCGGATTACCAATCGAGTAAATTTCCATCGGAGGCATTCTTATTTGACAGCCATGGATGCATACGCACGCCAGAGGGGGCGGCGTGCGGAGCCATCTTTCCTAGTGAAAGTGATGCTCGGCCAGGAGCATGATCCGGAAGCCATGCCGCCGGGAGAAGACAGTGACAAGGAGCCGGAGGCGGAGGAGGAAATAGGAGAGGATGAAGGCGAGGGAGAAGATGAAGAAGAAGAGCTAGAAGGTGAAGAGTCGCAAGGGGCGACCTACCAAGGGAGTCTCCGAGAGAGCGGCGAGATTGACAACTCTGATCTCGACCTAACCGAGATTACCGAGGTTTGTCTCTATCTTCATTCATTCTCCTTATTCATCCATTCTCATTTACAACTTCTGACTCACTTCCCCATCCTACTCAGGAGAAGTTGAGCGTTGGATGAGCGTCCCCACCAGAGGAGGGAGGAGGGGAACCGATGAGACATGACGGGGATCCGACACCAATCATTAAACTAACAAGCGCAGAGGGGTCTCCTATCATGGCAGCTCTTGTGGTAGCCGAAACACTGGGGACTAGCGCTCTGGATTCCTATAAGTCTCACACCTCACTACTGGTGCTTGGTGGAAAAAATCCCATCTAACCAGCGTACGCCTTGCGCAGTGATCACAACACTGGAGGCACGTCCGGCTGCAGCCCGGGCCGTCCGTGAGTGGACCAGCGGCGGACATACCACCTCGTTCGGAACAAGCCCTGTGTACTGAGTCGGCCCCAAAAATTAATGAACAAGGGGCAACAAACATCAGCGGTGCTATTCCTGAGATGAGGTCGGCAGCTGGTGGAGGTATCATTGCTGCTGGGGCGAGAGAAGAAGGTCGCCTGGACGTCGAGGATTCTATTCCTCACGAATACACCCTGGGGCGGATTCTGCTGCCGATCTGCTGGCAGCCTTCCCCATATACTGACCTGCTGACCCTAAGGAGATAGATGAATCCTACTCAGAGGCGGCCGAAGAGAGCCGGATGGCACGGCGCAAGGGGTGGAAGTGTATCCAGGGATTTTTTAGGCAGCCCCAGTCCGATTGGCTGAGGCGGATGGGATCACTTCAGACCTTTCTGCGCTTCCTGTGCGCCAGAGGGGATGACGCTCAGCGTCTTCATCTGACGGTCTGTGATTTCATGGCCGAGAAGATATGCGAGAGCAGCCGGCGCACCGACATTTCCCAGTGCCAGGAAGGATCGGCGAGCACTCAAGTGCTGCTGAGGGCGGAGCAGGAATTCCGGCACCTCAAAGGGCAGGCGGCAGATAAGGAGGCCCTCATCGCAACATGATCTGATCTTGTGGAGCGACTGATGTCCCAGCTGGCTGATGCATAGGATCAACTGGTGGAGGCGAGTCACCAGATGACCATGCTTCGAAGCGAGCGGGCGCAGGCACAAGCTAGGGATGGCGAGCTGCGGTCTGTGGTGGCCAATGAGGAGAGAGTCTTCAAAGAGCGAAAAGTGGCTCTGGAGGCTACCATACAGAGGGTAGAAGCGCTGGAAAGATCACTTTAGCATGCTGATCCCTAAGGGATTTGTTTTTTCCATCTCATGAACTTTTTTTCTTGTACTGCTCATCATCTCAATCCAATATATGGCCAAACCCACTCTTTGTACCCTTGTTTTAATGCGCTCAACCATAGTTTCGAAATGAATAACAACTCATCCCTAGGCTCCCGTGGGTCATTCCCAACGCGAGAAGTAGGAGATGTTCGTACCATCATTCAGTTCAACTGTGGGGCATTGACCAAGCTTCAGGCATCCAAAATCAGGCCCGGACTTTTGAGGGGACCCTGGGCCGATTGATGTGTCAACTTCTCAATGTGCTCTAACACACGAGCAGGGCAATGCTGGGGGAATTGAAATCCATCTAAACACAGGGGGATAGAGAGAAAGGGTGCATCATGCTGCCAAAATTCAGAACCCAATGGGGCGCAACCATGGAGGATAACTGTCAACCGTGGCGGAAAAACAGCATCCATATCACGTTGGCCTGGAACGGGGACAATAAATGAGGGCTGACCGCTGACCATGTTCGCAACACGAGGCCTAACTCAAATATCGTCAGTCAGTCTTCCGGAACGTTGGCCCAGGAAATAGGCGAACCATAGGTCTGTCATCCATACTGTTAGGGGGTCCCGTCAAACATGACCAGTCCTCTAGAACGTTGGCCCAGGACAGTAGGCGGACCATAGGTCGAGCATCCATACTGTTGGGGGTCCCGTCAAACATAAATGGAAATGAGGATCCGAATAAAGGGGAACGCAAAGCGTGGGAGGTGGAGTGGTGGCTTGTTCGAACAGAGTTCAACACTCTCGATATTGCGCCACCATGGCGAAGGTGCATTAGGCGGACATATCGACCTGATCACGGGTTGTCCCAATTTCCAGGCATGACCTCTTTAATGAGAGAACTGCCGCTTCCCATTACTACCATGGGGCATCCCGAACCTGCTCGGGGTAAATTTCCCGAAGTCGGGCCGAGGGGCCGTCAATAAGGAGTGACGGGGTTTAGCAATCCCTGGGGCTGGACCCAAGACGAAATGTCTGGGCGGTCCTATGTATCCCATTAGGATGAGAATCAAGCCACATGTAGTTCTTGAAGCACAGTTTAACATCATGTTGGACGAAATACAGTTTAACGTCATGCGGGACGAAATACAGTTTAACGTCATGCGGGACGAAATATGGATCTTAGTTTTAGGTCTTAGAGCTCTAACCGTGAATGGGAAGGGGGAGAAACGGACACATGGAAAGGCGGTTACAAAACCCGACGTAAATGATGACCTAAGCCCTACCTACCATGTGCTCTCCGGAGAAATGCTCGAGTCGAGGGACCGAACACAAAGGCGGGATGATATCATCACAGTTTAAGGTCGTAAGTCTTGGACCAACAACACAGTTTAAGGTCATATGGTTTGGACCAACAACACAGTTTATGGTCATATGGATTGTACCAACAACACAGTTTAAGGTCATATGGTTTGGACCAACAACACAGTTTAAGGTCATATGGTTTGGACCAGCAACACTGTTTAAGGTCTTATGGTTTGGACCACCAACACAGTTTAAGGTCGTATGGTTTGGACCAGCAACACAGTTTAAGGTCGTATGGTTAGGACCAACAACACAGTTTAAGGTCGTATGGTTTGAACCAGAAACACAGTTTAAGGTCATATGGTTTGTACCAACAACACAGTTTAAGGTCGTATGGTTTGGACCAGCAACACAGTTTAAGGTCGTATGGTTTGGACCAGTAACACAGTTTAAGGTCTTATGGTTTGGACCAACAACACAGTTTAAGGCCATATGGTTTGGACCAACAACACAGTTTAAGGTCATATGGTTTGGAACAGCAACACAGTTTAAGGCCATATGGTTTGGACCAACAACACGGTTTATGGTCATATGGTTTGGACCAGCAACATAGTTTAAGGTCATATGGTTTGGACCAGCAACACAGTTTAAGGTCGTATGGTTTGGACCAGCAACGCAGTTTAAGGTCCTATGGTTTGGACCAACAACACAGTTTAAGGTCGTATGGTTTGGACCAGCAACACAGTTTAAGGTCCTATGGTTTGGACCAACAACAAAGTTTAAAGTCATATGGTTTTAGACCAACAACACAGTTTAAGGTCATATGGTTTTGACCAGCAACACAGTTTAAGGTCATATGGTTTGGACCAACAACACAGTTTAAGGTCATATGGTTTGGACCAACAACACAGTTTAAGGTCATATGGTTTGGACCAACAAAAATTTTTAAGGTCATATGGTTTGGACCAGCAACACAGTTTAAGGTCATATGGTTTGGACCAGCCGAGAGAGGAGCCTCGGGCCAAAGGGGCCTACGAGGGTTCAACAATCACGAAGGGGCAGAAGATGCTAGCTCCCAGCTGTGCAGGGCCTGAAACGCAATGTCTGGGTGACTCCTCGTTTCCCATGGGGATAAGGGTCAAGCCGCACGCAACCCGCAAAAAAGGGACCCAAGCACATACTCCAGCGCTCAGATCGCAGGAGCCACGAGAGACACCGTTACACAGCTCGGTCTGTCTAATGTGCGGGGGTGTACTGAGGGTTAGTACAAGGAGTTTCGAGATTCCACCTTGACACATTGAGGAGTAACATGACATGAGCCATGCCACCAATCATTCAGGGCCCGTGGAAGCCGGTGAGACGACTGAGGATTACTGTTGACCATGTTCGCAACGTAGCATCCTGTCGTGTTAGCCATGGGGACAAATAAATGAGCATCAATCGTTGAACATGTTCGCAATGCGGGATTAGTATCAATTTGTTGTCTGAAACCCTTGGGGTCATTGGCCCATGACTGTAGGAGAGCCCTTGGGCGTTGTATCCAGGCCGTTCTTGGGGGTCCCTCCGAGTATGAAGGATGACGGGTGCTCAAATGAAGGGGAACATGAAGCTTGGAAAGTGGATGGAACTTTCCTAAGTCGAATATGGCACTCCAAGTCCTAGACCAGAGTACCTTGAGCTCATCAGAAGACCACTAGATAGGGCCAGAGGGCTCAATACGAGAGCGGCCAAAAGATGGCGGATCCACTGGAAAAAGAGGGGCGTAATTCCAAACACTATGGGAACCGGGAGATCGTGGTATCTCCTAAGATATGGGGCTGGACCTGACATCTAGGTGTTCAGGCTGTCCTACGTATCCCATAAGGATGGGAATCAAGCCATACGTAGTTCTAGAAGGCACCTTTAAATGCCATTGGACATAGGGCCAAATCCTGAGGACAGGGTACGCGTGGTGCAGCTATTGCAAACCCGACGTGAATGAGGACATGATCTCACACCCCGCCATGCGATCCTTTCGTTAAGGTCCCGGAGGCGAGACAGACACAACAGTGGACCTCAAGCTGGACCCAAAGACGAAAGGTCTGGGCGTTCCTACGTATCCCATTAGGATGGGAATCAAGTGAGACGTTGTTCTGGAAATACAGTTTAACGTCATGTTGGATGGAATATGTATCTTAGTTTGAGGTCATAGAGATCAGACCAAGGTGATCTTAGTTTTAGGTCTTAGAACTCGGACCAAGGTGCAGTTTAAGGTCGTGCGGGACCACACAGTTTAAGGTCATGCTGGACCATAGAGCCCAAATGTAGGGAAAAATGCAGTTTAAGGTCATGCTGGACCACACAGTTTAAGTTCATGCTGGACCATAGTGCAGTTTAAGGTCATGATGGACCATAGTGCAGTTTAAGGTCATGCTCGACCATAGTGCAGTTTAAGGTCATACTGGACTATAGTGCAGTTTAAGGTCATGCTGGACCGTAGTGCAGTTTAAGGTCATTCTGGACCATAATGCCTAGGCAAAGTAATTCTTGAGGAACCTAGCGTTGGTGGGAGGAGTGATGCACTGATCATATATAGTCACCAAGGAATACGTACCATTGGGATAGACCTTGTGGACAATAAAAGGCCCCTCCCACATGGGCTCCAACTTGGGTGGTTTCCTACCGGGAATCATTGGCGCTCTGAGAGCCAGCACTATGTCACCGTGTAGGAAGGAGCGGAGGCAAACCTTCTTATCGAAAGCTCGAGCCATCCTACTCAGATGCCTTTCCAAGTTATGTAAAGTGCGAACCCTACTTCCGTCCAGCGCCTCCAACTCGGCCAGATGGATTTCGGCAACTCTATCCGGCGCTTGCTGGTCGTAGACCGCCGTGCGCAATGAGGGAAACTGAACCTCAATGGGTAGGACGGCCTCAGCTCCATATACCAGGGAATACAGAGTCACCTGGGTGGAATTGCGAGTCGTCGTCCTATAAGCCCAGAGGGTGTTGGGGAGCTTGTCCGGCCAACTTTTCTTGTTCTGACCAACCATTTTCTGCAAAATGTTAGAGAGGGTTTTGTTAAACGCCTCAATCTGTCCATTTGCCTGCGCATGATAGCGGGAGGTGTGGTTAGAGCGAATGTTGTACTTGGCGTACAATCTTTTCAGCTCGGCCGCTCAGAAGTTGGTTCCGTTATCCGTGAGGATAGCGTGAGGTATTCCGAATTGGTGGATGATATTGGAGCTCACGAAGTCGGCGATAGAACCAGCCTTGAATTCCCTGAGCGGGGCTGCCTCTACCCACTTTGAGAAGAAATCCGTAGCGGTCAAGATGAAACGACATAGGCGAGCCGTCGCCGGCGGGTAAGGCCCTACGACATCCAACCCCCAGACTGCAAAGGGCCAAGAATACTTAGTAGTATGGAGAGGCTCCAGTGGCCGATGCACAAAGTTAGCATGAACATGGCACGCATGACACCTCTTGGCGTACTCGATGTAGTCGGGGATCATGGAAGGCCAGAATTATTCCAGCCTCTGAATCTGGTGGGACAACTTCGACCCAGCCTGGTGGGCGCCACAGGAACCAGCGTGCACTTCGTGCATGACCTGTGGGATCTCAACTCCTTGAAGACAACAGAGGAGAACACCATCAAACCCATGCCTGTAATGGAGCTTCTCACGACTGGGACAGCTTTGAAGGGTGAACTGCGGCGCGCGGCTCCAGATTCGTTCTCGCTCTGCTCGGTCCACCGGGAGATTGTCGTGCTGGAGATATTCAACCAGAGGTGTCCTCCAGTTAGGAACTGTCCCGATCACCACGCCTGGAACCCCGATGGGTCCTGACGCAGGGGCACCAACGGTGAGATGGTTCAATCGCGGGCCACAATCTCCCTCTGGGATATCAGGAATAGGGATAACAGGAGCAATAACTCTCCGGTGCACCACATGGATGATTAGGTCATCCTGTCTGGGCTCTACGAGTGATGCAGCCAGGCTGGCCAAAGCATCTGCTCGACTGTTCTGCGACCGGGTAACGTGAATGACATCTGGTCGGGAGGGGAACTTAGCCATTAGATGGAGGGTGCACTCCAGCAACGACATGAGTTCCGGCTTCCTGATAGCATATTCACCATTAACCTGCTTGATGACTAGCTCAGAGTCCCCTTTTGCACACAGATGGGGCACATTAACCTCCAGAGCCAACTCGAGGCCAGTGATGAGGGCATGATATTCTGCCTCATTGTTGGTGCAGCCTTCTGACAATAAGAAAGAATATGGCAGAACGACTTGCTCCGGGGTGATAAAGATGAAACCCAGGCCCACTCTATGAAGCCTAGGATCATTGAGCCTTCTACCAGTGGGGATTTGGGAGGCTCCGTAAAAGTGCATCTACCAGCATGGGGTGGCGTGATCGACTGAGAGGATTGCCTCATCAGGAAAGCCTGAATCCAGTGGTCGGTCCGCAGAGGTTGGGTGGGCGGTGAAGAAGTCTACCAATGCCTTACCTTTGATAGCCTTCTGAGGTACGAACCTAATGTCAAACTGTTGGAGGATCACCACTCTGCGTGCCAATCGTCCGGTCAACATAGGCCGGCTCAGGATGTATTTCAACAGGTCTACCCGAGAGACCAACTGTACCTCATGGTGCTACAAGTAGTGCCATAATTTCTGCACAGCGAATACGAGTTCTAGGAAGCTCTTCTCGATAGGAGAATATCTAATCGCTGCGTCGAGGAGCCTGCGGTTGAGGTAGTAGAGGCTATTCACTATTCCCCCGTTGTTCTTCTGGGAGAGAAGGGCGCCAAGGGATCGCTCCAGGGCAGTCATGTAAAGGACCAGCAGCCTTCCGGGAACGGGTGGCATCAGGACCGGAGGTTGAAGCAGATACTACTTGATTTCCTCAAAAGTGGTCTTATACTCTTCATCCCACCCATAGGCGGCACCTTTCATCATGAGCCGAGAGAAGGGCTTACACTTGTTGGCCAGATTCGTAATGAATCGGCGTATGTAGGCTAAGTGGACTTGGAGACCTCGAAGCTCCCGAATATTACTCGGGGGGGCATCTGACTGATGGTCTTGATCTTCTCGGGGTCGATCTCGATACCTCGATATCTTACAATGAAGCTAAGAAACTTTCCAGAGGTGACCCCGAAGGCGCACTTCAACGAGTTCATCATCAAATGGCGAGAACGGAGGAAACCGAACACTTTCTCAAGGTCTTTGAGATGGTCCTGGCGCTGACAAGATTTAACCACCAGGTCATCTACGTAGCATTCCACCAGTGTCCCGAGGATCGGCTTGAATATGCAGTGCATAGCCCGTTGATAGGTGGCACCTGCATTCTTCAGGCCGAAGGGCATAACCCGGTAGCAGAAGGTACTCTGGGGGGCCCTGAAGGCAATGAACTCTTCATCTTTGCGGGCCATCCGGATCTAGTTGTACCTGCAGTACCCATTCATGAAGGAGAGGGCTTGGAACCCGGCTGTCGCATCGATCAACAGCTCTGTCACAGGAAGGGGAAAGTCATCCTTCAGACAATGGCGATTGAGATCACGGAAGTCGATGCAAACCCTGATCTGCCCTTTCTTCTTCCTGACGGGCACGATGTTGGCTAGCCACCTGGGGTACTGGAATTACTTGACGAAGTTGGCATTAATGAGCTTATCAACCTTGGCCTCAACCATGGAACTATGAAAAGGGTGCATTTTTCTGGGAGGCTGCTTGAACCCGCGATGGTCTGCTGGGAGGCCAAGGCGGTGGACTACTACCTGGGGATCTAGTCCCAGTATCTCGTCATAACTCCAGGAAAACACATCACGGTGCTGCCCGAGTAAGTCTATGTTTTGTTGCCATTCCTCGGGAGGCATAGAGGCACTGACCAATGTGTGTCTCGGGTCTGCCTCACTACCGAGGTTCACCTGTACTAGCTCGTTGACCGTGGTGGAGACGCCCTCTTCAAAGGCAGGAGGAGCATCTTCCACGTCTTCTTCTATGATCAAGGAAGGATCGTCCATGGGGGGAGCCGTTTCGGGGCTGCTCGACCATGATGGGGAGATGGCACCGGCTTGGGCGATGGAGGTCGTCACGACGAGAGACTCATGCACCGCGGAGATCATGGCGATGAAAGCGGTCGATCCAATCCCATCCGGCCTTCGGCCCAAGGGGCCACGCTTTATGACATCAAAGCAGTGGTGACGCATTGGCTTGAGCCGGTCGATTCGGGCTTGGCGAAACAAACACGTATGACGTACCGCCGTTGCCATGAGCCCAACGTCCCGATATCGTACAGGGGTAGGAGGCTCGGGGATAACCTGAGCCTGGTTGGTATAAGAGTATGAGGTGATTTCCCATCGTCGCTTAGAACTGGAAATATGCCTCCCTCTGGTACCCGAGACAACAAAGCACTCTCCCATATCAGGAGTCGTGGCCTCCAACCGATGGATTGGGAAGAAATATGCGTCATCCAAACCTTCCCAGGGATCACTTGCGACAGCGGCGGGCTCAACCACACCTGCCAGGATTTGCTTGTCCTTGATCTTGTAATAGTCATGGTCCAGGTAATGGGCTTCACAAGAGGCAAAAAGAGACGCATCTCCTTGGAGTACACCCACTCGACCCTTAAGGGATTATTTGAGGCACTAGCGGTATGATGAGGGAACCGCCGCATGCATATGGAGCCATAGCCTACCCATCAATGCGTTGTAGGCAGTGTCCTGAGAGACAACCATGAATTCAGTATTGGCAACCAAGCCACCGAACTGGGTCTTCAGACGAATATTTCCGAGTGGAGTTTGCTCGGTCCTATCATACCCCTGGATTCCGAGGTTGGAGGGAGTTAAATCATCCTCGGACAACCCCAGTTTTCGCAGTGTCTGAGTTGGGATCAAGTTAATCCCAGAACCTGTATCGACAAGACAGCGAAAGACTTCCACGCCATTGAACTGGCCGGTGATGTACAATGGGAAGATGTGCCCCTGTATGGGAAGGTCTTAATCTTCACCGGAAAATGAGATAAACACCTGACATTCGACGTCCCCAATCACCTCGGTGTGGAAGGATTCTACGGCAGCTACCTCCGTTTTGAACTGGAGGGGGCTCCTTAGAGCCTCAACGAGCGCCTCACGCATTTCAGACGACATGAGAAGGTCCTCAAGGATGGAAAGCCTTTCTGGAATACCAGCCAGATGCTTCAGGACATCATACTTTCGCGCCAAACGCGAGCTTCTGCTTACAAGAGGTCGCTCAGTGATTGGGGGCATGACGGGCCCTACTGGCGGGACCGACGACTGACTGGTACTAGCCGCGTCCCGCTGATCATGAGCTGAAGCCCGAGAGGTGGTTGTCATGCCATGACTGGAAGGTCATAGCTGGCCAGTGGTAGGGTTGGGCAGGTTGCGACGCGGGCAGGGTGGTTCCGCCTGATCCAGCAACACAAACGGTGGTGGAAGTGAACCTGTTGTCACCGAGTGAGGGAGCTGTGAGTGCTTCTCTCTATACCGGGCCTGCTGCCTGGTCTCAGTAGCATGCATGGTCTGACTGGAGGTGAAGACTGTCGTGCCCTGGCGATTCATGTATCCACGACTCCGTCGGTGTTGGCAACGGCTGGGGACATTGGGGAGGTCCACCTAGCGCTCCTTGTTGTCGAGAACCAAAAAGGGATTTACCAACTCTACGGTGTTAACCAGAGCGTACCCCGGGCTGTCCGGGAGGTCCGCCTAGCGCTCCTCATCGTCGGGAGCCAAAAAGGGATTTACCAACTCTACAGTGTTAACCGAAACGTACCATAGGCTGTCCGGGAGGTCCGCCTAGCGCTCCTCATCGTCAGGAGCCAAAAAGGGATTTACCAACTCTACGGTGTTAACCGAAGCGTACCTCGGGCTGTCCGGGAGGTTCTCCTGGAACTCCTCATCATTAGGAGCCAAAAACGGATTTACAAACTCTACAGTGTTAACCAAAGCGTACCCCGGGCTCTCACTCGAGGAATCATCCACTACCGGATGGGATCTCGAAGGGATCCCCATCTCCGGGGGCATGAAATCGCCAAGCGTGTGAGAAGATGACGGCAATGGCAGGGCGCGATCTTTCTTCTTGCGTCATCGCCTGCTCTTCTAGGAAGAAGTAGGCTGGGACGACGAGGCCAAAGCGGCGCTCGCAGACTCTGAGAGCTCCAGATGACTCAGGCGGGAACGGATGATGCCATGGGAACATGCGACCGTCTTGCGGGCCATCCAGTCATTATACGTCCGGGACTCACGGTCGGAAACCTGTTCCCACCCATCCCCCTTGTCACCTCTATCATCTGATCCCACGAAGACTCCTGCCACCTGTGCCGGGGATGGGCCCAACCTGACTATGTTGCTGTCAATCTGGTCTTGGAGCCAGTCCTTGAACACATAGCACTGCCGGATGGTGTGTCCCAGGAACCGGTGGTAAGGGCAGTAGTTGGGGTGATCATTGAGACACACCTCTTCTGGCTTCCGACACTCAGGCAGCCGCACGATCCTCTGCTCCAAGGCGCTATAGAAATACCCGGGGATCTGGGCCTCGCCAAATGAGTAAGCCTTATTCCTTCTGTCTGGAAAGGGGAATCTTGGGGGCTGACCATGGCCAGGGGCCGGAGGAGCAGGCCGAGGAGGCAGAGCCAGATTACCTCGCCTAGGTGGTGGCGGTGCGTTACGCGGAGGCGCCTGCCGATTTTGAGGCAGTCGCTGCTGGGTCGGAGGCTGTGGAGGTGGACCCCTACGAGCCTGCTGAGCTGGCCTCACTGGCAGCAACTCTAGCTGTCTGGGGGCCTCTATCTGGGCCACATCAGTAGGCTCAGCTCTAGCAGCTCTCCTTGCAGCGATTACAGGAGGCAGCGGGCGTGCCTGACTGGCCTGTTGCAGGGCTTCTTCAAGGCACTGAGCCTTGTCAGAGAAGTCCTGGAACCCTCCAGGGTAATTATGCGTGATCAGAGAAGGAACCGACTCCACCTTGACGTTCCCTACACACATCATCAGTAATTGCTCCTGAGTCAGTGGCATGTCAAGGGAGTACGTGAGCCCCTTCCACCAGGCGACGAAGTCCACGACTCGCTCGTCGGGCCTTTTCTTGCACCTGAAGAGGTCTGTAATGTTCATCTTCCGGGTTGTGGAACTGAACTAGTAGAGGAATTTCTGGTGAAGATCCTCCCAGCTAGTCACTGATCCAATAGGGAGATGGTTGTACCAGACGAATGTTGGTCCTTCAAGTGTCTGCACGAAGCACCGGAGCTTGGCAGCCTCCTACTACGCCGGAGTCCATAACATAGGCCCACACCTTGAGTTGAAGTGGGCCAAGTGTTGCGGTGGGTCTCCAGTCCTGTTAAAGGGGGAAAAAGTGGGGTTCCCGAATCCTGGTGGAGCCGGCATGTTGTCCACCCATGCTGGGTACAGCTTGCCATCTGGTGGGATCACCACCTGCCGATTTTACAGGGCCTCCTAGTGAGCGATGAGTACTTCCATCAGATCATCCAGATGTGGATTCCTGTCCTAACGGGGATCTCTAATCACAAGCGTGTTTCCAGGCTCTTCGATACGGTAGTCGCGCTCAGCGGCTCGCGGGGCAGCTGGCGGAGCGACTCGCGGAGTGGCGGGAGGAAACCGAGCAGGGTCCCCCAGGTGGTCTCGCCGCTCAGGAGGGTTCGGTGAAACATATCGCGCCCTCCTTTCATGGGTTCTAGTATCTCCCCTGTCGGCGAACATAACACGGTCACGGTTGCCCGGGGGGATCTCAGCAGGGGCTAGATGGTCCTGCCCCTGCTGTCCTGGTCTAGGAGCACCGTAGTCAGGTCGCTGCTCTGCAATGAGTTTGGCCAAGATCTCATCAACCATCCTCTTTTGCTCAGCTAACTGTTGGCGCAGTGTGGCCTTCTCGAGATCTTCATCTTCCTTCTGAACTGAGGCAGATGGGTCAGCGAATGTTATAGACCCAATGGGCTCTTTACCCTTGCCGATGTTTCGACCGAGTTTCAGTGCCTCCGTGGGTACAGGAAGACCTAGGAGGCTCCTCTGTTGGCGAGTAATCCTCCCAGATGGGTCCAGTAGCAACCTATACTTGGGGGGTGAGTCCCCATCAAGGGGCTCCACAATGTTTCCCTCATCTGAAAGGTCATCCATGTTGACCGTGACTGCCCTTGGCGACGTTCCCTCAGGGCCGCCCAGTGGATCGGGATGTCGGTGGATTGAACAGAAGAGGAGAGAAGCATACTACCCCCATCCGCGGACGTGCGCATCGGGGGTGGATTCCTCGATAACTTTGTGGAGTACTTGAAAACACTGGACGCATTGTTGTTGGAGGGCATCGTGGTGGTCCAGCGACTCGGGGTGCCGGACCACGGGGAGTGCTGCTAGGTCGACCTGGCAGCACTGCTCATCGATCTCCTCGAGATGCGCTTGGCTCCCGGGATAAGGAACTAGCTGATGGTGGAGGCGGGAGTGAGTCACCCAGAGAATCTGGCGGAAGCATTCAAACTCTCTCAGGGTGAGTTACTGCGACACATAAAAATCTGATTCTGCGATCGGCCAAAACTTCTCAGGGAAGTGTCCCCCTCCAAGAACAGTCCAGAAGCTCCACGTCTCCGGTTCGGGGTCCGGAACCTGCCGTCCCTGCTCGTCCACCGAGTAATGTCAGGGAATTCACAATGGCATCGAGGCAGGCCACCTGGGAGGTAGGCTGGCCGGCGGGGAATACGACGAACAGGCCTACTGGCCGCCGAGCCCTGGGTCATCCTCCGGTGTCGCAGTGCCCTGGCTGCCACGTCGCGATAGGATGGGCCAACGAACGGGCCTCATGTCACAACGTTAGTGCTTTCCAAGGGTGTATCGCCTCACGATGCTTCTGCCGGTCCCCAGAAAAGCTCCTCACCCTCCCTAATAGGGGTGGGAGGTGCTTCCATGGAGGCCAATGGCAACTGCGGGCTTGACCCTCGGCGGTACGCCATGTCCTCATCCTCCTGGATATACCATCTAAGGTAGGAGGGAATCATATGGATCTCGCATTCGGGGAGTACGAGACTGACGCGTCGTGTCCCCATCCCTACCCTCAACTTGAAGGGTTGGGGGGGAGGTTTCATCGTCGAGTCGTACTCTACCTCAGAATCTGAGAAATGGACCGGCCTAATTTCCGTCCGAACTCCCCTGACATTGCTCCTACGGCGACGACGCGCGGCCTTCTTGCCCTTGGGTAGCTCCTCAGGGTAGGGACGATTTCCGTCATAGGGTCCCCCGACCACAATGGAGTTGGGGCAGAAGGGACTGAGGGCCGGGGTGCAAGAAGCAACGGGACAGATGTCCAAAGGGACATGGGGAGGACCTCCATTTGAGTGGCCGACTGGATACAAAATATCTCCATTCTCGTAGCCAGCAGTAGGGGGAGTGACCTCATACCCCATGCAGCAGGCGCTGGAAGGAGCCATACCCGGAGCATAGCCATCACGACAAAGCTTTTGGCTTTCCAGATTGGAACCACGGAATGAGCCTTCATGGTGAGCGGCACTACCGAGGGTTGGTCCACAGTGGACATTGCCAGTGTCCGCGACTGGGAGACTCGACCCAACTTTCCTGCAGGGCGGTTGGGGTTTCGTTCCCAGTTGGGCACGTGGCTTCCCCTGCTCAACGTGTGCGAGGATCTGGTAACAGGAGTCAGCAGTGGCTCAGGCCACAGTGGTTGCTGATATTGATGCCCCATGATGGGAATTCTCTCCCTCTTGCGCCCGACGCTGGCGTCGAGTCAGACGGGCTGGAACCAGCGGTGCGAGCATGGAGATTGCCAGCTCCTCGGCTCGGGGAGTCGGGTAGCAGCGTCGACGCTGCCTGGCGGGGTTTCTTTCCATTAACCCCTGGGATGGATCGCCGATCGGGTGGACCCGGACATCCCCCACCTCATTGGCATAGGGGAGGGATGTGTCAAGGAGCTCTGGGGATAGACTCCCGAAGTGGTTGAACGTCGACGTGGGGAGCGGCAGCTCCCTGCGCGGCCCTCGAGGGCGGCATTGGTGGTGAGGCGCAACCACCTCTAGATCCAGACGGGCCATTCCCCTAGCGGGGATGACGCCTTCCTCGTCATACCTACGAACCAAGTAATTTATCACCCTCCGCTGGATGATTTCTGACGGGGAGAGGGGGCGCAAGCGCCCGGCTGCTATGGCGGTTGAAGTCGGAGCGGTCGTGAAATGGGCAGGACCGCACGGGGTAGCCGCATCGGTGCTGCCCATGCCCCTACGCAGGTGGGCAGGTGGCGATCGAGCTCCGAATACGGTGATCTGATTCCTGGAAGCAGGGACATGAACCCATTAGCGTCAACAGGAAAAGAGATCAACGACCAAGGCCCAGTGTCATTCCTTCTTCCATGGTCGGCGAGAGGGATCCATGCTGACGGTGTCGCAGAATGGAGTAGTCAACGTCCTGATGGCCTCAACCCTTGGTGGGTTCATGTACCGGTGAGGGTTACCCGGACCTAGTGACATGTTATGGATCCGACACCCCAACGGCTACCATTCCCCGTGTTGAGGAGAAGAGCTTCACGTCGGGTTCACCATTTTTTGTTTCCGAAGCTTTCATCGGGGCGCGCGCATCCGTCTGCAGGGAGGACGTGCTGCTTATTGCCCCGCATTCCCGCTTTCCAAAGCTGGGTGGCATCCGTTCCATGTTCAAGGAAGTTTGCTCCTTGATCAAAACTGGGATGATGGGATGTAGGTTCTCCCTTCCATGGATTCCTCCTCGGAGCTCATCACCTAGTCCGGGTCTCCCTCAGTGATTTAAGACGGGTTCGTGAAGATCATTCCCGGTGCCATATCTACATGGATGCCGGTTAATTATGATGCTTCCGTCAAGACGCTCCAAGGGGTCTTGTTAGGGCAGCAACCTTCGGTGAGGAGAATGGTCACGTCGGGGCGTCGTCGGCATGTCTGTCTTCGGTCCCTCATCACAGGGCTTCTCAAGGGCGCGGAAGCCCGAGGCATCCCACATCGAACTTGGGGAATGCATACCATATGAGGTTTTCCTCAGCTTCCCATGATTAACAAGGGGTATGTCACGAGTTTAACATCTTGCGTAGATGGATCGGGTTGAAGGTCCCCTGGGGGGAACACCGATGTTGGGGCCAGAATGTGGGCGGCTTCCCGGATGCTATGGATTGGGATGGGGTTGCATGATCTCACCGGGATGTGGCGGCCCGGGTAAGGATCGGGATGGGTGGTGGAGTGAGACATGGGGGCATATGTTTTGATACCGCCCAAGAGGGGGAATACAGTTTAACGTCATGCGGGTCGAGGGCATACAATTTAACGTCATGCGGGATGATGGCATGTGGGGATTATGCTCTGAGGCGGCCCATGGTGTGTATGGGGCTTACGATCTAAGGTGACCCATGGTGTGTATGGGGATTACGCTCTGAGGAGGCCCATGGTGTGTAGTGAACCGACATGATGAGGTCGGAACAACTAGGTGGTGGGCTCGTGGAGGCTTCCTACGTACCATGCCTTCACACGGATCAAAGTCCTCATAGTTCGGGGGGGGGGGGGGGGGGAAATGGGGGCTTGGCACACCGACAAGGAGACGGTTTGGGCCAATGATTGTTGGGATTGATCCTCAGGGAGTCTTCCTATGTACCATGCGTTAGCATGGATCAAACTCGACGTAGTTCGCTGGGATGGGGATTACGCTCTGGGGCGGCCCATAAGATGACGTCATGGTCGGTGCGCGCTCTAAGCCCACGTGAGTCATGCTCGGTGTGGGAAACAAGAGGCAGCAGGGACCAGACGATCACGTCACGAAGGGTGCGTCCGTGAGAAGCGGAATGGGGCTTACGCGTCGAGCGGCCCAAAGAGGAAACAGGGGCTTACGTGTGGTTATAGGCCCTTGATGTCGGGGCTTACTCTAGGGTGGAGGCCCGTGGTGCGACAAAGCACAGTGGGAAAAGTACTCCACTGGCCTTGGCAGGGGGGAAGTACAGAGAAGCACAGGCGCAGTCATCTACAAGAAAGGCTAGGGGCTTACGCTCTGAGGCAGCCCCTCCCCCGTGGAAAAACACGGCTCCGACAAGGAGGATCTCATTCCATGTGAGGAAGAGTCCATTCCCGTGTAGACGAGTGGCGTAAAAAATGTCCGAGATGGGGGGACCCTGCGTGCGAAGCACGGGGTCGGACCACAGTTTGACGTCTTGTGTTAAGGACGAGGTAATCCGTAGTTTAACATCCTGCAGCTTGGACGGTGTGGGTTTTCTCCACACCCCTAGGGCTTACATGCCAAACGCCCTCTACCCCTTCTGGAAGGGAAGGCATCGACAAGGTCGTGGTAAAGGGGGGTCGTAGGGAAAACCACCAGGGGGTCCACGTTAGCGTGGCTATGCGAAGAAGAAATAGCCGTTAGCATGCCTATGCGGAGAAGCATAAGGAAAAGCAACGCAATGGGAAACATGACCTAAGGGACCTTGAGGTTATTTCACACGATCCTGGAAGACCGTGCGGGAAAACAACGCATGGTGCGCATGCCCGGTAGAGGGGACATCAGGTGCCGGTGCAGGGGGCAGCCAAGGGGCGTCAAGGTGTGGGGTCCAGGGCTTTGCGCGCCAAAGGGACGATTGGCGTGCAAAACACCGGGACAGCGCGCAATTGGAGTAATGGAATTGCGCCCGAAGAGGGAATTACGTGCAGGGTTTTGCGCGCAAGGCAGGGTATTGCACGCACGGGACGCGAATTGCGCGCAAGGCTGGAAACCGGGGGAAGGGGAAAATTTACTGAAGCTGGTGAAGTTGCGTGAAAAGGGAAAACTTCAGGGCAAGGTGGCGCGAAATGAGGGATTACCTGGATGTCATCTTTCGCGCGGGGGGATCCGAATTGCGCGCATGGGAGTCGCTTCGGATTCCTCAACCCCAAAACCGTTCGGGGTCACCTTATATTTATAGGCGACCTCCAGCGCGGATTCCAGGCAGCGCACGAAATAATCCGTGCCGGGAACCGCTTGCGCATGAAAATCTCGCTGCGGAGAACCGGGGCGTGCAATTATTGTGTGGCACACCGGCACAATTCCGCGAATCCCGGGAGTACTTCGCGTGCCGAACATTTTTTCGTGTGGATCCTCCTTTATTTCGCGCACCACTTCCCGGGCCTCTGGATCGGGCCTCTGACTCCGAATATGACTTTGCTTCGTCATTTCGAAACTTCCTCCAGGAGTTACGACCTTTTTTCGGCGTCAACAGGGAGTATGATTCAAATACTTCCAATGTAATAAGGGTATTTTATTTTAAAAAATCCTTTATTAATGTTTTCATTTACACTATATTTCTATTTTATGTACATGTTTTTAAAATTATTTTACGAATATTTTTATGTTTAAATAAAATTTTTTATAATGTAAATTTTAAGCCTTTAATACTTTTTTTCAATGGTTTTCAAAAATGAATCTTTTTAGGTGTTTTATATGGAATGTTTAGAAATGTGATAAGGATTGTTCTATACAGAGACCATGAATTTTACACTACTGTGACTATTATTATGTTTATATATTTATTAAAAAATATTTTATGTTTTATTCAAATAAAAATATGCTTCTATTTAATTTGGGTATTTTGGTATTACAATATTTTTATCAAATAAAACAGTTTTTTGATATCGAAAATGGGTTTTAAATGAAAAAGGTTCTTTGGTATTGAAAATGGGTTTTTAAAAATAAAAGGGTATTTTAATATCCAAAATAGATTTTATTACAAGTTTGACATAGAGTTTTTGATATTTTATGATGAAAATGTTGAAGTACACTTTTTCTATTCATTTTCTGGTACTTGATCATTATACATAGGTGATGGGTAAACTCAGATAGTGTTGGGTGATCCCATTATAGATTATATGGTGGGTTATCCTAGATAGCACTAGGTGATCCCATTACCAATTATTTGATACGGTTTCCTGGATATCATCAGGTGAACCCATTACAGCTTATACAATGGTGTGTCCCATGTAACTCTTCAATGTATTGGGTTATGTTCCTTTGCATAATAGGAAACAATGATAAAGTTACCAAAGGGTTTCTCCTATGGATTTAAATGGGATATAGTTACCTCATACAAGGGTTTAAAATTGGTTATTAATGTAATGATCTAAGTTATTTAAAAGTGTTTTTAGTTTATTTATATGGGTTTTAAAATATTTATTATAGAAAATGTTTTGTGCGTGATTTCATGTGAAAATGTTTTATTTAAGATTATCATAGAACATTAAAGCAAACGTAATCATTACTTGAGTTTTCTTGCACTCATTGGAATAATGGTTTTATTTTTTTATCCCTTAATAAGCTTTGTGTGCTCATCCCATGTTTTTAAAAAATTTATCATAGATTTTAAGGATGGGTAAGTGAAAATAAGAGGTCAAGTTGAAATCCTTGAATATTTTTATGAAATGAAATAATGTTCTGTTCTAAATTATTTATATGGGTTAAAATGGATACTGATTAGTTGTGTCTTCTTTGTAATATATGGTTTGGTTATCAATGAGTTATGGGATAATTATAAAAAATATAAACATTAAATGATCATAAAAAAGTAATATAATGATTTCTAGACTAAAATATCCTGATTATTTAATGTTTATGTTTGGGTCCTTATTGTTGGAATTAGAGGATGATTAATAAAACTTTAGAGGTTATGATAGTGTTAATATCCATTGCTTGACAGATTTTTATTTATGGTTAAGTTGAAATTATGTAGCATTTTAATATTACCATGTTTCTTTATCAAAACAATGTCTATTCATAACGATTTTCTATAGAGGAAATATAGAATCCATAGTGGGTAGGCAATGAGAAGATAATATTCTTCCATATTGGCATCTCAAGATTATTGGAATTTGAAAATAAAATTTTATTGTAGTGATTTATTAGTTGACACAAGTTATTAATTATAGTGGTATCCATGATAGAGAGGAACCCAATATTCTATGAAGGAACATGTTTATCGTGGAAATTTCATGAGGACACATCCCACATCATTTAATAGATCATCTCCCTTGTTGTTGATGAAGGATTGATAAATTCCTTGAAAATGATATTTGAAGTTATGAGTTGTTCAGAATGTAAAGAAGCATCCCATTAAATTTATCATTTTGATCATGAAGCAGGTTGATAATGGTATTTGGTTAATAATACTTGCTAGAAAGATAATATTGGTGGTAGGGAAACATTTAAGAAAATATTCCTTCAAAAATATTTCGCTACGGTTTTTTGGATTAGTATGGAGAAACAATTCATTGAAATTAATGGAAAAGGATGATGATTCAGTGGATGCGTATGAAGTAAATTGAAAAATATTGGGAAAGTATGTTCAATATTTTATTTCAGATACTGATATAAAAATCAGTAATTTTACTCAGTATTTAAAAAAATTTATGTAGAGATTTGGCCTCATGAGAATTTAAAATTAGTGATAATTTTTTTATTATGAAGACAGTGTTGCGGTAGAGTTTTCTGACACTTGATGACAAGAGTATGAAAAAGTCATGGTGGTGGGATATGGGGAAGAAAAAAAACTAATAATCTGGAGGTAAGCCAAAACCATCTTCCAAGTTCAACAAAATACATGTTGGTGATTTTTTAATAGGATCTGGAACAATTTTTTGGTGTTGGATGTTAGGTCACAAGGATTGTGACTATAAAGAAAATAGACTTAAACAAAAAAATGACGGGGAAACTGTTATGCATATAATGGTGAGGTGTTTTAATTACAATGAGTTGGGTAATTATTCTAATATTTGTTTGAAGATACTTACATGGGATGGAAATAATTCTTATAGAAAATAAACAGGTGTACAAAATACATTTTTTACTACTACAGTTGATGTTGGATCATCGGGTGATGTTGTGGTTGTTTGAGGGAGCAGAATATTTTTTAAGATTAATCATAAGTTGAATTTTTTAGGCACTCATCTTGAGGTTTTAATATAAGATATCTTAATTTGATTAATTTAATTTTTGGAGATGTTTTATTGGGTTTATATATATTTAAGTATTTGGTTTAACTTCAATTATGAAATTACAATTCCTGTAAATGAGACTTGTGGATTTAATAATCTTTAGGGTTAATGTTATCTCTTATTATTAAGGTTATTTTTAATGATGTTCATCATATCTCTGGGATCATTATAAGGATGCAATTTTATAAAAATGAAAATTCTAAGGCTAGGTGAAAATATTTTACAATCATAAATTTCATGAGGCTAAAACCTATAACTAAATATCAACAATGATAAAACGGAAACAGCTTGCCCATGTGATTTCCGACAGAATTGTTCATTTTTAGTGAAATTATTTGAAAAATTAATGTTAATGATGAACTAATGGCATTGATTTGGAGGTTTAAATATTAATTTATAAAATTTGATGAATTTTTATAACCATATTGGATTTTTAAAATTGTTATATATACATTGAAATACTTTTCACTCTTTTAGAGATCTTATTATCCATTAAAATTTAGTTTTTGTGATTATGGATGAAAAAATAATTTTTTGATATTCATTTAATAGAGTAAGGGTTGAATTGGAAATTGATGTAAGCATGAATAAAGGAAGAAATTGTTCTTATGAAATAAAAATAAAATCAAGTAATTATATATGCTTATATTCTAAGACATTAAAATAATTCCATAACTTTAAGAAAAGGATCTTGATACACAAAGGTTGTCATGTTACATTCATTTTTGATGAATCAATCTATATTTTAAATCATCAAATATTTATGGTTTTGATGCCCTTAAATTTATATTTATTATTCATTTTCTTTTGATAAATTACCTTAATAGTTCTCTATAATTGTTTATGTTTTTCTTCCATGTCCAAATCTTCACTTACCACTAATTTTCTTCACTTTGGGAACCTAATATGTCTTATTCTAGATAACCCTCAATCTTTCATTTGAATTTGATCAAGAGGATATTTTATTAACCATTATTTAGATGTGATATTACAAAAAATTTATTTCCAAATGTTCATCCATTGACTGCTGAGATAATGTTAAAATTGTAAGGAAGTAATTTATTAAAGGGGGGGGGGGATGTAACACCCACATATTTTAAAATTTAAAACTATATTCAATAGTTTGTTCAATATGAAAAAAAAATCTTATAAAAGAATGTAACACCCAAATAAATTATGATATATTTATTTTTGAATAAATTAAATCTATTCAATATCTTTCTGTACACACAACCAAGAGATTTTTATTCTCTATAATGTGCAAGACATGCATCATTGTGCTTAAAAGACAGACAAAATATATTACCATTATAAAATAGCCACTAAAATGGAGGGAATGAAAAATATTAAATAATTTATCATATATATATATATCATAATATATATAAATTATTTTAAATTCCTATTAAATAATCAATTAATTTTTAGTAAAGTTAATTTATTCTTTAAAGATAGGTTTTCCTTAAAAATGATTTTTAAAGGAAAATTTATAATTAATTTTAGTACATTATAGATAAATTATATTAAAAAATAAAACTCATATTTTAAATAATTATATTTCGGTGAATTTTCTATATTTTTTTGAAATGTTTCATTGTTTGATGAATAGTGAAAAATATTTAATTTTAAATGAAAACTAAATTTTTTGTTTAAATTATTTATAAAATTAAAATATATATTAAAATAGTTTTAAAATAAAATTATGTCACTTATATATATATTAATCCAACTATTTTTATTGGAATAAATTTTATATTTAATTTTGATATAAGAAAATTGTATACGTTTGAACATTTTCTCTTTGAAAACCCACTTTCGCATCCCGTCTGTGGGATTAATTTTAAATTAATTTTTTTGACATAAATTATTTGAATTGATAAAATGGATTGAAATTTTGGGATAATAATTATTTATATTATATAATAATTTCATCTTAATTGTTTCTATAATTATTAGTAAAAATAGTTAAAATTAATTACCACAATTAAGGTTAGAATTGTGGTTTTGTGCACTAGATGCGCTTGTGAGAAAAATAATTTTACACAGACATATTATTTTTATTTATTTAATATTATTTAATATCTATGATTAATAGGTATCAATTATCTAATATGAATCATTAAATTTTATTCTTAATGGATAAATTACCTGGGTAAATAAAAATATACATGTTACGGTCGTGAAAACTAAAAGGGTAAAATTGATTAAATTAAAGACTAAGGAATAAAATGATAAAAAATTGGATTTTTATGTTGGATGTTTTTATTGAATGAATAATACATTGAATCCATTATTAATCAATATTTTTTCTACATGGCATGAGATTGACCTCCCATTATTTAATACTTTTGAGTATTTATGAAAAATGACATTCCTCCCCAATTATGAAATTTTACCCCCTCTACTCTCTTATTCACCCCATAAAAACACTTCTCCGGCCAAGTTTTAAAAAAATAACTTTAAAACCTATTTATATAGTAATATAATCCTTATTTTTGAAAAAATTACAACCATGAAACGCCTTTGGTGAAATCCAAATTCAGTTATCTGGAGGAAATGTAATATTCTTCAATAGTTTTTTTTATTTTATTTCTTCCCCCACCTCCTTTAGTAATTATTAAAACATTATTATATAATAATATTATTATATTAATTATAAATATATTTTATTATTAAAATTGAACAACCTAAACCCTTCTCCGATTAAATCAAATGCGTTACGAAATCGTCATTTATGTATACAACAGACTACAACCTCTCGAACTAATGTCATTCATTTTCCCACTACCACCTCTCACAGTTTGATATTATGATAAATTAAAAATTTATATATTATTTTTATTACATAATTATACTTATAGAGTAATTATATCATATATAAATTTTTTACTTTTCTTTTCACACGAGACACAATAACATCATTCGTGTTTATGGCGGACTACCGCCTCTTGAAGTGATGTGATTCTAATTTCATTAACGCTTTACATGAAGGGTAATAAGGGTAAAGGTAATGAATATATGTGATACAAATTGGGTAATTATTATATTAAGAAAATATTTATTAGTATTAAAATATAATATATCATTCCATTTCTTACACTATCACTCATTAAAAAAGAGATAACGCCATTCGTGTACGGTGGATAGTCGCCTTCACAAAGTGATGTGACTCTCTTTTCATCACCATAGAAAATGGGTGATATATATAAAAGTAAATTTAAATAAAAAATATTTTATATATGATATTTTTACCATTATATAGTGATAAAATATTACTTACCTGCTTTCCATAATTATTATTGAAAAATAGAAACATTACTCATATGAACGTATATCTAACCATCCCCATGATCGTAACATACATTATTTATCAAAAAAACTTTCTTGATTGGTATTAAAATTATAATTTATGTATAAATATGATAATAATTTCGTGATTATTATTTAGGATTTTTTTAAATCATTTCCTCTTTGACCGTAGTCAACCCACCAAAGTCATTTTTGACACATAAGCCGAATATGGTTAAAACATATGACTTAAACTTAATTAATTATATAATTGTATATAACATAGTAATAAGTGAAATAAAAGTAATAAAAAAATCTAAAATGTTCTTAAATCGTGTAAATAATTAATATAAGTAATTATTTAGGATGATAAATAAATATGTGATAAGTCAGACTCAAGGTTAGATATTTTCTCTCAATCTCCTTTAATTGAGGAATATTTTGATGTTATGCACCTAAATACTTTTCAGATGTGTATATACAAACCCTTTTAAATATCATATATTGATTTTATAAATTATAATGGCATTTAATGTTTTATTTAATCTTATTCTTTCATGGGGCCTATGATTCATATATTTCCAATGTGTTAAGGGAATTTTCTTTTAAAAAACGATCTCTTAATGTTTTCCTTCGGACACCCTTTCCCTTCCATGTCTATGTTTTTTAAATTATATTATTAAAGTTTATATATATATTTAAATGATTTTATAGTGTAAAAGTTATGTTTATTTTACATTATTTTAATGGTTTTCAAAAATGAATATATTTGTATTTTATATGGATCATTTTGCTAAATGAAAAAAGGAATATTCTATATGGTGACAAAAAAAATTCGAACATCACGACAATTATTTTATTTCTCAATTTATTCAAAATATTTCATGTTATATTCAAATAAAAACTATATTACCCTTATTTTGGGTATTTTGGTATGGAAGTTATTTTATAAAATAAAATGGTGATTTGGTTATGAAAATGTATTTTCAAACAAAGGTTGTCTTGGTATTAAAAATGGGTTTAAAAAAGGTATTTGGATATCCAAAAGTAATTTTCCTATGAGTTTAAAGTATTTTTTAAATTTTTTTGTCATGAAAAATTGAATTTATAAAATATTTTATTCCTAATATGGTACTTGAGAAATATACAATAGAGATAGTTAGTCCCATATAGCATCATGTGATCTTGTTATACATTACAAGATGGGGAGGACCATATAAATCTAGGTGAGCCTATTACATATTATACGATTGGGAGGAAAAGATATACCTAGACCCATGCTTAATGTACATGGATATTATATCATTTTAGATTAATACTCAGTACATTAATAAAATAAATGCCTGAGGACCGTAATAATTTATTGTCTTTGCAAACTTCAAAAAAAAATATTTTATCCTTGTCAAAGATCTTCAAAATATCCCATAAAGATCGACACATTCAGTAATTCTACCTAAAAAATTTCTTTATGAACTGGGAAAAAACATAAGAAAGGGGTGATCTTAAAAGATCCGTAGTGGTAAATAAGGGTGATATTTAAGTATAATTATGAGTATAAGGTCATGTGAACAAGAACATGAATATAGTAGATCATAAAATTAATATAAATGGTAATATACATGAATCATGGCATAAATAATGGTAGTTAATAAGACATGAATCATAATGAAATAATGAACATATCCCATTAAAGCATAACATAGGAATAAAACATAGAATTTTGGAAGAAAAATATGCATATAATATGATTTCCATAGTAGCCAATGAATCAATTCCAATATAATCTTGGTAGTATGGGTTCACTCCCGATACCATCATGGTAGTCATGGTTTACTCTCATGGCCATATTAATATCATGAGTTCACTCCTTGTATCATCTTTATAGTCATTGTTTACTCCCCTGGCCATCTTAGTAGCCACCTTTTATTCCTAAAACCATCTATGTCTATCTCATGATATATAAATATTTACTAAATGCATTTTAGGGGATATATTTACCACCCATATCATATTGAAATCATACATACATGTAATAGAAGAAAATAAATAATCATATCATAACCCACAAAATTAAATGGGTATTATTAACTTGTAATAACATCATAACCTATGGAAAAAAGACAGGTTTTATAATAATTTCATTATAAATTTAACCCTTGAAAATAACTAGGTTTCAAAATCATATAACCCATGAAAGAGAAACATGTTTCATAAAAATCATTCCATAAAAAATATCTATTTAGATAAATAATATTAATGTAAACATTGAATAATTTCCCCACAAAGGCATGAGTTACACCAATGGATGTTATCTTACATGGGAAATAATTTTTAATGATATTTTAAAAATGTTTCTTGAGGAAAATATCCTTTCATATTCGAATTATTATTTTTAACATATAAATCGATTTGAAAAATAATTTTCATAGAAAATACATTTAAATTTTATAATGTAGAATTGAAATCATTTTGAAACCCTTTTCCTTGAAAGCTTATAAAACAATATTCAAAAAAATTTAAAAACTTTTTTCTTTGAAAACACATTGAAAACCTATAAATAATGATTGAAAAAGTTATAAAAATAATTTCATTAAAAATAATTTTAAAACTTCTATGTAAAACATGAAGACATTTTGAAAACCATTTTCCTTGAAAACTTATAAAATATGCTTTAAAAAATTTGGAAAACCATTTTCCATTAAAACATCTAAAATAAGCTTCAAAACATTTTTGAAAAAACAAATTCTTGAAAATATCTCTTAAAAAATTATTTTAAAAATTAACCATTAAACATGAAAAGGAAGCTTCAAAGTATTGATGGTGGATAAATCCATATATGTAATAAAAGGTCAAAAGAACATTAATTTTTCATGGTAAAGGATACAAAATGACTCATTTTGAAAGAGACGGGAATTTTCCTTTGAAAAAAATGGTAAAATAAAATAGGCTAAATGTTTATTTTAAATATTAAATGATAATGGTAAAATATTCATTTAAAACATTTTTAGAAAACATGGTTTTAAATGAATATTGGTTTCTAGCTAAAGAGAGGGTAAAGTCGGTCATTCTGAAAAACACATTCTTAACTATCTTATATACCAAATATTGGAAGAACATCCAACAATATATGAAAAAATAATCAATATTAATAGGATAATAACTCTCATGAATTTTCTTTAGATATTTTTCATAAGATTACATCAAAGGAACCATAAACATACACAATCTTGAAAAGTGATGAGATCATTTCAATAAACTCTTATAACATGGTAACTTCGGATCATACTATACATGTAAGAAAACGAGTTTAATTAAAAATTAAAAGGTCATTAAAAGAATTAAATTCATGATATGGCACGTAAAATATAATTATATACACTACAAAAGAGAATTTAGGTGTATAGTAAAACATGATTCTCTAAGAAGGAAAATTGAGAAAAAACTATTAAACCGATTTGGTAACTTTTGAAACTTAATACCCATGAAAGAAATATCATAAAATGGATATGTTAATACCCAAAAATTTATTCATTAAATACTTATAATATAATCAAGGCCAATATATACACAAAATAAAAGGAAAGAGTGGTTAACATAGCATGTATCTCATGGAAATAAAAATTGAGATGAAATCGCCTTACCTTGTGTCTTAAATTTCAGCGTACTCATTAAAACCACATGTATAATAAATATAAATTTGTTATACATCCTTCAAAAAAATATTATTAAATATAATACCATATATGGTTTTATTATAACCCTGCATTACCCTCTTGTTAAAAATCATATATTACGGTTTCACTTCGGGTAATATTCTCTTTATTCTTCGTATGAGGCTTAATTTGTTATATCATTGGTACATATATTTTTTATCTTGATTCCCATTATTTAAACTAGAATATAAATACAATCTATATCCTGAATATTTTTATTATAATTATCTATATAATATATAAGTACAAAATTTAATACATTGTTCATGGAGATTGTAAGTCGTACGTATAAATGAACATTGTTTCTGTTTTTATTGTTATATTGAATGGTTGAAAGAAAATAACATATATGTATATATTTATAACATTATTAAATTACAATTATGATATCATGTATATTATATATAATCACTAATCCCATCCTAAATACATTCTGTGTAGTGGATGAACAAGCCATATCACATTGAGGGGCCGATAGTCCACGCTTCCTCAAACAAAATTACTATATCGACACAAAATAGAAAGTAAAATGATATGTGTTTTAAAAAGGAATAAATAATTTTAGATAAATAATAAATATAATATATTAAATATGTAAATATATTTTCCATCATAATTTTCACCATGGGAGGTGGTAAGGAAAATTTAACAATCATCGTTTAGTGAGGCGGTAGTTCACTATACATGTAAACATGTATGTTAGTTACCCATTAGATGGAGGTGTGTGTAAGTGTAGGTAAAAAAATTAGAATAAAAAATCATAGTATATTTAGTATACTGATGTTTTTATACATTAATGGAATAATGAGAGTGGAGGGGTGGTGAGGGAAAATAAAAGAATGGAATTGATGGAAGTAGTTACCTCTTAATCGAGTAACTCCTTTTGGTTTATTCCAAAAGGATTACTTGGAAGAGTATATTAAAAAAGGGAGGATTCATAAAGGAAAATTGGATATTTTATATATTATTTGAGCATATTTTGGTCAATCCCAGTGGCATGTGAGGTGTGAGGAATTGGGGGGAAAGGATCCATTTTTATAGTGGAGGATTGACGCTCTTGTAAATATTTGAATAGAAACATTCACCAACATTTTTAACTTTTCAAGTGAGTATAATAATGATAAAAAGTCTATAAAATAGAGTATAGAGTCTAAATATGTCCATATAATTGATTTTGGAAAATTTTATAGGTCATTTTGGAGCTTAAGGTTATGTTTTAGCCGCTTCTTAAACTTAATTTAAACTTAATCGATGTAATCAATTTTAATTTCATTAAAACATATTTATGGTATAAAACTAACTAAACTTTCTTATACATTATAAATTATTATTATTACAAATATGGTATCCATTTTAACAAATTTATATAAAAAAATTGGTAGAAATTAATTTAAAATTAATCTGGCTGACGATATGACACTATAAGTTTTTGAAGTAAAAATGATCAAAAGTTTGCGATGTTTTTATGTCCAATTTAAATGTGAAATCAGTTACAATGGCCTAAATTGGATTAAGGTATAGAATTATTATCTAATAAAACTTTTAAACTAATTTAAAATATAATTTAACCTTATAAATAAATTAAATGAAAAGTCAATTTTGAATTAAATTCTAGTATTTTTATATATTCATTAAAAAATAAATCCCCACAGAAAACACCAAAAACATATACTAACCAAATTTTTATATTTATATTTAAAATATGAAGCTTATTTTTAAATATTAAATCTATAAAGGGGAAAATTTTGTATTTAAAATGGGTTCTATATTAAAAGGTGGTGAGACTACATTTTTAAAAATATATGTTTTAAGAATGAAATTAGGTTTGTTATTTATCTTATGTCTCTAAATTATATTGAATGAATAAAAAAATATTTTATTAAATATATATATTATATTTAATTGATATCACTCACTAATTTTAATTAATGCAATTTATTAGGGTAAAACAACTTTCTGGGCAAAAAAATATTAATATTTGTCTTTATATTGAATCAACTTTTATATTAATTTCTAATTAATTAATAGCCTATGAATTCAAATAATATTTTTGTAAACCATATATATTTATAAATTAGTTAATATTATTCATTAAATCAAATTTAATTGCAGGTTTATATCATATTATATTAAATAAAATTATTTTAATAACAAATTTGGTTTGGTAAAACTTGACTATTCGTGTTGTGCAAGACATCAAGGAAAGTCATTGTTTTCTGTAACTAAAGATAAAAAATGTTTTCTGTGTGGAGAAAGATAAAATTTATGTTGCGTGTAGTGCATGATTAACTTCTTGTTTCATATTATACAATCCAGACATAGTGATTTAAGATAAAAACCTATTTTCAGTGTTATGTTAAGTGAAAAATATCGCAAAGGATAAATTTATTTGGAAAAAAAATCACAAAATCATGGAGTGTTACAAGATAGTTCTAGGTGAGACCATTATAGATTACATGATGGGGTGGCCTAGATATCACTCCAATGAATTTGGGTAATGATCCTTTTATTAATAGAAAATAAGGATGGGTTTACGAAATGGGTTTTTATAGGATTTAAATGGCCTCTAGTTACTCTTAACATGAGTTTAAAATTGGTTAAGAATGTGATTCACTATATTACTGAAAATTGTTTTTAATTTATTTCTATGGATTTTAGATTCATTATTTTTTAAAAAAAATTGGGTTTATTTCATGTTATTTTTTTTGAATTCATATTCACAAAGAATATTGAAGATAAAGGTAAATGTTACATGATTTTTTACATTTTCACAAGACTAATAGTTTTCTTTGTTTTTATATCCCATATTGAGATTTTTGTTCTCATACCACATGTTTAAAAATATTCATATGATTTGGGTATGGGTTAGTTAATGGGAGATATGAAGTTTCCTTTCTTCAATATTTTTATAAAATGAAATCAAAATTTGTTTAAAAAGTTTTATGTCCTAGGAAAATGGATTTTGATCAGAAGTGTGCACATTATATTATATGTTTTGGTTAAGTATGAATTATGGACTAAGTCCCTGAAAATAAAAATCATAAAAGATCCTCTAATGTGTGAGAATAAATTATTGACTAAAATCTTAAGATTATATAATGGTTAATGCCTGGCCCTAGTATAAATTTAGAAACATAGTCCTCTAACCCATACATTTATGGGGTTTATCAGGCATTATTGATATTATAATGGTAATGTTGGGTGAATATAAAGTCACAATATTCCCATTAATAAAAAATTTATGTATCCTATCAAACTACAATGTGTAAAAAAATTTATACTACATACCCAAATTGGTCTCTGAGTTTGATCATTATAAAATGTCTCTACTAATTTTTTTAGACCATTAAATGGTAAATTTTGAATAATATAGGCCATCATATCAATAACCTAAGAATTTTCAGTTTCATACATGTGTAATATTAATATAAAAGTAATTTTCAATTAAATATTTATGGATTTTAACACTTTTAATCTTTCATCAAATTTATAGGTGTATAATATGTCCCTTAACACTAATCTCCAAACCCTGATCTATGAATATGATAACTATATAGAGTTATATTGGTGAAGTATCTACATGATTCACCATATCCATAAATAAATTTGCCACAAAATGAATTAGAGCTCTAAAGGGCCCCAAAAATTTATTTTCTAGTGTATTTTGAGAGTTGAAAGAAATATTTTTTCGAAAGATTATTTTGGAAGGTAGAAAACGTATTATTTATTTCATACTTTTACATGAGGGACATAAAATTCCCACGGTTTGGTTATTCTCTAGCCCATGGATTTTAGTTTTATTAATATGATGTTAGTGGTTCTTTTGGATTACTGGACCCCAAATGAATAGTTGTCACTCGTGAGGTAGGATATAGAAAAATAAGACAGAAATATATTTATTTTACATAATTTCCAAAACATAATCATTAAATCTTATAATATTCTCACAATCTGATAAATTAATTTTTTAGATTCTTTGGGGATCATCAAGAATGGAAACTTATTTTATGATAATTCTGATCATTTCTAAATATTTCAACTACCCTAGATCAACTTCTAGACATATTATAGTTTATACAAATATTTATAAAATGTGGGGGGAAACATATAAAAGGGGTGTGCCACAAATATTAGTATAGAAATAATAAGAGATAACCAATGATTATAATTATTTAGGAAAAGATAAACAAGTCGGTATGAGAGCATAATCATGATCCATGAAGATAACATTATGAAAAAATACCCAGTCAAAATATATCAAAATTCATGTGGTATTTTAAAAAACTTATGTATCAAAACAAATGAATTTTTAACAAAGCAGAAGTATATAAATCATAACATATTTGGCCACACATCAAAACCAATTTTCCATTAGGTATTAGGATTCACAAACCTGTTTCATTTAGTGGCTTAGGCTTCACGAACCACTCTCCCTTGGTGGATGAGGCTCCTGTCACCAATTTACCTTGGTGGATCTGACTTAACTGACCTATTTCCCTTGGTGTATGTAGTCATAAAATATCATATTCCATTATATAATGGGTTATAATGGTTTACCCACTACATTTGGGGGGAAATATTAGGCCAAACCCTCAATTTAATAAGAAAAATAAATATTCTCTCTATAAGATATCTATCGTTCAACATATCATGAAAACCCATGGGAGAGAATGGGTTTAATTCATCACTTCATAGAGAACCCTAAGAAATAAAAAAGGGTTTCAAAACATTTCTAGATATTATAAGAAAAATTATAATGAAGAATGTAAATAGTTGATACCTAAAACTAAATTACTCCAACATGTTATTTTATAAAAACATTTATAAGGTAGTTTATGAAAAATAACTTCTTATTAAGTAATGATTTTAATGTAAAAGTTAAAATAGTAGTGAAACCATTAATGTGATTTTCTATACCCCTTTCAACTTCGGCATATGTGATAAATTTATGGGTCATGCAAAAAAACTGATTTTGAGAAATTTAACTTTTTATAAATTAAAAAGAATATATTTAAAAAAATAAATATTTGGAAGTAAAAAAATAAACAATGAATCCTTCCAAAGACATAAATGTTTCAAAAAAATGAATTTATTTTAAACAAACAAATAATTTTAAATAAGGAAGAAACCTATTAAGTAATTAATTCTTTAAAATACAAATTTTTTTCAAAAATGTGAAGTGAAAATATTTAGAATAATATAATTCTTAAAAATAAAGTTCAATAATAGATTCTGGAAAAGACATGAAGGTTATCAAAATAAATGTCAGTTGGAGATAATACAATTTATTTTGAAAGATGGAAAACCTTTTGAATATTTTAAAATATATTTTGTTGAAAACTCATATCCCAAAAAAGGTAAAAAATATTTTTTTAAATAGTAGAAGGAAATAATTATTGTCATATGATATAAAAAAAATATTAATATTACAATTTTAAAGGAGAACGTTAATGGTAATGGAAAATATAGACAATAATAGGTAATTGTCATTAATGATGTTGAGAATTATTTTCCATGATGATATAATTTTGATCTGAAAAAATTATTTATGGATGATCATTTGAATAAAAAATATCATTTTCCAAAAATAGAATAAAATATACCATGACATAAAATCTTTTGGTGGAATCAAAGAAACATAAATGAAAGAATTTTAAGAAGAATCATTGAAACCCAACAATGGGGGGTGAGTTAACAAATACCCATGCAATAATAATATCTTTTGAATCAAAATAAATTTAAATAAATAATTATATATGGATATTTAAACCCTTTTAAATTAATAAACTTGGAAAGATAAATATTTTATGAAGTTATCAAACCATATCAAAGATATCTTTGTGCACAATAGTAAATATGTATCATGAAATTAAATATGATACAAAGAACCCACTTATGATAACTGTAATGTAAGAATGAAAAAATATATAATAGTAATACCATGAATTGAAAATTTAAATATCCTAAAATGAAAGATATTAATTATACTTGATGGAAATTTTTTCAATATCAAACATATCTCATGGATTTGAAAATGTGCAGAAGAAACCCTATCATTTTATTCCCACTTATTTGTATGTACTCCAACCACATTTATACAAATAATAACATTCTAAATAACCACTTTAATAGACTTATTCATATCTATAAACATTTATAAACATAGATTTTAATTATTTTCTATTTGAGTTTTACTATTTATTAGCTATTTTAATATCGTGTTACATAACTTAATTTTTTTTAACTAGTCTCATAATCAAAATTTTGTTCTTTATTATTCTTCAAAATTTTATAATTAAAATATAATACAAAGTATTTTAATTGATTATTTATGATATTTTATAATGTTATATTCTCATTTAATGAAATGTTTATTTATTCTTCATGTAGAAAAAATTAGATACAATCATGTTTTGGTGATTTTAAACAAAAAAATATTGGTTAATTAATTAATATGTTTAATAACAATGTTATAATTATGGTAACAAAATAATATCACTATTTAAATATTTTTAAAATATATCACCATCATAAAGGTCCCATATCCTTAAATGGTGTTATTTTATAACATTGTTCATGTGGGTTATTAGACCAACCCAAGCATGAACATACCATAATTAAGGGATGAGTGTGGTTTTCAAAGTTATTTATTTTCACATAATATCATTATTAAAAATGAATAATGGAATTATATAGACATTTTTATGGTGATGAATCTGATTTTATGATATTTTAATAAATAATAATTATATTATATTAAAAAATTTATATGATACTACATAGAGGTAGTAGTCCCATCAACACACGATTGACGTCTTCATTTCTTAAAAAATGAACGGGAAATAAATTGAATTATAAATACTATCTAAATTATAATATTTATATTATATAAATAACATTTTTTATTCAATTTCGTCTTTATAACTAGTGATGAGTGGTGGTAGTGAATAGAGAAGATGTCCCTTCAGGGAGGCGATATTCCTTACTAACACAGGATCATGTTCTATTATTTTTCTAAGTGAATGTAAAGTAATAAATAATATTTTTCCCAAAATTATTATATAAATTTAGTTTAATAATGATATAGAAGTAATTATATTATAATCAATATAGTATTTTTCTTATTATAAAGAATAATAAAAAGGGTAAAGATTAAGTATTACTGACTTTGGGACCTTGAACATTCTCTTCAATGTTTCCATGAAAATAAATGCCATCAGCTAAATAATTAGGACTATAGGCTTACAAAATATGAATATTATTTTATTAGGATAAAAATGGAATAGTTTTTGAATGAAATTGGATAGGGTAGTATTTTCAAGAAGTGGTTTACATTTTACAATTTAATAAGTGATAAAAGGAAAACATTGAATACCAATAATTTTTTAACAATAGAATAATAATATTTAAGGATCAATGACTTCAAAGGTGATAAATAATGGATTTTTGGGTGATATAATTTTTAGAAACCCTATACCCCCAATTTTTAAAAATATTTTTAACAAGTTTAAAGACTTTTATAGAATAGTTTTTTACATTTTACGATGTTTTTTGTACCTTGGTAACTAGTTTTTACACAAGTAATTTATATATTAATTAAAATAAAATGTAACCCCCTAATGAAATTTGGGTTTTCTAAACCTAAATTTAATCCACATATAGTCTAATTAAATTTATAAATAAAATTAGATTAACTTTTAAATTAAAAATGTGAATATATATATATAAACTATTTTTAATTTTCTTTTTCTTCATCAAAAAATTATTAATCTTAGTTAGTTTTGGTAAACAGATCATTGAGTGAAAATATAATAATATATAGGTTTTAAAAAATTGAAATTATTTTATAGAAGTTACATTCTTTAATAGATTAAAAAAGGAAAATATTAGAAATAATATTTTAATATAACATTTTTACAATTAACATTTTCATGAACATAACTCCTAGTACTAATTATTTTATGCCTAAAAATGAAATCTGACATATTAAAAAACATGAATATATTAATCAAAATTTTTAAATAATTTTTTTTTATTTTTTTCTTTAAGTGATGAAAAAAATTCTTCATATAATAGAATAAAAAAAATTTGGAGTATGTTATTGATTATGTTTCTAAAACCTTAAACATGGGTTTTTTAATTTAAAAAAAGTATTTTTAAATGAATAATATTACTAAATAATTATAATTTTGATCTAATGTTTTTTTAATGTAATACTTCATGATAACATTATAAACATTACATTATTAATAAAAAAAATTACAATTCACCTAAAAACAATATTTTTTAAAATATAATATATTCCACCTACAATAATATTTAAATTTTTAAATTTTAAATGAAGTTAATCGTGTTAATTTCTAATTAACAAACATATAAATTTCTATTTTAATTGTCAAATACTAATAAAAACTATTTTTATAGAAAAATAATCTCTTTTTCTTTAACCGTCAAAATGAAAAATGGGTAAAATATATGTGATAAATAATTTTTTTTAGTTTAATAATATAATACTTGTATCATATCTACTTATATTTACATGTAACCTTAGGATCTGTAATTAAGATATAAGTATAAGGTACGCTCTTGTGGCAGTTAGGGTTACTGATTCTGTTAACATAGATCTTATGGTAATTTCCACTAGAATGAATTTCACTTACATATGATTTCATTTATAAACAAATTGATTCTGTTTATCAAGTTTTGTTCTAGATAAAACCCTAGGGTGTCTAACTATATCTCATTCTTTTTAAAATGTGGACCATAAGAGAGGATTCCACTACCCAATTTTATTTCATTAATTTTTCATCATATATATCATAGAATGGTTACTTCCTTTTATACCCACTAAATTAATAATTATTTTAAAACAATAATTTTTTTTAATAATATATCATTTTTTTCATTTTATTTTGGTTTTGTGTTTAAAAAATTATATAGAGATAATATTTATTTAAGGAAAAGGCATTGTCCCACTTTGGGTCATTACATTCTCTGCCCTTATAAATTACTGTGTGACAATTTAAATTAATCAAAATTAATTAAGTATTTTGGTGTTTCCATAAGATTTTCATTACTTGGGATATAATTTATATTGATATTTCTTCACCATTAATGAGCTTTCAGGACATAAGGACTTCATACCATCAAAGGGGCGGTCGTGCAAGCATGACGTGCTGGTGGTGACATAGGCCTGATGCAAGAAGGGACTTAGATCCATTCAAATGTGGACCTACAAGTCATATAATGGGATTCTAGCCCATAGGGCCTTCGTTCTATGAATATAAAAAGTAATAAAGTATCTAGTTGGGTGGTTTAGGCCTTGGTGGGATAGTACCTTCCTTTTAGGCATGTGTATGTGCATTGTGTGTGTGCGTTTAAATGAAATTGTAACCCAAAGCACTGAATATATATAAGATGTCTTATATAATGACATCGTCATTTAAAACTAGATACTTTCATTTAAAATATGATATAATTAGATAAAAAATTACTATTTTGATTTATCCTTGGTTTTATATGGTCATTTTCTATTTGGTTCCCTATTATTAATCATTATGAAATTTTAATATTTTAAAATCATTAATATTGGATTATAAAGATAATGTGATAATCCAAATCATATCCATTATCAGGGTTAAGATATAAGATCATTAGTAGGCCCACTCATCCTGAACCAAACTGAATATTGAGTTATTACCCAACCATCACTTTTCAAAGTGATTACCACATAAGTTAATTTGATTCAAAACCACATCCAATTTCAAATATCTTGACATGGGTAAAATTACTTGGGAACCACACAATTTATACATTATAAAAGCCGTTAGGATGTTCAACTATACCTAGAATTATCCTTATGACTTATCCCTTCTATTTTCACTGAAATTATCTAATCCTAATCCTAAAAAATAAATAAACCTGTTATAATATGAATTATAGTTTTCCAATGTAATGTTTTCTTTATTTTAAATCATTTACATAAACTTATCATTAGAAATTAATATAGTATCACGATCCCAAGTAATGAATTTCCGGTTTCATTGAGGATCAGAAATATAAAGAAATAATTTTATGCTACATGTTAACATTCCTATGTATTTAAATTACTCAAGATCCAGTTATTGACATGTCATATTTTACACTAAAATTTATAACTCAAGAAATGAAACATAAAAATGGGGTGAGCTCAGTTACATAGTATGGGAACCATAAGAGATACTCAATGATTTTCATAAGTTATAAAATATAAGAATGTGGGTATGAGATAATAATAAATATCTATAAATATAACACTATAAAAAATACTCAAATAAAACATGAAGCATAATACATGAATAATTATAATATAGGTACATTTAAAAATAGAATAATGTATTAATAAAAAAATCATAATATTCATAACATAGTTGATCAAGAGTCGTAATCTATTTCCTTGTGTTATTCATGATTCACTCACTTTGTTACCTCGGTGGATCATTCTTGATTTACTAGTTTATATTAGTGGATCAGTCTTCACTCAACTATTTTACTTGTAAGATCATAATTCACTAACATGGTTTTCTTAGTGGATTGATCCATCACAACTCCTTTTCCATTATATCAAGTTATATAAATCATTACCCTTTTCAATAGAGGAATATATAGGGCCAAACCATCATTTAAATGAAAAAACACACATTTTTTTCCATTAGATATCAATCATTTAACAAATCATGGAATCTTATGCTATAAAATGGGTTTCATTCAACACATCATAAAAAACCCATGTAAATTAAAATTGGTTTGGAAACATTTCTCAATGGTATCCATAAAATTGACCTTAAGAATGTAAAAGGTGGATACCCTCACGTAAATAACCTTAAAAAGAATTTTAATAAGATCATTTAGATGAAAAATAATTTTTTTATAAGTAATATATTTAATAATAAAGAGTAAATTGGTTGAAAAATCACAATATATTTTTTTATTACACATTTAATTATATAATAAGTGATGAAGTTATAATTCACTTTGAAAAGTCATTTTTGGAAGGGTTACTTTTGATAAATTGGAAATAATTAACATTGAAGATCAATATTCAGATATAAGTTTAAATAATGTAGACATGAAAAATATAATGTTTTCTAAAAAGTGATGTGAAATAATTTTGTAAAATATTATTTTTTTTAAAAAATATAAATATTAAATAACGTCACATTGAAAAATATATAGAGGTATCAATATTATGATTAAAAAAATAGAATAGAATTAAATTTTAAAAAATAATCATTAATAATTTGTGTATTTAAATACATAATTGTTATAAAAAATGGGTGGTAGAATTTAAAACATTTTTTTCAAAATGATGGAAAACACTTCAAATATTTTGAAATATATTTTTTGAAACCCCCACAACATTAAAAGAGTTAAAAATATCTATATTAAAAAAGGGTAACGTAAATATGGTTGTGAAATGATTTATCACATTATCAGTTTTCTAATTGTAATGGAAAACATTAATAAGAATGGAAAATATATACTATGAGAGGAAACCATCATTAGAGAATAGAAAAATTATTCTCAACAATCTTATAAAATATATGTGGAAAAAATTCATCATGGGTGATGATTTTAATAAAATATTTCATTTTTCATAGATAGTAATATAATATACCATTAACTAAAATCATTGGGTGGAATCTAAAAAAAATTATGAAAGAAGTTCAAGTAGAATAATTCTAACTCAAAGAAGGCATTTGAGTGAACAATGACCCTTACAACCTTAGTATCCTTTGAATCAAAATATATTTATAGAAGGAACATCACATGTATCTTCAACCCCATTAATTACATTAATTCATTAAAATAAAATCATTATATTTTACTCATACATTATGAAAAATTCAACGGTGCGATAAAATAAATAATTCTCATGATATTAAATTTGTGACAATGAACCCTCTTACGGTTATGATAATGTATGAATAAAAATAATATAAGAGGTATGCCATCAAATAGAAATTAAAAAATCATGAAATGAAATATTTTCATTATTCTGGAAGGAAATAGGTAATTGAATACACCATATAAATGAAATTATGGTGAGAAATATCAAACATGTATCGTGGATTTTAAAATGAGACAAAGAAACTCTAACCTTGAATTATAACTTAGTTGAATTCACTTTAACCTCATGTATAACAAAAAATCATAATAACCTATTTTGTAACACTATTCATATATATAAACATTTATATAATTAATTAATAATTATTTTATACATATATATGTAGTATGGAGTAAAGGGAAAAAATAGAAAAAGGGGTGGGGGTGAATTTCACATTAAAAATTGAAAGTAAAATAATATAATTTTTAAAAACATATTTAAAAAATATTAGTGTACTTAAAGATAAAACAATTATATATAATAATTATAAGATAAAGATTAAAATTAAGAGTTATTCTATAATATATTGATTAATTTATTTTGATGGATTAAATAAATTATGAAATGAAAAATTGAAACTAATAAATAAATAAAAATGTAGAAAGTAAATGGGGAAAGATATGTTTTAAGTAATTTTGGAAATAGTACACAAAATTACCCCTACGTCAACCACATAAATAACATTAGTATTTAATTCATTATTCCCTTGGATTTATTCTAAACCACGATACACAAATCATCACGTAGTTTTTATGTTATATAAATAAACCATATTAAAAAGGCGTTATCTCTTTAACCCTAAAGCTAGAAACCAAAAAATAAGTATCCACATACATTTTAAAATAAAATGAAATGAAAACCATGGTATACTAATTTAATGGTAGTAAGAACTAAAAATAGAAGAAATAATGATAGATCTGGGTTTCTTGGATGCAATAAATTTGAAATTTTTTCTCAATTCCCATACATAATGTGATGAAAATTGTGGGAGAGTGAGAATACAATAAGAATTTAAAATATATAAGATTTATAATACACTCTTGAGTAATGATAGAATATTTTTAAATATATATCTTCAAGATATTGATAATCTTTAAAGATTATAGAGATATTGAGCTTGTTGGCGATTGGATAATAAAACTATTATTGAATGACAAGTCCCCTAAAAGATTCTATTTATATTCCTAAAATACATTAGTAAAGTTTTATAATCCTTTTGGGTCATTAAATTAATTTATGTAAACATTCGACAAATCATTACCATAATAAATGCATGGCTCAGATAGTCCATTTACAATGTGATCTATCATTAGACATTTTTAAGTTGGATTTGTGGTGTCAGAAAAGACACTATAGTGTGGAGTCTTTTTATTTTTTATTCATATAAGAGATCATTATGGCATAGCATCTAAGCTATGACATAGATTATAACATAAAAATTTTACAAGTTCTACTAATTTTAAGGTAACTATGGTGTAGCATTTGTACTGCAGCATGAAAGACTCCTATAAACATACATTATAGTATATAAAATACCTTATGGATAGGACCTGACTAAATTATTTAAATGTGAAGTTATGACTATAGAATGAATGATGGAATATGAGAAATAAATATTCCAATGAAATATTAATATTCTAGGATATTATGTGGTCCTAGGGGTTGTACTGTTTACTTATTTTATGTATGGGTTGTCTGAAACATGTGTAAGGGTGACCATATTTTTTCAAATCACGGATAATGTTAACCAACCATGTAACTGTAAAACCTGACTACCCTTGAATAGAAAATATGAGTTGTGTAAGATTAATCAATATTTCATTACCTGATTTTGTTTAGTGTTATTTTTTCTTACATAATTCTCTTTCTCTATGAGATTTATTCAATGAGATATAATAAGAAATTATTGAAAACAAGAGTGCTTCAGATCATTAAAATAAAACAACATTGAGAATCACAATAATATACCCTATTTATGATCATAAATAATTAAATAATAATTATATCAAATATGTGAATAAAAAATTAAAAATAAAACATCAATGAACAAAAAAATTTCACATTGAAATAATTGGGTTTTTAAATCATAAAACAAGATATTTCTCGCCCTTTGGGAAATAATTCTAAAACTTATCTTTATTTTAGATTATCAAAATTGATATATACATGGGGTTAAATAATAATAATATAAGAATTAAATATATTTCTATTATCATTAACGATCTTTTGAGATATATATAAAATAAATAATTGAAAAATAACTTTTGAAAAAACATTAAAAAGTAATAGGAATTTTTTTTTTAATTTAACAGTTTTAAAATTTATATGTTTGAAAACGTTTTTTTTAATGTAAGTAATTTTTTTTTCAAAAAATAAAACTTTACTATTGGAAATTTATTTTGAAAAAAATGTCTCTTCTAGGATCATTGAAAAATTGACATGATTAAATACCTCTCTATTAATGAATTAGGAGGTTTTAAAGGGATCATAACCCTTAAAAAGACTAATATAATGAAATGAATTATAAAATTAATGTTTCTAAAAATCATACTATTATTTTGGTTAATTAATTTTTGTATTAATAGACCATAGAAACGTTTGTTGGGATATTTAAACCTAGTTTGCAGTAAGGCTGACCCATCATGCCTAGGATGGATATATGGTTAACAAACCAAATCAATTATTTTTGGAATTAATCCCTTGGAGAATATATGATACAACCATATACACTTGTTTTTATCTAGACATAATGGTTTTTTGAGGAGTTATACCAATATAACCTTCTAAAATTATAAAGTTATTGAATAATTAGTTTTTATAAAAAATTTAATTTTAAATTCATTTTGGAATTGAATTTTTAAAAAATTATTTCTAAAGAAAAAATAAAAACATCTTAAGATTTATAATATATTATGAGACAACAATCATAATATAGTTACAAAAATCACCGTTGAAGATTTAGAAGTGATCATATAGAAGTGTTTTAGTGAAGATATATGTAAGTTGAAGAGTTTTGTAATCATTTTCAAGAACGATTTACCCTTTTTGATAGTAATCCCATAAATAATGTTCCTTAAATAAATGTTCTTAGTGTGAGAGTATTGGATAGGTTTTTTAGAAATATTTTTTTCAATATTGTCATAAAACATTATATGGATGGAAGAGTATGTTATTTTAATGTCTAAGAGAGAATGGTTCATCAATATTACTTGTGTACAAAAACATCCCGTGACATTTTATTCTTATTCAAATATATAAAGAGAAATATATTTTTCTTCTTACTACACCATGAGGTGATGTATTTTCACAGTAGATGAAAAATCAAACTATTAATTTTTTTATATAGTTGGAATCCTCCCAAATCATCTTCAAAAAAATAATATAGTTCATATGACTTTTCCTAAGTATAAAATAAATCAATTTTTTAGTTTGATTCATATAACGAAATACTATTTTGAGAGATTTTAAATTACATTGTATCTGATTTGATTGAAAATGAAAAAAATGCATGATCTAAACATGATTTTTTGTTTTATTCATAATAAGGTAACATAAATATCATATCATAATTAGATAAATATTTTTATTGAATGATTGAGTAGATTATTCCAATTTTAGATAATAAGTTGTACTCATGGTATTTCAAATTTCCATAGCATTATCCATACCATTCATGTTTTGAAATTTATTTTTTATTTATATTGGTTTTAAAAATATTTATCGGAACTTTTGGAAATTTGAAAATCAACGAAGATTTTAAGTTCTCATATAAAACTCATGTCAAACTCTATCTTCATTGAATCAAAAAATCATTTTAAATAGTTTGTTTTTCAGATGAAAATAGAATCGTTAACATAAATTTGAATGATTAATAATTCATTTGAAATCTTTTGGAGAAAATAGTGGAGTTAGATCATCCCATTTTGAAGTCATTTGATAAAAGAAATTTGGTTAACAACTCTAACAAAGCTTGAGTGGTATGTTTTAAACATCATATAGATTTGGTAATTATTAAAACAGAAATTTGAAATTCTATATTTTCAAAAGAAGCTTGTTTGTATACAAAAAAAATCAGAAATATAATCTTTTTTAAAATAAATTTTTTACATCCATTTGAATGTGTTTAAAATTATAATGAGTAGAAAATTATAATAAGATTCTAATGGATTAGAGTCTAGAAATGTGTTTAAAAGTTTCACCATAGTTAATACCCTTATATTAATTAATTACTTTAGAAATAATTCAATACTAGTTATTAATATAATAACAGTTTTCTTGTTTTTCTCAAAAAACCCTTATTTCAAATTAAAGGATGATTATAGAGATGATCCAAGAGAGTTAAAAAAAAATTTAAATTGAAATTTATTTAAGTACCATGCATTAAAGGTATCAAAATTTCATCATTAATATAATCTTTATGGGAATAAGTTTAACTGTAATAGGGAAAATATTTATGTTCTACCTCATTTAATACTGAACTTTTAATATGAGTTTAAGAGTATAATTCTACGATGAAATTACCAATATTATGATACTTGTATTGAGTATAAAAAATGGGAAATGTAAAGTATGGGGTTCCCATAGTATATTCAAATATTTTAGAATATTTAGATTTATAAAGGGTTAATCTAGTTTGGTCAAACTCCTCATCACATTATGGAAGTGATTTTGGAAGGTTATCGTAAAATTTTATGTGAATTTAATCTTCTTGGGTCTTGGTCCTCTTCTTTCTGACTCTAATTTTTTCACATGAGTTTGAGTACCTTTTAAATATCCCTTCATTATATTCAAGGTTAAAAATTCCTAAATTATAATTCGTATTAATGATAAATAATTTATAATTGAAGGTTCTAAAAAGAAAACTCTTAGAAAATTTTTATTCCAATTTTCATAAAGGGTTTATCCTAATATGTGTCTTATAATAACCTATTTAATGATAAAACATGTTTCATTGACCTCATTATCCAAAAAATCTTGTAAAGGGGAAAACTCATTAAGGGGTGTGAAAGTTCTTATTTTACCTTTAGACAACCCCATTTTTTAGCTTTTCTAGGAGAGTAAAAGAGTAATAATAACATTTAGAATAACATAACTCATTAAATACATTGTCATAAAATTATCTTCCATGGTCATATCTACTTAAAAAAGTTTTATCCTTTTCCATTTACGACTTTCCTTGAATTTTTTTGAATGACATTACAAGCCTCATTCTAAACAAAGTTATCATTAAAATACAATTATGGTAAATATTATACAAGTTAGTTATGGATTAGTTTGAAAAGGGAATGAATATTATAATGAACTATGATCCAGAACCAAATTTAATAATAATTGTTTTTTTCACTTAAAAACATTACATTTTAACCATATAGAGATTTTAAATATGTAATATAAATATTTTTAAAATGATATGTTGTAAATAAACCTTTTAATTTTGAATGAAATACTATACATAAAACATTTTTAAAGGTGATTTTAAATCCTATATCACATAGTTGAAGAATTATTAGTAATTTAAGCTTCAATACATTAACAAATATAACTTAATTATTAAATGTAGTATTTGATAAACTAATTGAACTTATTATGATAATTTTTTATCATTAATAATTTCTAAAGTTGACATTTCCTCTGTCAAAAGAGTTGAGATTATTGAATTCAGATAGATCGCTACACATATTTGTTGAGAAATTTTTATCCATATTCCAGGTACCTCAATGTTTTTATCCTTTTTTATAAAAAATTATAAAACTATAGGTTTTGGTACTTATATCATGGCTCCTGTAGTGCGAGCTATTAATCATTGAGATAGTGAAAAAATATTTGGTCCACTAATAATGGATAAAAATAATTTGGAAAACAAATTTGAATATAAATTTATTTTAATTTAGAAAATTGAGTAGAAAGATAATTTCTTTTAGGTATAAAATATCTGTAATCTTTAAAATTTAATTTATAGACTAGATGATCAGTTTATTATAATAATTAAAAAATTTATTTCTAAAAATTATCTATAGAAATGTAATATTTTTATATTGTTTTTCGAAACTGAATTGATTTAAAAAACAAAAACCATATTTATTTTTAATAGGTTGTTGAGACCATAAAATATTATTAATATTTTATTACTAGTGGGTAAATTTAGAATGCCTATTTTTATGATATTTAATTTAAAATTGAAAATTTTCATCATTTGGTTGCTATTAAATTTAAAATAAAATCCTCTTAATTTAAAATTATACTTCTTTGAAAATAACAATATTGTGTTTCTTTTTAAGATATTCGAATTTTGGTTAAAGTTCTTAAAAACCATATTGAAGTTCATTTTTACCATTGATAAGATCTTCTTAATTTAAATAATGTATAGAATAGGTAGGAGAGGAAGGTGATGAATTATAATGAGAAAGAGAAATTTTAAAACTAATATCAATTTTATCCTCCACATGTATCCTGAGACACCTTGTACTTTAATCTCATGCTTTTTATGTTGAAATCGAGTCCTCACTTGCAGTCTATGTTGAGACCATTAATGGTTTTTTACATTTATTATTTCCTTTTATACATTTTATTCTTCAATAAAAAGTTATGTTTGATTTGAACCTTCTTTTCAAAACTAAATAATTTTACCTCAAAAACATGATTTTTCTTTTTGATGTTTTGAGAGGACATATTATTTTACTTCTACTTGTCCATCATCTTGGTAATGTTGGAAATTTAATAATCAATCCCATATGAGTCATGAATTTTTTTACTTTGAAATAAATTGTTATTATAGTTTCCTTAAACTTCTTGTCCTTATTTTCATCTAGAATCATCATTGTAATATCATATGTCAAGAGACAACTAGTGAGTTACTCAAATGGATTGTTCTTAACATCTTTAGATTCTTAGATCACCAAGACATTGGGTGCTCAATTTTATGGTAAAACCAAATGAATTAATTGGACCAATGTTTCTCTAGAAAGAGTGTCACCAATATGTTTTCGTCCATTATAAATATTTTTCAATCTAGTAAACATAGAAGATATATTTTTTCGATTCATATATAAACCCTTAAAATATATCCTATACTTATCAGGATTTGTATATTTTCCTTTAATTTTATCCTAATTAACAACATAAAATATTTTCTGGATTTTTTAAGGGATTTTAAATGAATAATATCTATTGAAATCATTAGCATCTAAATGAAAAATTAATGTATTTGTAAATTTACCATCAAATTCAAAATTATAAATATCCCTAGGGATCTGTTTTTCATTTTTATCAGATTAAAGAGAATAACCATGAAAAAAACAATACTAATAGGATATCCAATAGATCAAAGAAAAAAAATATAATTCTATATTTTCAATATGGATAATTTTAACGTTAAAAAAAGAAATCACAACCCAATGATTGTCCTTTGAGACCACCATGGATGCTTTAAAACTCCCATTTAAAAGTGATATCCTTATTTTAAAACTTATTAAATATTTTTAAAAAATATTGGTATAAATTTGAAAAAAATTTAAATAAATTCAAAAAATTCCTTTTAAAAAAAGTAGGACATAGTATGAGGATAAATTAGAAATATGGGGATAAATTTCACTTTACAAAAATGTAGAATTGTAAACGTTTTGAAAAGTCATTTAAAAATAATAAAATGTATTATAAATATAATATTATATTATAATAATGAAGTGTTAAAGAAAAAATGATCAGGTATTTGATAAAAATTTGATTATGAACATTTTATATATTAAAACAATTATGAAATGAATTATTCAAATTGATAAATATATAAAAATTTGAAAATTAAATTAGAGAAGATATATGATAAGGTATTTTAGAAATGGTACCCAAAGTACCCATACATAAACCACCTCAATTAGTTGAGGATTTACTTTATTATTCCACTATATTTATTGGTATCTAGGATGCCAAAACTATCTATTACTTTTTTATGTTGGAGTATGAAACCATGTATAATTGAGACTAATTATTTTATGTTGAAGCTACAAATCACAAAAGATCAATTCCCTTTCCTTTTTATGGGAAACGAAAAATAAAACCATTTTCACATACATAAATGGTAGTAATCATCATAAATAGAATAAATAAGAATAAATAGGTTTTCTAGGATGAAATTATTTTGAAGATATTCCCCAATTAAACCAAATAATAAGATGAACACTAGGTTAGAATGAGAATATAATGAGAGTGAGTTGGATAAAAAATCTTTTATATAATATTAAGAAATAATAAAATATTTATATATAAAGAGAATTAGGAAATTGAAAATATTTGAACATCTTAGTGTAATTATCCATGTTGGTCATTTGATGATAAAATTTTATTGATTGAAAAGTAATACAGAGGTCCCTATTCAAGGGAATTAAATACTTAATTAAATTTATGGAATAATTCAGTGTATATGAATTCATTTAATTTCACAATCCATAAATCATGACCATAAAAAATATAGGGTTCAAACTGGCTACTTGGGGAGTTTATATTATTCTATGACACATAAGAGGACTTTGTGGAGTAATAAAAGAAACAGTGTCAAAGACTATTTTATGGTTTTTCTAAAAAATATATCATTGTTGCATTTACTAAGGGATTCAATATAGATTCTAATAGGAAACTTTTTTTGGTTATGTTCATTTCACGGTAGTTATAAGGTTCCCTTTGTACTACGACATAGAAGGCCTCTCTAAAGAAAAATCGTTTTATAGAGAATACCATGTTGTGTGTATATAGACATGTTTTTTTATTTCATGTGTTTAATATGGTGTGAATATCATAATATATTTCATAAATATTGAAAATTATTTTTACCATACTAGGTTATGGCATGGTCATGAGGGATTCTATGTTAACAAATTGTGTATAATGGTATTTAGAAGATTACGTAAGGGAGACCATCATTTATAAAAGATTTTATAATGGTAAGAAACTATTTAAGGGTAAAACCTTTTTTTCCTTATGCTCTATATATGATTTATTCAATAGTCAAACATATTCTCCACCCCTCGGTGGTGTGCTGCTATGCACTGAGCCATAATCCTTATTATCTACAAGAATTGTCTAAATAGGTCTAACAATAAAAATATAAATAACATTAAGAGTGTTTTTCAACATAAAAATCAATGTATAATGAGAATTAAAATATAATTTTAGTTACCTATTTTCTATTTTCAAACATGGGTTTGAGTTATCCTGATATTTTTGAACTAGATTTATAATAGAATTGTTTTTCATCATTATTCAAGAAACATCCATCATTAAAAGATCATACATGATCCAATAATTTATGGTTTATGATAATATTTAAATTTATAATTTCATTATAAGAGAGTTTTAGATATGGTAATTGTATAAAAAAATGGTGACAAACATATTTCATTGGTTTTTAATAAACTAATGGTAGTGTATTTATTAAAGAGTTTCATATTATATTTATAATTAAAAAACCAAAATCAAATAATTTTTTAATTATTTAAATCATAAATCACTAGTAATTAATTTCTCAAATTCATCATATATTTTATGTAAAAACATTGTTTAAGGAGGTGGTTAGAATGACCTAAACATGAACATACCATAATTAATGGATGGGTATGATTATTAATGCTATTTATTTTGGGAAAATATAATTAATATAAAAGAAAAATTATATTAATTTGATAATAGTAATGTGTTGAATCATAATTTAAGATATTTTAAAAAAATAATGAAAATATCTGAATAATTAGATACGTTACCTCATGGATGTTGTAGTTTTCATAACGCATAATTATCGTTTTAATTTTCTAAAAATGAGAAGGAAATAAATTAGATTAAAATTTTTATCATAATAGTGATAATTATATGATAATTATCAAATTAATTCTTCAATTCCATCCTTATAACTGTCTAATATAGGTAGTTTTGAAAAAAGGAAGATGTTTCTTTGCGGAGATAGTAGTCCACCAAACACATAATTAACATTATTATGTTTTTATAAGTGGATGAGAAAGAATAAACGTTAGTTATTCCATTAATATAATAATTTTTAGTGTAATATTGATACTTATTTCATTATATTAGTAATTATATTGAAGGTTTGGAATATAAATTTTATGAATAAAATATTACAGATCAAGTAATAATTACATTGGGACCCTGAACATTATCTTAAAGGTCTCTTTGTAATTGAATGGATTTGGATAGCTAACTAAGAACTAAAGATTATCAACATGGGAGAGGTTTCTGGTAGGATAAAAATAGAATTTTTTTTATAAAATTATAAGGGATTGTTGGGGCATGATGTGGTGCCAGTGTTTCCCTAAGTGAAGTGAAGAAAATAGATATGTTGTGTATACCTGTTATTTATCAATAATTTAATTAATCCATTCCTGGGAATATGATTCCAAAAGTGACAAATAATGGATTTTTTGGGTGTTGTAAGGTTATAAAACCCTCTAATAATCACTTTTAGACATTTTTTTATCCTTTTTACTAATATATTTTTACAATTTACTATTTTATTTTGTACCTAGGTAACTAGTTTTTACCTTAGTAATTAATATTTAAATAAAAAATTAATGGATCATGTCTTGCTAAATTTTTGTGTGATGAACATAAAGTATATCCATGTATAATATAATTCAATATATATATATATATATTATAAAAATAAATTTTTAATTAAAACATTTAATATATATATATATATATATGGTTTTGTTTATAAAATATTGTTTTCATTGGTAAGTGTTATTTATCTAATTTAGTATTGATTAACACCTGAGTGAGTGAAAATGAATTAATATATATATTACACTCATTTTTTAATATATTATTTTTTTATTAGATAATAACTACACAATAGAAATAAAAAACATTACTAAAAATAATAATGTAACCATTATAATGGTCATTAACTTTAATTTAATAATCAAGAATTTATATAAAAAAATAAAATTGTACAAGTTAATGAAAATTGATCTAAAATATGAATTCCATTTTTTATATTTATTATCTACAATTGATGAAATATAATATTCAATATGAGAGAAAAGTAAATTTTAGTTAAAATATTAATAATCTTTCTGAAACTTTAAGCATGAGTTTTCTAAATTCAACTTATTATTTTTAAATTTACAATTTTACTCATTAAATATATTATTATTGTAATTAAAATTTTAATACATTTCTAAGTAATACCTACTTCTTTATAAAGTTATAACCATTAATATACTTGTAAAAATATTATTTTTTATCATTCACCAAACAAAGCATTATTTTATAAAAATATCTTGAAAAACCCTAAGCTAACATTTTCATTCTTAATAGTTAAACAAATTTCATTCAATATAATTAAAATTTAAAAATTTATATATTTAGATTTTTAATATAGAATATAATAAAAATTTTATTTTATATGAAAAATAAACATTATTTTTTATTTCAAATTCAAAATGAAAAGTATAAAAAATAAATGATTAAAATAACTTATTACAATAACAATTACATGATTATATCATTATAATTTATAGTTACATTTCTCTTTAAGATAATTTCTTAAGATACATGCATTAGGTAATCTCTAGTGTTAGTTGTTGGTGGAGTTTCCACTTGTATTGATATTGTGGAAATTTATACGGGCTTGAAATTATCTCACATTTTATTTTTCTCATAGAGTAATTGATTAAGTTTGATGTGGGATTGGTCCAAAGAAAACCCAAGGGACCAACCTCCTTTCCATGATCGAAAAAATGAGCTTCATAAGGGAGACTTATATTACATGATTCTATTTCTTTCATTTTATTTCATAAATTCATAATATGGTTACTTTCTTTTATACCCACTAATTTAAGGACAATATAACAGGAGAAAAATTTTATTTCAACATATAATGATTTCATTTTAGTTCTGTGCTTCTTGTAGAATAAACCATTATCATAATATTTATTAAAGGTAAATTCATTGTGAAATATTGGGTCATTACATTCTCTCACCTTAAATAAGTTTCACCATTAAAATTTTATTTATTCCTAAATAATAGAATAGAAAAAGGTCTTTATAAGATAGAAATCACTCCTGATTTAATTTCAAATGACATTTTATCCTTATAATCCATGGTCAAATTAAGGAACTCATATTTTCTTTACATAATATGAATATAATAATTTTCTAAACCACTGATTCAAAAATACCTCTATACCTAAGTCTTATGAGTTTTTAGATGCACACCATCCACAACATCATTTTCAATACCCTGTTTCTCGTGAAATCCAAAAACTAAAATTATTATTATAATATCTAATAAAACTAGTGTAAATTATCATATGAATATGGAAAACTGCTAGATATTTTATTATTTGAAAAGATGTATAAACAACGGATGACTGTCGCAAAACGTCATTTTTGACTGGAGTCCGTCATGAATACTTCATCACAAAAAACAGCATCGCAATTGCAGTTATTTACGATTGTCTTTCACAAAAAGTAATTATTTGTGATAGATGAACTATCATTCACAGATAAGTGATGTAATATTTTTAAATAAACAATTTGTACAGACGGTTGTAATTAATTATTTGTGATGGTTTGTTAATCTTCCTGAAGTAATAGTTTTTCCAAAAAAATATTAAAAAAATAAACTAAATTTTTTAAATTTAAATAAAAAATTTTCAAAAAATTATATCTTTAAAAATAATTAAAAAAAATCATTTAGAAAATAAATATACTTGAAAATACTTACAATAATTTAAAATTTTAGAGTTAACTAAAATAAAATAATAATTTAAAATAATTAAATATATTTTAAAATAGTTAAAATAATTAACAAATTAAATTTCTGTAAATATAATTATAAAACATTAAATTAATTTACAAATATAAATTATTTAAAATTATTTTTAAAATTGTTAAAATTTTAAAAATCATTAGATTTTTAAAAAAAATTACAATAAATTTAAAACGAAAAGAGACATAAAAGTAATACATCATTTCAAACATGATATGTTTGTCATAAAAAATTAAAAAATAGTTATAAAACATTAGAAATCATCAATTATATTCAGGTGGAGGAAGATCACTTGAAGGACTAGGGGGAGGATCACTTAAAGAGCTAGGGAGAAACTCCATACTAACACCATGAACAAGTCATTGCTTATACTCCAGTATCTACTCATCTTTTAGACGGTGTTGCTCTTACTCCTCCTCTCTCTATTCCTACATCTTCTTTATCATCTCATCCTGAGCTCTCAACCTCTTCTCGTAATGTGTAGTGGATGATGACTCTTCACGAGCTCCCTTCATGATCACTAATTCCATCATAGAAGTACCATAATAACTTGTAGGAGTGAGTCAATAACCAATACCAATCACTTGACCTTTCTCAACACCCTGCAAAGTATCTGGTATCTAGGCCCCCTCATCAAAACCCGAATCACTAGTGACATCTTTTTTTATCTTGTATTGGCTTTTCCGTGATTGAGAAGTCATAATATCATACATTTTCAATAAATAAAATGAAAAATTATAATTAAAATAAAATTATTATCCATGAAATTTATTTAAAAATTACTGACCATAATATAGAGATGTCGGTCGCCTACAACTTCTATTATACATGGATAAATATTCATCTTATTATACAATTCAAACTACATAATAGATGGGTCAGTAGTGGCCTTTATAATATATGAACATGATATAGTTAATGTATATATATATGTATATATTAATAAATAATATCACTTTCCATATGTCATCGAAGAATTCCAAATATAAAATATTAAGACCATTTTGTAACCTCTATCATCCCCCAGCTCTGATGTCTAGATAATAAACTCCTCATAAATGTTTAAACCAGATAGAAGGAGGGAAATACATCCTATACATGAGATGAGATATAGTCGGGTCGATTAGAGACACAAGACTGGTCGAAAATAGTAGCACTAGAGTTATCCATAAATCTTTTTATAGGGTTGTGTAGAAACTGATGAAAGTACTCACATATAAAAATATCCCATGCCTCTCAGATAGTACCACTCTAAAGATCATGAATTGGATAAAATAATTTCTACAAGAAAATTGAAAAGAAATGTTAGTAATTAAAAAAATTAAAAATTATATATTCTTTAATAATATTCAATCCAATGGTCGAGCACCTGGTGATGCACAGTGATGGGAACCAGGTCCCAAGACACTCATGACTTGGGAAAATAATTTATTATAAACACAACATCCTACCCAATAGATAAATTTGAAAAACCATGAAAATAAAAAAAATTGTAAAATTATTAAAAAAATTAATACACAAATTAAATATGAAATAAATATCATAAAGAAATAAAAAAACCCTTAGTAAAAGAGGATAAAAATCAATAGATGGTCTTCCCTATAGAACATGATCTAAAATCATCAATAGATCAAGATCATCCCCCCTCCTAATAGGTTCATTAGCCTAAGGCTCAGCAGAATCATGCTCATCCGTAGAAAGTTCATCATTACTGAGAGAACGAAATAGATCATCAGGATCATCTATATCCATCTAAAACAAATATTCATACATGTAAGAATTTATTAATATAGATATCAAATATATAAAACTAATAAACACCATAATATAATAATCTTACATATAACACATTTTTATACATATATAAAATCTAAATAACTCATAAATATTAAAATCTAATAATTTATTATAACAAAAGTCCAAAATATAATACATCAATTTTCATATTCTTCTTAATTTTCATCAAGATCAATGTCTTCATCCTCATCTACAAAATCGTCAACATCCACATGAATTTTAGTTTCATCATCCCTTATTACATAATCTAAATTATCTATATCATCATCCCTTAACAGAGGGGTTTCATCATTGATATTTTTATCTCGTCGTGTATGAGATATATTTTGGTATGTTTCTTGAAAATTTTCAATATTTTTCATTTCTACATAACCATTATTAAACATAAATTGATTGTCATGTGATTTCATTTTCATCACACTCGACTAACCCTTGAAATCTCTTAAAAAACACATTAATTATAATAGTATACTTCATGTTTTTTATGTTCAAACATAAATGGTTAATTTTTTGCAATAAGGCTATTATAATTAATGGCAATGACTCCATGTTGTGGATGAAATTTTAACCTGTGATTTGAATCAAACCAATGACATTTAAACATTATTACATAATGTAGTCTGATATGACATTACAAAATTAGTTATTCTATTATACCATAAAAGTCAAATTCACTTTCCTTATGATGGTACCTTTTAAAAAAAATATCTATTCATTTATATCTTTGATTCACCATATATGTGTGTATGAAATGAAAATCCCTTAACGATATACCCATTATAATATTTTTAAAATTTTGAAGAAGGGTTTTTTAGAAAACATAATCTACTATCACTTTTATTTTCATTTTTGGTTTTTAGTAAATAATAAAAATTATTAATAATTGATATCATTTAAAAATTTCTTTCTTATTCTATCGAAAGAAACATAACTTAAAAGTATTTCGACATTATTTAATCGAAGAAGATGTAATTTGAATAATTTTTTTTCTGATATGGTCAACATATATTTTACAAAAAATTTATTGTAAATAATAATATATTTTATAAATATTGAAAATAATAATAAAGTAGTATTACTTACTACACAAATCATGTCATTTATTCATAATTCAACAGTAGATATGTATGATTTGTGTTCACTTCAACATATGTAAGCCATCATTTATGATAACCACCAATACCAAGATTGGGTTAATTAAAAACTGAAAATTGATGATCTGTGACATCATCAAAATTTGTTTCATTGTGACCCATGAGTTTATGTTTTGAAGGATATTCTGACTGAAAAAAATAAGAGAAGAAATTTGAAATTTCCTCCTGCAAGTATACTTCTATAATCAACCCTTCAACTGATGATTTTATTACACACTTCCTTCTTTAATTTTTTCATAATCCGTCAAAAATATATATCCACCAAAATTTTATTGGCCCTCCACACATAGACTCATATGGAAAATGAAATATTAAATGTTCTATGAAATCAATGAAGCCTGTGGGGAATATTTTCCCCAATTTAAATAAATTTAAAACAATTTCATTTTACTAAAAACTCAATGGATTATAATTCAATATTTACACAAAAATATCTTTGAAAAAATTAGGTATTTTGGTCAACACATCATAGATTGAATAATTCAATATCCCTATAAGACCAATAGGAAATAATCTCTCAATTATGACATTATAGTCATGGAGTTTTAATCCCTTAGTATGCCTATTCTTGATGAAATGAGACAAATTAGAAGCATAAACATATGGTAACCTCAAATATATAATCCATTAATGGACTTAAATCTTTTTTCTTTAGTAAGGGCATAAGATACATTTGGATTCATTAATTTTTGCGATCATTCATCATTAAATAATCGATGTTTAGGACATCTGTGAATCTGGGAAAGATATAACTATGCCTTTATGTTATCATTGGTTTTACCTAGCATGACCAACATGGTATAAAATATATTATCAAAAAAATCTTCTCAATATACATTACATCTAACATGTGACAAACCAACAAATCAGACAAATATGGAAGATCCCAAAAAATACTCATCTTTATCCAATTATGACATCTCCCAAAACCATTTATTTATTTATTTATATTTAGGGTTGGTCCAAAAGCAATAAGAGGTAATACAGAGACAATTTATTTTACCTGATTACTTGAGGGCACTACTGGAGGTTCATCTGTTTCAATTCGACAATCTGTAAAAATATTTTTGTTCTTTCAAAAAGGGATATCAATAGGAATAAATATCTGATGAAATTCAAAATAACTAAACATTCTCACATTATTAATAATAAATTATTTTTTCTCTTAAATGTAGTACAAACATGGTTTCAGACCATGTTTGACCCATCCATATAACATACCATATGCAGAAAAATCATTGATCAACTATAATAATGCAACCTTCACTATAAAATTCGTATATGCAACTATATCAAATGTAGTCACACCTTTGTTCCATAGTGAAATTAAGTCATACATTAGTGGCCTAAAATAAATATCAATATTATTATTTTTATATTCTATAATTAAAAACTCAAAATATGTATATGGTTCCTTCAACAATATCCAACGAGGTAATATGTAAGGAGTAAATAATTTACATCAGGAAACAATGATTAAACAAATGGTAAAATCTAATCGAAATAACTATTTTTCATTCCAAAATATTATTTAATAGCCATAAATTTTGTAACATCTTAATGTTTTCTCAATTAGAATCCAAGATATAAGGCATCCTCAATAGATGTCCACAAATTCTAAAAATGAAAAGGTTATGATTCAAGAATTAGAATATCATTCTTAGTTGTTGTTTTTCGAATAGAAGGACCAGTAACCTCAGATACTAAATTCAGAAATGATTGATCTGAAGAAAAAAATTATTTATTTACTACTAAATTATTTTCACCATGTTGATACCAAAAAATATAATCTTTCTGAAAAAAAAACGTAAAATATAAAGTCTAACATTTTCAAACATTTCAAATAATCTATTATCACATTTTGGACATGGAAATTTAATTGTCCCTTCAAAATCAAAATCACAATTCAAAAATGAAAATGATATAAAGGTTTCAACACCTTCAATATAGAAAAGATTTATAACAGATTCATTTTTATTTTTGTGATGATTTATCCAATCACGACCACGTAATAAAAACGGGTGTCTACCTCCCGAGTCCATAGATATCTAATAAACAATAAAAATATTACAAATTATTACAAATAAATTTAATTAATTGGAATTTATTATTATATTTTAACACATTGAAATATACTATGAATTATAATTAGAGTGGGGTGATGGGTTAAGACTGGATTACGGGGCCTATAGAGGCTCTATACATATGGAATAAAATTATTAAATATATTATATAATACACATGATATTTTATGAAAATAACAGAATATCTCTCAAATGGTGTCACGACCCGTCCTCGGGGCCCGTGCCGTGACTACCCCAAGCCCGCCTTCCATAGGCCAGGGGCTGGCGACTAGCACCAAGGCGTAAAATCCCAGTAAACAGGGAAGGCATTGCCTTTATAAGTAACAACCACACAGAGTCAGCAAGCGGAAAGTAAAGTACAGAAAGGTAAAGGGGCCGGAAATACAAGCCCAACTGTAAAGTACAACTGAAAAGTAAAGTACAGCAACTGAAGAAAAGACGGCGGCCTCGTGTCGTCCACTGGCAATCCCACCTGAAGGGTGGGTACAGATAGCCTCCAAGCTCCTCGGGCCCCACGTCCGCTCTGAGCACGTCCCGTCCAGTGGTCCACCTCCAGGTACCGTCCTGCTCCACGCCCCAACCGCGATCAGCGCTGTCCGTCGTCTGCAACCAACACCACGAAGTGCGGGCATAGCCCGTGCAGGGGTGAGTACAACTACTCAGTAAGGACCCCGAGACCCCCGAAGGTCTCCCGAAATCCACAAAGGATATAGCACAAAAGAAAGATGCAATCACGAAGTAACATCTGACTCGACTTAGGTATATGCCCATACATATACCTAAGTCCCCAATTCTAGCTCTGCTCACGAGCTCAAGAACAACTCAATCCACAAAGGAAAGCAAGACTCAAATCCACAAAGGAGAGTAAACAGTAAATCCACAAAGGATGGTTCAACACAATCCACAAAGGAGAGTAACATAAGATTCAGCTCAACCAGGTATACTTTTTCAGATGACGTCAAAGACGATCACTGATCCGTCTCAGTCGTCGGACCCACGAAGGATCGATAGGTACTAACCCCCGCAAGAGACCCACGTAGGATCGGGCTCACACAGAACCTGTAGGCAGTGGCTCACACAGAACCGGTAGTAAGGACCCACGGAGGATCGGGCTCACACAGAACCTGTAGGCACTGATCCACACGGGATCGCTGAGTGCAGTAGTCGACGCAGTCCACTGAGGATATCTGCAAAGTCGTCGCCGCAGTCCACGAAGGATCTCTGCTCTGCCGTCGTCGCAGTCCACGGAGGATCTCTGCTCTGCCGTCGTCGCAGTCCACGGAGGATCTCTGCTCTGTCGTCGAGGTCACAGCCAGCGCTAGGGTTCCCGCACGTAGCGAGCTCGTTTAGGAGGGTCCGCTCCACGAGCCGAGGGGCTGATACATCAACTGACACGTAGTCCGAAGTTGATGTATCCAAAAGTTCCGTATCGACAACAGGATCTCAACGCGACAGACGGCGCGTCAATCGGACGCCCGGTCTGAGAGTTATTGGCATTTTCGTCCCAGGGGCCCGGTTGGTTTTTTAGGGCAAAACCAACCCGACCGTACTCCGCCTGTGTCCGATCCTCGGGCGGAGTATGCCAAAAGTTCCGTCTCACTTAGAGGAAACTACCACAGCTGACGGTACGTCGTTCGGACGTCCGTAGCTCAAGTTATGAGCGTTTCCGCTCCGAGGGCCCGGTTGGCTTCGTGTACGAACCAACCCGGCCGAACCCAAAGTCTTCCGAAACCTTGAGTATAATATACCGAAACGACCGTCTCGATCCAAGGATCGCGTAGCCGCTGACGGTTCGTCAATCGGAGGTCCCAGGCCCAAGATATGGGCGAAAGACCGTAGAGGGCCCGAAACGGGGGTACTGGGCCCGGGGCGACCCGGCCCGAACCCCCCCCTGGGGTCGGCCGAACCGGGTCGGCCCGAACCGGGTCGGCCCGAACCGGGTCGGCCCGACCCGGCCCGAACCGGCTCGGCCGGGTCCGGTCCGGCCTGGGCGCGGCCCGGCCGACCGGACCGGCTCGGCTTCGGCCGAGCGGCCGAAGCGCTGCCGCCGCGGGTCAAACCCGCGGCTTTGGAGAAAACGCGGCCCGCGCGGGCCGCGTGCTGGAAGGCCGGACCGCGGACGCGGTCCGGCGGCTCGCCGCCGCCGCGGCTCGGCCGCGGCGGACTCCTCCGGCGGCGCGCCGGGCGCCGCCGCCCCCGGTCGCCGGCGCCGCCGCGCCGGCGACCCGCGCCGCCGCCTCCTTCCGCGGGCCGCCGGAGATGCTCCGGTGGCCCGATTTGCCTCCCGTCTGCGCCGATGCTCCTCCCGGGGGACGATCTTCACTGCGGAGCCAACAAATTGCCCTTGCCGCACGGTTTGTCGACGTCCGCCAAATCCGCACAACCAAAATAGATCGGCGGAGGGTTGCCGGGTCTTGTTCGTTAGACCCGCACCCTCCGCGTTAGTCATAATCCACGGGAGGAACAATAAAACAATCAACAACAATTTTAAATGTTAAAATTGTTCGAAGGTCATGCTTCTTTACTTTAAAGGAAATAAATCACGGGAAGGAAAATATTCCAATCAACCCTTACTTTATCGTCGTCGTCGGAATTGCTCGTCGCGGAAGATGGAGATCGCCGCGTCGTCGCGGAATCGCTCGTCGCGTCGCCAATCTCCGGATCAAGATCAACGGATTTAATTAGTTTAAATCCGTTGATATTGAAATTAAAAAGGGAGAAGAAAAGATCTGATTCTCACCTTTGTTGCCGAACGAGGGTCAGCCGCGGAAGAAGAGGCGTCGCCGAAGAACGTCGCGGGTAGATCTCGTCGACGTCGCAGATCTTGGTGTGCGTCGTCGAATTCCGGTCGCCGGCGTTCTTCGCGTTCTTCGCGTTCTTCGCGTTCTTCGCGTTCTTCGCGTTCTTCGCGTTCTTCGCGGAGAGGGTGGAGGAACGAAGATTCTCTCAAATCCTTTCCAAGGATTTTTATGTTGGTCTTATTTTATAAACATGCCAACACGAAACCGGTTAAGAAACGATCCATCAATTCGTTGAATTAATTCAACGAAAGAAACGACCCATTTAATTCACGAAGAAACAGTCCATTTAATTCACGAAATAAACCGCCCAATTAAATGGTCTGTTAAGAATTAAAGAAAACGCGTCGGTTGACTTTTCAGTTACTTTGACGGGTTTTCGCGGGTGCGTTACTTAGCGAAAGAAACGGCGGGGCTCGTGCGGGTCCCACCGCACAAATATCCTACCAAGGGGTAGGATATTTCTGGATAGCATCCTATCCAGTTCAACTCAGTTCAAGCCGTCTTTAAGTGACTTCAAGTGGCTTCCAAGCAGCTTAAGTGAAATAAAATAAAGTTGTCGCACAAACTTTATTTTATTTCTGACTTAAAGCCGTAAAATTTAAAAACCACGTCTGAGCAAACGCAACTCCGGAAGAGGCGTTTCTAAGCAAATACCGGCGCTGCGATTTCATCGGTGCCCTCAGAATTCGATTCCGGGCACCGGTTCAAAAGATAGAAAAACCCGCTCGTCCGTTCACTGAACGTACCCGAGCCAAACTTCGGAAATTGATTCCGGGCACACCGGGCCTCGGAATCAGGTGCCGTCTGAAGCTGCGTTCTTGTAAAATTCCAAAGAAAATTAAGAAAAAAATTTCCTTGAAATTTGCGGGTCTTTACATTACTCCCACCTCAGGGCTTTACGTCCCCGTAAAGATACATCAAAAACTAGGGGAACAAATGGGGGTACTGAGCACGCATCTGAGCCTCCCGCTCCCAAGTGCTCTCCTGGAGGTTCCCGTGCTGCCATCTGACGCGCACAAGAGGAATCGACCGCCCACGTAGGACCCGCTCCTGTCGATCCTCGATCTCCACTGGAACCTCCGCAAAAGTCGCCCCATCGTCCACGTCCAGCTCCCCAAAGTCGATGATGTGCGTCGGGTCGTGCACGTATCTCCTCAGCTGAGACACGTGGAAGACGTCGTGCACCCGGTGCAACTGAGGTGGTAGAGCCAGGCGATAAGCCACCTCTCCTATCCTGCTGAGGACCTGGAAAGGCCCGATGAAGCGGGGAGACAGCTTGCCGCCTCGGCCAAATCTCCGTAAACCACGTCGAGGTGAGACACGCAAAAAGACGTGGTCGCCATCCTCGAACTCTAGTGGCCTCCGCCTCCTGTCAGCATATGACTTCTGCCGGCTCTGAGCTGTCCTCATCCTCTCCTGGATGATTTGGACCTTCTCTGTCGTGGCTCGGACCATCTCTGGTCCCACGAGTGCTGACTCCCCAGGGTCTGTCCAGCACAACGGTGATCTGCAGGGTCTGCCGTACAACGCCTCGTATGGTGCCATCCCGATGGTGGAGTGGTAGCTGTTGTTGTACGCAAACTCCACCAGGGGTAGGTGGTCCTCCCAGCTGCGACCAAAGTCGAGAACACATGCACGGAGCATGTCCTCGAGTGTCTGTATGGTCCTCTCCGTCTGACCATCCGTCTGAGGGTGGAAGGCTGTGCTCAGATGGAGCCGCATCCCGAACGCCTCCTGCAACCCCTTCCAGAGCCGGGAAGTGAAACGAGCATCTCGATCGGAGACGATAGATGAGGGCACACCGTGAAGCCGTACGATCTCCTGGACTTAAAGACGTCCCAGGCTCTCCACTGAGCCCTGCTCTCTGATGGGTAAGAAGTGTGCCGACTTGGTGAGTCGGTCGACAATCACCCAAATGGAGTCGTGACCTCTGGAAGTACGTGGAAGTCCAGTCACGAAGTCCATAGATATGCTATCCCACTTCCACTCCGGGACCTCCAAGGGCTGTACCAAACCTGCTGGTACCTGATGCTCTGCCTTCACCTGCTGGCAGGTGAGGCATCGTGAAACGAACTCTGCCACAGCTTTCTTCATGCCCGGACACCAGTGCTGTCGTCTGAGATCCTGGTACATCTTCGCCACTCCGGGATGTACCGCCAAGGGAGAAGTGTGAAACTCTCTCAGCACCTCCTCTCGTAAAGCAACTGGTACGAAGGTACGCCCTCTGAAAAGGATGTCGTGCTCTGCTCCAAGGGAGAAACCATCAGGCGCCTGACCTGAGGATATCAGTGCACGCCGGGTCTCACAGTCAGCGTCCCCACGCTGAGCCTCTCTGACCCGCTGTAGAAGTGGAGGAGAGACTGTGAGAGACTGAAGAAAGGCTGCTCCGTCTCTATCCACGAAGGATATCTGCAAGGAGGCTAGCTGCTCCGTCGCCTCCTCAAGCAGCTGAATGCCCGTCCTCCTGGTGAGGGCATCGGCTACCACGTTCCCCTTCCCAGGAGTATAGACTATCGCAAAGTCATAGTCCTGGAGGAACTCAAGCCATCTCCGCTGTCTCAGGTTCAGGTCCTTCTGAGAGAAGATATACCTGAGACTCTGGTGGTCAGAAAAGACAGTGAAGCGCTCGCCCATCAGATAGTGCCGCCAAGTCTTCAGAGCGAAGACCACTGCTGCTAACTCCAGGTCATGAGTGGCGTAGTTCTGCTCATGCGGCCTCAACTGACGTGATCCGTAGGCGATCACGGCCCGCTCCTGCATCAGGACGCACCCGAGTCCAGTCCCTAATGCGTCGCAGTAAACTACGTATCCAACTCCCTCCTCAGGCAACCTCAAGATAGGTGCGCTGGTCAATCTCTGCCTCAGCTCCTGGAAGCTCTGCTGACATCTGTCTGACCACACAAAGGGTTTCCCCTTCTTCGTCAAGGCTGAGAGTGGTGCTGCAACTCTGGAGAAGTCTGGCACGAATCTCCGATAGTATCCCGCTAGGCCCAAGAAGCTCCGCACCTCTGTCACGCTCTTGGGTGGCTCCCAAGCTAGCACTGCCTCGATCTTCGCGGGATCCACTGCAACTCCCGCCTCAGAAATGACGTGCCCCAAGAAATGGACCTCACGTAACCAGAACTGGCATTTTGAGAGCTTGCCATAAAGCTGGTGCTCTCGGAGTGTGTCTAGCACAACTCGCAGGTGGTAGGCATGCTCCTCCTCAGTCGTCGAGTATACCAAAATGTCGTCAATGAAGACAACGACAAATCGGTCGAGGTATGGCTGGAAGATCCTGTTCATGAGGCTCATGAACACCGCTGGAGCATTGGTTACGCCGAACGGCATAACCAAGAACTCATAATGGCCATACCGACACCTGAAGGCCGTCTTCTGCACGTCCTCGTCTCGAACTCTGAGCTGATGATAGCCTGACCGGAGGTCTATCTTCGAGAACCACCGCGCTCCCTTGAGCTGATCGAAGAGGTCATCAATCCGTGGCAGCGGATACTTGTTCCTCACTGTCTCCTGGTTCGGGCGACGATAGTCGACACAAAGTCGCAAGTTCCCGTCCGCCTTTTTGGCGAACAAAATCGGGGAAGCCCAGGGTGAAACACTGGGTCGGATAAACCCCTTGCTCTGCAAGTCCTCCAACTGTACCCGCAGCTCTCGAAGCTCGGCGGGGGCCATCCGATATGCTGGAGTAGATATCGGGGCTGTCCCGGGGTACAAGTCGATGTAAAAGTCTACCTCTCTACGAGGAGGTAGCCCTGGAACGTCGTCGGGAAAGACGTCCACGTACTGGTCCACCACTGCAGGAAAAGCCGGACTCCGCACGTCCACTGCTCCTAGGATGAGGCTAGCCAACTGATGTGAGATGGGCTGCACTCTCCTCCGCGGAAGTCCATCCTGTGCTGCAAAGGTTCCCTTCTCGCCGGTGAAGGTAAACCTGCTCCCGTCGGTACGAACACATCGTACCTTGCGCCTAAAACAGTCGATCTGGGCATGAACCGTGGATAGCCAATCCATGCCCAAGATGACGTCGTAAGGCCTCGACGCCGCTACAAGGAGATCCCAGCCGAAGCTCTCGCCTCCTAGAGTAAGCTCACACTACCGGCACCAGTGCGTAATCGTCGAGTCTGCTCCCGTAGGAGTCTCTAGCCGTAAGGATCGAGCCAACGGCTTAGTCGGAATCTCCGAGCTCCGAACAAGGGCAGAGGCTATGAAAGAGTGACTCGCTCCTGTGTCTATAAGTACTGCAGCAAGGGTGGAATAGACACAGATCGTACCTCGAATCATCTCTGGCATGTCGGGGTCGTAGGCCTCCACTGCCTGGAGCTGGGCCTGTCCCTGCCCGCCAGCTCCCTGTGGTCGAGGTGGCCCTCCTGGTGGTGGTGGGGGTAGAGCCTGAAAGCGTCGCCCACCACCCGCTGCTCGGCCAGCTCCTCGGCCTCGTCCGCCTCCTCCCTGCGGACCGCCACGGTCGACCCTCTGCCTCTGCCTGGGTGGCCCCTCCACCGTCTGCTGCTCCTCTGATCGGCGAGTCGGGCAGTCACGAGCCATGTGACCCTGCCTGCCGCAAGAGTAGCACAACCTGCCTCTCGAAAGGCTGGCACTCCGCTGTGTGCCTCGTACTGCTGAGCCGGTGTCCTGAGGCCGTCTGCGTGGGGGTCTGGTCTGCCTGGACCCGTGAGTCATCTGTCGGCTACCAGCTGCCGAAGACTCAGCTACCTGCCGCCCTGCGCTAGGTCTCGCCGCTGAAGAAGGCTCTGCCAGGAAGCTCTCGATCAGGAGGGCTCGCTCCAGCACTCCCGCCTGGGTCGGAATGCTGAGGGAGATCAGCGACGCACGAATCTCCTGTCGCAAGCCCTGCTCGAAGGTCCGGGCCCGGAAGAAGGGGTCCCGTACCATGTCGGTCGAGTAGCGAGATAGGTCCGTGAACCTCGCCGCGTACTGAGCGACCGTCATACTGCCCTGGCGCAGCTGGAGAAGCTCCTGGATGCGCACCGCTCGGAGGGTGGCCGGGACGAACTCAGAGCGGAAGAGGCTCTCGAAGTCCGCCCAGAGCAAGGATGCCTCATCGTGAACCTGGAGCATCAGGCTCCACCATCGTCCTGCCGCCGCCTACAGGAGGCTCGCTGCGAGGATCACCATGAGATCCGCTGGTGTCCTCACTAGCCTGAAGATCCGTACCACCGCCTCTAGCCAGTCCTCGGCGGCCTGGGGGTCCGCCTCACCGCGAAACCTGGGCGGTCGCTGGCTCTGAAACTCGTGCAGTGCCCTGAGGCGACGTGCATCGTCAGCGTCTGGTACTGGCAGCATCAGTGGCTCGGCGGGTAAGGCTACCGCCGGTGCCACTGCTGGCAAAGGGCCCTGCACCGAGGCCTCGTCGCTCGGTGGGCTGCCATCACGCCCTACACTCGGAACCCTAGCTGGCAGTCGTCGCGGGGCCATCCTGAAAAGGAGAACAAGAGCACCACAGTCAGAACAGTATACCTGGTGAGCTGGCACAAGTAATCACAAGGAAAACTTGAGACTTTCATAAAGCAGATCAGTATACCCGGTGAGCTGACATAAGTAATCACAAAGAAAACTTGAAACACACACGCAATCAATGTTTTCATGCATTAAGTCGGAAATCAGGAGTCAGGGTCCTGGTGTACGGATACGTCGGCCGCCGCACCAACACTGGGCTCCCTGAACTGATAACCACACTCAATACACTAAACACTATTGCTTCATATAGAAAGAAAGGACGATCAGAGTCTGCGGTAGAACCGACCGCCTCTGATACCAATTTGTCACGACCCGTCCTCGGGGCCCGTGCCGTGACTACCCCAAGCCCGCCTTCCATAGGCCAGGGGCTGGCGACTAGCACCAAGGCGTAAAATCCCAGTAAACAGGGAAGGCATTGCCTTTATAAGTAACAACCACACAGAGTCAGCAAGCGGAAAGTAAAGTACAGAAAGGTAAAGGGGCCGGAAATACAAGCCCAACTGTAAAGTACAACTGAAAAGTAAAGTACAGCAACTGAAGAAAAGACGGCGGCCTCGTGTCGTCCACTGGCAATCCCACCTGAAGGGTGGGTACAGATAGCCTCCAAGCTCCTCGGGCCCCACGTCCGCTCTGAGCACGTCCCGTCCAGTGGTCCACCTCCAGGTACCGTCCTGCTCCACGCCCCAACCGCGATCAGCGCTGTCCGTCGTCTGCAACCAACACCACGAAGTGCGGGCATAGCCCGTGCAGGGGTGAGTACAACTACTCAGTAAGGACCCCGAGACCCCCGAAGGTCTCCCGAAATCCACAAAGGATATAGCACAAAAGAAAGATGCAATCACGAAGTAACATCTGACTCGACTTAGGTATATGCCCATACATATACCTAAGTCCCCAATTCTAGCTCTGCTCACGAGCTCAAGAACAACTCAATCCACAAAGGAAAGCAAGACTCAAATCCACAAAGGAGAGTAAACAGTAAATCCACAAAGGATGGTTCAACACAATCCACAAAGGAGAGTAACATAAGATTCAGCTCAACCAGGTATACTTTTTCAGATGACGTCAAAGACGATCACTGATCCGTCTCAGTCGTCGGACCCACGAAGGATCGATAGGTACTAACCCCCGCAAGAGACCCACGTAGGATCGGGCTCACACAGAACCTGTAGGCAGTGGCTCACACAGAACCGGTAGTAAGGACCCACGGAGGATCGGGCTCACACAGAACCTGTAGGCACTGATCCACACGGGATCGCTGAGTGCAGTAGTCGACGCAGTCCACTGAGGATATCTGCAAAGTCGTCGCCGCAGTCCACGAAGGATCTCTGCTCTGCCGTCGTCGCAGTCCACGGAGGATCTCTGCTCTGCCGTCGTCGCAGTCCACGGAGGATCTCTGCTCTGTCGTCGAGGTCACAGCCAGCGCTAGGGTTCCCGCACGTAGCGAGCTCGTTTAGGAGGGTCCGCTCCACGAGCCGAGGGGCTGATACATCAACTGACACGTAGTCCGAAGTTGATGTATCCAAAAGTTCCGTATCGACAACAGGATCTCAACGCGACAGACGGCGCGTCAATCGGACGCCCGGTCTGAGAGTTATTGGCATTTTCGTCCCAGGGGCCCGGTTGGTTTTTTAGGGCAAAACCAACCCGACCGTACTCCGCCTGTGTCCGATCCTCGGGCGGAGTATGCCAAAAGTTCCGTCTCACTTAGAGGAAACTACCACAGCTGACGGTACGTCGTTCGGACGTCCGTAGCTCAAGTTATGAGCGTTTCCGCTCCGAGGGCCCGGTTGGCTTCGTGTACGAACCAACCCGGCCGAACCCAAAGTCTTCCGAAACCTTGAGTATAATATACCGAAACGACCGTCTCGATCCAAGGATCGCGTAGCCGCTGACGGTTCGTCAATCGGAGGTCCCAGGCCCAAGATATGGGCGAAAGACCGTAGAGGGCCCGAAACGGGGGTACTGGGCCCGGGGCGACCCGGCCCGAACCCCCCCCTGGGGTCGGCCGAACCGGGTCGGCCCGAACCGGGTCGGCCCGACCCGGCCCGAACCGGCTCGGCCGGGTCCGGTCCGGCCTGGGCGCGGCCCGGCCGACCGGACCGGCTCGGCTTCGGCCGAGCGGCCGAAGCGCTGCCGCCGCGGGTCAAACCCGCGGCTTTGGAGAAAACGCGGCCCGCGCGGGCCGCGTGCTGGAAGGCCGGACCGCGGACGCGGTCCGGCGGCTCGCCGCCGCCGCGGCTCGGCCGCGGCGGACTCCTCCGGCGGCGCGCCGGGCGCCGCCGCCCCCGGTCGCCGGCGCCGCCGCGCCGGCGACCCGCGCCGCCGCCTCCTTCCGCGGGCCGCCGGAGATGCTCCGGTGGCCCGATTTGCCTCCCGTCTGCGCCGATGCTCCTCCCGGGGGACGATCTTCACTGCGGAGCCAACAAATTGCCCTTGCCGCACGGTTTGTCGACGTCCGCCAAATCCGCACAACCAAAATAGATCGGCGGAGGGTTGCCGGGTCTTGTTCGTTAGACCCGCACCCTCCGCGTTAGTCATAATCCACGGGAGGAACAATAAAACAATCAACAACAATTTTAAATGTTAAAATTGTTCGAAGGTCATGCTTCTTTACTTTAAAGGAAATAAATCACGGGAAGGAAAATATTCCAATCAACCCTTACTTTATCGTCGTCGTCGGAATTGCTCGTCGCGGAAGATGGAGATCGCCGCGTCGTCGCGGAATCGCTCGTCGCGTCGCCAATCTCCGGATCAAGATCAACGGATTTAATTAGTTTAAATCCGTTGATATTGAAATTAAAAAGGGAGAAGAAAAGATCTGATTCTCACCTTTGTTGCCGAACGAGGGTCGGCCGCGGAAGAAGAGGCGTCGCCGAAGAACGTCGCGGGTAGATCTCGTCGACGTCGCAGATCTTGGTGTGCGTCGTCGAATTCCGGTCGCCGGCGTTCTTCGCGTTCTTCGCGTTCTTCGCGTTCTTCGCGTTCTTCGCGTTCTTCGCGTTCTTCGCGGAGAGGGTGGAGGAACGAAGATTCTCTCAAATCCTTTCCAAGGATTTTTATGTTGGTCTTATTTTATAAACATGCCAACACGAAACCGGTTAAGAAACGATCCATCAATTCGTTGAATTAATTCAACGAAAGAAACGACCCATTTAATTCACGAAGAAACAGTCCATTTAATTCACGAAATAAACCGCCCAATTAAATGGTCTGTTAAGAATTAAAGAAAACGCGTCGGTTGACTTTTCAGTTACTTTGACGGGTTTTCGCGGGTGCGTTACTTAGCGAAAGAAACGGCGGGGCTCGTGCGGGTCCCACCGCACAAATATCCTACCAAGGGGTAGGATATTTCTGGATAGCATCCTATCCAGTTCAACTCAGTTCAAGCCGTCTTTAAGTGACTTCAAGTGGCTTCCAAGCAGCTTAAGTGAAATAAAATAAAGTTGTCGCACAAACTTTATTTTATTTCTGACTTAAAGCCGTAAAATTTAAAAACCACGTCTGAGCAAACGCAACTCCGGAAGAGGCGTTTCTAAGCAAATACCGGCGCTGCGATTTCATCGGTGCCCTCAGAATTCGATTCCGGGCACCGGTTCAAAAGATAGAAAAACCCGCTCGTCCGTTCACTGAACGTACCCGAGCCAAACTTCGGAAATTGATTCCGGGCACACCGGGCCTCGGAATCAGGTGCCGTCTGAAGCTGCGTTCTTGTAAAATTCCAAAGAAAATTAAGAAAAAAATTTCCTTGAAATTTGCGGGTCTTTACAAATGGTGTCTTGTATGAGAAATTAGAGACCACTAATGGGTTCGAGATATGTCGTTTACCCTGTGCGCGACATAACATTTGTGAGCATAGGGAATTACACGAGAGATTAATTCATTTATTATTTTTATTATAATTTATTATTAAAATTTAAATTAACTCAAAAATTGTTTATCATATGAATAATTTGAGACCATCACTGGGTCTAGGATGTGGGGTTTACCCTATGTGAGACATAACATTTCGGAGCTTCGGGTGTTTCGTTACACTGAACGTTAGGATAATTCATTTAATATTATTATTCTAATTTCTTATTAAAATATAAAGTATCCATCAAATTGTGTATTGTATGAAAAATTGGAGACCACATATGCATATGGGATGTGGGGTTAACCCTATTCATGACGTAACATTTGTGAGTGTCGGGTGTTTAGTTACATTTTAGGAGAGGATATCATTTTTTTATTTTATTAATATTATTTATATACATATTTATTTATATATGTAAATATATATTACAATACTTATACAAGTTACTAATACAGATTATTTTAAGTATTTAAACATTTATATGAATTGATTATTAATTTATTAATAATTACTATATATATCAAAATTCATTATAAATTATGTGATGAATATTATTATTTATGTAGTGATTATTATTATAAATTATGTAATTTTTATTATTAATTTTTATTAATTTTTATAAATTATATAATTATTATTAAGTAATGATTATTATTAATTATTTAAATTATTATAAATTTTGTCATGATATATATATATATATATATATCAGAATTTCTTAAATTATTTTTCCAATTTTATTATTACCATTTTATTATCTAATGATTATTATTATTACAATTTCATAAAATATCTAATTATTATAAATTATGTAATGATTAATATGAATTAATTTAAATTATTATTACAATTTTAATAATTATTAAATATATCAAAATTTCTTAATTAATATATATACATCAAATATATTATAACTCATTTTGAAGAAAATATAAAAATACCCAATCTATATAAACCTAATTATGTGTATATATTACAAATATTTTTTACATATAATTAATTTTGATTATAAATAAATTTGATTATCTTAAATTTATAATTTTTATAAATATTTTGTAGATAAATTTGTGTTCGTATTTTTTATTAATAATTACTTTAAAATCATAATAATTTTGAATTAGTAATTTTTTCACTAGATGAATTATAATAGTTGTGGGAGTTGGGTGTTTTTACAATATTTATAAAAACAATATTAATACAAATTATTTTACATAATACAACATGAATACGAATTATTGTGAATTTTTAAAAGTTGTTATATTTTATTGTAATTTTTATTAAAAATTATTATTATTTTATAATTATCACCAATATATAGAATTTATTAAAAATGAAGACTCATCAAATATTACATAAAATAAATTATTTAATGATTTTTACTAATTATTTAAATTAATACTAAATTTTTAATAATTAATATTTTATATTAATTTTTAACAATTCATTGTATGTTATAAATTTTTTACAAACTATTAGAAAAATTAATCTTAATTATTATTATCTATGTTTTTCATAAATATTAAATATTTTAAATTGTCAATGTTTTTCATTTAACCAATTTTCTAAGTTTTTTTATTAATAAAATTATTATAAATAACATTTTATTAAAAAAATCTTTAAATTATTTTTCTCATCATTATTAATAACCAATAAATTTTATCTATTTCAAATTTCATATATTTAGATATATATATATATATATATTACATAATTTCTTAATTAAATATGTTAACATCAAATTTATTATTGCACTTTTACAAACAAATTAACATAACACATTTAAACATACATACTAGTGAATACACAAAAAATTGGAACCGAGGAACAATTAAAACGAATATGAAAACAAAAAATACAATAGGAAATGAAGAACGGGTAAAATTATAATAAACTTTAAATAACCCTAAAACACTAAGAAAATTAAGATAAACCTATGTGTTGATGAAACCATCATATTTTCAAAAAATAAAAACTTCATCATATCTCAATAATAATCAAATATCAAAAAATAATATAAAATAAAAACATTTCAAGTAACCCAAAAACCCAAAAAAAATCTATTAAATTTGAAGATTAAACAATTTTTTAAATACTGTAAATCTAATTAAAACAAATCATGTGGAACCAAGACACTCAAATCAGGAATGATAAATTTAGATTAACCCTACATGTAAAATAAATTATCAAAATAGGGTAAATTTATAAACCTAGGTTTTATTTAAACCATTATCTATAACATGTAACCAAAATATGAAAAAACTGATGGAGTATAGAAGTATAGTCCATACCTTGAATATCTGATGTGAAATTAACCAAAAATCGGAAGAAAAAGATGTTTTTGGGGTTGCATTAAGATGGATGGACAGTAGGGTTCCATTTCATGGTGGTTTGGAAGAGGGGGGTGATAAGAGAGGAAGAAGAAAAGAGGGCCACACCCTATTAAATACAGATACTTTTTTTTGAATGATTAATTATGAATAAATTAATTCTATTTAAAAAAAAATTAATCAGTATTATTTATGACATGAATTTAATTCTATCCCAAATAATATCAACTCAAAGGGGATTTTTGATGGACTTCATAAAAATTTAAAATTCACATTGTGAATAAATTTCATGTTGGGAAGTTGGAAACCATGCCAAAACTATTTGCAATGGATTTATAATTCTGTCAAAAACAATGACTTTTTGCAATGGAATTAAATATTATTTATAAATAGTTTGTATAGAGGACCTCTTTACTACAAGGAATTTTTCTATCACAAATTCCCCATCATAAGAACTTGAAATTCTAGTAATGAATGTTCTAACCTTTTATTTTTTTCACTAATTACACCTTTATTTCAAAAAATAACACAAATAATCTAACTATGATATAATTTTACTAACCAGTAAATCGATTAATTTAACTTATATTATCTATGGTTATTTTATTGTTAGTTTCTCTAACATTCTCATCATCAAATTATGATATATATAAATCCTATATATTACCTTACAAATATAATTTCATTAATAAAAGTATATCTCATGAGAGTTTCTTGCCGGTTTTACAGTCTAACGCCCACTCATCGTACACTATATTGATGATTATGTTGATACTAAACCGGAATTTTTTAGGTTGATTACCCATAGCTACATCTGTTCCATTCATCATCCTCATAAATGTATCTACAAATGTATGTAATTTCTAGGGAGCCCAACAATATCAACTTTACCAAAATAATATGATTTTTTCCTATACCTACACTTATCCTTTATGTTTATATGTAGGGTTTTCACTAGTGTTATCTAATCATAATTACAAAAAATAACTAAGATAATCCTAAAAAATAACAAAACCTTTTTTTGATACCAATAATAAAAACAAAAGATTAACATACCTTTATTTTTAATCATTTTTATAACATAATAATTACATCAGAAAAAAATAACATAAGCCAAATAATGATATGTTTTGGGTATATGAGGATCAAAAACATACGAAATATATTTTATTATACTTGTGATCATTTCTCCACATTTTAACAGAACTAAATAAAATTATAGATATATCATTGTTTGTACTCATCATCATATCATGGAGAAGAAACATATGAAAGGGGATTTCTCAGATTCTTAACAATTACAACATAAAAGATAATCAATTATGGTCATAAGTGAGAAAATGATAATCATGTGGGTATGAGATCTTAATTCAGATCCATGAACCTAACCTTAGGAAAACATTAGTAGACTAAACATGGAGAAAAATATTTGAACAATAATAAATTATGTATGTTTCATAATATAATAATTTGGGGAAACACGTCCGTAAAGGAATCATTACATAGTGGATAAGGCCCCATAACCTATTCCCCTTAGTGGATCGGGATTAACTCACCCGCTTCACATGGTGGATCAAGATTTAATTATCTTTTTTCCTTAGTAGATCATGATTCACTTTCCTATTTCACTTGGTGGATCTAGCATCACTCGTGTATTTTCCACAGTGGATAGAGTCATCAGAATTCTTTTCCCATTATCTTATGAGATTTAAAGGTTTACCCAATTAATATAAGGCTACATAGGGCTAAACCATCACTTAATGAAAAACCATACATATGTGTCACATAGTATATCACTAATTCAACATATCATGAAAACCCATGGGAGAAAATGGGTTTTATTTAACACATCAGAATTTACCCATGGAATAAAAAATGGGATTCACAAAATTTCTAAATGGTATCACCAAAAGTACCTACAATGTAAATAGATGACACCAAAAACTCAGTAACCCTAAAATTATGCTTAATAAGATAATTTAAGAGGGAATTTTATAAACAAATATTATACTTGGGGAATATAATTTTTAATTTTAAAGATAAAAATTTCTGTAAAATCATAGAAGTGTTTTATACAATAATTTTAACTTTGGAATATGTGATGAAGTTATAATAAAATTTGAAAAGTCAATTTCTGAAGGAGATCTTTTGAGAAATTGACACTAACTAAGTTTAAAAATTATGACTTAGAAATAAATTTCAGTAATGAATCCATTAAAAGAAAAAAAAAATTTAAAAAATTCAGTGGTATTTTATTGATAATGTTAAATTATTTTTTTAAAAGAATCTTGAATAAATGAGATTTTATAAAAACATAACAGTTTAAAGTAAGTAAGGTGAAAACGAGGGAAAAATTTTATTTCTGAAAAAAAATATCCATAATAAATTTTTTAATTTGAATAAACATTGTCAAGAGAAATGTGGGTGGGAGATAAAACATATGATTTTCAAAGGATGGAAAACCTTTTGAATATTTTGAAATATCACTATATAAAACCAATAAATAAAAAAGAGTAAAAAACATAAAGTTAAAAAAAGTATATGGGAATTATAGATGTGAGAGATAATATATTAAAAGGTTTCTAATTATAAAGTATAAATTTAACTCAAAATAAAATAATGGACATGGAGGGGAAAAATTAATTAATGGTGATAAAAATTTATTCTCAACAATGATAAAATTTTTATTGGAAATAAATTCATCTTGGAGGAATCTTTTTATAAATTTTCATTTTCTCTATATAGGAAAAGAAGGTTCCATAAAAAAATATTTTGGTAGAAGCAACCAAACATTAATGGAACATGTAAATGATGAAGAAATCTAACTGAATGAAGTCAGTTGAGTTAATAAATAACCCTATAAACATGGTATGAATTAAATCAAAATACATTTAATAAATAACTTGATATGAATCTCAAAAATTAACAAATTAAATGAACTTTTTGTAGGACCCCGGGACACCCTGAGAGGGGAGGAGTGAATCTAGGTGTCAACTTTTTCTTTTCAAGTGATGGATCTTGTTCCCACGTTGGTAGGAACATGATAAAACTGTATGATGGATATGAATAGAAATCAAACATTCACATGTAGAGAGACGACACAACACTTTTTACATGGTTCACCACTAAGGGCTACGTCCAAGGAGCATACGCCGACAGGTTTTCGGTCGTACCAAATTCCACTAAACTTCACTAGATGTGGATTACAAAGGTTCGGGCATAGTAACTCTATCCCAGGATCACTGCCTTTACATAGATTTAGTGATAGCTCACTGCTTCCCTCGGGTCACTCCCGTTGAATCCCCCTGGCTCACAGCCCTTGGTGAAGTCACAATCAGTTTATATACATGAAGGTCTCTTCTTCATTGCAAAAGAATAAATATGATGTTGCATGTAGATTCTCTGTTTAAGTACAACTTTCACATGTATACAATGTCACTTTTTAGCAAAGGTATCAAGAAATCTTCCATCTTTCGTGCAGCTCCAAAAAGGACGGGCATACTTCAACCTCACCTAGCGCGCTTCTCCAAGACCAGCACGCAAGTTTCAAGACCAGCGCGCAAGTCACTTGTGCGATACAAATTTGGAGTGCAGGTGACACCAACCCACTTGCGTGACACTACCTCATTCAACTCCAAACTTCTGCGACTCAGTGCCTTTAACTCCCAAAAAACATTGGACTCGCAGCCAACAACCGGCACGTACTTGCGCGGCCCAACAACCACATGTGTGACTCAACCACTTGCATGACAAGAGATCAAAAAATATCTAAGTCTTTAACATCATTAAATATGAGGAGGGATGGTCCTCTATTTATAGGAAAACTGGACCCCTATGCGGTGGCATACAAGTATCCTCATAACGCGTAGGTCTCAGCGCTCAGCTCCAACCGCCCTAGCCTCTGTTCGTATAACTCACTTGCGCGACCAAACCAATTCTTGGGTGACCCTATTTCCTTTTCTATTTTTGAGGTTTAGATCATGAAGAAAAATAGTCGCGCAAGTTTCTAAATATCATAGGCACCAGCGCACAAGTCCCTTTTCAGCACGCAGGTCACTTGCATGACCCAACCTATACTTGTGAGACACATATTCCTTTACCATTTTCCATGTTCTAATCTTGAAAAACACTATGCGTGAATGTTCTCTCCCCTTCATGTACACGTCATGCATGTCTCTTCACAAAAAAAACTTTTCTCCATCTGTCGATTTTCTGGCACAAAATTTTTGCAAACACTGGAGAATGGTGCCACCTTCAATACTGTAATCTGCTTGACCTGTATGAGCACTTTACTAGCACACATTCTGAACATCCTTTGAGGATTGACAACAAACACAAACCATACTCCAATTCATGAAATGATGACCATGGTTCCAAAAATTTTCCCCTTTGTGTTTGTTGGAAATCAGAAAATAAATTCAATAGATCACTATCCACATATAAACCAAAAATTCCAGAATCAACTCAGCCAACACTCTATGTCTATGTGAGTAGTGCTCGATGTAGAAAAAAAGAGAGAAAGATTGAATTGGGTTCCCGTGTTTTGGAATTCTCAATGACACCCAAGAAGTATTACATAACCAATGTATTACATCTCATCCTTCTCATCACAGAAGCATTACATGCCTGAACATGCCTGAATTTATTCCTTTATCCCCCATTGACAAGAAACCCAAATACCAGTAATGTGTTAATTGTTTAGATCAAACCATACTCCCCCTGGATAATATCATCCCCACAAACCTACATCACATCCATAAACAGATAAAAATAGTTATCATAAATTGGGAGAGGGGAATTGTGAAACATTCTTATGCACTGGGAGGTGGCTGAACACTGAGGTTCAACCGATGCTTCTCAAACACATCCGCTGACAGTGGTTTGGTCAGGATATCAGCCACTTTCTCATTAGTTCCCACATGATCCATTCTAATCACCCCTTGTTCAACATTTTCATTGACAAAGTGATACCTAATTTCAATATGTTTTGTACGAGAATTCTGAACAGGATTCTTCTTGAGATTAATTGTGATCTTGTTATCATAGAAAATTGCCATTGGTTGATTCACCTCATCACCAATATATGTAAGTTGTTGCTTCATCCATAGCAGTTGAGTGCATGCCTTTTTGGAAGATATATACTCAGCTTCAGCAGTACTAAGAGAAGTACTTTCTTGTTTCTTCCTCAACCAGCAAACACATTTCTGCCCAATATAGAAGGCTCCACCACTGGTAGACTTTCTGTCTACTACATCACCAGCCCGGTCCACATGAGAAAATGCTGATAATTCACTGTTCCCGCCTGTAGAAAAATATAACCCAATGTTATGTGTACCTTGAATGTACCTCAAGATTCTTTTTACTGCAGCCATATGCTCCTCCTTTGAATTACTCTGAAAGCGGGCCACAAGACATGTGGTAAAGGCAATATCTGGTCGTGTTACTTTCAGGTACAGTAGGATCCCAATGATCCTCCTATACAAGATGGTATCAACAGAGGCCCCATCCTCATGCTTTCTGAGTTTAGTTCCAACTGCAATTAGATTTGAAATTGGTTTTGAGTCTTGCATATTAAACTTCTTCAACAGCTCTCTTGCATACATTTCCTAATAAATGAAAGTGTAATCCTTCTTTTGAATCACCTGTACCCCCAAGAAGTATGTGAGCTCCCCAATCATAGACATTTAAAATTCTAATTTCTTATGATTGGAAAATTCATCCACTGATTTCTACCTACTGCCACCAAATATGGTATCATCCACATATACTAGAACCATGAATTGATTTTTTGGAGAAATCTTCACATATAGATTGTGATCCACTTCTCCTATTTTGAACTCCAGCTTTAGGAGATATGAATCCAGGCAGGAATACCATGCTCGTGGTTCCTGCATCAAACCATATAGGTCATTCATTAGTTTTTAGACCTTTATCTCATCAGTACCGAGAACAAAATCCACTGGTTGTTCAATCTAGACTTCTTCTTAGATTACACCGTTCAAGAATGTTGTCTTGACATCCATTTGATATACATTATATCCTCTTTGGAGTTCTATGGAAAGGAAAAGTCTGATTGACTCCATTATAGCCACTAGAGAAAAGGTTTATTCAACATCAACTCCTTCAATCTGCAAATATCCTTTGTATACCAGACATTCCTTGTTTGGAATAACACTTCCATGCTTATCAAACATGTTCTTGAAGATCTATTTTGTATCAATAAAATTGTGACCTTCGGGTCTCTTAATAAGATCCCATGTCTGATTCTTGTCAATATGATCTAACTCTTCATTCATGGCTTTCACCCATGATTCATACATTGCAGCTTCTTCAAATGAGGATGGCTCCACAACTAATCAAAAATGCAGATCGCGTGTTATTCCTCATCCTCCTTGTTTGTATGGGTGCATTCTTATCCCCAATTATGTTAGAATGATCAATCTCGGCTCTACGATTTCTCTTATGCGGTTAAGTTGCATTATCTCCAGCCACAGTTTCTTCTTCAGATTCTTCTTATGAGTCAACATCATGAGGTGACTGCTATGTTTTTTGAAGAGATTCCTCTATTTCTGTATTTGTATTTTCTCCATGTTCACTTTCTTTCTCACATTCGATCACATAAGCATATGATGTCCTTGATGAATTTGTGTTTTTCTCCTCGATTATCATAACATGTCTGCTTACAAAAATCCTTCCTAATCGCTTGTAGAAACACTTGTTTGATTTTCTGTTCATTGGGAACCCAAGAAAAATTCCTTCATCAGCATTGTCACCAAACCTCCCTTTATTTCCTTCTTTATTCTGATTGAAACATTTACTTCTGAAAACATGAAAGTATTTCAAAAAAGGATTCCTTACATGACACAATTCATAAGGTGTCTTCATTTCTCCCATATAAAGCCATGCTCGATTCTGAATGTGCACTGCAGCTTCAACAGCTTCCTTCCAGTAATGGTGAGAGATACCACTAACAATCATCATAGTCCTGGCCATATTGTTGACTTGTCGATTCTGGTGCTCAATAACTCCATTTTTCTGTAGAGTTCTCACAGAAGCTACCTCAGGTTGTATGCCATGCTTCTTCAGGTAGTTTTCAAATTCAATGGATGTGTATTCCCCTCCATTTTCTGATCGCAACACTTTTATTGTTCGTCTTGTATCATTCTCGGTGATTTGAATATATGTTTTCAAGAAGTCAAACACTTGACATTTCCTATGTATAACCATTACAAATGACGTTATGCTGTAATCATCTATGAAAAGGACAAAGTTCCTTTCTCTATGAGTTAAAACAACATTTACCGGGCCACATACATCTGTATTAATGAGATCAAGAAGATGTGATGCCCTTTTCTTCTTTGGCCGATATGAACTACACACCAGCTTCCCACAAATGCAAGCATCACATGTTTTTTCCTGTTCACGTTTCATAATGGGGATATCCATGACTATCTTCAGCTTAGATATCTTTTCCATTTCTTGTTGGTTAATGTGCCCCAACCTTTGATTCCACAAATTGTTTTCTTCTTCAACAAAAAAATTGCAAGAGTTCACTTTGTTGTCGACCAGATATAAGTTTCCATCTATTCTACATCCTTTCATAAAATAATTCCCTGTTTTCCCCTTTATAGTGCAGACTTTTTGATTGAAAGTTACTATGATCCTTGAGTTAGAGAGTTGACTCACACTAGGGAGATTATGATGCAGATCGTCCACATAAATAACTTCAGTCTTCTTTAGCTCTCCATTGGCGAGAGCAGTATTCCCACTGCCTTTAATCTTCAAAGCACCATCATTACCAAAACTCACTGTTCCATCAACCTTATTTTTAATGTTCTTCAAAAGGTCATCATTTCCCGTCATATGGGAAGAGCGTCCACTATCAAGAATCCAGGTGATGCTGCTCTTTGTAGCTTTGAGGGATACTTCTGCAAGATTGGATTTCTTGATCTTCTTCATTTCTTTCCATAAAATGCTGGATTGTGTAAAGGATACTGATGGCCTTCTAAAACTTTCCTCCACAAAATCTGATTCTTCATACCCAAAATCTTCTTCCAGAGCAGAGAAACTATTTTTGAGAACAACACCATCAAGAGGGTGAATATTGACCTGTCTCTGAGAGTTGTATGAATCTATCCTATCAAATATCTGCCTGCAATACACAGCTTTATGGACAAAGTTAGAACAATGAAAATGGTATCCATAGAAACTATTTCTTCTATAATATGGAGGATATGAAGTCGGTCTCCCTTGTTGATGCCCTAGATCTTCCCCATTCAACTAGCTCCTTGCCTCTTCGCAATATGTCATCGTATGGACCAAATAGCAACAAAACTGACACTACATGAGAGGAAATTTCTTCTCACTTGAATTTCACCTCATTCCTTCTACCTTGGTAGAATAGTTAGACTACCTATCATTTCTGAAAGTTTGCGAATAATTCTGAGTTCTTTTTTTAGTCTGGATTGATGGTTTCATTTTCAGAACATCAGGCAAAGTTTCAACATGTACGACTTTTACCTTGTCTTTCTTTTGGCTCTCTCCACTTCTAGCAGTTGAAGTCTCAACTTCACATCCAATTGCACTCTTTCCCATGAAAGCGGGTATTTGATCTCTCAAGATTTTTCCAACCCCATCTGAACCACTCTTGGCTCTTTCCAGTAACTCTGCATCTGTGAATCTTCCAAAATTAATTTTCTTCTTACCCTCATATGTGGTTGATCGACACTCCAGTTTTCTTCAAATAATAACAACTTCTTCCTCAAGACCCTCAACAGTCTTGGACTTCTCTTCCAGTATGGATGTAAGTTTATTTATGGCCTTTTCTTTTTCTTCAATTCTATGCATTAATTCTAATATGTTGTCTGTTCTTTCAAGGATTGAAGATTGAACACTCACTAGTTATTCTATTCATTCAATTTCAGCTTCAAGATCATCCACATATTCTGATGATTCATTCACAATTTCTTTCCACTTACTGCATTTCTTTCATTTGTTCTCATGTTTTGAAAAGGCATCCTTAGTTTTCAACATGGGATCACAATTATGAGCCATATTATTGTCTCTGTATTTGTCGAAAGAGGGTTATAACTTTTCAACGGTAGCCATCATGGAAGCATGGTTTCCAGTTTTAAATTCGGGTTCTTCTTCTTCAAAGAATTCAATATCATCCTCTTCCTCTTCATAGACAAAACTTCTATTTTATATCTTATTTCTAGATTTTAAGTCTCCCTTTTTGAAAAACCTTTTCTGAGGCTTTTCAATGTCTTCTACTTCACTTTCTTCATCATTGAACTTTCTTTGGCACTGAGAGGAAATGTTCCCAACTCTTCCACAACGAAAGCATGTCATAGGTAACTTACCTTTAAATTTACCTTTTCCCTTCTTCAACCTCCTGGAAATAAGAGAAAGAACTTCTTTTTATTCATCATCTTTATCACCACTATCTTCTTAAATTTTCAGTTTGTCTATGGCTTTGAATGCCATTTCCTTTCTAACACGAGCCGTAGCTTCTTCAGGTTTGACTCTCATCTCATATGCCACTAGACTACTTAGAAAATCATCCAGAGATAGTTTAGATAGATCTCTTTCTTCAAGGGTCAATAAATTTTCATTTTACATAGAAGGAATTCTTCGCAAGATTTTCATTACAATATCAATGTCTTTGATTTCCTCTCCAAGCCCTCAGATTACTCCCACTACTTTAGTGATTCGGTTAAAGAATGAATCTGCATTCTCATCAAGATGCATCTTTAGATGATCAACCCTATTGTGTAGAACTTGAAGTTTTTCCTCTTTCACTTTGTTTTCTCCTTCATATATATTTTCAATTTTATCCCACATATACTTTGATGAGATGAAACTCATCACCTTTAGATGAATTTTATTAGAAAGAGCTATAGTGATAGCAATCCGAGCTTTAGCATATGCATCAAGAACTTTCCTGTCTGTATCAGTCATAGCCAAACCTATTGGATCAGTAATGTGTATTCCTTCCAAAGTAGCAAAGAGGACATCCATTCCTAGAGATCTCAGATGAGATCTCATTCTGTTCTTCCAGATCTGGAAATTAATTCCATCAAAGATAGGGACTCCCCTGACATTGACTGCATTCTCCATGATGTCAAAGGACAAATTCAACACCAGCAACCTCTCTCTGATACCACTTGTAGGACCTCGGGACTCCCTGGGAGGGGAGGGGTTAATCAGGGTGTAAAAAATTTTCTTTAAAATTTATGGAACATATTCCCACATTATATGGAACTTGTTAAACCTATATGATGGATATTAATAGAAATAAAACATTCACATGCAGAGAGACGACACAACACTTTTTATTTGGTTCTCCACTAAGGGCTACGTCCAAGGAGCATACGCCGACAGGTTGTCGGCCATACCAAATTCCACTAAACAACACTAGCTGTGGATTACAAAGGTTCGGGCATAGTCACTCTATCCCAGGCTCACTCCATTTACATCGATTCAGGGATATCTTATTGCTTCCCTTGGGTCGCTCCCGTTGACTCCCCTTGCCTCCTGCACTTGGTGAAGTGGCACTCGGTTTATAGGTGTGAAGGTCTCTTCTTCACTGCTAAAGATTTCATCATCTATTGCATGTAGATTCTCTGTTTAAGTTCAAATTTCACTTGTAGACAATCTCACTTTGCACCAAAGGTATCAGGAAATATTCTCGCTTTCGTGCAGCTCCAAATAGCACAGGCGTACTTCAACCTCACCTGGCACGCTTATCCAAGATCGGCGCTCATGTTTCAAGACCGGCGCACAAGTCACATGCATGGTACAAATTCAGCACGCAGGTGACACCAACCCATTGGCACGACAGTACCTCCTTCAACTCCAAACCTTTGCGACTCAGTGCCTTTAACTCACAAACCACTTTGGACGTGCAGCCAATAATCGGCGCGCATTCTCTACTTGCGTAGCCCAAAACCACTTGTGCAACTCAACCACTTGTGCGACGAGAGATCGAAAATTCTCTAAGTCTTGAACTTCGTTACAAATGAGGAGGGGTGGTCCTATATTTATAAGAAAACTAGACCTCATGCGTGGGGGTGCACATGTATCCTCACGACGCACAGTTCTCGGCTCGAAGCTCCAACCACCCTAGCCTTTGTTCGTGTAAATCACTTGTGAGACCAAACCAATACTTTCATGAGCCTCTTTCCATTTCCATTTTTGAGGTTATGATCATGAATAAAAATAGACGCACAAGTTTCCAAACATCCTTGGCACGGGCACGCAATTCCCTTCTAGGTGCGCAGGTCACTAGCGTGACCCAACCAATACTTGCGTGACCATTATTCCTTTTCCATTTTTTCATGTTCTAATCTTGAAAAACACTAAGCGTGCAAGTTCTATCTCCTTCAAATACAAAGTTCTCAAGTCTCTTTTCCTAAAACACTTTTCTCCATTTGTCAATTTTCAGGCCCAAACATTTGGAAAACACTGGAGAATGGTGCCACTTTCAATACTGTAATCTACTTGACCTGTATGAGGACTTTGTTAGCACACATTCTGAAGTTCCTCTGAGGATTAACAACAAACAAAAACCATACTCAAATTAATGAAACGATGACCATGGTTCCAACACTTTTTAGGATACATTAATTAGTTAAAAAGTACACCATATCAAAGATTTTATAGTTCCCAATATGAATTTTGTCTCACGAAATTAAATCTAAGGGAAAGAAGCACTTAATTAAATGGTAAATTAATAATTAAAATTATATAATAGGGATTACATGAAGTAGAAATTAAAATATCATGAAATGATATATTCTCATTATAATTTTAGTTAATGTGGATGGGAATACACCATAACTAATAAATTATGGTGAACACTATCAAACATGTCTCATGTATTATAAAATGAGATAAAAATCCTTACATTGTATTCCGACATAGTTGAATGAAATCTAACCTCCTTTATAACAAAAAAAATATATTAATCACATTTTAGGATCCTTATTCTTATCCATAACCTTGTATATACATATTTTGAATTTATGCTCAACATGTATATTAATGGTTTATTATCTTTTAAAATTTCCTATTGTGAGTTATCCTGATCATTTGGAACTAGTTTTGTAATACCAGTTTTCTTATAACATTTTATAAAAAATGTCATCATTCACATATCATGGAAAGGATTAGATTTAATTTTTTATGATATTATATATACATTTTAATTCATTTTAGGACATTTTTAGTTATTGTTATTTTAGAAAAAAAATCGGACAAATATGTTTCCATGATTTTTAACAAATAAGTAGTGGTATATTAATTAATGAGTTTTATATTAAATTCACCATTCCCTAACAAAAATAAAAAATATATATTTAATTATATAAATCATATATCATCATTAATTATGTTCACATAGTCATACATGATTTTTTTTTCAGTAACTGGTTAGACATACCCAAACATGAACATATTCTAATTAATGGATTAATATGGTTATGAAGGTGGTTCCATTTGGAATATTATCATTATTATATAAAAATAATTATATTATTAACATATCTTAAAGTATTAAAAATATATTTTAAGTGATTTTTAGAAATAAATATGAACATTGGTGAAAAACATTATACATTACTTATATAGGGGTTTGTGTGCACAATACATGGTTAACGTTGTCATATCTCAATGAATTAGAGGTAAAGAAGGTAGATTATAATTTATATATTCATGATATAAAGTAAATTATGTTACTCCATTATTATTACATTTCAGTATTATAAACAGTGAAGAGATGTTGTGGTGTATAGTGAAATACATTACTTCTTGGAGGTGGTAGTTTGCACAAACACATGCTAAATATTAATTTGTTTTTTGAAGTAGATATAATGGAATAAATAATGGTTTTATAATTATTATATATATTTTAACAATTATAATGATTTAATTACTTTACTATTTATGGTGTAGTTTTATATGTGAACGATTAATAAGAAAAGGCCAAGGATTAAGTAATACTAAAATAGGGATCTTGAACTTTATAATGAATATATCCTTTGAAATTAAAGGTGTAAGATAACTAAAAGGGACAATAAATTTATTAAATTGAAATATATTTTCAATTGGATAAAAAATTAATAGTGTTAGGATGAAATAAAATGGGGTAGGTGTGGGAGGATGTATTGGAAGTGGTCCCCTTCATAAGTGAAGAAAATAGATCTTTTGTGGATAACCATTATTTTTAAATAATTAAATGACAATATAGAGTGGTAATTGGATCAAAATATGAAATATAATAACTTATTCAGTGATATAAGGATGATAAATCCACTACTAGAAATTTGTTCAAAAAAATATCCTTATTTCATTCAATTTACCACATAATTTTAAAATTTTTAATTATTGGTTTTAACAATAGTGACTATTTTCTATTGAAGTAGTTTATATTTTCATAAAATTATAAAGTAACCCTTATAAAAAAATTTAGGTTTTATAGACATAAATTTATTACTGTTATAATATAATTCAATTTAAAAATAAAAAAATATCATTTTATTTAAAACATTTAATATATAGAATTTTTTTTCATCATTAAGTGTTTTTAATATTATATATTATTGGTTAACTATTAAATGAGTCATAATATATTTATATATATGCTTAGAAAGTATATTAAAACCATTTTTAGAATATATTATATTCTTTGATTTAGTAAAATTTACATAATATAAATAAATCAACTCTTTGAAAATAATATTTTTACCACAATCATGGTCATTAACATTAATCATAATAATAATTAATTTATTCCTAAAATGAAATTGTAATTATTACCTTATTTTAAATTATTTAACTAAATTCTGAAATATAATTTTTTAAATGTATTTTCTATAAGTAATGAAAACTTACTTTTAATATAAGATAATAAAAATAGTTTTCATAGTAAAATAATACTTAATATTACAAAAACATTAATAATAGTTTTTATAAACTCTTCATCGTATTTTTTAAATGAATAATTTTACTCTTTAAATGCATTTTGGTTATAATAAAAAAATTATATGTTTTTATGTAATATTAACTTTCTAAAATTTATAAACATTGTAGTATTATTACAAATAACATTTTTTACTATTCTCTAAAAACTCAATCATTTTAATTTTTTTCCTATTCACCCTAATATAAAATTCACCCTGATTTTAAAATGCAAATCATTTTAAAAAATTATAATTAAAACTTTTATGAATATTTCATTTCAATATTAAATATAACAAAAAATCTATTTTTATTGAAATATAAACATTAATTTTTTTCTTTAAAAGTCAAACTGAACATTATGTAAAAAATGTAATAAATTAATTATTAAATTAATAAATATATTATTATGTCATTCTAATTTCTAGTTTCATATCATCAAAAAATCTCTACATAAGATTTGGTCATAAGGTAATCTCTTGTGGATGTCGAGGGTGGTGATTTTACTAACACAGATCTCGTGGAAATCTTCCAAATCATAAATTTCACTCACATATGATTTATATCATACCATAATTTTCAAGTTTTTAATGTGAATGGTATATATGATACCATTTTGAATTTACCGACTCCACATTCTGGGATAAATGAGCTTCATAATGTTTACATTATCTACATGTTTCTATTTCTTTCTTTTTTTGTTTGTTGATTTCTAAAAATGGTCACTTAATTTTATAACAACTATTTTAATATATATATATTATTGTGTTCAAATTTTATTTAAACATATCAAAATTTCATTTTAGTATTTTAGAACAATATTTTTACATAGTATATATTTAAGGAAGATACGTATTGGAAATTTTTCTTGTTACATTCTCCCTCCCCCATAAAAGAAATTGTCTCCACATAATTTAAATTATTCCTAACCAATGGAATAGTTAAGGGTGTTTAGATGATATAAATGATTAAATATTTAATTTATAATTATATATCACCCTAACTATACATTTCATGACTAGTGAACTCATAATTCCTCTAATAATTGGAAAATAATATGATTATCAACTATTTATTTTATATATGCCTCCATCGCTAAATATTAGAAGTTTAAAGAGATATACCATCTATAACATCATTTTCAATTCCATTTTTTCAATCAAATATTATTAAAAAAAATATTATGATAGTTATAATTATAATTAGAGTATATTAACATATTAATATGAAATATCAATCCTAAGATATCTTCCCCAATGAATCCTTTATTTCAACTATGCATATTTTCATTTCAACTATGATATAATTAGATATACTAATAAATTATTCTATTTAACCTAGGTTTTCGATATTAATTTTTCATATGAGGTTATGTAATCTAACTAATAATTAAATTCCATTACATTTAACTCATTTATATTTATTTATAAATTTAATTTTATAAATTATGGCATATCCCCCATGATTCTATATCGAGGTTTGTAGCCTGGGGACCACTAATCATGAACTAGAGTGAAGATTGATTTGATACTCAAACACCTTTTTAAAAGGTTATTATCCCTCTGTGCATCTGATCCATGTCTATATAAACTTGATAGTATCAAAATTAGGACAAAATATCTTATAAAAACAATCTTTATATTACCAAAACATTAATATTTTACCACATACTCATAAATATCCTTTCAGACTTATCCTTATAGTTTTCACAAAATTTATCTAATCCTAATCCTCAAAAATAAAAAAAATTCAAAAAAAATAACTAAACCCTATTTTGATGCCCATTATAGATACCCATTAAATATATTCCTTTATTTTACATCACATCAATGACATAATCATTAAATAATATTAGAATCAAAAAATTCCAAGAATAGAAGGTTTGGTGTCCTTGAGGATCAAATACATAGGGAACTTATTTTATGATACATATGAACATTTCACCATATTCAAACCTCACTTGATTAACTTTTAGATATCACATAGGTTATATTTATCCTTTTAACAGGGGTAAATTATGATAAAAAGGGTTTGATCTCATATTTTCTTCAATGATAACCTAATAGATAACCAATGATGATCATAAGCGAGAAAAATAAAATCATGTGGGTATTAAGCACAATTGATATTTATAGAAATAACAATATAAAAACCTACATAGATAAACCATGGATCATAATATATTAGAAATAATTACATTTTAAAACATACAATTGTGGAATAAAACATAATCCTATGAATCATAAAATAATGGGTCATGCTTCACAACTTGTTTCCCTTAATGGATCAATCTTCTCCCACTAATTTTCCATGGTGGATAATGTGTGCTCACTATTTTAGCTTTTTGGTAGAAAACATCTCTCTCATATTTTAATAGGTTTATTATGCTCGACTTTCCTATTTCAACTAGTGGATCTAGTCATCACAACTTATTTTCCATTATCTCATTAGATATAATGCTTTACCCAATGTATTTATGGGTTATACAGGGCCAAACCACAACATTATGAAATATATTAAAATCTATTAAATAAAATGTCAATGATTTATAATATCATGAAATATTGTGGGTTAAAATGTGATACATTCATCACATCATAATGAAACCCATAAAAAAAGTGGGTTTCAAAACATTTCTAAATATATTGTAAAATTTTAATTTAATAATATAAACAGTTAATACATGAAACTAAATTACCCCATATGGTTATTTTATAGAAAAAATTTCTAAGATGGTTCATGAAAAAAAACATCCATGTAAATAATTACTTTTAATATAATTTGGAAAATGCAAATGAAACAACAAAATATATTTTAGAAAACTCTTATATTTTGCGTAGGAGATTAAGTTACATGTAACGTTCAAAAATCATTTTTAGAAAGGTCACTTTTGAGAAAATTAAAAGAATTAAATTTAAAAATAAATATTTTGAAATAAATTTATATAATTAAGCATTGAAGATAAATAATGATTTAAAAAAAATTTATGTGAAGATATTTTAAAAACATTTAATTTTTTTTAAAGACAATATGAATCTTAAATAAAGGAGGATTAAAAAACATATAGTTTAAAAAAGATAAAATGAAAAATATAGAAAAAGATTACATTTGGAATATAAAATTCAATAATATATCCTTGAAAATATATAAAGGATATTAAATTAATGTCTTTGTTGGAGATATATCATTTGATTTTGAAATTTTTAGATACATTTTGAATATTTGTAAATATCATTGTTGAAAACCTATATCATAAAAAGAGTGAAAAAACATATTTTTTATTAGATTATAGGGTAATTATAGAGGTCTCATGAGATAACACATTGTTAGGTTGAAAATAATAATTGAGAAAACTAATGGTAATGTATAGTATATGAAAATATATGAAAATATTTGAAATTATCATTAAGAAATATATAAATTATTCACAGAAATGATATGATTTTTAATGGGAAAAATTAATCATGGTTGAATATCCAAATAAAATGCGTCATTTTTCTTAGAGATTAATTTCAAGTACCATGAAATAAAATCTTACCATGTAAGAAACCAAACATAGTTTTAAGAAGTATAATAAGATTCATTCTAACTCAACGAAAGGAGTTGATTTAACAAAGACCCTTACAACCTTGGATTCTATTGAAACAAAACTATTTAAAGAAAGAACATAGTATGGATCACAAGAACAAATTAATTAAAAGAAAATTTGTATGTAAATAAAATTGGAATAAATCATAAACTATTAATTATTTCATGATAAACAACAAAAATAATATATAATGATATTAAATTTGAGATAATGAACCCTTTAATGGTAACAGTAACATAATAATCGACCCAAAATAATTTATATAAAATAAAATAACCATGATAATGTCATGAAATTAATTATATTAATTATAAATTATGGAAATTGGTATGTTCATATACTATATAAAATAATTTATGTTGAATAATATCAAACATGTTTTATGGTCTTGAAAGTCAGATAAATAAACCTTCACCTTGTATTCCAGCATAATCGAACACACGATAACCTCCATTATAACATATATAACTACATTAGTCATATTTTTAGATACATTATTCATATATATATATATATCCTTTTATAAAAATAAATTATAATTGTTATATATATGTTTATTAGTTAGTTATTATATATTTTCCTTATTGGGTGTGATTTATTCAGATATTTTTGAGCTAGTGTCATAATAATAGTGTTCTTATTAATTATTATAAAATTTAAATTATTCCTAGATCATATATGGTGTAATAATATATTTTTAATTATATTTTATAAATTTATAATTTAAATATGGGAGTTTTTTACTAATTGTTTTGGAAACCAAAATGGTTTCAAGTAAGTTTTTATGTTTTTGACGAACAGATGATGATATCTTAATTAATGATTTTCATATTAAATAAGCCATTAATTAAAAAAATCATTGTTTAAATTTTTATATCATATATTATTATTAATTAACTACCCATAGTAATCCATGATATTATTTTACATCATTTCTCAGGTAGGTCATTATACCAACCAAAACAAGAACATACTATAATCTATTGACCAGTATGGTATGAAATTGTGTTATTTTTTCTAATATAATTATTAATAAATAATGATAATATTATTTATATTTTTTAAGGGTTTTAATCTTATCATAATATACTATAATGAATAATAATTAATTAAAAAAAATGAAAAATAAGATATTTTAGATTATAGAGGTTGTCATCTCCACAACACAAAGTCAACATTTTCATTTATAAAATAATGAGAGGTAAATATAGTGGATTATAATTTGAATCCTTATAATAATTATTATATTATATATTCCACATTTATTCTTAAGTTTTATCATTATAACCCAATAAAATATGTGGTGATTAAATTAGAAATATGTTACTTAGGGGTGGAGGTAATCTACACAAACACATGATCAACATTATTTTGTTTTTATAAGAGGATGAAAAGGAATAAAAAATTGTTTTTAAATTAATATAATAATTCACAAGAATAATAATGATACTAAGGTAATTATATTACATTTTCTATGTTATTTATGGAGGATAAAAATTAAGAATAAATTATATAGGATTAGGTAACACTCACATTGGGACATTGAACATTCTCTTGAAATTATCCTGGGAAATTAAGGACCAAGGATAAATAATGGATAAATGTGGATTATAAAAATGATATAGTTTTATAGGAGTATAAATATTTTATCAATTAAGGTTAAAATTTGAAGGGATATGTGTGGAATGAAGTGTTAGCAGTTTTTACATTTTATAAGTGTATAAAATGTACCTTTTGTGAATACCCATTATTTTTTAATAATAAAATGACACAATTCAATGATCAATGGATCCAAAAGTGATGGAAGGTGGGCTGTGATAAGTTCTATAGATCATATAACTCTCATTTTGATACAAGTTCTAACCATTTTTAATCCATTTACCACTGGATTTTTACATTTTACAATTTTGGTTTTTACCTTGGTAACTAGTTTTTTCTTATGTAATTTATATTTTAATAAAAATATAAGGTTACCCATATATAGAAATATGGTTTTTATAAACCTAAATATAATAAAATTCATAAATAATTAAATTCATAAATAATTTTAAATTAACTTTTAAATTAAAACATTGTATATATAAAAAACTATTTTTCAGAAAATGTGTTGTTTTTATCATTTGGATTTATTTATAATATATATAATTAATTACCGATTTAATGATTGATAATATATTTATATATAAATTTTGAAAATATATTAAAATCAATTTTTAGGATATATTTTTTTATTTGAAAAAATTTACACAATATGAATAAACAAAATCCATGAATATAATAGATTTTTCCTTAGCGTGGTCATTAACTTTAATCTTAGTAATAATACTTCCAATACTACATGTAAAGTAAGATTTATTACATAATAATTTTTTTATGGAAAATATTAAATCCAATATTTTACATTTAGTTTCTATTAGTGATGAAAACTAATTTTCTAATATCGGTGAATAAAAATATTATTTAGAGTAAAATATTAATAATGTTTCAAAAACATTAATCATGGGTTTTATAAAATAGAAATTTTGTTTTTTGATTAATAATTTTACTCCTATAATATATTTATGATCTAATAAATACTTTTACATATGTTAAAGTAATACCTACTTCTTTATAATTTTATAAATGTTACAATATTAATAATGATGTTAATATCTTCTATATTTTTAAAAAATGATAATTTAGTAAAAAACCCAAAAAATAACCCAAATATAATATGTAAATAATTTATATCAAACTAATGTTAACTTAAAAAAAATTGTACAATTGTAAAATTTATATTTTAAATATGAGATATAATAAAAAATTATTCTTAAAGAAAATTAAAAATTATTTTACGTCAATAGTCAAAAAAAAATTTGTAAAAAAAATGTGGTAAATAATGTATTATTTGTATAATTACATAATTATACAATCCAAATTTATATCTGAATAGACCCTTAAAATATCTTTATAATATCTAATAATAAGGTATGATCTAGTGATAGGAGTAAGTGGTGATCCCCCTAGAATGGAAGTCATGGAAATTTCCAAAATATTGAATTTTTATTATATATTATTTCTCTCATAAAGTAATTGTTTGAGTTGGGGTTGGGGTAGTTCTAATGAAAACCATTTCCAAAGCTACTTCTTTACCAATATCATATGAATGTTCTTTATAAGTTATTTTCTGATACCTGGTTCCATTTTTTCCTTTTTCATCATAGATTTCATAATATGGTTACTTCCTTTTATAACCTATAATTTAATGCCTATTATAATTATGAAATTTTAGATTAACATATCACACATTAATTTAAGTTTTATGTTAAATATAGAATAAATTATCGACATATTCTATATTTATATAATGTATATAGTGAAATTTCAGGTCAATATTTGGGTCGAGCTTGGCCACCCACATGCTTGATTTGATCATGAGGTTGTGCCCCTCCCAATAAGTATTCCAATACAATTATATTAATATAATGACCGGAAAATTCAGGGGTTTCCCAGTGTTCCTTCTAGTTTTGTTGTGGAAATTTCCTTCTAGTTTTGACTATGTATATGGATTTATAGAAAACATATCCTATATGTTTTTATATACCATGAAATCTATTACATCTAAATCCTCATCCCCTACTATGAATAACTGATAAGGCTTCATATGTTTCTTCTTCATAGGATAGGGGATATTTATTTTTAAGAAAATTAATAAGACAAATTTTGATTCTTCATTCTATGATGGATCTATTTGTTGAGGTCAAACCCATATTCCCAATTATGGGGGAAAAATCAATGATGGTTAGAAATAATTTAAGACTTAGTTAAAACTCATCTTCTTGCACCATAATTTTCATTTATTAATTATTCCTTATTTCAAATGTTTTATAAAAATCATAGCATTGGAAGCTGAAATGGTAATTTTGTACAAAATGTTTTGATTCAGTTTTTTATGAGGATTTCGAGAGCATGGATAAATATTTTTTGAGTCATTTAATCTTGAAACATTCATTCACACCTATCTAAGACTTTCTAAAAGACATTATATTCCCCTGTTTAAGTAGTGAAAACATAGTACACTTGTGCTAATGGTTTTCTCAAAATCATCTTTCTATAATTAATATTTTAATAGAAAATTTCCTTAAAAATAAAAAAAATATTGAATGTTTTATACCAACATCAAGAAGGAAGAAAATTTTTCTAGAGGGTCACTGAGGTTAATTTCTTCAGGTTTTTTGGCCTCAGGCAGTTTAGGTAAATTATTTTTCATTTTTAAAATGAAAGTAACTAAGAACCTTCTTTTTTTACAAAGAGTGCATTTCTTTTCTTCAATCATTATATCAAGGGTGTCCATTAAATTTAAAGTTATTTGGATGAAGGTGATGTTACTGTTTTTGTCACTCTATGGGATGTATCAGGTGATGTTACTCTTTTTTTGGTATCACAATTTTTCACTGTGTTGGTTTAATATTTAAAATAACTCTTTCCACATTAACAGACCTCAATCCTTATGAATTAGCTGTAAGTAAAGATTTTTATTTGTTTCTATACCATGGCCACAAAGACACAGAATCCACTAGGGTCCTTTAGCATTACTAATAGCAAATGAATTTTTGGCGATGAGGTTCTCCATAAAAATCTATAATAGTTACTCATATAAGGCATACACATTGAGGGAGTATATCAACCCCTCCATATGAAAATTAAATCTAGGACTCTTATTTTTATGTTTCATTAACTTTAAGAAATATTTAATCATTATACTCAATAACATAGATGAAAATTAGTTTATGATATAATGATGACGGTCTTCCAAGGATATAGTGGATTCTTCTTGTAAATTATTGAACTAGATTAATGATGTTTGATACAGAGTCTTAAAAAACATATATTTTTTACTTTATCCCACTGATAAACTATTACCCTGATTGGAATACACTAGGACATGAAATTTTTCATGTGTTGTTCTGGAAGATTCATTTCATTTAATATTAATTAGGTGGGATTTCATAAAATGTGTAAATGTGTAGTGGAATCCACCCATTCATGGTATGGATTCCTCTTTGGGTACACTAGGGCACACCATCCTTTTTTGTATTTCATTCTAGATGGAATAAACTCAATTGAGTTGAGAATTATGGGAGGTATTATTATCGTTGTTAGGGCCGAAACATGAGTAATAGGTGACAAATGATGTTGTGGCTGTGTGTATACCATCCATTGATACCTAGTTTGATCTAGGCCTTGGAGATGCTTTATAAATGAGGGATGATTCCATTGAAATAGAGGAAAAAAATGCATCCTCAATAAAGGTGTTAACTAAAACTATTTTTTAGACTCTGATCTGACAATATGATAATATTCTTCACCTATGGGTTAAGAAAGTCATTATTTAATCATATTCAGGGAAGGAGATATATTATCCTCTATGTGAATTTTTTACATAATATAAATATTTCCCCTAAGTAATTTCGTATTAAACCATTTGAGTTCCACTAACTTAACATGGTATTTCACCACCTTATATTTAGTGAAGAAGAATTTTACCCCCTCTAGGTTCAATGGGAAATAACCATGCATTTTATATTGTATTTAGAATAATAACATTTAGATGTTGGTAAATGAAAATTTAAATCAATAATGATATTATCCTACATTTTATGTTCAGTTTTAATGCCTTTTTAAAAAAATTAAGTGTGAAAAATGTTTTTAGAAAATACTTATTCATCATGTACCCAAACTACTATATCATAATCTGTATCCTCTATTATATTTTCAACAAAAAAAATTCATAAACCCAGCTCGAGTAGTAGGGATCAGAACATAGTCGTAATTAGATTAATAGTGTGTGTATTCATACCATTACTATCTATGAGAGAAAAATTAGATTTTTCCTTCTTATTACTTCCCTTATTTTGACACTTCAACTAGAAACCATTTGAGGTTTATTCCAGACCACTCTGCATTCTCTTAAGAGTGATTTATAGAATTAAATTCTGAATTAATTTACAACCATCCTTACTGATCATTCCTTGAATGATAGGGTTGTGTCATATAGTAGTAGGAATATTGGGGGCACTAGTTGGAAGTGGTCAAAACCCATTCTAGAAAAGAATTAATTTCATATTAATAGTGAATAATGGAATAGAATTCCCCCAGTGATAATAAATATGGCTGAATTATTTTATATTACATCGCCACATCTTTTTTTAAGGATTTGATAACCCATGGTGTGTTGGTGGTGGTAAAAATTCCCGCAACCTAGTAGGATGGGGCTATTATTTGATGGATGGAATAGTGGAAATTAGCATAGTTTTTCATATTTTGTGTGATCTATCTTGGGTGTGGAAAGGTGTACTTTACATTCATACTTCGAGATGCACACCATTAAAGGTTATCTTACAGTTGATGACTTTTCCCTTATAAGTTGAGAATCTATCAAGACGTATCTATAATCTTGGTAAATTATTATGTTAATGGTATGTACCCTCTGGTAAAACAAATTTTTTGAATTACATGTTGATGAATTTTATTTAATATACCACTTTTCATATTCAAAATATGATTCCTAGAATTCTTTTATAGAGATTAATCAGTTGGATGTATTTCTTGTGGGACTCTACTAACCATAATTGAAGTATAATTAAATGATTTATACTCACCACATATATTGATACATGCATCATATGGGAATCAATTATTATTTATTATTGTATCATTATTCCATAGAGAAAATGATTCATTATGTTCTCTAGTGATTCTTTGATATTATGTTTTAGGATATCTAGAAAGAATAAGAATTAATATCATGTTAGATATTTCTTATCACCTTGATATACATAGAATATCCTTGATAGGGAAAATCATTACCTTTTATATGATATAGAGTAACCATAAATTCTATCCTAATAATGGAATTAACTACTCTTTTAACACTACATGGATGTTATATTGGGCTGTCAAAATGGGATAAAACCTGATTGACATATTGTCCTCATTTAATTCATTTCATATATCCATGTCAAACCATTATCTCTAGAAGAAAACAATTACAAATGATCTACTGATAGTTTCTGTATTCCAAACACTTTTTTGGGATGATAATGACTTCATGGAGTCTCATTGATTAATATAATGTATTTTTATGGTGATTAAGGCACCGATAATGACCCTATTAATTAAAATACCATTGATACGGATGAAATAATAGAGTTTGTTATTGAGGTTTGGGATGAAACCAACCTCAGTCCTTTGAGTGCTTCTTGATATGTAGTAATTCTCAATGTGTCTCTAAAACGGGGGGTTAATTTTATATCTTGATGAATTGTGTCTTTCAGTAGGACCTTCACAATGAATACCATAGTGATGACTTCCAAAAATATGAATGTGTCTTCTATAGAGAGTGTCCTTACAGTAACTGCCATTGGACTAGAAAAGGGAAGATAACCATTCTAGATTATCTTCTCAATAGGAGGAGGAATTTTGAAGCTACCAGTATGGTAAGGGTTCCTATGTTCAATAATCATGTTTTCATAGGGAGGATCTTTATATAATGAGTTATGGGCATATCCTCTTCAACCACAGATTAGAATATCAATGAGAGGAACTCTATTCATAAACCTAATATCACTCTCTACTAATGAGTCAATAGACTCCTAGGCCACCATATAATGGTAATATCAGACCATGCAAATATCGACCTTGATCAATGCAATGAGATGATAATATGTCTCTTTTATTGTATTTCTTTGTCTAGATCTCCACTTAGATGACCCCATTACAAATAATGATAAACTTATTTGATGGAATTCTTCCATGGAAACTCCCATGTCATCATCATATATAATTAAATAGTTCCTAGTTATTGTATAGGAATATGGAAATTTTATTGGCTTTCTATTATAAAAATTAGATGTATCCTTTTAAATCGGGTTGGATTGTGAACCCACCTTTTGGTTGATGGTGGGATATGTTATTAATATACATAAGATGGAATTGTAATATGAAATTTTTATATTTTTTTGATTCTATAATAATATTCCAGTAGACTATATTATTGAATATAGGTATATGATCCCACTACAAAAGTTCTTTTAGAATATGTCAACTATTATCCTAGGTATAAGTAGGATTATGTGCCTACTCCAGTGTTGTAATTTGTGGTGAATGAATATGGTATTTCCCTCATTAACTAATAATTTTTATTGGAAATATTCTATATATGTGGAAATATAGGCATTCCCATTTTTTAATAGTATCCATCAAAATGTTTCTATGTTCTTCCTTGAATATGGGGGAAATAATATGATCCAATAATTTTAAATAATAGAATGTGTAGATAAACCACTTGTTTTTGAGCGGGGACATGTGGATATCCTTTTCTCTCCATCCATGTTGTAGAATTCCAATAAGTACCCTCTTATAGGGGAGTGTAAATATGATCCCACTCCTAAGTTATTACTGGGATATACTGATGAGAATCATCAAAAATGGATAAAGTGTATTGGTAGTCTTGTTATAGATTATTTGGAATATGGGCCCACTCCTATGCTATCTCCATTTTACTAAGGAAGAATTAAGAATTTGGGGTATAAATATGGTCATTTCCCCTTATATTTATCCTCTCTTGACAATAATTCCTAGGAACCTTAGGATAATTGACACGGGTCTAGGAATTCGGGGTGACATCATTAATCATCTATTAGGGAGCTTAGGGTACATGGCATTGACTCAGGAGATGATACATAGTCGGATAACTCATGGGAAGATATTAAATACTAAAAGGTTAAACAGTGATCCCCTTCACCTTATTTAGGTAAGAAAGGATGGAATTTTCATGATCTAGAGAGATGTAACTGAATTTATAAAAAGTGGTGATTAGGGTCACCGACTTCATTATTGTCTTCCTCTAATAGGGTAACCAATGAAAATTAAGTGTCTAGAGGATCTCCCAGGATTCCTCTAATTTTGGGAACATATTATTGAGGAGGAAATTCTTTTCTAATACATTGTTTTCATTTTATAGGCACTATGTTAGTGACTACATTCCCCTGATAATTGTATTGATAGTCTCTTTAATTCTTGAACCAAATGAATACTGCTAGATTGTGGATAAATTAGTTTGGATCAAACATAGTTATGTGAATGGTTAAAAAACATAAAAACAAAAAAAACTACCAATCTACTATAAAAATTAATAACACATTCGATTCACTAATTTCAAAAATAAAGGATTCATATTGGGTTCAAAAAATATCTTTTAGATATGTAATTATGCCCATTTTTTGGTTTTTATTTTAAGAAGACGAAATTTCGAAAGGCATTTTGTCACTTTGACTTTACTATTGAAACAACGTTTTTTCATTAGCTAATGGGATGGGTGTTTAGGAATATCAAACCTTCTTCAAATGAATTATTTCATACTCTTGGACTCTCATATGAATTTAATATGTTTTCATTAGTCCTTCTGAAATATCCGTACACAGATAGTGAACCTTGTGCTTGGGACTTGATCAAAATATTTAATTAATATGAACATCCTTATATATCACATAGTCCCCATATTTATCATTAATAATTAATAATACTATTACTTATATCCATATAATTGGGAACTCTAGAATTTGATGTTGACGAAGGATATGGTGGGAGTTATTATGTTGTGATATAGCACATAAAAGGGGATTCCTATATATCATAAGTGAGGGAATCCAAACACTTTTAGTTTAGTACCAATAAATTTGACACACCAAACCTTTTATGGTTTTCAGTAAATGAACATGTTGATTCCTTTTAAGGTCATGAATAAATTATCATTTCCAATTGGTTTAAAGTCATTTGGAGTTGGGTAATAGGTGTGGGATTTTTATCAACTGTTGATGTGGGACTTATGCATAAGTGGCCATTTATTGTTAAATATAGAGTGAATATAAACCAGTAAAGACTCATTTGTTTCAAAGGTAATATATTATTGTGAGAGATATAATTGGTTTCATTCATATGAACATGTAATAAAGAGAATAATATAACCTTATAAGAAATATGGTCTAATGAGGATGGTTTATAGAAAATTTGTAACAAATTATGGACATCTTATCTCATGAAGAATATAGGTCTTTATAAAGGATTTAGGTTATTTCTTGAGAAATGTTTCACAAAAAATATGGATTCACATAGAATATTTACATAGTAAAGTTGAATATGAGTCTCATAGGGAATATTAACCAATAATAAGGGAGAACCAAAATCATAGGGAAAATTTCCTATAGTGGCGGGATGTTGGTAGTTTTGATATTGAGTTCTAACCCATTGGAGGTCTCCTACATATCTTGCTAAGACAAGACTCAATGTTCACATTTTCATGTTGCACAATTTTTAATCTTGTGGATAGAGTATGAAACATTGTTTAATTATATTATATAAGGATGTTTTCAAGTAGTTTTATGTTGTGTAACTACGATTTTGTATCATAGTTTGACATCATGTGTTTGTGATATCTCTATCATGGATGGAGAGATAATGGAGGATTGAATGGGGCTTAAACATTGGATCATCAATTTTGGTTAAAGGTATCTGATGATAAATATCTATGAGAATATATGATTAGGGATTAAACCTAAGGAGGAGTCCTAAGAATGTTTCCAACAATAACAAATGATGTGTGGTTGGGATTCCCCATATGATTTTCTACCCTTTATATTGATAGTGGACCAAAGATTGGAGTGAATGGGTATATCACCAATTAATTCAAAGTCTTGGATTATACATAGAAGGAGTCATATGGAGCTTCTTGGGAACCAGGAGACTATGAGTGAGGATTATGAATGAATGAGTGGTAAAAAATGGTTTTCCCTCTCTCATTGATGATTCAATGTAGTAAAATAATTAACAAGAACATGGATTGGGATTATACCCAGAAAGAAATTACAATTATATATGGATCATTTACTAGAATTGGGCTACCACCATGAACCCATTCCTATTTGTTCTGGGTGTACGTCTACCATGTTTTGATGAATGAGCTAGGTAAAATTAATTCAACGTCCTTAAGAAAGCCACCCTCATTATAATGTGAATACACAATTGTAATCATCATGTGGGATCCCCTATATATAAGGATAATTCATAAGATTATTTTTATCAAGGGAATCCATGATCATAGTAGTGTATATTGGTGTGAATACCCAGCTAATTTGGGTGCAATGGTTTTAGATAAGGCCTTAATTTATCCTTTTTCGGATTTTGGCCATATAGAAAGGATTCCATGTTATTAATTTGTGTAGGATTGACCATTATGGGTGATATTGGTAAATGGTATGAGATGAGAGAGTATTAGCATCAAAATATTGAGTTTTAATTATAATCATATCTATTGATATAAAAGTAGTACATACACAATAAACAATAGGAATAGGGGGTTCAAAATACAAATGTGTACCACATATGATAGATTCAATACATGATGAATCAAAGGAACAATAGATTACTTCAATGGGTAATGTAAGGATTGGTCAATATGTGGAAATTTTGTGAACACTGAGGGGTTATTAGTGTGTTTTGTATAATAGATTCAAGCAAAATGACATAGTGTCTGAGTAGTATGTTTCTATGAGGATCATGGACATGTTAATGTACTTTCTAGGTGCCTTTGCATTTTCATTAGCATTTTATCATTTCAATATTTATTTATATGATGGAATTTTTTTGGTTGATCATCTAAATATATCTATTACTATTAATATATTACTTATATATTACTTATTTTTAGTCAATATTGTTCAATATTTTATAGTAATTACAATAATTTTCTGTTTGATTTGAAATAACAGAGTAAGTCATAATTCATAGTTTATAAATTTATTATATATATTATAGTAATTTTATTATAATTGAAGTTACATAGTTATTTATTATGTTCTAGGTTCATTTCATGAGGGTTTCTTATAAAGTTCACGAAGATGAAATCCATAATGCTCTTGTTTCTGTTATCTTTTGGAAACAAAAGGTGGTATATTAATAATGAGTAAAATATTTATATAAAAACTTAAAATCCCTTAATAAATTATTATATACATATATATATATATATCATATATTACCAGTACTTATGTTTTCATAGACATCTTTGACAGAAATTTATAGCAATGTCTGTATAGTTGGTTAAACTATCCCAAACATGAACTTGCTATAAGAAATAGAAGAATATAATTATACAATTATTTTTTATAATATCATTATTCAGAAATGATATTAATTTTAATAAAAAAAATCATCAAATAGTATAATAGTATTTATTAATACAAGATATGTGAAAAAAAATTAAAATTATATTGAAGACCTATGCACTTAATTTGGTGATTTTCTCATTCTCAAAGCTAGTTCTTTAAAAATCAAGGACTTAGGATCCTTCATGGAAATATTTGATACCAAATTTCTTACAAGGATTTAATAATGGTAAAATTTATTATGTTAAAGTTATAATCAAATGGTTAGTGTGGTTTAATAAAAGATAGGGAAGGGATCCTTTTATAGTTGATTTTTTAATGGTATTTCTATAAATTATCCTTATTTAATGTGTAAGGTTTTAATTTTGAATGGAAGATTGATAAAAAGTATAAAAAATAGTGTTTTGATAATGTTTTTACAAAAAATCATAAATTTACACATTTATATATACGTTTTTATGATAATTTATTTTTTACCACCTTTTGAAACCATTATACATCTTTTTACCATTACTATAGTCACTCAATTTTCTATTTGGTAACTTATTATTATGCCTAAAAATTAAATTATCCTCTTTAGATAGTTGTTAATTATTTTATTACAAATTATGGAACCATTTAATATTGTTTAACCACATAAAATGGTAAAATATCATTAAAATTAAAACATAAAGTAATGAAAAAATAGTTTCTATTGAAAACAAAATTTTTAAAATTTATTTTTTCATAATCATATTTAGTGAAGATAAAAAAAATAAACAAGTATCCACCTATTAACATATTAATTGAAAAGCAATTAGTATAGTAATAAATTATATTTTTTCATTTTAATTAAATAAGATAAAAATACATATCAAATTAAAAAAATGTTTATTGAAAAATATATCCTTTTAAACAATAAATAATCATAACTTTATCTTATTAAAATTAATTATTTACCTTCATAACATGTAATTCTTTCAGAAATTTATATTAAAATACAACTTCTAATTATATTAGTAAATCAAATCATAATTTGATAATATTAATAAGTGTTGCATAAAAAATATATTTTTATAACAAAATATTCTATATAAATTTTAGCTTTTCTCAATATTTATATTTTATGAATTATATTATTTTTTATTCATTCCTAACAACTACACATCATAAATTTACCAACTGGATGCATGTATACTCAAGAAGCATATATTTGATTACTATGTTTTCAACAACCATATATTCCATGACTGTTTATCTAAGGACCAGGTATACGATAATCATATTTCATTCATATATATTTCCTTACAAAAATCTCAAAAATAATTTATCCTAATTACTTTTTTCTAGACATTTCTGTTATATTTTTTATTATTTTTCCTTATTTCAGTAGTTGAAATTTAGATGATATTATTCAAGTAAAATCGTAAGGAAAATATTTTTTATTCATTGTATTTTAATTTACATGTGGAGTTATTCATCATAATCTTTTCTTAAAGTTGTTTTATATTTTATTTTTCTAATATATTAATGCTTACATTATATTTTAATATTTTATCATAGTTATAAATATCGTGGTTAAATTTTTTTGTGTTTTTTACATAAAATTATAGTATATATAGGATTTATTTTTAGGGATATTCAAATAAAAATATTTGGCTGTTACATTCCACCACCATTAAATAAATTATATCCTCGTGATTCTAATTATCTTTCACTAAAGAAAATAATTTAGGGCATCCATATTATATAAAATACTCAAGATATAATTTAAAATGAAATATAAAACTCACAATATATTGTAAGAATATAAAACAAATCTTTTCCAGCATAGTATATATACATATAATTTGAGTTTCTACTTCATAATTTGATCTAGAAACCACTCATGATTGGGTATTACAACTTCTATAATGGATATAATTTCTATAGGGAGTAAATATTAATCCTTGCAATAATAAATGGTTATAAGTTAATCTAGGAAATACAGTTTGACTTCCTTATACTAATAATTAATATGGAATCAATGTGGAGATATATAATCCATACATAAAATCAAATCAAATTTGACAAAAAAGAGAATAATATGATTTTTAGAAATTACATCCCCATAAAACTATTTCATAAATTATTTGTATTCATTCAATTTAGTCGTCATACCCGAATAATTTTAATCAATAATTTAATAAAAATTCATTGGGGTTGTGATTTGATGCTCTTAAAAAACATTATATATTTAAAAGAGTGGGTAGATCCCTAATAAAATGATAAATTAGTTTTTTTAGAGTGGAAGATGATTGTACCTTTCAATAAATTATTTTCATTACAAATTTATGTAATAGTTATTTTATAGGTATTTTATTTATACCTTATCTATGGATGGTGTTTAAATTATTTTTCATCATCAACCCTTTGTTTTTGCTATTGTTTCTATAATTTCTGAACATATTATAATTTAATATTTTGAGTATTGGTGGTCATTAGACTTATCATTCTCTCAATCCATTTCATTAGTTTCCCAATTTATATATCATTATCATTATGTGATCAATGAACTTCAACACCAACATGAATAATTTATATATTCCATTGAGGTAATATGAAAAATTATTATGTCCATATCTTCATCTTATTGGATGTTTATTTTCCATTCCTCCACGGGTATGATCATTTGAATTTTTTTCAAAACTCCATTCATTCCTTATTTTCCCCAATACTGTGAGAATGATGGGATTCTAAAATATCTATGTATACATGGGGAAAACCTAAAAAAATATCTTCATAGTCGCCAATGTCCATTATAACCAATACCTTTCAAAGACATTCCTTTAAGACACTACATAAATAGATAGAATTGAATTTGGGGTCAAGGATAAAACCAAATGATGACCTGACATGTCTTTTGATTTTTTCTCCAAAACGACCAATATATACATCATACTATTTATCTCATCACTTTTAATTCACTATTCATTTAGTGTGAAAATTTTGTGGAAGTATTTTTTGTAAAATACCATCTACACCTCCCATTATTTGGAGTTGATTTCATCCTTTGGCCTCTTTTTCCTTATCAAATTCTATTATTATTCTACTCCAACATTCAACTAGTAGACAAAAAAATTAATTTTTCATTACATGGGCATTGAAAAATAAAAAAATGTCAATGATAATTAATTTCATCAATAGTGTGTTGATCATTATTTCATGTTTTCCGGTGCTCAACATGGTTTAGGTTATTTCTCACAATTGGAGAAAGTATTCTCTTAAATTTTTGGACTTCATATACCATCCTATTTAGTTTATTATTAGAGAACTCATTTAACTATCCTCCAAAATCATTATACACTCAATTCCTCCTTACTTTATCCATTTATAATCCAAAAAATTATGGTACATGTATAATGATATAATAATCATAGAAAACACTTATATGATATTGGAAATAAATCTTATGGTATTACAAATAATGACATCCTCATTTCAACCTATAGAACTGAAGTTTCATCCAACACAACGATTAATTCATCATCAATGGATTTATGCTTTTATCCCCTTTTTCTTTATTACACAATAACAAAAAATAAATAAACCCAACTCTGATAACCACTGAAATGACCCAAAATTGAATTATAAATCCAACTCTAAAATACAATTTGTTTTACATATTTTTTAAAAAAAAGCGATATGACCCAAGTATAACATAGATTAATTTTACATCATTGAACATTACTTCTTAAAAATCAAAAAAAATCCAAAAACCAAATGTTTTAGTATCATTTGAGATTAGATATATAAACTACATAATTTGAAACACAAAGAACATTTGTTCGTTACTTCAACTTCTAAACATATCAAATCCACTAATCTTCCATATATCGTAAGGAATGTGAACATAAAATTTGGCTGAGATCAAATTCTCTATAATTTTATATATAAGAGATATGAATAAAATATTACAAGTTAACATTAATGAGCATCTTGTTATAAGAACATAATCAAGAAGCATAGAAATATAATCATATAATCATAACTAACAAAACATTTTTCATTGATCTTGATTCATGGAATAAGTCAATTTATTCAGAACCTAAACAATACCAATATGACTGTGTAAACATGAGTTAATAATATATAAACTTGTCATAGTAATAATTCATAAAAATTTAATATGGAATTTATATGAGAATGGACTATATGTCAAAGTTAACCATCAATACATTAATTACATGATGGAATAGTGGAACCACTTACCCATAAATTAGGTTGTATTATCTAACAAATACAATGCCTTTATAAGAATTGGTTAACCACCCATATTCCATTTATAGGATTTTAATAACTAACAGTTCACCATTCATGGCATGGTCTGACCACATTTGTTCCATTTTAGTAATTGTATAACTAATAATTTATATTTTAGTCTTGGGATAACCAAATTTTTTAGTATTGGGATAAACACATGTGTACAATTTTAGGATTGGGATAACTGCCCATGTACCTCTAGGCTTAGGATAACCACATGTGTAAATATTTAGGATTAGGCTGACCACTCATATTTCCTTTTAGTCTCATTATCATAAAATAATTCAAATTCAATGGAGGGGTATAATAGACCCACTCATCACATAATGATAAATCGTATCTTTGATCATAGATTAATTAACACAAGGGATGGAATGGGTTTAATGAAAACATTCATATGATAATATCATAATAAATCTTGATATAGAATGTGGATCAAATCATTAGTGAATATACTCAACCAATGATAATAAAAACTAAAGGATATATACATTATTAAAAAATAATTTTATAAGGGGATATAAAATTTTCATTTAAAAATTATAATTAACATACTTTAAAGTTTTTAATAAATTTTATTATAGTTTTAAAATTTGAAATACTATAAGAATATAAATTAATTTATAAACTATGAAAAAAATAGAGTAATATTTATTAAGTAAACTAGTAATAACAATGGTAAAATCAATTCATGTGGAAAACCTAAAAATGATTATTCTTCTCATAGTTTTTAAAATAAATTCAAAGATTGAAAAAAATCATTCAAAAAAATTAAAATAATATTACTTATATAAATACTATTAAATAAATTTAAAAAACTTTATGAAATTTTATTTTCATTGTTAAATATATCCATAAAAAGATATTAAAATATGACCATAAATGAGAAATATTCAAGACCAAAAACAAAAGATAAGATCGACTGTACATACAAAAACCTTTTGGTAAAATAATAAACCAATTGAATATTAAATAGTTAAGAGACATGTAAATCACATAAATAAATAGATTTAAAATAATATATTGGATTTTATATAGAAATAACATAAAATTATTCCCTATGAAATTTTAAATATAAACAATATGGATGTCAAGGTTTGATTAGAAAATAGACCCTTATGAATTTGGTAACATTTTATCCAATAGCAATTGAAATTGAGAAAATTATAGGTATTTTTGTAAATAATAAATCAAATGAATAATATGGTATGTGACATTCATAGATTATTTCATACACCACGTAAATATATAAAGTGGCAGAAAAAGAACATATCATAATAAGTGAAAATTAAGATGAGTAAACCTTTATCATCACTTTGAAACTCCATGAAATCACTATAATAAATTATATAAAAACATGATAATATTAGTAACTTATTTGGTATCCTTATTCACCACTAATTAAATTTTTTAAAATATTTTAAATTCACATATTCCATATTTATTACTTACATTTAGTTAATATCGATCTTCCGATGTTTGTAGTTTCAATAATTCAATATCTATTTCAATATAACAGTGTCAGTCATCACTCCATGATCAAGGATTCATCATCTCCATAATATTAAACTTATTTTAATATAATTATTATAATGTTTTTTATATTATAGTTTCACTTTATATAGGTTCCATGTATATTTCTCCATGATGAGAAACATATCATGTTTGTTTTAGTTATTTTTAACGAACATGAGGTGTTATATTAATTTGGAGTTAGATATTGATATCAAAAAATAACCATACTTATAACATTATTTAAATATTAATACAAAATATTATAATTTATTCATCATCCATAGTCTTATATGATTTATAAATATATCATCATTCAAGTAGGTGGTTAAACTGACCTAAATAAGAACATGTTATAATCAATGATGACTGTGATTGTGAAAATATGTTGTTATAAAATCATTATTATAGATTCATAATGGTGTTAATATAACATAATAATAGTTTATAATTAGTTTTATAAAGAGTATATATTTGAATTTAATTGAAAAATATAGTTAATAACTATATAATTAATTTTTTGAATTCTCCCCTGATCTAAATGGGTTCATTTAGAATAATGTATTTGAGCATCCTTTAAAGATACATAGTCCAAAAATTTCTATGAATGATTTATTAGATGTAATATAGGAAAATAATGATGAGATAACTAAATATTTTTGAGTTGTTTGTAATGGGTATATGAGGGGTCCTTTTATAGGAGAGTTTGGAGTTGAATTTCTATAAATTCCCATTACATAATGTATGGGGTTTTCATTAAAAAAATAATTAGGATATTAATAATGAAAATAATTAAATTAATATAATTTTTTATTCTTAATACATCTTCCACACATTTATCGATATTATTTTATCATATTTTAACTTTTTACCACTCAATTTAACCTTTTTTCCGGCATTTTACATTTACTATGGTAACTAAATTTTTACCTCAATGACATATTTTTATGTAAAAAAATGAAATGAACCCCATTACCTAATATTTAAATGATGATTAAAAATTTAGAATCCATTTATTATTATTAAAATTTTAAATATGGGAAATATATATTTTACTTAAAAATAAAATATAGACAAAAATGTTTTATATAAATATTACTTTTAAAATCATAGGTGTTTCTAATAATTTTCAAGTAAATCACTTAATATATATGTTTAAATATATTGGTTTATACAAAAAAAATATTTTACTATAATAATTCAATAAAATTGATCAATTAAATTTTTATGATAAAAACATAGAACACTTCCTTAAAAATTTCCTTGAAAAATATCCCCTTTTAAATTAAATGATTTTTACTATATCCGGTTAAAATTAATTTTTGATCCCCATGCCATGTAATTTTTCCAATAATTGATGTTAACATAATTATTTGAATTTTATAAATATATAAAATAATTATTTTACAGTAATATAATTATTTTTTATATTTGATGCATAAAAAAATTTAAAAATAATTTTTTTTAATTAGAGTTTAACTTTTTTTTAATATTTATCATTTCTGAATTAAATTAATTTCAATTTATTACTAAAAATTTCACATCATTAATATATCTACTAAATATGGGAAAACCCAATGAATAAACCCTAATACGATATTTCTAACATCCATTCTTCCAACAGCCATATATTCAATGACTATATATATAACTGTCATATTTCATTCCAATATATAGTCATATAAAGATCCCAAAAAATCAACATATTTAATTCTCTTTCAGCATATTTATTATATTTCTAATGTTTTGTATTCTTTACATTGTTATAATCAGGGTGATGTTCTTTAGAGAAAACCAAAAGGATAATGATTTTGTGCTCATGATTCTTTTATTTATTTATAGGGAAATTCCTATTGTACTTTAATTAATGATGTTTCATATTGTATTTTTATAATGTATTATTTTTTATCTTTCATTTTAACATTTTATGTCAATAAAATATATCATTGTTCATTTTAGTTCATAGTTGTGTGTGGAATATTATGTTCAACACAATATTAATTTAAATGGAATTTAATATAAAATAATTAAGGTGTTACATTCTATCCCTTCATATAAATTTTATCCTTAAAATTTTAATTACATTCCAATAATGAAAATATATTATGGTATTTATAATGCATTCATGACTCAGGATATAATTTCTAACATGATATAGACCTTACTATCATAGATAAGACTAGTAAACTAATCCTTTTCCTCATAGTAGAAAAATCCTGAAAATTGATTTTATCAACAAAAATTTTACATAAATACCCATCATAATTAGTTATTATGAACAATAAAATTAATGTATTTCCATAGGGAGTTTGTAGTTATAATTTCACAGATTGATGATGATATTATGATCTAGGATATGAAATGTGACTCTAATATCAGAATAATATATATGAAATCTATCTGGATATTACCAATCTATACCCAAACCACATAAAATTCCACTAAATGAAAAATAATAAGATTTACAACAAGAACATTGTCATAATAAACTATATGATCGGAGTTGTAGAGATTATAACTAATCGTCGTATCACTAGAAATGTTCATTGATAATTTAGTATATACCCATTGGGGTTTTGAGTTGATTATCATTGAAATTTTCCATAAATAAATTGGTGGGGTAGATACATAATCAAACAAGAAATGTAATGTTCTATATTTAATGATGAGTGTACCTTAAATTAATTTATTTTTATAAACATATTTAGTTGTTTCAAATTCATTGGATTTCCCTTTTTCCCCTATATTAGGGGGTTCTCAATGATGATTTTCTTCATTAACCCAGACATTGATATGCTTTTTGGAGTAATGAAAAAAAAACTCCATAAAGGTAATGAATTAGAGTGTGGGTGAAATATTAGGATGATTTTCCCCTGCTTATGTTACATTATTTGACCTCTTTATATCTCATTGAAATTGATTTTATTGATAAAATTCTCTTCCAACGATGAATAATTTTTTTCATTCTATTGATGCAATACCTTATCAAATCTTCCCGCAACCTTTGTATATAGGTTGATTAATTTCATTTACTTACTGCATTTTATAAAATTAGTTTCTACGATAATATATTTTTCTCTTCTTATCCACCAAACTATGATAATAATGTGAGTTTCCAATATAAATTTTTACCTGAATGAAACATCGAGCAATTTCTTCATAGATACCAAGGACATTTATCCCCAATTCATCTTATATACTTGGTTTTAAACCACAAAAGAATTGATCTATCGTGCAACCATGTGTGGGGATAAAATAAGAATTGTAACATTAATGCATTTTGTTGTTTAGTTCATAATAAATAATGGATTCATCCCTTTGATGTTATAGATCATTGAATTCACTATCCATTTTATGGTTAAAATTTTTGGGATTATATTTACTAAAAAATACCCTCTTATACTCCAATTATTCATGTATTTGATTTCCTTATTTGAACTCATGTTCATAAAATGGTACTTTACTTATTTTTTTTGAAAAAACCCCTTATTTTCTAATTATAAATCCTAAAAGATAAGTAAAATAAATAAAATCGCTTCAAATTTTTATATTCAAAATAAATGGAATTATGAATTTTATTTGAAATTTAGTGATCTAAAAATTATTGATCATTCAAATCCCCTTATTATTTGAAAAAATATTGAGTTTCTACTCTACAGGTTCTATAAATATCTCTCCAAAATATTTTGAAGATGGTTAAATTTCTTAAAGAACATTAGGTGGACCAAAATTTAAATTCAAATAAATTAAAAAAATATTCCAAATAATTGTTTTTGCGTTTTGTAAGGGAAATTTAAAAATAAATAAATAATTTTTCAGTTCAAGGAATAAGAAGACATTAAAAAATTTTAATTCTCATTAAAAATGAAATAAATAAAAACAAAAATAAATAATATGTCTTGAATCCATTGAAGAACTAATTTTAATGAATTCAGTTAGACTTAAAGGGTGATCAATTTTCTAGAACATAAACTCCTATAAATCCCTTTGAATATCCATTAGAATAATTTTTAATTTCAAACCATTATTTAAGAATGAAAAATTTTCTTCACCAACTAATTTAATATCTTCATTAACTTATATATTTTTTATGTTGGAAAATGAGTTAAAAAGGATCAAAATGTTTATTGAAGATAAAAACACCACTTTCGATGGTCATATTAGAATTTTTGGACTTATAAAATACCCATTAAGGGGGATACCATTATCTAGGTGTGTATTTGATTTATAACATTTAATTTTCTTATTCATGGAGACTAAAAAACTTATAATCCACATGTCATGTCCATTCAAGATTGAAATTATATAGAGAAAAGGCCGATTCTATTGAAATCATAGTTGTATATGTATATAATAAGAGTTTCTGCACAAGTCCAAATTTTTATGTGCATAAAAGTGTTAAATTACGTGGGTTTGGAGAATATTTAAAGAGTTACTATAAATTAGTGGTGTGTGAGTCTATAAAAAAGGTTTCACATAACTAAACTTAATTTTTGTTCCCTAGGTGTTGAGATAAATGAATTTCAGATCATTTCACAACTATTAGCTATATAAAGTACACAATAATATGCTTGTAAATACCCCATAATATTACCACATTATACACCCAACCATAAGGATTCTAAGGGAAATACTCTTTGCTCGTGCATCTCAGACATCCACAAATTCTAATAACGATAATTCCTTATGGACTCCAACAAGTGAGAATATAATGTGAATCTATATAAAAGACCTTAAATGTATTATACTATTCATTAAATGGCCTCGTTCAACTCCCTCAAATAAATAATACACTCCATGTGTATTTTTCACTTTTGTGCAAGTTATGTTTTGGTGAAATGAAAAATTTTTAAAACAAAGGTACCTATAAATCTAATAAATTACCTCATTTAATGAAACATACTTTGTCAAAGTTGAGGCCATCAGTAGACCATATCTTTTTGATCTAGTTTCATTCATAAAAACATAAATAAATGGACAGTATTATTGACTATCGTCCCCATACCCATTGCACCAATTATGGGTTGGGTAGTATCCTTAACTCTATCTCCTATGTATATTTCCTCTCATTTATACACGTCTTTCACCAATAATCTTGTAAAAATACATGCTATATTTTCTAGAGAACTAGTCTGGTAGAAAATCATGTTTATATACCCTATCATATATCAATCTTTTTCCCAAGTAATAAATTTGGAATTCTATTTAGCAGAAGCCCAAGTCATGTTTTATTTGAAGGTCCAAACCCTTATCGAATCAATGATTCATAATCCCCAATATGAACCACTAATACAAAATCCCTATAAAATCCCATGATGTTGCCTCTTTTATAAAAAAATAAACCATATAGAATGAAATTAAATGACATTATATGGTATTATCCCATGACCAAAAACTATGAACATATAACTAAATGGGTCTTCATTCCTAATCCTATTAGGATACATAGGATTAATATTTGAGTATTAATTTTGATATTATCAACATTATGTATCCCTCTCATTGGGGAGTATCTATGAGGCGTGGGTATATTCCTAGAGTTTATGAAATCTCCTAGAAAACCTCCCAAAATTTTCCACACGAATATAAATTGACTGTCTACCCACTAGATATTAAATATATTACTTCCTTTATATAATTATTTTAATTGGATCAATCCCCAATATACACTAGGTTATTCATACCTGCATAAGATGATAATATATGGATCTATCATCACTGGTCATCAATATATTCCAACTCTTAAGTAATAATCCTAATTGAATCATTTCCTCATATGAATAGTATGAGGTGTTCTATGTGAAAATAATAGAATAAGTACCCTATGATGCATCATAATCTCAAACATTGGTATAAATCCTAATATTACTTATATGACTATTATTTAAATCCTATTTAATTAATATAATATGTCTCTTCCCATATATTAGATGACAAACCTATGATTTTTCATTATGTGAGGATCATGATTTTCAGTAATTGATGAGAATAAAATGCAAGTGTGATTAGTATAGGATCATCCCATGATTCACTTAAGTAATGATCCTAAAATTTGGTCCTTCCCTATTTGATGAGAATATATTCCTTGTGTAATGGGTATATGTTACATTTACTGATGAGTTAAGGATTCCCTAGTTGATAATCCTATGTTTCATTGTGATATGACTAGAGGATGAATCATGTAAAGAACATGAGATTTCATTGGTGATGATATTGGACAGATTAAATTATGAGCCTAACATGCCTTATGATACAAGAATATATATTTTTTGTGATGATTATATGTTTCATTGGATTCTGAAACTAAGATTCCCTAGCTCAAAAACATTGGATTCCCCCATACCCTATCATGAAGAATATATTTATTGATTTTAAACACGTCCAACAATGTTGGATGGACTAATCCTCTCAAATAGAATGTTTTTAACATAAAAAGGTATCCAATAAGGAAATTTACCTGTGTATATATGAATTTTTCATCAGTTAATGGAATCATGAACATTTATTAATTATTTATGGTCGACTAAGACTCTTAAATAAACTCTATAAAGGATTCCATGAATGAAATCATTCAAATTCCATAAAACTATTTTGATGAAGGAATAAACGCCATCAGCACCAGGGGTGACTGACCATCCACCTTTGGAAAACATCAATATAAAACCTAGATCAACACCATTCATAGAATTGAAAAACAAATACTTCATGATATAAAAAATAAAAAATATTGGTGAACATGATAAGAGTACATTTTCAATCAACTCAAAAAAGATGTGTACCGGTATGATTAATGGTCCCCCCAATAGAATTTTGAAATTTATGTGAATACATTCTAATTAAATAGTAATAGGATGACTAAAATAAGAAAATAACACCATAAAAATAAATGATATTGAGTATGTTGGGAACAAAAATTATCTTATAAGAACTTATAGTTGAATTCATGTGATTCCAATATAATTCTATCCACTGTTCATTATAAAGGATCTTCCCTAACCTACCCCACACCCATGGAATAAGAAATAAAACCACTCATGGATTAATCTAGAACACTAATTCCTATAAAATTAAAACTGCATATTCCACAGCACTAGAATTCTCACACACTATTTACCCATATGAGCTTTTATAAATGTGGTTAATCAATTACCTTTGTCTACATATATTATAATGGAATAGTCATTTCCAAATGAAGATAGAATATGAATATTTAGAATATATATATCCATTATAACATCTTTGAAAGAGGTATTGTTAGGAAAATCATACCACTTCCCCCCATTACAACTACCAAGAATTATATGAGCCTTTCCCCAATCACATCAATTGATTCATCCCATATGTCTAGAAGGTGGGTGGTATCATGGATATGGAAACCCCTACAACTAAATTTTAGTTTACAAGGAAGGTTCCCATCACATGATGTCATGGGAAACCTAGGGAATCCTTAATAGTAGACAAACAATTTGATAACACTTCTTATCTATCTAATCTTGATCATATTATACAATACCAATTATAGGTTATGATATCCACTCCTACTCCATGTTAGGACTCTCCCTAAAAAAAATCATATCCTCTACCATTATCACCATGGGTTAAGGGGATACCTTTTGTAGATTGGGATCTATACCCTAAACTCCAATCAGATGCACTGGTTGACTCTCCCATCTATTGGTTCACTAAAAAATATTTGATGTCCTATCCAAGATAAATATCAAAACTAAAAATCCACTCCTCAGGGTACCAATAACTCTCAGAAGGATCCTTTCCATAATAAAGAAATTCATCTACATAAAGGACCTTTCCATAGTTGAGGGGATACCATCCATCATGGATGTCCTCTCCATGACACATATTATTGGATTTGGTTCCCAAAAACTAGATTATTTGTAATTTATGATAAAATTTATTCATATTTTCTAATATTAATCAACTTTTTACCATGTCATGATTGTTTATATATGTAACATAGTATGTGATAACTTCATTCGAGTATCTTTCACACTAAAAGGTCATAGTTGTTCCATAATATTATGAGAACCCAAAAGTTCCACCATAGTATTCTTAAATATATTTTCTATATCTAGATGATATCATTTGATTGGAAAAAATGATACAAGCTCTCAGGGGTATAGACTCATTGGACTTTGAGGCGACCTCTCATTATGTATTCCCTTGGTAATATCCAATGTAGGATATTATGAGAATAAGACCCCCCAATAAAAAATCCACATTCATATGTTTCATTGGATATTCCTTTATGTGGATTTGTGCATTGATACTTAGAAATTAATATTATTATTAATGAATATTGTAAGTAATGTAGTTTTATGTTTTGATGAAAACCATGATGACATTTGTTCGCGGTGAGGTAGGATATATTGGGTGTATCAAAATTAATACTTCATTAAAGAATAATGTGAGAAAAGATTTTTCAATTATTTTATTTAATATAAGCTGATATCTATGACCATTTGGTAGAAATTATGTAGCCTAAATAAATCTATTACATTGTGTTACGTAGGAAAGTTTGATTTTTGAAAACTCAATGAAAGGTATATTGAGCATATGTGTTAATGGCACCATCATGAAACCTTCTTGATTATAGATATAGTGATAAAGGGTTTATATTATACAATGAGAATCTATATTAGTTATTATGTCATTATGAAGAAAACTTTGTTGTATATGGGTTCCTTGGTATGTTTCTAGAAACTAACCATGTAATTTAGGTAGCTTCACATGATGCAACTGAGAAAGAGGCCTTGAGGGTCACACACTTAGTGTATCCAGAATCTCAAATAAATAATATATTATAATTTACTACATAAAATTTTAAATAAATATTTTTTCAACATGTTCCTTAATATTTATTCATTTTTTATTGACCGCATATATTCCATCACTAGTTATTTGAGAATATATTATGTGAGTAGAATATTTAATAAATATATATTTTATATTTAGAAAATATAATATCTATTTTTATTATTTAATAATGCAGTGATATTTATTTAAGAAAACAAATAACATTATTCAAGGAAAAATAAAAAATATGGAGTAATGGAAGATTAGGTTTAATGGTATGATAAGAAATAATATATATTGAATATTAGTTGAATAAATAATATTTAATTTTAATTTGAAAGTTAAGATCATGTCAAGAAATAATACAATTATTATTATTGACAAGGGGTTCCCTAGGTATTAATTAAATATTAAAGTTCACTTTTGAAAATACTTATTTCTAAAACCTAGTTGTATATAAACCAAATTAAATTATTTTTCAAAATATCCATTTTTGATTCACAACGTATTCAGAGAATAATCTTGAAGCCAGAGAGTGATCTCTTCTCCAAGAATTTTCCCAAGAACAGTGGGATATCCTCCCCATATCCCACTCTCCAGTCAAGAGAGGTGAAATAGAATCCTTTAGAAGTAGCTATCAAAGGATAATGACGCATGTGATAGAATCTGTCCTTTTAGCATAGGGAGATTCCTATGGTGATGTTAAGAGATTTCTGTAACATGTGTGGATCACCACTAGAGGGAATATACTCTCAATTACTAAAATAAAATGATGGTAAAATAAATACTTGTTATCATATCCATCAGTGAATAAATAATTCTCACAAAAAAAATTATTTAATTGATTAAATTAGTTCTAAATAATATGTGATGATGTTTCATTCTAGTTTTGGAATTTTATCCATTGCATATTGTCTTTAATTCAGTTATTTTGGTCATAGAATTTGTCATCATGTAAATCTCATATTGATCATAGGTCATTAAATAAATAATAGTTTCTAATGTCCCATTGTATGCTTCAAATTTTCTCAAAAATTAAAATAGGTAACAGATCAGTCTCATTATTATTTATAATTATTAAAATATCATTGATTGATTTACACATTTTTTACTTAAATTTAAATTCAATTTTAATAATTCTTTAATACAATTTTTGATTTCTTTATTCCTCCTATTTAATTTCTCATAAATATAATCAAACAGATTAATTTTATGAATAAAATAAAATCGAAGATCACACCTGGAGGACTTGAGGAATCGGTCGGGATAACACAAGACTACACATCGTATAACCTAGAGGTACACATTATTTACTAGTGTTTGATGAACCAAGAATTAATACATAATTAAATCAAGGTGTGTGAATTTATTAAAAATGGTGCATTTAATTATACACCCCATGTTTACAAGGCCAACCTAGCACATAGTCATTTAGGGTACATGTTGTATAATCCACATACATACTGTGTATTTCTTTAGTTATAGACTATTCATGTATTTTCCAACACACCCTACCAGATTGGTTTCAATGTAAATCAGAGATCACATGTCCTGTATCCCATGTACCTGTGATGTAATCAAATATTTTCCATGGAATAGTTTACATCAAGAGTCTGTAGGAATGTGCATGTGTGTGGTCCATAAGTTGATAGGACGTGCCATGTGATTGGTTTTAATATATTAATATAATTTTAATTAATCTATACGTATTTTTCAGATCTTTATATCATGTAAGGGTCATATTAAAGATATTAATCTACATGAATTGAAATGCAACATGTGACATAAAAATCATGTAGTATTTGAACTTGATAATTTTATTGTACGTGTCGCGAACTAATGTGATAAATCATGCATGAACAATTTTGAAAGATTAAACAATATATGACTATAAATCATGTAAGTTTGATTCCAACAGGTATTCATTGTGTTGCATCCAAGGTATATATGTGTAGAGTTAATTCTAAAAAAAATTAATTAATTTTTGAAAAATTATTATGGATGAAAATATCAAGGAGATTCAGATGAAAATTAAGATAAAATAAATAAATAATTAATATAATTCATTGATTCGATCATTATTTATCTTAAATAATTATTATTATAGTTGAATTATAATTTTATTAAATTAATAATTCATTTCATGATAATGGATGATCTTGATATTAGAACACAACCTTCATATGTGATTGGTTTTGTTTATATTATTATTAAATTAAATTTTTGGATTTTGTGTAATCTCTCCTATCATTATGTAAGGGATTTCATTCCCATGTTTTATTTTATGTAAACCCCTTTCCCTCACCTATGTATGATTAAAATTATATATAATTTATGGAGCCCCAAATATAGTGGATGTGGTTCAATTTTGGAGTGAATATGAAACCAATCCAAGATACATTAATAGGTGGACAGGTGTAATGATGTAACATTAACCTTAATTGATTCAAGGCGTTTTCACCTTGGTTGACGGTTATTTTATCATCCTATAGATAAACTAACAATTATTAAAAAACCATGATCATACAACTTTATTATTTTATTTATGTTAGGTTTCATGGTTATTTTATTATGGATGTTTTGTCATGATCACATGGATTAATGAATTATCGAATTAACAAGAATTCAAGGTGAGACTAAAATAAATTATATTATGCATTAATATTATCAAATACCTGGTTAATAACTTATGTAAATCCACTTATTATTAACAAGCATGAAATAATGATAATAATTGGAAAATTAGGCACGATGGATAGAATTTATAAATAATATATATTATGACGATATAACCATCCATTGATTTAGTTAAAATTTAACCATGTCTCAAAGTTCTTGACCAACCAAATTTGTGGAGTTTTCAATTATCTTTGTATTCTAACATGAATTTTTTGGTTGACTTAACTTAGTTCACATCGAGTATTTACTTCAAAATAAGGAAATTAGGTAACTAAGAGGAAATTGTTGAGGAAATCCAATTTAAGGATTTCATTAATTGGGAGGCCACTTGATAAATTAATGAACATTGAGTTAATGCAGTTTTCATTTAGAATTCTTACCTAAAAACATTCATGTTTCTTGACTAACTAAAGATGGTTTAATGGGTAGGGTAATATGGATCCTAGATATTCTGAATCCAATGGTGAGGACTATTGGGTATTGAGAAAATAGTTAGATATTAATAATATAATATTTATTTACTTGTCCAAAATTCATTAAAAAATGTATTAAAATCATGATCATATTATTTTTAGAAACAGTAAAAAATGACTTTTAAAAATCATTGTAGTCCATAAATGATAAGTATAACCTTCTCACTTGCAAAAATTTCTTATATTGGAAAAGGATCTTACATTTTTCCTTCACCTTGAAAGGAAATTGTATGTTCTGGAGGAACCTATCACTGATGCACCTAGTAATGAGGATAATGGTGAAGAGTTACCTCTCTATTAGAAAAATTGAATGATTCCATAGATGTTTAGTGTTTCATGAAATCAACCCTTACAAATGTGATTTTGAAGAAACATTAGAACATGGATGCATATAGAATGATGTCTATCCATTAGGATCTATATCAAGAGATGGGAGACCAGAGATATATGAGATCTCTAATTATTTTTTTGCAACTAAATATTGATATTCGGTGAAATATGGGTCTCATGTAATCGAGATTATTGGCCACACTAAATTATTATACATCTTGGGGATTCAATTCTCATATTATTTTTACACAAATCGCATAGATTAATCAATTCCCAAGACATTATCTAATTTTATTATTGATTGTAATATGTTAATTATTGAGAAGAGTATTTCAGAACTTATCACATTGATTCTACAAGTGGATAAGGATGTGGTCCATGATAAACCTAGATTCCTTATGGTGAATAATTAAATGAAGGAAAATTATGAGGGGCCTATGACTCATAATATTTATAAATATCCCAAGTACCATCCATCCAAGATGAGGAAGATCTAAATGTACAGAATGGAAAGGGATGTAGTGTGTTTTTCATGTGGAAAGAAAGTCCATTGAAATAATAACTTCACCCATAAGTAAGGATAAGTTGGAGGTGACTTCATTATCGAGTTTAATCTTTCAATATCTACACATTAGGTATTGGATATATCTTTTGGTTCTCACATATGTATCCAAATGCAGGAACCATGTACATTCTGAAATATTTCTAGGGGAAATGTGGATTTTTGAGTTACTAGCAGTGTGAGGATAGATTCTCTAGAAATTGGTGACTACCACGTTTCATTACCAACGGGAATGATTTTGGTTGCAAAATATATTTACTATGTACCAATGGTTTCAATGATAATAATTTCTATATCATTCCAAGATGCAGATGGTTTTATTTTAATGTTTGGAAATAATAGTTGTTTATTTATTGAATACAACATATGTTATGGAATGGAACATTTAAATAACATTATTTATATATTAAATTATGAAAACCATGATTTTTAAATTCATAAAAAATCATTTTCACACAAATCATATAACACCCATATATGAAATCACAGTCTTGGTAATGTAAATGAGAAGTTTTTGAAAAATTTCGATCAAGATATTCATTTAAAATCTTCAAATCTATAACCACTTGAAATATTTATTTATAGTTTATATGGAAATATTTCCAAACCACCCTTCAATGGATAAGGTGAAAGGTAAATTGAGATTTTAGAATTGATTCACACTAATGTTTATAGAACATTTATTGTAGAAGATATGGGTGGTTATTATTACTTTATAACTTTTCCGAATGACGTGAGTAGATATGGTTATGTATACTTAATGTGGTATAAGTCTAAGTCCTTTGATAAATTAAAATAATTCACGAATAAAGTATAGAATCAACTTAAAAAAAGGTTAATGAAATTTTGATCAAATATAGATGGTCAATATATTAACCAAGTTTTAATAAAAATTTTATGAGAGTTTGGGATTCTATATCATGTTGGTCCACCTTACACACAATAGTGGAATGGTGTTAATGAAAGAAGGAACTACAACTTTTTATAAATTGTAAGGTTGATTATGAATCATCTAGATCCTCCATTATCCTTGTGGGGATATTAAATACATATAGAAGCATATAAATTAATCCAAGTACCAACTAAAGAATAAAATAGAATACATTTGAGTTATGGAGTTTAAAGAAAACTATTATGTCACAAAATTTAGTATGAGTTTACAAGGAATTTTCTAAGGCCTTCTCAAGAAAAAAAATAGAACCCCTTAGAATAAAGTGTATCTTTATATGGTATCCTAAGGAAATAACTCATACTACCTATACAAAAACATTGTATAAGAGAGTGATTACTGTGAGACAAGATTTCATTCATGAGAGGGAGAACATCCCAACAAGTATAGTGGGGGAAATATTTACTTCGATTAATTTCATTCTAAAGATAAAAAAATTTGATACAGAAATAGATTCCATAGGTCCCCATGGAATAATTAGTTTCTAAAAAACATGTATTGTGTATGATCACAAGTTAGGTAAGTGAAGTATTGTGATATGGTTATCTAGTCACTCAAGATGGTGGCACATTTTCAGTTGACAATGATGAACCTCTCTCCTACAAGGAGGTGGTAGAGAGCTCAGAAGTTACAACATGGAAAGAAACCATTAATTATGAAACATATTTAATATATTAGAAGCATTATTGGGTTCTAGTTGATGTTCTTTTTGAGGTAAAAATTGTTGGGTGAAAATGGAAGGGTGCTAAGGGTGACCCCCAATGAGGAACATGCCAACTGGATTCGTACAATGGACTGGATTTTAATAAGTGGATTCAATAAGGGGAAAATCACCTTAAAGGATTACATTCAATCTTGGGAAAAATTGATGTTTATAATTGAAGATCTTCTGATGGACAACCTAGGAAACTAGGTAAACACTATCTTGTGGAAATTATTTAGGGAGTCTAAAATTGGTGTGCTGAATATGTTTTTTAATGACTTGGTTTTCTCTTTTTTGTTCTTGACTTTTGATTACTCACTTTTTCCGTAAAAGGTTGGATAATAAAAATTTAATTTACAATCAGTTGATAAATAGAAAACTAGACATGGAAGGTAAAGTAAATACCCATAAAGTAATACTAGTGGATAAATGGTTTAAATAGAATCAAGGAATTTAATATGATGAATCATTTTCACTAGTTACCATGTTTAAATCCATTATAATTATACTTAATATAGAATCGTAACATGGATATGACAATTGGAAGAAGGATATCAAAACTTATTTCCTTAATTGGAACCTTTATGAAGATTTCTATATGACACAGTTAGAAGGTTATCTGACTCAAAGCAGTGCCAAAAATATTTTCAAGTTATAGAGATCCATTTATGGACTGATGTAAGCATTTATGTCAGGTTACATTTGATTCGATGAAGCTATTAAAATATTTGGTTTAATTAAGAATGAATATGAGAAATATTTTTTTAGAGGTCTAGTGAGAATGAAATCATTATCCAAGTAGTATATTTCAGTAACATATTAATTATTGGAAATGATATACTATTCTTATCGTCTGTTAAGGACTTATTAAACAAGTGTTTATACATAAAATACTTAGGTGAATCAGACTATATAATAGGTAAAAAGAGCATTCATGATATATCGAAGAGGACTCATGGACTATGTAAAGTTATATATATTCAATAGATATTAAATATATTTAAAATTTCATAGTCAAATAAGGGATTGTCTCTAATGTAATATGGTATACATATTTATAAGAAAATGTTTCATTAGACATAATAAGATAAATAGATAAGGGGTAATATCACATATTCTTCTGTGATAGGATCAGTCATGTATGACATGTTATTTACTCTAATTTATGTATACTATGAATTTATCAAGGTAGGAAGATGGAAAGAAGATCCAGGAGAACAACATTGGTCAATTTTTAAGGTTATCCTAAAGTATCTGAGAAGAACTAAGGATCTTTTCCAGTTGTATTAAGGATATTATGAGATATTCATATAGGGTTATATTAATGGTAGTTTTTACAAAATATCATAATGATCTGAAGTCAAAGTCAGGATATGTTTCCTATCTCAATGGAGGAGCTGTGAGCTGGAAGAGTTCAAAGAATTTAGTTTTCATAGATTATATAGTGGAGTCTTAGTATATATAGGGTTTTGATGTATCCATGGAATCAATTTATATATGAATATGTGTTATATAGTTTTAGGTGGTACCGAGGAATAAATTTTCTATCCCATTTTATTCTGATTGTACTACAACGGTGGATCTTGAAAAATATCCATGTTTACACCAATGGAAAAAAGAACAAACTCTAGAAGTATCACATATTGAGGAATTTTTCTCATAATGGCGACTTTATATAAGAAGAGTTCTCACAGATGAAAAAGTGGAATACCCCTTGACTAAAGTCATATCTTAACTGAAGCATGAATATCATGTGAGATCTAGAAAACAGAACGTTGTTAGCAGTTGGCTATAGTGCAAGTGGGAGTGAGTTAAATTTGGTTCCCTATATAAAACTTATGTGTACTTTATGATAACCTCTATTCATTTTTATGATCATTATTAAACTTCTTATCACATCATGATTTTTCTCTTTCATAACATAATATGTGACAGTATCTTAAGATTAGTTTTGCACTAAAAGGTCATAGAAATTCCCCAATATTATGAGAACACAAAAGTGCCACAATATTATTGATAAATATATTTTTTATTGTCATATGATATCATTTATGGGGCACAAAGTATTTTGGTTACCACATGTAGAGACTCATAAGACTTTGATTCACCTTATCATGGTGTATTACCTTGGTAATATCTAGTGTATTTTATTATGAGAACGAGACCCACCAGTAGAAAATAAAAATTCATATGTTTCATTGTATGTTTCTATATAAAAGCATCTGTATTTATCCTTATACTTTTATATTTTTATTAATTAATTTTATAAGTTTTATACATTGATGTATTGGTGAAAAATGTGATGGAATAAGTTCATGGTGAGGTGGGATACATTGGTTGTGTCATGAGTAAAATAACATTAATGAATAATGTGAGAAAGGATTTTTCCATAATGTTCTTTAATGGAAATCGATATCTCAAGACCTTTGATGGAAATCATATAACCTAAAAAAATTCATGGTCGTAGTGTTCTATAGGAATGTTCGATTTCTAAAAATTTAGAGAAAGTGACTTCGATCACATAGATTGATGGAACTAGCATGCAACCTTGTTGATATAAGATATTGTGATAGAGGGGTTCTATTACATAGTGAAAATTTATAAGAGGTATTTCTTTGTTATGAAATAAACATATTTCTTTATGGATTACATGGTGTGTTTCTAGACACTAACCTTGGGATTTAGGCTACTTCACCTAATGACATGGAGAAGGAGGCCTATGGGTCACACACTAAGTGTATCGAGATTCTCAATTAAATAATATTTTATTATTTACTATTTACCTAGTTTAATTAACATTATTCGCACTTGTGGTTTAATAATTACTCATGTATTTTTGATTGCATATATTTTATCACCATTAATTAAAGAGAATATTTTGTTATCAGATTATTTAATAAATAATTATTTTCTTTTTAGTGAATATAGTATTTTTTAATGGAAAAAATGAAGTAATATTTATTTAATAAATAAATAGACATTTTTCAAGGCCTGATAAATGTTTTGGAGGAATGGGTGGCTGAGTTTAATGGTCTGGTGGGAAAAAATATATATTTAATATTATTTGAATAAATATTATATAACTTTAATTCACATGTTAAGAGCATGTTGAGAAGTAATATTTTAATTATTACTATTTACATAGGGTTCCATAGGTAATAAATAAATATTATAGGGAAATTGAGAAAATATTTATTTATAAACCCTACTACTATATAAACCAAATTATTCTATTTTTTAAGAGATCCAATTAATTTCATTTCTTTTTCACAATGAATATGTAGAATCCTCTCAAATACCTAGAGATATCCCTTCTCCATGAAAACTCCCAAGAACAAAGATAAATAGTTCTTTGACTCTAACTCTCGAATCAAGAGAGATAAAAGATATTAATTTGGAATTAATTCTTGTAACAATGAAAATAAAATAATGCAAGTGATAGGATCTCTCATGATACCACCTGAATATTCCTGTATAGAGGTTTGAATATTTTTGGAATATGTATGGATCACTCCTAAATAGAATATTATCTGGATTCCTAGAACATAAATATGATACAACAACGATCTTTTTTCAAATCCATCAACAAAGAATGAATTTTCACAAGGTAATTATTTAATTGATTAAATTAATTATAAATAGTATATGATGATTTTTCACTGGGGTTTGAGTGTTTTATCCATTTTATATTTTCTTCAATTAAATTTCATTGATCACAAAATTTATCAACATGTAAATCCCATATTGATCGTATAACATGAAAAAAATCAATATTGTTGATGACCCATCACATGATTCTGCTATTCTTATAACCTACGCCTATAACAAAACATTAGTAAAAGCACCATATTAATCTCATAATATCATACTTAAATAACTAATTCATTGTAACCAAAGGAATGATTGAGGGAAACAATTCTATGTCACCCCTAATATTTCTATATTTTAGACATTTAATGATTTATGATATATTTTTCTTTATCATACACTATAATTTGTGGAAGGTACTTATCAAATAAAAAAATTCTAAATCCTAAGTGAGGAAGTTCCTGAAGACCCTATAAAGGTACCTATATATAGGGAACATCTTAGATTTCTTCTAAGAAACAGAATTATGGGAATCCCTTAATTCATAAGTATCCCATCTCTCTACATCTATTCAAGAATTGAGGGAGATGTAATAAATCATTATAACACTCAAAGATATAGAGAAAAATCCATTTTAGTTGTAGCATACTAGTGGTATACCTCATAAAAGAGACATAGTTTCCCTTTCATATATGGTAATGTTTCTAAATCGTGATCCAAAGTAACATGAAACATTTTATCTATGGGTAGAGTATCTCAATTGATATTACCCCCACTGATGGGTAAACAAAAAATAAGGTATTCATCATTACCTCATACTCATTGCACTAATGCATCACCTTTGAGTGGTATTTTCCCTTGAAAAAAATAATTAGAGGATAAAGAGTTTTTATGGCATTCCTTATCCACTAACTAGAATTTCGGTGACTTATTACCACATGTCACCCAATATTTCACCATCCAGAAGTTTCTCAAAAAATTAACAAGACACATATCTAGAAAAAAAATGTGGTATATGCTCAACTATCTTTAGTTGCATTAGCTAACCTACCTATAAAACTGAAATAATCATCAAGAATTGAAATAACATTATCAAAAGGTTGATCAGGAGAAAATTCTAGAGCCTCAAAATCCTTGATATGGTGGATATGGATAGAGAATCCCATTAGTGTGTACAAATAATCTGATATTTCAATACTAGATTATTGAATAGGAATTTCCTAATATACAAATTTTTTACTAAAGTTAATAAGAAACACTATAGTTTAACCCCCTCTTTATATGGTGATAAGAGCTTCAACATTTTTAACTTGATGAAATCAATAATCCTTTACCACCAACCACCACTATGTTGAATTTCATCACCATTAATACATTAGGTAATAAAGAGAATTATTTTTATGACAATACAAATGAGAAGGATCCTCTATATGAGGACTGATAGTGATAGGTGAACCCTACTGATGTTGTCCATAACTTTCTTCAAATCCATTTATTTCTCTAAAATAATTAGATCACAAAGAATCTCAATTCAAAGTTCCATTAAGGGTATATTCTTAAGTAATAGTATGTTCAAGATTATTTCATCACACTTCTTATGGAACCCTGATAAATGGTAGTACTTAGATGATAAAATGGATTGAAATTGGTGGTTGTGATCATCTGAGATATAATCATATATTCCTCATGGATACCTATTTAATGGATTGATGTGATCTTCCAACATTGGTAAACGGTGACTTCACTTCATGATCCAAATGACCTAATAGGGGTCCAACACATATCATGGTCCTCCATGTTCACCTAATCCATTCTCTCATCACTCATATAGAAAATAAATGGATACCACAAGATTTCATATATCATGAAGGTAATTTTTACCAAAATTGGTTTGACCTTTTACTACAAATATATAATTTTAGAAACCTAGGCTTCGCCTTCTTCAACTGTATAGGTTACTTAATGAAAAACATTTCCCACTATTTCTCTCATCATGGCCTAATGTAGGGAGCACCAGAGCAGAAATAGGGATCCAAAATTTGATTCTTTCTCAACACTCTTGAGGGTAAAACCTTTATATGATATTTTTATCATTATCTAGGGTCCATCACTAGTTTAAAGGATCTCCAATGATAGTTCCTCTACCAATCTGGTTCTACCATTAATGGAATGAGTTTCATTATCTTATCTATGATTAATAAGTGAGACAATGAAATTGTTTCTATCTTCATTATTCAATGGAATGGCATAAAATAAACCATTGATATCCAACTTCACCAAGAATGTATATTGGGTATATATGTGAAGATTATATTATATTAGTTAGTCTCAAATTTTATCACTATGAAATATCATGTCAAAATCCTAATATCTGCTAAGACAGACTAATGCAACAAGCAGACCATGCAGCGAACTATGAAATTTCTCTCTTTTTACCTACCACATCAACATAAAAGAATGGGGGGATTAAATGGATGAAAACATGTAAAAAATAACATATTATCAAATATGAATCCATCCATACCTTTATAATATGATCCATTAGGCACATGATCTCATAGATATTGTCCCATAGGACCACCACCAAGGATGGACTTATATCCCTTTTATAATATTAAATAATAAGGTATACCATCTGTTGGAATATTCTCATGTTTTTTAAGATCTAGAATCTCAACGAGTGAATGTTAAGTAATATACCCAACTATTTACCTAACAATTAATTACTTGGACAAACCATTATGTAGTTTTTCTCTTTATTGATTGACTTTGGGATATGATTGATCGTGGCTTATTGGATGTGGGAGACCCTCTAGTGAAAATCATATGCATCTCTTCTACCCTCAACGATGACTAGAATTCTATGTAATGAAATAAAATATATGAAATATACACATTGAAAATTTAATATTGGACAACTAATAATACGATCACTTGATATTATGGGGTTATTATTTCCCTAATGAACCACTTATCACTTTCCCTGATTGTTTCTTCAACCCTTGTGATTCCATCAGTATCATAACATCCCAGATTTTAGAAGACATAGTTCTAAAATCAAAAGGATGTAAATTAACCTATATCATTTCTAAAACTAATGTTTAACCATATAGTAGTCATGAACCTCTATCAATCCCATAGGGTTAGTGGAATTACTTACAGATCAAAGAGACGAAGAAATTAATTTATCTCATGGAACCCTTCATCAATGATTTAGAGGAATGGGATAACTCCCCCTCTAACAAGAAAAATTCCAAAAAAATATACGATAATAATTTCTACACTGATGAGATGAGAATAGAATTATTTCTACACGCTTAGTAAGAAAAGTTTGATGTGACCACATCATCTATTTTAGAGCCCAAAATAATTAAGTAGGTTGATCATTTGTCTTAGACAAAATTATCCAACTCTCTACCATATACATCCAATCAATAATAGAATTTAGTAAATACTAATCATGAATCATCACCCCAGCAAGTTGAACCCTCCATGAATCCTATCAAGGAGAAAATACTAGGGAGGAAAATCATGTCCCTAATATAAAAATATGAATTTATCAAGAACCACACTAGTATCTCATCTGAGATATTTGTTCTTAATGTGTTCCATTTAAAAAATAGCATTATTATAACTCAATATATACATAAAGGGGGGTTCATTATTTTTAGACTGATGTTGTTACAACTAATGTTTACAACAAAAAATAAGATGAGCATGAGGACTAATAAGACATTATCTCATCCTCTTGGGGAGATGATGGAATAGTAATCTAGGAAAAATACACCCTCTCTATGTTTCAAGAATGATCAATTATATTAATTATTGTTATGATTTGGTATAAAATGCATTTAGTTCTAATCTTATCCTAACTCGGACACTCTATATGTCAGGGTATGTATAAATCAGTTTATTCTCATCCAATATGGAAATCCATAGGTATGAAATGATAGAGTATAATCCTATCTGTAATATAACTCTAAAGACCATGTTTTTTAAATTTTTATAAAATATTGAATTCATGGATGTCCTGCAAGACTTCAATTTCAATGAATTATTGGGTAGTTATTTATGTACACATTCATGTTTTTATTCCCTCTTCATATCACGAATACATAAAATAATTTCTAAATGTTCAATTAGAGGTAATACATAGTGGTTCAACTTTATTCAACTCATGTGAAATCTTATAACATGATGTTTGGAATTATAAAATTGAGATAAAGAAACTTCATGTTAATAAACTCAAGTTTGTCGATCCTCCTAGTGAATTGAAAGTAGTATAAGCGGGACCCTTTGATGAATTAAATGAAACCTTCATCCTTCACATACACTATATAAAATAGAAAACCAAAAACCACAAGACATATTTAATTATTCCCAAAAAAATGAGTTCACTTGGATCACATATTAATCAACTGAAGGACAGGTTCCATTGAGGGTTTGAATTCATAGTATTTTTAAAAACATGAACTATTTTCTTTTTTTGGACAATCAGAACATCCATTGTGTCTACCATAGAGTAGGATTGACATAATATTATTTGAACTAGCCTAATTACATTTACATGGTATGGTGACCACACTGGTGAGTACCACATGGGATAAAACCAAATACCTCTATCACTATGATCAATAAATAATAAAAAGTAAAATAATTTGACTCTGAAGATTCTTCCCCTATATAGGATGATGATTCAATACCAAAAACACCTTTTCCTGGTGTACTATATCTGATTCCATTTATCATTATTTTAATTAATATGGTTTAGATGAATATTCTAGTATATTTAAATAAGTATTTTCCACCAACATTGATGAGATAATATAGTTGTTCCTTAGTATAATGGAAGATATTTGGTTTAAATTTATTTATTTCATCATGTCTCTCAATAAAAAATTGTAGTACATTATGTTTCTGATGTAGAATGTAGACTTTTTGGCTCAAAACTACAAATATATTTTAGGGATCAATACTCATATCACTATCCAATATATTGGGTATCCCTTGGGCCACTATTGATTTAAATAGGTTCCCATTAAAATTATTCTCTCTCATGGTGTCATTATAGATGATAAAGATGATGGGATGATTAAAAAAACTTTATTAGTTATGTTTTATACTGCAAATACCGAGAATAAATAATCCCAGTCGCAAGAAATAATGGAAAAATTAGATTGAGTATCAAATTACAAGACGTCAACTACCACTACCCAAAGGATGAATCCCCCATCCTTATCATTGAGTTATTGATTAAAAAACCACTATAATCTATGACCTCTACTTCATGGATAAGTATTCTGGGTACAAAAAATATATATTTCCCTAGAAATGAAGAGGTCATTGTATTCAGGGAACCTTAAAAAAACTATTAATACTGATAGATGGAATTAATCTTAAATATAAATGTATAATATAGCCTATAATCTAGGAATCATATCCTTATGAACCTCCTGAATAATAAAGGTAGAGTTTCATGTAAATTAATTGGTTGTTAACCCATGAAAATTTATGGACCATCTCAAGGACCCTGAGAATGTTTTTAGTAAGCTATACACCCACCACATAAATATGAACCCTATCAAGTGTGCATTTAGGGTTTCTTTGAGTATATTCCTTAGATTAATTATCGGATACCAATTCGTCATAATTTTCCAAGATAAAATAAATACCAATATTTAATATCCTTATCCATGAAAATTTCATGTGTATACGGCCTTCAAGGGAATCTGTCATATATTCGACATTTTTTCACTAACCTGATAAGAAAATGTGCATCCCCTTCTCTGATGATAAATAAAATATTCACATATCCATCGGATAAATAATTCCAGACAATATTTAATGACATTAGGTACTATTTGTGGCATGAACTAGTTCTTATTCCACCCATATAATGGAAATCATGTGTCCGCTATGTGACTACCCTATATTGGTTCTTAAATGGACTTTTATCTCCAATAAAAAATGTTTGATAAGAGAACTATCTGTACTAGATCAGTTGCTTGTTTCTTGACCCTAAAACCAGTACTCTGTCATAAAGAAAACATGAATTCATTTGGTCTCCAAGATCATGAATATATATGTCACTATATGTAGTATCATGAGGACCATTTGATCTCACTAACTAACCAAGTGAAGTAAATATTTAATCATCACATGCTAAATTGATGATTTTATTAGTTGTAAGGGATACTTTCATAGTTCAACATTAAGTTCATACCTATAAATAATTAAAGCGATAAAAAATAACATAGTTACATATCACATATCCAATAAAAGAAAAAATTTCCATTGATTATGATGTCCCATATGAGTTCATCCTCTCCATAAATGATGAAATTCCATGTTGGATGATATACATTGAGGGTTTCTCTTGAAGTGAAAAAGGAAAATGTATAAAAATCCTTAAAATCAATAAGTTAATCCATGGATTTTTCCTTATTACTACCTCAAATTCCATCTTGATGTACATATTCCTTTATTAGGTGGGGTGAACTAAACATAATCATGAATACCAATCCAACAAAAATTATCTTGAATTTACCCTTAAGATTGAGGTTTCATGGTTGTGTGTAAAAGGAAATTTTGAGATGGTCATGAAACAAATTGGTGGTGACTAAACTATCTAGAAACAAGATATCATCACCTTACTCAAGCATACTCATTAGTGGATGGATCAATTTCCCTATGATATAACAGTGTCTCATGACCAAAAATCAAAGAATGGTTAGATAGATTCCCTGTTATATTAGGGTGCGTCTCTCAAAAAGATGGATCATGATTAATTAATAATCCATGTGGAACATTAGAAAGTGATAGTACTATACACTATATATGAATAATATACATAAGTGAATAAACTAATTTCCATCAATTAATTAAAGGTATCCCTATATTACCCCAATGTATAAGAATCCTAAAACTATTAGAATATTCAATTTGAGTACCTCCAACATCGAACTCAACTATCGATTCAGCTAAGTGTGGAAAATTACATTGGTGAGGAGTGAATATTATCTTATCTATGGGAGAAAATGTAGAAAAATTACTCTACCATCATATATTTTATGGGATCCGACCCCATTACCTTCAAGGGATATAAATTCCTCATGACATGCAAAATTTAAATGCTTGGACATGTAGAAAATATCCATATATGACTGAATCTTTTACATATTGTCAAGAACTAACCTAGATCGCAAAACTATCAAAAAATATAATCCCTCCTTGAAACGATCCAAAAGGTGTTCTGAATACCTTCATACATTCAGAAATCTATTGGGTACCAAAACTACTATCAAAAATAATGAACCATCTTCAAGTGGCAAATAGTCACCACCTAAATCCCACACCCTTCTAATGAAGAAACCCATTGCCACCTAGTGGACCCTTTCTATTATTTATATCATATGAAACAATGTCTATATACACCCAATGGTATATATTGGGTGTGATAAAAATAGGCTCAATAGGTTCCCATTGGTGTTTCATAAGTAGTATTTATAAAGTAAACTGATTATGATTAAATAAATAAATATTATGAATGTGTTAAAATTTTGACAATTAGTTTAAAAACATGGTAAAATATCATTATAAAAAATTTATAACATTTCTAGATAAAATTATTTTAATATAATTTTCATAAAAATAGAATATCAAAGATTTCCAAATAAACACTCTAAATAGTAGCAATAAGGAAACTGGACCTTAGGTATATTAGTTCATGTTTAGTAAGGATCCCTACATAAACTCAATTATCAAAGACCAAATAGTGTACACATTACCCTATGAAAATGTTAATAGGGTTTAGGATTTCAATCTATATAGTTTCTCCCTACCTCAATAATATTAGGACGCATGGTGTACACATTAGTCTAGAAAAACATACCTATGGGTTATGATTTCACTCCTAAGTGTGGTTCTCTTCCTCAAATTTTAAAACACATCGATTGATATTTTTCTCAATTGAAATCACTCAATAGAAATTTCATATATTAATAAATAATAAACCTTTAAAACTAAACAAAATATTCATTGAAATTAATTTCAATCAACAATTCCAAAAAGAAATTCCATTTCATTTAAATATTCAAAACTATCATAATTTATCAAACCATTGATGATGACATTAAATATTTTTATAAACCAGTTTTGAAGATAAATAATTCACAGTATAGATAATTAAGTCTCTTCAAAAAACCACCCACCTAAACACCAGGAATTTAAAATAATTAAATGTGATATACAAGATGGAGAGAGAGAATGCTTGAAGAAGCCAGAAGGAGATCCTTAAAAAGATAATTCCCAATTAAAAACCGAAATCCAATTAATAAAAATGTATTTCATGGAGGATCAATATATATTTGAAGATAAAACGATTGATCTAGTAACAAACAAGGTTATACATAGTGAAATAGTATAACATTCAATCTATCAAATAATTGAGTTGGGAGTGCTAAAATTTTCCAAATAGACCCCCCCTAAAGTTATCTGGGTCAAGACATGACTGAGGGAGCATGTATATGAAATTAAAAAGAGGTTTCTTGGAAAAATTATGATATGAACATCACATTTCATGATAATATCATCGACCTAGGTAGGTCAGTGGATTTATTGGATTGTTGGTAGTGACTAATAGAGAAGTTGGTGGCTGCAAAGAATAATGATTGCAACTCATATTTTCCACTGGATGGATAGTGGTGGGGTACCTGGGAAATGGTGGTGGTAAATGAAATTTCTACATTCTACCTCTTATACTCACTGGATAATGATAGGTCACTAGTCAACCAGTGAACCAACTGTAGTTTTGATTGGCCTAGGGTAGTCCATCAGCTATCCAATAGCTCTCACTGAATATTTTATAGTCTACCAATTACTGTAATAGATATATTTTTTTGTCCAAAATCACAATAAACTCATTAGAAACATCCCCGACCTTGTAAAGGGTAAAAACACCATTAAATTTTTTTATAATGTTTTTATGTTAAATTAATATATATATTAATCATACAAGAATGAAACACTAGGGTGTGAAAGACTTTACCTCTATATTTTTTTCATCCACGAGAAGGAAAAGCGGAAAGAAGGATGATCTAGAAATAAATGAGGAAATTTCTCCCACATCACAGACTCCTACACCTACATATCATCAGTATCTAATCCATGGTGCCATATATTTTTGACAAAAAATAAAAACATCGTTTAAATACACATTATTTATCAGTAAATAATTTTAAAGGGATATTTTTTCATTGAAATATATAGTTCTAAGGTGATTTCATCCAAGTTTATAATGTGGTATGGGTTAGGATACAACTTCTTCGGTTGAGAAACATCAAAAATATTATGTATGGATTTGATTGAAAGTTGTAATTACAATGAATATATAAATTTATAAGTCATTAAATGACATTAAAAGTCTCAAAAAATCAAGGATCTAGCTTCCATTTCATTCTAGTACATTATTGACTCAATTGGAATATTAATTTTAGGAACACAAGGTCACCATCTAGAAAAACCAAGTTATTATGATAATGTCTTTATAAGATTTTTACTAGCTTTGAGCCATCTCAAAATGTTTATGAATCATCTGGATCATTTTCATTGTTTCCTAAACTAAAATTAGCCTAATAAAGTATACTTCACCAACCTCCGACCAACATATATGTGAGTTACATGGTTAGAAATATAATGCTTCAAATGGTGAAAGTATTTTAGTTTATTTTTAGATATTATTATAGGTGAACTCAACCATGCCAAATGGATATCTCAAGAACCACCAAAAACTAAGAAATTGTTCTAGAGAATATCATCCAAAATTTTAATTTCCCACTCAATTTTCCCATCCATGTGTGGATAATATGTTGTGCTCAAATTAACATGATATCCCACCACCTCCAAGAGATCCTTAAAAAACCTATAGGAAAAAAATAGATCTATATCTAAAATAATGGCCATTAGATTCCCATGATATGTAACTATCATGTGAATATACAACATTCCCATGTCCTCCTTCTTCTTGATTTAATTAATCGATATGAAATTCTTTTCCTTAGTTAGTTAGTCAATTACCACAAAAATATAATTCATACCATAGGGATTCCAAGGTAATACAAAAATAACATGAATTGATATTTCATTCCATTTCCATATTAACATGAGGATAGGATAAAGAGAACTAGAATAATTTTCATGCTTAACCATTATTTTTTAAAAATATTTTTACCAAGATATAAGGTCGACCATGAACCTTTTCATACAAGGAAACCCGAACAATCACATAATATAATAAGACAAATTTATAGTCATAGGGTGGGCATACCACAATGTAAAATCATATTCAGTCATAACATCTTTTCTCATAGACTAATGAACAACATTTCGGTTCTTGATGAATTTATACCATTCAATAGTGGTATCCTCACTATATAAAGAATCTATAATAATTTATAACTCATTATCCTATAGATTATCTTATATAATAATCATAATAATAGAGAACATCAATTGAAAACTTTCCAAAACAATACCCAACTCTTCCATCCAGACTCCCTAGTTCATCCTTTCAAAGAGTCCCATCACGATCCATTCAACATCACTTCTTCCACAACATGGGAAGACAAACAGAATCACCCAACTCTCTACCAACATAAGAAAACCCAAACACAACCTGAAGGGGTCTTTTTACCCTTATTGGACTGAGGAAACAAATTTAGTATCAAAACTATATTTGAGAAATATTTTCAACAATAGTTCCAAAGAATGATAACAAATACAAGAGTCAGTCATTATGCCAATAAAATTCAGCAGTGGAAAAGATACCAGAAGAGTAAAATGAAGGTTCCAAAACCAAAAAAACCAAGGTACATGGGTAAAACTAAAACACATATTCAAGTGACATATAGTCACCACAAAACTCACTCTCCTTCTATTAAACAAAACACAATACCATATAGTGGTTCCTTTACATTACCTGCATCAGATATATCAAGTTCTATATAAACCCAAATTTTTGTCTAGGGTGTGAGAAAAACAATCCCCATACGATCCCACCAAGTATTTCATAAGAAATATATATAAAATAAACCAACAAATATCAACAAGTTTAAACATAAAATGAGTTATAGTTTATCATAATATATTTCAAAATATGAAAACATAACATTTTTACAACATATTAAACATCTCCAAAAAAACTAGATTTCAAACAAATTTTCAAATAATCTATATATCAATGGATTTAAAATAAACAATCCAATGATTATATACATTGAAATTAGTCCTTGGAACTTTTATGTCGTGGTTAGTGAGGATACCTGAGTACTCTCTAGGATTAAAGTCCACATGGCTCACACATTACCCAAAGATAATGGTAATATGAGTAAGAGATCACTTATAAGAGTGCCTCCCTACCTCGACAATATTAGGACACTTGGTGCACTCATTACCCTAGGAAAATGGGCCAAGGGGTAGGATTATACTCCTAAGAGTAGATACCTGACATAACAATTAAAACACATGGATTTCCATTATTCATAATTAAAATCACTCAAATTTAATTTCACGTATAAATAAATAAAAACCCATTGAAATTAAATAAAATTCCCATTTGAAATTTATTTCCATCAATAATACCAAAGGGGAATTCCATTTCATTTTAGTATTTAAATCTACATTAATTCATCAAATAATTTATCATTACTTTAACAATTTATAAAAACTAATTTATGAAATCAATTATGTAATTACATGAGAATAAAAAAATTTCATGAAACTACCAACCTCCAGACATGGAATTTCCATCAATAGAATGTGATACTATATATATAGAGATATATATATTGAAGATTAATTAAGGATATTTTTAGAACCAATATTCCCAATTAGAAACTTTTAACTAATGAATTCCAATGGATTTCAGGGAAGATAAATAATAACAATAAAATAAAACAAGATATCTAGGCTAAAAAAATTTTGGACACATTAAAAGAGGATCACAACTTTGATTGAAAAATTGATTCACCAAGTATTTTTGTGGGGAGATAAAAAAGCATCTATAGAGAGCCCCCCCAGTTATATGGGTTGAAAAAATGTATATGTAGTGGGAATGAGAAAAAAAGTTGTTTTATTTCTTAATAATGAAATGTTCCTTTATTTTCTTAGATAGGTCGGTAGCACTGATTAGTTAGTGGTGACTAGTTTTATAGTCGATTATAGTAGTAAGAATGATCAAAACTTAGATTTTCTACCAATTGGTCATTTGATGGATATAAATGAGCCAACGGTTACCTATTCTACTGGATAGATTCAATCTAGTCACTAATGATCTAGTGGACCCCATAAAGCTTGGGATAGCTCATTCTATTCCACTATTTGGATAGATACTCTCACCGACTACTTACTAGGCCACATGTATCAAGAAAAACTAATGTTTTGGGTTCACACTCACACTAAACTCTAAATAAACACCCTGACCACTGAAAATAACTTAAAAAACCGGATATAAGAAGTGATTAGAAATAAATGATTGTAAAAGTAACAAGAGAGTGATTGTATCTGAATGTAACATAGGGTGTTTAACATCATATCTAAATAATGGGTTATTTCTATCCAACCGTGGCTATTGACGTCAAGGAATTCACTATGTATAACATTTCATGAAAAAATCATATAAAATCTATGCATCAGAAACTATATATTCTATATGAAACCAAATACTTGTTAACCATTAATATATGAATAATTAATGTCAAAGTACTCTACCTACTAGTGATTTCATGATAGTTCAAGTTTCTTCCTACTGTAAAAATTCATTTTCAAAATGTGTTGAAGTCATTTCCCTAAACGATTTCAAGTCCAACTCTATTATCAAATTTATGAGAAACCACATCATTCTTAAAATTGAGATCCCTCACAATATTCTTAAGGATAGTAAAAATAACTTTTTTTCCACCTGAATAAAGGTTGGGAAGACATATAAAACATCTATTCTAACCAAACCTCCCTCTATAATGAATATTTGAATGGATATATTAATGAAATAAAGAAGGTAATCTCTAATATTTAACATAAGATGCTGGATAATAATAAGTAGATTTTCCATGATATGTTCTCTAAAATAATTTTGGCACACTAGATAATGACTCAGACTTCCATTCGAGTGACTTCTTTCTTCTTTACATGTAGAAAATTAGTATTGGTAGCGACTAATTTTTAAATTACATCACTTAGCCATCCAGGAAAAGTTAATGCTATAAAAAATTTTCTATTTATTTGTAATAGAGTTGGATATCACCCATGAAAATAGGTTTCAATCACTGAAAAATCTCATGGTCCATAATAAATAAAGGGAATGAGTGTTCAATAAGAAGGGTCACAATATATCCTTCCTCTAAGGTAACTCGGTGAGAATTAATATGATACTTGAAAGGACACCAAGAATAGTCGAGAATAATCAGGATTTCTCATTCAACATTTGTAAAATTTACTATAATGGTGTATATTTAGTAATAACAATGGATTGAGAGGACATCAAACCTCTAATAAATTTATGGTTACTCAAGAATAATTTTAAAAAACATCACATTAGGTTAATATTGGTCCTAGTTGCAAGATCTTAAACTAAAACGAATTTTTTTCTATTTCACATGACCGAACATTGTATAAAATTTATTTTGAGATGAATAAGTCTTAAATTCCTATTATTTTTTCTTTTTAACATAATAAAAATTCTTGAATTATGAACAACTAAAATTACCATAAACTTGATTGCATATGGTCATAGTATCACAACCTTAAATTGTATTTCGTATAATATTCATTGTAAAACACTATACTACGTGATCAATTTCCTTTACGTGTGATATAAAGAAAAATAAATTTCATTACAAATATAACTACACAAAACCATATAGTTGAAAATATTATTTATGATTATTATGATAAAAAACCAGTTCATAAATCACACCTAATAGGAAAACCCCCTCTACATGAAATCTCCCACTTCACAATTCCCTAACAAATATGTGTTTATTGATTGTCGTGTTATAGGATAATTATTGATTCTTAAATGATTTGACCTTAGACCTATTAATATTTCATTTACTATGAAATTTCTTGAGGAACAGTACCCAATTATTAGGTAAACTATTTTTATCTATCTTTAAAATGGTTCCCCTCTCAATATACAAGTTTTTCCCTCACATGTACAAACATTCTCATGCAATGTTTTCAATGAAAAGTGGTATAGAACCTAGATTCTTTGAATTTTCCAAAATATAATTTTTATTTATCCTTCACACTTTGGGTCTTAGTTAAAAGCATTAAAATTCTCACATGTTTTAATGAACTCCAATACGATAAAGTCAAAGCTCTATAAAGTCACTCCACTAATCTAGGGTACACATTCCAAAGGATTAATATAAACAATATGATATGCCTTATGTTTTATTAACATAGATAATAGTAAAAAATTAATTTTCATTACCCCAATACTTGATGGTGTGGTAGTGAAACTTATTTTTTGAAGACATGGTCACCAATCATCATCTTCCCCATTATCACCCTCCTTCATTGAATTAGATCTTCGATGTAATGATTTAATTTCTTTACCCTCATTTGTTTTGGGGGGTAATTTTATCACCCATAGAGTCATCCTTTCATGTTTAAACACATATCGAAAATGAAATTTAATCCTATTGTGTTACCCAAAATTAGATATCCTTTCATAGGGTCACATTAAGTGGATAATTTGACATTTTGACCTTGACTCATTTTCCCCAATTTGGAACTCTCGGTTGTTATGGGTGATATATTTTTATTCCTATTTTCATACACTAAGAATGAATTATGTTGGAAAAATTATTTTTTATTCTATTTTTCAAGATTGAGTCACGCTCTTTATAAAAGTAGGGAACCCCTTTTGGTCCAAGATTCATGAGATTAATCTACACATCCCATATTTTTTACACATAATATAACGACCTATACATTACATACATTGTTATTACATCAGAATTAATGCACACTTATTACAATATATAACAAAACCCGGAAAGGACCGTATAGGTATAGTGTCTTTTAAAACTGGGAAACATAAACAACTAGTTCATAAAACATCTACGTTGTCTCCCATTTATTTCATCATATCTATAGTCCCTTTTGGAATATCTTACTTAATAACCTTCTTCATGACCTGGGGAAAGATAACATTCAAAAGGGTGAGCTCAAATGCTCAGTAAGGGTAAACAAAAGAAATATCAATCACATCAAAATAAAAAACATAACATTTTGGAAGTCTTACCCTGAAAAAGAGATCATAATTTCATAACATGGGATAAATCATGGTAGTGAAATATAATCTGAATATGAATAACATAAAACATGAATCTTTGTGGCATGCACACATAATCATAGAGAATCATTTCTTATTAGTCAAGACTCATTGCCAAGACTATCTTAGAGGACAAAGTCCATTTCTGAACCGAGTTCACTCCTCGTTTTAGTCCTGTTTTACTGAACTGGTTTAACCTACCGTTCCAGCCATGTCTATCTCATGAGATATAAAATGTTTACCCAATGCATTTGAGGGAGATATAGGTCCCACCCATCTTATAATGATACCATTCTTATGTGTACCACAAAATCCTAAATCATACATCATAGCATAACCCATGTAATAAAAATGGAAATCCTAAACATCGTGACAACATAAAACAATTCATATTAGATAAATTAATTCATAAAAATATTTCCATTACAACATAATCAAATCCATGTAATAATAGGGATAGAGACAGAACCCTTTATTATCTTAGATGGAAAATAATTTTGATAAAACTCTTGAACTCAATTCTTGAGGAAAATATCTTTTTTTACTTCAAAAACATTTTTCCTTTATTAACATGTCATACAATTTTAAACTAAAAGAAGTTGATTAAAAATAAACTTGAAAACATGTAAAGTAAGATTCTTGGAAATATTGTTTTAAAAATTCATTCATGCCAATATGTTAAAAAAACATTCTTCCCATACTTTTGTCAGAAAAGTCAAAAAGTACCTCGTACGAAAAAAGACAAAAGATTCCTTTCATATCTTTTACTAAAAACTCATCAAAGGGTAAAATTGGATTTAAACAATTGTAGGTGGATGGAAAAAATATTAAATATTTAGGAAACAAGGATTTGGATGATAAAATACACCCTAGTAATGCCAAAGTATAAACAATCTCGGATAAAATTAGATTGTGATATTTTCCCTTACCTTAGGTCCAATTTGCTTCGTAAGTGTCTGAACCTCCTGTATAATGATTTAAATAATGTTATTTACTTATTATAGAATCATAATTATTTTTATTATATCATATATGGTCATATTCTGAGCTTCTTATTATTAATATTTCATTACTACTTGTTATTTGGGTGTTTATTACTTTTTGTTCTTATGCGTGTTTTGTCGAATAAATTCTTATTTTTATTTTTAGGTTATAGATACCTCATTTCCAGAATGGTATTAGTGTAATATATATCATATTAATTATTTCAATTCATTTATATAATCATTATTCATTGAAGATCATGTAGAACAAGTCGCATCACAACGTGGAGACGGTATTCTGTACGAACGCACGAGCGATGATATCATTCCCATGATTGGGTAATTGTATTGGAGTGTATATATACTATTTCAGAATAAATATCACTTTACAATAGTCCTATATAGTCATTATTCACACCATTATACCCATCCAAGAAAGGTGGTGGTGGAAAATAGATTACACCACGGTGTGGAGACGGTATTCCGTACGTACGCACGCGCGGTGATTTCGTTTTCCGTAGGATGGATAGATGGTGAAATAGGGTTGTTTCATACTTATAATAACAAATCCGTATATGATTGATACTGATGTTATTATTTCATAATGAAAAAACTAAATAAGAATAAGTGGAAGAAGAAATAAATATGAATGAATCGGTAACGGGCATTACCTCTTCTTTGAAGTGCTTCTTTGAGACCTAATTTTAGGGCACTAAAATTGGTCTTTGAAGAATACCAGGACCTCTAGGATGTCTCTAGGGAAGCGGAGAGGAGAAATTGGCAGGGGTTGTCTGAGCTTGAAGGCTCAAAGTGGTGTGAGGAAGAGAGGGAGGAGGTTCCCTTTTATAAGTGAGGAGAGGGGCATCTTTGGAAAACAAAAAATATTATTTTATTATAAAGTCATATTTTGTTTTAAATAACTCCAAATTGATTTATTTCTAATCTAAGGTGGGTATGGGTCTCAATTATCTCATCCAATATAATTTAGACAAGTTTATGTTCCTATTTTAACCTTATCATTTAGATTTAACTTTAAGTGAAATAGTTTTACTTTTACCGTGTCTTCTTGTTTTATTACACTATAAGGTTAATAAACTTAATATAACAAGACAAAAAAACCCACTTTGTTTATTATTAATATATATAACCTTATATAAGTCATTTGGCCGAACTTTAGATTTTTAGGAATAAAATAACAATTAATAATATAATATTTATTTTAAAAACTATTTTATGTCAATTTTGACACTATTTAGTAATTGATTTTTGTGAAACTCATAACAGAATGATTAATTAGAAAAAAGTTAATTAAATAAATACTAACATGTCAAATTGACCTAGAAATTATTATAATTCATAAAAAGTCTCAAATTACATTTATTTGGGTATTTATAACATCAATTATGTCAATATTTCATTAATAAGATAATTACTGCATCATCATTGTGTCATAAATAAATTAACTTATTTAATGTCTAAAAATTACAAATAAAATACCATTATGTAGGAAATGTTTTTAGATTTCTAATAAATATTCATAGTCGAATTTATCTTATATATAACCCCATATTAAAAATTATTTACTTATTAAACATTGATTTTAACTATTTTAACCCTTCTTTAAATAAATAAATAATAAATGTCCTAATATAATCCAAGTGGGCCTAATTTGTCATATTTTATTCCTAAGGTTGTTTTTGGTCGAATTAAAATTATCCAATAGAATTTCAACATGTGTTATGGTAATAATAATAACACTTTTATCCTTAATTACCCTATTTACTTTTAACCGTGATAAAAAAAGTAAAAAGTTATTATTCACCAAAAATTATTTTCATCTCATTGAACCACATTTTAGTCCTTCATATTAACCGTGTCTCTTGGATTTTCGAAATTCCACTCACAGGAGTGGTAAAATTAAGTTTTATGAAAAATTCAGTTTTTTTAACTACCACTTAGTGGTTTCACTATTCATCAAAAAATGAAAGTTTTCAGAAATATACCAAAATTTCACCCCAGGCTAATTTCGATATTCCGAATCCAAAAGTGAAGTACATTTTGAAAAATAAAATTTATAAAATTTCAAAAAGTGGTTATTACTATTCATAACAGCTAGTTTTATTAATATTTTAATAGCACGTCATTGTTTAGTGAAACTGGGTATTGCTTACGACGCAAGCTATTGAGGAAGGTCATGGTTGCGTGTAAAGCAAGCCAAGATAGTTTTGTTTGTAGTGAATGATTCCTTTGATAAAAACAAAATATTTCTCATAATAGTCTCGGGCGTTACATTCTACCCCCCTTAAAAAGAATTTCGCCCTCGAAATTCATCACTTTGTAACAAAAAGATGAGGATACCTCTCCCCCCATCATATCCTCAAGATCCCATGTAGCTTCTTCTAATTGGTCGTTCCTCCTTAAAACTTTCACCAATCGAGTGGTCTTGTTTCATAGGACTTTTTCGCTATGATCCAGAATCTCTATCGGCTGTTCTTCATAACAAAGATCTTTCTCCAAAGGTACAACTTCTAAGCTGAGAACATGTGAAGGATCAGGTATGCACTTTCTCAAGAGATATACATGGAACACATCGTGAACTTGAGAGAGATCCGGTGGAAGCACCAATCGGTAAGCTACCTTTCCAAAACGATCCAGTATTTCGAAAGTACCGATATATCTAGGGCTCAACTTAACCTTCTTTCTAAATCTCATGACCCTCTTCTAGGGAGATATTCATAATAACACTTTATCACCCACTTCAAACTCTAGGTCTTTTCTTCGGTTGTCGGCATAACTTTTATATTGACTCTGAGCTGCTCTTATGTGTTGTTGAATAGATCATACCTTTTCTTCCATCTCATCAACAAGATCAGGTCCCAATAGCTTTCTTTCCCCAACTTCATCGTAGCAAGTTGGAGTCCTGCATTTCTATCCATAGAGAGCTTCATAAGGAGCCATCTGAATACTGGAGTCAAAGCTATTATTATAAGAAAATTCCACCAAAGGTAGGTGTTGATCCCAACCACCTCTGAAATCCATAGAGCAAGATCTCAACATATCTTCTAGAGTTTGAATTGTTTTCTCAGATTGACCGTCTGTCTGAGGATGATAAGCAGTGCTGAAACTCAAATCTGTATCCAGAGTATGCTGAAGACTTCTCCAGAACATCGAGGTAAATCTCGTATCCCAATCAGATATAATATAAAGTGGTACTCCATACAATCTTACCACTTCCTTTACATGTATCCTGGAAAGATGATCTAGAGAGAAATCCTCTCTAATAGCAATGAAGTGTGCAGACTTTGTAAGACGATCAACTATGACCCAAATAACATTATTGCCTTTGGATGTTTTAGGAAGTCCGGTGACAATGTCCATAGTGATGTTTTCCCATTTCCATTCGGGTATGGGTAATGGTTGTAACATCCCCTTAGACTTCTGTCTCTTAGATTTAACTAGCTGACAAACCAAGCATCGAGAGACATATTCAGCAACATCTCTTTTCATGTCATCCCACTAGAAGTACTCTTTCAGGTCCCTATACATCTTCGTACTTCCAGGATTAATAGAGAATGAATAACTATGAGCCTCATCCAGTAACTCCTTATTTAATTCGAGGATGGGAGGAACACAAACCCGATTCATGAACTTTATTATCCCATCACAATCAAGGTTGAATTCAGGAATATTTCTCACCTTATTTTGTAACTATACATCTTATTTCTGCACCTCTTTAATATTCACATGTATAGATGGTTGAAAATTCATTTGAGAAAGATAAGATTTTTCCCTTCCATTATAATTCCAAGATCCACCCTTTGTAAATCCATAAATATTGGATCTTTTGTGATCCTCATCATGGATAAATTGGCATGGTCTTATCGACTTAATGCATCTTCCACCTTGTTTGCTTTCCCAGGGTGGTAATTAATTGAGCAGTCTTAATCCTTAATCAGCTCTAACCATCTTCTTTGGCGCATATTCAGCTCCTTTTGTGTGAAAAAATACATTAAACTTTTATGATCAGTATAAATGTCACACCTTTCTCCATAAAGATAATGCCTCCAAATCTTTAATGCAAAGATTACCACAGCTAACTCCAAATCATGTGTTGGGTAATTTTGCTCATGGATTTTCAACTGTCGTGAGGCATAAGCTATCACCATATCATTTTGCATAAGAACACACCCCAGCCCCTTCTTGAATTCATCACTGTAGATCACAAACCTTTCTCCACTACAAGAAATTGTGATCATAGGTGCACTGGATAACCTTCTTTTCAACTCCTTGAAATTCTATTCACATTCCGCCATCCAAAAAAACCTAACTCCTTTTCGAGTCAACCTGGTGAGTGGATTAGATAATCATGAAAAATATTTCACAAAACATCGATAATATCTATCCAAACCAAGAAAACTTCAGACCTCGGTTACTGTTGTTGGTCTCGACCATCTTTCGATAACCTCTATTTTTGCTGGATCCACATATATCCCCTATTTTGAGATTATGTGACACAAAAATGAAAATTTTTTAAGCCAAAATTGACACTTGGTAAATTTTCCATAAAGCTTCTCCTTTCTCAGGGTCTTCAATATAATTCTCAAGTGATCTTCAATTTCTTCCTTGCTCTTTGAATATACGAGAATATCGTCTATAAATAATACCACAAACTGATCAAGATAGTCTCTAAAGACTCTATTCATCAGATCCATGAAGATATCCGGGGCATTAGTAAGACCAAATGGCATCACAATGAATTCATAGTGTCCATACCTTGTACGGAAAGCCATCTTTGGTATATCCTCCCTTTTGACCCTTAATTGATGATACCCTGAATGAAGATCAATCTTGGAAAAGTATTGAGCTCTGTGTAGTTGGTCAAATAAGTTATCAATGCGTAGGAGAGGATATTTTTTCTTGATAGTGATCTTGTTAAGTTCTTGATAATCAATGGAGAGTCTCATTGATCCATCTTTTTTCTTAACAAACAGAATAGGTGCTCCCCAAGGTGATGCACTAGGGCGTATGAATCCCTTATCAAGATTCTCTTGGAGTTGCTTCTTCAATTCATGCAACTCAATTGGGTCCATTTTATAAATTTTCTTTGAAATAGGCAAAGCACCCAGTACGAGTTCTATTAAAAACTCTACTTCACGATTTGGTGGAAGACCTGGCAATTCCTCTGGAAAGACATCATCAAACTCTCGTACAATGGGCATATTCTTAATCGTGAGTTTCTCACCAACCATTTGAGATAAATAACTTTCAGTCAGTGGAATCAAGACCCATAAGATGGAAGAAATTTCCACCGGAAGGTTATGTTCATCCTTGCATCGATAGACGATCATAGATTGATCTGGAATATGAAATGTGACTTCCCTTCTTTGGAAATTGATATGAGCTCCATATAAAGAAAGCCAATCCATGCCAAGAATCAAATCAAATGCCACTATAGGAAGGATCACAAGATTTGCAGGAATTACTTTCCCACAAACTTCAATCGGGGAAGAATTATAAACTTTTGATGCGACTGTTGTCCAATTAGGGGTTGTCACAGCTAACTCAACATCTAATTATTGAGGTAATACGGTGATACTCTTAGAAAAATATTTAAAAATAAAAGAGTGGGTGGATCCAGAATAAAATAAAACATTTGCTACTTTAGAGTGGATGGTAAGTGTACCTTTCACCACATCGTTATCGTACTCCACATGGCTGATAGAAATTGCAAGTGACTTTCCTTTTTCTTTAGCCTTAAGAGTTTATTGACGTCAATCATCATCATCAACCCTTGGATTTGGGCATTTATTTTCATAATGTACCATCTCCTTGCACATGAAACATTGAAGTGTATTAGGTTCATTCTGTGTATCCCTTCCTTTTTTTCATCCTTAGACATCTTCTTCCCATCATTGTGGCATTCAAATGCCCGATCACCTTCCTTTGCACATTTGAAACATTTACTTGTCCCTTTAAGACAACTGCCTCCATGTTTCTTTCCACACATTGAGCATAAGGGAAAGCACATCTTCTTTTCAGTGTGCTCTTTAGATTTTCCTTTGAATTCCATTTTCCTCTTCTTATCAAACCCATATGATGGATGGTTTACTCCAACCTCTATCTCAACTTTGAGAGAACATCGAACGGTTTCCTCATAGCTATTGAAGTCCCTTATGGCTAAGGCCCTTCGAAGACTTGGTTTTAAGCCACTAAAGAATCGATCGATCTTACTCTCAGGTTGGATAATAAAACCAGAAGCGTACCTTGAAAGTCTTGTAAAATTTTCTTCATAGGTACCAACAGATTCATCATCCTTTTGCTTCAGTTCAAGAAACTCTTTCTCCATCTTTGTTTGGAGAATACAAGGGAAGTACTTATTGAAAAATAATTTCTTGAACTCGTCCCATTCCATGGACTCAATTTCATCTCTTTTCCTAATATTCTTGATAAGATTCCACCATTGATCAGCATCTCCTTCCAAATGATACACTTCTAGGATGACATTATCATGTTCAGAACATTGAAGAACTGAAAATATCTTTTCAGTAGTAGTAATCCATTGTTCAGCAATTAATGGATCAGTAGACCCGCTGAATGAAGGTGGGCGCTGCCTCATGAAGGATTCAATAGAGTGTTGCTCCTTACTTTGCTCATGTGGAAGTCCTGCATGATTCATAGCTTGAGAAAGTTGTGTGAGGATGGCTACAAGATTTTTCATTCCAGCTCCCATAACGTTTGGTTGCTTAGGGGGACAATCATTGCATTGCCCGTCGCATTCCGCATTAACACGGTTCCTTCGGGTTCCATCCATTGACTAAACCCAAGAAGAATAGTGTGAGAAACACTAATTATAATAGGAAAACCACATAATCATGAATAAAATTTTACATTTAAGGTCTTATACTAGGTTATTCATGGCCGTTTCTAAAACACTAAGATTGTGTTCTATGCTTAGACTTATCCTTAGGGTTCTTACTAAGGCTTTCACATCCTAGTTTCCAAAGGTTGACTGTACCTTTCCTCTGATACCAACTATAACGACCCATACTTTACATACATTGTTATTACATCAGAATTGATGCACACTTATTACAACATATAACAAAACCAGGAAATGACTGTATAGGTATAGTGTATTTAGAAACTGGGAAATATAAATAACTGGTTCATAAAACATCTACGTTGTCTCTCATTTATTTCATCATATCTATTGTCCCTTTTGGAATATCTTACTTAATAACCTTCTTCCTGACCTGGGGAAAGAAAACATTCAAAAGGATGACCTCAAATGCTCAGTAAAGGTAAAAAAAAGAAATATCAATCACATCAAAATAAAAACATAACATTTTGGAAGTCTTACCCCGTAAAAGAGATCATAATTTCATAACATGGGATAAATCATGGTAGTGAAATGTAATCCCAATAGTCATAACATGAAACATGAAACTTTGTGGCATGCACACATAATCATAGAGAATCATTTCTTATTAGTCAAGACTCGTTGCCAAGACTATCTTAGAGGATAAAGTCCATTTCTGAACCGAGTTCACTCCTCGTTTCAGTCCTGTTTTACTGAACCGGTTTAACGTGCCGTTCCAGCCATGTCTATCTAATGAGATATAAAATATTTACCCAATGCATTGGAGGGAGAAATAGGTCCCACCCATCTCATAATGTCACCATTCTTATGTGTGCCATAAAATCACAAATCATACATCATAGCATAACCCATGTAATAGAAATGGGAATCTTAAACATCGTGACATCATAAAACAATTCATATAAGATAAAGGAATTAATAAAAATATTTCCATCACAAAATAATCAAATCCATGTAATAATAGGGATAGAGACAGAACCCTTTATTATCTTAGATGGAAAATAATTTTGATAAAACTCCTGAACTCCATTTTTGAGGAAAATATCCTTTTTTACTTCAAAATTTTTTTTCCTTTCTTAACATGTCATAAAATTTTAAACTAAAAGAAGTTGATTGAAAATAAACTTGAAAACTTGTAAAGAAAGATTCTTGGAAATATTGTTTTAAAAATCCATTCATTCCAAATATGTTAAAAAAACATTCTTCCCGTACTTTTGTCAGAAAAGTCAAAAATTACCTCGTACAAAAATTGACAAAAGATTCCATTCATATCTTTTACTAAAAACTCATCGAAGGGTAAAATTGGATTTAAAAAATTGTAGGTGGATGGAAACAATATTACATATTGAGGAAACAAGGATGTTGATGATAAAATACACCCCAGAAAATACCAAAGTATAAACAATCTCGGATAAAATGAGATTGTGATATTTTCCCTTACCTTAGTTCCAATTTTCTTCGTAAGTGTCTGAAACTCCTATATAATGATTTAAATAATGTTATTGAATTATACCAGAATCATAATTGTTCTTATGATATAATATATGGTCATATTCTTAGCTTCTTATTAGTAATATTTCATTACTACTTGTTATACGGGTGTTTATTACTTTTTGTTCTTATGCGTGTTTTGTCAAATAAATTCTTATTTTTCTTTTTAGGTTATAGATACCTCATTTACAGAATGGTATTAGTGTAATATATATCATATTCATTCATTCAATACATTTATATAATCATTATGCATTGAAGATCATGTAGAATGAGTCACATCACATTGTGGAGACGGTATTCCGTACGTACGCACGAGCGATGATATCGTTCCCATGATTGTGGAATTGTATTTGAGTGTATATATACTATTTCAGAATCAATATTACTTTACAATAGTCATATATAGTCATTATTCACACCATTATACCCATCCAAGTAAGGTGGTGGTGGAAAATAGATTACACCACGACGTGGAGACGGTATTCCGTACGTACGCACGCGCGGTGATTTCGTTTTCTGTAGGATGGATAGATGGTGAAATAGGGTTGTTTCATACTTATAATAACATATAGATATATGAGTAAACTGATGTTATTACTTCATAATGAAACAGTAAAAGAAGAAGATTTGGAAGAAGAAATAAAGATGAAAGAATCGGTAACAGACATTACCTCTTATTTGAAGCGCTTCTTTGAGACCTCCTTTTAGGGCACTAAAATTGGTCTTTTAAGAATTCCAGGACCTCTAGGATGTCTCTAGGGAAGTGGAGAGGAGAAATTGGCAGGGTTTTTCCGAGATTGAAGGCTCAAAGTGTTGTGAAGAAGAGAGGGAGGAGGTGCCCTTTTATAAGGGAGGAGAGGGGCATCTTTGGAAAACTAAAAATATTATTTTATTATAAAGTCATATTCGGTTTTAAATAGCTCGAAATTGATTTATTTAGAAGCTAAGGTGGGTATGGGTAGAAAGACTCTCATCCAATATAATTTATACAAGTTTAGGTTCATATTTTAACCTTATAATTTAGATTTAACTTTAAGTTAAATAATTTTACTTTTACCATGTCTTCTTGTTTTCTTACACTATAAGGTTAATAAAATTACTATAACAAGCCAAACGAACCCCAAGTTGTTTATTATTAATATATATATCCTTATATAAGTCATTTTTCCGAACCTTAGATTTTTAGGAATAAAATAACAATTAATAATAGAATATTTGTTTTAAAAACTATTTTATGTCAATTTTGACACTATTTAGTAATTGATTTTTTTGAAAATCATAACAGAATTATTAATTCGAAAAAAGTTAATTAAATTTATAATTACATGTCATATTAACCTATAAAATTATTATAATTCATAAAAAGTCTCTAATTAAATTTATTTGGGTATTTATAACATCAATTATGTCAATATTTCATTAATAAGATAATTATTGCATCATCGTTGTGTCAAAAAGAAATTAAATTATTTAATGTCGCCAAATTACAAATAAAATACCATCATGTAGGAAATTTTTTTATCTTTCTAATGAATATTTATAGTCTAATTTATCATATGTATAACCCCATATTAAAAATGATTTACTTATTAAACTTTGATTTTAACTATTTTAACCCTTCTTTAAATAAATTAATAATAAATGTCCTAATCTAATCCAAGTGGGAATAAATGGTCATATTTTATTCATAAGGTTGTTTTTGGTCGAATTACACTTATCAAATAGAATTATGACATGTTTTAGGGTAATAATAATAACACTTTTTCCCTTAATTACACTATTTACTTTTAACTGTGGTAAAAAAAAATAAAAAGTTATTATTCACCAAAAATTATTATCTTCTCATTGAACTAAATTTTAGTCCTTCATATTAACCGTGTCTCTCAGATTTTTGAAATTTCACTCACAGGAGCGGTAAAATTATGTTTTATGAAAAATTCAGTTTTTTTAACTACCACTTAGTGGTTTCACTATTCATCAAAAATTGAATGTTTTTAGAAAAATACCAAAATTTCACCCTAGGATATTTTTGATATTCCGAATCCAAAAGTGAAGTCCATTTTGAGAAATAAAATTTATAAAATTTAAAAAAGTGGTTATTAATATTCATAACGGCTATTTTTATTAATATTTTAATAGCACATCATTGTTTAGTGAAATTAGGTATTGCGTACGACGCAAGCTATTGAGGAAGGTAACTGTTGCGTGTAAAGCAATCCAAGCTAGTGTTGTGTGTAGTGAAAGATTCCTTTGATAAAAACAAAATATTTCTAATAAAAGTCTCGGGCGTTACACATAACATGATATTAGACTAAAAACCCCCATGGTCATAGATAAAATCATAAAACTATGTACAACATCATCTTTAACCAATAAAATTAAATTTTTTAATCAATGGCCTACCTAGTTGATGTAAAAAAGTGTTGGTTTTAGTAAAATCTATATATCCTTAAACTGTACAGTTAACATATTTTTATATGATGCTCATACTGTAGAACTATTTTGGAGTCCCCATCTTGGTTGGTATTTTTCGAATTCTGATATTGGACGTCCACTGAATCATCCTTTAATAACTAGGAATGGCTTGATTATTGGTCTATTTAAATATAGTGATACTTGTACCTTCTACCTGGGTCCATCCACGAACCTTATTTCCATGTCCCATTACTCCTAGTGACATGATTATTACCAAACATATCAATCTCATGTATTTATTTACTCACTAGATTACCTTTTATTATATTACTCATATTCTATATAATATTAATATCTATGTGTAATCCTCATCTTGAACAACATATGGCTTGATTAACAAATTTGGAGATATGTAGTGATTCACATATCTCTAATCACAGGCCCATCTATAAGTCACACATCACCTCTACAATTTCTTGTTTTTTGGAACTCCTTTACTAGGATTGCATTAGCATTTGTGTTTCAAGATGATTCCACACATAATTTTATAATGTCTGAGTTATAAGGACCCTAAAAATGTATAAAAAGTCTAGTCTAAGCCTCATCACCATAAAATATGTGTTCTCCTACACGAAGTCATCTTTATCAGTACTAGGCTATCAAATTCAATTACAGATTTTCCCCTACTAGTGTAATATAGGAAATCTTTCCCTAAAAACCATATTATATGTAATATAAACTTATTAAAAATCATGGTATAAGCATAATTAGCTTAATTTATATGAATTTTACCATGATATGGTTCTTTATTAGCCTTAGACTTCTTGAACTATTTTTTCACCTTGCATCATGTTGTTATATAAACTATCACAAACCCTAGTCCATATTCCATCGACATAAATTGATAATATTCGTACATGGGACATGGAAATAAAATATTTTTCTTTGTCTTTGTGTATGTGAATATTGGTAGTAGGATTTATGAAATCATGTTTTGTTTTATCCTCACCATGTCTTGTATAGATTACCTCACTATTGGACCATGTTAGTTAAATTAAACACTACAACAACATGGACTAAACCAATTTTATTCAATGAATGGTTAAACCTATCTCATATATCCATTGAGTTTTTCAATTCATAATGCTTAGTTAAACATATCTACATAAATAAGGAATGACATTGTATCCACGTAATTAATAGATATCCCGTTGATTGTTTTACTTCATCTCTATTATTTCAATCCATGGATTTTTAATTTCCTATTAATTATTTCATTTCCAAATATTCTCTTATAAAGTGATAAAAAAATGCTACAAAGGACAACCTCCAATCTAGGATACACTCACAATTAATATTTCTGACTAGATATATGATATGCCATGTGTTTTGAAAATATGGATTGTAGTCAACCTGAACATTTTTACCTCTTTTATTAGAGATATGGTAGTTGAATCCATGTTTTTAATTATTTAAATTGTCCCCCATAGCCTACCTTTCATCTAATTTTATATTTGGTGCCTATAATTCATTATTTACTATCTTCTACATCCACTTTTATGAGAAGAGTATTAATACCCTTATTATTACTTCCTTATATGTTTTGGTATAATGGATGTTTGAACTAGTCCTTGGTGTCACCCATATAATTCATCTATCAAAACTATAATTTTATAGGACTTTAATTCTATTACCCCTTGTTTCTCACAATGATAATGGAATATATAAATATAGGTGTTTTTACTATTTTCCTCATTATCGTAATTGATGTTCCCTTTTTCATCATCACCATATGATGTTAAACATCATGTTTAATAACCTTATCATATCACATTAAACTACATGTAATCATCCACATCACACAACTTAAAACTATGTGACATATTGTTCCATACATGAGAGGACCCCTCATGGAAAACATTAGTCTTCCAACACACCATGTATTTGGTGTTTGACATCAACCATAACCTATATCAAAATATATATGGAATGATTTAAAATTTATGGGATATATAGTGATGTCATTATTCCTTTTCAAAGACCCATAGTTAAACTCTAACCATATTCCATCTATGTGATCATGATACATTATTTGTCTCCCAACTCTTGGATGATACCCTTTTCTCTATGTATGAGTTATATCTTTAAAAGTGATTTTTTCACTATTAATGAGTCTATTAAAAATTAACATCGGGAATTTTTCTCACTTTCACACGAGTGATTTCTAATATATCATCATCCTTCTCCAATATATGATCCATGTCTATATAGAGATATATAATCCTATATTACTATTTATGTCTTGATTATTATCTTTTGGGATATTTAGTGAAACCTTGATATTTAATCTTGAGGCCACTATTAAATTCCCCATATCCCCTATTTGTTATTATGATGTGTCTTGCACACTCAGCCACCTTTCCCCACTAGATTTCAAGAGAACACTATTATAAAAGGGAATAATCCATGTTCCATGAACCCAAAATAGAAATCTAGTCTAAAAGATAAGGCCATAAAATATGTTCACTAATTTATGAGGATATTTATCTTGGTGTTTGAGAATTCAATCAATATTGGGTTTTTATTTCCCCTTTCACTAATTATAATAACTAAATCCCTCTTTGATCCTCATCACATTATGTTAATTTTCACAGACATGGTCCTAGTAACAAAAAATTATAAGAAACACACACTTCTTCTCCGATAATGAATGTTAACTAGGAAGAATCACAGTCAAAGAAACATGACCATAAATTTTAGAATCTAGTTGTATAAGTTGTAAGAAATTAAATCCAAACTCTTCCCCATATTATAGGATATATATATTCTTAAATTATATATATCCAAGGATCATACTAGTTCATCCTGAAATGATAAAACTCCACACTTTTTCCCCTATCATGGGTTTGTCACTTTTGTTCAATAAAGAATCACACTTGAAGTAAACAGCTAAATTTTCATTGGTATATATCTTCAATATGTTAAATACATGATGAATTATCATATAAGTTGTTTGAAAGATAATGGAACATAACCCTTCCCCTAACCACACGCATTGGGATTCTTTTGTTTGAATCCCCATTAATCATTAATTTATAAATGGAAAACTCTATGTTGATAGTACAGTTCTCAAAAGTCATACCTCTAATCATGGGAGTAATAATGAGTGAATGAACCCATGCATTGAATGTTTTTATTGTTCATCCACCACTCCCCCTATTTCTTAACGTAATGTAGTGGAAATTGAAATTCAATGAAATCGTCAATAGTCATTCTAAACCTATCTCCCACTCCCCATAGAATTCAATTAATGATGGTATTAATTTTTCACACATACACCTCCATTATTCATTAAAAGATCTAACACACTAGGTATTCAACCATCATGCATATTTTTATATTCCCAATGTGAATCTATCTCAAGGAATTGGACCAAACCGGACCTCCCTATCATTATAGTTTCCTCTTATTTTCTAGTAAAATATTTCGGCCCTAACATGTCTTCCTAAACTGTCCATTATTATATATCATGGTAAATCATATATTACTCCTTATTTCATATGTTTCGTAATAGTAAAATAGGCTTAGTTTTTACAATTGATTTTTTGTAAAACTTTTTTTACATATCATATAATGAAAAGCCTCCCTTCCATTTTGTAACTATTACATTAAACTATAGTGTCCCTTATGTCTAACTGCATGAAATAAAACTACAATACAATCTTGTACCTAGCTTCATGATCTTAAATGGTATACCAAATAGTCCAACTTACATCATCTTAAACTAATATCATCCCCATTTCACTGTCTAAATTACTTTTAGAGGAATGCCCATATGGTCGATGTTTTTTGACCATAAATGATTAGTCACTATGTATTCAATGATATATGACCATAAACCAATTATCCTTAGAAAAATAATTTATCTATTAAATAGAGAATTATTAAGTCCCACTCCAATTTTTTCACCCCATAAATCCATATTTTTTATTGAGAAATAAATTTATGTAAAATTGAAAAAAAAATCTATTATACAGAAGAAAATCAATCAACCTGACACGAAATTGCTGAATCAATGAGTTGCAATTTAAACATTTGAGACATATTACCTCTGAGGTGACTCCATTAAAGAACAATATCCTTATCATCCAAATCATCATTTAGGAGGATTGGAAAATGTAAAATCATAATTTCCTAGGTTTATATGCGATTATCCATAGTAATCTTCTACCCATTGAATACACATGCTAGAATTCTAAGTTGTTTTTAGGCCCATGCACCCTGTTCCTTGGTATGTTTGTCCTGAATATGCCTACCTATGAGCTTATCATACTATTATTGTATAGTGACGACCTTCAAACCCTTGTTTGAGAATTATTCATTACAATTGATGATGGTTTCCCACTCACCACACTCCATTGATTCTTTCATACTCTTGTGATCCTTATTAGAATTTGCCAAGTCTATGAAAGATGATTCCCCTGCTAGTGGATCAAGATCCTTAGTATATTTTGTATCCACCTAATTGGGAACCCTTTGAGTAAACTTCCATTTTCTTAAGGATATAGTAATAGTATGTATTGGTAAGAATGGGTAGTCTTTTTTCCTTTACGGCCTCTGGGAGTGCTTTATGAACCCGTCTAAGTCAATGATGGTGTTCTTCCCCTTACTTGAAAAGAAACTGATATATTCACCCACAATGTCCACTTACATGGAGTCAATAGGGAATTTTGAATCATAATCTATATAATCCTAATAAACCTCCACATAAGAGAGGTTCTCACCATGAGCCGCCACCTCTTTATCCTTTTCCTCAACCACATAACACTCTTCGTCTTCCAACACTATGAATAGATTATGGGTAAGGGTAGTAATTCAACCAAAATTAACCATATCATTATAGGATAGTCTGGTTTTCAAGACCTAATTAGGAATATTAGAAAATCTATGTTGGAGGAAGTTGTGACCTATATATTGGGGTTTTTTATTTGTGTGTTCACAACCAAAACATTGAGAATGTCTGCCATCACCAGGGGTAGTATAAACTTCTATGCTCAAAATGGATTAAAATATAAGACTATAGAGGTATGTCTTCCTGGATGAATCAGCATCCAGGGGGTTCCTCTCCTCATTCCCAACCTCACAAACCTACATGTCATCCCCCGATCTACTTGACCAGGGGATAACACCCATATATCATCTCGAATGAGAAAAGACATCTGAATCATATGGCCTAGAGTCCTTTAGATTAGCTAATTGCACTATGATAGGAGAAAACCCTATCCTTGTACCCAAATGAAACTATACATGGGGATGAACTAGCCCAGACTGATCCTCACCCAATGATTCAGGGGTCGCCTGATCCTAGACCACTGGGTCACTCAAACAGGGGAGGGTTGTGAAATGGGGATTCTGAAACCTCCAGGAAGATCTCTGCACACCATCTGAGCCCTGTCTGAAATGGAATCTTAGACATAGCAGTATTCAACTGAAGCCTTCAGAAAAGAATCCATAGGCCCTTCAAATATATTGGGTTCAACCAAAGAACCACCTGAAACCATCTTATGATATTCAAGGTGATAGTGGCCCTACTAGTTGCAAATTGAGAAAAAAATAATCCAATATTTATAAACAATAGGATGGAAATACATGTACTCTCCATCGATCAGAATCCACACAATGTCTGGTGGGAGATGTGAGTGTTTGATTTCGAAAAAAAATGTTTGCCAAACTAGGATGATTCTAAGTAGAGGTTCTTCAATTAGCACATAGGAAGTGACTGATAGAGTTTCCTATAGACTAAAGGAGTGTTGGGTTCTAGAAGTGTAGGGGTAGACCAAGAAGTTGAAGCCAAATAACTGAAGTGTAGGGGTCCCAATTTATGTGGTGGTCAAATGACCAATGAATAAGATGAAAATGGAATCCAATAACATATCTTCTTGATCTGTACCAAAACAAGGCCAGATCCCCCTCATTTGTGAAGAAAAAAAAGGATCTATCATGTCCCTAGGAGCCCAACCAATTATTTCTAACATAAACCCCCTTATTCATTCACATACCTATCAAACATATCAATAGTATTCCAATGCCGGTTGAACTTGACCACCAAATCATAAGAGAGAAATGAAGAAGCTTCGATTAATTGCTACGGAGAAATTGGAAGCACTGGTTTCCTATGAATGACCCATGGGACCTTCGAAGAGAATTTGATTCTAAAAAACATGTAGAGGCTCTCGACTGGAGAAAACAGAACAATGTCCTAAACCCCACCTCAAAAACCCTAATGTAGAGCACCGTGAGCCTGAGGTTGAGGCCCCTCCCTAAGTTGATGAGGACTCTGAATCCACCATCTTCACTAGGGAATCTCTCGTCCACCATAGAGGAATCTAGGCACTTCCATCTATAATTCAAATCTTCTCAATGTTTCTCACTCATTTAGAATTTTTATTTTCCCTAAAATATAGTATTATTTATATTTTATGGTACACATAATTGATTTACTCGGTTGAGGATGATATGATCCAAAGAGTTCTTTATAACTTTTCGATCATACTTATCATTCATCAGACACACATTAAAATCATTGATTTAGTTGTAAATCAATCATTTAATTTTGAATGGAATCCCCAAGGGTTATACCTCAATTATTGGGTATAATACTTTGATAAACAATTCCCAATTATTTTATTATAATCCTCTATGGTGATGGAATAGCTCTATATATTCCTAACTACTGACAAGGGTACACATCCTAAAGGATTAATTTCTTATAGTATGATATAGGAACCCCTAATTTATATTTTTTCAGTGGTCATCATAAAAAAAAACCTCCCCTATTTATTGGTTCAGACTCTTCGAGTCAATATTTTTGTTACCCAAAACATCTTTCCTCATGTATAATTATAATAAAATTTTTCTACCATGTTTTGTATTATACAAATTTTATGGAACACCAAACTTCTAATATCCCACCAACTTCTATTACTCTATTATTATTCCTTACCCTTATTATGGTGGATGTAGAAATTTGACTCCAACCCATCCATGCTTTCCTTATACTCTCATATACATGACTGATCTTCTATAATCTATTATTTATCAAACCAAGAATGACTCACCAAGTCTTAGAGATTTTAACAAATTTCTTCATTAATTCTATTGAGATGTTTTAAATGTTAATATGTTGATTGATTTTGTGATTCCCACAAAATTATATCCTCATCACTATCCTCACCCTTACCAAAACCTATTTCAAGGAGGGAAATTATTGATGTTGAAAAAATAATATGAAAGTGATCAAAAGGTTTTCTAGTTCCAAAATACCCATTTTTAATGGATTTATTTGTATTTTTCACCATAGAAATACATTTATAAGGGTAATTCATATATCAAGTCGTCTATCTTATTTTTGAAATTTTCATTTTTACAAAAAATAAATCTTAAATGGACTCAAATATCAAATTTTGTAGGAATTAATTGTTGGAATTCTATGATGAATAATCCAACCTCTTGAAAAATCATTGTCGAATGAGTCATTAACAAGAGGTTTTATGAAAGTATAATTTTCTATTCACATGAAATTATTTGTGATTTAGTGTTGGAGATATGTTAAGGTGTTTGTACAACTTTTTTATACTAGAGCCTATACAAATTGGCACGAGATACTCCTTTTTCCACATGTATTAAAGGGTTTGTGGGAAATATAAGTTGGTGTGTTGTGTAACTCATGAAATGTGAGAATTATCAAGACATCTATGGGATACCACCTACCAAAAAACTAAGTCATATAAATAAACCCTCTTTTACATTTTAATCATTTAACCTTTACTATTCTAAAGTTGAATCTCTCATCTTCTGAAACTCAAATATCCATGCATTCGTGCGTCCATAAATCCTCATGAACTTTATAAAGTGAGAATTTGACATTAATTAAATCGTGTAATTATTTCAATGTACTAGATTTCTCTCTAGATTTTTGAATCATATTCCAAAAAATAACCCATATCACTCAATGTTAGAAAATTTCATCCATCCAGGTTTTCAGGAAATAATAAACTTCCATGACACTTATTACATGGACATTTACTTGATTACCTATTTTCACACAAACAAAATTCACAAAAGTTTTGTTCACAAGGTATCCTTACCATTTTGATCTGGTTTTGTTCATGAATAATTAATTTAAAAAAACAGTATCATTTACTCTCATCCCCAGACCCTTTATTCCAAAAACATGGTGGGTAGTAGCCTTTCCATTTTCTCCAAAGTATAATAACATTTATCCCCAAACCATTTTTATTAATTATAGGCTGGGAATCATCCATTACATTTTTTCTCAATCATTAGTTGGGTAGAAAATAATTTTTAAAATCCCCACAAAATATACTTTTTACTCCAAAAAAATAACCTTATTACTCCTTATAGGTATAAAACCTAATCATGTTCTCATTCATAGTCCAAACCACGGTATACTAAAAATTTATTCTTCCCCTTGGCTAAAAAAATCATAACCCCAATTCAATCCTTTTATCTTCCCACTTTTCTGAGATGAACATATTTAATTCATGATGTTAAACTATATGGTATAATTTAGTCACATGACCATAAACTGTTTACATTGCACTTTGTTAATTTTTAATCCTATTTATAAAATGATACATAATAATCCTCTTCTAGGTTCAAGCCTGAAATCACCATCATCTTTCCATCTCTCCCTTAGAGGAAGAAATCATGGAAGTCTGATAATATTCTAGGATACTACCAAATATCCTACCAAAAAACAAAAATGTCTCTATAGGACTATAAAATAATGGATTCCCCAATAAATATTAATTTTATTTCCACTTATACTTGATGATATTATGTGGATCCATACCCATGGGAATATAATGTATGTTTACTCTTACATGATGAGTATATATTAATATATACCCACTAGATGTTAACCTTTACACATCCATAGGGGATTATCCAAAGTGGACTCTTTCTACATCCAACTATCATGAGTCGTTCAATGTGGAAATCATATTAAAACCCTAAAATGATTCATTTAAAACCCATCCATTTGTGACAAGCATAGGGGACCTTAGGTTATGAGCCTAGTTTTCCTTATCTGATGATAATAATAAACCTATGTGATGAGAATTATATGGCTCTATCCTTTCCTTAGATATTGAACCTTGGATTCATTCCTCATGTAATGAGATTGAGGTAGCCTATGTGGCAAGAATAAAAAGCCCATACCACAAGAATAAGATAACTTCTTTATTCTATAAGGTGATGAGACTATGTTTTTTCCTTCTCTATGTGATGAGAATATGTTGCCTTATTAGATGATAACAAGATAACTATAAGGATAATATAGGTATGCATTGGTTAAAGAGCCTGTGTTTTCTTTTATGATGATCATATGATGACTTATGTCATGAGATGAACATTCCATAGGCAATAATCCAAAATTAAAATTTCCACAAAGACTATGATTCCATATCTGATAAAAAGGAGTTTCCTTTCATGAAAAGGACTTAATTACTTCATAACTAAACCTAATATTTCCTTTGTAAAAAAACACAGTATTCCATTATGTCTATTCATGAGAAAAATATTTGTAGATTCTAAGTGTACCCAAAAACTGTTTTTTGAACTCGTACTCCTCAAATGAAGGTTTTCACCATGTTACAATAACTGGTGAAGTAATTATTTAGTGTCCACCTAAAGATGATGTTAGAAATGGGATTCAAGAAAATATCACATATCTAAAAGGGATACAAATAATAGGAAATAGACTTTAAGGAGGAATATATGTGTAGAGGGGTAGACATTACATCATCTCACTTCAATCAATTTTCCAATGCCATCAACCTTGATGGTGATAGTCTATAAACCTTGAGAAAATAGGAATGAGATACTTAGATCACTTCCATATGATTCATAGTCTGATATAGTGGTCTCATAATAAATAATAAAAAACTATAGATATAGAATGTTTCAGAATATTTATATTTTAGGTTCTTATGGGACAATTTTAATAAAAAATGTAAAGTAATACCTTCTAACTAGCCATTAAATCACTATATTTTATTATTTATTTTTAAGCCCCATGTTTTTAGGCAGTATATTTTATCTATATCGTGTATGTATAAAATTATAAACAATTTTTCCTCTTTGGTCCATGTTATTGAAATTGATTGAGAAATAAGTCAAACAATAATGGAGTTAAACTAACTACACTTTAATCATTCTTAGTAACACTTTACAATAAAATAACATAATAATAAGTAATATTCACTATAGATTATTACTTACCAGTGATTATTAGACCCATTAAAATTTAATATATTTAAATGGGACAAAAAATATGAAAGATAAAAATATTTATTGCTAGGAGATATTCTAGTTCAACTTCACTATTGGTTCCAAAGAAAACCAATAATAATGAATAACATCATGAAAGGAGATAGCGTATTGTGACACCTAAAATTAAAAATATGTAAATGAAAAGTGTGACATAATAATTTTTAATGGATTTAATGAGTTTAGAAAGGATACATATTTGGAAAAAGTCTTTCTATTATAAATTTGGTCATTAGGGATATGGTTATTGTAAATTCATATATTCAATAGGTATAATGATTTTGTGTATTGTTAGTAGTAAATTTAAAATAATATAATTCATTAATCATAATTAGTGAAATAAAAATAAAATATTGAAATATTATATTCATGTGTGTGTGTGTTTGTTTTTTTATTATTATTATTATTAATATATGATATGATGCATTTATAAAATAAAAATAAATATATTAACATAAATGAGTGAGTAAAATTAAATATTTAGAATACGAATAATTAATTTTACAAGTATTGGGGGAAGAATAGTTCATATAAAAGTATTATTTTTGAAAGAGATGTTTTTTATGTTGTGTGTTTCTAACAACTCCTTAGTAAAAAATTATTTTAATAAAATTTTCTGAAAATATTTTTAAAAAATATTTTACCATAATTTAAATAATTATTACTACGAATGTAATAATGACTTATTCATTTTATGATTAAAATGCATTTTTCAAAATGAAATTTCTTTTTACAATGATATGAATTTTTATTTTAATGGACTAGATATATCAAAAATGAAATATAATATGTAGATAAATAATATATTAACATCAATTTATCTAGTAGTTTATGGGAAACAAGAATAAGAATAGTTAATATCTAAAAAATCACTTTCTTAATAAAAACTATTTTTCATTATATTTTATATTTACATTTTTAATGTTAAATCCATAATTTTTATAATTTTAATTAGGGAAAATTAAATTCATTTTTGGTTATAACATTTAAAAATTATCTTATGACTAATTTTAAGGATTTTTCTAGAATTCTTGATTTCTCGATGAATTGTAAAAAATGAATTTTTATTAATACCATAGACTCTCTGACCCGAACACATTTTGAGAATGAAATAATACCTTTATAAAACAATTTTTATGTTCATGAATATATATATGAAATAATATTTTTAATTAAAAAAATACTATTTTGAATTTAGAAAACTAATGTATTACAGTTTCAAACATAAGTAATTTATTAGTCAAATAGAAAAATGTTTCCATAATTTTATTTAATTATGATATAAATTGGTGAATTTATTTTTATATATTAGTTTTTAATCAATATAAGTTTTATTTTGTTAATAAAAAACAAATTATTTTGTTTAAAATTAAAAAAAAAGTGACCCTTTTATCCTTAACATTAGTTTTATGCCTATGAATACAGTTTTCATAGAAAATATTTTACTTGTTATGTGAGGAGATATTAAAATTAATTTTTATCCCCAATGTAAATATTATTAAAATAAATATATTTCATATTTGTAATAATTATTTATAAATAATTTGATAGGGTACACATTATTTTTATATATTAAAATAAAATTACAAAAGTAAAAATGAATTACACTTTTACAAACCAAAATTTGAAAAACTAAAAAATCCTTGAGTAAGAGACTTAAAACATGTTAAATTAATGTTTTAAAATTTACTTTTGAGGATTTACCTATTTTTCCTTCCCCCACACCATTATTTTCCATTTCTAGATCCACATGACCTTTGAATAATAACTTTAAAATTTATATTGTCATAAAGATTTCATACACTTTATTTATAAAAGGATCTATCTCCACCCCACTTATCCTCACACCTCATGCCTCTTGGATTCAAAAAAACATATACCCAAATAAATCCAAAAAAACCTTAGAATATTCCATGATTATTTGGTTACATAAAAAAGTAAACCACTCAAAGCATTAATTCATTATTCAAATGAGAACTTCTAAGGAGTAAGTTAGAATTATTAATCACTCCTTTCCTCATTACTTTTTTCCTTTATTTATTCTTCATCCTCATTAAAAATTAATATCACCATGTTAAAATAATTACATCAATATCATAATTATATTGAAATATTATTATTTTTATAGGATTACCATTTTATTCCATCCACCTAACCATTTTGAAAATGAAAATTCCAGTCCTGTTATGTGCAGCTTAAAACCTTCATAAGTGGTATGATCCAATTATCATGTCTAAGACACATGGATGGTTAAAATTTTCTATTTAATTAATAAATATTCTATTTAAAACGTTATTAATATTCTAAATATTTAAAACAATTCCAACATTCTTTATAATCTATGGAAAATGAGATCAACACATCTATGTATGTGAAAACTATTGCCTCTATAAAGAAACATATTTCATTTTTCATGGAGAAATTTATTCTTTATAAAAATATCAGGAAATATGATTCAACACATTTAAAAAATACAAATAATATCATTATAATTATTTAATAATTATATTATCCTAATATAATCACTTTCTTCACCACCCTCACCTAGATATTATATCATATTTTGGTTGGGGTATGTTTAAATACATGGTTAAATAATTCTATAAATCTCTAAAATGGATGATTATGAAAACATGTGTACTATATTTAGAATACATTAATTATTAAATAATGATAAATTTATGTTTCTTGAAAGGTTATATTCAAATGTAACTTATTATTATTGTACTGCATGTTTGTTCGTTAAAAATTAGTAAAACATGATCATCACCATCATCATCATCTTGAATCATGAAAAAATACTTATAAAATTCAATTTTAACATTTTAAATAATTATAAAAAAACTATTATAATACCTTTAATGGTCATTTAATGATTAAATTTTTATGTATGTATAAGAATACACTCTATTATTTTGAAACTATTACTAAGAAAACCATCGATGTTATTAACATATAATGTAGAAAATAAAATAGAATAAAATAATATATTTATAATATAAAATTAGAAATTAAATTTAAAAATTGTTATATTTAACATTAAGGTTCTCAAATAGGTAATTAATATCGTAATTTTTTATAAACGGTGTTATAAAACATTCAGCTAGGAAGTATTAAATGTATGCATTTCTTTATCTAAATATTTTTTCATTAAGATATGATTCATATTCACAAATGTTTTACTATTTTTATGATATTATTTTAAAATTAGTTTCATTTTATCCAAAATTATAATGAAATATATGTTATTTTAATATCCATCAAACGTTCTACATTTCATTGATTTCAACTCAAAATATGAAGACTTTAGAAGGGTTTTTTCTTTGACTCAACTTATTTTCGGCATTCATGATTGTTCCTCATTGAATAAGGTTTTACAAAATGGATTTATTTTTTTCGTTAATATTATTATAATTTATTTCCTCTTTAATTGATATGGAAATGCATTTATTTATTTCTATCTATATATTTTTTTTATTTTAAAAATAATTATAATTCTCACTGTATGATCTATTTTTATTTTATATCCATGTCCACTCTTCCCACTAATGTTTATATATTATTATTTTTCAATACAAATATGTTTTATTTTATTTTTTGAACTTCAAAATTATATTTACCTATTGAAATTTTTTTAATTATCACGCTCTTTATGATGTTTGTTTTAATAAATTTATTTTCTAAATAGTTACAAGAAATTTGATTTCAAGTTCATATTTTTATTATTCACTCCACATTTATTATGAAAGAAATTTTATTATTATTTTGATGATACCTTATTTGGATTTATTTTAAAATTGTGTTGTATTTTTTTCTGATTACCTTATTAAAAATTATTTTCAAATATGTTTTATAATTTCATCTCTTAACAACAACATTATAAAATGTTTTCAAAATGATTTTTTCTATTTTCATTTTTATTTTCATATTTACATGATATAACTCATATGAAGTTATGTTTTATGATTTACCCTATAAATTAATCTATAAAATAATTCTTTTTGAGTGATTGAATGGAATTATGAATTTATCTAATCCCTGATTCCAATTTATATGATACCATTTTGAAATTTTAGGATGTCCATTTTCTTTCCCTGGGTTATTAATGATATTATGATTGATTGAATTCAAATAACCCAAAGTCTATTTATTTTTATTTTCATTATAACAATTATAAAATTGTATAGGGCGATCTCAATAGGTTAATGGGACCCATGTAATTGACTTAAAATGATTTAATTAAAAATTAAAACATATGTATGGTGGTTGATGGGTGGGATCCTATGTTTCCCTTTTAATGCATTTGTTAAGTATTTTTATCTCATGAGATGATGGATCATGGGAATTCTTGGATTATGATCAAAACCTAAAGGGTGAGATTTCTTATATAACACTACCAATATAAAAAGTACACCTTTTTATCATAATAAAAAGGGTAACTGTTCTTGAATATTCCCACAACATAAAGGGTGTTCCTTCATGGATATGAAAAAATATATTATGTATGTGGCAATGTTTTATACCAATTAATTATTATTATTTATCTCAATGAAAAAAATATTTCTTATTCTTATAATAGAGACTAGGATATATGGCACATTTTTATCATCTCATGCTCTTATTCCATCATACATGTTTTTTCAGTTGAAATTATATGTCCTCCAACCATGACTTATTGAAAACAATTAGTGTTCAATGTTCTTTTTAAAAATATATTTGTCCCCTTCTCATTTATTCCAATATGCATATTATCTAACACATGATGACATGATGATATATCTTTTGTAACTTAGTTTTTTATTTCACCGCTTCATTATGTTTTTGTTCCCTAAGTTATGAAGATCATTATATATTAGGGGAAATAAATAAAAGAGTATAGTGTGGTTCTATTATGGAGAAACAATCACATGTATTATAAAATTTGTTGCTTATGTAGCTGATCCCAAAGACACTAAACCATATATTCTTGGAATTTTTTGATAGTAATGAGATATAATATTTCACTTATAGAAATTACGTAAAATAAATATATCATCATATTAATTCATATCACATTTTATCAAAGACATTATTTAAAGAATGTGTTTTTAGTACCTGACCCAAGAGTGTGGGTTTGGGGTGCCTTAGTTGGTCTCATAGAAAGGTTTTGTTATTTTTTTGGATTAGATTATTTCTTTTTTTTTTGTATTATGAATAGGTGTCTTTAGTAAAAACCCTAAAGATAAATCTATGTATATGATTATATCTAGATGTTTTTATAAAGTATAGATTTTTTGATTTCCTATAAATTACTTCCCATTATGGGTAGAGTCATGCAGATGTGGTTGTGGCATAGATGTACCTAGGGTTAATCACTATTTAAAATAGTTGTTGAGTATTAACTCGATCTTCACATAGTGTTTGATGATTGTGCCTAAGATTGCACACCTGGATGGACCAACTGAGGGTTATAATTTTGTACATTCACTTTATCTTTATGAAACATTATAAATAATTTGAAAATTATTTTAAGGTATGATGATATACATAATATGAAAATGAACAAGGAAAAATAGGTTAAAATGAAGGAGTTATATTTTGATCTAATTATATCGTTTTTTTAAAAATTATGATATGATGGAATGATGTTTTAATTGGAAAATACATCATAGGATTGATATTTAAAATTTATATGATCATTTACTATTATTTTACTAGATATTTTCATAATCATTTTGTATTTCATAATTTTATGTTTATAGTATTTTTAATTTTTTTTAAGTTATGTATCTAGAAACTTATAAGGAATATCTATATTGTCGTATTTGTGATTAATGGTTGGGAATATTAATATATTCGTATAATAGAGAAAAAAATAATATTACTGAGTATTCCATATGATAGTATGGTTTGTAATTATTTAATGAAATATCTTAAATCATTTTTTTCTTTCTTAATTCCTCGGGTATTGTCATTAGTAAGAGATAATTAATATTTTAAGGATTTAATTTATTTAAGGGAGAGAAAATAAATCCATAAATTTTTTATATACATGTTATTTCAATAAAATATATGTTTTTTAATTCTAAAAAAAATTCATATTTTTTAAAGGAATTAAAATATATTAAAAATATGTCATATAAGAGAAGAATTATACTAAAAACACATTATTAATTCATTGAAAATATTATAATTAAATCATATGAAACTATGTTTTTGAGACCATGTATTATTACTCTCCATGAATTATTAAATTCAATAATCGTTAATAAATTAAATGGTTTAAAAAATAAATTAATAGAATATTCAACACTATGAGCTTTGATGAATCATCTTAACCAATGAGGATCATTAATATCCAAATAAAAACAATATTGGGGAAGAAAATAATTAAAGGAAACGTAATATTGTGAGGTCAATAATGAAAATTATAGAAATGATATCTATGACTTATGATGTTTAAATTTAATGAATGAGTTTAGTAAGGCCATATATATGAATAAAATATGTATTTTATAATCATGGTCATGGGAAATGTGTTCATTGAAAATATATTCATTTGGAAATATGGTCATCGATTATACATGTATCCAATAGGTATACTGAAGTTGTGTATTCCTAGTAGTAAATAAAAAAATGTCGTTCATGAATAAATAAATAATGAATGAAACATAAAATATTAAAATATTGCCAATATATATACATTTCTATGTTACGTGTTATTTTAAATATTATTATTATTACTAAATATTGATATAATTTATTTATAAAATTCAATGAAATATATAATCATAAATGAATTTAAATAATTAATTTTTGTGGTAATTAATCGATATTATCTAAAATAGAATTAATATTTTCAAAAGATATAATTTTTATGTTGTGTATTTTAAACTATTATACACTCAAGAATGATTTTAATGAAATTTAAATTTCATATTCAAAAAATTTAACATCCATCCAATAGTTATTACTATGAATTTAATAATTATAAATTCATTTGATTCTTAAAAAATTATTCTTTAAAAAAATTTCGATTTATAAGATTTGAATTTTTTTTTATTTTTTCTAATCTAAATATATCATCTATATACAATAATTTTTATATGCATAATATATTCATACTGATTTAATTAATAATTGATAGGACATATGAATTATAATAGTTAATATATAACATGTCATTTTCGTATTAAAAACATTTTCATTATATTTTATATTTCAATTTAAAAGTTAAATTAATAAATTATCATTTTTTAATTTGAAAAAAATAACATAATTTTTGGATTTATCAAATTAATATGATCATAAAATTATTTTTGGGATTTTTAAATATTTGAATTTATGTGAATATTAAAAATAAATATTTTATTAATACCGTGGAAGATTTGAATTTATCATGATCTATGCATGACCTAAAACATTTATAAATCATTTTTTTATGAAATATAATTTATCTATGAAATTTATATATTCATTTTTAAATTCTATTTTAAATTTATAAAACCCATATTTCACATTTAAAAACATTTTAAATCATTTATTCTAATAAAAAACTATTTTCAACCATTTTATTATGTTATCACAAGGTAGGATTTTGTTTTGGATTTATGTATAATGCCAATATATATTATTATGTTAAAAATGAATCTATTAATCTTAATGAAATCAATAATATTAAAAAATTTGTTTTATATATTATTTTTGACATTAAAGAATATCTTTTCCCAAAAAACGGTTCATAAGAATTATGTGCTCAAATATTAAAATTAATTTTTACCACCATTTGAAACATAATATATAAATTAATTTAATATTTGGAATAATTAGTTCAAAATAACATAATATTCCCTATTTTATATTTATCCACTAAAATTAAATTACAAAGGCAAAAATAAGTTACCACATTAAAAAAAATGTTCAAAGTGAAATTTCTTAGAGTAAAAGAAAAAAAATTATAATCATATTTCAAAATGTATGGATGTGTATTAAATTACATTAACCTTTACTAAATCTGTTATTTTCAAATATCATATACCCTTAACCTTTAAATTGTTACTTCACCATTTATATTAATTCAAAAATGCAACATCCTTTTATTATATAAGGATCCACCACCACTCCACTTCTCCTCAGAACCCAATCCAATTGGATTTGAATAAATATTACCCTAATAACTCCCCAAAACACCAAGATATTTCATATAGGTTTTGGTGTTCTCAAAATATGGCCCCTAAATGACTTAATCCTATTTTCATTAGAGATCTTCTAATATGTAAGTTCAAATTCCCAATTATTAATTTTTCATACAATTTTTCATTAATTCATCCTTATATATCCCAAAAACTAAAATAATATTTTATAAATAATTACATTAGTATCATAGACATACTTAAATTTTTATTATTTTTATCTCAAAAAAATTTTCTACCCTCTTCCCAACCATTCTCAAAATGAAAATATCTCTTATGATAAGTGCGGACTATCGTCTCCCAATGAGACGTGATATATTTCTCATAACATCCATACATGTAAAGTTCAAGGAGTTTATGGAATGAATAAATGTTATATTTTAATAATTATTATGATTAATAAAATATATACCAATTACTACCTTTTATATGTTCTATGGAAGATGAGAACAGTGAATGTGTGTACATGCAGACTACTGCCTCCATGAAGAAACATATTTTATTTTTCATCTATAATTTGTTTTCTATTTATAAATCCCCTATAATATATTTAAAAACTCATAAAAACCCAAATTTTATCATTATACATATGAATAATTATATTATTCTAAAATCATCACTTTTTTAACCATACCCACCCTTTTTGGTCGATTTAAAAACATAAATGAACAATGCTATAAATGTATACCGTGGATGACCATGGTTAGATAAAAAAATCTATTTTTAGACATTAATTAAAACAAAATTTTTTGTTCATGGTTCATAATAGGTTATATTATTAATCAAATTATTATATGTTTACCACACTTTTGTTTGTTAAAAATTAACGAGATAGGATCGAAACCAACTTCATCATCACGAATCCAAACTAAAATACTTATGAAATTAAATTAGTATGTTATAAACCAATATAAAATATATATTCAATTATATATAATGAAATTGGAATTATTAAATCTTTTTTTATAAACATTAATTGACACTACCATTAAAAATAAGTACTAATCAGACAATCAAAGCTAGTAACATCTGATGATGAAAATAAAACATAGGTAACTAAAAAATTTTTAATGAATATTTATAATTTAAGTTTATAAAATGTTATTGGGATGAATAAGGTTATAATTTTTTTATTAATTTAGTTATTTTTTATACAAGAGGTCAAACCACGTTTAAAAAATATATTAAAGGTAAGTGTTTTTGGATCTAAATGTTTTTTATTTAGGTATGTTATTTATTCACCAGTTATTTCATTTTTGTGGTATATATATTAGAAATTAATTTCTTTAAATAATAATTTTTTTAAAATATAATGGAATTTAAATTCCATCCAATGGTATACCCTCCATGTCCTTTTAATTTTAATTATTATGGTTTTGTAATGGGTTTTTTATTAATTAATCTTGTTTTCATCAATGATAAGTATTCCTTTTTTAAATAAGGTTTTAAAAGATTTATTGTTTCTATTAGCTGATGATATTATAATTATTTTAATCCTTATTTTATATGTAATTATAATTATGAATTTATTTATTCATTAAATTTGATGACGTTAATAATAATTGTAATTCTCTCCAAATGATCACTTTTTATTCCATATCCATTTAAAATATTCTAAAAAATGTTCTCCTATTATCATATTGAAAGCCAAATGTGTTTAACATCCAGTAATATTAAAAATTATATTTATATATTTTTAGATTATTTATCAATCATTTTATGATGTGGGGTTCAACAAAATTATTTTAAAAATATTATAAAGGATTTCCATTTCAGGTTTGAATTATTTTCATTCACTCTACATTTCCTATGGTTGACCTCTAAATTTTTTTCAAGGCTAAATTATTTGAATTTATTTTGAAGTTGTATTTTAAAATGGTTTTCACTTTACCTTATTAATAATTATTTCTAAATTTAATTGATAATTTTTTTCTCTGTACGATAATGTTATGATATGTTTTCTAAAATATCTTTTACATGGTTCATTTTTTATTTTCATAATTAAATGATCTAACTCCCATTGAGTTATGTTTTATTAATCACACTATAAAAACCTCTATGAAATACCCCTTTTGGGAAATTTAATATTTCTTTTAATAAATCTAATTCAATATTTTATTTTATGTGATGCTCTTTGGAAATGATATGAAACCAATTTTATTTCTATGGGTTCTTAATTATATGATTATTGATTGAATTCAAATGGATCAAATATGTATAGACATTGTCGAGTGGGTTCCTATATTTCCCTCTAATGAATTGGTTATGGTTTTATATCTCATGAGATAATGGTACCTTAACCTTATTAGATTATGATCACAACATAAAGGGTGTAAATTCTTGGATTACACACAAAAATATAAATGGCCAACCTTATTATATTACCCTCACAACAAAAAGGGTGATCCTTCAGGGATATGCACACAATATAAAGTCTTAAACATCAAGTATATTCTTCTAATAGGATGATTCCAAAATATTATGTTTTATACCATAATTAATATTTATGATACATTTCAATGACATCATGTATTTAATTTTTAGATTCCAAGGATTAGGCTCCATCACTAATTTTTATTATATCACACTCTTATATGATAGTAAATGTTTTTTATTTTATCTAACATGTTATTATACTGTGGATTTTGGACTACTCTTATTAATCAATATTCTTTTTACTATAACATTTTTTTCCTGCTCATCTATAATATTATTCTTATGATATAACTCTTGATGGAATGTTGATGCATTTTTTCTCCCACTAAGCCTTTCAAAACACATTTTTATTATGATTAAATTCCCTTGGTTATGAAGATGAGTATAACTTAGGAGATGTCTGGAAGGTAATCTAGAGTGGTTGGATTATAGATATGTATTTATAATTATCTAAAAATAATTATCTTATATAGAAAATCCAAAAGGTCACTAAAAATTCAATTCATGGGATTATGTGGTTAATTTTAGATATATTTCTTAACTTATAGATTTTTTGTAAAACATAAATAATTTTATCTTGGTTCATCTTAATTTGTATCAAATAAAGTATTTAATAAAATTGATTTTAACACTAGACCAAAGAGTGCATGTTCGGGGTGCCTCATGATTCCTGAAAACATTACTTCACCCTTTGAATTTCCTAGAATTTTCATAGGAGCATATCATTATTTTATCCATTCAACATATCTGCAACAACCTCCTCCCACTAATATTTTCAAAAACATAACTCAAATATTTCATATCCAAAAATGATTTGTGATATAATTCCACAAGAATTTGAAATTATTTTCCAAAGAGAACTCTATTGATTTACATTCTTATTGGGGTCTGGAATATAGTTATATATATAAAATTTAACTCATCAAGAACTAATGAAAAATATATCCTAAAATACCCTATAGTTTTTTCTAAAATTAATTCAAATCTCTATTAGAAATATCATTTTTTTCTACTAGACTATTGGAATTTAGTTGTTCATATTCTACTAAGACAAATATAATCATCAATAAAACAATTGAATTTAAATATTAAAAATTGCATTCTATTTTAATTTATGAAATCCTTAGGTATTCAAAATCTAGAGAAATTTTATTCTTGATGAATATAACATCACTATTTTCATTATTGTTTAGAAGATATGCTTCTTCAAAAAAATTAGAATCATAATCCAAAACCAAGAAGATGTACTTGTTCCCTTTAGAAGATGTAAATGGTCTCATAAATTCCAAAATCCAGACATAAAAAATCTTCACATTGTAACTTATCATTTAATGAATCTCTTCTCTCCTCCCAATATTTCATATGAATTTCAATTTATCAAAAACACTACTAAACTCATAGCACATTAAGATATCTAGGAAATAGAATCCATCTAGTAATACCTTCATTAAATTCCTCACTCTCTACCCTTCATGGTATCCTCCTTATTTTGAATAGATAAAACTTGATAAATTTGAAAATAATTTCTTCTTTAAACACACATATTATCAATATCTCACCGGTGCACCTAATAAAAAATATTGGGTCATCCTTGTAAGATCCTCGTCTTTGTGATGGTATTAACTTGTTAAAATTTTGATTCCAATATCTATTTATTGGTTAATGAAATGGTTACAGAGATTATGTTGGGTCTTGATGGTGTTCTAATGGTTTTGGACATGATAATGGTAAGAACTAGTTCAATTTGTCCAAGGAGTATAGTTGACGCATAGTTAAGAAAACTCCACGAAATTCCCATGAAACAGTTTCGCCTGAGAAATAGTCTTTATTCACATTCAGTGAATGGTCTACCAAACCATATAACCAGACCAGTTAAAGATGTGGTCCATCTTCCCTTGGGTAGTGTCTTGCACACTATTATCATTGGGTTTGGAAAATGTGTGGGTAAACCATGTGACCAAGTAATGTGGAGAAAATTTAAAAAAAATCAATTATAGGATATTAAGATGACCATATAATTTCTCCCCCATTTATTCCTTCTCTAGTCCAAGAGACGCCCCATTTTGACCCAATATTAAAACGGGTTGATATATTTCATTTCATAGCTATTTGAATCATCATTGTTTTTGTATTCAATATTAGGGTAATTCTATCAGATATCTTGATTCTCATTTCAGGATTAGAGATTTTAGTTTCTCTCATCTTTTTATGAAACCCTAAAACCCTATTTTTCAAGTGGAATCTAGGTTTGGGATTCAATGGGTGATTAAATAAATATCTAATTCTACGATTAGGAGTGTGTTTATCATTGTATTCATGGTAGGTTATCTACAAGTTATATCGTATAGTTTTTAAGTGGATTTGTGTGTATCAGTATGTGTTATTGCTCCTATTTTATTAAGTATGGAGTGAATTCGGTGGTATTTGGTAAAAAAACATCTAAATGATTATTTGAAACCCTTAATAACCCTTTGGGATGCTTCAAGGATGATTTTACCAATTCGGTGCCACCCATGGGGTGCGCCGACATTCCCAAACCTAATAATTGACAAAGAAGATGGTGTAATTGATGCGTAATAACATATATCCCATGTTTGACAAGTTAATATGGTTAGTTGAGTTGAAAATGGAATGTTCACAGTTGTTCCTAGGTTTTATAATGGCTTAAGGGGTTGTTTGGAATGTCTTAGTAATGGGTTGATTGAGTTAAATGAGATTGTGTCGAAGGGGGTTATGAATTATCTCGATATGCCCAAAATAATTAGTATATATGAAATTATGGGGATGTTAAATTGGAAATTACTTGTGAATTTAAGATCATGTAAATGGGTTGCATAATGATTGTTATGAATATATTGAATGGGTTAGTACAGGGGAATTATGGGGTATACCTAATGGGTTGAATGTAATTTACGTGGTTGTGTTTTGTGATATAAGAATTGTACTTGAATTGAATAAGTGTGAAACGTATTGTCAAATAGTAAATAGGATAAATGGGATAACTCATTGTAATTAATGAATATTGGATAATGTAGGGAAGTTTTTGAATATACTTATTGGGTTAAGGCATGAGAATGGGAATTGGTCCTAATAGTTATGAACTGTAAATTGAAAATATTTTAATGGGTTATGGTATAGTATTAATCCCAAATTTGAGGGTTAAGGGATAAGATTTATATTTTATTTGGTTATGTTTGGTTTTGATATGGTATGTTTGTGTTGAATTGATATATAAGGATGTTCACATGGCTTGGTAGAGTGAGGTATTGACATGTGGATCTACACCCCTGGGTCGAGTTAGTCTAAGGCTCTAATCTCCACCTCAAAATGCATGGGTTAGGGTAGCGGAAGGAGGATCTATTCTTTTAACAGTTTCATTCCAACTGGATCGAGGTTTCAAGGTGATGATAATGTGTTGATTAAATGTGTTTATCCTTATTTAAATAGGGACTTAAAATGCTCCCTTATGTATAGTGATTGATTTTCATAGAGTCATGTTTAGATGATGTATATGCCTCACCAATGGAGCACATGAAAATAGTGTATTAATTAAATAATATAGATAAGTGGAGAATATAATAAGAATGATAGAAATTTTTAGGATACAAATTGTTAACTAATGGATGCTAAGTTGTTCTTTTTTGGTATACCTTATCATTTATTTCAAACATGCATGCAATATATATAAGACTGGATATTATGTAGACACCATTTTTAGTGGCCTACTGGGTTTTGTACTCAAACCCTACTTGGGCTGGTGTTCGATACCCAAGCAGATTTCATAGTTGTTGGTCAGGACAAGAGAAAATACCCTATGCTAGGATGTTGTATTGGTATTGGGATATGTACGGATGAGGATCCAAATATGGAGACGAGACCCATTCTAGGTTTTTTTCCATATCTTTTATTTTGGGTTTTATTCACTTCAGAACTATTATCATGTCATGAATTAGTTAATGTTGAATTTTTCTTTGTACCTAGTTTGGGATATGTTTTCCTATTCATTTTATTAGTATTTTCTTATTTATTTCAATATTTTATTGTCTTTTGTTGTGTCTTACTCTAGTAAAGTGGGTATATTCTCCCCATGTGACTTATTATACCCTCATCGCTAGTCGGAAACCTCTGGCATATGGGGAAGCATGCTTGAGGACATATGACGACTCAGCTTGGGGTACCAGTTTAGTGTCTTCTAGGTCAGGTCCATTGAAAAGTTTTGTAATATGAGTTTACTTTATCTTTCTTTTATGTTGTTATTTTTTATGGTAGATATTTTTCTAATAATTTTTGGGTCTTGGTAATGATCTCATGCTTGGGAGTAGCTAATCCATGTATGGGGAAAAACCCAAGTTACTTAGGGTTGGAATTGTTGTTATTGATGTGTTTTGTTATAGTTTAATGATATTTCACCATCGGGTGATCAAAAAGTTTTGTGATTTGACTGAATTGTGATATTTTTCTCATGTTCATAATGGAATGATATTTTTCATTCAGGTATCATTTTATGAACCTAAGGATATAAGTGGCATGAATCATGATAGTAACACACGATATTGCTGTAAGGGGCATAAAGAGTAGAATTCATTTTACTTCCTTGGAAAATTTAAATTATATGGTGTCTAATAGAGGTAATGTATGTGGGTAAAGAAAAATAATGTGAATTAATAGTTAATGAATAGTGGGTATAAAGAAACATTTTGACCAGGTTAAAATTGTGGTTTGTGATAAATTTTAATAACTGAATGGTTTCTAAAAGTGTGCGATTTAAGTAGTGATGATAAAGTGGTAAATTAATTTTTTAAAATTAAAGTTTTAAATGAGTTAAAATGATGATTTCAACATGTTGTGAAATTGAGAATTTTCCTAAGAGAAATAACTCTTTTGTGAAAGATGAAATGGATTAAAACGGTATTTTATTAAAAACTTATGATTATAAAATTTGGTTTACCTCATGCTGACCCTGACTTGTAGTAGGGATATAAGAGGGTATAATTTTAAGTGTTATTATGAAAATGGGAATAGTGTAGGTTGGGCGGGTTGTTTAATTCTGATGGTATAAAATCATTTACAGATGTGTTTTAAATTACATAATTCATTCATCGAAGTGTTTTTTGAGGTAATTTTTTAGAATAATGATCATTAATAAGGTAGGTAAATTCAATGTTGTGTGAATGGGAAGTTAATATGTGAATTATTGAGTTACAAGAATATAGTGAAGTTAATTATGAAATGATGTATACTAGTGGAGCTATTGGGAAAACCGATGAATGGGTATTCCTTATGTTGTCGATTTGACTCTCGTATGGGTGGTTTGGGATAGTAAGATTTCCTTAGTTTGAGTCCTTGTATTTTATTTGTGAGTCCTTTTTTATTGTGATATGGCATAGGATATTTTCATTGGTAACCCTTGGTAGGGATGTGGCCTTTAGGTCACAAGAAATTATTTAGTAGTGTGATTGTGGAAACTCTCATGGGTTATGACTGTATGGAGTGCATGCTAGACCTTAAAAATGGTTCTTGGGTTTTGGTGACATTGTGAGTAGGGACCTTACGAGTTGTGTTTTGGATCCCGAAGAGGATATTTGGCTCGTAGTGAGGATGTATGTGTACTACATTGATATATAACATAGAGTATGTGGTCATTAGTACATAGGGAATAGTGTGTATTGGAATAGCAGTGAGGGTGTCATTCATGGTCATTGTTTTTCTTTTATCTTGGTAAGTATGGTTTGGAGAGATGATTAAAGGTTTTCTCTTACCATGATTCCAGTTTAGGGGGTTGGTATCATTCAAACTTCAAGGTGTCATATGAGTGAAATTAGATGTAGTTACTATTTCTTTTAGGTGTGTTTAATACAAGTGGATGTTTTAGACTTTGATAGTGTGACACATAAAGTGTTACCTGGTGCGGGTTTGGATTAGAGGGATATGTGTTAGGATTCTTGGTTGGTGATGCAACTCTGGTGGTGGTTTTGCTTTGAATGTTTCAGAAACAAAATCAAGGGTGACCTCATGGGAGCCTAGCCCCACAGTTCTTGTGACTTGGAATATGAAGCATGAGAGAGGCGTAATGAATTTCATAGAGATTTAGAAAATTCTATAGTTGTTCCCAGGTTCTTTCTTAATGAAAGCCTAGTTATTTTGGTAGGATTTAATGTTTTATCGAGGGGTCATATCATATGTATTACTTAATCATCTGTTTGGATGGTGACTAATGGATGTCTCGACATTGTTTTTGAGTGGAAGATACAAAGGTGACTGAAGCATGGTTATATGATTTTGTTTAGAATGTGACACCTGAGGTCAGAATAGTCCAATGGATTAACATGTTTGTATGAATGGTTTGGTTATTGGATGATATGTAGAGGAAACCCTGGGACTGATGAGGCTTACTAACCAAGATTCATGGTTAGGTGAGTAAGTAAGAGATGGCATATGCTCAGGTAAAGGTTGGATAGTGAGAGACCTTTTTTGGATTAGTGTTCTAGACTCTGTGTGTAAATTTTTAATCATCTGGGACACACCAAAATAAGTCATATAGTGTGGTGGAAATAGTTTCTCAGAATACATCTGTTCATGGATACATGTCATATGGTTGTGGAATGGTGGTGATTCTTGGTTAGCAATCACACTTGAGCGATGGTAGTTAAGTGACGATGATATGTGTGTAGCAGGGAAGCCAAATATCATTGATTGATCATGGTGTCCCACAGTAGGAGGTGAAATGAAAAATGAATAAGTGGATAGTGGTGTTCTTAGAAAACTTCCTAGCAATCCCAATCTTGTGAAAATCATGCCCAACATCTTTCCATAATCCTTAGTATATTGATATTAATTTGATTTATTATACAGATACATGAAGGTGTTTCTGGTCGGATGAAGGAAAACATGGAGTTTATGCTCATGGGAGTGGTCTATGTGCAGATGGATGGTGGGATGTACACCATCAATGGTTCTGGGTGAGGTACTTGGGATGGAATAGATGTTAAAAATGTTTGAGGTTCCATTCACGAAATCTAGGAATAGGAACATGCTGACTTTTATTTTATTATTTTAGAAAAAACTAGACATCCATGTCTATGTTTTGGGGTCCAGTTTATGATCAATTGTAATCTGTGGTAGTTGGAATTCCTCATGGAGAGAAATGGTAATGAAAATCTTATAGTGGGGAGTGGTAAGTCAACCCATGATGTGGATAGGTGAATTTTGAGTTGATTTAGTTTCATTTTAATTCCTATTTTGAACCTGTGAGGTGCACATTTGGTCTCGTAGAGAGTCCAAGTGGTCCCATATTATGGTAGTTGATTGAGCAAAGCGATACTATTGGGCTTAGGGTAGTTCAAAATTAATTTGATATGCTTATGTTAAATATGTGTAAGTGGTTTTAAAGACATGAAAATGGTTGTGGAAACATATTTTGGGTTTTATGTCTCCAATAAAACCAGATGTAGACTCGATTAAGTGTCTTTTTGTTGTGTTGGGATTTCTTGAAGTTTGAGGGAACCTTGTCTAGTTGATGTAATTTCATTTCAACAGTTATGTTAAATGTTCTAGGATGGGTCAACTGGGGATGGATCAACTTTTCTAGGAGTTAGGGATGAATATAGAAAGTTGTAAATCGCCTTTGGTAGATGTTTTGGGGTGATAAGTACATTTCAAATTTTGTAATGGGTGTGGTTGGAGTGACCCACCAGTGGTTTGGTGATGTAGCAGCAACATCCATTTAGATATGAAATATTTCTTGAGTGAGGTATATTTTATCTCATGCCTTAAGTGGATAGTATAGAATAGTTATCCTAGTGGTTTAAAAGGAATGTATGGAGGCCAGTTCACTAAAAAGTCCTTCTGAATATTTGATCACGGTGAGTTGGGAACATGTTAGGTATGATGTGAATATTTATTTCAAAATTTTTATGGACATTCGTAAATAGTGTGGGTACCAAATAAGGGAATATTGTGGAGATAACCATTAAAGTAATGTGGTGGTTTGATGACATGATTTGAATTTCAGGTTGGATGGTCTCAACTTATCACTGTTTGCGTGAGTTGGACCTTATATAGAACATTGGCATGAGTTTTGTTGGGTGAGTGACCCAAGAGTTTTAGTTTTATTTGGATGTACAGCTATACAATGGGATCATTAGAAAATGACAGGTGGATCAACATAATTTAAAAAATTTATTGGGGGTATTCTATGTTTTTTTGGGTGATATTAGGTTTTGGTCACTATTGGAGTCTTGAAAATTGAGGAAATGATGCCAAGTGATTTGGGTCATGAGTTGTGAAAAGGATCAAATCTATGGGGTGTTTATTGGTTCGTCCATTATGGTGTGATGTTGCGTGTGAGGTTTCCACATGCTATGAATTAGGAATGGTTACCTAATTTTTCTCTATAATGTTTTAGTGGTTTATGTATGGTTGAAGTTGATGTGTCCTTTAAGGAGTATCTAGTTTGTATTGGGGGTTGTGGTGAAGAAGTATTGTGAGAAAAGATAGTACCATGGGTTTGGATTCTATGGTATCATTGTAATGTTAAATGAAAAAATTAGATAGGGGTAATGGATAGGCAGGCCCACTGGCCTGATCTCTTTATTTTAGAAGCTCGGTGATGCTTTGGAATGTGGCTTGAGGATGATTCATTATAAGGTGGGAAGGTTTTAGGATACTAGTCATCTTGGATTCATTCCCTTGTTCAAAACATTGATTCAATGTCTATTTTTTTAATGATTTTTTTCGGAGTATGTCGAGTCTTGGGGGTGTTCCAATGGTTTGAGACACGAGAAAGGGGAAACCTGTTCCACTCTGTACAAGGTTCGTAATTGGCACATGTTTAAACAAATTGTGTGGAAATTCCTAGGTAACCATAAAGACTTGGATAGAGGCTTAATGCATGGTTTCCACATGATTTTTCAAACTCTGTAAACTTTTCAGGTAGCCATGCGGCTCAGCTTCCCCTGGGAAGTGTCTTGTGTATGGTTTGTGCACGGTTTGGAAAACTATGTCGGTAAACCGTGTGACCCTGTAATGTTAATGAAATTTACAAAAATTATATTACATGATTTTATGATCTCTATCTAATTTATACCACATTTATCCTTTATATATCCCTAGAGATACCACATTTCGACCCAATATTCCAATAGGTTGATCTTCTCCTTTTCTAAGTTGTTTGGAGAACCATTGGTTGCATATCGAAGCTCCATGTATGTTTATTGCATCTCTTGCTTCTCTTGTTAGGATTATGGTTTGTAGTTTCTACCATATTCATTTATATCCATAAAACTCTATTTTTCTAGTGGAATCTAGGTTAGTTATTCAAGGGATGATTGAATCCGGATCTAATGCTTCGATTAGGAGTGTATTCATCGTTGGATTCTTGGTAGGTGGTATAAAAGTTATATCCCATTGTTTTTAGTGGATTTGTTCATATTAGTAGGAGTTCATAATCACCTCTTTTTGATAATTGAGTGAATTTGGTGGGATTCAGTAAACAAAACATCTAAATAATTATTTGAAACCCTCATGATCCCCATGGGATGCGTCATGGATGATTTATCAAATTTGGAGACACCCATGGGGAGAAATGACATTCTCAAACCTAATAATTGGCAAATAAGAAGGCGGAATTGATGCGTAATAATATAGATCTCTTGATTAGCATGTTAAAATGGTAAATTGGGTTGAAAATAAAATTTTGAGAGTTGTTTCTAGGTTTGAAAATGGATTAAGGTGTTGTTTATCATGGCTTAGTAATGGGGTGATTGAGTTAAATGAGATTGTATCGAATGGGGTTATGAATTATGTTGATATTCCCAAAAGAATTAGTATATATGAAATGATGAGTGTGTTAAATTTTACATGACTTGTTCTTTGAAGATAATGTAAACGGGTTGCATAAGGAAATTGATGAATATATTGAAAGGATTAGTACATGGGAATTATGGGGCATACCTAATGGGTTGAATGTAATAAAGTGGTTGTGTTTTTTGATATAACAATTGTACTTGAATTGCATAAGTGGTAAAATGATTTTGAAATGGTAAATGGGATAATATGTGGTAATTTATGAATATTGGATAATGTTTGGGAGTTGTTGAAAATACTAATTGGGTTAAGGTATAAGAATGGGAATTCAGTTGATGGAAATGAATTGTAAATGGAAAATGCGTTAATGGGATGTGTTATAGTATTAATCAATGTGTTGAGGGTTAAGGGATGTGATTTATATTTTATTTGGTTGTGTTTGGTTGTGATATGGTATGTGTGTGGTGAATGGATAAATAATCATGTGTACATGGCTTGGTAGAGAGGGGTATTGACATGAGGATTTATACCCACAGGTCGAGTTAGACTGAGGTTCTAATATCCACCCATAAATGCAGGGGTTATGAAAGGGGATATAGGATATATTCACCTAATGGTTTCATTCCACCCGGATGGAGACTTTAGGGATATGATAATGTGTTTATTTGATGTGTTTATCCTTAGTGAAATAGGGACTTGAATTACTCCCTTGTGCATAGTAATTGGTTTCCTTAGAATCTTGTGTAGATGATGTATATTCGTAACCCATAGAACACATGAAGATATTGTATTATGTAAGGAAGATGGGTAAGTTGTTAGTATAGAAATAATGATATAAATGGGTAGGATACAAATTGTTAACTAATGGTTATTGAGTTATTATTTTTGGTTTACCTTGTCATTTATTTCATACTTTCATGCACTATCTATTAGACTAGATATTTTTTAGACACCATTGTGGGTGGCCTACTGAGTTTTCTACTCACACCTTGCTAAGGCTATCGTTGGGTACCTGAGAAGATTTCATGGTTGTAGGTTAAGACAAGAGAAAATTCCTTATATTAGGATGTTTAGTTTGGATTGGGATATGCACTGATGGGGATCAAGACTTGGAAGAATGACCCATTATGTGTATTTATCCATTTATTTTTATTTTGGGATTTATTCACTTTGGCACTATTAGCATGTCATGGCATTGGTAATGTTAAATTGTGGTTTGTACCCAGTTTTGGGAGATGTTTGGCTATGTATTTTTATTGGTTGTTTAGTATTGTTTTTTCTATTTATATTGTGTTATGACATGGTTTACTTTCGTAAAGAGGGTATCATCTCCCCATGTTACTTATTAGACCCTCACCACAAGTCGACAACCTCTAGCGTATAGGGAGGCATGCTTGACATCATGTGATGACTCAGCTCGGGGCACAGTTTTAGTGGTTACCGTGTCAGGGGTGTTACAATCCTAAAAGTAGAATTTATTATTAAAAAATATTTATTCGTTTTTGTTGGGTGATATGACTAGATAAATTCTTGATTCTAATAAGTTCAAAAAATTCTCAAATGAAGTGTTTTTTAATATGAAAATAATGATATTTTTCTCATTGAAATGTTGATTAATTTAATTAGGATTACTAATTTTGGTACTAAACGTACTTGTAAAATGTTGAACAACTACTTTTTCAGAACCTTTATGTTATATTAAATTGAAATGAAACTCTTTAAATATATATATATATATAACTAATGTCCTTATGTTTATCTTTTTTCATCAAAAAAATATTCATTGATGAATTATAAGTAAGAACTATGAATTTTTATCAAATAAAGTACTGATTATACTATTTAAGGTAAAAAATATTATTATCAATTATTTCTTAGTTTTTATGTTGTTAAATTTAGAACCATCGATTATTATACTATAATAAATCACTATATGTAAACTTGTATATTTTATTTATCCATAAACTACGCCAACAATTATATCACTAGCACCAAATTTTATTTTTATGGGAAATATCCAATCATGGGAAGTAATAATGGGTGTAGAATTAAATTTTACTATAAATAAGATTAAATGATTCTATAAAGGTAAATTAAAATAATAAAGGTTATATCATTGATAATTAATGAACACAATGGGCTTGCAGTAATTAAAAATTATTTAATGAACATATATTAGAAACCTTCATTCACTAATAAACATATAACTCCATTAATTGTTTTTGGAGGGTAACCTTGGATGGAATTTTTTATGAAAGTTCAAACATTTATTCCTTTCCAAGACACTTCCAGGCCTCATATGGTACAATATATAAACATAAATTGACATTTATCTCAATTAAAAAAATTTATGGTCTATTAAAACATTTTCAAGACTAATAATAGGTTCTCTAAAAATATAAAAATATGACCCCAAAATTTTTAAAATCATCCATAGACAGCTTATTTATCCCATATATCATTTCTAAAAAAAGGCCTTAAGAAAATTCCAAAATTGTTTTGGATCACCAAAAAAAGAAAAGGGTTTTCATATATAGGAATATTTTGGAAGAGATATGTGCAAGTTCACTTTTATTTTTCTTAGAGATATATTGAAATTTGGCTGTAACTAGAATAGCCATAAAGAAAATATAATACTTTATTGTTGATCTGCCTCTCCTGAATTTTATCATAGAATTGAATATGAATATTTTTTGGTATTTATAGAATTTATATTTTAGTAACTTATACACACTCTATAAAGTTACAATCCATGTTTACATTATTTCATTTCTTTTAATGGTGACAATAAAAAAACATAATTTTTATAATGTAATTATATGGAATAGACCCTTGGGACTAATAATGTAATATACATGATTTTATAATGTGGAAGTTTGGAAAATTATTCTATAACAATATCTTTGAATTTAGGATTAATTCTATTTTACCCTCTACTCTAGGTTTTTGATTAAAATTAATAGGGATCCTATACTTTGAGAATGATAGAGTAATCCATTTTACATAACTAATGGTATATTCCATATCAATTTTAAACTCTCTAAAGGTAACTAACTGACATTTCTCTTATATTTTTCTTATATTAACCCATATAATGATAGGGAAAAAGGAATTATCAAAAAAAATATTTCATGTGATTAAGAAATATTTTAAGAACAGCTTCAAGTGTATTTTTTATTGAAGGAATTTTTTTGTCTAAATTAGTCCAAGTTCTTCAGTATTCCACTTAAATAAATAATGGGAACTAGAAAAAACCATCTCTTTTGTGGTGTTATCAATAATCATCTCTTTAACTCATAATGCAGATCTATTTTAAAATTTTATTCAAAAATATATTCATATATGTGCTTCCAACCCCCATACACATCAAGGTGACCCTCCTCATCAATAATATGATTTTTAAAATAGTTATTTTCAATTAATTATTTTTTAATGTTCTTATATTACTCATATAAATTCTTCATCATGTTTTTTAAAAGGGTCCTCATATTTCTATAGTACAGCCCATTAAAAGTTTAATCATGTGTTGGTTCCTTGGCCTTTTTAAAAACATTATAATCTTATCCTTTATCACTAAAATTAAAAAATATTTTTCCTTTATATACATCCAAATATAATCAACCTATGAATATGAAATTACTATAAAGGATTATAATGACATACTAGTCACATTCCATATCTAATATGAGAAAATCAATAGAAATTTTTTTTCTACTCCAACTAACAAGTCAAACACTTTATTTATATGTCATAGGATAGAGGGTTTATCCAATAATAAGAAATAAATTTTCATTTTCCAGTCTCCTAACAAAACTTTTCACAACATTGAGAAATGAATCATATTAATTATTTCATCAATATAACATAAATAATTAAATAGACCATTATTTTCAAGAGTAAATGGATGAATAAGCATAATAAATCATTATGTTTAGGATGAGTTATGGTTTTTATGATAGCACTATGATCCATTGTGATTTTATATATTGTAAATTCCCCAATATTTTTCTTCATTGAAAGAATATTCCTAAGTAATTTTAGATATTATTGTATTTTAATTAATTCTTGAATAAGTATTATGTTGAATTGTATCTTGTTCAAAAAACCAAGGAACTATATTAGTTCGTGTCATTGACTCTTTATTAATTCTATTAGGGAGTTGGATGGGTGAGTAAACTTTTCTTAATCCAATAGGCATTCCCTATTGTTTTTTCTCGACATATCCTTTTACTTATAATTTTATATTTTTATTTATTTTTCGCTTTTAGTTTCCAGTAACAAAGTCGGTTTTAACATAGTTTCATAATTTCTATTTTTATTTCCAAATATGTGGTTTCCCATATTTTAAACTCCAGATTCTTCTATAATCACATTTATACATTCATAAGGCTATATTGTACATACCCATGAGTTCTCAAAACACACCCAGTGGTTATAAGAAATTATGTTTTATTTAAGGATCATTCATGTTGTACTTGGATGTTTCACTTTTTCTCTCCCATATATTTATCTAGCCATTACATTCATATGATATTTTATATTTTTTTATATATTTAAAGGAATACATTAAATTCTCCTTCTCAAACATGGGTTTAGACTCTTGAGAATCTATTCCTAACTTATGCATATATTTTTAGATTTTAGTTTTAAAATAATTTGTTTTAAATAACCCTTTTTGTTATCTTTATTATTATAATACTCTTCCCAATATTTATTATAAAAAAATGACTTGATAATTATGGGAATCCTGGGAAAATAGTATCTCTAAAAAACTAACTTCTTGAAAGAAATGTATGATTTTCTTCTATAGTTAGGATTATAATTCTCTGAAAAAATTATATAAATATTTTCATACAAGGACCATTTCATAAAATTTTGGAATTATTAAGGATTTTTATATTAAAATCAATCAAAGACAGCAATATCTATAATTTTAACTCATTCTATATTGTTATCATTTTTTTCTAAGTGAATTTAAATTTTTTAAAAAATAAATTCTAGATAACTATGAATTTATTTCAAAAAAATAAATAAATTTAAATCTTACATGAAGACCATTCCTCCCTATTGTGTAATGAATTTTGGGAAAGATTATTGAAATATTTTTTAACTTCTTAGTAGATTAATTATAGAAGGCACCATTATAGGATAGATCTACTAGTGTTTACTGGTATGATGTGATTAAATTGTAAAAAATTCCCATTAATAAATGAGGGAAAAAAATTATTTGAATACTATTTAAGAATAACATTAAATCTATAAATATTCACATGGAAAATATTACCCTCATCCTAAATAAAACTGGTGAAATTTTCTATTACCAAAATTTGTCATTCATTAAGAAAAAAATTCCATAAAAAATAAATTTAATATTTATTCCTATGTGTCATTTTTTTCTTAATATAAATTATTGGACTATGATATTAGAATTTTATTTTAAATATAATTGATTGACTCTAAGCTTCATCTCTTCTTCACCCATCCCATTTAGTGGAATTTTTTTCACAATGCTATAAAATCCCCTAATGAATTATATAAAGTCGTCATTTAGTTAACCAAAATTTGATGGTTTCATATAAATATAAGGTTTTTTTTATTTAAACTTTCCTATATGTAATAGTTATACTAATAAAAATGGATTTCCTAACACAATAGATAGTTGAAACTTACTAACTCTAACTCTCTCAGCTACTTTATTTCTAGGTTTTGATGTAATGGAATTTTTATTGTGATCATATACCTTCTAAAAATATTATAATTGATTTTTTTGGTTTTATATTACTAAAGTGAGGTTTAATTTCATAAAAAAGGGATCTAAATTTTCATATTTAGATCTAGTGTACATATACTTAATAATTTAATTTTTATAACATACTATTACTCATTTTTAGGAACCTCTAGTCCATTTTTTGGATCATGATTTTTTTGGGTATGTCTTACGGCGTTTATTATGATGTTTGGATGATTTTTTAGTATATTTGTGTTGTACACGATTGCCATATAGTTTGACTAAATTGTACACGCCCTTCATGAAAAATTGGAACCCCTAGATGGTAGAGAATGCACAGTTGGTTCAGAGTTTCCCAAACCTTATTCCTAGTCATGGATAATCATGTTCCCCAAATTGAAGGTGCACACGACTGGCACACCATTTCACCTGATTGTGTACCCCCTAAAGATTACCATGAATGTGGGTTTTTAATGTTCCAAAAATTCATATAAAAATAAAAAACCCCTATTTAAGAGGCATATTTCCCCTATTTGAATATTACTTTATTTTTTCCCTAATTTAGGCCTTCAATATGTGATATTAAATCTTCCAAACCCCTTTCTTGGAAGATCTAATCGGCACTGATCACTTCGATTTCACCTGGGTAAGTGGATACCCTATCACATAGTTTCTTTCGATCTAACTTTCTCTCATCCTTAGTATTTTACAGATCAAAATCTAATTGATGGATCTAAACTCTTTTTTTGTTGGATATTTATTGTAGGTGGTGTTCCTAGATCTTCATCACCCTTGTTCATTATTGGCATTCCTTGTTTCGAGTGTTGTGGGTTGCAATCACTTGATTTAATGGTAGGTGGTTTGATAATTATCTACACTATGATTAAAATCATGAATCTAGCAATTAAATTGAAATTATTTTTTAACTAATTTAAAATAATGGATTTGTGTTGATTTGATATATTGTTTTAAATTCCCAAGAGATTTGAGAAAAAATCCAATTTTATTGGAATTGAAATTGTTTAAAAAAATTTTCAAAAATGATGTCTTGATATAGAAATAATTTTGAAAAAAAAATAATTAATGTTGATGTTGATAAAATGAAGTAAATATAATAGTGATTTTAAATGGCATGAACTGATGAAAACATATGAATTGGTTTTGGAAAGAGAAACGCGTGTTAAAAACTGAGATTGGGAAAATTATATTTTGATTGAAATTTTGATTTATTTATTGGTTCATTAGAGAACATGTAATCCTGAATATTTCTTAGGTAACTAGGAAAATCATTTTAGGATCTTGATCTCCTTGAAAATTGACTTAGTATGACAATACTAACTGAACAAATATTAGATAGATTTCCTGTAGTGGCTCCCCTAATGTGGTGTATTTTGATTGCCTATTGTGGCTCCCTGAATGGCATTATGAGTGTGGACATATCTATAGATATATTTATAAATGAGATATTATGGATCTTATTACCCAATAAACTAATGTACCACATGGTTCTTTTTTATGGTGAATTATTTACTTAATTTTATTATACATATTTTTTATTCATATAAATGTTTTATTATTCCAAACTAATTAATAGAAATTGTTTCATATAATATTTTATATTTAATCTTATTCATTGTATCTTCTATATTTTGACTGAAAATCATTTTTTGTGGAAAATATATAAATTCCATGTCGTACCTTATTTGATTAAAGTTGATAGCATAACCAGTTTTTTTTATTGATTATGGAACACTTGGTGAGACCCTACTAGGCTTTCTATCTCACACCCTAGCTTTTTCTATTAGGTGTTTATTGAATTTCTTAATCCAGATCCAAGAAATGTGAAATATGAACTTATAGGTTATTTATATTATTGATCCTTTGGACTGTGGAGTGATGTTGGTGACTCATGGAGCTATTTTCCACTTGTTACACATGACTTTTGAGTCCTTTTATATCTAGTTTTATGTTTTCATATTTGAATGATATTCCCTTTGGGATGTTTGTATTAATATTGGGTATTGTTTTCCCTATTTATTATTGGTACATTATTTTTGTTGTTGTGATAACCATACTGACTTGTAATCTTTTTTCTTTTCATTGTTCTATGGATATTACATTCCTTATTTGATCATGTATGATTCCCGATTCTTGTAACCTACCTATGGGGATCAGGAACCCCATTAAAGATATGCATATTCCATCTCAAGTATCAAGGTATTGGGGGTTATGGTTTAGTTTCTAACAAGTTATTATAAGTATTATAGGATAAAAAAATTCATGATGTCAGCATGTGGTTTCATATGTCTTTAAGGGACATAAAAGGTAATTTCAAGTGAGTGACTGGAAAACTCTCATTGTAAAGAGACTAAAGTCACCATGGGTATTCCGAAAAAGTAAATTTGAGGAATTTTTTGATCTTATTATAATATTTTCCTTTTTTTTATTTGGTAATGTTGAATTCTTGAAATATACTATGATGGGATTGGTAATCTTTTTGATCTTGTTTGAGTTATTGATCTGAGTAATCCTGTAATCTTTCAATGTTTTTTTTGATGTTTTGAAATATCATTACTCCAAGAAAATGTTCAAATATTCCCCATGAGGAATCTACTGGAGAACCCTAGTGAGTAGATCCTCCTATAGATCAAATTATTTCTAAGATAGTTGGGCATGTTATCTAAAATTTTTGATAGGCACCTGCACCCATTCATGTTCAGGATCTAGTTGTGGAACCTCAAGGGGATTAATCTTAGAAACATGCCCAATAGTTTATTCCTTAAAAACCACTATCTTTAAAAGGATTTAATTATTCTCATCATTCATAGTATTTTTTTGAAAATATATAATTACTTTTTTATTTCCGGTATATTCTAGATCCAATTAATGTAAAGCGTGATACCTTTAAGATAGAAGGGCCTTTCAAGAGATAGTCAGATTAAATAGTGATTGTGAAAAAGAATCATGGTTTGGAGTGGGAAGACTTTAGATTTATTTTCACTGATTATTTCTATGGTAAATCTCTGGTTCTTATTAAGACTATGGACTTTTTTAACCTCCAACTTCCCGAACAGGACCATGATAAAGTATGTGAACAAATTTTATGGGTCTTTGAAGTTTTCATCTGATAATGTATCAAATGATAAAATAATGGCATCATGGTTTGATATTTTTCTCCAAACTAATATTGGTTTACATATTTCTATACAAAATATCACTTCATATGCAAAAAAAACTGAATAGGGTGTTGATGGTTGAGCTTGACCTTGCTGTTAATTATGGGTTAATGGGAGTTCATTTTTCTCCCAATGGTAGTTCTTTAAATTCATTTAAACATTAGAGTAAGCATGATGAGTGTGATTGCTATTTTAGATAGAATGTTTCTTCAAGATGTTTTTAGTTACCAGAAAAACCCATTTCATTTTCTTCTCACTACAAAAAAAACTGGTTTTAACGGCGGTTTTGTGGCGGCGGTTCACAAAACCGCCGCTAAAAATTTTTGGTGAAGGTTTCGCGGCGGTTTTTAATAAACCGCCGTGAATCCCAAATTTTTTTAAAACACCACAACCCTTTCCCCCACCCCGACCGCGTTCCCCAAACCCTCGTCCCCGATCCCCCCCGGCCTCGGCGACCGCTGCGCCCCCCGCACCCTCCGGCGACCCCCGCACCCCCCGCACTCCCCACACCCTCCGGCGAAGCCCACACACCCCAGCGCCCCCCTCGACCACCGGTGACCCCCGCGCCCCCCGCACCCCCTGTGCCATCCGGCGACCCCGACACCCCCCATGCCCCCCGTGGCCTCTGGCGACCCCCGCACCCCCTGGCACCCCCCGCGACCCCTTTCGACTTTGGTAATTTTTAGTTCTTCCTTGATTCTTTGATTGCTTCTCATAAACAACGGAAAATTAATGCATAGTAATTGTGGATTATTTATTTTTGTGGTTTATATATTTCTCCTACATTTATTCATGTATTTATTACTAAAAGTCATGCATAGTAATTGATACCTCAACCTTGTTCTGTGTGTTATTTGATTATAGTTATTCTAATTATTTTATGTCTTCTTGCTTGGTATCCAACATAGGTTTGATTGTTGAATTTTTATTTAAAGTTTTCTCTCTAAATAATTCATTGGGAAAAAGAGAGGAGCCCATTAGAAGTTCCTAAATTATGTAGCTGATATTTTTGGATATGTATATCTTTGGAAATTGGTCATTATAGTGATGAAATATTTCATTGTAATTTTTAGTATAGACTAGTTATCACATTTTAAAGAATATATTTATTGTTATTAGAAAAGAGAGAAATTCTCTCCATCTTATGATAAATCATATGTTATTCTAGGTGAATAGGATTATAATTCCAATTGATCAAGATATGATTATTGGAAAATGGGGATTACTATATCTCTAGTGGTATGGATGGATCTCAGGTTAGCTAATGGTGTTTCAAGTGTTGTTTTCCTCCTGCAATTAATAAGTATCAGGATGTTTTTTTTGAGGACTTTATAAGGTTACCTCTAGAGATGGAGGTAGAGTTTATGATTTAATTTGTACAAGGTATCGAGACAATCACAATATCCCATTACTATATATCTCTATGGGATATTAGATAGATAAATATTTAGTTGGGAGATCTTTAATCCAATGGATTTATTAATCTGAGTGTGTCTACATAGGGTTATCCATTTCTTTTTACCAATATTGCAAGAGTGAGTTATTGATTTTATATTATCTATTATAAATTAAATCATGTTACTGTTAATAATCAGTATCCTTTTCTATGAATTTATTATTTATTCAATCATTTTAGAGGTTCTTTATGGATTTTGAAGATTGTTCATCGATTAGGTTATCAGCGGTTAAAGGTTTGAGCTAAAGGTGTGTCCAAGATAGAATTTCAAACACTATATAGTAATTTTGTGTTTTTGGTAATTATATTTAGGGTAATGGAGAAACCATATGTATTTATAACTTTGATAAACCATTTTTTATCATTTTTTTTCATTCAGGACTATATTTATCAATGATATATCGGTATGATCATGATCCTATGAGGAGCATGAAGAATACTTGGTTATGTTCTTAGACACATTGAGATATCATCATTTATATGCCAATATATTGAAATGTTATTTCTATAATCAACAGGTGGCATTTTTTGGTCGTGAGTTCTCTAAATCTAGGATATTAGGGGATATTGAGAAAGTAGAATCTATAATTTCTTAATAGATTCATACAAATATTGTTGAGATTCATATTTTCATTGGTCATGTGGTTTCTTATTCTTGCATTATCTTGGAGTTTTCTCACATATTCATTAAAAATATAGTATTGACTTGGAATGGAGTGAATTTTTAGTGGGATGATAAATAAAAAGATATATTTTATGAGCTAAAAAATATATTGACATCTACACCAATTATTATTTGACCAAAGCCAAGGATGCATTATAAGGTCAATAATGAGGCCTCCAATGTGATGTTAAGATTTATGTTGATATAGAGGAATGAGTTTTAGTAAATGGGTCTTGAAAATTATAATAAATGATAACAATTATCCAACTCATGATATTGAGTTAGTCATGGTTATGCATGCCCTCCATTGTTTATGAAATTAGTTATTCAATGAGAATGTTGTGGCATTTACAAATAAAAAAACATGTAGTAAATATTTTATCATAGGGATAAAAATTTATGATAGAGGATATGGGATGAATATATTTAGTCATTTTATTTGGATTTTAATTATACTCCAAGAAAGTGAAATTTCATTATTGATGCTCTAAGTATAAATTATCAAGTGCATGTAGTTTGTACCTCGAAAGATGAATGTAAATTTATATTACTTTTCTCAGAGACTCATCATGATGTAGTTAATTATAAAGGTCATGTCATTAGAGAATCCTTGACCATCACTTTATCTTTATTTTTTTATTTAAAGAAGGTATGATTTCATATTATGTGTATTGGGTTTTCCATGAATGGTTTTATAGAATGGATTTCATACCTAGGTATATGCTTAGTGAGAATTCTCTATTGTATTTTCATGGGTGTAATTATTTTATTGATCCCGACACCCCCCACGCCCCCCGTGGCCTCCGGCGACCCCCGCACCCCCCGACGCCCCCCGCGACCCCTTTCGACTTTGGTAATTTTTAGTTCTTCCTTGATTCTTTGATTGCTTCTCATAAACGACGGATAAGTCATGCATAGTAATTGTGGATTATTTATTTTTGTGGTTTATATATTTCTCCTACACTTATTCATGTATTCATTACTAAAAGTGAGAATATCCATCCACAATTTGAGTAATTTCTTGGAATTTATATTGAGCAGTTGGTTCCTTTGGGATATCACTTAATATTATTTACACCTCAACTCTTTCCAAGAATATAGATATGTTCAATAGATTAAATCCCATCCTATAGACCAATTTCAATTCCAATGGTTTATTTTACAAAAATCCATGTGACTTCTCTCCCTTGTAAATTTGGTCCATAACGACATGTCTTATCATGGATAATGAATTAACTAGGTGCTTCATGTTCTGTAAACATATCCCATTGGAAACCATAAAAAATAGTTGGGTAGATAATGTTATGATAAGTGTATAACCCGATATTCTTATTTCTCCTCAATGAGGTGTTGACGATGTCTCTTATGGACCAGACTTGTTCGGTTGGTCTGAAGTGGTAAATGTGATCAATGAACCATCTTTATTATATTATGCATACTTTATGATCAATGGTTTATATTTATTATATTATGTTTTTATAATCTTACACTATCGTATATTTTGTGTAGGCACATTGTGATATACATGGATAAAAGTTGGATCACATTACCAAGGAACACACCTCAATATGTTAAGTGTTTGAATGAGTTTTTAGATTTTGCAATTTCTAATTGATCCATTGAAGGGAGAATAAGATGTCCATGTCCTAAATGTAAATTTAGAACATGGTTGAAGAGAGATGAAGTTTATGAACATTTAATACTGAAGCAATTCCCTAATCAATATTTGTGTTGGATTTGGAATGGAGAATCAAACAATACAGAAAGATTGAGGACTGATGTTAATCCACAGAATGAGATCCCAAGTTTTTCGCTAATGGAAAATGAAATGAGAAACCTCATAAATGATGCATTCGGCACTGCAAGACACCACTATGAGCATCAAAACATATCATAACAACCAGATGAGGGTGCTACAAATTGCAACGTGACAAGTGATGTTTTTTAGACTGTAACACAATCAGATCAAGATTGTAACATATCATTGGATCCTCCTCTTGATTCTGTGGAGCCAAATGTAAGGGAAAACTTCAGTGAGGAAAATGTGTTTCATTATTTATTTGACGATGGAAATCAAGAGTTGTATATTGGGTGTTTGAAATATTCAAAGCTTTCATTTCTGCTGAAGTTGTACCATATCAAATTTCTATGTGGAATTACAAATAAGGCAATGTCCATGTTATTGGAATTGATTCATGATGCATTTCCTGAAGCAAAAATCCCAGAATCATTTTATGAGATGAAAAAAGTTGTAAACAAGCTTGGTCTGAATTATACAAAAATACATGTGTGTACCAATGATTGTATGCTTTACTGGGGACAGGATTCAAGTAGACAGAATTGTAAGAAATGTTCTTCTTCTAGATGGCAGTCAAAAGGTGATGTTGGAAGTATGACTGAACATAATTTCATGGAGAAGAAGAAAAGGAACACACCTGCAAAAGTTTTGCGTTACTTTCTTTTGAAGCCTCGATTGCAAAGATTATTCAGGTCATCAAAAACCGCCGAACACATGAAGTGGCATTCTGTAGATAATAACAATGATGGGTTAATGAGACATCCACGATATTCCCAATCGTGGAAGACATTTGATTCATTACATCCAGATTTCTCAGCTGGTCCTAGGAATGTTCGATTGGGATTGGCTGCCGATGGATTCAACCCATTTGGGGCTTTGAGTATGAGTTATAGCATTTGGCCAGTTGTTTTGATCCCTTATAATCTGCCTCCATGGATGTGTATGAAACAAACATCTTTTATCATTTAAATGATTATTCCTGGAAAACAAATGCCTGGAAATGATATTGATGTATACCTGCAGCCTTTGATTGAAGAATTGCAGGAGTTATGGAGCAACGGTGTTGAGAAATTTGATGTTTCTTCTAAAACAATGTTCAAAATGCATGCTTCTTTAATGTGGACCATTAGTGACTTCCCTGGGCTTGGGAATTTATCTGGTTAGAACACATATACGGGTTTGGCTTTTCCTGTTTGTAACTTTGATTTCGAGCCCAAACGGCTACCTCACAGTAGAAAATGGTGCTTCTTGTACCATAGAAGATTTCTTGATGCATCTCATATATTTCGGCTGAACAAATCAAAATTTAATGGTTCCATTGATCGTATACCACCTCCAAAGTTGTTAACTGATTCTGAAATATTGACACATCTTGAAAATGTTAAAACAGAATTTGCGAAGGTTCATCATTTGACTGATAGCGGAAAATGAGTGCGAAGTGCATCGTCAAGTGAAATCAGAACGCAACAATGGAAGAAAAAAAGTATATTCTTCAAACTTCCATATTGGGAATTTAATTCATTGTGCCACAATCTTGATGTGATGCATATTGAGAAGAATGTATGTGATAATTTGATTTTCACATTACTTAATTAGCATGGAAAGTCGAAGGATCATCTCAATGCTCGCAAAGACTTACAAGTAATGAACATAAAACGTGATCTCTGGCCAGATGAGAATGAAAAGTATGCTCCTGCCATTTTTTCAATGAAAAATAGGGATAAAGATGTGTTCCTTCGAATTTTAAGGAATGTGAAGGTATCTGATGGGTATTCGAGTAACATCTCGAGGTGTGTTGATTTGAAGAATCGTAAGTTATATGGATTGAAAAGTCACGATTCACATGTTTTGTTACAACAGTTACTACCATTGGCATTGCGTACATTATTACCTGAAAAAGTTACTGCTGTTGTACTGCAATTCTGCACATTTTTTAGGCAATTATGTGAGAAAACTCTACATCCTTTACAGCTTGACAACCTACAGGAGAGGTTTGTATTGACCCTTTGTGCAATGGAGATGATCTTTCCTCCATCTTTTTTTACTATCATGATGCATTTAACTGTGCATTTGGTTGACGAAGCTAAATTAGGAGGCCCCGTTCATTATCGATGGATGTATCCAATTGAGAGGTATTTTATTTATATGTTTCCAGTTAAGTAAAAAATATTTGGAATTTAAATAAATGCATAATATTATTATTATTATTATTCACAGATATCTTTGGCATTTGAAAGCATACGTGAGAAATAAAGCTCAACCAGAAGGATCTATTGCTGAAGGCTATTTGGCCGAGGAGTGTCTCACCTATTGTTCCAGATATTTGGATGATATTGAGACAAGATTTAATCGAGTTGGACGTGTTGACGACACATCAACTCAATCTCAAATGCATCAGAAATCAAAAATATTTCCTGCTATTGGCCGATCAGTTGGGAGGACCTCATACGTGACACTGACAGAATTGGAGTTATTACAGGCACATAGATATGTGATACTGAATAGTGAAATTGCAGATCCATTTATTGAAGAGTTGAGGATACAAACAAAGAGACGAATGAAAGGTTGAACACGAAATGAACAAGATATAACGAAAGTTGTGAATAAAGAGCTGGTAGAATGGTTTGCACGACGTGTAAGTTTATAAATTTTTCACTAAATACGAATATTATTTTGAAACATACAATTTTCAAATCTATTAAATTATATTTTTATTCTTCAGATCATGAATACAGATACTCGAGCAGACTTGTCAGATGATTTAAAGTTTCTTTCTAGAGGTCCTATAAAACAAGTTAGAAAGTTCGATGCTTATAATGTGAATGGTTTTAGATTACGTACATTCGATCGAGAAATGGGTTTGAAAACACAGAATAGTGGTATATTTACATTTGTTGAAGTGGAATACTATGGAAAGTTGCATGATATTATTGAATTAAACTACCACGGGCATTTTTCTGTTGTTTTATTCAAATGCAAATGGGTCGATATTATCAGAGGTGTTAAAAGAGATTCCTTGCAATTTACTTCTGTAAACTTCTATCGCTTGATGGATGTTGGTGATCGTGAATTGCATGATCCATTTATCTTAGCATTGCAGGAAAAAATGGTATATTATGTGAATGATGTTGTGGATGAAGGGTGGAGTGTAGTTACTCACGTAATACAAAGAGATTTGTATGATATGGGTGATGAAGTGGAAGATTTGACCTCTGCAATTGAATTTCATCAATAACAGGAAGCAGAATTATTTGTCCATAATGATATTGAAAATATTAGTCTAGCAAGGATAAACGAAGTGGATGACGCAATGGAGCAGGAAACCGACATGATTGAAGGGTAAAATGATTGTATGTACAATTATTTATTCATTCAGCAACCACTTGTTTTATTTCTGTAGTCATTCATTATCATTGTTATGTTTTTTTTGTTAGTACTGAGCATCTATTATCATTTTTAATTTTTTTTCTGCATAATTTTTTTGAAATATATATTCTGAACTTAATTTTATTTGATTAAATGACAGGAATTCCAAGGAAGAAGCGGTACACCATTTCATCTACTCCTACGACAGATGACGATCCGTCTGTCCCCATGGCATCTGAGGCAGCAGCTGCCTACATCCCTGCATCATCTCCCCTGCACCATCTCTGACACCGTCAGTGGATGTCTCATTAGAGGATGAGTCATTGCCTCCCCCTATAGGATCCTCAGCAGCGGGGAAGCGACACGCCCCTTCCAGTTCATCATGGACATTCTGGAGGGTCACAGTCATAGGTACAAATTTTAATTAAATTAATTAATTGCATTTTGTTTATAGTAATTGTTTTCTAATTGCAGATGAAAAAAATGCAACCGTGGAAAAACACTTAAAAAGTTCTGATGTTTGGAACATGAATGGAGAGAAGATAGTGGTGCCATTCTATTCTTATGGTGTCCCAACGGATGATACCGCAGGTTTACTTGGTCAGATTATAGGTCATTTGGCAGCGGAGCCCATTTCCCTACCTATTTCATATGATGATTGGAGGCATATGCCTCTAAACTGGGAAAATGATGTTTTTGATTCTCAGATAAAGGTAATTTTATTACTTCATGGTTTAATTGAATTTCATGTTACTAATATATTCAAAATGAATTTCTGTATACAGATGTTCTTCCACTTTACCGTTGCTGATGTGATAGCACGGAAGTGGACATTGAAAAATCTTGGAAAAAAATGGAAAGATTTAAAATGGAGGTTGTGGTGTGATGCCAATTATACTTCGTTGACCGTGCATCAGATGTATGAGAAGCTACCCAGTGGGGTACCGAAAGAACAGTGGAAAGTTTTTGTCAATAGCCATTGTGATGAGAAGCGGATGGTATTGAAATATATATTATTATATTATCCTCATTTTACATTTATACATGTACATGAAGAGGATATAGACATTGAATACATTACTGTTAAATTGAATTTTATTTATTTCAGGATCTCTCAAGACAGAATTCATCAAACTGGGCAAAACAAGTCATCCCGCACACTGCGGGCTCAAAAATCTTTTCTAGAAGCCGAATGTCATTGGTAATCTTTTAATTAGTTTAAATATTTATAAGACAATATTATCTATTTAACATATTCAATTTTTGATTTATCTTTGTTTAATGCAGACACAGAGTTTAGGGCATGAATCATCCCAAACAGAACTGTGGTTGGATGTTCATAAAAAAACAAATAGAAGTTTTGTTAATGAACCTGCCAGAGAAGTTGGGGTATGAAGTCAATTATTTATTATAATAACTTATTATCAGTTTTTAATATGTTAATATATATTGATATTTGATTTATAGGTAAAAATTAAAGAAATATGGGATGTCAATCCTGAGCAATCCTACTCAGTCTCCCAGGATGACCCAGTTGGTAAAGTCCTTGGGAAGGAGCATCCTGGTAGAGTGCGCGAGATGGGTTTTGGACCCGTACCATCTGAGGTCTTTGGCAGAACATCAGGTATTTCAGCTACATCTACTCCTGGTTATAGTCATTTCATACCTGAAGATACTCAGAGGGAGAGTTCTTCTCTACGAAACACAGTTCACCAGCAGGGGGATCAGATATCTACTTTGCAGAAAGTGTTGCTTGAAATACGTCAGCATATGAGTAGATATGCCCCTGGTGGTAGTGCATCGGCTAGTGGTGAGCAGGTAAATCACAAAAAAATCAAAATAATTTAGTTTTCACACTTTTATTGGTTTTAAGTTTAATTATAAATATGCAACAATATTTAATTTTCAATATAATGTTCTTATAGGTGGCAGCAGGTAGTGGAGATGAAGGAGGAGAGGGTGACGATGCAGCATCAGATGATGAGTAGTAGTGTTGTTGAATTGTTGAAAAAGTATGAGAACGGTTGGTTTGTATATGTAACATGTATATGGAACATAGTTGCCACCAAACATTTCCATGTCCTAACATTTTTTTTATTTCTCATGTTTCCTTCTATGCATTTTATTTATTTATGATGTTTCATTTTATGTCTTGATTTCTCCAGTGTGGTATACATCATTCCATTTAGGCATATGTTTGAATTGGTACCACATCCAATGAGAATACCATATATGTAACCCATATTCATACCATTTCTACTATATAGCAACATTCGGGTAGCCCCATTGTGTAAGCTCGATTCATACCATAACTGATTCATAGAAGTACCTAGGCAGTCCAGCTGTGTAAGTCCCATTCATATCATTGTTGCTCCATAGCAGCACCTGGGTATCCTAGCTGTGTAAGCCCAATTCATACCATCACTATCAAGGCCCAATGAGCCACAACACATTACACAGGCATGAAGAAATTCCCACCTGACTGGCTAATCTTAGACTATACAACCAAAATACCAATTATGCTGATAAAGAACTCACGCTCTTACTGACATGGAAAGAGTGTATCTTGGAAGCCTCCCACAATACCTAAATTTAGCCGTTATCAGTATAACATGAATCTAAGCTTGTATACACTCTATTAAAACACCTCATATGCATCATTACAATAACATCCAAATAATCATAGTTTAACTTAACTTATCCCCCAAATAACCATGTCAATTATTCATGTTAGACTTAACAAAACACAAGCACTACCCATGCTTTTACATTCACAATACCAAATACAATGATATTACTAACTGAATACCAAACCACAATCCACCTATATACCATCACTATAGAACAAAGTGTCTAAACTTACTTTCATTTTTTTAATGAACTCATAGACCTAGGATAAGTCCTCTCTTGGATTACATACATACAAGAAAACCCTTATTAGGTGGAAATGAGAATCGCTATTTCACTTGATTAGAACACTCCAATCACCAATATCCCAAGATACATCTCAATATTACTAGTCTCTCTCAACCCTAGTTCACATGTCACATCCTATATAGGATACAACTCATGGGGAAGCATCTATGAACCCATCTCAAATATCACGAGGAAAATCATAGGCCAATATACCCACTCAAGGGTTCTCATGCATTTCACAAATACCATACCAAATCCAACTATGAAATCTAGGTTACTAATCCTAACTAGAAATCGACACACCATACTTCCCCTGAAGGATAAAGATCACATACATGCACATATATATTAATGACATTATCTTAAGATAATAACTATGGTGAAAAATCAATATCATTTGGTTTGGTTAAGTATAATTCCACCAATAAGGTATTTAGGAAAACATTAGATAAGTTGTTGAAATTTTAAAAAACTCAAACCTATTTTCTTTAACGAAGTCAATAACAACTATATCATGATGCATCCCATCCAACCTGAAACATGATGACCATCTTGGGATGTATACATGAAACTCTTATCTCATATCCAATGACATAACTCAAATCCTCAATAGGAATCATGTATAACCTACAAGATTATAAACCATACTCTCTCAAGCACCATGCACGGTTAGCGTGTTGTCCAACCTAAAACACATGCCAATTCACAAGTTACCCATTTTCTATAGTAGGCATTAACAACCAACCCAAAACACACAAAAAACCATACCATAACATACATTCTATAACTACTCAAACATCCATCTTTGGAACAAATTCTATACCCATATAAACATAATTTTTTCTATCCCATAACACAAATCCATTGTTAAAAAAACCCAACCCATATCACAATCCACCCATGGATGTTATATCGGACAACTTAGATCATAACCAATTACATATCATTACACATCACCATGGTTAGAATGATCACATAAATTGTATCAAAATTCATAACCATTTATTATATAGAGTATTAGTATCCATATAATATAAATCAACCCTTCTTAAACACATAAGAAATTAAATAAGCAAAAAAAAACATATACATCTTGGGGGTCACATGGATTGGTTACTCACAAAATTGTGATACATACCTTTCCTTAGGTTGGACTCCATAACATACAAAATTTTCTCATATCCTATTTTTCAATTAATACTACCATGTTATTTGTTTGTACGGTGTCTCCTGTTCAATATTCTGGTTTGATTTGTTTTTCAGGGCAGTGGTGTAGTAGGAGAAGAATTATTTTTTTTCCAGGTCAACATTTCGCGGCGGTTTTAACCGCCGCTAATGCCTTACTGGTCAGCATTTAGCGGCGGTTATAACCACCGCTAATGCCTTATTGGTCAGTATTTAGCGGCGGTTATAACCGCCGCTAAATGTATTATGTTTAAATTTAGAGGCGGTTTTCACCACCGTGACATAGGTGCATAAAACGCCAGAATATAGCGATGGTTAAAACCGCCGCAAAAAAAAGTATCATCTACGCATAAAACCGCCGTGAAATGGACAAAAACCGTCGCAAAAAGAGGCATCTACGATGCTTTTCTTAAACCGCCGCGAAATAGTAAAAACCGCCCCTAATAGATTGTCGACGCCCAATTTCGCGGCGGTTCTTGTAAACCGCCGCCAAACCCTATAGCGGTGGTTTAAACCGCCTCCAAATGAAAAAAACCACCACTAGGGGCCAGTTTTGTTGTAGTGTCTAGTACGGTAAATTTGGGCATTCAAAAAGGGACATCTCTGAGGCACCCAAGATCTGTAGTATGTGTGGTTACTCAGGCCTCTTGAAAAAGTTCTTCATATGTTTTCTTTTCTACACAATGAAATGGGATCTTAATTTCCTAAATTTACTATGGTTCAATCAGATTCTTTGTGAATATAGACGTTTCATTCACAAAAATCTATAATGAATCTTCTCCAAGTAGTGGAGGTCACCAGAGGAAACAGTTACGGGTCCAATAACAATGAGAGGTACCATCACTATAGCTTATGATTTAGTTACTTCATTATTTTATATAGGTTCACCTGAATTATTTATATTGATACGTATTATGAACCTGCTAAATATTTTTTTAGATATTTAATCTTATGCGATTCATATTACTATGAACCTCAGAATAAAGAGAGCATATCATCTTTGTTTTCCTTCTTTTTTCTTATCTTTATCAGAGATTTTTCTTGATTTGAATTTTCTAGTTCTTAACATGAAATCTTGTGATTTCATTCTTTTTATGGATTAGATCATTTCTAATAAGTCCCAAATTTTCTATTATCTTTGAATGTTCCTCTTTATTATGCCCGATGGGGTGTGCCATGTTTTTAAGGAGAATGGGACCCATTTTCGAGTAGATTTTAACCTCATTATATATATTTAGGAAATTTAATATCAAAATTTGATTTTGATATTAAATAGTAATCATTATGTGATGATATCCCGCCAGATGATATCAAGTTTCCTGATATCTTTCCTTCTGATTTCTCTACTTTTCCACTAATAATAGAAGTGGTGTTTTATATTGATTTCAGGACTAGAAACCAACCAGTGTGTATTCCTTCTTACAATATGGAATCAAATAATCTGAAAGATTTCAAAATTAGTTGTATGACTTCTTGGGGAAATGATTGCTTTTCTTAAGCATGTCACCATGGGTGGAACCTATTCTTTATGCTATGAAATTTGATATAACAGTATTCCTATGTGTTGATTACAGAAAAATAAATCGATGTATGGGGAAGAACAAGTATCTTTAACCTCATATTGATGATTTGATTGATCATTTGAAGGGGGGAAGTGGTTCTCAAAGACTGATCTTTTATTTGGTTATCACTAGTTGAGAATACAAAGTCTAAAATTCCAAAAATTACCTTCCATAGTAATTATTGAAATTATAATTATATTTCCATTCCATTAGATCTATCCAATTATCCTAATGTATTTATGGAATTGATGAATAGAATATTCCATGGGTATCATGATGCATTTGTGGTGATCTTTATAGATGAAATTCAAGTTTACTTTCATCTAAAGGAGAATTATTTGCATTATTTGAGAGTAGTTTAGGAAATATTGAGAAATCAAAGACTCTATACCAAGATATCAAAATGTGATTTCTAGATTTAGAATATGATGATATGGGGACATTTGGTCTTCAAACATGGTATTTTAGTTGATCGTAAGAAGGGGAAATATGTTTTCACTTGGGATTAACCACTGAATGTTTTTTAGATTTAGAGATTATTAGGTTTAATGGGGGTATTATCATCTATTTGTAAAGGATTTATCGAAGTTGGCTTCTCTGATGACTTCTATCACTTGGAAGGGGTGATGTTTTCTTAGGATAATAAATTCCAAAGTTCTTTTATTGACCTAAAACTAATTTTCAATTATACTCTACTTATGAATCTTTTAGAAGCTGGTTAAGAATATGTGGTATTTTGTGAGGTATTGTGTTTGGTTTTGTTCAATGTTCTTATATAGATGTATCACATTTTAGAATATGGTTCTTAATATCTGAAGCCACATGAGAAGAATTATTTGACCCATGTCCTTAAACTCTCAACTATGATTCACGCTCTTAACATTTTGTAGCATTACCTTTTTGGAAAAAGGTTTACTATGCTATCTAATCATAAGTTCCTGAGTTATTTCTTCTCTAAAATGTATTTGAACATTTTTTAGAGGCATTGGGTGTAGTACCTAAAATTTTTTTACTTTGACATTGCCTACACTATAGGGAAGGGAATGTCATTACTAATGTATTGAGAAAGAAACTTCAAACCCAGGTCATGAAAGAATCATCCGAATAGTGGAACTTGATTTATCTTTTCTTATAGTTTCATTTAGGAGTTAGGGAAGAAGAGCCTGAGGTTTTCTTTAATACTATTCAGTTGACCTCCACTCTTCTTGAGAAGATTATTTGGGAGCTGGAGATTGATGAATAATTTTATGGAATTAAGGACACTATTTGTGATAGTGAGACAATCTGTGAGTGGATGTTCTATTATAGTAGAATCCTATGTTTTTATAACCGGTTTTTTGTTACTTATCGATTTATAAATTCCATAATGGGGGATTTCCATGCATCTTAGTGGAAAGTGAACCATGGAACCACATAGATGTTTCTTAACATATGGTGATGATTCTAGTTTCTAGGTATGAGATAGAAAATTAGTGATTTTTTCCTCATTCTTATACTTTTCAATATGTCAAGGCTAAGAACTAGATGTATTCAAGATTATTTCACCCACTTCCAGTGCCAACATAGATGTGGGATGTGATTTCTAAGGACATTTTTGTTTGGTTTCCATGTATCCCTTCAAGAAAGAGTTTTATATGGGTTTTAATTGATTGGTTGACCAAATCATCTCACTTTATACCCATTCATAATAGAGCCATTGTGGAGAAGCTATAAAATATATATGTTGAAGAGGTTGGTCATTTTTAGGGTGTTCCATATGTGATTGTCTTTGATTGAGATCTTCATTTTACCTCTATTTTTTTCGAGTCCTTAAAAAGGATATGAGATATCTAGATTATTTGAGTACAACATTCCATCCATTGATGGATTTCCATACAGAAACAGTTATATAGATTGTTGAGAATATGTTTTGGGCTTTCATTCTCAACTATTAGGGAGCTTGGGATGTCTATTTGGGACTTGTTGATTTTTCTTATAATAATTGTAACCAATCTTCAATTTGGATGGACCCCTTTGATTCCCTATATGGAATTTCATCCAAATCATTATTGTTTTGGTAGAATTATTTTTGTAACATCCTTGATTAGTCCAAGATTGGTCTATGATATGAAAATGAAGATTAAGTTGATTATCTAAATACTTTTGATGGAATATATCCTGTAAAAATCGTATGATGTCCTTCATAGGAAACCTTTGGTGTTTCTGGTTGGTGACCAGGTGTTTTTCACATTTTTAACTTGTTTGGGTCATCTATGACATGGGAAATAGAGGAAGATTTCACCATGGTTTTTGGACCCTTTTTTCTAATTAGGTGGGTAAAGTGGCTTACAATTTAAAACTTATACTAAATTTGGCATCGATACATAATATTTTACATGTATCATAGATTTAGAAATATCTTTCTAACCCATCTCATGTATTGAAATAGGAGGATCATGATGTTGATCCAGATTTATCTAATATTGAGTATCTCATTAGGATTATTTATTTTGATATAATGGTTCTACATGGGAGGATGATACCTTTGTTTTGTGTTCTATGGTATCATGGTTCTAATTTTCATGATACTTGGGAGTGTGAGGAACTGATGAGAGTGTATTGTCCTAATCTCATTGATATTAAAACTCATTGATGGTATTTCTAAGGATATAATGCTTCTATGTTGGGGAGGTTATAATATCTCTTTACTCATTTTCAAGTACTCTTTGACCCCTGTTTTGATCATTCTTTGGTTGGGATTTATCTCGGTTTGCTTCGGGTGGAGTTTGGATGGGTTTTTAGAAATTTGGTGCAGTGCATGGTTGGTGTATTGTTTGAATAACCCCTTCACCCAGTGTGAAATCCAAGCACACCTAGATAGTGGGGAATGCATTTTTGGGTCATGGTTTCCCAAAATATTCACCCACCTAAGTTAAACCTAGTGTTGTTTTAGAAAATTTGTTATGTTCGTCTACCCCAAATTGAAGAAACCACTTTTACTACTAGTATATTATAATTATGGGGTCGGTCCATAGGGATAGAGAGTCAAGGAATTATGTTTATCTATTTTGTGATTAATTAGGTGAATATTTAAGAAAATTTGGAGATGGTGTTTGATGTTCCAATGATAGAGTAACTGATTCTTCAATTTCTTTGTTGAATTTCTTTAAATACAATTAAAATTCAATACATGGTTCTGAAGATGAATAAGAATAATCCTTCGGGGCTTTGGATTTTCAATATCATTTCTAAAATGATTTATTTATAATGTTGTTTTGTTCATAATAATTATCATCTCTGAATTTAGAAGTTAATGTAACCCCCTTGGTCTATTTAATTATAATTAAAATGTAAATATTGATCCAATGGTCTAGAAATTAGCCTTTATTAACTTTATTTAAGAAAAATCCTTTATGAGACGACAAGTTCTCCCAATGTTCATGGGTTTAATTTGTCATAAAGTTCTATAAAGATCCCTAAGAACCATATTCTTGGACCGAAATAGGTTTTCTATTGAGATTAAGAACAAGGTTTCGAAGGAAGTTATGAGAGGAAAACAAACAACATAAACACAACAAAATAGTTGATTCACAATGAACATAATTATCCACATCGCAAAAACATAGGATAAATTAGCTACATATTGAACAATTGATGAGTAAAAAACACATAATACCTAAAACAAACATTACATTAGATCTTAAAATAGGAACATTGGAATTAAAGAGTGGCAACAACTCCCCTTAACTGTCCAACTGGTTGTTCGTCTGGAACATAGAGGGATTCACTCTTATTTATAGAATTTAAAACTACATGATGTTTAGTAAAGTAAACTTGACTTGGACTCACTTTATCCACTGATAGGTGATATGTCTCACCGCCCTTGTCTTTAAAGGTGTAGACTATCGGTTGGTGGCGGTATATGGCATGTAGTGTCGCCCCCTATGGCGTGTAGTATCAACTTCAGCCACTAACTGCTTATGGAAGGGGGAACACGTCATGTGAAATAGTAGTGCATGACATGTGTATCTAGACCACAACATGGGTGCGTACTTGATCTAGCTGATCCGTGCAATGGAAATGGTACACATCTTGTTTTTATAATGCGCATTCCATGTATATGTGAAATTTTTCTCTGATTTTTTCTGATTTCTGAATTTGTATGTAAAAACACTTGAAAATCATCATGAAGACCTAAATAACACATTTTATCTACCAAATATCATATATCTAGTGAAAAAAGGTTTTTATACTCAATAGAATGTACGAAAATGTATACAAAAATCGGGAACATCATTCTCCCTCACACTTAGTCATTTGCGTTCCCTCAAGAAAAATCTCAACATCTAATTAACAGAATCCATACTCTAAAAAGGGAAACATTCGAATAATTATAATCATAAAAACTTTATCCATAACAATGTATTTTAAAAGGAATAAAACATATTTAAACTCGAATTATATTCTAAACATGCCTTCTATATAATTCAATTAATGATTTGAATCCTCTTTCATCCAAATTATTCAACTTTTCATAACTACACATTCCACTTGATGGTTCACCAGAAGATACCACACTCACCACTCAAGCTTATTTTATTAGAGTTATGCTCAGTATCTAGTATATTGATTCTATCTATAATCTTGCATGTATTCGCATTCGGTACTTTAGAAATCAAATCACAAAATCATGAGTTCCTTCAATAAGGTTCAAATGATGCTGAGGCTTTAGGAAGGTATGTAATTATGTGAAAAATAATCTCATAATCTTGAAAAAGGATGATGGATTATTTAATAATATGGCATGATATTCATTATGAGTCTTACTGAAGATGCATCCCCAATATGATCTCTCAAAATATCATCGTCACCATAATGAAATTCCCTTTCTAACATGGGTCCACAAACCATCAAGAAAGTAAATGAATGAATAAGGTCCAATTTTTAAACACCACTAAGAATATGATGAATAGCGGTTGGGAACCCTTCTACCCAAAATAAACAAGAGGCACACTCCCTCACACTTAATTTTAGGGTTTCTCCCCACAATGTACCATGAATAACAAAATTTCCATATTAAAAAATAAACTAAATAACCATGAAAAAATATCAACTAATTTGGGTAGGGTGGGAAAATAGGTTTGTAATGTTTCATCCTAACAAGGTAGTTCATGGTTTCTATGGGTTTCATGAAGTTCATATGTAGGGTAGTTCTCAAGATCAAAAGGGTTAAAAAATCAATTTCCTCAATCATTTTATTGTGATTCCAAAATCATCATGGTTTTAAGAGAAAGAATAAAATGTTTTTATAGTTATGCATATCCCAAGAATATATCAAGAATGAGGGTATAATAAAGAATATGTATAAAAGGTTTAGAATACCTCTTAGGAATCGGAAAATTTAAGGGTCAATTTGGTCATGAAATGAGTATAAATGATCAATACAATAAATGTAAATTTCCAAGACTTTAAATCTAGAATCAAACTATATCTTCAATCATTTAAAAATTCATTAAAATTTAAAATAAGTATGTAACTTTTAAAATTCCCTTTTTTCCTTTATTATTTATAGTTATAAATAATCAAATAAAAATCCATATTTCAAAATATTTCATCTATTAATAATGTCTCTTGGATCAGTTTAAGGGAAAATACTAGAGTAGTCAGAAACTCCCCCCCCCCAAACATAATATTGCACATGGTCCCCCAAGTGGAACTCTAAAGAAGAAAATAGGATGTGGAAAAACAAAGGTGGTTCAGGATGAGGGGTAGTAGTGATAGAAGAAATGGAAAAATAATAATAATGAAAATAAACACATAATACTCTCCTTGATGTTAGCTGGAACAGATAGAAAGTAGTCGATAAGAGATGCCCATATCACACCAGAGTAACTATGACTGTTGAGGCAATGGAAGAAAATTCTATAAGCACATACACCATCACATCCCAAGAATAGCACAAAAGAGATATATATAATGAAACAAGTGTGAAAAAACCAGTCATGGGGTGTCTTTAAAAGAGTCATCATCTGCAATAGGGGGATCTGGTAGAGGAGGATCAACAGTAATGGATGAGGAGATCACGGACTCTATTCTCTATGTGTTGGCCACAGAAGGTACATCCATCATAACACCGGAAGTATTGGTAGGTGGAGGAAATGGATCAGTGAGTTGAAAGTGAGGTTATACTGACACATCATGTTAATGGGGTTGGCAATAAATGGATGAGGATCAGATGGAGGTGCAGGTGATGGGGTAGTGAAAGGACCAAATGATGGATAATGAGCAGTATAATACCCTCCATCAGTGTCAGCGCTATGTGATGGTATCCTGGTGGTGCCCCATGAGGTCTATACGGTGGTATAGTGTGGCTAGGTGGAGGGAAATGGGTGGGGGGTCTGCCGAGGGTGTGGGTGGAGGTGGGGCTGTTTATGGGACAAAATAAGAGGGAATTGTGGAAGAATGAAGAAGGATGAAAGAAGTGGGGGAAGGCAGAGAATGGACATCCGCTGGTGTATGGGTTGGGTCCTGGTCAGCAACACTAGCAGGAGCAGCGGGGCCATCTCACTCCCCTATAGGAGTAAGGGTATCCTGCATGAATACAAATCCATCTCCCCAATTCTTGACCAACATCATGCAAATAAGAATGATGAATTCCATATGCTGAGGAGTTCTAATGTGGTCATTGTTTCCTCTAGAAATGGGAATGACCTCATTGATTTAAGGTTCAAACATTCTATGTGGTTTCTAACATGTTTGTTCGTAGAACCGGAAACATCCAATGATTTCATATTCATTTGGACCTACTTTCCAAAGGTAGGTTCTCATTAGTTGTGAACCGACGAGGCTTAAGAATTTGCATTTGTCGAGAGGATGGGAGTTTAGACTCATCACACCTTTTTTAGGGGAATTATTGTCTACTCTGGGACTCTCTTTATAGATTTAAGTTATGCTCGTGAATCCTTATTAAATTACCAAGTATGAAAATTATCTTTCCTTTAGATATGACAATCAATGATTAATATGTATGAGATTTAGAGAATCTTTTATATGTATTCTGGGTTCTTCATCGATATAGAATAATCTGTATTTGTTAGAGATTCTTTGTCAATGGTATCCTTCGACAAATTATATAGAAATCTCTTGGTCATTATGATAACCATACTGGTTTTAAAGGCACTCAGTGGGGCACCTGAAGTTTATTATCATTCAGAAGGACATAGATTATTTCAGAATTGGGATTGTACCCATAGGTGGGCTACCTACGTATCCTATGTTTTAAAAAATGAATCATAACCCATGTAGTTTGAGTAAATAAACACGAGGTTTATGCATGATTGATGGCTCAAAGAAAGATGTCATAATTACTATTACACTCTAAGCTCATGTGAGTCATGCTTGGTGTGAGAAACAAGAGGTATTGGTAAAACCAGACAATTGTGCCATGAAATATGCAATTGTAAGAAATGATGTGGGGTTTATGTATGTATGATTGTCTAGATAGATTAAGATTAGGATTTACTTCCGGGAAGAAACCCGGGAACAAGGTCAATAAAGGTATATGTGCTTTATGGAGATTTTGATACTTAACTTAGGAATTAATCCAGAGAAGGATGCCCAAATTAGAGAGGACTTATTATTGGGTTTTACTCCTGAGAAGGAAGCCCAAATCAAAAGTAAATTAAGACCAGTTAAGAGAAATTATGACTGGGGCTTACTCTTAAAGAAGAGGCCCAGGTTAAAGGGAACTATGACTGGGGCTTACTCTTGAAAAGGAAGCCCGGGATAAGGGAATTTGGATTTTGGTAACTTGGGGCTTACCCCGAAGGAGGATGACCATATTAAAATAATTATGGTTGGGGATTACTCCTGAGGAGGATGCCCAAAATTAAGGGAAGTTGAAGACTGGGGCTTACTCATGAAAGGAGGCCCGGGTTAGGGGACTTGGGGATTACTCCTAAGGAGGATGCCCAAATTTGGGATTTTGAGATTGAGACTTACTCCTGAGAAGGAGGTCCATATTAAAGATCCTCTCATCTTTAAAGGATGAGGTTGAATGAATGAAATCTCCAACCATAGTGACATAAAGATATGTAAATCACTAGGTTTTGAAAAAATTTCCACATAATTCCTCTCAGATAAGGAATCCGACAAAGGAACCATGCCATAAATGGACTTGAAGGGGGTTATAAAGGCTAAATTTTGAAGAGGAGAGGTGGATTTGAAGAAAGAAAGTGAATAGGAAGAAGGGGCACCCAAAAAGAGAGAGGTGTGCAAGTCCTGTGTGGGCACGTAGGTCATGTGTCGTGCAAGTATACTTGCATGACACATGGGTACTTGATTGACGGTCAACCATTAGGGTAATACTTGGGCGAGACTTGGCTCAAACCCTTAATATTATCCCTAAAGGATTCCAAAAGAGTGGTGTGCAAATTTTATTGAAGGGATAAGGCGGTGTATAAGTGTGGCCCTTTCTCTTAAGGGCTAGCCACTTAGGCACGCAAGTGTTGATGAGTTTCAACACTTAGGCCGTGTTTCCCCTATTTAGAGCTTCCATTCTAGGAAAGAAATTTCCTTAGAAGTGTTTGGAAGACTTCCAGAAGAGACTAGGGCACCGGGAGCTCCAATCTGAGTTTTGGAATTTTTCCATCGTCATATGGGGGGCCCACAAGGGGTATTTTTAGGCTACTGAAGACCCTAGACGAAAATCAAAGCGGGCATGCAAGTTGCCTACATGACCACTATGTGGTGCACAAGTATACTTACGTGCCCATGATGAAACATGCACGATCCAGGTGGGAGGAAATCCTTCTTCATGCCTTTGTCGATTTTTGACGTTTCCTTAAAGGATGAATCACTTTGGATTAAGGTATTTCCTTTTTTCAGTCGTTAGACTTTGTGATGGAAAGGATCATTGACAAAAGTCCCCCCTCAGAGATGGATCCAAAATAAATGAGGATGTGACTCTGAGGTAAAGAATAAAACCAAGGAATATGCGGTGCTCAAGTGTTGAGCACGCAAATGACAATGCGCAAGGGTGAGCCGCGCAGTATTTGGTGCACAGGGGTGTCGCCTTGCCTATATATAGGCGGTCATTCCATGCGCAAAGCACCGAATATTAATGCTTATGATCTCTCGTCGCGCAAGTTGCCTTCGCCACGCAAGTTACTCATTTTTCCACTACTTCCTTTTGTGTCATGCTACTATAGAGGTATTTGGACTGGCACTGTGATACCTGCGCGCCAAAACTTGCGCGATGCACTTATACTTGCATGCCAACTTTGGGACTTACACGCCTTAAATACCTTATCCAATTTTTCACTTTTCTTCACAAATTTGATGAAAAATCAACTTACTTAAGAGTTAATTATTCGACCTTTTTTCAGATTCAATGGCTCCAAGAAGAATCTGAACTGCTGATGAAATGGCCAGCAAGCGAATTGATGATATGATGAACATTGTTGGCCATTATAATTATACTATTTGTCACACCACTGTTCTAGATTTTTCCATGTACCTAAAGAAGTATCATCTTGACTTCCCACAGAGTATTTATCTACCTTTTTATGGCTATGGTCATCAACGAGAAGTCACAATTCCATAGGTAAAGAACTATCTCCCAATTTCTTGGTTTCAGAATTACACCAATTTTGCTTTAGTAAATATCTCAAGTGGAGGAGCATTTATAAATACAGGAACAGTGGAGAAGGCCTACATAATGCATCATAGCCCATGTACTTCAGATCTGAAACCTCACAAGCCTGAGCTACAACCACATTGTTATCCCTCAATTTTTAGAAACACTTATATGGATCAATCCAAAGGCTGGAAGAAGAGTTGGGACTTTCATCCTGGAAGAGGTGTTAAGCCAACATGGATGTGGGCATACTGGGTGTGACAAACTTGCGCAGAGTTTGTTGAGGATTTGAAAGGAGCTACAATATATGAAGTCATCTAGGTTGGGAAAACATATGTTTACAGGAATGATGACTTTGTGACAGAGATACTCAGCCATTGGAGCCCAGAAACCAATTCATTCCATATGAATCATGGAGAAGTAGGAATTAGTCTATGGGATGTCCACAAGATCTTAGGGGCTCTAATTTTTGGTGATATGTATGATGAATTCGCCCCCCCAAGGAAACTTGGAATGATTCAGAGAAGACTCCGGCTTTAGATCAGGAATTATTGAAAATCTTTCACAAGCTCAAGAGTTCAGAGACTTCCCTAACTCATTCTAGAAAAGATATTCATCCAGAGGAGTGGATGAATATGGTTCTTACCAAGAAGCAGGAGAAGGAGCCAAAGGATAAGGGATCGAAGGGGTAGGGGACCAAGGAGAAGGGGCCCACCTATACTCGTCCTACCACCTTCCCCAAAACAGAGAAGAGGGGTGCTCCTGGCACATTCTGGCCGACTCTAGAAGTAAGAGAATTTGAGATGTGGGGATTCGAAGTGAATCAATGAATCCCAAAAAAGACTCATCTGGCGGGATTCTTAGCCTTGTATCTCATTGTTTATCTTTTTCCATTCAGGGATTCTAAGGGAGACATCAGGCTAGGGACCTCCATTGTTGCAGCCAAGTTGGCTGAGGGGAAAATGGTTGGGTTGGATACCCCCATTTTAGCAAATATTCACATTATCTTACACCATGTCTTCATGGGTAAGTATCCTTTGAGAATAGTGGGACCATTCCATGTTTTGTGGGGATGGATCGCCACTCACTTCAGAACATATAATGTACAGAACGGAGTACAAATCCCTGAAAGTTCTTTCAGGCCATCAGTGCAGGAATTCTCTATAATTTCTCCGCTATCTCTCAATTACTATGACATGAAGGTTAGGCTGAGCATGTATAAGGAATTAAACTTCTTTCCTTATGGAAACCCGCCAACCGGGTGGTTTGTTGATGATGGAACCGTTGGTCAGGAATTGAGGGCGTACATGCTGGCCTACAGAGATGGTGTACTGGCCACCAGGATTAACAGAGAGATTATATGTGAGGCCTATGCTCCATATAGATTTGAACACCAATTCAAGTGTCTGTAGCAGACTGTTGTATCCCCTCTTGTGCATGTCAGGTCAGAGTAACATCGGATGGTTTCCCGACAACTATGGTTGCTGACATCTAGGGAGAAGATCGAGGCAGTGTTTGATCTACCAGTTGATATAGCGGCTAGTAACTTAACTACATGGTATGCTGAGAACTGTATAGCCTCATACCCAGGAGGGGTGTTGAATCACCCATTTTATCATGTAAGGAAAATGAAAATAACCGTAGAGAAAGAAACCCTTCATCTAGAAGGTGATTCTTCTACACCACCCGAAGCTGATTCATTGGTGTCTTCACCATGGGGCGACTCATCGGATTCCCAAGATGGGGATGATGAGGAACAACATGCGGAAAAGTGGCCTCATTCTAGATATAATCCTTCTGTCAGAATAAAAAGACCAACTCCATAAACTCCTAGTGAGTTACTTCATTAGGGAACTTTAATCATCATTACTTTATAGATCAACAAGTCTTATTTTATTATTCTCTATCTGTAGTTGTAGGAACTGGGAAGAAGCTGAAGTCCAAGATTGTAGGACCGTCCTCATAGATTTCTAGTACACATACTGAATATATATGACCAGAGGCTATCCAGACATGGTGGAGTTTATACTGCGGTGCTGAAACTGCCTGGCTGGATTTTTGTGAGGGGATACACCTCCCTAGAATAGGGAATCTTCTGGATTCTATAGATATCTGTTACATGGACAACCCTGATGAAGTGCGGGCATAAATCAGAGAGCTATAAATTCTCATATATGACACTGATGATTCCATTCCTACCACCAAGCGGGTGAAGGAAATGATAGATTTTAGTGCCACTGGGGTGGTTCTGAAGATGAGGAGTGGCGCGATTAGATGGCTCCTGAATAAGTAAGTTTCTTTCCTTATTTTCTTTGTAACTTGATTTCAATCAAAGATTTTTTACTCAAGGAAATTATTTTCTTTATCCTATAGCTTGAAAATAAAGGAAATATTGAGGTTCCTTCCCCACAGTATAGCCCTGTTGGTACTTCCATTGGGGCTAATGAAACTCCTCGTGAGTCGGGCGAGATATCTTCATGACAGCAAGCCATGGATGAGGAGTTGGACCTAGCTTTCCATTTTTCAATTCAAGTACAACTAAAGGAGACTGTCGACACTCCCAAAAAACCAAAGAGTCAAACACATCGAAGGAAGAAGTCCACAACTAAACGCTTCATCAGTAGTGGTAAGTCCTTCAGATAATCATGAGTCCTAACCCATGAAAAATATTACTCATACTTTTTGGGATTGCAGGGGATTCTTCAATTTCCCATTTGAGGGAGAGGACTGACCCTCTTCTAAGAACAACGGAGGGTTCTGGTGAACAATCACAAGCTCATGATGGATTGGCTGCTCCTGAAGAGGAACCATCATCTATTCTCAGTATCACTCCTACTGCTACTGCAAGAAGAGAAGAACCTGCTTCTGGTAAGTTAAAAATGCTTCATAAAATGTTGAATGAAACATCAATTGACTTCCATTCCATGTTACTTTAGTATGAACCCCTACACTAGATATTTTGACGTCCATTGCAACTGATGCCGCTATTTTATCTGAAGAAGTTGTCCAGGGTCAGAGGCCGCACAATGAAGGTTGCCAAGAATACATATCGAATGCTCCCACTGGTGAGATTAACCAGGATTCTGAGATTACATTGGATGAAATGATGGAACTTGGTGCATCTTTTGAAGATTCTTTAGATCATGTTAAATTACCATGTAATTTAGAAGATTATGGATTTAAGTGTTATCCTTCATCCTATTAAAAATAACTTCTTATTACATCTATGATCATGATCTGTTGAAATGTGCAGTTCTATCTGAGCAAACTGCTGAACTGTCAATGCCTTAAAGGGGTATAGAAAACCCTACTATTTCAGAGACATTAGCTCAAGTGGAGCTTAACCTAGAAGAGCTTCCTGAAACTCATCCTGAAAATCCGGTTGATGTTATGAAAGATAGGGAGGAGCCTTATCAAGTTACTGATCTACCGTTGGGTAAGAGATAACAATTTTTGCGACTGTACTTAATTTAAAAGACAACCAATCAACTTTTGTTATCCTTTGAAACTAACCAAACTTTTAATTGATTAGGTAGGGACATCATTTTTAGTGGCTATATCTGGAGGTGAAGCCTCAGCTTCTACCCCAACGGGAATAGAAAGTGAAGAAACACTGGTCAGGGGGGAAGGAGCAGAACAGGGTACTTCCCTAAGTGCATTAATCTCAGATTATATTCCCCCCTGTGATAGTGATGCTGAGTAAGACCCGGAGATACAAAAAGCCCTCTAATTTTCATGACGCAAGGCATGAAAGAACATATGGAAGATCATATATGAAGTGCCTTTAGAAGAGCTGTCATCTAAGATTCCCCAACTGTCTTCCCTATTCATCATGTCAGGACTTGGCAGTTTTGGATATCAAAAGATCCATGCCATCGTAAAACAAGTCATATTAAGAAGGGATCAGGAGCAGAAGTACCATCAATATTTGACCATAGTAAGGTTGCCAGCCAATATCAGTGAATTTGAGGCTGTGGTTTCCCAAGATGAGGCTAATCGTGCTTCCAAGTTGAAGGAGCTGAAGCATAAGATCAAGGAGAAGGTTGTCCAGCAGATATACCTTCAGCAACAGTTGGATGTTGTCAATGGGGAACTTGACATACTGAACAATTCACTAGAAGGAGTTCAAACAAATGGTATGAAATCCATTACTGAATCCAAGAAAGCACTCCATCAAGCTGATAAAGAGTGAAGTTGGTCAAGTGCATGAGCTTCAAGTGGCTCCTGATGAAGCTCAAGATGCTGTAAATCAAATGAATATTTATGTTGAAAGCCTCTTGTAATTTCTGAAAAAGAGAAGAGACTCTAGTCTATGGATGTCCTTCTAACATTGGTGCATCAAATTAAAAACACTTTCATCTTCAATCATTTTTTCATGCATTCACTTTCGCTACCTGCTTTACATTTTTACTTATGCTAATGGGACTAGTAAGCATAGTTTTTTTTTCTAGGATTATTAAAAATAACCCTAAAAACATTAAATATTTAATTGCTCAAATATTACCTAAATCATACAAAATGTATTTTTAGTGGGGTGGGACTTGACTCTTGTTCAGAGTTCCCTTTTCTTTTTTTGTGGGATGTTTAAAGTCATGCATGTTGGACATAAAAAGGCTAATGTTTAAGGTCAAAATAGATTTGACCAAATGGATTAACATTGACTCAATTCCTTGATAATTTATCTGAAAACATATTAACAAGTTCAAGTATGAGGGAAAATATGTAAATGATGACTTAAGAAATTTTGAATCTGAGGAATGATATGAAAATTGGCTAAAAGGCATTAGAAGAAGCAGTTCCCAAGAATGAAGTTACCACTATTTAAAAAACCTGTTAGGGGTTTGAATTATGCAGGGCCACCTAAGGGCGTTGGATGCATAGTCAATTAATAGCATCTTTTGGCTGACAGGTCCGTTATGTAGACTACTTATGCAGGGCCGCCTAAGAGCATGTGCTTCATAGTTAGGCAAAAGAACTCTTAGAAATTTACTTTTCTACTTCTAAAAATTCAATGGAAGTTTATGGAGATAAAAATATTCCAAATCACAGAGCTTGTTGTATGGAGAGAGGTACATAAATATGGAGAAGATATTTCCAAACAAGACCGTCTAAGAACTGGATGAATGTCACTCCTATGAAGGTCTGGCCCAAACGTAGGGAAGGGAAATATAAACCATAGACTTGAATACTTTCAGATCATGAAAAATAACATGGGACAAATATATTAAGAATGGCTATTTTCTGCAGGTCCTTACATATTTTCGAAAAGACAAATAAGGACAAAATATGTTTTCTTGTAATGGTCCGAACCTCTCTGGCCCATTCCTTTGTCAAAAAGAAGGTCATTAAGTGTTCTGGAGGGTAGAAAGGAATTTTCCCACACTATTCAGAATTTTTTAACTACACGCCGTGTAGTGTGAGTACACGCCATGTACCACCTTGCTCGGTATACCCCATGTTGAATCAGTGTCCTTGCCGTGTGAAATAAATGACTACACGTCATGTAGCCCATACTACACACCGTGTAGTTCCTCCCCGCGTACGCATTACCTTCAAACCGTGTGTTGACCAGTCAACGGTCGTGTGCCATTTGGAATCTGTGTCCTTGCTGTGTGAAATAAATGAGTACACGCGATGTAGCCAATACTACATGCCATGTAGTGTCTCCCCGCATACGCGTTACCATCAAACCATGTGTTGACCAGTCAACGGTCATGTTCCATGTTGAATTCATGTCCTTGCCGTGTGAAATAAATGATTACACGCCGTGTAGCCAATACTACACGCCGTACAGTGTCTCCCGGTGTACGCATTACCTTCAAACCGTGTGTTGACCAGTCAACGGCCACATGCTGCGTTGAAGGCCGTGTTGTAAGCCGTGTGGTGACCGTGTGAAATGGCCGAGTACACACCGTGTACTATAAAGTACACGCTGTGTACTTTATTTTTTCTCGCCTATAAAAGGAGGGGGCCTCTCTTAATTTTCAAATCACTCCTCTCCTCCTCTATCCTTCGATAAGATCTCTCCCAAGAGACTCTAAGGCTCTTTTCTTCCATAACTTCCTCGTCCGAGCTCTGATTTATGATCCGTCAGTGGCCATGGGATAGTAACGATGAGGCAGAAATTCTGAGCTTGGATCTGTTGCTTTCCCTTCATCCTTTCCTACCCAACTTCCACCTGAGTAGGTTTTTCCAGGTTTTGACAGAAGCGACGGACGCTTACCGATGACTTCTAAAGCTGATCCGGGGGGGAGCATTGTTATCATAACCTGTTGAAGTAGGTATCTTACCTTCTTCTCTATAATTTGTACATCATGCTGGATGGGTGTCCTCTTGTTTACATGAAACACTTTTGATCCAGTTTAATAAAGATAATAAATGGCTTATATAACGGGGATGGGAAGTTTGTTAATGCAGTTACATTATTTATATCTTGTGATTTTAGGTTGAGAATTGAATAGGCTTATGCCTACTAAAAATCATGATCTTTGGGGCCTTTTTCTGCACAATTAAATGTTTACCTATCTTTCTAGACCGTTTAGGGATAGAAACATTGTTGAATGTGGAAATTGTTTAATCACGTAAAGTTGGATGATTAAATGAAAATCTGGAACACTTATGTGATCACCCCGATTGAAAAAAACTGAAATAATAAACATGTGGGTGCTGTTTTGGGGTTTATTTATGTGAAGGGGGTGTTTTGTGGGTTGTTGTGGATCGGGTGAGCAGCAGGGCTGTGGTTGACTTGGTTGTGGTTCGGGGTGAATGCTATGTTGGTGATGGGTAGCAGGGTTGCGATAAATGGTATCAAAGGGATGATGATGTATGAGTTTCGGTATGTTTATGGTGGTTGGCAGCGGGGCTGCAGGGATGGGCTTGTATGTGAATGAACTATGGGTTGTGAATAATTAATAAAAGTGGAAGAGTTAATGAATGGTGGGTATGGTAATGGAACAGAAATAATAATCAATGGGGTTGGTTGGTTATTAAGAAGGGACTTTTTTGTGTTTCTTGTGTTTTACTAACTTGATTTGTGGAGGGAAAGGATATTTTTTACGAACGTTTGATGTGGTTGGTTGTGGATAGTTTCCTAGTAGTTAAGGAACTAATAAACTGAATCTGTTAAAACATGAAAACCTAAATGGGGTTGGGGTTGTTTTTTGTATAAATGCTTCGTAGTAGCAGTGTCGAGGCATGTGCTTAGTTCTCTATTTAGAATCCATAGGTTGGGATGTGTGTTTGGTATAAATATATATATATTTGTATCTTTGTGTTTTGTCGCACCCCACCCATGTTGAGCACTTAGTGCCGAACACTCCCATCTCATGGGAGAGGGTGTTTTCCCCTTAGTTACTATCTCTTTACTTCTCCTTCTTCTATAGGCTGTGATGGATTGAGGTGACCTTACACCCAAGACTCTTCGGGTAGGTTTTGATTATGGTGGTTTTAGCCCAAGACTCTTTGGGCAGGTTTAACTACTTTTTCTCAAGAATCTTTGGGATGAGGCCCAGGTGTGTGTTGGCGGGATACACGGTTGTGAGGCCCAGATGTGTGTGGGCAGGATACATGGTTATGAGGCCCAGGTGTGTGCAGGTGGGATGCGTGGTTTTGAGGCCCAGGTGTGTGCATGCGGGATATGTGGTTCTTGAGGCCTAGGTGTGTGAGGGAGGGAAGAGTGTAGTAGCATCAGGACGTTCACCATTAGGAAGAGCATCTAACTAGTGGGAAGTGGTGGAGGGTACCCAATACTCTTTTTCTTATATACTACTACTACCCGTTTTTTTGTGTTTTTGGTGAGCATGGCTGGTGAGGTTGGGTGGATAGAATTCCTTGCTAGGTTTTGGTTTCTTCTGTTTTTCTCACGGGATATTAGGATGTCTCCCCACTTGTTCATGAGAGCTTTAGGTTTCCCTACTGAGTATACTTGTATGCTCACCCTATGTTTACTTTCAGGTTTCTAGGAGGACTACTAGGGTCGTGCGGGACCCTACTAGTCAGGACAGTTGGAGTTGTTGTAGTTTTTTTACTCTTGTTTCTTTTGGTATTGTACTTTTGAGCTTTATTATACTTTTACTTTGATTCTGAATTGTTTAAACATGCATGTGGGATTGGTTTGGGTTTATTTCCATTTACTTGTCTCTTTCTTGTTTTGGTGTTGGAATCATCCTATTTCTAGATCCTAAATAATAAAAAGGTTAATGCCTCCCATATTTGTAAAAACTCATACCCATGGTGCTAGTCGCCACCCCAAGGCCTACTGGAGGTGAGACTTAGGGGTCATTATCTCCCTTTCACCATTTCCATCTCAGGAGGGGCATCTTTGGTGGGAGGGGGTCGTGACAGAATGGTATCAGAGGTGATGGTTGAGATATAGGATGGAGTTTGGAGTTATGCATAGTGAGGATTGCATGGGATGATAGGGAAACAATGTTGGCTGATCATGGTGTGTGAAATAGGCCAGGGAAGACCGGCTAGGACACGGGATTTTAGGGCCCCCTGTGATCTGATGCAAGGACTCTAAGCCTTCTGAATGACCAAGTGAGACTAAATTGATTGCAGGGTAGAGACCCTAGGGAAGGTACATGCATCATCATGATTGTGTTTTACCTGATTTGGGTGTTCTGGGATAGAAATTGAAATAAAATGATAAAATAAAACCTTAAGAAAAATGTTTCTTTACTACTTGGGATTAGGCGATCCTTGTTTACCATATAGCTATGGCACCTGGACGACATCCCCAGGTGACTCAGACGGCCGAGGCCCAGTAGATTTAGGTGGTCAATCAGTTGAGGATTGACTGAGAGGAGGAAGATAGCAAGTGGCAGAAGACTCTTTGTTCTTTCAAGTGGCAGACCCTCCAGAAGTACGAGGGTAGTACTTCAGATATGGAGATAGAGGGGTGGCTTGGGGAGCTGGGGATCTCTTTTACATTGATCCGTGCTCTGAGGGAGTACAGGTTTACCCAATCAGTCAGTCGGCTGAGAGGTGTGGCATGATAGTGGTGGATGCTCTACCTCAGAGAGAGGATAAAGGTAGAGGTTCAGTGGGCAAACATTGAGAAGGAATTCCGAGAGGAATTCCTTTCTTCCATGATCATGGATGAAAAGTAGCAGGAGTTACTATCCCTCCAGTAGGGGAGTATGTTAGTATGTGAGTTGGGGATCAAGTTCAAGGATATCCTATGCTTTTCTCCGGATCTCTTTCTGGATGAGGAGTCTCAGGCAAGACGTTTGGAGGAGGTGCTCCATCCTTTGCTCCAGTATGCTGTCACCCCCTTCAACCTTCCGACGCACTTGGTAGTACAAAAGAAGGAAGAAGTTGTAGAGAGGATTCACTCACAGGGAGGTGCACCATGTGAGGGGATCCATCCAGGTTCATTGAAGGGGAAGGCAGTCAGTAACAGGTCTCCTATGACGGTACCTTCCATATTCGGGATAGTAGGGAGCAGACCCCAGAAGTTCCAGTTCAGATATTCAGGTCCTCATCCCTTTTTCACGATCCCAAGACCAAAGTGTTTCTCTTGTGGAGTTTTCGGTCACATTCAGAGTCGGTGCCCAACCCGATCTCATTACAGTGGAGGTGGGCAGGTTCAGTTCCCACCTCAGCAGCACCAGTTGCCGACGAGGCCCTTCCAGTAGCAGCAAGACCATGATCCTCTGAGGGTAGACTTTGTAGGAGGATTCCGACCTCTGGGTTCTCCTCATGGACCTTGAATAGGGTGTGGTCGGGGAGGTGGTTGACATCAGAGAGGTAGAGGAGTTGGGCGTGGAGAGTTGCACGCCGCAGAGTTGGAATCTCCGGTAGGACCAGAGGTGGTGCGAGGTACGATTTGTTTGTTCATCACTCTCGTTTCTGCCTTGTTCTATTCAGGAGCTTTGCACTCCTTTGTTCCACCTGGTCTAGCCCTTTCTTTGGAACTAGACATAGAAAGACTTCTCGTACCCCTGATGCTGAGTACACTAGTTGGAGTCCAGACCATCGTATCTTGTGTTTTCTGGGGATGTGGGATGATTTTGGGACCGCATCGATCTAGTGGGGACCTTCTTTTACTAAAAATGCATCCATACGATGTCATACTGGGCATCGACTGGTTGTTTTCTGTCAGTTCCGTTAGCGACTGTTTCCGAAGAAGAGTCATGTTCTCCGACGTGGATGGGAAGTGTGTATCTTTTGTTGGCGAGAGGAGATATCAGGTAGGAAGTCGGCATGTGAAGCCTCTACTTTCCTTGATAGGTGGGCTATCAGTGATTTTAGCGATATAGAGATGATGGATGTCCCAGAGGTTGTTGGGGAGTTCCTTGATGTTTTTCCCAAGGAGGTTGTGACTCTACCCCCCTGACGTGGCATTGAGTTCGGGATAGACTTACAGCTCGGTGCCCGTCTGATTTCAATGGCCGCTTATCTGATGGAACCTTCAGAGTTTCGGGAGTTGAGAATTAAGATTTATGATCTGATGGAGAAGGGTTTTGTTCAACCTAGAGTGTTGCCATGGGGTGCTCCAGTTTTGTTCGCGAAGAAGGCAGATGGTGGTCTCAGGCTATGCATAGACTACTGAAGGTTGAATCAGGTAATGGTCAAGAATCGTTACCCTCTTCCAAGGATAGATGATCTCTCCAACCAACTGAGGGGATCAGGTTGGTTTTCTAAGATTGATCTATGATCTGGATATCATCAGATGAGGGTAAAGGATTGTGACATCTCAAAAACGGCTTTCAGGTGCAGGTATGGGCACATCGAGTTTGTAGTGATGCCCTTTGGAGTTACGAATGCACCAACTGTGTTCATGGGACTTATGAACTTTGTCTTTCGAGAGTTTCTAGACCTGTTCATCGTTTTTTGTATCGATGACATCCTGATCTACTCAAGATATGAGGAGGATCACGTTGAGCATCTCAGGGCAGTTTTGGAAGTCCTTTGATACCACCAGCTTTTTGGGAAATTGTTGAAGTGTAATTTCTTGATGTAAGAAGTAAACTTCCTTGGGCATGTAGTATCTCAACATGGAGTGTCAGTGGACCCATTTAAGGTAGAGGAAGTTGTTTCTTGAGAAGCACTCAAGAGCATGGTATAAGTTCGTAGTTTCCTGAGGTTGGCAGGATATTATTGGAGGTTCGTTTCGGACTTCTCTCGAGTTTCTACTCCATTGATAGCATTGAATTTGACGAACCAAGTCTTCCTATGGAGCGAGCAGTGCCAGAAAGCTTTCGACTACCTGAAGGAGAATTTAGTCAGTGCTCCAGTACTCCGGGTGCCAGAGGAAGGGTTGTTGTATGAGGTGTTTTTTTATGCTTCTAGCCTTTGTTTGGGGAGCGTAATGATGTAGAAGAAGGGTTTGATCTGTTATGGGTCTACGTAGTTGCACCCTCATGAGCGTAACTATGCCACCCATGACCTAGAGCTTGCAGCAGTAGTGTTTGCAATGAATTTTTGGCGATAATACCTCTTTGGGGAACTCTTTGTGGTCTTCTCATCTCACAAGAGCTTACGTTATATCTTCTCTCAGCATGACCTGAACTTATGGCAGTGGAGATGGGTCGAGTTTCTCCAAGACTATGACTTCGAGATCTCTTACACTGAAGGTAAGGGCAACGTTTTGGCTGATGCCCTAAGTAGGAAGTCGCATAAGGAAGCGGTTCGGGAATCCACTGATGCTTGGAAAGTGATGGGAGATTTGGCTGCCTTGCACTTGGATGCAAGGGTAGAGGGTGTTAGAGGGTGTTTGTTTTAGATGACGGTATTGCCCTCCTTGTTGAAGAAGGTGGAAGGGTCTCAGTGGGGGGGACTCCAAGGCGGAAGTAATGCAGGATCGTGTCGATCAGGTAAACGCTCCAAAAGGATGGTTAGAGGACAGCCGACATCAGATTCTTTTCCATGGAATGCTTGGATTATTGGTTGTGAGACTTTTTTTCCTTGTTCTCTAGAATTTTGTAACATGTATGGATGTGTGGGGAAGGGAAAAACGTGATCCTTAATTGAGACACATTAATGTGGATGCGATTAAACCCGTGAAGGCGAGTCAGTGCCACCTAAAGCGGATAATATCTCGACATGGGTGAAGGAATTTCCCCAAACCACGTGTTCGGGCAGTGTGTTGGTTGTACGGTGTTGGGGGGCGGTGTAAGTTGGAAATCCTAATATATTGAAGTGGGAAAACCCAATACTTAATCGACACGCATTAATGCGGATGCGATTAAACCCGTGAAGGCGAGTCAGTGCCGCCTAAAGCGGATAATATCTCGACATAGGAGAAGGAATTCCGAACACCTATGATTAGGGTTTTTGGTTGGGTTCCTGTTATAATGAAAACCCTAAGAGGTATCTTGTTGGGTTCCTTAGGGTTGGTTTTAAATTCTCGGGGATGAGAATTTTTTAAGAGGTATCTGATGTAATGGCCCAGACCTCTCCGGTCCATTCCTTTGTTGAAAAGAAGGTCATGAAGTGTTCTGGATGATAGAAGGGACCTTTCCCACACTTTTCAGAATTTTGTAACTACACGCCGTGTAGTGTGAGTACACGCCATGTACCACCTTGTCGGGTATACCCCTTGTTGAAGCCGTCTCCTTGCCGTGTGAAATAAATGAGTACATGCCGTGTATCCCATTCTACATGCCGTGTAGTTCCTCCTCGTGTACGCCTTACCTTCAAACTGTGTGTTGACTAGTCAACAAGCATGTGTCATGTTGAAGTAGTGTCCTTTCCATGTGAAATAAATGAGTAAACATCGTGTAAACAATAATACATGTCGTGTAGTGTCTCCCCACGTACGCGTTACCTTCAAACTGTGAGTTGACCAGTCAACGGTCGTGTTCCATGTTAAAGCCATGTCCTTGCTGTGTGAAATAAATGAGTACATGCCATGTAGCCAGTACTACATTCCATGTAGTGTCTCCCCGCATACGAGTTACCTTCAAACTATGTGTTGACCAGTCAACGGTCGCGTGCCGCGTTGAAGTTCGTGTTGGAAGCCGCGTGGTGACCATGTGAAATGGCTGAGTACATTCCGTGTACTTTAGTTTTTCTCGCCTATAAATGAAGGGGGCCTCTCCTCATTTTCAAATCACTCCTATCCTCCCCTCTCCTTCGAGAAGAGCTCTCCCAAGAGACTCTAAGGCTCTTTTCTTCCATAACTTCCTCGTCCGAGCTCTGATTTATGATCCATCAGTGGCCACGAGATCGTAACGAAGAGGCAGAACTTCTGATCTTGGATCTGTTGCTTTCCCTTCACCATTTCCTACCCATATTCCACTTGATGAGGTTTTCCCAGGTTTTGACAAAAGCGTCGGATGTCGACGGATGTCTTCTATAGCTGATCCGGGGGCACATTGTTATCAGAACCTGTTGAAGTAGCGATCTTACCTTCATCTCTCTAATTTGTGCATCATGCGGAATGGGTGTCCTCTTGTTTACGTGAAACAATATTGTTCCAGTTTAATAAATATAATAAATTTCTTATATAATGGGGATGGGAATGTTGTGAATGCAGTTACATTATTTATATCTTGTGATTTTAGTTGTGAATTGTATAGTCTTATGCCTACTAAAAATCACGGTCGTTGGTGGCCTTTGCTTGCACAATTAAATTATTCCCTCTCTTTCTAGACCGTTTATGGATGGAAACTTTGTTGAATGTGGAAATTTGTTAATCACATAAAGTTGGAAGATAAAATGAAAATCCAGAACCCTTGTGTGATCACCCCGGGTGAACAAAACTGAAATAATAAACATGTGGGTGTTGTTTTGGGGTTTATTTTTGTGAAGCGGGTGTTTTGTGGGTTGTTGTGGATCGGGTGAGCAGCGGGGATGTGGTTGGCTTGGTTTTGGGTTGGTGTGAATGCTATGTTGGTGATGGGCAGCAGGGTTGCGATAAATGGTATCAAAGGGATGATGATGTATAAGTTTCGGTGTATTCATGGTGGTTGGCAACGGGGCTGTAGGGGTGGGCTTGTATCTGAACGAACTATGGGTTGTGAATAATAAATAAAAGTGGAATAGTTAATGAATGGTGGGGTATGGTAATGGAAAGGAAATAATAATCAATGGGGTTAGTTGGTTATTAAGAGGGGACTTTTTTGTGTTGCTTGTGTTTTCCTAACTTGATTTTTGGATGGCAGGGATATGTTTTACAAATGTTTGATGTGGTTGTTTGTGGATAGTTTCCAAGTAGTTATGGAAATAATAAACTGAATCTGTTGAAACATAAAAACCTAAATGGGTTGGGGGTTGTTTTTTTTATGCATGCTTCGTAGTAGCAGTGACGAGGCACGTGCTCAGTTCTCTGTTTAGAAGCCATAAGTTGGGATATGTGTTTGGTATACATATATATATTTGTATCTTTGTTTTTTGTCGCACCCCACCCATGTTGAGCACTTAGTGCTGAACACTCCCATTTCATGGGAGAGGGTGTTTTCCCCTTAGTTACTAGCTCTTTCCTACTCCTTCTTCCATAGGTTGTGATGGCTTGAGGAGACCTTACACCCAAGACTCTTTAGGTAGGATTCGATTTGGGTGGTTTTAGCCCAAGACTCTTTGGTAAGGTTTTACTACTTTTTCCCAAGAATCTTTGGGATGAGGCCCAGGTTTGTGTAGGCAGGATATGCGGTTGTGTGGCTCAGGTGTGTGCGGGCGAGATACGTGGTTGTGAGGCCCAGGTGTGTGCGGTGGGATACGTGGTTGTGAGGCCCAGGTGTGTGCGGACGGGATATGTGGTTCTTGAGGCCCAGGTGTGTGCGGGCGGGAAGACTGGGGTAGTGTCAGGACGTTCGCCGTTAGGAAGAGAAGATAACTAGTGGGAAGTGGTTCATGGTACCCAATACTCTTGTTCTTATATACTACTAGTACCTTTTGTTTTGTGTTTTTGGTGAGTGTGGATGGTGAGGTTGGGTGGATAGAATTCCTTTCTAGGTTTTGGTTTCTTCTGTTGTTCTCACGGGACATTAGGATGTCTCCCCACTTGTGCACGAGATCTTTAGGTTTCCCTACTGAGTATACTTGTATTCTCACCCTACGTTTACTTTCAGGTTTCCAGGAGGACTACTAGGGCCGTGCAGGACTCTACTAGTCAGGACAGTTGGAGTTGTTGCAGTTTGTTGTACTCTTGTTTCATTTTGTGTTGTACTTTTGATCTTTCTTATTCTTTTACTCTGATTCAGAATTGTTTAAACATGCTTGTGGGATTGGTTTGGGATTATTTCCATTTACTTGTCTTTTTCTTATTTTGGTGTTTGACTCATCCTATTTTCCGATCCTAAATAATAAAAATGTTAATGCCTCCCATATTTGTAAAAACTCATACCCTTGGTGCTAGTCACCACCCCGGGGCCTACTGGAAATGGGACTCGGGGGTCATTATCTCCCTTTCACCATTGCCAGCTCAGGAGGGGAATCTTTGGTGGGAGGGGGTCAGGAAAAAGAACTCTCAGGAATTAGACATTTTGTGACCAGAAGTCATGAAAAGGGTTATGGAGATCTGTAATTATTTAAGGTTAGGAGTATGACACATGAAAATAGGTATTGTCCAATGCATGAAAGAGATACATAGATCAATTCTAACCATAATTATGTTGTGGATGGGTCCTGAATTGAAATGTTGGAATTCACTACATATCCCATAAGGATGAGAATCAAGCCATACATGGTTCTTGAAATACAGTTTAATGTCATGTAGGATGAAAGTATGGGAAATCTCAGTTTAGGGTCGTAGAACTCGGACCATTATAATGAATACACAGTGTGTATTTTCATAGGGACTTTTCAGCCAGGGGACTGAAAGTAAAACTTGGGGTTAGGCCCAAACACTTGGGGCTAGATTCAAGGGATGCTCGAACGTTCCTACATATCCATTATGGATGGGAATCAAGCCACATTTAGTTCTTGAAATACCCTTTGTACAGATTTAGTTCGTACAAGTGTAGGGTGAAAGTGGACATTAGTGCAATTATGGTTTGACCCAAGATAAAAGGTTCAGGCTTTTCCATGTATGCATGTAGTCTTTGGAATATAACATGATCAGTGATCAATGTAAATAATGATTCCCTCTTAGGTGATAGTGAAAAAGAATGTTGTAGTTTATTGTCATACAGGACAAAAAGTGTGAATAGTTTTACGTCATATAGCAAGGATGATGGTGAACCAATGTAAAAAGTATTGGTTCGGGGGCTGCTTCACATATCAACATCATATGAGATGGAGGTGAACCGATGTGAATATATTGATTTTGGGATTTAACCTCAGAAGGTTTCCTACGTACCCAACCTAGAAGGTAAGGATCAAAGTCTGCATAGTTCAATTAAAGAATGAATTGGTGATCAAGTTTTTCATGAGGAAAACGACCTAAAAAATGATGTCGGAACTTACACATGGTTAGTAGCCCATAGAGGGTGTTATGGTTGAAGTTTACTCTAAGCTCATGTGAGTCATACTCGGTTTGAGAAACAAGAGGTAGAAACAACCTTAACAATTCATAGTTTAATGTCATGTAGGAAATATAAAGGGACTATGTAGTTTAAAGTCTTGCAGTGAGGACTATTGGTGTTGCACAGTTTAGTGTCATGTAGTAGAGACAAAGCGCAGTTTAATGTCATGTAGGATGTATTTAAGGGACTGTTTCAGTTTTAAGTCATGTAGCACTAATGATTAGTACAGTTTAACATCATGTCGGAAAAATATAAGGACACAGTTTAACGTCATTTTGGACAATAAGGGTGTTGTACAGTTTAGCATCCTATAGCTAAGACGATGGGGACAATATAGTTTAACGTCATGTTGGACGAAAAGGGGACCGTGCAGTTTAATTTCATGCAGTGAGGACAAAAGAGGACATATTTTAACTTCATGTTGGATGTATTATGGACTTTTTCCCAGTTTACCATCATGTTGGACGATGGTGAGAACATTTTTAGGTCATATGCATGGACAAGAGATTATGCAATTTAACATCTTGCTGGACGTGAGGGACTTCTGTACATTTTAGCATCATGTAGCCTGAACGTCATAGTTTAAAGTCATGTTGTATGTAAGTGAAAATAGTTTAAGGTCATATGCATAGACCATTAGATGTATTTGTATTTATACAAAATACTTCTTTAGAAATCTGGCATTGGTTGGAGTCGTGATGGGTTCTCCATCCCTTGAGATTAAAGAATAAGCTCCACTGCAGTAGGCCTTATGTATTGAATAAGGTATATCCCACTTTGGCTCAAGATTGGGAGGTTTCTTTCCTGGTATCATTGGAGTTCTAAAAACCAATACAAATTCTCCCTAAATGAATGAACGAAGACGAACTTTTTTGTTGAAAGCTCATGCTATTATATTTTGATAGACTTCCAAATGGTGCACGATGCACAATCTTTTCTCGTCTAATCATTCCAATTCATCCAATCACTTTTGAGATTGTTCATCTGTAGAATACTGATCAAAAATGGCCACCCGGAGTGAGGGTAATTGAACTTCAATAGGCAAGACTACTTTTGTTCCATATACCAATGAATATGGAGTTGACCGCGTTGTAGTGTGGGTGGTGGTTTGATAAGCCCATAAAGCATGAAAGAGTTTATCAGCCCATGTTTTCTTATCTTTATCAACCATATTTTGCAGTATGTTTGAAAGAGTCTTGTTGAAAGCTTCTATTTGGCCGTTGGCCGCTGCATGATACCGAGAGGAATGGTTGGATTCGATTTTGTATTCTTGATACAACTTCCTTACCTCGGATGAACAAAAGTTGGTGTCATTGTCCGTCAATATGGTATGAGGGACACCAAATCTGGTAATGATGTTAGACTTGATGAAGCTAACAATGGTTTTAGAACTAGCTTCTTTGATAGGTATTGCCTCTTCTTATATGGAAAAGAAGTCATTAGTAGTAAGAATGTACTTAAACTTCTTGGTTGTAGCTGAAGGATAAAGTCCTATTACATCCATTCCGCATGTGGCAAATAGCTAAGAGTATTTAGTTGTATGAAGAAAATCGGGTGGTTGATGACTGAATTTGGAATGTATTTGGCAAGAATGACACTTCTTTGTGAAATCAACACAATATTGTATCATTGTAGGCCAAAATTATTCAATCCTTCGAATTTGATCAGATAGTGTATGTCCATACTGGTGGGCACCACAGACTCCTGCATGCACTTCTTTCATGACATCCATTATCTCTTCACCATCAATGCATTTGAAGAGAATTCCATAAAAACTTGTTTTGTATAGAATTTTCTCTAGGTGATCTGGGCTATCATAAAGAGTAAAATTGACCACACATCACCGGATTTGTTCTTTCCCGGCTTTATCAGGTGGAAGTGTCCCATTTTAAAGGTATTCCCTGATAGGTGTCATCCATCCTATAGTATGACCATATGGTTCAGGAATGGGACTAATTTCATTGATTTCCTCTGTTTTTATTTGAACATAAGGTGAAACTGTATGACGGTGGGCAATACTGATGCTTGTCTCATCCTGATTTGGATCTGCCATAGGTGTGGCTATATTAGCCAGCACATCAAATTGGGAATTTTGAGATCTTGGAACATAAGAAAATGTTGGTTTTGAAGGAAATTCTGACACTAAATCTATAACATAATCTTACAAAGGGATTAACTCCTCTTTTCTGATGGCATAATCCCCATTGACTTGTTTTATTACCAAGTCTATATCACCTTTCCCCTTTAAGTGATTCACTTGTTCTTGAAGCGCCAACTCTAATCCTGTGATGAGAGCTTGATATTCTACTTCATTATTTCTACCGCCTCCCAACAATGAGAAGGAATAAGGTTGCACTACCTTTTCCGGGTAAATAAGAACAATTCCTAACCCAACTTTGTTGAATTTAGGATCTTCCATTTTCTTCCCTACTGGACTTCTGGAAGCACCATCAAAGTACATTTCCCATATTTGATGATTGTCTTGAATAGAAAAGACTTCTTCATCAGGAAGTTCAACATCTAAAGATGTATCTTCTACTAAAGGATGTTCAACAAGAAACCTGCCAGATGTCCTGTAAGAATTTGACGACTAAGGATGAATTTGAACGGGTTATTGCGAGATACCTATTGGACCTTCTGATGTTGCAGATAGTGTCTCAACTTATGAACTGTAAATATTAACACTAGGCAGCACTTATCAATATCTTAATATCAGGTTTTTGCTTCAAACATAGTCTGACTAAGATAGTAGAGGCTGTTTTCATTCCCATCATCATTCTTCTGAGAAAGAAAGGAACCCAATAATCACTCTAAAGCTGTCACATAAGGGATAAGTGGTCTTCATTAAACAAGTGTCATTAACACCGATGGACTCAAGAGATATTTCTTGAGAATATCAAATGATTATTGACATTATTCAGTCCACTGGTAAGTGACTCCCTTCTTCATCAATTTGGTGAAGGGTAAACTCTTGCCTGCCAAATTGGCGAGAAACGCTGAATATAGTCCAAGTGTCTTTGAAGTCCCCTCAATTATTTCAAATTATGAGGAGGTGACATACCAAGGATTGACTTTGTCTTCTCAGGATCGACTTCAATGCCCTGATGGCATACAAAAAAGATGAGAAATTTTCCTGAGGTTACCACAAAAGCACATTTCAAGGGGTTCATCTTCAAATTATGTTGTCGAAGTTTGGAGAATATGACTTCCAAATCAGACAAGTGATTAGAAAGTTTTTTGGATTTAACCACAAAATCATCCACATAACATTCAACAAATATCCCTAATAAGGGTTTGAAGATACGGTGCATGACACGCTGATATGTTGTGATAGCATTTTTCAGGCAAAGGGCATTACCCGATAACAAAACACACCCTAAGGGGCTCTGAAAGCTGTAGATTCTTCATCTTCTGGAACCATTCGGATTTTATTATATCTAGAATATCCATCCATGAAGTAAAGTGCTTCATAGACAGATGTTGCATCAATCAAGAGTTCTATAATTGGAACTGGAAAATCATCCTTAGTAAAATGCTGATTAAGATTTCTGAAATCAATGCAAACTCTAATTTTTCCATTCTTCTTTTTCACAGGGACAATATTAGCCTACCACTTGGGATATTGAACTTCTCTAAGGAAGTTATCTTTGATAATCTTATCCACTTCAGCATCAATTTTGGAAGCATAAGTTGGGTGTGTTATTCTTACGGCTTGTTTGAATCCTCGATGTTTTTCTGGAAAACCCAAACGATAAGTAGAAACATCAGGATCAAGCCCTAGCATCTCTGTATAGTTCCAAGAAAATATATCTCTAATTTTCTTTAAAAATGAAATATACATTTCTTGCTCTTCAAGGGTCAGGCCACACTAATTAAAGTGGGCAATGGATCTTCTTTTGTACCCATATTTATTTCTATGAGTTCATCCACAATGGTAGAGATACCCTCTTCAAATGCTGGAGGAGCATCCCTGAGATCTTCCTCTTCTGCTTCAACACATGTTATCTCTTCTGCTTCTACTTTCATAGTAGATGATGAAGCAAAATTTTCATGTTCAGGATAGATGTTAAAATTTGAAAATATTGAAGAAGAGGCTTCCATTTCTGACCCTATCGATGATGAAGGGTCTTCCTTGGGTAATAAAGAGGAGATGATGGATTGAGAATCGACATCATCATTCACCTCTAACATTTATATAGCTTCTTCTGGCCTGATCGGGGAAGTATAGACTTGCTGGATATCAACAGATGAAATGAAAACATCTCCGTTTGAGCTTTCATCATTGATTGATAAATCACCAATTTCTCCCATGCATCTGGCTTGATTTCCGTAATTGACATTATGAAAGTTTCCATAAGAGTGTTCAGATATGGTTCTATCCTATCAATATTATTGATAGGAAACACATAATATGTACTCACATGTGTGAATGGGTTTACTGGAATCATTTCCAAACCATATGGATCATTAACCTTGGTAACCTCTCTTAGTGTGGATTCCTCCTTACCCTTCATGTAATAGAATTCTGCCTCGATGTATTAAGATTCACATGTTTTTAATGGATCTTTATCACCATACAATGTCCCAATTTTACCATCAAAACAATATTCGAGATATTGATGGTACGATGAAGGGATAGTTGCATGTCGATGTAGCCATGGTCTTCCAATAAAAACATTGAATGTTGTATCGTGATCAACAACCATGAAATCTTGAATTAGATACAAGATCTCCAATTGAGTTCTGAGTGTAATCTCACCCAGTGGATCTTGTTCATTTTTATCATTTCCTTGTAACATCAAATTATAAGTAGATAAATCAGAATCTGTGAGGCCCAATCGACGAAGTGTACAAATGGGGATGAGGTTGACACCTGAACCATTATCAATGAAAGCTCTTCGGATGTCCACACCATTTACCTTTCCAGATAAATACAAAGGTCTGATATGTCCATGCAGTACATCATCTTAATCTTTATCTGTAAAAGATATCACTGCATGGAATTCTACAGGATTATTCTCTACCTGGTAGACTTCCGCTGCAGCAATTTCGGTTTCAAATTCCTAAGGACTTAACAGAGCCTCGATGAGTGCCTCACGAATATCCTTTGATAGATTCAAGGCATCCAGAATTGATAAATTGGCCAGTACTTGGGCCAAGTGTTTCAATACATCATAATTTTGATCCAAAGTCAGCGTTTCCCAATAGGAACATGTGGTTTCGCAGGTAAATTAGAAGTTGATGCTTTGGAAGTAGATGCATCTTGTATCGGGGTAAGAGTTGGCAAAAATCCTGGCTTTGTAGGATTAGACCGAATAGGTCTATTTACTTGCTGAGAGGAAGAAGGTGGAACCTCTAACCAATCCTCTAGTATAATTGTACTAGGATTGAATCTGCTATTGGTGGAAGAATTTTCTTATTCTTGTTGATCCCACTGAAGGTCTCTTCCACGAGTTTCTGTTGCATACATAGTTCTAGCAGGGGTAGAATTTGAATAGTGGCTTCTGGGATATCCATGTCTTCCTCTATATCCAAGACTTCTGTAACTCCCTCTATTTCCTCTATTTGATACAGGGAACTCATGCTCATTAAGATCGAAGCTGTGATTGGCATAAGGATATGTTAAATGAATCATATTAATAGAACCAAAGATCAACTCTTGATCTGATGAAGACTCTGCCTGATTATCCAATTTAGGTTGTGTCGTTTGGTGGGGCAGTTCCCATTTAGGCTTTGAAGTAGATGGCATAAAATCTGCCAGAGTCAAAGATAACTTCGGCATTGACATGATCTCATCTTCTTCTGATTGTTCCTCTTTCTTTGAATTATGTCATTTCTTAGAGGATTTTTCCTCTGATGAAGAGGGTTTTGATGTGGTATTTATATCACAAGACACAATTGGTTTCTTCAATTGCGTTAGAAAAATGGCATGAGTTCGGTTGATCATTTTTCTGACCATCCAATCATCATATTACTACACATTTTTGTTTAGGAATTCTTTCCACTCACCTTCTTCCTCTGGATTTGTAGCAGTAACACACGCTACCGGATCTAAAGAACCTTTTAGTTTGACTTGTCCCGAGTCCACCATTTTTTGCAGGAGGTCTTTGAAGACAAAACACTCATGAATGGGATGCCCCAACATCTGATGAAATGGTAAATAATTGCAAAGGTCTTCATCTCCTTCCTTGTTCGGCCCCTTGGGCCTTAGAAATTGAACCAAAATATTTTCCAGAGCTGAAATGAAGTAACCAGGAACTTGTTCATTTCGGAAAGAGAAAACTTTTATCTTCAGATCCTTAAATTATTTCCATCTTTGATCTTTTTTATCATCTAGACAAAAAATCCCCTATTGTTGATGCTCATGAGGTGGAACCCTTTGATAAGATGAAGGTTTTGAAGTAGAAGCAAGTACAGGTGCTTGTTTAATCATAACTGTAGCAGTCTCTTCTTTACCCATTCCCCTTCCTGGAGCAGATGGAATTACCTGAGCTTTATCCTTAGTCTTTATAAAAGAGTATTAAATCTATTGAGTGATTTAAGTAAGGTCTCAAAACCTTCCTGTGTATTTCACAGGGATCAACGATGTGCACAACTCATCACGCATATTTTGCACTCAAATTGGAAACAACTCTTCTTGAGGGAGTGCTAAGCTCAAGGAATATGTTAATCCCTTCGAGCGAGAAATGAAATCTGAAACCCTTTCATTCTCCCTTTTCTTACAATTTGTATGATGAAAAACTATTGTCTTTGGAAAAGTTGAGCTGAATTGAAGAAGGAATTGTTGATGAAGATCCTCCCATCCAGTAATTGACCGGGATTGCAAGCTTGTATACCAGACAAAAGCAGGCCCTTGTAATGACTGTACAAAACACCTGATCTAAACTGCTTCTTGTGGCTAAGGGTTTCCCATCATAGGATCACAACGAGAAACAAAATGTGTTAAGTGTTTCTCTAGGTCTCCCGAACCATTAATGATTGGGAATGTGGTAGTTGGAAAATTTGATGGGGGAGGAATTCCCTCTACCCATTCAAGGTAAGATCTCTTCTCTGATTGAACTGGTGCATGCTTTCCTTCCATAGCTTCCAACCGAGCTGTTAATTACTCAATGGTAGTCATTAACTTTTGAGAAACATCCAGTTGAGCTTGGACCTGTGCAGGTGCAATAACTGGAGCTTGGATAGGTGTGGTGACTGGAACTACCAATGATGGTAGTATTGCCAGTTTTTGTTGCTATATCCCATATGATTATACCAATGAGGGTGTACTAGTAAAGGAGAATAATCTTGATCCATCTCAGTAGCTACAATAAATTCCCTTGGCTAACTGACTCCAGCGTGCTTAGGAGGAAGACTACTTGGAAGTAGTTCTACATTCAACCTCCTTAATTCCTCCATCTCTTCCTCTTGTTGTGTGAATATTTTCTCTAGTGAGAGTGATTGGACTTATCCGGAGAAAGGGTATGTAACCTAATTATTCAATTTTCCTTTTTTGGATTCCTTTTGGAGAATGGGAGTTTGGTTATTTGAAGGAATACCCAGATTCAGGGTAATCCTTTGATTTCTTGTACACACACCTTCTTCATTTTGGTCTGTGTGTTCAACTTTTTGAGGAGGAACCTATTCATATGATCCCTCTGAATATGCCTCATCTATGGAATTAGCAACAAAGACATTCATTACATTAATTGATTCATAATTTATTGCATCTCTTTTATTGGCATTTCTGTGATATTGTCTTCTTCCAGGTCCTTGTTGAGACACTGCCTTTTCTGATTTGATCCCTCAGGAACTTCTCGATGAACCATAATTTTGATGGAATGTCATGATAATTTGGATCTTCTTTCCTCTTGGGGATTCTTCCCTAATCAAAATAAGACTGAATTTCTCTGAGGAAGAGATTGAGGATTTGAAAAATTCCCCAGTCCGGTGGACTGTGGCTATTCCTGCTATTCCTGATCAACTCCTCGAATCCTATTTGTAGATTCTAAGGGTTGGGTTAAAAGAGTCCCCAGTATGGAAAGATGGGGTGGTTCTTGAGTTTCTATATCTAATACCTTCTTAAAATCTCTCCTGGTATTAAGGACTTTAGTGCAGAAATTGGTTGGATGCATTAACCTTCATCCACTCTTATCACCCAGCTCAAAAGACCGTTGGATGATTTCTAACAATTCTATCACTTGATGATGTGCATGATCTAAACGAGAAGCATGTTTGATGTTCTAGTTTTCATGATTCAAAATTAACTTAATAACTTGTTATCTGTATTCCTGATTTTGGGAAGAACTAGTTGAGGTGTGTTCTTGAGAAAGCCTTTGATTACAAACAAATCCAATTGGTTGTGACCGGCCATGGGAAATAATATTGCATGGGACCACTTTTGGAGGGATTTGTTGACTGGAGTGTACAGTGAAATGCAGTGATCCATGAACACCTCATTCCCTAATGTGAATACCATATGGGGCATTGGAAATTAACTGGATCAACCTTTTTAGTGCGCCAAGTCATGAACGCTGAAGAGATCTATGTTTCTTTTTAGCCTTAGGATATTGAGAAACTGAGAGAGAAGCCAAATCAATTTGGTGTTGTAACCCTTCTATTATTGTTACATGATTTTCATATTCATAATAAGTTAATATTTTCTTTTTCAATTGATAAAGAGTTTTCCACATGTTCAGACGAATATCTTGAATACAATCTTTTATCAACATCTCTGTAATATCATACTGAGAGTCAGCCAAAGACAAAAAAATAACTGGCACTTCACCTTTTTCCAGTTGTTTTCTCATATTTAGTATTTCCACCTTATCAGTTGATGAATATTATTCTACCTATTTAGACTAATGATGGTGCTTCTTTGGTGCTTCATCAGATTCAACAAGATCGGTAGAGAATTCACTTATCAAACTAGAAGATGCATGACTCAAGGGTGGTTCGAATAATGAGCTACACCCTGGGCTATCTTCTGATAGAGAAATTATTTCACCTGCTATTAGTAAAGAATCAGACATGACTGGCTTCACATTTGCAAGTGCCTCAAGATAAGAGGGATTTCTGGTCACTACATTTTCCATTGGAGCATTTTCCAGGCAATGAAAATTACTACTACGGATAGGAATTTCGCAGCTAAATTCATCATCATGGGGAGGACCACCATGGTGTGTTATAGAAAAAGATGAAACATTTTTCCCTTTGATCTTCTGTCCATGCAGAGGGTTATCATGACTCTCATATGAAGATGATACTTCAAGATCGACCGAACTGTCATGAAGTAAGCCTTCATGAGGAAGTGTCTGATGTAGACCATCAGAATTAATGTTCCCACTAGTGGGAACTAAGAGAGTAGAATATTAAGTTTCAAAATAAAATTGTCTGAGCGCATCAAGAACTCCAGCATCGAGCAAGGCCTTATTACAGATTGGCCCTTGATTTCTTGACTGTGATGGATGGTTCTTTTTCTTAGATGCCTTATTACTCACTTTGGGAACCACTTGTTGAAGAAAGTGGTTATTATGGGTAGGTTTATGTGCCTGCTCAGGAGAAAGGATCAGGTTAGGATGATTATCTTCACTCAAATCAGGTGTATGTGCCTGACTTGGTTGTCCGTATGACATGGGGGAGTATGCCCCATAACCCTCTTAGACTGGAATAGTGGTTTGTGTCTGTTCTAGAGTGAACTGTTGATGTGTCACTCTACTGGTATGGATATATTTTCATTTCTTTCCCTGTGATGCTGCTGAAGCTGTTATAATACTCTGGCAGACATCCAGAATTTAAGCAGTGATTTTCTTCTTCTCTTTTACCATTGATAGAATATGCTTGGTGACTTCAGCTGCCAGAACAGGAATATATTTCCATTCCGTTCTTGGAGTAGGTGTATGTTCCTACTCCTATACTCTTTTTCCTGTAAGTGAATTATGACAGTACTCAAGTGTGGGGGCAGAGAGTTGAGTCTGCCTCCTGCTTGTCGCCGGAGCAATCCGACTGACTTCTCCGAATGCTACCAAACGAGATTGTTGGTAGGCTTGATCAATACTGGCAGGTGTATGTGTCTACTGATTACACTCTGCCAAATGTGGTTGACGACCTTCCTTCAATACTAAAAGATAGGGCTACTGGTAGGATTGATGAGTGTATGCAGGTGTATCTGCCTATTTACCAGTTGCCAACACATTGGTTTGGCGGGCTTCATCGTATGTAGTCAGATGAGCCTGATGACTAGATGATGATTTATAAATAGGTGTATATTCCTGTCTATAGTACTCCACCGGAATTGCCTGGTGGGAATGGCGTGTTGCTGGTAGATGAGTCTGCTGGATAACAGAATTAAAACGGACGGTTGTGTGTGCTCACTCGTTGTTTGCCACAAAGTTAGGTTGGTGGAATTCTCTGGAGATGGAATAGATAAGAACCTTCTCACTATTGACCAGATTTCGTCTCTTGCAGTTCTTCTTGCATCCTCAGGTCTGAGGGACCTGATCCTAATGCCTAAAGACGACACCCTCATCATGTTGAGGGTGCACTGCCACACGAGTCTGGCGTTGATTTTTGATGGGATCCCTTGGGAAGGACTCCTGTCTCTTGGAATTAAGGCCCTGAGGGACCTTCTCATTCACCTCCCCAGAATATGGGATGGACTGGTTGTTGTGTTCTGGGGATAACAACCTGAAATGGTCGGAAAAGGTGGTTAGAACCGCCTGCTTTTTGATCGCTGGTCGTCACTGTCCGGATGACCAGGTTGAATTATTAACTTGGAGGTATTTTTGAGCGGCCTCCAGAGTCTGAATAGTACCATTTTGATGATATTTCATAACCAGCGCATTTGACACCCAGCGTTGAAGACGCTGAGTGGGTGATGTCATCCTCAGATCGGACAATGATCTCGTAGGAGTAGCAGCAGAGGAATTCACAGCAGTGGTATTCACAGGCATGAACTTAAGAGAAGCCATTTCTGTAATGAAAAAGATATTGGAAAAGAGTACCTGTTTGATATAAAAAACATAATCAAGATAAGTTCGACTACTACATATTCTGGATGAGCCTATATGTTATTGATTGTTCTGTTGTCCCTCTCATTGAGTTTAAATAGGGGCCTAACAAATAAGTAAAATGTAATTTTAACATGGTTAAGGATTCACGTCGGGTTCACCATTTTTTGTTTCCTCTGGAAATGGGAATGAACTCATTGATTTAAGTTTCAAACATTCCAAGCGTTTTCTAATGGGTTTGTTCATAGAATCGAAAACATCCAATGATTCTATATCCATTTGGACCTACTTTCCAAAGGTTGGTGCTCATTAGTTGTGAACTGATGAGGCTTAATAATTTGCATTGGTCTAGAGGATGGAAGGCCGGACTCATCGCACATTTTTGAGGGGAATTATTGTCTACTCTGGGAGACTCTTTATAGATTTAAGTTATGTTAGTGAATCCATATTAAATTACCAAGTATAAAAATGAGCTTACCTTTAGATCTAACAATCAATGATTAATATGTATTAGATTTAGAGAATCTTTTATACATATTCGAGGTTATTCATCGATAGAGAATCATATGTATTTTTTAGAGATTCTTCTTCAATGGTATCCTTCAACAAATTATATAGAAATCGCTTGGTCATTATGATAACCGTACTGGTTTTAAATCCACTCAATGGGGCACTTGAAATTTATGGTCATTCAGAAGAATATAGATTATTTCAGAATTGGGACCATACCCGTAGATGGGCTACCTACGTATTCTTTTTTTTAAAAAAAAGAATCAGAATCCACATAGTTCGAGTAAACAAATATTAGGTTTATGCATGATTGATGGCTCAAAGAAATATTTCATAATTACTTTTACACTCTAAGCTCACGCAATTCATGCTCGGTGTGAGAAACAAGAGGTGTTGGTTAAACCAGACAATTGTTCCATAAAATATGCAATTATAAGAAATGATGTGGGGCTTATGTATGTATGACTACCCAGATAGATGAAGATTATAATTTAGTTCAGGGAAGAAACATGGGAACAAGGTCCATAAAGGTATATGTGCTTTATGGAGATTTGGATAATTAACTTAGGAATTAATCCTGAGAAGGATGCCCAAATTAGATAGGACATATGATTGGGTTTTACTCCTGAAAAGGAATACCAAATCAAAAGTAAATTAAGACTGGTTAAGAGAAATTATGACTGGGGATTATTCTTAAAGAAGAGGCCCAGGTTAAAGGGAATTATGACTGGCGATTACTCCTGAAAAGAAAGCCCAGGTTAAAGGAATTTGGATTTTGGGAACTTGGGGCTTACTCCTAAGGAGGATGTCCATATTAAAAGAATTATGGTTGGGGCTTACTCCTGATGAGGATGCCCAAAATTAAGGGAACTTGAAGACTGGGGAATACTCCTGAAAAGGAGACCCACGTTAGAGGACATGGGGCTTACTCTAAGGAGGATACCCAAATTTGGGATTTTGAGATTAGTACTTACTCCTGATAAGGAGGCCCATATTAAATATCCTATCATCTTTAAAGGATGAGGTTGAATGAATGAAATCTCTAACCTTAGTGACATAAATATATGTAAATCACTAGGTTTTAAAAAATGTTCCACATAATTCCTTTTAGATAAGGAAGCCAACAAAGGAACCATGCCATAAATGGTGTTGAAGGGGGTTCTGAAAGCTAAATTTTTAAGAGGAGACGTGGATTTGAAGAAATAAAGTGAATAGGTAGGAGGGGCACACAAAAAGAGAGACATGCGCAAGTCCTACATGGGCACGCAAGTCATGTGTCGCACAAGTATACTTGCGCGACACAAGGGTACTTGCGCGACGGTCAACCCTTAGGGTAATACATGGGTGATACATGGCTCAATCCCTTAGTATTATCCCTAAAGGCTTCCAAATGAGTGGCGTGCAATTTTTATTGAAGGGATAAGGCGGTGCGCAAGTCTGTCCATTTCCCTTAAGGGCTGGCCACTTGGGAGAGCAGGTGTTGATGAGTTTCAAAACATAGGCCTTGTTTCCCATATTTAGATATTCCATTCTAGGTAATAAATTACCTTAGACGTGTTTGTAAGACTTCCAGAATAGACTAGGGTACCGGGAGCTCGAATCTGAGTTTTGGAATTTCTCTGTCATCAAATGGGGGGCCTACAATGGGTATTTATAGGCTGCTGAAGACCCTGGGAGAAAATCAAAGGGGGTGCGCAAGTCACCTGTGTGACCACTATGCGGCGCGCAAGTATACTTGCGCGACCATGATGAATGTTTCATGATCCCAGTGGTAGGAAATCCTTCTTCAATACTATATCTATTTTTGATGTTTCTTCAAAGGATGAATCAATTTGGATTAAGGTATTTCCATTTTTCAATCGTTAGACTTTTTGACGGAAAGGAGCGTCAACAGTCATGAGAGAGAGAGATGGATCAAAAATCCCAAATAGTGGGCCAACTGGGTGGCATGGAAACAGTGGTTCAGGTTTCCCTCACAGTTGTGGATCATGGAGTGAAAGTAAGAAGCAGCTTGATAAATGAGTTCAAGGTATTAATTCCTGACAATACAAGTGAGAAAGTCCATGTCATGACCAAACATAACAACCATGTCTTTGTGATGTAGAAAAATAATGGCACTGAAGCACCGGTGAATGAAAAAAATGGGAGGGGAAATGATGAGTGTTCTCTTTTGAGAAGTGGGGTATATATGTGGTCGGGCCTAGAAAGCTCCTACCACATGGAAATAATGTTAGAGCACTCATGTTGGGTGATGGTGGAGACATGGGGTGGAGTGGCAGGATGGGGATAGAAGCCACAACCTTACCCAAACTCTACCATAGTCAATGAAATGTGTCATCCACCTATCCTAAACAGTACCAGAGTAGCTGTATCAGTGGGCGTCTGGTGGTAGGTGTGCCCATCGAACTCAAAGGTTTCTAAAAACTCCAAAAATAAATCTCTAAATGTAGGAGTGATGACCTGAAGTATGTATAAAAGATGTGTGTGGCTGAGCAGCTTCTCAATCTCCCCCCAAACACTGAGACAAGGTGGCACTATGGTATATACAAAACAGTTGATCAGTTGGATCATGCACCTTGAAAGAAACTACAGTCTGTCAGCTTCAGGATAACACTTAGTAAAGATAATGAATGAATGTGGCTAAAGTTGGGTAGCTGTCGATGCAGGATAAGGTTGGACCTCATCATTTGATAAGGAAGTTCCAACCGTAGTGGTAGTGGGTGGAGTAGCTGATGATATAGGAGCTGGATTTGAGGGAGGGCCATATGTGGATGGAGGTGCTAGCATAGTGGGGTCCATATAAGTTTTGGATGGATCTGAGGGTGCCACGATGGACATGGGATTTGTGGTACTGGAGACATTATTAGATGGGTATGAAGTGGCAGTAGGATCAGTGACTGTTGAAAATGATTGTGCTGGTAGAAGAGGAGGTAGGGACGCTGAGGTTGGCAGTTGACAGACAAGAAAATCTAGGGATGGTGTCATGGAAGGTCGAAGTCATATCTGGCATAGTTTCAGTCACTCCTCCTCGGTAGTGGGAACATACCACTTCCCACTGGTTGGGTCCCCATCTTCCTTATCTAAAAAATAAAGAATTAAAAACAAAAAAAAAGAAAAAGAGATTAAAGAGAAGGAATAAAATTGAGGAAGTAGAAAAAAAACAAGAAGTACACGATGTGTAGATCCAGTGTACACATCGTGTAGTATGATCTTCTTAAGAATATAAATACTCTGGATAAAAATGTTAAGTGGGAATGTGTTCTATAAATATCTAGTACACTATGTGTAAGAAGGGATACACATTGTGTGTCATAACATGAAGTGTGGGACGCGTGAGTGCTTGTACACAGACTCAACACATAGTGATTGAAAAACATTTTACACGTCATGTGTAGGCATGACATGGAATGTGTGAGAACATGGAATAAAAAACCATGTATTCCCTCCACACGGACAACTCCTAATGAAAAGAGTACATGTCATGCACCGAACATACACATCATGTGTGAATACATGGGCATGGGTCTGTGTGGTGTCGTATACGGGTAGCATATACTGGTGGTCTGTGGAATTTTACACAGTGTGTACCAAACATACACACCATGTGTTTTCAAATTGGATCAGTGGAGCATGGATGTTCATGTACCTATAGTACATGACATGTGTTCTTCATTGACTCGTGCACTATGCGGGAAGCTGAATGGTCGGACGATTTCAAAATCACTCTAATCACTAAAAAAACATTGAAATTGAGGGTTTCAAACAACATACCATGATCAAGGATCGAAATGGGGGTGAAATTCCAGCATAAAACAAATGTAAATGGAGGATTGGGAGTTACTGATGGCGTACAAGATAAATCATGGAGAAAAATAAAATGAGAAAGGGGGCTCACAACACGGGGTGTGGCTGGGTAGGGTGCCCGACTTTTATTGCTGAAACACACAGTGTTTAAAAGTTCCATACGTCATGTATGATTTGTTTTAACACAAGAAATATAATTATTATAGTAAACTATATAATAATTATTATTTATAATTTTAAAATATATATATTTTAAATATATATTATTTATAAATATAAAATTAACCTATAAACGTAATCTATTTAAGAAATACATGTCATGTTTCCTAAAATTTGAAAAAGAGATCTACAACCTTCAGCTTGGTGGTTGGGGCACGATTCGAACCGACAATCGGTTGATCCAAACGCATGCCCTCAAACATTGGATAGAAGGCTATAGTTCATTGAAATTTTATTTTATTTTAACACTTAAATTATATGTGCATTACTATATAGGAAAAATAACAATGCACGACATGTGGTTTTAATTTTTGAATGATTTGGATGAGGTGGACAGATTTGCCGAGTTCAAACTCGGGTCTTTTGAATCTGGGGCTACAACTTCTCTGATCACCCCACTTCACCCACATGTGATTTATTATTATGGAAAACATTTTAAATCAAAAGGAAAACATTATCCACACAACATATACTAAAATTCATGATGTCTGGTTTTATTTAAGTGAAAAATGATGGAACTCGGTCGGTTTTCAGGATTCGAATCTGGGTCTTTTAGTCCTGCAGGTTATGACCATGCTAGCCAAGACAACCCCATCATAGGGTTTCTTTTTATCTGAAAAAATTTAATTTATTTGAAATCATATCATAGTTCGTTTAATTAAAACATAGGTTCAAAAAGAATAATCCTTGTACCAAAGGTAGGTGTGGAGCGATTTGAACCGACGATGTTTTAGATACACTCTACTGACCTTGCCATTGTCACAAGACGCATCCATATTTATTAACATAATTAAAATAAACATATACTACTGGTCCAGATAAAATATATAATGAAAAGAAAATTAAATTTCATGTTAATAGGTGATACATAGAGTGTAGTCTCTAGGATGCCTCTCAAAAAGCACCTTTGTTTAATGTCTTTGGATAAACCTACTTGGTTTATTACTTCCCAAATTGTATGGTGGAGACAGAAACAATCATTTCCTCTATGGGATGATAGGTTTTGATTCGCTTCCCATTAACTTTAAATGGTTTTACATTTTCTCCAGCAACATCCACGACACTATGGTGGAAGATATTGACCACTCATAAAGGTCCCAACAACTAGGACATCAATTTTCCTAGAACTAATATATAGTATGAGTTAAAAAATAGTACCTCACCATCAGGATGGAAGGAATTCTAAGAAATCATTCAGTCATGGACCCATCATATGGAAACTCATACATTATAGTTTGTTTTAATTACATATCTAAATGGTTGGAAGCCACTAACACCGTGAAAGATATAACTAAGGTGGTATTTTCCATTTTGAAGATGATTTTTTAGCATATTCAGTGTTCCTAGAGTTCTGATTAGTGATAGGGGGATGAATTTTGAAGATTCTTTGATGATGAATGTGATTATTAAGTATAAAGTGAGTTATAACATGGGGACACCTTACCACCCCCAATTTGTTTCTCAAGTGGAGGTATCCAACTAAGAACTAAGGAAAATCTTGGAGAATATGTTGGGAGACTCAAGAAAGGACTAGTCCAAGAAGCTTGATGATGCCTTTTGGGAATACATGAAAACCTTCAAGACACCTACAGGTATGTCCCAATTCTATTTAATCTACTGAAATCCATATCATTTTCTGGTGGAACTAGTGCATAAATCATATTGGAACTAGTGCAAAAATATTTACTATTATACATTCTATCCCATGATTCCCCCCAGTCGGTGAGTAATAAAAAAACTCAAGAATTCTTTTAATTTCATTTTTCGAGATGAAACAGAAAATCACCCTCTCTCCACATGAGCGAGAGAGCAGATGTTCTTCCCAGAAATATATTTTGATGCCTGAGAGAAACTATTTCATTTTTTGGAAAGTAAGATTTGGTTGAACCACTCATGTAACCAAGTAATTTTCAATGTCAGCATACCATAGTCGAGGTGTCTCCTCAATTGAGAAAATATACTCATTTAGGAAGTCTTCTTTGATTTCATTATCATCCTACCACTCTAAATGAGATAATTATAAACATGAGATATGATCAGTGACAATGTTGTTTCTTTCTTTCTTGTCATAGATTTCCAAGTCAAACAACTGGACAAGAATCACCCAATTAATGAGAGGTGGTTTTGTATCCTTCTCATTCAACAAATATTTATGTACTTCATGGTCAGTATAAACAACTTTTGATAGCACTAAATAAGATCGGAACATGTCGAATGTGAAAAATACTGCTAGAATTTCCTTCTATGTGGTTGTGTAGTTAATTTTTGATTCATTAAAGGCTAAACTTTCAAAGTATATCGGTTTGAAGATATGATTAAGCCACTATCCGAGAACATCTCCCACAGCATAATGATTTTCTTCACACATAATTTCAAATTGTTCCTCCCAGTTATGGGAAATAATAGCAGGAGCTTAAACTAATCATTGCTTCAAGAGATGAAAGGTTGTACTGCATGTTTAATCAAATAAGAAGATATCATCTTTTGAAAGGATATTGGTTACTGGTTGAGCTATCTCTGAGAATTCTTGAATGAATTGTCTTTAAAAAACTGCATGTATAAGAAAACTTTGGATTTCTTAGGCAGAAGTTGGAATGGGCAGTTGTGATATTACTTCAATATTTGTAGGGTCAACATAAATTCCATTCATGGAAGTATAATGGCCTAAGAAAATACCATTAAATACCATAAATTGAAATTTCTCCCAATTTAAAACCATATTGTTGTTCTCACACCATTCCATAACCAATTGCATATTTCTCAAGAAGGTGTTGAATGAGTTTCCATAGACTGAAAAATCATCCATAAAGACTTCTAGAATTTTATTTACCATGTCATGGAATATTTCCAACATGCATCATTGGAAGGTGTCTAGATCATTGCACATGAAAAAATACATTCGTCAAGAGGAAAAATTAACATAGTTCCATGCAAAGGTGCTTTTATCTTGATCTTGAGGAGAAATATAAATTCTGTTAAATCCTAAATAACCATTTAAAAATTAGTAGAACTCGTGCTCTGCCAATCACTCAAACATCTGATCCATGAAAGGAAGTGGGGGTGATCCTTCTATGTGGCATCATTAATATTTTGGTTGTCCACACACACACTCAATCCCATACTGTTCGTGTTGGGATGTGTTCGTTCTTATCATTAGAAATCACAGTGATACCACCTATTTAGGCACCACTTGCAAGGACTCACCCATGGGCTGTTGGAGATTGGGTAGATGATTCATGCATCTAATAACTTTATAACTTATTTCTTCACTACCTCATTTTTTGAGGGTTTTTCCATCACTGTAGTTTCTTAGAGGGCTTAGCTCCTTCATCAAGTAGCACCTTATGTGTGAAAATGGTTAGAATGGTACCTTTAAGATTAGTTACTATCCACCCAATACCTTATTTTCTTCACTTTATAAACTATAGGAGTGCATGTTCTTGATCTTGAGAGAGTGATGTGTTGATTATAACTAGTATCATTTGATTATCTACCAAGTACCCATGTTTCAAAGAATATGGGAGAGATTTTAGTTCAAGTTGTGTGGATTTCAAAACTGAGGGCACAATCAGTTCTACCTCATTCCACTCTAGAATATCTAAAGAAATTGTACGTTGCCAATAATGGCCACCCTGGTCTACGATAAATTTAAACTCCTCTGGTTGATAATCAGGATGGATTTCCTTGAATACTATTTCATAAATGATAGAATAATATCTCATTTCCTCTCCCATGTATCCAATTTGATCGTCCATTATAGTCAATGCATAATAGTCCTCATTTTCCAAAAGTGATGATATCTTAATAGCTTTGAGAACATTATAGGATACCTTTTCATCTCCTAATATAAAGATCAATTCTACTTGGTGAACATATATTAAAACCATCCCTGTAGCTAAGAAGGGTCTTCCCAAATTAAGAGTTGCCTCTTGGTCTTCCTCCATATCAAGTATGATAAAAACAGTAGGAAGAATCAGCCTCCTACTTTATCTAAAACATCCTCAAGTATCCCTTTAGGATATTTAACAGAGTGATATTCTAGCTATAGTGACACTCTGGTTGGTTTTATATTTCTCATCCCTAGATTCATAAATACTCCAAAGGGAAATGGATTGACACTAGCTCCTAAATCACAGAGTGACTTTCCAAATTCAGAATATCCAATTGTGCAACAGATTGTAAAACTTCCTGGATCGTAGATCATTGGAGGAAGAGAGCGTTAAACCACCACTGATCATTCCTTAGTGGGAGGAATGGTTCCACTATCCTCCATCTTCTTCTTGGTCAAAAGGATTTACTTTATGAATTTTGAATATATTGGAATTTGAGGCAATTCCTTTGAAAAGGGAATGTTAATGTTATGTTTCCAGAATACCTTCATAAATTTTCCAAAATGCTGATCCAACTTCCTCTGATTCATTAGTTCATGAAATGGTATGGTGGGTTCATAAGGCTTCGCCACGACTTTTCCCTTACCATGTGTGGCCTCTTTATCTTTTGATAGTCACTACGATGAGGGGTACTCATATACTTTGGCTTCTCAATCTGAAGAGGGTGTAGGTTGAGATGGATTTTTGGATTCACCTTTATTTAAAATTGCTTTATGGGGATAATCTTTCCCACGTCATAGGGTGATATAATAAGTTGCCTCTCGTGGATTCTTTCCAGTGTTACATGGTAGTGTATTGGGATTCCTTGAATACTGTTTATTGGAAAGCTGCCCAATCTTATTTTCAAGGCTTTGAATAGATGCCTCATGATTCTGAAATCTTGTCTCAGTAGTTTTTAAGAATTTCAACATCATATTTTCTAGCCTTGATTGGTGTTCCTTCTAAGGTTGTTTATTAGTTGGTGGAGGTTGTGGATGCCTTGGCTATTATGCCAAATGAGGGTTTTGATACCCTTTTAGCAAGAAGGGTTTTTTCTAAAAATGGTTTCCTTATTTCTGTCTTGATACAGATTTTGATACTATTATTGACCATAACTAGTCAAATGTTGGTGGTGGGGTTGAGGGTTTTTTTTCTTCCCCCAGCTCGTGTTCATATTATCTTTATAATCAGGGTTCTGGTATTGAGGGTACATGTTCGTCCCTCATTTTTAGAAACATAGTTTACCTGACTTATTGAGGGACCGACACATGACCGCAGGCATTCACCCTTGAAATGATTGTCACCACATTCAATACATGATGGATTATTTAAGGCTTGAACTTGAGATGTGCCTTTTAGATTCAACACATCAATTTTATTTGACACAACAATGAATTGGGAAGCAATCATCGTAGTGGAATAAATGTTATTCATGCCTCTCTTCTAATTTCCCCATTCATAATTCCATTGGAAGCTATTTTTTGAAATGTCCTCTAGTAAATTAATAACCTCTTTAGGGGATTTCCACAAAATTGTTCCTCGTGATGCTGTATCCACCATTGATTTGGTGTTCATAGTCATACCACCATAAATATTTTGGGCTTGCATCTAAAATGGGTGTCCATGATGGGGTAATTTCCTCAAAATTTCCTTGAAACACTCCAAAGATTCATATAATGATTATGAATCATGATGCTCAAAGTTTTGAATTTCATTTTTTGAAGTCACCATTTTGGAATGTTGACAATACTTTGATAAAAATTCCTAGTACAATGCCTCCTAGGTGAGGATGGAACATTGTAGAAATCCTTTAATCTAGTCCTTCGATTTATCACTTAATGAGAAGGGGAATAAATGATGGATAATTTATTCCTTAGAAACTCCATGGTAATGGAATATATAACATATTTCTAGAAAATTGGATAGATGGTTGTTGGGGGATTCCCTTAGTAAACCCCCAAGCTTCACTGTATTTTGGATAAGTTACATGATATCTAGATGAATCTCAAAATGTTGGGTTTCCATCGGTGGTCAGATAATACCTGTATATAATCCATGTATATAAGGTAACCCATACTCCATAAGGGTACATCGTGGGGGTATCTATTCTTGATGAGGGGGTGGCGTAAATTACTTCTCATGAGAGAAATAAGGACCTAGATTTGGATTCATGTATGGAAACCATTCTGGTGGATGATACTGATGGGGTTTCCACAGAATATAACTCGAAACAAATTGAGTCGGTTGTCTTTAATGGTTCAATGTATTGAACTCAATAATATTGTTGTGTGGTAGTTGGTTCTACTCATCCTCAGTAACTAGTTATTGATTTTGGTGGTGATTGAGCATAAAATTATTTCCAACTCCTTGGCTAGTAGCCGATTCTACCTATTCCAAATTTTCCAGGGGTGTTTTGGTTGCGCACGCTGATAAGTGCCCGAAGTCACCTTAAGATCATTCATTCAATTTTTGGATCAATCAGAAGGACTTCCATTGACTCGACACTCTTGGAATGATTGATTTGGCCACTCATGCACCCGTGATACTTTACAACAACAAACAATACACCAAGCATAAAAAGGGAAGAAAACAATAATGAAAAATAGAAATGATATTAAGTATTGATTTATTGTTAGAATTTGTGATTTTTATTTTCACTTAATTGATACAAAGTCAATTTTAAAAAATACCATTAACTTTTTATCCTAGGAAATGACTCTATAATTTGGTGACATTTCAGATGATGTGTTACGTTTAACTGACCCAAATTAAAGATCCCACTCTTAATACTAGTATAGTGTAAGTATGGGGTCGATCCATAGGGAGTGAGAGTCAATGTGTTATGTTTATCTGGTTTCGAATTAATTAGGTAAATATTGCTAAAATTTACAGTCAATGTTTGATGTTACAATGATAGAGTAACTGATTCTGTAATTTCTTTGGTTAATTGTTGTAAAGGCAAAGAAAAATGAAAAACATGTTTCTGATAATGAATAGGAAGAATGTGGTAGGATTATGGATTTTAAAGATCACTGATAGAATTATTTTTTTATCATGTTGTTTTGTTCATAATAACTCTCATCTATGGATTCTGAATGTAATGGAACCCCCTTGGTTAAGTGGATTTTCATTAGAATGTCAATATTGATTAATTGTTTTGGAAAGAATCCTTTATTAAATTTATTTAACAAAAATACATTACGAGACGATAAGTTATCCCCATGGTCATGGGTTCCCTTTTTCATAACATACCATGAAGATACCTAAGAAACCCATTCTAGGACCAAAATGGGGTTTCCAATGAGATTAAGAACAAAGTTTTGAAGGAAGTTATGAGAATAAAATGAACATCATAAACACAAAAAATAATATTTGATTCAGAATGAACCATAATTATCTACAACCACAACACATAGGGGGATTAGATACACATTTAAAAGGTGATGACTTATAAATACTTAATACCTAAGATAAAAATTACAGCAGATCCAGAAAGAGGAATGATGGAATGATAGAGTGGCAGAACCTCCCCATGATTGTCCAACTAGTTGCTCATCCAGAACATAGAGGGTTTCCCTCTTATTTATTGAATTTAAAACTATATGACATGTACCAGAAAGTATACAGAGTATAGTAAAGGCAACTTGACATAGCCTCGCTTTCTCTGCTGGTAGGTAATCTTCCACACCGCCCTTGACTTTTAAGGCATCAGAGGTCAGTTTGTGGGGTACAAATCATGTAGCACTGCTCCACATGGAGTGTAGTATCAACTTCATCCAATAACCACTTCTGGAAGGATGAACATGACATGTGAAATAGTAGTACACAACGTTTGAATATAGATAGCCACATGGGCATGTTCTTGATTTGGATGATCCTTATTTGGGAAATTGTGCACAATGTGTTTCTATAAAGTACATGTCATGTAGATGTGAAATTTTTCTTTGATTTTTCCTGATTTGTGAATTTGGATGAAAAACACCTAAAATTCATCATGAACACCAAAATAAATAGTTTTATCTACAAAACAACATATATCTAGTGAAAACATGTTTTTATACTCGATAGATTTCATAAAATCTATACATAAATTAGGCTCATCAAAACCATTTTTCATAAAGAGTATGGGTGTATGGTCGGCATACGATTTTACATAACTGTGTTCTCCCCCCAGCTAAACATTTTCATGGTTTTTTATGTTTTCAAAAATTAAATGAAAAAAATAAAACCCCCTTTTAATATGCTTATTCCTCCCATTTTACCCTTACATGATTCTTTGGATCTTAGAGGCTCTAAATAGGTGAAATTTACACCTCAAAACCCTATTCATTGATGATTGAAGTGAAATTGGAATTTTTTTTATCACTCCTAGGTAAGTAGATATCATATAATGTGGTTTCCCATGATCTCTTTTTATCTCCTCTTTAAGGTTTGATAGATCCTCATGTAACTGATTGGTCTAAAATCTATTTTTTTTTGTGTTGGATGGAGTTATTATCTTAAGAGGTGGGTAAATTGACTACCCAATAAAAATTTATATTAAAAAAAGTTTTAATAAAATTACCAATTTAATTAAAATAGCCCAGTTAATCAAAATAATATATCAATATAAGTTCTGATCTTTTAAAATATGTTTCAAATAGTGGTTAATCCTAAATTAAAATAATATGGAAACTATTTTATCTTTTGAAAATAATTTACTGAATCAAAATATTATATAAAAACTAATTAATATTAACTATCCAAGTAGTAGTTTTGTTTACATTTTAAAAAAAAATTAGTTTAGAGCATTAGAATGAAACAAAACAAAACACACATAGGAATTAAAAAGGGAGTTTAGTCTCAAACCACGACCTAATCACCTCCCCTTGGAAATAACCTATTTATAAGAAGATTATAGAAATATAATCTTGATCCACAACTTCTATCGAGTATAAAGATATAAACTACAACTTGTTAAGAAAATATAGGTACCTCGTACATAATAATCATGGGAATAAAAAAAACATATGCCACATGAGGACCTCTTCCACAAAACTATAGGTAAAAAAATATATACAGAGTGAAGAATATATTGGGTATCTTACAATGATAGTATAGGAGACAATTTGAATTCGACAAATAAGGTAAACCACACACATTCCAAAAAGTAAATGCATCAAAAGGAAAGATTAGGTTTAAATATATAGAAAAGATATTTTTTCTTGGTCTGATGCACTATAAAGCTCAAGACCTAATGGGTGTAACTTAGAGAGGACCTCGAATCATTTTTCTACAAATTAAAATAATGGAGAGCTTTGTAAGATCTCTTAATATGTATATAATAAAGGGCATGTATGTGTTGTAAGCTCAACTCTTTCACAGTTACATGTAGGTAATAATTCTTCATGTAAGGCTCTTTGTAAGTGTCTCACTTGATCATGTGTTTTCACTCATCTAGAATGCATACCATATGTGCATGAGGGTGATTTATTTGAATATATAGTGTTGTAGAATGGAGATACCTTTCAAGGAACAATCATACAGGTATTCTTCATCCTCTTACTTAACTTTGACATACTATTCAATGACCCTGAAATAGTTTATAAATAACCATTAAAATAATCATGAGCATTAAATTATTTAATATAGACAATTTAAGTATTTAATTAAAAATATTTCAGAATAGTGATGGTGTGTCATTCGGGTAGTGACTCATTTATGGAAGTGAGTTAAGACAATGGTGAGCTAGGCCAGTGGTAGTTCATTTGATGGAAGGTCAGGTCTGGCAGTGACTTGTCTCAATGGTGACTTATCTCAACAGTGATTTGTAAGATGGCAGGCTATGTTCAGTGGTAGGTTAAATCTCTTGGTCACTCTTTTCTATTAGTGAGGCATTCATGAAGGTGAATCATCTCGATAGTGACTTGTATCAACTGTGAATTGTCTAATTCTAGGATATATTCAATGGTAGGTGATGTCTTGTGGTGACTCTGCTCTGGCAAGGAATATTTTCAATATATAGCCAAATTCTCATAAAAAATCCTTATATTATAAACTGAAATCATAAAATAGAAAACTCATTAAAAATGTAATAAAAATGATTTTTTGATCAATAAAACAAGTGTACAAAAAATATCGCTCTTTTGATGATTAGAAGTTATGGAATTTTATAAACCATATATAGAATAAGATTTGTTTTATAACATATCATCTTAAAACCTTGAAAATATGTAGTGATAGTTTTGTCATAAAATGTAAAACTTTTTAAAAATAGATGATTATCTAATTAAAATTGAATCAAAACTATTAAATAAAAAAAGGATAGTATGAGAAAATAACATAACAATAAAAGTAAATACCAATAATTAATGGAGATGATATCAAACAAATAAATTAAATACATATGGAACCAAATGTATGGTTTTAAGAAACTACATTAATGATGGTATCAAAGGATAACATCACTTTTAAACATTAAATAAATTCCATATTCATTATCTCACTTTTGGAATTATCCAAAAGTCAAAATTAAAATATTTAAAGAAAAGAGACAAAAGATAAATTAGACGAGATATTCTATTAAGGACAAAAACATAATGGAAGTACAATCAATTGTCGATACAAAACAAGTTTATACAAAAAATACTATAATAAATATTACGTATAATATGAATGCTTCTCTTCCAAATTAGTTTTGACAATAGGTTATTTTACCTTTTCCTAGTTATAGGAAGAGGTAACAATGTTAGACATCAAGGAAACAATAATGGAGGTTGTAGGGATATTAGGTAGAGAAGGGGGCTCTCTGATAATAATAGGCCTGAGATGCATGATAGTTTCTCTAGGAGTCAAACTAAAATGATGGAAATGAGTAGGTAAAGGTGAATTAGGGTATCAGGTAATAGTAACTCAGAAAATCTTTGGACCAGAAGTTGTTGGAGTAAGATGAGTAGCCATTGGAATGGCATCATGTGACCACTACTATGGTGACCAAAACTTGAAGAAAGGGATTTATCCAATTTATGAAGTCCATATTTATATTTCATACCCTTTACATGGAACTAAAAATTTCATTTTTTTCTCCTCCATAAAAAACTTGATCACATGGGTCATCACTTTCAACTGATTATCTTGTTCCTTGAAATCGTGAGTAACTTGAGGCATCCAGGCATTCTCGACAAGGAACTTAAAGTAAGAGTTGAGATCATTCTTAGTGAAGATCCTCAAAATGTAATACTTTAATTACTTTGTAATAGTTTCTATATCAGATATGAATCCATTAATTCATTCCATGACCATCTTATAAAAATTATCATTGTTAGGCCTAATCTTTCTAAAGTTATCCTAAGGTATTTCTGGGACATCTACAAAAACAACTTAAAGATCCTCTTTAACCAATGATCTAATCAACTAAACATCCAATGGAGGAGGTAGATTACTATAATTAGTATCCATATATGATATACTCTCTACCTTATCTAACAAATAATCCATACTTATAGAAAAATAAGTTTCATCCCCTCCATCTCTGATCCCAAAGACTCCAATTCATTGTCTATACATCCTTTCTCTATCTCCACTTTTTGAATTTGATGCATCATCTTAGGATTCATGTTATGTATCACCAACTCCAACAAGTAACATTCATCATTCTAACAAATGATGGTGACATGGGGTGTCATATTCCTCAACATCATACAAAAATTAGAGTGAATCATCTCTCTATAAGACTCCAGGTGACCTCCAAATACAACATCAATAGGCACAAATGGAATAGAAGGTACAACAGTAATAATATAAATAATATGAAAGGGTTGAAAAACACCTCTCAGTAGCAGCCTATGTATGCTCAGATATTGAAATCATATCAAAATAAAATCTTTTTAGTACTCTAGTAGAATCAATCTATTCTACCATTGATCCCTTCGGATCTATCTGCATTTGAATTGAAATATCATTTCCACTATGGTTTAGTGGAATGTTATCATCATTAGAATTTGGGTAGTACAATCCCAGACTCACATACCCTAGATACATATATCATTACTCAAGATATTGGTTTTTAAACCTTATATAATACCCATCATAAGTCTTAAAAAATATAGGCTCAACAAATGTAGGCTCAACAACCATCTTCTCATCAAATTTCAACACTTTTTTTATCTAATCAGTGGATTCACCATTGCAATTCTTAAAAAGATCTCGATTATAAGGCTCAAAATAGTTGCTAACAATTCTTGGGGATTCTTTCCCCTCAATAGAGTAATCCAAATCATCTCTATAAGCTCTAACCAGATCTTGAACTATGATCAGTCTCTCCTAAGACATTGAAACAACTGTCAATACTGGAGAGAAAACAAGTACCTAGGGAATATCAACCTCTTTAGAAAAAATATGACCATCATGACCTGATCCATAATCACTATTATCTTTTTCATCACTTACCTCAAATTTTCCATCTCCATAATCCTTATATTTTCAATCATCCTTATCAATCCCTTCATCTTCAAAATTATCTCATTATTCATAATCATCATCATCTTCTTAATATTCTACTTCTTCATCACCATTCTCTCCATTTTCATCATCAATACCATTTTAATCATCAAATAAAAATTTCTTTATAAACAATAATTTTTCTTTCTTCACTACCTTCCTTTAAACTGTCTCTCTTATAGGGAGAGATCTTAGTGGAGTGGATGGACCAAAAGTGATAGTATGAGGAATCGTGGGAAAGTCAGGGTCAATAAACTCATAAAATGAGAAATAATTCTCCTCATCACCAAATGAAGAATCATCCAATCCTATATCATCTGGGTACACAACCACCTCATCTACATCTAATCCTAGATCCAAAAGATTCTATGACCTTTTTGGGTGATCAACAGGATTGAACTCTACATAAATATATTCAGATTCATCAACCCATTTCATCATCCAAGTGTTATATTTAATCATAATGGTTTTTCAAAATAACTTATTTCAAAAAAAACCTACACATTTAACCTCACTTTATTCTTCCCCATAAACCAATCCCTTTACCTTCATCATAGATGAAATTAATTTGGGATAAATTAAGGAATTTCACATGGAAGACATCATAAAAATATCCATTATATTAACCATTAAATATCTAAATAGATTAATTTTATCTCCCATTTTCGTAATATACATCAGATAAAATTCTTGGCATCGTATTGTATTAAATTATCCTTTTCTTGAGCACTACATGTGTCGAATCAACTTAAACAAAAAACTGCATTCACCATCAAGCTCAGTTGTAGCTGGTCTTCCTGATGTCCTATATCCTGTCAACTCGGATAAGGCATCCTCATATATAAAAGTATCAGAATCACTAGGATTCAATCATTGATAATCATTTAAGCCTCCATTATGAGGGAATATAATACATCTATCCTGTTGGCTTGAAGAAAACACAACATTCAGCCAATTTATTTTTTTTCTGAATGTTGTCTTTATGTTCCCTAAAGCTAAAGTAAATATTCTAAGAGAACAGATGCACTAACCTAGGATAAAATGACCTATCATTATTAATAACCACTTTTCTCATCTATGGTCTTTCATTAGTCTAAGAATCAACAACTTTTTTGACACCAACCACTCAGTATGAACTTTTTTATCATGAGCCACTATTTGACTTGCGATTCTCGGGTTTAAGGGCTTTATTTTATATCTCCTAGGTCCTAATTTATGATTACTTTAAGTATTTTAATCTTATAGATATTTTAGAACTACTCACTTCAATCTAACCATTTTTTACAGGGTGGAATTTTCGAACGAAGTTGATGGAAGGCTAAAAGTTGGGAGAGAAAGGTTCATCGTGAAGTTCAAAGGTAAGGAGTGAATGAGCGAGCATCAAAATTGTTCAAGTATATAATTTATAAAATTTAGGGATTCGATGTAAAAACAAAAAAAAATACATAAAAATTAATGAAATTAAATATTTAAATTAAAATAGAATAAAACTAAACCAAATAAAATTAGTAACGACAACTCAAAACCAATACTGTTTCATTACCAATGGAGGGTTTTTCCAATGGTCGGTAAACTCCAACAGTGGGTAAACTCCAATGGTGGTTAAACTCCAATGCTGGGTAAACTCTAATGGTTAGTAACCTCAAAAGTTGGGTAAACTCTAATGGTGGGTAAAATACAATAATGTGTCCTAGAAAATTAAGTTTAAATAAAATTAATCAAGCCTAATTCATGATTTATGTAGTTCATTATTTCTGAATTAAATGGGTTAGTATATATATCATAAAGATAATTTTTAGTACCAATATATGCATGATTTATATCAACATTTTGAATATGATATATTAATAAATGATGTATTACATCAATGTATTTTTTATAGAGTGTGATATAGGGTTCTTAGAAATATTTATAGTACTTGTGTTGTCAAAATTTATACAGAAATCTCAGAATTGATATCCATCATCTAGTAATGTGTGTTTCATCCAAAAAAAATTGAGCACTGTAGCAACCTGTAACAATGTATTCATCTTTATCCATAGACAGTATAACTGAATTTTTCTTCTTATAACATCTTGAAAGTAGAGACTTCCAAAAAAATATGACATGTTACATAGGTGGTTTTTCAATCTCACTTAAAACCACAAATATCAGCATCTAAACAACAAAATATGTTAAATTATTATCCCTTAGGGTATATTAATCCTAAATTGGTTGTATATTTGAGGTATTTGAAAATAATTTTAACAGTATGTATGTCTGAATCTTTTGGGTTTTCTTGAAATGAGGACACATACATACACTAAAAATTATTTCAATTCAGGTAGCATCTAACAATAGTAGACCTGCAATCATCCCTCTATAACTGGTTTGATCCTTTGATTTTCCAGATCTATCAAGATCCAACATATAGGTGGTTCTCATAGGAGGGTCACTACTTTTAGTGTTATCCAAACCAAAAAAATTAAAAGGTCGCTAGTATAATTACTTTGATTTAAAATAATTCCCAAACTATTTTGAAATATCTTAAAACAAAGAACGAATTTCAACTCACCCATTAAACTCATTTCAAATTCATTTTTCATTATATATGAAAAATAAGTACATGAAGAAATTTCAGAACATCAAAAAATAATATCATCTTCAGATATTTGAAAAAATAAAATATATTTTGAAATTATTTTTATAAAAATGTTGGAATCAGTTATAGCATTTGAAAATCCTTTAAAAAAAGAAAATAGTCATTCTTATCATACCAATCTCTATGTGTTTTTTTAAACCATATAAATCCATTTTTAGTTTCAAAAATTGATTTTTGAAAATGAGGTTTTTGAAATACAGGGTTGGTTGAGTAAAACAAATCCTTAATTATATAACCATTAAAACTAAACTTTTAACATCCATTTTATAAAATTTGAAATCTAGATGTGATACGTTGGAAAGAAATATTCCAATGGATTCATGTTTGGATATAGGTGAAAAGGTTTCCTTATAGTCTATACCATCCTCTTGACTATACCATTGTGAAAATAGTCTATATTAATTCCTCACTATTGTTCCAAATTCATAACCTTTATTTCTAAACACCAATTTAGTGCCTATATTTAAGGTTTTTTAGGTATATCAATAAGTTCCAAAACTTTATTTATTTTAAATTGATCATCTTATTCTTTCATATCCATTAACTATAATTCAGTATTAATTTCTTCAGTGATGTTCATAGGTTCATGCTATGAAAAAGAAATATTGATGTTGTACCAAGTTTCTAAGAGAAACTCTAGTTTTTGTACCTCTATATAACTTTCAAACTCCAGAATCTAGAGTGAGGTATTTAAGAGACCTAATAGATCTAGAAAAATTAGGTATTTTCCCCTCGTGGTATTCTATAGGTTCTGGTTTAGGTTCGGAAGGTCCCTCAGAATATAATTATTTTTATGTATTTTTTATAGCAATATCAGTTTGTTTGGAATTTGTATCTAGAGATTAAAAATCATAATTGAGGTTTTCTAAATAGGTTTTTGGCTCATGTGGATCTGTCTCATTAAACATAACATGGACATACTCTTCCACATTCATGGTTATTTTGTTAAAAACTATATTGGATTTTCTAGAAGCTGAATAACCAAGGAAAATTCCTTCATCACTCTTATAGGAAAACTATTACAGATTATCCTTAGTGTTAAGAATAAATAATTTTCATCCAAATACTCTAAAGTAATTAACTATTGGTTTCCTATTATTAAAAATTTCAAAAGGTGTTTTCATTAAAATAAATCTAATTAAAACTCTTTTAATTATATAGAAATTTTTATTTATAGACTCTTCCCAAAAGTATATAGTTAATTCATATTCATTAAGCATTGTATGGGATGTATCTTTAAGGGTCCAATTTTATTTTTCTATATATCTGTTTTTTGGCGAGTCCTAGGAGATGATGTGTAATGGTTATATCTATTTTTATATCAAAAGGACTCAACATCGTGATTTCCAAACTCACGACCATGGTAGCTTCTTAAGGTATTAAATATAATTCCACATATGTTTCTTCAATGTTTTTCATACTTGGTAAAGTGAGATAAGGATTCACTTTTGGGAGCTAAAAATTAAAGCCAAGTATAACTATAAAATTCATATAAAAAGTACAGAGACATAGTTATCCCATTTAAGTTGGATACTCTAGATGTTCCAAAAAAGTCCATGTGAACCAACTCAAGAGGATGATAAGTTGATATTTCATTAGTTAATATAAAAAATATTTCATATTGCTTCCATTTTTTATAGGGGTTATAAAATTTATCATTTGTTAATTAAAGTTTGGGTAGATCCCGAACTAACCCTTTATTAGTAACCTTTCTATAGGAGTGAATATTATAGTGTCCTGATCTTCTATGCCAAATACAATATTATTTATGAAAGGAACATAAGCAAGAAATGATTTATGAAATTAAATAATCAATATTAATAACATAAACATTATAATTTATTAAAGAAGTAAATGAAAAATCATTTTTAGAATTAAAAACTACACATGAATTATTTTCAAATTTCACATGAAATATGTGATCACATATCAATGATATACTAAGAAGAAAATATTTTAATACATAAAAAAGTTAGTTAATAAATTAGAAAAGAGTTAGAGTTACATATTATTCCGAATAAAATTATTTTTCCTTTATCATGTTTACTAAAGGTGATATGCCCACCATAAAAATTTATCAAGTTCTTGAAGATTGAGTAGTCTAAATTCATATATATGGAAGAACTACTAACCAGGTGCCAAATATTTTTATATGACCTCTTCATATGGAATCCCTACAAAAAAATTATACCAAAAATTATTTTGGTATCGAAACCTTCTAAAGTATAGAAATGTTAGTAATTAGGGATTTCTAAACAAATGTTTTCTTAACGATCTTCCTATAATAATATATAAAGAAGTTGAAATAAAAACATTATTTAGACAAATTTAATAATAACTAGTAGGAGAATTTATAGAATTAGATTTACGAAAAAAAGTGATCTTAACAATTCTTATCTGTCTAGGATGGTAACATAGACTAGTAAAATAATTAGGAGTAGATTTTTTCAAATATTTGTCTGAATGTTTATCCAATATTAGTAAATGTCTTTAATAATATTTTTAAATAATCATTAGAAATTTTTATTTCAGTATTTTCTTTTAGAAATTGAGCATTCTTTTCTTTTCAATAGTAACATCAGGGTTATAACTAGCAGATAGATAATTTTTTTATTTATAATTTTTTATTTGTACTTAAAATCATTGAACGTATCTTTAAGAATATTTAAATATTCAGAAATTTCCTATTTTGAAATATCATCGTCATTTTCATCTCCAAAATGATTATCATTACGTTTAGGAGATATAGTAGGTACCTTAGACATGTTTTTCATGAAGAACATATTTTCTATATCAGGGTACTCTTAATGATTTGAGTCTGAGTCACTGGATCTATCCTAAAATTAACTCCAGGGGGATTTTATTAAATTATTATATTTTATGTCCATATGATCATACTTCTTCTTGTACTTCAACATGGGACAATCAGCCTTAAAATTTCCACTTCTTTTACAGTCATAAAAGGTAATCTCATTTGAGTTTTCATCACTTTTTCATTCCTTATTCCAATTCCCTATATTATCATACTTTTCATTTTATCTTGGTTTTTTGAAAAACTATCTCCTTATTATATAATTTCTTAAATCTTTTGGCCATATGGGCTATTTCGTCATCACTTTTGAATGGTGATTCCCCATCACTAGAGCTTTCATGTTGTACTTTTTTTTCTGTCTTGATGAAATAGTCTTGAAGGATACATATATCCTATTAGGTTTGTCATCCTATTCAATATTAACTTTAATATCTTCCTCAAAAATCATTAATATCCCAATAAAATCCTCAAAATGTAGTTTACTGATCTCATAAGATTCTCTTATTTAAACTGATGTTCCCCTCCATCTTTTTGGAAGAAATCTCAACAGTTGCATGATTTTATCTTTTTCTGACATTATATTCCCCAAGGGCCACATTGTATTAACTATCTCATTAAACCTAAGATATATATCAGAATTCATCTCATCAGGTTTCATCTTCAATGTTTCACATTTAATCATATATGTATCTAATCTCATTTCTTTCACATTAGCAGTTATTTCAAGTTAAGTTGATAATGTGTCCCATATTTCATAAGTAATTTTTCTAGAAGATATCCTAATAAACTCTTTATCACGAATGACATAGTAAGGAGAATTTATATCATTTAAATTATTATTCTAAAATAGTTTAGTATCACCATTCCATGTTTTCCTAGAAGTATTAGATCATTATTAATTATCTTATATTGTAGAAAATGTTGTAAAACCCATACATTCGATGTTCATTTTCATAATTAGTTTCCAATGATAATAGTTATATACATTAAAGAAAGGATTACTGTTATTAGAAGAACTTATTTCTTATTATCCATTTACAGAATTAAATTTATAATAGATATAAATATAATATCCTTAAAACACAAGTAAAAATAACAGTTGAAAAGATTTTGAAAAAATTATGATACCAAATTTTTTTGGAGTTAGTATCTCTGGAGGGGTTAATTGAATACCCAATACAAATTTCAATTTAAAATATTTTATATAAAATTCCATGTTTAATTTAAAAATCTTATTTAATCAAAATAGAATATCGATATAAGTTCTGATTTTTTAAAATATTCTTCAAAAAGTGAATAAGTCTGAATTAAAATAATATGAAAACTATTTTAACTTTTAAAATCAATTTATTGAATCAAAATATTATATAAAAACTAATTATTATTAAATATCAAAGTAGTTTATTTTTATATTTTAAAACAAATTCCTTTTAAAGATTAGGAATGAAACAAAACAAAACACTTAGTGGAATTAAAATAGGGGGTTTGGTCTCAAGTTGAGACCTAATCCTAGCATTTTTGAAATAATGTTCTAACAAGTAGATTATATAAATATAATATTGAACCAAAACCTATTTCATGTATAAATATAACAGCTACAGGATATCCATGCCATGCCGAGAAATATTCCACCAAAACTATGGTAATAAAAAAACACAGCCAATGAAAGGACCTCTTCCACAGCACCATGGGTAAACAAATATAAAGATAATTGAGAAGATATTTTTTATATTCCATATATAGTACATGAGATAGTGTGCATTAAAAAACATAGTAAACCACACACTGCTCATAATTTAAATGAAACAAATAGAAATAGATGGTATAAATATGTAGAAAAAATTGAGTTGTTCTATTTGATGTGATCTGAATCTTGAGACTCCTCATATGTAGCTTAAAGAGGATATTGAGATATATTTCTAAAGATTACATTAAAACTGATCATTATAAGATTTATTTTTCTATATATAATAAAGGGTTTGTATGTTCTTTAATATCTAATCTTTATAGTTTGATGTAGTAAATAATGATTTGTGTAAGGTTCTTAGAATGTGGAACACTTGATCATGTGTTTTCACTCAGCCATCATGCATGAAAAATGTGCACGGGGGTGATTTCATTGAATATATACAACATTAGAATGGATATACCATTCAGGGAACAATCATTAGGGTATTTTTCATCCTCGTACAAAGCACTAACATACTCTTTAATGTTCCCTCCAATTGTTTAAGAATAACAATTACAAAAATCCTCCATATTAAATTCCATAATATATCTATTATAATTATTTATTTAAAATATTATAGAATAGTGATGGTGAGTTATACTAGCGATGACTCATGTATATCAGTGAGTCGGGTTGATGGTGAGTCAGGTTGGCAGTAGATCATCAGATTGTAGGATAGGTCTAGAAGTGATTCTTCTCAATGGTGACTGATCTCAATAATGACTTCTCTGATGGTAGTCCATCTTTTGTGGTATGTGAAGTTTGTAAGTGACTATTTTCTAGTGGTAAAACATTTCTATATGTGACTCATCTCAATGGTGACTCGTCTCAATGGTGAATAGTATGGTGGTAGGTCATCTTCAGTGGTAGGTGATGTCTGGTGGGGACTCTTATCTAGGAGTGACTCTTTTCAATACTTATCCAAATTCTCATCACACTTCCTTATATTATAAAATGTTATCGTAAAACATAAAACTCCATAAAAATAAAATAAAAATGATTTTTTGATCATTAAAACAAGGGTTCCAATAGTTGGATCTTGATTCTTGGTTTTGTTCCTATATATTTCACACATTCGCTCTTCATTGGAATTCCCCTTTGTGGGTGTTGTGCATTGTGATCCCTTAATTTCATGTCAGTTAGTTCCCTAATTATTTCCCTATGATTGAAACGATGTATTTTTTTTATTATATTTAAATGATTTTTTAATTGATTTGAAAACATGTATTTCTGTTTATTTGATCATTCACTTGAAATGGGTATAAGATTTGTGAAAACCCCAATTACAATATAATTGAAATAATTGGGAGAATTTATAAGAAATGATGACTAAATTTAGAATTTTTTTTGATGAAATGATGTGATGATGATTTTTTGAAAATGTTTTAAATTGAATGGTGATTTGAAATGGAATTGTTGAACCCTTTGGGAATCTAGTTACTTTATTATATTTTGATAATCCCAAGTATGATTATTTTTATTTTGTTAATCCCTATTTGATCAATGGATAAATACTTATTTGGGAATATAGCTACTTATTTGCTTTTAATATTGTTTAAATACTAGTCTTTCGGTTACTAGATGTTTGTACACTCTGACTTACCCTATTCTGCCAATAGAATGATTAAATAGAACAGAGCTACGGATACACACAAGTCCACCGATATGTTGAAGATACTGTTATCAAAGGAAGTCTACGGATACAAGACAAGCCTACAACTACCGATACAAGACAGACTTACAGCTACTGATACAAGACAGACTTACCGATATAGATCTACCGATACATGACAGAGCTACCGCTACCGATATAAGAAGGTTACCATTACATCAAAGCCTACCGATACGCGGAAGGTTACGGATATACTAAGACTACCGATATAAAAATGTTGCTGATATAAAGGCTACCATTACTCAAGTCTACCGTTACACTAGAATCTACCGTTACTCAGGCCTACCGTGACATCTACCTACCAATATCCAAAGATACCGTTCCAGAAACAGAACTCGACACTGCTTTAATTTCTTTATCATTATTTAATCTAACCAACGGTCATATCAGGTATATTTTAATAAACTGAAATTTATTTAATATGTGTTGTTGGATGTCAGGGAACCGTACCTCGTACCTGCAAAAAGGAAATCATGTCTTGTCGGAGCTCATGCTTTAAAATGAAAGAAGGGGAATGAATACAAAGATATATAGAGACATACATACCACGAGGTGTGATGGGAGAACAACCGAATGTGAATGCAAAGAGACGACTGAACTTACACGACGAACGCATTCATTACTGCATACCAGTGAAGATCTGAGAACGAGAACATCCACAAAAGAACTTCATCGACTAATTTTTCTCTATCTCTACACCTGGAAGTCAAGGAAGTAGACGACACTCTATTTTCCAGAAAAAAACTAGAAGAGGACTCAAAACCAATTCTGATAAATCAAAAAGAGTCCAGAGTTTCACTGCAATCACTAGATCCATTTCTAAACTCTAAATCTTTGCCTCTGTGATTTACTTTTTACATTTTGAGCAGTGTGTGTTATCATCTGTATTTAACACACACACTATCTCCTGTACTTTAACTGGAGGATCTGTTAATCCTCACTCAAACTCTTACATCTTTTATTTCCAACTGGGATAGTGGTAGAGGTCGTGTGTGACCTGGACAGCTGGAGTAGCTATTTTTGTTCCCACGGATAATAGTGGTAGAGGTCTTGGACCTGGACAGTTGCATACTGTTATAATCCCTGATCCAAGGTGTGGATCACTTTTATATAAAGTTTTGAGAGGACTAAGTCTCAGCTTGAGACTGAACCTCTTGGTTAAACCTTCTGTGCTTATTTATTTTCAAAGTTATTTTTATTCCGCTGCAAACTACTTCAAAACCAAAACTGTTTTAAAGTCACATTGACAATTAAACTCCCAGGTGTTTATATTAGTTGTAAATTAGTAAGTTAGTTTCAAAAGTTAATCAATTCTTCTGATTTGATTAACTGGGAAATAATCAATCCTTATAGAACCTTACAGAACCTTTATGTTGATATAAATTCACTATAGTTTAATTCTTGTGTTTTATTTGGGGGATTTTAAGACAATGTTTTTAAACAGAAATTTTCATCGGAACTCAATTCACCGCCCTCTTGAGTGTCCACTCCAACCAAGATTTGGTATTAGATGATTGTTTAAAATATTTTGTACCCTGTTTTTCAACTGTGATTTTAGTTTTATTTTAAAGTTCTTAGAATTTCTATTATTTATAAATTTTTATCTCTTTAAAATCTTTGCTTTAAGTAAGTTATCATGGATAACAGACTTGAAGGTGTTGCTACCAATATACCACCATTTTTTAATGGCACAAACTATGCTCAGTGGAAAATCAAGATGAAAATTCATTTAGAGAGCATGGGTTTTGATATTTGTACTGCTATAGAATCAAAATATAAAATACTTACTAATATTAGATCTACTTGTAATGAAGCTACTAAGACAGCCTACAATAGTAATTGTAAAGCTATGAATGCTCTGTACTGTTCTTTAGGAGATGAGTAATTTAATAGAATATCAACCTGTAAAACTGCTTATGAAATTTGGGACACCTTAGCTGTTTCTCATGAAGGAACAACTAATGTTAAGAAAATGAGATTTAACACTTATACTATTAAGTACGATAATTTTAAGGTGAAGCCTGATGAACCCATTTCTGAGATGTAACTCAGGTTTAATGAAATTTTCAACAAAATGACTTCTCTGGGAAAGGATATTCCATCAAGGGAACAAATTATGAGAATTATGAGATGTCTACCTGAAAGATGGAGAGGAACTTCTGTCTCAATTAGAGAGTCGTGTGATATTGGTGAACTGCCAGTCAAGGAATTAATTTGCAAGCTGATGATGTATGAAGAAGAACTCAAAGTGAACAAATAAGAAGATGATGAACCAAGAAGGAAGTCTGTTGCATTCAATACATCAACATCGAAGAATAAAGATAAGGAGAAGCTTCAAGCTATAAATGAGAGTTCAAGCTGTGAAGACAGTGAAAGTGCTTCTGACAGTGATGCTGAGATGGCTCACATTTCCAGAAGGTTTGAGAAGTTTTATAGGAAGAAAAAGTTTTTCAGAAAATCAAATTACAAAGGAATGTATGACAAAAAGGGACATTGGAAAAAGGATTGGAAGAAACCTGACAAATCAGATGAAGTTGTATGCTATGAGTGAAAAAGGAAAGGGCACATAAAATCAGACTGTCCAAAGTTGAATTACAAGAAGAAATATGAATACAAGGACAATAAGTACAAGAAAGCCATGAAGGCTACTTGGAGCGCTTCATAGGATAGATCCAGTGAATCTACAATTTTTGAAACTGAACTCAGAAATAAGGCAAATATTTGTTTCATGACAAACATATCTGAGGTAACATCTGAAACTCCTTCTTTAAATTCATATTATTCTGGAGATGATTCCGACTCAAAAAACATTTCAAAATATGAACTGTTTGAATATTGTGATATGTTAGATGAAACCTGTAATGAGATGAAAGACAAATAGAAAGGTTTAAAGAAACAGTATGCTTTAACTGTTAAACATAAATTTGATCTTGATATTGAAATGGAAAAGAATGCTCAGTTACTTAAAGAAAACACTAAACTGAAATTATCTAATGAGAAACTTAAGAAAGACTGAGAAAAGTTCACAAAAGGTAAATATACTCTTAATCAGATGCTAGGAAAGAAAATAGCACCTAGATTCACTACTAGTATAGGATACCAACCTGGAAAAAGAAAAGTTACCAAAACTAGATTCATTCCTAAATCTGGACAGAATAATACTAGTTCTAGTTCTGGACATTTATATGCCTCAACTAGTTATATTCATAGTTACGGATCTAATAAGGTTTACCTTTCAAAATCTTTTGATTCTACAAATTTTATGAGACCCATAAGACAAATTTGGGTACCTAAAGTTTTGTTGGCTAACCTGTCCCGACCCAAGAAAATCTGGGAACCAAAATCATTTCCTGTCTAAATCTGTTTTGTAGGGAACCTGCTTAAAGAGATCCTATATAAAGACTTGGTACTTGGACATTGGATGTTCAAGACATATGTCAGGAGACTTCTCATGCTTTAAAAGCTTAGTCAGAGTTGATGGAGGTTTTGTCACTTTTGGTGATAACTCAAAAGGAAAAATCATCAGCTTAGGTCAGATTGGTAACACTGACTCAGTATTAATTTCTAAAGTTTTATTTGTTGATGGAATGAAATATAATTTTTTAAGTATTTCTCAGTTATATGATGATGGTTTTTATGTTAAATTTGAAAATGATTCTTGCAATGTTTTTAATTATAAAAATGTTTTAGTGTTTTTTTCTTTAAGAAATGAAAATGTTTATTCTGTTGATTTAAATTCATTAGCTAAGAAAAATATTACTTGTTTAAATGATTTTCATAAAGAGTTTTGGCTTTGGCACAGAAGATTAGGACACTGCAATGTACACTCACTTAGAAAACTTGCTAGGATGAACTTAGTTAGAGACCTACCCAAACTTGAATTTCCAGCAAATGAAGTTTGTAATTCTTATCAAAAGGGAAAGCAACATAAAGTTTCTTTTAAATCAATGAATGAAGTGTCAACTTCTCAACCTCTCAAGTTGGTTCACATGGATTTATTTGGACCTTTTAGAGTTTCTAGTTTAAATGGGAAGAACTATGTCTATGTCATAGTAGATGAATTTTCTAGATATACTTGGGTATATTTTCTAGCTCACAAAAGTGAAGCATGTTCTTACTTTGTTAAATATTCCAAGTCTATATAAAATCTTCGTGGACTTGAGATCAAAACTTTGAGAAGTGATCATGGTCGTGAGTTTGAAAATCATGAGTTTTAATACTACTTCTCACACAGTGGCTATAGTCACAATTTCTCTACCCCTAGGACACCTCAGTAGAATGGTGTAGTAGAAAGGAGAAATAGAACCCTGTCAGGAAATTTCCAGAACCATGCTAAATGAGTATGACCTACCTGTTTATTTTTCTGCTGAAGCTCTAAATACAGCTTTTTATGTTATCAAAAGAGTCTTGATCAGACATGTTTTTAAGAGGACCCCTTATGAGTTGTGGAACCATAGGAAACATAAGGATAACTACATCAGAGTTTTTGGTTGCAATGTCTTTATTCATAATACTAAATATAATCTTGAAAAGTTTTCACCAAAGAGTGATGAAGGAATTTTCCTAGGATACTCTATAACTAGTAAAGCCTATAGAGTTTTCAATAAGAGAACCAAATGTGTGGAAGAATCTGTTCACATCAAATTTGATGAAACTGATCCACATGAGCCTAAGACTTATCTTGAAAATCTTGAAGATCATCTATCTTTTTTGAACCTTAATGATAAGGATAGTGGACCTGTAGTAAAAGCATCCAGTTCTGGAAATTTTCCAGAACCTGCTACTGTTGATTCCCAACCTATTGATGAACCTGAAATTGCTAGTCCTACCTTTACTAGATCAACTATAATTCTAAAGAACCATCCATTAGATGATGTTGTAGGTAATTTAGATAGAGGAACATAGACTCGATCTTCACTAAGAAATCAGGTTGAACATCAAGATTTTCTTTCATAGTTAGAACCTAAAAATATCAATGATGCTATCAATGATGAATTTTGGGTAATTTCTATGCAAGAATAATTAAATCAATTTTAAAGAAACAAAGTCTGGAAAATAGTAGAAAGACCTAAGGACACTTTAACCATAGGCACAATATGGGTCTATAGAAACAAAGTTAATGAATCTGGAAACATCATTAGAAACAAATCTAGGCTAGTTGCACAAGGTTACAATCAAGAAGAAGGAATTTACTATGAGGAAACCTTTTCTCACGTAGCTAGATTTGAGTCTATTAGGATCTTACTTGCTTTTTCATCACATCTGAATTTCAAGTAATATCAAATGAATGTGAAAAGTTCTTTTCTAAATGGTTTTATTGTTGAAGATGTTTTTGTAGAACAACCACCTGGTTTTTCAAATCCTCATTTTCAAAATCATGTTTTTAAACTTTCTAAAGCTTTGTATGGTTTAAATCAAGCTCCAAGAGCTTGGTATGAAAGACTTTCAAACTTTCTTATTTCAAAAGGATTTTCAAAAGGAATTTCTGATCCCACTCTTTTTATAAAAAGGATTTCAAAAGATGTTTTAATAGTACAAATCTATGTTGATGATATTATTTTTGGATCTTTGAAAAATTATTTGTGTACTAATTTTTCAAAGGTTATGCAAAATGAGTTTGAAATGAGCTTAATGGGAGAGATTAAGTATTTTCTTGGTTTACAAATTTTTCAAACTAAAGATAGCATTATTCTGAATCAAATTAAATATACTAAGGATTTATTAAAACGTTCTGGTTTGGATAGTATTAAGGGAAGTGATACACCTATGAGTACCACCTGTAAATTGGATATTGATGAAACCGGTAGACCAGTTGATCAAACTAATTATAGAGGTATGATTGGGAGTTTACTTTATCTTACTTCTAGTCGACCTGAAATTATGTTTGGTGTATGTATGTGTGCTAGATTTCAATCTAACCCTAATGAATCACACTAACTCACTGTAAAAAATATTTTCAAATATCTTAAAAGTACTGCAAATTTGGGTTTGTTTTATCCAAAAGGACAATCATTTGATTTAATAAGTTATTCGGATGCTAACTTTGATGGATGCAAGTTAGATAGAAAAAGAACTTCTGGAACATGTCATTTACTTTGAAAGTCCCTAGTATCATGTGTAGTAAGAAACAGAACTCAGTTACATTTTCTACTGCTGAAGCAGAGTATATAGCTGCTGGTAGTTGTTGTGCATAGATTCTGTGGATGAAACACACTTTATTGGACTATGGATTTGTTTTTAAACATGTTTCAATTAATTGTGACAACTCTAGTGCGATTAACATCTCAAAGAACCATGTGTCTCACTCTAGAACAAAACACATCGATGTTAGACACCACTATTAAGAGATCATTATCAAAGTTGTGATAAAACACTTGAATTTATAGGCACTGAACTTCAATTAGCTGATATTTTCACTAAGACTTTATGTTCAGTAAGATTAACTTTCATTAGATATTAATTAGGAATGATAACTTATCCTTGAAATAGTTAGAAACCTCACCGTTAGAAACCTCGCCGTTAGAAACCTCGCGGTTAGGAGACCTCACCATTAGAAACCTCACAGTTAAGAGACCTCACCATTAGAAACCTCACCGTTAGAAACCTCACCATTAGAGAATCCTCATCATTAGAAGACCTCACCGTTATGAGACTCTACTGGTACATCTCACGCTGTTTTAAAATTTTTAAAATCCAAGAAATCGAATATTTTTTATGATTTATTTTATTTGTGGATCCTAAATGATATTAAACTGTGTCTAGACTTCACTCAATCTCACCGCGAACTCGTCTGTGCGAATCCCTCCAACTTAACCCTCTAATGCCGCAAAACCCTAAACCTCGAATCTATAATGGCCCGCATCAAGAGACCCCAGGTTACAGATGAGAGTGATGGGCCGCAAGCGAAAAGACAAAAAGTAACGAATTCTAGTACCAGTGGAAGTGGAAGTGGAAATATAGATCGAAGGAATCTAATAAACCCGCATCTCTCAAAGTCAGAGATTGTCATTGAGAAAGAGGTGTGAGCAGAATGGCTCATGGAGAACAAGTCCTTGGTTCTTAAAGTTTTAGAAGAACAAGGTTGGACTGAGTGCTTCGCGAACAACAACGGACCTTACTATCCTGAGCTTGTGAAGCAGTTCTATGATTTTGTCCGCTTTGAAAAGACTGAGCAGGAAAGCAGAATGATATCTTTGGTAAATGGTCAGGAAGTATCTATTACTTCAGTGGAATGGTCTAGGAACTTAAGAGTTCCACATGAAGGAGATTATGTGTTCTACTCAATGTTTGTACCTTCGACCAGTGATGTGTTTCAATATGAAGATTCTTTTCTAGAGATTACAAGAAATGGGACCCCTAGAATGGTGATTGCTGCAGAGATGGCAGGAGAAGATAAGTTGTTGTCTAAATTTATTCAGCATGTTGTTAGTCCTAGAAGAGGATATTTTTCTACTTTGAGATTCCATGAAATATATCTGTTATATTTTCTGAAGCACAGTGTGAGAATCAATCTATGTAGATTGATTATTGTTAAAGTGGAAGATATGACTAGACCGAAGTCCAAATCAAATAAACTATTTTTCTCAAAGCTAATTTCTGTGATGCTAAAAGTGAAAGAGGTAGCTGGACCTCAGGATGAAATGATAGTATTTAAGGATAACATCTGCATCACCTGGACTATCTGTAAATACATGAAAGTCAGTTGGAATCCTTGGAAGAAATCATGGGTGAATGATGATGGAAAAATCTATGACAAGTATACTCCTGTGGATCATCCTTCTAGACCAAAGGATATAGGGGATCCGGGTCTTGGACCAGATGAGCCAGAACCGGTCTACAGTGATGATGAAGCTGAGGAGGAAGAGACATCAGTAGAGGAAGGAGGAGACCCAGACTTACCCCCTAGTCCTGTGCATCAAGTTATTTTTTTATGGAGAAGCTATCCCTCCAAAAGAACTACCAAAGATAGAAACTGTCTTGAAGGACAGTGATACAGAGACTACAGAAGAAGGAGAAGAAGCATTCCAGTATGTTGTCAAGGACACCACTGAGGAGGATTAGGCAACCGAATCTGATCATGATGTTAATGGAGAAAAATAGGCTGATGGTGAAGCAGATGATGAGGAAAATGATGAAAAAGAGCTCAGTTTGAGTCCTCTAATAGTCAGTACAGTCAGGACAGTTCCTAATCAGGAAGAAGTAGCAGCAGCACCTGTTGATGAGAGAGTCATTAATGACTCGGAACAAATGGATATTGAATCTTCTAAAGAAAATTGTAGAATTACCTAAGGAAGAACAGTTAGAAGAGATACCTCAGGAGAATATTCCAAGTGAGGGGGAGAATCTTGGCTCAGTATCAGTGTTATATGACATTGAAGGTTGGACATCAGATCTTGGATATATGATTCTTGGACTTTCTTATGGTGATTCAGATGAGGAAGACCAACCCCAAAAGGAATCAGTTACCTTACCCACTATGGCTGAAAATGTGGCAACCAAGGAGGACCTTGAGTCCTTAAAAGCGGAATTGAAAGAAGCAATAAGGGAATCAGTGGAAGATATGAAAAAAAGTATGGTTTAAGAGATGAAAAGCATGGAGAAATCCCTTGAGTTATCCATTGGATGCGGTGTGTCCAGTCCTCTGAAAGAAATGATGGATGAACTTAAAGTGTGCCACACTCAGATTGAGAGTTGGACAAGAGCTGTAGTTGTTTTGAGACAATTGATTGCTTCTATGACTACCATGCATAGCTCTCAAACTCAAGTAAACTCTGACATTCGATATATCAAAGAAGTGGTCAAGCAATTTGTGGATGTTTTTTAGGCCTTTAAGAAGTCAATCAAAGAACATATGAACAGTCAGGCTGAACTTGTTCAGAAGGTAGTTAGTAGTCTGACTCAATCCTTCAAGGAGACAGTGGCCTTCTCAATGAAACCTCTTCCCTCATCCAACTCAAGTATGAACCTTGAACAGATCCGCACTATTATTCAGGAATAATTGGCTAAGGACTGTCCCAGTGGTGCATCAGATACTCATATTCTTTCTACCACTAGGGAAGTTAATAGTTTTGTTCGTGATCACCTACGGGCAGCTACTGATTCTCAAGAGGCAATCAAGAATAATGTGGATTATTATTTCGAGAAGGTTTATACCAAGTAACAAATGACAACCAATTTCAACCTCTTACTAGAAAATATGAAGTTACCTCCAGTGACCCAATCCTTTAGAGAACAGGTTATTAAGCCCAGGGAGCTTACTCCTGCCTTGGAAAAATTCATTGAAAATAGAGATGATTTTGTGTCTTCAATGGAGATAGGAGGAAGCATTATAATGGATTTCAGGAACCTGTTGCTTCCCTTCTTGCATGTAGATGCAAGACCTATAATTGTACCTCCTGTACTTCCTACTTCTGCCTCTGGGAGTAATCCTCAATTGACTCTAGTTCAAGCCATCGGGAGCTTGACTCCGATGATCGCTCAGAGGAGCACAAATTTCAGATCCGGTACAGTTTCTGTAGCTGAACCACCAGTTCTCCCTTCAGCTATTCTGAAACCCTCTGCTAACCCTACACCTGAAACCTCTGTTGATCCTAAGGGAAAGACACCTGTTGTAGAGGAGGATTGAGTGTTTCTATATCTTGTTTGATAGGATTCACTTGTATTTTTTTGTTCTGATTTTATCAGTGTACCTTTTGTATATTAATGAAATTCCTCTTCATTCTCTACTTTACTGAGTTTCTATTACTTTGTCATTTATTCTCTGCTAATCTTTATCTTTTCTATGTTACCCTTCTTTTTGTTAATCACAAAGGGGGATAAAATGAGAGCACATAAGAAATGATACCTATGAGTTAACAAAGGGGGAGAAACACACAAAGGGGGAATGAGAAACTGAGTTGTGAGAAAATAATACTTAAGAGAGAATCTTGCAGTACAATTGAAAGGGGGGGGGGAATATGGAAGTTTTGTTCTGAACAAAACAAACGAACCTTTTCCTCTGATGCTAATTTCTTTTCCACTTTTTCCTCTGATACTATTTCAATTTTCTTGGCATAAGTTGTGATTATCAAAAGGGGGGAGATTGTTGAACCCTTTGGGAATCTAGTTGCTTTATTATATTTTGATAATCCCAATTATGATTACTTGTATTTTTTTAATCCCTATTTGATCAATGGATAAATACTTATTTGGTAATCTAGCTACTTATTTTCTTTAAGTATTGTTTAAATATTAATCTTTCGGTTACTGGATGTTTGTACACTCTGACTTAACCTATTCAACCAATAGAATGATTAAATAGAACAGAGCTACCGATACACACAAGTCCACTGATATGTTGAAGCTACTGTTATCAAAGGAAGTCTACTGATACATCAAAGTCTATCGATACAAGATAGACCTACAACTACCGATACAAGACAGACCTACAACTACCGATACAAGACAGACTTACCGATATAGATCTACCAATACAAGACAGAGCTACCGCTACCAATATAAAAAGGTTACCATTACATCAAAGCCTACCGATACGCGGAAGGTTACCGATATACTAAGCCTACCGATATAAAAAGGTTACCGATAGAAAGGCTACCATTACTCAAGTCTACCGTTACACTAGAAGCAACCGTTACTCAGGCCTACCGTGACATCTACCTACTGATATCCAAAGCTACCATTCCAGAAATAGAACCCGAAACTGCTTTAATTTCTTTGTCATTATTTAATCTATCCAACAGTCATATCAAGTATATTTTAATACACTGACATTTATTTAATATGTGTTGTTGGATGTCAGGGAAGTGTACCTCGTACCTGCAAAAAGGAAATCATGTCTTGCCAGAGCTCGTTCTTTAAAATTAAATAAGGGGAATGAATACAAAGATATATAGAGACATACATAACACGAGGTGTGCTGGAAGAACAACCGAGTGTGAATGCAAAGAGACGACTGAACTTACACGATGAACTCATTCATTACTGTATACCAATGAAGAGCTGAGAATTAGAACATCCACACAAGAACTTCATCGACTACTTTTTCTCGGTCTCTACACCTGTAAGTCAAGGAAGCAGATGACAATCTGTTTTCCAGACAAAAACCAGAAGAGGACTCAGAACCAATTCTGATCAATCGAAAGGAGTCCAGAGATGCACTACAATCACTAGATCCATTTCCAAACTCTAAATCTTTGCCTCTATGATTTACTTTTTACATTTTGAGCAGTGTGTGTTATCTGCTGTATTTAACACACACAGTGTCTCCAGTACTTTAACTGGAGGATCTGTAAATCCTCACTCAAACTCTTACATCTTTTATTTCCCACTGGGATAGTGGTAGAGGTCATGTGTGACCTAGACAACTGGAGCTGCTATTTTTGTTCCCACGAATAACAGTGGTATAGGTCTTTCACCTGGACAGTTTCATACTGTTGTAATCCCAAATCCAGGGTGTGGATCACTTTTATATAAAGTTTTGAGAGGACTAAGTCTCAGCTTCAGACTGAACCTATTGGTTAAAACTGATGTACTTATTTATTTTCAAAGTTATTTTTATTCCACTGCAAACTAATTTAGAACAAAAACTGTTTTAAAGAAACTTTGATAATTAATCTCGCAAGTGTTTATATTAGTTGTAAATCAGTAAGTTAGTTTCAAAAGATAATCAATTCTTCTGATTTGATTAACTGGGAAATAATAAATCCTTGGAGAACCTAATAGAACCTTTATGTTGATATAAATTCACTACAGTTTAATTCTGTGTTTTATTTGGGGGATTTTAAGACAATGTTTTTAAAAAAAAATTTAATCGGAACTCAATTCACCCCCCTCTTGAGTGTCCACTCCGACCAACAGGAATAAAGTAAAGAAAACCTATGGTTTGGTTTTGAAAAGATAAAGGCATATTGAAAAGTCAAATTAGATCTTTTTATTTTGAGATGATTTGAAATAATTTAGGAATAATTTCATTGATTAATTTATTGAAGAACATGTATGTTTGGATAGTTATTAGGTAATTAGGAAAAGAATTCTAGGATCATAAGCCCCATGAAAATAGACTTATGATGACATCACTAATTGAACCAAGTTTGAATTGATTTCCTATAGTGGATCCCCTAATAAGTTGCAGTTTGATTTCCTATCATGTATCCTTGAATAGGGTGATTATTATTTACATGTCTGGAGATGTGTTGATAAATGAGAGTGTAAGGATCCTCTTTACAAAGAAAATAATGTATTATAGGTTTTTTTTTCATGGTACTTGTATCAATTGATTTTATTATAAATATCATTAATTCATTAAAATGTTTTATTCTATCAAACTGATTGTATAATAATTTTTATATAAAATTTTTATTTATGCCCACTTTTTACATATTCTATATTTTGATTGAAAATCATTCTTTGCTGAAAATATGTAAACGACATGCCATGAATTGTTTTTTAAATTGATAGCATAACTAGTTTATTGATTTGGTATTGATTATGAAAAGGTTGGTGAAATAGGATTTATATCTCACAACCTTCCTTTTCAATTGAGAGTTTATAGAGTTTATTATGCTACGTCTAGTAAAAGGGAAAGAACTACTTGATGTTGGTGGATATTCTAGATCATTTAGACTGTGGAGGGATGTTCATAACTGGGGGAGTTGTTGTCTACTTATTTCACAGGATCTTTGAGACCATTTCTATCTAGTTTGACGGTGTCATCTTGGGATGATATTTCCATTGGTATGTTTTTCTTCCTATTGGGTAATATTTTACATGTCTGTTTTTGGTACTTTGTTCCCATGGAATTTTGAGCATACTGACCAGTAATCTTTGATATTATTCTATTTTCTGTAAACTTTATTTCTTATACAATCATGTGTGATTCAATGTTCTAGTAGCTGAACCATGGGGGTCGGGGACACCCATCAGCCTATGATAGAGTTGGCTCAGGTATTAGGGTACCTAGGTACCGGTTTTTGTTCTTGACAATTATTTATTTGTTTTTTAAATTTTTTTCTTTTTCCATTGAAACACATTACCTTCCCTAAACAGAAAACCAAATTATATATTAGTCATTAGATTAATAAAAAGGTTTATTCAATATCCAATAAATATATTTTAGAGAAAATATAGGTTAATCCCATTGTATCGAACTAATTTTTTATCCAAATAAAACAAATTGAATCTCAAATAATGAAAAAACCAATCTATTAAACAATAGGGAGATGGTAGGGTTTGGTATGTTGTGCAGTAGTAATGAAAAATTATATTGTGATATAAATTAAATAGTGTAGAAAAAAACAAAAATAATAGAAAAATTTATAATGAAAAATACTGGGGGAATTTTGATAATATAATCATTGATATATGTTAATTAACTTTTGAAAAAACATATAAAGGAAATGATTCACCAAAAGTATATCCAAACAATTATTTCAAGAAATTAATAATTAAAGGGTAAAATATATAGTTTTTCAACTATAGATTCTAATATTTTAATGAAAAATGAGGAAAATTAAAATCACCTATATTGAACTATGATTAAAAAATGGTGTGATGCTCTTAAATTTGAATCAAAAAAATAATTATTATTATGATCATAGAAAGATAAGTTTTTTTAGGATTACAACTAAGAAAGAAATATACCGGAAGAGAAATAAAACAATTTATAAAAGGAATAACAAGTGAATTAAATGTGTTTGATCATTTTTATCTCATTAAATAATAGTTATTTATCTTATAATGATCACAATAAAAAACATATATAATGTAGAATCCATGAAAAAAATTGTTGATAATGGAATAATGTTCCAAAGAATATAAGTCATATCACTCCCTTATAATTATTTATTTAATCCCTATATTCCTCTAGATCTTCATTATTGATCCCAATATGCCTCTTCCCAAAGATCATATCCCCATAAAAAAAATTCACCGGAATTAAGAATCAACATAGTTAGAATAATCCTATTATGTCATGACTCATAGTCATCAACTCATCTTCTCACAATATTATTCTTCATGTGACCAATTGTTTTCTATTTATCATCTTCTTATAGTCCCTCTAGCTGAACTTCCTCATAGATTTCACTCCTCCCATGTGTATATTATTTGGATCAACATATTTTTAGTCTAGATTTATTTTCATGATTAATGAAATCTTAAATGATTCATTATCAGTCTTCTATATTCTTTCCAACGTATTCAAATTCAGTAGGCTCAAGATATCTCTTACATTAATTTTGATATTTGATGTCAGGGAACCATGAGTATTTAATTATAATTTGGAAATCATAGTTGTAAATTCATAAAATATCAAAAATTAAGAGATATTATGCATCATCACCCTAGAAAAGTTTATATTACATGTCAACTCTCTGGACCCAATATGTTCTCTATAATTTTAAAAAATAATTTGTCATACCCATTCACTAAATTTTAAAAACTTATCATACAGATAAATTGTTCTCCCAAATTTATCAAGCTCTACTATCTTAGGTTTTTACTACCCTAGTGACATAATATAACTTTCAAATTTACCTAAATAATGAAATCTCTATTATATTACTATTTCGTTATTTGGAGAAAAATAAATTATGCAGCTAATTTTTTCAAATTCAATAATCTATTAAATGTCACATATTTTCCAGATTTCTTGAGAACATAATTAATATAATCATCTCCCTCAAAAAATATCTTATATGCTGAAGTATTGTATTTCTAAAATAGAAAAACATATGTCTTAAATAAATAATTGAAAATATATCCTATATATCATTTGAAATAATCAAAATAAATTATATATACAATGAATTCAAATTTCCACAAACTATATAATATTATTTACCCTCTTCTCTTACTCAAAAAATAGACATATAATATAACTTAGTCAATTTACCAATTCCAAAGATTATATTTTTATATATCACTATTCATAACTAAAAATTTAGTTTGTATTATGTTTGAAAAATCCAAAAAAGTTTAAAATCCAATAAATCCACCTAAATTGAAGAATTCAGCAAATTGTGAAATTTATCATTTCAAAATGAATAATTAAACAATAAAATAGACAAATCCATGAATTCTATAAATAAAAATAATATTAATAAATACATTACAAAAAATAATATTAAGGATAAAAGTATGTAAGAGAGAAATTATTAAATCTAAAATTCAAAAACCCTTGCAAATATTAAATGAAAATATTATATCATTGAAATTCTTATCAAATATAATTAAACAAATTGTTCTTAAAACAGAAAAATTTAATATAATGCACCTTTGGTAAATTTTTACTACTAATTATATATTTTAAATCAAATATTCAATGAGTATTTTTTTGAAAAATAATTTTTCAAAATTAATTGATATATTTATTAAAGAAAAAATATTAACCAATTAATCAAAATTTGATCAAAAATTTTGTAGAAGACACATATAAAAACAAATCCACATTAGAAGAAAGATCTATTAATCACCACCTCTTTCCTTATGGTATGAATTTTAAATCAACTGAGGTGTGATTTATATATCTACTCTTCAATATTAATTATAATGAGTTCAAACATAATTATATTTAGTGATCCATTCTTTAATTATGCTTCATTGTTTCTCATTATGGGATAACACTTCTCTCTTTTCTTTCACATACAATTTAATTGGCTAAATGAGTGTTACTATGAAGGAAACATGATTGGTACATGGTTCACCTAGTAATTAGCTCTATTTTTTCCACTAATATATTGATTTTTTTTCCTGTATAAAAATCCCATTACGGTGTATGTTTTCTTCTTCTTTGTTAGAATAATTTTTTTAAAAAAATTAACCCATTATATATTTTATTTATTTTCCATATTCCTAGGGTTATTAATTTTAAAATAGTTATCATTAAATTCATACCTCATGTATCCACATTTCATTTGAGATAATGATGCATTAGGTATCTTTGCTCTATTGATCCATAGGGATTCTATACACACACTCATAGAGTGTTCCAATCTTACAAAGAAGAATTACATCACAACTAGATTATTTTTAGAGTCTTAATATAAATATTTTGAATGAATATTCTATTTACATCGAAATTCCATATTTCATCTTCCACTCATTTGTCATAATGAAGCTACCATGGTGGGATTTTCAATATTTTCTTTTCTCTTTGAGGATATAATCTTTAATCTATTCTCCATGATCTTATAAAATTTAATTTTCATCTAGGCATCCATTTCTTTCATCCCTAACCTAGATTCAATTTTGGATTTTATAATCTCTTCAAGTTAATTCTTGATAACATTTTTTTAAATTCTCCCTTTGGGTAGATTGTCATTCTAATATCTTATGAAAGTTCATAAATTATACCAAATATCCCTTTGTATTTTCCATCATATTCATTATTTAATAACTCATGGACACCTGTAATTTCATTAGTCATTTGATATCCCTAAACTTATAATTAACAAATTTATAGTTCCATTCAATCATGACTCATAATTAATCCCTATTTCTTATAAGGATTCGATATCATATTTTTAATTTCATAAGAAACCTCTTGAATGATAAATTCATTTGTTAATCAAGTCACCATAACACTATAGACTTTTATCTTCCTACAAGGGTAAAACTAAATTTAAATAATTGCAAAAATTTACCAAAATAAAATTATAGTCAGGTTTAACAATATCATATGAATTATTTATCTCAATTATAAAATTTTTCTTCTAAGAAGTATTATTTTTATTCTTATTCTTATTATTGACTTCATCTATAAGGTAACCTTCACCAAACATGATCATTCGTTACTCTCCAGGGATAGTTTCATACATATCTATCTTGGTTGGATCTATAAAAATATTTCCTTATACTGGTTCTTTATAAATGAATTTTAAATTCATCAATATCTCAAAATTAGTATAATAATGAGAATTTTTCTTGACAATTCATTGGATAAGAATCTAGGTATGAATTTTTTTCATCTGACTACCAATTCTCACTCTATTCTTTGTTAAATAAGAATTTTATAAATATATAATTCATGAAATATTTACCAAAATATTATAAAATCATAATAATATCCTATAATCCAACATTAAAATAGTTCCATTGAATAATTTTAGGTTCATTATTGAATCTACAAAACAAAAAATTATAACAGTTTTAGTGGTTGAACACAAACACATAATATTTTAGCTTAGATACCTCTTATTAAAACATGATATAGATTGAGATAGAGGGTCTACTGTGCAACTTCCTAAATTAAATGTTTCCTCAATTCACTTATTTATTCTGTTAGGATTTCTTCCAATTATATCTAGAATAACATTAAACATTTCACAATTGGTGGAACCCTAACTGAAATAAGAATAAATATATAAGAATGTAAAATATTTATAACAAATGAGGATTTTAGATTTTTCATTGTAATGAGTTACATCCAATTATCATTCACTGATGAAGTTTTGATGAACCAAATGTTTCATCTCAAAAATTTAGTTCATGCAAATTATTTCATGGTTACTCCATCTCAAAGATCACTTTCTTATAATTTTTTGGGTCACCCCTCACCCATGTTTCAAAAACATGGTCTAATTATATAAAATAACTCTGATGGTCCAAGGGGAGAACCCTCTTTTATCCTTTATACACTTCTTTAAGTGAGTTACTTTAACATATTACTAACATAAAGTTATCTTTATGATCATTAATGAAATTATATCCATTTTCAATCTTTAATTATAAGTAGATGATGTAATGGATTACTCATTTTATTTACTTACCATTCTTCAGTCCAGATGGGAGCATCCTATTTTTATTATTAATTACTCAATGTGTATTATAAAATATAGTTTTATTTATTCATCTTATCAAGAGGATAATTCCAAAATCTAATTATCCTTTTCACTACTTTTAAAATGAACAAATGTACTAGGGTTACAACACCTTCCTTTGATCCATTTTACACAAACTTATATATATCTAAAAATATACTCTTGATGGGTCATTTACTCCCTTCTCCTCTAAACAGGTTATATTAGTATATTCAACCTTGTCCTTTTTCTTTCCAAATTGGATGTATAAATATTACTCTCTCCACTCATATAACTCTAAGATTTTTAATAGTAGCAGTATCACTATACCTCTCATATTATTTTTATCTTTAAATAAACTCATTGAATATTCACATTATATATTTGTTCATATTATAATAATGTAAATCTCCATTAATATTTATAATTTTCCTTTTTAAAATTTAGTCAATAGTTTCCCAATTATATCCAATTATTCATCAAAAAAATATAAGAAAATTTTATATTGGGTAATGTCAACACGGTGAACTTAATAAATATATATCCCTAAAGACTCTATAGAAATATTTCATTTTGAGTCATTAAAAATATCACAACATTATATTTATTTAATCCTATCATGATCTCCACCATAATAGGATATACACATGAATTTAGATTGGAAACTGTCAAGGAAAGACTAAAACATAGAGTCTTGAGATTATATCATTATCTCAAATGTAAAATGGTATGCCCATTATATTTCTTTCTAATATGGTAAAATGTCAACAAAAAATTCCACATGTACCATGGAATTCACCCTTATATTTTTCCTTTATGATTCTTATTAATGGTTCGAGTGACCCTTACACATCACCCAGTGCTATAGTGGTTACTCTTACATAATGGTCAGATATCATTACATAGCATTAAGATCACCCATAAAAATCATAGTTTCTTTAAAATATAATATTAATTACCATTATATTATATATGCTTAGTTGAAATTTAATATTATTCTATATCCCAAATTACACTTGTGTATACATGTGTCTCCTCGAAGACTTTTCCATTATTCTATTCTACCTTGTGTTGATGACTCTAATAGAGTAAGATCTATCTTGACTCAAATAAGATATTTCTATAATTACAAACCATTTTAATACTTATTCAAATTATCCCAAAATGGTTAAATGTATTCTAAACATCTAAATAAAAATAATAAATTTCATCTTATAACACTCAACTATTAATCTTCTAGACTCCCAACTTCCATTATATCTGCTCGAAAAAAAACTAGACCATAACTATAATTAATCTAACTAATAACCATATTAATCCTTTTTCAAATATATTTATTCCACTTCCAAAACCACATATTTCTTCACATTTCAAATCCTTACATGTTAATTTCTTGATATATAGTAATATCAATGGGTTTCTTCCTTCAATTCTTTTGCTTTATCCAAAACACCCATATCTCATTTTTTGAATATCTAAATCATCTTACCTTATAGAATATAATCTGAATAATAATTTTTAATAAATTATTTATCATAAAGTTTAAACATTAATCTTAAAAAATAAAACATGAAACTATATGGTTGCAATAATATTACTTTTAAATCATGCAAATTTTAGAATCTTTTCAGGTTTTATAGATTTTTTTTAACTTTGAGATGTTAATTTATTATGAATAATTATTCATATATATATACTAAAAATATTAATCTTTAATTAATGTATGAATTAATATAACCAATAATATTACATTTTTCACAATAATCAGTTTAAAATATACTACATGGTAAATATTTTGATGGGTCACTAATTTGAATTTGACCAATTATTTAATTTATGAGATATATCTCTTGTGATCATTATTATACACACTAGATTTTGAATTATATTTCTTATTAATACACATGATTTAAATATGTTTCAAAAAGTGAAACATGTAAATATTTTCAGGTACTAGAGAATATGTGATGGGAATATTGGACAAAAAACACATTTCCTAGAAAATTTTTCAATATGTGTTGAAGATGAGAACAATTGTTGTTGAGAAAATTAGAGAACACCATGATTCTTTAAAATGGATATTCCAACATGTTTTATCCATAAAAAATATTTTTTTCAATAATGAAGAGTAAGTATCTATGATTATACCACTCGTAGAGGATTTTCTAATACCACAAGAATTTGAAGATGAGGTTGCTGCTACCGAGGTCTATCAGATAGAGATTGATCATGCAGAATGTAACATGGTGATATCCTTTACATATAAAAATAAATATTACATTATAAAAAGGACACATAAAACCCATATATGTGTCTAGAACAATAAATTTTATCATTTTCTGACAAGATTTCACTTAAAATGGAACAATATTTAATCTCATTCCAGTACGAACACTTCGCCAGTAGGGCTATATCCAGGATATACTATCACCCTTTGACCTGAAGATATAGGGTTATAACCAATGAGGGGAAAATACTCTAGCCAAAATCAATATCGGGGTTGAGTTTGGGGACCTTGTATTCCATTTAGATTTTATGGTTGTTCAAAAGGAAATATCCTTAAATATTTTTCTAGGAAGTCCTTGGTTGCATCAATATGTGGAAATACCTTCTTCAAACCATGAATGTATTAAAATATTGTATTAATGGACAAATTAGGATGTTGTAGGCCAATAAGGTCCCCTTTAAATGTTATTACACTACAAAAAAATATGGTGATTAGAAGGGGTTATTTTTTTATTTAGACGGGGTTATAACCCCATCTAAACACATTAGAGGCGGTTACCTGTGACTGCTGCAAAAGTGGTTGCCTATTATTATTTGAGGTAGTTTTGGGTAACATCTGGTTAAGAAGGATTGTATTTAGTGGTGGTTAATTTAAAGGGGGGTTTAACCCCCTTTATATTTTCCCAAATTTGACCATAAACTATGGATTATGGGTGGTTTTAACAACCCCCAAATCAGATATACATAACTACCCCTAAATGACATTCAAATTCAAATATTAGGGTCAGTTTATATAGAACCTATCATAAACTACCATGTTGTTTTATTTTTTCCCACCTAGGTGCCCCCCCATGACCCTCAGGTACTCTCCAGACCCCCCCCCCCCCCACGATAGCCGCAGGCGAACCCATGACAACCCCAACACCCTAATTTACTACCCAACCCCACCCCAGCAAGCCCCTCTAAAATTTCCCAAAATTGAACATAAATAGTGGATTAGGGGAGGTTTTAACTTCCTCGAAATTAGAAATACATGACCACACTGAAATGGCATTCAAATTTTAATTTTATGGGTGTTTTATATAGAAACTCTCTTAAAATACCCTATTGTTTTATTTTTCCCCTCCCAGTTTCCCCCCTCATGTCCCCCAAGCGCTCCCCAGCCCCCCCCCCCCCCCCCCCCGACATACCCAGGTGACCCCATGACAACCCCAGATCCAAAATTGACAACCCAAACCCTCCTCAACATGCCCTATTGAAAACTCTAGGAACTCCCCTGACACTTAGACAATCCCATCATGCCCCAACACCCGGACAACGCCATACAACCCCAGTGCACCCCACCCCCCCAAACACCCAAACAACCCCAGTGCACCCCATTTACGACCCTAACACCCATCCCACACACATCCCCTAACACTGACCCCTAGAAAACCCAAAATTGGCCCTAGAAAGAGGCCCCCCACAGGCACACGTGTGATGCCCTAACTAAAGGGGTAAAAATACTAGGTGAGGATTTGAAGATGGGTCCGCCTGGCAACTACCGAGTTCATATACCACTAAGATTGAAGAATTATTATTTATTTTATATAATAAGTTGTATTTATTTAGATATTGACATATTTGATAATATATATATATAATTATAATTATTTTTTTGTATCGAAATATAAACAATATAATATATTTTTGAACATATAATATATTTTTGTACATATAATATATTTGTGTACAATATTTATATATAATATATATTTTTATATAATATATATTTTTGTCTAATATATATATATATATTATGTGTATATATAACATGTATAAATAATTATATTTACATATATATATATATAAGTACATTAATATTTGTGTGTGTAATGATAATATTATTAATTATTATTATTATTATTGAAACTCTTAAAAATTTATGTTCATTTTTTATATAGTATACATTTACATATTTAATGATTTATATTTAGCATATATTCTATTAAATACATTTATATTATATATTTAGGTATGTAATTATATACATTTCGATTATATCATGTATACACAGAAATATATACATACAAAATTTAATAAATCCATATAATTGAAAATATAAAATATAATTAAATGGAATATAAAAAATAAATTAATTTATAATTAATATGATATAATAAAATATATATAATAATCATATAAAATATTTAATCTTTATATTTATATTTAATCTTGTCTATATTATAAATATTTATATACATAGTCTAATATAAATGTATTAAATATAATATATGTATAACATAAAACGTAAAATAATTGTATAGTATAAAACCATAAATAAATTCTATATTTTTGAATAAAAATATTTATAATTACATTTATATAATATATAAAAAAAATTATATATATGAATACACTTTTGTTTATATGTATAAGTATTTATTTAAAGTATTTATATAATGAATATATATATATATATATATATATATATATTTGTCTGTATGTGATTATAATGAACTTAAATACTTTTATATAATGTCTTTATGTAATGTATATATATATACACACATGTTCACACACACATATATATTATAAAAGTTTCATTTATATGAGATTTATTTCAAAAAAGGAATAAAATTTTAGAGGAGGTTCAAATCCCCCTCTAATCAAAGGGATTAGTGGTGTTTCATGAACCCCATTTATTTTTTTAAATTATAGGGGGAAGAAAACCCCCTCTAATATCATAAATTTGAAGTGGTTCATAAACCCCCTCTAGTTTCTTGAAATAGAGATAGTTGTAAACAGACACTATTTACATTTAAAAAATCTATTTTATAAAAATATATATCCTTTAATATCAAAATGAATGTTATATAAATATATATATTGAATCCAAAATCCAACCAAACATATAGTGACACTAATTATTAAATTAGTGATGATTTTAACAAAATTGCCTCTAAAATCCTACCAAATATTAAAATAGATAATTTTTAAAAATTTGGAGGGGGCTCTGAAACTTCTATAAATTTAATGGCTGGAGGGGTTTGTACATAACCCCCGCTAAAATAAATTTATATATGGGTGAGCATAACAGCCTCTAAAAATTGGAAGTAATATTATTTTTGGTAACAAAAGGTTCATTATATTGTTGTAAAATTCTATTAGTGGGAGGAGAAATAGTCCATGGTTGAAGATGTTGCTTGAGTCACTACCCCGAACGTTCTATAAATAATACTGACTAACCCCTTAAAACAAATTGGTGAATAGTACCCAATTACCATCAATTTGGTTGAGAACATGAGCCCAAGTTCAGAAGCATATTTCTCTACCTCTATGAAATCATTCATGATAACCCAGCCCAATAATGATGAAAATGCCATGGAATCTTCAGACAGTGATAAGAGCTTAGATGAAAATTCCCTCATTCCACCTCTTAGGATTTAAGAAATTCCTACATCGTTAGTTGAGTCATAATATTTTTTAATGTTACCAATAGGGGAAAGTTAATATACTCATTATTTTCCCCAAATCTGTGGTTTGGAATTTTAAAGAGGTTCTACAAAATCAATTAGGTTAGATGAAGTCTATTTCTCATTCGGATGTCAAATCATTGAGCCTCTCCTAACTCTGAATAATTTCATTCAGTACGTTCTCCCTCCTATAGAATAGGAAGATGAGGAGGAATATGAAGGAGATGAAGAAGAAGATAAAGAGAAAGATCATAAAGAGACCCCTCCAGCATTCAAGGAAGGTGTCTACCTCCTTTTTTGAACTCAGAGAGATAAATATGCATACGGAAGAGATAACACACCCCATTTAATCAGCACAACCATTACTTCTAATGAATAAGAGGTATATAAATCATTTATGAAATTTAATTGGGATGTGTTCACCTAAAAAATCTAGATATTCCATTCCTTGATCTTGAGGTGGCCACTCACCTCTTGGGATTTCTAGAGGACCATAGAGGTTATAAGCAGGTGTCCAGAAGTATAGATCAGATTGATGCTTCCAAAATTGATATTTAATTTGAGAATCTCATCAGGGCCAATTTCATTAGGGGGTCCAATATCAAATATGGATGTCCAATATTTTCAATGTTAAGAAAAAGAATGGGAAAAACAGATTTTGTATCAATTTCAAAGATCTCAACCATCATTATCTGAAGGATGATTCCCCATTCCTGATCATAGAGATATCGAATGATGAAACAACGTGATATCAAGTTCTCTTCTTTATGGAAGGATATTTGGGGTAGAATAAAATCTGAATTTTCTAATAAGATGAAGAAGAAACCACCTTCGGAGCCTCTAAGAGAATATTTTTTAATCATGTAATACCCTTTGTCCTGAATAATTCTAGTGTCTCATACTAGTATTCCACACATCAATACTCAAACCTATCCTAGGGATGTTTTTTAGTGTTATATTAATGATTTGGTATTAGAGTATCAATAGTGTTATAACCACTTGGATTATCTTGAAACCTTTTTCAAAAAACAATGATATCATAGCCTAAAAACTAACACCATTAAATGTTATTTCAGAATTACCTCAAGAAAATTTCTCATTCTTTTCATACACCATCGCAACATAAATGTAAAATATATTAATGAAAATTATATCCATAACATGTAACCTCTTTGAAACCTAAAACATTTGACATGACTATAAGAAAACTTGGCCAAAATTTGAAAATTTATAACTAACCTTTCTAGAAAATATTTTCATTTTACCAAGTTGATGAAAAAAGTGTAACATATCATTGAACTAATGGATTTTATGAAGCATTAAACTATCTAAAAACATAACTCTTAATCCCACCAGTGTAGATGCATCCTATCGAATTAAGGCTGTTTATTTTGTATACAGCATCCCAGGAGTGGTCACTTGGTGACGTCATCTCACAAAATAATGATATAGGAAGAATAAAACCTTTATTATCTCATCTGACCATGCTCGATTCTAATAATATTTATTTAGATATTAATAATAGCTTTTTGGTACTAATATTTTAGTCTAGAAACCCAAGAATTTCTTGAAGAACCACAAGGTCCATTTTATCACTCATAATAATATACTCAAGTACATTCTCATCTATCATAGGATTACCATACATCTATCAAGGTGGGTGGTCATCCTATAAGAGTTTTTCATTAATATATTAATTTCGAAATAAATGAATCATTGAGGATTGGTATAATTCCTTTCAAAACATTCATCATAATAAATGACATCACTGGATACAAAATTACTCAATGAAGAGATCTTATCTATTTTAGATTAACCCCCAATATGGGAGATATAATTTTATATTGCATCAATAATACCAATAGGGAAAAGGACATAATACCCCAATCCTAATAAAGTTTTGTCTGGAGTTTCGCTCATTTCCCCAGAAAATGTAGTCCCACCTTTCTTCTTCTTGATGTTAGAAGGGTGTATGAACAACGAAGAGAAATATCAGGATCTCATTGTAGGGATAGATTTTACACTTTTGGTATAAGTAAATCTCTTGAAGATAAAGGTGGATTCAAAATATTTCATCCGGTATGTCAATGGAAATTATGCCATCATATAGGAATAATTGTCCCCCCTTCTTGATTATGTATGAAGATTTATGGGGGAATTCCCCTAAGAGTTGACATTGACTAATGAATCATGCATGAAAAGAATCCCAGGCAGATGAAATGTAGAATCTATCCACAACTCCAGTATATCTTGACTGGGATGAAACATCCATTAGTATTGTGCACCACTGGATGACTATACCTTTTATTTAAGACATTATGGAATAAATCAATGAAGTTTTTCCCATCCCTGAAATATATGGTTCTATCACTAAGTTTATGATATTCATCATGGACTACCTTTAAAATGGAATATTTCCATTAGACATATCTAGGAACTAAAAAATATTAAGATGATAAATTAAAAAGTTTCTATACGATGGAAAAAAATCATCAAAAGGTCCTATATAGTGGGACATGGATGGGGTAATTAACAGTTTCATTGATGGAGAGGAGATTTTTCCATCATGGCAGAAGTGAACATTATAAAATTTGATTCCCAATAGTTAGGGTTCATACTTTATCATCAAATTTAGAGACTTTGATACTAATATCCCACTATGTCAATGGATTGCGCAAAATTTACTTAAAATTTCCATTCATTTCAGGTGCATGAGAACTTCATTCATCAACCTCCAAAGTTTTTGTAAACAACTAAATACTCTTAGACATTTTCTATATGGAGAATGGATGTCAAGGGACAATATCCTCTAGCCACTACCTATAAATTCATGTATATTCTCAATACTCCCAAATTCTTATCCAAGTGGGTCAAAGTTGTACCCCTCAATGAATTTGGGGCAAGGAATTTCATCAACTCATGAAATCCTACATCATTATTAGATTTGGTGTCCATCATGAAATACTGATAGAAAATGGAACCAATTTCTATTCAACTGAGTTAGAGAATCAATATTAGGATTATAATGTCAAATCCAACCATGCATCCCACTATCATGTAGTGTCTAATGGAAAGATAGATGCATTCAACAACACCCTATCGATTATACTTAAAAATATGATAGGAAAGGATAACAAAACGTGGTCGGGTAAGATTATGAATTCCTTGTGGGACTTCCAAACAAAAATTTCAACCACCACACAAGTGACCTCATAATAACTGGTATATGAGAATGAGGTGTCTCTTCCCATTGAAGTTAAATTTGCCTCGATCCACATTTACATCAATCAACATCTATCCATATATAATAAATATCAAAAATAGTTGGATGAACTAAATGTGAATTGATTGAATATCTTGCATCATGTGGAAGTCCACCAAAACTATATGTGAAAATTTAACAAAAATGTTTGTGTCTGATCATTCCTTGAGGGGGAGATGGTGTTCTTCCTCAAAACTATGATGATACCCATAAATAAACCTCTAAATTTGGAACAAAACTGTAAGGAACCATATTCCATATGAAAATTATACTCTAATGTAGATTATTATTTGATTATGATGGATGAATATTTTCATAACCCTTTATAATGAAAGGTTCAAAAAGAAATATTTTATGTAATTGCATAACTAACATCCTAATCACATGACATTAATCTTAATAGTAGAACATCTCAATACTATGGTGTTAAATTGAATATCCATTCTTGGTCACATGACCTTAAAACCCATGAAATTTCATCTATTTCACAAGATGATAAATTGAGTGATACCAAACATCCACGTTGTATGACGTTAAACCACAAAGTACCATCATCCATACATTATAACATTCAACAACATGGAAAACATCCTTGGAACATTATGTTAAACTATATTCATTCCCTATGTAACATATATAGGATACCTCATGTCACAAATATGAGGTTTAAATGTCCCCTCTAGAGAGGAAAACACCCTGGTATCAGTTATCTATCATGTTATGCTCGATAACTATGCATGGATTGATTCCCATTCCTGTGGCATATGTAATGACACCTGAGTTTTTAATATTGGGTCTAGATATAACAATCAATAGGAACAATTCCCCCCTCTACATATGGGTAATACTTGCATTGGCAGTTACCCATTCAAGATCTATGTGTGTCTTGATTCCTATTGTCACAGGACACATAGTGATACCTAAACCTCCTGTATTAGGTCTAGATGAAAATTTATTTGCATTCAGATGATTATTTTCACTATCCTTTGTCCTTAATACCTCTTTTAATTTTGGTATTTTGTTTCCTGTTGGTCAATAAAATCATCCATCTCATAAATATAAGGCATCGTTGTCTATACTGAATGATGTTAAAATTCATGGAAAACATTATTTGAACATGATGATAATTTGTAGGCATTACCTATTTAATGGGAATGGGACAACTCATGTTAAAAATGCAAGGTTTGAATTTCCACTCTAGATTGGACCATGCCTATGGTTCATAATTATGAGTGGATTGATTGCCATTCCAATGGGATACGTACTAACACTCAGACTCTATGTCCTTGTCCCAGACACAAAATCTGGGAAATTCCCCTTTCCCTATATAAAAACAATTGTTGTAAGGGAACTCCAAAATGGGTTCATCATTTACAAGTCTCTTCTAAGTAATATTACATATCTTTACACATGATTAAAATCTGTGCAGGGAATCATATTTTGAACTACATTTGGATTGATTCATATTTTAATGAGATAAATAGTGACACCTACCCCTATGTCCTTGGCCTAACTTAATCATAATAAAAAATAAGCCCTCCCCACATATGGGTAAGACCTATACTGAAGTAAATTTTAAAACTATGTAAGACTTGATTATATTCATCATGGGAAACATAGCGATTTCAAGGTCCCATATCATGGGTCCATCCCCATCAACAAATCATCATGAAGTCCTTTACCTTCATCATCATGAAAGTGGACCCTGTTTAACATTATTTTAGAGTTTGTATGGAAAATAGTCCCCCTAGATATTCCTTCCTATTGGTCCATCACTTATTAGACACATGAGACCTTTTAAGAAATTTTTACCCCATCATGGCCAATTCCATTCGATGATAAATTATAGCATTTCCCCTTGGAGAACCCAAGATGCCTCACGCGATTGAGTATAAGAAGAATCATTGACAATTTCCTCCAAAAATTATGATAAATGGAAGCCTTACCTCATCCCATAAATATTGGATGCCTTAAAATAGTCATGGGATTCCTCAATGTTATTGCTGGAGAGGATTCCCCCTATTCTCAACATTATTCTTATACCATTCCATGTCAAGAATGTCATGTGGATTGATTCTTGTTGTCACATGATATGTAATGATTCCCAAACCTTTAATATCAGGTTCAACCACAATCAATAAAAATATCTCCCTCCTTTTTTATAGGTTGTACCTATATAGGGATCCTTTCCCAAAACATATATGGCTTGATTGTCATTATAATGAGATACATAGAGATTATTGGATCTTAAATACCTCATCCATCCACCACAAAATCAAAATACCCATATCCTTAATTACTATCACCTTTTTGGGGTGGAATAAACCTTGTTTATAACTAGTTTCTGACACTGAGTATAGCTCATGTGGGATTAGTAGTTTTGGTAAAGGATCCCCTACATGATAAGGGAATATCAATTCACATTATGTTTATAATGTTCCTAGTCACAATATCATAAAATTAACACCAAATAATCTGATCACATAACATTAAACGACATGACTGATGTCCTTAGTTTATGACATTAAACAATGCAGTTTATACAATTTCAAGAAATTCATGTTGATTAATCCATTCCATTGAAGGAGATTTATTGACACTTAGGTTTTTAATCTTGGTTCAAGGTGAAATGTTTCCTTTTAACATCGAGGAACCTATGTCCTTACCATATGACAGAAAAATACATGGCCAATGTCCTCATTGAATCACATTAAACGACACAATTCCTAAAAAACAATGTGGGTATTGATTATTTATTTGATAGATACATAGTGATGCCTAGGAATCATGACCTATTCCCAGAAACAGGGTATAAAAAATGATGAATTCCCCCTCTCTAGTATACAAAGAAAGATCTATATAGGAGAACTTGATTTGGGTTTCCACACTTATGGTTACATCATGGAAACAAAAAGGTGCCTTCTTACACATCAGTCAGATAGATATAGGTAACCTTACAATCCATGGAAAATATTATTAAAAAATATTATTATAAACTAAAACACATCCATCCAAATATCATAATATGTGTCATGGGAAATTTTGTATCTCCATAATCATTATCTGGACACCAGAAATGTAATTTCAATGTTTTGGAGATACCTTTGTTTGTCTATGCGTAATATTAACCAAATAGGCTTAGTATAATCCACAAAAAAAAGTCCTATCAATCAAAGTAAAATCCTTCCTTAGGATATTCCTCTTCCATCTCCATAATCCCAAATTTAATTTTTGTACTATATCATTTATCCTGATCAATGCACCCCCATAATCAGGTTTTACAGTTTCCCTCTTTGTGTCTAAGGAATTTCAAAAAATATTAGCCTAATGAGCATTTCATTACTCATTATTTACATGACATATGGTCCTATTTGTATGACCTAAAAATAAAAGACCCCATGTCACCCTTACTGCATGATGCTAAACTGTATGGTTAATGTCCCTCCTATTTGGCATTAGAATTCAAGGACTATTTGTTTCCTACTTCCCACCATTGAAGGATATGTAATTCCTTATTTATCACAACAAGTCACCTACGTCCTTACCACATAAATTTTAACTGCATGTCTAGTGTTCTCATCACATGACACTAAAATTAGTGATTCTAAATAACTATGTTTCTAATGATTATTATTATTACATGATATGATTTGATGTCTAAACATCCAAATATGGGTCTAGATACAACATAAAAATTTCCCCCGTCACTGTGTATAGGTCAAACCTACATAGTTAATTTTTAAACCAGAACTACATAGGCCTAATTCTCACTTTGATGAGGTATATAGGGATGCTTTTATCCTATATCCCAGATCATCCACAACAATAAAAAATAATTCCCCCACTCTCCTATGTATGAGTCAGATTTGCATAGGAAAATCCATTTTGGTTTCTCTCGCCATTTGTGAGATCATGTTCGGAAACAATGGCCCTTCTACACACAATAGATAGATCAATGTGTGGGTAAATATTTATAGAACTATGAATGTCATGATTCTTATTTTGATGAGACACATAGTATCTTCTGGACCATACATCTCAAGATCAGTCATAATGAAAACAAATTCCACTTTCCTATGTATGGGTCATACCTGCGTGAGGTAATCATCTCTACCTATTCCCAATAAATCTTGATATGAAATTACCCATTCATATTTAGGAACCTTATTTACAAAAACGAATCATTGTGACCGGTCAATTACACATATACATAATCATTATTTGGCTATTTGAAATAGATGTTAAATGTCCTGTGGACACCTTTGTTTGACTATGCATAATATTCCCTCATAGAATCTGTGTAAAACACCCACAAAAAATCCATGTTAACTAAATAAAAATTATTCCTAAGGATATGTCGTTTCTATATTCAAAATCCCAAAATATTCTTTCATCCCATTTCACTCCATGGGTTTAAAATTCCCCGGATTTAATCTTATAATTTTCTCCCTTAATGCTTGAAAATGATGGATTATTCCTAAAAATATTAGCATGAAAAGGGAAAATCACTAATCATTTGGTCAAAGGTAAGTGAAATTAAATTTTATCTCCCCATATTCCTAATTTTAAGACATTAAGCTACATAATCCATTTCCTAGTTTCATAACATTAAACTACACTATGCTTCAACCCTCCAGCAGACAATAAAATTTCACATAAGAGTTGTTTCTTATTCACGGTTAGTGTCGATATAGATGTCATCATCATTTTCATACACCATTTTTATGTAAATCCACCCTTTATTATCTTAAAAATAAAAAAAATCCAAACCATCACAAACTTACCCGGCTATGGTGAATGGAGGGTCAGTGTCTTGAGCACACATTTGTTTGACAATGAATAATATGCCCTGGTTGGATCTATATAAATCATCGAAAAAAGGGGAACCTATCAACTAATGAATAATTTGTTCTATGGAGTGACCTATTATATCTCTGTTAACCCTAAAAACATTATGCTAGAAACAACCTTTCAAACTTTATCTTTTTTTACTCATCATGTACTTATCCATTATCATACCCCAGATTCAAAAATAATAATATTAGTGCCTAAAAATACCCATTCATATGTCTAAAACATTTTGGGAAATTCTCAACAAAAAATATCTCTTGGGTTATCATCCCATATTTTATGGTAAAATATGTTTGACCTAAAACACCAGTTGCACTAGTATTGCTTAAAAAAATTTAACAAGACAAAAAAATAGACACAGTACTCACCTGGTTGAATACCTGCAATCGGAACCATGGTTAAAATTTGATTCCCAGATCACTAGACTTATTCTTTTTATGGAATAAGAAAAAAATGTGAAATGAAAACTGAAAAATTCATAGAAATTGTTAGGGAAATTATTTCAAATTGTCACCTAATAAAAAGGCAAGTTATTTTAACTAATTTAACACTATAGTGGACTTGGGAGAAATTAGTGTGGTAATATAAAATACATAATGTTTGTATGGTTTATCATGTGACCCTTTAAATAGTCAAATTTATACTCACTAAGTACCTTGGGTCAAGGAAAAATTAGAACATTGCATGATATTTCATCCAAATAAGAATAATATGGTATTATGATGATGATTGATATTGATATCCAGTGATACAAACATTAAGTCTATTTAGATTATCTTGCAACACATTTCAAATTATAATGGATTGGAACTAAATTCAATAATAAAGAATAAGTACTAAAATGTGAATATATTTTGATTTATCTATTGAGTGGGAACAAGAGGAGAAGAATCCAGATCCACAGGTCCCTCCTTGAAAATATTAGGGAAATGAAAAACAATTAAAATGACTTTAGTGGAGCTTGACCATCTTTACCCGATGATCGGCCAACACCTAATGAAAAATGAGAAGGTCTTTCTCAATGGTGGTTCTTTTCCGGACATCAGCTTCAACTAAGGGGATAATTTTTTTAACTAAGGTGCTTAATTCAATTTTTTGGTTTCATATATCTCTATATTAACCAATTATAGCTGCACCTTTATTCCCACTATGTGAGCCTCATATTCTCATAGTTCTGTAATTTATTTTGAGATCCAATGATTAAGTCATGATTCATCTATATTTGAGTAATACATCTTGGTAGCAACATAATTTAGAGTTTTTTCATGAATATTGGAAGTATTAAATTAGATCATATTTCATTCACAAGCATACAACCCTTATCAAGCAATGATAACTTACTATACAAGGATATGCAAGTGCTGGTAATCAAAAACTCCTACACCAAATCCAAGGAGGAGTTCACGAAGGTTTCCAACTTATCAATATATTCTTTTTATAATGGATTCTCCATAATGATAGTATATATTTGGATCTAGGACCATTTTTTTATAGATTGATGTTTGATGATAGTATTGGTGTCCAAGTACTATTTACCCATGGCTACATGTATGTAATTCAAGATTATATTCACTAAAAATGGGCTCTCTCTAGTAAATAATGGTGATGAGAAAAAATCCTCCATTTCCACCTCTTTCTTAATCTAAGGAACTTAGTGGACAAATTTTTCATTTACCAATGAAATACCCAATATCATTGCACAATGACCCACATCAATAATGATACCATCATTACCATTAAAAAAAGTAGTATCTATACCACTCCATAAAAAAGAAAAAATTTAAGGAAGAATCTCCCCATAACACTTGGAGCTTGGGATGAACACTTTTCCCCTTAAAAATTAGCTAAATATGGTGTGATGGGAGAACAAATAAGAGAGTCCAGTGGTTTATACAACGATTAGATCGGTTTCCCTAATAGTCCATTTAGATTATATTCCACCCATGTCTTAGAATAACCCCATGATAGGATGGTTTGAGCATCTATTGAAGAAAAAATGATTTCAATACCAGAATCCCCATACATCATCATCAATAACAATTGATGGAGGATGGATGGATTTTAATCCCTTTTAATCATGTTAATGGGTAAGGATGCAGCCTACTTCAAGAATACAAATTGTCATGCAAACCTATAAGGAGCATAAGGTTAAAAAATGGTTATCCCATCAACCCGAGCGGTCAGAAACCCATCTTGTAAAGATAAAATGTATGAAAATTCATTTTAAGTCCCTCCTCCATTATCTACAACTACTCCTATAGGTGTAGGATAAGTAATGAGAGTAATGTGGGAGAGATAATTTATTAACTCAATGACACTGATGATACCCTAGGATGTTGGGCGAGTGATAGTAATGTTGAGAAGTGTAGGATGAAAGGTGGAATGAGTGATATTTTACATATACTGATAGTTATATCATCGAATTTTCTCCACTATGTAGATACATAAAAATTCAAAAGGCCCTCAAAGATTATATAGGGATTTTCCTTCCTGTATATGACCCTGCATCTCGTAAATGCGATAAAGAGTCAGAACATCTAAGTTTATAGTTTTTTTCTTAGAAAATGTGGCATCCATCACCAAAATGAAAACCCTAACACAAATATATGTATCATAAGATGGGAAGAAACACTCATTCAGAAACATGGGAAAATCTCTCCTAAACAAAGTCTGACGATATATATTGTTGGACACAGTAACCCAAGGTAATATGTTGGCCTTCCTCAAGAGTGTCCCAATATCAACCTGGACCACCTCGGTACAATTGATTCATAAGGTTCTTGGTTCATTAAACATTATACCTAATACCATTAGATTTCAATAATTTCTATATTCAACTGTTGAGTGGAAAAAGTGAATGATCATGAAGAATTTTTCCCAGCGTTTCATCTACTGCAACTAGTAAGTCTCTTACTAATGGAGAAACTTGTTCAAAATCTTCTCAGGTGTTATCTAGAGGAAGGAATTCATCATTAATATTTTCAAGGATCATAATTAATCCTAATTTTTATATATCCCATAAGCTGACTCCAACTTCACCCAAATGTAAATTAAAGGTGTTGGTGCTTGAACATCAATGAATGATTAGTTCATGTAAGACATCGGTTTGTGAATATACTGCAAACTATGAAGTATGTAGTGCCTAGTAGAAGCAAAATACCTATAATAATTGAGGAGATTACATTAAAATATAGTGAACCTAGACTTCCCTGGCCCATCCATTTGAAAATATCCCTCCATACTACAAATCCCACTTTGATCTCCACCTTCCGTTCGGATCACTTATCCAAAGGATGAAAATGGATGGATAGTGATGAATTGAAGATTTCAAGGATATTCTATCATTATATTTGTTTATTTGACTACACAAGGAACCATTCATAGAGGATACCCTCTCTTAACCAGACGTGGAAATTATTTTATTCACATAAGAAATGATTACTTCAACAAGATCCCAGGAAACCTCAAATCAAATGGTTGGAAGATTCAGATCAGCTGATGAAATGGGAGAATCATCTTGAATTCCAAATTTTTTCAATGGTAATTTATTGGACATAGGGTAATTCAGAAGCTCTAGACAAAAAAATATTCTTTATAATACCATCATGTGGGACAATATGATGTTGAATATTTTATTTCATATTCTAGACATTGAAAGTTATTATCTTAATCATATCAGTAGAAGTGGAACCCTGAGTTTTTTTACCAATAACCATTTTATCACTATGAAAATATCAGCAAAAGTATGTGAGATTCATTGAATGGATGAATATAAATGTTAAAAAACTATACGTTGCCTCATACTATCATCCATTGGCCTGTGAATCATTGTCTAGTGAACCATCGCTCTATGATTCATTCATTCTATGAGGTGTTCAATTTGAAAGAAGTTCAATTCATGAGACATTCAGTCCACAATACATTCAGTCCATGAGATATTCATTCCACAAGTTACTCATTCTATGAACCATATTTCCACTATGTGGATGATCACATTAGTATGTGGGAAATAAGGTGTACCATTCATGAGTGATTATTAGTTTTAATTATTGGAAATTTTTATGAAAAGAAGAATGTTATGTGGGGAAAAAGCAAGAGATATGGGTTCACGAAGATATAATTTTTAAAATAACCATGGTAAAAGAAAAATTATCTAGGTCCCCTTGCCCTCTTTTATAGGTGTTGTCTATATTGCAGGTCTACATTCATACCGCAAACTAATTAAAAACAGAATCAATTTCTTCATCGTAATCAACACATCATTATCCTGATTGGATAAAATGTTGATGGGGGAAATGTTTTGGATCTTAAAAACACCCCATGGAAGGTGAAAATAATTTCATTAATTTTTTATGTGTGAAAATAAACCAAGAGGGTGCAACAAACGGTTGAAAAGTTACAAAAAGCCGCGAAGGCGGTCTTTGGCCTACAATATAAAATTAACTATGATGATTTCCTATATCAAGGAATCCCATGAATGAAATCATTTGCATGCTTAAAAGGTGTTATTTAAAACCCACATACAAAACCATATTGTTTTCGGTGTAGGATGGTGATTTCTATCGTCTCAAATGAATGTCCCCCACAAACAACAACTCATTTGTAGGTGTGGAAGACATTTTCCATCCCCTAAAAATGAAATAATTTGTGGGATGGGATAACCTTAATTGGGATCCTATGAAAAATATCCCTATGGACCTCCATGTACAACTAGATATACTGGTATTAGGATACCACATTACTCTATAAAAACCCTTAGGATATATGATAAAAAATAAGGGGAGGGACATATTGCCAATACATAGATGAAAATTTGAATAAAGTTGAAAGATCCATCGATTCTATGTAGGTAAACCCACCACATAACATTATGGAAGAAAATTAATTCACCTAGACATCCAAAAACGCAAATCCCCTTGTGGATATCATTCCAAAAAGCATAAGAGGATGGTCCCTTTATGTTCTATCAACCTATGTAGTAAAAAGATACCTGAAGGAATAAATGTCCCTTATAATAAGACTCTGTGTTGGAGGAACTTAAACCTAAATATAATAGAACTACGTAGAATACACCCTAATTAGCATAGAAAATCACTAAGTAGAAGGAACCTAACCCCAGTTAGAACAATTTTATGAGGGAGAAGCCCAGACCCGTGTAGAAAAATGTTATGCAAACGGAACGCAGACCCACATAGAAAAACTATACATGGAAGGAACCATACCCACATAGAAATACACTACACTAAATGAACCCCATATCATTTAGAATAACACTATGTGAAATGGGGAATCTTGTGGTGTTATGATCCCCATCTCCCAACACATCCCTATGTCGTACAATTCATCCCCAAATTGGCTAATATATGAACCATACTAATGGCATCAGGTTGAGGCCTATTCCAAATCCAATTGATATGTATAATTAACTAATTTGACACACCAATGTTTCCCCTTGATAAAACATATCCATGGTAAGAGGGTTCCTATTGGTAACCTATTTTATAATGGGATCCGCAAAATGATGTTGAGAAAACAATCATTTTGTAACAAGGGTCTCAACCTTGGAGGTTCTAATGTAGGACATCAGATTTTATGGATTGAGGAGAACCACTCAACATTCCCTTTGATGAGGGTTAGTGTAGGATCCTTTTCTCATCCTCTCTAAAATTAGTATAAATGGAATCTCCCATAGAGTACTCCCCTAGTAGAAGGAGTATCACACTTTCTTTTCCATGTGATTGGTGTTGGTGAGGTATCCATCCTGCATACTCTTCGTTTGGCTAGGATATGAAATTAATAGGGGATATGGGAACTACAAATCCCAATATCTCTTTTTGGGATTAGGATATGAAAACATGAGAGGAGAAAGTCACCAGAGCTCTCTATTTCCCAATTCCTTTGGGCCCATGCCTCGTCCACTAGCAGGCAAGTGAGACTGTTTGGTTTGCCAGGTCCACCTCTTCCTCTATTTTCCCATAATGATCATGACTCAAGTGGGATTAGAGGTGAGTGGTTATCATGAAATCTGTTCGATCCTAATCCAAAGGGACTTCTCCTTGGGTATAATCCACAAACATATTCACTCCACAGAAGTATCCATCCTGGTGTAAGCCCCTATCAATCCCACTAAACTGTGAGAACTCTCATTCCAAAAAAAACAGGATATGTTGGATGACTTCCTAAGGACCGAGCTCCACATGGGTATCCTCATGAGTGTAATTATGAACCAAACCTCTAAATCATCGAAATTTGAAACCCTCATCATGGTTCCATAATCACCAAAGGGCCATGTCCTAAGTTATATTCCCAAAAAAATCATTTTACTATTCTATCAAAGGGATATATTCCCCAAGATACAATTCTTCAAAGGGATATATTCTAAATGAATACATAAATTGGAATCCATAAAATTTTAATACCCTAGAATCCTTCTTAACTATGTGGGATTTTATTCCTTGATAACTATGATACATTGGAAAGCTCTATATGGTCCAAATCCAACACCCAAATTTACCCTAGTCTTCTTTGGGTCATACTCCCAGTGGGGTCATATCTAACCTAGGAGATAAAATCCCTTCAAGGTGATTTGGGATGACACAGAATAATTCCCACACCAACCTTGGACTAGTAACCATTAGTGAAGAACCTTTGTGATTTTTTTAAAAAAGATTTGTATTTTTGGACGACTAACCTTTTTTAAAAATAATGTTTTTGTTATATAGGATCAAAACTAGTCGATCAGAATGAGTTTTTCTAAGAAATATGAACATTTTTGAACTTTATGATAATAAAAAAGGGGGAGAAATTTTTTTGACTTTGAGAAATATTTTTTCTGTAAATAGGTTTCTAGACATATGTCTTCAGACTATGTAGTGCCAGATGCAGAAGGTGTATGGAAGATAAAAGCTAGAATTTCTGTAAAGTTGTTGATCAGATGAACCATCGATCCTAGATCCATTTTCATGAAGTTAAAGATTCATCATACTTGGGGTTTGTTATAATGTCCTAATTTTTCGATAATGATTGTATGAATATTTCTAAATAGGTTAAATGAAGATGGTGATGTTATTATTTAGAAAGTTCTTAAAAATTATAACCCTAGTCAGATGATTATTTTCTAATAATAAATTTCTCATAAATCATGAAAAATATCATGATAAAAGGTTTTTTAGAAATTATTTAATCATAAATATTTCATCTATTCTGGGAATCAAGACATAATTTTAATTGGATCCAGATGTAATAGACAAAGCAGTTTTCAAAAGTCTGAATGAGTTATGGATGATGAGGATTGAATAATTTCAATGTTGAAGAGTATATTTTCTGTTGTAATGATAATTCCATCATAATTATAATTCCATCTCTATGAGGATTCCATCATTATAATAATTGCATCGGATTAACTCTTAAGTGTAAATCCAATCAGACGAACTCTAAGAAGGAAATCTAATCGGACTGGCTCTGAGGTGAAAAGTATACCAGGCTGACATTGATGAGGAAATTCAATTTGTAATGAGATGAGGAATTTTCATTTTAATGAGCTGAGGAATATCCATTAAAATGAGATTAGAAAGTTCCTTTTGACTAGAGAAAGGTTGGGAAGTCCAAAAAGGATGATTCCATAGAAGACTCAAGGAGATTCTAGAGGATTTGTAAAGACTTGAAGTTTTCAAACTTGAAATTAAAATATGTGAAGATATCAATGTATTTTAATTTGAGAGAGCGGGGAAATTTTTTCAAGTTTCATGTCTTTAACATTATAGGGTGCCTATGAATATAAGAATTGTACATTCTTACTTTGAAATATTCTTCACATGCTAAAAAGATGGAGTGGTACAATGTTTGAGTCAAAATTTTAGTTAGATTTATTTATAGAAAGAGTCCTCATTAGAAGTTCATATAACTATTTTTTCATTTACCTAATTAATAAACATTTTATTGAGTAGATATGACTAAGGAATATCAGACTGAGGAGTTGAGAAAATGTTTAAAAATATAGATTGAGAATGGTTTCATCATATTGAGTCTGTCAGACTGAATTCATCAGAATGAGACTATCAGACCCATCCACATCATACTAAGGATAAGAACAGATCATAGGTGATGTAGTTTCAAAATGTATTTATTCTTTTTTTGACTAAATTTTTTATGATAACACTTTGTAAACATACAAGAGTCGGTATAATCATTCCTATTAGGAGATAGAAGGTGTCTAACGGGATTTTTCATAGGTTGTATTCACTTCTTCTTAATTGTGAATTTTCATAGACCCACTGGTGTGGATATGGAATGTATTTATATACTCACACTAGGGCCAAACCTTATAAATGTTTTTCTGTCATTAACGTATTTCATACTTTTTCATGTGTTGTTATTTACTAAAAGTCGATATGGAAACAAAAATAATTAGGTTGTAGGGTTTATGTTTCTAAAAGTCTTGAAACATTTAAAAATTGAACAAATGATTTTCCCCCCATCCCCTATTTTCTATTGTTATTCGATCCTTTAGAAGATAAATTATTATCAGTAAGAGTTGCCCTTGTTTAATCCCTATCATGGATAATATAAATTCTATCAACAGAAGATGAATTCATATATTTTATAAAAAAAATTATTATGGATAGAAAAATAGGATAATTCCTTATCTACTATCTCTTGGATTGGAAGTTGTTGATGCTGCCATAATTGGTCTTATACCAATTTAGAAGTATTCCCCTATGAATATTTTTGATAATATAAATATCTATGTTTATGTAAAAGCTATAAATTTTAACCTTTTACCCCTATTATAAAATTGTTATATAATGTTTATGGGTCTCAAAACATCCACGTGCATATGGAATAATCTGGAATTTATTTTTTAATGGAATACAGAAGTGAAGGAAGAAAATATATAGATCTGGCATAGTAATTATGATGACCAAATAAGAGAGATGTAGAAACTATTGATAAATACTTCACTAGAGTAAATGAAATTGTTTACAACATCAGCGGATTTTGAGATGACTTGGAGGATTTTATAATTGTGAATAAACTTATGAGAAAATTTCTATACATGTTTGATTCTTCAATTAACTCTTTAGAATATAAAGATGATGTATCTCTTAATGAATTTCAAAACATTCTGGTTTCTTATGAAATTAAGAAAGCTCCCATGTTAAAAAAGATGATGAAAGATGAAAATTATTTTGAATCCATGAGAAAAATGAAAATAAAATATGTTAAAGATTATGATCCTCATAACTCTGAAGGTAAATAGAATGATTATTTGAATGAAAAAATCATGTATCTTATATATAAGATCTATATAAGATGAATAGGAAAGTATGGAGTTAAGATTCCTCTCAAATGTTTTAAGTGTGGTGGAATCAGATACTTTTCTATGAATTGTCCCAAGAAAAATGTTGTAGAATATAAATATGATTCTATTGAAAAACCTAATGGAAGAAGTATAATAAAAGTTCTAAAGAATAAAATTCATCTAAAAAATATAAAAATAAGATCATTGGAGATAAAAAGTGTATGATGAGTAAGAAAACTGAACTAGACTCAACTGAAAACAATTCTTGGAAGTTTAAAGTATAAAAAAATTCAGAACCTTCATTGAAGATGTTTAGAAAACAAAATATTCCTCAGATAGTGAAGATGTTTGTGGGGAATCATATAGAGAGTATCAACTCAGAAGAGAACTTATTTCATTACTTGATAAAAACAAAACTATCAAGAAAGACATTAGAGTAATAAAGAATTATTCTGAATAAATTACTGAAGTAATAAAATATATCATCAAGAGGGGGGGAATAATATTTTCATGATATCTTAAGTTACAAATTAAGAGTTTCTGAATAGGGAGAGATGATTTAATATCTCAATAAGAAGTTGGAATCTAAGGAAGAACAAGTTTATAAGTTTCTATCAAAACATCTTGAGTCCTAATTACCTTGATGAATATAAATGAAAACGTTAAAAACATTTTGAATTTAAAGATGATAATTTTAATTTTTTTGAGAATTTTGAAATACATAATTAGGTGAAATCCTCACCCTCCAAAAATAATGTTTCATCTTATTTTTATAGCCTTTAAGGTGATATAAAAAGTACTGGGAAATTTTGGTTGGAAAAAGGATGTGAGAATACTATCACATCTATTAAGGTTTAAAATTCACTCAAAAGAAAATATTTTCAAAGAATAGAGTATGCTAAAACAGAAAGAAGTTTTCAACCTCAACAAAGTTTCTATAGAGAAAGATCTTACTCTAGTATAAAATCAAAATTTGATATTTTTTGTGTTGTCATGGAATCTATGGTCATAAAGCTTATAATTATAGGTATAACTTATCTCTTCCATAAAAAAGGGTTTAACATAAATAAATAAATGGTAAGAGAATAATTAGTATAATTCATAACACACATTAAGATAGAAAAAAAAACTCAATATGGGATAAACATTCCTACCAAAAATGAATATGAGGAATGTAATGTTCATGAAGATTAAATGAATCGTGTGATGAAGAAACTGAATCACGAAAAAGAACTCTTAAATTTCCCAATTATAAAAACTAGTTGAGACCAAAAATATTCTTGGGAATCAAAAGGATATAGTTCAAATTAGAAGAAATATTATATTACAAAATAAAACTTCTCTCATCTTAATAGTTGAACCAGAATAAGTTTCAAAATATATTCGACAAAAAAAATGGGTGAATGATATGAATGAAGAGTTGGATCAAATTGAGAAAAATTAAACATGGTAACTTGTTCAATGTTATAAAGTAAAAAACATTATTAGATCAAAATGGTTTTATATAATCAATTAGAATAAACATGGAGAAGTTTCAGGAAACAAATCAAGGCTTATCTGTAAAGGATATGAATAAGAGGAAGGTATGGATTTTGATGAAACCTTTTACCTCATTGTAAATTTAGAAAATATTTGAATTCTTCTAGCTGTGGTTACTCATAATAATTAAAAAATTTATCAGATAGATGTAAAGGCATCATTAATCAATGGATAAATTGAAGAATAATTTTACATTGTACATCCAAGTGGTTTCTATATGATGAAGATTCAAAAAATATATATTGAATACATCTTTCTAGGGGCTAAAAGAAGATCTACATTCATGGTATTCTAAATCTAAAAATTGTTTTATAATATTGAATTTTTCTAAAGTAAAAGTCTATAGAAACTTATATGTAAAAGATGTTGGATATAGAACTCTAATTTTAATTTCTTATCGAAATGATATAAATTTTTTTGGGATAGATAATATGTTTTTAAAACATTTTATGAAGTAATGAAATGGATTTTTGAGATTTCAATGTTTATAGAATTGAAATTATTCCATGATTTACAAGTTCAAAAAAACAAAAATAATACATTTTTCTATCACGGGATATGTATGAAGAGGAATTATTAAAAAAAATAGCATGGAGGAATCCAAATAAGTTTATACACATACATTAGTGGGGATAAAGTTGAGTAAATATGAGTCTGGTATAAGTTTGAATTAGAAATACTTTGGAAAGATGATAAGAAATCTACTTTACCTTTCATCCTCATGTCCTAGTATTTTTTATGTTTGGAATTTTAGTACCAGGTATTAAATTAATCTAAATGAATCACATATGTTTGGAGAAAAGAGAATTTTGAGATATGTTGAAGAAATAAGGTCACATGGTTTGTTATATAAAATAAATTTCAAGATGAAGTTTCATGGATATGCTTATGCCGATTGGGATGGATATTTTAATGACTGGAAATCATCCTTAGGAGGAATTTTTTAATTATATGAATTTTGTGTAAGATAGAATAGTAAGGAAAAAAATTCAATAACTATGATCATAGTTTAATTAGAATATGTTGTGGCTACTCAGGCTTGTATTCATGTTTTTTGGATGAAATTTCCGCTGGAATATTTGAAATTAAAAGTTTCTAAACAATTATAGATACTTTTTGATCATCATATTTCAATTGATATTTATTAAGAACATTTAAAAAATTCATGATCCGAACATAATGATATAAATTTTCACATTACAAAATAGGAAGTTTTTATTGGAGTATTTTTGCAGTAATATATCTCAAAAAAGTTACAAATTGCTAATATCTTCATAAAGGTAGTGAAAAAAGAATGGTTTGTTGACTTCTGGCTATAACTTCATGTTCAATTTCCTCCAATTACTTACTAATACTCATAAATAAGCCCCCCACTGTGCTTTGGATTATTTAGACAAAGAGGGTGAGAATGTAAAGAATTTTTACATTTTAATAAGTTTTCAATTATCTTATTTTTCTGAATCTGAAGCTCTAGTTATCATGAAATTGGGGAGAGACAACTAAAAATAATAGAAAAAAATAAAAGTTAGTGGGATTTTATCTTAAAATGGAAACAAAATTTTGTTTTCATAGAGGGATGAAATTACTTAGAAACGTTTCATTATCTAGTAGTGCGGTGTCAGGACACTATTTTTTGAGAAATTGTTTTTTGATAAAAGTTGAAAACCTTTAATTGTTTACCAATGTTGGTTTATGAAATTTTTTTATATTTTAAAAAAAATAATGACTGTTTCCAACAAATTCAAAAAATTAGATTGAGTAACCTTTATGATGTTTTCTTTTATAATGTTTTGTATTTTTGGATAACTAACCTTTTTTGTAAAATACTATTTTGTTCTTCAGGATTGGACCGAGTCCATTAGAATGTGTTTTTTTATGAATATTGAAAGTTATGGAATGTTTGAATCCAAACACAAATGCGGAGAAATGTTTTTCTCTTTGTGAAAGTTTCTTTCTAGACATAGGATTTTAGACATAGGTTTTTAGACTGACCAGTATCAGATGTAGAAGGTGTAAGGAAGAAAATAGCTAGAATTTTTTAATTTTGTTGATCAGATTCACCATCAGTCTCAAGTCCATCAGAATAAATTTCAAGTTTCATTGGACTTGTTGTTGGTTATAATTTTTTTTTATTCTAAGACAGAAGGTTAGAATGTTACTGAAGAGGTTGAATGAATATAGTGATTTTGGGATTAAGAATGTCCGTAAACATTATAACCTTCGTCAAACCATGATTTTTCAATATTAATGTTCTCATAAATCATGAAAACTCTCATGGTAAAATATTTTTAGGAAATGGGGGAATCATAAAGTTTATATCGGTAATATGAATCATGAAAGAGTTTTCATTGGATCCATAAGTACTGGAAATAGATGTTTTCATAAGTCTAAATGAGTTATGAATGATAAGGTTTGAAGAATTACAAATTTTCAGAGTGATGTTTTCATCATAATTATAATTTTAATTTTAATTTTAATTGCATTGTTATGAGGATTCAATCAATATGAGGATCCTATCAAACTGAATATAAAGAGAAAATTCAATCATACTAACTCTGAGAAGGAAATTTAATCAAACTGACTCTAAGGTGGAAAGTCAATCAGGATAACATTGATGACGAAAGTCAATTAATAATTAGTTAAGGAATTTTCATCATAATGATATGAGGAAGTTCCATCGTAATGATCTGAGCAAGTTCCTTCAAATTGAATAATGGTTAGGAAGTCAAAGAAGGCTGATTACAGAGAAAACTCAAAAATATTCTACAAGATTTGTAAAGATTTAAAGTGGTCAAACCTCATATTAAAATACATGTAGATATCATAGTTTATGAATTTTAGAGAGTGAAGAAAATTTTCATGTTTACCACATTTTCCATTTTGGTGTTCCTAAAAATAAAAGTATAGTAGATTAATAGTTTTAAATCTTTTTAACATGAAAAAGGTTGAAGCTCTATAGAGATTAAGTCATAATTTGAGTAATAGTTATTTCTGGATAGATATCTCATTAGAAGGTCATACATATATAATTTTTACCACACTGAGCAACATTTTATTGAGCCGATCAGACTAAGGAAGATTATATTTAGTAATATTGGATTGAGGAGAATTGGACTAATTAGATGAGAAAATTTTTAGAAATACAGATTGAGAATGGGTTCATCACACTGAGTCTATCGGACTGAATTCATCGGATAGAGAGTTTCAGACCTATCCACATTAGACTACGTATCTCAAAAGAGAATTTTTGGAGTAGTTTTAACAAAGTCTTTATTCTTTTGTTTTAGATAAAAAAATTTAAGAAAACTCAGTAAAATAACAGGAATTAGTATAATAATTTCAATTGGGAGATAAAATGTGTCTAATGGGAGTTGGAATAATTATTATTCACTTATTCTTAATAGTGAATTTCCATAGAGCAATGATAGTGGTTATGAAAAGGATGTAGGTTCTCACACTGAGGCCAAACCTTATAAATATTGTGTTCTTTACATTCTTTCCAACTTTTTCATATATGATTATTTACTAAAATATGATAAGAAAATTAAATTTAATAGGTTTCAAGGGATAAGTTTCTAAAATTATTGAAACTTATAGAAAGTGAAAAATTGATTCACCTCCCCCCCCCCAATTAGTTGTTATTCGATCCTTTAGAACATTATTCCACCTATGACTCCATGTCCCATGACGTTAAACATTATGGATCATTCATCATCACATGACATTGAAATGTGACATGTCCCATTAAGTGGTGTCGAACTACATGGATTCTAATTCTATTCACAAGTATACCTAGGAATCCCATCTTATGGTTTTGATCATGATATCAAAACAACCCTCATCTCCCTAGTGATGATAAACTCTAGGGCACCCCACTGTGTGTCTTAAAATAATTATCATAATAATAAACAATATAAGGATCTCTATAACAATTGTACAATTGATAGACAAACTCAAATACATATGGATAACTTTATTGATGGATAACATTAGATATATATAGATGGTTCAGAACCTGTACATATTAATAATTGATCATTAATTAAGGGTGGCCTAGCTCATAATTGGTAATGAAAAAAGGATCAGTAAACATATCTTAAATCTATAAGATAGTCCTGAAATTGGAAATAATTCCACCCAAAAAGGTTGTGTTGATCCTAACTTTTCATCCTCTCGATCAATGTAATCTCCTCATTGTCATTTTCCAAGTTCCCCAAAAAATGACTACCTTTGGAAAGTAGGACTATAATTCTTCATGGATATGATATTCATTAAGTGTTTTAAATTCCACAAAAAAAACATTATTCTAAACCGACACATTGGGTGTGAAACAAAAATGGTGAACCTGACATGAATGATTTTGAAATATTCAACCCCCACCCCACCCCCACCCCACAATCATTGATACCTGGTATTTCCACCACCATGAATCTTTTTTGAAAACAATTCTTTTAGAACATTGGGATAACTATGATATATTAAATGAATATTATAATAAATCACAAGGTTTTTTTAAATTAGTTGAATTATCTTGAGATTCTTTAAGAAGGATTGAAGATGTTTTGAGGTGGGTAAAGGAATAAAGAGATGAGTTATTTAAATTATATGTTTCCAAAGTATTGGAAAATGATAGATGTCTGATTATGTAAATGTTTACATATAAAGGTAATAAATTCATACCTCAAAGTTTTAAAAACTTTTCACAGTGGAAAGTGGGAAAGTATTGAGACACCCTTTGATATTGAAGGTTTATTTAGTACATTTTTTAGGGTAGTTATGAACTTATAGGGGATGCATAATGGTTTGTAGTGAAAACAAAATAGTTAATGTTGTTTTTTTGGTAATATATAAGGTCTTTCATATTCATAAATAAAATAATTATAAATTTTTAATCGTGATGATATTTTCATTATATTAACTTCCTAAAAACATGATTTGTAAGTATTAAATCCGAATTAAAGAAACTATTTTAAGTGGTGAAGAATTGAGAAGATGAATTTGATATCTGTGTTGGAGAAGAAATACCATAGAATTGTTATCCAATGATGAAAAATGATATGATGTTGGATATTATTATTGATATATAGTCATTCAACAATGAGAAGTCTAAAAATGGTGTGCGATGAATAGAGTGTTGGGGAATTGAATCATACTATAGTGTTGTTTTTTGAAAGTTATGGGTAGAAATGGAATGAAGTTATAAAATATTTCATGCCAAATTAATAGATTTAAATACGTAACAATGAAAAAGAATCCTGCACTATTTTAAATCCATTCATGATGGAGCAGTTTCATTGAATTCTATTATATATACATAGAATTATGTTATATTTTTAATAAAAAAGTTCAAAATACAAAAAACCTAATTTTTTTGGGAGATTAGGACGATGGAATGTTTGAGAATAATTGGAATTCAAAATGGAAATAAATAGATGTTGTGTATTATCCTATAAAAATGGTTTAATATTTCCAGACACTAAATGATAAATATATTTCAAGAACAAAGGATAAGGTATCCTCTATTATAGAATATATTATTTTCAATTAATTTTTTTATATACATAGTGAATGATTTAATTAAAATTATAAACAATTATGGGAATATAAAAATAAAGATAAACCCAACATAACATCAATGGTGGATGAAATATTTATAAATAGTTGTTTTTCACCAAAATAAACCTAAAAATTGGAGGAAATTTTGAAAAATATAAAACTATAGAAGAAATTAAAATTGGTTTTCAATGTAAAGTATCATGATTTTTCTCAACTACTAGTTTTGTGGAAGGTTCTGGCCTAAAGTAATATTTTCATGGAATAATATGAACATTTTCAAAAGAAAATGGAATCCTATTTAAAGGGTGAGGGAAACTGAGTTGAGTCAAATCACATATAATTTTACACCCTAATATTTTATTAATCTTTATTCAAGTTAATTTTATTATTTTTTAATAACTTTTATTTAATTCAACACTTATTTTAAACAAACCATAAGATCATATTAAAATACAATTATGTGATAATTTTCAACTATCTGTTAGATTTGAAAGTGTGAAAAACACCAAATAGATTATGAAAAAAATAATTTTTATATATTTCTAAAATGAATTAATTTTTTAAATATTAATTATAAATGAAAATAAAAAAACATTTCAAAGTATAGATATATTTTTCTGAAAAACGTTGTTTTGCGCATAATGTATTTTTATAGTAATAAAAAATTATTCACTATTGGTGAATGATTTTGATGATATATATATATTATAGTTAATTAAACATTTTAACATTCAATTAAGATTTTTCTTGTCTAGGGATATTAAGAATACAAGTTTTATGCTTAAAAATTCATTTTTCTAAAACGGGGTTTTCATCATGTGTTGTATTCTTATTTTTAAAATTAATCTATTCCAATTAAGGGTATTATGTTTGATAACTTGAATTCCATATTTGTAATTAGGATTTATATATTTGGAAAATATGTCCCTTCTATTTTTAATAAATATGAATGGAAACCTTAGTAAAATTTATCACCCTGGTAAAGGTTAAATCATGTTAAACTAATTTAAAACTAAGTTATAAGGCTATAATTTTTCTTTATAATTCTTATTAGATGATGGGAATTCAACCCTTGTATCCTTTTTATTGAAATACAAATTTTTACCTCAACTAAATCAATTATATTATTCATAAAATAATAAATTTAGTATGAAAAATATACTTAAATGATTTTAAAATTATTAAATCACATTTATTCACCTTATTTCCATCAAATGGGAAGTGAAAGTATCTCTCATTAATACATAAAACTGACCATCTCCACATAGAAATATAATTCATTTTCCATCATATTATTAATTAAAGGATATTAGGATGGGTTTAATGTTTATATATAATATTTATGAAATAATTGTGATGTTTTTAATTATAATATCATATCTACCTTCTTACCATCCAACCCATTGGAAAACGATAACATTGTTCGAGCGTATGTGTGGTCTACCACCGCCATGAAGCGATGTGATTTTTCTAATTTTCTTTTTACATTGATTGTAATAAGTTCGGATTTGATGAATATAATATATATATATAATATAATGTAATGATTCTAAAATGGTGAGTTTTTATATTTCTTTCCTTTTTCGCGTATGTAAAAAAATGGAAACATTATTCATGTGTATATATGACCTACAGTCTCCTTGAATGGTGCAATTTATTTTTCTATCTATATGTTTTATTGATAAATATAAATATTTATACAATGAATATATATTATTTTTGTTTCCAAAGTATCACTTTCAAGATTATGGAACCATGATAAAAGTAAAAGTACCAAAACTACCCTACCAAAATATACATGAAAAACAAAGAATTTACCACCCAAAATATTGATTTTATTAGAATTTTTAATGAATAGATTATAAAAGGATATAAGTAAATAATATATAGTATGATATATATGATAATGTTTTGTAATATATATATAATAAATCCTTATTTATTATATAGTAGGTTTGAACATATAAAAAAGAAGTCAACCCTAAGTAAATATATTTTCCTGTTGCTCTACTTGACAGTAGGAACTTAATGGTACGCTTCTCCTCAGAGGAAGACATGATCAAGGCCTGGTTGTGCACACCTCGTAGCTACAATGGTGCCAGATTCTACCTTCTCAAATGGACTTATGACTTTCATATGAATGGTGGGTAATCTTGTTGGAAGGTTCGTATGTACTGATAGTCGTACCAAGGCTTTGTGTCACCCGGTTAACCCAAGGGTGTGTGTTGAGGTCGATGTATCTCGAATGCCCTCAGATTTTTTTTGGATAACCATTGGAGATGAGTATATTTATAGGAAACAGGTTATGTACGAGTCTTGGGTGGACTTTTGTTCTGATTGCAAGTGGCTAGGGAACTTGGCAGAGGACTTCAGGGGGAGATCGAATAGATATGGGGTGGTGGACAGTGGTGTGGATGGGTCCTTTTGCCAGGGGAAAAGGGGTGTGTGGTCTGTTGAGACAGCTACAGTTAGCAATGGTGAAGGTCTAGACAGAGGACCACTGCACAGTTTGGACGCTCAGTAGAAGGAGCCAGAGCAAGGAGGTGATACCTACAGTCATGGTAAGTAGTCGGGGACCTCTTCTCTGGGTCCTCATGAGAGCTGGGGGTTGGAAAACACTGGGATGAACACTAATGCAAGTTAAGGGCGACCTTCTTCTTCACCTACAAGAACAAGTAGTAGTTCTACAACTCAGATCAAGGTGGTAGTGGAAGTGACCAATATAGAATGAGATGTGGAGTTATGCCAGGATAAAGAGGCCCAAAACAAAAATGGATCATCCATTGATGAAGGTGATCTGGACTGGGTGAAGGCCTCAAGAGGAGTGGGAGTGCGATTGGAAAACCCCATTTCTAATGTCCAGGTGTGCAAAAGTTTTTAGTGTCTCGAAGTGGATGACTCGGGAATAATTTTGGAGGAGGGAAGGTCTCAGAAGTGTGCTATTGGAGAGTTCCCAGACTCCCTTTTTTAGGTTGTGGCTTTGAAGGAGGTTTATGAGGGGCATCACCCTAAACCTCAGGATGTGGGCTCCAATGAAGATGCTCAACCTGTCAATGTGTTTAATGAGGATAGTGAAGCGGACCATGAATTGTAAGGCACCTTGATCAAGCCCTCCTTGGAAGGGTGGAAGGGAAGCGATAAGGGGAGGAAGGATTACTCATTATTACACCTTCCTATGGATACATGGTCAGTGATGAAATTGAAAGGAAAATAGTTGGATAATCATGGAGAGGAAGGTGTTGTGGCTGAAAATCACCTGGATTTGATCATGAGTTTGGAAGAAGAAACGGTGGAGCAAGGTTTGTATCATAATGCAACTGAAGAAGAAGCTGCTAAAATTAAGGGGAGACCAATAAGGTTGACTCTTAATGAGGATCAATATGCTTGGATTGATAGGCAAGACTAGATATTAGTTTGAGATTTCAAAAATGGGAATATCAATCTCGAGGAGTATATTCAGACATGGGATGAGCTGACCATGCGATTAGAGGACCTTCTTACAGATGCACCTACCACTCAGGTCACATCTTTGTCCTGGTAACTTTTTAGGGAACCAGACTCAGGTAATATAATGTTAATTTTTAATGACCTTGGTTAAGTTTTTTTTTTGGTTGGTTTGGATGAGGGAAATTCATCTTCTTTTGGTTCTCCTTTTCATTTTGTGTTGTTTCTTTGTGTGTTGTTTTTCTGTAAATTACTTGGGTCTGCTTTAGAAGAGGACTAGAGAATGAATTCTTCACTGATTCTAGCCATTTGGACTTGGATGTTTGAGAGGGTATGGATTCGCCATCGGTTATGTGCTCGTGCATTGCTGCATGGGAGTTCCTGGTAAAGGGTCCTACTTGTTCAAGTCGTTTGTCATGGAGCATCAGCTGGGAGGGGCAGACCTGTAGTTTGTTTTGTGTGAGTTGTTCTGTTGAATGCATTCTAGACTTATTGGTTTCTCACATTTCCCTTAAAAGTGTTTTTAATAATAAAAAAGTAAATTTCATTCCAAATAATGCTTCACTGGTCATATGATACAATGATAAAATTATTAATATTTATCTAGATTACCGATGTTTATATTGATGAGATCTTTCTGAAACCCATTTATTTTCCATAGGTTATCCTATGATGAATTGAATAAAACCTTATTGAACCTGTTTCCTTTTCATGGGTTATGATGGGATGATATAATGAATGTTTTATGTTATTGTGGAAAACATATATATGGTTTTTATTATGTGATGTGTGGTCACATCATAAACCCAATATGGTGGTTTCATTATAATCAAGGATGGGGGTTACGATATTACCATGGATGGTGGTTAAGTTATAACCAAGGATGGGTGGGCCCAAAATTATGTAGCCTTATAGTGTATTAATTAATGATTGATATCACATGAGACAAACCAGACTATAATGGGGAGTGAACCAAGTTAAGTAAGGAAACATTTCCACTATAATTGTATTGAGCCTAAATTATGACTACTATGATGGAATTGGGATTGAACCCAATCCACTATGATAGTATTATAAATGATCCTTGACTACTAAAGAAATGATTTTCTATACTTATTCAATAATTTCATGTCTTATTCCAATGTTATGTTCACATAGATCATGTTCATTGATTTTTTTTATATCTTACGAACTACCAATTTTTTGGCCATGAATCATGATTATGATCATTGATTTTTAAGGTATTGTTTTCAAATGTTATTATCTTATTATAATACCATTATGATCATGGTATGATTATGTGATCATTGATATCTCCCATATTTACCCTTAATTAGTATCTGAGCACACCCTTTCCAAAGTTTTATTTCCTTGGGTTATTAATAAATTTATTAAGAATGATATTTACAAGGAGGGTGATAATTATGAAGAACCTAATGAAATATACTTATGAACCATTTTTTTAGTGTCCAAGTTTCCCAAAATATTATACCTATAAACTTATAGTGTAGAGCATAATGTTTTGTAATAATTATTAATATAAAAAGATGAAATATATATATGAAATAAAAGTATCAGTCATTATATAAAATAATTAGAATAATATATCAATATTTAACATATTTTATCAATTGGTGATTTTTTTTAAATAAATAATTAATGTGGTCATAGTTAAAAGTCATGCTACTCCAAAAAAACAAAGAATATTCTAAAAAACATAAATAAATAAGACCACCATATTAGAAGTTGAAGATAATAAAAGGTGAGTACTCCTTGGAAAATAAAAAATGGATAATTTTCATAAAAATTAACACAATGGTACTATGAATAATGGTACACCATGAAGAATAAAATAATTCTAGTTTCGAATAAAATTAAACACCATGGAGTTATGAAATCAATACATGGGTTTTGGGATTGATAGATTATATACTAAGTAAAACATATGTAATTTAATCCATGAACGAAATTAAAATATAAATTTGGTGGAATTCATTTCAAGAAAAACATTTCGAAAATCTGTAATATATCGGATTTCTCTAAAAGGTATGTTTTATTTATGTTTCAATTTAGGCCCTTTATTTTAGTTAACTTAGTTCTTTACAAAGCCTTTAAAGAGTCTTGAGGGTGTTTTGGGGGTTTGGGACAAAAAGGGGGGAAATGAGTTTTCTTGTCTAGCCACATGGTCTGCGCATGGTTGGTTCTAACCATGCAGGAAATCTAGGTAAATCATGCTAGGAGAAGATTTTTGGATAGTATCCTTCACATGGTTTGCACACGGTTTGGAAAACCGTGTGGTTAAACCAAGTGAGGGGGCTCTTTTGGACAGAATCATTCACACGGTTTACTCACGGTTTGGAAAACCGTACGGGTAAACCGTGCGGCCTAAAAACTATTAAAAAAAACATAAATGCCACTTTGGGAGTTTATATCCCACTCAGGATTTTCCTCTTCATACTCTCTTGTAATCCTAGGAATGAAAAAAGGGACCAATAGTTCCCAAGGATAAATCTCTTTCATTCCTAATCCGTTTGGAGCACTGTTAGTAGCGGATTGAAGTTCCGGGTAAGGCTAATCTCCCTATCACTTTTCTTTTTGATTAAATATTATATTTATTTCTCCTCCCCATACGAAGCTCTCAAACCTCTCTTTCTCGGTGAGATCTAGGTTTAGTATTCAAAGGGGTGTTGGATTGGGATCAAAGGCTTGGGATGAGGGTGCATTCGCCAACGGATTTAAGGTCGGTGGTCTACAATTTATATCCCTTGGGTTTTGTGTAGATTGTGCATATAGGGTTTTTATTCTTGCCCTCTTTTGAAGAGTTCTTTGAGTCTTTGACATGATGTGATGTAGTGGTGTCTAAATGGCTAATTAAACCCCTCTTTATCACCATGGTATGCAAAGAGGTTGAATTGAATAAATAAGGGCCACCTAAGGGGCGTACTGATATTCCCCGGACTTAGAGCTAGCTAATTAAGTGTAGGTTGTTGTGTGAGAACATATATCCCATGATGAATATGTTAATATTCTTGAAGGATGTTCAATTGGTGTTTATTAATACACTTTAGTTAGCTAATGGCCTAAGGGGTTGTTTGGTGGGCATGAAAAATGGTTAAATGGATTAATGGGAAAATGATAGGGATTTAACATATTACTAGAATATAATTAGTGTGATAGGCATGAGAAATGGGAAATGGGAATAAATGGTTAAGTAATATAAATTATGAATGTGTTAATGGATTGAGGCAATAATTTTATTTTCCCATTTATTGAGATTTTTGTGATATTGTAAATGATGTAGGCTATGTTTTTGTGATATAGTGTTTCATGGTGAATGATAAATAAGCATGTGCACATGGATTAGTAGAGTGATATATTGACTGGAGGTTTTATGACCAAAGTTGATTTGGATTGTGGCTATAGATCCTCCCCTAAGTGCAAGGGTTAGGGAAGGGGGCAAAGTTCTATTCCCCTAACGGTTGCATTCCACCCAGACTGAGGCTTCGAGGTCAGGATATTGAAAATTGTTATATTTTGATGCCTAATTAGATAGGGCTTGATTTTATTCTTATATTATTGAGAACACTAAATATTTCTAACCCATTGAACACATTAAAAAGTGGGAAATGATAAATGAAATGTCTTGGTAGTTAACATGGTTTAATTAGTGGGTTAATTTAAAAGAACATAAATAAATATATCCTATTAAACTGTTTACCTTTACATGATTTTATTTATCTTTTTCATGCACTATCTACCTTGCTCATATTTATTAGACATCGTTAGTGGTGGCCTATTGAGTTATAATCACACCCTTCTCAGGCCGTTGTTGGGTACTCGAGCAGATTTCATGCTTGTAGGTCAGAACAAGGGAAAAGGCCCTATGCTTGGGATATGATTTGTACATGGTACATGTTTGGGTGAGGTTCCAAACATGGAGTCCGAACCATTTTGGGGATTCTACCACTTTATTTATTTTGGGTTTTGTTCACTTGACACTATAGCGGCATGTTATATTTATTATTGATTAAGATTGTACCTAGTTTTGGGATTTCATTATTATGCATGTTATGGACTTTTCTCTTATGTTTTCACTTTTTAAATTATTATTTGTTGTGTCTTAATCTGGTGTTGAGGTTATAGTCTCCCCACATGACCTATTGTACCCTCACTGCTAATCGAAAACCTCTAGTGTATAGGGAGGCGCGCTTGTGGTCATGTAACTAATTGGATCAGGGCACTAGTTTGGTGTTACCTGGGTCAGGGACGTTATAAAATCCAATATATTTTACCATGTTTCCAAATAATTCATGATTATTTATCTAGCTTAATTGGAAAGGGAAATATGATTGGAAAAGAAACAATGAATAAAAGTGTTAAAGGGTAACATGAAATTAAACATAAAGAAGAACTCAAATTTCCTTAGAGTATCCTTAAATAGGATGAAACATGTGTAAATAACTCCTTATGTTGATGACTATCCCAGGTAACAACATTCCTCCATTAAGTTGTGTATATCCCTGGTTAGTTTCACTTTATATTGAGTCTTAAACCATCTCCTCTCACTAGGAACTGTATCCCTTATAATTGTTTACTCACTCACATGCATGGTGTTCTAATAGTTTATGGATGATTAAAATAGATCATGTATTTGGAAGGCCACATATAATAAAGTAGTCAAGGATAATTCATATTTCATTATAATTAATTTCATAATAAATTTATCTAAAAAATCCATGTCATAATGAATTAAATTAAATTAACCCAAGACAATAATAGGGTGTTCATACTCAGGATCAATTCCAACATAAAATTATTATATATTTAGACATACTAGAATTACGTTCAATTAATTTTTATTAAGTTTTATTTAATAAAATTAATTAATTAATATAAAAATTAACGGACTAATTATATTAATATCTTATCTTGAAAATACTTGACATATTACAATATTTCCATTATATAATATTATTTTAAATAAAATTAAATTAAAATTTAAAATAATTAAGTAAATGATGTTTATTGATGACTTTACATGTTGTGTAACCATCGATATTTTATTAATCCCATTACCTAAATTTAATAAATACATGGTGTATACAATATAGTTGATATGACAGGTACGTTCAGTTTCTAATTAAATCCATTTTTGAGATAAATTTTTACATTTTATGGTCTGTTTTTTCACTTCATATGTCATCTGAGTTTTACTGTGTGTGGTCATTATCATGTATATTATACTTAAGAAATATACATTCCATGCCTAATGTCTTGATATAATAAAGGTATTGTTTTTTGGGTAAATTTTCATAGTTTGTGTGGAATGTATGACCACCCGACAAGCCATAAATAAATGTGGTGTGTATCACTGGAAATGAACATAAATTATATATTATTTATAATGACTCTTATAAATTATACATTTGAAAAATTTATATGAATGATAATTATTAAGAATATATATCCACATGAAATGTCAAGAATCACACAACATATTCCTGGTGAAAAGATACACTTGTCACATAATGTCTACAACCAAATACAATCCATATAGTTTATGTACAACTATAATTATTTGTGTGTTTAATCACATGATGTTCAAGTCTCTGTTCTTTTCTTACATGAGTTGTCTCATTTTTCTCAAATCATACAACCTGCTAAAAACCATGCAATCTGATTTCACCCACCCACACAATATGAATAATGTCTTGATGATTATCTTACATGGATTGATACATGTAACATGGATTTTATAACTAACTAGACACCATGTAATTCATTTCTAGATATTTCACATAGATGGTAGTTAATACTCAGTGTGTTGTGAGGTTGTGTAGATGACCACGAGAAAATATTTAGTTTACATAGGTTCAAAAATATGTGGGGGTAACATGGTATGTATAGTGAATACATCTCATGTATTCCCTATCAAACTTCATGCCATGATATAGGTTAATATGTTGAATATAATTACATCATGTACCGATCAACAAGGTGTTTCATGATTTCTGCGGCCCATAACTTATGTGGTTGACCATGAGAACAAAATGTTTAATTTACCATTACATGTTGTATATTTGTTTCATGTAATATGTAGGCTCAGAACCTCTTACAAGGATCCTATAGGATTCATCATGTGGCACTAATATGTACATGGCCACACAAACTATATGAACACATTATCTTAATTATTAGACCAAGAATGGAATTTTCAAAATAAAAAAAACTTAAATATACATTAATATTTATAAAACAAAAAGTAAATAATTATAAATTGTTATGTTACTATTTTAATACCATATGATTGTTTTAAAACATAGTGGTTGTGTTGTGTCAATTCCCAATTTTAGTTTTCACCAGTTTTAATGAATAATACACAAAGAACCTGATGATATAAAACCTAGAATCTTTTAGAGATGATCTTTTACAATTAATTTATAATTAGTTTATAGTAATAATTACCCTAAATGTGATAATTATTCTCGACCAATTCAAATTTTTCTTGAATTTTTTCGTTGTTATGGTGTAGAATCCAAATGAGGATTCCTATAGTTGTAACCAAACATGCTCCAAGAATCTCAAAACAGTACACCTGGTATTTTTAGTGCAAGAACATAGTAACTTATTGCATCATGTTGTTCATAGTTGAATTCAATTAGAGGATTATCTTGTTCTATATTATTCTGAGAGGGAGGTTTATAGATAGTATCTATGAGGTTATGGGTAGTTTTTTGATAGGTTCTCCATTATCCACAATAACTTTAATGCCTGATGAGATAAAAATTGGAAAATATAGATAGGGTTATTATTTGATAAATATTTAAAGGACATACTATAAAATAATTAACTGATTTACTTCCCCATGTCGAATAAGTTTAATAATTTTATTATTATATTACATGACATGAACATATTAATATAAATTTCTTCATATAAATTTATATTTATTTAAATTATATTATAAAAAGTATAACATTTTCTATTAGAACCTTCACTTAGCCCGTGAATCCTTTGAATTTACCAAACCTTCAATAATAAAATATTTAACCAAATGAATACAATTCATTCTATAAAAAATAAATATTATTTTTCATAAACTCAAGAAAAGATATTTACATTAATATTAATTTAAATAAAATAATTATTATTTAATATTTTCACTAAATTAGTGAATAAATCTATATTTATTAATTACCTTTTCAATAGTAAACAACAGATAATATTCTACTCACTTATTCTAAACATTAATATCAAGTGATTGAATTTATATCATCAATATAACTTGTGTAATTATTATTCTGTAATAAAATATATTTATTTATTATTAATATTAAATTTAATTGAATTTAATGATAATTTTGATACACACATTTTTTCCCTCTAGGCCACGTTCTCATTGGAATTAAGTTAAGATACCTAAATTAAAATATTAGAATCTTGAAACATGTCAAGGAAATAATAGATAATGAATTTAATTCCACAATGAAAATAACCTTCTTATGAATACTACTATGTAATATAATATATTTTTCTTTATATTTAATAAAGTGTGATGTATACTAGGGTCGTCTCCCTATATGATTGATTTATCATTCCTTTACATTCCAAAATGAACTTGTTAAAGAACTACTATGTCCATAAATTAAATCAAATAGTTTAATTTTAATCAAAGGTCTATATATATCTTTTTCTATTAATATTAAAGGGACAAATAATTGATTGACTAATTAAATTAATTTAATATCACTTTTGACACACCTAATGTATGCTACATCACCATGAGTATTTTCATCACAATTTTCATATGTACATCTTACTAGGTGATTCAAAATACTTTTTAATAACAATATAATTTATAAGGACCAATATAGAAATCATTAAATAGTAATACCTAATTAAATGAAAAACTGTGGAATTTTTATAGGAATTTTTTCCCTCGAACCTTCGTTATTTTAGAATACCAATTTTTTAATTCATAAGATGAAGTCTCAATGTCTTTTTGTCTACCAATAATTAATAGTCAAATAAAATTTGTGTCTAATTAGTATGATTATTTCTAAACCATAGGATATATGATTAAAAATATTGTTATTTAATTTCTATGTCATCATTATAGAGGGTGAAAACAATTATTTCAATGAGAAAAAATACTCTAATGTAATTATCACATAATGTTATATAAAAAATAATTATATGAACATATTTTTATTAATATCATATTGATCATAATTATAATTAGAGTTTGTTTTAAGGAACTAAATCAAATATATATAAGATTTCATTAGAAATTTATGTAAGGATAAGTCATAGAGTTTTTAGAATGCCTGACATATTCCCCAAATATCTCATTTGGGTTACTGGAACTTAGTTGGTGGTAAAAGGTTGGTGGGTAATCACATATAACGTTTCAAAGGTGGTGGAATAAGTTTTACTATCTAGGCCCCATAAAATATAGTGGTGAATTGTTATTTGTTTTATAGCTATTCTATATTGTAATATTTTTCTAATTCTTTAATAATTAGTTTTCATTGTCCCCCCATGGAGTGTGATTTCATCAAAATTTATGTAAAATACATATTTTATTTATCATGTTTATTTTTCCTTATTCTTTTATTTAAAATTTTTTATTTTTTGAGTATTAAATGTTTTGTGATGTGTGGCTAGGGTATATTATCTCCCTTATTCTTGATACATCGTGTCTGAAAGTCTGTTCAAATTTAAGACATCCGATAATTTTATCCATGTTTGATGATTCTGGAGGGTGATTTAGAATAAATGGTTCTCAAATAAATATGTGTCATTAGATTTTGGTATTAGGGACATATATGAGAAAAAACCTAAAGTGAGAGTTTCTCAATGTAGTTTAATAGCATCATTTTTTCCACATTCTTGTAGGAAAATTTTGGTGATTACTTCATAGTCTCACTTATTATTTATATATTAATTATAAATACATTGATTCAATATATATATTATTGGATGGGAGAAAGGTCGAGATTTAAACTTTTAATGGGACATACTTTTGATTCTATAAAATGTTGTTAAAGGAAGGACAATTTCATAAAGATCATTATAGACCATTAATAGGTCCCAAACCAGATGTGATGAAAAATGTTTAGTGGAAAAGGGTGGATAATAAATAATTATTTTGGATTATAATTTTAAAAGGATATAACATATCATATATTATTCATTAAATGAATACAAGTACAAAAAATATGAATACATATGGGAACTGAATCAAAATAATAATTTTTTTTCTATTTTGAAGGTTATCTGTTATGATAATGTTAGAGGAAAATTTTGTGGTCAGCCATGTCGATAACATAAACATATTTTGAAGTATTTTGTAGTTATTATAGGTAAATTCATAGATCTAGAATGAGAATTTTTATTTCTTTACCTACTCTTATAACCATTGGATGTGATGGATTCCATGGAGAATAACTTAAGAAATATGATTGAAATTTTGTTTTAATAAATTTCATGATCTAATTATATATGATTATATTATATGAAATTATATTTCAACCTCTAATAATAATTTATATAGTTTTCATAATAGATGTAATTCTATTGAATTTAAGTATCATGAGAAATTTAAATGAAAAAGTAAGTGTCTGAGCAGTTCGGCTGAAGACTATCTCATATTTTGTAATTATGGAATTATGGGATATATGATGTAATTTTTTTGTAGCTGAAGAGTCTATTCAAGAATATACAATTTCAAAAGTACATTTTTATCCTGTTTCAAAAGATAAGTGAGGTCTTTTTATATGTGTGTTTACTCCCTCAATGTCATAGATCACATACACTAATGATTATTTTAAATCTATATATGAGGTAAGAATTATGAGAAATTATATTTAAAAAACATTTGATCAGATAAAACTTTAAAATGGTAAAAATATTGATATTTTAAGGGTGATATTTCTATTCGAACTAAGATTGAAAAAATTGTCGAATTATAAAGACTGTTTCGCATTCCAGGATTACAAAAAAAAATTATTTTAGTACAATAGTTGTGTCTTATATTTTTATACTACTTTTATGAGTGAATAATGATAAATTTTATATGATTCCACAGTATTGGCCAAAGGATTGAATGATGGAACACTATACCCAGTAGGAGTTTCAAAAGAAGAAATGAATACTTGGAAATCAACTTCTATATTAGAAAATATTTATCATTAATGAGTTGGTATATCATATGAGAAAGGTATGATGTTCCTTTATACAAAAGATATAATAAAATAGGGAATCGTATAGAATGGAATAAAAAATAATGTATTCATGGGAAAATATTGAAGTTTTCTTCCTATATTTAAGTAAATTCATCCATGGATTGAATTTTATGTCTTCCTCATATGGAAGTATGTGGGTTATCTAAAGTCTATTTTCATTGAGGTTAAATGTACTATATCAGATTGCATAATGATTAGACTTTGGGGGTATTCTTCCTTAAGAAAATTGTGAAGGTTTCAAAACCTTCTTCTAATGGAGAGCCTTAGTTTAATAGGATACTATTATTAAATGATAATTTTTTCAGTTATACCATTAGAGAGAAATATAAAATCAAGGAATTTTTTAAGATCATAATGTGAATGGAATTACATTTAAGAAGACCCTAGAATGGACTTGGAAACAAAATGAAGTCATGGAAATGATAAATTAGACTTTTTTTGAAATGTAAAAGAGTCTCTAGGAGCATTCTTGTTTACCCAATGTGATTTGAGATGAGGGAATTAAATGTGGTACTACATAGTCAATATAAATCGTTCATCAATATTGGGGTAACAATTTCTAGAAACATGTTAATTAGAAAGAAGATTAATATTCCCCATATTATATATTTTGGATCCCGTACTAATATCCACATTGACTATATGTAAAGGAACATGTTGGAGTATAAGTCTCGAGTGCATTTCTTTATAGGGTACGGTAATGAAAAATTTGGATTTCGACTCTTGGACAATGAGTGTTTAAATGTTATGGGAAGCTAAAATTTTATCTTTAATGATGAGATACATTGGTAGGATCATAAACATATTGAAAATATTGATGAGAATAAAATATCATCACATACAAATGTTTTTATTATTATAAATAAAAAATATAAATAGATACTTGGAATTATGATTTTAATAGAAACACCAAACTAATGGAAAGAAGTTACGAATGGAATTAATATATTAATGGTGTTTCCAAGACCATATTTATATAAATTATTGTGTTTTATGGAATCTCATGGGAGTGAATTTTATGGGGGTATTTTGGAAGAAGTGATTCCAAAAGTAGTTCAGTTGAAGAATATGTTAACAAGGGTTAATATTACTTGAATCCAAGTGTATATAAAGTAAATTGACCTAAAATACATGCATCTCACAAATAATGGAGAATAAAAATTTTTAGAATGGTCTACTAGTTTTAGTGAATCTAGATAGTGAGAGTTATCCATGAAGGATGAAAATTATTTATTATGTGTTATTAGAAAATTAGAGTTGAAATAAGTTCTTATTTACTATAGAGTTCTTCGGAACAAGTTGTTATATTAGCTAAAGTATGAAGTGGATGTTAATAATTGGAATATTGAAATTTTTTTCATTAAGGTACTTTAACAAGTGAAAGGTGTGTATTTTTTTGTGATCGTTTTTTGTGTTGTTATGTACATGAAAAATTAGATGGTACTTAGAATAGATTCACTGTATGGGTTGCATCTAAAACAATTAAATGATAAAACATCCTGTCATTATGTTTATTTATAGAAGTATATGTGCATGGTTAATCCAAATATTTTTTTTGATAAATGAAATGATAATTTGGTGTGTTAACCTTGATATAGCTTGTATGGGTTGAAAATTTCTCTATAGAAGTGGAATAAAACATACAATTAATTTATTGAGAAATGGAATTTAAAAAAACTAATTAGATGAAATTAGTTAAACAAGAAAATATATTAAGAATAAAATCACTAAATTATTATGAACATATCTTTAGTAAATACACTAATCAAAATAAGACTAATATAATGAAAGTAATGGAATGGGGTTTAAGAAAAAAATCATTAAAATCCATTAAAATATATTTTCAATGGATATTATGTGTTATAATAAAAGGAAATAATTACAATCAATCCAAACAATTAGATTTATTAGTACATATATCAAATAGATACATGCTTTATATTCCAGAACATGTTTGGCCAAACTGATTATAAGATTCAAGTCAAAATTTGGAATTCCATAAAAATTGGTTATAGTAGAAACTTTATCCCTGATATCCACTTCGATGACCTTATGAGTATAAATTAATTCACAAATCATTATCAAACTTAATATTCAAAATAGAAAGATTCCAATACCTATAATCTCATCAATCACATTTAATGTATCATCTACATCAGTAAAATTTATATATTTTACATAAAAATTCATTAAAACATATTTTCAAAGAACATAATGAAAAATAATACAACCAAAATATCTTAAAAACTAAGTTAGTCCAAATATTAAATACAATATATTGTTTTATCATAGGGTGTTGTATATTCTATAGAGCCTCATTCGGAATTTATAAATTCTCATGTAACGGACATCTTAAAGTTATCCTTATACAACAACCACCTTTCAGAAAATTATAAAGTCACTCTATATTCCATATAAATGAATCTAGTGACCTCATGATGCTCTGATAATAGGATGGATTAAATTTAACTCAATAAAACATGTGAATTAGAAGTTATATTTTCACTAAAAAGAGAGAAAAGAAAACATTGAGTATGTGTATATAAAATAACGATTTTGTTGTAAATAAAAAAAATAAATTGAGGTGGGATTTAATTTAAAAAAATTGAACCAATATTATCCCCCATTTGGTAGTAAAAAAACACTATAACATGGTATAAATGAAATTCAATGAAACAGATAAATATATAAAACTTATTGTAACTCCTAAAAATCATATGCCCCTTTGAAATTATAAATTATTTTTTAAAAACCTTTCCTCACACAAAACACCTATTATATTTTTACATTGTTGAAATTTACCCTCTAAAATATTTCTTATCATTTTATTTTATTAAACATTATCCCCTAAAATATTTCTTTTTTACTTCACCTCCTTAACTTTAGAAATCTCCAACTTATCATCCTAGAATTTTGATATTTACACATTACTAGGTCAATATAAATACAAATACTTTCTATTCTATTGGGATTATTAGAAACAAATAATTAATATATTACCATGAGTGTTGTGTAAAAATTATTAACAAAGAATAAAATGTAATATATTTATATTACATGTAAGAATAATTGAATTCCACCGGTGGTGAGTAAGAGTAATCTAAATATAACATTATTTTATATAAAAATAAATAGGAATGTATAAGAGAGTAAATAAAAAATAAATATGATAAAAATAAAAATAAAAAATATTAATTTAGAGTAAATAAAATATTTTTAAACATATAGGATATGGCATAAAATATCTAAAATAAAATATAAGAGTAAATAAAATATCGTAGAGATTTTTTATTTTTTTAAAATTAAAACAAATAAAGTAAAATGTAATTTTTAAAATATACAAACTAATAAATATATCAAAAATTATAAAATCCATTAGTTTTTTCCCAGAAATCTGTTTAAGATATATCTTATAGATTCCATTCAATCTTATTTTGAATTATAAAGTACATAAAAATAAATTTAGAATAATTATACATAAAAAATGAATGACTTACCACTTTCATAATTAGTTTTTCAAAGACACAATTATGAAAAAATAATAATAAAATGATCATTTAACACTAATAATGTACTTGTTAGATGATATTCAGTTCTAATAAATTCATTAAAACGTTCTCTTTTTTACTTTAGAAAACATCCAAGCAAACATGTATGTAAGATAAGTAATATAGAAAATTATTAACAGAATTTAATCATTTGAAGAATTATCTCATTTAGGAACATAAAAAAATCCTCCATTAATATATTAATTTTTCATACATCATTATTTATCTAATCATTTGTGATATATAATTTGAAAGAAAATTGTCTAACAAATAACTTTTTGAGAAATGGTTATTACTAAGAGTTTTTTATTGATGGAACCAAAATTAATTATTGAAAGAAAAAAATATTATGATACCCATACATTATTAGGATTGGTAATATGAAGAAAACAATTAGAACCAATATATGTACCACCTTATTATGTTGAACAATTAGCAGTTTGTCAGAAAAATTTGCTCTATAAGTTCAGAAATATTGAGCCTTATTTAGAGAGAAGTGATTATCCCAGAGACCACCCATTTGAAACTTAAAATAAATAGAATAATCTTTGGAAGAAAATAATTACTGAGGATAAACTGGTTACCAATCCCTTGGAATAACATATTAATATAAACAAATAAAAGTATACTAAAATGAAAGGACATTCTGAGTACCTAACTATGGTTCTTTTTATATCAGCCATTATAAGATTGATGTATACCATAATTTGTAAGAAGTTCATACATTATTCATATATTTGGAAAAATTAATATGTTAATGGATAATTATGTAAGATAACACTAGGAATAATTAATGTGTATACTATGGAATCTCAATGGTTCTAAAACATTTTCACTCTAAAATGGAATGGATGAACTGTTATAGGGGTTTTAGTTTTCCAATTTTGGGGAAGATGAAAAAAATTAAAGGAGTGATACTAGATATGGGTTCACTTATAGATACAAAATCATATTATTTATGTAGAATATTAAACTTTTTGTTTTAGTTTTAATAATTAAATAAGTGTATATTACACTTAAATTTTTTTTGAACAAGTTTATTTGAATGACGGGGTTACGGGAGGATCTCACCAAATGGTGTGATATTGGAAAAATGTTTTATGATTATTAAAGTTTCATACACATAAAAAATCAATGATTTTCTTTATGAATAAATATATTTATATAAATTTTCAAATAATCTAAAAATTTATTTAGGACAATGTTATGAGTTTATTAATGTTTTATGGAGTTTGGTATTTAGAAAATTTTCTAAATAAGGTTGTAATCCTAAAAATATAGGCAATATTTTGTTTTTTATTTATGTTTTGATGTATGTATGAATGTAGGGTGAAACATGTTGCTACAATTGAAGAATTATATTAGAAAGGATATTTAGATTCTAATGAAAGACTTGGTGAAATATCCAAAAAATTATTCAAAATTATGATATTGTTAGGTTTGGTTTGTGTGGAAACAATTTTGTGCAAATGTTTTGGATCTTTATAAATGACAGAATCTAGAATATGAATTCCAAAACTAGATAAATATGGTAAATTATCACAAATTAATGTCAAAAATTAGATATGTTAAAGGCAATGATGATGAATTTAGAAGGACAAGTATATAGATGAAAATGACATGCTATGAATTAATTACAATTTTTCATAAGAAGTTCTCCAAATATATGAAGGTTATGTAAGTTTTCATTAATATATAACACAATAAGAACTTATAAAATTTATAGATACACACATTATACAGTAGACATCTTAGTTTAGGTGGTGGGAATCAATCAATGGTCAAATATTAGTGGTGGAACACCCAAAATGTATGAAAGGTAATGAAACTAGTTTTATTAGACAAACACCATTATTAATAGTGAATATGAGTCATTTTTTTGTAACTATTTTTAATTTTAAACTTATTTCTCTTAATTAATAAGGACTTTCCATCATTCCCCCAATGAACTTTGTCTTTATCTAGCGAAAATAAAACATATAAATTGATATTTTATTTTATTTTTACTTATAATTATCTTATAAAAGATATTAATTCGTGTTTATTTGGAGTATTTCAATGTGTGGATGATGTATATGTTTTTTAACTCTATGTCCATCAGGTATACGGGTTCATTTTTAGTTGGAAGTTCAGGAATTGTAACACCCCGAGATTTTGTGATTTTTTCCAATTAATTTATCTTTTGGATATTTTTCATTTCACGTGAAACTAGAAGTTCATTATATATATATGTATATAATAAAAAACAAGGTCAAACATTCATTTCACATGACACTAACTTGGCTTGTGCTAGATGAAATACTCACATTGCTTGCGCTACCCACAACACCGACTTGGTGTACATTACACGCTACACCGAGTTTCTATAAAGCATTATTTTATTATATTTTCTTAAATGATATAATTATAACATATCCATTAAACTTATTGATATTAATATTAATAAATACTTTTAAAATATTTTTTATAATCATTTTATATAAATAAAACATATTTATAATGAAATATATAATTTTTTTAAAGTCCTTATATGTTGAAAAATACTATGAACTACACTTGATGTCCTTATATATAAAATAATAAAATTAATTTTAGGAACATGTAGAAATTAAATTTTATAAATTAAAATTCATTTTAAATTTTATAATTCCAAAACTAACATACAGTGGATTTTTGGGATTTTTCTATGAAAATTCATTTTTTTGATGAATAGTGAAAAACACTACTTTTTAGTTAAAAACTACCTTTTCATTTAAATAATTATTAATGTTAAATTATATGTTAAATTTGTTTTAAGGTCAAATTTTATCAATTATACATATATTAATACAATTTAGGTAGTTAGAATCAATTTCACCATGAAATTTAATATAAAAACTAAATAAACTTTTGAACTTATTTCTATATTAAAAACCAATAATTTCATCCAGTCTACGGGATTAGCATTAATCTTAATTTTTCCACTTTTGTGAATAGAATTATTAAAAATTGACATAAACCATTTTAATCATTATAATATTTATAGTCTAATGATATAAACTTAAATTTTTCCAGCAATATTATTAAACATGACTAAAATTAATCATAGTGATTAAGGTAAAATAATGCTTAATTGGAGACTAAACCATAATCTTTGGAGCCAAAATGATTTATACACATTTTAAAAACACATTTTATGGTCGTATTTAGGCCATAAACCTTTTATTTAGGTTTTTTTTCATGACTTTTTTAGATAATAACAAGTTTACACCTAACTTGTTTGCAAAAATTCCAAGTGAGTCCTTTTCCTTCCCCATAAAAGGACACCACATCTCACTCTTCTTCATAAAACTAAAACCTATTAGTTTATTCCAATATCATCCCAAAAAAACATAAAACGATCCCCCCTTCCACTTATAAGACTCCCCTTTTGAATAAATAAATCCAAGGATTCATTTTGGCACAAACCAAAAGGTTTTACCTCATTAGGAGGTAATGCCTTCTCTCATGCTCCATTCTTTTATTTTCCTTCTCCACCCCTCCAATATATTTATTTCATGATTTGATAAAAACACAAGTATCCTAAATATACTATTTTTTTTGTTAATATTTAAACCTACACTTATACACACCTTCATCTAATGGGTAACGAACATATAGTTTACGTGAACGGCGAACTACCGCCTCACTAAACGATGATTGTTCATTTTTCTTTTATTTCCTATCATGGTGGAAATTATTATAGAAACTATATTTACATATTTAATATATTATATTTACTATTTATTTAATCTTATTTATTATTTTTTACAATATATAACTTTTTACTTTCCATTTTGTGTTAATACAATAATTTTATTTGAGAAAGTGTGGACTACCGCCCCCTCAAAGTGATATGATTCATTCATACAGTACATGGATTGTATTAAGGATGGTTTAAGTGAGTATATATGAATACATGATATAATAAATATACTTTATATATATATATATATATTTATTTTAATTTTTTTCTTTCAACACAATAATTAAACAGAAACAATGTTTATACATACGCACGACCTACTGTCTCCATGAATGGTGTATTCTGTTTCATACTTATATATTATATATATTATTATAATACATATATAATGAATATGAATGAAATTTATACCATTTTTTATATTCTTGAAATCATGATATAATTATAAGGATAAAATATATAACAAATTAAGACACATGTGATAAATAAAAAGAAGATTACCCGAAGTGAAACCTTAACATAAGATTGTTAACAAGTGGGTAATATAAGGTCGTAATCAAACCATATATGGTATGATATATGTTAATATATTTATTTAAAATATTTATAATAAATTTATATTTATTATACAGGTGTTTTGAATGAGTACGATGAGAGTCAAGACACAATGTAAGTGGACGTCATCTCACTTTTCAATTTTTTGAGATACATGATTTATTCACCACCCATTCCTATTGTGAGGTGTGTATACATACCATGAATGTATTCAATGTTTCCTATATTTAAATTTATGAGTATTTATATATCCATTCCGTGAACTATATTTCATGTGGTTTAAGTATCAAAATATAGCAAATCGGTAAAATAGTTTTCTCTCAATTTTCTTTCTTTAAGACTCATGTTTTGTTATATAGCTAAATTGATGTTGAGGTTTGTATAATTTAATTTTACATTATATATCATGAATAAAATTCTTTAAATTATATTCTAATATTCATATAATTTCCTTTTCATTCATGGAAAGTATTATCCCATGTTACTATGTTATAAGAGTTTATTAAAACAGTCTCATCAATTTATCAATATTGTTTATCTTTATTCTTACTTTGATGAAGTCTTATAACCCATATCTCAAGAACATTCATGATAATACTTCTAATCTATTTAATCAATATATATTCATTGATTTGTACCATATTTCTTCTATTTAGTACATTATATAGTTAATATAGTATATTTGTGAAAGCCCAACTTTACCTTCTCCTCAGTCAGATATCTATGTTTTCTAAAATGTGTTCCAAGAATATTCTACAATTATCCTAAAATCAAAAAAAAATAAATTTTTATGAATTTCTATATTTTACCAATGTCTTAAAATGATAATACTAGAATCTTTTTGAAATAGTCATTTTTGTAATGTTTTTACCTATAAAAAGTAATATTCTTTTTACCTCATATTACATGTACGGATTTACCCACTAGAAATTCTTTGAATATTTATTTTCATATTTAAAAGGGTAATTTTTAAGAAATATATTTTAAAATTTATTTTCAATGAAATTCTTTTCAAAGTTTTTTCAAGATTATTTTATATGTTTTTATGGTAAATGGTTTTCAAAAGTTTTTATGTTTTAAATATCCTTTTTCAAAGAAGAAAGTATATTTACCTCAAGAAATGTTTTCAAAAATATCCTTCAAAGTTATTTTCCATATAATAAAACTTTTTTTGGTGTTACTCATTCAGTTTGAGTAAATGATCATAATTTTCTATTCAATTTATTTCTTTAATGGTTTATGTTTTGATGTAATTATTCTTATGATGCCTATTTCACTTCCACAAATTTTATTCTTTTGTAACCCACTTCTTTTCACCAGTTATGCTTTCTTGAAGTGATTATGAAACCTATATCTTTTCATAGGTTTTGATGTGATGAAATTTTATTGATATCCAATTCATTTCATGGGTTCTGATTGGATTTTTATAAAACCTATCTATTTTATGGGTCATGATATGATTAATTGTTTATTATCTTGTGGAACACGTGTGGAATAATTTATTATGAGAAGGTTGGGTTCTATATCTCCCTCTAATGAATTGGTTAACGATAAGTTTTATATATGATAAAATGGTACATGGTTTTTATCCCAAACCCAAAAATAATATGGTACATGGGTTGTATCCCAATCCATAATGTAAAAGGTTATACGGGTTATAGCCCAAGCCAAAAAAATAAGAAGGTACACAGGTTGTATCCAATCCTAAAAACAATAAGGTACATGGGCTACATCCAAATACATAATTTAAGAGGGTACATGAGTTTTATCTCCAGCCCAAAAACAAGAAGGTACATGTGTTGTAGCTGAATCCAAAAAATAATAAGGTATATGGGTTTGTATCCCAAGACTAAAGGTAAGAGAGTACAAGGGTTGTAGCCTAATCCTAAAAATAAGAAGGTACAAGGGTTGTTTCCAAAGCCTAAAAGTAATAGGGTATACAGTTTGTAGCCCAAGCCTAAAAACAAGAAACTGAATGGGTTGTATCCTGATTCTAAATTTAATAGTGTCATGACCCGTCCTTGGGGCCCATGCCGTGACTACCCCAAGCCCGCCATCCATAGTCCAGGGGCTGGTGACTAGTCCCAAAGGCGTAAATCCTGATAAAAGGGAAGTCATTTCCTTTATAAAAGTAAACAAACACAATAGAGTACGTAAGTGAAGAAAGCACTAAGTAAACTGAGTACAAAAGTAAGTGTCGAAATGTAAATGGGCTAGTATACCAACCCAACTGAAAGTACAGTACAACTGAAAATAAAGTACAACAGCAGTAAAGTAAAGCGGCAACCACTGAGATGTCCTCCGGATATATGACCTGAAAGGTGGGTATAGATGGTCTCCTCAGCTCCTCGGGTCCAGCCGTCCGCCTCGTCTACGTCCCCCCAAGTGGTCCTCCTCCGGGTACCATCCAGCTCCACAAACCTCCACCTCGATCAGTGTTGTTCGTCGTCTTCATCCAACATGAAGTAGTGCGGGCATAGCCCATGCAGGGGTGAGTATACGATACTCAGTAGAGACCCCGAGACCCTCGAAGGTCTCCCAGAATCCATGAAGGATAAACCAAAAATTAAATATACAATCACAAAGTATCAACCGACTCTATATAGGTATATTCCCATACTTTTACCTAAGTCATCAATTACAGTTCGGCTCCAAATCTCGAGCCCAAGAACATCCCAGTCCACACAGGAAAGAATTCAATCACATCAATAATAATGATTGAAAGTCAAGACTCAACTCAAATAGGTATACTAAAAATGAAGAGGGGTGGAGATAATTAGAGGTAGCCTCGGAATCATCTCCTCTGCCGAACCCACGCAGGATCCTCGTACAGAAGTCGTCACTGCCGAACCCACGGAGGATCCAAGTATAGTAACCATTGTTGTCGAACCCATATAGGATCCAAGTACATGAGTCATCGCTACTAAACCCACGTAGGATCCAAGTACAGTAGTCGTCGTCTTCTAACCCTCGGAGGATCCCAGTATGGTAGTAGTCACTGTCGAACCAACGGAGGATCCCAGTACAGTAGTTGACGTAGTCGTAGCCAGCTCTAGGGTTCCCGCACACAGCACACTCGATTTTCGGAGGGTTCACTCCCCGGTCCAAAGGGGGTCGATACGAAAACTATCACGAAATTCATAGTTGATGTATCCCAATGTTCCGCATCTTCAAAAGGAACTCAACGTGATAGACGGCGCGTCAATCGAACGCCCGTTCTGAGAGATAATAGCATTTTCATTGCAGGGGCCCGGTTGGAAATATGATTGTTCCAAGCTCATCCGTTTTCCAATGTCATCCAAAACTCAATTAGATTATCGCAAAAGTATCGCCTCGTCGTAAGGGTCCCATTTCCGCAGACGGCTCGTCGATCGGATGCGCGATCTTTAAGATATTTACCCTTAAGTGAAAAATAGGCCCGGCCCGTTAAGCCCATTGGGCCGAAGGGTCGGGTTAACCCAGTTTTGGTGGGTCTGACCCAGTAGGGGTGTTGGACAGGCCCGATGAAATGCGCAACTCAGCCCGAGGGGTGCGGCCCGGCTCGGTGCGGCCCGAGGGGGCTGAGTGGTCCGAGGCGGGGGGTGTGGCACCCCGGCTGCCCGAACCGGCGGCACCAACCGGCACTGCCCTCCCTAACCGGTCGGTCTTCTTGGCATAAGTGGCCCGCACAGGTTGGTCGCGGTTCATCCAGCGCGGTGCCCTCCCATTGTCGCGGCTCTCCTCCACCCGGCCGGCCGATGGGTCGTCCGGTTCTTCCGTTGAAGTAGCCCGCGGAACATGGGTCGTGGTCTTCTTCAGCACGGCACCGTGGGGCGTCATGCTTACTCCGTTCGGCCCAGCCGACTATGGCCGGTTGGTTCTTCCTCGGTCGAGCAACCTGCGGTTGCGAGCCATGGTTCCTCCGCACGTGTCCAGCGCACGAACGCCACTCCTGTTCATCACCACCTTCTTGTCATGATTTCCATGGCAATCAAAAGAGACTACGGAGGGTCATTAGGCTATGTGCGATCGGCCGCACCCTCCGTGTTAGGTGGTAGCAGTTGGCTGAAAATAAACAATGATTTCCAACAAAGAACGGGGTATGAGATAATCACTTCAAAATGAAAAAACCCCTACCTCGAATAAGGTTTGTTTGTTGTAGACACAGAAATCGATGTCGCTCCGTCAACTTCGGAGAAAGAACCGTCATCATTGGTGAGTTCCCCGTGTCGGTGTATCCTCCCCTAATGCGGAGGATGAAGAAGATTGGATAATCGTGGAGCATTCTTCCCCGAGTCTTTTTTCATTGAAGGTTGGCGTTCTTCATCGGAGAAGAAAAACGTTCTTCATTGAGGAGAATAATACTTTTATTTCTCTCTCTAGAGCTCTCTCCCAACTCTCCTTCACACAACTAATGCCCCAAAAATAAAATAATAGGCTAATGCTATTATTTTATTAACACATGCAATTCAAAATTCAAACAACTTAACTTAATTAATTGAATAGTTAGAATTCATTGATTAACATGTGTTGGAAAACATTAAAGAGGGAGTGCGGGAGAGCAAGAGTTCTCATAATTAAAGAGGGGGGTTGTCGCATTAAAGGAAGGAAAATTAATTGGGGAGTTTGAAGAGAGTTATGGGAGATGAAAGGTTGGGGCTTGTGTGGGCCCCACCTCTCAAATATCCACACATGGGAAGTTGGGTGAGTGTGGGGCCCACTAATAACTTCCCATGGAAGTAATTAACATCCATAGATATATAAAATTGATCTAACAATTTTATTTAACTTCTTAATTAAACCCCAATTTTTAAATTTCATCCTATATAAAATGAAACTGCGGTAAAGGTCCCCTTAAGTAATTACCAGCAATGCAAGTTCATCGGTGTCCTCATATTTCAATTCAAAGCAACGGTTCAAAAGATAGAAAAACATGCACGCACGTTTACTGAACGTACCCGAACCAAACTTCAAAAATTTATTTTGGGCACACCAGGCCTCGGAATCAAGTGTCGTTAGAATAAAAAGACTCGTAATATTCCAATGTATTTAAGAAAAAAATTTCCTTGAAATTTTAAGGTCTTTACATTACTCCCACCTCAGGGATTTACATCCCTGTAAAGCTATAACATACACTAGGGGAATAAATGAGGGTACTACGCACGCATTTGAGCCTCCCACTCCCATGTCCTCTCTTAGAGGTTCCCATGCTACTAGAGAATGCGCTCTAGAGGAATAGAGCACCCACGTAGGACCCACTCCTGTCGATCCTCAATCTCCACTGGGACCTCCATGAATGTTGCCCCGTCATCGATGTCCAGCTCCCCGTGATCGATGATGTGTGACAGGTCGTGCACTTTTCTCTTCATCTAAGATACGTGGAAGACGTCGGGCACCCGGTGCAACTAAGGTGGAAGGGCCAGGTGGTATTCCACCTCACCTACCCTGCTGAGGACCTGGAATGGTCCGATGAAGCTTGGAGATAACTTGTCGCCCCGTCCAAATCTTTGTAGACCTCATCAAGGTAATACCTGTAGTATAACGTGGTTGCCATCCTTGAACTCCAGTGGTCTCTGCCTCCTATCAGCATAGGACTTATGTCTACTCTGTGCAGTCTTCATCTACTCTTGGATGATCTGGACCTTCTCTGTCATAGCCTGAACCATCTCTGGTCCTACAAGTGCTGACTCCCCAGGGTCAGTCCAACAGAGAGGTGATCTACAAGGTTGGTCGTACAGTGCCTCGTAGGGTTCTATCCCGATGGTGGAGTGGTAGCTATTTTTGTACGCAAACTCCACCAAGTGTAGGTGATCCTCCCAGATGCGACCGAAGTTAAGGACATAAGCACGGAGCATTTCTTCAAGATTCTGAATTGTCCTCTACGTCTGGCTATCTGTATGAGGATGGAAGGCGGTGCTCAGACGTAGCTACATCCCAAAAGCCTCATGTAACCCCTTCCAAAGTCAGGAAGTAAAGAAAGAGTCTCGATCGAAGAAGATAGATGGTGTCACACCATGAATTCGTACGATCTCATGTACGTATAGGCGTCCCAAGCTCTCTATTGAGCCCTGCTCTTTGATCGGTAGGAAGTGGGACAACTTGGTGAGTCGGTCGATGATCACCCAGATTGAGTTGTGTCCTCTAGATGTGCGTGGAATCCCCATCACTAAATCCATGGATATCAGGTCCCACTTCAACTTTAGGACCTCTAAGGGCTATACCAAGCCTGCTAGTACCTGGTGATCCGCCTTCACTTGCTTATAAGTGAGGAATCATGAAACGAACTCTGCTATAGCCTTCTTCATACCCGACCACCAGTGCTGTCGTCTGAGATCCTGGTACATCTTCGCCACAACTAGATGTACCGCTAAAGCGGAAGTGTGAAAATCCCTCAGCACATGCTCCTATAATTCAACTGGTACCATAGTATGTCCCCTGAAGAGGATAACGTGCTCCCCTCCTTCAGAAAACCCATCAAGCACCTGCCTTGTGGATATCTAAGCACGCCGTGTCTCACAGTCAATGTCCCAACGTTGTTCCTCTTTGACTCGCTAAAGGAGTGGAGGAGTTAATGTGAGTGACTGTAGAAAGGATGCTCCATCTCTATCCACAAAGGATATCTACAACGCAGCTAGCTACTCTGTCGCCTCTCCTAGTAGCTGAATGTCCAATCTTTTGCTGAGAGAATCAGCCACAACGTTCCCCTTCCCAGGAGTATAGACTATCTCAAAGTCATAGTCCTGGAGGAACACGAGCCATCGCCACTGTCTTAGGTTTAGGTCCTTCTACAAGAAGATATACCTAAGACTCTGGTGGTCATAGTAGACTCTAAAGCGCTCACCCATCAGATAGTGTCTCTATATCTTCAAGACGATGACCACTGCTTATAACATCAGGTCATGGGTAGTGTAGTTCTACTCGTATTGTCTCAACTTCCATGAACCATATGTGATCACTGCTCGCTCCTGCATCAGGACACACCCAAGTCTGGTCCCTGATGTGTCGTAGTAAACTACATACCATATGCCCTCCTCTGGTAGCCTCAAGATGGGTGCACTAGTCAATATCTGTCTCAGCTCTTGAAAGCTCTGTTGGCATCTGTCTGACCACATGAAGGGTTTACCATTCTTTGTTAAAGCTGAAAACGATGCTCCAACTCTAGAGAAGTCTGTCAAAAATCTCTGATAGTACCCAGATTGACCTAGGAAATTCCACACCTCTGTCACGCTCCTGGTTGGCTCCCAATCAAGCACTACCTCGATCTTCACTGGATCCACTTCAACTCCCGCCTCCGAGATGATGTGTCCCAAGAAGTGTACCTCTCGAATCCAGAACTGGCACTTCGAGAGCTTACAATAAAGCTGGTGCTCTCAAAGTGTATCCACTACAACCCTAAAGTGGTAGGCGTGCTCCTCTTTATTAGTCGAGTAAATCAGTATGTCGTCGATGAAGACTACGAAATAACGATCGAGGAAAGGCTAGAATATACTTTCATGAGACCCATGAACACTACTGGAGTGTTGGTTACACTGAAAGTCATAACCAAGAACTCATAGTGGACATACCGACACCTAATGGCCATCTTCTGCACATCCTCATCTCGAACTATGAGCTGGTGATAGCCTGAACTGAGGTCTATCTTTGAGAACCATCATACTCCCTTGAGCTAATCAAAGAGGTCATCAATCTCGGGAGTGGGTACTTGTTCTTTACGGTCACCTAATTCAGGCGACGGTAGTTGACACATAGTCATAATCTCTCATCCGCCTTCTTGGAGAATAGAATCGGAGAAGCCCAGGATGAAACATTGGGTCAGATGAATCCCTTTCCCTGTAAGTCCTACAGCTGTACCTACAGCTCACGAATCTCAGCGGGAGCCATCTGATATGCTGGAGTGGATATCGGTGTCGTCCTGGTGTACAAATCAATGTAGAGGTCTACCTCTCTACGAGGAGGTAGTCCTAGAACATCGTGAGGAAAAATTTCCGCATACTAACCCACCATAACAAGAAATCATGGACTCTGCACATCAATCGCTCCTAGGATGAGACTAGCCAACTAATTTGTGATCGACTTCCCTCTCCTCTGCATAAGTCCATCCTGCACTGCAAAGGCTCCCATCTCGCCAGTGAAGGTGAAACCGGTCCCATCCGTGCAGACACACCGCACTTTGTGCCTAATGCAGTCAATCTGAGCATGGACTGTAGACAACCAGTCCATACCAAAGATGACGTCGTAAGGCCTCGACACCGCTACAAGAAGATCCCAGCCAAAGCTCTTCCCTCCTAGAGTAAGCTCACACTACTGGAACCAGTGCATAATCCTCAATTCTGCTCCCGTAGGTGTCTCTAGCCGTAAGCAACAAGCCAGCAGCTCCATCGGAATCTCCGAGCTTCGAAAAGGGCAGTGGAAATAAAATAATGACTTGATTTTGTGTCTATAGGTACTCCAACAAGGGTGGAGTAGACACAGATAGTACCTAGAATCATCTCAGGTGCACTGTGGTCATAGGCCTCGACTGCCTGGAGCTGAGCTTGCCCCTATCTTCCAGCTCCCTATGGTCAGTGTGGTCCTCCTTGTTGTAGTGGTGGTGGTAGAGCCTCAAAGCGTCGTCCACCACCCGCTACTCGTCCAGCTCCTCTGCCTAGTCCTCATGCTCCCTACGGACTGCCATGGTCGAACCTCTGCATCTTCCTGGGAGGTCCCTCTACTGTCTTTTGATTTTCTGCATGGTGAGTCGGGCAGTCCTACGCCATGTGACCCTGCCCGCCACATGCATAGCACTACCTGCCCCTCGAATGGCTAGCTCTATTTTTTGTGCCCCACACCCCCAAACCATTATCCTAGGGTCACCCTCCTGATGGCCTAGTCCGGTTGGTCCTCTGTGAAATCTGTCTACTACTGGCTGTATAAGACTACGCTTTGTGTCTCCCTGCGGTGGGTCTTGCTACTGTCGTCGGCTCAGCAAGAAAGATCTTCACAAGAAGGGCTCGCTCCAACACTCCTGACCACGTCAGAATGATGAGGGAGATCATCGAAGCCCTGATCTCATGCCCCAGTCCCTATTCAAAGGTTAGGGCCCTGAAGAACGGGTCTCATACCATGTTCATGGAGTAGCGTGGGAGGTCAGTAAATCCTGTCGAGTACTGAGCTACTGTCATGTTTCCCTGTCTTAGATGAAGTAACTCCTGAATCCACACGGCACAAAGGGTGGCTGGAACAAAGTCTGAGTGGAAGAGACTCTCGAAGTCTGTCCAAAATAGAGATGCCTTGTCGTGCACCAGAAGCATCAAGCTCCACCATCTACCTACTACTGTGTGCAGTAGGCTCGCGGAAAGGATCACCATAAGGTCGTCTAGTGTCCCTACCAATCTGATGACTCTGAGGATAGCCTCCAGCCAATCCTCGGCTGCCTGAGGATCCGTCACTCTATGGAACCTGGGCGGCCTCTATCACTAAAACTCATGAAACGCGCTCAGTCGGCGTGAACCCCCTTCTGCTGGGGCTGGTAGTATTGGTGACTCAGTGGGTAGCGGTACCGCTGGTGCCTCCTCTGTAATGGGGCCCTGCAACGAGGCCTCGTCGCTCGGTGGGCTACCTTCTCACACCTAACTCGGAACCCTAGCTGGCTAACTTCGTGGGGCCATCCTGAAAAGAAACAGGTGCGCCACGGTCAAACAGTATACCTGGTGAGTTGACACAAAGTAATCACGATGAAAACTTTTAAAACACAACGCAATACATGATTTCATGCACTGAGTGTGAAATCAGAAGTTAGGGTCCTGGTGTATGGATACGTCGACCGCCACACCAACACTGGACTCCCTGGATGGATAACCACACTCAATACTCTTAACACTATTATTGCACAAAGAAGAAATTATCAGTGTCCTGAGTTCTATGGTAGAACTGACTCCTCTAATACCAATTTTTCAAAACCCACCCTCGGGGCCCGTGATATGACTACCCCAAGCTCGTCTTCTATAGGACAGGGGCTGGCGACTAGCACCAAAGGCGTAAATCCTGATAAAAGGGAAGGCATTGCCTTTATAAAAGTAAACAAACACAACAGAGTACGCAAGTGAAGAAATCACTAAGTAAACTGAGAACAAAAATAAGTGTTGAAAAGTAAATGGGCCAGTATACAAACCCAACTGAAAGTACAATACAACTGAAAACAAAGTACAACAGTAGTAAAGTAAACCGGCAACCACTGAGTAGTCCTCTGGATATCCCACCTGAAGGGTGGGTACAGATGGTCTCCTCAACTACTCTGGTCCGGCCATCCACCTCGTGTACATCCCGCCAAGTGGTCCACCTCCGAGTACCATCCAGATCCACAAACCTCCACCTTGATTAGTGATTTCCATTGTCTGCATCCAACACAAAGTAGTGTGGGAATAGCCCTTTCAGGGGAGAGTATACGATACTCAGTAGAGACCTCGAGACCCCCGAAGGTCTCCCAGAATCCATGAAGGATAAACCACAATGGAAAGATACAATCACGAAGTATCAATCGACTCTACTTAGGTATATTACCATACATTTACATAAGTCATCAATTGTAGTTCGTCTCCAACTATCAAGCCCAAGCACATCCCAATCCCCATAAAAAAGAAGTCAATCATATCAATGATAAGGATTGAAAGTCAAGACTCAGCTCACACAGGTATACTACTCATGAAGAGAGGTTGAGATAATTAGAGGTAGCCTCTAAATCATCTCCTCCGTTGAACCCATGTAGGATCCTAGTACAGAAGTCGTCGTTGCCAAACCCATGGAGGATCCAAGTACAGTAACCATCGTTGTCGAACCCACGTAGGATCCAAGTACAGTAGTCATCGCTATCGAACCCACGTAGGATACAAGTATAGTAGTAGTCATCATAGAACCCACGGAGGATCCCAGTATGGTATTCATCGTCGTCGAACCCACGGAGGATCCCAGTACGGTAGTTGACGTAATCGCAGCTAGCTCTATGGTTCCCGCACACAACATGCTCGATTCCTGGAGGGTCTTCTCCTCGAGCCAAAGGGGTTAGATACATAAACTATCACTAAGTTCATAGTTGATGTATCCCAAAGTTCCGCCTCGTCAAAAGGAACTCAACGTGACAGACAGTGCGTCAATCAGACGCCCGGTCTGAGAGATAATGGTTTTTTCGTTCCAGGGGCTCGGTTGGAAATATGCTCGTTCCAAGCCCGGATGTTTTCCAATGTCGTCCAGAACTCACTTAGAGTATCACAAAAATACTACCTCGTCGTAAGGGTCCTAGTTCCATAGATGGAACGTCGATCGGATGTGCGGTCTTTAAGATATTCACCCTTAAGTGAAAAACGGGCCCGACCCGTTAATCCCAGGGGGCCGACGGGTTGGGTTAATTCAGTTTTGGAAGATCCGACCTAGTAGGGGAGTCATACTGGCACGATGAAATGCGTTACTTGGCCCAAGGGGCATGGCCCGGCCCGAAGGGGAACGGACTAGCCTGAAGGGGCACGGCCTGGCCCGAGGGGGCGTGGCGCGGCCCTGCCCGGCCTGGCGAGGCTTGGCCCGACGCGGACCGGTTGTGGCTCGGCCGGCTGGCTGAGCAGCTGGACCCAAGGGGGCCAAGCGGTCTGAGGCAGGGGTGCGGCCCCCCGGCTTCTCAAACCGGCGGCGCCTCCCTCCCTAACTGGCTAACCATCCTTCTTGGCGCAAGCGGCCCGCACGGGCGGGCCGCGGTTCGTCCGGCGCAGCGACCTCCCAGCGCCACGGCTCTCCTTCGCCCATCCAGCCAATTCTTCCACCAAAGTGGCCCACAGAACGCGGGGCACATTATTCCACATCGTGGCGCTATGGGGAGCCACGGTTCCTCCCTTTGGCCAGGCAGACTATGGCCGGTCAGTTCTTCCTTTGTCGAGCGGCCCATGGTTGCGGGCCACGGTTCTTCTGCACAAGGTCGGCGCACAGCCTCCACACCCATTCATCGCCACCTTCTTGTCATGATTTCCATCGAAATCAAAAGAGACTATGGAGGGTCTTCGGGCCGTGTTATTTCGGCCCGCACCCTCCGTGTTAGGTGGTAGCGGTTGTCCAAAAATAAAAAATGATTTCCAACAAATAACGTGGTATGATATAAACACTTAAAAATGAACAAACCCCTACCTCTAATAAGGTCTTTTAATCGTAGACGCGGAAAGTGATGTTGCTCCATCAATGTCGGAGAAAGAACCGTCATCGTGGCCGAGTTCCCCATGTCTGTGTCTCCTCCCCTGACGTGGAGGAAGAAGAGGATTGGAGAATCGTGGAGCGTTCTTCGCCGAGTTGTTCTTCATTGAAGGTTGGTGTTCTTCGTCGAAGAAGAAAACTGTTCTTCGTTGAGGAGAGGAATACTTTTCTCTCTCTCTCAAGAGCTCTCTCTCAACTCTCCTTAACACAACTACTACCAAAAAAATAAAATAATAGGCTAATGTTATTATTTTATTAACACATGCAATGAAAAATTCAAACAACTTAATTAAATTAATTGAAGAGTTAGAATTCATTGATTAACATGTGTTGGAAAACATTAAAGCGGGATAGAGGGAGAGGAAGAGTTCTCATAATTAAGGAGGGGGGTTTTCGCATTAATGGAAGGGAAATTAATTGGGGAGTTTGAAGAGAGATATGGGAGATGAAAGGTTGGGGCTCGTGTGGGACCCACCTCTCAAATATCCACACATGGGAAGTTGGGTGGGTTTGGGCCCCACCAATAACTTCCCATGGGAGGAATTAACTTCTATAGATATATAAAATTGTTCTAACAATTTTATTTAACTTCTTAATTAAACCCCAATTTTTTACATTCAACCCACATAAAACGCAACTATGGTAAAAGTCTCCTTTAACAATTATCAGTGCTGCAATTTCATCAGTGTCCTCAAATTTCAATTCTGAGCAATGATTCAAAAGATAGGAAAACCTTCATGTACCTTTACTGAACATACCCAAACGAAACTTCGGAAATTGATTTCTGGCACACTGGGCCTCTAAATAAAGTGTCGTCAAAAGCCACAGCCTCATAAAATTCCAAAGTATTTATGAAAAAAATTTCCTTGAAATTTTAGGGTCGTTACAAATAGAGTACATGGGTTTCTTTCCCAATCCCGAAGTAGGTACACGGGTTGTATCCCCATCCTAACATGTTATAAAGGTCTTGGTAGGTAGCCTTTACAAAAGATTTTATATTTTTATCTGCATGCCAAAAATTCCATGTATTATTCCTATGTTATGATGTAATGGATTATATTCTTTATTTCCTTATGATTCATGTCTTGTGAACTACCAATCTTTATTATGATCTCTAATATGTAGGGTATGATCTTCAAGAGTTATGCTCAAGTTATATAACATTTTGCTTAAAATTTTCCTTTATTTACTTTATTAATAATCTGAGGTCGCCCTTTATTATATTTCCTTTCCCCAAGTTATGAAGTAAGATTTTAGGAACTAGTAATAGAGGTGGAGATATATATTGGATATGTTTATGATATTTCACCGGGATAGAATATTTTGTTTCCATGTTTCCAAAGACACTAAAGTATTACTACTAGGACATGGCCTTAAACATTACATAATCTAGTTAAGTAAACTAGATTTCACTTCTTTAAATTCCCAAATATATTTTAATTTTAGATTTTTATAAATTTAATACATAATTCATACAAATAAACCCATAAGCTTACAAAGTTGGTACCACGAAAATAGTATCCATTTCTTCTAAAATATAAAACATAAAAATATACAACATGATCTCTTTGAAAAATGTTCATAACATTTATTTGACTTACTTCATTATCGTACACATCCTTATAACCTGTGAAAACATTTAAAAACACGATTTTATGATAAAAATATTAAAAATTGGTATAAAAATAAGGAAAGAAAACCTTAGTCCATGAATATTGATAAACATACGAAATCATTTTCACAAATACATACTTCTCACCCATAAAGTATCATATATTTACATTGTGAAATAGGATATTTACATAAAATATACAAACATAAATAAAAACATAAAGTTATCTTGTGAAATTACATACTTAATATTATAATCATCATCGCTAGCTTATGATTTAAAACCCTCATAGATACCGTACAGTGTAACCCTCACAGCTACCTTATGGTTTAACTATTGTAGTTAAAATTGAAGTAACCATATGGCCGACCTCTAACATACACATACCCAATTCATTAGAGGGAGATATAGGTCCTACACTTCATAATAAATAATTCCCAAGAACGTTAACATAATCATAAAAAATAATAGTTTCATAAAAACATCCCTTTTGAATTTTGTAATATAGTAGTTTAAAATATTACTTTAAATGCAATGTCCCTTACAAATATCATATAAATGAAGTGATAATTAATATAATAAATTTAATATGTTTATACACTTTAAATACATATAATAATACATAATTTAAAGATTCATTTCAAAAATAATCTTAGTACCATATAATTAATGAAGTAGAAGGTTAACCCAAAGAATGGAAAGTGGGTTTAAAATTTCGTTACATCGAGTTCGTCTTACTTAAAATATATTTAAAAACATGTATATTGGTTAAAATAGTGTTATATATATTTGAAATAAAAATATTCATGTTTATAATACCTTATATGGTCATTTTATAACATCATTCCATCCGTTTATAAATAATATTTTTCTTTTCATTGTTTTGGGTGTGTTCATTTCATGATTTTCATGGTTGGTTCATACAATATTTTCTTGTTGAATGGAAGGGAAAATCCAGAAGAGAAATAAAATGGTATTAATATGTTTCCAAAATATTAAATTATACCATAAATCAATATTTTTCATATATGATGATGAATCATTATATAAAACATTAATGATATTCGTTTTGATCATTTTGGTGGTTCACTGATAATCATGAACTAGTTTCATTATATATTTTAATATTATTTATACATGTTAATTATAGAACATAAAATAGTTAATATCATGAAATTTAAAACATTTTCAATCATTATAATGGTTTTATAACCATATTTCAAAGAATTAACGCAAATTGAAAACACGTCATCCTTGATGTGGGTAAATTGAAAATCACAAACGGTGTTTTTATTTTTAGAATAAGAGAAAGTGGAGAAGAAAAACGATGATGAATATTTCCATAAACATTATAAAATTAAGTTATATATATGATACTATAGTTTTCATGCCTCTTGGATAATGGGAGGGGAAGTGAGTATAAGAAAAAAACTGAAATAAAATTAGAAGGAAATGAAAGAGGATTTTTACCTCTTCATCTCTTCCCCTTGAGATCCTCTTTAAGGCCCCGGTTTTTGACCTTTTTGTGATACCAGTAGGTCTTGGACGTGGGTAATATACTTGGGAATAGTGTTGGGTAAAAGTTTGACAATTCTCATATCTTGAGAGGTTTGAGGAGAAGTGGTGCGAGGGTGGTATTTATAGTAGAGGGGGTTGCATTATTTTAATCATTATTTTATTATTTTTCTCAAGAAACTCAATAGTGTTGGTTCTTATGAATAAAAAAATTAAAGATATAATTTTAGTTTGAACCAAGGGTACTTAAATAATCCATGATGTTAAAAATTATGTATTTAACATATAATGTATATTTACGGTAAAATATCGCATTTCTTTATTCATAAAAAATTCTAGTATTCTAGAAAAATCCCAATAATTAACCCCAACCATTTTTAGACATGTAGAATTTGAAAATGATCTCTATTTTATCATAATAACTTTATAAATATGATAAAATTATTTTTTAATAAAAATCATTATTTATTTGAAAAATTAAAATTTTAAAACTATAACTGATTTTATAACACTTTGAAAAATTAGTTGAGGTCTCATAAAACTATATTATAACCATATAAAAATAATAATAATAATTTGTAATTACATTTTATGAGAATAAATTTTCCTTTAAATTTTTAAATTAATTAAATATTTAAAACTTTCTAAAATACCAACATATATACTATGATCATATTGTTATTTAAAATGTACTTAAATTTTATTTATACATTCATGGGTAAGGTCAAAATTTATTTTTGATGATTTTATACTCATATGGGTTATACTAATATTCATAAGGGTAGAATTACAATTCATATGGGTAATTTACGATTCACCAAAATTTAATTTGATCCTATCAGACTCTAAATATCTTATTGATCGTAACTGTGTATATCTATTTTTTGAAATTCAAATCATAGAAGTGGAAAAATTGTGTTTAACAACTAGGTTTTAAATATATTCTTAAAACAAAGTGTCTTTACGTATAAACATAGAATTTCATGCATTTCATTATATATTAAAATATATTTGTAACTCCTTGGGGTGTTATATTCTCTCCACCATCTAGAAAATGTGTCCTCACAATTGTTTTTACTCATTAAAAAAGTGAGGGTACCTTTTCCTCATATCATTTTTAGATTTCCATGTTTCTTCTTCAATCATGTGTTTTCTCCACAAAACCTTAACCTAGTGGATTACCTTATTCCAAAATACTTTCTCTCTTTGATCAAGAATCTGAACATGATTCTCTTTATAAGAAAGGTTCTCCTCCAGCTGAACTACATTTGGGCTTAAAATATGAGATGAATCTGGATCATACTTTCTCAATATTAAAACTTGAAAAACATTACATACCTGAGATAAACTTGGAGGTAGAGCTACTCGGAGGGCAACTTGTACAACATTATCTAGGATATTATAAGGTCGAATGAATTGTGTACATTTCTTTAATTTCTTACCAAAATCCATAAAACTTTTCCATGGTGATATTTTAAGGAAAAAATGATCACTTAACTAAAAAGAAATGTCTTTCCTCGTGTTATATTCATAACTTTTATACCTTCTATGAGATTTCCTCATGTGTTAATGGATCATCTTCACTTTATCAGCCACTTCCTCTACTAATTCTGACCCCATTAACTTCATTTCCCAGACATCATCCCAAAATGCTGGAGTTTGACATCACTTCTCAAACAATGCCTTTAAAGGTTCCATCTATTTATTAGAATGAAAACTGTTATTATAAGAAAACTATACTAAAGAAATATGGTGATCTCGACTACTTAGGTAGTCCATTGAAAAAGCCCAAATTATGTCCTACCAAGTCTGAATTGTTCACTCAGTATATCCATAATATTGAGGATGAAAAGCAGTGTTGAAATTTAATTCTTTTCCCAACGACTTCTAAAGTCCATTCCAAAATTTATAAGTGAACATGGGATCATAATCATATACAATGGAAAGAGGAAATACATGTAACCTGACATTCTCTTTGGTTTATAGTCGATAAATCTGATCCAAAGACATAGTGTCATGAATGGGAAGGAAATGTGAAGATTTATTCATTTCTTATATAATAACCTAAATTAAATTGTTACCTCGAGAATTATTTAGTAGTCCCACCATGAAGTATATGGATATATTTTTACACTTCCAATTTGGAACTGGCGAAGACTGAAGCATCACCTTTTGTAGTTTTCACCCTTCTTTAACTTGTTGACATGTCAAACATTTAATGGTAAAATATGCAATATCTATTTTCATTCCATCCCACCAGTAATACTCTTGAAGGTCTCCGTAAATCGTAGTAATGTTAGGATGAATTGAAAATTGAGAACTACGAGTTCACACAACAATTATTTCTTCAGCTTGGAATCACAAGTAACACATAATCTTTTTCCAATTCTCAAAAAACAATATTTATCAAGGTTAAATTATGGAAACATACTCATTTTAACCAATTATATCTTTTTCTATAGCTTATAGTTTTCTTTATTCACTTTATTAATTATTTCTCATGGATATGACTTCAATGACACCTGAAATAAAATAGAGTAACTTCTTGCACCAACAACTCCCATGCCAAAATTCGTCAAATCATTAATCAATGGGTCATTTTTTAAAAATAATATGGTTTATGATGCATGTTGTTTTCAACTCAAGGTATCCTCCACTTTATTTTACTTTTTATGAAGGTAATTGATCATGCAATGATAATCCTTTATCAATTCAAGCCATCTTATCTACCTCATATTTACTTCCTTCTGAGTGAATATATACTTCAGAATTTTATTTTGAGTATACATTTCACATTTGGATCCATATCAATATGCCTCCAAATTTTCAAATCTAAAACCACAGCTCTTTATCCCAAATCATATGTGGAATAATTTTACTCATGAGGTTACAGTTGTATTGAATCATAAGAAATTACCTGATCATTCGACATCAGAACAGAACTATTTCCCTTTAATGAAGCATTAGAGTAGATAAACAATTCACAATTTCTAGAAGAAAAGGACAAAACTAGATCATTTACCAATATATTCTTTAGTTCTGGAAAACAAACTTCACATTCTTCAATCCAAATAAATTTAATACCTTTTCGTGTTAACTTAGTTAGAGGGGTAGATAACTGTGAAAATTTATTAAAAAACCATCAGTAATAACATACTAATCCAACAAAAATACAAATATATATATAATTTATAGGTATTTTTCAGTCATCAACCACTTTTTAAAGAAGGATCAACTTTTATGTTATCCTTATTTACAATGTTCCCATGAAAATAAATCCATTGCAACCAAAAATCACATTTGTTAAAAAATATTCCTAGCTTCCTTTCTCTGGGTGTTTTTAAGAAAATCCTTAAATGTTTTTAGCATCCTTACAACTTTTTTAAAAAAAGAAAATATCATCAATAAAAAAAGCAACTAACTTATCCAAATATTCATTAAAGATTCCATTCATAAGATCCATGAATACAGTAGGGGAATTTTTCAAACCTAAGGGTATAGAGAAAAAACTCATCATTCTCATATCTAGTATAAAAATCTATTTTCGAGATGTCATCCTCATTCACCATCAGTTGATAGTATCCAGATCTCAAGTCAATCTTGGAAAAAAAACTAAGATCCCTATATCTGATCATTCAGGTCATCTATATGAGTCAAAGAATATTTATTCTTAAATGTAATTTTATTCAAGGATCTATAATCAATGCAGAGCCTCCTGGAACCATATTTATTTGTAACAAACAAAATATGATCACCCCATAGTGATGTGCTAGGATGAATGAAGAATTTATCAAGAAACTTCAGCAACTGATTTTTCAATTCTTTAACTTGCACTTGATCCATTTGGAAAGCGGTTTTTGAAATTGGATTATCATATAGAACTGATTCAATAGTAAATTCAACTTCCTAGTCAGGTATAACACCAGGTAACTCATCATGAAAAACATCAAGTTATTCATTTACCATAGGTACATCAATAATATTAATAGTTCCCTTGTTTTCCACAATATGAACAAGATAACTTCCATTTCCATATTTTAAATGTTTCTCAGATTCCTGATATGTTTTCAATTTTATGGGTTGATTCTTGTATAATAACTGAAACACTTTTTGAAAATAACTTCTTTGTCTCTATAAAAAATATTAGCATGAGAAACAAAAAGCCAATCCCTACCCAAAATGGCATAAAAATATACTAAGAGAAAAAAAGTTTCTAGGTAATGTCTTTCCATAGGAAAAAAAATTAATATTATTATAATTCACTTTTTCTATAATATTTTACCCTTGTGTTTTAATCATAAGTTCTGTTCTCATTTCTTGAGGTTAAATTTCAAATTTACCGGAATACTCCTTATAAATAAAGGAATGTGCAGACCCCGAATCAAACATGACATTATAAAATTCATAGTAAATAAAAAAATTACCTTATACCAATTCATTATATGGATTTAAAGATACAAAAGTAGTCGAAAAGGATCTCACTGCACCTTTTTTCTTATAATATGGACGATTCCCATCATTTGGATCTTTCATTTGGTAGGTATTTTCATAATGACCTATCTCAACATATTTGAAACACTTTGTAGTTTTCTTATCAGAATTGATCTTAGGGTAATTTTAATTATAATATAGAACTATATTTATATAAATACAACATAAAAAACACTTACTAGTTTTGTTAATACATTCCCCATTGTTCTTTTTACCATACATTTCACCAACTAGAAACTGAAATTTCTTCCCATAAAATTTCATTGAATGATTCTTACCCATCTCTAGATATATGGATCCCTTCTTCTTCTTCTTTTCAAATCACATATTATCATTAGAAAACTCAATTTCTACCCTATCATAACATAGGACAAGTTTCTCATAACTTTTGAATTATCAAGATACTAATTCCCTTTGGTATCTTCGCTCCAATCCTAGGTAAAAATGATTTATTATTATATCATGATCCTAAATAAAATATGGAGTATACCTTTATAGACATGTGAAGTTTTAATTACACACTGCCATATAATATTCCTCCTTTTAATTCAATTCATGTAATTTATTTTCAATCCTAATTCAAACCACCTTAGGGAAATGTTTTTCAAGGAAAAGATTTTTAATTCCACCCCATTTCAAGACATCAATCTCTTCACCATCCCTGATATTCTTGAACATTAACCACCACCGGTCAACTTCACCTTAAAAATGATTAATGGAAAAACTAACCTTTTGATTATCCAAATACCCCATGACATCAAATATCTTTTCAATGGATTTAATCCATCCTTTATCCACCACTCGGTTAGAAGATCCACTTAAATCTGGAGGGTGGTGCCCTATAAAATGTTCCACTATCATCATGTTCTATTGTGGTAGATTTGGTTATTCTCTTTTAAGGAATTAAACCACTATTTATAGGCTATTTAAATTGATTCAATACTATTAGAAACTATATAGTTCCAATTCCCACCATTCCATGTTACAGATCCTGAAAGATATCCATCTTCTCAGTGCCTTCCTACTTTGGCTTCTATATTTCTTCTATGGAAAACCATTCTGAACAAACATATCTTAGATAAAGTAACATATTAATAGTTAAATTATATATAATTTCAAAAAAAAAATAATGTAAAATTAATTTCTGGTATTCTATTAACATCATCATAACCCCCAAAGTTATCTAAACTATGATTTGATACCAACTACAAGGACTCATCCTTAAACATTACATAATCAAGTTAAATTAGAAAGATTTACCTTATTTACACTTCCAAAGATCTTTTTGATTTAAATTTTTATAAAGTTAGGGATCAATTAATACATATTAACCCATAAGAATAAAAAGTGGGTAAACTAAAAAATAATCCATTTCCTCCAAAATATAGAAATTAAATAAAATATAACATGATCTATTTGATAAATCTTCATAACATTTAAATTGACTTCCTTCTTTCTCTTACACATACTTATAAACTGTGAAAAATTTTAAAAACAAGTATTGATCATAAAAATCTCAGAAAGGGATATAAAAATATTTAAAGAAAATATTATTCCATGAATATTTTTAAACATTTGAAATCATTTTCAGAAATACATACTTCTCACCCATAATGTATAATATACTTACTTTTTGAAACATGATAATTACATAAAACATAAATAACATAAATAAAACCATAAATTTATCTTGGGTAATTACTTGATTAATATTTTAACCCTCACAGTTACCTTATGATTTGTAACCCTCAGGGATACCTTATAGTGAAACCCTCAAGACTACCTTATGGTGAAACCATCGTAGTTACACTTGGAGTAACTATACAGCCAACCTCAAACTTACACATACCCAGTGCATTAGATGGATATAAAGGCACCATCCTTAATTATAAACACTTCCCAATAACTATAACATAATCATAAAACAATAATAATTGCATAAAAACATCCCTTTTTAATTTTGTAAAATAGAAGTTTAAAAGGGGATTTTAAAAAGAAAAGTTCCTTATAAATAAAATATAATTGAGTAGATAATTAATAGAATGAATGTAACCTATGTATACACTATAAATACAAATAATAAAATATAATATATAAAAAATTCATTACAAAAATATTCTTAGTACCTTATAATCAATGAAGTAGAAGGTTAACCCAATGAATCGAAATTGGGTTAATAATTATCTTACCTTGGGTTCGTCTTACATAAAATGTGTTTAAACCTATATATAATGGATAAAATAGTGTTATTAATATTTTAAATAAATATAATCATTTTTATAAAACATTATATCATCATTTTATAACAAAATTCCATCAATTTATTAATAAAATTTTCTTCTTTCCATTGTTTTAGCTGCGTTCTTTACATGATTTTCTTGGTTGGTTCGTAAAGGATTTTATTTTTGAGTGGAAGAGAAACTCCAAAAGTGGAATAAAATGATATTAATATGTTCAAAAACTTTTAAATGATGTCATAAATCATTTTTTTCAAATATGATGATGAATCATTATATAAAACATTAATGATATTTGTCTAGATCATTTTGGAGATTCACTGATAATCATGAAATAGTTTAGTAATATAATATAATATTTTGTATATATATTAATTATAGAATATAAAATAGGTTATGTCACAAAATTTAAAATATTTTTCAACCATTAAAATAGTTTTATAACCATATTTTAATGTACTAATGGAAATTGGAAACACGTCATCCGCAATGTCGGTAAATCGACACATCACAGATAGTGTTTTTATTTTTAGAATAAGAGGGGGAGGAGAAGAAGTATGATGATGGAAATTACCATAAACATGATAAAATAAAATTATATATATAATAGAAGAGTTTTTATTCCTCTTGTATTAGGTGAGATGAATATAGTATAAAAAATAATAAAAATAGAAATTAAATTAAAAGGAAATAAAAGAGGATTTTTACCTCTGGATATCTTCTCCTTGAGATCCTCTATGAGGCTCTTGTTTTTGGACTTTTGGTGAGACCAAAAAGTCTTAGATTTGAGGGATAGAATTGGAATGATCATTGGAAATAATTTTTAAAATTCCCAAATCTTGACAGGTGTGAGGAGAAGAGGGGGTGATTGGTAGTATTTATAGTGGAGGAGAGGGGGTTCCATTATTTTAATCATTATTATATTATTTTTATCAAGAAAAATAAATACGTTTGGTTTTTGTTACTAAAAATAGTAAATAGAGCATATATTTTCAAACCAAGTTTTCTTACATCATCCATGATTTTATGAATAGTTTATTTAACATATAATGTATATATACAGTAAATTACCATATTTCAATATTCACCAAAAATTCAAGTATTTCAGAAAAATCCCGAAAATTGTCCCAAATTTTTTTGACATGTACAATTAAAAAATTAACTCCATTTTAGAAAAATAATTTTATAAAAATATGAAATTTAATTTTTAAATAAAATTATAATTTATTTGAAATATAACAATTTGAAAATTATAACTGATTTTATAACACCTTGAAAAATTAATCAAGATCTTGTAAAATTATATTATAACCATAATACTAAAAAATAATAATTTATGATTACATTTTATGAAAATAAATTTTCATTTAAATTATTAAATTAATCAAAAAAATTAATTAAATATTTATTGCTTACAAAAATACCAACACTTATACTATGATCATATTGTCATTTAAAATATGCATGAATTTTATTTATATATTCATGGGTGAGGTTATTATTTATTTTCATGATTTAATACTCATACGATTTATTTTACTATTCATAAGGATAGCATTACTATTCATAAGGGTAAGTTACTATTCAAAGAAAATTATGTTGATCCTTTAAGACTCCAAATATATTTCTAATAGAAACTGTGTATGTCGATTTTTCAAAATTTAAATCATAGAAGTGGAAAATTTATGTTTAATATCTAGGTTATAACTATATTATTAAAACAAAGTGTCATTACGTAGAGACTTAGTGTTTCATTCATTTAATTATATATTAATATTTATTTCTAAATCCTTGTGGTGTTACAATTATGGTCCTCAGGAATGTATATTTGTAATGTATTGAGAATTCATCTAAAATATTGTAATATTAATCTATTTTAATTCTGGGTTTCTATAATTTGTATCAAATAAAAGGTTTCATCAGCTTTCAGAAACTATAATGCGAAAACATTAATGTGATCACTACATATATTTCTAAGGGAATTTGTAAGTATTTCTTTGTGGATAAGTATAATGATGAGTTAATGTTTAAGAAAATGTCATAGAATTTTAGGTAAATGATAGAGTGAGTGGTTTCCTAGAATTAAATCCTTGTCTAGATACTATAAGTGGATTTGGATCTGGTACAGATGTACCTAGGGGTAACAACTCAGAAAAGATGTTTCGGGCTTGACTCTAGGTAATCTGTACACGACAATGGGTCTTGTTGTACACCTGGTTTGACACTCCTTGGGGTTTTACTTGGGAATTCACAAACTCTTTACTAAGCATCATGAAGGATTTAAATAAAGGGTGACTATGAATAACCTTGACTAAACCAATGGTGTCATAGATTAAAGAATTAGGATCCATTATTTCCACATCCTATAAGTAATTTTTCATTATTATATGGTACCCCAATGTGATAATTGTTTCTCACACTATGCTTTCTGGTTTTATTCAATATAGATAACGAGAAGTAACAACGTAACAATTTAATGTTTTATATTTAGAAATTATTGGCATTATGAAAATCTATTTCCCTAGTTGAAATATCGTAAAATTAATCTGGAAGGTGGTGTGAGTATTAGTCATACTTCTGAAGATAAAGAGACTGTAAATGATATGTGAAAGTTATGTGATGTTATTCCAGTATTTTTTACAATAATCAAAAGAATAATGATTAGATTGAGGTTGAGAAACCATAATACATGATTCATATTTCATATTCAAATAAAAAGTATTAAGGAATAAGTTGATGAAGCTTGGGTAATGGATTAATATTAAAGTTGTATTAATGATGTTTTTATGTTTTGGAATTCAATTATGACATGATATGAATCATGAAATGTATATGTATTTTCAGTATATGTTTTCATTTCATTAAGGATTGAAACGGACATTTTGAATGGTGATGAAGACATAGAAAACTAATTTCATGGAAATGTGATATTTTGATTAAGGGAAGGTTTCCCTTAATTAATTCTTAAAATTGAGATAATGATCTTTGGATAATGATATGTTGGATACAAATAAGTAAATGGGATGGTATGGATTACCGTAGAACTGATTATTGAAAAAAAAATTCTATGTCGTCAAGGATGAAGTTTACAACTCCCTATATATAAAAAATATATCTAGTAATCAATGGAATAAGGAAACATGAATGATTTACAATATTATTTATGGTAATTAAGGTTTTTACCTTGATTTAAGGGAATATACGATGAGGTTATTCACATATTTGGAATGTGACAAGCAAGTGGAATGTTTTGATATATGGGGGTTAAATGTCAATATGATTTCATAACTATATTTCTATATTTTGTATTTCCATATTTGAGAAGGGTTAAAAGGTTAACCATTCATGAAAATCCAAGCTTAAACATTAGAGTAACCATTTATGCACTGATTTTGTGTTGAAGATATTAGTTAAATGGTTCTTTAGCGATTAACCTAATTTCAAGGATTTTCATCATATTTTGGAAATTATATTAGTATAGTTTTAGAAAATTAAATCTTGTATTTTGGGTGACAATCAATCATGTCTGGAAATGAATCTAGTCTTGAACTCATGACCAAATGACTATATGGATTTCATTCCTATTACTGGCTTATGCGATGTCCTGGTTAATATATAATTATTTTTTATGAATAATTATTTATGATGAAATAGTAGTGATATTTTTTATATTTATAGATTAATGTATTAATAATATTTATTTTTAAGAATATTTAGAGATAAATAGTTATATGTTTCATTATTTTATGATCCTTAAGATCTACTAAAAGTGTATTTTAGCACTTTAGGCATAAAAGTTAATTTCTGGATGTCCATTACCAGAATTAATGGATGAATTAGAATTTAATAAAATAAAAACTAAAGAATGAAATTTTGTTTATATAAATATATCAAGTAAGTATATTTTATTATAATATTTTCTAATAAAACAAATACAAAATGTTAGGATAATGATCAAAAGAAATTGTGGTTTCCAAATAACTTAATTTTATTGAACCATAGGCCTTTTAAATCGTCACAAATTTATGAAGTTGAGGTCCTAAAAATTTATTTGATCATTCAATTATTTTTTATCGATGACCTCAATAACTCCAAAAAAAATATTTACACTTTTCCTCTGTGTCAAATCTTTATTCCCAACCTATGTTCTTCTATGTGGAAACCAAGTTATGTATTACTTTAGTTAACCGTCGCGGTCCCAACATTCCCATTTAAGTGAAGTTTTAGTATTCATTCTTTCAATGTGGGTTTCTATGAATTATACTTTAAAGTGATAAACCTTTGATAACCTAGAATAATTTCGAGGGAGAAACTCATTCTTAGGGGGTTAGAATGTAACGTCCTGAGATTTTGTAAAAAAAATGAATTAATTGGTCTTTTGATTTTTTTCAATTCATGTGACATTGGAAATAGTTCTTTATATATATATATATATATATATTAACACTCTAAGTCTATAATTCCTTTCACACAACACAGACTTTCCCTGCACTACACACAACCATGACTTGGCTTTCACTACCCACAACACCGACTTGGCATATGTTACACACAACACCGAGTTTCTGCAAAGCATGATTTTATTATCATTTTTTAAATGATATAATTATAAACTAACCATTAAAATTATTGATATGAATATTAATAACTAATTTTCAAAAAATATATATAATGGTTCTGTAAAAATAAAACATATTGATAACAAAATATATAATTTATAGTAAAGTCTTTATATGTTTTAACATACTATGAACTACACTTCATTACCTTCTATGAAAAACAATAAAATTAATTTTAGACACATATATATATTTAATTTGATAAAATAAACTTAATTTATGAATTTATAATGCTAAAATTATCTTAGGGTAAATTTTTGGGATTTTTCATAGAAACATCATTTTTTTATGAATTGTAAAAAAATATTACTTTTTAGTTAAAAACTGCCTTTTGTTTTAATAGTTATTAATGTTAAAATATATTTAAAATTTTTTAAGGTGAATTTAGAACAATTTTGAATATATTAATACAATTTATTTCATTATAATCAATTTCACTTATAAATTATATATGAAAAATTATTAAGCTTTTGAACATCTTTCTACTTTAAAAACCTGTAATTTCGTCTCATCTGTAGGATTAGCATTTATCTTAATTTTTACAGTTATGTCAATTTAATTTTGAAAAAAAAATATATAAAAAAATTTAATCATTATAATATTTATATTTTAATGAGGTAAACTTAAATTTTACCAAAAAGGTTAGTAAAAGTGATTAAAATTAATAACAATGATTAAGGTCAAATTAAGCTTAATTAGGGACTAAACCTTAATCTTAGGTTCTCAAATGACCTATACACTTGTAAAAACCTATTTTATAGACATATTTAGTTCATAAACCATCCATTCATGATTTAGGATTGTTGGTTATGACTTGTTTCGGTAAAAACATGTGTACACCCTAACTTGATTTTCAAAACTTCCAATTGAGTCATTTTCCTTCCTAATAAAAGTACAGCTCCTCTCCCCCTTCTTAAATCCTCTCAATAATCATTGGTTCGGCCAATATATGAACAATAAACTTCAAAAAATCCTTCCCTTCCTCCTATAATCCTCTCATTTTTCAGAAATAAATCCAAGGAAGCCTTTTGGAACACACCAAAAGGTGTTACCCGATTAAGACGTAACGCCTTCTCTCAAGATCCTTTCTTTTATTTCCCTTATCCACCCATACAATCTATTTATTCCATAGTTGTATAACACCACCATTATCCAAAATATACTAGTATTTTTTATGCTAATTGTTAAAACTACACTTACACACACCTCCATATAATGGGTGATAAACCTACTATTTATGTGTACGGCAAACTACTACCTCACTAAGCGATGATTTTTTATTTTTACTTTACTTCCTTTTATGGTGAAAATTATGATGGAAAGTCTATTTATATATTTCAAATATTAAATTTACTATTTTTTAAGCTTCTTTATTCCTTTTTACAACACATATATTTTCACTTTTTTATTTTTTGTTAATATGATAATTTAGTTTGAGGAAGTGTGGACTACCAGCCCCCTCAAAGCGAGATGATTTGTTCATACACTACATTGATTATATTAAAGATGGTTTTAGTAAATATATATGATATATATGATATCATAAATCTACATTAATAATTATTTATATATATATAGATATATTTATTTTGGTATTTTTCTTTCAACGTGACAATTAAACATAAATAATGTTCATGTGTATGTGCGGCCTACCATCTCCATGAAGAGTGTATTCTGTTTCATACTTATATATTATATAGATTATTACAATACAAATATAATACATATAACTGATATTTATTTCATTTTTTACACTCTATAAATAATTATATAAGTATAAAGATCAAATATATAACAAATTAAGACATATGCGAAGAATAAATAGAATATTACCTAAAGTGAAACCTTAAACTAGGATTATTAACAAGAGGGTAATATAAGGTCATAATCAAGCCATATATGGTATTAGAGATAATAATATTGTTATGTAAAATATCTATAACAAATTTAATTTTATTATACATGTGTTTTGAATGACTACAATGAGATTCAATACATAAGGAAAGGGGAATTCATCTAACTTTTTATTTTTGTGAGATACATGATTTATTCAACACCCATACCTCTTGTGTGGTGTGTATACTTCATATAGATGTATTCATTGTTTATTATATTAAAATTTATTTATATTTACATATCCATTATTATAACATTATTTCATGGGGTTTAGGTTTCAAAATATACCAAATTGGTAAAATAGTTTTGTCTCAGCTTTCCTTCTTTGAGACTCATGTTTTGTTATGCACCTAAATTCATTTCGAGGTTTTTATAATTCCATTTTACATGATATATCCAGAATGGTATTATTTCGTGATCTTATAATCTTCATTTAATTTTTTTTATTACTTAGATATTATGATCCCAAGTTCCTAAGTGATATGATTTTATTGAAATAATCTCATTTCTTTTTCAAGATTGTTTATGTTTATGCTTCCTTCGATGAAATCATAAAACCTATATCTCATTAACATTAATTACTAATTATCCTCTATCTTTTCATGATATATTCATGTATTGGTACCATATTTCTACTATGTGGTACACAAGATAGTTTATAATGTATTTTTAATAAATCATGACTTTACCCTCTCTTCAATCAAAAATCAATGTTTTCTAAAAAGGGTTCCAAGAATATTCTATTATTCACAAAAATCCTTAAAAGAAAATTTTACCCTTTTTGTCTATTACCAAATTTTTCAAAGGAATATTATTTTCACTTTCTGAATGAGAAATTTTTCTAACGTTTTAAATGTACAAAAATAATATTGTATTTAACTAGTATGACATGCAGAGATTTACCCACTATCACTTATTTAAAGATTTATTTTCATGTTTAAAATATGTATTTTTAAGAAAAAATAAAAGAGATTTTCAATGATATGGTTTTTTAATGGTATTAAATTTTATTTTAAATGTTTTTAAGGAAAATTGTTTCCAAAAGGTTTTATGTTTTAATGAAACATTTTCAAATAAGAAAGGATATTTATCACAAGAAATGTTTTCAAAATATCCTTCCATGTTATTTTCCATATAATATAACAATTATTGGTGTTACTCATTCCCTTATAGAAAATTATCCAAAGGTTCCATTCATAATATTTCTTGAATGGTTTATTTTTTTATGGAATTCTGATTTACGATACCCATTTCACTTCCACAAGTTTTATTCTTTTGAAACCTGCTTCTTTTCATGAGTTATGATTTCCTGAAGTGATTGTGAAACCTATCTATTTTCATAGGTTAAGATGTGAATAAATGATAATGATACACATTTAATTCCATGGGTTATGATTTGATGTTTATAAAACCAATCTTTTTTATGGGTCATGATATGATGAATGTTTTATTATATTGTGACACATGTATGAATAAATTTATTATGTGATAGGTGGGACCTATATCCCCCTCCAATGCGTTGGATAATGATAAGTTATATATGAGATCAAAGGGTACGCGGGTTGTATCCAAAGCCCAAAGACAATAAGTTACATTGGTTCTATCCCAATCCATAATGTAATATGGAACATGGGTTGTAGTCTAAGCCCAAAAAAAAGAAGGTACATAGGTTGTAGCCCAATCCCAAAAAAAGATACATGGGTTGTAGCGCAATACATAATTTAAGAGGGTACATGGGTTATAGCCCAAGACCAAAAACAAGAAGGTAATTGGGTTGTAGCCCAATCCTAAAAATAAGAAGGTACATGGGTTATATCCCAAGACTAAAAGTAAGAGGGTGTATCGGTTTTAGGCCAAGCTGGAAAACAAGAGGCTATATGGATTGTTTCCCATGACTAAAAGTGAGAGGCTACATTGGTTATAGATCAATCCTTAAAAAAAGAATCTACATGTGTTGAAGATCGAGTCTAAAAGTAATAGGGTATACATGTTGTTAGCCCTATCCTGAAGCAAGTACACAGATCGTAGCCCAAGACTAACATGTTATAAAGGTCTTGGTAGGTAGCCTTAACATAAGATTTTACATTATTATTTCCATTCCAAAAATTCTATGTCTTATTCCTATGTTATGATTTCATATTGTATTTTCTTTATTTCATTATGACCCATGTATTATGAACTACCAATTTTTATTATGATCTCTACTGTGCAGGGTATGATCTTTAAATGTTATGATCATGTTTCATACCATTTTGTTCATTTTATGCTTACGTGTTTCCTTTATTTACGTTACTAAGCATCTCAGCTCGCCCATTTATTATGTTTTATTTCCCCGGGTTATGAAGAAAGGTTTTAGGTGGAAGTACTAAAGGTGGATATCTTTATGGGAGTTGTTGAAGATCTTTCACCATGATAGAGTATTTTTTTTTCAAGCTTCCAATGAAACTAACTATTATGGTCCTTGGGTGCCTATTTTTGTAATTTTTAGAGTATTCATCTAAAATTATATAATATCCATGTATGTTAAGCTTGGGTTACTATAGAAATTTTGTTCCGAAATTGATTATTTCAAAGTATTATTCCAAATTTGAGGTCCTAGACCAAACAACTATAATATTAAATTCATCCACCTATAATCTATTACTATGTTTTCATGATTGATTTTGTACAAAAAATCCTTTAGGAATTAATTAATATTTGTAATAATCCCCATACACATTATAATAATGATATTATATTCTAGATTCATGTTATTCTACATATTTATGATTTTATTCCATAAAAAAGAAATTAAAAAAGTATATAATTTTCTTCAATAAAAATTAAATTATTTATTTCTATAACCCCATTGATACCCTTTTAAAAAAATATATAAGCCTTTATCTGGGTATAATAATAATTTAAAAATCATTTTTTCTACTTTATCTCAATAATTACTTTGATTCAATTATTTTTTTATTGTTAAGAATATTTTTATAAACACTTTCCAATGTTATAATACATGATTTATTCCATGAAATGTCTCATTAGTTTGTTTATTTTCTCCCATATTGATTGGGTCCATGTTTTAAATGTAAAATAAAACTTATACCATTTTCATTCAATAGTTCCTTAATATTCCACATTAATTTTGAAATTTATTTTCTCTATTACTCACCATATGATTCGTTCTTTCAGAAGTTGAATTGATCTTTAATGAAATTAGATATGACATTTTATTCTTTATTCATTGTTTCTAAAAATTATATTCAACCTCAATTTATTCTTACTTTGTACCATTATCTAATCACAAAGTTTGTTCATCCTTTACCATTGTTTTTCATCTAATATTGGATACAACATGAATACCCACATAACATACATAATTAAATACAAGACCACAATACAAACATTTATAATATATCATTAATTAATAAAACATGGTATAAATCACTTTTAGTTCCTTTTTTATGAATTTATATAAAAACATCAATGCAAACCAAACCAAGTAACTTTGTATCACTATTATTCTTTGTTTTTAAGGATTTCATACCATCTTACCATTCATGTAGACATCAAACATATTATTTTTATGTCTTGTTAAAGTGGGTATAACATTAACTGATAAGAAATTTGGATTATTCATGGTTTGTTAGTGTATATATCCTAACCATGAATTCTACAAGTTTATCTCTTCTTCCATAGTGAGAAAATATGTGTTTTCTATACCCTTCACAATATTTATATTCTCATTGTTCATTTTTTTAATAAATATATGAATTTATATATTTACTTTTTGTAATTCAACACTTATTTTTTATTAACAATTTAATTTTAGAGTTACTCAGTTTTCCTAAATTTATGATTTTATTTTGTTGTCCATTCAAACCAATTTTTATTATAAATTATTTGGGTTTTTAGAAAATTCACAATGCACATCATATGTGATGAACATTCACTACAAAGGATCCACAAGTTATTGTTATTATATGTTTTAAATGTAAACTAAAAAAAGTTTTTATTCTAGAAATTATTCTATTATTTACATGAAAAATATTTTCAATTTCTGTTAGATTTTATTCTTTCATGATTATTAAAATCACGTTCACTAACATTTTATTCTTCCTCCTTATGTATTGAATATTTATTATTCAACGAGATGAAAAAAATTGAAGTAGTTTATATCTTTTTTTATCATGAATACCATATATTATTACATTATTAGATATGAAATAATATTATTTGTGACCATAAATATAATAATAAAACCAATTTCCAATGAAGGCACTTCTCCTTTATCGAGTAAAATAGTTTTTGGTAATTTGTATTATTCCATCACCATTAACACTAAAATATATTCCATCCCCTTTATTATATGTTAGCACATGATTCATATAAACATAGAATTAAGAACTTACTCACTGTAATTTGTTGTTATATTTTTTTAAAATTCAACGCTCTTGATTTTTTTAGATTCTCTTAGTGGATGTGTTTGAGGGTTTTATTCAAACATTATATTTCCTTTCTATACAGATATTTCCATATCAAAATTCATAGTTTATGTATTATATGGTTCATTATAGTATCCAATTACACTCATTTTAACTGAATTAGGAAGATTATGTCTTTTATATTCATTATGATTCTTTTTGTCTTTCTAAAATTTTTTGTTTTAACTACCATAATATTATAGATTCCAAATTTCATATTACTTTTTGGAATTCAATATTTTATTTCAACTTCAACCTTATTATTTATTATGATAAGTTTTTTAATATATTGAAACCATTTCACTATTTATTTAAAGTAATAATTAAGATAAAAAATCAATTTTTTTTCACAATCATTAGTTTGAAATATTCCATATGTTATATATTTTTCATAATTCACTGATTTCTATACAACCAATTATTCAAGTCGATAGATTTCATCCTCATTCCAATTGATTGTCCCACTTAGTATTGAATGGTAATTTTTATCATAAATAATTATGTCAGTATGAATGAAGTCAATATGTGTTGAAGAATTGAATCTTTAATGGAGATTGAATTATCCATTCATATGATATTAAAATATTGGAAGAATAATGGAGTTACAAATAAAAGTGTTACTATGTGTTGAAGTAGATTAGTTTTTCAGTTTATTATATTGAAAAACACCTTAAATATTTATCTTTGAAATTCCCTCATGTTTAATTATAAGGAATAATACATTCAATAAATTGGAATAAGTATATGATTTTATATCACTATTAATATGGAAAAACGTATTTAAAGTGACATACTTTCATTTGAGATATGAGTGGAGGCCCATTCATATATGTAAAATATACTTAACATGTTGGGTATCCTAAAGTGGTTCTTCCAATAATTCATGGAGAATAATAAACCACAAAATATTTTTAAAGGGTTATTTAAATGATAGGGATGCTACTAAAAGGATCATGTTAAAATATAGTTTAATAGTTCTTGAGGAACATCAAGAAAACGTGTTTCATGTTGTATGGTAATTTTTTGATATTATATCTCCTTGAATTAAGTTGGGAAATCAATCTATGTAGTTTCATCCTTTGTATTATCACTTTTTGAAGGCTGATGTTATATTAATAACCTACATGGATGATGTGTGATAATCAATAAAGTAAAATGAAACATTGAAATAAAATTGAAGTAATTTAAGGGGTGATGATATGTTGGTTGGGATTTGGGATAATTTGGATATAATTAATGAATTTTTAAGTCTATAATAAGGTAATTTAGAATGATTTTAAGAGACTTAGGATTCATTAAGAGGGTTTTAATAAGTTTTTAGATTATTTAAGTAATCTAGAGATAAGTTTGGTAAATTATTGAGTTTAAGGTTTTTTAAAAAATGTAAAATTACTTAATAAGTAAAGGTTGACATGAAAATGTTACAAAATCATATGTAAGAGTTTTTCAGACATTGAAATAAGAAAATATACAAATTATGGAGTTACCATATTATATTAAAGGGTTCTCTATTACACACATAAGTTTTGTTTAAAATTTATTAGGTATATATAAGGGTTTATGGAGAATATATAAGAGTTACTCAGATTCATTAGGGGGTACCCAGGGTTTTTCACTATGAAAATAAAAAATAAAAATAAAGTTTAATTTTTGGTGATGTTGTATTGATATTCATGTAATAAAAACTGGAATAATTAATTATTAGTATATTATTTAAGAAAATTTATTTCATGATGAATAATTTAAAAGATGAATTGGATAAGTGTAATAAAGAAAAATTACACCCTATAATATTCTATGAGGATACCAAACAAAATTAAAAATCTATATAAGTTGAATTATTATAATTTATTAAGGATAAGGACAATAAATAGTGAGACAAAAAATAGAGTTTTTTATGATATCATCTTGTTGGAGTGAAATTCCATGAAATTTAGACATTGAATTGGAATCAGGTGATAGATTGTTTCATGAAAAAATATAATATTTCATGACACAACCTCACAAAAATAAAAAGAACCATATTTCATGAGAGATTATTTCATGTTGTAATATTGTTGTATCATGTTATCATGTAGACATAGAATTAAGTCATTTTAGTTATTATATAATTTTGAAAGAACAGATCAATGGAAATTAGGGGAGATTATGAGGACTACAAGGTATAGAATAATGAGATTTAAAGTAACATAATTTATTAAAAATTGATTACTATTTTGTAGACATGGTTGAATATTTAAAGGTTTAATATTTAGGATTAAATTCATCACAACTAGTCATCAATTCATTTAATATTAAAAAATATTTTTATATTATATATCAATAATTAAGAAGGATTTAAAACCAATGATTGTGGAGTATTGAAGTGATGATTTTGAATGGATTTAATATTCATAAATATAAAACTATGATCCATTTGATATTCAATTAATAAAAAATAATAAGTGATGGGAGAGATAAATATTATTAAAAACTAATGTTATGATTACCTTGAAGAACATATATTTTGAATAAAATATATAAATCCTGAATTTATTAGAATGTTATTATCTTTATGTCTTAAATAAGATGAATAAGGAGGATGAAGGAAGAAGGGGATCTCACTACTACTACAGAATACCACTATCATCAAAGAATAAGTATAAGATTGTCTTATGAATCATTAGATAATAATTTATAAATAAACTAAGATATACATTAATATTTTTTTATATAAGAGGCATCCATTAATATTATTTAATATCAAATAATGAGATCAGATCCATAATTTCCTTGATAGAAACATACCTATATTGTATATCATAATTAAAATATAATCTTTTTTAATCTGGTATTTTATAGAGGAATACCTAGTTGGTTATAGATTCTAAAACATCAATTTGGTACATTTATTGTACCTAGTTGGTTCCAATATGATAGGTTCAATAAAATACCCTTTCAGGAACTTCAGCATGATAAAAAATGAGAAGTTGTGTGTAAGAAAAAATAACTTTAATTGGTTTCTTGTTTAGGTTTACTAATAATATTTTAGAAGAGGATTATAAAGGATCATAAAAAGTAATGAAGTTGGGATATGTAGTTTTGGAAGTATCCATAGTACTTCTATCTATAGTAAAACTATTAGGTCATGAGACCCCACACTATTTTATGAAGAGTGTTTTATTTGGAAGTGTAAGATCACGGGATTTTCCTATGAGGATAAAACTTTTTAATTTCATTTTAATTAATTATTTCTGGACTAATGTGAATAAATAATGATTTAATAGTTATTTTAAGGTACTTTGGTCTTGTTTAGAGCCTTTATTCTTAGTTTTGAGAAAAGAAAACTAGGTCGCATGATTACTAATAACCATGTGGGGAATTTTAGAGAGAAGAGTGGGGTGGAAAATATGGGGAAACCATGAAACCATGGTTTCATTCCTATAAAATCCACCATGAATTTTTAGTATATTAAAAAATAATAGTTTGTGTATTTTTTCCCAAAATTGTGGGGATGAACCATGTGAGGGGGGTTCTTGGCCAGAGAAGGGTGCATGGTTGGTGAGTGCTTTGTCCAAAAGTGCGTCCAAAGTGTGAAACCCAATTAAAAATTGGGGAATTTATATTTTCCCCAATATATTTAATAACTCAATACCATTATATTATTTACTCTAGTGGGTAGTTTTTCTTCCATCCGTTGGAATTATTCAAGCCTTACCTAGTCTTTCATGCTGATTTTTCAATCGGAATCTGATTCAAACATCATTCCTTGTGTTATGTCCATGTCATTGAGTTCTTCATTAATCGTTCACCATTGTTCATTTTTATTCATATAAATTGTGTTATTTTTTAAGCTAATATTCCATATTTATTGGATTTTCATCTATTTCTCTATTTTATTCTGATCTAGGATGAGTTAGGAGATGATGCTGGATGAATTTTCTGTCATGGGTATATAGTAGGTGGTCTATAGATTTACCCTAAATTATGGTGTTTAAAATACCTAGTAATTATTTTTCCACACACTGGGTCTTCTAGTGTTTCCCCTGAAATTAAATTAATTTATTTATTAAATTTTTGGGGCCTATATAGGTTTCCCACTAGTACCAATATATCATTAGAGGTAGTTCACCTCAAATTGTACCAACCATGGGATATGTTCACATATCTCCCCCATGATATTCCACCATGTTTGGTGTGTTTGAGCTCACCAATTTTACTAGGAACCTTAATGAGAACAAAATGTGTTATGATATGTTTTATGACTCCATCCCATGTGATGAAATGTAATGAAATTTTTGAAAATGATTAAATAGATTATATGAAGAACTTTTAATGGTTTGGATAAATTCTCATATTTTTTTATAATTTTGAAATGTCTTATGAATTGAATAATGTGATGATTATGGTAGTAGATTCCTTGGAAATTTATACTCTTTGGATCCTTATTACATATTATTCCATGGAAATTTATACTCCAGGGATCATGGTTATGGTAGTGCACTCCCTAGACATTTATATTCCTTATATCCTGATTCCATAGAATTACATGGAGATTTCTACTCCATATATTTAGTTTACGTTGGATTTATGGGATATTTCTATTCCTAGGATTTGGATTGTTTATACATTCTTTGTATATGATTTTTTCACATGATACTTGGGCAACACTCAATTATTTATTGAGGCTTCCGTAGAATATTCTCCATGAACTCTATGCGTTTGTCATGGTATTTTACCTTAGATATGGCCTTTAATGCCTCACACTTGATTACAGGGAATGTTCCGTGTGGATATAATTTTATTCTATATAGATATCTTTTACATATGATTGTTTTATTGTAGGGGACATGTTTGGTAGGGTAGTGTCACTATTTTTTATCATACGTTAATTTTATTACTATTACACCTTCTATATAGTGAAAAATTCCATAGATTATTATACACATACTAGATATGTTATAGACATTTTTTGTGGTGGCCTAATGATTGTTATCTCACACCCTATCCAGGCCACTTCTAGGTTCCTAGAAAAACTTCGTGGATACAGGTAGGGATCAGGACAAGCACCCACTTTGGGATGCTTGATTTGATCGTTACTTAGGAGAAGGGGAGAATATGATCGATCTATTCTCATGATGCCACGTGGAGATAGTTCTATTTGGGTATTTTTGTTCTCTTAACTGATGTACTATATGGGATTTATATTTCCATGTAATGCCCATCATTTTTTATAGTTACATGGAATGATCATCATATTGTATATGACACTTCTTTTGGATTTATTATTATTCCTTTCATCTGAATATTTATCTACTATTTAGTTATTTTATATGCCTCAACTACTGATCAATATGTTTACACAGCTATGTTATACTCTAACATGAGGGAATATTTTCCCCATAGACACACCCCAGGCCCTCGATGCAAGTCCGTACCCTCTGGAATATCAGGAGGCACGCTTAAGGCCATGTGACCCACCAGCTCATGGCACCGTTTTATAAATCCTGATTCGGGGTGTTACAAAGTGGTATCAAAGAATTTTTTTATATCCATACTATTTTGAGACAATAGACATGATATTAAAAATTAATTATAATTTTCTAATAAGATTTTCATGGGAGTAGTTAACCCATATATAGAAAAAGGCCAAATTGAATGTACTAGGAAATTGTTGTTCTATATTTTGTTTATTATAGTTGATTTGATACCATCATTGGTTCATGAAAATGATATGTGATGTTATTGTTTCTATTATTGAATAATTTCATTTTATACTTGGCCTTCTATGTAAAGGAAGTATGGATCATGCATCATTTTAGGATCCATACAGGATTCACATTTCATGCATATTCCATGCCATATAAGAATAATTTCTTGACTACATGAAATTATTCTATGTTTCTTGTGTTATAAAATTGTTATCAAGAAATTATCTTATAGGTGATTGAGAAACATAATTATTACTTAGAGTGTCTTTGATAACCTAAATAGTGTTTTCCTAAATAGGTTACAAGAGACGTTCTAAGTAGTCAATTATGGAATGTTGACTCATCGAACATTAGTCACATGAACTGGAACGTGTTATGGTTGGGTTTAAATGGACACCACACTTTGGTTTATAATGTGTATGGGAACTTATAGATCCAAATTGGTGACCCATTTGGTTCAAAAATTTAAAAATAATTTTAAACAAATATGAATTTTAATGAAATTAAAATTCTGAGATGGAATAGTCACCAGTAAATAGAGTTTATAATTTTTATTTATAGTCTATATATTATAACCCATTCTTTGAAACAGATAGCTTGACATATACCTGAATTTTGAGTGAGTAGTTGGTATTGTATCTGGTGATTTTTATGTTAGTTATTATTACCCAATCCTGTATTTTGGAGCAGGAAGAGGGGTTTGTCTTGGTTATAGTAAGGAATGTACATGTTTGATGTTATATACGTGATCTAATTATTACCAAATATTTTACAAAGCATTTTATTATCCTTCCTAGAGATATGCCACCATGAAGAACACCAATCATACACTGGGAGGGTGGAAATGTCCATTCTATGTTGGTGGTGGACTATAATCCACCATTAGAACCTTTAGCCATCCCACTTGTGTCACTTCTAATTGTTTCAAATCTATTTTTTGATTCCCCATTCTAAGAGAGTTTCTTATGCTTTATGTAGACAATTCAAGGATCCTAGAATCAAACCTTACCCATGGGAGATATGATGTGAGTGTTCTAACAGCAGCATCCACCCACGTTTTCATTTTATGGAGGTACATAGGCATGTGATCTATGGATTGAGACTTTTCTATCAATTTTTGATCATCTAGAGACACCTCATGAGATAAGAGTGATGGTCAGGACATATATTCTTTAGATAGAATCTAAGCATTGGGGGTATTTTTTCAATGAGGCATATGGGATTCAGGATATGGATTGTAGGGATTTCCAATACAGGTTTTATGATTGGTTCTTTCCCAAGACTCTCAAGGATATGTATTCTAGTGATATTATGAATTTGGAGTAGGGTGTGATGAATGCTTTGGATTATTCAATGTAACAAACTAACCTAGATTTCCAGAAAATAAGGAACCTGAACCGATCCATCGCATACCAGAAGGGCATTCTCGATCCACATAAGTTGGCGACAAGCACCAGTACATCAAAGAAAAAAATGAGTGAACTATTTCTACTAACCTGAATGACCACAGAGATTATATATAAATAAAAGAAGAAACATCAGAAGACTAAAAAATATATATTCTGTAACAGTAAGAAAAATAGAAAAAAATAGAACAACGGAAACAGTAGCTAAAACACTAAAAGAAAAGTTTGACTATAAGGGACTCAAAACCAAATAGCTACTCCAATAATGGAATGGATGAACTCCAACCATCTCACTGGCAACTACCAATCCCAGCTGACATGAACCTCTCTGCCTCACTACGGAGCCTTGCATTTCCCTACACTAGAAGACAAACAATGGTCTACGCACCACCGAAGCAGTGAGACGGGTGTTGAGCTAATAGGCTCAGTAGGATCCCACCTAGGTGTTCCATAGCAATTATATGTATAACAATTCATCTATTCTTATTTAAAATATAAAAAATGTTATTATATTAAGTATAGTTGTTTTAAAGAAAACATTGTAAACATTCCCTTTTCCACAGTTCTAAACAAAAGTTGGTATATCAGTTTCAAAGAAAAATTTTCATATCATTTTACACAAGCATAAACATGCATATCTAGTATAACTAATAAAGTTAATAAATTAAAAATGAAAGCTCATGTACCACACACCAAATAATGCTACATTTCTAGGTAGTATACTACTTGTACCCTAAGAATGAAGTGAAAAAATACGATCTTAGAACAATGGGTTTGGGAAGTAGAGGAATAAGCCATGAGTAAACCCCCCAAAATGTCAATATTTTTCCCCTAAAACAATAGGCCTAGTAAATAGAGGTAATCCCCAAGACAATCCTCCTTTATAATGACAAAAAAATGGAAGATGGACTCATGATAAACTTTCAAACTATGTACCCAAGGTAACAAATGTTCTAAATTTCACATACCAATTTCAATTCCTTGAAAACCATTCAAAATCATTTCATAATCCATTTATCAAAATCCATGGAAAACATTTTTATTTAAAAACACTTATTAAACACACACAACAATCATTCCATTTTCATAAATCAATTTATAGAACAATTTTCAAAGTAAAACAAGTAGGTTCATTATCATAGGCTAGATACGGAACCACATACCTGAAAGTTTGGGTTGCACACGCACACAACGGAATCCAAAAGCAATGAAACCAAACAACGCCATTAGCAAAGGCCCTAGAATAAAACTTTCTCTTTAAAGGATTGATTCAAAATAGAAGACAAGGGGTTGGAAAATAGAAGAAAGCCCATGTACCTCAGGAAAGAACGTCTAATACACCCCAAATAGCTAAGTAATGGCCTACAAGACAATATCTCACAAAAGATCTAGATGAGGGTAATAAGAGACATCCAACTTGGATCATTGGATATGATAACACAAGGCTAGGGTGCTATTATGATCAATCGCAAGGAATAATTGGAGAGAACACTTACCCTGAGAGGTGAACCGTAGAAAAAATAATGAAATGATGCTGATCAGATCAATCTAGAAGGTCTTGAGTCTCTCAAAAAATCACCAGAACTGGCTTAGGTCGAGAGCCCTGATGTTTGGAGATAAAAAGACCAAGAAAAACACTAGAAAATGTTCTTTTAAACTAGGCATGGTCTGGATCACGGTGTGTACCTTTTGGTCACAGTGTGTAATCCAATATGGATAAGTTACACTGAAAAACATGTCGCCATGGGTTAAAAATCCTCTATTTACCCCCTATACAATGTGTATCTCAGGTACACAATGGGAACCATATCATGACATTATATCCTCATTCACGACATGATCTCCCATTATATGGCATGCAAGAAGCACCAAGTACACAGTGTGTACTTCAGGTACACGGCATGTAACTGTTATGAATTCTACAATAATCCCAAAAAATCACATAAAAGGATTTTAAAACCATAATGGAACTTTGAAAAAGGGAAAACATACCTGATCAAGGTAGTAGGATGTTACAAACTCCCCACCATAAGGATATGTCATCCCTGGGAAGTCATGTGGAATACATACTCCCTGGAAAAAGATAAGTCTAGTGCTCCCTAATCAATGACTTGCATTCCCAAGACTCATGAGAATCCTATCCTTGTTTCTATAGAACTCTGACCAACAAAATTGGCTTCCCATGCAAGAATTTCTCTGGAGATTCAACGATCTCTACTGGTTTCTCTAGAATAGATGCATCTGGTTCTAACTCAATTTCATCCCAACTTAGAACATGAGTTGGGTCAGGGTAATACTTCATCAACTATGATATGTAGAAAACATCATGAATTCCTATCAACATTGCCAGAAATTCTAACTGATAACCATCCTACCCAAGCTATTAAGTGATCTCAAATGGTAAAACATATATTATAGATAACTTTTTCTATTTTCAAAGTCGACAGTGACCCAATAATGGAGAAACTTTCGAGAAAACCCAATCACCAACGGAAAACTCGAAAGGATAACATTCTCGATATGCATATGATTTATGTAGACTCTAGGTTATAACTAGTCATCGTCCCCCTTCTTAAATATTTGCTAACATCTCCTCAACCAGACTTGGTCCAACCAAAGCTACTTCGCCCACCTCTACTCAAAAAAGAGGTGATCTACACGAGGTACCACACAAAACCTCAAAAGGATACATTCTGATCGACAACTGGTAACTATTGTTTTAAAAAAACTCAACCATCCCCAAATACATATCCCATTATCCACCAAAATCCAAGACACAAGAACTAAGAATAACCTCTAGGATCTGAATTGCATGCTCCGTATGCCCACCTGTCTGTGGATGGTAAGCTATGGTCAACATGACCTGAGTCCCCATTACCTCTTGAACAATCCTCCATAACCTTGAGGTAAACCTAGGATCCCTATTTGAAATAGTAGTAGAAGGACTCCCATTTAACCTCACAATGTCCTACAAATATAGCTTACTCATATCTTTAACTTTAGTGGTGTATTTAATTAGAATGAAATGAGAAGAATTCTTCAACCGATCAACAACTACCTAGATAGATTTTTTCCCTTGGGGTGTCTATGGTACCCCAACAAAAAAATACATGGACACATTATCCCACTTTAAAACCAACACTGGAAGAGATCGAAGCAATCCATAAGGTTTCAAGTGCTCTTCCTTTATCCATTGGCAGGTGTAACAGCGGGACACATAATCTGCAATGTCATGCTTTATACCCGACCACTAGAACCAAGTTCTCATTTCATAAAACATCTTTGTAGCACCTGGATTAATGGACCATGAAGATAAATTCCAATAAAAAACTGAGATTCTCACATATGTTGGGATGAAAACTCATTTTCTAAAGTGAATTATTACATCTGAATAATGAGAACAACCCAGAATTATCTCTCCCATCATAGAATTTTTCCCAAAACTTATGAAACTCATCATCCTACTGCTAACATTGCATGATAGAATCTAGGAAAGATTATGATAACTGAAAACTGGTCAGAATCATCCCTGAAATATCCTCTTGAGCATCCAATTGTAACTGAGTTAAAATCCACATAATATTCCACTCTTCCATCCATTCCAAAACATCTTGTGATGGTAACTTCTTGCTTATAGCATCTGAAAAAACATTCCCTTTCCCTGGGATTTAATCGAGTTCTGAAGGTATTCTATCCATCGCCTCTATTAGATATTAAAGTCTTCCTTGTAAAATATATAACTCATACTCTTATGATCAGATAGAACTATGAAATTCTCCCCAAAGAGATAGTGTCTCCAACATTTAAGTGCATGCATCTCTGTTGTAAGAGCTAAATCATGTGTGGGGTATTTCTTCTCATGTGGTTAGAGATGATGAGATCCAGAAGCTACCAAATGTTCATCCTGCGTAAGCATGCATCCCAAACCAGCATCTAATACATCACAAAACATCATGTACCCCTTACCAGGATCAGGTAATATTAGAATAGGTGTAGATGTAAGAATTCATTTTAGTTCATCAAGTGTAGAATGAAAACTTTCATCCCTTGAGAATTTCACTGCTTTCATGGTAAGAGCAGTCAAAGGTTATGCCATCTTAGAGAAATCCTTGATGAACCGTCAGTAGTATCCAATAAGACCAAGGAATATTTGTATCTCAAAGACATTTCTTGGTTCCTTCTAGGAAGAAATAGATTTTTCATTATCTGTTTCAACTAACAAGCCATTCTCATAAATGTTTTGCCCCAATAACTTCACTTATCGAATCTAGAAACTACATTTTGAACACTTTCCATATAGACAGTGATTTATCAGAATCTCTAGAACCAAAATCTGATGGTTCTCATGCTCACACTTAGACTTTAAATAAACTTGAATATCATCCATTAACACTACCAGAAATGTGTCAAGATATTGGTAGAATATTTGATTCATTAAGTCCATAAAAACTGTAGGATCATTAGTCAGACCTCACAGAATCACAAGATATTCATAATTTCTGTACCTACTCCTGAAGGTCATCTTTTCTATATCAGACTCCTGGAATCTGAGCTGATGAAAACAAAATCAGAGATCAATCTTTGAAAACCATTTTTCTCCCATAAATAGATCAAAAAAATCATCCACATGAGCCAAAGGGTATCTATTCTTAATCATTACTTTGTTAAGCTTCTGATATTCCACACATAATTGAAGTGAACCATCTTCTTTCTTGGCAAAGATAATGGGGAATGCCAAAGGTGAAACACTATAGTGAACAAAACCCTTCTCTAACAGGTCATCTAACTGAATCTTGAGCTATTTCAACTATTCTATTTCCATATGATAATAATTCATCGATATCAGATGCGTACCAAGAACTAGGTCAATCTTGAACTCAATATTTCTTTATAGAGGAAGACAAGAGAAGTACTTCGGGAAAAAATCATGAAAGTCTCAGACAACAACAGGAAGATCTTTAATATAAGAAACTTTATCAGGCTCAAACGTAACAGCATCTAATAAACCCCTATGCTATGGGTGGTACGATCCTACATGACTTGACCATGGGTCCCACTCTCCCTAAAACACATGAGATCTCCCATCAGCAGTAATAAACGAAACACACCAATGATAATAATCAACCTCAACTTGATGAGCGACAAGCCAATATATATTGATGATGATGTCAAACAGATCTAAATCAAGAATGAGAATATCCCAGAACAACTCTGTGTCAGCTATCATGAACAAAAAATAAGGACACTAGAACCCCTACTCTTTCCTCTTTCCAAGTGGTGTCACTAACTCCTTTGTAAAGGGCATAAGTTCTGTTGGATGTTTAATCATATAAACAAAACATGAAGATATAAATGATTGAGACTCACCAGTATCAAAAAAAATTAGTAGCTAGTGAAGCTTCAATAAGGAGAATACATATCACTATTTATAGACCTAAATCTACATCTGTTGTACACTCATCTACTGCATGTAAATGCTACACTCCTGAGTCCTATGGATGGATCCCTATATTCTTTGAGGATTCTGACTGAACCGTAGTATCCTTGGGATCCAATGAACCCTGGACTCAGTAAGGAATATCCATGTCCTGACAGAAACATTGTAGTTGACCAACTTGTCCATGGCTATTGCACGTCTTCACAGGCATATGACATGCACTTCTGTTGTAACCCCCATTCCGTACTGGTAGTAAGTCAGATTCATGCTTCCAACTGCAACAGATGGTGAAAAGAAGGCTCACAATTGAGAACCACCTCTACCACTCCAACAATGGTCCTTCCACTTTCTCTTATTCCCATTCATGCCATTGAATATATCACCAGTTGGAAGAGAAGAGCTGGTAAATACAACCTTTCCTACCTTATCCATATCTTCCATCATTTCTCTATCAACTATCTCCTCATAGAGATAAATCCTCTACATGAACACTTGGGATTTAATATTTAGTTGCAAACCCTGTAGGTACTTCCGCTGCTTCAGCTGGTCATTCCATACCACGTCCATAGAAAAATAGACAACCTCAACAAACTGGTTAGAGTAGGATGACATAAAATGATCTCCCTACTTTGATGATAGGAGCTCCAGATATTTTTCCAACATCAGAGACTTTGGAAAAAACATCTGAATGAATAGGGTTTTAAAACCCTTCTAATCCAAACCCACACTGCCTGGACCATAGAGTCCCACCAACGCTTATTGAAACCCTCAAGTAAAAATGCTACGCACTTCACCCTGATATTCTCAGGTGTCTCTAGGAAGTCAAAGATTTTATCGATCATGTTTATCCAATCCTACACCTCTTGAGTTTCAGTCGTCCCTTTAAAATATTATGTCTTCTCACGTAATAGCTCTCATGATTGATTTCTTTCCCCTAAAACTCTTGGATGTACCTCAGATACAGCATTCTAAACTAGTGGAACATCTTGATAAATCACACGGACTGCCCATACTATTTTCTTAATGATCTTCTGACCCATATTTGGATTACCTTGAGGAGAATTAGTTTCACCTTTCATAGGAACATGTGGAAAACATCTCAGAGGCATACTAAAGCACACTGAAACATAAGAACAATTAGACACTGAACAAATACCAGTTCAAACTGGAAATCCCATAAGAAAAAAAATGATATTTAATAAAATCCAACACTAGAGAGACATATCCTGACATCCCATGTTAACTTGAGTCGTGTTATGATAAGAGTTGGCAAGGAACTCATCGCAACATACCTCTCAAGTCCCGAAAATCATATCTCTAGTCTAACTGACATCCCAAGAGAATATTCTTGAGTACAAACCCACTCTAATACCAAAATGTAACAAACTGACCTGAGTTTCCCAAAAACCCGACACCCGACCCGATCTGTCACATACCCGAAGGGCGTTCCTAATCCCCAGGGGTTGGTGACAAGCACCAGAGCATCAGATGAAAAAACTAAGGGAATGATTTCTCCCAACTTGAATGACCACAAAACATATATATAGATCAATGAAAAAAATTAGAAGACTAAAATATATATATTCCATAACTATAATGAAAACAGTGGAAACAACACAACAGAAACAGTATCTAAAAACTCCAAAAGACAATTCTGACTGTAAGGTAATCAAAATAAAATGGTTACTCCAATGATAGCATGGATTAACTCAAACAATCTCACCACCAGCTACCCATCTCATCTCACATAAACCTCTCCACCTCACTGCAGTGCCTTGCCTTTCCCTACACTGGAAGACAAACAAAGGTCTACGCACCCCTGAAGCTTTGCAAAAGTTGTGAGCTAACAGAATCAGTAGGATCCCACCTAGGTGTTCCATAGAAAGTCTTTGTATATCAATTCACGTATTCTTACTTAAAATTTATAACATGTCGTGATAGGAAGTAAAGATATTTTATAGAAAACATGGTAAACATTCCCTTTTCCAAAGTTCTAAACAAAAGTAGGTATATCAATTTCAAATCAAATTTTCCATAACATTGTCCACAAGAATTAACATTCATATCCAGGACAACTCATAAATCCAAGAAATAAAAAATAGAAGCATGGGTATCATGCACCAAGGAATATGAAAGGTCTAGGTAGCATACTACTTGTACCATAAGAATCAAGTGCACAAATCTGATCCTAGAACAACGGGCCTAGGAAGTATACGAATACCCCATGAGAAAAGCCCCCATAATAGGCCAACTAAATATAGGTAAGACCTAAGATAAACATCCTTGATAATTTCAAAGCAATGGACAATGGTCTCAATTTAATTCTTCCACCTAAGTACCCAAGGAAACCAATGTGTTCAATTTCACAAACCAATTTCAAAGAATTGAAAACCATTCAAAATCATTTCACAATCCATTTATCAAAATCTAGGAAACCCCATTTTTCTTTCAAAACCATTTTTCAATACAAACAATAATCATTCCAATTTCATAAATCAATTTAGACTAGTGGAAAAAATGTTTAACATGTCGGCATTTTCCACGTAGGTTCTATATAACTGATGTGCAAAGCATTAATGATCGATATATCACATCGATTATTTTCTAACCAACCTAATATATCAATCAAGATCTATATTTTAAATCAGTTATAAAATAACCGATGTAAAATATACGGGGATTATCTTTTTTATGACGGTTATTGTATAACTGATGTGAAAATTCAATCTGGCACACTTTATCACGTCGGTTATAAAATAACCAACGTGATAAAGGAAAGCTCAACACTTTATCAGGGAAGCTATTTTAAAACTGACGCGATAAAGGAAAGCTTAGTGCTTTACCATGTTGGTTATAAAAAACCGACGTGATAAAGCCAATCTCAGTAATTTATTACAGAGGTATAAAGCGACACATATCACGAAGTTTATTTTATAACCGACATGATAAAAAGTTTTCTACGTCGATTGTTAAATAACTGAAATTATAAACATTAAAAAAATAGTTTATCACAGAGGTTATTAAATAACCGACGTGATAAATCTTTTAAATGATTTATCACACCCCGTATTCAGTCATTCTATTTTCTTCGATTGGGAAACCTGAAACCCGTATCTCTCATGCAGAAAACCTAGAATAGATTCGTCAAAGTCGTACCCTACAACCTCGTTTTTCCAAAACCATTATTCATATTTATTATTATTAGATCTATCAGGTTGACTCAAAACACTCAAGTAAGCCTCACACGACTCCTTTTCAGTATTTTCCCACAATGCCCTAAACTAATTTTTTGAGATGTTATTTTTCTTTAGTATTATTATCATGGTTAGTTTCATAGTGTTCATCTATACCATGCTAAATTATTTTCTGGTAAAATAAACCTATGGAAGTTATATCATGCATGTTTATGATTTTTTTGTGTTCTATCATGTGTGTGTGCGCATACAGGGGGTTCCCAGGGGGTGAGGGCTATGCAAGTGGGTGGGGTGTCTAGCGGGGTTGGGTGGGCTGTCCAATTGGGTGGGGGTGTCCAGGGGGTGTCAAAGGGGGTGGGGGTGGTGTCCAGGGGAGTGTGGGGGCTGTCCAAGGGGTTGGAGGTGTCCAAGGGGGTGCGGGGGAGGTCAAAGGGGGGTGGGGTGGTGTCTAGGGGGTGTGTGGGTTGTCCAAGGGAGGTGGTGGTTGTCCAGAGGGTTTGGGGGGCTATCGAGAGGGTTTGGGGGGGGCAGTCTAGGGTTGTGGGGGGGGGGGGTCATGGGGGCTGTCCAAGGGGGTTGGTGGGGGGTGTCCAAGGGGGTGGGGCCTGTCCATAGTGTTTGGGGTTTTTCCGGGGAGCTGTCTAGAGGGTTGGGGATGTCCAGGGGGTTTCCAAGTGGGTAGGGGTGGGGGTGTCCAAGGGGGTGGGGGTTGTCTAGAGGTTTGGGGGATGTTAGGGGGTGGGGGCTCTCTAGAGGTGTGGGGGATGTCAAGAGGGGTGGGGGGGATTTCCAAGGGGGTGTCCAAGGGGTTGGGGGAGGTGTCCAGAGGGTTTGGGGGTTGTCTAGAGGGTTGGGGGTGTCCAGGGTGTCCATGGTGGTGGGGGGGGGGGGGTAGTCCAGGGGTGAGGGGGGAAAGGGGGTGGGGGTGTCGAAATGGGTGGGGGTTTTTCCAATGCAGTGGGTAGGTGGGGGCTGTCCAAGGGGGTCGAGGCCTGTCCAGAGGGTTTGGGGGGTTGTCTGGGTGGGTTGTCCAGAGGGTTGGGGGTGTCCAAGGGGGTAGGAGGTGGGGGTGGTGTCGAGGAGTGGTGGGGGTTTCCATGGGGGTGGGGGATATCTAGAGTTTTTGGGGGCTGTCCAGTGGGTGGGGTTTGTCCAGAGGGGTGGGGGGCTATCCAAGGGGGTGGTGGTGTCTAGGGGGTTGGTACAGTCTATGTTTGAGGTTTACACTATGATTTTTAGGGATTCAAGCATTATGAAAAGATGAGGGTTGTTTCAATATGAATCTATTTAGTTATATATATTTTGACAAGTCATTAACTATGATAAAATGATGGGTTATGGGGGAGACTATATCGTGGTTTTCAAAGATGCGTAGTTATCACTACCCCATTGTGTCGTGGTGATAGGCTTTAAACTGTGATTTTCTCCATCCAAGTTTTTATTTTTAATTTTATTTGATTCTTAGTTTTACTCCATTTTCTCCAGTTTTCTATCAACCATTGGAGTCCCCATGGTTTTCTTGGATTCCATGGAATTTCCTTAAATAAGTTACTTATTATATGTTATTCTCCCTTTATTCATTGTTTCTTTTTTCCTTCTTCATCTAATACTTCATCTCCTTAATTCCTTCTATTATTAGGTATGTTTGGTCATTTTTAAATAGATGGTTTAATAGTAATCGATGTGTTATAGGGTTATTAAGAGCTTTGGGGGTGTCTAAGGGGCAGGGGAAGTCTAGAGGGGTGGGAGGATGTTCAGGGGTGGGGGCTCCAGAGGGGTGGGGGGTTGTCCAAGGGGGAGGTGGTGTATAGGGGGTGCCCAAGGGGATCGGAGTAGTTTCCAAGATGGTGGGGGTGTCCAGGGGGTTGGGGGTGTCCAAGGGGGTGTCCAAGGGGGTTGGGGGTGGGGTGGTGTCCAGGATGGGTGGGGTGATGTCCAGGGGTGGGAGTGGTGTCCAGGGGGTGGGGGCTATCCAAAGGGGTGGGGGTTGTCCAGAGGGTTCGAATCGTTAGGATCTGTGTAATTTTCAGCAGTGAATGTATACATATTTTAACATTTATAAATCATATTTATTTTTTATGGAAGGGTGAATTTGGTATCCAGTTGCACCAGGATTTATTCTTTTTGAGCGTTAAGAAGAAAATATCCAAGATGAATTTAAAACTATAATATCTAACTGTATTTTCTTTTTAAAATCATATTCAAGCATATTTTTTAAAATACGCATAGATTTGTTTTATATTTCAAAATTTTCTTACATTCAAAATATGATTTTTTTCATAAAAACATATATTTGTCTTATCTTAAAAAGATGTATAATTATGATATTTTTTAAATGTAATAATGAGTCGAATTTGGATTATGGAACATTGAATAAGCAATGAATATGAGAGAGGTATTGATGTGTTTTTTGGAATTTTCTAAACAAAATGTTCTGAGTAGTGACATTTTTTTCTATCCATGCCTGAAATGTTTGAATATGAAGAAGTTGGAAAGTAGAGAGATAAAAGATCATCTGATTTTTCATGGTTTTAATACAAGTTAAAACCCTTGGATTTGGAATGGTGAAAATGGGAAGAATGTCACTGATGATGATGATTTTCAAGATGGTGACTCCGATGGAATTGAAGAAATGATTCGCAATATTGTAGAAGAAAAAATTAAGATAGAACCGACAGTTTCGCTTCTATGTAGTGATGCTGAAAAACCATTATATCTTGGTCGTATAGATTTTACAGTTTTTTCATCATTGTTAAGATTGATTAACTTGAATGGAAAACATGGATGGAGTGACAAAAGTTTTACAGAGATTCTACAATTGATAAAAGAAATTCATCCAAAAGATAATGATCTTCCAGATTCACATTATAAGTCCAAGAAAATATTATGCCCGATGGGATTGGGATACAAGAGAAATACATGCCTGTCTGAATGATTGTATGATATATAAGAAGGAATATGAACTTTTTTCAGAGTGTCCTAAATGTGGGACACCACGGTATAAGGTGAAAGTAAAATCACAGGCTGATGTAGAGATTAAAAATATCCCTTCAATGATATTTTGGTATATTCTTATAAGTCGTCATTTCAAACATTTATTTTCTTATTCACATGATGCAAAAAGGTTAAGATGGCATAATGATGAGCGGTTATGTGATGGAAAAATATTCCATCTAGTTAATTGTCTATAGTGGGAGAAAATTGATGAGCACTATCCTACATCTGGAAATGAAATTAGAAATCTCAGACTAGGGTTGTGCACAGATAAAATGAATCCATACCGAACCCTCAGTAGCACACATAGTTCATGGCCTGTTTTATTAGTATTTTACAACCTCTCTCCTGAAGTTTTTATGAATCGAAAATATGTCATGTTGAGTATAATGATCTATGGTTCTAAGTAAACTGACAACGATATTGATGTTTTCTTTTCACCATTGATTGATAATTTGAAACTTTAATAGGAGGATGGTATTTGGGTGTATGATTTTTATAAAATAGAATATTTTCAACTACATTCAGTGATTTTGTTCACTATAAATGACTTCCCAGCATATGGAAATTTGTCTGGATATAGTGTTAAAGGGAATAAAGCATGTCCAATTTTCAAACAATAGACTTCATATTTATAATTTCATCATGGTAGGAAAACAGTGTACATGGGGCATTGAAAGGTTTTGCCTTTGGATCACTCTTATAGAAGACTAAAAAGGCATTCAATGGCTCACAATAATTTGATATTTCTTCAAAACCTTTATCCATGGATCTGTATTTTGAGAGGGTGAAGAACCTTGATGTGACATTGGGAATAACACAGAAATCTGGTAATAATAGACATATTTGGAAGAAAAGGTCAATATTTTTGAGCTACCATATTGGAGATATCATGAAGTTAAACATAATATTGATGTCATGCACGTGGAGAAGAATATCTGTGATAGTTTTATTGGAACATTGTTAGATATTAAAGGAAAGACTAAAGATGGGTTGAATGAAATATTAGACTTACTATCAATGGGAATACGTTTGGAGTTATCTCCCACTCTTAATGGAAGATGAACATTTTTCCCCCTCCTTGCCATGCATTATCAAAGAGGGAGAAAATTAGCTTTTATCAGTGTCTTCATGATATCAAAGTTCCTCAAGATCATTCTTCAAATGTAAAAAAATTTGTCTCATTGAAGGAATTGAAGTTGATAGGTATTAAATATCATGATTTTCACGTCATGATTAAACAACTTCTACCAGTTGCATTGTGTGGAATATTTCCCATCCGTGTCAGAAAGTCTATAGTGAAGTTGTGTTATTTTTTCAACTCAATTTGTAATAAGTCGATTGATGTGAATGCTTTAAAAATTTTGGAAAAGGATGCAATTTGTATACTTTTTCGATTCAAAATATATTTTCCACCAACTTTTTTTGATATAATGGTGCATTTAATGATTCATCTGGTTCGAGAAATAAGGATTTGTGGACCTGTATATCTTTTCTGAATGTATCCATTTGAAATGTATATGAAAATATTGAAGGGGTATGTTAAGAATCCATATTGACCCGAAGCATCCATTATTGAAAAGTATATTTCTGAGGAGGTTGTAGAGTTTTGTACAAGATACTTGGTTGTGGAGCAGCACATAGGTTTGCCTTCATCTCTCCATGAACGAGTTAATAATGAGGGAAAGGGGATTAGTGGCTTGAAATTCAAATAGTTGTCAGTTGAACAAATGAAGAAGTTAGAATCATACATCTTGAATAACATAGTTGATGCTCAACTGTATATCACATTGGATATTAATGAGTTAAAACAATGTCATCCAAAGAAGAAAGAAATGTGGATTTTGAATGAGCACAACAAAACATTTTTTTCATGGTTTAAAAAGACCTTGCTTGGTAAATCAGATGTATCAGATTCATTAAAATGGATAGTGGGTGGTCCATGTTTAAATGTGATAACATGGTCTAGTTACGACATTAATGGATATACATTTCATACGAAATCTCAGGACAACAGAAGTGCAGTTCAGAATAGTGGTGTATTGGTCTGTGCAGAAGCAATGCATTTTTTGAGTGCAAAGGAAAAAAACACAATTTCTGCATCAAGTGCATATTATGGAGTGATTGAAGACATATGGGAGGTTGATTAAATTAAAATTAAAGTTCCTGTTTTAAACTGTAAATGTTTTATCGGTAACAACAATGTCAGACACGATGAATTTGGAGTGACAGTTGTTAATCTAAATAGATTAGAAGACACAACCGATTATTTTATAATGGAAACACATGAAAAATAAATTTTCTATATAGTAGATCATCAGATATGTAGTGGGATTTTGTTTTACAAGTGAAAAAAAATATGTTGGTGAAGATTAACTTTATGAAGATGTTGATTTATGCGAGATACCTACTTCCATGTAAAGAATAACAGAACATAATGATGAGCATGTTGAAGACATGGTTAGTGCCATAAAAATGATCATGATGAAGGAATTTGGGAAAACAATCCATTTGTACATTCCTAAAATTACAGGTAACATTTTTTTATTTCTTGTTTATATTAATTATTTTCATAAAATGTAAGATATTGTTTGTTTTTTCTTTATTAAAACATGTATTAAAACAAAATAAGTATAAGTTTTTATTTTTTTTAATTTTTTTTAGTTTACTTCGTCATGTTTACCATTACATAAATTATATATCTATTATTTTTTTTCAGTGACAATGAATTTACCATGTTTACCATGTTTACCATGCTTACCATTTTTACTATGTTTACCATGTTCACCATGTTTACCATGTTTACCATGTTTACCATCTTGACCATCCTTACCATCTTTACCATTGTTTAACATGCTTACCGTATTAACCATGTTTACTATTATGTAACTTAGTAAAATTTTATATTTTATGATTATAGTAGTATTGTAATATTTGAATTTTTATATTTGTGAACTAATTTTTGTTTTTTTTTATTTGAAGGATAATGAAAGATCAATCAGTTGATCAACCACATGATTCTGGAGATGAACATATTGGTCATACCTCTGGGGAGGAACATTCATATGCTCCTCTTGATGTTCTCCAATCTTCCTCATGTGCTCCCATTACGACAAAGAGTTCAAGAGTTGGTAAACATGGGTCCACAAGTTTACCAAAATTATCACTTTCTTGTACACAGGATCAGAGGATACCCATTGACTTTGATGAGAATGATATTCCTAGAGGTCCAAATGCAAACGATTTTAAGAGTTTTGTATCAACTCAGGGTAAGATCAAAGTAAGCATTTTGTATAATGACTAGAGAAGTGTGGACAAAGCGATAATCTTTTAGTTGTGGGAAACGATTTTGGTAAGATATTTTTCTATTGTTTTCTTATTCTTTAAATGTTTCTAGTATATATATAATATGTTAAACCTCTTCTTTATCAGATTACATTTGATATTCCTGACAATGGAGGAGTCACGAAGAAATGCTTATTGATGGATGCTAGGAGATAGAGGGATTTCAAATAAACCCTCACATGTGATTTCATTTTTAGTCATAGGATTCATGACAATCCATGTCGTATATATCCTTTCATAGAAGAACACACATGGAGACAATTTATTGAAAGTAAAAGAAATGATTCATTTTTGGTAAGGGAAATATAAACTTTTATAATCTTTCTTATATAAATGATCTTATTAATGTTTTGTTAATTATTTCTTAGTCTTAATTTTCAGAAAACAAGGAAATCTCACCAAGATATCCAATCTAAAAAAGTATACCCTCATAGTTTATCATAGGGAGGGTATACATTATTGGAAGAACAAATGATGATGGAAAACTTACAAAAACTAATAGTTGAGTCTTCAAGATCTTGAGAGGTAGCCCCTCTATCCCCTCTATCTAGATATGAAAAATGGAAGAGAGCTTGGATGGGCAAAAAAGTTCAATATCCTTTGAAAAATTCGAGAATCGTAGCTGAGAGGATTGTAAGATATCTATTTTATTTATTTAAGTTAACTATTTTCTTAATATAATTTCAATCATTAAAAAAAATTCAATTTATTAATACAGGATTCCCTTAAGGATCAGAGCTTACAGGGGATATTTATAGCTTCTGGGAGGCAAGATATTTTATCTGCAGTATTGGGAAATCCCAAACATCTTGGTCGTGTATGAGGATATCCGGCAGGTGTATCGGTAAGAAAAGTGTTTCCACGTTCTTCAACTTCTCATGTTGAGGGTGTTTATACAAAAATAGAATCCTTGGAGGCTGAAGTTCATAATATTAATGCGACTATGGAGGAAAATATTAGAGCTTCGGTATAGTCTATATTTGCAGACATGTAAATACAATTTCAAACAACATATCCCACTCCTCCACCTCCCCCTATAGACCTCGTTATTTATCCTCCACCTCCTCCATTATCTCACACCCCCCACCTCAGCCTGAGGACCCCATTTTTTATTCTACTCCTCCACCGCAACTTCCTACTTATTGTAAGTTGTATATTGATGATCCTCAACATCATATAGTTGCATATGGGTTGGTATATTGTGTAAGAGATACAGTTTATCATCAACAATTAGAGGTAGAAAATCAAAGGGTCACTGTATAGGATATTATAGATAGATCATCTCAAGTACCATTACCTACAGATGAGGTGACGACAGTTGGACATAGTATCAGACATTTTTTAATTTGGCCATCTAGACTTCTTTGACTCATTACCATAAAGGTATGTATGTTATATCTTCTATTTTTATTTTATTAAAGTTGTATTATCATTTGAAAACTAATATATTTTTCTATTTATTTTTACAGGAATACTGCAAAGGTAAAGAAATATTATATAGACAAAAACAAAGACAAATGGCTACGACATCAGATACAGATTCTAGTAGTCTTGACAGATTGTCAAGATATTCAAATTTGTTGGCGGATCATTATGAGTTTTCCAATGGAATCTCATGTATGTGGATGTTCAATAACTGTGGGGATTGTGAAAACTAATATCATGAAGCTTGTTAGTGGAGATAATTTTGGCATCAACGTGGTGAAAACTTTTTCCATGTAAGTCTTAACACCTTTTCCTTGAGTTATATTTATTAAAAATGTATACTTATGTCTATTTTTTATTAGGTATCATTATAACATTTGTGAGAAGAATGAGTGGAAAATCTATATCGATTCATGGACCCACATTTGATTTCCCCTGAAGCGCGTGCATTGGATGAGGAACAAATAATGCTTTATATTGCTGAAAGAATTGAACAAAATATAGTCACACAATGTTGGATGATGCCTTTTTTGAGAGGTATGAAACACATCTCTCTCAAAGAGTTCATTATCTTTTAACATAAAAAACCACTAACCTTAAATTTTCTTTTATCAGTGATCATTGGATGTTGGTGGTTTTTTTTCCAAGGGAGAAAACACATTATTGGATATGCTCTGCCCATGGTGATGTGTGGGAAAGTTTTAAGAAAATTTTGGAAAAGTAAGTTTAAATTTCTCAATAGTTTTATATATTATAATTAATTTTAAATTTATCCCATTTGTATTATTTTATAGAAGGGGATGGGTCTACATTCAAAAACACACAAAGAAAAAGAGTGCGAAGATCAAATATGTAAATGCAAAGGTAAATATCCATTTATAATTTGTACTTTTTGATTTATTAAATAAAAATTATGTATCGAATTTACACTCATTCTAATAGAATTTTCATGAACAACAAGGCGTCATCGAATGCAGATATTATATGTTAAGATTTATGTATGAAATAATAACAACTAGGACAGTTTTGAACTGTGAACTGGTAAGTTTTCCTTTCAAAATTTTCCATAATATTTCATTTGATTTATTAATTATACACTTTAACTACTATCCTTTTAATTTGTATCTATTTTATGACACTCAACCCTATAGTGCTCAAGACGTCAAACACTTACAAGTGGAATGGTCAAATTATTTTACAGGTTTGATTGAATTTTATTTGTTTGTAGTGTACAATGTAATTTTAAATATCTTCATTTTAATTGTGTATTTGGTAGTAGTTTAGGTTGGATATTTTTTTAAGTTTACATTGTCTGTTTTGAATGTTATATATGTGAATTTTTAATTTTTCTCTACTTATTGTTTTGGTCTACTTATTATGGTTTTTCTGGTATGGATTCTGGTATGGGGGGAGGGGTTCCAAGGGTGTGTGGGGGTGTTCAGTGGGGTGGGGGTATCTAGGGGTGTGGGAGGGATGTCCAGTGGGGTGGGGGGTATCCTGGGTGTCCATGAGAGTGGGGGGAGTCCAGGGGGTGGGAGAGTTTCCAGGAGGGTGGAAGTGTTGTCCCAGGGAGTGGGGGTGTCCAGGGGTGTGGGGGTGTCCTGTGGGGTGAGGGGGGTTTCCAGGGGTGTGGGAGGGATGTACAGCAGGGTTGGGGGGTCCAGGGTTTCCATGGGGATTGGGGGGTAGTATAGGGGGTGGGAGAGGAGGCATTTCCATCCTTAAGGGGGCTGAATGCTGCTGGAAGTTACTCATCACTCCCACATGCGATGCTTGAGCTCTAAAAATGTTTCACCAATGCTTTCTTTCCCTGTAAATATCATTCATCCTGTCACGTTGATGCCAGTATAACCAGGGGAAATTCCGTCATGTGTGATGGTTTTTTCCCCATGGTTATACTGGCATCAAAGTGATAGAATGAATGATGTTTACAGGGGAAGAAATAATTGGTGAAACATTTTGAGAGATCAAGCTTCGCATGAGGGAGTGATGAGTACCTTATAGCGACGTTCAACCCCCTGAGGTGCAGCAATGCCTCCTCTCCCAACACCAGCTATCTAGAGGTTGTCCAAGGGGTGGGGCAGTCCAGGGGTGTGGGGGGTGTCCATGGGTGTGGTGGGGGTTGTCCAGTGGGGTGGGAGGGTGTCTAGGAGGGTGGAAGGGATGTCTAATCGAGTGGGGGGATGTACATGGGGTTTCCAAGGGTGTTGGGGGATATCCAGGGGTTTGAGGTAGTCTAGGGGTGTGGGGGTGTCTAGGGGTGTGGTGGGGGTTGTCCAGTGGGGTGGGAGGTTCTCTAGAAGGGTGGGAGGGATGTCTAGGCGAGTGGGGGGTGTCCAAGGGTATGGGGGCTGTCCAGGGGGTGGGGGAAGTCCAGGGGTATGGGGGTGTCTAGGGGTGTGGTGGGGGCTGTCCAGTGGGGTGGGGGGTTCTGGTCTATTTTTGGTCGGGTTTTGGTCTGTTTTTGGTCTGGGGGTGTCCAGTGAGGTGGGGGTGTCCAGGGGTGTGGTGGGGGTTGTTCAGTTGGGTGGGAGGGTGTCCAGGAGGGTGGGAGGGGGTGTCTAGGCAAGTGGGGGGATATCTAGGGGATTCCAGGGGTGGGGGACTGTCTAGGTGTGGGGGCAGTCTAGGGGTGCGTGGGTGTCCAGGGGTGTGGTGGGGGCTGTCTAGTGGGGTGGGGGGGGGGGTTCTGGTCTGGGTTTGGTCAGGTTTTGGTCTGTTTTTGGTATGGGGGTGTCCAGTGAGGTGGGGGTGTCCAGGGGTGTGGTGGGGCTGTCCAGTGGGGTAGGAGGGTGTCCATGAGGGTAGTAGGGATGTCTAGACGAGTGGGGGGATGTCCAGGGGTGTATAGGGTTGTGGGGTGTTGTCCTGGGGGTGGGGGAAGTCTAGGGGTGTGGGGGTGTCTAGGGGGGTGGTGGGGGTTGTCCAGTGGGGTGGGGGGGTCTGGTCTTTTTTTTAACTTTTTGGTCTATTTTAGGTCTATGGGAGGGCTATTCAGGGGTGTGGGAGTGATGTCCAGGGCGTGTGGGGGTATACATGAGGGTGGGGGTTGTCCAGGGGTGTGGGGGGCTATCCAGGGGTGGTGGGGTTTTCCAGGGGTGTGGGGGTCTCTCTAGGGGGTGGGGTAGTCCAAGGGTGTGGGGGTTTCTAGGGGTGTGGTGGGGGCTGTCCAGCGGGGGGGGGGGGGGGGGGGGGTTGGTCTAGTTTTGTTCGGGTTTTTGTCTCTTTTTGGTCTGGGGGTGTCCAGTGAGGTGGGGGTATCTAGGGGTGTGGTGAGGGCTGTCCAGTGGGGTGGGAGGGTGTCCATGAGGGTGGGAGGGATGTCTAGGTGAGTGGGGATGTCCAGGGGTGTCAAGGGGTGTGGGGGATTTCCAAGGGTGGGGAGAAGTCTAGGGGTGTGGGGGTGTCCAGGGGTGTGGTGGGGGCTGTTCAGTGGGTTGGGGGGTTCTGATCTGTTTTTGGTAACTTTTTGGTCTAGTTTAGGGGTGTGGGAGGGCTGTATAAGGGTGTGGGAGTGTTGTATAGGGGTGTGGGGGTATATATAAGGGTGGGGGTTTTCTAAGGGTGTGGTGGGCAGTCCAGGGGTGTGGGGGGTGTCCAGGGGTGTGGTGGGGGGCTATCCCGTGGGGTGGGGGGGTTCTGGTCTATTTTGGTCTATTTTTGGTATCCTTTTTCTCTAAGACAGGTAAATTGGCTTGGCATAGTAGTGGTTCAGTTTCATTTAAAAAAAAATTTATGTTGGTTATTTTATAACCGATGTAAAAATTCATTGGTATTAGGTTTAATGTTGGTTATTTGGAAACCAACGTAATAACTTCATGGGAAATGGTTTTTACGTCAGTTATTTCATAACTGACTTAATAAATTGGAATGGATAGTTTTTTAAATCGTTTATTTTATAGCTGACATCGTAGATATTTGTTTATGTCAGTTATTATATAACCGACATTGTAAAACTCTTGCCATACAGGTTTATCATGTCGGCTATAAAAATAATCGACGTGATAAACTCTTCAGAGGAGTGATTTTTGACGTTGGTTATATAATAACCGATGTTAAAGGTTATATACCACATCGGTTATTAAATAACCTACATAATAAACCATGAATTTGAATCATTTTCCATGTCGATTTTTCATTAACCGACGTGGAAAACGCTTCGGATTTGTTTTTTTAAGGTTAGGGCCAAATCCTCAATTTATTATTAAAGAAAATACCTCTTTATAGGGTAGAGGGAGACCCAATACATATCCCGAAGGCCCAAGGCCAAGTGTCCTGAATACAAGTCTTGAAAGCCCATTTTTTCGCCCAAAGGACCCTCTGTGAACTATACTGCTACGTCGGATTTGTGTTTTTTATGTCAGTTGTAAAATAACCGATGTAAAAAACTATGTTTATAACGTATCATATAATAACATCGGCCAAAATCTAACATTAAAAATAAAAAAACCGCTGTAAAAAAATTCTGCACTATTGTTATAATGAAATTTGAAAACAAAAACATGTAGGTTCATTATCATAAGCTAGAGACAGAACCACTTACCTCAAATTTTGGGTCGCACACACCCACAAAGGAATAAAAAAACAATTAAACCCAACAACGCCGTCAGCGAATGCCCTATAATCAAACCCGCTCTTCAAATGATTTATTCAAAATAGAAGATAAGGGTTTGGAGGATAGAATAAATCCCACCTATCTCAAGAACGAACGTCTGTTGCACCCCAACTAGCTAAATAACGGCCTTTGAGACAAGATCTCACAACGAATCTAGATGATGACAATAAGAAACATCCAACATGGATCAGTGGATATGATAATACAAGTCTAGTTCGCTATTGTGATCAATTATAAGTAATAATCATAGAGAACACTTATCTGGAGAGACACAATATAGAAGAAACGATGAACCGGTACCGATAAGATCGATATGGAAGGTTTTCAGTCTCTCAAAAATTCCCTTGAACTACCTTAGTTCGATATCCATGAAGTTTAGAGAGAAAAGTATCGAGAAAAACTTTCAAATGTGTGACTTTAAACTAGGAATGGATCGAGTCATGACATGTACCCCTTAGTCAGAGCATCTAATCCACACTGGATAAGTTACACTGAAAAACCTATCACCTCAAGTAACAAATACTTTATTTAACCCCTACAGGATGGGTACCTTAGGTACATGATGGGTACTAGTTCACGGCCTGATCTCCCCATTCACGACATGATCTCCCAGTCCATGACATGAAACTAGCACCAAGTACACACCGTGTACTTTTGGTGCAGGGTGTGTACCTATTCTACAGTCGACAGTAAACCTATAAAATCACATAAAAGGATTTTAAAACAATAAGGGAACATAAAAAAATGGAAAACATACCTGATCAAGGTAATGAGATGTTACAAACTCTCCACCTTAAGGACATTTTGTCCTTAGTAAATCATCTGGAAGATGTACTCCCTATAAAAATATGAGTCCATAGATCCTTCATCAATGACTTGCATTACCAAGTCTCATGAGAATCCTATACTTATTTCCATAAAACTCTAACCAAAGGAATCGTCATCCCATGCAAGAATTTCTCTTGAGATTCAACGATCTCCATTGGTTTCTCCAAAATAGAAGCATTTGGTTCTAACTCAATTTCTTCCCAGAACAGAACATGATCAGGTTCAGGGTGATACTTCCTGAAATGTGATATGTAGAAAATATCATGAATCCCTATAAATTGAGTGGTCAATGTAAACTGATAAGAAATATTCCCAAGCTATTCAGTGACCTCAAATGGTCCAACATATCGTGTATCCAACTTTTGTTGTTTTCCAAGTCGACGATGACCCAACCAAGGAGAAACATTCAAGGAAACCCATTCACCAATGGAAAACTCCAAAGGATGACGTCGTCGATCTGCATATGATTTCTGTTGACTCTGGGCTATAACTAGATGTCGTCTCACTTCTAGAATCTTTTCTGACATCTATTGAACCTGACATGGTCCAACTAAAGCTACTTTACCTACCTCTTCCCAAAAAAGAGGTGGTCTATATGGGTGACCATAAAACACCTAAAAAGGAGTTATTTTGATCGATTACTAGTAATTGTTATTGTAAAAATATCAACCTATCCTATTTGGCTATCCCACAATCCACCAAAATCTAAGACTCATGCTCGAAGCATATCCTCTAGGATCTAAATTACATGCTTTGTTTGGTCATCTATCTTTGGTTGGTAAGTTATGGTCAACATGACCTGATTCCTCATTTCCTCTTGAAGAATCCTCTAGAACGTTGAGGTAAACCTAGGATCCCTATCTAAAACAACATCCTAAAGACTCCCATGAAACCTTGTGATATCTTGTACATACATCTTACCCAGATCTTCAAATTTAGTGGTGTCTTTAATTGGAATATAATGTGAAGACTTCTTCCAACGATCCAAAATCACCTAGATGTAATTTTTACCTTGGGGTGTCCATGGTAACCCAACAACAAAATACATGGAAACATTTTCCCACTTCTAAACTAACACTGGGAGAGGATGATGAAATCTAGACTATTTCAAGTGATCTACCTTTATCTGTTGGTAGGTGTAACAATTGGACACATAATATGGAATGCCACGCTTCATACCCATCCACCAAAACCAACATATCATGTAGTAATAGATATTTTTAGTTCCTAGATGAATGGAACATGAGGTGCAATGAGAATTAAACAGAACTGAACTTATCACAGATGCTGGGATTATATCTCAGTATTTGAAGTGAATTATTCCATCTAAAGAAAGAGACCAACGAGAAATTGTATCCCCACCATAAAATTTTTCCTGAATCTTATGAAACTCATCATCATGTTGCTGAATTTTCAAGATAGACTCCATGAGAGATGATGATAATTGAACACTGGTCAGAATCATCCTCAAAACATCCTCTTGAACATCTAAGTGAAACTGAGAAAAAAGCCTCATAAGATTCCACTCCTCCCTTGATTCTAGAATAGCCTCTAATGGTTCCTTCCTTCTTAGAGCGTCTGCAAGAAAAATACATTTCTCCAGAGTGTAAGTGATATTAAATTTAAATGTATGAAGTTATTATATTGATCACCTCTATTTGAGATTCAAGTCCTTCTGGGAAAACATATAGCTGAGACTCTTATGATCTGAGAAAACCATGATGTTCTCCCCAAAGATATACTTTCCCCGACATTTAATCATATACATCACCTATGAAAGATCTAAATAATGAGGTGGGTATTTACTCTAATGTGTTCATAGCTTAAGAGATACATAAGCTACCACATGATCATCTTGTATAAGCATGCATCCCAAACCATCACCTGATGCATCACAGAACACCATGTACCCCTTACCATGATTAGGTAAGATAAGAACAGGTTTGAATGCTAGAAGTCATTTCATTTCATCAAAAGAATATTGACACTTTTCATCCCATTATAATTTCATCACTTTCATGGTATGAGTAGTCAAAGGTAACACCATCTTAGATAAATCCTTGACTAACCTCCAGTAGTATCCAGCAGACTGAGGAAGCTTTGTATCTCAAATTCCTTTCTTGGTTCCTTCTAGGAAAAATATTTTTTACCTTCTTTCAATCAACTAACAAGACATTTTAAGAAATTATTTTCCCAAATAACTTAACTTCTCAAATCTAGAAAATGAATTTTGAACACTTTCCATCTAGATGGTGATTTCTTAGAATTTGTAGAACCAAACTCAGATAGTTCTCATGTTCACACATGGAATTTGAATAAACCAAAATATCATCAACAAAAACTACAAAAATGTGTCAATATATTGGTGGAATATTAGATTAATCAAGTCCATAAAAACTATAGGGTCATTAGTCATACCAAACAGCATCACAAGATATTCATAATGTCCATACATGCTCTTGAAGGCCGTCTTTGGTATATCAGACTCCCAAACTCTAAGATGATGATAACCTGGTCAAAGATCAATCTTTGAAAACCAATTTTCCCCCTTCAAAAGATCAAACAAATCATCCACACAAGTCCAATGCTATTTTTTCTTAATTGTAACCTAGTTCAACTTTTGATAGACCACACATAAATGAAGTGAACCATCTGATTTATGGTCAAAGAGCACAGTGGATTCCCAATGAGAAACACTAGGGTGAATAAACACCTTCTCTAATAGGTCATCCAACTAAATCTTAAGCTCTTTCAACTCCTCTGGTTACATATGATATGAAGGAATCAATATCGGATGCATACCTAGAACTAGGTCAATTTTAAACTCTAACTCTCTCTCTGGAGGAAGACTGAAGAAGTCATCTTGGAAAACGTCAGTAAGGTATCAAACAACAAGAAGAATATCCGAAAAAGAAGAAAATAATCAGGCTCAAACACAATAGAAACCAAAAAACTCCTAAGAACTTGGTGGGATGCTCTTGCACGACCTACCCTTGGGTCCCACTCTCCCTGAAACACATGAGAAATAAAATTGTCAACAAGAAACGAAATTCACCAATGATAACAATCAACGCCATATCAATGAGTGACGAGACCTTCCATATGTATTATGACGTCAAATAGACACAGATCAAGAATGAGAAAATCCTAGACCAAATCTGTGTCAGAAATTTTGAACAAACAAGGACACTAGAACCCCTACTCTTTCCTATTTACAAGAGGTGTCGCTAACTCCATTGTAAAGGGAAGAAGTTCTGTTGGATGTTTAAGAAAATCAACAAAACATAAATATATAAATGAGTGGGAGGAACCAGTATCAAAAAACTGGTAGCTACTAAAGCTTCAATAAAAATTGTACCTCTCACTGTTTCTAGACCTGCATCAACTTCCATTGGGTACTCATCTACAGTGTGTAAATTATTCACTCCTAAGTCCTATGGCTAGATATCGATGGTTTTTGAATCTTATGACTTCACTGTAGTAGCCTTTGGAGATGACTAACCTTGACCATAATAAGGCATATTCATAGCCTGACATAAATGTTGTATATGACCAACACATCCACAGGTATTTCACGTCTTCACAGGCATAGGAAAATAATTTCTGGTGTGACCCCCCTTTCCACACGGGTAGTAATTCAGAGGCACAATTCCAGCTAAAACGAGTGGTGTAGAGAAGGATAGTTATTGAGACCCACCTCCACCACTCCTATGATGGTCCTGCCACTTCCTCTTCTTCCAAATCACACCACTGAAGCTATCACGAGTTAGAAGAGAAGTGGTGGTATATATAACCATCCCTCCCATGTCCATATCTTCCAACATTTATCCATCCACTATCTATTTATAGGTATAATTCTTCAACATGAATTCCTATGATCTAATATCTGGTTACAACCCCTGCAAGTACTTTTACGCCTTTAGCTGGTCATTCCATACCACGTTTGGAGAAAAACGGACAATCTCATCAAACTGGTTGGTTTAGGATATCACCAAAAACTCTCCTTACTACAATGAAAGGAACTCGAGTGATTTTTCCAACATTATAGACTCGGTAAAAAATGATGAAAGAATAGGGTTTTGAAACCCTTCTAATCCAAACCCACATGTCTATCTTCCTGGACCATAGATTCCCACCAACACTTATCAGAACCCTTGATTCTGAATGTTGCACACTACACCGTGATATTATTAGGTGTCTCTAGGAAGTTGAATATTTTATTGATATTTTCTATCCAATCCTCCACCTCTTGAGGTTCATTCGTCCCTTTAAAGGATGGTGGATTCTTGTACCCAAACTCTTTTGCTCAATTTCTGTCCCCTCCATCTTCTAGTTGTACCTCAGCCACTGCATTCTGAACTCATGGAACATTGTCATTAACAACATGGACTGCCTGTACGATCATCACGATGACATTCTGATCCATAGGTGTATTCCCTTGAGGTGGCTCAACTGCACCATCTAGAGGAACCTGTGGAAGACGTCTCAAAGGCATACCGATGCACATCGAAACATAAGAACAATTAGACACCCAAAAAATCTCAGTTAAAACTAGAAAACCCATAAGAAAAAACAATGATTTTAAAATAAAATCCAGCACTAGAGACACATATCCCAACATCCCATGGTAACTTGAGTCTCGTTACAATAAGAGCTGGCCAAGAACTCATTGCAACATACCTCTCAAGTCCTGACAATCATATCTCCAGTCTAACCGACATCCCAAGAAAAGATTCTTGAGGATAAACCCACTCTGATAACAAACTCTAATGAATCGACTAGGGTTACCCTAAAACCCAGTACCCAACCCGATCTATCACAAACCCGAAGGGAATTCCCGACCCCCACGGGTTGGCGACAAGCACCCTGGAATCGAATAACAAAATTGAGGGAATGAGTTTGCCCAACCTAAATGACCACACAACATATATAGAGAGCAAAGAATAAATAGAGGAAGAATAAAATATATATATATTCCATAAAATTAAGGAAAATAGTGGAAACAGAACAACATAAATAGAAGATAAAACTCCAGAATACAATTATGATGGAAAGGAACTCAAAACCAAATAGCTACTCCAATGATGGCATGGCAAAAATCTAACCATCTCACCACCAGCTACAAATCATAGATGACATGAACCTATCCACCTCACTAAGGAATCTTGCATTTCCCTACACTAGAGGAAAAAAAAGGTCTACAAACCATAGAAGCAATGTGTAGGGTGTGATCTAATAGACTTAGTAAGATCCCACCCATATGTTCCATAGAAACTCTCTATATAAAAATTCAAGTATTATTATTTAAATTTTAAACATGGCATGATAAACAGTAAATCAGTTTTATATAAAACATTGGAAAACATTCCCTTTTCCAAAGTTTTAAGCAAAAATAGGTATATCAGTTTCAAATCACATTTTCCATATCATTTTCCACAATAATAAACATTCATATCCAGGCTAACTCAAAAATAAAAGGTATAAAAAACAGAAGCATGGGTATTACTCACCAAAGAATACTATAGGTCTAGGAAGAATACTACTCATACCATAAGAATAAAGTGCACAAATCTGATCCTAGAACAATGGGCCTAGGAAGGAGAGGAATACCCCATGAGAAAACCCTTTAAAATGTCAATATACATCCCCCAGAATAATAGGACTAGGAAATATAGTTAATCCCCATGATAAACCTCCTTGACAGTCAAAAATAAATGGATGATGGTGTCAAGATAAACCGTCCACCTATGTACCCAAGTTAACCAATGTGCTCGATTTCACAAACCAATTTCAATGCTTTGAAAACCATTCAAAACCTTTTCAAAATCTATTTATTAGAAGCCAAGGAAAACCATTTTTATTTCAAAACACTTTTTAAACACACACAACCACCATTCCAATTTCATAAATGAATTTATAATGAAACTTTCAAAGCAAAAAAAGTTGGTTAATTATCATAGGATTGAGACGGAACCACCTACCTCAATGTTTGGTTCACACTTTCCAGAAACAGAATCCAAAAGAAACAAAACCCAAAAATGCCATCAGCTAAGGCCCTATAATTAAACCCTCTCTTCAAAGGATTTATTAAAAATATAAGACAAGGGGTTGGTAGATAAAATAAATCTCACATAGCTAAATAATTAACGTCCATTGAACCCCTACTAGCTATGGAATAGCCTTCGAAACAAGATCTCACAACAGATCTAGATTAGGACAACAAGAAACATCCAACTTGGATCAGTGGATCCAATAATGCAAGGCAAGGGTAATATCATGATCAATTTCAAGGAAGAATGAGAGAGAACACTAACCCGAAGAGATGCACCATAGTAGCAGTGATGAACTGGCACCGATCTATTCGATCCGGAAGGTGTTGAGTTTCTCAAAAAATCACCATAACTACCTTAAGTTGAGAACCACAATGTTTTGAGAGAAAAGGACCAAGAAAAAATCCTAAATGCATGACTTTAAACTAAGCACAGGACGGGTCACAACATGTACCCCTTGGTCACAGCATGTAGTCCATTCTAGATAAGTTACATCGAAAAACCTATCTCCTAATATTAAAAATAATTTATTTAACCCCTACACGATGTGTACCTCAGGTACATGATGCGTACCAGCTTATAGCATGATCTCCCCATTCATGAAATGATCTCCCCGTCCATGACATGCAACCAGAACCAAGTACATGATGTGTACTTCAGGTACACGACCTGTACCTATTCTTCAGTCTGTAGTAAACCCATAAAAATAACATAAAATGATTTTATAACTAGAAAAGAACTTAAAAATGGGAAAACATAACTAATCAAGGTAATATGATGTTTCATTCAGCATTATTTACAGAACTTCGGTGATTTTTACCTCTGTATCTCACTGATAAACCTTCTAGAAAACAAATACTTTGAGTAAGGCCTCAAGAATTTTATTTGATCATAGGTGAATTTGAATTGGTTGACTACTATATATGTTATAGTAAATTAGTCACTGGTTACTAAACACAACTTGAGGAAAGATAGAGACCCAAAGTATGGTAGTGCGGCTTCTTAACCCAATGGTTTAGGGACAACTAGAAGAAAGTGATGTTTTGAGGGTTCTCATGAGGGAAATACCATAAAAAGTGTGAGTGATGGAAGTTTTTTCATCCGTAATTATTATGGGAGATAGGGAAATATAAGAATTTAGTGAAATAGATACCCAATCAAGTGTCAATCATGTGGAGGGATGGGCCTTGTACAATGATTCTATGGGACCTTCCCTCTAGAAGTTAGTATAAGGGGGTCAACTCTAAATACAAGTTTATTAGTGGAATTCATAGATATATGACAATATGGGATATGGAGTAGCACAAGTTGTTTAGGTATATATGGTTTTCGTGGTTGAGGCCTCCAAGTAGCAGTTTTACCATGATTGAAAATGGGTCATACTCTAGTTAGTGAGGTTATTTCACAGGGTCATAGTTGAGTCCAAATATATTAGTTATAGCCTATACCTAAGGAGAAGAGAAACAAGACATCTATAGTGAGAGGTACAATATTAGTATCTTGTACTCCAGTATCTTCCCATTTAGATATAGTTTCATCACATTATTTCATATATGTACATGTTGTGGAGAGTATTGGACTCAATTTTCATTATTCTGATGGTGTTAGGAGGCTTGATACTCCATTAGGAATCGGATAGAAGGATATAAACCAATTAAAGTAATTCCCCCATTATATAGGTGGGTGTCACTTTGTATGTAATCCTTTTATCAGTGAGATAAAAGGGTTTTACATCACACTTGGGATGCACTTTCTAGTTTCTTATCATGACCTTGTCGATTGTTATCATTGGAGGGTGTATTTCATATCCCCATAGGGTGGGGATTTTATTCACAGTGGTTAATGGGATGTTCATGAAGCAAGAGTTGGGCCAGAGCATCTTTGACTGGGTTGGATGACAACTAATATTTCTAGGTTGTATCTAGATGATCTTGGATCATGTTAGGCATATTTCCCTTCAATGGTTGATTGTTTTAGGGATGTATTCCGGGAAAAAATTTCTCGTTTACCTCCTGATAGATAGAGGTAGTTCTCTATCGATATAGTTATTGGAGTTTCACTGGTATTCATTACTTCTTATAGGAGGGATAATAATGAGTTATAGGATATCAATAGATCATTCTAGGACTTATAATGAATGGGGTTTATATGACCATGTAGTTATCCAAGGGGTTCTCTGGACTTTTTAAAAAAAAGACAGATAGAAATCATAGCCTATACATGGATTATTAAAAATTGAACCTGTTGATTATTAAGTACATGTATATCCTTCTGTGGATAGGTGATCTCTCAGACCAGCTCTGAGGATCTCAGGTGTTCTTTAAGATTGATCTGGGATCTGGTTATCATTAGTCACATGTTCAACCAGAAAACATAACTTGTATAACTTTTTGTGAAAGGTAAAATCAATATGATTATTTGGTCATCCCATTTGGTATCATGAATGTGCTAAAAAAATTTATGTCATAGATGAACCTAGTTTTCCATCCATATCTGGATTCATTTATTAAAATGGCCTTAGCCTTTTACATAAATCATTACATTATTTTAAGCATAATTAGCCTTTAAATACAAACCATGTATTGTAAAGTCTAGTGCCTTTGTGAGATTCGATACATAATTAGAAATCATGAAACCAAAATAAAACATATTTTATTTAAACTTAATAATGATATCATAACACCCTTTGATACTATAAATTTTTATAGGATAACCTGAGGAATACATGAATAAAGAGATGACATAAAAATCTCTGTAAGGGAATAAACATAGGAACATGGCATATCACATGGGTTAGAAGGCATAACATGGCCACATAAAAAGAAATTGAACATGAATAAACATATAGAATCATAACATATAAAATATTAAATCATGTAATCATGGAATCATAGTAACATGGATGAAACAGAAAACATGACATAAGAATGAATCAAGTATCGTTGCACATGGAGGATCACGAGTCAAGGATAACAAACAAGACCGTTTCACATGACATATAGTGAGAATAAACTTTATCCATTGAATTAGAGAACTATATAGGGTAACCCTTAATAACACGTTCATGAAAATTTTTTGCACTTAAATAATCATACATAAGGGCCACCCATGGAAATAATTGGCTATCGTAGTCATGTCAAAAGGCATATCAAAAGGGAATATCATAATCATGACCATAAAAGAATGAATTTAAATCATATATGGACATTAATAAGGTATAATATACATATATCATGATAAGTGGTGTCAAACTAAAGTTAAAACATTTAAAAAGAGTGTTTAATAAACTTTAGAAATAAAACATTTTAGTGCAGTTGAAGGGAAAAGTTTCCAGATTCTTTAAAATAGAAAATACATAATTGTATGTATAAAACTAGAAATTAACCAAGATAGTTTTTCATGTTAAAATGAGTTATTTTATAAAAAATGGTGGATTAAAATATATTATGGAGTGAAATTTAAAATGGGAAATAAATCAAGAAGTTCCCTTTAATTGAGCTTGCTTATTACGAAGAATTTAGAAAGGACACTTTTTAAAACATGTATTTACCCATAAAATATAGATGAAATAAATTGGATAAATGAGTGTAGAACATATAAATATAATTTATAATATTTATATAAAAATAAATAATAATAATAATATTTGGGTATAGATAGATAAATCATAACCCGAAGGAAGAAACGGAGGTTCGGAAAGAATCTCTTACCTTATGTCCGAAAGTGTTCTGCACTTGAACATAATGGCTTGGAAAATAAAATTAAATCCACTAATTCGTTAACTAATCACATTTTATACATGTATTATATTTATTATAATTTTATTATATTCATTTATGTCCATTTTTATGAGTTATAAGATAAAATTTCATCGTTCGGGAGTGTTCATTTCCATGGTTTTCATGATCGGTTCATTTGTATACGTGTATGAAAGATCATGTAGAATGGGAATAGTTATATAGAATTAAAATTATACATTATTAATGAACATAAAATAATTTATTTTTACTTATATATCATTTGGTTATATGGTATGATAATTAATCATTAGGTAAATCATTACTGATAATCATTTTGATTAATTTGGTGATTTTTCGATCATCACGAACAAGTTTTGTTATAATATTTAATATTTTGTATATATACTAGTTCTAAAACATTAAACATTATATAATAAATGTATTATAATATTTTTAAACTATAAAAATGGTTTTATTACCTTATTTAAAGGTACCAAGGGAAATTGAAAACTCATTGTCCTTAAATGCAACAAATTAACACATCACGGACGATAGTTTCATTTTTAGAAAAAAAGGGAAGGGGAAAGAAATGATGATGGATTATTCCATTAAAATAATAAAATTACAGTATGTATTAGATAATGTAGTTACCATGCCTCTTGAACAAGGTTATTTGAGGATAGAATTATAAAAAGAAAATAAATTAGAATGAAATTAAAATAAAAGGAAAGATATTTTTACCTCTTGAATTTTTCTCATTGAGAACTTCCTTGAGGCACTTCAGTTTGGTATTTTATTGAGGAAAAAGGTTTTTTGATGTGGGATAGATACATGGGAAGATTATTGGGTAGAAATTGGAAAATATTTGGGGATTAATAGGTGTGAGGAGAATAGGTGGTGTGGGGTGATATTTATAGTGGAGGAGAGAGGTGTTTTTTTTATTAATTTAATCATTAGTTTATTATTTTGGCTCAAGATAAGAAATAGTGATGATTACATGACTAAATAAAGTAAATAGAGAATTATATTTTGATATTATGGTTCTTACATCAACTATGAATCATGGAATATTGTATTTAACTTGTAATGTATATATATCGTAAATTATTGCAATTTACTATTCACTAAAATTTCAACTATTTTAGAAAAATTACAAAAATTCATCCTAACCATTTTTAAATTTATAGAATTTAAAAATGAACTCCATTTTATAAAAATAATTTTCTAAATTTTATTCATATAATTTTTAATTAAATTCATCATTTATTCGAAAAATACCAATTTTCAAATTATAACAGAATTTATAACACTGTGAAAAACTACTTATGGGCTCATAAAATTATCCTAAAATCATAATACAACAAAATAATCATTTAGAAATATGTTTTATGAAAATAAAATTTCTTTTAAATGATTATATTAATTATGAAATTTTAATTAATCATTTATGTTTTATAAAAATACCCACACTTAATTTATCATTCTCAAATAATTTATTTACTTATTTTATGATATAATTTTGTAATATTCTCATTTATAAGAATGATTAATTTTATTCATACTTTGATAGGTGAGGTTACTATTTAATTGGTCGAGTTACTATTCTTAAGGGTCACATTACTATTCCATAGGCCATCTTACATTTCTATTAGTTTATGCTTCTTAATTTCTATAAATATTTATTATTTTATTAATTATTCATTTATAAATATTTTATTATGATCTATAAGATAGTTAATGTTATTTATATTATATGAAATTATTATAAGAAGGTAATTTACATCGATAAACTTTTGGGTTGTTATATTTGTAGTGGGGTTCGTGGAAGATATATTGGTGAATTCCCAAACTCAAAAACACCATAACAAACATCTTGAGATTAATTTGGATACACTAAGACAACATTAGTTATATTCTATGTACCAAACATACCATTTTGGATAAGAAATAATCAATTCCTATGTTATATTATCTCAAAGATACAATTATCAGTTGACCTAGAGAAGGTGAGAGTTTTAGTTTCCTAGGAGCATACCAAGAATGTCTTTGTTATACAGAGTTCCTTGGGGATGGATATATATTATTATAATTTCATACATTAATTATCATACTTAGAATAACCTCTCATAGGATTCACTAAGAAGTTTGTGAAGTTTATATAGTCAGATACCTATGAGAGAGCCTTTCAGGAGATAAAAAAGGATAATAACTTCATTGATGGTCTTGATTCCTCCAGTCTCAGGAATAATATATAAAGTATATATAATGAATCAGGTATCAGGATAGGGGGATTTTTGATGCAGTAGGATTGAGTCGTGGCATGTGGGTCTCATTAGTTGAGGCCACACAAGAGGATTTACCCGACACATGATTTGAAGTTAGCTGCATTTTTGCACACCTTACACTATTGGAGGCACTATTTTCATGAAGAGTATTTTGTGTTGTAAAAATACCAAAAAATACTTAAATAAATATTCATGCAATGTGAATTGAACCACCAGTAAAGAAGGTGGATTGAGTACCTCAAGTGATTCTATTTCAATCTATCTTGTATTCTTGGTAAAGGAAATGTAGTAGAGGATGCTATGAGCCAGAGAACTCAGGCACAAGAAGTGAGTGCGGCTATTAGTGAATGTAAATTGATGGTCTTATTCTATGAGATGCACCTGGAAGAATAGGATAGTCTTAGACAAACATTTCTATCATCCTTGGTAGTGACTTCTACTCTTCTAGATTAGGTGAGTATAATACAGTTTTCAGATTATGAGGACTTAGTCCTAACGGAGAGTGTGGAAGGTGAGTACCTGCCTCCTGGTTGGATTGTTAGTGACAATGAAATTATATTCATACATGTTCACAATTGGGTTTTGTCATACATAAAAAAGGAGATGATGTGATAATTTCATACATCATCTTGGTTAGTACATCTCAGTGTTATCAAGATGTATCAAGACTTAATTCACCAGTATTGGTGGATGGGAATGAAATGAGAGGTATCTAGTTTTTTCACTAGGTTTCCCACTTGTTAGTAGGTAAATTAGGGATACTAGTGACTAAATGGTATTTTATAACAGCTATTTATACCCTAGTCAAAATGGGATGATTTTATCACACACTTCGTGACTCATTTATCGGGGTCACCTTGAGGTATTGATGTTATATTGATTGTTCTGGACAAGCTCATAATGGTCTCCAATTTCCTATCAATCAGGGAGACCTTCTCAGAAGATGAGATTGAGATGCTTTATATCTGTGATATTGTTCACCTTTATGGTGGTTTTCATACCATTTTATCAGAAAGGGATTCTCATTATACATCTCATATCTGTAAAGGTGTACATAGGGTGTTGGGTACACAAGTACTTTTGAGCATGACATACCACCATCAGAATGATGTCCAGACATATCTCAATTTAATGGTTATAGAGTACATTCTTAGGGATTGTGTCCTTGATTTCAGGGGTCATGGGAGAGTTATATACCACTTTATGGATTATCCGACAAAAATAACTATTAGGATACTATCCAGAATGGCACATTATGAGGCTTTATTTGGTATACCATGATGATCACCTCAGTGATAGTTAGAGGTATGAGAGATAGTGATTATTAGACAATATCTCAAGTAGGAAACTTTAGAGTATGTACAATTTATCATAAAATAGATATTTACCACACCGTCTAGAGATAATTCCAACATCAATTACCATCAACGACCTCTTGAGATTGAGGTTGGGGATTTGGTATTTCTACATATCTCTCCTAGGATGGGAAAAAGACATATCTGAAGATAGGTTAAGCTTTCACCATGATATGTTGGTTTATTCTATATTTAAGAGAGATTCGGGCTTGTAGCATATTAGTTACAATTACCAGAGAGGTACCGATCTATTCAAGATTTATTCCATGTATCTCATCTATTATGTTATAACTCAAACCCATCTCATACTGTTCATCCAAATGTGGTTAAGCTACAGGCAGATACATCTTTCGAGGAGAATCATGTATATATTGTTGGTCAATGTATGAAGGATCACTGAGTATGGTATGTTCCTCTAGAAGAGGTGTTATGGTAGCATGACCATGTACAATATATGACTTGGGAGCAGGGGGCTGACCTGCATGATCAGTGGTCATGGTTATTCTTAAGATATTCTTGAAAACAATTAGAAGGGAAATTCGGGGATGAATTTATTTAAGGGGTGAATATTATAGGATCTTGGGTTATTCTTATGAGGTAAAAATCTTTAAAATTTTAGTTTAATTCCTTTTTATAATGTGAATACCAAATGAGGTCACGATAGTTTTTTTGGTGTTTGGGGATTATTCAGAGCCTACAGGGTTAGATTGTGGAAAAGAAAACTAAGTCGCATTGTTATTAGAAACTGTGTAACCCAGGACAGATGGTTACTACTAACTATGAAGGTAATTATAGAGAGTAGGGGAGGGTCAAATAGTTTTAGGAAACCATTATTATAACTCTACATGCCAAAGTGAGCCACCTGAAATTTTCATCAGAGGCTAAAATCATGGTTATCACACATTATCCCAAATTGTGAAGATAAACCATGTGAGGGGGAATTCTTGGACAGAAAAGTGTGGAATATTAGTGCACAGTTTGGACAATTGTGTATCCAAACCATGCAAAAGATTTACAAATGGGAAATGTCTATTTTCCCCCTAGATCTTAAATAAATCAAAAACCTTGTCTTATTTTCTCTAGCGGAAAGAAATTATGTAACTTCCTAGTTCCGGGTGCCACCTAGAGGTGCCCCGTACCTAGTTGGTCACATGACCTCAAGCACGTTTACCCAAATGCTTGAGGCTGCCGACTAGCATCAAGGGACTTGGGTGTGAAAGTGGGGAAAGTATTCCCTCATTGGAAAAGTAATGAAGCAGAAAGAAAATGATAATAGTAGCAGAAGCAATAATAATATCATATAGGAGTAAATAGTGGAATATTGAAAGTAATAAACAACTGGAGGACATATTTAAATGATTCCTGATACATATGTCTAGATAAATAGACAAACAAGTCACAATGCTGAAATACATTACTAATCCACGAACAAATAAAACAAATAAACTCCAGCAGCATCACAATCCTCAGTTTGGTCCCACGATCTCCATCTCTATAGAAATTAAGTACATGAAGTAGAAGGGAGCTTTATCTTATCTATACCTATAGCAATAAAATCTGTTTGGGTGTAACACTCGAGATTTTTATGAGAAATATTTTGTTTTTAAGTTATCATGAATGGAATATTTCATTACACACAACACTATCTTGGATTTCTTTACACGCAATCGTGACCTTCCTCGATATCTTGCGTTGTACGCAATACTGAGTTTCACTAAACAATGATATGCTATTAAAATATTATTAAAATGAGTCGTTATGAATAGTAATACCCACTTTTTAAACTTTTATAGATTTTATCTTTCAAAATGGACTTCATTTTTGGATTCGTAATATCGAAATTAGCCTAGGGTGAATTTTTGGTACTTTTCTGAAAACTATCAATTTTTGATGAATAGTGAAAACACTGGGTTACTATTTAAAAACCGACATTTTATTTAAATAATTATTTATTTTATTTAAACTTATTTTATGTCAAAATTGATACATAATACCTATATAAGTTCAAATTAATTAATTGGATTCATTTTATAATAATTTTAGATATATAAAAATTTTATTGAACTTTTCACCGCCTTTTACCCACCTCCTAGGAGAGTTTGAAAATTTACATAAAACATAATTTTACCGCTTCTGTGAGTGGAATTTCGAAAATACGAGAGATACGGTTAACACCAAGGAGTAAAATTTGGTTCATTAAGATAAAAATAATTTTTGGTGAATAGTAACTTTTTACTTTTATTTACCACGGTTAAAAGTAAATAGAGTAATTAAGGGTAAAAATGATATTATTATTACCCTAACACATGTCCTAATTCTATTGGATAAGTTTAATTCGACCGAAAACAACCTTAGGAATAAAATATGGCCATTTAGGTCCACTTGGATTAGATTAGGACATTTAATTTAAAGAAGAGTTAAAATAGTTAAAATCAAAGTTTAATAACTAAAACATTTTTAATACAGGGTTATAAATAAGATAAATTGGACTATAAATATTCATTATAAATATAAAATACTTTCCTACATAATTGTATTTTATTTATAATTTTTAGACTTTAAATAATTTAATTTATTTATGACATTATGATGATGCAGTAATCACCTTATTAAGTAAATATTAACATAATTGATATTATAAATACCCAAATAAATTTAATTTGAGACATTTCATGAATTAAACTAATTTAATAGGTTAATATTACATGTTAGTATTTATTTAATTAAATTTTTTTGAACTAATCATGTTGTTATGATTTTCACAAAAATCAAGTACCAAATAGTTTCAAAATTGACATAAAATAGTTTTTAAAACAAATATTATATTATTAACTGTTATTTTATTCCTAAAAATATAAGGTTCAGCCAAAAAACATATATAAGGTTATATTAATTAATAATGAACCAATTTGGGTTCTTTGTCTTGTTATAGTAAGTTTATTAACCATATAATGTAAGGAAACAAAAAGACAAGGTAAAAGTTAAATTATTTAACTTAGAGTTAAATCTAAACGATAAGGTTAAAATAGTAACCTAAAATTGTCTAAAATCTATTTTTTGAGATTATTTATACCCATCCCCACCTTAGATTCGAAATAAATGGGGTTTGAGATATTAAAAACCGAATATGACTTTATTATAAAATAATATTTTAAGTTTTTCCTAAAGTGCCCCTCTCCTCCCTTATAAAAGGACACCTCCTCCATCTCCTCCTCACACCACTTTGAGCCTTCATTCTCGTCCAAAACCTGCCAATTTCTCTTCTACACTTCCCTAGAAACATTCTAGATGTCCTGGTCTTCTTCAAATACCGTCTTTAGTGCCCTAAGAGGAGGTTAAGAAGAGGTGCTTCAAAGAAGAGGTAATGTCTGTTACTAATTCTCTCAACTTTATTTCTTCTTCTACTTAATCTTATTTCGATGTTTCATTATTAAATAATAACATCAGTATCACTAATATACTGATGTGTTATTATAAATATGAAACAACCTTATTTCGCCTTCTATCCATCCTACGGAAAACAAAATCACCGCGCGTGCGTACGTACGAAATACCGTCTCCACTCCGTGGTGTAATCTATTTTACACCACTACCTTACATGGATAGGTATAATTGTGTAAATAATAACTATATATGATTATTTTAAAGTGATATTGATTCTAAAATTGTATACATACACTTCAATACAGTTCCACGATCATGGGAACGATATCATCACTCGTGCGTACGTACGGCCTATCGTCTCCACGATGTGATGCGACTCATTCTACATGATCTTCAATGCATAATGATTATATAAATGAATTGAATAAATAAATATGATATATATTACACTAATAATATTCTTTAAATGAGATATATATAACCTAAAAAGAAGAATAAGAATCTATTCGACAAAACACGCATAAGAACAAAAAGCAATAAACACCCGAATAACAAGTAGCAATGAAATATTACTAATACGAAGCTAATAATATGACCATATATGATATCATAACAATGAGTAAGATTCTGTAATAAGTCAATAACATTATTTAAATCATTATACAGGAGGTTCGGACACATACGAAGCAAATCGGACCTAATTTAAGGTAAAATCACGTATTCTAATTTTTATCCGAGATTGTTTATACTTCAAAATTTACTGGGGAATATTGATCATCCACATCAATGTTTCCTCAATATGTAATTTTATTTCTATCCTCCTATAATTTTTTAAATCCAATTTTACCCTTTGGTGAGTTTTTAGTAAAAGATATGAAAGGAATCTTTTGTCACTTTTTGACTTTTCCGGCCAATGTATGAGAAAATGTTTTTCTTGAACTTATACGGCATGAATAGATTTTTAGAACATTATTTCCATGAATCTTCCTTTACATGTTTTCAAGATTATTTTTAATCAACTTATTTTAGTTTCAAATTGTATGACATGTTAATAAAGGAAAAAAAATTTGAAGTAGAAAGGATATTTTCCTCAAGAATGAAGTTCAAGTGTTTTATCAAAATTATCTTCCATATAAAATAATATATGGTTCTATTTCTATCCCTATTTTTACATTAATTTGATTATGTTATGATGAGATTTTTTAATGATGTACTTTTATCTTATATGTATTATGTTATGATGGCATGATGTTTAAGAATCCCATTTTTATTACATGGGTTATGCTATGATTTATGATTTTGTGGCACACATAAGAATGGTTTCATTATGAGATGGGTGGGACCTATATCTCCCTCCAATGCATTGGGTAAAGATTTATATCTCATGAGAAAGGGATGGATGGAACGGCAGGTTAATCTGGTTCAGTGATACAGGACTGAAATGTGAAGTGAACTCGGTTCAGAAATGAACTTTGTCCGCTAGGATAGTCCTGGCAATGAGTCTTGACTACTAAGAAATGATTCTCTATGATTATGTGTGTATGCCACAAAGTTTCATGTTTTAAGTTATGATTATTTGGATTACATTTCACTACTATGATTTATCCCATGTTATGAAATTATGATGTCTTTTTCAGGTTAAGATTTCCAAAATATTATGTTCTTATGAATATGATGTGATTGATATTTTTTTTTTACCCTTACTGAGCATTTGAGCTCACCCTTTTGTATGTTTTCTTTTCCCCAGGTCAGGAAAAAGGGTATTAAGTAGGATTTTCCCAAAAGGGATTCTAGATATGATGAAATAAATGGGAGACAATGTAGATGCTTTATGAACCATTTTTTTATGTTTCCCAATTTCTAAAGACATTATACCTATACGGTCCTTTCATGGTTTTGTTATATATTGTAATAAGTGTGCTTAAATTCTGAAGTAATAACAATGTATGTAAAGTATGAATCATTATAGTTGGTATCAGAGGAAAGGTATAGTCAACCTTTGGAAACTAGGATCTAAAAGCCTTAGTAATAACCCTAAGGATAAGTCTAAGCATAGAACACAATCTTAGTGTTTTAGAAATGGCTATGAATAACCTATGATAAGACCTTAAGTGTGACATTTTATTCTTGATTACGTGGTTTTACTATTATGATTAGTGTTTCTTGTTGGGTCGGAAAGACACGAGGAATGAAAGATGGCAAGATGGGGGGTGAATTGCCTTTTAAAAAATTTGATAGACAAATTAAAAATCAAAGTAAAGTGCAGCGGAAATAAATAAGGCAAGACACACAAAATTGATAACGGAGTTCGGCCAAAAACCCGGCCTACGTCTCCGCTCCCAACTCAACCGTTGAGAGATTCCTACCGCTTGCTTTTCAATGGTTTTAGCAAGAAACCCACTAGGCTTTGAGGTAGCACTAGGACCTATTACAGCTTGCTTTTAGTGGTTAAGCAAGAACCCACTTGCTTTTGATGGTTTAGCAAGAACCCACTAGCCTTTTTAACGGGTGAAGGCTTGCTCACCGAAACACAAGCCTTTTAAAAGGAAAGGCTTGAAGAAACCTCTTCACACCTTAATGGTGGTGTGAAACCCAAAAGAAAGGGGGATGAGAAAAGGGTTTGGGGTTTGTAGGTACAAACCCAATTTTAAGCTCAAAATAAAATAAACAATAAAAACCGTATATGAGGAGAAGCCTTGGGCGCCTTTGATGATTGGAGATGTTGAAGGCCGCTTCCAAGCTTCTTTGGAGGAGCTCCTTGGATGTGGAAGTTGTTGGAGCACTTGGGGTTCCTTTGGAGGAAAGCACCGGAGGTACGCCGAATGATCAACAAGGTGTCCGTGGGCTTCCGTATAGTTCCGGTAAGTGTCAGGGGCTTCCTTGGCCTTTATTTATAGGCATGGAACCCTTGGGGAGGCTTCGGAGCCGTTGGAGATGCTAAAAGAGCCGTTGGGAGCCAAGTGGGCCAGCCTGGTCAAACTGCAACGGCTAGTTTGACTGGCTCCACCGGCTGGCCGGTACAGTCCCACCGGCTGGCCGGTGCCTTGGAATGTGGAGAGAATTCTGGTCCAGGCTCCACCGGCTGACCGGTACATCTCCACCGGCTGGCCGGTGCCTTGGTAGAGAAGAAGAGTCTTGATCCAGGCTCTACCGGTCGACCGGTGAGGAGCCACCGGCTGGCCGGTGGCAAGACAGTAGCAAACACTATTTGGGCTGGGTGCCACAGGTCGACCGGTGGCAGAGCCACCGGTCGACCGGTGGAACCTGGCAGTGGGCAATCCCTCTGCCAGTTCCACCGGCTGGCCGGTGCTATCACACCGGTTGGCCGGTGGACTGAATTTCAGTCCATTTGATGTCCATTCTTGGGCCAACTTCTTGGCAACCTTGTGCCTTTCAATCAAAAACACTTCAAACAATGTTAGATAAACATGAAAGTGATTGTGATCATGAAAATTAAACCACGAGGGGATACGAGAGGTACAACAATCTCCCCCTATTTTGATGATCACAATCACCGAAACAATCAAAGTAAAATACTGAAATTAAAGACATTCTTAAAGGATAATTTGAAAATAAATCAAAGCATGATAGAGAAGACTCTCCCCCAATCAATCAAGGAATTTCTCCCCCTTTGTGATTATCAAAATAGAATGGGGCATAAAACTTGATTGAGGGAAGTTTTGAAAAACAAGAGATGGGATTTGAAAATCAATTGAAATTTTTGAAATGAAATGAGAATTTGAATAACAGTTTGAATTGAAAGTTTTGAATAAAAAACCAATTGAATTTTGAAATTTGAAACCAAGAGTTGAAATTGAAGGTTTGAATCGAAAAATTTTGAAATTGAAAAGGACTTAAACGACTCTAACTCCCCCTAAATAAAGACAATAAATCACCGAGGAAAGGAAACAATTTTTGGCCCGGAGAGACTCGCAAGAAGGGATTTTTCAATCCAAACTTGTCTCATAGCGGGTCTTCTCCTATAAAATTCGTCGGAATAGAAAAAAGATTTGGGTTGACCGTACCGGGCGTTTTTACAATTACATTCATAAATAAGGTGCCCGGGTTTTTTACAATAATTGCAAAATTTAAAACCGGAGCTCCCCCTTACAAAAATAGTGGGTGCATGGGAGGAGGATGCTACATTGGTATATCCTAGCCCTTGGGTGGTTCTAGATATACGTTGGGAACCTAGGAGATTGTTCAAATTTTGTTCCCCTTGGGTGAACTTAGCTAGGGTCTCCCTTAGGTCTTTGATGGTTGATTCCATGGAATCAACATTTGGAAAATTTTGGATTTTGAGGGAGAGTTCCTCCTTCTCTTTGAGAAGTTGGTCTTTTTCAGAGGAAAGTTTTTTGAAAGACTTTTTTAAAGCAACAAATTTTGATGATAAAGCATGAAAACCGTTTTCTAGTTGGTCTCTAGCGTGTGAGAGTTCTTCATAAGAAAGATGATTTAAAGAATTTGAATTTGAAGAACATGAGGAAGAGGAATCGGAAGATGTTACCTCATGGAATGCCATTAGGCATTTTGTACCTTGGTCGCTCGAGGAGGAGGAGGAGGAGGATGATGTGTCACTCCATGTCGCCTTGAGGACCTTTTTCTTTCCTTTTTCCTTTTGCGTGGCCCGTTTCTTGTTGAGTGGGCAATCGGGCTTGTAATGGCCCTTTTCGCCGCACCCGTAGCATTTCACCTTGGGCTCGGGTCTTGCGGTGGGTTCTTGCTTTCGATGCTTGCGGGATTTCTTCTTCTTCTTGTGCATCTTCATGAATTTTTGCATTTGGTGGGCGAGATTCTCCATTTCCGAGTCGCCGCTTGATGATGAGGAAGATGAGGAAGAAAATGAGGAAGAAGATGAGGAGGAGCTTACTTCCTTTTGTACCTTGAGGGCGATGTTCTTTGGGGTCTTGATTGGTGTGCCCTCCTTTTGAGCTTGCCTCCTCATCGTGATCTCATAAGTCATGAGAGATCCGATGAGCTCCTCTACCGGCATATTTTTGATGTCTTTTGCTTCTGGAATCGCCGTGACCTTCGGTGCCCATTTGCTTGGTAGGATCCATAGGATCTTCTTCACCATAGTTTCAGCTGAAACATCATCACCAAGGGACTTTCTCCCATTGCACACGTCAGTAAATCGTGTAAACATTTCAGAAATAGACTCATTTGGATGCATTGAAAAAGATTCAAAATCCTGTCTATACATATCTAATCTAGTATCCTTGACTTTATTAGTGCCTTCATGGGTCACTTCTAAAAGCTTCCAAATTTCATGTGCGGAGGTGCAAGTGGATACACGATTAAATTCATTTCTATCTAACCCGCAATGAAGAGCATTCATGGCTTTGCCATCAAGCTCAAAATTTTTAATATCGGCGGGGGTCCATTTGGATTCGTCGGGGGAAGAGAGAGTGTAACCTTGCATGACTATTTTAAAAATGGGATATCCTATACTTCCCAACTCAACCGTTGAGAGATTCCTACCGCTTGCTTTTCAATGGTTTTAGCAAGAAACCCACTAGGCTTTGAGGTAGCACTAGGACCTATTACAGCTTGCTTTTAGTGGTTAAGCAAGAACCCACTTGCTTTTGATGGTTTAGCAAGAACCCACTAGCCTTTTTAACGGGTGAAGGCTTGCTCACCGAAACACAAGCCTTTTAAAAGGAAAGGCTTGAAGAAACCTCTTCACACCTTAATGGTGGTGTGAAACCCAAAAGAAAGGGGGATGAGAAAAGGGTTTGGGGTTTGTAGGTACAAACCCAATTTTAAGCTCAAAATAAAATAAACAATAAAAACCGTATATGAGGAGAATCCTTGGGCGCCTTTGATGATTGGAGATGTTGAAGGCCGCTTCCAAGCTTCTTTGGAGGAGCTCCTTGGATGTGGAAGTTGTTGGAGCACTTGGGGTTCCTTTGGAGGAAAGCACCGGAGGTACGCCGAATGATCAACAAGGTGTCCGTGGGCTTCCGTATAGTTCCGGTAAGTGTCCGGGGCTTCCTTGGCCTTTATTTATAGGCATGGAACCCTTGGGGAGGCTTCGGAGCCGTTGGAGATGCTAAAAGAGCCGTTGGGAGCCAAGTGGGCCAGCCTGGTCAAACTGCAACGGCTAGTTTGACTGGCTCCACCGGCTGGCCGGTACAGTCCCACCGGCTGGCCGGTGCCTTGGAATGTGGAGAGAATTCTGGTCCAGGCTCCACCGGCTGACCGGTACATCTCCACCGGCTGGCCGGTGCCTTGGTAGAGAAGAAGAGTCTTGATCCAGGCTCTACCGGTCGACCGGTGAGGAGCCACCGGCTGGCCGGTGGCAAGACAGTAGCAAACACTATTTGGGCTGGGTGCCACAGGTCGACCGGTGGCAGAGCCACCGGTCGACCGGTGGAACCTGGCAGTGGGCAATCCCTCTGCCAGTTCCACCGGCTGGCCGGTGCTATCACACCGGTTGGCCGGTGGACTGAATTTCAGTCCATTTGATGTCCATTCTTGGGCCAACTTCTTGGCAACCTTGTGCCTTTCAATCAAAAACACTTCAAACAATGTTAGATAAACATGAAAGTGATTGTGATCATGAAAATTAAACCACGAGGGGATACGAGAGGTACAACATTTCTCACATTATGATTATTGGTTTTAGTCATGGTTGGAACCCGAAGGAACCGTGTTAATGCGGAATGTGACGGGAAATGCAATGATTGTCCCCCAGAGCAACCAACGTTATGGGAGCTGGAATGCAAAAACATGTAGCCATTCAAACACAACCTTCTCAAGCTATGAATCATGTAGGACTTCCAAACGAACAAAGGAAGCAGAAACATTCTATTGAATCCTTCATGAGGTAGCGTCCACCCTCATTCAGTGGGTCTACTAATCCATTAGTTACTGAAAAATGGATTAGTACTACTGAAAAGATATTTTCCGTTCATCAATTTTAGGAACATGATAAAGTCATCTTAGAAGTATATCATTTGTAAGGTGAATCTGATCAATGGTGGAATATTATCAAGAATATGAGGCAACGAGATGAAATTTAATCCATGGAATGGGATGAGTTCAAGAACTTATTTTTCAATAAGTACTTCCCTCATATTCTTCGAACAAAGATGGAGAAGGAGTTTCTTGAACTGAAGCAAAAGTATGATGAATCTATTGGTACCTATGAAGAAAATTTTACAAGACTTTCAAGGTACACTTCTGGGATTATAATCCAACCTGAGTCTAAGATTGATTGATTCTTTAGTGTCTTAAAACCAAGTCTTCGAAGGGAATTAGCCATAAGGGACTTCAATAGCTATAAGGAAATCGTTCAATGTGCTCTCAAGGTTGAGATGGAGATTGGAGTAACCCATCAGTCATATGTGTTTGATAAGAAGAGGAAAATGGAATTCGAAGGGAAATATAAAGACCACACTGAAAAGAAGATGAGTTTTCCCTTATGCTCAATGTATGGAAAGAAACAAGGAGGGAGTTGTCTTAAAGGGAAAAGTAAATTTTCAAATGTGGAAAGGAAGTTCATCAGGCATTTGAATGCCGCAATGATGGGAAGAAGATGTCTACTGATGCGAACAAAGAAAAGGCTACACAGAGTGCACCTCCTACACTTCAATGTTACAAGTTCAAGGAAATGGGGCATTATGCCAATCAATTCCTTAATCCAAGGGTTGTTGATGATGATCAATGTCAACAAACTCTTAAGGCTAAAGACAAAAGAATGTCACATGCAATTTCTATCAGCAATTTTGAGTACGATAACGAATTGGAGAAGGGTACACTTACCATATAATATAAAGTAGCAAATGTTTTATTTGATTCTATATCCACACACTCTTTTATTCCTGAAGAATTTTCTAAGGGTATCACCATATTACCTCAGTAGTTAGATATTGAGTTATCTGTGAAAACCCCTAATGGCACAATAGTCGCATCAAAAGTTTACAATTATTCTCCGATTGAAGTTTGTGGGAAAGTGCTTCCTACAACTCTTGTGATCCTTCCTATAGTTGAATTTGATGTGATTCTTGGCATGGATTGGTTTTCTTTGTCTGGAGCACATATCAATTTCCAAATAAGGGAAGTCATATTTCATATTCCAAATGAATCTATGATCATCTATCGATGCAAGGATGAACATAACATTCCAGTGGAAATTTCAACCATCTTATGGGTCTTGATTCCAATAAATGAAGGTTATTTATCTCAAATGGTTGGAGAGAAACTCATGATTAAGAATATTCCCATTTTATGAGAGTTTGATGATGTCTTTCCAGAGGAATTTCCTGGTATTCCACCAAATCGTGAAGTTGAGTTTTCAATAGAACTCGTACCAGGTGCTTTAACTGTTTCAAAGACACCTTATATAATGGACCCAATTGAGTTGCAGGAATTGAAGAAGAAACTCCAAGAGAATCATGATAAGGGATTCATACTCCCTAGAGAATCACCTTGGGGAGCACCTATTCTATTTGTTAAGAAGAAAGATGGATCAATGAGACTCTACATTGATTATCGAGAACTTAACAGTTTCACTATCAAGAACAAATATCCTCTCCCTCACATTGATGACTTATTTGACCAACTACGCAGAGCTCAATACTTTTCCAAGATTGATCTTCATTCAGGGTATCATCAATTAAGGGTCAAAAGGGAGGATATACCAAAGACGGATTTCCGTACAAGGTATAGACACTATGAATTTATTGTGATGCCATTTGGTCTTACTAATGCCCCTACTATCTTCATGGATATAATGAATAGAGTCTTTAGAGACTATCTTGATTAGTTTGTGGTAGACTTTATAGACGGTATTCTTATCTATTCAAATAGAAAGGAATAACATGAAGATCACATGATAATTGTATTAAAGACCCTGAGAAAGGATATGCTTTATGCCAAATTTACCAAGTGTGAATTTTGGCTTCAAAAAGTTGCATTTTTGGGTCACATAATCTCAAAAGAGGGGATATCTGTGGATCCAGCAAAAATAGAGGTTATCAAAAGTTGGTCAGGACCAACAATAGTAACTGAGATCCGAAGTTTTCTTGGTTTGGCTGGATATTATCGACGTTTTGTGAAAGATTTTTCACAATTATCTAATCCACTCACCAGGTTGACTCGAAAAGGAGTTAAGTTTTTTTGGACGGAGGAGTGTGAAGAGAATTTCAAGGAGTTAAAAAAGAAGGTTATCCAGTGAACCTATGCTCACACTTCCATGTAGTGGAGAACGATTTGTGATTTACAGTTATGTATCCAAGAAGGAACTGGGGTGTGTTCTCATGCAAAATGATATGGTGATAGCTTATGCCTCGCGACAGTTGAAAATCCGTGAGAAAAATTACCCAACTCAGGATTTGGAGTTAGCTGCTGTAATATTTGAATTAAAAATATGGAGGCATTATCTTTATGGTGAGAGGTGTGATATTTATATTGATCATAAAAGTTTAAAGTATATTTTCATTCAAAAGGAGCTGAATATGTGCCAAATAAGATGGTTGGAGCTGCTTAAGGATTATGACTGCTCAATTCATTATCACCCTGGGAAAGTAAACAAGGTGGCAGATGCATTAAGTCGACAAGACCATGCAAGATTGTCCAAGATGAGGATCACAAAAGATCCAATATTTATGGATTTTCAAAGGATGGATCTTGGAATTATAATGGAAGGGGAAAAATCTTATCTTTCTCAAATGAATGTTCAACCATCTATACATTTGAAGATTAAGGAGGCCCAAAAAGAAGATTTAGAGTTTCAAAAGAAGGTGAGAAATGTTCCTGAATTTGACCTTGATTGTGATGGGATAATAAAGTTCAGGAATCGGGTTTGTGTTCCTCCCATCCCATAATTAAAGGAGCTGCTGGATGAGGCTCATAGTTCTTCATTCTCTATTCATCCTAGAAGCATGAAGATGTATAGAGACCTGAAAGAGTACTTCTGGTGGGATGGCATGAAAAGAGATATTGCTTAATATGTCTCTTGATGCTTGGTTTTCCAGCAAGTTAAAGCTGAGAGACAGAAGTCTAAGTGGATGTTACAACCATCACCCATACCCAAATGGAAATGGGAAAACATCACTATAGACTTTGTCACCAGACTTCCTAAAACATCCAAAGGCAATAATGCTATCTTGGTCATAGTTGATCGTCTTACAAAGTCGGCACACTTCATTTCTATTAGACAAGATTTCTCTCGGGATTAGCTTTCCAGGATATATGTAAAGAAAGTGGTAAGATTGCATGGAGTACCACTTTACATTATATCTGATTGGGATCTGAGGTTTACCTCAAAGTTTTGGAGAATTCTTCAGCATACATTAGATACAGAGTTGAGTTTCAGCACAGCTTATCATCCTCATACAGATGGTTAGTCTGAGAGAACAATTAAAACTCTAGAAGATATGTTAAGATATTGCTCTATAGATTTCAAAGGTGGTTGGGATCAACACATACCTTTGGTGGAATTTTCATATAATAATATATTTCACTCTAGCATTCAGATGGCTCCTTATGAAGCTCTCTATGGAAAGAAATGCAAGACTCCAACTTGTTGGGATGAAGTTGGGAAAAGAAAGCTATTAGGACCTGATCTTGTTGATGAGATGACAGAAATGGTTAGATCTATTCAAAAACACATAAGAGCAGCTCAGAGTCGACAAAAAGTTTATGCTGATAATCGAATAAAAGACCTAGAGTTTGAAGTGGGTGATAAAGTGTTCTTACGAATATATCCTTGGAAGAGAGTAAGGAGATTTGGAAAGAAGGGAAAGTTGAGCCCTAGGTATATCAGTCTTTTCGAAATACTGGATCATGTTGGGAAGGTAGCTTACCAATTGGAACATCCACCAAATCTCTCTCAATTTCACGAGGTGTTCCATGTATCTCTCCTGATAAAGTACATACCCGATCCTTCACATGTACTCAGCTCAGAAGGTGTACCGTTGGAGTAAGATCTTTCTTATGAAGAACCGCCGATAGAGATTCTGGATCATAGAGAAAAAGTTCTACGGAACAAGACCACTCACTTGGTGAAAGTTTTATGGAGGAACCACCAATTAGAAGAAGATGCATGGGATCTTGAGGATATGATGAGGGAGAGGTATCCTCATCTGTTTGTTACAAAGTGACGAATTTCGAGGGAGAAATTCATTTTAAGGGGGTAGAATGTAACACCTGAGATTTTTATGAGAAATATTTTGTTTTTATGTTATCACGAAAAGAATCTTTCACTACACACAACACTATCATGGATTGATTTACACTCAATTGCGACCTTCCTCGATAGCTTGCATTGTACGCAATACCGAGTTTCACTAAACAATGATATGTTATTAAAATATTATTAAAACTAGCCGTTATTAATAGTAATACCAACTTTTTGAAATTTTATAATTTTTATCATTCAAAATGGACTTCATTTTTGGATTCGGAATATCGAAATTAGCCTAGGGTGAATTTTTGGTATTTTTCTGAAAACTTTCAATTTTTGATGAATAGTGAAAACACTGGGTTACTATTTAAAAACCGACATTTTATTTAAATAATTATTTATTTTATTTAAATTTATTTTTGGTCAAAATTGATACATAATACCTATATAAGTTCAAAGTAATTCATTGGAGTCATTTTATAATAATTTTAGATCTATAAAAATTTTATTGAACTTTTCACTATCTTTTACCCACCTCCTAGGAGAGTTTGAAAATTTACTTAAAACATAATTTTACCGCTTCTGTGAGTGGAATTTCAAAAATCCTAGAGACACGGTTAACATCAAGGAGTAAAATGTGGTTCAATAAGATAAAAATAATTTTTGGTGAATCGTAACTTTTTACTTTTATTTACCACGGTTAAAAGTAAATAGGGTAATTAAGGGTAAAAATGATATTATTATTACCCTAAAATATGTCCTCATTCTATTGAATAAGTTTAATTCTACAAAAAACAACCTTAGGAATAAAATATGACCATTTAGGTCCACTTGGATTAGATTATACATTTAATTTAAAGAAGAGTTAAAATAGTTAAAATCAAAGTTTAATAAATAAAACATTTTTAATATAAGGTTATAAATAAGATAAATTAGACTATAAATATTCATTAGAAAGATAACAATATTTCCTACATAATTGTATTTTATTTATAATTTTTAGACTTTAAATAATTTAATTTATTTATGACACTATGATGATGTAGTAATTACCTTATTAAGGAAATACTAACATAATAAATATTATAAATACCCAAATAAATGTAATTTAAGACTATTCATGAATTAAAATAATTTTATAGGTTAATATGACATGTTAGTATTTATTTAATTAACTTTTTTTGAACTAATCATGCTGTTATGAGTTTCAAAAAAATCAAGTACCAAATAGTGTCAAAATTGACAGAAAATAGTTTTTAAAACAAATATTATATTATTAATTTTTATTTTATTCCTAAAAATATAAGGTTCAGCCAAATAACTTAGATAAAGTTATATATATTAATAATGAACCACTTGGGGTTCTTTTGTCTTGTTATAGTAATTTTATTAACCATATAGTGTAAGGAAACAAGATGACACGGTAAAAGTTATATTATTTAACTTAGAGTTAAATCTAAATAATAAGGTTAAAATAGTAACCTAAACTTGTCTAAAATCTATTGGAGAAGATTATTTCAACCCATACCCACTTTAGCTTAGAAATAAATGAGTTTGGAGCTATTAAAAATCGAATATGACTTTATTATAAAATAATATTTTATGTTTTTCCTAAAGTGCCCCTCTCCTCGCTTATAAAAGGGCACCTCCTCCCTCTCTTCCTCACACCACTTTGAGCATTAAAGCTCAGCCAAACCCTGCCAATTTCTCTTCTCCACTTCTCTAGAAACATCCTAGAGGTCCTGGTATTCTTCAAAGACCATATTTAGTTCCCTAAGAGAAGGTTAATAAGAGGCGCTTCAAAGAAGAGGTAATGTCTGTTACCAATTATTTCAACTTTATTTCTTCTTCTACTTCCTCTTCTTTATTTGTTTCATAATGAAGTAACAAAATAAGTAGCACTAATATACTGATATGTTATTATAAATATGAAATAACCCTATTTCACCTTCTATCAATCCTACAAAAAATGAAATCACCGCACGTGTGTACGTACGGAATACCGTCTCCACGTCGTGGTGTAATCTGTTTTCCACCACCACCTTACTTGGATGGGTATAATGATGTAAAGAATAAATTTATATGATTATTTTAAAGTGATATTGTTTCTGAAATAGTATACATACACTTCAATACAGTTCCACGATCATGGGAACGATATCATCGCTTGTGCGTATGTACGGCCTACCGTCTCCACGATGTGATGCGACTCATTCTACATGATCTTAAATGAATAATGATTATATGAATGAATTGAATGAATAAATGTGATATATATTACACTAATACCATTCTGGAAATGAGGTATCAATAACCTAAAAGGAATAATAAGAATTTATTCGACAAAACATGCATAAGAACAAAAATCAATAAACACCCGAATAACAAGTAGTAGTGAAATATTACAAATACGAAGCTAAGAATATGACCATATATGATATAATAACAATGAGTACGATTATGGAATAAGTCAATAACATTATTTAAACCATTATACAGAAGGTTTGGACACGTACAAAGCAAATCGGACCTAAGGTAAGGGAAAATCTCGCAATCTCATTTTTATCTGAGATTGTTTATACTTTCGAATTTACTGGGGAATATTTATCATCCACATCCATGTTTAATCAATATGTAATATTATTTCTATCCTCATACAATTTTTTAAATCCAATTTTAACCTTCGGTGAGTATTTAGTAAAAGATATGAATGTAATCTTTTGTCGTTTTTAGTACGAGGTACTTTTTTTGACTTTTCCGGCCAAAGTACGAGAAGAATGTTTTTCTTTAACTTATACGGCATGAATGTATTTTTAGAAAATTATTTCCATGAGTCTTACTTTAAAAGTTTTCAAGTTTATTTTTAATCAACTAATTTTTGTTTAAAATTGTATGACATGTTAAGAAAGGAAAATATGTTTTTGAAGTAGAAAGGATATTTTCCTCAAGAATGAATTTCAAGTGTTTTATTAAATTTATCTTCCATCTAAGATAATATAAGAATCTGTTTCTATCCCTGTTTTTAAATTTATTTTATTATGTTATGATGGGATTATGTTTATGATGTCTTTTTATCTTATATGGATTATGTTATTATGGCATGATGTTTAAGAATCCTATTTTTATTACATGGGTTGTACTATGATTTATGATTCTGTGGAACACATATGAATGGTTTCATTATGAGATGGTTGGGACCTATATCTCCCTCCAATGCATTGGGTAATGATTTATATCTCATGAGGTAGACATGGCTGGAATGGTAGGTTAATCTAGTTCAATGATACATGACTAAAATGAGGAGTGAACTCGGTTCAGAAATGGACTTTGTCTGCTAGGATAGTCTTGGAAATGAGTCTTGACTACTAATAAATTATTCTATATGATTATGTGTGTATGCCACAAAGTTTCATGTTTTATGTTATGATTATTGGGATTACATTTCACTAATATGATTTATCTCATGTTATGAAATTTTGATCTCTTTTGCAGGTTAAGATTTCCAAAATATTATGTTCTTATGAATATGATGTGATTGATATTTCTTTTGTTTACCCTTACCGAGCATTTGAGCTCACCCTTTTGTATGTTTTATTTTCCCAAGGTCCAGAAGAAGGGTATTAAATAGGATATTTAAAAATGGGATTCTAGATATGATGAAATAAATGGGAGACAATGTAGATGCTTTATGAACCAGTTGTTTATGTTTCCCAGTTTCTAAAGACACTATAACTAAATGGTACTTTCATGCTTTTTTATATGTTGTAATAAGTATGCTTCAATTCTGAAGTAATAACAATGTATGTAAAGTATGAATCGTTATATTGGGACCAAAATAATTACCCAAACAGGGTGTGAGAAGAATCTTAGTACGTAACCACCCAAATATTTATGCCTAACAGTCAGTGAATATATTTTAAAGGCAATAAGAAAAACGAAGTAGGAAATGAGGAAGTACTCAATAGTAAACAATCCTACAGTGAAATTTCATTCATTTTCATATACAAGTAAGCCGTTAATCAAAACAAGTAACCCTCTGGGATGTACCCACATATTGTACCCTCTGGTTCAACTAAATAATCTCAAGTAACCCTCTGGGTAAGTTCTCACATCCCAACCCCTCTGGTTCAACTTATACAAAGATATAAAGACCTCTTAGGTAGCACACTTCTTGAGGAAGCACTCACCATCAATTCCCCATGTATTCCTTTAATGATAAACTATATACACTCAGAGGAAGCACTCAACGTCAATTCCCCTTTTGGTCTCGTAACGGTAACTATAGACGCTATGAGGGAGCACTAAACACCAATCCCCCCTATGGTCTCGTAGTGTGATAAATATAACAGACACTATGGGGAAGCCCTAAATTTCAATTCTCCCTCTGGTCTAACTACACCAGGTTCCCATAGCCCTGTGTAAACAAATTGTTCACAACCGATGTTCAGCAGTAAAAGTAAACCTAAAAGTACTACTTTTCTAAATAGCTGCAAGGAATACCACAACATTTGATAAAATCACTTCATCCTATCAATACTAGGAATTGAAAGCATGCAGCCTAACAGGAAAATCTAGATAAAATGGTCAATATCAAAACAAGCATGGGAAACACATCCATATCATGGAAAATAACCCTATTTACAATCATAAATCCTCTACTCATTCACACAAGGCATAGTAGGAAATAACAGGGCTAAAAACCATAATTACGTAGTACCCCGAACAAGTGTATTGGGAAATTTTTCACATATAACTCAAATACTAACTATGGAAAGACACAAACCACCTACCTTGGCATTGTACGATCAATATACTACGATGTTGGCCCTTGAATCGACCTAGAACATGGTATATCAACAAAAACGTCAAAACCTATCAACTGAGAATATCTCATGAGAGAGGGGAAATCAAGGAATGAGGCTCTAGAAGAGGGAATAACTCATAGATGTGATTCCAACACAAACAACAGAGTTCAATTCAAAGAACGGATGATGAGTCAGAGGCACGGAGAAGATTTGTCGGTGCTTGTCGCTCCTGGATGAGACGGGCCGAGAAGAATGGTGTTCTGCTGAATAGACGTGACCCCAGTCCGATATAATAATTTAAAAAAAATTAAATTGCTTTTTATTTAAAATTACATAGTGTGTACATGCCTTAACTGGCCTCCACTTAAGGTGGTCTCTAGGTCACCCCACACGACCATGTACTCGACCGTTACACAGTTAGTACACGATCACCTACAGCAACTAGGTTCATGGTGTGTACTCCAACGTACACGGCGTGTACTCCTTAATTTTCTAGGAACTCCGCTTTTCCTCAAAAACACTAAAAAAGAAAAAACCATACCTGAAATGAAGATCCATGTTCTTACAAACTTCCCCCCTTAAATTAATTAATCCAAGAATTTCCCTAGCAAGGCGGCGTAGAAGAAGAATCATCGAACAGCTTCAGCCACTGCGATCGTACATCAGCCTCCCACTCCCAAATCTGGTCCTATACTCGCTCATGCTTCCATAGCACTCCTACCAGAGGAATAGACCGTCTATGAAAAACCTTCTCACTGCGATCAACTATCCAGATAGGATTCTCCTTGAATGAAGCGTCCACCTCTAGCTTAACCTCCTTGGGTTGAAAGACATGAGATGGGTCTGAGAAGTAACATCATAGCTGAGAAATTTGGAAGACATCGTGCATAGCCATGTTCCTCTAAGGTAACTAAAATCGATAGGCAACCAGACTGACTCTCTCTAAAGCCTCAAACGATCCAACATATCTCAGAAAAATCTTTACATGTCTCCTAATCCTCATGTGTCCCAACATTGGCGAGACACAGAGAAAAACCTAATCTCTGACCCTGAACTCTATAGTTCATCTCCTTTGATCAGCATATGACTTCTTTCATGACTGGAAGGTATCCATCCTCTTCTGAATCAACTCCACCTGCTCTGTGATCGCCTGAAAAATATGAGGTCACAACATAGCTATCTCTCCTGCTTCTAGCCAACTTAGGGGTGATCAAAATATCCTACCATAAAAATCCTCATAAGGTTCAATCTGAATAGTTTCTTGAAAAATATTATTATAGGAAAACTACACAAGAGGTATGTGCTTCTCCCAAAAACCTCCAAAATCGAGGACACATGGTCGAAGCATGTCCTACAACACCTGAATGGTATTCTTGGACTGTCTATCTTTCTGGGAATGGTAAGTTGTACTCATAAGTACTTATATTCCCAACCCCTTTAGTATTCCCTACCATATCCAATAATTAAAACAGTTGTGCCTGTCTGAAACAATGGAGTGTACAACCCCATGTAGACGTACAATATCCCAGATGTACAACCTTCCCAACTCATCAACACTAAAGGACTCCTTGATCAGTAAGAAGTGATAATCCTTCATGAGTCTGTCAATGGAAAACCAAACTACATCATTCCCTCGAGGTGACCTCGGTAAACCAATCACGAAGTCCATCGCGAAATCATTCCACTTCCACTCAAGAATGGGTAACTGCTATAAAAGCTCTGCTAGTCGCTGATTCTCTACCTTCACCTACTGACAGGTGGGACACCTCATGAAAAAACCCGAAACATCTCTCTTCATACCTAGCCACCAATACTGACAGTGTAGATCACAATAAATCTTGGTGACACCAGGATGAACTGCCCAAAATGGTGAATGAATGTCCTACATCAACTCCTTGCGTACATCTACTAAAACCCATATGATCCCCTCAAAATGTAAGATCTCATCCTCTCCTATGGTCCATACATAAATAGGGTTATCTCTAGAAACACTATCCCATATGACTAGGCCTTCAGAATCTGATAGTTTCCTCATTCATACTTGATCAAGTAGAGTTTATGTAAGGGTTACAAAAGAAAGTAATGTATTACCATATCTTTCGTGCACCTCCAAATACATCTCAAAGAATAGATCCATAAGCTACCACTCATTGCCAGCTTCCTCAAATTCCTATATATGAGTCCTCCTACTCAACACATCAGCTACTGTGTTGCCTTTCCCAGGCGTGTAGGCAAGCTCAAATTCAAAGGACTAAAGGTACTCAACCCACCTTCGCTATCTAAAATTCAGATCATCCAGAGTAAAGATATATTTGATCCTTTTTTTTATCATGGAATACCACAAAATTATCTCCCAAAATATAATGTCTCTAATAGTGTAAAGCGTGAACAACTACAGCCAAATCAAGATTGTGTGTCGGGTGATTCCTCTCATATGGCTTCAACTACTGAGACTTGTACCCAAAGAATCCTTCACCCTACATAAGCACTGCTCCCATCCCAATACCTGATGCATCACAATATACAGTATAACTCTTTCCTAGAACTAGAAAAACTAGAATTGGGGCTGAAGTCAACCTCCCTTTCATCTTCTGAAAGGCCTACTCACAGTAATCTAACCACAAGTACTTCATTCCCTTCTTAGTCAGTCCTGTCAATGGAACTGTTAAGCGTGAAATTGTTTGTATAAAATGCCTTTAGGAACCAGCCAGCCCTATAGAACTTTGAACCAAAAATTCATTCTTCATTTGCTCCCAGGAAACTACTGATCTCACTTTCTCTGGGTCTTCTGATACTCCTGTCTCTGACATAACATGACCAAAGAAGTGAATCTATTCCATCCAAAAGTTTCATTTTCAGAGATTAACATATCAATTATTATCTCTCAGTGTACTCATAATGATCTCAAGATGGGTAACATGGTTGTGTCGAGTGTGAGAGTACAACAATATAACATCCATAAAGACTACCACGAAAGAATCCAAGTATGGATGGAACACTCGGTTCATCAGTTCCATGAAAACAGCAGGCACATTCGTGAGACTGAACGACATAACCACATATCCGTATAGACCATACCTACTCTGAAAGGTTGTAAGAGGTATATTTGATGGTCTAACATGAAACTTATGATAACCAGATCTCAAGTCAATCTTTGAGAACACCCAAGATCCTTGAAGCTGATCAAAGAGATCATTAATACTCGGCAAGGGATATCAATTCTTGACCATCAATTGGTTCATCTTCTGATAATCCACAAAAATTCAGAGGGTACCGTCTACCTTCTTCAAAAACAGGACATGAAAACCCCAAGGATAAGTACTGGATCAGATGAAACCCTTTTCCTACAACTCCTCCAACTACTTATTGAGCTCCTGTAACTATGGTATAGTCATCCTATAAAGAGGAATAGACACTAGTTCCACTCCTGGCACGATCTCAATAGAAAATTCTACCTCTCGCTCTATAGAAAAACCTGAGAAGCCTTTTGGAAAGACATCCCTGAAATGATCCACCACTATAGGAAAGTCCATATGTGAAGTCACATGGTCATCCAGATATAGACTAGAAATATCATGTGTATCTCCTCCCAACCCATGATGTTTGGGTCCCACTCTACTCTCCTAGACATCCTATTCTCCCTTATGAATAAATTATCCGCCCATCTGGTGATGTGAAACTCACCCTATGGTGATAGAAGTTGACAACAGCCTAGAAGGGAACTAACAAGTCCATTCCAAGAATGACATAATAGCCCACCATTTCTAATACATAAAGGCCCTATGAGAAGTGACACCCACCAACCTCAAGAGAGAACTCCTTGAACTAATGTACACTAGTGGTTCATGTCCCCAATAAAGTTTCCAGCATCAAGACATCAGCAAAAGTAAAGATATAGAGCCCAAGGCTCTCCACAATAGCAATAGATATAAAACTATAGGAATCCCTTGTATTAAAAATTGAAGAAGATAAAAATGAGGTAACTAGGATCGTACCTCAAACTGTAGAGGGTATGGGATCCTGTGATTGCTCCACTGGAAAAGATTGTCCTGTACCACAGCCTAGTGACCCTACCTAACCACTTTGAGCTGATCCACTCTGTTGTCACTGAAATCCTGCTGACTAGCTACCACGACCGTGACCTATGCCTCAGCTGAATGGATGGAATAACTCTAGATCCCAGACTGATGAGAAACTGGTGGTGTTAATCCTGAATGTGGGTTCATATAAGAACTCTGATCACCAGCTGATGGTGAGAAAAACTGACAGAACCACTGAAGATGTCCCATCTTTTCTCAAGATCGGCACTCGAATGGGTCTCTCAGGAAATGTGGCCTTGTATGTCTTCCCTTACCACATTGGTAGCATATCACCTGGATACCGGAAGGTGTGTCTCACTTACTCGGATCTCCATGTGTAGACTCCCTGCAATACTTCCTACTATCAGCCATAGAATACCTAACTCTGGTTGTTGAACTTCCCTAGCACACAGCTCTAGGATCCCTCAGTTTTCGCACTGTGATTAGTGCCTATTTGAATATAGAAGATATGGTCATCAACCGGAAGATGATCACCTGATATTGGATGTCATTCCTAAGACCATCCTCAAACTTCCTCTCCAGGAATAACTCATAACCTCCTAGAATCGTTGTAAAGCACTGAAACTTTGTGAAGTGAGAAGAATACTCCCAAACTAAAAGAGTACCCTGCTCTATGCTCATGAAATATCAGGATTTATCAGCCCTCAAATTCTTCAAGTAGAAGTAATATTAGAAGGTATTCTGAAACTCATTCCAAGACATACCATGTTGGCGTCCCGCCTGTGAAATCACATTCCACCATCTCTTGGAGAAATCCCATAGCATGTACATAGCGACCTTCACCCTCATTTATAGAGGCATCTTCAAATTCTCAAAGATAGATATCATGGCTTCTAACCATGACTCAGCATCCTGGGTTCCTCTATCCCCTAAGAAAGTGGGAGGATGTTACTACTAAAAAACCCATGTCGACTCTTCCATAGAGAGGGAAGGATGCATTTCTCCCTGGAAGGTCTGGATAAACCTCATGAATACTTCTCAGAACTGTGCATCAACACCTGTATCCAGAATTATTGTTGGTTCCATGACATGCATTATGGAAGGGTCTATTGGTAATCCCAGATCTTCCATGTCCGGTGTTTTTTCACTGCCCGGTAACTGTTGTACAATCGGAGGACGTCTCGATGGGATGACTCTGCAATGTCAAGCACACACCTCAGTTCAATATTATCAAGTACTGAAACTTAGAATTGTAATAAAGTAACAAAATTAAGGAAAGCGTTAAAGTTCTTAAAAAAAGTGATTCACAATGTTTTGTCCTAACACATGGCGTGTACTTGGATCCTCTTCCTATGCCTAAGTTCTTCTACAAGACTAACCCCCATGGTTCTCCTAAAACATTAATACATGGCGTGTTTGTGCTGGAAACATCATGTACTAGAAAGAACTTCACTGACCCTTGTTGTTGTTAACACGGCTATTTCACACTTCTGACTATACACGGCGTGTTTACTCCAGACACGGCGTGTAATAACTACCCATAACCCACCCGTTTGATTGGTCACATGGCTGTAAACATGGTATATAAACACGGCGTGTACGTCTGGTACATAGCGTGTTCCACTAAAGATTTCCCAACATCATGTCTCTGCCCACACAGCCAGTGAAATAGTTAGAGATTACACGACATGTACATATAGCACATGGCGTGTAATTAATAAAAACAGTTCCTTCCAGAACAAAAGTACACATGGCATGTATTCGGGAATACACACTGTGCATTCTGGGTTTTCCGGATAGTAAGCCTCATAAACTACTCAGGAACCCATAAAAACACTGAAACAAACAATAAAGTGCCAATTTTCGATTCATGAGGTCTCATACTCCTTGAAAATCCAATATTGGAATCATCTACATGTCATATACAAACATAACAGTGCAATGATCCACCAAATTCTGGTCCATGAGGGCCCATAACACCTCAAGAACCATGTTTTGGAATTAATTTAAATGAAACATTACATAATTTAATACCCTATCAAAAATCAGGCATTCTATCAAGGCATTTATCCCAACAGCATGCATATCTAGCACAACACCTATCACAACAACATGAAATTAGTAATGCGCCCTAAATAGAATTGAATGAATACATGAAATGCGGTCTCTAGAAAGTGAATATATGATGCATGAGATGTAATACTCTAATCTCATCAGGTTGAAACAAAAATAGAACCTCAATAATATCAACACTAATATCACAAAACATGTGAATCTCCCAATGGTGAAATAAAATCAACAGTAACAATTGAAAAACTAAAAAAATTGAAATATATGAGGTAAATTTCCTTTTCCCTATACACGGGTTAGCTACTCCCAGGCGCAGCTTATTACCAAGTACCTATTCGATTCTATCCCTGACTATAGGCTCCAAACAGTAAGTCAAAAATAAAGGAATCCCCTCTGATACCAATTTGTAATGTACTGTTTTTGGGTGTCGCCTAGAGGTACCTCGTACCCGATTGGTCACATGACCTCAAGCGCATTTCCCCAAATTCCAGAGGCTACTGACTAGCAGCAAGGGACTTGGTGTGATATTGGGGAAACTATGCCCTCATTGGCAGAGTAATGCAGTGGAAAGAAACAGATAATAGTAGTGGAAGCAATAATAATACCATACAGCATTAAATAGTAGAAGTCTGAAAGTAATAAAAAACTCAAGCACATATTTAAATGATGCATGATACATATGTATTGTAAAACATCCAAAGAAGTCACAATGATGGAATATAGTACTAATCCATGAACAAAGAAAAAAAATAAACTCTAGAAACATCGCAAGACTCAGCTTGTTCCCATGCTCTTCATCTCCACAACAATCAAGTACCCGAAGTAGAAGGGAACTTTCCCTTATCTATACCTGTAGTAATATAATCATTTTGGGCTTAAAAGGATGACCCAAATATGGTGTGAGACGAATCCCAGTAGGCAACCACCCAAATATATGTGCCTAACAGTCAGTGATTATATGTGGCAGGAAATAAGCAAAACGAAGAAGTAAATGAGGAATTACTCAAAATTAAACAATCCTACAGTGCAATTGCATTCATTTTCATATACAGGTAAGTATCTAATCAAAACAAGTAACCCTCTGGGATGTACCCACATCATGTCCCCTCGGGTTTTACCAAAAAATCTCAAGTAACCCTCTGGTTAAGTTCTCACAGCCCAACCCCTTTGGTTTATCTTATAAAAAGATATAACGACCTCCTAGGTAGCTCACACAATCTAACCCCTTTGGTCTCATGAAAACAAATATTCACTAAGGAAGAACTCACCATAAATTCCCCCAATATTATTTTAACGATAAACTACAGACACTATAAGGAATCACTCAACGTCAATTCCCCATGTGGTCTTGTAACGGTAACTATAGACACTCTGAGGGAGAAATCAATTTCAATCCCCCATATAGTCTCATAGAGTGATAAATATAACAGACACTCTGTGGAATCCCTCAATGTCAATCCCCCATATGGTCTCACTACACCAGGTTCCCATAGCTATATGTAAACCAATCATGCACAACTGATGTTCAGAAACCAAAGTAAACCTAAATGTACTACTTGTCTAAATAGCTACAAGGCATACCATATCATTAGATAAAATCACTCTATCCAAAAAATATTATTCCTGGAAATCATGCAGCCTAACATGAAAAGCTAGATCAAATAGTCAATATCAAAAAAAACATGGCCAACACATCCATAACATGGAAAATAACCCTATTTACAATCATAAATCTTATACTCAAGCACACAAGTTATATAAGGATATACCAGGGCTAAAAACCATAATTACGCAATACCCCAAACAAGGGTATTGGGGACTCTTGCACATATAACACAAATAATAACTACAAAAAGGCACAAACCACTTACCTTGGCATTGTATGATCGATATACTCCGATGCCATCCCTTGAATCGACCTTGAACGTGATAGATCTAAAAAAACATCAAAAATTATCAAACAAGAATATCTCCTGAGAGAGGAGAAATCGAGGAATGAGGCTCTAGAAGGAGGAAGAAATCACTAATGAAATTCCAACACAACTGATGGAGTTCAATTTGGAAAATGGACAATGAGTCAGAGGCCCATGGAATATTTTTTGGTGTCCATCACTCCTGGACGAGATGAACCTAGAAGAAGGGTGTTCGTCTAATTAGACATGACACTGGTCTGATATAACAATTAAAAATATAGTACACAGAAATTTATTTAAAATTACATGGAATGCACTTTCCTTAACCAACCTCTGCTTTTTTCAGCCTGTAGTTCACCCCACACGGCCATGTACTTGTCCGTTACACAGTCAGTACACGTTCACCTACGGCAACCAGGTACACGACGTGTATTCCAATGTATACGGTGTGTACTCCTTAATTTTCAAGAAACTCCTCTTTTCCTCAAAAACACTATATAACAAAAACTCATACTTGAAACTAAGATCAAGGTTCTTACAGTTTCCTCCTCCCATTGAGTTTCTTCTATCCTAACCTAGGATATGAATCTGATTGACCATCTAGACTTTGATTCAATTGCCTTTTATCTCGTTGGATATGTTTTGATGAGTTCTTCATTAATATTGAGCCTTTCTTAGTTTTTATACATATCAAAAGAGTTATTTTGGTGCAAGTGAATTTTCTGTATTTCTAGGTTTTTCAAAATTTTCCCTATTTTATTCTTATCCAAGTTGAGTTAAGAGCATTTACTGTATGAGTTTTCTACCTTGGTATACGGGAGGTGGTCTATACCTTTCCCTTGAGGTTTGGTGTTTTATATGCCTAGTTTTCATTTTAATGCACATTGGGACTTCTGGTGTTGCACCATAAATTTAATTAATATCTTGATTAAATTGTTTGAGGCCTTTTTTGGTTTCCCACTAGTACCATTATATGGTTAGAGGCCATTCACCACAACCCGGATCACCCATGGGGTGTGTTTATGTATCTTCCCCCTGATTAACCACCCCATTCGGTGTGTAATAGATTGCCAATTTTAGTGGGAGCCTCAATGGTAATTGAATGAGTTATAAGAGAAGTTTTATACCTCCATGAAATGTGATGACATGTTGTGAAACTATATAAAATTATTAAATGTATTATATGGAGAATGTTGAATTGGTTTGATGAACTCTTAGCTTGTTTATAATTATGAAATGGATTATGAATTGAATAATTTTTTGTTTATGGTAGTAGATTCCATGGACTTATATACTAATTGTATCATAATTACATAGTATTATATTAAAAATTTTACTCTATGGATCGTGATAATGTTAGTGGATTCCTTAGACATTTCTAATCCTTGGATCTAAATTCTATAGGTTTCCATCAACATTTCTACTCCATTGATCAAGTTTACTTTGAATTCTTGGGACATTTCTACTCCCTAGATCTAACTTGTTTAAATCCAACTTTGACATGTTACATGGAGAAGACCCTTGGGCTCCATCCAATTATTTATTGATTTTTACATAGGAGATACTTTATGAAATCAATGTCGATTCCATGGTCATTTATACCTTGGATCCGGCCCTTTGAGTCCTGAAACTTGTTTACATGTCATGGATATTGTAGATATCTTTCTATTATTTATAGATATATCATTCATAAAAAAAATTTATTGTAAGAATCCATTTTTGGATTTATAGTGAGACTCTTTCTTAAGATACATTACATTTATTTCCGTTACATGTGTTATATAGTTCACACTTCCCTATATTTTTATATAGTGAATGGACATGTTATAAACACCATTTTCATTGACCTACTAAGTTTTTTATCCCACCCTATTTGGTCCACCATTGGGTACCCAGGTAGACTTCATGGATTTAGGTAGGGACTGGGGGAATCATCCACATTATGATGCTTGATTTGATCATTTCTTAAGAGCATAGAAGCAGAGAACAAAGTTATGATCGTGATGATACCTAGATATAGTTATTTAGCCTTTTTTTCTTTTTATACATGTATTGTATGGGATTCAGGTTTCCAGGTATTTCCTACCATTTTTATATATACATAATATGATCATCATATTTATATGACACTACTTTTGTATTTATTATTACTACATTAATTTATATTTGTATTTTTTGTTTAGTTATTTGATAGGATTATTCTATTGATCAATAAGTTTACACTACTAAATTACACTCATACAATAAGTAATAGTATCTCCACATACATATCATAAACCCCCACTACTAGTCATAAGCCTCTGACGTAAGGGGATGTGAGCTTGAGGCCCTATGACCCACTAGCATGGGGAACCATTTAGTGGATACCGGGTCAGGGTGTTACATGAAATTTGGAAATGTTTATAAAGAATAAGATATTCTTTTTTCGGAAATATAAGAATATATTTTATGTTTTCCTTTATGAAAATTCATATAAAAGAATAGGTCACATTGAAACCCCTAGTGTTATACCATGAATCATGGTAATCACTAGAAACATAGTAATATCAATGATATATATGATTTTTATAGAAGAGGTGGTGATAATATTTTAATTTTTTTCTTTACAAAAATTCAAATTAAATAAGTAGTCATTCTAAAAAGGATGATTTTATGTTGCGACATTTATAATTAGCTATTTTGATAGAGTAACCATTTTTATGACCTAACCAATCACTCCATAAAAATGGTTTGTATATGATACTTGAAAGACATACAATGTTTGTTTAAATTTGTAAGAAATTTTACATCTCCAATTAGAGGAATTATTTTTAAAACAAAAATAGTTAGGTTACTCAATGATATTTATGGGAAATATTTAGTGGTTTTTTCCAAGGGAGTATCACATTGCAAAAAGATGACTGTGTTATAAAAATAATGAGGTAAATTTAAAATTATTTTTCTTGTGTGGCTTGCACTAGGAATTTAAGTCCATGTTGTGATGGTTTCTTGGTATATTTTTATGATTATCTCTAGGTGATCCTAACACCATGAAGTAGAGTTTCTTACCAAAATAATTTTGAGAATATTAATAGATTTAACTATGTAGATCAAAATTTTATTATAATTAAAAAATTTGATATCAAGAAAATTTATGTGATCTAGTGTTGTACTAAATTTCACACAAGAAATTATTTGGTCATTATATGAATGTTATATGTACTAGATTTTGTGGATTGATTATTATATCAAGTAAAATAAAGATCTTATGTAAACTATTTACAATACTTTTTATAAAAATGTTACATATTTATTTTTAGATAAAAATAATGAAATTATATATTCCTAAAATACATAGAATGTATTAATTGTAAATAAAGGATGATATTGATTCATGAAAGAGAAATGGATAGATTTTATAACAATTTCTATAAATTTTGTTGGAAAAAAATATTCAAATAAGAAGAGGTATTTCATACCATGTACTAGAAAGAATCAGATATAAATAAATTATTCTTAGATTTCATCTCAAAAAAATATTTTTTTTCTTAAAGAGGGGGAATGTGAAAAGAATTTGTGAACCTTAATTGTTTAGTCCTATTTTATGGCTACGGTAATAAAAATAGAGCACTCAAAGATATGATTTCCTTGATTGATTTAAAATAGTGATATTTTTATCATTGTGTGGGTTTTTAAACTATAGGGCTAGTAAGCCTAATATGAATTGTAAAAGTAATTCACTAATGTATTCTTCATTTCAATCGATTTTGAATAAATTCTCATTGAATTATCCTAAGTTGTAGAACTATGTATAATTATTATGTCCCTATTTTATTTTAACCTTTATCACTTTATAATCAGTTTGAGGGGGTGATTATTTGTTATAACATTTGAACATGATCATTGGTGAGGGTTGAAATAAAAATAATTATAGACCTTGATTCACCGAACCAATCAATGTATTACCCTACATAGCGATTACACATTGTATAAGAGGTAATTTTTTTTAAAGAATCTATTTCTACCCATACCCATGGAATTTTTCAACAAACATAAAGATATTATGATCATTGATGGAAAAAAATTAATTATGGATGAAAATAATTCAAAACTATTTCTAATCCTTGGGGATGGATGTCTCTACTAATATCATACTTTGATTTTTTCTAACATGAAAGGTATATATTTATCAAAATAATAATAAAAAAATCAGTTTAATCATTAAGAGATTCAATATAATATGAGTACTATTATATAATTCCATATACATAAAGGTGATATCATGTAAATCCTTACATTCCTAGTAGGAAAAACATCCCAAATTTTTTGAATGTGATTCCAAGATACATTAATATAAAATAAAGGTTTTATATAACAAGTAATATGATATGAGGATACACCTAAATGATACTCTTGATGCATTCTTTGACTGGGTCAAAATTATTTTTTAGGATATATATGAAATTATAGAAACTCTAAATGGTTTCAAAATCATAAAGATAATCATGATAATATTACCGCTATGTTTCAATTGGAATAAATAATTTCTTAAAGAAAATGATCATAGATAAGTGACACTTGATAGTCTTCATAGTACTCTCATTACCTATGCGGTGAGCTAAAATGAAAACACATATATGATGAATGAATTTTCTCAAGAAGTGGTGTTCAATGTGATGATGAAACTCATTTTAGAATTAAATTTAAAAGAAATTGATTTAGAGGATATGATGTATTTCCTAAAATCTTACTATTAAAGGATAGAAGGAAAATTCAAATTCTTGATTCTATATTCTTGATTCTATTTTGTAAAAATTATAAATCACATTGTAATGTGACCGAAGAAATTCTGAGATGATGATGGAGATGAAGAACCAATGAAAAAAACATTCTAAGGGTACGGGGGGTATTATTTATTTTCTAAGATTCTTGGAGGAGAAAACTTTTGTCTCAAATGAATATGATAGCTTAGATGAAATACAAGTGGAATGAATTAAGGACTCTAAAGACCATGGTCTGGAAGTTCTTATAAATTTATAATACATACCACAAATGAAGGATAAAGATGTTAGAGACATAAATGTTTAGTGTATTTTTAACCTAATAGTTTATATAAAATATTATTTTGAAGATATTTATGTTACGAAGGAAAAGTAATTAAATCCAATAGTGAATAATGGTACCCAAAACTATATATACATCAGTAAAAGGAATAAATAGTTGATTTTATGGATAAGATTAAATGACTAGAAATAAAAAAAAATTGAAAACTATAAAATAGTGATTGAGTACATGATCATAGTTGAAGAGAAGGATCTTGTCATGGATGGATTGATTAATTTAGTAAATTATTATGTCCAAAGAATTTATTCACACTAAAATGATTCTATAGAGGGATGATGAAGCCTAGATCTAGATTGACTTGTAACTCTTGACATGGAATCAGGAAGTTTGAGTTCAGGAGATGTCAATGATGGTAAATAAGTGTCTGAGGAATCAAATAATAAAATGTAAACCTACACACCAGTGAATAATTTTAAATAAATATGAAAATTTATTGAGGGGATATATCTAAAATTAAAAATAAATATTGGATAATGTAAAACCAAAAGTAGTGAAACCCTAAAAGAAGGTTTATTTTTCTAACCATTAAAATACCCAAAATTATAATGTAAAATATTAAATATGCATGGTAATTTGAAAAAATATATGTTTTTTTATGTTGTGGAATGATGGGGAATACATAATATGTATGTTTCATTAATAAAATTCTATTCATGACTTAAGGGATATAAAAAATGAGCTTAATTTCATATATTTGATATATTATTTATAGTTATTCCATTTATTAAAAAGGTTATGGATACTAATCAGTGGATTTATCATCATTTATAAAGATTAATGTACATAGGGGAACATAAAAAAGGAATACTCAGAAAATGGAAGATTTAGTATGCTGGAAACATGCAATAAGTTTTTAGTCTTGCAAATGAGGGTTGTTTAATGTGGTCAGAGGTGGAAATATTATACTCATTATAAATAGAATTGAATTTATAAAAAATGAACATGAATGAAGAGACTAAGATTTAAAATTTTATAGAAATTAAATTATGATCCTGGGACTAGTATGGACTATATATTCTATACTATGACTCTTCTTCCCAAAATATGCAAAACAATTATCTTGTAATGGTCATCCAATATGAAAAAATGGTGTATTTCTCTTTGAAAATGATGAGGGGGTGAAAATTATTTTCTCTATAGACTCTATAACTGGTGGAAATGTTTTAAGTCACATATATGTCTTGTTAGTTGATGGACATAATTATAATATACTAAAATAATAACAATTATGTGAATCAAAACATGCATCCAAATTTATGAAAAATTAACTAGCATCACTATAAGATATTAACTATTGTATAGAAAGTAAATTCAATAAAGGGTAATATAGTTCTTATTGATGGAGAAAAATATAGGTTTTTTATATATAAGAAGAAGAAAAATAAATTTTTCCACAAACATTATATCCATTTGATCCAAAAGGTTTTTGATATCTTGTTGAAGAATGAAGTTTCATGTGATTTACCCAAAATCCCATGTGTTCACATTCATAGATGAGATACATTCTAAAAAGGGAAGGCTGTTGGGAATAAATATAGGGAAAAGGAATAAAAATTCAATCATGTTGAATGTGTTTTTTAAATATTATTTATGTGAGAAAATATCTCCCAATTCCCTGGATATAAAATTGTATTATGTTCTATCCAAAGATAATTTCAACAAATGGATTGGATTATATTTATCTCCCATATATATATATATAAGGTTTTCAAATTAATTCATAAGTATTAATTATTTTTGTATATGATGATTGGTTTGAAAATTCAGATGTTTTGGATCAATAATGGAATAATATTTACAAACAATTAGGTTGACCAATGTCTCAAAAAACATGAGATATTACACCTAGTATCGGTGGTGAGGACTCCAAAACAAAAATGTGTTATTGAGATGAGGATTAGAATCCTCTATTAAATAAATTGAATAATTTTAATTAAAAAATGTTTTAAAAATTATTATATGTAAGAAAATCATACATCTTTATATATATCTTTAATCAGGGATTTTTTTTGTTTAGCTAAAAATAAGACATTTAATGAGATGTTTCATGGGAATAATACATCATTGAAATATTTTCAAGTCATTATAATTATATGATTTATTCTCGAAAAGAGAATAACTCATTGTTGGAGGATCATAGATATGGAGATATTTTATTCAAATATTCATCCTAATGAAATTAATAAAAATTCTACAACAAATGGATTTGTGAAATTATTTAAAATCCCATTTTCACTATTGTGGATACTATATAGAATTCACAATCCAATGAGAATATTTTTCAGAAAAAAAAATATGAAAATTTATATGGAAGTGATTATAATTTGAGTAGACCAGGGGGAGTACATGGAGTTGAGGTAGGATGAGATAAAGAAACTAAGGATGATGAGACCACAATTGGTTAAGTGTCTATAAAAGGGAAATATTTAGGCATAAAATCAGTGACTATAACATTTTTGTTGATCAAACAGCACTGGTACAAACAAAAAATATGAAGACCATACATTAAGTCATTCATTTAACCCAAGTGAAGCCTAAATATTTCAAAGATTATTCCAAATATGAAAATTGAAATAAATTCATGAGTGAGAATGTTGACCAGTTTGAGATGAATAGGACATTGAAAATTAATCCAATGCTAAAAATGAAAGAGTTATAAAAACCAAGTTAGTGTTCAAGAATAAATTAAATAAAAATAGAAAGGCGAATCGTAATAAAGAATATATTGTGAGATAAAGAGTATTCTAAGATATAAAGAATTAATTTCACTGAAAAAATTTCCCCTATAAACCAATTGAAAATAATTTAAATTTTATTGCCTCTATTGGTGAAATGAAAATTTATTATCTAACAAAATGATTTCAAATCCATATTCCTTAATGAATTTATTATAGTAGAGGTTTGAATTGAACAATTAGATGGTTTTTTATAGATTAATATAAAACAGTGGTGTTTCAATTGAATAAGTACTATTATGGGATAAAGTAACCATCAATGGTATGGTTATCTATACTGCATCAGTATCTGAAAAAAGTTGGTTTACATTAAGGTGTAGTTAATAACATCCTCTATATAAAGAAAAAAATTATTAAAAAGTTTCTATACTCATATATGTTGATGAAATAATTTTTGGATGATCATAAAATATAAAATACAAGATATTTTTTGGAACACATAAGGTATTATTTTTTGATGTTTATGATCAATAAGTTAACTATTTTCAATAATTTATTTGTGACACAAGTATGGGATGGTAAAATTATTTAAAAATTTAAATATTCTAAAGAGGTTATAAAATGATATTTAATGTAATATTCTAGACTACTAAAAACCCAAACTATTAATCTGATGAATTTTTAAAAAGATGATTATGGAAAATATTTCAATATAATGGTGTCTAGGAAAATAATAGTATGTCTATTATACTTGATGATATTAAGAATTAATTTTATTTTTTACACATTCTTGGATACATGGTACCAATGTTTTCCCAAAGAAAGACACAGGATAGTAGTGAAAGGAATATTTTGATATATAAATAAAATATATCATTTTGGTTTCTTTAATAAGAAATCACCACAGAAATATTTTTTGAAATGAAATGATATAGATTGGGTAGGTTAAAAAGATGGATGAATGTTAGCATTTTGTGGATCATTTTATTATGTAAGTTACTACATTTCATGGATTATTAAGAAGAAATACTACATTTATTTGAGAATCGTATAGGCTAAATATATCATGGATGCACATGCATATTCTCAGTTTCTATGGATGTATAAATAGATTGAGGATATTTGACTTGATTTATAATCTATTACTACTGTCATGTGTGATAACTAAAATTCTATCAATAAAATAAAAAATATCTGCCATCATTCATAAAAAAAATAACATCTCTATAAAGATTACCATTATCCTGATGAAAGTTGAGTAAGTACTGGTGATGTTAGAGTATGTATCAACCTAGAATCATATTATGTACATCAGGACCAAGGTGACACAAAAATAATATTTTGAATGTAATTAGATGAATTATAGATTCAAAGATACTCCCTATAACATTATAGTTTTGATATAGCAATCCCACTACATTTTTTTAATTTATATTTATAAAACAATTATGATTTATCACATGAATTCAACTCTATATTTACTAATCCTCTCTTGTGATATTTCAAAGAAGTGTTGTTTGGGTTTATTGGTAAATTTCTATAAGAGTTCATGTGTCACTACCTAGGAAAGAGAATCCATACATTTGATGTTATGAAGTGCACAAGAATTAGTGTGATCGTATAGTGACCCATACCTTTTACACAAATTATTACATGATTTTTATAATAAAAATCAATTAATTACAACCTAAACAACATGGGTTCTATTGTATTTGGAAGACTAGGTATATAAAACATTAAAATAAACTAAAACATAACATCTCTATTTTTATTCTCCTTAGTGAGATCCTAAATCAATTTGTTCTGCTAAAACTACATATAATTAAATGAGGAATAAATAAAAGAGTGTGGTGAGATAAAAATACTATTAATGGAATAAACATGATAAGGAAACATAAGTTGTGGGTCAAAGGTATTACATGATATCGTAAAAATGAAATTTCATGACTAGTCACATGGAAGAATAACATAAATAACATGGCATCATAAGATCATGGAATCAAAGGAAATTTGGTAGAAACATATAACATGAAATAAAAATTACTCTCAAGTATAACTACCTAGACAATATCATATGGTGGAAAAAGTCTTGTAATGGAATAAATTTACTCCCTAATCAAAATAAATTATGTCTCATGAGACAAAAAGTATTACCTAGTGCATTAGAGCACTATCTAGGTGTTCCCATTATAACATGTTCATGATTTTGTGTGACACAAAAACAAAATAAATCATAATGTACATGTATTAAAATTACCCATGAAAAAAATAAGTTTCATAATAATGCCTCTTGTAATTAAAAAAACATTTCATAAATATGGAATTTTATAAATTAAATTTAGGCATGTATTACCCCATCAATTGAAGAGAGGATGAGAAATTAATATATGTAATAAACATATATAATTAATTTATAAGCAATGCATAACATATAATGTTTTTATAATTGATGAAAACTTTTTAAAAATATCAAGATATCTTGAAACCATTCTTCTTTATAAATTTTATTTATGAAGTTAATCAATTCAATTCAACTATCTATTTTGATAAAATGTATAGTCAAAAAGAGCAGTATTCTTCACAATGTTTACATGGTTTGATATTGAAAAATAATTAATATATCAAAATCATGAAATTGTATCATCCTATACACTATAGTATACTATTATAATCCTATAATTACAAAGAGTTAGATATTTCCTTTGAACTATACACATAAAAGGGACTCCTGATAAGAATAATGTTCCCAATTTTAAATAAAAAATAGTTCAATCATAATTTAAAAAATATATCTTCATCACCAAAACAATATCTATGTTACTATATTTAGACTCCCCCCACATATAATAAATGAAACTCTAGATTTTAGAGAACCAAAACCTCTCTTGGATCACACAACATATTCATTAAAACTTCCAATAAGTTATCTTGATTTTTATTTATTGGAACTAGATTTCCCGAGTGAGGTGAATCAGGCAACACACTGATTAAAAAAATTATCTTATTATAGTCTTCTTGGTCATATTAATATTTTCTCTCATTATAATTAACAATTTCAATCTCACATTCACTTATTTTTTATCACACTGAATAATAAATATAATTTCATAATGTGAAGAACAATTACATGTAAATATTTTATTTGGATAACCATTAATTAATTATGAAAACCCCTATTTCTAGTACACTTTATTTCATGATTTATTATATAATGATACACATGACACAATACCAAAATATCATGAAGATTAGTGTATTTAAAAATTTGGTAAAAATATATCAAATTGATACATGGATATAACAACATTATTGAAAACTTTCTTGACATGCCCTAAATTTCCATTACTCTTCTAAAACTATATGGGATAACCTGGGGACATACATAATAAAGGGGTAAGATATAAATCCCATTAAGGGAATAAAAAAATCTTGGAATATGTTAAAGCAATAAATGATATCCAATAGGCATAACGATGAAACATAAGTGGTGAGAATCATAATCATGAATAATGAGGCATGATATAACATGATAGCAAAAAAAAGAAAACATATAAATGTGTCAATAACATAAAACTTTGTATCATAAGAATAATTCAAGGTTAAAAAATGATATAATATAATAGTGTTATTAGTACACCCTAATTTATACCTTTCATGTAATCTCATTATACTAAAAAGTTACCTAATGCATTGCAGCGCTATCAGGGAATAATCATCATAATCATATCATGTACAAGAGTAAGTTTTCCACATAGATCATATAACATATGAATACCTTTAATATATAATAACACCATGATTTAGGGATTGTGTGTTACATATATGGAATTACCCAATAAAATATGTATAGGTAGATATAGTTTAATACCCTTCAGTATAAATGGGTATGGAAATTCACTTCACAGTCACTTAGCAAGAAAAATGGAAGTGAAATTTCAGCAGTATAACGACAATGATTAATGTTTAATAAAATGGTTTAATGATAGTAAAATGGGTCAATAAAAATTTTTATATCAAAATGATAGTATGGGGGTGTGTAAGGACATATGAAAACAATAGGAATTGTAAATCTAATGGCATAAAATAAATAAGGTTTTTGAATAAAGAGGAGGAGGGGAGGATCACTTACATTAAGAGGATGTTAGAAAAAGATTAGAAGAATATTCTTAGGATATTGGGAGAAACTTTTGAGGGATATATAGATGAATGGGTAGAGTAATATCATAATCCAAGGTTTTTTATTTAATGGAAATGGGAGCTTTGGTGGATTTATATAGGAAATAAGAGGGGAGTTCTTTTTTATTTCCTAAACATAGGTTTTTTACTCTATACAATAAAGTAATCAGAACCAAAAACCATTCCATAGTATTTTCCCATTGTTTTTACCAAACAGGATTGTTTTAAAATATTTTATAAATCTGATAACTGAACTCATTATAATATTACCCTCGGTGATGTGGAATTGAATCATGCTCTTAAATAAATGATTTTAAATGCTTAAAATATAATATCGGTTTTAATGGATTCATAATGTCTATATATAATTAATAAAATAACCATAAAACATATTATTTTAAATTTTAAACATTATTTAGGCCAATTATAATCTTTATATTATTTATTAATTCATTTTTTTTAGTTTATGAAGTCATAATTCAAATCATATAGTTATGTCGTATTTAATTTTAACTCAAAAATTTGACTATCTCAGAAAATTATGAAAAAATAACCATTGGAAAATTTCTACATTAAAAATCCAAAAATAATATTTATTTTATATAAATAAATCTATAAATATTAGAAATTACAATTTTAAATTAAATTCCTATTTTTTGGGAAATAATGGTTTTTTACAATAACAATTTTATAACCCATATAAAAATTATATTTTCACTTTTAAAAATTGTATTATCATTTATATTTAATATATAATATTTAAAAATAATATTTTATTAAAGTATCACTTATTTTAAAAAATCATTAATTCATCAAAAGGAATATCTTAATTGAAATTGTATATTACCCAAAAATTCAATTCGAGTTTTGTTGTATGGAAATCTAATTTTTATCAAACTCGTTATTTAATAATTTATAAAGTAACAACAATAATGAATAAATATAATCATTATTTTAATAGTTTATACATATTTATACTATTAGGTTCAAGATACATATCCCTTTATTACACTAGTGAACTTCCTAAGGCAAGGTGTGCGATAGTGAGATTTTCTTCGGATGGTTTGTTGAACAAATTTTCAGCCATGATATAATTGAGCTTGAATTTATCTACTAAATGGTTTAAATTTTTATTATCTTGATTAATATAATATTTGTATTGGTCAGGGGAAAATCCTAGAGATGTCATCTCCCTTAGAATCTCTGATAAATGAGCTTCATAGGGTCTAATCCTATTGGTCTCTATATCAATAGACTTTATGATAGCCCTACCTATATACTAATCATTTGATCATTGTTCAATATTTATATTATCCATCGTTATGATTCATAATTGTATTTTAAATACAATAAGATATAGTATTCCTAAATAACCAAAGTAGTGTAAGTTTGTTCTATAACATCATTGTTTAATGATGCATTTATTCATTCTAAGAGAAGGAATTTCATTTATAAAAGTTTGGATAGTTATGTAATTACCCCCTTTAGAAATTTCACCCTTGAAATTTTTATTTTGTACACTAAAATAGATGTGGGTACTTCTATTTCATCAATTATTCTATTTCCCAAGTCACTTCCTCAAAAATGTGGTTCCACCATAATAGTTTGACTAGTTGAGTTGTTTTGTTTCATAGAACATTGTCTCTATGATCCAAAATATTCCCTGACTACTCCTATTATGAAATATCATTATCTAACTGTGTCACCTCTTGATTTATTTAATGTTATGGGTCTGTTATGTACTTTCTCAAGAGGGATACATAGTAAACATCATTTACATGACATAGGTTAATTTTTAGTGCTAGTTGATAGACCACTAAAATGAAGCAATCAAGGATCTAAAAGGGGATGATGCGTCATAGACTAAGCTTTCCCTTCATTACAAACCACATGGGCTTATTCCATGGTGATATATGAAGGAAAATGTTATCCCCAACTTCAAACTCTATGTCTCATTGATGATTGTAAGCATATATTTTCTATCAAATTTGTGCGGATTTCATATGATGTTGAATTGTTTCAACCTTATCTATCTACTATTTTATATAATCATGTCCCATAAGCATATAATCTCCAAATTTGTCTTATCATTTTTTAGTTTTAGAACTCTTCCCATAGAGATCCTTATAAGGTTCCATTTGAATTCTAAAATGGAAACTGTTGTTATATGAGAACTCAACTTGGGGAAGGTGTTGATCCCAACATCCTTGGAAATCTATTGAACATGATCTCAATATATCTCATATATTTTGTATGGTCCTTTAATATTGATCATTACTTTGAGGGTGATAAACAGTGATAAAGCTTAGTTATGTATTCAACACTTTTTTAAGGATTCTATAAAACCTCTAGGTAAACCTATAATCTTGATCAAAAATAGTAGAGGTTGGTAATCTATGTAATATTACCACTTATCTTATTTATATATTGGTGACTTGGTGAGGATGGAAATATTCCTTGATGGAAAATAAATACACTGATTTGGTATGGTGATCGACTTCCACCCATATGTATTTATTCCCTTTAGGTTTCCTAGGGAGTCCTACAACTAAATACATGGTTATGTTTCCCCATTTTAATACTATTATGGGAAATGGTTTCATTATACCTTTATATTTTTTTATTCCAAATTTACTTATTTTCATACAAATAATCATGATAAAAACTCTATAATGTCTCTCTTCATGTTATACCATCGTAAATTTTTCTTCAAATATCTTAACATATTAGTTCCCCTAGATAAATGTAGAAAGATGAGTTATTATAATCATACAGAATTTCCCTATTTAGTTATGGAATTTATGGAAGACATATCTATAATCGAAACTTTATAACACCATCTTTATAAAATTTGAACTCAAGAATATTCTCTGCATTCTTCATTCAGTAACCCAACATCTTTATGAGCTTCCATTATCCTTTCAATAATGGTTGGTTGAGTAGTTACTTGAATATTCTAGTATTAATATTATTTTATTATTCCCATACCCATCCTATTCATGTCTAAGAATATTGTATCCCTTGAATTCCTCAACATGGATAGATTTTTAGGATCCTTTAACTTATAACATCTGCCACTTTGTTTTCTTTTCCCACTATGGTAATAGATTGTACTATCATAATCCTTGATCTTTTTTAACAACCTATGTTGGTTAATATTAAGATAATTTAATATGAATATATACTTGAGGATTTTATGGTTCATATATATATATATATCACACTTCTCCCTGTAGATATAATGCGATAAAATTTTAAACACAGATCACTGCAGAAAATTATAGATCATGGTTTGTGTAGTTATTCTCATGGATATTTAGTTTTTGTGAGGAATAGGCTATCAATTATTAATTTTCCATGAGTACATAACTTATTCACTTTTGAGATGAATTGTTTTATACCACAAATACTTCCTCACTTATGGGTAATGTGAACAAAGTTTTAGTGATTATCTTCTTTTTAATCTATTTAAAACCTTGCTCAGATTTATCATTCTAGATAACCATGACTCTATTCCAAATATATAGGTTAAGGAGATTTAAAATCATGAGAGGTTTCTCATAAATCAATGATTGTACCCACCTAATCCAAAAATCTATGGATTTTATTCATGGAGGTTGGTCTGGGCCACCTTTTAATTTTCTATGTTTTAGAGGATCCAATGATATCCCTTTGATGGTGATGAAATACCCTGGAAATTTTATTTCTCCAAAAAAACTCACATTTACTATAATTTTCATTCATAATTTCTTTTGGAAAGGTCCTGGGTATAGTATTAAAATTCTTCTCATACTCCTCATTTATTTTTTAGTAGATAATAATATTTTCTATAAAGAATACCAAAAAATGGTCAAGGTAATCTCTAAATACTCTATTCATCATGTATATGAATATTTTTAGACCATTCATGAGTCTGAATGGCATCACTATAAACTCATAGTTCTTATACCTTGTTTGAAAAGCAGTCCTGGGGATATCCTCCTTCACAATTTCATGATAACATCCCATAAAAATATATATATTCATAAAAACTAGGCTCCAATTTTATAATAAGATAAATCATCAATTTTTGGAAGAGGAAACTTTTCATTTATCATTATATTGTTGATCTCGTGATAATTAATATAGAGGTTCGTTGACCCATCATTCCTCTTGATAAAGATAAATGGTACACCCCATGGTTAATCACTCTGTCATATAATCCCATTATCCAAAATTTCCTATATTTGCTTCTTCACTTCCCCATGTTCAACAATATCCATTCTAAATGATGTCTTGGATATAAGAAAATATCTACATATAAGCTCGATTGAAAATTCAACCTCTCATCTTGGAGGAAGACAAAGAATTTTTTCAGGAAATACATCATCATATTCCATGATAATGTGTATGTATTCATGGATGATTTTTTCTTTATTTTCACTAATTTGGGAAAGATACTCTTTCTTGTAGGGAAATAATACTCATGCTTGAGATTCTTTTTCCAATGGATATTCATCATCCTCCTTATACTTATATATAATCAAATGATGATTCGATATATGGAGGGTGATTTCCTTGTCTCGAAAATTTATATTTGCTCTATATAAGGAAATTAAATCCATTCTAAGAATAGAATTGAATTACACTAAAGGTGGTATGAAAAGTTTCATTGGGATGTTCATAATTCATATGTTATTAAGGGAGGATTTATTTCCTTTGGATGTAATAACTCATTTATTTTTCATTTTCACCAATAGCTCCACTTCCATGATGTACACTGGTGTTTGAATTGTTATACTAAACATGAAAGATATAAAATAATGTATAGAACCAAAATCAAAAAGTTCATTCACTATTTTTTAATGAATAACTAGGGTACCTGTCGCAATTTTTTTCAGGATCCACCATCATAGTTGTGAATGAATAATATTTCCATTGAATTAATGGAGGTTTTTCGTGTTGATTTTCTCCAACAACCCTTGGTTTATGATTGTGGTTAACATGGTTTCCTTGTTTCTTGTAGTTTAATCATTAGAAAATAGGATGAGTTTTAACTAGATAATTCCTCTCTTCTATCACATTGGGGGTTTATCTCATTAGAAAATGATTTATAGGATCCCTTACTTTCTATACCTAATGTATTTCCTCATCCCCTTTATGAAATATATAGGTTTCTTCTTCCCACAATTTTGAAAAGTGGGATGTTTGAATTTCTTTCCACGGTTAGATTTACCTATTATACTTCAAGAATTAAACTCCATTTTATACTTATTATCCCCATGAGACCCTTGAGATTCACTAATCCTCATTTTGAGTATAATGTAACATCATATAATTTCCTCATAACTATCAAAGTCTCAAATTGACAAGGATTTCTTAGGCTCATCTTCATTCTACTAAAGAAGAAATGAAATTTACATTTTGGGGGAATGAAAATGATAGAGGCTCATTTTGAAATTCTTGTGAAGTTCTTCATACTCTACAATGGATACATCATAATTTTTCTTTAGTGAAAGGAAATATCTCTTCATTTGAAGTCTGATATTGCGAGGAAAATATTTATTTAATAAAAATTCTGGAATTCCATCCACCCCATTGCTCAGATATCTTCCTCATGCTTGGTATTCTTGATCAATGTCCATAATTGATCAGATTATCCTTCTATATAATAAATATCCAATACATATTTATCTTGTTAATAGTATTAAATTATGGATAAGATCTTCTCAATATAGTTGATCTAATATTCCATGATTATGGGATCAGATAATCTACTAAACTTTACAGGTATTTTTCCCATAATGTTCTCAACTATAGATTTTTATTTTTTAGTGGGATTTAGGAATTCCTCCCTATTCAGGTTTCTATTCATAACTTTATTAAATTGAGAAATTATTTTATGAAGTTCATGATTCCTTCTACCATTAGGTTGGACATCTCATTTGGGTATTCGTCACTTTTCCCCTCACTTTGGTTATTGACTTGATTTCTCATATTTCCATCCATTGACTAAATAAATAAAAAATTAGTTATGACAAGTTTTAAATTATTAAACACATAAAAGTAAAACTATTAAAATTAAATGGATAAATTAAAAAATGATATATGTTCATTAACCTATGAATTTTGGTCTTCAATATAAGTTATCCATGATCTATTTCCTTATATAAAATCTTAAAGGAATCTTTTTTTCCTTAATCATGGTTTGTAATGAGATTGTGAATTTACAAAAGCATATCCATTGTGAGTGTCAATCCTTATGGGAATGAAGACCCATTTTCATGCACTAGTTCCTAATAAAGTCAGTCTCAATACAGAGTTTTTGGGGTTGTTACCCTTAGGTACATCTGTTTCAGAGCCACATTCACTTGTATTATCCAGATAGGGATGTATTTTCTTGGAAAATACTAAATATATACTTCAGAAAAATTTAATGATGTTTTTATAGATTTAGTTTTATCCTTAAAGAGTTCACTAGATTTTTCTAATCATAATCTCAAAAAAAACTAGACTTGTATCTAATACCAACTATAACAACCCATATTTTTAGTATACTTTATTTCATGATTTATTACATAAAGATACACATGATAAAATCCAAAAATATCATGAAGTCTAGTGACTTTGATAATTAGGTACATAACATAACATCTTGATACATGTATTTAACAAAATTATTAAAAACATAATTGACATTACCTAAATTTCTATTGTTCTTTTTCAACTATACGGGTTAACCTGGGGACATGCATAAGAATGGGGTGAGTTATAAATCCTAGTAAGTGAATAAAAAAATAATTTCATAGGGTAAATAAATAATTGTGAGACAGTAATAATAACCATATAACATAAGAGGTTAAAATCATAATCATAAAAAATGAGGCATGATATAGCATGATAACATAAAGGAAACATTGAAATGTGGAAACAACACAAAATAAGGAATCATAGGCATAAGTCAAGATTAACATCCATGAAATCATAACATAGTGTTAATAAAATAACCTACCATGAAACTCTCAAATAATCTAATGACATTAAAACATTACCCAATTCATTGGAGTGTTATCCGGGAACACCCATCATAATTGTATCATTTAGATTCATAAGCATTCCACATAGATCATATAACATAAAAATTACTTTTATCTCTATTAAACCCATGATTTGATGAGTGTGGGTTACATACATGTAATTCTATAAAAAATGAAGTATTGGTATATATAGGTGAATACACTTGAGTGGAAATGGGTATGTGAATTCACTTTACAATCGTTTTTCATGAAAAATCATAGTAAAATATCAGTATTATAATGGCGGTACATAAAGATTAATAATTTTTTTAATGATATATAAAGGGTTTTTAATCATTTTTTCATCAAAAAAAGTATTAGGGGCGATTAAAAAATAGCATAAATATTAGTAATTGAAAATCGAAAGTAATAAAATAAATAAGGTTCTAGAATAAAGATGAGAAGGGGAGGATCCTTTACCGTGAGAGGCTGTTTCCAAAATCTTTGGTGGAGCTTCTTTAGAGATTTGAGGAACCTTGGGAGGGATATAAAGAGGAATGGGTAGATTAATATCAAGATCTATCATTTTTTAGTGAAGATAAAATGGATCATGGATGATTTTATATAATAAAAGTGAGGGGAGTTTTTATTATTTTGTAAATATAGGTTTTGTGCCCTATATAATAATGTAATTGAAACCAAAAACATTCCCATGGTTTTTTTCAGATTTTTTCTTACTATTTTAAGTGGATTTAATTATTTTATAATTTAAATAACATATATCATTGAAATATTACCCTTGTTTATGTGTATGTAAGTCATGATCTTAAATAAATGATTTTAAAACCATAAAATATAATATTGGTGTTTCAACATTCATAAAATCTTTATAAAATTAACAAAATAACATTAAAAAACATTATTTTAAATTATAGATATTATTTTTTCTGAGGATAGCCTTTATAGTAATTATTACTTAATTTTTTTGTCTTTTATGATGTCATAATATATATATCCTATAATTATATAGTATTAACGTTACCTAAAAATTACACGATCTTAAAAAAATTAAAAAAAATATCATTGTTGGATAATTTAAAAATTATAAATAAAAAAATTATATTTATATTATCCAAATAAATCTATAAACATGATAAATTACACTTTTAAATCAAATTCTGTGTTTATTTAAAAAACTATGTTTTTTTAATAATAGTTTTCCAAAACTTTTAAAAATTACATTTTATCATTGTATAATTAAATTATCATTTATATTTAACATACACTATCTAATAATAATAGTTTATTAAATTATAATTTATTTCAAAAAAACATGAATTCATCAAAAATAATGTATTAATGTAAATTTCATATTACATAAAAAATTCAATTAGAGTTTTATCGTATTGAAATATATTTTTTATCGAAACAATTATTTAATAATTTATAAATAAAAAAATAAAGAATAAATATAATAATTATTTCAATAAATTATACATATTCATACTGGTAGGGTCAAGATACATAGATATTTTTTACACCAATGAAATCCCTAAGGGTAAGGTGTATGATGGTGACATTTTCTTGGGGTGGTTCACCGAATATGGTTTGATATGTGATCTATTTGAGCTTTAAATTCCCTTATAAATGGTGTTTCTCATTCTTAAGTTGATGAATCTCGGCTTGGGATTTGTTAAGTTCAAATCCCAGAGATGTTATCTCCCTCAGAAGCTCCAATAAATGGACTTTGTAGGGTATGATCCTACTAGTCGAGGACATCGATTCTTTTGTACATACCAATGGACTTTATCATTACCCTAAATTTATACTAATCGTATGATCAATGTTAAATGGATATATTATCCATGTTATGATGCTTAACAGTATTTTAAATCTGAATAGTTATAATATTAAAAAATAACCATGTGGTGCATTTTTTTTATAACTTCATTAATTAATGATTCAATTATTTATTTGAAGATACTGAATTTCACTTATAAAATTTTGGGTTGTTAAAGTAATAATATATAGATAATAAACATTATGATGTATTAGTATACCAGAATCCACTGTAATCACCTTCAGTGAATTTATTCTTTTAGTTTGAAGTCACTCTGTCCCATGGTACACTTCCCCAAAAATTTTATATATGTACTCATCTTTGATATAATTTCCAATAAATATTATATTCCTAAAAACAATAATTTAGTGAAGTAAAAGTTATTTTATGGAAATTATTTCCTCTTCAACCATTTATATACATGGGGGCCAATCCAGGTTCTGCATGTGACACTGATTACATAGTTACCCCTGATATAATTCTAAATCTTAACACATGTTCATTTATTTTACAATCCTATATATATAGATTAGAATAAAAATTAAATTGGATTTTTAATTAGATATATTCAATAAAATCACATCCACATCACTTCTTCATCATGATGAAAATAGTTCAACTCTATAATTATCATTTTTTTCTTCTTTAATAGCCATATGTATATTGGAAAAAATAATTACACATATGAGTCTTTTATCTGGAATTAAAACAGATATATAAATGGAAACCCTCTATATAACAGCTTTATTATTCTACTCATAATTATATATATTAGTAAAAGAGACTTCCCCTGTCTTGAATTACTTCAATTAGTATATATTTTTTTTTAATCCAACTCTTAAAAAAATTATTTGATTAATTTTGTTTCCTTAAATAAACATAGAACATAAAGTGTACTATAAATTTTAATTATCTCATAATATACCAATAAAATTGAGTGAAAATATTATAATCTCATACCATGTCCTTATTTTATAATCTAATCAAATTTTTTAATATTCCAAAAAATAATTTATTCATGGTTTGACTACCTCGCTATGTTCTGAAATTTTACATACCCAACTTGATCATGAGGTTATATAATTATTCTTGATGCGAAATTTATTCAATAATTAGATTGATAAAATCCATCAAAATCTAATATTTAATTCCCCCAAATATCACAAATTGATCTTGTTTTAACCACTATGTTATATGAGTGATTTTTTAAAAATCATTGATTATTTTTTATATTACTAGAGTAATAATGGTAATTTAAGCATCAAATCTACATATAATAATTGATAATGTCATTGGATGATGTTTGAGTATATTTAATGTGATTCATCAATCCCATTTGATATTTTAAAAAAAATATTATTTAAAACAATCTTGAAATTTTGAGTGGTCATTGTAGATATGTGAAATAGTCATTATAGGAATACTTAAAGGTAAAATCCAAAATCATCACATGAGTAAGGGTGATAAATTACATTTTTAATTCACATTTATATGTTATTTTTTTTTAAGGTTAAACCATGCTCTGTGGAGGTGATTTGATATAGTATTTTTGTATATAGTGGACTTTTTAAATGTAACATTGAAAATAAGGACCTGCATAAGGGTTATATATAAATTGAAATTTTTTTATAATGGTTATAACTTGTATACAAAAATGTAACCTTGAAGAACAATAGTTTTGTAATGGTAATTTAGACTCATGTAACATCACCATGCTCAACACTTTGTTGTGGAAAATTTATCCAAGCTGTAGTGGACATAGAAACAACTACAGTGATTATGCTATGGGTTTTTTGTGTTCCATTTCATTCTGGATAGTATTTTTTTGGAAACATCCATGTTGAACATCCCATAGTGGAAATAGTTTTTATTGAAGTATCTCAATTTTAAAAATGGTAAGGAGTATAATACAAAATTATTAGAGATTTAATTATAATTGATATTTTAATTTCATGGAAGGCCTAAAGATTTTGATATGGAATAAAATCTATTTAACCTGTAATTTAAAGAAAAAAATTTGTCCAAAATTAAATATGGGGTGTATGTTGAAAACATAGAAGAAAACAATATTTTTTATTAGGTGTTTACCTATGAAAAATAGTAAATCCCAAATTAGAATTTTGTATGGTGTTTTAGATTTATAGAATATACAAGATACTTGTTTAGAACGAGAATCTAGAGTGCATCACATAGATATAAACAGTAAAGGGAGATAAATTTAATTTGAGATCATGTTGAATAATAGACCAGTAGTGGGGAAGAATAGACCAGTAGTCGAACAAATTTCATATTATGATTTATGATGTAAATTATGAATATATTAGAATTAATTTAAGATTAAACATTAAATATAAAATATTTCATGGAATATCATTAAATAAATATAGTAATGAATAAATAAAGAATCATTTATAACACCCTTTATGATCAATGTTGAAAATATTATTAATATTTTTGAAACTGTCCTTCATATGGTCTCTATCCTTGTAACACGCTTGAAAGTAGTGGGTGTTAGAGAGGATGAGGTTGTTAGCCTTTGTGGTGCAGTGATCACTTCCAAATAATTTAACCTTATACTATTAAAGTAGTCTTAATTAGATATGTCAACACATAATTGGTATTTTCTCATTAGAGTAGCCTTTTATTTGTTAACCCAGAAAAATCATTGAGATCTTGATATTTATTTTTAATAAAAAAATTCATTAAAAAATAATTTATGTTTTCAATTACAATGAGAATATAATACCCAACTCAATAATAATAATAAATATGTTTCATTACCCTTATTTTACTTCTCCACTCTTAGGGTGTATAGTGGGACCAGAATACAACATGTCGTCTCAGATATGTTAGTTATTTCTAGAATATATTGAGTGATTTAGATAATATTAGATAAATTTATAATATAAATGGAGCTCTCATATTTGATGGATGAAATTATAAATTATGGGTGAATATAAAAGGACATTATCAATGATCGCCTGGGAAATATGTATATTCTCATATAGTACATGTGATACAAGTGATTGATTTTATATGAGGATCAATGAAAAAATATAACAAAACATTATTGAATGTGATGAAGAGGTCATCATGCATTATTAATAGAGAGTTAATATATATATATATGTTAAGTTGATAGATTTTTTAAGGGTCATTTTTATTTGGGATAAACGTGATAATATCTTTAATGGTGAGACCATAATGAATAAGGAAAGCTACAAGTCTAAAAAATGTTATAAAATATAATAATAAATTCTAATAAAAACATATAATGGATCATTGATCCTATTACTAACATCTTTTTTTCCATTCAAGGGCTTCATTAAGAAATAAATTAATCTAAAATAGTGAAGAATATTATCATAAGATTAACACCAATGTATTACCCAAAGGTATCATCCCTTATAGAGATGAATCGTGGTGAGTTATCTATAGATGACTTTCATATGAAATCAATTTATAATGAAATTATTATGAATCTGTAAAGATGATTAAAATATTATTTTAATTAAATAACATTCAAATATATTAGGAAACCAGATTTTTATGAGGCTAAGTATGGAGATGATATTAGTGTTTATTTTCTCTCACTTATTCCATAGAAATTTAAAAGAGGTAAAGCTATATTAGAATTATAGGTACCTATATTATTTTTTTTATTAGATGATTGGAGATTTTGATACTATGTTAAAAATGAAAAATTATTAAGAAGGTGGTGAGTATTATTTATCACTAAAATATAAAATTAAATATCCCTTATGAAGGAATTTTAAATATGGAAAATTCAAATATAAAAATATTTCAAATGAAAATATTTCTTATCAATGAATAAGAAAATACTAGGTATGAACACATAGAATAAATTGAAAATAATTTAATCTAGGATGTATTTTATTCACTTATAGATTTGATAAACAATACTATAACTGAATAACAACACAATAATCAACAGAATTTATTTATAAGCCTTTAAGTAGAACTAGAATGGGATTTTGAATAAATTAATCTATAATGAAATAAGAACAAAAAATATATAAGTTTGTTAAATTAATCCTTAGGTCATATTTATAAACATGATGATAAAATTGATCATCTTGAAAAAGATATTGCATATTGTAAAAATAATCATGTGAGTTCTAAATATTTTTTGAATTAAATAATAAAGATATAATAAGATACTAATATTTTTATGGTATTAAATTATATATCAAATGAAATGAAAAAGAATATATAGTGACCCTGTCTTAGCATACATAGGTATTACATCATTTTATATTAATACTCAATAAATAATAAAAATACATGCCTGGGGATCGTAATAGTTTAGTGTATTTGAAAACACGAAAACAAAATATTCTATCCTAGTGAAAGAAATTCAACATATCCAAAAAATATCTCCACCTTTATTACATATACCTAAGACCTTTCTACATAACTAGGGAAAAAGAATCATAACAAAGGGGTGAGCTCAAATGCTCAGTAGGGGTAAATAAGGGAGATATGTAAGCATAATTATGAGAATTATGGTATGGGAGCATGATCATTAAAATAAAATATCATACCCTATATATAAAAGATAATATACTTGAATAATTTCATAAATCATGGAATTTAATATTACATAAATCGTAAATAAATAAATAAAATAATCCAGGAAATAATAACATAGGAATAAAACATGGAAATTTGGAAGACACATAAGAATATAATATAATTTCTATAGTATCCAAGGCAGCATTTCCAATACCATCTTGGTAGTTGGGGTTCAGTCCCCATGCCATCTTAATAATCGTGATTCACTATCATTCCTGTCATAGTATCATGGGTTTACTCCTCATACCATCTTCGTAGTCATTGTTCACTCCCATGACCATCTTAGTAGTCAAGGTTCATTCCCAATACCATCTTAGTCTATCTCATGAGATATAAATCATTACCTAATGAATTTTAGGTAGATATAGGTCTCAGCCATTTCATAATGAAATAATACATACATGTTCTATAATATCATAAATAATCCTATCATAACCCCTGATATTAATAGGGTATTATAAACATGTAATCATATCATAATATGTGGAAAAGATAGGTTTCATAATCATTTCATTAAAAATGTATCCTGTGAAAAGAAGTAGGTTTCAAATACATATAACCCATGAAATATAAATGGGTCTCATCAACATAATTCCATTAAAACATAATCCATTTCAAGAAATAATATGAATAGAAACATTGAATAATTTCTACAAAAAGGCATGAGTAACACCAATGAATGTTATCTTAGATGAGAATTTTTTTTAAAAGATCATTTAAAAACATATCTTGAGGAAAACATCCTTTCTTATTTGAAAAATTATTTTTAATACATAAAAACATTTGAAAAATCATTTCCTTAGAAAATACCTTGAGAACATAAAAAGAAGAGTTGAAATCATTTTGAAAACATTTTTCATTGAAAACATATAAAATAATATTTAAAACATTTTAAAAACCATTTTCTTTCAAAAAAATTTAAAACATATAAAGAATGCTTGAAAATGTTCTAAAAAAAATTCTACAAAAATAATTTGAAAACATATAAATAAGGATTCAAAAAATTTTGAAAACTATTTTCCTTGAAGACATATAAAATAATCTTGAAAAAAAAAATTAATCAATTTTCATTTAAAAAATATAGAATAAGCTTGAAAACCTTTCTAAAATGATTTTCAATGAAAACATATAAAATAATATTGAAAACATTTTTGAAAACAAATTCATTGAAAACATTTAAAATAATATTGAAAACATTTTGAAAACCATTTTCCTTGAAAATCACTTTTAAAAACATTGTTTTAAAAATTAACATTTAAACTTGAAAATAAAGCTTCAATGTATTGATGATGGATAAATAAGTACATGTTCTACAAGGTAAAAAGAACATTTCTTTTACATGGTAATGTTAAAAAATGTCTCATTTCAAAAGAGAAAAGAATATTCATTTGAAAACAATGGTAAAGAAAAAAGAGGGTAAAATGTCTTTTGAATATTAAATTAAAATGGTATAATATTCTTGGAAACCACATTTAGTAAACGTGGTTTAAAAGAAACATAGATTTCTGACCGAAGAGAGGGTAAAGTCAGGATTTCTTAAAAAACACGTTGTTAACTATTTTATATAAAAAATAGTGGAATAAATGGCATAAATATATGAATAAATAATTAATAACCCTCATAGAATAAAATTCATGATTTGTTTGAGATATGAGTGATAATATTTCATTAAATTAATCATAAACATAAATAATCTTAAAAAAGCAATGAGATTGTTTCAATAAACACTTATAACTTAATAAATTAGGATCATAATCTCCATGTAAAAAATGGAATTTACTTGAAACATAAAAAACATGAAAATAAGTAAATCCATGATATAACACAAAAAATTTAAGTATATACACCTCTAAATAGAATTTAGGTGTGTAAAAAAACATGAGTCTCAAAGAAGAAAAATTGAGACAAAACTACTTGACCGATTTGGTAAATTTTAAAAATTAATCCCTATGAAAGAAATATCATGAAATCGATATGTGAATAAAAAGAAATTTATTTATAATATACATATAATAAAATCATGAGAATTATATACACAATACATAAGGAAATAGTGTCAAATATAGAATGTATCTCAACGAAATAAAAAGTGAGATGAAATCCCCTTACCTCATGTCTTGACATTTGGTGTACTCATTAAAACCACCTACATAACAAATAAAAATTAATTATAAATCTTTTAAATAACCATATTCTTATATCTGATACCATATATGGTTATATTATTAACTTATATTACTCTCTTTTTAATATTCATGTGTTAAGGATTCACTTTGGGTAATATTCTTTTTATTCTTTGCATGTGTCTTCATTTAATATATCATTGGTACATATATTTTATATCATGGTTAATGTAATTTAAACTATTATATAAATAAAATTTATATCCAGTATATTTTATTAATAATTATCTATTGAATATATAATTATAAAATGTAATACACTCTTCATAGAGACGTTAAGTAGTATGTGCGCATGAACGTTGTTTCCGTTTTTATTTTGGTATTGAATGAAAGAAGGAAAATGAAATATATTTATATATGTACATAATTGTTAAAGTTGGTTTATGATATTATATATGTCATATATAATCACTAAACCCATCATTAATAAAATCCTGTATTATATGAATGAATCATATCTCTTTGAGGGTGTGGTAGTCCATAATTCCTCAAATGAAATTATTGTGTTAACACAAAATGAAAAGTAAAAAAGATATTTGTTTTAAAAAAGAATTAATAAGTTCAAATACATAATTAATATAATATATGACATATATAAATCTATTTTTCATCTTAATATTCACCATGATATGCGTTAAGGAAAATTGAACAATCATTGTTTAGTAAGGCTGTAGTTCACCGTACACGTAAATAGTAAATTTGTTGCCCATTAGATGGAAGTGTGTGTAAGTGTAGGTCATACCATTAGCATAAAAAAATACATATATATTTATTATATTGTTTGGTTATACAATAACGTGATAAAGAGAGTGGAGGGGTGGAGAAGGAAAATAAAATAAAGGACTTTAGGGAATATATTACTTCTTAATCGGGTAACTCCTTTTAGTTGGTCCCAAAAGGATTCCTTGTAAGACATTATTCCAAAATTTATGATTCAAGGATGAATGGATTAAATTTTTTAGATTATTTTAGAATATTTTTGGTGAGCCAAGGGGCTTGATAGGTGTGAGGAATTGGTTGTGGAAGACCACTTTTTATAGTAGAGGAGAAGTGGCACTCTAGTAAATATTTGAAGAGAGAATTACACCCACGTTTTTCATGATTCAAGTGGATAAAATAATGGTTAAATGTATATAAAATGGATTATATGGTCTAAATATGTCCATAAATTTCTTTTGGTCAAGTGGATAGGTCGTTTTGGGACGTAAGGGTATGGTTTAGTCCTTTATTAAGCTAAATTTAACCTTAATCGATGTAAATAATTTTAATTGCATTCACCAATATTTCTGGTAAAAAAATATTTTAAACTTATTAAACATTATAAATTATTATGGATCCAAATATGGAATCCATTTTTCCAAATTAAAATCATATAAGTGGTGTAAATTAATTCAAAATCAATCTCGTTGATGGGACGACACTGCGGGTTTTGAAAGTAAAAATGATCAAAAGCTTTCTAAGTTGTTATATCCAATTTAAATGTGAAATTGGTTAAAATGACCTAAATTGGATTAATTTATAAAACTATTATCTAATTAAACTTTTTTTAAAAAATAAAATATAACTAAACCTTATAAATAAATTAAATGAAAAGGCAGTTTTAAATTAAATTCCTTACTTTTTTATTATTCATTAAAAAATAAAACGTTATAAAAAAGGACCAAAAATTTATACTAACCTTTTTTTTATATTCAAAATATGAAGTTTATTTTGACATATTAAATCTTTAAAATGGTCAAAATATTTATTTAAAATTCATTCTCCATTAAAAAGTTGTAAAATTGTATTTATAAAATATATGTTTTTAAGAAAGAAATTGGGTTTTTTCTTTCTCTTATGTCTATAAAATTTATTGAATGAATATAAAAAATATTTTATTTAATATATAACATATATATTAAATTAATATCACTCACTTTTCTTAATTAATTTAATTTATTATTGTAAAATAGCTTTATGGCCAAAAAAAATATTAATATTTTCATTTATATTCAATCGGTTTTCATATTCATTTCAAATTAATTGATAACCTATTAATTCATATAATATTTATGGAAACTATATATTTTCATAAATTATTTAATAATATTCATAACAGCTAATTTAATTTCTATTTTATAGCTTATTATATTAAATAATAATATTTTAATAATATATTATTATTTGGTAAAACATAGTCATATGTGTTATGCAAGCCATCAAGGAAAGTCATTGTTGCATGTAACCCAATATAACCTTTGTGTTTCATATGAATAAATATAAAATTTATTTTTTGTGCAGTGAATGATTATCTAGGTATTATGAATAACACAATCCAAACATAGTGATTTGATATAAAATAAACTATTTTCAGTGTTATGTTAAATGAAAAATATGGTAAGTGTTAAATTTATTCAAAAAAATCACAAAATATCTGGGTATTACATTCTACCCCCTTAAAATGAATCTCACCCTCAAAATTTTTCTAGTTTATCCAAGGTTTAATACTTAAAAGTTTCATTCATAGAAACCCACATTGTAAAAATGGATGCTAAAACTTCCCTTAAAAAGAAAAGGTTGGAACCATAATGGTTACCCAAACTAACATATAATTGGGTTTCCACATAAGAGAACATAGTTTGGGATTAAATATTAGACATGGAGGAAAATCATAAATATTTATTGGGATTTATTAAGTTCGTCAAATAAAAACAAGTGAATGGTCAAAGAAAAGTTGTGGGCAAAAATTCAAAAATCTGTGATGGTTTAAAAGGCCATCGGTTCAACAAAATTATGTAATTTGGATAAAAACTTTTTCTTTGGATCATTATCCTAATTATGAGTAATTATTTTATTGACCATGAATATCCGTAAATATAATTACTTGATATCTTTCTATAAAAAACCCATTATTGGGTAATGATTTTAACTATTTCTAATGAATCAATTACTTCAAGAAATGGATTTCCCAAAATTAAATTTGATGTCCGAATCACTAAAATACAATTTAAGAAGATATTAAGGCCCATAAAAGAATGAAAAGTACAACTATTTATCTATAAACATTCATGAAAATCAATATGCTTAATACAATAATCCTTAAACATAAAAATTTACACTATTGTTTCATCATAAATAATTATTAAAAAATAATAAGTATACATTAACTAGGACGTCGCATAGTCCAGTGGTAGGCGTGAAACTCTTATCATCCTTCGGTCATGGGTTCAATACCCACAGCCCAACCGGACATGATTGTTTTCCACTCTAAATACATGATGTCCTTTTCTAAAACCACTCTAATAGAATTTCCAAAATATAATGGACATCCTAGAAATAATTTTGATCACTAAGTATACTTTTAACCAAGGTTTTCAATACAAAATCAGTGCATAAATAATTCCTCTTAATTTTAAATTAAACAATTCATGAATGGTTAAAATTATAACCTTTATCAAATATAAAAATACAAAACATTATAAAGAGAGCCCCAAAATCATCTTAACATTAATTACCCTATATATCATAAACTATATCTTGGTTGTCACATTCCAAACATGTGAATAACCTCATGGTAAATTGTCTTAGAAGATGGTACCAACCTGAATTACCATAAATAGTTTTAGAGAATATCAAGGCTTCCTTATTCCATAGTTTACTAAATATATTCCATAAATCCAAGAAGCTTTAAAATCCATCCATGATAGAATAAACTACTTTTCAACAAGTACTTAATTAGTTCCAAGGTAATAAGTACCATAAAATTTACTTATTCTTATACCACATATCATTATCCAAAAAACATTATCATAACATAAGGAACATATTAAGGGTTATTTTTTCTTTAATCATGTTTTTCCATGGATATCACCTTTCCATTATATCACTTTTCTATTCCATCAGAACCATTTGATGTTTTATTGTAAATATGTAGTGAAAAACATAAATTGGACAATCCTTTTATATTTCACCTTTCATAATTCTTGAATATAATATATAAAAACCTCAATTACTTCATCCTTAATCCATTGACAAGGATACCTCATCATAATACCTCTTTCCTTTCACATTTCATTTGTATTCTCTTCATCATCATCAACTTAACCATTACTCATACCACTTTTTTTATCCTCTTTAGGAGATTTCCTATTTGGACATTGAGTTTTATAAAGACCATTTATTATACACTTAAAACACTTAAACTTAGATTTTGTCCTAGGGATGACAATATTCTCATCCATTTCATTAACCGAACTCTTCATTTTTCCCTTGTAGTAACTTGATTTTTGTCCTTATTTACCATAGTCAAAACATATTCTTGTTCCTCTAATACATTCACTTAGGTGATTCTTTCAAAATTATTGAAAAAAATGAAATCAAATCTCCTTTTCCTATATGGTTTTCATTACCCAAACTCTCAGTGAAACCCTTCTTTCTCTCCCTTGGTGAGCCCAATAGTTTGTTAAGGTAGACATTATTAATCATGTTTTGTGAAAACTAATTAGTTATGACCAAAAAATATCTTACTCAAGTGATCATCCTACTTGATTTCTCATAAAAAATATTTCATCATATTCAATGTTAATCCAATCCCTTTCAGTTCCCACCATTAACTAAAAATTTAAACATAGTGTGATCATTACATATAATAGAAGAAAACTACATAGTAATGAAAAGATTTACTTAAATTATGTCTAAATGATGAAACCATTCTTAATATATGACACCCTAGGTCAATCATAGTTTATTCATAACCAACTTATATGTAAATCCTTCATGATGTTTCATGAAGAGTTTTTTAATTCCTAAATTATATCCCCCAGGAGGGTCAAACTAGGTCTACAGTAAGGCTTGTTGTCGAGTACCAGATTACCCCGAGTTAGGCCTAAAACATCTTGTTGGAGTTTTTACCCCAACATACATTTGTTCCATATCCACATCCACTTATAGTATCCATACAGGGATGTATTTCTTGGAAACCACTCACTTTATCCTTTACCAAATTTACAAGACAGTTTCCTGAACATTGACTCATCCTTATACTTATCCTTATTGATATTCCTAGTCATATCCTAAGAAATATAAATAGGGATATCACTAAAGTTTTCTTATCCTATTTTCAAAGTGTTAACTAAAAAGTTCCTTTGATACCAACTATAGTGACCCAATCTTAACATACATGGATATTACATAACTTTATATTAATACTTAGTACATTACAAAAAATACATGCCTGAGGACCATAATAATTTAGTGTATTTAGAAACATGGAAACATAATTTTCTATCCTCGTGAAAGTTCTTCAATATATCCCATAAAGATCTCTACCTTTATTACATCTACCTGAAACCTTTCTTCATAACCTAGGCAAAATAAATATAATAAATGGGTGAGCTCAAATGCTCAGTATGGGTAAATAAGGGATATATGTAAGCTTGATTATTAGCATAAGTGTATGGGAAGAAGATCATGAAAATAAAAGATCATAACCTCTATATCAAATATCATATAATAGAATCAAGGCATAGAGAGTGACACATAATAAGACATGAATCATAAGGAAATAATTGACATAATCCATGAAATAATAACATATGTATAAAACATGGAATTGGGGAAGACACATAATAACATAATATGATTTCCATGGTTTTCGAGGCATCACTGCCAAGACCATCTTGGAAGTATGGGTTCACTCCCCATACCATTTTGGTAGTCATGGTTCTCTCCCATGGCCATCTTAGCAACATTAGTTCACTCCTCAAACCATCTTGGTAGTAATGGTTCATTATCATGCCCATATTAGTAGTCAAGGTTCATTCCCAAGACCATATTAGTCTATCTCATTAAATATAAATCTTTACCCAATGCATTGGAGGGAGATATTGCGCGTCTGCCTAATGTTTAAAATAAAAAAAATGTGAAAATGAAAATTAGTAAATGTTTAAAACATAATAGTAATAATATTATTGTGGTAAATGATAATTTTATTATTATTATAAATATTTTTAATATTTTTAATATTAAATTTTTATTGAAAGTTTTCTTAATATTTTTCTTTATTATTAAATTATTATTAATGTTGTTGTTATTTAAAAATAAAGTGAGTATTATTAATATTATTATTGTTGTTGTTATTATTATTAAGAGAATTATTAATATTGTTATGATTTTATTATTATTAATATTATCATTAAGATTAAAATTATTAATATTATTAGAAAAAATTATTACAATTTTCATTAGAGTTATTATTATTGTATTATTGGTATTATAATTATTATTATTAGGTTATTAATATTATTAACATCATAATCATTATTATTATTACTATTATTAAAAATGGGGAAGAAACCCTATGGGGGTCGCGACCTCCCCCCCCCTCCCCTTCTTCTCCCACTACGCACTAGTGCCCCATGTTGCTTTCTGTATGCATGCACGAACCCCTATCTCAGACCCCCCCCCCTTCTTCACCTCTTTCCACCTCGCATTGCACCCCTACCCCCATGATCTACCCTCTCAGAATATCCCCCCTAGTCTGGCACTCTTATGCTCACTAACATGATCCCCCTATTCCCTCCCACTCTCCAGCACAAGCCCCCCAGTTCAGAAACCTCGTCTCCATCAACCATCCCTCCTTGCGATGTGGCATGCCATCCCTCTTCCCCCTCTGGTAAGAATCCCTCATTTTTAGGGTTTTTCTTGGAAATATTTACTATAAGTTCAAACCCTAATGGTTGGGGTTAATTCCTTGGTTTGTTTTCCTCTTAGTCTAGCATGTGTGAATCAAATGTAGGGCTCAATTATCACTTCCTTCAAAGTTTCATCGTGTTCTCACACCATTGTCGTAGGTATTTCCATGTCTTTCCTTTCCATTACAATATAATTGATTCTTGAGAATTTAAATAATTTTTCTAAACATGATATGTACCTTCTTATTATCTTCATTAGTTGGTTATAGTGGTTTCCATATTTTTTAGAATTTGTTAAAAATGGATTTTTAAGTGATTCTTTGAATTTTTTTATGTATTGGTTCACCCATTTCATTTGATTAAATACTGAATTTTGTTTTCATAATTTTTAAACTTTATTCACACCTTTATCATATATGTAGTAAATTCATTTTTTTTCAAAAAATGGTGACATGAATTGGTAACCCAATTCATGCCCCAAAAAAATTTAATAAAGAAACAAAATTGTTACAATACATGCTCAAGGTGTAATGATCTTACACCAATAGGAAATTGGGGGAGATACATGGTGATGTAAAAAACTCAAGAAAATGCTCACAATTCATCATATCATACTAAAACATATTTCCTTCAACTGAGAAATATTTATTTAATTCATAATTGTGTTTTCCCAATAATTTTTTTATTAAAATGGTTTTTTTGTGTTTGGGGATTTAAGTATAGGATATGGTGATTTGTAAATTATGGTTTATGTGTTGTTTTGGTAGGTTCATTTATTTATAAATCCTATGTTTCATATTTCTAAGTTTTTTAAAATTAGATTGGTGTTATTTTAAAACTAGTGGTCAGTTTGGAAATAGAAATGGTTTTGGTATGATAATGAAAAAAAGGGCATGTTTGGCATGTTTTATAATGTTTTATGTTCTTTTTTCATTAAAATTTGGGAAATATTGTTTGGTAAGAATGTGTTTCGGTAAAAATGATGTTTTTATTGAATATAAAAAAGAATTGTTTTGGTAAAAGTGATGTTTGTAAGAAATTTTGTTTTGATAAAATGAGTACGCAGTCAGTGATTTAAAATGTTTATTGAAATGATTTTTGAAATTTATTTGGTAAACTGATTTGGGGTGTGTCGAGATAAATATCTGTTTGGAACTTCCAGCTTAAAGGTGATGTATGTGTTAACTTTTAGAAAGGATTGTGTTTTGGAAAATGGTTGTGTTCGGTTAGCAACTTGGAATGTTTTATGAAATGATTAAAATGTCTAAATAAATTGATGTCCTGGTTGGAACCTTGTTGATGTTATATAAGCACACACACACACACACACATATATATATATATATACATATATTTTTATAGGTCACCCCTATCTAGGATCTCCCTTTATGGGTTATCGCATAGGTGATGTTTGTGTTAGGGGTAGGCAAGTGTGGTGGCGGCAGGTAAGGTGAGTCACCCATGTGAGGGCCTCCCACTTACATGGATTACCTTTACCATAGTTTCTTAGGCATATTTTAGATGAATGAGTGACAGTTTCTTGTTAGCCTCGATTAGATGGGTTAGTACCCTCTTAGAGTTTTAGACAGGCGAGGAGGTATGTATCAATAGTGAGGACAGGTTAGGGAATCTAGTTGGTTATTAAATTATGGGATTCACCATATTCCAGAAGGTGTTTCCGAACTAAGTACATATAGGGGTATCCTAGGGATATTTAGGATCGTCCATGGTCATTGTTTGTATCAACTTGTTTACTTCTATTTTATTTAGTTATCATCCTACACTATTTATTTATTTACATATCAGCCTAGTTTTTTTACTGTGTTTGGGATTTGGTTATGAAATGTTAATATTGTTTTTAAAATAAATGTGTGGCATCAGAAAAAAAATGAAATAGAAATACTATGTTTGTTTAATAAAAATTGAAAACCCTATTTTTAGAACCGTATTCCAAACTTGTGTTAATGGATTTCCTTGGGAAAGGAAATATATTGATTCTATGGTGAATTCCTATTGATAATTTTGGTTCTCACCCCTATTTTAACTATTCAGTTTCAGGTTCCACTAGTGTTGGGTTTCTCTAGGAGTGAACTTGGTTCTGAGTTGGTTGGTGACATAGAAGGTCACAAGGAGTATGTGTAGTTTAATTTATTCCTTCTGCTAGTTTTCTTTTTTATTATAAGTCTTTATTTATTTTCATTCCTTTCATTTATGGTCCAAATCATTCCCACTTTCTTAGTTTTGATGTCTAGCACTAGTTTCTAGTCTATGGGGATCAGGAATGCCCTTCGAGTCGTGCCATGGATCGGCTTGGGTGACCAGTTTAGGGTTGAACCAGGTTGGTTCATGACAAAATGGTATCAGAGGAGGCCCTTATTCTTTGGGGTGTCAGGTAGATGGAGATTATGACTGTCAGGACTCAAGAGGTAAGTGTGGGAAGAGTGTCATGAACTCTTTCTTAAACTGATCATTGAGTAACCTTGGGTAGTCTGGGATTCAAGTCTTTTGTTCTTGTTTTGGATTGAGGGATGAAAAAAAGGTGATCTAGTGTGACGTTGTGATGCAACATGGAGTAGTGACCCATGCTGAGTCTAATTTCTTGGTTCAAGTTTCTCTTACTATTATTGCCTACTTGGGGCATGGATCACTACCATGTCACTTGGTTGGTCATGGACGCTAGTCCCTCCTAGTGTTTTGGTGTATGTTTTTCTTTATCTTGGTTTCCATTGGTGTAAGTTTTCTTTTGAAGATGAGAATGGTTTTTGAAATGATAGTTCTCTCTTCAAAGGGTTTTAAATTGGTAAAGTGGGTTTTTGGAAAGAGAGTGTATTTTAATATTAAAGCTGCTTTGGTCTGATGATTTGGTACTTGTTTGGAATTGTAAAAAAATGTCTTGGTGAAACCTTGGAATTTCTTATGGATGTTTTCACATGTGAGAGTGTGTATATAAAGTGCATGTTATCACATATATATGAAAGAAGATCATTACATGTTCAATGTTTCATGGAATTACTTAGGTGCGTATTTGAAATTAAAGGCTTGGCCTTGTTTTTCTAAAGTGATTTTGAAAAGGAAAATGGTTTTGGAAATTTAATTTGGTTTTAAAAGTGGGCTTTTGTTTTTGTAAATTATCCTTGGAAGGATGTAGTTTAGAAAATTAATTGAAAGTGGTTATTTTGAAAGAAATATTTTTGTATGCATTTATATTTTTTGGTCTTTGAGACGGTTGTTTCTAGATGAAGGTTCTTTTATTAATGTTTCTTCGGCTTGATATCAGTTTTGGATTTGTGTTTTATATGTTGTTTTAAAAATTCCATCTAGAAACATCCCCCAAGTTTTACAATGAGTCATTCCCAGTTTTTGTTCCTTCACATATATTGCATATTCTTCATGGTGATCGAGGTCCAATAGGTGTAGTAGAGTGGATTGAAGAGGTTGATCATTTCTCCAGGGTATTAAGAGCACCTAAAGCTATCATAGTGCGTGTTGTATTGGTTATATTAGAAGGTCCATATTTTGATGAATGGGAGTTTTCCCCATTATCAATTCAATATGGGATGATATGAGGTGTCTTTAAATCTTTATTCATCTGATAGTTCATGCCTGAGGAGGTGAAGAAGAAGAAAAGTGAATAGCTCATGCGTATTCAACAATGATATCAGACGGTGAAAGAATATGTTAAACATTTCAATGAATTGGTTTCTTTTTGTCAAGAGGTAGTGTCATAGGATCACATGAAGACTTCTCTCTTCATCAGGGGTCTTCATCTAGAGATCAAGGAGCAAGAACTCGATTCTAAGGACCATCATATCAAGAAGATGGTAGATGAAGTTATCATAGCTGAATTGATTTCCGGCGCATGTGGAATTGGTGATATGGTGCCTCTTGTTACTCATAAAGGTTCCCCATCTGGTGATAAGTTAATTACAGAATAACTTATTCCTAAGGAGTCATCTTCTTTGGTTTTGGATTCTAGTACGTCTGAACATTAAGTTGTGTGCCACTAGTGTGGCTGGTTTTTGAACTCGGAGTCATCATGTCACACCCCTTCAAAGATGTATCATCAATGCAATTGTATGGTTTATCTAGAGAATTTTTGTAGAAAGCGTCATCTAAAGAGGACATCCTGATCGGACAATGATAGTGCATGACTATGAGATAGGAGATGCTTCATCTATTAGAGCCCCAACCACAGGTCTAAGGGTGAAGCTCACACATAATTAAGAGTTGTGAGGGGTGTGAAGTCTCAATCTGGATTTTGTGTATTGTTTTGGGATTACAACATTTAGAGTCTTCTCACTATTTTTTTGTTGTTGAATTTTTTCATAATCCAAATATTCATGTTTGTATAATTATGGTTTTCTGAATTGTGTGTTTTGGTTAAATTGTGTTTTACCCATGTGTCGGTTAGTCTCGGTGTTATTAGCAATCATTTGGAGATTTGACTGTTTGTGTAAATCGATATTTGAAATTGTGTTTGAGTTTTCTATTTGGTTTAAGTTTTTTTCTATAGTTATACTCTTTCCTTATATTAGGAGTTATGGATTTGTTGGGAATTCCCACGTGGGCTCCCTCCCTAGGGTGGCCTATTTAGGTTTTAATTCTTGTTCTAGTTGATTCCTTATGGTGGGGAGAACCCTCCTATGTTCTCCCGATCTTTTGTGCTGGGGTTTCTTCCTAATCAATCGGGTGTGACTCGTAGATTGAAAGTTTACCTCGCGTTTATTTTTTTCTCTCATTTTTGACCAGGCATGCATCCGAGTTTGACTATATTTGGGCTTAGTGACTTTATGGGGGCAGAAAGTGTCTGTGGTGGAGAGAACTTTCACACCCCGAACTCGGACACTCTTTCAATTTATTCTTCTCTTAGTCTCACATATTTAGGACGAAGTTGGTTTTGGGGCCTAGGTTGAAATTTTTTAAACTAGGAAATTTTTATGGGTTTCAAACCAGTGCACAGACACCATACGGTTAGTAGCAACTGTGTGGTCAGCTCAAGTGTCTATGCAGTTGGCTAATGTTTAAAATAAATAAATTTTTATGAAAATAAAAATTAGTAAATGTTTAAAACATAATAGTAATAATATTATTGTGGTAAATGATAATATTATTATTATTAAAAATGCTATTAATATTTTTATTATTAAATTTTTATTGAATATGTTCTTAATATTTTTTTTAAATTATAATTAATGTTGTTATTTTTTAATAATGAAGTGAGTATTATTAATATTATTATTTTTATTTTTATTGTTATTATTGTTATTAAAATAATTATTAATAATATTATGATTCTATTATTATTACTATTATCATTAAGAACAATATTATTATTATTATTATTATAAAAAATTTTACTATTATTATTAGAGTTATTATTATTATATTATTAGAAGTAGTATTATTATTATTATTAGGTTATTATTATTACAAACATCATCTTTTTTATTTGTATTATTACTGTTATTATCATAAAAAAAGGGGGGAAGAAACCCTAGGGGGGTTGCGACCTCCCCCCTCCTCTCCCTCTTCTTCTCCCATGGTGCACTAGTTCCCCTACTACTTCCCTTGTGATCACACGAACTCGTATCCCGAACCTCCCCCTTCTCCCCCGCTTTCCCCCTCGCATCGCACCCCTACCCCCCATCCTCTCCCCTCTCAAAAAATCCCCCCCTCGGGTCTGGCGCCCTCCTGCCCATCGTCATGATTCCCTTGCGCCCTCCTTCTCACTGGTGTGAGCCCCCTGGTCTGGTGACCTCGTCTCCAGCAACCTTCCCTCATTATGACGCGGTCGTCCTTCCCTCTTCCCCCTCTGGTAAGCTTCCTTAATTTTTTGGGTTTTTCCTTGAAATGTTTTCTATGAGTTAAAACCCTAATGGTTATATTTAATGCCTTAGGTTGTTTTCCTCTTGGTCTTGGGTGTGTGAATCGTATTTCGGGCTCGATTCTAACTTCTATTAAAGTTTCGTCATGTTTTGAATCCATTGTGGTAGGTGTTTCCATGTATTTCCTTTCTGTTCCAATCTAATTGTTTCTTAAAAATTTTAATTATTTTTTTAAACATGATATGCCCCTTTGTAATACTATTCATTAATTCGTTATAGTTTTTTCCAGTTTGTAGAATTTGTTAAAAATGGATTTTGAAGTGATTATTTGAATTTTATCATGTATGGGTGCACCTGTTTCATTCAATTAAATGCCAAATTTTGTTTTTGATATTTTTTAAACATTATTCAAACCTTTACCATATAAGTAGTTAATTCATTATGGTGTTTTCCCATTGAAAAATATTTTATTAAAATGGTTTGTTTGTGTTCTAGGATTTATATATAGGATGTGGGGATTTATAAGGTATTCTTTGTGTGTTGTTTTGGTAGGTTCGTTGATTTCTAAATACTCAGTTTCATATTTTTGAGTTTTATTAAATTGGATTGGGGTTATTTGAAAACTGGTGTCCAATTTGAAAATCTAAATGCTTTTGGTTTGAAAATGGAATAAATGGATCGTTTATCATGTTTTATAAAGTTGCATGTTTTTTCCCTAAAATGTGGGAAAGATTGTTTGGTAAGAATGTGTCATGGTAAAAGTGATGTTTGTGTTGAAAATAGAAAATAATTTTTTTTGGTAAAAGTGATTTTTGTGTCTATTATAGAAAATAATTTGTTTTGGTAAAAGTGAGTACCCATTTTTGCGATTTAAAATGTTTACTAAAATGACTTTTTAAATATTCTTCGTAATCGGATTTGGGGTGTGTCGAGCTGAAGTCCCATTCAAAACATCCAACTAAAAGGTGATGTCTGTGTTAAATTTTATAAAGGATTGTGCTTTAGAAAATGGGTGTTCCTGGTTAGCAACTTGGAATGTTTTATAAAATGATTTAAATATCTAAATAACTTGACAGCCTAATTAGCACCTTGTTGATGTGATATAATCACACACACCCACACACACAAAGATATATATATATATATATATATGTAACCCCTATCTAGGATCTCCTTTTATGGTTTATCACATAGGTAATGTTCATGCTTGGGATAGGCAAGTGCGGTGGTGATAAGTAAGGTGAGTCACTTCTGTGATGGCCTCCCACTTACACAGTTTACATTTACCATGGGTTTCTAGGAATCTTTTAGATGATCGAGTGATGGTTTCTTTTTAGCCCCGATTAGATGGGTTAGTACCCTCCTAGAGTTATAGACAGGCCAGAAGGGATGTGCCACTAGTAAGGCCAAGTTAGGGAATCTAATTTGTTATTGACTTAGGAGCTTCACCATACACTGGAAGGTGGTTTCGAATTGAGTATATCCGGGGGTCTTCTAGGTATGTTTAGGATTTCTCATGGTTATTTTCTGTATCGACTTGTTTCCCTCTATTGCTTTTAGTTTTTAACCTTCACTATTTATTTATTTATATCTCAACCTCATTTTTTTCTATTGTTGGATTTTGGTTTGGGTTTTGGTTTCAAAATGGTAAAAAAAATTTGAAAATAAAGGTGTGTCATGTGTTGGATTTTTTTTATAAAAAAATGGAAAGACTATATTTGTTTAATAAATAGTGAAAACCACATTTTTAGAACTATATTCTAAACTAGTGTTAATGTAATTCCTTGGGAAAGAAAATATATGGATTATATGGTGACTACCTGCTGATAATTTTAGTGATCACCCCTACTTTACTTCTTCAGTATCATGTTTCACTGGAGTTGCATCACTCTTGGAGTGAACTTGGTTCTGAGTTGGGTGGTTACCTAGGAGGTCACATGGAGTTATGTGCAATTTAATTTCTTTATGTTGGACTCCTCATGTGTTAATCATGTTTTAATGATCATAAATTCTATTCAGTCTATAAAACTTGTAAAACCTATGTAATCTCTCTCAAATCATAAGTATAGATGATTGGTATTGTTATACTTTAAGTAAAGCTATCCCAGATCTTAATTGATATACATTCAGTTTGATTACTGTACACTATGTTTAATTTATTTTATAATGATTTCTTTGATGAATGATTAAGTCTAATACATTCTATGAATATCACTGCTTAAGTCTGAATACATATATTTTTCTAAGTCTGAGACACCGTGATTCTGCCACTAGTTATGTTTTTCTGTCAAAGGACCCAGACACCATGACCAAACACTGTGACCAGACACTGTGACCCAGACACCGTGACCAGACACTGTAACCCAGACACCATGACCATCCAAACACTATAACCAGACACTGTGATCAAACACCACATATGTGCTACCAGTTTCTGATCCATATACAATTGTGCCATCATGATTGTATCACCGCTCAAAGACAAAGAAGGAGACACCATTTCAAGGAGACATCGTTTCAAGAAGACACTTTTTCATGGAGACACAGTTTCTTAATCTGTTTTTTAATTTTTCAATTAAATTTCTAACGGTCATATTTGAAGATTTTAAATTCACTGACTTAATTAATGTTTGTCTATAGACAAGTCACCTAACAGTACGAGGTACTAGGTGCAGAATACATGCATCCTTTCGGCTTTAACACATGCACTATAGAATAAAAGAGAAGTGTGGATTAGAAACAAAATGAAGAATTATGCGAAGCAATTGTGTGAGCACCACAATGATGAAAACACTTAGATAATTTTCAAAAGGAGAATCGACACATGCAACTCGACAATGCTGAAGAACACATGAAGCATTCTTGAATCCTAGAGTCGAGTACATTTTCACACTGTCAAACACCAGGAAGAACAAAATCTGACTTGTGATACTCTGTTTTCCACACGACGACTTGATTTATGCATCTGCTTCATCCTAGAAGTCCAGAGCTACATAGATAAACACTCATTGAATTTCTAACCTTACCTCAATACTTATTCTCTATTGTGTACTGGTTTTAGCTTTCAATTAGTGTGTGTGTCTATATAAAAACACACACTATCTCAAGCATTTAACTAAATGATACAAGATATCCTTTATCAAACATCTTTTTATACTTTTTTATACCCACGGATATGTGTGGAAGAGGTCCCAGTGTGGCCTGGTAGTTTCTACCCACGAAGAACTGTGGAAGAAGTCTTGTGACCTAGACAGTCCTATGTACTTTTGTTAACCTCGATCTAGGTTGTGGATCATGTTTATTTAAATAAACTTCTTGGTGGTAGGTGATCACCAAGTGGATTGGATTAGGACTTGGCTTTAGACTAAACCACTTGTTTTATATCCGTTGTACTTTTTGATTTAGTCTTTCTCTGTTTTACTGTATAATTCAGAAATCACTAAATTTACATTGATAGTTAATCTTGTAAAGAAGTTATGATTGTTTTGACTTATTATAATATCTTCAAAAGTAATGTTAATAATTTATATTAAGATTACTGAGAATTAATAAATATTTTTGAGAAGTTATTTAAATAGTCAAACTTTCATAAACGTATTACTTTGATTAACTAGGGTATATTTAAATTTATTAATGAACCTTTTAAGAATACTTTTTAAATAGAAATTTTTATAGATACTTAATTCACCCCCCCCCCCTCTTGAGTGATCTAATCCAACCAACATTTAGTATCAGAGGATTGTTTATTAAGACTCTATTTGTACTCCCATTCAACTGTGATTTTATTTGAACATTAAAGATCTATAAATTTCTATTAATTATAAATTTATATCTCTTTTAAAGTATTTTTGTATTATTGATAATAGATTGGAAGGTGTTTCAACCAACATACCACCATTCTTTAGTGGAACAAATTATGCTTAATGGAAAATCAAAATGAAAATGCATTTAGAAAGTATGAGATTTGAAATATGGTATTAAATTCTAGATGAATATAATATTCCTACTACTAATAGAATCACTTGGGATGAACCTACCAAAACTTCCTATAATAACAATTGAAAATATATGAATGCCTTATACTACTCTTTAGAAGATGAGGAATTTAATTGAGTATTTTCATGTAAAACTGCTCATGAAATTTGGGATACCTTGTCTATTTTACATGAAGGAACTTCTAATGTGAAAAAAATGAGACTTAATACTTATACTATTAAATATGATAACTTTAAAATTATTCTTGATGATCCTATTTCTGATATGTATCTTAGGTTTAACAAATTTTCAACACAATGATTTCTCTTGGGAGAGAAATAACTACTAAGGAATAGATCATGAGAATTCACAGATGTCTACATGACATATGGAGAGGAACCTCTATCTCTATTAGAGAATCATGTGATATCAGAAAGAAACCTATAAAATAACTCATTGGGAAACTAATGATGAATGAAGAGGAGATAAAAGACAACAATGAAGAGGAGTATGAACCAAAAAGAAAATCTATTGCGTTCAAGACCACCACCTTCAAACACAAAAAAAGGGGGGAATTGGAATCCTCTGTAGAGAGTTCCAGTAGTGAACAGTCATCACCTGAAAGTGATGAGGAGATGGCTAAGTTATCCCGGAGATTCAAGTGATTTTACAAGAATATGAAATTTTTCAGAAAGCCTAACTTCAAGGGAAAATATGATCAAAAAGGAAGTTGGAAGAAAGATTGGAAAACAAGTGACATGTCTGATGAGATAGTCTGCTATTAATGTAAGCACAAAGGACATATCAAGGCTAACTATCCCAAGATCAAGTACAAAAAGAAATATGAGGAAAAGGATAGAAAATATAAAAAGGAAATGAAGGAAAAATGGAGTGCTTCTGAGGATAGTTCAAGTGACTCAGAATATTCATATGATGAACAGGCTAACAAATCCAATATTTGTTTTATGAAAAACACATATGAGGTAACATTGGACTCTCCTATACATAATTCATACTATTTTGGATATGAGAGTGACTCTAAAATTATTTATAATGACGAAATATTTGAGTACTATAATATGATTGAAGAGACTTTCAATGAACTAAAAGATAAATACAAATCATTGAAGAAATAGCATGCTCTTACTGTGATTGTTAACTCTGAACCTACCACTAAAAAAGAGAAAAATTCTCAACTGCTCAAGGAGAAAAATGAAATAAAACTATATATTGATAAATTTAAAAAAGGATCGTGAAAAGTTTACTAATGGTAAGGATACCTTGGTACAATTTCTAGGTAAACAAATTTCTCTTAAATATAATACTGGCATTGGCTATCAACCTGGTAAAATAAATTTTGGAAGAACAAACTTTGTTTCTAAATATAATACATACAGCTTTACTCCCAGTTTTGGAAACAAATCAACTAGTTCAAGTTATGATACACTCTCTACTATTTCATGTTTTTCTAGACCAAATAGAGTTTATTTTTTAAATACTTTACATAATTCTTATAGGAAAACTGTGAGGAAGATATGGGTTCCTAAAGAACTTATCACTAATATTATTGGACCCAAAAAAATATGGGTACCGAAATCTGTTTTCATTTGACCATTTTGTAGGAAATTTTCTTAAATAGTTCTTGTAAAAGTTTATGGTACTTGGATAGTGGGTGTTAAAGACACATGGAAAAATATTATTCATGATTCAGGAATTTAATAAAAATTTATGGAGGACATGTCACTTTGGTGACAATGCTAGAGCAAAGATTATTTGCCTTGGCCAAATCTATAACTCTAAATCAGTCTTAATTTCCAAATTACTTTTTGTTGATGTATTGAAATATAATCTTCTTAGTATCTCACAATTATGTGATGATGGATTTCATGTAAAATTTAAAAATTATGCTTGTAATATTTTCAATTCTAAAAATGAATTAGTGTTTTCTTCATTAGGAAATGAAAATATATACTCTATTAACAAAGATTTTTTATTTTCTCAAAATGATTCTTGCTTAAGTGTATTTTAGAAAGAGTCTTGGCTTTGGCATAGGAGACTAGTACACTATAATGTTCACTCTCTTAGAATGTTGACTAAAAAAGGTTTAGTCAATGACCTACCCAAACTTGAGTTTTCAAATGATAAATTGTGTAATCCTTATCAAAAGGGAAAGAGATACAAAAATTCCTTCAAAACAAAGAATGAAGTGTCAACTTCTCAACCTCTCAAACCGGTTCCCATGGATTTGTATGGACCATCTAGTGTTTCTAGCTTAAATGGAAAACACTATTTTTATGTTCTTATAGATGGATTCTCTAGATATACTTGGAATTTATTTTTGGCTCACAAAAGTGAAGCATGCTCTCTTGTTACCAAATATGTCAAGTCTATAGAAAATATTAGTGGACTTAAAATTAAATCCTTAAGAAGTGATCATGGTCGTGAGTTTGAAAATTAAGAGTTTGAATCATTTTTCTCACAAAATGGATATAGTAATAATTTCTCTTCCCCTAGAATACCTCAATAAAATGGAGTTATAAAAAGAATAAATAGAACCATGTAAGAGATTTCTAGAACCATGCTTATTTAATATGAACTACCTATTTATTTGTGGGTAGAAGTTGTAAATACTGCATTCTATATAATCAATAGAGTCTTGATTATACCTACTCATAAAAGGGATCCGTATGAGTTATGGAACAATAGAAAACCCAAAGTTAGCTACTTCAAAGTTTTTGCTTACAAAGTCTATATCCTTAATACTAAGGACAATCTTGAAAAAATTTCATCCAAGAGTGATAAAGGAATCTTTTTAGGATATTCCAACTCTAGTAAATCCTATAGAGTGTTTAATAAAAAACATAAATGTGGGGAAGAATCTATGAATATTAAATTTGATGAAGCAGATCCACATGAGCCTAAAACCATTCTAGAGAACCTAGAGGATGATATATCAAATCTGGACATTAATTCAAAATCCTCAAACCATCCTGTGAAAAAAATCTGTGAAAACTTCCAGTTCTAGAAATTATTTAGACTCAAGTCACAATGAGATTAAACCTATTGATGAACCAAAAAACACTAGTCCTTACTTTTCTAGAGCTGTTATAACTCTTAAGAACCATCCCTTAGATGTTGTTGTTGGATACACAGATAAAGGAACTCAAACTATATCTTCTCTTAGAAATCAGGTTGAACATCAAGTCTTATTTTCACAACTTAAACCTACAAACATTAATGATGTTATCAATGATGAATTTTGGATAATAGATATGCAATAAGAACTTAATTAGTTTGAAAGGAACAAAGTTTGGAAACTTGTTGAAAGACCCAAAGACATATTTACCATAGGCACTAAATGGGTGTTTAGAAACAATGTAGATGAAGCTAGAAATATATTTAGAAACAAGGTTAGATTGGTTGCACAAGGCTATAGTCAATAAGAGGGAATTGACTATGAAGAGACCTTTTCACTAGTATCTAGACTTCAAGCCATTAGAATTCAGCTTGCTTATGCTGCACATATTAATTTCAAACTATATCAAATGGATTTTAATAGTGTATTCCTAAATGGGTATATAGCTGAGGATGTCTTTGTTGAGAAACCCTCTGGTTTTACAAATACTCATTTTCTAAATCATATTTTTAAATTATCAAAATCTTTAAATGGTTTAAAACAAGCTCCAAGAGCTTGGTATGATAGACTGAGTATTTTTCTTATTTCCAAAGGTTTTATGAAAGGAATATTTGATCCTACCCTTTTTATAAAACTAATTTCCAATGATGTTTTAGTGGTTCAAATTTATGTATATGGCATTATCTTTGGATCTTAAAGAAATTATTTATGTATTAATTTTTCTAAAATGATGCAAAATGAATTTGAAATGAGTTTAATGGGTGAACTAAAATTCTTTCTTGGATTTAAAATCTTTCAAAATAATGATTGTATTATTTTAAATAAAATTAAATATAATAGAGATATTTTAAAACGTTTTGGTTTGGATATCACTAAAAGTAGTGACACTCCAATGAGTACCACTTGTAAATTGGATCTTGATGAAGATGGAAAATCTATTGATCAAACCACTTACAGAGGAATGATTGGAAGTTTACTCTACTTAACTGCTAGCTGACCTAAAATTATGTTTAGTGTGTGTATGTGTGCTCATTTTCAAGCAAATCCTAAAAAATCTCACTTAAATTCTGTTAAAAGAATCTTCAAATACCTCAAGCATACACACAATCTAGGACTGTTCTATCCTAGATGAAAATCATTTGAATTAGTGAGTTATTCTAATGCTGACTTTAGTGGTTGTAAGTTAGATTGAAAAAGAACCTCTAGAACATGTCACTTTTTAGGAAAGTCACTAGTATCATGGTTTACTAAGAAACAAAATTTTGTTGCATTATCTACTACAGAATCTGAATACATAGCTTCTGGTAGTTTTTGTGCACAAATTTTGTAGATGAAACACACATTACTAGATTATGGATATCAATTCAGGCATGTACCTATAAATTGTGACAACAAAAGTGATATTAACATCTCTAAAAATCCTATTTCACACTATAGGACAAAGCATATTGATGTGACATGTCACTTATTAAGAGATCATTATCAAAAAGGTGATATCACTTTGGAATTTATTCATACTAAATATCAGCTCACTAATATATTCAGAAAACCATTAAATTCTGAAAGAATAGACTACATCATACATGAATTAGGAATGATAAACCTTAAGTAGTAATCATTCTATTTCACATCTTATTGTTTCACAGTTCAAGGTTTCACAAGTAACTGTCTTTAGATTACTATTTAGCTCTAATAGTTCTATAGTTTTACTATCTTAATACTTACTGTTTCATGTTTACGGTCTCACAGTTACTATTCTTTCTTATTGTCTAGTACTTACTGTCTCAAAAAATATAGCCACACAGTTTAGAAATCACATTGTTTCTTTCTCACCGTGAAGACTTGTTATTGTCTCACTATGAAGGATTATTACGGTCTCACCATAAATATTCTTTTATTATTTTATTTATCTATTATATCTCATATCACGGTGATTTCTTATTTTACCCATTTACTTTCCCATGCTTTTGTTTTTGAGATGATAGGTATTCCTAAATGATAAAATAAAAATAATTTTCACTCGTAATTCACTCGAGATCTCCTCTATTCTCTAAAATTACAACCATTCTTAAACCCTTATCTCTATTAAACCTTCAGTGAATGTCGAGGATGAAACACCCATCATCATCAACTCTTGAGAAACACAGTTCAAAGAAGAAGAGAAAAATTGTGCCAAAGATAGCACTGAAAGGCCCTCTGAATCCGAATCTAGTAGATATAATGGTGGTGCCTCAAAAGGAGATTTTGCCCAAGTGACTTATAAAAAGTAAGTCTCTGGTATTGAAAGTATTAAATGAGCAAGGATGGATGGACTGGTTTACAAAGGAGGATCATCCTATTTACCCAAAATTAGTTGTACGGTTTTACCAATATATTTAGTTTTCTTTTGATTATAAAGATGGATATGTTGTAAAAAACTAGATAAATGTCCATAAATGCATGTTTTCCTCGAGGTTATGGGTTTCCTACCTTAAGATACCACATGAAGGTATTTGTGAGGACAATTATAGAGGTCCTCCACCTCCAAGTGAAATTTTTATTTTGGCAGATGCTTTGGGAAGCTTAACTGGAAATAGAAAAAAGAGGAGAGTTATAGATATAGAGCTGTATGGAGAAACTAGACTTCTGTTTAAGGTTGTTCAAAATTTGATTAGACCTAGAAAAGGTGATTTAGCTATAGTCAAGTATCTGGATGTATTCTTAATGAATCTCATGAAAAATGGACATAAGATCAATATATGCAAGTATATCATACTCCATATGTGTGAATTGAGCAAGACCACCTCCAAGTCAACCTCCCTATTCTATTTGCGGCTTTTTTAATCTATGCTTTATGACAAAGGTGTGGTTGGATAGAATAAAGTAGTTATCAAGGATTATGAGTTATGTCTATCGAAAGTTACAGTAAAGAGGATAAAAATAGTTGGAATCCTTGGAGAAAATCATATGTGGAAGACAATGATAGAATATATGAAAATTTTAATCCAGTGGAACACTATTCAAACCTAAAGGTATTTCTGATCATGGTTTAGAGCCAGATGAATTTTTTGAGTATTCTAAAGAATAAGAATAGGTCGTTGCACCTACAACAGAAGCTGCCCTGAATGAGGAGGACAATGAACTTGTCCTTCAAGACTTAGCTGAGAAAGAAGTTCTTGTTCATGAAATGGTTGTTGATTTGTAAGAAAAAACTTCATCAAAAGATGATTTTGTTTCTCATGAAATAGAAACAAAATTTGTAGAAGATTATATAGAAGAAGATATTTCTCTTATCCAAGATGCTGCTGGTGAGGAACATGTAGAGGAACAAATTGCTCCTGAAGTTATTCCTTATACTGAAGAGAGAATAGATCTATCATTTTAGTTGTCTATACATGAAATAGATAAGGAAATCAGGAATTAAATAGTGGAAATAGATCGATGATCTAAGTATCTCAGTCCTGAGAAGGATGAACCGGTTGAGGGGGAGCATCCCCCCAGTCTAGAATCTATTGAAGTCCCTAATCCACTTGATCCAAGATCAGTAGATACATGGTATAAATTTCCCAGTTATTATGATGTTCCAATTTCCATAGAATTCTATGTAAGAGGTTTTGATTTGCCTACAGTGTTCCAATTAAAATCAGTTTCTGATCTTGTCTCTTCCAAGGATTCTGAGCTTGTCTCAGCTTCTATCTCTGAGCCTTCACAAGAACCTTCACACTTGGTGAATAAGGATGATCTAAAAGAATTTGGAGCTACCGTATTAGCTGGGGTTGAAAAGATCATGAATAATAAACATGCTCCTGTAACCAATTGAAGTGAGAGAGATGCTTCACTAGTGTTAGATAAAGTTATATGGAAAATTAAAACAAATATGATCCATGAGATTCAAGAAACTAGATTTGAGAATAAACAGCATAGTGATAAAGTAAAGACTCTATGAGGTATGGTTTAAGATATGTAGACAGTGCTGAAGTTGAGACTAGAACATTCTTCTCATCCTATAGAGGATATTATTACTTAGACCCAATAGGAAGTATACTCACTAATTCAACCTTATCTAACCTCTTTAGCTGAAAAGTAGCTGAAAGAACAAGCATATTGTTCATGAGATGTGTGAACTTGTTATTAGTCTCAACAAGTTAACTAATGAGTACAAGGGGTGCCTTTAGAAAGTTCTAAATCAACTAAAATCCATTACCTTGGCTATCACTACTTCTAATGCCTATGAAAAATCATCTCAACATAATTTAGATAGTGATCTACTCAGAATAGTTTTCAATGATTAACTTCAGGTTGTGCTCAGTGGCTTTGATAGAGAATCTCTATTTGAGGTTATCAAGAACAGTGATAGAGTTCTTGAATTGGTAAGAATCCATTCCAAGATTTCCAATGACACTCAACAAGAAATTTATAATAAATTGGACTTCTACTTCAATCGGATCTTCTTTAATAATAACATGACCAACCATTTCAAGTGCCTTAAGGAAAATTTGAGGATTCCTCCTATTACTCAAGCTTTCAAAACTCAAGTCCAAAGGATTAAAGATTTCACTAATTTGATGGAAAAGTTTATGGGGAACAAGTATGACTTTGAAAAATACATGTAGTATGGTGGAGATATCATTTCTGACTTCATCAAGCTTTTGTGGCCTCATATTCATGTATAGAGTACTGCCATTGTGGATCCTACTACTGCACCAATGAGATCTAGTTTTCCAACCTTCTCCACTGCTACCCTTTCATCTACATCTATGTCTATCTCTTAGGATCTGAGTCAGATCAAACCTGTTATCCTTGATCAATAGTTGAATCGGTCTTCTATTGTACCTATCTTCTCCCCTTCTATCTTTTAAGGTCTTCCTTTTCCTTATTTGTCAACCAATTCACTCCCTTCTTTCACTTCTGCCTCTGCTCCTATGGCTTCCTCTTCTGATGATGCTGCCAAGGGAAAAGAAAATACAATCCAGTGATAAAGAACAGTGACTACACTATTTTGATAGGGATTATTTTTTTATTCATGTTACATGGTGTTTGTAATGAAACACTTTTTATCTAATGCATTGTGCTCTTTTACTGTCTATTTCTTATTCACTCTTTTTGATAATCCCAAAAGGGGGAGAAATATGCCCATTCAAGAAATAATTGAGAAATATGTATTTTATATGTACATTGGAGACATATTATTTGTGATCATCAAAATGGGGGAGATTGTTGGACTCCTCATGTGTTAATCATGTTTTAATGATCCCAAATTATATTCAGTCTATAAAACTTATTTAACCTATGTAATTTATCTGAAATCATATGTACATATGATTAGTATCGTTATACTTTAAGTAAAGCTATCCAAGGTCTTAATTGATGTACATTTAGTTTGATTATTGTACACTATATTTAATTTACTTTATAATGATATCTTTGATGAATGGTTAAGTCTAATCCATTCTATGAATATCACTGCTTAAGTCTAAATACAGATATTTGGCTAAGTCTGAGACATCGTGAGTCTACCACCGATTATGTTTTTTTGGAAAATGACCCAGACATCGGGACCAGACACCGTGACAAGACCCTGTGACCCAGACACTGTGACCAGACACCATGACCCAGACACCGTGACCATCTAGAAACTGTGACCATCCAGGCATTGTAACCAGACACTGTGATCAAACACCGCATCTGTGCTACCCATTCCTGATCCATATACAATTATTCCATCATGATTGTCTCACCACTCAAATAAAAACAAGGAGACACTGTTTCAAGGAAACACAATTTCAAGAAGATTTCATTTCATGGAGACACCGTTTCTTAATCTGTTTTGTTGCTTTTCAATTTAATTTCTAACAGTCATAATTAAAGATTTTAAATGCACTGACTTAATTAATGTTTGTTTATAGACATGTCACCTGACAGTATGAGGTACGAGGTACAGAATACATGCATCCTATAGGATTCAACACATGCACTATAGAATAAAAGGTAAGTGTGGTTCAAAAACCAAATGACAAATACTAGGAAGCAAGTGTGTGAGCACGACAACAAAAAAACACTTAGAGAATTTTCTAAAAGATAATCAACACATGAAACTCAACACTACTAAATAACACATGAAGCATAATCAAATCCCAGATTCGAGGACATATTCGCACTTTCAAACACCACGAAGAACACAAGATGACTTGTGATACTCTATTTTCCACATGAGGATTCGATTTCTACATCTGCTTTATCCTAGAAGTCCATAGTTGTATAAACAAACACTCAGAGCATTTCTAACCTTATATCAATAATTCTGCTCTATTGTGTACTGATTTTAGCTTTTGATCTGTGTGTGTGTGTCTGTATAAAATCACAAATTGTCTCTTGCATTAAACTGAAGGATAAAAGATATCATTTCTCAAACATCTTTTGATACTTTTGTATACCCACGAATAAGTGAGTAAGAGGTCCATGTGTGGCTTGGTAGTTTGTACCGATGAAGAATTGTGGAAGAGGTCTTGTGACCTGGATAGTCCTATGTACTATTGTTAACCCCGATCCGGGGTGTGGATCATGTTTATTTGTATAAACTGCTTGATGGAAGGTGATCACCAAGTGGAGTGGATTAGCTCTCGGCTTGATACTGAACCACTTATTTTATATCTGTTGTGCTGTTTGATTTAGTCTTTCTCTATTTTACTATATAATTCATAAATCACTAAATGTACTTTGATAGTTTATCTTGGAAGGAAGTTATAATTATTTTTCCTTATTATAATAGATTCACAAGTAATGTTAATAGTTGATATTAAGATTACTGAGAATTAATCAATCTTTTGAGAAGTTATTTAAATAGTCAAACTTTCATAACCATATTAATTTGACTAATTGGGATGTATTTAAATTTATTGGTGAACCTTTTAAGAATAGTTTTTAAAAATAAATTTTTATAGATACTCAATCCACCCCCCTATTGAGTGATCTACTCCGACCAACACTTTCCATTGCTAGTTTTTTATTTTTATTTTTAGTCTTTATTTATTTTCATTCCTTTCATTTATGGACCAAATAATTCCCACTTTCTTATTTTTTATGCTCAACACTAATTTCCTTCCCATGGGGATCAGAAAGTCCCTTCAGTCCATGTCATGGACTGGCTCGAGTGACCAGTTCAGGGTCGACCTAGCTTGGTTTGTGACACACCAATATGCTATCACATTATCAAATCATGATGCTTTTTTCCTCAAGGCATTGAAAATCTATCCAAAACATCCACAAAGATATAAAAACTTAACATTAAATGTATTTCAATATTAGAATCCTCAATTTCCCTCACTAGTCTCCATTCTCTCACCATGAGAACCAACATACCACTGATTCAACTCATGCTCAAATCATATAAAATATACTTCAATCTATATGAAAATTCTAATAATCTATTATTCATCCCATTGAAAACCTAGATCTTCTATGTACTATTAAACTAGATTGAATCAGATTTACCTATTCTCTAAAATCATAATGATATCTCAACCAACCACTAACCGATCTCATCAATACCTTGATGCTTCCAATATTATAGTCATACAACCATGAAAACTATGAAACTCACTACCATAAGATTATTCTCATCATATATCCACTGGAACAAAATCATTGATCTTTATAGACCTTTCCTGATTAAATGAATCATGAAATAATTGGTCATGACCATCCTTCTCATACTCAATAGATAACACAAAATATCATTTATTACTCTTTCTCACATCATGGGAACTTCATCCTTAGAATATGTTGAAATTTATATTCATATTGAGGTTCATTACCACAATATCTGATAGTGCACTCCCCACCATATCGATTTCTGCAAACAACATCTTGAGTAAAAAAATTAATAATTCTTATCATTTCCCATGTGTCAATCCTCCCAAGCCAAGCTCATTTATCTCTGAAAACACCTGCTGCTCTTATTCGAAGCATACTAGATAGAAAATTCCACCACACCCTAATATATTATTGATTTCATATCTCACCATAGAAACATATCAAGACTCATCTAAATATAATGTTCATATTCTCTCATATCGACCAACTGTATAACCCGAATCATGCTCCTATGAGTTGTACGTCACCATGCCTAGGATCATGTGCTTGAACAAATGACCACGTCTCACATTATTTTAGTCTCATCTAGTGAGAATAACCCCTATATTTATCTTCAAAATAGAATAATATCACCTATTTTGAGATCAATCACATGACCACCTACCACTTAGTCATCATTTCTTAAACATAAATTCTCACTCATTCTAATCCATCTGAGATTCAAAAATTTAGATCACAATCCACTATTTCATAATAAAACAAAATTGAAACTAGAATGTTTGTGAATTCAATATATATAACCATCAAAAACCATACTTGATACCAAAAGAACTAAAACCCAGAGTTCTTTACATTAAAAAGAACAAGGAACCTCACATGTATGCACCATATATCTATTAAAACCTCATGTGTGTCAATATAAAAAGAGAATCATCTACTAATGCATTATTTCTCTAAGGGAACTCATATACCAGGCTAACCCCTATCCTGGGTTACCCTCTCATGTCCAAATGGTTGTCTCAAGATAACTGAAAAATGACCTAAAACACAATTATTCCACCGACCCAACACTGTCCTGACCCGCATCACCATATCTTTAGGATCCCACACCTAATACATAAATCATATACTATATAAGGTCACAACTCAAGGAGAATCATTTTTGCTCCCATATCAAGTAACTCAAGGAAAATCATGTTCCAAAATTACCACTCTATAGTTCTTATATCGATATATGTATCGGTAATCACATGTCAATTCATTAACCTACTCATGCACAATGATCACCCTATGGGATCTACATACTTAATTACCCCCTAAAGAATAATGATCTCATCCATTAATATATATATATATATAATTACATAATTACAAAAAAATGTGTCATTGAAAATAGTAATCACTGGGTATGGATAAGTAGAATCCCACTAATAAAATATATAGATAAACACCATATAGGTTTTTCATCACTTTATGTAACCAAAACCATTTACTTTCTCATAACTAGCTATATAATTACCCACAAGGGGTTGTTCATTAAGTTATAAAATTCCAATATTAACCTATTACAGGTAACTATACATCCCTTATAAGAGGAATACATAGTCTTCAACATGGAGAATAACCTCTTAAAACCCACATGATCTATCATCAGAATAAAAAATAATGTTGTTCAACTAATTTCATTTCCTCCAATAAGTTATAATGTGAAAAACCATATAATTATTTTTTAAACCATTAAATATCTAGACACTATCATTTTTGAAATGACACACAATAATATGAATTTCATGTGATTCATATGTGTATACTATGATCCATGTACATAGGTCTCCTGCTAATTGTCCAAGAGACAAAACCCTGATAAATCATAAATCAATAAAACAATTTGCTTCACATTAAGTGAAATCATATGATCAAATAATTAAACAACAACAAAAAAATTGTATCCCCTGTAACATGTACTTCCTACCAAAAATGTGTTCACAGTGCTCTTGATAAATATCAATCACAAGCTCCAACAAGTTCCTACAACATAAGTTTACTATCTCCCAAATAGTAGGACATTAAAATCTTTGATACAACTTTATAATTCCCCCTACATGGTTCACCCTACAGTAACCTAACTAGAGGGTTACTTGAACTCATTCATGTAACCTCATATGCTAAGGGATATTTACTAGAAGTGAGAGTCTAAGGGTGTTACCATTAAGAGGCTATACTCTCAAATAAGAGTTCACAATAACAAGGGAAGTAAATAAGTGATATCCAAAATCGAAATTAAAGTACATAAGAATAATTAAAATAGAAAAAAAATTATCAAATTAATTATAGATAGAAATATTCAAGGTTATGTCAGCATATAAATAAACAATATAAATAAAATGAATTAAGGGTTCAATGAAAAACCAAGCCATATCTAAACTCGATCGATAGAACCTTCAATGTGTTGCAACACAAACATTTAATATTGGGCCTTTTACCTACATGATTCTATGAAAAGTGAGAAATTATTGGATACCCAAGTGTCATGGATTTCTATGAAGCGTGTGACTAAAACTTAGTAATCCACCACAAACTATATACCTAACAAAACAAGTGTATCCCATGTATGCACATGTGATATTTTTAGATCAATATATAAATAATTAGAAATGAAATAATAAACCACCACAAATCCTTAGATTCAAATGTGCCACCTAGGATCAACCATACCTTCCTTGGTTAGAAGTGAAGTGTCTATAAGAAAATTATATAGTCACTAAGGGGATAAATTTCTTACCATGGGATCTCAGGAACATAAAAACAGTAGGTTAACACACTTTATCATAGGGAATATCTCAAAAATACATAAGAATATCATACTTAATGAACAATTTGTCACAGATGATACTAGAAAAACATAATAATAGGCTACATGGTGGATTCCTAAGAAGTAATCCTTGGAAATCTATACTATAAAGCTATGTGTAAAATTATTAGTTGGTGAACCTAAGAAATATGAAATAATAGGTTTCATGGTCAATTCCTAGGAGGTAATCCTAGGTAATCCTCAGTATCATGATACATGGTTGGATCTAAGGAGGTAATTTGAGGTAATCTATAATATCATGCGATGGACCCTTGAAATGGGATTAGGTGATATGTAACCTTAGATGGTGTGTGAATTAGGGTATGTAATTCAAAAACAATTTAAAAACTTTACCTTAGATATATCACTTCCTTATTTAGATCTTGACCTCCTAACCTTAAGGTTCGCACTTTTCACTCTTTTAATTAACTTGATATAATAACCTATTCAATTGACTAACCCTTATTTCCATATATTCATTAATGTTGTTTGACACACTTTTTGTGTGTGTAGAGTAAGTAAATAGGAAACAGTGAATTTACTTGTTTCACACTCAATGGGATACTCTAAAGATAATGCTACAACATTACACTATGAAAAAAATCAATTATCTACAATAAAAAATTTATTTATTCATGCTAGGTCACTCCTTGACTAGAATCACTACCCAAAAATGTTTTGGGTCTACTCATTTTATACCAAGTATCACTGCCCTCACTTTGGATCGATTTTTTTATTCATTCATTTCTATCTTCCTCCACCTTTTCTCACTAATCCAAGGTAGGATATTCATATAGTTTATGGATCTGTAATTTCTTTCACTAGTATAGTTCACATGGTTGCATTGAATGTAGATGGGATCCATTTGATTGATCTTGTTTCCTATTCACAATATTTCAATGAATCCATGGTAAGTGAAATATTCTTTCTATAATGACACTTTAAAATCTATTCTATTTCTTCTTCTTTTGAAAATATTCTATTTGAGTGTAGACTCCAGTTTTCTCTGTTTCACTTGAATATGCAATGTAGGGATATAGCATCTCCCTATTCATCTTCATATTACAATATCTAATCTCTTATATTAATAAGATATATCTTGAGACAATGAATATCAATTTATCAATGCTTGAATGGTACATTTAAAATTATTGTAACTCTTTTATGAAAAATCACAATAATTATAGTGAAAATAACTACTTCATGACTAAATTTAGTCATTTAGCATAGTGAATTAATTTAAAAATTAATTCACTATTTGGATCAGTACAAAATCTTTCAGTATTTTTTATAATCATGGTCTATAATCGTGACACATGATTATGGAAGAAAATAATAACTATTCATAAATTTTTATAATGATTCCTCTAGAAATATAGTTGTTACCTACCCAAACCCCCATTTCCATTGCATAATGAAAATTGTTTTTTCTATTTTGACCCCAATATGCCAATCACTATGGCGTGGTACTCTCATATTTCCCATTTTTACTAGGAACTCTTCCATAATACCATGATCATCATAATGGGTTTTGGGGTTCTTTATGTTATATAGGTAGGTAACCAAGACACCATTCCCAGTTAATTGATGTAATTTATTTCAACTGGTTGTTTGTCACTCACAATGACTACTAACAGGCTCGTGGAGTACTTTTCTATTTCAAATAGGTTAACTTGAATTATTCGATAGTGACCACCATGGTGTGGTCAATTTATAGTTTATCATGTTTTGAAATACCTTATCAACATGACTTATGAAAAGGGTGTGTCCATGTAACACCCCCGAGATTTTATGAAAAATATTCTTTTTAATTTTATTGATGTCTTGTGTTGTATGCGACACCAAAAAGGGATTTCACTACACACATCCATGACTTGGCTTGCATTAAACGCAATTACGACCTTCCACGATAGCGTGTGTAGTACGCAATACTGAGTTTCACTAAATGAGATATTATTATAATATTGTTATGAACTAGCCGTTATGAATAGGAATACCCACTTTTTGAAATTTTATAAATTTTATCTTTCAAAACAGACTTTATTTTTGGATTCAGAATATCGAAATTATCTTAGGGTGAAATTTTGGAACTTTTCAGATAACTTTCATATTCTGATGAATAGTGAAAATTAATAAATTTTAATTAAAAACAACTTTTTTAATCGAAATAATTAATAGTGATAAATTATTAATTTGAGTGGTTTTAAAGTATATTTAGAATATATTTTTACAATTTAATACAATGTTGGTCATTGGATGTAATTTCACATTTAAACCAGATATAAACAAGTGTCAATCTTTTGAAAGTTATTATCTCTTAAAAACACGCTATTTATTTTGACGACGGGAATTAATTTTTAAATTAGTTAATGTAACTGATATGTTTTGAATTTGATAAAATATACATCATTTTTGAATTCATAATATCAAATATAGCTTAGGCCTAATTTTTGGTATTTTTCTAGAAACTTTCATTTTTTGATGAATAGTGAAACCACTAAGTGGTAGTTAAAAAAACTGAATTTTTCATAAATATTAATTTTACCGCTTCTGTGAGTGGAATTTCGAAAATCTGAGAGATACGGTTAATATCAAGGACTAAAATGTGGTTCAATGAGATGAAAATAATTTTTGGTGAATAGTAACTTTTTACTTTTTTTACCACGGTTAAAAGTAAATAGGGTAATTAAAGGTAAAAGTGTTATTATTATTACCCTAACACATGTCCTAATTCTATTGAATAAGTGTAATTCGACCAAAAACAACCTTAGGAATAAAATATGACCATTTAGGCTCACTTGGATTAGATTATGACATTTATTATCAATTTATTTAAAGAAGGGTTAAAATAGTTAAAATCAAATCTTAATAACTAAATCATTTTTTATATAGGGTTATACATAATATAAATTCGACTATAAATATTAATTAGAAAGATAAAAAGATTTCCAATATAATGGTATTTTATTTTAAATTTTTAGAATTAAAATAATTTAATTTATTTATGATACAATGATGATGCAGTAATTATTCTATTAATGAAATATTGACATAATTGATGTTATAAATACCCAAATAAATGTAATTTGAGACTTTTCATAAATTAAAATAATTTTCTATGTTAATATGACATTTTATTATTTATTTAATTAACTTTTTTTGAACTAATCATTCTGTTATGATTTTCACAAAAATTAATTACTAAATAGTGTCAAAATTGACATAAAATAGTTTTTTAAAACAATATTATATTATTGATTGTTATTTTATTCCTAAAAATCTAAGGTTCGGCCAAGATACTTATATCATGATAGGTGTATCATTAATGGACCACTTTGGGGTCTTTTCGATGTATATGGTAAGTTTATTAACTATATAATATAAAAATACAAAGTGACATGGTAAATTTCAATCTAATTAACTAAGAGTTAAAACTAAAAGATAAGGTTAATATAATGACCTAAACTTGTCTAAATTCTATTGGATGAGATTATTTCGAGCCATCCCCACCTTATCTTAGAAAAATATCAATTTGGAGCTATTAAAACCTGAATTTGACTTTATAATAAAATAATATTTTTAGTTATTCCAAAGGTGCCCCTCTCCTCCCTTATAAAAGGACACCTCCTCCCTCTCTTCCTCACACAACTTTTAGCCTTCAAGCTCGGCCAACCCCTGAAACATTATCTTCTACACTTCCCTAGAAATATCCTAGAGGTCCTGGTCTTCTTAAAAGACCAATTTTAGTGCCCTAAGAGGAGGTCTCAAAGAGGCGCTTCAAAGAAGAGGTAATGTCCGTTACCGATTCTTTCAACTTTATTTCTTCTTCCACTTCTTCTTTTTTTAGTTGTTTCATTATGAGGTAATAACATCAGTATCAATAATATAAAGATATGTTATTATAAGTATGAAACAACCATATTTCACTATATATCCATCCAACGGAAAATGAAATCACCGCACGTGTGTACGTACGGAATACCGTCTCCACGTCGTGGTGTAATCTATTTTCCACCACCACATTACATGGATGGGTATAATGGTGAAAATAATGAATATATATGATTATTGTAAAGTGATATTGATTCTGTAATATTATAAATACACTTTAATACAATTCCATTATCTTGGGAATGATATCATCGCTCGTGCATACGTACGGACTACCGTCTCCACGACGCGATGAGATTCACTCTCCATGTTAACCATTCATGAATGATTATAAAGTATATATAATGAATAATAATGAAATATATGATGTAATAATGATACTTGATTTATGTATATATATATAAATATTTCATTTACTTAATTCCATTCAATTCAAAAGGGAAACGAAAACAGCGTTCATGCGTACGTACGGCCTACCGTCTCCATGAACGGTGTATTTCATTCCTTTTATCGATCTATAATATATATGTATATGATGAATATATATTATATATAAATCATGTTTTACATTCTGGAATTATTTAAATCATGATATAAGTAATAATATCAAGAACGAGAAGTTGAAACACATACGATAAATAAAATGATTTTACCCAAAACACTCTTTAACATGGAATTTACAAAAGAACGGGTAATATAAAGTCATAAGTAAAAAATATATGATATAATAACAATGAATATGATTTTGTAATAAGTCAATGACATTATTTAAATCATTATACAGGGTTTTCAGATACATACGAAGCATATCGGACATAAGGTAAGGGATAATTTTGCAAATCTCATTTTTATCCGAGATTGCTTATTCGTAAGTATTTACTGGGGTTATTTCTATCATCCATTTACATGTTTTATAAAAGTGTTTTCATGTATGTTTAAATTTTTTTTTACCCATTTTTGACTTTTACTACATGGTATATAAGGAATATTTCTTTTGTTTTACGTTACGAGGTACTTTTTAGACTTTTTCGGCAAAAGTACGAGAAGAATGTTTTTTTAACTTATATAGCACGAACGGATTTTTATGGTTTTATAAAGCCTTATTTTCATGAATATTCCTCCAAAATATTTCATGAATATTTTCAACAAAATCCTTTTCTTTTAAAATTTCATGACATCTTGTGAAAAGAGAATGATTTTGAAGAAGAAAGGATATTTTCCTCAAAAATTTATTTCAAGTGTTTTATCAAAACCATTTTTCATCTAAGATGACATTATTTCATATGTGTATGTTTCAAGTATCATGTCTCTATGATTTACATGGTTTCACTTTTCTTATTATGAAATGATATCCATTTCTTTTATATGAATTATGTGATGATGGTATGATGTTTATGAAACCCATTTTATTTGTTCGGTTATTATGAATGATGTATGTTTATTTTGTGGCACAAGTATGAATGATTTCATTATGAGATGTGTGGGACCTATATCTCCCTCCAATGTATTGGGTAAAGATTTATATCTCATGAGATAGTCATGGCTGGAATGAAAAGTTAAACTGGTTCAGTAATATAGGACTGGAATGAGGAGTGAACTCGATTCAGAAAGGGACTTTTTCCACTAAGATGGTCTTGGCAGCAATGCCTTGGCTACTATGGAAATCATATCATGTTCTTAATGGTTTCCACAATTACATGTTTTATTCCCATGCTATTTTATCATTCTTAATGTTTCTTTATGATCTATGCCTTACGTACTTCCATTTTTTATGTCATTGCTCAAGCTTTTGATGTTTAAACATTATGTTCATGTTTTTAAGTTCAAATGTATATGGTATGTTTTATTTTATCAATGCTTACCCTTACTGAGAATTTGAGCTCACTATTTCTATGTTTTCTTTTCCTCAGGATATAAAGAAAGGTTTTAGGTAAGAAAAAAAATGGGAAGATCTTTATGGGAGATGTTGAAGATCTTTCACCACGATTAGAAGATTACGTTCCATGTTTCCAAAGACACTAAACTATTACGGTCCTTGTGTGTCTGTTTTTTTATGTACTAAGTATTCTGCAAAAGTAATGTAATATCTATGTATGTCAAGCTTCGGGTCTCTACAGTTGGTATCAGAGCAAAGGTTTAGTCAACCTTTGGAAACTAGGATGCGAGAACTTTAGTGAGATCCCTAGAGATATGTCTAAGGTATATCTAAGGATGTCCCTAAGGTTAAGTATACGTTTAGGTTATAGTCCTAGAATTGTGCTAACGATCATAGAATTTAACTTAAGATGTTAGATATTGAGGGTACACCCCCTTTACAATGTTGTTTTCCCTAGCATGATTTTTGCCTCTCACACTATTCTTTTTGGGTTTTAGAAAATGGATGGAAACAGGAAGATTCGCGATAATAGAGGATATTACTGACAATGGAATGATATTCTTCATGAGCAACCAAATGAAACGGGATTTGGAAGTCCAAACATCATTATTATGCCTAATCAGAAATCTCATAATATGATCAATAATCTCAACTTTGGTAAGTTTCCCGACTCAGATAATAATAGAAATATGGAGTTTCATGATGATCATAGAGGAAAGAAAGTTCAATTTCCCTCATGTAAATCATGTGGGAAGAGGCATCAGGGAGATTGTTTCAAAGGAACTGTAAGATGCTTTGGGTGTGGAAAGGAAGGACACAAAGCCAGTAAGTGAAAAGGAAAAGGTTTAGTTAACACCATGGACAAAGATAATGGTATTGATACGACATCAACAATGATTAGATGTTTTAAATGTGGAATGTATGGTCATTATGCAAACCAATTCCCTAAGGGAAAATCTCATGAAGAGAATCAGCATGGTCATACGGGTAGTATTTATGTGGATGGTGATGAAGAGACTACAATATGAGATTAAAAAAATGATGAAGCTCAACTAGTGGTTTAAGAAGTTAGTGGAATGATTGTATGTTTATAAAGAATAATGTATGGTACTATGGAATAAAGAATCATCTAAGGATTGTTACACTATTGTTTTTCCTAAAGTATATGAAAGTATATGTTGAATGGTACTGGTAGCCATGGAAGGTTATTCATATATTTTTGGAAATTTAATGATATGCGCATAATGAAGGGATAAGAAGATAATGAGATGTTTGATTGTATTCATGAGCTCATGACTGATATAAGGACTAAGTGATATTATGGATTGATTATATAGAAATTTTGGGATTTTGGTATGTGGAAAGAGTTAACTTTTGACAGCATTCATGTTTTCACTAAGGTTCAATGGGTATTCATTATTCAAGAGAATACATGATTAGGGTATTCACATGTTTGTAATTTGACCAACAAGATATATTTTCTGATATATTGGGGATAAATGATGGCATTCACGTGATTGTTATGTGATATTTCAAGTAATCATTTTCTTTATACTATGAGCTTGGACCGAAGTATTTTAGATAAGCCTAAAGATTGGAATGGATTATGTTAGAAATAAGTTAGTATTGTTAAAAGATATAACTTTTTTCGATATTATTGATGGGATGTTATAGTAATGTAGTTTTAGAAAAAGGACAACCTGCAGGACGGGCGACAGCCCATCGCGTCGGACAAGGCTGTGGGAATCAAACCCACAACCGAAGTGCGACTGGCCTTTATCGCCTACCACTGGCCTACAGGAAGTCCCTGGTTAGTAGAAACTAGTTTTACCTTATTAAGCGGTATGATATATGAAGTATAAGTTCATTTTTGGAACCATATATGATTAATCTAACCATATGATGGACTTATAACTTTTGTTAACCTTTTGTTTGAAACAGATGGAATGACCCATGATTCTATCACATGATCTGCTAACACATCACGAATAACAAATTCAACTTTATTTCATTATGGGATGAAGTGGAAATTGGTCAATTCACGAACAACAGTGAGATTTCACCAAAATCATGTAAGTATTTCTTTTAATTCATCAACTTTAGGGAAATGATCTTGAAAACCAAAAATGTTGTCTTAGTGACCTTATATCCGATTAATCTGATGGTACCCTAGATCATCACAAATTTATGGCTTTGTGATTGTTGTATTTTTCATATCCATGTTCTCTACCACTCCCTATCAGAACATGACGGTTAGATTTCTCTTCCATATCCATATTTTCACCTATGTTCTCCTATGTAGAAACCCAATGATTAGTTAATTTGGGTAACCGTTACGTTTCATACTTTAGTTTTTAAAACCAAGTTTTGGTATTCCATTTTACGATGTGGGTTTCTATTAAAGAAACTTTCGAGTAGTAAACCATTTATAACCCCGACGTATTTTGAGGGCGAAATTCATTTTAAGGGGGGTAGAATGTAACACCTCGAGATTTTATGAAAAATATTCTTTTTAATTTTATTGATTTCTTGTGTTGTAAGCTACACCAAAAATAGCTTTCACTAAACACATCCTTGACTTGGATTGCATTACACACAATTACGACCTTCCATGATAGCGTGTGTAGTACGCAATACTGAGTTTCACTAAATGAGATATTATTATAATATTGTTATGAACTAGCCGTTGTGAATAGTAATACCCACTTTTTGAAATTTTATAAATTTTATCTTTCAAAGCGGACTTCATTTTTGGATTCAGAATATCGAAGTTAGCTTAGGGTGAAATTTTGGTACTTTTCGGATAACTTTCATATTCTGATGAATAGTGAAAATTACTAAATTTTAATTAAAAACAACTTTTTTAATCGAAATAATTAATAGTGATAAATTATTAATTTGAGCAGTTTTAAAGTATATTTATAATATATTTTTACAATTTAATACAATGTTTGTCATTGGATGTAATTTCACATTTAAACCAGATATAAACAAGTGTCAATCTTTTGATAGTTATTATCTCTTAAAAACACGCTATTTGTTTTGACGACGGGAATTAAATTTTAAATTAGTTAATGTAACTGAAATGTTTTGAATTTGATATTTTTTTAATTTGATAAAATAGACATCATTTTTGAATTCATAATATCAAATATAGCTTAGGCCTAATTTTTGGTATTTTTCTGGAAACTTTCATTTTTTGATGAATAGTGAAACCACTAAGTGGTAGTTAAAAAAACTGAATTTTTCATAAAAATTAATTTTACCGCTTCTGTGAGTGGAATTTAGAAAATCCGAGAGACACTGTTAATATCAAGGACTAAAATTTGGTTCAATGAGATGAAAATAATTTTTGGTGAATAGTAACTTTTTACTTTTTTTTACCACAGTTAAAAGTAAATAGGGTAATTAAGGGTAAAAGTGTTATTATTATAACCCTAACACATGTCCTAATTCTATTGGATAAGTTTAATTCGACCAAAAACAACCTTAGGAATAAAATATAACCATTTAGGCCCACTTGGATTAGATTAGGACATTTATTGTCAATTTATTTAAAGAAGGGTTAAAATAGTTCAAATCAAAGCTTAATAACTAAATCGTTCTTTATATAGGTTTATACATAAGATAAATTCAACTATAAATATAAATTAGAAAGCTAAAATTATTTCCAACATAATGGTTTTCTATTTTTAATTTTTAGACTTAAAATAATTTAATTTATTTATGATACAATGATGATGTAGTAATTATCCTATTAATAAAATATTGACATAATTGATGTTATAAATACCCAAATAAATGTCATTTGAGACTTTTTATAAATTACACTAATTTTCTACGTTTATATGACATGTTAGTATTTATTTAATTAACTTTTTTCGAAATAATCATTCTGTTATGATTTTCACAAAAATCAATTACTAAATAGTGTCAAAATTGACATAAAATAATTTTCAAAACAAATATTATATTATTGATTGTTATTTTATTCATAAAAATCTAAGGATCATCCAAGATACTTTTATCATGATATTTGTATCATTAATGGACCACTTGGGGGTCTCTTGGATGTATATGGTATGTTTATTAACTATATAATATAAAAATACAAAGTGACATGGTAAATTTCAATCTAATTAACTAAGAGTTAAAACTACAAGATAAGGTTAATATAATGACCTAAACTTGTCTAAATTATATTGGATGAGAGTATTTCGAGCCATCCCTACCTTAGATTAGAAATATATCAATTTAGAGCTATTAAAAACCTAATTTTACTTTATAATAAAATAATATTTTTAGTTATTCCAAAGGTGCCCCTCTCCTCCCTTATAAAAGGGCACCTCCTCCCTCTCTTCCTCACACCACTTTGAGCCTTCAAGCTCGGACAACCCCTGAAAAATTATCTTCTCCACTTCCCTAGAAATATCCTAGAGGTCTTGGTCTTCTTCAAAGACCAATTTTAGTGCCCTTAGAGGAGGTCTCAAAGAGGCGCTTCAAAGAAGAGGTAATGTCCATTACCGATTCTTTCAACTTTATTTCTTCGTCCACTTCTTCTTTTTTTAGTTGTTTCATTATGAGGTAATAAAATCAGTATCAATAATATACCTATATGTTATTATATGTATGAAACAACCATATTTCATCATCTATCCATCCAACGGAAAACGAAATCACCGCACGTGCGTACGTACGGAATACCGTCTCCACGCCGTGGTGTAATCTATTTTCCACCACCACCTTACATGGATGGGTATAATGGTGAAAGTAATGAATATATATGATTACTGTAAAGTGATATTGATTCTGTAATATTATACATACACTTTAATACAATTCCACTATCTTGGGAATGATATCAACACTCGTGCGTACGTACGGACTACAGTCTCCACGACGCGATGAGATTCACTCTCCATGTTAACCATTCATGAATGATTATAAAGTATATATAATGAATAATAATGAAATATATAATTTAATAATGATACTTGATTTATGTATATATATATATATATATATATATATATGTATGTCATTTACTTAATTCCATTCAATTCAAAAGGGAAACGAAAACAGCGTTCATGCGTACGTACGACCTACCGTCTCCATGAACGGTGTATTTCATTCCTTTTATCGATCTATAATATATATGTATATGATGAATATATATTATATATAAAACTTTTTTTACATTATGGAATTATTTAAAGCAGGATATAAGTAATAATATCAAGAACGACAAGTCGAAACACATACGATAAACAAAATGATTTTACCCAAAACACTCTTTAACATGGAATTTACAAAAGAACGGGTAATATAAAGTCATAAGTAAACCATATATGATATAATAACAATGAATATGATTCTGTAATAAGTCAATGACATTATTTAAATCATTATACAGGATTTTCAGATACATACGAAGCATATCGGACATAAGGTAAGGGATAATTTTGCAAATCTCATTTTTATCCGAGATTGCTTATTCTTAAGTATTTACTGAGGTTATTTCTATCATCCATTTCCATGTTTTATAAAAGTTTTTTCATGTATGTTTAAATTCCTTTTTACCCATTTTTGACTTTTACTACATGGTATATAAGGAATATTTCTTTTGTTTTACGTTATGAGGTACTTTTTATACTTTTCCGGCAAAAGTACGAGAAGAATGTTTTTTTTAACTTATATAGCACGAACAGATTTTTAAGGTTTTATAAAGCCTAATTTTCATGAAGCTTCCTACAAAATATTTCATGACTATTTTCAAAAAAATACTTTTCTTTTAAAATTGTATGACTTTATGTGAAAAGAGAATGATTTTGAAGAAGAAAGGATGTTTTCCTCAAAAATTTATTTCAAGTGTTTTATCAAAACCATTTTGCATCTAAGATGAAATTATTTCATATGTGTATGTTTCAAGTATCATGTCTCTATGATTTACATGGTTTAACTTTTCATATTATGAAATTATATCCATTTCTTTTATATGGATTATGTGATGATGGGATGATGTTTATGAAACCCATTTTATTTTTTGGGTTATTATGGATGATGTATGATTATTTTGTGGCACAAGTAAGAATTATTTCATTATGAGATGGGTGGGACCTATATCTCCCTCCAATTCATTGGGTAAAGATTTATATCTCATGATATAGACATGGCTAGAATGGAAAGTTAAACTGGTTCAGTAATACAGGACTGGAACGAGGAGTGAACTCGATTCAGAAAGGGACTTTGTCCACTAAGATGGTCTTGGCAGCAATGCCTTGGCTACTATGGAAATCATATCATGTGCTTAATGGTTTCCACAATTACATGTTTTATTCCCATGAAATTTTATCATTATTAATGTTTCTTTATGATCTATGCCTTACGTACTTCCATGTTTTATGTTATTGCTCAAGCTTTTGATGTTTAAACATTATGTTCATGTTTTTAAGTTCAAATATATATGGTATGTTTTTTTTATCAATGAATACCCTTACTGAGCATTTGAGCTCACCCTTTTTATGTTTTCTTTTCCCCAGGATATAAAGAAAGGTTTTAGGTAAGAAAAAAATGGGAATATAATTATGGGAGATGTTGAAGATATTTCACCACGATTAGAAGATTACGTTCCATGTTTCCAAAGACACTAAACAATTACGGTCCTTGTGTGTCTATTTTTGTTATGCACTTAGTATTCTGCAAAATTAATGTAATATCTATGTACGTCAAGCTTCGGGTCTCTACAGTTGGTATCATAGCAAAGGTTTATTCAACCTTTGGAAACTAGGATGCGAGAACTTTAGTGAGATCCCTAGAGATATGTCTAAGGTATATCTAAGGATGTCCCTAAGGTTAAGTATACGTATAGGTTATAGTCCTAGAATTGCGCTAACGATCATAGAATTTAACCTAAGATGTTAGATATTGAGGGTACTCCCCATTTTACAATGTTGTTTTCCCTAGCATGATTTTTTCCTCTCACACTATTCTTTTTGGGTTTTAGAAAATGGCTGGAAAAAAGAAGATTCGCGATAATGGAGGATATAACGGACAATTGAATGATATTCTTCATGAGCAACCAAATGAAACAGGATTTGGAAGTCCAAACATCATTATTATGCCTAATCAGAAATCTCATAATATGATCAATAATCTCAACTTTGGTAAGTTTCCTGACTCAGATAATAAGAGAAAGATGGAGTTTAATGATGATCATAGAGGAAAGAAAGTTCAATTTCCCTCATGTAAATCATGTGGGAAGAGGAATCAGGGAGATTGTTTCAAAGGAACTGGAAGATGCTTTGGGTGTGGAAAAGAAGGACACAAAGCTAGTAAGTGCAATGTAAAAGGTTTAGTTAACACCATGGACAAGGATAATGGTATTGCTACGACATCAACAATGATTAGATGTTTTAAATTTGGAATGTATGGGCATTATGCAAACCAATTCCCTAAGGGAAAATCTCATGAAGATAATCAGCATGGTCATACAGGTAGTATTTATGTGGATGATGATGAAGAGACTACAATATGAGATGAAATAAATGATGAAGCTCAACTAGTGGTTTAAGAAGTTAGTGGAATGATTGTATGTTTATAAAGAATAATGTATGGTACTATTGAATAAAGAATTATCTGAGGATTTTTACACTATTATTTTTCCTAAAGTTTATGAAAGTATATGTTAAATGGTACCGGTAACCATGGAAGGTTATTCAGATATTTTTGGAAAGTAGATGATATGAATATAATAAAGGGATAAGAAGATAATGATATGTTTGATTGTATTCATGAGCTCATGACTGATATAAGGACTAAGTGATATTATGGTTTGATTATATAGAAATTTTGGGATTTTGGTATGTGGAAAGAGTTAACTTTTGACAGCATTCATGTTTCCACTAAGGTTCAATTCGTATTCATTCTTCAATAGAATACATGATTTGGGTATTCACATGTTTTTAATTTGACCAACAAGATATATTTTATGATATATTGGGGATAAATGATGGCATTCACGTGATTGTTATGTGATATTTCAAGTAATCATTTTCTTTATACTATGAGCTTGGACCGAAGTATTTTAGATAAGCCTAAAGATTGGAATGGATTATGTTGGAAATAAGTTAGTATTGTTTAAGGATATAACTTTTTTTGATATTATTGATGGGATGTTATAGTAATGTAGTTTTAGAAAAAGGACAACCTGCAGGACGGGCGACAGCCCATCGCGTCGGACAAGGCTGTGGGAATCAAACCCACAACTGAAGTGTGACTGGCCTTTATCGCCTACCACTGGCCTACAGGAAGTCCCTGGTTAGTAGAAACTAGTTTTATCTTATTAAGTGGTATGATATATGAAGTATAAGTTCATTTTTGGAACCATATATGATTAATCTAACCATATGATGGACTTATAACTTTTTCTAACCTTTTGTTTGAAACAGATGGAATGACCCATCATTCTATCACATGATCTGCTAACACATCACGAATAACAAATTCAACTTCATTTCATTATGGGATGAAGTGGAAATTGTTCAATTCACGAACAACAGTGAGATTGCACCAAAATCATGTAAGTATTTCTTTTAATTCATCAACTTTAGGGAAATGATATTGAAAACCAAAAATGTTGACTTAGTGACCTTATATCCGATGAATCTGATGGTACCCTAGATCATCACAAATTTATGGCTTTTTGATTGTTGTCTTTTTCATAGCTATGTTCTCTACCACTCTCCATCAGAACATGGCGGTTAGATTTCTCTTCCATATCCATATTTTCACCTATGTTCTCCTATGTAGAAACCCAGTGATTAGTTAATTTGGGTAACCGTTACGTTTCATACATTAGTTTTTAAAACCAAGTTTCGGTATTCCTTTTTATGATGTGGGTTTCTATTAAAGAAGCTTTCGAATAGTAAACCATTTATAACCCCGACAAATTTCGAGGTCAAAATTCATTTTAAGGGGGGTAGAATATAACACCCCAATATTTTATGAAAAATATTCTTTTTAATTTTATTGATGCATTGTGTTGTACGCTACACCAAAAAGAACTTGCACTACACACATCCATGACTTGACTTGCATTACACGCAATTACGACCTTCCACGATAGCGTGTGTAGTACGCAATACTGAGTTTCACTAAATGAGATATTATTATAATATTATTATGAACTAGCCGTTATGAACAGTAATACCCACTTTTTGAAATTTTATCAATTTTATCTTTCAAATCGAACTTCATTTTGGGATTCAGAATCTCGAAATTAGCTTAGGGTGAAATTTTGGTACTTTTCGGATAACTTTCATATTCTGATGAATAGTGAAAATTACGAAATTTTAATTAAAAATAACTTTTTTAATCGAAATAATTAATAGTGAGAAATTATTAATTTGAGTTGTTTTAAAGTATATTTAGAATATATTTTTACAATTTAATACAATGTTGGTCATTGGATATAATTTCACATTTAAACCAGATATAAACAAGTGTCAATCTTTTGATAGTTATTATCTCTTAAAAACACGCTATTTGTTTTGACGACGGGAATTAATTTTTAAATTAGTTAATTTAACTAATATGTTTTGAATTTGATAAAATAGACATCATTTTTTAATTCATAATATCAAATATATCTTAGGCCTAATTTTTGGTATTTTACTGGAAACTTTCATTTTTTGATGAATAGTGAAACCACTAAGTGGTAGCTAAAAAAACTGAATTTTTAATAAAAATTAATTTTACCGCTTCTGTGAGTGGAATTTAGAAAATCCTAGAGACATGGTTAATATCAAGGATTAAAATGTGGTTCAATGAGATGAAAATAATTTTTGGTGAATAGTAACTTTTTACTTTTTTTACCACGTTTAAAAGTAAATAGGGTAATTAAGGGTAAAAGTGTTATTATTATTACCCTAACACATGTCCTAATTCTATTGGATAAGTGTAATTCGACCAAAAACAACCTTAGGAATAAAATATGACCATTTAGGACCACTTGGATTAGATTAGGACATTTATTATCAATTTATTTAAAGAAGGGTCAAAATAGTTAAAATCAAAGCTTAATAAATAAATCATTTTTTATATAAGGTTATACATAAAATAAATTCGACTATAAATATTCATTATAAATCTAAAAATATTTCCAACTTAATGGTATTTTATTTTTAATTTTTAGACTTAAAATAAATTAATTTATTTATGATATAATGATGATGCAGTAATTATCCTATTAATGAAATATTGACATAATTGATGTTATAAATACCCAAATAAATGTAATTTGAGACTTTTTATAAATTAAACTAATTTTATACATTAATATTACATGTTAGTAATTATTTAAGTTACTTTGTTCTAACTAATCATTCTGTTATGATTTTCACAAAAATCAATTACTAAATAGTGTCAAAATTAACATAAAATAGTTTTTAAAACAAATATTATATTATTGATTGTTATTTTATTCCTAAAAATCTATGGTTCGTCCAAGATACTTATATAATGATAGGTGTATCATTAATGGACCACTTGGGGGTCTCTTGGATGTATATGGTAAGTTTATTAACTATATAATATAAAAATACAAAGTAACATGGTAAATTTCAATCTAATTAACTAAGAGTTAAAACTAAAAGATAAGGTTAATATAATGACCTAAACTTGTATAAATTATATTGTATGAGAGGATTTCGAGCCATCCCCACCTTATCTTATAAATATATCAATTTGGAGCTATTAAAAACCGAATTTGACTTTATAATAAAATAATATTTTTAGTCATTCCAAAGGTCCCCCTCTCCTCCCTTATAAAAGGGCACCTCCTCCCTCTCTTCCTCACACCACTTTGAGCCTTCAAGCTCGGCCAACCCTGAAAAATTCTCTTCTACACTTCCCTAGAAATATCCTAGAGGTCCTGGTATTCTTAAAAGCCCATTTTAGTGCCCTAAGAGGAGGTCTCAAAAAGGCGCTTCAAAGAAGAGGTAATGTCCATTACCGATTCTTTCAAGTTTATTTCTTCTTCCACTTCTTATTTTTTTAGTTGTTTAATTATGAGGTAATAACATCAGTATAAATAATATACTGATATGTTATTATAAGTATGAAACAACCATATTTCACCATCTATCCATCCAACGAAAAACAAAATCACCGCAAGTGTGTACGTACGGAATACCGTCTTCACGCCGTGGTGTAATCTATTTTCCACCATCACCTTACATGGATGGGTATAATGGTGAAAGTAATGAATATATATGATTATTGTAAAGTGATATTGATTCTGTAATATTATACATACACTTTAACACAATTCCTCAATCTTGGGAATGATATCATCGCTCGTGCGTACGTACGGACTACCATCTCCACGACGCGATGAGATTCACTCTCCATGTTAACCATTCATGAATGATTATAAAGTATATATAATGAATAATAATGAAATATATGACGTAATAATGATACTTGATTTATGTATATATATATATTTATGTCATTTACTTAATTCCATTCAATTCAAAAGGGAAACGAAAACAGTGTTCATGCGTACGTATGGCCTACCGTCTCCATGAACGGTGTATTTCATTCCTTTTATCGATCTATAATATATATGTTTATGATGAATATATATTATATATAAATTATGTTTTAAATTCTTTAATTATGTAAATCAGGATATAAGTAATAATATCAAGAACGACAAGTCGAAACACATACGATAAATAAAATGATTTTACCCAAAACACTCTTTAACATGGAATTTACAAAAGAACGGGTAATATAAAGTCATAAGTAAACCATATATGATATAATAACAATGAATATGATTCTTTAATAAGTCAATGACATTATTTAAATCATTATACAGGAGGATCGGATACATACGAAGCATATCGGACATAAGGTAAGGGATAATTTTTCAAATCTCATTTTTATCCGAGATTTCTTATTCGTAAGTATTTACTGGGGTTATTTCTATCATCCATTTCCATGTTTCATAAAAGTGTTTTCATGTATGTTTAAAGTCCTTTTTACCCATTTTTTACATTTACTACATGGTATATAAGGAATATTTCTTTGGTTTTACGTTACGAGGTACTTTTTAGACTTTTCCGGCAAAAGTACGAGAAAATGTTTTTTTAACATATATAGAACGAACGGATTTTTACGGTTTTATAAAGCCTTATTTTCATGATGCTTCCTCCAAAATATTTCATGACTATTTTGGACAAAATCCTTTTCTTTTAAAATTGCATGACATCTTTTTAAAAGAGAATGATTTTGAAGAAGAAAGGATATTTTCCTCAAAAATTTATTTCAAGTGTTTTATCAAAACCATTTTTCATCTAAGATGACATTATTTCATATGTATATGTTTCAAGTATCATGTCTCTATGATTTACATGGTTTCACTTTTCTTATTATGAAATGATATCCATTTATTTTATATGGATTATGTGATGATGGGATGATGTTTATGAAACCCATTTTATTTGTTGGGTTATTATGAATGTTGTATGTTTATTTTTTGGCACAAGTAAGAATGATTTCATTATGAGATGGGTGGGACCTATATCTCCCTCCAATGCATTGGGTAAAGATTTATATCTCATGATATAGACACGAATGGAATGTAAAGTTAAACTGGTTCAGCAATACAGGACTGGAACGAGGAGTGAACTCGATTCAGAAAGGTACTTTGTACACTAAGATGGTCTTTGCAGCAATGTCTTGGCTACTATGGAAATCATATCATTTTCTTAATGGTTTCCACAATTAAATGTTTTATTCCCATGATATTTCATCATTATTAATGTTTCTTTATGATCTATGCCTTACATACTTCCATGTTTTATGTCATTGCTCAAGCTTTTAATGTTTAGACATTATGTTCATGTTTTTAAGTTCAAATGTATATGGTATGTTTTATTTTATCAATGCTTACCCTTACTGAGCATTTGAGCTCACCCTTTTTATGTTTTCTTTTCCCTAGGATATAAAGAAAGGTTTTATGTAAGAAAAAAAAGGGGAAGATCTTTATGGGAGATGTTGAAGATCTTTCACCACGATTAGAAGATTACGTTCCATGTTTCCAAAGACACTAAACTATTATGGTCCTTGTGTTTCTGTTTTTGTTATGTACTAAGTATTACGCAAAAGTAATGTAATATCTATTTACGTCAAGCTTCGGGTCTCTACAGTTGGTATCAGAGCAAAGGTTTAGTCAACCTTTGGAAAATAGGATGCGAGAACTTTAGTGATATCCCTAGAGATATGTCTAAGGTATATCTAAGGATGTCCCTAAGGTTAAGTATACGTATAGGTTATAGTTCTAGAATTGCACTAAGGATCTTAGAATTTAACCTAAGATGTTAGATATTGAGGGTACTCCCCCTTTACAATGTTGTTTTCCCTAGCATGATTTTTGCCTATCACACTATTCATTTTGGGTTTTAGAAAATGGCTGGAAATAGGAAGATTCACGATAATGGAGGATATGACGGACAATGGAATGATATTCTTCATGAGCAACCAAATGAAATGAGATTTGGAAGTCCAAACATCATTATTATGCCTAATCAGAAATATCATAATATGATCAATAATCTCAACTTTGGTAAGTTTCTCGACTCAGATAATAATAGAAAGATGGAGTTTCATGATGATCATAGAGTAAAGAAAGTTCAATTTCCCTCATGTAAATCATGTGGGAAGAGGCATCAGGGAGATTTTTTCAAAGGAACTGGAAGATTCTTTGGGTGTGGAAAAGAAGGACACAAAGCTGGTAAGTGCAAAGGAAAATTTTTAGTTAACACCATGGACAAGGATAATGGTATTGCTACGACATCAACAATGATTAGATGTTTTAAATGTGGAATGTATGGGCATTATGCAAACCAATGCCCTAAGGGAAAATCTCATGAAGAGAATCATCATGGTCATATGGGTAGTATTTATGTGCATGATGATGAAGAGACTACAATATGAGATGAAATAAATGATGAAGCTCAACTAGTGGTTTAATAATTTAGTGGAACGATTGTATGTTTATAAAGAATAATGTATGGTACTATGTAATAAAGAATCATCTAAGGATTGTTACACTATTGTTTTTCCTAAAGTATATGAAAGTATATGTTGAATGGTACCGATAACCATGGAAGGTTATTTAGATATTTTTGGAAAGTAGATGATATGCGTATAATGAAGGGATAAGAAGATAATGAGATGTTTTATTGTATTCATGAGCTCATGACTGATATAAGGACTAAGTGATATTATGGTTTGATTATATAGAAATTTTGGGATTTTGGTATGTGGAAAGAGTTAACTTTTGACAGCATTCATGTTTTCACTAAGGTTCAAAGGGTATTCATTATTCAAGAGAATACATGATTAGGGTATTCACATGTTTGTAATTTGACCAACAAGATATATTTTATGATATATTGGGGATAAATGATGGCATTCACGTGATTGTTATGTGATATTTCAAGTAATCATTTTCTTTATACTATGAGCTTGGACCGAAGTATTTTAGATAAGCCTAAAGATTGGAATGGATTGTGTTGGAAATAAGTTAGTATTGTTTAAGGATATAACTTTTTTTGATATTATTGATGGGATTTTATAGTAATGTAGTTTTAGAAAAAGGACAACCTGCATGACGGGCGACAGCCCATCGCATCAGACAAGCCTGTGGGAATCGAACCCACAACCGAAGTGCGACTGGCCATTATCTCCTTCCACTAGCCTACAAGAAGTCCCTAGTTAGTAGAAACTAGTTTTATCTTATTAAGCGGTATGATATATGAAGTATAAGTTCATTTTTGGAACCATATACGATTAATCTAACCATATGATGGACTTATAACTTTTGCTAACCTTTTGTTTGAAACAGATGGAATGACCCATCATTCTATCACCTGATTTGCTAACACATCACAAATAACAAATTCAACTTCATTTCATTATGGGATGAAGTGGAAATTGTTCAATTCACGAACAACAGTGAGATTGCACCAAAATCATGTAAGTATTTCTTTTAATTCATCAACTTTGGGGAAATGATCTTGAAAACCAAAAATGTTGTCTTAGTGACCTTATATCCGATGAATCTGATGGTACCCTAGATCATCGCAAATTTATGGCTTTGTGATTGTTGTATTTTTCATAGCCATGTTCTCTACCACTCTCCATCAGAACATGATGGTTAGATTTCTCTTCCATATCCATATTTTCACCTATGTTCTCCTATGTAGAAACCCAGTGATTAGTTAATTTGGGTAACCATTACATTTCATACTTTAGTTTTTTAAAACCAAGTTTTGGTATTCCTTTTTACGATGTGGGTTTCTATTAAAGAAACTTTCGAGTAGTAAACCAGTTATAACCCCGATGAATTTCGAGGGCGAAATTCATTTTAAGGGGGGTAGAATGTAACACCCCGAGATTTTATGAAAAATATTATTTTTAATTTTATTGATGTATTGTGTTGTACGCTACACCAAAAAGAGCTTGCACTACACACATCCCTGACTTGGCTTGCATTACACGCAATTACGACCTTCCACGATAGCGTGTGTAGAACGCAATACCGAGTTTCACTAAATGAGATATTATTATAATATTATTATGAACTAGCCGTTATTAATAGTAATACCCACTTTTTAAAATTTTATAAATTTTATCTTTCAAAACGGACTTCATTTTTGGATTCAGAATATCTAAATTAGATTAGGGTGAAATTTTGGTACTTTTCGGATAACTTTCATATTCTGATGAATAGTGAAAATTACTAAATTTTAATTAAAAACAAGTATTTTAATCGAAATAATTAATAGTGTTAAATTATTAATTTGAGCAGTTTTAAAGTATATTTAGAATATTTTTTTACAATTTAATACAATGTTGGTCATTGTATGTAATTTCACATTTAAACCAGATATAAACAAGTGTCAATCTTTTGATAGTTACTATCTCTTAAAAACACGCTATTTGTTTTGACGACGGGAATTAATTTTTAAATTAGTTAATGTAACTGATATGTTTTGAATTTGATAAAATATACATCATTTTTGAATTCATAATATCAAATATATCTTAGGCCTAATTTTTGGTATTTTTCTGGAAACTTTCATTTTTTGATGAATAGTGAAACCACTAAGTGGTTGTTAAATAACTGAATTTTTCATAAAAATTAATTTTACCGCTTTTGTGAGTGGAATTTCAAAAATCCGAGAGACTCGGTTAATATCAAGGTCTAAAATGTGGTTCAATGAGACGAAAATAATTTTTGTTGAATAGTAACTTTTTACTTTTTTTACCACGGTTAAAAGTAAATAGGGTAATTAAGGGTAAAAGTGTTATTATTATTACCCTAACACATGTCCTAATTCTATTGGATAAGTGTAATTCGAGAAAAAACAACCTATAGAATAAAATATGATCATTTAGGCCCACTTGGATTAGATTAGGACATTTATTATCAATTTATTTAAAGAATGGTTAAAATAGTTAAAATCAAAGCTTAATAACTAAATCATTTTTTATATAGGGTTATACATAAGATAAATTCGACTATAAATATTCATTAGAAATCTAAAACGATTTCAAAAATAATGGTATTTTATTTTTAATTTTTAGACTTAAAATAATTTAATTTATTTATGATACAATGATGATGTAGTAATTATCCTATTAATGAAATATTGACATAATTGATGTTATAAATACCCAAATAAATGTAATTTGAGACTTTTTATAAATTAAAATAATTTTCTACGTTAATATGACATGTTATTATTGATTTAATTAACTTTTTTCGAACTAATCATTCTGTTATAATTTTCACAAAAATCAATTACTAAATAGTGTCAAAATTGACATAAAATAGATTTTAAAAAATATATTATATTATTGATTGTTATTTTATTCCTAAAAATCTAATATTCAGCCAAGATACTTATATCATGATAGGTGTAGCATTAATAGACCACATGGGGGTCTCTGGGATGTATATGGTAAGTTTATTAACTATATAATATAAAAATACAAAGTGACATGGTAAATGTCAATCTAATTAACAGATTTAAAACTAAACGATAAGGTTAATATAATGGCCTAAACTTATCTAAATTCTATTGGATTATTGGATTTAGACCCATCCCCACCTCAGATTATAAATATATCAATTTGGAGCTATTAAAAACCGAATTTGACTTTATAATAAAATAATATTTTTAGTTATTCCAAAGGTGCCCCTCTCCTCCCTTATAAAAGGGCACCTCCTCCCTCTCTTCCTCACACCACATTGAGCATTCATGCTCGTCCAACCCCCGTAAAATTCTCTTCTCCACTTACCTTGAAATATCCTAGAGGTCCTGATCTTCTTCAAAGACCAATTTTAGTGCCCTAAGAGGAGGTCTCAAAGAGGCGCTTCAAAGAAGAGGTAATGTCCATTACCGATTCTTTCAACTTTATTTCTTCTTCCACTTCTTATTTTTTTAGTTGTTTCATTATGAGGTAATAACATCGGTATCAATAATATACTGATATGTTATTATATGTATGAAACAACCATATTTCACCATCTATCCATCCAACAGAAAATGAAATCACCGCACGTGTGTACGTACGGAATACCGTCTCCACGCCGTGGTGTAATCTATTTTCCACCACCACCTTACATGGATGGGTATAATGGTGAAAGTAATGAATATATGTGATTATTTTAAAGTGATATTGATTCTTTAATATTATACATACACTTTAATACAATTCCACGATCTTCGGAATGATATCATCGCTCGTGCGTACGTATGGACTACCGTCTCCACAACGCGATGAGATTCACTCTCCATGTTAACCATTCATGAATGATTATAAAGTATATATAATGAATAATAATGAAATATATGACATAATAATGATACTTGATTTATGTATATATATGTATATATTTCAATTACTTAATTCCATTCAATTCAAAAGGGAAACAAAAACAGCGTTCATGCGTACGTACGGCCTACCGTCTCCATGAACGGTGTATTTCATTCCTTTTATTGATCTATAATATATATGTATATGATGAATATATATTATATATAAATCATTTTTTACATTCTGGAATTATGTAAATCATTATATAAGTAATAATATCAATAATGACAAGTCAAGACACATATGATAAATAAAATGATTTTACCCAAAACACTCTTTAACATGGAATTTACAAAAGAACGGGTAATATAAAGTCATAAGTAAACCATATATGATATAATAACAATGAATATGATTCTGTAATAAGTCAATGACATTATTTAAATCATTATATAGGAGTTTTGGATACATACGAAGCATATCGGACATAAGGTAAGGGATAATTTTTCAAATCTCATTTTTATCCGAGATTGCTTATTCGTAAGTATTTATTGGGGTTATTTCTATCATCCATTTCCATGTTTTATAAAAGTGTTTTCATGTATGTTTAAAGTCCTTTTTACCCATTTTTGACTTTTACTACATGGTATATAAGTAATATTTCTTTTGTTTTATGTTACGAGGTGCTTTTTAGACTTTTCCGGAAAAAGTACGAGAAGAATGTTTTTTAACTTATACAGCACGAACGGATTTTTAAGGTTTTATAAAGCCTTATTTTCATGAAGCTTCCTCCAAAATATTTCACGACTATTTTCAACAAAATCCTTTTCTTTTAAAATTGCATGACGTTTTGTGAAAAGATAATTATTTTGAAGAAGAAAGGATATTTTCCTCAAGAATTAATTTCAAGTGTTTTATCAAAACCATTTTTCATCTAAGATGACATTATTTCATATGTGTATGTTTCAAGTATCATGTCTCTCTGATTTACATGGTTTCACTTTTCTTATTATGAAATGATATCCATTTCTTTTATATGGATTATGTGATGATGGGATGATGTTTATGAAACCCATTTTATTTGTTGGGTTATTATGAATGATGTATGTTTATTTTGTGGAACAAGTAAGAATGATTTCATTATGAGATGGGTGGGACCTATATCTCCCTCCAAGGAATTGGGTAAAGATTTATATCTCATGAGATAAACATGGCTGGAACGAAAAGTTAAACCGGTTCAGTAATACAGGACTGGAATGAGGAGTGAACTCGATTCAGAAAGGGACTTTGTCTACTAAGATGGTCTTGGCAGCAATGTCTTGGCTACTATGGAAATCATATCATGTGCTTAATGGTTTCCACAATTACATGTTTTATTCCAATGCTATTTTATCATTCTTAATGTTTCTTTATGATCTATGCCTTACGTACTTCCATGTTTTATGTCATTGCTCAAGCTTTTGATGTTTGAACATTATGTTCATGTTTTTAAGTTCAAATGTATATGGTATGTTTTATTTTATCCATGCTTACCCTTACTGAGCATTTGAGCTCACCCTTTTTATGTTTTCTTTTCCCCAGGATATAAAGAAAGGTTTTAGGTAATAAAAAAAGGGGAAGATCTTTATGGGAGATGTTGAAGATCTTTCACCACGATTAGAAGATTATGTTCCATGTTTCCAAAGACACTAAACTATTACGGTCCTTGTGTGTCTGTTTTTGTTATGTACTAAGTATTCTGAAAAAGTAATGTAATATCTATGTACATCAAGATTCGGGTCTCTACAGTCCACATATATCTTTTCCTTCACATTTACCACTCTTAGTAACTATGACGTGTTGTTACCCATGTTGGGAAACTTCAACTCAACATGCCTTGATATGAGGCATGGTATTCAACTTACTTCTATAAGATTCCATTGGTACTTATTTTGGCCCTTATTATTACCATGTAGGTTCTTTTTATAATTCATTTTCACTTATGGATTGCCTTTTAATATCCATCTAATTGTTCTAACACTTTTAACACTAAGATCCACCTTCGATTGATATTTTTTTCAACCATCAACTTCTTCTCAAAAAATCTTAATTTTCTCCACCACTATTTCTTATTGACCAACATTTTTTTCCAAAAATCACTTTATGCTGGTAAATCCAACAAAACTCATTGGGGTTCCAAAAATCTCCCACTATTTATTTTGTTTAAGATATGAAATTACTCTTTATTTCATTTCATCTACCCCATCTTGATAATGAAATTAAAAGGGTTCACTCCAAGTAGATTTGATCACTATTTTTTATCCTATTTTTGATAAAACATGGAACTTATCCCTATTTATGTATAGGTTTATACATTTCTAGATCATAATCCCCCATAGAAAAGGTTTAACTCCTTCCTCCTATTAATTTTAATCATTTCTCTCACTTTTATGAACTTCTTCTCACTATTTTTAGGATAGTAAATTTCTCCAATCCAGTCCACATCATTACTTCTTTTTTTCTCTAGAGATTCATTAAGTGAATTTTCTACTTGGAACTTGATATGTAAATAAATCCTATATTACTATTGAGCCTAATATTAGTGTAGGAAAATAGAGTTTTTATAGAAAACAACAAGTTTGTTCATGTTAGTCATGAATATAAACGAAAAAATCATAACAGCTTTGGTTTTTCCATCTCTCAAAGTACAACATGTGATATCCATTATACATTAACACTAAACCATTAGTTTGAAAAAAAAATATTAATGAATTTTTTTTAGTGGAAAATAAAACATAATGAATCAACTGATACCACTTTTTAAAAAAATTAAAATATTAAACCAATTGTACTCTATGGAATTCAGTTCTTCATGGGATTCAAAACATCATCAATAGATATAAATTTAGCTCCATTAAAATGTGTGATTCCAGAAAAATCACTCGACCGATCATATATCCTCCTTAATTATATAACTCTTCAGAAAAAAATATAAATAATAATGAATATAGGTAGAGAGGTTCCTCATATTTATTCAAGTAGAGGAATAAGGATGGTCATTATTGACCAACCCTTTGACTTCTAACTTTCCTTTTCCATTTTTTAGTTATTGGGAAAGGAATGTAATAATATAATAAAATTATTACTATTTATCTCTTATATAAAGATATTTCAACCTCTTTCTAAAGAATCTCCCTTTTTTATACCTATTATACACTTCTCTTTATAAATGAGATCATTTCATCCTAATTTTTCTTGTTTATTTTTATAATTGTGGAATTACTCACACTTGAAAAAGTAACCTATTGTATTGAAACAAAAGTGGATCTCACCTCTAGCTTACAAATAATTTTATTATATATCCAATATGTTTGAGATTTAATGGAAATTTTATATATTTTATTTACCTTAGAATTAGCAAAGGTTACTTCTTTATATAGGATTTTAAATTTTTTTTCTCCAACGAACATGTATACCAAAGTATCCATGAAGAAAATTTCCTTTAATACCTACTGAATATCCTCTAAATCTTCTACATAATAAATTATTATTATGATATGAATTTCATAAATAATATCTAATCCAATTTTACAGTGCTTGAAAACATAATCTCTTATACTTTTCACCAGCTTCACAATATTTAATGCATTCACATGATTCAGAACAAAAACTAGAAGTATATCCATGTATCCCACAGAAACAAAAAATATTTTCATAACTTCTAATAGGATTCATCCATATTTCACTTACTTTTTTAGAATCTCTTTTGAAACTATTATGGGTACCTACAAGATGTTCTCTCTTCATGGGAATTTCTATCACTCTCTTCTTATCATTCTATAAAAGAATTTCATTATATCCAATTCCAGCTTTTCCTATATAGTATTGTGTTTAGGACATGAGAATCCTTTTATGTTTATACTCATATATACTCCTCATAGATACCATAATCCTTCTTTATTCCATCATCACCTATTAAAGGGTGATCAAATAAAAAATATGAATAATTCTTAATGTTAGGATTAACCTTGGAATCCAAGTGTTTCTTAGATGACCCTAATTCTTCTTCCAATTGTTGAATATTCTTGATTATTTTATTAAGTTGAGTGTGACAATATTCCACAAGAGTCTTCCAATTAGATATATCTTCTTCCAAGTCTTGGTTGAGATTATCCATCTTGTTTTCCAGCACCTTCATTTTAGACATCATTTCAGTAATAGATTCTTTCACTACTACAAAACAGGCCTTTAACAGTGTTAGTATTTATCAATGATAGAAAAAAGTTGTTATAAAGGTACCCTTTATCAGCGCTAAAACAAGCATTGATAAAGGGTACATTTATCAGTGCTTTTTTTAGCACTAATAAAAGGCACCCTTTATTAGGGCATTTTTTAGCCCTGATAAAAGGCAACATTTATTAGTGAATTTTTTTAGCACTGATAAAGGGTTTCCTTTATCATCACTTTATGTTTAGTACTGATAAAGGACACCATTTATCAGCACTTTATTTTTACCTCCCATAATGAAATCCTTTATCAATGATTTTTTAGCACAAATAAAAGCACGAATAAAATGAAATTATTAAATAACTAAAAATAAAAATGATTTTATTAAAATAATATTAAGAATTTTATTAATTAAATAATTGTTGATAAAAATGAATAAATTGATTATACTATATATAAATTATAAATTTTATATATTAAATACACAGATATATGTAAAATAAAAATTAAATAGATAGAAATTAAAAATAAGTATATTAAGATAAATATTAAACATTTTATTAATTAAATAATTATTGATAATGTTAATAAATAGTATATATTAAATATATAGATATATTTTAATGTATATAAATATGATTTATATAATAAAAAACATTATTTAAGATTTAAATTAAATATTAATATATTTAGTGAATAATGGTTTATAATTAAAAATTAATATGAATTAAAAATACTGACTAATTGCATCGAGTAATGGACATAACTGAATGTCGTTTGATTTTTTAATTTAATATAGGTCAAAATTATTATATTGATTTTACATAGACGTAATTAATGAATTTTTATATATACACATAGACTAATATTTTTTTGTAAATTTAATCAATTTATATTATTTATTTTATATTTATTTATTTACTATGTTTTAATATTTTTAATATGTATTCATATTTATTTCAATATATATCCCTTTTTTAATGATTTATGTTAATCAAACTTATCCAAAATTTCAAAATTGTACACATTTTTAATTAATCAATTTTACTAGTTTTTAACATGTATGCACTTAAGATTAAATATTCACTAATAAAGTTAAAAATACATTTGTAAGAAATTATTTTTAAATTTATGTATATATATATATACTATTTTTATACATTTATAATTATAAATAAATAAATAATATCTATTTAAATGTATTTATATAATTATAATTAAATAGTTATAAAATTATAATAAATTTATTTAAATAATGAATATATTTACTATATTTATATATATATAATTATATAAAAATATATAATGATATAAATATTATTTTTTTAAATTATTTATATAATTATAAATAAAAAATTATATATTCAAATATTATAAAATTATTATTTTATAAAAATTGTTGTTATAAGTATTATTATAAGTATTATAATTATATATAATAATTATACGTTTTTTCAAAAAAATACTTTTTTAAAAATATTATAAGTATTTATGAGTGATTTTTTAGCGTTGATAAATATAGAGTTTTATCAGTGCTAAACAATCACTCATAAAGATTCATTTTATCAATGCTTATTAACTTTGCACTGGTACAAGTTATCATTATCAGTACTTTTTTGGAAGTACTGATAAAAGTGTCACGATTTGTTTTAAGAACCCTAACCATTGCGAACCAGTTCGTGATATCTGAAGCTCTCCATGGAAGCAACCTGCTTCCAGTGTTTCTCATTGTTGAATCCAATCTCAAATATAGGCTAGAATCAAGGCTCCAACTATTCCAAGGCTTGAATCCAAGGCTTGAGTGATTCAAGGGTTGAACAAAACCAAGGTTTGAATGACATCAAGGTTTTTCAATATCTCTAATTTCTCTCTATTATCCACTGAACCTTCTCATCCCATATCTGTGTATACCAACAAGTCCATTTTCACTATCCTATAATAAAACAACTAAAAACTAATTACTTTTTCTTTTGAATGAGGTATGAGCTTCTTGAAGAAGCTTTTATTATTTAGATTAACAGAAAGTATAAATTATTTACACTTGCAATAGATATCTATATCAGGTTTGATCTCTTTGTAGTTTTCTTTTTTGTTTTGATTATTTAAATGTCAATGAAAAATAAAAAATCATATTAGTGGACCCAATAATAGCTTGCTTGGAAAAATGCACGCTGAATGATTGAATAAAATATAATCCATTTTTTATTAGTAGGCTATAAATTAGAGTCTTTATCAATATTTTGGCTTGGCCTTCCTCATTATTTTAAGTTTTGTATGTCCTGCTTTCATCTTATCGGTATGCTACAACCAAATATCAGTGAGAGCGAGGGAGTTTTTCTAGTGAGTTTTTCATCCTAGAATAAGAAGAAGAAGAGGAAATATTATGAAATCAAGTAAGGGATATTATAAATTTTATTTTTATGTTCATATTTTAATAGTAAGAATATTTATTTTTATTCAAAGGATTTATTTTTAAGATGAGATTTTTTAGAATTATAATCTTTGAAAGAGATTTTTTTAACTATTTTAACATGATTTATTCTTCAGAAGGGAACTTATTTTCATATGTAAAATTTTTATTCGAAGATTTTTTCTTATAAAATTTATATTTTTTTAAAATTATAAGAATTATCATTGATTAGATATTTATTCATATTATATTATTGTAAGTGATTATTTTTTCCTTATGTAAATACTTATATTTTTTATGAAAAATTACAATATCATGTAGATGTAACTATATTATGTAGATATATGTATAGGAAATTATTTTCAAGTTATTCAAATTTTTAAATCATATTTAATATTCATTCAAATATTTTTTGAAAAAAAATATAATATACGTCATTATTGTTATTGTTAAGTGTATTTGATTTTACCAAAATATATGTTTATATTGAAAATAAGAAATGTTATTATTTTATGCCTCTACAATAAATAAAATTTATAATTATTTCTTGTTTATTATTTATAGTAAGTTTTAATGAATTAAAAATATCATGTCATGTGTGAAAAGTGTATATAAAATCATGAATATAATTTTCAATATAAGATATGGCCATCACATAGAGACCCAAATCTTGACGTGCATGGACATTACATTACTTTTTTGAAATACTTAATACATAACAAAAACAAACACACAAGGACCATAATAGTTTAGTGTCTTTGGAAACTCAGAACATAATCTTCTAATCGTGGTGAAACATCTTCAACATCTCCCATAAAGATCTTCCCCTTTTGTTTTCTTACCTAAAACCTTTCTTTATATCCTGGGGAAAAGAAAACATATAAAGTGTGAGCTCAAATGCTCAGTAAGGGTAAGCATAGAAAAAATAAAACAAACCATATACATTTGAACTTCAAAACATGAACATAAATTTTACACATCAAAATCTTGAGTTGTGAAATAAATCATGGCAGTACGTAAGGCATAGATCATAAATGAACATTAATCATGATAAAATAGCATGGTAATAAAACATGTAATTATGTCAAACCATTAAGCACATGATATGATTTCCATAGTAGCCAAGGCATTGCTGTCAAGACCATCATAGTGGACAAAGTCCCTTTCTGAATCGAGTTCACTCCTCGTTCCAGTCATGTATCACTGAACCGGATTAACTTACCGTTCTAGCCATGTCAATATCATGAGATATAAATCTTTACCCAATGAATTGGAGGGAGATATAGGTCCCACCCATCTCATAATGAAATCATTCTTACTTGTGTCACAATATAAACATAAATCCTTCATCATTACCCAAAGTATAAAATGAGTTTTATAAACATCATCCCATCATAACATAATCCATAAAAAAATGGATATCATTTCATCATAAGAAAAGTGAGACCATGTAAATCATAGAGAAATTATACTTGAAACATACATATATGAAATAATTCCATCTTATATGGAAAATGGTTTTGATAAAACACTTGAAATGAATTCTTGAGGAAAATATCCTTTCTTCTTCAAAATCATTTTCTTTTCACAAAATGCCATGAAATTTTATAAGAAAAGGATTTTGTTGGAAATATTAATTAAATCTTGTAGTGTAAGCTTCATGAAATTAAGGCATTATGAAACTGTAAAAATTCGTTCACGCCGTATAAGTTAAAAATAACATTCTTCTCGTACATTTTTTGGAAAAGTCAAAAAGTTCCCCGTGTGGTAAACAAAAGTAACATTCCTTTCATAACATGTGGTAAATTTAAAAAAAATGGGTAAAAACGAATTTAAAAATACATGAATTTTTTTTTAGAAAACATGGGCATGGATGATAACAATAACCCCAGTAAATACTTACGAATAACAATCTCGGATAAGAACGAGATTAGAATAGTTATCCCTTACCTTAGGTCCGATATGCTTCCTACGTATCCAAACCTCATATATAATGATTTAAATAATGTCATTGACTTATTACATAATAATATTCATTGTTATGATATCATATATGGTTTTCTTATGACTTTATATTATCCATTCTTTTGTAAATTCCATGCTAAAGCAGCATTTTGGGTAAAATTGTTTCATTTATCATACGTGTTTTGACTTATTGTTCTTGATATTATTACTTATATCCTGATTTACTAAATTCCATAATGTAAAAACTAATTTATATATATAATATATATTCATAATATACATATATATATATATATATGATATATTGATAAATGGAATGAAATACACGGTTCATGGAGACGGTAGGCCGTACGTACGCATGAACGTTGTTTTCGTTTCCTTATTGAATTGAATGGAATTAAGTAGATGACATACATATATATATATATACATAAATCCAGTATCATTATTATTTCATATATTTCATTATTATTTATTATATATACTTTATAATAATTCATGAATGGTTAACATGGAGAATGAATCTCATCGCGTCGTGGAGATGGTAGTCCGTACGTATGCACGAGCGATGATATCATTCCCATGATCGTGGAATTGTATTAAAGTGTATGTATAATATTTCAGAATCAATATCACTTTACAATAATCATGTATAGTTATTTATTTACACCATTATACCCATCCAAGTAAGGTGTTGGTCGCAAACAGATTACACCACGGCGTGGAGATGGTATTCCGTACGTACGCACGCGCGGTGATTTCGTTTTCTATAGGATGGATAGAAAATGAAATATGGTTGTTTCATATTTATAATAATATATCAGTATATAATTAATACTTATGTTCTTACTTTATAATGAAAAAACTATATAAGAGGAAGTAAAAGAAGAAAGAAACTTGAAAGAGTCGGTAGAAGAGATTACCTCTTCCTCGACGCACTTCCTTTAAACTTCTTCTTAGGGCACTAGAGTTGGTCTTCTGAGAAGACCAGAACCTATATGATGTAAATATAAAGGTTTAGAAGAGTAATTTTCTGGGTTTGGACGATCCTCAATGCTAAAAATGGTGTTAAGAGAAGAGGGAAGAGGTGCCCTTTTTATAAGGGAGGAGAGGGGCACCTTTGGAAAAACTTAAAATATTATTTTATAATAAAGTCATATTCGGTTTATAATAGCTCCAAATTGATTTATTTCGAAGATAAAGTGGGTATGGGTCTAAATCCTCTTAGAAAATAGGTTTTAGACAAGTTTAGGTTACTAATTTAACCTTATCATTTAGATTTAACTCTAAGTTAAATAATTTAACTTTTACCGTGTCTTCTTATTTTCTTACACTATATGGTTAATAAACATACTAAAAAAAGCCAAACTAACCCCAATTGGTTAATTATTAATATATATATATATCCTTATATAAGTCATTTTTATGAACCTTAGATTTTTAGGAATAAAATAACAATTAGTAATATAATATTTGTTTTAAAAACTATTTTATGTCAATTTTGACACTATTTGGTACTTGATTTTTGTGAAAATCATAACAGCATGATTAGTTAGAAAAAAGTTAATTAAATTTATAATAACATGTCATATTGACCTATAAAATTAATGTAATTTATAAAAAGTCTAAAATTACATTTATTTGGGTATTTATAACATGAATTATGTTAATATTTCATTAATAAGGTAATTACTGCATCATCATTGTGTCATAAATAAATTAAATTATTGAAGGCCTAAAAATTATAAATAAAATTCCATTATGTAGGAAATATTTTTATATTTCTAATTAATATTTATAGTAGAATTTATCTTATTTATAACTCTATATTAAAAATGTTTTAGTTATTAAACTTTGATTTTAACTATTTTAACTCTTCTTTAAATAAAATAATAATAAATGTCTTAATCTAATCCAAATGGACATAAATGGCCATATGTTATTCCTAAGGTTGTTTTTGGTCGAATTAAATTTATACAATAGAATTAGGACATGTGTTAGCGTAATAATAATTTCATTTTTACCCTTAATTACCCTACTTACTTTTAACCGTGGTAAAAAAAAGTAAAAAGTTACTATTCACCAAAAATTATTTTTATCTTATTGAACCACATTTTACTCCTTGATATTAACCTTGTCTCTCGGATTTTCTAAATTCCACTCACAGAAGTGGTAAAATTAAGTTTTATGAAAATTTTCAAACTCTCCTAGGAATTGGGTAAAAGACGGTGAAAAGTTCAATAAAAATTTTATATGTCTAAAATTATTATAAAATGACTCCAATGAATTAAATTGAACTTATATAGGTATTATGTATCAATTTTGACTTAAATAAATTTAAATAAAATAAATAGTTATTTATATAAAAAGTTGGTTTTTAAATAGTAACCCTGTGTTTTAACTATTCATCAACAATTTAAAGTTTTCAGAAAAATACCAAAAATTCACCCTAGGCTAATTTCAATATTCCGAATCCAAAAATGAAGTCCATTTTAAAAAATAAAATTTCAAAAAGTGGGTATTACTATTCATAATGACTAGTTCATAATAATATTATAATAATATCTCGTTTAGTGAAACTTGGTATTGCGTACTACACACTTTATCGAAGAAGGTCTTGATTGCGTGTAATTCAAGCCAAGTCAGGGCTGCGTGTAGTGAAATACCCGTTTGGTTTTGATTATAACATAATCAAAACTTATTTCATTTATACATTAAAAAAAATCTATACTTAATGTTGTGTAGAATAATTTCCACAAAACAAACCTCAAATTGTGTGTAACACGAGCCAAGAATAGTGTTGTGTATACTGCAATCTAATATGGTGTTGTGTATAGCACAAGCTAATTTTGGTGTAGCGTACAACACAAGACATCAATGAAATTAAAAATAATATTTTTCATGAAATCTCGAGGTGTTACATTCTACCCCCCCTTAAAATGAATTTCGCCCTTGAAATTCATCGGGTTTATAAATGGTTTACTACTTGAAAGTTTCTTTCATAGAAACCCACATCGTAAAAAGGAATACTAAAACTTCATTTTAAAAAGGGAGGTTAGAATCATAACAGTCACCCAAAGTAACTCAGCACTGGGTTTCCACATATGACAACATAGGTGAAAATATGGATATGGAAGAGAAATATAACCATGAACTTCTGATGAAGAGTGTTAGAGGAAATGTCTATGAATTGGACAACAATCACAAAGCCATAAATTTGTGATGATCTAAGGTACCATATAATTCATCATATATAAGGGTACTGGGACAACAATTTTGGTTTTCAAGATCATTTCCCTAAAGTTGAATAAATTGGAATTAGGAGAAATGCTTTCTTTATTTTGGTACAATCTCACCATTGGTCATTCCTTGGACAATTTTCACTTCATATCTTAAATAAATGAAGTTGAATTTGTCATTCGTGAAGTGTTAGTAGATCATTTGATATAATGATGGGTCATTCCATCTGTCTCAAATAAAAGGTTATCAAAAGTTATCAAAAATACATAAGTCCATCTATAGTGAGATTAATCATATATGGTTCCTAAAATGGACTTATACTTCATATATCATACTTCTTAATATAATAAAACTAGTTTCTACTAACCAGGGACTTCCTGTGGGCCAGTGGTATGCGATAAAGGCATGTCTCACTTCAGTTGTGGGTTCGATTCCCACAGTCGTGTCCGATGCGATAGGTTGTCACCCGTCTTGCAGGTTGTCCTTTTTCTAAAACTACATTATAATAACATTCCTACAATAAAATAGAAAAAAGTTCTAGACTTAAACAATACTATTTTATTTCTAACTTAATTAATTCCAATCTTTAGGCTTATCCAAAATTCTTTTGTCCAAGCTCCTAGTATAAAGAAAACAATTACTAGAAATGTCATCTACAGAGCATGTGAATACCATCATTTATCCATCATATATCTTCTTGGTCACATTCTAATAATTTGAATACCTTAATCATGTATTCTCTTGAAAAATGAATACCCATTGAACCTTAGTGAAAACATGAATGTTGTCAAAAGTTAACTCTTTCCACATACCAAAATCCAAAAATTCTATATACTCAAACCATGATATAACCTTGTCCTTATATCATTCATGAGCTCATTAATACTATCAAACATTTAATTTTCTCCTTATCCCTTCATTATGCGCATATAATATTCTTTCCAAAATATTTGAATCACTTTTCATGGTTACCGGTACCATATAATTATCGAAAACCACAATAAACCATTACATAGATATCCCAATGTTCCGCAATACATTATTTTTGAATCCATTTACATAAACACATAATCATTCCACCACATCGTTGTTATACTCAACATTGTTAATAGTGATCACATGTGACTTCCCTTTGTCCTTTTCCTTAAGAGTTTTCTCATGTTGATCCTCATTAACCCTTGGATTAGGGCATTGATTAGCATAATGCCCCATTTCCTTGCACTTGAAGCACTGAAGTGTTGGTGGTGCGTTCTCTGCAGTCTTTTCTTTATTCACATCATTAGAAACCCTTTTTCCATTACTTCGACACTCAGTTGCTCGATGACTTTCTTTTCCACACTTAAAACATTTTCTAATCCCTTTAAGACAATCTCCATCATGCTTCTTTCAACACTTTGAGCATAAAGAAACATTTATCTTCTTTTCACCATTATTCTGAGATTTCCCCGTGAACTCCATCTTTCGTTTCTTGTCAAAACCATGAGATGGATATGTAACACCAACTTCCATTTCTACCTTTATAGCACAACACACAATTTCTTCATAGCTACTGAAGTCTCTTATAGCTAATTCCCTTTGAAGACTTCATTTTAAGCCACTGAAGAATCTATCAACTTTACTTTCAGGTTGGATAATAAATCCAGATGCATACCTTGAAAGTCTTGTAAAATTAGCTTCGTATATACCAACCGATTCATAATCCTTTTGCTTAAGCTCAAGGAAATCCTTTTCCATCTTTGTTCAAAGAATACGAGGGAAGTACTTATTGAAAAATAAGTTCTTGAACTTATCCCAATCCATGGATTCAATTTTATCTCGGGACCTCATATTCTTAATTAGATTCCACCATTGATCTGCTTCACCTTCTAAACGGTAAATAGCCAGAATGACTTTTTCATGTTCCGAATAGAAAAGTATGGAAAATATCTTTTCAATGGTACTGATCCATTGTTCAGCAACAAGTGGATCAGAAGACCCACTGAAAGAAGGTGGACATTGCCTCATGAAGGACTCAATAGAATATTGTTCCCTTCTCTGCTCATTTGGAAGTCTAGAATGATTCATAGATTGTGTAAGTATAACAATAAGATTTTTCACTCTATCTCCCATAACATTGGTTTGTTCAGAAGGAAAATCATTGCATCTTCCATTACATTGATCAACATGGTTCCTTCAGGTTCCATCCATCGTCTAAAACCCAAAAAGAATAGTGTGAGAGGCAAAAATCATGCTAGGGAAAACAAAATAATAAATGGGGAGTACCTTCGATATCTAGCATCTTAGATTTAATTATAATATCATTACTGTAATTCTAGGACTATAAACTATACTTATACTTAACCTTAGGGACATCCCTAGACATACCTTAGAAATATCTCTAGGGATCTCACTAAATTTTTCGCATCCTAGTTTCCAAAGGTTAACTAAACCTTTCCTCTGATAACAACTGTAGAGACCCGAAGCTTGACGTACATGGAAATTACATTACTTTTATGGAATACTTAATACATAACAAAAACAAACACACAAGGATGGTAATAGTTTAGTGACTTTGGAAACTTGGAACATAATATTCTAATTGTGGTGAAAGATCTTCAACATCTCCCATAAAGATCTTCCCCTTTTTTTTCTTACCTAAAACCTTTATTTATATCCTGGGGAAAAGAAAACATATAAAGGGTGAGCTCAAATTCTCAGTAAGGGTAAGCATGGGGAAAATAAAACAAACCATATACATTTTAACTTCAAAACATGAACATAAATTTTACACATCAAAATCTAGAGTTGTGAAATAAATCTTTGCAGTACATAAGGCATAGGTCATAAAGGAACATTAATCATGATAAAATAGCATGGGAATAAAACATGTAATTATGGAAAACCATTAAGCACATGATATTATTTCCATAGTAGCCAATGAATTACTGCCAAGACCATCTTAGTGGACCAAGTCCCTTTCTGAATCGAGTTCACTCCTCGTTCCAGTACTGTATCACTTAACCGGATTAACTTACCATTCCAACCATGTCTATCTCATGAGATATAAATCTTTACCCAATGCATTGGAGGGAGATATAGGTCCCAGAAATATCATAATTAAATCATTCTCACTTGTGTCACAACATAAACACGAATCATTCATCATTACCCAAAGTATAAAATGGGTTTCATAAACATCATCCCATAATAACATAATCCATACAAAACAATGGATATCATTTCATCATAATAAAAGTGAAACCATATAAATTATATAGAAATTATACTTGAAACATACACATATGAAATAATTCCATCTTATATGGAAAATGGTTTTGATAAAACACTTGAAATGAATTCTTGAGGAAAATATCATTTCTTCTTCAAAATCATTTTCTTTTCAAAAAATGACATGTAATTTTAAAATAAAAGTATTTTGTTGAAAATAGTCATTAAATATTGTAGTGTAAGCTTCATGAAAATAAGGCGTTATGAAACCATAAAAATTCGTTCACGCCGTATAAGTTAAAAATAACGTTCTTCTCGTACTTTTGTCGGAAAAGTCAAAATGTCCCCCGTGTGGTAAATAAAAGTAATATTCCTTTGATTACATGTGATAAATTTCAAAAAATGGGTAAAAATGACTTTTAAAAAACATGAATTTTTTTAGAAAACATGGGTATGGATGATAACAATAACCCCGGTAAATACTTACGAATAACAATCTCGGATAAGAACGAGATTGGAATAGTTATCACTTACCTTAGGTCTGATATGATTTGTACCTATCCAAACCTCCTGTATAATGATTTAAATAAAGTCATTGACTTATTACAGAATCATATTCATTGTTATGATATCATATATGGTTCTCTTATGACTTTATATTACCTGTTCTTTTGTAAATTTCATGCTAAAGCAGCGTTTTGGGTAAAATTGTTTCATTTATCATACGTGTTTCGACTTGTTGTTCTTGATATTATTACTTATATCCTGATTTAATTAATTCCATAATGTAAAACATTATTTATATATATAATTTATATTCTGCATATACATATATATATATATATGATAGATCGATAAATGGAATGAAATACACCGTTCATGGAGACGGTAGGTCGTACGTACGCATGAACGCTGTTTTTGTTTCCTTATTGAATTGAATGGAATTAAGTAGATGACATACATATATATATATATAAATACATTATAATTATTATGTCATATATTTCATTATATATACTTTATAATAATTCATGAATGCTTAACATGGAGAATGAATCTCATCGCGCCGTGGAGACGGTAGTTCCTACATACGCAGGAGCGATGATATCATTCCCATGATTGTGGAATTGTATTGAAGTATATGTATAATATTTCAGAATCAATATAACTTTACAATAATCATATATAGTTATTTATTTACACCATTATACCCATCCAAATAAGGTGGTGGTCGAAAACATATTAAACCACGGCGTGGAGACGGTATTCCGTACGTATGTACGTGCAGTGATTTCGTTTTCCGTAGGATGGATAGAAGGTGAAATATGTTTTTTTCATATTTATAATAACATATCAGTATATAATTAATACTAATGTTCTTACTTTATAATTAAAAAACTAAATAAGAGGAAGTAGAAGAAGAAAGAAACTTGAAAGAGTCGGTAGAAGAGATTACCTCTTCCTCGACGCACCTCCTTTAAACTTCTTCTTAGGGCAATAGAGTTGGTGTTTTGAGAAGACCAAAACCTCTATGATGTAAATAGAGAGGTTGAAAAGATTAATTGTCAGGGTTTGGCCGAGCCTCAAGGCTCAAAAGGGTGTGAAGAGAAAAGGGAAGGGGTGCCCTTTTTATAAGGGAGGAGAGTGCACCTTTGGAAAAACTTAAAATATTAGATTATAATAAAGTAATATTTGGTTTATTATAGCGCAAAATTGATTTATTTCGAAGTTAAAGTGGGTATGGGTCAAAATAATCTCAACCAATAGGTTTTATACAAGGTTAGGTTACTACTTTAACCTTATCGTTTAGATTTAACTCTAAGTTAAATAATTTAACTTTTACCGTGTATTCTTGTTTTCTTACACTATATGGTTAATAAAATTACAAAAAAATCCAAACGAACCCCAAGTGGTTTATTATTAATATATATATCCTTATATAATTCATTTGTCTGAACCATATATTTTTAGGAATAAAATAACAATTAATAGTATAATATTTGTTTTAAAAACTATTTTATGTCAATTTTGACACTATTTGGTACATGATTTTTGTGAAAATCATAAAAGCATGATTAGTTCAAAAAAAGTTAATTAAATCCTTACTAACATGTCATATTAACCTAAAAAATTAGTGTAATTCATAAAAAGTCTAAAATTACATTTATTTGGGTATTTATAACATCAATTATGTTAATATTTCATTAATAAGGTAATTACTGCATCATCATTGTGTCATAAATAAAGTAAACTATTTAATGTCTAAAAATTATAAATAAAATACCATTATGTATGAAATCTTTTTATCTTTCTAATTAATATTTATAGTAGAATTTATCTTATGTATAACCCTATATTAAAAATGTTTTAGTTATTAAACTTTGATTTTAACTATTTTAACTCTTCTTTAAATAAAATAATAATAAATGTCTTAATCTAATCCAAGTGGACCTAAATGGTCATATTTTATTCCTAAGGTTGTTTTTGGTCGAATTAAACTTATCCAATAGAATTATTACATGTGTTAGCGTAATAATAATATCATTTTTACCCTTAATTACCCTATTTACTTTTAACCGTGGTAAAAAAAGTAAAAAGTTACTATTCACCAAAAATTATTTTTATCTTATTGAACCACATTTTACTCTTTGATATTAACCGTGTCTCTCGGAGTTTCGAAATTCTGCTCATAGAAGTGGTAAAATTACGTTTTATGAAAATTTTCAAACTCTCCTAGGAGGTGGGTAAAAGACTGTGAAAAGTTCAATAAAAAGTTTATATGTATAAAATTATTATAAAATGACTCCAATGAATTACATTGAACTTATATAGGTATTATGTGTCAATTTTTATCTAAAATAAATTTAAATAAAATAAATAAATATTTATATAAAAAGTTGGTTTTTAAATAGTAACCCAGTGTTTTCACTATTCATGAAAAATTTAATGTTTTCAGAAAAATACAAAAAATTCACCCTAAGCTAATTTCGATATTCTGAATCCAAAAATGAATTCCATTTTGAAAAATAAAATTTCAAAAAGTGGGTATTACTATTCATAACGGCTAGTTCATAATAATATTATAATAATATCTCGTTTAGTGAAGCTTGGTATTGCATACTACACAAGCTATCGAAGAAGGTCTTGATTGAATGTAATGTAAGACAAGTCAGGGCTACGTGTAGTGAAAGACCTGTTTGGTGTTGCGTATAACATAATAAAAACTTATTTCATTTATACATTAAAAAAAATCTATACTTAATGTTGTGTAGAATAATATCTACAAAAAAACTTGAAATTTTTTGTTACATGAGCCAAGAATAGTGTTGCGTATACTGCAAGAAAATACGGTGTTGCATATAGCACAAGCTAATTTTGGTGTAGCGTATAACACAAGACATCAATGAAATTAAAAATAATATTTTTCATAAAATCTAGGGGTGTTACACATCATATTAACTCATGATATAACATTCATGCACTAGTTTTATTTCTTACAGTTGATAATCCATCTTTATTTTCCTCACCATAAATGTCTTATTTTGATCCTACCTTAGCCCTATGTTCTCCCCCGTATGCTACTCAATTCAAAATTAATTTCTTATAATGTTTTATCATTATTTTAATTATTAATAATCCCCCCATTCTAATTTGTAAAAAATATCTATCAGTTTTTCTTTTCATCATATAAACATCTCACCACCCCCCTTAAGTCATTATTTAATTGTCTCATTATCTAATATGATCAATTTTTCACCACCACAACCCAATTTCCACTTTCTAACACAATTACCCTAAATTTTTAAGAACCCCAAATCAAAAAATGGTTTGTCTAGTTTTTTATACCTTAGTAAAAATATAGTTATCTTTGAAATGATAAGTCACTCATTTATATTTCTTAAAAAAACACTTCATTTATTTCATCACATACAATAAACACTATATATGTTTTACTTTAATCCATCTAAAAAATATAATTCTTATACATTGTCTTTTGGTTCCACCCTTAAGAATCTCTGATTACCATCCATGTAATTCTCACAAATGGGAGGAATTACCCATATTAGAGAACACAATGGAGTACAATTGTCATCTTCATTAGTTTCATCTCCCTAAAAATTATTATTCCAATTTTTTTCTTGAGACTCATCCCGAATAGTTAATTTTTGATATTTATATTTAATTTATTTCTTTTTAGTATTACTTGTATAATAATTGTTTACTTTTATAAGTGGATTCTTTTGATCGATTTGGGGTGTTTTGTTAGAAAATGTTCATTTTCATGAGGTATTACACATTGAGATTGCAACTAACAGAGTGACAATAAGAAAATGTGTTAATAATACATTCAACCATCAAGAAAAGGTGAATTCCTACTACATATTTAATAAATATTTTCATCATTTTATCTATTATTGGTAAGTTAATTTTCTTATAATTTTTATCTAATTCTTTTTTAGTTTTTTTCATAGATATTTTGGGAATTCATATTTTTCTTTAAAATATCTACAACAAGCCACAAAAGAGATAAAATGATTCTTTCTGCCAATGTTATCACATTTTCCATTTTCATTGAATTTCTTTATCAAACTAAAAAAACTGAAAATTTATTCGATGTTATTAGATGACAAACCTTTTTTATTGTTAAAATACAGAAGAGTATAGGAAGATTATTTTCCCATTGTGGTGAATTCTCATAATATAATAAGCACAGGAGCTTCCTCTTCTTTTCTGAATTTCAATAATGAGAATGGTTTTTCAGTTAATAACATCAATTCAATATGAAGTGTTGGTAGTTCAAAATAAAAAGAAAATGGAAATGAGGTAACATTGGTATTTAGGGTTTATTTTAGACTTTGGGATGTGTATGAATCATCCACACCTCAATCTGACACATAGTGTGACTGGTATGAATCCAAGTGCTTCTTTTTATTTAAAATTGAAATTAATTTTAGTAAAAAGGACAATTGACATACTCAAAACTGAGAAAAATATTCTTATTATTTTTCTACAATAGGAAAACAATCCTTAAGTCATTTTACATGTTTAGGAATCATATGCACCTCAATTTGATGCATGGTGTAACCACTATGGCTCAGTATGTCTGTTATCAGTTTAAAGTTGACAGTTTGGTTCAAAAACTACCACTCACTGAAAATATAGAAAATGTGCTATTATTTTCTTAATAATTTAGGAAATAGAATCATAGGTCATTTCTGATATGTAGTAATTATCCTCACATCAAATTGATACATGATGTGATCATTATGAGTCAAAGTATGTGTTTCTAGTTTAAAATGACATTTTAGTAAAAAACCAAGTGACATTGTCAAAACTAAGAAAACGAATTTATATTGTTTTTATACTTTAATAAAACAATCTATATGTCATTTGAGACATGTATGAATCATATATACCTCAATCTGAGGCACGGTGTGACCAGTATGACCCAAAGTACATCTTTTTATTTAAAATAGACATAAATTTTAGTAAAAAGGACAACTAGCATACTCAAAACTAGTAAAATGCATTTAGATTGTTTTAAAACTTTAGTTAAATTATCCAGAAGTCATTTTTGACATGTGGTAATCCACCATAACTCAAACCAATATGTGATGTGCCCTGTATAACACAATGTTTCCATTTTTAGTCTAAAATAGATATTTTAGTTCAAAAAATTTCACTCAATGAAAACCAATCAAACATGCTCTGATTTTATTGATAATTTAAGAAATTGATTCATAAATAATTTTTGACATGTTTGAATTTCACTCAAATAAAACCAATACATGATGTGATTGGTATGAGTCAAAGTGCATGTTTCCATTTTAAAATGACATTTTAGTAAAAAAAATACGTGGGACTTACTCAAACCCAATAAAACACATTCATATTGCTTTAATAATTTATTAAAATGATCAATAAAAAATTTTAAATGTGTAGGTACTATATTCACCTAAATTTGATGCACGGTGCGACTGATATGACTCCAATTGCATCTTTCTATTTAAAATTGACATTAATTTTAGTAAAAAGGACAACTGACCTACGAAAAACTGGGAAAACACATTCAGATTATTTTGATACTTTACTAAAATGATCCAAAAGTCATTTTTTACATTTATTAATCATTTAAAACTCAATATGATACATGATGTTAACAATTTTACTCAATTTGTTTGTTATCAGTTTAAAATTGATATTTTAGTTTAAAACTTGTCACTCGCTGAAAATTAAGAGAACGGACTCGAGTTTTCTTTATAATTTAGGAAAACAATTCTTAATTCATTTTTGATGTGTAGGAATTTGTATTACATAAAACCTACATGAGATGTGACCGGTATGATTCAAAGTTCTTGTTTCCTTTTAAAATTGAGATTTTAATAAAAAATATAAGTGACGTACTCAAAACTGAGAAAACACATTCAGATTATTTGTATACATTATTAAAATGATACATAAGTAATTCGAGATGTGTAAGAATCATATGAACCTCAATACGATGCATGGTGTGATTGGTATGACTCCAAGTGAATCCTTTTAATATATAAGTATCATTTTAGTTTAAAACGTGCATCGTATCGCAAAAACCGAGCAAACAAAACAATATTATTTTATCATCATTATATCTTCTATTACTTAATGAATTTCGTTAACATTTTTATATTATAATTATTTTGTTAATTTTCACATAGATAATTCTTAATAATTAACAATAAATGGTATGACATGAAATAATCAACCGCAACTCAAACTAATACATAGAGTTCCTTGTATGACTCAAATTTTAGTTTAAAATTAACACTTTCTATTAACATATTTCTTTATATTATTACTAACATTAGAATTTTTTTCTTAAATGGATGATTTTCTTCCTTGAGTAGGGCTTATGATCAAAAGATAAAGTAATATTTCTATTTTTGAATGTATCTAATAATTTTTACTTATATAATTGAATAAACCAATGTTTTAAATGTCTATAACATAGTGTTTGTTTCATGTATTTGTGATGTAAATTTTATTTCATTTAAATTCTATATTCATACTTGATTTTTTTGATTTATTGGTGTTTTTTCTGCTACGGTGTGATGTTAGAGTACACTACACTGGTGCTACTATTTATTGTTACATTACACTATATTATGCCCATTTATTAGTTATTTTTTATCACTAATAAAAGACTAGGGATTTTAATCTTTCTCTGGTAGTCAGTGCTTTTCTAGCACTGATAAAGGCCATTTTTAGCGTAGTTAAAGACCTATTTTTAGTAGTTTTTTAAGCATGTGTTCTATTATTAAAGCTTTATATTCTACTCAACCACTTAATCCATATGACCATCCATATCATCCTTCTTTTCCTCTAAGTTCTAAACCTATTTCAAGTTCAAATTCTTTTCTTTTGAATCTACTTTGAGTTGTTCCATTTTTTTGGATATCATCTTCAACTCTTCTGTATGAGAACCACACTTATCCCTAAATTCATTTGAAACATAAAAAATACTTTTATTTAGGCCTTTTAATTTTTATATTTCAATTTTAAGTACCTTTATCTTAATGTATAGAGACCTATTTTCTTCTATGTCACAAACATTCCTACTTTAATTATGTGTCTACTTCTTCTTTGAAAAATGGGCTTCATTCCTTCTTAGATTCATTGGGATCTCCTCATCATCAAAGGTTATAATATAACTTCATATCCATGGTTCATCATCCATTCATGAAATATCGTTAAATGATTTTTTAAAATCATTATCTAATATATTCATACCTTTCATTTTTTGGCTACAAATATTATTCCAAATGATCTCACACTTTCCATAGATATTTTCATAGTGTTGTATATTTCAAGATTACTACTTTTTCATTAAATACCTACCCTTTTACATGGGAATAAAAATAATAAAATTAAGCTAAAACTTAAACTTCAATAGAAAAATTGAGTCAAATTAGATAAAAAATAAAAAAAATGCTCTCTATGATACTACTTGATAGTCCCTCGATAGGGGATTATGTGAGATATACCCTGAGAGGGAGGTGAATCAAGGCATAAAAGTCAAAACCAATTAAATCACTTAATGTTAAATATCTCATGGACCTATTTGGATCTTTCCCTCTTAACCTTAATGGTCACACTTTTCTCTATTTTGACTAACTTTATCTAACTTTCTATCCACATGACCATCCCTTAATACCAGCTATTTATTTAGGTTTCTTGAACCACATTTGGTGTGAATGTATAAGGTAAATAGAACTTAAAGAATTTAATTTGTTCACCCTAACTAGGATACTCTAAGTAGTATACCATGACAATGTGATGTGTACCAAATTCAATAATAAATGATGATCCATGGTGGGTTTGGGAAAGGTCATTACATTATTGTTATCACTTCCCAACAATATTTTGGGTTAATTCACAATCTCCCACTGATATTTTCCTCACTTTAGATCCCTTTCATTCTTGGCTCATTGTATTCTTACTATTCCTTTACTTAGTACTCTAAGGAAGGATCTATACATAGTTTATAGAAAAGTTGGTCCCTTTACCAGTATAGACTTCATGGTTACACCAAATATAGATGGGTTCCATTGAATTCCTCTTACTTATCCTTCACAATCTATGAATTAATACATGAGAAAAACATTATTATATACAGAATGAAACTGGAAATACTTTTTTCTTTTATCTTCTTCAGAAAATGTTCTCATTGATTTAACCCCCCCCCCCCCATCACTTTGTTTTTATTGAATATGAAACGTACACACAAATTCTCTCTATACCTTCATTGTCCTACTCCAATAGTCGATCTTCTGTATTAATAAGAGATATCTTGAGCTAGTTAATATCTATTTGTTATCACTTGATTGGGTCATTTACATTTACCATTACTAATTCATGAGAAACTATCCTAACTATAGAAAACATGGTTGCTTCATTGATCAGATTATTTATTACAAAATGTTGATTAATTCACTAATTAATTCACCATTTAGATCACTAAGAACTACTTCAATCTATCCAGGAATCATGGTCTAAAACTGGGACACATGATTATGAAATAAATTTATACCTGTACATGAATTTCCTTAATTATTTATCTTGAAATATGTGTGTCACCTGTCAAAAATCCCTTCATCATGGAATAGTAAAAAATCGTTACTTATTTTGACTCCAACACACCAATCACTATAGCATGGTTCTCTCCTATTACACGTGTTTCATAATAACTTCATCATCATACCATCATCATCACAGAAGGTGTTTTGGGTTCACCATATTACACATGAAGATACCCAAGCCACCACACCTATTGAATTGGAGTGGTGTATCTTGATTATCCATTTTTAACTCACCACAACCACAAACACACCTATATAATCTTGGTCATTTTTCACAAGTGCAATATAATTTCACTATAGGGGCTACCTAACTATGGTTCTATTCTAGTTACTTATGTTACCCATTTCTTTCTCATCTTGAACTATGATATGTAAATGTCCACACTTATATTTTCATTCACATTCACCACACCGATTGACTATGGAATAGTGTTATGAATGATGGGAAATTTTAACTCAACATGCCATGTGATATGGAATTATCTTCCTATTCCTTCTCCAGGATACATTTTCTCATTCTTTTGGACCTCTTCATGACCATGTAGTCACCTTGTAGAATTAATTTTCACTTCCATATTCCCTCCTGATAACCTTTCATTATTTATTTAACACCAAGAAAGACATTTTATAGAGGTTTTATCAATGGACCGCTTCTTGTCAAAAAATCCCGATTCGCTCCATCGCTACTTCTTATTGTCCAACCTTCTTGTCAACAAACCACTTAATATCAAAAAAATAAAATAGAAATCATTAGGGGTCCAACATCATGCTGCATGTCAAAATCCTTATAAAGTAATCCTAGAAATTCTAGAAAATTAGGCTATATAGTAAATTCCTAGGAGGAAATTCTAGTAAATACATGATATCAGTCATAAAGAGCTAGATCCAAGGAATCATAGTAATTATATAATCTATCCAGGGGTATAAAATCCCACCTATTTATATCATATAATATTTCTTGGGGAATAACCTCCCTCATGGTGATATCATTGAGGGGTGAAGTGCCTACTTCATCAATAGGAATCAAGAAGAATCCAAGGGTATCATGCATGTAATTCTATATAGGCTCAATAATTAAATCCTAGAACATATCCTATAAATTATATTATAATAGGAATATATATTGAGTCCTTGTAACTACCTAAAAATTTCATATATCATTAGTACTTAAATTATAAATACTCAAGGGTAGTGTGTCCCTCTTATAAGGACTCTTAAAACCAGACACATAAGGGGTGTAAATTCACTCAAAATCATATCAAATATTAAAGGTCAGCCTCTAAAGAAACTAACCTATAATGTCACACATCCATACTAAACTAACACAACTAATTAAAGTTATAATGTGAAACCTATAATCATCCATATATTCATACTCATTATCCCTCTTATGGGTATCATATCACTGGTTCACCTATCTAGGTCCCTTAGATATTATTATAGCATATACACCCTACATGTTTTCTTCATTCTATATATAATCTCTTAAGTTGAGCCTGTCACTTAGAGAGTTTATATTCTCACATCATCTCCATGATTATATTATGATCTCATTAGCCTCACATTCTATTCAACTTAACCATAACACTCTATATTTTATGTACACCCCCCTCACACTTAGAGTTAATCATTGTCAGCTCTTTCACCACACATACACTTGACTATCAATAATTTACTTGGGCACACCCATATGATACCCATGATCCAATGGGGGAAGAACACTTTCCCGCATTCATGTCAACTATAACTAAGGAATTAAGGAATCTCATAATTCCATTATGGACTACTAGGGTCAATCATTCATAATCAATCACACTCTTCTACAAAAATTTTTATAAGGAACCTATACTAAGAGACTATACAATCATTAAGTTCCATTAATTAATACCTCTCGGGGATTTTATGTTTCATGAAACACTTACATTATTATATCCTCATCTATCAGTGATTAAGGCATCAAAATAACATTCAAGGGTTCATCATGGCCCCTGATGCTTATTTTCATTCATGGGGATTTAAAATAAATCACTCCATATAAAACATTTTCAAAATAGATCCCTCGACAGTTAGTAGTTCGGGGATCAATCCAGTATCCAAGTGTATAAATTTATCCTTGGAACATTTTTCATTTCTTGAGGTTTTAATAAAATAATTTAATTTATAAATTAAATATTTAATCTATTTAATTATAAATTTCAATCTCCCTCATTGGTGAGATCACATATCACATGAATATTAATAAAATTATATAGTAAAGGGGTATGATCAAGGGGCCACCTACTACATATGATGAAATATCTTTATAACTAAAGCTCAATTTTCCCGACATAAGTTTTTCCAATCTCGCATGACCATTATCTATCAATATGAGTCCCTAATACCATTTAAAACCATTATAAATAAATTAAAATTTAAATATAATTAATTTAAATATTTCTAATTAATCAGATATATTTTTTAATAAATCACACATTTATTTATAATTAATTACATAATTAGTTTGTAAGGAATAACCAATTCCATAATTAATTTACATAGAAAAAATAATTCCATAATAAATTTTATAATTAATTAATATGGAGTAATTAATAAAATCATCACCTTGAAATCCCCTTTTTCTATATATCCCAAAACATCTATTTGAATTAATTAAATTTATTATAAAATATTTAATATAATTTGAAAATTAATTTTATAATAAATTAAACAATTAAATGTAATGTAATTAATAATAATTTTGCCTCTCCAAAAATCCCTTTTTTATAAATTAAAATAGTCCACTAAGAAAAGGGGGAAATTAAAAAATATTTAAAAAAAAGTTACCTTTATGTGAGGGGTCCGTACATAAGGGTAACCTATGTTAGCCTTATGTATCCCATTACCACTTCATAAGGGTAACACAGTTTATCCTTATGTATCACCCTTCCACTGTGTAAGTGTAACACAGGTTATCCTTACACAGTGGCAGCCTGTTGTGTAAGGGTAGCCTATGTTACAGTAATAAAATGACTTCCATCTTATATATATAAATATATATATATATATATATTCCATTTTCATCGTCATATTCTCCTATTATTCTTCATTGAACACATATAAAAAACCCACAATTACCCTATGTTGACTTTTTCAAAATACCATACAAAACTCCAAATGATGAATTTAAATAATTGTATGGAAAAAAATGAAATACCCATCCAATATCATAGTGAAACATAAAATAATAAATATTGAAACTTAACCCCCTTGATATTGCATCTCAGTATTTCTCTAATCAAGCTCCTCTAATGAAACATGATGCCTCCATTTCCTCTTCCTATACATTGATAAATAGATTGCATGGGAGGATCCCCCCTTCTAAAATGAGAGAAATGTGATGGGGGAATAAAAAAGTAAATTAATAAATTAAAATAATTTAACTAATTTAATTTTTGGGTTAAGGTCTTGACCCCGAGACCTAAAACTTGAATTTTGTTTATATGTCTCTTAGGTAAAATTTCTCATTAAATACTTCACCATGAAGTTAGAATTTACATTAAGGAAACTATTTAAGTGATATAATCATTCAAACATATGGAATAATTTATCCAAAAAGGATCATAATCTGAGAATTATTGGTTCTAAAATTTTTAAAAACAAAATTACAGTTTTGATGTTAATATGGCATACAAATTTAGGTGTGTAATTCACCCCTGGCATCTAAATCCTCCAAGGTGGAGTACATGTTTCGTACATTGAAGAACCACATTTAACAGGCCCCCATGATATATTTATATGATATTGTATCTACCATTTGGTTTTATTCTTTATAAAAATGTTTCTCATGACAATGAAGTTCATCAGCAACTCAAAGACATTGCAACCAATATTGAAGAAGTCTCCATGGTAAATGTCTTGATCTATTCCTCTACGAATACAAGATAAGATTTGAATCATATATAATACATGTAAATTTATATTCAAAAAAATAGGATATTTTATCACTCATATCATCTTCCAAAGATCTTCCTTATATGCAAATCTATTTCTAGTTTAGTGATAATATAGTGCCTTGAAAAAATCACAAAATTTTTAAAAATACCTCCATTTCCATAGGGACCCTGCACACCTAATGTTGCACCATAAACACTCACCTTAACCTAGTTTAGAATTGGTAGAATCCTATGAATATATTTTTTCACTAGAACCCTCATGTTTCTATGAGCTACATTAAGCATATGCAAGATAGTTATGTCAAAGATATCATTATTCATTAAACATGTTTCAATTTTGGAGGATACCTAAACATCTATATTAATTATGATGATGTATTCATGTAAGGTGGCTAGTTAGTAGTCAAACAACCTTGAATACCACAAATTCAATATCAAGGATATGGTATTGGTTGCAACAGTCAAGAGATGTTTGAGTAATTTTTTGATGAGTAAAGTTTCAGTAATTGAAATCATAAGACCAACAATTCCATTATTCTGAAACAACTTGAAATTAAACCTCTCATGTACGTATATTTATAAATTTTTCAAAAATCTGAGATTTAAAAATAAATATTATAGGTTTTTGGATGCTCTCAAGAAGAGAGTATAAGCTGAGACAAGTTTCATTCTACTTATTTAATGCTGGTCATCAAGAGGTAACCATTTTTTCATAACATCCACATTAAGAGAAATATGGATAGTGAAATGAAGGTTTTTTAAAACTTCCCAATCCATTTGAGAAAGTTGATGTCATGATCACAATTGGATCTATATAACTATTTGTAATTAATGTGTTTTATAACACTCAGTTTCCAAAATATTATATCTCTATCCATATACCAATGATTCTATATTTTTAGCCTAACGTCAATAAGTATAAAACAAAAATATTTTTCAATTATATGGATCGCATTGGTGATAATTAGATATTTCTTATTATGTGGAACCATGAAAATATCATTTAGAGGTATGTACAACTAAGAAGTTTTCTAGATACTTAATTTGGACTACCTATTGAGAATCCATTTTTATTATCTCATGATATCAAGGTAATTGGATTTAACTATAGGCCACATAATTGAGGATATGTAGAAGGAATACACATTCTTTAACTTTGAAATAATACTATATTTGATAAACTTCAGTACTTATTCACTTGATATGATGAGATTCTATGTGAACTTAGTAAGAATAAATTCATTGAATTTCTAGAGATCATTGATCCCAATACCACCAATGCGTGAGGATTTAGTGCATGATTTCCATGCGACAACAATCAAATTATTTTCATAAACATCCCCAATCCATACAATTATCATGATCATACTAGGTATTTTCTTAATAAGTATACAAGGTAATTTATATAAATAGAAGGAATAGATAGAAATTTATATAATCACTGAGTTGATCAAATAGATCCTTCCCAATTGAGACATTTTTTCCTTTAAAACTAGCCATTTGAGCTATGATCATTGTGCAAAAGTTCTCTAGATGGAAAATCTTAACATTACTATAGAACATTGGAACAACAATATACTCAAAAGAAAGAGAAATTATCTTCACAATAGGATTCATGGAAAATATACTTTCTTGGATTTCTTAATTCCTTGTCCAAACACAATGAATGATTTATTCAAACTAGTAGTTTTCTCCCAAAACTTCCTCACAGCGACTAAATATTAATTTGATAACCTCTAGTGTAATTCTTGATGCCTCCCACAAAATAATAATTTCATCAATATATAAAAGGTGTGATGGAGAAATAAAGAACCTTATAGACTTAATTTTCTTATAGAATCTAGCTTGTGGGAGATCAATAAGGCATTTTTTAGGTAATCCTAATCAATGGAAAAGAGAAGGCCTAGAAGGGGTTCCCTGTAACACCATAAGGATTTATAAATAAATTTATTATAGAATGAAATAAATTAAACATTGAGTCTATGTGAAACAACACTTTTTTTAAGGTTATAGTTATAACCTAGCTGTTAAACATAATTTTTTCGCTTCTATGATATGAATTTCAAAAAACGGACATACACGGTTGCGATCAGTAAGATATTAAGAGTCCGATAGGATCAACTTAATTTTTGTGAATAGTAATTTGACACTTATGAATAGTAACTTGACCCTTATGGATATTAATATGAAACTTATAAAAATTAAATCATCCAAATCAATAGTAACCTCACCCATGAATATATAAATAAAATTTAGGCATATTATAAGTGACAATATGATCATAGTACAAGGGTTGGTATTTCTTAAGTCATAAATATTTATTTAAAATTTTATGATAAATTTAATAATTTAAATCAAAATTTATTTTCATAAATTTAATCATAAATTATTATTTTATTTTATTATGGTTATAATATTATTTTATGAGACCTTTATTAATATTTCAAGGTGTTATAAAATCATTTATATTTTAAAAAATATTATTTTTCAAATAAATTATTATTTTATTTAGAAAATAAATTTATCATATTTATAAAATTATTTTTCAATAATGGAGTTCATTTTTGAATTCTAAATGTCAAAAAATGGTAAGGGTGAATTGTGGGTATTTTTCTAAAATACTTAAATTTTGTGAATAGTGAAATGCGATAATTTACTGTATATATACATTATATGTTAAATAAAAAATTCCTAACATCATGGATTATGTAATAACCCTTGGTTAGAAATAAAATTCTCTATTTACTATTTTTAGTCTTAATAACGAACACTATTTATTTTCTTGAACTAAATAATCAAATAATGATTAAAATAATGGAAACCCCCCTCTCATCCACTATAAATACGACCCCCAACCCCCTCTTCACCTCACACCTCTCATGCTTTGATAATTATCTAAATTATGACCAATACTCTTCCCAAGGATCTTCCCCATGTCCAATACCTACTGTTCTCACCCAAAGTTCAAAACCAAAGGCCTTAAGGGGGATCTCAAGGAGATGATATCAAGAGGTAAAAATCCTCTTTCTTTTTCTTTTATTTTCTTTTCAATGATTTTTATTTTCTTAAACTATATTCACATACCCTTGTCCAAGAGGCATGAAAACTACATTATCTTATATATACTATAATTTTATCATGTTTATGGAAGAATTCGTCATCATAATTATTCTCCTATCCCTCTTATACTAAAACATAAAAACACTATTTGTGATGTGTCAATTTACCAACATCATGGATGATGTGTTTTCATTTTCCTTTTTCGCCTTCATGTATGTTCATAAAAACATTTTAATGGTTGAAAAATATTGTCAAATTTATTATATAACCTCTTTTATGTTAATTAATCAACATATATACAAAATATTCAATTATGTAATGAAACTAGTTTGTGATTATTAAAGAACAACCAAAATGATCTAAACCAATATCATTGATGTTTTATCTAATGATTCATCATCATATATGAAAAAAATGATATATGGTATCATTTAATATTATAAAAAAATATTAATACCATTTCATTCTATTTATGAATTTTCATTTCCATATGACAAGAAAATCCAATACGAACCGACCATGGATGTAAAGAACGCACCAAAAACAATGGAAATAACAAAATATTATTAATAAATGGGTGGAATGATGTTATAAAATAATTATATAAAGTGTTATAAATAATAATTTGTTTATTTAAAGTTTTAATAATAGTTTTTTAACCATTATACAGGAGGTTTTAAACACTTTTAAAGTAAGACAAACCCGAGGTAAGGGAATTATTAACCCAATTTCCATTCTTTGGGTTAACCTTATACTTCAATGATTTTTTCATGATAAAATTATTTTTGAAATTAAATTAGATTATATGATGTTTTATTTTTTTTAATTCTAGTTAATATATATATTCCTTTCATTTGATTAATTCTCAATTCAATGATATGGTATTTGTAATGAACTTTTCTTTAAAAATCCTCTTCTAAATTTTTGTTTTTAAAAAATTAAAAAAGAATGCTTTTATAAAATTATTATTATTTTATGATTATATTATAGTTCTCAGGAATTGTTTATGATAATGAGTGGTACATATATCTTTCTCCAATTAATTGGGTATTTGTATGTTGTAGGTCATCCATATAGTTACTCCAAGTGTAACAGCGATGGTTACACAATAAGTTAGATGTGAGGGTTACATTGTAAGGTATCTATAAGGGTTAAAAATCATGATTTAGTCACTAGGGTTACAATATTAATTAATTAATTACCCAATATACCTTTATGGTTTTATTTATGTTTTATTTTGAAATCTCATGTTTCACAAAGTAATTATATGATACTTTATGGGTGATAAGTATGTCTTTGTGAAAATGATTTGACATGTTTACAAGTATTCATGGACTAACAGTTTCTATCCTTCTTTTTATATCCCATAATAAGATTTTTGTGCTTATCCTAAGTTTTAAAATGTTCATCATAGATTTAAGGTTGGTTAAGAGAAAAGGGAAATCCAAGATTAATGTTGTGAATACTTTTCATGAAAATATTTCATGTTTTAAAAAATTTTGTAATATGAAAGAAATGGATACTATTTTAGTAGTAACCCACTTTGTATGCTTTTGGGTTGATATTTATCAATTATTTGGTAAAATTATAAAACTATAAACTAAAAAGATCTTTGTGTATGTAAATAAGTGAATTATAAAGTAATTTAATAGATTATATAATGTTTAAGGAAAGGGCCTTATAGTTGGTATCAAATAATGGCTTAGATAACCTTATAGGTTATGATGATGTTAATAGAATACCATAATTTAATTTTAACTTATATTTATGTTGAAATGATATAGAATTTAAATATAACCATGTATCTTCATCTAAGATATGTTTGTTCATAATAGTTTTCCATATAAGAAATAAAGAATTTGAAGTAGAAAGGCACTGAGTGGATGATATCTTTCTGAATATGCAACCTGGAATGGTGGGAATTGGAACTGAGAAGTTTGTGAATGTAATGGATCAGTTTACATAGGTTATAAATGGTGGTGGATTTCATTAAAGATAATAAAAAAAGCTACCATAAAGAACATGATGACAGTGGAATATTTTCTGAGGCAACCCCCTCCTAATTTCAATTGATCATATGACCCAATAGAAGCTAAAGGATGGATTAAATCCATTGAAAATATGTTCAAAACCATGGGGTTTTCATAAAATAAAAATATTAATCTTTATATTTATCATTTTTAAGGTGAATTTGACCAGTGGTGTTCAGTGGTCAAGAATACTAGGGATAGCGAGGAGATTTATTCCTTAGAATGGGATGAATTTAAAAATATTTTCCTTGAAAACTATCTTCTTAAGGTGGTTTGAATTAGGATGGGAAAGAAGTTCCTTTAATTGAAACAAAAAAATGAGTATTTTGTGGTCGTGTATGAATAAAACTTCAACCAATTGGAAAGGTACACACCAAATCTTATTCGGGAGCTTGATAGAAAAATAAATCATTTTTACTCAAGATTGAAGCCAAGATATCGAAGGGAATTGGACTCTAGTGAATTAAAAAGATATGGGAAACTTTTTTAATGTGGTGAGAGGGTGGAAATGGAGTTTTCTTATAATCACGTGTACATTGAAAACAAGAATAAGAATAGGTACAAATGGCAAGTGATGGGAAATAATAAATCAATGAAATCTGAATGTAAGAAATTTCAGTTTCCAGCTTGTGAAAAGTGTGGTAAAAAAACCCTAGGGAATGTCTTACCAAAACTGGGAAGTGTTTTTGATGTGGTAAGTTTGAAAATATGGCTTGATATTGTAATGAAAATGATCTCATGTTCAATTCTAATAAGAAAACTATAAAGTGTTTCACATGTGGTGATATTGGTTATCATCCAAATACCTTCCCAAAGAAAGATCCAAATGATAGGAAGCAGCTAGATTATAAGCAGAAGGGTATAGAAAGATCCCTTGAGATTACGTTAGTAGATGTCGGGCCATCCAATGAAGTGGTATTAGGTACTTTTTTTTACTCATTTTTTTCAAAATTATTGATTAATATGGGGTCTGTACATTCCTTTATTTCAAAGAAATATTCTGATAGATTGTAAATTTCACCTCAAGAAATGTGACCAGAACTTTTGGTTAAATCATAAAGGGGAAATAATATAGAAAAAATTCATTATAAGAATCTTCTTATTGTTTTCTATGGAAATACATTAACTTCAAACCTTATTGTATTTTCCTTGATATATTTTTATGTCATTCTAGGTATGGATTAGATTTTGGTTTATTATACTAAGATTGATTATAGAGTTAAAGATGTTTCTTTCAGAAAGAGTTTGAGTTTTTATACCATAATTAACCTATACAATTGATAGAATATCAGGAATCTGAGAAACTATTAAAATATGGAGATGAAATTTATCTTGCTCATATTGTTGAAAATAAGGGAACTATTCAGATTAATGATTTTATAGTGATAAATGAATAAATTTAGGTTTTTTATAATGAGTTACCTGGTGTTATACCAAATCAAAAATTTGAATTTACAGTTGACTCAGTTCCTGATGCTAATCCAATTTCATAAAATCCTTATCGAATGGCTCAAGTGGAACTTCTTGAAATGAAAAAAAATTTGTTGCCATATTTTCTTGATGAAGGTTTCATTCATCCTAGCACTTCACCAAGGGGTGATGCTATTTTTCTTATTAAAAATAAATATGGTTCCATGAGACTTTCCATAGATTATAGAGCTTTTAATAACATTACTTTTATGAATAAGTATCTTTTTCCTCATATTGTTGACTTTTTTTATCATCTCTAGGGAGCTCATTATTTTTCCAAGATTGACTTGAGATTCAAGTACCATTAGTTGAAGGTTAAAGGGGATGACATTTCAAAAATTTAATTTTGTACTAGATATGATAATTATGAGTTTTTTTTTATGCCCTTTGGTATAACAAATTCCCCTGATGTATTCATGGATCTTAGGAATAGAATATTCCATGAATATTTGCATAAGTTTTTTTTGTTTTTATTATTGATCATTTTTTTCAAAAAGTTATAAGGATCATGAAAAACATTTAAGTATTGTCCTACAAACTCTCAAAGAAAATAATCTATGTGGAAAATTTTGAAATTTTGATTTTTGGTTGGAATCAATTTCTTTTATTGGGAACATTGTAAATAAGGATGGAATAATAGTTGATCCTACCAAAAAAAGTGGTTGATGAATGAAAAATACATAAAAATGTTATAGAGATTCATAGTTTTCTTGGATTAGCAGGTTATTACCGATTTTTTTTTGAAACTTTTCATGGTTATCTATCCCACTAACTAAGTTAACATGAAAATGGGTTAAATTTATTGGGAAAGAAGAATGTGATGTTTTTTTAAGAACTGAAGAAGATATTGTAAATGATCTATTTTTGGACCTGCCTTCTAGAAGTGGTGAATTTTTTGTCTACAGTGATGCTTCATTGAAGGGAATTGGTTGTGTTATGATGCAGAATGATCAGTTAATTGCTTATTATTTAAGACAACATAAACCTCATGAGTTAAATGATCCCACACATGATTTGGAATTAGCAGTTGTGGTTTTTGCTTTTAAAATTTTGATGCATTATTTATACAGAGACAGTTTTGAAATATTTACTGACCATAAAAGTATGAAGTATATATTCACTCAGAAGGAATTAATCATGAGATAGATAATATGAATTTAATTGATAAAGTATTATGATTCCATGATCAATTACCATGTTGGAAAATCAAACAAATTAGCATATTCCTTGAGTCAAAAACATCATGCATCATTAACCATGTTACATTTGGAACATGACCCCTTGATTAATGATTTAACAAATTTTGTCTTGGAAGTTATTAGTGAAGGAAATTCATTTATTTTGTTTCAGGTGTTAGTTCATTCATCTCTATTATGTAGAATTAAGTAAGAATAGAAGGAAGATCATGAGGTAAAGAAAAAAGTAGAATTGGTTAAAATGGGTAAGTTTCCATAATTAAATGTTGATAAAGATTTTTTTTAAGATTTAGAAAGAGATTTTGTATGCCCTATGTTTCTAAGATGAAGAAGGAATTATTGTGTAGAGATCATAGTTCTTTGTTTCAGTTTATCCTGGAAGCACAAATATGTATAGAGACCTTCAAGAGTTTTACTAGTGGTCTGCAATAAAAAGAGATATTGAAAATTATACCATGAAATGTTTGACATTTAAACAGGATAAAGTAGAGAGACAACTACCAAATGGGATTCCTCATCCATTTCCAGTTCCAGGTTGGAAATGGGAAAATAAATCCCAGGACTTCAGGGTGAGACTACCAAATACTTCTTAAGGTAACAATTCGATTGGGGTTATTGTTGAATGGTTGACTAAATTTTCACATTTCCTACTTATTTGAGATAAAATGTATTTGTATTAGCTTTATTGATTGTAAATTAAAGATATTATCAGGTTACATAGAGATCCTCTTTCCATTGTATCTGATCATGATCCTAGGTTCACATATATTTTTGAAAGGCCTTCAGAAGTAATTGGGAACAAAATTAAATTTTATTTTTTCTTTGCATCCTCAATATAATGGAAATATTGAGAGAACAATTAAGACACTATAGGATATTCTTATACCCTTTTCAATGAACTTCTAGGAAAGTTGGGATCAACATTTATCTTTAGTTGAGTTTCCTTATAATAATATTTTTCATTCTCATATATAGATGGCACCTTTTGAGTCATTATAGGGTAAGTGGTATCAAACTCCATTATTTTGGGATGAAGTCTAGGAAAGGAAGTTTATGGGACCATAATTATTAGAGGAAGTTTTTGAGCAAGTTAAGATGATCTAGCAACACATGAGTGTAGCTTAGAGAAGGTAGAAAAGTTATGTAGATAATAGGAGGAAAGAATTTTTTTTTTGAGATAGGTGATCATGTTTTTCTTAGAATCTACTATGGAAAAGTGTTATGTGTTTTGGTAATAAAGGGAGGTTATGTCCATGGTTCATTGGAACTTATTAAATCCTAGATAAAGTTGGACCATTAACCTACCAAGTAGCTTTACCTTTGAGTTCATCCCAGGTACACAATGTTTTTCATGTTTCAATGTTGAGAAAGTGTGTGCAAGATTCATCTCATGTTATGAGCCCAGAAGTAGTTCAGTTGGAAGATAACCATTCTTATGAAGATAAACCTACTCAAATTCTTGATCATAGAGAGAAATTATTTCAGAATAAGGTAATCTATTAGGCAATGGTTTTGTGGAGAAACCACATGGTTGAAGAAGCAACATGAGAATATGAAAATTCTATGAGGGAAAAGAATCCCCATTTTTTAATAAGTGAATAAAACTTTCAAGGATGCAATTTATAAAAGGTGTGGAGAATATAACACCCCATAGATTTAAAAATAAATTTATTATAGAATGAAATTCATAAAACATTAAGTCTATGTGCAACAAAAAAATTTCAAGGATATAGTTATAACCTAGTTGTTAAACATAATTTTTCCACTTCTATGATTTGAATTTCAAAAAATGGATATGCATGGTTGCGATCAGTAAGATATTTTGAGTCTGATAGGATCAACTTAATTTTTGGTGAATAGTAAGTTGAACCATGTGAATTGTAACTTAACCCTTATGAATAGTAATATGACCCTTATGAATAGTATATAATTTAAATGAATAGTAACCTCACCCATGAATGTATAAATAAAATTTAGGTATCTTATAAGTGACAATATGATCATGGTATAAGTGTTTGTATTTTTGTAATTCATAAATATTTAATTAAAATTTTATGATAAATTTAATAATTTAAATGAAAATTTATTTTCATAAAACAAAATAATAAATCATTATTTTATTTTATTATGTTTATAATATAATTTTATGATACCTTTATTAATTTTTCAAGGTGTTAGAAAATCAGTTATAGTTTTAAAATTATTATTTTTTGAATAAATTATGATTTTATTTAAAAATTAAATTTCTCATATTTAGAAAATTATTTTCAAAACATGGAGTTCATTTTTTAATTCTACACATCATAAAATGGTTAGGGTTATTTTTTGGGATTTTTCTGAAATGCTTGAAATTTAGGTGAATAGTGAAATATAGTAATTTACCGTATATATACATTATATGTTAAATAAACTATTAATAACATCATGGATAATGTAACAACACTTGGTATCTATTTTATATTTTTAGTCACAATAACCCATATTATTGCTTATCTTTAGCAAAATAATAAAATAATGATTAAAATAATGGAAAAACCCACATATTCTCTACTATAAATACCACCCCTCACCCCCTCTTCACGTCAGACCTCTCAAGATTTTAGCATTGTATAAATTCTTCCCAATATTCTTTACAAGTCTCTTCCCCATGTACAATACCTTATGGTCTCATCAAAAGGCCAAAACTAAAGTCCTTAACGATGATCTCAAGTATAAGAGATCAAGGTAAAAACCCTATTTCTTTTTCTTTTATTTTCTTTTCAATTATTTTTCTTTTCTTATAATATATTCACCTCCCCTTATTAAAGAGACATGAAAACTATATTATCTTATATATATTTTAATTTTATCATTTTTATGGAAAAATTCATCATCATACTTCTTCTCCTCTCCCTCTAATTCTAAGAAATAAAAACAATGTCTGTGATGTGTTGATTTACTGACATCGTGGATGATGTGTTTTCATTTTCCATTACCGCCTTCATGTATTTTCATAAAAACATTTTAATGTTTATAAATTTTATTATATAACCTCTTTTATGTTATATAATAAATATATATACATAATACTAAATTATATAATGAAACTAGTTCATGATTATCAAAGAACCACCAAAATGATCTAAACGAATATCATTGATATTTTATATAATGATTCATAATAATATAAGAAAAAATGATTTATGGTATAATTTAATATTATAGAAACATATCAATTCCATTTAATTATACTTCTGGAGTTTCATTTCCATACAACAAGAAAATCCAATACAAATTGACCATGGAAACCATGTAAACCACGCACCCGAAACAATGGAAATAACAAAATATTATTAATAAATTGGTGGAATGATGTAATAAATTGATCATATAATGTGTTATAAACATGAATATTTTTCTTTAAAATATTAATAACACTATTTTAACAATTATACAGGAGTTTTTAAACACGTATTATGTAATACAAACCCAAGGTAAAGGAATTCTTAACCCAATTTCCATTCTTTCAGCTAACCTTCTTCTTCAATGATTTTTTCATGATAAGATTATTTTTTAAATGAAATTTGATTATATTATGTTTTATTTTTCTGTATTTATAGTGAATATATATATTCCTTTCATTTTATAAATTCTTACTTCAATTATATTGTATTTTTAAGGGACTTTTCTTTATAAATACCCTTTTAAATTCCTGTTTTTATAAAATTAAAAAAGAATATTTTTGTGAAAGTTTTATTATTTTATGATTATGTTACGGTTATTGGGAATTTTTTATGATAAATTTTTGGACCTTTATCTCCATCCAATTCATTAGGTATGTGTAAGTTGGAGGTCAGTGGTATGGTTACTCCAAGTGTAACTGTGATGGTTACACCATAAGGTAGTTGTGAGGGTTACATTGTATGGTATCCATGTGGGTTATAAATCATAAGGTATCTATGAGGGTTACAATATTAATTAAGTAATTACCCAAGATAACTTTATGTTTTTATTTATCTTTTCTATGTAAATATCATTTTAAAAAATTAAGTATATGATACTTTATGGGTGAGAAGTATGTTTTTGCGAAAATAATTTCATATGTTTACAAGTATTCGTGGACTGATAGTTTCTCTCCTTATTTTTATATCCCTTACTAATATTTATGTTCTTATATAAATTTTTGAAAATTTTTTTCATAGGGTGTAAGTTTGGGTAAGAGAAAATGAGAATCCAAAACGAATATTGTGAAGAATTTTTATGAAAATATTTCATGTTTTATAACTTTTATATTATGAAAGAAATGGATACTATTTTAGTAGTACCCAATTTGTTTTCCTATGGGTTAATATGTATGAATTATGTCCTAAATTTATAAAAACTATAAACCTAAAAGATATTTGGAAATGTAAATAAGTGAATTCTAAATGAATTTATTAGATTATTTAATTTTTAAGGATGGATCCTTATATTCAACAAGTGTAATGCCTCTTAAGAACTCAAATAATCCTATAGGGAAACCATTAACAATGGAAGAGAGAATAACACTCCTACGAATAACACTTATTAATATTATAAAGTCAATGGATAATATATACCTTGTATAAAAAAAAGAATGATGATCCATTTAAATGTTTCAAAGGCCTTAGAGATGTGAATCATTAAGATAAAGTTTTCATTATTATCCATCTTATTTCATACATTAACACAATCTAGGACATTGAATAGTTTTTTTAAATATTATTTCTAGGGATGAATCCAAAATAGTTAAGCGTTATAATATTACCAATTATTTTTTGAATCCTTAAAGAAAATATTTTTTTGATAATCTTTATGATGGTGTTCCCAATGGAAACCAGCCAAAATTGTTTTATGTAACTATATTCTACTTCTTAATCATTGGTTTAATGAAGTGGGAGTTTATTCTATGTGGCATAGATTCATAGATAAAAAATAATCTCACATAATTTATCATTTATATGTGAACAATTTCCCAATTGAATATTAATAATTTGTTCTTAAGCACACCATTGCTTCCCGCACTATCCAAATTTTATGTAAAAACTAAAAACATTATATCATCCTTTATAGTGGAAAAAGTAAATGAATAGTTGTGGTAATTATCAATAAAGTTATTATTATTATCAATAAATTCAGTTTTACATCTATCCCCATCATCAATGTTCAACTTTTGAAATTATTGTACAATAGCCTTGTAAATGTTTATTTCAGAGGTGAGGGGACAGTTATCAATTCAAATAATATTCATCCATTTCCATATCTTCTTCTCATTATTAAGGAATTAAAAATGAATTGAATTACTATAACTATATTTCCACTAGTTAATATTGTATTGATTCCAAGAAAGGCATTATTTGAGAGTGAGGAGGCCCCCAAGTTTGGAGAGTAATTTGATTTCTTCCTGGGTAGTAATATCCAACATCTACGTACAAATTTTGAATCATTTCAAAGCTTATTCAATATCATTTATGTCATTATATAGTTTAGATAATTTTTTATTTACACCACTACCTTAACATTAATTTAAATTCCATGATCTTTCCGGTAAGGGTATGTAGAGGGAAGCTAATACACTTACTCCTCTACCCTTTAATCACAAGTTCCATACATCTAGTAATGATCAACATTGAGTTATTAAATTTAAAGGGAAAAGAGGATTTATATAGAGAACTCACTCAAACATTAACAATAAGAGGTTTTTTATAAGACTTAAATCATGGAAGGGTAAAACCAGACATCTCAATAGGTATGTTATAATCATCAATATTATAGAGGCATATATCATGTTTACTAGACTAATTTTGATTAACTATATATCTAACCCAAGTGAAATATGTACCATAAATGGTGGATTTAATGAGATTATAGTGACAAATATAGAAACTAAATCTAATTAAATTTTACAGATATAAATTTTAACTTCCTCAATAGATTTCTTCTAATGTTTATGAATTATAGGTGTATATGAAAAATGAGTTCAAATAAGTTTCATCCAAAATTAATGATAAAGAAACATGTTAGAAAATCTAAAAACATGGGAGGACATGGACACTTGTGTTTTTAGGCACTCGTAATGTTTCCATAGTATTGTTATGAAAATTATAATAGAAAAATGAGTATCCTAGGGAATCACAACTAAAATATTTATAATTTTTAAAAATCATCATTGGATTTGAAGTTCCAACCAAGAGTGGTATATTTTAATTAATGAAGTTTCTAAGTGTTTTGATAGTGGGATCATTTCCAAACCTTAGATAGTTCAAGTACAATAATTTCATTTATAAATTATAGTTTTTATTCAACTTATTTAGGGTGAATTATTATTTTCTAACTCACTAAATATCTTCCATATTTTTCCTTTACAATTTCCCCCTTTTTCTTAGTTTTAAATCCTTTAAATATAATGTAAATGTTCTCATGTAATTGAGATTCCTTCACCCCATCAATCCTATCATCTTTCTCAATAGTGGTCTCTCTAGAATATTCTTCCCAATATTTCCCCCAAAATGGGTTGAATATATTGACATAGATCTCCACTTTTTTGGTGTGGTCAAATAATATTTTCTACTAAATACATTGTCTATGGGTACCTGGATGAAGGGTCCCTTCTGATTTCTTTGAGTACATATGTCGACTCCTATAGTGGGATCCATTATGTGTATTCATATTCTCAATATTCAAGGAGGTTGTCTTATTTTCCCCCACTTTAGCACTGGAATTTTATCTATAGATATAGCCACTAGTGATGAACTGACATCCCTTATGATTGATACGCTCTCCCATGTTTTAGGTGTCTCCATATTCATTGCCATTACTAGGACTATGGTCATAGCATTAGTGATTCTAAATTTCATTACCATATTAGTGGTAGCCAAATCCTACCTAGGGGAGGAGGAGATAAACCCATCAACTGCATCCCCTTCTCTAGAGATAAAAGGAAGTTGGATATTAAACCAAAAGTGAATATCATCTCTATCAACTAATGGTTAGTTCCCCAATGTTCCACGATATAATTCCCATTAGTAACAAGATTAATGTCATGCTCCACCCTTCCATTAGTAGTCATGGACAACTATGAAGTCTATACATCTTCAATAACAATGGAAGAAGGAATCATAACCACATTATAGTGGCCAAAAAACCTTAATAGTAGCATAATCTCTATCATTATGGATAACTAGGTCCATTCCCTTTTCAATAGACTTAGACTTTAGTCTTCTATAATTGTTCTATGAATGATCCTTGAGATTATAGAATATGTATGTTATATTTTTCATAGTGCACTTACTAAACACATAGGCAATTAATTTTTAATCAATATAAAAATTTGGAGGCCCCTCATAAATTATAATAATATTGATGTTGTTATCTAATGTTTTAAATATAACTTTATTGATCATAGTGGTAGAGTAATCCACCTCCACAACCATGCAAGTATAATGATCATATCTATCCCTTCATATACCACTATCAATATTTATATGAGTTCCAACAAAATAAGTAATATCCTATATAATCTTTAGTGCTAATAAAATTATTTCAGTCCAAAAAATCGCATACAAACTTTTTCATGAATGTTACTCACATTAGATAGATCAAAAGATACATCCCATTACTAAATATTAATAATTACCAGTTTCATAGATATTTTTTTGAAGACACGTGATTTCATATTCAAATAATCCAATTGAATGATGATATGATAATACACACACTGAAGAGTGATCATCCTCTAATCAGATAACTCTCAGATCTCTAAAATGTGCTTAATCAAGCCTAGAAGCTTCCATGGGTCCTCTCATTTTAACAAAATTAGATGAAATTTGATGGAGATATTATATAAATCCATTCATTCCTTAGTTTCCTATATATTAGAATCATCATGATCCATTAAACCATTTTTAATGATCCTCCCATTAGTATGGATTGAATTCACAAAGTAATCCCTAAAATTAGGGACAATCAAAGAATGTGTTGTATTGTTCAAGTTCACAAGCCCATATTTCAAAATGATATGATCCTTTGGTGGCTTCAAAGATTATAAAATACCTACTACCCACCATGAGGAATCAAAATGATGGAATTTAAATTATATAACTTTGGATGAAAATCACCATGAAAATTTACATAGATCGCAAACCCTCCTTTCTCCATCCAATGAATAGTTGAATAATTAATATATATTTAATAAATATTAATATATTATGAAATAATTCAACCGGCCCAAAATATAACATAATTCAAACCCATGGGTAAACACCCAATTAAATGATCAATAAAACTATGGGAAAATATTCCAAAGATCATTTACTAATGGAAATTACATTTAGTCCCCTCACACATATATGAAACAAAAAAATCAAATCTCCTATAAAATTTATAGCCTAAAAAGGGAATTGGGTGTTATATCCTATATACTGTAATGATAATCTATAGAGATAGATGTATATGGTTTCATATATTGAGTCTGAATACATATATTAGTAATTTACTAAAGCATTTTATTATGGAGAACTCAAAGATGGGATTTTGGATAGTATTATATGTCATGAATCATAGTAGAATTATAATAATTTTAAATATTCAAAAAATATGAATAATATTTCTCATGCATTGATCATAGTATCTATTATATATTCTATATTTTTTACTCAAATGAATGTCACTTATTCTTTGATCATAATAATAAAACTCCAATCCAATCATAGTGAGAGTAATCGTATTACCTACATGAAAATCATTAAGTAATTTATAATAAATAATGATATATTCTTAGTCTTTTGAGGATAGAATGATCTCATTTTAAGGGATTATACTGATACTAGATTACAATATAGTAATTATGATATGATATCTCAATCCAAAATTTTAGATCTAATAGATATAATAGTTATAAACATTAAACTTAAGCATAATTGAAAAATGAGACAATGTAAATCACTTCATTTGACTCATTAAATGATGTAGTTTAGATTAATAAATTTCACATTTTTTATAGGTTTGTTCCTAGAATATGGGGATAAATTAAGACTTACTGTTAAAATAATGGACCCATTTGTTACTCCATGAAACCATGGTATAAATAAAGTTCCAATAACATCCTTTACCAATAGCATCTACATTGAGGGGTCATTGAGAGGGGTGATGTAATGATCTGGTGTGTGGATAAAAAGGGGAAAGTATCATATCCATTAACAAAACCATTAGCATGGTAGAATCATGAGGTCTATGTTGTCTCTCTTGGTATTAGATACATTTTATATTTTTTTCAATGTTGTTAAAATATATCTGGATTTATAATAATTCCAATATTCAATTGTCATTCATTCATGATTAATGTATCTATATATTATATGAATAATAGAGTGATTATACCCCCTCACTATACAACATTGAATTATCCCAAATAAATTATCACCAAGGAGTATTTTCATTGTGATTATATATTAAAATTGGCATGAAAAATGTATTTTTATCGGTATAAAGATTTGTATAAAATAAATAAATAATAGACTCCTAAGATAATAGGTCATGTCTTGTAATCTGGACTAACCCACAAAAGTATATAATATGGAAATTCATGTAGTTATTGATATACCTATGGGATAATTCTTATAATGAATCCTAATTACTTATATTTTTTAAGATACCTAGTATAAGGACCTTCATTCATTGATAACTTTCTTATATAGGAATTGAGGATTAGAGAATTTGGGGGTGGTTGGGTATGTTTTTTCTCATATTCTATGTTGGAGCTCAATTAAGGTGATAGTTTCCACTCATATGATGAGAAAATACATTTGTATACATTATTGAATTAAGGTAAGGAAATTCATTACCATACTTAGTTGAGTGACATGTGATTTTATTTGCTACATTGATGAGGTACATGTCGTATGTTTGTCTACAAGATGAATGTCATGTGCTGTATTAATGAAACTAGTAAGCTTATTTTAGAGAATGCATAATTTATTAGATGGCCTATACTAGGATAACATGTTACATATATAGTGTCCATGTGATTTCATAGAAAATGAGATTATACATGCATACATATGATGTATATGATACATCTTATGGTAGAATTGTGCATATGGAGATATTAGTATGTTTGATCAAAATTACACCAGACACCATTATAGCTTGAGTTGTATTAATGCTTTATTAGAGTCTAATATTTTCATATATCTATATAACCATGATTTCATATTGGGTTTTAATTCTACAATAGGTCATAAGGACATATAATTTGTCCTTAGGATAATAATTAAATTTTGGAAAAAACTTTCATTTCCAAATGAATAGTTCTTGAAAAAATGTATCCAAAATAGTTTTCATTAATTCACAATCATCAATCATATTTTTAATAAATATCTTATTAGATCTTAGTTTATGTGGAAAATTATTATATATGTAATAAAATATATTATATCATATTTTATGATATACCCTGATTCATAACTTATGATGTTCATGAGATACATATCACATAATACAATATCCTTATAATTATTAAGGAAGGTGATTCCTCTATCATATCATAAGATGAGAGTATCATATCAATTTCATGGCATATATTAGATATAACACATGGTTTCCTTATTATAACTCATGATGGATACTATTCTATTACACCCAATATTTACTCACTTTCATTAATGAAGGGAATCCTATATAAAGTGATAGAGTCCTAAACTTTAGTACACATGATTCAATAATTCCTATATTGAAACTTTCACTTCCTCCATATTCGCCAATCATATTTGAGGTTTCCCATCCAATATCAATGTATCACTGAGAGGGGGAGGGGTGAATCAGTGATATATTTTTCTTTTTAAGTTTAATTTATTTTGAAACAACTTCTTCCTCATGTTAAAGAGTTATCACTTTTCTAAAAACAAAATAATCACATATCATAGAAACATAAGAATTATTTTTCTACCCACTATATGTGATTATTTTATAAGACTCTAAAATATTTCATATAAGGTAATAGTATAAAAAATGTTGGTTCTTAAGGAATTCAAGTACAAAAAACATCTAATTACCTTTAAAAAATATTTAGATTCAAATTCCTTGAATTATCCATCTTTAGAAAACTTGGTTCCCACAAAAATAGGTGTGGAAATTGGTTTCAAATTTTCCATTCTAAACTTATTAATAAGTTCCTTAGCAAGCTTTTCTTGAGAAAGAAAAAAGTGTTTCTTCTTTTCTAAGATTTGTAACCCAACAAATTATTTCATTTCACCCAGCATAGACATCTCAAAAAACTTTGTCATCTCTTTAGTAAATCTTTCACCAGTAATTTTATCATTCCCAGAAAATATAATTTCATCAACATAAAAAAATATAATTGGGGAAAATATTGAATTTATTTGATGTAAATATTGGTATCAACCCTTTATTTATTGAAACTCATCTTTCTTAATCGGGTATAAAATTTGGAATACCATACCCTCAAAGATTTTTTTATCCCATACAAGTCTTTATTTAACTTACACACATAAATGTTATCCTTCCCAACAACAAATCCACGTGGTTATTTAATATAAACTTCCTCATCAAGATCCCCATTCAAAAATGAAGGCTTCATAACCATATGAAATATTTTGTAACTTCATTATAAAGTAATAGAAAGAAATATTATAATTTTTTATAACCATTACAGTGGATAAAAAGTATCATCAAAATCAATGTCTTAAATCTGTGAGTAGCCTTTGCAAACTAATATTTCTTTGTTTCTTATCACTTTCACCTTCTTCATTTATCTTGTTCTGGAAACCCCATTTTCTACCAATAACATTTCTGTTATCTATATTAGGTATAAGTTCCCAAGTATCATTTTTTATCTTGTCTATCTCTTCATTCATATCCTGAACCCATTCTAGATGCTCTAAATCTTCATTCACATCTTTCGACTCACCTTTTGAATAGAAAGAAGTAAGTGTAAAAACTTTTGATTTTCCTCTTGTTTCAACATTCTGATATTGAACTTCAATAATGTTCTAATCCTCTACTTTATTCCTCATACTAGGATTATATTTTTTATATTCTTCATCATTACTAGAAACAAATAATTTTGTTTATTCTTCTTGAGTATGATCACCATTGTAGACATCCTTATCAAAATTGCTAACAAAAATTCTTTATTCTTGTTCACCTTCCTTATCTGCATGATTCTATTTATCTTCCTCATATTTTTCAATAAATTTCACATCATCAGAGTCAACCAATATTCCTAACTCTTTTTTGAAAGATTTTTATCTTCTTCAATCTAGATCATAGACAATAAATATTCCATCTTCTCCTCTCTGTTCAAACTTCCCAAGTGTTCCACCTTTCTTTTTTATGATTCATGGACTCCCAAAAACTCTTAAGTGTTTTAAACTTGGAGTTTTATCCTAAAAAATTCATATGGAGTCATATTTTAACTTGTTCTATAGAAAAACCAGTTTTTAACATAGATAGAAGTACTAATTTCTTTCCTCTAAAAGTAATGAGGGAGACCATGTTAAAGTAATATAGTCCACCCCATTTCAACCTGACTTCTATTTCTCCGTTAATTAACACCATTTTTTAGGAGTGTAAGGTGTAATGAACTCGTGATTAATTACATACTTCTCAAAATATATTTCAAATTATTCATTCTTATATTCACCACCATTGTATGTTCTAAACTTCTTAATTAAATACTCACATTTATTATTATATTTCCACTTAAAACTTTTAAAAAAATTCAGAGCATTTGGGTTGTGTTTCATATACAAAACATAAGTAATTCCAGTAAAGTCATCAATGAAAGAAATTAAGTAATTATCTCCATGATTTTATTATTTTCTCATTGGGACACATATATTAGAATGGATAAGTTTCAGTGGTCATTTTGAATAATCGTTAACTTTCTTATGCACAGAATTTGTAATCTTTCCTTTCTGAAAAATAGTGCAATGCCAATATTTTCTTCTTGACATATCAGGAATACCATGGACATGGTCTCTCTTTTATAACTTTCTCATTTTTATCAAACATGTGTTTTACAACCTTTTATGCCACATCTTATTCTCTTCCATTATGCCTAAGTAACAAGAGTTTTGAGCATCACCAACATGGAAGAAGTTTCTTTTTTTATGTTGGTCTCTTGTAACTATCTTTCAAAAAATTTCTATTTTCAAAAAAAGACCCATATTTTCTGAAGATAAATTTTTTACCTTTATCAAAAATTTATGAAACACTTAGAAATTTTTGTTTAGTCCCATAAAAAAACAAATATTTCTTGGATTTCAGCTTTTCTACCCCAATGATGGATGATCCAACACCTTTGATTCTAAGAGATTCATCATTTCCAAATGTCATTGTTACTTCATTGAAGACTTATAAATTCCTCAAAAAAATTAATTCTCCAGTAATATGAGAATAACACCCACTATCCAAGATCTAATGTTGTTATCATTTTGTATATTTAAGAGTGGTTACTAAAATAAGATATTTCTATTTCTATTTATCTTTCTTTAAATCCAACTTCTGATAATTTTTAACAAACTTTTTGTGTGTTGGTAACAAAATAAGACATACATTTTCAATATTTACAGGTTGTTCACATCTTTCAAATATAGTTTTCAGAGGTTGGAACCTATTTTAAAATTTTACACTAACCTTCTCAGGTTTCTTCCAAACATCCTTCTCAGACTTTTTCCTTTGAGTATAGTGACTCCCCCTCAAACTTTTCCTTCTCTAACTTATGGGATAGTAGTAATGTTTTTGATTCAACCAACACATAATTTCTATATGTTGGGATCCACCACAATACCAGCAGTACCCATAGAAAGAGTATTTTTCATTGAAAAATCCATACTGACTGGAGTTGTGAGCATGTTTCTCAGTAATCTTATTATCTTTATTATCAGAACAATATTGACCACCAACCTTTCTATTTTAAACCAGAATCTCCTTTTTTAGATTATTTTTATTTTTATCCTTATCATAACTGGAAGTAATAGAGACTTTTTTAAACTCAATTTTTAAAAAAATATTTAACTTATCTACTTTTTTTGTCCTGTAAACATACATATTTTTCACATGTTTCTTCTTCTCTAAAACCATTCTAAATTTTTTCTCAACCTTTGAATATAACTTTTTATCATTCTTAGGTTCACCCTTTCTAAAACATTCACCAACTTCAAAGATATATTTTTTGAAACTAGTAACTTTTTATTCATTTTAGAAATTGTTTTTGTACAAGTTCCAACTCTTCTTCTTTTGCCTTCAATTTTACTTACATATTTCCATTACGATTATTTTATTTCTCGATATATTTATTCAAATCATCAATATATTAAATAATATTAACATTATCATTAGGAAAATATTCTTGACAATATTTTGAAGAGTTTTCACTTTTCAACTTCCAAATTTCTTTTTCAAGACTCTCAATCTTCCTTATAAATTCATTTTATTATTCTTTAAGATGAAATTATAATTGAGTTTATTTTTCTTTAGAACTAATACTTCACAATTATTAATTGTTAACTATGGTAATGAAAGTATTCTCACCAATATTCTAAAAATATTTTTTTGATTCATCTTCACTATCTTATTCTTCATCATCTTTAGATAATAACTTCTCATTAGGAATTTAAAGAATTTTATATCATTTCCCTTAGAATAATATTTTCCCTTTTCATCATATTTCTTCGATGATATTCTTGGCCTCATTTAATCTCTATTATTAACTTATTATTTCTTTATTCTAGGAAAACTAGCCGCAAAGTTACCAATAGATCCACATTCAAAACACATTAATGTAAGTTTTCCTTTATACTCTCCTATAAAACTTTTCACATTTTTAGAAAATAAGGATAAAATTTCAACAATATTTTTACATACCTCATTTTTTGAAACAAACTTAGCAATATAATCTTCCCCAAAAATATTCTTCAGATTTTATAACTTGGTATACTTAAAAGATATCTCTATATTAGATTTTTTTTCCTTTTATTACTTTATCCCTTCTCATTTCATAAGTAGTAAGAGTAATATGAAGATTATCCAGAGATAGAGTTTCATAATCTCTATTTTCCAATTAGGAGGTTTTGTCATCAAACCTATTAGGAAGAATTGTTAAAATATTTTCAACAACAATAGAATATTATAACTTTTCACTCAAAAATATGATAGTGTTGACAATGTCATTAACCCTGGTAAAGAAGTCCCCAACAGATTCATACTCACTCATTTTTAGATCTCCATACTTCAGCCTCCAGATTTTTAATTTTTCCTTCTTCAATTTTTTATTGTCTTTGTATATGTTCTTCAACTTATCCTATATACCTTTGGCAGTGGCAATACCCTTCACTCTTAAAAATTTAGTTTCATAAATTGATGAGTGTAAATAATTATTAACTCTTACATCATTCTCAATATTTTTCTTATCAATAGATATAAGTGGAAATTTTTCATCAATAAGAGTAAATCCATCTATTGTAGCTTCAAGAAAATAATACCCAAGATACAAAAGATAATGAAACATTCTATCTTTCCTGATATGATAATTTTTAGCATAAAATACCAGAATCCCTTTACTATTCCCAAAAAAATAGATTATATATCACAACTTCTCTTTAAAACTTGAGAAAAGAGTAAATGAAGGAAACCTTTGGCTCTGATACCAATTGAAAACAACCAACAATTCATCATGATGAAAATGGTTGACCACATTTTTCATCCGTCTTTGAATTTATTCCTTGTATTGGTTATTAAAACTCCACTTATTTTCTTTTTAATTGGTCCCAAAAAAATTAAATTTTTTTCTATTAATTAGTCCCAATAACTCTCGGATTGAAGAAATTTTGTCTCCAATGATGGTGGAACACTGCATCCAATGGATTGGTATTAGTAGCTTCAACTTTAGAAACTTCTCCTCTTTAATAAATATTGAAAACACTCAAGATATTTATCCAAAAATTTGTTTCTTGTGGTTTATTTTTCTAACTAAAAACCATCATCATTATCTTCTTACGTTTTGATTAAGTAAACCTTCTCATCCTTTAAAAAATTATGCATCTGGTGATCGCACACTGATGAAGTGATATTAAATACCTTAAACATTAGAAAATTCCTTCTTCTATAAAACTATTTCTTATAATCATAACTTTATCATGACTTTTATATCATTTAAGATAGTCATAGAATCGCCTGAATTTCATTGGTAAGTATTATAACTTTTCTTTCTCTCAACAACTTCTTTCTTTCCAACCAAGTCAGAATACGATTGGAAGCACATGTTATTCCCCTTTCCTTCATAAGGATCGCATCATAAGTTTTCTAGAAAAATTATGATTTATGATAATTAAAAAACCACAAATCATCATCACATTTATATTGGATCCATTCAGACTGTGATTCTACACCCCATTATGATCTTTCTTTCATTCCAGACTCATTGTGAGTCTAATAAACCATTTAACCAGAAAACTTCTTCTCAAACTGATGGAATTTCTTAAGAATTTTAAGTTCAATATTCTCAATACAATGGTCATTCTGATCACCCAAAACTTCTACAAATTGAATTTATTTATTTTATTTGACAAAAAAACACAATATACTTAGAATAACTTATTTCAGTCTCTAAACACCTTATCCAGCCAACTTGGTCCTAAAAATCTCCTCCTTTAGATATTTGTTTCAACCAAAATTCATAAATCACTAAAATTTATAACCTCAATCTATGGATTACTTATCAAAAATTTCAATCCTACATGAGCTAACTCATTATAAGAAATGAGAATTATTGATAGAAAAACCATGTTGTCCAAAAGTAATGACTCATGGAACTTTCTTATCTTTTCTTCACATCATCTTTTCTTCTTATACTTTATTAAAAAAATCTTACAACCACTACAAGAAATTTTTAGAATAGTTCACACACTTACATGAATAATTCACGGCTTACCCACAACTCCCTCTACATACATGGTTCCTTAAAAGGTTTATAACCAATTCAATGGATAGATTTATATAATAATTCTCTGATTTTGACAACACTATCCAAATACAAGATGATAGAGGTGATAGAAACACATACCTCCTCCTTTATGAGAAATAGGTTAGACACCCATATTCAACATCAATTTATAAAAATATTCCTTCAATAATGATTTTGTGAAAATGTCAGCAACTTGTTCCAATGTAAGAACATAGTAGATTTTCAATTAATTCTTCTCCACATCTTATTTTATGAAATTATATTTCATATCAATATTTTTTGAATGAGAATTTTATACAGGATTACTCATAGGGTTGATTTCACTTTGATTATCACAACCCAAGAGAAAGGGAAACTTCAATTCAATAATTAAATATTCTAACTAAATCTTTATCCATATAAGTTGGGTAGAAACTTGAGTGGTGGAAACATAATTAGCTTCATCCATACTAAGAGTTACTGAGTTTTGTTTCCTAGAATTCTAAATTACATATATTTTTTCCAAAAAGAAAACTCCACCATATGTGGACCTTTTATCATCAACATTTACTACCCAATCAGAATCTAAATTCCCAAACAAGTCAATATTTTATGAGCTATCATAACTAATTTAGAACTTTATTGTTCATTTCACTACTTTATCCCTTCTCATTTCATAAATAATGAGATTACTATGAAGATCATCCATAGATATATTTTTAGGATCTCTATCTTCCAATGAGAAGACTTTTTCATTGAACTTGTCATAAAGAATTATTAAGATATTTTCAACAATAATGGAATCTTCCAAATGTTCACCTAGGCATCTGATAGGGTTGAAAATTTCATTCACCCTAGAAAAGAATTACCCAAAAGATTTATAATCACTCATTTTTAGATCTGCATACTTTAGTCTCTAGATTTGTAATTTTTCTTTTTCAATTTATTATTGCCTTCCTATATGTTATTCATATTATCCCATATACCTCTGGTGGTGGAAATACCCTTCACTCTTAAAAACACACTTCTAGAGAGTGATGAGAGTAAATAATTATTATATCTTATATCATTCTCAAAATTCTTCTTATAAATAGATGCAAGCATAACTTTTTCATTAATATGAGAGAAATCCATATGTTGTAGATTCAATAACATCATGTCCAATAGAAATAAGATAAAGCAACATTCTATTATTCCAGATATGGTAATTCTTACCATCAAATACCAAAATCCATTTATCATTTACACAATTCAGACTCCCCAACGCAACTTCTCTTAAAAACTTTTGCAAAGCATAAATTAATAAAACCTTCATCTCTAATACCAAATGAAAATACCCAACAATTAATCATGATGAAAATGTTTTACTACATTGTTAATCAGTCTTTGAATTTATTTCATGCATTAGTTCCAACAAATCCACTTATTTTATTTTCAATTGGTCCCAAAAAATTTCAACTTTATTTTTATATTCATTAGTCCCAATAACTTTCTAATAAAATAAATTCTATCTCTGATGATTGGTCGAATAGCACATCCAATGGATCCGTATTAGCAGCTTCAAATTCAAAAACTTATACTCTTTCATAAATATGGAAAAATATCAACATCTTTCTCTAAATATTTTTTCTTTTAGTTTATTTGTATGATTAAAAACCTACATCTTATTCTTCTTATGTTCTAATCAAGAAAACCTTCGCAGACTTCAAACAATTCTATATCTGGTGATCTCACACCAATGAACTGAGATCAGAGAACTTGAACTTCAGAAACATCCTGCTTCCATAAAACTTCTACTTTTAATCAGTAATTTCTCATGAATTTGGCATAATTTAAGATTGGAATAAAATCATATGACTTTCATTGGGTATTATTATAACTTCCATTTCTCTCAGCAGATTCTTTCTTTCCTACTAAGCCAAAATATGATTAGAAGCACATGTTTTCCCATTTTCCTCCATAAGGATCATATCATAAGTTTTCTAGAAAAATTATTATTTTTTAGAATTAAAAAATATAAAATCAGCATAAAATTTATATTAGATCCTTTCATACTCAGATTCTGCACCTCATTACAATATTTCTTTTATTCCAGACTCGTGGTGAGTCCGAAGAACATTTCCTTCAAGTAAAATTTTTCTCAAACTAATGGACTTTTATAATAATTTTACATCCTATGTTCTGAATACTATGGTAATTTAGATCACCCAAAACTTTTACAAATTTAATTGATTACATTTCATTGAAAAAAAAAGACAACATACCTAGAAAATCTTCTTTCAGCCTCTGAAAACCTTCTCCATCAAATTTGGTCCCAACAATCTCCCCTTTGGATTTTGTTGTCAACCAAGAGTCATAAATCATAAAATATTTTAACCTCAATCTATGGATTACTTATCATAAATTATAATCCTACATGTTCTAATAAATTGTAGGAAATAAGAATTATTAACAGAAAAACCATGCAGTCCAAAAGTAGTGACTTGTGAAACTTCCTCATATTTTCTTCACATCAACTTTTCTTCTTCCACTTTACTAAAAATAAATGTTTCCTACAATCACTCCAACAAATAGTTAGAATAGTTCACACACTTACATGCTGAATTCATATCTTACCCATAACTCCCTCTACATACATTCTTCCTTAAAAGGTGTAGCACATATTCAATGGATAGATTTATGAAACTATTATCCCCCTTTGACAACACTATCCAAATACAAGATGATAGGGGGGGGGTAGAAAAACATACATGAACCTTGATGATAAAGAGTTCGTACGCCTATATTCAACCTCAATTTATAAAAACCTTATTTTGGTAACGGTTTTGTGAAAATTTCAAAAACTTTTTTTGATGTAGTAATATACTCCATATTCAATTAATTCTTTTATAAATTCTATTTGATGAAATTATATTTGATATAAATATTTTTTTAATGATAATTTTATACCAAATCCCTCATAAGATTGATTGAACATTGATTATCACAACCCAATAATAAGGGTAACTTCACTTCAATAAGTAAATATTCTAACTAAGTCTTCATCAACATAATTTTGGTAGAAGATTGAGTGGAAGAAACATACTCATATTCATCCATAATAAGAGCTACATACTTTATTTCTTAGTATTCCAACATTCACAAATTTTTCCTAGAAAGAAAACTTCATCTGATGTGGACCTCCTATCACCACTATTTCCTGCCCAATCAGAATCTGAATACCCAAACAAGTCGATACTTTCTAAGTTATTATAACTGATTCTGAAATTTTTGTGCCTTTCATTACTTTATCCCTTCTCATATCATAAGTAATAATATTATTATGAAAATAATTTAGAAGTATAATTTTAGGATCTCTATCTTCCAATGAGGATACTTTGGCATCAAACTTGTTAAGAATAATTCTAAAGATCTTTCAAACAATAATAGAATCTTACAAATTTTCACCTAGACATCTGATCGTGCTAACAGTGTCATTCACCCAGGTAAGTAAGTCCCCAAATGATTCATACTCACTCATTTTCATATATTCATACTTAATCCTCCATATTTTTATTTTTTCCTTCTTTACATTTTAATTTCATTTGAATATAATCTTCAACTAATCCCATGTAAATTTGGTGTGGAAAAAACCATTCACTCTTAAAAAATCACTTTTAGAAAGTGATGTGAGTAAAGGATTATTATTTATTCCACCATTCTTAAGGTTTTTCCTATCAATATATGTAATCATAACTTTTTCATCAAAATGAGTGAATCCATATGTTACAGCTTCAAGAAAATCATACCCAAGATACATAATATAAGGAAACATTATATCTTTCTAGATATGATAATTATTACAATTAAAGATCAGAATACTGTTAATGTTCATACAATTTAGATTCTCTAACAAAAATTCTATTTAAAAATTCAGAAATGAGTAAATGAAGAAACCCTTCATCTTTAATACCAATTGAAAACAACCAACAATTTATTGTGATGAAAATGGTTGACTACATTGTTGATTAGTCTCTAACTTTCTTCCATGCATCAGTTCAAACAACTCCACTTACTTTCTATTCAATTGGTCCCCAAAAATAAATTTTCTTTTTTTCCCTTGGTCCTAACAACTCCTTGATGAAATAAATTTTATCTTTGATGATTTGTGGAACATCGCATCTGATGGATCGCTATTAGAATCTTTGACTTCAGCAACTTCTTCTCTTTCCTGATTATGGAAAACTCTCAACAACATTCCCCAAATATTTTTTTTACTATGGTTTATTAGTCTAACTGAAAACCAACATCTTCATCTTCTTATGTTCTGATCAGGAAAATCTTCCCAAAATTCAAAAAATTATGTGTCTTTTAATATCACACTGATAAATTGAGACCATAGAACTTGAACATCAACAACATTCTTCTTCGATAAAAATTCTTCATATAATCATGAATCTCTCATGTCTTTGATATCATTTAAGATCATTATAGCATCGTATGAATTTTATTAGTAAGTATTATAAATTACATTTCTCTTGTAAACTTATTTATTTCTAACCAATCTTGAATATGATTTTCAACACATGTCCTCCCCCTTTCCTTCATAAGGATTTCATCATAAGTTTTCTATAAAACATAAGATTTGTGATAATTAAAAAATATAAAATCATCGTCACATTTATATCAGATCCATTCAGACTCTGATTCTCCACCTTATTGTGATATGACATTCATCATGGGCTCATGGTGAGTCTGATAAACCTTTTCTTCTAGAAAACTTATTCACAAACTGATAGAATTTATTAAGAATTTTATGTTTGATGTTCTAAATACAATGTTCAGTCTAGTGACCAAAAAACTTTTACAAAGTGAATTGATTTCTATTCATTGAAAAAAAAGCATACATAAAGAAACCTCTTTAAAAAATTTAAAACCTTATCTATACAACTTGGTCCCAATAAAATTTATAGTGATCTAGATTATTATTAGTTGGTTCATATAGAAATTTTATTTTTTTTAGTTTCCCCAGACTTCCCCAGGGGTAAACATATAAATTTTCTATAGTAAGAAGTTGTTGAAAATGTTATTTTATGGTTTTATAGATCCTTGGTTGTTGTGATTATCCCCATGTTGAGTCATAATATAAATTCAAGTGTAACAAATCCTTGGAAAAATATTAAAATATTATTTTTAGTCTACACATGGGAATTTTCGATGAAATTCTTATATCCATTAAAAAATTACTCAAATGGAAAAATTGAGGCCATGGATGTGTCAAAAAGGGTGTGTAAACCCAACTAGTTGTTTTAGTTGTATTTTAAATAGGATCCTTGACTATTAACCATTATGGGAGGATTAATTAATTAATTTAATTAATTAATTAATTAATAATGTTATACAAAAAACCCTTGATCCAAATATTTTAAAAACCTATTGTATTTTATCATTTGGGTTTTCCATTGAAGAAAACATTAACCTCATGGATGGAGAGGATTTAGACAATAAATATAGGTGGGGGAAATAAAATATCATAGAAATAAGGCTGAATTTGTAGTAACATCAATGTGAAAATCATGTGGCTACCTCAATGGATTTGATGCATCAATGATTTTATATTAAGTATGTATAATTTATTTTTTCATTCTTTAAACATAATTATAAATTGATTGTGTAATAACCATTAGATTTTTTATTTTATGGTGTTGATTAATATCATATATATTGGCCTTGTGTATTGTTTTTTATCCTTTGGGGATCCCTTTCTCAATTAATATTATGGTTTTTATCATTAATTAATTTTTTAAGTTATATTTGATTATTAGTGTTATTATTTATCTCAAAATACCTTATATATCCATAAAATATTATGATTGGATTATTTTATATGGTTTTTAGTATTCACACCATCCATTATTCATTGTTTACCCTTCCATATTAGAAAAATATATCATTTTCAGACATTGTATACACTAGTTTTCCAAAGATGGGATGAATGGGAATGTGGTAAGGTGGTGTTTAGAACTTTTGATTTCTATTCTAGGAATGGTCGAAGTGATGATATAGTGGTTTAGGTGTGATGGGAAAATGTCTATATTTCCTAAGATTATAAAAAGTGATATAATTGATGTCAAGAAGGACTCAAAGTGGTCAAAGGAAGTGGAATATGGATAAATATGATATACAATGGAGATTCTAGTTGGTGGTGGTGATTAAATTGGTTGATCCAGATTTTATAGGCAAATAAACAAGATTTCATGATGTGTCGTTCAGAAGAACACAAATTTTTTACTCCCCAATTCATAATAGATAAAGGTTTTTATGGAAATATATATCAGTTGGTGTGTGACCTTGTATACATGACTTGAACCCCTAGCTAGCCTACATAGAATATATGAGGAGTATATTCCAAAGTGGTCTTTTAAACCTTACACACCCTATGTTTCTAGATTTTATCTATGGATCACACGTCATGTATCCAAGGAGACACATTGTGTAGTTAAGGACTACACAACCTGATGATAATGAGAAACAAACCAGGACTTATATATTAGTTACATGCCATTTAACTTATATGTACATTTCATGTACCCCTAGAGCAGTAAGAACCCATATATTGAAAGTACACACCAAGATCCTCAATGGACCAACATGTCATGCATTATGCCTGATAACATTTTGGTGTAGATTTATAAGATTTATATATTATAGGTATAGATGTTATTCTAACATATGTTATTTATATGGATTCTCAAAAACACTCATTATTTTTTTTAATGTTCTTTATTTGATTAAATTCCAAGAACTTACTTAATTTTTAATTAAAAAGTTTTTTATAAAGGATATTTATTCTCTATGTTGGTCAAAACTTTGGTTTTAAAAGAAATTATGTGATGTTCTCTACATCTCAACTCTATGTCATCTTTTTAAGCATAACTTTACTTGTACTCCATTTCAAGGAATTATTCTTATTTCATTTAAGTAATCAACATTACTTCAGTAATTTTACTATATATCAAAACCATATCTTAGAAGGAACTCAACATTGCTGAATGATCTATGGGTGGATAAGTACTATGAAAATGAAGAAACCCTATGTGGATTGTTAATAAATCTATGACAATGTAAAATCTACATAAATATAGTACTCTAAATTATGGTTAAATATATATCAATCTATAACTCTATTTTCAATAAGAACTCTACGTTGACCGAGAAAGTTTTAAAATTTACATTTTTCCTAGATTTCTACTATGATTTTATCAAAAGAGTTTATTCGATAAACATCATAAATATATCTTGAGGATAATTTTTAATGTATTTTCAGGTCTATTTATTAGGAAGAAAAGGCTAATGGTGATTTTTAATCTTAAGAAGGATCAAATTAGTTTCAATATGAGGTTTAATCTATCAAAATTTCAAAATATTATATATGGACTAGTTGAACAGAATAATTTTAAGGGAAATTAGTTTTTTAGATATTTTAACATTCAAATGATGCACTAATTTCTTTGAGTCACTCTCTAGAGAAAAAATAATTATAGATCTCTATGTGGATCTCATTTAATGATTTTATTAGTCTGAAACAAGTTTAATAAAAAAGTCAAGTGTTTTTATCCTATAAAAGAAAAAAAATATTTCATGTTATTTCTATTATGAAATATTATTTCAATCCTATATAGTCTATAGATACTATAATGGGATAAACTTTGGTGAAATACATGTTCTTTGGAATAAATATTCATTTATCAACTACTACAGCTATTGTAACCATGTGCTTAAACTAAAAATATCATATCCTTTGATATCTATTTCATAAAGAGAATTATCCTTTTTGTGAGTATCACAATTACTATGATGAATTACTGTATCAAAGTACTTGTTAAATCCTTGGTTGTAAAAATTTATAGTTTCTAGCACTCAACTATCAATATCCCCTAGAAAAGGACCAGTATAGTGAAAATCACAAAGCTCATTGAGAGTTTGTTAGTGGATTGGGCTAGGGGATATATTTCCCTAGATCCACAATAAATCTTAATGTTTATATTTTTTTCCACTACATCACTCATCCAATTAATTAAGGGAAAAAATAATATTTCAAGATAGATTATAAAATAATCATTTAAATTCATTAATTTTTTTGACTCAATTCAACCCCCTCTTGAGTCTTTTTCATCTCAGTTCTTAGAAAAATAGGTGGTATTAGAGTGGTCACTATAATTAATATCATTTATCTCCAAAAAAACATAAAAATATCATTCGACTAATATTTTTTCTACAATGAAAAACTAAAAAAAATTAACGTATATGGTATGAGACCTATATTTTAGTGTTGAAAATTATGGCTATTGGAAAGCATAGATAATTATTTATCTAAATAACCTTGGATGGAATTTTTATTTGAAATTCATCAAGAATTATAAAATACCTAAATTTAAAGATGATAAATGGATTCTAGATGAAGTTTCTGAATATCATCTAAATTATAAAATGCAATCATTTTTGGATTAAGACCTGATGATATTAACTGATATTCTCAATAAATTACTACTTATGAAATGTAAGAAACCTTCACAATTTATTAGTAAGGAATGGATAATGTAGTATAATTAAGTTATACTACTTCAATTATTATTTTGAATAAATTTAGATTATATAAAAGAGGTATTATCACTCAAATTAATGGTAGGATTATAGAAATTATAAGATATGTTTCTTCTTTGGGTAGTTCTACTCCCAATGATTATTAATAACTAAATGTTATTTTATTCTTTCCATCAATATGGAAATGAATTTTGAGTGTGATTATAAAATAAACCTCATTTTAAGATTTGAACTCTTATAATGTTTGAAAAATATGTGAAAGTTTAATTATATGATCATAAAGTGATAAAACAATAAAATTCTACACTTAAATTTTATACATTTAAAGTTTATAATAATAATCTAAAGATTATATATTTGATTCTTCTTGTGAATATGAATCTATTCTCATAGATTATGGTGATGATCTTGATCAATTATCAAGAATTTTTAATATTTTTTACAAAATACAATAAGGGTATTAAAGAAATCTTGAAATATATTTATAAATTATAAAGGTAATACTAAAGAATTTATGTGATATAAAAATAAAAAATTAGGGAATATCAATATATATTTCCAATAACATGAAAAAAGTAAAAGGGATAAAATGGAATAGAAAAGGATTCAAAGAAAATTTTACTATAATCATAAATGGAAGAAATATATGAAAGAAACTTAGAGTAAATCAGAAGATTCTAGTAGTGCTTCTAACTCTAATACTGAATATAAACAATCAAATAAGAAGTCAAACATGATCTTTATGGATCAAATATATTAGGTACACTCATTTTACTCTTCTATTTATGAATCTATCTCTAAAAGAAATACATTTAATGGATTAAATGAGTATTGTTCTATATTAAAAGATAAAAATGAGCCTCTTAAAAATAATCATAAAACATTGAAAAATAAAGTTTATGTTTCTTTAAGTGAAAATAATTAATTTGAGAATTATATTTATGATTTTAAAATGAAACATGAAAATTATAGTACTACTTGTGCTTTATATTAAATGAAAATTAAAGAACAGGTCAATGAATATGAATCATTAAATTTATTTATAAGTATGTTTACTAAGGGGGTAATACCTAGAAAAAAATATTGGTAAAAATAAATAAATAAATAAAACAAGGAATAAGATATAATTTTTAATAATCAAAACTGTAAAATAATTATTTTGTGACCAAAAATACTAATGAAAAATATGTTTATGGAAACATTTTTTCATTGTGGAATAAATAGACATTGTGTTACTACTTGGTTTCTCAAAACCCCCCAATTATATTAAATAAATAATGGGCATATCTAAATAAATTTATCTAAGTTCAATACTATAAATTCTATTTATAATAGGACGATATGGTTTCTAAGGTCTTTAATGGCTAACACTTAAGGACCCAAGTACATTTGGGTACCAAAAAAGTTTCTTTCTTGACTTTATTTTTTGGGTTAAAATCTATAGTGATAAAAATACTAAATGGTATATGGATAGTGGTGATTCTAGGAATATTATTATATAATTATAAAATTTTTACTCTTTATCAAAAATTTATGGAGGATATGTCACTTTTGGTGACAATGCCAAAAAAATATCATTATAATTGGATCTATTGGAGACCCTGATTCCAATCCAATTTATAAATTTATATTTGTTCCAGTCTTGGAGGATAATATAATATATATCTATCAACTCTATGAAAAAGGTTATTTAGTTTTTTTAGATAACTCGTGTACTATTTATTAATATAATATGATTATGTTCAAATCACCTAGAAAAAAAAATTTAATAAACTATATCCCAATTACTTGTGTAAAAAAAATATAATTAGTTTTAATAATAAGAAAATAAATATTTGATATATTTTATAATTCTTTAAATTGAAATATTTATTCATTATTAAAATTACCTTTGAAAAAAAATAATTTTAAAAAAACGTAAATTTGATGATAAAGTATTATGTGATGAATGGTGAATGGTAAAGAAACACAAATCATCATTCAAATTAGTTAAAAAGGATTCCACATAAATAACATTAGAATATATCATCATGGATTTATTTAGACCATATAGAGTTTCATATCATGGTGTTAAATCTATTTTATTTCCTGTTTTTTATTATTTATCTATGTTTACATGGATTTAAATTTTTATGATTAAGAGTGAGGCCTGTGATATTTTAATAATTTTTTGAAAACTAGTTTAGAATGAAAAGGATAGTAAAATAATTATTTTAAGAAGTGATAATATAGGTTAATTTGAAAATCATGAATTTAATTTATTTACTTCAAATTATTATATTATGCATACCTTCTCAACACTTAAAAATACTTAAAAATGGTATTATTTAAAGAAGAAATATGAATTTTCATGAAATTTCTAGAACTATGTTAAATGAATATAGTATAACTACTTAATTTTAGTCAGAATCTATTAACACAACATGATATATCATTATTAGAGTTTTAATAAGACATATTTTGATAAAAAAACTCATTGATCCATGGAACAAAAGAAATAATAATGTTGGTTTTATTATTCTATTTATACTTATGGTGTATATTTTGGATACCAATGATAATCCTAGTGAGTTTAATCCAAAGGCTAGTTAAAGAACATTTCTTGGGTATTTTACTACTTCTAATCCTTATATGCTTTCAAAAAAAATTCTAGGATAATTGAATACTCAATTCATATTATTTTTGATGAATATAACCATTTTGATGATAGAAAAACTCAAACCGATGATGTGATTAAATCTTCAGAATACTTGAGACTTGATTCTTCTTTTAACCCCATAAATTGTGATGATATGGTAAATGGTCAACCATATACCATTTCTATTGAGATTTGAATTGATAAACATGATATTATTCTGCCTAGATAACCTAGAAAATTATAGAACCATACCTTATATTTTATTATATGTGATCTAGGTAAATAATTAAGAACTAGAAGTAGTGATATAAATCTATCTAATTTTTCTTCCTTTCTTATCCTATCATAAACCTAAATCTTTAGATGATGCATTAAATGATGAATGTTGGGTAGTTTCCATGAATTAATATTTTATCAGTTGAAAAAAAATAATGTTTTAGAATTAGTTTAATAACCCTTTTAATATTTAATTAAAGAAAAAAATTGGGAGTTTAGAAATAAACAAGATAATAATTGAATTATTGTAATGAATAATGCTATAATTTTTAATAAAGGTTATAATTAGGAAGAAGGAATTGATTATGGAGAAAAAAATATCCTCTTGTTGGGCTAAAATCCATTAAAATACTTTTAGACTATGAATCATATATGAATTATAAATTATATAAGATGGATGTGAAATATTATTTTTTAAATGGGGATATAAATAAGGAATTTTATATTGAACAACTTACATGTTTTCAAAATCCTCACCAACCCAGTTCTGTTTTCAAGATTACCAAAACCCCTTATATCCTTAAACAAGAACCTTGATCTTGGTATGAGAGGTTGAGCTATTTTCTTTTATCAAATTCTTTTTTTGTAGGCTTATTATATACTTATCTATTTAATAAAATTTTATCCTCTGAAAATATTTTAATTCAAATTTATGTGGATGATGTTATTTTTGGTTCTAAAAATCAGAAAATGTGTCATTATTTTTCAAAACCTATTAAAATTAAATTTTAATTGAGTGTTATGGGTGAGTTAAATTTATTTTATGGTCTTAAAATTTTTCAAAAATACTTTTGGAATGTTTTGAATCAAATTAAATACATGCCTTACATAAAAAAATTATATAAAAATAGTAATCCATTTGGTACTCCCATGTGTCCCAATAAAAGTCATGTTTTAGAAAAAGATAGTAAAATATTTAACAATAAGTTTTATTGAGGAATTATTAGTATTCTGTTATATCTAATGGCTAGTAGAGCAGACAATATGTTCATAGTATCTTTATGTGATAGATTCTAGGCTAATCCTATAGAATCGCATTTAAAGGCTGCTAAAAGAATCTTAATGTATTTAAAAGGATATATTTCTATATCTATTCTATTTTAAAAAACCACTAATCTTGAATTATTTACTTATTTATATACAAAACTTTTTTGTTATAGGTCAGATAGAAAATTTACCTCATGAACCTAACACTTTTTCTAAAAATACATAGTTTCATGGACATATAAGAAAGAAATATTATGTTGGATTATCAACTACTTAAACTATATAATAATCCATTTGGTACTCCCATGTGTCCCAATAAAAGTCATGTTTTAGAAAAAGATAGTAAACTATTTAACAATAAGTTTTATTGAGTAATTATTAGTATTTTGTTATATCTAATGGCTAGTAGAGCAGACAATATGTTCATAGTATCTTTATGTGATAGATTCCAGGATAATCCTATAGAATTGCATTTAAAGGCTGCTAAAAGAATCTAAATGTATTTAAAAGGATATATTTATTTATCTATTCTATTTTAAAAAAACCACTAATATTGAATTATTTACTTATTTATATACAAATTGTTTTTGTTATAGGCCAGATAGAAAATTTACCTCATGAACCTAACACTTTTTCTGAAAATACATAGTTTCATGGACATATAATAAAGAAATATTATATTGGATTATCAACTACTTAAACCCAATCTCTCAATCTAACACCACAATACATTATAATATTTTCAGTTTATAATAAATTTTATGTTGTTTCTAAATTTTTTTATACGTAAAACCATGTTAATCTTATGATACACACAATATTGAGTTAGCTTGCATTACACACAAGATCAAGTTTTTCTACCTTTTAATGGCACACATATTTTAAAAATATATTTTGACACTTATATGAATTTTATTTGTCAAAATGAAATTAATTTTTTAATTATTAATTTAAAAATTAGCTTAGGGTGAATTTTTGGTATTTTTCTGAGAATATTTATTTTTTGATGAATAGTGAAAAAATGAATTTTAGTTGAAAATTGCCTTTTCATCTCAATAATAATTAATGTTAAATTATATTTTAAATTTGTTTCAAAGTAAAAATATAAAAATTATATATCTATTAATCTAATTTATGTAATTGGAATAATTTTTATATTTAATTTACATATAAACATTTAATGAATTTTTGAACATTTTCACTTTAAAACCCCACTTTCTCGCCACATCTAAAGGATTCGTTTTAAAATTAATTTTTCCATTTATGTGAATTGAATTTGGGAAAAAATTACAAACACAGTTTTAATCAACATAATATTTATATACTAATAAAATCAACTTAGTTTTTGACTAAAAATATTAGTGAAAGTAATTAGAATTAATTACAATGATTTTGGTAAAATTAAGCTTAATAAGTGACTAAACCTTAAACTTAAGGTCCAAAATGATCTAGACACTTGTAAAAAAACCATTTCATACCCATATTTATATAATATCCACTATTAGTTTGAATTTTATGAGTTATTGGGACACATTTTCATGAAATTGACTCATATAATAAGTTATGTAAAGAAAAAAAGACAAAAAGGAACCTTCCTTGACTTTAACACTTATAATGATTTAGAGTATAGAAGGCGCTGCATAGTTTAGGTTATAGAAATTATTTTTAAAATTAAATTATTTTTTTTATTTTGGTAATTTTACTTTGATTTTAGAGATGATATATTTACATTAAATTCATAAAAGATTCTAATGCATAAATTATTTAGTTAATAATTAAATAAAATAAATAATGCTAAAAACATTAAAAGTAAAGTAAATTTAATGAACTATTATGTTAAGTTATTTTTTTAGATGGATATATCATGTTACATAGATTTTAACTCAGTTTATTTTAATTCAAATAATGTTTTCATATTTTTAAATTAAAATTAAATAAATAATGTTAAAATTGACATTAATGTTATTTTATAATAAATGATATTTTATTAAAATAATTAAAATTACTAAAAAACTATATTCTTCAAATTGATGTTTAAATTATAATAAATATCAAATATGTTTTAATAATTGACCAATTTAACTTTTATAATTAACATATTGACCCTATAGTAGAAACATTATTAGCACGGATCGGGTTAAAGTAGTATTTTTGCGTGTTACATGCGCTTGTTTTAATTAATTCCCAACAAAAATAGTGTTTATATTTTTTTAAAATTATATATAATATTTAAAACTAATTATTTATATATTTTATAATAAATATCACTTTAATTTAGTCTTAATGGTTAAATTACTTAGCATAGAAAACTAGTAACTTTAATAAAAACTAAAATGATAAAAACAATGAAAATTAATGACTATGGGAAAAATGATAAAAATTCTTTTATTTTTCTATGGAATGAGTTTTTATCGAACATAATTATAATTTAAACCATTATTTTTCCATTTTGGAAGAACATGTGGTAAGAGAGACCTCCCAATAGTGCATACCTTTTGGTATTAACAAGAATGTCACTCCTCCTCCACTATAAAAATGAATTCACTCTTCCCCTTCCTCAAACCTCTCAATACACTTTGGATAGCCCAAAATCTACTCAAATAATCTCAAAACATCCATAACCTAAACCTATAGTCCTCACTTTGGGTAAAATACAACCAAAGAATCCATTGGTGCAAACCAAAAGGAGTTACCCAAAAAGAGGTAACATTCTTCAAACATGCATTTATGTTTTATTTCCTAATCCACTAATTCAATTATTATAATTCCATGATTATATAATAACATAATTACCATAAATATACTTAAATTTTTTAATGTTAAGGTTTATACCTACACCTACTCAAAATTCCATCAAATTAATAATGAACTTACTATTTGTGAACAGTGAACTACAGCCTAGCAAAATGATGTCGTTCATTTATCCTTTAAAACCTTTCATGGTTGAGAATTATGATAGAAAATTTTTATATATATGATATTTATTATGTCTTTATACTTCTGTAATTTTTAAATTACACATAAATTTATGTATTCCATTTGGTGTAAATATAATAAATTCATTTGTGGACGTGTGGATTATCGCCTCCTCAAAGTGATGTGATACATTCACACATTACATGGAGTGTATTAAGTATGGTTTTAATTAAAAATGTGTGACATTAATGAAATATATATTATATTAATTAAATAGATAACTTTTTAGAATATAATATATCATTTTCTTTATTAAACTTTTCACACATTAAAAAAAGTGATAACATTGTTCGTAGACGTGTCGACTACCGCCTCCTCAACTCGATGTGATTCCTTTTACATCACAAGAAGTAAATATATAAGTATATATGATTAAATAAAATGGTATTTATGATATAATTACAATTATGGAAATATATAATGCTACTTACCTTCTTTTTGTGATGATCATTAAAAAATGGGAACTTTACTCAAGCGTATGTAAGACCTGCCGTCTTCATGATTGTAACGTTGGTTCATTTTTTCATAACCATCATTCATGATTGGTTTAAAAGTATAATTGATGTAAAAATATAATAATTATGTCATGATTATTATTCTATTGATGTTTATATATGACCCTTTTTACCGTATTTGACCTACCAAAATTTCTTTTAACACATGAACCGAATTTGTTCAAAACACCTGACATAAACTTAATTTTTTAAGTAGTTGTATACAAAATTGTAATAAGTAAAGTAAAAGTAATAATAAATTTTAATAGGGTTATGAATAAAGTAAATAATTAATATAAGTTTATTATTTAGGAAGATGAAGATACACATGACAAGTCAGAATCAAGGGATTTCATCTCAATTTCATTTCATTGAGACATATTATAATGTTATAAACCTAGTTTCTTTTATATGGTGTATATACTAACCTTTAACATGTTATATCCTGAATCTACTTGTTATAATGATATTATAATTTTCATTTAATGTTATTCCTTCATTAGTATTATGATTCAAATGTTTCAAAGTTTTATGGGTCACTTTGGAATGTTTAAATATTATTTTCCTCAAACATGTTTTAATGATATTTCAATGGTATTTACATTCATCAACATAAAAATCAACATGCCTTATTGTTACCTATAGTCTACATAGGAATTATCGATCAATCTATATTATTTATTCAATTTGGATATTTGATTATAAGGAATATCTTTTCTTAATTAAATTGATTATTTGATATATGAGGAATGCTTTGGACATGTAAGACATGGGTTGGGGGGCATTTAAAGTAATCTCATCGATGAATTGGTATACACCTTAAAAAGAAATCAATTTGAAAAAATCCCCTTTGAGTTTGTTTCCATGCAGAATAGATGGGTTTCTATCCATAGACTTAAACCATCTTATGAAAGGTCTTGATAGTGTTAGCTCATGTTCCAGATACAAGATGCCTAATAATTAAGCATTTCCTTCATTTAAATTATTATTATCTAAAGGATTTTCACTATGAAAAAAATATGGATTCATTTCACTCTTAGTTTATTGATTAAATGGAATATTTTTTCATTACTTTAGCTTTATATATTGATTGTTCCTCATCAATTTGTTTAAATGGAAAGTTTTTTCAGTCATTTACCTTTCCATATTGTTTATTCTTACTGATTCATGATTACTTACATTGTATTCTTACCATTACTAATAATTTTATCTCACCTTTATTTTGTTTCCTTTCCCCGGGATATGAAGATAAATTCTTAGAATGAGTTTCAAGGATACAGTTTATTTTTATTTGTTATGTATTATATTTTATTTTCTTTTCCCAATGTAAAATTGGTATTATGTATGTAATATAGATTTCCAAAACTATTAAATTGTTTGTTCCTTCAGGTTTTTATTCCTTATAATCATGTCAATGAAATAAACTAATGCACTGGCTCCAGGCATTATGGGTTAGGGTGTTACAATTGGTATTAAAGAAATTTTATCAACAACTATGGAAACTAGGTTTAGAAAACTTAGATTAGGGAACATAACCCTAAGATATATTTTAAGTATAATTATAGAAGAACATCCCAAAAAAACCATGTTTATGATTATGAGATTAGATACACATAAATTTTTCAATTTATATTATGTATTTTTATAGTTTTGGGATTATAAATTATGTTTCATAATTATATGATCTAACCTAATTTATGTCATCATTTAGAAATGGTGCTTATCAGAAATAATGTGAACCTCAATAATTCACATGATCCAAATAGTATGAAGGATCATATCTTTTATGGTCTTAAGACAATATTTCTAAGGGAATTATTCTCCCAGAATTCTCATCATATGATGACTTATAATCATGTGCTAACGAGATAGAAAAATAATTATCTAAGTATTATGGATTCAAAGGGAATCATGAGAACAAAAGTAAAAATGGTAAAAATATGGATAAAGGTAAAATGGGAAAGTATTATTTTCCCACGTTTAATAATTGTGGAAATAATCACTATGGTACTTTCTAAAAAATAATGGGATTTTTCTACAAGTATAGAAAGAAATTCCACCATTATATTTATTAAATGGATAAGAAAAAGGTTACTAGTGTATAATGTTTCAACTATAAGGATATATGAAACTATAAAAATCAATGTCTCAAGTGTCAAAAAAATATACCCCAAAAGAGGCTAATGGACCATGGTCAAGATTTTTCTACCATAGATTAATGGTAATGATTAATGTGTTTATGTTTTTATTGATGAATTATGACATTTGAGTATTTTATCAATGATGTACTGGTTAAAAAATTATGGAATATATAAGGATTGTACTTCAATAATTTTTCATTAAGGATTTGAGATCATATGTTGAATGGTTCCATGAAAAGTGATTTGATATAAAGTTAAACATTTTGGATGAAACATGGTTAAGGGAAGGATAACCCTTAATATTTTCCTGATACTAAGATAATGATGTTGGAATAAAGAGATGATTTATTTGGATAAATTAAATTGGATAGTACCGACTACCTTGGAACTGGTTAATGGTTTGTTAAAAAAATGGTTTATACCATCATTGATAGAGTTTAAAACACTTTTGGGTTTAAGGAATATATCCAACAACACATTTCTTACTTAAATAATAAGGAATAATGCATGTTTAAAATAATTTTTTATGGTAATTCAAGTTATTAACATGTTTCAAGATAATTCATGATGAGGGTGTTCACATGTTTGGTATGTAATTATTATAGAGATACTTCTTATTGTTTGGATTCATAATAAAATTATTTTTTAAATTCAGCAGCCTTCTTTCTAGAAGTGTTGGATCATAACCATTTGGAAAAGTTAACTATTTAAGATATGGTTTAATTTGATCTTTGAATGAGGTTTTAGATATTAATGTATTACTTCACTATATGAAGCATCTTATGCTAAGAGAAGAAGTATAAATAGTTTAAGGTGTAATAAAAGGAAAAGATTATGTTTATAGAAACATATATTTACTTATATTCTTAAAGAGTGAAATAATTCCTGAAATCTAGGAATAATGGTCTTTAAAAAGAATTTTGTCCTATTATCATCATTTTTTATGATATCAATTACCTTTTTCATAACTCTAGTTTAGGAATTTGTGGTCATAAACTTTTAGAAAAACATGTTCTCTATCACTATCCATCAGAACATGATAGTTTGGTTTTTCTTCCATTTTCATGTTTTCACTAACATTATTTTATTTGAAATCATAGTTTTTTTAGGACCTTTATATTTTAATTACCCTATTATTAAGAATATTAGTTATTAACCCTATTTATGATGTGGGTTTTTCAAAAATATAATATTTAAATATCAAACCCACAGTTACAGAGATCGAGTTTAAATTTCAAGGATGTAATTTTAATTAAGGTGGGTAAGATGTAACACCCCAAGACTTTAAAATATTTTCATTTTAGAATTAATTTTATTTTTTTTATATTTTTTTATATGCAACACCATGTTAAACTTACGCTACACACACCACTGAGCTCTCTTGTGTCACACACAAGACCGAGTTTTACCACCTTTTAATGGCACTCCTATTTTAAAACTAAATTTTAACAAATTTTATTTTTCAAAATAAAATTGATTTTTGAAATAATAATCTAAAAATTATTTTAAGGTGAAATTTTCATATTTTTCTCAGCATTTTTTGATGAATAATGAAAAATACTACATTTTAGTTCAAAACTACCTTTTTATCTAAATAATTATTACTGTTAAATTATATTTTAGATTTGTTTTAAAGGTAAAATAGATCAATTATATATCTATTAATCCAATTTAGGTAATTGTAATCATTTTTATATTTAATTTAGATATAAATACTTATTGTAATTTTGAATATTTTCACTTTAAAACCTTACTTTCTTACCACATCTGCGAGATTAGCTTTAAAATTAATTTTACCACTTCTCTAAATTTAATTTAGAAAAGCAAACATACACAGTTGTAATCATTATAATATTTATAGTCTAACAAGATAAACTTATTTTTTGACTAAAAATATTAGTTAAAGTAATTAAAATTAATTACAGTGATTAAGGTAAAATTTAGCTTAATAAGGGACTAAACCTTAAGCTTAAGGTCCAAAATGACCTATACACTTGTCTAAAATCCATTTTTGACCATATTTCGAAAATATCCCCCCTTGGTTTGAATTGTTTTAGTTATTGGGACAAATTTTCATGAAATTGACCCATATAATAAGTTAAGTAAGGAAAACGTCAAAAAAGGAGCCTTCCTTACCTTTAAATTTTATAATGCTTTAGAGTATAGAAGAAGCTACATAGTTTCGGTTATAAAAATTAACTTTAAAGTAAAATTATTTTTTTATTGTGTTAATTTAAATTTAATTTTTAGAGATGATATAATTACATTAAATTCTTAATAAACGTTAACACATAGATTATTTAGTTAAAAATTAAATAAAATAAATAATTCTAAAAACATTAAAAGTAAAGTAAATTTAAAGAACTATTGTGTTCCATTATTTTTGGTAAATGAATATATCATGTTACATAGATTTAAATTTAATATATTTGAATTCCAATAATTTTTTGATATTTTAAAATTTTAATTAAATAGATAATGTCAAAATTGACATTAATGTTATTTTACAATAAATGATATTTTATTAAAAGAATTAAAATTTATAAAAATACTATATTATGTAAATTTATTTTTAAATATTAATAAATATAAAATATATTCCAATAATATACCAATTAATATTTTATAATTAATATATTGACCCATATATAGTAAAAACATTCTTAGCATGGTTCAAGTTAAAGTAGTGTTTTTATGCGTTACATGTTTTTTAAAATTAATTACCAAAACACAGGGGATTTATATTTAGTAAATTAGATATAATATTTATAACTTATTGGGAATATATTTTCTAATAAATCTCACTTTAAAAAGTTCTTAATGGTTAAAATAATTATGATAGAAAACTAGTTACTTTAATAAAAACAAATATGATAAAAATAATGAAACTTAATGACTAATGAACAAAATGATAAAAATTATTTTATTTTTATGTGGTGTGAATGTCTCTAGAACACAATTCCAATTTAAACCAGAATTTTTTAATTTTTTAAGCACATTAGGTGAGGTAGACCTCCCAATAGTGTATACCTTTTGGTATTTATAACAATGCCACTCCACATCCACTATAAAAAGGAATTCACTCTTCCCCTTAATCACACCTCTAAAGACACTTTGTCTATCCCAAACTCTAACCAAATAAGCTACGTACATACCTACCCTAAACCTAGTGTCCTCACTTTGGGAATAAATCAAACCGAGGAAGCCTTTGGTGCAAACCAAAAGGAGGTACCTGAAAAGAGGTATCATTATTTAAACGTGCATTTAAGGTTTATTTCTTTCTACTTATATTAAATTATTATTATTAAATGATTATATAATGACATCAGTATACTCAATAAATTGAAATTTTATATTTTAATGTTTAAACCTACACTAACACACACTTCCATCAAATGGGTAATGCACTTACCATTCGTGTATGGCGAACTACCTCTTAGCGGAACGATGTCATTTTTTTCCATTACCACATTTCATGGTTGGTAATTATTATGGAAACATTGTTTATATATGATATATATGAAATTTATTATGTCATTATTCTTTTTTAATTTTTATATAAAACATACCTTTATATGTTACATTTTGTGTATGTATGATAACTTCATTTGTGGATGTGTGGACTATCGCATCTTCAAAGCGATGTGATATGTTCACACGTTACATGGAATTTATTAAAGATGGTTCAAATTAAAAATATATGACATAAATGACATATAAATTATATTCATGACATAATTAACTTTCTATAAATATATATATCAATTTATATATTAACTTTTTCACACACTAAAAAAAAGTGATAACGTCGTTCGTGGATGTGTGGACTACCACCTCCTCGATGTGATGTGATACTTTTTACATTAAAATAATTATATATATTAGTATATATGATTATATAACATGGTATTTATGATATAATTATCATTATTGAAATATATAATGTTACTTACCTTCTTTCCATAATGATCATTGAAAAATGGGAACGTTACTCATGCGTACATATGGCCTACCGTCTCTATGACAATAACATTGGTTCACTTTTCATAACCATATTTCAAGACTGGTTTTAAAATTATAATTGAGTTATAAATATGATAATTATTTCATTATTATTATTATTTATATTTTTATATAATGAACCATTTGACCATAGCTGACCTACCAAAATCATCTTTAACACATGAACTGAATTTAGTCAAAACACCCAACATAAACCTAATTGTTTAAGTAGTTGTATACAACATTGTAATAATTAATTTAAAATGTAATAATAAAATTTAAAAAGGTTATTAATAAAGTAAATAATTAACATTATTTTATTATTTAGGAAGATAAAGACACACGTGACAAGTCAGACTCAAGGTAAGGTATTTGAACTCAATTTCATTTCATTGAGACATATAGTAATTTCATGCACCTAGTTTCTTTTATATAGTGTATATAATTACCTTTGAAATATTATATCATGAATATTATTATTATCATGATATTATAAGTTTCATTTAATGTTATTCCTTTGAGATTATTTTGATTCAAATGTTTCAAAGTGGTATGGTACACTTTTGAATGTTTAAAGATTATTTTCCTTAAGAATGTTTTAATGGTATTTAAATGTATTTACATTCATCAATGTTAACAAACCTTGTTGTTTCTTATCATACATGAAGTAATTATATATAATTATATATTATTTATTAAATATGGATATTTTATGATGATTCACATTTTTTATTAATAAAATCGATTATTCGATATATGAGGAATGCTTTAGACATGCAAGACACTGGTTAGAGACCATTTTAAGTAAACCCTCTGATGCATCGATAGTATCATGAGATATAATTATTTGGATAAAAACCATTTGAATTTGTTTCCAAGTAAAATATATGGCTTTCAAACTATATACTGAAACCATCTTGTGAAATGTCTTGATGGTAGTGGTTCATGTTCCAAATACATGACGTCTAATAATTAAGTTTTGCCTTCATTTAATGTATTATTATCTAGAGTATTTTTACTATAATAAAATCTAGGGATTAATTTCACACTCGGTTTATTGATAAAATGGAAGTTGTTTTCATTACCTTACTTCTCCATATTGATTATGCCTTATCCAGTTGTTTAAATGGAAATTGTGTTTATTTATTTAGATTTACATATTGTTTATTCTTATTGATTCGTGATTACTTTTGTTGTAAAACTAGCTTTACTGATCAATTGAGATCACCCTTATCTTGTTTCCTTTCCCTAGTATATGAATATGAATTCTTTTAATGAGTTTCAAGGATGCGGTTTATTTTTATTTGTTATGTATTATATTTTCTTTTCTTTTCCCAGTGTAAAATGTTAGAGTTTGTTCCCTAGATCCAACTTATTTGTACTTTATGATAACCTATTTTTATAGTTTTGAATATTATTAAACTTATTATCATAAAATTATTATTCTTATTCATAACATAGTATGTGATAATGTTCTAAAAGTAGTTGTCACACTAAAAGGTCATAGTAGTTCCCTACTATGATGAGAACCTGAAAGTTCTATGACACTATTCATAAATATATGTTCTATAGCTGGATGATATCATTTTACTAACACAAATGATACAGGATATCAATGTTGGAGACTCATATAACTTTTACAAACCTTTTCATTGTGCACTCCCTTGGTAATATCTAGTAGGATATTATGAGAATGAGACCCGCCAATATGAAATCCACACTTATATGTGTCATTGGATGTTCCTATCTTTAGACATGTTTATTGATCCTTAGAATTTAATATTATTATTAATTATTATTATGAGCCACATACTTTGATGTATTGATGAAAACCATGATCACAGATGGTCACGGCGAGGTAGGATATGTTGGGTGTGTCATGAGTAATATTTCATTAATGAATAATATTATAAAGTAGTTTTATTTTCTGTTATTTAATGGAATTTAATATCTTAGGACCTTTGATGAAAATGATATAACCTAAATAAATCCATTCCCATGGTTTTCTATAGGCAAGTTAATATTTCCAGAAGTCAAACAAAGAGATATTGAGCACATGGGTTGATGGAACCCGCATTCAACCTGTTTGATTTGAGATATCATGATAAAGGGATTGTATTACATATTAAGCATCTATATGAGGTATTATGTCATTGTGGCATTAACTTCTTTCTCTAGGGGCACCATGGTGTGTTTATAGACTCTAACCTTAGATTTTAGGAACCTTCACAAAATTCCACTAATAAAGACTCCTAGAGTGTCACACACTGAGTGTATTCAAAATTTCAGTAAAATAATAATATTATTATTTATTATTTAACAAGTTGAATAAATATTATTCCCTCATGTGGTTTAATAATTAATCATGTTTTCTTGATCACATATATTCTATCACCAATTATTTGAGAGAATATAATGTGAGAAAAATATTTAATAAATATTTATTTTCTATTTAATTAATATACTATTTATTTATTTATTGGTGAATAATGTAGTGATATTTATTTAATAAATAAATAGTAATTATTCATGGCCCGATAAATATTATGGAGGAATAGTGGACTGAGTTTAATGGTCTGGTGAGAAATAATAAATTTTGAATATTATTTGATTAAATAATATTTAATTTAATTCACAAGTTAATCAAATTTCAAGAAATAATATTATTATTATTATTTGACCCGAGGTTTCTCAAGGATTAAATAAATAATAAAGGGAACTTGTGCAATTATTTATTTCTAACCCAAAAAATATATAAACCCCATTATATTATTTTATCATTAAATCAATTCATTTTGTTTAATTATGCACAATATATTTATAGAATCCTCTCAATACCTAGAGAGATCTTTTCTCCATGAACACTCCCAAGAATGAAGAGTGATCTTCCTCCACCTCTCACTCTCAAGTCAAGAGAGATAAAGGATAATTCTTTAGAACAAGTTCTTGAGGAAATAAAAGGCAGATAATGCTAGTGATAGGATCTTTCTTATAATCACTCGGATATTCCAACTATGACATTTAGAGATTTGTGGAAAATGTGTGGATTATCTCTAGAGGGAATCTGTTTGGATTCCTACAATTCAACAACCGTACAATATTGATTGGTTGTCATATTCATCAACAAAGAAATAATTACAACAAGGTAATTATTTAATTAAATTAAATTAATTATAAATAATATGTTATGATCCTATCTATGGTTTTGGAATTCTATCCCTTGTCTATTTTCTTTGATTTAATTCTATAGATCATGGTGTTTTTCATTTTGTAAATCTTAGATTGATCATCAATCATGACAAAAAAAAATAAAAGTTGGGCATGAACCATCACACACTTATACTATTCCCAAAACTTATAATTAGTATCAGAGTGGTCACATAATTATTTATAATTATTTAAATATCATTGATTGATTAACACATTTGTGATTTAGTTTTCAGTTCAATTTTAATCATTATTTTAATCTAATTGTGGGATCTAATTCTTCCTCCTTCATTTCTAATAGATCTAATCAATATCATTAATTTTATGAATTAAATAAAATTGAAGAACTCATCCAAGGATGCCAAGGATTCTAACTAGACAACATAGAAGTACATGTCATGTAACCAGAGTTACACGTTGTGTACTTGTGTTTAATGCATCGGAAATTAAATCGGAAATTAATTCAAAGCATGTGCATTTATGAAACATGGTTTATTTAATTCTTACATCGTGTGTTGACTGGGCTAGGTTGTCTCATGGTTAGTTTTAGTACACACCGTGTAAACTACATTCATAGTGTATAGTCCCTTTGAGTCATAAATGGGCTATGTATTACCATACACGACTTACCTAATTAGTGATTGTGTAACTCAGAGACCACATGTTATGTAGTCACTTATACACACTGTGTACTCCAATTTTATGAGACATGGTTTACACAATGAGTCCATAGGTGTGTGCCTCAGATAGATGGTGAGACACATACACACCATGTAACTCCATGTACATGCCTGTCCATATACCAAATTACAGAGATTTAAAATTTATTTATTATACTATGTAAACCTTATTGACATGTGCTTGTGTGTGGTTTTTAATTTGATAGGACACACCATGTGATAAGTTGTAATATATATATATATATATAATGTTTAATTACTATCAATTTAATGTTCAGATACACATATCATGAATGAGTTATATTACAGTTGTTACTCTATAGGCATTGAAGCATAACATGTGACCAAAAAATCATGTAATTCATGTAATAATTAAGTTTATAGTACATATCATAAAATTAATTGATAAGTCATGTATTCCATATGTCATAAGAGTAAACAATATACAATTATAATACATTTTGGGTAGATTTTGATGGGTATTCACCCTATTCCTCCAAGGTACATTTATGTATATAGTTAATTTTAAATAAATTTTTTAAATTTGTTTAAAATTATGATGGATTAGAATATCAAGGAAATTTGGATGAGAATTAAGATAAAATAATTGATTAACTAAATATAATAATTAATTTATTTGAGAATGATTTATCTTAAATAATAATTATTAATAATTGAATTCTAGTTTTATTAAATTTGTAATTAATTGCATGATTTTATATGATCATGATCATAGACCAGACCTTTGTATGTGATTGGTTTCATTTAATTTATTGTTAAATTAATTTTTTGGCCTATGTTCCTTCTCTCCACTTATTATGTAAGGGATTGCATACCCATGGTTTCTTTTATGTGAACCCCTTGTTTCCTTCACCTACATGTGAGTAAAAGTATATGTAATGGATGGATCTCACAAGTTAGTGTAGGTGGTTCAATTTTAGAGCTGATAAAAAACCAATCTAAGAGAGATACATAGGTGGACAAGTGGAAAGTTGTAACATGAACCTTAATTGGTTCAAGGTGTATTTCCCATAGGTCAACAATTATTTTATTAATCTCTAGATAAACTAACCATTGGAAAAATATCAGGATCCTTCCACTTTATTATTTTATTTCTGTCAAGTCTCATGGTTATTTCATTATAGATGTTTTTTCATAATCATATGAATTAATGAAAATAATTCTCATGCAAGATAAAACAAAAATAAATTGGATTATGCATAAATATTATCTAAGACATGGTTAATAACTTAAGTAAATCCAATTAATATTAACAATAATGTAATAATGAAAATAATTATAAATTTACTCATAAAATGATAAAATGCCTCAATTATATATATTAATTCTGTATATCCTTCCACTACTTCAGTTAAAATCAAACCACAGTTCAAAGTTCTTAACTATACATAGTTAAGGTGATTTAAATTATCGATGAATTATAAATTGAATTTTTGGGTTGAATTAACTTAGATCACATCAAGGTTTAACTTTTAAAGTAGGACTTGGTGTAACTGAGATACAGGGTTTGAGGAAATCCAATTTATAGATTTCATGATTGGGGAGTCCACTCAACATATCAAGGAATTTTGAGTTAATGTTGTTGGAATTTGGAATGCTTACCTAAAACCATTAAAATTTCTTGACCAATGAGAGTTGGGGTAATGAAAAGGGGATATGGATCATTTCCACTAGAATTTCCAAGAAATAGGATACTCTGAATCCAATGGTGAGGGATATTGGGTTTTATAAAATAGTGGTACATTCATAAATATAATATTAATTTTTCTAAGTTTTATCAGATAAAGTAATAAAATTAAACTTATATTATTTTTTAGAAATAGATATAAAATAACTTAAAACATATCACTATTATGCATACTTGAGAAGTAAAACCTTCTCACCAACACAAATTTCCATGAGTGCCAAATGCACTTATGAGTTATCCTTCACTATGAAAAGAAATTGTATGTACTGGAAGAACCTTTCCTTTGATGCACCTGGTAATGAGGCAAGTGATAAAGAGTTAATACTCTATGAGATAAATTTGAAAAATTCCACATATGTTCAATGTTTCATGATATCATCCATGTAAAATGATATTTTGAAACAATATGAGGACATGGATGCATATAGCATGATGTCTCACCTTCGGGATCTTTATCAAAAGAAAGTGATACAATAGAGGTATGCGGTTTAAGATGCTTTGTTTATAGCTAATCTTGGAGAGTTTTTGTCAGCTGGGACTCATGTAGTCAAGATTATTGGATAAATTAAATGCTTATACATCTTATGGATTAAATTCCAAGATGATTTGAATACAGATCTCATACTTTCATCACTTCCCAAGAGCATCTCCAGTTTTATTATTAATTATAATATGAACAATAATGGGAAGATTATTTTGGAACTTCTCACTTTCATTATCCAAGTACATAAGGACATGGGGTGTGAGAAACCCTTGGTCCTTATGGTGAAAAAGAAAGGATGAATAATGAAAAGGGTCCCAAGACTCATAATAAGTCCAAATCTCCTGAGCACCACCCTTTCAAGAACAAGAAGATCCAGAGGCTGGGCAAGTAAACGGAGGAAGTTTGTTTTTCATGTGGAAATTCAGGCCACTGGAAGAGTAACTTCACCCATAAGTAAGGGGAATCTAAAGGTGCATTCATTATAGAGTATAATATTTGAATATCAACACATTGGATATTATATATAGAATGTGGTGCTCAAATATGTATCCAAATGTAGGAACCATGTAGATTTAAAAATATTTGTAGAGGAGAGGTGGATCTGAGAGAAGTTAATGGCGTGAGGATAGCTTCCCTAGCCATTGGTGACTACAAACTTTCATTGCCAATGTGAATGATTTTGGTTTTAAAATATTGTGATTATGTACCTATGGTTACCAAGAACATAATTTGTACATCATCCCTAGATAAAAATAGGTTTATTTTCAATTTTGGAAATAAATGTTTTTTATTTTATAAGAACAACATATGTTATGGTATATAAAATTTAAATAATGGTCTTTATGTATTAAATTACTAAAACCAAGAATTGGAAATAGATAATGAATCATGTTCACATAACTCATATAATGCCTAGCTATGGTATCACCATCTTGGTCATATAAATGAGAAGCATTTGACAAAGCTCGGTCAAGATGGTTATTTGGACTCATATAAGCTAAAACCACTTGAAATATTTCATGTTTTTTATAAAAAAATGACTAAGACACCATTCAGTGGTCAGGGTGAAAGGACTAAAGATATTCTAGGATTGGTATACACTGATGTGTGTGGACCATTTCCAGTACAAGATAGAGTTGTATATTCTTACTTCATAACTTTTATTGATGACTTGAGTAGATATGGTTATTTATACTTGATGAGTTATAAGTCCGAGTCCTTTGAGAAATTAAAATAATTTAAGAATAAAGTAGATAGTTGACTTGGAAATAATATAAAGAAATTTTGATCAGATTGAGGTAGTTAATATATTAACCAGGATTTCATCGACTATATATGGGAGGTTGGGATTCTATCTCAACTCACTCCACCATATACACCACAGTGGAATTGTATTAGCGAAAGGAGTAACTATACCTTGTTATAAATGGTAAGGTTGATGATGATTCATGAAGATCTTCTATTATCCTTTTGGGTATATGCATTAAAAATTATGACATACACATTACACTGAGTACCAACTAAAGTATAAAATGGAATTACATTTGAGTTATGGAGTGGAAAGAAACTTGTTTTGTCGAATACATGTGTATGGGATTGTGAGGAATTTTCTAAAGCCTACTCAGGCAACAAATTAGCACCTCAAGGAACAAAGTGTATCTTTATAGGGTATCCCAAGGAAAAAATGGATACTACCTATACAACCCCTCAGACAATAAAGTGATTGTCGCTATAAAATTCATCTTTCTTGAGAGGGAGAAAATCCTCAAAAGGAATATTGGTAAAAAGATTGACTTAGATAAATTTGATTCTCAAGATACACAAGAGTTAGTACAGGAATAGGTTTCACAGGTCCTTGTGGAATAAGTAGTTTTTAAAATGAAAATAATGCATATAAGCTCAAGATAGGTAAGATAAATAGAGATATGTGGTTTTCTAGTCACTAAATATGGTGACTCATTATTAGTTGAAAATTATGAACCTCTCTCCTATAAAGAGGAAGTAGAGATCTCAGAAGCTACAATATGGAAATAATCTATGAATTATGAAATGTATTACATGTATCATAACCAATTTTGGGTTCTGGTCGATGTGATAGTTGATGTAAATCCCATTGGATTCAAATGGGTATTCAAGAGAAAATTGGACATGGAAGGTAAAGTAAATACCTATAAAGAAATTCTAGTGGACAAAGTGTTCAAACAACATCAAGGAATTAACTATGATGAAATATTTTCACCAGTTTCCATATTTAAATCCATCAAAATTCTACTCACTATAGCAGCTTACCATGACTATGATATTTACCAGATAGATGTCAAAACTTAATTCCTTAATGGGAAACTTTAGAAAGATGTCTATATGACCCAACCAGAAGGGTTTGTGACTCCAGGTGATGCCAAAAATATTTTCAAGTTACAAATATCCATTTAGGGATTGAATAAAGCATATAGTTCTTGGAACATTCGATTCTATGAAGCCATAAAATAATTTGGTTTCATTAAGAACAAATGTGAGCTTGTATTTACAAGAGGTTTAGTGGAAATTTAGTCATTATCTTAGTATTATATGTTGAGGACATATTACTTATTAGAAATGACATACCAGTCTTAAATTATGTTAAGGACTGGTTAAACTATTATTTCTCCATAAATGAATTAGGTGAAGCGACCTATATTCTATGGATCAAGATCATTCATGATATATCCAAGATGTTGTTTAGACTAATTAAAAGTACATATGTTGACTAGATACGAAAGATATTTAGTATGGAACAAACCAAAATGGTATTGGTTCCAGTGTCACATGTTTTACATATTTCTAATAAAATTTGTCCTCAAAAACAATAAAAGAAAGAGAGAATTAGTAAGATCCTATATACTTCAATGATAGTATCAATCATATATGTCATGTTATGTACTAGACTTGATGTTGCCTATGCATTGATCAAGGTAGACAGGTATCAAGTTGACCTAAGAGAATAGCATTGGTCTGCTGTTAAGGCTATCCTTAAGTATATGAGAAGAACTAAGGATAAATTCCTAGTGTATAGAGGAGACAATGATCTGACCATCATGGGTTATACTGATGCTAGTTTTTAGACAAATTAGAATGATCTGAAGTCACAATCATGATATGTTTTCTATCTCAACAGAGGATTTGTGATCTAGAAGAGTTCAATAAAGCTAGTTTTCACTGATTAAATAGTGGATTCTGAGTATATATAATCTTCTAATGAATCCAAGTAATACATTTTTATACATGACTTTGTCTAGGATCTCTATGTGGTACTTAGTAGTAAATACCCTATCACATTGTACTGTGAGAATACTATATTGGTGGCTCTTGAAAAAGATCCAAGGTCACACCAATGGACCAAGAATATTCTCCAAAACTATCACATATTCATGTATTTTTATCAAGGGGGTGAAGTTATATTACTCATACTACCCGCGGAAGAGAATGTGGAATACCCCTTGACTAAAGGCCTATCTCAGTAGAAGCATGAGTATCATGTGAGAACTAGCAGACTGAAGGTCATTAGTAGTTGTGTAATGACTCAAAATTATATCAATGAGATTTCCCTTCTTATTATAATTTCATATAGTATAGATCACATAAAATCACTTATAGAACACAATAAAAACTTTATAAATGAATAATTAATGAAATAAGAGGTATTTTTAAAAGTTAAAGAACTTGTATCGATGAAATAGTAACTTGACCTTAGAAATAGTAATATGAACCTTATAAATAGTAAATCAGACAAATTAATAGTAACCTCACCCATGAAAGTATAAATAAATTTTATGAATCTTATAAATTAATGTATGATATAATTATATCATAGTATAAGTAAATGAATATTTTAAAAATTAGTAATTAAGTGTTGGTATTTTTGTAACTCATAAATATTTAATTACAATTTTATAATTAATAAAATGATTTAAAATAAAATTTATTTTCATAAAATGTATTAATAAATTAAAATTTTATTGTATTAGGATTTTATTATAATTTTATGAGACCTTAGTTAATTTTTCAGAGTTCTATAAAGTTAGTTATAAATTTAAAATCTGTATTTTTTGAGTAAATTATGGTTTTAAATAAAAAATAAATTTCTCATATTTTAAAATTTATTTTCATAAAATGGAGTTCATTTTTGAGTTATACACATCTAAAACTAGTTAGGGTGTATTTTTTTGATTTTTCTAAAATAATTGAATTTTTGTGAATAGTAAAATATGCTAATTTATGATAAATGTTAAATACATGAATTATTGAGTCACCAGTGATGTATGGATAATGTAATATCATAATATTAAACTCTAATTAATTATTTTAATATATTTTTTGATAATTCTCAAACTATTCATATTCTTTATCTAAAATAATAAACAAATGAATAAAATATTCAAAAAACACTGCTCTCCACCACTATAAATACCACCCCTTCTCCCCACGCCTTCCAAGATTTTATATGTAAAAAAATTTTATACAATACTATTACTAAGGCTCTCCCCCATGTCCAGGATCTATTGGTCTCATAAAAAGACAAAAACATTTTCCCTAAGTAGGTTCTCAAGGAGGAGAAAATCAAGAGGTTAAAACCTCTTCCTTTTACTTTTAATTTCTTTTCAAGTAATTTTTTTCTTATTCTATTTTCACCTACCCTAATAAAAATAGAGTGATAACCAAAGTACCTTAAATATACTATAATTTTATTATGGTAATGTAATAATCCATCATTAATCCTCTTCTCTTCTCCCTTTTATTCTAAAAATGGAAATGTCGTCCATGAGGTGTTTTTTCATCCCCTTCAAGGATGAAAAGTTTTCATTTTCCTTAATTGTCTTAAAGTATATTCGTGAAACAATTTTAATGTATGGAAAAAAAATTAATATTTATATTACAACCCTTTTATGTTTTTAAATTAACATATTTACATAACACTAAATGATAAAACAAAACGAGTTCATTATGATCTAAAACCACTTAAATTAATCTAAACAAATATCATTAATATGTTATCTAATTATTCATCCTCATATCTAGGAAAAAACAATATATAATCCCAATTACACTTCTTTATATTCATAAATAACATTAAATTTCAATTATATATAATTCTACCCATTTTACATGAACTCCATTACTTATAAACAAGTGAACAGGTCATGAAAACCAAAAAAACAAATGCTCCAGAAACATGAAATTAAACTCTATAAATCATCAATAAGTCCATAAATGAACTTAATAAACATATAATTAATCTAATAAATATATAAATTTTTATTAATCAATTAATAAATGTATTTAATTTGATTATATAGTGCATTAATTTCAATTTCATAACACATTCGTGCATAAGGTATGGGTTTTCTTCCCAAACCTCCATTTTCATTCGAGTTACACTTTATTCCATAATAAACCATTGTAATTATTCATTAAATTTATATAATTCTTATAAATTTTTATTTTATGTTCCAAAATCATTTATTTTATCATTTTATATTTCATGTGTGGAAAAATACTTGTTTTACAAGGTTCTTGTCTCAATTATTCTTAATACGCAGGCCTGATTAAAGGGAACATCTCGATTTCTTACCCATTTTCAAGTATCATACTAAATATATTTTAAGACACCATTATTTTTGTAAAATTTATAATTTTGTCATGAAAAAATATATTTTTTCATTTCTGGTTTTATACAAACAATTATAAAAAATATAAATGATCTTTCTAAAATAACTCTTCTTTGCAAAGTAAAAGGGGGTATTTCTCTCAAGAATTTATCGATGATTTTGTTAGAGTATTTTAATTTATTTAAACTCCTCTATTGAATTTTATTCTTCATTTAAATTTATCTCTTATTTTTATCATCCAAAAAATTTTATTAAATGATTTATGATAAGTTTTACTGTAGATGTTCTATCTTGATACCATTCGCCATACTACTCAGAATGGTTAGTGATTATGTTTATAGATTAGAGAAAGTTATTTAAATTTCATATGTATATGTTGTTTATGTGTATCCCTGTTCATATTAAAAATTCATTGGACTTAGTAAGTGATGGGTGGGGCCCACTATAGCCCCTCTATGCATTAGTAGGTCTCATGAGACAAACTAGATTGGGTTTGTACCCATTATGTATGGTGTCTTGGCTGAGGCCTTGATGGTATGTTTATGATGTACGGCATTATGCATTCCCTCATTGTGAATATAGTAGTTTATATTCCATGTTATTATTTTACTAGTATAATATCTATGTTTTTGTTTTATTATGGAATTATTTAATCATCTTCTATTCCTGCCATATTATTCTCAATATTATGATTTAATGGAATGTGTATTTTTAGTTATTCACCATGCCTTATTAATTATACTTCTGTTGTATTACATACCCTTACTGAGCATATAATCTCAACCCTTTATTATGTTTTATTTTTTCCCAAGGATGCTAAGATGAACATTATGAATGACTTTTAGGGATAATCTTGTAGTTATGAATTTTTCTAATGGAATCCCTATATTGTATTTCCTTTCAAATTTGTAATGTAAAAATTATGTTTGTATCTAGTTTTCCAAAACTACTAAACAATTTAGTCCATTTGGATTCAAATTACTTGTTTATTATATAAATGTAATGAAGTAAGGTACCAGCTCTGGGAAACTGGGGTTGGGGTCTCTATAGTTGGTATCAAAGGAAGTTTAGTATAAAATTTGGAAACTAGATTTTGAAAACATATATTAGGGACCATAACCCTAAGATAGACTATGAGGATAATAATAGAAGAGCATACTTAAATTTTAGTAAGGTATAGATTATTTGGATCTTCCTAAAAATACATCCATGTCTAGATACTACAAGTGGAAGTGGTTTTGGTATAGATGTACCTAGGGGAAACAATTCTGACAAGGTGTCTCGGGCCTAACTCAGGGTCACCTAGTACATGGAAAAAAGGACTTATTATGCACATGGTTTGACACTCCCAGGGGATATGCTTAAGATAATTCATGTTTTCTTTACAAACCATTATGAAGGATTTAAAAGAAAATATTTTCACAAAGAAACCATGTTTATGATTATAAGAATAACTATGCATAGAATTTCAATTTATGTTGAGTGTTTTTCTAGTTTGAGATTATAAATTTTAATTTATAACCTAATATAGTGTATTCCATTATTTATAAATGCTGCATAGTGGATGTAATGTAAACCATATCAATGCATGTATCCCATTTAGGGATTTCCCTACTATGCAAGACAATGATGTTGGTATTGTAGTTGCGACTGGTGTTGAGCTTCTTATAACTATATTGGGACAACTGACTCGGGTTATGAACAATAACCTTACCAATATATAGAATCCTAGTCCATAACATAGAGGAAAAATGTTAGATCACTTTATGTGACAATAGCCTCCATCATTTAATGGGACTACAAACCCATTTTTAGTAGAGCAGTGGATAAGTTCCTTGTAGAATATATTTCTCTCTTTGGGAAGTAAAAAAAGGGATAAGGTTGTCATGAAAATTTATTGTCTATCAAGAGATATGGATCAATGGTAGTCATTGATTCAAAAAAAGGAGTTATTAAAATTAAAAATATGGAATTGATATATTTTAAGTAAATTTCCCTAGAAAAATATTTTCCTCAAGAACAGTGAGTGGATATAGAGAGATAATTCTTTAGTCTAAGATAGAAAGAGGATGAAAATGTTGTGAAGTATGAATCCAACATTAAAAGTTTAGAAATTCGTGTCTGGTACTACATATGTAATACTAGTAGGAACATCGATCGAATATTTTATGGTTTAAAACCATTCCTCTGAAGGGCACTAGTCTCCCAAAATTTCTCATTAGATAAATATATTGTCTCATGTGCTATCATGACATAAAAATAATTCTCTAACTATTATGACTTTAAATGAAAGCAATAGAAGAATAGGACTGGTGAACACTCTAAAAAATGAAATAAGGAAAAGGGGAAAAATGTAAGATTTTATTTTTTATCTAGTGATATTTGTGGGAAGAAACACCTTGGTACTTTCCTGAAGGGTATGGGTGTTTTTTACAAGTGTGGAGAAAAGGTCCACCAAGACTATGATTGCAAGGGAAAGAAATAAAATACCAATGTTCCATGATAAAATTGCAAATATATGGTACAATATAAAACTTATTGTCCTAAGAATCAAGGAAATTTTCCCCAAATAAGGCCAAGGGAGAAATTATAAGCTTATGTGGTTACAACTACTGAGGTTTAAGTTTCTAATGATGTGGTGGTGGGTACTTTAATCATTTCCAAAAACTTAGACAATGATATATTTAATTCTGGATCATATCATTCTTTTATATCTTCTAAGTTTTTCAGGAAAATTAGACATTTTCCTTTTGATTTAATATAGGAGTTGTTAATAAAAACTCTTAATAGATGTATCATTGCAACAAATATGTGTCAGTCTATCCCCTTTATTATACATAAACATGCATTACTTTATAACCTTATCATCATACCCATGATTTACTTTGAAATAATCCTAGTATGGACTATATTTCAAAATATGATGTGAAACTCTATTGAAAAAAGAAGGAAATTATGATTAGTTAAGAGGATGTGGAATCCCTTATCTTTATAGAAGAAACCTCATCTTTTTATTCTTATCTGGATCTACTCCCAATAGCTCTACTGAATGAAATTCTAGTGTAGGAAGAGAAAAAACATATATGGATGAGGAAATTAATCTTAAAATTTAAAATGTACCTATTGTGAAAGAGTATATTGTTTTATTTCCAGAGGATTTACCTAGACACCCTCTAAATAAGGAAGTTGAGTTCTATATTGATTTAATTATTGGTTTAATACCTATATCAAAGACTCCTTATAGAATGGATAATATGGAATTTGTAGAATTGAATAAAAAACTAGAGGAATTGAGTGATAAAGGATTTATTCTCCCCTATGTTTCTCCATGGTGATTCCATGATCTCTTTGTCAAGAAGAAAGATGGATCCATGAGGCTGTGTATTAATTATAGATAAATCAATATTATTACAATAAATAAAAAGTATCAATTTCCTTGCATTGATGATTTATTTGATCAAATTCATGGAGCTCAATACTTTTTGAAGATGGAAATTCGATATGGATATCATTAGTTGTGTGTGAGGAAGAAATATATTCCAAAGACAACATTTCAAAACAGGTATAGACATTATGAGTTTACAGTAATGACATTTGGACTAACTAATGCACCCTCTTTCTTTCTGTTTCTTATAAATAGAGTGTTCAAGGAATATCTTGATGAATTTTTTGTAGTGTTTATTGATGATATCTTGATATATTCCAAAAGTTATGAGGACCATAAGAACCACTTACAAGTTATTTTGAAGACTCTTAGAAGAAAAGATTTATATGGGGAGTTTAGAAAGTGTGAATTCTAGTTTCAAACTGTTTCATTTCTTGTCCATATTGTCTCTAAGGATGGAATGTCAGCTGATCCTATGAATACAGAGGAACTTCAAGAATGGACTACACCAACAAACATAATTGAGGTATATTGTTTTATTGGTTTAATAGGTTATTATTGGATTTTTGTTTATAACTTCACTTGATTAGAAAACCTATTAACCAATATTACTTGTAAAGGTTTTAAGTTCTTATGGAAATAATAATGTGAAGAATTTTTCAATGAATTGAAGAGGAGATTAGTTAATTCTCTGATCTTGACTCTACCATCGAGAAATTTTGGATTTTTGATTTATAGTGATGTATAAAATAAAGGACTCGAGTGTGTGGTTATGTAGAAGGATAGAGCTATTTCCCATGAATCAAGGTAGTTAAAAATTCATGAATAGAACTATTCAACTCATTATCTTGAATTCAAAGCTTTACTCTTTTCTCTGAAGATATGGAGACACTATCTCTATGGTGAAAAATTTGAAATATATATAGATCACAAGAGCTTGAAATATATATTAATAAAAATAAATCAACATGAGGCAAAGGTGATTGCTCAAACTACTCATGGATTATGATTTTTCATTACACTAGCACCTAAGGAACTACAATAAGATAGCATATGCATTAAGCAAGAAGGATCATAGATTTCTGAACAAAATGAGGATTGATAAGGGCCCTATGTACATGGATCTAGAAAATATGTATATGGTAATTATCAAGGAAGGTAAAACATCAATACTTTTTCAATTGGTTTCATAACCATATTTATTGTAAAGGACAAAAATTTCTCAGTATGACAATTAGAATCTTCAAAACAAAATTAAATCTCTGAATGATGGAAATTTTATAGACTTTGTGTGTGAGGATAAAATTCTAAAATTTGGGAAGAGTTTTTGTGTTCCCTCTATACCTGAGTTAAAAAGGGAGTTATTGGATGATTCCCATAGTTTTAATTTATCTATATATCCTGGTATCACTAAGATGTATAAATATTTTAAAGAACATTTCAGGTGGGATAATATGAAATGGAAAATTTCTAATTATGTATCAATATATTCAGTCTATCAATAAGTAAAGGCCGAAATAAAACATCCTAGAGTATTCATAAAAACTTTTCCTATTACTACATGGAAATGGGATGATTTTACCATGTAGTTTTTTCATTGGATTGCCAAAAACTCCAAAAATGAATGATGTAATATGAGTGATTTTTGATTGACTTACCAAAAATACACATTTCCTTGTTATAATTTAGTATTTTCCACCAGATCATCGTGTAAAACTCTATATTAATGAAGTTGTAAGACTTTATGGACCACCTCTATCAATTTTGTCTGATCATGATCCACGATTTACATCAAAATTCTAGAATATTCTCCATAAATCTTTGGATAATATGTTTCATTTGAGTACTACTTATCACCCTCAAACTGAAGGGTAGTTAGAAAGGATGATCCAAGCATTAGAAGACATGTTGAGAACTTTCTGAATTGACATTCAAGGTATATGGGATCAGTATTTACCTTTGGAAATTTTTTCCTAAAATAATAATTTCCATTAAATTATTCAAATGGCGCCATATAAATCATTGTATGTAAATAGATATCATACACAATCTTTTTGGGATGAATTTGGTAGAAGGAATCTTGTGGGCCTAGAGATTTTAGAGGAAACAACAGCAAAGTTAAAGACTATTCAAACCCATATCAAAGCATCTCAAAGTAGGCAATAGGTCTATGTCGGTAATCTAAGGATTTGTAATTTCAAGTGGGATATCATGTTTTCTTAAAAGTATCTCCATGCAAGGGTGTTATAATATTTTGGAAGAAAGGGAAAATGAGCCTTCGGTGCATTGGCCCTTTTGAAATTATAGAGAGAATTAGAGTTGTGTCTTATCATTTGGAAATGTAACCTGTCCTTTCTAAAGTACATAATGTGTTCTATATCTCTTTGTTAAGGAAGTACATTCCAGACCCAACAAATGTACTAACTTCTGAATAAATATAATTGGAGCCTAATTTATCTTATTGTGAAGAGCCTATACAGAATCTAGACACTAAAGACCATGTGTTTAAGAATCTGACAACTTGGATGGTAAAGTTAATTTGGAAAAATCATAAAATTTTAGAGGTGATGTTGGAGCCTAAGGAACTTATGATGAAGAACTACCCGAATCTTTTTATGAGGTGACATTTTAGAAATATCGAGGATGAAATTTTTTATAGGAGGGGATAATGTTACGAACCAGAATTATATTAATGAGATTTCTCTTCTTATGTTTATTTCTTATATTATATTTCACATAAAATTACTTATAGAACACAATAAAAACTTTATAAATGAATAATGAATGACATAAGAGGTATTTCTATAAGTTAAGGAACCCATACTGATGAAATAGTAACTTGACCTTAGAAATTGTAATATGACCCTTATGTATAGTAAATCAACCAAATGAATAGTAACATCACCTATAAAAGTATAAATAAAATATATGAATATTATAAATTAATGTATGTTATAATTATGTCATAGTATAAGTAAATGAAAATTTTAAAAATTATTAATTAAGTGCTGGTATTTTTATATGTCATTAACATTTAATTACAATTTTATAATTAAAAAAATGATTTAAAATAAAATTTATTTTCCAAAAATTTATTCCTAAATTAAAATTTTTTTGTCTTATGATTTTATGATAATTTTATAAAACCTAAGTTAATTTTTCAGAGTGCTATAAAATTAGTTATAAATTCAAAATCTGTATTTTTCGAGTAAATGATGGTTTTAATTAAAAATTAAATTTCTTATATTTTTAAATTTATTTTCATAAAATGGAGTTCATTTTTTATTTCTCCACAACAAAAAATTGTTAGGGTTTATTTTTGTGATTTTTCTAAAATACTTGAATTTTTGGTGAATAGTAAAATACGATAATTTATGATAAATGTTAAATACATGAATTATTGAGTCATCGGTGATGCATATATAATTTAATCTCATAATATACCATTATCCTTCATTATTTTAATATATTTGAAAATAAATCTCAAACTATTCATAGTCTTGATCCAAAATAATAAACAAGTGAATAAAATATTCAAAAAACACCCCTCTCCTCTACTATAAATACCACTCCTCACCACTCCTCCTCACACCTTCCAATATTTAATACTAGTAAAATTTATTCCCAATACTCTTACAAATCTTCTCCCCCACATCCAGGAGCTCTTGGTCTCATCAAAAGACCAAAACCTTTTCCCTAAAGAGGTTATCAAGGAGGGAAAATCTAGAGGTAAAACCCTCTTCCTTTTCCTTTTAATTTCTTTTCAAGTTCTTTTATTTCTTATTCTATCCTCACCTCCGCTCATTCAAATATCATTATAAGTACATTAAATTACATATACTATAATTTTATTATGCTAATGGAATAATCAATCATTAATCCTCTTCTCCTCTCCCTTTTATTCTAAAAATAGAAACGTAGTACGTGAGGTGATGTTTCATCACCTTCAAGGATAACAAGTTTTCATTTTCCTTTATTATATTCAAGTCTATTCATAAAACCATTTTAATGTTTGAATAAAATTTTAAAATTTATATTATAACCCATTATATGTTTTGTAAGTAACATATTTACATAATACTAAATGATAAAATAAAATGAGTGTGTTGTGATCTAAACCCGCTTAAATTAATCTAAATGAATATCATTAACATGTTATTTAATGATTCATCCTCATATCTGGGAAAAAATATATAATATCAATTAAAATTATTTATTCTCATTAATAACATTTAATTATAATTCCATAGAATTATACCCATTTTACATTAACTTCATCACTTATAAACAAGCGAATCGATCATGAAAACCAAGAAAATGAAAGCTCTAAAACGATGAAATTAGACTATATAACTCATCAATAAGAAAGAAATGAACTTAATAAAACTATGATGAATCTAATACATATATAAAGTGTTTTGAATCAATTAATTAATGGATTTAATTTTATTATCTTGGACAAGTACAAGTGCAGAACACATATGTACATAAGGTAAGGGTTTTCTTCTCAAACCTCCATTTTCATTCAGGTTATGTTTTCTTCCTCTATACAAAAATTTAATTCTTCATTTAATTTATTAAATTGTTATAAATTCTTATTATATGTTCTAAAATCATTTCATCTAATCATTTCTTCTTTGGTTTTTGGTAAAATACATGTTTTACAAGGTTCCCTTCTCAATTATTCCTGATATGTAAGCCCGATAAAAAGGAATATCTAGATTTATTACCCATTTTTAAGTACCATTCATAATATGTTTTAAGACACCATTTTTTTATAAAATCAATAATTTTTTCATGAATTTTTTGATTTTTTACTTTATGGTTGTATACAAACAATTATGAAAAATATAAATCATTTTTCCAAAATAACTCTTCTTTGCAAAGAAAAGGAGGTATTTTTCTCAAGAATTTATCGATGATTTTTTAGAGTATTTTAAATTATTTCAAATAATATATTAAATTTTATTCTTTATTGAGATTTATCTCTTACGTTTATCATCCACCATATTTTATTAAATGATTTATGATAAGTTTGACTATGGATGTGTTATTTTGATACCATTCACTATACTACTCAGAGTTGTTAGTGATTATGTTTACCAATTGGGGAAATTTATTTAAATTTAATATGTATATTTTGTTTATGTTTATCCCCATTTATATGATAAATTCATTGGACTTAGTAGGTGATGTTTGGGGCCCATTATAGTCGCTTGATGCATCGGTAGGTCTCATGAGACAAACTAGACTAGGTTTTACCCCTTGTGTATGGTCTCTTGGCTGAGGCCTTGACATTATGTTTATGATGTATTACATTATTAATTCCATCATTGTGAATCTAGTAATTTATATTCCATGTGATTATTTTACTAGTATAATATCCATGTTTATATTTTATTATGGAATTATTTAATTAGCTTTTATTCCTACTATATTACGCTCAAGATTATGTTTTAATGGAATGTGTGATTTTAATTATTAATAATTCCCTATTACTTATACTTATATTGTATTACTTACTCTTACTAAGAATATGATCTCACCAATTTCTTATGTTTTGATTTTCCACAAGATTCAAAGATGAATATTATAAATGACTTGTAGGGATAATATAAGAGTTTTGAATTTTCTAAATGGAATATCTATATTGTATTTCCTTTCAAAGTTGTAATTTCAAACTTATGTTTGTATATAGTTTTTCAAAACTAATAAACTATTCAGTCCTTCCAGATATGACATCCTTTTTTATTATGTCAATGTAATTAACTAAGGCACCAGCTCTAGGCAACTAGGGTCAAGGTCTCTACAAGTTAGATCTAGTATAAGTGGGACTATGTTGGAGTTGGTTCCCTAGAACTAACTTATGTGTACTTTATGATAACTTGTATTCATAGTTTTGAATATTAATAAACTTATTATCACGTCATGATTATTCTTTTGTGTATAATAGTATGTGATAATGTCCTAAAATTGGTTTCTACACTAAAAGGTCATAGTAGTTACCCACTATGATGAGAACCCAGAAGTGATATGACACTATTATTAAATATATATTCTATATTCTGATGATTTCATTTGATGGACACAAAAGATACAGGATATCAGGGGTGGAGACTCATAGAACTTTGAGGAACCTTTACATAGTATATGCCTTTTGTAATATCTAGTATGATATTATGAGAATGAGACCTGCCAGTTGGAAATCCACATTTATATGTTCTATTGGATGTTTATATCTACAAACATGTGTATTGATCCTTAGAATTTAGTATTATTATTAATGAATATTATTAGTCATGTACTTTGCGGTACTGATGAAAATTGTGATAACAGATGTTCGCGGCGAGGTAGGATACATTGGGTGCATCATGAGTAATAATGAATTAATGAATAATGTGAGAAAGGATTTGACCCTTCTGTTATTTAATGGAAGTTGATATCTCACACCCTTTTATGTAAATGATAAAGCCTAAATAAATTCATGTCCATGGTGTTCTATAGGAAAGTTCATATTCATGTAAGTCAAATAAAGATACATTGAGCACATAGGTTGATGGCATCAGCATGAAACCTAATTGATTTGAGATATCATGAAAAAGGGATTATATTACATAGTTATTATCTATATGAGGTATTATGTTGTTGTATCATTAACTTCTTTCTATATGGGTTCCTTGGTGTGTTCCTAGATGCTAACCTTGGAATTTAGGCCACTTCACCTAATTCCACAGAGAAATAGGCCTAGAGGGTGACACACTAAGTGTATCGAGAATATCAGTTAAATAATAATATTATTGTTTATTATTTAACAAGTTGAATAAATATTATTCCTATATATGTTTTAATAATTATTCATGTTTTCTTGATCTCATATATTCCATCACCATTTATTCGAGAGAATATAATGTGAGTAGAATATTTAATAAATATTTATTTTCTATTTAGTAAATATAATATTTATTTATTTATTAGTGAATCATGTAGTAATATTTATTTAATAAATAAATAATCATTATTGAAGTCCTGATAAATATTTTGGAGGAATGGTGGACCGAGTTTAATGTTCCGATGATAAATAATAAATGTTGAATATTATTTGTAAAAAAATATTTAATTTAATTCACAATTTAAGCTCATATTGAGAAATAATATTATTAATATTATTATTTGATATGGGGTTTCATAGGGATTAAATAAATAATAAAGGAAACTTGATCAATTATTTATTTCTATCCCTAGAAATTTATAAACTTAATTAAATTATTTTATCATTAAGCTAATTAATTTTGTTTGGTTGTGCACAACAGATTTGGTGAATCCTCTCAAGACCTATAGAGTTACCTTCTCCAAGAACGCTCCCAAGAATGGAGAGTGATATTCCTCCACCTCCCACTCTCAAGTCAAGAGATATCAAGGATAATTATTTGGAAGTGTTTCTTGAGGATATCAAAGGTATAATACACAAGTGATAATATTTGTCATGATAGAACCTGAAGAATCCTATGGTGATGTTTAGAGATTTTTGGAACACATGTGGATCACCGTTAGAGGGAATATGCTTTGATTCCTATAACTTAATGACTTTACAATTAAGATTTGTTTTCATATTCATCAATGAATAAAAAATTCTAATAAGGTAATTCTTTAATTAATTAAATTAATAATAAATAATATGTGTTGATCCTATCTCTGGTTTCAGAATTATATCCATTTTTTGTTTTCTTTGATTCAATTACATAGATCATGATGTTTATCATTGTGTGAATATTAGATAGATCATCGATAAAAAAAATCAATGTTCGGCACAACCCATCATACGCTAACGTTGTGACTAGAACCTACATAAAATGGGTATCATGCAAGTAATCTAGTTTTTCACAATTGTTAAACTATTTGGTCCTTCGGGATTTGATTCCTTGTAATCATTCCAATGAAAAAAAGTAATTCCCAAACTTCAGGATTCAGTGTTCATAGAGTTACACTCAGACACTAATCTTTTAAAACATTCAAATGAATATAGGGAATAATAATAAAGTTAATAATAGTACTCCTGATAGTTCTATGAATGGAAAAATTTTGAGTTCCAGTTATCAAGTGTTGTGAAGAAAAGCTGTTGACTTCAAATGGTTGTCCAAAACTAATCTTCTCCTAAAGAAATTAATGTGATTTCAAGGTTAGAATTTTGTATTCAATGATAAGAATATGGATTTTTTTGAGAAGTAATTTAGAGAAATCAATGGAAATATAGGATTAATTTTTAGATGGAATGAAGACATGGTTTTTTCAAAAACTCATAGTAAGGGGTTTTTTGTACCGTCTAATGAGACAGAAGAGGAATTTCATTACCTTCACAAAGTCTATTTCTTATTTTAGTGAATATATGAAGGAGATAATCCTTACAACACTCAATAAATTATATATTTCTTGTAAGGTAGTCATGAATTTAAGAAGATTCTAGTAAAAGATCATAAATGTGATCAAATAATTCAAGACAAGTTCATTTAGTCATGAGTGGTTTTTTAAAGACCCGTAAAATTCAAGGGAAATTTTTTCTTAATTTTCTTTAGAATTTTACAAGAGCGCAGTTTCTGACGGCACCTGATTCCGAGGCCCGGTGTGCCCGGAATCAATTTCCGAAGTTTGGCTCGGGTACGTTCAGTGAACGAACGAGCGGGAATTTCTAACTTTTGAACCGGTACCCGGAATCGAATTCTGAGGGCACCGATGAACTCGCAGCGCCGATTTTTGCTTAAGGAGACCTTTTCCGAGGTTGCGTTTTATGCGGGTTCAGAGTTAGTTTTGGGGGAAATAAAATGAAGTTAAATAAAATGTGGGAACACATTTTATTTTTATCCATGTTGGTTATATCCTCCCAAAGGGATTTAGAGGTGGGACCCACATCCACTTAACCTCCCTTGAGAGGATTAAGTGTGGTGGGGCCCACATGAAGCCTAACTCCTCAACTCCCCTTTAAACTCCCAATAACTCCACTCAATTTAATTTTGATAACTTGAGTTTTAATTGAGATGAGTTATTGTTTTTCAAACCTTTGAAATTCAAAGTGGTTTAGTTGTGTAAATAAAATAAGCTTTAAGCTTATTTTATTTTGGTTAGTATCCTTTGCCACCTTGAGAGGTATTGGGAAGCTCTCTCTTCTTCTTCTTCAACCTTGACAAAGAACACGAAGAACACTTAAGCTCCGACGAAGAACGCCGCTTCTCTTCTTCGTAGCCGGTGTGTTTCCGAAGATCGACGACGCCGCTTCTTCAATCTTCTTCCCGTGTCAAAGAAAGGAGACGTCGCTTCCTCCTCGAACTTTCTCCATTAGCTTACGAAGCTTCTCCGGTGACGTACCTCTTCAGACGCACCTCGACGTCAACGGAATCGACGTTCGATTCCCGCGACGCCCGACCTCCGCGACGCTTGTCTTCCGCGGCTTGTTGACGTGCTCTGCACTTGAAACCGAGGTAGGGGTTTAATGTTATTTATTTCCGTTCTTGATTCTGGCATGTCGAATTTCGTCATTTTCGACTTTTATTTATTGAATAAAGCGAGGGGGCCGGACCGCACAAACACGGCCGACCCTCCTCCTTTTTCATATTTGTTCTCTTTGTGGTTGGTACGAAGGAGCGTGGTGTCGTCGCACCACGCGGTTCATGCGGAACATATGCGTGGCGTCGTCGCGCCACGCCGTGGAAAGGAATTCAAGGATGTGACGTCGTCGCGCCGCGTCGAAGGAAACCGAGGATGTCGCGGCCGGAGCGGGGCCGCAGCGGAGGGGCGCGGTGCCGTCGCACCGCGCCGGAAGGCATAGGCCACGGCCGGTCCCGGGTCGCGGTGGAACAAGGTGACCGACGGCCAGCCGGGCCGCCGGTGTCGGAAGCCGGAGAAGAGGACCGGCCTTTGCCGGTCCTGTTGAGAGGGAGCCGGCCGGCCAGGTCGGGCCGGCCGGGATGGAGAAACCCGAGGGAATTTAATTCCCCCGGCCAGCCGAGCAGACCCCATAATGAGGGGGGGCCGCGGTTACAAATGGGGGGCAGTGCCCCCCCCCCCCCCGATTTTCCAATCACCTCGGCCTTCGGCCGAGCTGGTAGCGTGCCCAGCGCGCTGCGTCCAGTCGGACCAGCGTCGGGCCGCGCCGCGCCGCGCCGCGCCGGGCTGGGCCAGGCCGTGCCGGGCCAGGACGACCCTGTCCGGGGCGGGTCGACCCGGTTCGGACCAACCGGGGGGTCTCGGGCCGGGTCGGCCCGGGCCCGAAACCCCCGTTACCGAACTATTTAGGTTCAAATGCCCATATCTCGGGCTACGGACCTCCAAATGACGCTCCATCAGCGACGATGTGATCCTTGGATCGAGACGGTCATTTTGGTATATTTCACTCAAGGTTTCGGAATACTTTGAGTTTGGCCGGGTTGGTTCGTACACGAACCCAACCGGGCCCTCGGAGCGGAAACGCTCATATCTTGAGCTACGGACGTCTGAATGACGTGTCATCGACTTTGTTGAGTTCCTCTTAGTGAGACGGATCTTTTGGCATACTCCGCCCGAGGTTTGGACGCAGGTGGAGTGCGGTCGGGTTGGTTTTGCCTTAAAAATCAACCGGGCCCCTCGGACGAAAAGGCCAATAACTCTCAGACAGGGCGTCTGATTGACGTGCCGTATGTTGCGTTGAGTTCCTGTTGACGAGACGGAACTTTTGGATACATCAACTCTGGACTTTGTGACAGTTGATGTATCAGCTTCTCGGCTCATGGAGCGGACCCTCCTGAACGAGCTTGCTGTGTGCGGGAACCCTAGAGCTGGTTGCGATCACTACTGTGACGACGACGACTGTACAGAGATCCTCAGTGGATTCGACTGCGACGATGATGAAAACGGTACGGGAATCCTCCGTGTTTTCGGCAGTGATCACTACGATACATCTTGGGATACATCAAAGCTGGACTACATGTCAGTTGATGCATCGACCTCTTAGCTCATGGAGTAGACCCTCCCGGAACGAGCATGTTGTGTGCGGAAACCCTAGAGACGGTTGAGACTTGACGACTACTGATCGAATGACTCGGTGTATTACGGATAGCCCAGAGATGCGCTTGGTTGTAGCGGCACAGGGGAGCACTTGGTTGTAGCGGCAGACCCACGACAGAGGTGCGCTTGGTTGTAGCCGCACAGGGGAGCGCTTGGTTGTAGCGGCAGACCCACGACAGAGGTGCGCTTGGTTGTAGCGGCACAGGGGAGCGCTTGGTTGTAGCGGCAGACCCACGACAGAGGTGCGCTTGGTTGTAGCGGCACAGGGGAGCGCTTGGTTGTAGCGGCATAACCACTGTAATTGATGGAGAAGGAGTTTCCCAATAGCTTTGGGTTCAACTTCATGATCGATCATGTATGGGTCATTGCGAGGGTTAGTACCTACAGATCCTTTGTGGGTCCGACGACTTAGAAGAATCAGTGGCTACATCTGATTATCTCTAACATCATACGAAGTATACCTGTGTGATCTGAATCCTGTTTACCTTCCTGTGTAGATTGTGTTGTGAAATCCTGTGTGGATTACGTTTTGATTTTCTGTGTGGAATACGTATACTTTTCTGTGTGGACTGAGTTGTACTTGGGCTCGGAGGTTGGAGCGTATTGGAATTCATGACTTAGGTATATGTATGGGCATATACCTAAGCAGTGTCGGTTGTTACTTCATGATTGTAACTTTCTTTTGTGGTTATCCTTTGTGGATTTTGGGAGACCTTCGGGGGTCTCAGGGTCCCTATTGAGTAGCTTATACTCACCCCTGCACGGGCTATGCCCGCACTACATTGTGTTGGTTGCAGACGATGGACATCGTTGATCGTGGTTGAGGCTTGTAGAGCAGGACGGTACCTGTAGGTGGACCATTTGGGCGGAACGTGCTCGGAGCGGACGGCGGAACCCGAGGAGCAGTGGAGCTATCTGTACCCACCCTTCAGGTGGGATTTCTAGTGGATAGCTTGGTTTAGTGTCTTTTACTTTACAGTAGCTGTTTTCCCTTTCGAGTTGTACTTTACTTTCAGTTTGGGTCTGTATACTGGCCCATTTACTTTTCCGCACTTTCAGTTGTACTCTGTTTTTACTTAGTGTTTACTTTTCCGCTTTCTTACTCTGTGGTGCTTGTTTACCTTACAAAGGCAATGCCTTCCCTTTTAACCGGGAATTACGCCTTGGTGCTAGTCCCCAGCCCCTGGCCTATGGAAGGCGGGCTTGGGGTAGTCACGACACGGGCCCCGAGGGTGGGTCGTGACAAATTGGTATCAAAGGAGTTCGGTTCTACCGCGAACTCTGATCTTTCTATGTGAAGCAATAATGTTTAGCGTATTTAGTGTGGTTATCAGTCCAGGGAGTCCAGTGTTGGTGCGGCGGCCGACGTATCCGTACACCAGGACCCTGACTTCTGATTTCCGACTTAATGCACGAAAACATTGATTGTGTGTGTGTTTCAAAGTTTTCTTTGTGATTACTTTATATCAGCTCACCAGGTATATTTTTCTGACCGTAGTGCACCTGTTTCCTTTTCAGGATGGCCCCACGATGACAGCCAGCTAGGGTTTCGAGAGTCGAGCGTGATGACAGCCCACCGAGCGATGAGGCCTCGGTGCAAGTCCCTTTGTCAGCAGTGGCACCGGCGGTAGCTCTACCTGCCGAGCCACCGATACTTCCAGCACCAGCCGCTGACGATGCACGTCGCCTCAGCGCACTGCATGAGTTTCAGCACCAGCGACCGCCCTGGTTTCGTGTGGAGACGGACCCCCAGGCAGCCGAGGACTGGCTAGAGGCCGTCGTACGAGTTTTCAGGCTAGTGAGGACACCAGCAGACCTCATGGTGATCCTCGCTGCGAGCCTACTGCACGCAGCAGCGGGCCGATGGTGGAGCTTGATGCTCCAGGTTCACGACGAGACATCTCTTCTCTGGACGGACTTTGAGAGAATCTTCCGCTCGGAGTTCATCCCAGCCACCCTCCATGCGGTGCGCATTCAGGAGCTTCTTCAGCTGCGGCAGGGCAGCTTGACAGTGGCCCAGTACTCGGAGAGATTTACTGATCTCTCACGCTACTCCACAGACATGGTACGGGACCCGTTCTTCCGGGCCCGGTGCTTCGAGCAGGGACTGAGGCATGAGATCAGGGCTTCGATGATCTCCCTCAACATTCTGACGTAGGAAGAGGTGTTGGAGAGAGCCCTTTTAGTAGAGAGTTTCCTTGCCGAGTAGGCACCAGCGGCAGGACCCTCCGCAGGACGGCCCGTAGCAGGGTCTTCTGCAGCTGCCAGTCGACAGGTGACGTAGAGGTCCAAGAGGACTAGACCTACAGTTGGTCGACAGAATGACTCTGGATCGTTTGTGCGAGGCACTCGAGGTGGACAACGACTTGCCATGAGAGGGCAATATTACTCCTGCGGCGGGATTGGTCACATGGCTCATGACTGTCCGACCCGCCAAACGGATGACCAGCAGATGAACGAAGGATTCCCCAGGTAGAGGCAGAGGTTCAATCAGGGTGGTCCGCAGGGTGCAGGCGGACGAGGCAGAGGAGTTGGCCGAGTAGCATATGGTGGGCGACACTTCGAGGTGTTTCCACCACCACTACCACTGGGAGGTCCGCCCCGACCATAGGGAGTTGGTGGACATGGGAGAGCTCAGCTTCAGGCAGCTGAGGCCTTCGATCATGGAGCTCTAGGAGCAAATGGATAGGAGCGGAACTAGTGGATACGTCTTTTGTACTACTAGTTCCTTGTTGTTATTGTGTAGCGTCTTTGTAATATGAGCTACAATAATAAAAGACGCATACCTTTGTGATTTTTTCATTCCTGTACTCTTTTGTGTTGTTACTAAGAGGTTCCAGTTTTTACTGTTGACTTGACCCTCATTTGTGAGACATCTACTAGAGGAGACCAAGTTACCACACACTGAAGCCGACAGTGTGACTCAACCCTTGGAGGCAAGAGTAACAGTTGGATCTCTTGGTAGTAGCGTCGAGGCCTTACGATGTCATCCTTGGTATGGATTAGTATCATCCATGTCGGGATTGACTGTATTAGGAAAAGAACGTGGTTCATCCAAGGGATGAGACCAGATTTCTCTTATAGGAAAAGAAGAAATCATAGCAGCTCTTGTGGGACCAGAGGTGGTCCAGGCCAAGATAGAGAAGGTCCAGGTCATCCAGGAGCGGATGAAGACAACTCAGAGTCGATAGAAGTCTTTCGCTAACGGGAGGCGGAGGCCACTAGAGTTCGAGGATGGCGACCACGTCTTCTTGCGTGTCTCACCTCGACGTGGATTACGGAGAATTGGCCAAGGCGGCAAGTTATCTCCGCGCTTCATCGGACCATTCTAGGTCCTCAGCAGGATAGGTGAGGTGGCTTATCGCCTGGCTCTACCACCTCAGTTACACAGGGTGCACGACGTCTTCCACGTATCTCAGCTGAGGAGATACGTGCACGACCCGACGCACATCATTTACCATGGGGAGCTTGACGTTGACGATGGGGATACTTTTACGGAGGTCCTGGTGGAGATCGAGGATCAACAAGAGCAGGTCCTACATGGACGGTCGATTCCTCTAGTGTGCATCAGATGGCAGCACGGGAACCTCCAGGAGAGCACTTGGGAGCAGGAGGCTCAGATGCGTGCTCAGTACCCTCATTTTTTTCCCTAGTTTTGATGTATCCTTACGGGGATGTAAATCCCTGAGGTGGGAGTAATGTAAAGACCCGTAAAATTCAAGGGAAATTTTTTCTTAATTTTCTTTAGAATTTTACAAGAGTGCGGTTTTTGACGGCACCTGATTCCGAGGCCCGGTGTGCCCGGAATCAATTTCTGAAGTTTGGCTCAGGTACGTTCAGTGAACGAACAAGCGGGAATTTCTAACTTTTGAACCAGTGCCCAGAATCGAATTTTGAGGGCACCGATGAACTCACAGCGCCGATTTTCGCTTAAGGGGACCTTTTCCGAGGTTGCGTTTTATGTGGGTTGAGATTTAGTTTTGCGGGAAATAAAATGAAGTTAAATAAAATGTGGGAACACATTTTATTTTTATCCATGTTGGTTAAATCCTCCCAAAGGGAGTTAGAGGTGGGACCCACATCCACTTAACCTCCCTTGATAGGATTAAGTGTGGTGGGGCCCACATGAAGCCTAACTCCTCAAATCCACTTTAAACTCCCAATAACTCCACTCAATTTAATTTTGATAACTTGAGTTTTAATTGAGATGAGTTATTGTTTTTCAAACCTTTGAAATTCAAAGTGGTTTAGTTGTGTAAATAAAATAAGCTTTAAGCTTATTTTATTTTGGTTAGTATCATTTGCCACATTGAGAGGTTTTGGGAAGCTCTCTCTTCTTCTTCTTCAACCTTGACGAAGAACACGAAGAACACTTAAGCTCCGACGAAGAACGCCGCTTCTCTTCTTCGTAGCCGGTGTGTTTCCGAAGATCGACGACGCCGCTTCTTCGATCTTCTTCCTGTGTCAAATAAATGAGACGCCGCTTCCTCCTCGAACTTTCTCGGTCAGCTTACGAAGCTTCTCCGGCGACGTACCTCTTCGGATGCACCTCGACGTCAACAGGATCGACGTTCGATTCCTGCGACGCCCGACCTCCGCGACACTTGTCTTCCGCGGCTTGTTGACGTGCTCCGCACTTGAAACTGAGGTAGGGGTTTAATGTTATTTATTTCCGTTCTTGATTCTGGCATGTCGAATTTCGTCGTTTTCGACTTTTATTTATTGAATAAAGCGAGGGGGCTGGACCGCATAAACACGGCCGACCCTCCTCCTTTTTCATATTTGTTCTCTTTGTGGTTGGTACGAAGGAGCGCGGTGCCGTCGCACCACGCGGTTCATGCGGAACATATGCGTGGCGTCGTCTCGCCGCGCCGTGGAAAGGAATTCAAGGACGCGATGCCGTCGCACCGCGTCAAAGGAAACCGAGGACGCCGCGGCCGGAGCGGGGCCGTGGCGGAGGGGCGCGGTGCCGTCGCACCACGCTGGACGGCATAGGCCACGGCTGGTTCCGGGCCGCGGTGGAACAAGGTGACCGGCGGCCAGCCGGGTCGCTGGTGTCGGAAGCCGGAGAAGAGGACCGGCCTTTTCCGGTCCTGTTGAGAGGGATCCGGCCGGCCAGGTCGGGCCGGCCGGGATGGAGAAACCCGGGGGAATTTAATTCCCCTGGCCAGCCGAGCGGCCCCCCATAATGAGGGGGGGGCCCGATTTTCCAATCAGCTCGGCCTTCGGCCGAGCTGGCAGCGCACCGGGCCACGCCGCGCCGCACCGTGCTAGGCTGGGCCGACCCTGTCCGGGGCAGGTCGACCCGGTTTGGGCCAACCGGGGGGTCTCGGGCCGGGTCGGCCCGGGCCCGAAACCCCCGTTACCGAACTATTTAGGTTCAAATGCCCATATCTCGGGCTACGGACCTCCAAACGATGCGCCGTCAGCGGAGATGCGATCCCTGGATCGTGACGGTCGTTTCGGTATATCGCACTCAAGGTTTCGGAATACTTTGTGTTCGGCCGGGTTGGTTCGTACACGAAACCAACCGGGCCCTCGGAGCGGAAACGCTCATATCTTGAGCTACGGACGTTCGAATGATGTGTCGTCGACTTTGTTGAGTTCCTCTTAGTGAGACGGATCTTTTGGAATACTCCGCCCAAGGTTTGGATGCAGGTGGAGTACGGTCAGGTTGGTTTTGCCTTAAAAACCAACCGGGCCCCTGGGACGAAAAAGCCAATAACTCTCAGATCGGGCGTCCGATTGACGCGCCGTCTATTGCGTTGAGTTCCTGTTAATGATACGGAACTTTTGGATACATCAACTCTGGACTTTGTGACAGTTGATGTATCAGCTTCTCGGCTCGTGGAGCGGACCCTCCTGAACGAGCTTGTTGTGTGCGGGAACCCTAGAGCTGGCTGCGATCACTACTGTGACGATGACGACTGTACAGAGATCCTTAGTGGATTCGACTGCGACGATGATGAAAATGGTACGGGAATCCTCCGTGTTTTCGGCAGTGATCACTACGGTACATCTTGGGATACATCAACGCCAGACTACATGTCAGTTGATGCATCGACCTCTTAGCTCATGGAGTGGACCCTCTCGGAACGAGCATGCAGTGTGCGGAAACCCTAGAGCCGGTTGAGACTTGACGACTACTGATCGAATGACTCAGTGTGTTACGGATAGCCCAGAAGTGCACTTGGTTGTAGCGACACAGGGGAGCGCTTGGTTGTAGCGGCAGACCCACGACAGAGGTGCGCTTGGTTGTAGCGGCACAGGGGAGCGCTTGGTTGTAGCGGCAGACCCACGACAGAGGTGCGCTTGGTTGTAGCGGCACAGGGGGGCGTTTGGTTGTAGCGGCAGACCCACGACAGAGGTGCTCTTGGTTGCAGCGTCACAGGGGAGCGCTTGGTTGTAGCGGCAGACCCACGACAGAGGTACGCTTGGTTGTAGCGGCACAGGGGAGCGCTTGGTTGTAGCGGCATAACCACTGTACTTGATGGAGAAGGAGTTTCCCAACAGCTTTGGGTTCAAATTCATGATCGATCCTGTATGGGTCATTGTGAGGGTTAATACCTACAGATCCTTTTTGGGTCCGACGACTTAGAAGAATCAGTGGCTACATCTGATTATCTCTAACATCATACAAAGTATACCTGTGTTAGATGAATCTTGTTTACCTTCCTGTGTGGATTGTGTTGTGAAATCCTGTGTGGATTACGTTTTTCTTTCCTGTGTGGAATACGTATACTTTCCTGTGTGGACTGAGTTGTACTTGGGCTCGGAGGTTGGAGCGTATTAGAATTCATGACTTAGGTATATGTGTGGGCATATACCTAAGCAGTGTCGGTTGTTACTCCATGATTGTAACTTTCTTTTGTGGTTATCCTTTGTGGATTTTGGGAGACCTTCAGGGGTCTCGGGGTCCCTACTGAATAGCTTATACTCACCCCTACACAGGCTATGCCCGCACTACGTTGTGTTGGTTGCAGACGACGGACAGCGTTGATCATGGTTGAGGCTTGCAGAGCAGGACGGTACCTGGAGGTGGACCCCTGGGCGGAACGTGCTCGGAGCGGACGGCGGAACCTGAGGAGCAGTGGAGATATCTATACCCACCCTTCAAGTTGTACTTTACTTTCAGTTTGGGTTTGTATACTGGCCCATTTACTTTTCCGAACTTTCATTTGTACTCTGTTTTTACTTAGTGTTTACTTTTCTGCTTGCTTACTCTGTGGTGCTTGTTTACTTTACAAAGGCAATGCCTTCCCTTTTTACCGGGAATTACGCCTTGGTGCTAGTCGCCAGCCCCTGGCCTATGGAAGACGGGCTTGGGGTAGTCACGGCACGGGCCCCGAGGGCGGGTCGTGACATGTTTAGAGAGTTGGTGAGATGGATAAAATATTGTTTCTTGATATGTATTTAAGGAATCTAATTTTGAATGATATTATGATTAATTTCAACAGATATAATCTAAGGTATATGAATCAATTCATTCAGCAAGAAAATAGGTTTTTATCCTTTTATAAGATTAATCAATCATCTATTAAATAAAAAAAGGGTTGAATTATATGAGGAGGATAGATACAAGTGTCACCATAATAGTATATTATCTACCAATGAATTGAGAAATATCTCTTTCTTTTGGAGAAACGTTTAATGGAAAATGGTGGTTGTTAGTTCAGAAGATTATGTGCCTACAATTTAGAAAGGTTATAAAATCCTACTCTAACTGAGGGGGGGATTGATGAAGTAGTTACTGATGAATTTTGTTTTAAGAAGTTTGATCATTGAGAAGAAAATATACAATTCACAGAGAGACATATGTGAATTTTGGATGAGATTCTCCAATCTCTTATTATTCATAATATTTGAAATGTGGAAGGTATCATTATATATCATGTTTCAAGGACTAATATTCATAATGGTGATGGTTAAATTCCTACTCTTATGAGTTGAATTTGTGAATTATTTGTTTTTGATGTGATTAATATGGAATAAGAACCTAGGATTATGAGCTCAAATACTAGACAAAATTCATGAAATGTAGACCATCCTTCTCTCAATGTCTCTCTAATAAATATAGAATCTGATGATGTAGTTGTGGAAGAAGCTACTTTATTCCTAATATCTAGAATAAGAATACAATCTGAGGATAATAAAAGAAAAAAAATAGAGAAATAGGCTCCTTAAAATCCTACTACATTACATATTTCTTCATAATATGAAATATCTCTTTCATAGGGTTAAATTTCTAAATTGTCTACAATAATTCTTGCTAAGTTTGAATCTTTAAGGAAATAAATTTCTCATTTGAAGAAATAATTAATGAATTTAAGATGTTAATTACAAATCTTGAATTATTTTTATATTTCAAAATATCATTTTTATTCTCTTATGGATATGATTATTTACAATCTAGTATTTAAAGAGTTAATGAAAAAAAATCTTTGTTGAGGAAAATGATAACAACCCAATTTGATTTTATCAAGGGTTTTAAACCTCTTCACTAAGAAAAATCCTTTTACAGTTCTACTAGATATCAATTCTATTAAGGATTATACCATAATTGTTTCTTCTAAATTGAGCTTATTAATTTCTGATGTTCAAGAGATGTTGTGTGACATTGTACCTCCTTATATTTTTAAATAGTTAAAAAATGATTTCCTAGTTTTAGTACATATTCATCCAATTGAGAAGTGAATATTTGATCATCCGGTGTAATATTTTTCTACTCTTTCTACATTTTTTCAAATAAATTTTTAATGTTTGAAAGGATAAGTCAAATAATATTCTTCTCAATATTCTCATAATTTTTAGAGGATTAAAATTTGGGGAAATCCTTTCAATAACAATTTTTATTTTTTATGATAAGGTTAAGGAAATTATAACTTTACCGAAGGAATCTAGTTCCAATTATGGATTTGAATATAAGAACCTTACAATAAATAATTATATAGTTCCACATAATTTTCAAAAAGGAATGAATATGATTATGTAAAATGATCAACCCTAAACTTTGGATTCAAACACTGCCCAGTCAGATTTTCATGAACCAACACGGGTTAAACCTAAATCGGACACCCGATCCAGCCTACAAAAAAACTAGATAGGTGTTCCAAATCCTCCTAGGTTGGAAAATAGTTTCTATAATCAATAAAAACTCAAGTGGGAATGATTTATCCAATTAATAATAGATTAAAAATAATAATATGAAAAATAACATAAACATATGCAGCAAAAGTAAAATGAACAACTAAACAGACCTCCATGAGACCTCATGGGTCACCACCATCCACATAACCAAGATTTATCCTTAATAAATCCAAATCTATACTAAACCTAAAATTGAAAATGATAATTTATCTGTTATCACCAAGATGATCAGTAGGGATTCCAAGAGTAAAAGTGTGCACTATGCTTCACCTTTAAAGATAAAACCACTTCTTTATAGTTTTAAAACACTAATATATAAAGATATGGATTTAATTTCATTTAAAAATAAATATCAAGATGATATGTCAAAATAAATATTTCCCTTTTAAATTTAAAAATATTTTTTAAAGAAATATAAACCTTCCAAGAAACCATTTATAAAATGAAACACACAGAAATATAAGATTTTCATAAGTAAAGGTAGCGGAAATTATTTTATAAAAGTGTCACAAAATAGAGAAGAATAGAATACATGTAAAACAAAAAATTGTGGGAGTATCCTAAACATAAATGGAATATACCATATATGTGCTCAGTTCAGAACCATTTATTGTCCTATTGATGTGATCCATAGTCTATAACCAACCCGGATTCACTCAACTAGCCTCACCGGTGGCACAGTCCACCATAGCTTTCCCTTCCATGGGGATCTATTCCATTTAATCAAGACTAAATATAAACCATCTCTTGACTCTCACTAAAATTCCTAGGATTCCATGATAATAGAAAAATGTGAGGTGAGAAAGCAAGAAAAAATACATCATCTCAATCATAAGTCATTACAATCCATCATGCATGCTAATCCCACATCCCAACACTAGTTTTGTGAAGACCCTCCCTAAACTAAATGACTTTCATATAGGTGTGCACTTCTAAGGTAAGTATTTAGAAGTGTTAACCAGACCTTAGTATTTTTAGTATTCAAAATCATTTCCAAGGAAACATCTATCTTTTCAAAAGACAATTTTGAAACCCAAGGAAATATCAAACCATGTTTACATGTTTCCAACCAGGCCTTTTCTCTTAGAAATAAATGTTGATCATTTGTAAAATCACTTTTAAACTATATCCATTACATTCCAAAGACACTATTTACACTTAGACACAAACACACACACACACACACACATATATATATATATATATGAATACCCCTTAACCAAATTTATATATTCACACAACCTTATTAGAATATGTACAAATAGAGTACCTATATACACAGATATGTGTAAAATTCACATTTAAAGGAGGAAATAGAATTAAAAACCATTTTTAAACTCTTTGGAAATCAAACATGCCATCATGAAATTATAGAAAATCGGTCAAAAGGACAAAAAATTATCATTATTTTAAAACTAATTCATTTAAAACCAATTAAAAAACAATCACCTAAGGTAATTGACATTTAAAAAAAGTTTCAATACATGTTTTATCAAGATAAATTCATTAAGGAAGCATTGAGATATTATATAATATAAGGGGGAAACCAATTAAAAACATTACAACCATTTTCTAAAGAATATACACTTCATAATATAATGAACAATTCTCATTTAAACAATAATGAAACTATAGTTTTGATTTAAAGGATAATATATATAGTAACTATCTCAAATGGTGTGGAATCCATCTCCTTTGATGAATAACATAATAAAGGGCCTCAAATAAACCCTCACAAACCCTAGGAACCAAGAATCAGCCAAAAAACACCCAAATTTGATTCGGGTTCACCCTAATTCATGCGAACAATAAGGGAGGAAAAGAAACCAAAAGTAGAGGAGTTAAAGAATGAGGGATAGAATAGTAAATTTCAACCTGATATGATCACATCAAGAATCAAAATGGACATAAACTCAGTGAAGGGATAGGTAGAAGGTGGGGTGCATGGATAGGATCCCCTCCTAAGTGCTGAGAAAGATATTTTGATGTTGGGAGTGGAATGAGAAAAATGAATTCCTTTAGGGGATTTAATTGAATAATTTAAAATCATTAAGTTCAAAAAAAAAATTAACCCCTAAACATTGTACATGGTTTGGTTGCAGGATTTATTAAACCATATTCCAATCATTGACCCTCTGTATCCCTCTATAGCATCATGTATGGGTAGGATTCATGGTTTAACAAACCATGCACCAACTGTGTGGTTTGGATCTAAAATATTATAGTGTTTATCTCATGGTTTCTGCATGGTTTGTAAAATCATGTTCCTTAACCGTATAACATGCTCTACATACCCAAAGCTACCATTTTCATAGAAAATTTACCCAAGGAAAATTAAATAGATAGAACTCAAAAATAAATGAATTAATTGAGTAGTGTCGGTTCTGGGTGTGACAATTCTCCCCACCATGGAACTTTCTTCCTATATAAAGTCCAAAAATATGTATTTGATTAAGAATAAAGAAAGGTCAAAACACTCTCAAAATGAGACCCTAGAACCCAAGGACAGAAGAACAAACACTTTCTTTCCCTTAAAACCCTATAACCCAAAAATCCCAAAGATCTAAAGAGATCATTATCAGGAATTAAATAAAACATCCAAGGAGAAAATTAATGAAACTAAGTAACTCAAACAACCAAATGAAAGAATGAAATGAGAATGAGACTTACACCTTTAAACACAACTCAATTAAATAACACCCCTACCCATAATATATTGATCAACATAAAAACTCATCATGGTCTATTTAAGATCTCCACAAGCATATATCCCATGACCCAGGGTCCAAGATAACCAATATATTATGATTGGGGTCAGGTGAGGTGGGTACAAGGAATTGCCTCATCAATCAAAATTCAAAATTCCCAAGAAATTGGTACATGAAGGTTTTGAGGATCAAATTCACCATGAGCTCCCTCTATGGTGGTCTCCCCACCATTTTGAAGCTAGCATGGTGGTTTAACCAGTGTAAGATAGAACCCAAAATTACACTACTAGAATTTCTAACCCATGGGATAGCAACAATGAGAACCAACCAAATTACATTTATAAATTCCTAAAAACAAAAAGTCACTCTCCAAATGAGAAAAAAATAAAGGATAGAATAAGAGAAGTAGGAAAAGAAAAGGGTGAATACCTTAAAGTTACATGATTCACTATTGAGATCCCTTAACTAGAGAGGATCTCTTCTCTAAAATATGCTTCTGATTATATAGCTAATAGAGATGACCCAACCAACCATAGTGGTGATAGGTATTTGGGATAACTAAACAATAGATCTTAGAGTTCCTGAACCAACCACATTAGAATCACACATGAGGAGGCTTCTTTTCTAAAGTGGTAGTAACTAAAGAAGGTCATGCAATACAGACTCCTCCAGTATTCACTTCTCACCGGATGGGGATCCTTCACTAGCATTGAGAATAATATAGCCTTCACTCACCATGGGTTTCCCTAAAAATTCCAACTCATCTTGATAGACCTCACTCACCAACCCATCAAATAGGACATGCCTTAATAAAAGGACTTAGTCACTAAGATTATGTGAATATCCTTCATTAACCAATGAGCCTTCAAAGAGTTAGTCCTCAAAACATCTGGAGGAAAGGGAACCAACTCATTAAAATTATCATCGTACTCCTTCACAATTCATTGTCATTATTGGAGTCTCATAAGCTCCGCCACCTTTTTCCTTAAACTTTTCAAGAAGGAACCACTAATAAAATTTTGTCTTAAATAACTCCCATGACATCAAACTTGTAACTGTGGTAGGATTATTATCTTACATCAATCCAAACTTGACCCTTCAAACAATCCCAGAATGACTTTTACCCTCATAGTGTTAGGAGTTCCTAAGTATTTTAAGACTCCCTAAACTACCTCAATCCACTCCACTATCCCTCTAGATCCCGAGTTTCATTAATGGATAGTCAAACCCAACAAAGTAACTATCCCCACCACTCTATACTAATACTAGGTGTTGTCACCAATTGACCAAGACACTCTTTAATCCATGTGAACCCTCATAAATCTTTTGGGAGGTATACTCTATATAATAAAATAAATAAAAATTAAAATCAAAAATAACATCAATTTTCATCCCATATATAAATAATTAAATATCAACTAAAAATATTAATCCTAGAAATGAAATAAATAAAATCACTAAAATCAATTTGAAAATATCACCCCTTTTAAAGAATTTAAAACTTCACTTTTCACATTTCATAATTTTTAAATCACACAAACAAATTTCAAACCACTTTAAATTCCAATGTTCAATTTTTAAGACATTGTTTCCACTTGATTCCATCTCATAATCACACAAGTTTTTAATTTAAAACATTCAAAAGTCTTCGACCTCAAAATACACTCACTTTATTTCAAGAACACTCCCTTTTTATATTTTAAAAATACACCAATTCCTTTAAAACTAAATCTTAACCATTTTCATTAACCTATTGTAGTCTATAAATATTCACATATAAACATAAATTGGCACACACTTATATGAACACCTACGTACACATGTAAGCATGATCTTAAAACATACAAACACACACACACAGAGATATATATATATATATATATATATATATATTTGTGTTTGAACCTTCATAAATAATACCAAGGTTCAAATAAAAATGGTTGAGGAAACTTTTAAAATCATTCTTTTAAAAAAATACGACAAATCTGAAACCACATTTTATCATCAAAAAAAACATTTCCAAAACCCCAATTCACCTTTCATTCCACATTTTAAAAAACATTTTCAAGCATCCTAAATAATTTTCATTTCAATTTCAAATAACCTAAGGTTTTTATTTTATATCTCATACTTTTATAAACCAAACATCATTTAAAAATCAAGGGAAACACCACCAAAAACATCTCAAACCAATAATAAGAATAAAAAAAGAAACCCAACACTTAAAGAACATAAATTCCAAAAAAAATAAGGAATTAATAACTGCACATAGTTTGGACACATGGTTTAATAGACTATGAACCAACCATGTTAATCTCACTAGATATTGATAGAGGTGTCTACATGGAAATAACATAGTTTTATAGACTGTGCACAGTGATTGTGCACCCTTTAAATCCATCCAAAAATCTACTCCAAACTTTGGATCTTGTTAAAATAGTCCAAAAAACCTCAATACCAACCATAAATACTCAAATAAAGACCCAAAACTTCAAAAAAATCCAAGAACCAAGCTTGGATTCTAGATAAAAACATCTCGAACCACCCTGAAAACTAAAGTGTCCTCCCAAATAATTGGTGATCAAGAACCTACCTTTGACTTACCACTTGAATTATGATGATTCTAGCTCCAAATGATTGAAAATCTATAGATAAAAATGTTTAAGCTCCTTTGATACCATATTTTCATGAACCAACCTAATTTAAACATGAACCAAGCACCGAATCCAGCCCTCAACAAGACCCGAGAATCATTCTTGACCCTTATGGACTAGAAAATAGTGTTGGACATCAATAAAAATTAAATTGGGAATGATTTATCCCATGAAAAATAGATAAAAAAACAAGAACATAACAAATAAAATAAAAAGTGGAAATTTAAAAAAAAAATAAGCAACTAAACATGCCTTCATGTGGTCTCACAGCTCACCGCCAACTATAGAACCAAGCTTGCTCCTTGGGAGATCTAAAGTTAGATAAAACCTGAAATTGAAAAAGATAATGTGGGTGTGAGAAATGGTGTTATTATTAGGGATTCAAATATTAAAATCACTCCCAATTATTCACCTTTAAATATAAAACCACTTATTTCTAGTTTTAAAATAAAAATACATAAAGATATGGTTTTACTTTCCTTTGAAAATAAATAGAAAGCTGATATTTCAAAATAACTATTTACATTTTTAATTTAAAAATGATTATCAAAGAAATATAAACTTTCCAACAAAACATTTATAAAATGAAACATAAGGAAAATTAAGAGATTCAATAGTAAAGTATGATTGTGGAAATGATTTTATAAAAGTGTCACAAAATATAGGAGAGTAGAATACATGTAAAATAGATATCATGGGAGTATCCTAAATATCAAGTGAAGATATCCTATATTTAGCCAGATCAGATCCATCGATTTGCCTATCAATGTAATCCATAGTCTATAACTAACTTAATTTCACTCAACTATCCTCACCAGTGGTAGAGTCTACCATGGCCTTTCCCTTCTATGGGGATCTGGTTCATCTAATCGGGACTAAATAATTACCATCACTTGACTCTCACTTAAACACCTAGGATACCATGATAATAGAAAAATGGGAGGATATGAAGTGATCAAAAATACAAAATCTCAATCATAAGTCGTTACAATCCATCATACATGTTAATCCCACCTCCTCACACCATCTATGTGAAGATCTTACCTAAACTAGAGGACTTCCATGGAAGTGTTCACTTATAAGGTAAATATTTAAAAGTACAAACCAGGCCTTAGTATTTTGGGGATTCAAAATAATTTCCATGGAAACATATTTCTCTTCAAAATCCAATTAAGAAGCATAAGGAAACATCAAACCATGTTTTCAAGGTTCTAATCGAGCCTTCTCACTTAGAAATAAATATTACACGTTTGGAAAACCACTATGAAACCATATCATGTTCCAAAACCACTCTTTACACTTATATATATATATTAATACCCCTTTACCCAATATACATATTCATAAAACCTTCTATGAATATGTACAAATAGATTACCTCTATATTGTAGGTTCTGAGCGCAGCAGAATCATGCGATGAGCAGTGCCCAAATTTTCTTTTTTCCAAAATCGATGATCAATCCAAGATCCATATGATGTTTAATCACCATGATCAATAGAATTGAATAAAATATACACAACATTAATCACATCAGAACTAGAGAGAGGATATCAACACATATTTTTTATAATTAATTTAATTAGATAAATAATTACCTGTAAGGAATTCCTTCTTCATAGATGAGTCTGGCGATAGATGTAACATCCCAAGTAAATAAAGATATAATAAATTATCATTTTTATTAATATTTGTGAAATAAATATTAATTTTACTTTAAATAGGTTTCTATGTTCGAGGGCGTACCTGATACGCAACAACGGGTTTCTTTGAAATCTTACGTTGCATACTAATAATATAATATTATTATTTTAAATGGTAGTTAACGCCTAGTCGCTGTATTGGCGGGAATTAATAGAACTAACTAAAATATGAATATACATGTTTGTTAAATGTTTTTACATTTATCCAATAAATTTTAGAGGCTTAAAATAAGAAAATAATTCAATTTTAAGCATAAATACTCTAATATTCACTAAAAGGTCGATTTATTGCCTTTTGATGGAGAACCCTCTTTAAATCTTGTTTTGGTCATTCTTATATGTTCTATTCGACCAAATAAAATTCTTCTTTAGAATCATGACATCAAAATTTACTTTGGGTAAAGTTTTGGTATTTTTCTATCAAAGTTCATTTTTTAATGAATAGTGAAAAATACTATATTTTAATTCAAAATTGCCTTTTAATATAATTTATTTATATGGTTAAATTATCATTTTAATTGGTTTTAAAATTTATTTAGAATATATTTTTACTATTTAATCCAATGTTTGTCATTTGAATTAATTTCACTTTGAAATTGGACATAAACAAGTGTCAATCTTTTGATAGTTAATATTTCTTAAAAACATGCTTTTTGTTTTGACAATGGGAATTAATTTTAAATTAATTAATCCAAATTTTATGATTTTAATTTGGTAAAATAGACATAATTTTTGAATTTCATAATATCAAATATATCTTAGGATTAATGTTTTGTATCTTTCTGAAAAACATCAATTTTTCATGAATAGTGAAAACACTGAGTAGTAGTTAAAAAGCTGACTTTTTCATTTAAATGAATTTTTACTTCTTCTGTGAATTAAATTTTAAAAATACAAGATACATGGTTGTTATTATTAAGTAAAATTTGATTCAATAAGATGAAAATAATTTTTGGTGAATAGTAACTTTTGACTTTTTTTACCGTGGTTAAAGGTAAATAGGGTAATTAAAGGTAAAAATAATATTAAATTAAGATTAAATTACCCTAAAACTTGTCCTGTCCTTATTTTATGAAAAATTTCTGACCAAGAAAATACTTTGGTGAGACTTTTGGCCTTTTAAATCCACTTGGGTGAGATAATGACATTAATAACTTTTTTTAAAAGTAAAAATAAAAATATCATAAACATGCATTGTTTTGCTAAAACAATTTTAATGTGGGGTTATGTAATTGATATATTTGAATATAAATATTCATTATAAAGCTAAAAATATTTCCTAGATCATGGTATTTTTTTATAATTTTTATACATCAAATAAATTAAATTATTTGTGACATAAAAATGATGGAGTGTTTACCTCATTAATAAATGATTTAAATAAATAAGATTATAAAGACTAAAATAATATCTAAGACCTATCCAATTCTTATTGGATGATTTTATTTCTACCATTAGTCATCTTATATTCTACTTTAATTAGTTTTGGACCTTTATAAACCGAAAATCATTATATAATAAAATAATATTTTCAAACTTTCCTAAAGAGCCCCTCCTCCCACTTATAAAAAGCCCTCAATTCTAACCAATTACTCACACATATAAAGCATTTTGTATCATCCAAACTCTACCCCAAGAATTTCCCTAAATCCCTATCCTCCTCCTAGAATCTTTACCTTTGGTAGAAGGCACTTCAAGAAGTCCTTTTGGTTCAAACCAAAGGGAGTTACCCAAATTAAAGGTAACGGTTTCTCTCCAATTATTTTTTTTTACTTCTCCAACCCCTAAAATCTTTTTATACCTTTATTTTATAACAAAACCAGTATCCTCAATATACTAGGATGTTTTTATGAGAAGGATTCGAACTACACTTACACACATATCCATCTAATGGGTAAAGAACATACAGTTTCTATGGACGGAAAAATACTGCCTCACGAAATGATGATTGTTCAAATATCTCCATCCGCCTCTCATGGAGGACATTATGATGGCACTGTATTTATATATGATATATATTATTTTTATTTTTTCATTATTCTTCTTTATTTTCCATTTATATCATACCTTTATGGTTTCCATTATAGGTAAACACGATAATTTCATTTGAGGAAGTGCGGACTACCGCCCCCTCAAAGTGATATGACTCGTTCATACCATATGCGGTACATATAAAGGATGGATTTAATTATATTATATATGATAAAATACTTTAATTATAATATAACTATGTATCATTATGTTTTCATTCCATTAAATACGAAATAGAAATGAAAGTAGCGTTCATGCGTACGTAAGGCTTATCATCTCCATGAACGGTGCATTTCCTTTATTATATCCAAATGTTATGTAATATTATAAATACACATATATACTGAATATATATGATATATATGATATCTAAATCATGAATATAATTATGGAGATAATGGACTATTGACCACAGGGACAACTTGTAAATATAAGGTGTTCATTTTTGACACAAGTACCAAATATCAACAAAACGGCCGTTATTAACTTAAATGATTGAATAATGTTTATAACATGGTAATAAGTGATATAAAAGTAATAATAAACTTGAAAAAGGTTCTTAAGCAAGTATAAATTAACTTTAGTTTATTATTCAGGAGATTAAAGGACAAACGGGTCAAGTCGGACACGAGGTAAGGGAACTTCTTAACCTAATTTCTGTTATTTGGGTTGATCATCTCATTCTTGTTTATGTCGTTCTTTGATTAAGTGAGAAGTGAATTTATATATATTATCATGTATTTATACTTGATTTATGTGTGCATATATTGAATACACATATTAGATCTATTTTATTTACAAAATGATCTTTCTAAGGGACTTCCTCTCAATCACCTTTCATTGAGGAATGTTTTGTTTTAATACACAACTTTATTTTATATGTTGTATAAACACCTTTTAATTTTCATTTCATTCAAAGGGAATATTTTTCTATGAGGTGTTTTTCTAAACGAAAAAAAAAAAGAATGTTTCTTTTTAACGTAAGTGGTGACAACAACCTTTTCCGCCACTGTGAGTATTATTTGATCTATGGCTTCCTTAAAAAGTCATAATTTTTTTAAAAGGAAAATAAATACCATATACACTTTTATGTATTTTGGTATTGAAAATGGTTTTGATAATGGATTTTTTCATGTCAATATATTTAAATGATATATTTTGATTGATATGTGGAAATGTTATCTTTCCTTTATGTTTATTTTATGTGTTATGAATATGTTATAGTTCTTGGGAATTTTTTATGTATATGGGTGGTTCTATGATATACCTATGGCAGGTGAGCACGAGATTGCTCTCTAATGCATTGGGTAACATGAAAGAGGTAAACGTGAATGTTTCTCATAAGAGATTTAGGGAATATAATGTGATGGGTATTCCAAATGTAACTCCCTACGTAGATGTGATAGCTACAATGTAAGTATGATATGGATGCCACAAGATACATTTATGATTTATGTTTTCTATGTGTTATTCATAAATCATATGATTTCATTAGGTATGTTAAAGAACATATTCTATGTATGTAATGATAAACTAATGTTTTCATTCTTTATTTTATGACCCTTACTGAGCTTTTTATGCCCATCCCATGTTTTGAAATGTTTTTAAAAAGACTTAAAGATGAATAGGGTTAAGGATGGGATCAAGGAAAAGTCATGCCATCTAAAACGTGGAACTAGACATGACTCTTTTTTTCAAGAGTTTTTATTTTATGAAAAAAATGGAAACTGAGTAGATGTGTCTACCTTTTAACTTTTGAGATGTAATGTAATAGTTATGGCCTAATTATATAAAACTCTAAACCTTAAAAGATCCTCAATGTGAATTATTATTTTAATTCAATATTATGTAATGTTTTAAGGTCAGTCCTAGTAGTTGGTATCAGAGGTCGGTTTAGATAACTTTTGGATTTAGGGTATTGTTAAATTAGTATCCATAAATTAATATATGTTAATGATATAGCATTTAAAGATTACCATGTTGCTTCACCTAAGATATTTCTGTGTTCAGAATGGTTTTCCATAGAGGAAACAGGGCAGCTATGATGGGAAGACATCAAGAGGAAGACAACCTTCCAAATTAGAAACCTGAGATGGTCAGAATCAGAACTGAATAGTTTGTTACAGTGATGATACATTTGACTCAGGATATAAATAGAGGTGGTATCCATGCACAAGATCAACCAGATCAACCGTAGAGGAACATGTGAGTAGTGGAGAATTTCATGAGGCAACATCACCCATCATTTAGAGGATCATCTGCACTTATTCTAGAAGAAGTGTGGATTAAATCACTGGAGAAAATTCTTGATGTCATGGGGTTTTCAGAACATCAAAATTTTAGTCTTGTTGTTTATCATTTTGAAGGTGAAGATGATCAGTGGTGGTTGATGGTGAAAAATATCAGGGATAGTGAGGAGATTGATGCTCTTGATTGAGATGAATTCAAAGGTATGTTTCTTGAGAAATACTTTCCTAATGTGTTTTGTCTTACGATGGAAAAACAATTCCTATAATTGAGGCAGGAGGATGACTCAGTGGCTGCTTATGAAGAAAAGTTCACTCGATTGGCAAGGTATGCTCTAAATTTCATACAAGATCTTGATAGTAAAATCAACAATTTTTACTCAGGATTAAAGTCAAAGTATCGAGGGTCTTTAGCTTCTTGTGAGTTCAAAAGTTATGAAAAACTAGTTCGATGTGCAGAGAAGGTGGAAATGGAGTTTGCTGATAACCAGGTGTTCTTTTACAAACAACAGAATAAGAGGTCGAGGTGGTAAGCGAAAGGTAGTAACTCTTCAAAAAATTCTGATGGTAAGAAACTTAAGTTTACACTTTGTGAAAATTGTGGTAAAAAGCATGTTGGGGAATGTATTTTGAATTTTGGTAAGTGCTACCAATGTGGTAAAATGGGACATAAGTCTTGTAATTGCACTGAAAAAGATCAGAGTAATGGTAAGAGAAAATCTGATTTACAGTCAGTAAAATGTTTTAAGTGTAATTAAATGGGTCATTATGAAAATGAATGTCCAGTGAAGAAATCAATTGAGGGAAAGCAGCCAGACTACAAGCCGAAAGGGGTGGTGAAATTCTTTGTAACTACTTCAGTAGGTGTTGGTACATTGAATGAAGTAGTATCAGGTACACTATTTGTTTGTTCAGATTATGCCAATGTGTTGTTTAATTCAGGGTCTACACATTCCTTCATTTCTGAGAAGTTTTCTAGTAAATTAGTAATTCCATCTCAATATATGAATCCTGAACTTATGGTAAAAAAACCTGGAGGAAATTTTGAGACAAAAATAAATTATAAGAAGCTTCCTATCCTTATGTGCTGAAATAATCTACCTGAAAACCTTATAGTTTTTCCTATAGTAGAGTTTGATGTTATTTTAGGTATGGATTGGCTTTATGTTTATCATGAAAAGATTAAATGCATATCTAAAGATGTTTCTTTTTAGAATGATTTTTAGTTTGTGTACAAGAATGAACCCTTGTTTTTGATAAAAAATCAGGAAGATGAGAAACTAGTAAAAGATGGAAATGAATGTTACCTTTAACATATTGTTGAAAATAAATAAACTGTTCAGATTAATGATGTGCCAGTGGTAAATGAGTACCTTGATGTTTTTTTTTGCTGAGTTTTTTGGTATTATACCTAATTGGGAGGTTGAATTTACTGTTTACTTAGTTTCTTATGCTAATCCAATTTCAAAACCTCCTTATCTAATGGATCAAATTAAACTTTTAGAGTTAAAGAAGCAATTGTAGGAGTTATTAGATAAAGGTTTCATTGGACCTAGCACATCACCATGGGGTGCTCCTGTCTTGTTTATTAAAAAGAAAGATGGTTCAATGAGACTTTTCATTGATCATAGAGCCTTGAATAACATCATTGTTAAGAAAAATTATCATTTGCCTCATATCGATGATTTGTTTGATCAGCTCTAGGGAGATCAGTATTTTTTGAAGATTGACTTGATGTCGGGGTACCATCAGTTGAAATTAAATAAAGGAGACATTCTGAAGACTATGTTTTGTAATAGATATCACCATTATGAATTTTTAGTTATGCCTTTTGGGTTAACCAATGCACCTATTGTATTCATAGATCTTATGAATTTAATTTTCCATGAGTTCTTGGATAAGTTTGTGGTTCTATTCATTGATGATATTTTGGATTATTCTAAAGGTAAAGAGGAGCATGAAAGTCATTTAAGGGTTGTCTTGAAAACCATAAAAGAAAATAAACGGTATGGGAAATTCAGCAAATGTGAGTTTTGGTTACAACAAATTTCTTTCCTTGGTCACATTGTTTCAAAAAAATGGCATAATTGTTGATCCTATTAAAACAAAAGTTGTTAAAGAATGTCCAATACCCACAAATATAACTGAGATCCATAGTTTTCTTGGTTTTGCAGGTCATTACCAAAGGTTTCTTGAGATTTTTTCACAGTTATCTAGTCCAATGACTATGTTAACTCGAAAAGGTGTTAAGTTCACCTGGACAAAAGAATATGAGGATTATTTACACCAATTGAAAAGAATATTGTTGAATGATATAGTTTTGGAATTGCCTTCCAGAAATGGTGAGTTTGTTATCTACAGTGATGCTTCATTGAAAGGACTTGGTTGTGTCCCTATGCAGAATGATCAGGTGATTGCTTATGCTTCATGTCAGTTGAAACCTCATGATATAAGTTATCGTACACATGATTTGGAATTAGCTGCAGTTGTTTTTGCTTTAAAATTTTAGAGGCATCATTTGTATGGAGTAAAATGTGAAATATATACAAACTGCAAAAGTTTAAAGTATATATTCACTCAGAAATAATTGAACATGAGATAGAGGAGATGGTTGGAATTAATCAAGTATTATGATTGCACGATCCATTACCATCCAGGAAAATCAAATAAAGTGGTTGATGCTTTGAGTCTAAAAAGTAATGCTTCATTAACCATGCTAAATTTGGAATGAGATCCTTTGGTTTTTGATTTTATGAAATTTGGCGTAGAAGTTTTTGGTGCATAAAATTCTTCTGTTTTGTTTCAGGTGTCAGTGAAATCATCTCTATCAGACAGAATAAAGAAAGTGCAGAAGGAAGATAGTGAGCTGCAAAAAAAGGTAGAGTTGGTTTAGAAGGATAAGTTCACTGAATTTAACATTGATAATGATTGTGTTTTGAGGTTTAGAAAAAGATTATATGTTCCTCATGATTCACAGTTGAAGAATGAGTTGTTATGTGAAGCTCATAGTTCTCCATTTTCAGTTCATCCTGGTAGTGCTAAGATGTATAGAGATATTCGGGAGTATTACCAGTGGGATGGAATGAAAAGGGATATTGATGATTTTACAATAAAGTGTTTGACTTGTCAGCACGTTAATGCAGAGTGGCAGTTACCGAAAGGGATGCTTCAGTATTTATTGGTGCCATAGTGGAAATGGGAAAATATATCCATGGACTTTATTATGGGATTACTGAAGACACCGTGAGGTAATAATGCAATCTGGGTTATTGTTGATCGATTGATTAAATCTGCTCATTTCCTTCCTATTTGAGATACTTTGTCTCTAGATCAACTTTCTTGGTCGTATGTTAAAGAGATATTCAGGTTGTATGGTGTTCCCCTCTCCATTGTATTTGATCGTGATCCCATGTTTACTTCTAACTTTTTTAAATGTCTTCTGAAGTCGTTGGGTATTGAATTAAATTTTAGTATAGATTTTCATCCATAATCAGATGGGCAGTCAGAACGAACAATTCAGACTTTCGAGGAAATGCTACGTGCTTGCTCGATGGATTACCAAGGAAGTTGGGACCAACATCTTTCTTTGGTTGAATTTTCTTATAATAACAGTCTTCATTCTAGTATATAGATAGATCCGTTTAAGGCATTATGTTGAAAGCAGTGTCGAACTCCAACTTTTTGGGATGAAGTAGGGGAAAGGAAGCTGATGGGACTAGAATTAGTAGAAGAGAAGGTAGAAAAAATTCAATTGATTCAGAAGCACATGAGAATAGCTCAGAGAATATAGAAAAGTTATGCGGATAACCGGAGGAAGGATATTTCTTTTGAGGTAGGTGATCATGTATTTCTCAAAGTTTCTCCATGGAAAAGTGTGATGCGTTTTGGTAAGAAGGGAAAGTTGAGTCTGAGGTTCATTGGACCCTTTGAAATCCTAGAAAAAGTTGGATCAGTTGCATACATAGTGGCTTTACCTCCATGTTTATCCCATGTAAACAATTTTTTTCATGTTTCAATGTTGAGAAAGTATATGCCAGATCCATCTCATGTTTTGAGCCCAGAGGTAGTTAAGTTGGAAAAGAATGTCTCTTATGAGGAACAACCAGTCCAGTTTCTTAACCATAGAGAGCAAGTGTTGCGGAATAAGTTAATTCACCAGATAAAGGTTTTGTGGAAAAACTATATGGTTGAAGAGGCAACGTGGGAATCCGAAAATGCTATGAGGGATAAATACCCCCATTTATTTGATAAGTGAATAAAATTTTGAGGATAAAATTTCCAAAATGGAGGAAGGATGTAACATCCCAAGTAAATAAAGATATAATAATTTTTATTTTTATTAATATTTGTGAATTAAATATTAATTTTACTTTAAATGGGTTGTTATGTTTCATGGCGTACCCGATACGCAACAACGGGTTTCTTTAAAATATTATGTTTCAAACTAATAATATAATATTTTTATTTTAAATGGTAGTTAACGCATAATCGTTGTATTGACAAGAATGAATATAACTAACTACAATATGAATATACATGTTTGTTAAATGTTTTTACATTTATCCAATAAAGGTTAGAGTCTTAAAATAAGAAAATAATTCAATTTTAAGCATAAATACTCTAATATTCACTAAAAGGTCGATTTACCATATTTTGATAGTGAACCCACTTTAAATATAGTTTGTTTCACTCTTATAAATTCTATTCAACCAAAAAAATTCTTATTTAGAATCGTGACATCAAAATTTACTTTGGGTAAATTTTTTGAATTTTTCTATCAAAGTTCATTTTTTAATGAATAGTGAAAAATACTATATTTTAATTCAAAAATGCCTTTTAATATAATTTATTTATATAGTTAGATTATCTTTTTAATTTGTTTTAAATTTTAATTAGAATATATTTTTACCATTTAATCCAATTTTGGTCATTTTAAGTAATTTCACTTTGAAATTGGACATAAACAAGTGCTAATCTTTTGATAGTTAATATTTCTTAAAAACACGCTTTTTGTTTTAACAATGGGAATTAATTTTAAATTAATTAATCCAACTTATATGATTTTAATTTGGTAACATAGACATAATTTTTGAATTCGGAATATCAAATGTAACTTAGGCTGAATATTTGGTATTTTTTTGAAAAACATCAATTTTGATGAATAATGAAAACACTGAGTAGTAGTTAAAAAGCTGGCTTTTTCATTTAAATGAAATTTTACTTCTTTTATGAATTAAATTTCTAAAATATTAAATACATGGTTGTTATTAGTAAGTAAAATGTGATTCAATAAGATGAAAATAATTTTTAGTGAATAGTAACTTTTGACTGTTTCTTTCCGCGATTAAAGGTAAATATGGTAATTAAAGGTAAAAATAATATTAAATTAATATAAAATTACCCTAAAACTTCTCCTAACCTTATTTTATGAGTAATTTTCTACCAATAAAATCCTTGGGTGATACTTTTGTCCTTTTAAAGCCACTCGGGTGAGATAATGGTATTAATAACTTTTTTTAAAAGTAAAAATAAAAATATCATAAACATGTATTGTTTTCCTAAAACAATTTTAATGTGGGTTTATGTAATTTATATATTTGACTATAAATATTCATTATAAATATAAAAATATTTCCTACATCATGTTATTTTTTTATAATTTTTAGACGTCAAATAAATTAAATTATTTATGACACACAAATGATGTAGTGTTTACCTCATTAATAAACGATCTAAATAAATAAGATTATAAAGACTAAAATAATATCCAAAACCTATCCAATTCTTATTAGATGATTTTATTTCGACCATTAGTAATATTATCTTAGACTTTAATTAGTTTTGGACCTTTATAAACCGAAAATCATTATATAATAAAATAATAATTTCAAACTTTCCTAAAGAGCCCCTCCTCCCCCTTATAAAAATCCAACACTTCTAGCCAATTCATCACACCTCTCAAGCCTTTTGGATTGTCCAAAATATGACCAATTAATCTTACTACATCCCTATCCTCCTCTTAGAATCCATACCTTAGGCATAAGGCACTTTAAGAAGTCCTTTTGGTTCAAACCAAAGGGATTTACCCAAATTAAAGGTAACGGTTTCTCTTAAATTCTTTTTTTTTTACTTCTCCAACCCCTAAACTCTTCTTATTCATTTATTTTATAACAGCATCAGTATCCTAAATATACTAGGATGTTTTTATGAGAAGTATTATAACTACACTTACACACAACTCCATCTAATGGGTAAAGAATATACTGTTTCTGTGGATGGTGAAATACTGCCTCACGAAACAATGATTGTTCAAATATCTCCAACCGCCTCTCATAGTGGCCATTTTGATGGAACGATATTTATATATAATATATATTATGTTTTTTTTCTTTATGATTCTGTATTTTCCATTTATATCATACCTTTATGGTTTCTATTATGGGTAAACGTGATAATTTCATTTGAGGAAGTGCGGACTACCGCCCCCTCAAAGTAATATAACTCGTTCATACCATATGTGGTACATATAAAGGATGTAGTTAATGATATTATATATTATACTATATTGTAATTTTAATATACCTATTTATCATTATGTTTTCATTCCATTAAATACGAAATATAAACTAAAGTAGCGTTCATGCATATGTACGGCTTACCGTCTCCATGAACGGTGCATTTCATTTCTTATATCCAAATGTTATGTACTGTTATAAATACATATATATACTAAATATATATGATATATATGATATATAAATCATGGATATAATTCTGGAGATAATGGATTATTGACCACATGGACAACTTGTAAATATAAGGTGTTCATTTTTGACTGAAGTACCAAATATCGACAAAATGACCGTTATTAACTTAAATGATTGCATAATGTTTATAACATGGTAATAAGTGATATAAAAGGAATATTAAACTTGAAAAAAGTTATTAATAAAGTATAAATTAACTTTAGTTTATTATTCAGGATATTAAAGGACAAATGGGTCAAGTCGGACATGAAGTAAGGGAACTTCTTAACCCAATTTCTGTTCTTTGGGTTGATCATATCTTTCTTGTTTATGTCATTCTTTGATTATGTGAGAAATGAATTTTTATATCTTATCATGTATTTATGCTTTCTTTATGTGTGCATATATTTAATACACATAATCGATCTATTATATTTACAAAATGATCTTTGTAAGGGACTTCGTCTCAATCTCCTTTCATTGAGGTATATTTTGTTTTAATACACGGCTTTCTTTTATACGGAGTATAAACACATTTGAATTTTCATTTCATTCAAAGGGAATATTTTTCTACAAGGCATTTTACTAAACAACAAAAAATAATTTTTCTTTTTAACATAAGCGGTGACAACGACCTTTTCCGCCGCTGTGAGTATTATTTGATCTAGGGCTTCCTTAACAAGTCGTAGTGTTTTTAAAAGGAAAATAAATACCATATACTCGTTTATTTATTTTGGTATTGAAAATGGTTTTGATAATGGATTTTTTTTATGTCAATATATTTAAATGATATATTGTGATTGATATGTGGAAATGTTATCTTTCCTTTTTGTTTGTTTTATGTGTTATGAATATGTTATGGTTCTTGGGAATTGTTTATGTATACTGGTGGTTCTGTGATAAACCTAGAGTAGGTGAGCCCGAGATATCTCTCTAATGCATTGGGTAACGTGATGGAGGTAAACGTGAATGTTTCTCCTAATAGATTTAGTTAATATACTATGATGGGTATTCCAAATGTAACTCCCTACGTAGTTGTGATAGCTACAATGTAAGTATGATATGGATGCCACAAGTTACCTTTATGATTTATGTTTTCTATGTGTTATTCATAAATCATATGATTTCATGAGGTATGTTAAAGAACATGTTATATGTATGTAATGATGAACTAATGTTTTCATTCTTTGTTTTATAACCCTTACTGAGCTTTTTATTCTCATCCCAAGTTTTGAAATGTTTTTCACAAGACTTAAAGATGAATAGGGTCAAGGATGGGATCAAGGAAAAGTTATGCTGTCTAAAACATGGAACTAGACATGACTCTTTTTTTCAAGAGTTTTTATTTTATGAAAAAAAAATGGAAACTGAGTAGAAGTGTCTACCTTTTAATTTTTGAGATGTAATGTAATAGTTATGTTCTAATTCCCTAAAAATCTAAACCCGAAATGATCCTCAATGTGAATTATTCATTTAATTCAAGATTATGTAATGTTTTAAGGCCAGATCCTTATAATAGATCTATGGTACACTATTGTTTCATTGTAGAAACTAAGTGTAGGTTTCCTCTAGCAGTGACCCACACGTGTTCTAGGAATCTCTAGACATTGTTGAAGGAGTATTTATATGCTAGTACTGAAGATCCTTGCGCTTACGTCGCCCGCCTTGATCACCTAGATAATCTCTTCCAAAGTGTTCTCCTTGATATCAGGGAGGAGGATTACTCTTCGTTCTTGGGGTTGTTCTTGGAGAAGGGAGATCTCTGGATTTGAGAGGATTCTCCAAGAATCATTGTTCACAACTGAATTGGCTCTTGAGAAAATAACATAATTGGGTTTTTATATTGATAGGGTTAAAATAAAATAATTTTACAAGTTCCCTTAATTATTTATTTAATCCTAGAAAAAACAAATGTTAAATAATAATAGTAATATTATTATTTCTCAACATGCACTTAAATTACGAATTAAATATTATTTAATTAAATAATATTCAATATTTATTATTTCTCACCAGACCATTAAACTCAATCCTCTATTCCTCCATAATATTTATCATGCTTTGAATAATGTCAATTTATTTATTAAATAAATATCACTTCATTATTCACCAATAAATAAATACAAATTATAGTCACTAAATAGTAAATAAATATTTATTAAATATTATACTCATAATATATTCTATCAAATAACTATTAATTGAATAAATATGATAAATCATACATGAATAATTATTAAACCACATAAGGGATTAATATTTATTCAACCTATCAATAATAAATAATAATATATAATTTAACTAATATTATGGATACACTTAGTGTGTGACCCTCTAGGTCTCTTTATTAGTGGCATTAGGCGAAGTAGCCTAAAGTACAAGGTTGGTGTCTAGAAACACAATAATGAAGGCATAGAGAAAGAAGTTAATTCCTCAATGACATGTCACCTCATACGGACACTTACCATGTAATATAATCCCTTTATCAAAATATCTCTAATTGAGCTGGTTTCATACTAGTGCCATCAACCTATCTACTCGGTTTCTCTTTATTTGACTTTTTTGGAAATAAAAATTACATATAGAACACCATGTCCATGGATGTATTTAGTATATATAATTTACATCAAAGGGTCTAAGATATTAAATTTTGTTAATGAACATAATGGATAAATTCTTTCTCTCATTATTCATTAATACAATATTACTTGTGATACACCCAACATATCCTACCTCACTACAAACATTTATCATCACGGTTTTCATCAATACATCAAAGTACATGACTCATAATATCCATTAATACTAATATTAAATTCTAAGGACCAATACACATGTCCACAGATCATAACATCCAATGACACGTGTAAACGTGTATTTCCTACTGGTGGGTCCCATTCTCATAATATCCTACTGGATATTACTAAGGTAGAATACTATGAGAAGGTGTCTCAAAGTCATATGAGTCTCCACCCCTGATATCCTATATCATTTATGTCCAATAAATGATATCATCTAGCTATATAACATATATTCAAGAATAGTGTCATAGCACTTCTGGGGTCTCATCAGAGTGGATAACTTCTATGACCTTTTAGTGTGACAGCTACTCTTAGGACATTATCACATACTATGTCACATGGAAGAAAAATCATGATGTGATAAGTAGTTTATTAATATTAAAAAAAATTAATACATGTTTATAATAAAGTACATAGAAGTTGGTTCTAAGGAACCAAATCTAATAGACTCCCACTTGCACTAGAGCCAACTACTAAAAAATTTTAGTCTGCTAGCTCTCACATGATACTCATGCTTCTGCTGAGATAGGCATTTAGTCAAGGGGTGAACCACGTTCTCTTCCATGGGTACTATACTCATTACAACTTAAACCCTCTGATATAAATCCCTAGAGTGGTGATACTTCTAGAGTATATGATTTTTCTATTGGTGTGACCTTGACTCTTTTTCAAGATCCACTGCTACAGTATTATCACAATACAATATGATATTGTCTATACTTCTAGGTACCACATCAAGATCCTAGGCAAAGTTTTTAATCCCAACAGATTCCTTGGATGCATCAAAAGTAGATATATACTCATACTCCCCTGTAGAATCAGAAATACTTGGATAATTTGAAATCATTCAACTCACAGCTCCTCCGTTGAGATAGAAAACATATCATGACTGCCACTTCAGATCATTTCGATCTGTCTAAAAACAATTATCTTTATAACCCTTGATGACCATCTCCTTGTCTACTCCATACACCAAGAACATATCCTTAGTTCTTATCATATACTTAAGGATATCCTTAACAGTATTCCAATGTTGTTCTCTTGGATCTACTTGATATCTTCCTACCATTATCAATGCATAGTAAACATCAATTCTAGTATATAACATGGAATACATGATTGATCCCATCACTGAAGTGTATGAGATCTTACTCATTCTCCCTTTCTCTTGTTGTGTATGGGGACACATTTTCTTAGAAAGATGTAAACCATGTGACACCAGAACCAATCCCCTCTTAGATTGTTCCATAAAAAATCTTTTTAGTACCTATTATGTAATTTGACTTATTCCAAGAATCCTCTTGTATCTATCACAAATGATCTTGATCCCTAGAATATAGGCTTCTTTACCTAAGTCTTTCAGGAAGATGCACTTGTTTAACTAGTTCTTAACAGACTGTAAGACTGGTATGTCATTTCCAATAAGTAATATGACATCGACATACACCACTAGGAAAACGATATCATTTCCATTAAACCTTTTTTAAACACATGGATCACATTCATTCTTAATGAAACCAAATTATTTTATGGGTTCATAAAATCAAGTGTTCCATGACTTAGATACTTTCTTCAATCCATAAATGGATCTCTACAACATTCAAATCCTTTTGGAATCACCTTGAGTCACAAACCATTTTGGTAGTGTCATATATACATCTTCCTGAAGTTTCCCATTAAGGAATTAAGTTTTGACAACCATCTACCAAATCTCATATTCATGGTAAGTTGTTATAGCAAGTATGATTCTAATGGATTTAAACATTTCAATTGGTGAAAAAATTTTATCATATTCAATTCCTTGACACTAATTAAAACCTTTATTCAATAGCCTTTATTTATAGGTACTTAATTTACTTTCCATGTACATTATCCTCTTGAATACCCATTTTCATCCAATAGGCTTTATATAAATTAGTTCATCGACCAGAACCAAAACATTATTCTGATACATGGAATCCATCTTATAATTCATAGCTTCTAGCCATCTTGCAGTTTATGAAATCTCTAATACCTCCTTCTAGGAGATAGGTTCATCATTGAAAACCAATAATGAGTCACCATACTTAGAAAACATAAAACCATATCTATCTGTTTATCTTTCCTCTCTTGAGATCCTATGTAGTACTTGTGTTTTAGGAACTACTTCTTCCATAGGGACCTGTGGAACCTGTTCCTATACCAACTCTTACGTATATTGAGCATAAAATTCATCAAATCCAATCTTTCTTCCACTATCCTTTTTGAGGATTTTCTCCCTCTAAATAAATATATATTTTCTAGTGACAGTCACTTTTTTGTCTGAGGGGTTTTAGATGTAGTACCCCTTTGTTTCCTTGAGATACCCTATAAATATACACCTTGTACCCTGAGGTCCTAGTTTTTTGTCTGAGAAGTCCTTAACTAATTCCTTGCAACCCCATACACATGTATTTGATAAAATGGGTTTATTTACACTCTATAACTCAAAGGGGATTCCATTTTACACTTTTTTGGTACTCGGTTTAATGTATATGCCTCAGTTTGTAATTTATATCCCCAAAAAGATAATGGAAGATCTACATGACTCATCATAAACCTTACCATGTCTTACAAGGTACGGTTACTCATTTAACTAACACTATTACACCATGGTGTTTATGGTGGAGTGAGTTGAGATATAATTATAAACTCCTATAGAAATTTGATGAACTCTTTGTTAAGATATTCACCACCTCCATCTAATCAAAGTTTCTTTATCTTCTTACCAAACTAATTCTTTACTTCATTCTTGAATTACATGAATTTTCTAAAGGACTCAGACTTATATGTAATTAATTAGACATATCCATATCTACTCAATTCATCAGTCAAAGTTATGAAGTAAGAATATCCACATCAAGATTATACTGGAAATGGTCCACACACATCAGTGTGTATCAATCCTAGAAGCTCTGTGGCCATTTCACCCTATCCACCAAATGGTGATTTTTTTCATTTTTCCTTATAAACAAGAATGACATATTTTAAGTGGTTTTAGATAATAGGAGTCTAAATAACCATCTTAATAAAGATTTTTCAAACTCTTCTCATTTACATGACCAAGATGATGATGTCGCAACTGGCTGTTATATGATTCATGTGAACATGATTCATTATCGGTTTCCAAAACTTGGTTTTCATAATTTAATACATAAATATCATTATTTAAATGTGCCATACCATAACATATTTTTTCCATATAAAAGAAAAAAAATTTATTTCAAAATTTGAAAATAAACCCATCTGTATCTAAACATGACATAGAAATTATGTTCTTAGTAACTGTAGGTACATAATAATAATATCTTAAAACAAAAATAATTCATGTTGGCAATGAAATATGGTAGGTAGCCAGCCCCGCTCCATTGGAAGCTCTCGGATCCATCTTTCCTCTGGAAATATTTCAAAATCTACTTGGTTCGTACATTTGGATACAGATGTGAGCACTACAAGATGTATCTAATACCCAATGTGTAAAAATGGAAAGATTACACTTGATAACGAATGCACCATTAGCTTCCCCTTTCCTCTAGGATAAGTTTCTCTTCCAGTGTCCTAACTTTCCACATGAAAAACATACCACCTCCTTTTCCTTACACTACCTATGGATCTTCTTCCTTTTGGTAGGATGGTGCTCGGGAGATTTATATTGTTTGTAAGTCTTTTTCCCCTTTTCCTTGTCCTTTCTATTCTTATTTACCATAAGTATTATGGGTTTTTCAGACTCCATGTCCTTATCCACTTGGAGAATCAAGGTCAGAAGTTCTGAAAGAATCTTATCACTATTACTCATATTATAATTAACAATAAATCTGGAGAAGGTCTTCGGTAGTGATGAAAGTATGAGATCTTTATGCAACTCATCTGAGAATTTAATCCCTATGATATCCAGGCTTTCAATATATCCAATAATATTGACTAAATGAGGCCCATATCGCATAGACTAACCAAGATTAGTTGTGAACAAAGCACTGTAGATCTCATACCTCTCTTATCTCACCTTCTCTTGATAGAGATCTTAAAGGTGAGATGTCATGTTATAGGCATGCATATCCTCATGTTGCTTCAAAATCTCATTGTACATGGATGATAGCACTGAACATTCATGGAATAATTCATATGTTTCTCATAGAGAGATAGTTCTTCATAATTTTCAACATTTCTAGGTGTAACTAGTAAAGGTTCTTCCAGTACATACAATTTTCTTTCAGGGTGAAGGATGAAATGTAGGTGCTTTTTCCACTCTTAGAAATTTGTGACAAGGATAAAGTTTTCCTTCTCAAGTATGGATTGTAATTATATGTTTGATATAATTTTAATGTTGTTTTTTCAAAATAATATGAGCATAATTTTAGCACTTTATCTAATAAATTTATACAAATAAATAAATATTGTATTTATTAGTCTCCCACTATTTTATCAAAACCCAATAGCCCTCACCATTGGCTTCAGAATATCCTATAACTTGGACATTCTAGGAGTAATGGTCCATATTCCCATTCTCATTACCCCAACTTTGGTTGGTCAAGAAACTTGAATGGTTTTAGGTAGGCATCCCAAATTCTAACTACATTAACTCACAATTCCCTGATCCATTGAGTGGACTCCCCAATCCTAAAATCATTAATTTAGATTTCCTCTATATTTTCCTCTCAATTACACTAAGTCCTTCTTTGGAATTAAACCCTTGATGTAAACCAAGTTAAGATAAACCAAAACCTTATGTAATAATTTACCAATAATTGAAAGCACCCCAAATTTTCTTGGTCAGTCAATTTGAACTATGTTTTGATTCTAACCAAAGCAATTGAAGGCTATACCGACTTAATATTTTATTGTGGGGTTTTATCCTTTTATATGTAAATTTAAAATATTTATCTTTATCATGTTATTTTTAATATTAAGTGTAATTAATTAAGTTATTAACCATGTATTAGATAAAATTTATGCATAAAATAGTTTATTTTAGTTCCATCTTGCATGCTTGTTAATTTATTAATTATGTGATCATGAAAAAACATCCATAATGAAATAACTATGAAACTAAAAAAATAAAATTAATGGTATAATCAAAATCTAATACTAATGGTTAGTTTATTTATTAGTTGATAAACTAATTTTTTTCCTAGGGGAGAAACACCTTGAACCAATTGAGGTTCATGTTTACAGATTTCCACCTGTCCACCTTTGTATCTCCTTGGTATGGTTTTGCCTCGTCTCTAAATTTAAACCGCCTCCACTATCTTGGGATCTCTATCCATTACATATTCCTTTCAATCATGCATGTGTGAGGGGAAAAGGGTTTTACATAAATGAAACCATGGACATAAAGGCCCTATATAATAATGAGGAGAGAAGGCATGCAAGACAATAATTTAATTTAATAACAAATTAAATGAAACCAATCACATACAAAAGGTCTGGTCTAGATCATGATCATCCACATGCATGCAACGAATTACACATTTAATAAAACTAGCATCCAATTATTATTTGTTCTTATTTAATACAAATTTCACTTGAATAGATTAATTATTATCCTTAATTAATCAATCCTTTTATCTTAATCATTATTTTAATTTCCTTGATATTATCATCCATTATAATTTTAAATAAATTAAATAAATTCATTTAAAATTAACCTTGTACATAAATGTACCTTGGAGGGAACAAGGTGAATACCTATCTAATTATACCTAACATGTATTATACTCATATACTATTTTACTCTTGAGACATATGGCATACACAACTTATCACATACTTTTATAACATGTACTTCACATATGATTACACGAATTACATGATTTTTTGGTCATGTGTTATGCTTAAATGAACATAGAGTAACAAATAGTAATACAAATCATACATGATATATAGATATGAACATTACATAGATATTAATTAAACATTTAAATATTTATTTATATTAAAACCTATCACATGGTGTGTCCTATCTTTATGACCACACGCAGGTACATATCTCAAGGTTTATATCGTAAAATAAATAAATTTTAAATCTGCATAACTTGGTATAAGTACATGGTGTATAGATCTGATCTACATGGAGTGTACATCTTTTGCCATCTATCAAAGGTACATGCCTAGGGAATCAGCGTGTGAAACATACCTTAGAAATTTTTGGAGTACACGGAATGTCCAATGGGCCACACGCTGTGTTGACTTCAAGTTACACGGTCACCGATCGGGTAGGTTGTGTATGGAATACACATATCATATCTGACCCAAAGGTATTACATGGAGTTTCTAATGGGATACATGGTGTGTAGTCTGGATAACCATGCACCATTTAATTTTGGTCAACACGTGGTGCATTAATTGTTTAATTAGTATAGAAATTAATGCATAATACCAAATTGATTTTTGAATCAATCTTTATGCGTTGAACATAAATACATGGCGTGTAACTCCGGTTATACAACGTGTAGTCTGGTGTTGTTCGATTAGAAACCTTGGAACCTACTGATGAGTTCCTCAATTTTATTTTAATCATAAAATTATTCATTTCCATTAGATCTGTGAGAAACAATGGATAAAGAACTAGATATCATAATTTAGATTAAAATAATGATTAAACTTGAATTGAAAAACTAAATTAAAAGTGCATAAATCACCAATAATTTTAAATAATTATAAACAATTATGTTCCCCCTTTGATGCCACTTGTAGGTTCCATGCACAAGGGAAGCATATGATAGGCAATACCCAAATTTTCTTTTTTTCTATAATCAATTATAAATACAAGATCTATATGATGTTTAATATCCATTATCAATATAATTAACTCGAAGATAGACAATATTAATCACACCAGAACTAGAGAGAGGAGATCAACACATATGGTTTATAATTAATTTAATTAGATAAAGAATTACCTCTAAGGAATTATTTCTTCATTGATGAATTCGGTGATAGATCTACGGTGCACCATCATTGCATTGTAGAAACCAAGTATATATTTCCTTTTGTAGTTATCCACATGTGTTCTATGAATCTCTAGATGTCATTGAAGGAGTCTCCATGTGCTAGCATGGAAGATCCTTATGCTTGTTTTATCCACCTTGATCACCTTGAGAATCGCTTCCAAAGTATTCTCTTTGATCCGATGGAGGAGGATTTCCCACTATTCTTGGGAGAATTCTTGGAGAAGGGAGATCTCTAGACTTGATAGGATTATCCAAGAATCTTTGTGAATAACTAAATTGGAACTTGAGAAAATAACATAATTGTGTATTTATATTTCTAGGGTTAAAATAAAATAATTACACAAGTTATTTTAATTATTTATTTAATCCTGGAAAACCCCCATGTAAAATAATAATAGTAATATTATTATTTCTTGACATTCACTTAACTTGTGAATAAAATATTATTTAATTAAATAGTATTCAGTATTTATTATTTCTCATCAGACTATTAAACTCAGTCCACCATTCCTCCATAATATTTATCACGCTATGAATAATTTCTATTAATTAATTAAATAAATAGAACTTGCCTATAGAACACCATGGACAATGATTTATTTAGGTTATATAATTTCCATAAAAAGGTCTGAGATATTAAATTTTTTCAATGAAAAAAATGTATAAATCCTTTCTCAAATTATTCATTAATTCAATATTACTCATGACACACCCAACATATCCTACCTCACCACGAACATCTGTCATCACATTTTTCATCAATACATCAAAGTACGCAACTCATAATATCCATTAATACTAATCTTAAAGTCTAAGGACCAATACACACATTCATAGATAAGTAAATCCAATGAAATGTATAAATGTGGATTTCCTACTAGCGAGTCCCATTCTCATAATATCCTACTGAATATTACCAAGGGTGAACACTGTGAGAAGGTGCCTCAAAGTCCTATAAGTCTCCACCCCTGATAGTGTGTATCATTTGTGTCTCTCAAATGATATCATCTAGATATAGAACATATATTCAAGAATATTTTTTTAGCACTTTCAAGTTCTCATCATAGTGGGGAACTGCAATGACCTTTTAGTGTGATAACTACTCTTAGGACATTATCACATATTATGTCACGTACAAGAACAATCATGATGTGATAAGTAGTTTATTAATATTCAAAACAATGAATACTTTTTTATCATAAATTAAATATAAGTTAGTTCTAGGGAACCAAATATAACACATATATATACATATGGATATTTGTATAAGTAACATTTAAGGGGGGAAGAGAATTAGAAACCATTATTAAGCTCTTTGGAAATAAAACATGTCATTAGGACTTTACGAAAAGTTGGATGAAAGGATAAAACATTATTATTCTTTTTAAACTCATGAATTTAAAACCAATTGGAAGATAAAACAATCACCCAAGGTTCTAGATATTTCAAATAATCTTGAAAACATGTTTTATCAAGATAAATCCACGATGGAAGCTTAGGGAGATTTTGGAAAACAATGTAGAAATAAATTACAAACATCACAACCATTTTATATAATATATATTCCTTGTAATATAATTAAAAAATCCCATTTAAACAACCAATAAATTTTAGTTTTCAATTTTAAGGCTCGTACATTGGGTAACCTACCTAAAATGGTGTGGAATTCATCGCCTTTAATGAACATTGCTAGAAAGAGCCTCAAATCGACCCTCAAAACCCCTATGAACTAAGAATAAGAGAAAAAACACCCAAATCAGGTTTGTATTCACCCTAGGTCTTGCACAATGTAATGGAGGAAAATAAATCCAAAGTATATGAGAAAAAGAAGAAGGATGAGAAGAGTAAACACCAACCTAAGATGATTGCACCAATAATCGGGGTGGAAATAAACTCAATGGAGGGGGAGAGAGGAGGTGTACCAGATGCATGGAATCCCCTATAGGGTAAATTAGAATAAGTATCCCATTTATGGGTTTTAATTCATTAAGATAAAATCAATAAATCTAAAAAATTAACCCTCGGGACATTGTGCATGGTTTAGTCATACATTTTGGTAAGTAGTGTACCAACTATGCTACCTATATGACCCTATAATGTATAGGCCATAGGTTTTTGTAAACTGAATGTTGATCATGTAGTTTAGATTTGAAATATTATTGTGGTTATCATATAGTTTCTACACATTTTGTAAAATCATGCATTTTAACCGTGTGACATTCTCTACATACCCAAAAACTCCTAGTTTTAGTGAAAAATTACCCAAAGGGAAAATGAAATAAATAGAAATCAAAAATAAATGAATTAATAGCTTAGTTTTGGGTCAGGTTATGACATGGATTATTCAAAATAAAATCTTGAATTGTTCTAGATGTTTCTAGATAAGATTGTTCAAAGACCTGCCTTGTCTCAACCTCTGCCAAACTCTCATCTTTACCCTTTAAACCCACCAAGAACCCTTTTTGTGCTAAAATTTTAATTGAAATATCTCTTATTTGACTTATTTTATACTCTTGTTTTCAATATATTTCATTGTATAGATGTTTATTCTAATAACATAAGTAATGATGTTATTTTTGTTTTTTTATATTTATATTCTTTTATTTTATTTTATAATGTTCTATATTTATAGTGTTCAACAATTTTCTTTTTCCTTCCTTCATTTTTATTTCCCAAAAAGTGGGAGATTAAGATAACCTAAAATTTTATCAAAATTTAAGTTAATTATACTCATTTTATTCACATCTTATTGAAGATATTATTTTTAATAATCATTAAATTTTATGTTTTAAATTTTTATGGGTTTTGTAAACATAAACAAGGGGGAGATTATTGGATATACATTTTTTTCCAACATATGTTATTCATTTTGATGCTCACAAAAACCCATTATATTATTTCTAATATTGTTTCTTTGATTGTATTTTAAGATCATACATAATCCTTAATTAAGATTTGTTTCATAAAGGATATTAATTCTCGAAGTTGGATATACTCATATTTGAAAAAAAATCAATCTATATCACACTTATATGTCATGTTTTGATCCTTATATCAATTTAGTGTATTATAATTCAATTTATGAATCTTATGTTAGTTAAGTAATAATTCTTGAATAAGGAAGTATACTCTATGTCACAACCTTACATCAAAAGGAACTATACATTAGTGAACAAACCATATGTAAAATAAGTACTGTTAAAAGAAAAGAAACCTATATGGGTAGTTAATAACTCTACATCAACATAAAATTAATTTAATCAAGAACTTCACATCAAGGTGAAATATATGTAAATATGTAACTCTATGTCAAATATTATCTCTACGATGATCTAGCAAGTTTTAAAAATTGAAATTTTCAAATATTTGTGCTGAAATTTTATCAAAATAGGTTATTAAATAAAAAAATTAAATATATTTAAAGAGTCATTTTTAAAGGTATTTTAGTTTTTTTTGTTAGAATAAAATTTCAAGTAAGGTTGTGATGTTTAAGAGGGATAAAATGAGTTTCAATAGGAATTTTAAACTACTAAATTTTCTAGAGTTTTTTTTTTGAATTAATTGAAAATAAATATTTTTGGGGAAATTGTTTTTTAAAGATTACAACATTCAAATGTTTCATCAATTTCTCTAAATAACACTCTATAAAAACAAAAAATGAATATTTTTGTGTGGCTCTCATTTAATGATTTTCATAGTCTACTAAATTTTTCTTCAGATAATTAAACTATATTGTATCTTATATAAGAATAAAATCATTCCTTATATTACTACTATGTGAACTTGTTTCAATATTATATTATTTAGAGATCATTTCTTTAGAAAAACTTTAGATACATACATGTTCTCTAAAAGATCTCTTTATTTTTCGGAAGCTATTACTCCAAGAACTATGTTCCCCAACTGAGATTCTCTTCACCTATCAACATTTTTTCATAACCTTAACACTTCTTATTCTGAGTATCATGAATATTTTAAATAATTATTGTATTGAAGGGCCAAAAATCCATTTTTATAATAAGATATAGTTTCTTTGATTCAACTATCAAGGTCCCTTATAAAAGGACAAGCATAGTGAAAATCACCAAACTCATAAAGATAGTGTTTTTGGAGTGGAATGGGGGATATATGTCCCCCAAAAAACTATAAATTCCTCTGTATAGTTATTTTATTTTCATTTATTCACTCATATAATGAAAGAAGGACAAAAATATTATTTCATGTGGGATTTTAAAAATTAGTGTTTAAAGCACTAAAAAATTTTGGACTCAATTAACCCCTATCTTGAGTCTTTTCCTTCTTATATCTTTGACCAAAATTATAGCCAGATAGTATATGAATAGTGGGTGGGTGAGGATTTACATGAAATGACCCCATAATGTATGCCTTTTAAACTTCCAACTTTTGTTTCTCTTCATATATTCTTTCCTAGGGATTGGATTTGGGCATGTGAATATTAAAATACTAGATATTATTTATTCATAGTTTTCCATGGTGTCCTTCAATTAAATATTAGAGTTGATTCATGATTTCATATAACTGGGTTTTCTTATTTATCTTTGGCTATCTGATAATTTGGATCTGGCTTGATATTCAGCCATTTGTGGCAGTTAGAAACCCTCCCTAGTAACAATGTTACATTACAGTGTAGGTTCCTATAATTAGCCTGAATTATATTGGTATTTCACCCAATTAGGATTATAATTCTCTAATTTTAGGACCATTATGGTTATTATTTATTCCATATAGGTACATGGATGGGATCCTCTACCTTCCAATTAGATAGGTTCTATATTTTACTAACATACAAAGGATGATTATCCTCTATATATGGATTAATTATTTTTCCTATTCAAGTGCCCATATGATACTAATATTATTTTCCTAAATTTCTAGTCCCACTTAGTTATATAGGGGATAAGGATCCTCAACTATAGTATAATAGAGACTGTGTGAGTTATTGGTTGTGGTTAGTATGGTTTCTGGAGTTGATTACAATCTTTTCTCATTTAACTAATCGTGAAGAGTGATACCTCATCCTTATAGCTTTGTTATGGAATGATCATTGAGAACAATATTGATGTTGGTACATCCCTATTGGTGTGATATTATCAAGGAATGGGTCCCCCACATCCTATAGATAGTAGGTTGTTGTATTTCATAAAAATGTTAGAATGATTCAATGATGAGGAGTATCTTCTTTATGGTTTCTTATGGAATTATGATAGAAGGAAAGGCAGAGTAGTGTGAGATCCATTGATACATGTAACCCCTTCGGCACCCTGGGAGTTTCCCTCAAGATGTGACATGTAGATAGGCTATAGACACCAGACATTGTAGACTCTTCAGTGTGCTAAGAACCTCTGGTTTTTTAAGTGATATAACTATCATGTATTTGAACTAAGATGAATGATGCATACTTTTATTCATGTGACACCAAGCCATATAGAATATATAGATCATTTTATTTCATTGTCACTCCCACTTGTACATGGGGATTTGATTTGAATTGTTGGGTATTTTATCCTTTTTGGTTTTGAGGCATCCTATTGGGTATCTTTATACTCACCCTTATTAGGGCCTTAAGTGCACACGCGATGTATCTATGTAGATGATACATAGTTCAATGTTGTTATTGGTGGATGTAGATAATGTGTTTTTTGTTTAAAAATAACACTCATGGGTTCTTAGGGATTCATGGTGATGTATGGTGGATCTTAGTGGTTTGGTATGGTGACAGTGGACACTGTTTTAGAGACCCAAGCTTGATGTACATGGAAATTACATTACTTTTTCGGAATACTTAATACATAACAAAAATAGACACCCAAGGACCGTAATAGTTTAGTGTCTTTGGAAACTCGAAACATAATCTTCTAATCATGGTGAAAGATCTTCAACATCTCCCATAAAGATCTTCCCCTTTTATTTTCTTACCTAAAACTTTTATTTATATCCTGGGGAAAATAAAACATAAAAAGGGTGAGCTCAAATTCTCAGTAAGGGTAAACATGGAGAACATAAAACAATCAATAAACATTTGAATTTAAAAACATGAACATAAAATCTAAACATCAAAATATTTGGCAATGACATAAAACATGGCAGTACACAAGGAATAGATCATAAAGGAACATTTATCATGATAAAGTAGCATGGTGATAAAATATGTAATTATGGAAAACCATTAAGAACGTGTTATTATTTCTATAGTATCCAAGGAATTTCTTCCAAGACCATCATAGTGGACAAAGTCCATTATTAACTAGGTTTACTTGTCGTTCCATCCCTTTATTACTGAACCGGATTCCCTTACCATTCTATCCATGTATATCTCATGAGATATAAATCTTTACCCAATGAATTGGAGGGAGATATAGGTCTCACCCATCTCATAATGAAATAATTCTTTCATGTTCCACAAAATAAACCTAAATAATTCATCATAACCCAACGAATAAAATGGGTTTCATAAACATCATCCCATCATAACATAATCCATATAAAATAAATGTATATAATTTAATCATAAACAACATCAAAACATGTAAATAATATTGAAATTATACTTTAAACATACCCATATTAAATAATGTCATCTTAGATGTAAAATAGTTTTGATTAAACACTTGAAATTAATTCTTGAGGAAAATATCTTTTCTTCTTCAAAATCATCTTCTTTTCTCAAAATATCGTGAAATTTTAAAATAAAATAATTTCATTGAAAATAATAATTAAATATTGTAGAGATAAATTCATGGAAATAATTTTTTATGAAACTATAAAAATCCATTCATGCCGTATAAGTTAAAAAACATTCTCCTTTTACTTTTTCCGAAAAGTCAAAAAGTACCTCGTATGGTAAACAAAAGAAAGATTCCTTCCATACTACATAGTAAAAGTAAAAAAAGGGGTAAACATGACTTTAAAAATACATGGAAGAATATTAAAGACTTTATGAAAGCATTTTTATAAAACATGGACATGGATGATGAATATAACCCCAGTAAATACTTATGAATAAACAATCTTGGTTAAGAACGAGATTGGAATAATTATCCCTTACCTTATGTATGATATGCTTAGTGTGTGTCCAAAACTCCTGTATAATGATTTAAATAATGTTAAGTATATATTAAAGAATCATAATTATTTCTATGATAACATTTATCATCATATTTTCATCTGTTTGTTAGTAACATTTCATTGTTACTCTTTGTTTGGGTATTAACTGCTTTATTTTCATGCGTATGTTTTATCAGATAAGTTCATATTCCTCTTTTTAGGTTATAGTTATATCATTTACATAATGGTATTAGTATAATATATATCATATTTAGTCATTCAATTTGTTTATATAATCATTTTTTAATGAAGATCATGTAGAATGAATCTCATCGGATCGTGGAGACGGTAAGTCGTACATACACACGAGTGACGATATCATTCCCATAATTAGTTAATGGTATTAGAGTGGATGATAGAATATATTAGAATTATTATCATGTTATAATAGCCATATATAGTTATTATTCACACCATTATACCCATCCAAGTAAGGTGGTGGTGGAAAAACAGATTACACCACGGCGTGGAGACGATATTCCGTACGTACACACGCGTGGTGATTTTGTTTTCTATAAGATGGATATAAGGTGAAATGGGGTTATTTAATATTTATAATAACATATCAGTATATGATTGATACTTATGTTATTACCTTATAATGAAACAAATAAAGAAAATTAATTAGAATAAGAAATAAATTTGAAAGAATCGATAAAGGATATTACCTCTTCTTTGATGCACCTCTTCTAAACCTCCTCTTAGGGCACTAAAGTTGGTATTTAAAGAATTCCAGGACCTCTAGTATGTTTATAGGTAAGTTTATAAGATAAATGGATAGGTTTTTTCCTAGATTGAAGGCTCAAAATGTTGTGAAGAGGATAGGGAGTCGGTGCCCTTTTATAAGAGAGGCGAGGGGCACTTTTGGAAAACTCTAAAATATTAATTTATAATAAACTCAATCCCCAATTAAAAAAATCCCAAGTGACTCAAATTAGGATATGAGGTAATATAGGGTTTTAATATCATCAACCAATCAAATTTAGACATGTTTTTATTTTATTTTAAAACTTATCATTTTGATTTATCCTTATTTAATCTATTTAATTTTATTTGTTGTAATAATATTCTAATTTTTAAATTATTATAAATTCATACTTATGTGTTGTTAATTTTATATAATTAGATACATTATTACATTGGAGACCATATAATTTTAAATTTATAATGTTTAAATATTTTTTTTGATTTTTAAACAATTTAATAATATGTTATTTTTATAAAATATCAATAGTGTCTATTTTGACACTATTCAATTATTTGAATTTAAATAAAATCCACACAGAAAATATATTCGAAAAAAAATATTAAATAGATTTATAACATGTCATATTAATCTAAAAAATTCAGGGAGCACATTAATTTGTTCAGATATTATTTATTTTAATATTTCTAAAACCATTTATTTGATATTTCTCTTAATAAAATAATTACTACAACATTTTTGTATAATTATTTAATATACTTATTTGTTTCATAAAAATTAAAACTAAAATACTATGATGCATATAAATATAATATTTTCCATAATAATACTTTTACTTGAATTTATCATCTTAAAATCATAACATTTAAATTTTTATATTTATTAAAGTATGAAGGTGACAACTTTGACATCATTTAAAATAAAATAATATAAGTGTCATAATCACCTTTATAAAGATCCAAATGGTCCAAAAGTCTTCCCTTGGATTATTAGGGTATATATTTACTCTACCAATAAGTTCCGTTCAAGTTCATGGTCCTTTTGATGGGTATTATTATTTTAATAAAAACTATAGTATTGATTTTTCACTAAATAAATAATTTATGCATCATTAATGTATAAGCTATTAAAGTAATTATATATTTCTTAAAAATCACAAATAAATTACCATGATTAAGAAAAAAAAATTCTTTCAAATTATTATTTATAATTGAATTTATATTATGTATAACCTTATATCAAAAATACTTTAATTATTAAAGTTTGAGTGAGACATATTTCACTTTCTTTAAATAAAATAAATTAAATGTCTTAATCGCATCCAAGTTGGTTACAAAAGATACAATTTTGACCCAAGTATATTTTAGTATGAAATATAATCATCAAATTATATTAATAAAATTGTTAGGGTAATTTTATAATATTATTTTTACCCTTAATTACCTGATTTACCTTTAACTGTAGTAAATAAAATTTACCGTAGTTACTATTCATAATGCCTAAAAATAAAAAGTATCCTATTAACATAATTTGGAACTAATGATTCCAAATATGGAATCCATTTTTCCAAATTCAAAAAATAGAAGTTTTAGTATTTAATTTAAAATTAATCTCACTGTTGAGAAAATGGGTTTTAAAAGTTAAAACATTGCAAAAGAGTGAAATGTTTTTACCTATGAATTAAATATAAAATTAATGATAATTAAATAAATTATATTAAATGGTAAAAATTTATTCTATTTATACTTTAAAACCATCCAATATTATAATTTAACCATATAAATTATCTCTATGAAAAAATCTGTTTTTAATAAGAAATTAGCGTAGTTTTATTGTTCATCAAAATGTGAAGGTTATCAGAATAATGTCAAAATTTTATCCAATGTAAATTTTTATGTCCTAATTCAAAAGAATAAGATTAATTTTTCAAATTTAACTTATAAACTTGTCAAAAATTAGATTTAAAATGGGTGTGCCATCAAAAGGTGACAAAACTGCATTTTTTTGAAAAAATACTTCTTTTATCCGAAAAATTAATTTTGTTCTCATACCATGTTCTAGAAAATGTGTAAGATGAATTATAATGTTATAAAATTAAAAAATATGTGAATATTATTCATAACATCTGGTTCATAATAATATTATAATATATAATTGTTTAGTGAAACACGGTATTGCGTACAACGCAAGCTATCAAGGATGGTCACTCTTGTGTCTAACATAAGCCAAGTATATTGTTGTTTATACTGTAAGATAATAAGGTATTGCATATAGATCAATCTAATATTGGTGTAGTGTACAACACAAGAAATCAAATAAAAGATTATTTCTCATAAAATCTCGGGGTGTTACAACTGTGGTATGAGAGTAATTTAGGAGGACATGAAACATGGAGATGCATAAAGGGGATCCCAAACCACTTCCTTCTTTCCTCCCCTTGTATTTTTGGGGCATTAGCCTTCAGATTTTAGTGGTTTCTACTTGGTTAGCCATTCTTATTCTCTTTTTATACATCCTCTGTTATTATATCTTCTTCCTAGGTTTATGGTTCATGTTGGTTGAACCTTAGGTGAGTATCTAGTCATATAACCTTGTATATTTCATTCTTAGGGTATGTTGGTTTCCTCTCAGGTCATATTCATCCTGTATTTGAAGTCTCACATCACCCACACACTGTTGAGGTAGGTGACTATATCATGTTCCTTTATAAATCACACCATAGTATTATTTAAGTATTTTCTATTCCTTTTTAACTAAATTTCTCATGTTTATGTGTTTATTAATTGATTTTTTATGTTTTGGGGTAAGTAGTTTTATTTAAAAAAGGGTTTTCTAAGCATTCCAATTCTTATGACTTTGTCTTGAAAGTATACGTAAGCCTTGTGTTTGTTAAAATTCTTAAAATCTCATTGTAAATATTTATGGTGTTTTTAAATTATTATTGACCTCTAATATTTTATATAATTTTATTATTAAGTTTGAGATATGTTTTGAGTAGATTATTTTAATATCAATGATTTTGATGTTTTTACTAGGAAATTATTTTTCCTTTATATTTGACTTGAATTTTTCCCCTTCAATTTGTTTTTTTAGAAATATTTATGAATTTTTATATATATGTATTTGATATGTACATATATTTATGTGAAAATATGTGTACATATAGATATTTACATATACATGTATAAATTTCATAGAATAAATTTCATAAAACATGGATTTTAAAATTGTCTTTTTGTTTTTGAAGGCTTTACAATAAGAGGTTTCAAAGGTGTGTTTCCTAGAGAATGTCCTGGATATAGTGGCTCAAGCTATACATAAATATTACATCTTTTTAGATGAATATTCAATTCATATCATTTTGATCCACACTAAAACTATAAAGTTTTAGAGTCCTTGGAGACTATATATACAATATTCTTATTTCATTAAAGATCTTCAATATATCCTATAAAGATCTTCCCACATAGTAATATTCATAGGAATACCCTACTTAAAACATTCATCATAACATATGGAATGAAAACATAAGAAAGGGTGGGCTCAGACTCTCATTAAGGGTAATTATGGGAGATATCAAATAGTGATCAAGTGAAAGAATATAATAATCATATGGTATAAGATCATAAACATAAATTAAAAGGTTCATACCTAATCTGAAAAATATTATAAACATTATTTATTACATAAAAATTTAGCATTTAAAATATGTGAATCATAAGATATTGAAATCGTCATAACTCAATCACGAACCATATGTCCATGACATAAATTTGTATGGAACCATCATAAGTATAGCAACCATTTCATATGTCAAGTTTTACTACCAAGACCATCTAATCAGGCATTAATACTTGTTTCCCATAATGTATCAATCACATCAACTTGTTTCCCATAACGGATCAAGCACTTTGACTTCTTTCCCATAACTACCTCGTGAGATATAATACTTTACCCAATGAATTGGAGGTAGATATAAGTCCCACCCATCACATAATGAAAACTATACATATATATACCACATGATCATAAAACATCCATTATATCATCATATCATAACTCGTCTAAAGAAAATGGGTTCCATATTTCATCAAATAAGATAATAACCCATAAGAATGGGATTAACAAACATCTCATCATCATAAAAACAAACCATCCAGAAAAAGAATTGTGATGGTATCATTGGATAAAATTCCCAACAATCATAAGCAATAATAATTTTTTTTGTCATTGATGAATAGAAATACTATTAAATAATCATTAAAAACATTCTTGAAGAAAATACTCTTTTCATTTAAAAATAACTTTTCAAAAAATAAAAAATTCCAAAATTTTATGGAAAAACTTTTATTTGAAAATATTCTTGGAAACTTTTAAAGGAATATTTAAAGTATTGAGCAGTCATGATGGTGGGAAATTCTGGTCATACTGTATAAGCTAAAAGAAAAAATTCCTTTCATATTTTTGCCAAAAAATACCTTTTTTAGAAAATGAAGAGAATATTCCTTGTAAAAAAATTAAAAATTAAAATAAGGGTAAAAATGTCTTTAAAAATCATATGATAATATTTAAATCAATCTTAAAAACATTTTTAGAAAATATGGATAAGGAAGAAAAGGTATTTTATACCAAAGAGAGAAATGAAGTATATTTTCCTTAAAAACACTCTTTTGATATCTTAAATAATTAAAGTGGGGAAAATGAAAGGAAAACATATATTCTAAAGAGATAAATGTAGGAGAATAAAATTAAATAGATTCATCATATAATGATCATATAATATTATTAATGGAAATCCAAGTATAAACAATCCTAATTAAACTAGGATTAAAACATAAATCTCTTACCTAAAATCCCATCATTCCTCATTTGTGTTCAAACATCATGTATAATAAATATGGATTTATTATAAATTTATTCCATAACTATATTCATATCTATAATACCATGTATTATTTATTTTTGACATCTTATCACCCATTTATTAATAATTTGTTATTAAAATCAATGTTATGGGAGATAATTGCTTCATTTTCCAGGCATGTTTTGGTTCGGCAGTACGAGTCCATATACTTTTATTATAGTAACATCATTTACATAATTTTAATAATGTTATAAACATCATATATATTAATAATATACATATTCAAAATCATTCATAAAAATTATTGATATAAAAATGAATTACAACATTCTTGGAGATGACAGTATAAACGTACGCATGAATGATACTTTCATTTTTTGAAATATGGAAATAAATAAAGGTAAATAATAATTAATCTTTAAAATATCATTAAAACATTCATGAGAAAAATACCATTTTCATTTAAAAATAAATTTTCAAAAACTAAAAATTTCAAAAATATTAATTAAAACAATTTCTTTGAAAATATTATTGGAAACTTGTAAAGGAAGTTTCAAATTATTGAGTGTTCATGATGGTGGGAAATTCCATTCATGTCATATAAGTTAAAAGAAAACATTTCTTTCATATTTTTTCCAAAAAGTACCTCATTTAGAAAATGAAAAGAATATTCCTAGTAAAAAAATTAAAATATTCAACCAAGGGTAAAAATTTCTTTAAAAAATAACAGGATAATATTAAAATCATTCTTGAAAACGTTTTTAGAAAACATGGATATGTAAGAAAAAGGATTTTGAACGAAGATAGAAATAAAGTTGATTTTCCTTGAAAAAAAAACTATTTTGATATCTTAAATAATTAAAGTGAGATAAATGAAAGGAAAAAATATATTCTCAAGAGATAACCATATTAGAAGAAAAATTAATGGATTAATAAAGTAAGGATCATATAATTTTCTCAACATAAATTCAATTATAAATAATCTCAATTAAAATAATATTGAAACATAAATCACTTACATAAAATATCACATTTTCTTATTTGCATTAAATCATTCTATATAATAAATATGGATTTATTATATTTATATTCCATATCCAAATTCATATCAATCATACCATGTATTATTTATTTATGACATCTTATCACCCTTTTATTAATATTTTTTTATTAAAATCAGAGTTCTGGGTGATATTTACTATGTTTTCCAAGCATGTTTCGATTTATAATTCATGGTCCTTATAATTTGATCATAGTTCCAAAATTTATATAATTTTAATCATGGTATAAAAATTATATAAATTAATTATATATACTGATAAAAATTCATAAAAATTAGAGATAAAAAAAATGAATTACACCATTCATAGAAACGATGGGTCGTATATACGCATGAACATTGTTTTTATTTTTCAGCGGATGGAATGAAAGAAAGATAAATAAAAAATAATTTTTATAAGATAATTATTATATCATATTTATAATATAAATTCCTTAAAAATTTCATTATTTCCATCCAAGTATAATGGAAATGAAAAAAAATCACACCGCTTCGTGGAGGCGATATTCCACATGCACACATGAGAGACATTATCATTTTCCAATAGTTTAGAATTTAAGAATATAGATATGATATTATGATTAAATAATTATAATAATTTCATAAATATCATATTTAAACTTTAAACTCATCATAATAAGCATCGATGAAATATGTTGATGTAAAATTAATTACATCACTACATGGAGATGGTAAGTCGTATGTATGCATGAGCGATATTTTCACTTACTATTTTATGGGAAAGATGGTGAATAATGGTGAATTAATAATAATAATAATAAAATTTTAAGTATATTTATATAATAAATTTATTATTTTATGATAAATAACATTGATTTAGATAAGTTAAATATGTAGTAAAAAGAAAGTGATCGGTTAAGGCGGCTACCTCTTCTTTGAAATAACTCCTTTATATATCTTCTTAAGGATCCTAGGGTTGGTCTTTTGGGAAGAAAAAAACCTATATAATGTTTATAATTAATTTTATAATGTATTTTTTCAGGGTATTTTTGAGTTATAAAGATCAAAGTGGTGTAAATAAGTGAGGGAGGAGGCTCCCTTTTAAAATTTAGGTGAGGGACACTTTTGGAATTGCTTAAGAGAATAAATTATAAAAAATTAATTATTTATCCCAAATGACCCCAAAAGGATAGGTATTTGAATATAATAGAGGATATTGTTTTAATAAAATCATCATATAAAATTTTGATAGGTTTTGGAAACATTTTAAACCTTATCTTTTTTATTAACTACTTGGTTAACCAATTTTTACCTTAACCATGGTAATGTCTTTTTCACCATTAAAGTGTTATAATTTTACATATAAGGTGAAAATTTGATAATAAATGCCTAAGGTATGAATCTTTATACTATATATTATCCTCCTTATCCTCTTTGAAGATTTTTATGATTTTTATATAATTTAATAAAATATTATTGAGGTGCATTTTGATATTGTTCATTTAATTTAACTTAAAAGACATAAATATAAAGTTGTAACTATAATATAATCATTAAAAACAATAATAATATTTCATATTAATATATAAAATTCGTGGTACACATTAATTTAGTCAATATATATAACTTTTAATATTTTTAATATCATTTATTTTATTTTTCCATTAATTGAATAAATACAATTTCAGCGTTGTGTAAGAATTTAAGGTTATTATAAAAAACCCAAAAAATATAAATAAAATATCATAATTAAAATAATTTTATTATTCTAAAAATATAAATTTTTATTCTTTCATAAAATACTTTTTTTCCGTATGTGGACACATAATAGATATTTAAAACTAAGAGTGACATTTTGTAACTTTATTTGATTTGAATAATATATTAGTCATTTTCATGGAAAATTATTAATTAAACAAATAAAAGTAAATAATAAGGTGATAAGGGTAGAATTAACTTCATCAAACAAGAATTTTTATGAATAATTATAGCCTTATCACTTATTTTTAACCTATATTAACCTGATTTACACTTTACTGAGATGATAAATTTTATCACGGTTACTATTCATATTGACCAAACATAAAAGGGGTATATTCAAAAAATTTGAACCTAATTATTCTAAATATGTAATATATTTTATCAAATTAAATACCTATAAATGGTATAAATTAATTTTAAAATAAGTGCGAAAAATGCAAAGAAAACTGCTTTTAAGAAAAAGACCATTTTTAAGCATAAAAATTGTTTTATTCTTATACCTTGCCTTGAAGAATATTAAATGAATGTTAGAAAATTGTATTCAATATATAATATATAAATTTTATTAAAATAATTCACCAATAGTGACTAATTTAATTTATTAATATAAAAATACATTGTGTTCATTAAATACAATTTCTTAGAAAAAACATTACTTTTATTTTCAAATAATTTTTATTTTCAATTATAATCATTTGATAAATAGTGAATTAATTTTATAAATATATATAAAATATCTTTTTTATAATTTATTTAGTATCATTCATATCTCCAATCCAATGATTAGATGATAACCATCACATAATAATATTTAATAGTATATCATGGTTCGTTTAAACTCAGTGTTGCGTGTAACACATGCTATTGAGGAAATAAGATTATTTAAAGGGAAATATTTTTAAATAATCTAAGGGTGTTATATTATACCCCCCTTAAAATTAATTTCACTCTCTAATTTTTTCACTCTGATACAAACAAATGAGTGTATCACTATTTCATTACATCCTTAGGTTCCCAAGTAGCTTCTTTGAATTTATGGTTTCTCTAAAGAACTTTATCCAAGAGATTTGTCTAATTATATAGAAATTTATATCTATGATCTAATATTTATACCAGTTTTTACTTATAAGAAAGATCATGATCTAGTGGTACGACCTCAAAGTTCAGTAGATGTTAAGGATTACGTATGTACTTCCTCTGTAGAGATACATGGAACACGTCCTGAACTTGAGAAAGGTTTATTGGAAGTGTTAAATGATAAGATACCATCCTTACTAGATCAAGAATCTAAAAGGGGGTAATATACATAAGGATCATCTTTCCTTTCTTCCTGAATATCATAACCTTCTTCCATGGATAATTTCATAGAAAAACATTCACATCAACTTCAAATTCCAGATCACATTGTTGATTTTCAGGATAAGTCTTATATTGAATCTGAGCTTCCTTGATGTGGTGCTAAATATTTATAACGTTATCTATCATTTAATTAGCTATATTAGGTCCCAATATATTTATTTCTCCAACTTCATCCCAAAACAGTAGATCTATACACTTATTTCTATAGAGAGATTCAAAATGATCCATCTAAATTCTTGAGTGAAAGTTATTTTTGTAAGAAAACTCAACTAGAGGAAGGTATTGATCCCAAACACCTTTTAAATACATAGAAAAATATCTTAGTATATCCTCTAGGGTTTAAATAGTTCTATTATAATGACCATATATCTAAGGATGATACGTCATACTGAAACTCAACTTTGTGTCCAATTCCTACTAAAGACTTCACTAGAACTTCAAGATAAACCTATGATCCTATTCATATATGATGTGAAGTGTTACTCCATTAAATATTACCACTTTTTTAATATACATTATATATATAAGATTAATATAGATATATTATCTAATAGTAATTAATTGTTCCTACTTTATAAGGCCATCAACTATAACCCATATAGAATTGTGGCCTTTAGATGTTTTGGGGAGTCTGATGACAAAATCTATGGTGATGTTTTCTCATTTCCATCCTGGTATTGGTAATGGTTGTATCATCCCTTATACTTATATCTCTCATCCTTAACTTGATGAAATACCAATAACTGAGATACATATTATGAAATATCTCTCTTCATGTTCCCACTATAAATACACTTTCAAATATTTATACATCTTTGTACTTCTAGGATTAATATAAAATGATGGACTATGAGTCTCATCCAACTTCTCCTTTTTCAAATATATCATTAACGGTACACATACATGGTTCCTAAACCTTATCATTCCCTTACAATCAAGTTTTAACTCAGGAACATTTCTTACCTTCTTTTCAGGTCCATGTATTCCTTTTGTGCCTCCTTAAACTTTACATGGATTGATTATTGAACATTTATTTTATAAGTATAATATTTCTTCCCTTACTTTAATATTTCCATATCCATACTTTTCAAATCCAAAAATATTGGATCTAATATGATTCTCATCATAAATAGGATAGTGTGGTCCATTCAAATCAAATAATCTACTACCTTATTCACCTTCCCAAGGTGGTAATGTATTGAGTAGTCATAATCTTTAATCATATAAAACCATCTTATCTAGTCTATATTTATCTCTTTCTTAGGGAATATATAATTCAAAAATTTTTATTAGTATATATATCACTCCTATCTCTATAAAGATAATTACACTATATCTTTAATGAAAAAATTACCACAACTAACTCTAAATCAAGATTTGAGTAATTTTCATCATGATCATTCAATTGGAATGAGGAATATGATATCAACCTTCTTTTTATATCCTTGAAATTATTATCACATTATTCCATCCATGTGAACTTATACCCTTTCCAATTAAACTTGGTGAGTGGATTTATAATCATGATAAATCTCTCAAAAAACATTGATAATAACCATCCAATCAAAGAAAACTATGGATTTAAGTTACCATGGTTGGTCAAGGCCATTTATCAATAACTTCTATCTTTGAAGTATCTACTGATATACCACTACTTAAGATTATATAACCCAGGAATGAAACTTTCCAAATCCAAAATTCACACTTGGTAAATTTTTTATAAATCTTCTCCTTCCTTAGGGTTTTTAGCACAATCCTGAAGTGATCTTCGTACTCTTCTTTTATCATTAAATATATAAGAATATAATATATAAATACTACCACATAATCAAGGTAATATCTAAATACTCTATTCATTACATCCATGAAGATAACAGGGGCATTATTAAGATCAAAAGGAAACACTATAAATTCTTAGTGTCCATGCCTTTGTGGAAGGCCATCTTAGGTATATCCTCTTTCTTGACCCTCAATTTATGATATCTAGAACAAAGGAAATCTTTAAAAAATATTTATCTTTGTAAATTTGATCAAATAATTCATCAATATGAAGGATATAAAACTTTTTCTTGATAGTTAACTTGTTAAGATCTCGATAATCAATGCAAAGATGAATTGACCCATATTTCTTCTTAACAAACAGAATAGGTGCACCCAATGGTGACACACTAGGTTGTATAAATACATTATCAAGATACCATTGTAGTTCCTTCTTTAATTTCTATAACTCAACTAGGACCATTCTATAAGGATTCATTAAATATTCATAGCACCAGGTATGAGTTCTATAGAAAACTCAACTTCATGATTTGGATGTGGACCATGTAATTATTTTGGAAAGACATCAACAAATTCCTATACAATAGTTGTATCCTTAATATTGATTTTCTCCCAAACATAAGTGATAGATAACCTTCATAGATAGGTATTAAGACCCATGAGATGGAAACAACTTCCATCATAAGTTTATACTCATCCTTGCATTGATAAATGATCATAGGTTCATTTATAATATGAAATGTGTCTTCCCTTACTTGTAAATTGATATGGGATTCATATAAAGAAATCCAATCCATTCCTAAAATCACATAAAATTCACCTAAAGGGATAATCAAAATATTTTCAGGAATCACTTTCCCATAAACTTTAATCAAAGAGGAACTATAGACTTGAGATGTGATTGTCATACCATTAGTAATTTTCATAGCTATCTCAACATCTAATCCTTGAGGTGATACTATGATACCCTTATAAAATTCCTTAGAAATAAAAGAGTGGGTAGATCCTTAATCAAATAATACATTAACTATTCTAGAGTGGATGATAAGTTTACCTTTCACTACATCATTCTTGTAACCCACTTCCACAGTCATGATCTCATGAGATTTACCTTTTTATTTTGGATTAAGAGGTTTTTGACACAAATCATAAAAACCCGTCGGATTCGTGCACTGGTTGTAATAATGCCCATATTCCTTGCATTTGAAGAATTGGATCATGGGTGGTGCATTAGTTTTAATCTTATTTTATTCTATTTCCTTAACTGACATATTTATCCCTTTTCGATATTCACTAACCTTATGACCCATCTTTCCAGATTTAAAGAACCTCTCAGTTCCATTCAAGTAATTCCCTTGATGTTTCTTCACACATTTTTGGTATGTAGATGGATAGAATTTTCTTCCACCATCTGATTTATTCTATTTTTCATGGGACTTGATCTTCGTTTTATTATTGAAACCATGGGGATTTTGGGAATCTTCAATTTTAATTTTTACTTTGAGTTCACATTGAACAATTTCTTCATATCTACTAAATTCTATTATAGTTAATTCCTTACAGAGACTTGGTTTTAATCCACCAAAGAATCAATCAATTTTACTTTTAGAGTTGATAATTTAACTATAGGAATACCATGTAAGTCTTGTAAAATTTTCCTCATAGGTACCAATGGATTCATCGTCATTTTACTTTAGCTCAAGTAATTTCTTCTCTATATTTTTATGTAGAATAAGAGGAAATTACTTACTAAAGAATATACCAATAAACTCATCTCATTCCATGGATTCAATTTATTCCACTTTCCCCATATTCTTAATAATATTATTATTGGAACCAAGGTTGTTCTTTGCTTAAAATGGAGTTCGGTTTGTGTTTTTGGTCAATCTACTTTGGGTTGATCATGGATTGTGTTAGTTATTGTTAGCCCTCTCATGGAAGATATGGGAGATTAAATGGAAAGGGGTCATACAATTTGAACTGAAAGCATTATTGAAGGTGGCATCGTTCTCCATTGTTTACAAAATTTTTGGGACTGAAAATCAGAAAATGGAGAAACGTATTTTTTGGAAAAGGAAGGTGTGAAAAAGATTTGAAGTGTGCCCAAAATATTGGTTTTTTCACGCAAGATTGGTGGTTTTTTTGGAACTTGCGCGCAAGACCGGTTTCAGGATCAGAATGTTGAAAAATGGAAAAGTCATGGAGTGCGCATAAGATGATGTTGTGTGAAAGGGTTTGCACGCCCAATGAGATGTCAAAAGGGGTTTTGCGCACTTAGTGTGAAACTTACACGCACTAAAGAAAACATGGTGGGATCTTGCGTGCATGGTCATCAAGGGCCTATAAATATGAAACTACCCCCAAGGAAGACTTAAGAATTTTCCAATGAAAATATGGTTGCTCAGCTGCATGAAATATTTGTGCGTGAAAGATTGGAAGAGAGTAAATCTTACACACAAGGTGTTCCTTTAGTCTGAAAGGATCAAGTGAACCCTTCGGTGCTGTTGCGTGAAAGATAAGGGTTGCGTGGAAAGTAGGTGTTGCACGAAATTCATCTTTCGTGACAATTCCCAAATATTGTGTGCAAGTTGGGGTATTGCGTACAAGTGTGGTGTTATTCTTCTGATAGGTTTTTGAATATTTGGTGTGTGTGATCAATGCTTTGAAGTGCATCAATCCATGAATTCGATGCAAGCAATGTCACATGCTGAAAAGAGACATAGACTTCAATGAAAATCTATTGAAGATACCTTCATGTCTATAAACTGTTTGGGAATTCACCTAAGGCAGTGAGCTAAGGGGAGTCAATGGGAGTGACCTGAGGGACGCAATAATCTATCCCTGAACATTTATAAAGGCAGTGTGCCTGGGACAGAGTGATTGTACCCGAACATTGTAATCTACAGCTAGTGAATTTCAGTGGAATTAGTTATGACTAGAAACCTGTCATCGTATTCTCCTTGGACATAGCCCTTAGTGGTGAACCAATTAAAAGTGATGTGTGGTCTCTTTTCTTATGTTTTTTTTTCTTTCTATTCTCATTAGTCTTATAGGTTTAATGAGTTCCTACCTCCGTTGGAATAAGATCCTTATTTTAAAAGAAAAAATTGACACCCTGATTCACCCCTCCCCTCTTAGGGTGTCCTAGGGTCCTACAAGTGGTATCATAGGGTAAAGGTTACTGGTGTTAGATTTTTCCTTTTCTATCATGGAGAATGCGGTAAATGCCAGGGGAATCCCTCTCTTTGATGGAAGTATTTTTCATATCTGGAAGAACAGAATGAGATCTCATTTAAGATCCCTTGGAATGGATTTACTATTTTCTACTATGCAAGGAATATAAGTTACTGATTCAACAAGACTTGCTATGACTGATACAGACAAAAACGTTCTTGATGCATATTCTAAATCCCAGAATGCTATCACAATGACTCTTTCAGATCAAATCTATCTAAAGGTGATGAGTTTCACCTCAGAAAATTATATGTGGGATAAAATTGAAAATATTTATGAAGGAGATAGCTAAGTGAAGGAGGCAAAACTTCAAGTCCTACACAACAGGTTTGAAAATCTAAAGATGCATCCTGATGAGAACACAGATTCATTCTTCAATCGAATTACTGAAGTGGTGGGATCAATTCTAATTCTTGGAGAGGAAATCAAAGACATTGATATCATAAAGAAAATCTTGATAATACTTCCTTCTATATACAATGAAAATGTGTTAGTACTTGAATAAATATATCAATCTAAACTATCTATGGATGATTTGCTAAGTAATCTATTGGCATATGAGATGAGAGTCAAACCCAAAGATTCTACGACTTATGCTAGCAAGGAAATGGAGTTCAAATCCATGGACAAACTAAAAATTTCATGAGATAGTGGTGGTGAATATGATGAGGAAAAAGAAATTATTTCTCTCATTACTAAGAATATGAATAATGGAAAAGGTAAATTTAAAGGTAAGTTACCTCTGGCATGTTTTCGTTGTGGAAGAGTTGGGCACATTTCCTCTCATTTCCAAAGAATCTTTGATGATGAAGAGAGTAAAGAAGAAGACATTGAGAAGCCTCAGAAATGGTTTTTCAAAAAGGGAGACTTAAAATATTAAAAGAAATTATAGAAGAATAGTTTTTTTTGTGAAGAGGAAGATGATGATATTGAATTCTATGAAGAAGAAGAACCAGAATTTAAAACTGGAAATCATGCTTCCATGATGGCTACCATTAAAAAGTCAGACCCCTCGATCGATAAAGGCAAAGATAATCAGATGAATCCTAATGGTAATCCCAAGTTGAAAATTAAGGATTCATTTTCTAAGATTGAAAATAAATTTAAGATATGAAATAAGTGGAAATAAAATAGTGGAATAATCATCAGAATATGTTGATAAGCTTGAAGCTGAATTTGAACGACTAGAAAAACTAGTGAGAGTTCAGTCTTTAATCCTTGAAAGTGCAGATGACATTGTGGAACTGAAGCTTAGAATTAAATAACAAGAAAAGGTCATAAATAAACTTACATTCAGACTAGAAGAGAAGTACAAGACTATTTAGGGTCTTGAGGAAGAAGTTGTTACTCTTATGGGTAAACTTGAGTGTTAATAAACCACAAATGAGGGTAAGAAGAAAATTCATTTTGGAAGATTCTCATATGCAGAATTACTGGTAAGATCCAATCATGTTTTAGATGGGGTTGGAAAAATCTTGAGTGATCAAAGACCCACTTTCATGGGAAAGAGAGGAATTAGTTGTGAAGCTAAGAAATGAACTGGTGGAAGTGAAGAGGGCCAAAAGAATGACAAGATGGAAGTTAGACATGTTGAAAAGTTACCTAAAGTTCTGAAAAAGAAACCTTCAATCCAAACTAAAATAAGAACTGAAGATTATCCTCAAACATTCAGAAATGACAGGCAATCCAACCATTTTCCCAAGGAAGAAGGAAAGAGGATAAATATAAGTTATAAGACATTTCCACTCATGAAGTGTTAGTTTTGTGGCTATCTAGGCCATACCATGTCATATTGTGAAGAGGTAATGAGATACTTGAATGGGTAATATTTTAAAGGTCAACCAAGGAGACCGATGTCATATAATATATCTTATAGAATAAATATTTTCTATGGATACTATTTTCATTGTTCTAACTTTGGCCATAAATCTATGTATTTCAGGTAGAGGTATGATAGGATAAATTCATAAAAATATCTTAGATTGGTCAATACTCACCCTCCTAATGGTGTTGTTCTCACAAACATGTTTTCTCCTCTGGAAGAAGAGTATGGTTATGAAGAATCTGATTATTTGGAAGAAAGAATTATAATTCCATAGGTGTCCTACACTCAATCCAATATCTCATGGAAATAAAAGAAGAAAATTGAGAAATCCAATCTTACAGAAATATCCCTCAAAGATACAAAAATTAGCAACACCTATATTCTTGATAGTGGATGCTCGTCCCATATGACAGGAAATGATGAACTTTTGAAGAACATTAAAATAAGGTTAATAGAATAGTGAGGATTGGTAATGATGGTTCTTTGAAGATTAAAGGCAGTGGAAATACTGATCTAGCCAAGGGAGAGCTGAAGAAGACTGAAGTTCTTTATGTGAAAGTTCTATGTCACAATCTCCTCAGTGTAAGTCGACTCTGTGACTTAGGGATCATAGTAACTTTCAATTAAAAAGGTTGTACTATAAAAGGAAAAATAGAGAATTCTCTTATGAAATACTGCATAACAGATGAAAACTTGTATCAGGTTGACAGCAAAGATAACTCTTGTTATTGGTCTATTGAAGAATAAAACAACCTGTGGCATCGAAGGTTGGGGCACATTAACCAACAAGACATGGAAAATATATCTAAGTTAAATATAGTCGTGGATATTCCCATTCTGAAACATGAATGGGAAAATACTTGTGATGCTTACATACGGAGGAAGATAATCTATAATTCATATTGACTAAAGAACAAAAGGGAATCACACCTTATTGATATCATCCACACAAATGTATGTGGCCTGATAAATTTTGTCAGAACTCATGGAGAGAGGTACTTCATCCTTTTTATTGATGATTATAGTATAATGGCCAGTGTAATAGTTATTCACATAAAGCATAAAGTACTTGATTTCATAAAAACTTATTGATGGATTGTAAACAATGATACTAGACGGATAATCAAATTCTTATGATCTTACAATGGAGGGGAATACACGTCCATTAAGTATGAGAATTACCTGGAAAAACATGGAATACGGAATGAGGTAGCTACTGTGAGAACTCTGAAACAAAATTGATTTGTTGAGCGCCAGAATCGATAGGTCAACAACATGGCCAGGACTATGCTGATTGAGAGTCGTATCTCTCATTATCATTGGAGATAATTTTTTGAAGCTGTAGTGCACATTCAAAATCGAATGGGGCTTTAAATGGTATAAACAAAGACAATATATGAATTTTGGAATGGAAGGAAGCCTTCTTTGAATTACTTTCATTTTTTCGGAAGAAAATGCTTCATCTAAAATAAATAAGGAAATCCAGGGAAGTTTGTTGATAATGCAGATGAAAGAATATTTCTTGGATATCCAATGAATAAACAAGCTTACAAGTGTTTCAATAAGTTCTTGGAGAGAATTGTGGAAAGTAGTGATGTTATGATCATTGAAGACAAAACCCCAAATGCTTCAAATAATTCCTATGATGATGAGATAGAAGATGAGGAAGAATGTGAACATGGAGTAAATGGAAATACAAAAATAGAATAAGGTGTAAAAAAACTCCCAGGAGTCACATCATGATGTTGAATCAGAAGAAAAATCTAAAGTTGAAACTGGAGAGAATTCAATTGAACCTCTGAGGAGGAATTGAAGAGTAGAAATTGATCAATCCAACATCATTGGGAATTAGACTAAACCCACACAAATGAGGAGAATGAGTATTAATACACAATATTAATTCTTATCTATGGTGGAACCATCCTCATTTGAAGAACCTACAATGGAAGAATCATGGGTGAAATCCCTGAATGAAGAGTTAGATAATACTGACAAGAATCATGCCCGGGATCTGTTCAAGAGACCCAAAGGTCATAATGTGATTATCACAAAGTGTATTTTCAAGAAAAATTTTAATGACCATGGAAGTGTTATCAAAAACAAGGAAAGACTGGTATGTAAGGGATATTCATAGATTGATGGTGTTGATGTTGAAGAAAACTTTGCACCAGTGGCTTGACTGGAGTCAATCAGCCTTTTTCTTTCTATGGAAATCCAAAGAGGATATAAAGTATATCAAATGGATGTCAAGATAGTATTCTTGAATGGTGTTCTCAAATAATAAGTCTACATCGAACAACCAGTGGGTTTTCCTCTTGGTACTGATGAAACAAAGGTTTGTAAACTAAAGAAGGCCCTCTATGGTTTGAAGCAGGCACCACGAGCGTGGTATTCTCGGCTGGATTATTATCTCAAGAAGCTAGAATTCAAAATAGCTGGAGTAGATCACAATCTCTATGTGAAGAATTCTCCGAAAGATCAGTTAATGGTTGTATTTTATGTTGATGACGTTATATTTGGTGGAAGTAGGCAGAAATCAGTGGATGAGTTTTCCAATCACATGAAATCTTAATTTGAAATGTCAATTATTGGGGAGATCACATATTTCTTGGGGCTTAAAGTGAATCAAAAGAAAGATTACACTTTAATCTCTCAGGTAAAGTATGCAAGAGAGCTACTGAAGAAATTTAATATGAATGACTCCAAACCAATGTCAACTCCGATTTTAGTTGGAACCAAACATGGACATTAGGAGGATAGGACCTTTGTAGATCCCACCATGTATAGAAGGATCATTGGGAGCCCACTGTACCTGATAGCGACACATCTAGATACTGTATTTGCAACATGTCTAGTGTCCTGCTTTCAGAGTAATATAAAGTAGGAACATATGGAGGGAGTAAAAAGAATCATGAGGTGCATTCAAGGTACTCATAATTTTGGGTTATACTCTGCAGCAGGAAGGGACAATCAATTATTAGCATTTTCTAATGATGAATGGGTTGGCAATGTAGTGGACAGAAATTACACCAGTGGTGGAGCATTCTATATTGGTAAGAAATGTGTTTGATAGTCGATCAAGAAACAATAAAGTACTTCTCTTAGTACTACTGAAGATGATTATATCTTCACTACCAAGGCATGCACTCAAATACTATGGATGAAGAAAAAACTGACAGATATTGGTGATGAGGTGAAACAACCAATGGTGATTTACTGTGATAATAAGAGTGCAATTAATCTTATAAATAATCCTATTTATCATTCTCATACAAAATATATTGAAATAAAATATCACTTTATCAAGGAAAAGGTTAATCATGGCGTGATTAGAATGGCTCATATGGGAATTGATAAGCAAGTGGCTGATATCCTGACCAAGCCACTATCAACGGCTATGTTTGAGAAACACTGGTTGAACCTCGGTGTTTAGCCACCTCCTAGTGCATAAAGAGGTTACGAAATATTCCTCTCCATAGTTGGTTTAACTATTTTAATCTGTGTTGTGGAAGTGTTTCAGGTTTATAGGGGAGATACGATCCAGGGGAGTATGTTCTGAGCTCTACAATGGATGATTATCTATCTTTGGATTTATTTTTCAATGGGGGAGAAATGGATAGAATTCATGTCTCTAGATGAGAGAAGACATAGAGAATCACGGTTGAATATGGAGAGAATAGTGAAGGGAGAAAATTTCCAGTGTTATGAAGAAATAGTTATATCTTTCATTAAAACATACGAGAACAAAATTCATGTATTCTCTATTGTTTTCTACATCGATCATTTCTCACATAGACTTAGAGTGTTGGATGAGTTGACTCTTGTATTTTAAGTTTTCTTATGGATGGTTCTCTATTGAATTTATCTGATGATTTACAACAAACCCAAAGGGAGATGTTGTTGGAACCAAGGTTGTTCTTTGTGGAAAATGGAGATTAGTTTATGTTTGTTGTCAATATACTTTGGGTTGATCATGTTTTGTGTTTTTTATTGTCAAAACTCTCATAGAATATCAGGGAGATTACATAGAAATGGGTCATATAGTTTGAACTGAAAGCAGTATTAAAGGTGGAGTCATTCTCGAGTGTTTGCCAAATTTTTAGGGCTGAAAATCAGAAAATGGAGAAATGTGTTTTTGGAAAAGAAAGGTGTGTGAAAGAATTTATGTGTGAGTGAAAGATTGGTTCTTTTGTGAAAGATTGAAGGTGTTTTTGGAACTTGCGCACAAGACCTGTTTCAGGATCAGAACATCGAAAAATGTCAAAGTCATAGAGTGCATGGAAGATGATGTTGCACAAAAGGGTTTACAAGCCCAATGTGGCGTCAAAAGGGTTTTTGCGTTCTCAGTTTGAAACTTATGTGTACTGAAGAAAACTCATCTGTATCTTGCACGTAGGTTTGTTAAGGGCCTATAAATATGTGGCTACCCCCAAGTAAGACTCAAGAATTTTCCAACAAAAATCTGGTTTCTTAGTCACACAAAAGATTTGCACGCGAAAGATTGGAAGAGAGTAAATCTTGCGCACAAGGTGTTCCTTTAGTCCAAAAGGACCAATTTAACCCTTTGATGTAGTTGTGAAAAAGATAAGGGTTTCAAAGAAAGTAAGTGTTGCACTAAAGTCATCTTTTGTGACAATTCCCAAATCTTGTGTGCAAGTTGGGGTATTGCGCGCAAGTGTGGTGTTATACTTCTGAAAGTTTTGTGAATATCTGGTGTGTGTGATCAGTGCTTTCAAGTGTATCAATCCAGGACTTCAATGAAAGTAATGTCTCATGCTTAACAGAGACAAATACTTCAATGAAAATCTATTTCAGAGACCTTCATGTCTATAATTGTGTGGGACTTCACCTAAGGCAGTGAGCCATGGGGAGTCAATGGGAGTGACCCGAGGGACGCAATGAGCTATCCATGAACATTTGTAAAGGCAGTGTTCCTGGGATAGAGTGATTGTACATGAACCTTGTAATCCACAGCTAGTGATGGTTAGTGAAATTAGGTACAACCAGCAACCTGTCAGCATATACTTCTTAGACTTAGACCTTACTGCTGAACCAAGTAAAAGTGTTGTGTGGTCTCTTTTCTTGCGGTTGTTTTCTTTTTGGTTCCCATTAGTCTTACAATTTTAACGAGTTCATACCTCCATGGGAACGAGATCCTTGTTTCAAAAGAAAATTTTGACACCCTGATTTACCCCTCCCCTCTCAGGGTATCCTAGGTTCCTACAATTACACCATTGATCTATTTCACCTTCCAAAGGATAAATAGTTAGGACAACTTTTTCATGTCTCAAACATTGAAGAACAGAAAATGTTTTCTCAATGGTGTTGATACATCACTCAACCACTAGTGGATTAAAGGATCCACTAAAAGAAGGTGGTTGTTTTCTCAAGAAATATTTAACAGTAAATTGTTCCCTCATTTGATCATTTGGAAAAAATTTAAGATTCGTAGCCTGAGAAAGTTTCATGACCATAGTAGTAAGATTATGCATTTCATATCCCATAACATTTGGTTACTCAAGTGGAAAATCATTTCATTTACCATCACATTCAGTATTAACATGATTCTTTCAGGTTCCATTCATTTAATAAAAACAAAAATCATAGTGTGAGAAACAAGAATCATAGTGTAAAACCACATAATCATAAAAAAAATATTTATATAATGTATACATCAAGAAACCTTCTTCTATAAAACTTTAGGTTTTACCTAGGTCATTCATGATCGTTACCAAAACTTTAGGATTTTATCCTATATTTAGACCTATCCCTAGGGTTTTTATAAAATTTTTCTAACCCTAGTCTTCAAATACTGACTAAAATCTTCTCTGATACCAACTATAGTAGCCCAGTCTTTTTATACATAAATATTATATCTTTTTAGATGAATATTCAATTTATAACATTTTTAACCCTGCTAGAACCATAAAGGTTTATATTATTTAGATACTATATATACATTGTTCTTATTTAATGAATGATATTAAGAATATCCAATAAATATCTTCTCGTATAGTAATCTTCCTAGTTAAACCCTACTTAAAACTTTCATTATAACATGGATAAAGGAAATATAAGAAATGATGAGCTCATATTCTCATTAAGGGTAAGTATGGGAGATGTCAATAAATGATCATGTGGAAGAATACGATAATTATGAGGTTATAATATCATGAACATCACTTAAAAAGTTCAAACCTAATTTGAAAATGATCATAAACATGAGTTACGACACAAAACCTTAGTATTTCAAAATACATGAATCATAAGAATTAGAAATCATCATAACTCAATCATGAACCATAAGTTCATGTCATAAATGTGTGTAGAACCATAATAAGTATAGAAACCAATTCATATATAAATTTATACTACCAAATCCATAATATTAGGCATTAACACCTATTTCCCATAGTGGATCACGCACATCGACTTGTTTCCCATAACAGATCAAATACTTGGACTTTTTTCAAATAACGGGTCAAGAAATTTAACTTGTTTCCCATAACTATATCATGAGATATAATATATTACCCAATTAATTGGGGGAGATATATTTCCCACCTATCACATAATTAAAACCATACATATGTGCACCACAAGATCATAAAACATCCATCATGTCATCATATCATAACCCATGAAAATAAAACTCATTCCATATTTCATCAAATCATAGTATAGCCTATAAAAATTGGATTAATAAACATCTCATAATCATAAACATAAATCATCCAGTAAAATAATAGTGATGGTATCATTGGACCACATCCCTAGTAAAACATGGTCAATACCAAAGGTAGTTATTATTGATGAATATAAATACTATTAAAAGATCATTAAAATGTTCCTGAGGAAAATACCCTTTTCATTTAAAAATAACTTTTCAGAAACTAAAAAATCCAAAATATTATAGAAAACATTTTATTTGAAAATAATAATATAAAATTGTAAATTAATATTTAAATTATTTATTTTTCATGATGGATATATATTTTTTGCATGCTGTATAAGTTAAAAGAAAACATTCCTTTCATATTTTTGTCAAAAGGTTCTTCATTCGGAAAATGAAAAGAAGATTCCTTGTAAAAAAAATTGTAAAAATTAAATAAAAGGTAAAAATGTATTTAAAAATCATAGTATAATAATAAAATCATTATTTAAAACATTATTATAAATTATGAATATGGAATAAAAAGGTATTTTAGATCAAAGAAAGAAATAAAGTCGATTTTCCTTAAAAAACTATTTTGATCTCTTAAATAATTAAAGTGAATAAAATGAATGGAAAAAATATATTATAAAGATATAACCATAGGAGAATAAAATTAAATGGAATAATCAGGTAGGGATAATATAATTTTCTTAATGTAAATTCAATTATAAATAATCTCGATTAAAATAGGTTTGAAAAATAAATCTCTTACATCAAATATCGCCTTTCCTCATTTGCATACTAGCATTATATATAATAAATATGGATTTATTAAACATTTATTCTATAAAAATAATCATATCTATTACACCATTTACGATTTATTTATGACATATTATCACCCTTTTGTTAATAATTGTTTATTAAACTCACAGTTATGGGTGATAACTGCTACGTTTTTCATGCATGTTTCGGTTTAGCAGTCTCATTCCTTATACATTAATCATGGTTAAAAAATTTCTAGAATTTTAATAATGTTATAAATATCATATATATTTATTATATACATATTAATAATCATTCATAAAAATTATAGCTATAAAAATTAATTACATCATTCATGGAAACGGTAAGTCGCACATATAAATGAATGTTGTTTTCATTTTTCGATGGATGGAAAAAAAGAAAGGTAAATAATAATCCACCTTTATAGTACCATTATTATATCATATATATAATATAAATTCATTTAATATATTCTTATTACCATAAAAGTATAATGGAAATGGTAAAAATCGCATCACTTCATGGAGGGGGTAGTCCACACATACACACGAGCGATGTTATTGTTTTCCAAAAACTTGGAATGTAAAAATATAGATGTGATATTATTAATCTAGAAGTATAATTATCTCATAAATATATTATATAAACTTTAAATCCATAATAATAACCTTCCATGAAATATAGTTATGTAAAATGAATTGTATCACTACGTGGAGATGGTAAGTTGTACGTACGCACGAGCGATATATTCACTTCCCATTTGATGAGAAAGAGGTTGTATAATGGTGAATTGATAATCATAATAACATTTAATTATATTTAGGATAATAAATTTATTATTTTATTATAAATACTATGGATTTATCCAAGGTAAATAAGAATTAAAACCAAAGTGATCAGTTAAGGTGATTACCTCTTCTTTGAAATAACTCCTTTAGATATCTTCTTAAGGATCCTAGGGTTGGTATTTTGGAAAGTATAGAACCTATATAATATTTATAATGAACTTAAGAAGTTATTTCTCAGGTTATTGTTAATAAATAAGGCTTGTAGTGGTGTAAATAAGTGAGGTGGATGTTCCACTTTATAATTGAGGTGAGGGGCACTTTTTGGAATTTCTTAAATGATTAAATTATTATAAAGTCATTATCTATCCAAATTTTCTTAAAAATGAAATTTATTTGAATATAAGATATTATATGGTTTTAATAACATCATATAATAAAATTTTGATAGGTTTTGGTGTCATTTTAAACCTTATATTTTTTATCAACTACTTGGTTAACCAATTTTAACTTTAATCGTGGTAATGTCTTTTTCACCATTAAAGTGATATAATTTTAAATATAAGGTTAAAATTAGATGATAAATGGAAAAGATGTAAAATTTTAGACCATATATTATACTCCTTATTCTATTTTAATATTTTTATGATTCTTTAATAATTTATAAAATATTATTTTTATAAAATATTATTAATGTCTATTTTGATACTATTCATTTAATTTGATTTAAAAGAAAACAATACAAAGTTAGAATTAGAATATAATCCATAAAAACAATAATAATATTCCATATTCATCTATAAAATTTGTTTCATGCATTAAATCCATCAAATTATATCACTTTTAATATATTTAATATCATTTATTTTAGTTTTCCTTTAATTGAATAAATATTATTTCGACATTGTACAAGAATTTAAGGTAATTATTTAATGCCTAAAAATTATAAATAAAACTACATAATTAGAATAATTTTATTATTCACAAAATAGTTATTTTTATTCATTCATAACTTACTTTTTTCCTTATGTGTATGCATAATAGATATTTAAAACTAAGAGAGTGGAATTTTGTAACTTTCTTTTATTTAAATAATATATTGGTCATTCTCATGGAAAAGAGTCTATTAAAAAAATTTAATTATATAATAAGGTGATAATGGTGCAATTTAATTCATAAAATAAGAGTTAGGTTGAATAATTATAGCCTTATCACTTAGTTTTAACGTAGAGTAACATGATTTACCCTTCACCATGGTGATAAATTTTACCACGGTTACAATTCATGTTGAACAAAAATAAAAGGGGACTATTTATCAATTTTGAAATTTTTTATTATAAATATAGAATCAATTTTATAAAATTAAATACCTATAATTTTTAGAAATTAATTTTAAAATAAATCCACAATACGTGATGAAAACTACTTTTTGAAAAAGATAGTTTTTAAGTATCAAACTCATTTTATTCTTTTCCCATACTTAGAAAAATATTAGATTGATTTTAAAATTTTTAATTTAATATATAATATAAAAATATAATTAAAATAATTCACCAATACTGACTAATTTAATTTATTTATATAAAAATACATCACATGCATTAAAAACAATTTTTCAGAAAAAAAAAATCACTTTTATTTTGAAATATTTTTTTTCAATTATAATCATTTGATAACCAATGAATTAATTTTTTAAATGTGTATACCATAACATTTTCATAACTTAATTACTACTATTCATACCCACCAATCCAATATCTAGGTGATAACTGTCACATAATAATATTTTAATAGTATATCTTGGTATTATTAAACTCGGTGATACATATAACACAAGATATTAAAAAAAATTATTTAAAGGTAATTATTTTCAAAATTATGTGTGTGTTACAATGTTGGACCATTATGAACTTATAGAAAATGCTTTAATTTTAAAAAAAATTGTATTGAAGGAGGAAATCTTTTATGTTAAAATTGTTCATTTTTTGGAATGTTAAGGCTTGATTGGATCCATGAAATTGTTTTTTAAATGAAACATGAACCTCCATGGTATCCATAAAATATTTGATTATATTGAGATAATATTTTTTCAAATAAATATGGGTTTTTTCATGGATGAGTGTTGGGAGGTTGGATGATAAATTGTTAATGGATTATGTGTTTTCTAAATTATAAGTTTTCTATAAAGGGTACCTCACCTCCCACATTTATTATAGACATGGTATCTTAGGAGTATTATTGAGGGATGACAGATGATTATACCTAGTCTTTATTATATGTATTAAATCCAATATATTATAGAAAGGCCTTAGGTGGTGTGTTGATGGTGATTCTAGTTGAGGTAATTTGGTCGGTCATAGACTTAGGAACATCATTAATAAGTCTATATATGGTTCCAACCAGAGAACATCTAGGGTATCATCATGAGATGTTTAGTAATTTCCCATGATTACATTTTTTTAAGTGCCAAGGGATATGTCACACCACTGAGATGGGGGGTTGAATCTGTGGTGATTTTATGATTTTTCTTTCTTTTAAAATTAACTAATGTTTACCTATTAGAATCCAATACACTATTATGATTTCTTTACCATTACTGAATGTAGTAAAAATAAATAACATGAGGATAATATTTTTACAAATTTTGGTCTCAAAGTGAACCTACTCTTTACTATGATTGGTTAGAAACCCCAATCATAGATTATACACTATAATAATAGGCGGTAACAGCATACAATTCTTTAATAGCATAGAATCACACTATGATTTTCAGAGTCCCACTAGAACAATAGTATCACACTACTTGAAATAAAAATGAACACAAACAACACAAGAAATATCTCTTCTAAATGTTTATTTCTTCTAAAACTATGGATGAAGATATTTCTTTTGAGCCTTCAAGATAATTTGATTAGCAAATTATTACTTTATCAAGATTCCTCACAAGAACTAGAATTGGTCTTGTACACTATATTCTTGATCAAAATCCAAGATGGGTTTCATGAACTATTCTTACACTTCACAACTTTGTGATTTCATGTAAAGAACCTAACCTGTCCAAGGTTATGTGATCACATGATCAATAAAAGGTTATGGAAAGTTTATGACGTGTCCAATGACATGAAATCACACATGTATATTCCATATTCATGGGAAGGGATGTGGAAAAATCTTACTACCTCCTTCACGTGACCAAGTAAGGATCACACGGTATTTCCTCCTTCAATCACACTATTCTCATTAAAGCATGGAAAGGCTCATAGGTGATACTCCACCTTTCTTCATGAGAAAAGAGGTGTTTTTCCACAAGTTACTTCACATGAAAATAGATTTTTGTGGGTTCACCTTCATATAAGAATTACATGATTTGAGAGATGTCATTATAAGAGTTTCATGTAAACCCTTTTGTATTTTACATGACACAAGTGATGTCTGTGGGATTTCTTTCACATGAAAAAGATTTTCCAAAACTTATCTTTTGCATGAAATTCATTGTCTAGGAGTGTATATCTCAATATCTTCATGAGACTTAGGTATCTATCGGGTTTCTTCTTCATGAGACAGTGGTTTTCTATGGTATTCATCATGTGTTAGGATTCATGAGGTTGTCTTTGTATCAAGAAGTTTTCTCAGTCTCTCAAATGGTGGAATTAGTATTCATTTCTCATGCCACTGTTTATATAGGTAGTACTCCTCCACCAATCCTCTATGTTTTATTCCATGCATATGAATTATTAAAATTCTATTGAAGATTATGGGATCTCATTTATTTCAAAATTCTAAAAACATTGGATTCTCCATTCAATGCTAAGGAGATCATGTAATTGCATGATAGCTTCGCATGATCACTTTTTTGATCATGTGATGGATCGGTGGACAACCTCTTGATAATCCCAAATTATTCAAATAATAATTCATGAAAATATGGGATCATCTTGTGATCATTATTTTTATCATGATGGATTCCTACTATCACATGATCCATGAACATTATACGATGTCATGGTGATTTTATGCATTCCATCATGTGATTCCTCATTGATTATTTCCCTTTTGTCACATGATCTTAATACCATCACATGATCACATCATGTGAAAATTTATGCTTCTTGTGATATCTTCTTATGATGTATCCATTCTTTGAATCATCACATGCATGCAAGACTTTGATTGCATGCATGGCCTTGGTTCAATTGATCAGACTCATATATTATGGTGGCCGGTTTTCTTGAGATCATACAGATAATAGACTTATCAATAGGTTGGAGAAAAAAGGCTTATTTGGATAAGAACTGCATGGGATTCAATAGATGTCTTGGATAATCTCTATCAGACGGTCAGTGTTATTTTTGTATCATTAAAGGATAAATGAATATTATGTGGCATCCCACATCCCATGTTAAAAATATAATGTGGCAGCACTCTAATTTATAATAAAATCAATGCATACCCATTGTTTGAGCTTTCTATGGGGATCATCACCCGTCACACTTGCATCACATTCTGCATGGGTTGTCCCTCACCTAGATAGGCCCATCATCACCCTACAGGCCTTATACATGGTCCCAACCATGCCAAATGGTGCGCACTTCTATGGGCCTTATACATGGTCCCACTCACAGCTTATAAACGGCCATGTATTCCACCATGCTACCTCCTTAGGTAGGCTCTCCCATGTTGGTAGTCCCCTCAGGGTCCCCCTATGAGTGGTTTAGGGATATCCCTTGGGGATTTAATCACTTTTACTTATTTTTTAATATGATTCATACTCATATATTCTTATAAATAATCTAACTATAAAAATTGAATTCCTATCCTTCATCAAAAATTAATTCCTCAAGCCAGTTATCTCATGTATTCCAAGACAACCGTTAATAAAATTCCTTCATCATGTAAGTATAATTTTTCAAGCATGACCCATCCAATACCATTACATGAATCAATAGAAAATTTCCAAGCATTACCACTTTATCCACCACCATATATTGACTTATTGACAAAAAATGAAATAAAATCTAAACAATATATCCTTTTTTATTTTTTTTCAATATCATCGCATATTAATCAATTCAATAGGTGGTGAAAACTTTCTCCCTCTTATTGTTAATCAAATACTAAGGGTGTGTGGGATCTTCTAAACTCAACTTTCTTCTCAAAAACATGTTCTCCTTCCTTTGAAGATAATTTCTTAAAAACTCATAAAATAAGGATGATGTCACATAGTTTTCTTTACAAATAGACTTTAGTTGGTCAACTATAAGTCTACATGGGATAACTTGGTGTATAAAACAATAGATATACAACCAAGGATGTCTAATATATCTATAAAATACTAATCCAGTGAGTTCATGATCAGAAAATTTAAATTTTTCTTATAGGGGTTGGAAAAAATTAGATTCGTCAATAAAATAATAAATCTTGTACAAACTCGAATAAACATATTAGAAAGGTCACATAAAAAAGATATAGGTCCCCCTTTTTCTCATCCTCATCTCATGAAATCTCCCCCTTAAGGGGTGTACTCATTTTTATCAACATAGAAATTAATTAACTTCATGATGAATAGCACTTCTCCTTTATTTTTTTTCTTGTTAGATCATGAAATATAAAACAAAAGGTAATAATGAAGAAAATTTTGTAGTCTTTAAGTGAGAGTATAAGTATAAACATGAAATTCTAGCCTAAGTTCCACAAACCTCTCTCTTGGCATAGCTTTAGTTAAAATGTCTGAAACTTCATCGTTTGTAGAAATGTATTCTAGCTTGATGTATTCACCTAGCACATTTTCTTTGATAAAGTGATATATGATATCAATATTCTTGGATAATGAATGTTGAACTGGGTTTTTAGAAAACCTTATAGAACTTTAATTATCACATGAAATTTTCAATGGTTTCTCAATTTCAATATTAAAATATTATAATTGTACTTTCATCAAAATCATTTGTGTACAAGCATGTGTAGTTGCTACATATTCTACATCAACCATGATCAATTTCACTGAATTCTATTGCTTGTTATACCTACTGACACAGACTTCTCTCAAAAAAAAGTTCCACCTAAATTTTATCTTTTGTCTGTAAAATCACCTACTCAATCTGCAATGGTAAAACCCAATAGTTTTAAATATTTATTGTGACTGTATTGTATCCCATATTTCAAAGTTCCTTTCATGGGTCTCATAAATCTATTATCAGTTGAAAATTTAAACTCTTTAGGATAACTTTTAAATCTGGAACATAGTGTCACTGCATAAGTTATATCTAGCATTGAATCCATTATATAGATCAGACTACTAATTATTCCCCTGAATTCTTTTGGGTTAACATTTCTTCCAACATCATCTTTGCACAATTTGGTTCCAACTAAAATGGTATTTGAAACTTATTTTTTATTTTCCATTACAAAATTTTTTAGAAACTCCTTAGTAGACTTTTCTTGAGATAGAAATGTATAATTTGGATTCTTTTCAATCTGAAATCCTAGAAAGTATGTCATCTGACCAAGCATGTACATCTCAAAATTCCTTTTCATAGAATCTGAAAACTCTACACATGGACATTCCTTTTCACTAGAAAATATGATGTTATCTACATACACAATTACTATGAGATTACCTTTAGACATTTTTCTCACATAAAGGTTACTGTCAACTTTAACTTTTATAAATTTCATATCCCTTAAAAACCATCTGATTTTGAATATCGAGCTCTTGGGTCCTATTTCAAACTATACAAGTCTTTATTTAAAATGCATACTATGTTTCCATAATTTTCTAAGACAAAACCATTAAGTTGTTCAATATATAATTCTTCCTAAAGATCACCATTTAAAAATAAATATTATAAATCCTTTGATAAACTTTATAATGTTTGTGTGTAGCCACTTCCAAGAACATTCTAATAATTTCTAGTCTTTTATCGGTGAAAAATTTTCTTCAAATTCAATTCCTTACATTTGAGAGTATCCTTTTCACACCAACCTAGATTTAATATTTGATACCACACCTTTCTCATTTCTCTTATTTCTAAAAACCCACTTGGTACCAACAACATTTTTTATTTTTAGGTCTTAGAATAAGATCCCAAGTGGATTTCTTCTCAATCTGTTCAAGTTCCTCATTTATAACATGTATCCACTCCTCATGATCAACTACTTATGCCGCTATATGAGGTTTAATTTAAGAAATAAGTGCATTTTGATCTTTAATTATTAATATTCTTCTAGTTTAAATAGGATCCTATTGATTACAACTAATATTTTTAATTTTAACATGTTTATTCAGTTTTTTATATGATTTTCTCTTATTTCCATCATATTCATCTTCATTATTGGTCTATTCATAATCAATAGTAGCAGTGTTTTTCTCTTTCTCAATAACTTCAACATTATTCTATTCCATTTTCATACCATTTTCTATTTAATATTTTAAATATGTATCAACTGTGATGTCTGATTTGTTCTTATTTTCAATAATTTTGACATCACCATAATCAACCAGATTGTGCACCCATTTTTTCCAACATCTGTAGCCACTACCATTAGATAGATATCCCATGAAAATTCATTTCTCATCTTTTTCTTAATATTTTTCTAGATTTATGTTATTGATCTTTATAATGCATGGCCTTCCAAAAACTCTGAATTATTTAATAGTTGGATTTTTCTTGTACCACATTTCATATACTAAATTTTTTGTTTTTAGTATCAATAGATATTTTTTATATATATGTATGGCAGTACATATATCTTATCTCTAGAAATAATTTGAGATGTTGTATTCTATTAATATAGTCCTACCCATCTCTACTATGCTTCTATTTTTCCTTTCAGCTACCCCATTTTTTGTTGTAGAGTATATGGTATGATATATTGATTATTGATTCTATGTTTTGAAATATATCTTTCAAAATAATTAAAATTAAACCCCTTACCATTATTTGATCTCAGTATCTTGATATAGAGACCCATCTCCTTCTCAGCATGCCTTCTAAAAATTTTGAACATTTTAATTTCCTTTGAATTCTATTTGAAAAACATGACATTAGTCAACCAACTATAGAATTCAATAAATGTAATGAAATAAAGATAAAATTGGGTAAATTTTATCTCATTATACTACATGAATCAGTATGAATAAATTCAAGGGGTCTAGAAGATATAATATCCACTCCTTTGTGTGAAATTCGAGCCAATTTCCCCTTTTGATAGGTTTCAAAGATTTCATCCTTGTCTCTCTTTAACTTAGGTAGATATCTCACAATATCATGTTTCAAAATTTTACTTATACTCCTCTAAACAGGATGTCTAATCCTTCTATGACATGAATTATTTTCATCTTTTCCACTCAAGTAACATGAATTGGAAGAATAACCAATTTGAAATAGATTATCATTGGTTCTTTTCCCTCAAGTAATAATTCTTCCATACTTTGTACTTTTGATGATACAGGAATCCTTTTTGAATAAAACTTCATGTATATCATCACAATGTTGGTTTACACTAAGAAAATTTTGCTTAATCCCTTCAATAAATAACACATTTTTAAACTTCATATTTTGGGATTCAATCTCTACTTTTCCAACTCCTTTAATTTTCCTGGAAAAATCATTGCCAACGGTTACTGCACATCCTTCATGATTATAAATACTTCTCATAATATTTGTGTCATTGTTCATGTGTGATGAACATACACTATCAAGAATATATGACTTAGTTCTTATACTATATTTAAAAGAAACTTTATCGAAACATGATTTTTCTTTATTCATTTTCTGAACTCCCTTACCTTTCTTAATAATGGATGTTTTTTACGAATACAACTCATGAACTTTTCAGTATTATGTCCATGTATTTATTATAAATAGTCAAATTTGTGTTTTTTTTGGAATATAATATGAATTTCTAATGAATTCTTTCCTACTTTGAAAATTTGTTCTCCTTTGCTCAGAATAGCTCCCCCTTAGTTCATGCCTCATTTCTGGTAGGGACATGTTATACCTACATAAGTATACATTATGACCAAAAATATCATAACACCAGTAGTTTATTATTAACAGTGATCTCCCCAACTGATAATAGAAATTTCTTGAAGATTTTTTAATTTTTTATTCCATATACTAAGATTTTCTCTGCTCTAAGGTAAAATATCTTCCTGTAGAATTTCTCTCTTCATTTGAATTAAAATATTATTTCTCACTAATAATCATGCTCTATACTTGTACATAAATTATTTTTGGACCTTCATTGTTATAGATAATATATTTAATTTTAAATTCATAGAGTGATAAATTAACCTAGCTATTTGAACCCATCTTTTCACCAGTTTGTAGAGATTATTCCTTGAACTCAATTGCCATGTTGAAATATTTTCTAATCCTTTTTAGGATATTCTATGCTTCAATACATTTATACAAGGTCTTGGAATGTTCTTCTTATTTTAGATCTAGTTTTTATTTAATTTATTTTACCATATTTTCCATTTCAACCACTTTCATTTTGTGTCTTTTGATTTCTTCAATGTAAAAAATCTATTTCTTTACACATTTTTTCTTTCCCTCAACTATCCAATAATTTTCTTTTAATAAAAATATATTTTCCTTCTCAAGATCTGTGTTTTTATTAATATATTATTCTAACTCATTCTTTAACATGTGATTTAGATCTATACATTCACTTTCATCATCTTCACTACTAGAGGTGTCAACCCCTTTTTCCACATGAGTAGTGAAGTTAGTTTCATCTTATGATTAGCATCTTGAGGTGAATTTGGATTCTTATTCTTTGATCACTAAACTTATTCATTTAATTTTAAATAATTTCTTATTTATTTCATTAAACTTGGTTGTGAATTTTTATTACTTTCCTTATTTATATTTCTATTGTTTATCATCATCTATCTTAGGTTTCGCAAACTTCTTTTTAGTAAAATTTACAATGAATTTTCCAAACTTCATTATAGTTGTAACACCTTGGTGGTAATTTATCTTTACCCTTAAAATTTACCTTCTTGAATATTTTTTATACAAGTTAAATGATTCTATTATAATCTTTATATTTAACTTTATAATTAGACTCAATTTATTCTAGAATTTCATCATCTCTAATTTTGAGATTTCTCATGGCCTCAAAAGCCATATCATATTTATTCTTCTTCTTGATAGATGGGATCTTTCACATTTAATATGAAATGAAAATTTTATATAATTAATCGATATTAAGATAATATTTTTCTTCCAAATATGATACTTTAGGATCAAACATATCAGGAAAATTTCTCATTATTTTTTTGAAAATAGTGGAATCATATAACTTTTCTCCAAAATCCTGAATATTGCTGACAATTTCATTGACTCTTATGAAGTAGTCATAAAAATTTTATTCTTCACCCATATTTATATATTCAAATTTTCTCCTCCAAATTTTTAATTTGGTCTCCTTGACTTTCATTTTTTCTTCATAACTTCTTTCCAATTTATTCTAAATTTCATTTTCATTTTTGAGTCCCATAACCTTTGTGTAATATTTTTTTGAAAGAGAAACAAAAATAAAATTTTGATATTTTCTATAAACTTCCATATTTATCTTATCAATAAAATTGATAATATCATCTTCATCAAAATGTTGTGATCTTATAGTAAATGCATCTTTAACTTCAAGGCCAAGAGATAGAAGACAGGGAAACGTCCTATTATTCCAACTATGATAGTTTTTGCCATTGAAAGTAGAAACACCCCTAATATTGTAGAATTTAGATTATCCATATTTAGTACTTAGTGTATACTTACATAAGGGAGTAACAGCCACTAGATGCAGAGCTAACCAGATTGGAAGAATCAGAGGGTATGGCAGCTGTCATCGAGACCAGGCACCATGCAGCTTTGTATGGGGCAATGCTAGCTGATCAGCAATGCAAGGGGAGACCTAGGTAATCAATGACATAGAAAGATGGGTAGGGGCAGTTCAAGTGGGCTGGGCCTACAGGTCATGTATTGGTCATGGTATGCCTCTAGGACTTTGGGTCATGTATTGCAGGTTTGTCGGGCCTTGTGCCTTAGGCCTACGGGTTCCCCTTCAACCCTTAAAAGGGGTATTATCCATAATAAAATAAAAAATAAGGCCTTCAAACCATTCGGTCATGGAGATGTCACACCACTAAGAAGGAGGGGTTAATCATTAGTGATTTTACAATTTTCATTTCTTTTGAAATTAACCTCTATTGACCTATTAGAATCTGATTAACTCTTATATTTTCTCAACCTTTCCTTAATTAATTAAAAATAAATAGCATGGGAAGACAATATTTTTACAAGGTTTGGTCTCAAAGTTATTTTAATTCTTATTGTTATTATTTAGACACACTAATAATGGATTCTTCACTATAATTACTAGTGGTTATAACACACAATTCTTTAACAGCACAAAATCACACAATGATTTTCAGAGTCCCACTAGAACAATAGATTCACACTTTCTAAAATAAAAATAAACACAAACAACATGAGAAAGATATTTTCTAAATGTTACCTTCTCCTGTAATTATTGATGAAGGTATTTCTTTTGATCCTTCGAGATAATTCGATCAGAAAATGATCACTTTATCAAGATTACTCACAAGAACTAGAATTGGTATTGTGCACTATCTTCTTTCTCACAATACTCAATGGGTTCCATGAACTTTTTTCCACTCCACAATTTCACGATTTCATGTGAGGCGCATGACCTATCCAAGTTTATGTGATCACATGATCAACAAAAGGTTATTCTAAGCACATAACATTTCCAATGATATGAAATCATGTGTGTCTCATCCATCTTTTTGTGAATAGATATAGTGAAATCCCAATACCTCTTTCATGTGACTAGGTAAGGCTCACACGGTATGTCCTCCTTTAAGTGAACTATTCTCATGAAAGCTTGGAAAGGCGTCCGGGTGCTACCCCACCTTCCTTAGCGAGACAATAGGTGTTTTCCACAAGTTCCTTCACATGAAAATAGATTTTTGCAGGTTCACCTTCACATAAGTTTCATGTTATTTGGGAGATGGATTTAAAAGAGTGTCACACAAAACCTTCTATACTTCATGTGACATAGGTGCTATTTGAAGGATGTTTTTCACATAACACAGGTTGTCTATGAGTTCACTTTCGCATAAAAAGTGTTGGTTATATGTGTTTGTCTCAATCTCTTTGTAAGTCCTGGACAACTCATGGGTTTCTTCTTCATGATATAGCAGTTTTCTGTGGTATCCTTTATGTGTCAAATATGAGAAGTTATCTCAATATCTCAAAGGTAAGTAGCAGTATTCATTTATCATGCCACTTTTTATATAGGCAGTACTCCTCCACATATCCTCTGAGTTTTATTCTATGTATATGACTTCTTCAAATGCTCCCAAGGATCTTAGGATCTCATTTATTTATAATAGTCAAAAACATCAGCTTATCCATCTACTTCCAAGGTGATCATGAGATTGCGTGATAGCTTCACATGATCACTTCTTTGATCATACGATGTCTTGGTGGACATCCTATCCATAATCCTAATTTATTCAAATGATAATTCCTGTAAAAGATGATATCATCTTACAATCATTATTTTTCTCACAATGGCTTCCTACTGTCGCATGATCTATCAACGTCACATGATTTCATGGTGATTGAACGCATGCTATCATGTGATGCCTCATTGATTACCACCCTTTTGATTCATGATCTAAAGATCATCACATGATGGAATCATGAAAACCTCATTGGTTCTTACGATAAATTCTTATGATGTCTTAATTCTTCAAATCATCACATACATGAAACACTTTGATTTCATGCATAGCTTCAGTTTGATCAACCAGGCTCATGTCTTGTGGTGGATGGTTGTCTTGATCTCATGCATATAGTAGCCTCATTAATAGGTTGAATAGGAAAGGATTATTTTAATAAGATATGTGCAAGATTTAACAGATATCTTGGATCATCTCCATTGGACAACCAACATTATTTAGGTGTCATTAAAGGATGGGTGAATAGTACGTGGCATCTTGTATCCCACATCAAAAATATGAAGTGGCGGCACTTCTCTTTATAATGAAATCAGTGTCTACCCACCATTAGAGCTAGTTATGGGGGATCGATACCCGTCACACTTACATCGTATGCCACACGGGATATGCCACACCTGTGTAGTCCCACTAGAACCCTCTAGGTCTTATTCACAGGCCCAATTGTGCCAATGGGTGTGCATTCTTATGGGCCTTATACACGGGCCCACTCAGGGATTATACACAACCCTTCATTCCACCATGCTGACTCCTTGGGCAGTCTCTCCCATGGGGGTAGACCCCTTAGGTCCCCCTATAAGTGGTTGAGGGATATCCCTTAGAGGATTCAATGGGTTGGCCTTATTTATTAATATGAGTCCTACTCATATATACTTAGAAATAATATAAGTATAAAAAAGGTAATTCTAATCCTTCTTCAAAAATAAATTCCTCAAGTTAGTTTTCTCATGTATTCCAATACAACCATTACTAAAATTCCTTCATCATGAAAGTATAATTGTTCAATAGTGACACATCTAATTCCATTACATTAATCCCTATAAAATTTCCAAGAATTACCAATTCATCCACCACCACATATTGACATACTGAGAATAAATGAAACCTAATATTAACAGTTTCCTAATGTTTAATATCTCTTTAGACTTATTTCCTTCTTCGTTTTTTATTGTATTCCTTTTATGATATTCCATACTTCTTACCTTCAGACTTTGGTGATTAATATTAATGCATTTACCTACTTTTTTATTTATCCACTTATTTATTCTTCTTCTAGATATGTTTTATAAATGTGATTTTCATGATTAAAATGGAAACTATTAAAGGAATTTTTTAATGGTTCTTTTAAAAATTAATTGACAATGATGTGTGTTTATTTTTTGGGAAAATGATAAAAAAAATTATAATTTCAATAGTTTTTTTTCACACAAGTGTTTGTGGCCTGTTTTGGGAATATAAATGTATATATTTTATGTTCAATACCTACTAAGACATTTATACTCATACCTTAATTTTTCAAATCAACATCATTATACAAGTGTTATTTTCAGGTTCAGGTTCTGTTTCTGGATTTCTCATTGAGTGAGTCAATATAATATATGGATAGTAACCTTGGAGGTCACATATAGATAATACTAGGTGTTTTTTTTGTTTTGTGTTATATATGTGTCATTCATTTTAGCCTCCTAAATCTGGATCTATCCATTTATTTTTATTTATGATGAGTTGGATGTTTATTGATATACCTAATTTAGATTGTTTGGTTTTTTTATTTCTTCATATTCATGTGCACACAAAACATTGATGTAAAAATAGACAATGATAGTATTCTGGATGGAATACCATGCTTTTTATTATTATTTATTAGTAAAAATATCCCCAAAGATTATAATTGATATCTTTGATAGTTTTCATTGGTTTCTGGTGATTGGGGATGCCTTTCAAGTATGTCATGTACCAAATCAAATGTTCGGGTTAGGTTTGACCAGGTATGGTTCATGATAAAATGGTATTAGAGTATCTTTTATTATATTGGGGTGTTGAGTAGATTGGAGATTAGGATTGTCATTAGAGCATGAGAGGTATTACCAAGGAGATTTTCATGTCCTATTTCTTTTCTCAAGACTTATGTTATAATCAAAATTCATGGATTTTGTTTTTTGGTATGTTTTGGTTTATTCTACTGGTTTTTGGAATTTCTCAAATAATTTATATACTTTTAGGGTTTACAATGGTAGTTAAAACTACATCACCCGGTGATCTTTCACTACCTAACATACCATGTAGAGGTTTATTTCATGGTTATATATGACTCCCAATGGTTGATGCATGCTTGAAAAATGGTATTCTAAACAATGTTTCTAAGTCATGAACCACCACTAGTTCATCTTGAATAATTATTAGTGTGGTTTGATATATTAGTTAGGATCATGTGGGTGTTTTATAATATAAAGTTATTGGTTTTAAAGTAAAAATGGTTTAAGTTATGGAAATAAATAAAATAATTTTTATGATGTAAACTAGTTTTAAAAATAGGATTTTGAAAGGGGAAATGGGTTTTATAAAATGAATTTAAAGGGGCGTTAATTTTCAAAAGGGGGTAAAATATTTTTTTTAAAAAGAACTTGTGGGATTAGGAAATGGTTTCAAGTGGTATTGTGAGACTGAATAATTAAAGTGATTTTAAATCAAAGGTTTAGAAAATAAATCTTTTTATTTTGAAGTAGGTTTTAAATGAGGTTATTTGATTCATTTTGAGTTGTAATTATTTGGGTTATGGTTTTGATATATCCAATTGATGTTTTTTTTTAATTTAAATATATTATAGTTAGATGTGTTTGGGGATTATGTGGTTAATGATTAGGCTTTTTGTTTTCATGTTATTTAGAGTGTGATTCAAATAAAAGTCTTGAAGGGATTTTCAGGTCCCTGGGAATTCCAAAATCCTTGAGATTGAGTTTTATCTCAGGTCTTTTCAATGGACTAGGTCTAGATCAGTGGAATTTTATCATTTTATCCTTGTTGTAACATACAATGGTATTGGGGATTATTTGAGTCCATTTTTCATAGGTTTATTCCTATGGAGGTGAAGGTGGGGAAAGTGGTGGAGCTTTTGAATTTTCGATAGGGTTAATAGATGGTGAAGGATTACATTGACATCTTCAGTGATTTGGTTCCATTTTCATTTGATATCATGTCAAGTAGTTCATTATAGTCACATATCTTCATGAAGGATCATCATCTGGATATAAATTCATGCATTCTATCATAAAATATTATTTTTTAAGGAGTTAGTGGAGGTGGAATTTTTATCCGATTTAGTTTCTAGAGGGTTATCCATGATGTGTAACAACCTTGTTTCCCTTTGAGTTAATGAAGGTCCCTATCTAGTGAGGAGAGGAAACCATAGGGCCTTGATATGAAGAAATGTCCTTATTCTATTTCTAATTCACCCAAAAGTAATTGTTGAGTCATTTTCTTCAATTGTGGTTAGTCCTAGCCTTCCAATACCTCTTTATCTAGTGCTATGAAGTCCTATTTCCATTTTAGTCAATTGGGACATCATCATAAATTTTATAGGTTGGGACCCTGAAAAATGAAGAAGATGTAAATAATGACTCTAGATTCTTGGTAGTAGTCTTGATTAATATATTAGGGTAAACCTTCATAACCTTTCACATATATCATTTTTCTTTTCATTCTTCTTTTATTTTTTCGATTAGTGTGTTATTTTGGTCAGGGTAGTTTCATGTATCATGGATTTCATGGAGATCTAGGAATCTTGTGGGAATTATAATTTTTATTTTTTTAAGGTTTCCTATTTTGGTTCTTTGAGTTGGAAGCTTTTCTCACACTGGGTTGTGATCTTCTAGAGTTACTTATCTTCTTGAACCACCAAGCTAATTGAGTTCTTAAATGGTGGGGATAGCCATTATGGGTCTCAAATTTATATTCTATCCTTAATTATATTAGATGTTATATGTGGATTTAATGTTCACACTATGTATGGTAGTTTTTTTGGTTTGGTTTGAAGGTTTACATTTAGGAGGTTCCTACTTTCTAGGTCAAGATCCTTTGTTTCTTGAGTTCATTTGAATTTGATAACTCTATGTGGGTAGAAAGTGTTGTGGTGGGGAGTTATATCTTACACCATACTTGTTTTCAGTTATTATTTTATTTATTTATTGCCTTTAAATATTTTCATTGTATTTTGGGTTTAATTCCCATAAAAATTTTCAATTTTGGATTTTTTGGGTAGTTTTTTACTCAATAAATGGTTGGTGAACACGGTTTAGGAGAAACCATGTGACTATCATTTCACAGGGGAATTTTTAATCCATTTTTTCTCACACATGGTCTATCTTCATGGGTATCACATGGTTGATCCCAAACCATTCTGAACCTAGTGGATAACATGTAAGGGCTTTGGTGAGTAAGGGTGTTGGGTCACAACTTTCGACCTTCAAGGGGAACCATGTGACAAATGTGTGAGTGTGTATTTAATTTTAATATACATGTTATGGATATTTGGTACTTAGTTTGCTTAACTATGAAACCAATCCATGTCAGTTTCTAGATGACTCAGTGAGGGCCTCATGGTTGGCACACGGTTTGGTAAACCATGTGGACTATCCATGTAACTTTACCAATTTTCATAAAAGAACAAGTTCCTAAAGTACCATCCTAAAATATAAAACACCATTTAAACTCCACTCTCCCCCAATTAACCAAGACACACAACGGGGATCCCAAAACCCTTCCTCCTAGATTCCCCTTGGATTTTTGGTGCCTTATTCTTCATATTTTAGTGGTTTCTCCTTAGGTAATCCCTTTCTCTTCTAATTTTATCTCACATGTCTTGTTCACTCTTCTTCGTAGATCTAGGGTTCATGTTCATAAATACCTTAATGTATTTTTTTACTAAAACCTTATGGAATTGATTCTTAGCATGTGTGGATTTCCTCTCAAGTTTTTCTCATCTCGTATTCGAAGTCTCGCATCATCCACACAACTTTGAGCTAGGTGACTCCATCCTTTTCATTTTCAAATAACACTATAGGATGGTTTAAAATTTTAAAATTAATTTTTAACTAAATTTATCATTTTATGTGTTCATTAATTAACTTATAAAGTGTTAAAGGTTAGAAGTTTGATTTAAAAAGGTGTATTTCTAAACATTCCAATTCTTATATCTTTAGGCTAAAATGATATGTATTCCTTATATTTGTTAAAATACTTAAGATCCATTTTTAAAAGAGTTATGTTATTTTAAAATGATTATAATCCTATAATATTTTATATAATTTGATACTTGAGTTTGAGTTTTTTTTTAGTAGATTATTTCCATTGTTAAGGTTTTGATGGTTTTAGGTTGAAATCAATATGTTTTTCTATGTGAGTTGAATTATGTACCTTAATTTGATTCATTGGAATTATTTATGAATGTCTATGTGTTTGTTTGTATGTGTGTGTCTGATATTTACATATATATATGTACACTTATGTGTATATATATATATATTTACATGTATATATATGGAAATTTCATATTAATTCTTGGATTCTATAATTTTTTCTTGTTTTCCAAAGTCTTTAAAAAAAGGTTTTTCAAAGGTGTGTTCTATAAATAATTTCAGAGAGGCCCATTGGGAATTTTTAGAAAATGGTTTAACACATTTCTTTGGGTTTTTAAATAGTATTGAAATAAAAATGATTTATTTGAAAATTATTAATGTTTAAAAATATTAAGGCCTGGTTAGAACCATTAAATTGGTTTTTATATGAGACATCCACACCCATGGAATACCTCAATTAATTTATTATGTTTATATGATATTATTTCTATTAAATATGGTTGATTATCATTTATTATTTTGATGAGGTGGTTTGAAATTTTTTGAATAGAATATGTGATTCTTGATTTAGATGTAATCTATAAAGGCTACCTCACCTCCCACCTTTATTATCATCATGGTGTAATATCCTAGTTTTTCTAAAAGGTACATACCTATTATTTTTGGATTAAATTATTTTCTTTAGACTTAATAATGATACCTAAGGGATTCAATGATATCTATTAAGATGTATGGGGCTTGTTCGGAGCCTCGAGCCCCAAAATTTGAAGAAGTAGACTAGGTCGCACAGTTTCTATAAATATGCAGATTTAGGTAGTGGTGAGTATGGATCTACATGATTTCTATGAAATAGTGCATAGAGGCCCACACACCCATGAAACCTATCTTTGAAAATTTTTAGAGGCATTTTTTATGAGCAGTGCACTGTTAACCAAACTATGCGCCTAGCCCATGCGAGGGTCCTCCTAGGTCCATGGCATGGCACACAGTTGGTGCATAGTTTAGCCAACCATGTAGCCAAGCTATTCTCCCTTGTCTACGTGGGTTAAATTCCATTTTTTACCTTAATGAACCTAAAATTATAACCCACTCGTATCTTTCTATTTTCCAATGATGGAACATCCCTCCTTACTCTTGTTGATATCTCCTCCTCCCTAATCTATAGATTTTTGTTTCTTCTCTATACAAGCTTCAAATCACTTTATGTTAGATAGATTGGAAATATTGAGTTAAGATCTACACTCCTCTTTTATCCATTCTTCATTTTTTTCCTCCTCTATTGCATTATTTAGGTGCGAGCTCATTTTCCCCATTCTCATATCATTTGACTTTTTCTCAGATAACTCTTGTACTATATTGAATCAAAGGCCGATGCTAGATGAGGAAATCACTACAGGGATAAGGTAGGTGTTATAGGTTCTTTCCCCATGTTTTGATGCATTTTATAACTTTAATCATGGTGAGACATGTCGTACTCTTCCATTGATGGCTCCAAAATGTTAAATAAATTATTTTAAATGGTTCTTCATGTGTATTATGATCCTTGCTAGTGTTGAATCACCACCAAGGTTGATCATCTTGACCTAATCCACCCCTATGGGTGATTCATCTCCTTGATAGCCTACTTTCCCCTATACTAAGTTGTGAAACGCCACTTGAGGTTTTTTCCCCTAATAATGGATTCCTTGAATTGATAATCATAATTGAATAGAATGATGAACCATGAATTAGGCCTTATACCTTGTTACATAAATGGATTTATTGACTAAATGTCTTTAAAAACCTATTAGATCATGTTATAAATTCTTGATTTGTTAAAAAAATTATGGATTTTATAACCAATTTATATCCTCACTTTACACCAAGGGTGATATGAGGGGTTCTAACTTAAGGAACCTTAGATGATCTCATCGTTACTTAGTTAGATTTTTTTGATGAATTATAAATATGTCGAAGGAGACACTAGCTATGTATGGGATAGGCTCTCCATGTGTTTTATTTTACCTCAATAAAATTGACATTAGTTCCCTAGGGGAGACCTCAAGGATGGGATCAATGGCGCGATGGTTGTACCATTCCATGAGAGAGACTCATACCCCTATGTGTGATACCAGGGATGGACTCAGAGGTTATTTATTGATGATATCACACCATGAATGGAGTGAAACTTAGGACTTTATTCATGTGTCCCCTCAAATGTAATCCTATAAAATTGGTCATATATAGTTCCTTAGAATGATACTTGGGGTCCCACCTAGACCACTATGGATGGGATCCAAGTGAATCTGCTTAAATTCAAATAATGGTTTTAAATAAGAAATGAACCTTTGAAATTGTAAATTTCAGGACATGTCCACCAAATTGAAACACAAGCTTAGGGATAGTCCATATCTTTATATGTTATTCCACTCACCATACTTGTACAAGATTCCTTTCTTCTAACATACCAGCTTAGCCCAAAGTAGGTAAAGTTGGATGGGTATCCCAAGTGAAACCTAATCCGATGTACTTATTTATTTATTCCTATCTTTATTTTACTATTAAAGTCACATTGTTCATTTTATATTGCACAAAATGAATTGATCTGGACACCATTGTTAGTGGAATACTAAGTATATCTTACACCCTTATTGGAACACCTTTGGTACCTAATAAGACTTCATGATTGTAGGTATAGATAAAGGGAAGAGGCCAGATTTTGATGCTTGATTGATAGTTCTAGTATGGATTTTAGGGGAAGAGGTCCAAGCCTATGATCATGATGCTAGTAATAGATATCTTTTTGACCTTTTTGTATTTCTAATAGAATTTGTTATATTTTTTTATCCCCTATTATCAGCATACTCATTTTTTATAGCTACTTGTGCATTATCATCCTTCTATCTACTTATTATTTAGCTTCTTCTAGTTATTTATTTATCTTGAATGATTATTTGTTTTGGTTCTGCTACTATCTATCTGTTTATACTTCTTTTTCTATGGTAGGTTATTGGTCTAGTCATATAGTGACTTATTATACTATTTCTTATCATATATATATATATATATATATATATATATTGTTTTTCTTCACTCTAATTAATGAGGGAATAGTCTCCCCGTGAATACTCCCTAGGCCCTCACTGTTAGTCAACAACCTCTGGAATTCAGAGAGGTTCACTTGAGGTATTTTAACCACCATCTCGTGGCATCGCTAAGTGGAATCTAGGGATGGACACTACAAAGTGGTATTATCAGGTTCTTTTCCTTTTGTCTTACTATTTGGGTTTAGATAAAAGACTATTACATTGGAATTTGGTAATGAGCATGTTTCTGGGAGTATCTAACCTACGTAAAACAGAAGCCCAAATTACATAGGATGTGTAAATGGTATTATTTATTATGCTTGTTATAGTTTCATGGATTTTACCTTTGGTTGATTCACTTTATTTGTGCTATTATTATTATTTATAAAATTGATAATATCATGGGTTACTTTACCCTAACCTGAGGATATGAGGGCATATTAAAAATCATGCAACATTCTAGGCACCATAGGATTAAAATTCCATGCATTATGTCATGCCATATCTTTTTTTTTGTGAATTTCCTATATTTCATGTTCTTTTGGTGGTGCCTTATTTTTTATTCCTTAAAAGGATATGAAAACATAATCAACACTTAAAGTTTCTTCCTTAACCTAATAGTGTTTTCCTGAATTGGTTAAATCAGACACCTTAAGTAGTCGATTATGAAACATTAATCCATGGTTCATTGGTTACATGGGCTAGAATGTGTTACGCTTAGGATTTAGTGGATGCCACATTTCAATTTATAAGGTGTATGGGCTTTTATAAATTAGAAGTAGTGATCTATATAATCCAACCATTTAAATATATTTAAATAAATTAATTAATATAAAAATTAAAATGAGTAAAATATTTAAAATGAAATGGTCATTTGATATAGGTGATACAAGACCTTGACCCTGACCCGGACTTAGTAGTGGGTAGTAGGTTGTGTCTTTGGTGTTTCTTCTATGACCTTTTCTTACTACCTAGACCTATCTCTAGGAGTAGTATAAGGGTTATTTCATGTTATAAGAAGGTTGTGTGCATGTTCATTCCTTTATCACTTTCTCTATCTATTATGAATCCTATCTAAGGTGTGATCTTGGAAATTTTAGAGTTATGCCATCGCAAAATCCTCATGTTGTGCTCCAAGAGAGTGGTGATGAGCATACTCCTGAGGTTGTGGGCCCTGATCCACCCATGATATCTTCTATATTTCCACCTAAGTCACATATTTAAATTATTCCATTGGGCACCAATGATCATTTTTGTGACAACCTTTTCCATTTCATGTAGTTCGTTTAGGATGCCCCCCCCCCAACCTGCCCCTACTCTGGAAGAATTGAACAAGGAGTTCTAATAGTAGCATCCTCTCACCTTCTCAGTGGATAGTGGACCACAAGTTGCAGATTCATGGATAGAGTAAATTATTTCTATCTTCAAGAATATTAAGACACCTGTTGAGTGGAGGTCCAAACATTCCACCTATATACTACATAACTATGCCAAGTGTTTGTGGGACATCCTCACTCAATCTAGTCGATGTCAGGGTATGGTCTGGGAGGACTTCCAGACTGCCTTCTTCAACTACTTCTTTTTGTAGACCTTGAGAATAGATTGTGCTTAGGAGTTCATTCACCTTCAGCAATGTGACATTCTAGTGATGGAATATTCAGCTCACTTCACCGAATTATATATTTTTACACCAGCCTTTTCCAGTGATGAGATGATGATTAGGAGGAGATTCGAGTATGGGATTTCATACACCATCTTATGTAGATAAATTTTCTTTGGTTGACTACCATTTCATAAATAGTGAACCAAGACCTCATCATTGATTGTATCCTGATGGAATCGAGAAATGTGATCCAGGGAAATCCAGCTTCTAGGCAGGGAACTAGTTTACCTAGTGGCAGGAAACATAATTTTGAGGGTACACATGGGGGAAGTACCATCTAGGTGGATTTCACTAATATTTATGTAGTGTTTAATCATTATGGTAGTCCATGCCATTAAAATCCCCATTGTATGAGGAACCTGATCGAGTGTTGGGCTTGTGGAAAGATGGGTCACCTCCATAATTTTTGTTGATCTTTTTCTCTAGTACCTAGTGAGAGGGGTTATGTGCCAACACTGACTTCATGTGTAAGTCTAGAGAATCCACATCAGGCTAGAAGTTGGTCTTCTATAGGCCTTTCAGGCTGATCAAGTGGTCATGATCGAGGTAGTCAGAACTTAGATCTTTATCATTGGTAGAGTTGACCTGCTCAGGATACTCAGGCAGTATCTTAGGGTCGTAGTTCAAGCCATATCTATGTTGTGTATCCTATGCCCGAGGAGCGGAGTCTAGGGCCTTCTATTGTATGAGGTACTATTCTGGTATCCTCCACCTTAGTTTCATCCTTTTTTGATATAGGTGAATCACACTCTTTTCTATCTACTACAACTATTGGAAGTTTAGGCCTAGTGGTATAGTATTCTGGTAGTGTTATAACTCTTGACATGCCATTAGGAGTTTGATATGAGGGTATATTCTAATGTTGGGAGTGCCCCATTAATATAGGTGGGTAACATTTTCTATAGAGTTTCTTCATCCTCAAGATGGCCAGCTTCAATGTCATTTTTGGTATGGGATGGCTTGTGATTTATCAATCCAAGGTGGCTTGTTATCACCACTCAATTTCATTCACATCACCCGAGGGTGGCATGTATATTCATAAGGGTGAATGGTATATCTAGGAAAGTTGATTTGGACTCAAGTATACTAGGCTAGGTGGAGTGATATCCTAGATGGCCATCTTGTCTATGAGTGATCAGGGAATACAGCTTGTGGAATTCCCTCCTGTGGTGATTCATTTTAGGGACGTCTTCCCTGGTGATTTATCTGGATTACCTCACAAGAGATAGGTTGAGTTCACTATAGAGCTAGTGCTGAGTGCGAAACTAGTATCCATTCCTACCTATAGAATAGAACCTACATAGCTCTAGGAACTTAAGAATCATCTTGAAGATCTAAAGGAAAAGGGTTTTATCTTACCCATCGAATCGTCATGAGGTTCACCGGTCCTTTTCATCAAGAAGACAGATGGTAACCTTATATTTTTCTTGTATTACCATTAGCTGAACCAACTTATGGTGAAGAATCGGTATCCACTGCCTCGTATAGACAACCTCTTTTACCAGCTATGATGAGTGATGGTTTTCTCTAAGATCTATTTGAGGTTAGTCTACCATCAGGTGCATGTGAGACAATTAGTCATACCAGGTACATCGTTCTGGAGAAGGTATGGCTTGTATGAGCACTTGGTTATATCATTCATCTTGATGAATGTGTTAGTAGTCATTATGCATCTGATAAATTAGGTTTTCCACCCATATCTTGATTACCATATGGTAGTCTTCATATACAACATCTTAGTGTATTTCTGCACTAGACATGACCATGCCAACCATCTTGATATCATAATGAATACACTAAGAGAGCATTAGCTATATGAGAATCTCAGTAAATTCCACTTTTGGATCAGAAAGGTTCACTTCTTGGGTGATATAATATTAGAGGAAAGTGTATATATTGACCCATAGAAGGTGAGAATCATGCTTTCCTAGGATCATCCAAAGAATTTGTTTGACATACATAGTTTCTCAAAGATAGCTGGATATTACATGTGATTCATACAGGATTTCTTCATTCCTGGAAGTGCCACTTTTGGGATTGAATAAGAAGGGTGTAAAATTACTTTGGTATGAATCTTATGAGATATATTTTTATGGGTTAAATTGAATACTGTCTTCATCACTGATCCTAATTCTTCCTGATCTAGGTAGAATTTATACTATTTACTATGATGGTTAAGGGATTAGGCTAGGGGATGTTCTAATGCAGATTGATTGAGTCGTGGCATATGGGTCCCACCAATTGAGGCCTCATGAGTAGAATTAACCAATGAATGAACTCAAGCTAGCTATTGTGGTATATTATTTATGACGTTATAGGAATTATTTATTGGGTGATTGGTTCACTGTTTACATGGATCAAAAAATTCTCTAATACATCTCCACGTACTGAGACTTGAATCTGAGTTAGTGTGGGTGGGTTAAATACCTACAGTACTTCAACTTTGAGCTTACATATACACCTAGAAATGGTAATTAAGTGGTTGAATCCTTGTTTTAGAAAACCCATACCCAGACCATACTAAAGGCCAACAGAGAGTGTCGGTTGAAGGATTTGTTTTCTAAGATGCACTTGGAGGTTCAGAAACAAAACAGGTAACCTGTTTTACCATCTCTAGCAGTGAAATCCTGCCTTTTGTAGTAGGTCTGAATGAGGTAGATATTTAATTCTGAGGGCCTCGTCTTGAGAGAAAGAATCATAGGTGAGAACCCACCTCCCGGATGGGTTTCTAATGAGAATGAGATCATGCTCTTCTATGGTCATGTTTGGGTTCCTTATGACATATGGGAAGTGTTGATGAGGGAATATCATGCCGCTATTTGGGATGTTCATATTGACCTTACCAATATGTACTGAGATATGCATCATCAGTACTGGTGGAAAAGTATAAAGAGGAAAATTGTAGACTTTATCATTAGGTTCCCTACCTATCAATAGGTGAAGGTAGAGAACCAGCGACATGATGGAATTCTACAGCCTCTATCCATTCCTGAGTGGAAATAGAATGATGTCACTATAGATTTCATGATGGGATTTCCGAGATCCCATCTAGGTAGTGATTTAGTATAGTTGATCATTGATAGTTTGACTAAGGTTGCACACTTCCTACCTATTTGGGAGACCTACTTAGTTGATGAGATTATGAGGATATATATCCAAGAGATAGCGCACATTCACGGTGTACCCCATTCTATCATATCAGACTAAGATGTCTGGTTTACTTCATGATTCTATAAATGGTTTCATAAGGCATTAGGTTTACAAGTGCTCTTGAGTACATCTTATCACCTAAAGACTAATCAGTAGTCCAAGAAGACAATTTGAGTGTTAGAGTATATTCTTCGGGCATGTATCCTTGATTCTATAGGTTCATGGGAAAATAATATACCTCTTATTGAGTTTTTATACAACAAAATATTTCATAAAATGATTTATATGGATCTATATGAGGCCATTTATGATAGGTCATTTCATTTAACTATGTGCTGATTAGAGGTAGGTTACGCAACACTGCTAGGTCCTCATCTCATTTAGGAGACTTCAGAGAAAGTTAAATGGATTTACAAGTGTATGGTTACAGATCAGTCTAGATAGAAGTCATATACTGATATTCACCATTTACCGCTGGAGTTTGAGGCGGTACATAGGGTCTTTCTTCATGTTTCTCCTAGATTGGGTCATAGAGGAATCTAGGGATAGGGAAGGTTATCACCTCGATATATCGGGCTCTTCGAGATAGTGGAGGGAGTTGAGCCAATAGCCTATAATTTGTAGTTACCCCAAATTTATCATGACATACATGTTTTCTTTCACATATCTCAGCTTCGATGGTATCATCCTGACTCATCTCATTCATTTGACCCTAAGGATATTGATATGGAAGCAGATGCATCCTCTGAGGAGAATTTGATATGTATCGTTGATTAGATAATAAAGTATCTCTAATAAAGGTTAGTTCCTTGGGTATGGGTTCTAAGGTAGAACAAATGCATATACTACAGGATATAGGATAGGAAGGCCAATATATGTGTTTAGTGGTTGGAATACTTCTCTGGAAATGTTTTACCACCCTCAGAAGGGAAACTCAGGGACAAGTTGTCTTGAGGAGGGGAGGTTGTGACGTCCCGGTTTTTTATAAAGTTATGGTCCATTTGTTTTTTGTTTAAATTATTTTATTTGGAATTAATAATAATTCATAATGGAGTCAAGGAGGTCTTGGGGGTTTCTGAATCTTTTTTGGAGCCCAGATCCCCAAAATTTGAAGAATCACCGTGGGATACACGGTTATTAGAAACCGTTTGGGGGTAGTGGAGAGCAGGGCTCCATACGGTTTCTCTAAAAATGTACACATAGGCTCACACGCCCATGCAACTTGTTTTAGGTAAGTTTTAGAGGCATTATGCATGTTATTTTCATGGTTAACCAAACTGTGTGCCTAGCCCATGAGAGGGTCCTCCTTGGGTACTAGCATGGAACATGGTTGGCACACGATTTGGAAAACCATGAGACCAAACCATGTGCCCCTGTATGTGTGGGTGAAATTACATTTTTTTCTTAATAAACTTAAAATTCTAACCCTCTATTCTCACTCTATTTTCCAGTAGAATAACACCCCATTTTACTCATGTTGGGTTATCCTCCTACCTAATATAGGTATTTCTGTTTCTTCCCCATCTGATCTCTAAATCTCTCATCATTGGATCAATTGGAAGGCTTGAGGTAAGCTCTACACTCATATTCCTTCCATTATTCATTTCTTCCCTCCTATGTTTTTCTATTTATGTGCAAGATAATTTTCCCAATTTTTAGGGCATTTGACATTTTCTCTGATAACTCTTGTTCTAGCTCCAATTAAAGGACAATGTTGGATGAGGGAAGAACTACGAGGCTAATGTAGGTGGTATAGGTTCTTTCCCCATGTTTTGATGCATTTTCTAACTTGAGTCATTGTACCACATGTCATAATCTTCTAGAGATGCCTCAAAAATGTAAAATAAATTATTTTAAATGGTTCTTCATGTGTATTATGATCCTAGATATTGGCTAAACACCACCTGGGTTGATCACCTCGGCCTAAGCCACCCCTATTGATGTGTCAACTTCTTAATAGCCTATATGGACCTATTTTAAGTTTTAAAACACCACTTGAGGTGTGTTGACCCTATAATAGATGCCTTTAATTGATAATCAGAATTGAATAGAATGATGAGCCATGAATTATGACCTATACCTTATGCCATAAATGGATTTTTTGACTAAATTACTTGGAAAACTTGTTAAATAATATTATAAATTATTGTTTTGTTAAACGGTATTCCTTTTCTAACCAAGTCATATCCTCACATTATGTTGAGGGATATATGAGGGGTTTTGAATTAAGGACCCCTTGGATTCACTCATCATTCCTTAGTTAGAAATTTTTATTGAATTTTAAATATGCCAAGGGAAACACTAGCTATGTCTAGGATGGACTCATCATGTGTTTTGCTTTACCTCCAGATAAGTGACATTGATTACCTATATTATACATTGTAGATAGGCTCATTGGTGCGATGGTTGTAACATGCCATGAGAGAGACTCAAACCCCTACATGTGATACCAGAGACTAAAATAAGGGTTAGTTATTAATGATATCACACTATTCCTAGAGTGGCACTTGGGATTTCATTCATGGGTTACCTCGGATGGACACATGTGGCATTTTTCATATACAGTGACCTAGAACAATACTTGTGGTCCCACCTAAACCTCTATAGATGGGCTCCATGTGAATCTAATTAAATTCAAATAATGGTTTTAAATAAGAAATGAACCTTTAGAATTAGGGATTTCATGACGTGTTTGTCAAGATAAATCACAATATTGGGCATAGTCCATATCTTTTTATATTATTCCACTCAACTTACTAATGTTGGATACCTTGGTTCTGACATACCTGACTTAGTCCAAAGCAGGTAACGTTGGATGGGTGTCCCAAGTGGAACCCATTCCAATGTACTTATTTATTTATTCCTATATTTATTTTACTATTGAAGGCACATTATTCATTTTATATTACATGAAATAGACTAATCTAGAAAATGTTAGTGGTGGACTACTGATTATATCTCACACCCTTATTGGGATTCCATTGGTACCAAAGAAGGCTTCATGATTGTAGGTATAGATAAAGGGAAGCATCCAGCTTCAGATGCATGATTGATAGTTCTAGGATGAAGTTCGGGGGTATAAGACCAAGCTAATTCTTGTGATTCTAGTAGTAGCTATATTTTTTCTTTTTTGTATTTTTGATAGAATGTGGAATATTCTTGTATCCCCTATTCCCTATATACTCATTTTTGTATAGCTACTTTTTCATTATCATCATTTTGTATCTACTAATTATTTATATTCTGATAGTTGTTTATTTATCTTCCATGATTATTTATTTTTGTTCTACTGCTATTTTTCTATTGATACTGCTTCCGCTACAACAGGTTACTGGTTTGGTTATATAGTGTCTAATTCTGTTATTTCTTATTTTATTTATATATATATATATATATATATTCAATCCACTCTAATCAATTTGAGAATAGTCTCCCCATGGAAACTCCCTAGACCCTCACTGCTAGTCAACTGCCTCTGGCATTTAGGGAGGCATGCTTGAGGTCTTGTGGCCACTATCTTGGGGCACCTCTAAGTGGAATCTGTGGTTGGACGCTACAAAATGGATCCTAGCCATCTTAATGAGGGATGATAGATGATTATATATATCCCCGATTTGATGGTCTAGATCTAATATGGTATTGAAATTATATAGGTGGTGTGCCATCAGTGATTCTAGTTGAGGGCAGTCGGTTGGATATGGACTTAGGAACTTCATTGATATACAGACATATGGTTCCAACCTAAGTATATTTAGGGTCTCCTCACAGGATGTTTATGAATTCCCCTTGATTAAAAATTTTATGTTTCATACTTCTTAATTACTCTTTAGGAATGTGTCCTTTATTTATTTTATTTATTTTATTTATTTTATTCCATTTGTGATATTCCCTACTTTTTACCTTTTGACATTGAGAATTCATGTTTAAGCATTTATTTAGTTGTGTTTTTTTAGTCATTTATTTATTCTTATTCTTGGTATTTTTTTAAAGGTTACTTTCATGATTAAAATGGTAAATTTTAAAAAAAATATTTTAATGGGGATTTTAAAATGGGTTTGATAAAGATATGTGTTTGTTTTAGAAAAAATACAAAAACTCTACTTTCAATAGTTTATTTTTAGACTACTATTTATGGTTAGTTTTGGAAAAGTAAATTTAGGGATTTTATGGTGTTTACCTACTAATTTTTTTATGCTCACACCCTACTTATGCCACTTGGAATTAGTATACTTGTGATGTTTTTATGGTTCAAGCTCTATTTCTATAATGCTAATAGAGAGAGTTAGTATTGTTGATGTATGGTGACCTTGGAAGTCACACAAAGATGTTGTTGGGTATTTTAGTCTTTTTTTGAATCATTGATGTATAAAACATTTCAACCTTATATATTTGGATATTTTTTTTATTTATTTTTATTTATGAGCGATTGGATTTTTATTGATTTTACTTGTTTGGATTGTTTGGTTTTTTCAGTTCTACTTATTCTTTTTTGTATGGAACTATGATGTACAGATCATACATGTTGATATTCCAAGTAGAATCCTATGATTATTATTATTATTATTTGGGAAAATTTTACCCCCAACAATAGAACTTTATTCCTTCAACACTTATCGTCAACCTTAATGTATAGGGCGTGCACATTAGGTATGTCATGGAGTAGATCAAGTGTCTGATTTAGGGATGACCCAATCTAGTTCATGATAAGAGCCAAGTTTAATTATATAGAGTATTCTTTATTTTATTCCATAGAATTTGAAGAACCTAATGGGTTTTTTATGACTGTTTTAAATTTCCAATAGTGAGTAAAGTCCATGATTCTAGGGAAGAATAAGAATGATGAATTAATGAAGAAGATGTAATGGATAAATAATCTAGAATAAATGATGAATCTCATACGTGTTATTATTTACATGATGAAATATGAATGTAATGGAAGAATCTCATAGATGATGAATAAAATATGAGATTAATGTACAACCATTTATTTGTATGAGAAGTTTTCTTGAGGATTTCCTCTCAAAATCTAAATCTATTAATGAATGTTGAACTTAATTTATAATATATGTTTAATAAGTTAACTCTCCTAATTCATATTTAGTATGAATATATATATCTCAAAGGTAACACTATTTTAATGCGTGTTTCTGGAAGAAATGATATTAATACGTGTGATATAGTTCATGTTTCTACCATTTTATGATGTAGATTTTAAGAAATATCTTTCATATTTAAGGATTATTGATTTTGACATAGCTGAAGAATGTTAAGTGCTGAAGGAAATGAATTGTTAGTTTGAAATTAATAGATACTACATATACAAAAAATCATTTCAAAAATTATATTGAATGAATGTTCTAAAATACATTAATATGATAAAGTATTGATAATGAGGAATAAATGAGGATTCCTAAGAAATATTTAATAAGTTCCATAAAAACCAAAAAAACTGACCAATTGACTATTTGGATGTTCAATACAATTTAATTTGAATGAAATATTTTAATTTTTGTGATAATTTATATTTCATATGTATAAATCTAGATGATGAAGTTTTGAGTTATAGGTGAAGTATACATGAGATAATTTCCAAATTATATTAAAGAAATTGGAAAATGAAAAATACCTTATATAAGAGTTCCACTACTCAATTCATAAGACTCGTTTTGATTTAAATATAATGCATGAGAAATCCCATATGCTATATTCTATATGTTAGATTATGTATCATCAATATAGAGATAGATTGTATTTGGAAGATGAGTAACATTTATAGCAATAATTTCTTAACTATATGAATGTATTGGGTGTTATTTCTAATGATTCTCTAATAATATTCAAAATAGAAAACATTAGGTTTTCCCAAAATAAATCATGATTTATACTAAGTCTTGAAGTTTTAGGTTTTAAAATTTGAAATAAAAACCTAGTTGACTTGACTAAAATTAGATAATCTGATTTTGGGAAAATCATAATGATGTTACTAAAGAATATTATATTGAATACTATTTTTTAATGATGAATTTAAGAATTATAAATGATGGGAAGATTAGATTTCATGTGATATAGATGATTTACTAGTGAAAAGAAAATGTAATAACTAGAAATATAGGTAGTTATAAATTTTTATGGAGATGAACATTAAATGATTCTATAAGATCAAATATGAGAGAGATGAATCATGAAGACATTTTGAGAAGATTTTGTTACGTTTTAGTGAAAAGGAAGGATTCTCTTGTAAAATAGGTTGAATCTCATGAAATTCATGTAGTCATGCGAGTTATATTTTTTCAACCTATACACATTTGTGAATAAGAGACACCATAATTTTCATAATCATGAATAGTTTCATACTAGGACAGTTTTGGAAATAAATAGGGCCTAACACTATCATTATGTGAATGATGAAAAGTAGAATAATAATGAGGTGAAATGATTTTTTTTGTAAGTCTTACATGAATATATTCCATTTTTAGACATGTTTTCATAAAAATATACTTCTTGAATAGATTTAATTGAATCCATTTCACATGAATAAAATTTATGAGGAGTTACATGAAATAAAGTTTATACATTTTTTGAGAAACTTATGAACAAGTTCCTTATACTATATGTGTCAATGAATTTGATGAAAAAAACATGAGATTATAGATTATATAGTTGAGTAAATTATAGAAGTTAAGAAACTAATAGTTACTGATCTTGATGAATATTCTATGTTAATAAGCCTGAGATCTAATATTTGAAGTACTTGATGAAGTGGAGACTTATGAAGTTAAGAAACTGTTATTTATTGAACCAGGGAAACAATTTGTATCTAATATAAGGTTTGGGTGTTATAACACATAAAATAATTAGAGATGATTTGGAAGAAAAATCTTTTAGATATTTATAATTGTATGGAATATTTCATTTTAAAGAAACTCATATAATCTAGAGTTAGTAATTCTAATGTTAAAGAGAACTAGACCAACAAATATACAATTAATATTGTTTATCTAGTGGTATTTAGAAACCTACTATTGAGTAAAAAGATATTAAATTATGATTTAGAGACATCTAGGAACTTATGGATGTTCTTATTCAGGATATTGTAATGAGGATCATGGAAGACTAGAGTAATCCAATATAATAATATCTATAACAGTTGGGATACTGATGTGATATCAGGAGATAGCTACAATTAAGAGATATTTATTTTCCTAAGGAAGTGCATGTAAAACATGTAATAAGGTTTTATCTAGAGTAAAATAAACTAGTGTAGGTATTGAATTTATAATTATACTTACTCTCCCATTATAATAACTTTTTTCACCAGTGATATAATCTATGACTTGAATTATACCCAGACACAACAAGAATTAAATACCCACATTGGGATTGAACCTTTTAAAAATACTATATGTTATACTCTATTTACATTATATCATGTATAAAGTGTGAATGTGTTAGATAATGTACAAAATCCATTCATATGAATAGGTGTATAGGATCATATAGAAAAGGTGGATAAACTGTAAAGTGAAATGAATTTGGTAAAACATGTCTACACAAATTCACCTGCCCTATTAGTGTGACTGCATGATCCACATAGTAGTTTAGTTGGTATCATAGAAGAATATCACCCATTTAATTGGATCTATATCTTCTCTCCTATTTTTATAACTACTTTAAATGAAGTATATAGTTAAGGAACTTATTGTGTTTCCTCTGTCATAGAATAAGGATGATATCCCTATCACTAAAAATATGTAGATTGGTTTTTCTATTACTCTAATGAACATGAGGAGAAATAGATCCAAAAAGGTAAGAAATACAACTTGTTAGGGAAAATATTAATAGGATTTACCAATAATTGAAGGTAATAAATTTGGTAATTGATATTTCATATCACTTGAGAATGATCCTCCTAAAGGCTCTATTTTATGGTATGAAGAGTATATAAAAAACTAATCCTATAGTGATTCTTACATAAGTTAAATACTGCTTGAAAATTTTCACTATTTAATTTTTCACATACACACTAGAATACATGAAGGGGAAATTATATTAATAAAAACCTAAGATAAAAGTAAATTCTATAAAAAAAAGTTTCATCTGATAAGGTGATGAAATACAATATCCTCAACAATCATTTAAAAGCCAAGGATTATACTATATTGATATATAAGGAAGAATTATCCATGGATAAATAATCATTGAAAATGGTAATTAATTAGAATAATTAAATAATAAAATCTTATGAATATAGGGTTCATGTATAAATGAAAATCCTAAATCTTTCATGGGTGTTAATAATTCTCAGTTACATGTCAAATTGAAAAGAATAAAGGGTTGTAAAAATTCATTACAATAAGAATGCATGTTAATTGATGATCATATTAAAAATATGGAATGAAATATTTAAAATATTCAAGGATGAAAAAAATTTCCTCAGTATGTAGTTTCATTAATTGGAACTTAATATAAATATTGTGAAGGTGACATAAGCTAAAACTTCCAAAGATACTAAGAAAAAAATTATTACCATCCAAGTTTGTGATAGGTATTTTTAATCTTAGAGGAATAACATTATTGGAATGTAGGGCATGAGAACATCTAATTTTTTATTGATTATATTCTCATGTAAAAGGGTAAACCTTGTCCTAAAGAAAATGTTTTTACTAATGATTCTTCATTTATTTATACATGTTACAAATAAAAATATATAAAAATGTGGGTGAAAAAAATGTTGAGAAACCAAACATTGGATTATGGGAAGATATGACTAAGTGTTACCTCAAAATTATCCCAAAAGAATAGATGTTGTATCTAAAATATTAGGTGTTAATGTTGGATAAATTATAGCTAAAGGAAAGTGAATAGGATTTATTGGTCGTTGTTGGTTATATTAGTGGATTAAGAATAAAACCATTAAACTAATAAATTGTATGATAATTTTTAGTGATTATAAAATTTTTATATTATAAGGGAGAAAATCTATAGAGACCCAAAGCTTGATGTACATAGAAATTACATTACTTTTGAAGAATACCTAATATATAACAAAAACAGACACCAAAGGACCGTATTAGTTTAGTGTCTTTGGAAACATGGAACATAATCTTCTAATCTTGGTGAAGGATCTTCAACATATCCCATAAAGATCTTCCCTTTTTTTCTTACCTAAAACCTTTCTTTATATCTTGGGGAAAATAAAACATATAAAGGGTGAGCTCAAATGCTCAGTAAGGGTATGCATGGAGAAAATAAAACAAACCATATACATTTGAACTTCAAAACATGAACATAAATTTTTAACGTCAAAATCATGAGTTGTGAAATAAATCTTGGTAGTACGTAAGGCATAGATCATAAAGGAACATAAATCATGATAAAATATCATGGGAATAAAACATGTAATTGTGGCAAACAATTAGGCACATGATATGATTTCCATAGTAGCCAAGGCATTGCTTCCAAGACCATCTTAGTGGACAAAATCCCTTTCTGAATCGAGTTCACTCCTCGTTCTAGTCCTGTATTACTGAACTAGATTAACTTATCATTCCAGCCATGTCTATCTCATGAGATATAAATCTTTACCCAATGAATTGGAGGGAGATATAGGTCCCACCCATCTCATATTGAAATAATTCTTATGTTTACCACAACATAAACATAAATCATTCATCGTAACCCAAATAATAAAATGGGTTTCATAAACATAATCCCATATTAACATAATCCATATAAAAAAATGGATATCATTTCATCATAAGAAAAGTGAAACCATGTAAATAATAGAGAAATTATACTTGAAACATACACATATAAAATAATGTCATCTTAGATGGAAAATGGTTTTGATAAAACACTTGAAATGAATTCTCGAGGAAAATATCCTTTCTTTTCAAAATCATTTTCTTTTCACAAAATTCCATGTAATTTTAAAAGAAATGAATTTTGTTGAAAATAATCCTGAAATATTGTAAAGGAAGATTTATGAAAATTACACATTATGAAACCCTAAAAAAATCAGTTCAGTCCGTATAAGTTAAAAAACATTCTTCTCGTACTTTTTCTGGAAAAGTCAAAAAGTACCTCATATGGTAAACAAAATAAAGATTCCACACATACCTTGTAGTAAAAGTAAAAAAATGGGTAAAAAGGAATTTAATCATATATGAAACCATTTTTAGAAAATATTGAAATGGATGATAAATATAACCCCAGTAAATAGCTATAAATAAATAATCTCAGATAAAAACGAGATTGGAAAAGTTTTCCCTTACCATATGTCCAATTTCTTTCAAATGTGTCTGAGACTCCTCTTCCTCGACGCACCTCCTTTAAAATTCTTCTTAGGGCACTAGAGTTGGTCTTTTGAGAAGACCAGAAACTCTATGATATAACTATATAGGTTGAGAATATGAATTGTCAAGGGTTAGCATAGCTTCAAGGCTCAAAAGGGTGTGAAGATAAGAGGGAAGGGGTACCCTTTTTACAAGGGAGGATAGGGGCACCTCTGGAAAAAATTAAAATATTATTTTATAATAAAGTCATATTTGGTTTATAATAGCTCCAAATTGATTTATTTCTAAGCTAAAGTGGGTATGGGTCTAAATCCTCCCAACCAATTGGTTTTAGAGAAGTTTAGGTTACTATTTTTACCTTATCATTTAGATTTAACTCTAAGTTAAATAATTTAACTTTTATCGTGTCTTCTTTTTTTATTACACTATATGGTTAATAAACTTACTATAACAAGCCAAAAGAACCCCAAGTGGTTCATTATTAATATATATAACCTTATATAAGTCATTTGGCCAAACCTTATATTTTTAGGAATATAATAACAATTAATAATATAATATTTGTTTTAAAAACTATTTTATGTCAACTTTGACACTATTTCGTAATTTATTTTTCTGAAAATTATAAAAACATGATTAGTTCTAAAAAAGTTAATTTAATCAATAATAACATGTCATATTAACCTAGAAAATTAGTGTAATTTATAAAAAGTATCAAATTACATTTATTTTGGTATTTATAACATCAATTATTTTAATATTTCATTAATAAGGTAATTACTGCATTATCATTGTGTCATAAATAAATTAAAATATTTAATATCTAAAAATTATAAATAAAATACCATTATGTAGGAAATTGTTTTATCTTTCTAATGAATATTTATAGTCGAATTTATCTTATGTATAACCCTATATTAAAAATGATTTAGTTATTAAACTTTGATTTTAACTATTTTAACCCTTCTTTAAATAAATTAATAATAAATGTCCTAATCTAATCCAAGTGGACCTAAATGGTCATATTTTATTCCTAAGGTTGTTTTTGGTCGAATTATACTTATACAATAGAATTAGGACATGTGTTAGGGTAATAATAATATCATTTTTACCCTTAATTACCCTATTTACTTTTAACCGTGGTAAATAAAAGTAAAAAGTTACTATTCACCAAAAATTATTTTTATCTTATTGAACCAGATTTTACTCCTTGATATTAACTGTGTCTCTTTTATTTTTTAAATTCCACTCACAGATGCAGTAAAATTAAGTTTTATGTAAATTTTCAAATTCTCCTATGAGGTGGGTAAAAGACGGGGAAAAGTTCAATAAAATTTTTATATATCTAAAATTATTATAAAATGATACCAATGAATTAAATTGAACTTATATAGGTATTATATATAAATTTTTACCTAAAATAAATTTAAATAAAATAAAAAATTATTTAAATAAAAAATTCGGTTATAAACTATAACTCGGTGTTTTTTACTATTCATCAAAAATTGAAAGTTTTCAGAAAAATACCAAAAATTCACCCAAGGATAATTTCGATATTCCAAATACAAAAATGAAGTCCATTTTGAAAGATAAAATTTAAAAAATTTCAAAACATGGGTATTACTATTAATAACTACTAGTTTATATAACATATCGTTGTTTAGTGAAACCTGGTATTGCGTACAACACACGCTATCGAGAAAGGTCTCGATTGTGTGTAATGCAAGCCAAGTCAAGGTTGCGTGTAGTGCAAGATTACTTTGTTGTTGTTTATAATATAATCCAACCATATTTCATTTATACATTGAATATATATATATATATACACTCAATGTTGCGTAGAATAGCTTCTATCAAACGAAATTGAAATTTTGCGTAACACGATCCAAGAATAGTGTTGCGTATACATCAAGCTAATACGGTTTTGCGTATAGTGCACGATAATCCTAGTGTATCATACACCACAAAATATAAAATAAATTAAAAATAATACTTCTCATAAAATCTCAGGGTGTTACATTCTACCCCCCTTAAAATGAATTTCGCCCTCGAAATTCATCGAGGATATAAATGGTTTACTACTTGAAAGTTTAATTCATAGAAACCCACATCATAAAAAGTAACACTAAAACTTAATTATAAAAATTGAAGTATGAAACATAACGGTTACCCAAATTAAATCATCACTAGGTTTCCACATAGGAGAACATAGGTGAAAATATTGATATGGAAGAGAAATCTAACCATCAAGTTATGATGGAGAGTGGTAGAGGACATGGCTATGAAAAATCCAACAATCACAAAGCCATAGATTTGTGATGATTTAAGGTACTATCTGATTCATCAGATATAAGGACACTAGGACAACATTTTTTGTTTTCAAGATCATTTCCTTAAATTTGAAGAATTGTTGAATTAAAATAAATATTTACTTGATTTTGGTAAAATCTTATTGTTTTTTGTGCCCTGAACAATTTCCACTTCATATCTTAAAGAAATGAAGTTGAATTTTTCTTCCGTGAAGTGTTAGCAGATCATGCGATAGAATGATAGGTCATTCCATCTTTCTCAAACAAAAGGATATCAAAAGTTATTAAATATACATAAGTACATCTATAGCGATATTGGACTTATACTTCATATATCATACCGCTTAATATAATAAAACTAGTTTTACTAACTAGGGAATTCCCGCAGGCCAGTGGTAGGTGATAAAGGCCCGTCGCACTTAGGTTTTGGGTTTGATTCCCACAGCCTTGTCTAACGCGATGGGTTGTCACCCGTCCTGTAGGTTATCCTTTTTCTAAAACTACATTATTATAACATTACAGAAATTATATCGAAAAAAAATTTCTAGCCTTAAACAATACTATCTTATGTCTAACTTAATTCATTCCAATCTTTAGGATTATACAAAATACTTCGGTCCAAGATCATAGTATAAAGAAAATGATTACTAGAAAGGCCACATAATAATAAAGTGAATACCATTATTTATCCCTCATATATCATAAGATATATCTTTTTGATCTCATTCCAAACATGTGAATACCTTAATCTTGTATTCTCTTGAAACATAAATTATCATATAACCATAGTGAAAACATGAATTCTATCAAAAGTTAACTCTTTCCACATACCAAAATCCCAAAAATTCTATATACTCAAACCATGATATCACTTTGTCCTTATATCAGTCATGAGCTCATTAATACTATCAAACATTTCATTATCTCCTTATCCCTTCTTTATGCGCATATTAGGTGCTTTCCAAAAATATCTGAATAACCTTTCATGGTTACCGGTACCATTCAACATATACTTTCAAAAAACAGAAGGAAAAACAATAGTGTAACAATACTTATATGTCTCATTATTCCATAGTACCATGAGATTATTTATATAACATTACTCTTGATAAACATGTAATCATTCCAATACCTTCTTAAACAATTGACCGATATTTAACAATTCTTTCATCTCACATATCATTTGTAGTCTCTTCATCATCATCAACATAAATACTACCCATATGACCATGCTGATTCTCTTCATGAGACTTTACCTTAGGGCATTGGTTTGCATAATGCTCGTACATTCCACATTTAAAACATTTAATTGTTGTTGATGTCGTAGCAATACCATTATCCTTGTTCATGGTGTTAACTTAACCTTTTCCTTTTCACTTATTAGCTTTGTGTCCTTCCTTTCCACACCCAAATCATCTACCAGTTCCTTTGAAACATTCTCCTTGATGCCTCTTCCCACAGGATTTACATGAGGTAAATTGAACTTTCTTTCCTCTATGATCATCATGAAACTCCATATTTCTCTTATTAGATGAGTTAGGATACTTACCAAAGTTGAGATTATTGATCATATTGTGATATTGCTGATTAGGAATAATAATGATGTTTTGACTTCCAAATCCCGTTTCATTTGGTTGCTCATGAATAATATCATTCCATTGTCCATCATATCCTCCATTATTATGAATCTTTCTGTTTCCATCCATTTTCTAAAACCCAAAAAGAACAGTATGAGAGGAAAAAATAATGCTAGGAAAACAACATAATAAAGGGGGAGTACCTTCAATATATAACATCTTAGGTTTAATTCTAAGATGGTTACCGTAATTCTATGACTATAACCTATATGTATACTTAACCTTAGGGACATCCCTAAACATTCCTTAGAAATATCTCTGGGGATCTCACTAAAGTTCTCGCATCCTAGTTTCCAAAGGTTGACTAAACCTTTCCTCTGATACCAATTGTAGAGACCCAAAGCTTGATGTACATAGACATTACATTAATTTTTTTAAATACTTAATACATAACAAAAATAGACACCAAAGGACCGTAATAGTTTAGTGTCTTTGGAAACTTGGAACATAATCTTCTAATCTTGGTGAAAGATCTTCAACATATCCCATAAAGATCTTCACTTTTTTTCTTACCTAAAACCTTTATTTATATCCTGGGGAAAAGAAAACATATAAAGTATGATCTCAAATGCTTAGTAAGGGTATTCATGGAGAAAATAAAACAAACCATATACATTTGAACTTCAAAACATGAACATAAAGTTTTAACATCAAAATCATGAGTTGTGAAATAAATCTTGGCAGTATCTAAGGCATAGATCATAAAGGAACATCAATCATGATAAAATATCATGGGAATAAAACATGAAATTGTGGAAAACCATTAATCACATGATATGATTTCCATAGTAGCCAAGGCATTGCTGCCAAGACCATCTTAGTGGACAAAGTCCCTTTCTAAATTGACTTCACTCCTCGTTCTAGTCCAATATTACTGAACTGGATTAACTTACCTTTCCAGCCATGTCTATATCATGAGATATAAATCTTTACCCAATGCATTGGAAGGAGATATAGGTCCCACCCATCTTATATTGAAATCATTCTTATGTGTGCCACAACATAAACCTAAATCATTCATCATAACCCAAAGAATAAAATGGGTTTCATAAACATAATCCCATATGAGAGATATCATATCATCATAAGAAAAGTGAAACCTTATAAATCATAGAGACATTTACTTGAAACATACAAAAATTAAATAATGTCATCTTAGATAGAAAATGGTTTTGATAAAACACTTGAAATGAATTCTTGAGGAAAATATCCTTTCTTTTCGAAATCATTTTCTTTTTACAAAATTCCATGTAATTTTAAAAGAAATGACTTTTATTGAAAATAATCATGAAATATTGTAAAGGAAGCTTTATGAAAATTAGGCATTATGAACCCTAAAAAATTAGTTCACTCCGTATAAGTTAAAAAACATTCTTCTCGTACTTTTTCCAGAAAAGTCAAAAAGTACCTCGTATGGTAAACAAAATAAAGATTCCTTACATACCTTGTAGTAAAAGTAAAAAAAATGGGTAAAAGGGACTTTAATCATACATGAAACCATTTTTAGAAAACAGGGACATGGATGATAAATATAACCCCAGTAAATAATTACGAATAAAAAATCTCGGATAAAAATGAGATTGGAAAAGTTATCTCTTACTTTATGTCCAATTTCTTTCATATGTGTCTGAGACTCCTCTTCCTCAACGCACCTCCTTTAAAATTCTTCTTAGGGCACTATATTTGGTCTTTTGAGAAGACCAGAACCTCTATGAATAACTACAGAGGTTTAGAATATGAATTGACAGGGTTTGGCCAAGCTTTAAGGCTCAAAAGGGTGTGAAGAGAAGAGGGAAGGGGTGCCCTTTTTATAAAGGATGAGAGGGGCACCTTTGGAAAAACTTAAAATATTATTTTATAATAAAGTCATATTCGGTTTATAATAGCTCCAAATTGATTTATTTTGAAGATAAAGTGGGGATGGGTCGAAATAATATCAACAAATAGGTTTTATACAAGTTTAGGTTACTATTTTAACCTTATCATTTAGATTTAACTCTAAGTTAAATAATTTAACTTTTACCGTGTCTTCTTGTTTTCTTACACTATATGGTTAATAAACATACTATAACAAGCCAAACTAATACCCAAGTGGTTCATTATTAATATATATAACCTTATCTAAGTCATTTGGCTGAAACTTAGATTTTTAAGAATATAATAACAATTAATAATATAATATTTGTTTTAAAAACTATTTTATGTCAATTTTGACACTATTTGGTAATTGATTTTTCTGAAAATCATAACAACATGATTAGTTCGAAAAAAGTTAATTGAATCAATAATAATATGTCATATTAACCTATAAAATTAGTGTAATTTATAAAAAGTCTAAAATTACATTTATTGGGGTATTTATAACATCAATTATGTTAATATTTTATTAATAAGGTAATTACCACATTATCATTGTGTCATAAATAAATTAAATTATTTAATGTATAAAAATTATAAATAAAATACAATTATGTAGGAAATATTTTTATCTTTCTAATTGATATTTATATTTTAATTTATCTTATGTATAACCCTATATTAAAAATTATTTAGTTATTAAACTTTGATTTTAAATATTTTAACCCTTCTTTAAATAAATTAATAATAAATATCCTAATCTAATCCAAGTGGACATAAATGGTCATATTTTATTCCTAAAGTTGTTTTTTGTCGAATTACACTTATCCAATAGAAGTAGGACATGTGTTAGGGTAATAATAATATCATTTTTACCCTTAATTACCCTATTTACTTTTAATCGTGGTAAATAAAAGTAAAAAGTTACTATTCATCAAAAAATTATTTTTATCTTATTGAACCACATTTTACTCCTTGATATTAACCGTGTCTCTAGGATTTTTGAAATTCCACTCACAAAAGCGTTAAAATTATGTTTTATGTAAATTTGCAAATTCTCCTAGGAGGTGGGTAAAAGACGGTGAAAAGTTCAATAAAATTTTTATATATCTAAAATTATTATAAAATGACACCAATGAATTACATTGAAATTATATAGGTATTATATATCAATTTTTACCTAAAATAAATTTAAATAAAATAAATAACTATTTAAATAAAAAATTCAATTTTAAACTATAACTCGGTGTTTTTCACTATTCATCAAAAATTGAATGTTTTCAAAAAAATACCAAAAATTCACCCTAGTCCAATTTTGATATTTCAAATCCAAAAATGAAGTCCATTTTGAAAGATAAAATTTATAAAATTTCAAAATGTGGGTATTACTATTCATAACGGCTAGTTTATATAACATATCGTTGTTTAGTGAAACCTGGTATTGCGTACAACACACGCTATCGAGAAATGTCTCGATTGCGTGTAATGAAAGACAAGTCAAGGTTTCATGTAGTGAAATATTCCTTTGTTGTTGTGTATAATATAATCCAACCATATTTCATTTATACATTGAATATATATATATATATATATATATATATACTCTATGTTGCGTAGAATAGCTTCTATCAAACGAAATTGAAATTTTGTGTAACACGATCCAATAATAGTGTTGTGTATACTGCAAGTTAATACGGTGTTGCGTATAGTGCATGATAATCTTAGTGTAGCATACACCACAAGACATAAAATAAATTAAAAATAATACTTCTCATAAAATCTCGGGGTGTTACAAAATCTGAGTAGAATCAAAATTAATAGAAGAATATGTGATTAAATCTAACTATAAAGAATAAATTAGGATGAAATGATAAAATATATTAAAATTGAAATTAATGTTTTCACTATGGTGATGAGTCCTGGTATAAACCTACAAAGAAAAATTATATGATTATAATAAGAAAATCTGTAAAAGAATAAGAATCATAGTGTTGTCACTTATTTTAATAATCAAAAATCATGTTTTTTATATTTCTAATAAGATTAATGTTTTATGATATTAAATCATTTTTGGATAAGTACATATCGACTGTTACTTCAAACAATCTATTGTTAGCTATGAAGATATACCATTAGTCCAATCAGATCTACTGGTGGACTACATCTACCAATGGAGAACCTATCATTAAGGATAAATACCATCAGTGCAATAGATCTATCATTGAGGACATCTACTGCTTGTTTATTTGATCTATTGTTGATCAGATCTACCACTATTTTATATTATATCCCATTGATAGATCTACCACTGGACCATGATCATAATGATCTAATTCCATAACTCATCTACCTCTAGAGTTCATCTACTTCCAGCCTATGCTACTGTTGGAGTGATCTATCATTCTTAAGGATCTACCAACAGTATGCTATCGTTGTTATCCAAGTTGTATTATTTTAATTTAATTCCTCCAACATATAGTTTAAAGATTTAAATTTTGATATCCCAATGTGGAATTAAGAATAATTATTCCTAAATCACTCCATATATTCGTTAAAGACAAAGTTAGACTTTACTAATTTAGTTCTCAGTAAGAGGATCTAAGATATTTTTATTATTATTCAATATATAATTTGACCTAGATAGTTATATATTCTATATAACTCTCTCATTTGGGTATGTAACCAATGGTGTGTGTAATATATTGTTGAAAACAAAACTTTATATTCTGAATCAGATACAAATCCTAATACACCTTTGTGTGGAAGGAACCTGTACATCTATAGATTGAAAATAGAAGGATTTTTTCCAGACTCTACAATACTCTATTTTCTAGCACTTTTTTGAGGAACCTGTTTGAGCTTCTCACAATGAAATTTTCTAGGACTTTTGAGAATCTGAATCTAATCAGATCAAGTGTCATCATATTTTCTTATCTATACTCATTTTCTCTTTATTTTTATGATGTACTTTTGAGATGTGTGTTCCATTAATTTTTCTATCTATACACATTGCCTCCTAGTATTAAACTATAAAATACTTGATATTATCTCAAACACTTTTATTTCCTTTTCCATGGATAAATTTAGAATGGGTCATGCATGGATTGTATTGTTTTTCTTCCCATATATAACTGTATAAGAGTCTTTGAGCTAGGACATCTTGTGTGTTATTGATTGTAAAATTTGGTCCAGGTTGTGCATAAAGTTTATTGTTTAATAAACTTCTTAACAATAAGTGATTTATAAGTAGATTGGATTTAGTCTTGTCTTGAGACCATTCCCCTTGTTTTATTCTTCAATGTGTTTTATCATTATAGTTTTTCTACATTTCAAATCTAAAATTATATCTGTTATTTGAAATATGAAACAAAACTTTACTTTGATACTTAGTCTTAATTTGTTTTTATATAAAGTGTTTGATTTAGTAATTTAGATTCAAAAGTTAAATTGATCTCAAATATTGTTTTAATTGAGCCTTAATCCCATTTTTAGAAATTATTTGAAATATCAAACTTATATAATTCTATTGTTTTGATTAACTGGGTGTTTTTATTAATTTGTGAGATTTAATTTTAATTGGATTTAAATGGAAATTTTTATTGGGAACTCAATTCAATCCCCTCCCCACTTGAGTTACTCACTCTAACCGATATTTATTATCAGATGAATTTTTTATAAATATTTTCAAATATGATTTAGTTTTCTTTTAAAGATCTTAAATTTATATTATTTATAAATTTAATTCTTTATGAATAATAATAAAAAAGAGGGATTCGCTAAAAATAAGACTCGTTATTTTAATGGCACAAACTATGCTCATTGGAATATTAAAATGAAGATACATGTTGAAAGTATGGGTTTTTAAATTTAGATTGTAATTGAGGATAAGTACTAATTACCGAAAACTTCTAGAGCTGAATAGATTTATCCTAAAAGATCAGCTTATAAAAATAACTATAAAGCTATGAATTCTTTATAGTTTAATTTAAGATATAAATAGTTTAATATAATATCGTCATGTACTATTGTATTTGAAATTTGGGATACATTAGTTGTTTCTAATGAAATAAATTCTAATGTCAAAGAAATGAATTTAAATACTTATACTATTAAATACGATACTTTTAAGATGAAACATGATTAACCTATTTTTGATATGTATCTTAGGTTTAATGAGAATTTGAACATGATGCACTCAATGGGGAAACCAATTTATGATAAAGATCAAGTAATTCACTTGTTGAGATATTTACCAGACTGATGGAGAGGAACTTCAGTTTCAATCTGAGATTCATGTGATATAAAAAAGTTGCCTATAAAAGAGATGATAGGAAAGATCATGATGTATGAATAGGAAATCAAAGTAAATATAGAATAATAGTATAAACCAAAGAGGAATTAAATATCTTTCATGACTTCTAACTCAAAGAAAAAAAGTAAAGGTTGAAGAAGACAATCCATGTGATGGAGAGTCATCTTTAGAAAGTGATGAAGAAATATCTCACTTATCCTAAAGATTCATGAAATTTAACAAAAAGAATAAATTATTCATTAATTAAAACTATATAGGAAAGTATGAAAATATAATTAAATGGAGAAAATACTATAAAAATTATGATACTAAAAATGAAATAGTTTGATATTAATGGAAGAAAAAAATTCATGTAAAATCTGACTATCATATTCCAAAATTTACTAAAAAGTATGAGGAAAATATAATAGGTACAAGAAAGCTATGAAAGAAAATTGTATTTCTTCATATGATAGCTCAAGTGAATCAAATTCAATAAGGGAAGATAACCAATATAGATCCAATATGTACTTTATGATAAACACATCTGGGGTATCTAATATTTTTTCAGAATCTCTTATTCATATTTATAACATATCTAGAGATGAAAATATTGAATAAAACATGTCTAATGAAGAATTTTTTGAATAATTTAATATGTTGTAATATGATTTTAATAAAATTAAAGAGAAAAAATAAAATTATAAAGAAGCAGTATGCCTTGAACACTCATTTTAAAGATGATCTTCGTATAGAAATGGATAAAAATACTCAATTTCTAATAGATAACAATGAGTTAAAATTATCTAATGAGTAATTAAAAACAGATTTAAAAATATTTAAAAATGTATTAAATACATTGACCCATATTCTTGGAAATAAAACTAATACTAAATATACTACTAGAATAGGATATCATCCAGGGTAGATAAGGATCATTAAAAATAATTTTATTCCTATCTCCAACTCTATTAAATATGTTACTAGTTTATATTCTTATAGACATAACAATGTTTTTATTTATAAAAGTCTAAAATATAATTATATTAAATCTATTAAGCATTTATGTATTTTTAAATCGTTGATTACTAACATTTATGGACCCAAGAAAATTTGTACACCATATTCATTTTTGGTTTAAAATTTATTTTGTAGGAAACTTTCTTGAAAATCTTCAGTAAACACATATGGTATCTAGATAGTGGTTACTTTAAACACACAACTAAGAACTATTCAAGTTTCAAAAACCTAATCAAGTTTGATGATGGACTTGTCACTTTTGGTGAAAATTTCATAGGAAATTTTATTGGACTTGGTCAAATTGATAATTTTAATATTATTTTAATTTCAAAAGTTTTATTTGTGGATGGATTAAATTATAATATTATTATAATCTCATAGTTATGTGATGATGGTTTTCATGTTGAATTTGAAAATAATTCCCATGATGTTTTTTATTCTAAAAAAGATTTATTTTTTATTACTTTAAGAACTGATAATGTATATGATATTAACTTAGATTGCTTATTTTCTCAGAACATTTATTGTCTAAGTTCCTTTCATAAAGAATATTGAATTTGGAATAGGAACCTAGTCCATTGCAATATTTATTCACTTAGAACGATAACTAGGAAAGGGTTAGTCAAGGATCTACCTAAACTAGAATTCCCAATTGATAAAGTCTATAACCCATGTCAAAAATGGAAATAGCACAAAATATATTTAAAATCAAAGAAATAATTTTCAACTTCTCAACCACTAGATTTGGAACACATATACTTATTTAGACCATCTAGATTTTCTATATTAAATGTTAAGTACTATGTTTATGTTCTAGTAGATGAAGTTTCTAAATATACTTGGGTATTCTTTATATCTTACAAAAGTGAAGCTTGTTCCTATTTTAATAAGTATTCTAAAACTATATAAAATATTAGTGGATTTATAATTTAAACCTTAAGAATTGATCATGGATGTGTTTTTGAAAATCAAGATTTTGAATCTTTTTTCTCAGAAAACAGCTATAATCATAAATTTTATACTCCTAAGACCCCATAGAAGAATGGTGTTATAGAAAGGAGAAATATAACCCTTCATGAAATTTACTAGACCATTCTAAATGAGTATGATCTACCTATTTATTTTTGTAAAGACACTTTGAATACATATTGTTATATAATTAATAGAGTTCTAATATGAACTATCTTAAAAGGGAATCTATATGAATTATGGAATGAAAGAAAACAAATTTTAATTACTTTATAGTTTTTAGTCTCAAAGTCTTCATTCTCAATACAAAGAATAATCTGGAAAAAATTTCTTTCAAGAGTGATGAAGGAATTTTCCTTGGATATTTAACATCTGGTAAATCATATAGGATGTTTAATAAAAGGAAAAATATTTTGGATGAATCTATACATGTAAAATTTGATGAAAAAGGTCCACATGAGCCTAATATCACTTTATAAAACCTTAAATATGATCTTTACAATCTGAACATAAATTCTAAACATGTTTATAGTTTTGTGAAATAAGCTGAAATTGTTGAGTTTTGAAGAACAACATTAACCTGAACCTGTAGAGAACAATGAGATAATCATCCATTATTTTCCTAAAACTGTTTAGACTCATAAATAAAATCCTTTAGAAGCTATATTTGTAGACCTAGATAAAGGAACAAAAACTATATATTCTATTAGAAATTTGGTTAAACATTAATATTTCTTGTCACATCTTGAACCTAAGATCATCAATGATGCAATTAATGATGAATTTTGGGTGATTCCAATGCAATAAGAAATCAATCTATTTGAAATAAATGGAGTTTTGGAACTAGTAGATAGACCTAAATACAATCTAACTATTTTCACTAAATGGGTGTTTAGAAACAAAGTTTATGATTTAGTCGTTATAGTTAAAAATAAAGCTATATTTTTTTCACAATGATACATTCAAGAAGAGGGTATTGACTATGAGGAAACCTTTTCCCTAGTGGTTACACTTAAATTCATTAGAATACTGCTTGACTATGCAGCACATCTGAATTTAAAACTATATCAAATGGGTGTAAAGAGTGAATTCTTAAATGGTTATATTATAGATTATGTTTTTGTTTAACAACCCCCTGGATTACAGAATCCTCATTTTCCAAATCATGTTTTTAAATTAACTAAATCTTTATATGGTTTAAAACAATCTACTAGATCTTGGTATGATAGGCTCATCTCATTTATAATTTCAAAAAAAAAATCAAAATCAATAGTTGATACTACTTTATTTATAAAAATAATTTCAAAAGATTTTTTAATTTCAAAAATTTATGTTGATGATCTAATTTTTAGATCTTCTAAAAATTCTTTGTGCACTGATTTTTCAAAAAATATGCAAAGTGAATTTAAAATTAGTTTAATGGTAGAAGTTAAATTATTTATTGGTTTTCAAATTTTTCAAAATAAAGATGGAATTATTTTAAATAAAATTAAGTACACAAAATACCTTTTAAAATGATTTGGTTTGGATATCACAAAAAGTAGTGATACTCCCATGAGTACAACCTATAAGGTGGATTTTGATGAAACTAGAAAGTTGGTAGATCAAACCAATTATAGTGGTATGATTGGAAGCCTGGTATACTTTACTACTATCGAAATGGATATTATTTTCAGTGTTTGTATGTGTTCCCATTTCAAAGAAAATCCTAAAGAATCAAAATTAATTTCTATGAAAATAATTTTCAAATACCTCTAGTATACAGCCAATTTAGGAATATTTTATCCAAGAAAACAAGAATTTGATTTTGTGAGTTATTTAGATGCGGACATTGGGGTTAAAATTTAGATAGAAAAATCACCTATAGAAAATGTCACGTTTTTGGAAAGTCTCTAATTTCTTGTTGTAGTAAAAATAAAAAATGTTCTTGCACTGTCTACTATTGAGGCTGAATATATAGTTGTAGTAAGTTTTTGTGCACAAAATCTATAGATGAGACACACTTTACTAGATTATGGATATCAATTTAGACATGTACCTATAAATTGTGACAATAAAGGTGCGATAAATATTATCAAAAATCCTATGTCTCATTCTAGTACAAAACATATTGATATAAGACATTTCTTTTTGAGAGATCATTTTCAAAAAGATGATATAACTCTTGAATTCATTAGAACTCAACATCATCTTGATGATATATTTAAAAATACTTGAATTTTGATATATTAATCAATATCAGACATGAAATATATCACAACCCAACCCAGGATGGGGCTTGAGTTAGGACTACCCCAAACCCACCTTCATAGGCCAGGGGGTGGCGAAAAGAGTCGAATGCATAACTAACTTTGGGGAGGCCTTTTCCTAAGTACTTTTTCGCACACACATATCTATATCGATGAAAAATCGTAGAGGGAGTAAAATTAAAGGAACCAAAAATCTAATGGAACAACCATGCATGCAATACCTCTAGGCAATATGAAATTATGGTAGTGTAAACTAAAAAGTAAAGCAAAAAAATACATGCCTGACCAGAAATATGTCCCAACCTAAAAAACTAGAAAAGTAAACTATTAAAAAAGCCCAACTCCTGAATCCCAAGTTGCGACCACCATACATTGTCCAAAGTACCAGGTATCCCTAAGCTCCTCAGAAGTCACCGTCAACTTTTCCATCGTCTGTATAAGTCATGATGCGTACGGGAAAATCCCATGTAGTGGTGAGTATATACAAACCTAGAAGGACACTCTGATAGCTGAAGGGGGGGAAGTAAGATATACAAATGGAATAAAAAGATAGTAGATTAAAGTTACATTCAAATAGAATATCTCAACCCAAACCAAGAGAAATTAACTTTATCTAAGGACAAGGGGCTTCACACGGTGAGTAGAAGAAATAAACATCGAGTATTTGACAATTATAGTAGGAGGGTAGACTCATCCAACCAGGAGAGGCTAAACATGGAAAGCACATGGCACACCCTGCACATCTTCACCTCTCATGGAAGTAGAGTAACCAAATCCAAGGGTATGGATACAAAAGAATATATATATATATATATATATATATATATATATATATATTCTTAGTAAAAATAATCTCTAACGGGAGAGAAAGGGGATCTATATCTCATAGATCAGCCCAAGAAGAAGAGTATCCAACAATTCTAAAAGTCTATCAATGATGCCTAGTATCTCACATGTCTTCCCAGAAGTATTCGTTCAAGTCATACTATGCCTCGTCACTGTGTTGCATTGTCGAGGGGACATAAAATCGAAGTATAGGACTCACACCCTAGTGCATCATGAGGGCACCACTCTGGTTTTATGAGGACCCACACCATATCTGATAGGGGGATCCACTCAGTAGGTAGAGGAACCACACCTAATATGATGAGGTTTTCCACTCTACAGGTCAAGGACCCATGACCTGGTGCGATAGGGGGTTCCACTCTGATCATCTAGGACCTTCACCCTAGTGCATTAGTGAGTTCCACTCAGAAGGTACCGGTAGAGGACCTGCACCCATGTTGATGGGAGGTTTAACTCTAGTGGTTGAGGACCCGTGCCCTGGTGCAACAGGGGGGTTTACACTGATCATCAAGGACCCATTCCCTATCTGATAGGGGGTTCTACTTGGAAGGTATTAGTATAATACCCTCACCCATGTTGATGGGGGATTCCACTCTAATGTCTCTAATGATCCTATGCCTGATCATTGCGGTTATCGAGCATCACCTCAAATAATATTAATTACCCTAACATTAAAAATCATATCTTGAAATCCATAACTAAGGAAACCATCATATTCTACATGTAAAAACACTCAGGATAGGCTAATAATAGTCCAAAATTTGTGTCCAAACAAATGAGATATGAAACCTTGAAGTTTACTAAAAAGGAATTAAGGGATACACAGCATGTGAGGGTACCCACATGCCATGTGGTTCCAATCAACCTCCTGTTCGTGACCCTAGATAGTAAATGGTTCCCTTTCCATATAGCATTACACACCATGTAGGTGGACTACATGGCATGTCCAAGCTAACTAATTCTGAGCCATGTCCTTCTGGGTATGTCTAAGTAGTTGTGTTGATCAAAGTATTGTTTTCAACAATACATGTTAATGTTATTTAAAGGGGGGGATTATTGAAAATAATACTCTATCTCTTTATGATAATTTTGATGCTCACAAATACCCTTAGTTATTTTCTAATGTTTTTATTTACTATTTTGCAGGAATTTATTAATTTATTTTACTCTTGAAATAATGAGAATCCATTACTTATTCGGAATCTTCTTTAGCATATTCTGGAATCACTGTTCATACCCTACATAGATAAACGTAGCGTAAGGATGAAAAATGTGTATAATTTTTGAGATAAGAGAAAAGTATAGTTAAACAACCATACGTTTTCAGCAAAGTATGGAAGGAGAACCTTACATTAGGAAGGAACCATACGTTTTGGTTATCAGCAAAGTATGGAAGGAGAACCGTACGTAAATTCTAAGCAGTACGTTTGTTTCTCAAAAGTATGGTTCATCAACCTTAATTTTGTAAACAACCATACATTCTTCGAAAAGTATGGATCAAGTAAAAGTATGGATCTTTTACCGTACGTTTGAGTGTTGAAGAAAAACTATGGATGATCAACCCTACGTTTGTGTTCAACCTTACGTTGTCAACCCTACATTTGTGTTAAACCTTACATTGTTAGCCATACATTTGAAGACTATGTTATTAACCCTACATTTGGAGGCCACGTCATCAACCTTACGTTTGGCGTCGGAAATTTTGACAGATGATATTTATGTGCAACGATCAGTAAGCTGATTTCTGGGCAGATTTCAAGCCGGATTTAAAGTCGTTTTTAAAGTATGACTTTGACTGATTCAAAGTCGTTTTATTAATGTATTTAAGATCGAATTAAAAGGATATTTTTATGCTGAGTCTTAAGGGAAGTTAGGACTTCTCTGTAAATTCAAATTTCTGAATATCGCGAATCAGAAGGTGACTTTTATGGATCTAAATGTGCAGGAGATATGATTTATTATATATGTTCTCTCTGAAACACCAGGTACATGAGTATGTGATTGATCTATTGTTGAAAACGGTGGGAAAAAGAGATTTCAACTATTCACGTTGATCTGCTGATTCAAGAGGAGCGTCAAAGCTCTGTTTGTTCAAGAAGAATGAACTCGATAGAAGATTCACCTGTTCTACATCGAATATCTATTATGGATCTACTACTGCTAAATTTGTAAACTATATCTCTATGTCTACTTCAACTGGATCAACTCAGAACTGCTTTTTCTTGAAGATCAATATTTCTAGAGACTTTGATCCATCTCCTGTCAATTGCATTCTGTTACAATTGTGAAGATCAACTGGAAATTTCTTTCTAAAATTATTTTTTATTCTTGAGTAACCAGCTTCTCGTTCTAATCTGTGTAGGTTCATGTTTGAACCAGAAGGATTTGTTTTGCCTTGGATTGTAAAGGTATCAACTGCCTGTACTCATTTGTGAATCGGTATGTGGAAAAGAGGACCAGATAGTGAAAATCACCAAGCTTGTGGAGTTGAGTGTTGGTGGAGTGGACTAGGGGCCTTCTGTTCCCCGAACCACTATACATCTTTGTGTTCTTGATTTTACTTATTCTGCTGCACGATCAAATCTGATAAAGTATAAAGGATAGAACTCGTTCAATAAAAGAGTTATCTAAAAATTTCATAAGACACAATTCACCCCCCCTCTTGTGTATAATCTGTAGATTCAGATCCAACAAGTTGACCCCATGTTTGTGTGCTTACGTACACAGTGTGTCACCTTACATGGGGCGTCGCCCATGTGAAATGGAAATGTATATTTACTTGGGTACATATCTATATAAATCCACATGGGATACCATCCATGTGATCCACCACACGGGTTTAGCATTTAGGGAAGGGGTACACAGCATATAGGATGGATACGCAACATTCCATCCTTAGCTTTTTCTAAAACCCTAACTGCCAAACTTAAGGGGATACAAGCCATGTATCCATCCCTGTACATGGAATATAGTTGGTTTTTTCTCCATATATTCATATCTAATTCTGAATCCTCTAATCAAGCCTCTTTGATTTGAATATGGCCCTATATCCACCAAAAAACATTGGATCTGACCATGGTTCATGGTTTTCGGCCATCGCTCACTAGAAATCAAGTTCTGATGGTTCTTGGGGGTTTCATCATTCAACCCATACACACCTCACCTCTCATCCTTAGATTTATTGATCTAAAATAATCATAAAAATCATTATTACCTCACAAAAATTCCATATATATCCTTACTTCATTGATCCAAGCCTCTTTCATCAATCCATTGCAATTACAGGGGTCTGATCAAGCTCGGTACCGCCTGGCAATGTTGAACCAGGACTGCAATTCCTACCGGTGATGAACGTGAAGAGAAAATTGGGAGAAAGGAACCATAAAATAGGTCTAACCATAATTTTCCAATGATCAATAATGGTGATACTAGGGTTATAAAACAATGAAATAAATTGAGAAAATCTAGTACGATGGTGCATACTTAGGCCACAATTAGAGCAGATCGATAGAAGGCATTGATCTGCTTAATCAGTTTAATAAAAGGGGTCTAAATAACCAAATTTAAGAGTCATTCCTAGATATTGGATCATTATTAATTAAATAATGTTCTCACCAATGATCAAAGGAAGTCTTTTTGTTCGTTACGTCCTGGTCTACTCCGATCTGGAGTTTCATCATTGTCTGATGTGATTCGCCAATAGAAGGATGAAGGAGAGAATCGTTGGTGATTCTAGAATTATGAGGCTAAACCTACAAAATTTTCCATGATAATGTATTTTTAGGAACATTTTAGGTCTAATGATATTAATTAATTAATTTAATAAATTAATTAACTCCACTGAAAGTACCTCCAACAGGTGAGAAGTCCAAACGCCCTGTGCCGACTCATTTTATGTCACACCTAGGGTAAATACTAAATTTCAGACTCATTCATGGTCTCATATTTCTAATTCAAGCTTCCATTTAATATTTACCCCATTTAATTTTAGAATCTACATGCACAAAATATAAAATATTTTTAATATTTTTATAAAATTAATTATGGGAGCACTGGGCCTCAGAATCGCATGTCGTCTCAGCACCTAGCTCTGTAAATATATATAGAAATATTTCAAAGTTTTGAAAGGAAAAAAAGGGTCTCTATATCATTATTTCTTTCAATATTTTCATCCTTGAAAAGAAAAACTAAGAAAACAACTCAGGATATTATGCCCGCACTTGGTTCTCTTACTCTCAATAACTCTCCTACAATTTCTCATGCTTCCACCATACATGGACCAAGGGGGTGGTCTATCCACACAGTGTCCTCTCCTATCGATCCTCGATCTGTATTGGGTGATCCACAAAGGTGTCTCTATCCTCTATTTACATATCTCCCTAGTCAATGATGTGTGTGGTTTCATGCATGTATCTTCTCAACTGTGACACGTGGAATACATCATGCACCCACTCCAGGTGTGGGAGTAGGGTGAGGTGGTAAGCAACCTCACCAAACCTCTTCACAATCTTGAATGGACCAATGAACCTCAGTGATAGATTTTCTCCCAAGATAATCCTTCTCAATCCTCATCATGGGGATAATCTCATAAAAATGTGTTCTCCTTTCTCAAACTCCAAGGGCCTATGATAGCATTCTACATAATATTTATGTTTTCTTTGGGCCTTCCTCATTTGCTCTCGAATGACCTAGACCTTCTCCATCATCACCTACACCATATATGGGCCCACAAGAGATGTCTCACTGATCTATATCCATCATAAGGGTGACCTATAGGGTCTCCCATACAATGCCTCAAAATGTGTCATGTCAATGGTAAAGTTGTAGTTTTTGTTGTACATAAACTCTACTAAGGGAAATTGATTCTCCCAACTCCAGTCAAAATCTAACACATAATCCATTAGACTATCCTCTAATACCTGGATAGTGCTCTTGGTCTTCCCATCAGTCTGGGGGTGAAAGGCTATACTCATCCTCATTTGGGTCCCAAATTCCTCTTATAGGCCTCTCCACAATCATGATATAAACTACACATCAGGATCAGAGATAATCATTGAGGAAACCCCTTGAAGGATAATGATCTAAAATACGTACAACTACCTCAAACTCTCTACTGTACTCTGCTCCCTAATAGCAAGAAAGTGTGTTGAATTTGTGAGTTTTTCAAATATCACCCAAATGGCATCATGGCCCTTCATTGTGTGTGGAATCCCTATCATAAAATCCATGTATATTCCATCCCAATTCCACTCCAATATCTCAATGGACTATAATAAACCTTTTGGAACATGGTTTTCATCTTTCACCTACTAATATGTGAGTCATCGAGAGATGAACTTAGCTACACTCCATCTCATGCCGAACCACAAAAAACTACCTCTAAAGGTCACTGTACATCTTCCCCACACTGGGATGTATAGCTAGGGGATAAGTTTCAAACTCTCACATCACATACTCTCATATTATGACTGGAACCACCATCCATCCCTAGAAAAAGATGTCATAATTCTCTCCTTTAGAATATTCATCTGGTGAGTCACCTATGGATATCTGGTCATGTAATACCTTTCAGTCAATGTCCCCCAGCTGGTAATCTCTTGAACACTCAAGAATCTAAGGATTCAATACCATCAACTATAGAAAATTTATACCCTCCTACTCCACCAGGGTTAGTTATAGGGAAGCTAACTACTATGAAGCTTCGTGTACTAAGAGATCTTGGGACTTATTTCTAAGGGTATTTGCTACTATGTTAACCTTCCTTAGATAATAGAATATCTCAAATTCGTATCCCTATAGAAACTCAAACTAGTGTCACTATCTCAAGTTTAGGTCTCTCTATATTGTTTCCTCTGGAATTGGGGATGACCTCGTTGATTGAAGGTTCAAACATTCCAATCGGTTTCTAATGGGTTTGTTTGTAGAACCGGAAACATCCAATGAATCCATATTCATTTGGACCTACTTTCCAAAGGTAGCGCTCATTGGTTGTGGACTGATGAGGCTTAGGAATTCACATTGGTTGAGAGGATGGGAGGTCAGACTCATCACACCTTTTTTAGGGGAATTATTGTCTACTCTGGGACTCTCTTTATAGATTTAAGTTATGTTCGTGAATCCTTATTACATTACCAAGTATAAAATGAGCTTTCCTTTAGATCTGACAATAAATGATTGATATGTAGAAAATTTAGAGAAACTTTTATATGTATTCGAGGTTCTTCATTGATAGAGAATCATCTGTATTTGTTAGAGATTCTTAGTCAATGGTATCCTTTGATACATAAAAGTCTCTTGGTCATTATGATAGCCATGCTGGTTTTAAAGCCACTCAGTGGGGCACTTTAAGTTTATTGTCATTCAGAAGAACATGGATTATTTCAGAGTTGGGATTGTACCCGCTGATGGGCTACCTACGTATAATTTGTTTTGGAAAAGGAATCAGAACCCACGTATTTCGAGTAAGGGAGTATGATTTTTATGCATGATTGATGGCTCAAAGAAAGATTTCATGATTGCTTTTACACTCTAAGCTCACGTGAGTCATGATCGGTGTGAGAAACAGGATGTATTAGTAAAACCAGACAATTTTTGCCACTAAAGATGCAATGATGTGGGGATTATGTATATGTGACTTCCCAAAATAAATGAGGATTAAGATTTACTTCAGGGAAGAAATCCAGGAACAAGGTCCATAAAGGTATATGTACTTCATGGAGATTTGGGTACTCTAACTTAGGGCTTACTCCTGAGGAAGATACCTAAATTAGGAGGGGACTCATGATTGGGTTTTACTTCTGATAAGGAAGCCCAGATCAAAAGCAAATTAAGACCGGTTAAGAGAAATTAAGACTGGGGCTTACTCTTGAGAAGGAGGCCCAGGTTAAAGGGATTTGAAAACTAAGGGACTTGGGGCTTACTCCTAAGGAGTATTCCCATATTTGATAATGGGGCTTACTTTTGAAAAGGAAACCCAGGTTTGAGACTGGGGCTTACTTCTGAAAAGGAAACCCAGGTTAAGAGAATTAAGGTTTGGGGCTTACTCCTGAGGAGGGTGCCCATATTAATGAGTACTTGGGGATTACTCCTAAGGAGGATGCCCAGATTAAGATAACTTAGACTGGGGATTACTCCTGAAAAGGAGGCCTAGGTTAAGGGAAATTATGACTGGGGATTACTCTTGAAAAGGATGCCCAAATTAATGAGGACTTGGGGCTTACTCCTAAGGAGGATTCCCAAATTAATGAGAATTTGGATTGGGGCTTACTCCTAAGGAGGATGCCCAAATTAAGAGAACTTGGACTGGGGATTACTCCTGAAAAGGAGGCCTAGGTTAAGGGAAATTATGACTGGGGCTTACTTTTGAAAAGGAGTCCCAGATTAGGGCTCTCTCATCTTAAAGGATGAGGTTGAATGAATGAAATCTCTAACTTTAGTGACATAAATATGTTTAAATCACTAGTTTTTGAGAGATTTTCCATGGAACTCTTTTCAGATAAGGAATTCAATCAAGAAAACATGCCATAAATGGATTTGAAGAGTGTCTTTAAGACTAAATCTTGAATAGGAAAGGTGGAATGGCATAATAGAGGTGAAATGGGCAAGAAGGGCACCCAAAAAGAGAGGGGCGCAAAAGTCCTGGGGGATCGCGCAAGTACTGAGTGGACGCATAAGTCCTAGTCGCGTAGGTATACCTGCGCAGCACATGGGTACTTACGCGACTATTAACCAGTAGGGTAACACTTGGGCGATCCTTGACCAAAGCCTTTAGAATTATCTCGAGGTACTTCCAGAAGAGTGGCGCGCAAGTTTCAATGAGTAGGTAAGTAGGCGCACAAGTGTGTCCATTTCCCTTAAGGGTAAAACATTTAGGAGCGCAATTGTTAGTGAATTCTAACACTTAGACCTTATCCCTCTTGTTTAGACCTTACATTCTAGGTAAAGAATTACCTTAGAAGTGTTCGGAAGACTTGAAGAAGAGACTTGGGCGTTCAGAGCTCTATATCTGAATTCTGGAAAAAATCCTCTTCAAATAGGGGGCCCACTGGGGGTATTTATAGGCTGGAGAAGACCCTGGGCAGTTTTTAAAGAAGGCACGCAAGTCACTTGCGCGACCATTAAGCAGCGTGCAAGTATACTTGTGCGACAGTAAGGGAACTTGCGCAACCCAAGTTCATTTGAAGCCTTGTTCAAGCCTTTATTGATTTTTGATGTTTTCTTCAAAGGATGAATCAATTTGTGCTAAGTCATTTCCCTTTCCATTCCTTTAGACAATGTGACAAAAAAGGAGCGTAAAAAAAGTCCCCCCTCAGAGTTGGATCTGGAAGAATAAGGATGTGACTCTGAGGAAAAGAAGAAAACCAAAGGGAAAGAGGCGTGCAAGTGTTCAGTGCGCGACTGTCATCACGCAGGTGTGGGTCGTGCAGGGCTGGAGCGCGCTGGATGGAGTGCGCTGGCTGTAGGCATGCAGGTCGATAGCCTGGCCTATAAATATGCGATCATTTGTCGCGCATAGCACCGATTTCTAGATTTTTGAGCTCTCGCCACGCAGGTCACCTTCATTGTGCAAGTTGTTCTTTTTCCGCTGTTTCTTTGCTGTCGCACAGCTGTTAAGGGATTTTGGACTTGCGCGGTTATACTTGCGCACCAAAAACTTGCGTGGCACATTAACACTTGCGTGACACATCCATACTTGCACACCAATATTAGACTTGCATGCCTTAATTACTTTGCCATTTTTTCTAATTTCTTCACAAATTTTATGAAAAATAAACCCATTTAAGAGTTAATTTATTCAACTTTTGTGTAGATTCAATGGATCCCAAGAGAATCGGAATGGCTGATGAACTTGAAAGCAAACGTCTTGATGATATGATGAACATTATTGGCCACGATTATTATACCGTTTGTGATATCACTCTTCTGGATTTGTCCAAGTATCTAAAGAAATATCACTTTGATTTCCCACAAATCACTTATCTGCCTTTGTACGGTTATGGTCATCTGCGAGAAGTCACTATTCCAGAAGCAAAGAACTATCTCCCATTTTCGTGGTTTCAAAATTACACCAAATTTGCTTCAGCAAATATCTCATGTGGTGGAGGATTTATAAATGCTCGAACAGTGAAGAAGGCCCACATGATGCATCATAGTCCTTGTACGCCAGATATGAAACCTCATAAGCCTGAATTGCAACCACATTGTAATCCTTCAATCCTCCGAAATGCTCAGATGGATCAATCCAAAGGCTGGAAGAAAAGTTGGGACTTCCGTCCTGGGGGAGGCGTGAAGCCAACTTGGATGTGGGCATACTGGGTGCGACAAACCTGTGCAGAGTTTGTTGAGGATTTGAAAGGAGTGGTGATATACAAAGCTGTCTTGGTTGGGAAAACATATGTTTACATAAATGATAACTTCGTGTTGGAGATACTCATCCACTGGATCCTAGAAACCAATTCTTTCCATTTGACTCATGGAGAAGTAGGCATCAGTCTGTGGGATGTTCACAAGATATAAGGGGTTCCAATTTTGGGTGACATGTATGATGAATTCATTCCTTCTAAGGTGACTTGGAATTATTCAGAGAAGACTCCTGCTTTGGCTCGGGAATTATTTAAAATATTCCACAGGCTCAAGAGTTCATAGACCTCCTTAACTCATTCTAGAAAGGATATTCATCCAAAGTAATGTATGAATGTATTTCTTATTTAGAAGAAAGAGAAGGAACCAAAGGATAAGGAGCCAAAGGAGGAAGTTTCCAAGAAAAAGAAATCCAAGGATAAGAGGCCCATCCGTCCTACCACCTTCCCAGAAACTGAGAAGAGGGGTACTTCTGGCACATTCTGGCAAACTCTAGAAGCAGGAGAGTTTGAGAAATGGGGATATGAGGTGAATCAAAGGATCCAAAAGAAGGCTCGTATGGTGGGCTTCTTGGCTTTGTGGCTCAGCGTTTATCTCTTGCCAGTCAAGGACTCGAAGGGAGGCATCAGGCCAGGGACCTTTGTTATTGCGGCAAAGTTGGATGAGGGAAAAATGGTTGGGTTAGCTACCCCCATTTTAGCAAAGATTCACAGGAGTTTACTTCATGTCTTCATGGGTAAATATTCTTTAAAAATAGTGGGACCATTCCATGTTTTATGGGGATGGATTTCCACTCACTTTAGGACTTATAATGTACAGAATGGAGTATAAATTCCTGGAATTTATTTCAGGTCATCAGTGAAAGAATTCTCTAGAATTGCTCAATTAGATCTTAATGCCTATGACATGAAAGTGAGGCTGATCATGTTTAAGGAATTCAACTTCTTTCCCTATGGAAGTCCTCCAACCGGGTGGTTTGTTGATGATGGAACAACCCACTTGGATTTGAGGGCATACATGTTGGCCTGTAGAGATGGTTTGTTGGTCTCCAGGATTGACGGAGAGATTATATGTGAGGCCTATTCTCTATATAGATTTGCACGCCAATTAAAGTGTTTGTAACAGATTTCTGTATCTCCCCCTGTACATGTAAGGTTAGAGCAACATCTGATGGTTGCTCGGCAATTGTGGTTGCTGGCGTCTAGGAAGAATACTAGGGTGGTGTTTGATCTACCAGTTGAAGGAGTGGCACATAACTTGACTACATGGTATGTTGAGCACTGGATAGCATCATACCCTAAAGGGGTGCTGAATCACCAAGTTTATCCGGTGGGGAAGAATAAGAGAACCATTTAGAAAGAAACAATTCAGGTGGCAGGTGATTCTTCCACTCCTGAAGCTGGTTCACCAAATTCTTCAACCGAGGCTGATTCATCAGATTCTCAGGAGATACAACATATCTCAAAGCAGCCATGTGTCATATATAATCCTCCTTTAAGAATCAATAGAGCCACTCCATCAACTTCTGGTGAGTTACTTTATTGAGTCAATTTAATTTCTAGTAACTTTATAGAGTAATAATTTTTCATTCTCTTTTTATAGTTGCAGGAGATAGAAAGAAATTAAAATCCAAGGTTATATGACCCTCTTCGCAGTCTTCCAGTACACTTGAATATCTATGAACAGATTCCATCTAGACATGGCGGGACGTATACTGCGATACTGAAACTATCTGGCTGGAGCTATGTGAAGGGTTACATCTTCCTGAAATAGGGACTCTTTAGGATCCTACAAATATTCATTTCAAGGATAAACCTAATGAAGTAAGAGCCTATGTCAAAGAGTTGAGGGCCTATATTTATGCCACCGATGATTCTATCCCTATCACCAAGTGGGTGAAGTAAATGATGGATCACGGCGACACTAATGAGGAGTGGCATGAGTACGTGGCTCCTGAAGATGTAAGTTTTCTTTCCTTGTTTACTTTGAAACTTGATTTTAGTCAAAGCTTTGCTACTCAAGGAAATTATTTTAATCACCCTACAGTTCGCAAAGAAAAGAACAGTTGAGGTTCCTTCACCACAGTACAGCCCTGGTGGTACTGCCATTGGGGCTGCTACTGAATCTCCTCGTGAGTCGGGCGAGATATCTCTGGGCCAGTAGGCCATGAATGAATAGTTGGATATGTCCTTCCATTCTCCAATTCAAGTGCCTATAAGGGAGACTACTGATACTCCCAAAAATTTAAAGAAGCAAAGAAATTGGAGGAATAATTCCATAGTTAAACGCTTCATTAGTAGTGGTAAGTCCTTCGAATAATCATGATTCTTAAACCATGAAAAGATTTCTCATTTTCTTTGGGATTGCAGGGGCTTCTTAAATTTCCCCTCTGAGGTAAAGGATTGATCCTCCTTTGAGGACCACGGAGGGTGCTGTGGAACAATTGAAAATTCAAGCTGACTTGGCTGCTCCTGGAGAAGATCCAGCATCTTTTCCCAGTATCCCTCCTGCTACTGTTGAAAGAAGAGAAGAACCTGTTGCTGGTAAGTTAACAATGCTTCATAAAATGTTGAATGAAACATCGACTGACTTCCATTCTGTGATATTTTAGTTATAACACCTGCATCAGAATCATTGGCGGCCACGGAAACTGAATCTGCCATCCTTCCTGAAGAAACTTTCTAGGGTTAGGGGCTGTAGAATGAGGGTCACCAAGAATACACGTCAAATTCTCCCACTGGTGAGACTAACCAGGATTCTGAAATATCATTGGATGAAATGATGAATCTTGGCATGTATTTTGAAGAATTTTTTGATCATGCTAAGTTATCATGTGATTTAGATGATCTTGGATGTTAGTGTTATCCTTCGTCCGGTAAATTTTATTATAATTTACATTTCTAATCATGACTGAATATAATATGCAGTTCCATCCAAAGAAGCTGTTGAACTGCCAATTCCTGAAGAGGGTGTGGACATTGATGTCAACCCTGCCATTGTAGAAACATTAGCTCAAGTGGAGCTAAACCCATTAAACCCTCCTAAGACCCATCTTGAAGATCCTGTTGAAACTGGGAAAGATGGGTAGGAGTCTACTTAAGCTGTTGATCTACTGTTAGGTAATGATTGTACAGAGTTTTCAATATAGACAACCAACTTTCATTGTTATTGAAACTAATCATACTTTTAATTGATCAAACAGGGCCATCAACGTCAATGGATAGATTTGGAGGTGAAGTCTCAACTTCCACCCAAATAGTAGTAGAAGGAGAAGCAACCAGGGTCAAGGGGAAGGAGCAGAACAGGGCACTTCCTTAAGTGCATTAATCCCAGATTACATGACCCCTTGTGATGATGATGTCGAATCAGACCTGGAGGTGCTTAAGGCACTCAGATTTTCACGACGCAAGGCATGGAACAACATATGGAAAATCATATCTGAGGTGCCTTTAGAAGAGATACCATCAAAGATCCCTCGATTGTCTTCCCTGTTCGTCATGCTAGGACTTGGCGGTTTTGGATATCAAGAGATCCATACCGCAGTGAAACAGGTCATCTTAAGAAGGGAGCAGGAACAAAATTGTCATGAAGATCTGACCAGGGTAAAGCTGTCAGTCAACATCAGTGAATTTGAGGCTACGGTATCCTGAGCTGATGTTGACTATGTTTCCAAGATGAAGGAGCTGAAGCATAAGATCAAAGATAAAGTCGTCCAGCAGATGCACCTTCAGCAACAGTTAGATACTATTATTGGGTAACTTGACCAACTCAATAATTTGCTGGAGGGAGCTCAAACGAACGGTATGAAGGCCATTGCGGATGCCAAGAAATCACTCCATCAGGCTCAAAAGAGTGAAGTTGGTCGGGTGCATGAGATTCAAGTAGCTGCTGATGAAGCTCGGGATGTTGTTCATCAAGTGAAGACTTATGTTGACAGTCTCTTGTAATTTCATGGAAAAGATAAGAGACTCCAATCTGTGGACGTCCTTTTAATCTCTTGTGCATTAAATGGAAAGAATTCTTTCATCTTCAATCACTTGTGCACGTATTTTCCTGCTACCTACTTTAAATTTTACCTAAGACAATGGGCCTAGTAAGCATAGTTTTATTTTTACTAGGATTATTATAAATAACCCTACAAACTTTGAATCTTTTAATTTCTCAATATTACCTAAATCACACCAAATGTATGTTTAGTGAGCTGGAACTTGACTTTTATTCAGATTTCCCTTGTATTTTGTGGGCAGTTTAAAGTCATGCACGTCGGACATAAACAAGCTAATGTTTAAGGTCGAAATATCTTTGAACGAATGAATTATAATTGACTCAATTCCTAGATAATTTATCTAAAAATATATTACCATACTCAAGTATGAGGGAAAACATGTAAACTATGACTTAAGAAAATTTGAATCTGAGGAATGATATGAAAAAGAGCTAAAAATGCATTATAAGAAGTAGTTCCCAAGAATGAAGTTACCATTATTTAACAAACCCATTAGGGGGTTGAATTATGTAGGGCCACCTAAGGGAATTGGCTGCATAGTCAAATAAATAGCATCTTTTGGATGACAGGTCCGTTATATAGACTACTTACGCAAGGCCGCCTAAGGGCACGTGCTGCATAGTCAGGCAAAAGAACTCTCAGAAATTTACTTTTCTACTGCTAAGAAGCCGGTGGAAGTTTATGGGGATTCAACTTTTCCAAAGCATAGAGTTTGATGTATGGAAAGAGGTACTTGAATATGGAGAAGATATTTCCAAACAAGATTATCGAATAACTGGATGAATATCACTCCTATGAAGGTCTCACCCAAACGTAGGGAAGGAAAATATAAACCATAGACTTGAATACTTTCAGATCATGAAAAAGGATATGGGACAAATATGTTAAAGATGGCTATTTTTTGTGGATCCCTACATATTGTCATTAAGACAAATAAGGAAAAAAGAGGTTTTCCTCCCAAGAATGAAGTTACCAGTATCTGACAAACCTATTAGGGGGTTGAATTATGTAGGGCCACCTAAAGACATTGGCTTCATAGTCAAATAATAGTATCTTTTGGCTGACAAATATGTTATGGAGACTATTTATGAAAGGCTGCCTAAGGGCACGTGCTGCATAGTCAGGAAAAAGAACTCTCAGAAATTGGACATTTTGTGACTAGAAGTCAAGAAAAGGGTTATGAAGATCTGAAAATATTTAAGTTTAAGATTTATGACACATAAAAATGGGTATTGTTCAATATATGTAAAGATACATAGATCAATGCTAACCATAATCATGTTGTGGCTGGGTCCTGAATTGAAATACTGGACTTCACTACGTATCCCATAAGGATGGGAATCAAGCCATATGTAGTTCTTGAAATATAGTTTAATGTCATGTGGGACAAAAGTATGAGAGATCTTAATTTAGGGTCATAGAGCTCGGACCATTATAAGAAATACACAGTGTGTGTTTTCATGGGGACCTTTCGGCTAGGGGACTGAAAGTGTAATTTGGGGTTAGGCCCAAAAGACTTGGGGCTGGATTAGAGGGACACTCGAACGTTCCTATGTATCCCATAAAGATTGGAATCAAGCCCATGCAGTTTTAGAAATATCCTCTGTACAAATTTGGTTTGTACATGTGAAGGGTGAAAGGGGACTTTAGTGTAATGATGGTTTAACCCAAGATAAAAGGTCCAGGTATTGCCATGTATGAACAAAGTTTTAGAATATAACATGATTAAAACTCAATGTAAATAATTATTCCCTATCAGGTGAGGGTATCAAAGAATATTGTAGTTTATTGTCGTACAGGACAAAAGTGTTGTACAGTTTAACGTCGTATAGCGAGGACGAAGGTGAACTAATGTAAAGATATTGATTCTGGGGGCGGTTTCATGAATCAACATCGTATGAGATGGATGTGAACCGATGTGAAGAGATTGGTTTTGGGATTGAACCTTGGGATGTTGCCTACGTACCCAGCCTAGAAGGCAAGGATCAAAGTCCATGTAGTTAAATTAAATAATGAATTAGTGATCAAGTTGTTTTTGGGGACAACGACCTAAAAATGATGTTGGGACTTATACGTGGTTAGAGGCCCAAAGAGGGTGTTATGGTTGAAATTTACTCTAATCTCACATGAGTCATACTCGGTGTGAGAAACAAGAGGTAACAACAACCTTAACAATGCACAGTTTAATGTCATGTAGGACATATGAAGGGACTATGCAGTTTAAAGTCTTACAGTTAGGACTATTGGTGCTGCACAGTTTAATTTCATATAGCAGGGACAAAAAATACATTTTAACATCATGTAGGACTTATTAATGGATTTCTATACAGTTTAGCATCATGTAGTTAGGACGATAGGGACAATATAGTTTAATTTCATGTTGGACAAAAAGAGGACTGTGCAGTTTAATGTCATGTTGTATGGATAAAAGAGGACACATTTTAATGTCATGTTGGACGTATTAGGGACTTTTTCACAGTTTAGCATCATGTTGGACGAAAGTGAGAATAGTTTAAGGTCATATGCATGGACAGTTGGTTATGCAGTTTAACGTCTTGCTGGACGTAAGGGACTTCTGTAAATTTTAGCGTCATGTAGTCTGGACGTCACAGTTTAACGTCATGTTGGACGTAAGTGCAAATAGTTTAAGGTTATATGCATGGACTGTTGATGGTGCAGTTTAACATCGTGCTGTATGTAAGGGACATGCAAATAGTTTAAGGTCATATGCATGGACTGTTAATGGTGAATTTTAACATCATGCTGGACGTAAGGGACATGAAAATATTTTAAATTCATATGCATGGATTTTTTCCGTATAGTTTAACGTCATATAGGACGATGAAAGGGACACAGTTTAATGTCATGTTGGACTAAAGTAATAAAAATAGTTTAAAGTCAGATGCATGGACCGGTAATGGTGTATTTTGTGTTTATACAAAATACTTCTTTAGAAATATGGAATTGGTTTGAGTATTGATGAGTTCTCCATCCATTGAGATTAAAGAATAAGCTCCATTGGAATAGACCTTATGTATTGAATAAGGTCATTCCCACTTTGGTTCAATCTTGGGATGTTTCTTCCCTGGTATCATTGGAGTTTTGAGAACTAATACCAATTCCCCCTGAACAAATGAACGAAGATGAAATTTTTTATTGAAAGCTCATGCTATTCGATTCTGATAGACTTCCAAGCGGTGTAGAGTGCACAATATTTTCTTATCTAATCATTCCAATTCATTCAATCGCTTTTGAGATTGTTCATCTGTGGATGACTGATCACAAATGGCTACCCTGAGCGAGCATAGTTGAACCTCAATTGGCAAGACTGCTTCCGTTCCATATACCAATGAATATGGAGTTGACCGTGTTTTAGTGCGGGTGGTATTTTGATAAGCCCATAAAGCATGAAAGAGTTTATCAGGACATGACCTCTTATCTTTATCCACCATCTTTTGCAGTATATTTGACAGAGTATTGTTGAAGGCTTCTATCTGGCCATTGGCCGCTGCATGATACCGAGATGAATGATTGGATTTGATGTTGTATTCTTGATACAACTTCTTCACCTCGGATAAACAAAAGTTGGTGCCATTGTCCGTCAATATGGTATGAGGGACACCAAATCTGGTAATGATGTTAGACTTTATAAAGCTAACAATACTTTTAGAACTAACTTATTTGAGAGGTATTGCCTCTGCCCATTTGGAAAAGAAGTCAGTAGCAGTAATAATATACTTAAACTGCTTGGTCGTAGCTGAAGGGTAAGGTCCCACCACATCCATTCCCCATGTGGAAAATGGCCACAAGTATTTAGCTGTATGAAGCAACTCTGGAGGTTGATGAATGAAGTTGACATGTACTTGGCATGGATGACACTTCTTTGTGAAATCAACACAATCTTGTATCATTGAAGGCCAAAAGTATCCAAGCCTTCAAATCTGATCAGACAGTCTATGTCCAGACTAGTGGGCACCACAAACTCCTACATGCACTTCTTTCATGACATCTATTGTCTCTTAACCATCAATGCATCTGAAGAGAACTCCATCAAAACCACACTTGTAGAGAATTTTCTCTAGGTGATCTAGGCTATCATAAAGAGTAAAATTGACCACACGTCGTTGAATTTGTTCTTTCCCGGCTCTATCAGGTGGAAGTGTTCCATTTTGAAGGTATTTTCTGATAGGTGTCATCCATCATGTAGTATGACCATATGGTTTAGAGATGGGACTAATTTCATTGATTTCCTTTGTTCTGGCTTGAACATAAGGTGAAATTGTACGACGGTGGGAAATACTAATGGTTGTCTCATCCTGATTTGGATATTCCAGAGCTGGGGCTATATTAGCTAGTGCATCATCTTGGGAATTTTGTGACCTTGGGAATAAGAAAATGTTGGTTCCAAAAGAAACTCATCCATTAACTCTCTGATGTAATCATACAAAGGGATTAGTTCTTCTTTTCTGATGGCATAATCCCCATTGACTTGTTTGATTACCAGGTCTGAATCACCTTTCACCTTTAAGTGATCCACTTGTGCTTGAAGCGCCAACTCCAAGCCTACAATGAGAGCTTGGTATTCTGCTTCATTATTTGTACCGCCTCCCAACAATGAGAAGGAATAAGGTAACACTGCCTTTTCTGGAGAAATGATTACAACTCCTAAGCCAACTTTGTTGAAATTAGGATTTTCCATTTTCTTCCATGTTGGACTTCTGGAAGCACCACAAAAGTACATTTCACATGTTTGAAGACTTCCTTGAATAGAAAATACTTCTTCATCAGGGAGTTCAATATCTGAAGATGTGTCTTCCACTGAAGGGTGTTCAGCAAGGAAATCAGCCATAGATTGGCCCATTATTGCCTTTTGAGACACATACTGAATGTCGAACTGCTGCAAGATAATTTCCCACCTTGCCAGACATCCTGTAAGCATTGGACGACTAAGGATGAATTTGATCAGGTTATTATGAGATACCAATTGGACCTCGTGATGTTGCAGGTAGTGTCTCAATTTCTAAACTGTAAAGATTAATTCTAGGAAGCACTTCTCAATATTTGCGTATCAGGTTTCTGCTTCAAGCATAGTCTAACTGAGATAGCAGAGGCTGTTTTCATTCCCAGCATCATTCTTCTGAGCAAGAAAGGCACCCAATGATCGCTCTAGAGCTGTCACATAGAGGATAAGTGGTCTTCCTTCAACATGTGGCATTAACACCGGTGGACTCAAGAGATACTTCTTGAGAATATCGAATGCTTCTTGAAATTATTCAGTCCACTGGTAAGTGACTCCCTTCTTCATCAATTTGGTGAAGGGTAAGCTTTTTCTTGCCAAATTGGCGATGAAATGCCAAATATAGGCTAAGTGTCCTTGAGGTCCTCTCAATTTTTTTAAATTTCGAGGATGTGACATACTAAGGATTGACTTTGTCTTCTCAGGATTGACTTCGATACCACGATGGCGTATAATAAAGCTGAGAAATTTTCCTGAGGTTACCCCGAAAGCACATTTTAAGGGGTTCATCTTCAAATTATGTTGTCGAAGCTTGTGGAATATGACTTCCAAATCAGCCAAGTGATTAGAATTTTGTTTGTATTTGACCACCAAATCATCCATATAACATTCAAAAAACTTTCTCAAAAAGGGTTTGAAGATATGATGCATGGCACGCTGATATGTTGTGCCTGCATTCTTTAGGCCAAAGGGCATTACTTGATAGAAAAACACACCCTGAGGGGCTCTGAAGGCTGTATATTCTTCATCTTCTAGAGCCATCCGGATTTGATTATATCCATAATATCCATCCATGAAGGAAAGTGTTTCATAGCCAGCTGTTGCATCAATTAGGAGTTTTGTAGTCAGAACTGGAAAATCATCCTTAGGACAATGCCGATTAAGATCTCTGAAATCAATGAAAACTCTAATTTTCCCATTCTTATTTTTCACTAGGAAAATATTAGCCAACCACTTGGGATATTGAACTTCTCTGAATAAGTTAGCTTTGATGAGCTTATCCACTTCATCTTCAATTTTGGAAGCATAGGTTGGGTGTGTTCTTCTAGCGGCCTGTTTAAATCCTTGATGTTCTTCTGGAAAACCCAAATGATGAGTAGCAACATCAGGATCAAGCCCTGGCATCTCTGTATAGTTCCAAGAAAATATATCTCAATTTTTCTTTAAAAAGGAAATATATATCTCTTTCTCTTCAAGATTCATGGCCGCACTAATTAAAGTGGGGCATGGATATTATTTTGTACCCAGATTTATTTCTCTAAGTTCATCCACAGTGGTAGAGATACCCTCTTCAAATGCTAGAGGAGCATCCCTGAGATCTTCCTCTTCTTATTCATCATGTGTTATTTCTTCCGTTTCTACTTGCATAGTAGATGATGAAGCAGAATTTCCATGATCAGAAGAGATGTCAAAATTTGTACATCTTGAAGAAGAAGCTTCCATTTCCGACCCAATTGATGATGAAGGGTCTTCTTTGGGTAAAAAAGAGGAGATGATGGATTGAGAATAGACATCATTGTTTACCTCTGACATTGCTATAACTTTCCCTGACCTGATTGGCGAAGTATAGACTTGCTGGATTTCAGTAGATGAAATAAAGACATCTCCATTTTAGCTTTCATCATTGCCTGGTGGATCACCACTTTCTCCCATGTTGTCTGGCTCAATTGTCGTAATTGAAATTATGGATCTTTCCATAAGAGTATTTTGATTTGGGTCTATCCTATCAATTTGACTGATAGGCAACACATAATATGTACTCACATGTGCAAATGGGTTTACTGGAATCTTTTCCAAACCATATGAAGCATTAACTTTGGTAATCTCCCTTATTGCAGATTTGTCTTTTCTCTTTATGTGATAGAATTCCACCTCAATGTATTGAGATTCACATGTCTTGAATGGGGATTTATCACCATACAATGTCCCAATTTGACCATCGAAACAATATTTGAGACATTGATGGTATGACAAAGGGATAGCCACATGTTGATGTAGCCAGGATCTACCAAGAAAGATGTTGAAGGCTGAGTCTTGATCAACAACCATGAAATATGAATTGGATACAAGATATCCAAACTGAGTTCTGAGTATAATCTCGCCCAATGGTTCATGTTCATTTTTATCATATCCTTGTAACATCAAAGTAGAAGGAGATAAATCAGATTTCGTGAGGCCCAATCGACGAAGTGTACGAATGGGCATGAGGTTAACTCCTGAACCATTATCAATGAAAACTCTTTGGAAATCTACACCATTAACCTTTACAGATAAGTATAAAGGTCTAATATGTCCATGCACGACATCATATTCATCTTCATCAGTAAAAGATATTACTGCATGACATTCTTCAGGATTATTCTCTACATGGTAGACTTCAGCTACAGAAATTTCAGTCTCAAACTCCTGAGGACTTGACAAAGCCTCGATGAGCGCCTCCCGAAGATCCTTTGATAAATTCAAGGCATCCAGAATTGATAACTTGGCCGGTACTTAGGCCAGGTGTTTCAATATATCATACTTTTGATCCAGAGGTCTGTGTTTCCCAACAGGAACATGTGGTTTAGAAGGTGCCTTGGAAGTTGATGCTTTGGAATTTAATGCATCTTGTACCAAGATAGGAGTTGGTAATACTCCTAGATTTGGAAGATTAGACTGATTAGATCTATTTACTTACTAAGAGGAAGAAGATGGAACCTTCAACCGATCTTCCAGAATAATTGTGCCAGGACTGAGTATACCTTGTGTGGAAGAACTTGCTTGTTCCTGTTGAGATCATTGAAGGGATCTGCCATGAGTTTCTGCCGCATACACAGTTCTAGCAGGGGTAGAATTGGAATAGTGGCCTCTGGAAGATCCATGTATTACCATGTATCCTGAGCCTCTGTAACTTCCTCTGAATCCTCTATTTGATATAGGGAATTTGGGATCATCAAAATCGAAACTTCTATTAGAATATAGATCTGTTAATTGAATCATATTAACAGAACCGAAGATCAATTCTTCATCTGATGAAGACTCTGCCTGATTAGCCTATTTAGGTTGTGCCGTTTGGTGGGGCGGTGCCCGTGAATTTGAAGTAGATGGCATGAAGTCTGCCAGAGTCAAAGACAACTTAGGATTTGACACATACTCATCATCTTCTGATTATTTTTCTTTCTTTGAATCATGTTGTTTCTTTGAGGATTTTCCCTCTGATGAAGAGGGTTTTGCTGCGGCATTCATGGTAGAAGGCACAATTGGTTTCTTCAATTATGTTCGCAAAATGGCATGAGTTCGGTTGATCGTTTTTCTTACCATCCAATCATCATATTTTTTCGCATTTTTGTTCTTGACTTCTTGACACTCACTCTCCTCCTCTGGATCTGTAGCAGTAACATATGATACCTGGGTTGAAGAGACTTTAAGTTTGACTTGTCCCGAGTTGATCATCTTTTGTAGGAGGTCTTTGAAGACAAAACACTCCTAGATGGGATGCCCCAACATCTGATGAAATGGGCAATAATTGGGACGGTCTTCATCTCCTTCCTTATTCGGCCTCTTGGGCCTTGGAAATTGAACCAAATTATTTTCGAGAGCTGAAATGAAGTAGCCAGGAACTTGTTCATTTCGGAAAGAGTATGTTTTTCTTTTCAGATCCTCAAATTGTTTCCATCTTTGATCTCTTTGATAATCTTGACGAAACAGACTCTGTCATTGATGCTCAGAAGGCGGAGCCCTTCGAGAAGATGAAGGCCTTAAAGTAGAAGCAGGTATAGGTGCTTGTTTAAGCATAACTGTAGCAGTATCTGCTTTACCCATTATCCTTCCTAGAGATGATGGAATTATATGAGCCTTATCCTTAGTCTTTATAATATAATCTTCAATCTATTGAACGATTGAAGTAAGGTCTCGAAACCCTCCTGTGCATTTTATAGGGATCAATGGCGTGCGTAATTTGTCACGCGAATTTGCCACACAGATTGGCAAAAGTTCTTCTTGAGGGAGTGCTAAGCTTAGGGAATACGTTAATCCCTTCCAGCGAGCAATGAAATCTGAGACCCTTTCATTCTCCCTTTGCTTACAGTTTCTAAGATAAAAAATTGTTGTCTTTGGAAACGTTGATCTGAACTGAAGAATTAATTTTTGGCGAAGATCCTCCCATCCGAAAATTGACCGGTATTGCAAGCTTGTGTACCAGACAAAAGATGGTCCTTTCAAGGTTCACAAGAAGCATCTGAGTTTCACTGCTTCTTGCTGTTCCGGAGTTCCCATCATAGGATCGCAACAAGACACGTAATGCGTCAAATGATGTTAAGGATCGCCTGATCCATTGAAAATAGGGAATACAAGGTTCCCAAAACTTGATGGGGGAGGGATTGAATCTACCCATTCAGGGTAAGCTTTATTTTCTGGTTGAATTTGAGAACGATTTCCCTCCATAACTTCCAACCGAGATTTTAATGACTCAATAGTAGTTATTAACTTTTTAGAAACATCCAGTTGAGCTTGTACCTGAACAGGTGCAATGACTAGAGCTGGTACAGGTATGGTGGCCGATACCGCAACTGATGGTATCACCGCCAATTGTTGTTGCACATAACCCGTAGGATTAGACCTGTGAGGGTGTATTGATAGAGGAGGATATTCCTGATCCATCTCAGTAGCCACAACAAATTCCCTTGGCTGACTAACTCCAGTACGCTTAGGAGGAAGACTACTTTGAAGTAGTTCTACATTCAACCTCCTTAATTCCTTCATTTCTTCCTCTTGTTCTGCAAATATTTGCTCTGGTGAGAGCGATTGGCCTTCTTCAGAGGAAGGTTATATAACCTGATTATTTCCTTTCCCCTTGTTATCTCCCTTTCGAAGAGGGGGAAGTGGGTTAATTGAAGGATTACCTAGATTCTGGGTAATCCTTTGATTTTGTGTACGCACACCTTCTTTATTTGTGTCTGTGCGTACAACTTCTTGAGCAGGAACCTCTTTATTTAAGTCCCCTAAGTGAGCCTCATATGGGGGATTAGCAACGAAGGCATTGATGACATTAATTAATGCATAATGCATCACATCCATTCTATCATCATTTTTGTGATATTGTTTTCTTCCATGTCTTTGATGAGACATTTCCTTTTTTTGATATGATCCCTTGGGAATTTCTTGATGAACCGTAATTTGGAGGTAATCTCCTGATAATTTGGCTATTCGTTCCTCTTGAGGCTTCTTCCCCAATCGATAGAAGACTGACTTTCACTGAGGAGGGGCTTGATGATTTGAAAAAGTCCCCAGTCTAGTGGACTGGGGATGTTCCTGCTGTCTTTTCTCAACTCCTCGAATCCTATTTGTTGATTCCGAGGGTTGTTTTAAAAGAGTCCCCAGTCCGGCAAACTGGGCTGGATCTTGACATGTTATGTATGAGAATTTCTTAAAATCTATCCTGATCTTGCGGACTTTGGTTTAGAAATTAGTCGGATACATCAACCTGCATCCACTTTTATCACCTGGTTCAAAAGACCATTGGATGATTTCTGACACTTTTGTCACTTGGTGATGTGCTTGCTCTAAACGAGAGGCATGTTCAATATTCTCTTTTTCTTGATACAAGAGTAATTCAACAACTTGTTCTCTTTATTCTTGATTTTGAAAGGAACTAGTTGAATCATGTTCTTGGGAAATATTTTGATTAAAAACAAAACCCATTGACTATGGCCAGCCACGGGCAATAATATTTCATGAGACCATTTTCGGCGGGCTTTGCTGACTGGAGATCACAGTGAAATTTAGTGCTCCATGAACACGTCATCCTCTGACATGAATACCAGATGGGTCATTGGCAATTAACTGGCGCAATCTTCTTAATACGCTAAGGCATGAACGTTGAAGGGATCTCTGCTGCTTTTCAACCTTTGGATATCGAGATACTGATAGAGATGCCAAGTCAATTTGGAGTTGTAACCCTTCTATTATCTTAACATTATTTTCATATTCATCATAATATAATATTTTATTTTTTAACTGAAAAAGAGTTTTCCATATGTTGAGATGAATATCATGAATTCCATCTTCCATCAACATCTCTGTAATGTCATACTGAGAGTCAACTAGAGGCCAAAACATGACTGGCACTTCACATTTCACTAGTTGTTTTCTCATGTTCAGTACTTCCTCTTTATCATTCAATGAAGATTCTTCTACCTGATTAGACTAGAGCTGGTGCTTACTTGTTGCTTCATCGGATTCAACAAGACTGGTAGAGAAATCACTGATCAAACTAGAAGATGCATGACTTAGGGTTGGTTCAGAGAATGACCTACACCCTAGGCTATCTTCTTGTTGAGAAAGTATTTCACTTGCTGATGGTAAAGCATCGGACATGACTAGCTTTACATTTTCACATGCCTCAAGATAAGAGGTATTTCTTGTCACTACATTGTCTATTAGAGAATTTTCTAAGCAATGTGCATCACTACTACGGAGAGGACTTTCGCATCGAAATTCATCATCATGGGGAGGACCACCATGGTGGGTTACAGCAAAAGATGAAACATTTTTCTACTTGATCTTCTGACCACACAGTGGGTTCTTGTGGCTCTCATATGAAGATGAAACTTCGAGATCGACCGAATTGTCATGAAGCAAGCCTTCATGAGGAAGTGTCTGGTACAGACCTTTAGAATTAATGTCCCGACTATTGGGAACTGATAGAGAAGAATATTGAGTTGCAAAAGATAGTTTTCTGAGTGCATCAAGAACTCCATCATCGAGTAAGGCCTTTTTAAAGATTGGACCTTGATTTCTTGACTGTGCTGGGCGGGTCTTCTTCTTAGACGCCTTCTTACTCAATTTGGTAGGTGTGTGTTCCTGCTCAGGAGAAATGATCAGGTTAGGCTGATTATCTCTGCTCAAACTAGGTGTATGTTCCTGACTTGGTTTTCCATATGATATGGGGGAGTACGTCCCACAACCCTCTTGGACTGGAACAGATGTGTGTGTCTGTTCTGGAGTGAACTGTTGATTTGTCACTCCACTGGTAGGGATAGATTTATGTGTCTATCCCTGAGATGTTGCTGAATCTGTTATAATATCCTAGAAGGCATCTAGAATATAAGTAGGGATTTTCTTCTGCTCTTTCACCATTGATAGAATATTCTTGGTGACTTCAGCAGCCGGAACGGGGATATATGTCCATTACATGCTTGGAGTAGGTGTATGTGCCTTCTCCTATCCTCCTTTTCCAGTCAGTGAATCCTGACAGTACTCAAGTGTGGGGGCAGAGAGTTGAGTCTACCTCCTGCTTGTCACCGGAGCTTTCTGGCTGACTTCTCTGAGTGATACCAAACGAGACTGTTGGTAAGCTTGATCAATACTAGCAGGTGTATGTGTCTGCTGATTGCACTTCATCGAACGTGGTTGACGAGCTCCATCATATGTAGTCAAACGATCCTGCTAAATAGGTGATGATTTATAAACAGGTTTATGTTCATGTCTATAGTATTCTGCCGGAATTGCCTGGTGGGATTTTCGTGATGTTTCCAGACGAGTCTACTGGACAGCTGAATTAAAACGGACAGGTGGGTGTGCCCGCTCATTGCTTGCCACCAAGTTAGGTTGGTGGACTTCTCCGGAGATGGTAGAGATGAGAACCTGCTCACTGTTGACCAGATTTTGCCTCTGGCAGTTCGTCTTGCCTGCTCGGGTTCGAGGAACCCGAGTCGAATGCCTGGAAGCGATACCCTCATCATGTTGAGGGCGCACTGTCGCACGAGTCTGGCGGCGATTGTTGATGGAAGCCCTCAGGAAGGACTTCTGTCTCCTTGAACTAAGGCCCTGAGGGACCTGCTCATTCACCTCCTCAGAATATGGGAGTGAATGGTGATTGCGTTCTGGGGATAACGACCTGAAACGATTGGAGACGGCGGTTAGCACCGCTGCTTCTTGATCGCTGGTCGTCGCTGTCCGGATGACCAGGTTGAATTATTGACATGGAGGGCTTGTCTAGTAGCTTCCAGATTCAGAATAGTACTGTTTTGATGGTATTCCTTAACCAGTTCATTTGATACCCAGTGTTGAAGATGCTGAGTAGGTGATGTCGTCCTTAGAGCGGATGACGATCTAGCAGAAGTAGCAGTAGTGGCATTTGCAGCAGAAGATTTCACAAGAGACATATTCACGGGTGTAAAATTGAAAGAATCCATTTTCGTAATGCAGAAGATCTTGGAAAAGAGTGCCTATTTGATATAACAGACATAATCAAGATAAGTCTAGCCACTACATCTTTTGGACGAGAAAAATATGTTATTGATTTTTTTGTTGGCCCTCTCATTGAGTTTTAAATAGGGTCCTAACAAATAAGAAAAGCACCATTTTAACTTGGTTAAGGATTCACATCAGGTTCACCATTTTTTGTTTCCTCTAGAATTGGGGATGACCTCGTTGATTGAAGGTTCAAACATTCTAATCAGTTTCTAACAGGTTTGTTTGTAGAACCAGAAACTTCCAATGATTCCATATTCATTTGACCTACTTTCCAAAGGTAGGCGCTCATTAGTTGTGGACTTATGAGGATTATGAATTTGCATTGGTCGAGAGGATGGGAGGTCAGACTCATCACACCTTTTTTAGGGGAATTATTGTCTACTCCGGGACTCTCTTTATAGATTTAAGTTATGTTTGTGAATCCCTATTACATTACCAAGTATAAAATGAGATTTCCTTTAGATCTGAAAATCAATGATTGATATGTAGAAAATTTATAGAATCTTTTATATGTATTCGAGGTTCTTCATTGATAGAGAATCATCTATATTTGTTAGAGATTTTTAGTCAATGGTATCCTTTGATACATAAAATTCTCTTGGTCATTATGATAACCATACTGGTTTTAAAGCCACTCAGTGGGCACTTGAAGTTTATTGTCATTCAGAAGGACATGGATTATTTCAGAGTTGGGATCATACCCGCTGATGGGATACCTATGTATCCTTTGTTTTGGAAAAGGAATCAAAACCCACGTAGTTCTAGTAAGGGAGTATGATTCTTATGCATGATTGATGGCTCAAAGAAAGATGTCATGATTACTTTTACACTCTAAGCTCACGTGAGTCATGCTCGGTGTGAGAAACAAGATGTATTAGTAAAACCGGACAATTTTTGCCATGAAAGATGCAATGATGTGGGGCTTATGTATGTATGAATGCCCAAAATAGATGAGGATTAAGATTTACTTCAGGGAAGAAATCCAGGAACAAGGTCCATAAAGGTATATTTACTTCATGGAGATTTAGGTACTCTAACTTGGGGCTTACTCCTGAGGAAGATGCCTAAATTAGTAGGGGACTCATGATTGGGTTTTACTCCTGAGAAGGAAGCCTAGATCAAAAGTAAAATAAGACCGGTTAAGATAAATTAAGACTGGAGCTTACTCCTGAGAAGGAGGCCCAGGTTAAAGGGATTTGAAAATTAAGGGACTTGGGGCTTACTCCTGAAAAGGAAACCCAGGTTTGAGACTGGGCCTTACTCCTGAAAAGTAAACCCAGGTTAAGAGAATTAAGGTTTGGTGATTACTCCTGAATAGGATGCCCATATTAATGAGGTCTTGGGGCTTACTCCTAAGGAGGATGCCCAAATTAAGAGAACTTGGACTGGGGCTTACTCCTGAAAAGGAGGCCCAAGTTAAGGGAAATTATGACTGGGGATTACTCCTAAAAAGGAGGCCCAAATTAATGAGGACTTGGGGATTACTCCTAAGAAGGATGTACAAATTAATGAGAATTTGGATTGGGGATTACTCCTAAGGAGGATTCCCAAATTAAGAGAACTTAGACTAGGGCTTACTTCTAAAAAGTAGGCCTAGGTTAAGGGAAATTATTACTGGGGCTTACTCCTAAAAAGGAGGCCCAGATTAGGGTTCTCTCATCTTAAAGGATGAGGTTGAATGAATGAAATGTCTAACTTTAGTGACATAAAGATGTTTAAATCACTAGGTTTTCAGATATGTTCCACGGAACTCCTTTCAGATAAGGAATTCAATCAAGAAAACATGCCATAAATGGCTTTTAAGAGTGTCTTGAAGACTGAATCTTGAATAGGAAAGGTGGAATGGAATAAGAGAGGTGAAATGGTCAATAAGGGCACCCAAAAAGAGAGGGGCGCGCAAGTCCTGGGGGGTCGCGCAAGTACTGAATGGATACGTAAGTCCTGGTCGCGCAGGTATACCTGTGCAGCACATAGGTACTTGCGCGACTGTTAACCAGTAGGGTAACACTTGGTCGATCCTTGACCAAATCCTTTAGAATTATCCTGAGGTACTTCCAGAATATTGGCGCGCAAGTTTCAATGAGTAGGTAAGGAGTCTCACAAGTGTGTCAATTTCCCTTAAGGTTAAAACACTTAGGCGTGCAATTCTTAGTGAATTCTAACACTTATACCTTATCCCTATTGTTTAGACCTTCCATTCTAGGTAAAGAATTACCTTATAAGTGTTCGGAAGACTTGAAGAATAGACTTGGGCGTTCAGAGCTCTGTATTTGAATTTTGGAAAAAATCCTCTTCAAATGGGGGGCCTACTGGGGGTATTTATAGGCTGGAGAAGACCCTGGGCGGTTTTCAAATAAGTCGCGCAAGTCACTTGCATGATCATTAAGCGGCGCGCAAGTATACTTTCACGACAGTAAGGGAACTTGTGCGACCCAAGTTCATTTGAAGCCTTGTTCATGCCTTTGTTGATTTTTGATGTTTTCTTCAAAGGATGAATCAATTTTGACAATGTGACGAAAAAGGAGCATCAACATACATGAAGACGTACCTAGGACTCTTGTGGTCTGAGTAAACCACAAAATGATCTCCCATAAGGGAGTACCTCCACATCCTTAGGGAGAAGACTACAACTACTAGATCTAGGTCATAATTTGTGTAGTTCTTATCATGGTGTCTCAACTGCCTCGACCTATATGTGATAACTACCTGCTACTACATCAACACCCATCCAATACCATCTCCTAATGCATCGCAATACACTACGAACTCAATGACTTCCTCTGGTAGTTTCAACATAGGATCACTCTTCATCCTTATCCTCAACTCATTGAAGGCTCTTTGTAACTGCTCAGACAAGGTAAACGGATACCCTTTCTACATCAAGGCCATCAAAGGGGCTGCAATTCATGGGTAAGTCTTCTATAAACCTCTTGTAGTACCCCCACCAAACCAAGAAATCTCTGCACCTATGACACACTCTTGGGTGGCCCCCAAGAAAACACTACATCAATCTTCAATGAGTCCACATATAAACCATCATTAGTAATTACATGCCTCATAAAGTGAACCTCATGAATCTATAAATGACACTTCAAGAATTTATCATAAATTTGGTGCTCTCAAAGAAAATATAGAACCACCCTTAAGTGCTTTGCATGCTCCTCCTCTAATGCAGAGTGGGTGATTATTTCATCGATGAAGACTATAACAAATTGGTCCAAGTATGGCTGGAAGACTTAGTTAATCAAATCCATAAACATGGAGGGGGGATTCATCATACAAAAGGGATTCACTAGGATCTCATAGTGTTCATAGAAATATCAGAATTCCAACTTTGGAATATCATCCACGTGAACCCTCAACTGGTGGTAGTTGGACCTGATATCAATCTTCGAGAACCATCTCATGCCTCAAAACTGGTCAAAGATGTTGTTAATACTCAAAAAGGGTTACTTGTTATTTATCATGGGTTAGGTTAGGAAACAATAATATAAGAAAATCCATAATCTCATTTCCACCTTTTTCATGAACAACATTGTAACTATCTAGGGGGACACACTGGATCTAATGAAACCCTTCTCAAGAAGGTCCTATAACAATAAATGTTGCTCTCAGACCTCGTTAAGGGCCATTCAATATTTCATATAAGATATTGGTGTGGTCCTGAGTTGCAATTCAATGAAAAAAATCCATCTCCCACCTTGGATATTGTCTCATAACTTCTTCAGGGAAGACGTCCATACAATAATCTACAACTAAATGAATCTGTATGCCTAAATATCCTATTGCACCAAGGGATACACTCTCCAACTAATGGGTTTTGGAATATATCCTCCTACTCACAGAACCCACTTTCCCTACCATGAGATATCTCTTTACAAAAAATGATAATATCATCCCATCAATTCGTAGGCATCTGACTTATCTGTTGTAAAGACCGGTAAATTTCAAGGAAATTTTTTTTCTTAATTTTCTTTGGAATTTTACAAGAACGCAGTTTCTGACGGAACCTGATTCCGAGGCCCGGTGTGCCCGGAATCATTTTCCAAAGTTTGGCTCGAGTACGTTCAGTGAACAGACGAGCGGGTTTTTCTAACTTTTGAACCGGTGCCCGGAATCGAATTCTGAGGGCACCGATGAAATCGCAGCGCTGGTATTCTCTTAGAAACGCCTCTTCCGGAGTTGCGTTTTCTCGGGTGTGGTTTTTAATTTTCGGGCTTAAAGTTAAGAAATAAAATAATTTTTGCGACAACTTTATTTTATTTCACTTAAGCCACTTGGAAGCCACTTGAAGCCACTTAAAGACGGCTTAAACTGAGTTGATCAGGATGCTATCCAGAAATATCCTACCCCCTTGGTAGGATATTTGTGAGGTGGGGCCCGCACGAGCCCCGCCGTTTATTTCCGCTAAGTAACGCACCCGCGAAAACCCGTCATTATGAAAGTCAACTGACGCGTTTTCTTAAATTCTTAACAGACCATTTAATTGGGCGGTTTACTTCGTAAATTAAATGAGCTGTTTCTTTCGTTGAATTAATTCAACGAATTGATGGGTCGTTACTTACCCTTTTCGTTTGTTGGCGTAATAATAAAATAAGACCAACCAATCTTTTTGGAGGATTACTGGTTGAGAGGTTTGACAGAGTCCTCGTGCCTTTATCCTTCTTCGCGAAGAACGTGAAGAACGCGAAGAACGCGAAGAACGCCGAACCCGGAAATCGACGACGTGACGCCGTGATCCGCGACGCCGACGTTCCCTTCTTGCAGCGTTCTTCTGTGACGTCTCTTCCTCCGCGACGGATCTTCGATCAACTGCTTGAGGTAAGAGTCTCGGATTCTCTTTTTAATCTCCTTTGTGGTTTTACCAAAACACGGATTTGATTATTTAATTAAATTAAATCTTTTGTTTCATGGTCCATTGAGTTCGTCGACTCAACGCCGTGTTTCGCGACGACGCGACGATCCCCTCCTTCCGCGACGAACAAATCCGTGAAGAACGTGCGTTTGACGACGACTATGAGGTATGGGTTGTTGTGATTATTTCTTTCCTTTTTCCCGTGATCGTTCTTTTTTTTTAAGTAAAGAACCGGACTATAAGAACAATTTTAATTTATTAAAATTTTTGAATTCATGTGTTGAATTTTGTTTCTCCCGATGTTTATCTCTAACGCGGAGGGTGCGGGCCAAACGAACACGGCCCGACGACCCTCCGTCGTTCTTCGTTCTTGTGCGGATTTGGAGGGCGACGACAATCGTGACGCAAGGGTGATCTGATGATCCCGCAGTGAAGAACAGAACCCGGGAGGAGTAACGGCACAGACGGGAAGAAAATCGGGCCACCGGAGCGACTCCGGCGGCCCGCGGAAGCCGGCGGCACCTGGCGCGCCGCCGGACGAGACCGCCGCGGCGGCGGCGCTCGCGGACCCGCGGTCGCGCGGGTCCGGTGCGTGCGGGACGCGGCTGAAGCCGCGTCCGGTCGCCAGGGAGGTACCCCGCGGGTGTCGCGGGGGTGTCACACGGGGGAGGCGGCTCCCCCCCCCGCGTCACTTGGGACGCGGCTTCAGCCGCGTCCGGCTGTCTGGCCGACACCCCGCGGGTGCCGCAGGGGTGTCACTCGGGGCGGCGGCTCCCCCCGCGTCGGCTGCTCGGCCGCTCAGCCGAGCCGGGCCGGGCTGGCTGAGCCAAACCGGTCCGACCGGGTCGGACCGGGTTCGGCCGACCCAGGGGGGTCGGGCCGGGTCGGCCCGGGCCCGGACCCCCCGTCTTCGGACGATTTTCGTTCAAATGGTCGTATCTTGAGCTACGGGCCTCCAAACGACCCGCCGTCAGCTGCAACGCGATCCTTGGATCGAGACGGTCGTTTCGGTATATCGCACTCAAGGTTTCGGAATACCTTGAGTTCGGCCGGGTTGGTTCGTACATGAAACCAACCGGGCCTTCAGAGCGGAAACGCTCATATCTTGAGCTACGGATGTCCGATTGACGTGTCGTCAGCTTCGTTGTTTTACTCTAAGTGAGACGGATCTTTTGACATACTCCGCCCGAGGTTTGGACACAGGTGGAGTATGGTCGGGTTGGTTCATACACGAAACCAACCGGGCCCTCGGAGCGGAAACGCTCATATCTTGAGCTACGGACGTTCGATTGACGTGTCGTCAGCTTTGTTGAGTTCCTCTAAGTGAGAAGGATCTTTTGGCTCACTCCGCCCGAGTTTTGGATGCAGGTGGAGTACGGTCGGGTTTGTTTTGCCTTAAAAACCAACCGGGCCCCTGGGACGAAAAAGCCAATAACTCTCAGACCGGGCGTCCGATTGACGTGTCGTCTACGACGTTGAGTTCCTGTTGACGATACGGAACTTGTGGATACATCAACTTCGGACTTTGTGACAGTTGATGTATCGGCCTCTCGGCTCGTGGAGTGGACCCTCCCGAACGAGCTTGTTGTGTGCGGGAACCCTAGAGCTGGCTGCGACTGCTACTTCAACGACGACGACTGTGCTGAAATCCTCAGTGGACTGCGACGATGAAGACAGCTGGTCTTGTATCCTATGTGGGTCCTAGCTGTGCTGGTCTTGTATCCTATGTGGGTCCCAGCTTAGATGATTCAATACTGGTCTTGTATCCTATGTGGGTCACACTATAGTTGAATCAACGAAGACAGCTGGTCTTGTATCCTATGTGGGTCCTAGCTGTGCTGGTCTTGTATCCTATGTGGGTCCCAGCCTAGATGATTCAATACTGGTCTTGTATCCTATATGGGTCCCAGTATAGATGAATCAACGAAGACAGCTGGTCTTGTATCCTATGTGGGTCCTAACTGTGTTGATCTTGTATCCTATGTGGGTCCCAGCCAAGATGATTCAATACTGGTCTTTTATCCTATGTGGGTCCCAGTATAGATGAATCAATGAAGAGTGTTGGTCTTGTATCCTATGTGGGTCCTAGCTTAGATGACTCAGTGCTGGTCTTGTATCCTATGTGGGTCCCAGCCGTGCTGGTCTTGTATCCTATGTGGGTCCCAGCTTAGATGATTCAGTATCTATACCTGATCATCCCTTTCACCTTTTCGACGAAGTATACCTGTGTGAGCTGAATCTTGTGTTACTCTCCTTTGTGGATTGTGTTGAGCTATCCTGTGTGGATTTACTGTTTTCTCTCCTTTGTGGATTGTGTTGAGCTATCATGTGTGGATTTACTATTTACTCTCCTTTGTGGATTGTGTTGAGCTATCCTGTGTGGATTTACTGTTTACTCTCCTTTGTGGATTGTGTTGAGCTATCCTGTGTGGATTTGCTGTTTACTCTCCTTTGTGGATTGCGTTGAGCTATCCTGTGTGGGTATACGTTTGCTTTCCTTTGTGGACTGGGTTGTACTTGGTCTCGGACGTTGGAGCCGAACGGGAATTGATGACTTAGGTATATGTATGGGCATATACCTAAGCAGTGTCGGTTGTTACTTCGTGATTGTATCTTTCCTCTGTGGATTATCCTTTTTGGATATCGGGAGACCTTCGGGGGTCTCGGGGTCCCTACTGAGTAGCTTATACTCACCCCTACACGGGCTATGCCTGCACTTTGTGGTGTTGGTTGCAGACGACGGACAGCGCTGATCGTGGTGGAGGCGTGCGGAGCAGGACGGTACCTGGAGGTGGACCACTGGGCGGGACGTACTCGGAGCGGTCAGGTGGACCCGAGGAGCAGTGGAGGCTATCTGTACCCACCCTTCAGGTGGGACTTCCAGAGGATGGCTCGACGCTGCGGGTTTTCTTTTTAGTTGCTGTTTTTCCCTTTCAGTTGTACTTTATAGTTGGGCTTGTATTTCCGGCCCCTTTTACTTTCAACACAGCTTGTACTTTTTTTACTTAGTGTTTACTTTTCCGCTTGCTTACTCTATGGCGCTTGTTTACTTTTCAAAGGCAATGCCTTCCCTTTTGTTGGGATATGCGCCTTGGTGCTAGTCGCCAGCCCCTGGCCTATGGAAGGCGGTCTTGGGGTAGTCACGGCACGGGCCCCGAGGACAGGTCGTGACAAATTGGTATCAGAGGGAGGTCGGTTCTACCAGAGACTCTGGTCTTTCTTCTTTGTGAAGCAATAGTGTTTAGCGTATTGGGTGTGGTTATAAGTCCAGGGAGTCCAGTGTTGGTGCGGCGGCCGATGTATCCGTACACCAGGACCCTGACTTCTGATTTCTGACTTAATGCACGAAAACATTGATTGCATGTGTGTTCAAGTTTTCTTTGTGATTACTTGTGTCAGCTCACCAGGTATACAGTTCTGACCGTGGCGCACCTGCTTCTTTCAGGATGGCCCCACGACGACAGCCAGCTAGGGTTCCGAGAGTGGAGCGTGATGACAGCCCACTGAGCGATGAGGCCTCGGTACAGGGCTCCTTGTCAGCAGAGGCACCGGCGGTACCTTTACCCGCCGAGCCACCGATGCTTCCCGCCACAACCGCTGACGATGCACGTCGCCTTGGAGCTCTGCATGAGTTCCAGCGCCAGCAACCACCCAGGTTTCGTGGGGAGACGGACCCCCGGGCAGCCGAGGACTAGCTGGAGGCGGTCGTGCGAGTTTTCAGGTTAGTGAGGACACCAGCAGACCTCATGGTGATCCTCGCAGCGAGCCTCCTGCACGCGGCAGCAGGCAGATGGTGGAGCTTGATGCTCCAGTTGCATGACGAGACATCTCTTCTCTGGACGGACTTTGAGAGCATCTTCCGCTCCGAGTTCATCTCATCCACCCTCTGTGCGGTGCACATCCAAGAGCTGCTACAGCTACGGCAGGGTAGTATGACAGTGGCCCAGTACTCGGCGAGATTTACTGATCTCTCACGCTACTCCACAGATATGGTACGGGACCCGTTCTTCTGGGCCCGGACCTTCGAGCAGGGACTGAGGCACGAGATCAGGGCTTCGATGATCTCCCTCAACATTCCGACATAGGAAGAGGTGTTGGAGAGAGCCCTTCTAGTGGAGAGTTTTCTCTCCGAGCAGGCTCCAGTGATAGGGCCCTCCGCAGGACGACCCGTAGCAGGGTCTTCTGCAGCTGGCAGTAGACAGGTGACGCAGAGGTCCAAGCGGGCCTGACCATCAGATGGGCAATCTCAGGATGAAGATTCGGTTGTGCGGGGCACCCGAAGGAGAGCCAGCTACACGAGGGGAAAGCATTGCTACGCATGCAGCGGGCGAGGTCACATGGCTCGAGACTGCCCGACTCGTCTTACAGATGAGCAGCAGGCGGTAGAGGGACCTCCCAGACATAGGTTCGGCCACGGTGGTCCACAGGGTGCAGGCGGACGAGGCGGAGGAGCTGGCCGAGTAGCCGATGTTGGGAGACACTTAGAGGTGTTGCCACCACCACCACCAGGAGGTCCACCCCGACCGCAGGGAGTTGGTGGACATGGGAGAGCTCAGCTTCAGGCAGCTGAGGCCTTCGATCATGGAGCTCTGGGAGTAAATGGACAGGAGCGGAACTAGTGGATACGTCCTTTGTACTTCTAGTTCCTTGTTGCTATTGTGTAGCGTCTTTGTATTATGAGCTGCAATAATAAAAGACGCATACCTTTGTGATGTTTTCATTCCTGTCCTCTTTTGTGTTGTTACTAAGAGGTTCCAGCTTTGACTGTTGACTTGACCCTCACTTGTGAGACTTCTACTGGAGGAGACCCAGTTACCACACACTGATGCCGACAGTGTGACTCAACCCTTGGAGGCGAGAGTAACGGTTGGATCTCTTGGTAGTAGCGTCGAGGCCTTACGACGTCATTCTTGGTATGGATTAGTATCATCCATGTCGGGATTGACTATATTAGGCAAAGAATGTGGTTCATCCAGGGGATGCGACCAAATTTCTCTTATCGGCAAAGAAGAAATCTTGCAGCTCTTGTGGGACCTGAGATGGTCCAGGTCATCCAGGGGCCGATGAGTACAGCTCAGAGCCGGCAGAAGTCTTATGCTGACAGGAGGCAGAGGCCACTAGAGTTCGAGGATGGCGACCACGTCTTCTTGCAGGTCTCACCTCGACATGGTTTGCGGAGATTTGGCCAAGGCGGAAAGTTGTCTCCACGCTTCATCGGGCCTTTCCAGGTCCTCAGCAGGATTGGAGAGGTGTCTTATCGCCTGGATCTGCCACCTCAGTTGCACCGGGTGCACGACGTCTTCCACGTATCTCAGCTGAGAAGATACGTGTATGACCCAAATCACATCATTGACCATGGGGAGCTAGACATGGATGATGGGGCGACTTTTGCGGAGGTCCCGGTGGAGATAGAGGATCGACAGGAGCGGGTCCTACGTGGACGATCGATTCCTCTTGTGCGCATCAGATGGCAGCATGGGAACCTCCAGGAGAGCACATGGGAGCGGGAGGCTCAGATGCGTGCTCAGTACCACCTTTGTTTCCCTATTTTATGATGTATCTTTACGGGGACGTAAAGTCCTGAGGTGGGAGTAATGTAAAGACCCGTAAATTTCAAGTAAATTTTTTTTCTTAATTTTCTTTGGAATTTTACAAGAATGCATTTTCTGACGGCACCTGATTCCGAGGCCCGGTGTGCCCAGAATCATTTTCCAAAGTTTGGCTCAGGTACATTTAGCGAACGGATGAGCGGGTTTTTCTAACTTTTGAACCGGTGCCCGGAATCAAATTCTGAGGGCACCGATGAAATCGCAGCGCCAGTATTCGCTTAGAAACGCCTCTTCTGGAGTTGTGTTTGCTCGGGTGTGGTTTTTAATTTTCGGGCTTAAAGTTAAGAAATAAAATAATTTTTGCGACAACTTTATTTTATTTCACTTAAGCCACTTGGAAGCCACTTAAAGCCACTTAAAGACGGCTTAAACTGAGTTGATTCGGATAGGATGCTATCCAAAAAATATCCTACCCCCTTGGTAGGATATTTGTGAGGTGGGGCCCGCACGAGCCCCGCTGTTTCTTTCCGCTAAGTAACGCACCCGCGAAAACCCATCATTATGAAAGTCAACTGACGCGTTTTCTTAAATTCTTAACAGACCATTTAATTGGGAGGTTTATTTCGTAAATTAAATGAGTTGTTTATTTCGTTGAATTAATTCAACGAATTGATGGGTCGTTACTTACCCTTTTCTTTTGTTGGCGTAATAATAAAATAAGACCAACCAATCTTTTTGGAGGATTACTGGTTGAGAGGTTTGACAGAGTCCTCGTGCCTTTATCCTTCTTCGCGAAGAACGTAAAGAACGCAAAGAACGCCGAACCCGGAAATCGACGACGCGACACCATGATCCGCGACGCCGACGTTCCCTTCCTGCAGCATTCTTCTGTGACGTCTCTTCCTCTGCGACGGATCTTCGATCAACTGTTTGAGGTAAGAGTCTCGGATTCTCTTTTTAATCTCCTTTGTGGTTTTACCAAAACACGGATTTGATTATTTAATTAAATTAAATCTGTTGTTTCATGGTCCGTTGAGTTCTCCGACTCAACGTCGTGTTCCGTGATGACGTGACACCTTTCCGTGACGACGCGACGATCCCCTCCTTCCGCGATGAACAAATCCACGAAGAACGTGCGTTCGACGACGACTATGAGGTAGGGGTTGTTGTGATTATTTCTTTCCTTTTTCCCATGATCATTCTTTTTTTTTTAAAGTAAAGAACCAGACTATAAGAACAATTTTAATTTATTAAAATTGTTGAATTCATGTGTTGAATTTTGTTTCTCCCGATGTTTATCTCTAACGCGGAGGGTGAAGGCCAAACGAACACGGCCCGACGACCCTCCGTCGTTCTTCGTTCTTGTGCGGATTTGGCGGGCGACGACAATCGTGATGCAAGGGCGATCTGACGATCCCGCAGTGAAGAACAGAACCCAGGAGGAGCAACGGCGCAGACGGGAAGAAAATCGGGCCACCGGAGCGACTCCGGCGGCCCGCAGAAGCCGGCGGCGGCGCGGGTCGCCAGCACGGCGGCGCCGGCGCCCGGAGGCGGCGGCGCTCGCGGACCCGCGGCCGCGCGGGTCCGGCGCGCGCGGGATGCGGCTGAAGCCGCGTCCGGTTGCCAAGGAGACACCCCGCGGGTGTCGCGGGGGTGTCAAGCGGGGGCGGCGGCTCCCCCCCGCGTCACTTGGGACGCGGCTTCAGCCGCGTCCGGCTGTCTGGCCGACACCCCGCGGGTGCCGCGGGGGTGTCACGCGGGGCGGCGGCTCCCCCCGCGTCGGCCGCTCGGCCGAGCCAGACCGGTCTGACCGGGTCGGACCGGGTCGGACCGGGTTCGGCCGACCCAGGGGGGTCGGGCCGGGTCGGCCCGGGCCCGGACCCCCCGTCTTCAGACGATTTTCGTTCAAATGGTCGTATCTTGAGCTACGGGCCTCCAAATGACCCGCCGTCAGCGGCAACGTGATCCTTGGATCGAGACGGTCGTTTTGTTATATCTCACTCAAGTTTTCGGAATACCTTGAGTTCGGCCGGGTTGGTTCGTACACGAAACCAACCAGGCCTTCGGAGCGGAAACGCTCATATCTTGAGCTACGGACGTCTGATTGACGTGTCGTCAGCTTCGTTGTTTTCCTCTAAGTGAGACGGATCTTTTGACATACTCCGACCGAGGTTTGGACACAGGTGGAGTACGGTCGGGTTGGTTCGTACACGAAACCAATCGGGCCCTCGGAGCGGAAACGCTCATATCTTGAGCTACGGACGTCCGATTGACGTGTCGTCAGCTTTGTTGAGTTCCTCTAAGTTAGAAGGATCTTTTGGATCACTCCGCCCGAGGTTTGGACGCAGGTGGAGTATGGTCGGGTTTGTTTTGCCTTAAAAACCAACCGGGCCCCTGGGACGAAAAAGCCAATAACTCTCAGACCGGGCGTCCGATTGGCGCGCCATCTGCGACGTTGAGTTCCTGTTTACGATACGGAACTTGTGGATACATCAACTTCAGACTTTGTGACAGTTGATGTATCGGCCTCTCGGATCATGGAGCGGACCCTCCCGAACGAGCTTGCTGTGTGCGGGAACCCTAGAGCTGGCTGCGACTGCTACTTCGACGACGACGACTGTGCTGAAATCCTCAGTGGACTGCGACGATGAAGACAGCTAGTCTTGTATCCTATGTGGGTCCTAGCTGTGCTGGTCTTGTATCCTATGTGGGTCCCAGCTTAGATGATTCAATACTGGTCGTGTATCCTATGTGGGTCCCAGTATAGTTGAATCAACGAAGACAGCTGGTCTTGTATCCTATGTGGGTCCTAGCTGTGCTGGTCTTATATCCTATGTGGGTCCCAGCCTAGATGATTCAATACTGGTCTTGTATCCTATGTGGGTCCCAGTATAGATGAATCAACGAAGACAGCTGGTCTTGTATCCTATGTGGGTCCTAGCTGTGCTGGTCTTGTATCCTATGTGGGTCCCAGCCTAGATGATTCAATACCGGTCTTGTATCCTATGTGGGTCCCAGTATAGATGAATCAATGAAGAGTGTTGGTCTTGTATCCTATGTGGGTCCCAGGTTAGATGACTCAGTGCTGGTCTTGTATCCTATGTGGGTCCCAGCCGTGCTGGTCTTGTATCCTATATGGGTCCCAGCTTAGATGATTCAGTATCTATATCTGATCATCCCTTTCACCTTTTCGACGAAGTATACCTGTGTGAGCTGAATCTTGTGTTACTCTCCTTTTTGGATTGTGTTGAGATATCCTGTGTGGATTTACTGTTTTCTCTCCTTTGTGGATTGTGTTGAGCTATCCTGTGTGGATTTACTATTTACTCTCCTTTGTGGATTGTGTTGAGCTACCCTGTGTGGATGTACTGTTTACTCTCCTTTGTGGATTGTGTTGAGCTATCCTGTGTGGATTTACTGTTTACTCTCCTTTGTGGATTGCGTTGAGCTATCCTGTGTGGGTATACGTTTGCTTTCCTGTGTGGACTGGGTTGTACTTGGGCTCGGACGTTGGAGTCGAACGGGAATTGATGACTTAGGTATATGTATGGGCATATACCTACGGAGTGTCGGTTGTTACTTTGTGATTGTATCTTTCCTATGTGGATTATCCTTTGTGGATCTCGGGAGACCTTCAGGGGTCTCGGGGTCCCTACTGAGTAGCTTATACTCACCCATGCACGGGCTATGCACGCACTTCGTGGTGTTGGTTGCAGACGACGGACAGCGCTGATCGTGGTGGAGGCGTGCGGAGCAGGACGGTACCTGGAGGTGGACCACTGGGCGGGACGTACTCGGAGCGGTCAGGTGGACCCAAGGAGCAGTGGAGGCTATCTGTACCCACCCTTCAGTTGGGACTTCCAGAGGATGGCTCGACGCTGTGGCTTTTATTTTCAGTTGCTGTTTTTCCCTTTCAGTTGTACTTTATAGTTGGGCTTGTATTTCCGGCCCCTTGTACTTTCAGCACAGCTTGTACTTTTTTTACTTAGTGTTTACTTTTCCACTTGCTTACTCTATGGCGCTTGTTTACTTTTCAAAGGCAATGTCTTCCCTTTTGTTGGGATATGCGCCTTGGTGCTAGTCGCTAGCCCCTGGCCTATGGAAGGAGGGCTTGGGGTAGTCACGGCACGGGCCCCGAGGACGGGTCGTGACATCTGTGGTGACAGATAATCTAGGCTCAGACCATGGACAACCAATTGATACCCAAGATGACACCATAGGGTTCCATCATGATGACCAAAAGTTCCCATGTGAACCTCTCTCCACCGAGAGATAACTCACACTATTGGCAGATAAAAGATACAAAAGAAGTATTCTCAGTAGGAACCTGAAGACGAAGAAGCTAAGTTAGTGCCTCAACTGGAAGATATATCTCTCGCACTAGGATTATATAGATGAAGTAATTATTGGAACATGAAAATAATAATACTAAATCAATATTAAAATAAACACATATTATACCTCTAGTCATCTCATGTGATGCGGGGTCATAAGCCTTTAAATCTTGTATCTATCTGCGACCCCAACCACCAACTCCTTGATCTTGACGTGGGCCACCTGGTGGTGGTCATGGAAGGATCTTGTAGCATTATCCACTACTCATATATCCTCCTTCTCCTCTACTATATCCACCTCCCTAGGGACTACACTGCCCTCTCTCAGGGGGTCCCTAATCATGGTGTTACTTCTTCCATGGTGGTCTGTTAGCTATCTATCTGCACTGCTCAACATGTCTGGTTTGGAACTCTTGTTCCATGTGACCTTTACCATCACAAAAAAAAAATCACCACCCCTCTATGATGTGTCCTGGTCCTCTACGCTACCCCTAACCATGTGTCTAAGTTTGACCATGGGGAGGTCTCCCGCATTGAGACACTGGCACTTGGCATCTTCGAGCTGCTACAAATAATTCAACCCTGTGACACCCACTACCAGCTCTAGCTATCTGTAATCCCTTATATAGAAATCTCTCTATCACTAGTTCTCACTCCATCACCCTGTTATAAGAGGGAATTCATAAATATTCTATACTATCATAGATCTCTCAGCGAAGTCCCTGCTCAAACTTTTGTGCTCAGAAGTACCCATCCCGGATCATGTCGAGGTAGTACTGGGTAAGGTATGTAAACCTCGCTGCATACTCATCCATTTTCATCCCTCCCTACTATATATCTTGAATCTATTGAATCCAAACTAATCACAAGTAAGAGGGTAGTACTCCTCATGGAACGACTGTTGGAAGTCAGGATAAGAGAGTGTCTACTCATCATGCATCTGCATAATGAGGCTCCACCAATGCCCAACTAATCCATGGAATAGGCTAACTACTAGTTAAAACACCTAATATATCAATGTTCAAATGAGCCTGAAGACATGGATCACCGACTCTATCCAATCCTCTACTGCCTGAGGATCTGTTTTGCCACAAAACCTTAGTGACCACTGGTACTAGAACTTGTGGAGTGTGTTAATTCTATGTGCATCCTCAACCTGCTCTGCTGGGATGATATACTACTCAACAAGTGGAGTTGTTTCTACTTACCCACCTGGAGAAAAAATCTCACAGGATGGACCCTGAACTGATTCATCATTTCTCATCAGATTTTCATCATGATTCAGAGCTAGTATACTGGTCGGCTATCATCACAGAGGCATCCTGAAAGTTATCAAGGTGTACCACAGTCATATGAGTATATATATAAAAAAAATGGGGGTATGACTCAATAAGTAGATTAAAATACTCAATCATATATGTTTCATGTATCATTAATCCCTACAACCAATATCTCGGTATGATGAGTCAATAATTTGGTATTCAAGGTCCTGGTGAATGGATACATCGGTTTCCAGAACCATCAATGTATTCCCTATCCTAGGATCCAAACTCAATACACTTTGACATTGTTTCCCTAAATCTCAACCAAATACTCATAAGGAAACTTGTATGAACAACATCCCAAGGAATGAACTTCCTTTGATACCAATTTTTCACGACCCGACCCAAGTCGGGGCTTGAGCCTCAACTACCCCAAGTCTACCTCCATAGGCCAGGGTGTGGTGAAAAGTTCCAAAGGCATAACTAACTCAGGGATGCCTTTTCATAAGTACCTATACACACACACAACCATATTGATGCAAAAGTGTAGAGGGATTAAAAGTAAAATAACCAAAAAACTAAGGGAACAACTATGCATGAAATACCTCTAGATAGTACAAAAGTATGATAGTGTAAACTAAAAAGTAAAGGGGGGAAATATAGGTCAAACCAAAAATATTTCCCAACCTAAAAAAACTGGAAAAGTAAACTATTGAGAGATCCCATATTCCGGATCTCAAGCTGTGACCACTGTACGCGGTCCAAAGTACTAGGTATCCCTAAGTTCCTCTGGAGTAACCGATGACCTATCTGTCATCTGCATAAGAAACAACACATGTGGGAAAATCCCATGAAGGGGTGAGTATATACTTACCCAGTAGGATGCCCCAAAAGCTAAATGGGGGAGTAAGAGATGCAACAGGAATAGAAAGATAGTATGTGAATGATGCAGTCTAAGAGAATAGTTCAACCCAAACTAAGAAAAAGAAACCTCATCTAAGCACAAAGGGATCAACATGATGATTATATGATCTACACATCGAGTCTTGTCCACCTTTAGTAGAATATTAGACTCATCCAACCATGATAAGTTAAACATGGAAAGTATGTGGCATACCCCACGCGTCTTCATCTCTCATAGAAGGAGAGTAACCAAATATAAGGGTATAGATACAAAATAATATATATATATATTCTCAGTAAAAATAATCTCAAACAAGAGAGTAAGGGGGTCTTCATCTCATAGCTCATCCCAAGAATAAGAGTAGCCAATAGTTCCAAAATTCCATCAATGATTCCCATCATCTCACGTGTCTACCCATAAGTATCATTATAAGTCATATCATGCCACTTCATTGTGTCACATAGTCAAGGGTCCACAAACTCAAAGTAGAGGACTCACTTCCTAGTGCATCAGGGGGGTGCACTCTATAAGTATCCTTAGAGGACCCACACCCTAGTGCGTTAAGGGGTTCCACTTTGGAGTCACAATGATCCACACTCTATCCAATAGGGGGTTCCACTTGATAGGTAGAGTACCCATACCCAAGATGATGGGGGTTCTACTCTATAGTTCGAGTACCAACACCCTAGTGTGACAGGGGGGTTCCACTCTGTTCATTGTGGACACATGCCCTAGTGTATCATGGGGTTCCACTTGGAAGGTAGTGATAGAGGACTCATGCCCATGTTGATGGGGGGTTCCACTCTAGTGTTAGAGAACCTATACCCTGGTACAATAGGGGGTTCCACTTTGATCATTGAGGACCCACACCTTATCTGATAGGGGGTTCCACTCGAAAGGTAGTAGTAGAGGACTTGTGCCCACACTGATGGGGGGTTACACTCTAGTGTCTTTGATGATCCTCTACCTGATCACTACCATCATCGAGCATCACTTAAAATAAGCACCATTCTCAGAACATTACACATCATATCTCTAAATCCATAATCAAGGGAACCATCACGTTCTATATAGAAAAACACTCAGGATATTATACTTATAGTCCAAAATCAAAGTCCAAATGAAGGAGATACAAAACTTTAAAGTTTCCTAAAATGGAACCGAGGGATACATGGAATATGAGGGGACCCACACAGCATGTGGTCCCACTCAACCACCTGGTCATGTCCCTTGATAGTACATAGATCCCTTTCTGTGTAGTCGTACACACTGTGTAGGTGGACTACATGGAATATACAAGATAAATGGGACCAAGCCGTGTCTTTTTGGCCATGTTTGAATTCTTGACCCTATGTTCATGTGCTTACGTACATGGTGTGTTGCCTCACATGGGGTGTCGCTCGTGTGACATGGCCATGTCTGTGTACTCTAGTATACGGTCGTGTACTTCCACATGTGATCCTGTTTGTGTGATCCGCTACACTGGTTTCCCATTTGGGGAAGGGGTACATGGCATGTAGGATGGCTACATGTTGTGTCATCCTTATCTTTTTCTAAAAACATAGTCACCACACTTAAGTGGATACACACTATGTTATCATCCCTGTACATGGTGTGTAGTCAGGTTTTTCTCTAGATCTTCATATCTAATTTCGATGCCTTGAATCAAACTTTGCCGCTTCAAATACGACCCTATATCCACCTGAAAAAATCAGATATGGTCATGGTTCATGGTTTTCGGCCATCACTTGCTGGAAATCGGGTTCCAATAGTCTTTGGGGGTTTCTTAATTCAACCCATATGCACCACACCTCTCATCCTTTGATTTCTTGATCTCAAATCATCAAAATGATCATCCTTACCTCACAAATATTCTAGATTTATCCTTAATTAATCAATCTTTCATCGATCTTTCATGATTTTGGGGGTCTGATCGGGCTCAGTGGATCCTGGAAATGTTGAAACGGGACCACAGGGTCCAACCAATGATGAAAGTGAAAAGAAAGTTGTAATAAAGGCACCATAACAAAGGTTTAACAATAATTATTCAATCATTCTTAGCCAATGGTCAAGAAAAGTGATACTGGGGTTAGAAACTAATGAATTAAATCAATATAAATCGGGAAGTAGGCATATTATTAGACCAAAATTGGTGAATATCGATATAAGGGATCGATCTACTCAATCAATTTAATCAAAAGGGAATAATTAACTAAATTGATGAGTCCTATCTAGATATTAGATTATTTTTCATTGAAGAACATGCTCTCCAATGATCTAAGGAAGTTGTTGCATTCGATGCATCCTGATCTTTTCTAATATGAAGTTTCATCATTGTTCGATGTGATCTTCCAATGAAAGGAGGAAGGAGAGCATCATTGGAGATTCTAGGATTATGAGGCTAACCCTAAAAAAATTCCATGATGATGTATTTGTATGAATACGTTAGGTTAAATGAGATTAATTAATTGATTTAATAAATTAATTAGCTCCACTGAAAGTACTTCTAACAGGTGAAGAGTCTGAAATCCCCATGCCGACTCATTTTATGTCACTCCTAGGGTAAACACTGCATTCTCGACTCATATGTAGTCTCGAATTTCTTATTTTAGATTCCATTTAAGAGTTATACCATTTCATTTAATATAATTTTCATGCACAATATAAAATATATTTAATATTTTTATAAAATTAATTTCGAGCACACCTAAACCTCAGAATCACAAATTGTCTTAGTTCCTAGATCTAGAAATATATATAAAAATATTTCAAAGTCTTAAAAGAAAAAAATCATGTCTCTATAAACTAGGTATGATAAACTTTGGTTATCTCTTTATTTCCAGTATTCCTTTCTAGAAATAGTCTGTTGATAATCGACCACTAAAAGATAGAGCATTGTTAATCAATCATTAAAAGATTTATTTTTGGTAAGCAACCATTGGTAATTGATGGTTGGAAGATTGACTATTGGTAATTGACCAATGAGTAATACACTATTCGAGATCCACCATTTGATATCCACCATTCATGATCCACCATTCGAGATCTACCATTCAAGATCCACCATTTGAGATCCACTATTTGAGATCTACCATTCAAGATCTACCATTCGAGATCCACCGTTAGAGATATTCCATTAAAAGATATACCAGTCCTATTTTCTATTATTACATTTTTAATTGAATTTTTATTTGTTTTATTTATTTATATTTTATTATATTTTAAAATCTCAAATCCATAAATGATACATTTTTCTTAAATTATAATCTGAGAAACCTCTCTCACTCGCACCTGCTTTCAGACATTTTTGAATTCCCTTCTCTCTCAACCTGTAACCCTTTTGCTTCATCCTTCTTCATTTAAATCAGTTCAATGGTGAGATTGAAATGCGTCTTAGTCTCATATTCTAAAGGATTACTTTCTTCTAAGAAATAAAAAGGAGAAACTAGTCACATTGTAGCAGTAGTCAAACCAAATAACTCGCAGTTATCATCTCGAGTTTCCATTTTTGAAAAATAAATAGATGTTGATTGGTTGATTTTGAGAAAGTAATTGGTGATAAACATGATTCAAGATCAGGGATGGATTGAATTGTTCTCAAATAATGATCGAACATTTTATCTAAGGTTGGTTCACTAATTCTATTAGTTTACATAGTATGTTTTTGGGAATGAAAAGGATGTTGTAAAATATCTAATTGATGGTCAATTCATATCCTTTTCATAGAAAAAATGGGAAAGATGCCTATATATTCCTCATAATGGTATTTTTAATGACTATCAAGGTTTTATTCCAAGTGATAGTGATATTTTTATTTATGAGGATGCGCTACTAGAATTAACCAGAAATGACACTTTGAGAAGGCTTATTGCTGATGAACTCGATGGAGAGTGTCGGATTCTATTCATGTTTATCTGGAACATGTTGTGTCCCAGGAAGGGGAATTTCAGCATAATGAGGTATCAAGATGTTTTTATTTTATTTAATATTAGAAGAGGAAAAAAAATAAATTTTTATATATATTTAATGGTACATATGATGGAGATGAGAAATTCTTCATCCAGATCAAATTATTTGATATATCCTAAGATTATATCATCCATGCTTGAAGACAAGGGTTTATTACATGAATAAGAAGAAGAAGTTATCAAGTGTGTTGTTTTTTGTTTTATCTTGTTTACTTTTAAGAGGATGAAGGTCAATTAGAATCCTTGGTTAAATAAATGGGTTGTGGTCAATGAAAATTTATATAAGGATTTCAATCCTATTAAAAACCCTATCAGACCTAGAAACTTGGTTGACCCTATATTAGATCTAGATACGGTTGTGTTTTATTCCTTAGATACAGAATTTAAAGAAGAATAAACTGAATAAATAGAAAAATAAGTGTTGAACTCTATTGAAGAAATAAGTGATACAAATATTTCCAAAATCCCAAATATATCTTATGGATTTTCAAGTCAACCTCTTTCCCTTCAAGCTAGATAAATTATGTTAAAATAAGAAGATGAAATTGAGGAGATATAAGTCTTAAATAAATAAGTTGAAAAATATTCTTCTTCTAGATCAAAAAGGGTAGTTATTTTATCTGATGATGAGAATGGATATGATGATAATAATATTCATGGAGATTAGGATGAGTATGTTGAGATCTTGGATGAGAATTGTGATTCTAAAAGATAATTTAATATACCTAGTATTGTTCATAAAGTTTTGAAAATCAAGATTATGTTCATGGTGTTGTTCAATCCATTTCAAAAGGTCAAGACTCTATAAGTCACAAAGTTGATATTTAAGATCCTTTTTATGAGACACATAGTAAATTTGAAAACTTGGTAACTACTAAGGGGGAGAAGTCCCAAAGATGTGTAGAACTTTGGCTTGACTACTCAGAGTCTAATGAAGATAGAGGAGATTATGATGATCATAGCAGTCCAACAGTTCATGGTGGACATGCTATCTCAATTGTTGGAAAAGATATTAAGGTATCTCAGATAGATAGGATTGATTAAGCAGGGGAGTTGGAATCTTTCACTACTGATGTTACTTCAATTGAGCTTGAGCATAGAAAGGCTTCTCAACCTATCTAAGAGAACATTCCTTCTCTAATTCCTACATATTTTATACCTTTAGGGTATGTATCAAAAGTTTACTTGGATGATTTGAGGGTAATCATGTTATCATATATTTAAAGGTTACTTAAATCCACATCTCTTATATTAATACATCTTAGTGAAGTAGATACAATAAATATCTTCGAGTTATCTATCTTCCATATTCAACCAAATATGATTCAAGAAGTGAAGATTGAAAACAGTAGTTTATCCAACAAAATGGATAAAGTGAGATCCATTATTCATGAAATTAAATAATATTTTGATACCATATATCTATATTTACTAGATATATTATATTCCTTACCTATATCTATTACTTTAACCACTACTTCTCCACCTCCTAATGCTTCTTATGTTGATGCTGAGTTGATCCATTATATTGTTAGAGAAGATCTAAATGTTCTCATGGGTGATATTTCTACCTCTCATCATTAGTAACTTCAATATATCAGGTAACATGATGTGGACATATATAAATTGGTTAGGTGATGTTTTAATGAAGATCGAAGTGATGGAGAGACTATCACTAGGGAAATAAAGTACTACCTTACTAGAATTTATACCAAACATGATCTCAATTACCATTTTAAATTTTTTATTGATAATCTAAGGATGCCTCCTGTATTCAAGGAATTCAAGGAATGGGTAAATCATCTCAAATTGTTGTCCCCATTGCTCAATATTTTTATGGAAGAGAAGACGGATTTATTCCTAGTAATATAGAGAGGTGGAAACATAATTATGGATTTTTTGAACTTGATGAAGCCATTTTTTGTATGATTTTGGGACTGCACTAATATCACCTAAATCTATTCCTATGTCTTCCCTCACCTCTACACCTTTTATGGCACCACTTCTTCCTTAATTTCATGCGTTTTCATGTTACCTATTAATGTTGTTTTTCATCTCAGGCCGGTTGTGATTAGGGAGCTCCCTACTTCTACCTCTTCACCCTCAGTTTCACCCTATGTACCTATTGTCATTGGTAATAAGAAAGATCTAGTGGTCCTTTCCTCATATAGAGATGATAGTGGTTCTGATTCATATTATACTTTGATAGGGGTTGTATTTTTATTGTATTACTTTTTGAGATGTAATTCTTGACATTTACATCTAATTACAACTCTATTTTATTCAACTTAATATATTTCCTTATCTTTATTTTATTTTATTATCTTTTTGATAATCCCAAAAGGTGGAGTATTCTTGAATGGAATTGTAAGAATAGATAGAATATAATTATTAAATTATTTCCCATTACTAGTTAATATGTTAAGAAGAACGTTCTTTATTTTCATCTATATTTTCCTCTTATTTTCTTTCATAAACATAGTTATAAAATTACATGATTTATGATCATCAAAAGGGAGAGATTTTTGGCACATAATTCTTTTAATGATCAAAAATCATGTATTATATATTTCTAATAAGATTAATGTTTTATGACAGTATATCATTTTGTAGAGAAACTTGGATAAGCACAGATCTACCATTAGTTCAAACAATCTACCATTAGCTATGAAGATCTACTGTTAGTTCAATCAGATCTTATAGTGAACTACATATACCTATAGAGAATATACCATTGAGGATATACCCCATCAGTAAAATAGGTATACCATTGAGGACATCTACTACTAGTTTAGATGATCTACCGCTGATCAGATCTACCACTAGTTCAGATGATCTATCATTGATAGATTTACAACTAGACCATGCAACCTCCAGTCTGAGCTACTATCGGGATGATCTGTTTTTAGAACTCATATACCACCATAGTTAATCGACCACCATTCTGTGATATTTTTGGGGTGATCTACCATTAGTAAATATCCACCACCATTCGATATTATTGTTTTCCAGATTCTATCATTCAAAATTAATTCCTCCAACATCTAGTTTAATGAATTAAATGTTGATAACCCGACATGTATTTAAGAATCATTATTCCTAAACCACTCTATGGATGCATTCAAGACAAAGTTATACTTTCTTGATTTAGTGCTCAGTATGAGGATCTAAAATATTTTATTATTATTATTCCATAGATAATTTTTCCCAGATATTTATACATTCTACTGAACTCTATCATGTGGGTGTGTGACCAATGGTTTTTAGAATATAAAGTTGAAAAAAAACCTGCATACCCTAAATCAAATAAAAATCCTAATAAAAATTTGTGTGGGAGGAACCTAGATATCTATAGATAGATAACAAAAGTATTTTTCCAGACACTACAATACTTTTTTCCCTCCACTTTTAATGAACCTGTTCAAGGTACTCATAAATACAAATCCCAAGACCTTTGAACATATAAAGATAATAAAATTAAGCAGAATCATGTTTTATTATATCTACTCACTTTCTATTTTTTATGATTTACTTTTGAGCTGTGTTTTTCATTACTCTGTTTATTTTTATACACTATCTTCTATTCTTAAACTAGAAAATACTTGATATTATCTCTAACTCTTTTTTTTCTTTTACCATGAATAACTGTGGAAGAGGTCCAGTGTGTCATGTATTGTTTTTATTCCCACATATAACTATAGAAGAGGCTTTGATCTTGAAAAAACTATGTTTTTTTATTGTAAAACTAGACCGAGGTTTTGGATCAAGTTTAATTTTTAATAAACTGCTTGGTAGTAGGTGATTTCCAAGTTGAGGGGATTAAGTCTCAGTTTGAGACTGAACCCCTTATTTTATTCCATTGTGTGTTTTATCAGTTTTATTTTTCTAAATTTAAAAGATAAAACTATATCTTTTATATAAAATTTTAAAAAAAATTACTTTTATAGTTAGTCTTAATTTTTGTTTATATTAATTGTTTTATTAAGTAATTTAGTTTCAAAAGTTAAAGTGATTTCAAATATTTTTTTAACTGAGCCTTAATATCGCTTTGAAAAGTTATTTGAAAGATCAAACTTATATAATTATACTATTTTAATTAACTCAGTGTTATAATTAATTTTGGGTATTTAATTTTATATAGTTTTAAAAAAAATATTAGGGACTCAATTCACCCCCCTCTTAAGTTACTCACTCCGACCAACATTTGGTATCAGAGAAATTTTTCAAATATATTTTCAACCATGATTTAGTTGTCTTTTAAAGATCTTAAATTTATTTTATTTCTAAATTTAATTAATTATGGATAATAATAGACAATAGGTATCTTCTAAAAATAGTCCTCTTTATTTTAATGGCACAAACTATGCTCAGTAAAATATTAAAATGAATATACTTATTAAAAGTATGGGTTTTAAAATCTGAACTATAATTGAGGATAATTATGAAATACCCAAAACTGATAGAGCTAAATATAGTGATCTTACTAAATAAGCCTATAATAATAACTGTAAAGATGTGAATGCTTTATATTGTGATTTTTAAGATAAAGAGTTTAACAGAATATCATCTTGTATAATTTAATTTTAAATTTGGGATACTTTAGTTTTTTCTCATGAAGGAACTTTTAATGTCAAAGAAATTCAATTGAATACTTATATTATTAAATATGATACTTTTAATATGAAATGTGATGAACCAATTTCTAATATTTATCTCATGTTTAATGATATTTTTAACATTATGTTTTCACTAGGGGAAACCAATTTTTGATAAAGATAAAGTGATGCGCCAATTGATATGTTTACTAGATGGATGGAGGGGAACTTTAGTTTCAATCTGAGAGTCAAGTGATGTAAGTAATTTTCCTATTAAAGAGTTGATAGAAAATATCATTATGTATGAAGAGGAATGTAAAGTAAATAGGGAAGAAGAGGATGAACCAAAGTGTAAGTTAGTATCTTTCAAGACTTATGAATCAAAGAAAAAAAGTAAAGTCTAAAGAATACATCCCATGTGATGGAGAGTCATCTTCAAACAATGATGGAGAAATTTCTCACTTATCCAGAAAATTCAAGAAATTTTACAAAAGGAATAAATTATTCAATAATTAAAACTACATAGGTAATTATGACAATAAAGGTAACTGGAGAAAAGACTAGAGAAAAAAAGATGATACTATAAATGAAATAGTTTTCTATGAATGTAAGATAAAAGGTCATGTCAAGCTGATTATCCTAAGATAAAATTTAAGAAAAAGTATGAGGGAAAGGGTAATATGTATAATAAATCTATAAAAGAAAATAGTATTTATTAATAGGATAGATAAATTGAATAAAATTCAAGTAAAGAATACATTCATGATAGGGCCAATATGTTTTTTATGAAAAACACATATGAGGTGTCTAATATTTTTTATGTATCTTCTGTTCATATTTCTAAAATATCTAGAGATTAAAATGATGAAGAAAACATGTCTAATGAAGAAATTTTTGACTAATATAATATATTGGAAGACACTTTTAATTAAATTTAAGACAAATATAAAATTATAAAGAAGCAGAATGCCTTGAATTGTCATTTTAAAATTAATCTTGGTATGGAAAGGGCCAAAAATTATCAATTTCTAAAGGAGAATAATAATTTAAAATTATCTAATGAGAAATTAAAAATGTATTTGGAAATATTTACAAATAAAATAAATATATCCACCCTGATTCTTGGAAATAAATCTTCCCCTAAATATACTACTAGAATATACTATCATCTATGATAGAAAAAGATCATTAAAAATAATTTTATTCCTAGATCTAACTCTACTAAATCTATTACTATTTTATATTCTTTTGAACCTAAAAAATCTTTTATTTCTAAAAGTTTAAAATATTATTATATAAAACCTATTAAGTAGTTATGGATTCCTAAATCTTTGATTACTAACATTTCTAGACCCAATAAAATTTGCGTACCAAAGACATTTTTGGTTTAAAATTTATTTTATATGAAAATTTCTTAAAAATCTCAAGTAAGAACTTATAGTATCTAGATAATGGATACTCTATACGCATGATTGGAGAATATTCAAGTTTAAATAACCTTATTAAGGTTTATTGTGGACATGTCACATTTGGTGACAATTCCAAAGTAAAAATTATTATACTTGGTCAAATAGATAATTCTAAAACTATTTTAATTTCCAAAGTGTTATTTTTGATGTATTAAAGTATAATATTCTTATCAATTCGTAGTTATGTGATGATGGATTTCATTTAAAATTTTAAAATAATTCTTCTAGTGTTTTTTGTTCTAAAAATTCTTTAGTTATTACTGCTTTAATAAATGATAATTCATATTTTGTTAACATAGATTTCATTTTTTCTCAAAAAAAAATTCTATCTAGGTAACTTTCACAAAGAATCTTGGATCTGGCATAGGATTATAGGACATTACAATATTCATTCACATAGAAAACTAACTAGTAAATGGTTAGTCAAGGATCTTTCTAAACTAGAATTCCCAATTGATAAATTTTGTAACCCATTTCAAAAAGGGAAACAAAACAAAATATCTTTTAAAACAAAGAAATAAGTTTTTAACTTCTCAACCACTAAAGTTAGTTCACATGGAATTTTTTAGACTATATAGAGTTTCTAGATTAAATGTGAAGCAATATGTTTATGTTCTAGTAGATGAATTTTTTAGATATACTTGGGTATTATTTCTAGCTCACAAAAGTGAAGCTTGTTCCTATTTTACTAATCATGCTAAAATTGTAGAAAATATTAGTAGATATAGAATTAAAAAATTAAGAATTGATCATGGATTTGATTTTGGAAATCAATATTTTGAATATTTTTTCTCAAACAATAGTTATAATCATAAATTTTCTACTCCTTGTACCCCACAGAAAAATGTTGTAGTTGAAAGGAGAAATAGAACCTCTCAAGAAATTTCTCATACCATGATAAATGGGTATGATCTGCCTATTTATTTTTTAGTGGAAGCTGTGAATAAAACTTGTTACATAATTAATAGAGTTCTTATATGACCTATCTTAAGAAGGAATCCAAATAAATTATATAATGGAAGAAAACCAAAGGTTAATTACTTTAGAGTTTTTGGTTGTAAAATTTTTATTCTCAATACAAAGGATAATCTTGAAAACAATTCTTCAAAGAGTGGTGAAGAAATTTTACTTGGATATTAGACATCTAGTAAATAAAATATGGTGTTTAATAAAAGAAAAAAGATTGTGGAGGAATATTTACATGTTAAATTTTATGAAATAGATCCACATGAGACTAATACCCCTTTAGACAACCTTGAAAATGATCTGTACAATCTGAATATAAATTCCTCACCTACTGAAATTTTTGTGGAACAAGCAGAAAAATCATCCAGTTATGAGGATAAAACTGAACCTAAACCTATATAAGAAAAAGAGATAACCATCCCTTATTTTCCAAGAACTATTAGGAATCATAAAATCCATACTTTATATGTTGAATTTTGTGACCTATAAATAGGAACAAAAATTAGAGATTCTCTTATAAATCAATTTTAACATTAAAATTTCTTGTCATAGATTGAACCTAATAACATCAATGATGCAATTAATGATGAATTATAGGTTATGGAAAGGAATGAATAACTCAAGAAATTTGAAATGAATTGAGCTTGTAAACTAATAGATGGACCTAAATACATTCTTACTATTAGCACTAAATGGGTTTTTAGAAACTAAGTTGATGATTCAGGCACTATAGTTATAAATAAAGCTATATTAGTTGCACAAGGGTAAAATCAAGAACATTGAATTGACTATAATGAAAAATTTTCCCCATTGTCTAGACTTTAATCCATTGGAATGTTGCTTGCCTATGCATAACATTTGAATTTCAAACTATATCAAATGGATGTAAAGAGTTAATTCTTAAATGGTTATATATTTGAGTATTTTTTTGTTGAACAAACCCCTGTATTTTAAAATCCTCATTTTCAAAATCATTTTTTTAAATTAACTAAAGATTTATATGGTTTAAAACAATCTCCTAGATCACTTATTATGGGTTCATCTCTTTTATAATTTCAAAAGGTTTTTAAAAAATTATAGTTGATCCTAATTTATTTATAAAAATAATTTTAAAATATATTTTAGTTGTACAAATTTATATCGATGATATAATTTTTGGATCTTCAAAAAATTATTTGTGTACTGATTTTTCAAAGATGATGAAAAGTGAATTTGAAATGAGTTTAATGTGAGAAGTTAAATTTTTTATTTGTTTTAAAAAAAATTAAAATAAATATGTAATTATTTTAAATAAAAGTACACCAAAGACCTTTTAAAATGATTTGGTTTGGATAGAAAAAAAAACTAGTGACACTCTCATGTGTAAAACTTGTAATATGGATCTTGATGAAACTGTAAATTCATTAGATTAAACCAATTATAGAGGTATGATTGGAAGCTTACTATAATTTAATATTAGACGACTGTTTATTATGTTCGGTGTATGTATGTGTGACTTCTTTCTAGAAAATCCTAGAGAATCACATTTTCTTATTATTAAAATAATTTTAAAATACCTCAAGTATAAAACCAATTTAGGATTGTTCTATCCTATAAGATAATCATTTGATTTAGTGATTTATTCAGATGTAGACTATAGTGGTTTCAAGTTAGATAGAAAAAACACCTTTATAATATGTCACCTTTTTGGAAAATCACTAGTTTCTTGGAGTATTAAAAATTAAAAAAATGAACTTTCTTATACTAAGGCTCAATATATAGTTGAAAAAAGTTTTTTACACAAATTTGTTGGATTAAAAACACTTTACTATATTATGGATTTCAATTTAGACATGTCCCTATAAATTGTGACAATACAAGTGCGATAAATATTTCCAAAAAACTTGTATCTCATTCTAGGGAAAAAATATTAATATATGACATCACTTTTTGAAAGATCATTTCCAAAAAGTTTATATAACTCTTGAATTCATTAAAAATGGACATTATCTTGTTGATATATTTACAAATCCCTTAAATTATGAGAGATTGAGATATATCAAACATGAACTATGTATAATATACTTTGGTTTTATCTTTATTTCTAGTTTTTCTTTTTAGAAAAATTTCATTGATAATCGGCCATTGGAAGATCAACCATTGGTAATTGACTATTGGAATATCGACCATTGGTAATCTCCCTTTTCAAGATCAACCATTGGTAATCTATAGTTGGAAGATCAGTTGTTGGTAATTTATTGTTATGTAATCCAATATTTTAGATCAACCATTCTAGATCCACAATTCAAGATCCACCATTCAAGATCCACCATTTGTGATCAACCATTTGAGATCCATTATTCGAGATCCACCATTTGAGATCCATTATTTGATATCCACCATTTGATATCTACTATTTGAGATATACCATTCTAGATCCACTATTGGAGATCTACTGCTAAAATATATACTAGTTCTATTTTCTGTGATTATGCTTTAAATTGAATTTTTATTCGATTTATTTATTTATATTTTATTATATTTTAAAATATAAAATTCTTAAATGATAAATTCATCTTAAATTAGAATCTAATAACCCTCTCTTTCTCATTCCTCCTTTCAAACCTTTTCAAATTCCCTTCTCTATCATCCTAAAATCCACCTAATTCATCCTTATTCCTTAGAATTACTGAAATGGTGTGAGTGAATTGTGTCTGAGTCTCATCTCTTGAAAAATTGAATCCTTCTAATAAATCATTAGGAGAAACTACTCACACTACTTCAGTATTTGAACCAAAGAAACTGTAATTGTAATCTCAAGATATCATTTCCAAAAAATAAATAGATGTTGATTGGTTGATTTTGAGTAAGTCAGTGGTGCTAAATGTGATTCAATATTATGGATGGATTGAATGGTTCTCAAATTATGATCAACCATTTTATCTTAGGTTGTTTCACTGATTATATCAGTCTATAGAGTATGTTTTGGGGAAGAAAAGGATATTGTAAAATCTCTTATTGATGGTCAATTCATATCCTTTTCATTAAAGTAATGGGAAATATGCTTTCATGTTCCTAACAAGGGTATTTTTAATGAATATAAATAATCTATTCCAAGTGATAGTGATATTTTTGTTTATAAGGGTCCACTACTAGAATTAACCAAAAATAACACTCTGAGAAGGCTTATTACTGTTGAACTTGATGGAGAGTGTCGTCTTCTATTCAAGTTTATCTAGCACATATTGTATTCCCAGAAAGGGGATTTCAGCATAATGAGGTATCATGATGTTTTTCTTTTGTTTTTTATGAAAATAGGAGACAAAATAAATATGTTTATATATTTAATGGTACATATGATGGAGATGAACAAGTCTTTTTTCAACTTAAATTATTTTATCTATCCTAATCTCATATCATCCATACTTGAATCCAAGGGTTTAGTACCCAAAGAATAAGAATTAGTTTTCAAGTGTGGTGATTTTTGTTTGAGACAATTTACTTGTAAGTGGATAAAGGTCAATTGGAATCCATGTTTAAGTAAATGGGTTGTGTAAAATGATAAGTTATATAAGGATTTAAATCCTTTTAAACACCCTATCAGACCCAGAAACCTGGTTGACCCTATCCTAGAGTTAGATGATGTTGTGTTTTATTCCTTAGATGAAAAGGTTGAAGAAGAATAAACTGAATAAATAGAAAAATCGATTCCAGGATCTATTGAAAAATTAATTGATCCAGATATTTCCATAATCTCAAATATATCTTATATATATTCAATTCAACCTATTTCCCTTCCAAATAGAGAAACTATGTTAAAATAAGGATATGAAACTAAGGAGAATGAAGTCACAAATGAAGAATAAGTTAAATAATATTCTTCTTCTTTCTCAAAAAGGGTAGTTATTTTATTTGATAATGAGAATAGAGATGATGATGATAATAATCATGGAGATGAGGATCAGTATTCTGAGAACCAAGATGAGAAAGTTCATTCTAATAGAGAAGTGAATAAACCTGGTCATGTTTAGAAAGTTTCTAAAAATTAAGAATCTATTCATGGTGTTGTTCAACCTATTTCAGAAGTTCAATCCTATGTAAGTCACAGAGTTAATCTTGAATCTCTTGTTGATGATACACCTAGTAAATCATCACCTACTTAGGGGAAGAATTCCCCAAATGTGTACAACTTGTGCCTGACTACTCAGAGTCAGATGATGATAATCATAGCAGTCCACCGTAGCATGGTGGAAATGTAATCTCAATTATTGGAAAATATCCTAAGGGGTCATAGATTGAGAGGATTAGTGATCATGATAGTTGTAATCCCTTTCTACTTATGTGACTTCAATTGAACCTGACCATGGAAAATATTCTCAACCTGTCCCAGAGAAGATTCCTTCTCCATTTCCTATATCTTATGTGCCTTCAGGGTACGTATCAAAAGATGACTTGTGTGCTTTGATGGAAATTATATTGACCCTATCCTTTCATATATAGCATTACATGATTTAAATCATAATTATACATCAGAGTACAATCCAAGGATTGTAAAGTATAGTGTCTTGAGAGACTAGGTACATAATCAAACATTATAAAAAAAATTATTTAAACTCCAAAATGATATCCTATCTTCTGTTGTGCTTAAACATATACATAGGATACCCTAGGGAACACATGAACAAAGGTATGAGCTAAAAAGCCCAGTAAGGGAGTATATATAAGAATAAGGATTTAGCACATGGGTTATAAGGCATGACATAATGATAAAAACGAATGGAACATATGGAATCATAACATATAAACATGGGATAATATAAACCTAGAATCATATTAATGTGGCAGCAACATAAAACATGACTTTAGTACGAGTCAAGTCTAACCTCCAAGATTATTTCACATAGTAGCACAAGCCAAGGCTAGCCGCCAAGACTGTCACACATAACATCTCATGAGAGTTAACTTTACCCAGTGCATTGGAGCACTATCTGGGCTCACCCATATTAACATGTTCATGAATATTCTTGCTACATAAGTAATCATACATAATCAATCATACATAAACATAAGGGAACCCATGTAGAGAAATGGGTATCACATTCATATCATAAAGTATAATGAGTTGGTGTATCATAAAAGTGTCTATGAGAGAAAGGAATTAAAACATACATGGAGATTAATAAGTTAAAATAGGAATATAACATGGTAAGTTATGTAAAATAGAAGTGAAAACATGTAAGAATATTATTTAGGAAATTCTTATCATTAAAACATTTTAGTGCAGTTTTATGGAAAATACTAAAGATTATTTAAAATAGAAAAGGGAATAATCTTTTATATAAAACCAGAAGTAAAAAAAGAAGTTTTTCGTAATAAAAAAACAGATTTTATAAAGACAATGGTGGATTAAAATAGATGATAGAGTGAAATTAAAATTGGGTAAGAATTCGGGATGTTCCCTCTAAATATATTTGCTTATCGGGAAGAATTAAGGAGGTAATCACTTAAAACATGTATATCCCCGAAAGAGAATGTGATATGGACCGTAAAACATGAGTTATGATCATATACATAGTATTTATAAGTTTTACATAAAAATAATGTACAACTTCATTTGGGTAAAGAGAACATCGGACTAACCCCAAGGAATAAAAGTGGTTCGGGTAGAATCCCTTACCTTGAGTATGATGGTGTTCTCCACTTGATATTAATGACCTGAATAACCAAATTAGGTTCATTAATTAATAATTACATAACCTATTCTATATTAAAATGATTTAGTAAAACCTTTTTGAGTTTATTCATAACCTTTTGATTGGTTATGAGGTTCAATTTCATTGTTCGGGTCCGTTTGTTTCCTTGGTTCTAATGGTCGGTTCGCTTATATTCATGTTCGGAGAATCATGTAAAAAAGGGGATGGTTCTCCAGAATTGGATTTATATGTTATTAGTGAAAATACATGAGGTTAAATTATTGTAAATTCCATTTGGTTACTTGGAATGAAGATGAATCATTATATAAATTATTTAATGATAACTATTTGGGTTAATTGGCGATTTTTTGGGCACAACAAACTCATTTGGATTTATAAATCAAAACTATGAGTAAAAAAATATATTATAGAACCATATATGAGACATAATGAATATATTATTGTCTGGTTAAACCATGAAAATGGTTTCATGACCAGAATTGAAGACGGTACGGGAAATTGAAAACCCATCGTCCTTGAATGTGGTAAATTAGCACATCTCAGATGGTGTTTTTATTTTTTATTATTAAATAAATGGAAAGGGGATATTATGAAGAATTATTCCTTTATCATTAAAACATTTCAGTACATGTAAGGTAATATATTCATCACAAAATTTTGATGAAAGAGGGTTAGTAAAGAAAATTAAATGAAATGAACTTGAAAACAAAACAAAAGTTGAGAGATCCCTTATGAAAATTCAGCAACCTAACGGCGTCACTGAAAATTTCATAAAATGAATTTATGAGAGAAAAAAGGGTATATAATCATAAGTAAATAAAAACTAAATTAAGAGGGATACATAATATCAACCCCCAATATATTAAAATGTAAATTCAAAGAGATATCATAAAATAAGTGTTGACTAAAAGAGAAGGGTGAAAGTTTCCCTTACCTTGTGGAGTAACTCCTAAAACTTAAAGGTTGGGACCTTGGGGGATTGAGGACACATTGTGAGGGTTCATAGGGAGGTACAACTACCATATAATCGAGGATTATGAGTTTTTAATGAGAGTAAACAAAGGAAATAGTGTGTATTTATAGTAAAAGAGAGAGAGTTTTTATTAATTTCAAAGGACACCTCATTATGGTTTCTTACAAAACCATGGGATTTACCATGGTATTTGTCCATGGTATTATCCACTTGAAACACCTAATATATTATTTTACTGTAAAAAATTCTACCAAAATTTTATTTTAATTATTACATCATTATGATTTCATTAAACATACTGAAAACTCAAAACTATATTTTTACTATTCCTGAAAAATTCAAGTATTTCAGAAAAATCCAAAAAATTCACCTTGACCATTTTTTGACGTGTAGAATTCAAAAATGAACTCCATTTTTTGAAAATAATTTTCTAAAAAAATAATTTAATTTTTAAATAAAATCATAATTTATTCAACAAAAACAGCATTAAAATGATAACTCATTTTATAACACCTTAAAAAAATAATCAAGGTTCTATAAAATTATCTTATAACCATAATACAATAAAGTAACCATTTATGATTACATTTTATGAAAATAAATTTCCATTTTAAATTATTAAATTAATCAAAAAAATTGTAAATAAAAATATTTTTGACATACAAAAATACTAATTCTTATACTATAATTGTTTTTTCACTTCTAAGATGTCTAAATTGTATTTATAAATTCATGGGTGAATTTTTTATTTTATTTTTTTATTACTATTCATTACTATTAATAAAGGAATGTCACTATTCATAAAGGTATGTTACTATTCATAAAAAATTAAGTTTGTCTTATCAGACTCCAAATAACTTAATGATCACAATTGTAGATGACCATTTTTTGAAATTAAAAACCCATAAGTGACAAAGTTGTGTTTAAAGGTCACATAGTACTTAGTATTTCATTGTGTTGTGATTTCATGTGATTATATGACATTTTTATAAGAAAGTAATTTCCATTGATAAAACATTGGGTCGTTACATTCTTCCCCCGTTAAGAAATTTCACCCTCAAAATTCCATTTTACATTCTAGTCCATAAACAGGTGCGAGTACTTTTCCTTCATTTATTCCTCCAATTCCCATGTTGCCTCTTTGTACTTATGGTTCCACCATAGTACCTTGACTAGGTGAGTAGTATTGTTACGTAGTACTTTATCTCTATGATCCAAGATCTTAACTGGTTGCTCCTCATAAGAAAGATCATCTTCCAAATGTACCTCCACTGAATAGAGTACATGTGAAGGGTCTGGTATGTACTTCCTGATGAAGAAAACATAAAATACATCATATACTTTGGCCATGGTAGATGGAAGTACTGGTTGATAGGACACAACTCTGAATCAATCCAGGATCTTGAAGGGGCTGATGTACCTAGGACTTAGCTTCCCTTTTTTTCCAAACCTCATGGCCTTCTTCCATGGAGATATGTATAGAAATATCATGTCTCCAACTTTTAACTCAGGGTCCTATCGACGATTGTCTGTATAACTATTTTGTTTACTTTCGGTTGTCTTAATATGCTGCTGAATGGTTTTCACCTTCTCCAACATTTCTTTGACCATTTCAAGTCCTAGAAGCTTACTCTCACTGACTTCATCCCAACATACTGGTGTTCTTCACCTTTTCCCATAAAGGGATTTGTATGGTTTCATTTGGATGCTTGAGTGGAAACTATTGTTGTAGGAGAATTCAAATAGTGTAAAATGTTCGTCCCATCCTACTTTGAAGTCCAAAGAAAATTCTATAAACATATCTTTGAGTTTTAGAATAGTTCACTCATATTGGCCATCAGTTTGAGGATGATAGGTCATATTGAAGTTTAGTTCAGTGCTTAGAGCATATTGGAGACTATTCTAGAACTTCGAGGTGAATCTCAGATCACGATCGGATACAATAGATAATGTTACTTCATATAGCCTTACCAATTATTTGATATAAATCCAAGAAAGTTGATCCAATGAGAAGTCATCTCGAATCATGATAAAGTGATATATATTTTGAAGACGATCCACAATGACCCATATAGCATTGTTTCCTATGAATTTCCTTGGAAGTATAGTGACAAAGTCCATGGTAATGTTCTCCCACTTACATGTTGGTATGGGTAGTGATTGAATCATCCCCTTAGACTTTTGCCTCTCAGCCTTCACTTTCTAATATACCAGGCACTTTGATGTATATTTAGAAATATCCCTTCTCATATTGTCCCACCAAAAGTTTTCTCAGAGATCTCGATACATCTTTGTGCTCCCTGGGTGAATAGAGAAGGTCGAGCTATGTGTGCCATTCAAAAGCTCCTTCTTTATCTCTAGATTGGATGGTACACATAATAGTGATCCAAATATTACAACTCCTTCCTCATTAATTTCAAAATCAGAGGATTTCCCATTTCTGATATCTTCTACCCTTTTCTGAATTTCCACATCTTTTCCTTGAGCACCCTTTATTTTCTCCATGAAATATGGTTGAGAAATCATTTGAGATAGGATTGATGATGTTCCTATCTTAATGATTCCCATGTCTATCCTCTGAAAATATAATAATATCAGATCCTTTTCAATTATCATCATTGATAAAGATGAAGGATCCTTTCTACTTAGAGCATCTTCCACCTTTTTTACCTTATCAGGATGGTTGTGGATTGAGTAGTAATAATCCTTGATGAGATCTATCCATCTTTGTTGGTGCATATTAAGCTCTTTTTTTGTGAATATATATTTGAGACTCTTGTGATCAGTATATATCTTACACTTCTCCCCATAGAGATAATGCCGCCATATTTTCAATGTAAAGATCACAACCGCCAACTCCATATCATGTGTGGGATAGTTTTTATCATGGGTTTTTAGTTTCCTTCAGGCTTAGGCTATCACATTATCATTTTTCACCAGCACACATCCTAATCCCTTCTTAGAAGCATCACTATGTACCACAAAAAGTTCTTCACTTACTAGGAGTGTGAGTACTGGCATAGTGATTAGCCTCTTTTTCAACTCCTTAAAATAGTATTCACATTCCTGAGTCCAAAAAAACTTTACTCCCTTCCATGTTAACTTAGTTATTGGGTTTGAAAATCATAAAAAGTTATTCAAAAATCATTAACAATACCCAACTAGACCTAGAAAGCTACGGATATCTGTTACAGATGTTGTCCTAGGCCACTCTTTAATCACCTTTGTCTTGTAAGGGTCCACAAATATCCATTTACTAGTGATGACATTCCCCAAGAATGATACTTCCTACATCCAGAACTCACATTTACTGTACTTTTCATAAAGCTTCTCCCTTTTCAAAGTTTTTAGCATAGTATTCAAATGCTCCTCATGTTCCTCCTTGCACTTGGATTATATCATAATATCATCAATAAAGACAACCACAAATTTGTCAAGGTAATATCTAAAGACTCTATTCATTAAATCCATGAAAATTGATGGAGCATTAGTGAGTCTGAAGGGCATCACTATGAACACATAGTGTCCATACCTCATTCAAAAGGCAGTCTTGGGAATATCTTCCTTCCTCGCCTTTGATTGGTGATATCCCGGTCGAAGGTCCTCCTTAGAGAAAGAACTATCCCCACAAAGCTGATCAAACAATTCATCTATCTGTGGAAGGGGATACTTGTTCTTTATCATGATTTTATTGAGCTCATGATAATCAATGCAGAGGCGCATAGATCCATCCTTCTTCTTAACAAAGAGGACTGGTGCACCCCATAGTGAAGCACTCGGGCGTATAAAACCCTTCTACAGATTCTCTTGTAACTACTTCTTTAGCTCTTCTATCTCCACGGTATCCATTCTATAATGTGTCTTTAATAAAGGCAGAGATATAGGAATAAGTTCAATTGATAACTCAACCTCTCGTTCAGGATTAAGAGTACAAAACTCTTTAGGGAATACATCAGTGTAATCCCTCATGATGGGCATGTCTTCAAGAATGATTATCTCCTTTTTCTCAATCATTTGAGCTAGAAATGCTTTCTCATAAAGAATTAATATCCACATTTGAGACACTGGTTCAAAAGGAGATTAATCTTCCTCTTTAAACTTGTAAATAATTGGAGGATACTTCGAGATGTGAAGATTGATCTCCCTTTCCTGAAAGTTGATGTTGTCCTTGTATAAAGACAGCCAATCTATGCCCAAGATAGCATCAAACTCAACTAAAGGAAGTATGACAAGATTTTCTGAGAGGTTCAGTCCACAAACATTAATTGGGGAAGAGTTATAAACCATGGACGCAATAATTTCCCCATTCACTGTTCTCATAGATAACTTTTCCTCTAAATTTTGATGTGGTGTTTGAATAGTTCTACTAAACTTGTAAGATATGAAAGAATGTGTAGAACCAGAATCAAATAGTACGTTCACTATTCTTGAATTAATAACTAGTGTACCTATCACCACATCATTTTCAGGATCCATATCATCAGTAGTGATAGCATAATCCCTTCTTCTTTTCCTTTGATGTTTTTATTGATTTCCTCTGACAACCCTTGGCTTAGGGAAATTTTTTTCATAATGCCCGGGCTCTTTGCAGTTGTAACACTACACCACTGGATGAGCATTGATCTAAACCTTCCTTTCTTCTTCCACATTAGTGGGACTTTTCATATCCCTTTGGATGTTCTTGGATAGATGTCTCATCTTTTCACATTTGAAGCAATTCCTGGTTCCCTTTAGAAACTTCCCAGGATGCTTCTTCCCACAACTTGTACAAGTGGGATATTTGGGCTTCTTTCCATAATGGGAATTGTTTGTTAAACCACCCATGTTGTTCTCCATTTTTTCTTCTTGTCAATGGGGCCACGAGACCCCTGAGAGTCTCTAATCTCTATTTCAACTTTGAGGGCACAAAAGACAATCTCCTCATGACTATCAACATCTCAAATCTCCAATGCTTTTTGTAGACTCAGCTTTAGTCCACTAAAGAAATGATCCACATTTCTTTCGGTGTTCATGACAAATCTATAGGTTTACCTTTCAAGCCTTGTAAATTTTGCTTCATACGCCCCAATGGACTCATCTTCCTTCTTCTTGAGTCCAAGGAACTCTATTTCCATCTTGAGACGGAGGGTTCGAGGAAAATATTTATTGAAAAACATCCTATTGAATTCCTCCCAATCCATGGAATCGATTTCCTATTGGGGATTTGTGTTCTTGATCAGTTTCCACCACAGATTAGCTTCCCCATCAAAATGATAGACCACTAGTACAACTTTCTCTTCTTCTAAGCATTAGAGGATAGAGAATATCTTTTCAATGGAGTTAATACACCATTCTATGAGGAGGGGATCAAAAGATCAACTAAACATGGGAGGACTTTTCCGCATGAAGGATTCTACGGAAACTTGCTCTTTTATTGGAGGAGGAGGTTGTTCCACATGATTCAAGCTATTATTCATAACTTGAGCCAACTGAGAAAGTATTGTTATGAAGTTTTGAGCACCCGTTCCCATCATATCATGCATATCATTTGGGCATTCTTTACATTCCCTTTCACATTTATTGTTGGAACATGTTCTTCTATTTCCCAACATTATCTAAGAAAAATAATATACATTTATAGGGCTTTAATTCTTAGTTATTGATCATAAAAAAGAAACTTTGAACATAAGGGGATAAACTTTTAAAGGAGAAGTATATCCTAACTTGTGATTCCCTATGTTTTAATCTAGGTTATCCTTGATCTATTTATTAGCTTATATTCTTATGGGATTTTTTCTTTCCCTTAATAATGGTTTGTACCAATCTCTTGAATTTAACAAGGCATATCCCCTGGGAGTGTCAATACAAGAGTGAATCAAGGCTTGTTTTCATGTACCAGGATACCCCGGGTCAAGCCTGAAACTCCTTATCCGAGTTTTTACGACAAGTTACATCTGTGCCAGAGCCACCTCTACCTGTTTATATCCAGATAGGGACATATTTTCCTGATAAACCACTTACTCTATACTTACTAAAATTTAGGGATGTTTTCTTATACTTAGTCTCATCCTTAAGGTTCTCACTAAGGTTCTCTATTCCTAATATCCAAAAATAACTAAACCATCCTATAATACCAACTATAGTGACCCTATCCTTTCACATATAACATTACATGATTTTAAGCATAATTATACATCAGAGTACAATCCAAGGATCATAAATTATAGTGTCTTGGAAGACTAGGTATATAATCAAACATTATAAAAACAACTTTTTATTTAAACTCAAAAATGATCTCTTATCTTCCATTGTTCTCATACATATTCATATGATACCCTAGGGAACACATGAACAAAGATATGAGCTAAAAATCCCAGTAAGGGAGTATACATAAGAATAAGGCTTTAGCACATGGGATAGAAGGTATGAAATAATGATAAAAAAACATGGAACATATGGAATCATAACATATAAACATGGGATTATATAAACCTTTAATAATAGTAATGTGGTAGCAACATAAAACGTGACTTTAGTATGAGTCAAGTCTAACCTCCAAGATCGTTTCACATAGTAGCACAATCCAAGGCTAACCACCAAGATTGTCGCACATAACATCTCATGAAACTTAACTTTACCTAATGCATTGGAGAGAGATATGGTAACACCCATCTTAACATGTTCATGAATATGCTTTCCACATAAATAATCATACATAATCAATCATACATAAACATAAGTAAACCCATGGAGTGAAATGGTTATCACATTCATGTCATAAAGCATAATGAATGGGTGTATCATAAAAGTGTCCATGAGAGAAAGTAATTAAAACATACATGGAAATTAATAAGGTAAAATAGACATATATCATGGTAAGTGATGTAAAACATAAGTGACAATATGTAAGAAGATTATTTAGGAAACTCTTATCATTAAAACATTTTAGTGCGATTTTAAGGAAAATACTAAAGAGCATTTAAAATCGAAAAGGGAATAATCTTTTATATAAAAACAAAAGTGAAACAAGAATTTTTTAATAATAAAAATAATGATTTTATAAATACAATGGTGGATTAAATAGAGTATATATTGAACTTTAAATTAGGTAATAATTCGGGATGTTCCCTCAAAATAGGTTTGCTTATCAGGAAAAATTAAGGAGGGAATCACTTAAAACATATATATCCCTGAAAGAGAATGATTTATGGACCTTGAAACATTAGTTTTGAGCATATAAATAGTATGTATAAGTTGTACTTAAAAATAAAGGACAACTTCATTTGGGTAAAGAGAACTTTGGAGCAACCCAAAGGAATAAAAGTGGTTCAGGTAGAATCCCTTACCTTGAGTCTAATGGTGTTCTCCACTTGATATTAATGAACTGAATAATCAAATGAGGTTCATTAATTAATAATTCCAGAACCTCTTCTATATGAAAATGATTTATTAAAACCTTTTTGAGTTTATTCATAACCTTTTGATTGGTTATGAGGTTTAATTTCATTGTTCGGTTCTGTTTGTTTCCTTGGTTCTAATGATCAATTCACTTATATTCATGTTTGGAGAATCATGTAAAAAGGGGGATGATTGTCTGGAATTGGAGTTATATTTTATTATTGAAAATACAGGAGGTTACATGATTTTAAATTCTATTTGGTTACTTGGCGTGAAGATGAATCATTGTATAAATTATTTAATGATAACCGTTTGGGTTAATTAGTGATTTTTTGAACAGAATGAACTCATTTGGATTTATAAATAAAAACCATGAGTACAAAAATATTCCAGAACCATATATGAGACATAATACATATATTATGTTCTGATTCAATAATGAAAATGGTTTCCTGACTATAATTTAATATGGTAACGGAAATTTAAAACCCATCGTCCTTGAATGTGGTAAATTAGCACATCTCGGGTGGTGTTTTTATTTTTTATTATTAAAGAAAGGAAAATGAGAGATGATGATGAATTATTCCTTTTTCATGAAAAAATTAAATTACATATAAGGTACTGGATTCATCACAACATTTTTATAAGAGGAGGTTAGTAAAGAAAAATAAATTAAATGAACTTGAAAACAAAACAAAAGTTGAGATATCCCTTATGAAAATTCGGCAGCCTCATAGCGTCGCTTAAAATTTCATAAAATAAATTGATGAGAGGAAAAAGGGTATCTCATAATATGGAAATAAAAATTACAGTAATAGGGATAAATAATATCAAACCCCAACATATGAAAATGGAAATTCAAAGAGATAACATAAAATAAGTGTTGACTAAAAGAGGAGGGTGAAAGGTTCCCTTACCTTGTGGAGTAACTCCTAAAACATGAAGGTTGGGACCTTTGGGGCTTGAGAAAACCTTGTTAGGGATACTAGGAAGGTAAAACCACCATATATTATATTATTATGAGTTTGTAATTATAGTAAACAAAGGAAAGAGTGGGTATTTATAGTAAAAGAGAGAGTTTTTTATTAATTTCAAAGGACACTTCATTAGTAGTTTCTTACAAAACCATGGGTTTTCCCATGGTATTTGCCCATGGTATTAGCCACTTGGGAAACCTAATATCTTATTTTACTATTCAAAAGTCGACCAGAATTTTATTTTAATTATTATATCATTATGATGTCATTAAACATACTGAAAATTCAAAACTGTATTTTTACTATTCTTGGAAAATTCAAGTATTTTAAAAAACTCACAAAAATTAAACCTAACCATTTTTGACATGTAGAATTAAAAAGTGAAATAATTTTTTTGAAAATATTTTTTAAAATATTTTTAATTTAATTTTTAAATAAAATCATAATTTATTCAACAAAAACAATATTAAAACTATAACTTGTTTTATAACACCTTGAAAATTTAATCAAGGTCCCATAAAATTATCTTATAACCATAAGAAAATAAAGTAACCATTTATTTTTAAATTTTATGAAAATTCATTTCCATTTTAAATTATTAAATTTATCAGAAAATTGTAAATAAAAATATTTTTTACATACAAAAATACTAATTCTTATACTATGATTGTTTTTTCACTTTTAAGATGTCTAAATTGTATTTATACATTCATGGGTGAAGTTTATATTTTTTTGGCTTATTACTATTCATTACTATTCATAAATGTATGTTACTATTCATAAGGGTATGTTATTATTCATCAAAAATTAAGTTTGTCTTATCAGACTCCAAATAACTTAATGATCATAATTGTATATGACTGTTTTTTGAAATTCAAAACACATAAGTGAAAAACTTATGTTTAAAGGTCACATAGTACTTAGTAGTTCATTATGTTGTGATTTCGTGAGATTATATGAAATTTTTATAAGAAAGAATTTCTATTGATAAAACATTGGGTTGTTATAGTAAGAATGTTATCAGATGTTGAAAGGTTACATAAATCCATGTCTCCTAGAGTAATACATATTAGTGAAGTAGATGCAAGACATATCATTAAGCTAGATATCTTCCACATTCAACCAAATATGATGTTAAAAATTCAAGAAATGGAGACTAAAAATAGGATGTTATCCAGCTAAATGGATGAATTGAGATCCATTATCTATGAAATATAAAAAAAATTATACTAAATAGTTATATTTACTAGAGAGATTAGATTCCATACCTACAATTGTTTCTTTAACATCTACTGCTCCACCTTCTATTACTCATATTGATGTGGAGTTGATATGTTCTATTACTCATATTGAGAATATATGAATGCTTTCATGGGTTATATTCCTACCTATCAACAGGAGTAACTTTATAAGATCATGAAACATAGTGATCAAATATATGAATTGGTTATGGAATGTTTGAATGAATCTCGAAGTGATTGAGAGACTATAACTAAGGAAATAAAGTACTACATTTCCAGAATTTATACAAAAAATGATCTCAATTACCATTTTAAATTTCATGCTGAAAATCTAAGGATGCCTTTTATATCCATGGAATTCAAGGAATAGGTGAATCATTTCAAATTCTTTGCCCCATTGCACAATATTTTTATGGAAGTGAAGAATTATTTCTTCATATAAATGGGGAGATTTAGTAACATAATTGTGGATTTTTTGAACTTATTGAAGCCATTTTTGTATGCTTCTAGGCCTATAGTGATTTTAATTAAATCCATTCCTATGTATTTCCTCACCTCTAAACCTACTACCACACCACTTCCTCCTCAGTTTCAATATTTTTTCATGTCATCAGTTGGGTTATTTGGAATCTCAAGCTAGTAGTGATCAAGGATCTTCCTACTTCTACCTCTGCACCCTCAGCTTCACCCTTTGTACAACCTATCAAAGTAAAAGGGAAATATCCAGTGGTCCCTACCTCCTATCAAGTTGAGAGTGGTTTTTATTTATATTATACTTTAATAGGGGTTTTATTTTCCCTTTTATTAATTTTTTAGATGTAATTATTAACATTTTCATCTAATGAAAACACTATTTTATTCATATTAATATATTTCCTTGTATTTATTTTATTTTCTTATATTTTTTATAATACCAAAATGGGGATATTATAGACTAAAATTTTAAGAATATAAAGAATATAAATATTTAAGTGTTTCCCATTACTCATTAATATGTTAAGAATAACATTCTTTATTTTCATCTATATTTTTTTCTTATTTGTTTTTATAAACATGGTTATAAAATTCCATGATTTGTGATCATAAAAAGGGAGGAGATTTTCGGTACCTCATTGTTTTAATGATTAAAAATCATGTTTTTTATATTTCTAATAAGATTAATTTTTTATGATAGTACATAATTTTTTGGAGAAACTTGGTTAATTATAGATCTACAATTAGTTCAAAAAATCTACTGTTATCTATGAAGATATAACATTAGTTCAGTAAGATCTATTAGTGAATTATATCTACCACTGGATCATCTACTATTGAGGATATCTACCATCAATTCAATAGATCTATTGTTTATTACATCTACCGCCAGTTCACCTGATCTACCACTAATTAGATCTACCTCTAGTTTATATGATCTAACATTGATAGATCTACCATTGGACCATGCTACCACTAGTCTGAGCTACCATCAGAATGATCTACCACTAGAAATCATCTACTTCCAGAGTATATCTAATTCAACTCTATGTTATCACTGGGGTGAAATACTATTAACAATGAACTACTACCAGTATGCAATAATCTTTGTCCATATTCTCTTATTAAAATTTAATTCCTCCAATGGATAGTTCAAGGAATTAAATGCTGAAAACCCAACATGGATTTAAGAATCATTATTCCTAAATCACTCCACTGATGCATTGAAGACAAAGTCATAATTTCCTTATTTAGTTCTCAGTACGAGGATCCAGGATATTTTTATTATTATTATCTAATTGAAAATTTATCCTAGAGAATTATATATTTTTATAACTCTCTCATATGAGTGTGTAATCAATGGTGTGTGGAATATACAGTTTAAAAAAACATCCATACACTAAATTAGATACAAAACCTAATACACCTTTATGTGGAAGGACTTTGGACACCTACAGATAGAAAAAAGAATTATTTTTTCAAACTCCAGGATACTCTATTTTCCTGCACTTTTTGAAGAACCTTTTTAATATTCTCACAAATACAAATTCCAGGATTGAGCAACATTGTCTTTTCTTATCTCTACTCATTTTTTATTTTTTTTATGCTTTATTTTTGATCCATGTGTTTCATTACTCTTATTATTTATACACGCTATCTTTTGGGCTTAAATTGGAGAATACTTGATATTCTCTCAAAATATTTTAGATATTTCCCCATGAATACCTATGGAAAACGTCTTGTATATCCTATATTTTTTTCTTCACGTGTATAACTGTGGAAGAGGATTTGATCTTGGAAAACCTGTGTGTTATTGATTGTAAAACCTGATATAGGTTTTGGATCAAGTTTATTGTTTAATAAATTACTTGTAGGTAGGTGATTTCCATGTTTATTGAATTAATTATTGGCTTAAGACCAAACCCCTTGTTTTATTCCTCTATATGTTTTATCAGTTTTTTTCGACATTTCATAGCTAAAACTGTATCTATTATTTAAAATATAAAATAAAACTTCATTTTTATAGTTAGACTTAATTTTTTTTATATAAATTGTTTGATTAATTAATTAGTTTCAAAAGTGAAAGTGGTTTAAAATATTTTTTTAACTAAGCCTTAATCTTGCTTTGAGAAATTATTTGAAAGATCAAAATTATATAATTTAACTATTTTAACTAACTAGGTGTTTTTATTAATTTAGTGGATTTTATTTTAATTGGTTTTAAACATAAGTTTTTATTGGGAACTCAATTCACCCCCCCCCCCCCTCTTGAGTTACTCAATTCGACCAACATTTGGTATTAGAGAATTTTTTCAAATATATTTTCAACTATTATTTAGTTGTCTTTTAAAAATCTTAAATGTATGTTATTTCTAAATTTAATTCATTTTGGATAATAATAGACAAGATGGGTCAACTAAAAATAGGCCTCCTTATTTTAATGTCACAAACTATGCTCAATGGAATACTAAAATGAAGATGCATATTGAAAGTATGGGTGCTGAAATCTGGACTATAATTGAGGATAAGTATGAATTACCCAAAACTTATAGAGATGAATGGAGTGAACATACTGTAACATATTATGAAAATAACTATACATATATAAATTCTTTATATTATGCTTTAGGATATAAATAGTTTAACAGAATATCATATTGTACTACTACATTTTAAATTTGGGGTACTTTAGTTGTTTCTCATGAAGGAACTTATAATAGCAAAGAAATACATTTGAATACTTGTACTATTAAATATTATACTTTTAATATGAAACTTTATGAACCAATTTCTGATATGTATCTCAAGTTTAATGAGATTGCAAACATGATGCATTCACTAGGGAAACCAATTTTTGATAAAGATCGAGTGATGCACCTTTTGAGATGTTTTCCAAACAGATGGAGAGTAACTTTAGTTTGAATATGAGAGTCATCTGATGTAAGTAAGTTTCCTATTAAATATATGATAGGAAGGCTCATGATATATAAATAGGAGCTCAAAGTAAACAAATAATAATAGGATGAAACAAATAGGAAGTTATTATCTTTCAATAATTCTGACTCAAAGGAAAAAAGGAAGGCTAAAGAAGACATCCCATGTGATGGAGATTCATCTTCATATGGTGACGAAGAAATGGATCACTTAGCCTAATGATTCAAGAAATTTTACAAAAGTAATAAATTCTTCAAGAATTAAAACTACATAGTCAAGTATGAAAATAGAGTTAACTTGAGAAAAGAATGGGAAAAATGATACTATAAATGAAATAGTTTTCTATGAATGTAAGATAAAAGGACATGTCAAAGATAATTGTCCTAAGATAAAATTTAATAAAAAAGTATGAGAATATTGATAAGAGTTGCATGAAATATATAAAAGAAACTTGGATTAATTTAAAGGATATATCAAGTGAATCAGATTCAAGTAGGGAAGACAACCATGATAGAGCCAATATGTGTTTTATGAAAAACACATCTGAGGTATCTAATTTTTTTCCTGCATCTCCTGTACATATTTCAAACATATCTAGAGATGAAAATAGTGGGAAAAAACATTTCTAATAAAGAAATTTTTGAATACTATAATATGTTGGAAAATAATTTTAATGAACATAAAGATAAATATAAAATTATAAAGAAGTAGCATGCCTTGACTGCTCATTTTAAAATTGATCTTAGTATAGAAAAGGATAAAAATGATCAATTTCTAAAAGAGAACAATGAGTAAAAATTATATAATGATAAATTAAAAAATTATTTTGACATATTTACAAATAGAATAAATACCATGACCAAGATTCTTGGAAAGAAAACTACCCATAAATATACTACTATAATAGGCAATCATCCAGGAGAGAGAAGGATCATTAAAAATAACTTTATTCCTAGATCCTGCTCTATAAAATATGTTACTAGTTTATATTCTTCTATACATAAAATTTTTTTATTTCTAAAAGTTTAAAATTGACTTATAGTAAACTTGTTAAGTAGTTATGGATTCCTAAATCTTTGATTACTAGCATTTCTTGACCAAAGAAAATTTGGGTACCAAATTCATTTTTGGTGTAGAATTTATTTTGCAGAAAAATTACTTGAAAAACTCCAATAATTATAATATTTGGTGTCCTAGAACCAACTAGTTGTACTTTGATTACATGGATATTTAATTTATTTAAATATTAAATGTCTTATTACATATTGTTCATTGTTCTACATGATTATGATTTAATAATGTCCTAGAGTATTTTTTGCATTGATAAGGTCATGAAGTTCTCCGCTATGATGATAACCTTGAAATGCTATAACAATATTCTTAAATATAGTTCTACGGTTTGATGACATACTATTATGGGACACATAGAATGTAGACCGTTATATGTGAGTACTCGTAAGCAGATGAGACTTCCTCTCATAAAGTTCGCACTTGGTAATCTTCAATACAGAAGATTATGAGAACAGACCCACTAGTAGGAATTCCGCGTGTTTTGATGTCATTGGATATTTCAATCTGTGTGCATGTGTAATGATCCTTAGACTTTAAGATTATCATTAATACATGTCATAATTCACGCACTTTAATTTATTAAATAAAATCATCATGAAGATATTTGGCAGGAGGTAGGGTACGCTGGGTGTGTCATGAGTGGCATGTTATTAATGGATAAGTTGAGGAAGTATTTATCCCTTCCATTTATGGAAGTTGATATCTAGGACCTTTTATTGAAATAGAACCATCGCACTAAATTATGTGGCCATGGTGTAATGATGAATTTATTTCAGGTATTCAAAGAATGACGTATCAAGAATAAAAGTTGACGACACTATCATGAAACTTTATTGATGAGATATTGTGAAAAAGGGATTATATTACACAGTGAGCGTTCGTATGTGGATGTTGTTGTTGTGACCTTAAGTTCTTTCTATTTGGTGCCTTGACCCATTTCTATATAGTACTCTTGGACTTTAGTCAATCCCACCAAATGTCAACGAGAAAGAATCCTATAGGGTCACACACTAAGTGTTTCTGGTGGTCTTGGTTAAATTCTATTTGAATTTAATTAATAAATATTATTCTCAAGACAACGGAATAATTTTATTCAAATTTAAATTATTTCATAAATTAAATAAATATTTATTCACCGGATTGTGGGTAAAATATATTTATTTGTTTTATTGAACATTTAATAAATATTTATTTACTAGTTTATAAATAAAATATTTATTTAAGAGAATAAATTATTTATTTATTTATTTGGGTGTTCAATAAATGGAAGTAGAGTTTGATCAGACCAAGGCCGGTCTGATAGTAAAATAATTATTTGAAAAATGATAAATAATTATTTAATTATTTGGCACAAATTAAAATAACACTTTTATTATTTTTTGATGTGGAATTTTATTTATAATTCTGTTTTGCGCAAGTTGGAACACCATAAATAATGAAGCAGTTTTATTATTAATAGCATGGGTTTTCTCTAAGGTTATGAATGTATTTAATTGTTGTTACACAATTAAATATTTTAATTGAAGCCCCATGTCAATAAATAAACACATACGTCTATTGTACCATGTACTAAATTGCATGGCTGTCGAATTGAGAATTGTTGAGCTAAACAATTTCTCTCTCGAATACTCTTCCCACCCCTCTCAAGAATGAGAGACATTCTTCAAGTCTGAAGATCAAGTGATCAAGAACAACCAACACAAGACACTCGCTTCACCACACTAGCACCCAGAGAATGAGCGGTGTCAATCAGAGGCCATCAGAGCATGTGTGGATCACCTCTAGAGGGATTCTAGTTTGGATCCTTGCAAGCATAACAAGATAATCTGGAAGGGGCATTTCAGACGATCAACATCATCAACTAAGAAAATACCAAAGATCCAGGTATTCTTTTCTTTATGAAATTAATTAAATTAATTATAAACATGATGTGAAAGATCCTATCTAAAGGTTTTGGGACTCTTCCTTATTTATCTAAATCTTTGATTCTATTTCATGGATACTGGCATTCATCATCATATTGATCCCGAAATAATCATTGATCATGGTAAAAATAAAATTTGGGTGTCGGCCCAACCATGCTTCCACTGCACCTAAAACCTTAAAGTGGTATCAGAGTGGTTACATCATAGTTTATAATTATTTAAATATTTCATTGATGATTTATGCATTTAATAATTTAGTTGTTTTAATTAAAGTTAATCGTTCTGAAAATATGAATCTCAAGATTTGTTCCTCCTCTTTCATTTCTCGTTCACCTTATAGAAATGATATTTTATTTTAATTTTGATTAAAATAAAATAGAGGATCTCATCCAAAGGTGCCAAAGGTTCCTGGACGTACAACACCATAACACACAATGTGTATTCGATAGTACATGTCGTGTATCCAAGGTTCAATGCACCGGGTTTGGTCTGCCAAACCAAGTTGTGTCATTGGAGTTTGTCTAAGTCTTAATGACTCCATGTGTTGACTAGGAATAGGTGTCACGTGGTGTTTGGATTACATTTCATGTGGCCCACTAGACATGATGTGTATTCCCTTCAGGTTAGGGTTGGACCGTGTACCCTATACACGGCTTTCCTAGCTGGAGATCATGTAACGAGGAACTACATGGTGTGTAGCCCATTGGACACAATGTGTACTCCAAATATTTCTAAAGTACACTTACATGTCGTTTCCTTGGGCATTTACTTCGAATGGATGGTGAAAAATAGTACACACTGTGTAGTTGGAGCTACACGCCGTGTAGTTAGAGCTACACACCATGTAGTTGGAGCTATACACCGTGTACTCATCCAAATTATGCAGATTTATTAAAATATATTATTATATTATACAAACCCTTGAGACGTGTACCATAGTGTGGGCGTAAATCTAAGGCACAACACATGATAGGTGTTTTATATATATTTTTTTAATTTAACATCTGTGTAATGTTCATTTCTACTCATTAGGTAGTTATGAATAGGAATTCACTGGGTTTCCTCCAAGGTACAAGTTACGTACAAATATAATTTTAAATTAATTTATTTGTTTAAAATTATGATGGATGAGAATCTCAAGGAAATTCATAAAATAGTTTAAGATAAAAGTATTGATTAATTAAAGATGATAATTAATTTATTCAAGTGTGATTTATCTTAAATAAAAATGATTAAATAAGTGAATTCTAGTTTTATTTATGCGTAAATATTTTTGAATGTATGTATGATCATGAGCAAGACCAAGACCTTTGTATGTTGATGGTTTCTTTTAATTTTTTTATTTAAATTAAATTTGTTGGTCTGTGAGCCTTCTCCTCATTAATATATAGGGTCTACGTGCCCAAGGTTTTTTTATGTAAAACCACTTTTTACCCCTCAACTGTATGTGAGTTAAAAAAAAGAGTCATATGTAATGGATGGAACTCCAAAGATAGTGGAGGCGGTTCAATATGGATCTGAGACGAAACTAATCCCTGGAGATACATAGGTGGACAGGTGGAAAGTTATAAGCACAAACCCAAAAGGCTCAATATGTTTCTCCCCTAGGTCAGGGTTATTTTATCAACCGCTAGATAAACTAACCATTAGAAAATCTCATGATCATGCCCTTTAATTTATTTTATTTCTATCAATTTCATGGTTTATCATTATGGATGTGTTGTCACGATCGCATAATTAGTGAATTAAACAAGCATGCAAGATGAAACTAAAATAAACTATACTTATGCGTAAATATTATCAAGATATGGTTAATCACTTAAGTAATTTCCGCTTAATATTAACAAGAATGTGATAATGATAATTATCAATTCATGCATAAGAGATAAAAATCCCTCAAATAAAATATTAAGTCAGACCAAGCCTTCTGTTACTTGATTAAAGTCAAAACTCCATAAAACTATGTGTCTGACCAACCTTTGTTGGGACACTTACTTTTATACAGGAAGCCCTTATGAAATGTTTCAGGTTGACTTAACCATATTACATCAAGAGGAGTATCCCTTTCTAGACTTGGTGTAATATTGGAGGAAATAGTTGAGGAAATCCAAAGTCATGATTTCAGGATTGGGGAGTCCACTCAACATATCAAGGAGCTGAAAGCCCAAAGTTGTAAAAAACATGCCTACCTAAATACCTTCTAATATATTGACCAACCCTTTTGGGGTTATGCTAAGGGGAATATGGATCATTGACACTAGAATTTCGTGGCAACTAGACATTCTGAGTTCAATGGTGAGGTCCATTGGGACTTGATAAAATTGTGGGAGACTTAATAAAATTTATTATTTATCATAAAATGTAATCAATAAAGTACTAATGACTTGTTCTTTTAATTGTAGAATAAAAATGAAAAGCTCATCAACCACACTATCCCTACGATCAATTCTGGATAAAGAAAGCATCATCACCAACAATAACTTCTAGGAATTGTTTAGACGCCTTCAGGTTATCCTATTCCATGAACAGAAGTCTTACGTGATGGAGTCAACATTACCTGATCTTCCTGCCAAAGAGGCGAGTGATGAGGATTTCTTGGTCTATGAGAAACATATGAGAAATGTAGTTGACATTATATGTTTGATTCTATCATCAATGTCTAGTTAGCTCATTAAGTCTCATGAAAACATGGATGCTTATAGCATTCTCAATCACCTCTGTGGTCTTTACCAGGAGACATAAAGATAGGAAAGGTTTGAGATCTCTAAGGAACTCTTTCAGAGAAATCATATAGAAGGTGCCCCAGTTTGGCCTCATGTAGTCAAGCTCATTGGCTACATTAATCACCTGGAGGTTCTAGGGTTTAAACTCCCCGAATAACTGGGCACTGATATCATTTTTGCATCAATCCCTCAAATCTTCTCTATATTTTTTGTTAATTTTAACATGAACAACATTAAGAAGTCTCTATCTGATATTCTTATCCTCATTCACCAAGTGGTAAAAGATATGAAGTGTGAAAAGACTTATTTCCTTATGGTGAATAAGAGGAAAGGGAAGGGAAAGAGCTTTAAGCCCAAAGCTTCTTCACGTCCTTCCAAGAAAAAGAAGATCAAAGGGGGGAAATGGAATAGGAGGTTGTTTGTTTCGCATGTGGCAAGAAAGGCCACTAGAAGAAGAACTACACCCAGCCTAAGAAGCAATGGGAAGCTTCAGGTGCATTTGTTATTAAATGAAATCTATTTTTTTCTACAAATTGGGTATTAGATACATATTTTCATGCTTACATATGTATCTAAATACAAGAACCATGTAGATTCAGAAAGATTGATCGAGGGAAGTTAGATATGTGAGCAGCCAATGGATCCAGACTTGTTGTTGTAACTGTCGGGGACTACCACATCACATTTTCAACTAGGATGATCTTGGTGTTAAAGGGTTGTTATTATGTGTTGTCTATTACTAAAAACATTATTTTTGTATCTAGATTATATACAGAGGAATTTTTTTTCAATTTTGGAAATGAATTTTTCTTCTTTTACAAAGATAGAATTTTTTTTTGGTAGGGCACATTTATACAACGGTCTTTATGTGATGGATTACACAAACCAATTAATGGAAATCAATAACAAAGATACTTCACATGACTCATACCACACCCAACTTTGGCATCATCGGTTAGGTCATGTAAATGAGAAATGCTTGAAAAAAGTACATCAAGATGGATATTTAGATTCTTTCAAACTAAAACCACTTGGCATATGTCATGCATGTTTACAAGGAAAAATGACCAAATCCCCATTTAGTGGGAAAGGTTAAAGGGATAAAGAACTTCTTGAATTGGCTCATACCAATGTGTGTGTACTATTTCCAGTTGAATAAAGGGGAGGGTACTCATATTTCATAACTTTTACTGATGATTTTAGTACATATGGATATATCTACTTAATGAGGTATAAGTCGTATTCTTTTTATAAGTTCAAAGAATACAAGAATGAAGTTGAGAACCAGCTTGGTAAGAAGATTAAGAAACTCCACTCAAACCGAGGTGGAAAATATATTAATCAAGACTTCATTGATTACTTATGGGAGTTTGGGATCCTATACCAACTCACTCCTCCATACACATCCCAATGGAATGGTGTGAGAAAAAGTAGGAACCGCACCTTGTTAGACATAGTGAGATCAATGATGATTCATACGAGTCTTCTATTATCCTTTTGGGGATATGAATTACAAACATCAGCACACATACAAAACCAAGCACCAACTAAATCGATAAATGGTATTCCATACGAGTTCTGGAGTGGAAATAAATCCATATTATCTAATTTACATGTGTGGGTAAGTGATGCATTTGTTAAGGACTCTTTAGGTAACAAACTTACACCCCGAGGCACAAAGTGTACCTTTATAGGATACCCTAAGGAAACAAGGGGATATTAACTATACAACCACTCATAAAAAAGGTTATAGTGGCAAGACATTACATATTCCTTGAGAGGGAGAACATCTCCAAAATAGATAGTGGGAGTGAGATAGACTTTGATGAAGTTGAGGCTCAAGGTACAAAAGAGTTGCTACAGGAACATATTCCACAAAGCCTCATGTAAGAAATAACTATTCCAGAGACATAAGAGTTGTGTAGGATTGAAAGAGAGGTTAGAGAACCAGAATGGTATGGTTTTCTAGTTACTGAGGATGGTGACTAATTATTAGTTGATAATAATGATCCTATAACCTACAAGGAAGCAGTAAGTGGAAAAGATGTTGCCAAGTGGCAAGAAGCCATGAATTATAAAATGGATTCCATGTACCAAAACCAAGTCTGTATTATGGTAGATCCTCCAGTTGATGTAAAGACTATTGGTTGCAAATGGGTATTCAAGAAGAAACTGGACATAGAAGGACAAGTAAATACCTATAAGGCATGACTAGTTGCAAAAGGGTTCAAACAGAATCAAAGAATTGACTATGAGGAAACCTTTTCACTAGTTTCAATGCTGAAATCCATCATAATTCTATTTTCCATTGTCGCTTACCATGACTATGAGATTTAGAAAATGGATTTCAAAATAGCCTTCCTTAACGGAAACCTTCAGGAAGATGTCTACATGACACAACCTGAAGGGTTTATGACTCCAAAGGATGTTGATAAGTTATGCAAGTTATAGAAATCTATTTATGGATTAAATAAAGCATCCAAGTCATGGAACATTCATTTTGATGAATCCATAAAAAAAATTGGTTTTATCAAGAACAAATGTGAGACTTATGTCTAAAAACGGTTTATTGGGAGTTCAGTCGTTTTTCTAATAGTATATGTTGATAACATATTACTTATTGGAAATAAGATACCAGTCTTATAGTCTATTAAGGAATAGTTGAATCAATGCTTCTCTATGAAGGACTTGGGAGAGGCAGCATATATTATTGGGATCAAGAACCATCATGGTAGATCCAAGAGATTGTTGGGCCTAAGTCAAATTACATACATTGATAAGATACTAAAGAGATTCAATATGGAACAATACAAGAGGGGATTGTTACCAGCATCACATGGCATTCATATTTCTAAGAAAATGTGTCCTCAAAAACATGATGAAAGAAATATAATGGAAAGAACTCCATACGCATCAGTGATTGGGTCAGTCATGTATTTCATGCTATGTACTGGGTTGGATGTATCCTACGCATTGAGTGCGGTAGGTAGATATCAAGATAACCCAGGTGACTGCCATTGGATGGTAGTCAAGACTATCCTAAAGTATCTGAGGCATACTAAGGATATGTTCAGGGTTTATGGTGGAGATGAGGAACTAGTCATCAAAGGATATGCAGATTCTAGTTTCCAGACTGATCAATATGACATGAAGATGCAAACGGGATACATCTTCACTTTTAATGGAGGTGGAGTGAGCTGGAAGAGCTCAAAGCATAGTGTGTTCGTAGATTCTACAGTAGATTCTGAGTATATCATAGCTTCTGAGGTAGCTAAAGAATCAGTTTGGATGTGAAGATTTGTCCATGAGTTGGATGTGATACCTAGCAGTAAAGATCACATCACACTGTACTGTGATAATACTGCAGCGGTGGCTCTCGCAAAAGAACCAAGGTCACATCAGCGTAAGAAGCACATACTTCAGAAGTATTATCACTTGAGGTATTTTTCTTAAAGTGGTGATGTTGTAGTGAGTAGTATTTCCACAAAAGACAATGTGGTGGACCCCTTGACTAAATCCTTGACTCAGCAGAAACATGATCACCATGTGAGGTCTAGCAGACTGAAAGTCATAGGAAATTGGCTCTAGTCCAAGTGGGATTTTGTAATAGTTTGTGTCCTAGAACCAACTGGTTGTACTTTGATTACATGGATATTTAATATATTTAAATATTAAACATCTTATTACATATTGTTCACTGTTATGAATAACTATGATGTAATAATGTCCTAGAGTATTTGTTGCATTAATAAGGTCATGGAAGTTCCCCGCTATGATGATAACCTTGAAATTCTATAACAATATTCTTAAATATAGTTATATGGTTGGATGACATACTATTATGGAACACATAGCATGCAAACCATCAAATGTGAGTAATCGTAAGCAGATGAGACTTCCTCTCATGAAGTTATCACTTGATAATATCCAAGACGGAGGATTATGAGAACAGACCCGCCATTAGGAATTCCACATGTTTTGGTATCATCAGATATTTCTATCTGTAATCGTGTGTAATGATCCTTAGACTTTAATATTATCATTAATACATGTCACGACTCGCGTACTTTTATTTACTGAAAAAAACTGTCACACAGACATTTGGTGGGAAGTAGGGTATGTTGGGTGCATCACGAGTGGCAGGTTATTAATGGATAAGTCAAGGAAGGATTTTTCCCTTCCATTTATGGAAGTTGATATCTTGTCCCTTTTATTTAAGTAGAATTATCACATGAAATTCCATGGACATGGTGTAACGATGAGTTTATTTCAGGTGGTCAAAGAACGATGTATCAAGAATAAAAGTTGATTACACTATCATGAAACTTGCTTGATGAGATATTGTGACAAAGGGATTATATTACATAGTGATCGTTCATATTTGGATGTTGTTGTTGTGACTTTAAGTTCTTTCTCTTGGGTGCCTTGACCTATTGTTAGACAATTCTCTTGGAATTTAGGCAAGACCACCTAATTCCAATGAGAAAGAATCCTAGAGGGTCACACACTAAGTGTTTATGGTGGTCTCAATTAAATTCTATTTGAATTTAATTAATAAATATTATTCTCAAGATAACGGAATAATCTTATTAAAATTAAAATGATTGCATAAATTAAATAAATATTTATTCACCTGATTGTGGGTAAAATATATTTATTTTTTTATTGAACATTTAATAAATATTTATTTACTAGTTTGTAAATAAAATATTTATTTAAGAGAATAAATTATTTATTTATTTATTCGGGTGTTCAATAAATGGAAGTGGAGTCTGATCGTACCAAGGCCGATCCTATAGAAAAATAATTATTTTCAAGATGTAAATAATTATTTAACTAGTTGGCACAAATTAAAATAACGCTGCTATTATTTTGTGATACGGAATTTTATTTATAATTCTATTTTGTGCAAGTTGGTGCACCATAAATAATGACGTGGTGTTATTATTAATAGCATGGGTTTTCTCTAATGATATGAATGTATTTAATTGTTGTTATGTAATTAAATATTTTAATTGAATCCCCATGTCAGTAAATAGACACATAGGTCTATTGTACCGTGTACCTAACTGCACGGCTGGAAAATTGAGAATTGTTGAGATAAATAATTTCTCTCTTGAATCCTCTTCCCTCCCCTCTCAAGAACGAGAGACGTTCTTCAAGGCCGAAGATCAAGTGATCAAGAACAACTGACACAAGACACTCACTTCAGTGTGCTAGCACCCAGAGAATGAGCAGTGTCGATCGAAGGCCATCGGAGCACCTGTGGATCACCGCTAGAGGGATTCTAGTTTGGATCCTTGCAAGCACAACAAGATAATTTGGAAGGGTCATTCCGGATGATCAACATCATCAATGAATAAAATACTGAATATCTAAGTATTATTTTCTTTATGAAATTAATTAAATTAATTATAAACATGATGTGCAAGATCCTCTCTAAAGGTTTTGGTACTCTTCCTTATTTATCTAAATATTTGATTCTATTTCATGGAGACTGGAGTTCATCATCATATTGATCTCGGAATAATCATTGATCATGGTAAAAATCAAAGTTGGGTGTCGGCCCAACCATGATTTCGTTGCGCCCAAAACCTTCAGTAATCACTTATGGTATCTAGATAGTGTATTATTAAGAAACATGACTAGGGAATAGTCATGTTTCGAGAACCTGATCAAGTTTTATGATGTACATGTCACTTTTGGTGACAATTCCAAAGGAAAAGTTATTGGACTTTGTCAAATAAGTAATTATAATACTTTCTTAATTTCTAAAGTTTTATTTTTGAATTGATTAAATTATAATAAACATAGCATATCACAATTGTGTGATGATGTTTTTCAGGTCATATTTGAAAATAATTCTTGAAGTGTTTTTTATTCAAAAATTCTTTAGTTTTTACTACTTTAAGAAATGATAATGTATATGATGTTAACTTAGATTCCTTGTTTTCTTAAAAAAATTATTTATAAGTAAATTTCAAAAATAATCTTCACTTTGGAATTGGAGACTAGGAAATTATAATATTCATTAACTTAGAAAGATAACTAGGAAAGGGTTAGTCATGGATCTTCCTAAACTAGTACTCCAAATTGATAAAGTATGTAACCCATATCAAAAAGGGAAGCATCGTAAAATATCTTTTAAATAAAATAAATAAGTTTCAACTTCTCAACCACTAGATTTGGTTTGCATGGACTTGTTTAGACCATATAGAGTTTCTAGATTAAATGGGAATCAATATTTTTATATCCTAGTAGATAAATTTTCTATATATACTTGGGTATTATTTCTAAATCACAAATTTGAATCTTGTTTCTATTTTACTAAGTATGCTAAAACTATTGAAAATATTAGTGGCCTTAGAATTAAAACCTTAATAAGTGGTCATTAATGAGAGTTTGAAAATAAATATTTTGAATCTTTTTTCTCACAAAATGGATATAATCATAAATTTTCTGCTCCTAGGACCCCAAAATAGAATGTTGTAGTGGAAAGGAGAAATAGAACCCTTTAATAAATTTCTTAGACCATGATAAATGAGTTTGATATAATTATTTATTTTTGGGAAGAAGCTATGAATATAGCTTGTTACATAATTAATAGATTTCTTATAAGACCTATCTTAAAAAGAAATCCATATGAATTATGGAATGGAATAAAACCAAAGTTTAATTACTTTAGAGTTTTTGGTTGCAAATTCTTTATTCTATATATAATGGATAATCATGAAAAATTTTATTCTAAGAGTGATGAAATAATTTTACTTGGATATTCAATATCTAGTAAATCATACAATGAATTTAATAAAAGGAAAATTATTTTGGAGGAATATATACATATCAAATTTGATGAAATAGTTCCACATGAGCCTAAGTCTCCTTTATAAAACCTTGAAGATGATCTATATAATATGAATATAAATGAAAAACCTTTGTATAGTTCTATGAAATAGATAGAAAATCATCCAGTTCTGAGGAAAAACCTGAACCAGAACCTGTAGAGGACAATGAGATAACCATCTCTTTTTTTCATAAAACTGTTAGGACTCATAAATACCATAATTTAGATGTTGTAGTTGGAGACCTAGATAGAGGAACACAAAATAGAGATTATCTTAGAAATTAGGTTGAACACCATTCTTTCTTATCACATATTGAACTTGAGAACATTAATGATAAATTTTGGGTGATGGAAATGCAAGAACTCAATAAATTTGAAAGAAACAGAGTTTGGGAGATAGACCTAAATACATTATGAGGAAAACTTTACACTAATGGATATACTTGAATACATTAGAATGTTTCTTGACTATGAAACACATTTTAATTTCAAACTATATCAAATGGATGTCAAGAGTTCATTATTAAATGGTTATATTTTTTAGGATGTTTTTGTTTAACAACTCCCTAGATTTCAAAATCCTCATTTTCCAAATCATGTTTTTAAATTAAAAAATACTTTATATGGTTTAAAACAAACTCATAGAGCTTGGTATTATGAGATTAGATCTTTTCTAACTTCAAAAGGACTTTCAAAGGCATATCTGATCCTTCTTTATTTATAAAAATAATTTCAAAAGACTTTTTAGTTATAAAAATTTATGTTGATGATATAATTTTTGGATATTATAAAAAATATTTGTGTACTAATTTTTTAAAAATGATGAAAAGTTAATTTGAAATGAGCTTAATGGGAGAACTGAAATTCTTTCTTAGTTTTCAAATTTTTCAAAATAAATATGGAATTGTTTAAAATAAAAGTAAGTACCAAAAATACATTTTAAAAATCTTTGGTTTGGATAGAAAAAAAAGTTATTGATACTCCCATGAGTACAAATTATAAGTTGGATCTTGATGAAACTAGAAATTCGGTATATCAAACCAATTACAGAGGTGTGATTTGAATCTCTCTATACTTGACTGCTAGCTGACCGGATATTATGTTCATTGTATGTATGTGTTCCCATTTTCAATAAAATCCAAAACAATCACATTTACTTTTTGTTAAAATAATTTTCAAATACCTCAAGTATGCAAACAATTTAGGATTGTTCTATCCTAAATAAAAATCATTTGATTTAGTGAGTTATTTATATGAAGACTTAAGTGGTTGTAAGTTAGATAGAAAAATAACATCTAGATCATTTCACCCTTTGGGAAAGTCACTAGTTTCTTGGTGTAGTAAAAAGAAAATTTTTGTTTCAATTTATACTAATAATTCTGAATATATAGTTTCATGAAGTTTCTATGCACAAATGTTGTGGATGAAACACACTTTACTAGATTATGGATATCAATTTTGACATGTCCCAATAAATTTTGACAATGCAAGTTCCATAAATATTTCCAAAAATACAATATATCAATCTAGGACAAAACATATTGATATAAGACATCACTTTTTGAGAGATCATTTCCAAAAAATGTGATATAACTCTTGAATTCATTGGAATTGAACATCAGTTTACTAATATATTTACAAAGCCCATGAATTCTAAGATATTGAGCTATATCATACATGAAATAGGTGTGATAAACTTTGGTTAGCTCTTTATTTCCAGTTTTCATTTCTAGAAAATTTCCATTGATAATTAGTCATTAGAAGATCGACCATCGGTAATCGACCATTAGAAGACCGACCATTAGTAATTGATAGTTGGAAGATCCACTATTGGTAATCGACCATTGGGAAATCCACTATTCGAGATCCACTATTCAAGTTCCATCATTTGATATCCACCATTAAAGATCCACCATTCGATATCCACAATTCAAGATCTATAATTCAAGATCTACTGTTCAAGATATATCACTCGAGATCCACCATTAGAGATCCATTATTAAAAGATCTACCAGTCTTGTTTTAAATGATTACACTTTTAATTGAAATTTTATTCAATTTATTTATTTATATTTTATTATATTTTAAAATCTAAAATCCTTAAATGATAAATTCACCTTAAATTTTAATCTGATAACCCTCTATCAATTTCATCTCCTTTAAAACCTTTTAAAATTCTCTTCTATCTTGACCTGCAACCCTCCTTATTCTCCCTTCTTCCTTTGAATTAATGCACTGGTGAGAGTAAAACATGTCTCATTATTTTCTTCTAAAGGATTGTTCACTTCTAAGAAATCATGAGGAGAAACTAATAGTGCTAATGCAATAGTCAAACTAAAGAACCCGTATTTTTCATCTTGAGTTGTCATTATTGAAAAATAAATAGATGTAGATTGGTTGATTTTGGGAAAGTCATTGGTGATAAAGGTGATTTAGGATTAGGGATGGATTAAATGGTTCTCAAATAATGATCGACCATTTTTTCTGAGGTTGGTTCACCAATTCTATTAGTTTTTAGAGTATGTTTTTGGGAAGAAAATGGATGTTGTAAAATATTTGATTGACGGTAAAGTCAAATACTTTTTATTGAAGTAATGGGAAAGATGCCTACATGTTCCCTACAAGGTTATTTTTAATGACTATCAAGGTTCTATTATAAGTGATAGTGATATTTTCATTTATGAGGATACACTACTAGAATTAACCAAAAATTATACTTTGATAAGGCCTATTGTTGTTGAACTCAGTGGAGATTTTTGTTTTCTATTCAAGTTTATCCAACACATTTTGTGTCTCGAGAAGGGGGATTTCAACATAATGAGGTATCAGGATGTTTTTCTTTTGTTTCTTATGAAAATAGGAGACAAAATAAATCTATGAAAATATTTAATGGTACATATGATGGAGATGAGAAACTATTCTTTCAGATAAATTTCTTTGATATATCTTAAGATCATATCATACATTCTTGAAGCCAAGGGTTTAGTGCCCGAAGAAGAAGAATCAGTTGTCAAGTGTGGTGGTTTTTATTTGATCTAGTTTACTTGTATGAGGATGAAGGTGAATTGAAATATATGGTAAAATAAATTAGTTATAGAAAATGTAAAGTTATATATATATATATATATTTCAATCTTTTTCAACATAATATCAGACCCAGAAACATAGTTGACCCTAGATTAGATCCATATGAGGTTGTATTTTATTCATCAGATGTAGAAGTTGAAGAAGAAGAAACTGAAGAAATAAAACAATTAGTGTCGGTATATTTTAAATAAGGCAGTGATATAGATATTTCCAAAATCATAAATATATCTTATGGATCTAAAATTAAACCTATTTCCCTTACAACTAGATGAATTAAATTAAAATAAGAATATGAAACTGAGGAGACTGAAGTATAAAATGAATAAAAAGTTGAAAAATGTTCTTCCTCTAACTCAAAAGGGTAGTTATTTTATCTAATGGTGATAATGGAGATGTTGATGATAATAGTCATGGAAATGAGGATTAGGATGTTGATATCCAGGTTGAGAATGGTTCTTCTGATAGAGAAGTGAATAGTCCTAATCATGTTCAGAAATTTTCTAAAAATCAAGAATTTGATCATGGTGTTGTTCAACCCATTTCATAAGGTCAAGCCTCTATAAGTCACAGAGTTTATCTTGAAGATATTGTTGATGATACACCTAGTTTAGGTGAAGAATTAGAACCTAATAAGGGGGATAAGTCCCTAGGATGTGTACAACTTAGGCTTGACTACTCAGATTTAGATGAAGATGGATGAGATGATGATGATCATAGAAATCCACTAGATAATGGCGGTCATGCTATCTCAGTAGTTGGAAAAGATCATAAGTGATCTCGGATTTAGAGGATTGATGAATCAGGACATTTGGAATCATTAAATATAGATGTTCCTTCAATTGAACCTAGGCATGTAAAAGTTTCTCAACCAATCTCAGAGAAGATTCCTTCTCCAGTTCCTATATCTTTGGTACCTTTAGGGTATGTATCAAAAGATTACTTGGATTATTTTAGGGTAATCATGTTATCAAATATTGAAATGTTACTTAAATAAAAATCTCCTAGAGTAACATATATTAGTGAACTAGATACAAGACATGTCTTTGAGTTAGTTATCTTCCACATTCAACCAAAGATAATTTTGAAAATTCAAGAAGTGGAGATTTAAAATAGGATTTTAACCAACCAGATAGTTGAAGTGAGATCCATTATGCATGATATTAAAGAAACTTTTGATACCTGATAACTATATTTACTAGATATATTAGATTCCTTACTTATATTTTTTTATTAAAAATCTATTGCTCCACCTCCTACCGCTCCTTATGTTGATTTTGAGCTTATCCGTTATATTATTAGATAAGAGTTGAATGTTTTAATGGGTTATATTACTTGCTCTCATCAGGAGGAACTTCATAAGATCAAGAAACATGATGATCACATATATAAATTGGATAGGTAATGTTTGAATGAATATTTAAGTGATAAAGAGGATATCATTAAGGAAATAAAGTACTACCTTTCTAGAATTTATATCAAACATGATCTCAATTATCATTTTAAATTTATTACTAATAATTTAAGGATGCCTCCTATATCTAGTCCATTCAAGTAATAGGTGAATTGGCTTAATTTTTTGGCCCCATTTCTCAATATTTTTCTGGAGGATAAGAAGGATTTATTTAAAGAAATAGAGATATTTGGAAACATAATTATGGATTTTGTGAACTTGATGAATCTATTTTTGTTTGATTTTGGGACTGTAGTTGTAACAAACGAACCCAAAATACCATCTAAACTGATATCCAAGATTATTCTCCACAAACCAAAAGATCATTCCTAATTTCCACGGGCTGACAACAAGCACCTGGGAATAAATAAATAATCATTGGGAATAATTTCACCCAAAAAATATTATAATAAACAAAGTACACTAAGGAATCATCATCAGATACATACATCAGTATAAACATATCATGTACAAAGAGACGATACAGAACTTGAAATAAAACAAAGCTTCCAAAAAACCATCTCCCGGTGTTCCATGTCTACCCACCATGTCCCAAGTCACCTTCCCTTGGTCACCCTAACTCAAACCCACAAAGGAAGATAAGAGCACAAACACCTTCTATAATATTATAAAGGCTGCAAACACCAAATGGTACAAGTGGGGTGTGATCTAAAGAGGCTAGTAGGATCCCACCGATGATTTTATGTAGTTACTTCATAAGTTAAGTCAAATATGATAAAATATGATTACAATAAAGAGATTGTGAGTCTTAATTTAAAAATAGAGTTTTAAACATTTAAAAATCATTTATCAAACCAAACTTATAAAACATCCTATTTCACCATTTAAAAACTAAAAAAATTCTTGAAAATCTTTAAAAAAACATTTCACAATATAAAGTCAGATAATAAAGAAAAGATGCTAATATGAACCTAATATACAAATTTGAACAAGATTAAATTCAATAGGTTCAAGGTGAATAATAAAAATAAACATATCAATCAATGCCAGTAATTAATAAAGCCAAGAAACTCTGGTGCCAAGTAGTGACAACAAACACTTTCATGTATCAAGTGTCATGTATATGAATGTAATGGGTAAAACCTAGGTATGATAATGAGTCCACCATAGAATATCTAAACAAAAATCATCATGAATAATCATCAAGATTACATATAGTCTCACAAGGTCTCAAATAAACTAGTTCCATGCACATGCACTTTCCTAGAAACATGTCCATATCCTGAACCTTTCATGTTCTCTATGGATCCACTAGATAGGGTGTCAGTTTGCTAATGAAGCATATATCTAGGTCATCCCATATAACTATTATAGAGACCCGAAGCTTGACGTACATGGACATTACATTACTTTTGCGGAATACTTGGTATATAACAAAAACACACACACAAGGATCGTAATAGTTTAGTGTCTTTGGAAACTCGGAACGTAATCTTCTAATCGTGGTGAAAGATCTTCAATATCTCCCATAAAGATCTTCCCTTTTTTTACCTAAAACCTTTCTTTATATCCTGGGGAAAAGAAAACATAAAAGGGTGAGCTCAAATGCTCAGTAAGGGTAAACAAAAGAAATATCAATCACATCGTATACACAAGCACATAACTTTTGGAAATCTTAACCTGCAAAAGAGATCATAATTTCATAACATGGGATAAATCATGTCAGTGAAATGTAATCACAATAATCATAACTTAAAACATGAAACTTTTTGGCATTCACACATAATCATAGAGAATCATTTCTTGTTGGTCAAGACTCATTGCCAAGACTATCTTAGTGGACAAAGTCCCTTTCTGAATCGAGTAACCCTCGTTTCAGTCCTGTTTCACTGAACCGGTATAACCTACCATTCCAGCCATGTCTATCTCATGAGATATAAAATCTTTACCCAATGCATTGGAGGGAGATATAGGTCCCACCCATCTCATAATGATACCATTCTTATGTGTGCCACAAAATCATAAATCATACATCATTGCATAACCCATGTAATACAAATGGGAATCTTAAACATCATGACATCATAAAAAAAATTCATATAAGATAAAGGAATTCATAAAAATTATTCCATCACAACATGATCAAATCAATGTAATAAAAGGGATAAAAACAGAACCCTTTATTATCTTATATGGAAAATAATTTTGATAAAACACTTGAACTCCATTCTTGAGGAAAATATCCTTTCTTCTTAAAAAGCATGTTTCCTTTCTTAACATGTCATACAACTTTAAACTAAAAGAAGTTGATTAAAAATAAACTTAAAAACTTGTAATGGAAGCTTCTTGGAAATAATGTTTTAAAAATCCATTCATGCCGTATAAGTTAAAAAAACATTCTTCGTACTTTTTTCGGAAAAGTCAAAAAGTACCTCGTACGAAAAACGACAAAAGATTCCTTTCATATCCTTTACTAAAAACTCACCGAAGGGTAAAATTGGATTTAAACAATTGTAGGTGGATGGAAATAATATTACATATTGAGTAAACATGGATGTGGATGATAAAATACACCCCAGTAAATACCAAGTATAAACAATCTCGGATAAAAATGAGATTGTGATATTTCCCTTACCTTAGGTCCGACTTGCTTTGTAAGTGTCCGAACCTCCTATATAATGATTTAAATCATGTTATTGACTTATTCCAGAATCATATTCATTGTTATTATATCATATATGTTCCACTTATGACTTTATATTACCCGTTCTTTTGTAAATTCATGTTAAAGTAGCATTTTGGGTAAAATCGTCTCATTTGTCGTTCGTGTTTTTAACTTGTAATTATTAATATGATTACTTGGATCATGATTACTTATATCCAGAATGTAAAACATGATTTATATATAATATATATTCATAATATATATATATATATATATATAATATCAATAAATGGAATGAAATACACCGTTCATGGAGACGGTAGTTCGTACGTACGCATGAACGTTGTTTTCGTTTCCTTATTGAAGTGAATGGAATTAAGTAGATGACATACATATAAATAATTCCAGTATAATTATTATGTCATATATTTAATTAGTACTTATTATATATTCTTTATAATCATTCATGAATGGTTAATCATTGAGAATGAATCTCATCGCGTCGTGGAGACGGTAGTCCGTACGTACGCACGAGCGATGATATCATTCCCATGGTCGTGGAATTGTGTTAAAGTGTATGTATACTATTTAAGTATCAATATCACTTTATAATAATCATATATAGTTACTCATTAAACCATTATACCCATCCAATTAAGGTGGTGGCGGAAAATAGATTACACCACGGTGTGGAGACGGTATTCCGTACGTACGCACGCGCGGTGATTTCCTTTTTCCGTAGGATGGATAGAAGGTTAATTAGAGTTGTTTCATATTTATAATAACATATCAATATTTAATTAATACTTATGTTATTACTTTATCATGAAACAACTAAAGAAGAAGAAGTTGAAGAAGAAAAAAATTGAAAAGATCGGTAATGGATATTACCTCTTCTTTGAAACGTCTCTTTGAATCCTCCACTTAGGGAACTAAGATTGGTCTTTGAAAAAGACCAAGACCTCTAGGATTATTCTAGGGAAGTGTAGAAGGGATTTTGGCAGGGGTTGGCCGAGCTTTAGTGCTCAAATTGGTGTGAGGAGGAGGGGGAGGAGGTGTCCTTTTATAAGGGAGGAGAGGGGCACCTTAGGAATATCTCAAAATATTATTTTATATTAAAGTCAAAATTGGTTTATAATGGTTCCAAAGGGTCTTATTTCGAAGCTAAAGTGGGGATGGGTCGAAATCCTATAAACCAATAGTATTTAGACAAGTTTAGGTTATTATTTTAACCTTATCAATTAGATTTAACTCTAAGTTAAATAATTTAACTTTTACCGTGTCTTTTTGTTTTCTTACACTATATGGTTAATACACTTACTATAACATGCCAAACGAACCCCAAATTGTTTATTATTAATACATATATCATTATCTAAGTCATTTTGCCGAACCTTAGATTTTTAGGAATAAAATAACAATTAATAATATAATATTTGATTTAAAAACTATTTTGTGTCAATTTTGACACTATTTGATATATGATTTTTGTGAAAGTCATAACAGAATTATATGTTCGAAAAAAGTTGATTAAATTAACACTAATATATCATATTAACCTATAAAATTAGTGGAATTCATAAAAAGTCTTAAATTACATTTATTTTGGTATTTATAATATAAATTATGTCAATATTTCATTAATAAGATAATTACTGCATCATCTTTGTGTCATAAATAAATTAAATTATTTGATGTCTAAAAATTACAAATAAAATACCATCATGTATGAAATCTTTTTATCTTTCTAATGAATATTTAAAATCTAATTTATCTTATGTACAACCCAATATTAAAAATGTTTTAGTAAATAAACTTTGATTTTAACTCTTTTAACTCTTCTTTGAATTAAATAATAATAAATGTCCTAATCTAATCCAAGTGGGCCTAAATGGTCATATTTTATTCCTAAGCTTGTTTTTGGTCGAATTACACTTGTCCAATAGAATTGGTACATGTGTTAGGGTAATAATAATATCATTTTTACCCTTAATTACCCTATTTACTTTTAACTGTGGTAAATAAAAGTAAAAAGTTACTATTCACCAAAAATTATTTTCATCTCATTGAACCACATTTTACTTACTGATATCAACCGTGTCTCTCGGATTTTTGAAATTACATTCACAGAAGCGGTAAAATTAAGATTTATGAAGAAATTAATTTTTTTAACTACCACTTAGTAGTTTCACTATTCATCAAAAATTGATGTTTTTCAGAACAATGCCAAAATTTCATCCTAAGCTATATTTCATATTCCGAATTCAAAAATGAAGTCTATTTTACCAAATTCATATCATAGAATTTGCATTAATTAATTTTATAATTAAATCCCGCTGTTAAAACAAAGAGCGTGTTTTTAAGAAACAATATCTATCAAAAGATTGACAGTTGTTTATGTCTGGTTTAAATGTGAAATTACATCCAATGACCAACATTGTATTAAATTGTAAAAATATATTCTAAATATACTTTAAAACCACTCAAATTAATAATTTATCACTATTAATTATTTCGATTGAAAAAGTTCTTTTTAACTAAAATTTAGTAATTTTCACTATTCATCAAAATATGAAAGTTATCCGAAAATCACCAAAATTTCACCTTATGCTAAATTCGATACTCCGAATCCAAAAATAAAGTCCATTTTGAGAGCTAAAATTTCTAAAATTTTAAAAGGTGGTTATTACTATTCATAACGGCTAGTTTTAATAATATTTTAATAGCATATCATTGTTTAGTGAAACTCAGTATTACGTACTACACACGCTATCGAGGAAGGTCGCGATTGCGTGTAATGCAAGTCAAGTCAAGGATGTGTGTTGTGCAAGCTCCTTTTGGTGTAGCGTACAACACAAGACATTAATAAAATTAAAAAGAATATTTTTCATAAAATCTCAGGCTGTTACAACTATCTAGGTTCCCATTATTATTCAAAATATGTGAGAGATATAAACAAGTTACGAGGATCACATCGGGATCCTTATCAATATCAATCATGGGATCATGCCCTCAAATCACATCTCACTCTCACCCCCAAGCTCCCTCGATGTAAATAATTCATTTTTCAACAACCATAAATTGGAATTTTAATAATTGATAAAGTTATATTAAGGGATTATCATTATATAGTATCATCATAAAGTTCCAACCAGGTCGTCAAGCATCATCAATTCAATTCAAAACATTTTATATAATTCAACATTCAAAAGGGTGATCATACCCACTTCCTTTCACAAATCATCATCATCATAATTATATACGGTAATTTAAAATAATAATTTCATTAAAAACAATCCTAACACATTCTAAGTAATTTTTACAATTTAAAATGGTTTGAGTATATTTAAAAACATGGGTTTACACCATATTTCCATGAGAATAAATCACATATTTCAAATAACCTAAGAACACCTATTTCAAAACAGAGTTAAATAAATCAAATAGGATTCTTTGTAATTTCACAAATTCAATCATTTGAAACTATTTAGAAAACATCAAATAGTTTAAATCATTTAATTCAAATCAAGGAATTTCATTTTAGAAACAAAAAAAACCAGGCCAAATCCCTCACTTTCACCAAAGAATGCTTTAAAATTTATTTGAAAATAAATCCAAATAAACATGGAATTAAAAAATTCATAAAAAATTTAGAGATATCAATATCATATATATTTAAATCATACCATGTTCAATTAAAATATGATAGGTTCAAATAATCTTTCAAAAGTAATTTTAATAATAACTTTAATAGAACATGCATTAAAAATTAAGAAACGTGTATCTATGAATTCTAAAGAAACAATGAATTACAAGATAAAGGAAAATCATAGAAACATTAACATGGAATATTCAGAATCCAACCGCAATGAATATGAGATGTTTCACCTTCAATAAAAATACCAGATCTTGGAGTAAGTATCTTAAGAGAATAGAGAAAAGACCCTAGATCTAAAATTCCACATAAATCATACAATATAAATTGAATCATAAGGATGACATAGCCTATAGGAAGAATGAATCAAAATAAGAAGAGAGATCGAAGACCAAGGAGAAAGGCACTCACCAGAAGAGGATCACCACTTCGATTAGAGCTTTGATCCGCCAAGAATCAAGGTTAGGAGAGCCAAAATGCCTCTAGAGGGGTCCCAAAATCCAATGGATCTATTTAGGTTTGAGTAGGATGAGTTTAGGGTTAATTTTGGGGGTTTGGGGATTTTAATTAAGATTTTTAGGGATTAAATTACCATTCACATGGTTTCTTAGGTTAGGTCACATGGTTAGTACTAATTGTGTGCCTAACTGTGCACCCCACACAAAGACACTAAAAGAGATTCATGGTTAGCTTTCATAGTTAGTTTAACTATGCACCAACTATGCGACCCCTTCTGTCCAAGTTGCATGGTTTGGATGCATGGTTTTTCTAACCATGTGAAAATCATGATCCCCTAACTGATCTACTAAAAATGTTGCACGGTTTGGCTGTATAGATTTTTAAACTGTGTTCCAACCATGCACAAGCCCATAAATTTTCAAAAAAAGTCCAAAAAACACCAAAAACAACTTGTGAAGAGATCCAAACATTGGACACTCAAATAAATGGGTCAAAACACCTAAAAATAGGTAACGAGATGTTATAGCCTTTCCACCATAGGAATTTATGTCCTCATAAATATTCTAGTTCAAAATATAGAACATGAAAACACAAGAATAACTCCCTCACTCAACTTGTGAGGTGGAAAGTCTATGACCCAAAATAGAGACTCACCCAAAGGTTAAAAACTCACACACAACTCCAATATTAACACACCAAGATCATCACATGTTTCGAAAATAAATAAATACAAGAGGCCTAGAATAGGTCTCCCCACCATTTAAATATTCATAAAAATGGTGTACCATAATAAAATAAAGTTCCTTAGACCCAAATAAGATACTTCAACCACTCAACATGGAGAAACGTATAAGATAAAACTGCCACAAGAAAGGTAAATAACTGACAAGGATTTCTACCTGGGGTAAGTACTCGATGGTAACATAATATTTTCAAAATTGATCATGACCCCTCAATGAGATCATCAAATCAAACACTCTCACCTCTAGGTTCCTAGTATATCAAAAATACACATCATCCTAGTTACCTGAGTAAATTACCATGGTCTATCAAATTCCAACTAGAAATAGATCAAATATTTAGGTCAGTGCATAATAAGGTACTACCCTATCACAATGGAGATCTTCCAACACATCAAAATTGAGATCTAAATATCAAAAAACAATATCAAGACAAGGAACAACAATCCCCAAACATCTCAAGGATTCACAGCACAAGATTCCACTCCATTACCAGGATTACAATGAACATCGAGGAACTAACGTCGTTCCAAAAGAAGGTTGAGCCTTCAAGAGTGAACATCCACAAGGCACAACCATAGAGGTCATAAGAAAAGGAAACCATTATCAAATCATCAATTAAAAAATTAACTAAACCAAGTTCCATAAGATATAATCCAAAATTATTCCAAAACAATACACCGTGATATTTAAAATAAAAGGTTTCCAAAACATAAAATTCACAATAAGTAAAAACTCAATCAATTTCCACTTTGACATTAGAAACAACAAGCTAGATCAATATCAACCACATCTGAAAACTGGTAGTTGATATCTCCTCCACTACATGAAAATATTCACTCCAAGTCCTATAGTTAGAGCCTAATTATATTTAAGCATCTACTTCCCCGCATTCGGTAGCTAATGATTCCAAATAAAACTTCCCTTTGTAGTCTCCCAAATTAAAAAACCTCTTAAGGTGACCCAAATGGAAAAACCATTTGAAAACTCTCAGAGCTTTAGAACATAACATCTTAAGATGACCAGGTTCTCCAAACTGGATTCACAAATCATGATTCTTCTTTATGTGAGATAAATTTACTTTCTCAACCATGAATGAGACATTCTTCCCTTCGGGTCATTTTACTAGATCTGCTTCAACTGAAAAGGGCCAATTAAGTATCTTGGAATAAGATATAAACCATGTCATATACATGATGGTTAAGAGGTATGGGTGAAGACCTTTCCTAAAGTAGATAGACTTATTGAAGTCATCACCAAAAATACCTGGTATGAAACATACCAAATGTGAGAAATTCTTGGCATACTCCACAACTGATAGCTCATCGTGAACAAAACCCAATAACTTAAAAACTTTTTCCTTCTTTTCTTACTTAGGAAACTTCCATTGAATGAATATTTACTTGAATAATTCCAAAGAAAATATTTCAAGTATAAAATATAAAATCAAAAATTCCCACCACTCTTGGCTAGGTCCCTAAAATAATGAGTTGATAGACATAACCATCAGAACATCAGGAGTCTTGATAAAATCAAATATCCCATAAAATTCTTCAAACCATGTTACTTTCTTAAGAGAACATTTTTAGACTTTATAGGAAGGTTGATGACAATACAATAATTCAAGGATGGGGTTCAAAGGATAGAAGGTATCTAGCTCCACTACTCGATGTGGAGTATGGGTAGAGTCTTCAACATGATATTCCACTTCTAGAAAATGTAAAGGACCACTATGAAAACCAGACTGATGAATAAACATTCTATATTTCATGGAAAATTTCATGGGGTAAATTTTTTGTTCATCATCAAACACAATCTCATCAAATCAGGTATAACACAAAACCCGAAACAGAATATAAATAAGTTAAATACTTTCAAACAATATGATTATCCACTAAATGAGGCTAATATTCATTGTTAATATACATAATATTCATGTTCTTTGTTATTAATAAACACCATTTTAGTGCATTTTACACTTTGAACATCATTTCACATTATGATTGTAATACCTTCTTAAAATGCACTATTATGTGGTACATTTTTTAACATCATTTAAAGTACCAAATGATTCATCTGATTATACATATTTTAATTTGATAATTAATCTAAACTCCAATATGAACATGTTTCATTCAGGGATCAATGGAGAATTCATGGAGGATGATGGAGATATTTGGCAATGAAAGGAAGCAATTCTGGAGAAGGCAGATTGGACATCATCCCACTGATGAGACTTTGGGGCCCAACATACAGGCCCAATTAATCCCAAATTTAGTGGGATGCTAGAATAAATGTATAGGAACAAATCACTCTTCATGAGTTAATGCTGATTCGGCCAACATGGTGGTCATTTAGGCGTCCCAAGTTAGAGATACAATTCTGGGCCAGATTCTGCGGCCCAGAAACACATCCCACTAATTTGATCATATCTCGGAATAAACAACTCCAAATGGGCCCATATTTTACAGGAGGTTATAAGACATCCGGAGATACATTTTCTTCTTCTATGGCCCACTCTGATTCGGCCTTATAGAAGGTCTTCCAGACGCGTCTGTTCGGTGGATGAAAACTGGCTGCCACCTCGGGTCAAACGTGGAAAAGTCCAAATTCCACAAGATTTCCACCACCTATAGCCTACCAAAATTAATTAAGATGCTTTGTACTATTTTTGGATCGACCCAAGGCTCCAAAAATGCCTATTTAAGGCAGTGGTGTTGAAGGATTTTATAATCTTGGATGCTTTGTTCAATTGTAATGTTATGCTGCATTTTTGTTGCCTCAATTTTGTCTTTCACATGTAAGTTGTTCAATTCACTTTAGTTTCTTAATAAAAGTTCTTCTTCTACTCTTATTCTGTTGTTCTTCATATAACTTTGATACCGTTGGATCAAGGTGTGAATTTATTCACACCAACCCTTGTGAAATTATTCACACAACGGTGGAGTGATCATTTTATTTTTGTTGTTTTCTTTACTTCTCCATTTCCTCCCTCATGAGTCTACTTTCTGCTTCCATTGAAACCATGGGATCAATGGAGGGCTAACCCACTTATGGGTTGATCCAAGGGAGTAGCAAGGGGCTGAATTGGATGTTATTTATCACCTAATTAATGTATAATCACTTCTTTAATTGGGATTTTTATTTGATGATTTTTAAACTCCATCGTCCTTGTTGAATTTAAGGCCACACACTTCAAGTACTAATACGATCCTTTACCTTGAAGTGCTCGAAACATTGATCCTTCAATTTTATAGGTGATTATTATTAAAGGGTGTAGGCATTAAACCAGTAAGTGATGATTTTGTTTTATCTCCTTAAATGAACCCATCTCAAATTTAAGAAATTGAAATCATTAAAAAGAAAATACGTCCAATCCACCCCGAGCGATAACCTAGGATCAACTCATTCTTTTAAATTGAATTCACTTAAATCTGTTAGATATCTTTAAAACCCATCAAAAATCAATCCAATTTGGCCACTTCATAGCTGAAAACAGTCCATAGAATGTACGTGTCTATAGGTTTCTTCTTAGGTCTCTGTGGATTCGACAACCCAAGCTAAACTATAAGGACCGTCTTACCTTCTTCTCTTGGGTAAATTTGAGCAAGAATCAAATTTTGGCGCCGTTTCTGGGGACCTAAGTAAGTTATCTTAGACATTATCATTCTTTTTCTTCATCCCTCTTCTCTTTTATCACCCCTCACTCCTATGGAAGTCAATTTTGAACAAGTCCAAACATGGGAAACCTATCCCCACCTTGATCACTCAACCCCATGTGTGATATACAATAACCATCCTAATTTCTAAATGTGGGATCATCAACAACCTAATGAACCACATTGTTTTTACCCCTATTATCCACAAAACATGTCAACATATAATGAGTTTCAATCCCCACAAAGCCAATTTGAACATCCTCCTATGCAATTCTAACAACATAGTTATCCTCCTGGAATAGACCATTTGTCTCAACCACTTATCCATCCTGATCCACATCCATTACTTGAAAAACTATGTCAACAAATAGAGATAATGAATTTTGAGGTTTCATAATTGAGGTTAGAACTACAAATCATTAAAAATTGTGAGGAACTCATCCCTACACAAACTATCCCTTCCATAACCTTATGTGAAGTGTCTGGTTTCCCACAAACCTCTCATGAATTTACTAAAGAGAAAACCTTTGGATATGGGGAAGATGAAGAGGATCAAGGAATTTTTGATGGGTCTTTAAATCAGAAGGAAATTGACTTTTTGGATTCAAAAGAGGAGAATTTGACATCATGGATTGAGTCTCCTAAGTATAACTCCATTGATGATTTTTCAAAAACACAAATCACTGAACCATTAAGAAAAATCACAAACTTTGAGTCCATACCCATTACTAAAATTGATCTTTCCAATTTGGTGGTTGAATATTATATTCAAAAGGAACCAATTGTGTTGAGAAATTTTGAAAATGAAACTGAGTTCAATTTAAAGTCCCAACCTATGTTTGCATGTTTTAGCCTACCTGAACTTGAACAAAAGGACTTTCCATCCACCCACAAGTTTCTATTCATTGGGGATAGACAAAAACTTCCATTTTTCACCATTTCTTATCTTGAAACCACTAAAGAGGTGATTATTCATAATGTCTTAGAAAATACTACAAAAGAAATTAAATCCATCATTTATGATATTCCTTGGATTTACCTGCTCATTTTAGAACAAAGGTTTGTGCATGAAACAAATTCTAAACATAGAATCAATCTCAACCTAGTAGAAGTGGTGAAACATGTGGTCCTTAAAATATTGAAAGTTGGTATTGGATAAGTTGGGGGGTTCAAGTCGAGCTAACGACGTTAAACAAAGCGCTGCACGGGAGGCAACCCGTGGTTTTTGTGTTTCTAATCTTTCTGAATCATATTTATTTTTCAAATAAGATTAATTAAGCATTTTTATATTTAAAAATAAAAAAATAGACTTTTGACCTGTTCTTCTATTATGATTATGGATGGGTACGAAAGGGGAGCACCATATTCATCCGTGTCACGTGGTGTGATCCTTGAGTAATACCTTACCCAGAAATTTAAAAAGAAGACAATGTATCATCAGTTTATTTTATTTTATATATATACTTAGATTGTACTTATATATATATATATATACTTTTTTGTTTTGTTTGTTTGTTTTCCTTTTGCCACTAAGGGAACTCTGCAAGCAACATAGACATCAAAGGACTAAATTGGAGCAGCAAGAACTTCAACTTCAACCACTAGGTGATTTCATTCCATGATCCTCAGTTTCAATTTCTTTTTTGAACTTACATTATCTTCCTCTACTACTTTTAAATTTTCATTTCTTCAAACACTGGGGACAGTGTTGTTTTAAGTTGGGGGGGAGATAAAATAAAAAAAATGCTTTTGTGTCAAAAAAATGAATGATTTGAAAAAAGAAGAAGTGTAAATGGAAGGAAAAATTCCTTTAACTTTGAACATGGCAATACACATTGCACACTTTGAAACTGAATATCAAATAATTTAGTATACCCTGATTCTGATTTCAATCCTTGTATAATTTCATGAGCATAGATTTTGGAAAGTGTGGCTGTCCAATGTGATATTTCATCGTTTATATTTTCATCCAAATAAAAAATCACAATGCACGTCCTTTGGATAGTGGGGTATTAGTTTAAGTTCATGGGGTCCCCTAAATAAATAGCATAGGTTTGGTGATAATTTTAGTTTAATATGAGTATTCAAAAAAAATTAAAAAAAAAATTGCGCGTAGAGCAATGAAATGACCTAATGTGTGGCTTTCGGCACTTGGGGATCGCGACTCCATAGTTGTCTGGCCCAGAGTTAGTAATTTTATCTCTATTTTTGGTAATTTGAATTTTTTTTTGACTGAGTTAACTCGAGATGATGCCCGAGTATGTGGGCTTCACTTGGTGCCCTAAGGTCTTTGAGCCTGGGAGTCATCGGCAAAGTCTCGCTACAGGGGTTGACTCTTTTGAGTGCAACTTCAATTACCATGGCAAAATTGCAAAACCAAAAAAAAAAAACAAAAAAAAACAAAAAAAATTATTCAAAAAAAAAGAATACTCATCTTAATATTGAAATGTTATTCCACCTAGCGCTTCCGTAATTTTCCCCTTGAATAAAGATGAACCCCCATGTCTATTGTGATGCACAACACATCCTCATACTTAATTGATATTGGATGAAATATGGCAATGAATTTGAACAAAGGAATGGGCTTGGGATTGGGATCTGCTTATGAAATTATCTTGTATTAAAATATTTTGATGGGTTTCATGATTTTTTGGTATAAGTTTTTTTGGTGATCATTGTGTATTAAAATGTTTTTGGAAAACAGAATTCGAATTTCATATTGTTGAGATGTATTTTGCTCGGGACTAGCAAAACTCAAGTTGGGGGTGTGATTAGCCACTAAATGAGGCTAATATTCATTGTTAATATACATAATATTCATGTTCTTTGTTATTCATAAACACCATTTTAGTGCATTTTACACTTTGAACATCATTTCACATTATGATTGTAATACCTTCTTAAAATGCACTATTATGTTGTAAATTTTTTAACATCATTTAAAGTACCAAATGATTCATCTGATTATACATATTTTAATAGGATAATTTATCTACACTCCAATATGAACATGTTTAATTCAGGGATCAATGGAGAATTCATGGAGGATGATGGAGATATTTGGCAATGAAAGGAAGCAATTCTGGAGAAGGCAGATTGGACATCATCCCACTGATGAGACTGTGGGGCCCAACATACAGGCCCAATTAATCCCAAATTTCGTGGGATGATAGAAGACATGTATAGTAACAAATAACTCTTCAGGAGTTAATGCTGATTAGGCCTCCATGGTATTCATTTAGGCGGTCCAATTTAAAGATACAATTCTGGGCCAGATTCTGCGGCCCAGAAAAACAGCCCACTAATTTGATCATATCTAGGAATAAATAACTCCAAATGGGCCCATATTTTACATTCGGTTATAAGACATCCGGATCTCCATTTTCTTCTTCTATGGCCCACTCTGATTCGGCCTTCTAGAAGGTCTTCCAGACACGTCTGTTCGGTGGATGAAAACTGGCTGCCACCTCGGGTCAAACGTGGAAAAGTCCAAATTCCACAAGATTTCCACCACCTATAGCCTACCAAAATTAATTAAGATGCTTTGTACTGTTGGTGGATCGACCCAAGTCTCCCAAAATGCCTATTTAAGGTAGTGGTGGTGAAGTATTTTAGAATCTTGGATGCTTTGTTCAATTGTAATGTTATGCTGCATTTTTGTTGCCTCAATTTTGTCTTTCACATGTAAGTTGTTCAATTCACTTTAGTTTCTTAATAAAAGTTCTTCTTATACTCTTATTATGTTGTTCTTCATATCACTTTGATACCATTGGATCAAGGTGTTAATTTATTCACACCAACCCTTGTGAAATTATTCACACAACGGTGGAGTGATCATTTTATTTTTGTTGTTTTCTTTACTTCTCCATTTCCTCCCTCATGAGTCTACTTTCCGCTTCCATTGAAACCATGGGATCAATGGAGGGCTAACCCACGTATGGGTTGATCCAAGGGAGTAGAAAGGGGCTGAATTGGATGTTATTTATCACCTAATTAATGTATAATCACTTCTTTAATTGGGATTTTTATTTGATGATTTTTAAACTCCATCGTCCTTGTTGAATTTAAGGCCACACACTTCAAGTACTAATACGATCCTTTACCTTGAAGTGCTCGAAACATTGATCCTTCAAGTGTATAGGTGATTATTATTAAAGGTTATAGGAATTAAACCAGTAAGTGATGATGTTGTTTTATCTCCTTAAATGAACCCATCTCAAATTTAAGAAATTGAAATCATTAAAAAGAAAATGCGTCCAATCCACCCCGAGCGATAACCTAGGATCAACTCATTATTTTAAATTGAATTCACTTAAATCTGTTAGATATCTTTAAAACCCATCAAAAATCAATCCAAGTTGGCCACTTCATAGCTAAAAACAGTCCATATAATGTACGTGTCTTTAGGTTTCTTCTTAGGTCTCTGTGGATTCGACAACCCAAGCTAAACTACAAGGACCGTCTTACCTTCTTCTCTTGGGTAAATTTGAGCGAGAATCACAATACCTAAACCACTTTATAAAATCATCATATATTTCAATTCATATAATATTACACCATTGAATAAACATTACCATTTCCCTCCAAAATGAGCAATCTTTTTATAAATCTATTATATTTTTGAGAAATTTTTTACCATCTCATGGAAATTATTCCATGGTTTTAAAAAAATTAATCCCATTTTCCAATTATCAAAACCATTTTCATTTTAAATCCACTACAAACCAAAATTTATAATTAAAACATTCTTTATCACATCACATAAGATTCTTTAGAAATGAGTTTTCCTAAACCAAACATTTCATAAGAACATGCATTTCGGTAAATGAAAAAAAATCTCAAATAACTCAATCAAAACTTGTTTTAAGGTGTAATTTGGTTTTCATAAAGGATTTAAAACAAAAAATAAGGGGAAAAGTTTGAAACAAACAAACAAGAACATGAAACAAACCACATACATAACCTTTCCAACTGACCTCACATGTGTGAAGTCATTTTGGAAGCAAATTAATAAGGTTTTAAGTTTAGTTTAGAGTAGAATTATGCATGTATTAGTCACATGGGCTGGTAAACCACACATAAAATACACAACAGTCCCTAGATTGACTTCCAAATTAGTCACACTAATTCATCACAATTTTCCAAATTGTGAAGGCATAGTGGGACTTTGGTCATCTTTCCATTCCAAACCAAAACTCATAAGAGATTCCCAAAATCAAAGATAATATAATCAGGATTCTAAATATAATTTTTCATCAAGAAACTAATAAATCAAAATAAAAGAATCAAGTCACCACATCCCTATTAACTTAAGTCTCATCAAGAGGAGGTAGTGATCAAGCACCTACTCACGAACTACCTCTAGAGTCCTAGCACATTCTTAATCAAACTTTTACTATGAATCACCCCAAATAACATAATGGATTTCAAGGAGAAGTGATTAATTTAAATAAAATACCTTATTTGATACCATTTGTGACAAACCATCCTGTAATAACATCTAAACTGATATATGAGCTGATATGCCACTAACTCGAAGAGATTTTCTGATCTCCATGAGCTGACAATAAACACCTAGGGATTAATAAATAACCATTGGGAATGATTTATCCCAAAAAATATTATAATAAACAAATTAAACTGTGGAAAAGTTATCTGATGCATACATCAGTATAAACATATCATGTACAAGGAGATGATACAAAAATAGAAATAAAAAATATTTTCCAAAAACTTGTCTCATAGTGGTCCATGACCACACACCATATCCCAGTTCACCCACCCTTGGTCACTCGAACTCAAAAACACAAAGGAATATGAGAGAAAGAATACCCACTATAAGATCATAAAGGCTCCAAACACCAAATGGTACAAGCAAGGAGTGAGCTAAAGATTCAAGTATGATTTCACTAAAGATTCTATGTGGTTACTTCATAAAGTAAATAAAATATTATAAATTAGGAGTACAACAAAGATAGTTTTAGGATCAATTTAAAAATATAATTTTAAACATTTAAAAATCATTTATCAAACTAAACCTGTAAAAACTTCTATTTCACCATTTAAAAACTGAACACTTTATTGAAAAGCTTTGAAAAAAATCACAAGATAAAGTAAGATAATCAAGAAAATATTATAATATGAAACTAATATAAAAAATTGAACAAGTTTCAATATAATAGAATCATGGTACATAATAACAATAAATAGATCAATCAAGACCAGTAATCAATCAAGCAAGGAAACACTGGTGCCAAGTAGTGACAACGAATGCTCTCATGTATCAAGTATCATGTATATATATTTCATGGGTATAACCTAGGTAAAATAGTGAGTACATTATAGAATAGATAATCAAAAAACATCATGACTAGTCATCGATCTTACATCTAGTCACATGGGGTTGCAATAAAACCAATTTCATGCACACCCACTAGCCTAGCCACACATATATAGCCTAAACCTTTCATATTCTCTATAGATCCACTAGACATGGTGTGAGTCTACTAATAGATCATATATCTAGGTCATCACATCTAACAATCGAGGTTCCCATGACTAGTAAAAAGAGTTTATTGAGATAAACAAGTTACAACGATCACACGAGGATCTTTATCAATATCAATCATGGGACCATTACCTCAAATCACATCTCATTGTCACCCCCAAAGTCCCTAAAAGTAAATAATCCATTTTTCAACACCCATAAATGGGAATTACATGAATCAAGAAAGTTTTAGTAAGTTATTATCACAAGAGAGTGTCATCATGAAGTGAAAATTGGGTTGTCAAGCATCATTAATTCAATTCATACCCTTTTATATAATTATACATTTAAAAGAGTAATCAAGCCTACTTCCTTTCAAAATTAATCATCATAGTGCCAAACAGGACTTGAAAACAATCATTTCATTAAAAAAATCCCAAATAATTCTAAATAATTTTTACAATTTAAAAAGGTTTTAATATGTTTCAAAAAATGGGTTTACACCCTATTTACATGTGAATAATTCACTTATTTCAAATAACCTAAGAACACCCATTTCAAAACAAGGGTAAATTAATCAAATAGGGTTCTTGGTAAGTTCACAAATTCAATCATTTGAAACTATTTAGAAAACATAAAATAGTTCAACTCATTTCATTTAAATCAAGGCATTTTGTTTTAGAAACAAAAAACTCAGGACAAAGCCCTCACTTTAACTAAATCATCCTTTAAAATTTCTTTGAAAATAAATCCAAAAAAAACATGGCATTAAAAAATTCATAAAATGTTGAGATAGATCAAGATAAAATTCATTTAAATCATGGCATTTTAAATTCAAATAGGATAGGGTCAAATAATATTTCATGAAAAATTACAAGAACAACATTCATAAAACATGTTTTAAAAATTAATAAGCATGTATCTATGAATTCTCAAGAAAAAATGAATTACAAGATGAAGGAAAAACATAGAAACACCTACTTGGAATATTTGGAATCTAGCCACAATGAATCTGAGATGTGTCACATTCTATGTTGATTATCGGATCTATGAAGAAGGATCTATAGAGAATAGATAAAAGTCCCTAAAAATCCTAGATCCAATGGATAAAAAGGATTACATAGACTCTAGGAAGAAGGAATCAAAATAATAAGAGATGTTGAAGGCTAAGGAGAAAGTAACTTACTGAAATAGGATAACTGCTTCGATCGACACTTTGATCCTCCAAGAAACAAGGTTGGAAGATCCAAAACACCTCTAGAGGGATCCCAAAATCCAATAGATCAATTTACGTTTGAGTGGGAAGATGTTAGGGTTAATTAGAGAGTTTGTGGGTTTTAATTAAGTTTTTTGGGGCTTTAATTACTATTCACATGGTTTACTAGGTTAGGTCTCATGGTTGGTACTAACTTTCCGCCTAACTATGTGCCCCAAACTGAGTCACTAGAAGAGTTGCATGGTTAGGCTACATGGTTAGTTCAACCATGAAACAACCATGCAACACATTCTGTCTAGGTTTCATGGTTTTGATGTATTTTATTCTAACCATGTGAAAACCGTGCACCCATACCTAGGCTAATGAAAATGTTGCACGATTTGGCTGCACGGTTTTTCAAACCATGCACAGGCTGAGAAACCTTTAAAAAAATTCTAAAAAAACACTAGAAACAACCTGAAAATAGATCCATTCATTGGATACACAAATCAATGGGTCAAAACACCTAAAAAATGTAACATGATGTTACAATAGTGATATAACCTGAATCTATTCATATTTCTTCTCTCACCTCCACACCTTCTACCGCACCATTGCCTCCTCATTTTCAGCATTTTGTCATGTCATCAGTTGAGGCTATTCAGCATCTTAGGCTAGTAATGATCAAGGAGCTTCCTACTTCTACCTATGTTCCCTCATCTTCACCCTCTATACCTCCTGCCAATGGAAAAGGGAATGATCTAGTAGTCTCTACCTCTCATCAAGTTGAGAGTGGATCTGATTCATATTATACTTTTATTGGGGTTTTATTTTCCATGGTATTACTTTTTGAGATGTAATTATTGACATTTTCATCTAATGAAAAATCTCTTTTATTCATCTTAATATATTTACTTGACTTTCTTTTATTTTCTTATATTTTTTATAATCCCAAAATTGGGAGTATTCTTGATTGGAATTTTAATAATAGGCATAATATAGTTATTAAATTGTTTCTTATTACTGATTAAGTTTTTAAGAAGAACATTCTTTATTTTCATCTATATTTTTATCTTATTTTGTTTTATAAATGTGGTTATAAAATTACATGATTTTTTATCATATAAATGTGGGAGATTGTTGGAACCTCCTTATTTTAATGATCAAAAAGAATTTTTTTTATATTTCTAATAAGATTAATGTTTTATGATAGTACATAATTTTGTGGAGAAACTTGGATAAGTATAGATCTACCATTAGTTAAAACAATATACCATTAGAGATAAATATTGATCGTTAGTTTAATTAGATCTACTGGCTGACTACATCTACCACTGGAGAATATACCATTGAGTAAATCTACCATCAGTACAAAAGATATACCATTGAGGAAATATAACGCCAGTTCAGCTGATCATATCTACTACTAGTTCAGATGATCTACTGTTGAAAAATTTACCACTCAAACATGATACCACCAATCTGATCTACCTTCAGGGTGATATACTACTAGAGTTGATCTACTAACAGTTGGTTCTACCACTGGTGTGATCTACCATTATTAAGTATCTACTTCTAGTATGCTACCATTGTTTTCTAGATTCTATTATTCAAATTTAATTCCTCCAATAGCTAGTTTAAGGAATTGAATGTTGATAGCCCAGTTTAGATTTAATAATCCTTATTCCTAAACCACTACATATATGCATTGAATACAAAATCATACTTTACTTATTTAGTGCTCAGTACGAAGATCTAGGATAATTTTATTATTATTCTTCAATGGGTGATTTTAACTAGAGAGTTATATATTCTTTATAAATATCTCATGTGGGTTTGAGACCAATGGTTTGTGGAATATATAGTTGAAACCAAACATTTATATGTTTAATCTGATGAAAATCCTAATACACCATTATTTTTAAGGACCCTGGACATCTATAGAGAGAAAATATAAGGATTTTTCCATACTCTATAATACTCTATTTTTCTGTTCTTTTTGAATGACATGTTCGGTCTTCTCACAAAGGAAATTTTAGGACCTTTAAACATTTGAAGCTAATCATATTGAGGAGAATAATATTTTCTAATCTATACTCATTTTATCTTTTTTTATGCTTTACTTTTGATATGTGTGTTTCATTACTCTGTTTATCTTTACACACTATCTCCTAGGATTAAACTGGAGAATACTTGATGTTCTCTCAAACTCTTTTATTTCTTTTCCCATGAATAACTGTGGAAGAGGTCATGTGTGGCCTGTATTATTTTTCTTCCCACATATTACTATGGAAGATTATTTGATCCTGTATAGGCTATGTGTTATTGATTGTAAAACCTAATCTAGGTTCTGGATCATGTTTATTTTTTATTAAATTTCTTTAAAGTAGTTAATTTTAAAGTCAAGGGGATTAATTATTGGCATGATACTAAAGCACTTATTTTATTCTACTATGTGTTTCATCAGTTTTTTTCTACATTTTAAAGCTAAAACTATATCTATTATTTAAAATCTGAAACAAAACTTTACTTTGATAGTTAGTCTTAATTTTTGTTTATATAAAGTTTTTGATTAAGTAATTTAGTTTCAAAAGTTAAAGTGATTTCAAATATTATTTTAACTGAGCCCTAATACCAATTTGAGAAATTATTTGAAAGATCAAACTTATATAATAATACTTTTTTTATTAACTGGGTGTTTTTATTAATTTGGTGGATTTAATTTTAATTGTTTTTAAATAGAAATTTTTATTAGGAACTAAATTCACCCCTATTGAGTTGGTCACTCTGACCAACACATAGAAATTGAGATGAGTCAAAATTAATTTGTATGAACCTAAATAAATATCCCAAACAAAACAAAACCATGAATAATGATAATATTGATGTTTCATAAAAGAAAATATGCTTCTAATATGGCATAAAATGACACATCAATAACATTTGAAAATAGTCAATGAAAATTAATGTTATGGAAATAAAATTAAAGGAATAATGATAATAAATTCAAGAATTAAATAATAGGATTAGTTTGGTTTAGGACATACCAAGAGAGGAATTTAAAATATTTACTAAGAAGGGTAATGTTATATCTTCTAAGAATATATATGGAATTTAAAATTTTATAGTACACATTGTTATGAAATACATGACATTAATTATATGGAAAATGATTTACTATAAATATAGGTAATTTAGTAGTGACTTTAAATGAAAATAATTATGTTGTGAAAATTGAGTCCTTACACAATAAGGAACATGAGAATATTCTTAAGGAATGAAAAATCATTTAACCAGTACAATTGGAAATTTATATGAAAATAAATCAAGAATAAAATAATGCATGTTCTTTTCTAGATTATGTGAAAATCCTATTAATTTTATTTATAAATATAAAATTATAATTAAGACCATGTTACCCATGATAGATCTTGTATTTAAATTTAAATAAGGTGCAAGAGAAAATATTTCCCATCAATATTGATCTGAAAATAAAATGCTTTTTGGTTTTAGAAGTAACTCTTGTCTTTGTTTCACTAATTATAAAGTTATTAGGACCCAATATAATACCATATCTATTATTTATATTTATCTATATTGGTAATTTAAGGTTATTCAAGTGTTTTTTGAGAGACATAGACAAATAAATTTTGTGAATGTCGTATAAAAAAAATAAAAAATGTTCATAATGGAGTACATCATTTCAATTGGTATAAACAATTATGGAGAAAGTAGATAGTAGAAGGAACTGATCCTTATTCAACCCATAATTTAATTTGTTGAATAATAATTTGTATTTATTGGATCCCATCATTTTATTACATAACTTTTCATTACATTTTAAAAAAAATGAGGATCTTTAAAGTCTAGTGTCTTAGAAATCCGGAAAAAAACATGAAAACTTAAACACTCCTTTAAATCCCCTTGAAAAGCTTCTTGAAAATTTCATCCTATGTACAATTACTACATCTCATAACCTGGAGACATAAAATCAAAGGAAAGGGTGAGCAGAAGACCCATTAAGGAAAGCAAGGGAATTAGTTTACTTATGATATCGATAATAACTTGATGAAAAACATAAAGACATGAGCAATAGAAAAAGAGGCATATCATAAAAAAATAACATAATAATAACTTTAATATGTTTCTATTACATTTCATTTATACATTAATGAAAATATCACCAAGTTCCATCCCCAAGGTGTCATAAAAATTACCAAGGTTATTCACCAAGGTATCGTGAAACTTGTCATCTCTAGAGATTAATTCTTTACCCAATGCATTGGAGCGCTATCAGGGCGCACCCTTAATATGTATTTACTTTCATGTGATATACATATATCAAAATAAAACATTTCATAAATAACCCATATAGAATAAAATAAATAGGTTTCATTTCAAAATCATGACGTTTTAAAAAGTACTTAAAAATAAAATCATTATGTCATTTATAACCCATGGAAAGGGAGTGAGGGTTATATGTATGTCAATTCCAGAATCAAATATATCATTTTTGCATATTTATGAACACCCATATAAACTAAATAGTTCTGGGTATTCACATAAATAAAACAAGATAATTTCTTGAGAGAAAGAGAGAGAAATTTTGAGACGAAATTTCTGCAGCATAACGGCTATATAACATGGTTTTATAAAATAATAAAAAGAGAGGGTAAAAGGGTAACCCACTCATAAATAACTCATATTAAAATATAAATACATAATAACATGGATATAATAACATGGTATAGATATTTTAATTACATACCACATGAAAAGGAAACTTGAAAGGAAAGAGAATATGGGATTTCTTTTACAAGAAATTCGGTAGCCTAACGGCGTCACTTAAAATTTTAGAAAAAGAGTTGATGAGAGAGAAAAAGGTATCCCATCACTTGGAAATAAAATTTTCAACAATAATTATATAGAATTAAATATCCCAACATAATAATATGTTAATTAAAAGGCATAACAAAAATAATTCTTTTAAAAAGAGGAGGGTGAAAGGTTCCCTTACTGATTTGGTAACTTGTCAAACATACACCCCATAAAATAAGGACCATAAAATGTAGATGTAAATACCCATAAATGAAATTATATTACACAAAGAGTAGAATAATTGGCAGTATATACACCACTCAAAGGAAATAGTGACAAATATAGCATGAATCTCACAGGAATAAAAAGTGAGATAAAAACCCCTTACCTCGTTGTAATCAATTGAGTCGTATGACCAAAAGATAATAACCACAAAAAGAATCATAGAATACCATGAATATAAAGATAATAATTATAATATATATCCAATTTCAGTACACAATACACCACATGTGATAAATAAGTGGCGAACAATGGAAATCTCACGGAATTAAAAGTGAGATAAGAATCCCTTACCACGTGTCCGACTTGACTCGCTCGTATGTTCCTTGTTATTCCTTAATGATAAAATTAAGTTAATTTCTAATTGATTAAGAATATTTTTCAAGTTTATTATTCCTTTTATATCAATTATTACCCTATAATAACAATTAGTTAATTATTTGATTTTATATTGGACATTTTGTTGATGTTCGGAACTTGAGTCAAAAATGAACTTGTTATAATTATAAATTGTCCATGTGGTAAAAATTCCATTATATCCAGAATTATAATCACGATTTAGATATAATATATATAATATGTATCCATTATATATATTTATTTATAATATTACATAACATTTGGAGATAAGAAATGAAATGCATCGTTCATGGAGACGGTAATCCGTACGTACGCATGAACTCTACTTTTATTTATATTTCATATTTAATGGAATGAAAATATAGTGATACATAGGTATATTATAATTTAAGTATAATATATATTTCATATATATTATGTAATTTCATAAATTCTATCCTTTATACATTCCATGTATGGCATGAACGAGTCATATCACTTTGATGGAGCAGTAGTCCGTACTTCCTCAAATGAAATTATCACGTTTACCCATAATGGAAATCATAAAGGTATGATATAAATGGAAAATAAATAATCATAAAGAAAAAATAAACATAATATATATCATATATAAATACATTTCCATCTTAATGGCCACCATGTGAGGTGGTAGGATAAAATTGAACAATCGTCGTTTCGTGAGGCGTTAGTTTGTCATCCACAGAAACAGTATGTTCTTTACCCATTAGATGAAGGTGTGTGTAAGTATAGTTCGAATAATTACCATAAAAAAATCTTAGTATATTTAGTATACTGTTTTTGTTATAAAATAAAGGAATAAAAATATTTCAGGGGTTGAAGAATTAAAATAAAAGAAAATAATTTAAGATAAATTGTTGCTTTTAATTCAAGTAACTCCCTTTGGTATGAACCAAAAGGGTTTCCTGAAGTGCCTTATGCCTAAGGTAATGATTATAGGAGAAATATAGGGATGTAGGTAACTTAATTGGGTATATTTTGGTCAATCCAAGGGGCTTTATAGGTGTGAGTAATGGGTTAGAAGTGAGGTCTTTTTATAAGGGGGAGGAGGGGCTCTTTAGGAAAGTTTGAAAATATTATTTTATTATAAACTTATCTTTGGTTTAAAAAGGTCCAAGACTCATTATATTTTAATATAAGATGACTAATGTTCTAAATAAAACAATCCAATAATAATTGTACAGGTTTTGGATATTTTTTTAATATTTATAATCTTATTTATTTAAATCATCCATTAATGAGGTAAACACTGCATCATTATTGTATCATAAATAATTTTATTTATTTGATGTATAAAAATTATAAAAAAAATACCATGATGTAGGAAATATTTTCATCTTTCCAATTAATATTTATATTTGAAAAGATAACTTATATAATCCCACATAAAAAATTATTTACTAAAAGATATTTGTTTGTATCATTTTTGTCTTTACTTTAAATTAATCAATCTAAAGTGTCATTATCACTCCCAAGTGGCTCCATGGGGTCCCGAAATCGACCTAAGGATTCCCATGGTTGGATATGTATCAACCAATAGGATTAGGAAACATTTTAGGATAATTTAATATTATTATAATATTATTTTTTACCCTTATTTACCAGATTTACCCTTTAACCATGGTAAATAAAATATTTACTGAAGTAAATATTTAAAAAGTATAAAAATAAAAGTTACATATTTACACAATTTTGAAATACTGATTCTAAATATGGAATCCATTTTTCAAAATTCAAAACACAGAAGTGGCGGAAATTAATTTAAAATTAATTCCCGCTGTCAAAACAAAAAGCGTGTTTTTTAAGAAATAATAACTATCAAAAGATTGGTAGTTTTTTATGTCCAATTTCAAAGTGAAATTACTTTCAATGACCAATATTGGATTAAATAGTAAAAATATAATCTAATTACACTTTAAAACCATTTATAAAGTTAATCTAACCATATAAATAAATTATATTAAAATGCAGTTTTGAATTAAAATATAGTATTTTTCACTATTCATAAAAAGATAAACTTTATCAGAAAAATACCAAAAATTTACCCAAAGTAAATTTTGATGTCCCAATTATAAATAAGGATTTTATTTTTTCAAATATAATATGTAAAAGTGACAAAAACTATATTTAAAAAGGGTTCGTTATCAAAAGGCGGTAAATCGACCTTTTAAAGTAAATTATGCTTAAAATTAGATTCATTTACATTTTAAGCCTCTAACTTTTATTGGATTAATGTAAAAATATTTAATAATAATATATTATCATATTTAAGTTAGTTCTATTAATTCCTGCTAGTACAACGGCTAGGTGTTAACTATCATTTAAAATAATATTATTATATTATTAGTGTGCAACGTAAGATTTCAAAGAAACATGTTTTTGCTTGTCAGGTACGCCATTGAATATATAATAACCTTTAAAATAAAATTAATATTTAATTCAAAAATATTAATAAATATGAAAATGTCATATTCTTTATTTTCCTAGGATGTTACAGTATTCTTTAATTCTTAAAGATATTTTTAGGTTTAGAGTTCAAAAGAATTAGGTCATAACTCTTATGTAACAAACCCATACATTACAAAGTGGACACATCCACTCATTATCTATTTCAACCACAATACAAAACTTTTAAAATAAAACATGTTTTCTTTTCATGAAAAATATTTAACATTTTCAACTTAACTTCATCATCGTTCCTACGCATCATTAAACCATGTGAAAAACATTTGAAAAAATGATATGAGCACAAAAAAATTAGTAAGGGACATAAAAATAAGAAGAAAATAAACTCTAACCCATTTCAAATCCATGAGATCATATAAGAGAGTTTTCCTTTAACATAATAAACTTTGAGATCAAATAATCATTTAATTACACATGAAATTGGATTTATTGATCAAATTATTTCATAAAACACTTTATAAGATAACATAAATGCAAAATCATAATCATGAGGGTTTCTTATAAAGTATGAGAACCCATAAAGATCATTTTCTCATATACATATTTTTTTACCATTAAAGGGTGTAATGATTCCTTTAAGAAAAAAAAGCATTATCTTACCTTATGAAATAAAAAAATCCATGAAAACACATTATAAAGAATATAAATTTCATATAGGTTCCTTGGTATATCATCTTTATATAACCCTTACATAAACCCTTACAAATGGAATAACCTACTCAGTTAATTCCAACATAATTATATGGATAATTTAATCATTACCCAATTCATTGGAGAGTTATATCAGGATCACCCATCATTATAAACAACTTAAAAGGAACATAACATACATTAAACCTATAAAATATTTCATTTAAATAATCAATTTCATAAAAATATATTATTGAACTCATAAGTAGAAAATTTTCATATATTGATATATCCCTTTCCTTTAAAACCCTATTTTAAAAACTAAAATACCTAGAACAAAAGTAAGAAGATTTTTTATTTTAAAAAAAACATGGAAGCTTGTATAGGAATCCAAATATCAAATAAAGTTTTTAGAAGTGGGAAAATTCATTGACGTGATATATGTTAAAATGGAATATTTTTTCCCCTTTGTAAATAAAGTAAAAATGTTCCATATAAAATATATAAAAATATTATTTTTGAAAACCTTTTAAATAAAGTAAAAAAGGAGACATATAATGTTCTTTATATGATAATATAAATATGTCCATAAAATTATTTTAATAATATATACATGGAGGGAAAATATTTAGAAAATAAATCTTTAAAACATTTAAAATGAATTTTGAAGGTGAATTATCTCTTACCTCGAGTCTGACTTTGTGACATCCCAGACCCAGATTCCACTTAGTAGGTTCCTCGAGACTAGTGGGTCACATATCCTCAAGCACATCTTCCTAAACTCTATAGGATACCAACTAATAGTGAGGGCCTAGGGTGTGTCTTTGGGGAGACTATTCCCTCATTACCAGAGTATAGCACGACGGATAAATATAAATAGAGGTAAATATAGGAAGAAATATAAGTAAACAGCATAGGAAGATTAAGTAATAGATAAAATAGGAGTGTATCAACTGGAATAACATACAAGCATACAACAACTGATGATGATGTATCATGTCACTAGAAAACTAGAAAACATGGATACATGAAAGCAGGCATAACATGTTCCACAAAAGTATAAATGAAATCAAAATACTATCCCAATAATCATGAGCTCCATATTATTTATATGCTATCAATCTCCATCTTAAATAGAAAGCAGTCAAGTGTTTGAATTCGTATGATTCCCTTTATCAACACCTATAATCATGTAGTCTGCCTTGGGTACCAATCGACGCCCAAAGATGGTGTGAGATAAATCTCAGTGGACCACCACCAAGAGTGTCTATAACATCCAACCTGTGTAATGGAATATAGAAGTGTGTGAGTATGCATATATAAGTAAATTAGTACAATGTAACTAAATACCCAATTACCTACTTCATCCATTGGCTGGTATCTGAACCTGTAACCAATTCATTATTTGATTATTACTAGTTTATAAAGAAGTCACATGTTTATAATAGTAAAGGTTCCAAGATGTAACATGGAAACTATAATTGATAGTTAATAAGAAGTGGTTATATGGTATTCAAGAAGTCAACCTAAACCTTAGGGGTCGCTAACTCAGTAGTAACTAGGTCTAGCTAAGGGTAAGAGTGTGATCCAAGGAGCATAGTCCAAGGCTTTCCACAATAATATGCCAATTTCTATTTCACATTTAATTATAAATTGAAGTACTTACCTTAGGTGGGTCAAGTTTTGAGCATACATGGTACTTTTCATTATGTAATTCACAATATAAACATGCCATTTAATATAGAAAAGCTTACACTTAGAAGGTTCGATCCAAGTCACACCCGAACGACGGCTCAAACATATCAAATACTAAATTGTGGAATAACATCCTACATGGGATGTATGTAGTTATAGTCATAACCACTAAAAAATTACATATTTAGAAAGATCATAACCATACAGTTCTAATGAGTATAAGAATGGCATATAAATTCAATAAACAGAACCCAGTGAAATAGGTGGGGCCCACATGACAATTCCAAAATTGAGAAACTTGAGGGATGAGTTATAAAACACCCACCTTAGGCTTGTATGACTCTCTTAATCTGGTATCAGCCCTTGATTTGGCTCGGTTTGGAGTAGATCTAAGAAAAGAGAAAAAATGCTCACACCTCGATAACTAGGACAAGAGAAAGAGAGATGAAGAATGGCACAAAAGGACTCTAGTACTTACCATTGTGCATCCAAAATGATGAAAAAAATATTGAACATATCCCAGATGAAGGATATATCTTTATCCCTACCTTAGGCCTTCAAAAAGCTCCAAAATTAGAGTAATGGAGGCTAATCCCACTGAAATTTATATTATGGAATAAGGAGGGGGTTAATTAGATCATTAAGGGAAAATGGTCATTTTACCTAGAAAATAGACTATATAGGGTTTGGCCACATAGTTTTCCAAACCTTGAACCAACCATGCATGGGTACCTGGGAAAAAGGGGAACTTGCATGGTTAGGCCACATGGTCTTAGAAACTGTGTGCCAACCATGCGATAAGGCTCTATCCAAAAATGCATTCCCCCAACAATATTTTCTATAACTGTGTGGCCTTCTTGCTTGGTTTACTATAAATCATGTTCTAGACCTATTTCTCCCAAAAAGATGAGTTTCGAGATCTAAACAAGCCCCTGACACCCTAACGACCTTTTCTAACTCATTAGGAATCCGTATTTGGTCCAAAATAAAGAATTAGAATGAAATTTAAAGGATCCATACCTGAGTGAAAAATTGGGTTCTTGCAGTCTTCCCCCTTAAAAGAACTCATCCCTGAGTTCACCTTCCAAGGGTGTAGAAATACTATCTAAGAAAAACTCTTTCCATTGGGCATGTACATAGGCCATCCGCTCCCAAGTATTATTCTTCACAAGGTCATGATGCTATATCACCCATACTAGAGAGACAGACTGGCCTCAAAGAGCCTTCGTGCTCTAGTCAACAATGGGTACTGGATACTCCTCAAAGTTAGAATCATCATCTAACTCAACTTACTTGGGATAAAAGGTATAATAAGGGTCATCATGGTATTATCGAAGCTATTAAACATGGAAAACATCATGCATGTCACAGTACCTTTGAGGTAATGGTAACTGATAGGATACCGTCCCGACTTGCTCTATAATTTCAAACAGCCCTACATAATGAGGTGATAGCTTCCCTTGCTTCTGTAACCATCTATTCCCTAGCCTAGGTGATACCTGAAGGAAAACACAATCCCCAACCTCAAACTCTAGATGTATTTGATGGTGATTGGTATAATATTTATGTCTATACTAAGTAGTATTCATACGCTTTCTGATCAGACGAACCTTCTCTGAAGTCTCCTATATGAGATGAGGACCTATTAGGACTGCCTCACCTACCTCCATCCAACACATGGGTGAATGGAATGGCCTACCATAAAAGGATTCAAAATGATTCATATGAATTGTCACTTGAAAGCTATTATTATAGGTGAACTCAATGAGAGGGATATGCTTCTCCCAATAAATGTTGAAATCATGGACACATGCTCATAGCATATCCTCTAGAACATGTATCATCTGCTATGATTGTCCATCGGTATGAGGGTCAAAATTTGTTCTTAGAAGCACCTATTTTTTCATAGATTTCTACAATACCTACTAGAACCATGATGTGAAATTAATTTCCCTATCTAAAACAATAGTACATGGGACCCCATGTAGTCATATGATCTCACGAACATACAACCTTCCTAGATCATCAACTGAGAAATTCTCCCGAATAGGTATGAAGTGAGACACTTTTTTCAGTATTTCAATGGAAACCCATATATCACGCTACCTCTAGGAGACCAAGGAAAATCGACTACAAAGTCCATGGAAACATATTCCCATTTTCATTTTGGTACTGGAAGTGGTTATAATAATCTTATAGCACTAATGGAAAATTTACCTATACCAACAGTTTGTAACCATTGGTATAGGTCCCTAAACCATAGGTATAGCCTATACCAATGGTTTGGGAAACCATTGGGTTATTTGGTGTGGGTATAGACCTATCCCAACAGTTTGGGGAAAACCGTTGGGAAAGACCTATCCCAACGGTTTGAAAACCGTTGGTATAGGTGTTTCCCAACGGTTTGAAAAAGTGTTGGGAAAGAACTATCCCAACAGTTTGAAAACCATTGGTATGGGTCTTTCCCAAGGGTTTTTAAAACTTCTGGGGTAGGTCTTTCCCAATAGTTTTCCCAAACCGTTGGGATAGGTAAATTTAAGAAAAAAAGTTACAGTGGAGTTTTGAACCCACAACCTCAAGCTTAGATATCAAATACTTTACCACTATCCTACATTTACCTTTGTAAATTTAATTGTATAAATATATATGTGTGTGTGTGTAATTTATATATTGATTTATTTGATGATATTCAACAAAATATTTCATAAAAAATAAGGATACATAGCCCAACAGTTCTGAAAACTGTTGGGATAGGCCTATCCCAATGGTTCTCAAACACATTGGGATAGGTACCCACCCTTTCCCAAAAGGGAAATCCATACCCTTTCCCAACGGTTTTTCCAAACCTTTGGGAAAAGTGGCATATAAGTGGGCTTTACCAATGGTTTTACCAAACCGTTGGGAAAGTTTGTCTAAAAGGGGGATTTTCCAAATAGTTTGGCAAAACCATTGGGAAATCCATACCCTTTCCCCATTGGGAAAAGTGGAATCAAAGTGGGATTATCCCAACAGTTTGGAAAAACCATTGGGAAATCCATAACCTTTCCCAACAGTTTTTCCAAACCATTGGGAAAAGTGGTATCAAAGTGTGCTTCTCCCAATGGTTTTGAAAAACCATTGGGAAATCCATACCCTTTCCCAACAGTTTTCCAAAACTGTTGGGAAAAGTGGTTTAAAGTGGTATTTTGCCAATGGTTTGGAAAAACCATTGGTAAAGGGGACCTATACCAATGGTTTTTACAAACCGTTGGTATAGATGCATTGGTATAGGTAGGATTTCTAGTAGTGCAGGTCTATGGTGCTCTGCCTTCACCTGTTGACATATGGAACACCTAGTGATAAAGCCTGCTATCTCACATTTCATCCTAGGCCAACAATACCAGTGTCGCATATCTCGATACATCTTGGAGATTCATGGATGAATTTCCCACTGAAAAGTGTGGTAATCATGAATCAACTCCTCTCTCATATCAGTAGGAACCCAGACACATCCATGGATATAGAAGATGTCATCTCTATCCATAGACCAATCCGGAGGTGGGTTATCTCCTGATATACTCTCATGTAGAACCAATCCTTCAGGATCTGAAAAATTTATACTCTTTACATTCTTAATGAGGGAAGATGTGATAGCCAAAGATGAGATATAATACTACTCACAACTATCATGAAACTTTAGATGTAGCTTATAGAAAAGGTTTTTTAACTTCCATTCATCACTGGCTTCCCGTATGGCATGTGGTCCATGTACACCACAAGGAACTCACTCAATAGATAAAGTCTCTAGCAACGTAAGGTATGGACAACTGTTACTATCTCAAGTTCATGCATCAGGTATTTTCTCTCATGAGCTCTCAACTATCGAGATCTATAAAAAATGACTTTATCCTCCTACATCATCACTAATCCTAGGTCGATTCCTAATGTATCATAGAATATGGTGTAACCTATGTTTGTCTTTGGAAGATTCAGAATATGTGTCGAGATAAGCCTCCCATTCATATTTTTAAAGGCTTCCTGGCACGCTTCTAACCAAAGGAACTTTACACTATTCTTTGTAAGTCCAATAAGAGACGAAGAAAGTCATGATAATTCCTATATGAAATGTATGTAATATATATCTATCCCCAAGAAACTTTGTATTCCAAACATGTTCTTGGGATTCTCCCAAGAAACTATAGAACTAACCTTTTTAGGGTCAATATATACACCTGATTTAGATATTATATGACCCAAGAAGTGAACTTTGTTAATCTAGAAGTGGTACTTAGTAAGCTTAGTGTAAAGTTAATGCTCTCTCAGTGTACTCAGAATGATCTCAAGATGATTAGCATGGTCGTTGCAAGTATGATAATACACCAAGATTTCATCCACAAAGACTATGAAAAAAGAATCCAAATAGGGGTGGAAAACCCTATTCATTAGAGCCATGAAAATGGTGGGCTCTTTTGTAAGACCAAACGGCATAACTAGGTACTCATACAAACCATACCTGCTATGGAAAACTGTACGTGGTGTATCTAATGGCCTAACTCACACCTGATGATAACCTGATCTCGGGTCGATCTTAGAGAAGACCCTAGATCCTCAGAGCTGGTAAAAGAGATCATCTATTCGAGGCAGTGGATATTAGTTTTTGTTTGTAAGCTGGTTCAACCGTCTATAATCCATGCATAGACATAAGGTTCCATATTCCTTCTTGGTGAAAAGCACAGGAAAACCCCAATATGATGTATTGGTCCATATAAAGCCTTTGGCCTCTAAATCCTCTAACCTCCTCTTGAGATCCTGGATCTCAATAGGTGTCATTTTATGTGAAGTAATGGACACTAGAGCTGCTCTTTGAACAAGATTGATCGTAAACTCTACCTATTTATGAGAAGGTAATCCATAAAAAAATTTGGTAAACACATCCCTAAAATGATCCACTACTGGATGGAAATAATCTTGATGTAAACCTTGATCCTCCATGAAGATATTAGTGATTTGGGCGGTCACTCCAACTAACCCATGATGCTCTAGTCTTTCTCTACCAACCTAGATATCCCACTTTCCCTTATGTAGATAATTGTTGCCCTCTTTTGTTATAAATAATACCCTTTCATGATAGTAGTCTACAAAATCATGATACTGAACCAACCAATTCATCTTGATAATGATATTGAATCCCATAATCTAAAGAACAAAGAGGCTCCACAAGAAAGGGTAACTACCTACCTCAAGGGGAAAGTCCCTACACTATCATATGCTCAATGAATGTATCCCTAACGGTGTATCTAGGGTTATTACACCACAATAATATTGCATATCTAGTCCAAGACTTTCCACAATAAATACAGAGATAAAATATTTTGAATCACCTTTATCCAATAAAGTAGATATTATAGTAAATGCCACTAGAATAGTACCTCGTAATATAGATGGTCTCACAACTTAATCCTCAGGTATCGTCTGTAGTGCATGTAATTGACCTGATCATAATCCTTGTGCAACAACTAGGATACCACGATCATAACTACTCTGTTGGCAATGCTAGTGATCAGGGGTCTTACTATTGTGGACACGGCCTCCTCCTCGTCCAATCCTGTCGGTGCTATTCCAACTCCCCACCTAACATGGCACAAAATAACCCAATCCTGAAGGTGGAGTTAGCACGGATCCTTTTCCACTTGAGGCTGGTGAAAAGGTCCTAAATAAATACTGAAGATTCCCCATACAGCCACAAGCCTGCCACTCTATTATGTCTCTATCACAATGAGGCTTCAGGTGCCCCCATCTTTCGCAGTGATGACACACTATGGAGCTATCAAAATGGAAACTCTAGTTTCCACTACCCTAACAAGAAACCTCTAGGAAACATTTCCTACCATCAGGAGAACTATTGGCCTATCATGGAACTAATACTCTATAACTGATACTATTGTCATCCCTTGGGTTATGCTCAGTGATAAGATCCTGATTGACTATTGCAGAAAAATTAGGTAGGTGAAAGTCATTCACCTATGTATGAATGGTGTACTAGAGTCCATCCTCGAAACGTCTAACATGCAAAAGCTCATCACTAGCTAGAAGTGATGCAAAGCACTACAACTCCGTAAAATGTGATGAATATTACATAATTGGCCTATAACCCTATTCAAGATTCATGAACTCTCTAGCTCTATTAGCTCTCAGTGTCTTAGGAAAGAACTGATCATGGAAGGTAGTCTGGAAATAAACCCATAACATGACCTGATGACGACTATCCTGGGTAATCACATCCCACCAATGCTTGGCCTAATCCTGAAGCATGTATATGGAAATATTAACCCTCTGCTATGGATGCATCTTCAGATGCTCAAAGATAAATAGGGTGTCTTCTATCCAAGACTCAGTAGCCTATGGAATTCCATCTCCTGAGAAAGTAGAAGGATGTTGGTGCTAGAACTCACGAGTCAGATCAGCTGTCATAGGTACAACTCATGGAGCACCATGCATGGACTACATCAAATTTAGGAAACTATCATGAACTTGGGAATCAGTGCACATATCATGTATAGAAGATTTTGCCTCAAGTGACACTCCTGGAAGTAATATTAGTGGCTCAAGGCCCACCATGTCTGGATCATGATCTTCTCCACCTTATTAGCAAACTATATGAGGATTTCATAGATGAATTGGTCTAAAAATTCCAAGAACACACCTCAGAACAAGATTTAAGTAGAAATATAGCATCACTAGTAGAAGTTGAACATAAGAAAACTCACTACCCAATGTATACTACCCTAAATACCTAATTATATTTCTAGGTATCGGTAATTTCTTAAGTATAAGTTTCAAGGGTTCTAATAGATAAAGGGTTAATAGTACCTTTCCTCATCATTTATTGGAAGCCGTCTCATTTAATCTTATATTTAATCACTAAGTTCACTCTTTTACCTTTAATAAACATGATAAGGAGAAATAATTATGTGCAACAATTTCATATTATAAGTCATGTTTCACTTTATAATGGATATTCATTCCGCTTGAATCAGTTACCATACACCTCATCAATGAAAACGACACCCATTTATTTATATCATAATGGATCGACGCGGTAAATTACTCATCCCAAACCATGAGGTCCCATACACCTCATGAATTGAGACAGGAAATCACTCAATCTCAACCAAGAGTAATACAAGCATAATCTAACTATCACAGCATCACTCAACAATCATAGGCATATTAAGCAATGTAAAGTAGTGAAATTCACCTATAGGTCATGGAAATATGCATGACATGTGAATTCTAGGTGCCTATAATGATGAATGTAACAATGATCATTTCCCTCATATCATCAGGACAAGTATGAAATGAAATCCTCAATCAGTATAATAATCAACAACACCACACAATATGTGTGTCACCCAATGGTTAAATAATGTCAACTATAATAGGAAAAATAGAACAATAATTATATTTTGGGTAACTTGTATTTTACCCTAAACATGGGTTTGTGATGCCCAAGCATGGCTTATGAAAAAATTCCCAAGCATTTCTAATCTCCTAAATATTGTCTCTAAATAGTAAAGAAATAAAAGTACCTCCTCTGATGCCACTTTTTGAGGTCCCGGACCCAGATTCCACTTAATAGGTTCCCTGAGCTCAGTCGGTCACATGGCCTCAAGCACATCTCCTTAAACGCCAAAGGCTTCTGACTAGTAGTGAGGTCCTAGGGTGTGTCCATGGGGAAACTATGCCCTCATTACTAGAGTGTAGTACAACAAATAAATATAAATAAATGTAAATAGATGAATCAATATAAGTAAACAGTAGAGGAAGACAAAGTAATAGATAAACAAGTATTTTATCAACTAGAATAACATATGAGCATAAAACTACTAATGATGTATGTCATGTCACTAAAAAATAGGAAAAAATGGATACAATACATTAGGCATAACATGTTCAAAAAAAGTATAAAATAAATCAAAATATTATCTCAAGCATCTGAGATCTGGCTCGATCATCTGCTATCAAGATCCATCCTAAATAGTAATCAATCAAGTTTTTGAAGTCATATGCTTCCCTTTATCAACACCTGCAATCATGTAGTCTACCCTGGGTACCAAATAGAGCCCAGAAAGGGTGTGAGATAAATCTCAATAGGCCACCACCAATGGTGTCTATAACATCCAGCCCATATAATGGGAGATAGAATTGTGCGAGCATGAATATATAAGTAAAGTAGTAAAATGTAACTAAATATTCAAATACCTGCATCATCCCTCGGTTGGTATCTAAACTTGTAACCAATTAATTCTTTTATTGTTACTAGTTTATAAATAATTTGCATGTTTATAATAGTAAAGGTTCTAATATGTAACATGGAAACCATAATTTATAGTTAATAAGAAGTGGTTCTATGGTATTCACCAAGGAAACCTAGACCTTAGGGGTTGCTAACTCAGTAGTAACTGGGTCTATCTAAGGGTAAGAGTGTAATCCAAGGAGTATAGTCCAAGGCTTTCCACTATAATATGCCTACTGAATACAAGGTGATCATCAAAGGTAAAATGGGGCTAAGTAGTGATTGGGACCTATGGGCTTTAACCATGGCACCCACTTATCAATGATGGATCCAAGGACTGTATCCATGGAATCCTTTAATACTATGTGATGGATCCTATGGTGTCATACTGGGCATCCAATAATATACAAGGATCGGGATCTAGGTGGGTCTCAACCTAAGCTAGATGCATCCTTGAATTGGAATGGGGTTCCCAAGTGCTCAAGGCATTCCCCGATAAGAATCCAAGGCGACCATGAGTCAGGATACTCCTATTTAATAATGAAGTCATGTATAATTTCAATTGGTTCAAGCCTTGAATTTCATTATAGTGAATAGGCCAAGTATCATGTAACCCTTTAATCAAGTCATAATTAATCAATAAGTCCATTTGGTTCAAGCCTGGACTTTCATTAGTGTGACAAGGACAAGTAGCATGCAACCTTTATTAAATCCATTTAAGGCATATTAAATAATTGAGGTCCATTCTACTACCTTCCATTAATGTGGTAAGGGTTTCTACAGACATGCAACCTATTATTTATTTACATTTAATCTAGTCAAGTCATATACTTAGTATACTTTCCAATTTCCATTTCGCATTTAATTATCAATTGAAGCACTTACCTTAGGTGGTTCAAGTGGTGATCATACATGGTACTTTCCATTATACAATTCACAATATAAATCAATCCATTTGATATAAAAAATATCACCCTTATAAGTGTCAATCCAAGTCACACCTGAACGGCGTCTCAAACGTGTTAAATACTAAAAACTCAATTATGGCATAACATCCTACATGGTATGGATGGAGTTATGGGCATAAACACTAACATAAAATCACATATTTATAAAGAGAACAACCATATAGTTCTAATGAGTATAATTATGGCATATAAATTCAATAAATGGCACCCGGTGAAATTGGTGGGGCCCACACGACAATTCCAAAATCAAAGAACTTGAGGGATGAGTTATAGACCACCCACATTAGACTTCAATGACACTCCTCCTTCGGTATCAGCCCTTGAATTTTCTCAGATCGTAGTAGATCTAAGAAAATAGGAAAAATGCTTGCACCTCGATAACTAGTCTGAGAGAAAGAGAGATGAAGAACAGCACAAAAGGACTCGAGTACGTACTATTATGCATCCAACGTGATAAACGTAAGATCAAACGGATCCTGGATGAATGATATCTCTTTATCACTACCTTAGTCCTTCAAAAATCTCTAAAATAAGAATAATGGAGGCTAATCCTGCTGGAATTCATATTAGGGAGAAAGGAGGGGTTAATTAGATCATTAAGGGAAAAAATTTCATTTTATGCAGAAAATAGTCTATGCACGGTTTGGCTGCATGGATTTTCAAACTGTGCACCAACCATGCATGGGTACCTGGGAAAAAGGGGAACTCACATGGTTAGGTTGTACGGCCTTAAAAAATGTGCATCCTTCCCGCATGTTTACTATAAATAGTGAGCTAGGCCTATTTCTCCCAAAAATATGAGTTCTAGGATCTAAAAAATCTATTGACACCCTTGGGACATTTTCTAAATCATTAGGCATCCATATTAGGTCCAAAATAAAGAATCATACATAAATTTAAAGGATCTATGCCTGGGTGAAAAATGGGTTCTTACAGACTTGTCACTTACATTCTTTATCTTCCTAAATAATAAAATTATGTTAATTATTTAATTTATTAAGAATATTTTTCAAGTTCATTATATTTTATTATTAATTTTATTTCACATATTTCTATTTCATACTTAATCACTTAAATTATTATGTTTACTTTAGACGTTTTGATGATGTTTGGTTCATAAGTCCAAAGTGACTTTTGTAGGTAGAATATGATTGATTGGATCATGATTATATAATTTACAGAATATTATTCATGTTATAATTATCATTTTTATAAATTAATTATACTATTATAACCAAATATATAATATGGTTATGAAATATGAATTACATTACAACATAGAGAAGGTAGTCCGTATGTACGCATGAGTAACATTTCTATTTTTCAACAAACATGAGTGAAAGAAGGTAAGTATTATTTTATATTTATATAATGATAATTATACCATAAATATAATATTATTTATTTAAATAAACCTATATATACAATCCATGTGAGGTGGTGATGAAAAATAAAATGCATTGGTTCATGAGGCGGTAGTCTGTATGGATACACAATTGATGAATTTATTTTTCATTGAATGGTAAAGAAATAATTAGAATATTTATTTATCATTAAAAAATTAAATTTTTATAATATATCATATCATTTCAATTTGATCCATCATTATGACGAACCATAAGGGTTGGTGATTAAAAATGAAATACATCTTCTCGTGAGGTGGTAGTCAGCATGTATGCACAAGTGATGTTTTTATTTTATATTAGATGGTTAATTAATTGAAAAAGGGTTATACCATAAACATAATAACATTATAGTATATGGTATAAATTTATGTTATTATATTAAAATGTTTAATAGAGTTTTTAAATAGGTAAAATAAGAAATAAAAAGAAAGCACTCAGTTAAAATCTATATCTCTTCTTTGGACAAACTCCTTAGGTTTATACCTAAAGCCTTTCTGGGATGGTATTATGATCAAAAAATGACCTCCAAGATGTGTTAAGGTATTTTTGGAAAGTATTTGGGTAGGGATTTTGTGATCTTAGAGGCACTTGAAGTGTGTATAAAAGATGAGTGGGGGTTTCTTTTTATAAGTAGGGGTGAGGACACACTTGGAATTTTTAAAAAGATTAAAATATATTAATATCTTACTCATGAAAAATGGATAAAAAATTGACCATTTTTTAATAAGAGATAATATGGGGTTTAAATATAACCAATAATAATATTTATACAAGTTTTTGGGTCATTATAACCATTATCATTTAAATTTTTAACCATTTTAACCTTTTTAAACTCTTACCATGGTAACTGAGTTCTTTACCAAACTTACCATCCATAATGAAAAAAAATGAAAGTGAAAATTTCGACATATTGATTCCAAATATTGAGTCCATTTTATAAAATTCAATTTCTATAAGAGGCATAAATTATTTTAAAAACAAATCAGCAAAACATGATGAAAAAAAGTATTCCAGAAAAATGAATTTTTAAGTATAAAAATGTGTTTATACCAAATTCAAGTATAATTTTGATTCCCAAGACACTAATTGGATTATATTTAATTAAAATGATCTAATTAAATTTTGAGACCAATAAAAAATATAATTTTACTTTGTAAATACATGAAAATAAAAGATACTTTTCTTATAAATCGGTATTTTATATTATTCTCCCAAAAATCGACTTTTTTGGAAAATTATTAAACAATAACTCTAGGATAATTTTTGACTTACTGATATCAAAAATTAATTTCTATTTGTAAAATTTAAATTCTAAAATTTAGAAATCATGTGTTTAAATAAAACTATATAAGTCATGTAAACAAGTTTAGTAAGAATAAAACTATTTCCATTAATATTGAAAAATTACATAATATTCATCTAATTAATATAACTCTATAAAATATAATTCATGAATATTAATAAGGTGTGAAATTGATATATTATTAATATTACTTGGGTTTTCACATTTTCCCCCTTTTGGAAATTGCTTCCTCATATTTTTTATTCACTTTTTAAAAGAGTGGGCATATTTTTGTTTCATAACATTTTTATATTCTCATATTACTTCTTCAATCATAAGTTTTTTGTAAAAAATATTAACCTATTGAATCACCTTATTTTGTAACACCTTTTATTTATGGTAAATAATCTGAACAGGTTATTCCTTATAAGAAAGGTTATCTTCCAAATGAACTAATTTGTGACTCAAAACATGAGATGCATCTGGAACATACTTACTTGAAAATAAATCATGAAACACATCATATACCAAAGATAAACTCTGACATAAATACACTAGATAAGTAATTGATCCAATATTATCCAGAATTTAATACGATTCAGTGGACTATGCACTTAACTTTCCCTTCTTACCAAAACACATAACACTTTTCCATGGAGATACTTTAAGAAAATTGTGTTCTCCTACCTAAAACAAAAGATCTTTCCTTTGGTTAGTCCTATAATTTTTATTCCTGCCCTAAGACTCCCTTATATGTTTTTGAATCACCTTCTCTTTTGCAACCATATCTTCTACAAGTTTTTTTACAATAACTTTATTTTCTCGAATTCATACTAACAAGTCAGAGTTAGACACCACTTTCCATATAATTCATCAAATGGTTCCATTTGTATACTAAAATAAAAAATACTATTATAAGAAAATTAAATTAGTGAAAGATATTGATCCAACTTCCCAAGGGATCCAAATAACAAGCTCAAAGCATATCCTCTAATGTTTTAATTTTTCACTTTGACTATCCATCAGATTGAGGATGAAAAGATGTAATGAAATTTAATTCAGTAACCAATGACTTATAAAGTCCTTTCTAAAAATTAAAGGTAAATCTTGTATCATGATTAGATACAATAGAATGAGGGAACCTATAAAATATAATTATATATTTCATATAAAATATGGAAATATGATACAAATATATATATTATCTTTAATGGGAATAAAATTCATATATTTAGTCAAATGATAAATAATAACCCATATCACATTATTACCTTGAGATATTGTTGGTAATCTAACCATGAAATCAATGGATAAATTTTACCATTTCCATTTCAATATTGGAAAATGTTTAATAATCCCCTTTAGTAATTTTCATTCTACTTTAAGCTATTTACAATTCAAACATTTCATGGTAAATTTAGTCATATCTCTTTTCATTACATCCCATCATAAATTTTCCTAGGCGTATATGTATATCTTAGTGTTTTCAAGATGAACATAAAATAGAGAGTTATGAGATTCACTCAATAATTTATTCTTCAACTAGGAATCAAATTGAACATATAATCATTTTTTGAATCTCAAAACATCTTATTTGTTAGAATTAAATTCAGGAAATTTACCTTTCTTGACCAATTATACCTTTTACTATAAAACATGATCCTCCTTTTGAGATTTATTAATTCTTTCTGAAAATGATGACTGCACTAAAACCATAAACAAAATAGAGGAAGTTCTTGTGAGAAAAATTTCAAGACCAACATTCATTAAATAATTTACTAATTTATCATGTTCTGAATGTTTCATGGTTAATGATGCATTATATTTTTGGATTAAAGAATCAACTACTCTATTTTATTTTATTGGATGGTAATGAATCATGTAGTCAGAATCGTTAATCAGTTTCATCCATCTTCTATGTCTCATGTTCAACTCTTTTGGAGTGCATATATGCTTCAAACTTTTTTGATCGGTATATGTTTCACACTTTACTCCCTATAAATGTTGTCTTTATATTTTTAAATCAAAACCCATAGAATCTAGTTCAAGGGCATGTGTAGGATAATTTATCTCATGAGGTTTAAATTATCATGAAGTATAAGAAATTACTCGGTCATTCTATATTAGAATACAACCAATCCCCTTTAAATAAGTGTCATTTTAGATAACAAAAACACCATTTCTAGGTATCAGGGCCAAAACTAGAGCATTCACTAATTTTCTTTTCAATTCCTAGAAACATTCATCACATTCTTTCATCCAGATAAATTAATCTTCTTTTCATGTAAACATAGTTAGTGGTCTAAACAACCTAGAAATGTTTTCAACAAATTGTCAGTAGTAACCTTCTAATCAAAGAAAATAATGAATCTATATGACATTTTTAGGTCTTGGAAACTCTTTAACCACTTTAATTTTATATGGATCAACTTTTATTCCATATTTATTAAAAATAATTCCAGGTAAATAAATATATCACAAAAAAAAATATTTACTAAATTTTTCATATAACTTGTTTTCATTCACAATTTTTATGATAACCCTCAAAAGTTTCTCATGATTATCAGAAATTTTAGAATATATTGGTATGTCATCAATAAACACAACCAAAAATTTATCCATGAATTCATGGAAAAATATATTCATAAGGTCAATAAATATAGCTGGAGAAATTTTCAACCCAAAGGGAATAACCACAAACTCATAATGCATATACCTAGTTTGAAATTTCATCTTCTAAATTTAATTACTATTGAACTCCAACTGATGGTACTCAGTCCAAAGATCATCCTTCAAAAAATACTAAGATCCCTGAAGCTGATTAATGTTATCTATCTGAGGCCACAGATACTTATCCTTAATAGAGGTCTTATTCAGTGATCTATAATCAGTGAAAAGTCTCATGGAACCATCTTTATTTTTAACAAATGAAATAGGATCGACCCATGATGAAGTGATAGGATGAATGAAGAATTTATCAAAAAAATCTTGAAACTTCTTTTTCAATTCTAAAAGTTCTACTTATTCCATTTGATAAGGAGGTTTTAATATTGGCCTAGCATCAGGCACTAATTTAATAGTAAATTAAATCTTTTGATTAGGTATAATACTAAATAATTTTTTAGGAAATACATCTAGATATTAATTTACTATAGTAATGTCACTAATTTGAACAATTTAATTCTTCTCAAAAATATCTGCAATATATCTTTCTTTTCCATATTTAATCAATTTCTCAACTTCTTGATATGTTATCATTAGTATGAATTCATTCATGTATACAAACTGAAACTCACTCCAAAAAACTTATTTATATCTACATTATATCATCAAATGATAAAAATAAAGTCAATCTATAACTAGAATAACATCAAACACTACAAGGGGTAGGACATCATGGTTTTCAGGTAAAGAACTTCCATAAATGATAACAATAAGATTCTTATAATTTATGTTTGCATTAATACTACCCACATGTGTTTTTACCAAAATTTATGGATTCATTTTTTGAGGTGAGATTTCCAATTTACTAACAAATTTCTTGAAAATGAAATAATGTGTAAATACTAAATCAAACAATACATTAGCATAATATGAATAAATAAGTAATATAATTGAATCCACAAACTTGGATTGTCCAACATCTTCCAAAGTAGTCAAAAAGGATTTATCCATACCTTTCTACTTTTGATCTTGATGATTTCTATCCTTTACTCCTATCATCGAACAGGTACACACATAATGACCCATTTTATTATAATTAAAACATTTAATCCATACATTTCATTATTTTTATGAACATTACTATGATCCTTTTCTTCACATTAATGATCCACATGTCTAAAAATATCACATTGAAATACTTCCTAGATTTTTTAAGGCATTATCATGGGTACCTTTTACCGCACTTATCACGAGATGGAAACTTGATTATCTTACCTTCAGATTTCCCCAATGGATTTTTCTCCATTATCTTTCACCTTAACCACTTTTTCTTCTTATTTTCAAAGAAAACATGATCATTGATGATCCCTATCTCTTCCTTCTTGGAACATTGAAAAAGTTTCTCATAACATTTAAATTCATGATATTCCAATTCCATTTGATGTATTGTATTCAATCCTAAGTAAAATCATTTAATTTTACTATAAATATCTTGAATATAATTTAGTGTGTACTTTTCCAATCGGGCGCATTTTTCTTCATACGTGACCACTGAATCTTCCACCTTTTTTCTCAATTCTAAGAAATTAATGTCTAAAATAAGTCAAACATCCTTAGTAAAATATTTCTCAATGAAAATATTCTTAAATTCATCACCTTCCAAGGCATCAATATCTTCTCTTTACCAAGAATTCCTTGCCATTGACCACCACTAATTAGCTTCAACATCAAAATAATAAATAAATAGAATTACCTATTGATGCTTTGAATAACCCATGACTTCGAATATCTATACCAGAGCTTTAATCCATCCCTCGTCTATTATCAGGTTAAAAGATCCACTGAATAATATATGGTGATGTTTCATGGAATGATCAACTACAGACATGTTCCTATGTGGTGAATATGGTTTCTCTCTAACATAGATACCACCACCATTAATAGCATGTGTCAACTAAGATATCATAGAATCATTTCTAATTCTAACCATTCTAGGTTTCTAATTTGAAATTATATTGTCCTCTTGGTGCCTTCCTAACTCAGCTTCCCTATTTCCAATATGAAAAACCCATTCTAAAAAGACATAGATTGGATGAAAAAATGTCGTAATATTCAAAATTTATATCATGATAAATGATGTGGCTTTAATTTCACTTGATTTTCCACATCATTTATTTAAGTTTTTAATGATTTGTTTGATTAATTTTTCTCTTTTTACTAATTAATTATACTTTAATCATTTCAATGATAAATTTATTATTTAATCATTTTTCTATAATTAATATTGTGTTTCAATCTTCTTAATCTTTAATTTTGTATTTAGTTATTTTTCCTTTTAAATTTTGAAGACTTTTTTCTGTTGTCATAATAATTTCTATTTTTTCATTTTTATCAATTAATCATTTTAATTACATTCAGTTAAATTAGTCTTTAATTTAAAATTTAGTCCTTTAATATTGATTAATTAAAATAAACTAACTTTATTGATAATTTAAATCTAATTTTTTTAAATTGATTTGATTTCATTTATTAATTTATATCCTATAAATTTAATATATTAATTCTTTTTATAATTAGTATTTTAATTATTATGTTTAATAACTTAGTTAATTATTAATTTAAGTTAAGTATTTAGTTTTTATTTGTTAATTTAATTTATTACTCAATTATTTTTAATTAATCAATTAGTTTAGATTTTTAATTTTATAATTTCATTTTATTTGTTTTCTAATAATTTTTTATTTTTCATAGACGAGTCACTGATATTTCACAGAAAAATGAGTCATTGATGAAAATGTATTACTGATGTAGTGTATCACCATTATTGCATCAGTGAGATGACTCATTTATACCCCTGCAGATGACTCACTGGCATTGTCCTACTGACATTGTAACTCACCAATGTTCCTTCATACCCTTGATATCTCATCATTCCCTCATTATTCCGCAACGGTGACCCCTGTTTCTATTGTCTCACCGACAGTGTTAGCTCCACACCTTTTCCTCTATCTTACCATTCCTACCTACCAACATCATTGTCTCATTTCCATACCTGAGCCCCAAATCTGTTGCGGATGAAGCCAAGCTCGACCCAACGAACCAACTGTCACCGCGATTGAAGCTGCTACAGGAGCTGAGACATGTTATTATCATTGATGCTTGATTCCACTGAAGATAGAATTCATTGATGCTATAAAAGAAGTATCTTCTGATGTCGCCCATAGTCACGAGCCTTCAGAAGAGGGAAGATAATCTACCGCACTGGGTGAAGTAGACCCCCCCCCCCCCCCCCCCCCGTGCGCAACGTGGAGAAGAAGATAGGGGAGAATTAATAAAAAATAAAATAAAACAATAATAGTAATAGTAATTATAATAATTTAACTTAAATAAAATTTCAAAATAATAGAATTTATAAATAAATAATAAAACTAGAATAATAAGAAATTATTAATTTAAAATTAAAATAATTATTTAAAATGATTTAAATGTTATAACACTTGTAATTTAATTTTAATTATAATTTAACTTTTTAAATAAAATAATTATAATAAAAGTAATGATAATATTTAATAAAAATAAACTAACTTAATTAAATAATAACTTTTAATAATAATCTTTTATTAAGTTATTAAAATATTAACTTTGATAACAATAATTAAATAATTTAATATTTAATAATTAATAAGTATTTAGTAAAATAAAATAAATAAAATAAATCTATCAAAATATTTATTAATAAATTAATAACAAATTTAAATAAATATTATTTATTAGTTTAACTTTAATCTAAAAATTTATAATAATTAATTATATAACTAAATATTTATTAACCATACTAATTTATCTTTGTTTTTATTTGCAGATTCAAGTGAGGACCAAAATCCCATCCAGGTTTATCTAACTAATTGGTTGATAGTTAGTTAGAGGGGTTTCGATATTTTCACAGGAGTTGCAATAGAAAAACGCACGTGTGCGGTGCAAAAGAGAAGGACTTACCAAAGTTGGTGTGTGCAGTGGTGACAAGCAGAGCATGATAGTAGATGATTAAAAGGAAATTGAAGGAAGTATTAGAAGGAAGACTTAGACAATTTTCATATTCAACACTTAATAGTAGATGCCCAGGAGAGCAGAGACTCAATCCAGAAAATTCCTCACAGACAGAATCTCATGGATCTGGGAAAGCAGTGACAGTTCAAGTTCATAGAGAGAGATCTCTTCTCTATTCTTTTTCAATTTTCTTGATTTTAATAGAATTTTTGTAATTCTAGTATTAAACATTATCATAGGCTAAAACTCTTGGCTTAGGAATTTAAAAATTCTGATGGTTCATCTTTGAAACTTCTTCACTTTACTCTTTAATAAAATCAGAATTGATCGGTGAGATCAATTCTATTGTTCATTTAAATTGTTCTCACCTTTACCCTTTCAAATTAAAAGTTTCAAGATCAATCAGATAGATCGATCTTGAACTCATCTTTTCCAAACTTTAATTTCATTAGAAATGGAATTTAATTGTGAGTTTTATTCCAATCAACTTTTCACTAAAATTCTTAATAGTTGATGATCCTTGGCATGGAAAACTCCAAAAATTCAATCTTATTCTTGATTTATCTTCTAGAGATGGAGATTTATCAATCATTTTTGAGCTGTGATTCAATAAAATTTAGTGAATAATTTATCTTTTTAACCAGTAGTTTTAAAATTCTCGAGTATTATCAATTTGTTGCTTCTCAATCCTTATTTTTGTGTTTTAGTTCACTGTTATGCCAATAGTTTCATCATTACTCAAGTATAAGATTTAGTTTCAAGTCAAAATCTATTTCCTCTCACTATTTACATATAAAAAAATACACAAAAATAAAAATTAAAAAGAAATTTTAATCCACTATTGACAGCAGTGGGGTTGTTTTGAATGAAACTTGGTTATTCATCCTTCCCTATGGGTTCGACCATGCTAGCCACTATATAGTAGTAGTAGTAGTAGTAGTAGTAGTAGGAAAACATAAAAAATTTAAACTTTGAACCATATTTCATTGAATATGAAGTCAAAGTTTAAAATTTTTATGTTTTCCTACTACTACTATATAATGGATAGTAGGGTCGAACCCACAGGGAAGGATGAACAACCAAATTTCATTCAAAAAAACCCACTATTATCAGTAGTGGGGTAAGAATTCTTTTTAATTTTTATTTTTGTATATTTTTTTATATAAAACAATGAGATAAAACAAAGTTTGACTAGAAACTAAATCTTAGAATTGAGTAATATTGAAACTATTGGTAAAACGGTGAACTAAAACACAGAAATAATAATTGAGAAGTAACAGATCGATAATACTTGGGAATTTTAAAACTACTGGTTAAAAAGATAAATTCTTCACTAAATTTTATTAAATCACACCTTAATAATGATTGATAAATCTCCCTCTCCAGGAGATAAATTAAGTATAAGATTGAATTTTTGGAGTTCACCACTCCAAGGATCATCAACTATTAATAATTTTAGTGAAAAGTTGATTGGAATAAAACTCACCATTAAATTCCATTGCTAATGAAATTAAAGCTTGGAAAAGATGAGTTCAAGATCGATCTCACTGATTGATTTTGAAACTTTAAATTTAAAAAGGTAAAGGTGGGAACAATTTAAATGAACTACAGAATCGATCTAGCTGATCAATTCTGATTTCATTAAAGAGTAAAGTGAATAAGTTTCAAAGATAAACCAGCTTAATGTTTAAATTCTCGATCCAAGAGTTTTATCCTATGATAATGTTGAATACTAGCATTACAAACATTCAATTATAAAGAAAGGAAATTGAAAAGGAATAGAGAAGGGATCTCCCTCTCTGAACTTGAACTTCTATTGCTTTCCTAGATCCACAAGCTTTTGTCTGTGAGGAATTTCCTAGATCGGGTCTCTGCTCTCCTGGGTGTCGAATGTTAAGTGTTGAATCTAAAAATTTTCTAAGTCCCCCTCCTGCTGGTACCTTGTATTTTATTTTAATGATCTATCATCATGCTTTTATTTTCACTATTGTGCACCGACTTTGGTAAGTCCTCTTTCGTACCGCACACGTGCATTTTTTTGCTACAACTCCTGTGAAAATATCGAAACCCCTCTAACTAACTACCAACCAATTAGTTAGATGGACCTGGATGGGGTTTTGGTCCTCACTTGAATCTGCAAATAAAAACAAAGATAAATTAGTATGGTTAATAAATATTTAGTTATATAATTAATTTTTATAATTTTTTAGATTAAAGTTAAACTAATAAATAATATTTATTTAAATTTGTTATTAATTTATTAATAAATATTTTGATAGATTTATTTTATTTATTTTATTTATTTTATTTATTTTATTTATTTTATTTATTTTATTTTACTAAAGACTTATAGATTATTAAATATTAAATTATTTAATTATTATTATCAAATTTAATATTTTAATAACTTAATAAAAGATTATTATTAACAGTTATTATTTAATTAAGTTAGTTTATTTTTATTAAATATTATTATTAATATTATTAAAATTATTTTATTTAAAAGGTTAAATTATAATTAAAATTAAATTATAAGGGTTATAACATTTAAATCATTTTAAACAATTATTTTAATTTTAAATTAATAGTTTTTTATTATTATATCTTTATTATTTATTTATAAATTATATTATTTTTAATTTTTATTTAAGTTAAATTATTATAATTACTATTATTATTATTGTTTTATTTGATTTTTTTATTATTTCTTCCCCCCTGTCTTCTTCTCCACGCTGCGCATGGGGGGGTTTTGCTTCACCTGGTGCAGCTACATCTATTCCCTCTTCTGGCAGGTCATGACTATGGGCATTTTCAGGAAATCCTTCTCCTACAGCAGCAGTAGCTTCTATCTTCGGTGGCACCGAGCATCAGTGGAAATAACAGGTCTTAGCTCCTCTAGTGGCTTCAATCGTAATGATGGTTGGTTCGGCAGGTCGGGCTTGGCTTCATCCACAGTAGATTTGGGGCTCAAATCTAGAAATAAGATGGTGTTATCGGTATGTGGGAACGGTGAGATAGAGGAAAAGGTGTGGAGTTAACATTGTTGGTGAGATAGTAGAAACAGGACTCACTATTCTCGAATAATGAGGGAACGGTGAGACATCGAGGGTATGAAGGAACATCGGTGATTCATAGCATCGGTAGGACAATGTTGATGAGTCATCTACAAGGGTATTGGTGAGGCATCTCATTGATGCAGTAACGGTGAGACACTGCATCAGTAAGACATTTGCATCGGTGACTCATTTTTCTGTGAAGTATCAATGACTCGTCTACAGAAAATAAAAAATTATCTAAAAACAAATAAAATGAAATTATAAACTTAAAAATCTAAACTAATTGATTAATTAAAAACAATTGACTGGTAATTTAAATTAACAAATAAAAACTAAATACTTAACTTAAATTAATAATTAACTAAGTTATTAAACAGAATAATTAAAGTACTAATTATAAAAAGAATTAATATATTAAATTTAAAGGATATAAATTAATAAATCAAATCAAATCAATTTAAAATAATTATATTTAAATAATCAATAAGTTAATTTATTTTAATTAATCAAAATTAAAGGATTAAATGTTAAATTAAAGACTAAGTTAATTAAATTTAAATAAATTGATTAATTAATAAATTAATAAAAATGAAAAATCAGAAATTATTATGACAGCAGAATAAAGACATCAAAAGTTAAAAGGGAAAATAACTAAATGAAAAATTAAAGATAAAGAAGCTTTAAACATGATATTAATTATAAAAAATGATTAAATAATAAATTTATCACTGAAATGATTAAAGTATAATTAATTAGTAAAAAGTAAAAAAATAATTAATTAAATCATTAAAAACATAAATAAATGATGTGGAAAATCAAGTGAAATTTAAGCCACATAAAATTACCCCACATTTAATTATTTTTTGTCCTCAAACAATTTCATGCTTTGTTAACTTTGAAAAATAGAAGTTTGTTTTTATTAATCAACTCAAAATGTAACATGTCAATCACTTTAAAAGAATAGGACAAGGAACTGTAAGGATTTTTAAATGGAATGTCTCAAAATAAATCTTGTCTAAATCAAATAACTATAGGGTGATCAAGAGAAAAAAATCATCCATTTTTAGGATGTATCGCCTCATATATGAGACTACCTAATGACTTACTACAATTCAAATCCAAGTTCTAAGTTCAAGAGTTATAATAGATTAAAAGTCGATGGAATTAATAATTTAACAAAAGGCACATTGCACTTTGACTTTCACCTATGTTCTGAAAAGAAAAAATCGATTGAATTTTTTTTGAATCGCCTTATTGATAAAACTTAAATGATTCCATGAAAATATAATTTTCCCTTATTCATATGGTGTTCATTATTCTCGTTACCTTAATGAACTCATTTTTGACACTAGGCACTTAATTTTATTTTTCTCAAGCCATGTATCTTATGGTGAGCACTGTGCATATGTGATTATTCAATATTGTACAGAGGGATTTTATTAATAGAAACTCACATGGTACCTAGTGTCTCAAAGGTTCACTGTGGGTTCCCAAATTCCCATTTTACTCCAGTTTAAAAAGATCTATATGAATACCATTTTCATTGGATAACTAAGGTGGTTATTATTTTTTTAATAATTAAAAAGTGAGTCTCTTAGGAAAAAGTTAAAACTTCCAGTTTCCTAAGGTTATGATCTAAATTCCACAAACAATTATCCTATATCACTCTCAAATATAGTTCCTAATATAACATTCAAAAAATCAATAAGAAATTTCAATCAACAGTCATTTATCCTCAAAAGTTTCAGATTTAGAGAGACTCTTACCTATCAGTAAGGTATCATCCTTAGGCAAGACTAATTTGAATAATAGTGTGAAGCATAAAGAGACTAAAATTGTTTAAGAATTTTGAGAAATTTTAACCAATTTTTAAACAAAAAGTTTTAAAGAAGTAGTGGGATTTGATGGGCTTCCATTAAAGAACAGATTAGCTCAATATGAGTTGACACCCTCCCCAACACTTAAAATCCAACTTTGTTCCCAAATTTGAATTTAAATATGGAGAAGAACAATTTTACAATTAAATATCAAATAATATTTTTCATTGAAGTAGATTGATTCCATGTTTTAAGGTCTCAATGAAACTCACAAGAATTTTTTCCATATATTTTACTTATAGCATGATTATATGCATAATCATTCAATATAGTGATAAATATTTTCAAATAAACTAAAAAATTATCATGTAAACATATTTAACACAGATTGAATAGGGTATAACAAGTTCAAAATTTGATTCAATAAGATTTTTATTTGAGAAAAAAAATACATGTTAAACTCCAAGAAAATTAAAGAATGTTTATTAAAAACAACACCCAGCCTACATTTACCCCCCCCCCACACACACACACACACTTAGTTTCACATAGTGAAGATATTTTAATATCAATGAGATGAATTTTATAGCAAACAAACACATGCAGTAGAATTTTTACATACCAACACAAATAGAAATAATTTCTAATAAAAAGGGGGGTGTAGAAAAAAAATCAACAAAGGCATAAGATTACTGACTTACCGACACTACCAAATTAGTGAGTCACCATTGAGGTGACTCACCTATAATAGTGTAATGGTGACTCGCATGCAATGGTGACTCAATAAAATACTATTATTCAGTAAATTAACAGTGGATTTTTTAAATTATATGTGGAGCATAAAAATGAAAACAGAAATAAAAAAGTAAAGAACTTACGTGATAAAATTTTATCCATTAATTTTCAAACATGAAACTCCATATGAATTTAAAAACTTTAGGAATTATACTCCACATTGACACCAACAGCAGCATACTTATTATTTTGAAAAGAAGAACAAGGAGCACAAATCCAATAGAAACAGAGTAAAAAAGACAATAGAAAACAACACTTTATTCTAAAACAAAACACAACAAAATTAAATAATGAAGAAAAATCATGGACCATGGGTTGACTCCCATGAGGTAATAAGTTTTAAGTCTTTAGTTAGACTTCATTCAGAATCAATTTTCAACCACAGTAAAGGTAACCAATCCCTTTGTTTATCCTTCAAAATACAGTTTAACTCTCTAACCATTGACAAGCATAGTCTTGTTCTCCACTCCTACAATATCTACATCACCATTATTTAAAAATCTAACTATAGTGAAATGTCTAGACCACTTGGATTTCAATTTTCCAGGAAATAGCTTAAGTCTTGAATTAAAGAGAATGACCTTCTGTCCAGGTTTAAACTCTCTGTTTTGAATTATAGAATCATGAAATATTTTAGACCTCTCTTTGTATATCCTAGAATTTTCATAATATTATCTCCTAATCACATCAATCTTAATCATCTCAAGCAATATCCTCTTCTAACACTCTTAAAATCAAAATTTAAGGCCTTAATTTCCCAATACAACTTATGTTTCAACTCCACAGGAAAATAATAGCATTTCCCGAATACTATCCTGTTCGGAGACATACCTATTAGGGTTTTAAAAGTGGTTTTATATGCCCATTAAGCTTCATATAATTTAAGAGACCAATCCTTCCTAGAATTGTAGACATTTTTCTCTAAGATCTGTTTTAGCTCACTGTTTGATATCTCTACCTATCCAATATATTGTGGATGGTAAGCAGTGCCAGTATTATGAACACAACCATATTTTTCCTTTAAAACTTTAAACTTTTAGTTTTTAAAGTGTGTTCCATTATCAATTATAAAGGCTTTTGGAACTCCAAATCTTGAAAATATAATATTTTTAACAAATTTTATAACACTATTGGCCTAATTTTTGGGCAAATCTACTACCTCAACCCACTTAGACACATAATCTGCAGCCACTGTAATGTACTCATTCTCAATAACCATAGATTAGAATTTCTCAAGTTTATTCTATTAATATCATCTTAAACTCTAAATTTATCTAAACCCCACTCTAATTCCAGCTATAAGGACTTGGTACTTATTCAACCCATAATTTAATTTTTAAATAAGAATTTATTTTCTTGCATTCTCAGAGATCTTTTAAAGTTTAGAGTTTTAGATGATTAGATATTAAATCTTACATATAAAACTCATACATTATAATGTGGAAACTTCTACTCAGTATATATTTTTCACACAATACAAAACTTTTAAAATGAAACATGGTTTCTTTTCATGAAAATACTTCACAATTTTCAACTTGACTTCTTCATTGTTCTTACACATCCTTAAACTCTTTGGAAAACTTTTAAAAACATGGTATAGAAAAAAAAAGATCAGTAAGGGACATAAACAATGAATAAAGGAAACCTATTATTTCATTTCAAATCCATGAGATTATACAAGAGATTTTTCCTTTAACATAATAAACTTTGAGGTCAAATAATCATTTAAATACAGATGAAACTAGATTTACTACCCAATGTTTTTCATAAAACACATTATAAGAAAATATGAAGTCAAAATATAAGGCCCCGGACTTAAACATTACTTAATATTTAATTAAATGAATAATTCACATTGAGGATCTTTTCAGGTTTAGAGTTTTATAGAATTATGACATAACTATTAAATCTCAAAAGATTACAAAGTAGACACTTCTATATAGTTTTTTTTTCAAAACATGAACTCTTGAAAAAAAAAGTCATGTCTAGTTCCATGTTTAAGACAGAATGACTTTTCCTTGATCCCATCCTTGACCCTATTCCACATTATTTCCTATGAAAAACATTTCAAAAAAACTTGTGATGATCATAAAAATCTCAGTAAGGGATACACAAAGAAAGAAAACTGTTAGTTTTTCAAAACATCAAGTAAACCATGAATACTATATCAAAGTAAAACTTTTCACCTTTAAGAAGTAGTAAATACTCTTCACTGAATAAAAGATCATTACTTACCCTTTTGTAACCAAAAATATTACCATAAAACCCATATAAATAACACATAACATATAAAGGTAACTTGAAACATAAACATACTTAAAGGGAATACCCATTCGGTCAACTTCAACACATTTCACTAAATGGAATAGCCATACGGCTGACTTCCATACCCAATGCATTGGAGGTTATAATATAACCACCCATCCTAGTATTCACGGCACCACCCATCATATGGTTTATCACGTAACCACCCGTCAAATGTCCAAGTACCATTATAAAATCATAAGACATAAAACAAATATAATGGAAAGAAAAAATTTCCACATTTCGATCACAATATATCACTTAAATATATTGACATAAAAAATCCATTATAAAAACCATTTTTAATACCAAAATACATAAAAGATTATATGGTATTTATTTCATTTTAAAAACATTACGGCTTGTTGAGGAAGCCCAAGATCAAATAATACTCGCGGCAGCGGAAAAGGTCATTGTCACCGTGTGCATTAAAATAAACATTCCTTTTTTCGTTTAGTAAAACGCTTCATAGAAAAAGATTCCCTTTGAATGAAATGAAAATTCAAAGGTGTTTTATACAGCGTATAAAAGAAAGACTTGTATTAGAACATAATATGCCTCAATGAATGGAGATTGAGATGAAGTCCCTTACAAAGATCATTTTTTAAATAAAATAGATCTATTATGTGTATTCGCTATAAGTATACATAAATAAAGTAAAAATACAATATAGGACATAATAATATCATGACATAATTTGAAAGTAGGATATTAACCCAAAGAACGGAAATTGGATTAAGAAGTTCCCTTACCTCGTGTCCGACTTGACTCGATCGCTCTTTAATCTCCTGAATAATAAACTAGTGTTAATTTATACTTTCTTAAGAACCTTTCTCAAGCTTATTATTCCTTTTATATCACTTATTTCCATGTTATAAACATTATGTAATCATTTAAGTTAATAATGTTCGTTTTTTCGATATTTGGTACTTAAGTCAAAAATGGACTTCTTACAATTACATGTTATTCATGTGGTCAAAGGTTCATTATATCCAGAATGATATTCATGATTTGTATATCATATATATTATATATATCCAGAATATACATATATTTATAATAGTATATAACATTTAGAGGTAAGAAATGAAATGTACCGTTCATGGAGATGGTAAGTCGTACGTACGCATGAACGCTACTTTCATTTCTATTTCGTATTTAATGGAGTTAAATCATAATGATATAAAGGTATATTATAATTCCAGTATAATATCATATATAATATCATTAACTCCATCCTTTATATTTCCCACATATGGCATTAACGAATCAAATCACTTTGAGGGGGCGGTAGTCCGCACTTCCTAAAATGAAATTATCGCGTTTACCCATAATGGAAACCATAAAGGTATGCCATAAATGAAAAATACAGAAGCATAAGGAAAACATAAACATAATATATATCATATATAAATATAGTTACATCTTAATGTCCACTATGAAAGGTGTTAAAAGAAGATTGAACAATCATTGTTTCGTGAGGCAGAAATTCGCCAACCACAGAGACAGTATGTTCTTTAACCATTAGACGGAGGTGTGTGTAAGTGTAAATAAAATAATTCTCATAAAAAAATCATATTATATTTAAGATACTGGTGTTTTTACAAAATAAAGTAATAAAAAGAGTTTAGGGGGGTTGGAGAAGCAAAATAAAACAAAATAACACAAGTGAAGACATTACCTTTAAATCAGGTAACTCCTCTTGGTTTGAACCAAAAGGGTTTCTTGAAGAGATTTATGCCTAAGGTAAGGCTTCTAGGATGAAGATAGGGATTTAGAGAGATAAAATGATCAGATCTTGTCCAATCCAATGGCTTGAGATGTGTGGGTAAGGTGGTAGAGGTGGGGGCCTTTTATAAGAGTAGAGGAGGGGCACTCTTGGAATGTTATAAAATATTACTTTATTTGGATTTTAAAGGTCCCACAATTATATATTTAGAGGATAAGGTGATAATAGTTATAAATACAGCCATAAAATAGGTTTTTGACAAGTGTAGGTCTTAGATTTTACATTATCTTTTCATTTTATTTAAATCGTTAAATAATGAGGTAATTGTTGCATCATCATGGTGTCATAAATAATTTAATTTATTTAATGTCTAAAAATTATAAAAAAATATCATGATGTAGGAAATATTTTTATCTTTCCAATTAATATTTATAGTCAAGAATATGACTTGTATAACCCCATTTAAAAATTGTTTTAGTAAAACGATACATGTTTGTGACATTTTTATTTTAACTTTAAATAAAAAGTTATTAATGTCATTTTCTTACCCAAGTGGCTCCATGGGGTCCCCAAGTTGACCCATGGATTTTATTTGTTGTCCATGACTCATCCAATAAGTTTAGGACATGTGTAAAGGTAATTTCATATTATTAAAACATTATTTTTACCTTAAATTAAACTAATTACCTCTAATCGTGATTAATAAAACTTAAAAGTTACTATTCACTAAAAAAATATTTTAATCCCATTGAACCACATTTTACATCCTAATGACAACCATGTATGTCGGATTTTTGAAATTCAATTCACAAAAGTGGTAAAGTTTCATTTAAATGAAAAATCGGTTTTTTTAACTACCACTTATGGTTTCACTATTCATCAAAAATTGAAGTTTTTCAGAAAAATACCAAAAATTCACCCTAATCTATATTTGATATTCTGAATTCAAAAATGATGAATATTTTACAAAATTAAAAACATATAAGTTGCATTAATTAATTTAATAATTAATTCCTATTGTCAAAACAAATAGCGTGTTTTTATGAAACAATATATATCAAAAGATTGACACTAGTTTAAGTCCAATTTCAAAGTGAAATTAATTCCAATGACCACAATTGGATTAAATGGTAAAAATATATTATAATTGAACTTTAAAACCAATTAAAAAGATAATCTAATCATATAAATAAATTATATTAAAAAGAGGTTTTGAATTAAAATACAACATTTTTCACTATTCATTAAAAAATGAACTTTATCGGAAAAATACCAAAAATTTACACAAAGTAAATTTTGATGTCCTGATTCTAAAGAAGAATTTTATTTAGTCCAATAGAATTTATAAGAGTGACCAAAACTATTTTTAAAAAGGGTTCACCATCAAAAGGCAATAAGTCGACCTTTTAGTGAATATTAGAGTATCTATGCCTAAAATTGAATTCTTTTCTTATTTTAAGTCTTAATATTTTATTGGATAAATGTAAAAACATTTAAAAAACATATATAATCATATTTTTGTTATTTCTATTCATTCCTGCCAATACAACGGCTATGTGCTAACTACCATTTAAAATAATATTATTATATTACTAGTGTGCAACGTAAGATTTCAAAGAAACTCGTTGTTGTGTATCGGGTATGCTATCAAACATAGAAACCCCTTTAAAGTAAAATTAATATTTAATTCAAAAATATTAATAAATATGAAAATGTATCATTCTTTATTTACCTGGGATGTTACATCCTTCCCCCTTTTTGGGAATTGCGTCCTTGCAATTTTATTCACTTATCAAAATAAGTGGGGGTATTTATCCCTCATAGAATTTTCAGATTCTCGTGTTGCCTCTTCAACCATATGGTTTTTCCAAAAAACTTTTACCTGGTGAATTACCTTATCCCGTAACACTTTCTCTCTACGGTCAAGAATCTGGACTGGTTGTTTTCATAAGAGAGATTCTCTTCCAACGGAACTACATCTAGGCTCAAAACATGAGATGGATTTGGCATATACTTTCTCAACATCGAAACATGAAAAACATTGTGTACCTAAGATAAACTCGTAGGTAAAGCCACTCGGTAACCAACTGATCCAAATCTCTCCAGAATTTCATATGGTCCAATGAACCTTGGACTCAGATTTTCTTTCTTACCAAATCGCATCACACTTTTCCATGGTGAAACTTTGAGAAAAACATGATCACCAACCTCGTAAGATAGATCTTTCCTCCGATTATCTGCATAACTTTTCTGCCTGCTCTGAGATGTTCTCATGTGTTTCTGAATCAACTGAACTTTTTCTGCCATCTCTTCTACCAATTCTGGTCCCATCAGCTTCCTTTCCCCTACTTCATCCCAAAAATCTGGAGTTCGATGTTGTTTCCCATATAATGCCTCAAATGGTGTCATTTGTATACTAGAATGAAAACTGTTATTATAAGAAAACTCAACCAAAGAAAGATGTTGGTCCCAACTTCCCTGATAATCCAATGAGCAAGCAAGTAACATATCCTCCAAGTTCTGAATTGTTCGTTCTGACTGCCCATCTGATTGAGGATGAAAATCTGTGCTAAAATTTAATTCAGTACCCAACTACTTCTGAAGGCCTTTCCAAAAGTTAGAAGTGAACCTAGGATCATGATCAGATACAATGGAGAGGGGAACTCTATACAACCTAACTATCTCTTTAACATACAACCGAGCAAGTTAATCTAGAGACAAAGTATCTCGAATAGGAAGGAAATGAGCAGATTTAGTCAATCAATCAACAATAACCCAGATTGCATTATTACCTCGAGATGTCTTCAGTAATCCCACAAAAAAGTCCATGGATATATTTTCTCATTTCCACTCTGGCACTGGTAATGACTGAAGCATCCCTTTCAGTAACTTTCACTCTGCTTTAACCTGCTGACAAGTCAAACACTTCACAGAAAAATCAGCAATATCTCTTTTCATTCCATCCCACCAGTAATACTCCCACAGATCTCTGTACATCTTAGTACTACTAGGATGAACTGAAAACGGGGAACTATGAGCCTCACATAACAACTCATTCTTCAACTGTGAATCACAAGGCACACATAATCTCTTCCCAAACCTCAAAACACAATCATTATCAATGTTAAATTCAGGAAACTTACCCTTCTGAATCAGCTCTACCATTTTCTGCAACCCACTGTCTTTCTTCTGCGCTTGCTTAATTCTCTCTGATAGAGATGATCTCGCTGACACCTAAAACAAAACAGAAGAACTTCCTACACCAACAACTTCTATGCCAAAGTTCATCAAATCAAAAACCAAAGGATCTCATTTCAAATGTAGCATGGTTAATGAAGAATTACTTTTTCGACTCAAAGCATCAGCCACTTTATTTGATTTTCCAGGATGGTAATGAATTTTACAATCGTAATCCTTGATTAATTCCAGCCATCTCCTCTATCTCATGTTCAATTATTTCTAAGTTAATATATACTTTAAACTTTTTTGATCAGTATATATTTCACACTTTACTCCATATAAATGATTCCTCCAAATTTTTAGAGCAAAAACAACAGCAGCTAATTCCAAATAATGTGTAGGGTAATTTACCTCATGAGTTTTCAACTAACGTGAAGCATAAGCAATTACTTGATCATTTTGTATAAGGACACAACCAAGTCCCTTAAATGAAGCATCACTATAGATAACAAACTCACCATTCCTGGAAGGTAGTTCCAAAACTGGAGCATTCACCAATCTTCTTTTCAATTCCTGAAAACAATCATCACATTCTTTTGTCCAGATAAAATTAACACCCTTCCGAGTTAGCTTAGTCATTGGACTAGATAACCGTGAAAAATTTTCAATAAACCTTCGTTATTAACCTTCTAAACCAAGAAAACTATGGATCTCGGTTACATTTGTGGGTCTTGGACATTCTTCAACAACTTTTGTTTTAGCAGGATCAACAGTTATGCCATTTTTTGAAACAATGTGACCAAGGAAAGAAATTTGTTGTAACCAAAACTCATACTTGTTGAATTTTCCATACAGTTTATTTTCTTTTAAGGTTTGCAAGATTACCCTTAAATGACTTTCATTCTCCTCTTTAATTTTAGAAAACACCAAAATATCATCAATGAAAACAACCAAAAACTTATCCAAGAACTCATGGAAAATTCTATTCATAAGGTCCATGAATACAACAGGTGCATTGGTTAACCCAAAAGGCATAACTAAAAATTCATAATGGCCATATCTAGTATGAAACGTAGTCTTCGGAATGTCTGCTTCTTTTACTTTCAACTGATGGAACCCCGAACTCAAGTCAATCTTTGAAAAATATTGATCTCCCTAGAGCTGATCAAACAAATCATCGATATGAGGAAAAGGATACTTGTTCTTAACAGTGATGCTATTCAAGGATCTATAATAAATGCAAAGTCTCATTAAACCATCTTTCTTTTTAACAAACAAGACAGGAGAACCCCATGGTGATGTGTTAGGTCGAATGAAACCTTTATCTAATAACTCTTGCAATTGATTCTTTAACTCTAAAAGTTCAACTTGAGCCATTTGATAAGGGGGTTTTGAAATTTTCTTAGAATGAGGAACTAAGTCAACAGTAAATTCAACTTCCCGGTCATGAATAATAACAGGCAACTCATCAGGAAAAACATCAAGATAATCATTTACCACTGGCACATCATTAATCTGAACAGTTCCTTTATTTTCAACAATATGTGCAAGGTAACATTCATTTCCATATTTTACTAGTTTCTCAACTTCATGATATATTATCAAAATCAAGGGGTTCATTCTTGTACACAAACTGAAAATATTTCTGAAAAGAAACCTCTTTAGCTCTGCATTCAATCTTAGCATGATAAACAGAAATCCAATCCATGCCCAAAATAACATCAAACTCTACTAGAGGCAAAACAATAAGGTTTGCAGGTAGATTCTTTCTACACACAAGGATATGAAGGTTCTTATGATTTCTTTTTGTCTCAACGTTCCCTCCGGGTTTTTTTACCATAAGTTTAGGATTCATATCTTGAGATGGAATTTCCAATTTACTAGAAAACTTCTCAGAAATGAAAGAATGTGTAGACCCTGAATCAAACAAAACATTGGCATAATCTGAACAAACAAACAGTGTACATGATACTACTTCATTCGATGGACCAACATCTGCTGAAGTAGTTGAAAAGGATTTCACCACCCCTTTCTGCTTGTAGTCTGGCTACTTTCCCCCAGTTGAGTTCTTCATTAGACACTCATTTGCATAATGACCCATTTCATTACACTTAAAACATCTTAAAGTTGGATTTTCATTTCCTACTTGATCATATTTCTTACAATTACGAGCAATATGGCCAGACTTACCACACCGAAAGCACTTTCCAAAATTGGATAAACATTCTCTAGGATGCATTTTACCACACTTCTCACAGGATGGATATTTGGTTTTCTTACCTCCTGGATTCTTTGATGAATTCTTTCTCTTTGCCTACCAACTGGACCTCTTATTATGTTGTTTGTCAAAGAACACATGATCATCGTAAAATTCCATTTCCACCTTCTCCGCACATCGAACAAGTTTTTCATAACTTTTGAACTCACGAGAATCTAAATCCCTTCGATACTTTGGATTTAACCCTGAGTAAAAATAGTTGATTTTACTATCAATATCTCGTATGAAATTTGGAGCATACCTTTCCAGTCGAGTGAACTTTGCTTCATAAGCAGCCACTGAGTCATCCTCCTGCCTAAATTCTAGGAATTGTTTTTCCATCCTAAGATGAAACACCTTAGGAAAATATTTCTCAAGAAACATACCTTTGAATTCTTCCCAGTGAAGATCACCAATCTCATCACTATCCCTGATATTTTTCATCATCGACCACCACTAATCTGCTTCACCTTCAAAACGGTAAATAGCAAGACTGACCTTTTGATGTTCTGAACACCCCATGACATCAAAAATCTTCTCCACTACTTTAATACACCCTTCTTCTAGCACAGGGTCAGATGATCCTCTGAATGATGGGGGATGTTGCCTCATGAAATGTTCCACCACTGACATGTTCCTCTGCGGTTGATCTGGCTGATCTTGTGCATGGATACCACCACCATTTATAGCCTGAGTCAACTGTACCATCACTGCAACAAACTGTTCAGTTCCAATTCCGACCATCTCAGGTTGCTGATTTGGAAGGTTGTCTTCCTCCTGATTTTGTCCCAACATAACTTCCTTGTTTCCTCTACGGAAAACCATTCTGAACACAGAAATATCTTAGGCGAAGCAACATGGTAATCTTTAAATTCTATATCATTTCAATCATACCATAAATTAATTTATAAATTTAACAGTTTTTCTAACTCTTAAAGTTGTCTAAACCGACCTTTGATACCAACTATAAGGCCCCGGCCTTAAAAATTACTTAATATTGAATTAAATGAATAATTCACATTGAGGATCTTTTTAGGTTTAGAGTTTTAGATAATTAGGACATAACTATTACATCTCAAAAGATTACAAAGTAGACACTTCTACATAGTTTTTTTTCAAAACATGAACTCTTGAAAAAAAATCATGTCTAGTTCCATGTTTAAGATAGCATGACTTTTCCTTGATCTCATCTTTTACCCTATTCCACATTATTTCCTATGAAAAACATTTCAAAAAAACTTGGGATGAGCATAAAAAGCTCAGTAAGGGATACACAAAGAAGGAAAACTCTTAGTTTTTTAAAACATCAAGTAAACCATGAATACTATATCAAAGTAATAATTTTCACCTTTAAGAAGTAGTAAATACTCTTCACTAAATAAAATATCATTACTTACCATTTTGTAACCAAACTATTACCATAAAACCCATATAAATAACACATAACATATAAAGGTAACTTGGGACATAAACATACTTAAATAGAATAACCATTCGGTCAACTTCCACACATTTCACTAAATGGAATAGCCATACAGCCGACTTCCATACCCAATGCATTGGAGGTTATAACGTAACCACCCATCCTGGTATTCACGGCACCACCCATCATATGGTTTATCACATAACCACCCGTCAAATGTCCAAGTACCATTATAAAATCATAAGACATAAAACAAATATAATGGAAAGAAAACATTTCCACATTTCGATCACAATATATCACTTAAATATATTGACATAAAAAATACATTATAAAAACCATTTTCAATACCAAAATACATAAAATATTATATGGTATTTATTTCATTTTAAAAACATTACAGCTTTTTGAGGAAGCCCAAGATCAAATAATACTCACGGCGGCAGAAAATGTCGTTGTCACCGTGTGCATTAAAATAAACATTCCTTTTTTTCGTTTAGTAAAACGCTTCATAGAAAAAGATTCCCTTTAAATTAAATGAAAATTCAAAGGTGTTTTATACAGCGTATAAAATAAAGTCTTGTATTAGAACAAAATATGCCTCAATGAATGGAGATTGAGACGAAGTCCCTTACAAAGATCATTTTTTAAATAAAATAGATCTATTATGTGTATTCGCTATAAGTAAACATAAAGAAAGTAAAAATACAAGATAGGACATAATAATATCATGACATAATTTGAAAGTAGGAGATTAACCCAAAGAATGGAAATTGGATTAAGAAGTTCCCTTACCTCGTGTCTGACTTGACTCGATCGCTCTTTAATCTCCTGAATAATAAACTAGTGTTAATTTCTAATTTCTTAAGAACATTTTTCAACCTTATTATTCCTTTTATATCACTTATTTCCATGTTATAAACATTATGTAATCATTTAAGTTAATAATGTTCGTTTTGTCGATATTTGGTACTTAAGTCAAAAATGGACTTCTTACAATTACATGTTGTTCATGTGGTCAAAGGTTCATTATATCCAGAATTATATTCATGATTTGGATATCATATATATTATATATATCCATAATATACATGTATTTATAATAGTATATAACATTTAGAGGTAAGAAATGAAATGCACCGTTCATGGAGACGGTAAGTCGTACGTACGCATGAACGCTACTTTCATTTCTATTTCGTATTTAATGGAGTGAAATCATAATGATATAAAGGTATATTATAATTCCAGTATAATATCATATATAATATCATTAACTCTATCCTTTATATGTCTCACATATGGCATTAACGAATCAAATCACTTTGAGGGGGCGGTAGTCCGCACTTCCTAAAATGAAATTATCGCGTTTACCCATAATGGAAACCATAAAGGTATGTCATAAATGAAAAATAAAGAAGCATAAGTAAAACATAAACATAATATATATATAATATATAAATAGAGTGACATCTTAATGGACACCATGAAAGGTGTTAAAAGAATATTGAACAATCATCATTTTGTGAGGCAGAAATTCGCCAACCACAGAAACAGTATGTTCTTTAGCCATTAGACGGAGGTGTGTGTAAGTGTAAATCAAATAATTCTCATAAAAACATCATAGTATATTTAAGATACTGGTGTTGTTACAAAATAAAGGAATAAAAATAGTTTAGGGTGGTTGGAGAAGCAAAATAAAACAAAAGAATACAAGTGAAGATGTTACCTTTAAATCGGGTAACTTCTCTTGGTTTGAACCAAAAGGGTTTCTTGAAGATATTTATGCCTAAGGTAAGGATTCTAGGATGAATAGAGGGATTTGGAGAGATAAAATGATCAGATATCGGCCAATCCAATGGCTTGAGAGGTGTGGGTAAGGTGGTAGAGGTGGGGGCCTTTTATAAGAGGAGAGGAGGGGCACTCTTGGAATGTTATAAAATGTAACTTTATTATATAATGAGTTTCGGATTTTAAAGGTCCCACAATTATATATTTCAAGTATAAGGTGATAATAGTTTTAAATACACCCATCCAATAGATTTTTGAAAAGTTTAGGTCTTATATTTTACATCATCTTTTCATTTTATTTAAATCATTAAATAATGAGGTAATCGTTGCATCATCATGGTGTCATAAATAATTTAATTTATTTAATGTATAAAAATTATAAAAAAAATATCATGATGTAGGAAATATTTTTATCTTTCCAATTAATATTTATAGTCAAAAATATGACTTGTATAACCCTATGTAAAAATTGTTTTAGTAAAACAATACATGTTTGTGACATTTTTATTTTAACTTTAAATAAAAAGTTATTAATGTCATTTTCTTACCCAAGTGGCTCCATGGGGTCCCCAAGTTGACCCATGGATTGTCTTGTTCATCTGTGACTCATCAAATAAGGGTATGACATGTGTCAAGGTAATTTCATATTATTAAAACATTATTTTTACCTTAAATTACACAAATTACTTCTAATCGCGATTAATAAAACTTAAAAGTTACTATTCACCAAAAAATTATTTTAATCCCATTGAACCACATTTTACATCCTAATGACAACCATGTATGTCGGATTTTTGAAATTCAATTCACAAAAGTGGTAAAGTTTCATTTAAACGAAAAATTAGTTTTTTTAACTACCACTTAGTGGTTTCACTATTCATCAAAAATTGAAGTTTTTTAGAAAAATACCAAAAATTCACCCTAATTATATTTGATATTCTGAATTCAAAAATGATAAATATTTTACAAAATTCAAAACATATAATTTTCATTAATTAATTTAATAATTAATTCTCGTTGTCAAAACAAATAGCGTGTTTTTATGAAACAATATATATCAAAAGATTGACACTAGTTTAAGTCCAATTTCAAAGTAAAATTAATTCCAATGACCACCATTGGATTAAATGGTAAAAATATATTCTAATTTCACTTTAAAACCAATTCAAAAGATAATCTAATCATATAAATAAATTATATTAAAAAGAAGTTTTGAATTAAAATACAACATTTTTCATTATTCATTAAAAAATGAACTTTATCGGAAAAATACCAAAAATTTACACAAAGTAAATTTTGATGTCCCGATTCTAAAGAAGAATTTTATTTGGTCCAATAGAATGTATAAGAGTGACCAAAACTATATTTAAAGAGGGTTTGTCATCAAAAGGCGATAAGTCAACCTTTTAGTGAATATTAGAGTATCTATGCCTAAAATTTAATTATTTTTTTATTTTAAGCCTTAATATTTTATTGGATAAATTTAAAAACATTTAACAAACATATATAATCATATTTTAGTTATTTATATTCATTCCCGCCAATACAACGGCTACGTGCTAACTACCATTTAAAATAATATTGTTATATTACTAGTGTGCAACGTAAGATTTCAAAAAAACTCGTTGTTGCGTATCAGGTACGCTATCGAACATAACAACCCCTTTAATGTAAAATTAATATTTAATTTGAAAATATTAATAAATATTAAAATGTATCATTCTTTATTTACCTAGGATGTTACACAAAATCATAATCATGAGAGTTTATTATAAAACATGAAAACCCATTAAAAATATTTTCTTAAAAATGTACCTTTTTTACCCTTAAAGGGAATAATCATTACTTTAAAAAAAATATCATTATCATAACTTATGAAATAAAAATATTTCCCTGAAAACTCATTATCAAGCATATAAAATTCATATAGGTTCCTTATAAAATTATATTAATATATCCCTTAAAATAACCCTTACAAATGGAATAACCTACTCGGTTAATTCCAACATAATTCTCTGGAACAAATAATCATTATCCAATGTATTGGAGAGATATATCAGGATCACCCATAATCATAAAAATATACAAGTACAATGAAATACATTAAACATATTAAATCATTCATTTCCATTATCCAAATCATAAAAATATACTTTTAAACTCATAAGTAAAACATCTTTGGATATCGATATATTCATTTCCTTTAAAAACCCATATTCAAAACTAAAATACCTAGAATAAAGGTAGGAAGGATTTTTATTTAAATAAAACATGGAATATTATAAAGGAATCCAAATATCAAATAACATTTGTGCCATTAGGAAAATCCATTGATGTTATACCCATTAAAATATAACATTCCTTTTGCCTTTTGTAAAGAAATTCAAAACATTCTGTATAAAAAACATAAAAATACTCTTTTTGAAAAACTTTGAAATAAAGTTAAAAAACCTAAAATGTCCTTTATAATTTATTTATGTCAATATAAATACATACATATAAGGATTTTAAAAATATGTACATGGTGGGAAAAGATTTAGAAAATAAATCTTTAAAACATTATGAAGTTTTAAAGTAAAGTGTCTCTTACCTCGAGTCTGACTTGTCACATACATTATTTATCTTCCTGAATAATAGCTTATGTTAATTATTTACTTACTTAAGAATATTTTTCAAGTTAATTATCTTTTATTATTCCTTTTATTTCACTTATTACCATGCCATACTTAATCACTTAATTGATTAAGTTTACTTTAGATGTTTTGATATTGTTTGGGTCATAAGTCCAAAATGACTTTGGTAGGGTGACTATGGTCAATTGGATCATGATTATATAATTTCCATAATATTGATAATGTTATAATTTTTAATTTTTTACATTAATTACACTCTTATAAATAACTATGTAATGTGTTTATGAAAAATGAATTATGTTACAACATGGAGACGATAGTCTGTACGTACGCATGAGTAATGTTTCCATTTTTCAATGAATGTGAGGAGAAAAAGGTAAGTATTATTTTATTTTTAAATAATTATAATTATATCATAAATATATTATTATTTATTTAAATCCACATATATATACCAATTATATGTGGTGGTGAAGAAAAATAAAATGCATTGGTTCATGAGGCGGTAGTCCACACGTTCATATGAGCAATGTTTTTATTTTTCATTGAATGGTAAATAAAGAAATAGAATATTTATTTACCATTACAGAATGAAATTTATGTCATATATATTATTTTATTTTATTTTTATCCATCATTATGACCAACCATAAGATTCAATGACTAAAATAAAATACATTGTCTCACGAGGTTGTAGTCAACACATGTGCATGAGCGGTGTTTTTATTTTTCATTAGATGGTTAAGTAGATGAATAAGGGATATATAATAAACATAATAACATTAAATTATATGAGATACTAATTTTATAATGTGAAAATGTTTAATATAGGTTTTAAGGAGGTAAAATGAGAAATACAAAGTAAACACTTGGTTAAGAACTGTACCTCTTTTTCTGACAACCTCCTTGGGTTTATACCTAAGGCCCACCTAGGATGGTATTATGATCATAATAGGAAATTTAGGATGTGTTGGGGGATTTTAGGAATTTATTTTGGTAGTTAATGGATGATATGAGTGGAAAGTGTGGAGAAAAGAGTACAGGGGGTGTTATTTTATAAGTGGAGAGGACACAATTGGAATTTTTCAAAAGATTAAAATATATAATAGTCTTACTCAAGCAAAATGGAACCAAAATGATCCATTTTCAAAAAGATATAATATAGGGTATAAATTTGAAAAAATAATAGTATTAAGAAAATTTTAGGTTATTTTAATCCTTTTTATTTTAGATATAACTCTTTTAACATGTTTTAACTCTTATCATGATAACTAACTTTTTACCAAAATTAATATTCATAATGGACAAAAATGAAAGTTATCTCATTGAAAAATTTGGAAATGATGATTCCAAATATTTATTCAATTTTATCAAATTAAATTTCTATAAGTGGAAGACATTAATTTAAAAATAGACCATCAAAACGAGACAAAAAATGGTTTTCTATAAAAATGTCATTTTAAGTATAAAAATGTTTGTATACCAAATTCATGTATAATGTTGATTCAAAATACATTGATTGGATTATTATTAATAAAAATAAAAATAATTAAATTTTAAAACCTAACCAAAATATAATGTGACTTTGTAAATACATGAAATGAAAATACTACTTTCTTATAAATCAATATTTTCTACTATTCAACAAAAAATCAAATTTTTCATAAAATTATCAAAAAATGACTCTAGGATAATTTTTATTTATTGATATTAAAAATTAAGTTCTTTTTTAAAATTAAAATTCTAAAAAATTTAAATCAATATTTTAAATAAAACCATATAATATATGTAAAAAAATTAGTAAGAATAAAATTGTTTCCTTTTTTATTGAAAAATTACTTAATATTATTATAATGAATATAACTCTATAAAATATGATTCATTAATATTAATAAATAATTTAATTGATATATTATTAATATTACATGGGTTTTCATAGATAGATTTTACCCCTTTAGGGGGGTTGAGAGTAATATCTTCCAGATATCAATATCCATGAAAATTAGAAATTATGGTAAGTGTTGGATATAGTGATTCTAGATATTGAAACACTGAAAATTGATGATTTTCATTGATGAGGTATTTTTTTTATACTCTCTTATTCTTTTGGTATAATTTTATTCTAACATAAAACACTACTACAAAATAAACCTTTAATAGTGCTAAAAGTGATCATTGTCATCGTAAAAAATCACTGACTACCAAAGTACGATTAAAATCTATAGGATTTTGTGAACACTAGAAAAGAAATGATAAAAGAATCCATTTATCAGTGCTTTTATTTAGCACTGATAAAGGTGTCATTTATCTACGCTACTCAAAGCACTGATAAAGGGGGTCCTTTATCAGTGCTAAAAAAATGATGATAAAGGGACCCTTCATCAATTCTTTTTTAACACTGACAAAGGAGCCCTTTATTAGTGCTTTAAATAGCGCTGATAAAGGATACCTTTATCATCACCTTTAGTAGCACTGATAAAGGGGCATACTGTAATGTGATGTTAAATTTACAGCACACTACAGCAAAAAAATAAAAGCAAAAAATATGTGCAAATACATTTTTTAAATGAAATAAAATTTACAACACATATACAAGAAAAAAACAGTGTATTATAGACATTTAAAACATTGTTTTGTACAATTACATGAGTAAGTAAAAAGTATCATATACATTCAAAAACATCAATGTTCCTTTGTCTTTGGCCCCCAACCCCCACTTATGCTATTTCCGAACAAACCACCCCAACTTGAAAAAAAGAATGCACTTGTATAAGAAATAAATTCTTATATTAGTAATACTATAAATAAATTAATTAAACATAAAGTTTCAATTTTAAACTAACATTTGAGTCATACCGGGAATACCATGTATCAGATTCAGTTGCGATTGATTCTTGCACGTCACACCATTTCTTGTTCATCTTCAAGAATTATCTCTGTTAAAATTAATTAAATAATTATAAGATAAAAATGATAAGGAAATTAATTAAGTAAGAGTGGATAAAATGATGAGAAAACAATATGATCTTGTTTTCTCAGTTTTGGCGATGTGATGCACATTTTAAACTAAAATGGAACTTATATATTGAAAACACACACTTTGAGTCATACCGACCACATTGTGTGTTGTATTGATATGTGTTAAATTTATATATGTCACAAATAACTTATGAATCATTTTACTAAAGTATCAAAATAATCCAAATGCATTTTCTTAGTTTTGAGTATGTCACTTGTATTTTTTATTGAAATGTCATTTTAAACTGAAAACACATACTTTGAGTCATATCAGTCACATCATGTATTGTTTTGACATGATATTGATTACTATAAATCAAAAATGACTTATGAATCATTGTCCTAAATTATTAAGAAAATCCAAGGGATCTTTCTTGGTTTTTAGTGAGCGACACTTTTTGAACTAAAATGTCAATTTTAAACTAATAACGGACACTTTGAGTCATACTATGTACATCGTGTATCAGATTGAGGTGAGGATAATTTCTACATGTCAAAAATGAATTATAGATTTTTTTTATAAAGTATCAAAATAATATAAATGTTTTTTCTCAGTTTTGAGTATGTCACTTGTCTTTTTTACTAAAATTAAGGTCAATTTCAAATAAAAAGACACACTTAGAGTCATACCGGTCACACTGTGTATCATATTATGGTGAAGATGATTCATAAATGTCACAAATGACTTATGGATCATTTTCCTAAAGTATCAAAACAATATGAATGTTTTTTCTTAGTTTTGAGTATGTCACTTGTCTTTTTTTCTAAAATGTCATTTTAAACTAGAAACATGTACTTTGAATCATATCAGTCACATCATGTGTCAGTTTTATGTGATAATTATTTCTAAACATAAAAAATGATTTATTAATCATTTTAATAAATTATTGAGACAATCTAAGTGTGTATTATCCATTTTCAGTTAGTGACGCACTTTTTGAACTAAAATGTCCATTTTAAACTGATAACGGACAATTTGAGTTATACTGGTCACATTGTGCATCGAATTGAGATATGGATGATTCATACACATCAAAAAGGACTTATGTATCATTTTTCAAAATTATTAAAACAATCAGAATGTGTTTTATTAGTTTTTTGTATGTCGCTTGTCTGTTTTACTAACATTAATGTTAATTTTAAATAAAAAGACACACTTGGAGTTATATCGGGCACACTATGCATCGGATTGAGGTGTGTATGATTCCTAAAAATCATAAATTACATATGAATCATTTTACTAAATTATAAAAATAATATGAATGTTTTTTTCAGTTTTGAGTATGTCACTTGTCTTTTTTACTAAAATTAATGTCAATTTTAAATAAAAAGACACACTTAGAGTCATATCGGTCACATTGTGCATAAAATTCATGTTATTATGATTCATACATGTCACAAATTACTTATAGATCATTTTCCTAAAATATAAAAATAATTTGAATGTGTTTTCTTAGTTTTGAGTATGCCACTTTTCTGTTTTACTAAAATGTCATTTTGAACTAGAAATGGGCACTTTGAGTTATACTGATCACATCGTATGTTTGTTTGATGTGATACTAGTTCCTAAACATCACAAATGACTTATGAATCATTTTACTAAATTATCAAGACAATACGAGTTTGTTTTCTTGGTTTTTAATGAGTGACACTTTTTGAACTAAAATGTCAATTTTAAACTGATAATGGCCACTTTGAGTTATATTGGGCACACTATGCATAATATTGTGTTTTTTATGATTTCTAAACATCATAAATAACTTATGGGTCGTTTTTATAAATTATCAAAACAATATCAATTATTTTTTTGGTTTTGAGTAGGTCACTTGTCTTTTTTACTAAAATTAATGTCAATTTTAAATAAAAAAGACACACTTTGAGTCATATCGGTAACACTATGCATCATATTGAAGTTCATATGATTCATACATGTCACAAATGAATTATGGATCATTTTCATAAAGTATCAAAACAATATGAATGTGTTTGCTTGGTTTTGAGCATGCCACTTGTCTTTTTTACTAAAATTAATGTCAATTTTAATAAAAAAGACACACTTGGAGTCATTCCAATCGCATCATACGTTAGATTGAGGTGTGGATGATTCCTACACAATAAAAATGACTTATGGATTATTTTCATAAATTATCAAAACAATCTAAATGTGTTTGCTTAGTTTTGAGTATGTCACTTGTCTTTTTTACTAAAATTAATGTCAATTTTAAATAAAAAGACACACTTGGAGTCGTATTGGTCACACCATGTGTAGTATTGATGTGCGGTTGATTCCTACACATAAAAAATGACTTATGTATCATTTTCCAAAATTATCAAAATAATCCAAATGTGTTTTATTGGTTTTGAATATATCACATGTCTTCTTTACTAAAATGTCATTTTAAACTAAAAACGCATACTTTGAGTTATACCGGTCACATAGTGTGTCGGTTTGATGTGAGACCAATTCATACATGTAAAAAATGAAATATGAATCATTTTCCTAAATTATCAGGACAATCTGAACATGTTTTCTCAGTTTTTAGTGATTAACACACTTTTTAAACTAAAATGTCAATTTTAAAATGATAACAGACACTTTGAGTTATATTGGTCACATCATGCATTGGATTGAGGTGTGGATGACTCCTACACGTCAAAAATGACTTATAGATCATTTTCCTAAAGTATCAAAATAATCTGTATATGTTTTCTTAGTTTTGAGAATATCACTTGTCTTTTTACTAAAATTAATGTCAATTTTAAATAAAAAGACACACTTGGAGTCATATCGGGCATACCATGTATTGGATTGAGGTGAGGATAATTATTACACATCAAAAAATGACTTATGGATAATTTTACTGAAGTATCAAAATAATACGAATGTTTTTTCTTAGTTTTGAGTGTGTTGCTTTTCTTTTTTACTAAAATTAGTGTCAATTTTAAATAAAAAGACACACTTGGAGTCATACCGGTAACATCGTACATCAGATTGAGGTTAGGCTATTTCCTACACATCACAAATAACTTATGGATATTTTTACTAAAGTATAAAAATAATACGAATTAGTTTTATTAGTTTTGAGTATGTCACTTGTGTTTTTTACTAAAATGTCATTTTAAACTAAAAACACACACTTTGAGTCATACCGGTCACATAATGTGTAGGTTTGATATGATATTGATTCTTATATATCAAAAATAACTTATGAATTGTTTTCCTAAATTATTAAGACAAACCGAGTTCATTTTCTCATTTTTCAGTGAGTGACACTTTTTAAACTAAAATATCAATTTTAAACTAATAATAGACACTTTGAGTTATACCAAGCACATCGTGCATCGTATTGAGGTTTATCTGATTTCTACATGTAAAAAATGACTTATGGATCATTTTCCTAGAGTATAAAAACAATCCAAATGAGTTTTATCAGTTTTGAGTATGTCACTTGTCTTTTTTTACTTAAATAAATGTTAATTTTAAATAAAAAGACACACTTTGATCCATACCAGTCACACCATGCATCGGATTGAGGTGCGACTGATTCATACACGTCAAAAATGACTTATGGATCATTTTCCTAAAGTATCAAAATAATCCAAACTTTTTTTCTCTGTTTTGAGTATGTCACTTGTCTTTTTTACTAAAATTGATGTTAATTTTAAATAAAAAGATACACTTTGAGTTATATCGGTCACACCATGTGTCGAATTGAGGTGTGGTTGATTCCTACACATTGAAAATGACTTATGGATCATTTTCCTAAAGTATCAAAACAATATGAATGCATTTCATTAGTTTTGAGTATATCACTAATCTTTTTTACTAAAATGTCATTTTAAAGTGGAAACACACACTTTGAGTCATACTGGCCATATCATGTGTCGGTTTTATGTGAGACTGATTTATACATATCAAAAATTACTTATGAGTCATTCTCCTAAATTATCATGACAATCCAAGCATGTTTTCTTAGTTTTTAGTGAGTGACACACTTTTTGAACTAAAATGTCAATTTTAAACTGATAATGAACACTTTGAGTTATATCGAGCACATCGTGCATCGGATTGAGGTTCAGTTGATTCCTTCATATTTACCTTAATCATGTATACCCCATTCCCCATTCCCAATGGGTTGAGATACATGATCACCTTAGCTTGAGTATACATGAACCATTATCCATTGAATAGAAAAATTATTGTACCAAGACTACAATATGCTCTCCTGGTGAAAACGGATGCATAATTTCCTAGTCGCGCTTATTTCAGACACTATGGGAAGGCTCCTAGTTAGTATAAAAGGAATAAAACATCATGTTATTGGGAGTGATTCGTGATTTATATCTCTATCTGATGCAGTACTTATATCCTTATAATACCTTAAGTTTTAAGTATGTACATTCCTTTAAATAAATACTTTGTTGGGTAAATTTTATCACATGCAACACTAAACTAAAACAAACTACAGATAAAGGTATACATTAATACATTATGAGTATAAAATGTGAAAATCATTATAAAAATTACTATAACAATAAAACCTCAAGAAATTAAAAGGCTGTTAATATTCTTTTTTATAAAAACATGTATTGTGATTTGATATATATATATTCATTTCAAAGAATGGTTTAATTTTTTCTAATACCAAGGAATTGATTAAATTTAATGAGGATTAGTAGTAAATATGATATTATTAAAATCATCAATGTTAAAAAGACATATTTCTCAAAGAACTTTTTTTAAAGTGGTGGTGTATATTATCATAAAAAAGTAAATTGATATTATTTAAAAATGATTCCTATAATATATAATGTTTTGATATATTATTTTTAATAAGGATTAAATCTTACGAACAACAAAAAAATATGTAAGAAATATGTGAAAATTTTTAGTAGATTTGGAATGCTTTTGGGTGCTTTCCCCTAGAACTAGAAGAGACTTGATAGTGACTCAATAGGTTTATATTAGACTTGATAGCGACTCAAGAGGTTTCCACAAAACTAGTATAGATTTTATTTTCAATAGGGGTATATTAGTTTTGATGTTGATCTTTCATAAAACCAGTTTTCATAATGGACATATAATCAAAACACACCACCAATCAAAGGCACACCACAAACAAAATCACAAAACGATGGCATATCACAAACCATAACCAAAAACTGGTCCATCTATATCAACACATCACAATAAACCACTTTATTTTAAATGAATTTTACAGATCCCTTTATGAAATTACTCACTTGTTTTTTTAACACCAACTCCATTTTTTAAAAACTTTTTTCTAAATTTCATATTGAAACCAACCGCTTTATAAAACACTTTTCAAGAGACTAAAACTTTTTAAATTACCACATCTTAATTTAAAATTCCAAATATAATCTCAAAACCACTTTCAATATTTAAAAGGATGCTTTTTGAATTTTTAAAACCCCACTTGAAATCCATTTTTTTAATTCCGCATGAAAATCAACCGGTTTTTTTTTCAAAACACTTAATGGGATACAAACCCCCTTTTCTATAAAAAAATGTTAGCATCAAGTGAAAAAATCTAAATTCATATTCAAAAATCATCAATAATAGATTAAAAGTTTAAAACGGTTTCCATGGAAATATGTACACTTTGAAATGTTTAAAACTTTACAATTTCACTTTAAAATCACTTCATGAGTTTCAAAACACCAAATCCATTTTAGTTTATTTTCAAAGAAACACTCATTTTTTCTTTTCAAACCCCACTTTAGAATTTAAAACCAAATTTCCTTTTTCAAAAATTGAAAATTAAAATAAGCATGAGCATAAAAATGATAAGTAGGCCACCACCCAGTCTAAAGTAAAGTGGGATTATTAAACATTTCATAAACATTTTATAAAGATAGAACATAAGTAAATTAAGAATTTAAATCCTAGAACCATGGTAAAGGATTCCTTAGGTAAGTTAGGTCAAGGCTCAAGGATCCTCACACTCTCAATGATCATGGCTACCTGGTGCGCACATTACCCTAGGGCTACAGGTCTAGGGCGTAGGATTCCACCGCTACAAGTGTCTCCCTACCTCACCAATTTTTAGTTAGTGTTATCATTATAGATTTCATTGTTAAGTAGAGCTAAACATGCCTAACATGATTGTCCTGGGCTACCCGCCTAAATACTGAGGTTCCCATGGGCGTCTTTCAAAATTCAATCAACTGACTATTCATTTACCAAAAACCAGTTTTATCAAATATCACACAAGAATCCACAAATCCAAGCTTTCACATGCCATAAAATTTATTCAAGAATCAACATCAAGAAGGTTTTACAAATGTTCATGACATTGAAAACTATTTCCCAAAAGATCATGAGTCAAGCTTTTTAAAACAATTCAAAACATCATTTGAGAACAACAAAATACCATTTTAAAGAGCCAATCAGGCAATTTGACAAGTGAGTAACTTGAAACCATATTCAAACCATTCTTTAAAGATTGGAAAACCCGTTGTTATCTATTAAAACCAAGTCAAAATCTAATTTCTTCCCTAGAAACCCAATGAGTATAATTAATAATATTATTAAATAATTAAAGCACCAATATAAGCATCAAGAAATCAACGGTTCAGAAATTAAAGAGTCAATCATGGGGAAAACAACCTGGACCAAGAGAAAATGAAGAAACCCTCAAGAATGGAGAGAGGAGAACCCCAAGGGAAGATCACGTGCCCTATAAATCGAATCTGCAACAAAAATAAGAAGCCAGAAACCCCTAAGTTTCATCTTGGTGTGTGCGCAATGAGGAAGAGGGTGAAAATGAGAGGGAAAAAGAAATAAAAGGAAGAGAAGAAGTTTGAGGAGGAGAACAATTTCAGGGCTCGTTGAACTCGAAGGGTGAGGTTTTGATCATTCAAGCTTGTGAAATCAGGAACTCGAACAAGCAAGCGACGAGAGATGAGGAGAAAAAAATAACATACCTTGGATTCGAGGCTTGATTTGTCTGAGAGAAAGTCGAGGAGGAGTGCCAAAAGTAGTGGACTTCCGCAAAATCTTTAGAATTGCAACTGAAACCAGTGTCATTAGGGTTCTTTTAAAAATATCAGGGAGGGTTTTATCAGCACTTCTAAAAAAGAGCTGATAAAGATACCATTTATCGGCGCTAAAATAATAAGCACTGATAAAGGATTTATAATTATAATAATACCAAGACGGTGTGGTAATGGATTTATAGACCAAACTCATGACTCCAAATTTATTAAAAAATATAAAGAGTACATGAAAGGAGGTGGGTCATACATGGCATAAATAGCCTACGCCGGACTAATAAAAGCCAAAGATAATAAATCAACTCTTGCAAGTCCCTCTAAATCACAAAATTCCTATGGTATTTCCCTCTACCCTTTGGGTGTTGACCTCTTTTCCATGTCTTCTTTTACGAGACCTCATCTTCTTTATCCGATGACGATTCAGAGGAGTCCCCAGTAGTGGCACAAATCCTGAATTTCCAAGATAAATCTCAGAAATCCATTTTTGGATCAGATCGGAATCTATCTTCAATGTTAATGGATAGAAACCTATGGACTGATAAATACTCATTGAAGCAGGAGATATTAGGCTCCATCAAAGAATAAATGAATTCAAGTTGTGAGAAATACTAATCAGTCGCATCCTTATTAAGACCTTTGGTGGGTCTTTCACCTTCCTAATCCGTATGAGGTATGATACTAAAATTCTTTTTGCGTGCAATATCACATTTCTGATTTGATTCCTTACCAAAAGAGACATATGTGTTTTTCATTAAATCATCGAAGTGAGGTGGGAAAGACCACTTCATATTCTCATCAGCACTCGGATGTACAACCTGCGGGGGAGGAACCTGCGAAGAGTCGTTACCCGGAGGATCAAGTGGTTTGGATTTTCAAGGGATAACAAATTGGAATCCCTCTTCATCCACAAAAGTCTTCTTGCCTTTGAGAGTCCTTGACACAATCATCTGCTCCTATCTTAACTGTTGGTCAGCCAATTCTTGAGCAACATCCCTATTGATGGATTGATCATCCATCAATTCCTCAGTATGCTCACCATCCGCATCTTGGTATTCCTCCAAGTTCTTTATTTCCATGTCTTTCAAAGCATTAACCATCAACTTTGTTAATGTAGTTGCAGCATCATCATTATGCATCGTCGGTGATTTAGAATTCAGAGCAGCATAGGATCCAATCTGCATCATTCTTCCAGGCTAGGAAAGGTCGGTGGATTCATAAGTATGGATCCTGGTACCCTCAATAGGTGTAGAATGAGAACCAGAAGGTGCAACAATATCTTTATAGGAGGGCGGTGCCTTCCTACTCAGGAGATGTGCAGCAATATCTTTATATAATTATTTATTTATAATTATATAAATACTTTTTAAAAAATATATTTACATATTTATATCATTATATATTATATAATTATATATATAATAAATATATATAAATATAAATATAGTGAATATATTCATTATTTAAATAAATTTATTATAATTTTATAATTATTTAAATATATATAATAATTTATTTATAATTATATAAATACTTAGTAAATATATTTATTTATAAATATTTATTTACAAATATATTTTTAACATTATTAATGAATATATAATCTTAAATGCATGCATGTTAAAAATGAGTGAAATTGGATAATTAAAAATGAATACACTTTAAAAATATTGAAAAAAAGGATAAATTTTATTAATTAAATATAAATTATTAAAAAATATGGATATATATTGAAATAAAGAGGAATACATATAGAAAATATTAAAACATAGTAAATAAATATATAGAAATAAATATTATAAAATGATTAAATTCCAAAAAAAATTAAAAAAAAATTAAAAATGAATAAATATTACCTAACTAATAATATTAAAAGTAAATAAATAAATTTATCGATTAAAACGATAATAAATTAAATGTATCATGTTAATAAACAAAATTTTAAAATGAATATTAAATTTTGAATAAATTACACAAATATTAGGTGTGTGTGTTTCTATATAAGATTTCATTAATTAGGAAATATTTGTATGTGCGCGTTGTATATAAAAATACATTAATTACGTGTATATATGTGTGTGAAATCAATGTATGACATGTTTGATATATGTTAAATTGAAAAATCAAAATGACGTTCAATTAATGTCCATTACTTGATACAATTAGTCAGTATTTTAATTAATATTAATTTTAATTATAAATCATTCTTCGTATATGACTTATTTAATGTAGCCATAAATATTTTGTATTATATGAATCATATTTTAGGAAATATTATATATATTGATATATATATGTAGAAATATATATAAATATATTTCAATAATAAATGTATTAATGAATAATTATGTATAAAAACCATTAAAAATGAATAAGAAATTAATCTGTTTTTAATTATTACATTTTATCCATTTTTTGTTTTTTTAATTATTACAATTTATTCATTTTATATATCTATATTTAATATATGCTATTTATTAATATTTATAATATATATATATATTAAATTTATTCATTTTTATCAATAATTATTTAATTAATAAATTTTTTAATATTTTTCTTAATTTAATCATCTTTAATTTTTATTTGCTTAATTATTTCATTTTATTCATTTTATATATCTATATTTAATATATACTATTTATTAATATTTATAGTTTATATATATGTATATTAAATTTATTCATTTTTATCAATAATTGTTTAATTGATAAAAATTTTAAAAAAAAATTAAAATTTTCTCATTTTTAATTTTATTTGTTTAATTATTTCATTTTATTCATCTTATATATCTATATTTCATATATACTATTTATTAATATTTATAATATATATATATATTAAAAGATACTAGCGCTAAAAATAAAACACTAATAAAGGGTATATTTTATCAGTGCTAAAAAAAGCACTGATAAAGGTCATCATTTATCAACGCTAAAAAATAATGATAAAAGGTACATTTTATCAGTGTTTTTTTAGCACTGATAAAAGGTACCTTTTATCAACGCTTTCTTTAGTGCTGATAAATGACACATTTATCATCGCTTTTTGATAGCACCGATAAAGTCCAACACTGTATATAGCACGTTTTGTAGTAGTGAAATGGAGATATTAACTTTTTGATGGACTAAGAAAAATAAATTCAAAGGGAAGAAACATGTTTTGATCTGGATGTTATTAATATGATTGTTGAGATGAATGCAGAAGAATGCTTTAAAATACTTTAAAAACCCATTGGATGAAGATTCAAAGTTGGTGTCATATGATGAACATATTATGTATAGATTTCATGTTCATATTTTCTACAACGAACAATGATCACATAGAAGTATATTAATTTATGTATCTTTACATTATGAAAAAAGATTCCATCCTTCTCTAATGTAAATCACATATTAAATTCAATCACGGGGATATGATGGAATTTCAAGGATATGAGTGTTAAATTCCCTTACTCTTAAATTGTTGAATTTATTATCAATATGGGTGAGATAAATAAGGGGGAAGATGAGATCATTGCCAATGATGAAAGGTGAATGGAATTAACTCTCCATATTCCAATAATTTTTGGATCTACTTGTGGAAGGTAATGATACATGGGAGTTTGATTCCAAAAGTGAAAAAGATCATATTGGTATTGGAGTTAACTCGGAAAAAAGTCGAGATGTTTTCTTGATGTTATATCTCCAGAAGATGAACCATGAAAACTGTGTGGATGAGTGTCTTGAAGATCTGGACAACATTATTTTGATGATATTAAATAAGTTGAAGTGAGAAGCTAAGTTGTTGAGTTTTGGATGAAGTGTATCAAAGATATTACCAAATCATACTGAAGAAATTAGAAAGGGGGAATGAAAAAAAATCATTCAAGAAGAGAATTGCAAGTAAATGACGACTAATTCAGATTCATGAAGTTGCAAGTTTTTGAAGGTGACATGTCACCATATCCACGCAGAGGAAGTTTGAAGAAAAGATGACCAGATGTGGTGATGTTGAGTTTATATGTTAATTAGGATGATGATCTAGAAGCAAAAAAAGTGTTGATGACCGATGTGAAGAAATATGGAGAAATAAAAGAAGAGGCAGGGATGATGATGTAGTTGAGTTTTGGAGTTTGAATGTTAGATAAATTATGCTTAATGTCTTTTTTAGAGAATTGTTCAATGTTTTTTAGAAAATGAAGTTTTATCATGGAATATGGATAGAATTTCATGTAACTTTGGGGGTTGCGGATGTTGGGTTGCATTACATGGTAGGGTTTTATAAGGAGTTTTGTGAACCCCCAATTGTGTGTATATCGAGAAATTAATCATCATGTTTTGTGTATCGCTAGGGTTGTATGATTTGATGAACCAGAACTTGAGAATCGAAAGTATTGAGCGAAGGAAATTCTAAAAGATAAGAAACCATATGATATTTAAAAATACAAAAAATCATTTTAAGACACCTCATAACATTGATGTACATGAGGGAAGTGGATGTCAAGCATTCTCTTGAATATCCTATTGTATTCATCTTAATGGGTTTAAAGGTTAAAATACAAAAAAGGTGGATAAAAAAGTCGAGTTTATAAAATGTTTAAAAGGTGGGTTTCAACGCACACACCCCTCGTCCCCATCCCCCGTACTCCCATGCCACCCCATGTCGGGGCATTATACATGGAATTTTAGTCAATATAGATTGTGGAGATTTATCTAAAAGACATCGTAAGGGCAACTCCAACTCAAAACTTCATTTTGAAGTAAGGTTGCTCTAAAATGGAGTATGAACAGTGAAATTAACTCCAACTCATCCACTTCATTTCCCACTCTAAAAAGAATATTCTTTGGATATCCCTAAATTTTATATATTAAAATAAATATAAATCATTGATTGTGTTGATAAAATGACTAAAAAGTAAAAAAAAAAACGGATAGCGCATGAACAGTGCAGCGCCTTTGGCGCTGCACTGTAGCAAATCTTCAATTTGACGCGACAAATAGCAGTGGGTTGGAGGGCGTTTTTACGCTAAAATAGCGCTTATGACGCTGCGTTGGAGATGGTCTAAGGAGTTGGATGTAACCACCTGAAAAACATCATAAGGAGTCGGATGTGATCACCGAAGGAAATTCCATCATGTGGGCTACATATAAACATATTTATTTGTTCTTATAAAATTTTCTATAAAAGCAGTGCTTCAGTAATGAAGTCAATGTAGGTGTGGGTCTTGACCATAAGCAAAAGGTTATCATAGCTAATGCTAAGACACATATACCCACACAACATGGGACAGTTATTTAAGTGACACTAAAAATACCAAAGAGTATAAGAGCAACAATAAATAGAGAAAACAAAAAACTCAAGTGTTATTATATTGGAATGATAGGGTATACACCATAAATGTCTCCAATAGTAAAAAAGTTACTTGAAAAGTAGATATTTCATTAAATGTGTATTGATTGTTAACAGTAGATGAAACTCGTTTGAAATCTAAACCATGAATATAATGTTTTTATGTAATATTATAAAAAATTGATAATCTAATTTATATATATATATATATGAGCTTCGTGTGCCCCATTATCATATCTAGAATGGACTCACTCAATTAGTATTTAAAGCAGTAAAAATGTATCAATATAAAATATTTTTTATTCGAACAATCAGAAACATAGTTTTAAAATCCAATCTCATTGATCAAAGACTCAACATTTGCAGGTGACTTAGAAATGCACTTCATCACAAAAACGCATCCAACAAGTCAAAAAAAAAAAAACACAACAGATGAAACCACAAAATAAAAACCACCTCAGGGCGGGGAGAAGGGATAAGATCACATACTTCACTTGGCACTGGCGAGCTGGGAGCGCAGGAGCTTGGCAGCGGTGACCAAGTTGCTCAGCGCCGGCTTCACCTCCGTGTACTTACGCGTCTTCAACCCGCAGTCTGGGTTCACCCACAGGATATTTGACTCCAGCACCGCCAGCATCTTCCTGATCCGGTCCGCAATCTCTTCCATGGGTGGGATCCTTGGCGAATGGATGTCATACACCCCCGGACCGATTCCGGCTCCATACTTCACCCCCTCCCGGAACACTGAGAGAAGCTTCTCATCAGATCGTGAGTTCTCGATCGTAATAACATCCGCATCCATGTCGATGATCGAGTGGATGATGTCATTGAAGTTCGAGTAGCACATGTGGGTGTGGATCTGGGTGGTGTCTTGTACACCGCAGTTCGTGATTCTGAAAGAATGGACAGCCCAGTCCAAGTAGAAAGCCTGCTCGGACTTCCTCAGCGGCAACCCCTCTCTCAAAGCAGCTTCATCAATCTGAATCACCTTGATACCAGCTTTTTCCAAATCTTCTACTTCGTTCTTGATGCCCAGGGCAATCTGGTAACAAGTCTCGAACCTTGGCTGGTCATTCCTTACAAAGGACCAGTTGAGAATAGTGACCGGGCCTGTCAGCATTCCCTTCATCGGGCGCTTAGTCATGCTCTGAGCCATGGAGGACCAGAACACAGTCATGGCCTTCGGTCGGCTCACGTCACCGTAGATTATGGGCGGCTTCACACAGCGTGAGCCGTAAGACTGCACCCACCCGTTGCTAGTGAAAGCGAAACCGGACAGCTGCTCTCCGAAGTACTCAACCATGTCGTTCCTCTCGGGTTCCCCATGGACGAGAACGTCGATGTCAAGCTCTTCTTGGAGCTCGACAACTTTGCGGATTTCTTCCTTCATTGAAGCGATGTAGCTATCTTCAACTATCTTGTTGGCCTTGAACTCGCGACGGACTCTTCTGAGATCGGGGGTTTGGGGGAAAGATCCGATTGTTGTGGTTGGAAGGATTGGAAGGTTAAGGTTCTTCTGCTGAGCATCCAGTCTGGCACTAACATTTGTAGCACGGCGATGGTCCGAACCCTTCAATGCAGCAGCCTGGAAGATGCAAATGCGGGCAAACTCACCAATGAGCACAAAGTAAAACCAGTGCAAAGCCTTAGGGTCATGTTTGGCTATGAATTCAAAGATTTTAAAACATGTTTACAATTCAAGCATTTTAATTTTCTTGAAAATGAAAGCATTTTTTTTTTCAAAATCATCCATTTTAATTTTAGCATTTACATAATTCAATTCAGTTCTAGAACTTACAGCTTTTTGAACAGCCTCATTAGTCACCCTTGGAGAGGACTTCCTAGAAGCCAGAGCAGCAGCATTGGCAGAAAAGTATGCCTGCGTATTGCAAGAAAAAGTCAACTGCAATCCAAAAAAAAGTCAAACAAACACAAACTAATGAAGGCCATGAAAAAAAAAGTGTATTGAAATTGACTTAAAACCCCCCTTAGAATTATGCACAGTTGCAAATCTTTAGACACTGACTTGTAGGTTTAGACAGTCTTTATCTAAAACAAAACTTAGAGAAAAAGTGAGATACCCCATCCTTCTGACCAGCCAATGCCTTGGCCAAGGCATTCACTTCAACCACCTTTTGGGCAGCAAATGCAAGCCAAGATTTCAGCTCCTCGTCCAACTTAGTTTCATTAACAAGATCAACAGCAGTGTGGAGCAATGAACATGAGGTAGAGACCACAAGTTTTCCTGTATATAATTACAGATCTTTAAAAGAATTACACATATAAATATATATGTACATCAGAATTTGGAGGGGGCGGGGATACCTTTACCAACAATGCCTTCCAGTTTCTGCAAAGTGCTGAGTGAAGCAACAAGGTCATTGGCCCAAATGTTCCTTCCATCAACTACACCAGCAAAGAGGAGCTTACCAGAGGGGAATCCACCCTTAATCAAATCAATAGTATTTGTTCCACGGACAAAATCAAATCCATATCCAGCAATCCCCTTTAATGCGGTGAGGGTTTTGTATGCATCAGCAGGAACATCAGCAAAGTATGTCTGAATAAGGACATTGACTCCTGATAGGGTGGGCTCGAGCTCAGAATATGCAGAGGAGAAGGCATTCAACTGCTGAGAATCAAGATCCTTAACAAGGGTGGGTTCATCAAACTGAATCCAGGAAGCGCCAGCTTTCTTCAGATCAGACACAACTTCCCTAAAAAGATGAAACTTTTTTTTAAAAAAAAAACACATGAATCTAATCAACCCAACCAGTAACAGAGATGCCCAGTCCCTTACTTGTAGATTGGAAGAATTTTGCTAAGAAGAGAGAGAAGAGGAAAAGATTTCTCAACCCCCTTTGCAGGTTTGGACAGCAACAAATAAGACACAGGGCCAACAAGAACTGGAATGGTATCTATTCCAAGCTGCAAGAAAGAGCATGAACATCAATAAATTGACAAAGAATCCACGAGCATTGTCATGAGAAATGTATGACTATACAAGATCAAATGACTTTAATATATATTGGGTCAGAAGATCAAAGTTTCCTGAGCACATACCACTTTGGCCTCCTTGTATTCATTCACAGCCTTGTGAGAAGCATAGGAGAATTTCACATCAGGTCCCAACTCGGGTACAATATAATGGCTACATCAAAATATCAATATTCATTAAATCCCAACCTGAAGGGCAGATTTGATGGAGAAATTCAATTTATAGGAGTTGCGACTTACTAGTTAGTATCAAACCACTTAGTCATTTCCATTGCAGGCACTGAAGCGTTACCCCGAGCCATGGAAAAGTATGTGCTAAATTCAATCTCAGCACCATTCCAGCCATACCTGGATGGAACAGCTCCGAGCATGGCAGTTGTGTCGAGCACCTGGTCATAGTAGGAAAAAGTGTTGCTAGGGATATGCTTAATCCCGGCGCCAGCCATTTGCTTCCAGATCGAAGAGCGGAGATCTGCTGCCACCCTTTCCAAGTCATCAGCGCTGCTCTTGGCATCCCAAAATGATTCCAGGGCAAACTTCAATTCTCTCTTTGGTCCCATGCGGGGGTAACCAACAATATGAGATCCCATTTTTCTGTTAATTGCAAATTCAACTAAGTTTTTGTTTGATTTGGAAAAATTACAGAAGAATCCAGGAATAAAATTTTAAACATTTCCTCGGGAGTGAAGATCTCCTTCAAAATCGTACTAAAAAGTAGGCATATAAAGATCGCTGGTAATAAATCAAATCAAAAAGTTTACCTGCAAGAAGTGAGGTCAGATCTAGGATGAACTTCAGGTCATTATTTAAGAAATTTTGAAGCAAACAGACACTACTGAAAATAAAAAATTAACCACGGATAAAGATTCATATAATACAGATAATGAAAACACCAAAAACAAGACAATCGAAGACCAAAGAAAAGATCAACAGATCATGAAATACTTCCAAAAACAAGATCGACAACATAATCATGAAATGCTTTGAAAAACAAGATATAGATTGAAGATCAAGGATGGAAGACAATCGAAGACAAAAATAACGACTACTCCCGCAAACTTAGATCGACAAGAAGATCCCCAGATCTAAAAGATTTGAACTCGAATTCAATAAAAGATCTAAAAAAACGCAGAACCGGATTTGTTTAATAAAAAAAGTTAAGTTGACGAATAAACCAACCCTTAAGAATGAATCGGGGGACACACAACCGCCAACCGATATCGGTATAGTACATCAGTAAGCATATATAACACAGAGGATCTGAAGGTAAAAACAACTACTCGGGGTGAATGATGGGGTGAATGATGGGGTGAACGAAGAAGATGATGACGACGAAGAATAACCGCAAGGAAGTTACAAATCACCTCGCGTTTCGGAAGAAGTGGCTTGCCCGAACAAGAGACTGGTTCAGAATGGCAGATAATTGGCCTGTGACCATCGCGGTCTGATATACAGGCCATTTATAGAGGCGCAAGCGCGCTCGTGAGACGCTCGGGATTGGGTTGGTGGGGAAGGAACAGTAGCGGGGTTGACAAGGGTAGGTTTGGGATTTCATTAAAATGTTGCTTTTTATTTAGTTAAAAAACAAACATAAAACAGCATAAATTCACCCAATCGTGACATACAAGGAAGAGGGGATGACATAAGGATCAAAACATTTTCTTTTTTGTTCTTAGATGACATTTTATCATGTTTTTTATCTCAAATTGTAATTAAATGTCAGTATTGGTCTTGCATTGTCACTTTCCCTGTAATTATGAAAGAAAAACAACAATGGTAACTCATGTGTACCAGTGATGCGGGAGTAAACCGGCACTTGTTCGTCGCCGATTGCACCAACGATGACCAGCTAAAAGCAATGGCAATGCGAAAAGAGGCATAACCAATTTAAGTGGCGATGGTGGCGAAGGTGTGCACAGAGCAGCATAGAAGGAAGTTGAGTTGACGTGATCAGAATCAGCACGTGCGAAGTGGATGTCGAAGATGGCACAAACATAGATGGAGAGAGTGGAGGAGATGAAGAAAAGTGTGACTCTACACTAAGCATGGAGAAGAGATGGGGAGGCGGAGAAGCGGGAGGCTGGGAGGGAGGCTATGTCTAGAGTGGAGTGCGAGTGAGAAAGGCGAGGGGTGGCTGGTTGCCTCCGCTCTTCAGTTGCCCTAGCTCGGGGGCTTGTTGGACTCACCCTTGAGCTTGACTTGGAACTAATATTACCGGAAGATTAAATACTTAATCATTATTATAATTTTATAATATATTAAAATATCATAGATTGGAGGCTCGAATTTATAAAATTTTCCAGTAATATGTATACAGTTGAAAAAGGTTTTAAAATTAATTATTACAAATGATTCAAATCAATTATTATCAATAGTCTGTGTAGTGTGATAGGTGGAAAGAATGTGGCGGTGGGTGGGCGTGGCTGGTAAGGGTCGTACAGGCGTGAGGGTGTTTTCGGTTTTTAACTTGATAGTTTGGGTTGGCAAGTTGGTGGATGTGGGGGCGATTTTTGTATCCGAAGTCATACTCGCTGGCGAAACATCACTTGTATCATGTGAATTAAGATTCCCATCTTTTATTATAAATTATTATTCATTGTCATTTATTATTAAAAAATACTAATTAGTCAATGATTAATGACTTATTAATTTATTTGTTCTATTAATTTATTAAATTACTAAATGTAATCCGAAACAACAGATTTGGAAACTCAAACCCATGGTGTCGTGAAATTTATTGCTAAAATACATGCGCACAAACAATATTACATAGAAAAAAAAGTCACAAACAATGTCACCAAAATACAATAGACAAAAACCAGTCAATAAGAATGCATCATGCATATTCCGCACCAATCAAGCGCTACAAAACAACAATCAATTTTTTTTTATGTCTGCTTGCCCTATTTCGAGAACCATCCCGACTTATTTGGTGTCAATCTCTCCTCCATTAATCAGGAGGCCACAAAATAGTTTGTTCATCCATGTCCAAAGACTATTCATTCTCACATGGAACTGCCCAGATTATGTTGGGGTGAGGGACCGTCGCCGCAGTGGAAGTCACGGCAAACACGAGAAATAATTCACCTGAAGATATTTTGTCATTCCCACCCAAAAGATTTTATCACCCGAAGACATTTTACACACAACGATGTTGCATCGTCGTTATTTTAGAATTGGGACACGACGCCTAATTATTGCATCCTGAAGACTTTTGATACCACTGTGTGAAATACAGTTTCACGTTTTTTTTTATTGTTAATTAAAATGACTTTTTTTTTAATATGCGTTATTTTGTTTTGAGGGTTTGTTACAAAGCCCACCGCCCATTTGAGATCAACCGTCCACCTGTCCAGTGATTGGCACGTCTGCCCCTCGGGTGTTTCCTTTTCCCTCGGCTCGCCTCATCTTCCCTTCCAAAAAAAAACTAGCAGAACAACACGATCCAGGGATCGGGAGACCCCGGTTTTCACCACGTGAGGCAGCAGCACCGACCTTTGGATGGTGCGAAATCGGGTCTCCACGCAGGCGGCACGGTCTTCTCCAGCGGCGTGTTGGTCGGCTTCAGATTGGCGAGGGTCAACAACGAGTTTCGACCTCGCCTTCTTTATTATTTCGGCGCGGCTTCAAGGAAGCTTCATCCGCACTCCAAATCTGGCATCAACGACTCAAATCTGATCATCGGAGCGAGTCTTCGCGGCAACGTGGTTGTGCTTGACTTCAGAAGGAAGCAGATCCGTTGGAGAGGAGATGTTCTTGAAGAGGGCTCCTGGTGTCGACATCCGCTGCAAGGGAGATCCGAGGAAGAGGGACCCGAAGATGGGTTTCTTGTTCGTTGAAGAAGAGGGGTTTCTTGGATCTTGATCAGTACCCGCATCCTTGGAGGCGATTCATGAAGAGCAGGGGGGTTCAGGTTCTTCAACCCCTGGGATCAGTGGCTCCGTTTTGCACCAGATTTGGTTGGTAGGGCTATGATTCACACCTGATGGAGACAGCGGTGGACCTGGATGGCAGCGCCTGGACGATCGCTGATTCCTGAGCACCTTGGACAGCGGCGTTGTCTCTCTTGGTCTTGGTGGGATTCAACTAAGGTTTCAACAACATGCGAGTTTCTGCCAAGTAAAGCCGAGCCCCTGGTAAGGGGGTCTCGGTCTGGTATTCATGGTTGTCTAGATTCTTATTTGTGATGCTTCTTTATATTGTATCTCTTGTAATTGTTTCTTGCATAGTGAAAACTCGGCGATGACTCTGCCCCGTGCACGTAGGCCAATTGGCCGAAGCACGTAAATCTATGTATCCATTTTACTACTTTCCGCATTTATTTTTCAACTTGGTTAATTGTTGAACACTTGCTTGCTTATTGATTTAATTAGAAGCATCTTTGACCATGCTGTTGTTGAATTTGATGCTGCTGGAAAATCATTTTAATTCAGGTTGTTGGAATTGTAAACGAATTATTTTATTGTTTATTGGCTTATGTTAATAAGATCGAAATAATAAACATTAGTTTCAAATTTCGAATTTTGGGAGTTTTGCGAATTTAATTTATACCCAATGGATCCTGACTATTCAAAAGGGGGACTACCTTGCGTAGTGCACCTCTCCCAACACACTGTCGTCATCTCATCACACTCTGTTCATGATTATTCTCTCGTCATTGTCGCACGCCATCATCTCCATCATCTCTTTGCACGAGCTATCGCAAACGCGGTAACCCCTCTCCAGTTATCTTTCGATGACTATCTCTCCTCGTTGCTCACTTGCTGCCCCACCATCCATCCAGTCGCTACATCGTGGTAACCCTTGTCTCTTCTCTTTCGTGCGCTGCTCTTGCGGCCCTCTGGTAGTCGCTCACTGCCACTACACCAAAATCAGCAATCAACGACAGTTTTTTAAAAACCACCACTAAAACTTTTACATTTTTTTTAAAATGCGACACTTCTTCCCCGACCCCCCCCCCCCCCCCCCGAACCTGACACCCCCACCCCCTCCCCCCCCGAGCCCGTCAAGCCCTAGCCCCCTCGCTGTCGGGATTCTCCAGCGTCTGTCACCGCCGCCCCCCTTCATGCCCTACTCCCCCGAATCCCAGTCCTCGTTGTCGGCCCCCTTCTCCCCGAGCTCGAACCCAAGACGCCGACCCCCTCTCCCTCGAACCGTCACTGCCGCTGCTCCCCCTGATCGTCGCCCCACCGCTGCTCCACCTCATCTCTAACCCTTCCCCCTCAATTGTGGATCCTCAACCCATCTCCCTGTGAGAAGAAGACGAATGAAGGAATAAATCGTGTCCTTGATGCTGGGTATTGAATCTATATTCATGATTATCTTTCTTCTGTTTATTTTTTTTAAGCTGTGTATTTCTTATGTTGAAATTAACGAATTCTCGAGGGTCATTTGGGTGTACAGAACCAATGTGTCCTCTGAATTTGTTTTTTTTACTTTCAATATTTCTAGGAATCATGCATTGTGTATGCTTATTATTGTATTAATGATTTCTTGAACTTTGTTTGGTTGTCAGGTTGGGCTGCTTGGAGGAGTGGGTCAAGTGTTGTTTAACAGGTATTGGTTTTGAATTTCTTTTATAATTTGTATACATTTTATTCTCTCCTAAAAAGGACTAGGCCATTTATTTGTTTTGTTATCTGGTGTAAAAGTGAAATTAACCAGTTCAGTTATACCGGTTCATTCATATACTAACAACATCATCTATTTTAAAACCAAAACTATTCGTGGGATTTGTAGGTTCATCTACAATACTCAGGGATTCCCGTGTCAGAGTGCTGAATATCTTAAAAAGATTTTTTGTTTCCATTTTTTAGAGGCATCTTGTGAATAGTTAATCAGAGAAACGATTAGGAGAAATTTGGAAACTGCCCAACATGTTTTAGAAAGTTTATATCAAACATAGCCTTCAAACTCCCTCTTGTTAACATTATTTATGTTGACACTGAGAATTGTTTCAGTTTTACTTTTTTTCCATAGGTGTCACTGCTCACACAACCCACCCAAAAGCCTAACCCGATTTTGGGTGTTCCATTTGTTGGTTCTTGGTGTCTAAAGTTTGTGAGCCCCAATTGAGGCCAATCCTTGCTACGATAATTGAAGGTGATGAATTTCCATTGATTGCAGGTTGTGTTTTGGTTCATTATTTCATTTTGGATCAATCTCAATTAGGGGTTTCTTGATTTTTAGGTCTCATTTTGTTTTCTAGGGTGTCTTAGACCTTGTTAAGGTGGGATAGTACCACCATTTTCAAAGACAATGAGTTTCAGGTAAGTGACCCTTTGTTTTGGGTCTTTAAATCATATAACATTGCTTGATTGTATTTTTAATCCTTCATTTGGATATCAAATTATAATAATAATTATGTTCAAAAGGTATTTGATGTGGAAATCAAGTTTCACTTGATTTCCACTTTAGTTCTAAGGTTTTTCTCTAATTTAAAGTTTGTTAAAATCACACTTTAATTCTTTTCGCACACCGAATGTTTTGTAAACGCTCAAACAACCTTTAATTAATAAGTTAAATGTTTTAAGAGAGGTTCTGGTTTTAAAAGAGGGGTTATCTCTTGTCCTAAAAATGTTTATTAAAGTTATATGTTTTTAAATTGTCTTTATATATATATATATATATATATATTGGTTCAACACATATACATAAGTATACATACATGTGTCTGTGTGTACAAATTCACTTGAGAAAATGTGAATTTGTGCAACACGATACATGTATATACATAAATGTGTAAATGTAAATGGGTATAATAATAAAAAATAGTGACTTTTAATCTTAAGCTTGATCATTTCTTTGGTTTTCTAAATGATTATATGTATTGTAAAGAGACTTGTTCATTTAATGCTTAATAAAATATTTTTTGTCATCAGTTGTTCTTGTTTGTTAAACCTTATGAGAAACCTAGGGTTCTTAGGTAGGCTAACCTAGAAAAAGAGGTCCTCCACCATTAACAATGCTAATAAAGCATTATGTGGCACCCCCTCTAGCTAGAGATGTGTTAGAACTCTAAATCCACTACTATGGTGATAGAGAATTACTAGGTTCACCAAGACTCAATGGCCCTAAGATGTTTCTCCCATGATGCCTTTTTAAATTAATGATTGTATGATTTTTCTTTTGCTTATATTTTGCATAATACTATCCATGATTGATTTCCTTTTTTTACTTTGACTTTTTTAGTATTATATGATTCTTCTTATAATTACTTGGGTTGTGTTTTTTTTTTCACTTTCATTTATCTATTTTCTTACTTAGTAATACTTATGCATTTTAATTTTTTTAATAAAGTGTAGGCACATTGTGATATATATGGATAAAAGCTAGATCACATTACCGAGGAACACACCTCAGCATGCTAAGGGTTTGGAAGAGTTTTTAGATTTTTTAATTTCCAATCGATCTGTTGATGAAAGAATAAGATGTCCATGTCCTAAATGTAAATTTAGAAGATGGTTGAAGAGAGATAAAGTTTATGAACACTTTATATTAAAGCAATTCCCTACTTAATATTCGTGTTGGATTTGGCACGGAGAATCAAACATTACAGAAAGTTTGAGCATTGATGTCAATTGACAAAATGAGCTCCCAACTTCATCGATAATGGAAAATGAAATGAAAAACCTTATAAACAATGCATTCGACATTGTAAGACACCAACATCAATATAAAAACATATCAGAACAATCAGTTGAGGGTGCTATAAATAGAAACTTGACAAGTGATGTTTTTGGGACTATAGGACAACTAGATCAAGATTGTAACATATCATCAGATCCTCCTCTTGATTCTATGGAGACTAATGTAAGGGAGAACTTCACTGAGTAGAAAAATGCGTTTCATGGTTTAGTTGACGATGAAAATCAAGAGCCACATGGTGTATGTTTGAAATATTCAAAACTTCCTTTTTACTGAAGTTGTACCATATCAAATGCCTATGTGGAATTAAAAATAAGGTGATGTCTATGATATTAGAATTGTTGCGTGATGCATTTACTAAAGCAAAGATTACTGAGTATTTTTATGATATGAAAAAATTTGTTAACAAGCTTGGTCTGAATTATACAAAAATACATGCGTGTCCCAATGATTCTATGCTTTATTGGGGAGAGGATTCAAACAGACAAGATTGAAAAAAATATTCTTCTTCTAGATGTTAGTCAATGGGTGATGTTGGAAGTCTAAATCAACATACTAATATGAATAAGAAAAGAAACACACCTAAAAAGGTTTTGCATTACTTTCCTTTAAATCCTCGATTGTAAAGATGATTCATGTCATCGAAAACCGCCGAACACATGAAGTGACATTCTATAGATAATAAAAATGATGAGTTAATGCGACATACAAGAGATTCATAATCATGAAAGACATTTGATTCATTACATACATATTTCTCATCTGATCATAGGAATGTGTGATTGGGATTGGATGCTGATGGATTCAACCCATTTGGGACTTTGACCACCAATTATAGCATTTGGCCAGTTGTTATGATCCCTTACAATCTACCTCCATGGATGTGTATACAACCAACATATTTTATCATTTCAATGATTATTCTTGGAAAACAAATAACTAGAAATGATATTGATGTATACTTGTAGCCTTTAATTGAAAAATTACAGGAGTTATAAAGCAACGATGTTGAGACATATAATGTATCTTCTAGAACAATGTTCAAAATGCAAGCTGATCTAATGTGGACCATTAGTGACTTCCCTAGACTTAGGAATTTAGCTGGTTGGAACACTTACATGAGTTTGGATTTTCCTATTTGTAACTTCGATTTTGAGCTCGAATGACTATCTCACAGTAAAAAATGGTACTTCTTGTGTCATCGAATATTTCTCGATGCATCTCATAGATTTCGGTTGAACAAGTCAAAATTCAATAGTTCTATTGATCGTAGACCACCTCCAAATTTGTTGAAAAGTTATGAAATATTGGCACAACTTGGAAATGTCGAAACAAAATTTGGGAAGGTGCATCATTTGAATGATAGTGGGAAACAAGTTTAAAGTGCATTATCAAGTGAAATCAAAATGCAACAATGGAAGAAAAAAATTATATTTTTCAAAATTTCGTATTGGGAATTTAATTTTTTGTGGCATAATCTTGATATTATGTATGTTGAGAAGAATGTTTGTGAAAATTTGATCTTCACATTGCTTAATGATAATGGAAAATCAAAGGACCATCTCAATGCTCAGAAAGACTTACAAAAAATGAACATAAAGCATGATCTCTGACCAGATGAGAATGAAAAGTATGCTCCGATATTTTTTTCAATGAAAAATAGGGATAAAGATACATTTATTTGAATTTTAAAACATGTGAAGGTATCTGATGGGTATTCAAGTAACATCTCAAGGTGTGTTGACATAAATCATCATAGGTTACATGGATTAAAAAGTCACGATTCACATATTTTGTTACAACAGTTACTACCATTGTCATTGCACACATTATTACCTAAAAAGATTACTACTGTTATACTCCAATTTTGCAAATTTTATAGATAACTATGTGAGAAAACTCTACAACCATTTGAGCATGAAAACCTTCAGGATAGATTTTTATTAACACTTTCTGCAATGGAGATGATCTTTCCTCCATCTGTTTTTATTGTCATGATGCATTTAACCATGCATTTAGTCGAGGAAGCTAAATCAGAAGGCCCTATACATTATCGATGGATGTATCCAATTGAGTGGTACTTTATTTATACGTTTTTCATCTTAATTAAACAATTCTTGGAACTTAATTAAATACACAATTATATTATATTTATTTTATTTCACAGATATCTTGGGCGTTTGAAATCATATGTGAAAAATAAAGCTTAATCCAAAGTCTCTATTTATGAAGGCTATTTGGAAGAGGAGTGTATTACATTTTGTTATAGATACTTGGATGATATTGAGACAAGATTCAATCAAGTTGGATATGTTGATGGCACATTGAATCAATCTCAACTACATGGGGAATCAAAAATCTTTCATGCCATTGGCCGATCAGTTGGGAGGATCTCAAATGTCACACTAACAAAAATGAAATTATTACAGGCACATAGATATGCACTACTGAATAGTGAAATTGCAGATCTATTTATTGAAGAGATCATGATACAAACAAATAGACAAATGATAGTTCAAACATGAAATGAGAAAGATATAACAAAATTTGTTAATAAAGAGCTTGTAGAATGGTTTTCACGATGTGTAAGTTCATAAATATTACAATCAATACAAATATTAGTTTGATACATATATCTTGTAAATCTAATAATGTATATTACTTTTTGTAGATCATGAATACTGATACTTGAGCTGAGTTGTCAGAATATTTTAATTTTCTTTATCGAGGTCCTCTAAAACATGATAGAAAGTTCGACGCTTATAATGTGAATAACTTTAAATTTTTTACAGTCGATCAGGAAGAGGGTTTGAAAACATAGAATAATGGTATATTTATGTTTGTTGAAGTGGGATAATATAGAAATTTGACTGATATTATTGAATTAAACTACCACAGGCATTTTTAGTTGTTTTATTCAAATGTAAGTGGGTCGATATTATTAGGGGTGTTAAAAGAGATTCCTTGCAATTTACTTATGTGAACTTCTCTCGCTTGATGGATGTCAGTGATCATGAATTACATGATCCACATATCATATCATCATAATAGAAAATGATATATTATTTGGAAGATTTCATGGATGAAGGGTGGAGTGTAGTTGCTCACGTAAAACAAAGAGACGTGTATGATATGGGTGATGAAGCAAAAGATTTGACCTCTAACATTGAATCCCATCAACAACAAAAAGCAAACTTATTTTTCGATCATAATATTGAAAATATTTGCCTTACAAGGATGGATGAAGTAGATAAAGTAATGATGGAGCAGGAAAATGATATGATTGAAGGAAAAAATGATTGTATGAGCAGTCATCCATTCATTTATCAACCAATTATGTTATTTGTGTAGTCATTCATTATCATATCTATGTATATTTTGTTTGTTATTACTATGCATCTGTTATCATTTTTAATTTTTTTTTCTGCAATGATTTTTTGAAATATATGTTCTGAAGTTAATTTTATTTGATTAAATGATAGGAATGCTAAGGAGGAAGTGTTTTACTGATCCTAGTGGACTATTAGTCGAAGTTCCCTCGACTATACCGGTAGATGATGATCCATCAATCTCCTTCCCCACAACATCAAAGACACCCTTCGCTTTCCACCATACAACATCTCTCACACCCTCTATTTTGTCATCTTCTGGCAGACCCTCCGTCAACATCCCATCAACATCTCATCCAATGCCTCCCCATTAAGCAGACTCAGTAGTGAGGGATTGGGTCATCACTACTGTCTATTCACAAGGATATTGATGGGTGACAGTTATAAATTTTAATATGAATAAAGTTATTGCACTTTTTTTATACTATTAACCGTTTTTCATAAAAGATGGAAACAATGTTATTACAGAGAGAAATATGAAAAGTTCAAATGTCTAGAATCTAAAAAGACTAAAGATAGTTGTACCATTTAACTACTATGGGGTCCCTAGGGATGATGTTGTAGGATTATTTGGCCATATTCTAAGACAGTTGGCGGTGGATCCGATTACCCTTCCGATTACATATGTTGATTGGAGGCATATGTATCAATCTTGAAAAAAATGAAGTTTTTGATTCATAGATAAAGATAATTTTAATACACCATAGTGTAATTGAATGTTATTATGTTATTAAATCATAATATTTTAAAAATTAATCTATTTTTAAAGATGTTTTTCCACTTTATCATTGCTGATCTTATAACACGAAAGTGAACATTGAAAAATTTGGGTGAGAAATGGAAGGATTTTAAATGGAGATTATGGAACGAATTCAATGATACTTCATTTAGCACCCATCAACTATATGATAAGGTACCCAAAGGGGTACCTATAGAGTAATGAAATATTTTTGTTGATAGCCATTGTCATGAGAAACATGTGGTATTTAAATATATATTATTATATTAATCTCATTTTACATTTATACAAGCATATGACAAGGAGATGAAATTGCATACATTACTATTAAATTAAATTTTATTTATTTCAGGATGTTTCAAGGAAGAATGCATCGAGTCGAGCTAAGAAAATCATCCTTCATACTGCCGGGTTAAAGAGTTTTCCAGAAACTGATCGAATCTGATAATATTTTCATTAGTTTAAATATTTATAATACAATATTATCTTTTTCATATATTAAATTATTGATTTATAATTGTTTAATGTAGTTGCAAAATTTAGGGCACCAAGTCTCATGAACATAACTGTGGTTGGATGTTCATACAAAATATGATGGGAGTTATGTTAATGAGTCTGCCAAAGAAGTTGGGGTATGAATTCATTTTTCATTATAATAAATTATTATCAGTTGTCACTGTTTTAATATGTATTGCTTCAAATATGAATTATATTTTATTTATTGGTAAAAATTAAATAACTATGGGATGATAATCTTGTGTAGTCCTTCTCAATCTCCCAGGATGACTCAGTTGGTAAATTCCTTGGGAAGGAGTATCCTAGTCGAGTGCGTGGGATGGGTTTGAGGCCATTACCATCAAGATTGGGGATTAAAGTTGCATCTAATCTTGGTTATAGTCACTCCCTACCTCAATATTCTCAAAGGGAGTTTGTTTCTATGAAAAGAAAAATTCAGGAACAAGGGGATCATATATCCGCTTTGCATAAAGTGTTGATTGATTTATATCAAAAGATGACTGGATCTATCCCCGATGATATTGCATCAATGAATGGTGGTGAGAAGGTAAACCACACAACTTCAAAATTATTTAGTTCACAAAATTTTATTGCTTTTAAGTTTAAATATAAATATAAGAAACTATTTAATTTTCAATATAATTGTATTTCAGGTGTCAGTATTAGGAAGTGGAGATGGAGATGGAGAGTGTGTCGAACAGAGTTCATTGGGTAGCAATTAGTGGCCTCTTTGGATTCAGAAATGATGTAAAAATAAACTTATAAAAAATTAACACTAATTTGGTGATTCAGAAACCATGTTGTAGTTTCTGGTAGGGATATTTATATTTCCCTTATATGTGTTGTTTCTACTGTGATGGTTTATATGTGTTGTTTCCACTGTGCATTGTTTGTTTATTTTATTCCAGGGTTGAGTGCTGTTCCTGGGCTGCAGATTCTACAGTTTCATTTTTTTTGAAAAGCAACATATAATAAAAATTTAAAACACCACTAAATATGCCATATTATTGTTTAGTGGTGGTTTAAACATCTGTTATATAATGTCCATTTTTTTAGCGGTGGTTAAAACCACTTCTTTATAAAGTTAGTATTATTTAGTAGTAGTTGTTTTCATTTTTGCAGTGGTTTTTCGGTCAAAAAAAAATTAAGTATTTAGTGGTGTTTTAAACCACCAATAAAATGAAACAAATCACCGCTAAATATACGTTCTATGATGGTTACCATAAACCATTACTAAATGGAAGGAACTACTGCCTGTTGGATTCCGACACCAACTTTAGCGACAATTTTTTGAAACCATCACAAAAACAGTTAGCGGTGGTTTAAACCGTCACCAAATAAAAAAAACCTACAAATAGGTGATTTTCTTATAGTGTGCCCACCCAAGCAGGCCTTCATTATTTTTCCACTATTTTTATTCGCAACATTCCACATTTTATAATAATCCCATTTCACTACCAGCCTCATTTATTATTTTCAACCAAATGCATGCCTTTTTCCATTTCCATGCATGCAACACCTTTCCCAGGCAACCTCATTTTTCCCGCTTCTCATTTATGCAAGAAACAACTTTCCCAATTGGATCATCTATAACGTACACTGCTGCCACCCATGCTAATGTGACTCCTCAGTTTCACATATCCACCACACACATGACTTTTCAAATTTAAAATAAAACCCGATAAATTCTCCTTCTCATACAATTTCTCTATTAATACTGCCAGCTTTAAATAAAGCAACATACATTCCCCTGTAAGGAGAATGGTGGGGCTCTGACTTATCATCATTGGTAGACAAATTTACATCATTTAATTCAACTACAAACTCTATAACAACCCTGACCCCATTAGCCTAGAGTCAGTGGTTGTTTTATTACAATGACATAGATACAAGAGACCACATCACCAAGGATCGATCAATTTAGTAGTTTTGATGAAACTAGATACATACATGGTTCCCTTATTAATTTGGTAAATAAACATAGAACATAATATAGGAAAATAAACTGCTTCTTTGACACTTATTCAATGATTTCATCTTCATAACCCGAGGAAGGAAAACAAATAAAAGGGTGAGCTCAAATTCTCAGTAAGGGTTAGGAACAGTAGGAACATGAATCAATAATAAGTGAAGCATAATCATTAAGGAATAATCAATAAGGAAAGACAAATAACTGAAAAAAACATACCATATAATCAATAAACTGAGAATAGAAATGTATCCATAGATTTTTTTCATAGTGAAAATCCTCTAGATAATATTAATATATTATTGAATGAAGGAAATGCTTAATTATTGTATGCCATGTATCTGTAACATGAACCATAATACAATCAAGAAAGGTTAAGTCTATGGGTAGAAACCCATATGATTATGATTGGAAACAAACACGAAGGGTTTGTTGCTAACTATATTCATCTCAAGAGACTACCAATGCATCGAGAGACTATCTATAACTGGGCCCCACCCGTAGGGCTTGCAGTAACCAATCACTAACCCATAAGGATTGCATTAAATGACCCCAAACCGTGTTAAATATCCGTATTAAATAAAAGATACAAATTTATCAATATTTACCCAGATAATCAAATAACTATCAAGAGTAATATGGTAAATGATATCAGGATAGAATATCCCCAGTTAAAATAATCATAAACCATTCAATAAAATATGGTAGATGGTAACACAAGGGATCAAGAATAAGATTCAATAGAGGGTGTGGAAATAGATGAAAATACTCTAATAAAATCATCGATAAATTCTTGAGAGAAATACCCTTTTTTACTTTGGAAAGAAGAGTTCTTTTGGAAAATAATTTGTGTTTTTCATAAAATTATATTATAAACATGTATATACCAAAAAAGAAAGGGAATGACAATGATATTATTTATGAGGAATAAATGATGTCCAACTGAAGTGAAAACATGTAAAAATAGTTTTTAAGAAACTTTAGAAATGGGACACTTCAATGTGGTTTGAGGGAAAATATAAAAGATACCTTAAAGTGGACAAAGGCTTAATTGTTTACATAAAACTAGAAAAGAGCCAAGATATTTTTTCATGATAAAAAGAGTGATTTTAGAAAAATATTAGTGTCTTAAAACTTATTATGGAGTGTACTTGAAAATGGGTAAGAAATTGGGAAGTACTCATTAATCGAGCTTCCTTATCAGGATGAATTGAAAGGGGAACCTTATAAAACATGTATTTCCCCATCAAAGAAAGATGAACTGATATAGATACATGAGTTTGGAACATATAAGTAGAATTTATAATAATTATATAAAAATAAAGAATAATTATATTGAGGTAAAGAGAGAGAAAGCGTAACCCGAAGGAAAAATGGGGGTTCGAGTAGAATCCTTTGCCACTTTGCAAACAGTCGAACCACATGCCCCATAAAATTAATGATCATAAAATAAGATATTGAATACCATGAAGATAAATATATTCATGATATGTTACATCAATAGTCATTATACATACACCACACACAAGAAATAGTGGTGAATAAGACATATCTCACAAAAATAAAAGTGAGTTGAGAAAACTTGTACCTTATGTCCAGAAGCATTATGCACTTGTACTTAACGTCCTGGATAATGAAATTAGATTCATTAATAAATTAGTTCAGAACCTATTAAACATGTATTTGATTTAGTATAATTGTATTATGTTTATTTATGGTCTTTTTTATGAGTTATAAGATACGATTTTATCATTCGGGAGCATTCGCTTCCTTGGTTTTCATGATTGATTTACCTGTATATATATATATATGGAAAATCATGTAAAATGAGAATAGTTGTTCTGAATTGAAATTTTATGTTATTAATGAGCTTACAAAATATTAAATGGTCCTATATATCATTTTTTTATATGTGAGTATGATTCGTTAGATAAAACGTTAATAATAACTTTTTACATTTTTTGACATTTTTTGATCATCACAAACTAGTTTTGTTTTATTAATTAATATAATGTATATATAATGGTTCCAAAACATTAAATAGTTTATAATAATTATATTATAATATTTTTTAACCATAAAAATGGTTTCATGACTAGCCTTGAAGACGTAATTAAAATATGAAAACTGACCGTCCATGAAGGCGGTAAATCGGCACCTCGCGGATGATGTTTTTATTTTTAGAATAAAAAAGGGGAAGAGAATAGAATTGATTGTGGATATCACATTATCATAATAACATTATAGTATATATAATATAATGGATTTATTATGAATTTTTGGACAAAATAGTTAAGTAAATCATAAGAAAATAAAATAAATTGAAAATAAAATGAAGGAAAACAAAAGAGGATTTTACCTCTTGAATTTATTCTCCTTGAGAACCTCCTTAAGGGGCTTGGGTTTGGTATTTTGGTGAGACCAAATAATCTTTTACATGGATAAGATACTTAGGGAGGTATTTTTCATGAATTGTACAATCTTCAAGGCTTAAGAGGTGTGAGGGAAAGAGGTGGTGAAATGTGATATTTATATTGGAGGATAGAGGTGTTTTTTGAATATTTTTTTCATTTGTTCATTATTTTGGATCAAGAATATGAATAGTTTGAGAATTATCACTAAATATATTAAAATAATTAAGGTTAGTTCGAGATTATGTTGATTAAATCAGTGATGACTCAAGGAATAATGTATTTAACTTATAATGTATTTATACCGTAAATTACCGTATTTTACTATTCAAAAAAAATTCATGTATTTTAGAAAAATACCAAAAATTCACCCTAACCATTTTTAAAGGTTTAGAATTAAAAAATTAACTCCATTTCATGAAAATAATTTTATAAATATGAGAAATTTAATATTGAAATAAAATAATCATTTACTCAAAAAATACTGATTTTAATATTATAACTATTTTTATGACGCTTTGAAAAATTAATTTATGGTATCAAAAATTTATCTTATAATCATAAGATAAGAAAATATTAATTTATGAATATATTTCATGAAAACAAATTTTATTTTAAATAATTATTTTAATTATAATATTATGAATAAACATTTACATTTCACAAAAATACCAATACTTAATTTATCATTTTCAAAACATTTATTTACTTATTTCATGATATAAATATAACATATTTTAATTTATAATATACCTAAATTTTATGTATAATTTCATAAGTGAGTTTACTATTCAAATCATAAATATACTATTAGTATAACAAAAATGAGAGTTTTATAAAAAATCGGGGTTTTTCACTATTCACTGGAAAATAAATATTTTCAGAAAAATACCAAAATTTTACCCTAAGATAATTTTGACATTAATATTTTAAAAACGAAGTTTATTTTTTTCAATAAAATTTATAAAAGTTTCAAAATTTAGTTTCAAAATAAGCTCGCCATTAAAAGGTGGTAAAACTGTCTAAGGAAATATAGTATTTTATGCGTAAAATTGGAATTATTCTTATATTAAGCCTATCAAACTTATTAGTTAATTTAAAAAAAATTATTGAATATATAACATATAATTTTCATTAATATCTTTCAATAATAGTGACTAATTCAATTTATTAATATAAAATACCATTGTGGTCATAAAAATAGTTTTTTATAAAAACGAATCTCTTATGTTCAATATATTTTTATTTTCATTTATAATTAATTGGTAACCAAATAATTCATTTATAAATATGCGTAAACTATATTTTCATAATTTACACAATCACTTTCATTCTATCCATTCTAATGGCTAGGTGATAACTATCACAATAATATTTAATCATTTTCTTAAGCTCGATGCTCTCTATAATGTACACTATCAAAGAAGATAAATTTAAAAAGTGACATACCATAAAATCTTAGGGTGTTACATTCTCCCCTCCTTCAATAAATTGTGTCCCCACAATGTGAAATTGTACTTCTAAAATCAAAGGTTGATACTTCAAAATTCCTTTGTGGGAAACCCGCATCAGAAATAGGGTTAATAAAATATCCTCTTAATAAGAGAGAAATGGAAATGAAAAGGTCACCATAAAACTAGAATTTTAGATAGGAAATAATTAGTGGAAAACGATAACATGGACATGGAAGAGAAATATAACTATAAAGTTTTGATAGAGAGTGATAGAGAACACGTTCATTGGAAAGTTAACCATAACAAAATTGTAAATCTTGTGATCGGTTAAAAGACCATTAATTTCTCAGAAATAAATGCAAACGAATAAAGTTTTTGTTCCATTTTTTTTCCCTAGAGTTGAGGTATTATTTTAATATTAAAATAATCACTTGAGAAAATAAACTTAAATGATTAATTTCCATTTCATAAGCATAATTTCATTCTTTGTTTCTACTTCGATATATTTTCACTTCATCCATTACACCTAGAAATGAATGTTCAGGATGGATTTTTCATGACTGAAGTGATTTAACGAATCATATGGTCCTTATGTCATTCCCTTAACCTTTAAATGTTTACCAAAACCAAGAAGGTTATCATATGTTATCAACAAACAATAATTTCCAAAATAAACTTAACATAAGATTCTCAAAAAAATGTAGCTCGTAATCCCACATACCAAATATATGAATACCTTTACACCTTAAAACCTTAATGAAAACATGCATGCTTCCAAATTTGAAAAGAATAAGTATTGTAATACAATCCTTATATATCTCATAATTCATATGACCTGAATATCATAACATAATTCTTGAATCCAAAAACACAAATACATTAATTATTCCACTTCTAATGTAGTAACAACATAATCTTGTACTTGATCCATTTACTTTTTCTGAGCTATATTTCCTTAACACTTGGGGAATTCATTTGCGTAGTGCCCCATATCCTTATAGTTGAAGCATTGAATATTGGAAAATTATTTCCTTATCTTACAATTATGAGAATGGTGTCCTTTTTCTCCACACATGAAGCAAACTCCTTTTCCTATTAATCATATACCAAGGTGCTTCCTTCCAAAATTATCACATGTGGGAAAATACTCCTTTCCCTTCTTCCCTTTATCTATCTTTTTTTAGCCACCCTCTTCTTCTCTTGCTTCCCTTTCAAGCAATAAGATTTGGATAATTCTTTCTCTGTATTATTATAACATGATATTATTTCCTAATATGATGAGAATATTTGGGAGACTACTTCCCTCTAAAATATTGGCTTAAGCTCATAAAATACATCACTATTCTTACTCTTCAGATCATGTGCAATGGTGAGGTTCACATTCTTTCTGCTATATTCCATTTCTAAATAATGGAATACACTAGATTAGATCATAATATTATGAAACATAATGTATAATCCCAAAACTAGTGAAATACTTAACATAAATTGAAAAATTTATGCGTAGCTAATCTCATAATCATAAACATGGTTTATTTGGGGATATTTTTACTTTTAAATCATTTATAATGGTTTGTAAAGAAAATGTGAATTATCTTAAGAATATTTCTAGGGAGTGTCAAACTAGGTGCACAGTAAGTCCTGTTGTCATGTACTAGGTTACATCGAGTTAGGCCCGACACACCTTGTCAGAGTTGTTAGCCCTAGGTACATTTTTTCCAAAACCACACTCACTTGTAGTATCCAAACAGAGATGTATTTATAGGAGGACCAATATAATATCCACCTTACCAAAATTCTAGGATGTTCTTCTATACTTATCCTCAAAGTCTATCTTAGGGTTATGTTACCTAATCTAATTTCCAAGGTTTCTACTAAACTTTTTTTGATACCAACTGTAACAAACCCGACCCTAGTAGCCTAGATTCAGTGGTCATTTTATTACAATGGCATAGATACAAGAGAGCACATCACCAAGGATTGATCAATTTAGTAGCCTTGATGAAACTATATACATACATGGTTCCCTTATTATATTTGTAAATAAACATATAACATAAAAAAGGAAAATAAACTACTTTCTTAACACTTATTCAATGATTTCATCTTTATAACCTGGGGAAAGAAAACAAATAAAAGGGTGAGATCAAATGATCAGTAAGGGTTAGGTACAATAAGAACATGAATCAAAAATAATTTAAGCATAATCATTAAGGCATAATCAATAAGGAAATATAAATAAATGAAAAACGTATGTACCATATAATCAATAATATGAGGATAAAAATGCATCCATAGATTTTTTCATAGTGAAAATCCTATGGATAATAATAATAGATTACTGAATGAAGGAAATGCTTAATTATTGGACTTCATGTATCTAGAACATGAACCATAATACCTCTAAGATAGTTTAAGTCTATGGGTAGAAACCCATCTGATTATGATTGGAAACAAACATAAAGGGTTTGTTGCCAACTGTTTTTATCTCATGAGACTACCAATGCATCAAGAGGCTATATATAACCGAGCCCCACTTGGATGTCTTGAATTATCTGTACCCCAATCCATAGGGATTACATTAAACAATCACCAACCAATGTCATACCAATCCAAAGCATTCCTCACATATTGATTTAGTTAATAAATAATGTTCCTTATCATCAAATATCTGTATTAAATAAAATATACATATTTATCAATATTTCCCCAGATAATAAAATAACTATCAAGAGTAATATAGTGAATGGTATCATTATAGAACATCCCCAGTCAAAATAATCATAAACTATTCAATAAAATATGGTATATGGTAACATAAGGGATCGAGAATAAGATTCAATAGAGGGTATAGAAATAGATGAAAAATAATCTAATAAAATCATTAAGAAATTCTTGAGAGAAATACCCTTTTTTACTTTAGAAAGAAGAGTTCTTTTGTAAAATCATTTGTGTTTGTCATAAAATCAGATTATAAACATGTATATCTGAGAAAAGAAAAGAAAAGGACAATGAAATTATGTTTTGGGCATACATGATGTCCATCTGAAGTGAAAATGTGTAAAAAGAGTGTTTAAGAAACTTTAGAAATGGGCTAATTCAGCGTGGTTTGAGAGAAAATATAAAAGATTCTTTAAAGAAGACAAAGTATTAATTGTTTACATAAAACTTAAAAAGAGCTAAGTTGGGTTTTCATGATAAAAATAGTGATTTTAGAAAAATATTTGTGTCTTAAAATAGATTATGGAGTGTACTTGAAAATAGATAAGAAATTGTGAAGTACCCATGAATCGAGCTTGCTTATCAGGAGAAATTGAAAAGGTAATCTTATAAAACATGTATTTACCCATCAAAGAAATATGACTAATCTGGATACATGAGTTTGGAACATATACATAGAATGTATAATATTTATATAAAAATAAAGAAGAATTACACTACAGTAAAGAGAGAGAAAGCATAACCCGAAGGAAAAATGGGGGTTCGGGTAGAATCTCTTTTTTTTCATGGTAAAGAGAGAGAAAGTATAATTGGGAGGTAAAATAAGGACTCTTCTGACCAAATCATCCCATTTCATTCCCATTAGAGATTCAACCAAAGTGGATGAGTTGGGCTAGTTGTATGTCTGGAAAATCATGAGGATGCATGGTATGCTGTCGTCAATCGTTTCTGACAGAGACCCCCATTTCACCTCTTGGTTTTGGGAAAGGCTTTCAAAAGGCATTAGGGTCATAGGTAAAATTGAGCATGAAATACCATCCTTAGATGGATAGTCAGATAGAGCGGGTGAATCAAATATTAGAATACATGCTCTGAGCATGTGTGTTGGATTTCATAGGTTCTTGGGATAACCATTTGGGATTGGTCGAATTTTCATATAACTACAGTTACAAGTCCTCGATCTTAATGGCTCCCTTTTAGGTTCTCTATGGTCAGCCATGTCAGTATCCTTTTTGTTGGGATGAGGTGGGTGATACCTCATTTTTGGGACCAAACATAGTGAAAGAAACATATGAGAAGTTCAATATAATTAGAAAGTGGTTATTGATAACTCAGATTTGCCACAAATCTTATGCCGATTAGAGATGCTGAGACCTTGAGTTTTCCATGGGTGACCGAGTGTTCCTGAAAGTGGTGCATCGCCTGGGTCATCATCTTTTGGGTAAGAAAGGGAAGCTAGCACAGAGGTATATTAGACCTTTTGAAAATACTAATTGGGTTAGCAAGGTGACATATAAGTTAGATTTTCCTTCACAGTTGATGTCAATTCATGACACGTTTCATGTGTCCCAGTTGAAAAAGTACAACCCAGACCCATCTCATGTGATGAATTGGGGGGAGTTGGAGTTGGATCCAAACTTATCTGTGTTTGGACGACCAGTACATATTGTATATTCCAAAGAGAAGGTTCTTCAATGGAAGTCTATTTCGTTGGTTTGTGTTATTTGGAATCATGAAAGTGAAGAACATGAGACTTGGGAGCAGAAGTTATGGGTTGAGCAAGAGTATCCATTCTTATCCTCTGATCAAGCTTCGAGTTGACTTTCTGGGGATGGAAAGTTTTCATAGTGGGGAAAATTGTCACACCCTTGATTTCTTTATGAGTTATTTTTCTATTTATTTTTGGTCTATATTTTTTCCTTTGGGTTTCCTTTGAATTTTTAGAGAAAAATGGAAGTTTTTGGGTAAACAGTAGGTGGAACACAATTTGTCAAACCATGCGTCCTTGCCTAGGTAACCATGTGACCAAGTGGTGTTTTTGGATAGAGGCTTATCGCATAGTTAGAGAACGGTTTATAAACCATGTGGTATAATTGTGCTACATAAACTGCTTGGATAATAAGGGACACACAGTTACTGCATGGTTTGGAAAACCATGCGGGTAAATCATGTGGACTGTCTAGGTCATTACAAATTTGATTTTTAAGTTTCTCTCTCCTCGATTTTTAACCCCCAAACCCTCATTTATCTCCTCCTTCAGGATTCCTCACCCAAGTAACACCTCCCCCTTCCTCATTCCCCCCTTGGGATCCATTTCATTGGGATATTTGGATTGGATTCTTCAAGAAACCCTCAAGAAAGTCCCTTCTCTCTTGGTTTCTATCCCTTTTATAAGGTTACTTATCTTATTTCTTGGGGTTTCTATTTTTTTCAGTGGGTTTGGAGTCATATTTAGGGTTAGATCTTGTTTTTTAGGGTTTAATATTGATGTTTATGGTCCAGTCTCTCCTCTCTAGGGTTCTATTGAGTTTCACTTGTTGGTTTCCACCATTTTCTGGAAGTTTCTTCACTCAAGGTAGGTGGTTCTATGATTAAACATTATTTGATGATTTTAATATACTTGATTGAGTGTTTAAATATGTTCTATGAATTTTGTGTGTGGTGTGAAATGGGTTTTTGAAATGATTTAAGGTGATTTGGTGTCGAAAAATGGGTTTTCAAAGGAAATGAATTATGTTCTATGTGCGTTTTACTTATGCTTCTTTGTTTTATGCCTACAAGGTGTTTGATAAAATGTTTAAATGATTAAATTCATGTTTTTAAATGGTTTTGGTGTGTGTTTGGTTTCAAAGTGGATTTTGGATGCAGATATGGTGGGTTAGAATGCGTTTTTACATTGTTTGGATTGTGTATATGTGAAAGTGGTGACTTGTATGGTGTGTGAAATGTGAATTGATCATAAAGGGAAACCTGGGTAACTAGGTGGGTGGACTAGGACTAGTACTATAGTTGATTTATAAGTGGCTTGTCTTGATTTCTTTTAGCAATATTGATGGTGACAATATTAACTAAATGATGATGATTGGAGACCACTGGGCCCATGGGGTGTCCCCTTATAGTGGCTAGTACACAAGAACACTATTAGTCGTGGTTTCTATACCACATTTCACTGAGATAGGATGTACCTAGTATACCATTTATAGCCAGTTCCTATAGGGGTTTTCTGTGACTTAGTGCTCTTTCATGATATTTCTTTCACCATCAACATAGGGTGTACTTAGTTGGTCATTTCAAAAGCAAGCATGTTTTCCTTTAAAATGTTTTCCATAAAAATGATCCTAGCTTTCTTTTATAAAACTTGAATATTTATTTATCTTATAATGTTCATAGCATGGAATATCTTATTGGGTGGAATCCTATTGAGCTTTGGATCACATCCTACTTACACCTTTGGGTGTAAGTAGACTTGGTTATATTTGACACAGGTAAAGGCAAGATGTTTGGAGATGGTGGTTCAGAATGCTAGTGGTCATTCCCTTACAGGTTTTATTGGTGATGGTGTATTTAGGGAGATAATTCTATTTTCACATGGATGTTTTTGTATTGTTTTGGTGTCTCCCTTATGTTGTAGTGTTTTTTGGTTTTTGTTTAATATTGTAAACTTGATCCTAAAAATTATTATGCCATGTTTGGTTATGGTTATTCAATTTTGGATTATTTATTTTAGTGGGATGTTTATTATTATTTACATGGGTGAAATCATTACCAATACGTGTTTTTGATACCTAGGCACTTGTTTCCAGCCTGTGGGGATCGAGAATGCCCTTTGAGAAGTCGTTTCCTTTGTTTTCATGATAGGTTTACTTGTATACATGTATAAAAAACCATATAAAATGAGAATAGTTGTCCTGAATAAAAATTGTATGTTATTAATGAACTTACATAATTTTAAATGGCCTTATATATAATTTTTTTATATGTGAGGACGATTCATTAGATAAAATTTTAATGATAACCATTTAGATTATTTGGTGTTTTTTGATCATCACGAACTAGTTTTGTTTTATTAATTAGTATTATGTATATATAATGGTTTCAAAACACTAAATAGGCTATAATACTTATATTATAATCTTTTTTAACCATAAAAATGGTTTCATTACCATCCTTTAAGGCATAATTGAAAAAAAACTCATTGTCCAAGAAGGATGTAAATCAACACCTCACGAATGATGTTTTCATTTTTAGAATAAAAAGGGGAAGAGAAGAGAATTGATGGTGGATATACCATTATCATAATAAAATTATAGTATATACAATATACTGGAGTTATCATGCATGTTTAGACAGAGGAGGTATGGAAAGGATAATAAAAGAAAATAAATTGAAAAGAAAATGAAGGAAAACGAAAAAGGATCTTACCTCTTGAATTTCTTCTCCTTGAGAACCTCCTTAAGGGGATTGAGTTTGGTATTTTGGTGATACCAAAGGATACTGTATTTGGGGAAGAGACTTTTGGAGAGGATTAGGTAGTAATTGGACATGATTCAAGGTTTAAGAGGTGTGAGAGAAAGAGGTGGTGAGGGGTGATATTTATAGTGCAGGATAAAGGTGTTTTTTGAATATTTTATTCATTTTTTTTATTATTTTGGCTCAAGACTATGAATATTTTGAGAATTATAAATAAATATATTAAAATAATGAAGGTTAGTTTGAGATTATGGTGAATAAATCAGCGATGACTCAAGGAATAGTGTATTTATACTGTAAATTACCATATTTTACTATTCACAAAATTCAAGTATTTTAGAAAAATATAAAAAATTAAACCTAACCAATTTTCAATGTCTAGAATTAAAAAATGGACCTAATTTTATGAAAATAATTTTATAAATTTTATAAATTTAATATTTAAATAAAATCATCATTTACTCAAAAAATACCAATTTTGATATTATAACTGTTTTTATGATGCTTTGAAAAATTAACTAAGGTCTCAACAATTTATCTTATAATCATAAGAAAAAAAATTAATTTATGAATCTATTTCATGAAAACAAATTTTATTTTAAATAATTATTTTAATTATAAAATTGTGAATACACTTATATGTTTCACAAAAATACCTATACTTAATTTATCATTTTTAAAACATTTATTTACTTACTTCATGATATAAATATAACATATTTTCATTTATAATATACCTAAATTTTATATATAATTTAATAAGTGAATTTACTATTAAAATTATAAATAGACTATTAATATAACAAAAATGACAATTTTATAAAAATCTGGATTTTCACTATTCACTAGAAAATAAATATTTTCATATAAATACAAAAATTACACCCTAAGATAATTTTGATGCTTCTATTTTAAAAGTGAAGTTTATTTTGTTAAATAAAATTTATAAAAGTTTCAAAATTTAGTTTTAAAACAAGTGCACCATTAAAAGGTGGTAAAACTATCTTTAGGAAATATAGTCTTTTATACATAAAATTGGATTTATTCTTATATTAAGCCTATCAAAACTATTAGTTGAATTTTTTAAAAAATTGAATATGTAACATATAATTTTCATTAATCTTTCACTAATAGTGGTTAATTAAATTTATTAATATAAAATACCATTATGGCCATAAAATAGTTTCTATAAAAACACATCTATTATGTTCAATTGATTTTTATTTTCATTTCTAATTAATTGGTAACCAAAGAATTCATTTATAAATATGTGTAAACTATATTTTCATAATTTACATAATCTCTTTCATTCCCACCATTCCAATGGCTAGGTGATAACTATCATAATAATATTTAATCATTTTTTTAAGCTCAGTGTTCCATGTAATGTACACTATTAAAGAAGATAAATTTAAAAAGTGACATACCATAAAATCTCGGGGTATTAAAAAATCACATTGTTTATTAATTAAAAATTTTGTTTCATTATGCATAGTATGTGCACTAACCTTACTACTTGCAACAACATCGCTACTACATATCACATGATTTTTTGCACTGACTTTTATCAATGCTAAAAAAAGCGATGATAAAGGGGAGACTTTTATTTGTTCTAGCTAAAAGCACTGATAAAGGTAAATTTTATCAGCAATGATAAAGGGGTAGATTTTATATGTTCTAACTAAAAGTGATGATAAAAAAGTACCATTTTCTACAATTTTTTAGCACTGATAAAATTGTCACTTTATTAGTGATTTTCTTGGCGCTGATAAAATATTCTCCTTTAACACTGTGAAAGAAGCATTGTTAAAGGTCACAATGAATAATTTAATTTATATATACAAATTTATATATTTTTAAATAATATTTATATTATAATAAGTATATATATTTAAATATAATATATAAATATGATTTATATAAATTTTAATAAAAAATTATTATCAATCTTATTTTCATAATTGTATGTATAAAAAATTATCAAATTTATATTAGTAAATAATTTTTTTAATAGTATATTTATATACATTAATTACAAAATGTGTATATAATTAATATAAATATGATATATTAATACTTTTTAAATAATTATATAAATATATAAATGAATATATTTATTTAATTATGTGATTCATATTTGAATTTATATATTTATATTCTTATTAAATAATTTAAAATAAACGTACATGTATCTGTATGTATACGTATGCATGTGTATGTATGTGGATGCATGCGTATGTCTTTATGAAAACATGTATATATGTGTTGTATGTGTATGTATATGTTGTGTTTTGTGTGTGTGTGTGTGTTTTGTGTACATGTATGTTTATGTGTGTATGTGTGTGTACGTGTGTGCACATGCATAGGTATATGTTCATAGATGTGTATGTGTGTGTGTGTGGATGTATATGCATGTGAATGTATGTGTATACATGTAGATGACATGTGTATATGTGTATGTATGTGTACGTATGTTTATGTGACACGTGTATGATTATATAGTATGTGTATGTATGCATATGTTTATGTATGCACATGTGTATGTAATTGTATGTATGTGTATGTGTATACATGTGTGTATGTGTACCTTTATGTGTATATATATACATGTATGCGTATTCATGTCTATGTGTATGTGTATGTGTATGTGTATGTGTATGTATGTGTATGTGTATGTGTATGTATGTGTATGTATATGTATATATATGTGTGTGTGTGTGCATTTATGTGCATGTATGTATGTTTATGCGTATGTATGTGTGTGTGTATGTGTATTTGTATGTGTATGTGAATGTGTATGTGTATGTGTATGTGTATGTGTATGTGCATGTGTATGTGTATGTGTATGTGTATGTATATGCATATGTATGTGTACATGTATGTCAATGTGTATGTATGTTTGTATGTGTATGTGTATGTGTATGTGCATATATGCATGTGTATGTATATGTGTATGTGTATGTGTATGTGTATGTGTATGTATGTTTATGTAGTATGTGTATGTATGCATATGTATATATGTGTATACATGTGCATGCACGTGTATTCCATTGTATGAATGTGTATGTGTATACATATGTGGATGTGTATATATATGCATATGCATGTGTATTTGTACGTGTATGTGCATATGTGTACGTGTATGTGCATGTATTTGTATATTTTCATGTCTATGTGTACGTATGTGTGCATGTGTATGTGTATGTGTGTAGGTGTACATGTATGTGTATCTGCATGTGTCTGTATGTGTATGTGTGCGTACATGTACGTGTATGTGTATGTGTATGTGTATGTGTCTGTGTATGTGTATGTATATGTGTGTGTGTGTGTGTTGAAGGTTCTGAGCATGGAAAAAACACCTCGATAGCATGACCAACTCATCTTTTTTAGTCTTAATTTATGAATAATCATTGTTGCACATGACAAATAACGTCATTGAAGGTTTTGGGCGTAGCAGAAGCGTGCGACGGTGGACGATATATTAAAATTTCTTCTAATATTGAGTTTCCTGAATCTCTGAGCATGGATCTTGCACATTAAATTTATAATTAATTTATTTAATATCAAAAGAAAGCAAATACCTTGGCTTACAGTACTAAAAAAATAGTCTATACCAACGGTTTGGAACCGTTGGTATAGGTCCCAAAACCATTAACATATCCTATACCAATGGTTTGGAGGGCCATTGGCTACAATTCCATTGGTATAGACCTATACCAACGGTTTTTAAAATCGTTGGTATAGGTAATGTAAAAATAAATAGATAGTCGAGGTTTGAACCCAGAACCTCTAACTTATATATCAATGACCTAATCACTAAGCTATAACTATCTTTGTGAATATAACCTGATATATATATATATATACTTAAAAATAATATATATTTTTATGTATATAATGATATTTGACAAAAATAACTCATAAAAAATCCGGGGAACTATATAAAGGTTTTTAGAACCGTTGGTACAGGTCCTTGGATTTTTGGGACCTATACCAATGATTTTGGAAAACCGTTGGTATAGGTTTTGTATAAGGAAGTTATACCAACGATTCTTGTATAACTGTTGGTATAAAGGGAGCCTATACCTACGATTTTGAAAAAACTATGGGTATAGGGTCTGTTGTGAGGCACCTATTCCCACGATATTTCCAAAACCTTGGGTGTAGGGCTTGTGTGAGGCACCTATGCCCACAATTTTTCCAAAATCGTGGGTGTAGGGTTTGTGTGAGGCACCTATACCCATGGTTTTTCCAAAATCATGGGTATAGGTTTTGTGTGAGGAACCTATCCCCACAGTTTTGCTAAAACCATGGGTATAAAGTTTGAACAAGGTGCCTATACCCACAATTTAGGAAAAGATGTGGGTATAGGGTTTCATTAATCCACCCATACCCACGGTTTTTCCAAAACTATGGGTATAAGTGACCTATACCAATGATTTTTGCAAACCATTGGTATAGGTCTGTTGGTATAGATTAAATTTCCAATTGTGTTAGGATATTTCTTCGATTTGGATGTTGATTGTTAGAAAATACCCTTTCATATTGCCTTCATTGTGCTTTGAGGGTCTAAATATAGAATTTCTCTAGAGATGATCCACACATGCTCTTTTTATCTCTAAGAAACACCAATCGATCTCCGGATGTTAGCACGAAAAATTGATTGTCTTGAGTTTTTTGTGTTGATCACTTGTCATTCAGTCTTTAAGTAATCTCTCCTATGTTTCTTGTTCATGAGAGGGAGATAGGAGGAGTTGAGAGAGAATTCGTTGTGCACAATAATTTTCTATTTTTGATTGCACGCACTACACAATAGACATAACCATATATTTATAGAGCTAAAGTTTTGGTTAAAATAATTATTTAATTGCATGTTGACCCTTAAATAATATTATAACATTTAATAAACCCCATGTCTCATAATTACAATAATAATAATAATGATAATAATAATAATGATAATAATAATAATGATAATAATAATAATGATAATAATAATAATGATAATAATAATAATATTATTATTTTTTGGTGCATACCAACTTGTGCAATAATAAATATTATTTAACTAGCTTGTTAATTAATATTTTTCACCGAACATGGTCTTGGTCCGTTCAAACTCCTCTATCATTTATTTAACATCCAAATAAATGTTAAATATTTTATTTATCAATAAATATTTGTGATCGATAAAATGAGGATAATATTATTCCTTGATCTTGAGAATAATATTTAATCTATTGATTAAATTCAAATAGAATTTAATCGAGATCATCAGAATCACTTTGTGTGTGACCCTATAAGATTATTTCTCATTGGCATTAGGTAGGCTTTCCTAAAGTCTAAGATTAGTGTCTATCAACGAGTCAAGTCACCCAAGATAAAGAACTTAATATCGCAACGAAAACAACCACGTACGAATCGTAAATACCCTAACCCTAGTAGTCTGGAGCTGGTGCCTTACTTTATTACATTGGCATTGATACAAGACTCAAATCCCAAAGGATCGATCAGTTTAGCAGTTTTGGAATCCATATTACACACATTAACTTTACATTACATTTTAAAACATAAAACAAAACAAATAGAATCCAGTGAGAACACCATTGTTCTCCTAGTTTAACCCTACATACTAGTCATAATATACATCTTTTCATCCTGGAAAAAATAAAACATAAGAAAGGGGTGAGCTCAGATGCTCAGTAAGGGTAAGCAATACAACTAAACCTATCATAAACAAGCATAAATGATTATGTCAAGGTGATTAACTAAAACACATGCCATTTAATCAATAGCCCGAACATAATATGATAGGAATAAAAACTGATTAAATAATGCCATATAAACAATCATATGAGAATGAAGCATAACCATAGATATTATACTAGTTGAATAATCACTTGGATAATCAATTACTGATATCATAATGAGGGAAGGCATAATTCCGGACATTAAAAACATACCATCAAGGCCTTGACCAAGAAGTCTATATAAATGGGTAAGGCCTCAGCCAAAACTCGGTTTTGTTTGTCTCATGAGACCTACCGATGCGTCAAGGGGATATAAAGGGCTCCAAACTTCACTTACTAAGTCCAATAAATTTCTCATATATTGAAAATATATCTTTAAATCAAAGTTTCCCATAATACATTAAAATATTTAAATCATAATCATGGATTAAAGTACTCTAATAAAATCATCGAGAAATTCTTGAGAGAAATACCCTTTTCCTTTGAAAAGAAGAGTTATTTTGTAAAATCATTTGTATTTTTTATAAAAATTATACTATAAACATATATATCCTAGAAAATAAAAGGTAAGGATAAAGAAATTATGTTTGAGGCATAAATTATTTCCAACTGAAGTGAAAACATGTAAAAAGAATATTTAAGAAACTTTAGAAATAAAACATTTTAGTGTAGTTCAAGATTATTTAAAATGGAAAAGGAATAACCAAGATATTTTTTCATGATATAATGAGTGATTTTATAAAAATAATGGTGACTTAAAATATATTATGAAGTGCACTTGAAAACGGGTGAGAAATCGGGAAGTTCCCTTAAATCGGACGTTCTTATTGAGAAGAATCGAGAAGGGAACCTTATAAAATCATGCATTTACCATCAAAGAAGGATGAAATAATATAGATAAATGAGTTTGGAATATATTCAAATAATATAGAATAATTATATAAAAATAAATAATAATTACATTGTAGTAAAGAGAGAGAAAGCGTAACCCGAATGAAAATAGAGGTTCGGGAAGAATCCCTTACCACTTTGTAATCAATCAAATCATATGCCCTATAAAATTAATAATCATAAAATGAAACATTTAATACCATGAGGATAAATAAAATCATTATATTATACATAAAAGTTAATTATACATACACCACACACAATATTTAAGTAGTGAATAGGGCATATCTCACCAAAATAAAAGTGAGATGAGAAAACTCTTACCTTATGTCTGAAAGTGTTCTTCACTTACGCTTAATATATTGTATAATGAAATTTGATTCATTAATAAATTAGTTCAGAACATATTTAACATGTATTTTATTTATTATGAACTTATTATGTTCATTTATGACCTTTTTGATGAGTTATGAGATTAAATTTTGTCATTCAGGAGTGTTCTTTTCCTTGGTTTTCATGATCGGTTTACTTATATACATGTATAGAAAATCATGTAAAATGAGAATAGTTGTACATAATTTAAATTTAATGTTATTAATGAACTTATAGTATATTAAATGTTATTATATATCATTTTATTTCTATATGTGAGGATTATTCATTAGATAAAACGTTAATGATAACTGTTTACAGTATTTGGCGTTTTTTGATCATCAAGAACTAGTTTTGTTTTATTAATTAATATCATATATATATAATGGTTATAGAACATTAAATAGGATGTAATAATTATATTATAATATGGTTTAAGCATAAAAATGGTTTTATGACTATCTTTGAAGGCATAATTGAAAAACGAAAACTTATCGTCCATGAAGATGGTAAATCGGCACCTCATGGATGATGTTTTCATTTTTAAAATAAAAAGATAAAGAGAAGAGAATCGATGGTGGATATTACATTACCATAATAAAATTCCATTACATATAAGATAATGGAGTTATCATTCATGTTTGTACAAATTAGGTAAGGAAAGGATAAGAAAAGAAAATAAATTAAAAAAAATAAAGGAAAACGAAAGAGGATTTTACTTCTTGAATTTCTTCACCTTGAGAACCTCATTAAGGGGATTGGGTTTGGTCTTTTGGTGATAAAAAAGGATCCTAGACATGGGTAAGATAATTGGTGAGAGTATTGGGTAGGAATTGGAAAATATTAAAATCTTTGGAGGTGTGAGGAGAATGAGTGGTGAGGGGTGATATTTATAATGGAGGAGAGGGGTGTTTTTTGAATATTTTATTCATTTGTTTATTATTTTGGCTCAAGACTATGAATAGTTTGAGAATTATCACCGAATATATTAAAATAATTAAGGTGAGTTCAATATTATTTTTATTACATTAGAAACGAATCAATGAATATTGTATTTAACTTATAATGTATTTATACCGTAAATTACCATATTTTACTATTCACCAAAAAATTCAAGTATTTTAGAGAAATAAAAAAAATTAACCCTAACAATTTTTCAGAACATATAATTATAAAAATAGAATTCATTTTATGAAAATAATTTTCTAAATACGAGAAATTTAATATTTAAATAAAATCATCATTTACTCCAAAAATACCGATTTTAATATTATAACTGTTTTTATGATGCTTTGAAAAATTAATTAAGGCCTCAAAATTTTATATTATAATCATAAGAAAAAAATATATTAATTTATGAATCTATTTTATGAAAATAAATTTTCTTTTAAATAATTATTTTGATTATAAAATTGTGAATAAACATTTATGTTTCACAAAAATACCAACACTTAATTTATCATTTTTAAAACATTTATTTACTTATTTCATAATATAAATATAAAATATTTTAATTTATAATAGAACTAAATTTTATGTATAATTTAATAAGTGAAGTTACTATTTAAATCATAAATAGACTATTAATATAACAAAAATGACAGTTTTATAAAAAGTATGATTTTTCACTATTCACTGGAAAATAAATATTTTCATAAAAATACCAAAATTTTACCCTAAGATAATTTTGACATTATTATTTCAAAAATTAAGTTTATTTTTTTCAATATAATTTATAAAAGTGTAAAAATTTAGTTTTAAAACAAACGCACCATTAAAAGGATGTAAAATCATCTTTAAGAAATATAGTCTTTTATGTGTAAAATTGGATTTATTCTTATATTAATCCTCATAAAATTATTAGTTGAATTTAAAATAATTTTATTGAATATGTAATATATAAGTTTCATTAATATTTTTACCTAATAGTGGTTAATTCAACTTATTAATATAAAATACCATTTTGGTCATAAAAATAGTTTTTTATAAAAACACATCTCTTATGTTAAATTTATTTTTATTTTCATTTCTAATTAATTGGTAACCAAAGAATTAATTTATAAATATGTTTAAAATATATTTTCATAATTTACATAATCTATTTCATTCACCCCATTCCAATGGTTAGGTGATAACTATCATATTAATATTTAATCATTTGTTTAAGCTCGGTGTTCTGTGTAATGCACACTTAGAAGAAGATAACTTTAAAAAGTGGCATACCATAAAATATTGGGGTATTAAATTCTAACCTCGTTCAATAAATTATGTCCTAAAGATTTGAAATTTTAATTCAAAAATCAAGGGTTGATACTTCAAAATTCCTTTGTGGGAAACCCGCATTGGAAATAGAGTTAATAAAATATCCTCTTAATAAGAGGGAAAGGGAAAAGCGAAGGTCACCACAAAACTAGGATTTAAGGTAGGAAATCATTAGTGGAAAGTGATAAAATATAAATTAAAGAGAAATAGAACTATCATGTTCTGATTTAAAGTGATAGAAAACATTGTTTTTATAAATTCTACCATCACAAAATTGTAAATTTGCGATCAATTAAAAGACCATTGATTTCTTAGAAGGAAAAGTAAATGGATGATGTTTTTGTTCTAAAATATTTTTCATAGAGTTGATGTTTTATTTTACTATCTATAAAATAACTTGAGAAAATAACCATACTTGATTCCTTTCCATTTCATATTATCATCCTTTGATTGTGCTTCGATCTATCTCCACTTCATTTCTTAAATCTGGAAATGGATATTCAAGACAATTTTTTATACCTGGAGTACTTTTATGAATCATAAGATCCAAAAGTAATTCCTTCATCCTTTAAATGTTTACTAAAACAAAGATTATTATAATAGGTTATCCAATATGATAAATCATACTTTAATCTTAATCAACAATATCCTTAATCCATTCCATAAGTAGGTAAACTTAAGACCCATCCAAAATATGTATGTTCAAAATAAAAGACTACAAGATTCTCCAAATAATGTAGATCTTATTTTAACATAACAAATATATTATTACCTTGATCACCTTTAAAAATTAATGAAAATATGAATTCTTCTGATTCCTTAAAGAAGAAGTACTGCAGTACAATCCTTAAATATCTCATGAATCTTATAAACAAATAATTGTTGATAAAATAATCAAATAACATAATTATTGAATCCAAACATAGAAATATTAATCATTCCTATCCATCTGAATTAGTAGAATAATCTTGACCATTATCCCTTTGGTTCTTCTGATATATATTCCCTTGATGGTTGTGACATTTATTTATGCAGTGCCCTATATAATTACAGTTTAAGCATTGAATATTGGGAAATTATTTCCTTCTCTTGCAATTATGATCATGGTGGCATTTTTCTCCACACTTGAAGAAAACTAATTTTCTTCTTAAGAATATACCAAGGTGTTTCCTTCCATAATCATCACATTTCATAAAATATTTATTTCCCTTATTCCATTTATCCATCATTTTCTCTATCATCCTCTTCTTCTCTTGCTTCCTTTCAAAATCATAAAACTTGGAGAATTATTTCTCTGTCTTGATAGCACATGATACTATATCCTCATATGATGAGAATTTTTGGGAGACTTGTTCCCTTTGAAAGATTTTCATAAGACCATAAATGATACACTCATTATTTCACTTTATATCATGTTCATTGGTGAGGTTCTCATTCATTCTCTGAGGTGCCATTTCTAAACAATGGCATACACTAAATTAGGTTAAGAATCATAATACATAATTTTTAATTAAAAAAACACTTAACATAAATTGAAAACTTATGCATAGCTAATCTCATAATCATAAACATGGTTTATTTGGGGATATATTTACTTTTATATCCTTAATAATGGTTTGTAAAGAAAATGTGAATTATCCTAAGCATATCCCCCAAGAGTGTCAAAACAGGTGCGCAGTAAGGCCCATTGTCGTGTACTAGGTTACATCAAGTCAGGCCCAACATACCTTGTTAGAGTTGTTACCCCTAGGTACATATGTTCTATAACCATGTCCACTTATATTATCCAGATAGGGTTTCATTTCTAGGAATATCCACATAATCTCTACCTTACCAAAATTCTAGGATGTTCCTTTATACTTATCCTCAAAGTCTATCTTAGGGTTAAATACCCCAACCCCAATAGCCCAGAGCCAGTTCCTTACTTTATTACATTGGGATTGATACAAGAATCCAATCCCAAAGGATCAATCAATTTAGTAGTTTTGGAATCCAGATTACATACATGAACTTTACATTACATTTTAAAACATAAAATACAAAAAAAAAATCCTTTGAGAACACCATCGTTCTCCTAGATTGACCCTGCATATCATTCATAATATACATCTTGGCATCCTGGGAAAAATAAAACATAAAAAAGGGGTGAACGTAGATGCTCATAAAGGGTAATAAATATAGAGAAAAATATCATAAACAAGCAGAAACGATTATGGAAAGGTGATTAACTGAAACAAATTCCATTTAATCAATAACCTGAGCATAATATGACAATAATAAAAACTGATTTAATGATACCATATAAATAATAATATGATAATGAAACACAACTATGAATATTATACTAGTAAAATAATCACATGGATTATAAATTACTAATAGTATAATAAGTTAATGAATAATGATAGTCATCATAAACATACCATCAAGGCCTTGGACAAGAATTCTACATAAATGGGTAAGGCCTTGGCCAAAACCTGATCTAGTTCGTCTCATGAGACCTATTGATGCATCAGGGAATATAGTGGGCTCCACCCATCACTTATCAAGTCCAATGCATTCCTTATGTTTCGAAAATATATCTTTAAATTAAACTGTCCCATACCAATTTGAAATATTTGAATCATAATCATAGATTAAAGAACTTTAATAAAATCATTGAGAAATTATTGAGAGAAATACCTTTTTTCTTTGAAAAGAAGAGTTCTTCTAGAAAATCATTTTTATTTGACATAAAAATCAGGTTGTAAACATGTATATCCCAGAAAATAAAATAAAAGGAAAATGAAATTATGTTTGAGGCATAAATGATTTCCAACTGAAGTGAAAAATTGTAGAAAGAGTGTTTAAGAAACTTTAGAAATAAAACATTTTAGTGCAGTTCAAGATTATTTAAAATAAAAAAGGAATAATTGTTTGCATAAAACCAGAATGAACCAAGATAGTTTTTCATGATAAAATGAATGATTTTAGAAAAATAATTGTGTATTAAAACAGATCATGGAGTGCACTTGAAAATAGGTGAGAAATCAGGAAGTTCCCTTAAATTGGGCTTGCTTGTTACGAAGAATTGAGAAGTGAACCTTATAAAATCATGTATTTATCATCAAATAAGGATAAAATGATCTAGATACATGATTTTGGAACATATACACTGAATTTATAAGAAGTATATAAAAATGAAGAAGAATTACATTGGGGGTAAAGAGATAGAAAGTGTAACTCGAATAAAAAATAGAGGTTCAGGAAGAATCCCTTACCACTTTGTAATCAATTGAATCATATGATCCATAAAAATGAAGCATTGAATACCATAAAGATAAAGTAACTCATGATATGATACATCAAAGGTAATCATACATACACCACACACAAGATATAAGTGGTGAATATGACATATCTCACTAAAATAAAAGTGATATGAGAAAACCCTTACCTTATGTCTGAAAGTGTTTTTCACTTGCGCTTAATGCCTTGTATAATGAAATTATATTAATTAATAATTTAGTTAATAAAATATTTAAAATTTATTTGATTTATTATAAACTTATTATGTTCATTTATGGCCTTTTTGATGAGTTATAAGATTTAATTTTGTCGTTCAGGAGTGTTCTTTTCATTGGTTTTCAAGATCGGTTTACTTGTATAAATGTATGGAAAATCATGTAAAATGAGAATAGTTTTCCAGAATTGAAATTTTATGTTATTAATAACCTTAAAGAATATAAAATGGTCTTATATATCATTTGTTTTCAGATGTGAGGATGATTCATTAGATAAAATGTTAATGATAACCATTTAGATTATTTGATGTTTTTTTGATCATCATGAACTAGCACTACTAGAAATCCTACCTATACCAACACTTATATACCAAAAGTTTATAAAAACCATTGTTATAGGTCCCATTTCCCAATGGTTTTGCCAAATTCGTTGGGAAAGGGTACTTTGACACCACTTTTCCCAACGGTTTTCACAAACCATTGGGAAAGGGTCCACTTTTCCCAATGGTTTTTCCAAAACCATTAGGAAAGGGTAATTTGAGGAAAAGTTTCCCAAAGGTTTGCCCAAACCATTGGGAAATGGTCCAATTTTGGGAAATGGTAACTTGAGACTACCTTTCCCAATGTTTTGGGCAAACCATTGGGAAAGGGTCCACTTTTCCCAACGATTTTCCCAAACCATTGGGAAAGGGTGGGTACCTATCCCAACGGTTCTCAAAAATGTTGGGAAAGGCCTATCCCAATGGTTTTTAGAACTGTTGGGATAGGTACCCTTATTTTATATGAATAAATTTATTGAATATTTTCAAATAAATCAATATATAAATTACATATATATATATATATATATCTAAAATATTCACAAAGGTAACCATAGGATAGTGGTAAAGTCTTTGATATATAACATGAAGGTTGTGGGTTCAAACCTCCACATGATTTTTTTTAGATTTACCTATCCCAACACCAAATCACCCAATGAATTCCCAAACCGTTGGTATAGGCTATACCAACGGTTCCAAACCATTGGTATATGCATTTTTTACATTAGTGTAGTTTTGTTTTATTAATTAATATAATGTATATATAATGGTTCCAGAACATTAAATAGGATGTAATACTTATATTAGTATTTTTTTAACCATAAAAATGGTTTCATGACCAGCCTTGATGGTAGAATTGGAAAATGAAAACTCATCATCCATGAAGGCGGTAAATCAGCACCTCACATACGATGTTTTCATTTTTAAAATAAAAAGGGGAAGAGAAGAGAATTGATGGTGGATATCCCATTATCATAATAAAATTAAAGTATATATAAGATAATGGAGTTATCATGAATTTTTGGAAATATGAGGTAAGGAAAGGATAATAAAAGAAAATAAATTGAAAAGAAAATAAAGAAAAATGAAAGAGGATTTTACCATTTGAATTTCTTCTCCTTGAGAACCTCATTAAGGGGATTGGGTTTGGTCTTTTGGTGAGAACAAAGGCTCCTAGATGTGAGGAAGAGACTTGGGGATAGTATTGGATAATAATTGGACAATATTCATGTCTTTGGAGGTGTTAGGAGAAAGGGTGGCGAGGGGTGGAATTTATAGTGGAGGAAATGAGTGTTTTTTGAATATTTTATTCATTTGTTTATTATTTTGGATCAAGACTATTAATAGTTTGAGAATTATCATAAAATATATTAAAATAATGAATTTTATTTCGAGATTATTTCTATTGAATCAATGCCTACTCAAGGAATAGTGTATTTAACTTATAATGTATTTATACCGTAAATTACTGTATTTCACTATTCACTAAAAATTCAAGTATTTTAGAAAAATATCAAAAATTCATGATAACCATTTTTCAATGTATAGAATTAAAAAATGGACTCCATTTTATGAAAATAATTTTTTAAATATGATAAATTTAATATTTAAATAAAATAATCATTTTCTCAAAAAATACTGATTTTAATATTATAATTGTTTTATGATGCTTTGAAAAATTAATTAAGGTCTCAAAAATTTATCTTATAATAATATGAAAAAAATATTAATTTATTAATATATTTTATGAAAATAACTTTTCTTTTAAATAATTATTTTAATTATGAAATTGTGAATAAACATTTATGTTTCACAAAAACACAAATACTTAATTTATCATTTTTAAAACATTTATTTACTTATTCCATGATATAAATATAAAATATTTTCATTTATAAGATACATAAATTTTATATATACTTTCACACATTAGGTTACTATTCAAATCATAAATAGACTATTAATATAACAAAAATGACAGTTTTATAAAAATTGGGATTTTTCACTATTCTCTGGAAAATAAATATTTTCATAAAAATACCAAAATTTCACCCAAAGATAATTTTAACATTAATCTTTTAAAAATAAAGTTTATATTTTTCAATTGAATTTATAAAAGTTTCAAAATTTAGTTTTAAAACAAGTGCTCCATTAAAAGGTAGTAAAACCGTCTTTAGGAAATATAGTCATTTATGCATAAAATTGGATTTATTCTTATATTAAGCCTCAAAAACTTATTAGTTGAATTTAAAAAAAATTTATTTAATATGTAACATATAAGTTTCATTAATCTCTTTCACTAATAGTGGTTAATTAAATTTATTAATATAAAATACCATTGTGGTCATAAAAATAGTTTTTTTTTTATAAAAACACATCTCTTATGTTCAATTGATTTTTATTTTCATTTATAATTAATTGTTAAAAAAATAATTCATTTATAAATATATGTAAACTATATTTTCATAATTTACATAATATATTTCATTCCCATCATTCCAATGGCTAGGTGATAAGTATCACAATAATATTTAATCATTTGTTTAAGCTCAGTGTTCTGTGTAATGTACACTATCGAAGAAGATAAATTTAAAAAGTGACATACCGTAAAATCTTGGGGTGTGACATGAACTCTCACTATATAATATAATCTAATTGTCACAATATCTCATCATTTATGCCACGCATATGTTTCACCAACCTATATGCTTGATACATCTTTCTTTGAGTATCTGAAATAAAAACATCGTTACACCATAACCATGAAATTTAGGGTGAAAATTATATTCCAATAAAAGGGACGATATATCAGATTCTGTAAAGATGGAAGTTATAAATCCTCACTTGACTTATCTATCAATGACATGTAAATCGCGACTCACCCAACGTGTAACATCCCCGACCCGGTGCTCCCTCAAGTGAGCGAGCCGATTGTCAATGTGACCTGAGGTGCCCCTCCCCATACACCAGAGGCTTCCAACTAGCATCGAGGGTCTAAAGAATACATCTATGATACTATACTATCTAGTAAAAAGTTTCAATGACAAAAAATAATAATAGAAGAGTAGCAGAAATAGAATAAACAATATGGATAAATAACAATACAACCAAATCTGATAAAGAACCAACTGAATAAATCCAAATAATAAAAGTGTTGGGAAAAAATCCCTGAAGGTAACATTGTAGTATTTTTGGGTTGGTTGTGTTTGTTTATAAAGAAGGATCTCAAGGAATGTACGATTCAGAGGTGGTACAAAAATAACATATACAAGAAAACATCGGTTTCCAGTGTTTGCCAAATTTTTGGGGCCCAAAATTTGAAGTTTAGTGAGCTCTTCAAAAAGAGGATTTTCTTGAAGATATCATCAAAATATGGAAAAGGGCTGAATTTTGTGAATATGGGATTCATGAAATGGTTTTGGAAAATACATGAAGATAGTTGATGTAGAGCTCTGAAATAATGATGAGCTTTGTGAACAGAAGAGGTGATCTTTGCAAAAAGTAGATTTTCTTGAAGATCTCATCAAAATATGGAAAATACATGAATTTCATGAATATGGGATTCATGAAGTGGTTTTGGAAGACATAAATAATATTGATGGAGAGCTCTATGATTACGACAAGCTTCGCTAAATATCTTCACAATAGAGTTTCACAATCTGAAAATTTCAGATATTTTCCAAATGCGATGACATGGCGTTGACTTTGTATGAAAGGTTCAAGGGTCGGTGTAATCGCCTATAAATAGGCCTCGACCCACTTGAGAAGAGTAGAGAGTTTTTCAAGAAAAATCTTAAGTCTCTCAAATTGTGAAGGAAGTTCGTGAAGGATCTTTTCTAAGGAGCTTCATGAAGGAGCTTCATAGTGGCTTGTTTGAGCTCTTCAAAATTGGGATTTTTGCAAGGGAGCTTTGCAGCGGCTTTTTTGAGCTCTGCAAAATTGGGAGCTTTATAACAGAGCTTTGCAATAGAGCTTCGTAAGGGAGCTTCACAATAGAGCTTCACAATGGAGCTTCGCAACATATCTTCACAACGAAGCTTTGAAACGGAGCTTTGCAAAGGCTGGTTCGGGCTTTCTAAAATGGGGAGCTTTGTGAAGTAGTGAGCCTTGAAAAGGTAGTTCCAAGGTTATTGCCCAGTGTTCAGTGGAAAAGGGGTTTTCATCAGTGGATGAAATTTGGACTTCAACAGAGCATCTACATACAGTATAAGATGAATTCATCAGTGATAATGAAAGTACCTACAAGTATTTAAACTGTGAGTGGATCCTTTCCAGAGCAGTGAGAAAAGGAAGAGGAAGAAGGTGATCCTTTCTACTGGTAGTGAGCCAGAGAGAGAGATAAATAGGGAGTGACCCTTGGGAAAGCAGTGTGCTGACCCTAAACTTTATAAAGGTAGTGATCATGGGAATATAAGTGATCTAGACCTAACATTCTAAATTGGAAATGAACTTTAGTGGATTTGGTACATCAACACATCACCGTTGTATGCTCCTTGGACATAGCCTAGTGAGGGTGAACCAAGTAAAAATCTCTGTGTCTACCTGCTTGCATTCCTCCATCACATTCAAAGTATCATAATCATATAAATAAGGGAAGAATATGATTAGTGTTAACACATAAGTGCAAACAAAGTGACCCTTATATTTAAGAGGTCAAGATCTAGTGGGGTAAGAAGAATAATTTGGAAAATAATATCCATACCCTGATTCACCCTCCTCTCAGGGTATCTAGGACACTTTTGGACCTAAAAATTGGTATCAGTGCGAAGGTTTATTTTATCAGATTTGTTTTCTATGACTTGGTTTAGTCGATTTCTCAAGTTAAAGATTCAATATGCTCTTATCTTAGTGTGCCATGGCAAAAGGAAGAACCTTAAAGAAGAAGCAGAAGTCTTGTGAAATTCCCTAGTGTAGAAGTGTCGAAGGAAAGAGTGTGACTCAGTTAAAGGAATAATGTAGTGAAAAAAAGAATGGTTTGGATGAATCATACAGTGAAAATACTTATTCATTCAATGATGCTGAAGGAATGAGTGAAGAACCTAATATTCCAAGTGATGTTGGAACTACCAATGATGAAGAAACTCCAAGAAGTTAAAAAGTGGAAGTTGTCTATGAGACAAAGGAATTAGATCAGAAATTAGATGAAGAAATTAAATGTAAAGATATCCAAATATAGGTACTGGAAATTGAGGTCAACAAGTTAAGAGGCTTAAATCAAAGGATTATTCACGTGGTTATCGATTTGAGGGAGAAGAATGATTCCCAAGCTAAAGAACTGCAAAAGTTGTCTATAAAGAGAGAAAAGCTCAAAGATGATGTTAAGGGAAAGAATCTGAAATCAGATAAAATTCAGAATTTGAAAGTCAGAAATGATGATCTTGATACATAGCTATCTGAACTAGATCAAAAGTATCAAAGGCTACAATAAGAGAATTCATGTTGTTCTGATTCTGTTGCACAGGAAAAATTGAAAGTAAAGGAGAAAATTGACATGGTGGATAAGCTCACATGTGAATTGGAAGATGATATATGTAGGGGTAAGTGTAACACACAATGATTTCATAGTAAATTATCTCTTTAAATTAATTTAATAGCTTATATTACACGCAACACTGACTTGGCTTGCGTTATACGCAAGATTGAGTTTCTGCGAAACAACACATTAGTATTATAATTATTTAAATGATATATTTATTTATCATTTAAATATTGTAATATGAATAATAAAAAAATAAATTTTAAATGTTATTATAATGTCTTCACATAAATAAAACATATTTATAATGAAATGTATAAGTTTTGTTAAAATAGTTATATATTTAGAAAAACTATTTTCTTAAAAGAACTACTTTTTATGTCCTTTTGTGAACAATAATAAAATTAATTTTAGACACTCCTAAAAATTTAATTTGGTAAAATACACTTCATTTTTGAATTCATAATATCAAAATTATCTTAGGGTGATTTTTTGGTATTTTTCTGAAAACATTCAATTTTTGATGAATAGTGAAAAATACTGCACAGTACATAAAAACCGACCTTTTCATTTAAAAAATCATTTTTAATTAAAATTTATCATAAAGTAAAAATAGACACATAATACCTATATTATTTCAATGTAAGTCATTGTAGTCATTTTATAAATAATATTTGATATATAAAATTTTATTGAACTTTTTAACGTCTTTTACCCACCTTCTAGGTACATTTGCAAATTTGCATAAAACGTAATTTTACCGCTTTGTGAATTGAATTTCAAAAATAAAATAGACACGGTTGTCATCATTAAGTAAAATGTGGTTCAATAGGATGAAAATAATTTTTGGTGAATAGTAACTTTTGAATTTCATTTACCATGATTAAAGGTAAATAGGATAATTAAAGGTAAAAATAATATTATAATTATCCCAACACATTTCCTAATTATATTGGATAAGTGTCTTTTGACCAAAATCAACCTTAGGACAAAAAAATATCCTTTTGATTCATTTGGGCTAGATTATGACGTTTATTATATTTTATTTAAAGAAGAGTTAAAAGTGTTAAATTTAAAGTTTAATAACCAAACCATTTTTAAGATAGACTTACACATAATATAAATTCGACTATAAATATTAATTATAAAGGTAAAAATATTTAATACATCATGGTATTTTATTTATAATTTTTATACATTAAATAATTAAATTTATTTATGACACAATGGTGATGTAGTAATTACCTTATTAATGAAAGATTAAAATAATTGATATTATAAATATTAAAATAAATGTAAATTGAAACTTTTTATGACATACATGAATTTTCTAGGTGAATATGACATGTTAGAGTTGATTAAATTTATTTTTTTCTAAGTAATAAACTTTTTATGACTTTCACAAACACCAAATACTAAATAGTGTCAAAATTGACATAAATGAGTTTTTAAAACAAATACTATTTTATTAAATGATATAATATTCATAAAAATATAAGATTTATCCAAAGGACTTATATAATTTTATACATGTCATTAATTAACCACTTTAGGTTCTCTTGGAATTTTATAGTAACTATATTAACTATGTAGTATAAAAATACAAGAAGACATGGTAAAAGTTAAACTATTTAACTAAGAGTTAAATCTAAAAGATAAGGTTAATATGGTGACCTAAACTTGTATAAAACCTATTAGTTGAGATTATTTAAACCCATACCCACCTTATACTCTTAATAAATCCATTTGGAGCTATTATAAACCAAAAATAATTTTATAATAAATTAATATTTCAAGCTTTTCCTAAAGTTCCCCTCACCTCTCTTATAAAAGGGTACTTCCCCTTCTCTTAAATTCACACCTCCAAAGCCATTTGTAATGGAAAAACACTTCTAAAATCTCCTCCCAAATACCCTAAATTCAACCTATAGGTCTTAATTCGATCAAAAATCCAACCTAATGAGCCCTTTTGTTCAAATCAAAAGGAAGCTCCCGAAGAAGAGGAAATTATTTCATCACCTATTTCAAAGTTCTTTTCTTATTCTACTTAATCTTTCATTGTTGTTTCCATAATAAAATAATATCTCAAGTACCTTATACATAATAATATGTTATTATAAATATGTTACAACCATATTCATTATTATATCCATCCTATGAATGACAAAGTCACCATACGTGCGTACGTGCGTACGTACGACTTACCGTCTCCACGCCGTGGTGTAGTTTGTTATTCAACACTTAATTATTTTTATGGGTATAATAATGAGTATAATTTATTTAAATAATAAATATAACATGTTAATGTTTCTATATAATTAATATACCATCAAATTACACACCTTTTAATCATCAAGGATATGATATCGTCGCTTGTGCGTACGTACGACTTACCGTCTCCACGACGCGATGAGATTCATTTCCACATTCACCATTCAAGGATGATTATAAAAATATATATTATTAATAAGTATGTAATATATGACATAATAATGATACTTGAAATATATATATGTATTTACATATATTTCATTCACTTACTTCCATTCAATACGATATGAAAACAGAAACAACGTTCATGCGTACGTACGACCAACCGTCTCCATGAACGGTGTATTCCATTTTATATATCTATCTATTATATATATTTATATTATGAATATATATGATATATAAATCATATTATAAATTATGGAAGTAATTAAATCATTATCTAAATAATATTATCAAGAATAACAAGTCAAATATGTATAATAAACAAAGCGATTATAACCCGAAATGTTGCATTAACTTGGAATTATTAATAAACAGGTAATATAAAGTCATAAAAGAATCATATATGATATCATAAATATTATTATGATTCTGATAAAAGTTAATAATATCTTTAAACACATTACACATGAGTTTCAGACACGTATTGAGAGTATCAGACCTAAGGTAAGGGTTAATTTCTCAATCTCATTATTATACGAGATTATTTATGTGTAAGTATTTTCTGGGACATATTAATCATCCATGACCATGTTTCATAAAAATGTTTTCAAAAGTAATCTTTTATGGTTTTATGGAATGGAATATTTAACTAGATCATCATTTTAAATGTTTTAAAGATTTATTTTTCTAAATCTTTTTAATTAATGTCTATGTTTTCAAAATGATTTTAAGGATTTATTTATACGGACATGATTGTTTTAAAATGTTAATTTCTTTAAAAAAATTCAAAGTGGTATACGAAACTTTGATTCAAAAATATCTTTTAAATGAATTCCTTTATAAATTGTGTGACTTTTAAATGATTTCATGAAAAAGGGATATTTATCTCAAAGAGTTTTACCAATCATTTTCAACTATGTCAACATCTTTTACTAGACATTATTCTTGATTGAGGTTGATTTATTATAATACAATATTCCATATTGTATTGAATGAGTTATGATATGTTTAACTATGGATGTTCCATTTTTATACCATTTATGGTTTATGGTTAAAGTATTGACATTTCGTATGCTAGTTTTAATATGAATGATTATGTTATGTTTCACCCTTTTCAGATGAGGAATGCATTGGACTTAGTAAGTGACGGGTGAGACCCGCTATAGCCCCTCAATGCATCGGAAGGTCTCATGAGACAAAATAGTGTCTTGGAACAAGTCCTTGGCATAATATTTGTGAATGGTCTTGGAAAAAGGCCTTGACATAGTAGTTATTATGTCCAACATTATGCATTCACTCATTATGAAATTAGTTATTACATGTGATTATTCGACCAGTAGAATATCCATGTGCATGTTTATATGGTAATGTTTGATTTATTTTTTCTATATTATGTTCAAGTTTATGTTTTAAAAGGCTTTTTTTTTATTATACATCTTTCCTTAAAATTTTATAGCTTCTGCTAAATTATTTACCCTTACTGAGCATCTGAGATCACCCCTTTCTTATGTTTTATTTTCCCAGGATTCCAAGAAGTGTATTATGATTGATATGTAGGATTAAGATAGAGGAATAATGGAGTTCTCAAAGGATTATTTATGCTGTGTTTTATGTTAGAAAGTGTAATGTAATGTTCATGTATGTAATCTATTTTCCAAGACTTCTAAACTGATCAGTCCTTTAGAACTTTATTCATTGTAATCATGACAATGTATTAAAATAATGCACCGGCTCCAGGATTTTGGGGTCGGGGCTTTGTAGGAAGGATCTCAAGAAAGAACTCAATGCTCAAATTGAATCAAGGGATATGAAGATTCAAAAACTGGTAGAAGATCTTTAATTAGAAAAGAAAGAAGTGGAGAAATCTAAAACCAAAGGAAATCCCAAGTTAAAGGATACCTTGCACTTACTATTTGATTATCCGCCAACTACTGATGATGAAATGAAATGAAAATATTCTATTTCTGAAGAGAAATAAGAACATATTTTCTCATCTCAAAGGCCATACAGTCTGGAAAAAACTAGCATTGGATTTGATGAATCCCTTCCCATGCATGATAGGAAGAGAGCCATGAACAGTTCCAAAAATATAAAAAGTCTTACAGTCTCTTAAGACAGACCTAAAAAGTCTTTTATAGGAATTAATGATCTCATGTTCTATTTCTGTGGGATTCATTATCATACATCAAGCTTTTGTTTAGAGGCTCAGGAATACATTTCGTACTGTGAAGATATCAATTTTTCTAAATATGAGAATAAGAAGAAGCATCATGAGAAATCTCAGAAGAGAGTATCCATGAAGTGCTTCTATTGTGGGAGAATGGGACACACGATGAGTATGTGTTAGGAAGATGAGGAGATCAATGTAAGAAGAATAACTCAAACTACATCAACATCACAACTGAGAAATAATGAAATGAGGTATTCCTTCAATGCAAGATGTTTTATATGTTCTAATCATGGGAATTTGGAAAGACAATACAACAAGAAGAAAGAGGGGAAGGAAAAGGAACCCATAAGGATATCCTTATCACAAGAAATGTATAACAAAAAATATTATACTAGAATACAACATGGTGTTCTAGAAAATAGGTATATAGCCTCAAGAGAATCACAAGGATATCAACAAAAGGTGTATCGATCACCTCCACTATTACACTTACAAAACTCCCTAAGAATGGATGTGGAAAATCCTGGAATAAAAAGGGAGGAGATTACCCAAGTGTAATTAAGAATAATGTAAAGTCAGTGGAAGAATAAAACCCAATAAGAAAAGGTGATGTGACTCGAACAATTTATAAAAGAAATATGAATAAAGAATTTCATAGAAAAATCACATGTCATGCCACACAATAGGAAGTGAAGGTAATAGAAAGAGCTCATTAATGAAGGAATAATCAAGAGCAGATAATTAGTGAAGAGATTTCTTCTCGGAGAAAGAATCATAAAAAATGGCATATTAGAGGAGCATCAAAGAAGGAAATTTCTACTAATGAGATTAATTCCAAAATTCTGAAAAAGGACAAGCATACAGAATCTGAATATCAGAATAAGACTCAAAATGTGGGTAAAGATTGACTAGTCATATGGCTAGAATATTTGAAGTTGGATATGAAGTTGGATCAGACAAGGAAAAAGTGCAATTCTTTGCAAGAAATAATCAAAGGGTTAACCCATCAGGATTAACCACAATCCTCTTCTTGAAGATTTCAGAAGATCCCCTTACCCTATGTGTTTAAATGATACTAACTAATGATCAAGTATTTTAGGATTTTATGGAGATACAATCCATGGGGAAGTCACATTAGAAGATGCAATGTGGTGACAAAATATTCTTGGGAATGAAAACCGATTCAAATCAGTTATTAGAATTGAAGATTAAAGGAAGTAATTTGATTCAATGGATAGTGATGGTGTTATTAAATTTATCTCTTATTTCCTACACTGAGTTATAACTCGATAGGCTTAGAGGTTTTGTTGATGGCTTATTTATAAATGGATAATTCATCCAATGAAGATCTCATTGATGTAATTGAGCTTGAAATATTTCTCAAACCTGTAGTCACATGTGAAGAAATGATGTAGGAGAAGAAGAATGTTTGTGGGTCTAAAAAGTGGGCCTAACCACAGGAAGTATTTCATAACATAGAGGGAGAATTCAATATCATAATTAGATGAAAAAGCTATAAAATCAATAATTGGATGAACCAACTCAGGTGTTAGTTGTTTATTGAGAGAAGATATATTGCGGGATAAGAAACAACATTCATGTATTTCATGATTATATATTTTGTTCTAACATTATGGTATCAGTTGAATATTTTTTAGGATACCAAGAAGCTGTGAGAGAATATCAACGGTATTTCAACAAGAATCTAAGAAAATTAGTTGAAAGAAATGATGTCACTAAACAATGATACAATGACAAGTTATTTATTGAAAGTGATGAAGCGGTAAGAGACTCAGGGGGAGTAGAAGTGGAAAATGATAATTCAGAAGTAGATAATAATAATGACAATGAGGAAGTCAAATCTATATCAGCATGAAAGTCGAAGAGTCGAGCTGAAATTGAAATCAAGGATATAATTGGTAATCAAACAATGCTAGTGTAGACATGAAGATGAGGACATGGTTTATCAGATGAAGAAGTCTTTATATTGGTTAAAGAAAGCACCAAGATCATGCAAGCGGTGCGATATCAAGTCAATACCAAGGAAAGACACATTCTTATAGTAAAAATAATACTTCGGTATATCAAAGGAACTGTGGATTTTGGTTTGATGTATAATGACAAATCTTAGCCAGATCTATTGGGATATACAAATGCAAATTGGGCTGGTTCAGCAGAAGACAGAAAATCAATATCAGGAGGTTCTTTCTATCTTGGTAGATTTTGTATTTATTGGCTAAGAAAGAAGAAGAGATTTCATTTCATTGAGCACTGCAGGAGATGAGTATATTGCGGCCACTCAAGTATACACACGATTATTGTGGATAATGCAATAACTTGATGACATGGGAGTTGAAGTGAAGTCTTTGATTATAATCTAGTGCGATAATTCAAGTGTTATCAATCTTATCAAAAATACAATACATAACTCAAGGAAAAAGCATATTGATATCAAATATAATTTTTCAAGGAGAAGGTGTAGAAAGGGTTAGTGAAGTTGGAGTATGTTCCTACAGAACTACAGGTTGCAGACATTCTAATAAAGGCCTTACCCAAGGAAGCTTTTGAGAGACATCGACTGGCTCTGGGACTCCAGTCGACTCCCCACACTTGAAAAAGTGTGGATGTAGACCCCCCTCTCCCCGAGGTATGGTGTGTTTTTACCTAATGTGATGATCTTTGTTCTCTACTCTATTGAATACCGCAAAGGAGTGACCTTTGGGTTCGTTGACAAAGGGGGAGAAAATGTGACTATTCAAGGGGGTGAAAGTGTGTCTTTTACAGGAGAAAATGTCTAAGGTTAAGACATGGGGAGAAGATGATAGGTGGAGCAGTGTTATAGGAGGAGAAAGATATAGGGGGAGAGTATTAAATTTGATGATGCTAGAAGTGATCGATCAAGGAATATATATTATGACAGATGAGGTTCGTGATGAAAGTAGCTTATTGGTATTAGTATGGTATCAAAAATTGGTGTTAGAAATGAAGTGATTCATTGATTAACTTTTCATACTACTACTGTTTCTCACACCGAGCATTGCTCATGTGGTCTTAGAGTATGCGGTGAGTGAATCTTTGGTCACTATCTGAATCTCAAGAGGTGAATTATGGTAGATGATGGAAGGAGATTTTGTGAGGTATCAAAGTACATAGAATCATTATGAGAAGACTTGTCAACAAACCCAAAGGGGGATATTGTTAGGAAAAAATATCTCAATGTAAAATTGTAGTATTTTTGGGTTGGTTGTGTTTGTTGACAAAGCAAGAGCTCAAGTAATGGAAGATCTGTAGGTGGTACAAAAAGAACATATACAAGGTGGCGCCGGTTTCTAGTGTTTGCCAAATTTTTAGGGTCCAAAATTTGAAGTTTGGTGAGATCTTTAAAAAGTTTATTTTCATGAAGATCTCATCAAAATATGGAAAATTGATGAATTTTGTGAAGATGGGCTTCATGAAGTGGTTTTGGAAAATACATGAAGAAAGTTTATGGAGAACTCTAAAATAATGATGAGCTTCATGAACAGAAGAGGTGAGCTTTGAAAAAAGTATATTTTCTTGAAGATATCATCAAAATATATAAAAGACATGAATTTCGTGAAGATGGGATTCATGAAGTGGTTTCGGAAAATACATAAATAATGTTTATAGTGATCTCTGCGATTATGATGATCTTCGCAATCCGAAAATTTCAGAGCTTTTCCAAATGGGATGATGTGGCGTTGAGTTCCAAAGAAGGTTCAAGGGTCGGTGGAATCGCCTATAAATAGGCCTTGGACCCCTTGAGAAGAGTAGAGAGTTTTTCATGAAAAATATTATGTCTCTCAAATCATGAAGGAAGTTTATGAAGGAGCTTCACTATGGAGCTTCATAGCAGCTTGTTTGAGCTCTGTGAAATTGGGAGCTTCGTCAGGGAGCTTTACAGTGGCTTGTTTGAGCTCTATGAAATTAGGAGCTTTATAATAGAGCTTCGCAATGGAGTTTCGCAATAGAGCTTCACAACGGAGCTTCACAACAGATCTTTGCAATGGATCTTTTCAATGAAGCTTTGTAAAGGCTGGTTCGGGGTTTGAAAAATGGGGAGCTTTGCAAAGTAGTGAGCCTTACAAAGGTAGTTCCAAGGTTATTTCACTGTGTTCAGTGGAAAAGGGGTATTTATCAGTGGATGAAATTTGGACTTCAATAGAATATATAAATAATATATAGGATGCATTCATTAGTGATAATGTAAGGACCTACAAGTCTTTAAACTGTGAGTGGGTCCTTTCTAGAGAAGCAAGAAAAGGAAGGGGAATAAGGTGATCCTTTCTACTGGTAGTGAGATAGAGAGAGAGAGAGAAATAGGGAGAGACCCTTGGGAAAGTAGTGTGCTTACCCTAAACTTTGTGAAGTCAGTGAGCCTGGACATAGAAGTGATCTATCCCTAACATTGTAAATTAGAAGTGAGTTTTAGTGGATTTGGTACATCAGCACATTGCTATTGCATGCTCCTTGGACGTAGCACAGTGAGGGTTAAATAAGTAAAAATCTCTATGCCTGGCTACTTTCATTCCTATATCACATTAAATGAATCATCATCATATAAATAAGGGAATAATATGATCAGTGTCAACACATAAGTGTGAAAAGAGTGACCCTTATATTTAAGAGGTCAAGATCTAGTGGGGTAGGAAGAATAAGTTGGAAAGAATATCCATACCATGATTCACCCCCATATCAGGGTATTTAGGACCCTTTTGGACCTAAAAATTGGTATTATAGCGAAGGTTTATTTTATCATATTTGTTTTCTTTGACTTGGTTCAGTTGATTTCTCAAGTTAAAGATTCAGGCTGCTCTTATCTTAGTGTGCCATAGCAAAGGGAATATCTTCAAAGAAGAAGCATAAGTCTTGTGAAATTCCCCAGTGTGGAAGTGTCAATGAAAAGAGTGTGATTTAGTTAAAGGAATCATGTAGTGAATATAATAATGGTTTGGATGAATCATATAGTGAAAATACTTACTCATTCAATGATGCTGAAGGAATGAGTGAAGAACCTGATATTCCAAGTGTAACGTCCCGGTTCCGAGTATCGCCCAGAGGTTCCCCAAACTCAGTTGGTCACATGGCCTCAAGCACATTTCTCCAAATGCCAGAGGTTGCTGACTAGAAGCGGGGGCCTTGGGTGTGATAGTGGGGAAACTATTCCCTCATTGGCAGAGTAACACAATGGAAGTAAAACAGATAACAATAGCGGAAGCAGTAAACATACCATACCATAGTAAACAGCGGAATACTGAATAAATAAACAACTAGAGCACATATATAAATGACAAATGATACATATGTCTAGGAAAGAAACCAAACAAGTCACAATGATGTAATAGAGTACTAAACCAAAAAGCAAGTAAACAACTCCTCAGCATCGCAAGCCTTAGTTTGGTCCCATGCTCTCCAGATCCAAAGCAGTCAAGTACCTAAAGTAGAAGGGTGCTTTCCCTTATCTAGACCTGCAACAATATAATCTGTTTGGGCCCAAAATCATGACCCAAATAGGATGTGAGACTAATCCCAGTAGGCAACCACCCAAATATTTGTGCTTAGCAGTCAGTGAATATATATGGAAGACAATAAGAAAAGGAAAGCAGTAAACAAGGAAGTACTCAAAAGTAAACAATCTTACAGTTTCAATTGCATTCAATTTCATATATCAAGTAAGTATCTAATCAAAAGCAGGTAGCCCTCTGGGATTACTCACAGCCTAACCCACATGGTTCAACCAAATAAGTACAAGCAACCCTCTAGGAAGTGCACACAGTCTAACCCCTCTAGTTCAGCTTTAGCACAGACTCTCTGAGGAAGAACTCACCGTCAATTCCCCCTATAGTATTGTATCAGTAACTAAAAGGTTCTCTAGGGAAGAACTCAATGTCCAATTCCCCATGTAGCCCACGTCTAGGAACCACAAACACTCTAAGGAAGCACTTACGTCCATTCCCCCTATGGTCTCGCATTGTAATAGTAAAACAAACACCCTGGAGAAGCCCTCATCATCCATTCTCTCTATGGTATACTACACCAAGTTCTCACGGTCCTGTGTAAGTCAATTGAGCATAGCGATACATAGCGGCCAAAGTAAACCTCAAGAACTACTTGGCTAAACAGTCTACAGCGTAACAACATGTCAAATAATAATCACTCCATCCTACAATACTAGGCATGGAAAGCAAAGAAGTAGCCTAACATGCAAAGCTAGACCAAATGGTCAAAATAAGAAAACACGGGAAAAACATCCATAGATTAGAAAATATAACCCTAATATCAAAAATTAACCTCTATCCAATCAAACTAGGCATAGAAGGCAAATAAAAAGGGCTAAAACCATAAACACGCAATACCCCGTTCAAGGGTATTGGGCACTTTTGCACATATAACTCAAAGAATATCTACAAAGAGGCACAAACCACCTATCTTGGTGTTGTAGGATCATTATACATGAATCTCAAGCTTTGAATCACCCAAGAACACCGTAGATCTACAAAAATGATAAAAATGCTCAACTAAGGATAACTCTTGAAAGAGGAGGAATCAGGAAATGAAGCTCTAAAAGAAGGAAGAGATTACCGTGGCGATCCTAATGAAATAAATGACGGTTGATTTGGAGAATGGATGCTCGATTGGGGGACCAACAAAGATCCGCATCGTACGGATGCTCTCAGATGAAGAAGGTGAAGAAGAAGGGCTCTCTACCAATTAGACGCGACCCCAGTCCGTTTAATGAAAAAAAAGTACACGGTGTGTACTTTATAAGTACATAGTGTGTACTTGCCTTAACCGGCCCCCAAATTAGGTGGTCTCTAAGTCCCCACACACAGCTGTGTGCATGGCTATTACATGGCCATCACATGACTACCCGTGGTAACCGAGTACATGACGCGTACTTATAAAGTACATGGCGTTTACTTAATAAATTTCTAAAAACTTCTATTTTTCTCAAAAACACATGAAAATGGAAAACATGCCTAAAAAGAAGATTCGAGTTCTTACAAACTTCCCCCATTAAAGAAATTCATCCTCGAATTTCCCTAGCAAGGCAGTGTAGAATAAGAATCCTAGAAAAGCTCCGGCCACTATGATCATACATCGACCTCCCTCTACTAGGTCTCATCCTATACTCGCCCGTGCTACCATAGAACTCGTACTAGAGGAACAGACCGGCAATAGAGAACCTTCACACTTTGATCAAAAATCCGGATATGATGCTCCTTGAATGAGGCGTCCACCTATAACTCAACCTCCTTGGGTTTAAAAACATGCGATGGGTTTGAGAAGTAACGTCGAAGCTGAGAAACGTGGAAGACATCGTGCATAGCCTGATACTTATAAGGTAACTGCAACTAATAGGCATCCAGACCAACTCTCTCAAACACCTCAAATGGCCCGACGTACCTCGGCGAAAGATTACCCTGTCTCCTAATCCTTTGGTGTCCCAACCTCGGTGTGACATGCAGGAAAACCTGATCTCCAACCTCAAACTCCAGAGGTCGTCTCCATCGATCAACATAAGACTTCTATCGAGACTGTATAGTATCCATACTCTTCTGAATCAACTCTCTCTGCTCTGCGGTCTCCTAGACAAGACGAGGTCCCAACATAGCTGCCTCTCCTACCTCCAACCAACATAAGGGTGATCGGCATGCCCTATCGTACAAAGCCTCATAAGGTGCCATATGAATAGTTGCTTGAAAACTATTATTGTAGGAAAACTCCGCAAGAGGTATGTGCTTCTCCCAAGAACCTCCAAAATCCAGGATGCATGCTCGAAGCATGTCCTCAAGCACCTGAATCGTACACTTGGACTGACCATCTGTTTGGGGATGGTATGTTTTACTCAAAAGTACCTATGTACCCAAATCCTTTTGTATCCCCTACCAGACCCAAGAAGTAAAACATGCGTCCCTGTATAAAACAATTGAGTGAGGAACTCCATGTAAACGTACAATCTATCAGATGTAAAACCTTTAAATCTCATCAATACTGAAAGTATCCTTGATCATCAAGAAGTGAGAAACCTTTGTGAGTCTGTCAATGACAACCCAAACTGCATCATTCCCTTGACGTGATCTCGGTAAACCTGTCATGAAATCAATTACTACATCATTCTACTTCCACTCGGGAATGGGTAACTACTGTAAAATCCCTGCTGATTGTTGATGTTTTTCCTTCACCTACTGATAGGTGAAACACATCATGATGAAACCAGAAAAATCTCTCTTCATACCTGGCCACCAATACTAATGGTGTAGATCACAATAAATCTTGGTGACACTTGGATGAATTTCCCAAACTGAGGAATGAAAGTCCTGCATCAGCTCCTCGCGTATGTCTGCTGACACCCATACACGCCCATGAAAGTGAAAGATCTCATCCTTGCATATGGTCCATCCAGGAATAGGTTACTCTCTTGATACGCTCTCCTGTAGGACTAGGACTTCAGAATCTGATAGCTGCCTCATTCACACTTGATCAAGAAGAGTAGAGGTGACAACTACAGAAGAAAGAAACATTTTCCCCTGTCTGTCGTGCACCTCCAAATGCATCTTAGAGAACAGGGCCATAAGCTTCCACTCACTACTGGCTTCCTGAACTGCCTGTATCTGAGTCCTCCTACTCAGTAAATCAGCCACTACGTTGACTTTTCTAGGTGTATAGGCAAGCTCAAAGTCAAAGGACTGAAGGTACTCAACCCATCTTCGCTATCTCAAATTCAGGTCATGCTGAGTGAAAATGTACTTGAGACTTTTTTGGTCATTGAAAACCACAAAATTCTATCCTAGAAGATAGTGTCTCTAACAACATAAAGCATAAACAACTTCTGCCAACTCGAGATCATGCGTCGGGTAATTCCTCTCATGTGGCCTCAACTACCGAGACCCGTACGCAATGACTTCTTCTCCCTACATAAGCACAGCTCCCAGCCCGATACCTGATGCATCACAGTAAACAATATAGATCTTGCTCGGCTCTGGAAACACTAGTATTGGTGCTGAATTCAACCTCCCTTTCATCTTCTGAAAGGCTAACTCACAAGAATCTTTCCACATGTACTTCACACCCTTCTTAGTCAGGCCCGTCAGTGGTGCCTATAGGCATGAAAAGTCCTGTATAAAACATCTGTAGTAACCAGCCAATCCTAGAAAACTCCGTACCTCAAAGACTTTCTTTTGATACTCCCAGGAAACTACTGCTCTCACTTTCTTTGGGTCTACTGATACTCCTTTCTCTGAGATAACATGACCCAAGAAGTGAATCTGGTCCATCCAAAAGTGGCATTTTGAGAGCTTAGTATATAAATAATGCTCTCTCAGTGTACTCAAAATGATCTCAAGATGTGTAGCATGGTCGTGTCGAGTGTGAGAGTACACCAAGATATCATCCATGAAGATTACCATGAAAAAATCCAAGTATGGATGGAACACTTGGTTCATCAATGCCATTAAGACTACAGGAACGTTCGTGAGACCGAACGACATAACCACATACTCGTATAGACCATACCTGCTCTGAAAGGCTGTAATAGGTATATCACATGGTTTAACGTGCAATTGATGGTAACCATACCTCAAGTCAATCTTCGAGAACACCCAGGATCCTCAAAGATGATCAAAGATATCATCAATCCTCGTCAAGGGATATCAGTTCTTAACTGTCAACTGGTTCAACTTCTGATAATCCACACAAAGTCTGAGGGTACTGTCAACCTTCTTCACAAATAGGACAGACAAACACCAAGGAGAAGTACTGGTTTGGATGAAACCCTTTGCCTGTAACTCCTCCAAATACTTCTTAAACTCCTGTAACTCTGGTGTATCCATACTATAAGGAGAAATGGGCATTGGTGCCACTCTTAGAACAAGCTCAGTAAAAAATTCTACCTCTCTCTCTAGAGGCAAACATGAAAAGTCCTCTGGGAAGAAATCCCTGAAACGATCCACCACTGGAGGAAAGTCCATCTGTGAAGTCCCCTGGTCATCTAGATATAGACTAGAAATCTGGGCTATAACTCCTCTTAACTCATGATGCTCAGGTCCTGCTCTGCTCGCCTGAACATCCAAATCACCCTTATGAAGAAACAATCCTCCCTCTGGTGATGTGAAACACACCCTACGATGATAGAAATCAACAACAGCCTGGAAAGGAACTAACTGGTCCATTCTGAGAATGATATCATATCCTATCATATCTAAGACATAGAAGTACCATAAGAAGTGACACCCACCAACATCGAGAGGGAACTCCTTAAATTGATGTATACTAGCCAATATTTTCCCCAACGGAGTGTCTAGAATCAAGATATCAGTAGAAGAAAAGATACAGAGCCCAAGACTCTCCACAACAACAACAGATATGAAACTATGTGAATCCCCTGTATCGAAAAGAGAAGAAGCTAAAACTGAGGCAACTAGGATAGTACCGTGAACTGTAGAGGGTCTGGGATCTTGATCCTGCTAGGTCTGCTCCATTGCAAAAGTCTAGCTTGCACTACGACCCAGTGACCCTGCCTGACCACTTTGAGCTGATCCACCCTGCTGTCACTTAAATCCTTGAGACTGACTACCACGTCCGTGACCTCCACCTCAGCCTGGACGGTCAGAAGAACTCCAGTTCCCTGACTGGTGAGAAACTGGTGGTGCTTCTCCTGAACGAGGAGTCATAGAAGAACCCCCATCACTAGCTGTTGGTGAGAAGATCTAACAGAAGTGCTGAAGATAACCCATCTTGCCATAAGATCGAAACTCCACTAGGTATCTCGGGAAATGTGGCCTTGTATGCCCACTCTTCCCACACTTGTAGCACACCACTCAGCTACCAGAAGATGTCTCTCTCCTCCTCGGATCTCCATGTGTAGACTCCCTGCGGCGCTTCCTACTGTTAGTAGGAGGCACTACTGGAAATTCAGGCTATAGCCACGGTTTGAGGAACCCTGGCCAAGTTTGGTGTGGCTATAGGCCTAGACCTATAGCCATGGTTGGAACCGTGGCTATAGGTATACATCCATGGTTCAAACCATGGTAATATCACTATAGCCATGGTTTAGAACCGTGGCTATACAAGAGGACAAACACACTTTATTGCCACAGTTTTAAACCGTGGCATTAGACCTATAGCCATGGTTTAAAACCGTGGCTATAGGGTCTGAAAATCCATAAAAAAATACCCCCCAACCCCACTGCACAGCCCCCCCACCCCACTCCCCTTGCAACCCCCTCCACCTGCATCCCCCACCCCCTGTAAAGCCCCCCTGGACAGCCCCCCCACTCCCCTTGTAGTAGACAACCCCCCATACAACCCCCTCCTCCTGCAAATCCCCCCTGGACAACCCCCTCCCCCCTATAAAGCCCTTCCTGGATAACCCCCCCTCCTGGAAAGCCCCCCCTCCCCCCCAAAAAATAGCCCCCACCCTCTCCCCTGCACAACCCCCTCCCCCTACAAAGCCTCCCCTAGACAACACCCCTCCCCCCTGCAAAGCCTCCCCTGGATAGCACCCCTCCCCCCTGTAAAGCCTCCCCTATACAGCCCTCCCCCCTGCAAGGCCTCCCCTAGACAGCCCCCCCTCCTCCCCCTGCAAATCCCCCTCTGGACAACCCCCCCAATTTAATAATAGTTTAATCATCTTATGCCAACATGGGAGATTGATGAGTGGTTGTACAAAGTTCAAGTCATAATGATATTTAAGTTACAGTGGAGCTGAATAGAACTATGGTTCCCAAAAATTGTTATGTACTGATTGATGTTGAATGAAGAGATATATGATTTCATTACAACAATCAATATGTGTAGTTAAGAAGTTATTCTAAATGGAATGAAGAAATCATCTAATGTGGTAGCCCACCCCCCTACACCCCCCCTATGGACACCTCCCCCCCGCCTGGATAGCCCCCCTCCCTCTGGGACACCTCTTCCCCCTGCCTGGACAACACCCCCTCCTGGACACCTCTCCCCCCTGGACACCCCCCTCCTGGACAGCACCCCCCTCCCTCCCTGCTGGATACCTCTCCCCCCTGACTGGACAGCACCCCCCCTGCTGGACACCCCCCTGTCTGGATAACACCCCCTCCTGGACACCTCTCCCCCTCCCTGGAAAGCACCCCCTCCCCCCTGCATGGACAACACCCCCCTCCCTCCCTCCTGGACACCTCTCCCCCTGCCTGGACAGCACCACCCCTGCTGGACACCCCTCCCCCCTGCCTAGACAGCACCCCCCTGCCTGGATAGCCCCCCCTCCCTCCCTCCTGGACACCTCGCCCCTCTGCCTGTACAGAACCCCCCCACCCTCCTGGACACCTCTCCCCCCTGCCTGGACAACACCCCCTCCCTCCTGGAAACCCCCCCCCCCCCCTGCCTGAACAACACCACCCCTGCTGGACACCCCTCTCCCCCTGCCTGGACAGTACCCCCCTCCCTCCCTCCTGGACACCTCTCCCCCCTACCTGGACAGCACCACCCCTGCTGGACACCCCTCCCCCTGTCTGGACAACCACCCCTGCCTGGAAACCCCCCCTCCCTCCCTCCTGGACACCTCTCCCCCCTAGATGGACAACACCCCCTCCTCCTGGAAACCTCTCCCCCCCTGCCTGGACAACACCCCCTCTCTCCTGGACACCCCTCCCCCCTGCCTGGACAGCACCACCCCTGCTGGACACCCCTCCCCCCTGCCTGGACAACACCACCCCTGCTGGACACCCCCCCCTGGACAGCCCCCCTCCTGGAAACCCACCTGGACAGACCCCCCCAGAATAACCCCACCCAGACAGCCCCCCTGCTGGACAACCCTTGCACCACCCCTGCTGGACACCCCCCTCCTGGACACCCCCTCCCCCTAGAAACCCCCTTGGACCACCCCACCTAGACAGCAGCCCCCCCTCCTGGAAACCCTATACTGTTGTGATGCCTTTGGGTCCATTGTGGGTTTTTGTTGCTGGATTTATCTATTGGAAAGGGATAGGAATGTAGAGTGGTTTTTTTGGCTGGTTCTCAGCTTGTGTGGGTCATGAAGGCGATGTTCTTGTGGGGGTTCTTGTTGCTATTATGGTGTTGGGTGGGTGTGGGATGTTTATAGTGCAAGGATCCTGTGTAGAGGATGCCTGATTTTAGTGTGTGGGGATGATTCTAGAGGGGCTTCTAGTGTGGTGTGGATAGAGTCACATGTTATTATTCTAGGTGCAGTTTTAGAGGATAGGGTTCATGGTGTGGGTGATTCAAGCAGGGATTTCTAGTTTTTGGTTGATTGGTTTCTTTTTGGGTTGTGGTTTTCCTGCTACTTGGCTACATGTAGGGGATTTTTTGTGGATGGTTGTGGTTGAGTTTGTGGTTGACTGGTTGGGCATTCCTTTGGTGGCTAGTCTTTTTCATATGGTGATGTTAGGATATTGTTTTATTGAGTCTTTGAGTGGTCTAATGTGGTGGTCTGGTTCCATGATATTGTAGAATTTTTCCCTGGCTTCAAGGTTCATGAAGTAGTAGGTGGTTCGAGTTGTGTATGGACTAGTGCTGTTGTTCCTAGAGGAAGGTTTTCTTTATTGGATGAGTTCTTTCCAGCAACCTTTTGGGTTGCAGTATCTATTCTTGTGTGAGTGGCTAGGAGGGTTGGGTTTTTTTTGGTGTTGGGTGGGATGACTGCAATTATTGGTGTTTAGGGGAGCGGTGTTGTGGTTGGGTGGTAGGTGGATGGTTTGTGGTTTTTTAAGGGTACATGAAGGTGGGTTTGATTGATGGTGATTATTGTAGGTGAGTTGAGTGTTTTGTTGTAGGGATTATGTGATTCTGAAACTATTAACTTTTTGTTAACAATACTAAAAAAGATTGGGTCACATTTCATAGGACGGGTGAGGGATTTTAGGATCTGCACCTTCAGTGCATATTCATGAAGAAGATAATTCAATGCCCATAATAGATTGACAAGTTCAAGAAAAGAGAAAAAGAATTAGATACAACATCTCTAATATAGAACCTGAAATATATTACCTCAATCTATAGAATAACATTTGGGGTAAACATAGTTTGAGGCCCTTGTAATATGGCATAGTCAGAGGAACAAACCTACATTTTAGGGTACTGCAGTTCTTGCACAAAACATAGTGGTTTCAATATCTAGTGAAATTACTCAACCATAGAACAGAGAATAGAAAGAGGTTTTTATTATAAATCATGATGAAAATAAGAATCAAAGGTATTTTACTGAAGAACAAGTTAAAGACAACGATAAAAGAAATCATCAAGATCAACTAGTAATCTTTGACACTAAAATGATAGTCCAAATCCAATCAATTTCTATCATAAATGATTACATAGACACAAAACTGTTTAAGAATCTGAATCTGAGGGAGTGAAATTGATAAAACTGAACTTGTTTTTTTAGATTCAAACTAAATTTCAAGGTATCACACCACAAATCTATCGAATTTCCCTAGCGTTACCCTGAAAACAAATTTTACCAGATTTATGTTTAGGTTGTGCTACTGCAACTTGTTAAATATTGTTTAAAGATCTTTGAAATAATCACATCTCTATTGAGATTTGATAACCATGTTATTAACAAAATCATTCATCTATTCTTTCTAATAAGGTATTAATGATATAATGTGTGTAGTGTTGGTATGTAGTGTCATCATTATTTAATCCAAAGGGCATGACCTAAATGGTGCGGGCTGGATTGCAGGTGGCTGGGGGATGGTGCGGGCTCGAATGCAGGTGGAAGGGGGCTGGAATACTGGTTGAAGGGGGATGGTTGCAGGTGATGGGGGGATGGTGCGGGCTGATTCGAAGGTGGAAGGGGGGCTGTTGTGGGCTGAAATGCTGGTGGCAACAGGCTGAAATGAAGGTGGAAGGGGGCTGGTGTGGGCTAGATGTGGCTGGAGAAGGGCCAAATCATGACATTACCGTGGCGTGACCGCGGCGTGACCACGACGTGACCGTGGCTTGTTGGCCTGGTCCAGCGACATCCGCGGGGCAGCATCTTCCGGCCATGAGCGAAGGGAACGAGAGGAGGCGGGGCAACATTCCGGTCATCACCCCACCGGAAAAAATTGTGATTAGTCAGTCTCAACATTGATCACAAGACTCGTGGAATACTATCACTGCGAACTGCCAGAGGGTGTCATTCTGGAGCAGGGCCAAATCACGGCGTGACCGCGGCGTGACCACAGCGTGACCATAGCATGACCACAGCGTGTTGGCCTGGTCCAGCGACATCCGCGGGGCAACATCTTCCACTTAGTTTCAAATAGGATGATATGGATGGCATGAGAGGATGTTTTCTCAGAAGATTTAAAGAAATGAATGCTAATCTGTGATGACTAGAGGATTGGATGACCCCTAATATACCTAATTTGGTGAGGGCTCGAATGCAGGTGGAAGGGGGATGGAATGCTGGTGGAAGGGGGCTGGTTGCAGGTGTTGGGGGGATGGTGCGGGCTGATTTGAAGGTGGCAGGGGGGCTATTGCGGGCTGGAATACTGGGGGCAGTGGGCTGAAATGAAGATGGAAGGGGGCTGGTGTGGGTTGGATGTGGCTGGAGCAGGGCCAAATCACGGCATTACCGCGGCGTGACCGTGGCATGACCGCAACGTGTTGGCCCGATCTAACAACATCCGCGGGGCAGCATCTTCTACTTAGTTTCAAATATGATGATATGGATGGAATGAGAGGATGTTTTCTCAGAAGATTTAAATAAATGAATGCTAATCTATGATGACTAGAGGATTGGATGACCCCTGATATACCTAATTCGGCGAGGTTTGGAGATCTAGCAATGTGTAGGAATACCTAGAGGAATACCCCATGGGATCAGGAAAATCACAAGTTACATAACATGTAATCTGACATTACTGGTATTGTGGGACCCTAGGCTGTGGAACTGGGCTTTTGGTTGGATTTAAATATCACATGCCACGTGACATGGTCACACAACATGGGACCCATCTTAAAAGTCTAACGACACTTAAAGAGTTTCTTGGTTCAAACAACCATTTTAATAAAAAGAGGGAAACCCCTACAGGGATATAAAAAGGGTCAAGTATGATGTGTGCTTTATGACTAACAACGACATCAAGTATAAAGAAAACATCAATGCAATAATGTTAATCAAGGTATACCACTGTGGGTTTTCGTAGACAGCGCACCTCCGTTGGAGGGGTTTTATTACAAAACCATAACTTATTTATCAAATGAAACAATTATCTTAACTAACACTTATTCAAGAATTGCAATTTAATATAAACATGCAAAATTAAGAAGGAAACTAAATGCAATTTAAAACATTCTTGAATTAAATAGGCTAGGAGAGGGACCCTACCTCAACCTCAAGGCACGTTTGCTTTTGATGACGACAAATCGAATCTTCCTTTTTTCCGCTTGCACGCATATGCAACTTAACATATATATAAGGACACCTAGCCCCTATGTATATATTTTCATGGCCAAATATGCACAAGGGGGTCCTTAGATATATGTTTATACTTGCATATACCCCTTTACACTTACATGCGTATGAATTTTTCATATCTATATATAAGCACACCTAGCCCCAATATATATATTCATATTTCCATGAGTGAATGTATATAAAGGGGGAAATTATATATGCATATGCCTACCTATGCATACACATGTAAGCTTTTGTCAATGGCGACTCGAATCCACCTCAATGAAATCCAAAACACACAACAAAAATATAAGGAACCCAAAAATAAAAAAAGCCCTAATTAAAATTGGGCCAAAGAATAAAAATAGAATAAAACTTACCCAAATATTGAACTCATTGTATTCTATGGTGGTGGATAGAACTGGTCTTATCATAAGAAACCACCTATAAGAAAATAGTGGGAAAAGAAATGAGATATAACAACTTCTTATATATATGTGATTAGTGTGTCAACTGTACATGATAAATGATACATGAATCCATAACCAACAATGAACAAATAATATTCAAATTGATATGTACATCCCAATACTAAATAACATGATCATTAATAAAGCTCTTTATTTTTCAAACATCACCTTCAATTGCCTATTCAAAAATCAAAAATCACCAAAATATGAAAATAAAGTAAACCTCCATCATCACTTAAAACTGAGAAATAGGGATTAGACATTGTTCTTAACCTAGAAAATCCATTCCTTGAATGTATAAAATACCTAAAACTCTTCATGCCTATATCCTTCTTAATTTTCTAGATTGAAACCTCATTTTTTAGCATGTTCTTCTTCTGGATTTCACCTTTATTCTTAGTTTATATAGGTTTATCAATTTTATAAAGTAGAGAATTTTCATTCTTTTATTCTTACTCAATCCGATTGGATTTTTCAAACCAGTTTGCTAATATGATTAGACAATCTTTTGGTGTATGATCTTCCTTATTCTTGATTATATATTCCTTCTTTGTAGAAACTATTTCTGAACATGCAATAATTGGTTCTTTCCTTTTATCTTTCAACAATTATTATTGTTATGGAATCTATGTCATAAATTCTTAAAAATTTGTACTACTTGGTTTCCCTTCCACATACACTTTTAACAGCCTTTAGAGTACCCTTTTTAGGCTCCATTTCAAACTTCACACTATAATTGTCAAGCACTAGCCCAATAAAATATCAAATATTGATACTTAACCCAACACATTGATCTGAATGAAATCTTAGAAATAAAGAATCTCTAAATAGCATATTTACCAATATAAACTCCTCATAATTAACTGAACACACTGACTATACCAACCACTATAGGTAAATCATTAATTTTGGTGTGGTCTTGGAACCAAATATGGTTCATCCAACATCTATCTCCAGACACTAAATTCATCCATTTACTGTCTAAGTTCATACATTTCACAACCTTGATAATGATCACCATCCCTTGATACGGATTTCACTCAAAAAGGAAAAGTATGAATCTCCCCACTATAGTATTATCGATACCATCATCAATCCTACATACACATGTCTAGTGCCTCATATCAAATTATGATCACTATAGAAGATCCTAGCCCAATAATCTCAACAAAATTTCTTTATTTAAAAACTATCATCTTTTAAACACACATTATATCCAACAAAAATAATACATTAAAAGATATTAGATAGAGAAATCCAAATTATAGAAAAAAATAATAACTTTAGGAATACCTCATTAAGTATGGTACTAAAATTCACTTCACCTAGGATGGCTTATCCCAATAAAATAATATAGAAACCCACATCTCGACACATACATGAAACCTATTTTCCCATCCCAATACCTATATTGATTCTATTCATATTGATTCAATTCATATTTCCTAACCACTCTATGTAATCAAGTCATTATGGGGTCTAAAACAGGATACAAAATGGTTCAAATATTTTCCATAGGGTTGATGGTTATGTTCCAATTGTTCATTAGTCCCCAAAAATATTTTGGAATAAAGTTCCTAGTCACTGCATGGTTATTCAGGATCAGTAAGCCTACCTCACGCCCTGTCTTCTATTCCATTCATATAAAAAACCATAAAAAATGAATCCCAAAGAAAATTGACTTAAAAAAATAAGGGTAATGATACTATATCTATAGGTATAAAACCATTATCCAACAACTCTATAAAACAACAATCCAAGATCAAAACAAAAAATCCTGATTAGCCATTGAAACTTGAGGATGAGGAGGAAGATGATATTGTGTCACTATCCCCACAACTACCTCCTAAGTCCAGAAATCCTTATCTCAAAACTATTAACACCCCCAAATCATAAGGGATAACTTCTGGAACCATGGTCCCACTAAGAATTTAGGTTTTAATAACATTTTGTAACAAACTATCCTAGGGTTTCATCTAACCTAGTACCCAGTCTGATCCTCCACTTGTCCCAAAGGTTATTCTCAATTCCCAAGGGATAGAAACTAGTGTTTGGGATGCATGAAACATACCTTGGGTATTATTTATCCCTCATATAGAAATACAAATAAGTAGCATAAATAAAATTAGTAAACTGACTAAATAAGAGATAGACAATACTAGTATCCAATATAATGGATGAAACTAATACAAAAAAATACAAAATGGATAAATAATGAATCAATAGTAGAAATAGATAAAAATAAAAATTAATAATATAAATAAAACAAGCTAGATTGGACAATATGAATCCCAAAATAAAAAAGGAAACCCCAAACTATAATAACAAGACTCCATGTGACCCGCTATCACCATACAACCCAACATCAACCTCGAAAGATCAAAATATAAGAAACCATCTAGAATGGACTTGAACCTCAAAAAAATATATTTATGAGGTAAAAATCCTAGTAATTTCCCAAATTTCAAATCTATGCAGTCTCATTCAAATTACATTTCCTAAAAATGCTAGTTTTAAATATAATAGAAAATTAAAAAAAATTATAAGCCTTTACATTAAGAACGAACAACACATCAAAGATGTGTTAAAAACTCTTTTTATATATTTCCATTAAATGAAAATAGTACCTTGGAAAACACACATCTCTTGATCAAAGACTATTTAGAAAAATATCATTTTAAATTACTACTTTAAAACCTTCTAAAAATCTTTTTTTGAATTATGTATTTCAAAACTCAGAGATGTTTCTAATATTCAAATGGTTTTCCAAAAAAATCATTGAAAATTCAATTTTCAAATAAAACTAGGAATTTTGGCCTAGAACCGTGTTTTTAAAACTCACACACACACTGGAGTTTCAAAAAAAAAACATCCCCATGTTTCTATTAAAACAATCCCAAAATCTATTTGGAAATAAACTCTTTAAATTTATGGAACAATCCTTTCAAACTCATTTCAAAATATTTTGAAATAAAATTAAAACCACACCTTTACATTCATTATTTTTAAAACCATTTATAAAACCATTTTTAAAACGTTTGAAAGATAACCCATAACATGAAGAAGAATGATAGTAGACAAACCGACACAATCGGGTCACTGTCATATAATAATGAGAGACAAACAACAAGTACATAGGTGCTAAGAAATTATCCAAGAAGTAGGGGATACAATCAAATAAAAAGTATAAATTCTCTAAGATTACCCTAAATAAGATCCTAATTTCATGGGATCTAACTAAAGGGATCTAAAAAATGGGCTCTAGGGTGACTTGGAATATCCCTATGTACAAACGGCACTAAGGTTCATGAAATTTTGAGGAATCTCACTCAATATTCCTTGAGATCTCCCAGTCCCTTGGGCTCTCTTAGTCCCAACCTCCCATGAGATCTCTCGATACTATGGATAATTTAACCTCCATATACTTTTTCAGATTCATGGACAACATCCATCAATAATTAAATATTCTAGTTTAGTGATTCAATTTCCTAAGACACCTATACCCACAACCAAGGGGTCCTATGACAAGTCAAAAGGATGTGAGTACAAGTAAATAATCACATAAATCAAATATAAATAATTTTAAATAACTCATGCCTTACCTTCTACAACCTTGCAAGGAAACAACCCCATTTACATCGAAGCATAAGTATCATATAAATATTCATCTATAATAAACATCCCCTCATGGGATCACAAGAAACCATGGTTATAAAAAGAATCACATAGGGCTCAAGAAGGTTTCAAACCATTTATGAAAACTCATTTCAAATAAAATTTCAAACATGCCTTTTTCCAAAACATGCTCATAATTCCAAGACAACACACCCTATTTTAAACTCATCCCAATCAACTCTTAGGAAAAATTTAAATTACTTTTTAAAACCAAATGGTAACTCATTATTTCCTTTTAAAAACCCTTTTAAAACTTTCAAATTTGTTAATTAGTTTCAAAACATTATTCACATGGGTTGACACACCCCTTTAAAATAAAGAAACCCATTTAAATTATTTAAAAATTTAAGCACCTCAAACACTTAGTTTCAAAAAATAATTTTATGAAATAAAACCACGAAAAACCTTAAGTCGGTGCTCACCACTAATTTTGAAACCAACATCATTCTTTAAAATCAGTTTTGGGTTTTTTTACAAACACTTAGCATGGAATATCATTATATTCCAAGGTTTAAAACAATTTTAAATCCAATTTGACCCATAATTGTTCATACAAATATAAATATAATTAATAAATAAGAATTTCAAAATCAATAATCATATAATGGAATTAAATATAATGTTATATAAAAAACAACTATCTCAGTTCAATAAAAATAAGTTGGATATTGTCTCTTTCGATGGAAAACACTCTACCAAGCCACAAAAGGTCCATATCAGGTAATAAAAATAAAAACCCTCCAAGAATAAATCCACCCTAATTCTAATTTCAATCCCCATTACTTCTAGGGTTCATTGGAGTAACATAAATCAAGATGATAATATATATAGAAGAGAGTGTGAGGCTTAGAAGAACATATCAGGAGAGAAATAATTTAAAACCAAGGTAATGTGGCATAAAATGAATGGAAAATATAGGAGGCTCCCTTGTGATAGGTTCATGGTATATTTTAATGAGAGGGATATAAATAAGGGGTTTAAAGGTTAAAATCAACCAAGATATTTTTCATATATTCCACTTTAAATGAATCTAGTCATGTCAAATGGTTTGGCCACACAGTTTACCAAATCGTGCAAAATCCATTTTGTAGAAAAAAACCAAATCACATGATTAATTTAGGACTCTTAATGATTGAAAAAACTATGCTACAACCATGAATAATATAATTTTAAAATTAAAGAGATGATTTTATTTCTTGCTGCATGGCCTACAAAAAGGTGGCAAGTCATTCTCCTGCACTATCAACCCCAAATGAACCTATATAGTTCCTGAAAGGACTTGCATGGTTTAAAAAACCTGTGTGATGCCCATGAAATCCAAACTATGAATCTTAAAAATGAACTAAACATAAGGGTTAATTGGTTCCACATAAGGGTATTTTCACTGTTTACCTTAAACTACGTTCCCTAACAAAATTCTAAATTTTCTATGTTTCAGGGTAAAAATTCCCAAAAACTTGAAATAAACCAGAATAAAATAATATAATATAAAAAACACTATAGTGACATGGTGGGTGTCACACCATAATAGATACCACCGACCTATACATATTCTTCACATACACACCTAGTGTGGGTCCCAAGGACCATCCAACAGTGAGTATAAGAATACATAGCAGAATTCCATGAAAATGAAAAAAAATATGGTCACAAGTTCACACACAATCAAGGGAATGTTATACAATATCTAAACACAACCCAATAAAGCAAAAAATTAGATATAATCCATTAATAAACTCCCACACGTGATCGAAAACCTACCTAGAAGGGAGAAACTAGAAAAAAATATATCTTCTCACTCATCCACGTCATTGGGACACCCTAAAAAAGTCCCACACCTTTAGGGAAGACACTTACCAACTCCTCATCCATAATAAAGAATACCAACACTATAAATAATAGAAAGGAAAAATTATTCACTATACACCATCAATGCATCTTAAGGTACCTATATAGATCCCTAACTAACAAAGGTACACCCAACCAATAACTACACTATCTTTACAAGAACTTTTTTGGCACATAGGGTGAGTAACTAAACTATTTTCATACCATTTTTCTTTAAATGAGGTGTTATTACACAATAATGTCACCAAATCTCATAGATTATAGTGACCAATCCTCTTGAAAAATCATAGATAATTCCACACCCAAAACCATGGGGAACCCCATGCTTCATTAAACCAGTGAAAAAAGTCATACCTCAACCAACCTGATCATAGGGTAGGAACCTAGTATCCCAAAGAACCCAAGGGTTATAATAAATAATCATATAAAGAGTAACTAAAACCTAAAACCACTCATATATATTGGGAGATCTAAGAGGTAATGAACTAAATCCAAAATATTTTTCATGCACAAACAATCTACGGAGGTCAACTATAATCATACCTAATCCATGAAATTCAAAAATATCAAGGGATACTGATGGCCCGTCGGTGCATGCAACCTAGCTAAATAAAATGTTATTGAATCACACTTCCATATTCTATTACTTTCCCTATAAATTGTTCCTTAAGATAAACCTAACACCCGAACTCAATTGCATGAAGAGCGATAAGCTTCTACCTGCAAATGGTGAGACCGCTGAGCAGAGGTCGTCGGGGAGGAGGGCATCATTGTGGGAGAGTTCACCGAGGAGGAGGGTACCGCTGTGAGAGAGGGCTGCATGGTGAGATCACCGGGGAGATCGTCGGGAGGAGGATACGTCATCGGGGAGGAGGGCTGCGTGGTGATATTGCTGCGAACCGGGGGAGGAGGAGGAGGGCTGCGGGGAGGAGGAGACGCCGTCGGGGAGGAGGGCTACGCGGTGATAGGGTTGTGAATCGAGGGAGGAGAGGAGGGCTGCGGGGAGGAGGAGACGTCTTCGGGGAGTGATGTGTGAATCAGGGGAGGAGGAGGAGGGCTGCAGATCGGAGGAGGAGGATCCCGATACAGATTGAAAAAAAAATGACGCTCGCTGATTTAGCCACGTAGATGGAAATTAACCATGGAAATATAAAATCTATAGCCACAGACCTATAAAACAGTGGCTATAGGTCTGTGGATATAGCCCAAATTTTTAGTATTGTGGGATACCAACACTGGATGTCGAGCCGCCCTGGCTCACAACTTCAGAATCCCTAAAATTGCGCTCTATGATCAGTGCCTGGTTGAATATAGAAGTGATGGAAGTTAACCTGAATATGTTCACCTAATATCAGATGTTGTGCCTGAGACCATACTCAAACTTCCTTACTAGGAATAACTCATCACCTTTTGGGATGGGCGTGAAGCACTACAACTATGTAAAGTGAGAAGAATACTCCATAACAGAAAGAGTACCTTTCTATAGACTCAAGAACTCTCATGATCGATCAGCCCTCAAGGTTTCCAGATAGAATTAGTCATAGAAGGCATGCTGGAACTCATCCCAAGCAACGACCTACTGGAATTCTGCCTGTGAGATCACATCCCACCATCTCTTGGTGGAATCCCAAATCATGTACGTAGCGAGCTTCACCCTCCTCTTTGGAGGCATCTACAGATGGTCGAAGATAGATAGAATGGCCTCCAACCATGACTCTGCAGCCTGAGGTCCTCCTTCCCCTATGAAGGTGGGAGGATTCTACTGCTGGAAAACCTGTGTCATCTCTGCCATAAAAGGGGCAAGATACGATACTCCACAGAAGGTCTGCATAAACCTCAAAAATACCTTTTGGAACTGTGCATCAGCACCTATGTCCGGAATAACGGCTGGTGCCAAGACTGGAACAATAGGAGGATTTGCTGGTAGTCCCTGATCAGCCATATCCAGTGTCTGATCGCTGCTCTATAATTGGCGTACAATCAGAGGACATCTCGGCGGCATGAATCTACAAGGTCAAGGACACACCTTAGATCAAGATTATCAAGGACTGAAAACTAGAAGTGTAAGAAGGGAACAGAAGAAAGAAATCATTCAAGTTTTTCAAAACATGGATACACAGCGTGTACAATTACTACACGACATGTTCACTTAAGACTTTACATGGGCATGTACTCCTGCCAAAACTAGTCGTGTAACACTCCATATACATGGCATGTTGTCCAAAAACACGGCGTGTACTTGGATCCTCTTCCCCTACCTGAGTTATTCTACACGACTAACCCACACAGTTCTCCTAAAACAAGACTACACGGTGTGTTTGTGCCAGACATGGTGTGTACTAGACGAACTTCATTGACCCGTGTTGTTAGTGACATGGCCGGTTACACGACTGACTCTACAAAACATGTTGGTTCTAGACACGACGTGTACTAAGAAGAGACTCAACCGACCCATGTTGTTCTCTACACGGCTGAATACTCGGGTTACACTACACGGAGTGTTCCACATTGACATGACGTGTATCAGAAAAATGATCAACCAACCCATATTTTTAGTCACACGACCAGTTATACGGTTCTACAACATGACGTGTACATCTGATACACGACGTGTCCTACCAAATATTTCCCAACCCCGTGTCTCTTCCCACACAATCTGTGACACGATTAGAGACTACTCGACGTGTACATAAATTATACGGCATGTAATTAAGAAAAACAGTTCCTTCCCGAACAAAAGGACACACGGCATGTGTTCATCATTAAACGTCGTGTATTCTGGTTTTTTCCAGACAGTAAGCCTCAGAAACTACTCCGGAAGCCCAAAAAACACAAAAATGAACATTTAAGTTCCAAATTCTAATCTGTGAGGGCCCATACTCCCTGCGAATCAAATCTTGGCATCTTATATATGTCATATACAAGGAAAACAAGGCAATGATCCACCAAACTCTGATCCATGAGGGACCATAACACCTTAAGAACCAAAGTTTGGCGTTCATTCAAACAAAACCTTACACAATTAAATACCCTATCAAATAGTAGGTATTCTATCAAGGCATCTATCACAACATCATTCATATCTAGCACAACATCTATCACAACAACATGCAATCGCTAATTCATCGTAAATGGCATGGCAAGAATGCATGACATGTGATTTCTAGCAAGTGCCTATATGATGCATGAGATGACATACCCTCACCTCATTGGGTTTCAATAGAAATAGAACCTCAATAACATCACTGATAACATCACAATACATGTTAATCACCTAATGGTGAAATCAAATCAAATGTAAAATTGCAAAACCAAAAAAATTGCAATAAATGAGGTAGATTGGATTTTCACTATACACGAGTTAGATACTCCTAGGAACAACTTATTACTAAGTACCTATTCCATCCTATCCCTGAATATAGGCTCCAAACAGTAAGTCAAGAAAAAAATAACCTCCTATGATACCACTTTGTAACGTCCCGGTTCCGGGTGCCGCCTAGAGGTGCCTCGGACCCGGTTGGTCACTTGGCCTCAAGCGCATTTCCCCAAACGCCAGAGGCTGCCAACTAACAGCGAGTGCCTTGGGTGTGATAGTGGGGAAACTATACCCTCATTGGCAGAGTAACACAGTGGAAGTAAAATAGATAACATAGCGGAAGCATTAAATATACCATACAATAGTAAACATCAGAAGACTAAAGAAATAAACAACTAGAGCACATATATAAATGATGAATGATACATATGTCTAGGAAATCAGCCAAACAATTCAAAATTCTAGAATACAATACTAAAACAAGTAAAAAAAAATAAAGTAAACAACTCCTCAGCATCGCAAGCCTCATCTTGGTCCCATACTCTCCAGCTCTAAAGCAGTCAAGTACCTGAAGTAGAAGGGCGCTTGCCCTTATCTAGACCTGCAACAATATAATCTGTTTGGGCCCAAAAGAATGACCCAAACAGGGTGTGAGACTAATCCCAGTAGGCAACCACCCAAATATCTGTGCCTAATAGTCAGTGAATATATATGACAGACAATAAGAAAAGGAAAGCAGTAAACAAGGAAGTACTCAAAAGTAAACAATCCTACAGTTTCAATTGCATTCAATTTTATATATCAAGTAAGAAGATAATCAAAAGTAGGTAACCCTATAGGATTAATAATAGCCTAACCCCTCTAGTTCAAACAAACAAGTACAAGCAACCCTCTGGGAAGTGCACATAGTCTAACCCCTCTGGTTCAGTGTTAACACAAACTCTCTGAGGAAGCACTCGCCGTCAATTCCCCCTATAGTCTCATATAGGTAACTAAAAGGCACTCTAGGTAAGCACTCAATGTCTAATTCCCATGTGTCCCTCATCGTGGAACTACAGACACTCTGAGGAAGAACTTACATCTATTCCCCTTGTGGTCTCACATCGTAACAGTAAAACAGACACTCTGGAGAAGCCCTTAGTGTCCATTCTCCCTATGGTCTACTACACCAGGTTCTCACAACCCTGTGTAAGTCAATCGAGCACAACGATACATAGTGGCCAAAGTAAAACTCAAGAACTAATTGGATATATATTCTACAAAATAACAACATATCAGATAATAATCACTCCATCCTACAATACTAGGCATGGAAAGCAAAGCAGTAGCCTAACGAGCAAAGTTAGACCAAACGGTCAAAACAAGAAAACATGGGAAAAACATCCATATCTTAGAAAATATAACTATAAACTCAACAATTGACCTCTATCCAATCAAACTAGGCATAGTAGTAAAATAAAAAGGGCTAAAACCATAAACACACAATACCCCATTCAAGGGTATCAGACACTTTTGCACATATAACTCAAAGACTATCTATGTAAAGGCACAAACTACCTACCTCAGTGTTGCAGGATTTCTATATGTGAATTTCAAGCCTTGAATCTCCCAAGAACACCATAGATCTATAAAAATTCTAAAAACAATCAACTGAGGATAACTCTTGAAAGAGGAGGAATTAGGAAATGAAGATCTAGAAGAATGAAGAGCTTACCGTGGTGATCCCAATGCAATTGATGACGGTCGATTCAGAGAATGGACTCTCGATTGAGGTCTAGGTGAAGATCTGCACTGTACGGATGCTCTCGGATGAAGAAGTCAAAGAAGAAGGGTTCTCTTCCAATTAGACGCGACCTCGGCCCGTTTAATGAAAAAAAATAGAAAGTATAAAGTGTGTACTTTATAAGTACAAGATGTGTACTTTCCTTAACCAGCCCCTGTATTAGGCGGTCTCCAGGTCACCACACATAGTCGTGTGTGTCACGAACCAACCCGGTTCGACCCTGAACCGGTCACCCGAGCCAACCCGCGACATGGACCGAGGGGTGTTCCTGATCCCCATGGGCTAGAAACTAGTGCCAGGCATCAAAACAGAGCCAGTGTGAATGATTTTGCCCAATGAAATTAAATAAAGTAGTAGAAATAAAATAGAACTGCATAAGATAAATAAACGACGGGAAAGGAAAAACACAGCCAATAAAAGCACACTAACCTGACCACGACCAAAACTCCTCACAACTCTGAGAGTCGCTCACAAGTCCACAACCAACTCTCAACCACAGCGAGAGAGCTCAAGTCAAACCTGCAATAAAACTAAAAATAGGAAAACACTATAGGTGTGAGTATTAAAAATCAGTAGGCGTGCCCAACAAACTATTCCCAATGCACTACTTTTAAACAAAGAAATTTACTAATTCTAGGTTTGAACTAAATTATAAAAAATATGGGTTTCCACACACACACTTCCATTTCTAAAACAAGTGACATTTCATTGCCCTTTTTAATTTAAAAACAAGCTTAATGTTTGAAAGAAACAGGTGCGTTGCATTTTAAAACATTTCTGCGAGCAAGTTAGAAATTAAAATTTCAATTGTTAGTCAAATGGAAAACCACACACAACACAAACTAAGGGAAATGGAAGAGAAGTGGCACACAAGGGCCAGCAACCAAACTAGACCTCTCAATCATCTGCCACATAAAAATAAACACTAAAGAAAACATGGGTCAAACCTAGGAGCCCGTGAAAAATCTAGAACACACCATACATGTGACTCATCCTGAAGGCATGCTTACTCTTGATGACGTCATAACACCCTAACGCCCGGTGTTTCCCTACATGGCCTAACCGAGGGGCCCAATCCCCTAGCAGAGTGTCATCCATACTAGGAGCCACTAGCCAGTGCGTAATCTAAACTAGTGTAACAATCATTCTCAGAAGATTCACTTACTATGAAAAATTCCCATGTCAACACATATAATAAACAGGAAAGGGGTGAGTCAACAAAGTCAATAAAGTAGCACAACCATCACACACAAATCATACAGTCAACGTACACCAAATATCACCCCTGAGTCACCCCAAAGAGGGTTTTCCAAAATAGCTTATTTTATTAAAGTGCCAAATGGGCCTTCACCAATTTTAACAGAAATCCTCATTTCTCAAGTGAACTAAAGCACTTGGTCACGCTTCAAAATAAATCATTTATCAATAAACCAGAACTACATTTGAAATTCCATGAATTATGTTTAAAGGCCAAACATGAATTCTTTCACTACTGGGTGTCTGCTCGTCAATAAAATATTTCAAATGTCGTGTATAAAATAAACGGCTATTTTTACACCAAATAATCATTTTAAAATTAATTATCTTATATTATTTCACATTAATTAAAATTAATAAAATATCAAGAAATTAATAAATTCTAAATTTAAAGGCAAGTGTAGTGGGGGACCTACCTCGGCTCGCTGTCCAAACACAATGGCACGTCACGCCTCGCACAGACGCACAAACACGCGCAAGCCGATGACCGTGGTGTCATGGAGTTACCTCTCCAACACGCTGTAATAAACGCACGACAACTGAAAACACATAACCACTAACTTAGAACAAACCAAATGAACAAACAACGCAAAATAACCAACTCGACATGTTTTCAAAACACAACTCACACCATCAACACTATTTATTAAACCCCTTTTAAAATCCACAAAGTGTTTACAAAAACCACACAACGCCAAAATAACTCACTAATTATTTTAAAGAGCCACCGGGCCATTTCAAGAAAGCACTAGAGTGCAAAACCAGACAAAAGAGCATGACACGATGAAATTAACATTTAAAAGCACGTGCGCCTAAACACGTTTTCAAAACCAAATTTGCAGTATCCATGCTTTTTAACAAATCATTTAAATTTTTTTAAAACAATTTCATGAAATACCATAAGGTGTTATACCAAAACACCCAAATCATCCTTTTAAACCAAACACACACAAAAACCTACCCCAAACATGTTTCTCATTTCATACACAATTTAATAAACCATTAAAATAATTTATAAAACAAATTCAAGAAGTTCCACAAGGATTTTACACCAAAAATGAACCCAACATCCTATTTTAAAACCAACTGTACACAAACAGCAAATTAAAACATGATTCAAAACCTTTATATAATTTAATAAACCAACTTCACAACTTATAAAATAATCTTAAGTGGAACAAAAAGAGTTTACATATGAAACACATAAAAAACACAAAATTCTCCCTTTGTACGCTCTAATGAACTATTTGCATAGTTTATAAAACACTAATAAAAAGATCAACAAGGGTTTTCACAGGAAATTGCACGCATAACGCATAAACATGCTGCTAACAAGTCAAAAGTATATTAAATATCAAACAAAACCCGATTCGCAGCACGAAAAATAATAAATAAACATGCTAAAATAATTAAACTCACAAATTAATTCATCAAACAAAAGTTATACACAGAAAAATCTACCTCGGACGTTGACGGACCACCCGAAAAAGGTGCAAAACCTCGTTCGCACCACAACCGCACCTGCAGGAAGCCAAAACCACCATACGCAAATAAAATCAAACCGACTAAAACAAGATTAACCCCTAAATAATAACCCTAATGATGATAACACAAAAAACAACAACATACTATCTCAAGGGGGGTTGTGGGTCCGCCTAACCAGGGGGTGAGTTGGCATTGTGCGGGCGGGGTGCTGCAGCAGGTGTGCGGAATGGAAGAAGAGCTGGGCGCGACAGGCCGGGGCGAAGGCCGAGCAAGCATGGTAGACGGCCGGTAGAGAGGGGTGTGCTGTGGGTGGCGGGCTATAGGGCCAAGGCATGGGAGGCTATAGGAGGAGCGTCGGCTGTCGGCTAGAGCGCTGGGCGCAAGGCGACAGTGAGGGTTTAGGCAGAGTGTGCTGGTAGGCCAGGAGCAGCTGGGCTTGGATGCGAGAGGCCAGGTGGAGGTTGGCTGGCGAGGTGGCAGTGGCCACTGGGCTGGTGCAAGGAAGAGCTGCGAGGCTTCAGGAGGTGAGGCGAGGGCCTTGGCACGGTGAGGGAGGGTGCTGGTAGCTGCAGGGCGGAGGGAGGCAGAGCACAGAGGGATAAGTTGGGGGCAGTTGGCTCGTGCAGAATGAGGCTGTAACTGGGGGGGGGGGGGGGGCAGCGCTGGATAGCGAAGGGGGGACGCGAGGCCTAGAGGGTGGCTGGTGCGGAGAGGGACAGAGGTGAGGCCTATTGCTCAGGAGGATGACAGACAGGGGATGAAGAGGGGGGGCACGCAGGTAGAATAAGGTTTTTTTAAATTCACACAATAATAATATTATAATAATAATAATAATAATAATAATGTAAATAATAATAATGATAATAAAAATAATAATAATAACAGTAATCATAATATAAAGAATAATAATAAAACAATAAAAAAATGATAATAACCATAAAATTTATAATAATAAAGATGATAATAACAAAAAATAATATAAATAAAAATAATAAAAATAATAACACATTATTGATATTAACATTATCAATTACATAATAACATTATTATTATTTCAATTGAACCATTTAACCCACTTTATTTACATAAACTTTATTTATTTTAATCGTTAGATACTTGCACGGACACCCGGCTAACGACGCGACCACTGCCTGCTGTGCGGTGACCGCGCACGGGTCTGAAACCCACGAAAGATATTAAACAACGAAAATTTTAAGTCGGGATCCAGGTCGGACCTTGGCTCGATGACCCAGAGCCAAGAAATAATAAAATATAAATAATTTAAGAAGTTCGAGTGCGGCAATTCTCCCCACCACAGACACTTTCTGCCCCCAGAAAGTCACCCAACCGAATAATGGACCAAACCAGAATCCATGTCCAAATAAAACCAGAAGAAACCACAACATAAGAGAATGAGAGAACACGAGAGGGTTCTCCCCACCACAAGAACTCAACTAGTGTGGAAATTTTAACACCCAAACATACCACCCCGGGAGGGGGGGGGGCGACACGGGAACTCCCAACCGATCCAGACTAACCTCTATAGTGCGAGCGAAAGAATACCTCCGCTGAAACTTGGAACTCTCGACTCATACCAAAGAAAGCCCAAACACTAGAGAAAAAAATCCAAGCAGAACTTAACCCAAGCAGTAAACCTGAGCATAACCGTAAGCCTGGACTCCTCCACAGGCACTTACATCTCCAAACGAATGCTACTAAACCAAGATTGACCCATACAAGGGTCAATCACACTCTTAAGAAAAACACACAACGCAGAAAACCCTAAGCTAACAAACAAAACTGTTTAGATTACAATAGAGAATGCTTGTTATAACTCCATGGAAAACAATGAAATTTCAACAACGTCAAAACTTTAACATTAGAAAAACAATAATGAAACAACTTTAAATGTTCCACCACCAACACAGAACACGAAAACCGAACCGAGGCTTCACACCCCTGGAAACTCCTGGCTACGCGCAAGCTTCACCCCAAGACCTGTGGTTGGGGTTCTGATGGTTGAAGTATCTTCTAACTTGTAGTCAGGCACTAGAATCCTTCGGTCACAACGTCTTCTTCAGGCGACGCTTCCTGCAGAACTTCTCTAGATGACCCAGACATCCGCAACGAAGACACGTCTTCGGAGGGATGCGACATGACGACTTCACATGCCCGAACCAGCCACACTGGTGGAACACCAGTGAACGGTCCCATGAACTAGAAGCCAGAACCACTGTAGAAGACTCTTTAGCAACCGGTTCCTCTGGCACACCCTGCTCGACAAACGAGGAACCTTTGCAAGTAACCGAACACGCTAGATTTCCAACCATCTGCGCTCCAGATACCAGCTCCGCTAAAAACGCCTCATCCACCAACTTCTCAAAACAATGGTCCCTAGAAGGGAGTACCCACTCCTTGATCTTTGGGCAAAGACCTCTGATGAAGAGTGAAGTCTTTATCGATCCATGCGACGCTACTTCCAGAGAAAATGACACAAGCTCCTTGAAATGGTCAACCTATGCCTTCACTGTCCGTTGGACTTGTTGAAAGCACATAAGTTCTTTCCTTTTCTTTGTCTTCACCATTTTAGGTATAAACCATCAGATGGAGACAGATTTGAAGACATCCCACGTCATCCCAACTTGCATTGACGGTGGGGCAAGCAACTCCCACACATCCAGAGATGGACCTTCAAACAGTCCCAAAACAACACGCACTCTGATAGCTTCGGGAGTTCCCAACATCCTAAAAGCACAATCAACCTCTTCAAACCACATAACTACCTTTAACGTACCCCAATCACCGTTAAGTATAGACAATGTCCAAGAAGGACCAAAAATTGGGCATGACTTATCCGAAACTCTGGGGACCTTTCTGGGTGGTATTTTCTGAACAACATACAAAACACAGAACCAAAACCAATATCAATCTGAAGCAATATCATTGAAAGCATCTTCATCCAAAAAAAACCCACTCAAAAACCAAACAAATACCAAAACAACACAAAAATACTTTTTTATTTTAGATTTCAAAACTGCCTTCTTTGAAGGCCATTTTCCAAATACCCAAACCCACTTTTCAAACCAAATTTATTTTTTTTTCAAAAATCATTTTCCCTTTAATTGCTTTAGAAAACAAGGTCAAGCCTTTAATTCCAAGTGCACACCTCTGTAATCCCATGAACCGTTGCACATGTCTTCATCCGCTTTCATCCATACGCACCAACATGCACTTCCAATTCATTCCCTCACATGTGTAAACGTTCATAAAGAGTACCCGAGGTTGCACCCAAACCATATCTCTACCAGTTCCAAGTAAACACCAATTTTTTTTGACCAAGATATTTCAGTTTTAAAACCCATTTCACGTATTTAAATTCATTTAAAAGAAATTATTCTCATTTCAAAAACACTGTTTTCATTTTCAAAAGCGCACTTACACCAGTCAGAACCAAGATGACACTCAACTTGCATCAAACTACCAGACTGAAGGACTAGTAGTTACACTTAACCTGGTGACATGGTAGTGGGCCATGCCCCAAGTAAGCGTCAACAACTTGAAGGAACTTAAACCGTGTACTCGAACTCCACATGGGTCACAACTTCATGTGAAATCACGATGTAACATCGGCTTGCCTCTGTTATCATCCATCAATCTAAAACAAACCAGAATGAGACAAGGACCCAATTCCCGGACTACCCCCGGTGACTCGAGGTTTGGAATGGGCGAGGGTTCATGAAGTCCTTCCCGTACCTACCTATTGAGTCCCAACAGTCCTAATCTCCATCTACCAGACATCCTAAATAACAAGGTCCTCCTTTGATACCATTTTGTCATGAACCAACCCGGGTCGACCCTGAATCGGTCACCCGAGCCAGCCCGCGACATGGCCCAAGGGGCATTCCCAATCCCCACGGGCTGACAACTAGTGCCAGGCATCAAAACAGAGCAAGTGGGAACGATTTCACCTAATTAAATTAAATAAAACAACAGAAATAAAATAGAACTCCACAAGATAGATAAACGACAGGAAAGGAAAAAAATGGCCAACAAAAGCACACTAACCTGACCACGACCAAAACTCCTCACGACTCCAAGAGTCGCTCACCAGTCCAAAACCAACTCTCGCCCACAATGAGAGATCTCAAGTCAAACTTGCAACAAAACTAAAAACAGGAAAACACTATAGGCGTGAGTATTAAAACTTAGTAGGTGTGCCCAACAAACTATTCCCAATGCACTACCTTTAAAAAAATAATTTTACAAATTCCAGGTTTGAACTAAATTATAAAAAATATGGGTTTTCACACACACACTTCCATTTCTAAAACAAGTAATAGTCGATTGCCCTTTTTAATTTAAAAACAAGCTTAATGTTTGAAAGAAACAGGTGCGTTTCATTTTAAAACATTTCTGCGAGCAAGTTAGAAATTAAAATTTCAATTGTTAGTCAAATGGAAAACCACACACAACACACACTAAGGGCAATGGAAGAGAAGTGGAACACATGGGCCAACAACCGAGTTAGACCTCTCAATCGTCTGCCACATAAAAATAAACACTAAATAAAACATGGGTCGAACCTAGGAGCTCCTGAACAATCCAGAACATACCATACATGTGACTCATCCTGAAGGCATGCCTACTCTCGATGACTTCATAACACCCTAACACCTGGTGTTTCCCTACATGGCCTAACTGAGGGGCACAATCCCCTAGCAGAGTTTCATCCATACTAGGGGCCACTAGACAATGTGTAATCTAAACTAGTGCAGCAATCGTTCTCAGAAGATTCACTTACTATACCAAGTTCCCATGTCAACACATATAATAAAAAAGAAAGGGGTGAGTCAAAAAAGTCAATCAAGTAGAAAAACCATCACACATAAATCATGAAGTCAACATACACCAAATATCACCCCTGAGTCACCCCAAAGAGGGTTTTCCAAAATAGCTTATTTTATTAAAGTGCCAAATGGTCCTTCACCAATTTTAATAGAAATCCTCATTTCTCAAGTGAACTAAAACACTTGTTCACGCTTCAAAATAAATCATTTATAAATAAACCAGAACTACATTTGAAATTCCGTGAATTATTTTTAAATGAAAACAAGCATTCTTTCACTACTGGGTGTCCGCTCGTCAAGAAAATATTTCAAGTGTCATGTATAAAATAAACGACTCTTTTTACACCAAATAATCATTCTAAAATTAATTATCTTATATTATTTACCATTAATTAAAACTAATAAAATATCAAGAAATTAATAAATTCTAAATTTAAAGGCAAGTGCAGTGGGGGACCTACCTCGACTCGCTGTCCAAAAACAATGGCATGTCATGCCTCACACAGATGCACAAACACGCGAAAGCCGATGACCGCGGTGTCGTGGGGTTACCTCACCAACACGCTGCAACAAACACACAACAACTGAAAACACATAACCACTGACTTAGAACAAACCAAATGAATAAACAGCGTAAAAGAACCAACTCGACATGTTTTCAAAACACAACTCACACCATCAACACTATTTATTAAACACCTTTTAAAATCCAAAAAGTGTTTAAAAAAACCACACAATGCCAAAATAACTCACTAATTATTTTAAAGAGCCACCAAACCATTTCATGAAAGCACTAGAGTGCAAAACCAGACAAAAACACAGGACACGATGAAATTAACATTTAAAAGCACGTGCGCCTAAACATGTTTTCAAAACCAAATTCGAAGTATCCATGTTTTTTAAAAAATCATTTAAAATTTTATAAAGCAATTCCATGAAATACCACAAGGTGTTATACCAAAACACTCAAATCATCATTTTAAACCAAACACACACAAAAACATACTCCAAACATGTTTCTCATTTCATAAAAAAATTAATAAACCATTAAAATAATTTATAAAACAAATTCAAGAAGTTCCACAAGGCTTTTACACAAAAAACTCACCCAACATCCTCTTTTAAAACCAACCATACACAAACACCAAATTAAAACTTGATTATAAACCTCTATATAATTTAATAAACCAACTGTACAACTTATAAAATAATCTTAAGTGGCACAACAAGAGTTTACATATGAAACACATCAAAAAAACACCAAATACACCCTTTGTACGTTCTAACGAAGTATTTTCACGGTTTATAAAACACTAATAAAAAGACCAACAAGGGTTTTCACAGGAAATTGCACGCATAACGCATAAACATACTGCTAACAAGTCAAAAGTATATTAAATATCAAACAAAACCAGATTCGCAGCACACAAACTAATAAATAAACATGCTAAAATAATTAAACTCAGAAATTAATTCATCAAAAAGAAGTTATACGCGGAAACATCTAACTCGGACGTTGACGGACCACCTGAAAAAGGTGTGAAACCTTGTTCGCACCGTAACCGCACCTGTGGGAAGCCAAAACCACCATACGCAAATAAAATCGAACCGAATAAAACAAGATTAACCCCTAAATAATAACCTTAATGATGATAACACCAAAAACAACAACATAATATCACAAGGGGGGTTGCGAGTCTGCCAAACCAGGGGGTGCGTCGACGTTGTGCGAGTGGGGTGCTGCAGCAGGTGTGCGGGATGGAAGGGGAGCTGGGCACGACAGGTCGGGGCGAAGGCCGAGCAGGCAGGGTAGACGACCGGTGGATAGGGGTGTGCCATGGGTGGCGGGCTGCAGGGAAGAGGCACGGGAGGCTAGAGGAGGAGCTTCAGCTGTCAGCTGGAGCGTTGGGTGCAAGGCAACAATAAGGGTTTAGGCCGGGTGTGCTGGTAGGCAAGGAGCGGCTGGGCTTGGATGCGAGAGGCCAGACCCTCAGCTGACTGCGTAGAAGGAGGCCATAACAGGGGGGGGGGGCAGCGCTGGACAACAAAGGGGGGATAGGAGGCCTGTAGGGAGGTTGGTTCAGAGAGGGCCGGAGGCGAGGCCTGTTGCTCTGGAGGACGACGGACAGGGGATTAAGAAAGGGGGGGGGGCGTAGGTAGAATAGGGTTTGGGTTTTTTTTGATTCACACAATAATAATATTATCACAATAATAATAATAATAATAATGTAATGAATAATAATGATAATAAAAATAATAATAATAACAGTAATCATAATATAAAGAATAATAATAAAACAATAAAAAAAATGATAAAAACCATAAAATTTATAATAATAAAGATGATAATAACAAAAAATAATATAAATAAAAATAATAAAAATAATAACACATTATTGATATTAACATTATCAATTACATAATATCATTATTATTATTGCAATTGAACCATTTAACCCACTTTATTTACAAAAACTTTATTTATTTTAATCGTTAGATACTTGCACGGACACCCGGCTAACGATGTGATCACCGCCTGCTGTGTGGTGACCGCGCACGGGTCTGAAACCCATGAAAGATATTAAAAAATGAAAATTTTAAGTTGAGACCCAGCCCAGACCTTGGTGCGATGACCCAAAGCCAAGAAATAATAAAATATAAATAATTTAAGAAGTCCGGGTGTGACAGTGTGCACGACCGTTACACAGCCAGCACACGGATACCTGTGGTAACCAAGTACATGGTGTGTACTTATAAAGTACACGACATGTACTTAAGAAATTTCCAGAAACTCCTATTTTTCTCAAAAACACCTGAAAAAGTAAAACATACCTGAAAAGAAGATCCGGGTTCTTATACCAAGTGATTTTGGAACTACTGATGATGAAGAAACTCCAAGAAGTTGAAAAGTGGAAGTTGTCCATGAGACAAAGGAATTGGATTAGAAATTGGATGAAGAAATTAAATATAAAGATATTCGGATGCAGGTACTAGAAATTGAGGTCAACAATCTAAGAGGCTTAAATCAAAGGATTATTGACATGGCTACTGATTTGATGGAGAAAAATGATTCCCAAGCTGAAGAACTTCAAAAGTTGTCTATAAAGAGAGAAAAGATCAAAGATGATGTTAAGGGAAATAATCTGAACTTAGATGAAATTCAGAATTTGAAATCCAGAAATGATGATCTTACTACATAGATATTTGAACTAGTTCAGAAGTATCAGAGGCTATAACAAGAGAATGCACGCTGTTCTGATTCTGTTGCTCAGGAAAAATTGAAAGTAAAGGAGCAAAGTGACATAGTGGATAAGCTCGCACATGAATTAGAATATGATATATGTATGGGGAAGGATCTCAAGAAATAAATCAATGCTCAAATTTAATCAAGGGATATGAAGATTCAACAACTGGGAGAAGAGATTTAATTAGAAAATAAAGAAGTGGATAAATCTAATACCAAAGGAAAGCCCAAGTTAAAGGATGCATTGCACTTACTATTTGATTACCCTTCGACTTCTAATGATGAAATGAAAAGAAAATATGCTATTTATAAAGATAAATAAGAACATATTTTCTTATCTCAAAGGCCATACAATCTGGGAAAGACCGTCATTGGATTTGATGAATCCCCTCCCACTCCTGACAGGAAGAGAGTCGTGAACATATCCAAAAATAGAAAATGTCTTGCAGTCTCTAAATACATACCTAAAAATTATTTTATAGGAATTAATGATCACATGTTCTATTTTTGTGGGATTCATGGTCATACATCAAGCTTTTGTTTAGAGGCTCATTAATACATTTCATACTGTGAAGATAACAATTTTTCTAAATTTGAGAATAAGAAGAAGCATCATGAGAAATCTCAGAAGAGAGTATCCATGAAGTGCTTCTATTTTGGGAGAATGGGACACACCATGGGTATGTTTTAGGAAGTTTAGAAGCTCACTGTTATAAGAAGAACTCAAACTGCATCATCATCACAACCGAGAAATAATGAAATGAGGTATGCCTTCAATGCAAGATGTTTTATATGTTCTAATCATGAGAATTTGTAAAGACAATTCTATAATAAGAAAGTGGGGAAGGAAAAGGAACCTAGAAGGATATCCTTATTACAGGAAATGTATAACGAAAAATCTTATACTGGAAGACAACATGGTGAGCTGGAAAATAGGTATATAGCCTCAGGAGAATCACATGGATCTCAATAAAAGGTGTATCAATCAACTCCTCTGTTACACTCACAAAAACTCCCCAGGAATGGATGTGGACAATCCTGGATGAAAAAGGTAGGAGATTCCACAAGTGTAATTAAGAATAATGTAATGTCAGTGGAAGTATCAACCCCAATAAGAAAAGGTGGTGTGACTCGAACAATTGATAAAAGAAATATGACTAAAGAATGTCCTGGAAAATTCGCATGTCATTCCACACAATGGAAAGTGAAGGTAATAGAAAGAACTCATCAATGGAGGAATAATAAAGAGCAGATGATTAGTGAAGAGATACCTTCTCGGAGAAAGAATCATGAAAAATGGTATATTGGATGAGCATCAAAGAAGGGAATTTCTAATAATGGGATTAATTCCCAAATTATGAAAAAGGAAAAGCATCCAGATGATGAATATCATAAGAATAATTAAAATGTGGGTAAAGATTGCCTAGTCGTATGGTAAGAATAGTTAAAGTTGGCTAGGTAGTTGGAGCAGGAAAGGAAAGAGTGCGATTCTTTGTAAGAAATAATCAAAGGGTTGAACCATCAGGATCAACCACAATCCTCTTATTGAGGATTATAGAAGATCCCCTCTCCCTATGTGTTTAAATGATACTAACTAACGATCAAGTGTTTCAGGATTTTGGGGGGATATAATCTATGGGGAAGTCACATCATAAGATGCAATGTGGTGAAAAAATTTTCTTGGTAATGACAACTAATTCAAATCTGTTATTAGGATTGAATATGAAAGGAAGTAATTTGATTCAATGGATAGTGATGGTGTTATTAACTTTATCTCTTATTTACTACACTGAGTTCCAAATCGATAGTCTTATAGGTTTTGTTGATGGATCATTTCTAAATGGAGAATTCATCCAATGAAGATCTCATTGATGTAATTGAGTTGGAAATATTTCTCAAACCTGCAGTCACATGTGGAGAAATGATGCAGGAGAAGAATAATGTTTATGGGTATAAATAGTGGGCCTAACCACATGAAGTGTTTCATAACATAGGTGGAGCATTCAATATCACAATCATATGAAAAATCTATCAAAGCAATAATTGGATGAACCAAATCAGGTGTTAGTTGTCTATTGAGAGAAGACATATTGTGGGAGAAGTAGCAACATTCATGTATTTCATGATTATATATTTCATTCTAACATTATGGTATCATCTGACTATTTTCAGGATACCATGAAGCTGCGAGAGAATATCAACAATGTTTCAACAAGAAGCTGAGAAAATTAGTTGAAAGAAATTATTTCACTGAACAATGACATAATAACAAGTTGTCTGTTGAAAGTGATGAATTGGTAAGAGACTTAGGGGGAGTAGAAGTGGGAAAATGATAATTCAGAAGTAGATATTGTTAATGACCATGAGGAAGTCAAATCTATATCAGCATGAAAGTCAAAGAGTTGAGCTGAAATTGACATCAAGGATATAATTGGTAATCAGATAGTGCTAGTGTATACATGAAGACAATGACATGGTTTGTCAGATGAAGAAGTCTTTATATTGGTTGAAGCAAGCACCAAGATCATGTAAGGAGAATGATATCAAAGTAATCCCAAGGAAATCAACATTCTTGTAGTAAAAATAATACTTCAGTATATCAAAGGAACTATGGATTTTGGTTTGATGTATAATGAAAAATCTTAGCTAGAGCTATTGGGATATACAGATGCAGATTGGTCTAGTTTAGCAAAAGATAGAAAATCAATATCAGGAGGTTCTTTCTATCTTGGTAGATTGTGTATTTCTTAGCTAAGCAAGAATCATAGATTGCATTTCATTAAGCACTGCAGAAGCTGAGTATATTGCGACCACTCAAACATGCACACAATTATTTTGGATGATGCAGTAGCTTGATGATATGGGAGTTGAAGTGAAATCTCTTATTGGAATACATTACGATAATTAGAGTGCTATCAATATTAGAAAAAATCTAGTACATAACTCAAGGATAAATCATATTGAGATAAAATATCATTTTTCAAGGAAAAGGTGGAGAAAGGGCTAGTGAAGTTGGAGTATGTGCCTACAGAACTACAGGTTGTGGAAATTCTAACAAAGGTCTTACCCAAAGAAGCTTTTGAGAGACATCGACTGTCTATGGGAGTCCAGTCAACTCCCTACACTTGAAAAAGTGTGGCTGTGGACCCCCTCTCCCTGAGGTATGGTGTGTTTTTCCCTAATGTGATGATCTCTGTTCTCTACTATGTTGCATAATGAAAAGGAGTGACCTTTGTGTTCATTGACAAAGTGGGAGAAAATGTAACTGATCAAGGGGGAGAAAGTGTGTCTTTTATGGGAGAAAATGTCTAAGGTCAAGACATGAAGAGAAGCTGACAGGTGGAGCAGTGATATAGGGGGATAAATGAGATAGGGGGAGAGTATTAAATCTGAAGATGCTATAAGTAACCAATCAAAGAAGATATATCACGACAGCTAAGGCTCATGATGAAAGTAGTTTATTGGTATCAGTATGGTATCAACAATTGGTGTTAGAAATGAAGTGATTCATTTATTAATTTTTCATACTACTCTTGTTTCTCACACCGAGCTCGAGCATTACTTATGTGGGATTAGAGTATGTGGTGAGCGAATCTTTGGTTGCTTTCTGAATCACAAGAGGCGAATGATGGTAGATGATGGAAGGAGATTTAGTGAGGTATCAAAGTGTAGAGAATAATTATGAGAAGAGTTGTCAATAAACCCAAAGGGGTATATTGTTGGGAAAAAATCTCTCAAGGTAACATTTTAGTATTTCTGGGTTGGTTGTGTTTGTTGAAAAAGTAGGAGCTCAAGTATTGGAAGATCCGGAGGTGGTACAAAAAGAATATATACAAGGTGGCATCGGTTTTCAGTGTTTTCCAAATTTTTGGGGTCTAAAATTTTAAGTTTGGTGAGATCTAAAAAAAATGGATTTTCTTGAAGATCTCATCAAAATATGGCAAAGGTCTGAATTTTGTGAATATGGGATTCATGAAGTTGTTTTGGAAAATACATGAAGAAAGTTGACGGAGATCTTTGTGATAACAACAAGCTTCACGAACGGAAGATGTGAGCTTTGGAAAAATTAGATTTTCTTGAAGATCTCATCAAAATATGGAAAATGCATGAATTTCGCAAATATAGGCTTCATGAAGTGTTTTTGGAAAATACATAAAGATTGTTGATGGTGAACTCTACAATTACGGTGAGCTTCGCTAAAGAGATTCACAATGGAGCTTCACAATTCAAAATTTTTGGAGCTTTTCCAAATGGGATGACACAGCGTTGACTTCTCATGGAAGGTTCAAGGGTCAGTGGAATCACCTATAAATAGGCCTCGAACCCCTTGAGAAGAGTAGAGAGTTTTTCATGAAAAATATTAAGTCTCTCAAATTGTGAAAGAAGTTTGTGATGGAGCTTTGCTAAGGAGATTTGCTAAGGATCTTCACGAAGGAGCTTCACAACAGCTTGTTTGTGCTCTACAAAATTGGGATCTTTGTGAGGGAGCTTCACAACAGCTTGTTTGATCTCTTTGAAATTGGGATCTTCACAACGGATCTTCATAACAGAGCTTCACAATGGATATTTGCAATAGAGCTTCACAATGGAGCTTCACAACAGATCTTTGCAACAGATCTTTGCAACGGAGCTTTGCAAAGGCTGGTTTGGGCTTTGCAAAATGGGGAGTTTTGAGAAGTAGTGATCCTTGGAAAGGTAGTTCTAAGGTTATTGACTAGTTTTTAGTGGTAAATGGGTATTCATCAGTGGATAAAATTTAGACTTCAACATAGCATCTACATACAGTATAGGATGCATTCATTAGTGATAATGAAATGACCTACAAGTCTTTAAACTATGAGTGGATCCTTTCTAGAGCAGCGAGAAAAGGAAGAGGAAGAAGGTGATTCTTTCTACTTGTAGTGAACCAGAGAGAGAGAGAGAGAAATAGGGACTGACCCTTGGAAAAGCAGTGTACTGACCCTAAAATTTGTGAAGGTAGTGAGCCTGGGCATATAAGTGATCTATCCCTAACATTGTAAATTGGCAGTGAGATTTAGTGGATTTGGTACATCAGCACATCGCCATTGTATGATCCTTAAACATAGCCTAGTGAGGGTTAACCAAATAAAAATCTCTGTGTTTTCCTTCTTTCATTCATTCATCACATTCAAAGCATCATCATCAGATAAAGAAGGGAAGAATATGATCGGTGTCAACACATAAGTGCGAAAAAAGTGACCCTTATAATTAAGAGGTCAAGATCTAGTGGGGTAGGAAGAATAAGTTTAAAAATAATATCCATACCCTAATTCAATCCCCTCTCAGGGTATTTAGGCCCCTTTTGGACCTAACAAAAAGAATAATGTAATGAAAATAATAATGAAACTAAATGACATGTTGAATATCATACAAATAAAAGAATAAAAAGGCGCAAATAAATACTCCAAATACCACGGTCCTGAACCCCTTGTTGGTCCCATCTCCAAGCTCCAACCCATCCAGTAATAAGTCAATAAAATACAAGGTTATTTTCCCTTTTACAAACCCGCATCCATGTAATTTTATCAAGTACAAAAGGACGGCCTGAATAGGGTGTGAATAAAAATCAGTAGGTCGACATCACCATGTCTAAAAAAATCCATTCTGGGCAACATAGTGCATGCAATAAAGTGAATAATAGGTGTATTAATTAATTCAACAATTAATATAATACATCAATCAACCTAATTCGACACCCTACTGAAATTTCTTTTAACATGTAGCACAACCATGCCAACCACAATCATCAAACCAAACAATCTTATTTGACACAATTCCAGAATTTCTCTGAGCATGTAACACAACCATGTCAACCAAAATTGTATACACATGGTATAACATATCACTGGTCCAAGCCCAATATATAAGAATCTTAACATGTGTTAGGGACAAGATTAGTATATAATCATCACAACATATTTCAGGGCCTAGCCCAGTATATATGCACCACAGCATGTGTCAGGGCCTAGCCCGGTATATAAACATCGCAACATGTGTTGGGACCTAGACCGATATATAAGAATCACAATATTTATCAAGGTCTAGCACAATATGTAATCATCACAACATGTGTCACAAATTCATATCATAATATAAATCATGTCATAATAGAAATCTTATCACAATATAGCTACATAATACCAAATGGTTAATTATGCTAATTACTATTTGTCTTCTAATTTACCCATTTAATTAATTAATTAAATATGTAGTTTCCAAGGTGATTATATAACAAGAAATCACTTGAAAAACAAATCATGATAAAATCATATGTAATTCAACAATTAATCAATTTTTCCAGTATATCACGGGGATTTAAAGTAAATCAGATCAAGTCGTAACAAGTTCCAAGTCTGGCACACCTATCGGGTGGCTGTGGGTCTCAGTCTCCACACCTATGGACCCAACGAGGTCCAATTACGGTTTAAAAAAAGAAAAAATATTTAATAGGGATTATATAATTAGTTTGGTTGCACACATGGTGTGACGAAACGATTTCACCTATTGCATATACTATGAAAAATTAAATCAAACAAATATGGATTAGATTTAGACCACCCACCTTGAAAGTGGATAAGGCGGTAACTAAACTCCACATCTGTGATAGCAATCGACCTTTTACTTACTTTAAATAAGAACCATAAAATCCATTAGTAATGGATCGATAAGCGAAAATATAATCGAAAGGAATACCTTAAAAATCTAGGTCTGGAGATCCAAGATCCGACGTACGCTTGCTTCTAGATCAAAGTGGACTCCCAAAAATCATCTGTGGAAGGTCTATAGTGAACCAGGAGGTGCATGGATGGTCTACAGTTGAAGAAGGAGGTACACAAAGGGTATTCAATCGAAGATGGAGGTGCACAGAGCATCTACGACTGAAGGGGGGGGGGGTCCTCTTTAGGTAAATGTGACATTGGGTAGGTTTTAAAATAGGCTGGGCATGAATTTTACACAACATGAATTTATTTCACATCATGTAAGCATCAAATTCATTTTTATCTATTTTACCCAATATCCTATCACCAATATTTAAAATAAACATTAAATATAAATTGTACGTTGTGTAATATGTTTCCATGAAATGTATAATTTTGTGACATGTTTACATGGTGTGTAAATATTCGTGACATTTTTATAGGATGTATAATATTTATAGGGGTGAATTAATTCATGTAGTGAATTAAATTCATGGTGTCTACCCAAAAAAATTCACATCATGAATTAGGTTCACGACCTGAATTTGTTCTGCAGCCAATACTCACCTCTTATCCCTTCTACACCCTTGTAACACTCAACCCATCTCGGACCTAGTCTTGAAAAACCAGGGTCTAAATTAAAGACAACCCAACTAAAAGAGGGTTAACCATAAAATTTAAAGTGAGACATACCTGAAAATATATAGGGATCTTACAACCTCCCCACCATATAATAGATCGCCACTGATATATTCCATGCATCATTGTGGGGTATTAGAGAATAAGTCTGTCCATTTTGATCGCATATCAGACTCCCTATCCTAGGTCTACGCCTAAACATGTCCATGATGTCACTGCACTCATACTAAAGGCACAATCTTCCCCCAAAGATTCGACTCACTACAGTCTAAAATACAGATCAGATGCTCCTCAAAGGACGCATCAACATCCAGCTTGATGTCATCAACATCTATCACGTGATAAGGGTCATAATGATATCTCAAAATCTAATACAAATGAAACACATCATGCATGAAACTATAGATCTATGGAAGGGACAAACATTATGCCTTTGGACCAAACCTTTCTACTATCTCAAAAGGTTCGATAAACCTGAGTACTAGATTTTATTATTTTATAATATAATTTTCCCCAAACTAGGAGACACCCGAATAAAAAATAGATGACCAACCTCAAACTCTAGAGGTAATCTCTGATAGTCAGTGTATGATTTCTGTTGACTCTGCATGGTCATCAACCACTTTCTGATCAACTGGACCTACTTAGTCGTCTCTTGTACGAGACGAATCCGAAAAAGTTTCGACTCACCGGTCTCTAACCAGCAAAGAGGGGAACTATACAGTCACCCATACAAGGCCTTAAAATTACTCATCTGTATTGATTCCTAGAAGCTGGTATTATAGTTGAACTCCATGAGTTCAAAATGCTTCTCTCATGAACCCTCAAATCCAAAACATAGTCTCCTAACATATCCTCCAGAACCTAAATAGTCCACTCAGATTGACCATCATTATGAGGATGATAGGCTATACTCAGAAAAACCTATGATCCCAAAGCCTTCTGAAGACCTTTACAGAATTAATACGAGAAACGAGGATCTTTATTAGAAATTATTCTCCACAGAACACCGTGTATCCAAACTATCTAGAACACGTAGAGATTTCTTAGATCATCAACAGTGAAGTTCTCCTTGATAGGCAAGAATTTGGATACCTTCATTTATAGAATCACCCATAAAACATCATTCTTATGGGGTGTCCTGGGAAATCTAGTCACAAAATCCAAAGTGACATCAACCCATTTCCATTCCGAAATGGGTAGAGGCTGCAACATCACAACAGACCTCTAATGCTTGATTTTCACCTAATGATAGGTGAAACATCTAGCAAAAAATCCAACTACCTACGTTTTAATTCCGAACCATTAGTATTGTTTATGGATATCATGATACATATTTTTCAAATTGGTATGTATTTCCCATCTAGAAACATAAAAATCTCTCATCAGCTCCTCACGCGAGCCTGTAGGAACCCATACCCAACCATAAAAAAGAAGAGAAGTGACACTGTCAAGAGACCATACAGATAGTTAATCCCCACCATATAAGATATCCCTAATAGATAATCCCTATAGATATGATAATCAATCGATCTTGATCCAGTTCAAAATCAAGGGTATAACAAATGTCAAAGTTAGAGCTACTCATCATTGGGACTGCTGAACATCTATGTGCATGTCTGAAAAGAGTTCCATTATCCGCCACTCATCACAAGACTATAGTACTTTTCATATTCATTAATGAACCCCTATATGGAATTCCTCGACACATGTCCATTTCGAAATATTAATATTTAATTAGACATTTCACAAGTAGGCTCATGGTGCTCCCCACCGTAGAAACCAACTTGCTAATACCGCTTTTGACCCATGACATTACCCAACCTTGAAGTCGCATATCAAAACACAAACTTTGTGGTCCAATGACCCGATCAACACGAATTCCATCCCACCATGATTTAACATGTAAAAAACACCTACCAGAGTTGGTACCATATCCTATCTATGGTTCCGAGCCAAACAGACGAGTATTCATTGTACATGCACAAGGCCCACATTTTACAACCTCTCCTTAGAAGGTCCCAATTAAACCTTGAAATACTTCATCATACCTAGAATGACATTCCCAATCCATGGTACCAAATTTACAAGCTTTTACAATAATTTCACCCCAAATAGAACATTCCTCACTTTTGTCTCATGTTTCACCCCCTGAAACATGTCATGAAATATTTTTTCACATGTTTCACCATTGAAACATGTATTTAAATATTTCATCACATGTTTCACCCCCTTAAACATGTCACAAAACAATTATTCACCACTTAAATAAAGTGATGAAATTGGTTCACCTCCTAAAACAAGCCTCGAATCATGGTACACCCTATGAACCATGCCATGAATAGTGGGTATCCCCCCATGAATCACCTTCTAACAACAACTGAACATTTGGAGCCTGATATCGATACACCAACTCTATCTAGTGTCTCATCTGAATCCCAAATATTGTGTTTTCATGAAACCAGAAAAAATTAGACATTACAACTTACCAGTGTTCAAACGTCAAGCAGACCATCCAACAATTTATTCTACCAAGACAATGACCCTTCACACATGAGGATCATCCTCTAACAGTGGTCTCCCCACTATATATATTTCCTTACACTACTCCATGAGAATAACCCCAAGGAGTCCCTTCATACAACCAGTAAGATGATGTCAAGATATTAGGCATGATCATATCTAAAATATGAGTAAAATAAGATGTCCCCAATGGTCACCACCGCAAACTTGACAATTTTTGATGTCACCTCTTACTATAGGGACATGTAAAACTCATTCAAGGGTCCCATGACTCCCTTCCCAAAAATATCTCTCCAATTTCCAAATATCATGGTTCAAGAGGGACTTGTTATCCAAGAATCACCAATGCCTCACTACTATATACCAAGAAGTCATGAACAAAAGATTGTTATGATGCTACCACCAACATGCTGCTCAAGTTCCTTATCTTAACTTAAATGATTTCTAATGACAACACAACTAATTCTTCACGCCATAATCAGAATGCATCACTTTGATCTCTCTGAAAATAGCAGGTGCTCACTCCCAAGCCACCCATTACACACATCCCAATGGATTTTCTCATTTCCAATATTTTTTGACCATATTTTTCTCATTAGAAACCCCTAGGTTGATTGCCTACATATGACCATTCACTAAACCCAACTCAAAATTCAATGATTTATGAATCTTTGGAACTAGTCTCAAAATACCATTAAAAAATTGACCACATCTCATGGTCCATCATCCTTAACATGCTAGAAGCTCCCTTATAATTTCTCTTAAAAAATAGGCACTTTACTAGTGCCAAGAATATTCATACAATCGCCTATCTCATGAGATTATTCTAGAATTGTAGGTGTTCATACTTAGCCTATGATGTGTCAACCACATCCACATGCTTAGTCGTCACTTGGTGCTGTTCAATTCATGATCTTCCACAAATTCTAGGCTAGTCTAAGAAGCATCTATGTAGAAAGATTCACCCTCATGTTTGTGGGTGTCTTGAGGTGATTGAAGATCATCTGTACTGACTTGATCTAGAACTCGGCTACTTAGGGGCCTCCCTCCCTAGTGAACATAGGTGGATGCTGTAGTCGAAACTCTCTCACTAGCTCAGACATCACATGCATGGTGTGAAGTGTCACCCTTTCTATGGATCACATGACCCTTAGGAAGCTGTTGTGAAGATAAACATCCATCTTATCCTCATGAGCTACAAGATACTTTGGCTCAACTACATTAAGAGCATGCTGATTTCCACTGTATTAACATTTAATTCAATATAACATGGAGGAATTTTCTATACAAGATAAAAACACTCCTTATAACACAGGATAAGAACAAGTTCAACCTCAACGGATAAAAACAATAGAGAACCACCATCCCATGGTCTCTCTATACATGGATTAACAAGTGATTTAGCATGACATATCAATTCATTTATTTCATTTATCAGATATAACATGTGTCTCATTCCACAATTCATATATGACAATATATCACATGCAATAAATATATCTCTATCATGAACAATGTATACCAGTATATATCCCTATGTGCCTATCATGATGCATGAATACTCATCTCTCATCATACCGAGATGCAAGTATAAATCTCATGAACAATAACATCACACAATATATGGAACACCCAAGGTGAAATAACATCAACCGTAACAAGCGAACAACATGAACAATAATCCCATCCATAGGCACTCAAACCCCCCTATACATGGGTTAGTTACTCCCATGTACAAGCTTATTAACAAGTCTAGAAACATCCTAGTAACCTTTATACCTTTACCAAATAATAATGCAATAGAAAAGAAGCCTGGAGCTCTAATACCACTTTGTAATGTCCCCAACTTGGTGATCCATCAAGAGATCAATCCAGTTGGATACATGACCTTAGACATGCTTCCCTATATGCTAGAGACTTCTGAATAGAATAAAGGGTCTAAATAATATAGCGGGGAGACTATACCCTCTGATAAAGAGTTTCATTAAAAGTGGAAAATAATAGTAGAGTAGAAGAAATAGTGGAAAAAATACTGATAAATAATCATACAACCAAAGTTGAGAAATAACCAACTAAATGAATCCAAATAATAAAAGAATAATGTAATTACAAGCTAAATGAAACTAAATGACATGCTGAAGTTCATACAAATAAAAGAATAAGAAGACTCAAATAGAGACTCCAAAGACCATGGTCCCAAACCCCATGTCGATCCCATATCCAAGCTCCAACCCATCCATCAAGAAATCAATCAACTACATGGTCATTTTCCCTTGTCCAAACCTACATCCATGTAATCTACTCGGGTACCAAATGACGGCCAGAATAGGGTGTGAGTAAAACTCATTAGGCCGATACCATAATGTCTAAACAAATCCAGTCTAATCAATATGGTACATGAAATAAAGTGAATAACAGGTGTATTAATTAATTCAATAATTAATACAATACATCAATCAAACTTCTTAGGAACCCTTCCATAATGTCTCTGAGCATGTAGCACAACCATTCCGACCAATACTATGAAACCAAACAAATCACTTCGGTACCATGCCAGAATGTCTCTGAGCATGTAGTACAACCATGCCAACCAAAACCGTATACACATAGTATAACATATCATTGGGATGATACCACTATATAAGAATCTCAACATGTGTCAGGGCTAAGACCAATATATAAGCATCACAACATGTGTCAGGGTCTAACCTGATATATAAGCATTGCAACATATTTTAGGGACTATCCCAATATATAAACATCACAACATGTGTTAGAGACTAGTCCGATATATAAGCATCATAACATGTGTCACAGGTGCATATCACAAGAACAAGTATATCAAAATAGAAAGCTTATAATAATATAACCACATAAGACTAAATGGTTAATTCTTCCAGTTACCATTTGTCTTCTAATTTACCCATTCATTCAATTAATTAAATAAGTAGTTTTCCAGGGTGATTCTATAATAAGAAATCATCTGAAACATATGTCAGGCTAAAATCATATGTAAGCCAAAAAATAATCAAATTTTATAGTATATCATAGGGATCTAAAGTAAAGAAGACCAATTCAAAACAAGTTCCAAGTTCAGCACACCTATCAGGTGGCCACAAGTCTCAGTCTCTACGCCTATAGACCCAATGGGGTCCAATAGTGGTTTAAAAAAATAATAAGAACTATTTAAGAGGGATTATAAAATTAATTTTTCCATAGATGCAGTGTGCCGGTGTGATCACACCTATTTCATATACTATGGAAAATTAAATTAGACAAATAAAGATTAGATTTAGACAACCCACCTTGAAATCGGAGAAGGTAGTGACTAAACCACACATCTCCAATAACAATTAGTATCTTACTTCCTTTCAATGAGAACCATAAAATATGTTAGCAATGTATTGAGAAGAGAAAGAAAAACTAGAAGGTGTACCTTAAAAATCTAGGTCTGGAGATCCAAGAGATGACATGCGCTCACTTCTAGATCGAAGCAGACTCCTAGAAGTCATATGCGAAAGGTCTATAGTGAATCAGGAGGTGCAAAGATGATCTATAATTGATGAAAGAGGTGTGAAGAGGGTCTTTAGTCAAATAAGGAGGTGCATGGAGAATTTGTGGCCAAAGAGGGAGGTCCTCTTTAGGTAGACACAACACTGGATAAGTTTTAAAATAGGTTGGGTGTGACTTTTACATGACGTGAATTTATTTCACATTGTGTAAGTATCAAATGATTTTTTCTATTTTACCCAAAATCCCATCACCACCATTTAAGAAAACATTAAATATAAATTACACATTTTCTAATATATTTATGTGACATGTGTAATTTTCATGATATGTTTACAAGGTGTGTAAATATTTGTGACATGTTTATAGGGTGTGTAATATTTATAGGGTGTGTAAATATTCATGACATGTTTACATGGTGTGTAATATTTACATGGGGTGAGTTAATTCAGATCATGAATTAAATTTATGGTGTATTCCCAAAATAATCCATGTCACGAATTAGGTGCACAACATGAATTTTTTATGCAGCCAACACTCACCTCTTATTCCTTATACACCCATGATATACTCAACCCATCCCGTACCCAGGCTCATCAAACCAAGGCCTAAATTAAAAATAACCTGACTCAAATAGAGTTAACCATAAAATTTAAAGAGAGACATACCTGAAAAAAATTCAAGATCTTACACAGCATACCCTACCTCACTATAAACATATGGTATCATGGTTTTCATCAGAAAATATAAGTGCAGGATTCATGACATGCATTAATTATAATCTTAAAGTCTAAATACCATTACACACACTCATAGATAGGAATACCTGATGACACTAAAACATGTAGAATTCCTACCAGTGGGTCTATTCTCATAATCTCCCATCTTATATATTACCAAGTGATAACTTCATGAGAAGAAGTATCATTTTCTTACAAGTACTCACACCTGATAGTATATAAACTACGTGTCCTATCATAGTATGCTATCCAACTACAAAACATTATTTAAAAATATCATCATAGAACTTCAAGGTTTTCATCATAGCGAGGAACTGCTATGACCTTATCAATGTGATGTATATTTTAGGACATTATTGCATTAGTTTCACACAAAACAATGAACAATATGTAATAAGAAGTTTTATTAATATTCAATATATCAAATATACATGCAATCAAAGTATAAACAGTTGGTCCTAGGACACCAATTCCAAAAAACTCCCACTTGGAATAGATCCAACTACCTAATACTTTTAGTCCTATAGACCATGAATGATAGTCATGTTTTTTCTGAGTCAAGGATTTATTCAACGGGTTCACCACATTTTCTTTCATGGAAATACTACTCACTACAACTTCACCTCTCTGAGAAAAATACCTCAAGAGATGATAATTTTGAAGTATGTGCTTCATCTAATGATGTGACCTTGGATATTTTTTGAGAGCCACCAATGTAGTATTATCATAGTAGAATGTGATATGGTATTTATTAATAGGTACTACATCAGTCTCTTGGAAGAATTTTCATATCCATACTACTTCTTTAGCTTCCTCAGAAGCTGAAAAATACTTGAAATCTGCTATAGAATTTGTGACCACAACCTACTTTGAGCTTTTCCATCTCACAAAACCTCCATTCAAAGTGAATATGTATCACTTTTGTGACTTCTTGTCATCTTTATTAGTTTTGAAACTAACATCTTCATATCCTCTAATAACTAGTTCCTAATCTACTCCATAAACTAGGAACATATCCATAGTATGCCTCAAATACTTAAGAATAGTCTGGACTGCCATCTAATGGAGTTCACCTGGGTATTTTTGATATCAACCTACCATACTTAATGCTTCAGTGACATCTATCCTAGTATATAACATAACATACATGAATGAACAAATTTTTGATGTGAATGGAATCCTTATCAATCTATTTATTTCCTCATGTGTTTGCGAATACATTTTCCTAGAAATATGAATGTCACATGACATTGGAAACAATCCCCTCTTGGATTGTTCCATACTACATATCTTAAGTATATTTTTAATATATGTACTTTGACTTAGGTTGAACAACTTATTGGATTTATCATGATGGATATTGATCCCATGAATATAATGCACCTCACCCAAGTCCTTCAAGTCATGTTAAATAGACATCTTACTAATGGTTCCAATTAAGGAAGTTTATTTTTGAAATCAATTTTCCAAATCTCATAGTCGTGGTAATCCATAATGGAAAGTATTTTTCTGATGGATTTCAACATTCCAAAGGGTGAAAAGTTTTTTTGTAGTCAATTCCTTAAAACTGTTTAAACCCTTTTGCAAATAGTCTCTCTTTATAGGTACTAACTTGTCCTTCTATGTCAATTTTCTTCTTGAATACCCATTTTCAACCAATGGTATTTACATTCACTGGAGGATCTATCAAAATCCAGACTTGGTTTTGGTACATGGAATCCATTTCAAAATTCATGGCTTCTTTCCACTTGGAAACATCTGTTCCACTTAATGATTCCTTGTTGGTTATATGATCATCATTATCAACTAATAATGATTCACCATCCTTAGTGACTAGAAAACCATACCATTCTAGTTCTCTAACCTCCCTAATAATCCTATGCAGTACTTGTGTCTCTAGAAAAACTTATTCTTCCATGGGGATTTATGGAATTTGTTCCTATTCCAACTCTTATGTATCTTGATCCTGGACTTTATTGATGTCTATCTCACTCCAACTATCTCTTTTATAGATAAGATCATTCTCAAGAAATTTGGGATGTCTGTCAGCCAAAACATTTTTTTATGAAGGATTGTATAGGTAGTATCCCTTTGTCTCTTTGGGATATCCTATAAAGATGCACTTTGTGCCTCAGGTTGCAAGCTTGTTACCTGAAGAGGCCTTAACAAACACTTCGTAGTACCATGTATCTACGTAAGACAACATAGTTTTCTTTCCATTCCATAATTGGTATAACATAACATTTTTCTCTTTATTTGGAACTCAATTTAGTATGTATATTGCTGTTTGTAACATGTATACCCTAAAGGATAATGGAATACTTTCATGATTCATCATTGATCACATAATGTCCAACAAGGTGTGGTTCCTCCTTTCACTTACACCATTCCACTAAGGCGTATGAGGAGGAGTGATTTGAGATAGTATCCCAAACTCCCATAAATAATCAATAAAGTTTTGATAAATATATTCTCCACCATGGTATGAGTGAAGTTTATTAATCTTATTACTAAGCTGTCTCTCAACTTAAATATTTTATTCCTTGAATTTATCAAAATAATCCAACTTATACATCATTAAATAAAAATTTCCATATCTACTAAAATCATCAGTAAAAGTTATAAAGTGTGAGTACCCACCCTTTGTTTCAACAAGAAATGGTCCACACACTTTGGTATTAACTAATTCAAGAATCTCTTTAGCCCTTTCACCTTTCCTATTAAATGGGAATTTTTTCACTTTTCCTTGTAAATATGCATGACATACACCAAGTGTTTTTACTTCAAAAGAATCTAAATATCCATCTTGATGTAGTTTAGTCAAGCATTTTTTATTTACATGACCTAGCTAGTGATGCCAAAGTTGGGTCTAGTATAATTCATTTAAAGTAACTTCATTATGGATTTCCATTACTTAGTTAATGTAATCCAACACATAAAGACCATTATTTAAATGTTCCTTACCATAATAAATATTATATTTATAAAATAAGAAACATTTATTCCTAAATTTAAAAATAAATCCATTTGTATCAAGTCTGAATATAGAAATAATGTTTTTGGTAATAGATGAAACATAATAACAACCCTTCAAAACCAAGATCAATATGGTTAGCAATGTGAGGTGGTAGTCATATATAGCTACAACAAAAAGTTTAGCTCTGTTGGATGCTCATAGATCTACCCCCTTGGTTATAGCATCCTGCCTTTTTATCACATAAACTTTCATTACATTTTACAAAACCGAGGATCTTTAAGGTTTAGTGTATTGGAAACCAGGAACTTAAAACATGAAAACATAAAACATTCTTCTTAAAAACTTGAAAGGATTCTCCTCATGTTCATCCTAGGTTCATTACGGCATCACATAACCTGGGTACATACATCAAAAGAAAGGGTGAGCAGAAGGCCCAGTAAGGGAAACAAGAGAAACATTTTACATGTGAACTTGAGATATTTCAATAAGGTCATGAAAAGAACTTTAAGGCATGAGAATGAAATCATGAGGCATATCATAATAAAAATAACATTTTTCAGAACTTGAAGATGTGGCTGCAACATTTAATATAGACAATCATGAACATATCACCAAGGTCCATCCCCAAGGTGTCATTTGAAAATTACCAAGGTTATTCACCAAGGTATCGTGAAAATTGTAATCTCTAGTGGTTACATCATTACCCAATGCATTGGAGCGCTATCAGGGCGCACCCTTAAATTTTCCTTTATTATCATGTGAGCCATATATATCATCATCAAAAATTTCATAAATAACCCATATAGCATAAAATAAATGGGTTTCATTTCATAATCATAACGTTTTAAAAACTGCTTTAAGGACATGATCTTTACGTCACTTTAAACCCACGGAAGGGGAGAGAGGGTTTCATGTATGTAAATCCCAGAATTTAAAATAGAAAATTTTGGTATATATGTGAATACCCATATAGAATAGATATATTTGAGTATTCACTTAATAAAATCAAAGAAAGAGAGAGACATCTTGAGACGAAAATTCTGCAGCATAACGGCTATGTTACAGGGTTTTAGAAAACATTGAAAAGAGAGGGGACATGGGTCAAACATTCATAAATGACCCATAAAACAGTAGAGGGACAGAATATAAGTGATTTAAGAACATTGTAATGAAATTTGAAAATATACCATATGAAATGAAGTACATGAAAGGAATTCAAAAATAAGATTTCTCTTATGAAAATTTGCAGCCTAACGGCGTCACATAAACTTCAACCAAAAATGAATTGATGAGATCAAATAGGGTCTCTCATCATATGAACATAAAAGATCAGTATGATATATATAGAGATCATACCCCAACATAATAAAAAGGAACTTGCAATACTTGACATGGAATTAGAACTTTGAAAAGGGAGAAAGGTGCAAGGACCACTTAAAAATTCAGCAGCCTAACGACGCCACTTAAACTTCAAAATAATGAATTGAAGAGATCAAATGGGGTCTCTCATCATATGGTCATAAAAGATCAGTATGATAGATATAGATATCATATCCCAACATAACAAAAAGGAATTTTAAATAATTGACATGAAAGTAGAACTTCAAAATGAGAAGGGTGAAGAACCACTTAAAAATTCGGCAGCCTAACGACGTTACTTAAAACTTCAAAATACTGAATTGAAGAGATAAAATGGGGTCGCTCATCATATGATCGTAAAAGATCAGTATGATAAATTTAGAGATCATACCCCAACATAATAAAAAGGAACTTGAAATACTTTACATGAAAATAGATCTTTACGTCACTTTAAACCCACAGAAGGGGAGAGAGGGTTTCATGTATGTAAATCCCAGAATTTAAAATAGAAAATTTTGGTATATATGTGAATACCCATATATAATAGAGATATTTGAGTATTCACTTAATAAAATCAAAGAAATAGAGAGACATTTTGAGACGAAAATTCTGCAGCATAACGGCTATGTTACAGGGTTTTAGAAAACATTGAAAAGAGAGGGGACATGGGTCAAACATTCATAAATGACCCATAAAACAGTAGAGGGACAGAATATAAGTGATTTAAGAACATGGTAATGAAATTTGAAAATATACCATATGAAATGAAGTACATTAAAGGAAGTCAAAAATAAGATTTCTCTTATGAAAATTTGGAAGCCTAACGACGTCACATAAACTTCAACCAAAAATGAATTGATGAGATCAAATAGGGTCTCTCATAATATGAACATAAAATATCAGTATGATATATATAGAGATCATACCCCAAAATAATAAAAAGTAACTTGAAATACTTTACATGGAATTAGAACTTTGAAAAGGGAGAAAGGTGCAAGGACCACTTAAAAATTCAGCAGCCTAACGATGCCACTTAAACTTCAAAATAATGAATTGAAGAGATCAAATGGGGTCTCTCATCATATGGTCATAAAATATCAGTATGATAGATATAGAGATCATACCCCAACATAATAAAAAGGAACTTGAAATACTTTACATAAATAGATCTTGAAAAATGAGAAGGGAGAAAGAATCCGTTACAAAAATTTCGGCAGCCTAACGGCACCACTTAAAACTTCATAAAACGAAATAATGAGTAAGAGGGGATCTCTCATTATGTGAAAATGAAAAGGGCAGTAAGAGGAGTATATAATAACACCCTTTAACATAAGAACATGTAGCATAAAAGAAATTACATAAAAGATATTTCTTGAAAAGAAAGAGAGAGATCGGATCCCTTACCTTAAAACGTAACTCTTAAAACTCAAAGGTTGGGACCTTGAGGGCTTGAGGGCACCTTGGGAGGACTCCTTGGGAGGTAATGAGACCATAACTTCGTTGGGGGAGAGTGGGGAGTCGAAATGGATGAGAGGAATTCTTGGTATTTATAGGGAAAGTGAGGGGACAAGGCATTAATGGCCAAGAGATACCTCAAAAGTGGTTTTCTCAAAACCATGTGCTCTCCCAAGATATTTCCCATGAAGTTAGGCCACATGAGTCCCCCCATACAATAATTCATCACCTTTGGTCGAACATCCCTTAAAATATCTCATGATATCATCATGACACAGTTATGATGTCATTAAACATACCGAAACCCTAAAACTGTATTTTTACTATTCACTGAAAATTCAACTTTCTCAGAAAGATCCAAAAATTTCACCTTAATCAAATATCAATGCTCTGATTTCAAAAATGAACTCCATTTTATAAAAATAATTTTCTAAATATTTTTAATTTATTTTTTAAATAAATACACTATTCACCAAAAATTCATTTTTTAGAAAAAACCCCAAAAATTACCATAACATAACATCGGTGCTCTGAGTTCAAAAATGAAATCCATTTTATAAAAATAATTTTTTAAATATTTTTAATTTAATTTTTAATTAAAAACACTATTCACTCGAAAAAACTAATACTTGAATAATAATTTATGAAACTGTTATTTAACCATTTTATTGAATCATATTACTTAATCTAGGTGCCTAGATTATATTAATACTTTCTTTAAGTGAGATTACTAATCCATTTGGACACATTACTAATCCTAATCATAAAATCACTATTCATAATTTACTATTCATAAAAAATCAAGTTGATCTTATTAGACTCTAAATTTCGTACTGAATATAATTGTAGAAGACCATTTTTTGAAAATCATTACACATTTTTAATTATTTAAGGTTTACATAAACATTTTTAAAATATACTTTTTCTAAAATTCATCAAAAATATGCATACTATATTTATTCGGTCATTTAAAAATTCATAAACATCATCATAAGAAGAAATCCCAATTTTTATTTAAAACAAAGGATTACACAAGGCAGTTACGGTCTCATTACATAGCCCCTTATCACACCAGCATAGGACCTAAGTGTAAGGTGTGCTAAGGTGAGAGAATCTGAGGGAGGCTCGACCAACATCGCACGAGTAGTAATTTATATTAGTTTGAACTTCTCGCAAAGACGATTCTGTTCTAGCTTCACACGATGAAGTTCGGCTTGGGTTTGGTCCAGAGCAAGCCCAGTGGTGCTACCTCTTTCCCAAGTTCTATTAGATGGGCTTCGATCAGTCCAAGACTACTGGGTGAGGCCATCGAATCTTCTTTCTATAACAATTAACCAAGATTACTTGTATTTAGAGACAATAATCGAAACGTTTAGTTTCCAGCGGTCATATTGACCAATGGTCATATAACAGTCAAAACCCAACGGTCTCATTTTAATTATAATCATGTTATCAAATGAAATATTTTTGTTGAGTATAAAAAATAAAATATAAATGACACATAAAATTAGGAAATAAGATTTATTCAAAATTTCGGGTCGTTACAATCTTCCCCCCTTAAGAAATTGTGTCCTCGCAATTTTTTAAAACTGGGTTTTGAAATTTCATTGAAAGTCCCACACTGAAAAAGGACTCAGTAAAACTATTACTTTAAAAGAAATAAAGGGAAGTAAAAAGGTCACCCGAGTTAACCCATACTAGGATTCCATGTAGGAAAACATGGACATGGAAGAAAAAACAAAGGGTCAAGTTCTGGGGGAGAGTGATAGAAAACATGATTAGGAGAAAGTTAACAATAAGAAAATCCCAAACTTAGGATGTGTGTAAACGGTCTTTGATTACCTAGTAGGAAACGTAAACCAACAACATTTTTGTTTTACGTTCCTTTTCATAATTTTGAGGAATTCATTTACTATATAGAATAGAAACATAATAAAATATACCTGTCTTCATGTAGAGATTCATCCTTTAATAAGTTTCTACCAAAACTATTCTTTTCTCCAAACGATGAGCATTCAAAACTACTTGGTCTCATCAAAACACAAGAATCATCTTCTAGAGAATCACGTAATCCACAAAAGATTAACTATCTATTTCTTCTATCTTTAAACATTATCCCAAAAACAGAAAGGGTAAGGTTAAACAACTCTTCAAAAAGGAAGAATCCCATAGGAATGGAAACAACTTTTAAATCTTCAAAGTTCCATGGTAATACCCAAAGTTCATCATAGACCATTCCATAAATAACAGTCCTTAAAATTCCTCAAAATAAACCAAACTAAGATTGAAACCGAAATACAAGAAGGATTTGGTAACATAGTCTTCCAAAATAAACTTCATTGTTCATCTCCAAACAACATCAACCACTCCTAAAATCTTATAAAAAAAGTATCTAACCTAAACATATTTTACCCAAGATAGGTTAATCATTCCCATAAGTAACCTAAATTACTATAAGTCCACCATAAATTCATCGATTCTTCAAAATATAATTCAACCTTACTCCTCAATGAAAATACCGTAGTAATCTATTTTCCTCGATCATATAGGGTCCCTAAAATAGTGAACGTCTTCCAAAATAATAATCATATTTTAATCCCCTAATCATCTCTATCATATTAATACGGTAATAGTTGCATTTCCTATCACATTGGTTGTTGGGACATGTTCTTCCATTTCCCGCCATTAACTACGAAAAGAAAGTACAATTAGGGGATTGAATACTTAGCCAATAATCATTAAAAGGAAACTTTAAGCTTATAAGGATAAACTTGTAGAAGGAAAGTATACCCTAACTTGTGATCCCCTAGGTTCCCATCTAGGTTATCCATGATCATATATTCTTATGTGAATCTTTATTTTATTTTATCTTTGTTCCTTTAACAATGGTTCATACTAAGCTTATGAATTTACCAAATCATATCCCTCGGGAGTGTCGTAACCAAGAGTGCAGCAAGTCCCGTTGTCGTGTACCAATTCCCATTCGAGTCTAGATCAAAGTGGTGTTTTCGGGTTTTACCCCTATGTACATTTGTGCCAGAGCCACCTCTACCTACTCGTATCCAGACAGGGATGTATTTGCTTGGCAACCCATTACTCAATACTCACCAAAATACCAGGAAGATTTTCTATATATAAACTTTTTTATAGGCTTATTCCTAGAGTTTTCATATCCTAATTTCCACAAATAACTAAACCATCCTTTGATACCAACTATAGCATCCCGCCTTTTTATCACATAAACTTTCATTACATTTTACAAAACCGAGGATCTTTATGGTTTAGTGTCTTGGAAACCAGGAACTTAAAACATGAAAACACAAAACATTCTTCTTAAACACTTGAAAGGCTTCTCCTCATGTTCATCCTAGGTTCATTACGACATCACATAACCTGGGTACATACATCAAAAGAAAGGGTGAGCAGAAGGCCCAGTAAGGGAAACAAGAGAAACATTTTACATGTGAACTTGAGATATTTCAATAAGGTCATGAAAAGAACTTTAAGGCATGAGAATGAAATCATGAGGCATATCATAATAAAAATAAAATTTTTCATAAATTGAATATGTGGCTGCAACATTTAATATAGACAATCATGAACATATCACCAAGGTCCATCCCCAAGGTGTCATTTGAAAATTACCAAGGTTATTCACCAAGGTATCGTGAAAATTGTAATCTCTAGTGGTTATATCATTACCCAATGCATTGGAGCGCTATCAGGGCGCACCCTTAAATTTGCCTTTATTATCATGTGATCCACATATATCATCATCAAACATTTCATAAATAACCCATATAGCAAAAAATAAATGGGTTTCATTTCATAATCATAATGTTTTAAAAACTGCTTTAAGGACATGATCTTTACGTCACTTTAAACCCACGGAAGGGGAGAGAGGGTTTCATGTATGTAAATCCCAGAATTTAAAATAGAAAATTTTGGTATATATGTGAATACCCATATAGAATAGAGAGCTTTGAGTATTCACTTAATAAAATCAAAGAAAGAGAGAGACATTTTGAGACGAAAATTCTGCAGCATAACGGCTATGTTACAGGGTTTTAGAAAACATTGAAAAGAGAGGGGACATGGGTAAAACATTCATAAATGACCCATAAAACAGTAGAGGGACAGAATATAAGTGATTTAAGAACATGGTAATGAAATTTGAAAATATACCATATGAAATGAAGTACATGAAAGGAAGTCAAAAATAATATTTCTCTTATGAAAATTTGGCAGCCTAACGGCGTCACATAAACTTCAACCAAAAATGAATTGATGAGATCAAATAGGGTATCTCATCATATGAACATAAAAGATCAGTATGATATATATAGAGATCATACCCCAACATAATAAAAAGGAACTTGCAATACTTGACATGGAATTAGAACTTTGAAAAGGGAGAAAGGTGCAAGGACCACTTAAAAATTCAGCAGCCTAACGACGCCACTTAAACTTCAAAATAATGAATTGAAGAGATCAAATGGGGTATCTCATAATATGGTCATAAAAGATCAGTATGATAGATATAGAGATCATACCCCAACATAACAAAAAGGAATTTTAAATAATTGACATGAAAGTAGAACTTCAAAATGAGAAGGGTGAAGAACCACTTAAAAATTCGGCAGCCTAATGGCGTTACTTAAAAGTTAAAAGTACTGAATTGAAGAGATCAAATGGGGTCTCTCATCATATGATCATAAAAGATCAGTATGATAAATTTAGAGATCATACCCCAACATAATAAAAAGGAACTTGAAATACTTTACATGAAAATAGATCTTTACGTCACTTTAAACCCACGGAAGGGGAGAGAGGGTTTCTTGTATGTAAATCCCAGAATTTAAAATAGAAAATTTTGGTATATATGTGAATAAACATATATAATAGAGAGCTTTTATTATTCACTTAATAAAATCAAATAAAGAGAGAGACATTTTGAGACGAAAATTCTGCAGCATAACGGCTATGTTACAGGGTTTTAGAAAACATTGAAAAGAGAGGGGACATGGGTCAAACATTCATAAATGACCCATAAAACAGTAGAGGGACAGAATATAAGTGATTTAAGAACATGGTAATGAAATTTGAAAATATTCCATATGAAATGAAGTACATGAAAGGAAGTCAAAAATAAGATTTCTCTTATGAAAATTTGGCAGCCTAACGACATCACATAAACTTCAACCAAAAATGAATTGATGAGATCAAATAGGGTCTCTCATCATATGAACATAAAAGATCAGTATGATATATATAGAGATCATACCCCAACATAATAAAAACTAACTTTCAATACTTGACATGGAATTAGAACTTTGAAAAGGGAGAAAGGTGCAAGGACCACTTAAAAATTCAACAGCCTAACGACGCCACTTAAACTTCAAAATAATGAATTGAAGAGATGAAATGGGGTCTCTCATCATATGGTCATAAAATATCTGTATGATAGATATAGATATAATACCCCAACATAATAAAAATGAACTTGAAATACTTTACATGAAAATAGATCTTGAAAAATGAGAAGGGAGAAAGAATCTGTTACAAAAATTTCGGCAGCCTAACGGCGCCACTTAAAACTTCATAAAACGAAATAATGAGAGTAAGAGGGGATCTCTAATTATGTGAAAATGAAAATGGAAGTAAGAGGAGTATATAATAACACCCTTTAACATAAGAACACGGAGCATAAAAGAAATTACATAAAAGATATTTCTTGAAAAGAAAGAGGGAGATCAGATCCCTTACCTTAAAATGTAACTCTTAAAACTCAAAGGTTGGGACCTTGAGGGCTTGAGGGAACCTTGGGAGGACTCCTTGGGAGGTAATGAGACCAGAACTTTGTTGGGGGAGAGTGGAGAGTCGAAATGGATGATAGGAAGTCTTGGTATTTATAGGGAAAGTGAGGGGACAAGGCATTAATGGCCAAGGGACACCTCAAAAGTGGTTTTCTCAAAACCATGTGCTCTCCCAAGATATTTCCCATGAAGTTAGGCCACATGGGGCCCCCCATACAATAATTAATCACCTGTGGTCGACCATCCCTTAAAATATCTCATGATATCATCATGACACAGTTATGATGTCATTAAACATACCGAAACCCTAAAACTGTATTTTTACTATTCACTGAAAATTCAACTTTCTCAGAAAGATCCCAAAATTTCACCTTAATCAAATATCAATGCTCTGATTTCAAAAATGAACTCCATTTTATAAAAATAATTTTTCTAAATATTTTTAATTTATTTTTTAAATAAATACACTATTCACCGAAAATTCATTTTTTTAGAAAAACCCCCAAAAATTACCATAACATAATATCGGTGCTCTGAGTTCAAAAATGAAATCCATTTTATAAAAATAATTTTTTAAATATTTTTAATTTAATTTTTAATTAAAAACACTATTCACTCGAAAAAACTAATACTTGAATAATAATTTATGAAACTGTTATTTAACCATTTTATTGAATCACATTACTTAATCAAGGTGCCTAGATTATATTAATACTTTCTTTAAGTGATATTACTAATCCATTTGGACACATTACTAATCCTAATCATAAAATCACTATTCATAATTTACTATTCATCAAAAATCAAGTTGATCTTATTAGACTATAAATTTCGTACTGAACATAATTGTAGAAGACCATTTTTTGAAAATCATTACACATTTTTAATTATTTAAGGTTTACATAAACATTTTTAAAATATACTTTTTCTAAAATTCATCAAAAATATGCATACTATATTTATCCGGTCATTTAAAAATTCATAAACATCATCATAAGAAGAAATCCCAATTTTTATTTAAAATAGAAAATTTTGGTATATATGTGAATACCCATATAGAATAGAGAGTTTTGAGTATTCACTTAATAAAATCAAAGAAAGAGAGAGACATTTTGAGACGAAAATTCTGCAGCATAACAGCTATGTTACTGGGTTTTAGAAAACATTGAAAAGAGAGGGGAAATGGGTCAAATATTCATAAATGACCCATAAAACAATAGAGGGACAGAATATAAGTGATTTAATAACATGGTAATGAAATTTGAAAATATACCATATGAAATGAAGTACATGAAAGGAAGTCAAAAATAAGATTTATCTTATGAAAATTTGGCAGCCTAACGGCGTCACATAAACTTCAACCAAAAATGAATTGATGAGATCAAATAGGATATCTCATCATATGAACATAAAAGATCAGTATGATATATATAGATATCATACCCTAACATAATAAAAAGGAACTTGCAATACTTGACATGGAATTAGAACTTTGAAAAGGGAGAAAGGTGCAAGGACCACTTAAAAATTCAGCAGCCTAACGACGCCACTTAAACTTAAAAATAATGAATTAAAGAGATCAAATGGGGTCTCTCATCATATGGTCATAAAAGATCAGTATGATAGATATAGAGATCATACCCCAACATAACAAAAAGGAATTTTAAATAATTGACATGAAAGTAGAACTTCAAAACGAGAAGGGTGAAGAACCACTTAAAAATTCGGCAGCCTAACGGCGTTACTTAAAACTTAAAAATACTGAATTGAAGAGATAAAATGGGGTATCTCATCATATTATCATAAAAGATCAGTATGATAAATTTATAGATCATACCCCAACATAATAAAAAGGAACTTGAAATACTTTACATGAAAATAGATCTTCACGTCACTTTAAACCCACGGAAGGGGTGAGAAGGTTTCATGTATGTAAATACCAGAATTTAAAATAGAAAATTTTGGTATATATGTGAATACCCATATATAATATAGATCTTTGAGTATTCACTTAATAAAATCAAAGAAAGAGAGAGACATTTTGAGACAAAAATTCTGCAGCATAACGGCTATGTTACAGGGTTTTAGAAAACATTGAAAAGAGAGGGGACATGGGTCAAAAATTCATAAATGACCCATAAAACAGTAGAGGGAAAGAATATAAGTGATTTAAGAACATGGTAATGAAATTTGAAAATATACCATATGAAATGAAGTACATGAAAGGATGTCAAAAATAAGATTTCTCTTATGAAAATTTGGCAGCCTAACGGCGTCACATAAACTTCAACCAAAAATGAATTGATGAGATCAAATAGGGTCTCTCATCATATGAATATAAAATATCTGTATGATATATATAGAGATCATACCCCAACATAATAAAAAGGAACTTTCAATACTTGACATGGAATTAGAACTTTGAAAAGGGAGAAAGGTGCAAGGACCACTTAAAAATTCAGCAGCCTAACGACGCCACTTAAACTTCAAAATAATGAATTGAAGAGATCAAATGGGGTCTCTCATCATATGGTCATAAAAGATCAGTATTATAGATATAGATATCATACCCCAACATAATAAAAAGGAACTTGAAATACTTTACATGAAAATAGATCTTGAAAAATGAGAAGGGAGAAAGAATCCGTTACAAAAATTTCGGCAGCCTAACGACGCCACTTAAAACTTCATAAAAAGAAATAATGAGAGTAAGAGGGGATATCTCATTATGTGAAAATTAAAAGGACAGTAAGAGGAGTATAGAATAACACCCTTTAACATAAGAACATGGAGCATAAAAGAAATTACATAAAAGATATTTCTTGAAAAGAAAGAGAGAGATCGAATCCCTTACCTTAAAACGTAACTCTTAAAACTCAAAGGTTGGGACCTTGAGGGCTTGAGGGAACCTTGTGAGGACTACTTGGGAGTTAATGAGACCAGAACTTCGTTGGGGGAGAGTGGGGAGTCGAAATGGATGAGAGGAAGTCTTGGTATTTATAGGGAAAGTGAGGAGATAAGGCATTAATGGCCAAGGGACACCTCAAAAGTGGGTTTCTCAAAACCATGTGCTCTCCCAAGATATTTCCCATGAAGTTAGGCCACATGGGGCCCCCCATACAATAATTCATCACCTTTGGTCGACCATCCCTTAAAATATCTCATGATATCATCATGACACAGTTATGATGTCATTAAACATACCGAAACCCTAAAACTGTATTTTTACTATTCACTAAAAATTCAACTTTCTCAGAAAGATCCCAAAATTTCACCTTAATAAAATATCAATGCTCTGATTTCAAAAATGAACTCCATTTTATAAAAATAATTTTCTAAATATTTTCAATTTATTTTTTAAATAAATACACTATTCACCGAAAATTCATTTTTTTTAGAAAAAACCCCAAAAATTACCATGACATAATATCGGTGCTCTGAGTTCAAAAATGAAATCCATTTTATAAAAATAATTTTTTAAATATTTTTAATTTAATTTTTAATTAAAAACACTATTCACTCGAAAAAACTAATACTTGAATAATAATTTATGAAACTGTTATTTAACCATTTTATTGAATCACATTACTTAATCAAGGTGCCTAGATTATATTAATACTTTCTTTAAGTGAGATTACTAATCCATTTGGACACATTACTAATCCTAATCATAAAATCACTATTCATAATTTACTATTCATTAAAAATAAATTTGATCTTATTAGACTCTAAATTTCTTACTGAACATAATTGTAGAAGACCATTTTTTGAAAATCATTACACATTTTTAATTATTTAAGGTTTACATAAACATTTTTAAAATATACTTTTTCTAAAATTCATCAAAAATATGCATACTATATTTATCCGGTCATTTAAAAATTCATAAACATCCTCATAAGAAGAAATCCCAATTTTTATTTAAAACAAAGGATTACACAAGGCAGTTACGGTCTCATTAAATAGCCTCTTATCACACCAGCATAAGACCTAAGTGTAAGTTATTCTAAGGTGAGAGAATCTGAGGGAGGCTCGGCCAACATCACACGAGTAGTAATTTCTATTAGTTTGAACTTCTCGCAAAGGCGATTCCGTTCTAGCTTCACACGATGAAGTTCGGCTTGGGTTTGGTCCAGAGCAAAGCCCAGTGGTGCTACCTCTTTCCCAAGTTCTGTTAGATGGGCTTCGATCGGTCCAAGACTACTAGGTGAGGCCATCGAATCTTCTTTCTATAATAATTAACCAAGATTAATTGTATTTAGAGACAATAATCGAAACATTTAGTTTCCAGCGGTCATATTGACCAATGGTCATATAACAATCAAAACCCAACGGTCTCATTTTAATTATAATCATGTTATCAAATGAAACATTTTTGTTGAGTATAAAAAATAAAATAAAAATGACACATAAAATTAGGAAATAATATTTATTCAAAATTTCGGGTCGTTACATTGGTCAATCTTTATGAATCTACTTGGATCTTGTGTTTGAATATATATGTGATCACTATAATCTGATTTTAATACCCAATTTGTAGAAATAGATAAATTACAATTAATAACAAACACACACAAAACTTCCCCTTTCTTATTTGGCTGGGTGTAATTTTTCTTCTAGTGACTCTTCTTACCACATGAGAAATAGACAACATCTCGTTCCCTTTCTCTACCCTTGATCTTATTATTCTTGGAAGGACATGAAGAATATTTGGACTTAGATCTCTTCGGTTTCCCTTTTCATTTGTTCACCAAAAGGATGGAAGGATTTTCACTCTTCGCATCCTTATCTACTTAGAAAAGAAGAGTGAGAAGATATGGCATAGACCTCTTAATGTTGTTCATATTAAAATTTACAATAAATCCAAAGAAAATTTGAGGGAGTGATGCCAGAATGAGATTGATTCCCGATTATTTGGGGAGTTTAAACCCTAAAACCTCTAGGTACTCAATTATAGCCAATGATCTTGACTACATGAGGCCCATATGGTGAACCCTTTCCAATATTTCTATGAAAGAATTCCTTTTAAATCTCAAACCATTCATGTTTAGCTCTCTCTCTGCAAAGGCCACAAAGGTGATCAAGCATGCTATACACATCCTTGTTTTCGTGAGACTCCATGAGTTCACTAGACATATACAAAAGAATTAAACATTGAATTTAAACCTCATTGATCAAATGTTTTTGATAGATGATGAAATCTTCATCACTCTTCTCCTTATCAGGTGGATCAGGCATTGAGGATTCTAGAATGTAAGATTTCCGTTCATGGTGTAACACAAACTGAAGGCATCTAAAATACTCTTGGAAGTTCTACTAGTGTGGATGTTGTATTTATATAATATTGATCGTAAGGATAGTGATTATGATGATCTTTCCATTTTATTCTACAATTAAAGGGAAAACTATTAGTACTTTTTATTGATTATAAATTATGTTATAAGTAATAAATAAATTGATTTTATTAATTCTCCCATTATTTTATTAAGTCTCAATAGATCTCACCATTGAACTCAGAATGTCTAGTTTCTAAGAGAAACTAGTGGTAAGGATACCCATTAATTTTCTTAATTATCCATAATTTGTCCATGAAAACCATAAAAAGGTAATTAGGTATACAGTCTTGCCAACTGCGGGCTTGCAACTCCTTGATCTGTTGAGTGGATTCCCCTATCCTAAAATCCTGACTTGGATTTCCTCAACACTTGCCTATAGATTTGTATTGAAAAAAATTTGATCATTAAACTCAATACACTTAGTTCTATTATTTCATTCCTAATCGACACTACTACAGTTCTGGTTTTATTTAGTGCTAGATTTTATTAGCACTAGCGAGAAGTGCTAATAAAGCTTGCCTTTATCAGCACTAAAAAAGCGCTAATATAGGGTACCATTTATCAATGATAATAAAATGTATCCTTTATTAGCACTTTTTTTGTAGTGGTGATAAAGGAGAACCTTTATTAGCACATTTTCTAGTGCTGAAAAAGGTCCCGATCACACCTGTGAGTCCCATGTCAAACTTGCAGACTTTCAACCTCTTGTTTTTTTATGATTTCGCTGCATCACCACTTCAGAAGCCTACTGCGGGGATGAGATCCCATACACACGCTCCACACACACCTATATGGGCCTGTGCCTATATGCACATGCCTGCACGAGACTACACGCACTGGCCTGCGTGAGCCTTGACTGACCCTATGTTCTCTGTGGGATTTGGCCCACCCTATGTTCACCAGGCCCTCATTATTGGGCAACCTAAATGGATGACCCTTCGAGTTGAGGGCCAACTGACTTAATAATTTTTTTATAATGAAATTATTATTTAATATATAAAAACATATGCAGTTTTGGTGGTAGTTAAGGTTTTAACACACCCCGTAAACCTACATGAAACCCAAGATCAAATCCTAGTGGAGGAAGATTTCTGGTCTACTGCAGTAGGATTGTAGCTGGTACAGTAGTGGCAGTGTAGCATGTACTTAAACAGTACTATTGAAGATAAAACTATTCATCCATTTGAGCCTTTGGGTCACCGGTTTAAACCTACAGGCCATAGGGCCTTCGGTCTACCCAAGGCCTTCGGGCCACAGGGCCTTTGGGCCACCTCAGACCTTTGGGCCATGGGCTTTCTGGCCACAAAGACCATGGAGTAGCTCAGGTAGAACACACAGAGCAGGTCCCGAGAGAGGATTTAGAGGAAGTAGTAGCCACCAGAGCAGAGCTAACCAGATTGGAAGAATGAGAGGGTATGATAATCACCATCAGTACCAGGCACTGTGCAACTATGCACATGGAAATGCTAGCCGATCAACAATGTAAAGTGCAGAGCTAAGCACCTTCAATGATGTAAATGTTGGGGAGGGGCAGTTCTAGTATAGTTTGGTTGGGCCTTCGGGTAATGTATTGAGCATTGTGTCTCTGGGCCTTCGGGTCATGTACTGAGACTTGTGCCTCTAGGCCTACGGATCATGTAAGGGTTCCCTCTCAACCCTATTAAAAAGAGAATTATCAAAAAATAAATAAAAATTCAAGGCCTTTGGGCCATTCAAGCATATATAAAAATAGATATTGATATATATGAATATATTAAATATATATATATATATTAATATTTTCTTAATTTTTATTTGTTTAATATTTTTTTAAATTTATTTGTTTTTAATATTTATTTATATTTATTCATTTTTTATAATTAAATTCTTATTTCGTATATAAAAATATATATTAATATATATTGACATATATTAATAAATAGTATATTAATTATTTAATTATATATATATATATTAATATTTGTTTTTTAATTTTTATTTGTTTAGAATTTTTTAAAATTTATCTATTTTTAATATTTATTTATATTTATTCATTTTTTTAAATTAAATTATTATTTTGTATATAAAACTATATATTGATATATATTAATATATTGATATATATTAATATATATATATATATTAACATATATTAATAAATAGTATATTAATTATTTAATTATATATATATATTAACATTCAATATATTAATATATATATATATTATTTGTTTAATATTTTTTAAATTTTTTTATTTTTAATATTTATTTATATTTTTCATTTTTTTATAATTAAATTCTTATTTTGTATATAAAAATATATATTGGTATATATAAAAATAGATTGATATATATTAAATATTGATATATATTACTATATATATTAATATATATTGATATATATTAATAAATAATATAATAATTATTTAATTACAAATTAATGAATTACAAAAATATTATATATATAATTAAATAAGCAATAAAATATTTATAATTAATAAAAATGAATAAATTTATTAAATAATTAATATACTAATTAAATAATTAATATACTATTTATCATTGTACATACATGCATACACACACACACACACACACACACACACACATATATATATATTAAATTTATTCATTTTTATTAATAAACATTTTATTAATAAATTTTTAATAAATTTTTAGCATTTAATGTTTTTAATACAATTTTCATTTACATAATTAATATATATTCATTTTTATTTAAACATATATTCATGCAGGTTCACAAGTTGGACCGAGCCATCCCCAAATTCTTTTTAATTAAAATTTATTAAATTTAATATATATATATATATATATATATAATTAAATAATTAATATACTATTTTATAATTAATAAAAATGAATAAAATTATTAAATACTCAATATAATAATTAAATAATTCATATAAAATTTATTGTTATATACTAATTAAATACTTAATATACTAATTAAATAATTAATATATTATTTATTACTATATATATATTAAATTTATTATTTTTTAATAATTTTATTCATTTTTATTAATTATAAACAATATATTAATTATTTAGTTATATATATAATTAAATTTCACTCATTTTTAATATGAATTCATTTAATATAATCTATTAATTGATAACGTTAAGTGTGTGCTTAATTTTTTTATAATTTATAGATTTTAAAAATTTATTCTTTTAATATTTTTGTAATTTATTCATTTTTAGTGTTTTTTATACATAACTATTCATTAATATATTTAAATGTATAAATATATATAATTATATATATAATATATATAAATATATTTATAATTATATATAAATACATTTTAAATATATTTATTTATAAATATAAATATAAATAAATAAATAAATAAATAGATAAATATTTAAATAATTATAAAATTATAATTAATATTATATATATATATATATATATATATAATTACCAAAATGGCGCAAACCATGGGTTATAACCCATGATCTCAAAATTTATTGAAAATAAAATAGACACAAAGTACAAAGGGAAATGAAAGTGGAAAACAGTGACAAACCACTAGCACAAATCAAAGTAGACAGTTGTTGAGGAAACAAGAGAAAAAAATTCATCTTGTGGACTGAGATCATCCACCGCCTCTACCTCTTGGATGACGGCCCCTCCTCCAAGTTTTGGGCTTTTTCCATGTCATGTCATCATCCACTTGAGGGTCAATGATGCCATCTATTATGGTGGGATTCTCAAGTGGTTGGGGATCTTATTCTCCAACCAAACCTGAACCCTCCAATAATATCTTCAGATTAGAGCTACTCCTTTTGACAGTCACAGTGCTGGGGGATTGTCCTTCGACTCGGAACACTCCATTAACCAATTCCTTAAGGAAAACCTCCCTGCAATTGGGTCTATTTAAAATGTAAAGCAAACTAAACAAGTGCTTCTTTACCTTTAAGGGAGACTCATTGGAATGATTGCCCTTCCCAACTAGAGCATCCAGCTTCCCCAAAAATTTGTCGCGCACCAGCTCTAATATCCTAATTTCTAGGTTGTGAACCCTTCACATTGATGTCAGAACCCGTTCTAGTGGTCTAGGTAGATGTAGTGTCCCTACTATCACCCTGTGTATCAACAACCATTGCTTCATACCTAGGGGAACATTAATTTCCCCTTGTCTTTAGCAGCCTCCACTCTAGTGCCAATTCTTTTGGCAGCTGACTCTGCCCATTTAGAAGGCTGAAGGTCAGAACATCCAGGATTCTTGAGCACTCCCTTGGCTTCAAGGGATATCATCCCACTTGCTGGGGGTTGCTTTATACCTACACTATTTTCCCCTTGAATTTAATAGATCTCAAGAAATTGTCCTCAATCAAATCAAAAGAGTCCATCAAATCCTTAGTTTCAAAGGACACCTCCTGCTCCTTGCATACTTGTTACATAGTGAGGACACCAACCCATTAACATGTGCAACCATATCCAATTTTCCCACAAAATCATCATTTTGATTATCTTAATCACCTATATAAGAAGGTTGACCACCCTTACCTATCATGAACACCATATCATTTATACCAAAACAAAAAACATTCATATTGGGAGCATTATTTTTAGAAGGTTTTCCAGAACCATAATTTAAGAGGGTTCCATATTCCACATCAGCAAAATATTGGCTATGAATATCACCATTATCTGGATGAAGCTCGAGACCAGGTACTCCACTACTACACACAAGCCTATAATTCCTACCACCTCTCACATCCCCCTTAATAGATTGTAGTTTATCAACATCACTATATCTCCCCATTCTTCCTTGATTCTACCCCTTCACCACCGACCTAACATGGGTTCCCACTATAGTAGTATTTCCATCAAAGATGGGAAATTTAAATTTACAATCTTCAACCTGATGTCCAAATTTATTGAAATTAGAGAACCTCAAACACTAAAACAATTTTATCTAACATTCCCAATTGAAAATCAATTGAAGAAAAAGTTAGAAACATTTTCATACTCAATTTCCAACTCAAATTTTAACTCTCTAACAACCAAATAAATAGTTTCAACCAACATTGAGTTGAGATCAAATTCAACCAGTACTCTAGAATAATGTCCATATCTGGCCATCTCAGTTTCCTTATCAAAATTAATGGGAATTCACATATATAAGGCAATATACCATAGGATATTTGGATGCTAGAAAAACTAATTCTTCCCTTTAATTCTAATCCAAGACTAAACCACAAAGTTTTTTGCTTAAAATAGATCAAACTGGGGGTCCCAATCTTGAAATCTCAGAACCCCTAGTTTTTGATTGAAAAAACCGCAAATCCAGAATCTAAGTTTTAAATATTGTAAAGGGAAGATGATATGGAAAAAATATATACCAATCGACACAATATACTAGTCATCAAAGCCCCAAACCTGCATCAGCCGCTTCCTTAAATATTCAATCTTCCATGAGTTTCTCCTCACAAAAGGGGTATGTCACGCAACGATGGAATGTTTACATTCCTCAAACTATTCTTCAAAGAAATTAAGACTTTCTTAAATAAAGGCTAGGGTTCCATTCCTTGATATCCGATTGTATGCCAACATCAAATCATTGTGAGGACTAGGGAAGAATCTATCAATCACAATAAAGAGAGATGCCTAAACGTTTTTCAGATCCTCATAATTCCCACGAATGATAGACTTCATAGAGAGAGAAGTAGGATCAACCCTTTTCGAGTCCCACTCTACTTCATAAGAGGGAAAATACGCATCTCCCAAGCTAGATCCATCTACTGCCATCTTTGAAGGTCCAACAAAAACCTTCACTCGATCGAAATATTCATATAAGATTGGATTCATCACTGAGATTTCAATATATATATATATATAATTATATAAATACATATAATCATATAAATATTTTTTTTATAATTATAATTATAAATAAATAAATATTTAAATAATTATAAAATTATAATAAATATATTTAAATAATAAATATATTTATTTATAATTATATTTATAAATACATATTTTTAATTATTTAAATATTTATTTATAATTATATACATTTATTTTTTTAATTATATTAATTATATTATTAGAATTAGGTCTTTATCAGTTCTTTGTTAGCATTGATAAAGAATTATTTTTTTTTCAGTGTTAAAAAAGCAATGATAAAGATTCATTTTATCAACACTTACTATTTTAGCGCCGATAAAACTACTTTTTATCACTGTTTTTTTGAAAGTGTTGATAAAATCCTTCCCAATATTTTAAATAGAACCCTAACAGAGTTCTTCTCACTCATGTGGTTCAATCTCACAAGGAACCGAATCTCTATCTTTATTCTCTATCGATCATTTCAGAAGAATCAACACCTTAAAAATCCAAGGTATGTGATCAATTGTGAATTGTCAATCCCCCTTGAAGATCTTTGTTAGTTTTTATTTTTTTTCAAATGGATTGAACGACCTGTGTGAAGATCTTTGTTTGGATGCATCTAGGTAGATTCTTATATAACTTTCATAGTCTTGTTTCCTTCCCATCCTTCAATGTTTTTCAGCATCCTCAGTCTCTTCCTATGATTGAACAACCAGTGTGATGTGGTTATAAATGGTGTTTCATAAAATTTATTGTGTAGTTTGTGGTCTTGTTTCCTTCCCAAACCAAGAGATGTTTTTTTGTAAAATACATCAGTATGATACACATAAAGAAAATTTTATCATTAAATGGAATTCTATCAACCAATATATATTCTTTTATTCTCAATTTAGATTGAGGTTTTTGAGAGGACCATAGAAGGTAATGTATTACCAGTTTAAGAGGAGTACATTATAAAATAATCAAATTAAACTGCAATTAAAACAAAGAACAATACCTTTTTAAAACATGTCATTACCTAACATGTCATTACCTTGTGTATTTTATTTTTAGTGACCATTAGAGTATCATTTTTCAATATTATTTTATTTTTAGGGAACCAAAATATAATGAAATATGGTTTCATTATGGACTCAATTTCCTTTTTATATTGATAGAAAGTTTACTTCAAGATTCATTAAAAAGGGGGGTCTTCTTATTTATTTTTTAGTGATTTTATTATTTTTTAATATCATTATGAATATTATATGAATTAATTTTATATTAATATGTTATGAATTATTATGTTTTGTGGAGTTAAATATTTTGAATTCATGTTACTTTAATTTTAACTGAATTAGAATATGCATGTTTTTATATAAAATATAGTTCTTTTTAACATAGAACACATGTTCTATGTTTATTTTTGTATTTATTATTGATTATTTATATATCATGTATTTATTATATTACATCTTATTAAATCAGAACACATGTTTTATGAGTTAGAACATATGATTTTTGAGTCAGGACATATGTTTAGTGGGATTTTTTTTATAAAAGCAACACTTTATACAAATGTTATAAGCTTTATTAAGTCATTAAATTTGTTCTTTACATGTGTTTTGTATTAATTTTTTGATATATTTTATATATTTATAAATTTATTAATAGTTTAGTTTTTGATACATAACATGATTTTTTGGAGATAATGAATTGTTTTATAAATTATAGCTAATCTTTGTGCTCTATATTTTGACAGAATATTTTCTTAATATATAATTATTTATTATATATTTTTTTTGCATCTTAAAAATTATATTATATATATATTATTATTATTATATATCAATAAAGTTACATATTCTATATATTATTTTTATTTATTTTAGGTTATGCAACCTTTATCTTTAATTAAATTTTTAATAAGGTTACATATGAAAAAAAAACTTTTAATAAAAATTAAACTATCATGCTTTAAAGTTTTATTTTTCATATTTTTTAATTATTAGAGTGTTGAATTTTAATGATAAAAGTTAATTTTTATTCTCATTGATATATACTTTTTATTTTAGTCTCTTACCTATGTGAAGTAATCCTACGTTCCTTAAATTGTCTCATTTGAACATAAGTGAATTGTGAGTGAATTTTCTATATTTAGGTTTTTTTATCAAATAATTTTCTAAAATACTTATTGATATTTCATGAAATATTTTTAATTAAATGATAGAGGCCCTATTTTGAAATTCAATTTTTTATTATTATGATTAAATAATCCCTCCGAGTAATATTAGTATCATTTTTTAGCTCCCATGTGCTATTAAAAAAACCCTTTCATTTGATTAACTACATCATTTATCCTAAAGTAAAACTCCATCCTTGTACTTAATTATTTATATTTAATCATAAATAAATGACCAGGGATGAAGGTTCTTCTTTTGAGCTTCAATTTTTTGAGGGAAAGAAATTATTAAGTATAGGGGAGTGGGTTAATTGTAGTGAGGTGATACATTTTTCTTCATTTTTTTCTTATGTATTTTGATTATTAATTCATAATTTTATGAATTCTCAATGTTACAACCCATTGGAATCAAGATACAAGGGTTACTATTGATTTCATTATTGACTCAATAAGAGTTCTAGTGGGGTTGGGTCTTGAAAATTTTCTTTTTTAGGTTAAATACTTAGATATTTGAGCACATTTTCATGTTCTTAGTAAGGAGTGGGAGTCTTAAAATTCTATAAATTCACTTTTTTTAGGAATAAAAATCATATAAAAGGTACATCTTAGTGTTTAAAATGTCTCAAGAGAGTTTAATATTATAATTATGAAAAACGGTCACCAACTAGGCATTGAAAACCAAAGGTTTTGTGATTTTTTCCTTAGTTAATATAGATATTGAGAAAATGATTTTTTTAGATTCATTTTCTTATCTAGTAACCTTAAATATGATGGTGGATGAGGAAAAATTTAGTCATGGTTTGAAGTGTGTGGGTATGTATAAGTTTCATTTTCTAATTTATAAAATTATTTATTTTTATTAAGTCATATCAATTTTATTATTATTTTGATCTATTGTGTATCATTATAAATGGTTTGAGTGTCACACATAAAATTTTCTAATTTAAAAAACATTTATCTTGGACACATACATGATTTGAAGATAATGGAAAAATTTTATAAAGTTTATTATAATATCCCTTAACCATACATGTGGTATGAATTTTATTAAGAATAAGTATACTCGTTTGGATATACCCATGAAGGTTTTAACTACTATATATGGGAGATAGATTATAGTGATCTGTGTCATTGTTAGAGGTTGAATCATAATGTTTTGTATCTCAATTATGTGAAATCCATGCAGACTAATTTTTTGGATTGTTTATTAATGGAAATTATTTGAGGCATTTTTAAGGAAATTGAATAAAGGTTTTGGATATTGCAGGATATGTGAAATATACCTAAGATTGATAGATATACTATTTTTGAAATAGGAGTTCATAAGTGGATTATAGTAAAAATATATTTTTTGGTATTCCTATAATACATGGTCTATAATAATCTACAAAAAATATAGTAACATGGAATCCAAATTCACTTCTGTTGTCAATAAAAGTTTCATCCATTCGTTTCATGAAATTCCAAGCACCTTGACCCTATGTCAAAATCCAGATATTACATGACCTTTTATATTCCAAGTAAAGATATATTTACACAAAATTATAAAGTCAGGTCACAATTAAATGATAATAAATAACAATAATTTCTAAGGGGAGTCTTCCATCTAATAATAAATAAAGTTTGTTTACCAACATATTTATTACCACCTTTTTGTACCACATAACATCAAATCGATAACCTAGACCAACAACAACATGTTTACCCCAAGTTGTTTCTTTTGATTCCACCCTTGTTTAAAATGATAACACATCAGGAATGATAACTAATAATGTTCAAATGTTGGGTTCCCCTTATTAGAATTATCTATAGATTTCTCCTTTTATTAGGAATATCTTATGTGTATTTATTTGTTTTTTGTACAAAATGAATATTTTATGAACCTAATAAGATGAATATGAATAAAAAATGGATTCATTCTAATCATATGATAAAATAGTATGAATATAGAGTTAAAGAGTTTATCAAGTTTTTAATATATCATACATACATCCCTTCTCAAATCCTTTTTCTATGTTTATGTTGTTGTTATTTAAGAAAAATTACTCTAGAAGAGTTGGAAGAAAATTTTGTTTATCATGGAATAGATCGTAGCTATAAATTTTGGACTAAACATGGGGAAGAACTGAATGTGCACACCAATTGGGATGATGCCATGATTTATGGATCATTTGATATGAATACCAATGTAAATGATAATGGAGATCATATGGAAGAAATGACAATGGAAATTGAAGATGACCTTCATGATTATCCAAAGTAGTTTGAGAAGTTAAATGGCTATGCTAAGAGACCATTGTATACCGATTATACTAAATACACAACATTATTAGTTGTATTGAATTTAAATAATTTGAAAGCTGGAAGCGGCTGGAGTGACACCAGCTTTATAGAACTACATGGTCTCTAGAATGATATTATACCAGAAGAAAATGAACTTCATTGTTAAATATATGATACTAAATGGATGCTACATTAAATGGGCATGATCTCAAAAAAATACATTCTTGTAAAAATGATTTCATGTTGTTTTTTAAGGACCATGAATCACTCATAAAATACCATAAGTGTGGTGAAAATCAATACAAGAAATAGGAATCAAGTCCTTTGAAATATGTATGGTACTTTACTATAATTCCATGGTTTAGAAGACTATATGGATGTTAGAAACTGTGATACAATTAACATGGCATGTAGATAAAGAATTAAAGATGGGAAACTACATCATCCAAAAAACTCTCCTCAGTGGACAAAAATTTATTATGAGTATCATGAATTTAGAAATGAGTTGAGAAAATTTCTTCTTGCATTATCTACAAATGGAATAAATACTTTTAGTGTATAGAGTAGTATTCACAATACATGGGTAGTTATGTTGGTAAATTATAACTTTCTTCCATGGTTATTCATGAAGTGCACATAATTTATGTTGTCTCTAGTTATATCTTGACCAAAAAAACCCGGTAGTGATATTAATTTCTATTCGGATCCATTGATCGAAGATCTAAAATTGATTTCAAATACATGTGTTACAATGTATGATGCTCATAGAAGTGAAGAATTCACATTGAGGGCTATGTTGCATGGTATGATAAATGAATTTCCTATCTATGGAAATTTGTTAGTGTAACACCCTACGATTTTATGGTATAACCATTCTTAAATTTAATTTTTTGATATTATAGGTTTCACACAACACCAAACATAAACAAACAATGATAAAAAATTAAATATCATTATTTTAAAATAAACTTTATAACCTAGAAATTAAATTAGTGGGAATGAATATTATTATGAAATTTATATATTATACCAAATTGTTTTACAATAATAAATTCAATTTTACATATTAAAAGGCTACATTTTTCTAAAAGTAGTTTTACCGCTTTATAGTGGAGAACATGTTTTAAATTTAATTTTTCCACTTATGTGAATTGAATTTTAAAAAATGGATATACACAGTTTCAATCAGTAATATATTTAGAGTCTGATATGATCAACTTAATTTTTTAGTGAATAGTAACTTGACCCTTGAGAATAGTAATGTCACCCTTATAAATAGTAATATGACCCTTATGAATAGTATATCATCCAAATGAATATTAAAATCATCCATGAATGTATAAATAAAATTTAGGCATCTTATAATTGAAGGTATGATATAATTATATCATAGTATAAGTAAATGAATATTTTAAAAATTGTTAAATTAAGTTTTGGTATTTTTGTAAGTCATAAATATTTAATTACAATTTTATAACTAATAAAATGGTTTTAAAGAAAATTCACTTATATAAAATGTATTCATAAATTAAAATTTAGTTGTCTTATGATTTTAGGATAATTTAAAGTGTTATAAAATTAGTTATAGATTTAAAATATGTATTTTTTTGAGTAAATGATAGTTTCAATTAAAAATTAAATTTATCATATTTAGAAAATTATTTTCATAAAATGGAGTTTATTTTTTAATTCTACGCATTGAAAAATGTTTAGGGGGATTTTTTTTATTGTTCTAAAATACTTGAATTTTTGGGGAATAGTAAAATACGATAATTTACAATAAATGATAAATACATGATTTATTGAGTCATAGGTGATGTTTGGATGATGTAAACACCCTTGCTTTGAACTCACATGAACTTATTACTATATTTAGTCATAATAATCAACATTATTACCTGTCTTGAGCAAAATAATAAAATAATGAGAAATCACCACTCTCCTCCACTGTAAATATCACCCCTCACCACCACTTCTCCTCACATCTATAAGCCTTGGAGCTTATAAAATTTCTACCCAATCCTCTCCCTAATACTCTACCTCAAGTCCAAGAGCTCTTTTTCTTAACAAAAGGCCAAAACCAATCCCCTTAAGGAGGTTATCAAGGAGGAGTATTCAAGGGGTAAAATCCTCTTCCTTTTCCTTTTAGTTTCTTTTCAAGTTATTTTCTTTTATTATTATATCCTCACCTCCTCTCTCCAAATGATCATGTTAACTCCAGTATCATGAATATAATATAATGATATAATTTTAATGAAATATTTTTACTCAAACTCTTCTCTCTCTCTCTCTATCTTTTATTTTAAAAATTAAATCATCATCCGGGAGGTGCTAATTTACAACCTTCATAGACGATGAATTTACGTTCTTCAATTTCTTCTTCAAGGATGGTAATGAAACCATTTTTATAGTTAAAAAATAATATAATATATTTATTACAACATTTATTATGTTTTTAAGTAACATATTTACATAATATAGGATAAAACAAAATGAGTTCGTTATGATCAATAACCACCGTAATAATGCAAAAGATTATCACTAAATGTCTTATCTAATGATTAATCCTCATACCATATAAAAAAATGATATATATAAACATTTAAAATTATTAATTTTCATTAATATCATATAAATTAAATTTTGGAGAATTATACCCATTCCACATGAACTTCCATACTCATATACAAGTATACCGAACATGAAAACCAAGGAAATGAACGCTCCCAAGCAATAAAATTGTATTTTATAACTCATCAAAAAGGTCATAAATAAACTTAATAAAATAATAATAATTGAAATACATATAAATAAGGTTATTAATTTAATTAAATAATTTATTTAATTTGATTATCCATGATGTTAAGGTCAAGTTCAGAACGCATTCAGACATAAAGTAAGGGTTTTCTCAACTCACTTTCATTTCTGTGAGATATGCCGTACTCGCCACTAATTCTTGTGTGTGGTGTATGTATACTGACCATTGATGTATAATATCATGAATATATTTAATTTTATGGTATTCAATACATCATTTTATGATTATTAATTTTGGGGAATTTGATTCGATTGATTACAAAGTGGTAAGGGATTCTGCCCGAACCCCCATTTTTCCTTCGGGTTACTCTTTATCCATATTTAATAAAATGTAACGCTTATTTATTTTTGTATATTTATTATAAATTATGTTTATATGTTCCAAAATTATATATCCATATCATATTATCCTTATTTTATGGGGATACACATGTTTTTAAAAGGTTCCCTTCTCAATTCTTCCTGATAAACAAGCCCGATTCAAGGGAACTTCACGATTTCTTATCCATTTTCAAGTGCACTCCAAAATATATTTTAATTCATAATTATTTTTTTAAAATCACTCATTTTATCATGAAAAACTATCTTAGTTCATTTCTAATTTTATTAAAATAAAAATTCTTTTTTTTCTTTAAAATATCTTTAATATTTTCCTTAAACCTCACTAAAATGTTTTATTTCTAAAGTTTCTTAATAACTCTTTTTATGAATCAAATATAATTTCAATGTACCTACATTTTATTTTATGGGATATATATTTTTAAAATCGATTTTTATGGAAAATACAAATGATTTTCCAAAATAACTCTTCTTTCCAAAGTAAAGAGGGTTTTTCTAGTATCACTTTTACTTATATGAGATATATGACTTGTTCAAAACTTATTCCTTAAATGTGGTGTATATACTTCCATTTGATGTATCAAATATGGATTATTATTATTATTATTATGATATTATACATTATTATTTCATAGGTATTATGATTCAAATGTTTCAAAGTGGTATGAGACACTTTGGAATGTTTAAAGATTATTTTTCTCAAAGAATTTACCAATGATTTTATTAGAGTATTTTCATCTATGATTATGATTAAAATATTTCAAATTGGTATGGGACACTTTGATTTAAAGATATATTTTTATTATACATATGAGTAATTCATTTTAATTTGAAATTGATGGGTGGGGCATACTATAGCCCCTCGATGCATCGGTAGGTCTCATGAGACAAAACAGAAATGGATTTTGGCAGAGGCCTTAACCATTTATTTTTAGATGTCTTGGATGAGGTCTCGATGATAGTTTTATGATGTCCTGCATATGTATTCCATCATTATGATATTATTAATTGATAAATCATGTTACTATTATACTAGTAGAATATCCATGGTGAAGTTTCATGTAATTATTTATATGGAATTATTTATTTAGGTTTTATTCATACCATATTATGCTCAAGATTATGTTTTAATGACATGTGTTATTATTTATTCATCATGCCTTATTATTTATGTTATATCTTCTGCTATATTTCTTACCCTTACTGAGCATCTGATCTCACCCCTTTCATATGTTTCTTTTTCACCAGGATTCCGAGAGGTATTTTGTGAATGACTTGTAGGGTTAATCTAAGAGATATTAGGTGTTATCAATGGAGTTTCTATGTTTCTTTCCTTTCATTTTGTAATGTAAAGTTCATGTATGTAATCAGGTTTTTAAAAATGATAAACTATTCATTCCTTCGGGATGTGATTCCTTGTAATCATACAAATTTAATAAAGTAAGGTACCAGCTCCGAGCTACTGGGGTTGGGGTCTTTACAGTTGGTATTAGAGGAAGTTTAATAGAAACCTTGGAAACTAGATTTAGAAAACATAGATTATAGTACATAGACCTAAGATAGACATTTAGGATAAGAATATAATAACATACTAGAATTTTGTTAAGATGGATATTATGTGGATATTCCTAGAAATACATCCCTTTCTGGATACTATAAGTGGACAAGGTTCTGGCACAAATATACCTAGGGGTAACAACTTTGACAAGGTATCTCGAGCCTGACTCAGGGTAACCTGATACATGAAAATGAGCCTTACATTTCACCTAGTTTCACACTCTCAGGATATATGCTTAGGATAATTCAAATTTTCTTTAAAAACTATTATGAAATATTTAAATGTAAACATGTCCTCAAAGAAACCATGTTTATGATTATGAGATTAGATACATATAAAATTTTCAATTTATGTTAAGTATTTCACTAGTATTGGGATTATACATTATGTTTCATAATGTTATGATCTAATATAGTGTATGAAATTGTTTATAAATGGTTCCTACCGAAAGGAATGGGAACCGAATCAAAGAATATAATCCAAAGAGTAAGAATGATCATTTATTTGATGGGTTAAAGTCAGTATTTTGAAGGAAAATACTCACTCAAACATTCTCAACATATGAGGAGATAATATCATGTACTAATAATAAGAAGAAAGAGTTTTCTAATTATTATGGATTTGGAAGGAAGAAATATAAGAAAAGTACAACTGGAAAAAAGATAGATAAATGGAATAAGGGAAAGAAGTATTTTCCCACATGTGATAATTGTGGAAGGAAACACAATGGTATATGCTAAAGAGGAATATGAGTTTACTTCACATGTGGATAAAAAGGACACCATGATCATTATTTTAAGGAAAGGAAAGAGTTTTCTAATGTTAAACTCTTCAACCAAAAAGAGATAGGACACTACGCAAATCAATGTCCGAAGCATCAAAGTAATATACCATAAAATAATATAATGGATCATGGTCAAGATTATTCTACTACCACAGACGAAGATGAATGACTAATGTACTTATGTTTAGATTAAAGAATTATGTCATTTGAGTATTTTATCAATGATGTACTGGTTATAAGAATTATGGAATATATAAGGATTATACAACAATACTATTTTATTAAGGACTTGAGGTCATATATTGAATGGTACTAAGAAAAATGATTCTGTAGCAAGTTAAACATTGGAGAACACATGGTTAAGGGAATGATAAACCTTAAAATGTTATTTAGGATGAGATAATGATGTTGTATACATAGATGGTTGATATAAATAAAGTAACTTGGATAGTACTAACTACCATGGGAATGATTATAATGTGTTGGATCACGATATTTTAGAAATTTTGACCATTTATGAAATAGTTTAAGTTGATTATTGTATGAGGTTTTAGAGGTTAATGTATTACTTCACCACATGACGCAACCTGTGCTAAGAGATGAAGTATAGATAGTTCAAGGTGCAATCAAAGGATAATATTTTGTTTATGAAATTGAAATGTATATTTATACTCTTATAGAGTGGAATAATTCCTCAACTCTTGGAAGAGAGTCTTAAACAAAAATTTTGTCTTATTATCATATTTTTTTATGATACCAATGAACTTTTTCATAATTTTAGTTTATGGTTTTGTGATTATTAACTTTCTAATGACCATGTCCTATACAATTGTCCATCAGAACTTGATGGTTATATTTCTATTTTATGCCCATGTTTTCACTTCCCACTGATATTCTCCTACTCAAAAGTATAATTTTGTGGTGACCACCTCATTTATCTTAACCTCTTTTTAAGGGGATATTTTATTAACCCTATTTCAGATGTGGGTTTCCCACAAGGTAATTCTCAAGTATCAACCTTTAAATTTCAAAGTTCAATTTTAAATTGAGAGGACACAATTTATTGAAGGAGGAGAGAATGTAACACCCTGATATTTTATGGTACGACCCTTATTAAATTTAATTTCTTCGACAGCATAGGTTTCACACAACACCAAAATTAAATGAAAAATGATGAAAAATTAAATATCATTATTTTAAAATGACCTTTATAACCTAGAAATTAAATTGGTGGGAATAAATAGTATTATGAAATTTATATATTATATTAATTTTTTTACAAGAATGAATTCAATTTTACATATTAAAAGGCTATATTTTTCTAAAAGCAGTTTTACCAACTTATAATGGTGAACATGTTTTAAATGTAATTTTTCCGCTTCTGTGAATTGAATTTCAAGAAAAGGACATATACAGTTTTGATCAGTAAGATATTTAGAGTCTGATAGGATCAACTTAATTTTTTTGGTGAATAGTAACTTTACCCTTGAGAATAGTAATGTTACCCTTATGAATAGTAATATGACCCTTATGAATAGTAAATTAACCAAATGAATAGTAACCTCAGTCATGAATGTATAAATAAAATTTAGGCATCTTATAATTGACGGTATGATATAATTAATCATAGTATAAGTAAATGAATATTTTAAAAATTGTTAAATTAAGTGTTGGTATTTTTGTAAGTCATAAATATTTAATTACAATTTTATAATTAATAAAATGGTTTGAAAGAAAATTTATTTATATAAAATGTATTCATAAATTAATTTTTTTGTCTTATGATTTTCGGATAATTTTATGAGATCTTAGTTAATTTTTTAAAGTGTTATAAAATCAGTTACATATTTAAAATCTAAATTTTTCGAGTAAATGATAGTTTTAATTAAAAGTTAAAATTTTCATATTTAGAAAATTATTTTCATAAAATGGATTTAATTTTTTAATTATAAACATTGAAAAATGGTTAGGGTTATTTTTTTATTTTTCTAAAATACTTAAATTTTTGGTGAATAATAAAATACAATAATTTACGATAAATGATAAATACATGATTTATTGAGTCATATGTGATGTTTGGATGATGTAAGAACCCTTGGTTAGAACTCACATGCACTTATTACTGTATTTAGTCACAAGAATCAACACTATTTCCTGTCTTGAGCAAAATAATAAAATAATGAATAAAATAATGAGAAATCACCCTTCTTTACCACTATTAATACCACCCCTCACCACCACTTCTCCTCACACCTCTAATCCTGGAATCTTGTCAAATTTTCACCCATTAATCTCCCCAATACTCTCCCCCACATATAGTATCTCTTGGCATTAACTAAATACCAAAAAAAATCCCCTTAAAGAGGTTCCCAAAGAGGAGTATTCAAGAGGTAAAATCTTCTTCCTTTTCCTTTTAGTTTCTTTTCAAGTTCTTTTCTTTTAGTATTTTATCCTCAAATACTCTATCAAAATTATCATGATAACTCAAATATCATCTATATACTAGAATTATATCATTTTAATGGAATATCCTTACTCAAAATCCTTTCTCTCTCTCTTTTATTTTAAAAACAAAATCATCGTGTGAGAGGTGTCGATTTACAATCTTCATGGATGGCGAATTTCTGTTTTTCAATTTCTCTTTAAAGGCTGGTAATGAAACCATTTTTATGGTTAAAAAATACTATAATAAATATATTACAACATTTATTATGTTTTTTAAGCAACATATTTACACAATACTAAATTATAAAACAAAATGAGTTCGTTATGATCAATAACCATCATAATAATGAAAACGATTATATCTTATCTAATGATTCATCCTCATACAATATAATAAAATGATATAGATAACCATTTAAAATTATTTATGTTCATTAATATCATATAAATTAAATTCTGTATAATTATACCCATTCCACATGAACTTCCATACTCATATAAAATTATACCAATCATGAAAACCAAGGAAACAAACGCTCCCGAGCAATAAAATTATATTTTATAACTCATCAAAAAATCCATAAATAAACTTAATAAAATTATAATAAATCAAATTCATATAGATAAGGTTCTTAATTAATTAATTAAGGTATTTAATTTGATTATCCAGGACGTTAAGTTCAAGTTAAAAACACATTTGGACATAAGGTAAGGGTTTTCTCAACTCACTTTCATTTCCGTAAGATATACATTATTCGCCACTAATTATTGTGTGTGGTGTATATACACTACCCATTGATGTATCATATCATTAATCTCTTTAATTACATGGTATTAAATTTATTATTTATTGATTTTTAATTTTGGGGAATATGATTTGATTGATTATAAAGTGGTAAGGGATTCTACCCGAACCCCCGTTTTTTCCTTCAGGTTACTCTTTCTCCATCTTTTCTCAAATGAAATGCTTCCTTATTTTTTTTATATTTCTTATAAATTATGTTTATATGTTAAAAACTCATATATATAGATGATATCATCCTAATTTGATGTGGATATACATGTTTTAAAAAGGTTCCCTTCTCAATTCTTCCTGATAAACAAGACCGATTCAAGGGAACTTCCCGATTTCTTATCCGTTTTCAAGTGCACTTAAAAATCTATTTTAATCCACCGTTATTTTTCTAAAATCACTCATTTTATCATGAAAAACTATCTTGTTTAATTTTTGGTTTTATGAAAACAAACATGCCTTTCCTCTTTAAAATCTCTTTATTATTTTCCTCAAATCTCACTAAAATGTTGTAATGACTCGGATTTTTCTCTAGTTTATTTTTATAAATTAATTTAGAAAATTCTGACACTAGGCATTGAGACAACGTGTGATTTCGAGGCCCGGTGTTCCTAGAATGGTCCGATAAAAATTGTTATGCTTTTAATAGCACGTGTAAGTGGTTTTTCTGTAAAAGTATAATAACTTCTAAATGGGTTCCCGAATCAAAAATTCAAGAGCACTGTTATTTTCAGAATGACGGGTTTACCCTAAGCGCGACTTAACTTTAGTTGGTGTGAGTCTTCAATGAAAAAACCCAAAAAATATATAATCGTAAATAAAATAATTAAGTAAAATTATTTTATTTGAAAATCCTAATAACTCATGAATAATGACTCAAATTTGAAATTCGAGACCACCGTTGAGTTTGTAATGTGGAATTTTACTTAGGTAGGGCCTAACATCGACTGGTGCGGGTTGATTGTGAAAGATAATTTCTAGAAATTTTAAAGGAGAATAAAATAAACTTAAAAAGTTTATTTTATTTCTTTTCTATGTTTGGTAGTGATGAAACGATGCTGTGATGCCACGATGGGGAAACCCGTTTTCTTTCATAAATGAAACAGTGTGGTGACACTACAAAAACAACGAAGTGGTAATGATGAAATTAGTTTTCTTAATTTAACATATTGACAAAGATACAAGATTAGAATCACAATCCTAGATAAATTCCCTGGAAGTTTTGGAGAAGAAAAGAGTTGGATAAACCTCTTATTGACGAATGATGAACAACGACGAGACGACAGATCGAGATCGCTCGTGGATGGATCTCCAATTACAACAAGCCCTCCTCTTCGAAGGATCTCACCAATGACAATGGAACAATGATTGATCTTCATTAGTGAGTGAACCAAACCCAGGTAGGGGTTGTATTTTGAATTCTTTCCCCTTTATTGTTTTCAACGACGAACGCAGACCAACCGACGAACATGTTGATCCATGATTTGATTGTTATTATGAGATGGTTAGACTGTGAGATTTAAAGGGATTAAAACTTAGTGATTATCCTAGTTGTTTTATCCCCATTTTCTAATGGGACGAATGAAGGCCAAAACGAACAAGGTCGACGTTCATCCCTCGGGTGTTCTTGGTGCCTTTCCTATCCCCGTCCTTGCGTTCTTCACCAAAGAACCCATGTGGTTGTGTCAGGATTTTCCAAGAGGTTCCAAATGTGACTAGACCCCTAGAGTGATGGAAAGATGATATTGAACCCATGATAATGATGGTGACAACCAGAGGTTTGCAACAATGTTCCCAGTTCGAAGAATGGACCACCACAAAAACGATGGTGGCCCGTAAAAGAGGGAGCTACTGGAGGCGGTGCGTGGCAGTGTGACCACCTGTCAGAAGGAACCCACGATACAATGGCCACAGATAGTGGATAGGGCCGCTGTCTCAAAGGCTGAATGCGACAGGTGGTCGTGGTCTAACTGGACCACGGTGGGACCCTGCGACAACCATCACGGGGCAGTCACATGGCATCCACCCCATGTTAATTGGGCAAGGACGTAGCACCCTCCACATCCCGAGCGGATGAACAGGCCTGATTGAGTGGGTCGGGTTGACCTGAAAGGTTGGGTTGGAGCCAGAGGGTCAGGTCAGGCGGGACTCGAGTCAGGTAGGGTCGGTCCAATCGGGTCAGACTGGACCTGGACCCCACCAACCTTTCTTTACTTAAATGTTCATGACTTCCAAACCATAAGTCCGATTGATGAGCCATTTGTGGTGTTGGGACCTCTTGATGAGGAGGTACTTTTGGGATACTCTACGTGACCTTTCATAGAGGTTGGTGTATGAACTTTTGGATCAAGGAGTGGGTGCTTCCTGAACAAGCATGCTAAGGATGGAATCCTATGACTGGCTGTGGAAAAGACGTAGAGTTGGTCTCCTACAAAGACATAGAGTTGGTCTCCTGTGAGGTCACATAGTAGGTCTCCTACAATGGAATAGAGTAAGTCTCCTACGGAGACAAGAAGTATGTCTCCTATAAAGACTGTATTTATCATTGGATTTTGATATGCCTAGACTTTCTTAAGTATTTTCATGCTATAGAAACGTACCTGTGTGATCATACTCTAGTGACTCTATTAGCTGTGATATCAAGACTCCTTGTTATAGTAATATCAAATGTATTAGGGAAACTTCATGACATTGCAAGACCAGGTGTTGTCTTAGATAATTTTGGTAGACTAATTCTACATGCTTACTATCAAATATTTTGAGGAGTGAGATCTCTTGGATCAAGCATGCTATGAGCGGGACCATATGGATGGCAGTGGATGATACCTTGAGTCTTAGAATACTTTATGAGTATACCTGGATGTTCTTTTTATATGTTTTGTTGAAACATACCTATGTTGAGCTGACTGTATCTTCTTAGTGGTGTTTTCTTTTTGCTTTTTTACTTTGTGTTTCAGGGTGCCCTACCGAGTATTGTTTTACTCACCCCTGCATGGGATTTTCCCACACGTGTCATGTCTTATGCATATGATCGATGATTTTATAGAGTCCTTGGAGTATCGGGACCTGGTGGTGCTTAGAGTGACTCGACAGATGAGGTGTTCTTCTACAGCTTCAGACAACTGTTTCTGTACCAACACTTTAGGTAGGTTTTTCTGTAGAGGAGTTCTAGAGACTTGTACTTGTACTTTTCCTTTTTGTGGGGATTATATTCTGGCTCGGTTTACCTTTAGTTTTCTACTATCATACCTTGTGTTTGTTTACTTAGTTTTTTCACTTTCTAGCATCTGTGTATTGGAGTTGTGTGTGTGTGTACATTTACTTAGGAAAATTCCTCCCATTTGTTTGGGATATGCCTACTCTTCACTAGTTGCCAACCCTTATCCTATGGGAGGTGGGTTTGGGGTAGTCACAACACGGGCCCCGGGGGACGGTTCGTGATAGAGTGATATCAGAGGAGGTTAGTTCTACCTTAAGAACCTAGAGTATATGAGTTTGGTTTGGGGAAATAGTGTTAAGTGTTTCAAGTTCATCTTTCAGGCCAAGGAATCCAGTTTTGGTACGATGACCGATGTATACATACATGAAGACCCTAAATTATGCTTTTCTACTTGGTACATAAAAACACTAGTTATATGAAAAAACGATGGTACATAAATCTTATAGGAATGGGTTGTGTTTTCTATGTCCTTCTTAAGTCATCTCACCAGGTATAATCTATTGATCATGGTATATCTTGTTTTTCTTCAAGATGTTTCCACATAGACAGTCAGCCAGGATTCCACCGCATGATCACAAGGATGATCCATAGGGTAAAAAGATAAAGGTACATGAATTTTTACCTAAGACAACACCTCTAGGTGTTCCGGCTATACCACCACCTATAGAGTAAAAAATGGCACATGTAGTACCAACGAATGAGATGCATAGGCATAGCGTACTTCACAAGTTTCAGCGACAGATACCCATCAGGTTCTGAGGTGAGCCTGACTCTCAGGTGGATGAGGACTGGCTTGAGGTGGTGATTGAGTTTTATGTCTAGTCAGGGCATTGACGGATCAGATGGTGGTCCTGGTGGCAAGCCTTCTATGTGGATTGGAAGGGCGATGAAGGAGTTTAGATTACCTGATCTTATGATGAGGTTTCTATTCCATGGATAGAGCTTGAGAACCTTTCTCAGATAAGGGGATATCACTATAAAAGATAAAGGATATGCATGTCCAAGAGATTCTATAGCTTCGGTAGGAAGACATGTCGGTACCTGAGTATTTATCTAGGCATACCAACCTTCCTAGGTACTCAATGGATATGATACATGACCAGTGATTCAGGGATTGGACCTTTGAGCAAGGTGTGCTTAGGGAAATCCGAGCCAACGTTATTCCTCTATTCATTCCTACTTATGCTAGGGTGCTAGAGTGAACCTTTTTGGTTGAAAGTCCTTTGGCTGAGTAGATACAACCAGTATATTTTAGAAGTGGGAAAGAAGAAGTAGAGACCTTGGGAGTAGGAATCTGATTCCAGTCTCAGAGACTTGGACATGTGAGACATTATGAGAGGAGGTCCTAGGATAGGGGATCTACAGCTTAGGTCTCATTGGGTGAGTCTAGTCAGCCTAGAGAGAGGCAATGTTTTTCATGAGACGATAGAGGACATCTTTCTAGAGATTATTCAGCCCGTCGTGCTTCTAACAGGGAAATGGTGGATGAGATACTGAGGTAGAGATAGTGACAAGAACATATGGATCTACAGGGTGGCATATATGGTAGAGGAGCTGAATGAGTAGCAGGAGGTGGTATACATTTCGACATGTTACTACCACCACCCCCATTTGGTCCACACTAGGCTCAGGGAACTGGAGGATAGGGGAAGGGGAAGTGGCATGTGGTTAAGGAATATGACCCAAGGGATCCAGGAATGATTCGAGGTATGATCTGTGTCTACTATTAGCTTCTGTATTAATAGACACAGGTGCTAATAATTCTTCCTTATCACAGATCTTATTCGAGACCTAGAGTTTCTGGTTAAACTGTTGACTTGACCCCTTACATCTGGAGATACCTATGAGAGGAGACTCAACAATCACACTTATACTGATAGTGTGATCTGACCCTTGAGGCAAGAGTTTTGGTTGGAACCTCTTGGTGGCAGTTTCAAGGCCATACGACATCATTCTTGGTATGGATTGGTTATTGATAGTCCATGCTCAAATTGACTATTTTAGGCATAGAGTGTGGTATGTCTGCAGATATAGAATGGGCTTTTCCTTGGTTGGTGAAAAAGGAAACCCAAGAAACATGAGATGGACTCATGCATAGGAGGGTGCAGTCAATCACTCATGAGTCGGCTAGCCTTACCCTCAGAGCAGTAGATGTTATGAGTTTTCAAGTTTCCAACAGTAGTGGAAGAGTACGAGGAATTATTCTCTAAAGATGTTTTGGGATTACTTCCCTGAAGGGAGATAGACTTTTGTATTATTTTACACCTTGGAATGGAACCGATATTAACATCAGCATATCGGATGGCTTCCATAGAGTTTTGAAAGCTGAGGGTGAAGTTTTAAGACTTACAAAGGAAAGGCTTAGTAATACATAATATTTGAGGTTATGTTTGGATTACCAACACTTTAACCAAGTGACCATAGATAACCAGTATCCACTACCAAGGATCGATGACCTCTTCGATCAGTTGAGACAGAGTTTGACGAGCACCCTGATATTTTGTTTTCCAGAGGAGGGAGTCAAGTATGTTGTGTTCTGTGATGCATTAGGGATCAAAATTGGTTGTGTCATGATATAGAGGTAAGCAGTGATTGACTATGGTTCATGCCAGTTGAGACCACATGAGAAAAACTATGCAACCCATAATCTTGAGATGGAAATAGTAGTCTTCTCATTGAAGATGTGGCGACACTACTTGATGGTCAAGCGGTTTATCGTCTACTTTGACCACAACCTCAAGTATATATTTTCCCAGAGGGATCTGAACTTGATACAGAGGTGGTGGCTAGAGTTACTCTAGGACTATGAATTCAAAATTGTATATATCCCTAGGAAGGGGAACATGGTGGTGTACGAACTCAGTAGGAGATCCAAGTTGCAGCTGTTGAGTGAGGCATTGGAGCATTTGGATGCATTACATATATCCTTTATGGATGGTGATGGAACAACATACCTTCAGTAGATGGTTGTCACCCCTATACCTTCACAGTGAGTAAGGGAGACATATATTAGGGATATCAACTGTGAGACCCGACATGATCAATTGTCTATAGGGCAGGCCCCTGATGGATATTAGATAGGCGGAGAGAACATCATTCTCTTTAGAGGGTTCACAGTTGTGATAGTGGAGTTGTTAGAAAATATCCTGAGGGAGTTTCACACATCCACTTTTGTGGTACATTTGGGTGTGGCTAAGATGTATCAGGATCTCTAATGTTAGTTATAGTGGTCAAGGATGAAGAAGGCAGTGGCAAAGTTCATTTCTCGATGCCTCACTTGTCAGCAAGTGAAGGCTGAGCACCAGATTATAGCGAGTTTAACTCAACACCTTAAAGTTCCATAGTGGAAGTGGGATGGGATATAGATGTAATTCATGAAGGGTTTACCATGTAAATCCAGGGGACACGATTCCATCTGGGTGATTGTTGACATACTCAACATGATGGTCCACTTTCGAGCTTTTGGGAGTAGAGTTCAGTAGAGAGCTTGATATGCCTCTACGTGCAGGAGATAGTTAGACTCCATGGATTCCCTTCGATGATAGTTTCAGGTCATGATGCTCAGCTTACATCCCAATTGTGTAAAGTATTGCAAGAGGCATTTGGGACTCACCTTCACTTGAGCACAATGTTTCATCCCTAGATGTATGGACAGACAGAGAGGACCATCCATGTTTTAGAGGACATGCTACATGCTTGCATATTGGAATTTGGATGTAGTTGGGAGGATTACCTACCTATGGTGGAGTTTGCATACAATAAAATCTATCACTCCACCATTGGTATGGCACCGTACGTGGCCCTATATGGGAAACCTCGTAGATCACCACTATACTGGAAGGACCTAGGGGAGTCAACACTCATGGATCCAGAGTTGGTACGGACTAACATAGAGAAGGTGCAGATCATCTAGGAGTGGATAAGGACTACATAGAGCAGACAAAAATCATATGCTGAGAGGAGACATAGGTTCTTTAAATTTGAGGAGGGAGACCACATTTTCCTTTAGTTTTAACCTCGATGAGGATTGTAGAGATTTTTACAGGGTGACAAGTTATCTTTGAGATATATTGGCCCTTTCTAGATTCTAAGAAGAGTTGGAAAAGTGGTGTACCGCCTAGATCTACCCTCGCAAATGCATCAGGTTTATGATTTCTTTCATGTGTCATAGGTTATGTGGTACTGCATGATTCATTTCACATTATCGACTGGGGAAAGCTGTACATTGATGATGGGGATACATTTGTGGAGTACCCTGTATACATTGAGTATTGAAAGGAACAAATATTTAATGGGGGGTCAATTAATCTAGTGTTCATTTGGTAGCAACATGAGAATCTCTAGGAGAGCACTTGGGAGTGGGAGGCTCAGATTCATGCTCTGTACCCCCATATTTTTGTTGAGTGGCCCTTATTTTGGATTTTAGGGACATAAATCCCTAAGGTGGGGAGAATGTAATGACTCAAATTTTTCTCTGGTTTATTTTTATAAATTAATTGGGAAAATTATGAGACCAGGTTCTAAGAAAACATTTGATTCTGAGGCTTGGTGTTCCCAGAACGGTTTGGTGAAAACTATTAAGTTTTTAATAGCACACGTAAGTTTTTTTCCTATAAAAGTGGAATAACTTCTAAAAGGGTGCATGGATAAGAAATCCTAGGGCACCATTGCTTTCAGAATGGTGGGTTTACCCTAAGCTCAACTTAAATTTAACAAGCACAGGTCTTCAATGATAAAACCTGAAAAGTAAATAACCGTAAATAAAGTAATTAAATAAAATTATTTTATTTTAAAATCCTAATAACTCATGAACAGTGAGTTGGATTGGAAATCCAATACCACCGTTGAGTTTGTAGTGTGGTATTTTACGTAGGTAGGGCCTAACATCGACCGACACAACTAAAATGTGAAAGATAATTTTTAGACGTTTTAAAGGAGAATAAAATAAACTCAAACAATTTATTTTATTTCTTTTTGATGTTTCACAGTGAAACTACGATTCCATGATGGGGTATCCCATTTTCTTTCATAAATGAAACATCATGGAGACGCTATAACAAAACAAAACTATAATGCTGAAATGTGTTTTCTTCATTTAACAGATTGACAGGGATACAAGATTAGATTCACAATCTTGAAGAAATTACCTGGAAGATCTGAAGAAGAAAAGCGTGAAACCTATCATTGGAAAATGAAAAATGATGATGAGATGAAAAATTGAGATTGCTCGTGGATGGATCACCAACAACAACAAGCCCTCCTCTTCAAAGGATCTCACCAACGACGACGACACAATGATAAATATTTATCAGCGAGTGATCCAAACCCAGGAAGTGGTTGTCTTTTGAATTATTTACCCATTATTGTTTTCAATGATGAACGCAGACCAACCTATGAATAGGTTGATTCACGGTTCGATCGTTTGTGCGGGATGGTTAGACAACAAGATTTAAAGGGATTAAACCTTATTGATTATCCTTATTGTTTTGTCCCCCTTTCCCAACAGGATGAACGAAGTCCAAAACGAACAAGGACAATGTTATTCCCTTGGGTGTTCTTAGTGCCTTTCCTATCCCTATCCTTGAATTCTTTACCAACGGAACCACGTGGTCACGTCAGGCTTCTCTGGGAGGTTCTGAACGTGATCGGACCCCCAGAGAGATGTCAAGACGTTCTTGAGCCCATGGAAACGATAGTGATGACTGGAGGTTTTCAACTGTATTACCAGTTTTAAGAACAGACCACCATCACAATGGTGGAAAACTGCAGAAGAGGGAACCACCAACGGCGACGTGTGGAAGCGCACGACATCGTAGCCACCCGTCGGAAAAAACCCACGGCACAGCGGTTGCGAGTAGCGGGCTGGGTCGCTAGCTCGACGGCCAGCGACAGCCTCAGATGGATGGGGAAGAGGGACACGGTCCATAGGGACCCCGAAAAAACCACCACATGGTGGATCGCCGAGTTGAACACAACGTCTGCCCCGTGTTGATTGGGCGGGGATGTGGCGCCCACCGTGTCCTGGGCAGACGAACAGGCCCGCTCGAGCAGGATGAGCTAGAGACGGTGGGCTGGGCAGGAAGTGTTCTGATTTGATTTGAAAGGTTGGGTTAGACCCAGCAGGTCAGGTCATGTAGGACCTGGGTTGGGTCGGGTCGGTCTGACCAGGTCTGACCGAACCTGGACCCAACTAGTCCCTTTTTACTTAAATTTCCATAACTTCCAAACCGTAAGTCTTCTTGATGAGACGTTTGCGGCGTTGGGATGCTCGCGTCGAGGATATATTTTTGGGATAATCTAATTGAAATTTAATGGAGGTTGGAGTAAGACTTATTGGCTCTAGGTGTAGGTACTCTCAGAACAAGCGCACTAAGGACAGAATACTGTGACTGGCTATGGAAAATACACAGAGTTGATCTCCTGCAAAGATGTGGAGTTGGTCTCCTGCTAAGAGCCAGAGTTGGTATCCTGTGAAGATGTGGAGTTGGTCTCCTACGAGGGCATGGAGTAGGTCTCCTGCGAGGGTGCAGAGTAGGTCTCCCATGACGATGCAGAGTATGTCTCCTGTGAAGACTATATGTCTCATTGGATTTGGATATGATTAGACTTTCTTAAGTATTTTTATGCTATAGAAATGTACTTGTGTGAGCAGACTCTAGTGAATCTATTGGATGTGATATTGAGACTCCTTATCTTAGTGATGCTGGATGTCTCAGGGAATCTTCATGACGTACCAAGACCATGTGTTGTCTCAGATACTTTTGGTCGACTAGTTCCACGTGGTTACTATCAGATAACTCAAGGAGTGAGATCTCCTAAATTAAGCATGCCATTAGTGGGACCATATGGTTGGAAGTGGATGGGACCTTGAGTCTTGGAATCCTTTACAAGTATACCTAGATATTCTTGTTATATGTGTTGTTGACACATAATTGTGTTGAGATGACTATATCTTCTTCGTGGTGTTTACTTTGTGGTCTTTTACTTTGTGTTTCGGGGTGCCCTACTGAGTATTTTTTTACTCACCCATTCACAAGATTTGACCGCACGTGTCATTTCTTGTGCATACGATCGACAGTTTGATGGAGTCCTTGGTGGACTAGGGCCAAGTGGTGCTTAGAGTGACCCGACAGACGAGGTGTGATTCTACAGCTTCAGAAAATTGTTTCTGTACCTACCCTTCATGTAGGGTTTTCTGCGGAGGAGTTTCAGAGACTTTTAATTTTAATTTCCCTTTTTGTGGGGCTTGTATTCTGGCCCGGTTTACCTTCAGTTTTCTATTGTAATACCTTGTGTTTGTATACTTAGTGTTTTTACTTTCCAACATATGTGGCTTGGAGTTGTGTGTGTGTGTACAGTTAATTAGGAAAATGCCTCCCATTTGTTTCAGATATTCTTACTCGGTGCTAGCCTCTAGCCCCTAGCCTATGGGAGGTGGGTTTGGGGTAGTCATGACATGGGCCCTGGGGGACAAGTTGTGAAAAATGTTTTATTTCTAAAGTTTCTTAAAAACTATTTTTACATGATTTTACTTTAGTGGGAAATAATGTATGCCTAAAATATAATTTCAATAACTTTCCATTTTCTTTTTTGGGATATACATGTTTAAAATATTATTTGATGAAAAATACAAATTATTTTCCAAATTAAATTTTCTTTCCAAGGTAAAGAGGGTTTTTCTCATCTCACTTTTACTTATATGAGATATATGCCTTTTTCACCACTTATTACTTGCATGTGGTGTATGTACTAACCTTTGATGCATCAAATATGAAGACTTCTTATTATTATGATATTATATTTTATTCCTTTATAGGGATTAAGATTTAAATGTTTCAAAGTGGTATGAGACACTTTGGAATGTTTAAAGATTATTTTCCTCAAAGAATTTATCAATGGTTTTATTAGTGTATTTTAATCTATGATTATGATTAAAATATTTGAAAGTGTTATGAGACACTTTTATTTAAAAATATATTTTAATTATACACATGAGGAATGAATTGGACTTAGAAAGTGATGGGTGAGACCCTCTATAGCTCCTCGATGCATTGGTAGGTCTCATAGGACAAAACAGAAATGGATTTTGGCCGAATCCTTACCCATTTATTTTTAGAAGTCTTGAATGAGGCCTCAATGATAGGTTTATGATGTCTGAAATATACATCACCTCATTATGATATTATTAATTGATAAATAATTTTATTATTCGACTAGTTAAATATATATGGTGAAGTTTCATGTGATTGTTTATATGGAATTATTTATTTAGGTTTTATTTTTGACATATTATGCTCAAGATTATGTTTTAATGATGTGTTATTATTTATTCATCATGACTTATTGTTTATGTTATATCATAAAGTGTATTTATTATCCTTACTGAGAATTTTATATCATCCCTTTCATATGTTTCTTTTTCCCCAGGATTCCAAGAGGTATTTTATGAATGTCTTGAAGGGTTAATCTAAGAGATATTAGGCGTTATCAATGAAGTTTATATGTTGTTTTCCTTTTATTTTGTAATGTAAAGTTTTTTGGGCATGTATTGTCTCAAAAATACTCTATATTAAATATTGATTTTGATGCTCACAAATACCCTTTTTTGTTTTCTAATAAAGTTTTGTTAAGAAGGTTTTAGGAATATATATCATGTTTTTATTTATATTTTTGATGGAATTCAAGCTATGAGTTGCGTTATAGAAACACTATTAAAACCCTACATTTAGTAAATAAACGTATGGATCATCATCCCTATGCTACGCTGAATAGATTTCATATGGATCGAAAACCCTATGTTATATATTTAGCGTATAGATAAACAACCCTACATCCAGGTATTAACAAACGTATGGAATATAAAACTTATGTTAGACTCTAGAAGTACTGCTTGTACCCCACGTTTGGGAAATTAAACATATGGATCATTATCCCTACGTTACTTTTTTTCCCAACATTACACACTGATGGAAGTATGGTTAAGGAAACATATGTTGGTAGGAACCCTGCACTTTGAAAAGGAACCCTACACTATACAAAGGAATCCTACACTATGCAAAGGAACCCTAAACTATACAAAGAAACCATATTATATATAAAGGAACCCTACACTAGGCAAAAGAACCCTACGCTACACAGTTCAACCCTACGTTGTCTACTCAATATAAAAGTTTTAAAACCCGAGAGTTTATCCAAGTTACATGAAATAGTCTTGGTAGAATATCGGGCTAATTGAAATCTTATCTTTGATTGATTCAATTTTTTTTATGATCAATTCAAAGAACCATTTTTATCGAAGAAAATCACTCTCATTCTTAAGGGAAGTTATGACTCCCCTTCTTAATTCATATTTGAATTTTTGCGTTCTTTCAGGCGACTTTCTTGGATTTGGAATTCTGAAGTAGGATTTTTGCTCTATATACTCTACCAGTGTATTGTTTTAAAATATGGATATATACAAGTCACATATTATCATATACAATTACATTCTGGTAAATTTTTTTTATAGTGACACTACAACGAACAATTGATTCTAAAAGAAACTACACTTTAGAGACATAAATGTATAATATTTTACTACTATAAGATTACTATATCTATTTGTCAATACTTTTATTTAAAGATAAATTTGAAATTGGGATCACTTAAAAACTACTATTTCTTAAATATTTTAATTTCTGAAGAAGAAGAAGATCCATCTAATATCAGTTGATACTACTGTAACTATGAAGCTCCACCCAAAACATCAAATCAAACTCTTTTGATTTATTGGAGTATCAACTGCTCATACTTAGTTGCAGTGGAGTATCAGCTTCTCAATCTATGCTGTGGATAATTGGTTCTCAATTAAAGAGCCATAAGGCTCTATGTTTATCCTTATTTTAAAGGTATCAACTACCTGCACTCAGTTATAGATTTGTGGTCTTGTGATAAGAGGACAATTCTAGTTAAATTCACCAAGTTTGCAGAGAGAGTGATTGGTGGAGTGGACTAGGGGATCTTTGTGCCCCGAACCACTGTAAAAGTTGGTATTTATTTTTTTGATATGCTGCTTATCATTTCATATAGAAGAAAGCACTATATATCCATAAAAATCACAAAGGGTGTTAAAAGTTAGAATTGTAGTAGATTATCAAAAAGACACAATTCACCCCCCTCTTGTGTCACATTTTATTATTCCGAACTAACAATTGGTATCAGAGGAGAGATTTTGAGATAAAGCTATATCAAGATGAAAAGTATAAGGTATATATAAATAATATGATAATGTATGATTCTAGAGCAGGAATGTCTATAGTACATGTTCCATACTTTAATTGTGAAAATTATAGATGATAGAAATCTCGAATGATCATATATATAAAGAATCTTGGATTCAGAGTCTATTAAAAAATCATCACTCCTTATAAGATTTCTTAAAAACCAGAGACTTCAGATGTAGAAATAGAAGCTGAGTATGATATCAATTTTAAAGTAATGAATGCTATTATCTATGGACTTGGTCCTGTTGAATTTAATTGTGTATCACAATTCCCTACAACTTATGAGATGTGGAAAACTATTGCAGTGTCCTATGAAGGAATATACAATGTTAGATAGATGTGGTATGCTACAACAAAGATAAAATTTGACACCTTTATAATGTTTGATGGTGAAATAATCACACAGATTAATGGAAGGCTTATAGAAATTGTCAACAATATTATATCCTTAGGAGAACTCATCAAACAATATGATCATGATTTGAAAGTACTTGGAGTACTACATTAAAAATGGAATGACATATCTTTTGGTATTCGCCAATCATCACCTGTCAAAGATATGAAAATGAAAGAACTAATTGGGAAACTGATGATGTATGAAGCAAAAATGCAAGCTTAAGATGAAGATCATAAGATTATAATAAAAAAGGAAAATACTACTCTAAAAGTGACATCTTAGAACCATAACCAAAAATCAAAACAAGAAGTAAAAATTGAGAAGAATTCATATTCCTCAGATTTTGAAATAGAACTGGCTTAGCATGCTACAAAGTTCAGTAAATTCTAAAAGAAGAAAAGAGGCTTCAGAAAATCCTTTAAGAAGGATGAGAATGAACCTAGAGAATTTTGATGCTATGAATGTAAAAAATTGGGTCACATCAGACATGATTTCCCTCAATTGAAAGATAAAAGAAAGAGGATAGAAAAATAATATAAGAAGAATGATGATTACAAGAATAAAGGAAAAAGGGAAATGAAAGTTATGTGGAGTGTGTCAGAAGACTTCATTAGCTCCTCACAATCTAATTCAGATAAAGATCCAAAAAAATAGAAGCCAATATGTGCTTTATGGATAAAGATGAAGAAGAGGTACAATCCTATTACTCTTCTGATTTTGATATTGATAGATTCTCAAGTGGTAAACTAGATGCATATTGTACAATGTTAGAAGAGAAATATGATTCTTTATTTAAGAATCATAAATTATTGAAAAATATTCACAATTCTATTTTAGGAGAAAGGGATACTATGCTAAAACAACATTAAGATTTAGTTGAAAAATTTAATTCCTCTACATCAAACTATATTGATCATGAAAAAAGGATTAAAGAATTGAAAGATGAAGTAGAATCCTATAATAGTACCACAATTACTTTTACTAAAGGAGAAAAAGTATTGTATGAAATTCTTAGAAATAATGTCATTAAAAGAGAAATATTTGGAATAGGAATTAAGGGTAAGAAATCTAAATTTTATAAAAATTATTTTGTTTCTAATTAGAAATATACTACTTGTTATTTTTGTGGAATAAAAGTTCATAACAATAATAGCTGCTATTTGAAAAATACTCAAATCAGTGGAATTAAAAGAACCTTTATTTCTAAAAGTTTTTCCATAGAAATTAATATTAATTATGGAAAAATAAAGCAGATCTGGATTCCTATATCATTGCTAGCTAACACTACAGGACCCAAGAAGATATGGGTACCAAAACAAACACATATTTCATTACATTTGTAGGAAACATGTCATAGTAATAGAGAATCCATATAGTATATGGATAGTGGAAGTTCTAGGAATACAAGTGGATAATCAAAAAATTTCCATGTGATGACTCAAATGGATAGAGGTCTAGTCACTTTTGGTGATAATTCCAAAGGAAAAATAGTTGGAGTTGGAACTGTTGGAGATTCAAAGACTATCTTTATCAACAAAGTACTGTATGTGCAAGGGCTAAAGCAAAATCTGATAAGTATTTCTCAACTTTGTGATGATGGTTTTTATGTTGATTTTTCTAACAATTCCTGCTTTGTGTTTAAAAATAAATTACTTAAATTTAGAGCACCTAGAACTTATAATTTTTGTACTTTAGATTTAAATTACCTATGTAAATAGAAAGTGAATTGTTTAACTGATAAGAAAAATGATCCATGGATTTGGCATAGAAGAGTTAGAAACTGTAATATTTATGATTTACATAATTGTCTAAGAAACAACTAGTTTATGATTTTCCTAGTCTTAAGTTTGAAAATGAAAGATTATGTGATGCATGATAAATTGAAAAACAACAAAAATCTTCTTTCAAATCTATTAACAAAATTTATACATCTAAACCTTTAGAACTTATACATATGGATTTGTTTGGACCATCTGGATTTTCAAGTTTGGATAGTAAATTATATATCTGTGTTTTAGTAGATGATTATTCTCAATTTACTTGGGTATATTTTCTGAAACTCAAAAGTAAATATTTCACTATTTTTGAAAGTTTTTGTAAAATTTTTCAAAATGAAAAAGGTTTTAAAATAATTTCATTGAGGAGTGATCATGGTGTATAATTTGAGAATCAAGAATTTAATTCTTTTTGCTTAAATCTGGGTATTAAAACCACCTTCTCTACACCAAGAATACCTCAATAAAATGGAATTGTTGAAATAATAAATAGAACTATTAAAGAAATGGCAAGGATTATGCTGAATGTATACAATCTTACTACCTATTTTTGGGTATAAGATATAAGCACAACCATCTATATCATGAATAGAGTTTTAAAAAGGCCTATTTTTAAAAGAACTCTCTATAAAATTTGGAATAATAGAAAACCTAAAGTAAATTACTTTAAAGTTTTTGGATGCAAGGTTTATATCTTGAATAATAAGGAAAACCTTGGTAAGTTAGATCCAAAAGCCGATGAAGGAATATTTTTAGGATATCCTGCTACTTCTAAAGCTTATAGAGTGTTTAATAAAAACTCAAGTATTTTAGAAGAATCATTTCATGTGAATATTGATGAAATTGATCCTTTTATTAAAGAGAAAGATCAAACTGATGAATTTACTAACTTGTTTGACAACATGAGACTTGAAAACCCTAAATCTGATTTTGAAAATGAAATTAATAAAATTCAGTTCAATTCAGAAGAAAAATGAAACTGAAGAACCTAAAAGTGTCTTTCCTAGATAGTCTAGAAACTTAAAAACCACCATCTAGAAACTATTATAGGATACCTAGACATGATAATTATAACTAGAAGAAATATAGGAAACCTAGCTAGATTTTCTTCCTTTCTATCTCAGTTAGAACCTAAGACTATTGAAGAATCCTTAAAAAATAAAAGTTGGATGTTACCAATTCAAGAAGAACTAAACCAATTCAAAAGGAATGAAGTTTGAGAATTAGTAAAAATACTATCCAATTATCTAATTATAGTAACTAAGTGGATATTTAGAAACAAATAGGATGATCAAGGGATCATAACAAAAAATAAAGCTAGATCAGTAGATAAAGGATATAATCAAGAAGAAAGTATAGATTATGATGAGAACTTTGCTCTTGTATCTAGATTAGAATCCATAATAATCAGTTTAGCTTATTCATATCATATGGATTTTAAATTATATCAGATAGATATTAAATATTCCTTTTTAAATAGATATTTAATGGAGGAATTTTATGTTGAACAACCTCCTAGTTCTAAAAATCCCCAAAAACCAAACTCTATTTTCAAGCTTACTAAATCTCTCTATGGACTTAAATAAGCACATAGAGATTGGTATGAAAGATTATGTTATTTTATTTTGAAAAATGGATTTACTGTTAGATTGGAAGATCTAACACTTTTTATGAAAGCCAGTTATTCTAATATTCTATCAGTACAAATTTATGCTGATGATGTTATTTTTTGTTCAACTAATAAAAATATTTGTAATGATTTTTCAAAATTAATGCAAAAAGAATTTTAAATGATTATGATGGGAGAATTGAATTTATTTTTAGGAATTAAAATTTATCAAAATGATTATGGAAATGTTTTAAATAAAAGTACATATATTATTGATTTATTGAAGAAATTTGGACTTGAGAACAATAAGACATAAACAACTCCTATGTGTACCAATGTAAAACTTGATTTGGATAAAGTTGAAAAACCAGTGGACAAAAAATTATATAGAGGTATGATTGGTAGTTTGTTATATCTTAATTCTAGCAGACCAACCATTATGTTTTCTATATGTTTATGTTCTATATTTAAGTAAAATACAAAAGAATCCCATCTTACTTATATTAAAATATTTTTTAGATATTTAAAGGGAACTATTTTTCAATATCTTATTTATCCCAAAACTTTTGATTTTAATTTAATTTCATATTCAGATACTGATTTTTGAGGTTGTGGATTAGATAAAAAAAGCACCTTCTAAACCTATCACTTTTTAGGAAAATCTTTAGTATCATGGTCAAGTAAGAAAAAACACTCAGTTTCCCTATCAACAGTCGAGGTAGAATATGTTTCTGCTGGTAGTTGCTATGCACAAGTATTGTGGATGAAAAATACACTACTAGAATTTGGACTAAATTTTAATAGTATAACTATTTTATGTGATAATAATAGTGATATAAATATTTCAAAAAATCTTATAAGTAATTTTAGGACTAAGAATATTGATATAAGGTATCATTTTTTGAGAAATCATGTTCTTAAAAAGGATATATCCTTACAATTTGTTAGTACCGAATATCAATTAGCTGATATTTTCACTAAACCACTTCCCAGTGAAAATTTTGATTTTATTAAGGAGTGGTTAGGAATATTTAATTTTAGATAAATGTTTAGTAATTTTTTTAAATATCTATGTTTTTTAACCCTATATTTGATGTATTTAATTGTGTATCACTCATTATTTTATTAGGTTACTCATTAATTAGTTTTTTTGTTTAAAAAAGGGGATTTTAATTTTAATTTATTTTTATTTGTCTTTTCAAAATTAAAACATAATGAGTAAATTCTCAAACAACACAAGAAAACTATCAGCCTTCTCCTGATCATCTCCTTCATGTCCTTTAGGTTTATAGATATTATCTCATTTCAGTTTACCGAAACCCTAAATCTCTGTACCTTTAATTGCAAAACCTTTAGAAATGGAAACTTCAGAAAGAGTTGAATATGTTGTCCCAAGTGAACCCGTTCATTAGTTGAAGTATCAAAAGTTTCTTTAGGGAAATTTAATTGATTTCGATTGGATAAAATAAATGAATATTTCATTGAATAATTCTATAAGATTCCAAGGATTGGAATTTATTTTTGATGACAACAATACTCCTTTTATTTTTGATATATAAGTAAAATAATTTTGTCGAAATGCTTCTTTTAGTTTTGGATCTGATGAAGACGTAGTTTTATCTAAGATTCCCCACGATGAGATTTCTCTCTCTATGGTTCAGATTACTAAAATCTTGGATTTTCCGCATGAGGGGTAATTTCATTTTGATTTAAGAAATACAGGTGATGAGAAGTATAGATTAGAGGATATCATGTATTCTATTTTTGGGACTAAATTTTTTAAGAAAATGATGACAAAAGATCTGAACACAGATCAATGAGTTATGATGAAGTTTATTTAGTCAGAAATAGTGCCAAGAACAATAGAGATTGATAAAGTCATTTATCATGATATGTATGTTATGTTTTTATTATCGAACAATATCAAGATAAACTTCAGTAAATACATGTTGAGGTATCTAAATCATTTTTGTCAAAAGGGTGCAAAGATGGGATTTTATCCCTATGGAAGGATTCTGTTCCTATTGTTGCTGAGGCTGGGAAAGATAAGAGATATATCATTTGGTCAAAGTTTTCATCACATCAACATTATTAGTGTTGGAACTGTAAAAAAATTAGTATTTTTATAGAGTAATTCCTACAATCATCTTATACCAGTTGGTATAAAATAATAGGAAAGATTGATGTCTGGTTCTCAGGTGGAAAAAAATATGTTACCTACTATTGGTTCTGTGTATCCAAGACTAAAAAAGGAAGCAGAATCTCAAATTGATGAGGAAAATATTCATAATAGGAGAATAATTTCAATCAATATTTCTGAACCAGTGGTAGTTGGCCAAGCTAGAAAAGAACATGTTGCCAACCAGGAGGCCCATTTAACTCAAAATTTTGAAGACATTTCTCAAAGGGATAATAAATCCAGAGAAATTGATCTTAATACTGACCAGGCTTCTCCTGGGAATCTCTATTTAATAATTTTTGATTCGGTTGATGCATGTAGATCTACACTAAGAGAGGAGAAAGAGACCAATTTACAATAATTAGGAGTTGGTCAAACAAGGGAACAATCTACTGAGTCGATTGACTAATTAAAAAGAGATATTTAAGATCTATTTCAGAGTTTCAATAATTTGAATGATCAAAATTTGACTCTGATGTAAGCATTAGAGTCTGAGAGGAAGAAATATGAGGAGCTTAAATGATCAACTATTCCAAGAGTTGAGTTTGAATCTATCAAAACTCAACTTAAAGTTGTTCAAGATAATTTGGTTTCAATGGGTGATGTTAAAGATTTAATTACTAATTTATGTAGATATTTTAAATTTTTGAAAGAAGAGTCTACTAAGAAATATGATTTTGATAAGATAAAAGTTATTTTGGGGAAATAATTTCAGACTATCAAGGATAGTCACCAGGCTTCATCCTCTACCCCTCAACCAAATTATACTGACATGATAAAGTGATATGAATCAATAACTACAATGATGGATGAATTCAAGAATAGGCCACACACTCTCTAGTGTGATAGTACACCTCTGAATGTGCTTCTGGACAATCATCAAGATTTTATTAGTCGGATGACCTCTAATGAATCCTGGTTGGGACTAGTTATTCATCAAGTTAGAGACCAATTAACAGCCTTTATTCAATCATCAGAATATATGGATGAGTTATTGAAGGTGAATCTAGTGGAAAGCTTAAAGGTAGGTCAATATTCAAGAAAGATTTTAAAACAATGGATCAATGTATTCAACAACCACTTTCAAAGTTTGTTGGTAAAGTTTCGTGAAATTTAGAGTGTTGTAAAGACCGATCCTCATATAGCTGTAGAAACTATAACCCATGGAGATTTAGAACAAGGAAAACAATCTGATAGGATCCCCTCATTTTGAAGACCTCTTGGATTGATTGTTGGGATATACTCTTTAATTTTTTAAACATTTTATCTGCTTTGAAGTTTACTTCAGTTTACTTTTATATCTCGTGCATTTTATATTAATTTCTTTGTTGTGTTCTCTATGTTAAACCTTCTACTACCAAATCACATATTTTTTAATAGCAAACTATACTCTTTATTTACAGTTTAGTGTGATATCAACTATGATTTTTTTCATTTATTCTTTCAAAATTTTCTTTTTGATATAAAAAAAGGGGGAGAATATTTTCAAACCACTACATTTTGTATTTTGGGAGAATATTTTCCTATTTTTTAAATATTTTTGGGAAACACATTTTTTAATCAAAATAGTACTGTGAAATTAAAATATTTTATTAATCTTTACAACTACTATTTTCTCTGTTCATTATTTTATGGGTTTTGTGATCATCAAAAAGGGGGATATTATTGGGCATGTATGGACTCAACAATACTCTATATTAAATGTTGATTTTTATGCTCACAAATACCCTTATTATTTTTTGAATAAATTTTTGTTAAGAATGTTTCAGGAATATATATCATGTTTTTATTTATATTTTCAATGGAATGAGAGCTACGATATGTGTTATGGAAACATTTTTCAAACCCTACATTCGGTAAATGAATATATGGATCATCATCCCTATGCTACACTGAACAGATTGTGTATGGATTGAAAACCCTATGCTAGATATTTACCATATGGATCAATAAACCTACATTCAGGTATCAACAAATGTATGGAATATCAACCCTATGTTAGAGTCTGAAAGTACTATTTGTACCCTACATTTGGGAAATTAAACATATGTTTAATCAATCATATGTTTGGAATCTTATGATGAAAAGTGTGAATGTATGGATCATTATCCCTACGTTACTTTTTTCCCTACGTTACACATGAATAAAAGTATGGTTAAATAAACATACGTTGGTAGGAACCCTATGCTACATAAAGGAACTCTATTATACGTAGAGGAACCCTACACTATGAAAAGGAACCCTATGCTACACAAAGGAACCCTACGCTACACAAAGGAACCCTATGCTATGAAGTTCAACTCTACGTTGTCTACTCAATAGCAGAGTTTTAAAATATGAGAGTTTATTCAAGTTACTTGCAATAGTATTGGAAGAATATCAGGATGATTTAAATCTTCTCTTTGACTGATTTAAATATTGTTATGTCCAATTCAAAGAACACTTTTTATCATATAAAATCAATCCTGTTATTAAGGGAAGTTATGACTCCCCTGGTTAATTTAGATTTGTTTTTCACGTTCTTTTAGGTAACTTTCTTTGATTTGGAATTCTGAAGCATGATTTATACTCTATATATTCTACTAGTGTATCATTTCAAAATATGGATCTATAAAAGTCACATATTATCAATTTCTCATACTCAGTTGTGGCGGAGTATCAGCTTCTTGATCTAATCTTTGAATAATTGTTTCTCGATTAAAGAACTAGAAGGATCCGTGTTTAGCCTTGTTGTAAAGGTTTCAATTTCCTACACTCAGTTATGGATTTGTGGTCTTGTGATAAAGGGACCATTATAGTGAAATTCACCAATCTCATAGAGAGAGTGATTGGTGGAGTGGATTAGGGGATCTTTGTACCCCGAACCACTATAAAAAGTTGTGTTATTTCTTTCTATTTATCTGCTGCTTATATTTTCATATAAAATAAAACGATATATATTTCCAAAAATCACAAAGGGTTTTAAAATTCAGAATTGTAGAAGATTATATAAAAGACACAATTAAACCCCCTCTTGTGTTACTTTGTTTTATTTTGACCTAAAAAAGTTCATGTATGTAATCTGGTTTCCTAAAATGCTAAACAATTCATTCCATTAGGATATGATTCCTTGTAATCATAACATTTTAATAAAGAAAGGCACTGGCTCCAGGCTAATGGGGTCAGGGTCTTTATAGTTAGGCTATAGTTTTAAAGGAAAGTTGGGATGTCCCATTTTTGAAGAATTCAAACACTCAGTTTGGTTGAAACATTCCTCAAAAACTGAATTTTTAGGACATCCGAATTTTTTACCCCAACGACATAAATACCAATCCTAGACAACATTCGAGGGGAATACCGAACAATGTACAACAACTTCACCACTAATAGGTAATCAAATGTTTGGTTAAGTAAAATATATTGAAACTATTTTTAGTAAACCATTTTCAAAAAACCTTATGAAATTAGGTTGGAAAAAGAGATCAGTTTTCTTTAAATTACCATATTGGAATTGTTTGTATGTCAGACATTTTCTTGATGTCATGCATGTAGAAAAAATATATTTGATAGTGTTATTGGCACATTACTAAATGTTCTATTCAAAACAAAATATGGCCTCAAGGATAGGTTGGACATGATTGATATGGGGATAAGGGAAGAGTTAGAACTGGTGAAGGGTAAAATGTGGAATTTTCTTCCTCTAAACAACTTACACTCTATCTAGACAAGAAAAATTGAGAATTCTCATTTTCCTTAATGGTGTAAAATTTCGATATGGGTATTCATAAAATATCAAGAATATAATTTCAATAAATAATTTGGAGTTATATGGACTAAAATCACATAATTATCATGTTTTTATGCAAGATTTTATACCCATCACTTTACGTTGTATTCTCACTAAAAATGCATGACATACATTAACCAAAATCTGATTTCTTTTCAAATCCATATACAGTATAGTTATAGACCTGAAAAAGTTTCCAATAATGAATAAGGAGGTTGTAGTCATATTATGTGAATTAGATATGTTCTTCTCACCATCATTCTTTGATATAATGGTCCACCTGATGGTTCACTTGGTTAGAGAGGTTCAACTATGTGTTCCTGTCCATTAATTATGGATGTACCCCATAGAAATATATATGAATATTTTTAAAGGTTATGTCAAGAATCAAAGTTGTTTGGAAGGTTTTCTTGCAAAATGATATTTTTTTAAATAAGATATTGAACTATTTTCCGATTACCTATCAAATGTTAATGGCATCGGTCTCCTAATGTCTCATCACAACAGACACCTTATGAGTGAAGGGATTTATAGAAGAGATGTTGTTACAATTACCATCATAGAACAGAAGTAAGATCACCTTTACATTTTACGTAATAGTGTATATTTTGATCCATACATTGAATCCCACAAAGCAAATCTTAGAGATTTGAATCCATCAAGGGCTGAAGTATGGATAAAAAATACTCATAATAAATAGTTTATAGGATGATTTTGAGATCATATTTATAAGCAGTTATATAAAAATATGAATTCAATAGTCAAATGACTTTGATGGATAGACAAGGTACCGAATGAAAATGTTATATCTTATACTGGTTTTGTAATTAATGGTTATATATTCCATACAAAAGAATATGATAACTGTATTACGATGAAAAAAAGTGGAGTTACACTTATGGAATAATCAATTCACACATCTATTTCCAAGGATTGAAATCCTATTTATGTGAATATTTCATATTTTGGTATCATCTAACAGATATAAAAGTTGGATTATACAACATTTCAAGTGCCAATTTTCCATTACAAATGGGTTAAAAATAAGAGTGTAGTAAAATTTGATGAAATGAGCTTCATGAAGGTGAATTTTAGTATAGAAGGGGTAAAAGATGATCCATTTATAACGGTATATCAAGTAGTGTAGGTATTTTATATCTCGAATCTAGTAAAGAAGAATTGGTCAATTGTCCCACCGACGACTAAAACAACTATAGGGTCAAATGAAAATTCAATCAAGGATGACCCTTTTATTGGGAGATAGAAATCATTTCATGGAGGTATAAATATAGAAAATTTATTTTATATTATAGGGGAACAAAAATAGAGGATTTAGATTCTCGATAGAGGAGAAAAACCCATTCAACCTTTAAATAAAATAAAGAGGGTTCAATGAGAAGGTCAAAGTTTTTTTAATATACTATGTTTTCCACATAATATTACATGTTCTCTACTATATTAACATAATCTAAATTAAATATTTGAATAATCATACAGAAAATGAATTATACTCATGATTATGTTACCAATATTGGGGAGGAATAGACAGTTGATGCTGAAACTATAGAATTATTAGGGTATCAACAACATGTTGATGAAAAAAAACAATAATGATGTATCATCATTGTGTTGACTAAAATTTTCTGGGAAAGAAGAAAAAGTATAAAATTTGAGGTTGGATGGAATCAATGCACGCAACCTATTGACCCCAACAAGTCAATGTTCATTAGTTATGTTGGGGTTATAATGAGAATGAATGTACCAATTGATATATATTCATGGCACCATGTACAACCCATAACAAAGGAAACCCTTTGGGAAAATATTAAGGTAATGTTACAATATACTTTATCTATTTTACCAAAAAATTATATAATGAAACATTGATTTAATTTTCATTATCCCCTATAGAGTTCATTTATTTTAGATGATTTACATAAGAAATATGTCACAATGGCTATTGTAAAAGTCTATAGAGGCTTCTAGACACTTCTTACCAAGTTTCATCTTAGGGATGTTGAGGGGAAAGTAAAGCCCCACCCACCAGTTACTTATGAACACATTATAAAGAAGGTAACATAGAATTATTTCATCATTCTTTATGATGATAAATCCTTTTAGGTTTATTTTAGTCGATAATATATTATTTTACATCATTTATTTTATACAATTTGATTCAAAATTGTTAATTTATGAATTAATAAAGGAGTTGTGAGAATAAAAAACATGTATCAAAACCAATATACCCCTATCATAAAGAAAGGATAGGGTACACTTCACTAGAGAAGAAAATGTTATGTATTTTAAATATGCAATAAAAGTTTTATATAATATGAAACAATATATGTTCCTTTTTTATATGTGGCTTGATGAATCAAAATTCAAATCCACTTGTATCCCACATCATTTTCTATAGAAGGAGTACCATGTAAATAAAGAGGGTAAAATAATAGATGAAAACACAAAAGTATTGTGGGAAACATGTTTAAGTATGAAATAATAGTAATTTATTATATTTTATAATAGTATTACATATAAATATATATTTATGTTCATATATTTTTTATATGTTTTAAACACAAGAATCGACAACAACTGTACCAAAAGAAATACTAATTTTAGTAGCTTTGAATTAGCGATAACAGTATGGTCGCATTAGAGGTTTAGGATAAGGAGTGTCACCTTGAACATATTTTGAGAAGACAAAACCTCAGAAAGATACATATCAGATGATGAAAGGATTTCAGACAAAAATAGATGCTTTGCAAGATATTATTATATAATCTGGTTTAGAAAACCAATATATACAGAAGGATCAAAGTGAACCAGAAGTGGAAAAAATATAATCACATAAATAAACAAATTACCTCACTATCTTTGAGACTAGTCATTCCCCAAAACTGTATACCTTATGTAACATCCTGGGCCTGGATGCCACTAAATGGTGCCCCGAGCCTAGTTGGCCACATGGCCTCAAGCACATCTCCCCAAGTGCCAGAGGATGCCGACTAGAATCAAGGGCCTAGGGAGAGTTCGTGGGGAGACTATACCCTCTTACCAGAGTGTAATGGAGTGGAATAAAAATAACATACAAATAGTGTAATAAGTAAATCATACAGATAATAGATACATAGCATGAATAGATAGTAATACAAAAGGAAGCTCATATATAATGATGATTATAATACAGGTCATGTGTCTCTAATAAAGAATCCCAAAAATGTATACAAGGAAGGCATACAATACACGGGAAAAAGTATGAATACCAAAATATCCCATCTATCATCACGAGCCTCAACTCGGTCCCATGCTCCCTTGATCCTAAGCAATCATCAAGAACTTGTAGTAGGTTGCTTTCCCTTATCCATACTTGCAATAATACAATCTATTTGGGTACCCAAAGGTGGTCCAAATAGGGTGTGAGATATAATCCCAGTAGGAAACCACCCAAGGCCAGGTTCCAATCAATTAATGAATATATATAACAACAGTGTGTAGGTAGTAATATAATAAGAAAAGGAAGTACTGAAAGTAAACATCTTATAACATCCAGGTTCTCATTTATAAGAAAGTTCATTTAATGATACAATTCCATTTAATTATAAGTCTCGAGACCTAGAGCATAGTCCAATGTCCCCCATGATAACATGATTAAAGGATTCCTAAACAGGCCATCCATAAATTGTAAGTCAATACCAAATCCAAGATTATTATTTGGCTTGGAAGACATGTCATATAATTCATTTCATTACTTATTCAATTTAGAACCCGAGCCCATCCTTAGCATTCCTAAGTTGAAATTAAAGTTTCACTCAAGGTATAATATAAACCAAAACCCTATGATCCCATCCATGGAGAACCTCTCAATAACCCTGGTATCGCTTTAGGTGTGGTATAACATCACTACCATTTGAGTCCATCCTTATAGATCCACTGAGGGAGCCTAAGTATCACCCATATAAATTAAGATCAATTAACTTTGATTCCATCCTTATAAATCCATTTATATTCCAAGTGTCACTTGGTATATAAAAGTTAGGCCAATGAGTCTGTCCTTAGTAGTCCTCAAGGGAGTCCATGTATCACTCAGGCATAATCAAGGTACAAGCTAATTGAGTATGTCCATGGAATTCTCATATGAATCCATGTGTCACCCAAGGCATATAAGTATTTAACCAATTCAAAACAATTTAATAAATTCATTTAAACATTTCAAGGTCTACACCAGGAACATCAAATTCAATCTCACCTCAAAAGTTGACTCAAGAACATGCCAAGCTTAGAAGGATTTCCTTTAATTTAACTCATGTGGGAATTTCCTTTAAATTGGCATCTCATGCTAAATAAGATATCACATAACCAAGTCCAAGGAAATGAAATTCTATCCCTCCATTTTTCAATTTAATTTACAATTGATGTCACATTTAAAGTCACACATCAATTCATAATTTAAACCATCAATTTGATTTACAACTCTCTTTACAAACCAACTTATCAAATGACATCTCAACTACAATTATCAATTACATCCCATGAAAAAGGGTATATGGAAAACCTAAGAGGCATGAAAATATGAAATCTACACATGGTGATATAGTTTAAATAATCAACACACCAAGGGTTAGTTTTTTATCAGGGTTCTTAACCAATAACCAAACATTAACATGCCTCTTTAATTACATAGTCCATTCCTAACAACTAGAAGATTTAATTTCATTCAAGGTGATGCTTGGAAATCGGGAGCATGAAACAATGGATACATATAAACACTTTAAATTTTATAGAAAGGCATGATAATATCTACCTTAGGTTCATAGTTGATAGCTTATCCAGTATCAGCTCCTGATTCGACACAGATCAGTAGAAAATCGAAGAATGGATGAAGAACTTAATAACATGGCATACTATCTTGCACCTAAATAGAACAACTGATATCTATAATAATAAATAAAGGCTAAAAAGTAATTGAGTACTCACTGACGCAGATCCAATGAGATTAGCAGCTCTTGAATCAGAGATTGGACGGAGGAAATCCCACAATTTCTACTTTTGGCTTCAAAATATAGATCACTCCATCCATGGCTATTTTCCATTGAAGAAGAAAAAATTTTAGGTTAAAAATGATTTTAGTTAGGGTAAAAATGATCATTTTACCCAAAATATATGGGTTTCATGATTTGGTCACATGGTTTGGCCAAACTGTGTGCCAACTGTGCATGGTCTTCTATAGGGAAGGACACCCCGCACGGTTTGTCGCACATTTTAACTAACCATGCGTAAACCATGAAAAACCACACTGTCAAAATTGCAGACAAGTCCACATGGACATGAACCCCAAGTCACATGGTTTGGTATAACTGTGTGACCTTCCCTTGATCACTGTCTAGCCTCACACAGTTTTATCTAACCATACATCCTTCCCCACATAGTTTGAATTAACAGTGTGTCAAGATTATTTTACCCATAAACTTGTGTTACAGGATCCGTACCATCCCCGAAGACCCCCAATTCCTCCATAAAATCAAAGGGAATTCATATTAGGCAATATTTAAGATATTAAACTAAAAATTGAAGGAAAGTAAAGGATCCATACCTCAAAGAAGAAATGGGTTTTTACAAACTTTCCCCCTTAAATTAATTTGTCCCTGAATTTCCTTCTCAGTGGTGGTTAAGAATGTTTGATAATAAATCCATTCACCGTCCTCATACATTAGCCTCCCTCTCCCATGTCTCATCCTACACATGATCGTGATTCCATAACACCCATACTAGAGGAATTGATTAGCCTTAGAGAACCTTCATTCTATGATCCATAATACATATAGGATTTCTTAAAAGGATTCATCTACCTGTTACTCAATTTCTATAGGATTAAAGGAATGATATGGGTCTGAATAATAACATCATAGCTAAGAAACATAGAAGACCTCATGCATGGACCAATAGATCTGAGGTAACTGCAACCAATAGGCTACCGGCCCAACTCTCTCCAGAATCTCAAATGGACCGACGTATCTCAATGAAAGCTTAACCTGTCTCTTGATCCTCCTATGTCCCATCCTTGGTGAGGCACACAAGAAAAACCAATCCCCAACCTCAAAATCTAGAGTTCATTTGTGGAAATTATCATATGATTTAAGACAATATCGCGTAGTATCCATCCATATTTGAATAAATTTCACTTGATTTGTGGTTTCCCGAACAAGATGAGGGCTAAGCATAGTTTCCTCTCCTACCTCTAACCAACATAGGGGTGATCAACATGGCCTCCCATACAAAGCTTCATAAGGCACAATATTTATGTTATACTGAAAGTTATTGTTTTAGGAAAAATCAACCAGGGGTATATGCCTCTACCAAGAGCCCCCAAAATCAAGTACACATGATTGCAACATATCCTCAAGAACCTGAATCACACGTTATGACTGTCCATCATTCTAAGGGTGGTATTCTATGCTTAGAATCACCTGTGTACCTAACACCCTCTACATACATTTCCAGAATCGTGAAGTAAACCAATAATCCCTATCTGAAATGATAGTATGTAGGACCTCATGAATTTTTACTATCTCACAGATATATGAACTCCCAAGATCATCTACACTGAAGGTTTCCTTAATCGGTAGGAAATGTGAAAACTTCGTGGGCCTATAAAAAACAAACCAAAAAAATCATTACCTCAAGGAAACCTTGGTAAACCTATCACTAAATCCATCATGACATCATTACATTTCTACTCAGGAATAAATAGCTACTGTAAAAGTATGGCTAGTCACTGGTGTTCCACCTTCACCTACTGATAGGTGGAACATCTCATAACAAAACTAGATACATCTCTTTTCATACCTGATCACCAGTACTATCGATGTAAATCCTGATACATTTTAGTGATTCTTGGATGAACTACCCAAGATAAAGCATGAAAGTCTTTCATTAGCTCCTCGCGCATGTCTTTTGAAAACCATATGTGACCATGAACCCAGAGAAATTAATTCTTTCCTACAATCCAACCAGAAGGAGGGTTCTCACCTACCACACTCTCCCATTAGACTATACCCTCAAAATTTGATAGTTTCCTCATCCTCACTCTATCCAGTAGGGTAGAGGTCAAAACTAAGGATGATATAAAGATCTTACCTTGACTATTTTTCACCTCTAAGTGCATCTCAGAGAACAAATCCATAAGCTGTCACTCACTACTGGCCTACTACATTGCCTATATCTGAGTCCTCTAGCTAAGTGCATCGACCACTTCATTTCCTTTACTAGGTGTATAGGTAAGCTCGAATTCGAATTACTACAATTACTCAACCCACCGTCACTACCTTGGATTCAAATCATACTATGTATATATGTACTTGAGCATTTTGTGGTCTATGTACACCACAAAACTCTCTCCCAGAAAGTAATGTCTCCAGCAATGCAATTCATGAACAACTATAGCTAACTCAAGATCGTGCATCGGGTAATTCCTCTCATGTGACCTCAACTACTGAGAAACGTATTCCATGACTCTATCCCCCTGCATAAGAACTATTCCTAGCCTTATACCTAATGTATCATAGTAAATAGTGTAACTCCTTCCTAGACCTATTAAAATCAATATAGATGCCAAATTAAATCTACCTTTCAACTCCTGAATGGATGTCTTGTAAGAATATGACCATACAAACTTCAAACCCTTTTTAGATAAGCCCATGATAACCACTGATAGGTGTGAGAATTACTATATGAAATTCATGTAGTAACTATCCAGCCCTAAGAAACTCCATACCTCAAATAAGTTCTTGGAATTCTCTTAGAAAACTACAACTCTCACCTTCTATGGGTCAACTAATAATCCTATATATGAGATGATGTGACCTAGGAAGTGAATCTGATCCATGTAGAAGTGGAACTTTGTGAGAATAGCATATAACTGATTCTATATCAGTGTATTCAATATGATATCAAGATTTTTGGCATGGTTGTATTGATTATGAGAATACACCAAGATATCATCCATGAAAACCACCACAAATGAATCAAGATAAGGATGTAACACTCAATTAATCAGTTCCATAAAGACTGCTGGTATGTTCATAAGACTGAATGACATAACCAAATACTCATATAGACAATACCTACTATGAAATTATATGCAAGGTATGTACGATTGTCTAACCCACACATGATGATAACTGGATCTCAAATAAAAATTTGAGAAAACCCGAGCTTCTCGGAGCTGGTCGAAGAGATCATCTATCCACAGTTGAGAATCTGGTTCTTAACTATCAACTGGTTCAATTTCCAATAATCTAAACATATTTTGAGGTTTCTTTACACCTTTTTCAAAAAAAGGATTGACAAAACCCACAAAGAAGTAATGGGTCAGATAACACCCTTTGCCTCTAAATCCTCTAGCTTCTTCTTGAGATCTTGCATCTTATTAGTATCAATCCTATAAGAAGGAATGGATATAGGTGAAGCTCCTGGTACTAGCTCGATATAGAACTCGACCTCTCTCATTGGAGGTACCCCTGAAAATTAATCCGAGAAAACATCCCTAAAACAATAAAACACTGGAGATAAATATTAATTACATGTTCCCCAATCATCCATATATAAACTCGCAATTTGAGTTATCATCCCACCCAACCCATGATGCTGGGGTCTAATTTAGCTTGAATGGACATCCCATTCACCATTGTGAATGATATCACCACCCTCTAGTGATGTGAATGTCACTATTTATGCCTTCCAAATAAGCATCATCAAAATCAAAAGGGAAGAAATACCTTAATATGGGTATTATTTTCCCCAAAAAAGCAAGGAATAAGGGTATGGTCAAAGATTCATGAATCCTATGAGATACTCGCAATTGTGTGACCATTTCAAGGTCATGTGAAGGCCCCATGCATGGAACATTTCCTATAGCTAGTCCCGTAGATCCCTCTTCAAAAAACCTACCTGCTCTTGCAAATCCCCCCATACAAATGAATGAGCATCCCCAGGCCACATGTTTTTTCATTGGAAAGTGCCTAACAAACTATCAAAAATCCTTAGAGAATAATGAGGGATGACATTATAAAGGAAGAGACCCCTAGTGGTCATGAATATCATGTGCCATGTCATCATTAGGAAGAATAAAATCCCTTGGTGACATCTAATCAATCTCACATGACCTCCGAGACTTCACCACATAAAAATAAAGAGATAAAGGGAAGGAGGTGATAGGGGTTCGTGGTCACTGAAAGGCATGAGACATGCACCCTGAGTGATCCTTGAGATAACGAAAGTCCTCGGTGGCATGTCCACCTCACCTCGCACAAACCCTCTGGTTTTTTAGCCTCATAGCATGGAAGTACCCAGATATGTCCAGGAAACCCCTTGGCACTCTAATGATAGACATATAGACCTATCCACTACATGCTTTCACACTCTCCATATGAACCATATTGGTCAAGTGAGGAATTATCCAAAAATAGAGTTAAAATCATAAATACTACTCATGACAACTTTCATGATCCCTGAACTTTGTAAAATAAAACAAATAAGACAAAAAGGGAGGATACAAGAGGGGTTCACGGTCACTAAAAGACTTGTGAAGCTCCCCTGACGATTCTCAAGGAACCACGAGCCATTAGAGACATGACCACATTGTCTCACAGAATCCCTTTGGATTTTCATTTTTTTCTTCTAGACATGGAATGCTCAATCATCCTCGTGCGACCCACATTGGTCATGCAATGCATCTCCAAAAAATAGAGGAAATACCCTTGAAAAAACACATGAAATATTTCATAGATCCCAACCTTTGTTACATCAAACAAAGGGGATCAAAAGGGATGAGGTGAGAGGTACTCATGGTCACTGAAAGGCATGCGATGTGCCTAGTGCACCTGAAATGCTATCCCATGAGACCCCCAGACAAGTCACCCAAGGTCTCGTGAGTGTATTCCCATAGGCATTTGAATCTTTTTAAGGCCCTCGAACATGTCAACATAACAACATGGAGGTCCTTCGACACAACCTCATGATCAAACAAGCCTTCGATAATAGGTAATAATCTAATAAAGGATGCATTAACAAAGGATACTCGTGATCGCTAAAAATCAGGTGGCACACTTGAAGCAGTCCATGTCAAAGACTCGTAAAACTATGTGGTGCTAGATCCCTTTTCTGACTCCATATTGGAATTACACCAGATATTATGCACAAATTAGTGAGTATTAGGGGTGGAAATGCCTATAAATTACCCACCCCAACATGAATAAAGAGTTGGATTTTTTATCAACTGGATGCTCGGGCTCTACAGGATTCAACTCTCAAATTATACAAACTTCTTAGGGTAACTGATCACATAAATAGATAGCTTTCCATTAGGAAATTTCAATAAAAGGGTTAGAACCAAGATCAAAGGTAGAAGGATTAAGCGAAAGACATGATTGGTGACCCTTATGTGCTTCACGTGTGTCATCTGAAGACATGCGATAGCACCAGGGAACATTGCCCAGATTTCATGACGCCCCTTCAGTATGTCATCTGGTACACACAAAGTCCACCATAAATTTCAGGGCACATCATAAAGTTCCCCCCCATGGGTGACACTTCAATCTTTTGAACCCTTTGGGTCTATCACCTAGGACGTGTGACATCCTCTGTACACATCGCCTGACTCATATAACGACACCATCTCACGTCAAATGAGTCTTAAGAAATCATTTGGGCTTGAAATCCAAGCCCCCATGATACCCTCTACTCATGTCAACTGAGACTCGTGATTCCCTCCAGACATGTCGGCCAGGTCTCGCAGTGTCTCCCAGAGGTTTCATCCAAGACACGTGACACCCCTTGGTATATTCCACACCAAATCCCACAAAACCCTCCATATGTGTCAAGCCAGGTCTTGAAATGACCCCCAGTACGTTTCAACTGGGGTTTTAAACATCTTCTAGACAAGAAGGATAGATCAACAGGGCATCCTAGGATTTTACAATGTTGTCTATCCTCAGCGTACATGCCCCGATCAAAAGGGAAACCTCAGTGTGTAAGCCCTGACATAAAGGGGACTATGAAGACTATAATTATAGACATATTTAGGATACATAGGCAACCTCTTTTTGAGTCCCAAGATCTATATTGATCATCCATGGAGGGACCAGCATATGAGTCCCTTTTCCAAATAAATAACATCAATTACTTTCTATCCCTTGTTTCTCACACCGATCATGACTCACGTGAGCTTATAGAGTTGCAGTAATCATGTAATCTACACCACGAGTCTCTATAATGACACGGGAGACCCCAATATATAATTACTGAAAGAATGAACTATTAATACTCTGATTATCACTATATTTAGTTTACATAAGACGTATCTATGGGACCCGATCTTGAAGGTGTCCTAGAGAACCCATATAATTTCTTCTACATGATGTAAAACTGCACGGGTTAAATGAACTACATGGGTTTCGATTCCTGTAATAACCAGGATACATAGGATGCCTCATAATGGATCAATACCATCCTCAGAATATTAATCACCTCCCCATATGGGAGCATGTTCTGAAGCACTTGGTTATATTGTTTCCGCATATAAGAAACCGCTTGCTACCAGAGAATGATGAAGAACCTCAGACACATATAGATGGATGCCCCCAAGAGATCCCAATCTTTTTTCATATAAAAGAGAGTTGACCTATAGTTATTTCATTAGGTTAACCAGTACTCTATCAAGATTAGGAAGATATTAATGAACATATCTTAAATATATAAGAGATTCCTAGAGTAGGAAAAAATTCCCCCCAAAAGGGTGCGATGAGCCCGACCTCCCATCCTCTCGACCAATGTGAGTCCCTAAGAGTCACTGGGCATGAAAAACCAGATGACCGTCAGCCTTTGGAAATTAGGTTTGTACCTATATAAGGATTGGGGAACCATTGGGAGTTTTAGGGAAAAGTGAAAATGGTAACATGATGAGAGAAACCCATTCCACACCATAATTCCTGACAAAACAAAAACGGTGAACCCAATGTGAATCTCTCCAATGAAAAAATGATTAGGTTATAATGAGTTAGGCCACTTTGTTTTGAAAACCCTATACAAAAAAGAAATAAGACCAGAATAATATTAGAAATGATCCTTTATAGCTAGGGTTATCATAAGTCCATCCTCGTTCTGATAGGTCCAAATGAGTGGAATGGATGAATCAAGAATAAAAGAACACATGAGTTAACCATGCATATCTATTTTAGCATATTATGCCTATGATACTGAACTAATCAGTAAACTTGTTCTTTTTCATTTGCATAATTGTAGATACTGCTTCACCAACCTGATTCAAGATGATGTCTTCATCATTCAGCATTCATTTCATCAAATCGTCTGCAACTGCAACTTCCATAGCTCATAAAATAGTCTCACCTGCACGACGACTCCAAAAATAGGTAGATTATATGATGGTTTTAGAGTACCACTGATATGGTACTGTCCTGACAATGGAGGCCACTCATGAAGTCCTCTAAACACGATAGCTGATAAGCCCGCATTTCTCAGGGAAGGTTGCTTCTAAACATGTGGATCTCATCACCACAACCAACAACTTCAGGATATTATCCCTGGAGAGAGATAAATAGAACCTCCCATATCTGATGAAGGTGAATCAGGAAGCTGGATATGGATCCCTTTAGGTTCAGGAGCCACCCAGGAGGGATCCTTCTAGCTGTCATCACCAACACCATTCTACCGGTACCCCTCAGTCACCTGCTGAGGGCTCCATCCGATACAAAATTCCCTATGATGCCCATGCACGAGCTGCAAGGAAAACTCATCAGAGTATAAAGGTGTCTAATATCTAAGAGAGGGAATATATCCCTTCTCCCACCGATGATGACTTCCTGTATACTCATAAAGGGACCAGTTAGTAGGCTTATATCCCTACTCAATCTGAACAAGTCTGCGGGTATATTCCCTCAACAAGCATGGGGGAGGCTCATATTCCTACCCCCATATACAAATCCCATTGTCATACTCTAATGGAACAAGGGGGATAGAAGTGGGATCATATCCCCTCTTTAATAGAAGGCATATTCCAGTTCATCATGGAGACAGAAAATGTGCAGGCTCATATCCCCGCACACACTTTTCTAAAATGATGACACATTTTAGCAATAGATGAAGAACTCTATTGGAATATTCTGGTGCTATTACAAATGAAGGGATAGGAACATACTCATATCCCTGTAACCGGGACAACACAATACTCTGATCATTGTGAAAAGTGTCTATACTGGAGAAAGTGCACACTCTTTCTCCCACCTAGGAGGATTATCGGCCTATTTTGATGAAGGGAGAGGCATCAGATTAGGCTCATATCCCTATTCAAACTAGGTACAACCAGGTGAGAGTGGAATATGCCTCTGGACAAGGGAACATGCCTATAAAAGAAGTCTGAAAAAATACTCCAAAGGCCCAGGATCAGGCGTATATCCCTATTCTAGCTAAGGCTAACCAAGTGGAAATGGAACAAGCATTGGGACAGGCTCATATTCCTACTAATGGATCCATCCAGAATATCACAACATATAATTAAAGTTAGGTTCATATTCATACTTCTTCCGATGAATGAATGCACCTACATTATTCCAAGGAAATATAGGGGAAGGCTCATATTCCTTATCCCCTTCTAAAGGTCCATCATCATATTTCGATGAAGAATGCATATTCAAACCAGAATCATATTCTTGATCCAATTGGGGCCAACCAGGTGAGAGTGGAACATGACTCAGGGCAGGCTCATATTTCTAGCATGAAAGACCAGTGGCATATCCCAAAGGATCAAGATCGGGCTCATAATCCCATTTCGACTGAGGATCACCAAGAAAGAATGGCACATGCCTCAGGATGAGCTCATATCTCTATAAATAATGAGACAGATTATCAGAATATTCCAACAGATTCTCAGTAGTGGGATCATACTCAAAAAACACCCGATGGTTATATACAATTTCTGAAAACCATTACGCAACAAGCTCATATTCTTGTATGATCATAAAAGTAAGGTCGACATATTCTGAACACAACATAGAACATGTTCCATACCCCTAATTTGATCAATTCTAGTTTCCTTAGGGTCATTCGAGACACATTCACAATGCCACAAGGATCCATCAACTCTTATATTGAAGCATAAGTAGGAGATGTTCATTACCATGATAGTCCTCCTCGTGGTAGTGTGGAGATGGATTGCAGGGAATCTAATCCTAATATCCACTGTGGTCAACCTTCCCACGATGATATCTCTGATGGGAAAGGAAATCCTCCATTTGTATAGACACCTATATATAGAGAGGTGAACCAAACCCCAACACCTTCATATAGAGAGGTTCTAGAAAAACCGAGGTCAAATATATATGGTTCCCCATTAACTTCCAGCAACACTCCATTCCCGTCAACAGGTGACCATCAGATCCATATTCTATGGTCTGACCGGGTGGAGTCATGTAATTCTGATGAGGAGGAGGATAACATTTACATATGGATAGATTTATCTAGAAACAACCTCCCCATCATGTTATGGACCCTCGCTAATTATAGCTATGAGATCACAAATGAGAAAGAAAAGGAGTGCATTCCTTATATACACCAGAATATGTGGGATACTCATCAGAGACTGAAGGATCAATATATCCCTTATCTTGGATATGAGTTTCACCTTTATATGATTAGGATAATCTATTTTCAGCTTGACCTAGCTGTTATCTCTATGGCATGGGATCCAAAAATCGAAAAAGCACAGCGCAAACCTGAAACACGCTTATCTCCATTGCATCATGATTCTTTAGTAGATAATATCCAAAGATACATCAGGCATCCACATTTGAGGATGGGTATAGTATGGAGAGTTATGATTCACCACTCCCTGGGAACAACATATCCCTTCAGATATGACATCCTGTAATGTTATATCCTCTGGCGAGATCAAGGGACCAGGAAACGCTTGGGCCAATTGGTCACTAAAAAAAATTCCTTTGCTCCAACATTGCCTATAAATTATAAACAGAGAGGGAGGATAGCCAAAATTACTTCAAATTAGGCCCCTCGAAACAATAAGAATAAATTTCAAACATAGAGACTGAAGTTGTGATCACCTGAACAACTTCTCGTGAGAAATTATTCTCATAACAGGTTGCCATCATACCCAGATCCTATTCGAGCACAATTTCACCAAATCAAGTGGGCTGTTATTGTGGATACAATATCATCCATCTAGGATTAGACCCATCCTATTGGGCTGGGGGAATATCTACCACCAACTCCACCTCTCAGATCGTCAATTCCTGGGAGAATTTGGGATGCATCGAGAGCAGCTGCAAGAAAACCCCAGCCCACTGGGCTGGAGGTATTTATATCTCAATCACTATCCTTAGGTTTATCATCCCCTGATAGGACCTTGGATACATCATCAGTGATCCCTAAAAAACCCCACCCCATCAGAATGAGGATATTTATATCTTCATGTTCATCCTGGGAGCCGTTAAATCCCTGATCAAAGCTATTGGATCCTCAACAATTGGACCAATAAGTGAAAACCACGAACCTGAATGACCCCACCCCACAGGGATGGGGAAATTTTCATCATCATCACCACCAAATAGGGAATCAATTTTCTTTATATTGAGAGAAATGAATCAAAAACCGACATCCCACCTACCACGAGACACACCTCTGCTAGTTGGGCCCCATTCAGCAACCCTGACTGAAAACTCCCCCATGGTCACTATTCATAGACCAAGATAGGAGGAATGCACAGTGAGGATAATTAAGCCCCACTAGGGTCACAATTCAAAATATCTTAATAAGACCAAGGGTTCAAATAATGACCTTGATAGAAGTTGTGTAGAGTCATCCTAATGCGTCTAAAGCAATGGCATGACCACCATTATCTGATATGACTCTGTGAATGTCGTTACTATAAATATGGAAGATATTGATCGCAACACAAATACAGAGGATCACTACATAGAAAACATGCCTTGGAAGGAGGGTGGCTTGAATGCATTGAATGAGGCTACACACACCGGGAACCAGAGACGGCTCCAAAACATGGAAATTACGAATATTGAGTTGCTACCTCCTTGATGGAATGCTGCCAAGTGGAAGAGTACAAGTACATCCTAATCACCTCCTAGGAGGAGTGAGTTTCCTTCCTCATAGGACCAATTTTCACAATATGAGAGTGAAATACTAGCTCTTCCACAACTTAATGAGGATTTACATAGGTGAAATATTCCCATAGGGTATCATCTCTAGGAAGAGACAAATGTTCTTCCTCCCACAGTTGATCCATCATCAGGGGAATCTTCTAAATATCAGATTAGCTAGCCATCCCACAGACACGAGGAAGTCGAAAATGATCTTGACTTCCCTCCACTGCGACAAAAACCTCTCCCCCATCAAGATAATTGTTCAGTCCTGGGACAAATTAAAAATCAGAAGGAGATAAAAATGGGGCCACCTCATCAACCCCCTATATCTTCCCATGGGTTGGAGATGGTCTAGGCAACAATGCCTTCAGATCTCCTTAACATCATCGAGTCCCTAACTATTTGAATGGAAGCCATGGAAGGACGGCGCACACCTGTGCAACCTAAAAGGAAGACATATCCTGAATGGGTCGACGATACCACACCTCTGTCCAACTTTGGAAATCCTACCTTCTCCACCTTTGATGGTACATATGACCCTAAGTAGCATCTCACACACTCTATGCCTCAATGTGGGATAATGATGGGCCCTCGAGATCAACAGGAGGAAACCAAGTTGAGGTGTTTTGTACAGACTCTGACAGGGAAAACCTTTATTTGGTATAGCAGTCTTCTAGTAGGATATATGTTAGGATGGGAAGACCGCCATCATTAATTACTTTACCAATTCAGTTCTACACCAAGGAAGACTATAACACCCCTGCTCTTTATTACACACTTTAACATGATTTATTATATAAACTTGAACTTAAGACGACTCTAAGGATTGAGAGGTCTAGTGTCTTGGGAAATTAGGGACATTACATGAAAACTTAAGACATAAAAAAATACAACATCTTTATTGAAAACTTATTTTACATGACCACAACATTCCCTCGTACTTAGCATTGCATGAGATAACCTGAGGACATACATAAGAAAGGGGTGATCTATAAAACCCAATAAGGGAGTAAAAATGGAATAAAATAAAGAATATAGTACATGTTAGGTAATAGGAATATCAATGGATCACAATATAAACATGAACATAAATGCATGATATAGCATGATTATCATAACCTGGAAACATAGCAACAACATTTAACATGATATTAGCATGAGCCAAGGCTCATTGCACATAGAGCATGAGTAAACCATCATTGAACTTTAATTATCATGAGTAAAACCTCATTTCACTTTAATTATCATGATTAAACCCTCATTTCACTTGACGTATCATGATACTAATCTTTACCCAATGCATTGGAGCACTATCAGGGTGCACCCTTCTTAATCATTTCATTTCATGCATAAGTGTGCCTCATGGATCATATAACCTGGAATCATTCAACACCATAATTTATTCCATGATAAATTAATGTGTAATAAATACATGAAACTATATAATCAATAAGTATATGTTCATAAAGTTGAATACCCTTGATAGAGAAATGGGTATGGTATTCACTTACATGATGATTTTGGCATGGGAAATTTTGGCAGCATAACGATGTCAAATAGAAATCGTAAAATGGGTTGATGGGAGAGAAAGGGGTATCTCATCATTTATACATGAAATTTATAGTAAGAGGTTCATGTAACATAATATCCCAATATATGTAATGGAATTTATATGCATAACATAAAATAATTTATTGAATGTAAATGAGAAGAGAGAAATTCCTTACAGAATTTCGGCATAGTAACAAGTGTACATAGGAGGCATTAATGAGATAGAAATAGGTATATTATCATTAAAACATAAGGAGGGAAGTATGGTAGAGGTGTGAAATAATAAAACAACATTTTTAATTGAATATAAAAGGGTATAATAACATAAAGAATTTGGAAAAAATGGGGAAGGAAGAAATCCCTTACTTGGAAGTGTGATCCCAAAGGATTGAGAGAGGATTGAGGGAGGATTATTGGGAGTTTGGGGTGACTTGGGAGGATTATAGATATAGGTCAGAGTAGGGATGTTATAAAAGGGTTTTTAGTGAACAGGAGTGGGAGATTGTGTGGGTTTATATAGGAAATGAGAGGGGAATTCTTTAATATTTCACAGACTTAGGTTTTGGAATCTATATAATTAAATATTCAAAACCAAAAACCATCCCATGGTTTTTGCCCATGTTTTTTAAAAAATTGGAGTGGAAAAAATTATTTTATAGGTCCAATAGACGAACTTATTAAAATATTAAGCGTGCTTTTGTGGAGGTGAGTTACACTCTCAAGGAAATCATTTTAAAAAGTTAAAATATTTTATAAGTCTTGGAGGGTCCACTAAGGCATTGTAAAATAAATCAAACAAATATAAAATGACATAATTTTAAAGTTAAAACATATTCTGGCAGAATATAAATTTTATAGTATTTTATTACATCACTATTGGGTCATTATGATGTCATAAAATGAATTATATATTTAAATGGTATTTAATTTTTACCCAAAAAATCGACTGTCTCAGAAAATTATGAAAAATTCACCATTGGATAATTTCAACATCTTGATTCCAAAAATAATATTCATTTTATCTAAATAATTTTCTAAATATGTGAATTTTTACTTTTAAAATAAAAAATGACATTTATTGAAAACTCATGGGTTTTGACAAAAATAGTTTTCAAACCTTAATAAAAATAACAATTGTATTGATAAAAATTATTGGATAATTTATATTTAATAAAAATTAATTTAGTAATAATATTTTATTAAAATATTATTTAATTCAAAAACCCATTAATTCATCAAAATAGATTTCTTAATTGGATATTAACTAAAAATACTACTTATGCTTTAAAAACCATTTACAAAGTAAGAATAATAAATTGAATGCATATTATTTATTCTATACAAAAATAATAAACATAATAATAGTGATAAGGTTTTGTTATATAACCTATTATAACACCTACATAAGACCTAAGGGTAAGGTGTGATATGGTGATAGACTCTTGGGGCGGCTCAGATGACATCACTCGGGTGGTAATCTCTATTAACTTCCACTTATCCCGTCGACAATTCCGCTCAAGATTAACGTGTTGAAGATCAGTTTGAGATTGATCAAGAGCGAATCCCAGTGACGCTACCTCCTTTATTATCTCTGAAAAATGGGCTTCGTATGGAGAAATTTTACTATATAAGTCCATCGCTTCCTTTGTTTGAGTAAATTGGATTTGTTAAAACCCTATATTTATACTAATCATGTGGTCACTATTAAACGACTATATTAGAAATGGTAACAATTCTTAACGATATTTTAAAATCAAAAAACATAAAACCAAGGAAGTGCATATGTTTTATATAACAATTTTACATAATAATACATTTAATTAGGTCAAGAGGAATTTTCATTAATAAAAGTTTTGGTCGTTACAAAGACAATGATCGTTGACCTGACAAACTGCAAAAAATGAAAAAATGAGAGGGTGTCTAATTTCATAGAAAGGTGGAAGGGTTTGACCTACTCACTCATCATACCTATCTCACAAGAGTAGTTTTTTGTAACTTTATACTGAAAATATTAAGGATGAGTTGTAGAAACCCCTGATTTCAATTGAATATATGAGTGGATTATGCAAATTTTTTGAAACAACACAATGTTTGGAGGAGGCCATTCAGCAGACCAGATCCAAATCTCTACTCATGATTGTGACACAGAGAAAAAGGATAGCCCGAATAGAAGCTACGACTATCAATATCAATCCAGCAAAGACACTTATCCAGATACCTAGATAGGGCCCAAACCACCCAACACCACCTATCGAGTAGCGACAACCACAAAATCACCATCGGCCAGAAGCACAGAGAAACCAAGGTTGTTAGGTCCACTAGGCAAGATACCCTGAGGGGGGGGGGGTGAATTAGGGTGTGAAAATTAAAACAAATGCCCCTTTTGATCTTGTTTTTTTGTTAGAAAAAACTCTCTTATCTCTCTCCTTACCATTATAGAGTACGAATGAATATTAAAGGATACACAGGACACAAAAATTTTACTTAGTTCACCCTCAGTGGGCTACATCCAAGGAACATACACCAATGATGTGCCGATGTACCAAATCCACTATAAGTGCACTACTATTTACAAGTTCAAAGTGGACTCACTGTACCTCCTGGTTTACAAACATTTACAATTTGAGAACTCATTGCTCTCTCCACTGAAGTGAGCTCACTGCTTCTTCAGAAGATCCACTCATATTTTATAGACCTATAGGCCTCTTAATTATCTCTAATAAAATTTCCTCTATTATAGATAGATGCTCTGTTGAATTCCAAATTTCATCCACTAATGAATAACCCTTTTCCACTGATCACTGGGAAACAACCTTTGGAAATAATTTTTCAAAGCTCCCTACTCCGTGAAGCTTCTAATTTTGCAAAGATCAAACAAGTATTTCCAAAGTCCCTACTTCTTTGCAAAGAACACACATTTTCCAAGCTTAGAACATCACAGAGCTCAAGCCTTCTCAAAGAAAATTCCTTCACGAAGCTCACTGATCCAATGTGTAACACGCCTCCTTCGCAGAGCTATATTAGCCGCTATTAATCTCTTACCTTTCAAAAAGCACACTGCCTCCACAAAACTCCTTTGCGATTCGAGAGCTACAAATTTTTCTTGAAAAACTCTGTACTTATCTCTAGGGGTTGGAGGTGTATTTATAGGTGATTCCATCTACTTTAGAACCTTCCACGTAAAGTCAACGCCACATCAGATCCAATCACAAAGCTTCGAAATTTGAACATAAATTCTCTCTAAATCGAAAATTACCATGGAAACTATTGGATCATGGAGTTCATCATAACCATGGAGCGTTCCATCAATTACTTTACTCCACTGCAATTCTCCCTCTCAATTCTCTTCACCTCTGTTGTTTGTGAAGCTCTTCCTAATCGCATAGCTCAACGTCAAAATTCTTCCAGTATCTGCAAAATCCACTTCATGAATCCCATCTTTGCAAAACTCAAGCCTTTTCCATATTTTTATGAGATCTTCAAGGAAATACACTTTTCGTGATGCTTGCCAAACTCCAAATTTTGGACCCCAAAAATTTAGAAAACACTAGAAAACGACACCATCTTGCATCTGTTCTTTTTTACCGCCTCCAGATCTTCCATTCCTTTGTCATGGTTCTTTGTCAACATGGATTGTCAACAAAATCTATAGAACTTGAAAATTCACCATGAAAGCCTACTTTGTCAACAAACACAACCAACCCAAAAATGCTGCAATGTTACCTTGAGGGATTTTTCCCAAAAAAGGTTATCCAGGATTTGAAGAATGAATGAATAAGGTGTACTCCTTATGGAATGAATAGGTCCTCAGTTATTTCTTGGCATCCATGGAAAATAAATTTCTCACACTTCCACAACCCAGGATTCCCGATTAGGTCAAACTCACCGACCATCCCGATTACTTATGTTTCCACAGAAGGCTAGGTCATAATATCCAGAATTGTTTTGTCTTCAAAGACATCCTTTAAGGTATGATCGATTACAGACAAGTGGTGCTGGATAATTCCCTAGATCAAGTGGATTGCATAACCATGGTTCAACTAGAAGAAGAGGATGAGTGGAAGGAGGTCCTGGTTAGAAGTGTGTGAAAATTTAACAACTGGATGGTTCAGAAGATAATTGATCAAGCCCACGCCACTCTGAGAGAACAGTGGCGCAGGCCAACAATAGCTCCACCATCCAAGAAAGAGGTGTCATATGCATCTACCAAAGGTGGGAATGACCGCCAATGGTAAAATAAAATAGAAGAGGAAGAGTCAGATTCTCCTCCAAAGTAGGCATTAACACTCACTGATTTCTTCCCCATGGAATCAGTAACACGGTCACCACCCCACCAAACAGAATCCTCATCGGATGAGGATCTCATTTTTGGTTCTTTCAACACAATACACTTAACATGCCACTTCTATGATGATGAATATTCCACTGAATACGGTTTCCCCACATATAACTTAGGAGAGGGAGTATTCATGCACCAGAGTTGAGGATATTGGTGGCATCATGGATCCGGTCAGACTCAATATTCCGGTCATGTCCCCATCAAGGGCAAATATGTAGCCAAGACTCTTGAACAAGTGATTCAACATGCTCAAAGGAGGAAAGAAGGTGTCTTAGATCCCTATAGTAGTTTCCCGTATCCGATTGTCTTGAATGACCACCTAACAGGGGTCCAATCTGATCAACCCAGACAACAAGTAAGGTCGGTGCAACCTGCACTACTGGCAGTGGATATTCCCTCAACCTTGACACAAGCACCATGTTCATCTGCATTAGATGCTTCAGATCCTTAAACAAATTCCCAAGAGTATACCCATATTGGGAAGAGATGACCTATGGCACAAAAATATGATGTTATTAAATATCTAGATACAGTCCCATCCAAGCTCTCAAATTTGGATGCACTCCATATTTCAAAAGAACTCAGGGAGGCACTCATCGAAGCCCTCCGAAGCCCACAGGAATTCGAAACATAAGTTTCTACCATCGAAGTATATTGAGTGGATACTATTTACTTAGGATTCCATGTTTCCATCTCATTCACTGATCAAGATCAAGAGGATGCCATCTAAGGGCACATCATACCCTTATATATTTCGGGAAGACTCAATAATGTTAATGTCCAAAGGGTGCCGATTGATAATGAATCAGGGATCAATCTTATCCCATTCCGGACCCTCCTAATACTAGGATATAGAAAAGGGGACTTATCTCCTACAAATATGACTATCCATGTATATGAAAAGCATGATAAGATACCCTAGGGAAGATCATAATCGAAGCCCAATTTGAGGAGATCACATCTGATACGGAGTTCATGGTTATCCATCAGGATACCACATATAATATCCTACTTGGTAGGATCTGGCCCTATATCCACCTCATGGTACCATCAAAATTCCATCAGTGTCTGAAGTACCCCATCAATGTAAAGTTCTACATACTACATGGTGATATCTCCCCCTTAGAAGCTTGCAGATCCATATATATCGAAGCATATTTCTACAAGAAGGGAGGTGAACAACCAATGATGAATAATGATATACGAGTTGTAGCTACTAATGGATTAGGGACCACCTATATGAATACCTGGAGCATAATAGAAGATGATTATGTGCTCCCCATAAACATGGTTGAGGTAGAAGATCTGACCCTAGAGGTCCAAACCTCTCTTGTCCCCAGTGACAGTCATTTCCAACATCTCTCTACAACAACCCAGATAAAAGGGATAGTCATGTTTCTTATCATGGATTCCCTCACCTTGATAGTTATGGAGAGGCCCCCAGACTTCTATATTCACTTGAATACATATCTATAGACTCAGAAATGTATGAGGGTTATCTTATAAATGCATCTTCGGCTTTCAAAGAAGGCATCTCCACTACCATAGATGAGCTCGGGAAGATAAATCTGGGGAAATAAGAATACATGCATCCTACCTTGATTAGTGCTTCCATGATTCTTAAAGAGCAAGAATGTTCATTGCATTTCTGAAGCAGCACTGATATGTGTTTGTCTGGAACTACATAGAAATGCCCAGATTGAATCCATATGTGGCTACATATCATGTTGAAATACCTGATAATCATTGGGGCTTCAAGCAAGTAGCTAGGAGGATGAACCCCTCTCATGCCACCAATATAGAGGTGGAAGTAAACATGTTGATCAAAGCTAACTTTTTACAAGAAGTGAAATACCTAAGATGTCTTGCCAACATCGTCCCCATAAATAAGAAGAACATGCATATTAGAGTCTGCAATGACTTCATAGATCTTAATCAAAATTTCCCAATGGACGATTTTCCATTACCAAATACAAAACTCTTGATCAATGTGACTGCTGGTTTCCAATCCCTTTCCTTCATGGATGAGTACTTAGGGTACAATCAAATCAAGATGGTCCCTGAGGATGAATAATCCACTGCATTCAGAGCACCTCAAGGGATATTTTTCTATCAGTTCATGGCCTTTGGATTAAAGAATGTGGGATCCACATATCATTGCACCATGAATCACATCTTTAATCCATTATTAGAAAGGATAACGGAGTGTTATGTAGACGACCTGGTTATTAAATCCTGACAGTGATGTGATCACTTCACGGATCTCCAAGAAATCTTCAACAAGCTATGAAATCATAGTCTAAAGATGAATCTGCTAAAATGTTCCTTCGGGGTAACATCAGGAAAGTTCCTTGTATTTATAGTATGCCACCAGGATATTGAGGTTGACCTAGAGAAGACTAGTGATATTTTTGTCAATGTCACCCCCAGGAACCTGAAATAACTTATGGGACTCCAAGGGTACCTTGCCTACATTCAGTGATTCATATCCAAACTGGCCAGCCAAGCTCTCCCCTTCACAAGTTTAATGAAGAGGGGAGTCTCCTACTAATGGGACAATGAATGTTGGAAAGCCTTCGAAAGTCTCAAGCAGTACTTGCTGCACCCACCAGTTTTAATGCCTCCGATGGAAGGGAGGCCACCCGTATTATATGTGGACGCTATGGAGTGCTCATTAGGAACACTTCTCACACAGAAGAACGATTCGGGAAGCAATAATATTCTCTACCACCTTAGCTGAACCATGCTTGGAACTGAGACCAGATACACCGATGTCAAGAAGAACTACCTCACACTGGTAGCAATTCAAAGAACTTCCTCATAGAGATTTAGGAGGACTAGAATGACTCTATAATTGAGAAATTCTATGAGGATCATTAAGATTCCATTTTCTATTGAAAGAACCAATACTGCCACTGGTAGAAAAAGGAACTCCCGTCAACCCTAACTTGCCATCCAAGTCCATCTCAAACATCATCTCCCTATCCATCACATTAGCATAAGTGGGCAGTTCTAGCAAGAAAATCTGAGAATGAATATCTAGTTGAAGTCCCAACTCAAACCGTCGAGTCTTCATCCTCTCATTAGATACAATCTCAGGAGAAAACTACACCAGCTCAGAAAAGTGATTTGAATACTCACTCATGCTTTTTTCAACCTGATCAAGCTTAAAAAACTCCATAGCCTTAGCCAACACCATTGAATCTGGATAGAGCTAATTGGTGAAAAGAACCTTGAAGTCCTTCCACTGTAAGACCTCATGTTTCCCTTCCATCACCATCATGTCCCACTATCTTCTGCTTGGAATCACGAAGGTGGAACACTTCATCCTAATCACTTCTAGTGTCTCCAAGAACTCAAACAGATGTTCTATCTTAACCAACCATTCCTCAACATATTGAGGATCAGTGGAGCCTTTGAAGATTGGTGGCTTCTAGTGAAGGAACTCTTGAGAATTATTCCGAAGAACATCCCACTAAGGATCCACAACTGGAGCCTGAGTGAGAACTGGAGGTGGTGTATGTTCCAGAGCTTGGATAGTGCGCACAATCACCTCAACCAAATTCGGATCAATAATAGGATTTTCTTACCAAGGTTCAACAACATTCTTTTCCTATATATGATTCACACGTCTTCTCGAAGGCATGATTATACAAAACATCAGTAGACAAAAGGGAGACATTAGATTGACAATTGAACTGAGTAATGAGAGAAATTATTCTCAATAGAAGGGACAAACAAGATTTGGATTTCAACCTATCCAAATCTCTATAGGGAAAATACTAGAACCAATCCACAAGATTTCTTTCCCTAACCACCCAGGGCGACTTAAGGTTCATTGTGGTGAGATATGGCTAGTCACTCAATCACAACTACCTCCTAAGTCCCAACAAGATTTCAAAAATGCATACTAACTTCAAGAAAAAGAAAGATCAACAATCTCCTCTGATACCAATTTGTCACGAACCAGCCGAAGTACCCTGGTAAACCAATAACCGAGCCAGACATGACATGACCCAGAGGGTGTTTCCGATCCCCACGATCTAGCGAATAGAACTTGAAATTGTACAAAAAACAAATGGGAATGATTTTTCCACAAGAATGTGGAAGAAAAAGCTAAAATATAGTATGCATATCAATAAAAAAAATTCATTGGGAGTAAAAGTACCAGGATACAAAAGGTCATAAACCCAAAGTACTAAAACCCAAGAACTAAAACAGGAAAACATCCACAAAGTCCCTAAGTACACAACTCACCAAGTCCAAAGCTCAAAAACTGGATCCACCTCCAAGAGATCCCTTCCATTTTCTCAAGCCTAGAAGAAGAAAGTCTACAAATACCTAAAGGAAAAAGTAGGGTGTGATCCTAATCCTAGTCGGATACCACCAAATATTCCATAACAGATGCCAAGTAAAGATTATCTAAATAAAATCTTTCAGTTTTTAAAGATAATAAGTTTGGAATTTTAAATCATAATTAAATAAATAATGCCATACAACTCAAATGATGGAAATAAATATTTTAAGCAATGTCTTTACAAATTATGAAATATTTCTAAAATAATGTATTAAGTAAAAAATTTATATAAAATAGTTTATATAAATTCAGAAAGCATGTAAAGAAGTTAAAACAAACATTGGTATACATTTATATCTCAATATAAATAAACAAGAGAGAAACATGGTCATCTTCCAAAAGGTATGATAGTATTAACCAACTATAGGATTCCACACTCTCTAAGTGAACTCAGAAAAATGTGTATACACACATACCTACGAAACAGTCCAAGGAGACTCGTCACCAACCAATCATGGATGTGACCCACCACATGTATGTTTTAGAATGTGTTCATAGCATAGAGTGTATCCAAATAACTCACTAACTACCTAAGGCTTGCATACACTCTTACATGATGGGAAAACTATTTTAAGACTGCTTAAAATATGATCAATACCATTCTTCCATTTTATAAATTCCAATTTCTTTCCCTTTAAAACCAAAACTGGATTTATTCAAAAACATGCATTTTTAATAAGATAAAACTACTGGGTTTCTATCAAATAATTTCAAGCCATTTTCATGAGTTTGAAATCCATTAAAAACCAAATACATACTTTTCACAATTCATTCTCACAATTAAATTCAACCATTTAATTGATAACATTTACATCAAAATCCACCATTTAAATTCAAAAATTTAAATTATTTATCTTTCCAAAAACCCACCCTAATTAAATGGAATTGGGGGTTTTACAAATTTTCATTCCAAAACCATTTCAAATCCTCCAATTCATTGTAATTGGGTTTTTATCAAAGAAATTGAAAGAAATATTAAGCAATTGAATTTAAATTAGCAATTGAAATAAATAAATCAATATGATGGTAATCAATTTGGAAAGTCGGGATAGAACCACCTACCTCTTTCCCAAAGAACAACACTCGCAATGGAACCCTTCAATGAGGAAGAAGGTGAATGAGTCCTTGAAACACAACCTAAAAGAAAGATCCAATAACAAAAGACATGGATCCATCAATCCATAGATGATCCTTCAAAACCCAAAAGAGGAGAAAGAGAGGAACTAGGAGAATAGGATAGAACACCTACTTGGGAATCGCACCACAAGAAGAACGGAGATCCCAAGCCATTTGGTTAGATCATGAAGGAGTTGATCTCTTAAAAATAAATCAGAACTTCTTTAGGTCAAGATACATGAAGTGTAGAATGAAAATGACCGAGTGAAACAACCAAATGTGTGACTTTAAGCTGGGTGCGGGATGATTCACGATGTGTACCTTGGGGTCACGATGTGTAGGACATTTTGGATAAGTACACTGAAAAACCCATCACCTTGGGTTAAAAAACTGACATTTAATCCATTCACGATGTGTAACTCAGGTACATGGAATGTACTAGCTCACGACGTGATCTCCCCATTCACAGCATGATCTCCCAATCCACAACATGCAACCAGAACCAAGTACACAACGTGTACTTCAGGTACACAGTGTGTACCTATTCTTAAGTTTGCAGTAAACCCAAAAAAATACATGAAAGGATTTTTTAACCAAATGGGGACTTAGAAAAGGTGGAAAATTACCTGATCAAGGTAATGAGATGTTACACGCTATCCAAAAGTGTAGGCTGAACTACATGAAATTTTCCTACCCCTCTTCCTTATGATGTAATATGAGTCCCCCAAGCTGAAACACTCTTTTGATATGGGTGCTCTTTTCCAGAAGCACCCTGTCCACTTCCTCAACTACCACAACTAGTAGAACTCCAACTGCCAGACTGATATGTAGTTGAATACGCACTTCCAGCACTCCAATTCTACATATCTCCTCCATCATTACCCACCTATTATGGGTTCCTACAAAATATCTGTAGATGTCCCATCACATCGCAAGCTTGGCACTCTAATGGTGTTCAGGGACAATGCCTACAAAAGTGACCCGATCTACCACATTAGGGGAAGAGCACTTGGGTAAGATCTTGAGTAATCATTCCTTCCCCCTATCCAATATAGTTTCCACTTATCTAGTCAAAATTATCATAGAAATGGTTCATACTCTCAAAAGTTGTACCAACTGATCAACTAATAGAAACCACTTTTCCTCCACTAGAAACCTCCTTCAGGTTCCCCTCAGATATGAGAGTCTGATTTACCACTTATGAAAATTATTTATCCAGAATATATTAACCTGGGACTTAATTTCACATTTAAGACCATACTAAAACTACTTATCCACAGTAGCCTCATTCCCTGCCAATTCTAGAAAAAAGTGCTACAAATATGTGAAGCATCCAACATAGTTCATCATGGACATTCTCCCCTAGATCAACCTCATAAACTCAGCTTCCCTCTCCTACCCGAGCATCTCAAGGTAAAATTACTCTAATAACTTCTCCTAAAAGTCCTTACACTCCATATTCTATGGCTTTCCATATCGAGATTGGATGTCCCACTAATGCTTCGTCTGACCATGTAACATATAAGTAGGTAGCTTGACTCTCTTCTCAGTAGGAGTATCTAAGTGGTCAAGAATCATATGGATGGAATCAATATAGAACTCATCTACCTTATTTCCACCCTCTCCAGTGAAGGTTGGAGGGTACTGCAACTAAAACTCCCACATAAAATTGGACATACTCTTCACAACCCACCCTAGGTATCTTTCCATAAACTACATAAATAGAGCAAAGTTCTCATGGAACTGCTCTCCAACTTCCTCACCTGGTACCATTGGTGCCTCAAGTTCCACTATGAGTGGATAATATCCATCCATAACCTCATGTTGTCCTATAAATAAGAATCATTGTGGAGGAATATATCTAAAATTTCAAACGCACTTCTCATGACACATTACAAAATATTAACACATTTATTGGGTTTCACATAAATCCATAACAAGTCATTCCCCCAAACCCCACCATATAGTCAAAACCAAGACGCTATCGCTACCCTTAACTATCCCTCAGCTAGATCTAGGTTAACAAAGGGTAAAAACATTCTCATTATTCAAGTTCTATAATTAGTTACACATAATTTAACTCAATTTATCACAATTTTCATCATTTACAATTTTTCAATTTCATATTATATTCCTTTTTCATTGAAATCACACCAATAAATCAAATCATTTTCATTTAAAAAACATATAAAAAATCCTTCTTTTCTTATGCGTACTTAAAATGATGCACCTATACTCAACTCTCGTTCCTTACCAGGCCATGATCCAAATATCAAAAAAACTCAGAAACAATAATCACATCACACAACAAGTGCATCACTCAAGGTGAAATAAAATCCATCTGTAACAACACACATCAATAACAAAAATCCCACCCTAGGTACTTGGATTTTACCCCCACACATGGGTTAGATACTCCCATGCATGAGATTTTAACCAAGGCCCGACTCATCCTATTCTCATTTATACCTTTCCCAAATAGCAAGATAAAATAAAATAAAAGAAAAACTCTCTAATACCACTTTATGACATCCTGACCCAGGTGCCACACACAAGTGCCCCAAGTAGGTTGATCCCATGACCTCAGGCATGCCTCCTTATACGTCAGAGTCTAACGACTAATAGCGAGAGTCTAATATCAATCATGGATATACTATACTACCTTTATCAAAGTAGCACAACAACAAAAATAAACAAACAATATCCAATTAAATGACCAAACTGAATTCCATAACTAAAATAGACCAGTATCATATGCTGAACCAAAACATGAATAAAATATCCAAAACTAAAGCAGTAGACATGTCATTCCAAATGTGTGTCAAGTGAAAATATTAAAAACAAAAACTAAATACACTAACAACTCCAAGTGGGTCTTGACACTAGGTCTGGTTCCATCATCCATGCTCTATCCCAACTCAGCTATCTAACATGGGTCTCTTTCCCTTAACTATCCTAAAAACATGAAGTCTATTCGAGTACCGATCAGACAACCTAAGTAGGGTGCGAGTGAAAATAAGTAGGTCACCAACAATGATGTATAAAATAACGTCTAGTCAATAATAATGTATAAAGTTATATACATAATAAATTTCAAGAAATAAGGTAAACAATTTACATAATAATTTTTTCTTTATTTAACCACATAAACCCCCTGAGTTCCCAAGGACACTCGAACCATCAATACCTGCTTCATCCCTTTCTAGAGTCTGAACCATATCATATAGGTAACCGAAGTTCATTATAACACATGGTATTTTATGATCCATTTCATTTATTTCACATCATGGTCATTTGGAACCACAGTAAAATGCCATCTCATGGGAGTAGAATGTCATGTCTATCACCCCGTGGGTATTTGGAGCATTATTCTATGACCCACACCTCATGAGTATTTAGATCATTAGTCCCTTCCCATAAAAATATTCACATTTTGGGCCTAGAACACCATAGCTAGGACCCCGTGGGTATTTAGAGTGTCAGTCCGTGTCCCACACCTTATTTCTCAATCAAACACATATATCACATTGAACAAGGTTAATCAACATTAACCCTCTTATAAAATTTCACATCATGGTATACCATTTAAATTTTCAATTAAATCATAATTCATTACTTTAATCACATGGAATAAAATGAACAATTCACCATTAAACCATTTATTAACATTTAATCAAAAACCATTAACCCTTCAAGGTTAAGACAAACATCCATCAAATACCATTATCAACCAATCCAACATCTCATTAATTTACCAATTACAAAATCCCATAAATCCACCAATTTTAAAAACACATCCTTACATTAATTAATTAACCAATTAATTAATCAAATTCAACTAATTACAATTTCCCCAAATTCAACCCATTCAATTATCACATGGAAATTTAATTAAATCAATTAAATATCTGATGTAATTTACTAACCATGGAAATTGAAATCCCACAATTACATATACATAATTAAATCATGACTATGGGATTTTAAATTTAGACCACCTACCTCAAGATCAATGATGAACACTCACCAACAGAAATCCCTAATTGAAGTGGAACAACCAAGAACACGATAAAGAACGAGATCTAGATCCAAATACTAGAAACAATATCAATGGGGTTAGATATATCATAACCTAGATCTAATCCATTTACAATGGGAAACAAAACACTACTATTCACATGGAAATAGAGATTAAATAGAGAGGAAAACACATAGGATGAGAATATCTTACTGGTAGAGGTGCAGATTCTTCAATCCGGCCTTTGATTCATCAAGAACAGAGTTAAAAATCCCTTAGAATCCATCCAAAAGCCTCCAAAAACAAGAGTAACAACTTAAGGTTGATTTGGGTCTAATTAGGGTGAAGGTTTGGGGGTTTGGGAATTTTAAAACTAATATTCAAGGGAATTAATCCCGCATGCATGGTTTCCTAGGTAAGGGGCATATGGTTTTCCCTAATCATGTGACTAACTGTGTGCATCCTCTTAGGGGTCACACAGTTACTACTAAGAGGTAACACGGTTTGAAAAACTGTGTGCCAACTGTGAAATCCCCCCTCTTTTTGGGGTTGTACAGTTTTATGCAGAAGGGCACACAGTTTGGGAAAACCACACACCAACTGTGCACTGCTCAAACCCTCTCCAAAAACTTCCAAAATTCACCCAAACCCACCTAAGACCTAAGTATAACCAAAAAAGGAAGAATTGTACATATAAAATAGATTGAGACATCTCTAAAAAAGGTCAGGATCTTATATTTTTACTTAAACTAATTGAGAAAATGTTTTTAAGAAAAAACGTCTTTATTTCTCTTTTTGGCCGAAAACCCTTTTTCATCCAAAACCATGTTTTATAAAAATGTTTTTTTTAATTATTAAAATTATTTCTTTATGAAAATTTTAAGCTTGTTTTAGTTTTTAAATTTTTTTTTGAGAGGAATCTTCATGTCATTTTTCAAACAATGTCTGTTTTATTTTTACCAAAAATGTGAAAGGAATCTCTATTTTAATGTGTACGACATGAATATAATTTTATGCCATCATGACCATTATTTTCTTTGAATATTACATTATAAGTTTTTTGTTTATTTTAAAAGAAAAATATTTTCAAAATGTTTTATGAATTTTTAGTTTTAAAAAGTGATTTTCACAGAAAAGTTATTTTCCTCAAGAAATGTACCAAGTGATCTTTAAAAATCATTATCCATATAAGATGACATCCTTTGGTGTAACTTATGATTTTATGGGGATATAAACCAAGGATAACATTCTTATTATTTATATGAATGGTTTATCATGAAAAGATACTTATAAAACTCGTTTATATTCCATGGGTTATACCATGATAAAAGTCTTATAAAACCTGCTTCTTTTCCCATAGGTTATGCTATGATGAAAGGATGAAATGATTATGAAACCTGCCTATTTTAAATAGGTTATGATATGATGAAATTTTTATGAAACCCATTTCATTTCATGGATTATGATATGATTAATGTTTTTTGATCTCATTGTGCACATATATATGATTTTCATTATGTGATGGGTGGAGCCTATATCTCCCTCCAATTCATTTGGTAATAATTGATGTTATATGAGCTCAAAGGGTACACTAGAGGCTATCCAAATCCCAAAATAGGGTACATGTGAGGTATTCCCAAGATCGAATAAAGTACACAAGTGGTTATCCCAATACTATAATGTTATGAATGTCTTAGTGGGTAGCCTTGACATAAGATTTTTTATCCTTATGTGTATTCAAAAAATTTATGTCTTATGAAAATGTTATGATCTCATGGATCATGTTCTTTGATTACCTTATAATTCATGTATTGTGAACTACCAATATTTATACCATGACTCAAGATTATGATCTTTGATATGTAGGGTATGGTTTTCAAATGTTATGATCATGTTATCACACCCTTATGCTCATGTTATTTTTACATATTTCTCTTGTTTACCCTTATTGAGTATATGAGATCACCCTTTCTTATATTTTCTTTCCCTAGGTTATGAAGAAAGGTTTTAAGCAGTGTAAAGTAATAAAGGGTAAAATCTTTATAAGATATGTTGAAAATATTTTACCAAATTAGAAGATTGTGTGCCTAGTCTCCAAAGAAACTAAACTATTACCATCCACAAGAATGTGTTTGTGTAATGTATTGAATATTTATCTAAAAATATGTAATATATATATATATATATATAACAAGCCTGGGTCACTATACTCACATGCCATCATATTTAATTAAATAATAAATAATTACAAACTCATGTAATAAATTAAATCAAATAAATTTCAAAACATACACTGGTCTTTGTCTAGCTCATGAAGGGTCATTTATGAAACATATATGCAAAGTAAATGTATAACATTAAGTTCTTTATCCATTATTTATTATTAAGACAAATATGATTGTATTAATTAATTAATTAATTCCATTTCATCTTAATGACCATCCAAATCCTCTTGGAGATAACCATCATAAAGGCATTAATGTAAAATTAATGGTAGAACCAATAGTTGAAAATTTATTACAATAAACTAATTGAGTATCTAAAATTATTTAAACCCCTTATTAAATTGTTAAAAACTTAAACTTCCAATCAAAGGAATAAGGTTTTAATGATTTAATTTTCAATTTAATGTAATTTAATTCTTTTAGTAATTGGGATACTACACGACATGTACTATCTAGCCGCACACCATGTACCTCTGTTGCCATGTATCTGGGTCATGCACCTAGGGATTCAGTGGGTTGACTTAGCCAAACTATACAACATGTACATTCCAGCTACACTTCATGTATCTGATTGCTGTGTGCCTGAGATACTCGCCTAATTCTTCGGTGTGTATCACAATGGATTACATAGTGTGTATAGGCCAACTACATGCCGTGTATTTTGAATTCCACATACCCGTGAAACCTGCTAAAATACTCAGCATGTTCTCAGGCAAGAGACTACACGATGTGTACCGCTAGCTACACACTGTGTATCACTAATTTAGTGTGTCCAGATAACAAGACTGAGGAATCAATGTGTATATCAGATGTGGGAATTGATGAACTATATTACATGTACACTGCATACACATCATGTATATCATAAATGCTCTAGGTTTTCAGTCTCATGTAGTTTTACCACGTATAATGATCACACAAATTGCATGATTTATGTTTCCAACCTGTGCAGACTATATGGTGTGTACGCTATATAAACGTTGTGTAATTAGACAGCCGTGTACCATGTTGGATAGTGAACACATGGAAAACATTGCATGTAATAACTATGTGGCATGTCATGTATCTCAGGACATGGACATGTGCATCATATTATGGTACATGACATGTACTCAAACTATATGATATGTAACCCTGTCTTATCGATTTTTTTGGAAGTTACTGATGGAATATCTGGTCATTATTCATATGTTCTTAGACCTTTAAGAAAATGAAACACTAAACAAACATGATTTATATGTTGATGATAGGTTAATTCAAAACAGATTCAGTAATGAATAATATGAAATGAAAATTCAACCATGATTGTGTATATATCAAAAATCAAAGAAATAATTACAAATTTAAATGTGACTACTATGATACTACTTGAAGATTTCGGTCACAATAAAAGTGTGCAGTGGTGGGTGATATATTAAAATTTCATTTAATATTGAGTTTCCTGAAACCATGAGTGAGGATATTGCACATCAAATTTATAATTAATTTATTTAATATTGTAAGAAAGAAAATACCTTAGCTTATGATCTTTATTCAATGTGGATTTTGATCATCTGAAAAGACCCTTTTGTATTGTATTAATTGCACTATGATGGTCCAAGGATATAATCCCTCTAGTGGTGATCCATATATTCTCCTTTTATCTCCAAGAAAAGCTAATAAATATTTGGTTGCTAGCACAACAGATCAATTGTCTTGAATTGTTTATGTTGATCACTCACCCTTTGGTCCTGAAGGAATATCTCTTTGATTTGTCACTCTTGAGAGAGAGAGAGAAGGAGGAATTGAGATATAATTCATTATGCACAACAATACTCTATTTTTTATTGCACACTCTACACAATAGGAATAACTGTCTATTTATAGAGATAGGTTTTAGTTAAAAATAATTATTTAATTGCATGATGAACCTTAAATAATATTATAACCTTTAATAAACCCCATGTCTCATAATAATAATAATAATAATAACAATAGTTTTATTATTATTTTATGGTTCCCTCCAACTTGTGCAATAATAAATATTATTTAACCAGATTATTAATCAATATTTGTCACCAGACATGGTCATTATCCGCTTAAAATCCTCTATCATTTATTGAAAATCTGAATAAATATTAAATATTTTATTTATAAATAAATATTTGAGATCGATAAAATGTGAATAAAATTAGTCCTCGATATTGAGAATAATATTTATTCTATTAATTAAATTCAAATAGAATTTAATCGAGATCATAAAAAACACTTAGTTTGTGACCCTGTAGGATTCTTTCTCATTGTCATTAGGAGGGCTTGCCTAAAGTCCAAGATTACTGTCTAGAAATGGTTCAAGGCACCCAAGAGAAATAACTAAATGTCTAAAGAATGAAAATCACATATGAATGATCACTGTGTGATATAATTACTTTGTTATAATATCTCATCGAGCAGGTTACACATATTTTTCACCAACCTATATGCTCAATATGTCTTTCTTTGAATATATGAAATAAATATGTCGTTACACCATGGATATGGAATTTAGGGTGATAGTTCTATTCCAATCAAAGGTCTAGAATATTAGATTTCATAAATATGTAAGGGAAAATCATTCCTCGACTTATCTATTAATGACATGTGAATCATGATGTACCCAACATATCCTACCTTGCCGAAAACATATGGAGTCACAGTTTTCTTCAGCAAATCTAAGTGTGTGAGTCATGACACACATTAATGATAATATTAAAGTCTAAGTAAAATTAAACACACTCCTAGATAGGAATATAAAATGACACCAAAACATAAAAAATTCATAATGGCAGGTCTGTTATCATAATCTCTCATATTAGAGATTACCAAGTGAAAACTTCATATGGAGGGGCCTCATATGCTTACAAGTACTCACACCTGACAGTCTATGCACTCGGTGTACCATCATAGTACATTATCCAACTGCATAACATTATTTAAGAATATCATCATAGCACTTCAAGGTTCTCATTATAGTAGGGAATTTATATGACCTTATCAATATGATGTATACTCTAGGACATTATTACATTAGAGTCATGCATAACAATGAAAAACATGTAATAAGAAGTTTTATTAATATTCAATAAATCAAATATATATGTAATAAACGTACAAATAGTAGGTACCGAGATACCAACTCCAATGGTCATATCTAATGAAAAAAATAGATTAATTGACTAGAGAAAAACCCTAAACTAGAAGATAGGGATCTTCACATATAATTTATAATTAATTTATGAGCAGATATAAAATTTCCTCAACTTGTAATTCCCTCTTTTCATTGATGAATTAGTTGACTAGATCTCGTTATACCATCATTGCGTTATAGTATCCAAGTGTAGAATTCCTCTAACGGTGATCCACATGTGCACTGCAATCTCTAAACGTCACCATATAATCTCTAGGTGCTATCACGATTGATCGTGATCGCTTATGTTGTTCATGGTTGATCGTAATAGAATTATTCTTAAAGGAGGATAAAATCTTTATGCTCTCTTGATGGAATGAGAGAGTAGGAAGGGAGAGAACGTTCTAGATACCTAGATCTCTCTATGGTTTGAGAGATTCTCTCTCTATTTGTTGTTCACACCTATATTAATTATGGAAATTGATATAATTAGATATTTATTAAGGTATATTTAGGGTTGGAAAATCCTATACAATCCCCTTTATAAATTTATAATTCTTAGTTGACCCCATGTCCAATAATAATAATAATAATAATCACTTGATATGAGAAATACTTTAATAATATAAATAATTATCATTTATACCATTTCCAATCGGATCATTAAGCTCAGTTCACTTTCCCTCATCAACATTTATTGTTCCTTGAATAATGAATATTTATTTAATAAATAATTATCACTATATTATTCATAAATAAATATAATAAATATTATACATTATCAAAACCTTGAAAATAAATATTTATTATTATTTAACTCATATATTTTTTCAAATAACTTGTCATTAAATCATGGAAATCAACCAAACTTGAATAAATATTATTTATTAAAACTTTTTAAATTTAATAATTTAATTTAACTGATATTGCGAATACACTTAGTATGCAATCCACTAGGAATCTTTCTTAGTGGAACTAGACATAATTTCCTAAAGTCCAAAGTTAGAATCTAGCAACATACTAATGCTCCCATAGAGAAATATGTTAATTTCGAAACAATATCCAACCTCCTACGAATGTTTACTGTGTAATATAATCATTTTATCATGATATCTTAAATCCAGTAGGTTTAATACTAGTTTCATCAACCTAAACACTTGATATATCTTTCTTTGAATTTTTAGAAATGAACTCGCCTATAGAACTCCATGGATATGGTTTATCTTGTCAGTTACATTGCATCAAAGGGAATGAGATATCAACTTATGTCAAGGGGCAGAAGGAATAAATCCTTTCTCATATTATCCATCAATACAATTCCACTCATGACACACCTAGCGTGTCCTACCTCACCACGAGTGATGCTAGTTCATTTAATTTCTCAAATTAAATTATTAAAAGAATACTAGATAGTAGTGAAATAGGGTATCATATCCATAGGGAAGACAATAGTGGGTGAAAGTCTAGGAAAATTACTAAAAAACTAAAAAAAGAACACAATCATGAACGAATTAACTACTGTGATGATCATGGACATTTAAGAAGAAAAAAATTGAGGTAGTTTGAATATTTTTTTAATATATGAAGAAAAAGTGGTAATTAAAATTTAGTAGAGGATGAATAATAATTAAACATCATGGAATTTTCGATTGTATGGTTAATTTATTTCCTATTTTTAATGTTTTAATTAAATTAATATTAAAATGTATGGTGTCAAAATTTTAGTCAAGAATATTAACCAACAATCATATGATTTTTTAGTTATTCACTTAAAAACTTATTCAATTTCTAAAAAGAAGAAGTTGATTACAATTAATAAATGATCACACAAACAAAGATATAAAATATATACTAAAGCAACCTAACTTCACCACTCATAATTTTATCCAAAAATCAGTATGAAATTGAGAATTTCATAATTAAAAATCATGATCAAAGAAAGAAGGAGAAGAAAACTCATCTTCCTTTAATTTTCAGCTCCTGAATGTGCTCCATCCCCTTTCTTTTCTCTATCTCCACTTGAGAAGTATCTCTAAAATGTATCAGTCCCTTAGTGATTGATTCTCCTCTCTATTGTGTGTTCTTTGGATCAATTCTTCAATGATGGTTCATGACTCTATGGGTGATCCCCATTCACTATGTATCTTATTTTTTTAACAGAAAATTTCATTCCAATCTCTAATGAAAACTCACGATCGCCACTAGGTAATTCTCCTTGATTTTCATGTAGAACACCTTCATCAAATACAATCCCCTTAATGTATTTTGATAAAATCATTCAAAACTATTTTTTCTCCTCACACATGGTCTTTCTCACCGCACAAGTAACGACACTTTCTCAAATTTAATTACTTATATCATTCTCTCAAGACTCTAGAAAACCCTAGAATATTCTAAAATATCCACTTAGATCATTAATGGTTGGTCCCTCTTCTTCTATATATGGGATAATTCTTCTATTCTTAATTCAGTTTGGTTCATGTTCTCAAAAAATAGTTCACAAGAATCCCTATCATGAGGTAGGTTCATCAAACAACAACCTTCAATGACACCTAAAATTTGATACCGATGCATTCTTATTTCATCCCTGCATTGTCTTAGATCTTTTGATCTTTACTTTGTCACCTTCACATACACAATTTCTATTTCTTGATTCCCAAATTTGTTTTTCAAAAAACTCAATTGACCCCCCCTCAGGACCCCTCTTCAATCAGAGGTCTGAAATACCATATTAAAATCAATAATCAATATCTAGAAAATATTTTCAAATCAATATGCACTCGATCCCAAGACCTTAATCATCAACTAGTGATTCAACATCAAAGTTTTATTTTGACCATATTCACCCAGATAATTTTTCAAACATGTCACGTGTACATGAAATCAATTCCAAAGCCACAAAAATGGGAAGAATGAGGTCCCCCCCTCCTTTAGTCATCACCTATAAAGGATCCATCAACAAGTATAGTTAAAAAAACATGACTTCAAGCCTTTATTGGACCATACATGGCTCGTATTGGATTCAATCATAAAAAAAAATCAAAAAATATAATTTACAATATTTAAATTAGTCATCTCATTCAACTCACTAAAATCATATTCTAGCCCTTCTCAGTCTCGATTGACTTCATCAACGGTGAGTTTCAAAAACTCTCTTGGAACAAAAATGAGTCATCCAAATTTTATCCCTTAGAAAAATTTTAGATCCCCTAAAATGAAGCCACAAATCAACCTTCCATCAAAACTGAAATCCCAACTTTCTTCTTCATCTTGGTTTCGACGCACTTCGATCGATAGTGGAGACTTTGGTCTGGTTTTGCATCAAACACATTCCATTTGATTCGATGATTTTTTTCTACTTCAATATTAAATATTAACAGGGTTCCACTTAGATATGTGTCTGGTTGGTAGTTCTAGCTTAATTTTTTGTTCATCCAGACTTAGATTTTTGGGTGTTCTCATGATCTTATTGAGGTTTGGAGCTTTCTACACCATGATGAAAACTTCCCTCAGCAGCACGCAAGACTCGACTAACTTCTTCTAGTTCCAATGAGATAATTTTTTTATTTAGTTGACTTCTTCAGCAATGGATCTTCATTATTCAACAGTTAAAGTGGCATGTTGATGTGGCTTCAGGTTTTGGGAAAATGGTGGAGCTCATCAGTTCAAGCTCAGCATTGTTTCTTCTTCAAATAGCAGTGGTCGCTGGTGCTTGGTCTATGGTGGTAGATCCATGGAGTTTAGAGAAGGAAGGGTGGTGGTAGAAAGGGATATGGGGGAAGGGTGGTCATAGTATTGGGGTGAAAAACAATAGGGTATAGTGGTAGTTTCAAAGGGTGTATGAGGCGATAGAATGTTTTTAAGCAGTGGAGGCAACAAATTTAGGAAGTGGCTTTAATAGTGGGTGGATGTGGCAGTAGCATGTTGAACACTAGTAGAGGGAAAAAATTATATTTCATAGGAGAAGGTGGTGGCAGTAGTATATTTATTTATGTGTTATAGGTTGGCACAATCGTTATACTGATAGTGACTCTTCATGTGGTAAGTTTGCACGGTCACTTAAGTGACCGTGTCGCCTCTTGCGCATGATCACTATAGCGAGTGCACCACATACTCACTTAAAATAAATAAAACCAATAAATTAAATTATAATTAACAAAAAAATTAAATCAAAATAAAATAAGGATAAATTAATTTTTTTTAAAATAAAAGAAAGAATCAATTAATTTATTTAAAATTTAAATTATTTTTTTAATTATTGTTTTAAAATACAATGAAAATGAAATAAAAAAAATGAAATAATGACATAACATAATTTAAAATAGAAAGAAGAATAAAAAATGAAAGCTAAAAATAATTACCCACTAAACTAAAAATTAACAAAATAACTAAAATAATCAATTAAATAACCATTTTAACATAAAATTAAGAGTTTTAATTATTTAATATAAAATTAACAACAATTGTAAATTATTGAACCAAAAACATTATTTTGACAATAAAAAAATTAATAATAATAAATGATGTGGAAAAAAGAAATGAATAAAGTTCACATCAAATTACTCCACACTTAATCAATTTCACTCCTAGAAAATTAAATGCATTTTATTTATATAAAAAATTCTTAAAAAGAATTGGTCATCCTCCCTATGTTCTAAATTAATCCATAGTTAGAGGAAATAAAAAATCCCTCAATTACTTAAAATAATCTTGCCTCCTATGTGAATGTTACAGACTACCTCATTTCAATTATAATTTTTATTTCAGTTCTAGGAGTTCAACATATTATATGAAAGTGGCATTAAAACTTTAAAAAGAGAAACCATTAATTATCACTCTCCCCATGGTTCTAAAAATCAAAAGATCTATATTGACTTCATTAATTTAACTTCAAATGATTATTTTAAGACAGTTGTCCCATTCTTTATTTGGGTTCAATATTTCCCTCACCTTAATGAAATCATTTTGGACAAGGCCCTTTATTTGAATTTGTCCCATCCATGGGTTTGAGATTAACACTATGCAAAATACTTATTGAGTTTGGAAATGGATTTATTTACCTAGCATACCCAGTACCCTTGTCTTAGATATTCATTGTGGGATACTAATCACCCATTTTACTCTAATTACAAAGGAATTATTTTATTATCTATTGATTTTAATCCTTGAGGTGTTTGTTTAAAAAGGGTATGTCACCTAGGTTCAATTTCAAATTTCAAATTTCCTAAAGTTATAATCTCGATTCCACTAAAATATCTCCCATCACACTCCTTTTCATAGTTCCTAAACTGAATTTCCATAAAAATAGTGGGGCACATTCACTTAGAAATCACATTATTTTGTAAATTTCAGAATTAGTTAAATCCATCAATTAAGTATCCACTTATTTCCTAGGTATGGTGTAATGTTTTTTTATTATCCCAAAAAAAATATTTTGTTTGTAAAAAAAAGAATATTTTATGTATGGATATCCTGAATTAATGTATGAATGTGATAAATTTTAAAAAATTTAGGGGTTTTTGATTTGTAACTCATTAAATCATAGTTAAAAAATATTTAAAAGACCCCTCTCACCCCCACTTAAAATCAAAAAATGTCCCCATTATTGAATCTCAAAGTGGGAGACACAATTAAATAGTTTAGATCATATATATTTAGAAATGTTGTATAGAAAAGGTTTTGTTTTAATAGGTGTTATGAATGATAAAAAAAACTACCACACAAGAATCAATCACAATTCCAAGAAATGAAAATTATTCCTACTGGCCAGTACCTAATAGTTAAAGTATGAAAAAAAGGAATTCCAAAAGTTTGCACAAAAATTTATGCATGTTTGGGTTGTTGTTTATTTTTAGTAATTTTCATGGACATGAACCCACCATTGCGTTCCATATGGATACAATAACCTATTTCAAACTACCTAATCCATTTCATCATAAATGTTCAGGACCATCATATAAGTTAATTCATGCATGTTTGCATTGATTTATTTTATTTTTTTAGTCATTTTCTTGGACCTGAACCCACCATTGACTTCCCTTTTTATATGATTGCCTATTTAAAACTAAATCATTTGTTTCTTCTTAAATGTTTAGGATAATCAAAGTAGTTAATTCATGCATGTTTGTATTGTTATGTTTTATTTGTTTTTAGTAATTTTCTTGGACCTACACCCACCATTTCCTTCCTTGTGGATATGATACCCTGTTTCAAACTACCTCATACATTTCTTCTTAAATGTTTAGGATTATCACAGTGGTTAATTCATTCATATTTGTGTTGTTTTTTTATTTGTTTTTAGTTATTTTCTTGGACTTTCACCCACCATTGCCTTCCCTATGGATATGATGTCTTATTTCAAACTACCTCAACTGTTTCTTCTTAAATATTCAGGATCTTCATATTAGATTATTCATGCATGTTTGTTTTTTTTTGTTTTATCTGTTTTTATTCATTTTCTTAGACCTTTACCCACCATTTCCTTACTTTTTTATATGATACACTACTTCAAACTACCTCATCTATTTCTTCTTAAATGTTCAGAATCATCATAGTAGTTAATTCATGCATGTTTGTGATCATGACCCTTCATGTGGTAAGTTCACACGACCACTTAAGTGATTATGCCACTTATTGTGTGCGATCACTATAGTGACTCCCTACATACTCACCTGAAATAAATAAAATCAATAAAATAAATTCAAATTACAAAATAAATAAAAAATTGAAATTAATTCAAAATATACAAGGATATATTAATTATTAAAATAGAAGAAAGAATCAATTAATTTATTTAAAATTTAAATTCAAAACATTTAAAATTATTATTTTTAAATACAATGAAAATGAAATAAATAAAATTAAATAATGACAAAACATAAATTAAAATACAAAGAAAAATAAAAAATTAAGGCTTAAAATAATTACTCACTAAACTAAAAATTTACAAAATAACTCAAAAAAAATTAAACAAATATTTTAACAAAAAATTAAGAGTTTTAATTATTTAACAAAAAATTAACAATAATTTTAAATTATTGAACTAAAACCATTATTTTGACAATAAAAACACAATTAATAATAATAGATGATGTGGAAAAATGAAATAAATAAAGGACACATCAGTGATCATATGATTTCATGGTTTTCATAGACACATAAAAGTATGAAATTCATGATATCCATTTATGATAATATTAAATTATACGGATCAATACATACATATACAAATAGGAAAATCCAATGACACCTGAGAATGTGGATTTACTATTGATGGGTATGTTCTAATAACCTCATATCTTGAGGATTACCACGGGCAAACACCATGAGAAGGTCTTTAAATGTCTTATGAGAATCCTACCCCTGATAAATTATATAGTATATGTTCCATCATAAAACATCATACAACCATATAAATAATATTCAAGAATCTAGATGTTACACCTCTAGGTTCTCATTATAGCAGGGACCTTCCATGAGCTTTCAGTGTGACATATATAATATGAAATTATTATATGATAATGTCATGTAAAGAAACAATAGTGATGTGATAATTAACATTATTAATAATGAAAACATATAACCAAGTACTAAATAAGTCCTTTATAGGTCACTAACTCCAACCGACTCCCACCTGCACTAGAGCCAATTAATAACAACTCTCAGTCCACTAGCTCTAAAATGACACTCATGATTCTGTTGATAAAGAGCCTTCATCAAGTGGTCAACCTTATTTTAATCCATGGATACTATGCTTATTTTAACTTCACCTCTTTGAGAAAAATCCCTCAAGAGACAAAACTTTTGAAGTATGTGCTTTGTCCTTTTATGTGACCTTGACTCTTTGGAAAGGTCCACCGCTGTAGTGTGATCACTGTAAAATGTTATAGATTATTGACTACTTGGAACTAAATCATGATCTTAGACAAATTTTTGAATACAAACTGCTTCCTTGTCTATATCAGAGTCCGTAATATACTCATAATCTACTGTAGAATTAATGAAAACCAGTTTCTTAGAACTCTTCCAACTCACAACTCCCCCATTAAGATAAAAAACATATTCAGACTATGACTTCAGATCATTCTAATCTATCTAAAAGCTATTATCTTTATAACCCCTGATAAACAGCTCTTCATATCATCCATACTATAGGAACATATCCTTAGTTCTCTTGAAATACTTTAGGATATCCTTAATAGAAGTCCAATATTGTTCACCCAAATATGCTTTTCTTACCATGATTAAAGCATAGGTAACATCAAGCTATATACACAACATGGAATACATGATATATCCTATCAAAAAAGAATATAGAACCTTACTCATTCTCTCTCTTTCCTCTAGTTTTTTATGACACTTTTTCTTGGAGAGATGTATACCATGTGACACTGGAACTAATCCCCACTTGGATGGTTCCATACTAAACCTCTTCTATATCTGGTCAATGTTGGTACTTTTACATAGGCCAATCAGCCTCATAGATCTATCATGCATGATATTGATCCCTATAATCTATGCTGCTTCACCTAAGTCCTTTATAGAGAAGCACTTGCTCAACCATGCCTTTACCTCTTGTAAGGATGGTATCTCATTTCCAATCAGTAATATGTCATCAACATATAATACTATAAAAACAACTATAATCCAACTAAACTACTTTTAAATAAATGGATAACATTTATTCTTAACGAAACCAAATTATTTTATATATTCATCGAACTGAATGTTCCATGACTTGGATGATTGATTTAATCTATAAATGGATATCTTTAACTTGAATACCTTTCTGGAATTTTCTAGAGTCACAAAACCTTCTGGTTGTTTCATATACACATCCTATTAAAGGTTATCATTAAGGAAATTAGTTTTGACATCCATCTTCCAAATATCATAGTTATGAAAAGCTGCTATGACAAGAAAAATTCTAATGGATTTAAACGTGGAAACTGGAGAAAAATTTTCATCCCAGTAAATTCATTAATTTCATATAAACCCTTTAGGCACTAGACATACATTATAGGTATTTACTTTACCTTCCATGTCTAGTTTTCTCTTAAATACCCATTTAAAAACAATGGTATTTACATCAACTAGAGGATTGATCAGAACCTAAAATTGGTTTTGATACATGAAATCTATCTCAGAATTAATGGATTCATTCAATATTACATCCTCTGAGCTCTATACTACATAATTTTAGGATAAAATATCATTATTTACCACCTATAATGATTCACCATCATTAGTGACTAGAAAACCATATCTCTTTGGTTATCTTACCTCTCTATAACTCCGATGTAGTACTTGTGTTTTAGGAACAATTTCTTCCATAGAGACCCATGGAATCTGTTCCTGTACTAACTCTTGTATATACTGAGCATCATCTTTATTGAAGTCAATCTTTCTTCCACTATCCTCTTTAAGGATATGATCCCTCTCAATAAATATGTCTTGGCTCACAACAATTAATTTATTGTCTGAAGGGTTGTATAGATAGTACCCTCTTATTTCCTTAAGATACCCTATAAAGATACACTTTTTTCCTTGGGGTTCTAGTTTTTTGTTTGAGATAGACTTAACAAATTACTCACAACCCCATACAAAAACATGTGACAAAACTGGTTTCTTTCCATTCTATAACTCGAAGGGAATGCCATTTTCTTCTTTAGTTAGTACTAAGTTTAGTAAGTATGATGTCATCTATAATGTATATCCCCAAAAGGATAATGAAAAGTTTGTGTTACTCATCATTAACCTTACCATATCTATTAATGTATTGTTCCTCCTTTAACTAACACCATTACACTGTGGTGTATAAGACAGAGTGAGTTGAGATAAAATCCCATACTCCTTTAGAAAGTCAATAATATCTTGGTTAAGGTATTCAACACCTTGATCAGATCAAAATTTCCTTATCTTATTACCAAGATGATACTCAACTTCATTCTTGAACTATTTTATCTTCTCAAAGGATTTAGACTTATACCTCATTATGTAGATATAACCATATCAACTCAAGTCATCAGTAAAAGTAATAAAGTATGAGAACCCACCTCTAGCTTCTACTTAAAAAGTTCTGTACACATTAGTGTGTACCAATTCTAGAATTTATATGGTCTTTTCACCTTGACCACAAAATAGTGGTTTGGTCATCTTTACTTATAAATAAGTGCGACATCTTTCAAGTGGTTTACACTCAAAAGAGTCTAAGTAACCATCTTGATAAAGCTTTTTCTAATGCTTATCATTTATGTGACCAAGATGATGATGCCACAACTGGTTGTTAAATGATTCATGTGTATCAGTTTCATTATCAATTTCCAATATTTTGATTTCATAATTTAATAAATAAAGACCATTATTCAACTATTCCATACCATAACTTATGTTATATTTATAAAAGTATCAAATCTTATTTTCAAAGTTTAAAATAAATCCATCAATGTTTAAAAAAGAAACAAAAATGATGTTCTTGATAACACTAAGTAGATAATAAAAATTATTTAAAATTAGAATCAATCTTATTAGCAAAGTGAGATGGTAGTCTCCAATGGATAGAGTATCCATCTTCACTCCATTGGTAACCCATAGATCCACCTCACCTATAGAAAACCTTTAAAATATACTTGGTTACTGTATTTGGATACAAATGTGAGAACTACATGAAGTATATAATACCTAAATTATAAATATAGAAATATTAAATTTGGTAATGAACACACCTAAAGCTTCCCCTTAATTTTTTATGGGTGAAGTTCCTCTTCCAGTGGCCTTACTTTCCACATGAAAAAAATATTGTATCCTTCCTTTCCTTACCTCTGGATCTTCTTCCTCTTGGAAAGATATTTCTTTGAATCCTTAGACTTGGAATGAGTATTCAACCCATTTTATCTTTCTTCTTCTTATTATCTACTATAAGGAACATGTTGTAAAAAATCCCTCATGATGGTGCTTTTGGGTTGACTATGTTTGTTGAAAAGGATTGAGGTTGTTAACGAAGGTTGGTTATCAAAGGAGGTGTGAAGAGTGAGTGTGAATGTCCGAACTAATCTCATTGAGTGTGAATATCAGAACTGATCATGCAGATCACAAATGTCTGAACTGATCATATGTGTCATGAATGTTAAAACTGATCACACATATCATGAATGTTTTAATAGAATACATAGAGTGTCAATGTTATAACTGATCACCTGGAGCAAAAATGTTAGAACTGATCATGTAGAGCATGAATTCCTGAACTGATCATGTAGATATTGAATGTCAGAAAAGATCAAGTGAAGGGATCATGCATTCCCATGAAGTTCCAATAGATCATACAAATGATTCATGTAAAGAACCACATGATTGTCAAAGGATATCTTGAGTATATCATGCAAAGAACCTAAATACATCATATGTTTTTCAAAGTATCTCACTGAGAGATCACGTGAAGAACATGAAATAAAAATAACTAGTAATGATAGAGATATCTCACGATCATTTGAAATCACATAAATCATATTATTGTGTTTAGATATTGTGATGGAATTATAAGAATAATTGTAATACAATGTCACTAACCACATTATTATCATTGGAAATCATGATGGGATCACATGAAGCACTCATGATTGTCTTTGGATCTAAAGATGGGATAACATGAAGCACCAAATAGCAATGATGCTGGCCTCCAATGAATGTATTTGGATCTCATGATGGGATCATAAGAAGTGCGCGATTCCAATTTCTAAGGTAGTGGAATGAATGGATAACCATGATTTGTGGAGTTAAGGCAACAAATTTTTTCCTACAAATACCTCCTCACCCATTCTTAAGAAGATATGAAGTTTGATAAAGTGGTTTTATTTGGAGAAAAAGTGTTATGCATGATCAGTTGAAGGATCTTTCTAAAGGGTCTTGTAAAGGTATTTTGTGATGAAGAAAAGTATTTCACATGATCAGTAGAAGGTCTTGTGTTGGAATCATGTGATCCTCGTAATCAGAAGAAAGATCTTGGGAAGGAATCTCATGAAGGAATCTCATAAAGGGATGTATGCATAGGGTGTTTTCACACATAGTAAGACCCATTGATATTGCAAGATCTGAGTTAATATAACGAAGACTCGCAATCCACATAAATAGAGCATAATCACACGATCCATGTGATCTGAATAAATTATCATGAATGAATCACGCAATCCATGTGATCTGAAGGTCTCATAGAGGAGTCTCATGGAGGGATCTCGTAGAGGAGTCTCATAGAGAAGCTTCATGGAGGAGTCTCATGGATGAGTATCATGGAGGAGTCTTGTAGAGGAATATCATAGACGAGTCTCTCAAAGGGGTCTCATTCAAGGGTTATATGTCATGTTCTTGTGTAGGGAGATATGCGCCAGGGTTACCCTATGAATAGTATCATTATCATATTTGAATTCTGAATAAGAAGAAGAAGAAGAATAAGGATCATCACTATCCAATAATATTTTCAAAAGGATTTTATTCAGTACTATATCTAAGTTAGTGAAAATAAGAACTCGAATCCATTGGAGATCCTATAAAAGATTGAGTTTGTATTTTCTATTTCTACAGTAAGGTGAAGTTTGTTCCAGTGAGGGTCTTGAAATTATTGAAGAAGGAATTGGAATCTAGTTAATATATTTATAGATCCAAAGAGATGGTAATTATTATGTCTACAAAAAAGAGAAGTTTGTTTCAGGCGTCTGGAAAGTGGAAGTGTTGAATCAAGTTGTTTTCATAGAATTGAAGGAGAACACCAGAAAGAAATTCTACAGAACATCTACCTACGATTGAGGATGCATTAAATATTTTTGATGAAGGGAACTACATGTATATAAACTATGTATTAATCATTTTCAAATAAGTGATAAAAGGAAGAGGAATAAGGTGATCTGTTCCACCGGCAAAGATCCATTAAAGGAAATATTGAGGGAATGAAACTTGGGAAGTAGTGAGCTATCCCTAAATCTTGTAAGGCAGTGAGATTGGGTATAGAAGTGATCTAGCCTAAACCTATGTAAGTAGTAATATTAATAGTGTATTTTGGTTTACCATCACATTGTTGGATGTATGCTCCTTATATATATCCCAATGAGGGTAAACCAAGTAAAAATATGGCTGTCATTATACTTTCTTTAATAATTTAATTTCTATAAATAATTATTAGATAATTTATTAAAGATAAGATCAATATAAACACTAATGAGAAAAAGAAGTGACCCTCATAATAAATATGTCAAGATCCAGTGGGGTAGGAAGATTTTTTGAATAGAATATCCATACTATGATTCAAATAAGTGGACATATGGTGGAATTCCTTAGCATGGATGTGTCTATGGAAAGACTGTGATTCAGTTGAAGAAAACCAACAATGTACTCAATAAAGGTTTGGATGAATCAAATAGTGAAACTATTTACTCATTTAATGATGCCACAAGAACGAGTGAATAACCTGACATGCCAAGTGATGTTGAAACTACTGATGATTAAGAAATTCCAAGAAGTAAAAATTGGAATTTTTCCACATGAAAAAGGAATTGGGTTGTAAATTAAAAGAAGAAACTAACTCTTAAGATATCTAGATCCAAGTTTAGAAAATTTAAGTTAACAAGATAAAAGGTTTAAATAAAAGACTTGTATAAGTGGAAATATAACTAAGGGAGAAGAACAATTCTAAAGATGAATAACTGAAAGTGATGTCCAAAAATATGTAAAAACTCAAAGATGATGAAAAGGGAATGAATCTGAACTCAAAAAGAAATTCAGAATTTAGAATCCAGGAATGATAATCTTGATACGCACCTATCAAAATTGGTTTAGGATAATGCATGATTTAAATATTCATTTACTTAGATGAATTCTAAAATAAAGGTGCAAATAGACATGTTGGATAATATCTCTTGAGAATTGGAATATTAGATGACTAGAGAAAAGACTCTCAAGATAGCTTTTAATGCTCAGCTTGAATCTAGGGATAAGAAGACTCAAAAATTGGGAGAAGAGATGGAATCAGTCAATAAAGAAGTGGAGAAATCTCATGTCAAAGGAAATCCTAAATTGGAGGATTCTTTGCATTTATTATTTGTCTATCCTTTAGAAGGTAATAATTAAATCAAAAGAAAATATAATATTTTAGAGGAAAAACATGAAATGATTGTATCATAAAAAAGTCCATGTAGTTTGAAAAAATATGGTATTGGCTATGATGAATCCTTTCCCATTTATAAGAGGAAGAGAGCCATGAATAGTTCCAAAAATAGTAAAAAACTTGTAGGTGGTGGAAATAGATCCAAGAACACTTATACAAGAAGTGATGAAAACATGTGATATTTATGTGGGATGTATGGTCAGATTTTATGTTTTTGTTTTGAATATTTCGAATATATTTCATTTTGTGAAGATATAGATATTGACGAATCTATGAATAAGTAAACACTTATTGAAAAGTATAAAAGAAAAGTCTCTCAGAATAAATTATCCATCAAATGGTATTATTGTGGAAGACTAGGACACACCATGAGTATGTGTCAAGAAGCTCGAGGGCTTAATGTTAGAAGAACTCTGACTGTATCAACATATCAGCCTAGAAATGATGATACGAGGTATGTTTTTTATCGAGATATGTTTTATATGTTCTAATCATAGGAATTTTGCAAGATATTGCAGCTAGAAGAAAACAAAAAAGGTGAAAGAACCCAAGATTATATCTTCAACTACAATCATGTATAACGATAATTCCAATATTGGAGGACAACCTTATAAGTTAAGAAGGAGGTTTAGAGACTTAGAGAAAACACAATGATCACAACAAAAGGTGTAACAAACACCTCCTATTTTACACTCACATCAACCCTATAGGAAATAATTTAAATAAACCAAGAAGAAAAACAGAGGATCTATTTTAGTTGTAATTAAGAACAATGTACGTTCAGTGAAAGAATCATTCCCAGCATGAAAGGATGAGTTGAATCAGATAACTGATAAAAGAAAACTGAACAAAGAATAAATAATAAATTCACATGTCACTCCACAAGTTGATAAGTGAAGTCAAGATAAATAAAACTATAATATAGGAAGAAATAAGATCATACGATCAGTGGAAATATTCCTTCTTAGTGAAAGAATCATGAAAAATGGTGTATAAGTGGAGAGTCAAAGAAATAAATTTATACCATTGGGTTTAAAATACAAATTTTTAAAAAGGCCAAGCCTACAGAACTAACATATCAAAATAAGACTGAGCATGTGGGTAATGAATGTCTGGTTATATGGCCAGATCAATTGAAGTTGGCTGGGTAGTTATAATAAGAAGAAAAATAGTATAGTGTTTTTTAGAAAACATTAAAGGGTTGATCTATCTAGATTGACCACAATACGCTTCTTTAGGATTCCAAAGGTACCCCTCTCCTCATGAATTAAACTATTTATAATTTTTATTTTAAGTAGAGGGAGATACAATTCATGGGTCATGTATGCTGAAAGGGAAAAAGTGCATAAGAATAATAGAGATACATGCAACAAGAAGAATCATAACTCTTGACATTCACATATTGTATCAGATTCAACAAGTGGTATTACACAACCACTCTATTTTTTTAAATCTATATTTGGAAGATTAGTGTTGTGGAAAAGAAAAATTATACGATGAAGATCCTAATGTGAAACTGGAGAGTTATCGAATCTTGACTTTAATGATACAGTGGTTCTAAGTTGCATTAAATATTCAAAAATTGGTATCAGTCCTCAGTTCAAGTGGTATTTTTCCACCAAGAGAAGATATATTGATGAATAATTAGCAAAATTCATGCATTTCACCTTCAAATATTTTTTTTTATAATAATGCGGTATCAACTAACTATTTTCAGGATACTAAGAAGCTGCTAGAAAATAAACAAAATTTCCAACTAGTGTTCTCCCCATTCTTAAGACTAATTCAAATTCTTGCTCTAGCTCAATAATAGGTTTTGATAATATATATTAGTTCAAAACTATAAATTTTTAGGGAGATATAGTGACAAGAACACTTGGAGATATTTTTTCATCCAACAATAGATTCCTCTAAAGAATAGTATAATGTCATGTTGTCAGCATCCATGGAAGAAAGTGAGTGACATGGAAAAAGTTGGTGTTTATTGGATGAAACTCTTATTTACTAAAAGGAGTTACAACTCAATATTATTATAGGATATGTCAATGAATCAATGCTAAGTGGTAATTTTAATTTCTAAAAATAAGTTAGAAGTGTGCAACTATAAAGAAGAATATGGATATGAGCTTGATAAGTTCGTGACCAAAAGGGAAAAATATTATCTATTTATCTATATTTAAGTGGCTATAAGGATAATTTGTGTATTTTATTGAAAATTTTATACATGGAAATCATTGATTAAGGGGGAGTAAAGTCATAAATTAAGTAAATGTAGTCAATATCAAATAATACAGATAGATCATTGGAAGTCTTTTGTACTGAACAACCACATGATCTGATTTTTTTTTACCACATTATAGATGACACAATATCAAAGTAATTCTAAATAAATCCACTTAATTTAAGTGAAAATAATATTTTGGTAAATAAAATACCTCAAATGAGTAAACTTTGGGTTCATTGAAAAAGTGGGATAAAATGTCCTGATCAAGATAGTGGGAGAAGTGGACAAGGGGAGCAAAGAAACACATGGAGTTTTAAATATGATGATTATAAAATAGGTATTTCATCAAAGAAGAATCATGAAAAAGGTTCATGATGAAATCAGTTGACTTTTGAATTTAAGAAGTGATCTCGATAACTAAACTTCTTTTATCAGTTAATGTTGAGAAGGTTTCTAGCAACAGGTTTGAGAATGAAGTGTTTTATCGATGAAATTTGCTTGTTAATCTTGTTTCTCACACCATGGTTGACTCATGTGTTCTTAGAGTATGTTTTAAGGAATTTATTGATCGTTATCTGGGGTTGTAGAAAGAAAATGGTTTTGCATGTGCATGATTTGTCAAAAAGTTAGTTCTTGAAGATTATAAGTGTTTTTAATAAAACTAAAGGGGGAGATTGTTGGAAAAAATACCTCCTGAAGGTGATTCTAGATTGATTATATTTTTTGATTAGTTTTGATGTTGTTTATTAAGGTTGGTTGTTAAAGGAGGCATGAAGAGTTAGCATGAATGACTAAACTAATCTCATGGAGCATGAATTTCAGAACTAATCACATGGAGTAAGAATGTCTGAATTAATCATGCATAACATGAATGTAAAAATTGTTCACATGTATCATGAATTTTTGAACTGATCACATGGACCATGGGTTTTAGAACTGATCATGTAGAGTTCCAATTTGATAACTGATCACGTAGAGCATGGATGTCCAAAATATTAAAATAGAGCACGAATTTTAGAATAGATCATGTGAAGGGATCACACATTCACATGAAGTTCCAACAAATCATGTGAATGATTCATGAGGAGCACCAAATGATTTTTAGAGGATCTCATAGAGAGATTATGTGAAGCACCTAAAGACATCATATGTTTTTCAAAGGATCTCATGGGTATACATGTGAAGCTCATGAAAGAAAAATAGCTGGTAATGATGGAGATAGATCGTATCCATTCAAAATCACATGAAGTGCATGATTGTATTTGGATCATGTAATGGGATCTCATGAACTTATGGAATAAAATGTCACTCATGAAATGATTTTCATTATATATTATAATGGGATCACTTGAAGCACTCATGATTGTATTTGGATATCATGATAGGATCATGCGAAGTGTGTGATGCCGATTTATAAGGTGGTGGAATGAACATCTAACCATGATTTCTAGAATTAAAGTGGTATATTTTTACCTATAAATACCTCCTCAACCAATATTAAGAAGATATGAAGTTTTTATGAAGTGGTTTGATCTAGAGAAAAGTGTTTCCTATGATTAGTTGAAGGATCTTTCAAAAGGGTCTCATGAAGGTATTCCCTAATGAAGAAGATTATTTCACATGATCAGTAGATGGTATTGTGATGGAATCACATGATCCACATAAGTGAAAGAAAGATATTGGGAAGGATTATCATAAAGGTATCTCGTGAAGGGATGTATTCATAGTGTGTTTGCGCACATTGGAAGACCCATTGATATCATGTGATCTACATGAATGGAACAAAGACTCATGGTCCATATAAATAGAATAACATCACATGATCCACATGATCTGAAGAAAGTATCGAGAAAGTGTCATAAAATCCACATGACCTAAAGAAGGCCTCATAAAGGAGTCTCAAGAAGGGATATCATAGAGGAGTCTCACAGAGGATCCTCATGGAGGAGTCTCATGGAGGAGTCTTATAGAGGAGTCTCATGGAGGGATCACATGGAGGAGCCCCACATAAGATTCTCATGAAGGGGTCTCGTAAAGGGGTCTTGTGCAAGGGTTATATGTCATGTTATTTTGTAAGGAGATATGCACTAGGGTTACCCTATGAATAATATCATTATATTATATTAATTCTAAAGAATAAGAATAAGACCAAGGATATACACTATCAGATAATATTTGTAGAAAGAGTTTATTCATTACTATATCCAAGCAAATGAAAATAATAATTGGCATCCTTTGGAGATCCTTCTAAAGCTTGAATTTTTTTTTCTACAAAAAGGTGATTTTTCTATAGTGAGGGTCTAGAAAATATTGATTAAGGAATTTGAATCCAATGAATATCTTACTAGATCCAAATAGAAGGTAATTTCTATTTCTATGGAAAAGAGAATCCTATTCTGGATGTTTGGAAAGTGGAAGTGTTTCAACATGGTGTTTTCATGGAAGTTAAGGAGCATCCTAAAAAGAAATTCAATAGATCATATAACCAAAATTGATGATGCATTCAATTACTGATGAAGGGACCTACATATCCATAAACTATGTATGAATCCTTTATGGAGTAATGAGCAAAGGAAGAGGAAAAAGGTGATCCTTTCCACCAACATAGATCCGTTGAAGGAAAGATCAAGGGAGTGGACCTTGGGAAGTAGTGATATATCCATAAATCTTTTAAGGTAGTGATCCTAATCACATAAGTGATTTAGGCTAAACCTGTGTAAGCAGTGAGAATTATAGTGGATTATGGTGCACCCACACATTATTGGATGCATCATCCTTAGGTGCATCCCACTAAGGGTGAACTAAGTAAAAATCTATGCATCCTTATGCTTTATTTAATTATTTACTTTCTTTACATTATTATTATATAATATTGGTAATATTAAGATCAATATAAACACTAAATATCAAAATAAGTTTCCCTCATAATAAAGAGGTCAAGAACTAGTGGGGCAGGAGTAATTTCTGAATATAATATCCATACCATGATTTACCCCCTTTATCAGGGTATATAAACCATATTTGGGCCTAACAGACCATGATTGTTTCACACCCCATGTATTTATCAACTTGGTGAATAAGAGTAAGAAGTTTTGAAAGCGTCTTATCACTATTGATAATATTATAATTCATAATAAAACTGGAAAAGTTTTTAGGTAGTGAGAAAAAAATGAGATTTTTACATAGATCATTAGAGATATTAAGCCCCAATATGTCCATATGATCAATGTATCCAATAATCTTGACTACATGTGGCCTAGTTGGAATTTAATCTCTAATCTTTCATGTGAAAAGTGCATTGGGGATATCATATCTCTCTAATCACACCTTCTCTTGACAGATACCATAAAGGTGAGAAATTATTCTTTGGGAAACCATATACTCATATTACTTTAAAATATCATTGGACATAGAGGATAACATAAAATGTTATAAATCCATTGGGTCACTAAATGTTTTATATATAGAGATACTTCTTCCTCACTAGCCTCTATGGAAAGTGACTCAGGAAGTGGGGTTTTTAGTATGTATAATGTTTATTTGTGGCATAATATAATACGTAAGATCCAATACCATTCTATAAAATTCATTCTAGTGAGAAGGTTATCCTTATCTTGTATAGATCATCGTGATATCTTCAAAGTCATTTGATTTTCCATTTCTACAAATTAAAATCATATGATTATCATTTTACTTGATTAGAAAAACAAATTCCAAAATTTAAATTTAGTTAAAGTCCATTAATCCCCCAGTATTTTTCAAAATCTAATATCCCTCACCATCAATTTTATAATATGTTATTTCTTAGATATTATAGTGGTAAGGATCCATATTCACCTTATCATAACCCTAACTTGGGATTTATAAGTTATTTGAAGGATTTTAGGTAGGCATAACCTACCAATAACACTAACTCGTAGTTCCTTGATTTGTTGAGTGGACTCCCCAATTTTGAAATCTTGGTTAATAATTTACTCAACTGTTGCCTCTCAGTTAACATAGTAGGTATTGTAGTTGGTACTAGTCGGTACTATAGCATCTTAAAATATTCACCTTTGGGAAACCGGTTTGGGTCTGGAGTCTTTAAGGCCTTCGGGCCAACCATGCCTCTAGGTCAACAAGGATTTCAGGCCACCTTAAGGCCTTCGGGCCACCTCAAGGGCTTCGAGCCACCTCAAGGCCTTCGGGCCACCTGATGTGTAGATGCAAACACTGCTGGAAACAAGAATTATACCAACGGTTTTAAACCGTTGGGAAAGGCCTGAAAACTGTTGTTATAAAATATACCAAGAGTTTCTCAAACCGTTGGCTAGTTAGCCTTGGGGATAGACATATACCAATAGTTATAGTATAAATATTGCTATATGGATCTATAATTCACATTATACCAATGGTTTCAACTAAACATTGTTATATATTTATACCAACGGTTGATACCCATTGAAAATTAAGGAATTTTAGATCTATTCTAATGGTTTCAAAACTGTTGGAATAACCCTTTACTGATGGTTTACATAAAACTGTTGGTAAAGAATGATTACATGTTCTATATCCATGGTTTACTAACCGTTGGTATATAGTTTTACCAACTGTTTTATGTAAACCGTTGGTATAAAGTTACTTTTCAAACATATACCAATGGTTTACAACCATTGGTATAGCCTTGCTGCAATTACAGCAGCAGGCCGGCTTGGATCCCCCTCTGCAACCCCCTATGCACCTGCGAATTCAGAACCCAATTAACCTATGAAATACAGAATTCTGAATTCAATTCTCAATTTAATACATACAGAATGAATTATGTACTGAATTATGAATTATGAATGAATAACACATAAAAATGAATTATGAATTACATACAGAATTATGAATTATGTACAATGTATTCAATTCATAATTCATTACATACAGAATTTAATTATGTATAACACATATAGAATATGGCATAAAAAATTGAATTCAGAATATGGGGGTGTCCAAGGGGGTGGGGGCTGTCTAGGGTGTGGGGGATGTCCAAGGGGGTGGGGTGTCCAGGGGGTGGGGGTGTCCAGGGGGGTGGGACTATCCAAAGGGGTGGGGATTTCTAGGGGATGGGGGGTGTCCAGGGTGGGTGGGGGTGTGTAGGGGGTGGGGGTGTCTAGGGGAAGGGGTGGTGTCTGGGGGGGGGGGGCTCTCCAAGGGGGTGGGGGTGTCCAGGGGGTGGGGGTGTCTAAGGGGGTGGGGGGGAGGGGGGCTGTCCAAGGGGTTGGGAGAGGGGGGTAGGGGGGGGGGGGGCTGTCTAGGGGGTGGGGTTTCCAAGGGGGTGGGGGTTTCTAGGGTATGTGGGGCGTACAAGGGGTGGGGGGATGTACAAGGGGGGTGGGGGTATCCCGAGGGGGTGGGGGCTGTCCAAGGGGGATGTGGGGGGCTGTCCAAGGGGGTTGGGGGTGTCCAGGGGGGGATTTCTAAGGGGGGTAGGGTGTCTAGGTGGCGGGGGTGTCCAGAGGGGGGTGGGGGCTATTTAGGGGGTTGGGGGGGGTGATGTCCAAGGGGGGTGGGGGTGTCCAGGGGGGTGGGGGTGTCCAAGGGGGCTATCCAAGGGGGATATTCAAGAGGGTGGGGGAGGGAGGGGGCTATCTAGGGGGTGGGGGTTGTCCAAGTGGGTGGGGGTGTCCAGGGGGTGGGGGGTGTCCAAGGGGGTGGGCGATGTTTAGGGGGTGGGGTGTCCAAGGGGGTGGGGGATGTACAGGGGGGTGTCCAAGGGGTTGGGGGGTTTTCCAAAGGGGTGGGGGTGTCCAGGGGGGTGGGGGTGTCCAAGGGGGTGGGGGTGTCCAGGGGGTGTGGGGGGCTGTCCAAGGGGGTGGGGGTGTCCCGGGGGGTGGGGGGTGTCCCAGGGGGGTGGGGGGTGTCCAGGGGGGGGTTGTCCAAGGGGGTGGGGGTGTCCAGGGGTGGGGAGACTATCCTAGGGGTGGGGGGGGGGGGTTATCCAGGTGGTGGGGGTGTACGGGGGGGGGGGGGGGGGGGTTGTCCAAGGGGGGTGGGGGGTGTCCATGGGGTGTGGGGGGCTATCCAAGATGGTGGGGGTGTCCAGGGGGTGGGGGTGTCCAGGGGGGTGGGGGTGGTGTCCAATGGGTGGGGGTGTCCAAGGGGTGGGGGTGTCCAAGGGGGTGGGGGTGTCCGGGGTGGGGGTGGGGGGTTGTCCAGGCGGGTGGGGTGGAGGGGGATTTCCAATGGGGGTGTCTAGGGTGGTGGTGTGGGGGGGGGGGGCTTTACAGGGGGTGGGGGTGTCCATGGGGGGTGGGGGCTGTCCAAGGGGTGGGGTGGGGGCTTTCCAGGGGGTGTGGGTGTCCCAGGGGGTGTCCAAGGGGGTGGGGGGATCTCCAGTGGGTGGGGGTGTCCAGGGGGTGGGGGTGTCCAGGGGGTGTGTGGGTGGGGGTTGTCTAAGGGGTTGGGGGGTTGTTCAGGGGGGGTGTCCAGGGGGTGGGGGTGGGGGGGGGGGGGGGCTGTCCAGGGGGTGTTGGGTGTCCACGGGGGTGGTGGGTGTCCAGGGGGGGTGGGGACTATCTAGGGGGGGCTATCCAAGGGGGTTGGCGTGTTTAGGGGGATGGGTGAATTAGTCACACATATATTCAGTCACAAAAAATCATCAAGTCAAGTTTTATTATTTATAGATAAAGAAATAAATATAATGTAACCTACCTAATCACACATATATTCAGGCACAAAAAATCATCAAACATCAAATGTCTGTAATATTAGTCAAAAATATAAGGGATCAATATGTTCCTCGTCACCATCACTATCATCACCATCATCATCAGCCTCATCCCCATCCTCATCATTGTACCCATCATCATCCCTGCCCTCCTCCTCAACCTCGTACTCTACCTCGGCCTCCTCCTCACCCTCCTCCTCCACCTCAGACTCCTCGTATCCCTCCTCCTCCACCTCAGCCTCCTCCTCGCCCTCCTCCTCTTCCTCGGCCTCCTCCTCACCATCATCATGAACTATAATGAAATCATATTAGCCACCACTAGAACTGCCAAATTGTGCACCATATATAGAACAAAATGATGACATATATTCATTACAAGCTATGCTGGTCTCTGGTGGAAGTGTTGGATGTAAAACTTCCATCAGTTTCATAAATGCAGTGTTTTCCCTAGAAGACTATTATTCCATCTCTGTGGCCCTTTTTTCAGCCTATTTTTTCTGTGCCTTAACCTACTGGAACTTGGTGTCACTACAACTCATACCTGAGGAGGGACAATACCTCTTCAGAACTATACTCTTCCCAGGCCGGCAACATACTCTACCAAGGTTCTCATCTCCCAACACCTGATGTAAGCGATCATTTGGACCAAAATTATCAGGTTCCTGGACATCAAGGGCCTCTAAAGCATCCTGTTACAAATATAAATAGATTATTAAGTTAAAAAATTGATTTTTAAATTTGAAATCAATAAAGTAAAACTTACAATCTATTGTTGAGTCGGTTCGTTAACCACACTTCCTTATTTCTTCCTTCTACTCAAGAAAAACAGTTTTGCTCGAGGAACACATCCTTCAAAATTTAATGTTTACCTATACAATGACATTGAATGTAGGAAACAATAATTAAAAATAGGTTACCAATAATTAATTCCATAACTAAAATTATATAAAAACCTTATCAATCCAATAAATTATGGAGGAAATAATAGAAAGTGAAAGTCGTAAAGAAAAATTATAAAAAACTGTCATACCTGCTTCCTCTCATGATCTGGCATCATAGTACGTCCCAATATGTGGAGGTATTTTTTAGTATCAATGTTTTTTTTTATTTCTTATGGATTATTCCTAAATAAAATTCAATAATAAAAAAGTTATTATTAATACAAAACATGAAAATTTTCATTTAAATACCTCAAATGTGATTAATACCTTAAACTAGACAGTCATCCAATGAGTAATCATCTGCCGATACTATTCTATCGGATAATCATCCATGATAGGTACCACCTCTAACTATGTGCCAACTCTAGCATGTTGGCCAATATACAAATCATGCGTATAGGCTCTCCAAAGAATACCTAAATACTCTCGATGTGCTGGTCGTGCACCCTCACCATTGGGGAAAATAAACTAAATCTAACACCAAAATATTAATTCATATAAATACAAAAACAATATATTTCATTAAAAACAATAGATTTTTTACCCATATCTCTGCCCAAGAATTATCCTTGACTTCATTTGGCAACTGCATCCACGAGAGCGGGCTGACGTGAATGATGTCGGAGTATTTGGAAAGCATCGTAAAAAAACTCCGACATTATTTCCCTATTTTGTAAATCATTTTATTGTCTTCATTGTAGTCCACCATCAACTACATGCAGAGGTTCCACACTTCACACATGCATGTACACCCCTTCCCCCACATCCTATAATTTGATGCATCTGTTATGAAAGAAAAACAAATATTTTATAAATACCTATTTTAATGAAAATAAAAAAATGTTATACAAATTTGTTAGGGTTCTATAAATATACCTATGGCAGTCTGATCAATGGGCACCATTGGATCTTCATAAACTAAAGGAAAACCCAGTACAAGTGGAGTGGGTCCCAGTGTATTCTCCGTAGGGATAGACTGTGGCAGAGAAGGAGTTGAAGAAGATGGAATATCGAATCTCAGAGAGAAGGAATTAGAAGTAAAATAAGACGGCACAGATGTCTGGCCAAATGATGGATGGGGAGTGGGAATCATCCTCATATATGGTAAAGATAGGTGAGGAGACTCAGATGTAAAGGGTGGTAAAAACATGGGAGGCCTAAATATCCCATGTTTCCCTAATGACACACTGGGATCAGAATGTGGGATAGATGGTATGTAAGTGGGATGGGTAGGATCTAATTGGGTACGTCGACCAGATTGCCTAGCTCTCATACCACCCCCCTCATACCACCAGCCTGAGTACTGGGACCACTACCAGGCTTCTCATCAAATAATTTTCACCTAAGAGGTGGATCCTATAAAAATGTTTAAAACAAAATTAATCACATGAAATTATATATTATTTAAATATATATATTTGATATAAAATACTCACTACAAGCACTATTGGTGGAACGCCCATCTCATCCATGCGATGATTGTTCTCCATCATATTTTTTCATCACCTCTCTTCAATTGGTTTCATTTCCTGCATTTGAAAACAAATATAAAAGTAATTATAAAAGGATAACTAATGTGTAATCCAAGAAACAAAATATATGAGATTTAATAGGGGGATTCATGGATAATTTAACTATCCATTATTTTAGGTGAGATTGAATGGATATATAATGAATTCAATAAATCATACAAGATGTAATAAATAAATTTAATTTTGAGCAGGATGGTTATTTACTAAGTGTTACCAATCTATTAAAATCATGGAACATTGATTCTGAGGCTTTATTTCACTCAACAACCAAGAGAGAGAGCATATTGAATTATGCCTCTAGAATATTCATCAAGGTATATATTTTGAATGATTAAACCATTAAGATATTTGTAAATGATGATATAACATATGAAAAAGGATAAGATATCTACCAGAATCATAAGGGGTAAATCATTTGTCAAAAGTAAGGAAAATTTTAATTTCTCTAGCCCAGGTAGATGATGCAGGTTTCTATACATGTTTTGCAGAAGAATACAAACCATCATGTTCATTATCTAGTGAAATGTTAAAGGGAGGTATTATAGTTATACTAATTTTATACATGGTCAATAAATTATTTAAATGTTCACCAAGTTAGAAATGTTGGTTTTGTAGGTTTGAATATAGTTCAATTCCAAATTTGAAAATGCAATTAAAATAAAATTTCAACTAATAAACATTGAAAAATCACATAATGGTCAATCAGATACAACATATTTGTAATCAATATTAAATTAATTTTAATAGTACCAACTTTAACAACCCAAGTCGAGCTAAACCAACAGAATTGAGAACATGGATGGATGATTCTATATATTTCCCACCACAACTTTAGGTTCACAGTTAACTCTGACAATTGAGCTATTGGAGTCATCAAATGTAATAAATGGATCATTTCCAATGGCAGTAGGGATATTGTCAATTCCATCATCACCATTATAAAAATATGTCTTGGAATTACTTCAATAATGACACCAAATTCAGGTCAAAGATGGTCTTTGACATAAAAAACTTGTTTCACCATTGATGCCAATACATGTGGTTCATAGGTAGTAAGAGTGTGAGTCATATCAATTACTCGAAATCTACAATCATTAATAAATGTTCCCTACCTCATCATCAAATCAAACCACTGATATTTCATCATCGTGACTCATCCATGAGAGTAATAATCCAATATTATTATTTTTTCAATGACTCCATAATAACCCACATTTTCAAATCACGGTATACTATCTGATGCACTAGCATAACAGTCTATTGTGGCAGTAAACATAACACCATCATGTTCTGTTCTCATGTTCTTTGCTCGTTTAGTGATAATAAATTTTTACCCATTAATAACAATTGATTTACTGTTACGAACCATGGTATTAGAACCAAAAGCCAAAGCTCTTATTTCCTCAGAGACAGAGTCAGCATGAAAACTCAATACCTGAAATATAAATGAATATTAAACTTAATTAAATATTTATTTAATTATTTAAAATAGTAATATTTTTACCTTTAATTTTAACCAAGCAGAAAACTCTTTGCCATGAAAAATCTCCCTCCTTCTCAAAGATAAAGAACTATTATTTATATTTATCATTGCTTTATGTCACCTGTAGATAAAAATAGGAATATTTTAGGAGATATCTATGTAATATATACATATTAAATTTACTTACCTGATGTAGTCATCGAACAAATCACAGTTGAACAAAATTGTGCGATGTGCCATCTCCCGCTCTTCAAAGATTAATGTCCTCATTGTATATGATCTAGAAATTCCTCATATTCGAAGAAGTGATGGAAAAATGGGTTCAATTTTCTTATAATATTATTCTTTATTTCTCATGGGTCCGTTCATTCTTGTAGTAAGATTATACAAATACATAGAGCAGAAATCCATGCATTATTCATCCAAGTAACCATTCACGATAGAACCTTCGAGATGATTCATGTTTCAGACATAAGAATTTAATGTCTACATATTTATTTCATTTGGATACATCCAAATAAAATAAATAGGTCCTATAAGAAGTATTTTAGTTGGAATATTGGCAGTCATATGCAACATGCATGTGAAAAATTATGGAGGGAAAATTTTCTCTAACTCACACAAAATTAATGGGGCATCTGCCAACATTTTTTGCAAGAAAGACTTGGAAAAATTCTTATCACAGACATCTTTAAAAAAATGTCACAACCAAATAACAACCACACTTACATTATTGGCAAAAATATGTCAGATTGCTATTGCAATCAACTCATGTAGAAGGATGTGATAATCATGAGTCTTAAAAGATTTTAGATTCAACTCTCTTCTGTTGATCTGTTTAGATATGTTTCTTGAATATCAATTAGGAACTTTAATAATATCTAGTACTTATAGAAATTGATTTTTTTGCTGTAGGTTTCATCACATAAGAAGTACATGGAACTTGCCATTTATTTTCACTGATACGCACAATATGAAATTATGTTCTGATTCCCCAATCCACGAAGTCACGCTGAGACCGTAAACCATATTTTTTATTTCCCTTAACATTTAGAAGAATTTAAAACAACATTTTAAATATATTCTTTTCAATGTTCACTCTGTCTAAGAAATGACGTAACAAATTGGTTGACCAATAAGGAAAATCAAATAATATACTCCTCTTATTCCAATTGTAATAGGTTTCAGTGGAGACATTCTTTCTCTCTCTAGATTTCATTTGACCCTTCCCGAATGAAAAATTAAAATCTTTCAATTCATTAAGCACATCAGTTCCAGACATATGTTGATTTGGATCATCAGTCTCCATGGTATTTTCAAATCTTCGATGATTATTTCTATATGGATGGTCCATTGGAAAGAATTGTCGATGTCCCATAAAAATGAAACTACAATGATGTTTCAGTCTTTTGGATCGTGTATTATTTATACAAATAGGACATGATAGTTTTCCCTTTGTGCTCTATCCAGAAATAATTTCATAAGAAAGAAAATCATTGATTGTCCACATAATCACAACACACATATGAAATATGTCTTTCAAACATGCATCGTATGTGTGCACACCCACATCCCAAAGAAGTTTCAAATCTTTTATTAAAGGTTTCATGTATACGTGTATATCATTACTGGGATCAGAAGGGCCAGATATGAGTATACTCATGAAAGTGAAACGTTTTTTCATACAAAACCATGGGGGAAGGTTATAAATGTGTATAAAAACCAGTCATGTGCTATGAGAAGTAATCATATTCCCAAATGTATTAAAACCATCACATGAAAGACTCATCCTTACATTATGCACGTCAGCTGTAAAATCAGGATATCCAGCATCAAATCTCTGCCATGAAAATCCATCTGTAGGGTAAACCAAATCATCATTAATATAATTTTTCTTGGTATCATGCCATCACATTTTTATTGATATTTCATCAAACATAAAAAGATTCTGGAGTCTGGGGATTAATGTAAAGTGCCACATTACGTTTTGTGGAACACGAGATGGTGTTCCATTATCTTTTGTCCTCCAACAGGATGTTCCACATTTTATACAATCATTTCATTCAACATTTTACTCCTAGAATAAAATGTAATCTTTTGAGAAAGCATGAATTTTGTTTCTTCAAAATCCAATATCCTCAACTAACTTCTATGCCATATAGTGGTTTGAGGGAATATCTGCATCATCTAGAAGTAAGTCATTCAAGAAGGTAAGAATGTAATCAATGTCAGTATTAGAAATCCCATACATAGTATTCCCATGAAGCAATCATTTTAAAAATTCTAGTTTTTCATTTAACTGCATTGTCAATATACTAGAGTCATAGTAACATCATTCAATTTTTTACCCTAACAAATCATCATTTTCATTAGATGTATCACGTGTGATCATATTGAATTATTATTAGGTTGGAATCCTTTATTTTTCACGATGAAGAATAAATGGAAACCAGTCATATAACAAATTCTCCAATCCAATCCTCTCATTTGGATAATCAGCAATTTGAGATTTCATTTTCTCCCCATTGTGATACCACACATAGTAGTTTGCTTGAAAACCATATTTAGTTATGTGGTATCTAACTTCTTCACATCTTAAACAAGGTCTTACAACATAATTAGAACATGGGCAGTGTATGTGACCACTATCTAAATCATTGTGAAATGAAAAATCTAAAAATCTCTCCAATTTTTTTGAAAATATCTTGAGATCTGATCAGTTTCATACATCCAACTTCTATCCATTCTGTAAAAAAATTATTATAAGTAATTTTTTCAAAATTAATTCTATAATATTGAAGTTTAATTGAAAATATATTTAAGTAAATGAGAATTTTTCACTTTATATGAAACCATAAGTGACACACTACTCTATTGTATAATCATAACATAAAAGACAAAAAAATACAGTATTTATAACAAAATACTATAAATTAATATAAATCCATGATATTGAATTCAATTATAAATATAGTACCATGATGGTTGTGCATATTGAGAGAATATTTATATAATCTATGGGAGAATTTTGAGAGTCCTATACCTCTTGTTTCAAAGAGAAGGAGAGATTTCGAATCCATGAGCCTTTAAAGGAGAAGAATCCCATTATTCTCAAGTATTCAATGAACTAAGTAATAACTTGATCACATGAGATCTGGATAGTGTTTTAAGACAAAAAAAATGTTCAAGGAAGGTTTTTATATATCTTTAAATAAATATACATGAGTGTAAAAGATCATGTACACTTGTGGAGGAGAATTATTCAGGAGTTGAGTAAATTTTAGATCGAAGAAATTTTAAATTTTAGTAGATTATTTGAGTGATATTCATAATATATATTCTGAATAAATGGGAAATATAATATAAAAATGATGGTAAAAATTTCCTCAGGGATTGAAACATCATGGTCATACATGTGGATCATGATACGAGTAATATTAAATATAACTAATAGGAGTTTGATGTCATAAGATGAAGGTTACATGGGGAAAGGAAGCATGTTTCCATGTACATAGAGATTTAAAATGATGAGATTGAAATTTATTTTCCAAATGGGATAATCTATCCCCATTTTAGACATCCATAAAATAAGGGGTTTCTAGTTGATATAGTGAACTATTCTTGTGTTGATACCTTAATATTAAAATAATGTGAAGATATACTAATTCAGTTATGTGTGCCTAAATTTGAGGTGAAATGCGTTTTGGAATTTTTTTCATTTATCATATACAAGAGAACACCATGGACCTAATAGAACATTGTTCATGATATTAAAAAGTGAATTCTTTTCATCAAAGATATAGAATGTGTAAAGAGAGTTTTTTAAATATGTTATTGATTCAAAAAAATAGAAATATTTTGAAAAGTTAGGATATTTCATAACACACAATACCCAAAGTTGAAGTATTCATTGTGTGGGGGTGTCCTGGGTGGTGGGATGGGGGGAGGGGGCTCCAAGGGGGTGGGGGTGTCCAGGGAGGTGGGGGTGTCTAGGGGGTGGGGGTGTCTAGGGGGGTAGGGGGTGTCCATGGGGGGTGGGGGTGTCTGGGGGGGGGGGGGTGCTGTCCAAGGGTGTGGGGGTGTCCAGGGGGTGGGATATATCCAAGGGGGTGGGGGTCCTGGGGTAGGGCAGTGTTCGTTGTAGGGGGGGGGGTGTTCATGGGGGTAGGGGTGGGGCTATCGAAGGGTGGGGGCTATCCAAGGGGGTTGGGGTGCCCAGGGGGTGGGGGGTGTCCAGGGGGTGGGGTGGTGTCCAGGGGGGATGTCCAGGGGTGGGGTGGGGGTGGTGTCCAGGGGGGTTATCCAAGGGGGTGGAGGTGTCTAGGGGTGGGGGTGTCCAGGGGTGGGGGGCTGTCCATGGGGGTGGGGGTGTCCAAGGGGTGGGGGTGTCCAATGGGTGGGGGTGTCCATGGGGTGGGGGGTGTCCATGGGGGTGGGGGTGTCTAGGGTGGTGTCCAAGGGGGGTGAGGGGTGTCTATGGGGGGTTGAGGGGTGGGGGGGGGGATTTTCAAGGGGGTGGGAGTGTCTAGGGGGGTGGGGGTGGGGGTGTCTAGGGGGGGTGTGCAGGGGGGTGTCCAATGGGTGGAGGTGTCCAGGGGGTGGGGGGTGCAAGGGGGTGGGGGGCTGTCTAATGAGGGGTGTCTAGGCTGGTGGTGGGGGTGTATAGGGGGGTTGGAGGTGTCTTGGGGGGAGAGGGAGGGGGTGTTCAGGGGAGGAAATACCCATATAATACCTTTTAAATTATCTATACCCAATCCAACCAATATCACAATTCCAATCCATCACCCAACCAACAGTCAATTCATCCTCAATATCACTACCCTTCCCATTATTCCTTGAACAAAAACTGTAAATACAAAATCCAAATCCAATTTTCAACTAAACTAAATTCCATAGAAACTACCATATCACCCCACTAAAAAAATGGAAAACCATCTACACCACTACCCCAACTGTCCCCAATCCCTTCACATGGACTATCCTTATATCCATTACCCACCTCAAGACAATATGACTAAACAAAACCTTTACCATATTTGAGTGGGGATACATCTCACCAGCACCTCCATTAGTTCATATGGTTAACTAACTATACATAGAAGGAGTGGCTATAAAGAATTCAAAGAAAGGTGATTTACACAATCACAACACTTGAAGTGTAGAAAAAAAACATAAAACAAATCACATTGCACTTATTGGGTATACCATTCCACATACCGTACAGACCTCTGGTTTAGTCCAAATCAAAATAGAAAACAAAAAAATAGATATAGAACATTAAAAATAAGGTATCAATTACATATTTTAAGTGAATAAATAAAAAATTACTTGATTGAAGATGGATCTATTGGGTGGAAGGAGTTTCGCAGCCTAGGTTAAAGAGAGAGCTTTGGGAGAGCTTTGGTTTAGGGCTGTAATTGCGCAGATGGGGGACCTAGATCTACCGTGTATTTTGGGGAAAAATTTCCCAACGGGTTTAAAAAACCATTGGGAAATGTAACCTTTACCAATGGTTTTAAAAAATAATTGGTTTACATTAGAAAAATGAAATCTTTCCCAATAGTTTACTCAAACAGTTGGGAAAGGTTGATTCTAAAAATAGTGGACCAGCGGTTTGAACAAACCATTGGGAAAGGTTGATATAAAAACAGTATACCAACAATTTTTTCAAACCATTGACATGAAAGTGTTGGGAAAGCCTCTATTTCCACCAGTGAAACCAGACAAGTTCTATAAGGAATAATCTCCATAGGAGGATTCTGAGTTGGCACATTCACCATAGTAGAGCTATCAGGTTTGAAAGAATGAGAGGGTATGGAACTTTTTATTGGTATTGGGCCTGTGCATCCTTTCATATAACAACTATCCAAACATCCATGGAAAGTTGGAGAGATGATCACGATGCAAACATTAGGGAGGAGCAGTTTCAAGTAGTCATAGTCTGTGATGTATTCCATTAAGACCTTTGGGTCCTGTAATTTCATGAAGCCTATAAGAAATGTAATGTTAGGGTTCCCCTTTAAGCCTTAAAATGTGGATTATCAAAAATGAATAAAAAATTAAGGTCTTTAGGACATTCATGATAACTGAAATCACCCCGACTTGGGCTGATCAAAAACATTGAACTATGAGGTTGATTCTAACTTAAGTAGTAGAAAGATATATCGACTTAATATTTTAGTTGAGGGATTTTTTATCTTTATGTGTAAATCCCATTTTATCTTTATCACATGAGTTTTTATCATTATGTATATTTTACTTAAGTGATTAACCATGTATGAGAAAATATATGCGTAATCTCGTTTTATTTTATTTTATCTTGAATTCTTGTTAATTAATTTATTAAGTGATTGAGCATAATTAACAAAAATAAAAAAATTAACATGAAACTAACAAAAATAAAGTATAAGTGGAATGATCATGATATTCTCTAACTATTAGTTTCTCTGGAAGATGATTAACTAACCCTCGACCCTAGGGAAACACAACTTGAACCATATATTTGTCCATGTTATAGAATTTCACCTTAGTTCCTACATATATCCTCAATTGGTTTTACCTCAGCTCTCGGACTTTGACCACATCAACTTTCTTGGGATCTCTATATTTACATAATATTTTACTCACACACAGTTTAGGGGATCCGATGGATTGGATGAATGGGTTTACATAGAAGAAACTACAAACATGAAGACCCTTACTTAATAAAGAGTAGGGGATGACCTGTAAACCATCAAATTTAATTTAATCATAATAAATTAAAAGAAACCAATAACATACATTGGGTTAGTCTAATCCCATGATCATAAAAACAACATTCAATAGACATATATTTTCAATCCATCTATCAATTACTTCAATTCATTCATTAATTAAGACAATTCACCACAAATTAATCTAATTAATTCAATTTATCTTAATTTAATCCAAGAATCATTAACTCGCCATCTTCTATAATTTAAAAAAAATTAAAAAAAATAATTTTATTTAAAATTAAGGAAGTACACAAGTGTACTTAGAGGAAACTACATGTACTCATCTAAAAACACAAAAATTATTTCAATACATAATTATTAATCCTATTAAATTAGATGTATTGTCAAATAAAGGACACATGGAACACATGTGAATATTTTTAATTATATATTTAATTCTTCTATCCATGTAAAATTGGTCACACTATCTACAAAAGACTATACAACATGTACTTGGTTACATGATGTGTATTATCTTTTTAATGTGTCTGTAGTAAACATTTAGGCTCTAGGAGTGTTTCATGATGTATATGAGTTCAAGATACATTGAATTTTGTTCATATTACATGATGTGTGACCTTGGAGTTGCATGAAATATCTTACCTCATGTTGTTTATCCGACTCTTGGCATGACAGGACACCCTGTGTTCTCGACCGTGAGAAAACAAGGAATACACATCATATACAGTGGTCACATGACATGTGGTTCTTCAAAACTTGTGACAGTATATCCGGATATACATTCAAATAATATTTTATCATATCTTATATTCTATTTTATCATATCTGACCTGATATAGTGAGATATAGGCAAGAAACACTAATACACGACATGTATTTAGGTAGTACACACTGTGTACTCTGCTTCTTTTCAGGAAGAGCCTTTGGCACCTCATGATGGTGTATTTTGAATGTTTCTTCATTTTCAATCTTAAAATATTTACTGTTTATATAAGTGAGAATGATAAATGTAGGATATGATGATGTTTGGATATATAAAATGAATTAATCTGAAGAAAAAGAAGCTACAAACACATACAAAAGATCATCAAATAATATATAATTATAAATTAAACATGTGACTCATTTGATACCACTTGAAGGTTATGAGAACACTGAAAGAACCTTGATGCCATGAAAAACTTATATTTTCAGTCTTTATTTATGAATAATTATTTTTTCACATAAAAAATAACTTCATGTCCCAAAAAAATAGAATACTTGAATTGAGAAAAATGCTGAAACCAGAAGAGGAGAATCATCACGTGTAATTTATAATTAATTTATGAGCAGATATAAAGTTTCCTCAACTTGTAATTCTCTCTTGTAGTTCATGATCCAGTTTTATGGATCTCATTATACCGTTATTGCGTTGTAGGCTCCAAGTGTATAATCCCTCTAGTGGTGATTTATGCATGCACTGCAATCTATGAAAATTTACATAAAATCATAGGGTGCTAGCATGACCGATCCTGATCTCTTGAATTGTTCATAGTTGATCACAATAGAATTATTCTTGAAGGAGGAATAAATCTCAATGTTCTCTCGATGGATTGAGATAGGGGGAAGGGAGAACATGTTTAGATCTCTAGATCTCTCTTGGGATTGAGATAGTCTCTCTCTATCCATTGTGCACACCCATAGTGATTATAGAAAGTGATATAATTAGATATTTATTGTGGTAGATTTAGGGTTGTAAAATCACACACAGGCCCCTTTACAGATTTATAATTCTTAGTTGGACCCATATCCAATAATAATAATAATAATAATAATAATAATAATAATAATAATAATAATAATTAATTGACATGTGAAACACTTTAAAAATATAAATAAATATCATTTATACCATTTACATTTGGAATATTAATCTTAGTCTGCTTTCCCTCATTTATATTTACCAATCCTAACATAATGACTATTTATTTAATAAATAAATTTCACTGTATTATTCATCAATAAATATAATAAATATTATATTCACCAAACCTAAAAAATAAATATTTATTATTATTTAAATCACATATTCTTTCCAATAACTTTTGATTAAATCATGGCAATCAAGCAAACTTGAATAAATATTATTTATTTAAACTTGTAAAATTCAATACTTTAATTTAACTGATATTGCAAATACACTTTGTGTGTGACCCTCTAGGACTATTTTTCAATGACATTAGGCATAACCTCATAAATTATAAGGTTCTAACCTAACAAAAAACCAAGACACCCATATAGAAAAAAATTTATATCACAATAACATCAAACCTCCTCTGCACGCTTAATCTCTAATATAATCCTTTTATCACAATTTCTAAAATCAAACAGGTTGCATGCTAGTGATATTAACCTATATGATTAATATCTCTTTATTTGACTTTCCAAAAAATGAATTAACCCACTAAAATCCATTTATATGGTTCATCTAGGTAGTTCCATTCCATCAAAAGGATTGAGATATCAACTTTCATCAAGGGATATAAGGGATAAATCCTTTCTCAAATTATCCATTAATGCAATATCACTCATGAAGCACCCAACATATCCTACTTCACTATGAGCATATATCATCATTGTTTTCATCAATAAATCAAATTATGTGAGTCATGATATCCATTAATGATAATCTTAAAGTCCAAAGATCAATACATACATCAGCAGATAGGAACATCCAATAAAACATGGGAATGTGGATTTCCAATTGGTGGTTCTATTCTCATAGCCTCTTGTATTAGAGATTACCAAGGGTGAAAACCATAAGAAGGTGTATCAATGTGTTATGATCCTCCTAACACTAGTAACTTTTATAATCTATGTCCCATCAAACAATATCATTTGACCATACAAACAATATTCAAGAATCCAGTAGTGGTACCTCTAGGTTCTCATCATTATGGGTAACTTCCATGACCTTTTAGTTCGATATATATTCTTAGGACATTATCACATACTAATTTCATGTATAGGAACAATCAATATGTGATAAGTAACTTTATTAATAATGAAAACATATAATCAAGTACTAAAGAAGTCAATTCTAGGGAACCAACTCCTACATATGTATGTATACATGTATGTTTATGCATATGTATGAGTGAATGTGTATCTGTAAGTGTATGTATGTTTATATAGTATGTGTATGAATGCATATGTATGTGTATGAAAGTGAATGCACATGTATATAATTGTATGTATGTGTATGTGTATACATACGTGTATGTGTATATATCTGCATATACATGTGTATGTGCATGTGCATGTGTATGTGTATGTGTCTGTGTATGTGTATTTGTATGTGTATGTGGGTATGTGTATGTATGTGTATGTATATATATGTGTATATCTACATGTATGTATCTATAAATGTATGTCCATGTTCATGTATGCATGTATGTGTATGTCTGCTTATTAAATTAATATGATTTATTCATTTTTAATATTTCTCCATTTTTAGTATTTTTTATAATTTATTAATTTGTAATATTCATTCATTCTTAATATATATTCATTTAATATATTTGAAATATATTCAATTTTGATAGTTATTTATACATTTTTAATATTTATATATTTAATTAAATAATAATTTGTTTAATTTTTATTCAAAATTATAAAGGTTAAGAATTAATTATATTTTTCATATAAAATAAATATAGTTCATACATCAATAATTAGAAATATTACTAATATTATTTATTTATTAATTTTTATGTGTTTTTAATTCATATAATTAATTTTATGAATTAAATTTTTCTTAAATATTATTTATAATTTATTTAATCATTTTTAATATTTTTTTCATTTTTTTCATTTTTGATATTTATTAATTTTTAATATTTTTGGGATTTATTAATTTTTCAAAATTTATACATATTTATTTGCTAAGTTTTAATATTTTCAATAATTTTTTAGTTTATATGATTAATATTTATTACGTTTTAATATTTTTAATATGTTTGAATTTATATAATTGATTCATATTAGACCATCTCTAGCCCATTCCATTTTTGGCATGAAAATTTCATTTGGGCATGAAATTAAACTCCAATGCATACCATATGCAACACCATTTTGGTGTTTTGCTATAATACAATGCCAAATTTGGTGTTGCACCGTAACAACACCATTTTGTTTTTTTTTTGATTTTTTTAAATTCTCTTATTAATTATAAACATAATTTTATATATTATTATGTTTATTTACAGGTTATATTTGACCATACATTTGATAATGTTTATTTTAATATTTAAAAAATAACAATTATTAATATTATTTTTAAAAAAATTATAATTAAATAAATAAATTGTATATTCATAATTATTATATTTAATTAATTTTAAATATATATAAATAAATTTATATAATAATAGTCATAAAATTAATAGAAAAAAATAGATCATAAATTTTTATAATAATAATCATATATTAATTTTTAATGATACACGATAATAAAATAAACTACAAAGTAAAATAGATTATATCAGAGTTTTATAAAAATAAAGTATGAATTAAAATATAATCTATAAAATTTCAATATATATATATATATATTAAAATGTCTATAATAAATACATTTTAGAAAAATCAAAACAAAATACACAGATATGTGCTCACACGAAGAAGCACTAGTAATAAATGTTCAAAATATATCATTAAAAATTTTAAATACAAGTGATTAAAAGGAGATGAACTAACAAAGCATTAATACTAGATTAAACAACCTAATATGATGACATACAATAACTATAATGTAACACATAAAACATAACATAACTTTATTTTACCCTTATATAACTTTTTTTACCCTTGACTTATGTTTACCCCTACATAACTTTAGTTTACCCTTACTTCACTTTGTTTTACCCTTAACTTTGTTTTACCATTACTTTACCTATAAAAATTCATGTTTTACCTTACATAAATTTGTTTCACCCTCACTTAACTTATGTTTACCCTTACATAACTTTAATTTACCCTTACATAACTTTTTTTACCCTTACTTAACTTCTTTTTACCCTTATATAACTTTAGTTTGCCCTTAATGAAATTTTTTTACCCCTTACTTAAATTTAATTTACCACTTACCTAACCTATACAAATTTATGTTTACCCTTACATAACTTTTTTTCCCTTACTTAACTTCTATTTACCCTTACATAACTTTATTTCACCCTTACATAACTTTTTTTTACCCTTACTTATCTTCTGCTTAACATTACATAACTTTAGTTTACACTTACATAAATTTGTTTTACCCTTACTTAACTTTTTTTTAACCCTTACATAGCTTTATTTTACACTTACTTAACTTTATTTTACCCTTACTTAACTTTAGTTTTCCCTTAATTAACATGTAAAGGTTTATGTTTATTCTTACATAATTTTTTTACCCATAATTAAATTTTATTTACCCTTACATAAATTCAGTTTTCCCTTAATTAACTTTATTTTACCCCTACTTAACTTATATTTACCCTTACATAACCTATACAAGTTTATGTTTACCCTTACATAACTTTTTTTACCCTTACTTGACTTCTATTTAAACTTACATAACTTTATTTTTCCCTTACATAATTTTTTTTAACCTTAATTAACTTTTGTTTAACCTTACATAACTTTAGTTTACCCTTAGTTAACTTTGTTTTACCCTAAATTAACTTCTATTTATCCTTACATAACTTTAGTTTACCCATACTTAACTTTTTTTTACCCTTAATTAACTTTAGTTCGACCTTACTTAACTTATAAAAGTTTTAGTTTACCCTTACATAACTTTTTTTTACCCTTAATTAACTTATATTTACCATTATATAACTTTAGTTTACCCTTATATAACTTTTTTTACACTTAACTTTTGTTTACCCTTAGATAAATTTTATTTAACCTTAACTTTTTTACCCTTATATAACTTTAGTTTACCCTTAACTTTTTTTACCTTTACTTAACCTATATAAGTTTCTTTTTACCCTTACATATCTTTGTTTGACCTTTACTTAACTTATATTTACCCTTATATAACTTTATTTTACCCTTATATAACTTTATTTTACCCTTACTTAACTTTTTTTACCCTTACTTAACTTTTTTTACCCTTAAATAACTTTAGTTTACCCTTAATTCACTTTTTTCTCCCTTATTTAACTTATGTTTACCCTTACTTAACTTTAGTTTACCCTTACTTAACTTTGTTTTACCCTTAGTTAACTTTAGTTTATCCTTACTTAACCTGTAAAAATTTATGTTTACCCTTACATAACTTTGTTTTACCCTTAATTAACTTATATTTACCCTTATATAACTATAGTTTACCCTTACATAACCATGTTTTACCCTTACTTAGCTTATTTTTACCCTTACATAACTTCAGTTTACCGTTACTTAACTTTGTTTTACCCTTACTTAACTTTAGTTTACCCTTACCTGACATGTACACGTTTCTTTTTTTCCTTACATAACTTTGTTTTACCCTCACTTAACTTTTTCTACCCTTAAATAAATTTAGTTTACCCTTATATAACATTGTTTTATACTTAATTAACTTTTGTTTACCCTTAGATAAATTTAGTTTACCCTCACTTGTAAAAACCTAAATCTCCTTTTCAGATATAAATCTTGATTTCAGGTTGTTTTTGAAGAAAAAGTAAGAAATGGGGTTTTTCTAAGTACACACCGTGTACTTTTGTGTACACGCCATATACCCGGTTGCTGTGTACAACCATGTTCTAGCCGTGTAACAACAGAATACATGGTAATGTGGTGACCTGGAAGACAGCTTAATTCGAGGGCCAATTAAGGCCACTACACGACATGTAGTTTTATGGAACACTCTATGTACTTATTTGATATATTGGATGGGGGTCACGTCTTACATTTGTAAACATCTTCTTCTCCCCATGGTTCGTATAACAGAGCAACAAAACAACTGACGAACTTTGAACCCCTCCCGATTCTCCGTCTGAGCTCCGATTGAGACTCGTCGGGTGCGTTGGAATCCCATCGGTGAGTTCTCAAAACCCCTAGAGCCTTTCTTCCTGATTCTACCTCTTTCATGAGTTATTCAAGGTTGGATTTTTTTCTTTGTTTTACAGATCTACGCCGATCTAAGATGATTCAAGGGACAAAATTCAAGTATATCAATTGTACAACATCATGGTAGGTGGTTTGTGCCTTTTTTTGTTCTTATTTGGATTATATATTCTAAAAGTTCCGCATACCCACGATTGGGGTATTTATTGATTTGAAATTCAACCATATTTATTACCTTCTATGGTTGAATTGATTGATAAAGGGTTGTTTCTTATGAATAAGGTTAGATACCTTGTTATGGGATACCTCATGGGTGTGTTTCCCTTATTTTATTGTTTATGGTCGTTTGGTCTAGGATGCATGTTAGGATTTCCTTGATTTCCATGTCTTGGTTGATTAAGATGGAGTTTTTTATTATTATATGAAATGCTTGTGATATTCATTGTGAATGTTATCCATGTTGTAGTTATATATTACATGATATGCTTTGATATGCTATGCACGTGATGTTTCCAATGGACTGTGAGATCCTTAAACCAGGAAAACTATGGGGGGTTTTAATGTTTATTTACATAGGACAGTGAGATCCTTGGTGTAGATGATTGAACCAGGGGTATTGACTATGAGAGCTACCCAAGTGGTCGTTTATAATTGATTCATGCTATGTTAACCTAGGGGTATTGACCATGAGATCTACCCAGGAGGTCATTTATAATTTATTGATGTTATGTTTAACCTAGGGGTATTGACTGTGAGAGCTACCTAGGAGGTCATTTATAATTTATTGATGCTATGTTTGACCCAGGCATATTAACCATGAGAACTACCCAGGAGGTTGTTTGTAAATGATTAGTGATATGTTAGACCAAAGGGGTTAGATTATGAGAGCTTCCTAGAGGGTAGTTATTTAATGAATTGGTGCTATGTTAAAGCAAAGGGGCCAGACCGAGAGAGCTTTCCCAGAGGTTTTTTTATTCCTGATTGAATAATTTCTAAATTAAAATCAATGTAATTGATTGTTTTCTTTTGAGTACTTCTAAGTTTATTGATTCATTTCTACATATTACCTTCTATATATATTCACTGACAGTTTGGCATAGATATTTTGGTGGTTGCCTACTGGGATTCATCTCACAACCTATTTGGGTCATGTGTTGGACCCAAAAAGATTATATGATTGCAAGTATAGATAGGGCAAATCACCCTTCTTCATCTGGTACTTGATTGTTGTTAGTGCTGGAGAGAATGGGACCAAGCTGAGGCTTGTGAAGCTGTTAAAGTTTACTTACTTTTGTACTCTGATTTTTGTATTTTATTTCTATCATTGTGACTTGTTTGGATTCTTTCCTAGACACATGTGACATGCATCATTTATATATGTACTCCAATTGTTTTATAACTATCAATCTTCTGTTGTTTACTTATGTTATATGGTATTATTGCTTCCTCTATTGTTTACTATTTGTTTTCCACTGTGTATACTCTACCAATGATGGAATAGTTTCCCCATTATCACACATTGGCCCTTTCTGCTAGTCGGAAGCCTCTGGAATTTTGGGAAATGCGCTTGAGGTTATGTGACCAACTGGGTTCGAGGCACTTTTAGGTGAAACCAGAATCCAGGACATTACATCACTCAACTCTATTTTACTATTACTTAACTTTAGTTTACCCATACTTAACTTGTACAAGTTTCTATTTACCCTCACATAACATTGTTTTAACCTTACTTAAATTCTTTTTACCCTTAAATAACTTCAGTTTACCCTTATATAACTTTGTTTTAACCTTACTTAACTCATGATTATCGTTACATAACTATACTTTACCCTTACTTAACTTTGTTTTACCCATACCTAACTTTAGTTTATTCTTACTTAACCTATAAAAATTTCTGTTTACCCTTACATAAATTTTTTTAACCTTACTTAACTTCTCTTTACCCTTAAATAAATTTAGTTCACCATTACATACCTTTTTTACCCTTAATTAACTTATGTTTACCCTTACATAACTTTAGTTTACCCTTAATTAACTTTTGGTTAACGTTACATAACTTTATTTTACCCTCAATTAACATTTTTTACCCTTACTTAACTTCTATTTACCCTAACATAACTTTAGTTTACCCTGGCTTCCATCAAAGATGGGTGTTTCCCAAATGGTTGATTGCAAGGGGATGAACGATATGTGATCATTGAATTTGGGTACAAGGTCTTAGAACAGTCTCCAATGGGTTTTGTTCATGGATCTAGAAACGCCAAATGGATCTCATATCCCTGATTCATGGACCTAATTTACAAAGGAAGATGTTCATTAGGTAACTTGACCAATAACACTTTAGAACTCATATTGGTTGAGAGGATGGAAAGTCAGGATCATCACACCCTTTTGGGGGGAACTATTTCCTATTTTAGGACTCTCTTATAGATTTAAGATATGTTCATGAATCCTTTGTTAATTCCAAAATGTGTATAATACGAATTACCTTGAGGTAATTATCAATCATTAGTATGCATGGGTTTCGAATCATCTGTATGTTCTTGAGGTTTTCCATCAATGGAGGAATCTATATGTATCTAAGGTTCTCCATCAATGTTCCCTTTTTATGGGAAGATTAAGGATTCCTTGGCTGTTTTATAGGATGATGCTGATTTTAAGCCACGTGGTGCGATGCTCTAGAGTTTATTATCATCTAGGGGACAAAAGTTGTATGGATTTTTGGATAGAACCCATAAGATGGGATTCCTACATATCCTTCTGAGAGGAACCAGAACCCATGAGGTTTGGTGCCACTTAACATGGCACATCACCTTTTAAGGTCATGTCACAAAGACCCAACCATGCAGTTTAACGTCGTATGATGAGGATTCCTAGGTCAAAGGTACTTGGTCAAGGATGGTGTGGGACTTATACCGAGTTGACCCGAGGGACCTAGGAGAGATGTGGTCTTCTTGATTGATATGAACCTATGAGTAATGTGGCCCAGAGGACATCTGGGTGAATTTGGATGTAAGTTTTATACCTCAATGAGGCTTCCTACATATCCTAGTTAGTTGGGAATAAAATCCCATGTAGTTCCAGTGAATGGGGCTTATATGTGGAATTTTACCATTTGGAGGGACATGATTGGAGATTACACTTAGGGTATTCCCCTTTGATATTTTAAGTTGAGGATTATATCTATAGAAAAGGCTCGGGTAGTTGTGTCTTATGCTTGGAAGCTTCTTGTTTGGGGTTCGGGACCATGAAGATTTCATGATCACCACTAATCTTTAAGCCCACATGAGTCGTTCTCAGTGTGATAAACAAGAGGGAGTAGTGGATCTGAAGATCATGTGACCCGCCCTATCTATTGATGGATGGTGCTGGAGACCAAAGGGAGGGGGAGAGGGCTTTGAGTGTTCCCATCTCCTTCTTTATTTTCATATCCAGGATAGTCACATCCGGTGATCCATCTGACTTCATCTCGGGATGGAGAAGAGGAGAAAAAGTGCCACCTCCCACAAGAAAGGCTTAGGGATTACTTCTGGATGAGTATCCTACAATTTGTTTTGGGGAAGAGAGGAATGTCCGACACCATCCCTCATCAAAGGGAAAGGCTAGTGGTTTCCCTCAATCCCTAGAATAGTGAGGTTCATGTGGGAACCCCAAGGTCAAAACCTATATTACCATGGGAATGTAAACCCGAGGATATTCTGAGGGTCCACTTTACTATAGATATTACCCATGAAACTCCTCTTACCATGGGTATGTAAACTCGAGAGGAAACACTGATGTATCTGATGATTTTATCATACATGTTGGGTGGATTTGGAGGATGCATTGTCCTGATATCATTATACTGGATTCTAGAGGGACCAATATGGGGGCTTATGACACGACAACAAGGAGTGATAGGAGTTGGTGAGTAGAACACACTAGGATTTCCCATTCCATATATCATTTTCTTAGGCAGGATGGGATTCCCTCCATGTATCTTGTTGCTATGTGGGTGAGGGTACCATCCATGTAGCACTATGCTATGCAGACCTAAGTTCTACCCACGTAGCATGCTGCTTCATGGGACCAGGTTCTTCCCGAGTAGCATTTTTATATGCGGGGCCGAGTTCCTCTCGTGTAGCGTTTTTCTACATGGGGCACGATTCCACCCACATAGATTTTTTATATGTAGGATATTTATCTTCAAAGGGGGTGATCTATTTTACACCTCATAGGTTAGTCCATAAAGTGGTTTTTGAGTTTACATATGGATAATTGATTTATTATTATCTTTTACTCCTACGTGGTGGGGTTTTACCTACTGGGAATCATCGAAGGGGATCCGGTTTTCACGGTGCCTCATCACTCATTTTCTTTGGCTTTCATCAATTTAGTCTCATATATTCCATTTGTCTCTCTTTTTAGGTCCTTGGGGGTCTATTTAAGGAATATAAGAGGGACTCAATACTGGCATGGTTGGTCGTTCATGGTGGGCCACATGTCTTCTTTTGTGGGACCCACAATAGGTGATTTGGCCCATGAATGACTTATTCAGTGGGGACATTGTTCGCGGTGGCATAAATCACCACCTCTATCCTACAAATGAATTTTTTTTGTTTGCAGAGTCCAATGATACCACCTCATCCCACAAACTATTCAGTTCATGGGGAATATTCATTCACAGGGGTAGAAATCACCACCTTGGTACTGAAAATGACTTCGTTTCACTTGCGGGAGCCAACGATACTGCTTCCATTAGTGAACTATTTCGTTAACAGGTGCTTCATGATATGGAGGAACACCATGAAAAGTGGTGTTCCATGAAGCGATTTGTTCTTCAAAGTCTCATCCCTTTGAATATTTTCTTAATTATTCTTCTAGATTTCATTTCTACCCTTTTTTGATCCTAATATAATTCACTTTCTTAAATGAATAATTTTTAGGACCTAAAAAATGTCCCCCATCATAATGGGTTTTGATTAGTACGAAGAGGAGGATATTATGATGTACAAAGTGGTCTATTTTTAATTAGTTCATGGTACACAAGTGGACTCATAAGAGGGTAACACACCTATAAATAGGGGGCAAACTCATTTGTATGATACCATATTTCTCGGCGAACTCGGTGCTCCCACACTCTCTCGATCACGTACCGTATCCGCAAACTGTCTCCTTTGCTACCACCTCTTTCTGAGAACTTAGTTCCTTCACATAAGAACTGAAAATATTTAATATGAATAGAAATTTGTGATCTTATGCATATCAATAGTAACTTTGTGGATTTTAAGCATTCCACACATTACCGCTTCATAGGACAATGCTTTGCAGGCTAGTACCGTCGCAAACTTCACGAACTGTTGGCTCACGAGCGAACACCTTCGCGAACTGTTGGTTCAAAAACCTATGTATTCACAGACTGGTAGTTCATGGGCCTTAATACTTTTCCACTTTTGTAAAAACTAAGTAATTTACTTCTGAAATTTGATACAAACAAAAGGATGTACCCATTACAAACTACTTCCACTACAGTTACTGTGAGCCTCTCAGCTACTAACGAAAGGAGAAAGAGTATGATAGGCTTTTTCGACAAAAAATTTCACATCATCCCACTTCATCAAAATATGGCGGGACTTCATAGTGCTGACCAAAGAAGGTATCCAGTCTTAGGCAAGTTTACAATTTATGGATTTGGGTTACCATCTGATGTAGTGATTCCGACACCGCTCCTGGAAAACCAACCAGAAGCCTTGATAATTGAAAACAAAAAATATTCCATGTGCCAACATCTCATCTATGGAGGAATTTATCTAGAAAAGACACACTATTGGGTCCCTTTTGATCAATGACCATAGATCACTGGAAGAAACCATGCGGGCACCAGACGATAAAGTTTATTATTACCACAACATTGTGTGGAAGGACACAATGAATGAGAAACATTGATGGTCATCAAAATGGGACTTTCACCCTGGGGGATCCTTTAGCTTAGACTAGGGGTTACCTTTTTGGGTCTGCCAAAGATATGAGGAATTAAAAGTTGAATTGCAGATCATGGGGCTATATGAGGTAGTTTGGGTATCCCTAACCTATTCTCAATGAAACCAAATACTTATCCCACTGATATTTAGCAAGTGGAGCCCAAACACCAACACATTCCACTTGGTACATTGGGGGGATCAGTATCATCATTTGGGATGTCCATTTGATTTCAGGGGTTCCCATCATCAATGATATATATGGAGAATTTTTTTCACCCTCTTCAGCTTGGGATGACATGGAGAGGACTCCTCCTCTTTCCAAGAAACTCATTTCCAAGGAAAAGGACCTTTTGAATGATGACCCTCATCCAAATCAAGATGTTCCATTTTACAATTGGATTAAATTCTTCCCTATGAGAAGTGTCCAAGATCCCTACGCATGGAGACCAAGGACTTTCCCAACCATTGAAACTCAAAGGTGTATGGGTGCCTACTGGCCTACTCTAGAAGAGGGACGATTCAATGAATGTGGCTGGAAGATCATCCATAATGATGACCATTTGTTCTAGTTGGAAGCCTTTTTGACCATGTTTCTAAGTAGCTAGATTCTGTTGGTGCGTGATTCTGGTACTAGGGTCAGAGTCATGACTTTCATCATGGTGGATCAATTAACCACCAGTAGGTCTATTAACCTTTCTATCATATTATTGGAAAAAATATATCGTTTATTGAGACAGATTAATGAGGTGAGGAAACCACACCATCTGGAAGGTCCCTTTCATATTATATGGGGTTGGGTAGTAGCTCATATGGGACACTACACATTCATCAATAGTCAGCAGATCCCAAATGCTACCATCCATCCATACCACCAAGGCATACGTGGGGTCATGCCATCAGACTGGGATGAGTGGGAAATGATGGAATAACTCAACCACCATGACTGCTTCACTTATGATCCTTGTGATCCCCCCTCTGTTACTTTGGTAAATGTCATATCTGGGGGCTATACTGAGTGAGGTTATCTTATTTCTTTAAGAGAAGGCATTTAGGTTTATATGGTTGATGAGGAATTTATCTATGAGGGATATGAACCCTATAGATATGGCCTCCAATTAAACTGTATCCATATGAGGTGTCTTACCACCCTAAACAATGCGCACTATGAGAAACATTTACTAATAGATCTACTATTTTGGATGATGTTTACTCAGGAGGACACCCGATTCTAGATTGTACTTCCACCTTCTGTGGGTTTCAAGCCTACACTTATGAAATCCTATGATGATTCTTGGAACCAATCATACCCAAAAGGTCAATTGAAAAAACTAGTTCCTATTGTTGAGGCCTGGAAAGCTACTGAGGTTAGAGAGAAACAAAAGAAAGAAGTCAGTAATTCTAGTCCTAGAAATCAACCAAGGAAATTCCTCATTTCCAAATCCCCAAGGAAAGTTTTAAAAGCCTGGGATTTGACCTCCCATGATATCAGCACTACTACCCAGAATCACACGTCCATCCCTTCTGACTCTGCCTTTCCAACGTCCTAGAGACAATGATATTCTTTGAGGAGCACCCATTTGAATCACGCACTGGAGCACTTACTACAGGAGAAGGAGGTCGTATTAACAAGACATGAATACATGTCAAAACCTTCCACTATCTCCTATGATGACAATACTAAGGGTGTGGGCATCCATCTTGAATATCTCAACACCTCAATCCATTATTGGTTGAACAGACACTGATATTCTTATCGAGTTCTTTCCATGGTGAGGTCTGAAGTTAATGTGGATAACGAGAATGATAGACATGCCTCCAGTGATACTGATGAAGTCGACCCTCCTGTCACAAATGGAGTGTGGTAAGTTCTCCATTTTCATTTGGGGTCTCTCAAGAACCCAACCCTAGTGGGATCTTGGGAGGATGAGGCACCTAGAGAGCATTTATGGAAATCAGAACCTACCTCACTTCTCTGGGAAGATCCTACAACATTAACCATCCCCATTACTATAAGATTCAAAGAGGATTGGAATGCATGGGATACCTTGAGGGAAATAACTTTTTCTAAATATATCTGGGACACGATTCAGGCAAATCCCCTTAAACTTGTAGGTTTTAGAGAGATCACTTCCCCTATATGGATTTTAGCTTGCGATGATCCACGTGAGGTATCTACGTATCTAGAAGAGGTGGATACTTCCTCAACTCTTTAAAAGGTATACCTTATTGGTTTGATCAAGTTGAGAACATGGTGATCATTATAACGGAGTCAGAAAATGCTGATGAAGGGGTAATTTACATCAAGCCTTTTTCTTTTCATTATCATGATCTTGAACCCCTACTCCTGGTACTTGTAGAATCCTAGGGAGATCTAGGAAATGATCCCTTCCCTAGAGCACACCCCAAGGGGTACTTCTACCAGGGAGGATATCCCTTTAGAAGTGGGAGTCACTAGAGGGGGATCCCCTGAGGTGATAGAGCATATGGAGGCAGTCCTTATAGATCCTACCAGAGAATTTACACCTCTAACCCTTTCCATTGTTCTGTCCAGAGGTCCATCTCCATGGAATACCATAAATAATCAGTAGACATCACAGTATGAGATATGATTGAAATCTAGGATAATAGGTTATTATTTCATTCCTTCATTTAATCATTATATTATGTGTCTTTATTTACTGACTGGTCATCATGCACATAATTTAGTGAATGTCTGATGAGTAATCAGGTAGCAATTTCCCAGATGTTTGTAGCTCCTGCTTATTTATAGGTACAGGTGGTACCTTCGATGGCTAAAGTTGAACAAAATAGGGAATCCAAGCTAATTGAGACTTTTGAGGAGATCATGAGCCCTAAGAGGGAATTTATTCAAGATCAAATGACCTATATCCTAGTATTGGGAGAGTCTTTAGAGGTTTAAGCTTAAACTAAGTGTGTTGATCCCACTCCCATGGAAACAATTATAATAAATATACCAAAAGTAGCTGAACTGTATTGGGAGCCCCATGAAACTGAGGATATTAGGGAGTTCCAAGTCCCAGGAGGTCGATTTATTCCGATCAAATTACTTTTTCCCCGTAGAGGGGGCGTCTTCAGGATTCGATGTTCCCGCTGAGCATACTAACCCTACCCTTATATGGAATATAGACACAAAATAGGGAGTGATTTAGGATCAAGGAGAACTAGAATCAGCTATCATCCCTAGTTCCATGATGATTATTCCCACAAGTATAGTTTTTGTGAGTGATCTTTTAGAATCCATTAAACCGGCTGAGTAGGGTCCCACACCACAGGTGTCTCCAAAAGATCCTGAGGTTCATTTATAGACTAAGGATGCATCCTCCATTTTTCCGGGTGATGATGAGGTACTAGTGGTTAGGAATGCTAATGATACTGAGGGTGAATCTATCTCTCCATCCTTCCAACCATTCCATTTTTTAGGATTTAGGTATTAACTGTTTCGATCTTCTGAATTTAGGGTTGCGTCCACTAATCCCTACGAATATAATTGGTGTCCCAATATCCCAACTTACTGACATCACAAAGATGGAAACTTCCACAGAGTCAAGTCATACTGAGGATGTATAGATAAGGACTTCCCTAGTAGCGCTTATCCCTGAATGTATTCCTCCACATGAGAGTGACTATGAGACAGACCAGGAGGTCTTGGTCGTCCTTCGTATTTCCCATTTAAAAATATTGAATAATATATGGATGTCGGTCTCTCAAACCCCCATGGAATACTTTCCAATGAGACTTCCAAAATAATGTCACCCATTTTCATTTCTTGGGTATGGGGGGATTTGATTATAATTCCATTTATGACATAGTAAAATAGATCATTTCTACCCATAAGAAGGCTAGAAAACTCCACTATCGTCTCTTGACTACAAATTCCATGGATAATTTTTCCACTACTAGGTAGATCCTTCTTAATAAGGTTGTTGAACATACTCGAATGGCTGTGAGGAAAAAAGGAAAAATTAAAAAGTGTAGGACTTCCGTGGAGAGGCTTCATCAAGAGATGGAGTGGATTATCCAGGAACTAGAGAATCTCAAACAATAATTTTCCCACAATGATGAAGAAATTGAATAATGGTAAAAATGGATGGAGGAGGAGAAAAATGCATGAATAGGCACAAATAAGAAGGTAAAGGCACACTATAGGCTGGTGTAGATGTTGAAACTGCAACCTTGTCTAAGATCCACCAAGCTATTGAATACTTGGACCAGACGCTGATTCAACTCTTTGACTCTGCTAAACAGGCCCTGTAATCATTCTGCCCTGCTCTCATAGAGATAATCTAGGTTATGTATGCTTCTAAATTCCCATTTAATGAAATGAAAACTTGTTTTATTTCCAATGTGTGTATTTTTTCTTTTCCTACAACATTCACCGAGAACAATTTGTCAGGTGTTTTGAAAGATAATCTATGAGATAACTTGAATATTCTAGTAACTGGATATCAATTTCAATTACCATCTAGGATAATCAAATTGATCATGTGATGATATAATTTTTTCTTAAGTCGATGGACTCAGTGAGTGTGGTTTTTAATTTTTCTACGGTTACATAAAAAACCCTATGAAATTTCTTTATTTTAAGTTACTGCCCTAATTTTTTCCTAAGTCCACTGTGATATGGGCTTAGCGGGTATAACTTGACTTTTTATCTGGTCACCCATTTTTGTTTTTCAACCAAATTAGTTTTATGTCTTTTCTTTTTCTAAATTTCTTGATTTTTTCCTAAACCGTGCGAAGAATAGGTCTAGCGAGCTAGTACTTGACTTTTATCCAGACCACCCTTTGTGAGTTTTCAACCTGGTGAGTTTTGTGTCTCTTTTTGTGGGAATTTTATAGTCATGAAAAATGGACTAATTTCACTGATGTTTTATTTCAAACATCTTTGATAAATAATTACAGGGAAAGGGGCCCAATAAAGCTTATTGGCTGAGAATGTCCCAATATTTTTTATACATGAATGATGGATTTTTCTTGACCCTAGTTTTTCAATTTATAAATATAAAACATGATATGGGTAAAGTATTCAAGGAGTAACTATAATAATAGTTTCCAACATGATGTTTCTAGGGCATACATAGATAGAAAAAGCCTCTCCCAAGGATGAATTTTCCTTTGGTTGACAGGCCTTTTTCATGGGTGACTTATGTAGAGCCAACTGGGGAATATTATGCATCATCAAACAAAGGTTTCCTTAGTACACTAAATCTAAATTTATTATGGATAGGTGATTTATGAAAATTTAGATTTATTAAGACCATGAAGAGTGTATTTTCTAGGAAATGATTTATGAAAATGATGAGGGCGTCTATATCATCTTTGTCTATGAATGAGAAACCACTCCCACACAAATTTGTCTTGTGTAAAGTATGGTTGGAGAATGAAATAGTTTATTATCATGTGACTAGGATATAGATGGTGTAGTTTAACATCTTATATCCAAGATGTTTGAGACTTAAGACTACTTTCATTTAACCAAGGGATAAATGATTCACCCTTTTCACTGTAATCTAAATTGGAATGATCTATCATCTTTAGGCATGAAGGTGGAAGGTTGTAAATTACAATATGGGGGTTTTCAAATACAAGGAGTTATGTGGAATGCAAACATCATTTGGGGAATATGAAGGTAGTAAAAGGATCTCCTGGGGATGAATTTTCTTTCAGTTGATAGACCTTTTTTTGGGAAACTTATGTAGATCCAAATGGGGCATATTGTGCATAGTAAAAAAAGGTGTCCCCAGAACACTGGGCTTCCATTTCTAATGGATGGGGAGGTTTATGGGGATTCAGACATTTCTAGACATAGAGTATGGTTTGTGAAAGTGGGGTTCCTGAACATGAGAGGGGGATTCTAAGTCGAAATTTCTTTGGAATAGGTTGAGACGTTTCCCTTACGCTAGTTTGACCCAAACATAGGAAATAATTTTTTTATTATGCCTGGGTCTGATAAATGAGGTATGTATGTCACTAACTATCTCTTTGAAACAAGAATCAATACATACATATTTCTTTAAAAATTATGTAATTTAATATCATGTAGTGAGGATGACACAAAGTTCTGCAGTTTAAGGTCATACGGCTAGGGTCGTTTTTCATAGAGAAAAATAAATAACTGAAGTCTAATCAGGATGGGATGTTCTAACATGCCCCTAATAGAAAGGGGTAACCATGATCATAGGGACTCTTAGGTCAGAATAAATAATACGAGGAAAGGAATCCATTGGGGTTTACATAGATGGAAGAGGCCTCTCATGAGGATGAACTTTCATTTGGTTGATAGGCCTTTGGGTGACTTATGTAGAGACAACTGGGGAATATTGTGCATATTCAAACAAATGTGTCTCTAGGACACCGACCCTCCATTTATGATGGTCATAGGAATAATGAGAATATCTGAAATTGTACGGGTCTTAGAGTCTGATGAATGGAAGGGCTGTGTCTAGGCACATAAGAAACATTCAGACCATGATTGGCCATAAATTTTGAAATTCCCTACATAGATTTGACTCATACATAGGGGAGTAATTTTGAATTTTTGGTGGTTGGATTAGGATACAAAATCTAGGATTTTCTACATATCCTATGATAATAGGAATCAAGCTATACGTAGTTATTGAAAACGAATCCTTGTGAAGATCAGAATCATACAAAGGGAGGATGAAATTTTTTGTTGCAGATGGACCCAGGATCAGATATCCGGGTGTCACTATGTATCTTGAATGGACCAGAATCAAGCCACACATAGTTCTTGATGAAATCTCCCTGCGTAGGTCTGATCCACATACAGGGAGGGGGAATCTATTTTTACTCTTCATATTAATAGACTAAGATGTATAATTCATCCATCACTACATATATTATGATAATAAAATCAATCCATTCTTATTTCTTGATGGTAATTCTCTAAGTAGGTTTGAACCATATACAAAGGGGAATTTTTCTTGTATTTCATGGTTGGGCCTGGGACACAGGGTTTAGATGCACTACATGTCCCATATAATGAGAATCAAGCCACACATAGTTCTAAATTAAGGCTCCCTATATAGGTTTGATCTATACATGGGGAGGGGGGAAATTGTGATTTTTTTTCTTTGGGGTGGTTGGGATAAGATGCAAAATCATAGCATCACTACATATCCTATTTATATGGGAATCAATCTATATGTAGTTCTTGTATACAACATGGTGGATGACTGATGTCGGGGTGAAATTTACTCTTGGGTGAGAACATTATGGTGTTGTATAGTTTAACATCATACAATGCAGACATTGGTGTCACACAGTCTATTGTTTTGTGACACAGATGGTGTACCCTGTAGTTTAATGTCATGTGATCAGGATGATTTCCCTCAGTTTAAGGTCATAAAGTTCAGAAAAAATGGGTAATCCTTCCATAATTGATATTTGGGATGTGGTTTCATAGAAAACATGACATGAACAAGGAATAAGAAGGATCACACGACACATATGCATTCTTTAGGAGGCATGCCCATAGTTTTAAGTCGTGATTCTTAGACTTGGGTATGCAGTTTAACATCATATGGTGAGGAATATTTCCATGAATTTTATCATTGTGTAGTCAGGATGGAGTCATCATGTGATTACATGAAATATTTATTTAGGAACCTTGCATTAGGGGGGTCTATGGTGATCTACCCAACCATTGAGATTAGGGAAAAATCTCTGTTGGAGTAGACCTTATGTATGGTGTAAGGTCCCTTCCATTTTGGTTCCAACATCAGAGGTTTCTTTCCAGGTATCATTGAATCTCGTAGGACCAACACCATCTCTCCTTAAAGGAGATATAAGAGGAATACATTTTTGTTAAAGGCTCATGTGATCTGGTTTTGGTAGACTTCCAAATGATGTAAGGTGTGGAATATTTTCTCATCCAACTGCTCTAATTCATCCATTCATTTCTAGGATTTCTCATCTATAGATAATTGATCACAGATGGCCATGTGAAGTGAGGGAAAGTGAAATTCAATGGGCAGGACCGCCTCTACCCTATACACTAACAAGTATGGGGTCACTTGTGCGGTTGTGTGGTTTATGGTTCAGTAAGACCAAAATGCATGTATAAGCTTGTACGAACAAGACTTTTTATCCTCATATACCATATTTCGAAGTATATTTGATAGGGTCTTATTGAAGGCCTCTATCTATCCATTTGTTGTTTCATGGTAGTGGGATGAATGGTTGGACTTTATATCACACTCTTGGTATAGCCTTTCCAATTCAGCATATATAGCAGAAATTGGTTCCATTGTCCATCAGTATTATATGAGGGACACCAAATTTGGTGATGATGATGTGTTTCAAAAAGTTGACAATGTTCCTTACCCAAAATTCTTTTAGGGATATAACTTTATCCTACTTGGAGAATAAGTCATTTGTAGTAAGAATGTACTTGAACTTCTTGGATGTGGTGGTAGGATATGATCCCACATCATCCATTCCCCATATGAAAAATGGACAGGAGTACCTGAATGTGTAAAGAAACTCTAGGGGTTGGTGAATAAAGTTGGCATAAAATTGGTAGGAATGAAACTTTTTAGTGAATTTAGTGCAGTCTTGGGTTAGAGTGGGGAAACAGTATATAATCCTTCAGATTTGGTGGGAAATATTGAGTCCTAAATAGCGATCTTTTCAATATTTGATATGCACTTACTTCATAATAGTTGTGGTCTCTTCTCCATCAATACACCTGATAAGGACCCCATCAAGGCTTCTCTTATTAAGTTTTTTATAGTTTGTGAAATCATTGAGAACAAAGTTAATTTCTCATCTTTGTATTTTCTCTCTCCTAGCTCTATCCAGTGTGAGTTATAAACTTTGAAGGTAGTCCACAATTGGAATCCTCAAACCAATGGTGGGACCATACAGTTTAGTTATGGGTTTAATCTCATCAATCTCTTCAATATTGGATCGAAAGAAGGGTGAGACCATCCAAAGGTTTTTAATGATGATGACTATTTCATATCACTCAGGATCAGCCAGAGCTATGGCTGCATTGGACAATGAATCATCTAGGAACTTTTGTGACCATTGGATGTGATTCAATACTGTCTCCAAAGTTTATTCTGCCATTAGTCCCCAGACATGATTTTTTAGTGGTATTAGCTCTTCCTTTTTGATAGCATAATCATCATTAACCTGCTTGATGACCAGTTATGAATAACCTTTTATCTTCAAGTGTTTCACTTGTACTTGAAGCGCCAGCTCTAGTCCTACAATGCGAGCTTGATATTATGCTTTATTGTTCATGAACCCCTATGACAGTAGGAATTAGTAAGGTAAGATTGCCTTTGTTGGATATATGAGTATGACTCCCGACCCCACTTTGTTGAGCTTGGGTTCTTCCATCCTCTTTACTATCAGGCTTCTAGATGCACCATCAAAATGCATTTCCTGTATCTTGGAACCCTCTTGAATAGAAAAAACCTATTCATTGGGTAGTTTTGTGTCCAACAGATTCATTTATACTGAGGGTCGCTCTTCCATAAATTCTTTAATGCCTAAACTTTGATTGCTTTCTGAGGAACAAACTGAATGTCAAACTACTGCAAGATGATCGCCCACCATGATAGATGCCCGGTCGACATCGGATAACTGAGAATGCATTTAATAGGGTTGATACAAGAGACCAAATGGACCTCACAATTCTATAGATAGTACCTTATTTTTTTTACTACAAATATCATCACTAAAAAACTCTTCTTGATATTTGAATAACAAGTCTCAACATCGACCATGGTTTAACTGAGATAATAAAGATTTTTTTGCTACCAGCATCATTATTCTATATGGGGAAGGCTCCCAGTGATCACTCCAAGGATATCACATACAAGATAAGTGGTATTCCTTATACAGGTGGCATTAGCACTGGAAGGCTCAAGAGGTATTTCTTGAGACTGTCAAATGCTTTTTGAAAATCATCAGTCCACTGGTATGTAAACAATTTTTTTATCAACCTGGTGAAGAGAAAATATTTGTTTGTAAGGTTGGATATTAAGTGTCTAATGTAGGATAAATATCCTTGAGGTCCTCTAAACTTTGTTAGGTTTTGAGGAGGTGACATTCCAAGGATATCATTTGTCATCATGGGGTTTACTTAGATGCCACAATGGCATATAAAAAAGATGATAAATTTCCCTGAGGTGATGCTAAAGGTACTTTTCAAGGGGTCCATTTTAATACTACGTTGCCATATCTTATTGAAGATGGTTTCAATATCTGATAGGTGTTCTAAGTATTTTCAATATTTAACCACCATTTAATCAATAAATCATTCAAAAAACTTTCCTAGGAAGGGTTTGAATATGCAATTTAGGGCGTGTTGATATGTAGTGCTGAAATTCATTAAGACAAAGGGAATTACCCAATAGAAAAATACTCCTTGGATTTTCTTAAAGGAATTTTATTCTTCATCTTCATAGGCCATTCAGATCTAATTGTATCATGAGTATCCATCCATGAAGGATAGATCTTGATATCCGGCTATTGAATCGATCAATAGTTTTGTGATCAGGACTGGGAAATCATCCTTTGGTAAGTGTGAGTTAAGATCACTAAAATCAATGCAAACTCTGATTTTCCTATTCTTTTTCTTGATGAGAACTATGTTTTCTAGCCACTTGGGATATTGGACCTCCTAAATGAAGTTGGATCTGAGGATCTTATCAACTTCAGCCTCTATTTTGGAAGCATGTGTTGGGTGCATTTTTATGGATGCTTGTTTATAGACCTAATGTTCCTATGATAGGCCCAAGTGGTGAGTGGCCACCTCAAGATCGATACCTAGAATTTATGTCTAACTCCATAAAAATACATCTCGGTGCCATCTTAAGAAAGAGGTATATACCTCTTACTCTTCTGAATACATGGATTCACTAATAAAAATGGGTCATGGAACTTCTTCAGTACTTAGGTTTATTTCTCTAAGTTCGTCAATGGTGGTAGATATCCCCTCCTCAAATGATTGAAGGGTGTACCTAAGGTCTTATTCCTCCCCTTCCTCTTTCTCCTCTTCATATTCTTCTTCTTGTAGGATGGGTTCCCTAGAGTTGAGAGAGGAGTCGAAATCTTGGTATTTTAAAGATGAAGTGACTTCCTCTAACCTAGATGACAATGAGGTATCCTTTAGAAACTTTGGAGAACATGGAGTGGGGGTGGGAGAATGTCATCATCCTCTTTGGGTGAACATAATTCCTCTTCTACCTTATAAAGTGAGGTGGTGATTTCTTGGAGCTCTGATGATGCATTAAAGGAATTTTCATCTGACATTTCACCATTGTTTGGGGAGTCAAAAAACTTTTCAACGTTATTGGACTTAGTTTCCATGACTAAAATAATATATATTTATGAATATACGCCTGACTTTGGGCTCACTTGCTCTATATAGTTGATGGGTAGAACATACTCTTCACCGAGATACCTGAAGGGATCAACTAGGATTATTTCTAGACCATTCGGGGTAGTGAACCATTCAACACCCTCAACTAGGGTCATTTCCATTTCTCCTGATATAACCTACATCGATATAATGTGACTCATATGATTTAAATGGGGCCTTATTAGCATAAAACATCCCAATTTTTCCATTGATGCGGTATTTGATGAATTGATGGTACAAGGATGGGATTGTCACGTGTTGGTGAAACTAGGGCCTTCCTAAGGAGACATTGAAGGTTGTGTTATATTAAAAAAAGAAATTATGAGTTGATTGTGAGGTCTCTGATCTGAGTCGTGATCTGTATTTGGTCCAACGGATTCTGCTAAATTTTTTCATAGCCTTGTAGTGTTATGAAGGAAGTTGCTAGGTTGTTTTCATCATAGCCTAACCAACAAAGTGTTTGGATTGAAAGGAGATTAACTCTAGATCCATTATCAGTGAAAAATTTTCTGACATCGACATCATTTATCCTACTGAACACATACAGGGGTCTGATGTGCCCTAGCGAAATGTAATTTTCAACTTTATTCATTAAGGAGATGATCGTGTGGAATTACTTAGAATTATTAATTTTATAATAAACCTCTGAAACTAATAATTCAGATTCAAACTCTAGGGGGACTTAACAAAGCTTCTATGAGTCCTTCCCTGAAGTCTTTTGACAAACTCAAGGCATATAGGATTAATAATTTTTCTGGTATGAAGGCTAGTTGTTTCTGAATATCATACTTATAGTCTAAAGTACTGTGCTTCCTAGTCTGTTAATGTTCCTTTACAGGAAATTTAGGGGATATAGTATTTTATGAAGATGGTTTGTCCCTCAAGATAGGAGCTATAGGCGATCCTATTCTTGGTGGATTGGGTTGGATAGGTCTACCTACTCGCTGAGTGCTATCTAATACCTATTCTTCTTCTGATTGATATTCCAAAGCGATCGAGTCAGAGGGTCTTCTAGAAGGTGAATGCATATTTTCATGTTCTTTTTGGACCCACTTAAAGGATATTCTATTGTTTTTCACAAAATTTATGGTTTGAGTAGGGGAACAATTAAAAGTTTGGTTCTTTCCATGAATGAATTCCCCCCTGTATCCTCAGCTCCTGTGAACTCTTCCTCCATATCCCCAATTGAATATGGGGAACTTGGGTACATGGACATACTCATCCATAGAAAAGGGATCCATTAAGTGAAATATGTTAATGGAACTAAAAATAAACTCCTCTTCCGATGATGATTCTTCCCAGTTGAACATTTTCTATGGTGTCGTTTGGAGGGGCAATGCTCATTGTTTCATATCTGAGGGCATAAAATTCAGGAGTGTCAAAGACAAATTTGGACTTAATGTAGGTTCATCCTCTTGATTTCTCTCTGTCTTTTAGGCCAGGTAACTTTTTAAAGGGCTGGACTTTGGAGGTCTCTGGCTCCGATGACATCGGTTGTGTTGTAGTGGAAGTAGCTGGGGCATAGTTGGTTGTTTCAACTGTTCTTGTAGAATTACATGAGCTCAGTTGATTGTCTTCTGAGTCATCCAACTATCAAAATTATGTTTCCTTCTGCTACCAAATTCTTTCCACTCACCTCCTTACTGAGGGGAAATAATGGATACAAACACAACTTGCATTGGCGGCGGTCCCAATTTTACTTTTCTGGAATCTATCATTTTCTACAGGATGTATTTGAAGATGAAACATTCCTAAATGTTGTGTTTGAGTATCTGGTGAAATGGGAAATAATCTGACCGGTCATCGAGACCCATCTCTTCATCCCTTTTTAGATCCATTAAATGGATTAAATCATGTTCTATAGAAGCTATAAAATATCCATGGTCTTAATCATATAAGAATGAATAAAATTTATTCCTTTGGTCCTCAAATTTATTTTTTCTGGGTCTCCTCTGCTCATCCTATCAAGGTGGGGGTCATTGTTGGCACCCATGGGGTGTTTCATGATATGGTTTAGGATTAAGAGCTGGAGCGGGTACAGGGTATGGATTAAGTGTGACTGATGTTACCTCCACCTTTCCCACTCCTTTCCATGATACCAATGGGGTTGTTCAGGACTTGATCTTAGTATATTATATAGATTAATACATTCTTTAGGAAATAGTGGAGAAATCATGAAACCCACTTGAATATTTCACTAGGATGGGCAGTGTTTGCAACTCATCGTAGAGGTTATCAATGCATAGAGAAAGTATATTCTCTCAGGGGAGCGGACGGTTTAGGGAATAGGTCAAACCTTTCCACGAGGTGATGAAGTCTGAGTCCCTTTAATTCTCTCTCTATTTATAGTTTGAGAGGTCACTGAGTGTTGTCATATATAACATTGATCTGAACTGGATGAGGAATTTCCGATGGAAATCATCCCATCCCATCCTGTGATTGACCGAGATAGAAAAATAGTGTACCATATGAAGGATGGCCCTTGCAGGGTTTGCATGAAACATCTGAGCTTCTCTGATTTTTTTCTCTAAATTTTCCATCATGGGATCATAATAAGATGCGTAATGAGTTAGATGTTTCTTTGGGTCACCAGAACCGTTGAACATTGGAAACATATGACTCCTAAAATTTGGAGGTGGTAGAGTGTCACTTACTCAGTCTGGGTAAGGTTTCTGTTCCGGATGCACTGGTGTACGCCATTCTTCCATAGATTTCAATTGAGAAAAAAATTCCTCAATGGCGTCGATAAGTCCTTGATGAGTGTTTTTTGGACCTGATCTTGGATAAGTGCAATGATGGGTAAGATCTGATGTGTCAATTCCGCCACTATTGGGGGAAAATATCCATCCAGAGACATCTTTTAAGTATTTATCCAAATCTATTATAGTTGTTTCCTAAATGGAGGTAAATCCTAGTACCCATCCAAGATTGGTTCTAGGTAGAACGATAGTCCATGCACTGTGTTGGACAGATTTCATAGTCTTTCTTCAATTGTTGGGATGAACCCTTTTGGCTAAGGTACATCCGATAGAAGTGTATGTTGAAGCTTAGCCCAGGGAGCATATTCGATAGGTACACTACCTCAAAGTAACTCAATGTTGATTAACCTCAACTATTTCATTTCTTCCTCCCACTGAATTAATATTTCTTTGAGCATAGGGAGTTCATTATCTTTAAGAGGAGGAGGTGGGTTGTATATTCCCTTTCCTTTATTCTTCTCTTTGTTAGTGACTCGCTGAGGAAGAAATTTAAGATTGATCGAGGGAGCACCCAAATTTAGGGCGATTCTCTAGTTTAGGTGATAAAACCTTCATTCTTCGTGTGAATAAGATTTCAGATGAAACCATCCTCTTCTTGTTCTTCTGCACTTGCATTATTCTTGGTTTCATCTAAAAGGTTTATGTCCATAACGTTCACCGATTCATAATGCATTGTAGGTATCGTACCAGTTGATAAATGATGAGAGGATTGTTTTTTCCCTTTGCGGGACCTCTCCCTTCCCTTTTGGGATCCTCTTTGGGCTTCTTGGAAAAGAGTAACTCAAAGGGAACCTTTATGCAGCCTGGTTATATGCCTCCATTCTAGGGAAAGGGGTCATGAGACGGTACTAACTGGTAGACCTTTTTCTTTTCATCCTCCCCAAATGGGAAATGTCTGATCTCCATCTATGGGGTGTTCGAGGTAAAAATTCTCCCATCCCAGCAGGCTGGGGTTGCTCCCATTCTCTTTTCCTTGTTCCCCGATCCGAATTTATTAGTATTATAGGGGCGTCTTGTGTTAAAAATTCCCCTATCCCTATGTGATGGGTCTGATCCTATACTATAACAACTATTGTTGCTATCTCCACTCTCTTGATCTCGGGCATACTTTTTTGGACATGAGTCGGATATGATGTAGGGTATGCGCATGAACTATTCACTTATGATGACATTAGAAGAGATTGATGATTGGATTCCCTTAGGCAAGAAGCCTACTAAATATTTTTGGTTTACTGGTTTAGGAGTTTTTCTACAGATTTCTCTCTTTGGGCTTAGCACTTTTAAGACTTACTCAAGGCCGGTTCTCGTGGAGCATGACACCATTATTGATCAAGGTTTTTTCTTGATAGTTTCCTTAGAATAATGAAATTAGAGGATTACATTTCCAGATGGTTCTATTATAAGAGGTGTGGGGTGAAATGTAAAGATCCATGATCCCCCATCCCTGAATATGAACACCCTGTGGGGAATCGTCAATTAGGTGACACAACATATGAAGTGTATGAAGGAAGGTCAATTGGAGATCTTTCTGCCACCTATCAGATTTTGGTCTCCATGTAGAAGAAAGGGATTATAAGTTAATTGATGATGAAGCTCCCCTAATATTTTTACATGGTCTGCATACCCATCGTAAGGAAATAATTTTTCTTTCAAGTTGTGTAGATTCATCCAGAGATTAAGACAAATATTATGTATGCATTCTTCTAACAATGAACTTGGTATGTCAAACTGAGAAGTAGATGAGGGACAAAACATAATGGGTATATCATCCCTGGAAAATTTCCTTCTCATGAGAAACATATCCTTTTGTTCTTATGTGAGAGACTCCTCAACTTGATCATCCCAAAATGGATGCTTCATGTCAATTTTATCACAAGTAACAGGGCTGATGGAGGTCTCACTAGTATGGTAACAGTCTGGGGGTGGCTCGGAGGATGAGCATTGCCCCGGACCATCTTCTGTTTGAGAAGGATGTCTCTTGTCTTTGATAGGGTATTTAATATGTTATACACCATATTTTCAAGAACCTAATCATATGAGCGCTTTCTCATATTTAACTTGGAAAGGGGAGAACCTTCTTACCAACATGAGATGTGACTGTGGGAAAGACCTTCATAGTAGGTTATCTCATGGAAATTACTACCAGAATAGATTTATGTTCGACTGTAGGGAGAATTTATATAGTGTATACCCTAGGGAGGAACTTTAGGGTAGACGATATCAAGGGGAGGACCTTGTTGTTGAAATGAGATGTCAATGTGGGGAGGACCTTCACAACGCATGCCATAATGGTGAGGCTACCATAATAGCTCAATATTCGGTAGTAGGGAGAATTTCTATAGCATATACCCTGGGGAGGACCTTCAGGGTGGATGCTAGAAATGGGAGGAAATTTTTTTTATTGGATCTTCTGGCTATAAGGAGGGATACTATGATGCTCATCAGGTGATAATCTCTTGTGATAGATCATTTGGTATCCATGAAGGAAACCTTCATGGTACATGCTCTGGGGAGGACCTTTGAAGCTGTTGGAAACACTATTTTGGGAAATACCATCACAACAACTACTGTTACTTCCATAATTTGTTATATATTACTAGGATTGTGAGCCATCATTGATAGGTGTTTGATGGCATCAAGAAATCTAGCTTTCAGCAGAGCAGGGTCATGAGTCTTCTCTTCGTTTTATAGATGCCTTTAGCATGATTCATTTTGGGTGCTCTCTTGCTGGAAACCATGGATTCTAACTATGGGCAATGAAATTCATGTTCGGGTACATGTTCTAATGGATCCCATGGGGATTCTAGAATACACTGATGATCTTCTTGAGTTCTGGTAGGGATATGTACCAACATTGTAGTGGCCACCAAAGTGGACCGGTGTCCCCCAATTGGAACAAGTATTTGTGTCTGATCCTGTTGTCCATTTATCACAGGATATTACCGATGACCCTCCTAGATGGGAGTAGGGATGCATGTATGCTTTACAGTGACCACCTTATTATGTGCATGAATTACACCACTTGGGGAGGTGGGGTTGTGGGACCAAATCTTTTCTATTTCTACACACATGATTACTTCTTGAAAAGTCTATAGTATATGGTTAGGAATTGATTCTTGACTCTTCATCATATCTAATATGTGTTGAGAGACTTCCTTGGAAGGAACTGGGATATATACCCATTCTGATGTCAGAGCAAGAACATGTGCCTTTCCCGGTCCTCCTATTCCTGCCAGTGGGTATTGGAATTTATCCTGTGTGGGGTTAGAGATATGGGTATGCCCCTAATTTCAAACTGGGATATGCTAGATATTTTCTCTAATTATTACCATATTCAACTGGTGGGATTCATACTTGTGGGAAGGTATTTTCATCTGCTCATTTGTTGTCATCATATTTGAATGATGATATTCATATACATCCACAAGAATTTGTATCTTCTTATATTTGGTTTCCATCATATTTGACTGATGGGTTTCATATTCATCCTTAGGAATTTGTCTCTAATTGTATTTGGTTTCCATCATATTTGACTGGTGGGCTTCATATGTATTGGTAGGGATATATTTCATCCTATAGTTTTCCACTCTATTTAGCTATCATGTTTGGTTTATATTACGAGTAATTTTCATCTGACCATAACCATTTGCCTCTCTATTTGGATGATGAGCCTGGTGAGTAGTAGTAGGAATTTGTTCATGCTCATAATTTTTCATCATATTTGATCGACATGCTTCATAAGAGGGAGTAGGAATATACGCCTTCTTGTGATGTGCCGTCGTTTTTTCATGGAATTCATCTTCAATAGGAATCAGGACAATGGCTTATTCCTAATTATAAGGTCTTATCCCTTCACGAGCCACCTCGAGGACTTGGTTCCATAAGACTTTAGATGGGGCATTCGGCACAATATCCTCTTTATAGTGAGGATGTTAGGTCACATGGTGTGGGAAGTAGTGATTTCTAGTAGGGGACCTTGGGTGGGACCCCTATGCTACTAGGATGAAGTTATTGGTGATGAATTCATCAGCATATCAATGGTAATGGAGGAAATCATTTTAATATTCTAGGGAAAGGATCCCAAAACAATTGGAGATGGCTAGTAGAGCCTTCTAATTTTGGACTGCCAACCGTTATTAGGTGGACTGCTGGCGGGGTTTCACAGACTAGAGGGGCTTTCTTAGCTACCTATAGGGTGGTGATAGTACCCTTCTGGAGGTACTCTCTAACCAGTGAATTTGAGACCCAAATTTGAAGATGTTGTGTGGGCGATGGAGTCATTTTCTTCATAGAGGACTCAGCCAGTGCAGTGGATAGTATGCGTGTCTCTGCGAATTGGTGAGATGCCATTGGATTAAAGGAATAACTAAAGGGTTCCTCCAATATATGTGAAAAATACAGAAAAAATAACCTCTTCAAAGTAGCATCTCATGAACACATGTGTAATTGATAGTCGCATTTCACCCTCTTCTATTTTGGATGCGAAAGGGGCATAAAGCGGGATAAAAATGCCGCCTTTGTTAAGGATTCATGTCAGGTTCACCATTTTTGTTTCCATAATAGATTTTTGTTTCCTGAATGGTTGATTACAAGGGGTTGAATGGTATGAAATCATTGACATTGGGTACAAGTTATTCGAATGGTCTCCAATGGGTTTTGTTCATGGAGCCGAAAATGCCCAATAGATCTTATATTCATGATTCATGGACCTACTTTCCAAAGGTAGACATTCATTGGATAATTTGTCCAATAAAGCTTAAGAACTCACATTGGTCGAGTAGATGGGAATTCAGGCTCATCACACTCTTTTTGGGGGAATTATTGCATCTTTTGATATTCTCTTATATATTTAAGATATGTTCATGAATCCTTTGTTCATTCTCAAAAGTGTATATTACAGATTACCCCGAGGTAATGATAAATGATTAGTATGCATGGGTTTAGAATCATTTGTATGTTACTGAGGCTTTCCATCAATGGATGAATATATATATATATATCCAAGGTTCTCCATCAATGTTCTCCTTTTATGGACATATTAGGGATTCCTTGGTCATTTTCTAGGACGATGCTAATTTTAATCCACTTGGTGAGGTGCTATGGAGTTTACCATCATCTAGGGGGACATAAGTTGGTTTTATATTAGGATCGAACCCATAATATGGTATTCCTACGTATCCTCTTGAGAGGAATCAAAACCCACATATTTTTGTGCCACTTAATAGGTAAAATCACCTTTTAAGGTCATGTGACAAGGACCCAACCATGAAATTTAACTTCATATAGTGAGGATGCCTAGGTGAAAGGTACTTGGTCATGGATGGTGTGGGACTTATACCGAGGTGGCCCGAGGGACCCTAGAGAGATATGGTATTCCCGATTGATATGACCCTATTGGGAATGTGGCCCATACGACATCAGAGTGAATTTGGATGTTGGTTTTGGTCCTTATGGAGGCTTCCTACATATCCTAGTTAGTTGAGAATGAAATCTCATGTAGTTCAAGTGGATAGGGATTACACATGGAAGTTTCCCATTTAGAGGGAAATTATTGAGACTTACACTCAGGAGATTCCTATTTGACGTTTGAAGTTAGGGATTATATCCATGGAGAAGGCCTGGGTGGTTAGGGCTTACACATGGAAGATTCTCGTTTGGGGTTCAAGATCATGAATATATCATGATTGTCACTAACCTCTATGCCCATGCGAGTCATGCTGAGTGTGAGAAACAAGTGGGAGTAATGGATCTGAAGATCGCACGACCAGCCCTATCTACTGATGGACGGAACTGGATCCCAAAGGGATAGGGAGAGGAATTGGAGTGTGGTTGTATCCTTCTTTATTTACATATCTAGGATAGTCACATCTGGTGATCTATTCGGCTTCATCCCGGGATTGTGAAGAGGAGAAAAAGTGACACCTCACATAAGAAAGGATAGGGATTACCTCATGATGAGTGCCCTATGATTGGTTCTGGGGAAGAGAGTAATGTCTAACATTATCCCTCATCGAAGGGAAAGGCCATTGGTTTCCCTTAATCCCTAGAATAGGGAGGTTCACATGGGAACCCCAAGGTTAGAATCCACATTACCATGGGAATGTAAACTCAAGGATATTCCTTGGGTCCACTTTACTATGGAGATTACCCATGAGAATCTACTTACCACAGGTATGTGAACCTGAGATGACACACTGATGTGCCTGATGATTTTATCATACATGTCGGGCAGCTTTAGAGAACACCATGGCTTGATTCCATTAGACTGGTTTGTGGAGGGTCCAACATGGAGGCCGATAACACGATGGAAATGAGTGAAATAAGCTGGTGAATAGAACTCCCTAGGATGTCCTATTCAGCATAGAATGTTCTTAGGTGGGATGGGATTCCATTTACATAGAATATTGCTACACGGGTGAGGGTATCATTCACATTGCACTATGTTATGCAGACCTGGGTTATTCCCATGTAGCATGCTACTATGTGGGACCAAGTTCCACCCATGTAGCATTTTTCTATGAGGGGTCGAGTTCCTATCGTGTAGTATTTTGATACATGGGGTAGGGTTCCACCTACATAATGTTTTGTTATAAGGGATATTTATCTTCATAGGGGTCAATTATTTTACACCTTGTGGGTCGGTCCACAAAGGGGTTTTTGAGTTCACAGATGGATCATTGATTTATTATTCCCTTTTTACTATTATGTGGAGTATTTTTACCTACTTGGAATCATCAAAGAGGATACTATTTACGTGGTGCCTCATCTCTCATTTGTGTCAGATTCTTTAGTTCAATCTCATCTGTTCCGTCAGTGTCATTTTTTAGGACCCCTATGGGGATCTATTTATAGAAGAGTAGAGGGACCAAATACTATCATGGCTAGTCATCTTTGGTGGGTTGTGGTCCTTTTGTGAGAGCCCACAGAAGGTGCTTCGGCCTGCGAATGACTTAGTCAGTAGGGGCATCGTTCACGATGGTAGAAATCATTGCCTCAGTCCCGAAAATGTCTTCATTTCATTTTCAGGAGCCGATAATACCACCTCATCCCCAAAACTATTTAGTTTACGGGAAATAGTCCTTCACGAGGGTGGAAATCACCACCTCATTCCCTAAAACAACTTTGTTTTGTTTGCAAGAGCTATCGGTACCATCTCTATCTGCGGACTATTTTATTCACGAGCACTTCATGACACGGTGGAATGCCATGCAAAGTAGTGGTCAGCGAAGCAGTTTTTGATTCACGGTCTTGTCTCTTTGAATATTTTCTTCAATCTTGTTCTGGATTTCATTTTTACCCTTTGTTGATCTTGATATAATTCACTTTCTTAAATGCATAATTTTCAGGACCCAACAACCCTAACTTAAATTTGTTTCACCCTTACTTAACTTGTATAAGTTTCTTTTTACCCTTATATAATTTTGTTTTACCATTACATATTTTTTTTTGTAATTTTATGCATTTTTAATTGAATGTAATTTTAAATGGAAATGTTTTATTTAATATGATTTTATACTGTTAAACAAGGAGATCATGTTTAATTTAATTTAATCATTAATTATTTATATAGTTAATTATGTTATTATATTAAATTCATTTTTTAATATATGAAATGTAAATACTATTTAACTATTTTTTATATTTTTTACTTAATTAATCAAATTTTGTAATCATATTTATTTTAATGTATTCATTCTGAAAATATGTGTGTTTATATAATATAATATAATTTAATTTAATTACTAATATTTTTTCAATAGTCAATATAATTATTTTTTAATTATTTTTTTATATAATTAATGTTATCTATTTATTCTTTTTTATTCTTTTTTTATGTGTCTCTAATTAATACAATTAATGTCAGGAATTCACTTTTTAAAATATTTTTATTATTTATTAATTTTTTTATTATTTTTTAACATCCTTTCATTTAATATTATTTATTGATTTTTAATAATCACTAATTTTTAATATTTTTAATATTTATTCATTTTTTAATATTTATTTATACATAATTATTTATTCTATTATAATATTTTTAAAATGTTTGAAATTTATATAATCAATTTATTTAGGTGCATTTTTTAATATTTTATTCATTTGTGTACATGTTTACAATTCATTTAATTAATCTTATGAATTCATTTTTTTAAATAGTTTTTTATCTATTAATTTTTATTTATTCATTTTTAATATTATTTTAGTTAATATTATTAATTCATTTTTAATACTTATTAATTTTTTATATTTTTTGGAATTTAATCAATTTATAATATTCATTTATAAATATTTATTTAATAGGTTTTTATATTTTTAATATGTTTGTAATTTATATGAACAATATTTATTCATTTTTTTTATTAAGTTTTAACCTTTTTTAATATGTTTAAATTTTTTATAATTAATTTATTTAAATTAATTTTTTAAAAAAAATTAATTTGAATAGTTAATATTATTCATTTTTAATTTTTTTTTGAAAAAGTGAGACATGAGTTGGTTACCCAACCCATATCACTACAAAATTTATTAAAGAAGGTAAGAGTTACAAGGTATACCTAAGGTGTAATGAAGTTACACCATTAAGAAATTGAAAGAGGTTACACATAGATTTACAAGCATAAAAAAATAAAAAAAATGAAAATGAATAGATTAATATCAAGAAATCCAACCTTCAGTAGCTAGAGATCCATGCACTATGAGGCTTGATTCAAATTGAAAATCTAGAAGCTTATGCTCCCTCACTTTAAATGTATTGAGGCTACCAAAAGTAATCGGGTTGAATCATATTTCCATAATGCTACAGGAGAAAGCATAATCAGCCCTTCCAAACACACCAATCCAAAATAAATCATATGAATAGATATCCATTAATGGAGAGATTATAGTAGAAAAAATCCATTCAATATAGAGAAAAAAAATCACAAAATCCACACAGAACATCAAAGTAGTAGCACATCATCTTTTTTAGAAAAAAGGCCACCATAAATTTTTCAAAACCATGTCACACCATAATATAAAAATTTCAGAAATCATGAAATAAACACCCCCAAAGTACTTAAATCTATATGAAGGAACCTAGCTACTTTTTGAAAGACTTCAATCAGATACCCAACACAGACAAATAGAATCATGTATAAGAAGTGAAAAAACTCAGATTTACAAATAACCTTGAAGAGATCAAAAATAGTTATATAGTGAAAATAGCCAAGAAAAAAAATTAATAAAACCATCATTTAGATACCAAGAAAATCATATTAAAAAGGGAGAAAACAATGAAGATTCATTACCATGGAATTACCCTAAAACTAAAATCCAGATTTTTTTTAAATTTCTCCACCATCTTAATAAACATGCATTTTCTGATTTGAAGGTAAGTCATCATAATAATTCCACCATCCTGATATTTATGAAATATGATTTCATCATTCTTATACATCCAAGAGTCTAGATCCCTAAAAAAACAATGTATCCCCAATATAATACTCATCCCTCACGGTAGGGTCATCATTATTATCAAAAAAAATTCCTTCAAATTATCTTCATCATAGGATATAGTAAAATGTTCAACAACCATAGGCTATGGGGGAATATCTAATTTTTCATTATTGGAGACCTCTAGGGACCTATTAAAAATTATTATCTCAAAGTTAGAGTAATCTATACATTTTTAAGTCTTCTTGTAATTTCGAGTAATGTAGCCATCCAAATCAACCATTGGGGTTTTACCTTTTCTAGAACACGATTTCAAGTAAGAATCCTCAATTTGACAAGATTTCTCATGATCATCATGTAAAAATTCACTAAAATTGGTGTTTCTAGTCTTTCCTTCCCCTTGTAAGGGTTGACAAACTTTTATGGTCACAAAATAAGAGGGATTAGGCTTGTTGCGATTATCCCTATCCTCATTATTAGACTGAGTATTATGCACAACATCCTTACATCCTGAGAAATATATAGAAGAGTGTTGATTATTAGATGGACCAGTGATATTTTGATTGAGATCATTAATAATATGATCCTCATGATGATCAGAGGAAGAATAAACCATCCCATTTTTCTCTCCCTTTTCAATCCAAATTGAATTAAAATGTGTAAGTGGGCATGAAACATAAGGAATTATTTAAAATTCCTTTGTGGGATGTCCAATTCCTAAATATTTATGGCAATAATATGGAATATTTTTGAAGAAAACTACCTATACAAAACCATGGTCACCATTTTGAATCCAAATACAAGGTGACAGAGATTATGAAATATCAAATTCTGCATAGATTCTAGTAACTGAAGGTCAAAAGAAATTCTTAGTAACATCATCTAATTTAAGGGGTTTCCCAATTAAACAAGCAATCAAAAAAAGGGAATCCTATTTAAATAAATACAATGGAAGACTAGAGAACCCAATCCAAATAGGTACAAAGGGGGGTGCAGAATCAATGCAGAAATACAGGGACTATTTCAATGCCTTCATGAAACAGACATTGAAGGACCACGATCCTCTCAACCAAAGTCGATAGTAATCATTTTCTAACAAAAATAAAAAAATCACATGTGAATATTCCATGAGACCAACACGAAAGGGAAAAATCCAATATTTTCTGGGGTCTTTCAATGGAAAATTAATGAGGTTATAGACTTGATAAACTTTCCAACAAGCACAAATCATATATTGGAAGCAAGTAATTGTATTTATAATCACTTTCTTAGTGCTGATAAACCATAAATTTTATCAATGCTAAAAAAACAATGATAAAAGTAGTATATCTCACCACTTATATTTTTATCACTAATAAAATAAAATTTTATCAGTGATTTTCAATAAGCGCTGATAAAATCCTTATCCCTCTTTATAAAAATAACCCTAACATTGCATATTCCTCACACCACACTCAATATCTCATGGAACTGAAGGTCTATTGTAGATGAATTCGATCATTTTGAAAAAATCAGACCTCAAATATGAATTTATGATGTTTTTAACTTGTTTTATAAGTGATATTATCCTCTATAATTGGTAATGTGGTCCCCCCACACCTTCTAGTCTCTACTGCCCTAGCGGTCTCATTTTTCTTATTACTGCTTTACCTATGCATGTGTACCTAGTTCGTATCGTGCCTAAAACTTTTTGGATTTAACAAGGTTTGACCATAGATTCCATTCACCAAGAAATAGGTAGAAACTTCCTTCAAGTGAAACAAAAGTAACTCTTTTTTTATAGTAGTCAATACAAGATTTAAATTAAATAGTCTAGTTTATTACTGAAATATGGGTAACTATCTCTTTTTTATGGATAATGAAGTTACATGAAATTTTTGAAATAAAAGTCGTGAGGGATATTTAATTCTTCACTTATTAATTGATCCATTACTTTTCCTAATATAAAATATTTGGAAGTAGTAGTATAAAAAAATAAATAATTATTAATGATGAAATAAGAACAATATCTTAGACTACGGAATATTTGGATTATGACTCCACAAGTATATGATCTATAGTAAATAATCACCCTTATTTAGGTTATATATAATACTTATTACTAATTTAAGCTTTATTATATATTTGTTTACACTCATAAAGAAGGTCACTTTTTCCTCTATGGGTTTCATAATGAAATCTAGAAGTTTGATTCAATAGATTGCAGATGAAATCCCTTTAAAATATGAATATATCCATCGAGCTTATCATCATATAATCCTTCTCCTCTAGTTTACCATCTAAATTATATAGGAGATAATTATTTTCCTTATGTGAAATCTTTAACTATTCTTTACACCACTCTTTTAAGATAGACATCAAGGCTCCTTGGAGTTTTCCATTTCCATTCCTAAATTCATATCATGAAAAATTATTCATATATATCATATTGTTACTTTAATTTATTATTCATTCTTGCAATGGTATCCTTTGAATCCATCTCTTTCAGCATCAACATTCTATTATATTCTTCCAAATTTGCAACATATGTAGAGTTTTTTCAACCTTTAGACTTTAATAATTCAACTTTACTTCTCAAGACTTGAATGATCTCTTGTTTGTAACATATAAAAACTCTTTACTTATAACATTATGTGATTTCATATTTTCTACCATAATCATCCAAGCATTCAAGTGAATATAATATGCACATCAATAAGTAATTTTTTTGTATATTTTTTTATAACAAAATATTATTATATATACCATAATACTTATCCATTTGTATAAATCCATAGGTTTATTGTGAACATTGATAGTGATAAGGAGTGAATCATCTCCCATGATGAATTAATTTCATAAGAATAAGACTGATTTATGATATGTGACTTCTTTTAATAAAAAATAAGTTTTATCATACTTAAAATTCATATAATTATTGGTCTTTATATGTTCTCACAAGTTGTTAACATAATGACAGTTTATATCAAATATGATGACTATATGTGTGTGCGTATAAAGAATAGACATTTAGGGTTCTAAGCTCGTAATATTTTTTGTATTTATTTATTTTATTAAATATGAACATTACCAAATAAAACAGGATAGATATTAATCGAAAATGGATGGATTTCAATCATTTGAAAAAAGAGTATGAGGATGGGGTGAAAGTGTTCATAAATTTTGTAAAAGATCATGCAAATTACCATTCTCAAATCATTTGTTCATGTTTATGATGTTGTTATTCGACACTAATTAGTCTAGAGGAGTTGGACGAACACTTTATCTATTATAGAATATATCAAAGTTATAAATGTTGGACTAAACATGGGGAAGAACTGAATATAGCTAGTGACTAGGATAACACTACATTTTATGGATCATTTAATATGATTACAAGTATTAACAATGATAAATATTGTATCAAGTATATGATTATATATTTAAATGATGATGAATATTATATTGAATAAATAAAAATGATAGTTGAAGATGAAATTTGTGATTATCTAAAAGTATTTTAGAAGTTAAGGAGTTGTGAAAAGATGTCATTGTATGTCGGTTGTACTAAATATAAATCATTGTCTACCATACTAAATCTATATAATGTAAAATCTAACAACAGATGGAGTGACACAAACTTTACTGAACTAAAAACTCTCTTGAATGATATTCTATTGGAAGATAATGAGCTTCCTTTCCAAATATATGATGCTAAATTAATTCTAAATTCAATGGGTATGATCCCTGAAAGAATAAATGTTTTTCCAAATGACTATATAATTTTTTGTAAGGACTATAAATCACTTAAAAAATATCCAAGGTGTGTTGTGTCTTGATACAAGAAATATGAATCAATTCCTTTGAAAGTTGTATTGTATTTTAAAATCATTCCAAGGTTTATGCACCTATATAGAAGTGAGGAGATTAAGAGGCAATTAAGATGGCACACAAATACAATAAATAAAGATGAGAAACTTCATCACCCAATAGTCTCTCCTTAGTGGAATAAAATTGATCACAAGTATCCTGAATTTTGAAATGAGCCTAGAAACCTTAATATTTTGATATCTATAGATGGAGTGAATAATTTTGGCTTATAAAGAATAACTTACAATACATGGCTAGTTATGTTGGTAAATTATAACTTTCCACCGTGGTTATGCATGAAGAAAAAATAAATTATGTTGTATCTATTTATATCAATACCAAAACAACCAGGTAATGATATTGATTTTTATTTGGATCCATTGATTGAAGATTTTAAATTAATGTGAGATTCAAGTGTTATGTTTTATGATGCTTACAAAAATGAATATGTCACATTGTAAGTGATGATAAATAACTTTCCTACTTATGGAAATTTTTTAAGATATAAAATTAAAGGAACTTAGGGGTATTCCATTTGTGAACAAGTTACAAGATTAGTTAGGTTGAAACATTCATCAAAGACGGTGTTTCTAAGACATCGTAGATTTCTTCCCCAATGACCTAAATAATAATCTTGGACAACGTCATTTGATGGGAATTCATAAGAAGTAACAAAACCATCTCCACTAATAGGTGATCTACTTTTTGATAAATTAAAAGATATAAACACTACTTTTGGTAAACCTTCTTCAAAAAACCTTATGAAAATTGGTTTGAAAATAGATCAATTTTTTTTAATTACCATTCTGGAATTGTTTTTTACATAAGACATTTTATTGATTCCATGCATCTGGAAAAAGTGTATTTCATACTATCATTGGAACATTACTAAATTCACCTAGAAAAAGGATGTTATTAAGGCTAGGTTGGACATTTTTGACATGGGGATACATGAAGAGTTGGTGTGAGTGAGGGGTGAAAGACAAAATTTTCTTCCTCCAGTTGCTTAAACTCTTTCCAGGAAAGAGAGATATCAGATTTATAGCTTCCTAAATGTTTTAAAGGTTCCAAAGGGGTATTTATCAACTATCAAGAATATCAATTCATTTTCTGATTTAAAGTTAAAGGGCCTGAAATAACTTGGATGTCATGTTTTGATGCAAGATCTAATGCATATAGCTTTGTATTTCATTTTTTAGAGTGGAACCTTGAGACACATTAATTATTTTACATTTTGATAAATAAAAAAATTATTATATTTATTTATAGTAATAATATTGTTGAATTTAATTGTTTATTAATTATTTCATCATTTTTTTATTATTCATATCATTACTTATAATCTTTTTTAATTATTTCTTATGAAAAAAATAATTTTTGTAAGTTTTATTTTACCATTCTGTATACTTTTTTAGATTATATTTAACTTTATGTGAGTTTATAAAGTCTTTTTTTACCCTTACATAAGTTCTTTTTACCCTTATCAAACTTCCCTTGTTCATTAAAATAAGTAGTTTTAATTTGTCTTTACCATTACACATGGTTCTATATACCCTTACACAACTTACCTTTTACCATTACATGAGCTTTGATTTACCCTTACACAATACATGTAAACCCTTTTGTACCATTATGTAACTGTATTCTACCCTTATGTGATCTATATAACTTTTGTTTTACCTTTACATGGTGTTATAACTCACCCTTTCATAGTATACATAAAATGTAAGTTAACTTTATGTAGTTAATTTCCTTACCCTACACAGCACTTAGTGACCCTTACACAAGGTATTTAAACTCATTTACACCTTTATAAAAATCCAATGTTACCCTTATTCATATTTTATGTAACCCTTACACATGTTTCATTTACCCTTCTGTGGGTTCCCATCTACCTTTAAGCAATAGTTACAAAGCATGTTTACCCTGACACAATTACTTATTACCCTTATGCAAGATATAAAATTTAGTTCTTACCATTATGTAGGTTATAGAAAATTAGTGTTACCTTTATGTAGCATGAATTTTATGTGAAATTTACCTTTACACAAACCTTGTTTTTTCATATTACCATGTTTCACATTTTTTTTCTTGATATATTGAATTGTTTCATGTCTAGAATAAGTGTTTAAGCTATTTTAATCACTCTATAAAATCATAATAATAATAAAGGGGCTATTATAAGTGTTTTTAAATTTTTTTAAACATATTTATGTGAATATTCAAAAATTTATTGTTATCTCACATGATCTTTTAGCATGAAACTCAAAAATCAGATTTTCTTATTTTGAGTCATTTTTTTTGTTTTTAATGTTTCTAAATTCATATTAGATGATAAAAAACTTATTAAAACCTATTTTATAGTCTTTAATATAGTGTTATTCATTTTTTAATTTCTACACATCAATATTTATATATTATGCAAGATTTTAAATTTTGAATTTTAAAGAATGTTGTGAAATTTTCATGAGATTTTCATTAACATGTTATTTTGGAAGTTTTTTACTATTAAAATGATGATTTAAAAAAATTGAATTATTATTCAGGGTTTTGAATATTGGATGAGATTGGGGTGATAATTTTGTAATGATAATATCCTTCTCTCTCCCTCTCCAAAAATTATGTAACTATCCTTTTGAATTTTAATTTTCTAACCTTTTTCTCAATAATTTTTAGTTTCTATCTTATTTAAGGGGTTTGAAAATTGATTAAAATGTGGTTATGAGATACAAAAATAATAAAACAATAATTCTTTGACTTTTTGATCTCGTACACTTTGTTTACCATTTCTAAAAATTTATCAATGAGAAACTGAATCTTTTATGACTACTACATTAACCTTGAAGAGATATTTTGATCCTTACTCGACAACCATAGGTTGGTCTTCATCATTCATCATTGATTTTTTATAGTTTATTTTTTTTTATTTTATTATTTCTTTATTATCAGCTATGTTTTAACTTTGTCTTATGATTTTCCCTTACAAAATAATTCCTTCTTCTCAGGTTGCTACTCCTGGATTTGAAATTCGGGATCTAAGGGTCATGACTCCTTGTATATAAAGTTAGTGTTGTATCAGGTTATGAATATCAGATCCTAAAGTTAGGAACATTCGTTTTGTGACTCCTACTATCTAAAGTTAGTTTTTTAATTAGGTTGTGACCCCCATACAAAATCCAGTGCATCTTTCTAGTTATACCTCCACTAGAAATGGTACACATTGTATTAGGTTATGATTATCCTAAAAAATAAGGTAGTGAAAACATATGTCTCTCTAACTAGAGAGGTATAAGATTATACTATGTCCACTTTGGACTAAACTTCTATAAAAACCCCTATGTTCTTTATTCTATTAATTAACTTTGATAATTAATTTAGATAATTAATCCATCTCTTTAAATTTTGTAAAGATGATCTATTCACCACACTATAGATCATCTTCCATCACCTTATCCGACCTAATAATTGGAATCAAAGGTTGAAACTTTTAGGAATTTTTAGTTTAGTGTATGTTATTGTTTTATTGTGCCAACATTTTCCAAGACCTCATAGTCTAAGAAAAATATCTATAAGATAGTAGGAATGAACATGAATGATGGGTGGATTCCTCAAAAATCTCCCCACTTTGATGGAAATGACTACGGTTGTTATCAATTCATAATAAAGGAATACCTTAAGTAGTTAAGCATAGAACACTGGTCGATTATAGAAAAAAATACAAAACACTAAAAGATGAACCATATACTCTGATAGGAAACAATTCTTCTATATATGTTTTGAATTACACAATAGTAAATATTTTATATTTTTCTATTAATAGAATTTTTTTACTCATGTGTTTTTATGCAAGACAACTAATAAGATTAAAATGATTCTATATGTTACTCACCTTGGCTTAGATAAGATGATTAGAACCAAACTTGTAATTCTTTTAGTGGAGTAGCAAGATTTCAAGATGGGTGAAAATGAAAGTTTTAATCAAATGTTCCACTGATTCACAAGAATTATGATTGGAATGAATTACCTTGGAGAAAATTAGGAGAACCCTGTACTTTTTGAAATATTCCTAGGATCTCTACCCAAAAAATAGAATGAAAATAATGTTTTGATCAATGAAATTAAGAATTTAAAAAATTACACATTGGATGAACTCATTAAATATTTTCTCCAATATGAAGAGACAAAAAAAGTACAAGAAGTTACCAAGTAAAGATCAAAATAATGATTGAAAATAAAATAATGGTATTACATATGGATAATATGTAACTTGTTATGAATGTAGAAATATGGGAAATATCATACCAGATTTTCTAAAGTTGAATAACGAAGGAAAAGATATAAGATACAAGAAGGAAATGAAATGGGCTTATCATGCTGGATGGATTTTTACTGAAGAATCCAATTCATGCAATGGATCTGAAAGTGATAAAGAGACAACTAACATATGTTTTATGATAGAAAATAAAAATTAGGTATGTAATTATTCTAATATAGTTATTATTATGATAGTGATGGTTATAGATTTGATTAATTATACAAAGAAAATGAGAATCTTTAAAATGATGTTTTAAGAGTTAATAAGTTGTATAAAATTTTAAAAGATGATAATAAGCGGTTGATCAAGGAAAGCAATAAAGTTAGTAAAGAGAATGATATTATCATAGAAGAAAAGAATAATATTTTTTGGAAAATGAAAATCTAAAAATTATATCCTTTACTTTGATATAGAAAATGAGAAAATCCAGATTTTGATGAAATATATTTTTAAGCTAAAAATAAAAAATAAAAATTTTAAAAATTCCATTTCATCTAGAAAATATAAATTATGTGATGATCTTGAGTTTTTTTAGAAGTAAAATATTAATCCAAAAAAAGGAATTTATAATTTGAAAGAAACTATTTCTACCTATGTTCAAGGAAAGGAAAAATATGATAATATAGTAGCTATGATGAAACCAAATAGATATAAGACTGGTTTTCATCATAATCATTATATTCCTAACATGTAAAAGAATTATTTTATTAAGAGTTTTATAGGTAAGGTATCAACAATTAATTATTTCAAATTCTAGTTGAAATAATATTATACTGATGAATTTTCTCTCAGGTTCCCTCGTTATCTCAGCATCACTAAAGTTTTTTATCACTAAAAACTTATCTTCTCATGTGTCATTCAATAAATGTTTTAAATATGTTTTGGTACTAAAAAATTCGCTTACTAACCCAATTGGACCCAAAATAGCATGGGTACCAAAAGGTGTTTGTGTTTGATTTTTATAGGAATCTTTCACATGTAATTCAAAATTTAATCAAGTTGTGAATTCTATACAAATAAAGTTTCATTTCATGGAGCGATAACTATTCATAACAATAAGTATTTGACTTTTTAATACCATTGGCATGTTATTTGAAATTTATTTTATGTTTGGCTAGCATGCATATTCATATTGTTTTATAATATGGTATGTTGGAAAGTGATTTAAAATTTATTTTATTTTATCTAGTGACCTTATATTCTAGGTTTTATTTTTTGGTTTACTGATATGTGATAAAATTATTTTTAAATTATTTTCATATATTTTAAAAATTCATTGAATATCTTATAATCTATTTTTGTTGCTTATTTTTTTTAAATAAATATTTTTGGGGGAGCTATCATTTTTTTATATGTATTAAATTTATGGGGAGTTTATTTTTCATGATTCAAATTTTTAATTTGGGAGAAAATGTGTTTGGAAAATTTGATAATTTTTTCCATGTTTATTTCAAAACGGGGATAAATGATGTTTTCAAATTTTTAGATCTTTCTGATCAATTCCGAAAAGGGGCAGAAATTTTTAAATTGAAATTTTGTTTTGGAATTATAAAAAATGGGGTGAATGTTATAGTATCACCTTGAACCAATTTAATTATTTTATATTTTGATAATTAAAAATATTATTGTTTTTATTTATAATAATAATTTTGTTTAATTTAATTATTTGTTAATTATTTCATAATTTATTTTTATTATCCCTATTATTATTTATAATAATTTTTAATCATTTCTTGTGAAAATTTAATTTCCTTAAGTTTTATTTTACTCTTATGCATCCTTTGTTAAATTATATTTATCTTTATGTAAGTTTTGAAAGTCTTTTTTTACCCTTAAATAATTTTTACTCTTACCCAACTTCCCTTGTACCATTACATAAGTAGTTTTAATTTTTATTTACCTTTACACATGGTTCTTTATTTCCTTAGGCAACTTACCATTTAACTTTACATGAACTATTCTTTACCCTTACACAATACATGTAAAATATTGTATACCTTTACGTAATTGTATTCTACCCTTATGTGAGTTACTTAACTTTTTTTTCCTTTATGTGTCATTATAACTTACCCTTACGTAGTATAAATAATCTATAAGTGACCTTTATGCAGTGCTTAGTAACCCTTACACAAGGCGTGTAAACTCATTTATAACTTTATGTAACTCTCATGTTACCCTTACAAATGTTCCATGTTACCCTTAAAAATGTTTCATTTACCCTTACGTGAGTTCCTAGATACCTTTACATAGTGGTTACAAAGAATGTTTTCCCTTACACAATTGCTTGTTACCCTTAAGAAAGCTATAAAATTCAGTCTTTAACTTTATGAAGGTTATATAAAATTATTCTTAACTTTAAATAACATGGATTTTACATGAAAATTAACTTTATGCAAACTTGTTTTTTTCAAATTACTATGTTTTACATTTTTTCTTGATATAATGAATTGTTTCATGTCTATAATAATTGTTTAATGATTATATTTCTAGTTGTTATTATGATAGTGATGGTTATATATTTGATGAATTATATAAAGAAAATTAGAATATTTAAAAGTATGTTTTAATAGTTACAAAGTTTTATAATGTTTTGAAATATAAGAATAATAGGATAATCAAAGAAATCAATAAATTTAGTAAAGAGAATTATATTCTAAAATAATAAAAGAAGAATTTAATTTTGGGAAATTAAAAGCTAGAAAATTTTATCCTTGAGTTTGATCAAGAAAAGGAGGAAATAAAGATTTTGGACAATGGTCATTCTATACTGAAAATAAAAAATTAAAATTTGATAAATTCTACTTCATATATAAAAGATAAATTCTATGATGATCCTGAGTTTATTTAGAAGGAGAATGTTGATTTGAAAAAGGAAATTTCCAATTTTAAAGAAACAATTTATATATTTGTTCAAGGAAAGGAAAAATTATAAAATGTTAGCTATGATGAAACCAAATAGATATAAGACTAGATTTGGTTATAATCACCATATTTATAAGATTTACATGACTTATTTTGTTAATGTTTCTATAGGTAAGGTATCAATAGTTACCTATTTCAAATGCTGGTTGTAAGGAAATTATGTCGATGAATGTTCTCTCAGGTTCCCTTAGTCTCCCAGTATCACTAGAGTTTCTATCTCAAAAAATTATCTTCTCATATAAATTATAATAAATGTTTTAAATCTATTTGGGTACAACCCAATTGGACTCAAAATAATATGGGTACCAAAAGTTGTATGTGTTTGATTTTTATAGGACTCTAACTCATGTACTTAAACAATTAATTAAGTGGTGTTTTCTCTACAAATAAAATTTCATTTTATGCTGTAATAATTGTTCATAATAGTAAGTATTTTAATTTTTATAATTATTGGAATTATCTTTAAAATTTATTTCATTTTTTTACATAACACATATTCATATTGTTTTATCATATGGTATGTTGGAATGTTCTTTAAAATTTATTTCATTTTGGCCAGTGAGTATGTATTTGATTTTTTATTTTTTTCATCTATAGGAATGTGCTAATTTTATTTTAAAATTCTTTACATATAATTTAAAAATTCATTAAATATCATATTATCTATTTTTGTGGATCTTTTTTAAGCATTAATTTATAGGGAGTTATATTTTTTATATATATTTATTTAATTTTGGGGGAGTTTACTTTTCATGATTATATTTTTTTATTTTAGTATAAATGTTTTTAAAATTTGATAATTTTTTCCTTATTTGTTTCCAGAAGGGGTGAAAATGATGTTTTTGAATTTTTAAATCTTTTTTATCAATTCCAAAATGAGGTCGAAATTCTGAAATTGATATTTTTTGTGTTGTAATTATCAAAAAGGGGGAGAATTTTAGAGTGAATCCTTAAACCACTTTAATTATTTTATATTTTTATAATTACAAATATTATTGTTTTTATTCATAATAATACTTTTGTTGAATTTAATTTTTTATTAATTATTTCATCATTTATATTATTATCTCTATTATTCTTTATAATATTTTTTAATTAGTTCTTATGAAAAATTAGTTTTCTTAGGTTTTATTTTACTCTTATGTATCCTTTGTTAAATTATCTTTACCTTTACTTAAGACTTGAAAGTCGGTTTTTACCCTTACGTAAGTTATTTGTACCCTTACACAACTTCCCTTGTACCCTTACATAAGTAATTTTAATTTTTCTTTACCTTTACACATGGTTATTTATACCCTTATGCAAATTACCTTTTACCTTTAAGTGAACTATGCTTTACCCTTATTAAATACATGTAAACTATTTTGTACCATTACATAATTGGATTCTACCCTTATGTGAGCTATATAACTTTTGTTTTACCTTTACGTGGTGTTATAAATTGCCCTTATGCAGTATATATAAAATGTAAGTTACCTTTACCCAGTGATTTCTTGTACACTTACACAACACTTATTGACCATTAAAAAAGGTACGTAAACTCATCTATACCTTTATGAAACTCACATGTTACCCTTATGCATGTTTCATGTTACCTTTATACATGTTTCAGTTACCCTTACATGAGTTCCAAGATACCTTTACAAATATGTTACAAAGCATGTTTACCCTAATAAAATTTCTTATTACCCTTATACAAGCTATAAATTTTAGTCCTTACCTTATGCAGGTTATAAAAAATTATTCTTACCTTTATGTAACATGAATTTTACATGAAAATTACCTTTACGTAAACCTAGTTTTTTCATATTACTCTATTTCACTCTTTTTTCTTGATATATTGAATTGTTGTATGTCTATAATAAATATTCAAGTTATTTTAATCACTATATAAATCATAGTAATCATATAGGACCTATGAGAAGTGTTTTTACATTGTTTTAAACATATTTATGTGAATATAAAAGTTGTTCTTGTTATTATGTGTGATCTTTCAACATGAAACTCAAAAAATTTATTTTACTATTTTGAGTCATTTTGTTTGTTTTTAATGTTTATAAATTTATCTAAGATGATAAAAAGCTTATTAAAAATTGTTTTATAACCTTTAATATCATGTTATTAATTTTTTTAATTTCTTCGTATTTACATGCATATATTCTGAAAGTTTTTAAAATTTGAATTTTAAAGGAAGTTGTTGTGAGATTTTCATTGACATGTTATTTTGGAAATGTTTTAATATTCCAATGATGATTTCAAATTAGTTTGAATTATTTTTCATGGTTTTTAATATTGGACAACAGTTAGGTGATAATTGTTTAATGATAATATCCTTATATATCTCTCTTTGATAATTCTATAACTATCTTTTTAAATTTGAATTATCTAACCTTTTAGCTTAACTATGTTATGTTTCTATCTTATTTAAGGAGTTATGGAATTTTTTCAAAGGTGTCTATGTGGTACAAAAATATTGAAACAACACTTCTCCAACTTTTTGATCATGTACACTTTGTTTACCATTGTTGACGATCTCTTAAGGAGAAACCAAATCTTTTACAACTACTACATTAACCATGACGATATGTTTTGATCCTTACTAAAAAACTAGAGGTTGAGTTGTATCATTATTCATCAACTTCTTCCTAGTTTAGTTCGAGTCTTTTGATTTATTTCTTTCTATATTCTCATCCATGTTGTAACTTTTTCTTATGATTTTCCCTTACAAAACCATTCTTTCTTCTCACGTTGTGAATCCCAGATTCTATTGTCTGGATCCAAGGGTTGTGAATCGCTTTATCTAAATTTAGTGTTGTATCAAGTTGTGAATCTCAAATTCTAAAGTTAGGACTATTCAGGTTGTGACTCCTACTATATAAATTTAATTTTATAATTGGGTTGTGACTCCCCATACAAAATTCAGCATGTCTTTCTAGTTATACCCCCACTAGAAATGGTATGTTTTGTATTGGGTTATAACCCCCCCCCCCCTCAAAAATTAGGTATTGAAAATGCATCTCTCACTAATTTGAGAGGTATAAGAGTAAACTAGGTTAACTTTGGACCAAACTAATATAAAAATCCATGTGTTCTTTTCTTTTATTTTCCATTCATATATTAGCTTGATAATTAATATAGGTAATTAATAAATCTCTTTATTTTTTTTCTAATTTGTTCTATTAATCCACCCCCTAGACCATCTACCATTAACCTATCTGACCTAAAAAAAATTCCTAAGAATTTTCATCATACATTAACCAAACTCTATTTATTTTTTAAAGCTATATTCATTAAAGTTATAGACCCGAAAAAATTGACAACTATAGAAAAGGAAATTGATGTCATATTATTTGAATTAAATATTTTCTTCCCACTTTAATTATTTTATATGATGGTTCATTTTATGGTTCAGTTGTTTAGAGATACCCAACTATGTGGTCTTTTACACTATATATGTATTTACCACATTGAATAATATATAAATATTTTGAAAGGGTATGTCAAAAATTGAAGTTGACCAGAAATTTGTATTGTAGAGTGATATATATTTTTGGAATCCATTGAATTAGGTACCAACCACCTGTCTGATGTGGAAATCATTGTTCTACCAAAATATCTTTACATTGAGTGTCTTGTGGGTAAAGGAATTTATGGAGAAAAAAATTCACAATTACTATTACAGAGTGGTTATGGGATCACATTTACCTTTTACATAACATTTTATAGGTTTCTTGATACTTTGAAACCCAAAAATTAATTCTTAGGCATTTGAATCCATCATGGCCAAAAATATAGATATCAATTACCCATAATCAATAGTTTATATGATGGTTTTAAGACCATATTTTTAAGGTTTCAATTGTAAATCTGAATTAAATTTCATAATGACTTTGATGGATAGACAGAGGACTAAGTGCACATGTATTATCATATAATGGTTATGTAATTAATGGTTATACATTCTATACAAAGGAACATGATGAAAACAACATCATAAAAAATTGTAGAGTTACACTTGTGGATGAAGCGATGCATTTTTATGGAATCAAGGATATAAATAAAAATTTTGAAAATATTTTATACCTTTTCATCATCAAACAAATATGGGAGTTGGATTATAAAAAAATTCAAGTGGTGTTTTTTCAATGCAGGTGGGTTGATAACAAGAGTGCAGTTAAAATTGATGAATTGGGATTCATGAAAGTGGATTTCAGTAAGTAAGGGTAAAAATAAGAAATATTTATAATGGCATCACAAATAGTACATTTATTTTATGTTCTAGATCCTATAAATAGAAAGTGATTAATTGTTTTGTTATAAATCAAAACCATAAAGGGGCTAGATGTCAATTAAAATGAGGTTGAACCTTTCATTAGGATGTCATAATCATTTTATGATGTTCCTAATATAGATGGGGTATTGTGTGTTAGATGAGACCACAATGAGGGGATTTAGATACTTGATAAAGGGGTCAAATCCCTTCAACCATTAAAGGGAAAAAAAGAGTTAAATAATTAGGTTATATTTTTTTATACTATACATTGAGTTGACTCATATTATTATATATTAACTATTTCATTTATGTAATATAAATTAAATTTTCAACCACTTCTGTAGATAATATCTTCTGCACATGCTAATGTTCCCAATATTGAAGAACAATAGGTTTATCAACATGTTGATTCTCCCAATGCAAAGGAACAATGAGTTTCTCTATATGTCAATTCTACCAATCCTAAGGAATAACATGATGATTTTGAAGATAAGGAAAATGTAGAATGTGAATAACCTATGTACCGGTAATATAGGAGCGTCGCAGCATGATGGTGTTAACAAAAATTATTAAGGTGAGAAGTATAGGCATCAAATTCAAGGTTGTATGGATTGCACATGACTATCCTATTAAGCCCAAAAGGTGTAATTTCATTAGTTACATTAAGTTCACCACTCGAATGTATGTTCCTATTGATATATATAAGTGGCACAATGCTGTGCATGTGATTAAGATACTAATTTGGGAAGATATTAGGGTAGCATTATGATATACTTTCTTTATTTTATTAAAAAAAATAGTGAAACGTTGATTTACTCTTCATTATCCCTTGCAGAGTGTATTTATACTGGATGAATTCCAAATGAAATTTTTATTAATGCTCACTGGAAAGTCTCATTGAGGATTTTAGATAATTCTTATGAAGCCTCATCTTAGGTATGCTAAATGGAAAGTAAACATGAACCCACCATAGATGTATACACACATGATAAACCAAGAAACATTGAATGCATTTATTGGTCATCGTGAGGAGGCATCTTTTCATGTACATTTTGATTAGTAATAAATTACTTGATAATAAATGGATTGATCATTTTGATTAAAAATTTTTAATTTATGAGACAATAACTAAGTTATGAAAATAATAAGTGTGCAATAAAACCATTGTACACCTACTTTAAATCAAGGATGAGGTATGATTCACTTGAAAAAAATTGTATGTATTTTAAATTTATAGTAATAATTTTATGTGTCGTGAAAAAAATATAATTATGTTTCTTTATTTATATAAAAATTTATGAATCAAAATCCAAATACATTTTCATCCCACATTATGTGCTATGGATGAAGGCTCATTTAAATAAAAACAAAATACTAATAGATGAAAACATGCAAAGATAATGGGAAGTATGTATAAGTATGACATTATAAAAAATTATTCTACCTTAAATAAATATCACATAATAATTATTATGTATTTTTCTATGTTTTTTATCTGATTTAGTCATAAGAATCATCATTGACTATACCCTTTGAACTATAGCATCCTAACCCGGATCACTTGATAACAACAGCCGAACCGATGACCACATGATGTCAAGTGCACCTTCCTGTACACTAGAGGTTACTGACTATAAGTGAGGGTATGTGAAGTTATATTGGGGATACTATAACCTCTTTTTTTAGAGTAAAATAGTGGTATAATAAAAGGATAAATAGAAAAATGATAATAATGCGAAATAGATCATCAAAAGTAAAGCATTCAGATGATAACAATAAACAATCCAAACTGTGGAACCATATATAAAATGATGATTATATTATGTATCTAAGTGAAAGAAACTGGAAAACATGGCAGCGGAGACACATACATATAGGTATATCAAAATGACCAAAAATACCAAAAATATATCTGCAGATAGCATCACAAGTCATAGATCGGTCATGTGCTCCCCTGCTCCCATGATAAAATCAATCAAGCATCGACAACTGAATGCTTTACCCTATCCCTAACTGCATCCATAAAGTCTGTATGGGTACCGATCATCATCCCGAACAGGGTGTGAGATATACTTAGTAGTTCACCACCAATAGTGTTTATAACTATCCAGAATGTTTATATAATATGAGCAATGTTCATATATAATAATGATAAAGTAGTAAGGTAACCGGTAAGGTTTGGATATGGTTCCTGAAGAACACCAAGCTTCCACTACCTACTTTGGACCATGTTGGGAAAACCTCTGAATAGATATCACTGTAAACATATACATATGAGTGTATATGAGTGTATGTATATATATTCACTATATACATAGTGACATTTATAGCCATATATATACATACATAGTGCTAGCCAAGACCCATAGCATAACACAGGCATCCATGTATTGTCACTAATATCTCATAAGGTAGTATGGAACTTCATGAAAAAGTATCATAGATCTTAAGGGTTTCCATGCCCAATCATCATAAGTATACGGTATGTCATGCCTGAGTATCATGGGTGTATGAGATTCCATGATCGAGTATCTTAATAGTAGCGATGCCATTACCAAGTATAATAATATTAGGGATTCCATGCCTTAGTATCATAACAATAGGGACTCCATGTCCAAGTATCATAATAGTAGGGATTCCATGCCTAATTATCATAAAAGTAGGGAACCTATGCCCATGCACTACAAAAAATGCTAATTTTCAATGTTTCTGAAAAACATTGTTAAATGAGGTGTCACTAAATTAGAAACGTTTATAAAAATTACTATTTAGCGACACCTCATTTACCAACATTTTTTATAAATGTTGGTAAATAAACATCGCTATTTAGTGACACCTCATTTATCGACACTTTTTAGAAATATCAGTAAATGAACTTCTCTAAATTAGTGAAATTTATAAACATCATTATTTAGAGAAACCTCATTTACTAAACATTTCTAGAAACATTAGTAAATGAATCATAAATCACCGACGTTTCTAGAAAATTTCATAATTTTTTTGTGGAATTTATATATATTTTTAAACATATATTTTTTTTACATTTACCAATGTTTCTTAAATCCCGTTTATTCATGCTGACCCTCCCTTCCTAATTTTATATTTAGGACTCCATCATCTCCTCCTCCATGGGAGGGGACTCCCATGCATCTATCCCACCCCTCAATATTTTTACCGACCCTTTATCCCATTTATTCACACGCTGCACCTACACACCAAGGAAAAAATAAAATTGCTTCCAGCAGAATTGGAAACAACAACCTGTAGGATTATACCCAAATACCCAACCAACTCACCTATGATAATTATGAATATAAAATTGTGTTATGTTATATATATATATATATATATATATTTCAGTATTAAATAATTAATATTATATATATATATATAATTTTATATATTAATATACATATATTAATATACACACATATATATATGTTTATATTTTATATTTTATGTTTATATATATATATAAGTTTATATTATATTTTATATATATGTGTTTATTTATCTATATGTTTATATTATATATATATATATATATGTTTATATATTTTTAGTGACTTTTCCTAAAAAAACATCCTTAATTTAGCGACGTTTCCTGGAAACATCGTGAATTTAATGAAGTTTTTTCAAGAAACATCTATAATTTAGAGACGTTTATATTTTATGTTTATATATATATACGCACATATATGTTTATATTATATATATATATATATATTATATTTTTATATTTTCTATATATCACATGTTTATATTAATATATATATGTTTATATGTGTGTGTGTTTGTAAATATATATGTGTATGTATACATATATATAATTATAATTATAATTATATGTATATATATAATTGGAAATGTTTTAAAACACTGGTAAAAATGTCTATAAAATATCCATGTTTTCTTAAAAATGTTACTAAACTTAAAATATATGTGTGTTTTTATATATAAATATAAATAAAAATATATATTTATATATCTCTGTGTGTGTGTTTATATATATATATATATATATATATATATATATATGTTTATATATATGTGATTGTGTTTATATATATATTAATATATGTTTATATATTTTTAGTGACGTTTCTGAAAAACATCCCTAATTTAGCAACGTTTTCCAGAAACATTGCTAATTTAGTGACCTTTTTTAAGAAACATCTCCAATTTTGCGATGATTTTCATGAAACGTCACTAATTTAGAGATTTTTTCAGGAAATTTCACCAATTTAGCAATTTTTTTAGGAAAGGTTTCCAATTTAGCGATGTTTTTTAGGAAAGGTCACCAATTTAGTGACGATTTTCATGGAACATCGCCAATTTAGCGACGCTTTTCACAAAACATATCTAATTTAGAGACATTTTTCTTAAAAAATCACCAAATTAGAAACATTTTCAAGAAACATTGCTAAAATAACGACGTTTTCAGAAAATATTGCTAAAATAGCGACGTTTTCATGAAATTTCACTAAAATTATAACTTTTTCAGTAAACATTGTTAAATTGGCGACGATTTCATGAAACATCGCTAAATAGAAAATATTTTCAGGAAGCATCACAAAAATGGTGATGTTTTTAGGAAATGTAGCTAAATTGACGATGTTTTCCAGAAACATCACTAAATTGGTGACATTTTCTGGAAACATTACTAAATTAGCAACATTTTTAAAAAACGTCGCTAAATTACTATTTTTTGTAGTAATATATCATAAAAAAGAAGGGATGTTTTTCCCATATATCATAAACTTGAAGCGAATCCTTGTCCATATATCATAAACCAGAAGGGACTTCGTGCCTTTATATCATAATAGTCAGTCAAAGTCTTTAGTAAGATCTAATAGATGGTTTATTGGTCATTAGAATTCCTATTTAACAAGGGTGTAACCATTTTTCTTTTTAAACATGTGACGTGGTTATACCACTTTCATTCCATTTAATTATATATAGTCTTATAAGTGTGTAATACTTGTTATGCCACTACAATTATCCATTATCATTTATGATATCACATTTTAGTAGCCTAACCAAACACATTGATGGGTGTTTTGGTTATATAACCATGGAAGTCAAATAGGTATATAAAGGGCGCACACAAAGGGGTGGCTCGCATTGAGGTTGATGACCTCTAACATAATTTGGGATATAATAGAGTCATTAGTTTCCATAATTGGGAAACTAATTGAAGGTAGATTCATTTTAGGGGAAACGCTTGATGAAACTAACATTAAAAGAAATATAAACAACTATATACATAAATAATTTTAGGCAAAATTCATAGAACACCTACCTTATGACTGTAGAGAAACACTCATCTAGTATCAGCCTTTAGTTTGGTCCTGATTAGAATAAAATGGAAAAACATACACACCCTAAAAATAGGGCATATGATCTCACAAAAAAATAACTCCATCAACATGAAGAATAATGAAGAAAGTAGCTAAAGTAATGGAGATCTTACAAATGGTGATCCAATGTGACAAATAGTTTTGAAAACATAGGCCGAATAGAGAAGGAATCACAAAGCCTAACTTTAGTCTTATAGGATCTCAAATGGGAGGAGAGAATTCTACTACCCACTAGAAAGAGAAATAAATGAGGGTGAGTTAAATAAAAAGAGGTTAAATGGAACTTCACAACTTTTTAATTGGTTTTACGGTTTGTCCACATGGTTGGCCAAACTGTGCGCCAACTACATGCATCACACTATCTAAGGAGCACATCCCGCATGGCCTACAACACATGGTTGGACAAACCATTTTCATCCCATGCATACCATTTTTATCAACATCTCATAGTCAAAACCTCCCTCAAATAGTTTATACAAACCATGTGTCACCCTTACAAGGCCACACAGTTTGAGGTGCATGGTTAGCACTAATCGTGTGCTAACTGTGAGCCTCTACTGTTTCCACTGAAAACCATAGCTCTGGGCTCCGAACAAGACCCATATACTCTCAAACCCTTCCTTAAACCATGGGAAATATTTATAAGGATAAAACAAATGGTTCAAAATAAAATTATAAGGTTTCTTACCTTAATTAAAAACCATATTCTTATATGACCAACTACTTTTAGTGGCCTTGAAGCAGCCAGAATGATATGGATGCATTAGAGTTGAAGGTTTTTGAGTGTCTCCCTAATCATATTGTGAGAAAATAAATTCATACAGGGATAAATATAATAAAATTTATGAGATATCGTCATGAAAATTGTTGGAAAAAAACTCATGGTAACATTATAGTATTTTTGGGTTGATTGTGTTTGTTGACAAATAAGTTTTCCATGATCAGTTTGAGAGATCTAGAGATATTTTTCAGTAGGAATGTTGAAAAAGATCCAAGATAAAGTAATGGATTCCATGTAAGTGGTATAGAAAATTATGTACACAAGGTAACGATGTTTCCTAATGTTTGCCAAAATTTTGGGGTCCAAAATTTGGATTTTGGCTAGCATCTTGAAAAGATGATTTCCTTGAAGTAATTATGAGAATATGGAAAAGGCATGAGTTTTGTAAATATGGGATTCATAAAGGGTGTTTTGTGAAGGATCAAAGAAATATTATGGTGATCTACACGATAGCAACGAGCATCATGAATGACATCGGTCAGGAGCATCATAAGTGGAACATCACAGCAGTATGAAGGTTTTGACGAAAAGCTCTGCGATTATGACAAGCATCGTGAATGGGAAATTTCCATGGATCTTTGAAAAAAAGGGATCATCATGGTCGAAAAGAGCTAGAATCATGAAATGGTGATGACATGGCTGGAAGGTTCTATAATTTGTAGAAACTTCTATAAATAGGCCTCTACCCCTTCAGAAAAGTAGCAATACTCAAAAGAAATCTTAAGCCTACAGATTCATGAAGGTGGTATGCAAAGAAGTTTGTGAATGATATAAAATCCAACCTAATTTTCTCATAATCACAAAATATGTTTCATTCAAAGAAGTTTGTGAAGGATATAAAATCCAATTGAATGTTCTAAGCATTGTGAAATTAAGGGAATTCACGAAGGTTAATTAAGCTTCGTAAAGGAATAGAGCTTAATGAAAGCTAGTTGAGTTTTAAAAAAGAGGTGTTCTTTGTGAAGGATAAGTGAGATTCACAAAATTAAGTATCTTCACAAAGGCTATTTGAGTTTCATGAAAGAGGAGCTTCACAGAGGTAGTGATCATCACAAAAGTTGTTCAGAAGGCATTGCCCAATAAATATTTAGCAAAGTGGTATTCCCTAGTTTTATAAAAGTAGAACCTCAATAGAGCATCTATCTATAACTAAGGATGTATTAATTAGTGATAATTAAGGGACCTACAAGTCCATAAACTATGAGTGGATCCCTTACTAGAGCTGTAAGAAAAGGAAGATGGTTATTCTTTCCAATGGTAGTGAGCCAGAAAAAGAGACATAGGGAGTGACCCTTGGGAAAGTAGTGAGCTGACCCTAAACCTTGTAAAGGTGGTGAGCCTAGGTATAGACAAGATCTAGCCCTAACCACCATTATTGGTAGTTATCCTTAGTGGATTTGGTATAATCAGCACATTGTCATTGTATGCTCCTGGGACGTAGCGCAATGAGGGTGGACCAAGTAAGATTGTTGTGTCCCATGAATGATTTAAATTCTATTCATACATTGATATGGGTAAGGGAGAGAAGAGAGTTTTGTTTAACAATGAAACAAGATCCTAATGGGTAGAAGGTTTAATCTTCCATACCTTGATTCACCCCCCTCTCAGGGTATTTAACCTAATTGGGTTAACAAAATGATATTCTAGAAGAAAAATATGATTTGTAGTTTGAGTTATTATAGAATGTTATGGGTAGTAATCGAAGAGAATAAAAAACACAACAACAACCATTACATGAATATCTAACCCCCATATATGAGTCAAGCCAGTCCCCTCAAAGGTCCACCTTACTAAAGGTAATCAATTTCTTCATAACTATTTCTATGAAATGTGAATCAGATAGACACTGATTCCTTTCTTATATTGATATTTTATAAGGTGAAAATGATTTTTATTTATATATATCATTACCCACCAATATTATTAATGTGAGGGGAATAATGTATAATATACAAATAGATATTATAAACAAAAAATAAATTCAAAAATTTCATGGGAGAGTGGGGATTCATGTAGCTCACGAGCCGAGTGTCGAGATACCTATTCCCCTTAATGATCTGGATGTTCACATGGTTGAACTTGCTATTAGGAATTTTATAAAATGGAAATTTTATCTTGTTAAAATACATTTCAAATGGGAATTATTCCTTTTCGAATTTTTTTATGAAAAAACTTTAACAATTAAAGAAAAAAAACACCTAAACCAATGAATGTTATTAAAAATTGAGAAAGGGAAGGGTAAACATACGTTTGAATAAAAACAATCTAAAAGATTAACTAATAGATCAAATATAACTTTAGAAGTACCTTTAACCCTCTAGTTAAACTCCTGAATTTACTAATATTATAAGTGTGTATATATACAAATTTTAAAAATAGTGATACAACTATAGTTGATTTTGAAAAAAAATGGTTGAAGAGGCCATTACAAACTTTCTGGGTCTTGAGAATGTTGATGAAATCCTTAATCATGGATGGCTAGGAGCCTCAGTTGAAAATGTATACTTGAAGTGTGGTTTCATATTTTTTCCAATAGTTGATCTACTATGTTAATTATAGTAAAATACTATTCATATTTTTTATAGGTGTATATATCAGTATTATTTGAAGGTAAAACCTTGTGAACAAAAATTAATACTCTTTAGTCCTCACATTACTTCTACAAAAATAATTTCTTTGGAAGAAGAGGAATATTCAGTAATAGTGGAAAAACCATCTAAAATATTTGAAAACGTAATTATAGATGAAAAACTCTTCTTAATGCCCATGATGCAAGAGTAAAAATATATAATTTAATCATATAAAATATATTTTAATTCCTTTAATTACTTATTATTTTTTGTTTTTTAGGGATCATTGGTTGTTCATTGAAGCCAATTTTGATGCTCCAAAGATTTTTTTGGGATTCAATGCATGGAAACCCAAAACATCAACCACGCATGATGACTTTTATCAATTTTTGATACACTACATGAAACATTTTATAAATAAACTTCAAATTTTACATTTTTTATTATATTTTAATTAAAAAAAATTTATGATAGGGCAATGTTTAAATATCAAAAAAATCATGGAATGAAAAAAATTCATGATCATAAGAAGCCTATTAACATCTACAAGTGGATAAGTATTATGCTATATATAATAATATTTCACTATCAAAGAAAATATCAAAACAAATTACTTATTTTTATAAAGGTTTTTTCATTATCTAAAACAAACTAATGGAAAAAATTATGGTTATTACATTTGAAAATTTATGAAAGATATCATATTTCATAAAAAAACTAACATCTCCAAAGAGTAATTTCCAATGATAATTACAATTTCATTTAAAAATTAATACTTTTTTTATTTTTATTTTTCTAATACCACCAAGACCATCGAAAGTACTCATATTAGAAATAGGAAATATATTTTGGTTTAGAAAAGAATGGGAAGAATATATTGTGTCAGCATATATGCAGATATCATGAATATTTTACTTCCTACTACTTATTTTGTTAATTTTATCATCATTTTATCTAATATTTTTATTTAATTTTCTTATCATAGACATCATTTTTATTTGATATTTATTTTTTTGATTACTGGGATTTTTAAATCACCCTTTTATTTTATATATGACCTAGGTTATCCTATGCATTTTTAGGAGCTTGATAGGATTTAGGAGATCGTTATGGAGAATGAAATAAGGATGGCAGGTTTTAGTTTCCTTCAGGTGTATTATAAACCTAATCTTCCAAATACACTATGACACGTGATCTTTGGGATGTTCTTATTGGATACTTATGTTTAGAAATCATGTAATAATATGTATAAAAGGCTTGGGTTTCTATAGGGATGGAAGCATCAATGGATTTTAGGATAGATTTTTTTGGATTTTATTTAGATGTGCATTTCCTTTGGAATTTGTATTGGTTTTATGTATTATTTTTCATGTCTAGTGAAGAAATATAATATATTGGTATTTTTGGTGATGTTTTTATTAAAATTGTGTTCTCTTTTGTTTCACTAATTTTGGTCAATTCTAAATGTTCAAGAGACCTATGATAGGTCCCTCCTCATCATAGGTCTTTTATCTCCCAATCTTAAATGAATTATGTTAGGATAAATTTGGTGATATTTTTGGATTCTTTCTATTTTCTGGGAGGTTATTCTCTATTTTATGATTCTTATCCTTGGGAACTTCTCTAGTTGGTTCCCCACTCACTCACCACTTTACATGGAGTGTTATGGTGGTTTTTCTTCCATTACTTTCTACTTTTATCTAAGACATTATGGGGGGAAAGGGTGGCATAGTGGGGAGAATTGTGGAACCTACATGATGCTATTGTTGTCTATTTAATGTGTTTTTTGGGGTGTTTTATGTTTTTCATGAGTTATCCATTGTTTATGGGTGTTATGTGGGGGGTTCATGAGGAGAAACATCTTTGGATGTAGAAGGTCACAACCATGACACAAAGAATCACATTGTGATGTGATCCTGGGAAGAGGCCCCATGATTTTTTCTATAGACCATCACAAACACGACATAAGATTTCATGCCACAATGTGACCTTATCTTCATGTTATCACAACCATGATGAATCTTGCATGCTATGACATTCCAATGTATTTAGGTCTTCATAAACATGATGAATGCATCATGCTACAACATGACCAGGGCATACTTTTATTTTTCATTATTGATATAATCTCCCTTTGGGGTCTTTTCTTACCCTATTCACACAAGATGGTTGTTTAAATATACCTAGGAAATATTTACTCTATACTCATTTTATTTTTGAGTACCTGTCATTGATTTGATGTTTATTTTCAAGGTAAAACACTCATTCTCTCTTATTCATCCCTTCCCATCTTCCCTACACCCATTACTTATTAGTACGGTCTTCTCTCTCAAACCCTAGGGTCTATGTTGGATGAGATTGAGGTTTCATCTAGTTTTAATTTGATATTTTGGGTTCCTTGGGATTTTAGAGGATGTTTCTTTATTTTATTGGGCCTTCACTATCATATGAAACTTATTGTGACTTGATTCATCTTAGGTTGAGGTAGGTTCTTTTGTAAATTTACTTTAATGAGAACATAATTTTGTTATTGGAATTTTCAATGTTTTACTTATATAAAATATATCTATATGTGATATATATAATACATTTAAATATTATTTTATGAGTTTTACACAATTTAAATAATTTTTTTAATTATTTTCTATTTTCTAAGGTGATGCTTTTGTGCTGTTGGAACCAAGTTGATGAAAAGGTGTTTTGTTTTCAAGGGTTGTCTTTTGTTTTCAAGAATTATTTTCATAAAAGGAAATCAGATTTGGTTTTAAGTGAAGAAAGAGGTGTTGTCGATTCACTGCAGCATCTGATCATGAATCATAAACATAATAAACTTTTCATACCCAGGATGATCATACTCAGGCTTAGAAGGAAAATGATCATACCGAGAAATAATCATACCCAAGACAATCATACTCATAAAGATCATACTCTGCACAATTGTAATCAGGATGAGTTGAATGGTTGATTGAATTATTGAAGGAAGATACAGATGAACTCTAATTTGATCTCAAATTTTCTCTTTAAAGTGGGTCAAGAGAAGTTATAAAGAAAAGGATATGAACATGTTGTCGAGGAGGAGTCTGAAATTCAAAGAGCAATTTTGATTTCTTCATTTAAAATTTCAATTGATATAGATCTTTGTTTTGAAGAAATCAATCAAAATCAATAATCGAAAATCAGACTCAACAATTTAAATTGGACTGGTGATTTAAATGAAAGTATGAAGAAGGATATGATTCTTGAAGAATAATCTAGAAGCTTCAAGAAGAGTTAATGAAGTCAAAAATGCATCCTGATATTTTAGTGGAAATTAAAATTTGGGTGAATTTGTGTGAGCGGGAAAGATTTTTTAGAATCCCACCAAATCCACTCGAGGGTCACTTATAAAAGGTGAAAAGTACACTTTACTTTTATAATGATCGATGTACTATTCACCATAGTATAGAGAGAAGCTCTGAGTTTTTAGTGATAGAAATAATATATCATATTAATCATTATCGATAATGTTTCAACTTATAAAAGTTGTCGGATAAGAGATAATATTGAAACGTGGTTTTAGGATGACCATCATACTTAGAATTTATCGTACTCGTCTGGTCATCCTATTGTACTTATCAATCGTATTCGGTTGATCATCAAATTGGACAAGATAATCAGTTTTGATATTTCTACATTGGGACTCTCAGACTGAGGAAGAATCGTACTGGGATTATCGTACTCATAATTTAAGTGGTTCCAATTCATCTCTACCATATTCTGTCAAAACAAATCATACTAGGGGAGAATCATACTCGAAGGAATTAGACTTAGTTTTACTTAAAAAAGTCCAAGAAGTTCTTACCATATTATGGGTAAGAAATTGAATAAGTGTTTTAAATCGAATAAATTAATAGAATTGAAAATAAGCACATATAACATAGTTGTTACAAAAAACTTTATATTAGCCTATTTGTGCTAAGAGGGTGCACACGTACTTTTGGATTATCTTCAAAGTACTACATGAGTGAAAGGTAATATCCTACTCGTTGTAATCTAGGGATTATTTTTCTATAGGATTGTTTCGTATTTTATTTTCTCCAAACCAAACCAAGGGCGTAGCTATTTGTATTGAATAGTGAACATTGTACATACTTGTGTTACATTGGATGTGTTTTTGAATTGTTTTCAGTAGGTAAAAAATCTTTAATAAGAGGTAAAGTTTATTTCAATTACATGTAAACATAAAATAAAGATTGTCATGGATTCACCCCTCCCCCTCTAAATGATACAATTATCCTCACTGGGCACTTACAAGTGGTATTAGTGGGAAGGTCCCCTTTACTTATTCTTTGTTGAAGGATATTTCAAATTGTGTGAACAGTAAAGGTATTCTGGTTTTTGATTGAAATAATTATCATATCTAGAAAGATATAATGTTTCTCTATCTAATGTCTATTGGATATGATGTTCTTGAAGTTGCGACAGATGGTTTTTCTCATATTGATTATAAAACTCCTCTTACATGTTTTGATAAGAAGAATCTAGACAATGATGTAAGGGACAAGAATTCTATATTATCATCACTTTCTAAAAGTGAATTATTAATATGGACAGGTGTTTCCATAGCCAAATTTATATGAGATAAATTGAAAAACATATACGAAGGCAATATAAAAGTGAAGAAAGAAAATTTACAAATATAGAGATTGAAATATAAATATTTGAGTATGGGTGAGCATGAATCTATTTGGGAATTATTTACCAGGGTAAATGAAATTGTTAGTACTATCATATCTCTTGTGAAAAGTTATATGATTCTACAGTTGTTGAAAATATTTTGAAAATACTTCTCAACAAGTTTGATAAAAAAGTTTCTTCATTAGAAGATAGAGATCCTGAAACATTATCTCTTGATGATTTTCATAGCACTCTTATTACTTATGAAATGAGAATGGATAAAGCTATGAAAAGAAAAACAAAGGTTGTTAGAGAAATGTATTTCAAGACTGCAAAGAAAGAGAAGTCAAAGAAGATTCTTATTGAAGATGAAGCTGGAGAATCTGATTCTGAAGATGAGGTATGTAAAAATCTTGATAATATTTTATCCATGCTTTCTAAAGATGTGAAAAGAGGTAAAAGGAAGTAAAAAAAGGGAAACTTCCTTTGAAATGTTTTAAATGTAGAGCCATTGGTAACTTTGTTTCCAACTATCATATAATAAAGAAAGAATAGGATAGTGATGAAGAAGAAATAAAGTTAAGAATATTGTGGAAGAAACATGGTGATAAAGGAAAATTGTATTACATAGGGAAATATAGGAAATTATTCAATTCTAAAAGAATAAGCTTATTATCTAAATATGAATAAGAAGAAGGAAGTGATATTGAGACCAAAAAATTAGTTGAGTATGGTATTGAAAATACTTTTATTGAAATAGTAAATGATGAATAATTTTGGAATAATTATATCTAAAGAATAAGGAACTCAACTTGAAATGAATTTGAAAGAATAATTGAAAGAATGTTTGAGAAAGATCATAAGTCTTGAAAAAAACAAAAAGTTGGAAGATTAATTCTATTCAATAAGAAATAAAGAATGTTTTTATAATGATAAAGTGAATATGGTAAAACAGATTGATGATTTGAAGAAAACTCTTGAAGAAGAAAAGAATCGTAATGAGCATCTGGAGGTCAAGATAAAGGCAAAAGAAGAAGAGTTGGAACTTGTCCAACAAAAACTCTCAAGAGATGAATTGAGAAATAAAATTTTCCAAAACTCTATTACTAAAGTTAATGAAATTTATATAAATGAGAAACCAGAGAATATTGAACAAAATATATCTTCAAAGGTTAAAAATAATGATTAAATTGTTTATAAAAAGAATAAAGTTGGGAAAGTTATGTATGTGTCCAAGACCAAAAAAATTGGGAATTCATCAGTCTCAAAGAACCCTGAGTCCTAAAATGTTTTGAAAAAATATGAGTCTAGAAACTTTTTAAATAATTTTAGTTCTGATAAGGTATAAAAGAAAAATAAAAACTCTTATTGATAATAGAAAGGTTTCTAGCTCAGAAAAGAAAGAGAAGAATGTGGCTAAGAAATGTATTCATTGTTCCAATCAATATGGAAGTTTCGAAGGAAAATACTCTCTCTATGTCTATTGTTGGTATTGTGGCGTATTTGAACACACAACAAGTATTTTTTGGTTTAAACAAAAAAGATTACTATTATCCCTCAAGTTATGAAAGGTAAAGGTTTAGTGGGAGTCAATCTCCTTAAATAAAGAATTCTGAGAAGGTTGTTGTGAAGAAACCGGAAAAGAATTAAGTGAAGATTGAAAATAGGTTCCAAACCCTGGAAAATATTAGTGAAAGGTATGAACAACCTATAAACCGTGAAAAAGGATGTATTTTTTAGTTATCGACACAATAGAATATTCTTAACAATTCTCAAAATCCGAAGGTGAAGAAAGTAAAGGAATGAGAGAAAGTTCTTGTTATTGAACCCACATTGAATGCTACAAAAGGAGAACAACCTTAGATTATTGATAGTGGGTGTTCTTATCGTGTGATAGGAGACTTTAAATAGTTGAAAATTTTAAAATATTTTAAATAAGGCACAATGACATTTGGCTATGATGAATCCCTAAAAATAAAGGGTGTTGGATTAGTCATCATTGGAAAAGAAAAGATAAAATCCAAGAAAACATTGCATATTTATGGGCTGAAACACAATATACTAACTGTTTCACAATAATGTAATGAGGGTAAAAAAATTATCTTTTGGAAATATGGGTTTGTTTTAAAGAATTAAGAATATGGAAAGATTGACACAAGAGGCCAATGTGCAAAAGGGAATTTATTTCAGGTTGGTGAAATACAAAACTCTTGTTACATGAGTATGATATAAGAGAATTAGTTGTGGCATAAAATACTGGGACACATGGGGTAGATAAACATGATCAAGATATCTAATAGAAATTGTGTCCAAGAATTTCTTGATTTTCCAAGAAGAAGATATTGATGTTGTACCTTTTTTCAAAAAGGAAATATTACAAACTCATTGCATAAGAAAGTTTATATTTTTTCAACACAACCCCCTGGAGTTCATTCATTCTGATATTTGTGGGCCAATGATAAAATAGTCAATAAATGGAGATAATTACTTCATCACTTTCATTGATTAATTTACTCTCATTACTTGTGTTATGTATATGAAACATAAGTCACATGCTTTGAAAATGTTTAAAAGTTTCAAAATAAAAACTGAAAAAGAATGTGAGTATTCTGTGAAGAAGTTGAGAAAAGATAATGGTGGTGAGTACAGAAGTGAATAATTTGAAAGATATCTAGAGAAACATGGAATTTATAATAAATATAGTTCCCCATACACACCTAAAAAAATGGGGTTGATGAAAGAAATAATAGAAGCTTGGTGGAAATGGGAAGAACCATGTTACTTGAGCATGACCTTTCTCATTACTTTTGGATTCAAGCCATGAGCACTACCATTTATATTAAAAATAAATGTTTCTATAGGAATAAATCATATATGAATCTATATGAATTATTTTATGGTAAAACTCTAAGTTTGAAACACTTACTCGTTTTCGTGAGTCTATGTGTTATAAATAAGAAATGTGGAACCTTTGGTAAGTTTGAGCAGAAAGGTGAAGATGGAATATTTTTTATTTATGCTCTGAAAGAAAGAGGATACAAATAATTCAATAAATAAATAGGTAATAATTGTTGATTCAATCGATGTAAAAGTGATTGAAGAATTTAAGTAAGAGAAACATACTTATGAAGACAAGGAAGTTGAGAAAGTTGAAGAAAACAATTCTGATAAGGAAACAAACAATTGGAATATTTCTCAAGAAAAATAAACGGACTCAGTTATTTCTAGTTATGTGTAAGACTCTCGAAAATATCATCCAAGATTAAGGAAATAAGTGGAAGCTCAGAATATAATTAGTGATCAACATAAAAAGGTTCAAACCATAAGAACAACAAATACTATCACACATACTTCTATGTATTCAAAAGTAAAACTGAATGATGTGATAGAATATTTTGAGAATATGGAATGGGTTCAAGCCATGAATGAAGATTTGGATCAGATTTAAAAGAATTATACATAGGAAATCATACCCAATCCTAAAAACAAAAACATTATTGGCACAAAATGGGTTTTTCGGAACAAGATGAATGAATAAGGTGAAGTGATAAGAAATAAAGCAAGATTGGTGTGTAAAGGGTGTTCAAAAATTAAAGGTATTGATTTTGATGAAACCTTTTCTCCAATGGAAATACTTGATACAATTAGAATATTTCTTTCTACTACTGCACAATGAGGCTACAAGATCTTTCAAATGGATATTAAATCCACATTTCTGAATGGTGATCTTGAAGAGGAAGTTTATATTGAACAACCTTGTTGCTTTATTGTTGGGAAAGATGAAAGTTATGTGTATAGATTGAAAAAGGATATGTATGTCCTCAAACAAGCTCCAAGGGCATGGTATTCCAAATTTGATACATGCTTAAGAAAGATAAATTTTAATAAAGGAAGAGTGGATAAAAATCTCTACATCAGATAAAGTCAAGAGTATTGCCTCATTGTGATTGTTTATGTTGATGACATTATATTTTATGGGAATGATGAAATAAGTTGTGAAAGGTTTGGTAGAGAAATGAAAAAGTTATTTGAAATGTCCATGTCGGTAGAAATGAAATACTTTCTTGGTTTACAAATACAACAAAGGATTATTTATCAAGAAAAGTATGTTAAGAACTTATCAAGAGGTTAGGCATGGAAAACTCAAAACCTATTTCCACACCAATTTTAGTGGAAACAAAGTTTTTTAAAGATATAGAAGGAAAATAAGTTGATCAGAAAGAATTTTGAAAGCTGATTGTAAGCCTATTGTATCTGAGGGCTTCAAGACCCGACATTGTTTATCCTCTTACCTTATGTGCCATATTTCAGAGTGTTCCAAAAGAATCACATTTACTTTATGGAAAAAGAATTATCAAATACATCATAGGCACAATATAATTCGAAATCAGGTATTTCAATTCAAATAGTATTGATTTTTTTGGGTATTCAGATGTTAATTGGGTAGGAAATGTTGATGATTAAAGATCCACATCTATTAGAGTGTTCTTTTTAGGAAAGAAATGTGTTATTTGGAATTCAAAGAAACAAAATTCAGTAACTCTTAGTATGTCTGAAGCTGATTATGTTGTTTCCACTCAAGAAACTACACAACTAATGTGGATGAAAAATCAATTGGAAGATTTACTTGTGTAAGTGAAGTTACCCTTACTTTTAATAATCAAAGTAAAATCAATTTCACCAAGAATCTAGTTCAACATTATCATTCAAAAATTATTGATATCAAATATCATTTCATTAAAGATCATATAGAGAAGAATGAGTTGAAGTTGAAATATGTTCCAACATTAGAACAAGTGGCTGACATTTTCACAAAACCTTTACCAAAGGAATCATTTTCTAGATTGAGGTTGAACGTGAGCGTCCAACCTATTTCTCATCAAGGTTGGGGTATTTTTTTTGTTCCCCTCTCACATATTACCTTTGGATTATATTTTAAAGTTGGTTACTTGTATTTTTTCATAATTCAATCCTTTGTATGTATGTTAAAAGAGGGGGTAGTGGGTATGCTTTGAATTCAGAATTGTTTTTTGAGTGAACTATTCTAACTATTTGTTGGAGTGGTTGTAGGAAAATATTTTTTTTATTTCAGGGAGAATGAATAAAATCTGAGGTTGAGGAAGATTTGAGGAAGTAAAAAGAAAAAGTTTTTCATAATCACGACTTTTGGACAGCATGGATTTGCTATCAATGAGTCTCGTTTCCTATAATGAGTTAGCTCACATTGTCTTAGAATTATTGATATGTAATCCATTTCTTAAGGATACAAAGTTCAGTGATTTATGAAACTTATTTGACAAAAAAATACAAAGGGGGATATTGTTGTGACCAATATGATGAAAATGTGTTTTGTTTTCAAGGGTTGTCTTTTGTTTTCAAGAATTATTTTGAATAAATTCAGTCACCTCACTTTGTTTTTGGAAACAATCATACTAACCATTTTTTTTAAAGAATTGTACTCATGTCTTCAAAATAGTCAGACTCATTGTGAAATTCCATCGTAATGAGAAGATGTTGTTTGGAAGAAATTTTTTTGATTAGACTCGGCTCGGGTGTGATTGAAATGTTTGTTTTTTTGGATAATTAGAGTCTCTATGGATATAATTAAATAAATTTTATGATTATTTTCTAATTCTTATTTCATAAAAATCATAATTTTATTGGAGAACTTGTGATACAAGCTTGTTGGAAGAAACTGAGAATACAAGGTGGTGCCAATTGTTTTCAAAATGATCGAATTCAGGTAGAAGTGAAGAAAGAGATGCCACTGATTCATTGTAGTGTTTGATCATCCATTAGAAGCATAATAAAATTTTCATACCCAAGATGATCTTAATCAGGATCAAGAGGATAATGATTGTACCCAAAAATGATCGTATTAAGAAATGATCATACCCAAGCTAATCATACTCAGAAAGATCTTACTCTACACAATTGTAATTAGGCTGAGTTTAATGATTGATTGAATTGCTGAAGAAAGAGACAAATAAACTCTGGTTTTCTCTAAAATTTTCTCTTCAAAGTGTGTCAAGAGAAGTGTTGAAGAAAAGGAGAAGAATATGTTGTCAAGGGGGAGTCTGAAATTCAAAGAGCAGTTTTAATTTCTTCATTTACAATTTCAATTGGTAGAGAGATTTATTTTGAATAAATCATCCAGACTTAGTAATTGAAAATCAGACTCAGTAATTGAAATCAGACTGGCAATTAAAATGAAAATATGAAGAAAGAGATGAAGTTTGAATAAGAATCAGGAAGGTTTGAGAAGAGTTTAATAAGTCAAAATGCATCCTGATATTTTAGGGGAAATTGAAATTTGGGTGAATTTATGTGAGTGGAAAAGATTTTTGGTAATCCCACAAAAACCTCTAGAGGGTCACCAATAAAAGGTGAAAAGTAAACTTTACTTTTCTAATGATGATGTACTATTCACCGTAGTAGAGAGAGAAGCTTCAAGTTTTCAGTGAGAGAAAGAAGATACCATATTTATATTTGTTGAAGACTTTTTGACTGAGATAAGACATAGGATAAGGAACAGGATCACAACATGGTTTTCAGTTGATCATCGTACTCAAAATTTATCGTACTCAATTGGTCATCATATTCGGTTTGTCAATCATATTTGGATGATCATTGAATCGGTCTGGATAATCGGTTTCGAGATTTATGCATTGGGACTCTCGGACTAAGGAAGAATAATACTGGGATTATCGTACTCATAATTGAAGTGGTGCTGCTTTATCTCTACTGCATTATCTTAAAACAAATTGTACTAGGGTATAATTATATTCAAAGGAATCAGACTTGAAAATCAGACTGAGTTTTACTAAACAAAGTCCAAGAAGTTCTTACCATCTTCTGGGTAAGAAATTGAAGAAGTTTTTTCAATTGAATACATTTGTGGAATTGAAAATAATCACAACTAACATGAGTTGTTACACAAAATTTATATTACCCTATTTGTATTAATAGGGTACACACGTACTATTGGATTGTCTTCAAAGTACTTCACGAGTGAAAGGGCATATCATACTCATTGTAATCTAATGATTTTTTTCTAGTGGATTGTGTGGTTTTTTATTTTCTCCAAACCATACCAAGGATGTATCTATTAATATTGAATAGTTAACCTTGTAAATACTTTTGTTTATATGGATGTGTGTTTGAATTATTTTCAGTAGGGAATAGAATATTTAATAGGAGGTGAATATTGTTTCAATTACATGGAAACATAAAAGAAAAAGTATCACTAATTCACCCCTCCCCCTCTCAGTGATACAATTATCCTCACTAGGTACTTACATGTGCCAATTGTTTATGAAAATTTCTTAAATGGTTTGTTTTAAATTAATCTTGGTGATTATTAGCAGTTGACCTCATTTGGGTATTGGAATGGGTAATGTATAGTGTTAAAGAGAAAAGAGGTTTTTATGAATTTTTGAATGGTTTGAATGGAAATGGAAATTAATCCTTTAAAATTATTTTAAGTTTTTTTATATAGATTTTTTAAAGAATGTTTTGAATATAGAATTCAAATGGTGGAAAATGAATTGGAATCTCTAGTTGGTTTATAAAAAGTCCTATTTGGAAATTTATAAAATAAATTTTAATGATGTATGTATGAAACCATTTTGAGTCCTCTTTGATCTATTATAATTTATGTGGATTGTGACCCTTAGGAGGAATGTCATTTATTATTTTGATATGGATGATGAACAAAGGGTTTGTTTCTTACAAGGATGTCAAAGGTGAGATAACATTCACGTGATATGTTTTAAATATTGATTTATATGATGCCTTTTTTATTTTATTGTTTTCTCACCTCTAGTTATTGATTTCATGGGAACCCTAGGATAAGTAATATGTATATATTTATACTATACAAGATGATACACACACTACTAGTGTCCCTATATTTGTATGATATTCCAGAGCTAAAGGGTAGTTGTTCCCCAATAATGTTGTTGTGGTCTAGTCAAGTGGCTTATAGTTATTTTGGATGCAATGTAGGCCAATAGTTGGTCCCATGTATTAGTTTTTTTAGGATCATCTCACCTTTGGACCTAGTAAGTTTTCCATGATACCTAGTGTTGTTTATGACATTATATAATGGATTTACATTCACTTATTTATCATTTCCCCTGCTTCAATTGACATATGTGGAACCATTGGTTAATTAATGTTACTTACTTCTTTTTAATCATCAATATAATTCCTTTTTGTGTGGTTTTTTATTTATGTGATGTGACTAATTTCATTATATGATATTGAAATGTGGGTTTGAAAAAGGGATTTCAAAGGAAGAAATGGCTTTGTTTGTTAAGTTGGATTTTTAAGAAAGGTTTTATATTGGATAAATGATTTGTATATTTTGAATATGTTAATAGATTTTTCTATATGTTTTTAAAGTATTTATTTTTAAGTAGTTTGTTTCACCATTGTTTTATAAAATGAAAAGGTATGGATTCATGAAAAGAGAAATAACATGTTACTTGTATTGTTATAATCACTAATGAAAACCTATTTTATAAATGTTTTATAACCAACAGTATTGAAATGTATTTTTAAAATAATTTCACAAACTATTTAGTGGTATTCTACTGGTCATGATTTTACTCACACCATTCATACACATCGATGTGTGTATAAATATCTCATGATTCTTTTAAGGTGCCTAGGTTAGGGTATTTTCTTGTTTGATGCTTGGGTTGGTCCAAAAAGGGATGGATTGGGATGTGATAGGTGATCATGGGTCACTAGAATATAGATAGAATTTTTTTGGGTTTATTTTATTTTCATGGATCATTTTTATATAAACCATTTTTTCTAGTTTTTTATTTTATTTTTTTCTTTCAGTACCTGTTATATGGTTTGTTTCCTTTATTTATATCAGTTGTGAGATGCATCCTTTTTGGATGTTTTATTATTTGAAATATGTTATATCATTAACATTTGTTATTACTAGTTTGGTTAACTTGCTTATTTTATATTTATTATGTTGTTATGCATGTTAGTCTAGTGTATGGATGTTCTATGATATATTCTTGGTAAGTTTCTACTATATGTTTATTATTATTTAAAGGTGGAATTGTTTCAAAATTGTGATCATTATTATATACTTTTAATAATATTAATCATTTTATAATTTTCATTTTTTTACATTAATTATACTCTTAGAAATAACTATGTAATATGGTTATTAAAAATTAATTATGTTATAACATGTAGATAATAGTCCATACATACGCTTGAGTAACATTTTTATTTTTCAATGAATGTGAGTGAAAGAAGGTAAGTATTATTATATATTTACATAATGATAATTATATCATAAATACCATATTATTTATTTAAATCCACACACATATATATATACCAAACATATTATGTGGTTAATAAAAATAAAATACAATGGTTTGTGAGGTCGTAGTCTGCACGTACACATGGATGATGTTTTTATTTTTTGTTGAACGGTAAAGAAAGAAATGGAATATTTATTTACCATAGTATAATGAAAATTAAATACTAGATATAATATTATTTCATTTTTATCCATCATTATGACTAACCATAAGAGTCGATATCTAAAAATGAAATACATCGTCTCGTGAGGTGGTAGTTTTCAAGTACGCATGAGCAGTGTTTTTATTTTTCATTAGATGGTTAAGTAGATGAAAATGGATATAACATAAAAATAATAACATTAAAGTATATGGGATATTATGATTTTATAATTTGAATATGTTTAAGAGAGGTTTTAATGGGGTAAACTAAGAAATAAAAAGTAAACACTTAGTTAAGAACTATACCTCTTTTTCAGACAACCTCATTGGGTTTAGACATAAAGCCTTCCTAGGATGGTATTTTGATCATGACAGGATATCTAGGATTTGGGGGTGTTAGGAATGTATTTTTGAAGTGATTTTATATGTTAATAGTCTCTTTAATTATGGATAAAAAATGAGAGGTGGTGTCCTGTTATAAGTGGGGGAGAGGACACAATTGAAATTTTTCAAATGATTAAAATATATTATTATCTTACTCAATCCAAATGGGACCAAAATGGACCATTTAAAAAAACTATGGTTGAAATATTACCAACCAATATGATTTATAAAATTTTAGTTCATTTTAAGCATTATAATTTTAGTTTTAACCCTTTTAACTTCTTTTAACTCCTACCATGGTAATTGGCTTTTTTACCAAAGTTACTTTCATAATGACAAAAAATGAAAGTGGAATCATTAAAAAAATTAAAATGATGATTAAAAAAGTTTTCCATTTTAAAAAATTCAATTTATATATGTGTAATAAATTAATTTAAAAACATACTTGCAAAACGCAATGAAAAACGATTTTTTCAGAAAAATGAAATTTTAAGTATAAAAATGTTTTTTATAAAAAAATCATATATAATGATGATTACAAAGAAATTAAATGGATTATTACTATTCAAAATGAAATAATTAAATTTTAAAACCTATCCAAAATATAATGTGACCTCTTCAATATATGAAAAGAATATATTATTTTCTTATAAATCGGTATTTTCTATTATTCACCTAAAAATCAACTATTTTAGAAATTAAAAAAAATAACTCTAAGATATTTTTTTATTAGTTTATATAAAAAATGAACTTAATTTTTTAAAATTAAAATTCAAAAATTTTTAAATCAATATTTTAAATAAAACCATATAATACATGTAAAAAAATTAGTAATAATAAGACTATTTCTTTTTTGATTGAAGAATTATTTAATATTCTTATAATGAAGATCACTCTATAAAATCTAATTATTGAATATTACTAAGGAATTTAGTTGATCTATTATTAATATTACCTGGATTTTCACAGATAGAGTATACCCCTTTAGGGAGAGTTAAGAGTAATATCTTCTAGATATCAATATCCATGAAAATCATAAATTATGTTAAGTATTGGATCTAGTGATTCTAGATATTGAAACATTGAAAATTGATTATTTTAATTAATGAGGTATGTTTTTTATACTCTCTTATTATTTTGGGGATAAATTTTTTCTGACACCAAATGGATATATTGACTTTTTTATAGAATGAGAAAAATAAATTCAAAGGAAAGATACATTTTTTGTTTGAATGTTATTAATATGATTTTTTGGATGAATATAGAAGAATACTTTAAAATATTTCAAAAAAACATTGAATAAAGATTCAAAGTTGGTATAATTTGATGAAGAAATTATGTATAGATTTCATATCTAAGTAAATAATATTTTCTACAATGAGAAATGAATACATGGAGTATATTAATTTATGTATCATTATATTATGAAAAGTGATTCAATCATTCTCTTATAAAAATATTGTATTAAATTCAATTATGGGGAGAATATGGAATTTAAAGTCATTGTTAAAGAAGGAGATGATTGTTACTTTTCCTTACTCTTAAATTATTTAATTTATTATCAATATGGGGAAACAAGATATTTTCTATTTATAAAAAATCCATAGGGGTAGATTAAAGATCATTGGGATGACTTTTATTTTTTTCAATTAATGGTTCATTCAATGAGCCTATCCAAGATTAGGGAAGAAAAATTAATGTATAAATGATAATTAATTAATAATACCACACATATTATTATTTCTATGATGAAAAGTTAATGAAATTTATGTCTCACATAGGTGAGAAGAATAAGTTGAGTTGAATGTATAACTAAAAATCCAGAAGATATGTAGACTGGGTGATGTTATTTTAGAATAGTTTTGATTATATTTTAACTAAATGAGTAAGTGTGTGACTTGAAGATCTGAACAAAATTATTTTAATGATATTATATAAGTTAAAGTGAGAAGATATGTTCTAAATTTATTAATCAATATGAAGAAGTTGTTGAGTTTTGGATGAAGTATATCAAAGATAATTACCAAATCAATTTGAAGAAATTAGAAAAGGGGAGAAAATATGTAATATTTACTTTTCATAATACATATGATAATTTTTTATTAATATATAACTCAAAATATATCATGGAAGATACAGTACAGAATTTCCATGTTGTTATTTGAATTCAAAGATTGAGTATATCTGAAAAATAATGTAGCAGACATAACTAAAAATTCCAAACTAACTGGTTGGTTCTATGTAAATAATGACTAATTCTGATTCATGAAGTTGTAAGTTCTTAAATCTAGTATGTAAACATATTTAGGCAGATGAATTTTGAATAAAATATGACTAGATGTGGTGATGTTGAGTTTATGCTAATTAGGATGATAATCTAGAAGTAAAAAAGTGTTATGGTTGTTTTGTAATGTAGAACTGTATAAGTCTTAATGTTTAGAATATTGGAAGATAAGAAATTAGATGATATTTAAAAATGATAACATCCTTTTTCATCCATTCTAATCTTATGAAATTGATGTACATGAATAAGTAGATACTTAGATTATGATGAGAGTGGAAATTAGTGAGAAAGGATACCAAATTGCCTCCAGTATATTTTTTGGATTCTAGGAAATATGAAAGAAGTTGAGCTGATTTAGAAGTTACTTATTTTGAATATTTATAATGCCTAGGAAGTAGTAAAATTAATAAAATATATAGAATATTTATTTGACCATTTTGATGTTATATAGAATAAGTCCTACATTCATACAGTTAAATTTATTCATAAAGTGGTAGTCAAAAACCCACTATTGAAGATAAAGACCTTACATTGAGATGTAGAGACATCTAGGATCTTACAAAAGAATATATTCAGGATTTATTAAGTAGTACTATGAAATATATTGTCATAATAGAAAGTTATTTATTTTCAAATGGAAGTGTATGTCAAAAATTCTCTAGAATATCTTCTTGTATAAAATCAACTAATATAGGTGTTGAGTTAAGGATGATACCCACACAACCATTGTAATAAATTTTCTACATTGACATAATTTGTGTTTAAGAATGGATCCAAGCATTAAAAATAATAGATATTCACATTGGGATCAAACCATGTAAAAAATTTACAAACGTGTATTTATATAATTTTTTTCTTGCATGAGGTGTAAATGTGTTAGTAAAGGTACATGATCTATTCATCTTAATGGGTTTAAAGGTTATACTATGAAAAGGGGGATAAAAAGTCTCTTTAAAAAAAATTACACATATTCACCCCCATATTAGTGTGACTCCATGACCCCCTTGGTAATTTTGTAGTGGTAGTCAATCATAATGAAATTCTTATCAATGGTAAAAGCATTTTCCAATCATGGATGAATTAAATGAAATATTACACTAGATCTTTAGGTGTGGATGTCTATATGATTTTTATACATATAATTTTAGTTAATAGGATTGTGGAGCTTTATTTGAAAGAGATCATAAGGATTTGGATGTTATCACCAAAGGAATAAACAATATTAGAGGAAACTTTATCCATTACAATATACATTAAGGGGATGACAAATAAATTCTCATAAATGATTTTTTTAAATGTTACTAATCATCAATGATGGTGAATCTAAGGTACCTAATACTAAATTACTAGTTATGTGATGAGAAAAATCAATCATTATTAAGGTTAAAAGGTAAATTTACAAAAGTAGCATTCAAGGCATTGAAGGTGCTCATAGTGGAGGATGATTCTCAGGGTAAGGTGGTTGGTGAAGTTTATATCACTGATTTACTAAAATATGAAAAGGTTAAATGGAATTATTAAGGTAAAATTGTTGTTACATGATTTATAAGTGTAAATTTTGTTCACCTTATAGTATTGTTTCATATGAAGTTCCAAGATGGTAAGGAAGACGATTACCCCTTGATAAAATCATCCAATGATTTCAAATGAATGAAATGAAAGAATAATAATTTCTTGTAAAATAATAACATGTATTTATGAGAGGATGTTGATATGGATGAAACGGAAGTAGAAGAGATTGATGAATGGAAATTACTCAATGAATAATTCCTTATGTGCATCATTGGAAAAACAAAAATATAGGACATCCGTGGTGGAAATGATAATGAGTTTGAGGGGAGAGAAGACCATAAAATAGAGTTACGGTCTTTATTGTAACTAATTGACATTTGGAGGGACAATAAATGAATAAAAATAGAGTGTTTTGTGATTAAAAACTTTATATACAACTGTAAGAACAAGATAAATATGAGACGAATGGAATAATTTAAAAGATCAAATAATCAAATCGAGGAAAATCAGAGATAGTTGTTTGATGATAAATCATAGTTTCAGAAAATTCTTTGATTATTTATAGTTTTAGCAGCCCAATGAAAGATAAAGTCAAATTTATCAAGAATCGTGGTAGGGATATCATTGGTTAACAATGAAACATTGAACACTAGTATGGGTTCCTAACTCTTGCTATTACATAAGGAAATTAGATCATGTGGTCTACAGATAAAAGTAATGAAAAAACATTAAGATCAAATAGATTTGTTAGAATTTTTCCTATGACAGAGCTTTAGTAATGAAGTCAATGTAGGTGTGGGTCTTAACCATAAAAAAGGTTTTAATAGTTGATACTAAGAAACACATACAAACACAATATGGGATATTTATTTAGGTATAGGATCTACATTGGGGCTGTAGGACCCTACATCTCAATATTGTCTGCTTCGGTTCACTACCTCACGGGTTTGTTCTTCAGTAGGGCTCACTGCCCAAAAAACTTGACCCGTGGGGTTTCACTACATTCATTTGGGATTCCAACATTAGGTGACAATAAAAATACCAAATAGAGTATCAGATAAACAATAAATACATAGATAAAAAACACAAAATTTGATGTTTTTATATGATTTTTCCGCATCACTACTTCAGAAGCTTGCTGTGGGATGGGCCCCTCCATACATGCTCCACACACACCTATATGGGCTCATGCCTACACACACGGGTCCACGCGGGCCTTGTCCTACCCTATGTTCTCCACGAGTTTTGGCTAACCCTCTATTCAGTAGGCCCTCCTTGTTGGGCTACCTAAATGGATGACCCTTCTGGTTGAGAGCCAGTTGACTTAATACATTTTTTATAATTAAATTGTTATTTCACATATAAAAATATATATTGATATATATGAATATTTTATATATATATACATATATATTAATATTTGTTTTTTTAAATTCAATTTGTTTAATATTTTTTAAAATTTATTGGTTTTAAGTATTTATTTATATTTATTCATTTCTTATAATTAAATTCATATTTTGTAAATAAAAATTTATATTGATATATATTAATATTGATATATATTAATATATATATATATATACATATTAATATATATATATATATTAATAAATATTGACATATATTAATAAATAATATATTAATTATTTAATTAAATATATATATATTAATATTTGATTTTTAAAATTTTATTTGTTTAATATTTTTTAATATTTATTCATTTTTTATATTTATTTCTATTTATTCTTTTTTTATAATTAAATTCTTATTTCATATATAAAAATATATATTGATATATATATATATATAAATATGTTGATATATATTAATATATATATATACGTATATTAATATATATTGACATATATTAATAAATACTATATTAATATTTAATTAAAAAATAATAAATTACAAAAATATATATATATATATATATAATTAAATAAGTAATACACTATTTATTGTTAATAAAAATGAATAAATTTATTAAATACTTAATATACTAATTAAATAATTAATATACTATTTATTACTATCTATATATTAAATTTATTCATTTTTATTAATAATCATTTCATTAATAAATTTTTTAATAAATTTTTTATCATTTAATGTTTTTAATACAGTTGTAATTTACATAATTAATATATATTCATCTATATTTAAACATATATTCACGCGGGTTCATGAGCTGGGTCGGGCCAACCCCAAATTTTTTATAATTAAATTTATTAAATTTAATATATATATATATATATAGTAATAAGTTTTATATTAATTATATATATATATAATTAATTAATATATTGTTTATAATTAATAAAAATGAATAAAATTATTAAATACTTAATATACTAATTAAATACATAATATACTCATTAAATAATTAATATACTATTTATTGTTATATATATAAATTTATTAAATTTATTCTTTTTTTCAATAATTTTATTCATTTTTATTAATTATAAATAGTATATTAATTATTTAATTATATATATATATATATATAATTAAATTTCACTCATTTTTAACATGCATTCATTTAATATAATTTATTCATTGATAATGTTAAGTGTGTGCTTAATTTTTTTTATAATTATAGATTTTAAATATTTATTCTTTTAATATTTTTGTAATTTATTCATTTTTAATGTTTTTATAAATAATTATTCATTAATATATTTAAATGTATAAATATATTTTAATTATATATAAATATTTATAAATATATATATTTATAATTATAAATATAAATAAATATTTATTTATTTAAATGATTATAAAATTATAATAAATATATCTATTATATTCATTATATTTATAATTAAATATAATTATATATTAATAAATATATATAATTATATAAACATATTTATAATTGTATACATATATTCTTAAAACATATTTATTTATAATTATAATTATAAATAAATATATTTATTTAAATAATTATAATAAATATATTTAAATAATAAATATATTTATTATACCAAGAATGGTGAGAACCATGGGTTAAAACCCATGGTCCCAGAAAATTTATTATAAAAAATAAAGTACACAAGAAAAGAAAGATGAAGGTTGCAATGTTAAGAAAGTGGCACAAACAACGCCACCAAACATAAAAGATCTTCAACAATCACCTTCTTTTAGGTCTATTACCCCTTCCTCGGGAGCCACCCCAATTCCTCAGATACTTTCCTCTCTACCACTGCTTAGGAGTCTACCAAGTATCATTCTGATCATCCATACTCGATGATTCATCTTCCTTATAATGAGGCTCAATGTCTTAACCTCCAGTGAAATGATTTTTTAATATCAAAACAGAGCCATATTGATTTGAGGCATTACCCATTAGATCTGAGATGCCCCTTCCTTGATAGTCTTAATGCCTGAGGATTGTCCTTCAACTCAAAAATATCCATGAATTTTTCCAAATTCCTCACAGAACACTTCCTTACTATTAGATCTATTGAAAATATTAACCAAAGTAAAACTATTTTTACTTGGACCAGAGTCCAATGGGGCAGTTGCAGCCTCCTCAGTTACCACCTTCTTTTCCATTATACCATCTTCTTCAGCCTTTGTCCTACAAGTTAGGTTACTTGAGAACTCACCCCAAAGAGGGGTGTATAGCCGATCCTCTTTCTCTATTACATAATTAATTTCCCTTCTTGGGGGATAATTTAATGGAGGATCAATGGACCCCATGGTATCCTTCCCAATCATCACTGCCTGAGCATATTTAGGGTAAATGTTATACACCTACACTTGTTCATGCACTTAAAGTTGTATAGTCAAAGTCTTCCAAGGCATAAGTGAAGAGATCCTGGGTTTTCTAAGAATGAAAAATTGAAAGAACTCTTCATCCACCACTTTATATTTCCCCTTATGTTTTGTAGAAATTAGTAGTTCTTACCAAAGATCATGATCAACTTCACCTTGGATAGTAGCCTCATGGTCATATTGTTCAGAGGCAGCCTCATTATCCATTTCAACTTTAGTTCTCATGAAAATAACTTCTTTAAAATAGAGATTGGCATGAGAAACCTGCACCTCTTTTTCCTCTTTAATTGTAGTATCATCCCATAATGCCTTTAGATTCAGTGTTGGCTCACAACCTTTCCCCTTTACACCTCCAATGCTCAGCCTAGCAGTCCCAGAATTATTTTTCATCGTGATTATTTCCAAATCTACAGCTCTGGCTAAGCAGACTGACCCTCTAGGAGTAGGCTGATTGATGGAATCATCATAATAATTAACATCACTAGTCACTGTATTGGCATGATAAGTCTCATTCCCAAACTCATTTGAAGAATTAGACTGTACATCTGCAACATCCCCTACATCCAAAATATTCCAACCCACATCCATGCGATCCTCCCTACCAACATCAACATTGTTGACACTCAGTCGAGATCTGAAGTTTCCATTGAGGTGACCAACCTTCCTACAGTTGGAGTAACAAGGGTTCCTCTGACACTTATCAGGAAAGTGTCCAATATAATTATAGGATATACAAAAGTCTTTTCATCTCTCGTATTCAACATAGATCTCGATTTGATGATTAGTAGCAAGAAAAATAATAGATTCGATCAAGGTAGAAAAGAAATCAACTTCTATTATGACCCTTGAAAAGTGATCATAGTGAGCCCATTTTGTCTTCCTATAGAATTTGATTGGGACTCCAATAGCTAAAGCAATGTCCCAAAGAATTCCAAGATTCCCGAAGAACAACACAAACCATAGATACTAACCTAAGATTGGGCTATTTATTTCTTGATCTTCTTAGGATCAAAAGGTGGATCCCAATCCTATATTTTAAAAAAACTTGGTTTAAGAGGTACAAGACCATGATACAAAGCCCTAATCTTGAGATCCATCGAGGGGAGGATAAAATTAACGAAAAATTTCCCAATAAAAATAATGTTCCATCCATCAAATCCCCAAAATCTAAGAATCCAAGTTTGCAAATCTTTGAGATTCCACGACTTTTTCTCCCATGAAATAACCATTCACTCAAGAATAAAAAACTTACATTCATCGATTCAAGCTTCCAAGACCATGGGATTCACTTCAATAATGACCAATGAAACATTTAAAGTGATTTGATTCGAACAAAACTCCCCCTATGCTTCAAGAAGAAACAACAGTGGTCTAGTTCTTTCACTGCATGGTTCAAAGGCAATGATGCATCAATCTTATAAATATTTAAATTGTTATAAAATTACAATAAATATATTTATTATATTTATAATTATATATAATTATATATTAATATATATATATATATATATATATATATATATATAATTACCAAAATGGCGTGAACCATGGGTTATATTCCATGATCCAAAAAATTATTGAAAATAAGACAGACCCAAAGTACAAAGGGATATGCATGTGGAAAACAGTGACAAACCACAACCACAAATAAAAGAATACAGATAACAAGGAAACAACATAATACAATTAATCTCATGGAATGAGATCGGCCACTAACCCTACCTCTCGGATGATGATCTCTCCTCTAAGTTTTGGTATTTTCCCATGTCATGTCATCATCTACTTGAGGGTCAATAATGTCATATGGTGGGTTGGGATCCTCAAGAGGATGAGGATCTTTATCTCCAACTGGACCCGAACCCTCATATAATATCTTAAAATCAGAGATAATCTTTTTATAGTCATGGTTCTGGGGGGTTTTCCTTCGAATCAAAATATTCCATTACCAAATTCCTTAAGGAAAACCTCTATGCTATTGGAACTATTTAAAATGTCAAGCAGACTAAGAGAGTGTTCCCTTAACTTTAAGGGAGACTCATTGGAAGGATTTCTTTCCCAACTAGAGCATATGGATTCCCTAAAAATTTGTCTTCATCAACTCAAAGAACCTTATTTCTAGGCTGTGAACCCTTCACATTGATTCCAAAACCCTTTCCAATGGTCTGGGTAGCCATAAGGTACACCATCACTCTGTGTGTCAACTTACATTAGTTCATACCTAGGGGTGCATTGCCCATTGTCTTTAGCATCCCCTACTCCAATTCCATTCTGATCGATAACCGACTCTTCCCATTCAGAAGGCTAAAGGTTAGAACATATAGTCTTCCTGATCACTCCCTTAGATTTAAGGGATATCATTCTGCTTGTTGGGGGTTGCTTTACACCTATGCTATTTCCCCCTTACTTTTAACAGATCTTAAGAAATTTTTCTCAATTAAATCATCCAAGTCCAGTAAACCCCCAGTTTCATAGGTCACCTTTATCTCCTTTAATACTTGTTTCACAGTGAGGCCACATATCAGGGCATCGACACATGCATCCATATATAGATTTCCCACAACATCAAAAATTTTATTGTATTAAACACCTATATAAGAGGGTTGACTACCCTTTCCTATCACAATCACCATGTCATCTATAAAAAATCCAACAACATTCATCTTAAAAGCATTATTTTCATAAGGTTTTCCTAACCAGAATTTTAGAGGCTTCCAACAACCACATCAGCAAAATATTTTCCATGAATATGACCATTATCTAGATGAAGCCCAAGATTAGGTGCTTCACTAATACACATATGCCTATTAAAACCTAAAACTTCTCACATCCCCCTTGTTGGATTATAGTTGATTAGAATCTCCACCTCTCCTCATTCTTCCTCTATGTTATCTCTTCACCACTGGCCAAACATGGTTGCCCATAGTATCACTATTTCCATTAAAGATGGGCAATTTAAATTTAAAATCTTCAACACAATGACCAAATTTCTTCTAATTAGAGCACCTAAAATCCTTATAACAATTTTCAATAACATGCCTGATTGCAAGAAATTGAAGAAAAAGTTAGGAACATTTTCATGCTCAATTCCTAGCTCAGATTTAAACTCTCTAGCAACTAAATAAATAGTTTCAACTAGCATTGAGCTAAGATCAAATTAAACTAGTACTCTGGAATAATGTCCATTTCTGGCCATTTTTATTTCCTTATCAAACATAATAGGAGTTCCCAAAGATGAGGTAATATCCCATAAGATATTTGGATGCCATAAAACCCAATTCAAACCTTTAATTATAATTTAAGACTGAACCACAATGTTTTTTTCTTGAAACAGATCAAACCAGGGGTCCCAATATTGAAATCTTAAAACCCCAAGGTTTGGATTGACAAAACCGAAACTCCAGGCTCTAACTTTTAATTCTTGTGAAGGGAAGGTGATATGGAAAAAACCCATATTGTTCAACATAATATGTCAACTATGAAAGCCCGAAACCTACAACAGCCGCTTCCTCAAATATTTAAGCTTCCATGAATTTCTCCCCACAAAAGGGGTAAGCCACCCAATTATGGAATGTTTACAGTACACTATCTACTCTTCAAAGGAATTTAGATTTTCTTTTATTAAGACTAGGGAACCATTCCTAGATATTCAATTGTGCGACATCATCGGCTCATTGCAAGGATTGAGGAAGAATCTATTAATCGCCAAAAAGTGTGATGCCTGAACATTTTTATGATCCTCATAATTCCCCTGATCCATAAGCTTCTTAGAGAGAGAAGTAGGATCAACCCTTTTTGAGTCTCTCTCTACTTCATAAGATGGAAAACTATCATTGCCTTAGCTATATCCATCTATAGCCTTCTTTGTAAGGACAACAAAAGCCTTCACTGGATCAAAATACTCATTCGAGATTGGAGCTATCATTGATATTTCAATATATATATAATTATATAAATATATATAATTATATAAATATATTTACAATTATATAAAAATATTTTTAAATATATATATTTATAATTATAAGTATAAATAAATAAATATAGATAAATATATATTTAAATAATTATATATATATTTAAATAATTATAAATATATTATAAATATATTTAAATAATAAATATATTTTTTTATAATTATATTTATAAATACATATTTTTAATTCTGTAAATATTTAATTATACTTATATACATTTAAAAATTTTAATTATATTAATTATATTATTAAAATTAGGCCTTTATTAGTGCTAGAATTTTAATACTAATAAAGATACTTTTTATCAGTGCTTTTTTAGAACAGATAAAGATTTGTTTTATCAACACTTATTATTTTACCACTAATAAAACTACTCTTTATCATTTTTTTAAAAGCACTAATAAAATCCTTTATGATCTTTTAAATAGAACCCAAACAGAGCCCCCATCACTCACATGGTTTAATTTCTCAAGGGAACTGAATGCCTGTCATCACTCTCTCTCGATCATTTTGGAAAAATTTACAACTTCAAAAGACAAGGTATGTGATCACTTGGGATCTGTCACTCCCCCTTGAAGATAGTTGATAGTTATTAATTTTTTCAAATGGATTGAATGACCCATGTGAAGATATTTATTTGGCTGCATTTGGGTAGATTCTTATCTAACTTTCATGGTCATGTTTCCTTCTCATCCTTAAAAGTTTTTCATTATCCTTAGTCTCTTTCTATGATTGAATAACCCATGTGATGTGGGTATGAATGGTGTTTCCTAAAATTTATTATGCAGTTCATGGTCTTGTTTCCTTCCCAAACCAAGAAATGTTATTCATAAAATAAAATCAGTATGATATACATCAAGAAAATTTTGGTGTTAAATGAAATTTCATCAGCCACTATATATTCTTTGATTCTTAATTTAAATAGAGGTTTTTGAGAGGATTATAGAAGGTAATTTATTATTAGTTTAAAAGGAGTACATTATACCATCATTAAATTTAACCACAATTTGAACAAACCATAATGTCTTTTTAAAACATGTCATTACCTTGTGTATTTTATTTTTAGTGACCATTAGAGAATCATATTTCAATAATGTTTTCTTTTCTAGAAACAAAAATATAATGGTATGGTTTGATTACAGACTCGTTTTCCTTTTTATATTGGTGGAAATTTTATTTCAAGATTCATTAATAAAATGGATCTGTTTATTTACCTTTAGGGATTTTATTAATTTTTTAATATCATTATCAATATTCTATGAATTGATTTTATATTAATATTTTATGAATTATTATGTTTTTTGGAATTATATTTTTTGAATTCATGTTCCTTTAATTTTAATTGAAATAAAATATGCATGTTTTGTATGTAAAATATAATTCTTTTTAACATAGAAAACATTTTATATGTTTAGTTTTTTATTTATTATTGATTATTTATATGTCATGTATTTATTATATTCTATCTTATTAAATCATAACATATGTTTTATGATTCATGACATATGTTCTGTGGGAATATTTTTTATAAAAGCAGCACTTTAAGAAAATGTTCTATGCTTTAGTAAGTCGTAACATTTGTTCTTTACATGTGTTTTGTATTTAATTTTTGATAAATTTTATTATATTTATTAATAGTTTGATTTTTGATATAGAACATGATTTTTTATAGATAATGAAATGTTTTTAAATTATAGAAAATCTTTTTTCTCTATATTCTGACAAAATATTTTATCAATATACAATTATTTGTTCTATAAATTTTGTTTTATAACTTAAAAATTATATTATATATTATATATCATTATTTATTAATAAAGTTACATGTTCTATATATTATTTTTATCTATTTTGGGTTATGTAGCCTTTATTTTTAATTAAATTTTTAATAAGGTCACATGAAAAAAACATTTTATAAAAAAAGTAAACTCTGATTCTTTAATTTTTTTCATATTCATTAATTATTAGAGTGTTGAATTTTAATGATACAAGTTAATTTTTATTATCATTTGTATATGATTTTTTATTTTACTCTCTTACCTATGATAAATAATCCTACATTCCTTAAATGATCTCATTTGAACACAAGTCATTTTTGAGTGAATTTTCTACATTTAGGTTTTTTTATCTAAGAATTTTCTATAATCTTTATTGATATTACATTACATTATTTCAATTAAATAATAGATACACTATTTTGGGATTCAATTTTTTATTGTTATGATTAAATAATCACTTTGACTAACATTATTATCATTGTTTATCCCCCATGTGCTATTAAAAAACCTTTTTAGTTGATTAAGTACATCATTTATCCTAAATTAAAAATCAATAATTATACTAAATTATTTATATTTAATCATAAATTTATTATTAAGGATGAAGTTTATTCTTTTGAGCTTCATTTTATTGAGGGTAATAAATTCTTAATTATAGGGGAGTGGGTTAGTTATAGAAAGGTGATAAATTTTTCATGATTTTATTTTTTTCTTATATATTTTGATTATTAATTATTCAATTTATGAAGTCTTAATGTCCTATACTATTGGAATCAAGATTCATGGGTCACTGTTTATTTCATTGTTGACTCAATATGAATTCTAGTGGGGTTAGGTCTTGAAAATTTACTTGTTTAGTTTAAATACTTAGTTATTTGAGAATACTTCTATACTCTTAGCATGGAGTGAGTGTCTTAAAATTCTATAGATTCACTTTATTTAATAACACCCATCATATAAAAGGTATGTTTTGGTGTTTAAAATGTCTCAGGAGAGTTTAATTTTATTATGAAAAATGGGAATGAATTAGGCATTTTAAACCGAAGGTGTTGTGAGTTTTATTTGGTTAATATTGATGTTGAGAAAATGAATTTTTATATTTATTTTCTTATATAGTTACCTTAAATATTATGGGTGTACAAGGAAAAATTTAGTCATTGTTTGAGGTGTGTAGGTATGTATAAGTCTCATCTTATTATTTATAACATTATTTATTTTGATTAATCCATGTACACAATATTCATATTATTTTTATCTATTGTGTATCATTATTAATGGTTTGAGTGTCACCCATAAAAAATTTATAATTGAAAACACATTTATCTCAGAAACATACATGATTAGAAGATTGTGGAAGAGTTTTATAAAGTTTATTATAATCTTCCCTAATCATACATGTGGTATGTATTTTATTAAGAATGTGTATTCTCTTTTGGATATACCTGTGAAGGTTTTGACTACTGGATGTGGAAGATAGATTATAGTGAGTTGTGTCATTGTTAGAGGTGAAATCATAATGTATTGGTTCTCAATGATGTGAAATCCATGCTAACTAATTTTTTTGTATTTGTTATTAATGGAAAGTATTTGTGTTGTTTTATGGAAATTGAATAGAGGTTTTAGATATTGTAAGATATGTTAAATATACCTAAGATTGATAACTCTAATATTTTTGAAATAGGGTTTCTTTAGTGGGTTATAGTACAAATATATTTGTTGGTATTCCTATAATAAATGATCTAGAATAATCTAAAAAAGAGAGAGTATCATGGAATCCAACTTTAATTCTATCTTAAATAACAATTTCATCCATTCATTTCATAAAATTATAAGATCTATGACCCTATATCAAAATTAGGTGATTACATGACCTTGTATGTTCTAAGGAAATATATATTTACACAAATTTATAAAGTCATGTCACAATTAAATGACAAGAAAGAACAATAATTTTCCAAGGAAATTCTACCATCCAATAAAAAATATTTTTTTACCAACATATTTATTACCACCTTTTTTTCCCACACTACATCAAATTGATAACCTTGGCTAACAACCACATGTTTAACCCAGGTTTTTTCATTTCATGTCACCCTTTTGTAAAATGATAACTTTTCAGGAATCATAAGCGATAACATTCAGATGTTGGGTTCCCCTTATTATAATTATCTATAACTTTATCCTTTGATTATGAATATATTATGTATATTTATTTATTTTTTATAAAAAATGAATATTTTATAAAACTAATAGGATGAATATTAATTGAAAAGGTATGCATAATAATCATACGATAAAAGATTATGAAGATAGATTTAAAAAGTTCATCAAGTTTTCAATAAAGCATCCATGTGACTCTTCTAGAATCCTTTGTTCATGTTTATGTTGTTGTTATTCAAGAAAAACTATTCCATAAGATTTGGAATATAATTTTATTTGTCATGGAATATATTATATCCATAAATATTGAACAAACATAGGGAAAAATTGAACATTCACACTGATTGAGATGATATTGCAGTTTATGGATCATTTGATATGAATATTAGTGTAAATGATGATGAAGATCATATGGAAGAAATGATAATATAAATTTAATATGGACTTTATTATTGTCTAAATTTATCTAAGAAGTGAAATAATTGTTCTAAGAGACCATTTTATACTAATTTTACTAAATACACAACATTGTTAGGTGTATTGAAGTTATATAATTTGAAAGTTGAAAGTGGATAGAGAGACACTAGCTTTACATAATAACTTGATCTCTTTAATGATATGACATGAGAATAAAATGAAATCCCTTATCAAACATGTGACACTCAACTAATTCTATGTTCAATGGACATGATCTCTAAAAAATACATGCTTGTCCAAATGATTTTATATTTTTTCGCAGGGACTATGAACCACTAATAAAATTCCTTAAGTGTGGTGTAAATAAATAAAAGAAAGATTAATCAAGTCCTTAAAAATATTTATATTGATTTCCTATATTTCTAAAATTTATAAGACTATATGGATGTCACAAAACCATGAGACAATTTACACAGCACACAGATACTAGAACTAAAGATGGGAAACTACATCATCCAGCAAGCTCTCCTCAATGGAAGAAAATTGATTATGAGTATCCTAAATTTGGAAATGATCCAAGAAACTTCAATATTGTGCTATATACATATGGAATAAATCCTTTTGCTATATAGAGTAGTACTCACAAAAAATGGCCAATCATGTTGGTAAATTATAACTTTCCACCATGGATATAAATGAAGTGAAAATACATTATGGTGTGTCTACTTATATCCAGACCAAAAAAACCCAACAATTATATTTATTTCTATTTGGATACATTGATCAAAGATCATAAATTTATGTGTGATATGGGTGTTACGATGTATGATGCTCATATAAGTGAAGAATTGACATTGAGGTCCATGTTTTATGGTATGATAATTGACTTTCCTGCTTATGAAAAAAATTTAAGCTATAACATTAAAGGAATAGTATAGTGTCCCATTTGTGAAGGATTTACACACTCAGTTTGGTTGAAACATTCATTAAATAATGTGTTTTTAGGACATCAAAAATTTTCACCTTGATAACATAAATATCGATCCTAGATGACATCATTCAATGGGAATACCGAACAAGGTACAACAACATCTCCGTTAATGGGTGACCAACTATTTGATAAAGTAAAATATATTAACACTATTTTTGGTAAACCATTTTCAAAAAACATTATGAAATAAGTTTAGAAAAAGTAATCAATTTTCTTTGAATTATTGTACTAGAATTGTTTCTATGTCACAAATTTTCTTTATGTCATGCACGTAGAAAAAAAATGTATTTGATAGTGTTATTGGAACATTAGTAAATTTTCCTAGAAAAACAAAATATAGCATCAAGTATAGGTTGGAAATGATTGATATGGGGATAAGGGAAGAGTTTTCATCAATTAATGGTAAAAGGCGGAATTTTATTCCTCTAGAAGCTTACACTCTATCCAGGCAAAAAAATTGTAATTTTGCATTTTCCTTAATTGTGTAAAAGTTCTAGAGGGGTATTCATAAAATATCAAGAATGTTTTATCAATGGATAATTTGAAGTTATAGGGACTAAAATCACATGACTATCATGTTTTTTTGCAAGCTTTGATTCCCATCACTTTATGTTATATTTTGCCTAAAAATGTACGACATACATTAACCATACTTTGCTTCTTTTTCAAAGCCATGTGTAGTAAAGTTATAGAGCCGGTGAAGTTTCCAATAATGAATATGGAGGTTTCAGACATATTATGTGAATTATATATGTTCTTCCCACTATCATTCTTTGATATAATGGCCCACCAGATTGTTCACTTGGTTAGAGTGGTTCAAATATGTGCTCTTGTCCATTACAGATGGATGCACCCCATTGAATGGTATATTAATATTTTGAAATGGAATATCAATATTCAAAGTTGGTTAGAAGGATATATTTCATAATGATATATTATTGAAGAATATATTTAATTCTATATTGATTACATATCAGATGTTGATAGCTTCAGTCTCACAATGTCTCATCACAGTGGATTCCTTATAGGTGAAGGGATTTCTGAAAAAAGTTTTTGTTACAATTACCATCATAGAGTGGGAGAAATATCACCTTTACATTTTACATAATAGTGAAGATTTTGATCCATAATTTGAACCACACACAGAAATTATTAGAGATCTAAATCCATAAGTGGATGAAGGATGGATATAAAATACACATATTCAATAGTTTATAGGATGGTTCTAAGATTCTATTTATAAGGTCTTATCTGAAAATATGAATTCAATTATAGAATGATTTGGATGGATATCCAAGGGACTAATGTAAGGACTTCACCCTATTATCCTAGAGTCGGTGCCATATTTTATTACATTTTAATGATTATAAGAAATTCATATCTCGAAGGAACAAATATAAAGTAGTTTTGGAAAACAAGATACAAACATAAGTTCAACATTACAAATTGAAATGAAATAAATAATAGAAAATCCATATGACTCCTAGATTATCCCTGCAATGAATTCATAATTTTCATATTCATAGCTTTAGGAAAATAAAACACAAAAAAGGAGTGAGCTCAGATTCTCATTAAGGGTAAGTAATACAGTGGAAGTTATCATAAAAATAAACACTATGCATGATGAACACCTTAAAACACATGCCTTTAAAAATATATTTGAGAATAATATGGAAGTAATGAAAGATGATTAAATATGGCCATAAAAATGATCATAATAGAATGAAACATAACCATTTATATTCTACTAGTTAAATTATCACATGGTTTATCAATTACTAATACCATAATGAGGAAATTCATAATGTCAGACATCTGAAACATATTGTCAAGGCCTCAGCCAAAACCCAATTTTGTTTTGTCTCATGAGACCTATCAATGAATAAAGAGACTATAGAGGTCCCCAAAAATCACTTTATATGCCCAATTAATTCCTCATATGAAAGTGTCAAAATATAAATAACATGAACATATGAAATAACTTTCCCCAATACGTACACATAAACACTAACCATTCGGAGTAGTATGGTGAATGATATCAAGATAGCACAACCATAGTAAAAATGATCATAAACCATTTAATACAATATGTTATATGGTAAACATAAGATATTAACCTCAATAATACATAAAATTAAATATAGGTGTTGAAATAGAAAAAAGTACTCTAATAAATTCATTGATGAATTTTTGAGAGAAATGCACTTTTACTTTGAAAAGAAGAGTTATTTTGAAAAAATATTTTCATAAAATCAGAGATGAACTAAGTATTTTTTCCATAATGAAATTAGTGGTTTTATAAAAATAATGGTGTCTTAAAACATATTATATAGTGTACTTTGAAATAGGTAAGAATTTGAGAAGTTCCCTTGAATCAGGCTTTTTTATCAGGAAGAATTAAGAAAGAACTTTATAAAACATTTAAATCCCCATAAAATAAATAAGGTTTATGATTGGTACATGTATATTTAATATTAAAAAAATTATGAGGATTAAATAATAATAATTAATAATTTAATTGGGATTAATAGAGACAAAGAGTAACCTGAAAGAAAATAGAGGTTCGGGTAGAAAACCCTTACCTTGTGTCTGAATGTGTTCTGCACTTGAGATTATCATCCTAGGTAATGAAATTAACACCATTAATTATTCAATTAATAACCTTATTTACATGTTTTTTATTTTTAATAATTTTATTAAGTTTATTTATGGCCTTTTGATAAGTTATAAGATACAAATTTATCGTTCGAGAGCATTCGTTTCCTTGGTTTTCATGATTGGTATAATTGTATATGATAATGAAAGTTCATGTGAAATGAGTATAATTATACAGAATTTAATTTATAGTATATTGATGAACATACAATATTTTAAATGGTTATACAAATCATTTTGTTATATAGTATGAGTATGAATCATTAGATAAAACATTTAGTGATAATCATTTAGATTTTTTCGGCGGTTTTTCGATCACAATGAACTAGTTTTGTTCTATTATTTAATATCATGTATAAATTATGGTTCCATAATCCTTAAATAAGATATAATAAAAAATTTATAATCTGGTTGAACCATAAAAATGGTTTCATGACCATCCTTAAAGAAGAAATTGAAGAATGAAACATCATCGTCCATGAAGGTTGTAAATCAGAACCTCCCGGATGATGATTTTGTTTTTAAAATAAAAGAGGGAGAGTAAGGATATTGGTGATGGATATTACATTAAAATGATATAATTACAGTATATAGATGATACTGGAATTACCATGATCATTTTTATAGAGGAGGTGAGGATGTAATAATAAAATAAGGAACTTATAATAAATTAAAAGGAAAAAAGGAATAGGATTTTACCTCTTGAGTACTCCTCCTTAAGAACCTCCTTAAGGGAAGGGGTTTTGGTATTTTGGAAAGAAAAATATCTCCTAGACATGGGGAGAGATTAGGTAAGAGTATTTAGTCCAAACTTTGATAAGATTCAAGGCTTAGAGAATTGAATATAAGAGGGAGTGAGGTGTGGTTTTTATAGTGGAGGAGAGGAGTGATTTTTGAATATCTTATTCATTATTTTATTATTTTTCTCAAGACAAAAAATATTGTTTGATTATTGTGACAAAAAACAGTAATAGGTATATTTTATTTATAAACAATGGCCATTTACATCATCCATGACTCAATCATGATGCATAAATTCATTTATTTAGCATATTTCATAAATTATCGAATTTCACTATTCACCAAAAATTCAAGTATTTCAGAAAAATCACAAAAAATTCACCCTAACCATTTTTCAACATTTATAATTTAAAAATGAACTCAATTTTATCAAAAAAATTCAAAATAAGAGAAATTTAATTTTTAAATGAAATCGTTATTTACTTGAAAAATACATATTTTAAATTTAAAACTGATTTTATAATACTTTCAAAAATTAACTGAGGTATCATAAAATTATCCTAAAATAATAGAACAAAAAATATTTATTTAACAATAAATTTTTTGAAAATGAAATAAATTTATTAATTTAAATTTTTAATTAAATATTTATTACTCACAAAAATATCAACACTTAATTATTAATTTTTAAAATATTAACTCTCATTTATATGGTGCCTAAATTTTATTTATACATACATGGGTGAGGGTTTCTATTCATAAGGGTATATTACTATTTTTAAGGGTGAGTTACTATTCATATGGGTAAGTTACTATTCACTAAAAATGTAAGTTGATCCTATTAGACTCTAAATGTCCTACTGATCGCAACTATGTATGTCAGTTTTTTGAAATTCAAATCACAGAAGCGGAAAGATTATGTTTAGTGGCTAGGTTATAACTATATCCTATAACAAAGTGTTTGTTTCACAACAGCTCGGTGTTGCATGCATTATATATTAAATTTATTTGTAAAACCTTGGGGTGTTACATTCTTCCCCCTTATAAAAATTTCATCCTCAAAATTACCAAAATATTACCTCATAAAAAGATTTGGGTAGGTCTTCATCATAAGATCCTTAGGCTCCCACATTTCCTATTAAATTTTATGATTTTTCCAAAGGACATTTTCCAGCCGAGCCATCCGATTCCTCAACACATGTTCTTTAGTGTCCAGAATTCAGATAGGTTATTCACAGTAAGATAAGTTAGGTTCCAATTATTTACCTTCATAAGTGAGTACTTGTGTTGGGTCTGACATGTACTTTCTTACCAATGAGACGTGGAACACATTTTGTACCTTATAAAGGCTAGGAATCATTGCCAAACAATAATCCAAAGCTCCAATTATCTCTAGAATTTCAAAAGAACCAATGTACATGGGGCTCAATTTCCCTTTCTTCCTAAATCTTATAACACCCTTCCATGGAGATAATTTTAAGAAAACATGATCTACCACTTGAAATTCAAAATCCTTCCTTCGATTATCAACATAGCTCTTTTTCCTACTTTGAGATGCTTGGATATGGGTTTGAATAGTCTTTACCTTTTCTGTTGTTTCCTCCATAATATCTGGACCCACAAGCTTCCTTTCACCAACTTCATCCCAACACGTTGGTGTATGACATCTATTTCCATACAATGCTTCATATGGTACCATTTGAATACTATAATGGAAACTATTATTATAGGAAAACTTCACCAAAGGTAAATACTGATCCCACATACCTATAAAATCAAGTGAGTATATTCTCAACATGTCTTCTAAAGTTTGGATCCCCCTTTCTGATTTCCTGTCAGTTTGAGGGTGATAAGAAGTACTCAATCGAAGCTCAATATCCAAAGATTTTGAAGATTTTTCTAGAATTTTAATGTGAATCTTGGATCATGATCAGGCACAATTTAGATATGTGATCCATGAATTCTCAAAAAATTTATTTATATAGATTCATGCAAGGTGCTCCAGTGGAAAATCATCCCTTATAGAGAGGAAATGTGCAGATTTAATAAGTCGATCCACAATTACAAATATTGCATCATTATTTCTTGGAGTTTTGGGTAATCTAGTGAAAAAAACCATGGTGATTTCATCCCATTTCCATGTAGGAATAGATAGAGGTTTCATGAATTCTCTAGGATATTGTCATTCATCCTTCAATTGTTGATAGACTAAACATCTTGATACATAATCATAAATTTCCCGCTTCATGTTGTCCCACTAGAAATGTTCCTTCAAATATCTCTACATTTTAGTACTACCATGGTGTATAGATAAATTCAAGTTGTGGGCATTATCCAATAACTCCCTTTTCAGCTAGGGTATAGAGGGAACACATAGCCTCTTCCCAAATTTCAGAATTCCATCCTCACACATGAATTCAACCAACTTCCCATTATTAACACCTTTAATTTTCTTTTGAATATTTTCATCCTCAAAATAAGAAGTTTTAATCCTTTCTAATAAATATGGTTGGGAAACTAATTGAAAAATTAATGATGTTTCACCTTCTTTGATAATTCCCATATCCATATTTACTAGATCCATGAACATAGGATCCTTCTCAATTCTCATTTTGTTTCTAACTCCATGATCCTTCCTACTCAATGCATCAACTACCTTATTTTCGTTTCTTAGGTGGTAGTGTATCTAAAAATTGTAATCCTTGAGTATCTTGAGCCATTGCCTCTACCTCATGATGAGTTCTTTCTGTGAGAAGATATATTTTATGCTCTTGGAATCTGTATATATCTCACATATTTCTATATAGATATAGTGTCTCCATATCCTCAGAGAAAATATTATAGCTTCTAACTCATGATCATGAGTTGGATAGTTTTGTTCATGAATTTTTAACTTCCTTGATACATAGGCAGTATCTTTTTCATTCTTTATAAGTTCATAACAAATTAAATTCTTTGATGCATCACTATAAATCACAAATCCACCATTTCCCAATATTTGAGTCAAGATTGGAGCATTCACTAACCTCTTCTTCAATTCTTCAAAACATTCTTCACATTCTTTTGTCCATACGAACTTAACCCCTTTATGAGTAAGCTTGGTTAACGGGTTATCTAATCAGGTGAAGTTATAAACAAAATGTCGATAATAACCTGCTAAACCAATAAAACTATATACCTTAGTTATGTTCATTGGAGTATGTCATTCTAGGAGATCCTTTGTCTTCACAAGATCAACTACGATTCCATCCTTAGAGACAATATGGATAAGAAAAGAAACTAATTGATGCCAAAATTAAAACTTGCTAAACTTCCCATATAATTCATTTATTCTAATATTCTTTAGAATAATGGGAAATTTATTCTCATGATCTTCATAGATTTTTTAGTATACCAGGATATCATCAATAAATACCACAATAAAGTCATCAAAATATTCCTTGAAAATATATTCATTAGATAGATGAAAACAGAGGGTGCATTAGTCAATCCAAAAGGCATTACTGTAAACTCATAATGCCCATAATTGGTTTGAAATATTGTCTTTGGAATATCTTCCTTCCTCACACAAAATTGATGATATCCAGATCAAAGGTAAATCTTAGAAAAATATTTCAATCCATTAATTTGATCAACTAAATCAACAATCTGAGGTAGAGGATACTTGTTATTTATTGTAATAGCATTGATTTCTCTATAGTCAATACACAACCTCATGGGTCCATCTTTCTTCTTGACAATGTTGAATTCAGGAATATTTCTCACCTTATTTTGTAACTCTACATCTTCTTTCTGCGCCTATTTAATCTTCACATGTATAGATGGTTGAACATTCATTTGATAAAGATACGATTTTCCCCCTTCCATTAAAATTCCAAGATCCATCCTTTGTAAATCCATAAATATTGGATCTTTTGTGATCCTCATCATGGATAATCTAGCATGGTCTTGTCGACTTAATGCATCCACCACCTTGTTTGCTTTCCCAGGGTGGTAATGAATTGAGCAGTCTTAATCCTTAATCAGTTCCAACCATCTTCTTTGGCGCATATTCGGCTCCTTTTGTGTGAAAATATAATTTAAACTTTTATGATCAGTAAAAATATCACACCTTTCTCCATAAAGTTAATGCCTCTAAATCTTTAATGAAAAGATTACCGCAGCTAACTCCAAATCATGTGTTGGGTAATTTTTCTCATGGGTTTTCAACTGTCATGAGGCATAAGCTATCACCATATCATTTTGCATAAGAACACACCCCAGCCCCTTCTTGGATGCATCACTGTAGATCACAAACCTTTCTCCACTACAAGGCAGTGTGAGCACAGGTGCACTGGATAACCTTCTTTTCAACTCCTTGAAATTCTCTTCACATTCCTCCGTCCAAACAAACTTAACTCCTTTTCGAGTCAACCTGGTGAGTGGATTAGATAATTGTGAAAAATATTTCACAAAACATCGATAATATCCATCCAAACCAAGAAAACTTCGGATCTCAGTTACTATTGTTGGTCTCGACCATCTTTCGATAACCTCTGTTTTTTCTAGATCCACATATATCCCCTCTTTTGAGATTATGTGACCCAAAAATGCAACTTTTTGAAGCCAAAATTCACACTTGGTAAATTTGGCATAAAGCTTCTCCTTTATCAGGGTCTTCAATATAATTCTCAAGTGATCTTCATGTTCTTCCTTTCTCTTTGAATAGACAAGAATATCATCTATAAAGACTACCACAAATTGATCAAGATAGTCTCTAAAGACTCTATTCATCAGATCCATGAAGATATCAGGGGCATTAGTAAGACCAAATGGAATCACTATAAATTCATAGTGTCCATACCTTGTACGGAAAGCCATCTTTGGTATATCCTCCCTTTTTACCCTTAATTGATGATACCCTGAACGAAGATCAATCTTGGAAAAGTATTGAGCTCCGCATAGTTGGTCAAATAAGTCATCAATGCATGGGAGAGGATATTTGTTCTTGATAGTGATCTTGTTAAGTTCTCGATAATCAATGCAGAGTCTCATTGATCCATCTTTCTTCTTAAAAAATAGAACAGGTGCTCCCCAAGGTGACGCACTAGGGCATATGAATCCCTTATAAAGATTCTATTGGAGTTTCTTCTTCAATTCCTGCAACTCAATTGGGGCCATTCTATAAGGTTTCTTTGAAATAGGCAAAGCACCCGGTATGATTTCTATTGAAAAATCAACTTCATGATTTGGTGGAAGACCTGGAAATTCCTCTGGAAAGACATCATCAAACTCCCGTATAATGGGCATATTATTAATCATGAGTTTCTCACCAACCATTTGAGATAAATAACCTTCATTCAGTGGAATCAAGACCCATAACATGGAAGAAATTTCCACTAGAAGGTTATGTTCATCCTTGCATCGATAGACGATCATAGATTGATCTGGAATATAAAATGTAACTTCCCTTCTTTGGAAATTGATATGAGCTCCATATAAAGAAAGCCAATCCATTCCAAGAATCACATCAAATTCCACTATAGGAAGGATCACAAGATTTGCAGGAAGCACTTTCCCACAAACTTCAATCGGGGAAGAATTATAAACTTTTGATGCGACTGTTGTGCCACTAGGTGTTGTCACAGCTAACTCAACATCTAATTGTTGAGGTAATATGGTGATACCCTTAGAAAAATCTTCAGAAATAAAAGAGTGGGTGGATCCATAATCAAATAAAACATTTTCTACTTTAGAGTGGATGGTAAGTGTACCTTTCACCACATCGTTATCGTACTCCACATCGCTGATAGAAATTGCATGTGACTTTCCTTTGTCTTTAGCCTTAAGATTTTGTTGATGTCGATCATCATCAACAACCCTTGGATTAGGGAATTTATTGGAATAATGCCCCATCTCCTTGCACTTGAAACATTGAAGTGTAGTAGGTTCATTCTGTGTGCCCCTTCCTTTGTTTGCATCATTAGACATCTTCTTCCCATCATTTCGGCATTCAAATGCCCAATGACCTTCCTTTCCACATTTGAAACATGTACTTGTCCCTTTAAGACAACTCTCTCCATGTTTCTTTCCACACTTTGAGCATAAGGGAAAGCTCATATTCTTTTCAGTGTGCTCTTTAGATTTTCCTTTGAATTCCATTTTCCTCTTCTTATCAAACTCCTATGACTGATGGGTTACTCCAATCTCCATCTCAACTTTGAGAGCATATCGAACGATTTCCTCATAGCTATTGAAGTACCTTATGGATAAGGCCCTTCGAAGACTTAGTTTTAAGCCACTAAAGAATCGATCGATCTTACTCTCAGGTTGGATAATAATACCAGAAGCATACCTTGAAAGTCTTGTAAAATTTGCTTCATAGGTACCAACAGATTCATCATCCTTTTGCTTCAGTTCAAGAAACTCTTTCTCCATCTTTGTTCGGAGAATACGAGGGAAGTACTTATTGAAAAATAAGTTCTTTAACTCATCCAATTCCATGGACTCAATTTCATCCCTTTTCCTCGTATTCTTAATAAGATTCCACCATTGATCAGCATCTCCTTCCAAACGATACACTACTAGGATGACTTTATCATGTTCAGAACATTGAAGAACTGAAATTATCTTTTCATTAGTACTAATCCATTATTCAGCAACTAATGGATCAGTAGACCCGCTGAAAGAAGGTGGGCGCTGCCTCATGAAGGATTCAACAGAATGTTGCTCCTTCCTTTGCTCATTTGGAAGTCATGCATGATTCATAGCTTGAGAAAGTTGTGTGAGCATGGCTACAAGATTTTTCATTCCAACTCCCATAACATTTGGTTTCTCAGGGGGACAATCATTGCATTGCCCGTCACATTCCGCATTAACACGGTTCCTTCGGGTTCCAGCCATTGACTAAAACCAAGAAGAATAGTGTGAGAAACACTAATTATAATAGGAAAACCACATAATCAAGAATAAAATTTCACACTTAAGGTCTTATCCTAGGTTATTCATGGTCATTTCTAAAACACTAATATTGTGTTCTATGCTTAGAATTATCCTTAGGGTTCTTACTAAGGCTTTCACATCCTAGTTTCCAAAAGTTGACTATACCTTTCCTCTTATCCTAGGTTATTTTAGCGGCGGTTTTTTCTATTTCGCGGCGGTTTAAAATATGTGTCGTAGATGCCTCATTTCCCGGCGGTTTCTCTCCATTTAGCGGCGGTTTTATGGGTATGCCATACCTTTTTATGCGCGGAGGTTTTAACCGCCGCAAAATTATGCCGTTTGATGCGCCTATTTTGCGGCGGTAAAAACCGCCGCTAAATATAAACGTAATATATCTAGCAGCGGTTAAAACCACCGCTAAATGCTTCCCAGCAAGGCATTTAGCAGCGGTTTTAACCGTCGCTAAATGCTACCAAATATGGCATTAGCGGCGGTTAAAACCGCCGCTAAATGCTGAACTGGAAAAAAAATAATTTTGGTTGTACTACACCACTGCCCTGAAAAATAAATCAAACCAGAATATAGATAAATGATCACATCGTCATCCCTTTAAGAATCCAACCGATCGTGCTCCCCACCATAGGTTTTAACATTAACAGAAAATTATGAACCATAGTATTCTCCACCATTGTAATTTCCTATAAAGAATATCCAAAGATTTCCAATGATAATATTGGAATTTTTCCTCTAATTGGGAAATCCTAAATACTTCTGAGGCCATAATAGGGACCTTACTATAAAGAAACAGTCAAATGCCAATCAGCCTAACTGAAACTAGTCATGAAATCTTTCTCAGAAGACATTTTCGACCCTTTCATGACACCCACATTAGCCTAGTGACATGATTTAAATGGATACTTTCACCTATATACATCTAAGAAGAACTATAATAATTCAATCCACTTTCAGCTAACCATTCCCAAGATACTCAGCTTAGATGACTCACATATCACAACCTGAACCACAATTTATTCCTCTATGAAATCCCGTGTTTACCACAAGCACATTCACATAAGCCCATACCTGACTTTCAATGAAATTTCTTAGTCATTCCATCACCTAACCATTTAATACATTGTTCCCCAGCATGAACAAGGGTGGAACCTAGATCCATCCCACTATAATCATTACCCTTTAAACATCACCTTTGAGTTCGACGATAAGTTTGGGATAAAATAAGATCATCAACTATGTGCCATAAATGTTACATATAAAAACCAACCGTTATCATACTTGTTCAACACATCAATAATACTACTACTCATCATCTGATGCTGCATCGTCACCCTCTCCAACTTCATCTCCACCACCTGCTTCCACCTGTAAGAACATTATATTGAAAATTAAATATTGTTGCATATTTATAATAAAACTTAAAACCAATAAAAGTTTGCAAACTAAATGATTTTGATTTTTTTGTGATTTACCTGCTCACCACTACCCGATGCACTACCACCGGGGGAATATCTGCTCATATACTGACGTATTTCAAGAAACTCTTTCTGCAAACCAGATATCTGATCCCCCTGCTGGTGAACTGTGTTTCGTAGAGAAGACATCTCCCTCTGAGCATCTTCAGGTATGAAATGACTATAAGCAGGAGTAGATGTAGCTGAAATCCCTGATGGCATGTGAAAGACCTCAGATGGTATAGGTCCCAAACCCATCTCGCGCACTCTACCAGGATGCTCCTTCCCAAGGACTTTACCAACTGGGTCATCCTGGGAGACTGAGTAGGATTGCCCAGGATTGGCATCCCATATTTCTTTAATTTTTACCTATAAATCAAATATCAATATATATTAACACAGTAAAAACTGATAATAAGTTATTATAATAAATAATTGACTTCATACCCCAACTTCTCTGGCAGGTTCATTAACAAAACTTCCATCTGTTTTTTTATGAACATCCAGCCACAGTTCTGTTCGGGATGCGTCATGCCCTAAACTCTGTGACTGCATTAAACAAAGATAAATCAATAATTAAATATGTTAAATAGATAATATTATCTTATAAATATTTATACTAATTAAAATATTACCAATGACATTCGGCTTCTTGAAAAGCTTTTTGAACCCGCAGTGTGCGGGATGACCTGCTTTGCCCGGTTTGAAGCATTCTGTCTTGAGAGATCCTGAAATAAATAAAATTCAATTTAACAGTATTGTATTCAATGTCTATCTCCTCTTCATGTACATGTATAAATGTAAAATGAGGATAATATAATAATATATATTTCAATACCATCCGCTTCTCATCACGATGTCTATCGACAAAAACCTTCCACTGTTCTTTCGGTACCCCACTGGGTAGCTTTTCATACATATGTTGCAAGGTCAACGAAGTATCGTTGACATCACACCACAACCTCCATTTGAAATCTTTCCATTTTTTTCCAAGATTTTTCAATGTCCACTTCCGTGCTATCACATCAGCAACGGTAAAGTGGAAGAACATCTGTATACAGAAATTCATTTTGAATATATTAGTAACATGACATTCAATTAAACCATAAAGTAATAAAATTACCTTTATCTGAGAATCATGAACTTCATTTTTCCAGTTTGGAGGCATATGCCTCCAATCATCATATGAAATAGGCAGGGAAATGGTCTCTGCTGCCAGTTGACCTATAATCTGACCAAGTAAACCTACGGCGTCATCCATCGGGACCCCATAAGAATCAAATGGCACCACTATCTTCTCGCCATCCATGTTCCAAACATCAGAACTTTTTATGTGTTTTTTCACGGTTGCATTGTTTTCATATGCAATGAGCAAACAATTACTATAAACAAAATGCAATAAATTTATTTAATTAAAATTTGTACCTATGACTGTGACCCTCCAGAATGTCCGTGATGAACTGGAAGGGGCGTGTCGCTGCCCCACTGCTGAGGCTCCTGTAGGGGGAGGCGATGACTCATCCTCTAATGAGGCATCCACTGATGGTGTCAGAGATGGTGCAGGGGGAGATGATGCAGGGATGTAGGCAGCTGCTGCCTCAGATGTCGTGGGGACAGACGTATCGTCATCTGTCGCAGAAGTAGAAGGAATGGTGTACCGCTTCTTCCTTGGCATTCCTGTCATTTAATCAAATAAAATTAAGTTCAGAATATATATTTCAAAAAATTTATGAAGAAAAAAAAATTAAAAATGATAATAGATGCCTAGTACTAACAAACAAAATATATATAACAATGATAATGAATGACTACAGAAATGAAACAAGTGGTTGCTGAATAAATAAATAATTGTACATACAATCATTTTCCCCTTCAATCATGTCAGTTTCCTGCTCCATTGCTTCATCCACTTCATTCATCCTTGCTAGACTAATATTTTCAATATCATGATGGACAAATAATTCTGCTTCCTGTTGTTGATGAAATTAAATTGTAGAGGTCAAATCTTCCACTTCATCACCCATATCATACAAATCTCTTTGTATTACGTGAGTAACTACACTCCACCCTTCATCCACAACATCATTCACATAATATACCATTTTTTCCTGTGATGCTAAGATATATGGATCATGCAGTTCACGATCACCAACATCCATCAAGCGAGAGAAGTTTACAGAAGTAAATTGCAAGGAATCTCTTTTAACACCTCTGATAATATTGACCCATTTTCATTTGAATAAAACAACAGAAAAATGCCCGTGGTAGTTTAATTCAATAATATCATGCATCTTTCCATAGTATTCCACTTCAGCAAATGTAAATATACCACTATTCTGTGTTTTCAAACCCACTTCTCGATCGACTGTACGAAATCTAAAACCATTCACATTATAAGCGCCGAACTTTCTAACTTGTTTTATAGGACCTCTAGCAAGAAACTTCAAATCTTCTGACAAGTCTGCTCGAGTATCATTATTCATGATCTGAAAAAAAAATTAATAGATTTGCAAATTGTATGTGTCAAACTAATATTCGTATTTATTGCAATATTTATGAACTTACACGTCGTTCAAACCATTCTACCAGCTATTTATTCACAGCTTTCGTTATATCTTTTTCATTTCGTGTTCGGCCTCTCATTCGTCTCTTTGTTTTTATCCTCAACTCTTCAATAAATGGATCTGCAATTTCACTATTCAGCAGCACATATCTATGTGCCTGTAATAATTCCAATTCTGTTAGTGTCGCGTATGAGGTCCTCCCAACTGATCGGCCAATAGTAGGAAATATTTTTGATTTCTGATGCATTTGAGAATGAGTTGATATGTCGTCAACATGTCCAACTCGATTAAATCTTGTCTCAATATCATCCAAATATCTGGAACAAAAGGTGAGACACTCCTCGGCCAAATAGCCTTCAGCAATAGAGCCTTCTGTTTGAGATTTATTTCTCACGTATGCTTTCAAATGCCCAAGATATCTGTGAAAAAAAAATAATATTATGCATTTATTTAAATGCCAAAAATTGTTTACTTAACTGGAAACATATAAATAAAATACCTCTCAATTGGATACATCCATCGATAATGAACGGGGCCTCCTAATTTAGCTTCGTCAACCAAATGCACAGTTAAATGCATCATGACAGTAAAAAACGATGGAGGAAAGATCATCTCCATTGCACAAAGGGTCAATACAAACCTCTCCTGTAGGTTGTCAAGCTGAAATGGATGTAGAGATTTCTCACATAATTTCCTGAAAAATGTGCAGAATTGGAGTACAACAGTAGTAACTTTTTCAGGTAATAATGTACGCAATGCCAATGGTAGTAACTGTTGTAACAAAATATGTAAATCGTGACTTTTCAATCCATATAACTTACGATTCTTCAAGTCAACACACCTCGAGATGTTACTCGAATACCCATCAGATACCTTAACATTCTTTAAAATTTGAAGGAACATATCTTTATCCCTATTTTTCATTGAAAAAATGGCCGGAGCATACTTTTCATTCTCATCTGGCCAGAGATCACGTTTTATGTTCATTACTTGTAAGTCTTTGCGAGCATTGAGATGATCCTTCGACTTTCCATGCTCATTAAGTAATGTGAAAATCAAATTATCACATAAATGCTTCTCAATATGCATCACATCAAGATTGTGGCGTAAAGAATTAAATTCCCAATACGGAAGTTTGAAGAATATACTTTTTTTCTTCCATTGTTGCGTTCTGATTTCACTTGACGATGCACTTCGCACTCATTTTCCGCTATCATTCAATTGCTGAACCTTCCCAAATTCTGTTTTAACATTTTCAAGCTGTGTCAATATTTCAGAACTGGTTAACAACTTTGGAAGTGGTCTATGATCAATGGAACCATTAAATTTTGATTTGTTCAGCCAAAATCTATGAGATGCATCAAGAAATCTTCGATGGCACAAGAAGCACCATTTTCTACTGTGAGGTAGCCGTTTGGGTTCGAAATCAAAGTTACAAACGGGATAAGACAAACCCATATAAGTGTTCCAACCAGATAAATTCCCAAGCCCATGGAAGTCACTAATGGTCCACATTAAAGTAGCATGAATTTTGAACATTGTTTTAGATGAAACATCAAATGTCTCAACACCGTTGGTCCATAACTCCTGCAATTCTTCAATCAAAGGCTGCAGGTATACATCAATATCATCTCCAGGCATTTGTTTTCCAGGAATAATCATCGAAATGATAAAAGATGTTTGTTTCATACACATCCATGGAGGTAGATTATAAGGGATCAAAACAACTGGCCAAATGCTATAACTCGTACTCAAAGTCCCAAATGGGTTGAATCCATCGGCAGCCAATCCCAATCGAACATTCCTAGGATCAGCTGAGAAATCTGGATGTAATGCATCAAATGTCTTCCACGATTGGGAATCTCGTGGATGTCTCATTAACCCATCATTGTTATTATCTACAGCATGTCACTTCATGTGTTCAGCGGTTTTTGATGACATGAATAATCTTTGCAATCGAGGCTTCAAAGGAAAGTAACGCAAAACTTTTGCAGGTGTGTTCCTTTTCTTCTTCTCCATGAAATTATGTTCAGTCATACTTCCAACATTACCCTTTGACTGCCATCTAGAAGAAGAAAATTTCTTACAATTATGTCTACTTGAATCTTCTCCCCAGTAAAGCATACAATCATTGGGACACGCATGTATTTTTGTATAATTCAGACCAAGCTTGTTTGCAACTTTTTTCATCTCATAAAACGATTCTGGGATTTTTGCTTCAGGAAATGAATCACGAATCAATTCTAATAACATAGACATTTCCTTATTTGTAATTCCACAAAGACATTTGATATGGTACAACTTCAGCAGAAATGAAAGATTTGAATATTTCAAACACCCACTATACAACTCGTGATTTCCATCATCAACTAAATCATGAAACGCATTTTTCTCACTGAAGTTTTCCCTTACATTTGGCTCCACAGAATCAAGATGAGGATCCAATGATATGTTACAATCTTGATCTGCTTGTGTTACAGTCTCAAAAACATCACTTGTCACGTTGCAATTTGTAGCATCATCTTCTGGTTGTTCTGATATGTTTTGATGCTCATAGTGGTGTCTTGCAGTGCCGAATGCATCATTTATGAGGTTTTGCATTTCATTTTCCATTGGCGACAAACTTGGGACCTCATTCTGTGGATTAACATCAGTCCTCAATCTTTCTGTATTGTTTGATTCTCCATGCCAAATCCAACACAAATATTGATCAGGGAATTGCTTCAGTATTAAATGTTCATAAACTTCATCCCTCTTCAACCATGTTCTAAATTTACATTTAGGACATGGACATCTTATTCTCCCTTCAACGGATAGATTAGAAATTGAAAAATCTAAAAACTCATTCAAACCCTTAACATATTGAGGTGTGTTCCTCGGTAATGTGATCCAGATTTTATCCATGTATATCACAATGTGCCTACACAAAAATATACGATAGTGTAAGATTACAGAAACATAATATAAAAAAGATGAACCATTGATCATAAAGTATGCATAATATAATAAAGATGATTCATTGATCACATTTACCACTTCAGACCAATAGAACAAGTCGGGTCCATAGGAGACAGCGTCAACACCTCATTGAGGAGCAATAAGAATATCGGGATACACACTTAGATGTCCTCCAAGAGGAATGATGTTTCTCAATGGTTTCATACACAACCAACTATAAATAGGGCCACTATGTTCACTGTTGTACCCTTGGATTTTAATGATCACAATCACTCTCATCGTGTTCTAACTTGTTTTCAGGTGTTTTGATGCTAGGAAAACAGTTTCCCAGAAGTTGGCCCAAGAAGGCTGATAGTGGACTCTCTGAGTCCACCGACCAACCGGTGGATTCCCACCGGCCAGCCAGTGGTCTCTGGTAGAAGCATTGCTTTCTGCCAGAGCCACCGGTTAGCCGGTATGGGCACCGGCCAACTGGTTCTTGCCCACCGGCTAGCTAGAGGACCCAGGCAGTAGGCTTGCCCACTGCCTGGTGCCACCGGCCAACCGGTGGATGACCACCGGCCAGCCCGTGGTCTCTGGCAGAAGCATTTCTTTCTGCCAGAGCCACCGGTCAGCCGGTGCTAGCGCACCGGCCAGCCGGTATGGGCACCGTCCAACCGGTTCTTGCCCACCGGTCAGCCAGAGGACCCGGGCAGTAGGCTTGCCCACTTCCTGGTGCCACCGGCCCACCGGTGGTCTCTGGAAGAAGCATTGCTTCTTGCCAGAGCCACCGGTCAGCCGGTGCTAGCGCATCGGCTAGCCGGTATGGGCACCGGCCAACCGGTTCTTGCCCACCGGCCAGCCATAGGACCCAGGTAGTAGGCTTGCCCACTGCCTGGTGCCACCGGCCAACAGGTGGATAACCACCGGCCAGCCGGTGGAACCCAGACAGAAAGCCTGCTCTGTCTGGACCACCGGCCAGCCGGGAGCTCAGCACCGGCCAGCCGGTGTGCCCAGTCAAACTAGCCGTTGGGCTTTGACCAGACTTGTCCTATTTGACCACGGTGTGACCGCGGCGTGACCGCGGCGTGACCGCGGTGTGACCGCGGAGGAGGAGGTGGCCGCGGAGGCACCGGCGGCACCGGCGGAGGAGGAGGAGGCATCGGCGGAGGAGGAGGAGGCCACGGTGGAGGAGGAGGCACCGACGGCAGCGCAGAGGCAGGGCGGAGGCAGGGTGGAGGCAGTGGAGGCAGAGGAGGCAGCGGAGGCAGCGGAGGAGGAGGAGGATGAGGCCGATGGAGGAGGAGGAGGAGGAGCAGAAGCAGAGGAGGAGGCGGCGGCCACCGCGGTGGAGGAGGAGGCGGCGGCCGCAGAGGCACCGGCGTGACCACGGCGTGACCGCGGCGTGACCGCGGCGTGACCGCGGAGGAGGAGGCAGTCGCGGAGGCACCAGCGGCACCGGCGGAGGAGGAGGAGGCATCGGTGGAGGAGGAGGAGGCACCGGCGGCAGCGCAGAGGCAGGGCGGAGGCAGCGGAGGCAGCGGAGGAGGAGGAGGATGAGGCCGGTGGAGGAGGAGGAGGAGGAGCAGGAGCAGAGGAGGAGGAGGCGGCCGCAGCGGCGGAGGAGGAGGCGGCGGCCGCAGAGGCACCGACGTGAACGCGGCGTGACCGCGGCGTGACCGCGGCATGACCGCGGCGTGACCGCGGAGGAGGAGGCGGTCGCGGAGGCACCGGCAGCACCGGCGGAGGAGGAGGAGGACTATCTGGGTACCAATCCATGTACTGAATATGGTGTGAGGTAAATTAAGTAGGCCACCACTAATGGTTTCTAATGCATAATCTAGTCCATGAATATAAAACAAACAATAGTTGTTGTACCCCTCTCTCTTGGATTTTAATGATCACAATCACTCTATTTGTGTTCTAACTTGTTTTCAAGTGTTTTTGATGTTAGGAAAAAGATTTCCTAGGAGCTCTCCCAAGAAATCTGAAAATGGATTGACTGAGTCTACCGGCCAACCGGTGGATTTCCACCAGCCAGCCGGTGGTCTCTGGCAGAAGCATTGGCTTCTGTCCAGAGCCACCGGTCAGCCGGTGTAAGACCATCGGCCAGCCGGTTCCTACCCACCGTCCAGCTGGAGGAGCCAGGCAGTAGGCTTTCCCACTGCCTGGTGTCACCGGCCAGCCGGTGGATGACCACCGGCCAGCAGGTGTGCCCAGTCAATCCTTCTGGTGGATCCTAAACTGCGGAAAGTACTAATTATGGGTGCCATTTTTCATTGCTACGATCCTGTGCTTACCACTGTGGTCGGACGTAGCATCATGGATACTTTAGTTCTTCCTCAAGATAAAAAGTGCTTTAGCTGTAATGGTAAAATCTAGATTTTATGCAAAGGATTACAGTGATCGTTTGGCACTTCATCTGATTTATGAGAGATGGAATGAAGTTGAAAAGGAAGGATCAGTGTATGAGTATTGCTGGGAAAAAGTTCATCATGTGGAAACTTTAAAGACAATTCATTCTATTCAAAAGTAATATTTTAGAAATGCTGGACTGTTGGATAGAAATGCGGGCTAGTCACATGATCTTCGATAAAGCCTGTATGGTTTGTTAAGTCATGCGATAACCATGAGGAATGGGTTATCCATTTCCACTTGGTTTATTCTCCCCCTTTCCTTATTTTTTCATTGAATTTACCCCACCTCTTGTAAATCATGGTTAGGGAACACAATAACTACTAACTGGGCTTCGATCATATTACTTGAGCTGGATAGGCACTTTTTCAACCTTTTGTGTCCTAAAAACCCTGGACACCCCAAAAACTATTCATACATCCAGTAAACATTTTGATATCCCAAAATTATCTATTTAAAGTAAAATTGAAATGAGAAAGTACCTAAAAAATCATAGAATATCATACCCTCCCTAACATGACATGTCTTAGCTTTGAGCCACATTTCAAAGTATCACTAAGCTTTGTCAGAAAAGAGATTGAACCACTATGCCTACATATTCATCTCCCCTCCCATGTCTCTTCTTTAATGGTACTATATAGTAATAAAAGCTTTGTTAGAAAATAGATTGGACCACTATGCCTACATATTCATCTCCCCTCCCATGTCTCTTCTTTAATGGTACTATATAGTAATAAAACTAGAACAAAAGGTACAATACTACCTTGCAATACCATCCCATTGTGATCCATAAAATGAACTAGATTCTCTTAAAGGATGATTCGGCCTCCAACAAAAATTCAGCCACATGGACTCTATAGAGAAGTCTAGGAAACATCACCTAAAATGAAACATAAAGAAATAATTCACATAAAGTCATACCATCATGGAATATCCAATATATTCCCCATCGGCCCGATCCTCTTCACAACACATTACTCAAAACGCTTGACACCATCTTACCATTTTTTCAAAACATTATCTCTAAACAAAAAATCACACGATAGAAAACTCACTTTGAAATCATGATTTACACCTTAAAACACATTTTAAATGTTTAGGATAATTTCTATCAACCACATTGGGAAATACATTCCGATAAATAAAACCAATAATATATATAAAAAGATATACAATATTCAATTGATAAAATAATGAATAATAGATTAAAAAACATCCATGCTATCATGGAATTTAAATAATGGTAACATGAATATGGAAACTACCTAAAACTCAAGCCATGCTAAAATAGATGATGGAATCTCAAATTTTAATATTTTCAAATGCACACATATTCACCTTAACTTATATGTAATGATACCTAGTCCATATATACATATTAAGGTGTACAAATATGTATAAGGTATCTATACATATTTGACTATACTTTCATATACCCCTTTTCAATGATACACATATTCATTTTCATATACACATATAAGCACATATAGCCCCATGATATATATTAATACTTTCAAGGTTGAATATATATAAATGGAGAACTTATATATAGATTCTTAATTATGAATACACATGTAATCCTTTGATGATGACAGCTCAAACCTGCCAAAATGAAGACCAAAACACACTACAACGATATTTGGAATATAAAAATCACAATATCCCTAATTAAAATGTGGAAAAAATAAAAATTATATATAAATAAACCTGAAAATTATGGTGGGAGGACTGAAATTATGGTGCGGGGGTTGCCGAAGGCCGCGGGGGGTGTGGTGGTCGCCGGAGGGCGCGGGGGGCGTGGGGGACGCGGGGGCGCGGGGGTCGCCGGCGGTCGAGGGGGGGGGGAAGCGGGGTTCATCGGGGGGCTCGGGGGCCGCGGGGGTCGCCGGAGGGCGCGGGTGTCGCCGGAGGTAGCGGGAGGGGGATCGGGGAAGAGGGGAGTGTTTGTGAGGGGGATTGGGGAGGAGGGGTACGCGATAGGGGCGGGGAAAGCGTCACGGCTTTTAAAAATAGATTGGGTTTCGCGGCGGTTTTTAACAAACCGCCGTGAAATCTTTCACTGATAACGTTTAGCGGCGGTTTTGTGAACCGCCGCCACAAAACCGCCGCTAAACACTGTTTATGTTGTAGTGATAACATTTTGGAAATCTTATCCTGCAAAAGAGATCATAATTTCATAACATGGGATAAATCATGGTAGTGAAATGTAATCCCAATAATCATAACATAAAACATGAAACTTTGTGGAATACACATATAATCATAGGTAATCATTTCTTATTAGTCAAGACTCATTTCCAGGACTATCTTAGTGGAAAAAATCCATTTCTGAACTGAGTTCACTCCTCGTTTCAGTCCTGTTTCACTGAACCGGTTTAACATGCCGTTCCAGCCATGTCTATCTCATGAGATATAAAATCTTTACCCAATGCATTGGAGGGAGATATAGGTCCCACCCATCTCATAATGATACCATTCATATGTGTGCCACAAAATCATAAACCATACATCATAGCATAACCCATGTAATAAAAAATGGGATTCTAAAACATCATGAAATCATAAAACAATTCATATAAGATAAAGGAATTCATAAAAATAATTCCATCACAACATAATAAAATCAATGTAATAATAGGGATAGAAATAGAACCCTTTATTATCTTTGATGGAAAATAATTTTGATAAAACACTTGAACTCCATTCTTGAGAAAAATATCCTTTCTACTTCAAAAACACTTTTCCTTTCTTAACATGTCATACAATTATAAACTAAAAGAAGTTGATTAAAAATAAACTTGAAAACTTGTAAAGGAATCTTCTTGGAAATAATGTTTTAAAAATCCATTCATGTCGTATAAGTTAAAAAAAACATTATTCCCGTACTTTTGTCAGAAAAGTCAAAAAGTACCTCGTACGAAAAACGACAAAAGATTCCTTTTATATCTTTTACTAAAAACTCACCGAAGGGTAAAATTGGATTTAAACAATTGTAGGTGGATGGAAACAATATTACATATTGAGGAAACATGTATGTGGATGATAAAATACACCCCTGTAAATACCAAAGTATAAACAATCTCGTTAAGGAAAAGTGTTTTTGAAGTAGAAAGGATATTTTCCTCAAGAATGGAGTTCAAGTGTTTTATCAAAATTATTTTCCATCTAAGATAATAAAGGGTTCTGTTTCTATCCCTATTATTACATTGATTTGATTATGTTGTGATGGAATTATTTTTATTAATTCCTTTATCTTATATGAATTGTTTTATGATTTCATGATGTTTTAGAATCCCATTTTTTATTACATGGGTTATGCTATGATGTATGGTTTATGATTTTGTGGCACACATATGAATGGTATCATTATGAGATTGGTGGGACCTATATCTCCCTCCAATGCATTGGGTAAAGATTTTATATCTCATGAGATAGACATGGCTGGAACGGCATGTTAAACCGGTTCAGTGAAACATGACTGAAACGAGGAGTGAACTCGGTTCAGAAATGGACTTTGTCCACTAAGATAGTCTTGGAAATGAGTCTTGACTAATAAGAAATGATTCCCTATGATTATGTGTGTATTCCAAAAAGTTTCATGTTTTATGTTATGATTATTGGGATTACATTTCACTACCATGATTTATCCCATGTTATGAAATTATGATCTCTTTTTCAAGGTAAGATTTCCAAAATGTTATGTTTTATTTTGATGTGATTGATATTTCTTTTGTTTACCCTTACTGATCATTTGATCTCACCCTTTTGTATGTTTTCTTTCCCCAGGTCAGGAAGAATGTTATTAAGTAAGATATGCCAAAAGGGACTATAGATATGATGAAATAAATGGGAGATAGTGTAGACGCTTTATGAACCAGTTGTTTATGTTTCCCAGTTTCTAAAGACACTATACCTATACGGTCCTTTCATGGTTTTTTTATATGTTGTAATAAGTATGCTTCAATTTTTAAGTATTAGCCATGTATGTAAAGTATGGGTTGTTATATTCAACATTACAACTTGAAACGAAATATATAATAGAAAATCCATATGACTTTTAGATTTTCCATGCAAGTCATTCATAATTTTCATATTCACAACCTGGGGAAAATAAAACATAAGAAAGGGGTGAGCTCAGATTCTTATTAAGGGTAATTAATACAATGTAAGTTATCATAAAAATAAACACTAAGCATGATGAACAAATAAAAACACATGCCTTTAAAAATATACTTGAGCCTAATATGGAAGAAATGAAAGCTAATTAAATATGGCCATATAAATTATCATAAGAGAATGAAACATAACCATTGATATTATTCTATTTGAATTATCACATGGTTTATCAATTATAAATACCATAATGAGTTAATTCATAATTCTAGACATTTGAAACATATTTTTAAGGCCTCGGCCAAGATGTCTGAAAATACTAGGGTAAGGCCTCGGCCAAAACCCAATTCTGTTTTGTCTCATGAGACCTACTGATGCATATAGGGGATATAGTAGGCCCTACCCATCACTTTATAAGTTCAATTAATTCTTCATATGAAAGGGGGGAATCATAAACAAGATGAACATATGAAATAACTTTCCCCAATCTGTACACATAAATGCTAACCATTCGGAGTATAATGGTGAATGGTATAAAGATAGCACAACCATAGTCAAACTGATCATGAAACATTTAATACAATATGTTAGATGATAAAAATAATATATTAACCTCAATAAGACATAAAATTCAACATAGGTGTTGAAATAGAAAAAAAATACTCTAATAAAGTCACGGAATAATTTTTGAGAGAAATACACTTTTACTTTAAAAAGAAGTGTTCTTTTGGAAAAATATTTTCACAAAACTAGAAATTAACTAAGGTAGTTTTTTCATGATTAAATTAGTGTTTTTAGAAAAATAATTGTGTCTTAAAATAGATTATATAGTGTACTTGAAAATATGTAATAATTTGACAAGTTCCCTTGAATCGGGCTTGTTTATTGGGAAGAATTGAGAAAGATATTTATAAAACATTTAAATCCCCATAAAATAAATAAGGATTATTATTGGTACACATATATAGAAAATTCACACATAATTTATGAGGATTAAATAATAATAATTAAGAATTTAATTGGTATAAAGAGAGATAAAGAGTAACCCAAAAGAAAATGGAGGTTCGGGTAGAAAACCATTACCTTGTGTTCTTCACTTTAGATTATTGTCCTAGATAATCAAATTAAATCAATTAATTATTTAATTAAGAACCTTATTTATATGTTTTTGATTTTTCATAATTTTATTAAGTTCATTTATTGAATTTTTATGAGTTATAAGTTACAAATCTATCGCTTGGTAGTGTTCATTTCCTTGGTTTTCATGATCGGTATAATTGTATATGATAATGGAAGTTCATGTAGAAAGAGTATAATTATACAGAATTGAATTTATATGATATTGATGAAAAAACAGGAGTGTAAATGTTTATACCTATCATTTGGTTATATATTATGAGTATGAATAATTAGATAAAACATTTAGTGATAATCATTTAGATTTTTACGACAGTTTTTCGATCACAGTGGACTAGTTTTGTTATATTATTTAATATAATGTATAAATGATGGTTCCAGAATCATTAAATAAGATATTATATATATATATATATATATATATATATATTAGAATCTGGTTCAACCTTAAAAATGGTTTCATGACCATCCTTGAAAAAGAAATTGAAGAATGAAACTTCATCGTCCACGAAAGTTGTAAATCGGCTCCTCCCAGATGATGATTTTGTTTTTAAAATAAAAGAGAGAGATTAAAGATATTGATGATCAATATTCCATTAAAATGGTATAATTATATTATATATATGATACAAGAGTTACCATGATCATTTTGATATAGTATGTGAGGAGATAATAATAAAATAAGGAACTTAAAAAGAAATTAAAAGGAAAAAAGGAAGAGGATTTTACCTCTTGAGTACTCCTCCTTGAGAACCTCCTTAAAATAAGGGTTTTTGGTCTTTTATAAAGACCAAAATATAATAGAAGTGGGGAGAGACTAGTTAATATTATTTGGGTATAACTTTTAGAAGATTCAATCCTTATAGGAGTGAAGATAAGAGGGAGTGAGGGGTGGTTTTTATAGTGGAGGAGAGGAGTGATTTTTGAATATCTTATTCATTATTTTATTATTTTTCTCAAGAAAAGAAATGGTGTTTGATTCTTATGACCAAAAATAATAATAGGTTCATGTGAGTTCGAACCAATGGCCATTTAAATCTTCCATGACTCAAGCATGATGTAGAAATTCATTTATTTAGCATATTTCGTAAATTATCGAATTTCACTCTTCACCAAAAATTCAAGTATTTCTGAAAAATCCAAAAAAAATACCCTAAATTTTTTTTAATGTGTAGAATTTAAAAATAAACTCCATTTTATCAAAATATTTTTCTAAATAATATAAATTTAATTATTAAATTAGGTCCTTATTTACTTGAAAAATACATATTTCAAATTTAAAAATAATTTTATAATACTTTAAAAAATTAAGTGAGGCCTCATAAAATTATCATAAAATCATAGGATAAAAAAATATTTATTGAAGAATACATTTTATGAAAATGAAATTAATTTATTAATTTAAAATTGTAATTAAATAATTATTACTCACAAAAATATCAACACTTAATTATTAATTTTTAAAATATTCACTCTCATTTATATGGTGACTGAATTTTATTTATACATACATGGGTGAGGGAATCTATTCATAAGGATACATTATTATTAATAAGGGTAAGTTACTGTTTATATTGGTAAGTTACTATTAACCAAAAAGGTAAGTTGATCCTGTCAGACTCTAAATATCCTACTGATTAAAATCGTGTATGTCAGTTTTTCGAAATTCAAATCACAGAAGCGGAAAAATTATGTTTAGAAGCTAGGTTATAACTATCTCCTATAACAAGGTGTTTGTTTCATAGGGGATCAATGTTGCATGCATTATATATTAACTTTATTTATAAAACCTTAGGGTGTTACAACCAAATGAAAATGTTATATCTTACACTGGTTTTGTAATTAATGGTTATACGTTTTATAAAAAAGAACATAATAACCATGATATGATGAAAAATAGTGGAGTTACGCTTGTGGTGGAAGTGACATGCATGCCTAGTTCTAAGGATAGAAATCCAATTTATGTGAATATGTCCTATTTTTATAATTATTGAATAGATATACGATTTGTATTATACAACATTTAAATTTAATATTTTCGATTGCAAATGAGTTGATAATAAGAGTGTAGTAAAATTTGATGAAATGGTATTTGCAAAGGTGAATTTAAGTGTTCAAGGGGAAAAGAATTATCCATTAATAATGTAAATACAATAAGTGTAGGTATTTAATGTCTCAGATCCAACAAAAGAGAATTGGTTAATTGTCTTGCTAGAAACTAAAACAATTGTGGGATTGATAAGGGACTGACTCTATCCTGAGACTAGAATTCATGAAAGAGGCTATTTATTACCCCTTAGTGAAATATATTGTTATATAACATGATGATTCAAATCATAGGGAGGTTTTTTTCTGGTCTAGGAGGGGTTGAGGAGGTGTGCGGAGTCATCTCCGGGGAACTAGGACCCCTCATTCCACAGTACTCGTCTCATGTTGAGGAGGTGATCCAAGTCATTAATGAAGAAGACTCATTGGGCGGCAGGATTTGGGATAATTACACTTAGGAATATCATGCATTATAGGGGAGTTGGGAGAATCTAGAAAGCAGGATAATTCCAATTAAGAGTAGTTTTCTTATCAATCTAGGTAATCATTTTAATTTATTGGATGAGGAAGGGCCAAAGCAGGATAATAGGCACTCAAGTCTGGTTTAGGAATAGAGGACTCATACATTAGCTGATTTGGGCACATGTACACCTTTATTAGAGGATAACCCCATAATTGACCAAGGTTTCTTTGAGGCTGATTATAATGAAGATATATCTAGCCAATTTTTAGCTGACGGTGTGGACGAAGTACATCATAAAGGGATGCATAGTCCAAGGAATAAGAAGGGATGGAAGGGGAATTGTGATGGGGGGATGTGTTATGGTTAAGGGGAAGAAGAATAAAGGTCAAAAGCATTACTCTTAGTTTCCTAAGCCAATGGAAACAAGGTTTTGTATGAATATTAAGGTGTTGGTCAGAGGAATAACGAACGAAGCCCAAGAATGCAAGAAGAGTTTAGATATAAAAAGTGGAATGAAAATGACCAAGAGCAATGACCCCAAGGAACATAATTAGGGTGGTGGGGAATAGAAGGGGGATGGGGGGGAAAGAAGAAAAAAGAGGAAAGCATCTAGAGCTCATCCTAAATTCTAATGAAGAATTGTGGGCATGGTTCTTCCAAATTACGACTTCAAAGGAGTAGGTGGATCGGATCTTAGGAATAATACTATGATTCGATGTAAATTAGGAACAAAGGTCTTAGATCAGTAAACATGACCAAATTTTAGCACATGGATTCGATGAAAGGAAGATAAATGTGGAGGAATACATCCAAGATCGGGACAAGCTATCCATCCACTTTGAATACTTAGTCAAAAAAATATCTGGATATGAAGGTACATGCACTTCAATGGAGGCTATATAAGGTGAGTGATTCCAATAATTTTAGTCTTGTTTTTAATGATTTTGTGATCTATTACTGTGTTAGCTAACCCTTTTCTTTTAACTGTTTTGGTTTCTCACTTTTTCTCAAAATTTCTTTTGGAATAAAAATTTTAATTTTTAGTTAAAAAACATAGAATCACCATGTTGACTAAAATTATCAAGGCAATAATCAAGGGTATAAAATTTGAAGTTGGTTGTAATCAACACAGTCAACCTATTGACCCCAAAAAGTCAATGTTCATTAGTTATTTTGGGGTCAAAATGAGAATAAATGTTACAATTGATATAGATTTGTGGTGCCATGTACAACCTGTAACAAATGAAACCCTTTGGGAAGATATTAAGGTAATGTTGTGATATATTTTTTCTATTTTAAATAAAAATTATATAATGAAACATTAATTTACTTTTCATTATCCTTTGTAGAGTTTATTTATTTTAGATTGTTTTTGTAATAAATATGTCATAATAACCATTTAAAATCCCATAGAGTCTTCCAGAAACATCTTACCATGTTTTTTATTAGGGATGCTAAGGGTAAATTAAATCCCCACCCTCCAATTTCTTATGCACACATTATAAAATAGGAAACATGGATTTCTTTCATTAGTCGTTGTGTTGAAAAATAATTTATGGTTCATTTTAGTCGATAATATAATATTTGACATTATTTATTTTATCCAATTTGATTCAAAAATAATAATTTTTTATATAGTAAAGGATTCTTGAAAATAAACAATGTGTATCAAAAACAATATACCCCTATCGCAAATCAAGGATAAGGTATGCTTCACTAGAGAAGAAAATGGTATGTATTTCAAATCTACAATAAAAGTTTTATGTGATATGAAAAAAAAATTCCTCTGATTATATTCATATTAATGAATCAAAATTTGAAGTCACTTACATCTCACATCATGTGTTATGGAAGGAGGACCATGTAAATAAAGAGGGAAAACTACTTGATGAAAACACAAAATCAGCATGGGAATGTGTGTAAGTATGAAATAATAGTAATTTGTTATACTTTAAAATAGTATTATATAAAAATATCCATTTATGTTCATATATTTTTATATGGTTTAGACATAATAATCGACATTGACTGTGCCTAAAGAAAAACTACTTTCAGTAGCTTTGAAGCGGGTAGAACAACATGGTCATGTTAAAGGTGTAGGTTTTGGAGTGTCACCTCAAACATATTTTGAGAAGACAAAACCTCAAGAAGATACATATTATATAATGAAAGGATTCCAGGTGCCAATAGATTATTTTTAAGATATTATTGTCCATTATGGTTTGGAAGACCAATATATGCAAAAGGATCAAAGCGAACTATAAGTGGAACAAAGATAAGAACATGAAAAACAAAAATAACTTCCTAGATTTGAGGCTAGTCATTCCCCTCAACCACACACCTTACCCGAGGTAATCAATATTATCATTACAATTTCCCCTAAATATGAATCAAAAATCTTTATATAACTTTATATTACTAAAATTATACAAGGTAGAGATTTATGTTATTTGTATCTATCAACACCCACACACTTCCTTATTATGATGGGTACGATGTATAATATCCTAGGAGATATGATACATAAAAAATAACTCCCAAAAGATCACATGAGAGTGGGTATTGAAGTAGCTCAAGATCCAAGGGTTTAATTTCCTATTCTACTTGATGATCTAGATATTATAACAGTAAATGATGATATTAAAACTTTTTAAACATGGAAATCTAATTTTATAAAGGTACAAGAGGTATGTCCTTAGAAAAAAATTTCAAATAAAAAACCTAAAAGAAGGATTTGGATTCATTAAACCCCACACCACTTATAAGGATGAAATTTATTTAAAGTTCACAGAAATTTATAAGAAAAAAGATGAGCTAAATGAGGAATTTTAGAAGAAAATAACATATGAATGACTCTTTTTGATACCTATAATATAGGGGTATAACTCCGAAATCTAATAATATAAAATATATTATTATTTTTTTCATTACTTTTTTATTTTGTTTTTTTAGGAAGCACTGGATATTGATCGTAATAAATTTGGATACCCCAAATATTTATTTTTTGGATCCAATTCATATATTTTCATAAAACCAACCACACATGATGTGTATTTTGAATTTGTAATCCACTACAATCAAATTTTATAGAAAAAATTAAAATTATATGTTTCAGTTTTTTGTTTAGAAAAGAATTTTATTATGATATGGTGGTCTGTAAATATAAGATAAATCATGGTATGAGGTGGGTGATTGAAAATAAAAAGCCTATGGATTACTTCAAATGGAAAAATATTAAGGTATATATAGAAATATTTAAAAATAAAAACATATTTCAAAACAATTTACTTATTTTGGTCAATATTTTTGTAGTGTCTAAAGCAAGATAACAACAATCATTATGGATAATATTTTTTAAAATTTATGAATGATATCATATACCATAAAAATAATAGCATCCTAAAATAGGTAATTATTTAAGGTAATTAAAATTTCATTAAAAAACTTTATTAATCGTTTTTTTGTCTATATTTTCTTATCACTTCCAAGATTTCCAAAAATATATATACTCAAAAGAAGAAATAATTATTTTTAGAGATGACTGGGCATCATACATGGTGTAGGAATGTATAACGACATAAAATTTAGGTGATTACCTACTATATTTGTAATATAGTATAGTTCATGACCATATAAATATATTTAGGTTGTGAAGAAGTAGTATCAAAATTCTTATATATTATGCTTGATTTATTTATCATAGAGAAGTATAATAGTGGACGTTAATTTGTTTAGAGATGAATTGGAAGAATACATGGTGTCAGAATGTATAGAAAAATCATGAAGAGGTGACTTCCTACTACTTATTTAGTTAATTTTTTTATCATTTATCTACTTTTTTCAGTTAATTTCCTTATCATTTTTATATGATACTTATTTTTTAAAAATTTACACATTAGTTCAAAACACACATCACATGCTCAAAACCAAGAAAAAAAATCAGATTGTTTTGATACTTTAAGATAATGATCTATAAGTCATTTTTGATGTTTTGAAATTGAACACACATAAATATGACACATTATGTGGTCATTATGAATCTCAGTGTGTGTTTTCAATATAATATTGTCATTTTAGTCTGAAACAAATTTTACCTAGCCAAAACTGAGAAAATGAGCTCGGGTTTTTTTTAAACTTTAAAAAAATGATCCATAATTAATTTTCATGTGTAAGAATTGAATGAATTCTAATTTGACACATGATGTAGTTTTTATGACCCGAAGGATGTGTTTTTAATATTAATATATCATTTTAGTTGAAAACATGCATCATATATCCAAAATCGAGCAAATGAGATCCAATTGTTTTCAAATTTTAGGGAAATAATCCATAATTCATTTTTCACGTATAGGAATCAAACACATATCAATCCAACACCCGATGTGGTTCGTATGACTTGAAGTACTTGTTTTCAACACAAAAGTGTCATTTTAGTTTAAAACATGCATCAAATATCCAGAACTGAGAAAATGATCTCAGATTATTTTCAAATTATAGATCAATGATCTATAATTCATTTCTAACATGTATAAATTGACTACACATCAATTTGAGATATTATGTAATTTATATAACTCAAAGTAAAGGTTTTTAATATAAAGTTTCCATTTTTTAAAAAATGTGTGTCACATCACCAAAACTAAGAAAATGAGCTCGTATTTTTTTAAAACTTTAGAAAAAAGATCCATAATTCATTTTTTATGTATAGGAATTGACTACAGACCAATATGACACATAATGTAGTCAATATACCTCAAAATATGGGCTTTTAATATAAAAGTGTTAGTTTAGTTTAAAACGCATCACATATCCAAAAATGAGGAAATAAGCTCAGATTATTTTCAAAATTTATTACAATGGTCCATAATTCATTATTGACTTGTAGGAATCTACCACGCATCAATCTGACACCCAATGTGGTTGGTATGACTTGAAGTACATGTTTTCAATACAAAAGTTTCATTTTAGTTTAAAACACATATCAAATATCCAAAATCAAGAAAATGAACTCGTGTTATTTTAAAACTTTAGGAAAATAATCCATAATTCATTTTTGACATGTAGTAATTGACCACACATCAATATGAGACACAATGTGATTGATATGACTCAAAGTTCATGTTTTCAATAGAAAGGTGTCGTTTTAGTTTCAAACACATGTCACATCACCAAAACTAAGAAAATGAGGTTGGATTATTTTAAAACTTTAGTAAAAAGATCCATAATTCATTTTTAATGTGTATGAATTGATTGCTTATCAATCTAACACATGATGTGGTCGATATGACTCAAAGTATATGTTTTTAATATAAAAGTGTCATTTTAGTTTAAAACACATCACATAGAAAAAATAGAGAAAATAAGCTTGTATTATTTTTAAAATTCAGTAAAATGGTCCACAACTTATTTATGACCTGTAGGAATCGACTACACATCAATCTGACACATGATGTGGGAAGTATGACTCATAGTGCATATTTTCAATATAAAAGTGTCATTTTAGTTTAAAACACACATCAAATAGCAAAAACTGATAAAATGAGCTCATATTATCTTCAAACAATTTGAAAATTGTCCACAATTCATTTTTGGTGTGTAATAATCAACTGAACATCAATCTGATACATGATGTGACTGATATGACTCAAAGTGTATGTTTTTAATAGAAAGGATCCATTTTAGTTTAAAATGCACATCACATTTCTAAAACAGAGAAAGTGAATTTGTATTGTTTTCAAAATTTATTAAAAATATCCATAATTAATTTTTCATGTGTAGGAATTGACTCATTCCTATATGAAACACAATGTGGTCGATATGACTCGAAGTACATGTTTTCAATATAAAACTCCCATTTTAGTTCAAAATGTGTCACATATCCAAAAATGAGAAAACAATCTCATATTATTTTTAAAAATTATTAAAATGAACCATAATTCATTTGTGACCTTTAGAAATTGACCACACTTTAATCTAACACTCGATGTGTTCAGTATAATCTGAAGTGTGTGTTTTTAATACATAAGTGTCATTTTAGTTTAAAACACACATAAAATAGCCAAAATAGATAAAACAATCTCGGATAGTTTTCAAAATTTATTACAATGTTCCATAATTAATTTTTGATGCTTAAGAATCGACCACAAATCAATCTGACACATGATGTGACTGATATGACTCAAATTTCATGTTTTCAATAGAAAGGTTCCATTTTAGTTTAAAACATGTGTCACATCACCAAAACTGATAAAATGATTTCAAATTATTTTAAAACATTATGAAAAAAGATCTATAATTAATATTTCATGTGCATTAATTGACCTCACTCTAATCTGACACATGATGTGGTCAATAAGACTCAAAGAACATGTTTTCAATATAAAATTATCATTTTAGGTTAAAACGCATCACATAGACAAAACTGAGAAAAAGAGCTCAGAATATTTTCAAACGTTAGGAAAATAGTCCATAATTAATTTTTTCCTTTAGGAATTAACCACATGTCAATCTGATACCCTATGTCACCGGTATGACTCAAAGTGTGTGTCTTCAATACAAAAGTGTCATTTTAGTTTAAAACACGCATAAAATAGCCAAAACTGAGAAAAAGAGCTCATATTCTTTTCAAACTTTAGTAAAACGGTCCATAATTCATTTGTGACATGTAATAATTGACCAAACATCAATCTGAAACATGAGGTGACTGATATGACTCAAAGTACATGTTTTCAATAGAAATGTGACATTTTAGTTGAAAACACCTGTCACATTGCCAAAACTAAGAAAAAAATATCATATTATTTTAAAACTTTAGTAAAATGATCCATAATTCATTTTTCATGTGTAGTAATTGACCTCACATCAATATGACACACGATGTGGTCGATATGGATCGAAGTGTGTATTTTCAATACAAAACTGCCATTTTAGTTTAAAACACGCATCAAATAGCCAAAATTGAGAAAATAAGATCAAATTATTCTAAAACTATAAGAAAATTGGCCATAATTAATTTGTGAAATGTAAGTATTGACCGCCCATTAATATGACATATGATGTGGCTGATGTGACTCAAAGTGTGAGTTTTCAATATAAATGTGTCATTTTAGTTTAAAATGCACATCACTAGAAAAAACTAAGAAAACGATTTCGGATTGTTTTCAAACTTTAGGAAAACAATCCATAATTAATTTTTGATATATATAAATTGATTTCACATCAAAATGACACATGATGTGGTTAGTATGACTTTAAGTTCATTTTTTTAATATATAAGTGCCATTTTAGTTTACAACATGCATCACAATGCAAAAAACGAGCAAACAAGATCATATTTTTTTCTCATACTTTTATCTGCTATGACTTAATTAATTTCATTATCATTTTTATATTATACTTATTTAGTAAATTTTCATAGAGATGATTCTTTAGGATGAATAATAAATGGTGTGACAGTTGAATTCTTGTTCTCAAAAAGAAAGTCCTCTTGAATTGGTCCCTATCCATAATGAGTTTTTTATCACCAAATATGAGATCCAATTTAAGAGCACCTACTTTTTTTAACAATAATAAATGGTGCAATGTGTAAGAATCAATCGCAAATCAATCTGATACATGGTGTTCCTAGTATGACTCAAAGTATATATTTTTAGTTTAAAATTGACACTTTGTGTTTAATTTATTTATTTATGGTATTACTAACATAAGAATTGTTTTCTTATATAGGTTCATTATTTTTCTTGATTTAGGGTGGTTTGTTCAGTAACTAATAGCATGACTAGGGGTCGGGGCCAAAGACAAAGGAACATTGATGTTTTTCAATGTCTATGATAATTTTTACTTACTCATGTAATTGCACAAACCAATGTTTGAAATTTCTATAATATAGGGTTTTTTCTTGTATTTGTGTTGTAAATTTTATTTCAATTAAATTCTATATTTTCCTTTGTATTTTATATTTTTTGTTGTAGTGTATAGTAATTTTAATAGCACACTGCATCAGTATGCCCCTTTATCAGTTCTAGAAAACGCATTGATAAAGGGATCCTTTTCAGTGCTAGAAAAAGCATCGATAAAGGGATCCTTTATCAATTCTACTAAAAGGGTAGATAAAGGTATCCTTTATCAGTTCTAAACTAGCACTAATAAATTAACATCACTATGGGTGGTATTTTTAGCACTGATAAAGGGACACTTTATTAGCACTAAATAAAAGCTTTGATAAAGGGGGTCCTTAATCAGTTCTTAAAGATGCACTGATAAAGGTTTCCTTTATTAGAACTTTTTTAACATTTATAAATTGTCCCATTATCAGCGCTTTTCTAGTGCTGATAAAGGCATAGGTCTTTTAATCACGCTCTGATTATTAGTGTTTTTTTTATACTGACAAAGGCCTATTTTAGCATTGTTAATGGCCTTATGTGTAGTAGTGAAACTAATAGAAGGATAAGTTTGACTTAATATTCAGATGAATTGTTTTAATTAATTATGAATAAATTTTATCTTGTTTTATCTTTTACATGTATTGTTAATATTAAGCGGATGTTACTTAATTAATTAATTATGTTGGATAAATCATTTATGCAAAATTTATTTATTTAATTTTTGTCTTTAGAATTAATTTATTTATTTATGTGATCATGGTATTGCATCCATAAAATAAATAATTTCATGGACATAAATAAATAAATAAATGACTTATCCATGATCTTTATCTAATGGTTTATTTAATGAGCTGACATTAAATCAACCTATGAACCAGTGGGAATAACTTATATTTTCATTATTGGCATGAGTTACAACATTCTACATGTCCACATGTGTAACACCTAGGTTAGCATGATTATGGTTCCCTCTTGAACCACCTCTATATGCCTTGGGTAACTCCATTAATTAACTTACACATAGGTGAGGAGAACTAAATGATTGATTAAATGGGAAATATATAAATATTCCTAAACATGAAGATCCTACATAATAATAGAGAGGGATGACTCATTATAACACCCTAAGATTTTTTGAAATATTTTTTTCAAATGAATTTAATCTTTTCGATATTTTGTGTTACATGTAACACCGAGTTTATCTTGTTTTGCATGCAACCCTGATTTTAAAAGAAATGTGTCATATTATTAAAATATTATTATATGATAGCTATCATCTAGCTATTGGAATAGTGGGTATGAATAGGATTAAAAAAATTATAAAAATATATGGTTTATAATTTTATATAAAATGAATTATTTGGTAACCAACTAATTAAAAATGAAAATAAAAAAAACTATTTGAAAATAAAGGAAATCTTTCTCTCAAAAACTGTTTTTATGAAAAAAATATATGTTTTACCTCAATAAACTAAACAAACCAATTTTGGTGATTTGTTTTAATGAAATTTATATATTATATATCCCATCAAATATTTAACATTCATCTTATGTATTTTTCAGACAAGAGATAAGAATAAATGCAATTTAATGCTTAAAAACTGTATTTTTCTAAAGAACACTTTTGTCGGCTTTTTGAGCACTTATTTTAAATATATTTTTTAAAATATTAGAAAATTTATTTGAAAAAAATAAACTTCATTTTTTAAATCATAATATCAAAATTATCTTAGGGTGAATTTTTGAGAATTTTCTGAAAAGAATAATTTTTTGGATGAATAGTGAAAAATACTGAATTTTAATTGAAAAATACCTTTTCGTTTAAATCATTTATAAAGTTAAATTATAATTTAAATTGGTTTTAAAGTAAAATTATTTCAATTATACATCTATTAATCCAATTTACTCCATTTTAATCAATTTAATATTGAAATTGGATATAAAAACTTTATAAACTTTTGAACAACTTCTCTTTGAAAACTTGTTTTCTCATCATGTCAGCAGGATTAATTTTAAATTAAAATTTTCCAATTGCATGAATTTAATTTGAAAAATGGATTAAATATTTTTAATTATCATAATTTATATTATCTAAAAAATTTAACTTAATTTTTGACCAAAATGAATAGTGAAAATAATAAAAAATAGTTATCACGGTTAAGGTAAAAATCACTACTACAAAATAGGCCATTAACAATGCTAAAAATAGACTTTATGAGTGCTAGAAAAGTACTGACTACATGAGAGAGTTTAAAATCCCTAGTCTTTTATCAGTGCTGAAAAATAACCGATAATGGGGACCTTTATCGGTGCTAAAAAAAGCATTGATAAACGAGACCTTTATCAACACTTTAATTTAGTACCGCTAAAGGAACCATTTATCAACTCTTATAAAATCACTGATAAAAGGTATTTTATTAGTTCTTATAGAAGCACTGATAAATTATACCATTATCAGTGCTATTAAAAGCACCCGTAAAGGGTCATACTCTAACACCTCTACAATATGCTGTAACATCACACCATAGTACCAAAAACACACCAGATATCATCAAAAACAAGTCCCAATATAGGATTTAAATGAAATGAAATTTACAACACAAATATAACAAAAAAATACTATATTATAGACATTTCAAACATTGGTTTATATAATTACATAAATAAAAATTATCACATACATTCAAAAACATCAATGTTCCTTTATCTTTTAATCCTGACCCAACTCATGCTATTGCTGAAAAAACCACCCCTTATCAAGAAAAAGAACGCATCTTTATAAGAAAAAAATTCTTATGTTAGTAATAATATAAAGAAATAAATTAACAAAAAGTGTTAATTTTACTAAAATTGATGTCAATTTTAAATAAAAAGACACACTTTGAGTCATACAGGTCACACTATGCATCGGATTGAGGTGTGGTTAATTCCAACACATCTCAAATGACTTGTGTATCATTTTCCTAAAGTATCAAAACAATAAGAATGTGTTTTCTTGGTTTTCAGTACATCATTTTTCTTTTTACTAAAATATCATTTTAAACTGGAAACACGCACTTTTGACTTATTCCAATCACATCATGTATCAGTGTGACGTGAAACAGATTTCTGCACATAAAAAATAACTTATAAATAATTTCCCTAAATTATCAATAAAATAAAATCATGTTTTAACAGTTTTCAATGAGTTACACTTTTTGAACTAAAATGTTGATTTTAAACTGATAACAGGCACTTTGAGTCATATCAGGAACATCATGTATCAGATTGAGGTGAAAATAATTCCTACATATCAAAAATTAATTATGGATAATTTTCATAAAGTATCAAAATAATATGGATTTGTTTTATTAGTTTTGAGTAGAAAAGTTCTCCATTTTACTAAAATTGATGACAATTTTAAATAAAAATATGTACTTTGAGCCATACCAGTCATACCGTGCGTCGGATTGAGGTACGGTTGATTCCTACACATCCCAAATGACTTATGGATCATTTTACTAAAGTATAAAAATAGTATGAATGTGTTTTCTTGGTTTTGAGTACATCACTTGTCTTTTTTATTAAAATTTCATTTTAAAATTGAAACACACACTTTGAATCATATCATGCACATCGTGTGTTAGATTGAGGTGTGGTTTATTCTTACACATCAAAAATAACTTTTGGATCATAGTCTTAAATTATCAAAACAAAATGAATATTTTTTCTCATTTTTGAGTATGTTAGTTGCCTTTTTACTAAAATTAATGTCAATTTTAAGTAGAAAGAAGTACTTAGAGTCATATCGGTCACACTGTGCGTTGGATTGAGGTGTGGATGATTCATGCATGTCTCAAATAACTTATGGATAATTTTCATTAAGTATAAAAACAATCTAAATATGTTTTTTTAGTTTTGAGTATGTCAGTTTTTTTACTAAAATTGATGTCAATTTTAAATAAAGATGCACTTGGAGTCATACCGGTCACACCATGCGTCAGATTGAGGTGTGGCTAATTCCTACACATCCCAAATAATTTATGGATCATTTTACTAAATTATAAACATAATATTATTTTGTTTTCTTGGTTTTGAGTAAGTCACTTATATTTTTTACTAAAATGTCATTTTAAAATTGAAACACACACTTTGACTCATATCGGGCACATCATGTATCAGATCGAGGTGCGCTTTATGCATAACCATGGTGGAAAATTATAATTTACCAACATAATGGGACATATAATATGAGTACTACTCTTTACACCAAAAGGATTTATTTCATCTATAGATAATGCAAGACGCAAGTTTCTCATCTCATTTCTAAATTCAGGAAACTCATAATCAATTTTCTTCCACTAAGGAGAATCTGTCGAATGAAGTAGGTTATCATATTTAATTATTGTATCTAAATTCCATGTTAATTGTCTCATGATTTTCTAAAATCCATATATTCTTCTAAACCATGGAATGATAGGAAAGTACCATATAGATTTTAAAGGGCTTGATTCATTTTTCTTGTATCAATCTGCGCCACACTTAGGGCATTTTATTAGTGATTCATGGTCCTTGAGAAACAATATGAAATTATTTCGAAAAGAATGTATTTTTTTAAAGATAAATCCCATTGAAAATAACATTTGTTTAGAATCATATGTTCAGCATGGTAGTTCATTTTCTTTTGGTAGAATATGGTTCAGGAGACCAAGTAGTTCTGTAAATTTGGTGTCACTCTATCCGCTGCCAGCTTTCAAATTATATAAATTCAATACAGCTGACAATGTTGTGTATTTAGTACAATCAATATACAATGGTTTTTGGGAAAATAAATTTAAATCCTCAAAAAACTTTGTAAAATAATAGAGGTCATCTTCAATTTCCATTGTCATTTCTTCCATGCGGTCTCTATCATCATTTAAAAAGGTATTCATATGAAATGATTCATAAACCACAGTATCATCCCAATTGATGTCCAAATTAATTTTTTCCTCATTTTTAGTACAAAATTTATATTTTGATATATTCCATTACAAATAAAATTTTCTTAAAACTATCAAAGACTAATTTTTCTTAAATAACAACTTAAACACGAATATAGGATTTTAGAAGGGTCTTCTACATGATCTCTTGCAAACTTGATAAACTCTTTAACTTAAACTTCATAATTTTTTGTCAAATGATTAGTGTGTATCCATTTTCTATTCATATCCATCCTATTGAGTTCATAAAATATTAATTTTTTACAATATATAAATAAATACACATAAGATAATCATTATCAAAGGTGAAAGTTATAGATAAAACTAATAAGGGAAACTCAACATTTGATTATTTCAAAGAATTTTAGTATGTTAAAGAAAATGGGTAATTAGATTTAAGAAAAGAATTAATTCACTATGGAAGGATTTATCTTATGAATTAATTCGAAGATAAAAGTTATAGAGAACTTATACACATCACCTCATCTCCCAGACATTTATTATTGCATTTTATTGTTTGAAAAATCCTTTATCTCTTGGGGACATGCACCTATGTTGCTTGAAATACTCTAAGAAGTAGTCATACATGGGATTAATAATTCTCATAGTAGTACAAGAAACATAAAAGAGATGGGGATGAGTTTCAAGAAATAAATTTCAATAATGGTTGTTTGGGAGATGAAGATGATAAGGATGACAGTTGTCTATAAAAGAGATGGGGGATGAGTCTCAAGAAAAAAATTGCAATAATTTCTAATATATAGAATTTGATCACTTTCATTATATTTTTTGGAACAAGTGATATAGAAACCTAATGAAATATTACATTTAAAATTAATGGTATGTCAAATATTTGAAAACATATCAAGACTCTTGGGATGTCATATCACCACACTGACCCATCCCAAGGATTCTAGGGATGTGGTCACATCAGATCTACCCATATAAAAGATTATATAGAGGATATATAATACATATTAACTCATACTTCATATTCTAAGGTGGTCCATAAATAACTTGGCATAAATCAATAATACACATCAACAAGATATATCACAAATAAGGGATAAAAACACACCAAACCTTGCAACGTCTATCCCATAAACATTTAAACATATATATATATATATGTATGTATATATATATATAACATGGAATTTATAATACACATAATTAAAAAACAAATTCACATTTAAACATAATTTTTAATGAAAATAAATCAAATCTTTTCCTAATTTCGAAATCCAAAACCATAATTTGTGAATAAATAATTATAAAATAACCCATGCATTATAAGTTATGAAAATGAACATAAATAGATAGAAATACATATATATATATATATATCCCTAAGGTCCAGCTTGGTTGGTAGCAGCTCTGTGGGGTCTTGGTGAGGTCTCGGGTTTGAGTCTCACCGAGTTATTCCCTATTGATGTAGAGTAGGATTTTCATTGTATTTATACCCCTCCCCAAAATATTTTAATTGTATATATATATATAATAAACTTAAATTGATAAAAAACTATGTAACCCTTACAATAGAATATCACAACATAGTAAAATAAATACAAACCCATACTAATTTTGAAGTCAAAAGATTTTTTGTTTATTGATGGTCTTAAACACATTTTTTGAGGTTAATTTAGGTATGTGATGAATGTAATTAGGTTTTATTTAAAAAGAAAACATTACTATTAAACATGATAAAATATGGAAAGATTGTAACCCATGTGAGAGGACCGGTGGGAATCTCTTTCTGAATGGAAACTCCAACTATTCTAGCTATCTGAGTTCAATTGATGACACAAATGATGTCATAGAAGGTTGAGTAATATTTTTCAAAGAATTTTGTGAAAAAATAAAAATTGAGATGTTTTGAGAGAATTTCCTCATCTAAAAATCTAATGGGGATTGATTTTTGAGACAATATAAAAGGGAAAATCATTAAAGGCAGTCATAAAATGGTGGAAATTCAGTCCAACAATCATCTTTAGTTGAATTTTTTTTATTTTTTTGGACCCATGAGATACAATTCCACTCAAGGTGATATTTACTTCATCACATTTATTGATTACTTTACCATAATGAATAATGTGATGATTATAAAAAATAAATCAGATGTGGTGGAAATGTTCAATATTTCTATATAAACAGTTTAGAATGAATTGGGGGTGTAAATAAATTAGTTTATATCTAACAATGAGAATGAATTAACCAGAGGTGATTATCTAAGATTTCAAAAAATCAACAAAATTACACTTACGAAGAAAGCTGGTGTAAAGATGTAGACAACGAAGAAAATTGATTTAAAACAACAATTTAAAAAGGCCAAAACAATATATCCAAATCAATAGTCAATAAAACAATGGATCATAAACAAATAATTCATTCATAATCTAAAAGAAAAAATAGTATACAAGGACCAGAACACAAATAACTCATGGCATCATCGAACAAGAAATTAAAAACAAAATGAAAAATACGCAAAGAAAATCTCAAGGCTTACCTCACTAGGTTGAAGAAAATATTCTTCAGAAACCCTAACTTCAAATGAACATCGGATATTCAATGATGTTTGAGCAACTGGAGGTAGTCGAGTGGTTTGATTCAAGCTTTGATTAACTGGGGGTGGATTCTGTGGAAATCTTCTGATATTGTGAAGGGTTCTCAAATGGTTAGGGTTTTTTAAATAGATAAGGACACTTTTATCAGTGCTTACAAATAAGTTTTGATAAAGATTTTTTTTATCAGTACTTAAGTAATAAGCACTGATAAAAGGAATATTTATCATCACTTTTTTAGTGCTGATAAAGTTTGGTTTTTATCAGTGCTAAAAAAGCTCTGATAAAGTCCACATTTATCAGTGCTAAAGTCTTAGCACTAATAAACATTCATTTTATCAGTGATTTTTTTAGTGCTGATAAAACCTCATCTTTATCAATGTGAAAAAAACATTGATAAATAACTACCTTTATTAGTGCTTATTACTTAAGCACTGATAAAGGATTTATAATTATAATTATAAATAAAAATTATAAAAATATATACTTAATAAATATATATAAATATAAATATAGTAAATATATTCCTTTTTAAATATATTAATTATAGTTTTATAATTATTTATTTATAATTATAGAAATATTTTTTGAAAAAAATAATATTTATATCTAATTTTAAGTGCATGCATATATGTTAAAAATGAGTGAAATTGAATAAATTAAAAATAAGTACACTTTAGAAATATTGAAAAAATGGATAGGTTTTGTGTGTGTGCATTGTATATAAAAATTTATTAATTACATATATTTGAAATCAATATAACACACATTTTATCTATGTTAAATTGAAAAATCAAATGACACATCCAATTATATGTCCATTACACTATGCAATTAGTCAGTATTTTTAATTCATAATAATTTTTAATTATAAACCATTATTCACTAAATATATGACTATTTAATGTAAAGTGCATAAATATATTGTAATATATAAATCATATTTATATACATTAATATATATCTATATATTTAATATATACAATTTATTAACAATAATTATCATAATTATCTAATTAATAAAATATTTAATATTTAATAATGTATAATCAATTTATTCATTTTTATCAACAATTACTTAATTAATAAAATTTGTAATATTTTGTTAATAAACTAATTTTTTTATTTTTATTTTTATTTAATTATTTCATTTTATTTTTTCAGACATTTATTAGTGCTAAAAATAAAGCACTGATAAAGGGTACCCTTTACCAGTTCTAAAAATAAAGCACTCATAAAGGGTACCATTTATCAGCACTAACAAAAAAGCACTGATAAAGGGTACTCTTTATCAGTGCTAAAAATAAAGCACTAATAAAGGTTTAATTTATTAGTGCTAAAAAAGTACTGATAAAAGGTTAAATTTATCAGTTCTTTCTTTAGCAGTGATAAATATTCCATTTATTTGTGCTTTTTTGTAGCGTTGATAAATATCAGTGCTACTAAACACCAGTTTTTTAGTAGTGAATGAGTTTACCTAGGGTTTAAACTAAAATGATAAGTGTTAAAATGAACTAAAAACTTGTATAAAATATATTTTATGGAAATATTTAGACCCTATAATGTCTAATTCTTGATAAAACTCCATTTTTGAGCCTTGTGACATGAGAAACAACATATGTACACCATTTACTTTTCAAAAAATTACAAGTGTGCCACTCACCTCACTTATAAAATGCCACCCCCTATCCTCCCTTCTTTACACCTTAAAACCATTTGGTTTTGAAAACACCTACTCAAATCACTTATCAAATTCCATCTTCTAATACTATATGCCTTAGTTTGGGCAGAAATCCAACCTAGGAATGGTTTTGGTGTAAACCTAAGGAGCTTATCTGAAGAATAGGTAACATTATTCAAAGAGCGTTTTTATTTTATTTCTTCCTCACCCCCATTAAATTATTATTAAACCATGATGTATAATTACCTTAGTATATTCCATATAATTATATGTTTTTATGTTAAGTTAATGACCAATAAACATCTCCAATTCCATCCAATGGGTTACGAAATCATCATTCATGTGTATGGCGGACTATCGCCTTGCAAATCGATGTCATTTTTTTCCATTACCACCTCTCAAGTTTGGGTATGATGATGGATATAAATTATATATATATATAATAATTATAACATAATTATAACTCATGATTAATTATATCATATATAAATTTTTTACTTTCCATTTTGTTGGGGATACGATAACGTCGTTTATGTGTACGGTGGACTATGCCTTGCGTAGCGATGTGATTCGTTTTCATTAACTCTTTACATGGAAAATAATAAGGATAGTTTTAATGAATATATGTGATTTACATGAAATAATTGTGATATTAATAACATATTTATCATTATTAAAATATAATATATCATTTTATTTGTTACCTATTTCACTCACTAAAATATGATAATGTCGTTCGTGTACATGTGGGCCTTCACAAAGCGATGTGACTCTCTTTTCATCACCACAACACTTAGATGATAGGTATAAGTATATTTTTAGAAATAATATGTTATTTATGATATTATAATCATTATTTTAAGATAATATATTGCTTACCTCTTTTCCATAATGATCGTTGAAAAATGGAAACATTACTCATGCGTACTTATGACCTACCGTCTTCATGACTCCAACGTACTTCATTTCTCAAAACCATATTTAATGATTGGTATTAAAATTATAATTGATGTATAAATATTATAATTATTTCATGATTATTATTCTTGTGATTATGTATACATGATCAAAGTTATAGTAACTAAAATAAAAAATCAAAACATATGTGAAAAACAAAGTCGTTATTACCCAAAACATGATTTTAATAAGATATTATTAATAAATGGGTAATAAATGGTCATCAGTAAATAATATATGGTATGATATATATAATTATGGTTCTATAATAGATTTATAATAATATTATATTTATTATACATGAGTTTTGAAAGATTATGATGGAATTCGAGACTTATGGTAAGGGATTTCTAGTCTCTCATTTATTTCTAGGAGACATATGAAAATTCACCACTTATTTCTTTTATGTGGTGTATGTACTTCCCATTTGAAATGATATATCATTAATACCATTATTTTAATGATATTTAAAGTTTCATTTTATGTTTTTCTTTATTGGGTCTTACGATTCAAAATATTACTAAAGCGGCAATGGATTTCTATCTCACTTTTTACTTCTATGAGACACATGACATATTCACGGCCTATTTATTTTATGTGTTTTATATACACACATGAATGTAATTTATGATTATTATACTAAAAATTATTTTTATTATACATCAATTTTAGTATCACTCTTTTATTGGGATTATGTTTCAAATGTTACCAAAATGGAAGTGGATTTACGTTATGATCTCATCGTTTATCGGGATTGTTTATGATTAAGTCTCCAATATTTAAATCTTATGATCTACCTCTAAATAATTATCATGAATTTATTATCATTTTTTTATTAAATATATTTTCAAGTATTATTACCATTTTTCTACTCTTTGTTACTTGAAATAATTAAGAAAATATTTTTAAGAAAAAACATATTTATTTCTCTCTTCAGTCGAAAACCCTTTTTATTTTAAAACCATGTTTTCTAAAAATGTTTCCAAAAATATTTTTAAAATTATTAAAATAATTTATCAAATAATTTTTTACAATTTTTTACTTTTTACAAAAAAATTTGAATTTAATATTCTTTTAATTTTCCAAACAATGCTCGTTTGGATTTTATCAAAGATATGAAAGAAATATTTGTTTTAACATGTATGATATGGATGAAATTTTCCACCACCATGAACATTATTTTCTTTGAATATTTCTTTATCATTTTTCAAGTTTATTTTCAATGCAAATAATTTTCGGAAAAAATTATGATTTTTTAGTTTTAAAAAGATATTTTTAAATAAAAGATATTTTTAAATAAAAGTTATTTTCATCAAGAAATGTTCCAAGTTATCTTTCAAAACCATTCTCCATCTAAGATGTCATCCTTTGGTGTTAATTATGCTTTGCGGGGTATATAAACCAAGGATACCATTATTATTCTTTATTTGAATGGTTTATCATGACAAGATGTTTATGAAACCTATTTCTCTTACATGGTTTATCCCATGATAAAATTCTTATGAAACCTTCCCTTTTTCCATGGGTTATGCTATGATGAAATGATGAACTGATTATAAAACCTTTCTCTTTTACATAGGTTTTTATATGATGAAATGTTTATGAAACTCATTTCATTTTATGAATTATGGTATGATGAATGTTTTATGATCTTGTGGAACACATACGTATGATTTTCATTATGTGATAGGTGGGGCCTATATCTCCCTAAAGTGAATTGGGTAATGATTAATGTTATATGATCTGAAAGGGGGCACAAGAGGTTATCCCAAGACTGAAAGAGGGTACACGAGAGGTCATCCCTAGCCCAAAGAAATTACATTAGTGGTTATCCCAATCCTAACATGTTATGAATGTCTCGGTGGGTGGCCTTGACATAATATTTTTAATCCTTATATGTATGCCACAAATCTATGTCTTATGTCAATGTTATGCTCTTATGGATCCTGTTATTTGATTCCCTTATTATTCATATCTTATGAACTTCTGATCCTTATATTGTGACTCAATATTATGATCTTTGATATGTGGGTTATGGTTTTCAAATGTTATTTTCATGTTCTCATGCCATTATGCTCATGTTATGTTCATGTATTTCTCTTTTTTACCCTTACTGAGCATATGATATCTCCCTTTATTTTGTTTCCTTTCCCTAGGTTATGAGAAAAGGTTTTAAGTAAGGTATGTTTTTGAAGAGTACCAAAGGGGAATATCTTTATGGGATATATTTAATATATTTCACCAAATTAGAAGATTGTGTACCTAGTCTCCAAAGACACTAAAATATTATGATCCTTAGGCATGTGTTTTTATGATTTATTGAATATTCATACAAAAAGATCTAATATCTATGTATAAAAATCTTGAGTCTCTGTAGTTGGCATCAGAGGTAGAGGAAGGAATCTGATCCTTGGGAACTCTCATGTGTGAGCATTGGACAAAGCATGGCTCTCCACCCAAGGTCTTCATAAGGAAAGGGCTACCACTTGGGATGGTGGAATTTCCTGCCCAGGATGTGTAGCTTCTCATGGATTTCCTTGATAGGTATCAATTATAGTTTACTAGAAATAATTCTAGACTATTATAGTTGGTATCAGATGAAAGGTTTTGTTAACCTTTGGAAACTAGGATGAGAAAACTTTAGTAAGATCCCTAGGGATATTTCTAAGGATGTGTATAAGGATATATCTAAGGATATGTATAGTGATGTATCAAAGTATAGGAAAATGTCATGTAATTTTAGTAAAGGGTAGATCAAGTAGTTTCCAAGAAATTACATCCCTGTGTGGATATTATAAGTGGATATGGCTCTGATATATAGGTACCTAGGGGTAATAACTCTGAAAATGGTGCATTGATCAAGACTTTATCATCACATAGTGCATGAAAATAAGCCTTATTGCACACCTGGTTTGACACTCCCAGTGTATATACTTTGGAAATTCACAAAATCTTTATAAACCATAATGAAGGATTTAAATATATGATGATCATGGATAACCTAGATAAAACCTAAGGTGTCATAAATTTAAAATAAGGTGTCTTGATTTATACCTCCTATAAATTATTTTTTAGACCATTTGGTTCTCCACTATGATTAGTGTTTCTCACACTATTCTTTTTAGTTTTAGTCAATGGTGGGAACTAGAAGGAATTAGGTTGACATTGAATATGAGAGATAATTATCTATTGAACATCCAAATGGGATGATGACTAGAGTAAATTATATTGTGATTATACCTAATAAGTTATAATGGAACATGACTAACAATGTGCACCTTAACCGACTCTCTAACTCACCAAAGAAGATAAGGATATAGTTCACTAAGAGTTCGGGTAGTGGATACCATAGAGGAAAGACAATTTAGTTTCTTATATATCAATAATGTGGAAAGAAGTATTCAATGGAATATATTAGAGGGGTGAGAAGATGTTTTGGGTGTGGAAAAGAAGGACACAAAGCAAGTAACTACAAATTAAAAATGAAAATTTTGGTTAACATAATTTTTGGAAATATTGGTCTCCCTAAATTATTATCAAAGGATGAATTTCTTAAATGTTTAAAGTATGAGCATTATATAAATTTATGTCCTAGGGAGAAATCTTGTGAATAGAATCTATAAGGTGGTATGAGAAATGGTGATATTTCTAATGAGGAAGAGACTATGAATGACATATAAAAGGAATGAGGTATTAAGGAATAAGATGATAAAGCTTAGTTAATGGATTAAGTATGTGGTGGAATAATTGAAGTGTTTATGTATTGTAATTATAGAATTATGTTATATGAATCATAATATATATATAATGATTTTTTATAAAAGTTTTTCATTAAGGATTTTTAATAATATATTGAATGGTATTGATGGCCTAGAAAATTGATTCAATGGAAAGGTGTAATTTTTATTAAGGGAATATAAAACTTAATATGTTCTAGATGTTGAGATAATGATGTTGGGATAGAAACATGTTGGATAGGAATAAATTAAATTTTATAGTACTGATTACCTTGGAACTGATTAATGATTTTTTGACAAAGTGGTTTATGCTATCATTGATGGAGTTTACAACTTTTTTGGATTTAAGAAATATATCCAATAATTTGTGTTTTATGTAAGGAATGAGGAAGAATTTATGCAGCACCCCAAACTGGTTTTCTAATTTATATGTACTTTGGGTTGGTTGTCCACTGGGCCTTAAGCGTGAAACCCCGTATGCCAAAGGTTACCAAATAGTAGTGAGGTTCTGATTAAGTGATTATGTGGAGACTATACCCTCATGTGGTGATAATATTAATGGTCCATATATATAACATAGAGGAATAAGGACTATAAATAATAGAAACAACATAATCAACATAATGGAAGCATATAAAAAAGTAGCAATACTAAAAATCCCAGAGGCATAATACTATTTATAGATGATAAATCATTACAATTCATACAAAATAGATAAGCAAGGTCGACCATGGATGACCATGTAGGTATATATATAAAAATACAAAAGATGGTCCAACTCGATGCAGAGGAACCACCTGGTCCACTACCATCTATCCCATGCAAAAGTAGTACATCCATGATCACTAAGGTCCATCTCTTGAGCTTGATACCTTACCTGGTTTCAAAACTATAAATTCTACACATGTCTTGATGGGCCCATGTAGGGTGTGAGTATGAACTCAGTAGAAAATCACTAGTGTGTTCCTATCTTACATCCATAATTATATAGTGCATGCATACATAAGTAAATAGCAGAAACTCATAAAAAAATAAATATAAATAACCTTCTCCACCTGTGCTCAACAACCACAAGTGAGTGTTTCACCTGCTTCAACCAATGCAGATATATCTCTGAATACATTCCCCCTAAATATATATTTGGCATACAATACATGTTTGTAAATATATATTTTTAGTGGAAAGGACCCATAGCTCAATGCCCAGTATTCCCTTGAAGAGTATCATACCTAAAGTGACCTTGGGATCCTACCATAAATGTATCACTGGTACCTCGTGACATCTGACACCTCATGTTCCACCAATAATGTAATAGACCTCCCAACAGAACACCCATCAACATGTCCAAGGTCCCTCAGACCTTTGTTTAAAAACTCACCGTTGTCTTAAACAGCTCGACATCCTGAGGCATGACAATGTATGTCCTCTAATATTTAATAGAACACCATCAAATAAATAGCACGATTCCATGAGGCATGATGATATACATCCTCCAATAAACCTCGGCCATCAGCCTGAAATATAATGATGAGCCTTAACCCCTAATGGATGGTCTTAACACCATTTTCCAATGGTCCATCTGTTGAAATAGTGGGTGCCCTAGACCCAACTATATAGTACTTTTGATTACCATATCATGTATATAGGTTTGATATACATGATGTTTACTTACCATTTTAGTGTAGACATTTACGTGTCCACTATTAAATGGTAATTTCTATAGATTAATTTTCATATCTAAATGTTATAGTAGATACCAGGCTATAATGAGAACCTCAAGATACAATGAAATTAATCTTAAACTAAGGTCCTATAGTCTAGATACATATTACTTACTTGACATAGTAGATGTTTGACTATCAGGTGTTGGGGGATCATTATTATTGAGACTTATTCTCATGAAGTTTGCACTTGGTGATCTCTAGTGGTGAGATCATGAGGATAGACTCATTAATAGGAACACCACATGTTTTGGGTGTCATTGTTTACTCCTATCCGCATACATGTTTATTGATCTCCTGACTTGAGATCATTACCAGTGTGTACCATTTGATTGTGTACTTTGATGCAAGGAAAAAACCATGCTAATGAAATTGTGGCAAGGTATCTTGTGTTGGGTACGTCATCGATGGTATGACATTGGTTGAATGATTAAGAAAGGATTTGTCACTTCCAGGTTATGGAAGTTGTATATCTCAGGCTTGGTTGATCAGGATGGTGTTGCCTTCATAAGTCTTTGGCCAAAGTAGTCGAAAGGTAAATCCATCTGGACATATCAAAAAATAATAAAGTAAGAAAATGACGATGACATAAGTGTGTGTCATGCTTTATGAGATATTTAAAGACTAAGTGATTATAGTACACGGTACATGTTCGTAGGATGATAGTTGTTGTTATGACTATCCTTATCTCTATAGGGGTCTTGATGGGTTGCTAGACTCTACTCTTGGTCTGTGGATTTTATTCACTGCTATCGAGATAAGGTCCTAGAGGGTCACACACTATAGTGTATTCAAGAATCCACCTTATTCAGTTGAATAGGTATTTTGGACATGGTGGGACCCACCATGGGGTCTGTGTATTGTCCAAGGTATCAGTCACCAAATAAATAAATAAATTCATTATTATTCAAGTTATGAATAATTGGGATTGAATTTATTTAAAGTATTTACAAGTTAAGTAAATACAAGAAAGATATTAATCAAACGAATATTATTTTAATATTCAAGGTTTGTTTAATATTTTACGGGAATGACGAGTTGAGTTAAATGACTTGGGTTTATCACGTAATATATATATATATATATATATATCATAGGTATGTGACAAAATAATAAATAATATTGGCATAGTTTATTTCATCATAATTATTTATTTAATGGACATTGAAATAAACGGGGGTTGGGGAACCCAACTGGGTATTTAGCAACTCCACTATAAATAGAGAGAGATAATCTCCCCCAATAGATTATTAATTCATTTATGAATGATATCCTATCTCTCCTCCTGCTTCCTAGAGATATAGTCTCTCCCTTTAAAGTGATGATCTAATAATACCTTCAAGTAATGAAGGCAGAGGATCGTGGTGATTATCGGGGCATCGAAGGCGTCATCGGATCTCCGTGCTAGCACCCAAAATTCGATAGTCGATGTTCCAGGGGATTTTTTAAGTGTGTGAGGAAGATCTAGATGGTTCTTTCTATGTATCCTTCGAGTAACAATCGCCATCGATGAGTTATAGTCGATGACCCCCCCTCCGCTTAACCGGCAAGATCCCAGCTGCCTCCTACCTGGGGTCACACCCGCCTCCCACAGCCGGAGCCAGCCTCATCTCCGACCTCCATTGTGGGTTCCTCCACCGTTGGACTTCCTACCTGATCGCCGCCCTCCCGAATCCAGCAGCTCCTCCTTCGCCGCCAGAATGTGCATTGTTGGCTAGATTTGGCTCCCTCCGACCGGATTCTGTGCAGAAACCCCACGGCCGGTCTCCCCATGCACCACAGGACGAACCGCGATGGACCTCCGCCTCCCGCTCACTGAGGAGATCCACCTTTTATCCCTTCCTCCCTCTGGGTAGATCTCACCGAGCCGCCAGATCTATCGGTAGTCCCGATCGTCGCACCCTGCTTCTCATCGGTGACCTGTCTTGCCGCAGCAGTTGGGATCCCTCTCCGCCAGATCTATCCAATAGCAGGCAGCACCTCCTCCTCGGACCAGATCTGTCGTGAGGTACACGTGAAACTGATCAACCTGACCCACTTTACCCCAATAATAGTTTAGGTGGGTTGATCCAATCCAAAAAGGTTTTGGGCGAACCTGGTCTAGAAAAGTCAATAACAGGCTTTGCTCGACTCGTTCCTGGTCTTCATGAATCTGCACGACCCGCAATGGGCCATAATGGGTCCTGATTAAATTAAATTAATATTATTAATTAATTTAATTTCAAAATTAAATCAAATTAATTACTATATTAATTGTGGTTGAAAATAATAATTTTAATACCCGTGGAAATTAATTTAATTATTATATTAAATTTAATTAATTAATTAATTTAATTTTGGAATAAAATTAAATTAATTATGGGATCAATAAATAATTAAATTATTTGAATTATTTAATTCATTTAATTTAATTAAATAACCCCCATACTTTATTTAATGCGTTTTATTTTTATTGTGCATTATCTTTACCTGTGTACTGGTCCTGAGCATCGACCTGTGTATGTTTGCATTTATTTAATTAATTAATTGATGTTTGTAATTAATTAAATGATGGTCTGTGCATCATCTTATTTTAGGTTAAAATGTATAAGGGCATGTGCGCCCAATTTTATCTGATGTACTTTATACCCCTAGTCCCCCTCGCCCGCGCGTGAGTATTTTTTGTACTTCAGATGAAGACAGTGTATGACGTCGGCCCCACCAATATGAGGTGGTGTGCATTGATCAAAACAATGCAAGATGTGATGTGGACCTCGCTAAGATGAGGTGGTACTCCAAGAGGTGATGTGGACCCCGATAAGAGAAGGCTTCCAGATAAGAAGTAGACATACAAGACAAGGTGAGCTGCATCAAGAGTCAAGCTATGACTCACCTATGATGCTCATAGGTCATTTAGATGTTCAAGACCAGTTGGGTAATATTTTACCATTATGTATTTATTTATTGTTTTATGCATTTTATAAAAAAGAGAAAAATACGTAAAATAATAAATAATTGAATACATAAAGAAGCGACATATGTTTTTCTATTAATGTTCAGTTGTGAGTGTGAAGATTAATATAAATGGATTACATTCATCGAGAGAACACAAAAACTCTCAAAGTAATATTAAGTCTATCACCTTCCATCATTCAAGTTTGAACAAAATCAGCTGTTCGAGGTTCCGGTCATGCCAAAGTTGAGGGTTCCTCTTACTACCAGGGAGTTATTATGAGTGGTGGGTTGACTTAACTAAAATTACAGTAAAGAAATATCCAAATCTAACTTGTTGTAATTATAGAGCGTTGAGTAAATCAAGTTATGATTTATGAAGCTTCACTCAACATATCAAGGAACTGTGAGTTAATGCAGTTGGTCAGCCAAGCCTCTACCTTTTACCCTCTGAGTAGTGGAATAGTCATAGCTTGTAGACTATGAGGGGAGGTTCAAGGATCCTTTCCACTAGAATACTCGAGTGATAGAGTATTCTGATTCTAGTGCAGAGGATTCCTAGAATTCATAAAAATAGTGAGACATGGAATGATTAAATTAATTGGTAATATCTAATTTGGTAATCAATATAAAAGTACTAATCTGATAAAGTTTTATTTTTGTAGAAAATGGAAAGTAATACCACAAGAAAAATTGCGATAAATATTAGACAAAATTAAATGTCCAAACTAGCAAGAAATTCCAAGTGTAGTATAGGCGCTTCCGTACATTACTACTATATCGAAAATTCAAGGTGCTGGTGTCCCTACCTGGTAATCCACCGTAGGAAGCATGAGTATAAAATTTCTTATAGGAGACTCATGAATTAAGTATATGATGGTTCTGTCATAATGCTATAATTTAAGTCTGGTGTTAGTCACGGTCACTACATTAGGACATAGATGATATCATATATAGTCTCATCTATAAGAAGTTTACAAGGATAAAGTTAAGAAAGATATGTGGATGATAAATTACACTAACTTATGTGTAAATATGAAATATAGCTTAGTATACTTTAATATATCCCACTTTTACACCTGATTACTCCATTTTCATTTAAGGATATAAATGTATAGTATGAAGTAAACGCTTCATTACCTATTTAGGTAAGGTTTTCCAAGTAATAAGAATATTAAAAAAAGTATCATCTTTAGTTCTTATGGTGAAAAAATTGAAAGAAAAAGTGAAAAAGCCAATGAAAAGTGCAATGCCAAAGGCACATTCACAAAATCTTTTAATGATGAGGTTGGTTATTAAACATGATATTATTTTCATCGCATAACTTGAAATAAATTTATGGAAGTTGAAAATTCAATGAACTAAATTGAATAAGCAGTAATCTGCTTCTTCTTCAGTGTATATTCATCAACTAAATGTACTATTTCTGACATAATTCTTGGGTATTAATTACTATATGATTTTCACGTATGTGTATTGAAATATAGTAACTAAGTAAGTATAGAAACATTACAAGAAGTAACTAAGAAAGGGCGATTCCTAAGTCAGTGGTGAGAAACACATAACTTCTTATTTCTAAGTGAATGATCCTAGTTGAACAAGTTATTGAGTATAACCAAAACATTTATCTCACGTACCCTTTGGACATAATGAGAAATTATTATAGGTTTCTGAATGAATTTTTTTTTGTGGTGTCTCATACTCATCATATAGTTCAGTGATACTAGAATCATAGGCAATAAGTTATGAATATAACATTGTAATACTTTTACACAGTTGTGGAAAAATAATTCATTTTCAAGAAAAACTAAAAGTATGTGTCAAGTATATACCCAGTATGGTATTTAGGATCGGCACAACTAAACACCTTTGGTATAATTGACGTATTTATTTTGGACAAAGAAACCTTTAGAAATAAAGGTATGTCACAAAGCTTATGGAATTAGTTCAACAAGTGAGTGAAAACTATTCCAAAGGAAATATAGTGGTAAAGATACTTCATAAGATTCCTTTAAGTTATTAAGTAATGTGATAGTGAAGTAAAAGCATGGTCAGAAGATATGAGTTGATTCGGATCGACATGCCGAAGAATATCTTGACCAAGCATTCATCGATCATGATAATGTAGCATAGAGTAATTCCTAAACACACATTATCTTATCTACATCATTACATTGATGATAATAAGGAGGATCAATGATGAGTCTTACATGTTAGAATTGATCAATAAAATATTAGCAAGGAGCAATTCCTAAACACACATTTTATACATCAAAATAATGATGTAAGTAGTATCAATGTTACAACGTGTAGTAACTTCCATCATTTTTCAAAACGTGCTTTTCAAATAATGGTGAAACCCTTTAACCAATATGCCAACTAAAAATGAAAAATGGATATCATATGAGTCATAGTATGATGGAAATCCATTATGTCATACAACATGTGTTTAGATGCAAAGAGTTTGTTAGGATTTAAACAAACATGCATCAAGATAAACACATGGTGCATCTAAGTAATTATCCTAATAGTTTCTTAGGATATTTCTGAAATCCCTAATATAGAAAAGTGGTAGTCAAGTGTTAGACTACATTTTTATAAAATGGTGCACATATATACTTTAAGTAGTGGGAGAAATATTGACTTGGGTTTAGTAAATGATCGATACACACAAATGGTTGGTATAGGAAAATGATCCACAAGTACATGTGGAAGAGGCATGTTCCAGTGACACATACTACGTAGGAAGGGTAAAGCCATAGTAATGGTTTTATTTTCATCATGGGCGATGATTAAGTATTCATTGTGAATACTAATTCCTACAAGTAACCAATATATGTAAATAATCTAAGATTGAAAATATCAATTAAAATTCAATTATGGATTCCATGTATCAAATTGAAAAGGGGGTTATAAATTGGATATTGTGGTGGGTATTCAAGTGAGTTGATACATGGATGGTACAAGCATGGTACCAATAAGGCTTTATTGGTAATACCAAGTCAGTATACCTAAATCCATTAGAATTTTAATTGTAATAGATAACTTCCAATATCATTTTATTATACATTTCATGTCAAGATCAACTTTCGTTGAAGGTGTCCAAATGACGCAACTAGAATGGGATGATGACATCATATGATGCCAATAAGGGTTGCAAGTTACTGAAATCTAGTTCTAGATTAAAGTAAGAAATAAGATCTTAGTGAATTCATTTAGAATGAATCTTTTCCATGTTTTTGCCAAAGGTTAGTGGGAGTACTATAATTTCCTAAGAGAAATATGTTCAGAAACATATGAAAAACAGATATTGGTCTTACAGTTAGTTAAGATTAGGATGAAAGTAATTCTCTAGTGATTGACTTAAAGTAGAAACCTAAGTTCTAGGGAATAGGATATACTGAGGTAGATTTAATGGTTTCTTGGACCTAGTAAATTGTACATATAGTGACATGGTATTGAAAAATACACGTTGGAACAATTCAAGTTAAGAATTGTTTCCAATGTCACATGGCTTAATCTCTCCAGGTTGACATGTTCGAAACATAGGAGAAGATTAAAGTTGTGAGTTGGGTTCCAAATGCTTTAGTGATGGATCAATCATGTATGCCATGATATGTAGAAGAATTGATACTTCCATGATATACTTTAGAGTAGGTAGATATCAATTATATCTAGGAGCACCGTAAGTGAAGCTGTCAGAACTATCATCTTTTACATCAGAAAGTACAAATGATATGTGCCTGGTATATAGAGAAGAAGGATACTAGTTATAGTGGGAGAAAAACTATTCTTCCTTAGATCAACATGATCTAATATCGTAGTTAGGCTAAGTTGTTGAGAAAGAAAATCTCATATAGTCTAGTGGTATCCATACCTACAAATACCGAGTACGTTGCAGCTTCTAAGGAAGCTAAGAACTAGTTAAATGCAATGATATTTTCCAGTTCTCAGAATAACACCTAGTAAATAAGGTATTATCATAATGTAAATTATGATATTATTACTATCCAAGATGTCAAGTTATGATAGTGGACAAAAGTGATATACTCAGGAGATACCATCTCTTGAGAGGTTTTACTCAATAAGATGAGGTCTCATATAGCCGAATTTCCACACAGCTGAATCATGGAAAACCCAGAAACTAAAGCCTTTACTACATGATATTTATCATGTGAGTAGATAACAAGTATAGTTAGCAAGTTGGATCAAGTGTAAGTGGGAGTGTTGAAATATTGTGTGCCCTAAACCCAACTATGCAGTACTTTTGATTACCATATCATGTATACATGTTTGATATACATGATGTTTACTTACCATTTTAGTACATACATTTCTGCATCCACTATTAAATGATAATTTCCATAGATTAATTGTTGTATCAAATGGTTATAGCAGATCCCAGGCTATAATCAGAACCTCAAGATACAATGACATTAATCTTAAACTAAGTTCCTATAGTCTAGATACATCTTACTTATTGGACATAGTAGATTTTTGACTATAAGGTGTTGGGGGATCATAAGCATTGAGACTTATTCTCATGAAGTTCACACTTTGTGATCTTTAGTAGTGAGATCATGAGGACAAACCTGCGAATAGGAACACCACATGTTTTGGGTGTCATTATTTGTTCCTATCTACGAACATGTGTATTGGTCTCCTAACTTGAGATCATTACCAGTGTGTACCATTTTATTGAATACTTTGATGAAAGGAAAAAACCGTGGTAATGAAATCATAGAGAGGTATCTTATGTTGGTTGTGTCATTCATGGTATGACATCATTTGAATGATTAAGAAATGATTTGTCGATTCTGGGTTATGGAAGTTGTATATCTCAGGCCTGGTTGGTCAGGATGGTGTTACCTTCATAAGTCTTTGGCCAAAGAAGACAAAATGTAAACCCATCCGGATAGATCAACTAATAATAAAGCAATAAAAGGACAATGACACAAGTGTGCGTCCTGCTTTATGAGATATTTAAAGACTAAGTGATTATAGTACATAGTACGTGTTCATGGGATGGTAGTCATTTATATGACTATCCTTATCTCTGTAGGGGCATTAATGAGTTTCTAGAATCTTCTCTTGGTCTGTTGATTTTATTCACTACTATCGAGATAAGGTCTTAGATGGTTGCACACTATAGCGTATTCAAGAATCCTCCCTATTCATTTGAATAGGTATTTTGGACATGGTGGGCCCCACCATGGGGTCCGAGTATTGTTCAAGGTATCGATCACCAAAGAAATAAATAAATTCATTATTATTAAAGTTATGAATAATTGGTATTGAATTTATTTAAATTATTTACAAGTTAAGTAAATACGATAAAAATATTAATCAAATGAATATTTTTTTAATATTCAAGGTTTGTTTAATATTTTGCGGGAATGAAGAGTTGAGTTAAATGAATCGAGTTTATCACGTAATATATATATTTATATATTCAAGGTATGTGATAAAATAATAAATAATATCGATGTTGTTTAGTTCATTATAATTATTTATTTAGTGGACGTTGAAATAAATGGTGGTCGGGGAACCCAACCGGGTATTTAGAAACTCCACCATAAATAGAGTGAGAGGCTTTCTCCCAACGAACTATTCATTTATTTATGAATGAGAGCCTCTCTATCTTACCGCTTCCTAGAGAAAGTCTCTCCCTCTCAAGTGACGATCCAAGAAGAACTTCAAGTAATGAAGGCAGAGGATCGTGGAGATCATCGAGGCATCGAAGGCATCGTTGGATCTCCATGCTAGCACCTAAAATTCAATGATTGGCGTTCAAATTGATTTTTAAAGCATGTGTGGATGATCTAGAGGGTTCCTACTATAAATCCTCCAAGCAATTATCACCATTGATGAGTTGCAGTCGAGTGTGGATTCATATCTGAAGAGGTATGTTTTCATTTTAATTTACATGCTCTTTATAATTTACGTGAGATCCTCAGACCTTATTGGGACTCGGATCATCAGCAATGACAAGTTTCATTGCCCATCGATGAAAATTTTAAAATCCCTGGACCACCAGCTTCCGCTTTGGGCCCCAATACCTTCACTATCAGCATCAATTATGGATTTATACAGTGATAACATCCTCCATAATTGATTGTCAACACCATCCCCTAAGACATAATATCTACAGAGGACTCCACCCACAACGAGTGATCAACATCACCTTAGCTGAGTCCTGTTTATGTGAACACAACTCCAATGGTGCTTCGATCAGAATCGATGAGCAACAATAACCAAAATTTCTTAATCCATGCTAACTGGCAACCTCATTGCCACCAATGACCACGTTACCCAAGTCTTATGGTCAACACCATCTCAAATCCCAAGGGTTATTCCCTTAATCTGATGATCTCATCACCTCAATCCTGATGACCATGTCACCTCAACCTAGTGATCAACATCACCCCATGTATCTCTAACCATATCCTCTACCTGACAAACCATGTCATCTCAGCCCCGGTGATCAACATCACTTTATTACCTCGGGCCATGTCTGTCATGTTACCAAGAAACCAGTCAAATCATATTAAATTTAATTAACCTGAAATAGAAAATTTTTCTAACCCTCCCAATTGGTCAAAATCCCCTTATCTGAATTAACATATTTATAAATAGACTATGGAATGCTCAATAGTATCTCATAACATCAATCAATCCATTCAAAGGCAAGCATTATTTAATTAGGGATCTCACTTAGATAACCCAATGTGCATATTAAAGAAAACACCCCATAGTATGCATATAATTAAAGATAAATCTAGGAACCAACTTCCTTATACTCATAGGATCTCACTCTTTTAATATAGGCTACTAAATCGATCCAAAATGATAGAAATAGGGATTTTAGACAAATTCCCTAAAAATAGGTCAAAATAGCTTGCACAGATTTAAAATTATGTATGGATAGATAAATGAGTAAATAAAGATAATGAATTTAAGGCCTTACTGAGAGGAATCTGTAGCCACCAAAAGATATTGATTTAGAGTCCAATCATAGGAGGAAGGCCAAATCCTGAGAGAGGGAGAGGAGACCTCCATGACTGCTAGAGGAGAGGAGCACACATGGGAGGAAGAGAAAGAGGAGAAATACTCTTAAAGGAAGAAGTGTAAAATTAGTAATTTCCTAATTTTTAAATAGGTGCATGGTTAGGTTACACTATTTGGATAACTGTGTTCCAATTGTGAATAATCTCTATATAATGGTTCACCCCTTTAAAATAGGTTTCATAGTTTATCCATACAGTTTGGTCAAACTGTGCGCCAATCGTGCACACCTACTACCTGAGTGGCACTAAGAGTGCAAGATATTCCACACCATTTGAAAACCTATGCATATTCCATGCACACCCTCTGAGAAGAGATGCAACACCCCACACAGTTTCCCCTTGGAGGCCACATAGTTAAATCTAACCATGCACCTTTGCTTGAACCTTTTAAAAATGGGTTCTCAATCCCCAACTCACCTAAAACCCATTTTAACCCCCTAAGGAACTTGACAGTCCTTAAAACCCATCTAAAAATAATTCCTTGGGTCATTCATACTCTTGGAATTAGGTTTTGAAGTCTAGAATTCATGTTGGTCCATCCACCAAACTCAAAATTCAAAAAGGTTGGGGATTTCAACCCACTCAAAAATCCAGGTTGTTACAGTCTCCCCACCTTAATTTAGCTTTTCCCTAAGCAATTAGGTATCAAAAAGAAAGGGTATAGAACATACCCATATCATAAACATCAACCTAGTCAACCTTGGTTATTAGTCACAGTCAATTCCTCTTATAGTTCTCCTTGCCATAGAAATTACCTACTTGGTCACTTATTGACCTGAAAAAACAAACATTCCAATGGTTCACCGACTATCCCCAAACATAAAAGTCCTCTTATAACATACTTTCATTCCTACACCTCATCTAGTGCTTAATTAATGACCATGTCATACATGACACCCATCATTTCCCACATCTCATCTGATGACCATTTTTTTCACATGGCACTGATGAAACCCATAAGTCCTACATCCCATCTGATTCCCAAAGATCCTACATCCCAACTGATTCTCAAAAGTAAACTCGCATCATATATATATATAAACATTCCCACCATAATCTCAATGCCTATTCACGTCATAAAAAACATGCATCGCATCCGATACCCACATGCTAACCAGTGTCTGGTTAGTTCAATTTGAACATGTACACCTCATGAAACAAGACCAGCCATGACCAAAAATATAAGGTCATTCCACGATCAGGGCATACCTCTAACCATCGTCAGCTCGCCAGCCTACTATGAACCTTCCAGATCAACTACGTGCACCCATCCTGAAGCTTGACTGCACAATTCCTATCCTCCCTATGGAGATACACCATCCACTAGCCACTAACCCCACTGTTGGGTATCTCTCTCCCTACAACAATATAAGGCCCCAGCCTTAAACCTTACTTAATCTTGAGTTATTACAAGATTACACATTGAGGATCTTTTCGGGTTTAGAGTTTTAGAGAATTAGATCATAAAACTTGCATTACATTCCACATATAAACAAAGTGGTTACATAAAGATAGTATTCTTCATTCCCATCAATAGAAACACATTTAAAATAAAACATGGATTATTTCTTGACAAATCCTTGACTCTATCATCTTATCATGTACCTTTCCCTTGACCTGTGAAAAACATTTCAAAAACTTGGGATGAGCATAAAAACTCAGTATGGGTTATAAAAAAACATGGAAAGGAAACATGAGTTCATATATACATAAGAATGAAATCATAATTTACCCATAAAACATAGGCACTTTAACATACCTCATAAAATCATGAATAAATCATAGAAATCATAATACATAAAGGTAACTTGAGGCATTCATAACATTCTTACGTAGGGAGTAACCCTCTTGGTTACGTTTGGAATACCCATCACAGTATATTCCCTAAAATCTCTTCGGAGAAACCTTAACGTTTCACTCCTTCGAGTTACCCAATGCATTGGAGAGCTATAATGGGCTCACCCGCCCTTAGTTTATCACGGAACCACCCGTCTTCATAATAATGCCCAAGAACCATAACATAATCATATCACATAAAACATGCATAAAGGAAACATAAAATTTCCACATTTCAATCATGAGATATCAATACAACACATTGATATAAAAACATTATGAAAACCATTTTCAATACTAAAATAAAAGATAAGTAAAACATGGTATTTATTTTTCTTTTAAAAAGAAGGTATGGCTTGTAGAGGAAGCCGAAACTCAAATAACGGTCACGACGGCGGAGAAGTCGTTGTCACCGCATACGTACGACAAAAACATTCCCTTTTGTCGTTTAGTAAACGCTTCATATAAAAAAGATTCATTTTGAATAAACGTAAAAGTCAAAGGGGTTTATACACCGTATAAAAGAAAGTTGTTTATAAAATAAAATATGCCTCAATGAAAGGAGATTGAGACGAAGTCCCATACCTCGTATCCGACTTGACCCGACCGTTCTTTAATCTCCTGAATAATAAACTTGAGTTAATCTCTACTTTCTTATGAACCTTTTTCAAGTTCATTATTCCTTTTATACCATGTTATGAACATCATGTAATCATTTAAGTTAATAATGTTCATTTTGTCGGTATTTGGTTCTTAAGTCAAAAATAGACTTCTTACACTTACATGTTGTTAATTTGGTCAAAGTTTCATTATATCCAGAATTATATTAATGATTTGGATAACATATATATCATATATATTCATCATATACATGTATTTATAATATTACATCACATTTAGAGGTAAGAAATGAAATGCACCGTTCATGGAGACGGTAAGTCGTACGTACGCATGAACGCTACTTCCATTTCTATTTCGTATTTCTGGAATGGAATCATAATGATATAAGAGTATATTGTAATTCCAGTATGATAACATATATAATATCATAGTTCCATCCTTTATATGTCCCACATATGGTATTTAACGAATCAAATCACTTTCAGGGGGCGGTAGTCCGCACTTCCTAAAATGAAGATATCGTGTTTACCCATAATGGAAACCATAAAGGTATGCCCAAAATAAAAAAAACAGCAGCTTAAGGAAAACATAAACATATTATATATCATATATAAAAATAGTGACATCATAATGGCCACCTTTGAAGGTGTTAAATGAGTATTGAACAATCATCGTTTCGGGAGGCAGAATTTCGCCATCCACGGAAACCGTATGTTCTTTAACCATTTGATGTAGTTGTGTGAGTGAGTAGCTCAAATATATATTATAACAACATCCTAGTATATTTAATATACTTATGTTGTTACAAAAGAAGTAAATAAAAAGAGTTTAGGGGGTTGGAGAAGCAAAATAAAACAAATGAACATGAGAGAATGAATTACCTTAAAAAGTGTAACTCCTTTTGATTTGAGCCTAAAGGCTTCCTTTGAAAGGATTCTGCCCAAAGGGAATCCTCTAGGATGAGGATAGGGATGTGGAGAGAGTAAATGGTCAGGGTTTGGCCGATCCAAAGGCTTGAGGAGTGTGTGAAATGAGGTAGAGGTGGGGACCTTTTATAAGAGGAGAGGAGGGGCACTTTTGGAAAGTAAAGAAATATTACTTTATTTGAAAATGTGTTTCGGTTTAAAAAGGTACCACATTGATATAATTCGTGGATAAGGTGATAAGGCTTCGAAATCCACTCATCCAATAAGTTTTGGACATGTGTAGTTCATAGATTTTACATTATCTTTCCATTTTATTTAAATCGTCAAATAATGATGTCATCGCTGCATCATTATTATGTCATAAATAATTTAATTTATTTAATGTCTAAAAATCATAAAAAAAATACTATGATGTAGGAAATCTTTTTATCTTTCCAATGACTATTTATAATCAAATATCTGATCTTTATAATCCCATGTAAAAATTGTTTTCTTAAAACATCTCTTGTTTGTGTCATTTTTACTTTAACATTTAATAAAAAGTTATTTATGTCATTTCCAAACCAAATTGTCTCCATGGGGTCCCCAAGTTGACCCATGGCTTGTCTTGGTCGGCCATGACACAACCAATAAGGTTGTGACATGTGTCTAGGTCATTTCCTATTATTAAAGCATTATTTATACCTTAAATTACCCTAATTACCACTAATCGCGATTAAGAACTTAATAAGTTACTATTCACCAAAAAATTATTTTAATCTCATTGAACCACATTTTACTTCTTAATGACAACCATGTATGTCGGATTTTCAAAATTCAATACACATTAGTGGTAAACTTTCATTTAACTGAAAAATCAGTTTGCTTGATTACCACTTAGTGGTTTCACTATTCATCAAAAATTGAAGTTTTTCAGAAAATTACCAAAAATTCACCCTAAGCTATATTTGATATTTCGAATTCAAAAATGAAGTCTATTTTACAAAATTCAAATCATATAAGTCACATTAATTAATTTAATAATTAATTCCCGCTGCCAGAGCAAATAGCGTGTTTTTACAAAACAATAAGTATCAAAAGATTGACACCAGTTTAAGTCTAATTTTAAAGTGAAATTGATTCCAATGACCACCATTGGATAAAATGGTAAAAATATATTCTAATTTCACTTCAAAACCAATTCAAAACATAATCTAATCATATAAATAAATTAGATTAAAAAGTAGTTTTGATGTAAAATGCAGTATTTTTCACTATTCATTAAAAATGAACATTGTCAGAAAAATACCAAAAATTCACACAAAGTAAATTTTGATGTCCCAATAATAAAGGATAAGTTTATTTTGACAAACATAGTTTATAAAATTGTCAAAATATAGATTCAAAAATGGTTTGCCATCAAAAGGCAGTAAAACAATCTTTTAAGAATATTAGTGTATTCCATGCATAAGATTGTATTTATTTTCATTTTAAGCCTCTATAACACTATCTTAATCATTAATAGACATAGATAAAAATATCTATTATTCATTACTTACTTGGGATGTTACATCCTTCCCCCCTTTAGAAAATTGTGTCCCCGCAATTTATTTACTTATCGAATAAATGGGGGTACTTATCCCTCATTGCATTTTCAGATTACCATGTTGCCTCTTCAATCATGTGGTTTTTTCACAAAACCTTTACCTGATGAATCACCTTATTCCGTAACACTTTCTCCCTGTGGTCAAGAATCTGGACCAGTTGTTCCTCATAATATAGGTTCTCTTCCAGCTGAACTACCTCTAGACTCAAAACATGAGATGGATCTGGCATATACTTTCTCAACATCGAAACGTGAAAAACATTGTGTACCTGAGATAAAATCGGAGGTAAAGCCACTCGGTATGCAACTGATCCAACTCTCTCCAGAATTTCGTATGGTCCAATGAACCTTGGACTCAACTTTCCTTTCTTACCAAATCTCATCACACTTTTCCAAGGAGAAACCTTGAGAAAAACATGATCACCTACCTCGAAAGATAGATCCTTCCTCCGGTTATCTGCATAACTCTTCTGCCTGATCTGAGCTGTTCTCATGTGTTTCTGAATCAGCTGAACTTTTTCTGCCATCTCTTCTACCAATTCTGGTCCCATCAACTTTCTTTCACCCACTTCATCCCAGAAAGCTGTAGTTCGACACTGCTTCCCATATAATGCCTGAAATGGTTCCATCTGTATACTGGAATGAAAACTGTTATTATATGAAAACTCAACCAAAGAAAGATGTTGGTCCCAACTTCCCTGATAATCCATAGAACAAGCTCGTAGCATATCCTCCAATGTCTGAATTGTTCGTTCTGACTGCCCATCTGATTGAGGATGAAAAGCTGTACTAAAATTTAATTCAGTACCCAACGACTTCTGAAGGCCTTTCCAAAAGTTAGAAGTAAACCTGGGATCACGATCCGATAAAATGGAGAGAGGAACTCCATGTAACCTGACTATCTCTTTAAGATACAAACGGGAAAGTTGATCAAGAGAGAAAGTATCTCGTATAGCAAGGAAATGAGCATATTTGGTCAAGCGATCAACAATAACCCAGATTGCATTATTACCTCGATATGTCTTCGGTAATCCAACAACAAAGTCCATGGATATATTCTCCCATTTCCACTCTGGCACTAGTAAAGGCTGAAGCATCCCTTTCGGTAACTGCCGCTCTGCTTTAACCTGCTGACAAGTCAAACACTTCACAGTAAAATCAGCAATATCTCTTTTCATTCCATCCAACCAGTAATACTCCCGTAGATCTCTATACATCTTAGTACTGCCCGGATGAACTGAAAACGGAGAACTATGAGCTTCACATAACAACTCTCTCTTCAACTGTGAATCACAAGGCACACACAATCTCTTTCCAAATCTCAAAACACAATCATTATCAATGTTGAATTCAGGAAACTTACCTTTCTGAACCAGCTCTACCTTTTTCTGCAACTCACTATCTTGCTTCTGTGCTTGCTTGATTCTATCTGATAGAGATGATCTCACTGATACCTGAAACAAAACAGAAGGACTTCCTACACCAACAACTTCTATGCCAAAGTTCATCAAATCCTTAACCAAAGGATCACGTTCCAAACGCAACATTGTTAATGAAGCATTACTTTTTCGACTCAAATCATCAGCCACTTTATTTGCTTTTCCCGGATGGTAATGAATTGTACAATCATAATCCTTGATTAATTCCAGCCATCTCCTTTGTCTCATGTTTAACTCTTTCTGAGTGAATATATACTTTAAACTTTTGTGATCGGTATATATTTCACACTTTACTCCATACAAATGATGCCTCCAAATTTTTAAAGCAAAAACAACAGCAGCTAATTCCAAATCATGTGTAGGGTAATTTACCTCATGAGTTTTCAACTGTCGTGAAGCATAAGCAATTACCTGATCATTCTGCATTAGGACGCAACCAATTCCTTTCAATGAAGCATCACTGTATATAACAAACTCACCATTCCTGGAAGGTAGTGCCAAAACTGGAGCATTCACCAATCTTCTTTTCAATTCCTGAAAACAATCATCACATTCTTTTGTCCAGATAAACTTAACACCCTTCCGAGTTAGCTTAGTCATTGGACTAGATAACCGTGAAAAATTTCTAACAAACCTTCGGTAATAGCCCGCCAAACCAAGGAAGCTACAAATCTCAGTTACATTTTTGGGTCTTGGCCATTCTTCCACAACTTTTGTTTTTTGCAGGATCAACAGTTATTCCATCTTTAGAAACAATGTGACCAAGGAAAGAAATTTGTTGCAACCAAAACTCACACTTGCTGAATTTCCCATACAGTTTCTTTTCTTTTAAGGTTTGCAAGATAACCCTTAAATGTTTTTCATGCTCCTCTTTACTTTTAGAAAACACCAAAATATCATCAATGAAAACCACCACAAACTTATCCAAGAACTCATGGAAAATTCTATTCATTAAGTCCATGAATACAGCAGGTGCATTGGTTAGCCCAAAAGGCATTACTACAAATTCATAATGGCCATATCTCATACGGAACGCGGTCTTCGGAATATCTGCCTCCTTTACCTTCAGCTGATGGTACCCCGATCTCAAGTCAATCTTTGAAAAAAACTGAGCTCCCTGGAGCTGATCAAACAAATCATCGATATGAGGAAAAGGATATTTGTTCTTAACAGTGATATTATTCAAGGCTCTATAATCAATGAAAAGTCTCATAGAACCATATTTCTTTTTAACAAATAAAACAAGAGCACCCCATGGTGATGTGCTAGGTCTAATGAAACCTTTCTCTAATAAATCTTGCAATTGCTCCTTCAACTCTAAAAGTCCAATTTGTGCCATTCGATAAGGGGGTTTTGAAATTGGCTTAGCATCAGGAACTAAGTCAACAATAAACTCAACTTCCCGATCTGGTATTATTCCAGGCAACTTATCAGGAAAAACATCAGGATACTCATTTACCACTGGCACATCATTAATCTGAACAGTTCCTTTATTTTCAACGACATGTTCAAGGTAACATTCATTTCCATCTTTCACAAGTTTCTCGGCCTCTTGATATGTTATCAAAAGTAAGGGTTCATTCTTGTAAACAAACTGAAAGTCTTTCTGAAAAGAAACTTCTTTAGCTCTACAGTCAATCTTAGCATGGTAAATAGAGAGCCAATCCATACCCAAGATAACATCAAACTCTACTAGAGGTAGAACAATAAGGTTTTCAAGTAGGTTCTTTCCACAGATAAGGATAGGAAGATTCTTATAAATTCTTTTTGCCTCGACACTTCCCCTAGGTGTTTTTACCAAAAGTTCAGGAGTCATTTCTTGAGATGGTATTCCCATTTTACTAGAAAAGGTTTTAGAGATGAAAGAATGTGTAGACACCAAATCAAACAACACACTGGCATAATCTGAAAAAACAAACAAAGTACCTGATACAACTTCATTTGATGGCCCGACATCTGCTGAAGTAGTTGCGAAGGATTTCACCACCCCTTTCTGCTTGTAGTCTAACTGCTTCCCATCACTCAAGCTCCTTGTCGGACACTCGTTTTCATAGTGACCCATCTCATTGCACTTATAAAATTTCACTAACTGTAAATCAAATTTGTTCTTACCTTCACCTTGATCCTTTTCATTGAAATCACGAGCCTTATGTCCCATCTTACCACATCGGTAGCACTTCCCAGAATTCAGAAGACATTCCCCAGCATGCCTTTTTCCACATTTATCACAAACTGGAAACTTAGTTCTCTTACCATCAGACTTTTTTTAAGAATTCTTACCTTTCTCCTGCCACCTCGGTCTCTTCTTCTGCTGGTTGTTATAGAAAACTTGGTCATCGGAAAACTCCATTTCCACCTTCTCATCACATCTAACAAGCTTTTCATAACTTTTAAACTCACGAGAAGCTAATGCCCTTCAATATTTTGGCTTTAATCCTGAGTAAAAACAATTGATTTTACTATCAAGGTCCCGGATAAAATTTGGAGCATACCTTGCCAATCGAGTGAACCTTTCTTCATAGGCAGCCACTGAGTCTTCCTCTTGCCTCAATTCCAAGAATTGATTTTCCATCCTAAGTCGAACAGCCTTAGGAAAATACTTCTCAAGAAACATACCTTTGAATTCATCCCAGTCAAGAGCATCAATCTCATCGGCGTCCCTGATATTTTTAACCATAGACCACCACTGATCTGCTTCACCCTCCAAACGGTAAATAGCAAGACTAACCTTTTGATTGTCTGAACACCCCATGACATCAAAAATCTTCTCCAGTGCTTTAATCCACCCTTCAGCTAGCACAGGGTCAGATGATCCTCTGAATGATGGTGGATGTTGCCTCATGAAATGTTCCACCACTGACATGTTCCTCTGTGGTTGGTCTGGCTGATCTTGTGTATGGATACCACCGCCATTTATCGCTTGAGTCAACTGCGCCATTACTGCAACAAACTGTTCAGTTCCAATTCCGACCATTTCTGGATGCTAATTCGGAAGGTTATTTCCTTCTGTATGCCTTCCTAGCACTGCTTCCCTGTTTCCTCGGCGAAAAACCATTCTGAACAAACATGTCTTAGATGAAGCAACAAGGTAATCTTTAAATGCTATATCATTTAAAAAAATATTTTTTTGGATAATCATTTAATAGAATTCTAACTCCTAAAGTTATCTAAACCGACCTTTGATACCAACTATAAGGCCCCAGCCTTAAACCTTACTTAATCTTGAGTTATTACAAGATTACACATTGAGGATCTTTTCGGGTTTAGAGTTTTAGAGAATTAGATCATAAAACTTGCATTAAATTCCACATATAAAAAAAGTGGTTACATAAAGATAGTATTCTTCATTCCCATCAATGGAAACACATTTAAAATAAAACATGGATTATTTCTTGACAAATCCTTGACTCTATCATCTTATCATGTACCTTTCTCTTGACCTGTAAAAAACATTTCAAAAACTTGGGATGAGCATAAAAACTCAGTATGGGTTATAAAAAAACATGGAAAGGAAACATGAGTTCATATATACATAAGAATGAAATCATACTTTAACCATAAAACATAGGCACTTTAACATACCTCATAAAATCATGAATAAATCATAGAAATCATAAGACATAAAGGTAACTTGAGGCATTCATAACATTCTTACGTAGGGAGTAACCCTCTTGGTTACGTTTGGAATACCCATCACAGTATATTCCCTAAAATCTCTTCGGAGAAACCTTAACGTTTCACTCCTTCGCGTTACCCAATGCATTGGAGAGCTATAACGGGCTCACCCGCCCTTAGTTTATCACGGAACCACCCGTCTTCATAATAATGCCCAAGAACCATAACATAATCATATCACATAAAACATGCATAAAGGAAACATAAAATTTCCACATTTCAATCACGAGATATCAATACAACACATTGATATAAAAACATTATGAAAACCATTTTCAATACTAAAATAAAATAGAAGTAAAACATGGTATTTATTTTTCTTTTAAAAAGAAGGTATGGCTTGTAGAGGAAGTCGAAACTCAAATAACGGTAACGACGGCGGAGAAGTCGTTGTCGCCGCATACGTACGACAAAAACATTCCCTTTTGTCGTTTAGTAAACGCTTCGTATAAAAAACATTCCATTTGAATAAACGTAAAATTCAAAGGGGTTTATACACCGTATAAAAGAAAGTTGTGTATAAAATAAAATATGCCTCAATGAAAGGAGATTGAGACGAAGTCCCATACCTCGTATCCGACTTGACCCGACCATTATTTAATCTCCTGAATAATAAACTTGAGTTAATCTCTACTTTCTTATGAACCTTTTTCAAGTTAATTATTCCTTTTATACCATGTTATGAACATCATGTAATCATTTAAGTTAATAATGTTCATTTTGTCGGTATTTGGTTCTTAAGTCAAAAATAGACTTCTTACACTTACATGTTGTTAATTTGGTCAAAGGTTCATTATATCCAGAATGATATTAATGATTTGGATAACATATATATCATATATATTCATCATATACATGTATTTATAATATTACATCACATTTAGAGGTAAGAAATGAAATGCATCGTTCATGGAGACGGTAAGCCGTACGTACGCATGAACGCTACTTCCATTTCTATTTTGTATTTCTGGAATGGAATCATAATGATATAAGAGTATATTGTAATTCCAGTATGATAAAATATATAATATCATAGTTCCATCCTTTATATGTCCCACATATGGTATTTAACGAATCAAATCACTTTCAGGGGTCGGTAGTCCGCACTTCCTAAAATGAAGATATCGTGTTTACCCATAATGGAAACCATAAAGGTATACCCAAAATAAAAAAAAACAGCAACTTAAGGAAAACATAAACATATTATATATCATATATAAAAATATTGACATCATAATGGCCACCTTTGAAGGTGTTAAATGAGTATTGAACAATCATCGTTTCGGGAGGCAGAATTTCGCCATCCACGGAAACCGTATGTTCTTTAACCATTTAATGTAGTTGTGTGAGTGAGTAGCTCAAATATATATTATAACAACATCCTATTATATTTAAGATACTTATTTTGTTACAAAATAAGTAAATAAAAAGAGTTTAGGGGGTTGGAGAAGCAAAATAAAACAAATGAACATGAGAGAATGAATTACCTTAAAAAGTGTAACTCCTTTTGATTTGAGCCTAAAGGCTTCCTTTGAAAGGATTCTGCACAAAGTTAATACTCTAGGATGAGGATATGGATGTGGAGAGAGTAAATGGGCAGGGGTTGGCCGAGCCAAAGGCTTGAGGAGTGTGTGAAATGATGTAGAGGTGGGGGCCTTTTATAAGAGGAGAGAAGGGGCACTTTTGGAAAGTAAAGAAATATTACTTTATTTGAAAATGTGTTTCGGTTTCAAAAGGTCCCACATTGATATAATTCGTGGATAAGGTGATAAGTCTTCGAAATCCACTCATCCAATAAGTTTTGGACATGTGTAGTTCATAGATTTTACATTATCTTTCCATTTTATTTAAATCGTCAAATAATGATGTCATCGCTGCATCATTATTATGTCATAAATAATTTAATTTATTTAATGTCTAAAAATCATAAAAAAAATACTATGATGTATAAATCTTTTTAGATTTACAATGACTATTTATAATCAAATATCTGATCTTTATAATCCCATGTAAAAAAATTTTTTTGTAAAACATCTCTTGTTTGTGTCATTTTTACTTTAACATTTAATAAAAAGTTATTTATGTCATTTCCAAACCAAAGTGTCTCCATGGGGTCCCCAAGTTGACCCATGGCTTGTCTTGGTCGGCCATGACACAACCAATAAGGTTGGGACATGTGTCTAGGTCATTTCCTATTATTAAAGCATTATTTATACCTTAAACTACCCTAATTACCACTAATCGCGATTAAGAACTTAATAAGTTACTATTCACCAAAAAATTATTTTAATCTCATTGAACCACATTTTACTTCTTAATGACAACCATGTATGTAGGATTTTCAAAATTCAATACACATTAGTGGTAAACTTTCATTTAACTGAAAAATCAGTTTGCTTGATTACCACTTAGTGGTTTCACTATTCATCAAAAATTGAAGTTTTTCAGAAAATTACCAAAAATTCACCCTAAGCTATATTTGATATTCAGAATTAAAAAATGAAGTCTATTTTACAAAATTCAAATCATATAAGTCACATTAATTAATTTAATAATTAATTCCTGCTGCCAGAGCAAATAGCGTGTTTTTACAAAACAATAAGTATCAAAAGATTGACACCAGTTTAAGTCTAATTTCAAAGTGAAATTGATTCCAATGACCACCATTGGATAAAATGGTAAAAATATATTCTAATTTCACTTCAAAACCAATTCAAAACATAATCTAATAATATAAATAAATTAGATTAAAAAGTAGTTTTGATGTAAAATGCATTATTTTTCACTATTCATTAAAAAATGAACATTGTCAGAAAAATACCAAAAATTCACACAAAGTAAATTTTGATGTCCCAATCATAAAGGATAAGTTTATTTTGACAAACATAGTTTATAAAATTGTCAAAATATAGATTCAAAAATGGTTTGTCATCAAAAGGCAGTAAAACAATCTTTTAAGAATATTAGTGTATTTCATGCATAAGATTGTATTTATTTTCATTTTAAGCCTCTATAACACTATCTTAATCATTAATAGACATAGATAAAAATATCTATTATTCATTACTTACTTGGGATGTTACACACAACCTCTTCATGTAGTTGAATCCTGACTACTAGCTTCTGGTACCACTCCTGGTCCTACCTCAGATCCTGAGTCTGACTCAGTCTCTGGCTCCCAGCTGCCTGAGAAGGCTTTCTATAGAACCTCTCTAAACGGACCATGTAGCCACATGCCCAACACTCCTTTGGGAATCACTCACACTAAGTCTGAACATTCCCCAGCTACCCACACTGGAATCATACTATTGAAGAACCACTCCTCAGTGGTTTAATTGGGTCTTCGACCTAACATCCCTACTGATAATCCTCACAATATCACTTCTGGATTCCAGAAGAATAACTACTAAGCTCACATGATTCCATCACCTAGCTCAAATATAATCAGTTTTTCAAGTTCGCCTCAGTTATCATCACCTGATTCACTTCCTCTAAAAACAAGGTCATCTTGAAGATATTTACATGAACCCTGATGGCATTCCACAATCCATCCTCAAAAAGCCTCAATCTGGCGATGTCATTTCTCACCATAGAAGGCTTGAAATGGGAAAGGTCTGTGAAATTATCCACATAATTTATAACAAAAATATCCCTACTGGAGGTTTATGAAATTGCAGTCTCGGTCCACCCACAACATCTTAAAGAATAAGTACTTGAAGAACCTAGCCTCGAAATCCTTCAATGATAGTCCCTCATTTCTTCCTTTCTGAACCTATACATCCCACTAGACCTTTGTCGGTCCTATGAGCATATAGGTAGCCAAATGTACCCTCTAACTTGGGGGTATCTTGAGCTGGTTAAAAATATTCTTCACTGACTTGATCCAGTTCTCCATTGCCTGCAGTCCACCCTCACCCTAAAACAAAGGTGGGTGTTGAGACTAGAACTCATGATTCAAGCAAGCCATAGATGGATTAGCTCCATGGGCTCCTTGTTCAATACCCTATATGACTCATACCAAGCTCGCCCTGAGATTCTCATCTAACCATGGCCAAAAATCTACCATCTTCTCTGGATTATCCACCTATACTAGAGTCTGTACCTGTATCTCATGATTATCCCAACCCTTAGGGGCCTCATCTTGACCCTCTGGGGCCTCATCCCATGCACTCTAATGCAGCGCCATATCTCCACCCTTTGATGCTCTACTAGAATCCATCTATGTGGCATCACGTTGAAGACCAAACACTATGGTAAAATAGCCATAAAATTCATATATATTTCAAAGATAGGGAAAACGATAACAGTAAGCACATATCAACACCCATACACTCCACTAATGCACCCATGTCACATGAAATATGACCTCATGGACCCTTACCTTCCCATATAAAAGTCAGGTGTCACATATTATCCAGATTCATAGACCCTTTCCTACCCATAATAGAGTTAGGAATCATGTATCACATATATCAAATATCATAAATCTAAGGAAGATGAGTATAATTCCACCAAAAGGCTATACAAGAAAACATCATTTAGATTTTTATTAAAATTGTAAACAACTCTCCCCCTTTCATTGCTCATGTCAACCCTTAATAGAGTCAGGCTCATACATACTACATATACATAGCATCATATCAGATCTCACTAGGAATCGTATACCTAGGCTAACTAAATAGAATGCCACCAATAAGGATAAGAAGTAAAACATGTTTTAGCTTCTTTGTTGACACTTTAAACAAACCAACCCCTCTTATCATATTCCAGGTTACCAATAAAAATCACAAGTATAAACACACATTATATGATCCTAAGTGCCTACCATGATGTTTAAATACTCCTCCCTTGTCATACCAGACCAAGGGTCAACATATCATAATCCAATAACACTACACCCAAGTGCACCACTTGAGGTGGAAATTAATTAACTATAAAAACACAAAGCATATCATCATTTCCCACCCTTGAAAACTTGATATGTTCCCCGTGCATGGGGCTACATGCACCCAAAAACAATCTCTTTACCTAGTTATGACTACATCCTAGCCTCCAGTCTACCATAACCTAAATAGTAAGACCAAAAAGGAAAAGAAATACCTATGATACCATTTGAATCACCCCAACCCAGTTTTCTACTATATATGTGCTCTGGATCAGTTGTCCAATGGGACTTATGTGTGCCTCCCTATACACCAAAGGATGTCGACTAGCAGAGAGGGTATGATTAGGTGATAATGGGGAGACTATACCCTCAAGCAATGATAATAATAATAGTCCATATATATAACACAATGGAAGAAGGACCATAAACAATAGAAGTAAAAAAATCAACACAAATGAATCATATACAAAAGAATCAATAATAAATAACCTAAAGGAATTATACCATTTGTAGATGGTAAAACATGCCAAGTCATACAAAATAGATAAGTAAGGTCACTCATGGATGAGCAAGTAGGTATATATATACAAATATAAAATAAGGTCCAGCTCGATGCATAGGAACCACCTGGTTCACTTCCATCCATCCCATGAAAAAGCAGTACATCTCTAATAACTAAGGTATAGATCCCAAGCCTGATCCCTTACCTGATCTCAAAATAATAAAGTCTACACATGTCCTGAGGGTCCCATGTAGGGTGTGAGTATGAACTCAGTAGACCACCACCAGCGTGTGCCCGTCTTACATCCATAATTATACAGTGTATGCATATATAAGTAAATATCAACAAATCAAACAAAAATAAATATAAATAACATACTCAACACATGCTCAATAGCCATAAGTGAGTGTTTCACCTACTTCAGGAAACACCAATATATCTCTGAATACATGCCCACCAAATATATATTTGGCATACAATATATTTCTATAAATATATATTTGAAGTGGCGAGGACACATGGATTAATTCCTAAGAATCCCCTAAAGAGTATCATACTTGGAGTATGCTCAGGATCCTCCCATAAATGTATCACTGACACCTCATGCCATCTGACACCTCCTGTTCCACTAATAAGGTAATAGGAATCCCAAAAATTCACCCATCAACATGTCTCAGGTCCCTTAGACATCTATTAAGAAATTCACCATCAGCTTAAAAAAATCCAACATCTCGAGGCATGGTGATATTCATCTTCTAATATATGATAAAACACCATCTTCTCAATAGCCCGATGCCCTAAGGTACTGTGATATCCATCCTCCAATAATCCCATCCCATCAGCCTCAAATATAATAGTGATCATCATCCCCCAACCGATGGTCCATCACCATCGGCCATGGATTTCTACAGTGAGAACCTTCTCTCTAACTGATGGCCAACACAATCCCCTAAGCCACAATATCTATAGAGGCCTCCACCCACAATGAGTGGTCAATACCACCTAAATTGAGTTTTATCTATGTGCACATGAATCCAACGGTGCATCGACCAATAATGGTGTGATTAAATCACTAACATTTCCTAATCCACACCAACCAACAACCATGTTTCCACCTACGACCACATCATCCAAGTCCAATGGTCAACACCATCTTAAATCCCATGGTCCAAGCCCTTAACTTTATGGTCTCATCGCCTTAATCATAATGGCCATGTCACCTCAACATGGTGATCAACATCACCACATGTATCTCAGTCTATGACCTCATCCTGACAAACCATGTTGTATCAGTCCCAATGATCAAAATTACCTCAATACCTTGGGCCATAATTATCATGTTCCCAAGGAACCAATCCAATCATATCACATTTAATTAACTTAAAATAGAAAAGTGACCTAACTGGATTAGTTGGAAAAAATCCATTTACCTGGATTAGCATATATATAAATATATTAGGGTATGATCAACGATATACCATAACATTAATTAATCCATTTAAAGGAAACAATTATTTAATTAGGGGTCTCACTCAAACAACCCAATGTGATTATTTAGGAACACCCCTCATAACATGCATGTAATTAAAGATAAATCTAGGAACCACATACCTTATACTTATAGGAACTCAATCATTGAATATCATCCTCTAACTTGAGATAAAATAAGAGAAATTGGAATTTTAGATAAAAAACCTAAAAATAGGGCCAAAGAGATCACATACATTTAGCATTCTATATGGAGAGATAAATGAAGTAAGGAAGTTAATGGATTTAAGGCCTTAATGAGAGGAATCTGTAGCCACCAACAGATCTTGATTCAAAGTCCAACTAGATAAATAAGGCTAAAGACTAGGAGAGGGAGATGAGAGCTCCACGACTACTGGAGGAGAGGAGCACACATGGGATAAAGAAAAATGGATAAATCCTCATAATGGAATAGGGGGAAATTGGTAATTTATAACTTTTTAAATAGATGCATGGTTAGGTTACACGGTTTGGATAATCGTGCACCAACCATGTGTACTCACTATCCAAAGGGTCACCCCTTTAAAATAGGTATCATGGTTTGGCTACATGGTTTGGTCATACTGTACACCAACCGTACACACCTACTTCCTAAGTGGCACTAAGCATGTAGGATAGGCCACACGGTTTGACAAAATTTTCATATCCTATGCACACCCTTTGAGAATAGCTGTAACACCCTACATGGTTTCCCCTTGGAGGATGCACAATTAAATCTAATTGTGCGCCTCTGTTTTCACCTTTCAAAAAATGGGTTCTCAGGCCTCGAAGCACCTGAAACCCAACCTAACTCCCAATGCACATGACGAGACTTAAAACCCATCTAAAAACAACACACTAGGGAATTCATACTTTCATAATTAGGTTTCAAAGTATATAATTCAAGTTGGTCCATCCACCAAACTCAAAATTCAAAAAGGATGGGAATTTCAACCAGCTCAAGAACCTAGGATGTTACAATGTATGATTTCAATATGGTTTTATGGTAATTCTTGTTATTAACATGTTTCAAGAGAATACATGATGAAGGTTTTCACATGTTTGGTATGTTACAATTTAGAGATATTGTGTATTGTTTGAGGGATTAATGATAAGTTTATTTTGAGAAATTTAGTGAGTTTCTTTATAAATTTTGAATTTTGTAAGGGTTATAAGGTTAACCATTTAAGGAATGGTTTAAGTTGTACTTTGGATGAGGTTTTATAGAATAACATATTACTACACCATATGAATATTAATCCATATTGGATAACCAATGTTAACTTTTTTTAACTAGAGATATAATGAATGAATTATCATTCTTTTATGGATCTTACTTAGTATTCCAAACATGAAAAATTCACCTCTTAGAGTAAGATATGAAGTATAAATTGATCATGTAACAACCAAAGGATGAAATTTTGCCTATGAAATAAAAATATATCAAGTACATTTTTGTATGTTCTTAGTCTAGATGGAAAAGGAATTCCCCAACATTAGAAAAAGGATCATGAAATAAAATATTGCCATGTAATCATCATTTTTTATGATATTAATGACCTTTTTCATTCCTATTTGGTTTATGGATTTATGGTTGTTAAATTTCCCCAGACCATGTTCTCTATCACTCTCCATTAGTACTTGGGTGTTAATTTTCACTTTTATGTCCATGTTTTCTCTTCCCAACTATGTTCTCCTATTTGGAAATCTAGTATGTGTTTTTTCAAATGAATTTAACACATCACTTTCCCTTTTTCTAGAGAATTTTTTAACAACCCTTTTTATGATGTGGGTTTCTATGAATGATTTTTCAAATATTAAACCTTTATTGACTGAGATGAATTTAGAGGGTGAAATTCATTTTAAGGGATATAGAATGTACCACCATGAATTTTTTTGAAATATTTCTTTTCAAATGAATTTAATATTTTTTATATTTTTCATTACACGTAACACTAAGTTTAGCTTGCATTACATAAAACCTTGACTTTAAATGAGACATTTAATATTATTAAAAAAAATATATGATAGTTATCACATGACCGTTGGAATGAATAGTATGAATAGGATTAAATGAATTATAAAAATTTATGGTTTTCACTTTTATATAAAGTTAATTATTTGGTGACCAATTAATTAAAAATTAAAATAAAAAAAACTATTTTAAAATAAAGGAAATCGTTCCTTGAAAAACTATTTTTATGTAAACAAACACATTTTACCTCAATAAATCAAAAAAACCAATTTATTTGATTTATTTTAATGAAATTTATATATTATATATTCTATAAAACTTTTAACATTCATCTTATGTGGTTTCTAGATAATAGTTAAGAAAAAAATCCAATTTTACCCTTAAAACTGTATTTTTCTAAAAAGGAATTTTGTTTTCTTTTTGCATACTTATTTTAAAACTAATTTTTGAAAATTTTTGAAAATTTTAGAAAATTTATTTGAATAGATAAACTTAATATTTTAAATAATCATATCAACATTGTCTTAGGGTGAATTTTTGATAATTTTTTTTAAAATAATTTTTTGGATGAATAGTGAAAAAATACTGAATTTTAATTGAAAACTACCTTTAATTAAAATTATTTATAAATTTAAATTATATTTTAAATTGGATTTAAAGTAAAATTAGTTCAATTATATATCTATTAATCCAATTTATTTCATTATAATCAATTTCATATTGAAATTTCATATAAAACTTTGTAAACTTTTGAACATTTTCTCTTTGAAAACACGTTTTCTCGTCGTGTTTGTAGGATTAATTTTAAATTAAATTTTTCCAATTATGTAAATTGAATTTGGAAAAATTTATTAAATATTTTTTATAATCATAATTTATATTATATAATAATTTTAAATTATTTTTTACCAAAATTAATAGTGAAAATAGTAAAAATTAATTACCACGATCAAGGTAAAAATGAGTTTATCGGGGGTTAAACTAAAAAGATAAGGGTTAAAATGACATAAAAACTTGTATAAAATATATTTTATAGAAATATTTGGACACTATAATGTATAATTATGAATAATACTCCATTTTTTATCCTTGTTACATGTGAAAAACATGGTCACGCCTTTTACTTTTAAAAAAATTACAAGTGTGTCACTCACCTCACTTATAAAAGGACACCCCCTCTTATATCTTCTTCACATATTCAAACCATTTTGGTTCATAAAATAATTTCCAAAATAACTTCAAAAATTCCCTCCTCTCATCATATAATAATTATTTTTGGTATAAATCCAACCTATGAAGGCTTTTGGTGCAAACCTAAGGAGGCTACCCGAAGAAGAGGTAACGTTCTTCAATATGTGTTTTTATTTTATTTCTTCCTCCACACCCATAAATTCTTATTAAAACACGATTTCATAATAAATTTATTATATTAAATATAATTAGATGTTTTTTTAAGTTAATAACCTACAACCATCTCCACTTCCATAAAATGAGTTATAAAATCATCATTCATGTGTACGGCGGACTACCGTCTCTGGAACCGATGTGATTAATTTTTCCATAAAAACCTCTCACATTTGGATATATTGATGGATAATATATATATATATATATATGAAATTTATAACACAATTATACCTCTAGTAATTATATTATATATACCTTTTTAATTTTCATTCCATGTGGGATATGATAACATCGTTCGTGTGTATATCGGACTACCGCCTCGTGAAGCGATGTGATTCATTTTCACTAACACTTTACATGGAAGATAATAAGGATTATTTAATGAATATATGTGATATAAATTAAATAATTATGATATTAATTACATATTTATTATTCTTAAATGATAATATATCATTTTATTTCTTACCTTTTTCACTCACTGAAAGATGATAATGTCGTTCGTGTACGTGTAGACTACCATCTTCACGAAGCAATGTGACTCTCTATTAATCACCAAACCACTTGGATGATATATATTTATATTTAAAGAAATAATAATTTATTTATGATATTATTATAATTTTTTGAATATAAAATATTACTTACCTCATTTCCATAATGATCTTTGAAAAATAGAAATGTTACTCATACGTACATACGGTATGCCGTCTCCATGACTGTAACGTACTTCATTTATCAAAACCATATTTCATGGTAGGTATTAAATTATAAATGATGTATAAATAGTATAATTATTTCATTATTATTATTATGTATATTATGGAACCATGATCAAATTAATAGGACCAAAAATAACAAATCAAAACATATACGGAAAATAAAAGCGGTTATTACCTGAAACATGATTTTAACAATGAATTGTTAATAATAAGGTAATAAATAGTCATAATTAAATCATATATGGTATTATATATATATAATTATGGTTCTATAATATATTTATAACAAACCTATATATATTATATAGGATTTTCTAACGCTTACGATGGAATTCAAGACTTACAGTAAGGGATTTATAGTATCTCTTTTATTTCTGGGAGACATATGAAAATTCACTACTTGTTTCTTTTGTGTGGTATATATATTGACACTTTGACATGTTATATAATGAATACCATTATTTTAATGATATTTAAAGTTTCATTTTATTTTATTCTTTTTTGAGTCTTACGATTGAAAAGATTACTAATGAGATAAGGGATTTATGTCTCACTTTTTACTTCTATGAGACACATCCTATATTTACCACCTATTTATTTTATGTGGTGTATATACTTACCATGAATATATTTTATGATTATTATCATGAAAATTATGTGGATTACACATCCATTTTAGGATCTCTCTTTCATGGGTATTATGTTTCAAATGTTACCAAAGTGGTAATGGATTTATGTTATAATCTCATCATTTATCGGGATTATTTCTAATTAAGTCTAAAATGTTGAAATATTATAACATAAATATAAATAATTATCATGAATTTTATTCAACTTTATTTATTCATGATATTTTCAAGTATTAATACTATTTTTCCACTCTTTGGTACTTAAAATAATTGAGAATTTTTTTAAGAACAACAGTCTTTGGTTATCTCTGTTGTACCTCTCGTACCCCTCGTGGTTTGATTTTCATGATCACAATCACCCTCTTATTTATCTAACTTGTTTTCAAGTGTTTGTGTTGATAGGCAAAAGGTTGCCAAGGAATTGGGCCAAGAAGGAAAGCCAAAATGGACTGATTTCAGTCCCACCGGCCAACCGATGGAAGAGCACCGGCCAGCCGATGGACCATTGACAGAAAGGCTATCCTCTGTCCAGAGCACCGGCCAACCGATGGCCTCAGCACCGGCCAGCCGGTAGAGCCCAGACCGAGAGTCCAGCCACTGTCTCAGCACCGGCCAACCGGTGGCCTCAGCATCGGCCAGCCGGTGGCACCCAGCAGAATAGTGTTAGCTACTGTCTTGCCACCGGCCAACCGGTGGCCTCCTCACCGGTCAGCCGGTGGAGTCTGGACAGAAGCTTCCTCCCATCTCCAAGGCACCGGCCAACCGGTGGCTCTGTACCGGTCAGCCGGTGGAGCCAGTCAAACTAGCCGTTGGGCTTTTGACCAGCCTGCCCACTTGGCCTCCAACGGCTCCGAAGACCTCTCCAACGGCTCCGAAGCCTCCCTAAGGCCATTTGAGGGTTCCCCCTCTATAAATAAAGGACTAGGAACCCCCGAAAACTTAACCAAGCCATAAGGAAGCCCACGGACACATTTTTGATCATTTGGCGAAGCTCCGGCGGATTGTTCCAAGGGAACCCCAATTGCTCCAACCAACTTCCACATTCAAGGAACACCACCAAAGAAGCTTGGGAGTGCACGTCTTCAACTCCAATCATCCATTGGTGCCCAAGTCTTCCCAATTACGGTTTTTATCGTTTTATTTATTTTGAGCATCAAATTGAGTTTGTGCCTACAAACTCCCATTTCTCTCATCCTCCATTCTTTTGGGTTTTCACATCACCTTTAAGGTGTGAAGAGGTTAGTCAAGCCTTACCTTTCAAAAGGCTTGAGACATAGGTGAGCTAGCCTTCACCTGTAAGAAGGCTAGTGGGTTCTTGCTAAACCATTAAAAGCAAGTGGGTTCTTGCATAACCATCAAAAGCAAGCTGTAATAGGTCCTAGACTAACCTGTAAAGTCTAGTGGGTTTCTTGCTAAAACCATTGAAAAGCAAGCGGTAGAATCTCTCAACGGTTGAGTTGGTAGCGGAGACGTAGGCTGGGTTTTTGGCCGAACTCCGTTATCAATTTTGTGTCTTGACTCATTTTTTTCCGCTGCACTTTAACTTTGATTTTTAATTTGTTAATCTTTTTTTAAAAGGCAATTCACCCCCCTCTTGCCATCACTCCCTTCTTTTTCCACCTAACAATTGGTATCATAGGGAACTTTGTGTAATACCCTAACCGGTTACAAATTCAAAGATCCATTGTGATGGCCTCAACCTATTTTGCCCCCGAAGGCTATTCATTGGGTCGTGCTCCATTTTTTGATGGAACCGACTATACATATTGGAAAACCCGCATGACCGCATTTCTTAGAAGCATAGGATATCCTATTTATAAAATTGTCATGCAAGGTTACACTCTTTCCTCTCCCGATGAATCCAAATGGACCCAAGCCGATATTAGAAATTTCGAGCTTGATGGAAAAGCCATGAACGCTCTACATTGCGGCCTTGACCGAAATGAGTTCAATCGAGTTTCCACTTGTACCACATCTCACGAAATCTGGAAACTATTGGAGGTTACCCTTGAGGGGACCAACAAAGTCAAGGATACTCGATTAGACATGTATCGTCAAGATTTTGAGTCTTTTACCATGCACCCACATGAAAATATTACTGAAATGTTTACACGCTTTACTGACGTTTGCAATGGTAGAAAGTCCCTTGGTGATGATGTGTCCGCAGAAACTATGGTGAAAAAGATCCTATGGATCCTACCAAGCTCATGGGCTCCAAAAGTTATGGCTATCCAAGAAGCGAAGGACATCAAGAACATGCCGTTCGAAGAGCTCATTGGATCCCTCATGACATATGAAATCACCATGAGGAGGCAAGCTGAAAAGGAAGGCAAACCGATCAAAGTTCCAAAGAACATCGCCTTCAAGGTACAAAAAGAAGAAAGCTCATCCTCCTCCTCATCATCTTCATCTTCTTCAAGCGGCGATTCCGAAATGGAGAACCTTGCCCGCAAAATGCACAAGTTCATGAAGAAGCACAAAAAGAAGAAATCTCTCAAGGCCCGTAAGGCTCAACCCAACGAAAAATCCGAGCCCAAGGTAATATGTTATGGGTGTGGTGAGAAAGGCCATTACAATCCCGATTGCCCACTCAATAAGAAAAAGGCCAAGAAAAAGGAGAAGAAGAAGGCTTTCAAGGCCACTTGGAGTGATAGCTCCTCATCATCCTCCTCCTCCTCTTCCTCGAGCGACAAAGGTAACAAATGCCTAATGGCATTTCACGAGGTAACATCTTCCGACTCCTCCTCCTCTTGTTCTTCAAATTCAAATTCTTTCAATCATATGTCTTATGAGGATCTCCAACATGCGAGAGATCAATTGGAGGAAGGTTTTAACGAACTTTCTTCCAAATTTGTTTCTTTAAAAAAGAATTTCAAAAAACTCTCTTCCGAAAAAGAACAACTTCTCAAAGAGAAGGAAGAGTTGACCCTCAAAATCCAAAACTTTCCCGATGTTGATTCCATGGAATCAACTATCAAAGATTTAAGGAAATCCCTTGCCAAGTTCACCCAAGGTGAACAAAATTTGAACAATTTACTTGGTTCCCAACGTGTATCCCGAACCACCCAAGGGCTTGGCTATTCCAAGAAAGCTTCCTCTTCCCAAGCACCCACTATTTTTGTAAGGGGGAGCTCCCAATTTAAATTTTTCAATTATTGTAAAAAACCCGGGCACTTAATTTATGAGTGAAATTGCAAAAATGCCCGGTATGGTAGGCCCAAGACCATTTTCTTAAATGATGAATTTTATAGAAGAAGACCCGCCACTAGACAAGTATGGATTGAAAAATCCCTATTAGCGAGTCTCTCCGGCCCAAAAATTTATTTCGGTTTCCAAAACCTCTCCCCGGTGATTTGTTATTTTTATTTAGGGGGAGTTAGGTTTGTTTAAGCATTTTTGTTTTATTCAAAATTTATTTTCAAACTTCCAATTTCAACTCTTGGTTTCAAATTTTTCAATTCAAAATTTTCTATTCAATTTTCATTTCAAAACTTTCAATTCAAACTGTTATTCAATTTTTGATTCAAAACTTTCAATTCTAATTTCAAAAATTTCATTGGTTTAAAATCTCCATCTTGTTTTTCAAACTTCGCTTCCCTCAATCAAGTTTTATGCCCCGTTCTATTTTGATAATCACAAAGGGGGAGAAATTCTTGGTTGATTGGGGGAAAAATCTTTTAAAGCATTCCTTTCAATTTCGTTTTTACATTGTTTGTTTTGGTGATTGTGATCATCAAAATAGGGGGAGATTGTTGTACCTCTCGTACCCCTCGTGGTTTGATTTTCATGATCACAATCACCCTCTTATTTATCTAACTTGTTTTCAAGTGTTTGTGTTGATAGGAAAAAGGTTTCCAAGGAATTGGGCCAAGAAGGAAAGCCAAAATGGACTGATTTCAGTCCCACCGGCCAACCGATGGAAGAGCATCGGCCAGCCGATGGACCATTGACAGAAAGGCTCTCCTCTGTCCAGAGCACCGGCCAACCGGTGGCCTCAGCACCAGCCAGCCGGTAGAGCCCAGACCGAGAGTCCAGCCACTGTCTCAGCACCGGCCAACCGGTGGCCTCAGCACCGGCCAGCCGGTGGCACCCAGCAGAATAGTGTTAGCTACTGTCTTGCCACCGGCCAACCGGTGGCCTCCTCACCAGTCAGCCGGTGGAGTCTGGACAGAAGCTTCCTCCCATCTCCAAGGCACCGGCCAACCGGTGGCTCTGTACCGGTCAGCCGGTGGAGCCAGTCAAACTAGCCGTTGGGCTTTTGACCAGCCTGCCCACTTGGCCTCCAACGGCTCCAAAGACCTCTCCAACGGCTCTGAAGCCTCCCTAAGGCCATTTGAGGGTTCCCCCTCTATAAATAAAGGACTAGGAACCCCCGGAAACTTAACCAAGCCATAAGGAAGCCCACGGACACATTTTTGATCATTTGGCGAAGCTCCGGCGGATTGTTCCAAGGGAACCCCAATTGCTCCAACCAACTTCCACATTCAAGGAGCACCACCAAAGAAGCTTGGGAGTGCACGTCTTCAACTCCAATCATCCATTGGCGCCCAAGTCTTCCCAATTACGGTTTTTATCGTTTTATTTATTTTGAGCATCAAATTGAGTTTGTGCCTACAAACTCCCATTTCTCTCATCCTCCATTCTTTTGGGTTTTCACATCACCTTTAAGGTGTGAAGAGGTTGGTCAAGCCTTACCTTTCAAAAGGCTTGAGACATAGGTGAGCTAGCCTTCACCTGTAAGAAGGCTAGTGGGTTCTTTCTAAACCATTAAAAGCAAGTGGGTTCTTGCATAACCATCAAAAGCAAGCTGTAATAGGTTCTAGACTAACCTGTAAAGTCTAGTGGGTTTCTTGCTAAAACCATTGAAAAGCAAGCGGTAGAATCTCTCAACGGTTGAGTTGGGAGCGGAGACGTAGGCCGGGTTTTTGGCCGAACTCCGTTATCAATTTTGTGTCTTGCCTCATTTTTTTCCGCTGCACTTTAACTTTGATTTTTAATTTGTTAATCTTTTTTTAAAAGGCAATTCACCCCCCTCTTGCCATCACTCCCTTCTTTTTCCGCCTAACAATCTCTTTGGTCGAAACCCATTTTTATTCTAAAACCATGTTTTATAAAAAATTATGAAAATGATTTATTAAATAATTTTTTATCCATGTTTTACTTTTTACCAATTTTTTTGAAAAGAATCTTCATGTCATTTTCTAAATAATGTCTGTTTGACTTTTAATGAAAATGTGAAAGGAATATTTATTTTAATGTGTATGGAATGAACATAATTTTACACCACCATAACTATTATTTTATTTATATATTCCTTTATAATTTTTTAAGGTTATTTTAAAATAAAATTATTTTCAAAATGTTTTATGAATTTTTAGTTTTAAAATTTGATTTTCAAAGAAAAGTTATTTTTCTCAAGAAATGTTCCAAGTGATCTTTCAAAATCATTCTCCATATAATATGACATACATTGGTGTAACATGTGATTTTTGGGGGATATGAACCAAGGATATCATTCTTATTCTTTATCCAAATGGTTTATCATAACAAGATGTTTATGAAACTCATTTCTCTTCCATAAGTTATACCATGATAAAAATTTTATAAAATATACTCCTTTTACAATGGGTTATGATATGATGAAATGATGAAATGATTATGAAACTATTATCCCAAATATGTTAAATAACCTGAGTGGGGGGTGAATCAAGGTATGATAGATTAAAACAACTGCCCATTTGAATCATGTTTTGTTGTTAAACAAAACGTTCTTCTCTCCCTTTCCTATATTAATATATGAACAAAATTGAAAGCATGAACGAGATGAATAAATTTTAATTTGTTCACCATCACTATGTTATATCCAAGGATCATACTGTGAATATGTGCCAATGTACTAAATCCACTAAGTCTTAGTGCCAAATTTAAGGTTCGGGCTAGATCATATCTATGTCGAGGCTTAGTGCCTTTACAAAGTTTAGGGATATCTCATTACTTCCCAAAGGTCACTCCCTTAATCTCTCCTTCTATGGATCACTATCAGTGGATATGATTACCTTATTCATATTCCTTTTATCACTACTCTGGAAATGATTCAAACTCATTTTATAGACATGTGGGTCCCTTCATTATTAATATTGAATACATCATTAATTATAGATAGATGCTTTGTTGAAGTTACACTTTTATCCAATTGATGAGTACCACTTTACTGTAGATTTAATGGGAAACTTCTATCTTTCACTCAACCTTTGGGTGTCTTGCACGAAACTTTATCACTTTTCACGCAACATTTTACTTTTTCATGGAAAACTAACTTGTGTACAAATTTTATTTTTTACATGCAACACTCTTTTTATGTGAAACTCCATTTTTGCATGAAACTTCATTTTCACACACTTTATACGTGATTTAGAGACCAGATTTTCTCTAAGGGTTGAGCTATTGAAATAAGTGGGGTGGCCTCTTATTTATAGACATTGTCAACCCTATGTGAAAGCTTCTCACCCACTGACTTCCTTGCACGCAACATTTCCCTGAGCACGGAAAACCATATTTAACATTACATTGGGTGCATAAGTATCTTTCATGTGGATCACTTCATATTTATTTCATGGATGCACATAACTCTACTTTTGTCATGAAAACTCATCTTTCACGCAAATTCAAATATTTCATGTGCTTCTTGACTTTTCTATATTTTGATGTATTGATCCCAAAACATTCCTTACGCGTAAATTTACAAACAACCTTCAATCTTGCATGAAACTTCTTTTTCCAAAAAAACCTTTCTTCATTCTCCTGATTTTGAGGTCTAAAATTTTGACAAACACTAGAAAACGGCACCACCTTGTATACGTGTTTTTTTGTACCACCTCCAGAGCATTCATTCCTTTGTCTTAGATATTTTTTAACACTCCTTGTCAAAAATATCTCTTGAACACTATAACTAACCATTTAAAACTTCTTTTTCAACAAATACAATCAACCCAAAACACTACAATGTTACCTTGATGGATTTTTTCCAACAGAAACCTATCTATTTTCCATAGGTTATGATATGATGAAATGTTTATGAAAACTATTTTATTTGATGGATTATGATATGATGGATGTTTTGTGATCTTTTTTCATACATACATATAATTTTAATTATGTGATGGGTGTGACCTATATCTTCCTCTAATGAATTTTGTAATGATTAATGTTATATAAGTTCAAAGAGTCCAAAAAAGGTTATCTAAAACCCAAAATAGGGTACATGGGAGGTCATACCAAGCCTGAAGTAGGTACACGGGTGATTATCCCAATTCTAACATGTTATGAATATCTTGGTGGGTATCCTTAACATAAGATTTTATATCCTTATGTTTATGATACAAATCTATGTCATATGCCAATGTTATGCTCTCATGTCTCATGTTCTTTGATTCCTTTATGATTCATGTCTTATAAAGTTATAATATTTATACCATGAATCAATATTATGATCTTTGATATGCAGGGTATGGTTTTTAAATGTTATGATGTTCTAATACCCTTATGCTCATGTTGTGTTTATATATTTTTCTTATTCATCCTTACTGATAATCTGCGCTCACCCTTTCTTATGTTTCTTTTTTCCAGGTTATAAAGAAAGGGTTTAAGTAGGGTATGTTTTTGAAGAGTATTAAAGGGTAAGATCTTTTTGGCAGGTGTTGAAGATCTTTCACCAAATTAGAATATTGTGTTCCCGGTCTCCAAAGATGCTAAACTATTATGGTCCTTAGGTGTGTGTTTGTGTAATGTATTGAATATTCATCTAAAAAGATGTAATATATATGTATAACAAGGTTGGTTCATTATAATCACATGCCATCATTTTTAATTTAATAATAAATAATTGAAAACCCAGGAAATAAATTAAATTAAATAAATGATGACTCATACACTGGTCTTGGTCTAGATCATGAACGGTCATATATACAGTATATATGCAAAGTAAGTGGATAATATTCATTTATTTATTTGATATTTATTATTAAGATAAACATTATTACATTAACTAATTTAATTATTTATTTATTTATTTCATTTCATCTTAATAACCATCTGAATACTCCTTGAGATAAACAACATAAAGGCATTAATAGAAAATAAATGGCAAAACCAATAGTTGTAAATTTATTATAATAAATTAATTGAGCATTTAAAATTATGTTAAAACCTTATTAAATTTTCAAACACTTAAATTTTCAATCAAAGTAAAAACATTTTAATGCTACAATTTTCAGTTTAATTTAATTTAATTCTTCCAGTAATTGGGAGACTACATGATGTGTACTATCTAGATACATGTTGTGTACTTATACTACTATGTATCTGAGTCACATGACTGGGGATGTAGTGTGTTGACTCATCCATACTACACGGTGTGTGTATTCTAGCTACATTCCATGTATTCACTTATCGTGTGCCCAAGATACTCGTTTGGGCCTTCAAAGTGTTTCTCAATAGATTATATGGTTTGTACAGGATATCTACACACTATGTGATTTGAATGTCTCATGTTCCTGAAATCCACTGAAAGACTCGTCATGTTTTTTGGCGAGAGACTACATGATGTGTGTGGCCATCTACACACCGTTTATCTCTAATTTTGTGTCTAGATAACAAGATCGAGGACTTGGTGTGTATCTTGGATGTGGGAATTGATGAACTGCACATCGCGTACACTAAATATATGTTTTGTATGTCATAAATGCTTCAGGTCATCGGTCCCACATGATTTAACCATGTATAATGACCACACAGATTTCAAGATTTAGGATACTAACCCATGTATACTACATGGTGTGTATTCCATATACACATTGTGTAATCTGAAAACTGTGGGCCATGTTGGATGGTCAATACGTGGAATACACCACATGTAATAACTGCATGGAATGCCATGTATCCCACAGCATGGACACATGTAGTGTACTAGGGTACACGGTATGTACTCCAACTACACGTTGTGTAACCCTGTCTTACTGGCAAAAAAATTGGCATTTTTCTATGGTATCTCCAGTCATTCTTCATATGTTCTTAGATATTTAATAAAATGAAACACTGAATAAACATGATTAATATATTGATAACTGGTTAATTAAAAATAGATTAAAGAATGAATAATATAAAATGAAAATTCAACAAATTTTTTGTATGGATCAACAATAAAATAAATAATTATAAATTTAAACATGACTGCTCTGATACCACTTGAAGGTTCTGGGCACAATAAAATTGTGCGCTGGTGGGAGATATATTAAAATTTATTTTAATATTGAGTTTCTTGAAACCTAGAGTGAGGATATTACACATCAAATTTATAATTAATTTATTTAATACCATTAGAAATAGAATACCTTGGCTTAGGATCTTTCTTCGATGTGGATTTTGATCATCTGAAAAGACCCTTTCAGATTTCCTTCATTACATTATGAGGATCCAAGGATAGTATCCCTCTAGTAGTGATCCACATGTACTCCTTTGATCTCCAAGAAATTCCAATAAATATTCAGGTGATTGTGTAGATGATTGATAGACTTTTGTTGTTTATGTTGATTGATCACCCTTCAATCCTAAAGGAATCTCTCTTGAATTTATCATTCTTAAGAGAGAAAGATAAGGATGAGATGAGGTAGAATTCATTGTGTACAATAATTCTCTATTTATGATTTCACACACTACACGGTATATATAACTGTATATTTATAGTGATAGGATTTAGGTTAAAATTATTATCTAATTGCATTTCAACCCTTAAATAATATTATAACCTTTAATAAACCCCATGTCTCATAATAATAATAATAATAATAATATTACTATTACTATTTTTTTTGTGCTCCAACTTTCATAATAACAAATATTATTTAATAGGATTGTTAATTAATATTTTTCACTAGACACGGTCTTGTTCCGTTTGAACTCCTCTAGCATTTGTTGAATATCTGAATAAATATTAAATATTTTATTCATCAATAAATATTTACAATAAATAAAATGTAAATAAAATTATTCTTTTATATTGAGAATAATATTTATTCTATTAATTAAATTCAAATGGAATTTAATCGAGATCATCAGAAACACTTAGTGTGTGACCCATTGAGATTCTTTCTTGTTGGCATTAGGTTGTCTTACTTAAAGTCCAAGATTACTGTCTAGAAATGGGTCAAGGCACCCAAGAGAAAAAACTTAATTTCACAATAATAAAAACCACCTATGAACATTCACTATGTAATATAATCTCTTTGTCACAATATCTTATCAAGAAGGTTACACATCTGTGTCACCAACCTATATGTTCAATACGTATTTCTTTGATTATCTAAAATAAACACGTCATTACACCATAAAAATGAAATTTAGGTTTATGGTTTTGTTCCAATAAAATAGATAACATATGAGATTCCAAAAAAATAGAAGGGAAATATCTTTCCTTGACTTATCCATTAATGTAATGTCGATCACGATGCACCCAATGTACCCTACCTCATCGTGAAAATACTACATCGCGGTTTTTGTTAGAAAATCTAAGTGTGAAAGTCATTAAATGCATTAATGATAATATTAAATTATAAGGACCATTATACAAACTTGTAGATAGAAATATATGATGACATGAAAATATGTGGAATTCCTACTAGTGGGTTTGTTCTCATAATCTTCTTTCTTAGAGATTACTAAGTGAGAACTTCATGATAAGAAGCATCATATGCTTATGAGTACTTTCACATAGTAGTCTATGAACTGTGTATCCCATCATAGTAATTTATCCAACCATGTAACATTATTTAAGAATATTATCATATCATTTTAATGTTATCATCATAGCGGGGAACTTTTATGACCTTATTAATGTGAAGTATACTCTAGGTCATTATTATATTAGATTCATGCATAACAATGAACAATATCTAATAAGAAGTTTTATTAAAATTCAATACATAAAATATACATGTAATTAAAGTAATAATAGTTGGTCCTAGAACACCAACTCAAACAGTCATGTCCAAACAAAACCATAGATTACTTTACTAGATAAAATCCCTAGAACCAGAAGAGAAGGATATTTACATATAATTTATAATTAATTTATGATCAAATATAAAATTACCTCAACTTGTAATTACCTCTTTTCATTGATGAAAAAGTTTACTATATATCATTGTACCATTGTTGTGTTGTAATATCCAAGTGTAAAATCCATCTAACAGTGATCCACACATGCACCATGATCTCTGGACATCATCATAAAATTGTTGGGTGCTAGCATGGCTGATCCTGATCACTTGTGTTGTTCGTGGTTGATTGCAATATAGTTCTTCTTGAAGGATGATTAACTCTCAATGTTCTCTTGATGTCCTAAGATAGGAGGAAGGGAGAGATTGGTCTAGATAAATAGATCTCTCTAGGGTTTGATAGAGTCTTTATCTATTCCTTATTCACACCTAGAGTCATTATGGAAAGTGATATAATTATATATTTATTATAGTAGGTTTAGGGTTAGAAATTGCATAAGATCCCCTTTCCAACTTTATAATTATTAGTTGACCCCATGTCCAATAATAATAATATTAATTTCTTAACATGCACAACAAATTAAGAATATAAATAACTATCATTTATACCATTTCCAATCGGACCATTAACCTCGTTTCACTTTCCCTCATCGATATTTACCGATCCTTGAATAATGACAATTTTTTTAATAAATAAATTTCACTGCATTATTCATCGATAAATATAATAAATATTATATTCTCAAAACCTTGAAAATAAATATTTATTATTATTTAACTCATATATTATTTTGAATAAGTTGTGATTAAATCATGGTGATCAACAAAATTCGAATAAATATTATTTATTCAAACCTATTAACTTTAATACTTGAATTTAACTAATATTGTGAATACACTTAGTGTGTGATCCTCTAGGAATATTTCTTAGTATCATTAGATATAACTTTCTAAATTCCAAATATAGAATCTAACAACATTCCAATACACTCATAGAGAAAGAAGTTAATGTTGCAACAACATCCAACCTCCTACAAATTCTTATCTTGTAATATAATCATTTTATCTCAATATCTAAAATCAAGAAGGTTTCATGTTAGATCCATAAACCTATATTCTTTATATATTTCTTTGACTTTTCATACACAAACTCTCTCATCAAACTCCATGTACATGGTTCATCTTGGCAGTTTTATTGCATAAAAGGGCATGAGATACCAACTTATATCAAGGGATAGAGGGGATAAATCCTTTCTTATATTATCTACTAATGTAATTTCAGTCATGACACACCCAATGTATCCTACCTCACTATGAGTGATGGTTAGGTCATTTAATAAATCAAATTAAATTCTTAAAAACCTACTAGATAGTAGTGAAATAGGGTATCATATCCACAAGGAAGACAATGGTGGGTGAAGGTCTAAGAAAATTACTAAAAAAATAAAACAAAATAACATAAACATGAATGAATTAACTAATGTGATAATCCTAAATATTTAAAAATAAATATATGTGGTAGTTTGAAAAAAAAATAATAGATGAAGAAAAAGCTGTAATGAAAATTGAGAAGAGGATGAATAAGAATGAAACACCTTGGAAGTTTAGATTGTCTAGTTAATGTATTTATTTTTTGTGAAGTTTTAATTAAACAAATATTAAAAAATATAAATCCAAACTCTTAGTCAAGAATATTGACTATAAATTCGATGATTTTTCAGATCATGACTTACAAAACTCATTCAATTACAATAAATAATAAGTTGATTTCAATTTGGAAATGATCGCACAAAAAAATATATAAAAGATAAATTGAAGAAACCTAAATTCCCCACTCATAATTTTATCCAAAATCATTATAAAATTGAGAAATATAGAATTAAAAAATATGTGTAAAGAAAAAAGGAGAATATGATTCATCTTACTTTAATTTCCATCTCCTAAATTTGCTCTAGCCACCTGCTCTGCTCTATCTTCACTCCATAAGTATCTCTAAAATGTATCAGTCCCCTGATGATTGATTCTCCTCTATTATATTTGTTCTAAGGATCAATTATTCAATGATGGGTCATGCATCTATGGGTGATCCCCCTTCACTATGTATCTTCTTCTTTTTTAAATAGAAAATTTCACACCTATCTCCAATTTGAACTCATGGTCATTGTTAGATAAATTCTCTATAATTCTTTAATATTTGTGTTGTGTTGTTTTATTTGTTTTTAGTAATTTTCTTGGATATTAACCCACTATTTACTTTCCTGTGGATACAATACCCTATTTCAAACTACCTCATATATTTATTCTTAAATTTTCATGATCACCATAGAAGTTAATTCATGCATGTTTGTATTTTTTTTATTTTTTTGTCATTTTCTTGAACCTAAACCTTCCATTTCCTTCCCTTTGGATATGATACCCAATTTAAAATACCTCATATATTTCTTCTTAAATGTTTAGGATCATAAAAGTAGTTAATTTATGCATTTTTATCATTTTATTGGACCTTCACCCATCATTTTCCTCCTTGTGGATATGATACTATATTTCAAACTACCTCATCCATTTCTTCTTAAAAGTTTAGGATCATCACAGAAGTTAATCCATGCATGTTTGTGTTGTTTTATTTTATTTGTTTTTAGTCATTTTCTTAGACCTCCACCCACAATTTCCTTCCTTGTGGATACAATACCCTATTTTAAACTACCTCATTTTCTTCTTCTTAAATGTTTAGGATATTCACAGTAGTTAATTCATGCATGTTTTTGTTGTTTAATTTTATTTGTTTTTATTCATTTTCTTAGACCTGAACCCACCATTAAATTACCTATGGATATGATACCCTATTCAAAACTACCTCATCTGTTTATTATTAAATGTATAGGATCATCATAATAGTTAATTCATGAATTTTTGTGACCATGACCCTTCATACAGTAATTTTTCATGGTCACTTAAGTGATCATGCCACTTCTTGTGCGAAGTCATTATAGGGACCTCCCCACATACTCACCTAAAATAAATAAAATCAATAAATTAAATTCAAATTACAAAATAAATAAAAACAACATATAAATTAAGTCAAAATAAAACAATGATAAATTAATTATTTAAAATAAAAGAAAGAATCAATCAAGTTATTTAAAATTATTATTTTGAAATACAATGAAAATAAAATAAATAAAATCAAAGTATGAAAAAACATAATTAAAAATACAAAGAATAATAAAAAATTAAGTCTTAAAATAATTAATCACTAAACTAAAAAATAACAAAATATCTAAAATAATCAATTAAATAACTATTTTAACATAAAAATTAAGAGTTTTAATTATTTAACATAAAATTAAAAATAATTGTAAATTATTTAACTAAAACATTATTTTGATAATAAAAAAAATTAATAATAATAAATGATGTTGTAAAAAGAAATAAATAAAGGCCACATCAACGAGCATATGGCTTTATGGTTTTCATCAATACATAAAATAATGTGATTAATGATATACATTAATGATAATTTTACATTATAAGGATCAATACATACATATACAGATAGGAACATCCAATGACACATGTGAATGTGGATTTCCTATTGGCGGGTCTATTCTCATAACCTCATATCTTGGGGATTTACAAGGGTGAACACCATGAGAAGGTGTCTCAATATCCTATTAACCTCTTACCCTTGATATTCTATATATTCTATGTCCTTTCATAAAATATCATCTGAACATAGAAAAAATATTCAATATTCCAATTGTGACACCTCTAGGTTCTCATCATAGCAGGGAACTCCTAGGAACTTTCAGTGAAAAATTTATTATTAAGACATTATCACTTGCTAATTTCATGTAGAGGAATAATAATAATGTGATAATTAACTTTATTAATAATGAAAACATATAATAAAGTACTAAATAAGTTAGTTATAGGTCATGATCTCCAATAGAATCTTACTTTCACTAGATCCAATTGATAAAAACTGTTAATCCACTAGCTCTCACATGACAATCATGCTTCTTCTAAGATAGATCCTTTATCAAGGGGTATGTCATGTTTTCCTCCATGTATACTATTATCACTATAACATCACATCTTTGAGAAAAATACCTAAAGATTTGAAACTATTGAAGTATGTGTTTTATCCTTTTATGTGACCTTGTCTCTTTGGGAAGGACCTACACTCTAGTGTGATCATAGTAAACCATGATAGGGTCTTGACTACTAGTCACTACATCAAGCTCTTGGATAAAGTTTTGAATCCAAACCTCTTCCTTGGATACATCATAATCCACAATATAATCAGACTATGTTGTATAATCATCAACAACTAGATACTTAGAACTTTTCTTGCTCATAGCTTCTCTATTGAGACAAAAAACATATCCAGAATATGAATTCATACCATTATGATCTATCTAAAAGAGAGAATCTGTATAACCCTCAATGACCAAATCTTCATATCATCCATACACTATGAACATATCCTTAGTTCACCTCATATTCTTAAGGATAGCCTTAAAATTAGTCCAATGTTGTTCACCCAAATATGTTTTTCCTACGATGCTTAAATCATAGGAAACATCAATCCTCATATACAATAAGAAATGCATGATAGATCCTATCACATAATCATATGGGATCTTACTCATTCACTCTCTTTCCTCTTATTTCTGATGACACGTTTTCTTGGAAAGATTTATACCACGTGACACTAGAACCAATCCCCTCTTGGATTATTCCATATTGAACCTCTTTAGTATATGGTCAATGTAGGTACTTTGAAATAGTCCAAGAAGCCTCTTAGAACTATCATGCATGATCTTAATCCCTATAATGTGGGTTGCTTCATCTAAGTCCTTCATACAGAAGCACTTGCTGAACTATGCCTTAACCTATTGTAAGGTTGGTATCTCATTTCCAATTATTAATATGTCATCAACATATACTATTATAAAAAAATTGTACTCCAATTAAAATTATTGTAAACACATGGATAATATTAATTATTAATGAAACCAAATTCTTTTATGGATTCATTGAACTAAATGTTACATGACTTGGATTCTTGCTTTAATCTATAAATGGATATTTATAATTTTCATAACTTTCTGGAATTTCCTAGAGTCACAAACCCTTATATTTGTTTCATATACAAATCCTATTGAAGTTTCTTATTAAGTAAAGTAGTTTTTACATCCATCTACCAAATATCATATTCAATAAAAGTTGTTATGACAAGAAAAATTGTAATGGATTTAAATATGGAAACTAGAGAAAAGGTTTTTCCATAGTTAATTCTTTGAAGTCGTCTAAACCCTTTATCCATTAGTTATGCTTTATAGGTATTTACTTTACCTTCTATTTCTAGTTTTCTCTTGAATACCCATTTATACCCAATATGATTTACATCAACTAGTGGATTGATTAGAATGCAAGCTTTCTTTTGATATATGGAATTCATCTCAGAATTCATGGATTCTTTCCAACTTGTTTATTTTGATCTCTCTACTTCCTTTTTATAGGAGAGAAGATCATCATTTCCCATCAATAATGAGCCACCATCATAAGTTACTAGAAAACCATATCTCTCTATTTCTCTTAAATATCTTGCACTCCTACATAGTACTTGTGTTTTAGGAACAAAATATTCCACGGATACGCATGGAATTTGTTCTTGTACTAGATCTTGTGTATCTTGAGAATAATCTTTGTAAAATTAAATATTTCTCCCCTATCCTCCTTAAAGATATTATCCCTCTCAAGAAATAAGGGATTTCTTACAACAATAACTTTATTTTCTAAATGGTTGTATAGATATCACCCCTTATTTCCTTGGGATACCCTATAAAGATATGCTTCATGCTTCAAGGTAATATTTTTTTACTTGATATAGCCTTAAAAAACACCTCACAACCCTATACATAAACATGTGACAAAAAAGGTTTCTTTACATTCCAAAACTCAAAGGGAATAACATTTTTTACTTTAGTTGGTACTCAGTTTAGTAAGTATGATACCATATGTAATGTATATACCCAAAATAATAATGAAGGGCTTGTGTGATTCATTATCAAACATACAATATCCAGTAATGTACGATTCCTCATTTCACTAACACCATTCCAATGTGGTGTATAAGGTGGAGAGAGTTGAGATAAAATCACATACTCCTGTAGAAAGTCAATAATATCATGGTTAATATATTCATTACCTCAATCAAATCAAAGTTTCCTTATCTTCTTACTAAGTTGATCCCCAACTTCATTGTTGAAGTATTTGATCTTCTCAAAGGATTTATACTTATACCTCATTAATTAGATATAACCATGCTAACTTAATTCATCAGTAAAATTAATAAAGTATGATAATCCACCTCTAACTTCTAGTTGAAAAGGTCTACACACATTAGTGTGTGCCAATTTTAGAATCTCTATGGTTCTTTTACCTTGACCACTGAATGGTGGTTTGGTTATATTTTCTTGAAAATAATTGTGACATATTTCAAGTGGTTTACACTCAAAAGAGTCCAAGTAACCATCTTGATAAATATTTTTCAAATGTTTATTGTTTACATGAACAAGATGTTGATTCCACAACTAAGTGTTAAATGAGTCATGCGTATTCATTTCATTATCGATTAAAAATATTTGGATTTATTAATTTAATAAATAAAGATCTTTATTCAACTATGACATACCATAACATATGTTATCTTTATAAATGTAGAAACTCTTATTTCCAAAGTTGAAAATAAATCCATCCATGTATAAACAAAAAACAAAAATAATGTTCTTGGTAACACTAAGAAGCTAATAAAAATTATTTAAAACCAAAATAAATCTTTTTGGCAATGTGATATGGTATTCTCTAATGGCTAGAGTATCCATCCTCACTCTATTGGCAACCTATAGATCCACCTCATATCTATAAACCTTTAAAAATATACTTGGTTCCTATATTTGGATACAAATATGAGCACCACATGTAGTATATAATGACCAACTTTTAGATAAAAAAAGATTAAATTTGATAACAAATGAACCTAAATATTCCCATTACTTTTTTGGATGGGTGTAGTTCCTCTTCCAGTGGCCTTACTTGCCACATGAAAAACATACTGCATCCTATTCCTTTCCTTGCCTCTTGATCTTATTCTTCTTGGAAGGATAGTGCTCTAGAGCCTTAGGATTAGAATGAGTATTCAACCTTTTTTCCCTTTCCTCATATTCTTATTTACTGTAAGGACCGTGTTGGAATAAATCCATGTTAATGGTGCTTTTGGGTTGATTGTGTTTTTTGAAGAGGTTTGAGGTTGTTGAAGAAGGTCGGTTGTCAAAGGTGGCATGAAGAGTAAGGAAAAATGTTTGAATTTATACTGTGAAGCTTGAATATTAGAACTGATCATGTGGAGTGGGAATTTTTGAACTAATCATGTGTATTATGAATGTCAAAACTGATCACATGTAGCATGAATGTTTGAATTGATCATGTGGAGTAGGAATGTTAGAACTGATCACACAGAGAAAAAATGTTAGAACTGATCATGCAGGGTATGAATGTATGAACTGATCATGCAGAGTGTGAATGTCAGAACAAATCAAGTGAAGGGACCATGCATTCACATGAAGTTTCAATAGATCTTTCAAAGGATTCACACAAAGAACCAATTGTAAAATAATCTCATAGAGAGATCATTTGAAGCACCTGAAGACATATTATGTTTATTAAAGGATCTCATGAGGAGATATCCTAAAGCACACAAAATAAAAACAACTAGTAATGATGGGAATATCTCACAATCATTCTGAATCACATGAAGCGCATGATTTTCTTTGGGTCATGTGGTGGTATTTAACAAAGTGTTGGAAGAAAATATCAATGACTACTGATTTTCATTGGATCTCGTGATAGGATCACACAAAGCACTCATGATTGTATTTGTATCCAATGATGGGATAACATGAAGCACTGGATGGAAATGAAGTTGACCTCCACATGAATGAATTTAGATCTCATTATGGGATCATGTGAAGCACGTGATGTCGATTCTAAGGAAGTGTAATGAATGGATAACCATGATTTTTGGAGTTAAGGAGGTAAATGTTTTCCTATAAATACCTCCTTAACCATTATTAAGAAGATATGAAGTTTCTTAAAGTGGTTTGATCTAAAGAAAAAGTGTTTTTCATGATCAGTTAAAGGATATTGTGAAGGTATTACGTGTTGAAGAAAATTATTTCACATGATCAATAGAATTTATTGTGCTAGAATCACATGATCTGTATAATTAAAAGGAATACCATGGAAAGGATTCCCGTAAAGGTATCTCTCCAAGGGGTGTATCCGTAGGGTGTTTTCAAGCATAGGAAGACCCATTGGTATCATGTGAATTGAGTGGATAGATCAAATACTTACAAACCACATAAACATAATAGAGTCACATGATCTATGTGATCTAAATAAAGTTTCATAAAGGAATAATGTGATCTGCATGATCTAAAGAAGGTCTCATGGAGGAGTCTCATAGAGGGATCTCATTGAGGAGTCTCATGGAGGAACCTCGTAGAGGAGTTTCATAGAGTAGTCTCATGGAGGATTCTCATGGAGGAGTCTCATGAAGGGGTATTTTGAAGGGGTATCATGAAAGTGTTATATGTCATGGTCGTGTGTAGGGAGATATATTCCAGGGTTACCCAAAGAATAATACAATTATCATATTTGAATTCTGAATAATAAGAAGAATATTAAGGATTTTCACTATCTGATAATATTTTCATAAGGATTTTATTCACTACTACATCAAATCTTTTGAAAAGAAGAATTAGAATCCATTATAGATCCTTCTAAATTTTGAGTTTGTATTTGGTGTTTTTATAGAAATGTGAAGTTTGTTCCAGTGAGGGTATGGAAATTATTTAAGAAGTAATTGGAATCCATTGAATATCTTGCTAGAGCCAAAGTGGAGGTAATTTTTGTGTCTACTGCAATGAGAAGTTTGTTCTAGGTTTTTGGAAAGTAGAAGTGATGAATCAAGGTGTTTTCATATAAGCGAAGGAGCATCCCCAAATAACTTCAATAAATCATCTACCAAGAATTGAGGATGCATTCAATATTACATTGGAAGGGACCTATATATCCATAAATTGTGTATGAATCCTTTCTAGAGCAGTGATCAAAGGAAGATAAAGAAGGTGAACCTTTCCACCGAAAGATATCCATTAAAGGAAAGATCGAGGGAGTGGCCCTTGGGAAGAAGTGATATGTCCCTTAATCTTATAAGGTAGTGAGCCTGGGCATAGAAGTGATCTGGCCTGAACCTATGAAAGCAGTGATATTTATAGTGGATTTTGGTTCACCAACACACTTTTAGATGCATGCTCCTTATATGTATCCCAGTGGGGGTTAACTAAGTAAAAATATGTGTGTTTTTGTTCTTTCTTTAATGCTTTACTTTATTTATATCATCATCAGATAATGTTGGTAAGGATAATATCAATATAAATATTGAATAGAAAAATATGTGACCCTCATAATAAAGAGCTCAAGATCTAGTGGGGAAGAATAATTTTTTAATAGAATATTCATACCCTGATTCACCCACCCACTCAGGGTATATAATCCCTATTTGGGCCTAACAATTGGTATCATAGGATATATTGATTTTTTTGGATTTTTTTTCTCTGAAAATGTTTTTTCAATTATTGAAATAGAGGTTTAAATCTTCTCTTATTTCATCGAGTCATGAAAAAGGGAATAACTTCAAAGAATAAGTGGAAGTTTTGTGGAATTACTTAGTTTAGAAGTTTCTATGGAAAGACTGTGATTTAGTTGAAGGAAACCAACAATGTACTAACAAAAGGTTTGGATGAATCAGACAGTGAAACTATTTACTCATTCAATGATGCTGTAGGAATGAGTGAAGAACCTGACATGCCAAGTGATGTTGGAATTACTGATGATGAAGAAATTCCAAGAAGGAAAAAAGTGGAATTTTTCCATGTGAAAAAGTAATTGTATTAGAAATTAAAATAATAAAATAACTCTCAATATATATGGATCCAATTTTAGGAAATTGAAGTAAATAATCTAAAAGGTTTAAATAGAAGACTTATATAAGTGTCCACAAAATGAAGAGAGAATAATGATTCTTAAGATGGAGAACTGAAAGTGATGTCTATAAAGATGGAAAAACTCAAAGTTGATAAAAAGGTAATGAATATTAACTAAGAAATAAATTCATAATTTAGAATCCAAGAATGATGATATTGATACACACATATCAGAATTGGTTTAGGATAATTATTTCTTTAAATATTCTATTATTCAGATGAATTATAAAATAAAGGAGCAAACAGACATGGTGGATAATATCTCTCAATAATTAGAAGATGATATTACTAGTAAGAAGACACTAAATATAGAACTTAATTCTCAACTTGAGTCTAGGGAAAAGAAGATTCAATAATTTGGAGAAGATCTAGAATCAGTCAAGAAAGAAATGGAGAAATATAACATCAAAATAAAGCCTAAATTAAAGGATTCTTTTCATTTATTATTTGACTATCCTTCATCAGGTAATAGTTAAATGAAAAGAAAATTTTTTATTTTAGAGGGGAAAAAATAAATGATTTAATCATCCTAAAGTCCATGTAGTTTAGGAAAAATGGTATTGGATATGATGAATCATCACCCATTCATGATAAGAAGAGAGTCGTGAACAATTCAAGAAATAGTAAAAAACTTGTAGGCGGTGGAAATAGCTCTAAGAAGACATATACAATAAGTGATGACAACATGTGTTGTTTCTAAGAGATACATGGTCATATTTTAAGTTTTTTTAAGCTTTGTAATATATTTCATGTTTTGAAGATGGATATATTGATAAATCTATGAATAAGAAGACTCTTCTTGAAAACTATGAAAGAAAAGTCTCTCATAAGAAATTATCTATCAAATTTTATTATTGTGGAATATTGGTATACACCATGAGTATCTATCAAGAAGACTGAGGGCTTAATTTCATAAGAATAACTCCGACTACATCAACATCTCAGTCAAGAAATGATGATAAGATGTATGTTTTTAACAAAAGATATTTTATATGTACTAATCATGGGAATTTGAAAAGATATTGAAGTTGGAAGAAAGTAGGGAAGTTGAAGGAACCCAAGATGAGATCTTCAACTCCATTCATGTATAATAATAATTCCTATACTAGAAGACAACCTAATAAGTTTAAAAGGAGGTTCAAAGTCTTGGAGTAAACATAGGGATCATAAAAAAAGGTGTACCAAACACATCCTCTATTATTCTCACATCAACTCTGTTGGAAATAATTTTAATGAACTGGGAATAAAAATGGTGTAGATACTCCAATTATAAGTAATAATAATGTACTTTTAGTGAAAAATCACTCCCAAGAAAAAAGGGTGAGTCGAATTGGATAACTAATAAAATAAAATTGAAAAAACAATGCCTTACAAAATTCATGTTTCATACCACAAGGTGAGAAGTAAAGGAAAGAGAAAGATACCTCCAATAGAGGAAGAATCAAGAGCAGACGATCAGTGGAAATATTCCTTCTTAGAGAAATAATTATGAAAAATTACTTATTAATGGAGCAGAAAAAGAAATAAATTTGTACCATTGGGTTTAAAATCCAAATTTTTTAAAAGGAAAAACCTATAGAACCGATATATCAAAAGAAGACTGAGTATGTGGGTAATTAATGTCTAGTTATATATCTAGATCAATTCAAGTTTTATGGGTAGTTGGAACAAGTAGAAAAATAATACAGTATTTTTCAAGAAAAAATTAAATGGTTAGATCATCATGATTGACCAAAATCCTATTCTTGAGGATTCAAGAGGTACCCCTCTCTCCATTCATTTAACTATTTCTAATTTTTGTTTGAATTGGTATAAGATTAATAGGGAGATAAAATTCATGGGTTTTGTATACTGAAATGGAATAGGTGAATAATCCTAATAGAGATACATGTGACAAGAAGAATCAGAACTATTGAAATTAGCATATTGTATCATATTCAACAAGTGGTATTACACAACCACTCTATTTTTCAAATCTGTATTTGAAAGATCCATGTTGTGTAAAAGGAAGATTATACAATGGATATTCTGATCTGAAACTGAAGATTCATCAAAGTTATACTTTAATGATCTAGTGGTTCCAAGTTTCATTGAATATTCAACCATTGGTATCTATCCTCGGTTCAAGTGGTATTTTTTTACCAAGAGATGAAATATTGATGAATAAGTAGAGACATTAATGAATTTCATGTTCATATATTTTTTTCTAACAATGTGACATCAACTAACTATTTTTAGGATACTAAGAAGCTATTTGAAAATCAATAACATTTCCAACTAGTGTTCTCCCCATTTTGAAGAGTAATTCAACATCATGCTCGAGCTTAATAATTGATATTGATAATCTATATCAGTCCAAAGTTGGAGGTTTTTAGGGTGATATGGTGACAATAACTCTTGGTGATATTTCTACATCTGATAATAGAGTCCTCTAAAGAATAGAATAAATTCATGTTGTTATCATCCATGGAAGTAAGTGAGTGACATAGAAAACACTAGTGTTTATTGACTGAAAATATTGTTTCCTATAAAGAGTTATAACTTAGTAGGATTAGATTATTTTTAAATGACTCAATTCCAATTGGTAATTTCACTTACTAAAAATCAGGTAGTGGTGTGCAGCTATAAAGAATAATATGGCTCTGATCTTGAGAAGAGCATGACAAAGGGGGAAAATAATCACTCTTTATCTATATTTTAGTGTTTAGAAGGTTAATGTGTGTATTTTATTGAAAATATGATATATTGAGATCATTTATTAAGGGTTATTAAAGTCATAGATGATGGAAATGTAGTAATATCACATAATACAGATATATTATTAGCAGTTTGTTGTAATTAACAGTGATACAACCCGATATTTCTTTTTCCTCATTCCAAATGACATGATATCAAAGTAATTCAAAAAAAATCCACTTAATTCAGTGAAAAGAATATCTTTTTATATTAAATAACTAAAAAGAGTAACCTTTGGGTTAATTGAAAAAGTGGTAGAAAATGTATTGATCAAGATACTGGGAGAAGTGGACATGGGGAGTAGTGAAACAGGGTTTTTTTTAAATATAATAATGCTAGTACAGGTCTTTCATCGAAGAAGAATCATGAAAAAAATCATGATGAAAGCAGTTGATATGTGTAGTTAAGAAGTGATATTGACGACTAAACTTGTTCTATCAGTTTATGTTGAGAAGGTTTCCAACAGTAGGTTCTATAATGAATTGTTTCATTAATGAAATTTCATGTTACACTTATTTATCATGTCGTTCTTGACACATATGGGATTAGAGTATGTGTTAAGGAATTACTTGATAACTATTTGGGGTTGTATAAGTAAAATGGTTTCACATGTGCATGATTTTTCAATAAGTTGGTTCTTGAAGATTACAAGTGTTGTCAACAAAACCAAAGTGGAGGATTTTTTGAAACAATCCCTCATGATGGCGATTTTGGGTTGACTGTGTTTTTTGAAAAGTTTTTTAGGTTTTTAATGAAGGATATTTTTCAAAGGAGTCATGAAGAGTGAATGTAAATGTCTAAACTAATCTTTTGGAGCATGAATGTCAGAATTGATCACACGGAGAAAAAATATTTGAATTAATCACACATAGCATGAATGTCAGAACTGATCAATCATAACACGAATGTCTAAAATGATAACACTGTGCACTAATATCATCACTAATCATACAAAGTGTGAATTTCAAAACTGATCACATGGATTATGAATGTATAAACTGATCATGCATGGCATGAATGTTTGAAAACATCACGTGAAGGGATTATGCATTCTCATGAAGTTCCAACAGATCATGCGAAGGATTCATGAAAAGAACCACATGATTGTTAGCGGATCTCATAGATATATCATGACAATGATCTGAAGATGATATATTTTTGTCAAAGGATCTCAAGGGGATATCATGTGAAGCACATGAAAGAAAATAGGTGGTAATGATAGAGATATCTCACAGTCATTTTATGTCATGTGAAGTGCATGCTTTTCATTAGATCATGCGATGGGATCTCATGAAGCACAGGAAGACAATGTCACTGATTTCATGATTTTCATTAGATCTTGATATGGGATCACATGAAGCATGCATTATTGTCTTTGGTTATCATGATGGGATCACACAAAGTGCTCGATGATAATGAATCTGACCACCACATGAATGTATTTGGATCTTGCGATGGGATCACATGAATCACATGATGACGATTGATAAGGTGGTGGAATGAATAGATAACAATGATTTGAGGAGTTAAAGTGGTGGATTTATGCCTAAAATATCTCCTTACCCATTCTTAATAAGATATTAAGTTTGTTGATCTGGAGAAAAAAATTGCATGATCAATTGAAGGATCTTTCAAAAGGGTCTCTCAAAGGTATTCTATGATGAAGAAAAGTATTTTACATGACTAGTAGATGTTATTTTGATGGAATCATGTGATATGTGTAATAATTAAGAAGATATTGGTAATGAGTATCATGAAGGTATCTCATGAAGGAATGTTTATGAAAGGTTTTTGTGCATATAGTAAGACTCATTGATATCATGTGATCCACGTGAACTGAAAAAATACTCACAATCTGCATAATCAAAACAAATTCTTCTGATCTATGTGATCTAAAAAAATTGTGAAGGAATCATGTAATCCATGTGATCTGAAGAAGACCTCACAGAGGAGTCTCATGGAGGGATATCATGGAGGATTCTCAGAGAGGATTCTCTTTAAGGGGTCTTATGTGGGGTTCTCATGCAAGGATTATATTCATGATCTTGTGTAGGGAGTGTTGGATCAATAGTGATGGAAATAATGGAAAGAGAGGGTGAATAGTCAATTAAAAATTTTAAATAAAAATCAATCAGTGTTTATAAAATAATTATTTTTAGTGAGTTTTGTGTTCTTGAAATGAAGTACGGAAAAAATAAAATGAAATAACACAAATATTTATCGTGATTTGGATCATAAAGATCTTAGTCTACTCCTAAACCTTATATACTCCTTGAGAATATTGGTACCCACTAAGAACCTCACTTTTAAAAGTGAGAGAACCTATTATAGGCACTTCCTTTTAAAAGAACCCAAAGGTATAACCTAGTATTTTTATAGGAGACCAAACCTTAGTAAGTGACCTTACTTTTTATCAGAAGTCACAAACCAGACTTCCTTTTGGTGGAAGAATAAGTAGAAAATGCAAGGCTTTCTTTTTATTGGGAAAATCTTAAATTAGAATCAAATAAATAAAAAAATAAAATAAAATATTACATGAAGAAAAACAAATACAAAGAAACCTGTAGATAATCAAAATATTTTGAAGATGATGAAGCTTGATAATCCTTGATCACATGAATGGAACAATGTCGAATGTTAAATTTCTTCTATGATTGCATCCAAGGAACAAAAGTTACAGTAGTTTCTTTATCAGATGATATTAGCAAGAATTGTCACATTTATATCATAAAGATTCTATTGAATGATCTACACTGGAATTTTTTTTATGCCTTAAATATGTCTCTAATGAATTAATCTCACTTCATTAAAACAAATATAATCTAGGATCATATACCAAACCAATAGCTGGTGGTAGATTGATTTATTGGTGGTGTCTATTATGATCTACCATTTCTTTAAGGAGATCCACCATTGGTGAAAAACTAGAGGATCAACTATTGATGTACAATGGTAGATTGATCTATTGGTGGTGTTCAATGGTAGATTTATCTACCAGTGGAGTCCAATAGTATATTAATCTACTAGTGATCTACCCGAAAAACTATCAACATTCATAGAGATCCTACTGAATAATAATGAAGTGGAAACTGGTGGTTCAAGGCATGCCATTGTGCAACTATCTTTCTACAATCATCATAAAATGATGAGCTTCTCATAAAGTATGAAGATGCAGTAAACATGCCATAGTGGTTTGAAGGAGATATACCGATGGATGTCCAATGGTAGATTGATCTACCACTGATGTCCAGTGGTTGATAGATATACCGATGAATTTGAGCAGCAGATTGATATCTACTGTTTACCCGAGAAAAAACGGTGGTCCATGGTGATGTAATAAGAAAGGAAGGATGCTACCACGCAACTGTGCAACTAAAGGATGTAGATCATTGAAAAATAAAGATTCTACTAGTGAATACAAGATCTACCAGCTAAATAGATTTATCGGTGGTAGAATGGTCAACTGATGATCAGATAACCTAGTTCCTGAGATCTACCGGTGATGAAAAAGAGAGGTTAAACCAGAGCTGGTGAAAAGTGTTTGACTGGAATAAGCAAATGAAGGATGAACTACTCGGATAAATAAAAACACAGTTGGACTTATCGGGATATAGTTTCATGAATAGAATCTATGTATAGTGATATAGTTGAGATACTAGATGAAGAAGGTTCATTTTGAAAAGGAGATGTGTGGGATTGATCATATGGTTTGAGTGAAATCGATCAAACAGATGAACGCAAGTCCGAGTTCTTTAGAATGGATGAACAGTGAAGTGATACCCACATCCCACATCAGACACACATTTGGATGAGCCTCCAATATATCATACAAGGTATACCATGCCTCCAATATTTAAATGGGGGATCCGCACCTGCACCCCATCACTCACACATGGGAAGCGGCCCAACAGGCTTAACAGGACCAACCTATATGCCTTTCAGGATTTCTTTGTGGCCATTACACATGGGTCAAATCTTCTTAGGCCTATATATAGAATATGGATCCTTTTCCTCCATACAAGATACCTGTGGTAGGTCCTCCCATGGGTTTGACCCTTTATGTCCCCTAAGAGCGATTGAGGGCTAGCCTTGGTGGCTCACATTGGATGACCCATCTTTGTTTTTTTTGGATAAGGAATCACTTAAACAAAAAATTATTAACAAAAATATAATAATCATTAAAAAATTAATATTATTAAAAAAAATTCATACACACTAAACACTTCAATGTTTAAAAAACATTTATTATTAACAAAAAATAATAAATGTAAACATAAAATGATTATATGTCATATACAATTTGAATTTAATTAAATGTGATGAAATAGTAATTTATCAAAATAAATAAAATTGTTAAAGTATTAAAACCAAATTTTAAATACTAACAATCTCCCACTTTTTTTAAATTACAAAACATAACATTTATTAAATTTTCAAAAATAATCTCCCCCTTTTGAAATTTATCAAAAAGTAAATTAGAATTAAATATTTTAAAGAACTCTTTATTTTAATAACAAACCAATTACTTACAAGAATAGATTAATATATCATCATAAAATTTAATAGATAGTTACAATATTCAATTACAAACCACATATAAAAATATCAATAAATGAATATATTTATCAAAATAGTAACTAAACTAAACAGAAATTTTAATCTTCTAGCATACCCAATTCGAACTTAATTTTTTAAAAAACATAATCTAAAGGTTTAGATAAAATGTCATAAAATTGTTTCTTAGTGGGAAAAAATTATAAATAGATATCACCTTTATTTACCTGATCCATAATAAAATTAAATCTTACATCTATGTGTTTTGTTTTAGAGTCTTGAAGTAGGCTTTTAGAAATTTAAATAGCACTTGAATTTTCCCAAAAAATTAAAATTTTATCAAAGAAAATTTTAAAAACAAAAAATCTTTGTTTTATCTATATATTATGTGAATAGTAACTAGCAGCACCAACATATTCAGTCTCATCTATTGATAGTGCTACTAAATTTTTTTTGTAGAACTTCGTGAAATTAAACTTTTACCTAGAAAATAACACATACCAATAGTGATTTTCTATACAAGTGTACAACCTCCAAATTTAGAATCAAAGTAAGATAGTAAATCAAAATATTTCTCATTATAATAAAATAATCTATTATAAACAATACCCATGATATATCTAATTATTCTTTTAATATATTTAAGATGACTTTATTTAGGGTTGGACTGAAATCTAGCACATAAATATTCTGATAAAATTATGTCTGATCTAAATGTAGTAAGATAGAGTAAACCACCTATCATGCCTCTATATAGTTTAATATCAATTTTCTTTCTAAATTCATCCAAGTCCAATTTGGAATTAGTAATCATTGGTATTTTTATTTTCTTACTAGAATCAAGACCAAACCTTTTTTACATGTTCTTTGTAATACTTAGCTTGATTTAATAAAATACCATCTTTCCTTTTATTAATTTGTAAACCAGGGAAAAAATTTACTTCTCCCATTAAGCTCATGTCAAATTCACTTGTCATTGGTTTAGAAAAATCATTACACAATGAATAATTTTTTGAACCAAATATTATATCATTAAAATATATTTTTATAATTATTATATCATTTGAAACTATTTTTATAAATAAGGGTGGATCGACCTTACCTTTAACAAAATCATTTTTTAATAACAATTGTGTTAGTAGTTTATAACAGGATCTTGGAACTTTCTTAAGACCATATAAGGCTTTATTAAGTTTTAAAACACTATTTGTAAAATTAACATTTTCAAATATAGGGGGATGTCTAACATATACTTCCTCTAAAATTATTCCATTTAAAAAGGAACACTTTACATATATTTAAAATAATTTTATGTTTTTAAAATAAGAATAATCTAATAAAATTATAATTACTTCCATCCTTGTAACAGGAGAAAAAGAATCTCTAAATTCAATTCCCTCTTCCTAGGAGTAACCATGAGCTACTATACTTTATTTATTTTTAACTATGTTTCCAGCTTCATCAAGCTTATTATGAAAAATCCATTTAATACCTATTACAAGTTTATCTTTAGGTAAATTAACTAAATCACATAATTTATTCCTTTAATATTGATTTAACTCATCACGCATAGCATTAATCCAATTTGAATCAATTAAAGTATTATCAATATTATTAGGAACAAAATCAGCAAAAAAGGTAGAGTTTTCACAGTAAATTAAAACATATTTTGTAGTTTGTATTCCAGATTCTAAATTTCCAATTAATTTTTCAATGGGAAGATCTTTAAGAGTTTTTTCATTCCTTTAGATAAATTTTATAAGATATATGTTCCCCCTAAAATTATGAATTCACATTATCTTGGTAATTATTTTCACTAAAATTAAATTTCATGAATTCATTATTTTCTTTGTTTAAATAAAAATCCTTATTATTAGAATTATTTTCATTAAACTTAACATGAATAGATTCTTCAAAAACTAAAGTTTTCTTACTGAAAACTCTATAATATTTTATAGAATTGGAATGTCCTAAAATTATACATTTATCACTTTTAGAATCAAATTTGTCTAAATTATCTTTTGTATTTAAGATGTAAAATTTACAACCAAATACCCTAAAATATCCATCTTTAGGTTTAAACTCATTAAAAATTTTATAAGGGGTATTATTTAGGAAATGTCTAATATAAAATATATTTAAAACATAGAAATTTTTATTAATATCTTCTACCCAAAAGTATTTTGGTACACTAAATTCCATTAGCATTAACCTAGCCATTTCTTGAATAGATCTATTCTTTATTTCTACCACATCATTTTATTATGGTGTCCTAGGGGATAATAAAAAATGTTTATATCCATTTTCTTTAAAAAAATTATCAAATTCTAAATTCAAAAATTCACCACCTCTATCACTTCAGATGGAGATGATTGGAATAATCTTATAGAAAGCATAAAATTTGATTAAATTTTCATTTTTATGTGATAAGAAATAAGTCCATAAGAATATTCAGCAATCATATATAATTACAAATACACACCTTTTACTGCAAAAACTGATAGGTTTTATTAATCCAAACAAGTCAATATGTAATATTTCTAAACATCTAGAAATAGTAATATCATTTATAGATTTAAATCATTCTTTGTGTTGCTTACCTTTTAAACAGGAATCACACATAAAGTACTTACTTGTATGTAACTTGGAAAGTTACATAACCTATTCATACTTTGAAAGTTTTTTAAATAGTCTAAAATTTTCATTCCCAAGCCTCTTATGCCACATAATTTCATCTGCTTCTATCGCATTCAAATACTTAACCTTTTGTTTGGTTATATTGTAGAAATTAATAGTGTAAACATTCTCTTTTATATTTGAAAAAAGGATTTATTTTTTAAAATAATACATTTATCATTTTCAAATATTACATTTAATCCATCATCACATAGTTATGATTTACTTATTATATTATTTTTTGAACCATGTATGTATAATACTATTGAAATAATCACCATTTCAGAAAAACCAACTTCACAATTACCATTAACCTGACCTTTAGAGTTGTCTCTAAATGTGACAAGACCACCATCACTTGAATTAAATGATATAAAATTTTAAATATAACCTTTCATGCACCTAGATCATCCATTTTATAAATACCATGATTCTTTAATACTTATAAGCTAGATTTCCTAAAATTAATCAATAAAACAGACTGTTTTGGAACTCATGCTAACTTGGGTCCAACTGTATTAGTAGCAAAAAAAAATTTCACCGAAATTGATTTAAATGATTAATTAGTGGAATGATTAGAAAATAAATCTATATAAATAAAAGTTATAGTATGTCTAAATGAGTGAATCTTAGTGAACACTCATTATCATAATTCCCTTTTATTATACATTTAAAATAGGTCACACTAGAAATACTTATTTTTGAGATTTTAACAAAGTTTCTCTTGTTTATATTTGGTGATAAAGTATCATATCCAAAACCATTTTTATTTGTGTTTAATTTCATCATTTATAACAATTTATCATATTGTTCTTTACTTTTAACAAAATTGGATAAATTCTATTTAATATTTTTAACTTTTTTTTAAATTCATATTCTCTTTTTTAATAGTATCTAAATCTATATAAACTTTAACATTAGATCCAGAAGCTTTGTTTATTATTTTCTTATTTTATTACTTAAGTTTCTTATATTCACTTACAACTTTTTTTAAATCAACCATAACTAAATTAAATCTTATTTATTGATCTTTATCATTCATTGCCAAATATTTTTTAAATTTATCATTTTCCTCTTTTAGTTTTAACAATTCAAAATCATAGTTCTATTTAGATTTATCATTGTGGGAAATAAAAAAAATTATATTATCACATTCCCTTTGTAATTTATCATTTTCTTTAATTAACTTCTTTTTTAAATTTTTATGTTAGTATATTTTTCAATTATCCTGACTCTGTCTTTTTTCTAATTCTTCATTCTCTTTAAGTGGTTTTTTAAATTTGGAATTCACAGAATCATAATTAGAACTTGAGTCATTAAAATTTTCATTTTCATTTTCATTTTCATATAAATCATTATGATCAAAATTTAAAAGATTTATTAACTGAGTAAAGATTTAATAATTTACCTCACACTATATACCCATCATGGAAAGATTCAATGTCTCCTGTTCACTTTGAAAACCACTCCTAGAGTCAGAACTATCTGAGAAGTCTCAACCTCCAAATAAAGATTTATTTTCTTTTCTCCTTTTCTCTTTGTCTTTATTTGGATGTTTGAATTTTGGGAAGTCATTCCTTATGTGACATTTCTTCCTACACTCATAAAATGTTAATTATGAGAGATCATTATTGTTAATGGTATTACCTTTCTTATAGTCATTTCTAGGATTTCACTTACACTACTTCTGTCCACCTTTGTTTTTAATGATCTTGAAAAACTTATTATAAAAGTGATCCATATCCTGTTCACTTTCCTATAACTCAGATTCAGAGGCATTAAAGGTATCAATAACATTATATTTAAATTAAATACCTTTTCTCTTTATAGAATCCTCATCAGTAATGTTTTTTTACTCTAATTCATATTGCAATAGAGATCTTATTAGTTCATCTAAAGTATACTCTTTCAAAATCTTACTCTCATCAATGGCCACTGTTTTTTATGCCATATTTTTGGAATATCTCTTAGTACTCTTTACACTTGATTTTTATTTTCCAAAACTTCTCCAAGATCACTCATACTAGTAGTAATAATTGTAAACTAATGGGACATATTGTTAACTAATTTTGCATCCCCCATCTTGAAGTCCTTGTATTCTGCTCAGAGAATTCCTATCTTGGTTATCTTAAGATTTCCAGTCCCATAGTGAGTCACTTGAAGTATTATCCATATATCATGGTCTATCTTACAAGATTATACATGTATATAGACACTTCTACTTATATCATAGTACAAAATATTTGAACTTCATAATTCAAAACATAGTTTACCATGTCATTACCTATAAGTGTCTCTAGATCAACATTTGGTAGCTCATATGGATTATCTATGATAGTCCAATGATCTAAACTTAACTATTTCAAGTCAGATTCTATTTTTTATTTCCAGTAGTCATAATCACTTCTATCTAAGAATGAAGTTTTTTTTCGAATCCATTCATCAGTATCATTTACACCTACTAGCTTAAAATAAACCTTTTCTTTTATTCCTTATACTTTTAATTCTAGTATATAAGGTTAGAATAGAGTTAAAAGTAAACAAAAAAATATAATAAGAGAGGATAACTATCCTTTAATAAAGGTCATACTCTTTGATACCAATTATTGGATCAATAGTGATGGAAATAATGACTAGAGGTGGGTGTATAGTTGTTTAATTTTTTAAAGAAAAATAAATTAGAGTTTATAAAATAATGATCTATAGTGAGTGATGTGTTCTTTAAATGAATTGTAGCATAAATAAAATTCAAGAACATAAATTTTTATAGTGGTTCAAATCACAATGATCCTAGTTCACTCCTCAACCTTATCTACTCCTTAAGAAGATTGGTACCCACTAAGAACCTCACTTTAAAAAGTGTGAGAACCTATTATAGACATTACCCTTTACAATAACCTGAAGGCAAAACCTAGTCTTTTTTAGAGGAGACCAAACCTTAGTCTATGACCTGAATTTTGATCAAAAGTCATAACACATACTTCCTTTTTGGTGGTGGAGTACTAGACAATACAAGACTTTATTTTGATTTGGAAAAGCATAAACCAGACATGAAGAAATACAAACATAAGAATAAATATTACATGAAGAAAATAAATAAATAAAATACAATATGATCAAAAGATTTCTAAGATGACGAAGCTTAATGATCATCGATCTCTTGAATAGAATAATGTATAATTTTGAAGTTCTTTTGTGATCACATACAAGGAATAGAAGTCACGGTAGTTTCTTGACCAGATGAGAGTAGTAAGAATTGTGTCATAGTCATATCACAATGATTCTATCAAATGATCTGCACTGTAATTGTTTTTATGCCTTGAATATGTCTATAACAAATTAATATCACTTCATTAAAAAATATCTTCTAGAAGCATCTAAAAAACCAATAACTGGTGGTAGATTGATCTACCAATGGTGCCAATTATGATCCACCATTTCTTGAAGGTGATCAACCATTGGTGAAAAAAACAGAGTATCTACAATTGATGTCCAATAGTAGATTAATCTACCGGTGGTGTCCAATAGTATATTGATCCAATAGTGGTGTCCAATGTTAGATTGATATACTAGTGATGGAAACAAAAAACTATTAACATGTATAGATATTATACTAATGAAACATGAAGTAACAATTGGTGGTTCATGGAATGCCACTGTGCAATTATCATGTTGCATCCTTCATGAAAGGAAGAACGTTCGGTGAAGTATGAAGATGTAGTAGACACGCCATGGTGGTTTGAAGGAGATCTACTGGTGGATGTCTAATGGTATATTAATTTACCTTTTATTTCCAACGGTAGATAGATCTACTGATGAAGTCAAGTAGTAGATTGATATCTACCATTGACCCCAGAACAAATGGTGGTGCATGGAGATGCAATAATAAAGGAAGGATTATACCACACCACTTTGAAACTAAAGGATTACAATCATAGAAAAATAAAGCTATTACTGGTGAATAATAGATCTACTAGTTACAAGGATCTACCAGTGGTCGAACGGTTGATTGATGATTAGATTAACTGGTGTTTGAGATCTACTAGTGATGAAAAAGAGAAGTCAAACCAGATCTAGTGAAAAGTGTTTGACTAGAATAATCAAATGAAGGATGAAATGCTTAGATAAATGAAAACATGGATGGAATTATCTGGATATTGTTTTATAGAGATAATCTATGTACAGTGATATAGTCAAGATACTGGGGAAAGAAGATTTATTTTGAAAAGGAGATGCACGGTCTTGATCAGATAGTTCGAGTGAAACTGATCGAATGGTTGAATGCAAGTCTGAGTTTATAAGAAAGGATGAATAGTGAAGTATCACCCATATCCAACATTGGAAACTCATCTAAACAAGAATCCAGTATATCATACAAGACATGCCATGCCTCCAACAAGCTTTCAGTGAGGGATCAACACCTGCACCCCATCACTCACACATGGGCCACAAACCAATGGGCTTACAAGGCCTAAACTATATTCCTTATGGGCTTTCTATGTGGGCCTTACACATGGGCTCGGTCTCCTTATTCCTATACATGGCCTAGTTCTCCTCTACCTCCATACAGGCTACCTATGGAAGACCCTCCCATGGGGTTAACCCTTGGGTCCCCTAAGAGTGGTTGAGAGATAGCCTTGGTGGCTCACACTGGATGGCCCATCTTTTTTTTTGTATAAGGAAAAACTTACATAAAATTTTATTAAGAAACATATAATAATCATTATACAATTAATATTATTAAAACATATTCATAAACACTATACACTTAGAAGTTTAAGAGACATTTACTATTAAAAAATAATAATAAATGTAAACATAAAATGATTGTATGTTATATGCAATTTGAATTTAATTAAAAGTGATGAAATAGTAATTTATCAAAACAAATAAAGATGTTAAAGTATTAGGATCCAATTTCAAATACTAAAAAGGAGTATGAGAAAGGGTTACCCTATAAATAGTATCATTATCATATTTGAATTTTGAAGAAGAATAGAAGACGAAGGATATGCACTATCCAATAATATTTATAGGAGTTTATTCACTGCTACATCCAAGCTAATGAAAATAAGAATTGGTATCCATTTGAGATCATTCCAAAGAATGAGTTTTTATTTTTTGTTTCTATAGTAACGTGAACTTTTTTCTAGTGAGGGTTTGTAAGTTATTGAATAAGGAATTAGAATCCATTGAAGATATTTCTAGATCCAAAGAGGATGTAATTGTTGTATCTACAACAAAGAGAAGTTTGTTCCTGGTGTCTAGGAAGTGGAAGTGCCGCATCAAGGTGCTTTCAAAGAATTGAAGGAGTATCCCAGAAAGAAATTAAATGTAATATCTACCTAAAATTGAGTATGAATTCAATATTTCATATAAAGGTAACTACATATCCATAAAATATGCATGAATCCTTTCCAAATTAGTGAGAAAAGGAAGAGGAATAAGGTGATCCTTTCCACCAATAGAGAGACGTCAAAGGAAAGATCAAAGGAGTAACCCTTGGGAAGTAGTGAGATATCTATAAATCTTTTAATGTGGTGATATTGGGCATAGAATTAATCTATCCTAAACCTATGTAAGTAGTGAGTTTCATAGTGGATTTTGGTGCACTAATACACTTTTGGATGCATGATCCTTGGATGTATCCTAGTGAGAAAGAACTGGGTAAAAATATGTGTGTCCTTATGATTTATTTAATGATTTAATTTCTATAAATGATATTTAGATAATGTTGGTAAGGATAAGATCAATATAAAAACTAATGAGTAAAATAATTTTCCCTTGTGATAAATAGGTCAAGACCTGGTGGGGTAGGAAGAAATTTTGAATATAATATCCATACCTGGATTCACCCCCTCTCTGGGTATCTAAGCCCGATTTGGGCCTAACAGGACATGAGTTTTTCATAACCCATTTCTTTATCAACTTGGTGAATAATATTAAGAAGTTATGAAAGTATCCTCTCGTTATTTATCATATTATAATCCACAATAAAATTGGAGAATTTTTTAGGAAGTGAGGACATAATGAGATCTATACACACCTCATTAGTGATCTTAAACCCCAATATGTCCAGGAACTCAATGTATCCAATCATCTTGATTACATGTGTCCCATTTGGCATCGACTCTCTAAGATTTTATGTGAACAATGAAATGAATATCTCATATCTCTCTGATATTTCCTTCTATTGATAGAGACTATGAAGGTGATAAATGATGTTATGGGAATCAATACCCTCATATTTCTTTATAAGACCATTGGATATGAAGTATAACATAAAATATTAGACATCCATTGTGTCACTACATGTTTTATATAGAGAGATACTTCTTCCTCATAAGACTCTTTGGCAAGTGACTCAGGAAGTGGGGTTTCTAGCATGTATAATTTCCATTCATGGCATAGTATAATGCATAAGATCTGATTCAATTACAGTAAATTTGTGTTAGTGAGAAGGTAATCCTTATCTAGTATAGATCATAGTGATATTGTTCAAGTAATTTGATTTTCCATTTCTACAAAATTAATAATAAATTATTGGTATTTTACTTGTTGAAAAAATAGATTAATAAATTTAAATTTGGTTAAACTCCATTAATCTCCCTCTATTTTTTGAAACCTAATAGCCCTCACCCATCAATTTTATAATATTTTATTGCTTAGATATTCTAGTGTTAAGGATCTATATTCCCCTTCTTATAACATAGACTTGGTCTCAAAAAATTATTTGAAGGGTTTCATGTATGTGTAACCTTCCAACTGCACTAACTTGTAGTTACCTAATCTATTTAGTGGACTCCCCAATCCTCAAATATTGGTTAATGATTTTCTTAACCCTTGCCTCTCAATTACACCAAGTCCTACTTGGTCAGTCAACTCTTTATTTTAACCAAGTAAAGTTAACACAAAACTTTAATCTAAAACTTCCATGATAATTGAAAGCACCCCGACTTGGGCTAATCAAGCACCTTGAACTATGAGGTTGATTCTAAATTAATCAATGGAAAGATATACTGAATTAATATTTTAGTTGATGTATTTTTTATATTTATATATAAATACCATTATATATTTATCACATGACTTTTTATCATTAAGTGTATTTTACTTAAGTGATTAACCATGTATAATAATTTTTTTTTCATAATCTGGTTTTATTTCATTCCATCTTGCATGGTTGTTAATTCATTTATTAGGTGATCAAGAATCATAAACAAATATAAAAAAATTAACCATGAAAATGAAAAAAAAAATTATAAGCGGCATGATCGTGATATTATCTAATGGTTAATTTATCTAGTAGATGATAAACTAACCCTCAAACCTAGTGGAAAACAACTTGAATCATAGCTTAGTTTTTATTGTAGCATTCTGCCTTGGTTTCTACGTATCACCTCGATTGGTTTCTCCTAGGATCTTGGAATTTGAACACCTCCACTTTCCTAGGATCTCCATCCTTACATAATATTTTTCTCACACACAGGTGAGGGGATATAATAGATTGGATACAGAAGTTTATATAAAATAAACTACAAGCACGCAAACCCTTACATAATAAGAAGGAGGGGATAACATGTAGGATATCAAATTTAATTTAATTATAATAAATTAAATGAAACCAATCACATACATAGGGCTAGTATAATCTAATGATCATCTACACAACAAGAAACAAGTATATATTTGCAATCTAGTTATCAATTAATTTGATTTATTCATTAATTAAGATAATATTCCACAAATTAATATAATTAATTCAATTTATCTCAATTTCTTTCACACATACTTAACTCTCCATCATCCATAAATTTTAAAAAAAATAAAAAAAAAATATTTAAAATTAAGGAAGTACATAAGTGTGCTTGGAGGCAACAACGTGTGCTCATCCAAAAACATAGAAATTGATTCAATACATAATTATTAATCCTATGGAATTGTGTGTACTATCAAATAAATGAAACATAGAACATATGTTAATAGGTTTAATTATATATTTAATTATTCTCTCCATGTAAAATTAGTCACACTATCTATAGGAGACTATATGAAATGTACTTGGTTACATGACATGTGTTATCTTTTACTTGTGTCTGCAGCACACACCTAGGGACTGGGAGTGTTTCCTATTGTAGATAAGTTTGAGGTACATGGACTGTTTTCCATCTTACAAGGCATGTAACCTTATATTTTCATGAAATATTAGTCCTCACATTATGTATCCAATACTTGACACATTGTGACACCCTGTGTTCTCAGCCACAATAAAAAAAGGACTAAACATCATGTACAGTGGTCACACAACATGTAGTTCTTCAAACTGTGTTCCAGTCTATCTGAATATACATGTCTATATTCTTTTATCAGATATTAGTTCCTATTTTTTCATATCTAAACTTATATAGTGATATATAAGTGAGAAACACTAATAAATGATGTGTATTTAGGCATTACACATCATGTACTCTAGTTATGTCCAAGCAAAGCCTTTGGCACCTAGAGATAGTGTATTTTGTATGTTTCTTCATTTTTAATATTAACCTGTTTACTGGTTATGTTTTTAAGAATGTATAAGGTAATAGACGATGATGTTTGAATATATAAAAATAATTTAACTAGAGCTAAATAAGTTGAAAACACATGAAAATTTTCAATGAATAATAAATAATTATAAATTAAACATGTGACCCCTTTGATACCATGTGAAGGTTCCCGACGCAATGGAAGCACCTTGATGGAATATCCAACTTATATTTTTAGTCTTAATTTATGAATAATAATTACTTCACATGAAAAATAACATCATGTCCCCAAAAACTGTAGATTACTTGACTAGAGAAAAATGTTGGAATTAGGAGAGGAGGATCTTCACATGTAATTTATAATTAATTTCTAAGAAAATATAAAATAACCTCAACTTGTAATTACCTCTTATCATTGATGATATGTTTGACAAGATATCATCATACCATCATTAATTTACATGATCCATGTATATAATATCTCTAGCAATGATTCATGCATGCACCATAATTTATGAACGTCAACGTAGAATCACCAGGTGCTAGCGTGATTGATCCTGGTCTCTTGCGTTATTCATGGTTGATCGTAATAGAATTATTCTTGAAGGAGGAAGAACTATTAATGTTCTCTCAATGGATTGAGAGAGGAGGAAGGGTCTATATATCTCTATGTATTGAGAGAGTCTCTCTCTATCCTTTGTACACACCCAGATTCATTATGTAAAGGGATATAATTAGATATTTATTATGGTAGATTTAGGGTTGGAAATCACACACAATTCTCTTTCCAAATTTATAATTCTTAGTTTCCCCCATGTACAATAACAACAACAACAACAATAATAATAATAATAATAATAATAATAATAATAATTACTTTACATGCACAATATTTTATCATTTATACCATTTCCAGCTGGAACATTATGTTTGATCTGCTTTCACTCATTGATATTTACCAATCCTAGAATAATAACTATTTATTTAATGAATAAATTTCACTATATTATTCATCGATAAATATAATAAATATTATATTCACTAAACCTTAAAAATAAATATTTATTATTATTTAAATCACATGTTCTTTTGAATAACTTGTGATTAAATCATGGTGATCAAAAAAACTCGAATAAATATTATTTATTAAAATTTACAAAATTAAATACTTGAATTTAACTAATATTTCAGATACATTTAGTGTGTGACCCTCTATGCATCTTTCTCAATTAAATTAGGCATAACCTAATAAAGATCAAGGTTAGGTCCTAGAAACACTCCAAGACACCCATAGTGAAAAAAAATTATCACAACAACATCCAACCTCCTACGAATGCTTACCATGTAATATAATATATTTATCAGGATTTTTCAAATCAAGCAGGTTGCATGCTAGTTCCATTAACCTATATGATTAATATCTCTTTCTTTGACTTTATATAAATTAACTCACCCATCAAACTCTATGTACATGGTTCATCTAGGTAGTTCCATTCCATAAAAGGGCTTGAGATATCATCTTTCATCAAGGGATGAAAGGGATAAATCCTTTCTCACGTTATCCATTAATGCAATGTTACTCATGATGAACCCAGTTTATCCTACCTCACTACGAGAATATGTTATCATGGTTTTCATGAATACATCAAAGTATGTGAGTCATGATACCCATTAATGATAATATTATAGTCCAAGGATCAATACATACATCGGCAGATAGGAACATCCAATGAAACATGCTAATGTGAATTTTCTATTGGTGGGTCTGTTCTTATAACCTCCTATCTTGGAGATTACGAAAGGAGAATTCCATGATAATGTGTCTCAATATGTTATGGGCCTCCTACCCCTAACATCTTGTATCATCTATGTCCCGTTAGACAATATCATCCAACTATAAAAAAATATTCAAGAATCCAGTTGTGGAACCTCTAGTTTCTCATCATTGTGGGGAACTGCAATGACCTTTCTGTGTGATATATATTCTTAGAACATTATCACATACTAATTTCATGTATAGGAATAATAAGGATGTGATAAGTAACTTTATTAATAATGAAAACATATAATCAAGTACTAAAGAAGTCAATTTTAGGGCACCAACTCCTACATATGTATGTATACATGTATGAATATGTGTATGTATGAGTGTATGTGTATGTCTATGTCTATGTATGTTTATATAGTATGTGTATTTATGCATATGTGTGTGTATGTAAGTTCATGAACGTGTATGTAATTGTATGCATGTGTATGTGTATACATAAATGTATGTGTATATATATGTATATACATGTATATGTGTGTGTGCATGTGTGTGTGTATGTGTATGTGTATGTGTATGTGTATGTGTATGTGTATGTGTATGTGTATGTGTATGTGTATGTGTATGTGTATGTGTATGTGTATGTGTATGTGTATGTGTATGTGTATGTGTATGTGTATGTGTATGTGTATGTGTATGTGTATGTGTATGTGTATGTGTATGTGTATGTGTATGTGTATGTGTATGTGTATGTGTATGTGTATGTGTATGTGTATGTGTATGTGTATGTGTATGTGTATGTGTATGTGTATGTGTATGTGTATGTGTATGTGTATGTGTATGTGTATGTGTATGTGTATGTGTATGTGTATGTGTATGTGTATGTGTATGTGTATGTGTATGTGTATGTGTATGTGTATGTGTATGTGTATGTGTATGTGTATGTGTATGTGTATGTGTATGTGTATGTGTATGTGTATGTGTATGTGTATGTGTATGTGTATGTGTATGTGTATGTGTATGTGTATGTGTATGTGTATGTGTATGTGTATGTGTATGTGTATGTGTATGTGTATGTGTATGTGTATGTGTATGTGTTCATGTGCATGTGTATGTGCATGTGCATGTGCATGTGGATGTGCATGTGTATGTGGATGTGTATGTGTATGTGTATGTGTATGTGTATGTGTGTGTGTATGTGTATGTGTATGTGTATGTGTATGTGTATGTGTATGTGTATGTGTATGTGTATGTGTATGTGTATGTGTATGTGTATGTGTATGTGTATGTGTATGTGTATGTGTCTGTGTATGTGTATGTGTATGTGTATGTGTATGTGTATGTGTATGTGTATGTGTATGTGTATGTGTATGTGTATGTGTATGTGTATGTGTATGTGTATGTGTATGTGTATGTGTATGTGTATGTGTATGTGTATGTGTGTATGTGTTTGTATGTGTATGTGTATATTTATATATGTATATTTATGTGTATGTATCTATACATGTATGTCCGTGTGTATGTATGTGTGTATGTGTATGTCTACTTATTAAATTAATATGATTTATTCATTTTTAATATTTCTCCATTTTTAGTATTTTCTATAATTTATTCATTTGTATATTCATTCACTTTTAATATATATTCATTTAATTTTTTTGTAATATATTCAATCTTGACAATTATGTATACATTTTTAATATTTATGTATATAATAAAATAATAACATTTTTAATTATTATTAAAAATTATAAAGGTTAATAATTAATTATATTTTTTATATACAATCAATATAATGCATACATCAATAATTAGAAATATTATTATTATTATTTTATTTTATTTTTTTTGTGTTTTTAATTCATATAATTAATGTTATGAATTAAATTTTATTTTAAATATTATTTATAATTTATTTAATTTTATTTACTCATTTTTAATATTTTTTCATTTAATATTTTTTTTCATTTTTTTATATTTATTCATTTCTAATATTTTTGAAACTTATTCATTTTTTAAAATTTATACATATTTATTTACTAAGTTTTAATATTTTTAATATGTATGTAATTTATATGATTAATATTTATTCATTTTTATTTATTAAGTTTTAATATTTTTAATATGTTTGAATTTATATAATTGATTCATATAAGACCATCTCTAACCCATGCCATTTTGGCATGAAAACACCATTTTAGCATCAAATTGAACTCCAACATATGCCATCTGCAACACCATTTTGGTGTTTTTCTACAGTGCAACACAAAATCTGGTGTTGCACTGTAACAACACCAATTTTCTTTTTTTATATTTTTTTAAATTTTTTTATTAATTATAAACATAATTTTATATATTATTATGTTTAGTTATTTGTTATATTTAACCATGCATTTAGTAATGTTTATATTAATATTTAAAAATAGCAATTATTAATCTTATTTTTAAAAAAAATATAATTAAAATAAATAAATTGTATATTCATAATTATTCAATTTAATTAGTTTTAAATATATATAAATAATTTCTATAATAATAATCATAAAATTAATAGAAAAAAACATATATCATAAGTTTTTATAATAATAATAATATATTAATTTTTAATGATACATGGTAATAAAATAAACTAAAAACTAAAATAGATTATATCATGAATTTATAAAAATAAAGTAGGAATTAAAATAGAACCTATAAAATTTTAATATATATATATGTTTATTTGTATTAAAATGTTTACAATAAATTCATTTTATCAAAAACAAAACAAAATACACACATATATGCTCACACTGAAAATCACTCGTCATAAATAATCAAAATATATCATTGAAAAATTTAAATAAAAGTGATTAAAAATAGATGAAATAACAAAGAAAAAACACTAGATTAAATAACATAACATGATGACCTACAATAACCATGATGTAACACATTAAACATAACATAACTTTATTTTACCCTTATATAACATTATTTTACCCTTAATTAACTTTTGTTTACCCCTATATAACTTTAGTTTACCCTTACTTAACTTTTTTTTACTTGAAACTTTATTTTACCCTTAATTAGCCTGTACAAGTTTTTTTTTACCCTTACATAACTTTGTTTCACCCTGACATAACTTCTATTTACCCTTACATAACTTTATTTTACCCTTAAATAATATTATTTTACCCTTACTTAACTTCTGTTTACCCTTACATAACTTTAGTTTACCCTTATTTTTTTTACCCCTTACTTAGATTTAGTTTACCCTTACTTAACCTATACAAGTTTTTATTTACCCTTATATAACTTTATTTTACCCTTTACTTTTATTTACCCTTACCTAACTTTAGTTCACCCTTACATAACTTTTTTTTACCCTTACTTAACTTTTTTTTACCCCTACATAACTTTATTTTACACTTATATAACTTTATTTTACCCATACTTAACTTTTGTTAAACCTTACATAACTTTAGTTTACCCTTACTGAATTTTGTTTTACCCTTGCTTACACTACTGGAAAACTAACCTTTACCAACAGTTTGGAACCGTTGGTATAGGCCTCCAAACCGTTGGTATAGCCTATACCAACGGTTTGAAGAACCGTAGCCAAGTAAGCCGTTGGGATAGGTCTATACCAACGGTTTTCCAAAAACCGTTGGTATAGACCTATACCAACGGTTTCCAAAACTGTTGGTATAGGTAATAAGAAATCTATACCAACGGTAATGGAACCGTTGGTATATAAATTCCAAAAATAAAACATCCGCTGGGATTTGATCCCAGGACCCCTCGTTTATAATCGAACGACTTAACCACTAAGCTAACATCACTTTTGTAAACATAATTTCATAAATATATATAAGTATTATCATAATTATTTAAAATTTTGATTTATATAATGTTCTCGGTTAGTAGATCTGGAAAAAATTAAAGAACCTATCCCAACGGTTTTCAAAACCGTTGGGAAAAACCTTTAATTTGTGGGTGGTTTTTCCCAACGGTTTTGAAAACCATTGGGAAAGGGCTTTCCCAACGGTTTTCAAAACCGTTGGAAAAGGTTAGAGTGGGTTGAATTCATTTTGGTTTGTGGGTGACCTTTCCCAACGGTTTTGGTGAACCGTTGGGAAAGGTCACTCTTTCCCAATGGTTCACCAAAACCGTTGGGAAAGAGGCTCAATTCTCACACCCTTTCCCAACGGTTTTGGTGAACCGTTGGGAAAGAGTGACCTTTCCCAACGGTTTTGGTGAACCGTTGGGAAAGGTCACTCTTTCCCAACGGTTCACCAAAACCGTTGGGAAAGAGGCTCAATTCTCACACCCTTTCCCAACGGTTTTGGTGAACCGTTGGGAAAGGTCTCAATTCCCACACTCTTTCCCAACGGTTCACCAAAACCGTTGGCAAAGGTCACTCTTTCCCAACGGTTTTGGTGAACCGTTGGGAAAGAGGCTCAAAACACACCCTTTCCCAATGGTTTAGGTGAACCGTTGGGAAAGGGTAGCTATACCAACGGTTTTTACAAACCGTTGGTATAGAAGTGTTGGGAAAGATCATCTTTCCAGTAGTGTTAACTTTAGTTTACCCATACTTAAATTATACATGTTTCTATTTACCCTTAAATAATTTTTTTACCCCTAATTAACTTCTATTTACCCTTACATAAATTTATTTTTCCCTTACTTAACTTTGTTTTACCCTTAATTAACTTCTTTTTACTCATACTTAACCTATACAAGTTTCTATTTACCATTAAATAACTTTATTTTACCCTTACTTAACTTTTTTTCCCTTACATAACTTTAGTGTACACGTACATAACTTTGTTTTACCCATAATTAAATTCTATTTTCCCTTACATAACTTTAGTTTACCCTTACTTAACTTTGTTTTACCCCTACTTAATTGTATTTATCCTTATATAACTTTAGTTTATCCCAACTTAACTTTTTTTAACCTTACTTAACTTTAGTTTATCCTTAGTTAAACTGTACAAGTTTCAGTTTACCATTACAAAACTTTGTTTTACCCTTAATTAAATTATGTTTAGCTTTACATAACTTTAGTTTACCCATAAATAACCTTGTTTTACCCTTACTTGACTTCTTTTTACCCTTATATAACTTTAGTTTACCCTTTCATAACTTTTATACCCTTAATTTTTTTACCCTTACATAACTTTAGCTTACCCTTACCTAACTTTGATTTACCCTTTCTTAACTTTATTTTACCCATACTTAACATGTATAAGTTTCTTTTTTACCCTTAAATATCTTTGTTTTATCCATACATAACTTCTTTTTAGCCTTACATAACTTTACTTTACCCTTACATAACTTGGTTTTACCCTTAATTAACTTTTATTTACCCTTACATAACTTTATTTTACCCTTACATAAATTTTTTTACCCTTAATTAACTTATGTTTACCCATACTTAACTTTAGTTTACCCTTAATTAACTTTGTTTTACCCTTAACTTTAGTTTACCATTACTTGACCTATACTAGATTTTATTCACCCTTACATAACTTTTTTTACCCTTAATTAACTTTTGTTTATCCTTACATAACTTTAGTTTACCCTTACATAACTTTGTTTTACCCTTAACTTCTTTTTACCCTTACATAACTATAGTTTACCCTTACTTAACATGTACAAGTTTTTGTTCACCCATACATAAATTTTTTTACCCTTAATTAGTGTTTACCATTACATAAATTTAGTTCACCCTCACATAAATTTTTTTTACCCTTAGTTAACTTCTTTTTAGACTTATATAACTTTATTTTACCCTCACTTAACTCTATTTTACCCTTACTTAACTTTAGTTTACCCTTACTTAACTTGTACAAGTTTCTATTTAACTTTACATAACTTTGTTTTTCCCTTACTTAACTTATTTTTACCCTTACATAGCTTTAGTTTACCATTATATAATTTTGTTTTACCCTTTACTTTTTCTTACCCTTATATAACTCCATTTTACCCTTACATAACTTTTTCTTACCCTTACTTAACTTTAGTTTATGATTACTTAACCAATAAAAGTTTCTATTTACGCTTACATAAATATGTTTTACCCTTACTTAACTTCTCTTTACCCTTAAATAACTTTATTTTACCCTTACTTAACTTTTTTTACCCTTAATTAACTTTTGTTTACCATTACATAACTTTATTTTACACTTACTTAACATTTTTTACCTTTACATAACTTTGGATTATCCTGACATAACTTTAGTTTACCCTTACTTAACTTTGTTTCACCCTAAAATAACTTTAGTTTACCCTTATTTAACCTTTACAAGTTTCTTTTTACCCTTATATAACTTTGTATTATGCTTACTTAACTTATGTTTACCCTTACATATTTTATTTTTTATTTCTGTAATTTTATGGATTTTTCATTGAATGTCATTTTTAAAAACAATTATTTATTTAATATAATTTAAATTATTAAACAATGATATCATGTTTAATTTAATTTGGTCATTAATTATTAATGTAGTTAATTATGTTATTATATTAAATTAATTTTTTAATATATGAAAAGTAAATATTATTTAACTAATTTTTCATCATTTTTATATAATTAATCAAATCATGTCATCATATTTATTTTAATTTATTCCTTCTAAAAATATGTGTGTGTGTGTGTGTGTGTATAATTTAATTTAATTTAATTTAATTATTAATATTTTTTCAATAGTCAATATAATTCTTTTTTTAATAAGTTTGTTATTTATTTAATTAGTATTATCTATTTATTCATTTTTATTCATTTTTATTCATTTTTATTCATTTTTTTGTGTCTTTAATTAATGTAATTAATTTTAGTAATTCGTTTATTTAAATATTTTTATAGTTTATTTATTTTTATTAATTTTTTTAATATCCTTTTATTTAATATTATTTATTGATTTGTAATATTTATTAATTTTTAATATTTTATGGAATTTATTCATTTTTTTATATTTATTGATACATAATTATTTACTAAGTTTTGATATTTATAATATGTTTTTAATTTATATGATTCATATTTATTCAATTTTATTTATTAATTTGTAATATTTTTAAAATGTTTGAAATTTATATAATAAATTTATTTAAATGCATTTTTAAATATTTTATTCATTTTTGTATGTGTTTACAATTCATGTAATTAATTTTATTAATTCATTTTTTAAATTTTTTTGTTATCTATTAATTTTTATTTATTCATTTTTAAAATTCATTCAGTTGATATTATTAATTCATTTTTAATATTTATGATTTTTTTTTGAATTAAATTAATTTATAATATTTATTTGTACATATATATTTACTATGTTTTTATATTTTCATTATGTTTGTAATTTATATGATTAATATTTATTCATTTTTATTTATTAAGTTTTAACATTTTTAATATGTTTGAAATTTATATAATTAATTTTTTAAAATGAATTTTTTAATAATTTTGTAATTTAAATAGTTAATATTATTCATTTTTAATAATTTTTTTATTTATATAATTAATATTATTTATTTATTCATTTTTTATGTGTTTATAAGTTATGTAATTAATGTTATGGCTTCACTTTTTTTTAATATTTTTGTAAGTTATTCAAATTTTTTACTCATTTTTAATATTAATTCATTCTATATTATTTATTAATTTTTAATATATTTGGAATTTATTTATTTTTAATATTTATTTATACGCATTTATTTATTATGTTTTAAGATTTTAAATATGTTTGTAATTTGTATAATTAATTCATTTAAATACATTTTTTATATTTTTTTTAATTTAAATAGTTCCATCGAATGGTCCAAAGGCCTTCATTTTTTATTGATTTTGATAATCCACCTTTCAGGGGGTGAGGTGGAACCCTTACAAGGCCCGTAGGCTTAATTATTACATGGCTCATAGGCCTTAGAGGAATTCATTACCCGTAGGCTTCAAACATTACATACAACCCAGACTAACTACTTGGAACTGCTCCTCCCCAACATCTTCATCGTGAAATCAGCTCTCCACCTTCGCATGGCTATTCAGCTAGGCTTTCCCATGCATGCACAGGCTTGTCCCGATGGAAGGTGTCATACCCTCTCATTCTTGCAATTTGTTTATCTTCTGTGATGGTGAAAGCTCCTTGCTCATCCTCCTTTTGGAGCATGTTCCTTGTAGGTTGTCTGGTTTGCATCTGTACTGAAGGTGGCCCGAAGGCCTTAAAGGACACGGGGACCAAATCGGTGGCCTGAAGGTCCAAACAGAGAAATAGTCTCAGCTGCTATAGTGACAAACAGTACCTGCTACAGCTCCCGCTACATTACTGCTATAGTAACCTGGAAATTATGCCTCCGCCTGGATTTGATCCCGGGTCACCTGGACACACTTAAGGAGCCCTCACAAACTGTTCTGAGGCTCATGTGCTTTAAATAGTTAGTATATTTCATTTTTAATTTTTTTATTATTTATATATTATTTTTTCATTTTTTCATTTTCTACTTTTGTCAGTGCTTTTTTAGCACTGATAAAAGTTATAATTTATTAGTGATAAGAAATCACTGACAAAAGTAGTATTTATCAACACTTTCTTAGTACTGATAAACCCTAACTTTTATCAATGCTAAAAAACATTGATAAAAGTAGTATCTCTTAGAACTTATGTTTTTAGCACAGATAAAATACACTTTTATGAGTGATTTTCAGTAAGTGCTAATAAAACCCTTATCCAACTTTATAAAAAGAACCCTAGCATTGCATATTCTTCACACCACACTCAAGCTCTCACGGAACCAGGGGTCTGATGCAGATGAAGTTTATCGTTTTGGACAAATCAAACCTATAATCAGAAGGTATGTTGTTTCGAACTTGTTTCATAAGTGTGAGTGTCCCCAATAATTGGTAATGTCCCACCCCCCACACACACACACCTCTTAGTCTCTACTGCTCCGCCGGTCTTATTTTTCCTACTGTTACTTTCACTATTCATGTGTACCGAGTCTGTATAGTGCCTAGCACTTTTTTTGTTTTGTTTTAATGTGGTTTGACCATAGATTTCATTCACCTAGAAATAGGTAGAAAGTTTCTTCAAGTGAAACAAAAGTCACTCTTTTTTTATAGTAGTTAATACAATATTTAAATTAGATCATATAGTCTATTCTTGAAATATGGACAATTATATATTTTTTAAGGATAATGAAGTTGCATGAAATTTTTAAATTAGGGATCATTTTAAGTCATGAGGGACATTTAACTCTTCACTATTTAATTTATCCACTAATTTTCCTCAAATAAAATATTTGGAAGTAGTAGTATAAAAAAATAAATAATTATTAACAATGAAATAAGAATAATAGCTTAAACTATGGAATAGTTAGCTTATGACACAACAAGTACATGCTTTACAGTAAACAATCACCCATATTTAGGTTTACTATAATACTTATAACTAAGTTAAGATTTATTATATATTTGGTTCCACCCATGAAGAAGTTCACTTTTTTCCTCTATGGTTTTCATAATGAAATCCTACAAGTTTGATTCAAATAATTGTAGATTAAATCCATTTCAAAATATGAATATATCCCTCAATATTCTCAATCCTCCATATGACCATCCAAATTATCTCGGAGAGAATTATTTTCCTTGTGTGAAATATTTACTTATTCTTTACACAACTCTTTTAAGATGGACATTGAGGCTCCATGGAGTTTTCCATTTCCATTCCTAAATTCATATCATAAAAAAATTATTCAATTATATCATGTTTTTCATTTAATTTATTATTCATTATTTCAATGGTATCCTTTTAATCCATCTCTTCCTCCATCAATATTCTCTTATATTATTCCAAATATGCAACATATGTAGAATTTTTGCAACCTTTAGACTCTAATAATTGCACTTTACTTCTGAAGACTTGAATCATCTCTTGTTTGTAACATAGAAAAACTCCTTATTTATGACATGATGTGATTTCTGATTTTCTACCATCATCCTCCAAGCATTCATGTGAATATAATATGCACATCAATAAGTAATTTTTTTTATATAAGTTTTCATGATTAAATTTTATTATATATACCACAATACTTATCCATCTGTTGAAATACATAGGTTTCTAGTGAAATTTGATAGTGATAGGGAGTGAATTATCTCCCATGATGAATTAATTTCATAAAAAATGAATGATTTATGATATTTTACTTCTTTTAATAAAAACAATAAGTGTTATAATACTTTAAATTCATATAATTCTTGGTCTTTATATATTCTAACAATTTGTTGAAATAATTACAATTTATATCAAATATGATGACTATATGTGTGTATATATAAAGAATATCCTTTTAGGGTTCCATGCTCATACTTTCTGTGTATTTATTTATTTTATTAAATATGAATATTATTGAATAAAATAGGATGTATATGAATCGAAAATGGATTTATGTAAATTTTATGAAAAAATGAATATGAGGATGGGATAAAAAAGTTCCTCAAGTTTGCAAAAGATTGTCTATATAGCCATTCTCAAATCCTTTGTTCATGTTTATGTTTTTGATATTAAAGAATAATTAGTCTAGAGGATTTGTAAAAACACTTTATCTACTGTATAATATATCAAAGTTATAAATGTTGGACTAAACACGGGGAAGAACTGAATGTAGCTAGTGACTGGGACAACACCACGTTTTATAGATCATCTAATATACCCCGAAATCCTGAAGGCCTTATATTTTTTATTAATTTTTGGATAATCCCATTTTTTAATGTTGAGGGGGGACCTATACATGACTCATAGGCACAATGCACAAGGCCCATGCATGACCCGAAGACTTATAATCACAAGGCCCTTTCCATGACCTTGAAGGCCCAAGACCTAACACACTTGAAAAATCCCCTCCCCATCATCTTCATTTTGAAAGAGCCTAGCTTCCCACCTCTCACGGATAATCAGCAAGAAATTCAAATGTAGAGATGCACGGTGTCTGGTACTGATGGCAGTTTCCATACCCTCTCATTCTTCCAATCTGGTTAGCTCTACTCTAGTGGTTTCTACTTTTCTCTCTATCCTCTTTTGGTCCTACTCTTGTGTGGTCTTCCCAGGCTGCTTCTTGGTCTCTATGGCCTTAAATCCATATGGCTTTAATGCCATTGTTTGCTTGAAAGACCTGTGACCTGAAGGCCCTTGGTGGCCTAAAGGCCTTGTGGCCAAAATACCCTATTGCTCGAAGGCCCTTGGTGTCCTAAAGGACCTATAGTCTAAAGGCCTTTGGTGTCCCAAAGGACCTGAAACTCATAAGCCTAAACTGATGGCTCAAAGGCCCAAATTGGATAAATAGGTCTGGCTACTATAGTACCATACATTTCTTACTAAAATAAATGCTACAGTAACCCAGTAATTCACCCCCACCCAGATTTGATCATGGTTCTTTTAGATGCCAAGAATAAGCCTCTACCACTCAGGTTCAGACTCATTGGCTGATCATATAATGTGATTACAAGTATGGAAAACAATGAAGACCGTATCAAGGATAATATTATAGGTGTAAATGATAATGAATATTATATTGAATAAATTCCAATGACAATTAAATTTGGACTTCATGATTGTATAAAACTATTTCAAAAGTTAAAGAGTTGTGAAAATACACCATTATATATAGAATGTACTCTAGTTGTACTAAATATAAAACATTTTCAGCCATATGGATCTATATAATGTAAAAGATGGAAAAAGATGGAGTGACACCAGCTTTACTGAACTACTTGATCTCTTAAATGATAGTATACTGGAATATAATGAGCTTCCTTACCGAAGATATGGTGATAAATGAATGTTATGTTCAATAGGTATGATCCTTGAAAGAATACATGCTTGTACAAATGATTTTATACTGTTTTTTAAGGACTATAAATCACTTAATTTTTTTTCAAAAGTATGGTGTGTCTTGATACAAGAAATACAAATCAATTCCTTCAAAAGATGTATGGTATTTTACAATCATTCCAAGTTTTAGGTGCCTATATGAAAGTGAGGAGACTGCAAGGCAATTTATGTGACACACAGATACAAGATATCAAGATGATAAGCTTCATCACCCAATAGATTCTCCATAGTGGAGGAAAATTGATCATGAGTATCATGAATTTGGAAATGAACCAAGAAACCTTTGTCTTTCACTATATACAAATGGAGTGAATCCTTTTGGTTTACAAATCAGCACTTATAATACATGGCTGGTTATGTTGGTAAATTATAAATTCCCACCATGGTTATACATGAATCAAAAATACATTATGTTTTCTCTACTTATATCAGGACCAAAATAAATGAGTAATGAAATTTATGTTTATTTGGATCCATTGATTGATTATTTATGATTAATGTGGGATTCAGGTGTTATTCTGTATAATTCTTACAGAAATGAATATTTCACATTGTATGGGATGATAAATAACTTTCCTTCTTATGGAAATTTTTCAGGATATAACATTTAAGTAACTTAGGTTTATCCCATTTGGGAACAAGGTACACACTTAGTTAGGTTGAAACATTAATCAAATATTGTGTTTCTAGTACATCACATATTTCTACCCTAATGATATAAATACCGATTTTATACTACATTATTATATGGGAATTCATAATAAGGCACAACACCATCTCCAAAAATTGGTGATCAACTTTTTGAGAAATTAAAAGAAATGGACACTTCTTTTGTTAAACTTTATTAAAAAAACCCTATGAAAATCGGTTGGAAAAGCGATCATTTGTTTTTTTGAATTACCATAATGGAATTATTTATACTCCAGACATTTTATTAGTGTCATGTATGTGGAAAAATATATATATGATAGTGTCATTTTCATATTACTAAATGTACCTAAAAAACAAATGATGTCATGAAGGCTAGGTTGGACATGTTTGATATGGGGATATAGGAAGATATGGTGTCAGTGAAAGGTGAAAGACGGACTTTTATTCCTCTAGATGATATTATATTTCCAAGAAAGAGATATATTAGTTTTGAAACTTCCTAAATTATATAAAGTTTTCAAAGGGGTATTCATTAAATATAAATAATATCAATTCAATGTCTGATTTAAATTTAAAAGGTCCTGAAATAACCTTACAATCATTTTTTTGATGTAAGATCTAATGCCTATAGCTTTACATTTCATTTTTTGGAGTGGAACCTTGAACCACTTTAATTATTTTATATTTTGATATTATTATATTTATTTATAATAATAATTTTGTTGAATTTAATTTTTTATTAATAATTTTATCATTTTTTATTATTCATGCCATTGTTTATAATCTTTTTTAATTATTTCTTGTGAATAAATAATTTTCTTAAGTTTTATTTTACCCTTATGTATCCTTTTTTAAATTATATTTACCTTTATGTGGGTTTTTAAAGTCTTTCTTTACCCTTACGTAAGTTCATTTTACTCTAATACAACTTCCCTTGTACACTAAAGTTAGTAGTTTAAATTTTTCTTTACCATTACACATGGTTCTGTGTACCCTTACACAAATTAACTTTTACCTTTATATTAACAATTATTTACCCTTATGTAATACATGTAAACCCTTTTGTACCATTAAATAACTGGATTCTACCCTTATGTGAGCTATATAGCTTTTATTTTACCTTTACATGGTGTTATAGCTCACCCTTACATAGTATATATAAAATGTAAATTAACTTTACGTAGTGAATTTATATACCCTTACACAGTTCTTAGTGAACCTTACACAAGATATGTAAACTCATTTATATTTTTATGAAACTATCATGTGTACCCTTATGAATACTTCATGTTACCCTTATGCGTGTTTCTGTTACCCTTACATGAGTTCTTATCTACCTTTATGCAGAAATTACAAAGCATGTTTACCCTTACGTAATTGCTTGTTACCCTTATTCAAGCTATAAAATTTATTCCTTACCTTTATATAGGTTATATAAAATTATTTTTTCCTTTAGGTAGCATGAATTTTATGTGAAAATTACCTTTACTCAAACCTTGTTTTTGTAGACTACTATGTTTCATGTTTTTTGTTGATATATTGAATTATTTTATGTCTAGAATAATTTTTTAATTTGTTTTTATCACTATATAAATTCAAAATAATTATATATAACCTATACAAAGTATTTTTAAATTGTTTTAAACATATTTATTTTAATATCAAATTTGTTCTTGTTATTTCACATGATCTTTTAGCATGAAACTCAAAAATTAGATTATATTATTTTGGGTCATTTTGTTTGTTATTAATCTATTCAAATTCATATTAGATGATAACAAACTTATTCAAACCTATTTTATAGTCTTTAATAAATTTTTTTTAATTTTTTAATTTCTTCCTATCTATATGTATATATTCTATAAGTTTTTAAATTTGGAATTTTAAAGAATGTTGTTGTGTGATTTTCATAGAATTTCCATTGACATATTATTTTGGAAGTGTTTTACTATTCCAAATATGATTTCAAATTAGTTTGAATTTTTATTTAGGGTTTTGAATATTGTATGAGATTTGGGTGATAATTGTGTAATGATAATATCATTCTCTCTCCCTATCTATCCAATAATTTTGTAACTATCTTTTTGAATTTGAATTGTCTAACCTTTGGATCAACAATACTAAGTTTCTATCTTATTTAAGGGGTTAGATCATTACTTCAAATGTGGTTGTGAGATACATAAACATTGAAACAATAATTATTTGAATTTTTAATCTCATATAATTTTTTTACCATTTCTAAACAACTCTCAATGAGAAACAGAATATTCTATAACTGTTACATTAACCTTTAAGAGATGTTTTAATCCTTACTCGATAACCATAGGTTGAGCTTCATCATTCTTCATTGAATTTTTCCTAGTTTATTCTGAGTCTTTTTATTTAATTATTTCTATCTTATCATATATTTTTTAACTTTGGATTATGATTTTCCCTTACAAAATCATTCTTTCTTCTCAGGTTGTGACTCTCAGATTATAAAGTTAAGATCTGAGGGTTGTGACTCCTTATATCTAAAGTTAGTGTTGTGTTGGGTTATGAATATCAGATCTAAATTTAAGACCATTCAATTTGTGACCCCATCTTTCTAAATTCGGTTTTATAATAGAATAATGGATCCCCATACAAATTTCAGTGCATCTTTCTAGTTAAACCTCCAAAAGAAAAGGTACACATTGTATTGGGTTATGATTCTCTATAAAAAAAATCAGGTAGTGAAAATTTATCTCTCACTGAGTAGAGAGGTATAAGAGTAGACTAGGTATATTTTGGACCAAACTACTATAAAAATATATGTGTTCTTTATTTTATTTTCCATTTCTAAATTAACTCTTTTAATTAACTTTGATAATTAATTTATATAATTAATCCATCTCTATAATTTTTTTAAAATTTGGTCTATTCTCCCCCTATGTCAAAATTAATATCAAAGGTTGAACCTTTTAGAGTTTTTCAGTTTAGTTTGTGTAATTATTTTATTCAGATAACGTTTTCCTAGACCTCACGGTCTAAGTAAAATATCTATATGTTAGTAGGTATGAACTTTAATGATGAGTTGATTCTTTATAAACATCCTCACTTTGATGGCAACGACTATGGTTACTAGCAATCTAGAATAGAGGCATACCTCAAGCAATTAAGCATAGAACACTGGTAGATCATGGAAAAACTATACAAACTAATAGAATTTAACCTAGATACTATTATAGGAAACAATTATACTAGATATTATTTTAATTAAAAAGTAGTAAATCTTTTATATTGTGTTATTAATAGAAGTTTTCTTAGTCTTGTATTTGCATATAAGATAGTTCATGAGATTCGGAATATTCTATAAGTTACTCACCTTGGATCAAATAAGCTGATCTAAACCAAAATTATAATGCTTCAAGTGGAGTATAAATATTTCAATATGGCTGAAAATGAAAGCATCAATCAAATGTTTCACTAATTCATAAGAATTGTGAATAGAATAAATTCCCTTAGAGAAACTTTAGAGAACCATGTACTTGTTGAAAGGTTCATAATAGCTTTACCTATGAAATTGAATGAAAATAAGGTTGTGATTGATGAAATTAAGAATTTAAAATAATACACACTAGATGAACTCATCGTATCTTTACTCCAATATTAACTTGAGTTTAAGAATATTTTAGAATAAGAGACTTTGAAGAAGAAAGGTATCAATTTAAAATCTTATATAAATGTTATTTTTAAATCTTTTTGAATCTAAATCATGGGAAATTGATAAAGGATAAATAGTGAATTTAACCAAAGGAATTTATAAAATAATAAATAGATATAAAAATTACAATAAATGACCATGTAAAGATCAAAAGAATGATCAAAAAGAAAATAAGGGTATTACATATAGACCAGATGTAACATGTTAGGAATATAGAAAGAAGGGACATATAAAACCAAATTTTCTAAAGTTGAAGAAAGAAGAGAAAGATAAGAAATTTATGAAGGAAATGAAATTTTCTTATCATATTGGATGGATTTTAACTGAAGAATATGATTCAATCAATGCATCTAAAAGTGAGAAAGTGGAAACTAACCTATGTTTGATGGTAGAAAATACAAATGAGGTATGTAATTATTCTAATATATTTATTATTATTATAGTTATGGTTATAGATTTTATGAATTGTATGAATAAAATAAGAAACTTCAAAAGGATGTTTTAAGAGTTACTAAGTTGTATAAAGTTTTTAAATATGAGAATAAGAGTTTGATCAAGGAAAGAAAGAATGTTAGTAAAGTGAATGATATTCTAAAAGAAGAAAATAAGAATCTATTTTTGAAAAATGACAATATGAAAAATTATATCCTTGAGTTTGATAAATAAAAGGAGAAAATGAAGATTTTGGTGAATGATATTTTTAAGCTGAAAATATAAAATCACGAGTTTAGAAATTCTACTTCATCTGAAAAAGATAAAGCCTATGATGATCTTGAATTTGTCTAGAATGAGAATATTAATATGAAAAATTAAATTGATAATTTGAAATAAACTCTTTCTAAATTTTTTCACGAAAAGGAAAAATATAATAAGATGGTAGCTATGATGAAACCAAATAGAGATAAGTTTTTTTTGTTATAATCATCAGATTACTAATATGCATAAGACTTCTTTTGTTAAGAGTTCAATAAAGAAGGTATCAACAATGACTTTTTTCAAATTCCAATTGCAAGGATATTATACTGATGAATGTTATCATAGGTTCCCTCGGTCTCTCAGTATCACTAGAGTTTCTATCTCAAAAAAATTATCTTCTTATGTGCCTTACAATAAATTTTTTAAATATATTTATGTACAAAAAAAAATCTTTTACTAACCCAATTGGACCCAAAATAGCATGGGTACCAAAAGGTGTTTTTGTTTGATTTTTATAGTTTTATTTCACATGTAATTCAACTTTTAATAAAGTGGTGACTTCTCTATAAATAATGATTCATTTCATGGAGAAATAAATTTTCATAGTGGGAAGTATTTTATTTTTTTCTTATTTTCAGCATGTGCTTTACAATTTATTTCATTTTTGGCTAGCATGCATATTCATATTATTTTATCATATGGTATGTTGACATGTAATTTAAAATTTATTTCATTTTAGCCAGTGATATTATATTATATTTTTTATTTTTTGCTTTACTGGTATGTGTTAATTTTATTTTAAAATTCTATATATATCCTTTAAAAATTCCTTGAATATCATATTATCTGTTTCTGTAGCTTGTTTTTAATTTTTTTTAAAAATAATTAATTTAGGAAGAGCTATATTTTTTTGTTATATATTTATTTAATTTAATGGGTGTTTATTTTTCATGATTAAAATTTTTATTTTGGGATACAATTTGTTTAGAAAATTTGATAATTTTTTTCATATCTATTTCAAAAATGAGAGAAAATGATGTTTTCAAATTTTCAAATCTTTTTGATAAATTCAAAAATGGGGGAGAAATTTTGAAATTGATTTTTTGTTTTGTAATTATCAAAATAGGGTAGAATGTTGGAGTGTCTCCTTGAACCACCTTATTTATTTTATATTTTGATAATTACAAATATTATTGTTTTTATTCATAATAATAATGTTTTTAATTTAATTAGTTTTTAATTATTTCATCATTTATTTTTATTATCCTTATTATTACTTGTAATATTTTTTAATTATTTCTTATGAAAAATTAATTTTTTTAAGTTTTATTTTACCCTTATGTGTCCTTTGTTACATTATATTTACCTTTATGTAAGTTTTGAAAATCTATTTTTACCCTTACTTAAGTTATTTTTACCCTTACCCAACTCCCTTATACCCTTACATAAATAGTTTTAATTTTCCTTTACCTTTACACATGGTTATGTGCATCCTTATGCAAATTACCTTTTAACTTTACAATAAATATTATTTACCCTTATTCAATACATGTAAACTTGTTTATACCTTTATGTAACTAGATTCTACCCTTATGTAAGTTATATAACTTTTTGTTTTACCTTTATGTGGTGTTATAACTTACACTTATGTAGTATATATAAACTATAATTTAACTTTATATATCACTCATTAACCCTTACATAAGTTATGTTAACTCATTTATACCTTTACACAAATCTCATGTTACCCTTACACTCATTCCATGTTACCCTTACAAAGGTTTCAGTTTCCCTTATGTGAGCTTCTAACTACCTTTAAAAAGTGGTTGTAAATCATGTTTACCCTTACAAAATTACTTTTTACCCTTATGAAAGTTATAAAATTTAGTCCTTACCTTTATTTAATTTATAGAAAATTCTTCTTACCTTTACATAGCATGACTTTTACATGAAAATTAACTTTATGCAAACTTGTTTTTTTAGATTACTCTATTTCACATTTTTCTTGATATAATGAATTGTTTCATGTCTATAATAAGTTTTTAAGTTGTTTTAATCACTCTATAAATTCATAATAATTATATATGACCTATGAGAAGTGTTTTTATTATTTTAAACAAATTTATGTTAAGATCAAAGTTGTTCTTATTATTACACATGATCTTTTAGCATGAAACTCAAAAATTCCTTTTTGTTATTTTTAGTCATTTTATTTGTTTTTAATGTTTATAAATTAATATTAGATGATAAAAAGTGTATTCAAACATTTTTTATAGTATTTAATATAGTGTTATTTATTTTTTAAATTTCTATGTATCTATATTCATATATTCTAGAGGTTTTTAAATTTTTAATTTTAAGAATACTATTGTGTGATTTTCATGGGATTTTAATTGACCTGTTGTTTTGGAAGTTTTTTATTATTACAATTATGATTTCAAATTAGTTTGAATTATTCTTCATGGTTTTCAATATTTTATGAGATTTGGTCGATAATTTTGTAATGATAAAATCCTTTTCTCTCTCTATCTTTGATAATTCTGTAACTATATTTTTTGATTTTAATTGTCTAACCTTTGGATAAACTATGTTAAGTTTATATATTATTTTATGATTTATAGAATTTATTCAAAGGTGGATATGATATAAAGAAATACTAAAACAATAATTCTTCAACTTGGTGATCTTATACACTTTATTTACCATTTCTGGTGATCTCTAAAGGAGAAACTGAAACTTATATGAATAATACATTAAAAATGAAGAGATGTTTTGATCCTTCATCGACAACCAAAGTCTAAGCTTCATCGTTATTTATATAATTCTTCCTAGTTTAGTCTAATTCTTTTTATTTAATTCCTTTTATATTCTCATCCATATTGTAACTTTATATTATTATTTTCCCTTGCAAAATAATTATTTCTTCTCAGGTTATGACTCATGGATTCTAAATTTAGGATTTGAGGGTTGTGACTCCTAGTAATTAAAGTCAATATTGTATTAGGTTTTGACTCACAAATTATAATGTTGGGACCATTTAGGTTGTGACTCTCACTGCCTAAAGTTAGTTTTTTAATTAGGTTGTGACTCCCCATACAAAATTCAGTTTGTCTTTCTCATTATGCCTCCATTAGAAAAGGAACACATTGTATTGGGTTATAATTCCCCCTAAAAAATCAGGTAGTGAAAACATATATCTCACTGAGTATAGAGGTATAAGAGTAGACTAGGTCAAATTTGGACTAAAATACTATAAAAATCCATGTTTTCTTTCTTTTATTTTTCATTTCTAAATTAACTCTATTAATTAACTTTGATAATTAGTTTAGATAATTAATTTATCTCTTTAAATTTTTTTAAAACTGATGTATTCACCCCCTATAGAACATCTACCATCACCCTATCCAACCTAAAAATTAGTATCAAAGGTTGGCCCTTTTAGGAATTTTTATTTTAGTGTCTGTTTTTATTTTATTATGTTAACCTTTTCTTAGACCTCAAAGTCTAAGGACAAGATCTATAATATGGAAGGAATGAACATTTATGATGGGTGGATTCCTACAAAACCTCCTCACTTTGATGGAAAAATCATGGTTAATGGAAATCTATAATGGAAGCATGACTCAATTATTTTTTCATTGAGCACTAGTCTATCATGGTAAAAACATTCAAACTACCAGAAGCTGACCTTGATACTCTTATAGGAAATGATGCTTCTAGATATGTTTTAAATTAAAAATTAGTAAATATTTTATATTATGGAATTAAAAAAGTTTTTTTAGTCATGAATCAATATGTAAGACAACTTATGAGATCTAGAAGATTCTACAAGTTACTCACCTTGTCTTAAATAAGCTGATCAGAACCAAACTTGGAATGATTTGAGTTGAGTAATAAGATTTCAAGATGGGTGAAGATAATAGTGTTAATAAAATGTTCCAATGATTAAAAATAATTATAAATGTAATGAATTCCAATGTAGAAACTTGGGAGAACCCTGTAATTGATGAAAGAACCCTAAGAAATCTACCCAAGAAATGGAATGAAAAAAAGGTTTCAGTCAATGAAATTAAGAATTTCAAATAATACACACTAGATGAATTCATCATATTTATACCCCAATACAAACTTGAGTTAAAGAATATTTTATAATAAGATACTTCAAATAATAAAGGTATCAATTTAAAATCTCATAAAAATGTTATTTCCAACTCTTTTGAATCTGAATCACAGGAAAGTGATAAAGGTGAAATGGTTAATTTAACCAAAGGAATATATAAAATAATTAAGAGATAGAAAAAGTACAAGAAATGACCAAGTAAATATCAAAATAATGATCAAAAAGAAAATAAGGGTATCACATATAGACTAGATGTAACCTGTTAGGAATATAGAAAGAATGGATATATAAAACCGGATTATCCAAAGTTAAAGAAATAATAGAAAGATAAAAAATATAGGAAAGAAATAAAATGTGCTTATCATTGTGGATAGAGTTACAATGAAGAATATGATTCAATTAATAAATATAAAAGTGAGAAATATACAATTAACCTATGTTTGATGGAATAAAATACAAATGAGGTATATAATGATTCTAATTCTATTTATTATTCTGATAGTGATGGTTATAAGATTTATGAATTATATTAAGAAAATGATAATCTTAAAAATGATGTTTTAAGAGTTACTAATTTTTATGAAGTTTTAAAATATGAGAATAAGTGGTTGATCAAGTAAATCAAGAAATTTAGTAAAGAGAATGATATTCTAAAAGAATAAAAGAAGAATCTATTTTTATAAAATGAAAAGATGAAAAAATTTACCCTTGAGTTTGATAAAGAAAAGGAGAAAATTAATATTTTGTAGAATGGTCTTTCTAATCTGGAAATGGAAAATCACAATTTGAGAAATTCCTCTTTATCTATAAAATTTAAATACTTAAATGGTCTTTAGTTTTTTCAAAAGTAGAAAGTTAACTTAAAAAATGAAATATCCAATTTGGAAGAAACTCTTTCTACCTTTTTTCAAGGAAAGTAAAAAATATGATAAGATGGTAGCTATGATATAACTAAATAGTGATAAGACTATATTTGGTTATAATCATCATATTGTTGAGATGTACAAGACTAATTTTGTTAAGAGTTATATAGGGAAGGTATTAATAATTACTTATTTTAAATGCTGGTTATAAGGAAACAATGATGATGAATGTTCTCTCATGTTCCCTTAGTCTCTCAGTATCAGTAGAGTTTGTATCTCTAAAAAAATATCTTCTCATGTTCCTTAAAATAAATGTTTTAAATTTTTTTGGGTATCAAAAAATTATTTTACTAACCTAATTGGACTCAAAATTACATGGGTACCAAAATGTGTTAGTGTTTGTTTTTTATATGACTCTACCACATGTACTTCAATGTTTATTTAGGTGGTGATATTTCTATAAATAAAGTTTCATTTCATGGTGAAATAAATATTCTTAATAGGAAGTATTTGACTTTTTATTATTATTGGAATGTGCTTTACAAATTATTTCATTTTTGGACAATACACATATTCATATTGTTTTATCGTATGGTATGTTGGAATGCACTTTAACATTTATTTATTTTTGGCTAGTGACTATGTATTTGATTTTTTTTATTTACTAAAATGTGCTAATTTTATTTTAAAATTCTTTTCATATCATTTAAAAATTAATTGAATATCATATTATCTATTTTTATATCTCCTTTTATTAAAAAGAATTAATTTAGGAGGAGATATATTTTTTTGTTATATCTTTATTTAATTTAGGGGGAGTTTATTTTTCATGATTCCGATTTTTATTTTGGGAGAAAACATGTTTAGAAAATTTGATAATTTTTTCCTTATTTTATTCAAAAAGGGGAGAAAATGATGTTTTCAAATTTCTAAATCTTTTTGATCAATTCAAAAAAGAGGGAGAAATCCAAAAATTGATATTTTATTCTATAATTATCAAAAAGGGGTAGAATGTTGCAGTGAATCCTTAAAAAACTTTAATTATGTTATATTTTTATAATTACAAATATTATTTTTTTTATTCATAATAATACTTTTTTTGAATTTAATTATTTATTAATTATTTCATCATTTATTTTTATTATCCCTATTATTATTTATAATATTATTTAATTATTTCTTATGAAAAATTAATTTTCTTAAGTTTTATTTTACCCTTATGTATCCTTTGTTAAATTATATTTTTCTTTACGTAAATTTTTAAAGTCTATTTTTACCCTTATGTGAGTTCTATTTACCCTTACACAACTTCCCTTATACCCTTAGGAAAGTAATTTTAATCTGTCTTCACCTTTATGCATGGTTCTTTGTACCCCTACACAACTTACCTTTTACGTTTATGAAAACTATTTTTTACCCTTATGAAATACATGTAAACTCTTTTGTACCTTTACGTAACTAAATTCTACCCTTACATGATCCATATAACTTTTGTTTTACCTTTACGTGGTGTTATAAATTACCCTTATGTAGTATATATAAAAAGTAAGTTACTTTTACCTAGTGAATTTTTTTACCCTTAAGCTACACTTAGTGGCCCTTACACAAGGTTTGTAAACTCATTTATACCTTTATGAAACTCTCATGTTACCCTTATGCATGTTTCATGTTACCTTTACACATGTTTCTATTACCCTTACACGAGTTCCATGAAACTTTTACACAATAGTTACAAAGCTTGTTTACCCTTATGAAATTGCTTTATACTCTTATGAAAGTTATAAAATTTAGTCCTTACTTTTACACAAGTTATTGAAAATTATTATTACCTTTACGTAGTATTAATTTTACATGAAAAATACCTTTATGAAAACTTGGTTTTTTCAGATTACTTTGTTTCATGTTTTTTCTTAATATATTGAATTTATGCATGTCTATAATAAGTGTTCAACTTATTTTAATCACTCTATAAAATCATAATAATTATATAGGACCTAATAAAAGTTATTTTAAATTTTTTTAAACATATTTATTTGATGATGAAAGTTGTTCTTGTAATTATGCGTGATCTTTCAGCATGAAACTCAAAATTTTGATTTTATTATTTTGAGTCATTTTGTTTGATTTTAATGTTTCTAAATTAAAATTATATGATAATAAACTTATTAAACCTATTTTATTGTCTTTAATATAGTGTTATTAAAATTTAATTTTTTTCATATTTGCATGCATGTATTCTGCAAGTTTTTAAATTTTAAATTTTAAAGGATGTTGTTGTGATATTTTCATGATATTTACATTGAATTATTATTTTGGATGTTTTTTACTAGTCTAATGATGATTTCAATTTAGTTTTAATTATTTTTCATGGTTTTTAATATTGGACAAGAGTTAGGAAAAAAATATCCAATGATAATATCCATTTATCTCTCTCTCAGATAATTCTGTAACTATCTTTTCTAATTTGATTTTTCTAACCTTTTGGATCAACTGGGTTAAGTTTATATATTATTTAAGGAGTTTTGGAATTGATTCAAAGGTGTATGTGAGGTATAAAAATACTAAAACAATACTTATTTTACTTTGTGATCATGTAAACTTTGTTTACCATTACTGATGATCTTTTAAGGAGACACTAAATATTATATGACTGTTATATTAACCTTTAAGTGACATTCGGATCCTTACTCAACAACCAAAGGTTGAGCTTAATCATTATTCATAAAATTATTCCTATTTTAGTTCAAGTATTTTGATTTAATTCTTTATATCTTCTCATCCATGTTGTATCTTCTTATTATTTTCCCTTACAAAAGAATACTTTCTTCTTGCATTGTGACTCCTGGATTGTAACGTTAATTTTATAATTTGGTTGTGACCCCCATAAAAATTTCAGCATGCCTTTCTGGTTATACCACCACTAGAAATGGTACGTGTTGTATTCAGTTATGATCCCCCCTCAAAAATCAGGTATTGAAAATGTATATCTCACTAAGTTGAGAGGTATAAGAGTAGACCGGGTTCACTTTGGACCTAACTAATCTAAAAATAATTATGTTCTTTATTTTGTTTTCCATTACTAGATTAACTCTATTAATTGAATTTGATAATTAATTTAGGTAATTAATACATCCCTTTAAATTTTTTAAAGTTGTTCTATTTATAGACCCTTTAAACCATCTTCCATCACCCTATCTGACCTAACAACATTTTTCTTAAGAATTTATTTCATGAATTAACCAAAATCTATTTATTTTTCAAAGATATATGCAGTAAAGTTATAAAACTGATGAAATTGGAAAATATGGAAAAGGAAATTGTTTCCATAATATATGAATTAGATATTTTTTTCCCACTTTCATTATTTGATATGATTGTTTAATTGATGTTTCTATTTATTAGAGAGATGAAACTATGTGTTCCTTTACAATATAGATGTATGTACTCCATTGTATGATAAATGAAGATTTTTAAAGGGTATTTCAAAAATTTAAGTTGACCAGAAGGTTGTACTGTAGAGAAATATATTGTTGTTGAAGCCATTGAATTTTGTACCAACTATTTGTATGATGTGAAAAGCATTGGTCTACCAAAATATCTTCACATTGAGTGGCTTTTGGGTGAAGGAATTTATGGAATATATGTTGTTGTAATTACTATTATAGACCGGGTACGAGCTCACCTTTACCTTTTACATAAAATTTTAAAGGTTGCACCATATGTTGAAACTCAAAAAATAATTCTTTGGAATTTGAATCTATCAAGGGATAAAATTTGGATATCAAATATATATAATCGATAGTTTATATGATGGTTTCATGACCATATTTTTTAGGAGTCAACTAAAAATCTAAATTCAATGTAACACCCCAACTCCAGTTACCCAGAGTTGGTGCATTATTACATAACATTGGAATGATCACAAAAGATCAAGTCTCGAAATATCAATTAGTTTAGTAGTCTTGGAAGTACTAGATACATTCATAAGGTTTACATTACATCATAAAATGAAAAACTACAACAACATTGTTTCCATAGACCACACTCATATCCCCTCAGACTATCCCTGTAGGTCAGTCATAAAATACTTCTTCGCATCCTAGGATAAAATAAAATAGAGAAAGGGGTGAGCTCAAATGCTCAGTAAGGATAACAATATAGTGGAAACTTTCATAAATAAGCATAAAAATTTAAGGAAATGTATAAGACTAAAAAAAATCCTTTTAAACTTGAACTTTAGCATAATATGGCAAAGATAAAATCAAATAATTCCATTTACTTAATCACATGTATATTCTACTAGTCGAATAATGACATGCAATATCAATAGCCACTTTCATAATGATGGAATGCATAATGCCAGAATTTCATAACCACGTTTTCAAGGCCTTGTGCCAAGATTACAAATAAGATTTTGTCAAGGCCTTCTTCCAAGACACTAGTTTGTCTCATGAGACCTACCGATACATCAAGGATCTATAGTGGGCTCCACCCGTCACATACTAAGTCTAATTCATTCCTCATATGAAAAGGTTTAAACATAACATAAACATTCATATTAAAACTACCATACAAAATGTCAATACTTTATCCATAAACCATAAATGGTATAAAAATAACACATCCACAGTCAAACATATCACAAAACCTTCAATACAATATGGAAGTTTTGTATCATAATAAATCAACTTCAAATAAACTTAAAATACATCAAAGGATGTTGAAATAGATGAAATCAAAACCTTTTTTAGAGAAATATCTCTTTTTATTTTGAAATCATTTAAAATTCATATAATTATAAAAGAAAACATTTATTTTGGAAATATTCTTATAAGCTTGTAAGGGAAGATTTGATGATGTTATAACTGTGGAAAATAGCCACACCCACCGTATAATTTAAAAAAACATTCTTACCTTAAATTTTTTGAAAAGGTCAAAAATTACCTTGTTTGGAAAATGACGGAAAGATTCCTTTATAAACATCTTATAAAAGTAAAACAAGGTTATAAATTACTTTAACCCATAGTCTATAAAATAGTAAGAATGTTTTGAAATACATTTTTAAGAAACATGGATGTGGATGATAAAGAGTTCCCAGTAGATAATTACATATAAACAAACTTGGATAATGAAGAGATTATAGAATTAACCCTTACCTTGTACTTTTCCTTGGTCGAGGGTAGGTTAACCTCCTCTTCTTCGGGTTATTCCTTTTGATTTGATCAAAACGGCTCCTTAGGTTGGCTTTATGACTAAAGAAAGGCCTCTAGGATGAAGGGAGGATAGTTGAGAGGGTATTTGGGCAGGGTTTGGCCAAGCCAAATGTCTTTGAAGGTTTGAATTAGAGAGAAGGGGGAGTGCCCTTTTATAAGAGGGGTGAGGGGCACCTTAGGAAAAGCTAGAAATATTATTTTATAATAAAATCATTTTCGGTTTCTTTTATAAAATGGATTATTTAAAGGATAAGGTGGGGATGGGTCTAAAACCATTAAACCAATAGGTTTTAGACAGGTTTGGGTCACTATATTAACCTTATTTTTTTGATTTAACTCTTAGTTAAATAGTTTGATATTTACCATGTCTCTTTGTATTTTTATATTATATGGTTAATAAACTTACTATATACTTCCAAGAGAACACCAAGTGGTTCATTAATGATACACCTATCATTATATAAGTCTTTTGGCCGAACCTTATATTTTTAGGAATAGAATATCAATTAATAATATAATATTTGTTTTAAAAGCTCTTATATGTCAATTTTGACACTATTTGGTATTTTGTTTTTTCTAAATTCATAACAGCATTATTACTTCGAATAAAATTCATCTAATCAACCCTAATATATCATATTAACCTATAAAATTAGTGTAATTCATAAAAATTCTCAAATTACATCTATTTGGATATTTATAATATCAATTAGTTTAATATTTCATTAATTAGGTAATTACTGCATCATCACTGTGTCATAAATAAATTAAATTATTTAAAGTCTAAAAAATATAAATAAAATAAAATTATGTAGGAAATATTTTTATCTTTTCAATGAATATTTATATTCTAATTTATCTTATGTGTAACCCAATATTAAAAATGTTTTAGTTATTAAACTTTGATTTTAACTCTTTTAACTCTTCTTTGAATTAAATAATAATAAATGTCCTAATCTAATCCAAGTGGACCAAAGAGATTAATATTTTATTCCTAAGGTTTTTTTTGGTCGAATAAAACTTATACAATAGAATTATTACATGTGTTAGGGTAATAATAATATCATTTTTACCCTTAAATACCCTATTTACTTTTAATTGTGGTAAATAAAAGTAAAAAGTTACTATTCACCAAAAATTGTTTTCGTCTTATTGAACCACATTTTTCTTACTGATATCAACTGTGACTCTCGTATTTTTAAAATTCCACTCACAGAAGTGGTAAAATTAAGTTTTGTGTGAATTTTCAAATTCTCCTAGGAGGTGGGTAAAAGACAGTGAAAAGTTCAATAAAATTTTATATATCTAAAATTATTATAAAATAAATCCAATGAATTACATTGAACTTATATAGGTATTATGTATCTATTTTGACCTAAAATAAATTTAAATAAAATAAATAATTATTGAAATAAAAAAATTGGTTTTGAACAATAACTCAGTGTTTTTCACTGTTCATCAAAAATTGAAAGTTTTCAGAAAAATACCAAAAATTCACCCTAATCTAATTTTGATATTACAAATCCAAAAATGAAGTCCATTTTTAAATATAAAATTTATAAATTTAAAAAAATGGGTATTACTATTCATAATGGCTAGTTTGATTGGTTATGGTGTGTTGGAACTCGAAGTTGTGTACAACACACGCTACTATATTATTTAAAGAGAAGTGTATAGTGGAAGCTTGGGGTGTTACATTCAATATCAGAACAACTTCAATGGTTATCCAAAGGACCAAGTGAGTATGTATTATGTTATAATGGTTATGCATTCTATATAAAGTAACATCATGAATGAAGTGCCGTAAAAAATAGTATAGTTACACTTGTGGCTAAAGAGATGCATGTATCTGGAATTAAGGATAGAAATACAATTTATGAAAATATTTCATACTTTTTCATCATCGAATAAATATAGGATTAGATTATAGAAAATTCCAAGTGATGACTTTTCAATGAAAGTGGGTTGATAACAAGAGTGTAGTTAAAATTGATGAATTGGGATTCATGAAAGTGGATTTTAGTAAGGAAGGGTACAAGGAAGAACTGTTTATAATGGATTCACAAGTAGTATAATTATTTTATGTTCAAGATCCTAAAAATAGAAAGTGGTTAATTTTTATCTTATCAACCAAAACCACTAAAGGGTAATATTTCAATTAAAATAAGGATGACCCTTTCATTGGGATGCCACAATCATTTCAAAATGGTCCCAATATAGATGGGGTCTTTTATGTTACAGAAAACCATAATTAGGGGATTTGGATACTAGATAGAGGGTTCAAATCCCTTCAACCTTTAAATAAAAAAAGAGAGAGTTCAATAATTATTTTATATTTTTTATAATATAAATTGTGTTTCCTCATATTATTATCAGTTCACTATTTCATTTACATAATCTAAATTAAATGTTTGACTACTTCTGCAGATAATGGATTATGCACATGCTGATGCTCCAAATCCTAAAGAACAATAGGTTTCTCAACTTTTTTATGCTCCCATTGTAGAGGAACAATGAGTTTCTTATGTGTCGATGTTACCAATCCTAAGGAACAACATATTGATGATGTTGAAGCTGAGGAAATAGTATAAGGTGAAAGACCTATATACCAGAAAAATATGAGTGTTTTAGTGAAATGGAATTAAAAAAAAATTATTAAGATGATAAGCAGAGGTATAAAATTTGAGGTTGGATAGAATGAATGTGACCGACCTTTTAACCCCAACAAGTCCAATTTCATTAGTTACCTGGTGCTCACCACTTGAATGAACATTCTGATTGATGTAGATACATGGCACAATGTTGTTCCTATTGTTAAGACACTAATTTGGGAAGAGATTAGGGTAAAATTATGATATAATTTCTTTATTTTACTAAAAAAATAATAAAATATTTATTTATTATTAATTATATCTTAAATAGTGCATTTATACTAGATGAATTCTAAATGAATTTTTTAATGGTCACTGGAAAGGCTCATATAATCTTAGAAAATTATTACGAAGCATCGGTATAGGGATGCTGAAGGGAAAGTAAACCTACATCCACCATAGATGTATACACACATGATAAACCAAGAAACATTGAATATGTTTATTGATCATTATGAGGAGGCATATTTTTAGGTATATTGTGATTGGTAATACATTAATTGATAATAATTGTATTAATCAATTTGATTAATAATTATTGATTTATGAAACAAAATCTCATTTCTAAAAATAAACAATGTGCATTTAAACCAATGTACCCCTACCATAAATCAAGGATGGGGTATACTTCACTTGAAAAAAATGGTATGAATTTTAAATCTATAATAATACTTTTATGTGTCTTGAAAAAACAATATAATTATGTTCCTTTGTTTATATAAAAATTGAAGAATACAAATCCAAATACACTTTCACCCCACATCATGTCCTATGTAAGGGGGATCATGTAAATAAATACAAAATATTAATAGATGAAAACATACAAAGATTATGGGAAGTATTTGTAAGTATGACATAATAAAAAATTGTTATTCTTTAAATCATTATTAAATAATAATGATTACTTATTTTCCTATATTTTTTATTTTATTTAGACAAAAGAATCATCATCAACTGTACCCAATGAATGAATACTTTCAGTGTCCTTGAAGCAACTAGAACAATATTACCGTGTCATAGGTGCAGGTTTTAGAGAGTCGCCCTAGTCATATTTTGAGAAATGAAATACACGTGGGGATAAAGATAATAACATGGATGAGATGCAGACATGAAAATTTGTTTTAGAAGAAAAACTTAATTGACAATTTGAGTTGTTATAGAATGTTATGGGAAGGAATTAAAGATAAGAAAAATCATAACAACAACTACCACATGAAGATCTGACCCTCGACTTTGAGACAATCCATTCCCCTCAAAGGTCCACCTTACCAAAGGTAATAAATTTTTTCATAACTATTTTTACAAAATGTGAATCAGACTGACACTGATACCTTTCTTGTGTTGATATTCTATAGGGTGAAAATGATTGTGATTTATATCTATTATCACCCACCCATATCCTTGTTATGAGGGGTATGATGTACAATATCCAAAGAGATATTATACACAATAAAAAACTTCTATAATTTCATGTGAGAGTGTGGATTCATGTAGCTCAAGAACCGAGCACCAAGCAACCCGCTCCCCTTGATGATATAGATGTTCACATGGTTTAACTTGCTATTGGAACTTACATAGCATGACCATTTTGATCTTGTAAAAATACATTTCAAAAAGGATGTATTCCTTTACAATTTATTTTTTATGAAAAACCTTTAAAAATTAATGAAAAAAGGCTTAAAATGATGAATGTTATTATAGATGGATAAATGGAAGGGGAAACATAAGTTTGAATCAAGACAATATAAAAAACAATTAATTGATCAAAAATACCTTTATAATATACCTTTACCCCTCTAGTTAAACTTCTTTATTTACTAATATTACAAGTTTATATAGATACAATGTTCAAAAATGGCTATATAACCATAGTTGATTTTGAAGGAAAAATGTTCATAGAGGCCATTACAGACTTTCTCAGTCATAAGAATATAGATAAAATCTTTAAGCATGGATGGATAGGAGTGTCATATGTAAATTTATACATGAAGTGTATTTTCATAATTTTTTTCCAATATTTGATCTACTGTGTTAATTATAGTTAAATATTATTCATACTTTTTATAGGTGTATATATCAATACTATTAGAAGGGAAAACCCTATTAACATAAATTTAGACATATTTATCCTCACATAACTTCTACACAAATAATTTCATTTGAATAATAGTAATATTTAGTAATAGTGAAAAAACTAACTATAATATTTTAAAACAATATTATAGATGACAAACTCTTCTTAATACCCATGATGCAGAGGTAAAACTCTATAATTTAATCATATCAGATATATTTTCATTCCTTTCATCACTTATTATTTTTTGTTTTTTAGGGAGAATTGGTTGCTCATTGAAATCAATTTGGATACTCCAAAGATTTATTATTTGGATTCAATGCATGGATACCCAAAAAATTTACCACACATGATAATGTTTATCAATTTTTGATACACTACATGAAACATTTTACAAATAAACTTCAAGTTTTACATTTTATATTATGTTTTAATGAAAAAATTTCTATTACAGGGTAGTGTTTAAATGTAAGGGCTTAGATCTATATAGTATTTACCTTTGCATGTTTTTGAATTTCATGATTCTCAGAGGAGGCCTAAAGAAGGTCTGTAGTGGTGAAGTTTTAAAATGGTGGAAGCAGGGAGAATACACGGAATGTAAATGTATTTCACATCATGTATTCATAGTTCATGCTTGTTAAGGATAGTTCATGGGGTACTTCATGGCATGTAAATATTCAAGATTAAATTCTTTGAGGTGACTCTTTTTTTGGTGAAAATTGAATCCCCACATTTACATGACGTGTAAGGGTTACACGTTATGAAAAACCCCTATACGGTACATTTATAAAAGGTACAGTGACATGGGTTCTTCCTTAAACCCTATGGTTTCTCCTAATTTTAGGTGATCTAGCAGCCCTCCCTTCACTGTTTTGGGATTCCTTCGAAGGGGGTTAATTCTCGGCCTTCCGTCTTCGATCTATGGTGATCCAAGGTACATTCTTTCTTAGTTTCCTCATGGGTTCTCCCTGACCAATCTTATCTCCTCCCCTTTCCTCTTTCCATGCCATGGAGCTTGATTTATATTGTTCTAATTAGGTTTCCTTTTTGTTTTCAGTGCAGTTGTGGCATGATGTCTTTATGATATCATAGTTTCCTCATAAGATAGGTGATCAGAGATTCGCAACATTGGTTTGTTCTCGTGTGAATAACATTGACATCTTTGAGGTAGGGGATTCATTGATTATATTATTTTATTTATTTAAAATCATAAATTGATCATGGTCTATCCCTTTTGATGAAAATAGAAGTAACCTAATAATTTATTGAACCTAATTAATAAATAATTGGTTAGATATTGCATGTTGATGTGATTTATACCATTATGATGGGTTGCCTCTTGATTTTCTAGATAGTGAGATATCTATTATATGCTTTATTAGAATATTATTATGCTTGTAGTGTCATATTTAAATTGGTAAAGAACATAAATCATAAATTAATTGATAATTAATTGGATTAAGATAATTAAAGAAGAGTCATGTTTGTAATTCGGTGGTTGATGTAATTTGATGATAATAAAATTGATGCAATGCACATGTTTAATTAAATGAGATATTACATGTGTTAATGAAATGGATAAATAATTTGAAACATATTTATACTTACTAATAATAATGAAAAGGTATGTTAATGAGAATGATACTTATCATAGTTTTTTGAAATTGGAATGTATGATTGGGATCATGTTTAAATTAATCATTTAATTAATTTAGTAGATTTTTATAGCTTGATTCCTTAGGTTTCCCATAATTGAAACCTTTGATAATGAATCAGTTAATTCAATATTAAATAAGAATTAGTTGTGTGATAAAATATAATTTCTAGTTCCTAATTTTCCCTTTTGCTTGAGAAGGTTGAGTGCCTTGAGTTTAGAGTCTTGAGAGCTCATTTATTTGTGAAAGTTGGATGCCTTATTTTAGGGACTAGATTTCCCTGTTGGCTATGGTTGTTTGTTTCTTACTAATTTTTTTATGTGATCCATATGATACCTTCTCTATAGTATGTGATATGGGGTGGGGAGGCCTGGATGTGATGTAATCCTGGGATGGTTGAGCCTGGGATGGATGATGTGATATGTGGGTGAGGAGGCCCAGATGATGTGGTAGCAGTTGATGCCTGTGATAGAGAGATGCATCCAGATATTCATGTGTGTGTTAGGAATGACATGAGAGATTATTTAATGGGTTGAAGTTGGTCTTACTCATTGATTTGATATGAGATCTGGGATACTCGCTTATGAATCTGTTTAATGGATGATGTCCAGGTTGCTTGTTTTATCTATATTTCTTTCCCCACGGCTTGAGGTAGCTGAATGTGTTAGGTTTCATGTTTCCTCTTAGTGGTAGCTTAGTATGGTTTTCCTATAGTGGTTGGTTTATATAATTATTCTAATAATGAATAAATAATTCTTAACCTATAAGGTTGGTGTTGATGGAATGAAAATACTGAAAAGGTGCTAATCTTGATAAAATGTGGACTCAATTTGGATTATTCATGGAGGGAATGGACTTCACTCTAATGAATAATGTAATTTAATGTGGAATAATGTTAATGTTTAATTAAAGTTTAATAAATTAATTAATATAAGGAAAATTATTAAAATTAAAGAAGTAATTAATTTATCTCTTTTAAATTCTTATATGCTTATAGGATATCTGGTCTTAGCAGTGGCATTTGGGAGTTTGAGAGATGTTAGATGTTATTGTTTCTAATACTAGGTGATTCCCATAGTGTGGTTGTGAGATATATTATATCCTATATATTTTGTGATTCCATATGCCACCCCACCCTTATTGGTTAGGGAAACTAACACCCAGTGGAATCTGGGAGGGTGTTTTCCCCAATATCCTGATGGGAGGATGGATGGCTGACTACCCCCTCTGGCCCCACTCTCTTCTCTTGGCAGTTACTGGTGTTGGTATGCACAATGGTTAGTTTTCCCATATATATTTTTAGAGTTTTGTGATGGATTATGGTTATTTTTCACACATGTATTAATAAATATAGTATCCAAAGGATTATTATAGGTATGGCATGTGTAGGTTGTGATGGATTGAAGTAATTCCTTATTGTATAGGCCGTAGTGGCTTGAGTTATAATACATGATGTATGATACACATCATACGAGCTATGGTGGATCCTATAAACTACTTGGTTACTATATATGGATACGTGTATGGGATGATGTGATGATGTGATGCATGAGGTGTATGTTGTGATGCCTTGCCTGGGTGTTTTCGGGTTGGCCTATTTTGGAGAGAGATGGATCAAGACATGAAATATTTGGGTAGAGTGACAAACTAGTGGAGAAGCGGGAGTGGGGTACCCTTAATGTTTTATTATATTATATGATCTCTTGTAAGAGATAATTAGTGAGATTTATCCATGATGTGGTTTGGAAGTTAGTATACTTGTTTAGGTGATGAGTTGGTTTCACTGTTTTCCACTGTGTTTTATTATGATTTCTTTATCTTTTACATGAGAGGCTCCAGGGAGGATCCTACTTATTATACCGTTATACTCACCCTACATATATATAAACTATTTTTTAGGTTTTCTAGAGCAGGTTGGAGATCGAGCTGGATATTACTAGCTCGTGGTTTTGCATGAGTTGTTTGAGAGTTGTGGTTACTTCCATTTTTACCTTTTGGGTACTTTTAGTTCCCTTTCTAGTTTTTATAGTATTTTATGACATTTCATTTTTGAACTTGGGATTTCTTTATATACATATGTATGAGAATGTGTTGTTTGTTGTATCCTTTTTATCTTTCTCTTCCATACTTTTCTCTTAGAGGGAAATACCTCCCATATGCATGTTTATTTATACCCTCAGTGCTAGTATCCAACCCAGGGCCTACTTAGAGGTGGGACTCTCGTGCTCATTATCTCTCCCCCCTCATTGCGATATCTTTGTGGGGAGGGGGTCATGATAGAATGGTATCAATGATTTAGGTTGAGGGATAATATTTAGTTTGGAGTTAGAAATAGGTGAGGTTGGATGGGTTGGTAGGGCAACGATGTTAGCTAAGTTTAGTAATCAATGTAAACATGGGAGACTGGTTGAGGAATGATTAATTAAGGTCCCCAATGATCTGATGCACTAATCTTTAAGTTTACCAAGGCAACTAAATGAAGTGATACTGGTTACATGGTAGAGACTTAGGAAAGTATCATGAATCATTCTTCTTTGTTCCTATGTTTGAAATGGGTAGACCTTGGGATAGGTTAAAAAATAACAATATAATAAAATAATTAATTAATTAATGTTAAATATTCCATATTCGATGTTTAAGAGCTCTAACAGTTTGTTATTTTTTCATGTGTGGATCCAAGTCAACATCCTCATCAAGTTCATGCTGAATATTTTCTTCATGATGTGTCGAAAGATAGCCAAAAAGTAGAGTTAAATGACAACAACACTTGGAGGAGGACACTCTAAGAGTTTCAGCACCATAGTCTATAGAATTATGAGGGATATATTTTAGATTTAGTCACAAAAGAATAATTTGAGGATGTTGAGATAGATTTCAGTTCGATCCATGCTCAGAATGAGTTCTAGGTTTTGTTGGCTATGAAAATTTTGTGTGGAGAAGTAAGGAAGTGGTGGTTTTTATTCCTTGGGATTGTGAGGATTTGACAGTCTTGTGGGAGAATTTCTAAAACCAGTTTCGAGAAGAGTTACTTTCTTTGTTCGTGAAGGTAGTTAGTCTCTATGAGATTCTTACCCTTTGACAGGGGAGTTCTAGTATGCGAGAGTTTGGGATCCATTTTAGGACTCTTCTGCGATAAGCTTCAAACCTATTGTTATATGAGGAGACCAGGGTGAGACATTTTGAGGAGGATTTTCATCCATAGATCTAGAACTAGGTCAACTTGTTCATATTGAAGATGTATCTCGAGGTGCTGGTAAGGGTAGAGGTTATTGAGAGAATGCTGGACAGAACTGGGTTATCATGAGAGGGGAATCATTAGGATTCCTCATGAAGTATATTTGTGGTCTGGGGTTCCCATTTTCCTAGACAAAATAGTTTTCAGTTAGCCAGGGGTAGGTCTCAGCCCTCATCTTCTCATTTTTATAGAGGAGGCAACTCTCATACATATTCCAAGGGATCAGACACATGTTTTTCTTATGGAGGATGAGGTCATCAGTAGTGAGAGTTATTGACCTTTCTAAGAAATCAATTTTTTCTATATATTCCACTTCATGTTCCTCTATTGAGGTATTTTTAGCTGAGGCAGTAGCTATAGGGAGTTCCAATTTGAGATCGGTAGACTATAGATGAGGTAGACAGAGTGCATCCCTAAGTTGGTCCTTGTCCTCAGAGAGTAGAGCATGAGCATGGATGTAGTCTTTAGTAGGGTTAGTTAGGTCATGAAATAGTTCATGTCCATAATTATTCTTTAGAGTTATCAGTGGTAGGCAATTGAGATGTTGTTCGAGGTACCCTTTTCTTGTTTTATACATGGGTACATGTTTTGTTTGGTTCAGGAGTGACACACTCCTTTATATCACCTACCCTCATCAATGATTTGGGACTTGAGGTAGAGAGGATTCCAGTGCACTTGGAGTTGACTACACCAGTTGGAGGTTAACCTGACTTGTATAAAGTATATAGAGACTATGAGTTATTGATGGGGAAACATCTCTCTTAGGGATATTTCCTATGTTTATGGATACATCCATATGAAATCATCCTTATCATGTATTGGTTGTATTTAGTGCAGACTATCGTGGATTTATTTTGGTGTAAAGTTTTGTTTTATGATGTTGATGGAGATTCAGCATTGTTTTTTGGTGAGAGTGGCCCTCAGATGGGTTAGAGGCGGGTTTCAGACTTGTCATCTTTGATGGTTGAGTTGATGCTGAGTTTTTTGGAGGTTCAGCAGTCGGTGTTTCCTAGGGTTGTGGAATAGTACCCTAATGCCTTTCTAGAGGAGGTTGTATCATTAATCCCTCGATGAGAGCTTGATTTTGGGATTAAAGTAAACTCAGGTGTGTCTCTTGTCTCAATGTCTTCGTATAGGATGGTGCCTTTAGAGTTGTGGGAGATGTGAGTAAAACTTGATGAACTGTTGCAGTAAGGTTTTTTTCATCTTAGTGTGTCACCTTAGGGTGCACCAGTTTTTTTCATGAAAAATTTCAATGGAAATTGGAGGCTTTGCATCGATTGTCATCACTTGAACCAATTGATAGTGAAAAAAAAACTATCCTCTTCCAAGAATTGATGATTTATTTGATCATATTAAGGTAGAAAGTTGGTTATCTAAGATCAATTTGTAGTCAGGATATCATCATATGTGTGTGAAGGATGTAGATATTTAGAAGACTGCTTTTCATTGTCATTATGGGCATTAAGATTTAATTTTAATATCATTAGATGTGATGAATTATTTATCCATGTTCATGGGGTTTATGAACATAGTGTTCAGAGAGTTATTGGATAAGTTTTTGGTGGTTTTCATTGATGAAATCCTTATGTACTATGCATCCTGGGAGGAGAATACAGAGAATTTTCATGCTATTTTGGGAGTTCTTCATCATGAGAATTTGTTGAGAAAGTTTTCAAAGTGTGATTTTTTGGATCATGAAGTCTGTTTCTTGGGGAATTTCATATACCATTAGGGAGTAGCTATGGATCCTTCAAATATAGAGGCAGTTTTTTCTTAGGCTGCCCCTAAAACAGTGGAAAAGATATGGAGTTTCCTTAGTCTCATAGACTATTACAGGAGGTTCTTAGCTTATTTATATCAGATAATGACTCTTTTGATAGCTTTGACCAGGAAGGATGATACGTTTTTTTGGATAGACCATTGGCAGATTGCTTTTGTGTACCCAAAGGAGAAGTTGTCCATTGCTCCAGTCTTTTATTTTCCAGCAGAATGAGTTCAATTTGAGTTTTTCTGTGATGCTTCACTTCTTGGGTTGGGTTTTGTTTTGATGAAGTAGATATCAGTTTTTATTATAGATATCGGTAGTTACATCCTTATGAGTGTAACTATTCCACCTATGATCTTGAGTTGGTGTAAGTTGTGTTTTCCTTGAAGAAGTGGCGACATTGCCTCATTGGTGAGCATTTTTTAGTTTTTATCGATCATAAGAGCCTGGGGTATGTCTTATCCTAGTGTGACTTGAACTTGAATCAACGTTAGTGGATGGAATTTTTGTAGTATTATGACTTCAATATTTCATATACACCAGGAAAGATAACCGATGCACTGAGAAAGAATTCATGTAGTGATTCCATAAATGAATATGGAGATTCTTGGAGAGTAATGGAATAACTCACAATGATGCATATAGATATGGGAGAGGTTGGAGGTAAAGTTTATCTTTTCTATATGATAGTGTAGTAATATTTGGGGTAGCATGTGGAGGATTCCTAGTTGTGGGATTCTGAGGCGGTGGTCTAGTGGGACCTGGTTGTTTTTTGTGATTCCCCTGACGGTTTGTCTGAGGATGGAAAACATTGGGTTTTGTTTTGGGGAAGGATTTTAATTCCTTTGGTGATGTGTTATATGGTTCTCCATGAGTTTTATATCTCACATTTTTACATCCCAACATGAAAAGGATGTATAAGGCTTTGAGAGGTCATGTTTGGTGGGTGGGGTTAAAGTGTGTAGTTGCGGATCTTGTTTCTCGGTGTTTGATCTTCTAGAAGGTGAAGGTCAGGAAACATGTTCCTGGTGGTTTTCTCTAGCTATTATATATTCCCCAGTGGAAGTGGGAGGACATATCGGTGTAAATTATTACCATTTTACCTCAATATCGGGGAGGATATGATGTTATATGTTTTATAGTGTATTGTTTGATGAAATCAGTCCACTTCATACCAATTAGAGCGTCAAGCTCAGTGGAGGTTTTGTCGAGGAAGTATCTGGAAAATATGGTGTGACTCCCCAAAGTCCTTATGATGATCATCTCTGATCGAGGTCCTTATTTTACCTCTATGTTGTGGAGAGGTATTTCGCATGTTTTTGGTTCTCAGTTATTACTTAGCATTTTTTTCATCTGGAGATGGACGGTCAGACAATGCGGGATATCTAGACTCTTGAAGACATGTTTCACTCAAGTGTCCTGGATTTTGGAGGTTCCTTGATGAGGCACTTACCCTTGGTTGAGTCTTCATACAATAATAGTTTACACTCCATTATTTTTATAGTTGCATTTTAAGCATTGTATGGACAACATTTATGTTCTATGTTGTGTTGGACTGGGGTTAGAGGGTATAAATTCTTATTCTAGAACTAGTATAGAATATGATAGAGATGGTTCAAGTAATTCACCAGGGGATTAAGGTTGCACAGGATTGTTAGAAATCCTATGTTGATCATAGGAGGAGACCTATGGAGTTTTATGTTGGAGATCATGTGTTCCTGAAGGTGACTCATTGTCATGGGAAGTGAAGGTTTGGTTTTGGGAGTAATATTTATCCCTAATTTTTGGGCCTTTTGAGGTGTTGGATAATATTGGATTTGTGGCATATCAGATAACAGTTCCCCCGTAGATGAGTGGTATACATGATGTTTTCACATTTTGTAACTTTTTCATTATCTTCATGATGACTCTCGTATCATCAATTGGGGAGAGATCGATATTAATGATGATGCGACCTTTGAGGAGTAGCATGTAGAGATCCAGGACTTCTAGGAGATAATGTTGAGTGGGTGTGGTATACCCTTGGTTAATGTCTTTTGGAAGCATGGTGGCATGGAATAGAGTACCTAGGAATGTGAGTCGTATATACACACTCAGTAACCCAAGACATTTTATATTTATCTCTACTCTTATAATGTTGTTCATTTTATAGATGTTGACCTTTCTAGTTTATGATATGGTTTCCTCTTGTTTCTTGTTATGGCTTTACTCTCATTTGAGTGGTATCTCCCTCAAGAGACTATTTAGGATCTAGTTGTTACTATTGTGTGGTTTCAGGCTTGTTTCCTTTGAGTGTGGTGGTTGAGCTCCTGTGATGGTTAGATCTTTGAGAGGTATCTCATGGGGTGGTTGTTCGGATGACCCATTTTTGTTTTCTCTATGGATTTGGTTTTGGTTATTGAGGATGAGAATATTCCAAGAGGTATCTAATTTAAGGGCCTAGATCCTTATATTTTAAACCCTTTCATGATTTTGAATCTCATGATTCTTAAAATATTACTAGAGAAAGTCTAGAGTGGTGCGGCTGCTAAAAGCCGAAAGTAGGGAGAATACACGATGTGTGAATGTGTTTCACATCGTGTATTTGTAGTTCATGGATTGTTAAGGATAGTTCAAGGAGTGATTCATAACATATAAATATTTAGGATTAAATTATGTTAATTGATGTGTTTTTTGGTAAAACTTGAATCCCAACATTTACATGATGTGTAAGGGTTACACACCATGTAAATCTCATATTTAGTGCATTTATATAAGGTGAAGTGCCTCGGTTTTTTCCTCAAATCCTATGGAATCTCTTGATTCTAGGTGATCCAGCAGCCATCCCTTCAACATTTTGGGATTCCTTCGATGGTTATTGATTCCCATCCTTCATTATTAGATCCATGGTGATCCAATGTGTGTTCTTTCTTCATTTCCTCACAGTCTCTCCCTGATTGGTCACATTTCCTCCTATTTCTACTCACCATGCTATGGAACTTGATCTCCAATATTCTAATGAGGTTTACTTGTTATAGTCAGTATGGTTATAACATAACTTCTTTAGAAGATTGTAGTTTCCTCATGGGAGAGGTGATTTGAGATCCATAATATTGGTATGTTCTTGTGCAAAGAACATTGATGCCTTTGAGGTAGGGGATTCATTTCTTCTCTTATTTTGTTTATGTTAAATAATAAATTAGTTAGGGTTTATCACTTTGGATGTTAATTTAATTAACCTAGTAATCTATTGAATCATATTAATAAATAATTGGTTAGTTATTTCATGATGATGTGTTTTATACGGTTGTGATGGGTTACCTCTTGATTTTCAAGATATTGTGATATCTATGTTGTGATTTTTTATCATGTTATTATGCTTGGAGTATCATGTTGAAATTGGTAAAGAACATAAATTCATAATTAATTGATAATTAATTGGCCTAACAGAATTAAAGAAGTGGCTTGTTTTTAATTTGGTGTTTGATGTAATTTGATGATAATCAAATTGATGTAATTCACATGTTTAATTAAATGTGATCTTCCATGTGTTAATGGAATTTATAAATAATGTAAAGCATGTTTATTCTTTTTGATAATAATTAAAAGGCATGTTAATGAGAATGGGACTTCTTATAGTTTGTTGAAACTCAAATGTATGCTTGGGATCATGTTTAAATTAATTTTTTGATTAATTTAGTATCTTGTTGTATCTTGATGTCTTAGGTTTACCATAGTTGGAACCTATGAAAATGAATCGGTTAATTAAAGATGGAATAATTATCAGTTGTGTGATAAAAGATAATTACTAAGTACTAAGTTTCCCATTTACTTGATAAGGCTGAGTGCCTTGAGTTTGGAGCTGTGAGAGATCATTTATGTGTGAAGGATGGATATCCTGTTTTAGGGCTTAGATTGTCATGTTTTCTATTATTGTTTGTTTTATTCTGATTTTTTAATGTGATCCAGATGAGAGATTCACTATGCGATGTTATATGGATTGGGGAGACCTAGATGTGATGTGATCTTGGGATGGTTGAGCCTAGGATGGATCATATGATATGTGGGTGGGGACGCCTAGATGATGTGGCATCAGTGGATGCATGTGATGGAAAGCTTCATCGAGATATGAATGTGGGTGTTGAGGATGAAACTGGAGATGATGGAATGGGTTGAAGTTGGGATTTCCCATTGATGTGATGTGAGAGTTGGGATTCTCTCTTAGGAATATGTTTAATGGCTGATAGTCGGGTTGGTTATTTTATTTGCACTCCTTTCCTCACTACTTAAGGTACCTGGATGTGCTTGGTTTCATGTTTCTTATTGGTGGTAGCTTAGGATTCTTTTCTTAAAGTACCTAGTTTATGGAATGATGCTAATAATTAATAAATAATTATTAACCCATGGGGTTGGAGTTGATGGAATGAAAATACTAAAAATATGTTAATCTTGATAAACTGTGGACTCGGTTTGGATTATGTCTGGAGGTCATGGACTTCACTATAATGAATAATATAATGTAATGTAGAATAATTTTTATGGTTAATTAGTGGTTAATGAATTAATTAACTAAGAGAAAATGATTAAAAGGAACTAAGTGATTAATTTAGATCTTTTAAATGGTTGTATGCTTATAGGATATCTGGTCTTAGCAGTGGCAATCAAGATTCCAAGAGACATGAGTTGTAGTTGAGTCTAAGACTAGGTGATGCTCATAATGTGGCTTTGATCTATATTATATCTTGTATATTATTTAATTTCATATGTTTCCCCACCGATGTTGATTAGGGAAATTGACACCCAATAGACTCTAGGAGTGTGTTTTCCACAACATCCCGATGAGAGGATGGATGGCTGACTACCCCCTCTAGTCCTGCACTCTTCTCTTAGTAATTACTGTTACTAGTATGCACAATAGTTAGTTTTATCATATATGTGTGTAGAGGTATATTATGGATTGTGGTTATTTCACACACATTTATTACCAGATATAGTATCCAAAGGATTATTATAGGTATGGCGTGTGTAATTTGTGATGGTTTGTGGTACTTACTCGTTGTATGGGATGTAATGGCTTGAGGTATAATATCCAATGTATGATACATGTAATGCGAGCTATGATAGCTCTAAAAAACTACACGGTCACTATATATGGATATGTGGATGGGATGATGTGATGATGTGATGCACGAGCTGCATGTTGTGATGACTTACCCAGGTGTTTTCGGGTTGGCTTATTTTGTAGAGAGATGGCTCTGGACTTGATACATTAAGGAAGAGTGGAAAACTAGTTGTAAAGTGAGATAGAGGTGCCATTTATGTTTTATTATATTATATTCTCTCTTATATGCAATGTTTGATAAGAGTTATTCATGATGATGTTGGGAACTTAGTATAATTTTTTAAGTGATGAGTTAGTTTCACCGTTGTTCACTATGCTTTAGAATTCTTTCTTTATCTTCTGAGTGACAGGATTTGGGGAGGATCCTACTGAGTACACTATTATTATCATCCTATGTATATCTAAACCGTTTTTCAGGTTAGCTGGAGCAGGTTGGATATTGGGCTAGATATTACTATCTCATGGTTTTTGCATGAGTTATTTGGGGTTCATGGTCGTTGTCATTTTGACCTTTTTGGTACTTGTAATTTCCTTTCCTGTTGTTATACTACTGTATATAATTTCTTTTTTACACTTGGGATTTTTTTATATACATATGTTTGAGCAGGTGTTGTTTGGTGTATCCTATTTATCTCTCTCTTCCACATTTTTCTATTAGAGGGTAATGCCTTCTATATTCATGTTTATTATACCCTCGGTGATATTCTCCAACCCAAGGCCCAATGGATGTGCAACTTAGGTGATCACTATCTCTATCCCCTCATTATGGTATCTTTATGGGGAGGGGGTCATGACATTAAATATCATCAAAATCATGGCATGAGGACAATCCATTATCATAAGAAGCCTATCGACTTCTACAAGTGGATAAGTATTATGTTGTATATAATAATATTTTACTATCAAAACATATATCAAACCAAATTACTTATTTTTATCAATGTTTTTGTATTTCCTGAAATAAAATAATAGGAAAAATTTTGGTTATTACATTTGAAAATTTATGAAAGATATCGTATTTCATCAACAAACTAGCATCCCCAAAGAGGTATTTTCAATGATAATTACAATTTCATTGAAAAAAATACCAATCCTTTATTTATTTATATTCTTATAGTACTACCATAATTGTAGGAAACCCTAATATTCAAAAGAGGAAATTTATTTTGGTTTTGAAATGAATGATCAGAATATATGGAATCAGAATTTATGTAGACATCATGAAGAGGTGACTTCCTACTACTTATTTAGTTAATTTTCTCATAATTTTATCTAATATTTTTTAGTTAATTTCATTATTATTTTTATTTTATACTTATTTAGTTAATTTTTATAAATATCATAATGAAATTACTTCATCAATATTTTTTTTCTTTAACCAATGTGTGCTCTATTAAGAGCAAAAAATGATCGGAGAAAAACAATTCTTGATAAAGTCTTAAACAAGTATGATTTACTCATTTACTATTCTTTGTAGAGCTATTTTTTCTTTATTTCATCTATTCTTATTCAGTAGTGTGTAATTTTAGTTTACAAATGACTCAAAGTGCATGTTTTTTTTAAATTGACATTTTAGTTAAAAAACACGCGAGACACTCAAAATTGAGAAAACATGGTTAGATTGTTTTAATACTTTAATAAAAAATCTATAAGTCATTTTTGATGTGTAGGAATTAGTCACATTATAATCTGATACACAGTGTGACCGGTATGACTTTAAATGAGTTCTTTCAGTTTAAAAATGACATTTTAGTTAAAAACGCATTTCACTCACAGAAAACCAAGGAAACATGCTTTTACTATCTTGATACTTTAGTAAAATGATACTTAAGTCATTTTTGATTTTTAATAATCAACCACACATCAATCTATTGCATGTTGTGACTGTTATGACTCAAAGTGCATGTTTCTAGTTTAAAATGACATTTTATTTCAAAAGAATCATGACATACTCAAACCTAATCAAATGCATTCATGTTTTTTTGATTCTTTATGAAAAGGATCCATAATTCATTCATGGAGTATAGGAATAATCTATACCTAAATCTGATACACAGTGTGTCTGGTATGACTCAAATTGTGTGGTTTCAGTTTATAAATGACATTTTAGTAAAAAAAGATGCATGGAATACTCAAAAATGAGAAAACACATTCATATTTTTTTTGATTATTTAGGATAAAAATACATAGGTCATTTGTGATGTGTAAGAACCAGTCGTCCCTCAATATGATACATGGAATGACTTGTATGACTCAAAATGAGTGTTTTTAGTTTAAAAATGTGTGTCACTCACTGAAAACCAATAAAACATTCTTTTATTATCTTGATACTTTATTAAAATTATCCTTACATCATTTTTGATGTGTATGAATCAAGCGCATGTTAATCCAATGCATGGTGTGACTGTTATGACTTAAAGTGTGTGTTTCTAGTTTAAAATGAAATTTTAGTTAAAAAATGTATGACATACTAAAAACTAAGGAAACACATTCATATTATTTTGATACTTTAGGGAAAAAATCCATAATTCATTTTTGATGTGTAAGAATCAATCACACTTAAATCTAAAACACGGTGTGACCGGTATGACTCAAAGTGTATGTTTTTATTTAAAAATTTCATTTTAGTTAAAAATATGTTTTACATGCCTAAAATTGATAAAAACATTTATATTATTTTTATACTTTAGGAAAATTATCCATATATCATTTTTGATGTGTAGAAATTATCATCACCTCAATCTGATACATGGTGTGATCAGTATGACTCAAAATGTATGGTTTCAATTTAAAATGGAATTTTAGTTAAAAGCATGATTCACACACTAAAAACTAATAAAATGATCTCTGGTTGTCTTAATGATTTAGTAAAATGATCCATAAGTCTTTTGGGACATATAGGAGTTAGTTGCACATCAATATGACACACGTTGTGACTGATATGACTCAAAGTGCATGTTTGTAGTTTAAAAATGAAATTTTAGTTAAAAATGTGCATCACTCATTGAAAAATTAGAAAACATGCTCATATTGTCATGATACTTTAATAAAGTTATCCTTATGTTACTTGTGATGTGTAGGAATCAACCAATCATCAATTTGACACATGGTGTTACTAGTATGACACAAAGTGTGTGTTTTTATTTAAAATTGACATTTTAGTTCAAAACACACATTACTTACTCAAAACTAATCAAACACATTCATATTTTTTATACTTTAAGAAAATGTTCCATAAGTTATGTTTGACGTGTATAAATTGAGTGTACCTTAATTCTATATAGGGTGTTCCCGGTATGACTCAAAATCTGGTTTTTTAGTATAAAAATGGCATTTTAGTTAAAAAGACACGTGACATACTCAAAACCAATCAAACACATTTATATTGTTTTGATACTTTAGAAAAATGATCCATAAGTCATTTTTCATGTGTAAGAATCATTCATACCTCAATCTGAAACACGGTGTGACCCGTATGACTCTAAATGGGAGTTTTTAGTTTAAAAAATGACATTTTAGTTAAAAACATGTACCACTCACTAAAAACTAATAAATTGTGATTATATTGTCTTTATACTTCAGTAAAGTGATCTATAAGTCATTTTTGACATGTGATAATCATCCACATTTCAATTTGACACATGTTGTGACTTGTATGTCTCAAAGTACATGTTTTCAGTTTAAAAATAACATTTTAGTTAAAATCATGTGGTGCTTACTAAAAATGTAGCAAAGACACTTGGATTATCTTGATACTTTATAGAAACAATTATTAAGTCATTTTTTATGTGTAAGAATCAACTTCATGTTAATCAAACACACTGTGTGATCGTTATGACTCAAAGTGTGTGTTTTTATTTAAAATTGACATTTTAGTTAAAAAATGCATGACATACTCAAAACCGAATGAACACATTCAGATTATTTTTATACTTTAGGAAAATGATACATAAGTCATTTTTGACATATACGAATCATATTAACCTCAATAGGATGCATGATATGACCATTATGACTCAAAATGTGTGGTTTCAGTTTAAAAATGACATTTTATTAAAAAAGACCAATAACATACTCAAAAATTAGAAAAAATATTCATATTATTTTGATACTTTAGGAAAATAATCCATAATTCATTTTTGACATGTAGGAATCATTCGTAACTCAATATTATACATAATGTGACCGGTATGACATGAAATGTATGTTTTTAGTTTAGAAATGAAATTTTAGTTAAAAACTCATGTCACTTACTGAAAACTGAGGAAACACGCTATTATTTTCTTAATATTTTAGGAAAACTGTGAATAAGTCATTTTTGATGTATATGAATCATCAACACATCAATCTGATATACGATGTGACCGTTATGACTCAAAGTGCATGCTTCCAGTTTAAAAATGACATTTTAGTTAAAAACGTGCTTTACACACTGAAAACCTAGAAAACACACTCTGATTGTCTTGATACATTAGAAAAATATTCCTTAATTTCTTTTTGAAATGTGGGGATTAACTTCATGTTAATACGACACATGGTGTGACTGGTATGATTCAAAGTGTATGTTTTTATTTAAAATAAACATTTTAGTTTAAAACACACGTCACATACTTAAAATCGAGAAAATGTGCTCATATTATCTTGATACTTTATTAAAATGATCTATAAATCATTTGTGATGTGTAGTAATCAACCATACATTATTAATATGACACATAGTTTTCCCAGTATGACACAAAGTGTCTATTTTTAGTTTAAAATTGTCAAATTAGTTCAAATCACACGTCACATACTTAAAAATAAGAAAATGAACTTGGATTGTATTGATACTTTAAGAAAATGATCCATAAATTATTTCTTAATGTATAAAAATTAACCACACATTAATCTAACACATGGTGTGCTTGGTATGACTCAAAGTATATGTTTTCAATTTAAAAGTGACATTTTATTAATGTATTGTTTCATATTTATTTTTAATTTCTTTCTTTATAGTATTATTAATATAAGGAAAAAAATTATATAGGTTTAATATTTTTTCAATATGGTTTAGTTTATTCAAAAATTGGTAGTATGATTGGGCTCTTTTGAGAGGGGGTAATTGGCCAAAGACAACAAAACATTGATGTTTTTGAATTTGTTATTGTTTGTGATAAATTTTATGTACCAATGTGATTATACAAAACAATGTTTGAAATATCTATAATATAGTGTTTTTTCTTGTATTTATGATGTAAATTTAATTTCAATTAAATTTTGTATTTGTTGTTATAGCATGCTGTAATTTTAGCAGTACACTACTGCAGCATGGCTTTTATCAGTGTTGTTTCTAGCATTGATAAAATGGACATTCATTAGTGTTAAAAACATGCTGATAAATGGAGTCCTTTATCAGTGCTAAAAATATCCCTAATAAAGGTATCCCTTTATCAGCTCTAAACTAGCACCAAAAAAGGACTACATTTATTAGTGTTGATGAAGAGACCCATTATGAGCTTTATTTTTAACACTATTAAAAGATGTTATCTTTTAATGGTGGTTACAATATCATCAATAGCATTATTAAACCCCATATCTACAATAGTGCATCCTTTTTCTCAGTAAGGTAATCACATACCTAACCATCATTATCAATAAAAAGGGTTACAAAATCCCTCCTTGTAGAATCGGGCTCTATAGGTGAATGCTCAAGTGTAACAAAAGCTTCTTTCATTGCCTCCACCCCTTAGCCCATGTAGCTTCATCAGCTCTACCGTAAACCCTATGTAAACTCTCAATATACATAGTACCAAAGTCAAGAGTATTAAGTGAATCAAACATTTAGAAAAAGGACATATTTTTTTCACTATTGATCTATCCTCTTTGTGGCACCATTGACTGAGCCTGGAGCCTTCTAATAGTTATTCAAAACCTCCACTTTATAGGTTATTGAAACTTGTATTGGATTTGTAGGGTTTGAATCAATAGTATCATCAACCCTATCCATGGTCAGGATAATAAGTGTAAAATAATTCTGGATATCCTTAGATTCAAGGAGGTTAATCGGGTAATCATTATGGATATCCTTTAGAGGTCCCTCCAAATGAGGTGCATTGGATATCTGCTTGAAACACAAGGCTAAAACTATTCCATATCAGTTACATCCTTCACTCTAGTATTAGAATATGTCCCTAGTGTTGTGTTTATAACTAAGATAGACCTTTAGACCGTCTTTCCAGTGTGTCCATAACTAGGCATATAACTACTTCAGTTTTACCTATATCCATCTTAAAATCCATTCCCAGATTACATAAAATTGATGAGTGCTTATTAATCATATGGACAGATGAGAATGAGCCCACTAGGGTAGAGTGTTTCTTTCCATTGTTATTTATTGAATGTAAAAAATTCTCTTCATATAGTACTTCAAGGTCTATACCATGATAGGACCTCAGTTCAACTATACCTTGTATCTTCTTTGAAGTGAGACCAACCATTGGATCAAGCTCCACCTCTGTTGTAGGTCTATGAGCCTCAGTGACCTCAATTACCATGTGCTCTGGGCATAATGCTAAATCCCTGACCACAACAGTTATAAAGGAGGGACTCCCCATTCCTTATCTAATGCAAGTCAGATCCCACATCTTCATTCCTAGGAATTCTCAAACCATCATTAACACTTAAAATAAAAACCTCATGATCCAGTGTCTGCCTAGCCTGAAAACCAGGTCTTTCCCCTGAATCGGGCTTCTTAGTTTGGTCTTGTTCCACAACAGCAGAAAAAGAATAATAATCTACATTATTCTTCAGTTACAAAGGGTCAGAACCCCTACCTCAAATCCTAGAAGTCCCAACCTATAGAGCTCATATATTCTCCACCACATTAGCAGGATTATTGAATTTAAAATTCTCTAACACATGACCATTATTAATACAATTAGTATACAATATACATTTAATAAAAGCATTATAAGAGTGCATAATATTTTCACATCTGTTTCAAAAGATAGGTGGCCTATCAGATTCAATCAATATTTTTATTCTATGCTCACCAGTAATCAATATTTTGGAAAATTTTGAGTTGTTTTAATTGAATTCAAAAATGCGAGATATGAGAAGTTATTTCTAAAATGGGTAAACTTTCAAAAGAAGGGAGGGTTTCAGTTAAGCCAATGCCTTCTTCAAATACGATTATTAAAGAGACATTATGTGTACTAAATCCGTATTTTAAATGATAAAATTTTATTTTCTCATACACATATATATTATAGGATTTCAAATATTAATTAATTATTATTATATATGGTATTATTTTCATTAAAATATTTCAAAAGTATGATTTAAAATCATAATTAAATCTCATTTTTATAGTTGAGTGGTTCCTAAATTTTTTTCAAAATTTTCAGTTTGGATTCAGTTTATTATTTTCTAAGATTGAAATAATTATCACATATCTTATGGACTCTTAAACAATAGCAAAAAAAATAGAAACAATATCAAATGATTATAAACATTAAGAAATAACACGCACTCAATGAAGTGGTTTTTGTGGTAGTGGATCAACTCGGTATATGTTAGGTCCCAATATAAGGATGGTTGAATAGTCAAGAGGTGTGTGAATTGAAAGTTTTTAATTATTTTTAAATACTTATCAATGTCAGGTTAATTTTTTGGGTGAAAATAAAAAAAATGAATATAAGTATTTTTATATTAGTTCATATATAATTGATCTTATGTTTCCTTTTCACTCCTCTCAAATACAGAGAGAAATGAAACACACTATAATTGAATTTATGAATTTTGAAGGGGAGTCACAACCCTTTAAAACTAACTTTTGAAACCCTCAAGGCACAACCCAAGATTTAATTTGGCACACCTAGAGTCACAACCTAGATATATTTCTTTTGAGGTGATGGAAGAAACTAACCTTCCTTTATATGTACTAAGGAACAACCGAATCCCCTTGCCTTTTATCAGTTAGGTACAACCCTTTACTTTTTTGGGGTGGTATAACCTAAGAATCCTACCTTTAAGGGTAGTATAACCCAATAAAATTACACACATAAAAACAATATAAATAAGTAGAATCATAGAAACAATTTAACTATTAGAGCTTCATAGAGTCAAGGTAGACTTATCTCTAACAAAAAAGGATCAAAAGATATAGTCCTGCCAAGAGAATTTCAAAGATGATCGGTGTTGCATAGTTTAGTTCAAGAATATCCTAAACCTATTTTCTATTCTATATAAAGGTCCTGGTTCTATCAAACTATTTTTAGATATTTCCTTCCACATACCAAATTCAAAATCTGAAAAACCATTCCAATTCATCTTTCCCAAATCACTACATGCGTGTGACTTCAACAAACTACTTCAGAGTTGTTTGGTTCATCTTTCCCAAAGACACTTCATGTGGGTTTTCTTCGATAATCTATAAACATAATCAATAAATATAAGGATACTTTTTGGAAAAATTAATACAACATTAAATATTCATAATATAAAATAGTAAAGTTCATTGGAATACTTCCCCACAAACCATGTGAGACAAAATTTTCATATTCTAAACATTTTAAATTTTAAACTCATGATTTTAGAAGAAAGTATTGTGAGTATTCATCCCATGTGATTACAATTTAAACCTTCATGAAATGCTTCCAAAAAAAATATTAGCATCAAAATAATTAGTTTGTTATTAAGAAACAATTATAATAAAGAAAATAGTTAGAAAAAACTTGCAGTAAATCAAAATGCATAAGAGTATGAAAAACAGTTCATATTTATATGATGAAGTTTTTGTTGTAGGATAAATCTTACAGAAATTCAATCCTCATGGAAGGTCACTTCTCAGGGTAAGTCACTCCTCATGGTAGGCTATGAATTTCTTCACGTGGTTGATTGAATTTCTTCATGTGTTCACTTGTCTATCTTACAGCCAGTCAACTTTATTCATGTGGTCGGTCACATACAATCACTCGAATTTTGTTCATGTGGTTAGTAAATACTTACAATTACTTCAAATTTTGTTCATGCGGTAGGTGAATACTTATGGCCAATCAAGTACTTAAACCAAAATTATACAAAATATACTAACAATAAATTTAATAGTATATGACATACCAACCTATATTAATGTGGATTTTTCTCCAAAAATCAATTCATAATAAACATAATGATCTCAAAGACTTTAGAATCCATGTTATAGGGAATAAAGGATTAATAAAAAACTATGAGAAATTATAATTATACAAAAATTAAGTATTGTTATTATCAAAACATAAATAAACAACATGTTCAAGGAGACTTTTCAATAGTATGCTCATTTCATTATTCTCAAGCATCCATATACTGCAAAAATAGTTACTGATGTGTTTATAAAGGAGGGTTTTATGATACATGGGGTTCCCAATGCCATAGTTAGTGATAGAGATCAAATCTTTATGATTTTATTTTGTAAGGAACTTTTCAAGTTGTAGGGGACACCATTGAAGATGAGCTCATCCTACCATCCACAGAGTGAATGTAACAGCCCAAGATTTTATGAAAAATATTCTTTTTAATTTCACTAATGTCTTGTGTTGTACGCTACACCAAAAGGAGCTTGCACAACACGCATCTTTGACTAGCCTTGCATTACACGCAATCTCAACCTTCCTCGATAGCGTGTGTAGTACGCAATACTGAGTTTCACGAAACAACGATATGCTATTAAAATATTATTAAAACTAGCCGTTATGAATAGTAATAACCACTTTTTAAATTTTAGAAATTTTATCTCTCAAAATGGACTTCATTTTTGGATTCGGAGTATCGAATTTAGCCTAAGGTGAAATTTTGGTACTTTTCGGATAACTTTCATATTCTGATGAATAGTGGAAATTACTAAATTATAATTAAAAACAAATTTTTTATTCAAAATAATTAATAGTGGTAAATTATTAATTTGAGTGGTTTTAAAATATATTTAGAATATATTTTTACAATTTAATACAATGTTGTCCATTGGATGTAATTTCACATTTAAACCCGACATAAACAAGTGTCAATCTTTTGATAGATATTGTTTCTTAAAAACACGCTATTTGTTTTAACAGCGGGATTTAATTATAAAATTAATTAATGCAACTTATATGTTATGAATTTGGTAAAATATACTTCATTTTTGAATTCGGAATATGAAATATAGCTTAGGATGAAATTTTGGCATTGTTCTGAAAAACATCAATTTTTGATGAATAGTGAAACTACTAAGTGGTAGTTAAAAAACTGAATTTTTCATAAAACTTAATTTTACCGCTTCTGTGAATGGAATTTCAAAAATCCGAGAGACACGGTTGATTTCAGTAAGTAAAATGTGGTTCAATGAGATGAAAATAATTTTTGGTGAATAGTAACTTTTTACTTTTATTTACCACGGTTAAAAGTAAATAGGGTAATTAAGGGTAACAATGATATTAATATTACCCTAACACATGTCCTAATCCTATTGGACAAGTGTATATCGACCAAAAACAAACTTAAGTGTAAAATATTATCATTTAGGCCCACTTGGATTAGATTAAGACATTTATTATTATTTAATTCAAAGTAGAGTTAAAAGAGTTAAAATCAAAGTTTATTTACTAAAACATTTTTAATATAGGGTTATACATAAGATAAATTCGATTGTAAATATTCATTATAAATCTACAAAGATTTCCTACATAATGGTATTTTATTTGTAATTTTTAGACATCAAATAAGTTAATTTATTTATGACACAAAGATGATGCAGTAATTATCTTATTAATGAAATATTGACATAATTGATATTATAAATACCAAAATAAATGTAATTTAAGACTTTTTATGAATTACACTAATTTTATAGGTTACTATGACATATTAGTGTTGATTTAATCAACTTGTTTTGAACATATAATTTTTTTATTACTTTCACAAAAATCATATATCAAATAGTGTCAAAATTGACACAAAATAGTTTTTAAATAAAATATTATATTATTAATTGTTATTTTATTCCTAAAAATCTAAGGTTCGGCCAAATGACTTAGATAAGGATATATATATTAATAATAAACAATTTGGGGTTCGTTTGGCATGTTATAGTAAGTGTATTAACCATATAGTGAAAGAAAACAAAAAGACACGGTAAAAGTTAAATTATTTAACTTAGAGTTAAATCTAATTGATAAGGTTAAAATAATACCCTAAACCTGTCTAAATCCTATTGGATGATATGATTTCGACCCATCCCCACTTTAGCTTCGAAATAAGACCCTTTGGAACCATTATAAACCGATTTTGACTTTAATATAAAATAATATTTTGAGGTATTCCTAAGGTGCCCCTCTCCTCCCTTATAAAAGGACACCTCCTCCCCCTCCTCCTCACACCAATTTGAGCACTCAAGCTCGTCCAACCCCTGCCAAAATCTCTTCTCCACTTCCCTAGAAACATACTAGAGGTTCTGGTCTTCCTCAAAGACCAATTTTAGTGCCCTAAGAGGAGGTCTCAAAGAGGCGCTTCAAAGAAGAGGTAATTACCGTTACCAATTCTTTCATCTTTATTTCTTCTTCCACTTCTTCTTCTTAGGTTGTTTCATTATGAAGTAATAACATCAGTATCACTCATATACTGATATGTTATTATAAGTATGAAACAACCCTATTTCACCATCTATCCATCCTACGGAAAAAGAAATCACCGCGCGTGCGTACGTACGGAATACCGTCTTCACGCCGTGGTGTAATCTATTTTCCACCACCACCTTACATGGATGGGTATAATGGTGTAAAGAATAACTATACATAGTTATTAAAACATCATATTGATTCTGATATATTGTATAATCCACTCCAATTCAATTCAATATTTATGGAAATGATATCATCGCTCGTGCGTACGGACGGACTACCGTCTCCACGACGCGATGAGATTCATTCTCCATGTTAACCATTTAAGAATGATTATAAAGTATATATAAGAAATAATAATGAAATATATGACATTATAAATCTACTGGATTTATGTGTATATATATATATATATATATATATATGTATGTCATCTACTTACTTCCATTTCAAGACAATAAGGAAAGGAAAACAGCGTTCATGCGTACGTACGGACTACCGTCTCCATAAACAATGTTTTTCATTTTATTTATCTATATATTATATATATATATATACTGAATATATATGATATATAAATCATATTTTATATTCTGGAAGTAAGTAAATAATGATATAAGTAATAATGATGTCAAGAACAACAAGTCAAAACACCTACGATAAATGAAACGATTTTACCCAAAACGCTTCTTTAACATGGAATTTACAAAAGAACGGGTAATATAATGTCATAAGTGAACCATATATGATATCATAACAATGATAAGTCAATGACATTATTTAAATCATTATACAGGAGGTTCAGACACATATGAAGCAAATCGGACCTAAGGTAAGGGAAAATCTCGCAATCTCAATTTTTATCCGAGATTGTTTATACTTTGGTATTTACTAGGGTGTATTTTATCATCCACATCCATGTTCCTCAATATGTAATATTATTTCCATCCACCTACAATTGTTTAAAGCCTATTTTACCCTTTGGTGAGTTTTTAGTAAAAGATATGAAAGGAATCTTTTGTCATTTTTCATACGAGGTACTTTTTGACTTTTCTGACAAAAGTACGAAGAATGTTTTTTTTTAACTTATACGGCATGAATGGATTTTTAAAACATTATTTCCAAGAAGATTCCTTTACAAGTTTTCATGTTTATTTTTAATCAACTTCTTTAAGTTTAAAATTGTATGACATGTTAAGAAAGGAAAAGTGTTTTTGAAGTAGAAAGGATATTTTCCTCAAGAATGAAGTTCAAGTGTTTTATCAAAATTATTTTCCATCTAAGATGATAAAGGGTTCTGTTTTTATCCCTATTATTACATGGATTTGATTATGTTGTGATGGAAATATTTTTATGAATTCCTTTATCTTATATGAATTGTTTTATGATGTCATGTTGTTTAAGAATCCCATTTTTATTACATGGGTTATGCAATGATGTATGATTTATGATTTTGTGGCACACATAAGAATGGTATCATTATGAGATGGGTGGGACCTATATCTCCCTCCAATGCATTGGGTAACGATTTCATATCTCATGAGATAGACATGGATGGAATGGTAGGTTATACCGGTTTAGTGAAACAGGACTAAAACGAGGGTGACTCGATTCAGAAAGGGACTTTGTCCACTAAGATAGTCTTGGCAATGAGTCATGACTAACAAGAAATGATTATCTATGATTATGTGTGTATGCCACAAAGTTTCATGTTTTAAGTTATGCTTATTGGGATTTCATTTCACTACTATGATTTACCCCATGTTATGAAATTATGCTCTCTTTTGCATGTTAAGATTTCCAAAAGTTATGTTCTTATGAATATGATGTGATTGATTTTCTTTTGTTTACCCTTACTGAGCATTTGAGCTCACCCTTTTATGTTTTCTTTTCCCCAGGATATAAAGAATGGTTTTTAGGTAAAAAAAAAGGGAATATCTTTATGGGAGATATTGAGGATCTTTCACCACGATTAGAAGATTACGTTCCGAGTTTCCAAAGACACTAAACTATTACGATCCTTGTGTGTGTGTTTTTGTTATGTACTAAGTATTCCGCAAAAGTAATGTAATGTCCATGTACGATAAGCTTCGGGTCTCTACAGTTGGTATCAGAGGAAAGGTTTAGTCAACCTTTGGAAACTAGGATGCGAGAACTTTAGTGAGATCCCTAGAGATATTTATAAGGTATGTCTAGGGATGTCCCTAAGGTTAAGTATACGTATAGGTTATAGTACTAGAATTACGCTAACGATCATAGAATTAAACCTAAGATGTTAGATATTGAAGGTACTCCCCCTTTATTATGTTGTTTTCCCTAGCATGATTTTTGCCTCTCACACTATTCTTTTTGGTTTTTAGACGATGGATGGAACCCGAAGGAACCGTGTTGATCAATGCAATGGACAATGCAATGATTGCCCTCCTGAACAAACAAATGTTATGGGAGATGGAGTGCAAAATCTTATTGCTATACTTACACAAGCTATGAATCATTCTGGACTTCCAAATGAGCAGAGAAGGGAACAATATTCTATTGAGTCCTTCATGAGGCAACGTCCACCTTCTTTCAGTGGGTCTTCTGATCCACTTGTTGCTGAACAATGGATCAGTACCACTGAAAAGATATTTTCAGTTCTTCAATGTTCTGAGCATGATAAAGTCATCTTAGCAGTATATCGTTTGGAAGGTGAAGCTGATCAATGGTGGAATCTTATCAAGAATACGAGGCAAAGAGATGAAATTGAGTCCATGGAATGGGACGAGTTCAAGAACTTGTTTTTCAGTAAGTACTTCCCTCGTATTCTACGAACAAAGATGGAGAAGGAGTTTCTTGAACTAAAGCAAAAGGATGATGAATCTGTTGGTATATACGAAGCGAATTTTACAAGACTTGCAAGGTATGCATCTGGCATTATCATCCAACCTGAAATTAAAGTTGATCGATTTTTCAGTGGCTTAAAACCAAGTCTTCGAAGGGCATTAGCTATAAGAGACTTCAGTAGCTATGAAGAAATTGTGCGTTGTGCTATCAAGGTAGAAATGGAAGTTGGTGTTACATATCCATCTTATGGTTTTGAAAATAAACGAAAGATGGAGTTCAAGGAGAAATCTCAGAATAATGGTGAAAAGAAGATGAATGTTTCCTTATGCACAAAGTGTGGAAAGAAGCATGGTGGAGATTGTCTTAAAGGGACTAGAAAATGTTTTAAGTGTGGAAAAGAAGGTCATCGAGTAGCTGAGTGTCGAATTAATGGAAAAAGGGATTCTAATGATGTGAATAAAGCAAACACTGTAGAGAACGCACCACCAACACTTCAATGCTTCAAGTGCAAGGAAATGGGGCATTATGCTAATAAATGCCCTAATCCAAGGGTTAGTGATGATCGACATGAGCAACCACTTAAGGCAAAGGACAAAGGGAAGTCACATGCGATCACCATTGGCGATGTTGAATATGATAACGATGTGGTGGAATGATTAAGTGTTTATGTAATGGGATTCCAAAATAATGTTGTATCATGGAATATTGGAATATCTATGTATTGGTCTAATGTGGTATTCAAAGTGATTCAAATATTTTTGGAAATAAGATGATATGCACATAATAAAGGGAAAATGAGAAAATTAAATGTTTAACAGTATTCATGAGTTCATGATTGATATAAGGAATAAGTGATATCATTGTTTGAGTATATAGAATTTTGAGGATTTTGGTATGTGGAAAGTGTTAAATTTTAACTGCATTCATGTTTTCACTAAGGTTTTCAAGAGAATACATGATTAAGGACTTTGAATGTTTGGAATGTGACCAAGAAAACATATCTTATGATATATGGGGATCGATGATGGTGTTAAATCTCTGGTAATCGTTTTCACTATGTTGTGAGAGTGGATTGCAGTATTATGGATAAGCCTAAAGATTGGAATGGATTATGTTGGGAATAGGTTAGTATTGTTTAAGGATAGAAGTTTTCTCGATATTATTGATGGGATGTTATAGTAATGTAGTTTTAGAAAAAGAACAACCTGCAGGACGGGCAACAGCCCATCGCTTCGGACAAGGCTGTGGGAATCGAACCCACAACCGAAGTGCGACTGGCCTTTATCGCCTACCACTGGTCTACAGGAAGTCCCTGTTTAGTAGAAACTAGTTTTATTATATTAATCAGTATGATATATAAAGTATAAGTCCATTTTAGGAACCATATATGATTAATCTCACTATAGATCGACTTATGTATATAAATTTTTCTAACCTTTTGAGACAGATGGAATGACCCGTCATTCTATCACATGATCTGCTAACACTTCACGAATAACAAATTCAACTTCATTTATTTAAGAGATGAAGTGGAAATTGTTAAAGGCACGAACAACAGTGAGGTTGTACCAACATAAAGTAAGTATTTATTCTAATTCAAATTCTTTAACTTTAGGGAAACTATATTGAAAACCAAAAATGTTGTCCTAGTGATCTTATATCTGATGAATCAGATGGTACCTTAGATCGTCACAAATTTATGGCTTTGTGATTACTGGCTTTTCCATAGCCATGTTCTCTACCACTCTCCATCAGAACATGATGGTTAGATTTCTCTTCCATATCCATATTTTCACCTATGTGGAAACCGAGTGATTAGTTTATTTGGGTAACCGTTACGTTTCATACTTTTGTTTTTAAAGATTGGTTTTGATATTCCTTTTTACGATGTGGGTTTCTATTAAATAAACTTTCGAATAGTAAACCATTTATAACCCCGACGAATTTCGAGGGCGAAATTCATTTTAAGGGGGGTAGAATGTAACAGCCCAAGATTTTATGAAAAATATTCTTTTTAATTTTACTAATGTCTTGTGTTGTACGCTACACCAAAAGGAGCTTGCACAACACGCATCTTTGACTTGCCTTACATTACACGCAATCTCAACCTTCCTCGATAGCGTGTGTAGTACGCAATACTGAGTTTCACGAAACAACGATATGCTATTAAAATATTATTAAAACTAGCCGTTATGAATAGTAATAACCACTTTTTAAATTTTAGAAATTTTATCTCTCAAAATGGACTTCATTTTTGGATTCGGAGTATCGAATTTAGCCTAAGGTGAAATTTTGGTACTTTTCGGATAACTTTCATATTCTGATGAATAGTGAAAATTACTAAATTATAATTAAAAACAACTTTTTTAATCAAAATAATTAATAGTGGTAAATTATTAATTTGAGTGGTTTTAAAGTATATTTAGAATATATTTTTACAATTTAATACAATTTTGTTCATTGGATGTAATTTCACATTTAAACCCGACATAAACAAGTGTCAATCTTTTGATAGATATTGTTTCTTAAAAACACACTATTTGTTTTAACAGTGGGATTTAATTATAAAATTAATTAATGAAACTTCTATGTTATGAATTTGGTAAAATAGAATTCATTTTTGAATTCGGAATATGAAATATAGCTTAGGATGAAATTTTGGCATTGTTCTGAAAAACATCAATTTTTGATGAATAGTGAAACTACTAAGTGGTAGTTAAAAAACTGAATTTTTCATAAAACTTAATTTTACCGCTTCTGTGAATGGAATTTCAAAAATCCGAGAGACACGGTTGATTTCAGTAAGTAAAATGTGGTTCAATGAGATGAAAATAATTTTTGGTGAATAGTAACTTTTTACTTTTATTTATCACGGTTAAAAGTAAATAGGGTAATTAAGGGTAACAATGATATTAATATTACCCTAACACATGTCCTAATCCTATTGGACAAGTGTATCTCGACCAAAAACAACCTTAAGTGTAAAATATTATCATTTAGGCCCACTTGGATTAGATTAAGACATTTATTATTATTTAATTCAAAGAAGAGTTAAAAGAGTTAAAATCAAAGTTTATTTACTAAAACATTTTTAATATAGGTTTATACATAAGATAAATTCTATTGTAAATATTAATTAGAAATCTAAAAAGCTTTCCTACATAATGGTATTTTATTTGTAATTTTTAGACATCAAATAAGTTAATTTATTTATGACACAAAGATGATGCAGTAATTATCTTATTAATGAAATATTGACATAATTGATATTATAAATACCAAAATAAATGTAATTTAAGACTTTTTATGAATTACACTAATTTTCTAGGTTACTATGACATATTAGTTTTGATTTAATCAACTTGGTTTGAACATATAATTCTGTTATGACTTTCACAAAAATCATATATCAAATAGTTTCAAAATTGACACAAAATAGTTTTTAAATAAAATATTATATTATTAATTGTTCTTTTATTCCTAAAAATCTAAGGTTCGGCCAAATTACTTAGATAAGGATATATATATTAATAATAAACAATTTGGGGTTCGTTTGGCATGTTATAGTAAGTGTATTAACCATATAGTGAAAGAAAATAAAAAGACACGGTAAAAGTTAAATTATTTAACTTAGAGTTAAATCTAATTGATAAGGTTAAAATAATACCCTAAACTTGTCTAAATCCTATTGGATGATATTATTTCGACCCATAACCACTTTATCTTCGAAATAAGACCCTTTGGAACCATTTTAAACCGATTTTGACTTTAATATAAAATAATATTTTGAGGTATTCCTAAGGTGCCCCTCTCCTCCCTTATAAAAGGACACCTCCTCCCCCTCCTCCTCACACCAATTTGAGCACTCAAGCTCGGACAACCCCTAAAAAAATCTCTTCTCCACTTCCCTAGAAACATCCTAGAGGTTCTGGTCTTCCTCAAAGACCAATTTTAGTTCCCTAAGAGGAGGTCTCAAAGAGGCGCTTCAAAGAAGAGGTAATTACCGTTACCAATTCTTTCATCTTTATTTCTTCTTCCACTTCTTCTTCTTAGGTTGTTTCATTATGAAGTAATAACATCAGTATCACTAATATACTGATATGTTATTATAAGTATGAAACAACCCTATTTCACCATCTATCCATCCTACGGAAAAAGAAATCACCGCGCGTGCATACGTACGGAATACCGTCTCCACGCCATGGTGTAATCTATTTTCCACCACCACCTTACATGGATGGGTATAATGGTGTAAAGAATAACTATACATAGTTATTAAAACATCATATTGATTCTGATATATTGTATAATCCACTCCAATTCAATTCAATATTTATGGAAATGATATCATCGCTCGTGCGTACGTACGGACTACCGTCTCCACGACGCGATGAGATTCATTCTCCATGTTAACCATTTAAGAATGATTATAAAGTATATATAAGAAATAATAATGAAATATATGACATTATAAAGCTACTGGATTTATGTATATATATATATATGTGTGTGTGTGTGTGTGTGTGTGTATGTCATCTACTTACTTCCATTTCAAGACAATAAGGAAAGGAAAACAGCGTTCATGCGTACGTACGGACTACCGTCTCCATGAACGGTGTTTTTCATTTTATTTATCTATATATTATATATATATATATATACTGAATATATATGATATATAAATCATATTTTATATTCTGGAAGTAAGTAAATCATGATATAAGTAATAATGATGTCAAGAACAACAAGTCAAAACACCTAAGATAAATGAAACGATTTTACCCAAAACGCTTCTTTAACATGGAATTTACAAAAGAACGGGTAATATAATGTCATAAGTGAACCATATATGATATCATAACAATGATAAGTCAATGAAATTATTTAAATCATTATACAGGAGGTTCGGACACATACGAAGCAAATCGGACCTAAGGTAAGGGAAAATCTCGCAATCTCAATTTTTATCCGAGATTGTTTATACTTTGGTATTTACTGGGGTGTATTTTATCATCCACATCCATGTTCCTCAATATGTAATATTATTTCCATCCACCTACAATTGTTTAAAGCCTATTTTACCCTTTGGCGAGTTTTTAGTAAAAGATATGAAAGGAATCTTTTGTCATTTTTCATACGAGGTACTTTTTGACTTTTCCGACAAAAGTACGAAGAATGTTTTTTTTAACTTATACGGCATGAATGGATTTTTAAAACATTATTTCCAAGAAGATTCCTTTACAAGTTTTCATGTTTATTTTTAATCAACTTCTTTAAGTTTAAAATTGTATGACATGTTAAGAAAGGAAAAGTGTTTTTGAAGTAGAAAGGATATTTTCCTCAAGAATGAAGTTCAAGTGTTTTATCAAAATTATTTTCCATCTAAGATGATAAAGGGTTCTGTTTTTATCCCTATTATTACATGGATTTGATTATGTTGTGATGGAAATATTTTTATGAATTCCTTTATCTTATATGAATTGTTTTATGATGTCATGTTGTTTAAGAATCCCATTTTTATTACATGGGTTATGCAATGATGTATGATTTATGATTTTGTGGCACACATAAGAATGGTATCATTATGAGATGGGTGGGACCTATATCTCCCTCCAATGCATTGGGTAACGATTTCATATCTCATGAGATAGACATGGCTGGAATGGTAGGTTATACCGGTTCAGTGAAACAGGACTGAAACGAGGGTGACTCGATTCAGAAAGGGACTTTTTCCACTAAGATAGTCTTGGCAATGAGTCATGACTAACAAGAAATGATTCTCTATGATTATGTGTGTATGCCACAAAGTTTCATGTTTTAAGTTATGCTTATTGGGATTTCATTTCACTACTATGATTTACCCCATGTTATGAAATTATGCTCTCTTTTGCAGGTTAAGATTTCCAAAAGTTATGTTCTTATGAATATGATGTGATTGATTTTCTTTTGTTTACCCTTACTGAGCATTTGAGCTCACCCTTTTATGTTTTCTTTTCCCCAGGATATAAAGAATGGTTTTTAGGTAAAAAAAAGGGAAGATCTTTATGGGAGATATTGAGGATCTTTCACCACGATTAGAAGATTACGTTCCGAGTTTCCAAAGACACTAAACTATTACGATCCTTGTGTGTGTGTTTTTTTTATGTACTAAGTATTCCACAAAAGTAATGTAATGTCCATGTACGATAAGCTTCGGTTCTCTACAGTGAAGGCCAGACTAAGGTGGTGAATAGGTTTCTAGAAATTATATAAAATTATTTACTTTGAACCATATTAGACATTGGGTAACATGGTTATCCTGAGTCAAGTACAGCTATAATACTTAGTATCATACTTCAACTAAGATAATTCCTTTCAAAGTAGTTTATGAGTGCAAGAATTTGAAGATCCTCTATTATGCCAGAGTCAAGTATGTAGTTGAAGTGGTTTCTAATGAATTTATAGACAAGGATGAGGCACTGAAATGGATTTAGTTTAATCTCTAAAGGGCACATCAATTAATGGAAAAATATCTTAATTGACCCTGATAGGAGGTGACATATAATGTAGTTGACTTGTTGTGGGTTAAACTACGACCTAACAGTCCAAGAGGGGAAGTTAGACTCAATGCTAAATTAGTATCTCAATATTTTAGACCATATGTGGCAGTGGATAAGGTGGGAACTGTTGCCTATTTCTTTACTTGAGTCAAGAAAGTAACATCTTATATTTTAGGAGTGATGCACTCCTTTATATCACCTTCCCTTATCCATACTTTAGGACTTGAGGTGGAGAGGATTTCAGTGTCATTGGCATTTACTACACTATTTAGAGGTCGAGCTAACTTTTATGAAGTTTTTAGAGATTGTGAGCTAGTTCTGAGAAAGCACTGCTCTTAGGGAGAATTCCTATGTTTATGGATACATCCATATGTAATCATCCTCAGTATGGATTTATTGTATTTATTGCATGATATCATGAATTTCTTCAGGAGGAAGGTTGTTTTTTATAATGTTGATAGAGATTCAGAGGTGTTTGTTAATGAGAGATACCCCTAGATGGGTCATAGGTAGATTTATCCCTTGTCATATTTTATGGATGATTTGATGTTGAGTTCATCGAAGGTTTAGTAGTTAGTGTTTTTCAGGGTTGTGGAAGAGTACCTTGATGTTTTTAGAGGAGGTTACAGCGTTACCCCCTTAAAGGGAGATCGAGTTTGGGATTGAACTACATCCAGGTGTATCTCCTATCTCGATGTCTCCATATAGGATGGTGCCTTCTGAGTTGTGAGAGTAGCAAGTACTACTCGATGAACTATTGTAGTGAGGTTTTATTCAGCCTAGTGTGTCACCTTGGGGTACACTAGTTTTGTTCGTGAAAAAGGCTGATGGCAATTTGCAGCTTTGTATCGATTTATCATCACTTAAACCAATTGAAAGTGAAGAACAACTATCCTCTTCCATGGATTGATGATTTATTTAATCAGCTGAAGGGAGAAAGTTAGTTCTCAAAGATCAATTTACAGTTAGGATATCATCATATGTACATGAAGGATGTAGATATTTAGAAGATAACATTTTATTATCATCATGGGAATTATGAGTTCATTGTGATGTCATTCAATGTGATTAATTATTCATCCATGTTTATGGGGTTGAAAAATGTAGTATTTAGAGAGTTCCTGGATAAGTTCATGGTGGTTTTTATCAATGACGTCCTTGTGTACTTTGTATTTGAGGATAAGCATGTATAGCATTTTCATGCTATTTTGGGAGTTCATGGTCATGAGATAATGTTCAATAAGTTTTAAAAGTGTGATTTTTGGAATTTTGAAGTCTTTTTATTGGGGCATGTCATGTCCTGGTAGAGAGTAGTTGTGAATCCTTTGAAGATAGAGGTGGTTTTTTCTTAGGCATCCCTCAAGACAATGGAAAAGGTGAAGATTTTACTTGGTCTCACTGGCTATTATAGGAGGTTCGTAACTTATTTATCTCGATTTGTAACTCCTTTGATAACTTTGACCAGGAAGGATCAAGCATTTTTGTAGATAGACTAGTGTCAGGAAGCTTTTTAGTACTTGAAGGATAAGTTGGTTAGTGCTTCAGTCCTTTGTTTTCCAGTAGAAGGAGTTTAGTTTTAGGTTTTCTATAACACTTAGCATCTTGGTTGGGCTATTTTATAATGAAGTAGATATTAGTTGTTTCTTATGGGTCTTGATAGTTACATCCCCATGAGCATAACTATGTCATCCATGATCTTGAGTTGGTAGTAGTGGTGTTTTCCTTGAAGTTTTGGCGACATTACCTTGTTAGTAAGCATTTTTTTGGTTTTTACCAATCATGAAAGCCTAAGGTATGTCTTCTCCCAGCATGACTTGATCTTGAATCATCATTAATGGATGGAATTATTGTAGTTTTATGACTTCAATATTTCTTATATTCTAGGAAAGAGAAATGTTGTAGCTGATGAACTGAGAAGGAAGTCATGTAGTGATTCCATACATGAATCTAGAGATTCTTGGAGAGTGATGGAAGAAATTTCAATGATTCATCTAGATATGGGAGAGGTTTTAGGTAGATGTTGTCTTTTCCAAATGAAATTTTAGTTATATTTGGGGTATCAGGTGTAGGAGTCCCAGTTGGGGGATTCTAAGGTGGAGGTCTGGTGGGACCAAGTTGTTTTTGGAAGTGCCCCTGATGGTTTGTCCAAGGGTGGACAACACCAGATGTTGTTTCAGGGAAGGCTTTTCATTACTTTGGTGATGCATGAGATGGTTCTCCATGAGTTACATATCTCACCTTTTATGGTATATCTTAGTGTGACAATGATGTATTGGTCCTTAAGAGGTCATTTTTTTTGCTAGGGTTAAAGCATGCAGTTACAGAGTTTCTTTCTTGATGTTTGGTTTTCCAAAAGGTGAAGGTCAAACACCATATTCCAAGTACTTTTATCCAGCCATTAGATGTTCCCCATTTGAATTATGAGGACATCTGTATGGAATTTGTTACCGGTTTACCTCAAGCTATGAGATTCTATGAAGCTATATGGGTAATAGTGGATTGTTTGATGAAATCAACCCACTTTATAGCGATCAAAGAGTCGAGCTCTGTATAAGTTTTGTCGAGGAAATGTTTGTAGGATATGGTGTAACTCCACAAAGTCCTGAGGATGATCATATCTGACCAAGATCATTATTTTACCTCTAGGGTGTGGAGAGGTATTCAAAATTCTTTTGGTTATCAGTTATTCCTTATAATTGTTTTCATTCATAGGATGATGGTCAGATAGAGTGGACCATCCATACTCTTGAATACATGTTTTTCTCTTGTGTCCTGGATTTTGGAGGTTCGTGGATGATTCCCATACCCTTGGTTGAGTTTACATAAAATAATAGTTTACACTCCACCATTTTTTATGGTTTTATTTGAATTTTTTTATATCTAAAATTTCTGTTCTTTGTTGTGAAAGACTGGGGTCAGAGAGGTAGTAATTCTCAGGACGAAACTAGTACAAAATACAACAGATATAGTTCAAGTAATTCACAGGGGGATGAAGGCAGTGTAGGATCATCAGAAATCCTATGTTGATCATAGTATGAGACCTCTAGAGTTCGTAGTTACAGATCACGTGTTCATGAAGGTGAATCCTTGTCATGGGAAATGAAGGTTTGGTTATAGGAGTAATCTTTGTACCCAGTTTTTTGGGCCTTTTGAGGTGTTGGATCATGTTGGAGTTGTAGTGTATCAGATAGAACTCCCCCCACAGACAAGTGGGATACATGATGTTTTTCACGTGTCACAACTCCTTTTTTATCTTTGTGATGACTCTCATTTCATCAATTAGGGAGAGATCGATGTTGATGATGATGCAACCTTTGAGGAGTGGCCTATGGAGATCTAGTACCTCCAGGAGATGGTGTTTCTTAGGAATGTTATTCCCTTGGTTCGTGTCTTTTGGTGGTATGATGGTGTGGAGGAGAGTACCTGGGAACATGAGTCATATATTTTCACCCAATACCCCAATCCATTTTATGTTTATATATTTTCTTATAACATTATTCGTTTTGTGGATGTTGACCTTTCTATTTTATGATATGATTTCCTATTATTGCTTATTATTGATTTACTCTAATTTGAGAGGTATCTCCCTCATGAGAGTGTTTAGGAGCTGGTTTTTTTATTTTTGTGGTTTTTCACTTGTTTCCTCTGAGTGATGTGGTTGATCTCCTATGATGGCGAGATCTTTGAGAGGTATATCATGAGGTGGTTGTTCAAACAACCCTTTTTTATCTAGGTTTGGTTTTGGATTATCGAGGATGATAATTTTTTGATAGGTATCTAATGTAAGGGATTGGATCCATGTAGTATTACCCTTTGTGTGTTTCTGAAGCTTGTGATGCTCGGAGGAGGCCTATAGAAATTCTGGAGTGGTGCGGATGCTAAAATTCGGATGCAGGGAGAATACACGATGTGTAGATGTGTTTCACATTGTGTATTTGTAGTTTATGGGTTGTTAAGGATGGTTCATGGGGTGTTTCACATTATGTAAATATTCAAGATTAAATTCTTCTAGGCAACATGTTTTTCAGTGAAAATTGAATTCTGGTATTTACACGATGTGTAAGGGTTACACGCCATGTAAATCCCTTGTGCAGTGAATTTATAAAAGGTGCAGCACCTTAGGTTTTTTCTTAAACCCTATGAGGTCTCCCAATTACAGGAGATCTAGCAGCCCTCCCTTTAGTGTTTTGGGATTCCTTAAATGGGTATTGATTCACGGCCTTTTGTCTTTGATTTATGGTAATCTAAGGTATGTTCTTTCTTCATTTCCTCACAAGTTCGTCTTGATCGGTCTTGTTTCCTCCTATTTATTCTCACCATGATATGGAACTTGATCTCCACTATTCTAATGAGGTTTCCTTATTTTCGTTGGTGAATTTTTGCCATGATGTATTTAGGATATCACATTTTACTCACGAGATAGGTGATCAGAGATCCATAATGTTGGTTCATTATAATGCGAAGAAAATTGATGCCTTTGAGGTAGGGGATTTGTTGTTTCTCTTATTTTATTTATATGCAATCATAAATTGAGAATTTTTTATCCCTTTGGATGGAATTAGAATAAACCTAATAATATATTGAATTGGATTAAAAAATAATTGGTTAGAGATCACATGTTGATGTGCTTTATACCATTATGATGGGTTACCTATTGATTTGCTAGATATTGTGATATCTATGATATGTTTTGTTAACATATTATTATTCTTGGAGTAGAATATTTAAATTGGTAAAGAACATAAATCCAGAAATAATTGATAATTAACTATCTTAATATAATTAAATAATAGGCATGTTTTTAATCTGGTGGTTGATGTAATTTGATGATAATCAAATCGATGCAATGCACATGTTTAATTAAATGTGATCTTCCATGTGGTATTGAAATTGATAAATAATGTGAAGCATGTTTATGATTGTTGATAATAATGAAAATTCATGTTAATAAGAATGGGACTTCTCATAGTTTTTTGAAACTAGAATGAATACTTAGAAGCATATTTAAATTAATTGTTTAACTAATTTAGTAGCCTGTTATAACTTGATACCTTAGGTTTCCCATATTTGGAACATGTGATAATGAATCAGTAAATTCAATATGGAATAAGAACTAGTTGTGTGATAAAAGATAATTACTAGGTCGTGAGTTTCTTGTTTTCTTGAGAAGGTCGAGTACCTTGAGTTTGGAGCCATGAGAGATCATTTATGTGTGAAGGATGGATGCCCTATTTTAGGCCCTAGTTTTACCTGTTAGATATGATTGTCTGTTTCCTGGTACTTTTGTAATGTGTTTCGGATGAGAGATTCACTATGTGATGTGACATGGGGTGGGGAGGCCCATATGTGATGTGAGCCTGGGATGGATGAGCCTAGGATGGTTGATGTGATATATGGGCATGGAGGCCCAGATGATGTAACAGCAGATGATGCTTGTGATAGTGAGATGGATCGAGATATGCATGTGGGTGTCAGGGATGACATCAGAAATGATGGAACGGGTTAAATTTGGGCTTACCCATTGATGTGATGTGCAAGATGGGATTCTCTCTTATGAATCTATTTAATGTATGATGATCGGTATTTTTGTTTTATCTATATTTATTTCCCCACTAATTGTGGTAATTGGATGTTCTTGTTTGCATGTTTCCTATTGGTTGTCACAAACCAACCCGGGTCGACCTTGAACCGGTCACCCGAGCCAGCCCGCGACATGGACCGAGGGGCGTTCCCGATCCCCACGGGCGGGCAACTAGTGTCGGGCATCAAAATTAAACAGGTGGGAATGATTTGGCCCAATAGAAAATAAACTAAGCAGTGGAAAAATAAATAGAACATAAGCAAATAAATAAAGAACAACCAACAACGCTACTAACCTGACCACGGCCAAAACTCCATGTGACCTCGTAGGTCACTCTCCAATACCACAACCAATGTCGGTCAAGGTGAACAACTGAAGATGGAACCTTCAACAGAACTAAAAACAAGAAAACACTATAGGCGTGAGTATTAAAACTCAGTAGGTAGGCCCAACTAATTCTATTCCCAATGCACATACCATTAAACAAAAAATTTATCAATTCCAGGTTTGCACTAAATTATATAAAATATGGTTTCCACACACACTTTCATTTCTAAAACAAGTAACAGTTCATTGCCCTTTTTAATTTAGAACAAGTTTAATGTTGAAAGAAACAGGTGCATTTCATTTTTAAAACATTTTGCGAACAATTTAGAAATCCAAACTTTAGTTGTTAGTCAAAAGGAAAATCACACACAACACACAACACACACTAAGGGAAATGGAAAAAGTGGCACACAGGGGTTAGCAACCGAACTCGACCTCTTAATCGTCTGCCACATACAAATAAACACTAAAAGAAACATGGGTCAAACCTAGGAGATTGTGAACAATCCAGAACATACTATACATGTGATTCATCCTGAAGGCATGCCCTAACTTGATGATGTCATAACACCCTAACGCTCGGCATAGCCCTACATGGCCTAACCAAGGGGCTCAATCCCCATAGCAGCAATAACTCAGTATTCCCCTGCTATGGGGCCACTAGCCAGTGCGTATTCTAAACTAGTGCAGCAATCGTTCTCAGAAGATTCACTCAATATTCCAGGTTCCCATGTCAACACATACCATAAAAAGGGGTGCGTCCACAATGTAAATCAATCAGTCATGATACACAAATATCACACACAACTCATGTAATCAACGCACACCAAAGATCACCCCTGTGTGGGTTTTCCAAAATAATTTATTTTATTAAAGTGTCAAACGGGCATTCACCAATTTTAAAGCAACACCTCATTTCTCGAGAAAACCCAAAACACTTGTTCAGAAGAAATCATTTATCTTTAAAACTAAAAGTACATTTGAAATTCTGTGAATTATGTTTAAAGGAAAAACGGGCATTCTTTCAATACCGGGTGACCGCTCGTCAAGAAAATGTTTCAAGTGTTCGGTATAAAATAAACGGATCTTCTACACCAAATAATCATTTAGAAATTAATTAACTTATATTATTTATCATTCATTAAAAATTAATAAAACAATAAGAAATTAATAAATTCTAAATCTAAAGGTAAGTGTAGTGGGGGACCTACCTCGACTCGCTGCTCGGTTACGACGACAACGCGGCACATCTCACACTCGCGCACAAGAACGTGCAACCTACTGAAGACCGCAGTATCACAGATTTTCCTTGACAAGGTGCTGAAAAAAAACGCAAAATAACTGAAAACCCATAACCACTGACTTAGAACAATCCAAACGAGAAAGCAACGCAAAAACCCCCTTGACATGTTTTCAAAACATCACATTAAAACACATATCAAAACACAACCAAACTCTATATTAGAATCTAACCATGACCTTTAAACACACCAACCACTTTACAAACATCATACGCACCACATGATTAAAGCAATAAATCATTTGAATAATTTATAAAACATCCGCAAAAGGTGAAACCAAGGTTCACATCAAAACATACTCAGTTTCACATAAGAAAACATTTTAAAATAAAACACACAACATCATCACACCAAAACATGAATCGCACCTAACAACCAACCCATAAAACAATTTTATAAAATAACGCACCTGTTTGCACACACAAAACATCACCGCTTTACATTAAAAAAAATATGTTCCCAACACTTAAACATGTTCACCGCCTTAAAAAATATATAGTTCACACCCAATAAAAAATTGATTAACACTTCTATAAAATAACCAAAACACAACCAAAATGAAAAACACACCATTTACATTATTTCCGAAAACACTTTAAAATTTATAAAACGATTTTTCCAAAGAGTAACCCAAACAACTTCAAAATGTCTAACGCACCACAAAATAAAAACAAAGAACATAATTGTAGATTTAAACAAACTTGAAATCATCAAGTCATATTGACCAATTAACTTGCAAAGGCACAAATCAAGCAAATGAAACCCCGCAGACTAACCGCACACTCTAATCAACGATAAAAAAAACGCAAAATACAAAACAAGGTCTCAAAGATTAGTTAATTTGAGAAAACAACACAATGAAACAACTATACCGGGAAAAAAACTTGTAGGCGAGATGTGTGGATGGTGCACAGCTGGGAGAGGGTAAGGCTGAATCCATGCAAGGCTGAGGTCCTACAAGGGGCTGCCGGCTGCGTCGGGAAGGAGGCCGGAGGAGGGAGTCACGCTGTAGGAGGTCACCGGAGGGAGGAAGGTGAGGCCGAAGGGGGGCATCCGGATCCGGTGAGGGTGAGGCCGGGGTGTTGCTGCCGAGGTGAGGGAGAGGCAGAGCTTGGATGCGAGAGGCCAGGTGGACAGGGGGGCAAGGTCGGTGTTGCGGACAGGAGAGGTGAGGCCGCTTGTGCAGGACGACGATCAGGAGACCGGGTGAAGCGCTGCAACGTGGAAGGGGAAAAAAAACAGGGCGGCGATGGACTGCAGTAGGAGGCGGAGGCGGCTCGGCGCGGGTGGAGGCCGAGGGAAGGGGCGCTGCATGGGGTGGCTGCTGGGCGAGACAGAGGGAGCGCTGGGGGAGAGGGGCTGACAGGGAGGGCTTGCGGTGCGCAACAGGAAAAAGAGGGGGGCTCGTGCAGTGGCCAAAGGAAAAAAAGGGGGGGCTCTGCCGGGTATAATTAGGGTTTGGTTTTTTTATCACAATATCATTATTAAAATATTAATAATAATTATTATAATAATAATAATAAACATAATAACAATAATAATAATAATATAATAATGTTAATAATATTAATAATAATAATAGTAGCACAAGAATAAAAATAATAAATACAACGAAATGGAGATTAATAAAATATATATATATAATGTTAATTACACCATATTAATAAAACATCATGTCTCGGCTCGTTGCTCGGTTATGAAGATGACGCGACACGTCTCACACTCGCGCACAAGAACGTGCAACCTACTGAAGACCACAGTATCGCGGGTTTTCCTTGCCAAGGTGCTGGAAAAAAATGTAAAACAACTAAAAACCCATAACCACTGACTTAGAACAATCCAAACGAGAAAAAAAACGCAAAAACCCCCTCAACATGTTTTCAAAACATCACATAAAAACACATATCAAAACACAACCAAACTCTATATTAGAATCCAAACATGACCTTTAAACACACCAACCACTTTACAAACATCATACGCACCACATGATTAAAGCAATAAATCATTTGAATAATTTATAAAACATCCGCAAAAGGTGAAACCAAGGTTCACATCAAAACATACTCAGTTTCACATAATAAAACATTTTAAAATAAAAAACACAAAATCATCACACCAAAACATGACTCACACCTAACAACCAACCCAAAAAACAATTTTATAAAATAACGCACCTGTTTTCACTCACAAAACATCACCGCTTTACATTAAAAAAAATATGTTCCCAACACTTAAACATGTTCACTACCTTAAAAAAAATATAGTTCACACCCAATAAAAAAAATTGATTAACACTTCTATAAAATAACCAAAACACAACCAAAATGAAAAACACACCATTTAAATTATTTCCGAAAACACTTTAAAATTTATAAAATTATTTTTCCAAAGAGTAACCCAAACAACTTCAAAATGTCTAACACACCACAAAATAAAAACAAATAACACAATTGTAGATTTAAACAAACTTGAAATCATCAAGGCATATTGACCAATTAACTTGAAAAGGCACAAATCAAGAAAATGAAACCCCGCAGACTAACTGCACACTCTACTCAACGATAAAAAAACATGAAATACAAAACAAGGTCTCAAATATTAGTTAATTTGAGAAAAAACACAATGAAAGAACTATACTGGAAAAAAACTTGCAGGAGAGGTGTGTGGATGGTGCACAGCTGGGAGAGGGCAAGGCTGAAGCCATGCGAGGCTGAGGTCCTGCGAGGGGATACCAGTCGCGTCGGGAAGGAGGCCGGAGGAGGGATTTGCGCTGGCGGAGGTCGCCAGAGGGAGGAAGGTGAGGCCGAAGGGGGGCGGCCGGATCTGGCGAGGGCGAGGTCGGGGTGTTGCTGCTGAGTTGAGGGAGAGGTGAAGCTTGGATGCAGGAGGCCAGGCAGACAAGGGGGGCAAGGTCGATGTTGCATATAGGGGAGGCGAGACCGCTTATGCAAGACGACGAGCAGGAGACCGGGTGAAGCGCTGCAATGAGGAAGGGGAAAAAACGGGGCGGCGATGGACTGCAGCGGGAGGTGGAGGCAGATCAGTGCGGGTGGAGGCCGAGGGAAGGGGCGCCACATGGGGTGGCTGCTGGGCGAGGTGGAGGGAGCACTGGGGGAGAGGGGCTGGTGGCGAGGGCTTGCGGCGCGTAACAGGAACAGGAGGGGGCTCGCACAGCGGCTAAAGAAAAAAAAGGGGGGCTCCGCTGGGTAGAATTTGGGGTTCGGTTTTTTTATCACAATATCATTATTACAATATTAATAATAATAATAATAATAATAAACATAATAAAAATAATAATAATACTATAATAATGTTAATAATATTAATAATAATAATAGTAGCACAAGAATAAAAATAATAAATACAATGAAATGAAGATTAATAAATATATATATATATATATATATAATGTTAATTACACCATATTATCAAAAATAACAAAAATAATAAAAATAATAAAGAAGGGGAAAAAATCCTGACACCTAGGCCGATTGCACGGTGACTGCCAATCGCGCGGCGGCCGCGCATGGGTTCGAAACCCAGTAAAGATGTTAAACGACAACAAATTTGATCTGGGGCTCAGCCCGGACCTCGGCGCGAACGCTCAGAACCAAGAAATAATAAAAATAAAATAAATAGAAAAGGAGGTTGTGAAATTGGTAGTATCTTAGGATGATTTTCCTAGAGTACTTGGTTTATGGAATGATGCTAATAATGAATAAATAATTCTTAACCCATGGGTTTGGTGTTGATGGAATGCAAATACTAAAAAGATGCTAATCTTGATAAACCATGGAATCGGTTTGGATTATGTTCAGAGGTCATCGACTTCACTTTGATGAATAATGTAATGCAATGTCGAATAATTTTAATAGATAATTAATTTTTAATGAATTAATTAAAAAAATAAAATGATTAAAATGAAATAATTAATTAATGTACCTCTTTTAAATGTTTATGTGCTTATAGGATATCTAGTCTTAGTGGTGGTAGTCAGTAGTCTAAGTGATGTTAGCTGCAGTTGAGTCTGAGACTAGGTGATGCCCATAGTGTGGTTATGAGCTATATTATATCCTATATATTCTATGATTTCATATGTTTCCCCATATATGTCAGTTAGAGACATTGAAACCTGGTGGACTCTGGGAGGGTGTTTTCCCCAACATCCTGATGGGTGGATGGATGAATAACTACCCCCTTTGCCCCCTCACTCTCCTCTTGGTAGTGAATGGTGCTGGTATGCACGATGGTTAGTTTTCCCATATATGTGTGTAGAAGGTTGTGATGGCTTGTGGTTATTTCACACACATGTATTGTCATATATAATATCCAAAATATTATTATAGGTATGGTGTGTGTAGGTTGTGATGGTGTGAGGTACATACTCAGTGTATGGGTCGTAATAGATTGAGGTATAATACCCAATGTATGATACACATCATACAAGCTATGGTGGGTCTAGGAAACTAATTGGTTACTATATATGGATATGTGGATGGGATGATGTGATGATGTGATGCACGATGTGCATGTTATGATTCCTTGCCCAGGTGATTTCGGGCTGGCCTATTTTTAAGAGAGATGGATCAGTACGTGCGACATTGGGGTAGAGTGGAAAACCAGTGGGGAACAAGAGCAGGGTACCCTTGATGTTTTATTATATTATATTCTCTCTTGTATGTGATACTTGGTGAGAGTTAGTCATGGTGAGGCTGAGAACTTAGTATACCTATTTAAGTGATGAGTTAGTTTTACTATTGTTCATTGTGCTTTAGCATGATTTCTTTATCTTTTGCATGAGATGCTTGAAGGAGGATCCTACTAAGTATACTATTATTCTCACCCTACGTATATATAAACTATTTTTCAGGTCATCTGGAGTATGTTGGATATCGAGCTGGATATTACTAGCTCGTGGTTTTTCAAGAGCTAGTTAGGATGTGTGGTCATTGTTTTTTTACCTTTTTGGTACTTGTATTTCCCTTTCAAATTGTTATAGTACTATATGGGATTTCATGTTTGTAGTTGGGATTTATTTATATACATATGTCTGAATAGGTGTTGTTTGGTGTATCCTTCTTATCTCTCTCTTCCACTTTTTTCTCTTAGAGGGTAATGCCTCCCATATGCATGTTTATTATACCCTCACTGTTAGTCTTCAACCTGAGGCCTACTAGAGGTGGGACTTGGGCCGTCATTATCTCTCTTCCCTCATTTTGATATCTTTTTCGGGAGGGGTCATGACATTAAATATCATCAAAATCATGGCATGAGGGAAATCCATGAGCACCAGAAGCCTATTAACTTTTATAAGTGGATAAGTATTAGGGTATACATAATAATATTTTCCTATAAAACATTTATCAAAACAAATTACTTATTTTTCTCGATGTTTTTATAGTTCCTAAAATAAACTAATGGAAAACATTGTGGTTATTACATTTGAAAATCTATGAAATATATTATATATAAACAAAAAACTAGAATCCCTAAAGAGGCATTTCCAATTATGATTATAATTTCATTTAAAAAAAATTTAATCCTTTGTTTTTTTATATTTTTATAGTACTACCAGGACTGTCAAAAACCCTATAATTCAAAATAGGAAATGTATTTTGGTTTAGAAATGAATGGGAAAAATATATGGTGTTAGAATGTATGCATGCATCATGAGGAGGTGACTTCATACAACTTATTTAGTTAAATTTCTCATAATTTTATCAAAAAAAATTAGTTAATTTCCTTATCATTTTTTTATACTTATTTAGTTAATTTTCATTGATATCATGAATAAATGACTTCATCAAGAGTTTTTTTTTCTTCATCCAATTTGTGCTCTATTAATAGCATGAAATTATTGGAGAATAAATGATTCTTAATAAAGTATTGAAAAAATATGATTCACTCAAGTACTATTCTTTTTTATTTATTTGATCTATTTATATTAAGTAGTGTGTGCTTTTAGTTTATAAATGACTCAAAGTGCATGTTTTCAGTTTAAATTGACATTTTAGTTAAAAATAAACACGACACACTCAAAACTGAGAAAACATGGTTAGATTGTTTTGATACTTTAAGAAAAAAATACATAAGTCATTTTTTATGTGTAGGAATTAGTCGTACCTCAATCTGATACATGGCATGACCAGTATGACTTAAAATGATTGTTTTCGGTTTGAAAATGAAATTTTAGTTAAAAACATGTGTCACTCACTAAAAACTAAGTAAACATGATTGGATTGTATTTATACTTTATGAAAATGATCCTTAAGTCATTTATGACATGTAGGAATCAACCTTACATCAATATGATGCACACTATGACTGGTATGACTCAAAGTGAATGTTTCCAGTTTAAAATGACATTTTAGTTCAAAAGTCACGTGAAATACTAAAACTAATGAAACACATTCATATTGTTTTGATGCTTTAGAAAAATATCTATAATTCATTCATGGAATATAGGAATAATCCGTACCTCAATATGATACATAGTGTATCCGATATGTCTCAAACTGTGTGGTTTCAGTTTAGAAATGATATTTTAGTAAAAAAGATGCATGGCAAACTCAAAACTAAGAAAAAAAATTCATATTTTTTTATACTTTATGATAAAAATCCATAAGTCATTTTTGACATGTAAGAACCATTCATACCTAAATATGATACACGGTGTGACCGGTATGACTCTAAATGAGTGTTTTTAGTTTAAAAATGTGTGTTAATCATTTAAAACTAATAAAAAAAGCTTGGATTATCTTGATAATTTAGTAAAATGACCCTTAATTCATTCATGGTGTGTATGAATCAACCACACATCAATCTAATGCACGATGTGATATTTATGACTTAAAGTGAATGTTTCTAGTTTAAAATGACATTTTAGTTAAAAAAATGCATGAAAAACTCAAAACCATGGAAACATATTCATATTATTTTTATACTTTAGGAAAAAAATCCATAACTCGTTTGTGACATATAAGTATCAATCACACTTCAATCTGAAACACAGTGTCACCGGTATGACACAAAGTGTGTATTTTTATTTAAAAATTACATTTTAGTTAAAAAGAGTCATGACATGCCTAAAATCAAGAAAAACATTCATATTGTTTTGATAATTTAGGAAAATTATCCATATATCATTTTTGATGTTTAGGAATTAGCCTCACCTCAATCTGATACATGGTGTCACTGGTATGACTCAAAATGTGTGGTTTCAGTTTAAAAATGAAAATTTTAGTTAAAAACATGTTTCACTCACTAAAAACTAAGAAAATGATATTGGGTTATCTTGAAACTTTAGAAAAATGATCCATAATTCATTTGTGACATATAGAAGTCAGTTTCACATCAATCTGACACACGATGTGACCAATATGATTCAAAGTGCATGTGTATAGTTTAAAAATGACATTTTAGTTAAAAATGTGCATCACTCATTGAAAAATTATCAAAAATGTTTATATTGTATTAATACTTTAGGAAAACTATCCTTAATTTAGGGATGTGTAGGAATCAACCACACGTCAATCCAACACATGGTATGACCAGTATGAATCAAAGTGTGTGTTTTTATTTAAAATTGACATTTTAGTTCAAAACACACATCACATGATCAAAATCGAGAAAACACATTTAGATTGTTTTGATACTTTAGAAAAATTATCCATAAATTATGTTTGACATGTTACAAGGCATACCTTAATCTGATACATGGTATTCTTGGTATGACTTGAAATGTGTGTTTTCAGTTTAACAATGGAGTTTTAGATAAAAAGATGTGTGATATACTCAAAACGAAGTAAACACATTTATATTGTTTTGATACTTTAGGAAAACAATCCATAAGTCATTTTTTATGTGTAGAAATCATCTGTACCTCAATCTGATATATGGTGTAACCCGTAAAACTCTATAAATGGGTGTTTTTAGTTTAAAAGAAATGACATTTTAGTTAAAAACATGTGTCACTCACTGAAAAATGAGAAAACATTATTATATTTCCTTGATACTTTAAAAAAGTGATCCATGAGTCATTTTTGACATGTAATAATCATTCACATATCAACCTAACACATGGTGTGATTGTTATGTCTTAAAGTGAATGTTTTCAGTTTAAAAATAACATTTTAGTAAAAATCAAGTGTCACTTTCTAAAAACCTATAAAAGACACTTGGATTGTCTTTATACTTTAGGTAAATTATTCTTAATTCATTTGTGATGTGTAGTAATCAACCGCATGTTAATTCAACACATGTTTTGATCGGCATTACTCAAAGTGTGTGTTTTTATTTAAAATTGACATTTTAGTTCAAAAAATGCATGACATACTCAAAACTGAGTGAACACATTCAGATTATTTTGACACTTTAGTAAAATTATCCATATGTCATTTGTGAAATTTTTGAATCATTCTCATCTCAATATGATTCATGGTGTGACCAATATGACTCAAAATGTGTGGTTTTAGTTTAAAATGTCATTTTCGTACAAAAGACCCATAACATACTCAAAACTAATCAAACACACTCATATTATTTTGATACTTCAGGAAAATAGTATATAAGTCATTTGTGACATGTAGGAATTAGTTATACCTCAATATAATAAATAGTGTGATCGGTATGACTCGAAATGTATGTTTTCAGTTTAAAAATGACGTTTTAGTTAAAAACTCATGTCACTCACTGAAACCCAAGAAAACACACTCTGATTTTCTTGATACTTTAAGAAAACTATTCATAAATAAATTTTGATGTATAAGAATCATTTACATTTTAATCTAATATACGGTGTGACCAGAATGACTCAAAGTGTATACTTTTAGTTTAAAAATGACATTTTAGTTAAAAAAGTGCTTCACTCATCGAAAACCTATAAAACAAACTCTGATTGTCTTTATACGTTAGTGAAACATTCCTTAAGTTTTTTTTTATATGTAGGAATCAACTACGTGTCAATCTAACATATGGTGTGACTGGTATGATCTAGAGTGTGTGTTTTTATTTAAAATAGATATTTTAGTTCAAAACACACATCACGTGCTTAAAATCAATCAAATGTGATCATATTATCATGATACTTTAGGAAAATGATCCATAAATCATTTTTGATGTGTAGGAATCAACCATACATTAATATGACACATAGTGTTCCTAGTATGACTCAAAGTGTATGTTTTTAGTTTAAAATTGACAATTTAGTTCAAAACACACATCACATACTTAAAACTAAGAAAATGAACTCACATTGTCTTGATAATTTGGTAAAATAATCTATAAATCATTTTTTATGTATAGAAATTAACCACATATTAATCCCACATGGTGTGTCTGGTATGACTCGAAGTTTATGTTTTTAGTTTAAAAGTGACATTTTATTAATGTATTGTTTCATATTTATTTTTAATTTATTTCTTTATGGAATTACTAATATAAGAAATATTTTTTTTATATAGGTTTACTCTTTTGTTCAAGTTGGGGTGGTTTGTTCAACAACTGGTAGCATGATCGGGCTCTTTTGAGAGGGGTTCATGGGCCAAATTCAACAAAATATTGATGTTTTTAAATTTTTTGTTGTTTGTGATAATTTGTATATACTGATGTAATTGTACAAGCCAATTTTTTAAATATCTATAATATAGTGTGTGTTTTTCTTGTATTTATGATGTAAATTTAATTTCAATTAAATTTTGTATTTTCTACTGCAGTGTGTTGTAATTTTAGCAGTACACTACTACAGCATGGCTTTTATCAACGTTATTTCTAGCCCTGATAAAACGTCCCTTCATCAGTGCTAAAAACATGCTGATAAAGGTGGTCCTTTATCAGTGATAAAAATAGCACTGATAAAGGTCTCCCTTTATCAATACTAAACTAGTGTCGGCAAAGGACCACCTTTATCAGCACTTTTTTTAGTGCTAATGAAGGGCCCCATTATCAACGCTATTTTTAAAACTGATAAAAGATGTTAACTTTTAACGGCACTTACAATATCATCACTAGAATTGATAAAATCCATATATGTGGTAGTGCATCCTTGTTCTCGTGAAGGGCATCACCTTCCTGGGTATCCTTATCAGTAACAAGGGTTACAATATCCCTACTTGTAGGATTAGGGTCCATGGGTGAATGCCCAAGTGTAACAAAAGCTTCTTTTATTTCCTCCATCCTCCTAGCCAGTATAGCTTCATCATCTCCACCCTGAGCCCTCTGAAAAATCTCAACATACATAGTACCAAAGTCAAGAGTATGAATTTAGTCAAACATTAAGAAAAATACCATATTTTTAGTCACTATTGACATGTCCTCATTTGAGGCACCATTGATAGAGCCTTTATCCTTCTATAGGTTTTTCAAAACCTCCACTTTATAGGTTATTGAAGCGTGTATTGGATTTATAGGGTCTAAATCAACAACACCATCAACCCCAACCATAGTCGGGGTAATAAGTGTATAAGAATTCTGGAGATCCTTAGATTCAAGGAGGTTAATCGAGTAAGACTTATGGATATACTTTAGAGGTCCCTCTGAATGAGGCGCATTGGACATCTTCTTAGAAATGCAAGCCTCAAAATATTCCATATCAATTACACCTTTCACTCTGGTTTATAATTTTTCCCTAGTGTTGTGTCCATAACTGAGACAGACCCCTAGAATGTATTTCCAGTGTGGCCAGAACCAGGCATAACTACTTTAGTTTTACCTATATCCATCTTAGAATCCTTTCCCAGGTTCCATGAAGTAGATGAATGCTTCTTTATTAGCTAGATAAATGAGACCCATCCCACTAGGTTAGAGTGTTTTTTTCCTTTGTTATTTCCTGAATGTAAAAAATTCTCTTCATATAGTGCTTCAAAGTCCATACCATGATATGAACTTAGTTCAGTTATACCTTATATCTTCTTTAAAGTGAGACCAACCATTGCATTAAGCTCCACCCTTATTGTAGGTCTATAAGCCTCAGTGACCTCAGTTACCCTGTGCTATGAGAATAATGTTAAATCCTTGACCACAATAGTTGTAAAGGAGGGACTCACCCCATTCCTCATCCAATGTAAGTAATCCTCAAGCCATCATGAACACTTAAACTAAAAACCCCATGCTCCAATGTATTTCTAGCTTGAAAAATAGGTCTTTCCCCTAAAGTGGGATTCTTAGTTTGGACTTGTTCTACAATAGTAGGAAAATATGAATTATCTACATTCTTCATCTGTTGCAAAGGGTTAGAACCCCTACCTCTAATCCCAGACATCCTAACCTGTAGAGCTCTTATATTCTCCACCACACTAGCAGGCTTCATGAATTTACAATTCTCCAACACATGAACATTATTCATATATAATATACCTTTAAGACAAGCATCATAATAGTGCCCAATATTTTCACATTAGTTGCAAAAGACACAAGGCTTATCAAATTAAATCAAAATTTCAATTATATGTTCACCAACAATCATTAAGAAGGGAGGATTTTACCTTCTTCGAATATGATTCTCATGGAGACGTTAGGCGTATTAATACCGCATTTGAAATGATAAAATTTTATTTTCACACACACATATATTACAAGATTTCAAATATTAATTAAATGTTATTATATCTGGTATTATTTTCATTAAAATATTTCAAAAGTATGATTTAAAATCATACTTAAATCTAATTTTTATAGTTGAGTGGTTCTTGAATTTTTTTTCAAAAAATATAGTTTGGATTCAGTTTACTGTTTTCTAGGATTGAAACAATTGTCACATTTCTTATGGACTCTTAAACAACAACAACGATGGGCCCCGTAAGGGGCGTCTCTCTCTCGCTCTCACTCTTTGTGCGCTCTACCCCTCTAGGGTTTCTTCATCTCGGTGGTGAGGGGTCCCGATCACCTCAGCTTCTCCTCCCTTCCTCGGTGCATCCTGGCTTCCAGATGACTCGGAGCCATCATGTTGAGCAATTGTCAGATGGGGTCTCGGCTGTGTTCAGTGGTCGCCATCGGGTTTTCGGCCAGTTGGGGTTGTTGGTGTCGGAACATGACAGGGTCGTCGTCTTCCTCCAGGTCCATTAAACATTCGTAGATAACTGTTGGGTCGGAGTTTTTAAGATGCAACGAAATAAAATAAAAATACCAAAATTATCGTGGTTCGGAGAAAGCCTACTCCACCCGAGAATCAGTAATTTTATTGTCAAATAAAAATTACAAGTCTCACAAATCACACACTTCAATTGACGCAACAATCTCTGCTCCACTTCGTGCTTTATTTCAACCGCCTTCATGATCTCAGGTTCCCCTCTCCGCTTGCAGCCACGTCGTGCACCGCACACCACTACTCGAGCCCTCAGCATTGTGAATCCGTCAATGCTTCACTCCAATATGCAAGGGCTTTGGAACCTTCAAAAGGCGTGCCTCCTCTATTGTCTGTCATGCATTTTATAGGCCTCCCTTTTTTTCAACCTTCCGCGTGGTTTAAATGCAGTCAAAATGAGATCCTATTTTTTAGGACAATTAAAACAAATATTCAGATTTCAAATCACCCCCCAACAATAAATATTCCGTTGAGAATTTAAATCACCCCCAACAATCTCCACCGTGATTAAAAATCTGAATAGTTCACCATCATCATCCATTTTGACCATTAATTTCATGCCCAATATTGGCATGTCCCACCACACCCATAACGGGTGTACAAATTCTCAAATCTGATGAAAAAAATGTTGTGGCTCCACCGTGCCACGAACGACTGAAGAAAATGTCACATTCCTTTTCAAATATCCATTTGCAGACATATCCTTATGAACATCACCTGTAATGGTACTCTGGGGCCTCAATGAAGATTCACCTGCATGAATCAACTTGTATAGATTCCCAACTTTCTTCCCTTTGATCACGGTCATTACTCCTCGCATCACTTTGAGAACTCCACCGTTAGTAGAAAACCTAAAACCTTTGGAATTCAACATACCCAAAGAAATTAAGTTCATTCTCAAATCAGGTACATACCTCACATCCGAAAGTGTGCGAAAAACCCCATCAAACATACGAACTCGCACCGTACCGATTCCAACAATTCGACTTTCTGATTTGTTGGCCATTTTCACAATATCACCTTCATACTTCTCATAACTGTCAAAACATTCCCTTTTTGCACATATATGATAAGAGCAAGAGGAATCTAAAATCCAATCTGAATCATCCACATCTTCCACAGTTGTAAACAATAAATCACCAGCATACCTTTCATCTTGAGTCACGGTATTCGCCTCAATTGTTTCTTCTATTGTTTCAGCTTCTTTTTCTTCTTTCTTCATTCTCTCATAGAACTTCTCACAATTTCTTCTCATGTGACCTTTTTTTCCACACTCCCAGCATACAAAATCTCCTCTTGGTCTTGATTGACTTCGATCTCTCCTGCTCCCTGAACCATTCTTTCATTCTATTGACCTTCCATGATAGTTACGCCCACCAGTCACTGCAAAGAGCCCACTGTTGCCTGATGATCCATCATCGTTGGTCTTTCGTCGAGTCTCGTTCATTAGCAATGATGAAATAACATCATCCAGTTTCAGAGTGTCTTTTCCAAATAACAATTTAGTGACGAGATTGTCATACGAATCTGGCAAAGAACCTAACAAGAGCAAAGCCTTGTCCTCTTCTTCCATTTCCACAGGCACCACGTTGCCTTCATCATCAGTTTTGATCACCACAGAAGACAATTCTGTCATGATTCTGGTGAACTCATCCAAATGGTTTCCCAAATCTCCGTTTTCTGAAATTCGAAGACGATACAATCGTTTTTTCAAATATAAACGATTTGTCAGAGATTTAGATTTATACCTGGCTTCCAGCTTCGTCCAGATCTCCTCTGGATCTGTTAGATTCATCACCTCTCGTAGTGTATTGTCCGCCAAATACAATTGAATGGTGCTCGTTGCCAAATCTCTCATATCTTGCCAATCATCAGAGCTAGTCTTCTCCGGCTTCTCTGATTTTTTATTCAATGCTTTCATTGTCCCTTCCCGAGTCAAAATATTTTTTACCCATTGTTGCCACAATGTGAAATCATTCTGCCCATTAAACATATCAATATGGACAGAAATCTTTGGACGTGAATCTCCCATAATTATTCAGCAAGAAAAATGGATAACCAACCTCTGATACCAGATGTTGAGGAGAATCCCGAATTCGGGCCGAAAATTGCTTGCCAAAAATATCGTGAGAAACCCATCGAAATATGGAAGCGATATGAGCAAAATAAATAAATCAGCACACAGGTTTTTTTATTTTGCTCATATCGCTTCCATATTTTGATGGGTTTCTCACGATATTTTTGGCAAGCAATTTTCGGCCCGGATTCAGGATTCTACTCAACATCTGGTATCAGAGGCAGGTTATCCATTTTTCTTAGTGAATAATTATGGGAGATTCATCCCCTTGATAGTTATTCTCTCGATCCTTCCGGCCTAGCTTCTCGGCATCTCAGTTTTACATCCCTTGGTTCCGCGTTCAGAGTACTGTCGACGAAGCCTTCACCATCGCTCACCCTCCGTAGTCGGTTTCTGAGGATTTATGCTTCCTGGTTTGCTTGCGGCCTTGTTTTGGTATGGTCTGTCCCTTTGCAGCTTTCCTTTTTTGCTTGCCCAGGCTTCGGATGGTACTGCTTCTCCCGGTATTCCTCTGCCATTTTGCTCTGCCCCGCCAAGCCTGACCCCAATTTGGTCGAGTTCGATGTCTCCCATGGCATTTTGGATGGTGTTGGTGTCCTCAGTGATGGAATTTTAGTTTTGGTCCTCTGGAATGGTGATGTTGTTTCTTGACTTGGAAATGTCGATGAATCCCTCCCTGTCGAACATCCTCCATTGATGGTTCTGGGTGTTCTGGTAACCCTGCCCCTCCCTCTCTCTGACGGTCTGGTTTTCCGGCTCCCGACGTAGCGTGTCATGGGGTGATCACTGGTGCGGCGGTGGCGCAGCGTCCCGAGGAAGGGTAACATGTGCGATGGTTTTGAGGTGGACGCAGTGTACGATGGTCTGACTTGCGTTGGTGGTGCTTTGTGGCAGTGGATGGGGTCATTGTGTGTCGGGTCCCAATATATGGATGGCATAATAGTAAAGAGGTGGGTGAATTGACTGTTTTTAATTATTTTTAAATGCTTAAAAATTTTAGGTTAATATTTTTGGTGGAAATAAAAATAAATAAACACATGATTTTTATAGTAGTTCAGATCTAATTGATCCTATGTTTCCTTTTCACTACTCTCAAACACAAATAGAAATGAAACCCACTATAATCAAATCAATAACTTTTGAAGGTGAGTCAAAACTATTTACAACTACCTTTTGAAACCCTCGAGGCACAACCCAAGATTTACTTTTGCACACCTAGAGTCACAACCTAGCTAGATTTCTTTTGAGGTGATGGAAGAAACTAACCTAACTTTATCCGGACTAAGGCACAACCAACCCCCCTGCCTTTTATCGGCTTGGCACAACCCATACCTTTTTTTGGGGGGTGGTACAACATGAAAATCCTACCTTTTAAGGGTAATATAACCCAATGAAATTACACACATAGAAATAATAGAAAGAAGTATAATCACAGAACCAGTTGAACAATGAGAGCTTCAGATAGTTGAGGTAGAGTTCTCTCCAACAAAAAAGGACCAAACGATGTTGTCCAGCTAAGAGAGTTGCAAAGATGATCGATATTGCACAGTTTCATTCAATAATATCCTCAACCTATGTTCTTTTCTATGTAAAGGTTCTGGTTCTATCAAACTCTATTTAGAGAGTTCCTTCAACACGCCAAATTCAAAATATCAAAAAACTATTGCAATTCATCTTCCCCATAGCACTACGCATGTGTGACTTCAACAAACTACTTTAGAGTTGTTTGGTGCATCTTTCCCAAAGACGTTTCACATGTGTTTTCTTTTATAATTTGTAAACATGAGCAAGAAATATAATAAGACTTGTTAGAACAATTAATACAACATTAAATATTCAAAATATAAAACATTAGATTTCTTTGGAATACTCCCCTATAAACCATGCAAGACAAAATTTTCATATTACAAACATTTTAAATTTAAAACTCGTGATTTTCCAAGAAATCATCCTAAGTATTCATCTCACGTTATTACAATTTAAACCTGCATGAAATTGTTCGAAAAAATTTTCTTAACAACAAAAAAATTAGTTTGTCATTAAGAAACAATTACATAAAGAAAATAGTTAGCAAAAATATACAGTAAATCAAAATGAAGAAGTGTATGAAAAACAGAGCATATATATAGGATGAAATTTTTGTGATAGGATAGATTTTGGTGCAAGTAAATCCTCATGGTAGGTCACTTCCCATGGTAAGTCACTTCTCACAGTAGGTTATGACTTTATTCATGTGGTCGATTGAATTTTTTTGTGTGGTCGCTTGTTTGTCTTACACCTAGTCGACTTTATTCATGTGGTTGGTCACTTATGATTAGTCAACTTTTGTTCATGTGGTTAGTCAAGCCTTATGATTACTTCAACTTTTGTTCATGCGGTTAGTCAAGTACTTAACCAGAATTATGCAAAATAGACTAATAATATATTTAACAGTATATGATATCCCAACCTATATTGATGTGGATTTTCTCTAAAAATTAGTTCATAATAAACATAATGAACAAAAAGACATTAGAAGTCATGTTAGATGGAATAAAGGACTAAACAAAAACTATGAGAAATTATAATTATACAAAAAAGAAGAAGTATTGTAATTATCAAAACATAAATAAACAACATGGTTCAAGGAGCCTTTTCAATAGTATGCTCGTTTTATTTTTCTAAAGCACCCATATACTATAAAAACAATTGTTGATGTGTTTATAAAGGAGTTTGTCAGACTACCAACGCTATAGTTAGTGATGGAGATATGATATTTATGAGTTTATTTTGGTGGGAACTTTTCAAGTTGCAGGGGACACCACTGAAGATGAGCTCATCCTACAATTCACAGAGTGAAGGCCATACTGAGGTGGTGAATAGGTTCCTAGAAATGTATCTTAAATGCTTTACTTTGAACCATACTAGATGCTAGGTAACATGGTTATCCTGAGTCGAGTATAGCTATAATAATTAGTATCATACTTCAACTGAGAAAATACCTTTCAAAGTAGTGTATGAGTGCAACCCTTTGAAGATCCTCCACTCTGCTAGAGGCGAGGTTGCAGTTAAAGTGGTTACTAGTGAACTGATAGACAAGGATGAGGCACTGAAATAGCTTTGGGTTAATCTCCACAGAGCACATCAATTAACGGACAAATATGTTAATTGACCTAGATAGGAGGTGACATATAACATGGTTGACTTGGTGTGGGTTAAACTATGACCTAACAAGCTTAGAGGGGGAGTTAGACTCAATTGTAAATTAGCAGCCTGATATTTTGGATAGTATGTGGTAGCTGAGAAGGTGGGCGTTGTTTCCTATCGCTTAAATTTACTTGAGTTGAGAAAGGCATATCCTATACTTCATGTGTCACAATTGAAGGCAGCACTTGGTGAGCACCCAATGGAAGAAGTCTTTCCCAAAGGCTTTGAAGAAAAAGATGTATGTCTTTAAGTGGTTTTGGCCGAAAGGAAACAGGGTTCAACGCAGTTGTGGTTGGTCAAGTGACATGGCAGAATAGATAAAGAGGTGGGAGGATTCCAATATACATCAAATTCAATATCCAGATTTCTATCTTGAGGACAAGGTGGTGTTTCAAGGATATGAAAATGATAAGAATGTGGGGGAAGCTATAGACCAAGGCCTCATGAGACCTCCCTTGTATTACACTTACCATCGAATGCGAGCTAAGAGGCGAGGATCAGGGGAGTTATCACTTACTGTCAGGGGCAGTGTTATGATTATTCATGTTAATAGTTTATTGGGTATTGGTTATAAGAGGGGAGTGAGGTGTATCAATGTAGGGAGAGCAGTTATTCGGTTAGAAGGGAGGGGGTGAGTTGCCTTGGCCTGTGGTGAGAGAAGCTCCCAAGATAGTTGTCCAAGCTGGATGCTCCTGACCGAATTTTGTGTTCTAGCAATAAAAGTAAGGAATTATTCTGTTTATTTCTATTATTTTACCTTATCATTTTGAATATCCTATCAATGATAGTGTAAAATCTCGTGTGTTTGAACCGGGTTAAAACACGAATATTTTTGAATTTCTTTTTTTTCGATTTATCAACGGGTCGTTCTTTCTAAACCGAGCTCTGGGATTTTATTCTGAGTGTTGAAACACCTAAGGATATTGTTTTTCAAACTTTGATTGAAGTTTTGAGGCAAAGGGGAAGTCGCACGGGCGGCGCACGACTTGTCTAACCGTGCGGCCAAACCATACGTAGTTGAAGTTTTGAGGCAGTGATTAACGCACGGTTAGTGCACGGTTTGTCTAACTGTGTGGTTTAACCGTGCAAGGAGTGTTTGTCGAGGCAGTAGCTAATGCACGGTTAACGCATGATTTTTCTAACCGTGCGAGCAAACCATGCGGCCTAACCTTGTGGGGAGTGTTTGCCGAGGCAGTAGCTAACGCACGGTTAGCGCACGATTTGTCTAACCGTGCGAGCAAACCGTGTGGGCACTTAAGTGGGATCCTAAAAAAGTGGATCTCACATGTTTTTGCCCCTAGATGGCTCGTTTTTCCTCCTAAGCGGCCATAACTTGGGATCACCCTCCCTTGAAGGTAGGAGAACCTCTCCCAAGCGTTTTGGAGGTGATCCGAAGGCTTCTCTTAGCAAATCGAAGCCGAATTCTTGAGGTAGGTAGATGTTCACTACTAGAAATAGGGCCTTTAGCGACCGCCAATGGCGGTCGCTATAGGTAATCTACCGCACCACATTTGGGGCAGCTGCTGTTGGTTGAAGGTGAGGATACCCCCTTTTAGCGACCGCCTCTGGCGGTCCCTACACTATTTTTTTTATTTCAATAGGAATTCTCCAGTAGGCGTTGGAGCATTTGAGGCAGGTATTAGTGACCGCCTACGACGGTCGATAACTTGGAAATTTTTTTTAAAAAAAAATATGCAGTTCTGCTTCCAGAACTGCACAGCTCCAAAAAACCAAATATCAAACAACAAACAATAGGAAAATATAAACAACTCCAAAATAGCACCAAATAACAAATAACAAATATAAAATAACAAACAGCACCAAACAGATCTAGAACAGTAGGAAAAGATAAACAAACAACACCAAACAGCTCCAGAACAGCAGGAAAAATATGCAGTTCTCACATGTCCAGCGATCCAAACAGCTCCAATCCATTCCAATCTTCTGTTTCAAAAAACCTACAAGAAGATACAAAAGATAAACAAAGAAAATTCCAATTGGTTAGTGTGATTGGGTCATGATGGTGATAAGATGATAATGAATGATAGATAAAGAAATAATACAGACATGCACAAATGTATTTAAAAGACTTACTCACACTTATTATCAGGTGGATATTACTTGGTGTAGTGGTTGCAATCTCCCTACCCATATTTTAATTTACCACCAAAGGATCAAGAAATGGAGTAAAATAGTTTTAATGGGTCATTCAGAGATGTGATCATCAACTATCATATATTATCATTATATATTATTAACATTGGAATGAAATCTATAGAACAAAAACACATTCTGGAACCATTTCACCTAACCAATATCAAATTTTCCAACTCTACTTGTTAGACTGCGGTCATAGGCATCCAACCACCTATCATCAAGGAAATCCTTGTGACTGAGGTGATGGCTCACAAACTTCATCAGTGCGGTCTTGGATGACAGTCAATGGGATATATTTGATAACATCGTGCATAATTCGGAACCAAATTAGTGTGTTTTCAAGAGCTCAGCCCCGGGTCCTAGTCCACTGTATAATTTATGTCTACCATAACTCCATGGGCCTTTCCCTGAGGAATATAAAATTCCTAGGTCACCAAAATCCGAGGGGTCTGTATCTGCAGTTTATGACCTTTTCTATATCCTTGGGTAGTAGTTCACACCTTCATGGGACCCCTATGAGAAACTATCCATGATTCCCCTGAACAAAGCTGCTAAAGATGCCCCATATTTTCATGCCAATGGAAGTTGTTCTAAGGTCTGAGATTTTTTTTTCAATAATCCCAACTTTTTCAATAGATGAGACACTGAGGATCTTTTACTCCCAAAAAGTGTATGAAGAAACCCCACTCTACTGTGATTACCTACCAACACCATGTGGCCTCTCCTCAGCCCTCCTCTTCTTGCTACAAGAAGCGGCACCCACTATAGGTATCCAATGTTTATTGATAGATCCTCTTAGAGTTAGAATAATACATGTAGTTATATGCTCATACAAACCTTTCATGACCATCAATTCCATGCTTAGAACCTCCAGATATGTCATATGGTCAATGATCATGACCTGACACCTCAACTTTGGTTGAAGGGTGATTTCAAATATTTATGCCTTATGCACCTCCTCCCCAGCCAAAAGATGAGTGAAGAAAAGATACCACATTAAACAATTACATTAAAAAGAAACTAAAATTGGTCTATATAGAAGCTTCATAAACTTCTTGACATGGTCCTGCTTCATTGTGTCAAGAAATTACTCATCAAAGAAAAGGTCATTGAATGTTTCCCTTGTAAGACCCTCACATCTTCTCTCCTAGTTCACGACACACCACCTCCTCCTAGTGAGTCCATCAAATGTTTTTAATGTGGAATTTTCTCAAATAAAAAATAAATGATTAGAGAACCTAGAAAATCCCACTTAAGGTAACGACCTAAGCAATTATTATGCACAATAAGGGATTTTTAATAGAGACCTATCCTAGGAGGATACCAATGTCAATAAGGCATAACCCTCATAACAATATACAAGGCCTAATACTAGCCCTCTGTACCTACATGTTAGCCAAATTCATATACATATTTTAACAATCATGCTCATGTTCAAATAATCCAAATGTTAGCATAGTATGTCCCAAAATCATAGATAAATACATTTAATAAAAAGAACTACCATGAAGAATATGAAGCTAGTATATATGAAAAATTATCATAGGTGATTATTCATGATAAATGAATGTGCCCAAAACCAAGAAACTATAACAACAAAACATACTCATGATAAACAAAAAATCATAATTCCATAACTATAACAATATTCCAGTCACCAATAACATAGAGGTTTTTTACATAAGATCTATCCATGAACTTACATGAATCATTAAATAAGGTTCCACATAGCCTAAATCATTTATAACTTGTCCCAAACACATTCAAGAAGAAAATAAATGGAAATCACCATCTGATACCACCTTTTGATGTCCCTACCTAAATCACCATATCCTATCAGGAGACTACATGACCCCATGTGTGCCTCCTCATACGCAAGGGGTTTATGAATAGTAGTGATAATTGGAATGGTACAATGGTAAGACTATAATATCAGTATTAATATCCATACACAAGAATAATAACAATAAATGGGAAATAATCCAAAAGGAACAACAAAACTAAATAATAATAAATACAAAATTAGAGTGTATGTTAGGAATTATAGTTCCAAACAAGAACTAAACCAAGGACTCCTAATGTAGAAAATAAATCCCATGTATAAAAAAGACACTAGAAAATAAATAAAGAAACTACCACATCATTGCAGATTATATCCTAGTATCACCTTCAAATAATTCTACATTTAAAATCTAAATCAATATATAACATTAATTCAATAATAAATATAAAAGAAACACACCTCGTGAATATGATGTGTCATGCATGGCCATGGCTGCTACCTCCATCCGGTGTTCCAGGGGCCTACAGCAAATAAAAATTATAAAGATTTTAATAACGAAAATAATAGAATGTAAATAAATAAATTCAGTATAAACCTGCGTCGTATGATCCCCTGCACCATCACCTGGACACACATATTCTCACAGTGTTCTAACCTCAGCGATCAGTTGCGCATTTACCTCCTCAGAAGTGCGCAATCGTGCCTCGAAATCTAACAGCTGCTGTGTATGCCTAGCAACAACATGACCGACAACCTCAGCACGTGATACTACAGAACAAGGAATCCCTGTTTCATAGGTCAAACTATATCCATGCCCGTCACGACCAATAATGTGATGGAATATCTCATCCCTTCGCATGGGAAGCTGATGTTGGTCCTCTGGCATCTATTCTAACTCAACTTCAAATTGAGCATGTGTAATATTTAGCAGTTTCATGTCAAATCCTAAATGAAAACATTGGGAAGATGTAAAATGGGTCTTATAATACATAAAGGGGTTGGGGGATAAAAATTTAAATTTTGGGGATGATGATCATGTGAAAGGTTTTATAGATGAATATTTTACTGGGGACATGGAAGTATTGGTAATGATTACAATAACTTACTATAAGAGCTGCAGCCTCTGGATCATTTCGATCACGAGTCATCATCTACACCGACATTTTATCAGTCGATGCACCTTGCTCTCGTAACTGTATACCAATAAAATATAAAAATGTAACACAAAACCATATTAAATAATAAATTAAAAATTGAATATTAAATACATCATTTCGGATCTGAGACACGTGATGAGTCCCAAGCCTGTGAGGTGGTCCCTGTAACGCTCAATTCTCGGAATGGCGTTCTGACACCTCCTACATTCAATTAATTCAAATTTCAAACAAATAAAATGTCACACATTCTTGAAAATATATATACCACAATAAATATACTAACCACAATGGACTTAGTAGACCAATATGCAGCTAAGTCACACCACTGATATGGGAGAACACCTCTCGGGACTTTTTCCAGAATGTCTGGGGCACCCACATTTGGCACCCAGTGCTCCCTCTTGACTTTGCCTTTATGATATTTTCATAGCTTGCAAAATTTTCCCATACACACTGGCCGAAACTCATTGGGGCACACTTTTAGGTTATTCTATTTAAGAAAAAAAATCACACATGTTAGTATTTTTTAAACACAGGGAAGAAACAAAAATGGTTTTCTTAACTGAACTTCCCTCCAAAGTCGGTCTAATGTATCTTGAGGGAAAGAAGCTCAGTCACGTGTGGTCAATAGAAATCGATGTGGGTCGCGTATGATATGACCCAGTTAGCGAATAAATACAGGGGTAGTCAGTCCCACAAGATGAAATCTCTCATCAAATGAAACATCTATGGTCGTGTCGGAATTCCATGATGAAATGCCATGACCAGGGCCTCTCTTACGAGAGGAAGAAGCGGTCGAGTCCGATCCTGTTGAAAAAAAATATATACATAATTAGACAGATGTGCATATATATATATATATATGGGAAAAGAACATGCATATGGACTTTGGTCCTATAAGAGACCAGTGGTGAACCGTATCAAAGTATTTGGAAGTATCAAAAAAGTTCATATCAATGGTAAATATAGAGATAAGTTGTAGGAGAAATCCAAGGATTGCTTCCTCATCACATATGGTTATGATATCTTTGGATATCGATATAGGATAATAGTAAGAAATAAGTCATATAGGATTAGGATTATATGATATTTCTACTTCTAATAAATGTAGGGGAAGAATAATGTCATGAATAGGCAGCTCCTCCTATAGATACATATTAGTTGGAGTCTCCATGGAATAGTAAATGAATTCCTTAAATCTAAATAATAAATTGTAAATGGAAGAAGTACTAGAAGGTAAAAGAGATATAGAAAAATGGTTTTTTCATTTGAAAGTGGAAACTGATGGAAGTAGGAGATACAAATAAATGTTGGTGGTAAAGGGTTTTTAAAAAAATAATGGGATAGAATCCTTTCTTGCAAGAAGTTACCTAACATTATGGATAATTAGAAGATGGTTAGGAGATGGAATTTCCTGAGGTCCTTTGATTCAAGATGGGTTGGAGCAGGTTGTGGTTGGGAGGGGTCCTGGTGGTCGGGTGGATCATGATGGTTAGGTTGGGCACTGTATGCTGGAGGCTGCGGATGGGGTGGCTTGGTTGCAGGTTGTTGGTATATTGTAGATTGGGATCATTTCTTACTGTTGGTTGGGGTTGTTGCTGGTTGTTTTGGCCGGGTTGGGAGCTTGGATGGTTCTGGATTCTTGTTGGAGTTTGGGTTGTCAGCAGGTTGTGCAAGCGTGGGGTGGCAGGATGGGTGTTGCGGTGGGGGTTTGGTTATGTTGTCCTACTGCTGGTTTTGGGAGTGCTTTACAGGGATATTGGTTGGCCGGTGGCTACTATCAGGTTATGCAGGAGGGGTGTGGTAGGATGGGTGTTGTGGTGGGGGTTTGGTTGTGCAGTGTTGAGATGCTGGTTGGGTGATGCTTTGGTTTACAGGGATGCTAGTTGGCTAGTGGTTGCTCGTTTCTTACTGTCGGTTGGGTGATGCTTCTATTTTAAAGTTTCCTATTTATAGCAATTTTAAGGCCAACAATGATGATACTGCTCCTATTATTGTGTAGGTAATAAAGAAAATTGGTTGGGATGAGAAACCTGGGCAGGGGGTGAATTTTTTTCTCCCTTTAAAAATGTTATCAACTCTAGTGATTTTGATCATGTTAATTCTACTAGGATTGATTTTTTTGCACATAATTCTTTTGGTCTTGCTAAAGTAGAGTCCTCATGTGATGAAAAATCAGAGACATATTCTTTTGTAAAGTTGCATGTTGGTGGTAATGGTAAGGCCAAAAGTGAGGAAACTGATCCCATTACTATGTAGGATTTTATTGGTCTTAATGAAGTAGGGTCCTTGTGTGCTGCTTCTGGACATGAGATCATCAATTTTGAAGATTAAAAATTTTTGGCCACTTCGTTGGCAACTACAAGAAGCTCTAGAAGTGAAAATGGTTTCAAAAACAGTTCTCATAAGGAGGCTAGAAGTGAATATTCTTGTTTTCAGTTTAGTGACGAGTTAAGGGAAGTTACCTCTTCCACTACTTCTGATGCAGGGTCAGTGTGTATGGTCTTAGTAGTTGGAGTTGTACAATGAAAGAATGTTTGGAATTCAGAGTCTAAACATGGTTGTTTGTCGATGAAGTGGAGAATAAGGTGGGTTGGTCTTGTCAATTTACTAACAACTAAGGCTTCTCATCCTTGGATCACCACTGTTGTTCCAATTGGGTCTTTGAACTACTATATATTTGAATTGTTTTTTTAATATTTGGGGGCCCTACTAAACTGTTTATTTTTTTCATTTCCTTTCCATCATCAAATACACATGAACCATCCTACTGAGTTACATTCAAACATACCTTGACCCTGAGATGTAGATGGCTCTTCTGGATGATGTGGATCTGCTTCTTGTTCCCCTAACATGCTTGCAGTCATAGAAAACATTAGTAAATCAACACAGGGATGTCTCTATATCTATAGAAATAATGAACACTTTTTTTAGGGTGTATTTTCATTTTCCATAAATGGAAATCTTCAGAGGATATCATGCAATAAATGTTCCATACAACACTGTCATGACATATACCACTAGGGCCACACATGTTATAGTATTAATTTGAGAGTGACACCACATTCCCATATCCAATAGTCCATGAGAATGAAAGCTGAAACGAGTAAAAATGTCACAGAAATTTGAGACCTTAGACTAATTTACCGTCATGAACACACACCACCAAACTATATACAAAGCATAAGATTTATTTAATTGAATCAACTAGAGTGTATGTAAATACATTAAACATCAACTAGAGTGTATGTAAATACATGAATCTCATAATTTTTCTATGTCTTATGTGACACATACATAAACAGTAAGAAAATGTATGTAACTATGAGTTTACATCCTAACTTTTTAGCTAATGAACCAAATTAGTGTTGGGTTGTTTAATTGAAAATTATCCAAACAACTTGATTGATTTTGTAATATTGATTAAATGCATCGAAGTTAAAAAATTAAAAAAAGTTTAAACAGCTCATAAAAGGTTAAACAATTTCAAAAAAAGATTTTAAAATGAAGAGCGGGAAAACAATTATACCTTTAATTAAACATGAAAATCTACCGTTTCTCCTTCAACGGCCGCTCTAACCCAATAAATATCTTCTTCATGTTGAACTACGGTATGTTGATCAAGTTGTTGGCCAAAAAAGGCAACAGTCTCAGGTTTATCTTTTTCAAATAAAAACACTCCTCACCGGGACATTTTCACAACAACTTGCCAGCTAGGATTTGAAGGCAAAGTAACTAAGAATACTTGTTCTACTTGTGATGTCAAAATGAAAGGTTCATTGCCGAATCGTTCATTTTTGTATAACATATAGTTAAAATTCACTAATGTAAACTGATATTGATCGACTTTACACCCACGCACTGGATCAACCCAATTACACTTTAACAATATGTATTTCAACCCGTGTGCGTATACAACTTCAATGATGTCTGTCAATTGACCATAATAATAACCAGAATCGACGAATGGACAAATGATGCCACTGTTTTGTGTTGCTCGTTTTTCGTCAACATATTTAATGTGAAATCGAACGCCATTAGCATTTATAGTTTTATAATGATGAGCCGTTATAGATGGACCCTCAGCTGGTTGGTTAAATTCTTCAGTTATCATGGGGTCACCTAACTCCCTTAGGTTATGAACCTACATAATTCATAGAATTCAATAATGATATCTGCAGAAATAAATTAGTATTATACTTTTCTCATAATGAAAATAAATTTATATGTACAAAATCCTTGAACCAATCATGAAATGACACATAATGAGATTGTTGAATTTGAGACTCAGTCACACGAGACATCACTTCTTTTAGCTCATTAATGTGTTTCCTGCAAATGATAACGTGGTGTTTAATTGATCAACTTATGCAAACAAAATATGTAAAAGTTAAACAATAAAAGTGATAAGACACTTACTGCATTAATGGTGCAACTGATGGGGTATTGAACAAAATACATCGATGCGCTTGTATCCACTCGATGTTGTCCATATCAAATATGGTTCCTTCTCCAACTGGACCATCATGAATCCGAGAGGGCTTATCTAATTTTGTTTCAACATCCATAAGATATTCTGCACAAAAAGTAGTACACTCATCCATTAGATAACCATTGGCTATTGATGCCTCCAGACGAGCTCTGTTGCGTACAAATCGTTTCAATGTATTCAGATATCACTCAATAGGATACATCCACCTGAATTGCATTGGACCAGCATCCATTACTTCATTAGTTAGGTGCACTGTCAAGTAAACCATAGCATCAAAAAATGAATGGGGAAATAGTTTCTCAAAGTGACAAATCATAAGTACGATTCGGTCCTACAAACTTTTTAAATCACTCATTTGTTGATTTCTTAAACAAAGATGTCTAAAAAATTACTCATCTCAATCAACGGTTGAACAACATTGGGGGATAAACAATCAAAAATTGAGATTGGAATCAACTGTTTAATTAATATGTGATTGTCATGAATTTTCAACCCTTGAAATGTCATGCTCGTCAGATTCACACACTTTGAAATATTAGAAGAGTAACCATCAGGCACCTTGAGCATCTTCAAAATGTAAATAAATGTCTCTTTCTCCTTTTTAGTCATCATATACTATGTAGAAGGCATATATGCCTTGTTTCCCTCAGCCAACTGTAAATGCAACTATTTCCTTAAACCCATTTCTTCCAAATCACAACATGCATTAACATGGTCCTTTGATTTTCCACTGACACCAAAAATGGTCCACAATATATTATCACAAACATTTTTTTCAATGTGCATGACATCCAAATTATGTCTTAGCATGTTGGTTTTCTAATAGGGGAGATTGTAAAAAATACTTTTCTTTTTCCAATTTTGACTGCACTGTCTACCCGCACCATGAATATTAGGGAATGGATGATCCACCAAATCCTGAAATTCATATACCGTGCGGATGTTTTCTTCCTCAATATGTCATAATATTTCTACTCTTGTCATGATCTTTGGTGTTGGGTTGAACTCTCTAGAACCATAAAATGTTACTTTGTCCTTTCTGAACCTGTGTTGAGGGGGGAGAAAACGTCTGTGACCCATGTATTCCCATTTTTTGGAATGTTTAAGCCATACATAATTTTTACTTTTATTGCAACAAGGGTAAGCAAATTCCCCTTTCGTACTCCAACCTGATAAATTTGCATAAGACGAGAAGTCATTGATTATCCACAATAAAGCAACCTGCAGTTTGAACATTTCATTCATTTCACAGTCATAAGTCATCACACCCTCACCCCAAAATTCATTCAACTCATCAATCAATGGCTGAAGGTAAACATCAATCTTATCCCCCAGAATTCTAGGTTCATTAATAAGAGTGGAAAGTAATATAAATTGTTGTTTCATACAAAGCCATAGAGGAAGATTATATAGAACCAACACCACGGTCCATGTGCTATGAGTTTCACCAAACATAGACTTGAATGGATTGAAACCATCTACTACCAACCCTAATCAGACATTATGACCATTTTGGAAAAATCGGGGTGTCTCTGATCAAAATCCTTCCATGCACGAGAGTCTGCCGGGTGGGTTAGCATATCACTTTCCTGATTTCTTTCCGCATTTCATCTCATTAAATTAGAAACTTTAGATGACATAAAAAATATTTTCAACCTCAGCTTCAGGGGAAAGTGATGCATTTTTTTTAAGACAATCAATTTTTCCTGGTTCGCAGTATGACTTTGATGAGTCTGATTTCCCCTGTTATCTTTCCACCTGGAAGCGCCACAAACTGTATAAATATCTAAATGGGCAGTTTCATTTTTGAACAACATACAGTTGTTTTCACATGCATCTATGGTCTCATATGTAAAACCTAAGTTCTCTGTCAACTTACGAGCATAGTAATACAACTCAGGAATCTTAGCGTTGATAGGAAGACCTTTTTCAATAACACCAACAACATGTCGAACGATGTGTCTGACCACTGATTCAAAGTCTTCAAATGCAACAAATCCATGATAAACGACAATTTATTGAAATCAGTACATCCCGAATATAATTCGGTTTTCGCATCATCAAGTATTTCATAAAACCTCCACGAATCACGATCTACACCAGAGCGTAGATTTATCTCACAGGTCTCAACATTCTGAATGTCAATGCCTTTAGGAGCCAACCCATGTACCATTTCAGTAAGCATTTCATGCATTGGATCATTCATCCTCACATCAACATCCATTTGAACTGCATCTGTATTTTGACAATGAATATATTCTTCCCCATGACGAGTCCAACTCTTATAATTTTTCAGAAATCCATTCAAGAATAGGTGCTCCCTCATGGTATCTCATGTGAATTGATATCTTTTTGCACATTTTCTACATGGAAAACTAATATAGTCACTTTGAAATCCTCCAGTGAACTCAATAAACTGCATAATGCCCTCAAAATATTCTTTAGACGTACAATTTGGAAGATCAATACAAATCTTATCCATATTAATATCTGTATAACAAGTAGTAACATTTACACAAGACTTCATATTACAGGCATTTTTCATATCACAAAATATATTTAAAATAAAGACTGACCAATTTCACGTGGACATACCATTGATAAAATAAACAATTTATATCTCTAAATAATAAACATGAGAATAGATAATGGAAGGTTTCATTCAATATGAGTGAAATGACACTATTCATTGATGAATCCATCTGGAAGGTTTCATTCAATATGAGTGAAAGAACACCCTAGAACCCAAAGATAAAACTTTTTCATGTGAATAATTGGGGGACTCGCCACTATTCCATTCATTGATGAATCCAGATGGAAGGCATCAGTTTATTTCCTAAAACAGAAAATCTTATATACTTGAAGTGTATTTATACATAATGATAAATAGAGAAATTGAATCTACTACCAAGAAAATAAGTTCCAAAACATGCTACACAAAAATTAGGGGTAAAAGATGATATAGCTTCCTGGATATCATAACATTAAGGGATTGATCAATCATACACCATTTATAGAGAACGGAGGAATATTAGGGAGAAACAAGCTCCTATATCAAATGAAAAACACTGTTTTTAAAAAATGGTTGGAAAAAAAGCTATCGAACATGCCTAAAACTAAGAACTTGGAGGCTCTAAGTTGATGTATACAACTCTTCAAGGTTCAAGAACAAAGTTCTATTTAATCTTGATTGAATAAAAACATGAATTAAATAAGGAATGTTGTATACTTTAAGATGCCAATATGGATTCTTGATAACAAAAGATGGGATATAACAAAAGAGTAAGATTCACTGCATGAAAATAACACGTGGGAGATAACAAAAATATAATGAGTAAGGAGAAGTGGTAAAGGAATGACTGGCAGTGAAGGAATCAATAGAAAAAATGATTGAAACAAACCAACCTAGGTGGGCGTAGAGGCGGAGGAAGGGCGAGGCGTGAGGAGCGGCGGTTGGATGGGCGCCGACAGGGACTCCTGGTGCGACAGCGGCGACGGGCGAGGCACCAGGGAGAGGGCTTGTGCAGGTCGGCGACGGCGGAGGGAGTTTACGGCGACGGGCGAGGCGCCAGGGAGAGGGCTTGTGCAGCGATAGGTGAGTTTTTGGAGCTGGAAACGGAGGCGGCCGGTGGCGGAGGGAGGGTAGGGCTTGTGCGGGCCGACAGCGGAGGAAGGTAGGGTTTGCGGGGGTGTGCACGAGCGACGACGGGGTGTGTGGGGGAGGGGGTGATAGATAGGTGGGTTTGTTTGGCTTTTTTAATTCTAGAGACCGCCTATAGCGGTCGCTATTTCCCATCATTAGCAACCACCAAAGGCGGTCGCCCGTGTCAGGGGGCTTTTTTGCCCATATTTCTAGTAGTGGTTCTTCTTCGTTCGTGTTCGGTTTTTCAGATCTACTTAGACCTACATCTCCTCTTCTCTCGGTTTCTTAGATATACACCCGTTATGAGTAAATCTAAGTGTGTGGATGTCAAGTATGATGAGTTTTGGTCTTGGTCTTGCTAGGAGAAGTGATCTAAGGTGGGTTCTTGAAGAATCAAACCATTTCTCTTGAGTGTTCTTCGTTCGTTGTGGTTTTCATCAAAACCCCAAGGTAGGGTCCCAAATCTTTAACACTTTATATGAGAATTTGAGCTCCTTTTGATAAATTGAGAATGTGAGTTTCCTTGATTATGATATGTCGATGCATGGCACTTTTGATGTTATTAAATAATGTCGCCCACATGAGATAAATGAGGACTTGAACATGTGTTCATTTTAAGCACGAGTTACTAATTTAGTTAAAGTGATATGATTAAACAGTTGAATGAATTGAATGGTAATAATGAGTAATAGGGTAATTAATGGTATAATTAATTATCAAGTCATGAGTTGGAATGAAATTGTGGCTTTCACTGATTATTGAGAATATTGAATATTTGACATGTTCGGTATATAATTTAGAAACTGGTAATAATTAATGGATGGATTAATTATTACATGTTAAATGGTAAATGGTTAACTAATTGATGATTGGTTAAAGATATGAGATTTAATTAATTAATTATTGAATTAATTAATTTTCATGTATTAAATTAAGATTGTGAATTGATTGTTTGTTACAATTGTTAGCCATGAGTACTTTTGATGCGTATTAGTTTTCCAGGCCTTAAGTTGTCCTTGATGGAGTTGTTTGAAAATATGATATGTTGTGTGAGATAGTTGCTAAATATCTTGGCTTTGTTCAACATGTTTTGTGATGATTATGGGGTGCTTGTAGATTGTTAAAGTTCTGGATGAATCACTGTTTGAGTGGACGGGTTCAAACTTGTTAATGAATTTGGTTAATTAAGTGTTGACTTATCTGAAGATATATTTGTGTTGTTAATTAGTTGTTGAATTAATTAATAGATTGGTTTTGTGGTGTTAGACATGGTATTCTACACCAATGATAAATATATATGTATGATTGATGAATGAGTTGTGAGATAAGGAATGAGGATCCAAATACTCATAGGTGGTTAGAAATGGCGTTCTACACCAATGATAGATGTATATGTATGTTAGATAAATGGGTTGTGAGATAAGGACGGATGCTTCAAATACTCACGGGGTGCTAGACATGACGTTCTGCATCCAGATCGCAAGCGAATATTCTTTTATGGGACACGGACTGATGCTCTAAATACCCATGGGTTGTGAGACATGGACCGATGTTCCAAATACTCACGAGGGTGCTAGACATGATGTTCTACACCCATTAATTAACATTGGACTGTGGGTCCAACTGTTCGTGCATGAAGTGAAGTGATGGGAAATAAACGTGTTTGTGACATAATGATTTTGTGATTTGATTATAAGAAAGGGTTCAGACTTATAAATGAATTGGGTGAATCATTGTTAGTGGATGGACCCAGGAACAAATCTCTATTTTAGTGGACGGTCTTAGACTTAGTATATGAAAGATTAAATTGAATAACTTATGACGCGTTATCCAAGCCAAAGCACAAGCTTGGATCTGGACTTTACTTTGAGTACTTAGATGGTACTTAGAGACATCTATAGGGAGTGACTTATACGAGGGATGTCGGGCGTAGGCCAAATCTCAAGACTTTCATAATAAGATTTGAGTAATTTATAAATGAAAAATGATTATGTAATGATTGTTGAGTATTCATGACAAATGAATAATGCAGGTTCAGACACCAGCTGAGGGCTGAAGCATGTACTTGGGTATATAGTTACATTGTACTGTTCACTTTATTTATGCATGCCTTCATGTGTTTTAAATTATTTATTAAATGTATGGAATTGGGGTAGACACCGGTGGTCCCGACCTACTGAGATTTATATCTCACACCCTACTCGGGCCGCCATTGCACTGGGTACCCGAGTAGATTATATTTGGTTGGAGGATTATACTATTTTCATTTACTTGGGAGATAGGAGTAGAGGACCGAGCAGATGCTCGGGATGCTCGAGGAGACCGCCCTTGGGGCTTTGAGTCATTAATTATTTATTTCTGTATTGGAATGTAAAGCATGTAATTATGTTCACTGTTTTCTATTTAGTAACATTAGCATGTCATGCATGCATCTGCTGTACAATTTGGCGTTGGCCATTTGTTTTGTACAAGATTTATAAAAACCGGTTTCTACTACTTTATCATTTATTATACCATTTCCGCTATTTATTTCCTTTGTTTATTTTTGAACAATAAAAAGAGGGTATAGTCTTACCACTGACTATCCTTAGACCCTTGCTGCTAGTCGACAGCCTCTGGCGTAAGGGGAGATGCGCTTGAGGTCATGTGACGACCGGTCCAACCACCGGTTCAGGGGTTAGTCGGGTCGGGACGCTACAAAGTGGTATCAGAGGTTTAGGTTTCCTTTCTTTTCCTTTGTCTTACTATTTTGGGGTTGGTAGACAGGAGACTAGGAATGTGTCGGTGCTTGGGTTAATAGTCATGCTTGGGATTGATCACCTCATGTACGAGAAATGACCAAGTGGCCAGAGATGGGAATTGATGTTTGTATCATGAGAGGTTACAATTTATATGATTTCACCTTGAGTGGCTGGTGTATTTTCCATTGTTTATTGATTTTGAGAATTTTGAAAAGAATAATTTTCTTGGCCTGGTATGCCAAGGAATTTTCATACATGCATCATGTTAGGCACCTAGAGATTCACATGTAGTGCATATAACATGCCATGTAGTTGCATTAGTAGGATGCCTGCTAATTTGGATTGTGTTCCTTGGGTGCAATCACTACTACAAATATGGCTTTTATCAACGCTAAAAATGGCCATTAACAGCACTAGAAAAAGTGCTATTAATGCCGATGAAGATAAAGGGGGGGTCCCCTTTATTAGTGCTCCAAAAAGCGCTGATAAAGACCCCTTTTATCAGCGCTAAAACGAAGTGCTGATAAAAGACCCCTTTTATCTACACTTTTTTTTAGTGCTGATAAAAATAAAAAAAAATAAAAATAAAATAAAAAAATATTGCCAATCTCGTGGGGGATTTTTACAGCACTTGAGCCCCCCTTTATCAGCGCTTTCCCGCACATCCAGTGCCCGCCCGCACCACCTACACCCTTTATCAGCGCTATCCCTTTAAATCACCCTTGCGCGCGTGCCCTTTCCTCCACCCAGATTTGATCTCAAAACCTCCCCCATGCGCACCTAAATCCTTTGCCACTACCCTATATTGATTTGTTCTCTTATTCATGATATATCTACTTATTTATATATATATTTCGTTATATTTATTCGTACAGTAATATATATTTATATTAATATATATAGTAATATTAATATATATATATATATAGTTATATTAATATATATATATATAGTTATATTAATATATATATATATAGTTATATTAATATATAGTAGTTATATAAATATTCATATATTGGTATTTTAAATAAAATGGATATTAGTTATTATTTAGATAAAGCTAGTGTATTTTATATGTAAATATGTTTAATTATTTATTTAAAAAATTTAATTTCTAGGTGTGAATATATAAAAAATATGTACATATAGTTATATATTTGATTATAAATAGCAGTGCATTATAAAAAATGATAAAATTTCAAAGACATAATATCAATATGAATGTAATACCTTGGAATAAATTCAGTCCCCACCAAAAAAATCCAACAATACCCCCTTAAACGAGGCTGAAAATCCACAAAATGTTAAAAAATATCAGTACCCTGACTAAAAACTCAGTTTTGGAGGCCTTCTGGGACTCTTTTGGCCTCGAAAAACGCTTGACCTAGGTTCCCCCGGGTCACAACGACGTAGATCTCGTCGCATGCTTCGATTTGATATGTGGTAGAGCTCAAACGGACACCCGAATCAAAAGTTATGGCCGTTTGAAGTTTGAGTTGCGTTTTCAACACATTTTGGATCTTTTTTTAATTTTTTTTATTTTTTTAGTCTTTAAATTGTTATTAAATGACTATTACTCCATAATAATTAGAAAATTATTAATTAAAAATATTTTTTTAATTTTTTAAGAATCCATTTTCACTAAATATCTTATATATTAAGTATATTAAGTATAAATGTACATTTATACTTATCTAAAATATATTTAAAAATTATATATTATATTTATATCAATATAACTATATAACTATATTTATATATTAATATATTTTTTATTTTCTTTTTTGAAGTCGACCCTTTATCAGCGCTTTTAAAAAATGCGCTGATAAAGGCCCCCCTTTATCAGCGCTACTAAACAAGCGCTGATAAAGGGGGTCCCTTTATCAGCGCTAAAAAAAAGCGCTGATAAAAAAAGCACTGATAAAGGCACCCTTTATCAGTGTTTTTTTGAGCGCTAATAAAGCCCCCCCCCCCTTTATCAGCGTTTTTTCATTAGCGCTGATAAAGGGGTGGCGCTGGCCTTGCCCAGTTTTGTGGTAGTGAATGTCATGTTTGATCTGCTTTAGCATGCCTCTCTAGATAGCATGTTTCAGTGATAGATTTAACATGCTTAAATTATTATATGCCATACTACCACAATTATTAGCATGTTTTGTTGTTATTCCATGCTTCTATGTTGTATCATGCTGTTGTGGTATTTCTTATGTTTACATGTTAGAGATGTTTTGGATAGGTGAAAGAGGTGCTAAAGATAAAATATGAAATAAATGTTGATTGGGTTAAATGGGAGCCAAAATCCAGCGATAAGGTGTATGGGTGCCTTATCGATTGTTAGGTGGTCACCCATATAATTTGGACCATTAGGTTGATCATGTTAATTTCTGAATTGACATTGGTATCGATTAATGAGAGCAAATTTTCAATCCATGGAGTGTATGGGCGCTTCATGAATTGGGAAATGACGACTCATATTAAATGTGATGACTTGATGCCTTGTGAAATGCTTATAAATGTGAAAGATGTTTAATGTTGATCTGAAATCAAATGGCTAGATTTCAAAATGCAACTGGACCCAAGTAGGTCAGTTGGGGAGTGTTTTTATGGGATGACCCGTTTAGGTGTTTGGAATTCAATACCTATGCGTTTGTTATTGGGTTGCTTTATAGAGAACCCAGGTTGGTTAAAATGAGATTCTCGTAGGTTGCCTTATCTTCTTAAAAGAAATTTATTTTGATAAATTTCTTGAAAATGACGGGCTGTCAACTAACATAAATGTTTTAAAAGGGGAGTTTTGTGAGACTTGCCTATTTTTCCCTTGGGGTGTTTTGAAAATGGTACTTTTGATGTTTTGATTAAATCCTTGATGATTACAGATTAAAAGTGATTAAATATAAGAGGCTTGGAAATGGAACCTATTGTGGTGTCCACTATTTAAAACCCTCATGTAAAGGGTTGTTCGGACTTCTCTTGAGTTGCCTAGGAAAAGAAGCGTGAGTACTTTACGTAGGCGTTCTTCTCCTTAGCAATGGACTTATGTTCGGCTTTTGAGTCTAGTGACTTGTTTGTCGTGACCCGGTTTAGGGTTGACACTTATTCTTCGTAAGGGGCTAACCTGTGGTCAGTAGCGCCCCCAGAACTTAAATTCCTTGCTAGCGCTATGTCTTTTCTCACTCTTTTGGTGTTGTTGGGTGTCGTTGTCCCAGGTAGGACTTCCAGTTTCCAATGAAACCCTTGTTAGAATGGGTGGTGATGTGTTTCTTGACCTTTTTTTGGGATTGAGCATCGAGAAATGCTCTTTGTCAGCTGGTTAGGCGTGCCTCGGGCATGGTTGGCTGCTTTGTTGGTCGTTTGACCCTTCCTTCTTAGTAATGGATGACTGGTTATAGTGCCATCCAGGAAAATGGTCGTATGAGGCAATATGACTCCGTAATAAGTCTTTTTATACTGTTGAGTACGGTCTCAGGTCAACTCCATGTAGAGTGACTTGAGCGTTAAAGAATCAGTTTCTTTTCAATACTTGGAATGGCTTTCGAAAGCCTCGGGTGTTGTGACATGCTGATCTTGTTGTTAATCTAGCGCGCTGGTGAGCGGATGGTCTTTTCTTGAGATATCTAGGGAAATCCTAAGGTGGTTATTGTCACTTTGTTCTTGATGAACGTTTTGGCAGGTGATGTCGAGCTTTTAGAACAGAGTTGTCCGGTAATGGTTTGACTGATCTTCTTCATGACCTCGATTTTCTCTTAGTGCACTCTTTTGGGCACTTCGTCATATAAAGGGTGAATGTGGCTTTTGGGTCTGCGATGTCTTTCGAGGGAAACATGTGAAACATGTTCTGTTGATTGATCGAGATTCAACCTTTTATGTTGACAAGGTCCTTCTAATGATCTTAGATATAAGATCTGTTTCGATGTTTAAGCTTTAGAGTAATCTTTGGATCTAGTTGTAAAGGCTTATCCACCAGGTTTGTGAAGGGTTAAAGGTGTGTTGCGCGCTGGGAACGCAACACGTCACTTCTAACAAGATTAAGTGACCTTTGTTGGTCGGTTGTTTTAGTAGTGGTCTCCAATGGCTTCTCGAATACGAGAGGTTTTTTTTAAGGTGGGTATAATGTAAAATTCCGTGTGTTTGAACCGGGTTAAAACACGAATGTTTTTTAATTTCTTTTTTTCAGTTTATCAACGGGTCATTCTTTTTAAACTGAGCTTCGAGATTTTATTCCGAGTGTCGGAACACCTAAGGATGTCGTTTTTCGAACTTTGATTGAAGTTTTGAGGCAAAGGAGAAGTCGCACGGGCGGCGCACAGTTTGTCTAACCGTGCGTCCAAACCGTGCGTAGTTGAAGTTTTGAGGTAGTGGCTAACGCACGGTTAGCGCACGGTTTGTCTAACCGTGCGGCCTAACCGTGCGAGGAGTGTTTTCTGAGGCATTAGTTAACGCACGATTAGCGCACGGTTTGTCTAACCGTGTAAGCAAATCATGCAGGCACTTAAGTGAGGTCCTAAAAAAGTGGATCTCACACGTTTTTGCCCCTAGATGGCTCATTTTTCCTCCTAAGTATCCATAACTCGGGATCACCCTCCCTTGAAGGTAGGAGAACCTCTCCCAATATTTTTGGAGGCGATCCGAAAACTTCTCTTGGCGAATCAAAGCCGAATTCTTGAGGTAGGTAGATGTTCTTCTTCATTCTTGTTCGATTTCTCAGATCTACTTAGATCTACATCTCCTCTTCTCTCGGTTTCTTAGATCTATGCTAGTTATGAGTAAATCTAAGTGTGTGGATGTCAAGTATGATGAGTTTTGGTCTTGGTCTTGCTAGGAGAAGTGATCTAAGACGGGTTCTTGAAGAATCAAACCGTTTCTCTTGAGTGCTCTTTGTTCATTGTGGTTTTCGTCAAAACCCCGAGGTAGGGTTCCAAATCTTTAACACTTTATATGAGAATTTGAGCTCTTTTTGATAAATTGAGAATGTGAGTTTCCTTGATTATGATATGTTGATGCATGACACTTTTGATGTTATTAAATAATGTCGCCCACATGAGATAAATGAGGACTTGAACATGTGTTGATTTTAAGCATGAGTTACTAATTTAGTTAAAGTGATATGATTAAACAGTTGACCGAATTGAATGTGAAGAATGAGTAATAGGGTAATCAATGGTAGAATTAATTATCAAGTCATGAGTTTGAATGAAATCGTGGCTTTCACTGATTATTGGGAATATTGAATATTTGACATGTTCGATATATAATTTGGAAACTGGTAATAATTAATGGATGAATTAATTATTACATGTTAAATGATAGATAGTTAACTAATTGATGATTGGTTAAAGATATGAGATTTAACTAATTAATTATTGAATTAATTAATTTTCATGCATTAAATTAAGATTGTGAATTGATTGTTTGTTATGATTGTTAATCCAGGAGTACTTTTGATGCGTATTAGTTTTCCAAGCTTTAAGTTTTCCTTGATGGAGTTGTTTGAAAATATGATATGTTGTGTGAGATGGTTGCTAAATATCTTGGCTTTGTTCAGCGTGTTTTGTGATGATTATGGGGTGCTTGTAGATTGTTAAAGTTCTGGACGAATCACTGTTTGAGTGGACGGGTTCAGACTTGTTAAGAAATTTGGTTAATTAAGTGTTGACTTATCTGAAGAGCGATTTGTGTTGTTAGTTAGTTGTTGAATTAATTAACATATTGGTTTTGTGGTGTTAGACATGGTATTCTAGACCAATGATAAATATATATATGTATGATTGATGAATGGGTTGTGAGACAAGGACTGAGGCTCCAAATACTCACTGGTGGTTAGACATGGTGTTCTACACCAATTATAAATGTATATGTATGTTTTATAAAAGGGTTGTGAGACAAGGACTGATGCTCCAAATACTCACGGGGTGCTAGACATAGCGTTCTACATCCAGCTTGCAAGCGAATATTCTTTTATGGGATATGGACTGATGTTCCAAATACCCATGGGTTGTGAGACATGGACTGGTGCTCCGAATACTCACGAGGGTGCTAGACATGATGTTCTACACCCATTAATTAACATTGGACTGTGGGTCCAACTGTTCGTGCATGAAGTGAAGTGATGGGAAATAAACGCGTTTGTGACATAATGATTTTGTGATTTGATTATGAGAAAGGGTTCAGACTTATAAATGAATTGGGTGAATCACTGTTAGTAGACAGACCCAGGAACGAATCTCTATTTTAGTGGACGGACTCAAACTTAATATATGAAAGATTAAATTGAATAACTTATGATGCGTTATCCAAGCCAAAGCACAAGCTTGGATCCAGACTTTACTCTGAGTACTTAGATGGTCCTTAGAGACATCTGTGGGGAGTGACTTATACGGGGGATGTCGGGCGTAGGCCGAATCTCAAGACTTTCATAATAAGATTTGAGTAATTGATAAATGAAAAATGATTATGTAATGATTGTTGAGTATGCATGACAAATGGACAATGCAAGTTCAGACACCAGCTGAGGGCTGAAGCAGGTACTTGGGTATATAGTTACATTGTACTGTTCACTTTATTTATGCATGCTTTCACGCGTTTTAAATTATTTATTAAATGTCTGGAATTGGGGTAGACACCGGTGGTACCGGCCTACTGAGATTTATATCTCACACCCTACTCGGGTCGTCATTGCACTGAGTACCCGAGTAGATTATATTTGGTTGCAGGATTATGTTGTTTGCATTTACTTGGAAGATAGAAGTAGAGGACCGAGCGGATGCTCGGGATGCTCGAGGAGACCACCCTTGGGGCTTTGAGTCATTAATAATTTATTTTTGTATTGGAATGTAAAGCATGCAGTTATGTTAACTGTTTTCTGTTTAGTAACATTAGCATGTCATGCATGCATCTTCTGTATAATTTGTCGTTGACCATTTGTTTTGTACAAGATTTATAAAATCTGGTTTCCGCTGCTTTATCATTTATTATACCGTTTCCGCTATTTATTGTCTTTGTTTATTTTTGAACACTAAAAAGAGGGTATAGTCTCCCCACTGACTATCCTTAGACCCTCGCTGCTAGTCGGCAGCCTCTGGCGTAAGGGGAGACGCGCTTGAGGTCATGTGGCGATCGGTCCGGCCACCGGTTCAAGGGTGAGCCGGGTCGGGACGCTACAGATAGTTTTCAAAATAATAACGACGTGCTATTAAACAAAAATATGGTTTTCATTTGACCATGAAATTTTTTGTAATTCTAAATAAATTGTTTTCAATATATTATATAATTTTAATTAAAAGTTAAATTCCAAAATTTTAGATTTTGAATTTGATAAAATGAATTTCATCTTTAGAATTATCATGTTGAAAATGGTTTATGGTGAATTCTTGAGATTTTTTTAAATAATTTATATTTGGATGAATAGTAAAAAATACAGTTTTTACTAAAAACAATATATTGATTTTTTTTAAATAATTTATATTTATATCATGTTGAAATTGGTTTATGAAATGTGTCTTATATGACAATATACTAAAAATACCATATAATTAATATAAATTAATTCTCACGTCAAGATAAATATGAAACCATTCATTGGTGGTGACGTGATAAGTGCACAATATTGAAAAAATCAAAATTGATGTCTCTCTCTATATATACTATCTATATCTATATCTATATCTATATCTATATCTATATCTATATCTATATCTATATCTATGCATATATACATAGTCATATACATACTATTTTTGAAGGACATTTATTCCATGTGTCCCTCCCTCCGTCATTCCATTCCCTTCGAACCGCGCTCATTTTTTCCGCGGGGTTTCATTCCCTAATTTTCCTCTGCTATGGCTACCTCCCTCTCATTGCTTTTCTCCCGCACCACACGCCTTCCTGCCCGACCGCTCTCTCCGTTCCTGTCCGTCGTATCTGATCAAACCTACGGCTCCACAACAGTTTCTCCCCAAATCCTTGATTCCTAACTTTATTCTACTTCTCATTTCTATGATTCTTCGTTCTACGTTCATCAGTTTTTGTGATGTTCTTCTCTTCCCCTACACATCACATGAAACACAATAATTTTGTATCCCTAATTTTGTAACATTGATTTTACTATGCTTCTTAATTTTAGGGTTCTTCATCGTTCATAGTGAAGTATGATTCCTCCATCATGAAACATTCTCCCCTGCTTCACTCAATGAACTACAATGCTGCTTACCTTGAATCCTACGCATCCGATAACATCGTATCTCCTCAGTTACAATCTACTACTTTCCTCGTCCGTTGAAGTGTACAATTTCCTCCATCAGATATCTTCTCTCTGATTCACTAGACAGGTAATTGAATTTTTATTCTTTGGTATCCGGTACTTCCGTAACCTACTATATTTTATTTTCCGTATGAAAATTTCATGTTTTTATTATTACATTTATCAGGATACCCGGCGATTTGATTTCATAAAACCCTAGGTTTATAACCCTCTCCTATAAAGTTTTTTATCGTTGAAGTATTCTGTCTGGATTTGTTTGGTTTCTTTTTCTTCTCAGACCACCTGCATCATTGATTACTGGGTTTCTTCTGTTTGTTGATAGGTTTCATTACTGAAGTATTATATCTGGCATTCCTTTTCATTTCGGCAACCTTTTCCCTTTCCAATTCAAGATCCTCATCTAAAAAAGAAAACCATGTTTCAGTCTACTTGCATGTACTTTTAGACTCCTAAATGTCCTATATGCATGATTCTATATACTCTGTTTTGAATATATATACTACACAATCTATATTAATTACATACTACATATTATATACTTCGTCCTTACAATGTGCATATTCTGTTCCGTGTACCATGTGTATATTCTGGATGCGTATTCCGTATAATCATATTGTACATCCAATTTTTACTTTAGTAATTCTCTATACATATGTAATGCATAATCAATTTAATTATATTGCACAATCATATTTAAATTTTCCTAATATTATTTGTATATACGTTCTTTATCTATATCCATATCCATATCTATATCTATTCTCGAAATTTCTTCCATGTTTCACTCCCTTTGTTATTCCATTCCCTCCAAACCTCACTCATTTTTTCCATTGGGTTTTATTCCATAATTCACCTTGGTATGACTGCCCACCTCTCATTCTTCCTCTCCCACACCGTACACCTTCCCCCCGACTACCCTCTCTCATCAGTTGCTTGGTTTGCCTCCACTCACCCTAACCTTTCCTCTCGGGCCACTCTCCCTTCTAGTCCGCCATCTCTGATCAAACCTATGGCGCCACAATAGGTTCTCTCCAAATCCTTAATACCTGACTTTATTTTGAAGCTTCCGAGCGCAGCAGAAGCGCTTATCGTGGCCCGACCCGACTTAGCAATTATTGGATTCAATAAATATTCCATGATGTACATGACGTGTAAGCTATGATCAATGAAATTTTTTCTGATGAAACTTGACAGACACGCCAGAACCAAGAGAATCTTTCATATTAAATTTATAATTAATTTAAATAGATAAGAATAAAGAATACCCCGGTCTTGAGATTTTTCATCTAAGAAGATGTTGATCATCTGGAATCCTTTTGGTCTACTTTCATTGCATTTGTAGGATCTAAGTGTAGAATCCCTTTAGCAATGATCAACACATGCCCCTTTAATCTCTAAACAACGTTGATGGATTGTTGGGTGTTAGCGCAATGGATCAATCATCTTATGGTGTTTGCCTTGATCGCGACGACAATTCCTTCGGGACTGATGAATTGTCCTCGCACTCTTATTCTTGATAAGGTGGAGGAGGGAGGAGAATCTCTCAGGATTGTGAGAAGAAACCCTAGAGCGTTCTTCGATCCTGAGAGAGCTCTAGATTTCATTATGCACAACGATTCTTCAATAATCAATCAACTCTAGCACAATAGATATAGTCATCTATTTATTGTGCTTGGGTTAAAATATTATTTAATTTGACGATAGCCCTCAATAATATGTTAAAAATAACCCCATTCCATATAATAATAATAATGATATTATTTTCTCGTGGCGTGCACTAACTGGCATAATGATAAATATTATTTTATCGTTTTGCAAATTAATATTTATCATTGGACCTATCACTTATCCTCATTGACATTTATCAAATACCCAAATAAATATTGTTATTAAATATTTATTCAATAAATAAATATTACATATCCATAAATAATATTTATTCCAATCATTAAATTCAAATTGAATTTAATTGAGATCAATAGAAACTCTTAGTGTGTGACCTTTTAGGATTCTTCCTTGCTGGCATTATGCTGGTTTTTCTAAAGTTCAAGATTATTGTCTAGCAATAGGTCAAGATATCGAAGAGGGAGAAGTTAATGTCGCAACGTCGACAACCACACACGAGCGCACACAATTTAATATAATCCCTTTGTCTCAATATCTCATCAAGTAGGTTGCATACTTGTGTCATTTGTAACACCTTGAGATTTTTATGAAATATTTTGATTTCTTAGGTAGCTTGTGTTGCACGCCACATCGAGTTTAAACAAAGACTGAGAAAACATGCTTAGATTGTCCTGATATTTTATGACAGTGATCCAGAAGTCATTTTTGACATGTAATAATTATCCGCATGTCAATCTGACATACGGTGTGACTGGTATGTCTCAAAGTACATGTTTTCAGTTTAAAAATAACATTTTAGTTAAAATCACGCATCACTCACTAAAAACCTAGAAAAGACACTTGGATTGTCTTTATACGTTAGAGAAACAATCCTTAAGTCATTTGTGATGTGTAGGAATCAACTGCATGTTAATATAACACACGGTGTGATCAGTATGACTCAAAGTGTGTTTTTATTTAAAATTGACATTTTAGTTCAAAAAACGTATCACATACTCAAAATTGAGCAAACACATTCACATTATTTTGATACTTCAGAAAAACGATTCATAAGTCATTTGTGACATGTACGAATTATTCGCACCTCAATCTGATACATTGTGTGATCAATATGACTCAAAATGTGTGGTTTCGGTTTAAGAACGACATTTTAGTAAAAAAACCCCGTAACATATTCAAAATTGATAAAACACATTCGTATTGTTTTGATACTTTAGAAAAATAATGCATAAATCATTTGTGACATGTAGGAATCGGTCGTATCTCAATCCGATACATAGTGTTATGTAAAATAATTGAGAGAGGGAGAGAAGAGGAGCAAACTGTGTATATAGAATATAGCAGCAGAATTACAGCAGAAAACAGAGCAGAAAACACAGCAGAAATATAGGAAAATACAGTAGGGTGGTAGGAGAAGGAGAGGAAGGGAAAAAGAAGAAGTAACCCGCAGGAGAAGACCACCCTCCTGAGAGCCCAGCCGAGACCACCGGCGAACCTGTTGCCAAGCAATTGCTAAAATGATTCCCATCCCTCTTGCAGCCAACCCCTCCAATTTATAACCCAGCTACCAGCCAACAACAACTTACTAACAACCTACTGCCAGCTGTCACCAGCCCCTAACAAACTAACAAACACTAACAAACAACCCAAAGACAATACTGCCTCTTGGCAGTTGTACACAGGCAGCCCCCACGCCCCTTAACAAACTTTCCAGCCACTGCTGCTCCTCCCCCACTACACGTGCAGCAACCCACTCAAATCAATTACACATATTCCTAACATTTGCCCCTCCTTAAAAACCACCTTGTCCCCAAGGTGGACCACCAAAAACACGGCTCGGCCTCTTCAACATTGGTTCTATAAGCCCCCTTTGAAGTCGGCAGCACATCTGATCCAACACCTGCGAGTAGAAGGGCTCCTGATGAATTCTGCAAGTAGAAGGGGTATCATATCTGGTAGAAACAACTGCGGTTTCTACCAACGGAATTGCTGCATGTGGAGGTGTGAAACCAAGGTCAAAAACCAAAACACAGGTTGCCCCACGACCCTTAGAGGTTATTGCCAGTTGTGGCTGCAACAGTAGCTCTGGAACATGATGAAATCCTTGCCGTTGTGGCGATTCTTGTTCCTCTTTATCTTCCACTTGGTCCCAAACAACAAGCTCGGCGAGCTTCCGCTGTGCTGCAGCACAACAAGTCTCCTGCCCACTACAAATTCCAGCCAACCCATCGTCTTTAATTTCCATTTCTCGAAGCTGCCTTGGATGCCCAACGGTTAAAGCATCCTGCCAAACACAAAAACCAGCATGTATTGCAAGCAACTGGCAAAGTAAGACAGCCCCTAGCATCCCATGTGTTTGCAGATTTGAGTTCCCGATTTTGAATGTTATCTCGTCCAGCCGCTTACATCCCTCCAAATGTCTTCTATCCCCTTTAGCTGCCAGCTCTTCAAATGGGTGTTCTTGTTCCCCACAAGAATTTACCCAAAAACAAACCAAGTTGCATCTCGACCAGAATAATGTTGCCAAGACATCTTCACAAACAGTAGGAAGTGCCCCAAACATCTCCAAGCTCCACATTTGCGAAAAATTCTGTCCAAAAGAATGTGTAGCTGAAACTGTACTTCCAAGAAAGGAAATAAGTTGGCCAAAACCTCGTATGTCCTGAGCTACAATGCACTCAGGGGCATACCTCCCAGCTAGTCTATTTGATCCTAACCGTGCCCAAACCTGCTCCATTTTCCAGCTAGACAAATATTGACTGAACCAGAATTTGTTATGAATCAAATTCCCAGTTTCTGATGCCTCAGTACCATTTTTCAAAGGTTCATGCAACTCAGACAAATCATGAATACCATCATCAAGATAATGACCAACCTGAATATCTTTATTACCCACCGTTTGGGTTAACTCTAATATAAACGTTAAGTGTGGAGTAAAACCAAAATCATGAGCCAGAGAAAATACAGTTCCTGAGAACCATTCAGAGGAACTTCGAAGTAATAATTCCCACATGGCTCCACTTCTTCCACTTGCCACACAAAAAACTCAGTTGTAACCACTTCCTTTTCTTCCCCTTTTGACATTGCTGAAAATTCTTCCAAACTTGTATGTGTAACACCTTTGAGCAGTGCAACTGGAACTCGCAATTCTCGATGAACTTTATGTAGGCTGGAATATTTCTCTGCATCTCCACCAACTAAACCCTCTGTTCCAACTTCATTTATGTAAAAACCCTTGCAAAAAATGGGAGAAACCTCCGGCCCCAACCAGAATTTCCAGAATTCTGCAACCTCGGTTAAGGATGAAACAATGCAGCCTCTCCTATCTTTAGCTGCCCCACGCAAGAAGTCTATGCATTTGGTGCATATATCAAACACTGATTCTGCAGGACAGTATTCCATCCGCTATGACATCCGTACTGTTGATTTCCGCCTCTGTGGTCTCAGTAACCAGCGGCCCCTCAACCAAAGCATGCTCAACAACAGGATCAAACTTGTCTGTTGAGCTTCCTCCATGTGTGTTGCAAGCATCCAGAGTTAGGATGTCATTCCCCTGATAATATTCCTCACGTCTTGTGCCAATGGTTAAGTGATTTTCCTCTGCAGATCGTTCCAAGCTGGAATCAAATTGCTCCTGCACATCCACATCAGAAATCAAATATGTAACCTCCTCAGCAGGTTGTACCAATTTAGACTCAATCTGCTCCACAAAAACAGTCTCTCGAAGCCCCTTTAAAAACCGCTGTGGATCTCCCTCTGTCGTAATTCCATACCTTTTTATCAGCGCCAGTTTCAGCTTTTCCCATGACACCCCGGGATTAGCTTTCAGCCATGATAAGAACCAGTATAGAGTTGAGTTCACCATACAAAGCTGTGACCAGTGTATTTTCATATCTTCCGTCGTCCTGTTGATCAAGAAATAAGCTTCCGCTTCAATGATCCAACCAAGAGGATCCTCTCTAGTAAAGTCAGGTAACTTAACTCTCTTGGTCACACCTCTCGTCTGCTTCTGCAACAGTGTCTGTATCGCACATAGTTGTCTCGTGTATTCAGCTCCCCCCCAATCGAAAACTTCGTCGGATGATCGTGCTTCAAGCTCACAACTGAGCAATCTGTGCATCTGACCGGTTTGCTTTGAAAAAACAACCATCTGCTCCAATGTCTCCATCCCGTGCGTCAACCAACAGCAGCACTATCAACTTGAGAGACAAAAATTTCCTGCAAACTGATTTTTTTTATATTTTTTTATTTGTCGTTCGTGTTCAGCACCACGGGCTTTCCACGGTTCTCTTTCTCTCTTTTTTTTTTGTGTCCTTTCTCGTCTGTCTTTAGCGGGAGCGTTTCCACTTTTTTTCTCCCTTCTTTCCTCTCTTCCGTCCGTCAACAACTTTTACGTCGGTTAGGCACCGGGGCCTGAAAGCTCACTCAGTCGCGAACCTCTCTCGCACGGACTACCCTGCGTGGGCTTTCGGTTTTTGTCCAGCAACGAACAAAAAACAAATTCGGGCAGCACTCCTTGCGTGACACTCGCCTGCTGCGGTTCCTCCTCCACGACCGTTCTCTTCCGAAATGCGTTACCCTAGCAGCGATCGTCCTGCTCTCGCATCTCCAGCTCTGGTCGCCTCCAGCGTTCGGAACGCTTACCACAACAAAACGATCTCCCTCGCGCGACTGCAGACAAGAAAACGAGTCGACCTCTCGCGTCTCCAGCAGCGTATGCAGCTCCAGTTGGATCTTTGACCGGCTCCAGTGTTCGTCTGCTCCGATTTTTTTTTTTTTTTTATATATTCAACCACGTTAGACTCTCCTTCCGCAAATATTTTCCAGGCGTCCGAGCCTCCCTGCGCATCAACAACGTTCCTCTTCTTCTTCCCTTTTTTTTCCCTTGGTGCTACGATTTTTTAGCAGCGATCCTCCTCACCTCCAGCGTGCGATCAATCCTCTCGCACAGCATTCCCCAGCGGAGTCGCCAAATTGTTATGTAAAATAATTGAGAGGGAGAAAAGATGAGCAAACTGTGTATATAGAATATAGCAGCAGAATTACAGCAGAAAACATAGCAGAAAACACAGCAGAAATATAGGAAAATACAGTAGGGTGGTAGGAGAGGGAGAGGAAGGGAAAAAGAAGTAACTGGCAGGAGAAGACCACCCTCCTGAGAGCCCAGCCGAGACCACCGACGAACTTGCTGCCAAGCAATTGCTAAAATGATTCCCATCCCTCTTGCAGCCAACCCCTCCAATTTATAACCCAACTATCAGCCAACAACAACTTACTAACAACCTACTGCCAGCTGTCACCAGCCCATAACAAACTAACAAACACTAACAAACAACCCAAAGACAATACTGCCCCTTGGCAGTTGTACACAGGCAGCCCCCACGCCCCTTAACAAACTTTCCAGCCACTGCTGCTCCTCCCCCACTACACGTGCAGCAACCCACTCAAATCAATTATACATATTCCTAACATTCGCCCCTCCTTAAAAACCACCTTGTCCCCAAGGTGGACCACCAAAAACACGGCTCGGCCTCTTCAACATTGGTTCTATAAGCCCCCTTTGAAGTTGGCAGCACATCTGATCCAACACCTGCGAGTAGAAGGGCTCCTGATGAATTCTGCAAGTAGAAGGGGTATCATATCTGGTAGAAACAACTGCGGTTTCTACCAACGGAATTGCTGCATGTGGAGGTGTGAAACCAAGGTCAAAAACCAAAACACAGGTTGCCCCACGACCCTTAGAGGTTATTGCCAGTTGTGGCTGCAACAGTAGCTCTGGAACATGATGAAATCCCCGCCGTTGTGACAATTCTTTTTCCTCTTTATCTTCCACTTGGTCCCAAACAACAAGCTCGGCGAGCTTCCGCTGTGCTGCAGCACAACAAGTCTCCTGCCCACTACAAATTCCAGCCAACCCATCGTCTTTAATTTCCATTTCTCGAAGCTGCTTTGGATGCCCAACGGTTAAAGCATCATGCCAAACACAAAAACCAGCATGTATTGCAAGCAACTGACAAAGTAAGACAGCCCTTAGCATCCCATGTGTTTGCAGATTTGAGTTCCCGATTTTGAATGTTATCTCGTCCAGCCGCTTACATCCCTCCAAATGTCTTCTATCCCCTTTAGCTGCCAGCTCTTCAAATGGGTGTTCTTGTTCCCCACAAGAATTTACCCAAAAACAAACCAAGTTGCATCTCGACCAGAATAATGTTGCCAAGACATCTTCACAAACAGTAGGAAGTGCCCCAAACATCTCCAAGCTCCACATTTGCGAAAAATTCTGTCCAAAAGAATGTGTAGCTGAAACTGTACTTCCAAGAAAGGAAATAAGTTGGCCAAAACCTCGTATGTCCTGAGCTATAATGCACTCAGGGGCATACCTCCCAGCTAGTCTATTTGATCCTAACCGTGCCCAAACCTGCTCCATTTTCCAGCTAGACAAATATTGACTGAACCAGAATTTGTTATGAATCAAATTCCCAGTTTCTGATGCCTCAGTACCATTTTTCAAAGGTTCATGCGACTCAGACAAATCATGAATACCATCATCAAGATAATGACCAACCTGAATATCTTTATTACCCACCGTTTGGGTTAACTCTAATATAAACGTTAAGTGTGGAGTAAAACCAAAATCATGAGCCAGAGAAAATACAGTTCCCCGCCCTTTGGAAACTTTAGCCAGCTGAGAACACTGCATACTTAGAATTTCTAAAGACTGAGAACCATTCAGAGGAACTTCGAAGTAATAATTCCCACATGGCTCCACTTCTTCCACTTGCCACACAAAAAACTCAGTTGTAACCACTTCCTTTTCTTCCCCTTTTGACATTGCTGAAAATTCTTCCAAACTTGTATGTGTAACACCTTTGAGCAGTGCAACTGGAACTCGCAATTCTCGATGAACTTTATGTAGGCTGGAATATTTCTCTGCATCTCCACCAACTGAACCCTCTGTTCCAACTTCATTTATGTAAAAACCCTTGCAAAAAATGGGAGAAACCTCCGACCCCAACCAGAATTTCCAGAATTCTGCAACCACGGTTAAGGATGAAACAATGCAGCCTCTCCTATCTTTAGCTGCCCCACGCAAGAAGTCTATGCATTTGGTGCATATATCAAACACTGATTCTGCAGGACAATATTCCATCCGCTATGACATCCGTACTGTTGATTTCCGCCTCTGTGGTCTCAGTAACCAGCGGCCCCTCAACCAAAGCATGCTCAACAACAGGATCAAACTTGTCTGTTGAGCTTCCTCCATGTGTGCTGCAAGCATCCAGAGTTAGGATGTCATTCCCCTGATAATATTCCTCACGTCTTGTGCCAATGGTTAAGTGATTTTCCTCTGTAGATCGTTCCAAGCTGGAATCAAATTGCTCCTGCACATCCACTTCGGAAATCAAATATGTAACCTCCTCAGCAGGTTGTACCAATTTAGACTAATCTGCTCCAAAAACAGTCTCTCGAAGCCCCTTTAAAAACCGCTGTGGATCTCCCTCTCTCATAATTCCATACCTTTTTATCAGCGCCAGTTTCAGCTTTTCCCATGACACCCCGGGATTAGCTTTCAGCCATGATAAGAACCAGTATAGAGTTGAGTTCACCATACAAAGCTGTGACCAGTGTATTTTCATATCTTCCGTCGTCCTGTTGATCAAGAAATAAGCTTCCGCTTCAATGATCCAACGAAGAGGATCCTCTCCAGTAAAGTCAGGTAACTTAACTCTCTTGGTCACACCTCTCGTCTGCTTCTGCAACAGTGTCTGTATCGCACATAGTTGTCTCGTGTATTTAGCTCCCCCCCCAATCGAAAACTTCGTCGGATGATCGTGCTTTAAGCTCACAACTGAGCAATCTGTGCATCTGACCGGTTTGCTTTGAAAAAACAGCCATCTGCTCCAATGTCTCCATCCCGTGCGTCAACCAACAGCAGCACTATCAACTTGAGAGACAAAAATTTCCTGCAAACTGATTTTTTTTATATTTTTTTATTTGTCGTTCGTGTTCAGCACCACGGGCTTTCCACGGTTCTCTTTCTCTCTCTCTTTTTTTGTGTCCTTTCTCGTCTGTCTTTAGCAGGAGCGTTTCCACTTTTTTTCTCCCTTCTTTCCTCTCTTTTCCGTCCGTCAACAACTTTTACGTCGGTTAGGCACCGGGGCCTGAAAGCTCTCTCAGTCGCGAACCTCTCTCTCGCACGGACTACCCTGCGTGGGCTTTCGGTTTTTGTCCAGCAACGAACAAAAAACAAATTCGGGCAGCACTCCTTGCGTGACACTCGCCTGCTGCGGTTCCTCCTCCACGACCGTTCTCTTCCGAAATGCGTTACCCTAGCAGCGATCGTCCTGCTCTCGCATCTCCAGCTCTGGTCGCCTCCAGCGTTCGGAACGCTTACCACAACAAAACGATCTCCCTCGCGCGACTGCAGACAAGAAAACGAGTCGACCTCTCGCGTCTCCAGCAGCGTATGCAGCTCCAGTTGGATCTTTGACCGGTTCCAGTGTTCGTCTGCTCCGATTTTTTTTTTATTTTATATATTCAACCACGTTAGACTCTCCTTCCGCAAATATTTTCCAGGCGTCCGAGCCTCCCTGCGCATCAACAACGTTCCTCTTCTTCTTCCCTTTTTTTTTCCCTTGCTGCTACGATTTTTTAGCAGCGATCCTCCTCACCTCCAGCGTGCGATCAATCCTCTCGCACGACATTCCCCAGCGGAGTCGCCAAATTGTTATGTAAAATAATTGAGAGGGAGAAAAGAGGAGCAAACTGTGTATATAGAATATAGCAGTAGAATTACAGCAGAAAACATAGCAGAAAACACAGCAGAAATATAGGAAAATACAGTAGGGTGGTAGGAGAAGGAGAGGAAGGGAAAAAGAAGTAACCCGCAGGAGAAGACCACCCTCCTGAGAGTCCAGCCGAGACCACCAGCGAACTTGCTGCCAAGCAATTGCTAAAATGATTCCCATCCCTCTTGCAGCCAACCCCTCCAATTTATAACCCAACTATCAACCAACAACAACTTACTAACAACCTACTGCCAGCTGTCACCAGCCCCTAACAAACTAACAAACACTAACAAACAACCCAAAGACAATACTGCCCCTTGGCAGTTGTACACAGGCAGCCCCCACGCCCCTTAACAAACTTTCCAGCCACTGCTGCTCCTCCCCCACTACACGGGCAGCAACCCACTCAAATCAATTACACATATTCCTAACACATAGTGTGACCGGTATGACTTGAAATGTATGTTTTAAGTTTAAAAATGATATTCTAGTTAAAAACTCACGCCACTCACTGAAAACCAAGAAAACACACTTGAATTTTTTTGATGCTTTAGGAAAAATATGCACAAGTCATTTGTGATGTATATGAACCATCCACACGTTAATCCTATATACGGTGTGACCGGTATGACTCAAAATGCGGGCTTTTAGTTTAAAAATGTCATTTTAGTTAAAAACATGCTCTACTCACTGAAATCCTAGAAAACACACCCCAATTGTCTTGATACATTAGTAAAACATTCCTTTAAGTTATATTTGACATGTAGGAATCAATCGTATGTCAATTCTACACATGGTGTGACTAGTATGATTTAAAGTGTGTTTTTATTTAAAATAGACATTGTAGTTCAAAACACACGTCACATACTTAAATCTGAGAAAATGTGCTCAGATTGTCTTGATATTTTAGGAAAATGATTCATAAATCATTGGTGATATGTAGGAATCAACCATGCATTAATACGACACCCCAATTGTCTTGATATATTAGTAAAACATTTATATTTGACATGTAGAAATCAATTGCATATCAATTCTACACATGGTGTGACTAGTATGATTTAAAGTGTGTTTTTATTTAAAATAGACATTTTAGTTCAAAACACACGTCACATACTTAAATCTGAGAAAATGTGCTCAGATTGTCTTGATATTTTAGGAAAATGATTCATAAATCATTGGTGATATGTAGGAATCAACCATGCATTAATACGACACATAGTGTGCCGATATGACTCAAAGTGTATGTTTTCAGTTTAAAAGTGACATTTTATTAATGTATTGTTCCATATTTTTTTAATTTTTTTCTTTATAGTAATTACTAACATAAGAAATGTTTTTTATATAGGTTTGCTCTTTTGCTCAAGTTGAGGTGGTTTGCTCAATAACTGGTAGCATGATTAGGATCTTTTGAGAGGGGGTCGTGTGATAGATACTAGGTATGCCACCTAAAGAAGTTAGAAGAGAGAGTTGAAATAAAGTGAATATGCTGGGAGAATATATAGAATATGTCTTTGGGCCCCACGGAATATCCTGGAAATATTATTAGTTGTCAGGGGAAGAGTTTAGTTATAAATAAAGATTGTGAGTGAGAGGGCATCGAGAAAGTTATGCCAATCAATCTTCCATATGCTTCTCCCTGCTCTGGCGCGTCGGACTGAACCAAGCGCGATCGTTGATTGAGGACCGAGTTGCTGGGGTCCTGTATAAGGTGCTCGTGCTGCAAGTGCACGCCGCACAATCTCCCAAACGTGTCGTCCGCCGTCATGGATCAGGGTTGGATAGATGAAGGTGAGAGTGCCTCGTGTGATAAATACTAGGTATGCCACTTAAAGAAGTTAGAAGGGAGAGTTGGAATAAAGAGAACATGCTGGGAGAATATATAGAACATGCCTTTGGGCCCCACAAAATATCTTGGGAATATTATTAGTTTTCAGTGGAGGTTGTAAATAAAGGAAGATGGTGAGTGAGAGGGCATCGAGAAAGTTATGCCAATTAATCTTTCATATGCTTCTCCCTGCTCTGGCGCGTTGGGCTGAACCAAGCACGTTTGTTGACCGTGGACTGAGCCGCTGTTGTCCTGTATAAGGTGCTCGTGCCGCAAGTGCACGCCACGCAATCTCCCAAACGTGTCATCCGCCATCTTGGATCAGGGTTGGATAGATGAAGGTGAGAGTGCCTCGTCGTAATGCCTGCCCCTTGTCCATCGGGAAGGCCCCTGGTGTGCTGTTGTGACCCGGGTCGCAGGTGTGGCTGGTACCACCTGACTTTAGGGTTATAAGAACTGTATGAACCTCCTTTATGAACCCGGGGACCCCATCCTGACACCGCGGGCGGGACCTGTGCAGCTGGTGGTAAAATAACCAAATCACATGTTTGAGCCGACGCAGTCTGCTGTAGCTCGTGCTTCAGCATGACGAACTTTGAAGTGTCCGACTTCGAATTGGGCGACATCGCTAGCATTTAAGGGTTTGAGGCAGTGTCTTCCTGATTTTCAGCCAGCCCTATGCTCCCGCTTTGCATTCCGTGGTCGGTAGGCTCCCTTGAATGCGCTGCGGATAGTTGCGTTGGTGTCGACGGGAAATCAGATGTAGGTGCAAGGGCTTCCCCAGCGGAGCTTCCAAAATCCTCAAGGAGCGCTTCTTTGAGTTGTGTCCAGGTGAACGCAGTTTGAAGTCCTTTGGCAAAAAAAAACCAAAGTCCATACATACCCGTCATGCAGAGTCACGCCATGGGTATTTTCATTGCTTCTGGAGTTTCTCAGCTTGAGAAATGAGCCTCGGCCTTTTGTATCCATGTTTCTGGATTGCGTTCAGAAAATTCTGGTATCATGAGGTGGCCAGAGCGTTTGTCCAGACATCTATACAGACTCACGAGGGACGCCCAGAGCTCCTGCATTGGATTCGCCATATCGAGTAAAAGCGGGAGTTGTTTTTTCCCCCACCTGTATTTCTCTTCCCGGACGAAAAAAGTGGCCCGCTTGTTTTTTTTTTTTTTTTTTCTGGCCACACCTTTGGTTGCTTCGTGCTTTTTTTCTTCTTCAGAAAGGGTGACCTAGAGAGACCAAACCTAGCGGAGCGTCCCTTCTCAGAACGCGATTCGGTAGTTCGTCGACGTTGACTGGAGTGTCGTCTGACGAGAGCCGACGGAGCGTCCCGCCTCAGAACACGATGTGCTAGTGCGCGCGGTGTCCGAGCGAACTCCAGGTATTGCGCGCCTTCGTCCGGTGTGCTCCTCGTTTGACGCGATGCAGTCGGGCGTTGAAAATGTTTCCTCTGAGTGAAGGCTTGGTAGTGCGCGAGGTGTTGAAGAGCAGTGTGGCGCCAGAAGCATAGTTATTAATGGCGCGCGCCATGGCGCGCTATTGCGCCATGGCTAGCGCCAGGGAGTGGTGCGCCGCGCCATGGCTTCGCCATGGCTCATTTAAGATGGCTCACTGTGGCGTGCGCCATATTGCGCAATGGCGCGCGCCATGTTGCGCCAATGGCGCGCGCCATTGTGCCTTTTTGATTTTTTTTTGTATTTTTTTTAACATGTCAACTCTTACGCCCCGATTGAAAATACATCTTTTGAGGTCAAACAACGACCTCCCCTTTCGACTCTAAGCAACACTCTTTCCGTGAGCGTAGCGACCCAGTCGGTGTTGGACCACATTGACTGCCACGACCAAACCGAGATCCCTCGACCGCCGTGACCCAGTCAACCACGACTTAGCCGAGCTCCCTCAACCACCGCGACTTAGATACGCAATGTTGTCCAGAGCAGGCGCACCTTCTGTGAGAATCAGTAACTTTTTTTTGTTTTTAATTCAATTTTATTTATGTTGCTCGCCCCTTATTTTTTTTCGAATTACTCCTGTTGTTTTTTTGAGATATATGATTTTTTACTCTCGTCTTGGTTTTTTGAGATATATGGTTTTTAATATATTTCAGGAATTGATATATATGATTTTTTGAGATATATAGTTTTTAATATTTAATTGTAGGTGTCATTGTTGACTTCATTTGTTTTTTGATGTATGGAATATGAATTATTGACATAAATCTTTGTTTTTTATATATAAATTGTAGAATTTATTATTTGTTATTGTTGAGATATGTATACCCCTCTTTTGTGCGCCGCAAGTTAATATTGCCACGCGCCGTGCGCTTTTGCGCCGGGGGCTCTTGTCGCCGTTGTGCGCCATGCGCCGTAAATAACTATGGCCAGAAGAGTAGCCGGCTCCTGTGGATGGACACCGGCCGAGCGCAGTATGAGAGGCGAGCCCACGTGAATGAGTACAGTCGTGCGCGCCTGTTGCAGGAGAGGCGAGCCGGCAGTGAGGGTCTCCTCCATGTGAATTCACACCACCTATGTGGTTCGTCCGATTGAGATGATTTCCATCAACGGTGCGCGCTGCCCTTGGACTGGATGAATCCGGCTAACAGAAAGAAAGGAGATCCGGTCATGCGCCTCGAGGGAGAAGGCAGCGGCAGGTCGGACCAAATGATAGAAACTAGAGGACTAACTACTGTATTGATGTATGAAAGGAACCAGAAATACAGCAAAGGTAGGAGGAAGAAGAAGATTGGGAATGATCCCGCCCAAGCCTAACAGCCGATCTGCCTAAAGCAGCCCACTAAATTCATTCTTTCTCGGTGCCCTCTCACTCACCATCTTCCTTTATTTATAACTGAACCCCTCCCTTAACAACTAATAATATTTTCAGGATATTCCGTGGGGCTCAAAGCCATATTCCATATATTCTCTTTACTCCAACTCTCTCTTCTAACTTCTTTAGGTGGCATACCTAGTATCTATCATTGTGGGCCAAAGACAACAAAACATTGATGTTTTTGAATTTGTTGTTGTTTGTGATAAATTGTACGTGATATAATTGTACAAACCAATGTTTGAAATATATGTAATATAATGTCTTTTTCTTGTATTTATGATGTAAATTTAATTTCAATTAAATTTTGTATTTGCTGCTGCAGTTTGCTGTAATTTTAGCTGTACACTGCTGTAGCATGGATTTTATCAGTGCTATTTCTAGCATTGATAAAATGACCCTTCATCGGTGCTAAAAACAGGCTGATAAAGACATCAACACTAAAAATAGCACCGATAAAGGTCTTCCTTTATCAGCGCTAAACTAGCGCTGACGAAGGATCATCTTTATCAGCGTTTTTTTTAGTGCCAATGAAGGGTCTCATTATCACCGCTATTTAAAAATGTTAGCTTTTAACGGAGCTTACAATATCATCACTAGCATTATTAATAGCATTATTAATGCTCATATCTACAGTAGTGAATCCTTGTTCTCATGAAGGGCATCGCTTGCCTGACCATCCTGCTCAGCAACAAGGGTTACAATATCCCTACTTGTAGGCTCAGGCTCTACAGTAGTGAATCCTTGTTCTCATGAAGGGCATCGCCTGCCTGACCATCCTGCTCAGCAACAAGGGTTATAATATCCCTACTTGTAGGCTCAGGCTCCATAGGTGAATGCCCTAGTGCAACAAAAGCTTCTTTTATTGCCTCCATCCTCTTAGCCCGTGTAGCTTCATCAGCTCTACCTCGAGCCCCCTGCAAACTCTCAACATACACAGTACCAAAGTCAAGAGTATTAATCAAGTCAAACATAGAGAAAAAGACCATATTGTTTGTCACCATTGATCTTCCCTCATTTGAGGCACCATTGACAGATCTTGGAGCCTTCTAATGGTTATTCAAAACCTCCACTTTATAGGTTATTGAAGTCTGTATTGGATTTGTAGGGTCTGAATCAACAGAATCATAAACCCCAACAATGGCCGGGGCAATAAGTGTAAAAGAAATCTGGAGATCCTTAGATTCAAGGAGGTGAACCAGGTAAGCCTTAATGGATATCCTTTAGAGGTCCCTCCGAATGAGGTGCATTGGAAATCTGCTTAGCAACACAAGCCTCAAACTATATTCCATATCAGTTACAACCTGCACTCTAGTTTTAGAATCTGTCCCTGGTGTTGTGTTCATAACTGAGACAGACCCCTGGACTGTCTTTCCAGTGTGGCCATAACCAGGCATATAACTACTTCAGTTTTACCTGTATCCATCTTAAAATCCATTCCCAGATTCCCTAAAGTTGATGAATGCTTCTTAATTAGCTGGACAGATGAGAATGAGCCCACTAGGGTAGAGTGTTGCTTGCCTTTGTTATTTCCTGAATGTAAAAAATTCTCTTCATAGAGTGCTTCAAGGTCTATACCGTGATAGGACCTCAGTTCAACTATACCTTGTATCTTCTTTGAAGTGAGACCAACAATTGCATCAAGCTCCACCCCTGTTGTAGGTCTATGAGCCTCAGTGACCTCAGTTACCCTGTGCTCCGGGCATAATGCTAAATCCCTGACCACAACAGCTGTAAAGGAGGGACTCCCCATTCCTCATCTAATGCAATTCAGATCCCCCATCTTCATTCCCAGGAATTCTCAAACCACCATTAACACTTAAAATAAAAACCTCATGCTCCAGTGTCTGCCTAGCCTGAAAACCAGGTCTTTCCCCTGAAGCGGGCTTCTTAGTTTGGTCTTGTTCCACAACAGCAGGAAAAGAAGAATTATCTACATTTTTCATCTATTGCAAAGGGTCAGAATCCCTGCCTCCAATCCCAGAAGTCCAACCTGTAGAGCTTCTATTTTCTCCACCACACTAGCAGGCTTCTTGAATTTATAATTCCATGACCATTCTTCATACAATCAGTACAAAATATACCTTTAAGACAAGCATCAGAAGAGTTCCCAATATTTTCACATTTGGTGCAAGACAGGAGGCTTATCTAACTCAATCAAAATTTCAATTCTATGCTCACCAGCAATCAATATTTTGGAAAATTTTGAGGTTTTGAAGTCAATTCCAAAATGGGAGAGATGTGAAGTTATTTCCAAAATGGGTAAACTTTCAAAAGAAGGGAGGGTGCCAGTCGTACGAATTCCATATTTGAAATGATAAAATTTTATTTTCACGCAAACATATATTACAGTATTTCACATATTAATTAACTGTTATTATATACGGTATTATTTTCATTAAAATATTTCAAAAGTATGATTTAAAACCATACTTAAATCTCATTTTTATAGTAGTGGTTGTTGATTTTTTTTCAAAATTTTCAGTTTGGATTCAGTTTACTGTTTTCTAGGATTGAAGCAATTGTCACATTTCTTATGGACTCTTAAAAAATAACAACAAAACTTGAACCAATATCAAATAATTACAAACATTTAGAGACAATATACACACAATGAAATGAGCCCGTAAGGGGCAAAGCTTGGTAGGGTTTTTTCTCTCGTCGCCGCCTCCCTCTCCTCGGGTTGTCGCGGCGGTCCTCTCTGCTCTCGGTGAGATCCGGCGGCGAGTCTTCTTGTGGTGGCGCTTCGTGGACTCAGTTGGCTCGATGTTCCGTTGCTGGCCTCTCCTCGCCCGATGCCTTCTCACTGGATAGGGTCTATAAGGCGGCGCAGTTCCTATCTGCAATCGAGTTTCCAAATCCAGCGTTTGGAGGTCTCCGTCTCGTCTTTGGGGTGTGCAGTGGGTGATTTTCCGTGGTCTTCGCATGCATTCTGGGTGGCGGCGACGGGATCTGGGCGGCCGGGCTACCGTCTGGCGGTCTGTTTTTTTTCCTTTGCTTCTATTTTCTTTGCAGTAGTTTGGTTCGGGATATGCTGGTTCCATTGCTGAGTTCGCGCGTTGATTTTAGTTTCTTCTTTGCTGAATCTGTGATCTACGTTTCTTGGTAATCCGGCTTTCCGTGAGGCTAGATGTTTCTCTTTGAAGGTTTTCAAAAATCGCATGGGTTGGCAGCTTCGGTGTTGTTTGGTTTTTGGTTGATTTTGCATTGTTGTTTTATTGGATTTCGGATGGAAGGAGGATGATGGCGTTATGCTGGAAGTGATTGGATTTGGTCTTAGTAGGCCACGGTTCTAAGGGATTTTGCAATCAAGGTGTTGATGGAGGATGTTGATTTTGATTTGGTTTTAAGGTGTTGATTTGGTTTATGTTTCTGGGCATTTAGAAGGTTTTGTGGTTGCATTTTGTGTGTTCTGCGGTTTTGTCATATGAGACAGTGCATCCAGTTCATTTCCAAGGGACTGTTTCAGAAGATGTTCAGACCAGGGAGCGTTCTCCTCATCCTCGCTATCCAGAATTGGAAGTTGAGAGGGCATGACGCTTGCCATCGGTACCGGGCCCGTGCATCCTCACGAGACAGCTAGCCGAGCAACGATGAGAAGATGGACGCTGATCGTATTGTTTTTGTTGCTTGGGTGGAGCTTTTTCTTGCTTTTGAATTGAATTGTATTTGGTCTTGATGATCTTGGTCATGGAGGTATGGTTATGTCTTATGTCTCTGATGTCATGGTTTCTCACTTTCTCATCAAAAGTGCTTTTGAAATAAAAATTTAATTTTCAGTCACTCAATGAAGTGGTTTTTGTGGTAGTGGACGAGCTTAGTATACGTTAGGTCCCAATATAAGGATGGCCAAATAGTTAAGCGGTGGGTGAATTGACAGTTTTTAATTATTTTTAAATATTTATCAATGCTAGGTTATTTTTTTTGGTGAAAATAAAAATAAATGACCGCAATGATTTTTATAGTAGTTCCGATCTAATTGATCCTATATTTCATTTTCATTCCTCTCAATTGCAGAGAGAAATGAAATCTACTATAATTATATTTATGACTTTTGAAGGGAGTCACAACCTTTTACAACTACCTTTTGAAACCCTGAAAGCACAATCCAAGATTTACTTTTTCACACGTAGAGTCACATCCTAGCTAGATTTCTTTTGAGGTGATGAAAGAAACTGACCTGCTTTTATCCAGACTAAGGCACAACCAAATCCACCGGTACTTTTTTTTGGGGTGGTATAACCCAACAATCCTACCTTTTAAGGGCAGTATAACCCAATACAATTACACACATAGAAATAATAGAAAGAAGTAGAATCACAAAACTAGTTGAACAATGAGAGCTTCACAGAGTCTAGGTAGAGTTATCTAAAAAATAGGATCAAATGATTTAGTCCATCTTTGCACATTTTAGTTCAAGAATATTCTCAATCTCTGTTTCTATATAAAGGTTCTGGTTTTATCAAACTCTATTTAGAGAGTTCCTTCAACATACCAAATTCAAAATCTGAAAAACCGTTACAATTCATCTTTCCCAAAGCACTACGTGTGTGTGACTTCAACAAACCACTTTAGAGTTGTTTGATGCATCTTTCCCAGAGGCGCTTCACGTGGGTTTTCTTCTATAATTTGTAAAGATAATCAAGAAATATAAGAAGACTTGTTAGAATAATTAATACAACATTAAATATTCACAATAGAAAACATTAAAGTTCTTTGGAATACTCCCCCATACAATTTTCATATTCCAAACATTTTAAATTTAAACCTCATGATTTCCAAGAAAGCATCGTGAGTATTTATCCCATTTGATTGCAATTTAAACCCGCATGAAATACTTCCAAAAAAATTTCTAAGCATCAAAATGATTAGTTTGTCATTAAAAAACAATTATATCAAAGAAAATAGTTAGCAAAAACTTGCAGTAAATTAAAATGCATAAGAGTATGAAAAACATAGCATATATGTAGGATGAAGTTTTTGTGATAGAACAAATCTTGTGGAAAGTCAATCCTCATGGTAAGTCACTTATCACAATAAGTCAACTCCTCAAGGTGGGATATGAATTTCTTTATATGGTCGATTGAATTTCTTTGTGTGGTCACTTGTCTGTCTTACAGGCAGTCGACTTTATTGATGTGGTCGGTCACTTACGATCACTCAAATTTTGTTCATGTGGTTAGTCAAGCCTTACGATTACTTCAATTTTTGTTCATGCAGTCAATCAAGACTTACGATCAGTCAAGTACATAACCAAAATTATGCAAAATAGACTAGTAATAGATTTAACAGTATATGATATGCCAACCTATATTAATGTGGATTTTCTCCAAAAATCAGTTCATAATAAACATAATGAACACAAAGACTTCAGAAGTCATGTTAGAGGAAATAAAGGATTAAACAAAAACTATGAAAAATTATAATTATACAAAAATGAAGTATTGTAGTTATCAAAACATAAATAAACAACATGGTTCAAGGACTGCGTGGTTTTATGAAGAAGATGTTTGTCCAGAAGTGGTTTTGGCCGAAACGAAATAGGGTTCATCACAGTTGTGGCTGGTCAAATGGCTTGGCAGAACAGATAGAGGCAACATGGAAGGATTCCAATATACATCAAATTCAATATCCAGATTTCTATCTTGAGGACAAGGTAGTGTTTCAAGGAGATGAAAATGATAAGAATGTGGGGGAGGCTATAGACCAAGGCCTCATGAGACCTCCAGTGTATTACACCTACCAGCGAAGGCGAGCTAAGAGGGGAGGATTAAGGGAGTGATCACTTACTGTCGGGGGCAGTGTTGTAATTAGTCATGTTAATAATCTGTTAGGTATTGGTTATAAGAGGGGAGTGAGGGGCATCAATGTAGGGAGAGCAGTTATTCAGTTAGAAGGGAGGGGGTGAGTTGCCTTGGCCCGTGGAGAGAGAAGCTCCCAGGATAGTTGTCCGGGTTAGAAGCTCCAGTCCGAGGTTTGTGTTCTAGCAATAAAAGTAAGGAATTCTTTGGTCGATTTCTCTTATTTTCTTTTCTGATTGCGAATATCATATCAATGATAGTCTTAGAAATAATTATGGTTTGTTATGAAACAAAAATACGGGTTTTCATTTGACCATGAAAATTTTGTAATTCTAAATAAATTATTTTCCATATATTATAAAATTTTAATTCCTAAATTTTAGATTTTGAATTTGATAAAATGAATTTCATCTTTGAAATTATTATGCTGAACTTAGTTTATGGTGATTTTTTTGAACAAATTTATAAAGGACATTTACTCCCTTCGTCACTCCATTCCCTCCAAATCGTGCTCATTTTTTCCATCATGTTTCATTCCCTAATTTTCCTCTGCCATGACTACCTCCCTCTAATTTCTTCTCTCCCGCACCACACGCCTTCCTCCCCGGCTTCCCTCTCTGATAAATTACTTGGCTTTCATTTTTTCATAATCTATTATATGTTTATATTATCAAATGTCATAATTATGATATAATCCATATCAAATCATTACAAATATGTCACACACAAATTTTAAACCTCAACATCTATATATATACTATCTATATATATACTATCTCTGTCTATATCCATATCCATATCCATATCTATTCTCTCTGTGAAGGAAATTTCTTCCACGTTTCACTCCCTCTGTTATTCCATTCCCTCCAAACCTTGCTCATTTTTCCATTGGGTTTTATTCCATAATTTCCCATGGCATGACTGTCCACCTCTCATTCTTCCTCTCCCACACCGTACACCTCCCCCTAGCTACCCTCACTCATCAATTGCTTGGTTTGCCTCTACTCGCCCTAACCTCTCCTCCCCGATCACTCTCCCTTCTAGTCCGCTGTCTTTGAGCAAACCTATGGTTCCATAATAGGTTTTCTCCAAATCCTCAATACCTGACTTTACTCTGAAGGTTCTGAGTGTAGTAGAAGTGCTTATCAGGGCCCGACCCAACTTAGTAATTATCAGATTCAATAGATATTCCGTGATGTACATTACGTGTAAGCCATGATCAATGATTTTTTTTCCGATGAAACTTGATAGACACACTAGAACCAAGAGAATCTTTCATATTAAATTTATAATTAATTTAAATATATAGGAATAAAGAATACCTCGGTCTTGAGATTTTTCATTGAAGAAGATGTTGATCATTTGAAACCCTTTCGGTCTACCATCATTGCACTCGTAGGATCCAAGTGTAGGATCCCTCTAGTAACAATCCACACATGCCCCTTTGATCCCCAAACAACGTCAATAGATTTTCGGGTGCTAGCACAATGGATCGATTGTCTTGTGGTGTTTACCTTGATCACTATGACGATTCCTTCAGGATTGATGAATTTTCCTTGCACTCTTATTCTTGATAAGGCGGAGGAGGGCGGAGAATCTCTCAGGATTGTGAGAAGAAACCCTAGAGTGTTCTTCGATCCTGAGAGAGCTCTAGATTTCGTTGTGCACAACGATTCTTCAATAATCAGTCAACTCTAGCACAATAGATATAGTTATCTATTTATAGTGCTTGGGTTAAAATATTATTTAATTGCACAATGACCCTCAATAATATGTTAAAAATAACCCCATTCTTATCCTCATCGAAATTTATTGAATACCCAAATAAATATTATTATTAAATATTTATTCAATAAATAAATAAATAAATATTACATATCAACGTAATTAAATAATTACCTTGTGAATAAATATTTATTTAATTTATGGGATCAATAAATCCTAAATAAAATTATTCCTCATACTTGAGAATAATATTTATTCCAATCATTAAATTCAAATTGAATTTAATTGAGATCAATGAAAACTCTTAGTGTGTGATCCTCTAGGATTCTTCCTTGTTGGCATTATGCGGGCTCTCCTAAAGTTCAAGATTTTTATTTAGTAACAGGTCAATGCACACAAGAGGGAGAAGTTAATGTCGGATGTCACAATGTTGACAACCACACATGAGTGCGCACAATGTAATATAATCCCTTTGTCTCAATATCTCATCAAGTAGGTTGAATACTTGTGTCATATATAACACCTTGTCATTTTTATGAAATATTTTGATTTCTTCGGTAGCTTGTGTTGCACGCAACATCGAGTTTAAATAAAAATTGAGAAAACATGCATAGATTGTCTTGATACTTTATGACAATGATCCATAAATCATTTTTGACATGTAATAATCATCCTCATGTCAATCTGATACATGATGTGACCGTTATGTCCCAAAGTGCATGTTTTAGGTTTAAAAAAAACATTTTAGTTAAAATCATTTGTCACTCACTAAAAACCTAGAAAAGACACTTTGTATTGTCTTGATACTTTAAGGAAACGATCCTTAAGTCATTTATGACGTGTAGTAATCAACCGTATGTTTATCCAACACACGATGTGATCAGTATGACTCAAAGTGTGTGTTTTTATTTAAAATTGACATTTTAGTTCAAACAATGCATGATATACTCAAAACCGAGCAAATATATTCGGATTATTTTGACACTTTAGGAAAATGATCCATATATAGGTCATTTGTGACATGTAGGAATCATCCACACCTCAATCTGATACATAGTGTGACTAATATGACTCAAAATGTGTGATTTCAGTTTAAAAATGACATTTTAGTAAAAAAGACACATAACATACTCAAAACTGAGAAAACACATTCATATTGTTTTGATACATTATGAAAATAATCCATAAGTCATTTGTGACATTTAGGAATCAACCGTACCTCAATTCGATACATAGTGTGGCTAGTATGACTTGAAATGTATGTTTTTAGTTTAAAATGACATTTTAGTTAAAAACTCGTGTCACTCACTGAAAACCGAGGAAATGAACTCAGATTTTCTTGATACTTTAAGAAAGCTATACATAATTCATTTGTGATGTATAGGAATCATCCACACATCAATCTGATATACAATGTGACTGATATGAGTCAAAGTGCATGCTTTCAGTTTAAAAATAACATTTTAGTTAAAAACGCATTTCACTTACTAAAAACCTAGAAAACACAATCCGATTGTCTTGATACATTAGAAAAACATTCCTTTAAGTCATTTTTGACATATATGAATCAATTGTATGTCAATTCGACACATGGTGTGACTAGTATGATTCAAAGTGTTTTTTTAAATAGACATTTTAGTTCAAAACAAACGTCACATACTTAAAACTAAGCAAATGTGCTCATATTGTCTTGATACTTTTGGAAAATGATCCATAAATCATTTGTGATGTGTAGGAATCAACCATGCATTAATATGACACATGATGTGGCCGGTGTGACTCAAAGTGTATGTTTTTAGTTTAAAATTGACAATTTAGTTCAAAACACACGTCACATACTTAAAACTGAGAAAATGAATTGAAGTGTATGTTTTCAGTTTAAAAGTGACATTTTATTAATGAATTATTTCATATTTATTTTTAATTTATTTCTTTATAGTATTACTAATATGAAATAATTCATTAATAAAATGTCACTTTTAAACTGAAAACATACACTTTGTGATAAATTTTATGTACCGATATAATTGTACAAACCAATGTTTAAAATATATGTAATATAGTGTTTTTTTCCTGTATTTATGATGTAAATTTAATTTCAATTAAATTTTGTATTTGCTGCTGTAGTGTGCTGTAATTTTAGCTGTACACTACTATAACATGAATTTTATCAACGTTATTTCTAGCACTAATAAAATAGCCCTTCATCAATGCCAAAAAAAGATGATAAAGGGGGTCCTTTATCAGTACTAAAAATAGCACTGATAAAGGTCTCTCTTTATCAGCGCTAAACTAACATCGACAAAGGACCATCTTTATCAGTGATTTTTTTAACACTGATGAAGGGCCCCACTATCAACTTTATTTTTAACACTAATAAAAGATGTTAGATTTTAATGACACTTACAATATCATCACTAACATTATTATCACTAACATTATTAAATCCCATACCTACATTAGTGCATCCTTGTTCTCATAAAGGGCATCACCAGCCTGACCATCCTTCTCAACAACAAGGGTTACAATATCCCTACTTGTAGGCTTAGGCTCCATAGGTGAATGCCCTAGTGTAACAAAATATTATTTTATTTCCTCCGTCCTCCTATCCCGTGTCACTTCATCATCTCTACCCTGAGCCCTCTATAAACTCTCAACATACATAGTACCAAAGTTAAGAGTATTAAGTGAGTCAAACATGGAGAAAAAAATACCATATTGTTTGTCACCATTGATTTGTCCTCATTTGAGGAACCATTGATAGAGCATGGAGCCTTCTAATGGTTATTCAAAACCCCCACTTTATAGGTTATTGAAGCCTATATTGGATCTGTAGGGTCTGAATCAACAACATCATCAACCCCAATAATGGCCGAGGTAATAAGTGTAAAATAATTCTGGAGATCCTTAGATTCAAGGAGGTGAACCAGGTAAGCCTTATGGATATCCTTTATAGGTCCCTCTGAATGAGGTTTATTGGACATCTTCTTAGAAACACAAGCCTCAAACTATTCCATATCAGTTACAGCCTGGACTCTAGTTTCAGAATCTTTACCTAGTGTCGTGTTCATAACTAAGATAGACCCATGGACTGTCTTTCTAGTGTGGCCAAAACCAAGCATAACTACTTCATTTTTACCTGTATAAATCATAGAATCCTTTCCCAAATTCCCTGAAGTAGATGAATTCTTCTTTATGAGCTGGACAGATGATAATGAGCCCACTAGGGTAGAGTGTTTCTTGCCTTTTTTATTTCCTGAATGTAAAAAATTCTCCTCATATAGTGCTTCAAGGTCTATACAATGATAGGACCTTAGTTCAACTATACCTTGTATCTTATTTGAAGTGAGACCAACCATTACATTAAGCTCCACCCCTTTTGTAGGTCTATGAGCCTCAGGGAGGGAGGGTTCCAGTCAAGCTAGCACCTTCTTCGAATATGATTCTCAAGGATACATTAGTCATACTCATTCCATATTTGAAATGATAAAATTTTATTTTCACACACACATATATTACAATATTTCAAATATTAATTAATTGTTATTATATCCAGTATTATTTTTCATTAAAATATTTCAATTTTTTTTCAGAATTTTCATTTTGTATTCAGTTTAGTGTTTTCTAGGATTGAAATGATTATCACATTTCTTATGGAATATTAAACAACAACAACAACAACAACAACAACAAAAACAAAAACAACAACAACAACAACAACAACATCATATAATTACAAACATTAAGAAAAAACACATACTCAATGAAGTGGTTTTTGTGGTAGTGGATTGGATCAGTTTGTTATGTCCCAATATAAGGATGGCCAAATAGTCCAGAGGTGAGTGGATTGTCCATTTTTATTTTTTTAAATACCTATCAATGTTAGGTTTAATTTTTTTGGTGAAAATAAAAATAAACAAACACAATGGTTTTTATAGTAGTTCGGATCTAATTGATCATATTTTTAATTTTCACTCTTCTCAAACGTAGAGAGAAATGAAACCCACTATAATTGAATCTATGACTTTTGAAGGGGAATCACAACCCTTTACAACTACCTTTTGAAACCCTAAAGGCACAACCCAAGATTTACTTTTGCACACCTAGAGTAACATCTTAGCTATACTTCTTTTAAGGCGATGGAAGAAACTATCTTACCATTATCTGGACTAAGGCACAACCGAATCCACCCGTACCTTTTTTGGGGTGCTATAACCCGAAAATCCCACCTTTTAAGGGTAGTATAGCCCAATAAAATCACCCACATAGAAATAATAGAAAGAATTTGAATCATAGAACCAGTTGAACAATGAGAGATTCAAAGAGTAGAGGTAGAGTTCTCTCCAACAAAAAAGGATCAAACGATGTAGTTCATCCAAAAGAGTTGCAAAGTTGATCAGTATTGCATAGTTTAGTTCAAGAATATCCTCAACCTCTGTTCTATTCTATATAAAGGTTATGGTTTTATCAAACTCTATTTAGATATTTCATTCAACACACCAAATTCAAAATATGAAAAATGGTCGCAATTCATCTTTCCCAATGCACTATGTGCGTGTGACTTCAAAAAACTACTTTAGAGTTGTTTGATGCATCTTTCCCAAAGACACTTCATGTGGGTTTTCTTTGATAATCTGTAAAAATAAGAAAGAAATATAAGAATACTTGTTAGAACAATTAATAAAACATTAAATATTCACAATAGAAAACATTAAAGTTCTTTGGAATACTCCCCCATAAACCATGCAAGACAAAATTTTCATATTCCAAACATAAATTTAAATATCGTGATTTTCTAAGAATCATGAGTATTTATCCCATTTGATTATAATTTTAACCTATATGAAATTCTTCTAATTTTTTTTCTTAACATCAAAATGATTAGTTTGTGATTAAAAAACAATTATATCAATGAAAATAGTTAGCAAAAACTTACAGTAAATCAAAATGCATAATAGTATGAAAAATAGATCATATCTGTAGGATGAAGTTTTTGTGGTAGGATAGATTTTGTGGAAAGTAAATCCTCACAGTAGGTCACTTATCATGGTAAGTCACTCCTCACTATGGGTTATGACTTTCTTCATGTAGTCAATCGAATTTATTCATGTGGTCACTTGTCTGTCTTATAGTCAGTCGACTATATTGATGTGGTCGGTCACTTATGAACACTCAACTTTTGTTCACATGGTTAATCAGGCCTTACGATTAATTCAAATTTTGTTCATGTGGTCATTCAAGACTTATGGTTAGTCAAATACTTAACTAAAATCATACAAAATAAACTAACAATAGGTTTAACAATATATGATATGACAACCTATATTAATGTGGGGTTTTCTCCAAAAATTAGTTCATAATAAACATAATGAACACAAAGACTTTAGAAGTCATGTTAGAGGGAATAAAGGATTAAAAAAAACTATGATAAATTATAATTATACAAAAATAAGTATTTTAATTATCAAAACATAAATAAACAACATGGTTCAAGGATCCTTTTCAATAGAATTCTCATTTTATTCTTCTCAAGCACCCATATATTGCAAAAAACCACTACTGATGTGTTTATAACGGTGGTTTTCAAGCTACACAGGGTGCAAAATTCTATAGTTAGTGATAGAGATCTACTATTTATGAGTTTATTTTGGTGGGAAATTTTCAATTTTTAGGGGACACCACTGAATATTAGCTCATCCTACCATCCAAGAGTGAAGGCCAAACTGAGGTGGTGAATAGGTTCCTATAAATATATATGAAATTCTTTACTTTGAACCATCCTAGACATTGGGTAACATGGTTATCCTAAGTCAAGTACAACTATAATACTTAATATCATACTTGAATTGAGAAAATTCCTTTTAAATTAGTGCATGAGTGCAAGAGTTTGAAGATCCTCCACTATTACAGAGGAGAGGCTGTAGTTGAAGTGGTTGTTAGTGAATTGATGGACAAGGATGAGGCATTGAAATAACTCTGGGTTAATCCCCACATGGCACATAAATTAATGGAAAATATGTTAATTGACCTCGATAGGAGGTGACATATAATGTGGTTGACTTCGTGTGGGTTAAACTATGTCCTAACAGGCATAGAGGGGAAGTTAGAATAAATGCTAAATTAGCATCTCGATATTTTGGACCGTACGTGGTAGCTGAGAAGGTGGGCACTATTACAGATCACCTTAATTTACTTGAGTCAAGAAAGGCGCATCCTATATTTGATGTGTCACAATTTAAGGCTGTAGTTGGTGAGCACCCAATGGAATAAGTCTTTACCAAATACTTTGATGAAGAATATGTCTATCTTGAAGTGGTTTTGGCCAAAAGGAAATAGGGTTCAACATAGTTTTGGCCGGTCAAATGGCATGGCAGAACAGATAGAGAGGCAACATGGGAGGATTCCAACATATATCAAATTCAATATCCAGATTTATATCTTGAGAATAAGGTAGTGTTTCAAGTAAATGAAAATGATAAGAATGTGGGGAGGCTACCAAGGCCTCACGAGACCTGCTGTGCATTACACTTACCAGCGATGATGAGAAAAGAGGGGAGGATCTGGGGAGTGATCACTTACTATCAAGGGTAGTGTTTTAATTAGTCATGTTAATAGTCTTTTAGGCATTGGTTATAATAGGGGAGTGAGGGGAATCAATGTAGGAAGACCTGTTATTCGGTTAGAAGGGAGGAGGTGAGTTTCCTTGGCTTGTGGAGAGAGAAGTCCCATGATAGTTGTCCGTGTTGGAAACTCTTGTCTGAGGTATGCGTTCTAGCAATAAAATTAAGGAATTATTTGGTCGATTTATATTATTTTGTCTTCTCATTATGAATATCCTATCAATGATATCCTTAGAATAAATTATGGTGTGTTATGAAACAAAAATATAGTTTTTCATTTGACTATGAAAATTTTGTAATTCTACATAAATTGTTTTCTATATATTATATAATTTTAATTAAAAGTTTAATTCCTAAATTTTAAATTATGAATTTGATAAAATTAACTTCATATTTGGAATTATCATGTTAAAATTGGTTTATGGTGATTTTTTGGGATTTTTTTGGGATTTTTTTGACCAAGTTTATATTTTGGTGAATAGTAAAAAATACAATTTGTACGAATGCCGTATCTTTTATGAATTCATAATAATATAAATATAAATTAAAAATTTATAAAACTTATGAAATTTGTCTTACATGATAATATACTAAAAATACCATATAAAGTTTCTCAACTAATATAAATTAATTCTCATGTCAAGACAGATATGAAACCATTCATGGGTGGTGACGCGGTGCCTGTGCAATATTGGAAAATTAAAAATTGGTGTCTATATATACACACACTATATATATCTATATCTATGTCTATATAGATAATATTTTTGAAGTACATTTCTTCGACATGTCACTCCCTCCGTCATGCCATTCCCTCCAAACCACGCTCATTTTTTCCATATGGTTTCATTCCTTAATCTTCCTCTACCATGACTACCTACCTCTAATTGCTTATCTCCCATTACAAAATCCTTCCTCCCAAGATTCCCTCTCTATATATATACTACACACACACACACACACTCTCTATACCCATATCCATATCCATATACATATACATATCCATATCCATATCCATATCCATATCCATATCCATATCCATATCCATATCCATATCCATATCCATATCCATATCCATATCCATATCCATATCCATATCCATATCCATATCCATATCCATATCCATATCCATATCCATATCCATATCCATATCCATATCCATATCCATATCCATATATATTCTCTTTGTGAAGGAAATTTCTTCCACATTTCAATCCCCCTATTATTCCATTCCCTCCAAACCTCGCTCATTTTTTCCATCAGGTTTTATTCCATAATCCCACTTTGAATGACTGCCCACTTCTCATTATTCCTTTCCCACATCATACACCCCTTCTAGTTCGTCATCTCCGATGAAACCTATGGTTCCAAAATAGGTTCTCTCTAAATCCTTAATACCTGACTTTATTTTGAAGGTTCCGAGTGTAGAAAAAGTGATTATCAAGGCTCGAACCGACTTATAAATTATCAGATTCATCAAATATTCCATGATGTACATGATGTGTAAGCCATGATCAATGAAATTTTTTTCAATGAAACTTGATAGACATGCCGGAACTAAGTAAATATTTCATATTAAATTTATAATTAATTTAAATAGATAGGAATAAAGAATACCTCGTTCTTGAGATTTTTCATCAAAGAATATATTGATCATCTGAAACCATTTTGGTCTACTATCATTGCATTGTAGGATCCAAGTGTAAAATCTCTCTAGAAATGATCCACACATAACCATTTGATCCCTAAACAACACTGATGGATTGTTAGGTTCCAGTGCATTGGATCAATCATCTTGTTCTATTTACCTTGATTTCTATGATGATTCCTTCAGGATTGATGAATTGTCCTTACACTCCTGTTCTTGATAAGGTGGAGGAGTGAGGATAATATCTCAAGATTATGAGAAGAATGTAAGTTATTTTCATTTAATTTAGGATCTTTAAAATCTATATTCATCACATATCAAGATAAATAAAATTCAAAATAAAAGACATACTTTGATCCATTAAACCTTTTAGATTTGCGTATCCTTTATTTTCTCCCACTTAAAAGGATTTCTATCCTTTTTACCACTCTCTATTCTATATTGGTTTTGATGGAATGTACCAAAATTGTGATTGAGAATTAATTGGAAAGGAATGAACCCTTTAAATAGGGATAAAAAAGTTTTCATGGGTGATTATTTAATTAACTGTAAAAGTTCATCAATTTGAAAAGTTTATCCCTCATTATCCCATTATAATAATATTAAACAAAATATAACATGAGTTATTCCAACATTCTCCCACTTAACTCATGTGATATTACTTTATGATTTTAATACATTCAACCGGTCATTATGTGCATTTATATCTATTCTATCATGTATACAACATTCATCATAATTAAGGATAATGTACACATGAGTCATGACAATCATATACTCTCTATCAATACACTCCCTTATATATACTAAAATATTGATGTTTTCCCTACCATAATTAAAATGGGATATATATAATTGTCCCAATGATAATACATTTATTAAATACTATGCATGTTATCATTATTCAATTCAATCATGTATACTTATTGAAAAAATAGGCAGCATGATCAAAACATTTAGAAGTCCAGGTGTCAAATGTAATAATCATAACAGTCAATACATACAATGAAACCTACTCAGTGACAATGCCCATACTTTCAACATATCTAATAAATATCTTGGGAGGCAACCCTTTTGTTAAAGGCAATCATTCTTGTAAAAGAATACTACTGTGGTATTTTCATAATAAAATTTTAAGGTCTTGGTGATACCATCAAAAATTCCAAGTCCTGAAATAAAGTTTTGCAACCATAGACCCTGAATTATAACTTCAAAGAATGCTACAAATCCATCTTTCATAGTAGAAGAAACTATAAAATATTGTTTTTCACTTTTCCATGATATTTATCCTTTAGATAGAAGATAAAAATAACCAAAAGTGGACTTTCTAGTATCAAAAAAACTGACAAAGTCTGAATCAGAGTATCCAATCACCTCAATATCATTGGATATTTTATAAGTAAGCATGTGATCCTTTGTTCCTTGAAGATATTTCAAAACTTTCTTTGTAGTTCTCCAATGATCCAGTCCAAGATTACATTTTCATCTTTCCAATATACCAACTAAAAATCTAATATCTATCCTTATAAATGTTTTAGCATACATCAATCTTCCAATAAAAGATGCATAAGGAATTCCTTCCATATACTTTCATTCCAAATAATTTTTGGGACCTTGATTGAGATTAAATTTATCTACTTCCTGAATTGGAATCAATGATGATGAACATTTTCCATCCTAAACCTCTCTAAAATTTTATTAATTTATGAATTTTGAGATAATCCCAATAAACATTGAGTTCTATTACTGAATACTTATATTCCAATCACACACTTGGCTTCTACTATGTCTGTTATATCAAAATTATTAGATAGGAATTTATTGGTCTCACATAACATACCAAGATCATTTAAAGTAAGAAATATATCGTCAACATATAGAATCAAGAATATAAATTTACTCCCACTAATATTCTGGTATATACATTGATCAATGATTTTTTCCTTAAATCCAAAAGATATAATGGTATCATTAAACCTAATATACCATTGTTAGAAAGCTTGTTTAAGTCCATATATTGACTTATTTAATTTACATACCATTTGATCCTTTACTTTAATGTAAAAAATAGCTGTTTGATTCATGTATACATCTTCCTCTAAGTTTACATTTATAAATTATGTTTTAACATCCATTTAATGTAACAATAAATCAAACCGAGATACCAATTCCATAATAATTCTGAAAGAATCTTTCTTAGAAATCAGTGAGAAGGTTTCATTTTAGCCTATACCATTTTTTTGAGTGAATTATTTAGCAACAAATCTGGTCTTGTAATGTTCAAGGTTAACATGAGTGTCACATTTGGTTTTGAAGACCCATTTACATCCAATCCTCTTGAATCCTTTAGGAAATTCCATAAGGTTCCATACTTTATTTTGTTCCATGGAATTAAAATCACATTTCATAGAATATAATCATTTATCCTAATTATCACAATTTATGGCTTGACAATATGAAACTAGATCATTATCAATGCCAATATTACTTTTTATTTCATGTATATATACAACATAGTAATCAGAAATAGCTAACCTTATTTCCCTTTGGGATCTTCTTAATATATTTCTTATGGTTCTTCAACTATTTCTTTATTGTGAATTTATTCTGTTTTTGTTCTACATGATTATTTTATGATGCAAAAATTTGAGGAACAATAACATGTGAAGTTAGAGTACAAGAAAATGGAACTTAAATTCTAACTTCTTTAATTTCCACATTTTGTGGAACTTCACTCCCATTAGATTCACCATTCTCAATAAATATAGCATTTCCAGTTTCAACAATTCTCATACTATAGTTAGGATAATAAAATCTATACCCATTTGATTTCTTTATATAACAAATGAAATATCCACTGATTGTTCTTGAATCTAGTTTTATTTATTGTGGATTATATTCTCTTATTTATGCCTAACAACCCCATACATATAGGTGTCTCAAACTAGATTTCCTACCAGTCCAAAGTTCAAAAGGATTCTTTAAAACTGCTTTACTAGGAACCTTATTCAATAGATACATGGCATTTTTTAAAGCATACATCCACAATGATAAGGGTAAAGAATAATTAATCAACATACTCTTAACCATATCCATTAATTTTATATTATTCCTTTATACTACACCATCTTATTATGTTGTACTTGACATAGTGTATTGTGAACATATACCATAAACTTCTAGAAACTTTTCAAATGGACCGGGGTTTTGTCCACTTTAATCAAATATTCCATAATATTATCCACCCCTATCAGACCTTATAACTTTTACCTTTCTGTCTAATTTCCTCTCAAATTCATTTACATAAATTTCCAAGGAATTTATTGCCTTATATTTCTCATGCAATAAATTGACATATCCATAATGTGAAAAATCATCAATAAAGGTGATAAAGTATTTTTATTTACCAAAATAATTGATATCAAAAGGTCCACATATATCGGTATGTTTGATCTCAAGGAGTTAAGCACTTCTTGTGGAACCTTTCTTTGTGTGTTTTGTTTGATTTCCTTTAATACAATCCACACAATTTTTTAGGTCAGTAGAATCCAAATTTGAAAGGATTTCAATCTTAATCAATCTCTCCAATCTTTCTTTGGAAATATAACCTAAACATTTATGCCATAAATAAGAATAATTTTCATTTACTAAACCACATTTAGTACCAAAATTATGATGCAAGTTCATAAGTGTTTCAACATAAATATTATCAAGATTCAGATTATATAAACCATCATATAATAATCCCTATCCAATCATGCGTGTATGCTTAAACAAACTAAAATATCTATTCCCAAAATTAAAGAGTATCCAACAACATTATGTTTTGGTAATGAAACCAAATTACTAGATATACTAGGTATATAAAAGGTTTCATATAAATCTAAACTATATCCGCTATCAAGGATCAAATGGAAAGTCCCGACTACTTCCATTGGAACCTTCACTCTATTCCCCATAAAGATGAAATTTTTAGTTGGGCTTGTGATTTGGGTTGAAAGGAGTCCCTGTATCATATTAGAAACATGAGTCATAAAACTAGAATCAATACACTATGTATTATGTGGGACTTTAACTAAGTTTGATTCATAACATGTATAAGTATTTTTCTTACCTTTCTTTTCAAACCAAGCCTTTAGTTTTAGGAAATACTTTTGGAAATGTCTAACTTTCCCATAGAAATGTCATTTATCTTTATTTGCGTTCTTTTGGTTCTTTATAGAGGAATCATTAACCTTCAATGTCCCCTTTCCTTTTACATTATTCTTTATACTATACTTCTTTCCTCCTTGATGATGCACATAATAGAAAGAGTGGATTCCTTGACTCTTTAAACATGTTTCCTATTGAACTAGCATACTGTGCGATTCATGAACATTCCATTTATCTTTCATGATGTTGTAGTTCATTTGGAATGGTCCATACTCAGACAATAATGAGTTTAGGAAAAACTATACAAGGAAACTTTCATCCAATTCCATTTACAAATATTTAAGTCTTGTTGCAATATTTTTTATTTCAATGACATGCTCATGCATAGTATGAGAACCATCAAACTTCATGGTTGTTAATGTACTAATTAATGTCTCGAAAAGATATTTTTCATGAGTTTGAGATCGGTTTCCCACATATTTCATAAATTCTTTAACACTTTCAGTTTTAGGGAGATCAGACTTGATGTTACTTGTTATGCTCATTCGCTTGAACATCAAACTTAACCTGTTTGATCTTTCCCATGTTTTATAATATACTCTATCATTATCGCTACTATCATCCATTACAATAGCAGGTTTCTCTACTCGGAGTGATAAATCAAGATCCAATACACCAAGGTGATATTGTATTTTCTCACACTAATCAAAGAAATTTAATCCATTAACGATCATAACAGTCGATTCATGTGAGTGCATTGATGATAGAAAGCTAACTGCAATACATACATGCTTAAAATTAATGATTTGAAATAATAATAATACATCGATTAAGACAAATTATTTAACATAAAATGTGTATTAGTGTTCTTATTTGGGTGATACACTAATACACAATCATAATTAATACACAATCATTGTTAATACAAAATCATAATTAATACTAATTAAATTAACTTTATTTGGAAATAATATATGCATCAATTAGATTTATTTATTATCTTTGGATATATAAATAAATCTCATAATGCACACACACACACATCTCTAACACTTATATTCATAAATTATAAGAATATGAGAATTTCCTTTTGGGAAATTAATAAATATCTCATAATAATGAAATTCAATTACTCATAAAATATCATAATAGTATCCAATTTATGAGAAATAAATATATATCATTTTAACATAATTTTTGAACAATTAACTTTATGATTTAACCACTTTGGTGATTAACAAATCTCATGCAGTAATGTTCCAAATATAAAACATCATAACATAACATAATTATAAATATAAATAAATAAATAAATAAATAAATATTTAATAAACATAAATATATTTTTAATATTTCTTTAATTTGTCAGGAATCAAATTTAAAACTCTAATAATTATTTTCAAATAATGAAAAATCAATAATTTTAATTTTTTTAGAGCTAATAATTTTAAAACACATATCCACATAATTTTCACATGAGCCTCAGCCCAGTTGGTAAGGACTCGCTAGGTGCATCCAAGAGACCCGAGATCAAATCTGGGTGGAGGCATATTTTCCAGGGTACTGTAGTAGTACTGTAGCAGGTACTGTTCGGTACTGTAGCAATAGGAACTATTCATCCATCTGGGTCTTCTGGCCACCGATTTGGTCCTCAGGTCCTGCAAGGCTTTCGGGCCACCCATGGCCTTCGGGTCAGTTGATTCTCAAGGCCTTCAGGCCACCTTAAGGCCTTAGGGCCACCCCAAGGCCTTTGGGCCACATGAATACGGCCCCCAAACACACTACCAAAAAGGAGCATCCCTAGAAGAGGATTCAGAGCAGGTGCACTCACCAGAGCAGAGCCAAATGGATTGTCAGAATGAGAGGGTTTGGCTATGCCATTGGTACCAGCCTGTGCTTGCACGGGAAGCCTAACCAGATGGTCATGCAAAGGTGGAGAGATACTATCAGGATGCATATGCTGGGGAGGGGCAATTCCTTGTAGATAGTCTGGTTGAATTCCCTAAGACCTTCAAGTCATGTAATCTCCTAAGCCTATGGACCATGTAATCTCTGAGCTTACGGGCCTTGTAAGGGTTCCCCCTCATCCCTTGAAAGGAGGGTTATCAAAAATCAATAAAAATGAAGGCCTTCGGGCCATTCAGGCATATCCACATAATTTAATATTATTTATTAAACTACATAACCATAATAAATAATATCAATTTTAAATAAATCAATTTAAACATGATACTACATATTAATAATTTTAAAGGAGTTATGATTATCTTAAAAATTAAATAACATAATACTTCATTATTAAATTTATTCATTTTTTAACTCATTAAGTTAACCAATCACTATAAATAGAATTGTAATAATAATAATATTTTCCAATATAAAACAATTCCATGTTTAGAAAAATTGACAAACAGTTTTAAAAAAATTAAAACTAAAATTAAAATTCTAAAATCATGAGGAGAGGCAGCGTATTAGGATTTCAAAAATCCTACATAAAATATTAGATGACCATGTATTTTGAAACCAATTGAAAATTATAATAATAAATAAATAAAATATTTCAAGATCTAAAACATGAATAGAGAGGTAGCATATTGGTATTCCAAAAAATGGCACTTCATATTTTGGAAGATAGAAAAAATACATTACATGAAATTTAAAAAATCATTTAATTATGAACATAATCCGTATTTCTAATTTTAAATTCAATGCAACACATAATAAATATAAATATGAAAAACACAGATTTCATAACCTTCTTCTGATGCCACATGTAAGCTATTTTCATTTAATTTTTGGATCTTTAAAATCTATATTTATCACATATCAAGATAAATAAAATTCAAAACAAAATACACACCTTGATCCATTGAACATTTTGGATTTGAGTCTCTTTTATTTTCTCCAACTTAAAAGGATTTCTATCCTTTTTCCTACTCTCTCTTTCATAATGGTTTTTATGGAACATATAAAAATTGTGATTGAGACTTAATTAGAAAGTACAAGACCCTTTAAATAGGTATAAAATGGTTTTCATGGGTGGTTATTTAATTAATTGTCAAAGTTTATCATTTTGACAAGTTTATCCCTCATTATCCCATTATAATAATATTAAACAAAATATTACATGAGTTATTCCAACAAATAAACCCTAGAGTAATTTTTTATATATTTTTTCTGAAAAAATATTTATTTAAATAATAATTGGTTATTTTTTTGATTTCTAATTTAGAAAGGAGGCATCGACCTTGCCGACTTTGGGTTTTAGTGAAAAGTCGGCAAGGCTGATGCCGCCTTTGCCAAAAACTTTTAAAAAAACAATTAAAAAATTGAAAATATATATGTTTGTCTATTTTTATATATAGATATATATTGTGTTTATTTTTTTTAAATGACTTCCATTAATATTTTAAAGTGAAAATGTTATGTTGTTAAGAAATAAATTTTGTGACATGTAAATTATCTTTTACTTATTATATTTATGATTTTTTTTATTTTCATTTATGTTATATATATTGAGTGAGTTTTTCAAATATCATCTAGATTGTATTTAAATTTTATAAGTTGTATGCTTTCAAAGTCACCTACATGAAACATAATAATGTTTCAAGTTTTTGGTTTTGAAAGTTTATAAATAATAAAGTTGAAATAAAATCTAAATGAAATTTTACACACATACTGAACATATAAAAAATAATTGAAAATAATAAAACATTTAATAAAAACAATTAATGAAAATTAATTTTAGTGGAACAATATATTGTTGTTTTAAACCATTACATTTGTATTTATATTTTTTTTAAATTCCTTTAATTTTTAATTATTCATTATATGTTTAGTTTATTCAATTTTCTAAATTTAATTTAATTTTAATTATAATATATTTTATGTGAATTTATTTTTTACTCTGTATATATTATGTTTGTAATCAATAATATTTATGTCATGTGAATTATATATTTTTATTATATTTCTGAAATTATTTTTATTTTAAAAAATTTTTTAGATGTTTAGGATATGTTTTAAGTTTTAGTCAGAAGTTTTCCTATGTTTCAAGTAGTTGAATTTGAAAGATTATAAAATATAAACTGTAACTAAAATATAATAAAATTGAAAAAGTATCTAAACATGTAAAAATGGTTGATAGTAAAAAGAATTTCATCATTTTAATAGAAATACAATCATATAGAGGATAAAATAAATTTTTGTTTCAAATACTTTAAGTTAATAGAACATATATAAATAAATGAGTAAAATCACTGCCTATGATGGGGTCTTATCCCACAATATAGTGTGTGAATGAGACGACCACATCGAGATCGCCAACCTCTGTATTGGGGTGGAGTATGATGAGTTGAAGAGGGATCTTCCTCAGGCATTGAAACCTTGAATTTTAGATGCTCTAGCTACGAATCATCAAGGGGATCTTTTAGCTGAATTTCTTCATGTGTCTCTAATCCTTCTCCCACTGCATGAGTAGAAGGACCTACCATCACCGCCTATACAACTTATGAAGGACCGAGCATGAAAGGTGGAGGCATGGGAAATGGTTCCTGATAGAAGCTTATATTAGCTATACCCATAGAAAACTATGGATATCCTGAAAACAAAAATGGATCCCATGCCTCCTGATGCGCACCCCCAATCAGGTGAGGCTGGACTACTAGAGGGATGAACTCTGTCTGTGGAACATATGAGGCCTCACATGCAATACGACATGGTCTACGCTATCATCGTCATGGTTCCTCGACACCATTAACTGTTGGAGGAGGTTACTTAGTAGGAACCTCTACTCCCTAGGTAGTAATTTCATCTCCCTAGGGTGTACAATCAAATATACTATCTTATAAAACACGATATACTGACATCACCCCCTGCGCTGCAACATGGTATGCTGCCTGCCTAAAAACCTCCTCTAGATCAAACATGAAAATAATATTCTATAGTTAACTATGTCGTAAAGATATTCAAAATGAATTTTAAAAAATAATAACAAACAAACTAATGTAAATTTACCAACTTACCAGATCCTGGATCCCTTTTCTATGTGGAGTAAGATACAATATAGACTTCAATCTATACCATGGCTCATACTCGAGTTGTTCTTCTAGAGGTAATCACATGGTACACATACCATCATTATGAAATGATGCTCATTTTTGATAGAGGTCCATATACTCTACATGTCTTCTATACTAGTCGACATCCTGCCTCCCTATCATCTTCACAGAATGAAGTGCTGTTGACTGTCTCAGTAGAAAGGGAATACACTGAACAAATCCAAACTGGCACATGAATCTATCAGGCTGGTGCCAATCTATAATAAACCTTATCTTTATCACACATTAATAAATTATTTAATTACATAAAATTAAACTTAATACAACCTAAAATATCTATAAGTCTAGGGTATTTAGGAATTAGGTACATTTCATTACAACATTAAACATGAATTAGAACATCTTTATTGAAAACTTCTTTAACATGCCTGAGCTTAAAAATGCATTGGATAACCTGGGGAAATACATAATAAAGGGGTGATCCATAAATCCCATAAGGTAATAAACATGGAATAACAAGAAGATAATAATACATGTTATACAAGTCATATCATTGAGGCATAAAGGAACATGAATAATAAGTCATGATATAGCATGATAATTATAACATGGGAAATGCGACAACAACTTAAAACACTGCATCATAAACATAGGTCAAGGATAAACCACCAAGACTTCATGGTTAACAAAGTACCATAAAGTAATCAAGTACACCCATGTCCCAAAATGATGTATCATGATAATAAAAATTATCCAATGCATTGGAGTGCTATATAATTCCAAGCGCACCCGTCACTTTCATTTCATTCTCATGCTTATGTGTGCCACATAGATCATAAAACATGGATTCATTCATCATCATAATTTATTGAATAATCAAGGAGTTTGGAATAAATATATGCAATTCCCCAATAAAAAGGTATATGTTCATAAAATTGAACACCCTTGATATAAAATGGGTATGGTATTCACTACACAATTTGTTTGGCATGGAAAATCACGATGAAAATTCAGTAGCATAACGGCATCACTTTAAAATTCATAAAATGGGTTTATGATAGAGAAATGGGTTTATCATAATTTGGACATAAAGTGGACAGTAATAGGGACATGGAAGGACATGTACACACATATATAATTATAAAATGAAGGCATACAATAATAAATAAGCTTGAATAAAAAGAGAAATGAAAGGATGCTTACGAAATTTCGGTATGGTAACAGGTATACATGGGAGGAATTAATGAGAGAGAAAGGAGTATATCATAATTTATACATAATAAGGGTATTATGGGGGAGGTTAAAAAACATACCCCATCATTAGTAATTGAAAATAAAAGGTCATAACAAGATAAAGAAACATGGATAAAGATGAGAAAGAAAAGAACCCTTACTTGAGTGTGTGGAACCAAAAGCTTGAAAAGGGGGTTATTGAGAGATTGGGATAACTTAAGAGGATTATAGAGAGGTTAGGGAAGAGTAAGTACATGCTAAAAGGATCTTGAGTGAAGATAAGTGAGAGTTTGGGTAGGTTTATATAGGAAATGAGAGTGGAATTCTTTAATATTTCACAAACTTAGGTTTTGGACTCTATATAATAAAATATTCAAAACCACAAACCTTACCATGGTTTTTGAAAAAGTGGAAAGGTTTTCATTATTTAATTAGGAAAAGGTCCAGACATATTAAAATATTACCCTTGATCATGTGAAGGCGAGTCACTCTTTTAAATAAATGAATTTAAAATCATGAAATATATTATATATTTTGGAGGATTCATAAAGACATTATAAAATTAGTAAAATAAACTTAAAATAAAATTATTTTAAGGGTAAAAATATATTTGGAATAGTATAACCATTAAAGTATTTATTACATCATTTTTGGGTCATTATGATGTCATAAAATACACCATATATTTATACAGTATTTAATTTTTACCTGAAAATTTGACCGTCTCAGAAAATTATAAAAAATTCACCATTGGATAATTTCAAAATTATAATTCAAAAAATAATATTTATTTTAACTAAATAATTTCCTAAATATGTTCATTTTTACTTTTACAATAATATTCTACATTTATTGAAAAATGTTGGGATTTTGACAATAATAGTTTTTAAACCCTTATAAAAAGTACATTTCACTTTATAAAAATTATATGAAAATTTATAATTAACAAACCTTATTTAATAATAAAATTTTATTAAAATAATATTTATTTAAAAAATCCATTAATTCATTAAAATAAATCCCTTAATAGAATTTTAATATTACCCGAAAATACAATTTGTGTTTAATTGAATCAAAATCAAAATCATTTATAAAGTAACAATAAAAATGAAAATAAATAAATTATAATATAAAATATACATATTCATATTATTAAGGTCTTGATAAATATCCCTTTATTACACTGGCGTATTCCCTAAGAGTAAGGTGTGTGACGGTGATAATTTCATTAGACCGTTCGACAAACATGGTTTGGGCTGCGATCTCGATGAGGTTGAACTTCTCCTATAAACGATTTTGATCATGCTTAAGTTGTTGGATATAATCTTGGGATTGGTAAAGGTAAAAGACCAGAGATCCTATCTCCCTTGAAATCTTTGATAAATGGGCTTCATAGGGCACGGTTCTACTGGTTGAGGCCATCACTTTCTTTGTCTAAGTCAATTGGGTTTGTTAAAATCCCTATATTTATACCAATCATGTGATCACTATTCAATGAATATATTAACAATGATAAATATTATTAGCATAATTTTAAATTCAATAAGATATAATCAAGGAAGTGCATGCGTTTTATATAACCATATTACATAATAATACATTTAATTAAATCAAAAAGGGAAAATTCATTTATAACAGTTCGGTTTGTTACAATCTTCCCCCCTTAAGAAATTTCACCCTCAAAATTTTAATTTCCCACATTAAAACAGAATAGGATAACTCTATTTAATCTCCTCCTCTGGTTCCCACATTGCTTCTTCAAACTTGTGGTTTCTCCACAATACTTTGACCAGGTGCATTGGATTATTTCATAGAACGTAGTATCTATGATCTAAGATCTTCACTGGTTGCTCCTTATAAGAGAGGTAATTCTCCAATGATACCAACTTTGTATCGAGTATATGTGAGGGTTCTAGTATGTACTTCCTCAAGAGGGATACATGGAATAAATCATGTACTTGAAATATGTTAGGTTGGAGTTCTAGTCGGTAGGCCACTGCTCTGATATGATCAAGGATCTCAAAGGGGCTGATGTATCTTGGACTAAGATTTCCCTTATTTACAAATCTAATCACTTTCTTCCATGTAAATATGTGGAGGAAAACCATGTCTCAAACATCAAACTCAAGGTATTGTCGATGATTGTCAGTGTAGCTCTTCTTTGAACTCTGAGCATTCTTAATGTGCTGCTGAATGGTTTTAACCTTCTCCACCATTTCCTCAACCATTTCAGGACCTAGTAATTTTTGTTTCCCAACTTTATCCCAGCATGCAGGTGTTTAACACTTCTTCCCATAAAGGGCTTCATAGGGAGCCATTTGGATGCCTGAGTGTAAACTGTTTTTGTAATAGAACTCAACCAGAAGAAGATGTTAATCCCTTACTCCTTTAAAGTCCATTGAGAATTCTCTCAACATGTCCTCAAGTGTCTTGATAGTTTTCTCAGATTTTCCATCAGTTTGAGGGTGATAGGGCGTGCTAAAGTTCAACTCAGTATTCAGAGCATGCTGGCGACTCTTCTAGAACTTATAGGTGAATCTTGGATCTGGATCAGATACAATCGATAGTGCTACACCATTTATACTCACCACTTATCTCATGTATATCCAAACAAGTTGATCCAATGATAAATCCTATCAAATCACAATGAAGTGTACAATATTTGTAAGATGATACACTACAACCCAGATAACATTGTTTCCTCTATATGCCTTAGGAATCCCAGTGAAAAAGTCTATGGGGATGTTTTACCATTTCCATGTAGGTATGGGTAATGGTTTCATCATCCCCTCAGATTTTTTCTTTTCTGCCTTCACTTGCTGACATACAAGACATATTAATGTATATTCTATAATATCCTTCTTCATATTGTCCCACCAATAGTGTTCTTGGAGATCTTGATACATCTTTGTGCTTCCAGGATGGATAAAGAAGGTTGAGCTATGTGAATCATCTAACAACTCCTTCTTTAAATCAGGATTTGATGGTACAAATAGTATTGACCCAAATCTTACAATACCTTCTTCATTAACATTGAACTCTGAGGATTTCCCTTTTATTATAGTTTCCACTTTCTTCTGAATTCCTACATCATCTCCTTAATTACCCTTTATCCTCTCCATAAGAGATGGTTGAACAATCATTTGTGAAAGGATTGATGATGTTCCTTCCTCTATGATTCCCACATCCACCCTCTTTATGTATAATAGGATTGTATGATTCTCAATTATCATCATTGATAGAATTACTGGATCCTTTCTACTTAGAGCATCTTCCACTTTATTCGCTTTCCTAGGATGGTAGTAAATTGAGCAGTCATAGTCTTTGATCAAATCTAACCATATTTTTTGGTGCATATTCAGCATTTTCTGTGTGAATATATACTTGAGACCTTTTTGATTCGCATATATTTCACACTTCTCCCCAAAGAGATAATGATATCAAATTTTTAAAGCAAAAATCACTACAACCAACTCTAGATCATGTGTTGGGTAGTTATATTCATGAAATTTCAACTGCCTTGAAGCATAGACAATGTCTTTTTCATTTTTCATCAACACACAACCCACTCCCTTCTTCAAAGAATCACTGAATACCATGAAAAGATATACACTTGTGGGTTGTGTGAGCACATACATAGTGATAAGACTCCTTTTCAACTCCTTAAATATTTCTTCACATTCATCATTCTAAGAAAAATTGACTCCCTTTTGAGTTAGTTTGGTAAGAGGGTTTGACAATAACGAGAAATTTCTCATGAATTGGTGATAATACCTAGATAACCCAAAGAAACTATGGATATCTATCACAGATTTTGGCCTTGAACATCCTTAAATTACTTCTATTTTTAAAGGGTCTACAAATATCCCATTGCTTGTGATGATATTCCCTAAGAAAGAGACTTCCTTCAACTAAAACTCACATTTTCTGTACTTGGTATAAATATTTTCCTTTCACAAGGTCTTTAGCACAATACTCAAATTCTCCTCATGATCCTCCTTACTTTTAGAGTATATTATAATATCATTCATAAAGACTACTAAAAATTTGTTTAGGTAATCTATAAAGACTCTATTCATCAAGTCCATGAATATTTCTTGAGCATTAGTGAGTCTGAATGGAATTACTATGAATTCGTAGTGCTCATACCTTGTACAAAAAGTAATCTTGGGGATATCCTCCTTCTTCACCAAAACTTGGTAATATCATGACCGCAGATCCACCTTGGAAAATAATTGTGCTCCACATATCTGATTAGACAAGTCATCAATCCATGGAAGAGGATACTCATTATTTATCATGATCTTGTTGAGCTCATGACATTCAGTGAAAAGGTGAATTGACCCATCCTTCTTAATGAAGAGGACTGGTGCACCCCATGGTGAAGCACTTGGGTGTATGAAACCTTTATCTAGATTCTCCTGTAGTTGTTTCTTCATATCCTCAAGTTCTATAAAAAACATTCTATACATAGTCTTGGATAATGGTAACACCCTAGGTATAAGATTGATTGAAAATTCAACATCTCAGCTAGGAGGAGGACCAGGAAATTCCTCAAGAAACACATCAACGTATTCCCTCAAAATGGGCATTTATTCAAGGATAATTATTTACTTAGACTCAATCATTTTATCTAGATACGCTTACTTATAGGTTAATAATATTCATGCTTAAGATGATGGTGCTAAAGAAGATTCATCCTCCTCCTTGCACTTATATAGAACCAGGGGTTGATTCGCAATATGGAGAGTTATTTCCTTCTCATGGAAATTTATGTTGAATCTCTATAGGTAAAGTCAATCCATGCCCAAAATTACATAAAATTCTACCCTAGGGAGTATGAAAAGGTTCTCTAGGAAGTTCATCCCACAAATTGTGACACAGGAGGAGTTTTATACTTGGGATGTAATAATTGCCCCATTTTCTGTCTTCACTGATAACTTGACTTCCATGATTTGTGAATGTGTTTTAATAGTTTTACTAAACTTTTGTGATATGAAGTAATTAATAGAACTATAATAAAAAATTACATTCACTATTATTGAATGAAGAACTAGCATACCTGTCACCACCTCATTTTCAGGATCCACTTTGGTAGTTGTGATGGAAAAATATATCCCTTGATACCTTCTAGGTTGTTTGTTTTCTCTAAAAACCCTTGGCTTAGTTCATTGGGTTGAAAAATTACATGGTTCCCTGCAGTTGTAGTAATGAACAATACGCTGAGGGTTGACTAGAGAATTCATTTTATCCATTGCAGTAGCGGGTTTTTCTTTTCGATAATCACTGGATAGGTACCCTTTATTCCCACACCTAAAGAATTTCCTCTCCCCCTTTAGGAAATTTATAGGGTGCTTCTTTCCGCACCTTTAACAAGTAGGATGTTGAATTTTTTTGGCACTATTAGAATTCTCTATCAGACCACCAAAATTGATCTCTACTTTCTACTTCTTATCCTCATGATACCCCTGAGATTCACCTATCTCTATTTTGACTTTGAGGGAACATAGAAAAATTTTCTCATAGCTATCAAAATTATTGATTGCCATGGCTTTCCGTAGGCTAGGTTTTAGCACACCAAATAAGTGTTCAACCTTTCACTTGGGGGTAACAAAAAATCCATAGACATATTGTGCAAGCCTTGTGATTTTTTCCTCATACTCCATGATATATTTGTCGTCTTTTTTCTTGAGGGTAAGAAAATACCTTTCCATTTTAAGTTGGAGGGTGCGGGGAAAATATTTATCAATTTTTCCCCAAAAATCATTCCATCCCATCACCTTGATCTCTTAATCAGGATTCATATTTTTGATCAATGTCCACCATTGATCAGCTTCACCCTCTATATGATAAACATCCAAAAGAACCTTCTCTTTTTCAGAGCATTGAAGGATGGAGAATATCTTCTCAATGGAGTTGATCCATTGTTTGGTGATTAAGGGATCAGATGATCCATTTAAAGTAGGAGGAATTTTTTTCATGATGTTTTTGATTGAGGCTTGTTCTATTTTGGGGGGTTTTGGATGCTCCTCCTAATCTAGGTTTTTATTCAAAATCTGATTTAGCTGAGATATTATCATCATGAGGTTCATGATTTCTACTCCCATTGGGTTGGGCATCTCATTGGTGCAGTTGTCACATTTCCCTTCATGATGATTGTTTACCCAATTCCTCCTATTTCCAAAGATTTGATAGAATAAAAGGAAAATTAGGGATGATTATTTTCAAACTATTAAACATATAAAGGATATCCAATGACATTAAATACATAACTTATAAATTACATGTATTTTATAACTTATGAGTTTCTAGGATTCAATCTATGTTATCCATGATCTATTTAATAACATATATTCTTATGTGCATTTTTGTTCCCTTAATAATGGTTATTATTGAGATTATGAATTTACTAAATCATATCCCCAGGGAGTGTCAAACCAAGTGTGTAATAAGGTACGTTGTCATGTACCAGGTTACCCCGAATCAAGCTCGGGACACCTTGTCAGAGTTGCTACCCCTAGGTACATCTGTCCCTAAACAATGTCCACTTATAGTATCCAGAAAGAGATGTATTTGATTGATAAACAACTTAATATATACTCACTAAAATCTTAGGCATGTATTCTTATACTTAGTCTTATCTCTAAGTATTTTCTAGAGTTTTCTAATCCTAATCCCAAAAATAACTAAAATTTTCCTTTGATACCAACTACAACAACCCTTCTCTTTATTACATATTAATACATGATTTAATTACATAAAATTACACTTAATACAACTCAAAAGATTGATAAGTATAGAGTCTTTGGTAATTAGGTACATTACATTAAAACTTTAAAAATGAATGACAACATATTTATTGAAAACTTCTTTAACATACTTGAGCTTAAAACTAATTGGATAACTTGGATAAATACATAAGAAAAGGGTGATACATAAAGACTAGTAAGGGAATAAACATGGAATAACATGAATAAAATAATATATGTTAGAAAATACATATCAATGAGGAATAAAGGAATATGAATAATAAGACATGATATAGCATGACAATCATAACATGGTAAATTTGGAAACAACTTAAAGCACTGCATCATAAACACAGGTCAAGGATAAACCGCCAAGACTTCATGGTGGAAAAAGTCCCATAAAGGAATCAGGTACACCCCTATCCCAACACGACGTATCATGACACTAAAAATTACCCAATTCATTGGAGCGCTATTTAAATCCAGGTGCACCCATCACTTTCATTTCATTCTTATGCTTAAGTGTGCCACATAGATCATAAAACATGGATTCATTCATCATCATAATTCATTACATGATGAAGGAGTGTGGAATAAATACATTTAAGTACCCAATAAAAAGGTATATATTCATAAAAGTGAACACCCTTGATAGAAAATGGGTACGGTATTCACTACACAATTGGTTTGGCATGGAAAATCATTGTAAGAATTCGGCAGCATAACAACGTTACTTAAAAATTCATAAAATGGGTTGATGTGAGAGAAATGGGTATATCATAATTTGTACATGAAGTGGATATTAATGTGTACATGTAAGTACATTTCCAAACATATATAATTATAAAAATAATGCACACAATAATAAATAACCTTGAATAAAAAAAGAAAGGAGAGGATGATTATGAAATTTCGACATGCTAACGGGTATAAATGCGAGGGATTAATGAGAGAGAAAGGAGTATATCATCATTTATAAATAATAAGAGAAGTATGTGGGAGGTTAGAAAATATACCCCATCATTATTAATTTAAAATAAAATGATTTTACAAGATAAAGGAACATAGATAAAGATGAGAAAGGAAAGAACCCTTACTTGAGTGTGTGGCTACAAAAGCTTGAAAAGGGGATTCTTGAGAGATTGAGGTGACTTGGGAGGATTATATAGAGAGTAGGGAAGAGTAAGGATGTGTTAAAAATATTTTTAGTGAAGAGAAGTGGGATATTGGGTGGGTTTATATAGGAAATGAGAGGGAAATTCTTTAATATTGTGCAAACTTAGGTTTTGGACTCTATATAATAAAATATTAAAAACCACAAACCTTCCCATGATTTTTCCCATGTTTTTTCCAAAGTGGGAAGGTTTTAATTATTTTATTATGAAAATTTATGAACATATTATAATATTACCCTCACTTATGTGGAGGTGAGTCACTCTTTTAAAGAAATGAATTTAAAATCCTAAAATATATTATATATTTTGGAGGATTTATAAAGGAATTATAAAATAAATAAAATAAAATTAAAATAAAATTATTTTAATGGTAAAACATATATTTTTCCTATTATACCTATTAAAGTATTTATTACATCATTTTTGGGTCATTATGATGTCATAAAACACATCGTATATTTACAGGGTATTTAATTTTTACCCAAAAATTCGACCATCTCAGAAAATTATTAAAAATTCACCATTGGATAATTTAGAAATTATGTGTCAAAAAATAATATTTATTTTATCTAAATAATTATCTAAATATTTTCATTTTTACTTTTAAAATAAGATTTTATATTTATTGAAAAATGCTAGGTTTTTGACAATAACAGTTTTTGAACCCTTATAAAAAGTACATTTCACTTCATAAAAATTATATGAACATTTATAATTAATGAAAATTATTTAATAATAACATTTTATTAAAAATATATTTATTTAAAAAATCCATTAATTCATCAAAATAAATCCCTTAATTGAATTTGAGTATTACTTGAAAAATATAATTTGTGTTTAATTTAATCAAAATCAAAATCATTTATAAAGTAATAATAAAAATGAAAATAAGTTAATTATTATATACAATATAAATATTCATATTATTAATTTCTTGATACATATACCTTTATTACATCAGCTTACAGCCTAAGAGTAAGGTTTGCGATAGTGAGACTTTCATGGGGCCATTCAACGAACATGGTTTGTGCCGTGATCTTGATGAGCTTGAACTTCTCCCAAAAACGGTTTCACTCATGCTTAAGTTGTTAGATATCAACTTGGTATTGGTAAAGGGAAAATACCATAGATTCTATCTCCCTAACAATCTCTAATAAATGGGCTTCATAAGGCACAATTCTACTGGTTGAGGCCATCACTTCCCTTTTCTGAGTCAGTTGGATTTGTTAAAATCCCTATATTTATACTAATGACGTGATCACTATTAAACAACTATATTAACAACGTCAAATATTCTTAATAGTATTTTAAATCCAATAAGATATAACTAAGTAATCACATGTGTTTTCTATAATCATATTACATAATAAGACATTTAATTAAATCAAAAAGGGAAAATTCATTTATAATAGTTTGGGTCGTTACACACTCAGCGATCTGCCACTTTAGTTGGTACTTAGTTTAGTGTGTATTTTGATATCTATAATGAATATACTAAAAATGATAGTGTAAGGTTTGTATGACTCATTATTGACCTCACCATATCTAATAATGTTCATTTCCTCCTTTCACTTATAACATTCCACTGGGGTGTATAAGGAAGAGTGAGTTGAGATAAAATCTAATACTCCCTTAACTAGACAATAAAGTCTTGATTAAGATATTATCCACCATGGTTTGATAAGTGCTTATTAGTCTTCTTAGAAAGCTGGTTCCCAACCTCATTCTTGAATCCTTTGAATTCCTCAAAGGATTCTGAATTATACCTCATTAATTAGATATATCCATACCGACTAGAATCATTAATAAAATTTATGAAGTAAGAGTACCCACCCATTACTTCAACTAGGAATGGTCCACACATATCAGTGGGAACCAACTCTAAAAGCTCTATGGTCCTTTCACCTTTTCCACTAAATGGAAGTTTGATCATTTTAACTTATAAACATGCTTGATAAATACCAATTAGTTTTAGTTTGAATGAATCTAAATAAACATATTGATGTAACTTAGTCAAAAATTTCTCATTTACATGACCTAAGTGGCGATGACACAACTAAGTTTGGTATGAGTCATTTGAACCATATTTGTTATCTATTTCCAACACTTGGTTATCATAATCTAATGTATAAAGACCATTATATAAATGTTCCTTACCATAACACATTATTTATTTATACAATAAGTAACATTAATTTCTGAACTTGAAAATAATACCTTCCATATCTTATTTAGATATAAAATTAACGTTTTTGGTAATTCCTATAATGTAATAACAAATATAAAGAACCAAGATCATTCCCATCAGTAATGTGAGGTGGTAGTCACCAATGGAAAATGCTTCCAACATAGCCCCATTTTCGGCCTAAAAATACACCTCACTCCGTTCAACCTTTCAAAATCCACTAGGCTCCTGAATTTGTATAAAAATGTGAGAAACACGTGCAGTATCCAATACCCAATTCATTGAAATTGGAAGGTTACACTTGATAATGAACATAACTAAAGCATCACCTTGATTCCTTCCCAATGTGATGTTTTTATTCTAGTGGACCTTCTTTCCACACCAGAAACAAACAAAATACTTCTCTCTTTCTTCCCCTTTGATATTCCTCTTCTTGGAAGGGTGGTGCATAAAAGACTTAGAATTGGAATTAGTCTTGGTTCTCTTTTCCTTTCATTTCATTTTATTCACTATAAGGATAAAATATTTTTCAGGATTTAGTTCCTTATCAGTATAGAAAATTAAGGTGAGGAGATTTGGGAGTGAATTCTTTACATTTTTCATGTTGAAATTCACAATAAAGTTAGAGAATATCTAAGGGAGTGAGGTAAGAATTAGATTAGTTCACAATTAATTGATTAGTTTAAACCCTATAATTTTCAAATTCTTGATATAGCCAATCATTTTGACTATATGAGGTGCTGCTGATACGCCTTTCTCTAATCTTGCACATGAAGAGTGACTAGATGATATCAAACTGTTCGTTTCTTACTCTCTCATAATAAAGATCATGGAGATTACTAAGAATTACATATTCATGAATCCATAGTCTCATGTGATTTTTATAGTTCACCGGACATGAAAGTTAACATTAAACATTGAACATCTAGTGAATCATCCAAGTGTTTCTCATAGATAAGAAATTCTTCCTCACTCACTTCCATAAAAAATAGATCTAGAACCAGGGACTTAGCACATATAAATTCCATTCCTGATGTAGTACAGTGTGCAAGTTCTAGTACCATTCATGGAAGTTTTTGATGATAAGGATATTATCTTTATCTAAGATAGTTTGTAAGGATAGAGTTGGGGTTATTGAACTTTCCATTTGATTCTACATCAACTGAGAGTGTATTATGAGTGCATTATTTGATTATAAAAATAAAGAAAAAATAAATTTAATTATATGTCTCCCACTATTTTACCAAGTCCCAAAAACCTTCACCATTAGACTCAGATTTTCTAGTTTCATGAACATTCTAGTTCCAAGGATGCATATTCCCCTTATTATAACCCAAGCGAGGTCCTGGTCAACTATTTAAAGGTATTTAGGTTGGAAAAAAATTTCTAACTGTAGGCTTTCATCTCTTTCATTAATTGAGTGGAATCCCTAATCCTAAAACCCCTGCACAAGTTTCCTCAGCACTATCCTCCAAATAACATTAAGTCTAGAGAGAGCTACTTCTCTTGATGTCTACTTGGTTAAGTTGACCCAAAATTTTTATAAGAACTCCACAATAAAGCTAGTGTCCAATGAGGGTTTTATTAATACTTCATGATATGGTTTCATTCTCAATCATGTAATAGAAGGATTAATATGACTTAATATTTAGTTGATGATTTTTTTAATATTCATGAATTTTCTTGTTTTATCCTTTTACATGTCTTATTAATATTAAGTGGATTTTACTTAAGGGATTAAACATGTTTTGATAATTTTTTTTCACACAATCCATTTATTTTAATTACATATTTGCATATAAATATATTTATATATGTGATCGTGGTCTTGAATCCATAAAATAAACCATGTATAAGACATAAATAAAATAAATTAATAAATGATGTAATCATGAGATTATCTAATGGTTGATTTTTTGAGAGGATAGTAAATCAACCTATGACTATAAGGGAAAACTCCTTATGCCAGTCTTGGAATGAGTTGCAGCTTCCCACCTATCCACCTATGTATCACCTGAGTTGGTTTTTCCTTGGTTCTGTCTTGAACCACCTCCACCTCAGCTCTACCTTGAACTTATTGCATGCGCCTTTAAATACTCTTTTTATTACATATGTTTTATAACTCACACATAGGTGAGGGTAACTAAAGGATTTTTTAAGGTTAATTATATAAAACAACCTTAGACATATAGGCACTATATAATAAAGGAGGGAGATATGACATCCAGACCATTATATTTAATTTAATAATAAATAATTTCTAACCCATGCAATAAAATTAAATTAAATACAATGAACACATACATAGGTTGGGTCAAAGCTCATGATCATCTATACACATGCAATGACTACACATTTAAAATAACTAGATAACATTCATTTCAATTCATTATCCGATAAGATAAAACACACATGAATTAATCTGATAAATTATCTTATTAATCAATTAGTTAACTTTATCTTATTCCATAAAATTGTCCTAGATATTCCTGTCATCTGTGATTTTTAAATAAAATAAATTATTTAATTTTATTTAAAATTAATTAAATATGGTACACTACTTTGTACTTGGAAGAAACTTGGTTAGTTCTTGTCTAAACTACTCATCATGGTCCTTGTTATATATAGTGATCTCACATGATATATTGCATACATGACATGTTTCATAATTTCATGGCATATATTGTCATATTAATGATGTACATAATACATGGAAATTACATTGCCTGTAAAATTTAATGCATGATGAGTCTTTAGTATGAAATGACCATACATGAATTATAGTTTCAAATATCACATGGAATTAATTAAAAATTTAATATAATATAAAACTTAACAACTAGAATGTACTGTAAATTAAATGACTCTCAAAACTCAAGTTAATGAGGTTTAATGGACTAATTAATTAATTTAATATTTCCATATAAATAGGTAATGTACACGGTGTGTGTAGGCTGGCACAAAACGTGTATGATTCTTCACTGGATGTCCAAATTACATACCTAATTACTCTGGCGTGTACTTCCCATGAACATTTATGAGGCACATGGTGCGTAGGAAGGCTAAAAAGTGTGTTACCTCATAGTTACATGGTTGCAAGTATGTACGTGTCATGTATTAAATACACACAGTGTATTAATTATATGATGCATCTTGAATTTTTGCTTTCCACCATGAAAACATGTAGAATACACAATGTGTATGCATGCTACATGGTGTGTTGTCTAAAAAAACCATGTGCCAGCCTGGCTGGTCTATAAGCAGTGTGACTTTAATAAACATGATGTTTAGTCATTACACAAAAACCCAAAGTCCACACTAGTGTCCCAATGCAATGAAAAAGGATACACGATGTGTGAAAAAGGAGTACACATCGTGTAAGCTTGTGTTATTCAGTCAGAGTTATTAGCACATATATATGGGTTCTTCGGATGCGTTCTTCATTAATTATTACCCAATATTGGTTAAGTGAGATAGGATTGAAGAGGAGGAAGAAGAGATATCGACAACCAATTAAGAACAAATTAAAAATTGAAATGAAATATAACTTTTTAATGTAAAAATTATCAATAACAATTAAATAATTATAAATTTGAATGTGACCGCTCTGATACCACTTAAATTTTTTGGGTGCCACAAAAGCACTTATCAAAGTCGGACCCAACAAAGAAATTCTTTATATTCAATAGATATTCCATGATGTACATGAATTGTAATCCACGACCAATGAAAAATTTTCCAATGATACTTGAAAAACATATAGGAACCAAGATGATCTTTCACATTAAATTTATAATTAATTTAAATAGACAAGAAGATAGAATACCTTTATATTGAGATATTTCTTTGAAGAAGATGTCTATTTTATGAAACCATTTCTATTTACCATAATTTCAATTACCGAATCCAAGTGTACAATACCTCTAATAGTGATCCATACGTGTTCCTTTAATATATGAACAACACCGATGGATTTCCAAGTGCTAGTTTCACGACCCGTCCTTGGGGCCCGTGCCGTGACTACCCCAAGACCGCCTTCCATAGGCTAGGGGTTGGCGACTATCACCAAGGCGTATATCCCAACAAAAAGGGAAGGCATTGCCTTTAAAAGTAAACAAACACCATAGTGGAAGCCTGCAGAAGTAAACACTAAGTCAATTGAGTACAAGCAAGTGCAGAAAGTAAATGAGCCAGAATACAAACCCAAACTGAAAGTAAAGTACAACTGCAAAGAAAGTACAACAACTGAATGTAAAGTAGCAACATCGAGCCGTCCACTGGTACTCCCACCTGAAGGGTGGGTACAGATAGCCACCTCAGCTCCTCGGGTCCAGCCATCCGCTCCGTGTACGTCCCGCCCAGTGGTCCACCTCCAGGTACTGACTGCTCCACTAGCCTCTACCATGATCAGCGCTGTCCGTCGTTTGCATCCAACACAACGTAGTACGGGCATAGCCCGTACAGGGGTGAGTATAAGATACTTAGTAGGGACCCCGAGACCCCCGAAGGTCTCCCAGAATCCACAAAGCGTAATCCACAAAGGAAAGATACAATCACGAAGTAACATCCAACACTACTTAGGTATATGCCCATACATATACCTAAGTCATCAATTCCAGATTGGCTCCAACATATGAGCCCAAGTTCGATCACGTCCACACAGGATAACACATCACAATCCACATAGGAAAGAAAGTCAATCATATCGAAGATAATGATTGAAAGTCAAGACTCATCTCACACAAGAATACTTCTTTATAAGACAATAGAGATGATCAGATGTAGCCGCTGATTCATCTAAGCCGTCAGACCCACACAGGATCAATAGGTACTAACCCCCGCAATGACCCACAAAGGATCGATAGGTACTAACCCCCGCAATGACCCACACAGGATCTGACCCACACAGGATCGGTATGCATTGGCCCACACAGGACCACTGATCATTGACCCACACAGGATCTAACCCACACAGGATCGGTAGCACTGATCCACACAGGATCTTTGAGTGCTGTAGTCATCACTGTCGAATCCACGGAGGATTTCTGTACAGTCGTCATCGTCGTCACAGTCGCAACCAGCTCTAGGGTTCCCGTACACAGCAAGCTCCTTTTGGGAGGGTCCGCTCCACGAGCCGAGGGGCTGATACATCAACTGACACAAAGTCCGGAGTTGATGTATCTCAAAGTTCCGTATCACCAACAGGAACTCAACGTGACAAACGGTGCGTCAATCGGACGCCCGGTCTGAGAGTTATTGGCTTTTTCGTCCCAGGGGCCCGGTATGTTTTTAAGTCAAAACCAACCCGACCGTACTCCAACTACATTCAAACCTCGAGCGGAGTAAGACAAAATGTCCTTCTCACTAAGAGGAATCCATCAAAGTTGATGGCACGTCAATCGGACGTCCGGAGCTCAAGTTATAAGCGTTTTCGCTCCGAGGGCCCGGTTGGTTTCGTGTTTGAACCAACCCGACCATACCCAAAGTTCTCCAAAACCTTAAGTCTAATATACCAAAACGACCGTCTCAATCCAAGAATCACATCGCAACTAACGGTGCATCGTTCGGAGGTCCGTAGCCCAAGTTATGGGCAAAAGACCGAATGAAGTCTGCGAATAGGGGGTTCGGGCCCGGTCCGACCCGGCACGATACCCCCTGGGTCGGACCGAACCGGGTCGACCTGACCCGGGTCTGGGTCTGGCCCATTAGGGCGCGGCGCAGCCCGGCACGACCTGGGCGCAGCCCGGCCCGGCCTGGGCGTGGCCCGACCCGGACTGGGCGGCCCAGCCTGGCGGCCTGGCCCGGCGACCCGGCCTGGCTCGCTCGACCTGGCCAGCGTGGCCAGGCGGCTCAGCCGTAATGGCTGAGCAGAAGGGGGGGGGGGGGGGGTGCGCTGCCCCCCTGCTGTGTAACCGCGACCCCCATATGGGGGGCCGCTCCTGTCGGCCTGCCGGGGGTTACGACCCCCGGCCTTCTCGGAAGCCGGCCGACCCAGTCCGGCCGGCCGGTTGTTGCTGCCGCGGGACCACCGGGGTCCCGCCCTCCTGCTCCGGCGCCGACGGCCGGAAGCCAGCCGCGGCCTTGGTCTGACCGGCGCGGCGCGACGGCGCCACGCCCCTTCGCCGCGGCCTCGCTCCGGCCGCGGCCTCTTTGAGGTTCTCCGCGCGTGGTGCGACGACGCCGCAATTTTGTTCATCTTCAACGGCGCGATGCGACGACACCGCGCTTCTCCTCCCATTCTTTATTATTTTCCACGCGGTGCATCGGCACCGCGCTTCCTTGCTCGTGCCGCAAACAAATCAACAAACAAGGGGGGCGGGGAGGGTCGGCCGTGTTCGTGCGGTCCGACCTCCTCTCGTTATTGCGATATCAAGTGGCTCAAATAAAGACGATAATCAACGATGAAAGTAATCACGAACAAAAATAAATAATCCCCTACCTCAAGCATTGTCGTCGAGCGAGGTTTGTCACGGAAAGGGACGTCGTGGAAGGAGACTCTGTAAGCATCACAGAAGGAGGATCGTCGGCGTCGCGTCGTCGATCTATGAGGATGGCGTCTCTCACCGGCTGCGAGGAGGAAGGAAGAAGGTACGACGAACTCCCCTTTTTAGTGACAAAGTTCTTCGTCGAAGGCTCGGTGTTCTTCGCGTTCTTCGTTGAGGAAGAATAACTTCAAGACTTAGAGCAAATCCTCTCCAAAATCCTCTCGCACAACCAAAACAACACTAATAAAATAAGCGTTGCCTTATTTTATTACTCACGCCAAACGTTTTTAAATTAAAAATTGAATCCTTCAATTAATTGAATTAATTGAGAAGTTTAAACCGCCCAATTAAAGAGGCGTTTAATATTCAGTTAAATGCAAGAGTTGACTTTCATTTAAAGGGGGGTGCGGGTGCGTTACCTAATTAAAGGAGGGGGTTTGAGGAAGTTGAAAAGGTGGGGCTCATGTGGGCCCACCCCACAAATATACTACCTAGTGGAGTAGGATATAGTGGGTCCCACTCCAACCATTTAGCTTAGGTTAAACTACTTTAAATAAAATAAAATTGGTTGCACCATTTTATTTTATTCTTTAACTTAACCCAAAATTTTAATAACCACACCCGAACAAACGTAACTCCGGAAAAGGTGTTCCTAAGAAAATACCGGCACTGCGGTTCCATCAGTGCCCTCAGATTTCGATTCCGAGCACCGGTTTAAAATTTAGGAAAACCCGCTCGTTCGTTTACTAAACGTACCTGATCCAAACTTCAGAAAATGATTCCGGGCACACCGGGCCTCGGAATCAGGTGCCTTCAGAAACTGCGATCTTGTAAACTTCCAAAAAAAATTAAGAAAAAAATTCCTTGAATTTTACGGGTCTTTACATTACTCCCACCTCAGGAATTTACGTCCCCATAAAGATACATAATAAACTAGGGGAACAAATGTGGGTACTGAGCACGCATCTGAGCCTCCCGCTCCCAAGTGCTCTCCTGGAGGTTCCCGTGCTGCCATCTGATGCGCACTAGAGGTATCGACCGTCCACGTAGGACCCGCTCCTGTCGATCCTCGATCTCCACCGGGACCTCCGCAAAGGTCGCCCCATCGTCAAGGTCTAGCTCTCCATAGTCGATGATATGTGTCGGGTCATGCACGTATCTCCTCAGCTGAGATACGTGGAAGACGTCGTGCACCCGGTGCAACTGAGGTGGTAGAGCTAGGCGGTAAGCCACCTCGCCTACCTTGCTGAGGACCAGGAATGGTCCGATGAAGTGCGGAGATAACTTGCCGCCTCAGCCAAATCTCCGTAATCCCCATCGAGGTGAGACCTTCAAGAAGACGTGGTCGCTATCCTCGAACTCCAGTGGCCTTAACCTCCTGTCAGCATAAGACTTCTGCTGGCTCTGAGCTGTCCTCATCCGCTCCTGGATGACCTGGACCTTCTCCGTCATGGCCTGGACCATCTCCGGTCCCACAAGTGCTAACTCCCCAGGGTCTGTCCAGCACAGGGGTGATCTGCAAGGTCGGCCGTACAATGCCTCGTATGGTGCCATCTCGATGGTGGAGTTGTAGCTGTTGTTGTACGCGAACTCCACCAAGGGCAGGTGGTCCTCCCAGCTGTGACCAAAGTCGAGGACACCTGCACAGAGCATATCCTCGAGAGTCTAAATGGTCCTCTCCCTCTGACCATCCATCTGAGGGTGAAAGGCGGTGCTCAGACGTAGCTACATCCCGAATGCCCCCTGCAACCCCTTCCAAAGCCAGGAAGTAAAGAAAGCATCTCAATCGGAGATGATAGATGATGGCACACCATGAAGCCGTACAATCTCCTGAACGTAGAGATGTCCCAAGCTCTCTACTAAGCCCTACTCTCTGATGGGTAAGAAGTGGGCCGACTTGGTGAGTCGGTCAACAATCACCCAAATGGAGTCGTGACCTCTGGATGTACGTGGAAGTCCAGTCACTAAATCCATAGATATCCCGTCCCACTTCCACTCCAGGACCTCCAAGGGCTGTACCAAGCCTGCTGGTACCTAGTGCTCTGCCTTCACCTGTTGGCAGGTGAGGCATCGAGAGACGAACTCTACCACAACCTTCTTCATGCCCGACCACCAGTGCTGTCGTCTGAGATCCTGGTACATCTTTGCCAATCCAGGATGTACCTCTAAAGGGGAAGTGTGAAACTCTCTCATCACCTCCTCCTGCAAAGCAGCTGGTACCATGGTACGTCCCCTGAAAAGGACGACGTGTTCTCCTCCTACAGAGAATCCACCAGGTGCCTGTCCTGATAATATCTGCGCATGCCGCGTCTCACAATCAGCGTCCCCACGCTGTGCCTCCCTAACCCGCTACAGTAGTGGAGGAGTGACTGTGAGTGACTAGAGAAAGGCTGCTCCATCTCTATCCACGAAGGATATCTGCAAAGAGGCTAGCTTCTCCGTCGCCTCCCCAAGTAGATGAATTCCCGTCCTCCTGCTGAGAGCATCGACTACTATGTTCCCCTTTCCAGGAGTATAGACTATCTCAAAGTCATAGTCCTGGAGGAACTCGAGCCATCGCCACTGTCTCAGGTTCAGGTCCTTCTGCGAGAAGATGTAGCTAAGACTCTGGTGGTAAGAATAGACTGTAAAGCGCTTGCCCATCAGATAGTGTCGCCGCATCTTTAGAGCGAAGACCACTACTGCTAACTCCAGGTCATGGGTAGCGTAGTTATGCTCATGCTTCCTCAACTGACGTGATCCATAGGCGATCACGGACTGCTCTTACATCAGGACACATCCAAGTCCGGTCCCTAATGCATCACAGTAGACTACGTACCCTACTCCCTCCTCCGGTAGCCTCAAGATAGGCGCGCTGGTCAATATCTGTCTCAGCTCCTGGAAGCTCTGCTGAAATCTATCTGACCACACGAAGGGTTTCCCCTTCTTCGTCAAAGCTAAGAGTGGTGCTGCAACTCTGGAGAAGTCTGGCACAAATCTCTGGTAGTACCCAGCTAGACACAAGAAACTCCGCACCTCCGTCACGTTCCTGGGTGGCTCCCAAGCTAGCACTGCCTCGATCTTCGCAGGATCCACCACAACTCCCACCTCAGAGATGACGTGTCCCAAGAAGTGGACCTCACGTAACCAGAACCAACACTTCGAGAGCTTTCCATATAGCTGGTGCTCTCGGAGTGTGTCTAGTACAACCCACAAGTGGTAGGCGTGCTCCTCCTCAGTGGTTGAGTATATCAAAATGTCGTCGATGAAGACCACGAAAAATCGATCGAGGTATGGCTGAAAGATCCTATTCATGAGACTCATGAACACAGCTAGAGCGTTGGTTATGCCAAAAGGCATAACCAAGAACTCATAGTGTCCATACCGACATCTGAAGGCCGTCTTATGCACATCCCCGTCTCGAACTATGAGATGATGATAACCTGATCTAAGGTCTATCTTCGAGAACCACCATGCTCCCTTGAGCTGATCGAAGAGGTCGTCAATCCTTGATAGCGGATACTTGTTCCTCATGGTCACCTGGTTCAGGCGATGATAGTCGACACAAAGTCGCAAGCTCTCGTCCGCCTTCTTGGCAAACAATATCAGGGAAGTCCAGGGTGAAACACTGGGTCAGACGAATCCCTTGCTCTGCAAGTCCTCCAACTGTACCCATAGTTCTCGAAGCTCAGTGGGGGCTATACGATATGCTGGAGTGGATATCGGGGATGTCCCGAGGTACAGGTCAATATAAAAGTCTACATATCTATGAGGAGGTAGTCCTAGAACGTCGTCAGGGAAAACGTCCTCATACTGATCCACCACTGTAGGAAAACCAGGACTCCGCACATCAACTGCTCCTAGGATGAGGCTAGCTAACTGATGAGTGATGGGCTGTCCTCTCCTCTGCGAGAGTCCATCCTGTGTTGCAAAGGATCCCTTCTCTCTAGTGAAGGTGAACGTGCTCCCGTCGGTGCGAACACACCGCACCTTGCGCCTAATACAGTCGATCTGAGCATGAACTGTGGATAACCAATCCATGCCCAAGATGGCATCGTAAGGCCTTGACGCCGCTACAAGAAGATCCCAGCCGAAGCTCTCGCCTCCTAGAGTAAGTTCACACTGTTGGTACCAGTGCATAATAGTCGAGTCTACTCCCGTAGGAGTCTCTAGCCGTAAGGATCGAGCCAACGGCTCCGTCGGAATCTCCGAGCTCCAAACAAGGGAAACGACAATAAAGGAATGACTCGCTCCTGTGTCTATAAGAACTGCATCAAGGGTGGATTAGACACAGATCGTACCTCGAATCATCTCTGGCGTGCCGTGGTCATAGGCCTCCACTGCCTGAAGCTAAGTCTGTCGCTACCCGCCAGCTCCCTGCGGCCGGGGTAGACCTCCTGGTGGTGGTGGTGGTAAAGCCTCAAAGCGTCGCCCACCACCTGCTACTCGGCCAGCTCCCCTGCCTCATCCGACTGCTCTCGGCAGACCGCCATGGCCGACCCTCTGCCTCTGCCTGGGTGGCCCCTCAACCGTCTGCTGCTCCTCTACACGGTGGGTCGGGCAGTCACGAGCCATGTGGCCCTGATCGCCGCATGCGTAGCACTGTCTGCCTCTCGAAAGACTGGCTCTACGCTGAGTGCCCCGCACCTCTAAGCCAGTGCCCTAAGGTCGTATGCCTCATGGTCCGGTCCGCTTGGACCCCTGTGACATCCGTCGACTGCCAGCTGCAGCTGACTCTGCTACGTGCCGCCCTGTGGTAGGTCTCGCTGCTGGCGTAGGCTCGGAAAGAAAACTCTATATGAGAAGAGCTCGCTCCAGTACTCCTGCCTATGTCGGAACGCTGAGGGAGATCAGCGATGCCCTGATCTCATGCCTCAATCCCTGCTCGAAGGTCCGGGCCCGAAAGAATGGGTCCCTTACCATGTCCGTCGAATAGCGGGAGAGATCGGTAAATCTCGCCGAGTACTGGGCGACCGTCATGCTTTCCTGCTACAGCTGTAGAAGCTCCTGGATGCGTACCGCACGGAGGGTGGCTGGGACAAACTTCGAGCGGAAGAGGCTCTCGAAGTCCGTCTAGAGGAGAGACGCCTCGTCGTGCACCTGGAGCATCAGGATCCACCATCTGCCTGCTGCCGCGTGCAGGAGGCTCGCTGCGAGGATCACCATGAGGTCGGCTGGTGTCCCCACTAACCTGAAAAACTCACACTACCACCTCCAGCCAATCCTCGGCTGCCTGAGGTTCCATCTCCCCGCGGAACCTGGGCGGTCTCTAACGCTAAAACTCATGTAGTGCACCAAGGTGATGTGCACTCTCAGCGGCTGGGGATGGAAGCATCGGTGGCTCGGTGGGTAGAGGTACCGCCGTTGCCTCTGCTGTCAAAGGGCCCTGCACCGAGGCCTCGTCGCTCGGTGGGCTGTCGTCACGTACAAAACTAAGAACCCTAGTTGGCTGCCGTCGTGGGGCCATCCTGAAAAGAGACAGGTGCGCCACGGTCAAAACAGTATACCTGGTGAGCTGACACAAAGTAATCACAAAGAAAACTTGAAACACACATGCAATCAATGTATTCATGCACTAAGTCGGAAATCAGAAGTCAGGGTCCTGGTGTATGGATACGTCGGCCGCCGCACCAACACTGGACTCCCTGGACTGATAACCACACTCAATACTCTTAACATTATTGCTTCACATAGAGAAAGATCGGAGTCTAGAGTTCTGCGGTAGAACTGAACTCCTTTGATACCAATTTGTCACGACCCATCCTCGGGGCCCGTGCTGTGACTACCCCAAGCCCGCCTTCCATAGGCCAGGGGTTGGCGACTAGCACCAAGGCGTATATCCCAACAAAAAGGGAAGACATTGCCTTTAAAAGTAAACAAACACCACAGAGTAATCTAGCAGAAGTAAACACTAAGTAAACTGAGTACAAGTAAGTGCGGAAAGTAAATGGTCCAGAATACAAACCCAAACTGAAAGTAAAGTACAACTGGAAAGAAAGTACAACAACTGAAAGTAAAGCAGCAACGTCGAGCCGTCCACTGGTACTCCCACCTGAAGGGTGGGTACAGATAACCACCTCAGCTCCTCGGGTCCAGCCATCTGCTCCGTGTACATCCCGCCCAGTGGTCCACCTCCAGGTACCAACTGCTCCACTAGCCTCTACCACGATCAGCGCTGCCCGTCGTCTGCATCCAACACAACGTAGTGCGGGTATAGCCCATACAGGGGTGAGTATAAGCTACTCAGTAGGGACCCGAGACCCCCGAAGGTCTCCCAGAATCCACAAAGGGTAATCCACAAAGGAAAGATACAATCACGAAGTAACATCCAACACTACTTAGGTATATTCCCATACATATACCTAAGTCATCAATTCCAGATTGGCTCCAACATCCAAGCCCAATTTCGATCACGTCCACACAGGATAACACATCACAATCCACATAGGAAAGCAAGTCAATCATATCGAAGATAATGATTGAAAGTCAAGACTCAGATCACACAAGAATACTTCTTCGTAAGACGATAGAGATGATCAGATGTAGCCACTGATTCATCTAAGCTGTCGGACCCACACAGGATCGATAGGTACTAACCCCCGCAATGACCCACAAAGGATCGATAGGTACTAACCCCCGCAATGACCCACACAGGATCTGACCCACACAGGATCGATATGCGCTGGCCCACATAGGACCGCTGAGCGCTGACCCACACAGGATCTGACCCACACAGGATCAGTAGAACTGATCCACACAAGATCGGTAGCACTGATCCACACAGGATCGCTGAGTGCTATAGTCATCGCCGTCGAATCCACGAAGGATTTCTGTACAATCATCATCGTCATCGTAGTCGCAGCCAACTCTAGGGTTCCCGCACACAACAAGATCATTTTGGGAGGGTCCGCTCCACGAGCCGAGGGGCTGATACATCAACTGACACAAAGTCCAGAGTTGATGTATCTCAAAGTTCCGTATCGTCAACAGGAACTCAACGTGACAAACGACGCGTCAATCGGACGCCCGTTCTGAGAGTTATTGGCTTTTTCGTCCCAGGGGCCCGGTTGGTTTTTAAGTCAAAACCAACCCGAACATACTCCAACTACGTCCAAATCTCGAGAGGAGTAAGCCAAAAGGTCCATCTCACTAAGAGGAATCCATCAAAGTTGACGTCACGTCAATCGGACGTCCGGAGCTCAAGTTATAAGCGTTTCCGATCCGAGGGCCCGGTTGGTTTCGTGTTTGAACTAACCCGGCTGTACCCAAAGTTCTCCAAAACCTTGAGTGTAATATATCGAAACGACCTTCTCGATCCAAGGATCGCATCGCAACTGACGATGCATCGTTCGGAGGTCCGTAGCCCATGTTATGGGCAAAAGACCGAATGAGTCCGTGAATACGGGGTTCGGGCCCGGTCCGACCTGGCCTGATACCCCCTGGGTCGACCCAACCCAGGTCCGAGTCTGGCCCATTAGGGCGTGGCCTGGGCGGCGCGGCCCGGTGGCGCGACCTGGAGGCCCGGCCCGGCGGCGTGGCCTGGAGGCCCGGCCCGGCGGCGTGGCCTGGAAGCCCGGCCCGGCGGCCCGGCCTGGAGGCCCGGCCCGGTGGCCCGGCCTAGCTCGCTCGGCCTCGCCAGCATGGCCAGGCGGCTCGGCCGTAACGGCTGAGCGGAAGGGGTGGTGTGCTGCCCCCTGTTGTGTAACCGCGACCCCCATGTGGGGGGCCGCTCCAGTCGGCTAGCCGGGGGTTACAACCCCCGGCCTTCTCGGAAGCCGGCCGGTTGGTTGCTACTGCCACGGGACCGCCGGGGTCCCGCCCTCCTGCTCCGGCACTGGCGGTCGGAAGCCGGCCGCCGCTTCCTGCTCCGCCGCGGCCATGGTCCGACCGGCGTGGCGCGACGGCGCCACGCCCCTCTGCCGCGGCCCCGCTCCGGCCACGTCCTCTTCGAGGTTCTCCGGCGTAGCGCGATGGCGCCGCGGTTTTGTTCGTCTTCAACGGCGCAGTGCGACGGTGCCGCGCTTCTCCGCCCATTCTTTATTATTTTCCGCACGGTGCATCGGCACCGCGCTGCCTTGCTCGTGTCGCAAACAAATCAACAAACAAGGGGAGAGGAGGGTCGGCCTTGTTCGTGCGGTCCGACCTCCTCTCATTATTGCGATATCAGGCGGCTCAAATAAAGACGATAATCAGCGATGAAAGTAATCATGAACAAAAAGAAATAATCCCTTATTTCAAGCGTTGTCGTCGAGCGATGTTTGTCGCGGAAAGGGACGTCGCGGAAGGAGACTCCGTAAGCGTCACGGAAGGAGGATCATCGGCGTCGCGTCATCGATCTCCGAGGATGGCGTCTCTCACCGGCTACAAGGAGGAAGAAAGACTGTATGACGAACTCCCCTTTGCGGTGACGGAGTTCTTCGTCGAAGGCTCGGTGTTCTTCACGTTCTTCATCGAGGAAGAATAACTTCAAGACTTAGAGCAAATCCTCTCCAAAATCCTCTCGTACAACCAAAACAACACTAATAAAATAAGAGTTTCCTTATTTTATTACTCACGCAAAACGTTTTGAAATTCAAAATTGAATCCTTCAATTAATTGAATTAATTGAGAAGTTTAAACCTCCCAATTAAAGAGGCGTTTAATATTCAGTTAAACGCAAGAGTTGAATTTCATTTAAAGGGGGGTGCGGGTGCGTTACCCAATTAAAGGAGGGGGTTTGAGGAAGTTGAAAAGGTGGGGATCGTGTGGGCCCCACCCCACAAATATTCTACCAAGTAGATTAGGATATAGTGGGTCCCACTCCAACCACTTAGCTTAGGTTAAACTACTTTAAATAAAATAAAATTGGTTGCACCATTTTATTTTATTCTTTAACTTAATCCAAAATTTTAATAACCACACCCGAGCAAACACAACTCCGAAAAAGGTGTTCCTAAGCAAATACCGATGCTGCGGTTCCATCGGTGCCCTCAGATTTTGATTCCGAGCATTGGTTTAAAAGTTAGGAAATCCCACTCGTTCGTTTACTGAACGTACCCGAGCCAAACTTCGGAAAATGATTTCGGGCACACCGGGCCTTGGAATCAGGTGCCGTCAGAAACTGCGTTCTTGTAAAATTCCAAAGAAAATTAAGAAAAAAATTTCCTTGAATTTTATGGGTCTTTACAGCTAGCGTGGTAGATTGATTATCTTGTGGTGTTTTCCTTGATCACTACAATGATTCCTTTGAGATTGAAGAATAATTCTTCCACTCTCATTCTTGAGACGGTGTAGGAGAGATGAGAATCTATGAGTCTTAAGAGAATAAACCCTAGAGTGTTCTTCAGTCCTGAGAGAGTGCTCTAGATTTCATTATGCACAACGATTCTCCAAAAATTGACCAACCCTAGCACAATAGGCATAATCATCTATTTATAGAGTCTGGGTTAAAAAATTATTTAATTGAAAAAATTCCCTTAATAATATGTTAAACCTTTAAATAACCCATTCCATGTTATAATATTAATAATATTATTTTCTCATGGTGTGATCTAACTAGAGCAAGGATAAATATTATCTTATAGTTTTGAAAATTAATATTTATTGTCAAACCCCATCTTGGAAAAATCGTTCTCCTCAAAATTTATCAAATAACCAAATAAATATTATTATTAAATATTTATTCCACAAATAAATAAATAAATATTATATATATGTGTAATTAAATAACGAACTTGTGAATAAATAATTATTTAATTTATGCAATTAATAAATCCTGAATAAAATTATTCCTCATACTTGAGAATAATATTTATTCTAATAATTAAATTAAAATTTAAATTAATTAAGATCACTAGAAACACTTAGCATATGACCCTATAGGCTTCTTCCTCATTAGAATTAGGTAGGATTTCCTAAAGTTCAATATTACTGTCTAGTAATGGGTCAAGGCACTCAAGAGGAAGAAGTTAATGTCACAACACCGACAATTACATATGAGTGCACACTATGTTATATAATCACTTTATCTCAATATATCATCAAGAAGTTTGCATAATTTTTCTATCAACCTTAATGATTGACATATATTTCTTTGATTATTCAGAATGAACTTTTCTACATCACCATGACCATGGGATTTATTTTTATGGTTCCATTCCAATCAAAGGACTGATATATAAATTTCCATAAATGGAAGGGAAAAATCCTTCATCAACTTATTCATTAATAACATACCGATCATGAAATACTCAAAATATCCTACTTATAATGAACATACTTTGTCATAGGTTTCATTAATACATGTAAGTATGTGATTCATGATATGTATTAATAATAATCTTAAAGTCCAAGGACAATTACACACACTTACAGATAAGAATTCTAATGACACACAAACATATGGAATTCTTATTAGCGGGATTGTCCTCATAATCTCTTATTTTGGAGATTACCAAGTATGAACTTCATGAGATGAAGCCTCATACTCTTATAATCAATTTCACCCGATAGTCGACAAACTATATTCCCTTCCATAGTTCATCATCCCAACTGTAGGATAAAAATATTTAAGATATATCGTTATAGCATCTCATGGTCCTCATCATAGAAGGATACTACCATGACTTATTTTGATGTTAAATATACCCTAGGAAATTATCACATTAAATTCATGGAGAATAATGATCAATATATGATAATATATATTTAATATTCCCTTATTTGAATATAAACGATAATATAAAGCATAAACTAGTTGGTTTTAGGACACCAACTCCAACATATTCTACTTCTTATTTCTATATTTCTTCATGATTTGTTCATTGATTGTTGTAATATTATTCTATTCACCTACACATCACATGAAACACTATAATTTTTAACCCTAAATTTTCAACACTAATTTTACTCTATTACTTCATTATAGGGTTCTTCATTGTTAATAGAAAAGTATAATTCCTCCATAATGGACCATTCTCCTTGACTTTGATCAATGAACTACAATGATGCTTACCTCAAATCCTACTTCTCCAATCATAATTTATCTCCTTATTTATAATCTAATACTTTCCTTATCTATTTAAATGTATGATATCCACCATTAGACATATTATCTCTGATTTTCTAGATAGGAAATTGTATTTTTATTCTTTAGTATCCAGTAATTTCATAACCTACTATATTTTTCTTTTCCATACTCTTATTTCCAAAAAAATATATATAAAAATTTCAGTTTTTTATTAGTTATTATTAAATTTATAAGGATATATTAAGATTATATTTCCTAAAAATCTAGGCTTATATCCCCCTCCTACAAAGTTTTTCATTGATGAAGTATTCTCTCTGGTTTTTCTGGGTTTATTTTGCTTCTCAGACCACCTATATCACTGATTGATGGGTTTCTTTTGTCTCTTGATAGGTTTAATTAATTAAGTATTCTATCTGGAATTCCTGTTCATTTGGGTAACCTTTTTTCCTTTCCAATTCAAGATCATAATCTAAAAATAAAACCCATTTTTCCTCTATCTGCATGTATTTTTAGTCTCCTAAATGTCTTATATGCATGATTTTACATACATTATTTTGAATATATATAATACATAATCTATATTAATTACATACTACATATTATATTTTTTCCCTCTTATTATGTACAAATTCAGTTCCATATATCGTGTTTATATTATATATTCATATTCTATATAATCACATTGTACATCAAATTTTTAGTATAGTAATTTCTATAGATTTATAATGAATAATAAATTTAATTATATTGCATAAAAATATTTCAATTTTCCTAATATTATTTTTATATTAATAATTTATTTTGTGAAAAATGATAATTTCATTCACCATAATACTCCTATTTGTATAGTCATGTACATTTGGTAGTTCTTTGAAATAAATCTAGATACATAGGATGTTGAATTTTTTTACCATTCACAATCTATATCACAAATATTTTTTTGATTTATTTTTTCATAATCTATTATATGTTTATATTATCAAATATTATAATTATGTTGTACTCCATATCAAATCATTAAAAACATGTCACACAAAAATTTCAATTCCCAAGCAACTTATAAAGAGGAAACATTTCATGAAAGATTATCAAGGCTAAAAATAATAGATAGATATAAATTTTTCTAACCACAATTAAATGATATACTTTAAATATATTTTAGATTTAAGATAGAATTAATTCCATTATAATTATTTTATGTATATCTACTACTTCAAGTTATTTACTTTAAATTATTAAGGTGCCACATTCCATTGAAATGGATACAATGTCATATACTAACATCAGTTCACAAAGCTCAAGTTTCTTTCCTTTTATAAACTACATCATTAAATGGCATGTTTTCCATACATTTTACTTTGAAATCCTTTTTTTATACCATTTTTTTATTTAATATATTTTTAATTTCACAATTTTTTCTTTAGATAATAATCATCTTTGAAATTTGGCCAATGTCATAGATGTTTTGAAAAAAAAGAACTAAATAAATAAAATTTCAAAAAATGTTCCATCTAAATGCAATTATGTATTTTTTTTCAAAATTAGTTTTCAAATACATTGATAAATTCTTCCTTTTCACTTGAAATAAACTTTAGTAGATACATTTGTGTGACTGTAATATTTATTCTACCCAGTTTTATGTTTTTAAATTTTGTCACATTATTATTCCAATGTTGACTAAGTTCATTGATAGTTTTTTCTACATGGGCTTTGGTATTTACACATAAAAATATAGTTGGTATATACATATTTTATAATGTTTTTTCATATACATTTATAGTCAATTTGGTTTAATCGCTTAAAATTAATATATTTTTCAACCCTATCTCGATTTTTTTACTTTCATTGTCATTTTTAGTAAATGCATATATGATTCCAATGAAATATATTCTATATATTCCTTTAAGGTTATTCTAAATAGTGTAATGTTAATATCATTCCACCTATTACTACAATAATACTTGTAATATGAATACATGCAATATGCATTCTATTTTTAATATTCAATAGGCATTATGTTAATTCTAAATATATAAAATGTTCATTCCATTTTTAATATAAAATATTCACACTCTGTTAATATGATATATAAAGATATGAAATAAGTAATATTCATTTTGTATTAATATTCAATATGAATACATATTATATGCATTTTGTTTCTAATATGCAATATTCATAGATGCAATATGTATTCCATGTCAATATGAAATATGAATATATGCGATATGCATTATGTTTCTAATATGTGATATTCATTTTTTATGATGTATAATATATATTAAATTTATTATAAGTATACGAAACATGAATTATCTTCCTAATATGAAATATTCATTTTGTTTTTTCTCAATATATGAAATATTCATTTTGTTTGTTCTGAATATATTCAATATGGAATATGTAATCTGTATTCTGAATATATGCAATATGAATTATGAATATATGAAATATGATACATGCATTCTATATATATATATGATAGAAAATATTAATTTTATTTTAATATTCAAAATGAATATATACAATATGAATTTTGTTCAAAATATTCAATATGCATTATGTTTCTACAAACATTTTAAGACTTACAATATTCAATATGGATTCTGTTTTCAATATGGATTCTGTTTACAATATTACTTCCATTTATAATATGTACTTGGATTTTGAGATCCTTCATCTAAGATAATGTTCCAAGATTTTAATGAATTATAGCTTTATTTTGTGAAAAATTATTTACAATATTTGGATACTTAAAATATTAGAGATTATCCATGGAAGTTATATTTATATTGACTATTTAGGTAAATGAGTTTTTGTGTTATTTCCATGAATCTTTGAACCATATAAATCCTTTAACTATTGGTGTGTTCCTTTTTCTTATTCCCTCATACTAGAAACCTTGGTTCTGAAACCCTAAGGTCGTTTCCTGTTTATAGTGTCCCCTCCTTTTCTCTATTATAATTATTCCACATACTCAATTCATTATATTCATATTATGTATATACATATCTCACTTTCAGTATATGCATACTGCTTCTTTAGTATATTCGATATATATATATATATATATTACATATACATTTTTCATATTAAATTTATTCATATTAAATATTCAATGTATACAAACTACTGTATTATGTGAATATTAAAATGATTGTATGAAATATTCCAATGCAAGATACTTATGAAGTCACATCATCTTTTTAAAATAAATTTTCTGTGTTTTAGGTCATGTGTAAATCTATACTGAAACTACATTAGGTTTATGATTATTTTCATCAATCTCCCAATTTTCCTTTTCAATTTTAATTATTATTTTTATTTCTTAGACTTTTCTAATTAATAAATGAAAACATTCAATCAAACCTATAGGAAAATATTCCCATAGGTTTCTCTCCATATAAAGAGGATCATCCATTGTCTTTGGTTTCCTTTAGTGCTTATATTTTTTTTCCACTTGAGTTAGATTTTCTTACAGTTAGCATTTTTATTACTTCACAAGATCAAAATTTCATATTTATTTTAAATCTTTTTATTTCATATTCCTTTTCTCATCTTTTCTAAAATTTAAAACGTTAAGTAATCTACCATAATGGATTTCAATGGTGTACTATTTTAATTAGGTATGATAAAAATAACACTCCATGTATTGAATATACTAATATTTGTTCATTCATGACCACTGATATTAATTTTTAATATTGTTTCTTCCATTTTATTTGAAATTCTACTTCATGGTTTCAATAAAGATTGGATTCTAATAATATAAATTCTCATTTTTTTCAACCATGTGAATATTTTAATAGAGTGAATAGCTAGTAACAAAGTCTAGAATTATCACCTCATAAATGTACAAGGCTATTATTGGATATATAATCAGTTATGTTTGAAAGTTTGGAGAAATAAAGAAATTTGATTTAGTTTCTTAGTCCATTGTATGTTTTATTGCATTATTATCCTATGCATCATTTTAAATAATTAATTTAATTTTCAAGCTCCATCAATGAGTGATATATGTTTTTATTTTTTGGAACTAATGCCACCAATTGATCCATCATTTATTAATTATAATATTTTTTTTGATATTTCCTTTATTTCTATCTCATTATTTTTTTCCTCTTGATTATTTTTCATAAGTTTTTTATGCACTTAAATTTTACTTTATGTTTCATGGTTAAAAAAATTTATGAATACCATGGATAAACCCAATTTCTATTTATAATGGACATTTTATATGTAATATAAACAACTATTGGGGTATGTATATACTTTAACATATGTCACATAGTGTATACTTCAACACTTACTACATTGTAGGTCAAAGCTAATTACTGGTGAAGTTTTAGTACTATTTATATGTATCTATATAATATATATATATATATATAATTATATATATATATATATACATACACACACTAATTTATTCATCCTTGGGTCTTGAATTATATATTTTACTCATATATATGTTCTGTATATTTATGTATTTATTATGGGTTTATATAATTTTGTGCCCAAGGTTGGAGTTCAGTTTTAGACAAGATTTTTTTACTAATAATGCTCTCATGATTTGATAAGGTTTCTCATATATCATGTAAATACCTCTACCCTAGTAGCCTAGAGTTATTGGTTACTTTATTACATTGTCACTCGATACAATGAATTGTATCCCAAAGGACTGAATAGTTTAGTAGTCTTGGAAAACTAGATACATACTTGAATTCCACATTAAATTTGAAAACAGAAAATACAACATAGTATTTTCTTTGAGAACACCATCATTCTATTTATAATATCCCTAAATTTGAATCATAAAATACCTTTTGGTATCATGGGGAGAGGAAACATAAGAAAGGGGTGAGCTCAGATACTCAGTAATGGTATGCATACATTGGGAGATAATAAGGCATGGATAATATGGAATGAAATAAATGATAATCAAATAATGTAATATAAATAATCACATGAGTTAAAAAATTATCCATTGATAAAAAATATTCAAATAATCACACTAAAATCGATAACTGATTCTATAATGATGGAATTCATAATTCAAAACATTTTAAACTTACCATAAAGTCATCGTGCCAAGAAATCTAAAACATATCATCAAGTAATCATCCCATTAAATCTTACATAAATAGGTAAGGACTTATCCAAATACCCAATCAAGTTTTTCTCATGAGGCCCACTAATGCATTGAGGGGCTATATAATTTCAAGTCCCACCCTAACTTAATTATTTAAATTCATTCCTCATATTAATAAATAACATAACTTAATAAACACGCCTTAAAAAGAAATAACTATCCATATTAGAGTAACTAGCATAAGAAATATCAATAATTTCCTTAGTCAAACTGATCATAAAACATCTAGAGAAATATGGTGGACAATATTATTAGATTATATCCTTAGTAAAACATAATATTCAATAAATGATTTTGACATAGATGAACATACTTTCAAAGGATCACTGGAAAATTTATTGAGGAAAATATCCCTTTTTACTTCAAAATAAATTATCTAAAAATTTCCCAAATATTGAGTAAAAAAATTTATTTAAAAATAATCATGTAAAATTATAAAGTAAGTTTAAAGTAATTATTGTTCATGATGGTGGGAAATTCTATTGCTGTATAAGCTAAAAAAATATTCCTTTCAAACTTTTATATAAAAAAGTCAAAAAGTACCACACTCAAAAAATGACAAGAAGGATCCTTTTAAACCATTAGTAAAAATTAAAAAATAGATATAAATAAATTAAAAAAATCATAGTAGAAAAGTAAAAAAAATTTCAGTTTTTTTAGAAAACATGGATATAGAAGGAAAATATTTTTCGACTGAAGAGAGAAATAAAGTTGATTTTCCTCAAAAAAATATTTTCTATCTCTTGAGTACTTAAAGAGAGAAAAATGAAAGGAAAATTTTAATTTATATAAATAACCATAGGAGAATAAAATAAATTAGGTTCGATATATAAATATAAAATAATTATATCAATAAATACTTAAACATAAACAATCCCAAATAATGATGAGATTGTGAAATAAACCTTTACCTCAGGGTCGACTTCCTTCCCATGTGTCAAAAAATACTATATAATAAATATAAATGTACTATAACTATGTTTTATAACCATAATAATATATATAATACCATATATAATTTACTTATAATATTTTATCACCTGTTTATTAACAATTCTTTGTTAAAATTAGTGTTTTGGGTAATAACTGCTTCATTTTTCATGTATGTTTTGGTTTGGTAGTTTTGGTAATTATACTTTGATCATTGTTCCATAATCTACATAATTTTAATAATGATATAAATATAATATTTATTCATTATATATTTATTTATATTAATTGATAAAATATATAGATAGAAAAATTAATTAGATCATTCATGGAGACGGTAGGCCGTACGTACGCATGAATACTGTTTTCACTTTTCGACAGATGTAATGAAATAAAGTTAAAAAATAATTCAACTTTAAAAAATAATTATTATATCATATAAATAATATATAAACATTATAACCCTCATAATAACCATCGATAAAACATGGTGATGAAAAATGAATTGTATTGCTATGTGGAGACAATAAGCTGTTTATACGCACGAGTGATAATTTCACTTCCCATTTGATGGTAAAGATGGCGGATAATGATGTTTTTATAATCAAAATTAAATTTTAGTATATTTAATACACTAAAATTATTATTTTATGATAAATATAATATATTTATAAGAGGTAAAATAATATGTAAAAATAAAGTTATCGGTTAATGTGATTACCTCTTCATTGAAGAAGCAACTTTAAATGTCATATTAAGGGCTCTAGGGTTGGTATTTTGGTAAGACCAAAATCTATATAATGTGGATAAGTATGTTTAGAAGATAATTTTTTAGGGTTTTATCAAGCTAGGGGTCTCAAAATGGTGTAAAGAAGATAAAGTAGGAGTGTTCTTTTGTAAGTGGGGGATAATACACACTTGAAATTTCTTAAAAGAATAAAATATAAAAAATTCTCTATGAATAAAAATGACTCAAAATGGAAATATATTCTAATTTAGGATAATATTAAGTTTAAATAAAATCAAAAAATAAAGTTTATTTTGGTTTAAATGGTGTTTTAAACCTCATATTTTTCATTAACCCCTTCGTTAATCATTTTTGTCCTTAATCATGGTAACAACTATTTAAATCTTAAAGGGTTATGAATGTTACCATAAATGTATAAAATACCCATAAATGGACCATAGTTGATATTTTAAACCATTTAACATTAATTTTTCCAAATATAACATTTTTATGAATTTTAAATAATTCAATAAAATATTAATTATTATAAAATACCATTAATGTCATTTTTAACACCATTCATTTAATTTGACTTCAAACACATCAATTAAAATAGGGAATTATAATATAGTTTTTTAGAAATCTATAATATGTGATATATATCTATTAATTTTTGGGTCACTATAACTCACTCAAAAAATTTTATATTAAGAGTTTTTAAATATTTTATTATATTTTTCTATTAATTGAATAAATACCCTATTAGCGTTGCATAAACATTCAAGGTAAATTTTTACCACTAAAAATTAGAAAAAAATTATTATGATAAAATAATAATTTATATTTAAAATAAATATTTATAACTAAACATACCTTCTTTTTATCCCTATTTAAAATATTTAAATACAGTAAACCAAAGAAAATGACATTTTTGACTTTTCATTTCATAAAATATTATAAGGGTAAAAATCTTGGCCAAATAGAAACAAAATTCTATATATTAGAATTTTGGATTATTAGGGATAACATAAACTCATAGAATAAAATTAAGGCAAGTGTTAGGGTCCTTTTTAGTCCTTATCATATTATTTTTAACATTAATTATCTAATTTATCCTTTTTCTAATGTGATAAATTTTTACACGGTTACTATTCATATTGACCTAAAATAAAAGGGATCTATTTACCAAATTTGGAACTCATAATTCCAAATATGGAATCTATTTTTCAAGATTAAATTTCTATAAGTGGAAAAAATAAAATTTAAAAGAAGTTCACAAAATTCACTGATATACCTCCACTTGAGATTATATGACCTAGGAATAAAACTTTCTAAATCCAAAATTAACAATTTTTAAATTTACCATACAAATTATCCCTCCTAATGGTATTCAAAACAATTATCAAATGTTATTCATGATTTTATTTAATCTTTTAATATATAATAATATCGTCTATAAAGACCATCAAAAATTGATCAAGGTAATCTCTAAAGATTCTATTCTATAAATCCATGAAGATAACATGATAATTGGTAATACAAAATGGCATTAATATAAATTAATAACGAACATAACTTATACATAAGATTGTATTAGTTATATCCTCCTTGATCCTTAATTGATGATATCCAGATTGAAGATCAATCTTGGAAAAATATAGAGCTCCTCATAATTGATCAAATAGATCATTGATATGGGGTAGAAGATACTTGTTCTTAATAGTGATCTTGTTAAGTTACCAATAATCAATAGAAATATGCATTGACCCATATTTATTCTTAGAAAAATAATATTTTCAACCATTGGATAAGCACTGGGCTGAATTAATTCCTTATCTAGATTCCCCCTAGAGTTTCTTCTTAAATTCCTACAACTTAATCGAGGCCATTATATATGGAGTATTTAAAATAGGCATAGCACTAGGGATTAGTTCTATTGAAAAATAAACTTCAAAATTTGGGGGAAGACTAGTAAAGTCCTTAGAAAACACAACATAATATTTCTGAACAATAGGCACATTTTAAATGTTGAGTTTCTCCCCAACCAATTGAGATAAATATCCCCCATGAATAGGTAGAAAAACCCATATGATAAAAGTAATTTCCATTAGGTGTTCTAGTTCATACTCACACTAATAGATGATTGAAGGTTGATTTGAAATATCAAATATAACTTCCCTTCCATGAAAATTGATATGGGTTTTATATTGAGAGAGCTAATCCATACCCAAAATTATGTCAAATTAATCTATAGGAAGTATAAAAAGATTCATAGGAAGAAAATTCCCACAAACTTATATCATAGAGGATTTATAGACTTGAGGTGTGGTCATCCTAGCATTATGAGTTTTCACTACCAACTCAATATCTAATAATTTAGGTGGTGATGTGATACCCTTATAAAATTATTTAGATATAAAAGAGTGGGTTGAACTAGAATCAAATAAAATATTTTCATTCCTGGAGTGGATAATAAGTGTATCTTGCACCACATCACTAGAAAAAAACACATCAGTTATAGTAATTGCATAAGATTATCCTTATACCTTTGGATTATTGTTTGGTAATTTCCCTTAATGTTTGGGTAATTGTCTAGAATAGATCCCTATATCCTTATAGTTAAAGCACTATAATTTTATTTATTATCCCTTACCCTTTCATTCATGAGAATGATGGAATTTTTCTCCACACTTAAATAAAAATCCTTTTTCTTTTAAGAATGTTTCAAGGTGTTTCTTTCCATAAGTGTCGTATGTTGGAAAATTCTTCTTTCCATTATCCCCTTATCAATTTTTTATTTGGTTCCCTCTTCTTATCTTTCTTTCCTTTGAATCCATAAGACTTGTATAATTATTTCTATATCTTGATAACACATGATATTATATCCTTATATGATGAGAATGTTTGGGAGACTAGTTACCTTCGAAGGATTGGATTAATCCCATCAAATAAACATTCAATATTTCTATTTATATTATGCATATAGTCCAAAACATGACTTGATAACTTTATAAAGTTAGATTTATACTTAGAAATTTTTTCTTATTTCTTTTGTATCATAATCAAGAATTGTATCTCTATATCTGCTCATTGTTCTCAAAGAAAATATTTTCTAAGAAAATTTTCTTAAAATCCCTCCATTCCATGCTTTCTTTTTTTACTCATCCTTAGTGTTTTGAATTAATAAACACCACTGATCCTCATCCCCTGAGAGATGATAAACTACCATAAAAACCTTCCCCCTTTCATTACTTCCCAAAGTAAGAAATATCTTCTCTAAGGAACTTATCTACTACTTATCTACAAATGGATTTGGAGACCCATTTAATGAAGGTTTATGACACATGAAGTGGGATAAAATTGTTACAACATAGTGTATATTATAAATATTTTCCATATGGGTAAGGTTTTTGTTGATATCCTGAGTTGTTTTACCCAATATAGTTATAATTTTTTCATCTCTAGCTACAGATCCAACTATAGCTTCATTATCTTACTTAGAAGGGAAATCCTTTCATGGATTAATTACATTAGTATGATTTCCATTCCTTTTTCTAGGATCCATTTCTAAACAATGGAATACACTATATTAGATCCTAATATTCTGAATCATAATGTATAATTTCTAAACTAGTGAAGCACTTAACATAAATTTAATTTTTTTGTATAGCTAATCTTGGAATCATAAACTTAGTTTCTTTGGGAATATTATCAAATCATAAAAATATTTTTAAATTCTTCATAGTGGTTTGAAAATAAAATGTGAAATAACCCAATTATATCCCCTAAGAGTTTCAAACTAGGTGCTCAGTAAGGGAACACTCACTGTCTACCTAAATGATGGTCAAGATATACTCAAACCAACTCTTTTTGGGGTTATTACCCCTAGATGCATCCATTACAAAACCACATCCACTTGTATTATCTATAAAGAGATGTATTTATAGGAAAACCACATAATATTTACCTTACCAAAACTTTTTGAAGTTATCATATACTTATACTTATCCTTAAAGTCAATCATAGGGTTATATTACCTAATCTATGTTTTCCTAAATCTAGTTCCCAAGGTTTATACTAAAATTCATATGATAACAACTGTTAAGGCCCCAACCCTAGTATCCTAGAGTCAATGGTTACTTTATTATATTGGCATTAGATACAAAGAATCAAATCTCAAAGGACTGAATAGTTTAGTAGTCTTGGAAAACTAGATATATACTTTAATTTCACAATAAATTTGAAAACATAAAATATAACATAGTATTTTATTTGAGAACACCATTATTCCCTTTAGGAAATACCTATATTTCAATCATAAAACACATCCTAGTATACTAGGGAAAGGAAATATAAGAAGGGGGTGAGCTCAGATGCTTCATAAGGGTATGCACACAATGGGAGTTATTAAGGCATGAATAATATGGTAGGAACTAAATGATATTTAAATAATGCCATATAAATAATCACATGAGCTAAAAAATTATCCATAGATAAAAAACTATTCAAATAATCAAATATACATAAATAACTGATTTCATAATGATGGAATTCATAATTCTAGACATCATAAACTTATCTTTGAGACCTCATTCCAATACATCTAAAACATACCATCAAGGTGTCATTCCAATACATATTACATAAATGGGTAATGCCTAAGAAGAATAACCCATCTAGTTTGTCTCATGATACCTACCAATAAACTGATGGGCTTTTTAATTCTAGGCCCTACCTATCACTTAATAAGTCTAATGTATTCCTCATATGAATAAACAACACAACTTACTCAACATGCCTTAAAAATCAATAACTGTTCGTATTAGAAGAAATAGCATAAGGAATATCAATAATTTACTTAGTAAAAATAATCATAAAGCATCTAGATAAATATGGTGGATGGTATCATTAAATTATATCTTTAGTAAATCATAAGATTTATTAATGGATGTTGGCATAGATGAAAATACTTTCAAAGGATCATTGGAAAATTTCTTGAGGAAAATACCCTTTTTCACATAGAAATCACTTATCTAAAAATTTCCCAAGTATTGAGGATTTTTTTGAAAATAAAACTGTAAACTTATAAAGTAAACTTAAAAGCAATGAGAATTAACACTGGTAATAAATTCTGTTCATGCCGTATAAGTTAAAAAACATTCCTTTCAAATTTGGTAGAAAAAGTCAAAAAGCACCTCATTCATAAATTGATAAGAATATTCCTTTTAAAACATTTTTTAAAAATAAAAAATTTGATAAAAATGACTTTAAATAATCATAGTATACTACTAAAAACATCATTTAAAACATTTTTAGAAAACCCTAATATGGAAGAAAAATGGGTTTTTACCAAAGAGAGAAATAAATTCAATTTTCTTTAAAAACATATTTTTGGTATCTTGAGTACTTAAAGAGAAAAAAAAACGATTAGATAACTTTTAATTTATATAAATAAACATATGAGAAGAAAATAAATTATATTTATTATAGAAATATCAAATATTTATCCCAATTAAGACTTAAACATAAACAATCCCCAACAATGATGATATTTTGAAATAAACCCTTACCTCAAGTTTGACTTAATTCATATGCGTATGGAACTCATATATAATAAATATAAATTTATTTTAAATTTATTCTATAAACATACTCATATATATCATGCCATATATTTTTTACTTATAATCTTTTATCCTCTACTTATTAATATATTTTTTAAATCACTATCCGAGTAATAACTGCTTCGTTTTTCATGTATGCTTTGGTTTGGTAGTTTCAGTCCTTGTACTTTGATCATGGTTCTATCCTGTACAAAATTTTAATCATGATATGAATATCATATATATTTATTATATATGTATTTATAGTAATCCATAAAATATAGCGATATAAAAATGAATTACCCATTCATAGAGATGATAAGCCATACATAGGCATGAACACTGTTTTCACTTTTCGACAGATGAAATGGAAGAAATGTAAATAATAATTCACCTTTATAGAATAATTATTATGTAATATAAATAATATATAAGAATTATACCCATCATAATAACCATCCATAAATCATGGTGATGAAAAATGAATTGTATCTCTATGTGGAGATGGTAAGCTATACGTACGTACGGGCGATATTTTCACTTCCCATTTGATGAGAAAGAGGGTGAATAATGGTTTTTTCATAATCATAATAAAATTTCAGTATATTTATGATAATGAATTTATTATTTTATGATAAATACAATATATTTATATGAGTTAAAAGAATAATTAAAAAGAAAGTGATCGGTTAAGGCAATTACCTCTTCTTTGAAGGAACTCCTTTATATCTCTTCTTAAGGGCCCTAGGGTTGGTCTTTTGGGAAATAAAAAAACATCTAGAATGTAGATAAGTATGTTTTGAAGATATTTTTTTTTGTTTTGGTCAATCTATAAGGCTCAATATGGTTTAAAGAAGAGAAATTATAAGTTTCCTTTTATAAGTGGGGAGTGTACAGACTTGGAATTTCTTAAAAGAATAAAATATAAAAAAGTCATTATCAAGAAAAAATGCCTCAAAATGGACATATATTATAATTTTGGATAGTATTAGGTTGAAATAACATAAAACAATAAAATTATTATAGGTTTAAGTGGTTTTTTAAACATCATCTTTTTGATTAACCCCTTCATTAATCATTTTGTCCTTAACCGTAATAACACCTATTTAAATCTTAAAGGGTTATGAATGTTTATATAAATGAAAAAACAACACATAAATAGGAAATGGTTTATATTTAAACCATACCCCATTCATTTGGATGAATATAATATTTTTATGAATTTTAAATCATTTAATAAAATATTATTTATTATAAAATATCATTAATGTTATTTTTAACACTATTTATTTAATTTGAATTTAAATACATCAAGTCAAAGAGTAAATTAAAATATAGAATTTTATAATGTCTATAATATTTCATATATAATTATAAATTCATGGTTCACTATAACTCACTCAAAAAATATTATATTTAGAGTTTTTAAAATAATTTATTTTATTTTTCTATTTACTGAATAACTACTGTATTAGTGTTGCGTAAAAATTTAAGGAAAATATTTCACCAATAAAAATTATTAATAAATCAACATGATAAAAAAAATCATTTATGTTTAAAATGACTATTTATAACTGAACATTCCTTCTTTTATCCCTGTTTCAAATATTTAATGGTAATAAAACACAGAGAATGACATTTTTTATACTTTTCTTTACATAAAATATTATAAAGATCAAAATCATGTAAAAATGGAAATGTTTTTCATATATTATAATTTTGGATGATTAGGAATGAGATAAACTAATATAATAAAATTAAGGAAAGTGTTAGGGTCATTTTTAGTCATTATCATATTATTTTATAACCTTAATTACCTGATTGACCCTTTACCGATGTGATAAATTTTACCATGATTACTATTTTTATTAACCAAAAATAAAAGGAAGTTATTTACCAAACTTGGAACTCATTATTTTAAATAATGAATCCATTTTTAAAAATTCAATTTATATAAGTGGAAGAAATATATTTTAAAATAAGTGCGCAAAATGAAACAAAAATCATTTTTAAAAATATACACTCTTTAGCATAATAATAGATTAATTATTATCCTATGTATTAAAAAACATCACATGAATGTTAAAAAATCGATTGAATATATAATATATATATTTAATTAAAATCATTCAAAAATAGTGATTAATTTAATTTATTAATATAAAAACGTATTGCACGCATTAAATTCTTTTACTTTAAAATGACTCTTATTTTTATTTCTAATCAATTGATTACCGATTCATTTTATACATTTGTAAACCATATATTTTCATAATTTAGTTAATCCTATTCATACCCACCAACCCAATTACTAGGAGATAACTATAACATAATAATATTTTAAAAATATATCACAGTTCATTTAAACTCATTGTGTGTAACTCAAGATATCAAAGAAGTCAAATTATTTATAGAGAAATATATTATACAATATCAGGGTGTTAAATATCATATCTATAATTTCCTCATGTTGCCTACATTAATTATCCTCACCGGATAGGATAATCTCAAATTAGTTTACTTAGTCAAGGTTTCATTATCCTTCCATTATATATACGTGTCATATATATTTTTATATATATTTTCTCTATATATTTTTTATATATACAGAACATATATATGTTTTTTATATCGATTTCTACCATTTTTATGACATTTTTTTTCTATTATATACATATATAACAGATACATACTAACCTTTTCAACCTTGGACCCAGAATTATATATGATTTACATATATATAATGTTCTCATGATTTTATAGGGTTTATTTGATTTATGATTCCCAATTTTATCACATTGCCTCTTTTAATTCTCTTAATTGATTGTGATATACATCAATCAGGATACCCAGGTAAACACCCTATCCTTACATTTTATATTTATGTTCTGATACATATATATATATATAATGTTGTGTATTGGCGTGAACACACATATACATACTGATATATATATACACATATCTATACGCGCACACACATATATATTTTGGTACACACACACACACACATGTTTTGATATATATATATATATATGTGTATGTTTGTGTGTGTGTAGTCAAATATATATATATATAGATGTTCTATATATATATATATATATCTCTGTGTGTGCATATACATTTTGATATATATATATATATATATAGGCATAAATAATATGTTTATGTTTAATATATATATATATATATATGTTTTGTATATGTATACATACATGTTCTATACATGGTAACAATTTTGGTATTGATACAAGCATTCCTTGACAGCTCAACTCTAGGTTGGGGAACCAAGAAACAAATTCTTGCATGGTATTTCTTAAGTGAGTAATCTGAGTTAGAATATATTATTTTGTAGGTGGATTATACTCACAAGTTTTCTCAAAAGTGATACTAGGTGGAATCATTGATCGATTCCAGAATGAAAATCAATACATGGATATAGTTTCTCATGCAAAATTATCATTTGTATCTTATCCTCTAATGTGAGAAATATCCCAGGTAAGATTTTTTTCACTCACAAATAGCAGTGACTATATATTCACATTCATTGATTAGTCTGATCAATTATTTTTTTAGTTCTAATTGTGATACAGGTATGTATTTTCTGTTTTTGTGTTTAAGAATACCATATGCTTCATTTTTTCTTATTTTTCTTTTTTTATGTTCCAAATTTTCATGTTTCTCTCCATGATCAGTCTCGATCATGCCTATGAAATTTGTTACTAATAAAAGTCAAGTATGTTTTCAATGAAATTTTCATCTTCTTTATGCTCATTTTATTCTAATATTCATTTTATTTTATCTTTGATATTGTCATCATACCACAAGTTGGGTAGGTAAAATTTAATTATTGGTGGAGTTTTATTTCTATTTGTTTGTGTTGTGAATATTTAATTACATTACAAACACCCATATTAATTGAAAAGACTCTAATCATAAAAAAATTGACATATTTACCAATTTTTTTATACATGTCAAAAATAATAGTATAATAAAATTTGTAATATATCTAAAGTGTACAAATGGGATTACAAGATATGGAAATAATGTCATCATTATTTATAATAAAACCAGTTATTGGTAGTGTGAACACACAAATCATAAATATCTTAGATGTTTTCCATTATATTTTACTCTAGACCATGATAATATTTTATCACAAACCACTTAAATTTTCTTTTCTTTCTATCTTCTTGGGATTTTTTGAGGAAAATTTGAATAGGGTAACATGTTATTAGAAAGATTTATCACCATCATCTGTTCTGTTCATTTTAGAACTGACAAAAAATCTATCAAAATATGAGTTTGTTTCATGCTATATAGGGGATTGAGCACCATTGAAACACTAGAATTTAATGCCACCTATGAAATCATCCACTTATGTTTTAGTGGGAATCCTTTATTTATTTATTTTTTAATAGGTTGGGGCTATGACCCCTTATATTAAACAAAAAATTAAGTCATATTTTAAAGAGGGTTGAGAGGTAACCCTTACAAGACCCGAAGTCCTATAGGCACAAGGCCCAATACAATATATAAAGAAGGCCTAGTGATCCAAAGTTCAAAGCATAACTCGAAGGCCCATAGTGAGAAGTCGACACCATATCATGTCACCAGTCAAATGTGACACTACCCCCTAACAGAGTACATCACCACATGAGACCAGTCTTGAAAATGCACCACCCCTGCCAAAAAACGATACATCACGCTGGAAATATGCATCGAGGTAGAACACCCCTCCAACTATAGTGAATAGAGGGATGAAAGATAGGTTCCAACACACCAATAACTCGTTTAACCCACCCACCCAATGATGCCTACATGACCATCACTTGTATCACCTAAAATATGCACTACATCTAAATACCAGACCCAACTGAAGAAATTATATGGAAGGGCACACCTCCATCCCATAATAAGGGGAATAAAATGATGGTTAGTAAGCATCAACATGCTTGTCCCTTAAAAGGAGGCTACCCACCTGGTAGTGTTTTTACACTGCCATCATGATACGCCAAAATGATATCCTGGATCTTGAATTCATATTTTCTTCCCACAAGTGATGTCCTGGAGGTCTCATGGATTGAATAAAAAGATAATGGCCCAAAATAACAAAATCTCAAGGAAACCCAGGGATAAACCACCCTGTTCCACTTCCACTTCCCAAAGAAATGACACTATGAAAACCGACACATATGATGTCGTTGACAACAATACTACAAACCGTGATCCATAATGACCTCCCAGATGATGCACCACCATTGTTTCTAGAAAACCATATGCCAATACCTGATGGATCCCTTAATGTATCCCTCCCTGATGTCACACCTTCATCATCTCCTAAGACCATAAATGTTGTCTCCACCCTATCTGATTCCGCGTCATTGACCCCATTGTCATCAATGGATAGAACTCTAACTATCCACCAATGGGTCCACTAAATCACTACCACACATTCTTATATGTCTCCCCCACAAATATCAACCATCATAATAAACTATATAGAAGCCATAGCATGAATTAGGTTAACTTTCATGAACGAATCAGATCTGATCCAAGATGCCATTGATGAGGATATGAAGATCATCCCCGCAATGTTCATCAAAGCCAACCACATGTGAAGGGAAAATCAGCATGGATGCAGGTAGGATCAACATGTTCACATTAAAAGTAGTAGATCAGATATAACCCATATCTAGGAACCATCATCAAGGCACATAGATTTGAAACCATAACCAAATCTATCTAAAGAGAATATTTTATGAGCTTGAAATCTCCAAGAACCAAAGTCGCATAGGGTTAAGAGACGAAACAGACCCAGATAAGACACCAAAGAGGAATCATAGTTCATTCAGATCTAGAATCACTATGGATGGTAGGAATCAGAGTGAACAAAACTGGCAAACAAGTAGATCTTAGACTATTGGAAGAGAGGAAAACTATAAAAGGGAAGCCTAGTGGATCAATATGTCCATCAAGGTCACCAAGAAGTAGGAATAAGTGATAAAAAAATTTTATGGGCTACACTCAACTCGCAACGGGGGGCCACGACCAAGATCAGAGTGTGGTTCACATTCCCCAGATAGACAATGTATTTGAATATCCCTATGAAAAATATGTATAGTTTCTGATTCTGGAGGGATTCAAGCCTGTGCTAGTTCCCACAGAGAACAAGGGGTACAACCAGCGAGTACCACTTGACTAACACCCTATGGGAAACTAGGGAGCCTTTATTTATTGAAGGAGTTTCAATATATAATTTTTCTTTCTATTACATCAATCAATATCTAATAACTTCATACAATGTTATCAGTTTTCCTATTATGCTATAGTAGTGTTTTTATTAAGTTTTTGATTTATGAAGTTCACTATATAAACTGTTATTGCATACACTATATGCACCACTACTATTACACTATTATATACAATGCATAACTATTACACTATTATATGAAATATTAATTCACCATATATTCTTTTTTTTGAGATATGTAATAAAAGTTGGTGCCAGAGTACATATTTCACAATGTAATACACTCGTATTACACTGTAAGTTTCTATTAAACTAAAATACATTTCTATTTAATTTTATATATGCAAGATTATATATTCCAAATTGAAATTCAATACACTACTATTACACTATGATATGAAATAATAATTAAAAATGTAAGATGTTTTTAATATGGAATTAAATTAGAATATGAAATTTTATATGTTTTGAATTAAATTATATCATAAATAACTATTTCATCTATTACTATGTTCTTTATTGTAGAAATATTTTATATAATATTTTTACAGTAAAGAAGTATCTAATATAGGAAATAACACAATTGGTTTGGATTTCAATAACTTTTTATCTGATTTCATTATAAAGAAAATGACTACATAGAAAATGGTCCAATTTTTTTCTATCAAATATTGCTTTATTTATCTCTATAGTAACAATTTTGAAAATTATTATATTACATTATTATGTAGTATTTTTTTTGATTTAAATTTGTTCCACATAAATATGAATTATAACTTATGCATGGTGTTATGAAAATTCATGGGTGAAGTACTATTTGTATACTATTTTTGAGGTATTTTACTTCCATGTGTCACCTTATCATTTACTTATTTCCCTCCAAAATTAACTCCCTTCTTCCCAATCCGATTTTATCCAGTTTAATTTTTCCTTACCTAGATTGAAGTTCCTCCCATATACAATATTCACTCCTCCTGATCCCCTCCCCCATTACATGATATAAACTAATACTCCCCTACCTCCACCACCCACAATATCCTTAACTCCACCTCTACCCTTTAGGATCCATGATCTACTCCCCTCCAGGATAATTTTCAACCAGGGTTTCATTTTTTTTGAGTCAATCATCTTGGTTTCCTTTGATTTTATTATTCCCTCCATTCCACTCCCCCAAAATTATCCAACAATGACCACCTTCACTTATTAAACACACATTCCACCTCACATAATCCTCTAATTCCATTTGTTGTCTAAGGTTTCTATAATTTCCAATCCCCAAACTCTTACTATCTCTAATAAACCTCTAATTTATTTGCAGCATGAACACCCTATGTTTCATGAAGCCCCTAATGTCCCCTGGAACCGCACCAAATAATGACACCTATTAGGTTACCTTACATAGTAGTTACAATTTTGGGTACTTTATTAAGGTGCTCACTAGACATGATCTTCCCAGTACGAAGGTTGGGTTCTTTAAGCTGATCAATAGTTACTTCCCCACCTTATATGAAATCAATCATACAATGAATTTGTTTAATTTCCTTTATTGAAATTCTGTTTTAATTTTATTTCAAATATTTTATGATTCTTCCAAAAATTAATCCAATTATAAATTATTCATTATAGATTATAAATGCTATTACATATATGTTGTTTGGTGCTCAATGGTTATGGTGATTCCTTGGAAAAATTAATTGACATACCTTTATTTTCCAATTGTTTTTTTTCATTTTTTCAGATATGATGGAAAATATGGGACTTGGACTTATAGTTTTTAGGTTATCAACATCATGGAATGAAATCCATTATTTTTTGAATAATTCTTATTAATTTTAATTGTTCCTATTGAAATTATATTTGAATTATAGTTTTTTCTATTTTATTCACGTAATTGTAATATTTTATTAATACAATTTTCATTTATTTAGGTGATATAAAATTTTAGGATGAAATTTATCTATTTTTATGGATACCCATGGAATGGTTATAATATTTATTATTTCAAACTTTTAACAGGTAAAATTTTAGTTTAAAAAAAATTGGAATCACAATTCTTCAATTCTATAAAATTCTATATGGTTATAGATCCACAAATAATTAGGAAAGTAGAGGAAGTAAAAAGGTATGTGTAAAAACCCAAAATTATAAAATAATAAAATTTTATTTTATAGTGTATGCGACTTGAAACACTAAGCTTTAATAAACCACAAAATATATTTCTTTTAAATTTAACCTCTTTGATAGCATATGAAACATGCAAACCCGAGTCTAAATTAACAGTAATATAGTATACCATTATAAAATAAAAATTAAATTGGAGGGTATGAATAGTAATTAATAAATTATGTAAATTATAGTTATCTATTTATTATAAATATAACAAGAATCATTTAAAGGAATAAGAAATGTTTTCTGAAAAACTGTTTCTTCTTCTTCTAAAAGACAGTTTAATGATGCTTCGCACACAAAATTTAAAATTATTTTTTTTACCAATTTTAGAAAATGTATTTGATAAAATGAGCTTAATTTTTGAAATAATACTATAAAAATTATCTTAGTGTGAATTTTTATTATTTTTCTAAAAATTTTCTTTTTTAAATGAATAGTGAAAAATATTGAATTTTAGTTGAAAACTACCATTTCATTTAAATAGTTTTTAATGATAAATTATATTTTTTAATTGGTTTTAAAGAATAAATAGTTCAATTTTATATCAATTAATCCAATTTTTTTTCATTGGATTGATTTTTTATATTGATGTTTATATAAAAACTTTGTAAAATTTTGGACATTTTCTCTTTAAAAACCCGCTTCCTCATCATGTTTGCGGGATTAATTTTAAATTAAAAATTTACACTTCTATGAATTGAATTTGAAAAAATGGATTCTATATTTTAAATCATAATAATTTATAATTTCTAATAATTTCAACTTAATTTTTTACTAAAATTAATAGTGAAAACTGTAAAAATTATTTACCACGGTTAAGGTAAAAATGGAATTACGATAGGGTTAAACTAAAAAGATAATGGTTAAAAATGACCCACTAACTTTTAAAACACCCATTAAATGGAAATTTTTAGACCTTATATCTTATAGGTTAGATAATTACCTATTTTTGAGGCTTTTGGAATGATGAAAATGTCGATATGATTGAATATTTTCAAAAAATTAAAAGTGTTCCACTCACCTCACTTATAAAAGGCCACCCATTTTCCTATCTTCTTCACAACTTCAAACCTTTTTTATACAATAAATACTCAAATAACTTACCAAATTCCATACCTTCATCCCATAATAATTATTTTTTCATAAATACAACCTAGTAATGTAACACCCCAAGATTTCATAGTAAGTTATTTTCTTTAAATTCAATAGCTTGCGCTGCACGCAACATCGAGTTCGAGCGCACCACGACTTACCAAAAAAGCCGTTCAAAAGAGGTTATGAATAGAATTTACTGGATTTTGAATTTATATACTCCATATAATTTTAACTTATCTATTATGTGTTTCTTAGACATATTATAAGAACAAATTCAATTTTTCAGATAAAAATGTATTTTTCAGAAAATTCAATTTTACCACCTTTTAATGGTGAACCCTCTTTAAATCCAATATTTGACCCTTTTAAATATTCATTTTGAAAAAATAAAATTATTATTTAGAATTGGGACATCAAAATTTACTTTGGATGAAATTTTGGTATTTTTCTAATAATATTCATTTTTTTATTAATAGTGAGAAATAATGTATTTTAATTCAAAACTTCCTTTTAATCTAATTTATTTATATGGTTAGATTATATTTTAAATTTGTTTTGAAGTGTAATTAGATTATATTTTTACCCTTTAATCCAATTTTGGCCATTGGAATTAATTTCACTTTGAAATTATACATAAACAAGTGTCAATATTTTGATAGTTATTATTTCTTAAAAACACGCTATTTGTTTTGACAACGGGAATTAAATTTAAATTAATTAATACAAATTCTATGTTTTGAATTTGGTAAAATAGACATCATTTTTGAATTCGTAATATCAAATATATATTAGGCTGAATTTTTGGTATTTTTCTGAAAAACTTCAATTTTTGATAAATAGTGAAACCACTAAGTAGTAGTTAAAAATCCGAATTCTTCATTTAAATGAAATTTTACCGCTTATGTGAATTGAATTTCAAAAATAAGAGATATATGGTTTTTATTAGTAAGTAAAATATGGTTCAATAAGATGAAAATAATTTTTTTTGAATAGTAACTTTTGACTTTTATTTACCACGGTTAAAGGTAAATAGGGTAAATCAAGGTAAAAAGAATACTATAATAATAAAAAATTACCTTAACACTTGTCATAAACTTATTGGATGAGTCATGGACGACCATGGGTATCCTTGGGTCGATTTTGGGACCCCATGGAGCCACTTAAGTATGATAATGAGGCTTTATTTTAATTAACTTGATGTAAAGACAAAAAATGACATTAACAAATATATTTTAGTATATCATTTTTTACATGGGGTTATATAAGTTATCTTTTAGATTATAAATAATAATTGTAAATATAAAAATATTTCCTACATTATGGTAAATTTTTTGTAATTTTTAGACATCAAATAAATTAAATTATTTATGACACAATAATGATGTAGTATTTACCTCATTAATAAATGATTTAAATAAATATGATTATTAATATTAAAATAATATCCAAAACCTGTCCAATTCTTATTGCATGATTTTATTTCAACCATTAGTCATCTTATATTTGAATTTAATTAGTTTTGGACCTTTAGAAATCGAATATCACTATATAATAAAATAATATTTTCACACTTTCCTAAAGAGACCCTCCTCCCCCTTATAAAAGAACACCACTTCTAACCCATTCCACGCACCTCTCAATCCCCTTGGATCATCCAAACCCTGAAAAAATAATCTCTCAAGATCCCCCTCTTCCTCCTAGAAGCCTTACCTTAGGCAGAAGACACTTCAAGAAGTCCTTTTGGTTCAAACAAATGGAAGTTACCCAAATTAAAGGTAACACTTTCTCTAAAATTCTTTTGTTTTATTTTGTTTTATTTTACTTCTCCAACCCCCTAAACACTTTTTATTACTTTATTTTATAAAAAAAACAGTATCTTTAATATACTAGGATGTTGTTATGAGAAGTATTCGAACTACACTTACACACACCTCCATCTAATGGGTGAAAAACATACTGTTTCTATGGATGGAAAACTAACGCCTCCCGAAACGATGATTGTTCGATTATCTCCTACCGCCTCTCATGGTGGCCATTAAGATGACATTGAATATATATATATATATTATATATATATATATATTATGTTTATTTTTTCTTTATTCTTCTGTATTTTCCATTTATATCATTATTTTATGGTTTCCATTATGGGTAAAACGCGATAATTTCATTTGAGGAAGTGCGGACTACCGCCCCCTCAAAATGATATAACTCATTAATGCCTTATGTGGGATGTATAAAGGATGGAATTAATGATATTATATATTATATTATACTGTAATTATAATATACCTATGTATCATTATGTTTTAATTCCATTAAAATACAAAATATAAATGAAAGTAGCGTTCATGCGTACGTACGACCTACCGTCTCCATGAACGGTACATTTCATTTCTTATCTCCAAATGTTATGTACTGTTATAAATAGATATATATACTGTATATAATATATATATATGATATCTAAATCATGTATATCATTCTGGAGATAATGGACTTTTGACCACATGGAAAAATTGTAATTATAACAAGTTCATTTTTGACTCAAGTTACAAACATCGATAAAATATCCAATATGAACTCAAATAATTAACTGATTGTTATAATAAGGTAATAAGTGATATAAAAGGAATAATAAACTTGAAAAATGTTGTTAATCAAGTATAAATTAACTTAAGTTTATTATTCAATAAGAACAAGGAACATACAAGACAAGTCAAACTTGAGGTAAGGGGTTTCTTATCTCACTTTTAATTCCGTGAGATTTCCATTGTTCACCACTTATTTATTTCATGTGGTGTATTTTGTACTTACATTTGATATATATTATAATTATTCTCTTTATATTCATGGTATTCTGTGATTCATTTGGTGGTTATTAACTTTTTTTCATATGACTCGATTAATTACAACGAAGTAAGGGTTTTTCATCTCACTTTTATTCCCGTGAGATTCATGATATATTGGACACTATTTACTTTTGTGTGGAGTATGTACTGCCTTGATTGTATTATTTTTGTAATATATTTTAATGTATGGGTATTTAAATCTTCATTTTATGATACTTCTTTCATGGGGTGTATGTTTCATAAGTTACCAAATCGGTAAGGGAATTTCAAATTTCAATTTCCAATAATTGGGCTTTACGCATACTTCATTGATTATTTTACTCCATGATTATGTGTGGAATCAATATTTTTTTTTTGTAATTTCCACTCCCCTTTCTGTGGATATACTTTTGATACACATAATCACTCCATTGATAAATTCTCAAGTCATCGATATGAACTTGATAAGAGTAATTTTAACTCAATCTCCATTTATTGAGTTAAACATCCAATTCATTGGTTTTGTTTTTACAAGAATATGTGTGAATGCTCTATGATTTATTTACACTGAATATCCAATCATATTGATTGTATTTATATTTTTCACACATAATTATGTCGTTGATTTATCCTTAACCTAAGGATACAGTATTTATAAGAGATTTCATCTCAATTTACATTCCATTGAGACTTTTTTGTTGTTATACACCAATTCACTTTTATATGGTGTATATAATGTACTTTGACATAGTATATCATGAATCCCTTTATTATCATGATATTATAAAGTTTTTATTACCTCAATTATTTGTATTCAAGTGTCTCTCTTTTGGTTAGGAACTCTAACTAAAATATCATTTTAAATGTTTTAATGATTTATTATTCTAAATATTTCTCATTAATGTCCATGTTTTAAAAATGGTTTTAATGATTTATTTATATGGACATTAAAGTTTTAAAATTAAAATTCATTCTAAAAGTTTCAAAGTGGTATGGGACACCTTGATTCAAAAATCTATTTTTAAACTGCTTCTTGACAAATAGTGTGGCTTTTAAATGTTTTCAAGAAAAAGAGGGATATTTATATCAAATAGTTTTGATGATTATTTTCATCTATGTCAATATCCTTCATTATTCTCGATTGAAGTTAATCTATTATAATAAAATCTTCCATATTGTATTGAATGATTTATGTTTGACTATGGATGTGCTATTTTTATACCATTCGTGGTTTGACATTTCATATGCTAGTTTTAATATGAGTCTTTATGTTATGTTTCAAACTTTTCATATGAGGAATGCATTGGACTTAGTAAGTGATGGGTGGAGCTCGCTATAGCTCCTCGATGCATCGGTAGGTCTCATGAGACAAACTAGTGTCTTGGCACAAGGCCTTGAGAAAATCTTATTTTTAGTCTTAACACAAGACCTTGACTATGTGGTTATGATATCCGACATTATGCATTCCATCGTTATGAGATTAGATATTGATATTTCATGTGGTTATTCGACTAGTATAATACCCATGACTATGTTTTATTATGGAATTATTTACTCATCTCATATTCCTGCCATAAAGTGTTCATGTTTATTATTTGTAAAGTCATGTGTTTTCAATTATTCATCATGACTAATGTTTATATTATATTCTACTATATTTCTTACTTTTACTAAGCATTTGAGCTCACCCATTCTCTCATGTTTCATTTTCTCAGGATATGAAGAGGTTAGTTATGAGTGAATTGCATGAATAATCATGGAAGCTTGGATGTTTCTAATGGAATAAATTAGTGTTGTTTTTCTTTTCAAGTTGTAGTGTTGAACTTATGTATGTATCTTGTTTCCAAGACTACTAATCTGATCCATCCTTCGGGACTTTATTCCTTGTAATCAGGCCAATTTATTAAAATAATGCACCGACTCCTGGATTCTGGGGTCGGGGAGTTACATTTGGTATCAGAGGAAGTTTAGTACTAACCTTGGAAACTAGATTTAGATAAAATCTGATTAGAGAACATTACCCTAAGATATACTTTGAGGATTAGTATAGAAGAACTTCCTAGAATCTTGTCAATGTAGAGATTTTGTGTATTTTTCAAGAAGTACATCCCTATCTGGATACGAGAAGGTAGAGGCGGCTCTGGCACAGATGTACCTAGGAGTGAAAACTCTGACAAGGAGTTTCTGGCTTGACCCATGGTATCCTATTTCACGACAATGGGCCTTGATGCACTCTTGGTTATGACACTCCCATGGGATATTCTTAGTATAATTTACATTCTCTTTACAAACTGATTTGAATAATTTTAATATAAGATGAGAATAAATGACCTTGGTTAATCCTAAGGTGTTTTAAATTGAAAATAAGGTGTCATGATATTCTATAAATGATTTTATGACTATTATTACTCACACAATGCTTTCTAGTTTTAGTAAATGGATGGATTCCATGGAAGTCATAGTAACTTTGAGCATGATGTACAAGGTTTGAATGGTGGTGGAAATGAGAAACAAAATGGAATGTTGATAGGTGTAAAAGATATCATGTTCATGTCGAATTAGTTTTCAAAAAATATAATCAACAACATATATATTAACCAACTCCAGGACTCAACAAGGTAGAGAAAAGTAGTGAATGATAAGAGCTCCAGTAGTTATGACCATGGAGAAAAGAAATTTCATTTTCCATCATGCAAGAAATGTGGAAGGAGACACCTAGGAAGTTGTCTTAATGGAACAAATAAATGCTTTATGTGTGGGAAGGAAGAACATAAAGTAAATAATTGCCGAGGAAAAATGAAGAGTACTATGGAAGAAAATAAAAATGGTCCTAAGAATCCATTTATAGTCATTTTCCATAAATGCAGGGGACCTGGCCATTACCCGAGTGAATGCCCTATTCTATAGGACATCCTCTTGGTCAAGGAAGAAGCTATGTTAAAATAAATGGATGGAGAAATGTTTAAAAAGTATTAGTGCTCTTTGTTGATGGGATTACTTTGAAATACTTTTCTCTTGTATTTTTAACCCTACAGTTTTCATGTGAAAATGATATTTGAGGAAGAATTATCTTTTCTCTTGTGTATATATTTATAAATAACCATTTGGTTTTATATGATCATTGAGTTTGAGGAAATTACAAGTTATTAAATTTTGGAATGAAAATGTGAGGTATGAGATAAAATTTGTGATGAAATTATGTTATAGTTATTTTGAGGAATCTATCTCATTTTTGGGAATATTATAAAATTATATAGTTTTTGAAAAAGGACAACACGTAGACCGTGTGACAACCCGTCGCATCAGAAAAAGCTGTGAGAATCAAACCCACAACCATAGTGCGATTGGGATTTATTTCCTACCACCGAACTACGTGAAGTACCTAGTTAGTGTGACTAATTATTTTTATTTAAATGATTTTATTGATCAATAATAAGTTTATTTGGGATCTTATGTCTTATCAAATGGATATCCTTAGTATAGGAAAATTATTTGGTGATTAAGTGATAAATGTTATTTTGGAAGACGTTCGCTCTATTGGGAATACTATATGCCTAAGGAAAATAAAATACTATGGGATTTCATTTGAAGAGTAAAGGTGTTTTTTTACCTATGTTTTTATTGTGAATTTATAGTGATTTGTGTTATTTATGAGAATAATTAACCTATCATAGAGAATATGTGATTAGGTTAATTACTTTTAAGTATGTGACTTTAAGAGTAGTCGATATTATTTGAAGATACAATTTAACATGGAAAACTATGTAAGAAAATTCTATAGAGTTTTGCGTTCCAATATTAGTTTGGATTATATTAAAATATTTTATGGACAATTGTTTATTTAATGGTATTTATTGAACCTTGGGTATTGTTGGTTTGATTTTTGAAATTAAGATTAGTATTTCTTTCTCTAAAGTATTATCCTTTTTGCGGATCATATGATCTTTTACTAACCATTTTGGTTTTGGTTAATATCTAAATAAAAGGGAAATATATAGTTCATCCATTGTGGATTATGTGATTCTCTATAAGTTGATTCTAGCACTTCAGATGTGACCAAGTCATCTTTAATACTCATCATTTGGAGTGAAAGATGAGTTTGTGGTAAGAATTAGATAAAGGATGAAACTCTATTTGTCAAGTATATTTTTATTTTCTTATTCTATGAATAAATTTATTATTAAAATTTAGGGAAGAGATCTTAAAACCAAAAATGTTTTATCCCAATGCTTTATGTTTTGTTGAACTGATGATATTTTAAATCGTCATAGATTGATGCTTTGAGGCCCTTAATTTTACACTTGTTTGTGATTGATGACCTCAATCACTCCCTATATATATTTATATTTTCCCTCTAATTATGTGTCTCTAATTGACACCAATGTTCTTCTAATTGAGATCATAATTTAGTGGTGGCTTTTTCATCTCCTTTTCCCTCTTATTAAGACTAAATTTTATTAACCCAATTTCTGATGTGGGTTTTCCACAAAAGTATTTTTCTATTTTTAACCTTTTATTTCCAAATAAAAATTTCAAATTGTGAGGACTCAATTTATTGAATGAGGGAAGAATGTAACACCCCAAGATTTCATAGTAAGTTACTTTCTTTAAATTCAATAGCTTGCGCTACATGTAATACCAAGTTCAAGCGCACCACGACTTACCAAACTAGCCGTTCAGAAGCGGTTATGAATAGTATTAACTGGATTTTGAATTCTATATACTCCATATAATTTTAACTTATGTATTATTTTTTTATTAGACATCTTATAAGAACACATTCAAATTTTAAGATAAAAAATGTATTTTTCAAAAAAATTCAATTTTACCACCTTTTAATGGAGAACCCTTTTTAAATCCAATATTTGACCCTTTTACATATTCATTTTGACAAAATAAAATTATTCTATAGAATCAGGACATCAAAATTTACTTTGGATGAAATTTTGGTATTTTTCTAATAATATTCATTTTTTATGAATAATGAGAAATAATGTATTTTAATTCAAAACTGCCTTTTAATCTAATTTATTTATATGGTTAGATTATATTTTAAATTGGTTTTTAAGTTTAATTAGATTATATTTTTACCCTTTAATCCAATTTTGGTCATTGAAATTAATTTCACTTTGAAATTATACATAAACAAGTGTCAATCTTTTGATAGTTATTGTTTCTTAAAAACATGCTATTTGTTTTGACAACGAGAATTAATTTTAAATTAATTAATCAAAATTATATGTTTTTAATTTGGTAAAATATAAATCATTTTTGAATTTGTAATATCAAATATATATTTGGCTGAATTTTTGATATTTTTCTGAAAAACTTCAATTTTTGATGAATAGTGAAACCACTAAGTAGTAGTTAAAAATCCGACTTTTTCATTTAAATGAAATTTTACCGCTTCTGTGAATTGAATTTCAAAAATACGAGATAAATAGTTGTTATTAGTAGGTAAAATGTGGTTCAATAAGAAGAAAATAATTTTTGGTGAATAGTAACTTTTGGCTTTTATTTATCAAGGTTAAAGGTAAATAGGGTAATTCAAGGTAAAAAGAATATTATAATAATACAAAATTACCTTAACACTTGTCATAAAATTATTGGATGAGTCATGTCTGACCATGGGCATCCTTGGTCCGATTTTGGGACCCCATGGATCCACTTAAGAATGATAATGACACTTTATTTTAATTAACTTAAAGTAAAGACAAAAATGACATTAACAAATATCTTTTAGTATATCAATTTTTACATGGGGTTATATAAGTCATCTTTTCGACTATAAATAATCATTGGAAATATAAAAAGATTTCCTACATTATGGTAATTTTTTTATAATTTTTAGACATCAAATAAATTAAATTATTTATGACACAATAATGATGTATTTATCTACCTCATTAATAAATGATTTAAATAAATATGATTATTAATATTAAAATAATATTCAAAACCTGTCCAATTCTTATTGGATGATTTTATTTCGACCATGAGTCATATTATATTCTACTTTAATTAGTTTTGGACCTTTAGAAACTGAATATCACTATATAATAAAATAATATTTTCACACTTTCCTAAAGAGCCCCTCCCCCCTTATAAAAGGACACCACTTCTAACCCATTCCGAAAAACTCTAAAACCCCTTGGATCGTCCAAAAACTACTAAATTAATCTCTTAATATCCCCCTATTCCTCCTAGAAGCCTTACCTTAGGCAGAAGGAACTTCAAGAAGTCCTTTTGGTTCAAACCAAAGGAAGTTACCCAAATTAAAGGTAACGCTTTCTCTTAAATCCTTTTGTTTTATTTTGTTTTATTTTACTTCTCCATCCCCCTAAAAACTTTTTATTACTTTATTTTATAAAAACACAAGTATCATCAATATAATAGGATGTTGTTATGAGAATGATTCTAACTAAACTCACACACACCTCCATCTAATGGGTGAAAAACATACTATTTCTGTGGATGGAAACTAATGCCTCACGAAACGATGATTGTTCGATTATCTCCTTCTTCCTCTCATGGTGGACATTAAGATGGTACTATATTTATATATTATATATATATATTATGTTTATGCTTTCTTTATTCTTCTGTATTTTCCATTTATATCATTATTTTATGGTTTCCATTATGGGTAAAACGCGATAATTTCATTTGTGGAAGTGCGGATTACCACCCCCTCAAAATGATATGACTCGTTAATGCCTTATGTGAGACATATAAATTATGGAATTAATGATATTATATATTATATTATACTTTAATTATAATATACCTATGTATATGTTTTAATTCCATCAAATTACAAAATAGAAATGAAAGTAGCGTTCATGCGTACGTACGACTTACCATCTCCGTGAACGGTACATTTCATTTCTTATATACAAATGTTATTTACTTTTATAAATAGATATATATAATGAATATATAATATATATATGATATCTAAATCATGTATATCATTTTTGAGATAATGGACTTTTGACCACATGGAAAAATTGTAATTATAACAAGTTCATTTTTAACTCAAGTTCCGAACATCGATAAAATATCCAATATGAACTCAAATAATTAACTAATTATTATATAAAGCTAATAAGTGATATAAAAGGAATAATAAACTTGAAAAATTTTCTTAATCAAGTAGAAATTAACTTAAGTTTATTATTCAATAAGAATAAGTAACATACAAGACAAGTCAGACTTGAGGTAAGAGGTTTCTTATCTCACTTTTAATTCCGTGAGATTTCCATTATTTTCCACTTATTTATTGCATGTGGTGTATTGTGTACTTAAATTTGATATATATTATCATGATTATATTTATATTCATGTTATTATTTGATTCATTTGGTGTTTATTAACTTTTTTTCATACGACTCGATTGATTTCAATGAAGTAAGGGTTTTTCATCTCACTTTTATTCCCGTGAGATTCATGCTATATTGGCCACTATTTCCTTTTGTGTGGAGTATGTACCGACACTGATTGTATTATTTTTGTAATATAATTTAATTTATGGGTATTTACATCTTAATTTTATGATACTTCTTTCATGGGGTGTATGTTTCATAAGTTATCAAATCGGTAAGGGAATTTCAAATTTCAATTTCCACTCATTGGGATTTACACATACTTCATTGATTATTTTACTCCATGATTATGTGTGGAATCACTATTTATTATTTTTGTAGTAATTTCCACTCCCCTTTCTGTGGATATAATTTTGATACACATAATCACTCCATTGATAAATTCTCAAGTCATCGATATGAACTTGATAAGAGTAATTTTAACTCAATCTCCATTTATTGAGTTAAACATCCAATTCATTGGTGTTGTTTTTACAAGAATATGTGTGAATATACTATGATTTATTTACACTGAATATCCAATCATATTGAGTGTAGTTATATTTGTCACACATAATTATGTCATTGATTTATCCTTAACCTAAGGACACAGTCTTTATAATGGATTTCATCTCAATTTACATTTCATTGAGACTTCTTTGTTGTTATACACCAATTCACTTTTATATGCTGTATATAATGTACTTTGACATAGTATATCATGAATACCTTTATTATCATGATATTATAAAGTTTTTATTACCTCAATTATTTGTATTCAAGTGTCTCTCTTTTGGTTAGGAACTCTAACTAAAATATCATTTTAAATGTTTTAAAGATTTATTATTCTAAATCTTTCTCATTAATGTCCATGTTTTAAAAATGGTTTTAAGGATTTATTTATATGGACATTAAAGTTTTAAAATTAAAATTCCTTTTAAAAGTTTCAAAGTGGCATGGGACACTTTGATTCAAAAATCTATTTTTAAACGGCTTCTTGACAAATAGTGTGACTTTTAAATGTTTTCAAGAAAAAGGGGGATATTTATCTCAAATAGTTTTGATGAATATTTTAATCTTTGTCAATATACTTCATTATTCTAGATTGAGTTTAATATATTTAAATACAATCTTTTATATTGTATTGAATGAGTTATGTTTGACTGTGGATGTGCTATTTTTATACCATTCATGGTTTGATATTTCGTATTCTAGTTTTAATACGAATGTTTTTCTTATGTTTTAAAATTTTCATATGAGGAATACATTGGAATTAGTAAGTGATGAGTGGAGTCTTATATAGATCCTAGATGTATTGGTCGGTCTCATGAGACAAACTAGTGTCTTGGTACAAGTCCTTGAAAAAATCTTATTTGTAGTCTTGGCACAAGGCCTTGACTATGTGGTTATGATGTCCAGAATTATGATTTCCATAATTATGAGATTAGATATTGATATTTCATGTGGTTATTAAACTAGTAGAATACCCATGACTATGTTTTATTATGGAATTATTTACTCAGCTCATATTCCTTCCATAAAGTGTTCAGGTTTATTATGTGTAAAGTCATGTGTTTTCAATTATTCACCATGCCTAATGTTTATATTATCTTCCACTGTACTGCTTACTATTACTGAGCATTTGAGCTCACCCCTTTCTCATATTTCATTTTCCCAGGATATGAAGAAGTTAGTTATGAGTGACTTGCAGGAATAATCTTGTAAGCTTTGATGTTTTTAATGGAATAAATTAGTGTTGTTTTTCTTTTCAAGTTGTAGTGTTGAACTTATGTATGTATCTTGTTTACAAGACTACTAAACTGATCGGTCCTTCGAGACTTGATTCCTTGTAATCATGCCAATTTATTAAAATATTGCACTAGCTCCTAGATTCTGGGGTCAGGGCATTACAAGTAAGGCCTTAGTGCAGACCTAATGAGGATACCCGAAGAAGAGGTAACGTTCTTCGATGAGCGCTTTTATCTTATTTATTCTCCCACATCCTTAAATTATTATTAAACCATGATGATATAATAACATTAGTATATTAAATATATTGATATGTTTTTATGTTAAGTTCATGACCTAAAACCATCCAAACATCCATCAAATGGGTTACAAAATCATCATTCATGTGTACGACAGACTATCGCCTCGCGAACTGATGTCATTCATTTTTCCATTACCACCTATAATGGTTGGATATGATGATGGATATAAAGTATATACATGATATTTATTACATAATTATACCTTTTTAGTAATTATATCATATATAAATTCTTTACTTTCCATTCTGTAAAAGGTACGATGATGTCGCTCATGTGTATGACGGACCACCGCCTCGTGAAGTGATGTGACTCGTCTTCCAATAATGCTTTACATAGAAGTTGATAAGGATAAATTTAATTATTATATGTGATATTAATGAAATTTTTTTATATTCATGACATATTTATCATTATTTAAAGATAATATATATCATTTTTATTCTTACCTTCTCACTAAATGAAATATGATAACATTGTTTGTGTATGTGTGGACTAACGCCTTCACAAAATGATGCGACCCTCTTTTCATCACAAAACCACATAAATGATAAATATAAGTATATTTAAATACATAATATGGTATTTATGATATTATTATCATTATGGAAACATAAAATATTACTTACCTTATTTCCATAATGATCATTCAAAAATGGAAACGTTACTCATGTGTACGTACAACCTACCGTCTCTATGATCGTAATATACTTTATTTCTCAAATACGTCTTTCATGAATGGTCTTAAAATTATAATTGATGTATTAATATTATAATTATTTAATTATTATTATTCTGTATATTATATAACTATATAATATGTGTAAGAACTAGATAATTTATTATGAAACATTCCTGAGAAAACAAGTAAATTAACACCTGAAACAATGAAAATAATGAAAGATTATTAATGGAAGGGTGATAAGATGTTATAAAAGGATAATATCTTATATTATATTAATATGATTCTATTATAATTTAATAACATGCTTTAAAACACTATACATGATCTTAAATCATGTTCAACCAAAATAAAGTGTAAGGTAAGGGATTTCTTAACCCAATTTCTATTCATTGGGTTAAAATTCTAGTTCATTCATTATGTCATGATAAGATTATGTGTGTAATGAAATTTTATTATTTTATTATTTTATTATTATTTTTATTTAGAATTACATTTGATACACATAATAAATTCATTGATTAATCCCCATTTCAGTGATATAATCTTTGTAAGGGACTTCGTCTCAATTTCCATTCTTTGAGGCATATTGTAATGTTATGCACATAATTTTTTATATGGTGTATATAATTAAAATTTGAAATATAATATCATGATTCATTCATAGTTCACAGTATTTTAAATTTCACTTTGAATTATTTCACCCAATGAGATTTTACTTAAGAGTTACCAAGTGGTAAAGAATTTCATAACTCAATTTCCTTTCATTGGGTTATATTACTTCTTCATCATCTTTGATATTATAAGATTATGTGTGTAATTAATTTTGAATATATATTGTGGTATATATACTTTTTTATATGAATTTACATATGATACACATAATATATTCATTTATTAATTCCCACTTCAATGTTATGATCATTGTAAGGGTTTATTTCATAATCTCATTCTTACCAGCATTATTTATTCTTGAATTTTAATTTAAGAAATTATTTGATAATTTTCTAATAAACCCATTTAATTTTCTTCTAATATGGTTATTTATGATATTTTTAAGTAATATTTCTATTTCTCAAATCTTTTGTACTTAAAATAATTGAGAAAATTATTCTAAGAAAATCTAACTCTATTTATCTCTTCGGTTAGAAATCCATTTTCTTACAAAACCTTGTTTTCTAAAAATGTTTTCAAAAATGTTTTTATCCTTTTCAAAATTATTTATTTAATAATTTTTTACACAATTTTATGTTTTATAAAATATTTTTAAGGAAACTTCATGTCATTTTTAAAAAAAAATGCCCATTTAGATTTTATCTAAAAAGTGAAAGGAATATTTGTTTTAACATGCATGACATGAATGAAATTTCCCACCATCATGACCACTCAAATATATTAAATATTATTTTAATATTTTCAAAATTTAATTTCCAAGAAAATTGTTTTCAAAACGTTTTGTGAAATTTTAGTTTTAAAAACTTATTTTCAAAATAAAAAGGATATTTTCCTCATGAATGTTTTTAAAGATATTTTTATGATATTTCTATTATTTAATGAAAAAAAACCTTTATTATTACTCCAATGGGTATATTTTTTATTGATACAATATTTATTATTTTAATGGATGGTTTATGATCATTTTTACCTAATAATGTTTTGAAATTCACTCCCTTGACTCATTTTTGTAGTCATTATCTTTACCTTAAATTATTTACTTTGCTGTGGACACTAAATTTAACCTCAATATCCATATTAATTATCATAGATAAGTTTATTTCTTAAAACTTATATCATTTCTACATATGGTGTTCTATATTGAAAGTTATTTATTTATTTAGGGAAATATTGATAAATCTATATTCCTTAATCAATACAAATATTTGATGATAAGGCACACAATTCATGAATTAAATTGATTATTTGATATATGAGGAATGATTTGGACATGAATACATGGGTGGGTCCTAGTTATAGATAGACCATAGATGCATCAGTAGTCTCGTGAGATAAAATAGTTGGATAACCATAGTTAAATGGGTTTTTACCCATCTGTTTTAAGTAGTCTTGAGGATGGACCTAGATGGTATATGTATCATGTGTCTGAGACATGATTTCCTATAATTAATCATTGAATTTATTCAAAATTAAATTATTATTACCCATGAGTTTTTTACAATGATATTATTCCTTGATGCATTTTATTATCAATTATTGATTAAATGGAATGTGTTTTTAGTTATTTACCTTTATATATTGATTATGCCTTATCCAATTATGATAGTCATGTTATTGATTAAATTAAATGTGTTTTCAGTTATTTACCTTTCCATATTAATAATTACCTATGATATTTTAGCATTGATATTATCATTTTATGCACTCCCTTATCATTTTATTGATTACATAGCATGTGTTTTAAATTATTTACCTTACCATATTGATTATGCTTATTGATTCATGATTGCTTCCACTATACTTAAACCTTACTGAGTATTTTAGATCACCCTTATTTTGTTTCCTTTTATATGAATCTATGAGGGGAACTATGTTTGAAATGTAATAATATACTAGAGGAAATAATATTATTATCAAAAAAAATGTTGTAATTTTTATTTTCAAATGTAATGAAAGACTCAAGTATGTGTTTATTTTACCAAGGATACTAAACTATTTAGATATTCAGGATATAATTCCTTATATATTATGACAATGTAATAAATCATACACAGGATATGGGATACTGGGGTCAGGGTCATTATAGTTGGTATTAGAAGAAGTTTTAGTAGAAACCTTTGGAAATAGATTTAAGAAAACATATATTGGGGATCATAACCCTATGATATACTTTGAGGATAAGAATAGAAGAATATTCTAATGTTTTGTTAATGTAGAGATTATGTGGGTTTTCCTTGCAATATCTCCCTGTATGGATACTATAAGTGGATGTGGTTCTAGAACAGATATACATAGGGGTAATAAATCTGAAAAGGTTGCATTGGGCTTGACTTGATCATCACCCAGTGTATGAAAATGGGCCTTACTGTGCAACTAATTTGAAAATCCCAAGGGATATGCTTAGGATAATTCAAATTTTATTTACAAAACATTATGAAGGATTTGAATATATGATGAAAATGAGTGGTATAGGTTTAACCCAAGGTTATATAGATTAAAACAACATCCTATAAATGATTATATGGTTTTCACACTATGATAATTGTTGATCACACTTTGTTTTTGGGTTTTAGTCAATGGCTGGAACCTGAAGGAATCATGTTAACAATGAATATGAAGGAAAAGGTCATGAATATGAGAAAACAAATGAGATTATGAATGGAGTGAAAGATGTTGTGATTAGGCCAAAGCAGTTATCCTGAAATTTTATTAACAACATATAGCTTAACCAATCCCTAGACTCACCAAAGAAGAGAATGATGAAGTTATCCAAGAGATCAAGTGATGGAGACCATAGATTAAAGAAGGATAGATTTCCATCATGTCATAAATGTGGAAAGATACACCCATGAAAGAGTCTAAAAGTAATATGAAAATGTTTTATGTGTGTAAAAGAAGGGCATAAAGCAAATAATTGCCAAGTAAAAATGAAGAGTACGATAGAGGGAAATAAATCCCATCCTAGGGATTCATTTATAGTACATTGTCTTAAATATAGACAACCTAAGAATTATTCAATTCAATTAACTCTTCTAAAGGTTAACCCTTGAACAAGGAATGAACTATATTGAAATAAAATAGATGATGTATTTATGTATTGTGATTCAAGAATCAAATTGTTGAAGTATTTTACCAATGGTATTTTGGTTATAAGAATCATGAAACATCTAAGGATTATATTACATTTTAGAAGAATATGTTTCTTAATTAACAGAAGTTTTATGGATACCATCATGGTTTTATGAGTTTAAGATTTATTATATGTTAAAAATCTTAAAAACCCATTTTTAGGTTTTATGTGATTGGAGACTACAAATATTAAAAATATTTTGGAAAAAATTAATGGAAATAAAACCCATTGGTTTAGTATATGTTTTAGTGAAAATGTTATTCATAGAATAATGCCTTTACATTTTATATAAATAAGTTTAAAAGATATTTATAACCTTTATGGTTTATATGATCATTAATGAAATTGTAATAATATTCAAATAATATTATTAGACTTTGTGAAAAAGTTGTATTGAAAACATTAGTAAAAGGGGTATTTAATGATTAATTTTATTTCAAGGAAATGTTTCATATATTTTTTTGGAAATTTTATAGGAATTATATTAATATAGTTTTAGAAAAAGGACAACCTGCATGCCTAGTGAAAACCCATCACATCCAACAAGGCCATGAGGATTAAAACCATGATTGAAGGAAAATAAGGGTTTAGTGCCTACCACTAGACTATGTGATGTATTGGTTAATATTTCATTGTTTTTATTTAAACAATTTGAAAAATAAATATTAATGATAAACTAGTGGTGTTAATTTTGAAGTTTAGAGATTAATTTATTATATTGGATAACTTGTTCTAACTATATAGGTTTTGGAAAATAGTAAGAGATGGAAAAAAATACTTGTCACTATTTTATGGATCTTATGATTTTTTAAAAGTTAATTTTAGTGATTCATGGATAAAAAAACTATTTTTGGATATTCATTTCTTAGAGTAAGGGATGAATTGGAAATTGATAAAAGAACAACCGAAGGATGAAATTGTACTTATGAAATAAAAACATATTAAGTAAGTATATTTCCTTATATTATTAGAACATAAAATAATTTCTCAACTTTAGGAAAAGGATATTGATTTTTTTATCCTATTACATTTATATACGATGAATCATTTGATCTTTTAAATCATCATAGATTTATGGTTTTGTGGCCTTAACTTTTCATTGACCACTCACTTGCTTGTGATAAATGAACTCAATCATTCTCTATAATTATTTATGATTTTCTTCCATATCCATATCATCAATTTCCACCAATGTTCTACTATATAGAAACCTAGTTATGTGTTATTATATATGACCTTGTTACTTCTCTTTATCTCTTATTAATAGGATATTTTATTAACTCTTTTTACGATGTGGGTTTTCAATAAAATATTTTTCAAATATCAAACCCTTGATTACCAATATCAAGTTTAAATTGCAAGGAAACAATTTATTTAATGTAGTGAGAATGTAACAAACCAAAATTTTAGAAAATTTTATTTGATAATATATGCGGTATGAAACAATAATCTTAAATAACCCACAAAATATATTTCCTTAAATTTAATCTCTTTGATAGCTTGCAGAACACACAACTATGAGTCTAAATGAACTATAATATAGTATACTGTTATAATCTAGACATTAAATTAGTGGGTATGAATATTAATAAAAAAATTATTAAAATTAGTGTTATCTATTGATTATAAATAAAATAAGAATCATTTAAAGGAAAAAGAAATGTTTTCTGAAAAGCTGTATTTTTTTTTCTAAAAGGTATTTTAGTCGCACTTTGTGCACATAATTTAAAATTAATTTTTGTAAATTTTAGAAAATTCATTTGATAAAATTAAATTTATTTTTTAAATTATAATATCAAAATTATCTTAGGGTAATTTTTTTTTGTTTTTTCTGAAAAGTTTCTTTTTTTATGAATACTAAAAAATACAGAATTTTTATTTAAAACTTCTTTTTTGTATAAATAATTTATAAGGTTAAATTATATTTTTAATTAGTTTTAAAGTAAAATTGGTTCAATTTTATATCAATTAATACAGTTTAGGTCATTGGATTAATTTTCATATTTAATTTTGTTATAAAAACTTTGTAAACTTTTAGACATTTTCACCTTAAAAACCCGCTTTCTCATTGCGTATGTGGGATTAATTTTAAATTAACACTATCAAATTATTTGAATTTAATTTGAAGAAATGTATTAATTATTTTTTTTTCAGAATAATTTAAAGTTTCTAATAATTTCAACTTAATTTTTGACCAAAATTAATAGTGAAAATAGTAAAAATTATTTACTACGGTTAATGTAAAAATGAATTTATTGGGGGGCGAAACAAAAAAGATAAGGGTTAAAAATGACCCACCAACTTTTAAAACACCAATTGGATGGAAATATTTTTACCTTATCTATTATAGTTTTGATAATGGTCCATTTTGGTGGCTTGTGTCATGATAGAAATGTGAGTGTGATTGAATCTTTTCAGAAAATTACAAGTGCTCCACTCACCTCACTTATAAAAGGCCACCCCCATTCTCTCTTCTTTACACCTTAAAACCATTTTTATTCAGCCAATAAATACTCAAATAACTTCAAAAATTTCATAACTTCATCATATAATCCTTATTTTGGGCAGAAATTCAACCTAGGAAGGCCTTGGTACAAACCTAAGGAGGATACCTGAAGAAGAGGTAACATTATTCAACAAGTGATTTTATTTTATTTCTTTCCCCACCTCCTTCAATTCTTATTAAAACATTATTATATATTGAAATAAGTATATTAAATATACATATATGTTGTTATGTTAAGTTAATGACATAATACCATCCACAATTACATCAATGGGTTACGAAAACATCATTCGTGTGTATGATGGAATACCGCCTCATGAACTGATGCCATTCATTTTTCCATTACCACCTCTCACAGTTGGATATGATGATGGATATAAATTATATATAAGATATTTATATCATAATCATACCTTTTGATAAATTATTAAATATACACTTTTTACTTTATATTCTAGAGGATATACAATAACATCACTCGTGTGTACGGTGGACTACCACTTCGCAAAGCGACGTGACTCGTCTTTCACTAAAGCTTTACATGAAAGGTGATAAAGACAAATTTAATGATTATATGTGATATACATGAATTAATTATTATATTCACTACATATTTATCATTATTAATAAATAATATATATCATTTTCATCTTTACCTTTTAACTCAATGAATGATGACAACGTCATTCATGTACGTGTGGACCACCACCTTCACGAAATGATGCAACTCTATTTTCATCACCACATAACATAGATTATATATATAAGTATAATTAAAAAAATAATATGGTATTTATGATATTATTATCATTTTTTAAATATAAAATATTACTCACCTCTTTTCCATAATGATCATTGAAAAATGGAAATGTTACTCATGTGTACATACGACCTACCGTCTCCATGATCGTAACATACTTAATTTATCAAAACCATATTTCATGATTGGTATTAAAATTATAATTTATATGTGAATATAATAAATATTTCATGATTATTATTCCTTATATGATAGAACTATATAATATGTTCAAGAACCAGATCTTTGATGAAGAAACATACATGATAAAATAAGTCAATTAGCACCCGAAACAATGAAAACAATGAAAGATTATTAATGAAAGTGTGATAAGATATTATAAAAGAATAATATATTATATTATATTAATATGGTTATGGTATAAGTTAATAAAATGTTTTAAAACAATATACAAGATCTTAAATCACGTTTAACCCAATGAAGCATAAAGTAATGGATTTCTTAACTCATTTTTCATTCATTGGGTTAAGCTTATACTTCATTGATTATGTCATGTTAAGATTATGTATATAATGACATTTGATTATTTTATATTGCATTTAAACTTGTTTTATGTGGATTTAAATTTTATACACATAATCAATTCATTGATTAATCTATGCTTCAATGATATGATCTTTGTAAGAGATTTCATTTCAATTTACCTGTATTGAGGCATATTGTAATATTGTGAACCTAATTTATTTTATATAGTGTATATACTTCCTGTTTGAAATATAATATCATGATTTATTCATAATTCATGGTATTTTAAAATTCCCTTTTAATTATTTCATCCAAGGGGATTTGACCTTAGAATTACCAAGTGGTAAAGAATTTCACAACTCAATTTATTTTCATTGGGTTTTATTAATTATTTTTCACCTTTGATATTATAAAATTATGTGTGTAATTAATTTTTAATACCTATTGTGGTATTTAACCTTGTTTTATATGGATTTATATTTGATACACATAATCTATTTATTTACTAGTTCTCACTTCAATGTTCTGATCATTGTAAGGGTTTATTTCACAATCTCATTCTCATTGAGATTGCTTATTATTGAATTTTAGTTGAAGAAATTATTTGATAATTTTCTAATAAATTCATTGAAATTTTTATCCTATTTTTATTTATTATAATTTTAATTAATAATACCATTTTACACTCTTTGGTACTTAAAATAGTTGAGATTTTTTTAAGAAAATCTCACTTTATTTCTATCTTTGGTTGATAATTCATTTTCTTCCAAAACCATGTTTTCTAAAATTTTCAAATTTTTTTATCATTTTAAAAATGATTTATTAAAGACATTTTTACCCAGTTTTACTTTTAAAAAAATATTTTTAATGGAATCTTCATGTCATTTTCAAAACAATGCCCATTTGGATTTTATTGAAAAGGTGAAAGGAATCATTATATTAACGTGTATAAAAAGAATAAAAATTCCAATCACCATGACCAATAAAATATTTTAAACCTTATTTTATAAGTTTCAAAGGTTATTTTCAAGTAATAGTGTTTTCAAAATGTTTTGTGAAATTTTATTTTTAAAAAGTGATTTTTAAAATGAAAAGGATATTTTACTAAAGAATATTTTTAAATATATTTTATGGTATTTATACTCATCAACAACAACCCTTTATTCTTACTACAAGGGGTATATTTTTTATTGATCCATCCTTATTATTTATATGGATGGTTTATGATCATTTTGACTAAGGAAATTACGGACATTCACTTTCTTGATTCATTTTTATAGTCATTAACTTTCCCTTGAATTATTCACCTTCCTATGGACATTAAATTTCACCTAAATATACATATTATTTATTATGGAAATGTTTATTTCTTAGAAACTATATATTTTATACATACAATATTCTAAATTTAAATTTATTTTTTTATTTAGGGAAATATTGATAAATCTATATTCCTTACTCAATATGGATATTTGATGATAAGGAACACTATTTATAAATTAAATCAATTATTAGATATATGAGGAATGATTTGGACATGTAAAAATGGGTGAAACCCAGTTATATATAGCCCCTAAATGTATCGGTAGTCTCATGAGATAAAATAGTTGGCTAGCCTTAGTTAAATAGGTTTCTACCCATCAGTTTTAAATTGTCTTGAGGATAAATCTTAAGAGTTCATGTATCATGTGACTGAGACATGATGTCAAATAATTAAGTATTTCCTTCATTAAGAATTTAGTTATTATTACCCACGGAATTTTTACAATGATATTATATTTGGATTCATTTAATTCTCAATTATTAATTAAATGGAATGTGTTTTCAGTTATTTATCTTTCCATATTGATTATTCCTTATACATTTATGATAGTCATGTTATTGATTAAATGAAACGTGTTTTAAGTTATTTTATTTTCCATATTGATTATTATCCATGATATTTTCACATTGATATTATCTTTGGATGCACTTCCTTCTCAGTTTTTTGATTACATGGCATCTGAGTTCAGTTATTTACCTTGATATACAAATTATTCTTACTGATTCATGATATCTTCCATTATACTTAACCCTTACTGATAATTTTCACTCACTCTTATTTTTATTCCTTTCTTAGAAATCCATAAGGTGTACTATGTTTGATATGTAAGGTTATAATATATGGAATAACAATATTCTCAAAAAATATGTTTTAATTTATGTTTTCAAATGAAATGCAAGAATCAAGTATGTATCTAGTTTACTAATACTACTAAACTATTCAGTCCTTCAGGATGTAATTTATTATATATTATGAAAATGTAATAAATAATACACTGACTCTAGGATACTCGGGCTAGGGTAATTATAGTATGTGATTTACCTTTTATTGTATTTTTTTAAAAAATAAAAACATTTTTTTTGTGTTTTAAAAAATTCTTTCATTTTCATCTTAATTTTCTAAAAAATTATTTCTATTATCATAAATTCATAAAATTTACATCCTTTAATCTTATCTTAATTATTCAATTCAGTCTATATCTCATTAATTTATGCTTTTTTATCATACTAAAATTTGGTTCATATATTTTTAATTTATCCATCTCAACTAGCCCCTTCTATATATTTTTAAATTTTTGATTAAACTATCCTAAAAAAATATGATACACAATAACTATTTTTTTATATCATGTACTCTTAAAAATTAAATATTTTCTCAAATGATTCATTATTATACAACCTATATCAACCAAATAGATATCAAAGTATGTCATATACACATAAGTATTCATATTACTATTAACACTATTTTCATTTAAACATTACATTGATTTCATGGAAATTCTAATTATTTTTCCTCTTATAATGTTTTACAACTCAATATATTACAATTATTTTATTATAAATATACACCATCCTATATTTTTGAATGATATCATTTTATTATTTTTTAGTTTTTTCTATTTCAATTTTGATAATTAAAAATATTACACTAATTACATTTACTTTCCCCTAGGACTCAATTATTACTCAAATCACTAATAATACCCCAATTTTAAATATTTCCCCTTTACAATATATTAAACCTAGAAGATATATTATATAAAATATTTATATTTAGAACTCATTGAATCCTCAATGTATGCATTATAAAAATTTTCATTCTGATTATATTCATTATATTGACTTTATTTTTTAGCAATATAACCTATAATATTTTTTTAAATTAGACAACAATATTTACATAATATAAATTTTAATATTATACATTTTTTTCTATGAATCCGTATTTCTATTCACATTCAACTTTTATTAAAACTTAATTTATTTAATTTTTTTGTTTTAATTCCTTATTATTTACATACTAATTATTTCTTTGAAAATATAAATGACTCATATTTAATTTTTGAAAAAATAATAGATTCAATTAAATTTATAAGTTAAACCATTTAAAAATTATTTTTTAAAAAAATATAAACCACTGAACTTTACCTCTTATCATAAGTGATAATGTATAAGAGAATTGTTTTATAAGTGTTTCCAAACACATATTTTTTCATATTATATCATTTATTCAAATATGTTTACAATATTTATTATTTTTGATAAATAGTTTTAAGAAATAAATGGTGTTTATTTTTTTTTGAAAAATAATGAGCAGTCAATTATTTAAAATAATTATAATTACTGATAAATATTATAATAACTTTTCATATATGTCTTATCCTTGTAGTCTATATAATTCTTGATGATATTAAATAACTGATTTTTTTGTTATGTGTTCACTATATGTTATAGGATAAAAAATCCATTTTTAATAGTCTTAATAACATTCCTCCATTAGAAAAATGAAATAGTGCCATGGTTTGGAATTTCATGCATTTTTTAATCCTAATATCACTTAGTAAGGAAAGATAATTTTTTAGAAACTACATTTAGCCTGGATGTTTGAACAACTTGATGTAATGTAATAATGTACTAGAAATGATTCTAGCGAGAAATATATTTTTTAAGTACTACATCTAAATTCCATGTATAATACTATTTAATTTTATTATTTTTTGTTTTTTAGTATATTTAAGTCAAATTTTCTAATAGGATTTTTTTAGGTGGGATTTTTTCTACAGTACTCTATAAGATGGGTTAAAGTTTTATGTGCAACATATTCTTAGGTTCTTCTATTTTTTTTCTTAATAGAAATATTCTTTAAGGAGTAGAGTTTACTTTAGCTTTTTTTTTATATAATGGACCAATTTATGTGTGATCTATGGTCTCCTATTCACCATTCATTTTATTATTTGATCACTATAGTAGGAGGTACACACTCAAAAATTATTGAAGTATTCGATTCCATATCAAATGACTAGGTCCAATCATTATATTGACTTAAAATAGTCCATTTTATTTTCCCCACTCATTATTTTTTGGTTAATATATTGATTGTAATGAAAATTCATTCCATTATCTTTTTTGTAAGCTCATAATTTTCTATCAAAATTTGAGGCCCTATCTCAAATTTATTTTTTTATAAAAAATTGAAATTTTAGAGGTGACCTAATCCACATGATGTGGATTTTTTTTATTGTAAATCTATATATTCTTTGAATATGTTTCAATTCTATCAAATAGAGAAATATTTCTAATTTCATTGAATTATCTCAATGGTAATATTTCTAATTATATTTTATTAATAATTAATAAAAATTTAAAAAATATATTATGCATTGTATTAATAAATTTTTGTATTGTTATTCCAATTGCTAACCCAATATAAAAATTTCATAAAAAAGGTGATAATAGGTGTAATTTTAATTGTCTAAAAATTTCAATAGAAATAGGTGATGATAGGTGAAATTTTAATTTTCTACAAATTATATTTCTCTAGATAACAAATTTTACTACCTCAATATTTACTACGTTGGAATTTATGCTGATTAAGTATTTTTTTTGGGGATGAGATGTTTGAAATGGAGTCATTGAAGGGTGTGAGTCTGTATTGAGTTAGTGATTTTGAAGGTGGTAGTTATAGGAAACCAACAAAGATCAAATGAGTATAAGCCTTATTTTAGGAAAAAATGTTTCCTGTATAACCAAGTTGCTTAAGGAAACTACTTAGAATGGATAGATGAATCTTAATATTCAACATCCCATTTTTTTATTGACTGTGCCCCATTTGGTTAGTTTAATCAAGCATTCTTTGTAGATTGTATTCTTAACATATTTTTTAACCTAAAGCTTAAGGGTACTTTTGAGATTTATTATTATTAATTTATTGGGTGGATTAAGTTTTTTTATTGAGTAGATTATGTTATTATTATTATTATTCATTTATTAGGAATATTAATGTAATGTTTTGGTTAATTTTATTTATTGGGGAGATTGAGTTTAATTTATTTGGTAGATTATATTTATTATTAGTCATTATTATTCATTCAAGTTTTATTAGGTAGATTTATTATAATTCATTTATTATGTTGGTTGTCTTATTAATATATTATTCATTCATTAATTATTATTCATTTATTGGATAGATTAAGTTTATTTGATTTGGATAATATTAAGATATGATTCATCTTTTTTCGATAACATGATTGACATAATCCTATTATAGGGAGTGAAAAAAGAAAATATCTAAGTTTCCCCAGTGCACCATAATGGCTGAACAAGGCTGTCTCACTTGAGGAGCATTCTTACTTTGTTCTCCTACTTAATCTAATTTACCTAAGAACTAATTCTTTTTGTTTTTTTATTTATTCTATGAGAGAAATTTAATTTAATAAGATAAATTAAATTATAAAAACAAAACTAACATGAAATTATATAATGTGATTAGTAAAGAAAAAACTTGGCCTTTTTGGTTTGGTTCATGGGTTCCATCATTATCCTTATTGGCATTTAAATTTAGTTTGATATTTCAATTCTGAGATCTCATACATGAATTACATTATTTTATTTAGTGGCATGAAATATTGAATGCATATAGAAATCCCAATTCCTCCTCCTATAATCAAGGTTGATGTGTCATGAACCATCCTGAATTCCCTGGTAACCTGATAATTGATCTAGTCCTGACATGTCCTAAAGGGCATTCCTGATCCCCATAGGTTGGTGACTAGCACCTAGCATCATACAATATGAAAGTGGGAATGAATTTTCCAAAACACAATGGAAGTAAGATAATAAGTTAGTATTCATACAAAATAAACTCCATAGGGAGAAGTGTACTATAAGTAAAAAAGTTTTCAAAAACCCAAAGTACTATATAAAAGTACCAAAAAATAGGAAAAACTTCCCAAGTCCCAACAGACGCAACTCACCAAGTCCACAGGTCAACAGCTAAAACCACCTCCAAGTGGTGCTTCACCCCTACTCTAACATGGAAGGATATAATCTATAAACACCCGAAGTCACAAATAGGGTGTGAGATAAAATCCCATTAGTGTTTCACCAATTATTCGATAACAGATTCCAACATTTAATTAACCAAAGAGAGCTTTCAATTTTAAATAAAAAGGTTTGTAATTTCAAAAAACATAATTAAAAAAATTCATGATTTACATTTCAAATGATGGGAATACTTTTAAACAAGGGATTCACATTTAAATTTATGGAATAATTCTAAAATAATGTCTTAAATAAACATTTTATATAAAATAGTTTATATAAATTCACAATGCATTAAAACAATTTACAACAATAATGGAATATATTTCATATACAATTAAGTGAGCCAAATGGTCATATGGATAAAAGGTATGATAGTTATAATCTATAGGACTCCACACACTCAAGGTGACATAGAAATATAAACATATATACCTTTGATCTCAAGTCAATGAGGACTCATCACCATTGCCTAAGGGATGTGGCGTGTTGTATTTATGTTTTTTAACATTGTAAATATTAGAGTTCTACCAAATAATTCAAAAACTACCTAAGGCTTACATATACTATAATATCAAATCAATGATAAAAAATTTACTTTAAGAATGTTTAAAATAAAATTCATCCCATTATCCATTTCAAATATGTCAATTCTCCATTTAAAAATTGAAATGGGGTTTTAATAAAAAACATGCCTTTTTACAAGATAAAACCCAAAGGTTTCTATGAAAACCAATTTAATCTATTTTTACAATATAAGAATTTGAAATCAGTCCACTTTTCAATTTCATAATTCAATTTCACAATTTATATTCAATAATTTAAATTTTACAAAATTCCATCAATTTAATAATAACCCCCCAATTTAATGGAATTGGTTTTTTTTTTACAATTTTACATCAAATCCAATTGTAAAATTAATATCAAAAATTTAATTGATTATTTTACATCAAATCCACAATTTAATTAAAAAATTTAAATTTCACCAATTTCCAAAAAAACCCCAATTCAATGGAATTTGGGGTTTTCCCAAATTCAAGTTAAAAACCAATTTCTAAAAAAACCCTAATTCAATGGATTGGGTTTTTAATCAAACCATTGAAATAAATTTTATTTAAATTAATAAATTGAATTTAAATCAAGTAAATTAAATTAAAAAAATAATTTAGGGTTAATAAAAATTAGGTATCATAATGGAACCACCTACCTCAGGATCAATGGATCTCATAACACCAAACCCTAATTAGGATTCATCAATGAAAAATGATGATCATGGAATCTGGGAAAGCATGAATATAAATTAGGTTTAGATCCAAAATAGAGGGTATTATATCCACACAATAGTATGAGGATCCACAAAACCCTAGGGAGGAGAAGAGAGATAATGGGAGATTTAGAATAGGCGGAGGACACTAATTGGGAGAAGATCGAACGACATTCCTCAAGCTTCAATCCACCTTTGGTAGGGTATCAAGGGGCCTAAAACTCTTATTGGGAGATCCAAGGGAAGTATAAAAATTTTTTGGGTTGTACCTGTCCATTGGGGACCTAAAATAGGGGTTTGAAATTTTTTAATCAAAATTAAAATTAATTTAAAACCTGTATGCATGGTTTCCTGGGTAGGGCTGCACAATTTGACCATACCATGAACCCTAGCCATGCACTAGTTTTAAATGGCGTGTGTGGTTTCTCCTAAGAGTGAGCACAACAATACTAATCATGAACCATCAATGAAAAACCCCACCATCTAGTTTTGCATGATTTTCCTTGAGAGGGTGCACAGTTTGGTAAAACTGCACGCCAACCGTGCACTAGCCTAGAAACTTCCAATTCTTTTTTCAAAATTTCACCCAAAGTAACCCAAAATAAAACCCAATCAAAGCATGTTTAAAAATAGTTGTTCAGGAATACCTAAAAACAATAACAAGATGTCACAACCTCCCCACCATAGAAAATTTATATCCATAAAAAGCCTACGAAGAAGCTTCCATGATAAAAAGATAAGGCCACCACTCTCTCATTAGCACCTCCATCTCTCATGTCTCATGTGAATCAGAACTGTGCTACCATAGCACACAAACCAAAGGTATCATCCTCCCATGAAGTAATTTGGTTTCTGAATCAACTATCTTGACTATCCATTCAGTCACAGATAAATCAGGTTCAACCTCCAGATCACTCCAACTTAGAATATGAGATAGATCAGATAAATACTTTTAGATCTGAGATACATGGAACATGTTATGTATCGATGTCATCTATAGTGGAATTTATAATTGATAAGAAACTTTCCCCACCTTTTAAAAAACCTCAAAAGGTCCCACAAAATTAGGAGCAAAATTTACTTTCCTCCCAAGCCATTGATGACCCACCATAGGTGAAACTTTCAAGAATACCTAGTCACTAACTAAGAATTCCAATGTTCTATGGTGACGATCAACATAAGACCTGTACCTACTCTTTTCTGTTAACTTTCTCCGATGAATTAACTAGATCCTTTCTTTTGTCTCTTGGACCAAGCTTGGTCCAACAAAAGAAATTTCACCAATCACCACCCAACACAATAGAGATCTACAAGGTCTACCATATAAGGACTCAAAAGGAGCCATTCTGATCACGGATTGGTAACTGTTGTTATAAGAAAACTCAACCAACCCCAAGTGATCATCCCAAGCCCCACCAAAGTCAAGAACAAAATAATGGAACATATCCTCATGAATATATATAGCTCTTTCTGTCTGTCCATCTGACTATAGATCGTATTCCATGCTCAAATGAACCTGAGATCCCAATGCCTCATGAAGGCCTCTCCAAAAGTGATAAGTGAACTGAGGATCCATATCAAAAACTATAGTAGAAGGAACTTTTTTTAACTAAAAAATATCTTTCACATAGATATTTTCCAATCCCTTACCTTTGGTTGTATCATGAATAGGTATAAAAAGTGTTTAATTAGTCAGCCTATCGATCACAACCCATATCACATTATTCTTTCTCTAGGTATATGGAAACCAAACCAAAAAGTCCATAGTGATATCATCCCACTTATAAGTCAGGATGGGAAGTGGATAAAGAAAACCTGAAGGTTTCTAGTGCTCGACCTTAACCTATTGGCACACATAATAATGAGAGACAAACCCAAAAATGCCTCGTCTTATACCTAGACACCAGAACTACCACCATATATCATATAAAAGATTCATGGTTCCTGGGTGCACTGCCCACTAGGAACTATGAAAATCCTTTATAACATCTTTCCTTACCTCTAATGACACAATAAAGTGATTCTAATAGAATAGAATGCCCTTTTTAGAGAATTACCACCCAAAAAAGTCTCCCCACCATATAGAGAGTCTCTAATTCTATGTAACTCTTCATCAAACTATTGCACCTAAAGAATCATCTTAAGAAGAGAGAATTTCAACTAGACACTGGCCAAGGAAACCTCATCCCCTGATTCTTGGACTCTGATATAAAACTATGAAAAGCATCTGTAATGACATTCCTCTTCCCTGGGGTATATGTGATGTAAAAATTGAAACACTACAGGTATTCCATCCAACACCATTAGAGTAGATTCAAATATTTTTTCATGAAGATATAACTCAAGCTATTATGGTCTAAAAACATGGTAAACCTTTCTCTATTAAGGTAATTCCACTAACTCTTAAGAAAATGTATCACAACAGCAAGTTCAAGGTCATGGGTCTGATAATCCTTCTCATGTGGCCTAAGATGATGAGAACCATAAGCAATGACATGGTGAACTTTCATTAGAATGCATACCAAACCCTAACTTGATGCATCACAGAAGACCACATAGCCCTACCTGGCCTTTGGAAGAGTCAACACTAGCGCAGTAGTCAAAAACTATTTCAACTCAACAAAATAACTCTAACATTTTTCATCCCAAACAAACTTTATTCCCTTCTAAGTTAGATCGGTTATCAAATAATCCAACTTTGAGAAGTCATTTACAAACCTGTGATAATAACCAACTAAACCCAAGAATATCTAAATATCGAAGACATTTCATGGATGTTCCCATGTCTTAAAAGTTGTAAACATATTAGAATAAATTGAAATACTATGTTATGACACCAATTATCCCAATAAATTTACTTCTTGAATCCAGAAATCACATTTTGAAAGCTTGGAATAAAGTTAGTGATTTCCTAGGAAACTCAGAACTATTCTCAGATGATGTACATGATCATTCTCGTACTTTGAGTAAAAAAGGATTTCATATAAAAATACAAACAAAAAAGTATCAGGATAATCATGGAAAATACTATTCATAAAATCCATGAAAACTACATGATCATTGGTTAGACCAAAGGGCATGACATGGTACTCAGAATGGCCATACATCCTTCAAAAGGCAGTTTTCTGAATGTCATATTCTTTTATCCTCAACTGATGGTAACAAGATCTAAGGGAAATATTCAAGAACCACATTTCTTCTTTCAACTGATCAAATAGATAATCAATCTATGACAAAACATACTTGTTCTTTACCATTACTTGATTGAGATTCTTGTAATCAACACATAGGAAAAGTGAACCATCAACTTTCTTAGCGAAGAGAACTGGCACCGCCCAAGGTGACACACTCATGTGTATGAATACTTTCTCTAAAATATCATCCAATTGGGAATTTAGATCTTTCATTTCAGCTGGTACCATGTGGTAATAGGGAATAAAAACTAGTTGAGTACCAAAGACTAAATAAATAGAAAACTGTACCTCCCTTACTAGTGGAAACCCATAAAGGTCAGAAGGAAGCATGTCCGGAAACTTGACGAAAATTGGAAAGAGATCACCACTCAAAGATTCTCATTCCAAGTAAAAGAAAACCACATATATTAATTTCCCTAACTCCAGATAAGAAGGTCCAGCTCTACTATACCCTTGGTCCCATTCTCCTTGGAATACATAGCACACACTATCGGGTGTAATGAAGGAGACCCATCGAAGAAAAAAATCAATCCAGTCTTTATTAAAAATGAGACAATCCATCCTGAAAATCATATCAAGAGGCTCTATGTTGAGAACTAAAAAAATCTAAGCATGATCAACATCTGATATATAGAAAACACAAGGACTGTGGAGACCCTATTCTCTCCTGATACCAAGGGGTGTAGTAATATCCATTTCACAAGAGAAAAGATCCACATGAAGATGAATCATATCAACAATATGAGTTGAAATAAATGAATGAGATGCACTAGTATCAAATAAAATAGTCACTAATGGAGAATATATAGTGATGGTACCTCTCATAGTCACTGGAACCATATCTACTTCCTCTAAAGACTCTTCCATTGTGTAAATAATCTTGGTTCCACATTCCTATGGACTGAACCCTTTTACACGTGAACCATATGATTGTTCCATAGTTTTAGAAGTGTAATGATGATCCTGTTATACTATGTGGATTTTAATAAACATGGAATAATTTATATAAGTGACCTGAGTTCCCAAAAGAATCACATACCTTGGGTTCCTTAGTGAAAACCCTCTTAGAATGCCTGACTTTCCACTCTGGTAACAAATTAAAGGGCCTATTCCAGTCACTTAAATAGGTCTATAATGACCTTATTGTCAAGAACCACCATGAAAATCATCACACTTACTATTTCCCTTAGAGGAATGTATGATGACACTGAGAGAGAAAGAAACTCCCGAAATCCTTGACTTTCCATCCAGGTCCATCTTGACCATCGGCGCTCTATCCACTACATCAGAATAAGAGGATAGTTTCAATAAGAAAACCTGAGAAAAAATATCTGGTCGAATTCCCAAATTGACTGTTAATCCTTCATTTTCTCATTCGATACTATCTCAGGTAAAAACTACACAAGCTCATCAAAATGGTTTGCATAATTTTTTAGGATCCTATCATCCTAATTGAGTTTGAAAAAAATAGTAGCCTTGGATAATAGAATTGAATCTAGATAGAACTTATCTGTGAAAAGAATCTTGAAGTCCTTGCACTCTCATCGCTCATGCTTTTTCTCCATCACTATCATGTACCACCATCTCCTAATCGATCCCCATAGCATGAAGGTGGATCAAATCACTTTTATCTCATTGGGTGTGTCTAAAAACCCAAAAAAACATTCCATTCTTCTTAACCATTCCTTAGCCTCTTGAGGATCATTTTATCCCTTGAACAATGCTGGATTATGGAAAAGTAACTCTTGAGAATAAATCTTGAGAAATTCCCTATAATGTTCCACAGTTGGAGCCTGAACAGAAACTGGATGTGGTGCCTATCCCAGAGCCTAGATGGTACGAACAATCACCACAACTAGAATCAATTGTACAAGAGGATTCACCTTATGTGGTTCAATAATAGCTTCCTCCTCGATCTGATTTTCATTTGAGGAATGATATTACAAAACATCAGAAAACAACATAGAATACACCAGATTAACACTCAGAAAGAGCAACAAGGTAAATTAATCCCAACAGATAGAAAAACATGTTTTGGATTTAAATCTATCCAAATCAAAAGTAGGGAAAATATTAGAACTAATCCTAAATAAGTATTTCCCAAAACCACCCATAGCTACTTAAGGTTCATTAAAGTGAGTGATGATCGAACACTCAATTACAACTACCTCCTAAGTCCCAAAAAGATTACACAATTGCATACTGAAATCAAGGAAAGATGCTTAACCTGCACCTATGATACAACTTTGTCATAAACCTGCCCAGGTACCACGGTAACTTGATAATCGAGATGGTCCTGACATGGCTTGAAGGGCATTCTAGATCCCCATGGGTTGGTGACTATCACCTGCCATTTTATAATATGAAAGTGGGAACAAATTTTCCACAAACACAACAGAAGCAAGATAACAAGTCAGTATGCATATAAAAAAAACTCCATAGTGATAAGTGTACCAAAAATAATATAGGTGTCAAAAACCCAAAGTAATCCAGTAAAGTACCAAAAAATAGGAAAAACTATGCAAGTCCTAAAGGACGCAACTCACCAAGTCCACAAATCAATATCTAGAACCACCTCTAAGTGAAACTTTACCCCTGCTTGAACCTAGAAGGAGATAATATGAAAACACCTAAAGGAAAAATTAGGGTGTGAGCTAAAATCCCAGTAGGGTCACACAAATAATTCCATAACAGATGCCAAAATTTAATTAACCAAAGAGAGATTTCAATTTTAAATAAACAGGTTTGGAATTTCGAAAGATTAATTAAAAAAATCCATGCTTTACATTTTAAATGATGAAAATACTTTTAAACAATGGATTAACATTTCAATTGATATAAAATTTATAAAAAAACGGATTAAAGAAACTTTTTATATAAAACAATTTATATAAATTCACAAGGCATGTCAAACAGTTTACAATAAAAATAGTATATATTTCAAATACAAAAAAGTGATTTACATGGTCATATACCTAAAAAGTATGATATTTCTAGGATATAGGACTCCACACACTCATGGTGACATGAAAATATGTACATACTTCCCTTTGATCTTAGGTAAAAGAGAACTCATCACTATTTCCTAAGGGATGTGACATGCTACATTTATGTTTTGGAACGTTGTAAATCATAGAGTGTTGTCCAAATAACTTACTAACTACCTAAGGCTTGAATTTTCTCTAATATCAAATCAATGATATGAATTTTACTTTAAGAATTATTAAAATACAATTAATCCCATTATCCATTTCAAATTTTCCAATTCTCCATTTAAAAACCAAAATGGGGTTTTAATAAAAAACATGCCTTTTTACAAGATAAAACCCAAAGGTTTCTATCAAGAATGATTTAATTAATTTTCAAAATATAAGAATCTGAAATCAATCCACATTTCAATTTCACAATTCATTTTCACAATTTAAATTCAATAATTTAAATTTTCACAAAATTCTATCAATTTTAGAATAAACACCTAATTCAATGGAATTGGTTTTTTTTTCACAATTTCCCTTAAAATCCACTTATATAATTAAATTAAAAAATTTAATTGAAATAATTTTGCATCAAATCAAAAATTTAAATAAAACAATTTAAATTTCACTAATTTCCATAAACACACCCCAATTCAATGGATTTGAGGGTTTTCTCATATTCAAGACAAAACCAATTTCCAAAAAACCCCAATTAAATGGAATTGGGTTTTTAATTAAACCACTAAAATAAATTTTATTAAAGTCAAGAACTGTCATTTAAATAAATCAATTTATATTAAAATAGTAGTTTAGGGTTAATAAAAATTTGGTATCGTAATAGAACCACCAACCTTAGGATTAATGGATCTCGTAATGCCAAATCCTAATCGGGATTCATCAACGAAGAAAGAGGATCACAAAATCTAGGGAAACAAGAATTAAACCTAGGTTTAGATCCAAAACATAGGTTATTAGATCCACAAAACAGCATGAGGATCCATGGAACCCTAAAGATGAGAAGAGAGATAACGGGGGATTTAGAACGAGAGGAGAAAATTAACTGGGAGAAGATTGAATGATGTTTATCAAACTTTGATCCACTTATGGGAGGGTACTGATGGGACAAAAAATCTTCTTGGGAGATCCATGGGAAGAATAAAATTATTTTTGGGTTGTACCAGTCTATTGAGGACCTAAAAGAGGGGTTTGGGGAATTTTGATCAAAATTCAGATTAATTAAAAACTCATATGCATGGTTTTCGGGGAAGGGCCACACTGTTAGACCAAACCTTGTTCCCTATCCATGCACCAATTTTAAATGGTATGCATGATTTATCCTAAGTGGGTTCATAGATTGAATAAACATGCACCAACCATGAAAAACCCCACTGCCTGAGTTTGCACAGTTTTTCTTAAGAGGGAGCAAGGTTTGGGAAAATCATGTGCCAACCATGAACTAGCATAGAAACTTCCAATTTTGTTTCTCAAAATTTTACCTAAATCAACCCCAAATAAAAAACAACCAAAGTATGTTTAAAAATAGGGGTTCAGGAATACCTGAAAACCATTACAGTATGTTACATGATGACACACCTAAATCAAGAGTGAGACATCTCCCTGAACCTAACTCCACCGTATTCCATTTCATCTACTAAATGACTCAACTCCATCATATGAAGATATTGTATGCAGTATAAGGGTGGGAAAATATTTAATAAAATAATAGAAATGAGTTTGAGATCAACATCATAGTGGAAGATCACCACATGTCACGACCTGTCCTCGGGGCTCGTGCCGTGACTACCCCAAGCCCGCCTTCCATAGGCCAGGGGATGACGACTAGCACCAAAGGCGTAAATCCTGATAACTGGGAAGACATTGCCTTTAAAAAGTAACAAAACACCACAGAGTACAAGCGGAAGTAAAACACTAAGTACAAAAAGGAAGTGCTGAAAAGTAAATGGGCTAGAATACAAACCCAATCGAAAGTATAGCTACAACTGAAAGAAAGTACAATAAGGACAAGGGTCGTTCTCCTCGGATCCTACCTGAAGGGTAGGTACAAATAGCCTCCTCAACGCTCTCGCCCATAAACCACCTCCGATTGTTGCCTCGTCGTGAAGTCCACCACTGGATACCGTCTCGTCGTGAGGTCCACCTCCGGGTACCGTCCAGTCCTCGAACACTCGGCTTCTATCTGCGCTGCCCATTGTCTGCAACCAACACAACGAGGTGCGGGCATATCCCGTGCAGGGGTGAGTATAACGATACTCAGTAGGGACCCTGAGACCCTCAAGGTCTCACTAAATCCAACAAGGGTAACCACAAAGAAGATATCAATAGATAACCTATACTTAGGTACATGCCCATACATATACCCAAGTTATCAAGTAACCCATCTCAATCATGAGGAAACACAAGGATTATGAAATCAACGGATAAACTCTACCCAGGTATATGCCCATACATATACCAAAGTTATCAAGTAACCCATCTCAATCATGAGGAAACACAAGGATTGCAGACTCAGCTCAACCAGGATTTTATTCATGACGTCGAAACCACGGCTGCTGGGGAACTCCTCCTCCGCCGAGTACAGTGGGCCTACCGTTACAACCAAGCGAGTCGGACTCCTCCTCTGTCGAGTTCAGAGGGCCTTCCACTACAACCAAGCGTGCCAGACTCCTCCTCTATCGAGTTCAGAGGGCCTGCCGCTACAACCAAGCGTGCTGAACTCCTTGGACTGCTGTAGTACCCAACCTGTTGAGTACTGTGGGCCTGCTGCTACAACCAAGTGCTTCCCGCCATGGGTCTGCCACTACAACCAAGCGCTCCCCCTCATAGGTTCCAGAGGTACTCCTTCTGTTGAGTACCGCGGGTCTGCCGCTACAACCAAGCACTCCTCCGCCGCGGGTCTGCCGCTACAACCAAACGGTCCTCCTCATAGCCTCCATAGGTACTCCTTCTATTGAGTACTGTGGGTCTGCCTCTACTACCAAGCACTCCTCCGCTGTGGGTCTACCGCTATAACCAAGCGCTCCCCACTGGGCTATCCGAAACACATCGAGTCGATAGTTTAGCAGTTGTCAAGTCATAGTCAGCTACTGGGTCTCTGCACTCTTCTAGCTCGTCACTAGGAGGGTCCGCTCCACGAGCTACTGGTCAATAATCCAAGTATCACAAAGTTCCAGGAAGAAGTATCTCAAAGTACCGCCTCGTCATAGGGGTCTCAATGCAACAGACGACGCGTCAGTCGGACGCCCGGTCTGTGAGTTACTAGCCTTTTCGTCCCAGGGGCCCAGTTGGCTTCGTGTGCGAACCAACCCAGCCGTATCTCGACTGTATCCCAAACTCTCATAGGGTATGATCATATGGACCGTTTCTCAACGTGATCACCAACGCCACAGACGGTTCGTCAAACGGACATCCGGTCTGAAAGTTATTAGCCTTTCCGTTCCAGGGGCCCGGTTGGATTTCGGGTACAATCCAACCCGACCATTTTACAACTACATCCAAAACTCAGGAGAATCATTCCAAAAGTTCCATCTCATCAAGAGGAATCCAACAAAGTTGACGGCACGTCAATCGGACGTCCGGAGCTCGATATATAAGCATTTCCGCTCTGAGGGCCTGGTTGGTTTCGTATCCGAACCAACCTGGCCATACTCAATGTTCTCCGAAACCTTGAGTGTAATACACCAAAATGACCGTCTCGATCCAAGGATCACATCGCAGCTGACGGTGCATCAATCAGAGGTCCGCAGCCCATGTTATGGGCAAAAGACCGTGAGAGGTCCGGTATTAGGGGGTTCGGGCCCGGTCCGACCCGGCCCGGTACCCCCTGGGTCGGCCCTATCCGGGTCGACCCGTCCTGGGTCTGGCCCGCTTGGGCGCGGCTCAGCCCGACTGGCGCGGCCCGGCCTGGTGGTCCGGTCGGGCGGCTCGACCGTTTCGGCCGAGCGGTGCGGGGTGGCACGCTGCCCCCCGCCAGCAAGTAACCGCGGCCCCATGGGGGGTCGCTCCTAGTCAACGGACGCAGCCGAGCGCCGCGTCTCACCTCCCTCGGTCCCGTGCGGTCGTGGGACTAGCGGCCTGCCGCCGTGGCTTCAGCTGCGGCGGCCCTTCCCGGCGGCGCGCCGGGCGCCGCCGCCGCCTCCGGCAGCCGGCACCGCCGTGCCGGCGAGGCGCGCCGGCGGAGCATTCCGCGGACCACCGGACGAGGTCCGGTGGTCGGATTTGCCTTCCATCTTTGCCAATGGCCCTCTCGGGACCGTTTCTTCACTGCGAAGACCTCACAACGCCTGTGCGGCCTGCTTTATCGTCGCCCGCCGATCTGCACACCAAGAACGAAGAGACGGTGGGTTCGGACTTGTTCGTTGGTCCGCACCCACCGCGTTAGCGGTTTAAAAAGGATTCTGAAAAATTTTAAACATATGACGAGGGTATAATCACATAGATTAAATTGAATAAAAAACCCTACCTCGTCGAATTCGTTGAGCGAGGGTTCGTCGCAGAAAAGCACGTCACGGAAGAAGGCGTCGCGGAAGGGGGATCGTCGCGTCGCCGAGAAGGAACATCATGGAAGAAGCCTCGCGGAAGTAGCGTCGTAGAAGAAGAGTCGCGGAAGAAGCGTTGTGGAAGAAGCATCGTTGGTGTCGTGGTACACGGCGTCGCGTAGTCGATCTCTGAGGATTTGGCATTCTTCATCGGAGATCGGTGCGTTTTTCGTGTTCTTCGCATTCTTCGTCGAAGAAGAAGGATTTTCTCCAAATCCTCTCCATGCAACAAGTTCCAACCCAAATAAAATAAGTGTTGTATTATTTTATTAACACTCAAACCAACTCTTTGAAATTCAAAAAGAAAAGAAACGATCAATTAATTGAGGAGTTTAAAACTGCCCAATTAATGAGGCGTTTAATGTCTAGATTAAACGCAAGAGTTGACTTCATTAAAAAAAGGGGGTGTAGGTGCGTTACTTAAGAAGAAAAGAAATGGTGGGCTCGTGTGGGCCCCACCTCAAAAATATCCTACCAAGTGGGTAGAATATTGTGGGTCCCACATCATCCACTTAACATAGGTTAAGCGACTTAAAATAAAATAAATTGGTCGCACCATTTTATTTTATTCAATTACTTAACCCAAAAATTTAAAAACCACACCCGAGCAAATGCAACTCCGAAAAAGGTGTTTCTAAGCAATTACCGATGCTGCGATTCTGTTGGTGCCCTCAGAATTCGATTCCGATCACCAGTTAAAAAGTTAGAAAAACCCACTCGTTCGTTCACTGAACGTACCCGAGCTAAACTTCGGAAAATGATTCCGGGTACACCGGGCCTCGGAATCGGGTGCCGTCAGAAAAAAAGTACTCGTAAAATCCCAAAGAAAATTAAGAAAAAATTTTCCTTGAAATTTCCGGGTCTTTACATTACTCCCACCTCAGGGCTTTACGTCCCCGTAAAGATTTAACACAACCTAAGAATACAAAAGCGGCACAGAGCACACATCTGAGCCTTCCGCTCCCATGTGCTCACCTGGAGGTTCCCGTACTGCCAGTGAAAGCGCACCCGAGGAATCAACCCATCCTCATAGGATCCGCTCCTGTCGTTCCTCGATCCCCACTAGAAACTCTATGAGGGTCACCCCATCGCCCAATTCCAGCTCCTCATGGTCGCTGAAAAGCAAAGGGTCGAGCTCGTATCTCTTCAGTTGAGATACATGGAAGTCGTCATGCACCTAGTGCAACTGAGGTGGGTGGGCCAAGCGGTAAACCACCTCGCCTACCCTGCTGAGGACCTAGAAAGGTCCGTTGAACCTCGGAGATAACTTGTCGCCTTGGCCACATCTCCGTAACTCACATCGAGGTGAGACCCGTAGGGAAACGTGGTCCCCAACCTCGAACTCTAGTGGTCTCCGCCCCCTGTCAGCACAAGAATTTTGCCGGCTCTAAGTTGTCCTCATCATCTCTTGGATGACTTGGACCTTTTTGGTCCTACAAGAGCCGCTGAGATTTCCTCTTTGTCGATAAGAGAAATCCGGTCTCATCCCCTGGATGAACCACGTTCTTTGCCTAATACAGTCAATCCCGACATGGACGATACTAATCCATACCAAGGATGACGTCATAAGGCCTCGACGCTACTACCAAGAGATCCAACCGTTACCTTCACCTCCAGGGGTTGAGTCACACTGTCGGCATCAGTGTGTGGTCACTGGGTATCCTCCAGTAAGTATCTCAAAGTGAGGGTCAATTCAACAGTTTTTTTTAAAAAAACCTATTAGTAACAACATAAAGAGGGGACATGAAGGTAAACACCACAAGAAATGTGTCTTTTATTACTGAATCTCAAAGTACAAAGACACAAAGAATCTACAAACAAACATCAATAGAGCTAGAAGCAACATGAACAAAAGTATCCAGGTCTGGAGCTAGTCCTGCTCCTGTCCATCTTCTCCCGGAGTTCCATGATCGTAGGCCTCAGCTGCCTGAAGCTAAGATATCTCAAGTCCTCCTGTTGGTCTAGTCCTATTGGACCTCTACGTCATCTATCTACTGCCTGCTACAGAAGACTCTGCCGCATGCCGGCTAGTGGTGGGTCCTGCTGCTGGAGACTGCTCAGTAAGGAAACTCTCCACTAAGAGGGCTTGCTACAACACCCCTGTCTGTGTCGGAATGCTGTGAGAAACAACTGAAGCTCTGATCTCTCACCTGAGCCCCTGCTCGAAGGTTCGGGCCCTGAAGAATGGTCCTCGTACCATGTCCGTGGAATAGCGTGAGATATCGGTAAACCTCGCCCCGTACTGGGCTACTGTCATGCTGCCCTACCGCAAATGTAGTAGCTCCTGGATGCGCACCGCACGGAGGGTGGATGGGACGAACTCTGAGCGGAAAAGTCTCTCAAAGTCCTTCCAAAGGAGAGATTCCTCATCGTGCACCTGGATCATCAAGCTCCACTATCTTCCTACTGACGCGTGCAGAAGGCTCGCTGCAAGGACCACCATAAGGTCAGCTGGTGTCCCTACCAAACGAAAAACTCGTACAACAGCCTCCAGCCAATCCTCGGCTGCCTGAGGGACCGTCTCCCCACAGAACCTGGGCGGTCGCTGACGCTGAAACTCATGCAGTGCACTAAGACAACGTGCACCGTCAGCAGTTGGGGCTGGTAGCATCGGTGGCTCGGTGGGTAGAGGTACCGCCGATGCCCTTTACCAAGGCCTTGTCGCTCAGTGGGCTGTCGTCATGTACAACGCTCGGAACCCTAGTTGGCTGCCATCTTGGGGCCATCCTGAAAGAGACAGGTGTGCCACGGTTAGAATAGTATACCTGGTGAGCTGACACAAATTAATCACAAAGAAAACTTGAAACACACATGCAATCAATATTTTCGTGCATTAAGTCGGAAATCAGAAGTCAGGGTCCTGGTGTACGGATACGTCAGCCACCACACCAACACTGGACTCCCTGGACTGATAACCACACTCAATACTCTCAACACTATTGCTTCGCATAGAAAAAGATTAGAGTCCTGAGTTCTGCGGTAGAACCGAACCACCCTTTGATACCAATATGTCACGACCCATCCTCGGGGCCCGTTCCGTGACTACCCCAAGCCCGCCTTCCATAGGCCAGGGGCTGGCGACTAGCACCAAAGGCGTAAATCCCGATAACTGGGAAGGCATTGCCTTTAAAAAGTAACAAAACACCATAGAGTACAAGCAGAAGTAAAACACTAAGTACAAAAAGGAAGTGCTGAAAAGTAAATGGGCCAGAATACAAAGCCAATCGAAAGTACATCTATAACTGAAAGAAAGTACAACAAGGACAAGCAGCTGGAAGAAGATAGAAGTAGCTCCTGGGTCGTCCTCCTCAGATCCTACCTAAAGGGTAGGTACATATAGCCTCCTCAACGCTCTCGCCCGTCAACCACCTCCGAGTGTCGCCTCGTCGTGAAGTCCACCACTAGATACCGTCTCGTCATGAGTTCCACCTCCGGGTACCGTCCAGTCCTCGAACACTCGGCCTCTGTCTGCGCTGCCTGTCATCTGCAACCAACACAACGAGGTGCGGACATAGCCCGTGCAGGGGTGAGTATAACGATACTCAGTAGGGACCCCGAGACCCTCAAGGTCTCACTAAATCCAACAAGGGTAACCACAAAGAAGATCTCAAAATATAACCTCTACTTAGGTACATGCCCATACATATACCCAAGTTATCAAGTAACCCATCTCAATCATGAGGAAACACAAGGATTATGATATCAACGGATAACCTCTACCCAGGTATATGCCCATACATATACCAAAGTTATCAAGTAACCCATATCAATCATGAGAAAACACAAGGATTACAGACTCAGCTCAACCAGGATTTTATTCATGTCGTCGAAACCACGGCTGCTGGGGAACTCCTCCTCCGTCGAGTACAGTGGGCCTTCCGCTAAAACCAAGCGCTCCGGACTCCTCCTCTATCGAGTTCAGAGGGCCTGCCGCTACAACCAAGCGCGCCGGACTCCTCCTCTGTCGAGTTCAGAGGGCCTGCCACTACAACCAAGCGCGTTGAACTCCTTGGACTGCTGTAGTACCCCACCTGTCGAGTACTGTGGGCCGGCTGCTACAACCAAGCGCTTCCCGCCATGGGTTTGCCACTACAACCAAGCGCTCCCCCTCATAGGTTCCAGAGGTACTCTTTCTGTTGAGTACCGCGGGTCTGCCGCTACAACCAAGCGCTCCTCCACCGTGGGTCGGCCGCTACAACCAAGCGCTCCCCCTCATAGCCTCCAGAGGTACTCCTTCTGTTGAGTACCGCAGGTCTGCCGCTACTACCAAGCGCTCCTCCACCGTGGGTCTGCTGCTACAACCAAGCGCTCCCCACTGGGCTATCCGAAACACACCGAGTCGATAGTTCAGCAGTCCTCAAGTCTTAGTCAGCTATTGGGTCTCTGCACTCTGCTAGCTCGTCACCGGGAGGGTCTGCTCCACGAGCTACTGGTCGATACTCCAAGAAAGACAAAGTTCCACGAAGAAGTATCTCAAAGTACCGCCTCATCATAGGGGTCTCAACGCAATAGACGGCGCATCAGTCGGACGCCCGGTCTGTGAGTTACTAGCCTTTTCTTCCCAGGGGCCCGGTTGGATTCGTGTGCGAACCAATCCGGCCGTATCTCGACTGTACCCCGAACTCTTATAGGGTATGCTCATAGGGACCGTTTCTCAACGTGATCACCAATGCCGCTGACGGTTCGTCAAACGAACGTCCGGTCTGAAAGTTATTAGCCTTTCCGTTCCAGGGGCCCGGTTGGATTTCGGGTACAATCCAACCCTGCTATTTTCCAACTGCATCCAAAACTCAGGAGAAACATGCCAAAAGTTCCGTCTCATCAAGAGTAATCCAACAAAGTCGACAACACGTCAATCGGACGTCCGGAGCTCGAGATATAAGAATTTCCGCTCCGAGGGCCCGGTTGATTTCGTATCCGAACCAACCTGGTTGTACTAAATGTTTTCCTAAACCTTGAGTGTAATATACTGAAACGACCGTCTCGATCCAAGGATCGCATCGCAGCTGATGGTGCGTCGATCAGAGGTCCGAAGCCCAAGTTATGGGCAAAAGACCGTGAGAGGTCCGGTATTAGGGGGTTCGGGCTAGGTCCGACCCAGCCCGGTACCCCCTGGGTCGGCCCGAACCGGGTCGACCCATCCCGGGTCCAGGTCCGGCCTGCTTGGGCGCGGCCCGGTCCGGCTGGCCCGGCCCGGCCCGGCCTGGGCGTGGCCCGACTCGGCTGGCCCGGCCCGGCCCGGCCTGGGCGCGGCCTGGCCTGGCGGTCCGGTTGGGCGGATCGGCCGTTTCGACCGAGCGGTGCGGGCTGGCACGCTGCCCCCCGCCAGCATGTAACCGGGACCCCATGGGGGGCCGCTCCTAGTCAACGGACGTGGCCGAGCGCCGCGTCCCACCTCCCTCAGTCCCGTGTGGTCGCGAGACCAGCGGCCTGCCACCGCAGCTTCAGCCGCGACGGCCCTTCTCGGCGGCGCGCCGGGCGCCGCCGCCTCCTTGCGGCCGGCCGGTGCCGGCCGCTACCTCCGGCCGCCGGTGCCGCCGTGCCGGCAAGGCGCGCTGGCAGAGCATTCCGCGGACCATCGGACAAGCTTCGATGGTCGGATTTGCCTGCCGTCTTTGCCAACGGCCCTCCTAGGACCGGTTCTTCACTGCGAAGACCTCACAACACCCGTGCGGCCTGCTTCATTGTCACCCACCGATCTACACACCAAGAACGAAGAGACGGTGGGTTCGGACTTGTTCATTGGTCCGCACCCACCGCGTTAGCGGTTTAAAAAGGATTCCCACAAATTTTAAACATATGCTGAGGGTATAATCACATAGATTAAATTGAACAAAAACCCCAACCTCGTCAAATTTGTTGAGCGAGGGTTCTTCGCAGAAAAGTACGTCGCAGAAGAAGGCGTCGCGGAAGGGGGGTCGTCATGTCGCGGAGAAGGAACGTCATGGAAGAAGCGTCGCAGAAGTAGCGTCGCAGAAGAAGCGTCACAGAAGAAGCGTCACGGAAGAAGCATCGTTGGCATCGCCGTACACGGCATCGCGTAGTCGATCTCTGAGGATTTGGCGTTCTTCGTCGGATATCGGTGCGTTTTTCGCGTTCTTCGCGTTCTTCGCGTTCTTCGTCGAAGAAGAAGGCTTTCTCCAAATCCTCTCCACGCAACAAGTTCCAACCTAAATAAAATAAGTGTTGTCTTATTTTATTAACACTCAAACCAACTCTTTGAAATTCAAAAAGAAAAGAAATGATCAATTAATTGAGGAGTTTAAAACCGCCCAATTAATGAGGCGTTTAATATCCATATTAAACGCAAGAGTTGACTTCCTTAAAAAAAGGGGTGCGGGTGCGTTACTTAAGAAGAAAAAAAACGGTGGGCTCGTGTGGGCCCCAACTCACAAATATCCTACCAAGTGGGTAGGATATTGTGGGTCCCACATCATCCACTTAACATAGGTTAAGTGACTTAAAATAAAATAAATTGGTTGCACCGTTTTATTTTATTCAATTACTTAACCTGAAAATTTAAAAACCACACCCGAGCAAATGAAACTCCGCAAAAGGTGTTTCTAAGTAATTACCGGCGTTACGATTCCATTGGTGCCCTCATAATTCGATTCCGAGCACTGGTTCAAAAGTTAGAAAAACCCGCTCATTCGTTCACTGAACGTACCCGAGCTAAACTTCGGAAAATGATTTCAGGAACACCGGGCCTCAGAATCTGGTGCCATCAGAAACTGAGTACTCGTAAAATCCCAAAGAAAACTAAGAAAAAATATTTCTTGAAATTTCCGGGTCTTTACACCACACCCATGCAATTCACTCTTTCTCATCAAAAACTTAATAAAACAGAATAATTTAAGTGTAGAATGAATAGAATTTACACTTACCTCCCCTAGTCCAAGTCTCAGGTTAAAACCTAATTTTTGAGGGTAAGTGGTCACTATGGAAGGAAAGAAGAAAAGAATAAGAAAAGAAAAGAATAAATAGAATACAAGAGAGAGAAAGAGAATGGAAGAAAAAAAATGAAATGGATAAAAATTAAAATAAAGTAAAATTAAAACAATGGAAAAATGAGAACCAGAATGAACCTTAGACTCCTTTATCACATATGATGAGAACCCCTTGGCATGGGTTATGGATCCTTATTTTATAGGCAATGGGGGGGGGGTGAAATTTTGGCTCTATAATTTTACTCCAAAAGTGTGTGTGTTGTAGACCAATTTAATTACCGAATAAGAAAAAGTAGTATCCGGGAAAGATTTTTAAAAATTTATCACTCGTCTAACCACTAAATTTAAGATTCATCCTCTAAATGTAGAAGAAGTTATATCCCATTTACTCCCAAAATGTATTCCATCCAGGCAAAATCTTTGAATTTCCAAAATCCTAATTCTCATGCATTTATGGCCTTGATATCGACAGAATCAAGTGGGGAAATAGTTATAAAAGTTGTTCCTCAAGATTTTATCATTATCAATATCAAATTTCATCTCTATTTTTATATCAATTTATGAGATATAGTCCCAAACTAAAAAATATCAAGATCTATGCATAGATTTTGAGGCTTGACTTGTGAGAATATTTTGGGCCTCCAAATGTTGGATTCAGCTCTTGGTCTAGAAGAATGAAATGAATCCCAAGATGTTTTTAAGCCTAAAAAACGAAATTTTATAAATTAATTCAGTGTATAAAAAGTTATGTCTAAAATAGATAAAAAAATAAAAATAGTTAAAATTCAAAATTAGGCCATTTTTCAATTAATCTAAAAATGCTTCTAAAACCATAAAATGTGACAATTGAACTTTAAATAACACTTTTTTGGGATTAAAAAAAAATTAAAATTAAAATTAAAATAATTGAAAATATTTGATATGTCAATCCCCCTATACTTAAACCATGTTTTTCATCAAGCATAAAGTCTTAGCATTAAAAATCAAAGGGCACCAAAGTTATCATTATTCTAATTTCAATGTAGTAAAATTAAACAATCATAAAATTCAATTAAAATTTTCAAATGTCATATAAAATATCGATTCAATTTCCCATTTTTAAAAGAAAAAATAAATTCAAGTATTTACTTTCCCCATTTTGAAAATAGTGGAACTTATTCTTTCATTCATTCAATCTCCTTAATTCATTATTATTAAACATTCCAAATCACAATATACCTATATTTTGAATATTTTCACTCATAAATCATGATATTAATTCAAGTAGAGTTATGATCATATCATTAATTCATGCTTCTTATCTATAGGCTTTCAAAGAAACTACTTTCATAAAGATAAAAGACACATGAAATCATGAGGACTTTCATTAATGTTTCAAATTAATCTAAGACTTATGGTTGGTAGGAATTGGTGTTTAAAAATTAAGTCTTAAGGAGGAGTTTATCTCTTAAGTATAATGAATGATATCAAAAGTGAAAGTGTAATGAAATTTTCCCCTTCAAATTGTAATAAATCCCACTTTCCCTAAACTCAAAGTAAGGTCATGATCAAAGTTAAGCATACTGAATAATTTATGCACCCTATTGATTTTTTTCTCTACTTTTATACCCCTTTTTTTCTTTATCAAAGTATTATTATTTATTTCATTCATTTTTTTTCTTTTTTAAAATTTATTCTTATAATAAACCTCACATCCACCACATAACCACATATGATAAAAATCATCGGTCTAGTAATGGTGATTTTTGGTTTTCCCAAATCACAACCCATTCTTTATTATTACTATTTTTGGTTCTTTTTGTATTTTTTTTGTTTTTTTATTCAAGAGTGGAAAAACAATACAAATTTCAATGAATAAAACAACAACCTTTCTCATTACCCAAAGTATCACCCCCACACTTCTTCCTTACAATGTATATCACCCCTTACACCATGAATCCTTTTACCCCCATAATTTAACTTAAAAATATCATGAAAATATTAAGAGGAGGGTAGGAATGGATAAACATGGCTTAAAACATGGCTCATTCCTAACAAGGGCATTCACAATCTCTATGGGATAAACACGGATTAATGTAAAGGTGGTTTTCAAGGAAAATGGATTTTCAAAAGATGCCTCAATTATTTTAAATGTGTTTTTGTATAGTCATATATTTGACAAGTTAAAATGAAAGTTATGGTCGGTGACATGTCCCAAGATCACTCAAGAAATATGCTCAAGAATAAATAGGAAGTAATTGGTCTAAAAATCCTCTCGATAATGGGAAATTTGATATTAGACAATCACTAATTGGAATGAATAATATTAACAAATCAATTCACATGAATTTCATAATTTCAAAGCATGTAAAATATTAGGGAAATTTCATTTACATGAATCAACCAATTATCTTAAGTCATGAGTCCTCATTTTAATATCCATGTTTCAGTTTAATAATTCAATTATCTATTTTACTCATTCAATCTCATTAACATTGAAATCTAAAATATGGAATCACAAGATTCCTAAGAAATTCATGTCTCCTAGATAAGTCAAGTAAATCATTAATTCAAGTATGGGCATGAAATTTCTAGTTTCAAATCTCAAAACAAGTTTTCAGACAAAAATATAGGGAGTTTAAAAGATAAACAATAAAAGTGAACTCCCTTCCCCATAAATCATTGTCTTATTCCACCACTATTGGGTCTGACTTGTTCCATCATGAACATATAAAATAAAATTAATCAATTAATCACAATGATCTTGTCATTTATTCTAAAAAATATAAGAGGGAGTGTACTTCATGCTGGACTAATTCTTAAGAATGAAATTTAAATCCTAGAAATAAAGTAAAATGGATAAGTCATGGTATGATCCCCCATGTAGGACATGAATTTTTACCACTTCCAAAGGGAAGTACTAGATGTTATCCATAATCTAATGGTGGATGGATCTTCTTCAAATTGAACTACCACATGTGGCTTTTCCCAGCTTGTGCTTCTTTGTTGGTGGTGAGGAATGATCCATGGATACAATATACCAAATCCAACACATTCACAATTAAGTATAGATTTCATGGAGGGGGTAGGATTAAGTATGAATCATCCACTTATAGGTTACTACTTGGGAAACCTCTGCTTACTTTTCTAGTGATAGCTCAACACAAGCTGCATGAATTGAATTATCAAAGGGAAAGTAAGAAGGTATATTTACTTGAATAGAATTTGAATTTGAATAATAAAAATATTATCCATTTCATAATGATTAGCCTCTATATTTATATCCTTAATCTCATATAATTTTATTTCTTCATGGTCTTCCTCAAATTCATGTTCATATAAATTAGGGATCTCCATGTGTTCCTCAATAGGTGCATGTTATTTTTCTTCATTTTCCTCTAAGGCATGGAAAAGATTGTATGAATATGAGAATTCAAATAAGTGAGAATTAATACTCAATTAAAATTGAATAAAATATAATTAAATAGTGTTTGTGATAATATCAACTCCATAAATAGGTTTGGTTTTAATATCATCTTTAGTAGTAAGTGCCTCTTAAAGTCATATTGTGGAAAGTAAAGGTAGGTAGTCAGGATCCTCCATATTTTCTTAAAATTTCACCACTTGGGTGGGGTTTTCCTCTTCCATGGATAGAGTTACATATAATTTAACTGGATATTCTACTTTTTAGGGACTGGTGAGATCATGATGTACCTCATACTCAATCCATAATTCATTAAAATATTGTTGATCTCACACACATAAACCAATAGGAAAGTCTTCCTCATCATGAATTCACTCTATATTATCATGGTCATCTTGGATCTGGTTATTAAAATGGTTGGGCTATTGAAATTCTTTAAGCATCTCCTCAACCTATTTTATTTATTCACTAAAATTGGGAAGCTCCAATGGTTATTCTTCTTTGGTGAGATCAAGTTGTTCCTCACACTTATTCTAAAAGACATTCAAATCTTATTGATCTCCTACATGTGGCTCAGGTTCTGGATACTCAATCAATGCATGAACATAGTCAAGTTATATTTCCATTTTTATCCCCAAGTCATCCATAGTATCACTTATCCTTTTCATCCAATCATTTAGATAACTATAATCAACTTATTGTTCTTGATATTTCACCTATGAGTAATATTCCAATGTAAAATATTTATAGTTCAGATACATCATGGAAAAAAATAAATTTTTATTATTTTTTATAATAAAATAAATGAAAATATTTTTACAATATAAAAATATATAAAGATAAGTAAACACTGATTGGATCCCTAGAAAATATTCCAGTTTTGACATAATCCTGTCATAGGGTGCGACAAAAGAAAATATCTATGTTTTTCTAGTGCGGCATAGTGGCTGACTAAGGTCATATCACTTGAGGAGCTTTCTCAGTTTGTTCACCTACTTAATCCAATTTACCTAAGAGATAATTATTTTTATTTATTTATTTATTTATTATATGAAATAAATGGAATTTAAGAAGATAAATAAAATGATAAAAAGTAAACTAGTATGCAATGATAGAATGTGATTAGTAAAGAAAGAACTTGGACTTTGTGGTTTGGTTTATGGGTTCCATAATTATCTTTATTGGTGTTTAAATTTAGTTTGATAATTCAATTCTAAGATCTCATGCATGAATTACTATTATTTTATTTAGTGGTGTGAAATATTGAATGTCTATAACAATCTCAATTTTACCTCATCCTATAATCAAGGTTGATAGCACACCTCCATCAAGAGTGTGACATCTCCCTCGACCTGACTCCATCGTTTTCCATTTCATCTACTGAATAGATCAACTCTATCATATGAATATCTTGTATCTAGTATAATGGGGGGATAATATTTAATAAAATAATATAAATGTGTTTGAGATCAATGTCATGGTGGACAATCGTCACACCCATATAGTTCAATCTTGCTCATTAAAAACTTAATGAAACAAAAGAATTTAAGTGAATAATTAATGGAATTTCCACTTACCACCACCAGATCAAACCTTGGGTTAGACCCTCATTTTTTAGGGTAATAGGTCACTGTGGAAAGAAATAAGAAAATAATAAGAAAATAAAAGAATAAAAAGAATATAAGAGAGAGAAAAAGAATGAAAAAAGGATAAAATGGGTGTAGGGAACACTTTAACAAAATGATGCATGAATTATTCAATTAACTATAATTAAAATTACATGAGATATAAAATAAAATATTAAAAGAAAAGAAAAATAAAAAGAAAAAGAAAAAAATGAGTAGCAACATGGCCCTTGACCTCCTCTCTCACAGATGGTGAGAACCCCTAGGCATGGGCGATGAATCCTTTTGTAGGAAATGAGGTGTGAAATTTTGGCTCCAGAATTTTACTCCAAAAGTGTGAAAAAGGTAGAACCATTTAATGACCTAATTTGAAAAATTAGTATTCTGTAAAGTTTTTAAAAAAAGTATGGCATGTTTTACCACCTAATTTCATCTTTTTCCACCATGTGTAGAAGAATTGACATACCATTTACTCAGAAAATTTATGTTAACCAAGTAGAATATTTTAATTTCCAAAATCCTAATTCCCATACATTTATTACCTTGATATAAGCATAATCAAGTGGGTAAATAGTTATTAAATTTGTTACAAATTTTTTTATCTTTATCATTGTTGCATTTCAGCTCCATTTTTCCTGCTGTTTATGAGATATAGGACCAACTTTAAAAATATCTAGACCTGTGCATAGATTTTGAGGCTTGACTTGTGAGCATATTTTTGGCCTCAAAATATTTAATTAAGATCTTGGTTCATAAGAATGAAATTATTTCCAAGATGTTTTTAATCATAAAAAAATTTCTAAATTAATTTAGTGTATAAAAATTTATGTCCAAAATACATAAATAAATTAAAATAGTTAAAATCTAAAATTAGTCCAATTTTACAATTAAGATAAAAATTCTTATAAAACCACAGAATGTGATAATTTAACTTAAAATAACACTTTGGTGGGATTAAAATCATTGAAATTAAAATTAAAATAATTGAAAAATATTTTCTCTCTCAATGATCTCATGTTTTCTATTCTCCATTATATATTTTTATTTGTTTGTTTTTCATATCTTCAATGTACATTTTATTTGTAATTGGAACATATTTATTTTTTTATATTGTTAAAATTGGTGTAATTCTATAATTAATCATTTTTTGTTTTGTTTCAATTATGATATGAATTATTTTTATTAAGTGAAATTTCTCTAATTTGTTTTATTCTGTGATTATTATTTTTTATTAATTAGTAGGTTCTATGTTTATTTCAAGATCCTACTTTTAGTCTTATTCTTATTAAAAAGATACTCTTGGAGAAATTATTAACACTATTTAGATGAGTAAATGTGTTGATTGATAACATAAATTATAGGTAGGGAATTAGAGAGGGAGCCCTGGGGGGATGATAATGGGTTCTAGATCTTCAGTGAGAAATGCGAGTGTTAGGACTCTGGCCTAACAATGGATGCACAAAAAAAAGGAATAATAAAGACCCAATAAACTATAATTAATTATTAAATTACCATGTTGATTTAGAAGCTAAATTATACAGGAAGAAGAAATAGAAATAAATGGATCAAGAAGGAAGAATAAGACCCTCTTTTGAGACCACTCCTTAGATCCATGACCAAATCCTCCCAAGGACTCTAACCTCCTAGCATAGTAGTTGAAAATTTTAATTAATTCACACCCTTAACCTTCTAGAAAATACCCTTTTTGTTATACATAACTAAACTCAAAAAATCCCCAACATACTACAATATAAAAAGAAAACTATTCTCATGAAAAATAATACATATTCCTAACAATTTCCACTCCATAAAAACCACCTTGTCCCTATAAAAGACCTCCCAGATCTACTATTTTAGAATTGGAAGAGAAGATCCACACCCCATTCTTAATCACTAGAATGAAAACCTATAGTGGTGGATTTGGAGGTGGCTTAAGTATCAGTGCAAATAAAACTAATGTTCTTGTGGTTAGTGAAAAAATCCTATTCATGGTTGTTGGAACTTTTTTTGGAACACCCCCTGTTAAGCTCTAATATGGGAATAACTTCAAATCGAGAGTTTTATGCCAAACTACTTCAACACACACTATGGAAAACTCTCCCTAGTCTTAAATCCTTTCATACTTATGGACTTACCACCATATTGGTTAGAAACATTGAACCCAGATGAGGGAATATCATCTCCTCTTGGTTAATCTGTGCTCGGTTATCTAGGATAGGATCTAGATTAGGAATCACCTATTCAAGATAAATGATACTGGATCCATCATAATCCTAAATTTCACCGCCATTATTTCCACCCATAGACTAATGATCCAACCCTTATTCAACACATTATTTAAGTTCTGAAACTAACTCATTCCTATCCTCACTGCCCAAGCCTATTAGTTTTATATCCTTTATCATAGTTGGTTTTAAAGATTTGTAAGGTCCTTATTTTTCTCACTCCTAAACACATAACTCAATTAGTTATCATAAATATTCCCCCATTAACCGTAGGTCCTCACAGTTCTCATAGATCCTCCTTATTTCCTCCAACTAAAACTTATCCAAGATCACTATAGATGTTTAAAGCTTCTACATCACAATGATTTATTCTTGGATCGAGTGTTCTAGTTTCATATCACTAGTAGCATCTCATGTCACCATATTTGGTACGAAAACTCACATGATCATGTTTCCAGTATAATTCCCAAATATAATTCACAACCTTAGAAGTTAGAGTTCCCCATTATGGTTCTCGGATGGAACTCAATGATCGCAACACAAAAATAGCCAACACATACACACGTGAATTTATTTTATCAAGAATGTTATCACTTGAAATCATCTTAATGAAAACAACTCACACCTACTCCAACCAGTCCACAGTTGGAAGTAGGTTTACCAAAAAATCTTTAAACAACACGTGTGACTCCCAAGAACATGTCTCTATACAACATTAATCTCCCCCAATGAAGTCACACCAGAGGTAGTAGTGGATTTCAAGATAAAATTTCTTGATTTGCACCTATAATAATTTATTTCCCTATAATGAATTACAATGATCAAGAATCCATTTCCTGATTTCCACCCTAGAAGTTCATATATCTATAAACCCCCTTTTTTTTTTAAACTATGACCGAACCTTCTAAAAAAACATGATTTCATTAGTTGTCAATCCCTCTCAATGAAATCATGAATATTGTTAGGACTCTATCCTAATAATGGATGTACAAAAAAAATATAAATAAGGAATACCCAAAAAACTATAACTCTATATTAAGTTATTTTGAAGAACTATAAGAGGAGTTACATGGGGAAAATAAATAAGAATAAAGGGAATGGGAAGGAAGAAGTGTAATCTCCTTAGAAAACAATACTTGGACCCATGATCGAATCCTCCCAAGGACTCCAAACTCCTAGCATACCGGCTTTAATTTCCAATTAATTCATATCCCTCCCCTTCCAATAAATCCCCTATTTATTATCCCAAACTAAACTCCAACAACTAAAAACCTTCTATAATAGAAAAATACCATACTTCCCTTGATTTCTAATACACATTACTAACATACAATGTTGGGATGGAAGGTTTCAATCCCATAGACAAGTTGATAGGGAGGAGTGACCTTCCATTTTAGAAACATATATCATCATGGAAGATGGGAGTGTTGGTGGTGGTGGTGGTGGTGGTGGGGGGGGGGGGGGTGTTGGATCTAGTGATGTAACAAAACCATGACATATCAGATACACCCATATTTTACATAATATTCCTGATTTCCTCTTCATTTTTCATTTCGTTTTTGATCACTATTGTTGAAAAAATATGCTAATTGTTTTTTGAAGTATCCAATTTTATATCTAGTGATTAGGTTCAAACATATTCTTTTTCTATAATATTCATATATTGAATATGCAATCTACATATAATGTACTACTGTCAATGGAATCACCATATTATTACTCAATGTACAATATTAAATAATATCAGTTGGTTACTCTTACTATCTAATTTATTTAATAATAAATATATGTTCTACATCATCTCTCCATGTTACTCAATATACATTATAGGTTCTTTTTTGATATACTGATGATATTCTAATTGAATGTCCATAAGTATTAATAGTTTTCTTTGAATTAAATTTTTTGATATCCATACTTTTTTCTTTGGAAATTTTGTTACTTTCCCTTGATTTAAACATATTAGTTTAATCATGTACGATTTCACAGGTGAAGTAAAAGTTAAATAAAATTGAAAATGAATCACTAATGCATCAAATATATTCCAAAGATGTATTATTATTATTTATTCACTTATATGTATTCAAGTCCTTCAATATAATGAATATTATGACCAATACCTACATATTATTTTCTAAAAATTAAAATGAAAATTCCAATAAAATACTTTATAATTTATAAACACATATATAAATAATAATTATTTGGAATAAAATAGTATTTTCCTTATAAATTTAAAAGGGCCACAACATCCACTGAAATAAAACAACTAACTATATATTTGAAAAGGAATAATAATATGAATTCATAAAGGAATGAATGTGTATAAAGTAATGAGATTAAAATATAGAAAGAGGAAATGTGTTTAAAGTAAGGAGATTAAAATATAATGGTAGTAATGTGAGTATACTTCTATAGATTTTGTAATTGGAGACACTATTAAAATCAAATATATATTATATTAGATATATATTATATATAATATAGTTTAAATATTTTATTTTAGTTGCTAAAACTTTTCAAATATAAATAATAAAACTATGTTAATGGGGAATACTTCTTATTAAAGTACTCCATAAACTAGAATATTGAAATTGATCAAATGAAACATAAAAAATTAAAATTTTCAAACTCATTAAAAAATATTATTCCATTACTATATAATTTTTTTGATTCCAATGATCATAGAAAAATTACATAATTTATATATGATGCAAGTGGATACCAAAAAAGAGTTTTTCATAAGGAAATATCAATATGTAATAGATTGAAACATGTTATAGAGGTACTGATCATACTACTAAATAAATTATAGTGAAAAAGTGAAATAACATTATTTAGATACAAAATCAATTACGCTGATAACAAAGTATTGAAAAATCAATGTGTTTAAAATATATGGTATATCCCATACTATTGAAACTATGCAAGTGCATTGGAAATACTAACTGATATGTAGTTAATATATACAGTGTAGTTTCAAAATATTTTTTGAACATTTATTATTTCAGTACTAAAAAAATGAAATCCATAAAAAAATACTATTAAAAATGATTATATGGAATTAGGTTAAATATTTTTTATATTAAAAATTGTTAAAAATTGTTATATTACTTATTTCATTAATGAATAAATGTCACTGATCAGGGAATACTAAAAAATTGAACATTTTCAATGGTTCAAATATATGTTATATCAAATATAATTGAAATTGTTTAAGTGAACTGGAAATACTAACTGAGATGAAATTATTATAACTAGTGAAATTAAATAGTTTTATTTGATAATATGATACTTTAGCACTAAAAAATGACACTCATCAAGGACTATTGAAAAAAATGATACTATAGAAGTGTATTAACTACACATTATATCAATCATAATTACAAACTATTTTATTAATTATCGAGTATTTTATATTTTATATTTTTTTAAAATTTTTATGGAGAAACCACATATATGAATGCTACAAACGAGGTACAAATTAGAGGTTTAAATTGTAAAGGCAATTTATCCACCAATTGGGTAAGATATGAATTGAAGGTTTGAATGTTTGGCTAATATAGTGTTGGAATTATTTTTAGATTAGAAGAGGAAGAATAAGAGAGGTGTTATTGAAGAGGGAGAACATACTAAGAACAATATGAGTGATGGGATGACCTTATTAAGGGATTAAAAGAAAGTCCAATGATGTTAGAGAGGATTACATCTATGGGACACCATTTTTGTTTCCACTGCCAAACCATCATAAACATTAAGCACGAGACATATATATGATAATATAAAAATCAAGTAGCAAACATAAACAGTGATGACTAGATAATAGAGTTCTAATCCACTATAAACATTAACCATAAAACATATATGTAACAAAAATCACAATAAATTACAAACATTACATAAATATAGTGGAATATATATTTATTTCACTTTTCATGTTACTTGTGAGATCATTCCATATATTCAATATTTTTATGATGATTTAATAGTTGTGAACCTCAAAACTAAACATAATTAAAGGATAAATAGATGAATAATAATATAAATCCACTATAAAGGATGTTTAAAAGTAAAAAAATAAATGTTTCAAATATATTTTGAGCAATGTATTTCATATTTAATGAAAGTTATATATAAATTTCATATTTAGGATATGCATATTTCATATAACAGTATATCCATATAAAATATTCAAAAAAACATATTGAATATTCATTATATATATAATACATATTTAAAACATGAATTAAATTGAAAAAAACTATAAATTTGACAGGATCCATCTATATTCAGGGAAACATTAGCTCCACATGCCTTCCATATTTAAATTTCCAATGTTTAGGGGTGAAATGGTGAAAATTAATTCATTTGGGAAAAGTGAAAAAATAGAGATCATAGAAAATTTGTGGAATAATAGTGAATATTATAGATGTTTTTGATGTATAGTAATTTTTGAGTTTTTCAGTAGTATTGGTGGTGAATAAAGGCTTCAATAGATATATGCATTTTATGGATAACATTTACATTGTTGAATACATGTAAATAAACTTATAAAATATTACTCATTTAGACTCTACCATATATTGGATTGTCATTAAGACTCTATCTTTTATTTCTCTATCATTTATAGGTAAAGTGAAAATGATAACTAAGAACAATTTGAATGTTATTTAAAGCGATTAATAATAAAAATTTATTCCAAAGATAATGAATTTACTCAAGAAAGTAGATATCAATTTAGTTTCTCAGTTTATGCAGTTACTAAAATTAATAATCAACATACTCTAAATGAAAATATTTCAAATAGTATACAATTTATGAAGTTTATTAAATAAATTGTATGAAATAAATAAATTGAATATAGTTTATTCAATAAAATATATGAATTAAATTATTATTTCAATAAACTACATAAACTATATAATATAAATTAATAATTAAAGAAAAATATTTAAATGTGTATTCTGAATAAGATGTATGCCTGATTGGAATGATTTAAACTATATTCCTAATTTGAATGATTTGTTAAAAAATTAATAACTAAAGAAATTTCATTAAATGTGTTTCTAACATTGAAGGTTTATAATATAGTAGGGAACATATTTTGTATCGTTGGGAAAATTTACCATAATGATTTATTACTGAAATAATTTATCTGGGAACTTGAATATAAAGAAACATACTATAAGGAAATAAAGGGAAAAGAAGTGATATAATGGATTATTATATTTTTTTGAAAATTATATTAATGTAAGTCAATAGAAATTGAATTTTACTAAATCTGATTTTGAAAATAGGTAAGGAGGAAAATTTAAAAAGGAAAAATTATAATTGTCAAGACATGTATTTAATATATACATAATGTATATTCATTATATGAGTAATGTTTATAGTTTATGAATATCCAATATATGTATAATGATAGAATGTTTACAATGGGTGAATATTCATTATATTTAGTATATGAATAATTATGCAGACATGTATTCAATATATGCATAATGTATATTCAGTATATTCATAATGTATATAGTGGATGGATATTTAGTACTTGCAAAATCTAAATTTTGGAATAAATTTGAAATGGAAAAATTATAATCATGTATACATGTATTAAAAAAATTCAATCAACTCACGTAGATTATATACAAAAAAATAAGTATATAGTGAAAATGAAAAAAAATTATATACATTAAACTCAGTCAAAAAAAATTAAGGAAATTGTACCAGCAATGCAAATAGAAATGTAGACATAAATTATTTTGAAGAAGTATAACACTACAATAGGAAATATGGTTAAAATTATATAGTACAATAAATCCAATAAGGTTAAATACATATAATGAAAAAATGAGAGTAAATATGTTAACAAAAAATATATTCAAGACTTAAGAGAGTTAATACCATAAAAAATATAACTAACCTAAATAGATATCAACCACATACACTGAACATCTAGAGATTCAATACATAAAAAAATAATCAAATGAACATTACAAAACTTACATTCATTGAATTTTAAATATATATAGAAAATTTAAACATGGTTTAGAATTTATGTAAATTCATATAATGAAAAATTTAGGATAAAAAAATATAGATTATTTAAAGAAACACTATGTATAATTTTTATATCATAGGATAATTTTTCAATTCTATTAAATTATAACAATTCAATTTTAATAGTTTAATTATATTAAATTCTAAAAGTTCACCATATAAAATATTGAATTTTAACATCCCTTCTACCTATATACTGAATCTAATAAAATAAACAATTTTAAAAATTTAATACAACACAAAAAAAGTATATACAAACAAATAAGAATATAGTGAACATTAAAAAAATTATATACACTAAACTCAGTCCCAACAAAATATATAAAATTTAAGGAAATTGTACCAGTAATTCAAAGAGAAATATAGTTAGAGATTATTCTGAATAAGTTCACCACTACAACATGAAATATTAATTAAAATTATATAGTATAATAAAAAAATAAGAGTAAATACATACAATGAACAAATAATAGTAAATATGCTAATCAAGACATAGGAAATTAAAAAAATTGCTACCAATAATGCAAAGAGATATGAAATCATATTTTTTTCAAAGAATTTCATCATTGTAATAGGAAGTAGAGTGAAAAATCTATAATATTAGAAAAAAGTAAGTGTAAATACATATAGTAAAAAATAAGAGTAATTATGAAAAAAACTATAAATTTATAACATTAGTGAGTCAATATTATAACAATGAACATATATAAATAATAATTTGGAATGATGATCGATATATATGAAATAAAAATGCATAAAGGATGAATTTGGGCATGTAAAAATGTAATGTACATGCAATCCACATAACAAAAAATAGTGAAAATGAATTTTCCAAGCCTGGAATAGGTGTTAAGGGAAACTTTAGGTATACTTAATGCGAATATGGGCCATAAAATTTGTTGGTTAGGACACAATGACCAATAAATGATACTTCCAATATCCTATTGTAAATAAATCAAAGTGTATAACATCTCTAATTATATAAAAGTGGTAATAGTAATTTATTTGGATCCACCTATGAAAAAATAAACCATTATTTAAGCATATATCATATTTTATGGTGTTTTAGGGACTCAAGGTAGATTAGAGATAGAAAATATGAGATAGAAATATATATGGATTTGAAATCAACCTTATCAAAAGATAAATAGGGTAATCCATTCGATTAGGGTTTCTAGACATTCAATTCGATGGGATGAGTACATTGGAAGATGGAAAATTAGAAGGTGGGTCATGGAAGAGGCAAACACTTGATGAAAGATTAGGGTTCCAAATAGCTAATGAAATAGGGAAGACCGAATTCATGGGAATGATCTAGAAGGTTGCACGTGTGGAGAGATCAAGAGGAAAATATATATAGGAAATCATGAAAGGAAGAAGATATGATTCGATAGTGGTATCAGAAGATATGATTTTGCATGGAATGGAAGGTGGACTATGGAAGTTAATAGAAAAAGATATAATTAGAAAGGAGATATTAACGTTGGGTTTCATGGGTTTGTATTGAAGAATAAGAAAAGGAGTCGATGCTATTTATGAGGAGAGTAAGAGGAAATTGGAAGAAGAAAAGAAGTGAGGGCGGTGGTGCTAACACGTGGAAATAGAGTTAAGCTGATGGTGAAACATATAGGTCGAGGCATACCTATTTATATAACTATAGATATCATTTTTAAATAAATAAATTAATATTTATTTATATGGTATTAAATAAAATATATCATTTCCATTAAGACCTTAACTTAACCTATCAATCCTCCATGAAATTTATAAATTCTTGAATAAAAAAATATTCATTTAAATAAATAAGTATTTACAAATGGTCGGGGAGGGGGAATTAAACATAACAAAAAAAATCTACTCTCCCCTAAAATGAACTCAAGGATACTAGATATTTAGAATAAATAAATATTTTTTATCAACTTTTAAATAATAAACAAGTGTTAAAATTCAAATCACATATTCTAAACTCGAATATCCCATGATTGATTTTTTTTAGGATAAAAAAACTTAAATTATTATTATTCAACAAGATGAAAATAATATTTATTATCAGTATTAAATTAAATATAATTTAATGAGATTTTTGATACAATTAGTATGTCACCCTCTAGGACTCTTTCTCAATAGCATTAAGTTAACATACCTAAATTCCAAGATTTGTGTCCTAAAACATGTTAAGACACACAGAGAAATAAGTTAATTTCAAAAAAATGAAAACTATCCTATGAATGTTTTTGTAAAATATAATCCCTTTTCCTTGATATAATTATCAAGAAGGATTCATACTTATATCACTATCTTACTTTCTTGATTTATCATTCTATAACATTTCGAAATGAACTTATTGATGAACTGCCATGACTATGAATTTAATTAAATAGTTCTGTTTCAATCAAAGGGCCAGTGATATCTTCTTCTAATAACTAAAATGGGAAAAATCCTTTCTTGAATTATTTAATTAATTTTATATCACTTATGATTCACCTGAAGTATGCTACCTTGATGTGAGCATATGTCGTCATAGTTTTCATCCATATATTAAAGTATATGATTCATGCTACACATTAATAATAATATTAATTCTAAGGATCAATACACATGTTCACATATAAGAATATATTATGACATATAAAACATGTGGAATTACTATTGGTGAGTCTATCCCTATAACATCTCTCTTGGAGATTGCCAAGTATGAACTTCATAAGAATAATTCTCAATGTCTTATGAGCCCCCAACACCTGATAGTCAAATATCACACGTGTCCTTCCAGATAGATGTTATCTAAACCATATGAAATATGTTAAACAATATTTTCATAACATTTATAGGTTTTCATTATATCAAGGAACTATTATAACATTTTTATATGACAAAAACTCTAAGGAGGTTATCACATTAATGTTATACAAAAGAATAATCATCACATGATAAGATATTTATTAATATTCTAGTAATCAAAAGTATATAATTAGTTGGTTATAGGGAACCAACTCCAATAGACTCACTCTTTCAATAAAACCAACTACAAACTAAAAAATTATTTTATCTCACAAGATAACAATGATTCTTATAAGGTATGACTATAGTTTCTAGGCTAACGATGTTCTTTTGTGGCTACTCTTTTTGCTGTTACTTCACTTATTTGAGAAAAAATCATAAGAGGTTATATCACCGATTATTTACCATTAAACCTCTTTCATAAACTTGAAATATTGGATAATATCATGGTTATAAGTTTATCATAATATATATTATAACACTTTACTATCTTGGTACAACTTTGAAATATGGAATAACTCATAGCTTAAACTGCTTCTTAAGCCATGTCAGAAACTAAAACATACATGGTATTTGTAGATATCGATATTAATGGATTTTAATAATATTTTATTTCTTATTTAATTAAACTTTATTATGATATATAATATCAAATTTATTTTCAATAAAACAAGTTTCATATCCCCTTGAAAACTAGTATTCCCACTTCTCCAATTATCAGGAACTTATCTTTCACATTTTCTCAAGTACCATTAGAATGTTCTGACTAATACCTCATGAAATTATATTGGTTTTGTTTAATATTTTCCCGCAATGATTTTCACATAAGAAATAACAAATATCTATACATATCATGGAATATGTGATAGATTCTATAATTTATGCATATGGAATTTTATTAATAATGAAAATATCCTATTGTGATTTAACTGAAGGTTCTGAGGTACATGGGAAGTGATTGGGCCCATGAACAACAATGGATTTTCCTCAAATTATCTAGATTTATACTCATAACTTGTCACTAACCAACCCGGGTTGACCCTGAACTGGTCACCCGAGCCGGTCCACGACATGGCCTGAGAGGCGTTCCCGATCCTCCCGGGATGGTGACAAGTGCCAGGGCATCAACAGAGGCTGTGGGAACGATTTCTCCCAATAAAAATAAATAAAGCAGCAGGAATAATACAAAGTAACGCATAATAGTTAAACCAAATAAAGTGACTAAATAGGAACAGAAGAAAAATAAAACTGACCAAACGCGACGTCCAAACTAACTCTGTGCGACCTCATGGGTCACTCTCTGACTCAACGATCAAGCGTCTCCCTAGGCGAGCGCACTCAAGCTATAGCCTTCACAAACACTAAAAATAGAAAAGAACTATAGGCGTGAGTATTAAAACTCAGTAGGCTAGCTCGATATCTATTCCCAATTCACTACCTTTAAAATAAAAGAAACATCATTTCAAGTTTGAACTACAATTTATAAAAGTATGTTTTCTAAGTATTTTACTTAAAAACAAAGTACGAACCATTGCCCTTAACCATTTCCAAATTTGGGTTCATTTAATTAGTTTCAATGGATTTTTAGAAAGGGAAAGTGATGTTTATATTTTCAAATTTGTACATAGAGGATTAAACACTTTCATTTAAAAAACATTTCTTAGAAACCTAATCAAAAGCAATTTACCACTTTTCAAGGAAAACAATACACCATAAATGCACAAAGTAAAACACACAGCAAGGGAAATGTAGGTATACATATGAGCATCATAATCACTACTGCAAGAAAAAAAAGCAGAATAGACATGGGTGAACCTAGGAGATCGAGAATAAAACAGAAGACACCAATACATGCGAAATCATCCTTGTTGACATGTCATGATGAAATCAAAACGCACAATACGCTCGACCATCCTCTCTCGGGAAGGTCGAGGGAAAATCCCATAGTAATAAACCCAAAATATCCACCTACCATGGGCCACTGGTCAGTACCATAACCTATTAGTGTAGCAATTATTCTTAGAATATTCTCTCAATATGCCAGATTCCCATGTCTCAAGTGTTTAGAAAGGGGGTGAGCCAACCGATGCCAACCGAGCATCCAATCGTATATATATATAAAGCACAAAAGGCATCACCCCAATCCACTCCATGGAATAACCTCTTGCCTTTAAACTACTGAAGTACTCGAGAGTCTCTAAGCGCGGCCTCCCAAACAATCAATTGCAACCAAGGCATGAGAGTTGTCCTAGGAGGGTTTTTATCACAACATTTTCATCACTTTCCATAAGGTGCCAAATGGGCAGTAAATACATTTCACAATCACCACTAAAAAAATATAACTTATTTATAGGAACAAAACTAGTTGAAACCATTTAAAGATCCCCAAAACACTACTTCGCAGGCTGCCAAATATTTTTATAAAAACCAACCAAACTATTTTATTTTTTTCCAAATAAACTGTAGGATCCAACAGGGCAATTTCTCATGAGAACCAGAATACTTGTTCAGAAGAAATCATATATCTTTCAAACTAGAACCAAATTTGAAATTATGTGAATTATGTTTAAAATCCAAACGGGCATTCTTTCACTACTGGGTGTCCGCTCGTCAAGAAAATATTTCAAATGTCATGTATAAAATAAAAAGCTCTTTTTTACACCAAATAATCATTTAAAAATTAATTGTCTTATATTAAAAATTCATTATCTTCTATTATCTCACATTTAATAAAATTAATAAAATATCTAATTTGAGAAATTAGTGTGCACAAATAACAATAAATAATGTAACTTAAATTTTAAAAAGCAGTGTAATGAGAACCTACCTCGGATACACGACGTGATGAAACGACGCACGTTCGAAAATGCGTGGTAAAGTCCAACGCCCTACATAATAAATACTAAGGGCTCAAAACACATACATAAACCCATTTAAAGTATGCGAAACCAAGCGGCGGGAAGAAACACTCACCTTGAAACTAAAGCGCGACGACGACGGAACTTCGGAAACAAGGTGCGACGATGGCGCTCACTCAAAAACGCCCTGCACGGGTCCTAAAAATCCTAAACCAACCAATAAAAACTCACCATCAACTAAAAACCATAATCCAACAAGAGTAAAATGATTATAATAATAATAATAGTAGTAATAATAATAATAATAATGAAAATAAGAATAAGAATGAGAATAAGAATATTGATAATAACAATAATAATAATAATAATAAAATAATAATAATAATGACAATAATAATAATAAGAATAATAATAAGAAGAAGAATAATAATAGTAATAATAATAATAATAATAACAACAATAATAATAATAATAATAATAATAATAATAATAATAATAACAATAACAATAATAATGACAATAATAATAATAATAATAATAATAAGAATAATAATAATAATAATAATAATAATAATAATAATAATAATAATAATAATAATAATGATAATCAAAGTGAAAATAAAATAATAATAAAAATAAAAGAAACCTTGGAGTATGAGGGCTGACCGTGGTGTAGTGGCGAACCGAGAGGAGCCGGGGCTGGGTCGCTGCTGCGGATAGAGGGATGATAGTGGAGCCGAGCGCTGGGGGGGAGCTGCTGTGTGGGATGGAGCAAGGGAGGAGAGGAGGGCTGGGGCGCACGGCTGCTGGGAGGCCGAGGCAGGGAGGTCTGAGGGCTTCAGAGGGGTTGCTGCAGACAGAGGACGGGAGGGAGCAGTGACGAGCTGCTCATGACGATAAAAAAAACCAATACAGTAAAAGTATTTATTTAATTTTAGTAATCATAAAAATCTTAGCAATAGAAATTTTAAAGGATGCAATTAAAGTTTCTTTTAATTACAAAAATCATTTATATTCTTTTTTTTGAGAAAGGGCGGTCACGCCGCTACCCAAGGGAAGCCGCACAGGGTTTTCGAAACGCACTCCGCTCATGCACCCAACAACGTCAAACATAAAACGTGCATTTTTCTTAACATGAACTCAAAACTTCGTCTGAGACTCTACCCAGACCGCAGCTACAATACCTAAAGGCCAGAAAATAATTAAAATAAAATAACATCGTAGGTCGGGGTGTGACATAACTAGATTAAATAAACCATGAAATACCCATAGGTAATATATTTACATATAATTTATAAATAATTTATATAGATAAAAATAATTATATTTTGTTAAATTATTTTTCATTGATGATTCAACTGACCCAACTTATCATACCATAATTATGATCAAGGATACAATGGTAGAATACCTATAATAGTGATCTACACATGCTCCAAAACCTTAGGATATCACCTTGAAATCATTGGGTGAAAATGTGGTTGGTTATGATCACTTTCAATTTCCACCTTGATCACAGAAAGAATTCCTTTTGAGTAAAAATAATTATTTAGGTTATCTCTAGGTCTTGAGAGGGAGGAGGGTCGACACTCTCCATTCTTGAGAACATTTATTGGAACCCATAATTTTTCACCAGAAACTTTTTCATTAGGGATTTTAGAAGCTTGAAGCCTCTGTGAATACAATTTATATTTTCCAAATATTTGGAAGTGGCTTGGGGGATAAATTTTATAAGGACTTTTGGATCTAATTATTTTATGGATCATAGCCAAAACATTATCTAGCTATAGATGTTTAGCCAACCAGCTCAACCTGAGAACATATGGGAGTTTCCTTGACCATGCCTAGGGATCCAACATGGATGAAGAGCATATAAAACATATGTGGTGTTCCATGCGGATGCATAAGATGATTAGATCCATGACACATGGTGGAAGTGCAGTGGATTGGTGGGCCGACTTGGGTCAGTGCCTGTGATGGTCAGAAGAATACCCCAATACTCTCTTCTAGAGACTATTAGATCCAATATAAGTTATTAAGAACTCTCTATCCGAGCATGAAACTGATGTGGGATGACTTTTAACATGCACATTGTTCCTCCATAAAAAATATAGATAAAATATCATCCGCCTGATCAAATTGATCGAGTCCATCCGATCATTCCATGACATTATCATCAACCTCTTCTCCTCCATCACGCACACCAACACCACTAGTTTAATCCTAAGACATCCAAATTCAGTTCCATCACTTGGATTCATTCAAAAAATCCATCTATGATGATGGATCCAAGTAACCAAGGTTCACTCAACCGTCTGAATCCATGAGTGATATAACAACCTTGCTCTTTATTAAACATTATAACATGTTTTATTATACTTAATAAAACCCATAAGATCAAGAGGTATAGTGTATTTTGAAAATTAGGTAAATTACATAACAAATTAAAACATTAAAAGCAATATCTTTATTGAAAACTTCTTTGACATGACCAAAATGTTCCTTCATACTTAACACTGTTACCTGAGGACATATATAATAACGGAATGATCTATAAATCCCAATAAGGGAATACACAAGGCATAACATGAGGAATAAAATACATGTTAGAAAATATGCATATTAATGGAGCATAAAAGGAACATGAATAATAAGGCATGATATAGCATGATAATCATAACATGGGAAATGTGGAAACAACTTAAAACACTGTATCATAAACATAGGTAAAGGATAAACCCACCAATACATCATGGTGGAAAAATTCCCATAAAGTAATTAGGTACAACCCTATCCCAACATGACTTATCATGATTCTAAACATTACCCAATGTATTGGAGTTATATATAATTCTAGGCACACCCATCACTTTCATTTCAATCTCAATCTTAAGTGCATCACATAGAATATAAAACATGGATTCATAAATCATAATATTTTATTCCACGATCATGGAGTGTGGAGTACATACATGTAATTCCCAAATAAAAGAGGTATAAGTGTATAAATGTGAATAACCTTTATAGGAAATGGGTATGGTATTCACTATACAATTTATTTGGAATGGTAAATCACGGTGAAATTTCGGCAGCCTAATGGTGCCACTTAAAAATTAATAAAATAGCTGTGAAATTTCACCGTGAATCCGATGTCTCGGCTCAGACTGGCATGAATCGGTCATGAAGACATGATTACAGTGTGTCTCAGAGTTGATCTAGCTTCTTGGTTGTGACATCGTACTTCCGGTGTGTGGAACAATTCATATCATTCATGTTGATGTGCTCAGAGTTGAATAGATTCTTGGTTTGGTCTGGCGTGACCAGGTGACGCCTTCAGCATGCTTCCAGTGTGGATCGATGGAAAATCTGGAGTGTCCTCGAGGGGGGATTTCCTAGGATTCAGTGTTTTTGTGTGTTTTTTGTAGGCTTTATGATTTTTTGATGTTCATGAAATGTTTGATTGGCTATGAAATTGGTGATCTTTGGGTTGCGTTGGTTCGATCGTCTAGGATTTCGTTGTTGGAGGTTGGACTTGACAATGCTTCTTCATGGGGATTTGGTGTTTGTGAAGGTTTTGATATACTGTTTGGCCTATGGTATATGGTTCAAGGGTCCATGATTCCATATTATCTTCAGAGATTGCTCCAGAATAGGTTTAGAGCTACAGGTTTTCATTAGACTTATGCAATTCAGATTTGGATGTTTGAGAGGGTATGGACTTGGCCATCGATACTGGACCGTCTTTGTACGAGACAACTTTTCATGCAGCATGGGAAAGGTGGAAATTGAACTTAATGTTGTTTATGCTGGGTTGGGGATTTCCTTTGTGGTTTAATCAGTTTTTTTGGATTTTGGACCATTGGGGCATGTTTTGATGTCTTAAGTCATTGAAGTTGTGTTCGATTCCCCCTCATCCATTAAAAGGGGACTTTCAATAATAAAAAAAATTAATTTTTAGTCATAATTTAGACATCATAAGGGCAGTATGGAGGATTTAAAAAAACATACCCCATAATTAGGAATTAAAAATAAAATGGCATAACATAGAGGAGATTCTTGAATAAAAGTGAGAAAGAGGGGATCCCTTACTTGGATGTGTGACTCCAAAGGCTTTGGATAGGCCTATTAAGAGCTTGGGGGAAACTTTTTAAGACTCTATGGAGTAGAGGTAAGAGTTTTTACATACTCAAAAGATTTTTAGTTAAGAGAAATGAGATCTTGGGTGAGTTTATATAGGAAAAGAGGGGGATTTATTTATTATTTTGGTTTTGGACATTACATAATAAAATATTCAAAATCACAAACCATCCCATGTTTTCTACTAAAGGGGAGAAGTGTACATTATTTTACAAGTCTAATGGCCTAATATAATAAAAATAATTCCCTTGCTTATGTATAGGTGAGTCACACTCTCAAATAATGTTTTTAAAATATTAAAATATATTACAAGTCTCGGAGGATTCACTAAGCCTTTATAAAATAAATAAAACAAACATAAAATAAAATTATTTTAAATGGAAAGCATATATTTTTCTATGGATACCTTTTATAGTATTTATTACATCACTATTGGGACAATATGATGTCATAAAACATACCCTATATCTGTACGGTATTTAATTTTTATCCAAAAAATTTGACTATCTCAGAAAATTATTAAAAAATCACCATTGGATAATTTTGATATCCTGATTCCAAAAATGTTATCCATTTTATCCAAATAATTTTATAAATATGTGAATTTTCACTTTTAAAATAATAACCAATATTTATTGAAAATTATGGGTTTTTGGAAAATAAAAGTTTTTTTTGAACTCTTATAAAAATTAAATTTGATAACATAAAAATTATATGATCATTTATATTTGATAAAAATTATTTAACAATAATATTCTGTTAAAATATTATTTATTTCAAAAATCCATTAATTCATAAATTCATTAATTGAATTTGAATATTTACCAAAATACAATTTTTTCTTTAAAAATAATTTACAAAGTGAAAATAATAGGATGAAAATATATTCATTACTTTATAAAAAATAATGTATATATTACTATTGTTAGGGTCTTGATATATATCATTTTAATACACCAACATAATCCCTAAGAGTAAGGTGCATGATGGTGGGGCTTTCATGGGGCCATTCAGTGAACATGGTTTGGGCTGTGATCTCGATGAGCTTAAACTTCTCTCATAAACAGTTTTTATCATGCTTATGTTATTGGATATTATATTTGGATTGGTATAAGGAAAATAATAAAAATACTATCTCCCTTAGAATCTTTGATAAATGGGCTTCATAGGGCACAATCCTACTGGTTGATGCCATCACTTCCTTTGTCTCTAACAAAAGGATTTGTTAAAACCCTATATTTATACTAGTCATGTGATCACTTTTCAATGACTATATTATCAATAGTAAAAATAATTAATAGTCATTTAAATCCAATTGTATATAATAAAATAAGTTCATGTGTTTTCTATTTAATTAAATCAAAAAGAGGAATTTTATTCCTAACAGTTTGGGTTGTTACAATATCCCCCCCTTTATAAATTTATCCCTCAAATTTTCCTTTTCCCATACTAAAATAGATGAGGGTAACTCTACTTCATCACCTCCTTCGGTTCCCACATTGCTTCTTCAAACTTATGGTTTTACTACAACACTTTGACAAGAGGCATTGTCTTATTTCTTAGAACTTTTTCTCTATGATCTAAGATCTTCATCGAATGATCCTCATAGGGAAGGTAATTCTCCAATGGCACCACCTCTGGATTGAGTACATGTGATGAGTACTTTGTTAAGAGGGATACATGGAATACATCATGTACTTGAGACATGTTTTGTAGGAGTTTTAGTTGATAAGCCACTACTCTGATGTGATAAAGGATCTCAAAAGGGCCAATGTACTTTGGATTAAGATTTACCTTATTCCAAAATCTCATAACTTTCTTCCATGGATATATGTGTAGGAATACTATATTTCCAACAACAAACTCTATGTATCATCAATGATTTTCAACATAGTTCTTATTTTGACTTTGAGAAGCTTTGATGTGCTGCTGAATGGTCTTAAATTTCTCCACCATTTCTTTGACCATTTTAGGACCTAGAAGTTTTTGTTCTCCAACTTCATCCCAACATGATGGTGTTCTACACATATTTATATAAAGGGATTCATAGGGAGTAATTTGGATGCTCAAGTAGAAACTGTTGTTGTAAGAGAACTCGACCAGAGGGATATGTTGGTCCCATCCTCCTTTGAAGTCAATTGATCATGATATCAACATTTCCTCAAGTGTTTGGATAGTATTATCAGATTGAACATTAGTTTGAGGGTGATAATCCATACTGAAACTCATCTTAGTGTTTAGATCAAGTTGAATACTTTTATAGAACCTCGAGGTGAATCTTGGATCTCGATTGGATAGAATTAATAGTGGTACTCATTATATATATACCTCTTCCTTGATGTATATCCATGACAGTTTATCCAGTGATAAATCCTCTCAAATTGAAATAAAGTGTGCAATCTTTTTAAGATGATACATGACAACCCAGATAGCATTGTTTCCCTTGGATATCTTTGGAAGTATTATGACAAAGTCCATGATGATGTTTTCCCATTTATATGTTGGTATGGGTAATGGTTTCATTATCCCCTTATACTTCTTCCTTTCAACCTTCACTTACTGGCATACCAGGCACTTTGATATACAATCAACGATCTCCTTCTTCATGTTATCCCACTAATAGTGCTCTTAGAGATCTCGATACATCATTGTTCTTCTAGTATGGATATAGAAGGTTGAGCGATGTGCATCATCTAACAGTTCCTTCTTTAACTCAGTATTTGATGGTACACATAGTCTTGACCCAAATCTTACAACTCTTTCTTCATTAACATTGAACTCTGAGGATTTCCATTTTCTTATAGTTTCCACTTTCTTCTAAATTCACACATCATCTATTTGATCATCCTTTAACCTTTATAAAAGAGATGGTTGTGAAATAATTTGTGAAAGTATTGATGATGTTCCTTTATTTATGATTCCCATGTCCATCCTCTTCAAATCCAAGAAGATTGGATCCTTTTCAATTCTCATCAATGATAAAATTGATGGGTCCTTTCTACTTAGAGTATCTTCCACCTTATTTGATTTACTAGGATGGTAGTGGATTGAGAAATCATAATCCTTGATGAGATCAAACCATATTAACTAGAAAATATTTATCTCTTTCTATGTGAATATATATTTGAGGCTCTTGTGATCAGTATATATCTCACACTTTTCCCCATAGAGATATTTCCACCATATTTTCAATTCAAAGATCACCACTACCAACTCTATATCATGTGTGTGATAGTTTTTCTTATGAATTTTAAACTACCTTTAGGTGTAGGAAATGAATTTTTCATTTTTCATCAACACAAATCCCAATCCCTTCTTCAAATCATCGTTGAAAATTATGAAAATTCCCCCAATTGTGGGTAGTGTGAGAATAGGGGCAGTGATAAGCCTCATTTTCAACTCCATGAAGCTTTCTTCACATTAATAATTCTAAGAAAACTTGATTCCATTTCAAGTTAACTTATTAATAGGGGTTGATAATCGTGAGAAATTTCTCATAAATCGACAATAATATCCATATAACCCAAGGAAACTACAGATATCTATCACTAATGTTAGACTCATCCATCCTTTTATTTCTTTTTTCTTTGAAGGATTCACATATATCCCATTGATTGTGATGATATGACCCAAAAACGAGACTTCATTTAACTAGAATGAACACTTTCTATAATTTTCATAGATATTATCCTTTCTTAAGGTCTTTATCATAATGTTTAGATGCCTCTCATGCTCCTTAGTTTTTAATTATATTAGAATAATTTATATAAAGACTACCACAAATTTGTTTAGGTAACATCTAAAGACTCTATTCATCAAGTCCATAATGATTTATAGAGCATTAGTGAGTTTGACAGGCATCACTATGAACTCATAGTTCTTTTACCTTTTATGAAAAGCAGTCTTGGGGATATCCTCCTTGTTCACCTTAAATTCGTAATATCCTTACAGTAGATCCACCATGGATAAGTATTGTGATCCACATATATGATAGAACAAGTCATCAATTCATAGAAAAGGATATTTTTTCTTTATCGCGATCTTATTGATCCCACTATGATCAATGAAAAGGCGCATTGACCCATACTTCTTCTTAACGAAGAGGACTAGTACACCCCATGGTGAAGCACTTGGGCATATAAACCCTTTATCTAAATTATCCTATAGTTTTTTTATCTCCTCAAGTTCCAAAATAGATATCCTATATGGAGTCTTAGATATTTAAAATTCCCCATGTATGAACTTGATTAAAAATTCAACCTCCATGCTATGAGGAAGACCAGACAACTCCTTAGGAAACACATCATCAAATTCCCTCATAATATTCATGTCTTAGAGGATGATCCTTTCCTTAGAATCAATCATTTGAGAAATATATTCTTATTTATAGGGAAATAATATCCATGCTTGGGATGATGTTTCTAAAGAATATTCATCCTCCTCCATACACTTATATAGAATCAGAGATCAATTCTATATACAGAGAGTGATTTCCATCTTGTGGAAATTTATGGTGGCTCTATATAGGGAAAGCAAATCCAAGCTCAGAATTGCATGAAATTCCACCCTAGGGAGTATGATGAGATTCACCAGGAAGTTCATCCCACAAATGTTGATAGGGAAGGAATTATATACTCAAGATGCAATAATCACCCCATTTTCCATTTTCACTGAAATATATACTTCCATGCTTTGTGGTGGTGTTTGGATTATTCTACTAAAATTTAGTGATATAAAGGAAGGTGTAGAACTAGAACAAAAAATTACATTCGCTATTATTGAATGAATAACTTGCGTACCTATCAACACTTCATTTTCAGGATTCACTTCAGTGGTAGTGATGGAAAAAGATCACCCTTTCTACCTTAGAGGTTGTTGGTTGCATAAAAAAACTCTTGTCTTAGTGCACTAGTTCGCAAAGTTCCCTAGTTTCTTGTAGTTGAAGTAGTGAACCATGCTTTGAGGGTTGAACAAAGAATTCATTTCCTCTATCACATTGGTGGGTTTCTCCTATCAGCAATCATTAGCTAGGTTCCATTCTCTTCTGCACCTAAATCATTTCCTTATTCTCCTTAGGAAATTTCTGGGGTGCTTCTTTTCGCACCTTTGAAAAGCGGGATGCTAAAATTTCTTAGCACCTTTGGATTTATCCAATAGAATTCCAGAATTAAAATACACTTTCCTCTTATTATCCCCATGATACCCCTAATATTCACTGATCTCCATTTTTACTTTGAGGTCACATCAGACAATTTCCTCATAGCTATCAAAGTCACGGATTTCTAAGGCTTTTCGTAGACTAGGATTTATCCTACCAAAGAAGTGGTTAACTATGCAATTAGGGGTAATGAAAAAACTGGAGGTATATCTTTCAAGTCTTGTGAAGTTTTCATCATAAGTTAAAACAATTTATTATCCTTTTTCTTGAGTGCAGGGAAATCTATTTCCATTTTAAGATTGAGGGTACGGGGAAAATATTTATCAAAAAACATTTTCCATAATTCCTTCCACTCCATTACTTTGATCTCTTCCTCAGGATTCATATTTTTGATCAATGTCCACCACTAATTAGCTTCACCATCCATATGATAAACAACCATAAGAATATTATCTTGTTTACAACATTAAAGGATGGAGAATATCTTTTCAATGGAGTTGATCCATTGCTCCACGATTAAGGGATCAATTGATCCATTAAAATTAGGAGGCCTTGGTCACATAAAGATCTCTATTGGGGATTGTTCTCTCTTAGAGGGGTTTGGGAACTCCTATTGATCCATATTTCTATTTATAACTTGTGTTAATTGAGAGAGTATCATGACAAAGTTTTCGATTCCTGTTCCCATCAGATTTGGCATCTTGTTGTGGTAGTCATCACGCTGCCCTTCGCATCGTTTGTTAACACAATTCCTCATATTTCCAACCATTGGATAAAATAAAAAATAAAATTAGGGATTAGTTTCTAAAAATTAAACATGTAAAAGGGAATCTAATTACATTAAAGGGATAACTTATAAATTACATTAACTCCTTAACTTATGAGTTTCCAGGCTTCAATCTGTGCTATCTGTGATCTATTTCCCCACATATATTATTATGGGATTTTTATTCCCTTAATAATGGTTCATATTGAGATTATAAATTTACCAAAGCATATCCCCGAGAGTGTAAAACTAGGTTCATAGTAAGGCCTATTTTCATGTTCCAGATTACCCTGAGTTACGCCTAGAACATCTTGTCAGAGTTGTTACCCCTAGGTACATCTGTTCCAGAACCACATCCACTTGCAGTATCCAGAAGTGGATGTATTTTCTTAATAAAAAAATTAATCTATACTTACCAAAATTTTGGTATGTTTTTTTATACTTAGTATTATCCCTAAGGCATTATTTATAGTTCTTTAATTCTAAGTATTTCACTATAGTTTTCTAATCATAATCCCAAAAATAACTGAACCTATCCTTTGATTCCAACTATAAAAAACATGATATTTATTACATATTAGAACATGTTTTATTACACTTAATAAAACCTAGAAGATAAAGAGGTATAATGTCTATGATAAATTAGGTACATTACATAAAAATTTATAACATGAAAAGCAACATATTTATTGAAAGCTTCTTTGACATGACCAAAACATTCCTTCATACTTAACACTGCATGTGATAACCTAAGGTCATACATAAGAATGGTGTGAGCTATAAAGCCTAGTAAGGGAATAAACAAGGCGTAAAATGAGGAAGAAAATGCATGTTAGACAATAGGCATATAAATGGAGCATAAAAGGAACATGAATAATAAGGCATGATATAGAATGATAATCATAACATGGAAAATGTGGTAACAACTTAAAACACTACATAATAAACATAGGTCAATGATAAACCTAAAAAGACATCATGGTGTATAAAATTACCATAATGTAATAAAGTACACCCCTATACAAAAATGACGTATCATGATACGAAACATTACCCAATTCATTAGAGCGCTATATAATTTTGGGCACACCCATCACTTTCATTTCAATCTCATGCTTAAGTGTGACGCATAGAACATACAAAATGGATTCATACATTATCATATTTTATTCCAATATTATAGAGTGTGGAATAAATACATGTAATTAAAAAATCAAATAGTTATAAGTTTATAAATGTGAATACCCTTGATAGAAAATGAGTATGATATTCAATACACAATTACTTTGGAATAGTAAATCACGGTGAAATTTAGGCAGCCTAAATACATCGTTTAAAAATTAATAAAGTTGTTTTATGAGAGTTAAAGGGGTATATAATAATTTTGAAATGAATTAGAAATTTATAGGGAAATTTAAGGAGATATCCTAAGATAAGGAATTGTAAATAAAAGGCGTAACATAATAAAGAAACTTGAATAAGGTGGAGAAAGGAAAGAACCCTTACAAAATTTCAGCATGGTAATGAGTGTACTTGGGAGGGATTAATGAGAGAGAAAGGTGGATATAATCATTTATACATCTTAATGGAAGTATAAGGTAGGTGAAAATACAAACCCCATCATTAGGAATTAAAAATAAAAGGGAATAACGTAGAGGAGATTCTTGAATAAAAGTGAGAAAGAGAGGATCCCTTACTTGGATGTGTGACTCCAAAGGCTTGGGAGAGGCCTCTTGAGATATTTTTGGCACCTTGGTAGGACTATATGGAGTATATGGAAGAGTTTGGAATTTATAAATTAATTTTAGTTAAGAAAAATTGGATCTTGGGTGGGTTTATATAGGAAAAGAGGGGGATTTCTTTATTATTTTGGTTTTGGACATTACATAATAAAATATTCAAAACCACCAACCATACCATGGTTTTTGCCAATGTTTTATGAAAAAGGGGAGTGGTATAAATTATTTTATAAGTAAAAGGGACTAATATAATAAAATATTTCCCTTGATTATGTGGAGGTTAGTCACACTCTCAAAGAATGATTTTAAAATCTTAAAATATATTATACGTCTTAGAGGATTCACTAATCCTTTATAAAATAACTAAAATAAACTTAAAATAATATTATTTTAAAGAGAAAATATATACTTTTCTTATTATACCTTTTATAGGATTTATTACATCACTATTGGTTCATTATGATGTCATAAAACACACTATATATTTATACGGTATTTAATTTTTACCAAAAAATCTGTCTGTCTCAGAAAATTATGAAAAATTCACTATTGGATAATTTCAAAGTCATGATTCCAAAAATGATATCCATTTTATCCAAATAATTTTATAAATATGTGAATTTTCACTTTTAAAATAATAATTGATATTTATTGAAAATGAGGAGTTTTTGAAAAATAACAGTTTTTTGAACCCTTATAAAAACTACATTTGACATTATAAAAATTATACAATAATTTATATTTTATAAATATTATTTAATAATAATATCCCAATAAAACATTATTTATTTAAAAAATACATTAATCCATTAATTCATTAATTGAATTTGAATATTAACCAAAAACACATTTTATGCTTTAAAAATCATTTACAAACTGACAATAATAGGATGAAAATATATTCATTAATTTATAAAAAATAATGTACATATTCTTATTTATAGGATCTTGATACATATACTTTTAATACACCAGCATAATTACTAAGAGTAAGGTGTGTGATGGTGGGGCTTTCATGGGGCCGTTCAGTGAACATGGTTTGGGTTGTGATCTCGATGAGATTGAACTTCTCTCGTAAACAGTTTCAATCATGCTTAAGTTATTTAATCATAGCTTGGGATTGTCCTAGGGAAAATCCCAAAAATCACATCTCCATTATAATCTCTGATAAATGGGCTTCATAAGATATGATCCTACTGGTTGAGGCCATCACTTCCTTTGTCTGCTCCAAAAGGATTTGTTAAAACCCTATATTTATACTGGTCATGTGATAACTATTCAACGACTATATTATCAATGGTAAAGATACTTAATGGTAATTTAAATCCAATTAGATATAATAAAATAAGTACATGTGTTTTCTATTTAATTAAATCAAAAGGAGAAATTTTATTCATAACAGTTCGGGTTGTTACAAGTGAAACCAATCATGCATGGGTTCTTTTCTAAGGAAAGGTTGAACCTTAACATAAATCTCTCATGTGAAGATTTACGGATCATGAAAATCACATATCACCAATGCCTCACGTGAATGATCAAAGGGTCATGTGATCAAAGATGATGCTCATACAAGATGTGATAACAATATTAGGCATCGTATATAAAAGAATTTATCATTTCTTCGTGATATATCTCCACCTTTTATAGCTTTTAAATTATCACATAAAGATGGATGATCCCATTATTGAGTGATCATATGATCACATATATATCCTAGTGTCAAGAGAATCCTTCATATGATCACATGAACATCATATGACACTCATTCAAGGCTCTCCGCCACCTAAATCTAGTGTACATGACACCTTTATCATGAAAAGAGGTGATAAAAAATGCTACCTCTACCTAAATAAATACCCACCCCACTCTTTAAAGGGGGGATGAATGAGATAGAGGAGGGGGAGATAGAGAAGAAATAGAGAAACAAATGGATAAAAACAGAGTAAGAGGACGTGTAAGAAAAGATACAATAGGATATCTATGATATAATGACAAAAAATGGGCAATGGGATACTGCCTTTAGAGGAATTTTCTAGGTGAGCCGCAAGATATGTTTGTGAGACTCATTTAAGGTCATGAAATTGAAAGAATGATTTATGTGATCACATGATAATTTAAATAACATCATGTGAAGAAATGCCTCTATTTATACATGAATGTCTACATACATATATCTCTATCACGTGAACATTCCTCCCTCAACATGTAGCTTTGAAAAGCAAGAGAATCAGTGGAAATGAAAGTACTACATGAAAACCCTAGGGTGCATGAATGAACATGAACCTTTTTACATGCACCCACATTCCAGGAAAACTCTTACCTATTCATAAAGAACCATTGTTAAACCCATTCACATGTTCTCATAACCTCGTCACATGAATCCCTTAATATCATGCGATCACATGCACCCTTTCTATGAAAATCATAGGACGTGCGTCCTCAATATCGACACTCATCCATGCACTTTTCTTGCCATAAAAACCATTATGCTTATGAACTTAGCATGATACCCATGGAAATGAAACTTCAACACTTGGATGTGGTCCCTTTTTCATGCACATAAACTCTTCGTGCAACTCTCTTAAGATCACACAATCACATGATTCTTCAATGGTCTCATGATGCTCTCATGCCCCCTTAGACAAGTCATTTTGATCATGAACATAAATCCTAGACAAGTCAGTTAATCATGAAAAGGGCCATGGAGATGTACAATTTGATCATGAAAAGAACATTGTAAATGTTATCCCAGATCATGTGAAATGACCTATACATGTACATTTTTATCATGTAAAGCAATTCAGACATGTTGGCCTAGATCATGTGGAAGACCCTTGATATGTCAGCTTCAATCATGCATAGCACCTTGGACATGTAAAATTAGATCATGTGAAACACCTTGGAAAGGTTAGATTTGATCATGTAAAGAACCTTGGACATGTCACCCTAGATCATGTGAATACATCTTGGACAAGTTAGTTAATCATGTGAAATGCCCTGTACATGTCTACTTTGATCATGCGAATACATCCCGAACAAGTCAGTTGATCATGCGAAAGGCCCTAAACATTTCTTATTTGATCATGTGAATAACATTGGACATGTCATCCTTGACCATGCAAAGAAAATTAGACATGTCATATTGGATCACATGAAAGAACCTATACATGTCATATTTGATCATTTAAATCACCTTGGACATGTCAACTTTGATCACGTGAAGCACTTAAGACATGTCAGGTAGACACCCTTGGACATGTCTACTATGTCATACATACACTCATGATATAACAACCCATCTATTTATTACACATTAATACATGATTTAATTACATAAAATCACACTTAATACAACCCAAAGGTTGACAAGTCTAGTGTCTTTGGGAATTAGGTACATTGAATTACACCTTTAAACATGAATTATAACATCTTTATTGAAAAATTATTTAACATGCTTGAGCTTAAAATTTCATTGGATAACCTAGGGAAATAAATAAGAAAGGGGTGAGCCATAAATCCAAGTAAGGGAATAAACATGCAATAGCATGAAGATAACAATAAATGTTAGACAAGGCATATCAATGGGGCATAAATGAACATGAATAATAAGATATGATATAACAGGATAATCATAACATGGGAAATGTGAAAGAAACTTAAAACACAGAATCATAAACACAGGTCAAGGATAAACCACTAAGAAATCATGGTGTATAAATTCCCATAAAGGAATCAGGTACAACACTATCCGAACATGATATATCATGATACTAAACATTACCCAATGTATTGGAGTGCTATATAATTTTGGGCGCACCCATCCTTTTCATTTAATTCTCATGATTAATTGTGCCACATATATCATAAAACATGGATTAATCTGTAACACCCAAAGCTTCCATGGTATGATTCCTTTTAAATAATTAAATAGCATGCGTTGTACGCAACACCGAGTTCGAGCACACCACGACCTATCAAACTAGTCGTTTAAAGAGGTTATGAATAGTATTAACCACATTTTGAAATTTATAAATTTTATTTTTAAAAATAGAATTTATTTTTTAATTTTTAATATCAAAATTAGCTTGGGGTGAATTTTTGGTATTTTTCTGAAAACTTTTAATTTTTGATGAATAGTGAAAAACACTGCATTGTGGATAAAAACCAAAATTTTCATTGAAATAATTATTTTAATTTAAATTTATTTTAAAGTAAAAATATATAAATAATAAATATATTAGTCCAATATAATTAATTTAAATTATTTTTATAATATAATTAGATATAAAAATTCATTGAACATTTTTAACGTCTTTTTACCCGCCTTCTAGCCACATTAGAAGATTAGTATTAAACGTAATTTCATCGCTTCTGTGAATTGAATTTTGAAAATCAGACATACATGGTTTTAATCAAGATGAAAAATGTGGTCTAATAGGATCATTTTTTTGGTGAATAGTAACTTTTGCATTTGATTTACCACGGTTAAAGGTAAACTGGGTAATTAAATGTAAAAATAATATTATAATATTATGAAATTACCCTAACACTTTTCTTAACATTATTGTATGAGTAATGGACGACCAATACAAACCTTGGGACACATATTTGGCCTTTGGAATCCACTTGGGTGTGATTATGAAATTTATAACATTTAATTTTAAGTAAAGGTAAAAATATCATAAACATGACTCTTATTACTAAAACAATAATAATATGGGGTTATATAAGTAATATCTTAGACTATAGATATTAATTATAAACCTAAATTGATTTCCTAAATCATGGTATTTTATTTATTATTTTTAGACATTAAATAAATAAATTTATTTATGACATAATGATGATGTAGTGATTACCTTATTTATGAAATATTCAAATAAATCATATTATAAATATTAAAATAAATTTAATTTGAAAATTTTGATGTAATCCAATAATTTTATGGATGAATATGATATGTTATATTTTTTTTAATTCATTTTGTATGAAGGAATAAAGTTTTTATGACTTAAAAAAAATAAAGTGTTAAATAGTGTCAAAATTGACATAAATGAGATTTTAAAATAACTACTATTTTATTAAATGATATAAAAATACTAAAAAACTAAATATTGGAAAAATAACTTGGATAGTGATAAAAATTTCATAAATTATCCACTTTATGTTCTCTTGTCATTTTATAGTAACTATATTAACCATGTAGTGTAAAAATACAAGAAGACATGGTAAGAGTTAAACTATTTAACTAAGGGTTAAATCTATAAGATAATGGTACATTTGTGACCTAAAATTATCTAAAACCTATTGGATGAGAGGAGTTAGACCCATAATAATATTATACTCGAATTAAATCACTTTGGAGCTATTAGAAACTGAAAATAAATTTATAATAAATTAATATTTTAAGATCTTCCAAAAGTGCCCCTCATCCCTCTTATAAAAGGACACTTCTCCTTCTCTTTAATTCACACCTCCAAGCCCATTTGGATCAGAAAAAACCTGACTATTTCCTATAAAAACATACATAATATCATCCTAGATGCTAAACTTTTGGTATAAATCCATCCTAAGGAGTCCTTTTGTGCAAATCAAAAGGAGACAACCGAAAAGAGGTAATTGTTTTATCACCTCTTTCAAAGTTCTTTTCTTCTTCTACTTCCTATTTCTCTATTGTTTCCATAATAAAATAAAAAATACAGTACCTTAAAAATTATTATATATTATTATAATTATGGGACAACCATATTACTCTTTTTACCCATCCCATGATAAACAATATCACCATGCATGCGTATGTACGACTTACCGTCTCCACACTGTGGTGTAAATTTTTTTTATGTACACTTTATTTGTAAGGGTATAATGATGAATATAATGGATTTAAATAATAAATATAACATGATATTGTTTCTGTAAAATTAATATTCCATCCAATTCCATACCATTTAACCATTAAAGAAATTATACCGTCGCTCGTGTGCACGTACAACTTACCGTCTTCACGACGTGACAAGACTCATCTTCCACGTTCATCATCCAAGAATGATAATAAGAATAAATATTTTTAATAAGTATGAAATATATGAAATAATAATTCTATTGGGATTATATATATATATATACACACATACATATATTTCATTCACTTACTTCCATTCAATATGATAAGAAAATGGAAACAATGTTCATGCGTACGTACGGCCTACTATTTCCATGAATGGTGTGTTCCATTTTATTTATCTATCTATTATATATATTTATATAAATAATATAAATGATATATAAATCATGTTTTACATTCTAGAAGTAATTAAATTATGATCTAATTAATATGATAAAAAATAACACGTCAAAACATGCATGATAAAGAAAGAGATTATTACCCGAAACATTGCTTTAACTTGGAAGTTATTAATAAATAGGTAATATAAAGTCATAAATGAATCATATATGATATCATAAATGTGGATATGGTCATGTTATAATTTAATAATATTTTTGAACCATTATATATGAGGATGAATACCCCTCGACTAAAGGAAAGTATAGGGTAATGGTTAATTTTGAAATCTCATTATTATCCGAGATTGTTTATGAAAAAATGTTTATTGGGACATATTTATCATTCATGTCCATTTGTATTAAAAATGTTTTCAAAAGGAATATTTTTAAGGTTTTATTTAAGGTAATATTTAACTAAAACATCGTTATAAATTTTTTAAAGATTTATACTTCTAAACCTTTCTCATTAATGTCCATGTTTTCAAAATTGTTTTAACGATTTATTTATATGGATATAGATGTTTTAAAATGTTAATTAATTTCAAAAGTTTCAAAGTGGTATGGGAAAATTTGATTCAAAAATTTATTTTAGATATCTTATTTTATAAATTGTGTGACTTTTAATGTTTTCAAAGTAAAAAGGTATATTTCTCTAAATGAGTTTTAATGATTTTATTAGATTATTTTCATCTATGTCAACATCATTTTTTTGGATTTTATGCTTAATTGAAATTGATTTATAATTATACAAACTTTTATATGGTATTTTAGGATTTAGGATATGTTTTATTGTGAATGTTCTATTTTAATACGATTCATGGTTTATAGTTAAAGTATTAACATTTCGTATTCTAGTTTTAATAAGAGTGTTTATGTTATGTTTCACCCTTTTCATATGAAGAATGTATTGGACTTAGTAAGTGATGGGAAGGGACTGCTATAGCCCCTCAATGCATCAATAGGTCTCATTAGAAAAACTAGTATCTTGGAATAAGGCCTTGACAAAATATTTGTGTATAGTCTTAGAACAATGCCTTGACATAGTGGTTATGATGTCTGACATTATACATTCCCTCATTATGAGATTAGTTATTGATTTTACATGTGATTATTTAACTAGTAGAATATCTATGTGAATGTTTAAATGAAATTATTTGATTTATTTTTTCCATATTATTCTGAATATAATGTTTTAAAAGGATTGTGTTTTAGTTTTTTACCTTTCCTTAAAATTTTATGCTTATTTGTGATAGCTTCTGCTATATTGTTTATCCTTACTGAGCATATGAGATCACCCCTTTCTTATGTTTTATTTTCCTAGGATGCCAAAAATTGTTTTATGATTTATATGTAGGGTTAAGCTAGGGGAATAATGACATTATCAAAGGATTATCTATGATGTGTTTTATGTTATAAATTTTAATGTAAAGTTAATGTATGCAATCTATTTTCAAAGACTACTAAAATGATCAGTCCTTTGGGATTTGATTCCTTGTAATCATGAAAATTTATTAAAATAATGCACAAGATTTGGGATTATAGGGTCATGGAGTTAAATAATTAATCATCATAATTTATTCCATGATAAAGGAGTGTGGAATATATACATGTAAGTCCCACACAATTGGTTTGGTATGGAAAATCACGGTGAAAATTCGGCAGCATAACGACATCACTTAAAAATTACTAAAATGGGTTAATGAGAGATAAATGCATATATAATCATTTTTAAATGAAGTTTATAGTAATAGGGACATGTAAGGATATGTACACACATATATAATTATAAAAATAATGCATATGATAATAAATATGCTTGAATAAAAAGAGAAAGTAAAGGATGCTTACGAAATTTTGGAATGGTAACGGGTATACATGAGAGGGATTATTGGGAGAGAAAGGGGTATCTCATCATTTAGAAATAATAATGGCAGTATGGGAGAGGTTTTAAAATATACCCCATCATTATTAATTAAAAATAAAAGGGAATAATAAGATAAATAAACATAGATAAAGATGAGAAAGGAAAGAACCCTTACTTGAGTGCGTGGTTTCAAAAGCTTGAAAAAAGGATTGTTGTGAGATTGGGGAATCTTGGTAGGATTATAGAGAGGGTAGGTAAGATAAAGGATGCGATAAAATTATTTTGAGTGAAGATAAGTGGGATATTTGGTGGGTTTATATAGGAAATGAGAGGGGAATTCTTTAATATTTCACAAACTTAGGTTTTAGACTCTATATAATAAAATATTCAAAACCAAAAACCTTACATGGGTTTTCCCCATGATTTTTTCCAAAGTGGGTATATTTTAATTATTTTATTTTTCAAATGGACGAACATATTAAAATATCACCCTTTCTTATGTGGAGGTGTGTCACTCTTTTAAAGAAATGAATTTAAAATCATAAAATATATTATATATTTTGGAGGATTCATAAAGGAATTATAAAATTAATAAAATAAAATTAAAATCACATTAATTTTAAATGAAAAAAATATATATATTATTACACCCATTAAAGTATTTATTACATAATTTTGGGTCCTTATAATGTCATAAAACACACTGTATATTTATACGGTATTTAATTTTTACCCAAAAATTTGACTATCTCAGAAAATTATGAAAAATTAACCATTGTATAATTTTGATGTTATGATTCAAAAAATATTATTTATTTTATCTAAATAATTCTCTAAATATGTGCATTTTCACTTTTAAAATAAGACTCGACAATTATTGAAAAATACCAGGTTTTTGACAATAACAGTTTTTGAACCCTTATAAAAAGTACATTTCACTTCATAAAAATTATATGAAAATTTATAATTAATAAAAATTATTTAATAATAAAGTTTTATTAAAATAATATTTATTTAGAAAATCCATTAATTCATCAAAATAATCCCTTAATTGAATTTGAATATTACCTAAAAATACAATTTGTGTTTAATTGAATCAAAATCAAAATCATTTATAAAGTAACAATAAAAATGAAGATAAATTCATTATTATATAAAATATAAATATTCATATTATTAAGGTCTTGATACATATCCATTTATTATACCGACATACGCCCTAAGAGTAAGGTGTGAGATGGTGATGCTTTCATGGGCACGTTTAGCGAACATGGTTTGGGTCGTGATCTCGATGATCTTGAACTCAACCCATAAATGGTTTCTCTCATTCTTAAGTTATTGGATATCAGCTTGGTATTGAGCAAGGGAAAATACCAAAGATTTTATCTCCCTTAAAAGCTCAAATAAATGGGGTTCATAGGGAATGATTCTACTGGTTGAGTCCATCACTTCCTTTATCGGAGTCAACTAGATTTATTAAAAGCCTTATATTTATACTAATCATGTGATCACTATTAAATGAATATATTAACAAAGGTAAATATTCTTAATGGTCTTTTAAATCCAATAAGATATAACCAATTAAGTTCATGTGTTTTCTATAACCATATTACAGAATAAGACATTTAATTAAATCAAAAAGAGAAACTTCATTTATAACAGTTTGGGTCGTTAAAATCTTACCCCTTAAGAAAATTTTCCATTGAAATTTTCAATTACCACATTAAAATAGATAAGGGTAACTCTATTTCATTACCTCCTCCAGTTCCCATGTTGATTTTTGAAACATGTGGTTTCTCCACAACACTTTGACCAGGTGCATTGTCTTATTCTATTGAACTTTGTCTCTACGATCTAATATATTCACCGGATGCTCATCATAAGAGATTTTATTATCCATTGGTACCACCTCTAGATTAAATACATATGAGAGGTCTGGTATGTACTTCCTCAATAGGTATACATGGAATTCATAATGTTCTTGAGATATGTTAGGTGGGAGTGCTAGTTGGTAGGCCACCGCTCGGATGTGATCAATGATATCAAAGGGGTCGATGTATCTTGGAATAATCTTTAAATTCTTTCCAAATTTAATAACTTTATTCCATAGAGATATGTGAAGGAAAACCGTGTATCCAACATCAAACTCTAGGTCTCATCAACAATTGTCACCGTAGCTCTTCTGTCGACTTTGAGCAGCCTTGATGTGCTACTGAATGGTCTTAAACTTATTCAACATTTCCTTGACCATTTTAGGACCAAGAAGCTTTCATCCCCCAAATTCATCCCAACATGAAAGTGTTATACACCTCTTCCCATAAAGTGATTTATAGGGATCCATTTGGATGCTCGAGTGGAAACTATTGTTTTAAAAGAACTCAACCAAAGGAAGATATTGATCCCATCCTCATTTTAAGTCCATTTAGAATGCTCTCAACATGTACTCAAGTGTCTGAATAGTCTAATCATATTGGAAATAAGTTTGAGGGTAATAGGCCGTGCTGAAGTTCAAATCAATATTTAGAGCATGCTGGAGACTCTTCTAGAAATTATAGTTGAATCTTGGATCATGATCTGATACAATCAATAGTGGTACACCATGTAGCCTCACCACTTCTATGATGTATATCCATGCAAGTTGATAAATGATAAATCATCTTGAATCACAATGAAGTGTGAATTCTTTGTAAGACGATCCACCACAACCCAAATAGCATTGTTTCCTCTAAATTTCTTAGGAATCCCAATGACCAAGTCTATGCTGATATTTTCACATTTCCATGTAGGTATGGGTAATGGTTTCATCATCCCATTAGATGTTTGCCTTTTTTCCTTTACTTTCTAAAATAAAAGACATATTGATGTATATTCTATGATATAATTCTTCATATTGTCCCACCAATAGTGTTCTAGGAGATCTCGATATATCTTTGTGATTCAAGGATGGATAGAGAATGTTGATCTATGTGCATAAACTAAAAAAATACTTCTTTAACTCTGAATTTTATGGTACACATAGTATTTACCCAAATCATACAACACCTTATTCATTAACATTGAACTCTGAGGATTTACCTTTTCTTATAGTTTCCACTTTCTTCAGAATTCCCACATCATCTCTTTGAGCATCCTTTTACCTCTCTAGAAGATACAGTTGTTTAATCATTTATGAAAGGATTGATGATGTTCATTTCTTTATGATTCCCATGTACATCCTATTTACATCTCAGAATATTGGATCCTTATCAATTATCATCAATTATATAATTCCTGGATCTTCTCTACTTAGAGAATCTTCCAGTTTATTCTCTTTCCCAAGATGGTAGTGAATTGAGCAGTCATAGTCTTTGATCAGCTATAACCCTCTTTGCTGGTACATATTTAGCTCTTTTTGTGTGAATATATACTTGAGACTTTTGTGATCTGTATATATTTCACACTTCTCCCAAAAGAGATAAATTCACCAAATTTTTAAATCAAAAATCACTATAGCCAACTCCAGATCATGTGTTGGATAGTTCTGTTCATGAACTTTCAACTACCTTGAAGCATAGGCAATGACTTTGTCATTTTTCATCAATACATATCCCAAGACCTTCTTCAAAGCATCACTAAATACCATGAAAATATCACCACTTGTGGGTAGCACGAGCACAGGTGTAGTGATAATCCTCCTTTTCAATTCCTTGAAGATTTCTTTGCATTCATCATTCCAAGAAAATTTTACTCCCTTTAGAGTTAGTTTGGTAAGAGGGTTTGAAAATTGTGAGAAATTTCCCATGAATTGCTATAATACCCAGATAACCCAAGGAGAATACGGATATCTATCATATATTTTTTCCTCAACCATACTTTAATTTCTTTTGATTTTAAAAGGTCTACAGATATCCCATTATTTGTGATGATATGCCCCAAGAAAGAGACTTCCTTCAACTAGAACTCATATTTTCTATACTTAGCATAAATATTTTCCTTTCACAAGGTCTTTAGCACAGTACTAAAATATGCCTCATGCTCCTCCTTAATTTTACAGTATATTAGAATATCATCTATAAAGACTACCAAAATTTTTTCAAGGTAATGTCTAAATACTCTATTCATCAAGTCCATGAAGATTTCTGGAGCATTAGTGGGTCTGAATGGAATTATTTTGAACTCATAGTTCCCATACCTTGTACAAAAAGTAGTCTTGGGGATATCACCCTTCTTCAGCCTAACCTGGTGATATCCCAACCATAGATCCACCTTGGAAAAGTATTGTGTTTGACGTAGCTGATCAAACAGTTCATCAATCTATGAAAGAGTATACTTTTTCTTTATTGTGATCTTGTTGAGATAATGATAATCAATGAAAAGGTGCATTGACCCATCTCACTTCTTGACTAATGGGACTAGTGCACCCTATGGTGAAGAACTTGGGCATATGAAACCTTTATCCATATTCACCAGTAGTTTTTTATTTAGCTTCTCAAGTTTCACAACAACCATTCTATATGGATTCTTGGATAATGGTAACTCCCCAGGTATAAGCTTTATTGAAAATTAAACATCTCGGCTAGGAGGAAGACCAACCAATTCCTTAGGAAACACATCAGTTTATGAACTCACAATGGGCATATCTTCAAGGAAAATTATTTCCTTAAACTCAATCATTTGATCTAGATATGCTTCATTATAGGGAAATAATATCCATTCTTGATATGATGATGCTAAAGAAGATTCATCCTCCTCATTGCGCTTGTACAAAATTAGGGGTCGATTCTTAATAAAGAGAGTGATTTCCTTCTAACAAAAATATATGTTGGATTTATATAGATAAAGAAGATCCATTCCCATAATTGCATCAAATTCCACCAAAGGGAGTATGAAAAGTTTCTCTAGGAAGTTAAGCCCAAAAATTGTGACATGGAGGAGTAATATACTTGGGATGAAATAATTATCCCATTTTCCATCTTCACTGATAACTCCACTTCCATGCTTTGTGATGGTGTATGAATAGTTATACTAAAATTTTGTGATATGAAGGAATGAATAGAACTAAAATAAAAAAGTACGTTTGCTGTTCTTGAATGAATAACCAATGTAACTGTCACCACCTCAATGTCAGGATGTACTTCGACAGTTATGATGGAAAAATATCTCCCTTACTACCTGGAGGTTGTTGGTTGTTTCCAAAAAACCTTGGCTTAGTGCATTAGTTTTTAAAATAGCATGGTTCCTTGTAGTTGTAGCTATGAACAATACGCTGAGGTTTGATTGGAGCATTCCTTTCCTCCATCGCAGTAGTGGGTTTTTCCTATCGATAATCTTGGGCTAGCTGCCCTTCCTTCCCGCACCTAAATCATTTCCTCATCTCCTTCAGGAAATTTATAGGGTGCTTCTTTCTACACCTTTGGCAAGTGGGATGTTGAAATTTCATGTCACCATTAGATCTATGTATCAGACTTACAGAATTGATCTCCACTTTCTGCTTCTTATCCTCATGATACCCTTGAGATTCACTGATCTCCATTTTGACTTTGAGGGCACATCGGATAATTTCTTTATAGCTATCAAATTCATGGATTTCCTGGGATTTCCATATTCTAGGTTTTATCCCACCAAATAAGTGGTCAAACTTTCACTCGGGGGTAATGACAAAGATGGAGGCATATCATGAAAGCCTTGTGAAGTTTTCCTCATACAACCTGACAGATTCATCATCTTTTTTTCTTGAGGGAAAGGAAATTTATTTCCATTTTAAGTTAGAGGGTGTGGGAAAAATATTTATCAAAAAACATTTTCCAGAAATTATTCCATCCCATTGTCATAATCTCTTCCTCAGGCTTCATAATTTTTATCAATGTCCACCATTGATCAACTTCACTCTCCATACGATAAAAAACCAAAAGAACCTTCCCTTGTTCGGAGCAATGAAGGATGGAGAAGATCTTCCCAATAGATTGGATCCATTATTCGGTGATTAAGGGATTAAATGATCCATTTAAAGTAGGAGGCCTTTGTCACATGAAGCTCTCAATTGAGGCTTGTTATCTTTTGGGGGGATTTGGATGCTCTTATTGATCTAGGTTTCTATTTAAAACTTGAGTTAGTTGAGAGTGTATCATCATGAAGTTCATTATTCCTACTCCCATTGGGTTGGGTATCTCCTTAGGGAAGTAGTCACATTTCCCTTCACGATGATTGTTTAATCGATTCCTCTTATCTTCGGCCATTGTCTAGAATAAAAGGAAAATTATGGACGAATATTTTCAAACTATTAAACACATAAAGGATAATCCAATGACAATAAAGGGATAAGTTATAAATTACATGTATTTCCTTAACTTATGAGTTTCTAGGCTTCAATCTATGCTACCCATGATCTATTTACTAAAATATATTCTTATGGGAATTTTTATTCTCTTAATTATGGTTTGTATTGATCTTATGAGTTTACCAAAACATATCCCATGAGAGTGTCAAACCAGGTGCACAGTAAGGCCCTTTTTCATGTACCAGGTTACCCCAAGTTAGGCCCAAGACACCTTCTAGGTAACCACCCAACCAAAGGCCAACCTTTCTCTAATAATGAGAAACTCATCCAAGAGAAACCTGAGAAAATGAAACCTGCAGCTGAAATGATAAAATAGGCATGAGCATTAAAAATTCTCAATAGTGTTGCCATGATAAACCACAGAATCCAATGTATCCTTTCCCAAAATAGTCCACTAATACAAGTTTGAAATACAATTATAAAATTAGGGTTTTCAAATTTTAAAATAAGCAACATGATTTTTTTTTTCATTTAGAAATCCAGCAGGCACTACATGATATTTCAATAAAACCATTTTTTAATTTTATAAAAAAAACCCGAGACAAAAGAAAGAAAAGCTGGCTAAAATAATACAAGTAAACAAGTAAAGATAGAAATAATCAGTATGAAAAAAAGTAGACAAACAATATAAATAATATAGTAACCATGGGTGATCCTAAACATCCCTAGAAGACTCCTGGATGTACTCGGTTTCGGAACCACCTGATGGTGTATGGTGAAGCTCCTAAGTCTATAACCAACTGGCCGCCCTATAACTGACCAATCTAGTGGCAAAGCCCACCTGACCTAACAACCAATCTAGGGGGTACCAACCCGTCTAATTGGGGTTGATCAGTAACCGTCACTCAATCATCTAAAAGATTCTCAGGAACCCATGGTGGTTTTAGTAATACTGTGTAAGTCAGAAGGCCCTCACACGCGTGGCTCATCTCACCTCACTTGCCTTTCCCAAACATGGACGCTTCCTATGCATTCACCCATAAAGGGTTACCCTAGATAGAAGCACCCCCAAATACGCATTCAAGAATAACAAAGTTCCAACCGGTCCATCACACCATTTAACATTTAAACCATTTCATAAAATGTTCAAAGTTTCCAATCGGACATACACTTTCGCCAGAGCATAATCTTCTTTAAAAGTTTGTACAAATGTTACCCTTGGGATAAAAGTGCCAAACGGTCCTTTAACTCAACATGTCTAAAATTATTACCCAAAACATAAAACAAACACCACTTTTTTACTTTACAAAGACAAACTGTCATACGCTCAAGATTTCATTTCAATCCATTTTGGAAACCACACAATGAACCCAAATTCATTTGGAAATCAAGAACCATTTTCACAAAATTACCACTCTCTTTTCAAATAAAACCCAAACGCACACCGAAACACTTTTCATACATGACTCACATTTCAAACATCCTTTAAAAAATCATTTAATCATTTAGCAAAACATTTTAAAATTACCATACAAAGTCTTACATCATGATCTCACCAAGTTCACATGCGGAATCCATTTTAAAATCAAATGCATACCCAAATGCTTGAAAAACAAAAACTACTCTGCACCTTTCCAAAAACTAACTTGCACCACATGCACAGCCAAAAGAACTATTCCACAATTAAATAACTCATTTTCACTATTAAATAAATCACTATGAAAAGTTATTAAGCAATTTTAAGAAGCAACACATTTCCTAAAACACAAAACTCACTCAAATCTTCTTTTGTGACTAATTACATATCAACGCCACACCAAAACACAGTTTTCAGTCTTTGCACAATTAAATAAATTAATTACACAGTTCATAAAATACTAGAAAGTGGCACACTATGGGTTTTAATCAACTAAAACACCTCATACCACATGACGTGATTCAATTGAATAAGTCAATATATATTAAACCTACTCGAAAGGTGAGTTTGCACCCAAAAATTTAATTATAGAACATGATAAACCAATTAACTAGGTAAAAAGGTTCCTCAAATAATATCTATATATAGAATTAGCTTCACTAATCAAATTCTTATTCCAAAAAACTATTTTAAACAATTTTTAAATGACACAAAAACATTACAACGAATAAGGTATTATACCTATGTAGATGCAAAAGATATTTCAAAAAATTATTTCAAACACACAAGTGTCATGAGCTGTGTGGGAAAGAAAAACAGTCGGAAGCGCCTACCTCAAACCAAGCTCGGACCTGACAAAACTCTGATGGGAGGAAGAACAAACCCTCACAGACTAATCGTGAATGCTGAACAATGATAAAAACACATGACACACAACCCATGATAGTATTAGGATTGATCAAAATTTAAATGAAAACACAAAATATGAAGTGAAGGGAAAATAAACAAGAAAATAATCAAATTAAAAAATAAATAAAAATAAATAAATTAATAAATGAATGAATTAATGAATATACCAGAGGAGGCTGTTGTCGGTCAGAGCGGGAGAGGAAGTGGGAAGGAGGCGCGACGAGACTGGTGGGGTCCGAAGCAAGGAGGGCAGGGGATTTTTGAGCTACCAGAAAAGGGAAACAATGAGGGGGTCAGAGAACATCTAGGATGGAGGTGTGGTGGAGCGAGGCGGTTAGACGGGGAGGTTAGGTGCACTGCTGGTCGGTGCAAGCCGAAGTAGCGAGGGTAGAGGTGGCCTGGATGGAGGTTGGCCAGAGCGAGGACCACCTTGTGAATAGGGAGGGCGGCCACAGGGTGCGCCTAAGAGAGGAGAATCAGCTGCATAAGAAGGCCCATGCGATAAGAGGATGAAGTTGGATGCACAATGATACTGTTCCATGTCATAAGGATAAGAAGGAGGAGGCGAGGCCTGCTATGCCATTGGAAGTCAGGGCGGAGGTGGCGTGAGGTCGTGGTGCAGGTGGGAGGCCAATGTGCGGAGGGCGAAGGTAGGATGGTGGGGTAGCTGGGCAAGGAGAACGCGAAGGGGGGAGCACTGAGGGGTGTAGCGTGGGGAGCTGGGATGCTGTAGGAGTGAAGGCGGTGGGAATTGGGGTCGGGGTTGCAGCACTACTGCGCAACCAATCAAAGGGGAAAAGGGGGGCGATGCGGGTAGATTATGATTTGCTGATTTTTTTTCATTTTTTATATTAATAATAATAATAATATTAGTAGTAGTAATAATAATAATAATAATAATAATAATAATAATACTAGAATGATAATAATAATAATAATGATACAAATACTAATAATAATAATAAAACCAAAAAAATATAAAAATAAAAATAACAATAATTAAGATAATATTAATAAAATTTATTCACAATAAAAATAATAATTATAAAAATAATAATAATAATAATAATAATAATAATGATAATAATAATAATAGTAATAATAATAATAATAATAATAATAATTAGAAAAATATTGACCCCTGTGCCGGCTGTACGCCTACCACCAACCGCACGGTGACCGTGCACAAGTCCGAAACCTAGTGGACATACTAAACCACAATAGTTTTTATTATGGGACCCTGCCTGGACCTTGGCGCAAGGACCCAAATCCAAGTATTAATAAAATAAAAATTAATTTAAAAAAACATGTGTGACAATTCTCCCCACCACCGACACTTTTTCCCCTAGAAAGTCACCCAGCTGAAGAATAGACAAAACAAGAATCTATGCCCGATTGAAACCGAAAGAAACCACAACACAAGAGAACAGGAGAACATGAGAGGGTTCTCCCCACCACAAGAACTCAACTAGTGTGGAAATATAACACCCAAACATACCACCCTGGGAAGGGGGGGGGGATGTGAGAACTTCCAACCCATCCAAACTATCTTCTATAGCATGAGTGAACACCCCCACTAAACCTTGAAACTCTCAAACTGGACCAAAACTCTGAATACTGGAGAAAAAACCCTAATCAAAACTTAACTCAAACAGTAAACCCAAGTATAACCACAAGCATCGATTCTTCTACAAGAACTTACATCTCCAAACAAACATAGATAAACAGAGATCAACATATATAGGGGTCAAACACACTTTTAAGAAAAACACACGATTCAGAAAATCATAATCCAACAAAAAAAACCATCGGATTACAACAAAACATGTCTATTATAACTCCATGATGAAGAAATGAACTTACAATGACGTCCAAACTTTAACATCAGAAAAATAAAGGATGAAAAGACTTTAAATGTTCCACTGCCAACACAGAACACAAAACTCGGACCAAAGCTTCACACCCCTAGAAACCCCTGACTGCGCGTGGGCTTCACCCCAAGACCTGTGGCTAGGGCTCTAATGTCCTAAGCATCTTCTGCCTCACAGTCAGGCACTGGAATCCCTTGGTCACAGCTTCTTCTTCAGATGATGCTTCCTACAAAACTTCTCTAGATAACCCAAACATCCTCAATGATGAAATGTCTTCAGAGGGAGGCGACATGATGGCTTCACGTGCCCGAACCGGCCACACTGGTGGCACACCACTGAATGGTCTGAAGAACTGGAAGCCCAAAATACTATATAGGACTCATTATAAATAGGTCCCTCTGGAACACCCTGCTCACCAGATGGGAAACATTCACGAGCAATTGGATACACTGGATTTCCGACCATCTGCGCTCCGGAAACCAACTCAGCTAGGAACGCCTCATCCAACAGCTTCTCGAAACAATGGTCCTTAGAAGGGTGGACCCACTCCTTGATCTCTGGATGAAGACCCCTGATGAAGAGATAGGTCTTCATCAAATCTTGTGAGGATTCCTCCAAAGAAAAGGACACAAGTTCCTTAAAATGGTCAACATATGCTTTCACTGTACGTTGGCCTTGTTGAATACGCATGAGTTCTTCCCTTTTCTTTATCTTCACCTCTTCAGGTATAAACAATTGGACGAAGATGGATTTAAGACATCCCATGTCATCCCAACTTTCATTGATGGTGGGGAAACCAACTCCCATTCATCCGGAGCTGGACCTTAAAAAAACCCCAAAACAGCATGCACTCTGACAGCTTTGGGAGTTCCCAATACCTTGAGGACACGTTTGACCTCTTCAAGTCACTCTGCTGCCTCTAACAGACCTCAATCATCGTGAAGGATAGACAACGTCCGAGAAGGACCAAAATATGGGAATGACATATCAGAAACTTTGGTGACATTTCTAGGAGGCATTTTATGAACAACATATAAAACACAGAGCCAAAACCAATATCAAGTCGAAGCAATATCATTGAAAATGCTTTCACCAAAAAACAACCAGCTCAAAAACCAAACAAATAAAAACACAACTCAAAATTCCCTTTTCGAAATCCCCTTTTCATTTTAAATTTCAAAACCTCCTTCTCTCAAAGCCACTTTCCAAATACCAAACCCACATTTCAAACCAAATTCAATTTCCAAAATCATTTTCCCTTTTCAAAATTACTTTAGAAAAATAAGGTCAAGCCTTTAATTCCAAGTGCACACCCTAGTATTACCATGAACCGTTGCACATGTCTTCATCCACTTTTATCCATATACACCAACATGCACTTCCCATACATTCCATAACATGTGAAAACATTCATAAAGATTACTTGAGGTTGCACCCAAACCATATCTCTACCAGTTCCAAGAAAACACCGGATTTTTAAACCAAGAGCTTTCAGTTTAAAAAAAATCCATTTCACAAATTTAAAGCCATTTAAAAAAATAATTCTCATTTCAAAAATTATTTTCCATTTTCAAAAGTTCACTTACAACAATCAGAACCAAGACGACACTCAACTTGCATCAAACTACCAGACTGAAGGACTAGTAGTTACACTTAACCTGGCGACATGGTAGTAGTCCATGTCCCAAGTAAGTGTCAACAACTTGGAGGAACTTAAACTGTGTACTTGGACTCCACATGGGTCACTACTCCATGTGAAATCATGATGTAATATCAGCTTGCCTCCATTTTCATCCATCAATCTAAAACGAACCAAAAAAAGGAATCAATTCTCGGACTACCCCTGACGACTCAAGGTTTGGAATGGGTGAGACTTCATGACGCCCTTCCTGTACCTACCTCTCTAGTCCCAAAAGTCCTAATATCTATATACTGGACATCCAAAATAACAAGAACTTTCCTTTGATACCATTTTGTCATGAACCAAACCGGGTCGACCTTGAACCGGTCACTCGAGCCAGTCTGCGACATGACCTGAGGTGCGTTCCTGATCCCTTTGGGCTAGCAACCAGTGCCGGGCATCAAAATTAACTATTGGGAATGATTTGGCCCATAAAAGAAAAATAAATAATCCATAATAAAAAGAACAATAAAATTGAACTCTAGCAGCAGAAAAGAAATAAACAAAACAACTCAACATACCTTCATGTGACCTTCTAGGTCACCACCCAACCAAAGGCCAACCTTGCTCCAATAATGATAAACTCAGCCAAGAGAAAACTGAGAAAATGAAACCTACAGCTAAAATGATAAAATAGGCATGAGCATTAAAAATGATCAGTAAGGTTGCCAAGATAAACCACAAAATCCAACGTCTCCTTTCCCAAAATAGTCCACTAACACAAGTTTGAAATACAATTATAAAATTAGGGTTTTCACATTTTAAAATAAGCAACATGATTTTTTTTCATTTATAAATCCAGCAGGCGCTACATGCTATTTCAATAAAACCATTTTTTTATTTTATAAACAAAATCCGAGACAAAAGAAAGCAAAGTTGGCTAAAATAATACAGGTAAACAAGGTAAGTTGGAAATAATCAGTATAAAATAAAGTAGGAAAACAATGTAAATAATATAGTAACCATGGGTGATCATAAACATCCCTAGAAGACCCCTGTATGTACTCAATTTTGGAACCACCTGCCGACATATGGTGAAGCTCCTAAGTCTATAACCAACTGGCCGCCCTATAACTGACCAATCTAGTGGCAAAGCCCACTTGGCCTAACAACCAATCTAGGGGGTACCAACCCCTCTAATAGGGGTTGATCAGTAACCGTCACTCGATCATCTAAAAGACTACCCAGAACCCATGCTGGTTTTAGTAATACTATGTAAGTAGGAAGGCCCTCACATGTATGACTCATCTCACCACACTTTCCTTCCCCAAACACGGATGCTTCCTATGCATTCACCCATAAGGGGTTACCCTAGATAGGACCGCCCCAGAATACACATTCAAGCATTTCACATTAACAAAGTGTCAACCGGTCCGTCACACCATTTAACGTTTAAACCATTTCATAAAATGTTCAAAGTTTCCAATTGGGTATACACTTTTGCTAGAGCACAATCTCCTTTAAAATTTAGTACAAACGTTACCCTTGGGTTAAAAGTGCCAAACATGCCATTAACTCAACATGTCTAAAATTATTGAACAGAACATAACACAAACACCACTTTTTCCTTTACAAATCCAAACAGGCATACGCTCAAGATTTCAATTCAAACCATTTCAGAAATCACACAAATAACCCAAATTCATTTATAAAGCAAGAACCATTTTCACAAAATTACCACTCTCTTTTCAAATAAAACCCAAACGCACATTGAAACACTTTTCATCCACGACTCATATTTCAAACATCCTTTGACAAATCATTTAATCATTTAGTAAAACATTTCAAAAGGACCAAACAAAGTCTTACATCACGATCTCACCAAGTTCACATGTGAAATCCATTTTAAAATCAAATGAATACCCAAACGCTTAAAAAAAACTACTCTACACCTTTCCAAAAACTAACTCGCACCACATGAACAACCAAAATAACTATTCCACAATTAAAGAAATAATTTTCACTATTAAATAAATCACTATGAAATGTTATTAAACAATTTTAAGAATAAACACATGGAATAAAACACAAAACTCACTCAAATATTCTTTTGTGACTAATTGCGCATCGACGCCACACCAAAACACAGTTTGCAGTCTTTGCGCAGTTAAATACATTAATTACAAAGTTCATAAAATACTGGAAAGTGGCACACTATAGGTTTTAATCAAATAAAACACCTCATTCTACATGACATTCTACAATTTAATAAGTCAATGCATATTAAACCTACTCGAAAGGTGAGTTGGCACCCAAAAATTTAATTATAGAACATGCTAAACCAGTTAACTAGGTAAAAAGGTTCATCAAATAATATTTATATACAGAATCACCTTCACAAAATCAAAGAATTATTCAAAAAAATATTTGAAACAATTTTTAAATGACACAAAAACATTGCAATGAATAAGGTAATATACCTATAGAGATGCAAAAGATATTTCAAAAAATTATTTAAAACACGCAAGTGTCATGAGCTATGTGGGAAGGGAAAATAGTCAAAAGCACCTACCTCAAACGAAGTGCAGATGCGATAAAACTTTGATGGGAGGAAGAACAACCCCTCATGGACTAACCATTCATGTTGAATAGTGATAAAAACACATGACACACAACCTGCGATAGTATTAGGATTTATCCAAATTTAAATGAAAACACAAAATATGAAATGAGGGAAAAAATAAACAAGAAAATAAATAAATAAATAAATAAATAAATAAATAAACAAATAAACAAATAAATAAATCAATGAATGAATGAATATACCGGAGGAATCCACTGTCGGTCAGAGTGGGAGAGGAAGCACGAAGGAGGCACGACATGGCTAGCGGGGTCCGAAGCAAGGAGGGAAGAGGGTTTTCTGGGCTGCCGAAAAAGGGAAACGGTGAGGGGTTCAGAGAACGGCTTGGACGGAGGTGTGGTGGAGTGAGGATGTTGGATATGGAGGTTAGGTGCGTTGCTGGTCGGTGCAAGACGAAGCAGCGAGGGTGGAGGGGGCCTGGCCGGAGGCTGGCTGGAGCAGGGACTGCTGTGCGGATAGGGAAAGCGGCCGCGGGGTACACTGACGAGAGGAGAATCAGCTGCGGAAGAAGGTCATCATGGAAGGAGGATGAAGCTGGATGCACAAAGCTGCTGTGCCACATTGTGAGGAGAAGAAGGAGGAGGTGAGGCCTGCTACGTCATTGGAAGTCAAGGCTGAGGTGGCGTGAGGTCGTGGCGTAGGTGGGAGGCCGATGTACGGAGGGTTAAGGCAGGGTGGCGGGGCTACTGAGTAAGGCGAACGCGAAGGGGGGGGGGCACCGAGGGGTGTAGCATGGAGAACAAGGCAGCTGCAGGAGTGAAGGTGGTGGGAATTGGGGTCGGGGCTGCAGTGTTGCTGCGTAGCCAATAAAAGGGGAAGGGGGGGGGCGACATAGGTATATTAGGGTTTGCTGATTTTTTTTAATTTTTTTATATTAATAATAATAATATTAGTAATATTAAAAATATTAATAATAATAATAATAATACCAGAATGATAATAATAATAATAATGATACAAATAATAATAATAATAATAATAACAATAAAACCAAAAATAATAATAATAAAAATAATAATAATAAAGATAATATTAATAAAATTTATTAACAACAACAACAACAAAAATAATAATAATAATAAGAATAATAATGAAAATAATAATAATAATAATAATTAGCAATAGCCTGACCCCTGGGCCGGCCGTGCACCTACCACCAACCATGCGGTGACCATGCAAAAGTCTAAAACCCAGTGGACATACTAGACGACAAATTTTTTTAATCCAAGACCCTGCCTAGACCTCGGCGTGAGGACCCGAAGCCAAGGATTAATAAAATAAAAATTAATTAAAAAAAACGGGTGTGACATCACTACATTATAGCAACAATAGAAGAGATATGTAAACATATTATGAAACTGGTACATATATATGGATAGGAACATATTCCTATCCTAAAAACTAGAGCAACATATCACCATGATCAGTACGAATAAGTGGACAATTCAGAGCAAGTGCACATTATTTCTCCCATCTAGGAGAATTATCAGCATATTTCGATAAAGGATGAGGCACATGAGTGAGATCATATTCTCATTCCAACCAGCCTCACCAACTCAGTTTGGAACATGTATTGGGAAAGACACACATTTCTATCGAAAAAGACCGACGGCGTACCCCAAAGGCATAGTATAGGGCTAATATCCCTATTCTGACCAGGGCTCACTAACTCATCTTGCACATGCACCAGGACACGCGCATATTCCTATAGAAAAAGACCAATGACATAATCCAAAGGCATAGGACTAGGATCATATCCCTGCTAATAAAACTACTCATCATATTCTAGAATCTCATAGAAGCCAAGATCATATCACTAGTTTCACTAATGAACGACTGTACTAGCATCTTTCAGAGGCTATACAGGAGGAGGATCATATCCCTTCTCCAGTTCCAGAGGTCTATAGACATATTCTAACAAGGAATATATATTTGAATTAGGCTCATATCCCTACTTCATCTAGTATTGACTGACATATTTTGGTAACCACACACATAGAGTTTCATATTCCTATCGATAATACAGAAGTTCAATGGAATACTCCAGCAAATTCTCAGAAATGGGATCATATCCCCACAACACCAGATGGTTATCAACATGTTCTAACAACTTTCATGAAACATGAAATATTCCTACTCAATACCAAAAGTTAGGTTGTCATATTTTGACCATGATGAAGAATGTGGCTCATATCCTTAATCTTCTCAATTCTAATGTCCTTGAGTTTGTTCAATGCATATTTGCAACACCTCAAGGGTCTATTGACTCTTCAACCAAAGTATAAGTTTATCATTACCAAAATAGTCCTCATGGTAGTATAGAGATGGATCATAGAGAATCTAATCCTAACATCCTCCATGGTAAACCTCCCCATGGTGATATATCTCTCAATCAAGAAAATCCCCCCCATTCCTAGACACCTTCATACATAGAGGTTCTCAAAACTCAGACACCTTTTTATAAAGAGGTGATCGAAACACTAGGTTTAACTATATATAGTGCCTCATCAACCATCAAAAGAACATTACCATGCTCATCAGGTGACTTAGAGAAGCAACCTCTATGGTCTGACTAGGTGGAGGCATATCAATATGATAAAGAAAAGGCCTACATGGATATATGGAGGGAGTTAGCTAGAAACAACATCCCAACTATGTTCTGACCCATCACCACTTCCTAATATGAGATACCATAAGATCTAGTGAATGAGTGAATGACTTAACTATACCAAAACATATGGGAAACACATCAGAAGTTGAAGGATAAACACCTCCCTTATCAAGGATATGATGGTAATCTCTAGATTGTAAGTACACTCTATTTTCATATGGATATAGTCTCATTCTCTATAGACCAAAACCTAGGGATGGGAGAACATGGAAAACACCAATGAAGTGTTTGTATTAGGATCATAAAAAATGTACATTGACTGGTTTCTAAATCCTAATCAGACGAACACATATGAGGATGGGAAAATTATGGAGCATTGCATTTCAATATGTCTCCAGAATAGAAGAACTTCAGAAATATGAAATTCTGTAATGTCATAGACACAGAATAAATTAGGGTACTAGGTAACACATGAGCCATTTGGTGAATAAAGTGAAATTATCCCACTTAGAATGCACAAATACATTATGAATAGAGGGATATGGTTGCTAAAAAACCTTTAAGATGTCCCCTTGAACAAATGAAAACACATTTTTGATGCATAAGCTGAGGTTTTGGACTATTAGACAACTTCCCATAGAATATGACTCCTATCATAGGTTTCTATTGAACACAACTCATAAACAATCACAACTGTGCCAAATCAAATAGATCACAATAGTAGCCACCATAGCAACTATCCGGGAGTGAACCTAGCCCATAGACTAGTGGCATTTTTATCACTGACTCCACCCCTCAGGTCATCCTACCCTGATTAGATTTACTAAATATTAGAGAAAAATGAAAATCAACCCTAGCTGATAGGTTTGGGGGAATTTATATCTCAATCGCTATCAAAAGGTTCATCACACCTCGAGAGGGTACCGGGGAAATCAACAATGGTTCTAGATCAACCCCATTCCTTAGGTCTAGGGGAATTTATATCTCAATTTATATCTCAAGATCCATCAAATCCTCAACTAGAATTATCAGATCCTCAAACAAAGGAATAGAAAGTGCTGATAATGGCTCCAAATTATCCCCATCCCATAGTCATGGGGTCATTTTTATCATTATCATCACCCCAGAAGGGATCTTTCTTATCCAAGTTGGGAAGAAAATATTATTGGACAACATCCCATCTATTCCTCTTACCGAAAGACACATCTTTTCTATTTGGGGATCATTAAGAAAACACGACCAAAAACTCCCTTAATTTTACTATTCACAAAGTGAGATGGAAGGAATGTATGAAGGAAATAAAACCCCATAAGGATCATAAACCAAAATGGTCCAATATGGCTAGGGGTTATAGAAATGACCATGATGTAACCTTGAAAGGAGGAGTAGGTAGTGTAGAATCACCCTATTTCATTAAGAGTAATGGGATCACTACCATTTCTTGATACACCTCAGTGAATGTCAACACCATAAACATGAAAAATGATGTATACCAATATGAAAACACAAATTATTGAAATGAGGAAACCACACCTCAAGAGGTAGGTGATCTGAATGCACCAATTGAGGCTGCATGTACATGGAATCAGAGAAGGATCCAAAAACCAACACCTATGAATAAAGAATTTCCACCTCTAAGGAAGAACACTAACAATGATAAAGGGAAAGGTGTGGTTCCATCCACTCACCACCCAAAGGACTAGAGATTACATCCATAGAGGAATGGATAGCTGAGTATGAGAATGAGATATAGAATCTTAGACAACTCAATAAAGAACTACTCAGGGGAAACATTCCAATTAAGTATCTTCTTCAAATAGAAGTTAATATCCATTAGACTATACATTAATAGAGAGATTAACCTTCTATAATAGTAGATTTTTAGCACTAGTCTATCTCTAAATCTAGGTAATCAGACTATATAAATGATGAAGTTGTATATGATTGAAACTTTCTTACACTATGGAGAAAACCTCTCCCCTTTTAGGGTGATAATTCAGTCATAAAATAGATTGAAAATTATTGAGATATAAAAATGGGGCCACATCATCAAGCCTCTACCACTCCCTATAAACGGGAGGCGATCCAAATAGCAGCACCTCCAGAACTCCTCAACGCCATTAAATCCCTGACCACTTTAATGGAAGCCATGGAAGGGTGATGCACACCCATTTAGGATGAAAAGAATATATATTATGAATGGCTGGATGACACTTTTCCCCAACACAATTATAGAAATACTACCTTTTAAACCTTTTATAGTGTATGATATCTATAATAACATATCAAAAACTTTGTGTCCCAATGTGGCCTAATTATAACCCATCAAGATTAGCATGAGGCAACCAAGATGAGGTGCTTTGTAGAAACTCTAATAGGTATAACTTTTGTTTGGTATAATAGCCTCCTAGTAGAATCCATTGCAAGATGGTGAGACCTTTATCATCAATTCATTTATTAGTTCATTTTTATGCTAAGTAAAATAACAATTGTTGACCTTAAAAATAGAAAAAATGAAAAAATAAGAGGGTTTATGAATTCATAACTAGATGGAAAGGTTTAACCTATTAAATCAGCATCCCTATCTTGAAATAAAAACTACTAGAACTCCATGCTGAAAATATTCAGGATGAGCTTCAAACACCTTTGATCCCGATGAATCATCGAGGAGGATTTTTTGGGTTTTTAGAAACGACATAACTCTTAGAAGATGCCATTCAACAGACCCAAGCTAAATCTTGGACCATGCCCTCAACATAGGGAAAATGTATTGGTAAGGTAGAAACAACTGTTTTTAGCCTCAAACAAGTAGTAGTTCCCATTCAAGCATCGAGGAAAGCCCTGAATCATCTAGCGCCTCCCATCTAGTGGCAATAACAAAAAAATCACTCTTGGATAGAAGAAAAAAGAGATTAGGGTCACTCATGATTTGGGTAATGGATGAATAAAGCATATTCCTTAAGAAATGAGTTGGTCCCTGGTTACTTCCTTGAAGCCATGTAAAATAATCTACTCAAGCTATCGGATCCCAAGAAACCCAACAAGGTCAACCTCATTGACCGTATTGACTACTTTCCTTTCTATAGGTGGTTGGTTTACACCATCAAGGACTACTTTTTATTTAAATAAATCCTACAAAGAACGGTTGACACTAAATATGTGACACTAGAGAATTACCTAGCATAGGTGACTTATGTAACCATCACCCAACTAGAAGAATAGGGTTACTGACAAGAGGATCTGGCCAGGTGTGGATATAATTTCGATAACTAGATGAATCGAAAGACAATTGACTGATCTCATGCCTCCCTAAGAGAATAGATTCAAAAACCAACAAAAATACTAGTACCTAGGGAGGAATCATTTAATACAGCTCCTAGTGGTAGATTTAATGATCATACATAGGAAAATACACAAGATAAAGAGTCATATCTATCTCCCACACAAGATATGAATCTTGCAAACTTTTTTCCTTCAAAATATAGAGAATAGGAACTGATATAACAAATAGAACCCTCATCGAATGAAGAACTATTTTTTTTGGTTTGGTTAACATAGTTAACTCAACAGACCATTTCTCTGATGATGAAGATTACTCTAAGTACATATTCCCTATACCTAACCAGGGAGCTAGAGGCTAAGGATTCATAAGTCAAGGGTATAGGGGATATCACAAGCATGGTAGAACCCAATATTTTGGTCATATCCCCATATAATCCATATATATAGTTAATACCCATGGGAGAGCACTCCAAAAATCCCAAAAAAAAACATGGATATGCCTCAAATCCCTCCGGTGATTGTCCAAGCCCAGTCATCATACATTAACGACTAGAAGGGGTACAATTATCTAATTATCCCAGAAAAAGGGGAAGGTTTGTGTGACCCACATTGATGGATGAAGATTCTCCCTTAACCTATTCTCAAGCACCAGGCATGACCACCTTAAACACTATAACTCCTAATCCAAAAAATAGAGAGAAACCCCACCTTGGGAAGCATAGAACTCCAGAACAAAATTACATCATTCTAAAATATTTGGCAGTTGTTCCAGCTAAACTTTCAATCCGGTATTCTCTCCAACTTTCAAAAGAACTTAGATAGGAACTCATCAAGGCCCTCCAAAGGCCATAGTATTTTGAGAAAGAAGTTTCTTTGACTGAGGTTTACTACATGAATACTATTCCATCGTAATTCCATGACACCATATCATTCACAAAACATGGTTAGGAAGAATTTATCCTGGGGAATATCATACCCCTATATATTTCAAGAAATATTGATAATGTAAACACCCAAAGGTATCTAGTTGAAAATGGTTTCAGTATCAACCTCATCTTGATTCATACCCTCCAAAATTTTAGACACAGTGAGAGGGACTTATATTTGACAAAACTAACCATTTAAGGGAATGATAAGAGTGAGAAAATACCTCTTGGGAAGATCAAGCTCAAGGCTCAATTTGGGGTTCTTACATATAATGTTGAGTTCATGTTTATCCAGCAATACATAGAATATAACACCCTCATTGGAAGACCTTGGATTCATATCCATGTTGTGATACCTTTAACATTCCACCAATGTTTTAAATAACCTATCGATGGGAAGGTTGAAATACTACATGGTGATGGTTCCCCCTTTGAGTCCTATGAATCCATATATACTAAGGCATGTTTCTAAAAAAGGGAAGGAAAACAACTAATGGTAGATGATGATATGTGGGTTGAATCCCCCAATGTATTGGGGGCCACCCCTACAAATCCCTAGAGCATGCTCAATAGTGATTATGTGTTACCCATAAATCTGATTGAGGTAGCAGAATTAATCCAAGATTCCCAGGATCCTCCTACCCCTGGTAGAATATAAGGAAACAAGCATCCCTAGAATCTCTCAACAATGAATCTAGAAGTACAATATGACAACATATCTTCCCATTTCCTCTCTTGCATTGATAGTGATAGAGATTCCATTACATTACCCACCATGCTTGAAAGTACCTCCCTAAACTTAGAGATTGAAGAAGAATATGATGATTATAGGAATGCCCCTCCCACATTTGAGGAAGGCATATCCACCACTATTGATGATCTCAGGTAGGTGAATCTAGGGATAGAAGAAGACCCAAAACCTACATTGATTAGTTCCTCCATGCCTCTCTAGGATAAGGAGATATATATTTCATTTCTAAAGCAGCTCCAATACGTGTTCACTTAGAATTACACAGAAATTATTAGGATGAACCCTGATGTGGATACACATCACATAGGCTTACTAGATAAACATAGATGTTTCAAGAAAGTATCCAGTAAGATTCACCCATATCATGATACTAATGTAGAATCTGAAGTTGAAAAATTGATCAAATCCAACTTTTTTTAAGAAGTGAAGTACCCAAAATAACTCTCCAAAATCGTCCCCTTCAAGAAAAAGAATGGGCTGATTAGGGTCTTCATCAATTTTAGGGACCTTAATAGACACTAATCGAAGGATTTTTTACCATTTTCAATCAAATTATTTGATCAATGTAACCGATAGATTCTAAGAACTTTTCTTCATGGATAGGTATTTAGGGTATAATCAGATAAAGATGACCCCTGAAGATGAAGAAGTCTCTACCTTCAGATAACCCCAGGGGATATTTTTCTACTAGTTCATGCCCTTTGGGATAAATAACACCAACACTACTTACTAACATACCATGAATTATATCTTTAATACCTTCTTGAGAAGAATATCAGAATGTTATGTTGATGACCATGTAGTTAAATATTGACAATGATATGACCACCTCATGAATATTCAAAAAAATTTTATAAATTTGAATCAACACAGTTTAAAGATGAATCTACTGAAGTTCACTTTTGAGGTAACATTAGAAAAAATCATTAGATTTATGGTATTCCACCAAGGCATAGAGGTAGATCTAGAAAAGATGAGTGTAGTCCTAGAAATTTCATCCCCTCAAAATCTTAAACAACTAAAGGGGATTCAAGGGAACATCACTTACATTCAACATTCCATCACTAACCTGGCAGGTAAATCTTTACCCTTCACCAATTTAATGAAGAAGGAAGTCACGTACCTATGGGATGAGGAATAAAAATAAGACTTTGATAATATCAAGTATTAATTATGAAACCCAATGATCTTGATGCCATTGGTAGAATAGAAACCACTTATCTTATATATGGTCTACATGGAATGGTCTCTTCATGCTACCCTAGCATAGAAAAATTATGTGTAGAATAGAAACAATATCTATTACCTTATTCAAATGATGTTGGGTACTGAGACTTAGTATTTTAACATCAAAAGGAATTTACCTGCACTATTTGCAGCACTAAAATTGAGGCATTACTTTCAACACCATAATGTCGACATGGTCACTTGTATTGAACCATTCAAGTACATCCTTGGACACCCTTTATTTATCAAGCATCTATCTCTAAGGGAAGTTATTTTATAATAATATGAAATCCAATTTGTTTAATAGAAGGTATTTAAAGGGTAGGCCTTGAATGATTTCCTTGCAGCACATCCCACCCTGGGAAGCACTCTAGTAGACACCGAACTTCCAGATAAAGAAGTGTTCTATGACCATGACACCCCCTGATGTGAGGGATATATTTTGATGGTTAATTCTAAAGTACTATTGGAAAGAGGATGGAAAAAATAAATCTCAATTTTGTTGGTCTAGATATTTTATTTGTGTCTCTAGATAAATAAAATTTTACCTACTATTTTTCATTGTATGAAGTCTACACTAATAGCGAGGTAGAATACAAATCCATCATTTTTGGCTTGGAACGATCTCTATAGCTCCAAATAGCCTACTTGAACATAAAATGGGATTTTAAGTTAGTTATAAAATAGATAAATGAAGAGTATGCCATAAAAAAGGAATAATTTTCCCCTCTCATCAATGATGTCATAGGATTGATGGAAGAATTCCCTTTTGAACCAACATTTCATCATGTAACTCGATCAAAAAATGCTCATGATGATTCAATGGATAATGAAACCATGGTCTTTGATGACCCCAATTTAGAGAAGTGGTCTTCCATGTCACAAAATAAAGGATGGACTCATTAGTCATCATTTATGACACAGAGGAAATCAATCAGGTCAATAATTCCCCAGAGTGTAATGAACCGATATCCATCCCTGAATGGATGGAGCCCATAGTTGATTATATCCAAAATGGGACCATCCCATTAGATCAAGATGAAAATGAGAATACTCGATATCAAGTAGTGAAATTTACCCCTTTGGATAAGCCAAATGAGAAAAAATCCCTCTATAAACAAGGATTAAATGGAATCCTCATCAAATACATAGCAGAAGGAAAGATTCCTGCCATCATGGAAGAAGTCCATTCTAGCTCATATGACACTCATCAGTCTTGGACCAGACTCTCCCAAAAAATTAAGAGGATTGGTTATTAAAGTAAAAAAATGTTACAAGACTATGTGGAATTCACCAAGAAATGTTATGCATGACAGATTCATTAAAACTTCAGCCATCAACCCCCCAGAGTTTTTGTATAAAGCTAAATTTTCTTGGCCATTTTTCATATTGGGAATGGATGTTGTGTGTCCATATTCCCCAGCTACAACCTAGAAATTTAAGTAAATACTTACTGCTACCAAATTATTTTCTAAGTGGGATAAGTAAATACTCCTTAAGGAAATTGGGATAAATAATATCATCAACTTCATGAAATCCAATATCATTACCAGGTTCGGAGTCCCTCACATGATGTTGATAGATAACGACACAAACTTTTATTCAACCAAGTTGAAGAAATTTTATCAGGAGTACAACATAAAATCCAACCATTCATACCTATATCATGAAGTTGAAAATGAAAAAAATGAGGCCTTCAATAAGACTCTTTAAAATATATTATAGAAAATGGTGGAAAAGGATAAGAAGTATTTTCTGGGAAGGATAATTCATGATTTATGGGCCTACCGTACCACTACACACACTATCACAGAAGAAACACCATAATCGTTGGTGTGTAAAACTAAAGAAATGTTTCCCATTTAAGTCTAGTTTCCCTCACTCCATATATCTATCTATGAAAAAATCTTAGATGAAGATAAATTTCAAAAGTGACTAGATGAGTTGGAATGAATTGATTAGAAAAGGTTGCATACACTACACAACCTCAAAGCTAATCAGAATCAGATCATACGAGCCTTTAATAAAAAGGTTTTCCACCACTCATTCCTATAAGGCGAACTAATATTAGCTTTTATAACCTCAATGATACTAGGAAAGAAACCTCTAAATTTGTAACCCAAGTGGGAAGGGACTTAGATCATTCATAATGTTTATTCCAATGTAGCTTACTCTTTGGACACAATGGATTGGGAACACGTTACACCCCCACTAATGAAAGGTTTATCAAGAAGTAATTTTCATAGATTCCATCAAGCATAAAACATACTACCACATCATGAAAGTAATAATTTAACTACACAATATCCTATGTCCTACCAAATGTTTTTAACTACACAAAATAAGTCTTATAAGAAATACATTAAATATAAAAATATCCTACATCCTACCTCATGATGTTAAAATGAATAGAAGAAGTCTTGGAAGTGAGAATTTAAACTGAAAAACATCCTACATCCTATCACATGATGTTAAACTATACAGAAGAAGTCCTAATTGTAATAATTTAAAGTGCATATTGTCATACATCCTTACCGCATGATGTTAAACTGCACCAAAGAAGTCATGGAAGCAAGAATTTAAAATACACAACACATTTCATCCTTACTACATGAAATTAAACTACATGAAATAATTTCTTACTACATGATCTTAAAATGTACATAAGACATCCTTATTACATGATGTTAAACTTCATGGAGAACATCACTTCATAGATTGTTTACTGAACATTAGATAGATCTGTGCAAAAGAAAAATGAAGTACTCCCACTATTGTGTGTGAGTTAGATCCAAGGAATATTTCCATTCAAGAAATATGTGTGGCTTGATTCTCATATCAATGAGATACATAGTGACACCTATTTCATTTATCTTTCACTAAAAAAATGACCCAATTAGAAGGGGTTATTTTTTAGTTTAGAAGGGGTTATAACACCCTATAAACACATTAGCTATGGTTATGAATAACCACAAATAATGATCCCACCTACTATTGTTAGTGATTATTTTGAGGAACTGCTGGTAAAGTGTTGTGTAATTTAGCGGTAGTTATATTATAGGGGGTTAAAAATCCCTCTAATTTCACCATGAAATCTCAATTTAGAGGGGGTTTTAACATCCTTTAACTATTTTTAAATGAAGTACTCCCACAATTGTGTGTGAGTTAGATCTAGATAAATAATATTTCCATTAAAGAACTATGTGCGGCTTGATTCTCATCTCAATGAGATACATAGTGACACCTATTTCATATATCTTGCCTTAGCCACCACATGATAAAAATACCTCTATCCTTTCTGTTAATCACCTATGTATGTTTAAGGAATTTTTTTTCATTACTTGTTTATCATATCGAGAATAGATCATATGGGATTAGGAATTTTGGTAAGGGATTCCCCACATGATCAAGGAATATCAGTTCCTGTTAGGGTTATCATAGTCCTAGATGCAAGAACTTAAAAGTCATACCAAACATCTTTACCATATGATGTTAAGATTCCTGGTTAACGTCTCTTCCATGATGTAAAACTGTGAATTTCTATGGACCTTGCTCGAGAGGACCATCACCCTTGGTGTTGGTCACCCACCACACCTCCATTTAAGAACTAAACTTGGCTTGATTTCTTCCATCATAGGACACATAGTGACACCAAAATCTCAAATCCTGGGTCTAGCCACAATATCAATGTGGAAAATACCCCTATGCATATGAGTTAGACCAACATGGATAGTTTTCCATTAAATAACTATGTAAATATTAATTCATACCATAATAGGATATGTAGTGATTCCTATATCCAAAATCCTAGGTCCATCCACAATATTAACTAAAAAAATACCCCACTCTGCATATGGGTTGGACTAGCATGGAGATTTTTCTATTCAAGAACTGTGTATGGATTTATTCCTTCTATCAATAGATATATAGTGATTCCCAAATCCAAAATCATGGGTTTATCCTTAATATAAATGGGAAAAATCCCCCCTATTCATATAGGTCATACCTACATGGAGAGTTTTTCTTTTAAGAAATATGTGTATCTTGATTCCCACCATTACATGATACGTAGTGACACCTAGATCCAAAATCCCGGGTCTAACTGTAATATCATCAGAAATAATTCCCCCGTCTGCATATGGTTCAAACATGAAAAGGGAGTTTTTAGTTAAATGACCACGTGTTTATTTATTCCTATTACCATAGGATATGTAGTGACTCCCATACTTTCAATCCTTGATCCATTCACAATATAAAAAGGTTCCCTCTCCCTACGTATTGGTCAGAATTGTGAGGGAAACTTTCATACAATAACTACATGTGTATTGATTCTTATTACTATAGGATACACAGTGACACTTAGATCTTCAATCCTGGGTCCTGCTGCAACATATATAATGATAAGAATGCAACCTCCCTTCATATGGGAGGGACCTATGTGGGGAACTATCTAAGAACTCCAGGTGGATTTATTACTTCCAACACATGATATGTAGTGATGTTTGGATCCTCTATTTTAGGCCCAACCATCGGTTTACATCACTCCAAATAATATCCCCTATATATGAGTCATATATACATAGAGGGATATCTTTAAAGGAGCTGATTATTACATGATTCCTACCCTTAAAATATTTATGGGGAATCCTAGGGAAGCCCAGCCATAAAAATTAAATATACCTCTGTTTACGAGGGTCAAGTCCTATATACTTTCTCTATATAGGAATGATTCAGATCAACATAAGGATTGCTAGTGCATGAGATAAATATTTTCAAGAAGGTATCCAGCATATAACTACCCATAAATAAGTCTATGCATGGATAAAAGGTGTTCCCTACAATTAAATCCCCCCAAATAGTGAAAAGTTCCCCAATGGGTATCAGGAAAAATTTCATGTTGGTTCCTACATCCTTAACACATGAAATTAAACTGTATGGAAAACTTCCTTATTGCATGACATTAAATTGAACAACAAATGCGTCCCCACTACATGATGTTAAAATGTGCATACAATCATCCATCATTACTCCTTATCAAAGGACCACAAGAGCCTAACCTTAGTCAACCAGAGTACGAGGTGCTTCCATAATCTTTTAAGAACCTAAACCTATAAAACACACTTCATGTCTTGAGCACCTTGTGTTGGATTAAACCTTCTATGGACCTTGGAAAAGGACATCTATCTTCAAGGGACCCTTTGTTTAACTATGTATGTCTACCCCTGGTTCTTGTATATGAGATCTCATCTATCAACCAAATGTTTCATTACCTTAAAAAGAGATTCTAATCCTTGTAATCCCTAACATCATCATAGTGGAGCTCTTCACTATAGATCAATTCACAATCATCTTCAGTATGATTTCCCCATACCATTACTCGTGATTTGAGACCCTTAATCCATGATTTATAACATTTTCATCTCCCACTCAAAAGGATGTTGGGGTACTCTTTACCCTAGGTATCCTAATTAGGGTATTATGTAACATCCCCCTCATAAAAGGTCTACATGAATCACGAACTCAAACTGTATACACTTTGGTCAAAGTTGTATGACCTAAAAATTTAGCCTTTGATGGACCAAATAGAAAGACCCTAAACTGCTAGTGAAAGTGACATAAAACATATCAGGATGAAAACCAAAAAAGTATGGCCTGAGTAAAAGTCAAGTCTTTACTCACTAAACTCTCTATCTCTAGATATTTGGAAAAATTTTGAGTGCAAATAACCAAGGAATAAAGCTCATAGATTCAATTTTGTGGACCTAGTAAAAGTCTAACTGTGCTCTCTAGACCCCCTAGTATAGGAAAATATTAGAGAAATGATTCTTCACATCTCCTCACCATGATAATGTTTTCACTAGGTTATGAAACAAATTTTATGGTTGTCAAACACTTCTTGAATATTACATTTTTCATAAACCACCTTCATGTCTTTGAAGTATGATATGACACAACCAATTCCTAGAGTTGATATCCTTCTCTTGGAACTCCATGGAACTTGGGATCCATCACTACAGTTCTTCCCTATAGAAACTTGGAAACAAAGACTAGCTAATCCAAAGGTATCCCACATGGATTATCTAGATAATTGTAACCCTATCAAATAGCTTATTCCTAGAGGATATTTGGTCCTAGAGGAGAGGCCCCCTTAAATATAGGAGTTATTTTCCTAACCGCATCGAATATGGGATTTCACCATTATAAATGGTTGACTTGTACCCATTGGTTTCCAACTCCAATTAAATCATAAATTCCTAGACTATGAATTAAAATCCCCATAACCGTACTATTGAAGAGGATTTAACACCCTTGATGTTACATCACTGTCTATTTTATCCATTCTTAAAGCATGAATGTGATATTACATTCCCAAAACTTTTGATGACCCACACCACATGACTCAAAACCACATGGAATAGGGACCAAGATTCCCAAAAAATAGCTAAACTACCCTAGGGTTCCATGACCTTTCTTAGATATCTCTTTTCTTCATACCCTAATTCACTGTACAAACATTTGATTCTTTACAAATATTGCATGGAACTTGGAAGAGGTTGGGGAAAAAACTACTTGAACATGAATGTAAGCCCTATGGGATCATTCATAAGGGCCTATGACCCATAAAATAGAGGTGTATCCTCCTTGTAGGAACGAACCTTCGATCCTCATGAGCCTTGACAATGTGGTTGTGAAACTCATCACCTTATGGTGTTTTGGGTCATCACTGGTATATATGCCCCATTACATATTAATCAGCTAAATTTTTTGTGTTATGACTTACACCACCCATATTATAACTATCTAAGTAGACTCAGAATCCCTGATGTTTCACCATACATCAAATATAATCTCAATGAGGATACAAGGTGCCACAACCCATCAGGGACATTCATCCTACATATTTTCTATAAGTATGTAGTGTGATAAAACCCTTAATTATTATTAATTATATGGGATCTCAATTAATAATTCATGGTTTTAGAACCCTACATGAACACTTGTTATTCAAGATGAAGGGTCCTTGAACCCTTCATGAATATCCATCCTTCACTTCAACAATAGAAGGTTTGAGCTAGAATACCCTAAACTATAGAAGTATAAGGTCTGAGATAGAAGACCATAAACTATATAAATATAAGGCCTAGGCTAGAAGAACTTAAAAATAGTATTAGAAGGTCCGAGCTAGAAGATATTAAACTACAATAGCATATGGTATGAGTTTTAAGACCCTAAACTACAACACAACAACAGTCTAATTTTCAAGACCTTAAGCAGCCAATGGAAAGAGACACAATGCTCACCAAGTTGAAAACGTAAAAAGGGAACTTGAGAAAAAGTTGATTCTTTACCCTCTGTACATGCACTTTGTGTGATCCAGGTAATATTGAGCACTTATAAAATAGAAAAGGCACAAAAATTGTTAGGTAAAAATCCTGAAAAAGGGAGTATTGAGAAAAATACAAGTCCATACCCACTAATATTTCCCCATATGAAACTTAGTAAAAATATAGGGAAATAAATAATAAAGATGAAAATATATAAGGTACCATTATTTTTCCCTAGTAAAAATCAAGCTATACTCAATAAGTCCACTAACTTAGAAAAAAATTAGAGTGCATCTCTATTTCTTGGGACCCTTTAGAGGGTACCTAGTCCTCTCATGCCTTTAAACTACATTAGACTTGGTCCATCCTAAAATACCTTAAACTGCTTAGAGTTTCCTACTTTATGTGGTCTGAAATGTAGCATGAGAGATAGATCTATGCAACATATCCACCAAAACGTGGGTCCATACCCATGTTTTTGTCACAAAGTGATGAAATCCACTTCTCTATATATGAACTAGATCTATGTAGAAGATTTCATCATATATTTCTTCATCCATGGAACTATGAACCCTATGAAAGATCTTGATCTGTATAGGAGGCCATCTTAGATGTTCAAATACATGACAAAGTTATCTATGTTTAACTTAGAATCAGATTATTATTTTTTTAAATGAATCTAATTCTAAGGGGGGATTTTTTTTGCACCCATACTTGCGCATTGGGAACTTTTACATTAGGGATTTTAGAAATGTGAAGACCATGTGAAAACAATTAAAATATTTTTAGGATTTTTAGGTGGCTTTGGGGATTCATTTTATAAGGACTTTTGGATCTAATTATTTTATGTATCTTATCTAAAAAATTATCCAGCCACAGCTAGCTAGCCAGCCAGCTCAACCTGAGGACATACATGAGTTTCCTCAACATTTCCTAGGGAACCATCATGACTAGATAAAAAAGGAGGAATATGTGGTTGATCATACACATGAATAACAGGAGTATATCCACACTACAAGGTGGTACCATAGTGGATTAGTGGGCCGACACAGGCCGGTGCTGGGAATCTTTAGGAGTGGAACCCGACACTAGCTTTTGGTGACTAGTGGATCCATGATAAGTTATTAAGCACTCTCCATCTGATCATGAAACCAATGTGGGAAGAATTCCAACTTGCACACTATTCCTCTATAAAAAATATTGATAAAAGATCATCCACCCATTCAAATCGATAATGGATGTACTATCATGACCTCACATCATCTTCAAACTCCACTCATCCATCACACATGCCAATACATCTAGTTCGATCCCATGAAACCTGATGTGAGATCCATTACTCTACATCCTGCATGACAGACATATCTAGTGATTGAGCCATGAAACTGAGGTGTAGTCAACCATATGAATCCATGATTAGAACCTTCCATGCATGGGGCCTAATCTAAGGAAAGTCCAAGACTTCACATGAATCTGTTGTTTGAATATTTATGGATCACATGAATTGTGTATTTCCAATGCCTCATGTGAATGATCAAAGGTCCACATGATAAAATATGATGCTCATACGAGCTACATTGACAACATGCAACATCATATATAAAAGAACATATCTTTTTTTTGTGAGATATCTCTGAATTTTATAGATTTTAAATGATCATTCAAATCCAACCGAACCCACTATGAAGTATTCATGTGATATCATGCCTATCCTAATGTCAGGATAAGCCTTTATGAGATCACATTAACATCATATGAAACTCATGCGAGGATCTCCACCACCTCAAGCCAGTGAATATGGAACCTTCACTATGAAAATCGGTGATAAATCATTCCACTTATTATTATATAAAACCCTTACCCTACTATTTAAAGGGGGGTGTGTGAGAGAGAGTAGGGGTGATAGAGGATAAAGAGAGAAAAATGGAGAAAAATAGAGGAACAAGATGTGTAAGTGGAGATATAGTAGGAGAGTCACGAGATAATGAAAAATAGAGGGGTTTTAGGCTACTACCTTTGGAAGAATTTCCCAAGTGAACCATATGAACTATTCATGAGACTCATTTAAGGTCACATGATCACAAGAATTATTTACGTGATCACATGAAAATTTAAATGACATCATGAAAAGCAATGCCTCCATTCAGCCATGAATGTCCAAAGACGTGTATCCCTATCATGCGAACATCCATCCCCCAACATGTAGATTTGGTGTGCATGATAATAAGTGGACATGAAATTACTCCATGAAAACCCTAGGGTGCATGGCTAAACATGAACATTTTTCCTTGTACCCCATATTCAATGCAAAACCTTTCTTGTTCATATAACTCCAATGTGTATCCCCTAAACATGTTCACATAATGCCATCGTATTACTCCCTTAAGATCATGTGATCACATGAACCCTTTCCATGAAAATCATAGGATGTGTGACCTCAACATCGACACTCAGCTCTGAAATCCTCCTTCCATGAAAACCATTGTCCTTGTGAACTTAACATGATACCCTTGGAAATGAAACTCAAACACTTGGATGTGTGTCATTTTTCATGTGAAAAATATTGAATATGTTCATGATACCCCACTATTTGACTCTTAAGATCACGTTATTTCATGATTCTTCACTGGTCTTGTGATGCCCTAATGCAGTCTTGGACAAGTCCGTTTGATTATGTGAAGATATCCCAAAAAAGTTAGTTGATTGTTTAAAAGGAACTGGACATGTCCACTTTGATCATGTGAAGCACATTGGACATGTTATCCTGGATCATGAGAATGGCCTTGTAAATGTTTTATTTGATCATGTGAATAAAATTAGACATGTCAGCCTATATATTGAGAAATACACTCGACATGTCAGCTTTAATCATGTGGATCACCCTAAACATATCAGATTTAGTCATGCAAAGAACCTTGTAAATGTTAGATTTGATCATACGAATCACCTTGGACATGTCATCTTGGATCATGCAAAGATGTCCAAGATAAGTCAGTTGATCATAAAAAAGGACCTAAACATGTCCACATTGATCATAAAAAGACATCCCAGACAAGTCAGTTGATCATACAAAAGGCCCTGGACTTTTCCACTTTGATAATACATATAATCTTGGACATGTTATCCTCAATCATGTGAATCACCTTGGACATGTCATTCTAGATCACAAAAAACCCTAGAAATATCAGCTTTGATCATGCGAAGCACCTTAGACATGTCGGTTTTGATCATGCGAAACACTGGAGACATGTCAGAATGAAACCCTTGGACAAGTATTCAATGTTAGGCAGACACTCAGGATGTGTCAGGAAGACACCTTGGACATGCTAGATAGACACCCAGGACTTGTTTGGTAGTTAATCAGGACATGTAATCCAGACACTCAGGACGTGTCAGACGGACACCCTAGGACATGTCAACCTTGTTCGAAATATATACTTTGACATATACTTTATAAAATCCCATCCATGATCCTTCAGATGAGTAACCCCTTTAAAAGTGGTGTTCCCCTAATGGGATAAGGTTATTTAATCATGAAAACCTATTTGTGTAATTCTCTCAGAAGGTCCCTTATGTTTTACCAAACATATTCAACAGACCTTCCAAAATCATTAGATCTATTTATTTGTCATAAGATAGAGAATGAATATGTAACATGGAAATCCACCTTGGTATATCCCCCTAAATTTCCTAAAATTCATGGATAATAAAAATCCCTTGGAGTATAATCATCTAATCTAACCCATTAGTGTATTGGGAACAACTAAACTATGAAAAATATGATTCTTGTCCAAATAGGATATATAGGATGCCTTCTTAAGGCCTAAGCTCCAATTGGAATCCACGACAGTGTAAGTCCCTTTATATCCCAAACATTCTTAACTCCTAGGACTAAATTCTACCATAATTCTACCATATTTCATCATCCAATTAGTGTAAAATAATTAAGATTATATATGGTCATATTTTTAAGTGTAAGTCCCGACCATGTCCTCGAGTATCTCAAACCCATCAGCGAGTTAGGGATGAACTAAACTATAAATAATCTGATTGTTTTTATAAACATGATGCGTAGGAGGCCTTCCTAAGGCCCAAGATCAATACCATATTCTCTAAGAGATTGGTAATCTTACCTCCCTAAGGTAAACCTCAATGTTTAATCCTTGTATAGGTACATTCACATGAAATGTGTCTAATATTATGATATCTCATATTTCTTACACTGAGCATGGCTCACATGGGCTTGGGAACCAATGATGATTGTACCCAATGTGTTATGTGATTATCCCTATAAAAACTCAAGACCATATCTATGATATAAATTCCATGAAAGGTAGTGTAGATATAAGTCGATGAGGCCTATAAATTCCTCTCCCTTAGCAAAAACACACACACACACACACATGAGATAGAGGAGACACAAAGGAGTGCATAAGAGAAAGTAAACTTCTCAGAGCATAAATCTATGCAATCACGAGGGTCTTCAGCTAGGTAAACCCGGAGAACGACTCAAGAGATTACAAAGAATGTATATACGATTAACATGATAACCATAGTGATCATGATAAGGACTCTTGGTGCATCAAATATATTATAAGAAGGATTTTCCACATGTTTACTTGATCATGGAAAGTCTCAATAGGAAATAGCTTGAAACAAATTGAGGAATTTAAGCAATAAAGGATGAAAAAGATGGAATCCTTAAATAAATACAGACTTGTTGATTTTCATGTGAAGGAATCATGCACTTAAAGAATAATCTATCCAGATCATGCGACAATGCTTGGATGTGTCAGTAAAGACATGTGAAGGCCTCCAGATATGCCATCCAATTTATGTGAAGGCCTACAGAAATGTCAGCCAAATCATACGACAACATCCGAACATGTCATCTGAGTCACATTAATTCCTCTATACATGTCATATGAATCATGAGAAGTCCTATAGACATGTATTCCATGTCAAAAAATTCCTTTGGATATGTTTTCCATGTCACGTAAAGTACTACAAATATAGAATCCAAATTATACAACAGCCTTCTGACATATCAAACCCGATCATGTGAAACCCTTGGATGTGTCTATGTCGATCACATGAAGGTCCTCCAGAAAATTCATATGGGTGATGTGAAAACCCTTAGACATTTTATAAAAGTTATGTGAAGGACTCCAGACATGTCATACAGATGATGTGAGAAAATCCATACATGTCAGCCAAGTCACATGAATTCCTCTGGACATGTCAACCACATCATGTGAAGTCCTCTAGGAATGCTAGCCAGATCATGTGAAAACCCCCCAATATATCAACCTTGATCATGCGGAACCTTTTATGTATCTGAATCAGTCACATGTAGGTCCTATGAACAATTAATTTGAGTCATGTGATAGCCCTCTAACATGTCTGCTTCAATCATACGAAGTAACTTGGACATGTCATCCTTGTCATATGGGGACCCCAAAACAAGTAAATTAAATCATGAAGAAGACACCTAGGACATATCCATACATCCTTTGATATGTTAGTAAGATAAAAAAGACATTCCCAGTAGAAATCCCTAATATTTCAACCATTTCAATAATAGACGCCTCGACATGTCAAGCATGCCATGAAGAAACTACAGGACACAGTAACCTTATTTGAATGAAGCACTTGGACACACACCTTTCAAACTACGAAGACTATAGTTCCTATCCAAATAGTGTATGTAGGATTCCGTCTTAAGGACCAATCTCCAATTGTGAACCCACACTGGGATAAGCCCCCAAATTTCCTAGATGTCAGAAATAATAATAATTTCTCTGAGTGTAATCACCCATTCCAATCCATCAGTGGGTTAGGAATGTATATAACTATGAGGATTCTGATTCCTATTCAAATAGGATATGTAGGATGCCTTCCCACAACCCAATCTCTTATTTTCCATCCACCTCAGTGTAAGATCCTCTATATTTCAAATAATCTAAACCATGGGACCCAAGTTATTATGTGGGTTTATCATTCTTCCTCATTCATCAACATATCGAGAAAATAACTGAACTATGTGGTCTCTGATTCCTACTATAAGAAAGTAATGTAATATTCCTTCCTAAGGCCTAATACCTATATAAAATACCCCATTAGGGATTCCCTAGTGCATATTTATCGTATCCATATATGGTTTGTCTGATCACCTACTACCCCTTATTTATCACACCAAACATGACTCACACGGGCTTAGGGATCTTTGATGATCATATTAATGACATCATGAATTTCCCACATATAGGGAAACATCAAAGTGAAATCCCCATTAAAATACATTGCCTTTATACATGGGAATCCACCATAGTGAAATTCCTAAAGGTATTTCCATTTTGGTAAACCCTAGGCTAATAACCCTCATGAGAATTATTTATCTATCCCTACTAATTAGTGGGTTGATGGAAGATGAAACTATGATGAATCTGATTCCTGTCATGAATATGATATGCAGGGAGCCTTCCTAAGGCTCAAGTTCCACACTCAGTGCCTAAGTTCCATCATTTATTTCTTTTCCAATTTAAATTAAACTGCATGAATCATACTTAAATGAACTACATGGGTTTTTATTCTTGTTATAAATAGAATATATAAGATGCCTCATGAAGGTTCAATCCCATCATAATCACCTTCCTAGATGGCCGAAAACTCTAGAGTGACTAGTTATATAGATTAAAAGTATAAAAATCTACCCATTTATAAATGAAAATGGGAAACAGATAGAGAACCAAAGATACATACAGATGGTCTCATTAATAGAAACCCCCTTTATGTGTATAAGGATTTGACACCCGATCATTTTATTAGGGTAACCGGTCCTGTATCAAGATTTGGAAGAGATTCACAGACATATCTTAAATATATAAGAGATTCCTAAAATAGGTGATAATTCCCCCTAAAGGGTATAATGAGCCTAACCTCCCATCCTCTCAACCAATGCGAGTTCATAAGTTTCATTGAATTGAAACCCTAAATGACCACCTGCATTTATTTTAGAGTTGATGTTGTATGTTGCATTGATAAAAAAACACCCTGTCTTTGGAAATAAGGTCTGTATTGGGTTATAGATGTGGGAGATACTAGCGGTTTCTAAGAGATAAAAATGGTGAACCTAATGTGAATGATTATGAAACCATACTTGAACCTCCAAAAATAAGTCCTCATATAGGAAAAAATAGTGAACCCAGTGTGAAGGCATGCAATGATAGAATAATTGAATCATTATAGGCATCAAGAACCTTGTCTCCCAAACATAGGGCACCACAAATTTCTGAGTGAAATAATGTTTTGAAGGGACATTACTCTTGGGTTGATAGGATTCTCTCTATGAGATATTGTGCACAATTAACATTCACCCTAGGAAATTGATATACTCATGTATTTATAATCTAGGTCAAGAGCTGTTAATTTAACCTAGGTCCTTAAATAATCTCTTAATCCTTAGTGAACTCCATGTATAATAATAGTATAAATAATATTATCATTTACTTGACATGTGTTAAACTCATAGATAATATTAATATCATTTATTCTGTAAACAAATTAATATTATTTAAATGATATTAATTAAATAATTCCCTCAATACAATTTACTCAGTCAATTATTCCTCCTCAATATTTATTAGATCTTGATTAATGACTATTTATTTAAAAAAATAAATACCACTACATTATTCATTGATAAATATATAATATTTAACTCAATTAATATCCTTTTTAATAACCAATGATTGAATATTTTCAATCAACACAACCATAATAATATTATTTTCCAAACATTAAAATAATGTTTATTATAATACTAAATTTAGTTAAAATTTAATTTAGGTTTCTAGATACATTTAGTGTATGACCCTATAGGCCACTCTCTCAGTTCCATTAGGCCAAACATTCCTAAATTTCAAGGTTAGTGTTTAGAAACATGAAAATGTACCCATAAATAGAGAATTTAAATATCATAATGATAATAAAAACATATGGACGCTCACTATGTAATATAATAACTTTGTCTTGATATTTTAATCAAGTAGGAAGCATAATTTATGTAATCAACCTATGTGATTGATCACTCTTTCTTTTGGATTTCTAAAAATGAACCAGAAAATATAATTATATGGAGATTGAATTAATGTAATGATGTTACTTCTATCAAAGGACTCAATATATAATATTCCATTAAATTAAAAAGGAAAAAATCCTTTCTAAACTTATTAATTAATGTTATACCACTCATGGAACACCCAATATACCCCAATTCACTGAGAGAATATGTCATCATGGTTTTGGGCCATAAATAAAAGTACATGACTCATGGTATACATTAATAATAATATTAAAGTCTGTGGATCATTACACACATTTATAGATAATGATATCCAATGACCTACAAACATATTGAATTCTTACAGGCGAGTCCTGTTCTCATAAACTTCTCTATTGTATATTACCAAGGGGAAACTTCATGAGAAGAAGTATCAATTTATTATGAGACCCTTAACCCCAATATCCTTTATATCCATGTCTTATCAGATGATATCATCTGGACATAGAACATGTATTTAAGAATACTATCATAACATTTTAAGGATCTCATCATGGAGGATAAATATTATGTCCTTTTGATGTGAAAAATACTCTAAGTATATGATCACATTAAATATCACATAAAAGAACAAAAATTATGTATATTTTATTAATATTCAAACTATTTGGTCCAAAATGGGCCTAAATACTCTGAGGGGGTGGGGTGGGTGAATCAGGGTATGAATATTCTTTTGAAACTTATTCCTTCCCTATTGGATATTGAACTCTTTATTACAAGGGTCACTTATTATTCTCTTTAATGCTAATGTTGATCATGTACTTTGAAATTTTATCTGATAATAATGTTTTGAAAGTAAATCAATAAAGTAAGAACAAGAACAAAAATATTTTTACTTGGTTCACACTCATTGGGATACATCCAAGAAGAATACAACGATAATGTGCTGATTGTACCAAATTCACTAAGGGTCACTACCAATAATGATGTCTATGATAAATCAATTCTAGTCCCAGGATCACTACCTTTACAATATTTAGGGTATTCTCACTGCATTCCCAAGGGTCATTCCCTATTTATCTTTCTCTAGCTCATTACTGGTGGAAAGGATCACCGTCTTCCTCTTCCTTTACTCACTACTCTTGGAAGGGATCCACACACAGTTTATGGACTTGAGGATCCCTTAATTTGCATCAAATCATGCATCCTCAATTGTAGATAGATGCTCTATTGAAGTTACACTTTCATATAATTGATGAATACTACTTTACCATAGGTGTACTGGGAAAATTCAAACTTCCATGTAACTCTTGAGTGTCTTGCACACTGCCTTAATGACTTGCACACAACATGTGAATTTTTTATTAAAAAATATCTTGTGCACCACTTTTTACTTGTTCAAAACTCTTACACACAACTAAATACTTGCATAAAACTCACTTATTGTCTGAAAATCACTACTTATGCACAATTGTCATCTTGCGCGCAACTCCCTACTTACGTGAAAACTCACTACTTGCACGAAACTCACTACTTGCACAATCCAGAGCTCTGATTTACTATAAGTGTTGAGCACGTTCAAATGATGGGGGTAGCCTCTTTTTTTTATTCTTTTTTCCAAACCTGAGAACAACTCACACAAATTTTCCTTGAGAACTCAACTCACATTCATGCAAGTCTTCTTCATGCAAACTCACCTTGCACAGAAAATTCATAACTTTCACTCCCTTCTTTACTTTGCCATATTTTGATTTACTGATCTTGAAAAAATTCCTGGCTTGAAACTTTCCAAAAGTCCTTAACACTTTCATGCAACTTCTTTTTCCAAAAATACTTTTCTCTATTATCCAATTTTTAGACCCAAGAATTTGGAAAACACTGAGAAACTATGCCACCTTGTATACGATTTTTTTTACCACCACCAAAGTGTCCATTACTTTTTCATGGTTCTTTTTCAACATATTTTCTTAAAAATATATTTGGAACTACCCAACCAATCATGGAAACCCGCTTTGTCAATAAACAGAATCAACCCAAAAATTCATCAATATTACCTTGAGATATTTTTTCCCAACACAAACACTATGAATATACAAGTAATTGAAAGAACAATGCAGTTGGTTCTAGGGAACCAAATTCAAAAGACTACCACTTACACTAGACCCAATTATTAACAATATTTAGTCTGATATCTCTCACATGATATTCTTTCTTCTACTGAGATAAGTCTTTAGTTAATGGGTCCTCTATATTATCCTCTGCAGATAATTTTCTCACCACAACTTCAAACCTTTTAGAAAAACCCCTCAAGAGGTGAAACTTCTCATTTATATTATTTTTCCTTTAATGTGACCTTGGTTCCTTGGTTAAATCCACCATTTTAGTTTTATCACAGTGCACCAAGACAGGGTCTTGAAATTTTTTTATCACATCAAGATCTTAAATAAATTCAATATCTAAATTACTTCCTTAGATACATAGAAATTTATAATATAATCATATTCCACTATAGAGTTAGCTACAACTAGATGATTTAAGCTCTTCCAAATCATAGATCCTCCATTAATACAGAAGATATATCCTAACTATGACTTCAAATTATCCTTTTTTATTTATAAACTAGATTCTATATATCCCCTGATGAAAATATCCTCGTCTCCTCCATACACCAATAAAATATCCTTTGTATACCTATGATACTTAAGTATATCCCTAAAAATAGTCCAATGTTGTTCTCATAGATCTTCTTGAAATATACCCACAATTATCAAGGAGTATGCAACATCAAACATGGTATATAACATGACATACATGATGAGAACTATTACAAAAGTGCAAGGTATTCTACTCATCCCCCCTCTCATGTTGTGTTTGAGGAAATATTTTCATAGAGATATGTATACCATGTGAAACTGGAATCAATACCATTTTGGATTTTTACATAATAAATATATTCAACATTTTTTCCATATATGTACCTTGAATTAGTCCATGTATACTTTTATATCTATCATCAATAATATTGATCTCTAGAATATAGGCTAATTCACCTAATTTATTCATGGAGAATCACTTACTTAATGAATCCTTGAATAACTGTAAGGATAATATCTTGTTTCTAATAAGTAATATATCATCATTATATCCTACCTGGAAAATGACCACACTCCCTTTAAACCACTTACAGAAAAATGAATCACATTCATTCTTTATGAAACCAAATTCTCTTATGAATTCATCAATCCAAATGTTTTATAACCTGGGTACTTTATTCAATCTACAAATGGATCTATGTAACTTTCATTCCTTATTGGAATATACTATATTCACAAACCCCTCCAGTTGTGTCATATAGATATCCTCTATAAGGTTTCCACTAAGGAAATCAATTTTGACATCCATATTCCAAATATCATATTCATGGTAAGATGTTATGGTAGGCATAATTACAATGGATTTAATAATAGAAACTACATAAAATGTTTTCTCATAGTGTAAAAATTAATGTTTTTTAAAACCTTTATTCACTATCCATGATTTATAGGTACACGCCTGAAATTCCATGTCTAACTTCTTCTTGAATTCCCATTCACACCCAATGAGATTTACATCTATTGGAGGATCGACCAATACCCAAACATGTGTTTGGTACATGTAATCCATCTCAAAATTCATGGATTCTTTCCATCTTATATATTTTGAGATTTCTACTGGCTATTTATTTGATATAGGTCCATTATTTTCAACCAATAATGAGTCACACCACTATAAATTTGACCAATACCAATGGACCTATAACAACATTTTTAAAGTACCATTGGTATAGGTACTGGATAGGTACCCTATACCAATGGTTTTGGATAACTATTGTTATAGGTCCCAAATAATTTAGGCACATACACCAATTTTTCTACAAAACCTTTAGTATAGGTCTATACTAATGGTTTTAAGAATCATAGTTATTGGTACCTGCATTTTTTATGTTTTTTTCCAAATAACATCAAATACTTTAAAATTTAAATTAATTTTAAATATAAATATAAATATATATATATATATATATATTTATTTATCAAATTATGTTCATAAAATAAATTTTATCCTAGTGTTTAAGTCATTTAAATATAAGTGGGAGGTGCTGGGATCAAAACTCACTACTTTTTTTTACAGTACCTATACCAACAATTTTCCCAAATTGTTGGTATAAGTATTTCATATGACTTATACCGATGATTTAGTAATCGATGGTGTAGAAACAATATTCCAAATATTTTCCTAGAACATTGGTATAGGTCTATCTCAACACTAAGAGGTGGTTTGATCCTCTTTCCTTTCAAACAATCATTACATCTATCAAGTGGGTTTAGTTTAAATGAATCTAAATTTCCATCTTGATAGAACTTTGTTATGTGATTCTTGTTTACATGAAAAAATTCATGATGCCTCAATTATGTGTGATATGTTTCAGGAAAACTTAATTTGTTATAAATCACCCACTCTTGATTTTTTAATCAAATATATAAATACCATTATTAGGGTGTTCTATACCATAACATATGCCATCTTTATAAAAAAGTTGATTTTATTTCCAAAATTGAATACATATCTATATGAATCTAAATAAGAGATAGAAATTATGTTTTTCAAAACACTAATAACATAATAACAATTATTTAAAACCAATATTATCCCCATTTTCCACATGATGTGGTAGTCTCTAATAGTTAGAGCACTCAGATTCTTCCCATTAGTAGCCCATATATCCATCACTCATATGGAAACCTTTTAGAATCTACCTGGTTCATATATTTGGATACACATGTGAGCAACACATTCAATATCTAATACCAAACTTGTAGAAATATAAATATTACAATCGATAACAAACAAACCTAAAAATTCTCCTTGCTTGTTAACATGAGTGTAGTTTTTCATATAGTGTCCCTTGTTTCCATATGATTTTTTTTCATCTTGTTCCCTTTCTGGAATTTTTATATTCCTATACATGGAAGGTTAGTTTTTAGGAGAATTAGACCTAGGGTGAGTTTTTGGTCCCTTTTCCTTTCCCTTCCTCTTATTCACCATAAGGAATCTATGTTTTTCTTACCTCATGTCTTAATATTTTGGTGAATTGGGGTGAGAAGTTATAACAATGCCTTATATCTATTTATTATATTATAATTCACAATGAAACTGAGAATATCTATGATAGTAAAGTGAGAACAGGGTTATTTCATAAATTATCTAGATTCTTAAATCCCAAGATATCCAAGAACTCCATATAGCCAATCATTTTGATTACATAAGGCCTAAACAAAGACCTTTCTCCAAGCCTGCATGTAAAAATTTCCTTATATATCTCATATATCTCTTGTATCACATTATCTTGATAAATATCATGAATATGATAAAACATTTAGTACAAATCCATGTTCTTATGACGATTCTAGAGATCACTTGACATGGAAGATAACACAAAACACTAGACATATAAGGCATTATACATATGTTTCATGTAGATAGATAACATTTCATTATCAAACTCCTTTCTAGGAACTTTTTTCATATGGGACTCCAACATGTAAATATTTTGATCTTGTTTAAGTGTAATACATAATAACTTATATCACTTTTTGATGTTAGTTCCCATGAGAAGGTCATCCTTCTTAATAATTGATCATAGCGATAATATTGATTTGTTATTTACTATTTTCTATAATAAATAAGATTATATTATTAGTAATTTACTTGATTACCAAATGTGTGATGTAATAAATTTTATTTATTAGACTCCCAATATTTTATTAAATCTCAATATCCCTCATTATTGGATTTATAATATCATATCATATGGACATTCTAGTGGAAAGGATTTGTATTTTCCTTCTCATAACCCATACTTGGGCCTAAAAATTTATTCAAATTTATTTAGGTAGGTGTATCTTTCCAACCGTATTAACTCATAGCTCCTTCAACCATTGAGAAGACTCCCTAATCCTAAAATAATGAACTAATATTTCCTTAATAGTTTCCTCTTGGTTACATTAAGTCCTACTTGGGTAGTCAACCCTTGATGTGAACTAAGTTAAGTCAACTCAAAATTTTAGTTAAGACTCATTTATAATTGAAATCACCCTAACTTAATCAAGATAATCACTTTGAATTATAGAAGTATCTTAACTAAATTAATGTAAGGCTATATAGAATTAATATTTTTCTTTGAAGAATTTTTATCTTTATGTGTAAAATTTCGTATTTAATCTCATAAAATTCTTGTTAATATTATATGGACTTTATGTAAATGATTAACTATGAATAGATAAAATATTTATGCATAATCTAGTTTATTTTAGTCCATATTGATTGATTATTAATTAATTTATTTTATGTGATTGAGTATAATCATCCAAAAGTAATTAACCGTGAAACTTGATAAAAATTAAATAAATTTGGAATGATCATGAGACTTTTTTATTAGTTTGTTTGTTGAGAAGATGATAAAATAACCCTGACCCTAGGGGAATAACTCCTTGAACCTTCACCAGTTCAATTTTCATCATTTCACCTGTACTCCTATGTATCACCTTAATTTAATTCACCTCATCTCCAAACATGAACTGACTCCACTCACTTAGGAGTTCTATCCATTATATATGATTTTAGTCACACATAGGTGAGGGAAACCAAAGGATTGGTTAATTAGTTTATATAAAAGTAACTATGGACAAGCAGGTTTGTATATATATAATAAGAGGCTATGAAACGTATACCATTATTTTTAATTTAATAATTATTATTACAAGTAAACCATGCAATAATAATTAAATTAAAATAATTCCAACACATACATAGATCAGTCTAGGTTCATAATGATCAATGAATGAAAAAAAATATTTGTAAACTGGCTAGAATTTGTTTCAATTCTTTATTTTATTAAGATACAACATGCTTGAATTTATCTAATTAATTATCTTGCTAATTATTTAATTAGTTCTTTTATATTAATGTCTATCCAAATAGTCCTAGAGATCCCATTCTTCTATAATTTTAGAGAAATTAAATTTATTAAGTATATTCTATGTACTTGGAGTCAACACATTGCGTAACCATCTTAACTGCCAGTCATATTATATTTCATGTAAAAAGTACTTACACAAATTATATTAAACACAATGTGTCATCTAATTACACAATATTTAGTTCCATGAGTCAAACTCAGTAGTGAGCTCAGTGTTTATGACTACACAAACACGTATACACGAAATGCACTACTTTAAATTCCCATGTAATGTACATGAAGTGAATGAAAACTATATCTGGTTTTTAGTTATTAATTTTACCTAGATATTAATTAGTAATTTATTATTATATAAAATCTATCACATGGGGTGTACACTACTACTCATCATGTATTTTGGTTTAATACCACAATTAATTTTTATTCCATGTAATTAATTAACACGTGTATAACTTGGGGTTGGCATATACTTCTTGCAAATGTTTATCAGTTACATGACTTAACATTCCAACTATAGGCTATGTAACATCTATCTGTGATACATTCCTATGGACTTGGCATGTATACCTTGTGAAAATATATGGGTTATATAGAGAGCACAAAAAGTAAACACTTTGTAATAACTTCTATTGGTGTTTCCCAAATTTATATCCTCACGTAGTATGTAATAAATTACATTCAACATACTTTTACCACATGAATTATGTGAAATTATTGGTGCAAACCATGTAAGAACAAAGGACGTGTATGCCAAATACACATTGTATAATCTATAAATCCATGTGCTAGCAGGCCTGGTCAATAAGTGACATGTAATGAAGTTATGTAATGTAATTATACACACTTCATCATATACAACTTGAATCCATCCTGGTGTAGTGGATCTTGGTACACAACGCTTACTATTTAGTTACACACTGTGTATCCATGTTTTACATCTAGAATCCCTAAAACATATTAAAGGAATATTAGATCATTATTCATATGATTTTAATATGTTCTTTACTTGTTTAGATCATATGAAACTTGAATAATCATGTTATGAAAAATTTAGTATTAAAAAAACTAGAAAATAAAAATAACAAAAAAAATGTGTAGATCGTTTAATGATTAATAAATAATTATAAATTAATATGTGAATACTCTAATACCACTTGATGGTTCTTGGGTGTAGTGAAAGAGGCTAGGATCATTCCCAACAATGGATTATCATAAATTTTTCATATTTATCCTTAAAACTAGAAAAAAAGAACCCTACAATCCCCACATATAATAACTTTACATATAATTTATAATTATTTTATATAGAGATATAAAATTAACTTTTGTTGAATTATTTCTTTTTTGATTATTTGGTTGACCCAACTTGTTATACCATCATTTCGATGCAAGATCTATAGGTACAATCCATCTAGTGGTGATCCACACATGCTTCGATAGCCTAAGATATCACATTCAAATCACAGGGTGATTGAATGGTCAATTTTGATCACTTTTAATGTCTTACTTAAGAAAAAAATTACTTCTAAATAATAATAATTTTTTAGTTTCTCTCTGGGTGATGAAAGGGAGGAGGAGGATCAATTATCTCCATTATTTATCATTTTATTGAGAGATTTCTCTTTAGGGACAAGAAGATTCTCTATAGAAGATGTTTCACAAAACATCCATCCATCCTTGGATGATGATATAACCAGGTATTTATAAGTTAGGTTATGATTTGTCAATTTTACAGTCCCTTAGACAATATCTTAATCCTTAGTGAACCTCATGTCTAATAATAATATAAATAATAATATTATTTACTCAACATACATTAAACAATATCATTTACTAAATGAAAAATTAATATTTATTTAAATTATATTAAGTATATCATTCCCACCATAATATTAACTTATATGTTATTCATCCTCAGTATTTATCAGACTTTGAATAAAAACTATTTATTTAAATAAATAAATATAACGGCATTTTTCACTGATAAATAAATAATATTCAACTCACTTAATATTTTTTCAAATAACTAGAAATTAAATATTTTCTATCAATATAACCTAAATAATAATATTTTTCAAACTTGAAAATAATATTTATTTTAATATTATATTAACATGTAATTTAATTTAGGTTTCTAGATATACTTAATGTGTGACCCTACAAGACTCTCTCTCAGTGGAATTAGGACAAACTTGCCTAAAGTCAAAAAGTTAGCATCTAAAAACAAGCCAAAGTACTCATAGATAGAAGTTAAATGTTACAATGACAATAACCACATAGATATGCTCACCATGTAATATAATACATTTTATTGATATCTCTGATCACACATGTTTCATACATTGTGAAATTAACCTATGTGATCGATCATTATTTCTTTGAATTTCCAAAAATAAACCTGTAAATAGAAAACCATGCCCATGTAATTTATAAGAAGGTTGTATTTAGATCAAATTTCCTAAGATATCAAATTTCATTAAACTCAAAAGGGAAAAAAAACCTTTCTCAACTTATTCATTAATTCCATATCACTCATGAAACACCCAAAGTACCCTAATTCACCATGACTCACAGTTTTGGGTCATAAATCATAATATGTGACTCATGATATAAATTAATAATAATCTTAAATTCTAAGGATCATTTCACACATCCACCAATAGGAATATACAATGACACAAATGTATAAAATTCCTACGGGCGAGTCCTATTCTCATAACCTCCCTGCTCAGAGATTACCAAGGGTGAATTTCATGAGAGGAAGTATCATTGTCTTTTGAGACACTTACACCTAATATATTTTATCATATGTTTCCTATTATTAGATATCATCTGACAATAGAACATGAATTTAAGAATATCATCATATAATTTCAATGATTTCATCATAGAGGGGAACTACTATGTACTTTCGATGTGAAAAATACTATAAAGAAATTATCACATTAAATTTCACATAGAATAAAAATCATTTTGTGATAATATATCTCATTAATATTCAAAAACTATAAAGATATATATAATTAAAAGTACAAGGTTGTTGGTTTTAGAGAATGAACTCTAATATTAACATGTTATCCTAGAGAGATTTTATACCATGTGACAGGAAATAATTCAATCTTGAATTTTTCCATATTGTATTTTTTCAATACCTTGAAAATGTATATACTATAACAAGATCTATATGAACACATAAATCTATCTTAGTTTATATTTTTAACTAGAACACACTTTTCCACTTTAAGACATTCTTAGAGAAATGTTTTTCATCTTATTCATAACTAAATGTAAGACCTAACAACTATTTTTCATATGTTATAAACATATTTGAATTGGAAGATATAAAAATATTACTACATTATTATATAAAAACGTATTTTATTCTTTATTAATAAAAATAAACTCTCTTTTGTCTTCATAAAATGAATATCCCATGACCATGATTCTTTATTCCATAAATGGATATCTGCAACCTGTATACATTATTGGAATCTTTTGGTGTCACTAAAACTTTTGTTTTCATCATATATACATTTAACACAATATTTTAATTAAGTAATTTGTTCTTTACATCCATTTTCTAAATAACATGATCATAAAAGGTTGTCATGATATGTATAATTATAATGGATTTTAGAATGATGATTAGTAAATAGTTTTTTACAGACTATTCCTAGATGTATCTTGAAACATTCAAAAACCAATCATGACTTATTGGTACAAAATTTATTACCCATTTTTAGTCACTTATTTTATACCCACTAACATATTTACATCAACTAGATCCACTAAAATATGGAACATGATTTTGGTACATGGAATCTATTTCTAAATTCATATAAACATTACAATATTATCTTGTTTTCATTTACTACTTCCTCATAGGATTGATTAATTATTCACATCAAATAAAATAATACCAAAACCACTGAGTATAAAACCAAAAATTGGTTTTAACTTTCATACATAGTATTAAGCTTTGTAATAACTCTTTACACTAAGTATTATAGAGTTCAATGTTTCTATACAAACAAATGTGCATCTAGAGTCTTCAGTTATTTTAATTATAGCTCTCTCCCACTATCTCAATAAAGAAGTGATTCACTATTATATAAATAAATCTAATCACGTGACTAATAACTTTCTATCTTAGGTTTAATTATATCATAAGTAGATTTTAGGATAATTAATTGAGATGCACTTGGTGTTTACTTGATGTAATTTTTTTAAAATTAGTTTTAACAAATAGTTATCATAAAAACACATGATGCTATGAAAAAATATATTCATTTCATATTACAACTTATATGATATCCATTAGTCAATATAGTTGGAATATGGGTATGTGTCAAGTCCAATTTTTGTAGAACATGACTTTAAAGTAATTATAGAAGACCTATAATACTTATAAGACTCATCATATATCTTCATTTTACTACCCTAATCATTATGATGTGTATACGGTAATGTAAGTTCATGAATAATTATAATATACATTTAAATGATCAATGAATTCTATGTTAATATATTCTTTGACTAACCCACCCATAGGATCTTATATCTTTTATCAAGTATAATCACTACTTCACATTACATTACTAAAATATATTAAAGGAATCTCATGAAGTATATGAATTTACCTATAGCTTAACCTTAGAATAGTTTAAATATATCTTGTTAAACTAAATATAAAATATTTCTAGTTTTATAACCTTTAATTTTTAATGGGTTATTTTTCTTAAATATTAATAAATACATAAAACACGTAATATTTTATCTCCTAAGTGTTTAAACAATATTCTAGGTATAATTTTGACAATTACTTATAGACTTATTTTAATAAGAATTATCTTTCCACAAGTGGCTATTAGTTAAGATTTATATTTTATATTCATTATTAATTAATAATATTGGACATATGAAATTAAAGTATTAGTAAATTATTAATTAAATATGATATTTAAAAACAATATTTATTTCAAATATAAAACTATGTATCTTTGTGAGTGGAAAATAAAATAAGTGTTTTGGTAACACTAAATAAAAAATAATAGTTTCATTAGAATCAATCCACTTAGTATTATGAAGTTATAACTTACTCTTAATTAACTTAGGAATCAATCTCCTTCAGCTTCCTAGAAAGCTCACCTTACTTCTTGAAATATTTACGACCTTCCTTGGATCTTGTATTTGGATACAAATATATGAGTGCACATTTTATTCAATACTCAGGAAGAGAATTATAAAAACTATGTACAATTATGAATATATATAAAATAGAAGATTCATCTTTCTTAGTTCTTAAATTGGTTGTAGTTCCTATTCTGGTTACCTTTCTCACCACATATAATGCAGATGGACTCCTGTTCATTTATCTATCTTTGAATCTTTTGACTCTTTAACAAATTTTGTAAAAGAACCATTGACTCTAAACTTTTCATAGTCTTTTCAACCTTGTTCCCCACTTTAATCACTATAAGGTGTGAGGAACCATGTTCCCAAAAATCCCCATCATCTTTGAAAAGAAAATTCAAATGATTCTTGAGTGTCTTCTCCATACTATTTTTTATTTCTAATGAATATAGAGAATATATGTGGTAAAGATGATAATATGAGATTAATAGATAATTTCATATCCATATTTAAGCCCAAATTTTATAACCAATCAATATAATTTAACATCCTAAATGCAAGATCACTATCTAGGTACCCATCTTCCAGTTTAAAATTGTATAATTTAGTGATGATATCATTTATTTTTAGCCTCTATTTCTCATTTTCAATTTCTTAGAGATTATTTATCATTGTTTATGCATCCATGAATTTATATTGATTATTAATCTCTCTAGATATACCTAATAACATGATACAATGGAGAAACATCCTCCACATATCTCCTATAAGAATCCTTCACACCTTTTATTACACACTAAGGTGGCTAATTAAGAATAGGGGATTCCAACACATATTTTTTTATTTTAGTATTATAATGAAAAATAAATGTACCACTCTTGGAAATTATTTATGATGATGAAATTTACATCATTAAGGAATGATCACAATGTTTTCATGGCTTTCATTCCATTTTAATATTAAATAAAATTAGAATTTTTTACTTTATATTGATTAATAGTTATGATGTAATAAATTAATTTTATCATTCTCTCAGTATTTTATCAAATACCAACATCCCTCACCATTGGAATTGGAATATCTTGTCGCTCAGATATTATAGTTTAAAGGATCCATATTTCCCTTCAAAGAATACAATCTGGGTAATGATCAATTATTCAAAGGTATTTTGGTAGGATTTTCTTTCTAACTAAATTAACTCATAGTTATTTTATTATTTAAGTGGACTCCCCAATCCCTAAGTTCTATATACATACTTCCTCAATGTTTACCATTAAGTTACAATATGTTTTGATAAGGAAATCATCCATTGATTCTATGTTTTTTAAGTCAACCTAAGACATTTATTAAAACTCTCCAATAATTGAAAGCATCCTAAAAAGGGATAGAAAAATACTTTGAACTATGGTTACATTCTAACTTAAGTAATAGAAGGAATTTCTCGACTCAATATTTTATTTGAGGGATTTTTTTAACTTAGGTAGAAATATTATTTATTTTATTACTCACATGCTTGTTAATATTATATGAAATTTACATAATTAATTAACCACGTCCGATAAAATAATTCACACATGATAAATTTATTTTATTTCATCTTTAGTTTGAAATTTAATTTATTTACATTATATGATCTCATTTAATCATCCAAATAAACCATGAATCACATAAATAAATAAATAACCATGAATTAATAAAATAAAATAAACATGTTATATGTTCAAGATATTTTAACTATTGGTTCATATATCAAGCGATGATAAACCAAATTTGACCCTATGAGAAATAACTCTTTGAGGGAATTCCTAGTTTGTGTTGCATCATCCCTCCATTAATATATGTATCTCCTTGATTGGTTTTACCTCATCTTAGGTCTTGAATCATCTACTTTCTCCGGGTGCTCCATCATTTAGAAATGTTTACTCACACTTATTTAAAGGGTACCTTGGGTTTAGGGTTACATAAAATAAACCTTGAATTGGTTGAATCATGCATAATAAAGGAGGTAGGGATGATACAAATATAATTATATTTAATTTAATAATAAATTATAACTTAAAACTATTTTATAAATAATTAAATTAAATAAAACCAACACATACATAGGTTGGTCAAGATTATTATAAATCACAACATGCAATGAATACACATTTAAACTTACTAGAATTCATTTCAATTTATTCCAATTAAGATAAATTTACTGAAATTAATGAATTAATATATCAATTAATTAATTTATTATTTACCTTAATATTTTTTCCAAACATTCCTTATGATATAGTAATATCCCCAACCTGATTTTTTTTAAAATAAAATTAATTTTAACTAAAAAAAATTTATTACCCAATGTGTACTTAATGAGGAAACATGACATGTACCATTTTGCATCATATTAAATTAATTACTTGAATTTACTATATACATGGTGTGCACACTATAAGTGACATATTATATAGATCCAACATTAGGTTAAATCCATTTATATTCTTTAATACTTGCATGAACTATACTATAAATTGACACATCATGTGATTCAAATTATGTATGGTGATTGACATATACTATGGACTTACATGACATGACTTCCGACATGATATTTCATAATATACATGGAGTTTTGTTCAGTGGGTTAAGACATGTAACTTGTGCAACATGTATGACAATATTATACACCATAAATATATATAATGTATACCGCTAGTAATGTGTTTGAAGTACTCGACATGTATAACAACTGTTACATGTAATGTAGTTGTAGAATTCATACAAAAGTATTTATATCCAAAAGACATGATAAAAATGACATAGTGTGTACCTAGTGTAGAATAATACCAGTCACATGATGTGTATAGACAACTACATGTCATGTAGTTTCTGTATTACTTAAAATTATCCCACTTGTTGACCCACATAGCATACCTAAAGTCTTGGAAAATATCTTTCATGTGTTGTCACATGTTACACAACATGTACATCCATCCACTCAACATGTAATACACACGTGGACACATTGGTCTGTTGGAAGTAAATACGTGGAATGTAATGATGATGTGTATTTGTCCACACAACATGTCGTGATTTATATAGGGTCAAAACCATATGGGGTTATATAATGTGTGCACCATATGTACATTGTGTAATCACTATCAAACCACATGTCATGCTAGTGGTCAATACATGAAATGTAATGACACCATGTATCGATCCACATGACATAGTGTGATTTTGATATCTCATAACTTGTGTGGTTTACCTTGGGTACATGAAGTGTAATATAATGTTACATATTGTGTATCCATATCATGTATCTAGAATACTTGGCACATCCAGATGGGATTTTCAAGAATCCTTCATATGTTTTTGACTTGTTATTATCCATAAAAAATTGAATGAATATGTTATCTTGACTTTTGGATTAAGAATGAAATTATATAAATGAATAACAAGAAAATAAATTTAGAAATTGATAAAAAAAATTATAAATAAATATAAATTAGAATGTGAAAACTCTAATACCACTTAAAGGTTTTAGGGCATAGTGAAAGTGGCGAGTGAGTTCTTGATTATGGATTTTCATCAATTTATATGGATAAATACAAATAACTTTATGAACAAAACCCTAGAGTCTCCTAGAGAGGGTATTTAAGAATTAATTTATAATTAATTTAATATAAGAGTTACCTCATACCATGAATTCCTTTCAGTGAATTTCCATTATTATTCTTATTGTGTTTTCATTATGGTCACAAATATAATTGAGGAATCCTTTGGTTTCATCCAAACACGCTCTATAAATCTTCAAAAAATGTTTATAATATTCCAAGTTCTAGTTCACAGAAACCTAGAGCTTCATATCATTTGTCATTGATCATAATAAGGGGTTGACTTGTTCTATCTATGTTCTTGAGAGGGAGGGGTGGGATTTTCTCTCAAGGGCTTGTGGTAATTCTCAAGAGTTTCTCTCATTGTGCTAAATAACTCTCTATATCTAAAATTATATACACAAGGATATATACTTAGGGTTAATATTTTATAATCACACAATGAACCTTTACCATATACTTATTTTTAGTAATTCCCTATATAAAATAATAATAATAATAATATATCCCATGAAATGAATTTATTTAAATATAATTTGTTAAATAAATAAATTAATATTTATTTAAAATATATTAATTTATTTATCATTTCCATCGATACCTTAACTCGACCCACCAATCCTATATGAATTTTATTGAACCTAAAATATTAAATTATTAATTTAAATAAATAAATATTATTCATTCATTCAATAAATATATATTATATTCACTAAAATTGAAAATACTTATTTATTTTTAATATTAACATGAATAAATAAATGTTTATATAAATATATTAACTAAACTCAGGAATAACAAACAAGAGATAAAACTCAACTCACATATTCGAAACTCATATATCTCATGATTAGATTTATGTGATCAATAAGACTTGAATAATTATCATTACACAAGATAAGAATAATATTTATTCTTAATATTAAATTCAATTTAATTTAATGAGATTCTCGATACACTTTGTGTGTGACCCTCTGGGCCACTTTCTCTGTGGAATTAGGTGAACTTAACTAAATTCCAAGATCAATATCTCAAAACATGTTAAGACACCCATTTAGAAATCATTTAATGTATTAATAATAACAATCTTCCTACGAACGTTGCTATGAAATATAATCCCTTTGTCTTAATATCTTCATCGAGTAGGATGCATACTTGTCTCATCATTTTATATGCTTAATTTATCTTTATTTTACATTCCAAAATTAACTTTTTGATGAATTATCATGGACATGGATTTAATCAGACAACACCATTTTAATCAAAGTGACATGGTTATCTTAATATAATAACATAGAATTTATAAATCCTTTCTTGAATTATTCAATTAATGTCATATCGCCTATAAGGACCCAACACATGCTACCTCACCTCGAGCATATGTCACCATAGTGTTTATCCGTACATCAATGTACAATATTCATGATATACATTGATAATAATATTAAGTCTAAGTATCAATATTCATGTTTGTAGATAGGAATATCCAATAAAACATAAAACATGTGGAACTCTTATTAGTGGGTCTATCCTCATAAACCCCATTATTATATATCACCATGTGTTAAGTTCATGAGGAGAAGTCTCAATGTTCTGTGACCTCCCAACACCTGATAATAAAACACAATAGGTTTTTTATTATATAGATGTTATCAATACTATAGTATATATGTTAAAGAATATTTTCATAGAATTTTTAGGTTCTCATTATAATGGGGATCTACTATAACCATTTGAAGTGATAAATACTCTAAGGATATTTTCACATTAAAATTACATAAAATATTAATCGTCATAGATGATATATTTATTAATATTTTGGTAATTGAAAGTATAAATTCAGTTGGTTCTAAGCCACTAACACCAACATTATCAACCCTCCCAGTACTGTGGAAGTGATTAATGTATTAAAACATGAAATTTTGATATTAAAATACAACTTCTGGGAGTTGAACACTCGACCTCAAGGATCAATTCCCCAACCCATTACAATCTACTAAAACTAATGTAATTATTAAAATATAATAATATTATTGATAATTAATAATTTAATTAATATAAATAATAATCAAGAATATTAATACATAATAAATATATTATTAATAATCATAGTACATAATTAATATTAATAATGTAATTAATAATAATATAAATTTATAAGGAGTCAAGGGTGGTGGAGAGTTATCACTGAATAAAATTTTCAACATCTCATTAATTATATTATTCAATGAAAACCAGTCCTTACTTTATTTAGACACATTTTGGATGATATTTGGGAGGTTTTTATGAGTTTCATTTGTTTTCTATTTTCTATTATTCATAGAGGTGAAAATTATGTTCTTCATTTTTGGAATTATTTAGACCCTCTTCTAATGTTCATGTTTAGATGGGATGCGTTTCTATTTGTGTTTGTTATCTTCTACTAAGAGATATTAGTTATTAATATATTTATGCTTTGCTTTATAGAAAATAAAATAATTAATAATAATATTAACTATAAATTAATAATTAATAATGATGATTATCATCAATTAGTAATTAAATTTAATAATAAATTCATAAATAATAATAATAATAATAATAATTTAATAATTAATAATAATAATGTAATTAATAATAATTACTAATAAAGGGTTCATGAACCTTTTATTTCCTTTCTCCATCTGTTTTGATTTCTTATTAAATATAGTTATTTATTATTATTATAATTAGTTATATTATTATTATTATTTTTATTTTAATATAATTATTAATTAATAACAATTTAATTATTATTTGTTGAAAATTACATTACTGTTTCCGATGCAAACTATACTCTGTGTTCATTTTGTGTCTCATGTGAGCTTACTTTACAAAGGTAGGGGTCAACTTGACATGCTAGTGACACAACGGTTTTCACATTAGATCGAGAGGATGGAGGTTAGGATCATCTGCACCGTATTGAGGGGGAACTATTTCCTACTCTAAAACTCTCATATAGATTTAAGTCAGGTGTATGAATCTTTCCTAGAAGCATTAATAACACTATGAGTTACCCTTAAAAGATTAATTGAGTGAAAATATGTATTTAATAGGACACTATATGTGGGAATTATATTTTCTCTCATTTAACCCAAATATTTAATTCTCAATAGTTTGGATCCATAATGGAAAGAAATATAGATATTTATCGATGTTTATGAAGGTGTTGGGTTCCCTAATGTACCATGTGTTGGGAATTTATTTTCTTAACAATACTTTATGAATCATATTGATTTTGGTGATCACAAATACCATTGTATGTTTTAATAATGAAATTACTTTAAGTGTTTTTAGGATTATGTTTCCTAAGAAATTTATTTTATTTATGGGTTAGAATTTTTATCTGAAGTGTTCTGAATAAGTTTTAGAGTAGTCTAGAAAAACTGTTCATGCCCTATGTGTGTAAGCAGAATGTATGGTTCTTAAATCTTAGGTTTGGAATAAACATATGGATTTGATACACTAGATTTTTATAAAAATATAGATCATGAACCATAATTTTGAGAAGCAATCCTAAAATTGAGAAACTAATGTATTGTTCTACAACCCAACATTTTTAAGATCAATCATACATTGTTAACCGTACATTCAAAGTTAACCCTGAATTTGAATTGTTCAATGATGGAGCTTAAATTCAAGATATTTTATGCATTTTCTGAAATAGTCTTGCTGGAAGTAAATGGATTTTAGAATTTCTTAAAGACCAATTCAATGGCTCATGTTTAATGGATTAAAATATTCTTATTTATAAGGGAAGTTATGAATTTATTTGAACTTTTTAAATTAAAATGATCATGATTTTATCAGGAGATATTTATGGATCTGTTCAACCCAAATAAGATCAATTTTTCTTGTTAAATATCAAGAGTTATATCATTTACAGATACAATATATTTTTGAATACAATGAACCTATTATTCTAAAGAGGCACACTTTAGAGACATATAGGTTTCAATCTTATACTGTGTAACTATTGATCTGTAGTTGTTGTAGCTACAATTATATTGATATATTTCTTGAAGATCATTTACAACCAGAATATCTTCAAATATATTCATTCTTAAAGACTCATTTCTATGAAAAGTAATTTATGTAATATATCAATTACTACTACAAAATTAAGTTTAATATACTTCTCAAACAAACCAATTACTATTGATTTTCTGGAGTATTGGCTACTCATACTTAGTCATTGGTGGAGTGTCAGCTTCTTGGACTAAGATGTGGATATTTTCAATTCCCTATAAAATAACCAAATGGATATGTAAAATCCTTATTATAAAGGTGTCATCTACCTATACTTAGTTTTGAAGGTCTTGTGAGAAGAGGACCTGTCTAGTGAAAACCATCAATCTTGATGAGAGAGTGTTAAGTGGAGTAGACTAGGGGATCTTTGTGACCTAAACCACTATAAAAATTCTATGTTCTTCTTCTATATTTTTTCACTGCATAACTTTGATTAAATAATGGAACACTTCATATCTTCATATTTCACTAAGAGGGATAAAATTGGAACCTATCAAGATCTTTAAAAGAAATAAATTAACCCCATCTTGTATAAATTCATATTACTCTAACCTAACAATTGGTATCAACGAAGTTATTTTTAAAGAATTATGATACGCTCTAGAAACCTCAAGTAAGAGGTCTATATGAAGAAAAATATTAATGAAATTACTAAAAGAGGGTACATTTATGATTCATGCTCCTTATTTTAGTAGAGATAATTATGGATACTGGAAAGATAGCATGATTATTTATTATTGAATCTTAGATTTAAAGTTTACATGAAGATCTTCAAAATTTATGAGATACCCCAAAAACCAAAAACATGGGATTATGCTAAGGATGTTGAATATGATGTTAATTCAAGATCCATGAATACAATTTTATGTGTACTTGGTATGGATAAATTTAATCATGTTTCTCAATGTGATACTACTTTGAGACATGTAAAACAATCATTGTTTCTTATGAAGGAACTAATGATGTTATGAAATTAAGATGCAACAATGAAAATATGAAATTTGACACTTTCAGAATTTTTAATGGTGAAAGAATCACTGAGATGAATGGAAGATTGAATGAAATATTCAATGGTGTTGCTTCCTTGGGAGAACCAATTAAACAAGTTGAATAAGCATTAAATGTCCTAATAGTCTTACCCTCTTAATGGAATATGACATCAGCTATAATTAGATAATCCAATCAGGTCTCACAACCAACAATGAAATAATTTATTGGAACACTAATGATATACAAAGAAGAAATAGAATCTGAAGATGAAGATCATAGTATGGTAAAAATGGAGAATACTACTCTTAATGTTACTACTCAAAAATATGAAAAGAAATGTAAAGAAAATGAACTACTCTCAAATGATTTGGAATGTTCAAATACTAAAATGGAACTGGCTCATCCAGATAGAATATTTAGTAAATTTTATAATAAGAATAATATCTTCTATAAGTCTTATAAGAAATATGGATGAGGAATTAAGGATGTAAGAAATTAAAAATGCAAGTAAATGGGACACATCAGACTTGATTGACCATAAATAAAATAATAAAAAAGAAAAACGAAAAATAAATAAATAAAGTATCAGATGAGAAATGACTATGACCACAAAGATAAAAAATCTACGAAGGCTACTTAGTGTATCTTTGATGACTCTGGAAATACTTATAAAAGTGATTTAGAAAAAGGTCCAACCAATTTTAAAGAAAATATATACTTTATGGATAAAGAAGAAGAAGAGTAATAATCTTAGTGTTCTGCTACTTTTGATTTTGAAAGTCGTTCTAATAGTAAATTAACTACTTACTGTTCAATTCTTGAATAAAATTATGATTTTTTAGTAAAAAATAATAAGTCTCTAAAATATATGCATAATTCTATTTTTTCAAGAAAAATACGAAATGTTAAAACAACACCTTGAATTAAAAGAAAAATTTAACAAAACTATGTCAAACTGTACTATTTATGAAAACAAAATTAAAGAGTTATATATTGAAGTAGAGTCATTAAAAAGTGCTTTTAGTATATTAAATAAGGGATAAGAATCTATAAATTAGATTCCTGGTAAAATTTTTCATAAAAAGGGAAAATATGGAATAAGAAGCAATGGAGAAAAATCAAAATTTTATAGAAATTATTTTTTACCTATTCAAAAAATATCACCCGTTTCTATTATGAAACTAAAGGTAATTACTCTAATAACCATTGTTTGAAAAATAATCAGATTAGTGGAATAAAAAAGTTTGTTGTTTCTAGAAATATTATTGATGTGAGTTCTATAATTTTTAACAAAATTAGAAAAATATTATTACCCATATGTTTTACTGTTGACACAGTTGGACCCAAGAAAATTAGGGAACCATTTTTTTGTTTAAATGTTTTGTAGGAAAAATGTCATAGGATAAAATATAGTATGGTATATGGATAGTGTATAGTCAAGAAATATTATTGGAGACACTTTTAATTTTCATACATTGGTTACATTAGGTGGAAGACTGGTTACCTTTAGTGATACTGATAAAGGAACACTAGTTGGTTTTGAATCAGTTGAAGATCCAAAATCAATTTCGATCAAAAAAGTACTATATGTTCAAGAGATGAAGCATAATCTATTAATTATATCTCAAATTTGTGATTCTGGTTTTTATATTGATTTATCTAAAAATTTCCAATCTCTTTTTAAAGATAAAATACTTAAGTTTAGAGCACCCATAACTGAGAATGTTTATACTTTGGATCCTAATTCATCATCTTAACAAAAAGTAAATTGTTTAATTGTTGAGACAAATGAATCCTAGATTTGGAATATGAGTCCTTGAAACTGTAATGTATTTAATCTATATAAATTATGTAAGAAACATTTTTTTCATAATTTTCCTAGTCTTAAATTTGATAAAGATAGATTTTGTGATGCATGCTAAATAGGTAATAAATATAGGTATTCCTTCAAATGTATTAACAAGGTTTTTATATCAAAACATCAAGAAATTATCCACATGGGTTTTTTTGTGCCTTAAAAGTAGAAAGAATAGATGGAAGATCTTTTATTTTTGTTTTAGTTGATATTTTTTCAATATTTACTTGGGTTTATTTTCTAAAAATTAAAATTATAGTTTTCTCAAGGTTTTTAAGATTTTTTAAAATTGTTCAAAATGAGAAAGATCTTAAAATAATTTCACGAAGAATTGATCATGGTGGAGAGTTTTAGAATCAAGAATTTAATTCCTTTTACTCAAAATTAGGTATTAAAAACACCATTTATACTCCAAGAACACCTAAAAAATGGAATTATAGAAAGAAGAAACCAAACTATTCAAGAAATTATAAGGACCATGTTAAATGAATATAATCTTATAAATTATTTTTATGAATAAGTTGTTAACAAATATTATTATATCATGAATAGAGTTTTAATAATACCCTTATATAAAAAGAAACCCTATGAACTATGGAATAACAAAAAACCTAAATTCAGATAACTTAAAGTGTTTGGATACATGGTGTATATATTGAATACTAAGGAAAATCTTGGTAAATTTGATTTAAAGGCTGATGCAGTAATATTTCTAGGATATTATGCTACTTATAAATCTTTTAGAGTATATAATAAAAAGGCAAAGATAGTTGAAGAATCTATTCATTTGAAGTCTGATAAATGTTATCCTTTTAACCATAAAAAAATAAAAAAGATGAAGATATAAATTCTTTGGATAATGTGAGAATTGAATATCTTAAAGATGATTTTGAAAAACAAGAATATGATGAAATTCAGTCAAGTACATAAGAACATGGAACTGGTGAACCTGATAGTGTCATACATAAACAATATATAACTTCAAAGGATCACCCTTTGGAAAAAATAATAGGAAATTCAGATATAAGAGTTAGGACAAGAATAAATATATGAAATTTAAATAAATTCTCCGCATTTCTATCTCAATGGGAAACTAAAGCTGTAGAATAAGAATTAGAAGATATAAGTTGGATAATAGCCATGCAAGAAGAACTTAACCAGTTTAGAAGAAATAAAGTTTGGTAATTGGTTGGTAGTCAATAAAATTATCCAATAATAGGAACCAAATGGGTTTTTAGAAATAAAAAATATAACCAATGTATAATTACTATAAATTAATCTAGATTAGTAACTAAAGGATATAATCATGAAGAATGAATAGATTATGATGAAACCTTTACAACTATAGAAATATTAGATGCTATTAAAATTCTTTTAGCTTATGAATCATATATTAATTTTAAATTATAAAAATTGAATTTAAAATTATCATTTCGAAATGGATTTTTAATGGAGAAAGTTTATATGGAACAACCACCAGGTTTTAAAAATCATAATCTACCAAATTCAGTTTTCAAATTTACTAAATCTCTTTATGACCTTAAATAAGAACTGATATCTTAGTATGAAATATTAAGTTATTTTCTAATAGAAAATGTATTTTTATAGGATTTTTAGATCTGAATTTATTTAATAAAACTCTTTGTTATGATATTTTATTAGGGAATATTTATGCAGATGATGTTATTTTTTGTTCAACTAATAAAAATCATTGTATTGATTTTTTAAGACTTCTGAAAAAATAATTTTAAAAGAGTATTATGGGAGAATTAAATTTCATTCTTGGTTTTTAAATATTTCAAAAATAATATGGGAATGTTTTAAACTAAATAAAATATATAATTTATCTATGAAAAATGTTTGGACTCTAAAACAATAAAAATTATACAACTCCCATGTTCACTAATATAAGAATTGATTTGGATGAAGTTGAAAAACTAGTTGACAACAAGTTATTTAGAGGTATGATTTTAAATTTTCTAAATTTTATTACCAGTAGACCAAACATAATGTTTTTTGTGTATATGTGTGTTAGATTTCAAAAAAATCCAAAATAATCACATTTTACAACAATTAAAATATTTTTTAGTTATTTAAAAGGAACTATTTTTTAATCTTTACTTTACCAAAAAACACATAATTTTAACTTAATCTCATATTCATATAATGATTTTGGAGGATGTAGGTTAGATAGAATGATTACTTCAGGAACCTATCACTTTTTAGGGAATCCATTAGTTTCATGGTCTAGTAAGAAACAACATTCAATTACTTTTTCAATAGTTGAGGAAAAATATATCTCTATTGGAAATTGGTGTGCACAAGTGTTGTGTACGAAACACACACTAATAAAATTTGGAATTAACTTAAATAATATTCCTATTTTATGTGATAATACTAGTGAAATTAATATTTAGAAAAATCCTATAATTCACTTGATAATTAATCATATTGATATAAGGTATCATATTCTTGGATATCATGTTCTAAAAAACAATATATCTTTAGAATTTGTTAATACTAAATATCAACTTGATAATATTTTCACTAATCCACTTCCAACTATATGTTTTGAAATTGTAAAGGGGGAGTTAGTTATATTTAATTTTAAAAAATGTTTCAATTATCAATTATTTATTTTAATTTGTTTTAATAGTTTTTACTTTTTTTTATCTATTATTATTTTTAATTATTATTTAATTATTTATGGATTTATTACTATTTTTGAAAACAATTCTTTTAAAAATTAAAATTTATAATGATTACACTGAGTATTTGGCTCAAGAAACAAACCAACATCACCAAAACCATCAATCTTATTTCTATCTCTCTCTCAACCTCAATCTCAAACCCTCTTAAACTATCAGGGATCTCATTTTCCCTTCAAAACACTAAAATCCGAACCTTAAACTTTCAGTTTTTTAGCAATGGGAAAGAGGAATAGTACTAAAGAAGGTAAACCGAGTGGATCTAAGCACCGAGTCTATTCAGGAGACATTAGATGAGTTATTTAAAGAAATTTAGTTGATTTTGAGTTAGTATTTCAGATGAATATTCTATTAAAGAAAAAATTACCTTTTCAAGGTTTTGAATTTATTTTCAATGGATAAAATATAGAGTATGTTTTTGATTATGAAGTAAAATAGTTTTATAGGAATACCTACTTTAGTTTTGGTGATATAGAGGATGTTTTCATTTCAAAGGTAAATGATATGGAATTTTATATTTCCTGAGTAGAAATATATAATATTTTTGAGTGTCCCCATGAAGGGGGTTTTCATTTTAATATTCGATCTATTGGAGATGAAAAGTATAAATCTGAAGATATTATGTGTTTTATTTTTGGATTTACCTTGGTTAGAAAAATGTTTCTGAAATATATTGAAGCTAACTAGAAGGCACTGGTTAAATTCATTTAGTCTAAAATAATACCTAGGGTTTCTAAGTTATAAAAAATTATCTTTACAGATATGAATATAATGTTTTTGATGTTAAGTGACATCAAAATAATTTTAGTAGATATATGATAAGATATATGCATCATTTCTATTCGAAAGAGGAAAGAATGTCATTTTATCCATATGGAAGGATTATTTATCTAATTTTATACAAGAAGAATAAGATTTGTGATATTAAAAAATCCATTATATTTCCTCATAGTAATATTATTAATTCTAGAACCTTAATAAAATTTGGTTTCTTTTGGAGAACCTCAAAAGGAAAAAGGATGCTCATTGGTGTTGATGACCAATAAGAATATGGTTATAATTCCCAAGGGGATAAAGGAAATGAGAAATTAGTTATATTAGTATGATTTCATGATGAAGAAGTTTTAGAATCAATAATAGAGAATTTTGTTGAAGAAAAAAATGAGGAGACTCTAGGTAGATATCAATACTCTACCTACTATAGGAGATGTTCATTATTCTTTTGAATAAAAACCAGAAGAAGAAAACATTGACGCCCTTATCAGTAGTACTAGAAAAATAGAATAAATGGAAGTATAGTCTCAAGAATCCAATGTTTTTGTAGTAAAAGAAGTTTCAAAATTAATGTTTATAGGTGTAAAAACTACTACTTTAGATAGATCAACTAAAAATTGAGATGAGCCTAAAGATTATAAGGGAAAAAAGTTGAGGTGAATTCTCAAGGTGATGATAAAGTTCACTCTCTAGTAGTTGAGTCTACTAAAATATTTGAAAATCAAATAATTTCTATTACTGTACCTTCTATGGACAAGGCTTCTTCTGAATTCAATGAAAAGACAGAAGATCTGGCTCCATTTCCATCATCTTCCAGTAAGAAGAATAAGAGTTTTTCCTTAGCTATTATTGAATTTGTACAACCGTCTCGAATTCTAGTTGATGATTATTTTTATTATCTTATTGAAAAAATTAAGGAGTTGGTATATAAATTTAATCAGATGAAAGATGAGAATTGAGACCTGAGAAATGACCCATTTGTCTCTAAGAAATATTTGGAGGTTTTTTAAAATTCAACTATTATAAGAGGAGAATTGGAATCAGTTAAAGTTCATCTAAACAATCTCAAAGAAAATTATATTTCAAAAAGGGATTTGATATATTTTAAAGATAAATTTCTGATCAAATTGGGAAGATCAAGGAAGAATCTATTTCAAAGTAAGAATATTTTTGATTTAAAGAAATATCTAGGAAGTAAAATTGAACTGATAAGGAGTAGTAAAATTTAGGCAAGGGATTATAATTATAGTCATCAAAATTTTCTAGATATTATAAGAATTTTTGAGTTTATTACTGTCATTATGTTTTCCTTAAATGATCATATACAGAGTCTTCATGTGATAGTGCCCCAATTCATGTTTTTTTGGACAATCAGAATGATCTTTTTGATAAATTAACTTTTGATTAACCAGGTCTAAGAAGTATTCTTTGTAAATTAAGTGACATTTTGATGTATTTTTTATAGACTTAATAGAATTTACATTAGTTTTTAAAGTTCAATTTGATTGAAAAATTTAAAATTGTATTGGACTCAAAGAAGTTGATGAAGTATTGGGATAAGATGTTCAATATGAATTTTAGAGGAATGATGGAAGAGCTAAAATATGTCCATCAGGTTATTCGCAGTTTACTACATCCAGAAACCTCATCTATACCAAACCCTTCTGCTTCATCTCATCCTGCCTATTAGCTCTTCCAGTCAAATATTCTTTATAATCAAAAAAACTTTTTAATAAAATTATTTATTCACTATATGTGTGATTCTTTATTTCTTATTATTTTTCTATCTCTGGTTCCTGAATAGAATAATTTGTGACTTAGTGTAATAAAACATTTACTACTATTTTTGTGCTACATTAAATATGTTATTAACCATTTTGACACTTTTTTTAATATCAATAAAAGGGTGAGAAATTTGGGTAAACACACATTTTGTTTACTATAATATTTAACATAATCTTTTTATAATGTTCTTTGTTTATTATAGTTTAAAAATATTTAAATAAAAACTAAAATTTTTGTTTGATGACTCTATTTTATTTTTATATATCATTTCCTATATTTTTATAAGTATTTGATATATAGTTTGTGTGATTATAAAAAAATGGGATATTTTTGGGCATGTATTTTCTCAATAATACTCTATGAATATTGTTGATTTTTATGATCACAAATATACTTGTCTATTTTACTAATGAAATTAATTTAAGAATTTTTTTGGGTTATATTTCTTGAGAAATTTATTAATGAAATAATAAATTATATTATAAGTTTTTTTAATTAATATCAGATTCCCATAAATAAAATGTTAAATAATTCCACCCATAGGTTCATGAATCATTCCCTAAGCATGGCACTATCATGGTGAAAAAAAACTCACTAGCTCCCAGAAAAGACCTATGACTCATCCTGAGTCTCATACACCACACTTGGGATTTTTGGTCTAAACAAATATATCACTTATCCTAGAGTGCTCATTCCCACACTAGAATTCCTTGGGTAACTTTGTTTTTAACATGATTTCATACTTTCTAGACATGCAATTGATCTACCTCATGAGTCATGATAATATATCTACATCACTAACCAAAACTTCCATCCCAAAACACCCTTTGATACCACTTTGTAATGCCCTATCCTAGATCACCCGAACAGTAACTGATATGGGATCCCAAATAACCTCATTCACACATCCCCATATGATTGAGGCTTCCAAAAAGTAGATAGGTCCTAAAATACTAATCGGGAGACTATTACCTCTAATATAAATCTATAGGGTCATTCCCAAATCTAATAAAGATTTAGTAAGACCTGTCTGAATAACAAACATCAAAAAACCCATAGACATAAAATAGGGAGCACCATGGGCCTCATAGTCTAGAATAAAAATAAATAAATTTATCTTTATGACGTATCAATACATAACTGAGTAACAATAGATAAAATGATACCATATATAGATAAAACAACACAATATCCAATACATGCTAAAAAATAACTAAAAAAATACAACAACCTATGACCATACTCATATAATCCAACCTAAAAAATCCCCGACCTATATAAAATGCTCGACCTATACCATGTCCAAATATAAGAAGTACTTATTAACTAAGATAAAACATGAATTCCTACCCTCATACATTGAAACCCATGTCATGTACAAAGGTAGGGTGTGAGTCTAATGACCCAGTAGAAAATCCCTAATTCCTCAAAAATGTTGAGTGCTAATGTGATAAAGTTGATGTGTATATGGAACACATATAAAGAGTGAAGTCATTACCATTTAACACATCCAACCATAATAATAACACACAACCACATCAAACAAACATGTTAGGTCAACATGTGCTAAAAGGCCACATAAATCCCTAACTATACTGCTTTATCCAATGATGGAGTGTCCCTAATCATGTCATGAGGTCCAGACAACCAGTATAATGTGACATAGCCAACCACCAGGAGGTAACCCGAGGTGGTCCATAGTATCATGCATAAAGCTGAGCCCTATAAAGTAATACTAGGAAATTAGAAAACAACACGTGTCAACACTGAACCCTATGAGGCAATCCTAGGTGATCATAAGACTCAGGTATCACCACTGAATCGTAGGGGTGGGGGGACCCTAGGAAGCACCAGTCATTCGACATCATCACCAACTTCTAGTGGGTGAACCCTCGCTGTAATAGTCATTAGGCATCATCGTCAACTCCTAGGGTGTGACCTTAGGAAGTAATAATCATTAGGAATAATAACCGACTCATCAGATGTGACCCTAGATAGTAATAGTCATTAAACATCCCCATCAACTCCTAGGGGTGATTATAGGAAGTAATAGTCATCAGGAATCATCACCAACTCCTAGTGGGTAACCTTAGGAAATAATATCCCTAAAGAATCATCACTGACCCATAGGGGTGAACATAGGAAGTAATAGTCATCATGTGTCATTGAAAACTCCTAGGGGATGACCCTAGGTATAATGGTAATCATAAATATTCATTCACTCATAGTGGGTGACCCTAGGCATTACTAGCTGTCCAACGTCATCACTAATTCCTAGGGATGACCCTATGTATAAATAGTCATCATGTTTTATTAAAAACTATAAGTGGGTGACCCTAGGAAGTAATATTCATCATGCATTATCACCAAATCCTAGTTTGTATTATATTAATTTCATCATATCAAACATATATACTAAATCCTAGATAACTACTAGAAATTATATATATCATTATCAATAATCGATGGCATTACAACCCTCTCATAATGAATTATAAAATATAACTTGAGGGTTGGCCATATCCCTGAAATCATATCACATAATCGAGGTCTGCCACTCAATTTCATGACCCAAAATCATCACTAAATTCATATTGAGTTCATATAATTGACTTGGGTTCTAATATGACACCTGAATTCAAAACTTTATATTTCTCATGTTCACTCTATCAAGTTGTAATATTTCACCGGGTAACCTACTAAGGTCCCCCATGACACATAATAACATGAAAACCCTATGTGGGTTCCTCGATCACATTTCTATCTCTTAGTCCCTTCCCATTAATTTGGTCATAATGTCCCTTAACAATACTTATGGTCCTTTAGATCCATCACTACCCTCTAAGGTTTAATTAGGCCATCCCACCCTAAAATGGGCTTTGATACAAAAAGTGAACATTAACAACCATCACATGAAATTACCCATCATCATGAAATTATAAATTTAATAAAAAAACCATAACATAGAATAAATCAAAAAATCATGCTCTTGAAAACAGAGAATCACTCACATGAGGTCAAACAAACCAAAAAAACCAATTCAAGACCTTCCAGCTTCCCAAAAAAATCAAGTCAAATACCTATTTCAAATATTTTAAAATAGGTATCACATGCCTTATTTTTCTCATTCCATACCCTTATCCAAATACCATCAAAACACTCTTATAGAAAAAACCCCATTTCTATTTTGAAATACCATTTCAAACCCCATTTATAAAATTACCCATTTTCTTTTGAAATTCCATTGGTTCCAGATTACGTTATAAAAAAAATTGTCAAATGGAAATACATTTTTTCTATTTAAAATAAAACACAAACCACCAGGAAACCCATAAGGAGGGCTACTAACACTCATTCGACCAGGGTTACAACATCGAAGTATTTATCAAGGCATGCAGTCCAAGTTGGTTATTATGTCGACGCAAGACCATCCTAATCTTATAGTGGAATCACATAGGACATGTAATATGTTGATAATAAATATAATGATATAATAATAATATAAAATACTAAATGAGAAAGAAACTAAAATAAAGTCAATTCCACCTACTTTAATCAATACATTTTCCTTTAATCCACAATCCAACCATTGCTACAAAGTCCCATCCAAGCATCTCCTCGACTCCAGAGGCCCTTATCATGATAATACACCCAATGACTAATTATACCCATTTATAGTTAATTATTTAAGTTCAATTAAAAATTTATAAATAATTATTTCATTCATTTATAATAATTTATATTTAAATTAAAATTTAAATAAATTAGAAAAAATTTCCCATTGAATCACCCTATAATCCTGATACACCGAAACCATTACTAAACTTACCTAGAGGGCCCATGATGTATCCTTTAAACCATCCCAAAACAAATACCTAACACCAAAAATAAATTAAATAGGAAATTTATTTTAATTTAAGGATAACCCTAAATAAATTCACACGACAACATACCTCAACCAAAACACTGAGAAATGGTGTAGATTCTTCATCTCATGACTCCCTCTAGCTGCATCGATAAAAATACACTCAATATTAGATGATTTCCACCATGTTACGATGTAAATAATTATAAAACCCTAATAAAAACCACACCAAATCATAGAGGGATAGAGAGAGAGAGAAAGGGGAGATAAGGATAAATAATGGAGGAAAATGTTGCCTAGAGTCACTGGATAAACCATAAGGAATTGACCCAAATTAAAGGGGGGTGGAAGAGGATGGAGGGAGGAGACCTTATTTGTCATGAAACCTCTATCTAAAGATACCACAATGATGGGAGAGATATAATGACCCTGATTCCCACCTGTAGTAGGCCCTAGGTTGGAGACTAGCACTGAGGGTATAAAAATCTCATGTATGGGAGGCATTACCCTCTACAATATAAATAGGATTGGGTGATAAGATGAATCATCCTCAATATACTCCATGAAATAATATAAAAAGAAACCCAAACCATACCAAAATTCATATATAAATGAAACAGATATAATAAAAGTCTCCAAAGTAAATACCCAAAAGTAAAGCTAAAATAATGACATAATAACTATCCAATGGTCAGATCTAGTAATGTCTAGAACAGTCCATATAATCCTCCTGGAAAATTGAAAAAAGTTATATATATATAGAGTGATCATAAAAGTATACTCAGTAGGAAAACCAAAGTCTCTCATGCACATATGAAAAGATCATACTGATACACTCATGATAAAATAGAAGAACCAAACAACAACTAAATAGGTATACTATCATAACCTGACCTCACTAAGGCACTCTCACAAAATAATGTAAGTCAAGTAAAATAATATAACATGATCACATTGATAAGGGTAACCTGTACCACTTTACCACTAGTATGACACTCTCACACCCCAACATCATACATCATGGTGCTCTCATATCTTTTGTATATCAGACCGCCCCACAAGAATGGTCACAACACACCTCACTTGAAGACACCTGATCTCACTTCCCCACAAGCACAACCACAACACATCTCATCCACAGACACTTGGGACACAACACATCCAAAACTATAACCAGAGTAGTAGGGTATCATGAACATGTATGAAATCAACCTCGTTCCCTCCACCTACCATGCATGACCACCACCAGAAGCCACCCCACAAGTACGGTCATATCACATCTCACCCAAAAAAAACTAGGCTATCACAAACACCGTCTAATACACTAAAAAACCTCCATCCATAACAAAATTTTCAATACCTACCTTTCATGGAAGATAGAGAGAGAAATAGTGGGTACCCATCCATCCATACTCCTCACTAGATAATAGGGGAAACACCCCCACATTACTATGCGGGAATCAACACATAGTTCTCAATGTGGGTGTGGTGAATATATAAATAACAAGAATATAAAAGTATATATATATATATATATATATATATATATATATATATATTGTAAAGACCTCAACCCTAGTAGATCAGAGCCGGTGCCTTAATTTATTTCATTGACATAGATATAAGACTTGAATCCCAAATAACCGATTAATTTAGCAGTTTTGGAAGCTAGATTATATACATAAACATTACATTGAAACTTGAAATGAAGTACAACAAAGAAACCACATTGTAAACACCTATAAACTCCAAGATTATCCCTACAACTCATTCATAATATACATCTTCATAACCTGGGAAAAATAAAACATAATAAAGGGGTGAGCTCAGATTCTTAGTAATGGTAAGAAATATAGTGGAAGCTATAAAAAGTAAACATAAACTATAAGTAATGGTGAATAACTAAAACCACATTCCATCAAAAAATAAACTTGATCATAATATAGAAGGAATAAAAACTGATTAAATAATTCCATAAATAATTACATGAGAATGAAACTTAACCATGGACATTCTACTAGTCGAATAATCACATGGAATATAAATTAATAGTATCATAATGAGGGAATGAATAATTATATACATCAAAAAAATACCATCAAGGCCTCATCCAATAAGTCTTCATAAGTGGGTAATTCCTCATCTAAAACCCAATCTAGTTTGTCTCGTGAGACTTACCGATGCATCGAGGGGCTATAGTGGGTCACACCCATCACTCACTAAGTCCTATGCATTCCTCATATGTCAAATAAAAAGATATATTTAAATAAAAGTTTCCCATACCACTTTGAAATATTTTAACCATAAAAATATATAAAAGTACACTAATAAAATCATTGAGAAATTCTTGAGAGAAATACCCTTTTTTACTTTTGGAAAGAAGAGTTATTTTGGAAAATCATTTGTATTTGTCAAAAAATAATATTGTAACTAGTATATAACACAAAATAAAAGGGTTGTACAATGAAATTATATTTTAGGCATAAATTATTTCTAATTTAAGTGAAAATATGTAAAAATAAAATTTAAGAAACTTTAAAAATGAGCTGCTTTAGTGCGGTTTAAGAGAAAATACTAAAGAGTCCTTAAAATAGAAAAAGGAATATTTTTTGTATAAAATTAGAAATGAACAAAGATGGGTTTTCATGATAAAATGAGTGATTTTAGAAAAATAATGGTGGCTTAAAAATATTACGGAGTTCACTTAAAAATGGGTGAGAAATCTGGATGTTCCCTTTAATCAGACTTTCTTTTCAGGATGAATTGAGAAGAGAACCTTTTTAAAACATACATTTACACATAAAATAAGAATGACATTATATGGATAAATTATTTTGGAGAATATAAAAAAAATTTAGATGAATTAAATAAATATAAACAATAATTACATTAATGTTAATAGAGAGAAAGAGTAACCCAAAGGAAAAATAGAGGTTCAGGTAGAATCCCTTACCACTTTGTAAAAAGTCGAACCACATGCCCTATAAAATTAATGATCATAAAATAATATATTTAACACCATGAAAATGAATAGATTAGTGATATGATACATCAATTGGAAGTATATACACACAACACATAATAAATAGTGGTGAATAAGGCATATCTCATGGAAATAAAAGTGAGATGAGAAAACCCTTACCTTATATTTGAAAGGGTTCTTCACCTATAAATAATGTATTGGATAATGAAATTAGATTCATTAATAATTTAATTAATAAACTATTCATCATTTATTTAATTTATTATAATTTTATTAAGTTCATTTATTTCCTTTTTGATGATTTATAAGATTCAATTTCTCCATTCGAGAGTGTTTGTTTCCCTGGGTTTCATGTTTGATTCACTTGTATACATGTATGAAAGATCATGTAAAATGGGAATAGTTTTACCTCATTGAAAGTGAACTTATAGAATATTTAATTTCCTTTATATAATTTTTATTATAGATATGAAGATGATTCAATAGATAAAGCGTTAATGAGAACCATTTAGATTATTTTGGTGTTTTTCGATCATCACAAACTAGTTTTGTCTTATGAATTAATATTATGTATTTATTCTAGTTACAGAACATTAAATAACTTATAATATATATAATAAAATTTGGTTTTACCATAAAAAGGTTTTTATAACTATCCTTAAAGGTGATAATTTAAAATGAAGTCGCATCATCCATGATGGCGGTAAATCAGCACATCACGGAAAATGTTTTCATTTTTATAATAAAAGGGGTAGGAGAAGGGGTTTGATGATGGATATTCCATTAAAATAATAAAATTCTAGTATATATAAGATACTGTGGTTATTATGAATGTTTGAACATAATAGGTATGAATAGAATAGAAAATAATAGTAATTAAAAGAAATTGAAAGTGAATGAAAAATGATTTACCTCTTGAATTCCTATCCTTGAGAACCTCCTTAAGAAAATTTTAAATGGTATTTTTGGTGAGAACAGAAAGAAAAACAATTTATAGGAGAGATTTAGGAGAGGTATTGGGCAGAAATTGGACAAGCTTCAAGGCTTTGGAGGTGTGAGGAGAAGAGGGGGCAATGAGTGGTATTTATAGTAGATAAGAGGGATTTTTTCTCATTATTTATTCATTAGTTTTTTATTTTGGCTCAAGGATATGAATAGTTTGGTAATTATTACTAAATATATTAAAATAATGAAGGATAGTTCGAGATTATGGGCTTACATCATCCATACATCATTTATGACACAATAATTCATGTATTTGTTTAAATAATGTGAATTACTGTATTTTACTATTCACAAAAAAATTCATGTTTTTTAGAAAAATATAAAAAATTCACCATAACCATTTTGACACGTAAAATTAAAAAAAAGAACTAATTTTTTTGAAAATAATTTCCTAAATAAGACAAATTCAATTTGTAAATCAAATCAATATTTACTTGAAAAATACCACTTTCAATATTATAACTGATTTTATGTCACTTTGAAAAACTAAATGAGGTCTCATAAAATTATATTATAATCATAGGAAAACAAAATATTCATTTATGAATCTATTTTATGAAAATAAATATTATTTTCAATCATTATTTTAATCATAAAATTTTAAATAAACATTTATGTTTTACAAAAATATAATCACTTAATTTATCATTCTAAAACATTTATTTACTTATTACATGATATAAATATACTATATTTTAATTTATGAGATTCATAAATTTTATTTATACTTTAATAAGTGAGGTTATTATTCTAATGGCCACATTACTATTCCTAACAGTCACATTAATATTCCAATGATCATATTACTATTCATCAAAAAATGAAATTATCTGAAAAATACCAAAAATTTAATCAAAGTAAATTTTGAAATTATTTTTTCAAAAATAATGTTTATTTTTTCAAATATAATTTATATAAGTTTTAAAATATATATTTAAAACAATTTCACCATTAAAAGGCCTTAAAACTATGTTTAGAAAAATATTGCATTTTTATGTGTAAAATTGGATTTATTTTTATATTATACATCTAAAAATATTTTATATGAATGTAAAAAATATTATATTTAATATATAATATATAAATTTAATTAATATTTTCATTGATACTTATTAATTTAATTTATTAATATAAAATTTCATTGTGGGGGATAAAACTAGTTTTTATAAAAATACATCCTTTATATTCAATTGGTATTCATTTATAACTAATAAGTAACCAATGAATTAATTTTATAAACATGTGTAATATAAATTTTCATAATTTATTTAATATCATTTTTCCTATTATTCCCAAAATCTAAGATATAACTATAATAATTAGATAATAATATTTAATCATTTTTCAAGATCGTAAGCTATCGAAGAAGTTAAATTTAAAAGGAGGCATACTGTAAAATCTTGGAGAGTTACATTCTCCACACCTTTAGTAAACTACATCCTCAAAATTTGAAATTTTACTTAAAAAAATCAAAGTTTGATACTTGAAAATTACTTTATGGGAACCCACATCTAAAATGGGGTTAGTAAAACGTCCTCTTAAAAGAGGTCAAGAGAGATGCGAAGGTCACTACAATACTAAGATTCCAAAATAGGATAACATTCATGAAAATATAGACATAAAGAAAAAAAATCTAACAATCATGTTATAATGGAGAGTGATAGTGAAAATTTTCATTAGAAAGTATACCATAAAAAAATTGAAAATTTGTGATCAGTTAATAGACTATTAATTTCTTAGAATGAAATGTAAATGGATGATGTTTTTGTTTTAAAATCATTTTCCTAGAGTTGAGGGTTTATTTTTCTATTCATATATGAAATTTAGAAAATAAAATTACTTTATTAATTTTTATAATATCATCCTTTTGTTGTGATTCGATCTATCTTCGCTTCATTTCTTAAACCAAAAGATGACAATTAAAGATGAATTTGTCATACCTAAAGAACTTTTAACGAGTCATATGGTACTTAAGTAATTCCTTCAGCCTTTAAATGTTTATTAATACAAAATATGTTATAACTAGTTATCCAATATGAAAAATCATACTTTAATATTAATCAATAATATCCTCAATCCATTCCATAAGTAGTTAAACTTAAGACTCATAAAAAACATGTCTATCTAAATTCAAAGATGAAAAATTTATAAGGTCACTAAATTTCCAAAATAAACTTAACATAAGATTCCAAAAATAATTTAGCTTATATTGTCACATAGAAAATATATAAATACCTTAATATCCTTTAAAAATTTATAAAGCAGGCATGATTGCATGAGTAAATTCCTTAGATCTAAGAATCTAATAATTCTAGCACAACATAAACCATCAGATCACTAAACACCTTCATGGTCACCAATACTATCCCATAAACATCTATTTGTTACTATCTCAACATAAATCATGAATTTAGTGTTTTATTTCCTAATTTATGTGTTTTTAATAATATTAATATACAATATAATCACTCCTCTTGATTACTGGTTCTAATTATCACATGCTTCTAATTCCTTAAATAAGAAGCACTATAGTAAAATACTTATATATATCATGATTTTTATAAACTAAACATTGTTGATAAAAAACTCAACTAACATAATTATTAAATCTAAAAACGAGCATAATAATAATTTCTCTTCATCTGTGGTAGTATCATAAGCTTTACCATGATCAATTATCCCCTTTTAGGACATATTCCTTTGACGTGCAAAACATTAATTTTCATAGTTTCCTATATCCTTTTCGATGAAGTATTTAACATTGTAAACCCTTTTCTTACCCTTGAAATCAAAAGAATGGTGGAATTTCTCTCCAAACTTGTAGAAAACTCCCATTCATTTCAATCAAGTACCAGAGTGTTTATTTCCACAATTATCACATTTGGGAAAATAATTCTTTCTCTTCTATAATTTATCCATCATTTTCTCTACTATCCTGTTCTTCTCTTGCTTAAATTCTAATGTATAAAACTTGGATAATTCTTTCTCTATCTTGATTTCACATGATACTATATCCTATTATGGTGATAATTTTTGGGACACTTTTTCCCTTATAAATATTGGCATAAGACCATAAATATATGATCATTTTTACACTTTAGATCATGTGCATTCGTGAGGTTCTCATTCCTTATATGAGGTGCCATTTCTAAAAAATGGCACACACTAAATTAGATTATGAATAATAATGCATAATCTCAAACTAGAAAAACACTTAACATAAATTAAAAATTCATTCATATATAATCTCATAATTATTAACATGGTTTCTTTGGGGACACATTTACTTTTAAATCCTTCATAATGGTTTTTAAAAAAAAATTTGAATTATCCTAAGCATATCCACTAGGAGTGTCAAACCAGGTGAGAAGTAAGGTCTATTTTCATGTACCAGGTTATGCCGAGTTAGGCCCGGTGCACCTTGTTAGATTTTTAAACCCTAGGTACATCTGTGCTAGAACCACATCGACTTTTAGTATCCAAACTTTGATGCATTTCTAGGATGACCCACATAATCTCTTACCCAAATTCTAGGATATTCTTCTATGCTTATCAAAAAATTATATCTTAGAGTAATGTTTCATAATCTAGGTTTTATAAATATAGTTTCTAAGGTTTCTACTAAACTTTCTCTAATACCAACTATAAAGACCCTAACCCTAGTAGCTTGGAGCCGTTGCCTCAGTTTATTGCATTGGCATAGATACAAGACTCGAATCTGAAAGGATATATCAGTTTAGTATTTTTGGAATATATATTATATAAATGAACATTACTTTATAACTTTAAATGAAATAAAACATAAAAACTCTATTGTAAACACCCATAAAATCTTAGATTATCCTGATAAGTCATTTATAATATACATCTTTGTATCTTGGGAAAAAATAAAACATAAGAAATGGGTGAGATCAAATGATCAGTAAGGGTTTGAAATACAACATAAGATATCATAAATAAATATAAACTATAAGGCATCGTTAATAATGGAAAACACATCCCATTAAAACATAAACTTTAACATAATATAGAAGGAATACAAGTTGATTAAATAATTCCATAAATAATCACATGAGAATGAAACTTAACCATGAATATTATACAAGTTGAATAATTACATGGAATATCAATTACTAGTATCATAATGTGGGAATTCATAATTCTATACATCATAATAATACCATAAATTCCTTGTCCAAGAAGTCTATATAAATGGGTAAGTCCTCACCCAAAACTCAGTCTAGCTTGTCTCAGGAGACCTACCGATGCAATGAGGGTCTATAACGGTCCTCACCCACTAATTACTATGTCCTATGCATTTATCATATGTAAAATAAAAATATATATTTAAATAAAAGTGTCCCATGAAACTTTGAAATATTTGAATCATAAACATAGATTAAAGCACTCTAATAAAGTCATTGAGAAATTCTTGAGAGAAATACCCTTTTTTACTTTTGGAAAGAAGATTTATTTTGGAAAATCATTTGTATTTTTCATAAAATCAGATTATAACATGCATATCTCATAAAAGAAAAGGGATGGAAAATGAAATTATATCTTAGGAATAAATTATTTCTAACTGAAGTGAAAACATGTAAAAAGAGCATTTAAGAAACTTTATAAATGAGCCTCTTTAGTGCAGTTTAAGAGAAAACACTAAAGCGTATTTTGAAACAGACAAAGGAATAATTTTTGTATAAAAATAAAAATTAATGAAGATAGTTTTTCATGACAAAATGAGTGATTTTAAAACAATAATGGTGGCTAGAATCTTATTATGGACTGCTCTTGAAAACATGTAAGAAATAGAGAAGTTCCCTTTAACCGTGCTTACTTTTTAGGATGAATTGAAAGGGGGACCTTTTTAAAACATGTATTTACCCATAAAAGAAGATGAATATGATATGGATACATGATTTTTGAACATATAAATATTATTTATTTAATTACATAAAAATATTGAAGAATTACATTATGGTAAAGAGATAGAAAGAGTAACCAAAAGGAAAAATGGATGTTTGGGGTCGAATCCATTACCACTTTGCAAACCACCAAATCATATTCCCTATAAAATTAATAATTACCAAATAAGAAATTGAATAAAATTAAAATTAAGAGATTATTGATATGATACATCAATTGTAATTATACATACACCACACACAATAAATAGTGGCGAATAAGGTAAATCTCATCGAAATAAAAGTGAGATGAGAAAACTCTTACCTTATGTCTGAAAGTGTTTTGCGCTTGTACTTAATGTTCTGGATAATAAAATAAGATTAATTAATAATTTAATTAATAACCTATTAATAATTTATTTAATTTATTATAATTTTATTAAGTTCATTTTTGTCATTTTTTATGAGTTATAAGATTCAATTTCTTTGTTTGGGAGTGTTTGTTTCCTTGAGTTTCATTATTGATTCACTTGTATACATGTTTGAAAGATCATGTAAAATGGGAATAGTTTTCTAGAATAGAAATTATATGTTATTAATAAAATTATATAATATTTAATGGCATTTATATAATTTTTGTTTCTAGATATGAGGATGATTCATTAGATAAATCCTTAATGATAACCATTTATATTATTTTGGTGTTTTTGATCATCACGTACTACTTTTTTCTTATGAGTTAAAATCATGTATATATATTGGTTATAGAACATTAAATAACTTATAATATGTATAATAAAATATTATTTAACCATAATAATGGTCTTATAATTATCTTTGAATGTAGTAATGGAAAATAAAGTCACATCATCTACGATGGTAGTAAATCGACACATCACGAACAATATTCTCATTTTCAGAATAAAATGGGAAAGAAAAGGGGTTTAAGGATGGATACTAAATTAACACAATAGAATTAAAGTATATATAAGATACAAGATTTACCATTCATGTTTGGATATAACAGGTAAGGATAGAATAGAAAAGAATAGAAAATAAAATAAATTAAAAGACATTAAAAGTGGACGAAAAGGATTTACCTCTTGAATTATTCTCCTTGAAAACCTCCTTAAAGAACATTGAAATGGTATTTTGGGTGAGACAAGAAATACCAGAATTTAGAGGAGAGGTTTGGGAGAGGGATTGGATTGAAATTGGACAATATTCAAAGCTTTATAGGTGTGAGGAGAAGATGGGGTGAGGGGTGGTATTTATAATGGAGGAGAGGGATGTTTCACATTATTTTATTCATTAGTTTATTATTTTTTCTCAAGACTATGAATATTTTGAGGATTATCACTAAATATTTTAAATTAATGAAGGATAGTTTGATATTATGGGCTTAAATCATTCATACATCATCTATGAATCAATAATTCACGTATTTATTTAAATACCGTAAATTACTATATTTCACCATTCACCAAAAATTCAAGTATTTTTGAAAAATACTAAAAAATCCAAATAACCATTTTTTGAAATGTATAATTTGAAAATGAACTCAATTTTTCAAAAATAATTTCCCAAATAGTATAAATTTTAATTTTTAAATAAAATCATTATTTACTAAAAAAATATCGATTTTAATATTATAACCGATTTTATGACACTTTGAAAAATTAAATAAGGTCTCATAAAATTATATTATAATCACTAGAAAACAAAATATTAATTTATGATTATATTTTATGAAAACAAATTTCCTTTTAAATCAATATTTTAATCATAATATTTTAAATAAAAATTTATATTTCACCAAAATATAAACACTTAATTTATCATTTTTAAAAAATTTATTTACTTATTCCATGATATTAATATACTATATTTTAATTTATGTGATGACTAAATTTTATTTATACTTTAATAGGATATTTTATTTTTCTAATGGACATATTACTATTCCTAACAGTCACATTATTATTGCAACGGTCACATTACTATTCATTAAAAATGAAACTTATCATAAAAATACAAAAAATGTAACCAAATTAAATTTTTATATTAAACTTTAAAAAATAATGTTTATTTTTTAAAATATAATTTATAAAATTGTTAAAATTTAGATTTGAAACAATTTCACCATTAAAAGGTGGTAAACCTATATTTAGAGAAATATTGCCTTTTTATGTGTAAAATTTGATTTATTATTATCTTATGCGTCTAAAAATATTTTGGATGAATGTAAAAAAATTTGATTGAATATATAATATATAAATTTTATTAATATCTTTCACTAATGGTGATTAATTAAATTTATTAATATAAAATGTCCTTGTGGGTATAAAACTAGTTTTTATAAAAATACATCCTTTATATTCAATTGGTTTTCATTTCTAATTAATTGGTAACCAATGGATTAATTTTATAAATGTGTGTAATATATATTTTCATAATTTAATTAATCTAATTAATTACCACCATTCCCAACATTTAAGAGATAACTATAATTATTAAATAATAATATTTAAACACTTATTAAGCTCGTAAGCTATAAAAGAATTTAAATTTAAATAGGCATACCATAAAATATTGGGGTGTTAAATTATCCCCACCTTCAGTAAATTACATCCTCACAATTTTAAATTATACATAAAAAAATTATAGATTGATACTTGAAAATTCCTTTGTGGGAACCCACATCGGATATAGGTTTAATAGAACTTCTCCTAAAAGTGGTAAAGATAAATGTGAAGGTCACCACAAAACTTAGTTTCTAAAATAGAAGAACAATCATGAAAATATGGACATGGAATAAAAATATAAAAATCATGTTATTATGGTGAGTGATAGAGAAAATGGTCATTATAAATTTTACCATCACAAAATCATAAATTTGTGATCAGTTACAAGACCGTTGATTTCTTAGAAGGAAAAATAAATGGATGACGTTTGTGTTCTATAGTTGAGGGTTTATTTTAATATTCATAGAATCACTTGAGAAAATAAACTTACCTGATTCCTTTCTATAATATCATCCTTTGGTTGTGCTTCAATATACCTCCTCTTTATTTATTAAACCAAAATATGGCTCTTCAAGATAAATTTTCATACCCAAATCACTTTTAATGAATCATATGATCCTTAAGTTAGTCCTTTAGTCATTAAATATTTAATAAAATAAAAAAGGTCAGCATAACTTATCCAATATGATAATTCATTATTTAATCTTAATCAGTAATATCCTTAATCCATTCCATATGTAGTTAATCTCAAGACTCATAAAAAATATGTCTATCAAAATTCAAAGAGAAAAAATTTAGAATAAAGGTAACTAAATTTACAAAATCAACTTAACATAAGATCCCCAAAATAATGTATCTCCTATTGTTACATACCAAATATATGGATAACTTAATCTACTTTAAACCTTTATGAAACATTCATGATTTCATGAGTAAAATCTTTAAATCCAAGCATCTAATAATTCCATCATAACATAAACCATCACATCACTAACCACCTTCACGGTCACCAATACTATCCCATAAAAATCTATTTATTATTATCTCAACATCAAGAATGTATTTAGTGTTTTCTTTACCAAGTCATGTGTTTTCAAGAAGAATAAAATAAAACTGAATCACTCCTCTTGATTACTAGTGCTAATCATCACATGCTTTCAATTCCTTAAAGAATAATTAGTGTAGTACAATCCTTATATACCTCATGATTATTATAACCATAAAATTATTGATAAAAAACTCAAATAACATAATTATTGAATCTAAACACAGGCATAATAATCATTCCTCTTTGTATGTGGTAGTATCATAATCTCATCCATGATCCATTATCCCCTTTTGGGATATATTCCTTTGACGCTCGAGACATTGATTTTTACAGTGTCCTATATCCTTTCAGTTGAAGCATTTCACATTGGAAGCCTTTTTATTACCCTTTAAATCAAAATAATGGTGGGATTTCTCTCTAAACTTGTAGAAAACTCCTATTACTTTCAAGAAAGTACCAGGGCGTTTCTTTCCACAATTATAACATGTGGGAAAATACTTATTTCTCTTATTTCCTTTATCATTAATTTTCTCTTCCATCCTCTTCTTCTCTTTATTCCATTAAAAGTCACAAAAATTGGAGAATAATTTCTCTATCTTGATAGCAGATGATATTATATCATCATATGATGATAATGTTTGGGAAACTTGTTCCCTTCAAAATATTGGAATAATACTATAAAATATATGATCATTCTTACACTTTATATCATGTGAGTTGGTGAGGTTATCATTCCTTCTGTGAGGTTCCATTTCTAAAAAATGGCACAAACTAAATTAGGTTATGAATAATAATGTATAATCTCAAACTAGAAAAACAATTAACATAAATTTAATATTTATACATATCTAATCTCATAATTATAAACATGGTTTCTTTGGGGACATATTTACTTTTAAATACTTCATAATGGTTTGTAAAGAAAGTGTGAATTATCCTAAGCATATCCTATGGGAGTGAAATACTAGGTGTATAGTAAGTTTCATTTTCATCTACCAGGTTATGCTGAGTCTGGCCTGATACACGTTGTCAGGGTTGTTACCCATATGTACATTTGTGTTAGAACCATGTCTACTAATAGTATTCAGATAGGGTTGTGTTGCTAGGAAGAACCACATAATCAATTCCTTACAAAAAATTCTAGGGTTTTCTTATATGGTTAACCTCAAAGTATATTATAGGGTTATGTTTCCTAAATATACTTTTTAAGGGTTCTACTAAACTTTCACTGATACCAACTATAAAGAACCTGACCGCAATATCTCAGAGTCGATGCCTTACTTTATTACATTGGCATAGATCCAAGACTTGGATCCCAAAGGATCGACCGGTTTAGCAGTTTTGGAAGCTTGATTACATACATGAACATTACATTAAAACATGAAATTAAATAAAACATAGAAACTCCATTTTAAACACCCATAAAATCCTAGATTACCCCTTAAAGTCATTCATAATATACATCTTTTTATCTTGGGGTAAAGTAAAACAAAAGAAAGGGGTGAGCTCAGATGCTCAGTAAGGGTACGAAAATATAGTGGAACCTATCATAAATAACCATAAACTATAATAAATGGTGAATAAATGAAAACAGATGCCATTAGAAAATAAAATTGAGCATAATATGGGAGAAATAAAATATTATTAAATAATTCCATAAATAATCACATAAGAATGAAACTTAACCATGAATATTCTACTAGTAGAATAATCACATAGAATATAAATTAATATTATAATAATGAGGGAATGAATAATTCTAAACTTCATAAATATACCATCAAGGCCTCAACCAAGAAGTCTATATAAATGGGTAAGGCCTCATCCAAAACCCGGTCAAGTTTGTCTCATGAGACCTACCAATGCATCAAGGAACTATAGAGGTCCCCACCCATCACTTACTTAGTATTATAAATTCCTTCTATGAAAAATAAAATATATATTTAAATAAAATTTTCCCATACAACTTTTAAATATTTTAATCATAAACATATGTGAAGTTAATTTAACAAACACATTGAAAAATTCTTAAGACAAATAACTATTTTACTTTTGGAAAGAAGAGTTCTTTTGGAAAATCATTTTTATTTGTTATGAAATCAGATTTTAAAATGTATATCCCATAAAAGAAAAGGTATGGTTAATGAAATTATATTTTAGGCATACATTTTTTCTAACTAATATGAAATCATGTAAAAAGAGTATTTTAGAAACTTTATAAATAAGCTGCTTTAGTGCGGTTTAAGAGAAAATACTAAAGAGTCCTTAAAACATACAAAGGCATAATTTTTTTTATAAAAAAAGAAATGAAAAAAGATATTTTTTCATGATAAAATGATTTATTTTAGAAAAATAATGGTGTATTAAAATATATTATGGAATTAACTTGAAAATAGGTGAGAAATCAAGAAGTTCCCTTTAATCGGGCTTGCTTTTCGGGATGAATTGAGAAGGGAACCTTTTTAAAACATATATTTCCCACAAAATAAGAATGATATGATATGGATACCTTATTTTTGATCATATAAACATAATTTAGATTAAGTAAATAAAAATAAAGAAGAATTAAATTGAGATAAATAGAGAGGAAGTGTTACCTGAATGAAAAATGGAGGTTCGAGTAGAATTCCTTACCACTTTGAAAACTATCGAGCCACCTGACCCATAAAATTAATGATAGTAAAATAATACATTTAATAAAATTAAAATTAATATATTCATGATATTATACATCAATGGGTAGTATACATACACTACACATAATAAATAGTGGTGAATAAGGCATATCTCACCGAAATAAAAGTGAGATGAGAAAACCCTTACCTTATGTTCGAAAGTGTTATGCACTTGTACTTAATATCCTGGATAATGAAATTAGATTCATTAATAATTTCACTAAGAACATATTAAAATGTATTTAATTTATTATAATTTTATTATGTTCATTTATGGAATTTTTGATGAGCTATAAGATTCAATTATGTCATTTGAGAGTGTTTGTTTCCTTGGATTTCATGATCAATTTACCTGTATACATGTATGAAAGATCATGTAAAATGGGAATATTTGTCCAAAATTGAAATAATATGTTATTAGTGAAATTATAAAATAATTAATGACCTTTATATAATTTTGTTTCCAGATATTAAGATGATTAATTAGATAAAGTGGTAATGATAACAATTTAGATTATTTTGGTGTTTTTCGATCATCACGAAATCGTTTTGCCTTATGAATTAATATTATGTATATATAACGGTTAAAGAACATTAAATAACTTATAATATGTATAATAAAATATTATTTAACCATAATAATGGGTTTAAAACCATCCTTGAAGTTGGTAATGGAAAATGAAGTTGCATCATCCACGATGGCGGTAAATTGGCACATCAAGGAAAATGTTTTCATTTTTTGAATAAATGGGGGGGGGAGAAGGGTTTTGATGATGGATATTACATTAAAATAATAAAATTATAGTGTATATATATAATATAATGGTGTTATAATTATTTTTTTGACATAATAGGTAAGAATATAATAGAAAATAATAGAAATTAAAAGAAATTAAAAGTGAAGAAAAAGGATTTACCCCTTGATTTTTTCTCCTTGAGAACCACCTTAAGGAACTTTGAAATGGTCTTTTGGGTGAGAAAACAAAGAACATTACATGGGGGAGAGGTTTGGGAGAGTCATTGGGTAGAAATTGGAAAATCATCAAGGCTTTGGAGTTGTCCGGAGAAGAGGGGGATGAGGGCTGATATTTATAGTGGCGGAGAGAGGTGTTTTCTCATTATTTTATACATTAGTTTATTATTTTTTCTCAAGACTATTAATAGTTTGATAATTATAACTAAATATATTAAAATAATTAAGGATATCTCGAGATTATGGGCTTACATCAACCATATATTATCTATGACTCAATAATTCATGTATTTATTTAAATACCCTAAATTACTGTATTTCTCTACTCACAAAAAATTCAAGTATTTTAGAAAAATCACAAAAATTAACCATAACCATTTTTAAAAATTTGGAATTCAAAAATGAACTCCATTTTTTAAAAATAGTTTCCTAAATAGGAAAAATATAATTTTAAATAAAAGCATTATTTTCTAAAAAAATACCAATTTTAATATTATAATTGATTTTATGACAATTTGAAAAATTAAATAAGGTATCATAAAATTATCTTATAATGATAAAAAAATATTAATTTTTTATCTATTTTATAAAAATAAATACTTTTTTAAATCATTATTTTAATCATAAAATTTTAAATAAACATTTATGTTTCACAAAAATATCAACACTTAATTTATATTTTTTATAACATTTATTTACTTATTCCATGATATAAATATACCATATTTTAATTTATGAGATTACTAAACATTATTTATACTTTAATAGTTGAGGTTATTATTATAATTTCCACATTAATATTTCCAATGATCACATTATTATTCCAATAGTCACATTATTATTCCAACAGTCACATCTCTATTCATAAAAAATGAAACTTATCAAAAAATACCAATATTTTAACCAAAGTAAATGTTGATATTACACTTTAAAAAATAATGTTTATTTTTAAAAATTTAATTTATAAATGCATTTAAATTTATATTTAAATCAAGTTATCTCTTAAAAGGTAGTAAAACTTTGTTTAGAAATATATAGCCTTTTATGTGTAGTATTGGATTTATTCTTATATTATGCCTCTAAAAATATTTTGGATGAATTTAAAAATACTTGAATGAATATATAATTTATAAATTTCAGTAATAAATTTCACTAATAGTGATTAATTTTATTTATTAATATAAAATTTCATTATCTGCATAAAAATAGTTTTTATAAAAATACATCCTTTATATTAAATTGGTTTTTATTTCTTATTAATTGGTAACCAATAAACTAATTTTATAAAAATGTGTAATCTATATTTTTATAATTTACTTGATCTCATTCATTCACACCATTACTAGAATATATGAGATAACTATAATAATTATATAATAATATTTAATCATTTGTTAAGATTGTAAGCTATCAAAGAAGTTAAATTTAAAAAGGGGCATACCGTAAAATCTTGGGGCGTTACATATATAGTATCAAACACTCAAGCACAAACTATGGGTTCAACAAAAACTAACCTACTCACAAAACCATCACTTTTTGTTGCCTCCTCTAAATTCATAACACCAAAAAACAAGACACAAACCCCATTTCCCTTTTACAACCAATTTTATTTAATCATTTAATTCATTTCCTTATTTAGAATCAACCACATTTAACCAAAAACACATCATATATTTCTCAATTATACATTTCCATCCCACTAACCAGACCAACCCATGAAATTTCAATCATTATAAAACAATTATTTATTTATTCCATCACTACTCTAGCATCTATCACAAAGCAACCACCACCTCGCCACTCCAAAATCATGAAAACAAATAACTCACCACCACAAAAGCATTGCCAAAAAACCAACTCACTACCCCAAAAGCACATCCAAACAAACCATCAACCCCAATCACACATCAAAATCTCACAATCATGACCAAAAATCACAATACGTCATAATCATTTTACAGATTTAAAAAAGGGATTTTATCACATTTCACTTTATTTTAGGGGTGTTATCACACAAGACATAATCTTGGGGAAAATATTTCATTATCAAAATACAAGTGGTTATTTTTTTTACATTTTAGGGTGATATCAAAATAATAAAAATAGGCACAATGGTCACAATACATATCATCCAGTGAAAACAATTCCCCCAACAACCCCAATTTTCAACTGGGAACTAAGCTTGTACAATCCAAAATATCCCAATAACAACAAGCTATAAAAACATGCATAACAAACCCCCTTTAACCCCTTTAATTTCAATTAACCAATTATTTATCTTTTATTAAGATAACACAACCATAAATCATAGGTAAACAAAATCAAACCCCACCTTCACGATACACAATAAAGAGAAATGAGGGATTCCTTACCTTAATTAAGATTTCCAACTCAATTCACACCGTAGGGTGAAGAAGAATGCCCACGAACCACCGCCACATCACAAGAATTGAAAATCAAACTAAAATGCAACCAAATACCATCAAAACAAATCCTAAATGTAGAACCCAAATTAAACGACACCACCAAAACAAAACTCAGAAGAAGAATTAAAGAAAACTAACCTAGAAAGAAGGAAGGGATTACCAAATATTGACAATGAACAAACCAACTGAACCAACCGATCAAATAGGGAGGAAGGAGGGCTTGAAATACTCTTCCGGGAACATAGGGTATTCCTAGAATTAGAGATGGAGGTTATATCATAGGATTTGAGAAAACCCTTGAGCACTCCAAACATTATAACATCACTTCATCAAGGATTTTCAAGATGCGTAATCCCCTTTCACATCATATAATCCCTGGGGATGAGTTTATGTTGAAATATGTTTCACCTTTTTATTATTTAACCAAAAAAAATATACACATTCTATAAAACCTCATGAACCTACCTTCAAAAGAAGTGAACCACACTTACATGATGTGTAAGCTTTAAAAATCGTGTATTCACCCTACTTCTAGAATTTATTAGCCAAACTCCTCCAAGATTGTTCTAGGCCTCATACAAGAACCTCCAACACCAAAACTGGAAAAGTAATGGACCGAGAATGTAGAGACCATTACATTAGATACATATTAAATGATTCTCACCCTCAAGAATCTAAAACCAAGATCAGAAGGAAAGTGGTCCGAACCACCACCATGTGAGATACCTCTCAAGGATCTCATCATACCACAAATGCTACCACCATCCAAACATTCTAATCCAAATGGCCAAAACCATCTCTCAAAACCTCATCACCACCAAACAACAACACCAAAACCATATCAACCTCTATGTAGAGCAAACCAACAACCACTACAACCAATGAACTAAATCTTCCAAAACATATGAATTAGGGAATTATATCCTCCATGTCAAGATACTATCCACTTTAGGAGACAGTAAATTACTCACACTGATTTAATCGTATCATAGTTAATGCATATTTATTAGGAATTAAATACTCCCTTTTTCACATTTTAGGACTTTATCACACATCATACATCACAAACAAAGGAAAATATTTTATCTCATAAAATATAAGGATCCAAACATCACATTGAAAACAAGTGCATAGAAAATAAACACTCAAAATAACTATTGATACTAGGGAAAAATCTATGTCTCTTTCTCCCAATTACTCTCTTATAGGACACTATGCCACCACAATACACAAAACAAAGAAATTTTCTGTCCACACAACACTTTACCCTAACGATATAGGATCTCTACTAGCCGCTCCATGAACATCGTGTCGTCCCCGATATCCAACTCTCCCTAGTCAATGACATGGGGTTCATCATGAAGTTACCAAAGAATATGAGAGATGTATAAGAATTTGTGGATCCTCTCTAATCATTGTAGAAATTCTAGCTAATACGCCACCTCATCGACTCGCCCCAACACTTCAAAGAGACCAAATATTGGAACCAAGGTCTTTCATAGCTATAAATGGTGTTTTATTTGTGTATGTTTTAAATACTCACTTGGATGATTTTGGATTTAGTAATTAAATTGATCATACAGTACAATTTGACTAAAATATTGAAGGTGGCATCATTCTCTAGTGTTTACCAAATTTTTGGGCTCAAAATTAGGAGGAAGAAGAAAGAATCGTGAAAGGTGGTTTTTTGGAATCAATACTTCTCAAATATAGAAAAGGAATTAGTTTCACAATGATTGGGTTTCTTGAAGACTAAGTTTCTTAAAAGGATGATATTTATGAAGGTATGGAGCTTCATGAGTGGAGCTTTGCAAGTGAGCGATGAGTTGATGGTGGTCTCTACGACTAAGAGAAATTTCAATAGATCTTTGAAAATGTAGAAGCTTTACAATGATATTTTTGGAGGTTCATGAAAAATTTGATAGAGGAATGATAGAATCATTAAAGTCCATGCCTTTAAATAGGCAGCTACCCTCACTTTATTCTACCAAAAAATATTTGGAGCAAAGGCTGAATCAGTCTGATTTAGAGAAGGTAGAGAGATTTGTGAATCAAGCATTATTTAGAAGCCTGAGCATCAAAAAAATTCTATCATAGTCTTGAAAAATGATTATGTATCTTTGAAAAAAATATCTTCATGATGACAAGTTATTCTGTGATGTCTTAGTGTTCCACAAAGGTAGTTTTCTTCATGAATGGTGTGAGCATTGGGAAGGAGCTTCACAAACAGTAGTGTTGGACATCTGGTTTTTTTGATCACTGATTTAAAGTGAATCAAATCTGGTATATGGTGTAAGAAGAGTCTCATGATATTCAGATACAAAGACTTAAATTTCAATATACTAAAGTCACCTTCATGTTTTTAAACTGATTATGACTTCTACCAAAGTAGTGGGTGAGGGAGGTTCAATGGAAGTGTTCTAAGGGAGGCAATGTTCTATCCCTAAAATCTTGTAAAGGGAGTGTGACTAGAATAAAGTGACTATCTATGATATTATATATTCCATAACTAGTGAATATTATAGGATTTAGGTATGACCGACACACTGTCAGCATATGCTCCTTGGACTAGCCCTTAGTGGTGAACTATGTAAAACTGCTATGTTGACTCTTTGCATGTGATTGTTTTTTACTACATGATTCCATAAATAAAAGTTTAAAAAGTTATTACCAATGTGGGAAAAATATTCATCACTTTCAAAGAAAAATTTTACACCCTGATTCACCCCTCCTTATCAGGGTGTTCCGGGGTCCTACACCAACAAACATGGGAGAAAGCTTACTCCCTCCACTAAACCTCCACTTTCCAAATCAAGGGGAAAACTTTAAGAACACATGGTAACCAACCTCGAACTCCATGAGCCTTATTCTACGATCGACATAATAATTATATTGGTCTTGTGATGCTTTCATCCTCTCACAAACAAACTAAAATGTTTTTATTGTGATATGCACCACATCAGGACCAGGAACGACTATCTCCTCAACCTCTATCCAACACAACATAGAACAACATTATCTCCCATAAAAACACTCAAATAGGTCCATTCCAATGTAAGTGTGATATATATTATTATAATAAAACTCTACAAAAGGAATGCATCATACCCAAGTTCCACCAAAGTCCAAGATGCACACTCACAACATATCCTCCAATGTCTGGATAGTCTATTCCATCTGCCCATCTATCTGAGGGTAGAAAGTAGCGATAATGCATAAATGAGTGCCAAAATAATGATGCAATCCCCTAAATAATCATGATGGAAAACGTGTGTATAAATAAGAGATAATAGACCTCAAAAATCCATGAAAACCCACCAACTAATTCGCATAACTCTTATCCAAAGAATCCACTATTCTTCACTCCTTGATCACTAAGAAGTGGGCTGATTTTTTCAACGGATCCATGATCGCCTAGATAGAATAAAAAAAACCTAATATCTGTGTAAACCTTTGAAAAAATCCATCTAAATGTCATCACATTTCAACTTGAGAAAATTCCAAGGTCTGAACCAAACCACATGGAACACAATTCTTGACCTTTACGTGTTGGAAAACCAAGAACTTTTCCACAAACTTCGACACTACCAGTTTCATCCCGAGCCACAAAAAATGAATACCCATAATACAATACATCTTGGAATATCCTGGGTGTACTTCCATAGATGAGATATGAAACTCATAAAATACCCCCTCACACATTACTATTGTAAAAAACAACCTCCCATGAAACAAAATACGGCTTCGACCATCCCTCCAGAGCATCACCATGGAGAACATGATCGCTCATCACCATTGCCTCTCTGTGTGCCCACTAAGACTCCTCTACTTACTACATCAGATAAGACTTCACCGTCATATAAAACAAGAACCCTCTAACACTACCCACCATTTCATATAAGTGCAAGGCTTCCATATCCTCCATTTCTCTCCAAGAATCCCCAGAATTGTGAACAACACCCTCCCATGAATTCCCTCTTGAAGAGTCACTCACAACATTCCCATTTTCGAAGGTGTAGGTGATCTCAAAATCATAATCCTGAAGAAAATCCTTCCAAATCCACTGATGAAAGTTCATACCATGTTGAGGAAAGATATACCTCAAGCTCTTGTGATCCATGAAGACTACAAAGTGCTCCCCAATGAGGTAATATTGCCATGAATTCAGAAAAAACACTACCACTGCAAAATCTAGATCATGGGTGGAGTAGTCACTCTCATGGGGAAATAACTTCCTAGAATTATAATAGATCACCGCCCTCTATTGCATCAACACACATCCCAAACCCACAAGAAAATCATCATAAAACACCTCAAACATCACAACCTCCTTTGGAAATTGAAGCACCATATAACTAAAAAAATTCCCCTTCTGGTAACCGAACACTACCTGGTACTGATCAGTCCACACAAAATATTATATTTTCATGGTCAAAGCTATCAATGGGGTGGAAACTCAAGAGAAATCGAGAAAAAACCTATGATAATAGCCGTAAAGACCAAGAAAAATATGAACCTTTACCACATTCTTGCATGATTACCAAGAAGCAACTTCTTTAACCTTTTATGGGTCTACTGACACACCTAGTTGAGACACCACATTCTAGAGGAAATGAACCTGTAATGATGAAAAATTACACTTGGATAACTTTCTATAGAGTTGGTGGCATCAAAGAACTTACAAGATAGTTCTAAGATGCTCAACATTCTACTCCTATGGATTTGAGTAGATCAAGATATTATTGATGAATATGATGAAAAAATACCCAAGAACTCATGGAACATAGAGTTCATAAGCCTCCTGAACATAGTTGGCATGTTCATAACACCAAATGACATGACTACAAACTAAAAGTTCCCATACCTGCATATGAAGGAATTATTTGAGATATCACCCTCATTCACCCTCAATTAGAGATATCCAGAACAAAGATCGATCTTATGTAACACCCCAAGATTCCATGGTACGTTTCCCTTCGAATAATGCAATGGCATGCATTGTACACAACTTCGAGATTCTAACACACCACAACCAATCAAACTAACCGTTATGAATAATAATACCTACTTTTTGAAATTATATATATTTTATATTTCAAAATGGACTTCATTTTTGGTTTCGGAATATTGAAATTATCCTAAGATGAATTTTTTGTATTTTTCTGAGAACTTCCAATTTTTATGAATAGTGAAAAAATACGTAAAAACAACTTTTTTAATCAAAATAATTTATAGTGATAAATTATATTATTGAGTGGTTTCAAAGTATAATTAGAATATATTTTTACCATTTTATCCAATGGTGTTCATTATAATTAATTTCACTTTGAAATTGGACCTAAACAATTGTCAATCTTTTGACATATATTGTTTCTTAAAAACATGCTATTTGTTGTGACAGCGAGAATTAATTATAAAATTAATTAATGAAACTTATATATTTGGAATTTTGTAAAATAGAAATCATTTTTGAATTTGGAATATAAATTATATCTTAGGGTGAAATTTTGGTACTTTTCGGATAACTTTCATATTTTGGATGAATAGTGAAAATTACTAAATTTTAATTAAAAACAACTTTTTTAATCGAAATAATTAATATTGGTAAATTATGAATTTGAGTGGTTTTAAAGTATATTTAGAATATATTTTTACCATTTAATTCAATGTTTGTCATTGGACATAATTTCACAATTAAATCAGACATAAACAAGTGTCAATCTTTTGATAGTTATTATCTCTTAAAAACACGCTTTTTTGTTTTAACAACGGGAATTAATATTAAATTAATTTCTGCCACTTCTGTGTTTTGAGTTTGGAAAAATGGATTCCATATTTGGAATCAGGATTTTTAAATTGTGTAAATAGAAAAATTTTATTTTTAGACATTTTGAATAATTACTTCGGTAAATATTTTATTTACCATGGTTAAAGGGTAAATCCGGTAAATAAGGGTTAAAAAATAATATTATAATAATACTAAATTACCCTAAAACGTGTCTTAACCCTATTGGTTGATACATGGCCGATCATGGGCATATTTGGGTCGATTTGGGGACCCCATGGATCCACTTGTAAGTGATAGGGACACTTTATTTTAATTAAGTTAAAATGTATACAAAAATGACACAAGCATATATCTTTTAGAAAAACAATTGTTACATAGGGTTATATATGTTGGATTTAATAATATAAATATTAATTAGAAAGATAAAAATATTTCCTACATAATTATATTTTATTTATAATCTTTAGACATTAAATAATTTAATTTATTTATGACACAATGGTGATGCAGTAATTACCATAATAGTGAAAAATTAAAATAATTGATATTATAAATAACCAAATAAATATAATTTGAGACTTTTAATGAATTAAACTAGTTTTATAGGATAATATGACATATTAGGATTTATTTAATTAATTTTTTTCGAATTAATCATTCTGCTATAAGTTTCACAAAAATCAACTATTGAATAGTGTCAAAATTGACATAAAAGAGTTTTTAAAACAAATATTATATTATTAATTGATATTAAATTCCTAAAAATCTAAGGTTCGGCCAAGAGACTTATATCATGATAGGTTCATCATTAATGGACCACTTGGGGGTCTCTTGGATGTATATGGTATGTTTATTAACCATATAATATAAAAATACAAAGAGACATTGTAAAAGTGAAACTAATTAACTAAGAGTTAATACTTAAAGATAAGGTTAAAATAATGACCCAAACCTGTCTAAATTCTATTGGTTGAATGGTTTTCGACCAATCCCCACCTGAAACTTTTAATAATCAACTTTGGAGCCATTATAAACCGAATATGAATTTATTATAAATTAATATTTCTAGCTTTTCCAAAGGTGCCCCTCACCCCTCTTATAAAAGGGCACTCCTCCTTCTCATTTCTTCACACCTTAAAAGCCTTTTGGTTCGGCCAAACCCTGAAAAAATACTCTCTAAACTTAACTAACTACAACCTAGAGGCCTTAGTTTGATCAGAAAGCCAACCTAAGGAGCCACTTTTGATCAAATCAAAAGGAAGAACCCGAAGAAGAGGTAATGTTTTCACCACCCCTTTTCAAGTTCCTTTCTTCTTCCACTTATTCTTTATTTGTTATTACCATTCTAAAATAATAACTCCAGTATCTTATATATACTATGATGTTATTATAAATATGGTACAACCATATTCAGTATTCTATCCACCCTTTTAATAACATGTCACCATACGTGCGTACGTACGGCTTACCGTCTCCACGTCGTGGTGTAATTGTTATTCAATATATTATTATTTTGGTGGGTATAATAATGATGTGTAACTCATTTAAATAATAAATATAACATTATAATGATTCTGTATATATGATATACCATCAAATTATATATTATTTTAATATCAAAATAATGATATTGTCGCTCGTGCGTACGTACGGACTACCGTCTCCACGAACGCGATGAGATTCATTCTCCATCATATCCATTCAAGTATAATTATCATTTGATGATTTAAAAATAATGTTTAAGAACTTTATATCATTATGGATATGAATAATATACAACCTATCCATGACAAACATGTCTTACGTAACAAAACATATAAGAGAAAACGAGTAAGTTAACACCCGAAACGACGATAATTCTAAGATATTATTAAGAAAGCAATGTTAAAAGATCATATATGATATCATATTAATGTATATTATTCATGAATAATTTAATAACAATTATTTCAAAATTATACAGGAGGTTAACCTACCCCCAACCAAGGAAAAGTACAAGTAAGGGGTTTCTTATCTCACTCTTAATTTCGTGAGAATTCCATTGTTCACCACTTATTTATTGCATGTGGTGTATGTGTACTGCCCATGATTGTATTAATTGTGTAATATAATTTAATTTATGGGTATTTACATCATCACTATATGATCCTTATTTCATGAGTGTATGTTTCATAAGTTACCTAATCGATAAGGGAATTTGAAATTTCAATTTCCATTTATTCGGCTTTACGCATACTTCATTGATTATTTTTACTCCAAGATTATGTGTGGAATCACTATTAATTTTATTATGTCATAATTTCCACTCCCCTTTCTATGGATATACTTTTTATACACATAATCACTCCATTTATAAATTCTCAAGTCATTGGTATGAACTTGATAAGAGTAATTTTTACTCAATCTCAATTTGTTGAGACAAACATCCAATTCATTGGTGTTGTTTTTACAAGATTATGTGTGAATATCCTTTGATTGTTTTACACTTAATAACCAATCATATTTAGTGTATTTATATTTTTCACACATAACTATGTCGTTGATTTATCCTTAACCTACGGATACGGCCTTTATGAGAGATTTCATCTCAACTTAAATTCTATTGAGACTTATTTGTTGTTATACACCAAATCAATTTTATGTGGTGTATATAATGTACTTTGACATAGTATATCATGAATCCCTTTATTCTCATGATATTACAAAGTATTTATTACCTCAATTATTTGTATTCAAGTGTCTCTCTTTTGGTTAGAATCTCTAACTAAAATACCATTTTTAAATGTTTTAAAGACTTATTCATCTAAATATTTCTCATTAATGTCCATGTTTTAAAAATGGTTTTAAGGATTTATTTATATGGACATTAAAGTTTTAAAATTAAAACTCCTTTTAAAATGTTTCAAAGTGGTATGGGACACTTTGATTCAAAAATCTATTTTTAAATGGCTTCTTGACAAATAGTGTGACTTTTAAATGATTTCAAGAAAAAGGGGGATATTTCACTCAAATAGTTTTGATGATTATTTTCATCTATGTCAACGTCCTTAATTATTCTTGATTGAGGATAATGTGATACAATAAAATCTTCTATATAGTATCGAATGAGTTATGTTTGACTGCGGATGTGCTATTTTTATACCATTCATGGTTTATGGTTAAAGTATTGACATTTTGTATGCTAGTTTTAATATGAATGTTTATGTTATGTTTAAACCTGTTAATATGAGGAATCCATTGGACTTAATATGTGACGGGTGGAGCCCGCTATAGCTCCTCGATGAATCATTAGGTCTCATGAGACAAACTAGTGTCTTGACACAAGGCCTTGGCAAAATCTAATTTTTAGTCTTGGCACGAGGCCTTGGCTATGTGGTTATGATAGTTTGGCATTATGCATTCCATCATTATGAAAGTGGTTATTGATATTTCATGTGATCATTCGACTAGTATAATATCCATGTGAGTAAGTAAATGGCATTATTTTATTTTATCTTTGCCATTTTATGCTGAAGTTCAAGTTTAAAAGGCTTTTGTTTTAGTTATAAACTGCCTTAAGTGTTTATGCTTATCTATGAAAGCTTCAGCTATAATGTTATCCTTACTGAGCATCTAAGCTCACCCCTTTCAATGTTTTATTTTTCCCAGGATTATGAAGAAGTAATTTATGAATGACCTGCAGGGATAGTATGAGGGGATATGAAGACAAGATGTTGTTGTAGTTTTTTTACCTTATGATGTAATGTAAGACTTATGAATATATCTAGTGTTTCCAAGACTACTAAAATAATCGGTCTTTCGAGACTTGATCCTTTGTGATCATGCCAATGTTATGTAATAATGCACCGACTCTGGGTATCTAGGGTAGGGGCGTTACATTTTAGAATACCAACTTTACCCTCTCATATACTTGAAAAGATCATCTATCCTTAGAAAAAGGTACCAATTTTTGATCGACACCTGATTTAACCTTTAGTAGTCTATAAAAAACCTGAGACTATCATATTACTTCTTAGAGAAAAATAATGAAGTACACCATGGAAACACACTAGGCTAGATAAAACCCTTATACATCAGATCATCTATATAAATCCTCAACTCCCACAAATCAGAAGGTTCCATTCAATAAGTATCCATTGAAATTGGAGAAGCACCAAGCTAAAAGTCTATCCCGGGCTCAAAATCACGTCAATGGGATAACATCACAACCACCGTTGAAAAAATATCTAGAAAATCCCTAAAAACCTTGGGGATCTCCAATAATTCCACTAAAAACTTATCCACCAAGTAATGAAGAGGCTCTACATGCCGAATACCCATCTAAAAACTCCACTCACCAACAAAAACCACATGTCGACCATCCAAATCCAAAAAACATGAATATCCTCCAGAAGTAGTCAATAAAATCACGTACATAATAAAAACATTCAATGAAAAGTATGACATTGTATGGTTGGATCTATAGGAAGAAAATATCCCCACGAGACTGATGCAGCCCCATCATTAGTCAACACCCCTAGCACACATCAAACAATCTAGTCTGTCCTCGGAACGACATTGTCAATACTAGAGTCATGAGAATATTCTCTATTTCTATTCCTAGAGAACAGACTAGAGTGGGTAAAAAAAGGAGTGAGAATCTCCTGAATCAAATAAGGCACAAACAAGAGTATCAAACCAAATGATCGTACCTTTGACGATCTCTGCCCCCTCTAGAACTGATGCCTCTATTTCATGAAACTAACCATGCCTAGATTATCTACCTATCTAATGATGACCACATCTATATCCATGATTGAGTTGTAGTACCTGAACATGAGGAACATCATGATGTTGGTCTCTACCTGCTCTATCTCCCCTTGGTGAAGCATAAGCCTACTTCCCCTACTGCTGAAACAGTATCACTAGAAATTTATACTAAGGATGGAATAAAACCTATCCACATCCACTAAATTGAGATCTAGGAACCATTGGGAACTAGTTATGGTGACGGACATGAACCCCACAACCAAAACACACAAGCATATATTTCATAGAAAAAGTATGGAAACCACTAGCACCAGAAGGCTAGAAAATATTCTATTGAGGTCGAATATCTAATGATAAAAACCTCAAAGGTCTTGGAACCTAAGACCCTCTATTGACAATACTACCCATTGAGGAACCCTTTTGGTTCCCCTATCACATTAAAACTACTCATGATTGTGTTCGATCGATCACTTATTTCTTCTTTTGAACCTCCAGATACATTGGCAAGATAAAATGAGTAACTACATACTAGATAGAAGTATGGAGGGCTTCATAAAGATATCTCACACAAGAATAATCCCTTGGAAAAATATTTGGGGAAAAACAAAGAAGGTCCTTGAACATAATTACCAACTCCCATACTGACATTCTCCCCTGCTATAGAGAAATAATCTCTTTCCTCTTTACTGCCTTCATGGTCGATGAAAGGAACTCAACCTAAAACTCTTTATAGAAGTCAACCCACAAAAAATATGCCTCCTTCCGCTCTCCCAGATACAACATCCACCACTGACGTGCCTCTCCCCACATCTGACTAACTCTAAAAGGGATCCAGTACTCCATCGGTGCCCGAATCAAACTGAAAGTGATCTCAAGATTCTCCATCTTGCTCTCTGTCTCCGCATCTAAAACACTTACCTCATACTTTCCCAAATGATTCCATCAGAAAGCATGAAACTTACTCTACCAAGCCTCATACTGCTCTGTCAGATCTACCCTACAGTGACCAACTGAATCAACCTGTTGGACCTCAACAGCCTGAGCCACATACACATGATGAATAGGTGCTATAACTGAAAAGAAAATAAGAACTTCCTATGATCGGTATTGTGGAAATTTATTAATATTTTACTTAATTAATTTTATTTATTTTATCCATTTTAAACATCCCAAAATAAACCAATTAAAACAATAAAAAAAATTAATTATGATACAGGTACCACTCCTAGGTCTCTACCCTTTAAGTAGGTCCACCTCACTTAGTCATTCAGTAAGCTCAAAGTGTATGCATTGGATCAAAGGGAGCCCTAAAATCTTATGTCCTATCTAGTATCCTAGGACTATTTCATGCACCAAGGTTAACTGATAATGTTACCATACCAACCCATGTAAAATCCACTATTCCTAACTCCAAACTCCATCCTATCTCTCAACCATCACCTTTGATACCACTATGTCCCGACCCACTCCATAAAAAGATACTTTAATGAGGGTAGAGAGATAATGACCCCCAAAAAACTTCCTCTAATAGGCCCCAAGTTGGCGAATAACTCTAAGGTTCTAAAAATCTCATATATGAGAGGAATTTCCCTATATAATATAAATAAGATTAGGAGATAAGATGAATCATCCATAATAAACTCCATGACATAATATAAAAAGAATTCCAAAACATCCCATAATGCATGTATGAATGAAACAAATACAATTAAAGTATCCAAAGTAAATACCCAAAAGTAAACCTAAAGTAGCGACACAACTACTATCCAAAGGTCTAAGATGGTAACGTCTAGCATGGTCCACATAATCCTCCTAGAAACCTAAAAAAAAATTTACATACAGAGGGTGAGCATCAAGTATACTTTGTAGGAAAATCAAATTATATCGAGCACATGTGAAAAGAGCATACTAATGCACCTGTGAGAAAACAGAAAAACCAAACAACACCTAAATAGGTATACTAACCAAACCCAATCACATCAAGTCACACTCACCAAATAACATAAGTAAAGTAATATAATATAACATGGTCACATAGATAAGGGTACCATACACCGCTTTCCCACTAGTATGACCCTCTCACACACCAACATTTTATGTTTTAGTGCTCCCATATCTTATGTATATCAAATAAACCCACAAGAACTATCACAACACACCTTGACCAAAGACACATGGGCTTGCCACCCCACAGGAATGACCATAACACATCTCACCCACAAACCCCTAGTCCACAACACATCCACCACCAAAACTAGAGTACTAGGGTATCATGAACATATAGGACATAAACCGAATTCCCTCCCCTACCATTCATGACCCCAATAGAATCCACCCCATAAGCACAATCATATCATATATTTCCCAAAAACACATGGGCCACTACCCCACAAGCACAATCACATCTTGCATGAAAACACATGGGATATCACAACAACCATATAATGCACTAATAGACCTCTATCCATCATAGAATATAAAATACCTACCTCTCATGGAAGAGATATCAGAAAAGAGAAGGTACCCAACCATCTGTACTCTTCACCGGATGCTGGAAAAAACACCACCACAGGACTATGTGGGTATCATCACATAGTGATCTACATGGGTGGGGTACATATAGAAACTACAAGAATATACATGTATATATATATATATAGTTTCAAACAATCAAGCCCAACCTATTAGTTCGCAAAAAAACTAACCAACTCACAACACCATAACTTTTTACTGCCACCTACAATTCATAACACTAAACAACAAGCCACAAACCCCATTTCACATTTCCAACCAATTCCATTTAATAATCCCATTTGTTTAATTATTTAGAATCAACCATATTTAACTACACAATTGAACATTTATTTATCCATTATCCATTTCCACCCCCATTAACCAAACAAACCCATTCCATTTCAATCATTATAAAACAATTATTTATTTATTGCATAACTACTTGGGAATCTAGAATAAAGAAACCACCACCCTACCGCTCCAAAATCCTGACAAACACACCACCTCACCACCCCACAAGCATGGAAAACAAACCATATCTCCACCCCAAAAGCATGAACAAATAAACCATCATCCCCAACCACACATCACCATCCCAAAATAATGACCACACATCACAACACATCATGACCATTTTTCAGATTTAAAAGGGGATTTTATCACATTTAACTTTATTTTTGGGGTGTTATCACACAATCAATAATACTAGGGAAACCATTTCATTATGCAAATATAAGTGGTTAATCAATTTCTATTTTAGGGTGATATCACAACAATCACAACAGGCACAATAGTTATAGCACATATCATCTAGCACAAACAAAACCCCAACAACCACAATTTTTAGTTGGGCACTAAGCCCATACAATCCACAATATCACAATAACAACAAGCTTTAAAAACACAAAAAAAACACCCTTTACCCACTTCAATATCAATTAACCAATTATTTATCTTTGATTAATCCAACACAACCATAACTCATAGGTAAAAAAAGAAAACCCCTACAGCATGATACAAAATATTGAGAAATGAGGGATTCCCTACCTCAAAGAAGATTTCCAACTCACTGTACACCTCAAGGTGAAGAAGAACACCCGTGAACCACAACCACACCATGAGAACCATGGATCAACCTACATCGCAATTAAAGACCATAAAACACTACCCAAACTCTCAACTCAAACCAAACCACACCACCGATGTGAAAATCTAAAGAAGAACAGATGAAACCTGACCAATAAAGGAGGAAGGTATTAACAAAAATTGCCAATGAACAACCATCAGAACCAACAGATCCAAGAGGGTGGAAAGAGGGATTTAAATAATAATTGGGGTGCCTAGGGTTTTATTTGAAGGAGAGATGAAGTCACTGGCATAGGGTTTGAGAAAAACCCTTAGGGATCCCAATATTATAGTAGCACTGCATCGGGGATTTACACAACATGTAATCCCATTTGATGTTGTATAATCATTAGGGTTGAGTTTACCCCAAAAAACACATTAACTTTTTATTATTTAACCTTGAAGATATAGAAATCATGTAACACCCCATGGAACCTCCTTCAAAGTATGTAAACTACACTTACATGGTGTGTAATCTTTACACATTGTGTATTCACCCTGTTTCCAATATTTATCATCCAAACTTCTAAATGCCCATTTTAGGCCTCATCTAAGAACCTTGAACATTAAAACTGGAAAATTAATGGATTTAGAAGGACCAATGCATTAAAATATTGGTCTTAACCCATAAAAGTGAGGAGGAGAGAAGGTTGAGCTGTAAAAATAATATGGGGGAAAAATGGGAAATTCCCATTTTTAATGAAACCTAGATTGTCACACTATTTTCCAAAACCTTCATTAAACTTTCAGAAGAGACTTTCTAAGAAAAAACCCTTTATAGAGTTTTTCCATATGGTTTACCAAAACCTGAATCAACCGTGAAGCCTTTACTACCCATGGAAACACATTTCACACAATTTACCAAACCATGTGGAAACCGTGTAAAATTCCACTAGAACCAAATTATATATTTTTCATGGTTTTTTTGAAACTGTGCACCAACCATGTTCCATAACCCTAAAAAAAGACACATGGTCTTTTTCTCATGGTTTATAATTACTATTATCCAACTATACATAGGGTATAATATCTCAAAATCTTCTAAAATTCAACCCCAAGATCCCGAGACTCACCCAAGCACCTGAGGCACCTCCTAGGACTGGATCCACATATAAAAAAATATCAACACAAGATGATCCAAATATAAGAGTTATTATATGAATTTTGATTTGAAAAATGAAATTTATCATGGAAATTCAAAAAATCCAAATTCCCACTAAATTTCGTAACTCATAAAGGAGAGGAGTTTTACAATGTAACCATGACTAAGTGTAGTTCCTTTTAAGGTCATGTATCTAGAAATGATTCCAAGTAGTTTAAATTCATATAGAACTGAACACTAGGTGAATGGTATATAACAATGGTTGGTGTAGGAATTATACATGAGTGGAACATTTTGGTTTAGCCTAACATAAGAGTCAAGTGAGGATATTTTAGGATACCAAGAGGACTATCTCAACCCATGGGATTTAAAAAATTCAAGTGGAGGATCTTGACTCAAGGAATATAGATAAATGAATAATAGAATCTTGAATAATTTTATATGGGTAAGATAGGTCATATTATGCTCATTACATAAGTAATCCTATAATTATCATGTAAGGAATCCCTATCTCATCACCGAAGGCATCCTTGGATCATCACTAAATGAATCCCTAGATCATTACTAGAGGAATCCATGGATCATCACCATAGGGTGGAAATATCATGCTCATCATATGAGGACCCCCATAATCATAACATAAGGCATCTTATGATCTTCACATAGAACCTACTATGCTTGTCACATAGGATATGAGATCATGATCTTTTCAACCACATCACTTGAGGGATTGGGGTTGTCCTATGCTCATAACATGGGTTTATTATGATTAGAGTATAATAGAAATATATATTCCTCATATAAGGGTATGAGGTCATATTAGGCATATAAACTAAGGAAAGGTAGACTATTCTCATCACATAGGCATTCTAATTATACTTGGTATATAAGGGTGGTCACAGTTTTAACATCCAGTGGGGATGATAAAATATTTGGTTCTTTCCTAGAATTTGATCAGGATTGGGAGGAATAGAACCTATAGAGGGTGATAATATGATAATGGTGTTGGAATGTTGTGATTTAACCACAAAGATTGGTCTTATGTATCCATTTATAACATGAATCAAATACCACATAGTTCGAGTCACATAATTTATGTTCGTATACTAGGACTAGTCTAAGAAACTTATTGTCACGTGGTAAGGACATGAGATATGAAATTTAATGTTACAGAACTAGGTATACTAGGTTATAGGTTCCTAATGACGGTTGGTGTGCGAACCACATTAAATCATCCCTTCTAGGTTTGTCCAATCTTTTTGTAACCGAACAAGAGAGGGTATGGTTGGGTAGAACACATAGTAAGTGGCCCATATATGGATTATGGGAGGAGTATCTTGAATTTAAGTATTTTGAGAAAATAAGAGGAGTATATTGACTTAGGAAACATGATAAATAATAAGTTCAACTCAAATTGAGGTATATATAATAGGTTTGGGAATATTATTAGGAGGATTGGATGATATGGGTTCTTAGGTAGGAGTCCTGGCTGAATTTTTGTTTAGGTGGGAGACCTGGTCGAATGGTTCTCCTTAGTATATATTCTTGAGTGAAGGCCTACCCTAGTGGGAAGAACTAGGTGAAGGTTCCCCCTAATAGGTATTCATGGGAGAAATTTAACCCTATTTTGGAATCGTAGGTGAAGTTTTTCCCATATTGGGAGGCCTAGGTGAAGTTTTACCCTAGTTGAGAGACTTGGAAGAAGGGTGGGGGTTCCCAGGTGATAAATATTTCTTTATTAAGATAAATTTATAAGAGTTATATGAGGATATATCTAGTGTGTTGTATTTTTTTGTCAACACATAAATCATGTTCAAACTCATGTGTTTCATGATGATGAATTTGAGGTGAATTATTTTTCTAGAATTATAGATTTATTTGAAGTGTATTCAAGAAGTTCGATGGTTGAATATGTTAAATATTATTTTCTTGAAGATATATGATCTCTAAACCATGTAATATATATTATAACATGAATAAAATTGTTATTATATGTTCTAATCCATGAATAGATACCCAATACCGCAAATAAATCTTGGATTCTTTATAAATATTTGGAAGATCTTGGGTCTCTATGCCATGTAGTAAATACCACTCAAAAAAGAAATCAATAAAATATTCCATATTTCTAGAAGATATAAGGTATCCATGCCATGTTCATAGTATTTCACCATAATGGTTATATTTTCCATGGAATATAAACACCACACTAAAAATTAGTCTTTATGAAGTTTTCTAATGAATAATTCCACCTGAAAGTGAATACAACACACTGAAAAGTGGAATAGATGAGATTTGTGTTTTTTCTGGTAAATTTAGGACCTATACATCATGGAAGAATTTTTATTCTGTAGTTGGTTCAATGTAAGAGATTCCACACCATGAATCATGTGTCACACCATTATATCTTCAAGAAATTTTGGTGAAAACCAATTTAAACAGCTATATTATGCTATAAAGAAACACATCACAACAATATGTCTTATTGAATATGGAGATTTGAATTCAAATATGAAAACAAATTAGACATCCATATATTTTTTCTTTTGTTTAAAGTATAAAATGTGAGAAAATTGAGGAGAGAATAGGAATATAGAGTGGATAAGAAGAAAATTGGTTTTTTATAGAATTTCAAGAAAGATATCATTCAACAAAGTGTAGAAGAAGATGTTAAGAAAGTTTTCACAAAGAGAAGAGGAAGAACCTGAATTTTTATAGGTTGAAGAAGAATAAGAGAAACACTGAATCAATAAATGGAATATATATTTTTTAGGATTTAAAATGTTGATAAAAAATTATATATAATTATAATAATATAATAATCACTATTAAAATTTAGAGACTTATTATAACACGAGTATAATGATATTACCTGTTCATTGTACCTATATATTGATACTAGTGGGATTTACAGTCTCAGTGAAATCTGGATCATTCCAAGGATTATCCTTATCATTTTGATAGATGAACCTAGTAAATATGATATGACCTTTAGGTGTGTGTGTGTATGTGTGTGTTTGGTAGTGATCTAAATTGAATTTAGTAGTAGGAGATGGTTGTTTCAAGAAAGAAACTTAAAAAGGGATTATAGTCACAAATTTAACCCCCTCTCCATGGATGTTCACTAATCTTGGATGTTCCTTTTCAAGTGGTATTAGAGTGAGGTTTCTCTCATTTGGGATATACTCCTCAATGTTTGGGGAAAAATAGTTTCTATCAAGTTTATGTTTTTCTAACCTTAATATCTATTATATTAAATAATCAAACATAATTCAATGAATAGTAAGGGTATTCACACTTTCAATGGAAAAAAATATTATATCTATAAGGATAATATATTACTGTACTTGTTATCCATTAGTTATAAAGACATGAAAGTTTCTACCGATAGTTTCACCCTAGATTCTAAAGGTGCTTCTATGATAGCAACTGATAAAAGTAATCTTGAGAATAATAAGAGTGATATAAATTAAATATTATCCACCCTTTTCAAAAATGAAATCCTATGGCTAAAAGGAATTACAATAACTAAATAAATTTGATATAAGTTGAAGAATATTTATGAAGGGAACACCAAAGTGAAGAGAGAAAAATTGTATATTTGGAGATTGATGTATGTAGACATGAAAATGATGGATGATGAATACATAAGTGAAATATTTCAAGGGTGAATAAAATTGGAGCACTATAAGAATCATTGGGGAAAATTTGTAAGATTCCATAATGGTTAAGATGATTTTGTGCATTCCTCTTGATAAATTTGATGATGAAGTCTTCCTTGCAAGATAGAGATCCATATACAATTTCTATTAAAGAATTACACACTATTCTTATTACTCATAAAATGAATAACATGAATTCTATCAAGAAGAAGGGAAAGGATAACGAAGATATTTATCTTAAATACTTAAAGAATGAGAAGTTTAAGAAGAAGGTTGATGAAGATGAATCCGACTCTTCAGATTCATATTATGATTCAGATCATAAATTTGAAAAAATGATGTCTCTTATCTATAGAAATATGAGAATAGGTAAGTAAATTTTCAATATAAATATTATATTAATTTTTTTAAGTGTTGATGATTCTCACTCAAATTTACCCAATAGAAGAAGGTAGGACAGTCATTGTAGTCTAGCTTGGGTTATCGAATCCACAGAGACCTAAGAAGTAACCTATAGACACGCACATTCTAAGGACTGTTTTTGACTATGAAGTGGCCAACTTAGGTTGATTTTAGATGGGTTTAAAGGATCACTAACAGATTTAAGTAAATTCAATTTAAAATAATGAGTTGATCCTAGGTTATCACTCGGGGTGGATTGGACGTATTTCCTCTTCAATGATTTCAATTTCTTATATTTGAGATGGGTTCATTTAAGGAGATAAAACAACATTATCACTTAATGGTTTAATGCCTACACCATTTAATACTAATCACCTATAAACTTGAAGGATCAAAGTTTTGAGCACTTTAAGGTAAAGGTTCGTATTATCACTTGAAGTGTGTGGCCTTAATTTCAACAAGGACGATGGAGTTTAAAAATCATCAAATAAAAATCTCAATTAAAGAAGTGATTATACATTAATGGGGTGATAAATTAAATCCAATCCATCCCCTTGATACTCCCTTGGATCAAACCATAAGTGGGTTATCCCTCCATTGATTCTATGGTTTCAATGGAAGCGGAAAGTAGACTAATGAGGGAGGAAATAGAGAAGTAAAAAAATGAAATAAAATAACAATCACTCCACCGTTGTGTGATAATCTCACAAGGTTTGGTATGAAAAAGTTCACACCTTGAACCAACAGTATCAAAGTGATAAGGAGAAGAACAGAATAATATGAGAAGAAGAACTTTTATTAAGAAACAAAGATGAATTAAAACAACTTACATGTGGAAGATAAATTTGAGACAACAAAACTGCAACATAACATTACAATGAAAGAAAGATCAAAGATCCCTCAATCCTCAAAAAAAACTAACTTAAATAGGAATTTTTGAGCCCTTGGGTCGATCCTCCAATAGTCCAAGTCTCCTCAATTAATTGTGGTAGGCCATAGGTGGGTGGAAAGTAAGGGAGAGCTGATTTTTCCACCCTTGACCCGAGGTGGCAGCCAGATTTCCTTTACTGAAAATACGCACTTGAAAGACCTTTTATGGCCGCATCAGAGTAGTCCATAGAAGAAGAAAATGGAGCTACTGATGTATTATAACCTCCTGTAAAATTTGGTCCCATTTGGAGTTGTTTATTCCGAGATATGATCAAATTAGTGGAATGTTTTTCTGGGCCGCAGAATCTGGCCCAGAATTGTAACTCTAACTTGGGCTACCTTAATGACCACCATAGAGGCTGAATTAGCATTGTATCTTGAAAAGTGATTTGTTCCTAAAAATTTCTTCTATCATCCCACAGAATTTGGGATTCATTAGGCCTGTATGTTGGGCCCCGCCGTCTCATATGTGGGATGGTGTCCAATCTGCCTTCTCTAGAATTGCTTCCATTCATCTCCAAATATCTCTATCATCGTTTATGAATCATCCATTGATACCTGAATGAAAAATGTTCAAATTTAAGTATAGATATAGTTACCAAAATATAAATTTAAAATATTGATAATTACATTCCTTAGAATCATATAACTCATTGAGCCTAAATTGGTGTATATTAGGCATGAAGTGCACAAATGATGATAATGGATGTTCATAATGAAAATGCACTAACTCAGGCCCATAAGATCAAAAATGAACATTTAATACCATTAAAATGTAATTAAAATATTTTTTTTGTTGGATAATCACACCCCCCAACTTGAGATTTACTAGTCCCAAGCAAATAATTCAATGATTTTATTTGAATTCCTTTCTTCAAACACATTATAACAAACATTGATCACAATGTAAACTTCACACAAATATATCTTTATAACCTATAAAGATAATTTAAAACAAGATAAATTTAAAAGTAGATCCCAATTCCAAGCCTATTCCTTTGATCAAATCCATCATCATACTTCATCCAACTCAATTAGGTGTAATGAGGTGTTGTGAATCACAATAGATATGGGGGTTCATTTTCATTCTAGGGGGAAATCATGGAAGCGCTAGGTGGAATCACATTTAATCATAATATGAGTATTCTTCATTCCTTTTTTTGGATTTTTTTGCAATATTTCTATAGTAATTGAAATTACAGTTAATCAAATTAACCCATGTAGCAAGACTTTGCCGATGACTCCCAGACTCGAAGGCCTTAGGGCACCAAGTGAAGCCCACATACTCGGGCATCGTCTCGAGTTAACTTAATAAAAAACAAAGTCATATTACCATAAATAGAGATAGATTGAAAAACTCAGGGCTAGACAACTCTGGAGTCACGATCCCCAAGTGATGAAAGCCTCGCATTTTATCAATCCATTGCTCTACACGCAAAATTATATATATATATATATATATATTTTAGCTTTTTTTTTATTATTTTTTGAATACTCATATTATTCATAAAAATCAAACCAGCCTATGCTATTTATTATGGGGCCCCAAAAAATTCAAATTAGTACCCCACAGTCTAGAGGACGTGCATTGTGGCATTTTGATTTAATGGATGAAAATAAAAATGATGTAAATTTTCATTGGACAACCAAACTTCCAAAATCAATGCTTTTAAACTCAATCATGAATTAAATTACGAGTCAAGGAAATAAAAGTTATTTGATATGTAGTTTTAATGTGAAAAAAGATGTTATTATATGAATGATAAAGGAATTTTACTTCTTTTTTTATCATTGTTTTTTTTAAACAAACATTTTGTTTCCACACCCCCAACTAAGAATGAAACTGTCCCTAGTTTCATAAAAATAAAATTTAGAATGGGGTAGAGGAATAAAAGGGGAGTTCAATAAGGAAATTGAAATATGAGGATCCTGGAATGAAGTCACCTGGTGGTTGAAGTTGAAATTCTTGCTTCTCCCTTTTAGTCCTTTGATATCCATGTCTCTTGCAGAGTTCCCTAGTGGAAAAAGGAAAAAAAAACAAAACAGTATATATATATATATATATAAGTAAAATATAAGTATATATATATATAAGATAGAATAAACTGATGATGCATTGTATTCTTTTTAAATTTATATGTAAGGCATTACTCAAGGATCACACCACATGACACGGATGAATATGGTGCTCCCCTTTCATACCCATCCATACTCATAATAGAAGAACATGTCAAAAGTCTATTTTTTTAAATATAAAAATGATTAATTAATCATATTTAAAATATAAAGTTGATTAAAACAACAAAATTATTGTAAACTTGAAAACCATGGGTTGCCTCCCATACAACGCTTTGTTTAACGTCGTTAGCCCGACGTGGATCCCCCAACTTACCCAATACAAACTTTAAACATTTTAATGATTAAATTTTTTACCACTACAATTATATTGTGATTGATTCTCCAATGGGGTTTATAGGAAGGTTTTGAAATTGATTCAAGAAAAACTATATAGGTCCCAATGAATGGGCTAATCCTAAGAATATCGATAAGGGTCCATCCAATTGTCTTCCTAATACTTCTTAAGACATCAAGAATAATTTTATCTTTATTAGCATCAAGAGAGGATGAAATTATGATAGAAATTTTTTTGTTATCCTCTATAATGTAATACTTGAGAGAGGATGTAAGGACCTTGAATTTGAGCTCGGGTTCACTAATACTTTGAGACACTGGTCAGGACTTTGAATCAAACTCAATTTCAATTTGAAAATTTTTCAATAGAACTGGTTCCTTTGGAATAGAAGATTCAACCAAAAAATTGGAAAGATCAGTGTTCAGAATGGGTATGGACTCAATTTTTGTGATTTCTCTTAATGGTTCAGGGATTAGTGTTTTTGAAAAATCGTCAATAGAGTTATACTTAGGAGACTCAATTCACGATGTCAAATTTCCCTCTTGTGAATACATGAAATCAATTTCTTTTTAATTTAAAGACCCTTCAACAATTTCTTGATTCACTTCCCCGACCCCAAATCCAAAGGTTGGTTCTTCAATAAATTCATGAGAGGTTTTTGGGAAACTAGACACTTCACATAAGGTTTTGGAAGGTACAGTTGGTGTATAGATGAGTTCCTCACAAGTATTAATGCATTGTAGTTATAATATCAAAGATGATACCTTGGAACTCATTATCTCCATTTTATTACACAATTGTTCAATTAGTTTTTGGGGATTAGGCTGGATAGGAGTTTTTAAAACGTGACCTTCATTATGTTTGATCTCATCAATCATCCTCGAGAGGGCTATAAATTGATCCTTTAAACAATCATCATCCCATTGATTGTACATCTCACCAGTTGTGTGGTAATTAATAAAGGGTTGATCAAAGAAATTTTCTAATTTAGGGGCTTCCCAATATTGATTTTCTATTTTATTCCAGCATGAGTTTTTGACATGATAATTTGGAAGATACTCTATTGGAAAAGATAGAAAGTTGGATTCCAGATTCTTAGGACACACACAAATAGAAAGGGGTAAAGATAAGATAGATGGGGGTGAGAATAGAGAATGTGGGGTGAGAAGAGGATGCCAGTGTCTAAGGTAACTTACTTGGGTCCTCGACAACAGTGCTAAAATTTGATTCTCACTCAAATTTACCCAAGATAAGAAGGTAGGACGGTCCTTGTAGTCTAGCTTGGGTTGTCGAATCCATAGAGACCTAAGAAGTAACCTATAGACACAAGCATTCTAAGGAATGTTTTTGGCTATGAAGTGGCCAACTTGGGTTGATTTTAGATGGGTTTAAAGAATCACTAATAGATTAAAGTAAATTCAATTTAAAATAATGAGTTGATCCTAGGTTATCACTCGGGGTGGATTGGACATATTTCCTCTTCATTGATTTCAATTTCTTATATTTGAGATGGGTTCATTTAAGGAGATAAAACAACATCATAACTTACTTATTTAGTGCCTACACCCTTTAATACTAATCACCTATACACTTTAAGGATCAAAGTTTTGAGCACTTTAAGGTAAAGGTTCGTATTACACTTGAAGTGTGTGGCCTTAATTTCAACAAGGACGACGAAGTTTAAAAATCATCAAATAAAAATCTCAATTAAAGAAGTGATTATACAATAATGGGGTGATAAATAACATCCAATCCAGCCCTTTGATACTCCCTTGGATCAAACCATAAGTGGGTTAGCCCTCCATTTATTCTATGGTTTCAATGGAAGCGGAAAGTAGACTCATGAGGGAGGAAATGGAGAAGTAAAAAAAACGCAATAAAATAACAATCACTCCACCGTTATGTGATAATCTCACAGGGTTTGGTATGAAAAAGTTCACACCTTGAACCAACGGTATCAAAGTGATAAGAAGAATAATAGAATAATATGAGAAGAATAACTTTTATTAAGAAACAAAGATGAATTAAAACAACTTACACGTGGAAGATAAATTTGAGACAACAAAACCGCAGCATAACATTACAATGAAAGAAAGCTCAACGATCCCTCAATACTCCAACAACACTTCATTAAATATGAATTTTTGAGCCCTTGGGTCGAGAATCCAACAGTCTAAGTCTCCTCAATTAATTGTGGTAGGCCATAGGTGGGTTGAAAGTAAGGGAGAGCTGATTTTTCCACCTTTGACCCGAGGTGGCAGCTAGATTTCCTTCACCGAACAGACGTGCTTGGAAGACCTTCTAGATGGAAGAATCAGAGTAGTCCATAGAATAAGAAAATGGAGCTCAGGATTTCTTCTAACCGTATGTAACATTTGGTCCCATTTGGAGTTGTGGATTCCGAGATATAATCAAATTAATGGGATGTTTTTCTGGGCCACAGAATCTGGCCTAGAATTGTATCTCTAACTTGGGCCGCCTTAATGACCACCATAGAGTCTGAATTAGAATTATCTCCTGAATAGTGATTTGTTCCTAAAAATTTATTCTATCATTAAACAAAATTTGGGATTCATTGGGCCTGTATGTTGGTCCCCACAGTCTCATAAGTGGTATGGTGTCCAATATGCCTTCTCTAGAATTGCTTCCATTCATCTCCAAATATCTCCATCATCGTTTATGAATCATCCATTGACCCCTGAATGAAAAATGTTCACATATAAGTGTAGATATAGTTCCCAAAATATCAAATTAAAATATTGATAATTACATTCCTTAGAATCAGATGACCCATTGGGCCTAAATTGGTGTATATTAGGCATGAAGTGCACAAATGATGAGAATGGATGTTCATAATGAAAATGCACTAACTCAGGCCCATAAGATAAAAAATGAACATTTAATACCATTAAAATTTAATTAAAATATATGTTTTTATTGGATAATCAGTGGATCAATTAGACACTTTACCAAAAACTATTCAAAATTAAAAGGAGAAGAATCCATTGATGGAGAAAAGTAATGTACATGGATATCTCTTAAAAATAAATATTCAAAGACTAATTAATCAAGGATTTATTCAAAAGTTAAGGGAAATAATTTCTCAAAACTAAAAAGGAGTAATTTATTATCCAAACATGAAATTATTGAATGTAGGGATGAATAGGAGGAATTTGAAACTTCCAGTGATATTGATTTAATGTTTCTAATTACTATAGTGAATGAAGAACTGAATAGTGAAGAAATTTGTGTAGTTTTGAGTGATTATGAAGATGATATAGATTTTATGTTTAATAGATAACTCAAGGATTGTATCTCAAGGATCTCTAAGTTGTAGAAATATATCAATACTTCAAAGAATGAAAATCAATATTCTTATGACAATGAATCTATTTATACTGAATAGAAATTAAAAATTTTAAAATAAATTGATAAATTGAAGAGAATTATTGATGAAGATAAGATCTAAAAATTCAATATCTAAGAAAGAGATAAAGAAAAAGAAAATATGTTCGATATTATTTATAAAAAAATTAGTGAATACTGAAAAGGAACCAAATAAGTTAAAATTCAGTTTCCATAATTCTATTCAAGAAGCTAAGGAATGATCAAACAAGTAAAAGTTTTAGGAGACAATAAAAGTCATCTTAAAAATAATAGAAAAACATAGTTGCTGAAGTGTAAAATACTAAAAATAGTTATGATGTGAATAAGAAATATTTTAGAGTTTACTGAAAGTTTAGTTCTCAAAAATAATTCTATATTGATGATTAAAAGAAGGTTGAGAGGTAGGAACATAGTTTTGTAAAATACATTGTTTTTAAAGTTAAATATACCTTTTATGGTATCTACTAGTATTATGGATGTTTTAGGCACATGTTTAAGATGTTTTAGTTTAATTACTAATATCATAATGAGCTAATAAGTCTTGGGAGATAGGTATTAGGGGGGATTCAACCCATTAAAAGAAAAGAAATTTAGAGACAGAATGAAAAATTTGATCTGAATGTTGAGAATAGATGTCAATCATTAGTATATGTTTTTGTAATGTGTGATAATATAAATCATACTTCCAATGGATTTATCACCATTATACCAACCCAAATAAGTGTAATAAATACTAATAAGAAGTTTCAGAAGAATAATGATAAATGAAAAGATAAATTTTTGATTTCTAAAGTTTCACTCAAAGAATTTAAAGGAGAATGTCCATAGATTTTGGATAGTGGATGATATTTAATTTTAATGGGAGATTTAAAACTTCTAAAATATGTTTAAAAGTTAAAATAAGTGCTATTAACTTTTGGAAATGATGGGTCACTCAAAATAAAAGTCGTTGAATCTACTTTGATTGAGAAAGATCAATTAAAATCTATAAGAACATTATATATTTAAGGGTTGAAACAAAATCTGATTAGTGTGTCTCAGTTATGTGTTGATGGAAATGAAGTAATATTTCATAAGGATGGATTTTTTTTGAAAACATTAACATGAATGTTTATCCTGAAAAGAGAACAATATAAATGGGGTAATTTGTTTCATATTTTAAATGATATGGATTATTTATATATAATCATTAAAGAATAAAATCATTAGTGGAATAAAAGGGTTAGACATCAGGGAAAATAATTTGAGTAATCTTACTAGAGTAGAAAATGTTTTTAAGGTTCCTAAGTTGAGAAGAAAAATTATTTGGATGTGTCCATTTTTCAAGAAGGAAATATTTTGAATTATATATATATGAAGGTGGAGATTCAATATAATCAAACATTGGATCTTATTCATTTATATATGTCTGAGCCCATGCGGAAACAATAAACCAATAATTATAATTAATTTACTACTTTTATTGAATACTTCACTCATATAACTTATTCTATGTTTCTGAAGCAGAAGTCAGAGGCTCCTAAAATTTTTAACAGTTCATAAGGAAGTATAGAAAAGGAATTTGGTTCTACTTTAAAGAAAGTATAGACAGACAATGGATTTAAGTTAAAAAATAGAGAGTTTTAATCTTATTTAGTTACTCATGGTATCTTACATGAGATCAATGCTCCATAAAAATAATATCAAAATGGTTTTTATGAATGGAATAATAAAAGTTTTTTGGATATAGTTTGAAAAATGTTGATCAAGTATAATAGTTCCCTATTATTTTGGAGGAAAACTATTAGAGTGTAAATTCATTTTCAAAATCATTGTTTATATTGAAAAAATTATGATATGTCACCATATGAGATGTGTTAAAAGAAATATCCAAGTCTGAATTAACTTAGAGTATTTGGAATTCCCCACATTATAAAAGTTAAAGCTTAAAATATGGTTAATTTTGAACAAATAGGTGTTGAAGGTATATTTCTTGGTTATCCTCTAAATAATAGAGGATATCACTGTTAAAATAAAGTGAAAAGGAATATAATTTATTCTAGTGATGTGAAGGTGGTGGTACATACAAATAAATAGATTACACATGAAGAATCAAGTTCCAAAAGTCCTGAATATGAATATGTTTTTATTAAACAATAGGGTAATTTTTATGAAAATAGTGAGAATTTAGAAGAAATTCAAGTTGAAGATGACGATTCATCCATGTCAAGTGATGAATAAAAACATTTTTCACATCTTTCAAGGACGAGAACACAATTTTAGGTCCATAATATTATTATATATCATAGAAAATAGTTACAAACTAGGATAACTTTGAGGAAAACAAATAATATATCATTGTTATCTCAAGTTAAACATAGAGATATTAAAAAAGATTTAAATCATAAAGATTAAATTGATTTTATGAATTAATAATTGAACCATATTTATAAGAATGAAACTTTTAAGTTATTACCCAATCTAGAAGACATTAATATCATCACAAGAAAGTGTTTTTTCAAAAATAAATTGAATAAAAGTTGTGAAGTGGTTAGAAATAAAGTAAGACTTATCTACAAAGGGTATTCATAGGTTGAAGGGGTAAAAATTAATGATACCTTTTTACCAATCTATAGGATTGAAACCATAAAAATAATTCTTTATATTTGATCTCAAATGAAATATGAATTTTTTCAAATGAATTTAAATCCTACCTTCATCAATGGAGAGTTAAAAGAGAAGGTTTACATTGGGAAAACTTGTATATTATTGTTGGCAGAAGATGAGAATAATGTGTGCATGATAAAGAAGGATTTATATGGGCTAAAACAAGACCCGTGATCATGGTATTCTAAGATGAAAATTTTCTTCAAGAAATTTAATTTCATAAAAGGAAGAGTTGAAAACAACCTCGACATTAAAAATGAAAAATAGGTGTATCTATTTGTTTTTATTTATATAGACAACATTATTTTTGTTATAAATGATTAAGATGTTTGTAAATATTTTTTTGTAAATGATTAATATTTTTGAAATTTCCATTCTTAGAGAGATAAAGAATTTTCTTGACTTAAAAATCACTCAACGAAAAGACCCTATTTTTATTTCTCAAGAGAAGTATGGAACAAACTTTTGAAAAGGTTTTTCATAGAGGAATCATGATCTATTTCCACACCTATTTTAGTGGAAAAAATTATATCCATAGAAAAATAGAAAAAATATATTGATTCAAGATAATTTGAAAGGAATATTGGAAGTTTGTTATATTTCATAGATTCAAGGAAAGATATTTTGTATGATTTTGTACTTTGTTCCAGGTAATAATGTGAACCAAAAGAGTCCCACTTCATTACTGGAAAAACTACTCTTAGGTAAATAAATGGTATAATATCTTATGGGTTGAAATGTGATTATAATGTAAATTCAGATATTTTTGGCTTCCTATATGTAGGTTAGGTAGGCTACGTTAAAGATAAGAGGTTGACATCCAGTGGAGTTTTCTATATAGGAGAGAGGTGTATTTTTTGGAAGATAAGAAAGCATAATTTTATTCTCCTTAAGAAATGTTAAGGTTTAATATGTGGCTTCCAATCATGCCATAACCCAAGTAATGTGGTTGAATACTCAATTCAATGATCTTAAGTTTAATTTGATGTTTACACTACTATTAGAATGTGATAATAAAAATGATATTAATATTTTAAGAAATATGGTTCAACTTTAGAGGTATAAGAATATTTAAATTAAATATCACTTTATCAAGGAGATAGTTGATAGAAATGAATTCAAATTGTAATTTCATCCTAATAAGGAGAAAATAGATGATATATTCACTAATACATTTTTAAAGAATCATTTCGGAATTTGATGTTGAAGTTGATCGTTCAACCTCTACCCTATCAAGGATAAATCATATCATTTTATCCCCTATCTCATATTTTGTTAGGATGTTTTTGTTAAAGGGGGAGAAAATGAATTGGCAACATAAATATTTATTTATTTTTATTTCATTGTTGATTTTAAAGGTTTTTTTTCAAAGTGTGATAATATAATGTTGAGAAAGTATCCATTGATATGTGTTCCCTTTAGGGGGAGTAATCTCTTAGAGTGATCATGTATTTAGAGATATTTTTTAGATTTTTAAAGATTTTAATTCATCATGGTGTATGTGTGAACTATTTTAAATGTTTTGTTAAAGTGAATAAAAAAATTCATTTAATGTGCTGATGAAGTTTTGATTGGATAAGTATTAATTCTCACAAAATTTATTCTCAATTGGTATCATTTTATCATGGATAATCAATAGGATTAGGTTTGAAGTGGTTGGACATATATCACTATTATTATAGACAACATGGTATGATTTTTAAAATTTATTTTCTCCTATATCTACTTCTCTCACATAAGTATAAAATTATTATGTGGTGATTAATTGCTATGTTTTCATATTTTGATAGTGGTTTTTGTTCCTTGGATAATAACAAAATCAAAGGGGGTATATTATTGAGACGAAGAGGGGTTGAAGTGATTTTTTTAGGATATTATTGGGATTTTTGTTTTGAGATGAATTTAAGATAGGTTTAAGTGGGCAAGGTTAGTGTGTTGTATTTTTTTAACATATAAATCATATTCAAACTCAGGTGTTTCATAGTGATGCATTTGAGGTGAATTTTTTTCTAATGTTTGGGATTTATTTGAAGTGTATGGTATAATTTTTATGGATGAAGAAATTATCTCAGCTTATCTGAAAGATAAATGATCTCCACACCATGGAAAATCTAGTAGATAGTGAAGAAAAATGGCATGATATGTTCAAAATCATGAATAGATACACCACACCAAAAAGGAATCTAGTTTGATTTCCAATTATCTAAAAGATATGGGTCTCAATTCCATGTAGGTAATATCACACCACAAAGAAATTAAGAAAAATTTCTATATTTATGGAATATATAAGGTATTCACATCATGTTGACAATTTACACCACAATGGTTGATTATTCCATGGAAGATACACACCACATTTCAAATTTATCTTTTTGAAGTTTTTTAATAAATAATGCCAAGTCATAATGCATACATCATGATGTAAAGTGGATTAGATGATATTATTTATTTTCTAATAAATTCAATACCTTTACACCGTTTAAGAAGGTTCATTCCATAGTTAGTTCAATGTAAGATATTCCATGCCATAACATATGTTACAAACCACAACCACTTCAAGCAGTTTTAGTGATAACTAATTTAAACTGCTATATCATGCCATAAAGAAACACTTTACACCATGATTATTGAAATCCAGACATTTCAAATAGTGATTATGTGGATCTACATTGGAATAATTATGTAGTTATTTCAACTCAAAATAACTACTTTTTTGAATTTCAATGGTCAAGATTGGTTAGGATATGATCAAAGGGTTCTTATTGAAGATGATGATTTTAATTTGAATTTCAAATTCAAATTTAAATTGAAACATATTTCAACCTCTCTAAAAGGTGTGAATGAAGGAAAATTTAAAAGTGGAAGATAGATTAGAGAAGAAGAGAATAAAAAACCCTCAATACAATTTAAAGAAAAATATCATTCAACAAAGTATAGAAGAAGAGGTTATGAAAGTTTTCACAAATAGAAAAAGAAGAACCTAATTTTTTATAGGTTTGAGAAGAGGAATAAAATCATCATTGCATCAATAAATGGAAGCTATATTTTGTTGAATTCTTAATAGTGTTAATAATAAATTCTATATCATTATAATAGTGAAGGAAAAACTATTAAAACTTAGAGACTTGTAATATAATAAGTATAAGGATATTCTATTCTCATTGTACATTCACGTTGATACTAATGGGTCATATGGTCTCAGTTAAATATGGATCATGACAAGGATCAACCTTATCATTTTGATAGGTGAACCTTATAAATCTCTTGTACCCTTCATTTGTGTGTGTGTGTTTGTTAGTGATCTAAATTCACTTTAACTAGTGATTAGGATTGTTTCAAAAAGGAAACTTAAAAATGGATTATAATAAAAAATTCACCACCCTCTCAATGATTTTCCACTCATCAAGGAGGCTACTTTTAAATATTCCTCTTGTGTACTAGTGAGTTCGGGTGCTTCACACAGGTGAACTCGAGCATGCTACTAGGTTTTGTGATAAGTAGAGTTGTAAAAAAAAGATGGGTGCATAGGTGATTTACATGAATAGAAGATCAATGAATGATCTAGGACATAGGTGAATGGACCTAGGAATATGTTAAGTGCATTGGATGTTTGATAACATAATACTAGGATGTGTATGACTAGGGTGCACATAGTTCACTTAAGCATTAGACCAGAACTTTTAAAAACTCTTTCCTACATTAGATGATTATAAATTTTGATCCATGAGTCTATTTTTTCTCCATAACCAATAAAATAAAATATTTTAAAATGAACCATTACCCCAGATAAGTTTTTTACCTTATAACTAGTATTTTTTATGGCAACAAAGTTCCTATAAGACCCTTGAAAATAGTTTTTAATATCATGACACCTTTTTCATCTGAAATGGATGAAATCTATGGCTTACTCCCAAAGTGAGGTTCTCACCACCAAACCACTATACCGAGATTTTTTTGAGAAATATTCATCCCTCTATGTGTGAGAAATTATGTGGAACATGGAGATCTCATTTTCTTATTCTTTGGTCACAGAGATATAATTTTGTTCCAATGAGACCTTCATCGTCTAAGTGAGAATCAAGTCATTAATTCCATGAAAAAGTGCATAACACACATTTTACTATTCCAACAATTAAAAATTAAAATTATTAATTATTAATTATAATTAATATTTATGATAATTATTAATTGTAATTTCTTTAATTATATTATTATAATTAATTATTATATTTATTAATTTTTATTTTTTTTCTGTTGTTGTTGTTTCCATCAGTGTTTTTGTCGGTAACTGCTTGTGTGGTGTCATTAACTCTTATAGTGAATAAATTTTAGAATTTATATCATGTCACTTTTTAATCACTAACCACTAAGAGATAGTATATAGAGAGTACAACACCGAACTAATCAATATGAGTGATCCTAAACATGAAACTTCGATTCAAATAGTAAGAATCGTAATTCAAATGATATAAGATAATAGTAAAAATGCTTAAAATAAAATTTAATGAATGAAAACAAGTTGTTTTTTATAAATATAGGGTCACAAGATTATTAATACTCTAATGTTTTTAATGAATGATTTTATGATCATTAAAATTGAATCTAAACAAATCATTTTTCTTGATGTTTGTTCTCCAATTTTTAAAATCATTTTGTTCTTTTGATCAAGTACTTTGATTCATTTAATAACTAGGTGATCCTAAACCATTTTAAAAATATAATATTGAAAATCATTCCTTGAAAAAGAAACAGTCCAAGTAACTAGTTCGTGCATTAAGTAATAATTCATCAAATTAATAATCACTGATCATGTAAATAAAAAAAGATAGTATATGGAAGAATAAGTGAATGAATAAACGCAATAGAAAATACTACTAAAAAATAATTCAATAATATAATCACTCTTTATTATAAAACATAGCACACAGTATCCACCCTCTAATGTTTTAACAAGATCTAAAATTGAGATCCATATTAAACATGAAATGGGATATTAAACAATCCTATCTAAGATAAATTGGTAACCCGTCAACCTTATAATATGTATAACCAAGAACTGTGTAATGATTGAATGATTATTTTTCAATATATCTACACTAGTAAAAAATTACTTACAATGCCACATTTAAAACGTCAACTATATTACAACTGATCTTAAATTTTTTTAACATCATTTGTAATATAGTTTACATTATAAACCATTGAAAAATATTTTTAACATTGCTTATAATATAACCAATGTTAAAAATTTATCTTTAAAATTGGATGTAGAAAAAACTGATGTTTAAAACCCTTTAAGAAACTAAAAACTATCAACCAACAAACCATTTTCTTCCAAAAGATCCAGTCGATGACTCTTTTATAATTCTATACACATAACCCAAAATATATCATTTTATGTACCCTCCCTATTGTAAAATTTCCTCTACTAGGGTTTTTCAACCATTATTGAGTCATCTCCAATTGCGTAAACCTAACCCCCAACTCTCTTGTTTGAGAAACCCTACCCCACTATCGATTCTCTTCCACTATCATTCTCCATCCTCCATTGAGTCTTCGCCACTACACTGTCTTCAAATCCCTTCTTCTACCTCTTATAAGTTATATTATACTAAATCTAAGCTACTATTATATATTTTTATTGGTTTTTAATAAATTATATGATATCATAGTCCTTTGAATCCTAATACTAAGATAAATGTTTTTTTAGATGATTTATCTTCTATAATAGTTAGAAGTCATATTTTATCTTCACTTTTAATATTTTAAATCTATATTATTTATTTACATGTAACGTTGTATACTAATTATTGTAGACATGTATTTTTTTAAAATTTTAATTAGAGTATCTGTTGAAAATAAATATTTAGTAAAATGAATTTAGAGTTCTATGTTTGATTTTCAACTCTTCTATTTATTTTAAATTTGAATAAATTTTTTTTATAATTTTAAGTTTTAAGATTAATTAATACATGTTTCAATAAATACATATAAATTATATATATATATATATATTAGGTGCTTGGGGGTACAATTACATTTAAACACACACCTCACACATAGGTCGGAAAGGCAGGCCATAGCCCCCCAAGAGGACAACACACCCATCAATATTTATTTATCATCATCATACTATAAATTTATTCAAACAAAGAATGTTCAAAACACAAGAGGAATTTTCCCAATGACCTAAATATTTCATAAAAAATATATAATATTTCATAAATAAAATACATACTATTACAATATATATTTTTATATATGATATATAGGAACATATATATATTTATTCATTTAAAACATATATTTTTCAATAAAATATATATGCTTTCAGAATTGTACAATATATATATATCTATTAACATTTATGTTGTAACAAAAAAACAAGCAAACCTAAAAATAAATAAATACATGAACATTTAATTAGTTTATTTATGATTTAATAAATATATGAATAATAAAATATATATATTAGTGTTAATATTGCTGTTATATATTTTAAAAAATATACTATACTTTTTTATAAATTAAATATATACTATTACAATATGTTTATGTATATATATGTTTTTTTATATATTATATAAATTTATATTTACATATATTTATTATTTTATAAAACATATTTTTACATAAAATATATTTGTTTTCACGAAGTAATATATATATATGAACATATAAAAACATTTAACAAACTAATAATTTATAAAATAAAAAAATATTTCTATATATAAGGTATAAAATGTCCAAAACACATGAAATTATGGGTTCTGTAATTGTTATTAATAATAATATTTATTATTGTTAATAATAATAATAATAATAATAATTATTATTATTGTTTTTATTATTAATTTTTTTATTAAAAAAATGAATATTTTGTATTGTGTTTTTTCAAAAAAATTGAATTTAAAGATACAATATATAGTAACATATATTCTTCATTTGATAATTTTTATAGGAGATAATGAACTATAGTTATATTAATACACAATGAACAAATGATGAATATGAGAAAGGGGTTGGTTATTTCATAGAATTTTATTTTTAAGAATTGATTTATTTTATTGTCCTTGCACGAAGTGTTTAAATATGAAAAAATAGGATATATATAAATAAAATATTATTTAATTTTCAATGAATTTAATCTGAGTGACATTCCTATGATATTTCATTATAAAATAGATAGAAATTCAAGATCTAATGATGATTGATATTTTCAAAATGATAAATCTTATCAAATAGAGGAAATGTCTCATGATGTTGAAGTGTGACAACCCAATACCGCACTATCAGAATTTGGTGTGAAATATTCATTTCATACTATCTTTGAAAATGAAGTAAAGTGAGCCATTATTAACCATCTATAATTAAAACACCAATTTAAACTATTGAGTCACTTCTATGCTAATGACCTTTTAGGTTTAGAGTATTAGAGAATTAATAAAAACCTTGAACTAACAAATCCCACATCTTTTCCATCCAATGGTATTTTTTTATTTTAAACCATGGATTCAATATTTAATATTATTTATTCAACATCTACTTAAAAATTCTCCAAACATGACTCACATTTATGCATTTCATACCTAATAATTATCTTCACCATCCCAGGGAAATGGAAACATAGGAGGGATGGGCTCAAATGCTTAGTTATGGGTAGAATATACCAAAAATTATCATATAATAAATAAGCCAAGAATAATATGATATGAATAAATAAGAATAAAATAATTCTATATAAATGATTACATGAGCATGAAATAAATCCATGGAAAAAATAACAATATAAATAATTAGAGAGATAAAAATAAATGATTTCATGGTGGTGAAATAAATAATTAAAGAGAGATTACTTACCATAAAGACTGTAACAAAGATGTTTAATTATTATCAACACCACAACCAATACATATAATTACCATCTAGACCGCAACCAAGAGTTTTACTTACTATCAGAAAATCACCTAATAAATCTTAATAAATGGGTTAGAATACACCAAATACTCAAACTAGTTTGTCTCATGAGATCTACCGATGCATCAAGGGGATATATTAATCTAGGACCCACCCATCACTTAATTAATTCCAATGTATTCACCATATAAATAAATAAATAAATTATATGATGCACAATTAACTTTCTTTCATAGTCAATAAACATCTATATTGGAATAATAAACATACAATATGTCAATACTTTTCCTATTCAATATACAAAATAACATGATCATAATCCATCTAATTAAAGAAGGTGGGTGAGATTATTAAATCATATCCGAATTGAAACATCATAACATTGAAGGATGTTTACATATATTAAAAATACCTTTATAATAAGTACACTTTTAATGGTAACAAATAATAAGGGATCAAGAGTTGGATCATTTGAAACCCTGAGTTTAATCCCCCAAAAGAAAAATCGTCTAAAGGATTTTAAAGGGAAATTAATGAAAAATAATTTCCATATAAATAATTCCATTTGAGTTAAATAGTAAAATGAAAAAAACCGTAAAATATATTTTAGAAAATGTTTTTAACATTTTCATAAAAGAGGAAGTTATGGGTCCCATTCAAAAGTAATTTTCAAAACGGAGAAGTGAAAACTTTTAGAAACTTTTAATTTTAAATTGAATCTTCAATAATGGAGACTTGATAAAGAAATAAAGGTTATCTAGATAAAATTTTGAGTATAAGATAAAAATAATAACATGAAATTGATTTTTTTTAATTTTTTTAAAATAAATTTATTAAAACTCATATCGTAAAAATGATAACAAAAATTTTTATTTAAAAAGTGATAAATATAAATGTAGACACTTAAGAGAAAAAAAATTCAGGTTTCAAAATCATAAATATATATTTTTGGAAATAAATAATATGGATGTGGAGGAGAAACAACCATCAAAGGGGGTGAGAATTATTCACAACAACATTGCATTTTTAGGAAGAAAGGAATCCATCAAAGAAAAAACATTGATGTATCAATACTTTAAAAATAAGTTCATGTGAAATAAATGTTTTCCCATAGAAACTAAATTTTAGTTAAAATATAATTCAATCATAATATATAATTTACTGAATTGATAATAAAAATTTCCAGAATAATGATCACAACTCAATGAATAAAAAATGAGTTTGAAAAAGCCTTAAAAGTTTAGTAACACTTGAATCGAAAGATCATGAAAAAGATAACGTGATAATTGATTTGTAAATACATTTAATTTCATGGAATGTATTATTAAAGTAATATATAAGGTGTTATATACACTAAAAAAACTAAAATAAGTGGTGAATATGGTATATGTCTAATGGAAAGAAAATTAGGATAAGAAACCATTATAATTTTGGTAAATTATAAACCAAACTCTCTTGAAATAGAGATCTATAAATAGAACTTAAAATACCATTAATATACAGGTAATAATGATATAATATAAAAAATAGGTAGTATACACACAATGTAAAATAACATAGGTGTATAATAAAAAACATCTCTCAAGGACTTGAAATTGAGACCAAGAACCCTTACGTTTTACTCACGATTTTCATGATATCTATTTAATATACTATATAAAAAACATAAATAGATTAATAAACCATTTAATAAATTTATTCATATCTATTAACTTTTTTACTCTTCAATTATAGACATTCATTATATATTCATTAGGTAGTAATGTTCATTTTCATCATCAGATGATAGTATTTTACATTTTTTCATATAAGTTTTGAAATGGAAATATCAATCCCCATTATTTGGTAAAAATTTAATCATTATAATATTAAAAAAGGTAATATAATATAATATAATATAATTTTTTATAATTTTATTATATCATTTTATGAGAGTTTTCGTAATGATTCACGAAGATGAAGTTGGTGATAATCTCATTTTGGGTAATTTTATAATATCAACAAAATAATTTATAATTATCATTAATTTTTGTTTCATTATAAAATAACCATATTAATGACATATATTACTAATTATTATTATATAAACTCATCAAATATATTTTTATAATCATCCATGTAAGGTGATGATGAAAAAAGAGCATCCTCCTTGGAGGTAGTAGTATGCACGTAACATGGGCGACATTTTTATCTTCCAATGGACGAGTTTATTAATCTAATGCCCCATTTATATTTATAGAAGATATAAAATGTAATTAATATCATATTTATAAATTAATATACATGAAATAAACATTTATAATATCATATTTATACATTAATTGCATTATTATAACTATCCGTGAAAGACAGTGGTGAAAAACAAAATACTTCACTTCATGGAGGCGACAATCTACATATATGAATAAAAAATGTTCCTATTTTATATAAAATATTAATAAGGTAGAAATTGATTTATATTTTTTATAATGATAATCATTTCCTCTTTGATTAGTTATTAATCATTGAAAGATAAATATGGAAAGAATTTTAGAAATATTGAATAACGTTGGTGATGATGCTTAGAGGATTTTAAATGGATACTATTTGGAAATACAATTACATAACGGTTTATAAAATTACAATACAATTTCATGAGAGTTTTATTTAAGATTCATGAAGATGAAGTTAGTGACGAGCTTGTTTCATGTAATTTACCAATATTAAAAAATTACTTTATAATGATTGTTAATTTTTGTTTCCTTATTTTAGAACCATATTAATGATATATATTACTATTTATTATCATTTAAATTCATAAAATAAATTTGTATAATCATCATCTTAATGCGATGATGAAAAATGAAACACATCGTCCTTGGAGGCGGTAGTCTACACAAAACACGAGTGACATTTCCATTTTCCAATGGATGGGGTTTTTAATATAATTCACCATTTATATTTTGAGATCCTTAATCGTGTAATTAATATCATATTTATAAACTAAATACATTCTTATATCTATCTATGAAAGGTAGTATTGAAAAACAAAATATTTCACTTAATGGATGGGGTATTCTGCATGTACGCTCGAACAACATTTTTATTTTCTATAAAACTGAAAGAAGTTAGATTTTTTTATATTTTTAGAATCCTAATATTGTTATAAATATCATATTTATTCATGAAATACACTTTTATATATATCCATGAATTTTGGTTATGAAAAATGAAGTACGTATGAAAATCCCATGTGGATGGTTGTATTTGTTGTCAATATATAATAAGGAATCAAAGTCCTTGTTTGATGAAGTCCTCTATTATTAGTGATTTATAATTGAAAGATAAAGATGAAAATAAGTTTAGAAATATTAAATAAGGTTAGTGATGATTCTTGGAGGAATGTTATGAATTCATAGGATGCCATTTTCTAAGGTAATTCTTCATATTAATATAATGATTATTTCACTGGTCTGATTTCATAAGACACGTGCATGAGATGTTTTGAGATTTCACATTATCACAAAAATTTTAAGAATTGATTGAAGGGAATGAAAAATGTGTTTTTCATGAGGAATTGCTATTGAATTATAGAAATTATATTTTTAATTTAAAAAGGGGAATCAAATTTTAGTTTTTGAATTTATTATTTAATTCCAAGATAAAAGGAAAGAGAATAAGTTAATTAAGTTTGGAGATAAAGAGAATTGATAATTAAAATAAAAATAAATAAGATTTTATGAGAATGTTTTCCTAGAATTTTATGTTCAGAATTAAATTTGATGGAACCTGTATGGAAGAATTTGGGAAACTTTTTTTGTTAATCCTTACTTAAAAATTAGCCCACCATTTTCCAGTAATGGGACACATGAAACCACTAATTAGGTGGAAAAGTGTCTATATCATCCATCCATAGTGGTAAGTGTATAAATACCACCCACATGGACAACATTAATGGAGTACATGAGCATGGTGAATGAATAACACCTACAGGGTGCACACGGTGGCACACAAGGGGGAATGTGGTGCATCACACCCCATATATTTGTGTGTCTAGTGTATCCAGGTGCCAACCCAAGTGCTATCTCGAGAATCTTATGGAGAATTTTGGGTTATTAAGAATATATAAACCATTAACAAGATTTATTTAGGACTCTAAATTATGATATTATTCATTATTTATTAAAATGTTATGTAAATAAGGATGGTTGTTCGATATGTTCTATCACAACCATTTGATCAATTCAGATACAACCTCTTCTTTCTAAAGATTAAGTTTTTAATCTAGACATTGTTACAAATGATATATATAAATGTCTCAATGTCAACTCCATTCTCATTAATATATTATTGAGATCTCAAGATCTATAAGATGAGATTCAATACATGAAATCTTTATCTTGCATGTATGATATTATTCAGAGAAGTTGACACTACTGAATGAAAAATGAAGTAGTACGAGGATACTTAAGTATTATTAACCATACATGATTTTTATATCATAATAAATGATAGATCATCTATCCATTTTCATATATATATTAGGCCTTATCGCAAAAAAAGAGACACGATGAGTTTTAGTGTCAAATTATTTGAGAAACTATGAATGCTTCATCGGTTATTAAAAACCTTGACACAAAATATTTCATGGGATTTTAAATATACCCTTGATGTAGATTTTTTGTTGGAGTCTATGGAGGTCCTAGGTAGTGAAACCTCTCTACAAATACTAAGTAACCATGAAGAATAAGTGTTATTACCGATCACGATCACGATCCTCTCATTTTCCAGAGTGAAATTTAGCACTGCGAAACTGTTATTTCACAAAGAAGAGATCCATGATTGATATATTAATGTGAATAATATTGATTCTATGAACACACTATGTTACATGAATGATTGTCTGTATACTCTTTCTTATTCAAAGAACACTTTAGGGTTACATGAAGAATAAACATTTTTAAAGTTCTAAGAATCCCTCCTGGTTTGCATGAAAGTACTGAGATACAATGTACTTGTATAATGAACATGAAGAGAAGGATAGAAGATAGTGTAAAATACCTATATAAATAATCTGAGGATCTATTTTTACTAGTTTTGTTAAGTAATTACAATAATACAGTTTGACTTAGAGAATGTGTATACACTAAAGCACATTTATGGTGTGAAGGTTTACTTCCCATTCAAAGGAGAATTCATTAATGATACTATGAACATGCATGCAATTAGGGAACACATCTATAGACCTTGAATACACTCATGAAAGTAGTGTGAATTTGAACTTTAGATATATAAGACATTTTAAGGAGAATATAGTGAGAAAATAATAATTACCTTTATATAACATATAAAATAAAAAATAAAAAATAGTATATGTGCTAAGATTTATTCTCAATTATTTCACCATACATTATATTATATATTCATTAAGGGTATCTTGAATAAATCTAACTGAGATTCATAAAGAATTTAAGTTTAAATTTTCACATTATATAATATAATTGTGTGTAAAAATTTCACAAATTTAATTAAAGATAGAAACTTTATTAGTTAAAGGAATATATATCCCATAAAGTGAAAATTTAGTAAAAAGTAAGCATAGAGTAAACCACATTCAAAAAAAGCTCTAATCATTCTAATAGTGATTTGGCATAGTAGGTGTGAAAATATTTTAATACCTTTGATATTAATTTTACCATCAAATATCTATTGTTTGATAAGAAATATCTTATTAAATAATATGTGGTGAAATCCTTGATACAATTGAAATATATTATTCATAAGTTTGTTAATAGATCCTTAAAAGAACTATTAGTTCCATTTTAAGCAACAACATTAAAGAACTGGTGGCTCCGGTATAAACAACACCATATATTAGAAGTGGATGATACCCTCCTAACACTAGTGTAAAAATTATACTTTACTTTTAATCACTAAAATATTAGTGAGAATAAAATCTTTGAAATAACCAAAGGTTGATCATAGAAAGGAGTGAGAATTCTCATTGAGGCTAAATCTTGTAAAATGTATATGTGCTGATGTTTCTTATATTATCTTCATTATAGGTGTATGTGATTTTTGAGAGTGTATATCTGATCCATTCCTCATAACTAGGGTAGATGGTCGAGAGTAAGAGGAGATAATTTAAAATAAATTATAAACTCAGTAAGAGTTGGGTACATTAATTCATCCCCACTCAGTTTCCCAACATGATCAATATGGGCTCTACAAGTGGTATCAAAGGTTAGGTCTACCTCATATTAGATCACAATTTTTTATCCCTAGTTTATTTTACAATATTTATATGAAGTTCATATTTGAAGTTGATTCTAAAGTGACTTTGGTAGAAGACTTAGTATCCACTTCTATTAAAGAAGACATGAAAGTCTATACTAAGACAATGAAAAATAGAAGAAGAGGGAAGCAAAGAGATTGCATAAAATCTCAAAGAAATAAAAGAAGGATAAATTCTCTTTTATCAAATTAATTTACAATGATACTTTCGAATTAAATTGGTCAAGATATAGAGAGTATGGGAAATATAAGTCTATTAAAACTATTGAATACTTTTCATATCAATTTTAATGATATATGAATAATTTTTTCTAATGAAGTGGTTTCATATATACTTTGTTATGGAAAGGACATTTTTTTATGGAAAATCACATCTTGAAGATGAAATTAATAAATTAGAGGATTCACTAGGTAATAAATTAAAAAGGTGAAATTCTATGACATAACTTATTGAAGAAAAGAAATAATCTATGAAACTTCACAATATTTTTTTGATTAATTAAAGAATATTTTAATAGACATATTTATGAGATAATAGTGATTAAATATGTTTTTGGTGAAGTAATCCATGCACTTGAAACATTGTTCAAATATCCCATGAATATCAGAAAATATTATATTAAAGACACAACTTTTAAGGTAAAAGAGCTTTAAATTTTAATGGAATAAAATACCGAGTTCCATGAAGAGTATTTTCAAAATATCAATGCTCTATAAGTATCAAGTAACTCTACTATACATGTTAAAGAATCCCAATTAGAAGTTTAATTTAGAAGAATCAAATACCTTGATAGCTCTTCTAATTAATCTAATATAAAACATTAATATCAAATTAATAAAATGAAAAGTGAATAGGAATGAAGGATGAAATCATTTGGAAATGAAAAATTTTCTCCTTAGCATGAAATGTATTTAACTAGATGTTAATTTGAGAAATTTGGTGACACATATTAAAACTTCCCATATAGCTAAGAATAATTTTCCAACCCAAACATATGAATAGAGTCAAGACCTAAAAAGGGACGATGCTGTACAAACTTTTGATGAGATTAATATATATAAAGAGACTCATATTGGTGGAAAGTAGATCTCAAAATAATCTCTTGATCAACCATATACAAGATCCTAAAAGAAGTTAACCCATAACCCAGTTAAATTCATTTCTATTAAAGTAGTCTCATATGCTAGTGTAGGTTTAAACCCAAAAGATGGGAATATTTTGGTAGATAAAAATGATGAAGAATAAACCAAAAAAATAAGGGTAGATACTTGAAATATCAAGAAAAATAACACCCAAGTTGATAGTTCAAAGAAGTAAAGTCAAACCCAAATTTTTTTTTTTATCAAATTTAGTTAGACTGGTACTACAAGAAAAAGAAGGAGATTCATTGGCTACTATTGGTGCTGATGGATGTTTTGAAATCAGGTAGCTGTGTGTTGGTACAACATGAAAATGCATGAAGACTAAAAAAGGCCTATATTTATGGGGAGTAGAGATGAAGAAATGAATACACTTTCTAAATAGAAGAATATTTCATAAAAGAAAATAAATATGTACACTATAAACATATTCATATTCCTTGATGATTTATGTGAGTACTAAAACATATGTTGTCAAATAGAAGAATAGTTCTTGTATCCACCAGGAAAGTACAACTCCTATGCTAATATGAATAGAGGATCACAACCCATATAGAATAAGGTCATAAAGAAAGGAGAAACAATTACTATTGGAGATAAATCGGTGAAGTTAGATGTCCAATATATGAAAAGAACTAAACAAACCACTCCTAAGAATATTGAGAATATGGATACCAAGAAAACAAGTTATTCCACATAAAGAAGAAGTCAAATTTCATGAGTGGTTGTAAACAAATGGAAACTCAAGTGTTTCAAAAAAAACGTGTGAAAGGTTAAAGAATTTGAAAAATTGTAGGTCTCTTCTATCTAGTCAAGAAGAGATGCTGAAGATAAAAAAACAATAACAAGGGGAAGTTAATTCACTATAGGAAGATGTGAAGATAAATAATCTACACAAGAGGAAGATGAATGAAAGTAGAGACTCCATCCTAACAAAGAAATCACATAATGTTAAAGTATAAATTAGCATGAAGAATGATGAACTCTTTAGAGATAAAAAGAAAAGAGTCCATCATTTGAGAGAAAATACTCATCCCTGTTTCATTTGTTAAGAAGATCATAAGTATTTCACCCTATTCCCTTACTTCTTGTGTTGTATTTTCATGATTAAATTATAAGTAATGGAAGGTAAATATCAATATAAAGAGAATAATTGAATGAAAAATGTTGAAGAAAACAAGTTATAATGATTATTCATAATGTGATAAAAACTTGAATTGTTTCAAAATAGTGGATCATAAACATGAACATCCTAAAGGATATGTGACAAAATTATCCACCAGATAAAATTAAGCAAGTTCACCCATTGAGGGTAATCAAAGATAAAGTATATGTAATAAAAGTTTGTTTCATGAATATTTAGAATTTCAAGTCATATTTATATAAGTAGAAAATAAAGGTGACCCAACAACACTTATTACCCTTTCCTTGATTATATAAAATATGTGCATAAAAGGGGAGTGTTGGCTGATGATAAATCTTATAGAAAATGGGAGCAAATTATTTATTCAAATGAATATTTTAATGCATTTTTTAAGTGAAGTACATGGTATATATTTCTTGAAGGATTTTTTTATACCTCCCTATGGATGAAAAACATATAAATTATATCACATGGTGAATCAATTAATAAAAAAATTGATTTCTAGTAAAATCACTCTTCTTTTCAATACATGGTTAGCCCCAATATACTTAGAACTGATTAGATAAAGACTCATTGCTATAATGTCATGTAGTATCATCCTATATTACAAGTTGGCCAAATTAGTCCTTTTCAATTATTTTCAAAAAGGGTGATAAGAGACATTAACTTTATTTAATGAAATTGTATTGAAAGAAAAGGAAAAGGGGGAGATTGAAGAGCCCATGTAGATGGTTGAAGAATATGGTTGCATTTGTTGTCAATATATAATAAGGAATCTATTAGTTTTTGAACTTTGTGGTTAATATTTAATTAATTATTTTTTTGGTTAAATTTCAAATACTCAAATTTATTATGTTTTAAATTGTATAACATATGTACATTTTTTAATTAATATTATGTTGTTAAATTATATATCTATTATGCTTTAAATTTTATAATATAATTATGTGTACTTTATTGTTTAATTTATTTTGTTTTAAGTATCAAATTTTAATGTGTTTATTTTTATATAAATTTTGTTATATATTTTTTTTCAAGGAAACAACTCTCTTTTAACTAATTCATAGATGTAAAACATCCTCTTGAACCTTGTGTACAAAAAATCCATCGCTTCACAAAAGTAACCTTTATTGTAATAGTGGGTTCCCTATACCCAACTTGAATAGTAATTTTCAATTTCCATACCATGTATATAGTGAGTTGTACATGATGTACACTTACCATTATAGTGTTGATATTTCTACATCCACTATTTAGATGGTAATGTCCATTGATTATTTTTCATATAAAGAGGTTATAATAGTTCTCATCCTATAATGAGAACCTTGAGATACTATGATATTAATCTTAAACAAATTTACTATGGTCTAGATACATCATACTATATAGACATAGTTTATTTCTGACTATCAGGTTTTAGGGGATCATAAGAATTAAGAATTATTCTCATGAATTTCTTACTTAGTGATCTATATTAGGTGAGATCATGAGAACACACACACTAATAGAAACACCACATGTTTTGGGTGACATTGGATGTTTCTATCTATGAGCATGTGTATTAGTCTCTTGACATGAGATCATTATCAATGTGTGCCACTTGACCATGTACTTTGATGTAAGGAAAAATAATGATAATGAATTTGTGGAGAGATAGCTTGTGTTGGGTGCATTATTGATGGTATGACATTGGTTGAATGGTCAAGATAGAATTTGTTGCTTCTGAGTTAAGGAAGTGAAATCTTAGGTCTGGTTGACCAGGAAGGCAGTACATTCATAAATCCTTGTCCAAGGTAGTTGAAGGTAAATCTTTCTAGTTTGATCAACAAATAATAAATCAAGAAAGGATGATGACATAAGTGTGTGTCCTACCTTATGAGATATCATAAGAAAAATATATTATATTACACAGTGCATGTTCACAAGATGGTTATGGTTGCTATGAAAATTACTTATATCTTTAGGGGTCTTGATGGTATGCAAGAATATTCTCCCATTATATGAATAATATTCACTAATATCAAGATAAGGTCCTAGAGGGTTACACATAATAGTGTATTTAGTAATCTTCTCTATTCTGGTGAATTGGTATATTAGACATGGCGGGCCCCAACATAAGGTCCGAGACGTGTCTAATTAATCAATCATCGATGAATAAATAAATAAATTATTATTTGAGTATCGAATAATTAGGTTTATTTTATTTATTAAAAGTGTTCATGAGGTATTTAGTGAATAGGAGAAAAAATATTATGTGAACGAATATTATTTTAATATTCAAGGTTCATTTAATATTAGTGGGAATTACGAGTCGAGTTAATGACTCAGGTTTATTATGTAATATATTTAATATATATTATAATAATTTTATGAAATATAAATAATATATATGACATAGTTAGTTCCTCATAACTATTTATTTATTGTTTATTTAGTGGTGGTTTTATTTTTGGGGGTGGGGAACCCTTTTTAGGTATTTGAGTCTCCCACTATATAAGCAGGAGAGAGACATTCATTCATTGTGCTATTCATGAAAATAGAATGAGTGCTTTTATCTACTCCCAAGTTCTAGATAAAGAAATTCTCCCTTCAATCCACCGATCCAAGAACTTCTTTGATAGATTTAAGGGAAAAGACTGAGGTGATTGTCACAATGCCAAAGGATTCTTTGGAGCTTCGTGCTGGCACCCGAAATTCAATGAATGGTGAGTGTAGGTATTCTTAGAGCACGTTTGTATGATCTAGAGGAGTTTGGTTTCAGATAATTTGATTAGTAATTTTCAGCGACTTACTTATGTTGAACGCACCACCGAATGGAATTAGGTATTCATTTTTTATTTTTGTTCTTAATCAATCCACATGAGATCATTGGACCTATTTCGAAGCTTGGATCGCTGGAGACCAAAAGTTTCATCACTTCAGTGATAAGAGTTTTTAAATCCCCAAAATACCAGCTTCCTCTATGTGGCCCATCACCATCAATTGGTATAAGAGGGATCACATGAATTTTCTAAGCCAATAAATAATTAATTTTCCTTAAGTAGAGGGTTTAAATTCGGTCATATTGGTACAAACCATACATCAATCCAATTTTGGATGGTAAACTTACGACCAATCAATTTTTTTAATACTGATCATTTTGAGGGTTTTAGGTATTAAAATTGAATAATATATATATATATATATATAAATATCTATATATGTTGTCTTATACTTGAAGGTAGTCGATTATGTAATTATGGTCATTTCCAAATGTGGTTTGGGTTACCAATGATAATTCTGGTCATCCCACAAATTCAACTAGGTTCTATCTGAATACCAAATGATAGAACAATATTTCTAGATGATATTTAATTTAATCAAGGAAATTAGTTTTTCACACAATTGGGGAAAAAATTATCCAAAAAAACAAAGGGTATTCAATAGACTTTAAAATTTTAAATCATGAGGAGGTTTAGCGGGGATGATCTAATTCCGGCTAAATTTGCCGACAGGGTTTTTTTTTTCTTTTTAATGGGTCAAACGTTTAAATAATTAGGTAATTGGGTCTCTTGAGTGCCAGACCATGTGGCGCTCAAGGGTTTCGGAATTGGAGCGCCACTTCAAGTGGCGCTCCACCAATTTGGTGGAAATAGAGTGCAGCGCCACTTGAAGTGGCGCTGAAAAAATAAATGCAAACCGTGCAGCGCCACTTCAAGTGGCGCTGCACCCTTCTTCCCAATCAATTCGGCTCCACTTGAAGTGGCGCCGAAACCCCCCCATCCTATAAATAGGACCTCGCCCCCACCCCATTCCTCACTTCCTACCTCACCCACCCCCATTCCTCCCTCCCTATCCCTTCCTCTCTCTCTCTCTCAAACTTTTTTCTTGCGTTCTTCGGTTGCAGTGAAGCCTTGCCTCTTCGGTTGCTCTGCCTGTGTACCTACGTCGTCACAAATTTGAGGTAAATATTTCTTTAAATTTATTTAATAGTTTTATTTAATAATTTAGTTGTTTAATTTATAGAATTAGTATATAATGTTTGTATTTTATAAATAGTATGGTTTTTTTAAATGTAATTAGATAATGAAATGATTAGTTAGTTAAATAATTAATCATTATTAGTTGATTAATCAATGATAATTAAGTTATTAATTAATCATAATTAGGTAAATAGTTAAATGTAATTAGATTATTAATTAATGATTATTAGCTAATTAATTAATCATAATTAGCAAATTAATTAATCATAATTATTTAATTAATGAATCATAATTAGTTAATTAATTCATTATAATTAGGTTATTAATTAATGGTAAGTAGGTAATAAATAATCATAATTAGTTAATTAAATAATCATAATTAGTTAATATCATAACTAATTAATTAATTAATCATAACTAGTTAATTAATTAATCATAATTAGTTAATTAATTAATCATAATTAGTTAAGTAATTAATCGTAATTAGTTAATTAATTAATCATCGTAATTAGTTAATTAATTAATCATAATTAGTTAAGTAATTAATCATAATTAGTAAATTAATTAATCATAATTAGTTAAGTAATTAATCATAATTAGTTAAGTAATTAATCATAATTAGTAAATTAATTAATCATAATTAGGTTATTAATTAATCATAATTAGTTAATTAATTAATCATTAGTAGTTAATTAATTAATCATAATTAGGTTATTAATTAACCTTAATTAGGTTATTAATTAATCATAATTAGTTAATTAATTAATCATAATTAGGTAATTAATTAATTATAATTAGGTTATTAATTAATCCTAATTAGGTTATTAATTAATCATAATTAGGTTATTAATTAATCATAATTAGGTTATTAATTAATCATAATTAGGTAATTAATTAATCCTAATTAGGTTATTAATTAATCATAATTAGGTTATTAATTAATCATAATTAGGTTATTAATTAATCATAATTAGGTAATTAATTAATCCTTATTAGGTAATTAATGAAACATAATAGGTTATTAATTAATCATAATTAGCTAATTAATTAATCATAATTAGGTAATTAATGAAACATAATTAGTTAATTAATTAATCATAATTAGGTAATTAATTAATCATAATTAGGTAATTAAATAATCGTAATTAGGTTATTAATCAATCATTACTTGCTAATTAATCAATCATCACTTGCTAATTAATCAATCATCACTTGCTAATTAATTAATCCTAATTAGTTAATTAATTAATCATAATTAGTTAATTAAGTAATCATAATTAGCTAATTAGTTAATCCTAATTAGTTAATTAATTAATCATAATTAGTTAATTAAGTAATCATAATTAGCTAATTAATTAATCATAATTAGTTAATTAATTAAGCATAATTAGTTAATTAAGTAATCATAATTAGGTAATTAATTAATCATAATTAGTTAATTAATTAATCATAATTAGTTAATTAATTAATCATTAGTAGTTAATTAATTAATCATAATTAGGTTATTAATTAATCCTAATTAGGTTATTAATTAATCATAATTAGTTAATTAATTAATCATAATTAGGTTATTAATTAATCATAATTAGGTTATTAATTAATCCTAATTAGGTTATTAATTAATCATAATTAGGTAATTAATTAATCATAATTAGGTTATTAATTAATCCTAATTAGGTTATTAATTAATCATAATTAGGTTATTAATTAATCCTAATTAGGTAATTAATTAATCCTAATTAGGTAATTAATGAAACATAATAGGTTATTAATTAATCATAATTAGCTAATTAATTAATCATAATTAGGTAATTAATGAAACATAATTAGTTAATTAATTAATCATAATTAGGTAATTAATTAATCATAATTAGGTAATTAAATAATCGTAATTAGGTTATTAATCAATCATTACTTGCTAATTAATCAATCATCACTTGCTAATTAATCAATCATCACTTGCTAATTAATCAATCATCACTTGCTAATTAATTAATCCTAATTAGTTAATTAAGTAATCATAATTAGCTAATTAGTTAATCCTAATTAGCTAATTAATTAATCATAATTAGTTAATTAATTAATCATAATTAGTTAATTAAGTAATCATAATTAGCTAATTAATTAATCATAATTAGTTAATTAATTAAGCATAATTAGTTAATTAAGTAATCATAATTAGGTAATTAATTAATCATAATTAGATAATTAATTAATCATAATTAGTTAATTAATTAATCATTAGTAGTTAATTAATTAATCATAATTAGGTTATTAATTAATCCTAATTAGGTTATTAATTAATCATAATTAGTTAATTAATTAATCATAATTAGGTTATTAATTAATCATAATTAGGTTATTAATTAATCCTAATTAGGTTATTAATTAATCATAATTAGTTAATTAATTAATCATAATTAGGTTATTAATTAATCATAATTAGGTTATTAATTAATCCTAATTAGGTTATTAATTAATCATAATTAGGTAATTAATGAAACATAATAGGTTATTAATTAATCATAATTAGCTAATTAATTAATCATAATTAGGTAATTAATGAAACATAATTAGTTAATTAATTAATCATAATTAGGTAATTAATTAATCATAATTAGGTAATTAAATAATTGTAATTAGGTTATTAATCAATCATTACTTGCTAATTAATCAATCATCACTTGCTAATTAATTAATCCTAATTAGTTAATTAATCAATCATAATTAGTTAATTAAGTAATCATAATTAGCTAATTAAGTAATCTTAATTAGATAATTAATTAATCATAATTAGTTAATTAATTAAGCATAATTAGTTAATTAATTAATCATAAATAGTTAATTAATTAAGCATAATTAGTTAATTAAGTAATCATAATTAGGTAATTACTTAACCATAATTAGGTAATTAGTTAACCATAATTAGGTAATTAGCGAAGTAGTTATATTATTCAGCGAAGTAGTTATATTAATTAGCGAAGTAGTTATATTAATTAGCCAAGTAGTAGTAAATTGCCTATGGAATATATCTTTGCATTACATTCTAGGAATGATAATGAATTTAGTTTTCAATCTACCTTGACCTCGGTTTGTAATTGAAGTTATGAACTTGAATTTAGTAGTTCAATATATTTTTTGCATATTAAGTGTTAGAGTTATCATGAAATGATTGCTCTCTTGAGTAAAGTATCCCTGGGTAGAGGGGCTTTGGGTCGGACCACCTACTTTCCTGGAGGCTTGCCTTGTCTAGGAAAGTGAATGGGGTTGGCTATCTGTCGCTCCGGGCTTACTCATGTGGAGACTTTCAATTTCATATAACTCTATGCTTTTACATGACGTGTTCGTGTACCTCATGCATATAATGCATGTGGATATGTATAAATATATTTGACTTCTATTTTTGGGTAAGTAACACAAACTTGTGGGTTGTGTAAATAGTTACACATCAATATGGGTTGAACATATTGATTTGGTGGAGGGATTAGGATTCCAACCTAAATTACTAGAAGCATGCATACATAAATTGATTCTTTAATCAGATTTAATTAATAACAGTGGTTTCTTTTAGATAAAAAATATGGTCGCCGCTTATATTTATTACAACGGTCAAATAATTGAGACAGAACAAGGATGCAGTTATAATATACATCCAGAAGCTGTTGTGATGCTTGGAGGATGTACTACTTTGGAAGCTGTGCAAAGGAAAATTCATCGGAGGTTAAAACTCGCGAGGAATCAAGTAATAGAGTCCATTACATTCAGACATCTTCAATTTATAGATAGGTTTTGGCATGTGCCCTATCCGGTAAATGATGATGATGATTGGGAATATATACTTTCATTGGTTAAGTATATACCTGAGAATCAAATGATGGAGTTGTATGTCACTATAGCTACAATGGAGGTTCCATCGACATTGGAAGTTGACCCATCTCAAATTCATGAAACTATGTCATATGCTCCTTCACATCAAGACGTTCCATCAGCATCAGTAGTTATTCCATCATTTCCATCAGCCACAGTTTCAATGGATAGTCCTCCACATACTTTAGATGCATTGGTTGATGAATTTGAGGATGATGACAATTTTGAACAAGATGAAGAGGAAGTTGAAGAAGAAGAAGAGCATGCGGAAGATCAGTCTGTACCAACTCATGCGAGGTTCAACTGACCATTGAACCATCCTCCACTATTGGCTTCCTGGTCGACTGAAGGCATGAATCGCTTGCCAGAATTTTATTATTCAGTTATCACTCCCAGTTCAGAATTTCCAGGAATCATTGGTGGCATAAATCGAGTGTCAGATAACGATGTTTTGTATATTGGCAGAGAGTTTGAGAGCAAAGAAGCAATGAAAAATGTGATAAAACAATATCACATTGAAAGACATTACTCATATGTTGTAGAAGAGTCAAAGAGATCTTATTATTTGATCCGTTGTGACAAATCTAAATCGAACTGTCAAATGCGTCTACGAGCTATTATTGATAACACTTTTCACAGCTGGCGCATCACTAGATTTACTCCACACACATGTGTGAACCCAAGCTTGGCACAAGAACACTCTTCATTAGATGTTGAGTTTGTTTCAACTATTATTGTTGAAATGATTAGAGCATGTCAAGATGTCCCCGTGGTTCTGGTCATTGAGCGAATCACATAGCTTTTTGGGTATCGAATCTCTTACTGGAAGGCATGGGCAGCACGACAAAAGGCTATTGTGAAAGTGTATGGTGATTGGGATGACTCTTATCAAGTTCTACCACAACTGTTGGAGCTTCTACGCCACAATAATCAAATAGTCTATCGGTTACATACAGTTGAATATGTTAACCAACAGAACCAACTTGACCGCTCAATGGTTGTGTTTGATAGATTATTTTGGACATTTTTACCATGTGTGGCGGCTTTTAGACATTGCAAGCAGTTCATACAAATTGATGGCACATTTCTGTATGGAAAGTATACCAGAACTTTATTGATTTCCGCCACACAAGATGGAAATCGAGCCCCTCTGCCTATAGCATTTGCAATTGTGAAGAAAGAGAACTTCTCATCATGGAGCTGGTTTCTGGCATGTCTCCGAGAGTTTGTTACGGATGCAGAAGGGATTTGTCTTATTTCTGATCGCCACCGTGCAATCAAGGAGGCGATACAGTCTGAGGGTCTTTCGTGGAGACCACCATATGCCCATCATCGATCCTGTATTCGACACATTTCCAGCAATTTGCGAAAGAAGTTCAAGAATGAGTCAATGAAAAAGGCAATCTTAAAAATTGGTATGAACATCCTTTTCTGTTTAAAATGTTTTTGTCGTAGTTATTTTCATAACTGTTCAGATGACTGTTTGTATGATAGCATATGAGCCTCAACAACAAAGGATGGAGGAGCGTCTTCAAGATATCCACAGAGTGAATCCAGAAGTGTATGATTACATGATGCAAATTCCAAAGCAGAAATGGTCGTTGGCATATGATGATGGGAGGAGATATGGTCATATGACGACCAACATCGTAGAATGTATAAATGGAGTTTTCAAAGGTGTTCGAAAACTACCTATCACAGGTAAATACGAATATTTCAATATATGTTACTCAGAAGAGTTACTATTATAATATAATATTTGTATAATGTCGTAAATCTAAATTTCAGGGTTGGTACAAGAGACCTTATATCGTAGTGTAAAGTACTTTCTGGAACGAGGAAAGCAAGCTGAAGAGGGCTTGAACAGAGGGATGCACTATGGACACCATTTCCAACGCGAGCTAGATACAGTTCTTCAGGAGGCCGCAACTTACCGTGTAACTGCATTTAATCGTCCAGAGCAACGATTTGAGTTCGCTGAGCCCGGTGATGCTATGGCATGTAGCAATGGTCGTGTGCGAGTTGTTTTATTGGAGAAGCGTTACTGTGATTGTGGAAACTTTCAGGCACTGAGATATCCCTGCGGCCATGTGATTTCTGCATGTGCTTACGTACACGTATCTTGGGAGCAGTTCGTTGATCCAGCTTATCGACTCGAGAGCATCAACTCCTGCTACAATACTCCGTGGATGACAATCGGGGAATATCAGAATTTTCAGCTGCCTGATGGCGCACCCACACTTCTACCGAACAGCTATAGACTTCGACCTAAAGGGAGGCCAAAGTCGACTCGTATTCGGAATGAGATGGATTGGCCTAGTGAACATCCAGCTGGACGGCGGTGTAGCATATGCTGCCAGGAAGGTCATACGAAGACACGTTTCCCTAGACACATAGGGCAATCATCTAAAGGTTAAAATGAATCATGTACTCTATCAGTTACTGTAAAACTTTGTACATGTAATTATTTTTATCATTTCACCATTTTTAATCATATTTGTCTTACTTGTAAATATGGTAATTTTTGGAAAATGTACCACGATTTCACGTGACATTTTTTGTCGAACGATCAACATTACATGAGTAGCTTTAAACAAACAACACCAACTCAAAAAAAGGAATGTACCTGTATAAGAAAACAAAACCATTTGAAGGGAGGTATTATACCATCAGGAAGAGAGATTCTAGAAATGTGCAATGTTATGACAAACCTTTATATGAAATGTGTCAGTTCCCCACTAGATGTGCATGTTTCTTCAAAATTTTCAGGCTGGAGATAATCCACCATAAGTTTCACATAGCCTTATGTCTTCCATGGATTAATGTCAAACACTTAAACCAATTTTTTTACTTTATGGGGAAGTAAAACCTCATTCCTTTAAATATGCACATTACCATGAACATATAAAATCATCATTTTGCAAGAAAAACTACTAATCTCATGTTCACTGAAATACCCCTTAACGTAAGAATGATACAAATAGTGTAAGTACCCATTAGCAAGATTCCAATCCATTTTGAAGGATAATGGGGATGACAAGGAAACATCAACCCCCAGGCCCACCCCTTCCACCCATTCAACCAACTTCGGTAACTCCTATAGAAGTAGTTTTTCAAAAAAATGAAATGTCACACCACCACAGCTTCCTACATCCATATTAACCCCCCAATTCAGTTTCATTAAATGTGGACAGTCCCCATTTTTACCAAAGTCAATGATGCACTATTAAACCATCACTTTTCAACCCCCGCCTCAAAAATACAAAATGCTTTGAGGGATGAGAAATGATTCGGTGCATTTTAGAACATTGAAATGTGTCGAATCATTTCTCATCCCTCAAAGAATTTTGTATTTTTGAGGCGGGGGTTAAAAGTGGTGGTTTAATAGTGCATCATTAACTTTGGTAAAAATGAGGGCTGTCCACATTTAATGAAACTGAATTGGGGGGTTAATATGGATGTAGAAAGCTGTGGTGGGGTGACATTTCATTTTTTTGAAAAACTACTTCTATAGGAGTTACCGAAGTTGGTTGAATGGGTGGAAGGGGTGGGCCTGGGGGTTGATGTTTCCTTGTCATCCCCATTATCCTTCAAAATGGATTGGAATCTTTCTATTGGATACTTACACTATTTGTATCATTCTTACGTTAAGGGGTATTTCAGTGAACATGAGATTAATAGTTTTTCTTGCAAAATGAAGATTTTATATGTTCATGGTAATGTGCATATTCAAAGGAATGAGGTTTTACTTCCCCATAAAGTAAACAAATTGGTTGAAGTGTTTGACATTAATCCATGGAAGACATAAGGCTATGTGAAACTTATGGTGGATTATCTCCAGCCTGAAAATTTTGAAGAAACATGCACATCTAGTGGGGAACTGACACATTTCATCTAAAGGTTTGTCATAACATTGCACATTTCTAGAATCTCTCTTCCTGATGGTATAATACCTCCCTTCTCATCTCACCTTACCAAGAAAAATTATCTAGAGCTTTTGAGGTTGATTTATACTCAGGGGCATGACAAAATTGAAAAGATGTTTCTATTGTTACTAGACACATAGGGCAATCATCTAATGGTTAAAATGAATCACGTACTCTATCAGTTACTGTAAAACTTTGTACATGTAATTATTTTTATCATTTCACCATTTTTAATCATATTTTTTGTACTTGTAAATAGGGTAATTTTTGGAAAATGTACCACGATTTCACGTGACATTTTTTGTCGAACGATCAACATTACATGAGTAGCTTTAAACAAACAACACCAACTCAAAAAAAGGAATGTACCTGTCTAAGAAACCAAAACCATTTGAACTATTAAATGAAAATGTCATCAGTTTTTTATAATGAAAGATGAACTTATAGTGACTACAAAACAAAAACGAGGAAACTCTGAACGTCTTCACCCCAACACCCCAACACGGGAGACAACAACTAACCCAATGTGTTTATGCTTCTTTCAAAATTATATGCTAAATTACATATCTTACATGATAAAAGTCGTAACTTACATGAAATTAATGTTTTATTGTTTGCACATTCAGATGGAGCAGCCACTTTTATCTTGCCAGGAGACGCACGTGTCGCGCGATGTGTTGGCGCGATGACCTGTTAGACATCTTCATGTTCGGAGAGCGCACCGTTTCCATCATGAGGCACCGCCAGAAGCTATTTGTCCATACCTTAGATGTGTAGGCTTTTATGGAGTCGCTATGTGTGACTTCAAGACCACCGACCATCATTTGATAGCTGCATTGGTTGAGAGATGGCGGCCGGAGACACACACATTTCATCTCCCAGAGGGGGAGATGACTATTACATTAGAGGACGTCGCCTACATGCTGGGGTTACCTATCCATGGAGATGCAGTTACGGGGGACAGTACCGGTGATTGGGTTGTAGTCATACAGAGGCTGCTAGGCATTGACGTCATCGGCGCATGGGGTGTCCTCCAGGGTTCGCGCTTGCAAATGAGGTGGCTCGATCAACATTTCGACGTCATTCCAGATGATGCAGACGAGGAGACGCTTCTTCAGCACACACGTGCATACATTTTGCGGCTGCTCGGAGGCATGTTGTGCGTCGACTACTCCACCGCTTTGGTACACATGATGTACCTCCCATTACTTGAGGATCTGGATCAGACTGCTACATACAGTTGGGGATCCGCTGTATTAGCACATCTGTACAGATCTCTCTGCACCAGTTGTCAGGCCTATTCACATCAGATTGCAGGTTGCATGGTGTTAGTACAGATGTGGGCCTGGGAGCGTTTTCCACGCATCGCTCCTCGAGTTGTCGCACCGCTTGCACCGGAGCTACTTCAGGACTGTCCTCGAGGACGATGGTATGTCTACGTCATTACTTTCGGTTATTTAGTACTTTTGTTATTGTTTTTTATAAACTTACCGTAGGTTACTCTTTCTTCACCAGGTGGAGTCAGTATCAGAAGTTTTCACATACTCCGAGACATAGTGTGCACAGCTTCAGACAGATATTCGATGCTATAGTGCCGGCTGATGTAAGTTAAACAATACTTTTTTGTAGGAAAATTTGTTTTGTTATCACTATTTTAAGTTATTTCAATATAATCTCAGTAAAATTATCATTCTACTATATGACTTATTTTTTGAGTTTACATTTCAGGTTTCATGGACTCCTTATACAGGTTATGTCTACGCACCACTTCCACTATACTGCACATCTTTGGCTGGAGATCGTGCTGCAGTAGTACCGCTCATTCACTTCCACATCGTTGAGTGGCACCAGCCAGACCGGGTCATGCGCCAGTTCGGTTTTATACAGCATATCCCCTTGGCACCACGACAGTCTACCGAGTTACATTCGATTGTGCTTATAGGTAGACAGACGACAGACTGGCGGCGACATCATGCATCTTATATCCAGCTTTGGGACAGGCGTGCCCAATTCAGTATCTTTCCACAGGGATATATCACATCACACTCTCATTTATCTGATCTGGGGGATTATGCACACTGGTATCGACGACATACCATCATGTACCTTACACGTCAGGGGATTGGAATTCAGCGATTGGTATGTTTACTAAGATTTATTAATTTTGTTTAACTCATTTTTGATATTAATTTGATTGTCATTTCATTTGCAGGAAGACGCCATTGGTCAGCTTGCACATTCCACGCAGCCTCAGGAGCATGCATATATTCTGTGGGAGGTAGTTCATCGGGATGTGGTGGCTCTATTGGATCATCTCCGGTTGATACGTGACAGTTTTTTTGATGAGGAGCCACAAATATATCCTGATCCATATCTTCAGGCAGAAGAACCTGAGGATGATGATGTCCCTGCTATGCCTGCTGAGGAGGATGCACCGCCACCGCCGCCGCCGGCTGGACGACAGAGACGAGCACATCCGGGGGGGCAGAGGCGACCACATCGACATCCGAGAGCGGCTCCTGCAGATGTCGTCGCACCACAGACAGGCGATCTCGCCCAGCCGACTGATGATTTTGCACAGCAGGGAGACATTTATATACCGCATATGGCGTCTCCGCAGACTACTATGGACTTCGATCTGGGTGCAGTCACACAGCTTATGGTGGCCCCCTCTCCTCCCGATGAGGCCTTCTTCAGTACCCCATTTCTACCATTTATAGGAGCTTCAGAGCCATATGTCACCCCATATGGTTTTGGGGCATCCTCACATGATTTTGGGGCGTCCTCACATGATTTTGGTCAGTCCTCTACACAGCATCATGAGGAGTCACCAGAAGCACCGGAAGAGGAGGAACCTACAGAGAGGACACCGGAGCGACATGGACGTCGGACGCGGAGAGGACGTGACATTCAGACACCGCGTTGTGGTACCGGGGGGCATCGTCGTTGATGTTTTTGGATGTAGTGTTGTATATATTAAAAAACTTATTCACTATGATAAGTAACTGTTGTTTAAGTCAAATAACAAGAAAATCAAAAATCTATTAAATACAAACTTATTTCAATTAACTATTAAATTATAAAGTACAGGTACAATATAAACAAAATTTTTCACAGCGAGTTAACCATTAATAATTAATAATTATAATGAAAAATAATAATTAATAATTATATTATTAACTAATTAATTATTGTATATAAAATAATAATATTTTATAGACGTTTAAAGTCACATAGTTGAAACATTTTTAAGTTACAACTAGGTGGTTTTGAAAGCCTATAAAATATTTTCTATCGACATTTTTTACGTAATTTTTTTATTTTCATCTATTCAGTATATGTTTAATTCAAGTTTCAAGTTTCATTCATATTGGTCATATGGATTATGTTTTATAGACGTTTAAAGTCACATAGTTGAAACATTTTTAAGTTACAACTAGGTGGTTTTGAAAGCCTATAAAATATTTTCTATCGACATTTTTTACGTAATTTTTTTATTTTCATCTATTCAGTATATGTTTAATCTAAGTATCAAGTTTCATTCATATTGGTCATATGGATTATGTTTTATAGACGTTTAAAGTCACATAGTTGAAACATTTTTAAGTTACAACTAGGTGGTTTTGAAAGCCTATAAAATATTTTCTATCGACATTTTTTACATATTTTTTTTATTTTCATCTATTTAGTATATGTTTAATCCATATTTCAAGTTTCATTCATATTGTTCATATGGATTATCTTTTATAGACGTTCAAAGTCACATAGTTGAAACATTTTTAAGTTACAACTAGGTGGTTTTGAAAGCCTATAAAATATTTTCTATCGACATTTTTTACGTAATTTTTTTATTTTCATCTATTCAGTATATGTTTAATCCAAGTTTTAAGTTTCATTCATATTGGTCATATGAATTATGTTTTATAGACGTTCAAAGTCACATAGTTGAAACATTTTTAAGTTACAACTAGGTGGTTTTAAAAGCCTATAAAATATTTTCTATCGACATTTTTTACGTAATTATTTTATTTTTATCTATTTAGTATATTTTTAATACATGTTTTAAGTTTCATTCATATTGGCCATTTAGATTATATTTTATAGGCTTTCAAAGTCACATACTTGAAACATTTTTAAGTTTCAAGTAGGTGGTATTGAAAGACTATATGTTTAACAATATTTCAATTTTTTTTATAAATAGTTACTTATAACTATGTAAATATATACATGTATAAATATATAATTATACATATACAAGTATAACTATAATTACAATATAATTCTAAATATAATTATAAATATAATTCTACACACACACATACACACACACACATATATATATTTATATATGAATATTAAATATATTTATAAATAAATTTTAAATATATATGTAACAATATTTTCATAATTATATATTTTAAATATATTCATATTCATATAATTATAAATATTTATATTTAAAGATTAGTTTATAATTATATAATTACAAATATATTTTTTATTTAAAAAATATATATAAATAGATTTATATTTATAAATATTTATTTTTAATTATATATATACATAATTATATTTATACACACACATATAATTATATATATACATAAATATAATTTCATAATTATATAATTATAAATATAATAATAATTAATTTAGCATTTTTAAATACATATTTATAAGATTATTTTTAAAATTTTATTTATTTATTTTGAAATTATTTATTAAAAAGAGATGAGGTGGAAAAAAACTAAAAAAAAAAAAAAAGAAAACAAAATTTTATTTATTTATTTTGAAATTATTTATTAAAAAGAGATGAGGTGAAAAACAATTAAAAAAAAAGAAATAAAAGAAAACCAGAAAAAAAAGGGTGGCAAAGCGCCACTTGAAGTGGCGCTAGCCACCTGAGTTGTTGAGCGCCACTTGAAGTGGCGCTCAATAAACCATTTTACCTAATTAATCTAAACCTAGACCCATTTTAATAAAAAAAAACTCATCCGCCTAAAAACCCCTCTAATTCCTGACATAATAAAAAACCCTAAGGTCTAAAAGGGTGTGGAAACATCAAAGTCAAAGGATGAAGGAATCTTATCCTCCCACTACCGCCTCATGTTCGCACCCTACATGCACGATCCCCATCTCCTTCTAGTATCCCTCATCTGGAAGCACGAAGCACCACCCCCTCACTCTAAGTCCTTTGGCCGCCCACCCGACATGGATCTAGCTTCCTTTAAATTTTTCTAGTCTAACTAGAGATTCACCACTGGTCCTTAACCTAGTAGCCTAGTGCTACCATCCACACGCTACTACTCTACTACCACATGAGCCACATCCGGCCAACCACGTGCTGCCCGATCGACCACGTGCTGCCCGACCAAGCACCCAGTCCAGACTGCTACCTCCTCATAGATCTCGGTCCTCCCTGCTCTAGATCGATGTCGCTACCTTGAGTACACCACACCACCCACCATTGGAGCTTGTGATGGCTGCGAAACCACCCGAAGTTGACTGTCACTACCCCACTATGGCACCACCTAACCCGACCATCACCGTTCTTGCTACAGCCAACCGAGCTCTAGATCAAGCCACTTTTATCCTATTCATCAAATTTGTCTAGCTTATTGGTTTTAAATCCATAGGTTCCATCTCACATAGCTGGGTCCTCCAATGATCCCTTCATTCCCCTTATTTAGGTACCCTTTTCTTGATCGACTGAGCAGTAACCCTCAACGGGTCATTTTTGACCCAAAACACCCCGCAATGGGATGATGTGGATTGGGATGACCTAGAACGGGTAAGGATGGATTTTCCTAACCAAGGACACCCCTACACGAGGTCTACCAAAATTGTAAAGGACCTTCATGGGTTTAGCATGACCCGAAATGGGTGGGATTGGGTTTCAGGGCCCATAAAATTATTTTAAATATAATAAAAACTTATTTAATAATTTGGGATTATAAAAATTATAATTTTAATATTCCAAATAATTAATTAAATTTTGGGTATAAAATTAAATAAATAAATTTATTTAATTCTTTGAATAAAAGTTAAATTAATCTAGGGACTGAATAGAATTATATTATTTGAATTTAAATAATTCATTTAATTTAATAAATTCTCTCATACTTAAATTTATTGTATTTTATTTTTTATCAAGATTTTATTTGAAATACTGACTAGTCTTGAGCATTGACTGTACATGTCTGGATTTAATTAATTAATTTTATGTGTTGCATGTATTTTTTTTAAAATAATATGGCCTGTACATCATCATTTTCCTCATTTAATATGTATAAGGGTATGCACACCCAAATTTTAAGAACCTGATTATTCTTTGATGTTTGAATCTATTTTTTCCATCAATTTTCAGTTTAATTGCTTAAATATGGCCTAATATGATTTCCCATTGTGGTCATAGAGGGCTTGGGGGTGTTTGGGACTACTCTGGAACCCAAAACCCATGTTTTGGGTGAAAAGACGAGGCCACATTGTTAGTGAAAACTGTGCGGGTTGGGCTGGACGGTCATTCAGCTAGGTTTTTATTTTTAGCAGATCATGAGAGAGTCTTTTCTCATGGGTTTTTTCATGGTTAGTAAACCTTGTGGGTAAACCATGTTGGTGCCCCTTGTCCTATGAGAAGATGTGCATAGACGACACATGGTTTTCTAAACCATGCGACCCCTACTATGTTGGAAATTTTAATATTTTTAATTTAATTAAAAATCAATTTAAAACTAATTTTAGGTTCATTATTTATCCAGACAGCAAGAAATCCCCTTATTTGAGTTATCATCTGACTAAAAATGGAATTGAGCTATGTTCTTTGTCTGACTTCCGATTTGAACATGGTTTGTCTCATTAGATCCATCTCGTTAAGTTCCACATTCCTTATATACCATTCCTCTTTTGGTTTGGTATGGGTTGTGCTATTTAGCTGCGTGATGATTTTCCATCTTATTAGGTCCTTCATCCATTCTTTAAATTTCTCCCAAATAAAGTCGAATTAGGATCTAATATTGGATGGGCTATTTGCTACAGACCTAAGGTGGGTGTTCTCGTGCCTTTCTCTTGAAGTCGAGCTGTTTATGTATGCCATCATGCCGTACAACCAATATTCAAGTTTTACCTTAAATTGAAATTGAATCCTATTGTTTCTATACATATTCTATATAATTGGGTAGGATTGTTAATTCTTGTTATAGGTTGATAAACTTGAAAGAACCATCACCTTGGTTTTGTTGTCTTAAATAACCATTTTGATGGCTTATTTTTAAACCCACTTAAGGTGTTCCTTTTTACCCCATGTCATGGGATGTCAAACATGGAATTTCCCAAATGGACCGAAGGCCTTATTTTTATTCATTTCTTGATAATACCCCTTTTAAGAGTTGAAGGGGAACCCTTACATGGACCGTAGGCTTAGTGACATTACATGATCCGAAGGTCTTGGAAGAAATAATCTAGACTATAACTACTTGGAACTGCCCCTCCCAAGCATCTTTATCATGATGTAAACTCTCCACCTTTGCATTGCTATTTGGTTAGGCTTCCCATGAAAGCACAAGCATGTCCCAATGGAAAGTTCTATACCCTCTCATTATTCCAAATCCTTTTAGATTATGCTCTGGTGAATGCGTGTGCTTTGTACACTCATCTTGAGACTGCTCCTTGTAGAGTCTACCTGGTCCATTAAGCACAATTTCATGTGGCCTAAAGGCCTTGAGGTGGCCCAAAGGCCTTGAGGAAGCTCAAAGGCCTTGAGGTGGCCCAAAAGACTTACTGTCCTGAAGGCCTTGGGTGGACTGAAGGCCTTGAAGGACCTAATGACCAAAACAATTTCACAAAAGCCCAAATGGGTGAATAGTTATAGTTGCTACAGTACCGAACAATACCTTCTACAGTGCATGCTACAATACCTACTATAGTGCCTGCTACAATACCTACTACAGTCCCCCCAAAAATATTTCTCCACCTGGATTTGATACCAGGTCTCTTGGATGCACTTGCTGAGTGCTCACCAATCGAGTTGAGGCTCTTGTGCGAAAAAGTGGGTTGTTAACACTGAATCCCAGTGGGGGGGCATGACCAAGGCCAAGTGCATGCCATATTCCCCCACTAAGAAATGAAATTGATTCACCCTATGCATAATATGCACAGTGTCTGAGTCTGGAGGGACTCGAGCCTATGCCAGTTCCCATGGAGAGTGAGGGGTACAACCAATGGGGTTTCAAACATGGAATTGATTTTTCAATTTAATTATTATAGAATGAGTTAAATGGGGGGGGGGATAAAGTGACCATTTCCCTTCCCCCTTGCCTTGAAATGGTTCTTGAAGCATGTGAATCTTTATATGTTAATTTACCATGTTAGTTAAATGTTAACTATGATATGCAATTGCTTATTAAGTTGGATTTCCATTTTAATGTCTTGCCCACATGAGTTATATGATAAACAAGCCATATAATATCTTTATAGGCTTGTCAGTATTGTTATGCTTAAAATTACCATGTGAGTAACTGAAGGACAAGCCTTATAATGTCACGACCTGTCCTCGGGGCCCGTGCTGTGACTACCCCAATCCCTCCTTCTATAGGCCAGGGGCTGGCGACTAGCACCAAAGGCGTAAATCCCGATAACTGGGAAGGAATTGCCTTTATAAAAGTAAACAAACACCACAGAGTACAAGCGGAAGCAAACACTATGTACAAAGAGAAGCTGAAAAGTAAATGGTCCAAAATACAAACCCAAAAGAAAGTACGACTACAACTGAACAAGGTACAACAGTAAAAAGACAAATAGCTAGAAGAAGGAAGCAGCTCCTAGGTCGTCCTCCTCGGATCCTACCTGAAGGGTGGGTACAGATAGCACAGCTCCTGGTCGTCCACCACGGATCCTACCTGAAGGGTAGGTACAGATAGCTTCCTCCACGCTCTCATCCGTCAACATCCTCTGTGAGTCGTCACGTCGTGTAGTCCACCTCTGGGTACTGACTCATCGTGTAGTCCACCTCCGGGTACCGACCAGTCCTCGAACACTCGGCCTCCGTCAGCACTGACTGTCGTCTGCAACCAACACAACGAGGTGCGGGCATAGCCCGTGCATGGGTGAGTATAACGATACTCAGTAGGGACCCTGAGACCCTCAAGGTCTCACTAAACCAACAAGGATAACCACAAGAAGATCTCAACAGATAACCTCTACTTAGATATATGCTCATACATATACCTAAGTTATCAAGCAACCCATCTCAATCATGAGGAAACACATGGATTGTGAAATAAACGGATAACCACTACCCAGGTATATGCCCATACATATACCTAAGTTATCAAGTGACCCATCTCAATCATGAGGAAACACAAAGGTCAAAAGTCTCAGCTCAAACCAGGATTTTTCATTATCGAAACCGTAACTGCTGAGGAGCTCCGTCTCTGGAGTGTACAGTGGTCCTGTCACGACTCCGAGGTACTACTCACTAACCTAAGACTGCTGAGGTACTCCTCCTGTCGAGTACCGCGGTCCTGCCACCTCACACAGTAGTGCTTCCCGCCGGGGTCTTCCACTCAAACACAATAGTGCTCCCCCCTCATAGCCTACAGAGGTACTCCTCCTGTCAAGTACTGTGGGTCTGCCACCTCACATAGTAGTGCTCCTCTGCTGTGGGTCTGCCACCTCACAAAGTAGTGCTCCCCACTGGGCTACATAAGTCACTCCGAATCGAATCAGACAAGCAGTCTTCAGGTCTCTGCCGGCTATACGGTCTCCGTACTCTGTACGCTCGTCTCTGGGAGGGTCCGCTCCACGAGCTACAAGTCGATACTCCAAGTATCACAAAGTCCCATGAAGAAGTATCTCAAAGGACTGCCTCGTCATAGGGGTCTCAATGCAACAGACGGCGCGTCAATCGGACGCCCGGTCTGTGATTTATTAGCCTTTTTGTCCCAGGGCCCCCGGTTGGTTTCGTAAGCGAACCAACCCGGACATATCTCAACTGTACCCCGAAATCCCATAGGGTATACTCATAGGGACCGTTTCTCGATGAGATCAACAACGCCGCTGACGGTTCGTCAAACGGACGTCCTGTCTGAAAGATATCATCTTTTTCCGTTCTAGGGGCCTGGTTGGATTTCGGGTACAATCTAACATAGCTATAACCCAACTGCATCCAAAACTCGGGCGGAGGATGCCAAAAGTTCCGTATCGTCAACAGGAATGCAACGCAATAGACGGCGCGTCAATCGGACACCCAGTCTGGAAGTTATTGGCTTTTTCGTTCCAGGGGCACGGTTGGTTTCGTGAGCGAACCAACCCGACCGCACTCTTACGGTATCCAAACCTCGAGCGGAGTAAGCCAAAAGATTCTTCTCACTTAGAGGAATCTATCAAAGTTGATGGCACGTCAATCGGACGTCCGGAGCTTAAGTTATAAGCGTTTCCGCTTCGAGGGCCCCGTTGGTTTCGTATCCGAACCAACCCGGCCGAACCCAAAGTAATCCGAAACCTTGAGTGCGATATACCAAAATGACCGTCTCGATCCAAGGATCGCGTTGCCGCTGACGGCGAGTCATTTGGAGGCCCGTAGCTCAAGTTACGAGCTTTTAACCGAAAGTGGTACGAAGACGGGGGGTCCGGGCCCGGGCCGACCCGACCCGACCCCCCCTGGGTCGGCCTAACCGGGTCGACCCAGCCCGGTCGGCGACCCAGCCCGACAACCCGGCCTGGCCGGCGGCGCGGCCAGCGCGGCGGCCAGCGCGGCCTTTGTGCCGCGCGCGAGCCAAGGGAGGGGCGTTGCCCCTCCTTTATGAAACGGTGGCCCCTTTAATTAGGGCCGCTTGATTCCAGCCGGGGGAATTTATTTCCCCCGGTTCCTGCCCTTCCGGCCGACCCGACCTGGCCGACCGGTTCCTTCTCAACGGGACCGGCAAAGGCCGGTCCCCTTCCAGCTCCGACGCCGGCGGCCCGGTCCGGCCGCCGGTCACCTTGCTCCGCCGCGGCCCGGAACCAGACGCGGCCCTTGTCATCCGGTGTGGTGCGACGGCACCGCGCCCCTCCGCCACGGCCCCACTCCGGCCATAGCGTCTTCAGTTTTCTTCGACGCGGCGCGACGGCGTCGCGTTCTTGAATTTCTTTCCACGGCGCGGTGCGACGGCGCCACACAATACTTGCCGAGTGATTCCTGTGTGGTGCGATGACACCACGCCATCCCGTTCCATCCGCAAGGAAACAAACATGAACATAGGAGGGGGGTTCGTCCGTGTTTGTGCGGTCCGACCCCCCTCTCGTTAATCGATGTCATCTAGTCGAAAAATCCACAACAATCGATAACTACAATTATGAATGGAAATAAGTAAATAAAATAATCCCCTACCTCATGTCATCCTTTGTTGTTGACAATGTCGCAGGATGGTAGTGTCGCTGTAGAACGGTATCAATTCTGTCGTCGTCGGAGTGAGCGTCATCGTCGATGGCGACGTTCCCCGCGGTGATGCCTCCTCCCTTGACGCGGAGAAAGAAGAAGAGAAGGCATGTTGTTGGTGCCTTCGCGTTCTCAGTTGGAGGGTCGGTGTTCATCACATTCTTCGTCGAAGTCTCGACGTTCTTCAACGATGGTGATGGAGTTCTTCAAAACTAAGAGCTTCCTCTCTCAATATCCTCACTTAACCAAGCAACCTAATAAAATAATCTCTCCCATTATTTTATTAACACATGCCAAGATTTTCAAATTCCAAAATTCAAATAACTTAATTAATTTAAGAAGTTGAACTCATTAATTAAAAAGTGTTGGCATGCACTTAAGAGGGGGAGAAGTTCAAGAGTTAAAGAGAGATTAAATGGGGGGTTAAAGGAGAGTTATAGGGATGTGAAAGGTTGGGGCTCGTGTGGGCCCCAACTTTCAAGTATCCACTCATGGGAAGTTGGTTGGTCATGGGCTCCACCAACAACTTCCCATGGGAGATAATAACTCCCAAAGACATAAAATAAAATTGTTCACACAATTTTATTTATTTTAAACTAAAACCCCAAAAACAAAATCTCAACCCGCTTAAAACGCAACTGTGGTAAAGGTCCCCTTAAGAAATTACCGGTGTTGCGAGTTCATCGGTGCCATCATATTTCAATTCCGAGCACCGGTTCAAAAGATAGAAATTCCTGCTCGCTCGTTCACTGAACGTACCCGAGCCAAACTTCGAAAGTTGATTCCGGGCACTCCGGGCCTCGGAATCAAGTGCCGTCAGAAACCGCGTTCTTGTAAAATTCCAAAGAAAATTAAGAAAAAAATTTCCTTGAAATTTCCGGGTCTTTACATTACTCCCACCTCAGGGCTTTACGTCCCCGTAAAGGTTCAACACAAACTAGGGTCACAAAAGCGATACAGAGCACGCATTTGAGCCTTCCGCTCCCATGTGCTTACCTGGAGGTTTCTGTGCTGCCTACAAAAACGCACAAGAGGAATCGACCATCCTCGTAGGACCTGCTTCCATCGATCCTCAATCCCCAATGGAACCTCCGTGCATGATGCCCTGTTATCGACGTCCAACTCCCTGAGGTCGATGATGTGTGAAGGATCAAGCACGTATCTCCTCAGTTGTGATACGTGGAAGATGTCGTGCACCTAGTGCAACTTAGGTGGATGGATCAAGCGGTAAACCACCTCGCCTACCCAGCTGAGGACCTATAAAGGTCCGTTGAACCTCAGAGATAACTTTCCACCTTAGCCACATCTCCGTAAACCTCGTCGAGGTAAGACCCGTATAAGGACATGATCGTCATCCTCGAACTCTAGAGGTTTCCAATTCCTGTTAGAACTGGAACTCAAACGACTACTGCCACGAGGGTAAGGTTGGCCATCTCAAGAGTGATCCGTCGCACCCTCCCGTGCATGAGTTTAACTTGTGCTGCCCAGGGTTTCCTTTTCGCCAACCAAGGAAAACTCATCCCGATGTTTTCCTAAAACCATCAATTTGAGTATGAAAAGTGATTTCCAAATCCATACTCAAACTAACGTCGTAAGGCCTCGACGCTGCCACCAAGAGGTCCCAACCGAGACTCTCGCCTCAAGGGTCAGATCAAACCGTCGGCGTAAGTGTGACTATCGAGTCTCCTCCCAAAGGTATCTCCATACGTGAGGGTCAAGTCAACAGCTTAACCGGAAACTCTAGGTCTGGGACTAGATTCATGGAAGGAAGGGATGATTCGTGTTGATGTCTGTGGCTATGAAAACTAGTAGAAGACAAAGTCCGCACTTCGAATCATCCTTAGAGCCCTTTTTGGTCGAACTCCATGACCGCAAGCAGCTAATCTCTTCCCCTGCTCTCCAACTCCCTGAGTCTAGTGGGGACTACAAAGGCGGGTGATGGTAACATGTTGAAATGTACACCACCACAAGCTGCTCTCCTAGCTCTGCCTCCATGTCTGCTGCTCTGCAGATTCATCTGTACTTAACATTTCCTCTTCTTGAAACATTTTACACGCCTAAGTCCCCGAGACTGGTGCCAGTTTCCTGCTTTCCAAACTTCTATCATTCTCTGGCTGTATTTGTTCAGCAAAGAATTCTCAACCACAAAGGTTCCTTCTATCAACCTAGCCTAAGTAGGAATGCATAGAGAAAAGGTGCTAGCTCGGAAGCCCTTAAACATACCATGATCAGAGGTCCGACCTCTATTGAACTGATCGAAACACATCCATCAAGTACCCGGTATGTTCGGTATGCCTCGATGAATTCTCAGCTATCAACACGTCGTCCCGCTGAAACTGTATAAGCTCTAGAAAACTCTCTGCCACCCCCTCAAGCCAGTACTCAGCCGCCTGTGAGTCATGTTCGCCTCGGAACTTGAGGGTATTTGATGTTAGGACACATGTAAGGCAGTAAGCTTACATGTGTCACCTATCGGTACCGCCGGTTGTAACTGCTGACCAACATGTAGTGGTGTATAGCTGACACACTACCCAAAGGTACTATCTCAGGCATCAGTCCACATACCGAGGCCTCATCACTATGCGGACCATCCTCATGGTCATTCACTGGAAAAAACTAGTGGCCAAGTCCACCATCCACTCTACTGATGTCTCAGCTAGGCGGAAAACCCAAGCAATCGCCTCCAGCCACTACTCTCCTGTCTGGGAATCTATCTCGCCTCGTAACCTCAGAGGCCGCTGCTGCTGGAACTCATGCAACGTGCTCTGGCAGAGTGCACAGTTTACTAGTATAGCTGTTGGCATCTTCTGCCCAACAGGTGGTGGTGCGGATGGTACACCACCCGAGGGTGCCAACATAGTAAAAAGGGCCCTGCACCATAGCCTCGTCGCTCGGTGAGCCGTCATAGAGTACTCTCTCGGAACTCCAACTCAATGTCTGCGTGGAGACATCCTGAACAGATGCGTCACAGTCAACGTTTATACCTGGTGAGATGACCTGGTTTGAGCTGACTTTAATACTTTGGAAACACACACGCAATCAGTGTTTTCGTGTACAAAGTCAGAAATCAGTAGTCAGGGTCCTGGTGTACGGATACGTCGGCCGCCGCACAAACACTGGACTCCCTGAACTAAAGACCACACTCAGTAACCTTAACACTATGGCTTCACTTAGTCAAAGATCAGAGTCCTGAGTTCTGCGGTAGAACCGAACTCCTCTGATACCAATTTGTCACGACCCGTCCTTGGGGCCCGTGCCGTGACTACCCCAAGCCCGCCTTCCATAGGCCAGGGGCTGGCGACTAGCACCAAAGGCGTAAATCCCGATAACAGGGAAGGCATTGCCTTTATAAAAGTAAACAAACACCACAGAGTACAAGAAGAAGTAAACACTAAGTACAAAGAGAAGATGAAAAGTAAATGGGACAGAATACAAACCCAAAAGAAAGTACAGCTACAACTGAACAAGGTACAACAGTAAAAAGACAAACAGCTGGAAGAAGGAAGCAGCTCCTGGGTCGTCCTTCTCGGATCCTACCTGAAGGGTGGGTACAGATAGCGAAGCTCCTGGTCGTCCACCATGGATCCTACCTGAAGGGTAGGTACAGATAGCTTCCTCCACGTTCTCGTCCGTCAACCTCCTCTGTGAGTCGTCACGTCGTGTAGTCCACCTCCGGGTACTGACTCGTTGTGTAGTCCACCTCCGGGTACCGACCAGTCCTCGAACACTCGGCCTCCGTCAGCACTGCCTGTCGTCTTCAATCAACACAACGAGGTGCGGGCATAGCCCGTGTAGGGGTGAGTATAACGATACTCAGTAGGGACCCCGAGACCCTCAAGGTCTCACTAAACCAACAAGGATAACCACAAGAAGATCTCAACAGATAACCTCTACTTAGATATATGCTCATATATATACCTAAGTTATCAAGTAACCCATCTCAATCACGAGGAAACACATGGATTGTGAAATCAACGGATAACCACTACCCAGGTATATGCCCATACATATACCTAAGTTATCAAGTGACCCATCTCAATCATGAGGAAACACAAAGGTCAAAAGTCTCATCTCAAACCAGGATTTTTCATTATCGAAACCGTAACTACTGAAGAGCTCCATCTCTGGAGTGTACAATGGTCCTGTCACGACTCCGAGGTACTTCTCACTAACCTAAGACTGTTGAGGTACTCCTCCTGTCGAGTACCGCGGGCCTGCCACCTCACTCAGTAGTGCTTCCCGCCGGGGTCTGCCACTCAAACACAGTAGTGATCCCCCCTCATAGCCTACAGAGGTACTCCTCCTGTCAAGTATCGCGGGTCTTCCACCTCACATAGTAGTGCTCCTCCACTGTGGGTCTGCCACCTCACAAAGTAGTGCTCCCCACTGGGCTACGTAAGTCACTCCGAATCGAATCGGACAAGCAGTCTTCAGGTCTCTGCCGGCTACACGGTCTCCGTACTCTGTACGCTCATCTCTGGGAGGGTCCGCTCCACGATCTACAAGTTGATACTCCAAGTATCTCAAAGTCCCATGAAAAAGTATCTCAAAGGACCGCCTCGTCATAGGGGTCTCAACGCAACAGATGGCGCGTCAATCGGACGCCCGGTCTGTGAGTTATTAGCCTTTTCGTCCCAGGGGCCCGGTTGGTTTCGTAAGCGAACCAACCCGGCCATATCTAAACTGTACCCCTAACTCCCATAGGGTATACTCATAGGGACCGTTTCTCGACGAGATCAACAACGCTGCTGACGGTTCATCAAACGGACGCCCTGTCTGAAAGATATCATCTTTTTCCGTTCCAAGGGCCCGGTTGGATTTCAGGTACAATCCAACCCAGATATAACCCAACTGCATCCAAAACTCGGGCGGAGGATGCCAAAAGTTCCGTATCGTCAACAGGAACGCAAAGCAACAGACGGCGCGTCAATCGGACGCCCAGTCTGGAAGTTATTGGCTTTTTCGTTCCAGGGGCCCGGTTGGTTTCATGAGCGAACCAACCCGACCGCACTCTGACGGTATCCAAACCTCGAGCGGAGTAAGCTAAAAGATCCGTCTCACTTAGAGGAATCTATCAAAGTTGACGGCACGTTAATCGGACGTCCGAAGCTTAAGTTATAAGCGTTTCCGCTCCGAGGGCCCGGTTGGTTTCGTATCCGAACCAACCCGGCCGAACCCAAAGTAATCCGAAACCTTGAGTGCGATATACCAAAACGACCGTCTCGATCCAAGGATCACGTTTCCGCTAACGGTGAGTCGTTTGGAGGCCCGTAGCTCAAGTTACGGGCTTTTGACCGAAAGTGGTCCGAAGACGGGGGGTCCGGGCCCGGGCCGACCCGGGCCGACCCCCCCTGGGTCAGCCGAACCGGGTCGACCCGGCCTGGTCGGCGACCCGGCCCGACAACCCAGCCCGGCCCGGAGCCCCAGCCCGGCCGACGGCGCGGCGGCGCAGCCAGTGCGGCGGCCAGCCTGCGCGGCCAGCGCGGCGGCCAGCCTGCGCAGCCAGCGCAGCGGCCAGCGCGGCCTTTGTGCCGCGCGCGAGCCAAGGGAGGGGCGTTGCCCCTCCTTTATGAAACGGAGTCCCCTTTAATTAGGGCCGCTTGATTCCAGCCAGGGGAATTTATTTCCCCTGGTTTCTCCCCTTCCGGCCGGCCCGACCTAGCCAGCCGGTTCCTGCTCAACAGGACCGGCAAAGGCCGGTCCCCTTCCATCTCCGACACCGGCAGCCCGGTCCGGCCGCCGATCACCTTGCTCCGCCACGGCCCAGAACCGGCCGCGACCGTTGTTGTCCGGGGCGGTGCGACGACACCGCGCCCCTCCGCCGCGGCCCCGCTCCGGCCGCGGCGTCTTCGGTTTTCTTTGACGCGGCGCGACAACGTCGCGTTCTTGAATTTCTTTCCACGGCGCGGCGCGACGGCGCCACACAATACTTGCCGAGTGATTCCCGCATGGTGCGACGACACCACACCATCCCGTTCCATCCGCATGGAAACAAACATGAACATAGGAGGGGGGTTCGGCCGTGTTTGTGCGGTCCGGACCCCCTCTCGTTAATCGATGTCATCTAGTCGAAAAATCCACGACAATCGATAACTACAATTATGAATGGAAATAAGTAAATAAAATTATCCCCTACCTCGTGTCGTCCTTCTTTGTTGATAAAGTCGCAGGATGGTAGTGTCGCTGTAGAACAGTATGAATTCCGTCATCGTCGGAGTGAGCGCCGTCATCGATGGAGACGTTCCCCGCGGTGATGCCTCCTCCCTTGACGCGGAGAAAGAATAAGAGAAGGCACGTCGTTGGTGCCTTCGCGTTCTCCGTCAGAGGGTTGGTGTTCATCACATTCTTCGTCGAAGTCTCGACGTTCTTCAACGATGGTGATGGAGTTCTTCAAAACTAAGAGCTTCCTCTCTCAATATCCTCACTTAACCAAGAAACCTAATAAAATAATCTCTCCCATTATTTTATTAACACATGCCAAGCTTTTCAAATTCCAAAATTCAAATAACTTAATTAATTTAAGATGTTGAACTCATTAATTAAAAAGTGTTGGCATGCACTTAAGAGGGGGAGAAGTTCAAGAGTTAAAGAGAGATTAAATGGGGGGGGGGGGGTAAAGGAAAGTTATAGGGATGTGAAAGGTTGGGGCTCATGTGGGCCCCACCTTTCAAGTATCCACTCATGGGAAGTTGGTTGGTCATGGGCTCCACCAACAACTTCCCATGGGAGAGAATAACTCCCAAAGACATAAAATAAAATTGTTCACACAATTTTATTTATTTTAAACTAAAACCCCAAAAACAAAATCTCAACCCGCTTAAAACGCAACTGTGGTAAAGGTCCCCTTAAGCAATTACCGGCGTTGCGAGTTCATCGGTGCCATCAGATTTCAATTCCGAGCACCGGTTCAAAAGATAGAAATTCCCGCTCGCTCGTTCACTAAACGTACCCGAGCCAAACTTCAGAAGTTGATTCCGGGCACTTCGGGCCTCAGAATCAAGTGCCGTCAGAAACCGCGTTCTTTTAAAATTCCAAAGAAAATTAAGAAAAACTTTTCCTTGAAATTTCCGGGTATTTACATATAAGGTTGAAAAATGACTTGGAAACCCTCTTGAGGTGAGTTATGAATTGGATAATTTTACTTTTGACATTGTCATATTAAATGAATTGTTGAAATAAAATTGATTTGAATAGATGTAAAATAGCCATGGGTGATACATGGATTAAAATTAGAATTCCATGTATGGACTCATCATTACTTTTGACCTTTATTCCTTGAGTGATACATGGATTCACATTAGAATAGCACATACAAACTCATTGGATAAAACCTTGATTATAGCATGGGTAATACATGGATCCAAATGAAGGATTCCATATAAAGACTCATTGAGGCTTGACCAATATGTCGTGTGATACTTGGAATCCAAATGGATTGCCAAGGATAGGCTCAAATGAAATTGGATATATTTCATGGGTGATACTTGGGGATTCCTTAATGTACCGCTAAGGACGGGTTCAGATGACATGGAATTTATACCACACCTAGATCGATACCGGGTTCCTCAGAGGTTTTCCAGGGATGGGATTGTTGGGTGTTGGTTGAAATTACACATGGAGAGATACTTGAATTACAAATTAGGAATTTCAAGGACATGCTCAGGTTATAAATTGACTATTAAATGAAATGACTTATGATGGGTCTACCAAGATGAAGCACAAGCTTGGATTCAATCTCACTTTATAATTTAAAGATGGTCTGTTTTGGAATATTTGGATGTTTGTGATATCATGGGGGACTCTAGGATTTGATCCAAGTATCGAGACTTATAAATTAAGGGAAATTGATTAAATTATTTTGACATTAAAAGTGAACATGTTATATAGGATGTTTAATTTTGAGTATATCCTTCACTTGTTATATACCTGCCTGCACACTTGTTATATATACTCACTAACTGATTGGCACATACCTAGGGTGGTTTCCTACTAGGATTTAGTCTCACACCCTATTTTGGCCACCTTCAGGTACCCAAAAAGATTATATGATTATAGGTGTTGATAATGTAAAGTTCTCTAATACATTTACTTTATTACTTCTTAGGAGTAGGAGAGAATGGGACCAAGCCAAGGATTGCGATGCTACTGGGATAATTTTGGATTCCTTTTGTACTTTTGTTGAATGTATTAGAATTTTTTATTGTATATGACTGTAGTGTTCCTATTTTGTATTATTTATTATAACATGTGGCATGTATCATCATTATTTATATGAGATGTCTTTTGGTATTGTTTATTAATATCTGTCTTTCTATATTTACTTATCTTTTCTGTATGTATTACTGCTTCCACTATGTGTATATGTTATTTACTTTCCACTATGATACACTCTGGTAATGAGGGAATATTATCCCCACAGACTCACCAAGGCCCTCGCTGCTACTTGTCAACCTCTGGCATTTGGGGAGATGCGTTTGAGGCCATATGACCCATCGGGCTTGGGGCACCGTTCAGTGGAATCCAGGTCTAGGATGTTACAAAGTGGTATCAGAGGATTCTTTTATGATTTTCTTAATTTTTTAGAGACAATATAAAGAGAAATTAACAAAATAGGATTTTGTAATGAGTTATGCCTAGGTGTAGCTAACTCGCGTTTAGGGAAAATCCAAATTGCCTAGAATTAAATTGTTGTTTTCTGAATTTTTATTATTATAGTTGATTTGATTCCACCATATGGTGATGCATTTGTATTGTTCTATTATTATTGATATGATTTTGGGTTCTATTGTGTTTCGACCCAATGGGATGAGGGTATTCCATCTCATGCACCATATAGTTACCTATTAGATTTCACATGCCATGTGTTATGCCATGCCATTTAGGATTCATTACTTGTTGCATGCTACTGTGATAGGTGATGTGATAGCTATATACCTGACGTGTGATAGGTATTTGAAATTTTTTATTCTGTGAAATAGGTGGATGCCATCCTTTGGTACCTAAGGTGTATGGGCCCTCTTGGATCAAAATTTGGTGGACTATTTCATAACAATAAAAGTGAATGTGATATGAAATTTAATGAATGGGTACCAAAATTTTTATTCATGAGGTGTTACGTGTTCTCTTGGAATTGTAGAGGCATGATAGCATGATGAACTCCAGTCATACACTGAGAGAGTAGCGACGATCATACTTAAGTGGTGGTGGGCCATGGGATACTACTAGATCCTCCAATAATGATAGCTATGGCACCAGTTGTTTTAATGTATGTAGACATTGGGGAATAGTTCTATGAAAAATTTACACACTTTATGAAGACCTTTCAGGGAGCATTATATCCTTCCATATCTATGGCTAAGCTGATGTGAGTGTTCCAACTGCACCATCTGCCCACATTTTGGGGGGTTGTTAGACCAAACGCTATAGAGTCATGGCTAGAGGCCATGATATCTATCATTGAAAATCTTGATATACCTCCTAAGAGGAGGTCCAAGATCTCTAAGTATATTCTGCATGACTCTTCCAAGATATGGTGAGATGTTAACGCTCAGATAGAATGTCATCGGTAGATGGTTTGGAGGGATTTTCAGATGGCCTTCTATGATTAATTATATCCCGAGACATTGATGGATAGCAAATATTGTGAGTTTATACATCTGAAGTAGGATACGTTATCAATTATGGATTACTTGGCCTGTTTTACTGAGCTCTAGTGGTTCAAACCTATTTTGATGGGTGACGATCTGTCTAAATCTAAGAAATTTAAAGATGGTCTCAGGTACAACATAAGATAATAGGTAAATATATTTTAGTTGAATACTATTTCTAGAACAGTGAATCAAGTTCTTATTATAGAACATAACCTGAGGGAGGATGGAGGAGTGAACTAGTGCAGTTTAATATCTAGATCTCGAACTACATCGACCAATAGTAGGAAGCATCATTTGGAGCTTCCACATCATGATACCAATAGGCATACCACTTACTCAGGTAGCTAGGTGAGGTGCTACTAGTGAGTTAGACTGGTACATACAAGTAAATAGTGTATGAGGGACCCAATTGAGTTCCATTTTTTCGGAAGGATGGGCCAACTAAAATTCTTCTATTGAACTTTTCCACAAAAAACCTATGAAAGAGGGTCTACACCGACTCCATGTTTAGGAGCATGGTCAAAAATTTCTCATTAGGAAGGGAGATGGAATACAATTGGATGATCAAGCTGAGGTGGTGGTCATAGACATGGTATCTAGACCTTAGTTGTGTGTTGAAAATAGGTTGGGTATACTCAGGGTTTCCAAGTAGTATCACAGGGCTGCGGTTCAGGCCAGGAATATGTAGTGCATCATACCCTTGAGGTGCAGGATCCTAGACCTTCTACTATCAACGATACTACTCTAGTAGTATCTTATTTATATTTTTCACTTTTTGATATAGGGGCTTCACATAGTTTTATATCTATACCCATTTTGGAGATACTTGGGCTTAGTGTTTAGTTTTTTGGGGTGTTATGAAACTGGAAACTCTGTTGGGGATCATAATGGAGGGTGTACACTAGTGAAGAGAGTTACCCTTGAGATTGATGGGTTTCAATTCCTCTAGAGCCTTTATATCCTTGAGATGATAGGGTTTGATGTCATACTTGGGATAGAATGGCTATTAGATTATAGATATTATGTTGGATCCTATCTTCGGAGGGTGACTTTCACATCACCATAGGGTAGTGAGTTTATTCACAAGGGTGAATGGGGTGTTTAGGAAAGTCAACCTGGAACACAACATCATGGTATGGGAAGGATGATAGCCTAGATTACTAGTGCATATCTAGATTATTAGGGAACGTGTTAGGAATGTTTCCCTCTAGTGTTTTATTATTTAAAGGATGTCTTTCCACATGACTTTTTAGGATTAAATCTGGTGAGAGAGGAAGAGTTCTATATTGAGCTAGTGCTAGGAGATGCACTTGTATAAATTCCTCCTAAAAGGATGGATAACACTAAGATATAAGAGATCAAGAGGTATTTAGAGGATTTGGAGGCAAAGGGTTTCATCCTACCCAATTATTTTTCACGGGGTTCACTAGTCCTCTTTGAAAAAAAGGCGGATGAAACTCTTAGGCTATGCATGTATTACTGGGAATTGAACCAGTTGAAGGTTAATAACCAGTATCCTCTATCATGGATTTATGATATTTTCAACTAGATTTTAGGATCTTGGGTCTTCTAAAATATTGATTTGAGATCCAGTTATCTTTAAGTGCATGTTAGACCATCAGATATACCTCACATAGCTTTTTAGAGCAGGTATGGTCTATACGAGTATTTGGTTATGCCGTTTGATCTCACGATCACACCAAATAGTTTTCATGGTGTTGATTAACCATGTGTTCCATCCTTATCTTGAATCATTTTGGGTAGTTTTTTTATAATGACATATTTGTGTATTCTCACAATCGACACAACTATGATGCACATCTTGAGATTATTTTGAATACACTGAGAGAGATTCAATTATCTGGTAAGCTCACAAAGTTACACTATTGGATGGATCAGATCCACTTCCTAGGTCACATCATCCCAGATACATGAGCATAAGTGGATCCAAATAAGGTGAGAGCTATAGTTTCCTAAGAGCATCCCAATAATGTCTTTGTGGTATAGAGTTTCGTAGGGTTAGCTGGTTACAACAAGTATTTCATATAGTTCTTATTATGCTTAGAATCACTATTTACAGGCTTGACTAAAAAGTGTATGAAGTTTTTATGGTTAGTTTCCTGATATATGACCTTTTAGGAGATAAAAGGGAGATTGGATTGAGTACCGATACTGACTTTTCTAGGGCTGGGTAGGAGTTACATAGTTTACTATGACTCATCATGTATTGGGATAAGAGCAATTCTTATGAATGATGACAGATCTATGGAATATGGGTCTTAACAGTTGAGGACATATGATAGGAATTACCCAATGCATGATCTTATTTTATTTGCAGTTGTTCACATATTGCTCTATTAGATACATTACATACTGGTAGAGAATTTTGTGGTGTACACAGACCACAAAATCCTCAAGTATATATTTACCCAGCATGATCTAAATATGAGGTAGTGAAGGTGTGTTGAGTACCTACAATATTTTGAATTTTATTTTTCCTATATTCATAGTAATTACAATTTTGTGGATGATGCGATGAGAAAGAGGACTCAGATACAGGTAGTGCAACAGGACAATAGCAAGTGGCAGTTATGTCTTTGTTCTCTAATGCACTTGGAGGTGTAAGATAGTTAGGGGCATGATTTTCTATCATCATTAGTTGTGACCTCTAACCTACTAGATAGAGTGAGGTAAAGAATCCGTCAGAATCTAAGGGCCCAGTTATATGGGGGAGTGTGGCAATTGAGGACCCTCCTCCTGGTTGGACTGTAAGCGAGGATAAAATTATAAATATTCATGGTTGCGTATGGGTTTCAGCAATCATACATGAGGAGATGATGTGGTATTTTCATGCTTCATCTTAGGAAGTGCATCCTAATTTCACCAAGATGTATTGGGATTTACATCACTAGTATTGGTGGCCAGGTATGAAAAGATATGTAGCTGGTTTTGTTTTGAGGTGTTCCACCTGTCAACAGGTGAAGACAGAGCACCAGCGACCAATTGAACTTTTACAGTATCTACCCATCCCTGTGTGGAAATGGAATGATGTACTAATGGATTTCATGATAAGTTTACCAAGGTCTTCTTGAGGCAATGAAGTAGTATGGTTTGTTTTTGATAGGCTCATAAAGGTCACTTACTTTCTAATGATTAAGGAGACCTTTTCAGTTGATGAGCTTGGAAGGTTGTATAGCCGTGACATAGTATGAATACACAGGGTCCCACATTATATCATTTTATATAGGGACACTGGGTTTACTTCATGTTTATGGAAAGGTCTATAGAGGGATTTGGGTCCATAGGTGCTTTTGAGCATGCTATCCCACCCCTAGATAGATGGCCTATCAGAGTGCACCATTTAGGTGCTTGAAGACATTTTGCGGGCATGAATTATATATTTTGGGGTCTCTTGGGAGAGGAATATACCCATGTTTGAGTTCACCTACAAAAACAACTTTCATTATACTATTCATATGGTTTCATATGAGGCATTTTATAGTAGTCCATGCTGATCACCCCTGTGTTGGTTAGAGGTAGGGGAGGCAGCTCTGTTGGGACATCGTCTTATCAATGAGATTATAGAGAAGGTGAAGTTGATTTAGAAGAGGATGGATACTATGTAGTTTCTTTAGAAATAATTTTCTAATTGATATAGGTGACCTTTAGAGTTCAAGGTTAGGGATCATGTTTTCTTGCATGTCTCACCGAGGTTAGGAAATAGGAGGATCAAGAGATGAGGTAAGATTTTTCCAAGATACGTCAGACCGTTCGAGATTCTAAAGAGAGTTGGTTCGGTAGCCTATTGGTTGTAGTTACCTTATAGGTACTGGGTCATGAATGATGCCTTCCATGTTTCTTAGTGGTGATGTCATTATTCAAAAACGTCTCATACCTTTCATCCCAAGGATATTGAGTTATAGGTAGATGCGTCACTTGAGGAGTATCCTATACGTATTGTGGATAATAGAAAAAAAGATCTCCAAGGCTGTTCAGTCCCTCTAGTATGAGTGCTATGGCAACATGACCATTTTCCAGATGATAAATGGGAGTGGGAGGCCGATGTATGATTGGAGTGATTGTAGTTGTTCTCAGATCATGATTCATCATCCTTGGAAGGGAAATTTGGGGATGAATTTCTTTAAGGGGTGAATTTTTTAAGAACCCATTTTTTCTTTAATTCATGAATCCCTTATTTTTAGTCATTTTCTGGGTTAATGTTTTAAAAATTGCATAATATGAATTCCCATTGAGGTCAAATATGGGTCGAGGGTGTCTGGGGCTGTTTTAGAGCCCAGAACCCAAGTTTTGGGTGAAAAGAGGAGGCCAAATGGTTAGTGAAAACCATGTGGATTGGGCCTCATGGTCATGAGACAAGGTATGAATTGTTAGAAGATCTTGATAGAGGTTTTTCACATGGTTTCCAAATGGTTAGCCATGTGAGTAAACCGTGTGAGTGCCCCTTGGACTATAGGAATCCATGCATGGATGACACACTGTTTTATAAACACCTGCACCCAAACCATGCGACCTCTACTATGTTGGAAATTCTAATATTTTTAATTAAATTAAAAATAAATTTAAAACCTATTTTAGGTTCATTATTAATCCATAGATCAAGCAACCCCCTTCTTTGATCTCTCCTCAAATTAAACTTGGAATTGAGCTGTGTTCACCATCTGACCTCTGATTCGAATGCAGTTCTCCTCATTGGATCCATCTCAATAAGTTCTTAATTAATTTTTTTTCATTCCTCTTTTGGTTTGGTATTAGTTGTGATATTTATCCACAAGACAATTTTCCAATTATTAGGTTCTTTGCCTTTTCTTCAGATTTCTCCCAAACAGAGTTAAATCAGGAGCTAATTTTGGATGAGCTATCAGTTGCAGACCAAAGGCAGGTGATCTCAAGAATCTCTCTTGAATTTGAGTTGTTTATGTTTGCTGTCATACTGCATGCCCAATTTGTAGGCATCGCCATAAATTGAAATTGAACCCTATTTTTTCTAGAAATGTTTTGGGTAATTGAATAAGATTTTTAATGATTTTTATAGGTTAAGAACCTTGAACGAACCACCCCTTTGGGTGTGTTGGATTAAATATAAATTTTGTTAGATTATGCTTTCAACCCACTTGAGGTGTGCCTTTTTACCCCATGTCCTGTTATGTCAAACATGGAATTGATTTTTCTATTTAATTTTAATATAATGAGTTAAATGGGGAGGTATGAAGTGACTAAGACCCTTTCCCCTTTACTTGAAGTGGTTTTATAAGCATGTGATACTTGATATGTTAATTTCCCATGTAAGTTAAATGTTAGTTATGATATGGAATTGATTGTTAAGCTTGAATTACCTTTTTAATGCCTTTCCCACCTGAGGTATATGATAACCAATCCATATAATAGCTTGATAGGCTTGTTAGTATTGTTATGTTTGAAATGACCATATGAGTAATTGAAGGAAAATCCTAATATAGTTTTCCAATGACTTGGAACCCCTCTTGAGGTGAGTTATGAATTAGATGCTCTCTCTTTTGACCTTGGCATATTAAATGAATCGATAAAATAGAATTGATTTGAATAAATTTTAAATAGCCATTGGTGATACATGGATTCAAACCATAATTTCATGGATGGAATCATCATTAATATTTACCTTTATGCCTTGAGTGATACGTAGACACACAATAGAATTCTACAAACAGACTCAATGGATAGAACCTTGATTATGCCATGGGTGATACATGAATCCAAATGAAGGATTCCATGGATGGACTCATTGAGGATTGAACAATATGCCGAGTGATACTTGGAATCCAAGTGGATTGCCAAGGATGGTCTCAAATGGAAATAGATATATGTCATGGGTGATACTTAGGTATTCCTTAGAGGACCTCCAATGATGAACTCAGATGACATGGACTTTATACCACACCTAGAGTGATACTGGGTTCCTTAGAGGTTCTCCAGGGATGAGATTGTAGGGTGTTGGATGAAATTACACCTGGAGTGATACTTTAATTCCAACTTATGAATGACAAGGATGAGACCAGGTTATAAAATGATTATTAAATGAAATTACTTATGATGCATCTTCCAAGAAAAAGCACAAGCTTGGATTTAGTCTCACTTTATACTTTACGGATGGCCTGTTTAGGCATTATTGGATGTATGTGCTATCATAGGGGACTCTGGGATTTATGAAAAGTCTTGATACATATAAATTAAATTAATTTTATTAAATTCATTGAAAATTAAATGATAAAATTTTATATAGGATATTTACATTTGATTATATCCTTCAATTGTTACATACCTACCTGTACACTTGTTATAAATACTCACTGATTGATTGGAACAAATCTCGGGTGGTTGCATACTAGGATTTAGTATCACAGCCTATTTGGGCCACCTTTGGGTACCCTAAGAGATTATATTATTGTAGGTGTTGATAAGGTAAATCACTATAATACAGGTAATTTATTTCTACTTAGGAGAAGGAAAGCACATGACCAAGCTGAGGTTTGTGATGATAATAGGATACTTTTGGATTCCTTTTGTACTTTTGTGGCATGTATTGGACATATTTTTTGTATATGACTGCAGTTTACCTGTTTTGGATTCTTTATTATAACATGTGACATGTATCATAATTTTTTATATGATATTTATTCTGGTATTTTTTATTAATATCAGTCTTACACTATTTACTTATGTTTTATGTATGTATTACTACTTCCACTAATTGTATATTTTATTTACTTTATGATGTGCTACACTCAAGTAATGAGGTAATAATATCCCCATAGACTTACCAAGGCCCTTGTTTCTAGTCAGATGCCTATGGTGTTTGAGGAGATTCTCTTGAGGCCATGTGACCCACTAGGATCAGGGCACCGTTTAGTGGCATCTGGGTCCGTAATGATACAAAAATAAAAGTGAGTTATCTATATTTTTTACTCCTGAGACCCCCTCACATTTGTGTGATTATTGTTGTACTATGAAGAGGACACTGTAAGTTGTGGACCATTCCAAGTCAAGGAAAAATCCAGAAGATAAGTCGATACACTGGATGAGGGATGAGCTTCATCATGAGTCAAGCTCCAACTCTGGTATGAATTCCCTAGGTCATGGTTGATCCATTATGTTTTAATGGATTAACCAGTATTTGATTCTCAAGACCATTCAAGTATTTTAATTTCTTTTATTAATTGTTCATTGTATTTTTCAAATGCATGACAGTGAGAAACACATAAAACAATAAATAGTAAAATGCATAAAAATACAATTTTTTATTAATGTTCATTTATGTGCATGGAAAATAGAATGAAAATATCAATATAAATGGATTAAATTCACCAAAAAAAATATTAAAAACCCTAAAAAAAATATTAAGTTGGAAATTCCTTCCATCATTTGAATATGAAAAAAATCATTTGTACAGGGTGGTCTTCATCCATAATTAAGGGTGCCTCATACTACTGGGGAGTTATTATGAGAGTGATGGGTTTACTTAACTAATGATGGTTTCAAAGGAGTATCCATAGTAAGATTGTTTTATAATTAAAGGAAATATTTGAGTAAATAAAGTTTTGGATTTTAGAAGATGGGACGTCACTCAACAGATCAAGGATCTGCGAGTTAATGACGTTGTCTAGTCAAACACCTACCTTAAAATCTCTGAGAAGTGGCATAACCATAGCTTATAGACATTGTGAAGTAGTTTAAAGGTTATTTACACTAGAATAATCAAGTGATTGATTATTATGATTTTATTACATAGGGTTTCTAGAGTTTGATAAAATAGTGGGATAACATTAATGATTTAATCAATTCATAAATAATTTATGAATCCATAATCAATATAAAAGTAAAATCTGCTAGATTTCATTTATAAAGAAAATGGAATGTAATACCATAAGTACACTGTTATTAATTATGGACAAAGAAAATATTCATACTGGCATGAGTTTCCAAATATTTTTATAAGAGCTTGTGCAAAGTACTAAAACATCGAATATTCAAGGTTATGGTGTCCCTAATACTTATAGATCCATCTCTGGAAGTGAGGGCGAGAAAAATTTCTTATAGGAGACTCATGTATGATGCATATGATGGTTATGTCATACTGTTATCATGAAATTATGATATGAGTAGTGGATAAAACAACACTACATTAATTTTTTAACATATTATCTCATATATGAGAAGATGGTGAGGAGAAAGTGAATCAAGACATGAATGAGTGATGATTACACTGGTTATGTGTAAATTGAAAGATGGATCATGACATTTTAATGGATCTATTTCTCATATCATTTTCACCCATTTAATATAGTTTCCTTTAATATTAAAAAAAGTATGGAGAAAAATGTTTCATTACCTTCTAGATAAGGTTCACCAAGAAATAAGAACATTAAATACAGATTAATCTTTAGTTCTTATGGAGAAAAAGTTGGAATACAAGTTGAAGAGGCCAATAAAAAGTGTGAATTCAAAGGTATCTTCACAAAATAATTCAAATAAATTGGTATTTAACAATAGGTTATTTTCTTTTCATATCGTGAAATAAAATCTAATGAGTTTTAAATGCAATTTACATAATTAAATAAGCAAGTAATCACTTCAACTTTAGGTATAATCATCAACTATAAGTATTATTTCTATCATAATTTTTGGGTATTAAATACAATATGATTATCATATATGTGTTTTTAAATATATTAACCAAGTAAGTATAGAAACTTTACTAGAAGTAAGGCGTGTTCTCTAAGAATGGTGAGAAGAACACAACTTCTACAATGCCAAGTTTATTGATTCTAGTTTATTTTTTTAAGTATCACCGAAACATTATCTCAAATTTCCTTTAGACATAAGGATAAATTATTACAGTTCATGAATGAATGTTTTTTATGGTGTTTAAAACTCAATAAACATTTCAATAATAAATGAATCATAGGAAATGCATGATGAATATAAAATGTAGGACTTATATACCTAGTTGAAAAAAGATAATTCATTTTTGATTAAAACTAAATGTAGACATCAATGATACACCTATTATAGTACTTAGACTCAGTGGATATAAAAAAATTTGGTATTAGATACATATATAATCATTTAGTTTTTAAAAAGAAACATTTATAAATAATGTTATTCCACAAATATTTCTGAATTTGTTCATCTAGAGAGAATGAACTTTCCAAGGGTAAGCTTGTGGTAAACATACTTTATTATATTCGTTTAAGTTTAGAGGATTATTATTTGGAATAATATGGTGGATATTCAAGTGAGACTATACATGGATGGTATAATAATAGTGCCAATAGTGATCAATTGGTTATACAAAGTCATTATTCCTAAATCCACTATAATTTTACTGGTCATAGCTATTTTCTATGATCATTTTATTGAGAATTGGATGTAAAGACCACTAATAATGGAAGGTTTCTATATGAAGAAACCAAAAAGGGATGGTGACACCATATATTTCCAATAAAAGGTGTAAGTTACTCAAATATAATTTAGGATTTAATTAAGAAAAAATAACCTAGAATATTTATTTGGAATGAATTTTACATGTGTCTACAAGAGGTTAGTGGGAGCACCACTATTTTCCAAGTAAAATATATTTGATAACATTTGGGAAAAAATTATTGTTCTTATAGTTAGTTAAGACAAGAATGAAAAAAACTCCCCATAATTTGACTTAAAGTAGCAACCTAATTTATAGGGAACATGATATACTAAGGTGGATCTAATTATTGCTTAGACCTAGTAAATAATACTTATAATGAAAAGTTATTAGAAAATAAAATTTGGAACAATTCGAGAGAGAATTGTTATCAATATTGCATGGAATAAATCACTCCAATAAGATATACATAGGCATATGAGGAAATTAATGTGGTGGGTTGAATTATATATTCTTCTATGATTGATCAATCACATATTATATGATATATATAAGAAATCATATTTCTAAAATAAAATTTATAGTAGGAAAGCATTAGTTTTATCTAGGAGAACTGCTAAATAATCACTCAGAACTATCCAAGTGTACATGAAAATGTAAAAAGGATATCTAATTGGTATGTGTAGAGGAAGGGATACTAGTTATAAGGGGACCCAAACTAGTATTCCTTGGATCAATGTGATCTAATATCAAATTCTGGCTAAGGTAATTAGTGATATAAGATCATACAAGCTAGTTGTATCCATGTCTACAAATATCAAGTATTTTACAGCTTTCGAGGCAGCTAATAAGTAGTGTTTTAAAAATAAAACATTTTTGTTCCAGTTATTGGAAGCACACTTAGTAAGTAAAGTCCTATCATGATGATGATTATTTACAGGTACTAGCCAAGATGTCAAGTTTAGATAGTGGACAAAAGGATATACACTCACGGATTACATTTCTTTAGGAGTCTTACACAAGGAGGTGAGGTTACACATAGAAGAATAACCATGAATTAGAGACATGGAAGACCCAAAAACTAAATCTATGACTTAATAGAAACGAGATATTAGTCATGTGAGAGATAAAAAGGATAGTTAACAAGTTGGATCTAGTGAAAGTGGGAGTGTTGTATTAGTGGATTCCCTAGACCCAACTTGAAAAACACTTTTTGATTACCATACCATGTGTAAAATGAGTTATAAATTATGTACAATTACCATTATAGTGTTGATATTTCTTCATCCACTATTCAAATAGTAATTTCCTTAGATTATTTTTCAAAAAAAGAGGTTAGAGTAGTTCCCAACCTATAATGAGAACCCCAAGATACTATGACATTAATCTTAAACAAATGTACTATGGTCTAGATACATCATACCAATTGGATAAAATTAATGTTTGACTATCAGGTGATAGGGTATGATAAGCATTGATGCGTTTTCTCATGAAGTTTTTACTTGGTGTTCCCTAGTAGGTGAGATCATGAGGATATGACCACCAATAGGAACAACACTCGTGTTGGGTATCATTGGATATTTCTATCTAAGAACATGTGTATTGATCTTCCACCTTGAGATCATTATCAATTTGTTCCATTTTATCATGTACTTTGATTTAAGGAAAAATCCATTGCTATGAAGTGATGGGGAGGTAGCTTGTGTTGGGTGCGTCATTGGTGGTATGGGTGCATCATTGGTGGCATTTACTATTTAATAATCTTCTCTATTTTGGTGAATAGGTATATTGGATATAGTGGGCCCCACCATGGGGTCTGATATTTGTCTAAGTAATCAATCATTGATGAATAAATAAATTCATTATTATTTGAGTATTGAATAATTGGGTTGAATTTATTCATTAAAAATATTCATGAGGTATTTAGTGAGTATCAAAAAAAATAATATATGAAATAATATTATTTTAATATTCAATGTTTGTTTAATATTAGTGGGAATTATGAGTCATGTTAATGACTTGACTTTATCACATAATATATTTTATATATATTGAAATTACGAAATATAATATAAATAATATTTATGTCACAATCAGTTCATCATAACAATTTATTTATTACTTATTTAGTATGAGTTTTATTTTTGGGGGTCGGGGAACCCTTTCTGCATTTTTGAGTCTCCCAATATATAAGAAAGAGAGAGGGATTAATTCATTTAATTGTTAATGCCAATGGAATGAGAGATTATATCTCCTCCCACATTCTAGAGAGTGAAAGTGTATCTTAGAGTGATCGATCCAAGAACACATTCGATGGATTGAAGAGACATGATCAAGGTGATTGTCACAACGCGGAATGAATTTTTTGAGCTCTGCGCTAGAATCCGAAATTTGAGGAATGAAGAGAAAGTAGATTCTTGGGGAATTTGTGGATGATATAGAGGGGTTCAACCTCGGATCCTTTGAGAAATGTAATCTGATGACTTGCTGCTATTGAATATTCTAGAAAATCGAATAAGGTACTAATTTATTTATTTTTATTCTTATTAAATTAACATGAGATCCTTGGACCTCTTATAGGGATCATATTTCTAGAAGTGAGACATTTCATTACTCCAATGATAAACATTATTAAAACCTAATCCCATCGGCTTATGCTGTGCACCCCAATACCATCAACCCTGACCATTCCTTTGTCACGTAAGTGTAACTTAGATCTTTTAGAGGTTTTGTAAATTTAACCATAAAGTTATGAACCTTTAATAAGGGAATCATTGGAGTTTCATAAGGGAAATAAAGCTTTGTATACATTGTGGAAGGGTATCCCATAATTACATAAGGTTACTAACCCCATGTAAGGGTATCCCCACTAATTTGTAAGGGTACTGGTGAGTTTCCATAACCCGTGTAAGGGTAACACATGTAAGGGTACCAACGACACTGTGTAAGGGTATAAAAGAGTTTCCATTACCAACATAAGGGTAACACGTGAAAGGGATGATCCCAAATCATAAAAGGGTAGATTGGGGTTTTCATTTATCACGTAAGGTTAAACAAATACTTGCATAAAGGTATATCTAAGAGCATCATAATCTTTATTGGTACCAATGTAAATGTATAACTAACTGGTAATGGTATCACCTCTCACCCTCAGAAGTAGCATACCTTAAAACAATAATGGTTTCATGTATATTTATTCTAAAAGTATAACAACCGTAACAACATCATGTAGATTTGTTCGAGTGGTACCATAATAATAACATTATCATGTATATTTTTTAAGAGGTATCACAATAGTGATAGTACTATGTATATTTGTTCTAGAAGTAGAACAATAGGAACAATAGTAGAAAAATACCATTAATGGTAGAAAAATATTAATTATATTAGAAATAGCAGTGGTAGTGGATCCTCTATTTCAGTGGAAGCAGTAACAATCATCTTCTACAATCACTTAAAAAAATATATGTTTCTATTAGTTATAAAATGTGAGACTGTTTCATAGTAGTATAATATCAACCAATATTTTTTTAACTGCTACATCCTATAGAAAATATTTAAATTTTTATTTTAATTTATTAACCGATTATATTTTTCTAAAAAATAATTTAATGTTTGATTAAATATTTTGAGAATAAATTCATTATACTAACACACATGAAATATTTTGGTAATGATTATAATGTTTTAATGTTTTAAAAAATTGTATGCACATTCAATTATTTTTAACAATTTTATTACTTTGGAAAAAAAACTTGTATTATTTAACTAATATATTGAAAAATTTACATTGAATTATTTTTTATTCCCTACTCTATTTTTTATATATTTTTACTACTAGTTCATGTGATAATTTTTTTATTAGTTTACATATATGAAATTCTTTCATATAATCTAACAAGAATATTGGAAGTTATTTTACTAAGTTCAATATAGTAATTAGTGATCTCTAAAAATATTCTTTGAATATGCACCATGTTCAAACAAGGACTGAAATGTTTCCATATCTTTATTTCTAATCATTTAATGATAGTGGATAGTTTAGGAAACTTCCGTGTAATGTGAATAAAAGTATCTTGACCATTGTTGGTGATTTTTCTATAAATAAAGTCTATGAAATATAGTTAAACACTCACTTAATTTCCACTTGAATAAGATATTTCATTACTACTATTTCATTGGTGTGATCACAAAGAATCTTCAATGTTCAACTCTCTAATACTAATGCGGTTAGAGATCATCGATCTATATGAAATTACACATCCTTTTCTCATCTATTTTAAAATTTTGTATGGTCTTTCTTTGTTAATTTTTTTTTTCTCTAATTGTTATAAAGTTTCAATTTATTCTTTTCCAAATAAAAATAAAATCATGTATTTTTTATTCTACAAACCAAAAGGAAGGTATTTAGGTTCTGACTCTTAAATGAAGTTTAGGTTAGTATATGATGTGACTCCTATAATAGGTCAGCTTTCTTGTGCTTCCAAATATTGTAAAATGCAGGTTCTGTAAATAGGCTAGCACAACTTTAAAAGTGAGGTTTCATAGTGAGCACTTAACTTCTCACTGAGTAAACAAGATTTATGATTCTATTAGGACCTTGTTGATCAGAACTACTATAGAAATAATTTCCTCATATTTTATATCAATTTCATTCATACCGTAATAAAAATTGATTTTTTTATTTTCTTTAAAAAAGTTAAAAATACTATTCACCCCCTCTATTCCATTATTTCCATCTATCCTAAACCAAAAATTGGTATCAAAGGTAAATATGTTCGTATATAAGTTTTATTATTTATATATTTTATGTACTCCTAGACCTAAAAGTCTAGTGAAGAAGATCAGTTATATAAGATGTCATTTATTAATGAAAATGTTGGTTGGATACCTCAAAATCCCCCATTTTTTTATGGAAGTGGTTATGGGTATTTGAAAGATAGAATGGAATCATACCTGAGTTAGTTAAGTGTGAGTAATTGGAAAATTATGGAGAAATAATATAAATCACCTAAAGGTGATCGAAAGACACTAATAGGTAACAATATGGAAAATTATATTATGAATTATAAAGTAAAAATATTTTTTACCATGATATAAGTAAAATTGTGTATATGTAGAGACCCGAAGCTTGACGTACATGGACATTAAATTACTTTAGCGGAATACTTAATACATTATAGACACAGACACACAAGGACCGTTATAGTTTAGTGTCTTTTGAAACTCGGAATTTAATCTTCTAATCGTGGTGAAGGATCTTCAACTTCTCCCATTAAGATCTTCCCCTTTTGTTTTCTTACCTAAAACCTTTCTTTATATCCTGGGGAAAATAAAACATAAAAAGGTTGAGCTCAAATGATCAGTAAGGGTAAGCATAGAGAACATAAAACAATCCATAAACATTTGAATGCAAAAGCTAGAACATAAAATCTAAACATCAAAATCTTGAGCAAGGACATAAATCTTGGAAGTACGTAAGGCATATATCATAAAGAAACATCAATCTTGATAAGATAGAATGGGAATAAATCATGTAATTGTGGCAACCATTCAAAACTTGTTATGATTTTTATAGTAGCCAAGGCATTGCTTCCAAGACCATCTTAGTGGACAAAGTCCCTTTCTGAATCGAGTTCACTCCTCGTTCCAGTCCTGTATCACTGAACTGGATTAACTTACCGTTTCAGCCATGTCTATCTCATGAGATATAAATATTTACCCAATGAATTGGAGGGAGATATAGGTCCCACCCATCTCATAATGAAATCATTCTTTCGTGTGCCACAAAATCATAAATCATACATCATAGCATAACCCATGTAATAGAATGGGATTCTTAAACATCATGCCATCATAACATAATCCATATTAAAAAATGGATATCATTTCATCATAAGAAGAATCAAACCATTTAAATAAGGGATACATTATACTTGAAACATAAACTTATTAAATAATGTTATTTTAGATGGAAAATAGTTTTGATAAAACATTTGAAATGAATTATTGAGGAAAATATCCTTTCTTTTTTAAAATCATTTTCTTTTCAAAAAATGATATGAAATTTTAAAAGAAAAAGGTTTTGTAGAAAATAATCATGAAATATTTTATAGGAAGCTTCATGAAAATGAGGCGTTATGAAACCATAAAAATCCATTCATGCCGTATAAGTTAAAAAAACATTCTTCTCGTACTTTTGCTGGAAAAGTCAAAAAGTAGCTCGTATGGTAAACAAAATAAGATTCCATACATACCATGTAGTAAAAGTCAGAAATGGGTAAAAAGGACTTTAAACATACATGAAAACATTTTTATAAAACTTTTACATGGATGATAAATGTAACCCCAGTAAATACTTACATATAAGCAATCTCGGATAGAAAACAATTGAGATTGCAACATTATCCCTTACCTTATGTCTGATATGATTCGTATGTTTCCGAACCTCTAGTATAATGATTTAAATAATGTTATTGAATTATTATAGAATCATATTCATTGTTATGATATCATATATGGTTCACTTATGACTTTATATTACCCGTTTTTTTTGTAAATTCCATGTTAAAGCACCATCTTGGGTAAAATCATTTCATTTATCGTATGAGTTTCGACTTGTTTTTCTTGATTTTATTACTTATATCCTAATTTACATAATTCAAGAATGTAAAACATGATTTATATATAATATATATTCAGCATATAAATATATATGATAGATCGATAAATGGAATGAAATACACCGTTCATGGAGACGGTAGGCCGTACGTACGCATGAACGCTGTTTTCGTTTCCTTATTTAATTGAATGGAATTAAGTAGATGAAATAAATTTATATATACATAAATCCAGTATCATTATTATTTAATATATTTCATTATTATTCATTATATATACTTTATAATCATTCATGAATGGTTAACATGGATAATGAATCTCACTGCGTCGTGGAGGCGGTAGTCCGTACGTACGCACGAGCGATGATATCTTTCCCATGACTGTGGAATTGTATTGAAGTGTATGTATAATATTTCATAATCAATATCACTTTACAATAATCATATATAGTTATTTATTTATAACATTATACCCATCCAAGTATGGTGGTGGTCGAAAACATATTACACCACAGCGTGGAGACGGTATTCCATACGTACGCACGCGCGGTGATTTCGTTTTCCGTAGGATGGATAGAATGTAAAATAGAGTTGTTTAATTTTTATAATAACATATCAGTATATAATTAATACTGATTTTATTACTTTATAATGAGACAACTAAAAAAGAATAATTAGAAGAAGAAAGAAACTTGAGAAAATCGGAAGAAGATATTACCTCTTCTTCGACGCACCTCATTTAAGCTTCCTCTTAATGAATTAGAGTTGGTCTTTTGAGAAGACCAGAACCTCAAGAATGCTTCTAGGTAAGTGGGGAAGAGAAATGGTCAGGGTTTTTCCAAGCTTCAAGGCTCAAAAGGGTGTGAAGATAAGAGGTAAGGGGTGCCCTTTTTATAAGGGAGGAGAGGGGCACCTTTGAAAAAACTCAAAATATTATTTTATAATAAAGTCATATTCGGTTTATAATAGATCCAAAATGATTTATTTCGAAGCAAAAGTGGTGATGGGTCGAAATCATATCAACCAATAGATTTTAGATAGGTTTGGGTCATTATATTAACCTTATCTTTTAGTTTTAACTCTTAGTTAATTAGATTGACATTTACCATGTCACTTGGTATTTTTATATTATATAGTTAATAAACTTACCATATACATCCAAGAGACCCCCAAGTGGTCCATTAATTATACCCATATCATGATATAAGTATCTTGGCTGAACCTTAGATTTTTAGGAATATAATATCAATTAATAATATAATATTTGTTTTAAAAACAATTTTATGTCAATTTAGACACTATTTGGTAATTGATTTTTGTGAAACTCATACGAGCATGATTAGTTCGAGAAAAGTTAATTAAATAAATACTAACATGTCCTGTTAACCTATAAAATTAGTTTAATTCATAAAAAGTCTAAAATTACCATTATTTGGGTATTTATAACATCAATTATGTTAACATTTCATTAATAAGATAAATACTGCATCATCATTGTGTCATAAATAAATTAAATTATTTAATGTCTAAAAATTATAAATAAAATACCATTATGTAGGAAATCTTTTTATCTTTCTAATTAATATTTATTGTCTAATTTATCTTATGTATAACCCTATATTAAAAATTATTTAGTTATTAAACTTTGATTTTAACTATTTTAACCATTCTTTAAATAAATTAATAATAAATGTCATAATATAATCCAAGTGGACCTAAATGGTCATATTTTATTCCTAAGGTTGTTTTTGGTTGAATTAAACTTATCCAATAGAATTATGACATGTGTTAGGGTAATAATAATATCATTTTTACCCTTAATTACCCAATTTACTTTTAACCGTGGTAAATAAAAGTAAAAAGTTACTATTCACCAAAATTATTTTCATCTCATTGAACCAAATTTTAGTCCTTGATATTAATTGTGTCTCTCGGATTTTTGAAATTCCACTCACAGAAGCGGTAAAATTAAGTTTTATGTGAATTTCCAAATTCACCTAGGAGGTGGGTAAAAGATAGTGAAAAGTTCAATAAAATTTTTATATATCTAAAATTATTACAAAATGACTCCAATGAATTACATTGAACTTATATAGGTATTATGTATCAATTTTTACCTAAAATAAATTTAAATAAAATAAATAATTATTTAAATAAAAAGTCGGGTTTTAAATAGTAACCCATTGTTTTCACTATTCATCAAAAATTGAAAGTTTTTAGAAAAATACCGAAAATTCACCCTAGGAAAATTTCGATATTCCAAATACAAAAATGAAGTCCATTTCAAAAGAGAAAATTTATAACATTTCAAAAAGTGGGTATTACTATTCATAACGGCTAGTTTATATAATATTTTAATAACATATCCTTGTTTAGTGAAACTCGATATTGCGTACAACACACACTATTGTGGAAGGCCGTGATTGTGTGTAAAGTAAGAAAAGTTAGGGATGCATGTAGTGCAAGCTCCTTTTGGTGTAGTGTACAACACAAGACATCAATGAAATTAAAAAGAATATTTTTCATAAAATCTCGGGGTGTTACATTCTACCCCCTTAAAATGAATTTCACCCTCAAAATTCGTCGGGGTTATAAATGGTTTACTACTTGAAAGTTTCTTTCATAGAAACCCACATCATAAAAAGGAATACCAAAACTTGACTTTAAAAACTAATGTATGAAACGTAACGGTTACCCAAATTAACTAATCACTGGGTTTCCACATAGGAGAACATAGGTGAAAATATGGATATGGAAGAGAAATATAACCATCAACTTCTGATGAAGAGTTGTAGAGGACATGGATATGAAAAATAAAACAATAAAAAAGCCATAAATTTGTGATGATCTAAGGTACCATCGGATTCATCATATATGAGAGCACTAGGACAACATTTTTTTTTGTTTTCAAGATCATTTCCCTAAAGTTGAAGAATTTAAATTAGAAGAAATACTTACTTTATTTTGGTATCATCTCACCGTTGCTCATGCCTTGAACAATTTACACTTCATTTCTTAAAGAAATGAAGTTGAATTTGTCTTCTGTGAAGTGTTAGAAGATTATGCGATAGAATGATAGGTCATTCCATCTATTTCAATCGTAAAAAGTTTGGCACAATTTTTTAAATATACAGAAGTCCATCTATGCTAAGATTAATCGTATATAGTTGCTAAAATGGACTTATACTTCAGCTATCATAGTGCTTAATAAAATAAAACTAGTTTCTACTAACCAGGGTCTTCCTGTAGGCTAGTGGTAGGTGATAAAGTCCTGTCGCACTTCAGTTGTGGGTTCGATTCCCACAGCCTTGTCCGACGTGACGGGTTGTCACCCGTTCTGCAGGTTGTCCTTTTTCTAAAACTACATAATTATAACATTCCATCAATAATATCGAAAGCAGTTCTATCATTAAACAATACTAACTTATGTCCAACATAATCCATTTCAAATCATTAGGATTATCCAAAATACTTCTGTCCGATTACAAGAAATGTCATCTACTGAATTCCTTCATTTTCCCCCATATATCATAAGATATATCTTGTTGTTGGTCACATTCCAAACATGTGAATACATTAATCATGTATTCTCTTGAAGAATGAATACCCATTGAACCTTAGTGAAAACAGGAATGCTGTTAAAAGTTAACTCTTTCCACATACCAAAATCCACAAATTCTATATACTCAAACCATTATATAACTTTGTCCTTATATCAGTCATGAGATCATGAATACTGTCAAACATTTCATTTTATCCTTATCCCTTCATTATGCGCATATCATCTTCTTTCCAAAAATATCTCAATCACTTTCCATGGTTACCGGTACCATAAAATTATTGAAAATCATAATAGACCAATACATAAATATTCCAATATTCCACGATACTATATACAACATTATTTTTGAATCCCATTACATAAACACTTAATCATTCCACCACATCGTTGTCATATTCAACATCACCAGTAGTGATTGAATGTGACTTCCCTTTGTCCTTTTCCTTAAGTGGTTGCTCATATAGATCATCACTAACCCTTGGATTAGGGCATTTATTAGCATAATGCCCCATTTCATTGCACTTGAAGCATTGAAGTGTTGGTGGTGCGTCCTCTGCATTCCTTTCTTTATTCACATCATTAGAAAACCTTTTTCCATTACTTCAACACTCTGATGCTCGATGACCTTCTTTTCCACACTTAAAATATTTTCTAGTCCCTTTAATACAATCTCCACCATGCTTCTTTCCACACTTTGAGCATAAGGAAACAATCATCTTCTTTTCACCATTATTCTGATATTTCTCCTTGAACTCCATCTTTCATTTCTTGTCAAAACCATGAGATGGATACGTAACACCAACTTCCATTTCTACCTTGATAGCACAACGCACAATTTCTTCATAGCTACTGAAGTCTCTTATAGCTAATTCCCTTCAAAGACTTGGTTTTAAGCCACTGAAGAATTGATCAACTTTACTTTCAGGTTGGATGATAAAGACAGATTAATACCTTGCAAGCCTTGTAAAATTCGCTTCGTATATACCAACAGATTCAACATCCTTTTTCTTTAGATAAAGAAACTCCTTATCCATCTTTGTTCGAAGAATATGAGGGAAGTACTTATTGAAAAATAAGTTCTTGAACTCGTCGCATTCCATGAACTCAATTTCATCTCTTGGCCTCGTATTCTTGATAAGATTACACCGTTGATCAGCTTCACCTTCCAAATGATATACTGCTAAGATGAATTTATCATGTTTAGAATATTGAAGAACTGAAAATATCTTTTTAGTGGTACTGATCAATTGTTCAGTAACAAGTGGATCAGAAGACCCACTGAAAGAAGGTGGACGTTGCCTCATGAAGGACTCAATAGAATATTGTTCCCTTCTCTGCTCATTTGGAAGTCCAGAATGATTCATAGCTTGTGTAATTATAGAAATAAGATTTTGCCCTCCATCTCCCATAACATTGTTTTGTTCAGAAGGAAAATCATTGCATTGTCCATTACATTGATCAACACGGTTCCTTCAGGTTCCAGCCATCGTCTAAAACCCAAAAAGAATAGTGTGAGAGACAAAAATCATGATAGGTAAAACAACATAATAAAGGGGGAGTACCTTCAATATCTAACATATTAGGTTTAATTATAATATCATTTCCGTAATTATAGGACTATAATCTATACATATACTTAACCTTAGGGACATCCCTAGACATACCTTAGAAATATCTATAGGGATCTCACTAAAGTTTTCACATCCTAGTTTCCAAAGGTTAACTAAACCTCCCTATGATACCAACTATAGAGATCCAATGCTTGACGTACATGCACATTACATTACTTTAGATGAATACTTAATACATAACAAACACAGACACACAAGGACCATAATAGTTTAGTGTCTTTGGAAACTCAGAATTTAATCTTCTAATTGTGGTGAAAGATCTTCAACTTCTCCCATAAAGATATTCCTCCTTTGTTTTCTTATCTAAAACCTTTCTATATATTCTGGGGAAAAGAAAACATAAAAAGGGTGAGCTCAAATGCTCAGTAAGGGTAAGCTTAGAGAACATAAAACAATCCATAAACATTTGAATGCAAAAGCTTGATCATAAAATCTAAACATCAAAATCTTGAGCAAGGACATAAATCTTGGAAGTACATAAGGAATATATCATAAAGGAACATCAATCTTGATAAAATAGCATGGGAATAAATCATTTAATTGTGGAAACCATTCAGAACTTGTTAGGATTTCCATAGTATCCAAGGCATTGCTGCCAAGATCATATTAGTGGACAAAGTCCCTTTCTGAATCGAGTTCACTCCTCGTTCCAGTCCTGTATCTCGGAACCGGATTAACTTACCGTTTCAGCCATTTCTATCTCCTGAGATATAAATCTTTACACAATGCATTGGATGGAGATATAGGTCCCACCCATCTCATAATGAAATCATTCTTTTGTGTGCCACAAAATCATAAATCATACATCATAGAATAACCCATGTAATAGAATGGGATTCTTTAACATCATGCCATCATAACTTAATCCATATTAACAAATGGATATCATTTCATCATAAGAAGAATCAAACCATGTAAATAAGGGATACATTATACTTGAAACATAAAATTATTAAATAATGTCATTTTAGATGGAAAATAGTTTTGATAAAACATTTCAAATGAATTCTTTAGGAAAATATCATTTCTTCTTCAAAATCATTTTCTTTTCAAAAAATGCCATGAAATTTTAAAAGAAAAAGTTTTTGTTGGAAATAATCATGCAATATTGTATAGGAATCTTCATGAAAATGAGGCGTTATGAAACCGTAAAAATCCATTCACGTCATATAAGTTAAAAAAACATTCTTCTCGTACTTTTGCCGGAAAAGTCAAAAGGTACCTCGTATGGTAAACAAAAAAAAGATTCCTTACATACCATGTAGTAAAAGTAAGAAATGGATAAAAATGACTTTAAACATACATGAAAACATTTTTATAAAACTTGGACATGGATGATAAATATAACCCCCAGTAAATACTTATGTATAAGCAATCTCGGATAGAAAACAATTGAGATTGCAACATTATCCCTTACCTTATGTCCGATATGCTTCGTATGTTTCCAAAACTCCTGTATAATGATTTAAATAATGTTATTGACTTATTAAAGAATCATATTCACTGTTATGATATCATATATGGTTCACTTATGACTTTATATTACCTGTTCTTTTGTAAATTCAATGTTAAATCACCGTTTTGGTTAAAATCCTTTCATTTATCGTACGAGTTTCGACTTGTTGTTCTTGATATTATTACTTATATCCTGATTTACATAATTACATAATGTAAAACATGATTTATATATAATATATATTCAGTATATAAATATATATGACAAATCGATAAATGGAATGAAATACAACATTCATGGAGACGGTAGGTCGTACGTACGCATGAACGTTGTTTTCGTTTCCTTATTTAATTGAATGGAATTAAGTATATGACATAAATATATATATACATAAATCCCGTATCATTATTATGTCATATATTTAATTATTATTCATTATATATACATTATAATCATTCATGATTGGTTAACATAGAGAATGAATCTCATTGCGTCGTGGAGACGGTAGTCCGTACGTACGCACGAGCGATGATATCATTCCCATGATCGTGGAATTGTATTGAAGTGTATGTATAATATTTCAGAATCAATATCACTTTACAATAATCATATATAGTTATTTATTTACACCATTATATCCATCCAAGTAATGTGGTGGTCGAAAACAGATTACACCACGGCGTGGAGACGGTATTCCGTACGTACGCACGCGCGGTGATTTCGTTTTCCATAGGATGGATAAAATGTGAAATAGAGTTGTTTAATTTTTATAATAACATATTAGTATATAATTAATATTGATGTTATTACTTTATAATGATACAACTAAAGAAGAAGAATTATAAGAAGAAAGAAACTTGAGAAAATCGGAAGAAGAGATTACCTCTTCTTCGACGCACCTCCTTTAAGCTTCCTCTTAAGGAAGTAGAGTTGGTCTTTTGAGAAGACCAGAACCTCAAGAATGTTTCTAGGGAAGTGGAGAAGAGAAATGGTCATGGGTTTGACGAGCTTCAAAGCTCAAAAGGGTGTGAAGATAAGAGGTAAGGGGTGCCCTTTTTATAAGGGAGGAGAGGGGAACCTTTGGAAAAACTCAAAATATTATTTTATAATAAAGTCATATTCGGTTTATAACAGCTCCAAAATGATTTATTTCAAAGATAAAGTGGTTATGGGTAGAAATCCTCTCAACAAATAGATTTGAGACAGGTTTGGGTCATTATATTAACCTTATCTTTTAATTTTAACTCTTAGTTAATTAGATTGACATTTACCATGTCACTTGGTATTTTTATATTATATAGTTAATAAACTTACCATATAAATCCAAGAGACCCCCAAGTGGTCAATTAATGATACACCTATCATGATATAAGTATCTTGGCCGAACCTTAGATTTTTAGGAATATAATAACAATTAATAATATAATATTTGTTTTAAAAACTATTTTATGTCAATTTAGACACTATTTGGTAATTTATTTTTTGTGAAACTCATAACAGCCTGATTAGTTCGAAAAAAGTTAATTAAATAAATACTAACACGTCATATTAACCTATAAAATTAGTGGAATTCATAAATAGTCTCAAATTACATTTATTTGGGTATTTATAACATCAATTATGTTAATATTTCATTAATAAGATAATTACTGCATCATCATTGTGTCATAAATAAATTATATTATTTTGATGTCTAAAAATTGTAAATAAAATACCATTATGTAGGAAATTTTTTAGATTTCTAATGAATATTTAGAGTCTAATTTATCTTATGTATAACCCTATATTAAAAATGATTTAGTTATTAAACATCGATTTTAACTATTTTAACCCTTCTTTAAATAAATTAATAATAAATGTCCTAATCTAATCAAAGTGGACCTAAATGGTCATATTTTATTCCTAATGTTGTTTTTGGTCGAATTACACTTATCCAATAGAATTAGGACATGTGTTAGGGTAATAATTATATCATTTTACCCTTAATTACCCTATTTACTTTTAACCATGGTAAATAAAAGTAAAAAGTTACTATTCACCAAAAATTATTTTCATCTCATTGAACCAAATTTTAGTCCTTAATATTAACCGTGTCTCTCGTATTTTCAAAATTCTACTCATAGAAGCGGTAAAATTAAGTTTTATGTGAATTTCCAAATTCTCATAGGAGATGGGTAAAAGACGGTGAAAAGTTCAATAAAATTTTAGTATATCTAAAATTACTATAAAATGACTCCAATTAATTACAATGAACTTATATAGGTATTATGTATCAATTTTGACCTAAAATAAATTTAAATAAAATAAATAATTATTTAAATAAAAAGTCGGGTTTTAAATAGTAACCCAGTGTTTTCACTATTCATCAAAAATTGAAAGTTTTCAGAAAAATACCAAAAATTCACCCTAGGATAATTTTGATATTCCGAATCCAAAAATGAAGTCCATTTTGAAATATAAAATTTATAAAATTTAAAAAAGTGGATAATACTATTCATAACAGCTAGTTTATATAATATTTTAATAACATATAGTTGTTTAGTGAAACTCGATATTGCGTACAACACACGCTATCATGGAAGGTCATGATTGCGTGTAAATCAAGCCAAGTCAGGGATGTGTGTAGTGGAAGCTTCTTTTGGTGTAGCGTACAACACAAGACATCAATGAGATTAAAAAGAATATTTTTCATAAAATCTCGGGGTGTTACAGTATAACTAGGTTACAATATATATCACAACACATAAAATTTAGATAATTCAACAAGTTACTAATTATAGGACAAAAATGTTTAAAAGGACCACACCGGTAATTCTTCAAACAGAATACCAGTATTTTAAAATGGGAGAAGACGAGTCAATAAACCAGATGTTTCACCGATTTAACAGAATTAGAAATAGAATGAGTACACTTGGTGAAGCACTAGAAAATAAATCTCTAGTTTAAAGGGTACTAGGGTAATTACTAAAAATATGGAATGAAAATAAAGTATCAATTTATTAAAGTAATAATTTTAAAGAGTATACTTATGATAAAGTATTTGGATCTTTTTTTAGTATGAAGTTGAATTAAAAAAAATTACTGATGAAAAGTCTAAAAAGGATAAAGGTATTTGTTCTATGACTAATGATAACAAATAATCTAACACTTCTAAATCTAAGTTCAATTAAATCTATAAAGAGATGACTCATTTTAGAAATACTCTTTAAAAGTGTATGAAAAAATGATGCAAGATGCTGTTCAAATGAAAGAAAAGAAATTAGTGTAAGAAAGGTGATACTTGAAATAATAATAATGGTTCAGAATTAAATTGTTATTAGTGAATTAATAAAGGGAACATTAGGACCTATTTCCCCATACTTAATCATTCAAATAAAGAAAAAGACAAAAGGAGGAATGAAAAGAATGAATTGTTTGGAGTATGGGGTTGTTCAAATAGTTCAGATTCTAGTAGTGACGTAGGAAGTGAATAGAATATAGGTAAAATTTATTTGATGGAAACACATTTTCTAGTAAATGAATCATTATTTACACAATTCGGAAATCATGTTAATGTTTTTCATAATATAGTAACTAAAGATGAAAAAGAAACTTATTCTGATTCTAGTTTTGATTAAGAATTCATTAATTCAAAAGTAAAACAACTGTATAAACAGAATTAAGAATTAAGGAATGATAGTGTTGATATTATTGAAAAATATACTTACATAAAAATTAAAAATGATAATTTGGTTAAAGAAAATGTGAAACTTAAAAGGAACGTGAAAAATATAAATATCAACATTTCTCATAATGTGGATTATAAAAAGAACTATAGTTATGAGATATTGAATCTAAAAGAAAAAAATAGATAAATTAAATATTTTATAGAAGTAAATGATAAATATCATGAAAGAAGATTTAATTTATCTTGTAGGGAATGACAATATTTTAGAATGAGTATAAGAAGCTCAAGTAAGAAAATAAAAAATTGATAAATGCAACTTCTGGTCACAATGAAAAATTCTATACTGATTTAGAAGGTATTGAAAAATAAAATTTGAATTTCAAAAATGAGGTTTCTAATTCCAAGGAATAAAGAAATATGATAAAATTATTTCTATGATGGAACTAAACTATAAAAATAATGTTTTTGGTTATAACATCTTTTCACCAAGGATGAATAAAACTACTTTTTTTTAAATATCAAAAGTAAGTATTTAAAGTGTAACATGATGTAAATATTTAATTCAAGGGTATTATTCTAATTAATCATCTTTGAGATTTACACAATCATTTAGGCATACTAAAACATTTATTATTGAAGATATTTTTTTTCTCTAAATAGACCATAAAATGATTTTTTTTAATTCAATTTGGGTGCCAATATATTCTTCTACTACTCTTATTGGACCCAAATTAGAATGGTTACCAAAAAATTCTACTTGATTGATATATTTCAATAACTCTTCCTTATAAGTCTCAAAGATTCATGGTATATAGACATTGGATGTTCCAGACAGATGGCATGTGATATTTCAAATTTTATATCACTTAATTCATGTGATAGAGGTCTAATTACATTTATATGGTTTAAAAAAATTTAATAAGTATGTCAAAACAATGTGATGATGGACTAAATATAATTTTTGAAAATGAAAAATTTACACTTTTGATAAATAGATCATTTTTTATGAAAATAAAAAAATACAATGTTTATACTATTGATTTTTTGATCTAAACAAATAAACAATTAAGTGTTTGAATACTATGTAAGAAGATAATACCTTGCGGAATATGAGTCTTTTATATGAGGACATCATGCTATTCTACAAGTTGTAAAATCATGAACATATTCTATAATTGCTAAAGTTAAATACAAGTAAGTATTTTGTGTGTGTTATTAATGTTTCAAGGGTACAAAATATAAAGAAAGATTTATATATATGAATGATGTTAGTAGTACTAGATGTATTTAATTTCTTCATCTTTAATTATTTGTTCCTATAAAACCTACTAGTTTAGATGGAATAAATTATGTATTTTTATAGATGATGATTAAAGTAGTTTTACCTGGATATATTTATTATCACATAATATTTAAACTCTAACAAAGTTTAGCGATTTATATAAAATTATAAAAAATTTCAAAAATATGGTAATCACTTCTATGAGAAGTGATAGAGGTGAGGATTTTTTTAATTTAGAATTTGATAAATTTTATGATGATAATGGATATAAGAATTATTTTTCTACCCCTATCCCACCGAAACAAAATGGTGTGGTTGAAAGAAAGAATAGTTCAATTCAATAAATAGCTAGATCTTGGATTATTGTGTTTAATATGGATAAATATTTTTAGTCCAAATCTATTAATAAATATTTTCATGTTTTAAATTGAGTTTATATTATAATATTTTTAAATAAAACCCCTTATAAAATTTTTAAATGATTAAAACTAAAATTGGATATTTTAGAGTATTTAGTTACAAAGTTTAATTTTAAATACAAAATATGATTTAGATAAGTGTGATTCAAAAAGTGATGAAGAAACATTTTAGGTTATTCTAATACTAGTAAGTAATATAGTGGTTTTCAATAATTTAACTTTATTTTTTGAAGAGTATATGCATGTTAAATTTGATGAATATAAAAATATCATGCATAATTTATATTTAAATAAAGACAATGAAGAATTTAGGGAATTCAATTTTTATGAAGATAATGTTTAAGAAAATGATAATGCATCAGTTTAGGGGAGTACTATTTATTCTCAATGTTATCGTAAATATTTTAAAACTCTTAATGATCATCCTCTTGAAAAAATAATTAGAAATGTTGAATATAAAATCCTATTACTAGATTTCAGGTTCTTCCCTCTATTATGTTTTATCATCCTTTGTTTGGATCTTATATTGGGTTATTTTTGGAGAATTTTTATTTTTTTGGAAGTATATAGGCCCATGAATGGTTATCACATGGTTATAAAAATCTCTTTGGGTAATCCTAGAGAATTGCGTGCCATATGTTAGAGTTATAGAGGGGGGGGGGGGGGTGCATAGTTAGTTCAAATAGTGCCGCCTCCCCTAAAACTGCGAGACATGGGACAGTGGGGTGCATACATTTGGTAAACTATTATAAAATTGTGCATCCAAATCATGCACCTTTTTTTCAATTATCCCAGGTGGAGCACATTCTAGGCACATAGTTTTTCAAACCATGTGGACAAATAAGGAAAATCTCTCTTGAAGCCCTGTGAAGATGCTCAATTAGGAACATAATTAGTGATAACCATAGGTCCTATCCTAGGAAACCATGTGATGATAATTTAGTCATATGAAAATTTTAATTGAAGTCCCTAAACCCATATTTGAATTTTAAATTCCTCCTAAGAAAAACTATTTCGACCCTCTAGGTTTTGGAGGCTCTGTAGAGGTGATTTTTGAATCCTACCTATTTTCTTATTGGATTCAATTTATAATGGATTCAATTAGTCCCTCTATGGTAAGTGTAACCTCTTTGATTGAGATTTATCCTTTCTTCCACTATAGATTCTGTTGAGAGTGGTGAATTCTCTTATTATTGATAGATTTGTGCCTTGATTTGATGAATTGTAATTCTAGGGACTATTCTTTGATCTCTCTCATCTTTGTCTCTCTATTGGTGGTTTACATTTCAGATGGCTGATAGATTGTGTGATTAATGTTAGTTGGTTCTATAAGGATTTATCCTACACATTAAACCTTGGTTTCTTGATTTATTTAATAATAAATTTTCAATTGATTTCCTAACCTTATATTTAGAATATTTGATTCTTGATTTAAAAATTTTAAGGATTTGTGAAATAAAACCCCTTTTCAAAGGATTTTAAATTATTGGGTGGATTTTTAGAAACATTTCTTGAAATGGAAAGTGATTTGATGAATTGATTTGATTTTCATTCTTGAGAAAAAAAGGGATTTAAATGAAATATTATTTTAAAAGGCATGAACTTGATAAAAACCTATATTTTGGTTTTGAATATGAAATGACATGAAAATTGAAATTAGGAATTTAATTTTCGAATGATGAATTGAATTAAAAGTAATGATTTACCCATGATTTATTGAAAGAAAATGCGATCTTGAGTAGTTAGTGGGTGAATAGGATAAGCATGAAAGGAATCTGACTCCCTAGAAATATATTGATGAGGAAAACTCTAAATAAACTAAATTTAGTATGAATTTCCCTGATGGGGGTGTTGATTTATTCTCTCCCGATGGCCTCAGCCTTAAAGATATGTTCAAAATTTGAGATATGATTGACTAACAGAGTAGTGCAAGTATCTGAGAGCCAGGAACTAACAACCCCCAAGGAATATGACCATGATTCTTTATTTTTATTTTATTATTGAATGAAATTTTTGTTAAAATTATTTATTCATGCCCTTATATTTTATGAAATTGTTTATTTAATCTAGTTTTTTATTAACTTACCATCTTCTTGATTTGAAATATCATTTGATAGAAAAAAATGAAATTTCACACATTTTTTTATTTAAATCAAAGAATAAATGATTTATTTGTTACAAACTACCTTTGACTTCAGAAATATGTAGATTATGTTATGCCAGGTCCAAGAAAAGGGAAATAACCACTTAGAGGTAGCGGGTGGGATTGACTAGCGGGACCTTGGGTGATGGTGGTGATCAGTGGGGCTATTATCCACTTGTTATATGGATATTTGGGGGAAATTTTTTGGATGGATTTTTGTGTTGTTTATTGGACGATGTACAATTTTAGGATTTTTTTCTATCATCTTGTGTTATTTTTTCCCTTGAGAAGTGTTTCAAACACCAACTATTAATTGATTTATTCTCTGTTATTCTGTATTGATTGATTATTCTTATGGTGAAATTTTTCCCTTTGAACTTTTTTAATTCCTAGTCCATAGTTTCTAGATCATGGGAATCAAGAACCCCATTACTTATGTGTTAGTGATGGATCGGGTAACGGTGTACCTAGGTAGTTAGGTTGGTTAGTGACAAATTGGTATCAAAAGGAGGTTGTACATCTCTCCTTGATGTTTTTATGGAGTCTAGGATGTCCTGGTAGAATGGAGGTTGGATTTTTAGCACTTAAGGGGTAGTTTATGAGTGATTGTCTAGAAAACTATCACTGTAGTGATCCTTGAGTCGCAATGGGTTTTTGAGGAACAAATTGATTTAATTTTGGTATTTTTCCAAATTTGATCTAAGTATTTGGAAATCGACCAAAAAATTAATTCTATCTAATGGAATTGATATTTATATATCTATTGTTTGGGATGATGATTAGAGTATCCTTATTGATGTTTTCATGTTTCTCATTGATTTTGTATAGTACCACGCCCCCAGAAGACATTTAAATACACATAAGGATGGAGTTATCAATGAACCATGGTAATCCAACCCTCTATTCAGTTAGAACATTGTTGAGATAGTGTTGTATGAGGTTTAAGCTCTAGGACAGGTAGCCACACCTGTTTCTGTTTATGCTCCAGTAATGAAACCTCAAAGGGTTAAAACTAGAGATAATTACACAGATTTTATTCGATATAAGGCTTGAATAATCCTCAAAAGCCTTGGATTGGTTGAAAAAGATAGATATACTTTTTGATTTCTTGGAAATGCCAAATTTGATAAAGGTGAAATTTTTTACCTTTAAGCTTGAAGGGACTAGAATTAGGTTGAGAGATTCAATGGATACAATTAAAAAACATGAAGTCTTAGATTAGAAAGGATTCAAAGACCTTTTCATGAAGTAGTTTTATGCATAATTGTTGGTTTTGGTTAATTATATGGAATTTCTCATCCTCTAGAAAGGTGATAGAAACCTATATTTATATGAAAATCACTTTTTTGAACTTGTTCCATTTCCTCCTAAGGTAGTGTCAAATGAGAATCCAAAGACCCAAAGGTTAAATATTATTCTTTGATATGATATCCAATCTAATGTTTTCTTGCAAAAAATCACCTATTATGGGGATGCACTATATAAAGAATTGATGGATGATCTTGACATGGTTGGTAAGTCAGGGTTGTTAGGAGGTCCTCCTACTCCAAATGTAAATTTTTTAAATTACATTAAAGTAAAGAGGAAGTAGGATTAGTCTTATGGTGTATTTTGACACCAGAAATTAAATAAACCTTCTTATTCTTCTAAAAAAGTTCCATTAAATTGCTTTAAATTTGGTAAATATGGTAATTGGATATAGTTTTATACTAAGGCACGACATATTTGTGGTTTTTTGTGGTCACTCAAGAAACTTATAGAAGTTCTCTCATGTGTTTTCTTCCTTACATAGTGGGATAATCACATAATCACCTAAATTTACTATGGTGCGGTCATATGATTCAATGTCTAATGGGTTCCAAACACATGCATTCATAAAAAAGATTCTTCATGCGAGTTTCAAGAAGAAGTTGATGCAGGTCCAATGACTATTCGAGATCCCATCATTATTGTTTCATCTTTAGTGACTGCACTATTTGATACTAGTATATCTCATTATTTCATATTGACTCTCATTGTGAACTAATTATACCATCATATGGATCTTATGTATTATGTGATGGATGTTGTAATGCCCCTAAAAATGAAGAGAAATAAGGTCTTTAGTGACCCTCTTGTGCCTCCTCTTTATCAAAGATCGATTTCATCTTGGATTTTGTAGTTCTCGATATAAAACCTCTGAATTTAATTCTTTGATTGGATTGACTGATTTCCCATAAATCCTAGATTGACTGTTATATCATATGAGTTTCCTTTACTACCCCAATGGGATGTGATGTGTTTTTTTGGGAGAATGGGAATTAGGCTTGAGTAGAGTTGGACCACCTCCTCTAGTAAAGTGTAGGATGATATCTACATTTTCCTTTAACTTGAAGCAAGAATCTTTGAGTGGTGATATTCCTCCAATGGACATTGAGTTTCCCAACATGTTTTCATCTAACTATTATATCTTCCCATTGGTAATGGAGATAGAGTTTTTTATTCACATAGTACCAGGTACCCAACCTAGATCTACCCCCTCTTACAATATGTCATCATATAAATGAAGGAGTTTAAGAACCAGTTGGATAGTTTTTTAGATAAAGGCTTCATTCACTTAAGTGTTTCACCTTGAGTGGAGCTTATGATTTCTATAAATAAAGATGATGTGAACCTTCACCTTTGTGTTGATTATTGAAATCTCAATCGAGTGATAATAAAGAACAAATATCAGTTTCCCTGTATTGATGATTTTTTTGATCAGTTGAAAGGGGTAAAGTGGTTCTTGAAGATTAATATTGGGTCTGGTTATCACCATTTTAGAATTAAATAGTATAATATCCCAGAGGCTGCGTTCTAGAGTAGGTATGGCCATTACACGTACCTTATCATGCCTTTTGGTCCAAAAAATTATCCTATGTTTTTTATAAAACTGATGAACATGTTATTGCATGAGTATCTCAATTAATTTTTGGTGGTATTTATGGATGAAATAGTGGATTACTATAAAATTATGAAAGACCATGTGCATCATCTGAGAGTAGTTCTAGAAATTCTGAGATATTGATGACTTTGTGCTGAGATACCAAAATGAAATTTATGGATTCAGGAAGTGAAGTTCTTGGGACACATGGATTTAGAACATGAGATTTTAGTTGATCTTGATAAGGTGAAGGATGTTATGACATGGGAACAATTGTGTAACATTTTCAAGATTTGGAGCTTCTTGGGATTAGCGGGGTATTACCACTGGTTTGATAAAGAATTTTCAAAGTTAGTTTCTATAATGATAGATCTCACTCATAAAGGAGTAAAGTTATGGGATTAAAATGTAAAAATTATTTTTATGAATTAACATGAATTTTTACATATAATCTATAGTTCAATCTACCATAAGCTAGCTAGGGCTATGCGGTATTTTTTGATACATTAGTTTTGGGTTTGGGTCACATTCTCACGAGGAGTGCTCATGTGGGGGCCTATGGTTCCTAACATCTTAGTACACATGATACTAACTATCCTACTCATGAATTTGAACATAAAGATGAGATACATTCTCTTAATATTAGGTGGAATTACCTTTTCAGATAAAGGTTTACCATTTATTTTAATCACAAAATACCAAGTTACATCTTCTCACAAAAATAATTAAATCTATGTTAAAGGTGATGGATGGTTTACCTGCAATATTTTTATTTCTACATTTACTACACCCTTGGTAAGGGGAATGTCATTATTAATACTTTGAACAAGAAACTCCCAACCTAGGATATAAAGTAATCATCATAAGAGTGTCTGTTGATAGATCTATTTACTCACATACATTTGGGAGTTTGGGAGGATGGGATTGAGATTGTTCTCGAAATCATATTGTTGAATTCCTCTATTCTTGAGATGATTCTTTAGGAACAACAACTTGATGGTGAGTTTCTTAGAATTAGGGACACTTTTTATGGTGGGGATATTGTCAATGATTGGGTTTTATCTTCTAATGGAATCCTATTCTTATTAATCTAGTATGTCATACCTTTTCCAATAAGAAAAGTTATGATGTGGTATTTCTATAATTCTCAGTGGGAGGTACACCCTAGAGCCATGTGGATATTCCATGATATGAAATGACTATTATTGTGGTCAATTATGAGATAAGATGTTGTTTATTTTGTTTCTCATTATTATACCTGTCATCAATTAAAATCTGAACACCAGAAACCTTGGGATTTTCCTTAGCCCCTTCCTATACCAACTTGTAAGTGGGATAAGATTTCAATGGACTTTAGGGTCTTTTTTTGAATACACATTGAGGTAATAACACGATATGTGTAGAGATCTATCAGATGACCAAATCTAATCACTTTATTCCCATTTTTGATATGACCAAATTTGAAGATATAATAACTTTTTATTTTCATGAGATCATCAAATTTCAAAGAGTTCTATATGGTATAGTTTTTAATAGGGATCCCTGATTCATTTCTCAATTTTGAAGATGCCTCTATGAGGTGATGGTATCCTAGTTTAGTTTGAGCATGACATATCATCCATAGATGGATGGAAAAATAGAATTAGATATATATATTCTTGATGACATTCTTCATGCTTGCATACTAGACTTTGGTGGAGTTTGGGTGGAACATTCAGGACTACTTAAGTTTTTAGATAAAACAATTACCAGTCATACATAAATATGGATCCATTTGAGGCCTTATATGGTCAACCATGTAAATATTTGTTTTTTTGGTTAGGTATCAGTGTCACTTCCCTAGTTGGACCCAGTTTGGTTCAAGAGATGGTGAAAAATATTTAGTTGTATTTTCAGAGAATGGCGACAGATCAAAGATGATATAAATATTATACTTATTTTCATTGACACACTTTGGAGTTTTTAGTTGGTGATGAAGTGTTTTGAGAGAGTTAGGGTTTCTCACCTTTTCCTAAAAAGTTATTGAATAATAAAAATATAATTTTCAGTCAAGTGTTTTGAGAGTTTCACCTTATTTAGGAAATCAATGGCTTGAGAAATAAGGAAATTTACCTTTGAGATATATGTGACCATTTTAGATTGTTGATTAGATTGGATAGGTAGATTAACATTTGGATTTTACACCTCAGTTGATGTCGATTCACAATGGGTATCACATGCCAAAAATCAGAAAGTATCTCTTTGACCCATCTCATGTCTTGAGTTGGGAGGACCTTGACGTGGAACCTGATTTATCCATGAATAAGAAGCTAGTTCATATTGTTGATTTTGAGATGAAGGTTTTTAATGTAATTTCCATAAACCTGGTTTGATATATTTGTAAATATGGTTCTGATTCAAATAAGACTTGGGATCATAAATCACTAATCAAAGATAAGTGGAATAATCTCTTTGAAATGGAGTCTTCTTGATAAGATTTCTAGGTGAATAAAGTGTTCATTGTGGGGAGATTGAAACATCTTGTTACTAGTTATTAGGTAATTTTATCCCTTGTACTTGATAATATTTTGAATGTATATGGGCCAGTGCATGGTTAGGAAAAACCATGAAGTTCAGAATAGAAAACCGTGTTCCATACATTGTAATTTTTGGTGTGGGGGACACAATTAGTTTAAACTCTGAAAGCTTCCCCTAAAACCATGTGGATCAGGACAATGGGGAGCGCATAATTGGTGAAAATTTGTAAAACCTTATGTCCAAAACATACTCCCTTTTTTTATTAGCCTATTCGGGAGTGTATGGTTGGTGGATAGTTTTTTAGGCAATATGGAAAAATTATGAAAATACCTCTAGAATCCTAGTGAGGGCACACAGTTAGGTTCCCAATTAGTGATAATTGTGTGGAATATCCCGAGAAACTATAGACAAGAATTTAATCCTTAAAATGTTTTAATTAATTTCCCAAACCCCTATTTAAATTATAAACTCCTAAAAATTGAACCTAATTTGGCCCTCTCAGTTTGGGAGGCTATATAGAGGTGATTTTGACTCAAATATTTTTTTTCTTGAAATGAAGTTTTGGGGGATAAAATTAGTCCCTATATTTGATTGGGAATTCTAATTTATTACACTATCACCTCCGTTGAGAGTGGTGAATCCTTTTTTTGTTGATATATTAGAGCCTTGATTTGATGGACTTTAAATATAAGGATTGTTCTTTTATCTCCCTCACCTTTGGATCTCCGTTGGTAGTTATTTTTTCAATAGGTTGATTGATTTTGTGACTAAAGGTAGGTGGTTACCTAAGGATTTTACCTACACTTGAAACCTTAGTTTCTTTATTTATTTAAAATGAATTTTTTATTTACTTCCTGGCCTTGAATTGAGAAGATTTGATGACTGATTACAAAAGGTAATGAATTGTGAAATAAAACCCTTTTTCAAAAGATTTGAAAATATTGGGTGTATTTTTAGAAAAGTTATCTTGTAATGAAAAGTGATTTGATGAAATTATTTATTTTTGATTCTTTAGAAAAATATATTTTAAATGAAAGATGATTTAGAAAGGTGTGATCTTGACAAAAACCTATGATTTTTCTTTGAAGATGAAATGGAATGTTGAAAATTTAAATTAGGTATTTGAATAGTTAACAATGAATTGAATTGAAAATAATTATTTTCTTATGATTGATTTTTTAATTGAATGCACATGTTATCCTGAGTAGTCAGTAGGAGACTCGGAGAATCATACTAGGGCTCTGACCCCCTAATAATGGATTGATCGTGACAACTCAAACTAAACCAATTTCAACATAATTTTCCCAATTACATTATTGATTGATTATATCTCAATGGATTGATCCTTAGGTACATGTTTACACTTTGATCCATGATTGATAGACTAATTAGTGTGGGTATACAAGATCTAGAAGCTAACAAACCTTGGGGAATATGACCACAATGCTTTGATTTGATTTAATTATTACATGTCAGTGCTTATTGAACTGATTTATTCATGCCACTTTATTTTATTAAAAGGTTAATTTAGTCCAGTTTTTGATGCACTTTCCCTCTAATTGATTTGAAATCTCATTTTACTGAAATAGTGAAAATTATTTTACATGATTTTTATCTCTTTAAATTGAAGAATAAATGATTTATTTGTTATAGAATTTATTATGAACCATTTGGTTATATCTTATAGGTTTTCTCTCTAAATCCCTACCATTTCCATTAATAATTTGTAGATTATGTTATTCGAGGTCCAGGAAAAGGGATAACACAACTTGGAGGTTGTGGGAGTTCTTGACTAGTAGGACCTTGGGCGATGGTGGGGACTTTTGAATCTATAATCCACTTGTTACACATAGATTTATGGGACTTTTTCTTGATTTATTTTTGTGTAATTTATTAGATGACATACCATTTATGGTTCTTATCTATCATATTATGGTTTTTATCCATGAGGAGTGTTTGGTATACCAACTGTTAATTTATTTATCTTCCATTGTTCTATATTGATTGATTGGTCTTATGGACAAATCCTTACCTCTAGCCTTTGTTAAAGCCAAGGAACTCATCTTTAGATTGAGTGGATTGGAAATTCCCTTTGGGCCATGTCAGTGTCTGATCAAGTACTAATGTACCAGGTTATTCAGTTTGGTCTATGACATTGAATCTAAAACAAAATCTAGGAAATCTATTTTGCATTACTATGATAATTCTGATTATTTTCTAGATTTTTTCTTGTTAATATTGATGATGATTTCAATGATTCAAACTGGATTAATTATATTCATGAAGAATAAAATCAAATTTATATAAAGTGTGGAATTTGGTTGAATTTCCAAAATATAATAAAATAATAGGGACTAAGTTCATTTTTTGTAATAAATATAATGAAGCTAGAAACATAGCTAAAAATAATGCGAGACTAAAAGCTCAAGGTTTTTATTAGAAACAGTGAATTGAATTTAAATATTCATTTTCTCTTATTTATATGATCTAGGATATTATTATTTTATTATCATTTTGTTATTTCCAAAATTTAAAATTATTTCAAATGGATATAAATAGTGTATTTTTAAATGGAATAATATATAAGGAGTTATTTTTTAAACAACCCATGGAATTTGAAAATGAAAAAAATTACAAATCATGTTTTTAAACATAATAAATATTTTTATGGTCTTAAGAAAGACCTCAGAGATTGGTTTAAGAGGCTAACTCAATTTTAATTTGAAAATTATTTTACTAAACTAAAGGGTGATCCTACATTGTTTATACAAAATATTTAAAATCATATTTTGTTTTTAAAAATATATATTGATGATATAATATTTAAAAATGATTTACTTTGTAATTATTTTTCAAAAGTAATGACTATTGTGTTTAATATTAGCTTAATGGAGGACTTGAATATTTTTTTTTCATGATTTTCATATTAATCAAAGGAAATATGACATTTTCTTAAATCAATCTATGTATACTAAAGAACATGTTAAAATATTTTTCCTTGATTCATGTAAGTTTATTAAAAAAAATGAGTAAAAATTCCAAATTGGATTTAGATATATCTAGAAAATGTGTTGATGTTAAATTGTATAGAGGTATAATAGGAAACTTACTTAATTTGACTACATCTAGACCAAATATAAAATTTTCAGTTGTTTGTGTGCTAGATTTTAATCTAATACTAAGGAAAGTAACCTTAAAGCTATTAAGAGATTATTAGATATATAAAATAAACTATAAATACTAGTTTATTTTATTCAAACTAGAACTATTTTGATTTAATATTAAATCCTAATTCTAATTTTCTTGGTTGTAGGATTTATTGAAAAATCACAATAGGTATGTTTCATTTTTTTATAAGAATTTAATTTTATGAAGTTCTTAGAAACAACTGTCAGTTTCATTATCTTCATCCAAGACTGAGTATGTTTTTTTTCTTATAGTTGTTGTTCTCAAATTATTTGTATTAAACAGAATTTATGTGATTTTAATACTAGTTTTGATAAAATTTAAGTGTTATTTGATAATTCTATTTCCATTTAAATTTATAAAAATCTTTATAAACACTCTCAAACAAAACAAATAGATTTTAGATTTCATTTTTTAAGGGATCATGTGAATAAATGAGATATTAGATTAGGTTTTATTCTGACTGAAAAACAACCTGCTACCATATTTACTAAACCATTATATTATATAATATTTTAGAAAGTGATTTTTGAACTTTATATGTTAAAAGAAAAATATTTTGATTATTTTATAATTATTTTTCATTATATGTGTCTATTTCACAATAGCACAACATAAACCAATATTTTGTTAATTACTGTATCCTATATAAAAAATTTCATTTGTTATTTTAATTTATTAAATGATTATATTTTGATAAAAATAAAATTAGATGATTGGTTAAATATTTTGAGCATAAATTCATTATATAAACACACATGCAATATTTGTGCAATGATGTTTTTTTGTAATGCTTTGATGTTTCAAAAAAATGTAACTATATTAAATTTATTTTAACTATTTAATTAATTTTATGATTAATTGTATAATTTAATAACTATATTGAAATTTTTTATGGATTTTTTTATTTCACATTTTATTTTTTAAATTTTTTTCCTACATGTCCGTGGTAGATTTTTTTACTAGTTTAATTATTTTAAAATCTTTCATATAACCAAAAGAGAAGATTAGAAGTTGTTTTACTGAGTTCTCTATAGGAATTAGAGTACACCAAAAATATTCTTTGAATATGTGAAATTTTTAAATAGGTAATAACATGTTTCTATATCTTCATTTCTAACCACTGAATGGAAGTTATAAGATTAGGAATCTCCCATGCACTGAGAATCAATGGAGATTGATGACCATTGGTGATTTGTATATAAATAAGGAGGATGATATACAGTGAAACACTTACTTACATGACATATTAATAAGATCTTCTAAAACTACTATTTCATTGGCTTAATCATAAAGAATATTCAAAATTAGAATATCTACCACTAAAGTGGTTGGAGATCATCAAGCTACATTAACTTCAAAATCCTTTCCATATATGTTTTAAACTTCTTTCTAGTCATTTTTTGTCAAATGTTTTCTTCTTTTGTTTATTCTGAAGAGTTTTTTATGCTTCCCCCAATCAAAATCAAGTTTAGTATTGGTTATTCTACCAACCAAAAGGAAGATCCTTGGGCTGTGACTCTCAAATAAAAATTAGGATAATATAGGTTGTGACTCTTATAACAAGTCAGGTCGGTTGTGCATTAGAGTATTATAAAAGGTGGGGTATGTAAATGGGTTATCACACCCATAAAAGTGATGTTTTGTAATGGGTACCAATATTCTCACTGAGTAATGAATATTAAAGAGTAGAGTAGGATCTTGGTGATCCCAACTATAACAAAAATACTTTTTTTCATATTTTATTTCTATTACATTATATTCTGAACACTACAGTATACCGTTACTTCATACAATAATAAACTATTACTGATTATTTGATTTAAAAGTTTTTAAAGGAATATTCACACCCACTAGTCTATTATTTACATCTATCCTATACCAAAAATTTGTATCAAAGGTAAATACATTATGATACATTTTTTTTATATTTTTTATTGCTAACCTTATCTCAGGACTAACTGTTTACGGAATAAGACCAGTTATGTAAAATTGTAGGTATTAATGAAAATTAGTGATGGGTACCTCAAAATCCCTCATTTTTTTATCGAAGTGATTATGGTTATCAAGAAGACCAAATGGAAGCGTACTTGATGTAGTTAAGTGTGTATTATTATAAAATCATAGAGAAACCATATAAATTACCTAAAGCTGATCCATACAAACTTGTAGGTAAATATATGGAAAAGTTTGTTCTAAATTATAAAGTGAATGCTATTTTGAAATGTGTTATAAGTAGAAGTGTGTATAGAAATGTTTCATCATGTAAGACAACCCAAGGAATTTGGATAATTGTATAAGTTACTCATTATGGTAGAGAAAAGATTAAAATTACCAAGATGGAAGTGCTTTGAGTAGAATACTAAGATTTTAATATGGGAGAAGATGAGTCAGTGAACCAGATGTTTCATCTATTTACAAGAATTTCAAATGGAATGAGTGAAATTACTGATGAATTGGATAATATAGCTCTAGTTTAAAGGGTAATGAGATCATTAACAAAATTATAGAATGTGAAGGAAGTCGTGATCAATGAAATTAATAATTTTAAAGGGTATACTTTATATGAACTAATTGGTTATTTAATGAAGTATGAACTTGAATTAAAAAAATATTTCTGAAGAGGAGTCTATAATTAAGATATGTATTTATTTTAATTCTTACGTTAATGAATCCTATAAAATTTTATAAATCCAAGTTACATTAAAGTTATAAAGAGATATCTAATTTTATAAATAATCATTACATGTTTATGAAAAACAATAGAGGAATGAGGGAATTCAAAATAAAGAATATAAAGGAGTATAATAAAGTTAATACTAGAAATAATAGTGATGTTTCAGATTTAACATGTTATGGGTCTAGGAAAAAAGGACACTTCCAGATCGATTATCCATGACTCAAGCATTAAAATAAAGACAAAGACAAAAGTAGGATAAAAAAGAAGGCATAGTTTGTAGGATGGGATTGTTAATATAGTTCAGATTATAGTAGTGACACAGGAAGTGAATAGGAGATAGGTAACATTTATTTTATAGCTAGATATTTTGAGGCACCAAACTCATTATTTAATCAGTTAATAACTCCTACTAATATTGATCATAATTTAATCAATGAATATGAAAAAGAAAAATATTATGATTTCAGTTATAATTTTTATTATGTTAATTCAAAAGTAAAATAACTGTCTAAATAGAATGATTAATTGGGGAATGATAGTGTTAGGACTATTGAAAAATACACTGATATAAAAATTAAAAATAATAAATTGTTCAAAAAAATGAGAAACTTAAAATGGATTGTGAAATTATAAATATCATAATTTATCATAATAAGGAATATAAAAAGAACTGTGATTATGAGATATTAAAACTAAAAGAATAAAATGACTAAATGAAAGAATTTATGGTAGTTAAAGATAAATATCATGAATAAATATTCAATTCAGTCTCTATGGACTTGAATAAAGTTGAGAATTAGTGTAATAAGCTCAATAAAAAAATTGAGAAATATAGCTTCTGGTTCGAATGAAAAATCATATATTGATTTATAATTTATTCAAAAAGGTAATATGAATTTGAAAAAAGTTTCTAGTTTCAGATAAAATTTTTCTACTTTTTTTTCAATTTAAAGAGAAATATGATAAATTATGTGTGTAATAAAACCAACCTATAGTAATAATGGTTTTGGTTATACCATATTTTCACTCAAGATTAATAGGGATACTTTTTTTAAAACATAAAAATGAAGTATTTAAAATATAAAATTATTTAAATGTATAATTAAAGGGAATTGTGTCAATTAATTCTATTTGATATTTAAAAAATCATTTGGGAATACTAAAAAATTTATATTTGAAGAATTATTTCCTAAATATCCCAAAAATATATTTTTAAATCTATTTGGGTGCCAAAATATTCTACTACTAATCTTATTGAACCCAAATTATAATGGCTTCAAAAAATTCTACTTGATTGATATATTTTGGGAAATCTACCTTATATGTATCAAAGATTCATGGTATCTAGATAATAGGTGTACCAAACACATGATATGTTCTATTTTAAATATTCTATCTTTTAATTCATGTGATGGAGGCCTTGTTACATTCAGAGACAACTCTAAAGGTCAGATTAAAGGGATTGGAGAAGTTAGTTTTTCTAAAAATGCAATTTTTGGAAAAGTATTATTTATATATGGTTTAAAACAAAATTTAATAAGTATATCACAACCATGAGATTATGGATCAAATATAATTTTTTAAAATGATAAATTTATAGTTTTGAAAAACATATTTGTTTTATTTTCTACAAATGGAAATAATAATGTTTATACTATTAATTTTATGATCTAACTAAATAGAAAGTTAAGTGTTTGAATAATATAGAAGAAAATGATATTTTGTGCCATAAGACACTTGGAAATGTGAAATTCAGACTCTTTCATAATTTTTCAAATAATGGAAAGGTTAAAAAATTTCCAAATTTAAATAAAATTAATTATTTTATATGTGATTCATGTTTAAAGGGTAAGAAACAAAAAGAAATATGTAAATTTTTGAATGATTTTATTATTGGTAGATGTCGTTAATTAATACATCTTGACTTATTTCAAGCTATACAACATACTATTTTATGTGGTAAGAAGTATATATTTTTAATAGCCTATGGTGATAGTAAATTCATATGGATTTATTTCTGATCACATAAAGTTAAAATCTAACCAATTTTTATGTCTTCAATATTACACAAAATTTAAAAAATCTACCAGTCATCTCTATCATATGTGATAGAGGTAGTGAATTTGTTAAATTAAAATTTGATAAAGGTATGTGGTTCCATAATTATTTTCTCTATACATGAAACCTTGTTTTCTTTATTGATTTAAAATGAACTTTAAATTGATTTCCAGACATTGAATTGGGAATATTTGTGGATTGATTTAAAAAATGAAAGGAATTTTGAAATAAACACAATTTTCAAAGTCTCTGAAAACATTTGATGGATTTTTTGAAAATATGGCTTGAAAGGAAAAGTGATTTGATGGAATGATTTGATATTGATTGGAAAAAATGACTTTAAATGAAAGATGATTTTTAAAGGCTTGAATTTGATAAAAACCTATGATTTTGTTTTGAAGATGAAATGGAATTTTGAAACATGAAATTGGGAACTTGAACTGTAAATGATGAATTGAATTAAAAAGAATGATTTTCCCATGATTGATTAATTGATTGATTAAAAGAACATGTGATCCAGAGTAGTTAGTGGGTGACTAATATAGGCATGCTAGGACTCTAACTCCCTAGAAATTTATTAATAATGAAAACACTAACTAAAAAAATATAGAATGATTTTCCTCAATGGGTTGTTGATTTATTATATCATGATGGCCTAATTCTTAGGGAAGTGTATACACTTTGATCCGTGATTTATTGACCAAGTAATGTGTGGATTTTATATCAAGGAACTAACAAACCGTAGGTTACATGACCACTATGTTTTTATTTTATTTGATTATTATATGCGAGTGCTTATTGAATTTATTTATTCATTCCCTTCTATTTTATGAAAATATTCATTAAGACTATTTTTTATGTACTTACCATCTACTTAATTTGAAAGACTATTTGGTTCAAACAGTGAAAATTATGTTCCACGCCTTTTTTTATTTAAATTGATGTATAAATGGAATACCTTTTATGAATTTCATTAATGAAAATTTAGTGATACCCTACTAGGATATTTTTCTCAAAACCTAACTTTTCCTTCTGGAATTTTTAGATTATGTTATTATATGTCAAGGAAAAGGTAAAACACTATATGGAGGTAGTAAGTGTGTTTGACTAGTGGGAACTTGGGTGATGGTGGTTATGTGTAGAGATGTAATCCACTCATTGCATTGATTTTTCTGGGAATTTTTATTGATGTATTTTTGTGCCATTTGTTGGATGATGTACCATTTTGGTATTTTTTTCTCTTAAATTTTACTGTTTTTGCCTCCTTGAAGAGTGTTTGGTATACCAAATGTTCTCTCATTTATCTTCCATTATTATATATTTATTTATTGTTCTTATGGAAAAATCATCCCCTAGGACTTTTATTGATTCCCATGTGCTAGTTTCTAGTCCATAGGGATAGGTAAATACCTTTAGGCCATGTCAATGTTAGATCATGTTCTTGTATACTAGAGTATTAGGGTTTTTTATGAAATTGAATTTGGAATACAAACTAGGAAATATGGTTTTCATTACTTTGCTAATTCTACTTTTGTTGCTGAAATTTTTGATAGTTTATATTGATGATGATTTAAATTATAAAAATTGGATTAGTGATACACATGAATAATTAAATAAATTTGAAAGAAATAAAGTTTTTAATTTTGTTGAATTACCAAAATATAAAACAATAATGGGGACTCATTGGATTTTTCATAACAAACTTCATGAAACTGGAAACATAGGTAAAAATAAATAAAGACTAGTAGGTCAAGGTTATTCTTAAGAAGAGGTAATTGAATTTCACTATTAATTTACTAATTTTACTCAGATATATACTATTATAATTTTATTATAATTTTTTTTGTTTTCAAATTATCAAACTATTTCAAATGGATGTAAACAGTGAATTTTTAAATGGAATAATTTCTAAGGAATTATTTGTCAAAAAACAAACTGGATTTGAAAATGAAAAATTTCCAAAAATTATTTCTACAAGTAATCAAGATTTATATATTCTAAAACAACATCTAAAATGTTGGTATGAGATACTAAATTGTTTATATTGAAAACAATTTTCTAAAGGAATTGGTGATGCTACCTTGTTAATAAAGAATATTTCAAATGATATTTTGATTGTAAAAATATATATTGTTGATATAATATATGGTTCTAAAAAATATTTACTTTGTAATGTTTTTTCTAAATTAATGAATAGATATTTTTATATAAGATTAATGAGAGATTTTAATTTTTTTAGTTTACAAATTAATCAAAAAAAGATGGTATTCTATTAAATAAATCTATGTATAATAAATAAATTGTTAAATTTTTGAGAAATGATTCATGAAATTATATTAAAACTCTCATCAGTACATATTTAAAATTGGATTTGAATGAATCTGGAAAGTGTGTTGATGTTAAATTATATAGAGTTATGATAGTCAGATTACTTTATTCAATTGTATCTAGTCCATATATAATGTTTTCAGTTTTTTTGGGTGAAATATTCCTGTTAAATTATAAGGGAAGTCATCATAAAATTGTTAAGAGAGTTATTATATATTTCAAAGGAACTATTAGTACTCGTTAAATTTATTAAAATTATATTTTTTTTGTTTTAATATCATATTCAGGCTGATTTTAGATGTTTTTGGCTTGAATGAAAATGAAGAACATTTATGTGTAATTTCCTCGATAAGAATAAAATTTCAAAGATATCTAAGAAATAACTATCAGTTCTATTATATACTAGTGAGGATATGTATGTTTCTATTTCTAGATATTTTTCTTAAAGTATTTGGATTAAACATACTTTATGTGATTTTAATATTAGATTTTAAAAAATTACAATGTTCAATGATAATTTTAGTGCTATTTAAATCCTAAAAATCCATTGCAATACTCTTTAACAAAACATATAGATGTTAGATTTCATTTTATAAGGGATCATGTGAGTAAAGAAGATATTATTTTAGAATTTATTCCAACTAAAAAACATATTGTTAAAATATTTACTAACCCATTATATTATGTAATACTTGAGAAAATTAAGTTTGAACTTGATATGTTTGAAGCATAATATTTTTATTATTTTAATTATATTTCCACTATATATTAAAAATTGGATAAATAATTTTTTTTTAAAATATCTTAAATCTACTTATTTTTGTAATCTTATTAATTGTTAAATTTTCATGTGAATGTTATGTTTTATATATGAATTCCTTAAGGGGGAGACTTATGAATTTTAAAACTATGTATATATACATGTTTATTTTTCCAGATAGAGATTTTCAACTTAATATTTTTTTCTTTTTGATAAATTTCAAAAAGGGAGAGAATATTTGGAGGACGGTTTTAAATTTAAATAAATGATTATTTTTTTAATTTACAAAAATGGGGATATTTTTAGTGTTTGAACTTTAGTGTTAATATTTATTTAATTATTATTATTTTGTTAAATTTTGAAATACCTCACATTTATTGTATTTTAACTTGTATAACATATATACATGTGTTAATTAATATGACACTTTTTAAATTTATATCACTTATGCTTTAAATTGTTTAATATAATGGCGTATGCTTCATTTTTTGATTTAGTTTATTACAGTCATTAAATTTTAATGTATTTAGTATTATATAACTTTTGTTTTCCATTTTTTGTAAAAGGGAAAACCACATTTTTTAATTATTATGTAATGATAAAATAAATTTTTGAACCTTTCATAAGGGTAACTCAATCCCTATGTAAAGGTAATCTTGAAATTTCATTTTTCACGTAAGGGTAACCTAGATATTTTATATACTATGTAAAGGTAACCATTAACTTATAAACCTCACATAAGGGTACTAGTGAAGTTTCATAAGGGTAAGAGAGTTTTATATTGGATGTATAATGGAATTATCATCGTTACGTAAGGTTTACAATGCTGTGTATGGGTATCCCTATTATTATGTAAGGGTACTAATGAGTTCCCCTAACCCATGTTAGGGAAACCCATGTAAGGGTACAAAAAACACTACATAAGGGTACTAGTGAGTTTCCATTATGCACGTGATGGTAACTCTTGTTAGGGGAACTCATGTAAGGCATGATCATAGTCCGCATAAGGGTAGATCAAATTTTTTATTTATCATGTAAGGATAAATAGAAACCTATATAAATATATAGTTGATCACATATTCATCTTCCCTGGTACCTATGTAAAGTTATAGATGATGAGTAATGGTAGCACCACTCACCTCTAATAGTATCACACCTAAAAAAAGTTACAGTAATATGTATATTTTTTTCTCATGATAGAACAATAGTACTGGTAGAATTTATATTTGTTTTAGTGGTAGTAAAATAGTAATTGTATCATGTATATTTCTTTTATTAGTTCCAAAATATTAATGATAGGATATATATTTTTTCTATCTGTATCAAAACAGTAATGATATCATTGATATTTTTTATAGAGGTTTCATGATAGTAATGGTAATATAACCTTACCTTAAATGGTATAAAAATTGTAATGGAAATAGAAATAGTAACAGTAACAAATCACCTATTTCAGTGGAAGTTAAAGAAACCATCTTCTAACATTATATAAAAAATATATTTTCTTTCACTAGTTACAAAACGTGTGACCATTGTAGAGTATAATAATATCAATAGGTATTTTTTAATCTAAGTACCCTATAGAAAATATTTTATTTTTAAATTTGATTTATTAGCAAATTATATTTTGCTAGAAATATAATTATATTTTTCATTAAGTATTTTGAGCATAAATTCATTATAAAATCACAGATGCATTGTTAGTGTAATGATCCTCTATTTCATAAATGTTTTGATGTTTCAATAAAATTTAAGTGTATTCAATTTATTTCAGCTACATTATTACTTTTAAAAAACTTTTATAATTTAATAACATTATTGAATTTTTTTATGGAAATAATTTTTTATTATATTCTCTGTTTTTATATATTTTTACTACAAGTCTGTAAGAGTATTTTTTTACCAGTTTACTTATCTAAAAATATTTTATATAATGTAATTAACATATTGATTTTTTTGAGTTCAATGCAGGAATTAGAGCTTAGAGAAAATATTCATTCAATACATTGTTGGTATTGGATAGATGTAAATAATAGACTACATGGGAGGCGTGAATAGTCCTTATAATTTTTTTAATAAATAATCATTTGTATGTTCCAATTATGTGAATAAATAATGTAGTGCGGTGTTCAAAATATAATGCAACGGAAAAAATATTAAACACAATATTTTTATAGTAGTTCAAACCACCAAGATCCTACTATACTCTTCAATCTTCTCAACTCAGTGAGAAGATCAGTACCACCTATGAATACTTACTTTTAAATTCATTATAACCTATTTACAAACCCTATATTTTACAATACCTAGAGGAATAACCAATAACTAAAATTTAACAGGAGTCACAACCTATACATGAATTTTTATAGAGGTCATAACCTATATTGGCCTCACTTTTATTTGGGAGTCAAAACCCAAGGACCTTACTTCAGGTTTGTAGAATAACCAATACCATACATTATTTTGATTGAGAAAATCATAAAACGACTCTTTAGAATAAATAGAATATAAACTTATTTAACAAGGAAAAACATAAAAAAGATAAAATGGATGAGAAAAGGATATAGAAGTTGATGAAGCTTGATTATCACAAACCAGTTATGCAATAGAGAGTCAAACATTGAAGATGCTTTTTGATTTCACCAATGAAATATTATTTTCAGATGATCTCAATAGCGTGTCTAGTAATTTTTTTATTGTTTTTATCAGAACATGACTCACCCTTTATTTATATATAAATATTAAATGGTCATCTATATCTATTGATTCTCATTGCGTGAGAGTTTCCTAAACTCCCCTGTTAATCAATGGGTAGAAATAGAAAATATGGAAACATATTACTATTATATGTTTTAAACTTCATGTGTATTAAAGGAATAATTTTTTTGCTCTCTAATTTCCATACTAAACTTACATAAATAGAATTCAATATTCTTGTTATTACATATAACAATTATTTAATTAAATATAACAATAAACACCATTATAAAAATCTTACAGTAATTAAAAAATTAAAAAAATTATAAATCAAATGAATAAAATGAATAATCTATAACTTATTAATTCTAAAAAATATTTTCACAACATTTTTTAATCAATTTTTTAATATTGTTTGTTAGAATATATATGATAATTTCATAACATAAACTAATCTAATTAAAATTATAATTCACTAAATATTAAAATATCATTAAAATAGATAATTTTTACAAAAATACTGCATGTGTGACTGTATATTTAATTTATGCTCAAAATATTTAATCAAACATATAAATATATTTTTGAAAAAATATAATCTACTAATAAATTAAAATAACAATTAAAATATTTTATATTGGATGTAGCAATTAAAAAAATAATAATCCTGGTTGAGATCGTGCTACAGTGCAGTGGTTGCATATTTTATAACTAAAAATAGAAGAAATATTTTTTAACTGATGGTAAAAGATGCTTACTACCGCTACCACCGAAATAAAGGATCCCCAAATGCTACTATTTCTGCTAATGTTAATAATGTGATACCGTCAGAACAAAGTCACATGATACCATTATTGTAAGAAGGAGTGCTTCTGGTAGAATAAGATACCTATGTTATTGGAGGATGAATTAGATGCTTATACTATTAGAGTATAGATATGCTACTTTCTGAGAGAGAAAAAACTCCACTACCACTCTGCATTCTACTGTTGTAGTTGCCATACTGGTGCTACCATTGTTGTGAAGAAAGTGATACCATTAATAGAGGGTAGTGCTGCTACCATGAATGATCATTCTACCATCATCAAGGTCATATAAAGCTGAGAAGTTTCAATTGTTTAACATGATGTAGTAAAAAAATGTGGAAGAACAAACATGAATGAAGTGTAAGGATATAATGTATTGAGTTTTTTGAATCAGGTTGAAAATGAATACCTTTTTGAAATTTTCAATTAGTGGGGAGGCGATTTTCTAATCCACTCACTAGAAATCAATTCTGAGACTTCTAATAGATTTATATGATGTTTTTGGGTTTTTTAGATGCTTGGAGAGTGCCTTAGGAGTTTTAGATGTGTTTTAAGAGCATCATAGGCCAAATGAATTGTTTTGGAATAGCAGATCATGGTGCACAATTTGTGGTAAACCATTTGTCCCCTTACAACTAACTGTGCGGCCCAGTTTGGTATTTCCACATAGTTTTGGAAAACCATGCATGGGAGGTGACTAACTATGCGAGGTTCTCTACAGAAATTGCAGTGGGATTCCACACGGTTTGCACCACAGTCATGGAAAACCACACACAAGCAGTGTGAGGGTGACCTTTTGGGTTGTAGGTTTGCAATGTAGCTCGCACAGTTACCACACGATCTTGTAAACCATGTAGGTAAATCATGTGTCATGTACATGGTGTTTTTTATGTTTTCTTTATTTTTATTTTTCTCTTCTCCCCATTTCCTTTCTTCTCCCTTGTCACGCACAGAGTAATGGGGGAGCTCTATTTCTCCTAGTCCTTTGGTTTTTCACCTGAATCTTTATCCATGGTACGATTTCAGATTCTTCAGTGAATATGGAAGCATAGAAGTAAGGATCTCCTCAACCTAGCTTTCCTTCATCCTTGTTTTAACCTCGAGGAGCGTTGTATCCATTTGAGTTATTTTCCACTATTTTTAGGGCATTGGATGGAAAATCAGATCTACTTCAAATGGATTCGAATTGGAGCTCGATATTGTATGTTCCTACATCTTCGGGCCAAATGTAGGTGGTGAATATTTCACTTTTTATTTTCTTATTTATTTTGGGGGTGAGAATTGTAAGGAATGTTTGGGTGTTTTGAGAGAGACCCTGTTATATTTTTTTTCTTCATACCAAAATGACCGTGCAACCCTAATGAATGCCTATGGGCATGCCTAGTACTTTTTAACTTGAGTGACGTTGGTTTAGAGACTGTTTCTCCCTGGGTTGATTTGGACCAAGGTTCCAAATTCATTTAAAATGAATTGTTTTTTACTTGAATTGAGTTGGTTATTCAATCACGAGGCATTCAAGACCTCTATATTAATTTTTTATGATTTTTTAAACTATGAAATTCAACTGTCTGAATTAAATTTCTTATTTAATGTGTTTTTCTTGAATTGTATATAAGAAATTTCTTAAATTACATGAGATGGGACCTATGGGGTAGTGACAGTTATATCCTAGGATGTATTGGGATATCATGGACATTGGGATTGGGAATCGAGGATGTTAGATTGAGGTGACCAGGCCATCAGGTTTGGCATGGACCAAGATGTATTGGTATAACATGACCATCAGGATTGGGCATCGAGGACATTAGATTAAGGTGGAGAGTCCATAAGGTTGGGCATGAATCATGATATTGGATTGCATGGCCATCGATTTTGAGTTACACAGCTATAGGGGAACAAGTTTCCAGAGTTGATGTATCTTAGGTACACTATATTGGTGATTACTACTCACTAATGATGACCAATGTGCTGAATTTAGTCATGTGCACAAAGTTTGACACAGTGATGAGTTGGTTTTGACCACTCGTGTGGTTATATGCCCCCAGTAGTATGACTTAGGAAATGTGTTGGTGGTGATTTCCATATAAATCCACATGGAAGGTTAAAAGACTTCGATTGATAGTGGTGAGGCTATCAGTTTGGGGATAAGGCTCACCAAGTAACACTATGTGAAATTTAGTAATTAGCGGTGAATTCTTAAACCACAAATATATATATTTTTTCAAAATATCGTAGTTTTTTTTAAAAACCCGATACTAAAACATTTTTTACGGATGAAACTTATCCCCCTGAGCACGAAACCCCCACCCCTCTTCCCCTCACCCCATAAAACCCCTCATCGTCGGCCCTTGACCTCATCAAACTATAACCACTCATCATCGGCCCCCAAACACATGGAACCCCTCGCCCCATCGAACTATAGCCCCTCACCACCAGACCCCGACCCCGTTAAACCCCTCTTCCCATAGAACTTTAACCCCTCTCTGCCGACCCCCAAACCCATCAAACCCTAGCCCACCAAACTCTAAAAACTTTTCTCTGACCCCAACCTTGTAAAACCCTGGCACTTCGCTAACCCTATCCCCTCACTGTGAACCCCCTTTTCCCCCTCTCCACTAGCCCCCTTCTCCGTGGACATCTTGAAACCCTACTCAGATGAACTGTCACTCCCCAATTTGAGGCAATTCACCCTTTTATTATATAGTTTTGGATTTTATATAATGTTTGGGATCAAGAATGGGTCTGTTCTAGATAAAGGAACATTGGATCCATGTACATGTGATGACCTGACCAGTAGGATGATATTCTTATCACGAGTAAGGAATTATCCTAGTTGGATCAATGCATTTTTTATTTGTGTTTTCGAATGTGAAATTGATATTCCAATTTGATGAAATAGATAAATTGTTTCTAGTATTTATATTTAATTGAAATAAATTTGTATGTTGTTTTGGGTTTTCTCCCTATAGTTTTATTTATATTTTGAATTGTGATCTAAGCTGTTCTATTCCTAGTGGGGTGTGTGGTAATATTTTGGTTGGATTTCCTACTAGGCATGATTAGTATAACCATCCATATAAACAATGGTGTGTGTTCAAATAAAACACTGGTTATGATAAACCATTTTATTTATAAATAAAAAATATTAATTATGTTTTGTAATGAGTTTATAAATGAAACATTTACATTTTTCCTGCCTTATCCCCCAAGATTCTTCTATATAAAATATATTTATTTTTAATATTCCATTATTAAGAAGTTTTATTGTTAAAATTTTCATTTAAAATCATTTAATCCCTTTTGAAAATAACTATTAAATGTGAGTCATTTTCTATTTTTTATAAATAATTCAAAAAAAGGTTATGAATTATCTTTTCGCAGTCTCTATTTTTTTCCTTTAAGTTCTTATCAATATTCCTTTTTAATATATTTTTATATTATTTGATATAGCGATTTTATATCATGAAATATAATTATTTTTTAAAAAATTTAATATTTTAATGATGAGTGAAATTATTGAATGAAATACATTCCCTTTTTTAAATATATTGTAAATAATATATGATTCATTATCACGACTAATGTTTATTTACCAAATGTTTTACTTTATTTCATTTGATTCTCATTTTATCTCTATGGGTTCTAATTATTTTTATTTTTGATGGATTTATGATTATTTTAATATTCCTATGAAACACATAAATATATTATGTATTATAATGAAAGGAGTGTCCCTAGGATTATATAACCCCCAATCAATAGGGTAATTCTTAATGTTTCATGAGTTATATATGGTTGGGTAATGTTATGTATGAATCATCCATATTTGTATGCATGAAAATGAGCGCCGCCCCCTGCCATCTTCAGGGTGCCCCCTGTGTATCCCTCGCTGGCCTCACAACTATGGTGATAAAGAATTACTAGGTTCACCTAGACTTAGTGACCCTATGGTGTTTCTCTCATGATGCCTATTTTAAATTAATAAAAGTATGATTTTTTTGATATTATTTTTCATAATATTATTTATGATTGATTTAATTTTTTTTTACTTTGACTTTTTTAGTACTTATATAATTCTTATTATAACTAATTGGGTTTTGTTTTTTCATTTCTATTTATGTATTTTCGTACTTAGTAATACTTATGTGTTTTAATTAAATTATTTTCAATGGGTTATCAAATAATTTTTTTTATAAAAAAATAAAGGCTATTGCTATGGAAATATTTTAAATTGATAATAATAAATATATATATGGTTATAGTTATAAGGATTAAATATTTATGATGAAAAAAGAAGAACAAAAAAAAGTTTAGAGACATCTGAAGATAGTCTGTTTGAAGAAACTTGTAGGGAGACTACTAATGACATGCTCAAATATACACACATCCCCCACTTCCAAATCGTTGTGTTATACAACAATACTCCAACCAATACAAGATTTTTAGAATTAAAGACACATAAATAAATTCACTTCCCAATTTCTAGAATGATATGAAGCCCAAATGTTGACTAGGTTACATATTTTCTTGAAAATTTTATTGGAGAACTGGTATGGTAGTTAGTGAAAATATGGAGACACAATTAGAGGTGCATAAAAATAAGAGTGAGTATAGGAGAGGTAAGAAAATGTATAAAGAAGGGAACAAAGTATACATGAAATAATATTAATCTTGAAGGAAATCATACCAACTGACATAGGTAGCTTGGCCTCACAGTAATGACATAAAATGGGTTTTTAGATTTAAAATATTTGACACACTCCTTGGCTTCATTTCCATAAACTATAGGTAACATTACCTTGAGTAGAGTATTGGGGTTCGATATCCCTGTGTTCTTAGTTTTTTTGTATGGGAAATTATTATAATTTTCCTTCCTACCTTTTGAAAGAGGGTAGGCTATTTGTTTTGCTGACGTATTGAAAATGGGGACCAAAAACATGGAATAAACATGATATGTGAAGAAGAGGATGCAACTTTAGCTGATACAATATCATATATAGCTACTTCATCATCTTCACATATCAAGTCTATTCCAAGTTTGTTGTCACCACGTTTGATGTGTCAACAAAAAAAATAGCATACCCTCTTTCAGAAGGTAGAGAATGAAATTTTATTAATTACCCATCCAAAAAAATAGAAACACTAAGTTTTCAAACCATAATACAACACTCAAGGTCATGCTACCCACAGTTGATGGAAATTAAACCATGGAGTGTGTTAAATATTTTAAATATGAAAACCCATTTTCATCATTACTATGAGGCCAATTTACCTATGTCAGTTGGTATGATTCTCTTCAAATTTCATATTCTTTCATGTTTACTTCATTTCATTTTTCATAGATTTTTCTTCCTCTACCACACTAACTCTTGTTTTTATTAACCTCTACTTGTCCCTCCATGTTTATAAAAAATTCCATACCAGTTATTCAAGAGAATTTTCAAGAAAAGATGTAACCCAGTCAACATTTGGGCTTCATATAATTGTAGAAATTGGGTAGTGAATTGATTTATGCATTGTGAAAATTCAAAAGCATGTCTTGGTTGGAGGATTATTGTAGAATACAACTATCTAAAAGTGGGGTACTTGTATATATTTGATCATGTCATTAGTAGTCTCCATGAAAGTGTCTTCAAACTGACCATATTTAGATGTCTCTAAAATTATGTTTGTTTTTCTTCATTTTTCATCATAAATCTTTAATCCTTCCAACCATAAGCACACATATATTTATTGTTGTCCTTTTAAAATAATTACACATCAATAGAATTTATTTTTTTGATGAAAATTTTGATTCCAAAATACATTGAAAATATTTTAATTATTTGTATACACATAATCCAAAATAATATATTTAATATATTATTTATTTTTCAAGGATTTTTGTTGCATATAAATGTAACCACCTATGAAATTCTGTAAAAATATTATTATGAATATAAGGGAATTCATTATCCATTTTGTTAATATTTTCTTTTGAATTATTAAATTTCACTAATTTTTAAAATTAAAGTATTTAAGATTATATAACCACTAATAATGTTAAAAATATATTTATAAATAAATATTTTTGTGTTATTTAGAATATTCTTCCTAGAAAGGTCCCCAAAGTTTCTAGTAGGTATCACCCTATTTAAGGTTCTCCTTAGTTGCTAACCATATTTTGTGGAAATCAAGGTTTTTTAGAGGTAGTGAAGTGGCTTGAAGAAGTTGATCATGTATTCAGAGTGTTTAGAAATCCAAAATTTGTTAGAGTTTGTGATGTTCTGGGTCTGCTTCTGGGTCCATCTTTGGAATAATGATAGTTATTTTCCCTGCCAAAGATGTAATTTTGGATGATGTGGGATGTTTTTAATTCCATCTTTGTATAATGGTTTATACTTAGAGAGGTAAAGATACAGAAAAGGGAAGAACTCAATAGTGTCCATCAAGGTCAGCAGATGGTGAAGGATTATGTAAAACACTTCAAAGAGCTGGTTTCCTTTTCTCCAGAGGTGGTTTCGTAGAATCTGTTGAAAGATTATCTTTTCATTGGGGGTGTTAATCTAGTGATCAAGGAGTGAGTCCTCTTCTCTAAGGATATCCATTTTGAGAAGTAGGTGGAGGAAGCATTTTTGGCTGAGTTGTTTTGAAATAAGTATACAAAACATTGGCTAAGTTGTTGTCTCTTTTGTTGGGGTGAAGCTATTTGGAGTTTCCCCATTTTTCGTTTTTTGGATGTTGTAAGTTCTTCTTTTATTATAAAATTCTAATGAAATTATCCTTTCATAGTTCAAATGGTTTTTTGAATGTTAAACTTTTAATGGAGAGCCTTTAATGAATCAGTTCCCCTCTTTCTATCGTGCCTATTTGGAGATGTCCATTTATGTTGAATTTTAGCCTATTTGTCAGCTGTATGATCAACCAAATATATTTATTCGACATTATTTACCTCTAATTTTGGGAAAACCCAATGTATTATCATTGGATCATCCTTCCCCTCACCTCCATTGTTGATCATGGGGTTATAGTGGATGATATTTATTGATATTTGGTGATTATTTGATAATATCTACATTGGTTACATGTGTTCTTCCATTTAATATTCATTGGTGTTTGGTTACTTTGATTCATGATAAGTTTGGGTTGCATTTTGATATGTGTAATGGAAAGATGAAATATATGGGATTGTGTGGTGGCTGATTGTTGTTTCATATAGTGGTGAAAACAGTTGTCATTATTGTCCTATGATGCCATAGTTGTGTTATAGTGTATGCTTGTTTAGTTTTTTTATTAATTGAAATATGAAATGTATGGGTATGTGCATTTGTTTTTTAGGGTAGTTCTGGGTTGTTTAATATACATATGGATTTTTTTTATAAATAAACATTTAGAAAAGGTTCAAACCGCCACTAAATATGACATATTTTGTTATTTAGTGGAGGTTAAAACTACCTACAATAATGATGCACTATTAATTTAGCGGCTAATTTTTTCATTATATTGGCATTTTTCAAACTAAAAAAATTTAGGCTTTGGCAGCGATTCTAACCGCCACTATATCCTCATTATTATTTTTCCCATAAAACCTCCACTAAAATGAGGAAAACCACTAATAAATACAAATTATATGATTCTTACCATAAATCACCTCTAAATGGAAGGAACCACTGTGTATTGGATGCCAACACCAACTTTTGTGATAGGTTTTTGAGACCATCATAGAACTATGTGGCGACGGTTTAAACCACTGTGAAGTAAAAAAAGCCGCCGCTAAGCAATTATTTTATTTTAGTGTATGAGGTCATGGTCCTGTAATTTTATATGAGTATAGAAATCTCTATTTCTCTGATTTTCAGTCCATGAGATTATGTGTGATTTTGAGCAGGGGTTTGTGGGACTAGGTCACTATTTTTTAGGGTGTGCCTTTGGGATGTCAGTACTTATTGAGACATGAGGTGTCAGGAGGCATGTGGTGTCAGGTTACATGATATGAGGTGGAACCTGAGGGTTCATTTGGACTATGATAATTTAGGTATACCATGATCCATAGTCCAAGGATCCTCTCGGATTTAGATTCTAGCATTGGCTAAGGCATGTAACGACTTCCTAGTGGGAGTTAGGCACCAAGGAAGCTTTGTTTGTTTATCACTTTAAGCTGGTTTATTTCATTTTGATATACGCCTGATTAAACACTTATGTTGGGTATGAACACTTGGTTTGTACCCCATTGAGACTTGTTCTCACAACCTATACAAGACCTTTGGGTCACATGTAGACTTATGTTATTACGTACTTGTAAGGGATCAACCTCAGGGGTTGGTTTGTAGTGATGTTGAGCATGGGATATTGGCATGGGACCTTAAGCTCATGCATAGCTGGAGTTTCTATTTTAGTTTCCTTTTTTTTATGTCTTGTATCAACATGATTTTGGGTATGTAGCTACTGTAGTTGGTCTTTGGAGACTCTTTTTTGTATACTAATTTTTACGGCCTATATTGGGATGCATTCTATGCTTGTTTTCTTTTAGTTGCAAAAAGTGGTATGTTCGTATGCTATTATGTTTATTTATCTTCTACCTCTTCTATTTATTTATTTCTTATGATATTATATATTAAATTATGCTTCTACTATTAGTGGGTTTGGTTTGAGTATGCTAAATCTTATTTTCACTGCATGCTATTATATATACTCAAAATAGTATAATATCTATCCCTAGATGGTAAAACCTCCCCACTATACCTATTACACCCTCATTGATAGTTAAAAACCATTGGAATTCAGGGAGGTGTGCATAAGGCTAGCGACACCTGGCCCAATAATACTTTTCTAGTGGATAATCAGGCTGGGGAAGCTACAAGTAGTATTAGAGGAGTTCTTGACCGAGATTTAGTAGCATATTTTGACTGGATACTAATGAGATCGACACTTCCTTTTCTTTTCTGATGGTCTTAATATTTGGGTTATGAAAAAATGGAGATTAGGTGTTGTTGGAACTGGGTTTATATCTTATTTTTAGGATCCTACAACCCTAGGTATGAGGATCAGACCAAGTTGACTTGGGTGGGAATATCCATTCTATCTTGTTTATTTTACATTTTATATGATTTCCCCCTCTATGGTTTAGTTTTTATGTGATGTTATATATTGAAATATGAGGCCCTTAACATGGTAAGGTAAGGGAGAACATGAAATCTTGTTTTGGTATAACAAAGTATGATATTTTTACCTTGTCCTAGTACATCAAAGTGTGTTTTCATGGCTTTTTATAGACACATTTTAGGGTATTTCAATTTTATAACTACATGTATGTTTTGTAAAATAATAATACCATGTGATAAATATCAAATTCCTAGTAAAATGTGAAATTCCATGATATAATTTATTTTTAATGGTGAAATTAAATATTCCATGTGATGTATATATAAAATTCTTGTGATATGTGATATGGTCCTGGATCTTATACGACTAGGCAGATAGTCTAGTACGGGATGATTTTGATCATTAGGTTGGGAGACTCAGTTATTGAATTGAGAAAATGTTGGTTGACATGATAGGCATGACCTGGGGGTATTATTGATACTTGGATCTTGTATGAGCGGGTAGGAATCCATGAGGTCGTGATTCCATGTGGCATGGTTACAGTAGAAAAGGGTATGGATAGTGAGGATACTCTTCCTTTTTACTAATTTCCTTATCTGTGTTTTATATATTATATATATGGGTTTTATGAACATTTGATGGTATTCAATGGGTTCCTCCTAGAAGACTCAGATGGAGCATCTGGTAGGTTATGGTTGGGTGCCACATATGGATGATCAGGTTGAGGCCCCTGAGTGTCATGAAGAGCATGAGTCACTGGTACAACCATATGTACATGCTCAGGTTTAGGTACCAGTGGAGGAAGATAAGTTTCAAGATCTCATAGTGCTTGGGGTGTGGTTTGATGAGAATATTCATAAGAGCTTGGTACATGTTCTCCAGGGTGTTTAAAGGAGTTATTATGGAGGATATCCATCAATTTCATATCTTACTCGAGAGTTTTAGTCACAACACCCACCGCTTTTTTAGGGTGAGGGTAGTCCTTAGGTGGTTTAGAATTTGATCAAGAGCATGAAGAAGATTTTGGAGAATCTTGAGATACCTCTAGGGGGACGATAAATCTTGATACATACATGCTCCTAGGACCGGATAAGCGATTGTGGGATGTTCATGTGCAGTTTAGAAGATATGAGGGACTAGACTGGATGTACTTTCAGGCTAGGTTCTTTCAACATTTCTTTTCGAAGATGCCGAGGGATGAAAGGGATCAAGAGTTATTAAGACTTACTCATGGTGACATGTCTATCATGGACTATGCAGTGATATTCACCGAGTTATCTCACTTCACACCCGGTATGGTCAGTAATGACACCTCGAGGTTGATGTTCTTCGAGGATGATCTACGACATGCCATTTAAGTTCAGGTGAACATATTTAGGCTGGACTCATTTTATGAGGTAATGAACCAGGTTCTCATAGATTTGGAAAACCTGATGGGTAGGTCTTGATTAATCTAGGCAATAGCTTCTGGATAATTCGGTGGTGACACTTCAGATGGAAAGAAGTGAGGCCAAGATAACTTTCAATAGGGCAGTCCAGACAAGGACTTAAGAAGACCACCTCATGGTGGGTCGTATAAAATTTTCTTTAGTGTGGGAAGCTAGGAAATTTACAAACTTAGTGTGAGTGACCTAAAAAGGAGCATTGGGCATGTGGATAGGTTGAGCATCTTGATAGGTTCTGTAGGAAACCTTCTTAAACATTTAATAGTTAGGGACCGGGGCAGACACAACATTCTGATATCAGTTCAGGATCGATACCAGGTGAGGGTATCCAAGCTTTAGCTGCACACAAAGGTCATGGTATAGATGGAGGGACCCAAAATTTGGGTCAGTGGCTAGTGGATGGTGAAACATCAAAGGGAGGACATGATTTGGTAATTTGTGCTTCAGGCCAGGTGCATGATGGGGAGGTGCTAGGATATGAGTAGGCTGGTGATCCGACGATGGTTAGAGGTATGCTATGGGAGTGACAGTGATTGATTTTATTTTCCTTTAGTATGGACTATTTAGGCACACCCATTTTGGTTCACAAGGTGCACGCGCTATGTAAATGGACTGACTAAACACTATTTATTTGGTTGGTATCATATGAGATGTGTTATATATTTATATGAGGTTCTTGGAATTAGGTGCATTATTGGATGTAAGTTTTTGAGGTGCCTTGGGAATAGGGGAATCGAAGATTCAAGTTAATTGAGGTGTGTGGAATCCAAGAATCATGACTGTTCCATAATTGATTGAGGTACGAGGCACTAAGACTTGTTTGAGGATTTGTGGTGATGTAGAACCTCGTAGTGCTGTATGTGACATAGGCTCAAGGCGGGAACCGATGCGGTGAAGGATGTAATTTGTGTGTCTGGTATTAGGAAGGAGAACCATATGAGGTGAGGGAGTGAAGATTCATTATTGGAGGACTGTGAGTCTCATAATTAGTCATTGGACCTATGAATGATTTGATTTTTGGTCGGGATGTGACCGGGTTAAGAAATTCCTAAGGTGGGGAGCCCCCTTGAGGTAATTGGCCCATACCCTTGAGACCATGGTAGTCTGGGATAAATTTTACTAGGATGGGTATGTTTGGTACCATCTCTAGGATTCATTCAATAGCTTTGGGATGAGTTATATTAAGGTGGGGAGACTGTAATGTCCTATGTTTTTGAGTCGGGCTGAAAATAAATCCCTTTTTGATGTTTTCAATTAGTGCGGGTTCCCTTTTCTAATCAGATTATCAGAACAAAATTATGAGAGTTAATTTAGCTTTATACAATATTTTGGGTTGGTTTAGAGGCCTGGAGAGTGCCTCAGGTGTTCTAGATTCATTTTCAAAGAATCAGATTCCAAATGAACAATTTTGGAATAGCTGGTTAGGGTGCATAGTTTGGCCTAAACCGTGCGACCCCTTCCAATTAACCGTGTGACCTAGTTTTGCACTACCATGTTGTTTGGGTAATTTTTGTGTGGGATGAGCACAACCATGAAAGGTTATCTATAATAATTGAAGAGGGATTCAACATAGTTAGGGAAAACCATTCCAAATCCATGTGAGGGCGCCATTTTTGATAGTATCTTTGAACTGTAGCTCACATAATTACTGCACGGTTTGGTAAAACCTATGGGTAAACCGTTCAGCCTATACATGGTGTTTTTTAAGTTTTTATTTTTCCTTATTTTTTATTTTTCATTCCCCCTTCTTTCCTTTCTTCTCCCTTGTCATGCACACATCATTTGGGGGATCTCCATTTCTCCTCCTCCATTGGGTTTTCTCCCGCCTCTTTATCCATGGTCCGATTTCAGATTTGTCAAAGACTATAGAAGCATATAGGTAAGGGTCTCCTCACACTATCCTTATTTCATCCTTGTTTTTGTCTCATGGATAACTATATCTATTTGAGATACTTCTCCCTATTTTCAGGGCATTGGATGGAAACTCAGATCTACTCCAAACGGGTTCGAATTGGAGCTTGATATTGGAAATTCCTATGTCATTGGGTCAAAGGTAGGTTTTGAATATTTCACTTTGTATTTTTTTGGTCAGTTTGGGGATGAGCCTTTTAGCGCGCATTTGGGTATTTTGGGTGATCCCCAGTTATAGTTTTTTCTTTATATCAGAATGATCAAGTAACCCTAAGGGATGCCTATGGTCATGCCCAGTATTGTTTTAGTTGAGTGAGGCCGAGTTAGAGGATGTTGTTCCTTGGGGTGATTCGGATATTGGTTCCAAATTCATTTAAAATGTTTTTTTAACTTGAATTGAGTAATTTATTCAATTATGAGGTAGTCAAGACCTCGATATTAAATTTTCATGATTGTTTAAATTTTTATATTCAACTATCTAAATTGAATTGCTTATTTAAAGTGTTTTTCTTGAATTGTACATATGAAATTTCTTGAATTTCCTGAGATGGGACCCAAGGGGTCATGACGAGCATGGACCATGATGTATTGGGATTGCATGGCCATCGAGGTTGGACATCAAGGACATTAAACTAAGGCAGTGAGGTTGTTAGGTTGTGCATGGACCATGATATTGGATGAAATGGACATCAATTTTGAGTGACACGGTCATATGAGAATGAAGTTTCCGAGTTGATGTGGCTTAGGTATACTATATTGGTGATTACCTCTCACCTGTGATGGACAAAGAACCAAATTGAGTAGTGTGATCATAGATTTAATTTTTGATGAGGTGGTTTTAACCACTCATGTGGGTAGAGGACCCTTGATAACATGACTTAGTAAATGTGTTGGGGGTTCTTACCTTAGAAAGCCACATGGAAGGTGAGGAGCCTTCGGTTGATAGTGATGAAGCAATCAGTTGGGGACTGAGGCTCACCACACTTTAGGTAGTGGACCTAAACTTTTATTTGAGAAAAAATATCACTATTCCTTTGATTATTAGGCCTTGGGCCGATGTGTTCTTTCAAGCTGGGATCCACGGGTTCAGGTCACTATTTTCTAAGGCATTCGTTCAAGATGTCAATACTTATTAAGACACAAGGTGGAGAGAGATCAGTGGTGCGGAGATACATGATTTGAGGTGGAACTTGAGGGTTCACTTGGACTGTGCTACTTTAGGGATACCTTGATCCATGGGACAAGGATCCACTCTGATTTAGATTCTAGCATTGGTCGAGGCTGGTAACGACTTTTGGGTGGCTGTTGAGCACTAAGGAAGCTTTATTGTTTTATCTATTTGAGATTCTTGATTTTATTTTGATATACTTCTACTTAAACACTTATGTTGGGTATGAACACATGGGTGGTACCCTACTAAGACTCGTTCACACACTATACATAGGCCCTTTAGAATGCGTATAGACTTTATGTTAATACGTATAGGTAAGATATTGGTTTCGAGAGCTGGTTCATAGTGCTGTTTAGTATGGGATGTTGGAATGGGACATTGTGGTCGATCCTAGCTGGAGTTTCTATTTTAGTTTCATTTTTTATTTATTGTATAAGCATGATTATTGGTATGTAGCTACTATGGTCGGCCATTAGTGACTCTTTTTTGTATACTGATATATACGACCTGTATTGGGATTCATGATTTGCTTGTTTTCTTTTTGTTTCAATAAGTGGTATGTTGCATTAATGTTCTATTTATTTATATTCCGCTACTTCTATTTATTTATTAATTCCACTATTGTATATTGAATTGTGTTTACACCATTGGTAGGTCTGGTTTGACTATAATGAGCCTTATTTCCACTACATGCTATATTATATTCTCAGACAAGTATAATATCTATCCCTCAAGGGTATAGACTCCCCACTATACCTCTTACACCATCACTGCTAGTCAGTATCCTTTGGTGTTTGGGGAGGTGAACCTAAGTCTAGTGGCACCTGACCATATGGCATTTTTCAGGTGTCTAATCAGGATGAGGATGCTAAAAACGAGATTCATGCATTATGCATGCTACCGCTACGGTGTTAGTTGTTCTTATCCCATGTATTTTTATCTGAGTGAGGAATAAGATAGTTACTTCTTGAGAGTGTGGCTTTCTAGTGCATCCATGGTGGATGAACAGTGTTGTAATGCTTCTACTGGTGTAAAACCAATATTGGGAAAGTAAGAAGGAATACTGAGAAGACAATGGAATTTTGGAATCTTGATGCATGAATGAAATTAACTATCCAATAGGGTTTGATCCTCCCCCATTTATAAGTGTAGGGTCCTCAGTAGATATTCCCCTAAAGGATTTCACTATGATGTTAGGAATGCATTACACCAAATTTGAATAGCCTCTTGATGTTGATGTTGGGAGAATAGATTTAGGGAATTTTAGATTGAGAATATTGACATAAAATGACGCTATCATACCATTTATTTATAAATCAAAACTAGTGAGATTCACATCAATTCCATATAACCATTTTGATCAAAAGTAACTTTGGTTTGATCGAAATAAGGAAACCTTTGGAGGGAGGCAACCAATTAGAGATCAAATTTCAAAATCCAATCATCAAGACTAATTTCCTCATTATTTGGTTGTAAAAAGTTATTATTTTTTATTTTTTTATTTTTTAGAGAGATATATATATATATATAATTAAATAGTTTACTAAAAATATATGTTTTTAAAATAATTTAAAAATCATTTTGGCACACACAAACAAACATATATATTTATGGAAAAATCACATCCCATGGTGATTTTTTTAAATGATAATCCTTTAGATTTGTATCATATTTCTAATGTGGGATTCCAAAAGTTTTTATCTAACTCATAAATACACACCTCCAAAATATGTGGGTCTCACTAAAAAAATTTTATTTATTTTTTATGAATAAAATTATAACAACCCCTACTTTTATTAATAAATATTAACTCTCTATATGAAAATTGAATAATTATACAAAATAATGATATTTTTCAATAAAAACCTTTAGTTTGTATTAGTATCTCAAAGTTTTTATGAGATTTAAATGTTGGGGAATCACTAAACCTACTAATCATTAATATGGTTGTGTGGTTATATCATTTTCATAAATTCTCTAAATAGTGAACCCATTAACTCGTGTAAGATGCGGTGCCACTTCTACGTTTACATAGGAAAAATATTACAATACATTTCTTTTATTATAACATATAACTCATTGTTTCTTAATGAATTACATTGAAACCATTTACTTGGGGTTATAATTTTCAATATCAATAATCATCTTATAAATTGTTTTTACCCAGTAAACACTTTGATTACATTATACCTAAATGAAGTGTTGGTTTTTTATTATTAAAATGATTTATTATATGTTTTTTAAACCTATATCTTTTTTTTGTATGAATGATCTCTCTCAGATTTTTTTTGTAAATGTATCTACTAGGTTTTTACACAATCTCACATAGAAAATTATTATGGTACTGTCTTGTAACTATTTTCTCACATAATTATGTCACAAAATTTTATTTATAGACTTTCTATTGTACATGAATCTATATGATTTTGATAATGTTTCTTCACTATAATAATTTATAGAGATTATAGGCATCATACTAGTCCCTAATCAAATATAAAATAATAGATTTCTAATACATTCAACTTCCTTAACATATGTCACTAAGTTGAAAAACTATGACTCTATGGTCATTTGTGAAGTATAAGTTTGTATCTTACTCACCAAAGAAACTTCAAAACCTCCAAGAGTAAACAACCATCTAGATATGGATAGATTATCACCAATATTGGTAATCCAACTCACATCAATGCATCATTCTAATCCATCTGGATAATCATTATAGTATAAATATAAATATTATGACTTTTTAAACTATCCAAAGATTATAATTATACATTTATAATGATTCTAACTGATATTAATAGTATATCTACACATTTTACAACCTTAAAAAGAAATATCAGGTCTCAAAAATGCATTTCATACATTAAAGAACCAATTTCACTAGTATACTCAAGTTATTCTATGTCTCTACTCATATTCATAAATAGTTTAAAACTAAAATCAAAGTGAGTATTAATATCCTTGAAACCAATATGATCAACTTTATTTAAAAACTTTTCTTTGTAGTTAGAATAAACTAATAATAACCCACACTTTTTTTTTAACTTTAAAATATAAAATATCATTATCTATTCCAAGGTACTTCATTTTAGATCTAGAGGAAAGATAATTATTTATCTCATTTAAACCAACCATATTAGTTTGTAAAATTAACATATCATCCACATATGGACACACAATAACTCTATATTACTTTTTAAACTTTAAATAAACACATTTATCCACATTATTATAATTATAACCATTATATAATATAGTAGAATCGAAATTTTTATGCTATTTCTTCAGAGCTTATTTAAGTCTGTAAAGTGATTAAACTTGTTTACATACTTTATTTTCATTACATTTCAAACCAAACACTTATGATTGTTTTGTGTAAATCTCTTAATTTAAATCTCCATTTAAAAAAAATTTAACATCTATTTTATATACATACATATTATCAATTGAATCTAATGAAAACAAAATCCTTATTGTAGTAATTAGAGATACGAGAGAATAAGTATCAAAATAAGGAACCCTTTATTTTTGTCTAAAACCTATGAAAAAAAATATTTCTTTAAATTATTGAATGTTACCATGGGAATAAAACTTATTTATAAAACACAATTTATAACCAATAGGTTTTTAATGTATTGGTAAATCCATAATGACCCATGTCCTAGAATGGAATCCATTTAATCATTAATTACTTCAATCTAGAAAGAAAAATATCTAGAAGTCATAAATTATTTATATGTATTAGGTTATATTCTATAGTCAATACCGTATGATATGAATTTAGAATATGATTATCTTAATATATTTAAGCAAATAAAACTATGGAATAAAGAGAAATAAAATTTGGATATAGATGTTTCTCCTTCCTAAGTCTTGGGATCTATTTATGTTAAACGTCAGAATCATCATTATTATCAACTATTTTATTTGACCTAGATGAAGTACAAGAGATAGGGGTGGGACGAATAATATCATCCACACCATATTTATAAAATTTATTTTAAAAAAACTCGACATCCCTTAATTCAACAATGACATCATCTTATAAATCCAAAACTCCATATACATTTATCTTTTCTACATATCCCACAAGAAAACCATTAATTTCGATAGTAATAATTTTGTTTATTTTAGTACCAAGAACTCTATAGTAATCTAAACACCCCAAATATTAAAAATATGAAATATTAGGTCTTCTACCTTTACAAATTTCATAATGGGAAAATTTATTTTTTCTATAAGAAATCCTATTATGAATATTACATTAATTCAATAAAGCTTCTCCCTTTAAATTTAATAGTAACTTAGATTTACTAATCATGTAATTTACCATTTCTAATAAAATATTATTTTTTCTTATTTCTAATCCATTTTTTGAGATGTGTAAGAAGAATTATATTGTTGAATTATACCATTTCTTTATATAAATCATTAAATTCATTCATAAAGTATCCGCCACCACTAATTGAGTGTAATACCTTAATAATTTTTATTAATTGGATTTAAAATTCATATTTATACTTCTTGAACATATTAAAGGCTTCACAATTTGTTCTGAGAAGATATATATGTAAATATCTACAATAGTGACCAACAAAAGTAATAAAATACCTTTTTTTCTCTATGAGTTAAAAAATAATTTAATTCAAAAATATCATAATGTAACAATTATAATATATCAAGATTTATATAAACACATTAGAATTTTTTTAAGTGTTTTTGATTATACATACATTTCAAATTTGTTACATTCATTTTTAAAGTTAATTTTGTTTAAATTCTCCATTAATTTTAATGAACTATAACTAACATATTCCAAACTATATTGCCATAAATCAAAGGACTCAATCACATAAAAAAAATATTTAATCATATTATTAATATATAGTTGTTTCAAACCATCATTTGAGTACCCATTCTCAACAAAAACACCTCCCTTTTATAAAGTAACATTATAAGATTTGAATAAAACCCAAAATACCTTCTTATATAGAAGATCAATGGAGAATAAATTATTTTGTATCTTTATTACACAAAACACATTTAGAAGATTCAACTTCTTCCCATAAGTAAAGTCTATTTCCATACTTCCTCGACCAAAAACATTGATTCATGAATTATTTGCAAGACATAATTCCTTCATGATAGTACTTTCATTAAATGTTATTAACATTGAATGATCCTTGAACACATGAACTATTTATCCATAATCAAGCCACCATACAATCTTTATAGAAGTCATATTGAATTCAAATATCATCAAAACTATATTTTCTGCAGCCAATATTTTTTTAGGGGTTCTTCACTTTCATTTGATCTAGATATTCCATTATAAAATTTACTGGTTTTATATAGACAAGACATTCAACTTTATTTTTTAAAGGATATATTTTATTCTTGAATTGCTGACCTTTCTTCTTGACATGTAACGAAGTGTTCTATGATGCCTTTCCCTCAATGAAATTAACCTTGGTATCAAATTAAAAATCCATACCCATGTCTCTCAACATGTATTATTCTTCAATGTAAAGGATATTTTTCAAATTTTCTAAGGAAATTTTCTCAATATTTTTACTGAGTGATTTAGAAAATTATTTCCACATGGGAGTAAATTTAGTAATAATTTCACCAACTTGGAAATTTAATGGTTTTATAATTTTAAGGGAAAGAAAAAATATTTCAACAACTAGGATCTCATGAAATTTCTCTAACACTAATATGTTATCAACCATCATTAACTTAAGATACTTTCAATTAGAAATGTATTGGTACCTTCATACTCAAATTTGTACTTTAATTTGAGTGCATCCCATATATCTCGAGTGGACTTCATTTTTTGAAACTAGTAATAATGAAGATTTGATAATGTTTTGAGGATATGTCCTCAACATAAAACATTATAATAATCATATTTTTTATTTATTTCATGAATTTATTCATCTTGAGTCATGTCAAATGGAGTACCTTTAAGATTTTTAGTAGGCTCAATAGGAATAGGAGGAAGGTTTGGTTCTAAAATGTAAAGAATATTTAATGCAATAAGAAAGAACTTCACGTTTTATTTCTACTGGAAGAAGTTGTTTCCATAAAAATGGTAAAGATTGAAAACATGTTGATTCATGACTTTAGGGGATTACAAATCAATATTCTATGTTCTTACTTGTGTTTAAAACTTTTTGATTGTTGAAAAAATTAGAAATTAGGTAGATAAGATACTGGAATTTTTGAATCTTGACACATGAATTAAATTCACTATCCAAAAGAGTTTGATACTCCCCCATTTGTTGGTTTTGTATTCTTAATTTAAATTTACTTTATGCATTTCACTAAGATGATGGGAATTCCATACATCAAAATACTATTCTAATTTTACATTTGTCATAGAATTTGTGCCTATTAATTTTGATGATGATTTAAATAAATAAAACTAGATTAATTATACGCTCAAATAATTAAATCAAATTTAATGTAATAAAGTGTGGAATTTGGTTAAAATAGGAAAAGATAAAAAAATCACTAGGAATAAGTGTATTTTTTCAAATAAACTTGATGAAGTTGAGTACACTGTAAAAGATAAAGCATGACAAGCAGCACATGGTTTTTATCAGGAAGATGGAATTGACTTTGACGATTATTTTTCTCATGTTTCTAGGATAGAGGCTAATAGAATACTATTAGATTTTTTTAAAAAAAATTAAATTATTTTAAATGGAGGTAAATTTTGAGTTTTTAAATGAAATACTTTTTAGGTAAGTATTTGTTAAAAAACACCCAAGATTTAAAAATAAAAAATTTCCAAATGATGTTTTGATACTTAATGAATTTTTATATGGTCTTAAGAAAGATCATAGATCTTAGTATGATGGAATAACTCAAATTAAATTAAAAAATTATTTTGAAAAAGGAAAGGGTGATCCTACTTTATTTATAAATCATTTTAAAAATTATATTTTGATTATAAAAATATATGTTGATGATATAATATTTTGTTCTACAAATTATTTTCTTTGTAATTTATTTTCTAAATTAATTATAGGAGAGTTTGATATGAGATTAATGGGAGAGTTGAAAATTTTTCTGGGTTTGAAAATTAATCATAGAAAATATAATATTTTATAAAATCAATATAAGTATGCTAAATAACTTATTAAATGTCTTAGCCTTGATTCATTAAATCCTATTAAAACACTGATGAGTACAAATTCCAAATTTAATTTGGATGAATCTATTAAGTGTGTTGATGTTAAATTGTATAGAGTCATTATAGGTAAATTAATTTATTTGACTATATCTCAAATGGATATAATCTTTTTATCTTGTTTGTGTGCAATATTTCAGTCAAAATCCTATGGGAAATCATCATAAATATGTTAAGGGAGGTATTAGATATATGAAAGGAAATATTATTATTAGTCCATTTTATTCAAAATAGAATTGTTTTGATTTAATATCATATTCGGACTCTAATTTTGGAGGTTGTAGGCTTGACTGAAAAATCACAACATATATGTTTCAATATAATGGTAAGAATATAATTTCATGGAGTTATAAGAAACAACCATTAGTGGAATTGTCTACAGTTTAGGATAATTATGTTGATACTACTAGCTATTGTTCTTAAAGTATTTACCTTAAACAGACTTTATTTGATTTTAATATTATCTTTTATAAAATCACAATATTCATTAATAATTCAAGTGTTATTTCAATTTATATTTTTTTCAATAATTTCAAAAATAAAAATATAGATGTAAGATTTAATTTTTTAAGAGATCATGTGAATAAAGAAGATATTAGTTTATAGTTTGTTCCAACTGAAAAACAACTTGATGACATATTTACTAAAACATTAAACTATGTAAGATTTAATAAAATGTAGTTTAAAATTGATATGTTAGAAACATAATATTTTGGTTATTTTAAATATTTTTTCACTATATATTTAAAACGAGATGCATTTTTTTTGTTTATAGTTTCTTAAATATTCTTATTTGTGTAATGTCATTAATTTTTAAATTCTCATATGAATGTTCTATTTTATATATTCACTTATAAATGGGGAGATTTTTTATTCTTAAAACAAGGTATTTTTAAATGTTTATTAGTCTAGTGGGAATTTTTTTAATAAATATTTTTTTTCTTGATAAATTTCAAAAAGGGATAGAATATTTTTAGAATGGTTTTAAATTTTAATAAAAGTTTAGTTTTCTAATTTAAAAATTGGGGGATATTTTTAGTATTTGTACTTTTGTGTTGATATTTAGTTAATTATTTGTGTTTTTTTAAATTTCAAATACCTCACATTTATTTTATTTTAAATTGTGTAACTTATATACATGTGTTAATTAACATTATGTTGTTTAAATTGATATTCTTAAGATTTAAATTTTTTAATATAATCATGCATACTTCATTTTTTGATTTAGTTAATTTTAATTATTAAATTTTATCATGTTTACCATTATATAAATTTTTTTACATTTTTTTACAAGGAAAAACCTCTTTTTCAACTATTGTATGAAGGTAAAACCTCTTTTCAATCCTTGTATAAGGGAAAATCCATCATTAAGTAAAGTTAAACTTGAAGTTTCCATTGTCACATAAGGTTTACTTGGATCTTCTATATTACTCATAAAGGAAACCACATGATTATGAACCTCATGTAAGGTTACCGGTGGAGTTACATATGGGTAAGCGAGTTTTGAAAGAACTACATAAGGGTATCCCCATTGTTACATAAGGGTACTAGCATGGCATAAGGGTATACAGACTATTATTTATTGGTATCAACATGTTTCCAAAACCCATATAAAGGTATTCCACATAAGGGTACTTATAACTCTTATACCATTGAGTTTCCATTACCCACGTATGGGTAACTCATGTAAGGGTAACACACATAAGGGTCGATTCCAGCATGTGTAAGGGTAGATTAGGATTTTAATTTATCAAACAAGGTTGAATAAATACCTATATAAATTTATAACCAAGAACATATTCATCTCCACTAGTACCTATGTGAAGTTATATCTGATTGATAATAGTAGCACTGCTCACATTTGATAGTAGCACACCAAAAAACAGTAACGATAGCATGTATATTTGTTCTAGTAGCAGAATGAAAATAATAGTAGAATGTATATTTGTTTAAGAGGTTGAAAAAAAGTAATGTTAACATGTATATTTTTTCTATTTGTAGAACAATAGTAATAGTAACATATATATATTTATTCTAGCGAAAGTATAATAGTAATGGTAGAAACACCTTACCTTCAACAGTAACAAAATATTAGCGATAGTGAAAAAAATTGTAATATAAGATTCTCTTTTTTATTGGTAGTGGTTGAAATAATCTTCTACCATCATATAAAAAATATATTTACTTATGTTAGTTATAAAATGAATGACAATTTCATAGTAGCACGACCCCAACCACAATTTATATATTTTTAATTATTGTATCCTATAAAAATTAGTTTATTTTTTATTTTAATTTATTAATTGATTATATTTTTCATAAAATTTAATTAGATGTTTTATTAAATATTTTGAGCATAATTTCATTATATGAACCCACATGCAGTAATTGTGCAATGATTCTCTACATTAATAATGTTTTTATATTTCAATAAAATGTTAGTGTATTTAATTTATTTTAACTGTTTTATTACTTGCAAAAACACTTTTATAATTTAATAACTATATTTAATTTTTTTAGAAATATTTTTTATCCCATACTCTATTCTTTTACATATTTACTATGATTCCGTGAGTGACATTTTTCACTCATTTACTTATGTTAAAATATTTCATATATTTTAATGAGTACATCATAAATTGTTTTTCTGAGTTCATTGTAGGAATTAGAGCATAAAAAAATATTATTTGAATATTCTCCATGTTGAAATAGATAATAATATGGTTCCATAAATTTATTTATAACCATTTAATGACATTGATATGCTTAGGAAACTCCTATGCAATGAGAATTATAGGAGACTGATGACTGTTGGTGATTTGACTATAATTAAAGACCACAACATACAGTGAAACACTTACTTGACACATGAGTAAGATCTTTTAAGACTAATTTTTCATTGGTTCAATCAAAAATAATTTTCAATGTTTAACTCTATACTGCAATTATGTTTGGAGGTCATTGAGCTACATCAACTTGCACATCCTTTTCTCATCTATTTTAAACTACTATCTAGTATTTCTTTGTTAATTCTTTTATTCTTCTATTTTTTATAAAGAACCATTTTATTCTTTTCCTAATCAAAATAATTTTCGGTATTGGTTATTATATAGATTAAAAGTAATGTCATTAGGTTTTGACTCTTGAAGAGAAGTTTGGTAAATATAGATTTTGAATCCTATAAAAAGATTGGTTTTTTGTGCTTCTATGTATTGTAAAGTGTAGGGTCTATAAACATGATATCACACCTATAAAAGTGAGGTTTCATAGTGGATACCGATATTCACATTGACCTGAGAAGATTGAATATTATATCAGTATCTTGGTGAATTAAATTACTAAAAAATACAATGTTCATATTTTTATTTCTACTGTATTATATTATGAACACTATGATACACTGTTACTTCATTCAATAATAAACTATGATTAATTATTTGATTTAAATGTTTTAAATGACTATTCACCCCCTCTAGTCCATTATTTCCATTATCCTAGAGAAAGAATTGATATCAAAAGGAAATCCTTTATGGTATATGTTTTATTCTTTATATATTTTATGTACTAACCTTATCATAGACTTAACAGTGTAAGGAATAATATCAGTTATATAATACAAAATTTATTAATGAAAACGATGGATGGATACCTTAAACATCCCCATTATTTGATTTAAGTGATTATGGGTATTGGTAACATAGAATGGAAGAATACTTGAATAAGTTAATTTTGGATCATTTAATAGTCATGGAGAAGCCATATAAATTACATAAATTTGACCCAGAGACACTTGTAGGCAGTGATATAGCAATGTATGTTTTGAACTATAAATTAAATCATATTTTTCTACAGTTTTATAAGTATAAGTGCATACATCCATGTTTGAAAATAAAATATAGCTATTTTTTTGATAATTATATAAGTTACTTATTAGGGGATATAAAATCCTAAAAGAAATAATCTAAGAATTATTCATGAAAAATTACAAGATTTTAATATGGGATAAGATGAGCTAGTGAACCATATGTTTCATCAGTTTACAAGAATTATAAATATAATGAGTGAACATGGTGAAGTAGTGGATAATAGAAATATTGTTGAAATGAAACTAAGATAATTAAAAAATATATGGCATGAAAATAAATTAGCGATTAATGAAAGTACGAATTTTAATGAGTAATCTTTAGATGAACCAATCAACTCTTTATAGTAGTATGAACATGAAATGAAAAATATTTCCCATATAGAGTCCTAAAAAATAAAGGTATTTCTTCTAAGTATAATGTTAATGCATTATATAACTCTTTTGAATACAAGTTCTCAAAATGTGATAAAGATATGGATCAATATATAAATAATATTTACATGTTTATGAAAAACTAAGGAGGTAAGAGGTATTTCAAAAGGAAGATCAAAAATAAGTATAAGAAATTTAAGACTAGAAATGATAATGATGTTTCAGAATTAACTTATTATGAGTGTGGGAAGAAAAGTTACATCAAGACTAATTCTCCTAAATTCAATCATTTGAAGAAATACAAAGATAAAAAAAGGAAAGAAAACCAATCATTGTTTTTTAGGGTGGGATTATTCAAATAGTTTATGGTCTAGTAGTGACACATGAAGTGAACAGGAGACATTGAACCTTTCTTTTATGGCTACATATTGTGAGGTACCTAACTTAGTATTTACTCAATTATTAACTTATACTAATTTTGATCGTAATTTAATCACCGAAGATGAAAAAGACACTAATTATAATTCTTATTATGATTCTATTAATTCAAAATTAAGACAATTGTATCAAGAGAATGAGGAGTTGAATAATGATACTTTCAGGATTATTGAAAAGTATAAAGGCATAAAAATTAAAAATAATAAATTGGTGAAAGAAAATTATAAACTTAAAATGAAATGTGAAAATATAAATATCAATACTTCTCAGAATGAGGAATATAAAATAACTATGATTATAATATATTGAAACAAAAAGAAGAAAATAACCAAATTAAATATTTTCTAGAAGTAAATGATAAAGGTCATAAAATTAGATTTAATCCAGACATGGAGGGCTTGAATAAAGTTTCAAATTAGTGTAATAATATTAATAAAGAAAATAAATAAATTAAGAAATAAAGCTTATGGTTCTAATGAAAAATTCTATACTTATTTAGAAGTTATTCAAAAATATAATATGAATTTGAAAAAGGAAGTTTCTAATCTTAAAGATACTTTATCTAATTTTGTTCAAGGAAAATAGAAATAAGATAAAATGATGTCTGTGTTGAAACCAAACTATAACAATAATGGTTTTGGTTATAAAATATTTCACAAATGAAAAATAATACTACTTTTGTTAAAATCTAAAAAATAAGTATTTTTATTTTAATATGATTTGAATGTATAATGTAAGGGAATTATTCTAATAAAGTATATTATAGATTTAAAAAATAATTTGTTCATAGTAAAAAATTTACAGTTGAAGATTTTTTTATAAAAAACACATAAATAGACGTTTTAAATCTATTTGGGTGCCAAAATTTTTTTCTACTAAAATTATTAGACCAAAATTAGTATATGTACCAAAAAATTTTAATTGATTGATATATTTTAAGAAACAATCCTTATAAGTCTAAAAGATTCATGGTATCTAGATAATGGGTTTTCCAAACACATGATAGGTGATATATCAAAATTTATATCATTTAATTCTTGTGATGGTTGCCTAGTTATATTTTGAGAAAACTCTAAATTTAAGATTAAAGGGTTTGGAGAAGTTTGTTTTCCTAAAACTATTATTATTCCAAAAGTATTTTTTATAGATGGTTGATAACACAATTTAATAAGTATATCATAGCTATGTGATGATAGAATAAAATTATTTTTTAAATGATAAATGTACTGTATGGAAAAATAAATCTATTTTATTTTCTATAAATTGAAAATATAATGTTTATAATATTAATTTTTTGATCTAACCAAACATAAAGTAAAGTGTTTCAATGTTATAGAAGAAGATGATATTTTGTGGCATAATAGACTTGTACTTGAAAACTTGAGGTTGTTTTACAAGTTTTCAAAGAATTAATAAGTTTGATAATTTCTTAAGTTAAATAAAATTAAGTATTTTTCAGATGATTCATGTTTAAAGGGTACGAAGCATAAATAAAGATTTAAATTTGCTAATGATGTTAGAACTTCTATATATCTTGAATTTTTACATCTTGACTTATTTAGTCCTATACAACCAACTAGTTTAGGTAGAATAAAGTATCTATTTTTAATAGTTGAAGATTATAATAGATTCATCTAAATTAATTTCATATCACATAAAAGTGAAACTCTAACCAAGTTTCATTCATCCTACAAAATTATACAAATTTTTAAAAATCTATAAATCATCTTCATCAAAAGTGATAAAGGAATTGAATTTTTTAATTTATGATTTGATAAATTTTGTGAAGAGAATGTATATAATTATTATTTTTCTTCCCCTAATAGAAAACAATAAAATGGTGTTGCTAAAAGAAAGAATATGTCAACTCAATAAATGTATAAATCAATTATTATTGAGTTTAATGTGCCAAAATATTTTTGGTTCGAAGCTATTAATACATATTTTCATGTTTTAAATAAATTTTATCTTAATTTTTTTAAATAAAAACCCTTATGATTATATAAATGTTTTAAACCTAAAAATTTATATTTTAGTGTGTTTGGATACAAATATTTTAAAAAATAAAAAATATAATATAGACAAGTTCAATTATAAAAGTGACTAAGGCATAATTTTTGGTTATTCTAATACTATTTAGGCATATAGTGTTTTCAAATAAGATAAATTTATGTGTTGAAGAGTCTGTACATGTTAAATTTGATAAAAATTACATTGTCAAGATGAATTCAGATTTAAATATAGATGATGAATAATTCAGGTAATTCAATTTTGGTGAAGATAATGTCTAATAAAAATATAATTCATCAGTTTAAAGGGATAAAATTTCTTCTCAAAATAATCTTAAAGGGTAGAAAACTCTTAAGGATCATTCTCTAGGAAAAATAATTGGAAACGTAGAATGTAACAAACCATTACCAGATTTTAGGCACTTATATCCCTTATCTTTGAAATACTATTTTGGTTGTTTTTGGAGACTTTTTGGAATATTTAGAAGAAAATAGACTAATTTAGGGTTGGTTCATGATTATATAAAACCATACAGGTCCACCCAAAAAACTATATTCCATATGTTTGAGTTCTAGAGGGGGGGGGTATGGTTAGTTCAAACTATATGTAGCCTCCCCCTAAAATTGTGTGACATGGGATAATTAGGAGCTTGTGATTGTAAAATCGTGTGGCCAAACTATGCACCCTTTTTATATTATCCCATGTGGTAGTGCACAGTTGGAACATAGTTTTTGAGGTAATGTTTCCAAACTATGAAACTCTCTATAGAAGCCTAGTGAGGGTGAATAGTTAGGCTCACAATTATTGATAACCATGCATCCTATCCTAGGAAAACTTTTCATGAGAATTTAATCCTCAATAATTTCTAATTAAAGTCCAAAAACCCCTATTTAAATTCTAAACTCCTCCTAACAGAACCTCATTTGACCCTCTCAATTTTGGAGGCTCTCTATTGGGTATTTTGACTCCTCTAACCTCATTTCTTATTGGATCTAAGTGCCAACAAATGAAATTTTTATCTCAATGATAAGTGTAACCTCTTTTATTGGGAATTATATTTTATTTCTATATCACCTCTATTAAGAGTGATGAATCTCCTTGTTTTTGATGGATTGTATCCTTGATTTTTTAATTATAATTCAATGGATTATTCTTTAATCTCTATCACCTTTGGATCTCCATAGTAAGTTCCAATTTCAGGTGGTTGATTGATTTCATGACTAAAGTTAGGTGATTCTATAAGGCTTTTACCTACACTTGAAAACATGATTGATTTTTTGATTTTTAATAAATATTCAATTTATTTCTAGAACTTGAAAATGATAATATTTTATTCTTGATTTCAAAAATTAAAATTATTTTAAAATAAAAACCTTTTTCAAAGGATTTGAAAATACTGGGTGGTTTTTTAGAAAATATGGGTTAAAATGATAAGTGATTTGATGAAATAATTTGATGTTAACTATTGAGAAATATTTATTTAAATGAAATATGAATCTTAATTGCATGAAACTAATAAAAACTAATGATTTGTTTTTGAAAGTGAAATGGCATGTTGAAACGTGAAATTGGGCATTTGAATTTCGAGTGATGAATTGAATTAAAAAGAATGATTTTACCAAGATTGATTGATCAAAAACACATGTGATATTGTGTAGTTAGTGGGTGAGTAAGACAAGAACACAAGGACTCTGAATCCCTATATTGGATTAATGATGAAAAATCTAACTAAATCAAATTCAGAATGATATTTACTAATGGGGGGGGGTGATTGATTCTATTCTAAAAACTTTAGTCTTAGGGATGTGTGCACACTTTGAGTCATGATTGATTAATTGATTAGTATGGGGATCTAAGATCTAGTAATAAATGAATATCAGGGAATATAGACTTGGTGGTTTTTTTTCGTTTGAATATTACATGATATATTTTATTTATTTATTCCCCTATATTTTATGAAAATGTTCATTTAATATTGTTTTTGATGCACTTTAAATCTACTTTATTTGAAATATTATTTGACCGAAACAATAATAATGAATATCCATGATTTTTTAATTAAATTTAAGAATATATGGGTTTTTATGGAATTGATTATGGAAAATATGGTGATATTCTAATGGGATATTTTTCTCACACCCTACCATTGAATTAGGTAATTTTTGATTATGTTATCCCTAGTATGAGAAAAGGGAAATCGTCACCTAGAGGTGATGGGTGTTCTAGACTAGAGAGACCTTGGGTGATGGTTCTGAATGATAGAGTTGTGATTGATTCATTAGAGAGAGGTGTATAAGACATTTACATGGGGTATTTTTGTTCCATTTATTAGAAGATAAATTGTTTTGGGATTTTTACCTGTTAACTAGTGGTATTTTTTCCTCCATTAGGAGTGTTTGGAATACCAATTATCCACCAATTTATCTGACATTAATCTATATTTATTGATTGTTCTTGGTGTGAAATTGTTCCCTCTAACCTTTATTGTTGACTAGGATCTAGTCGCAAGCTTGTGGGGATTGAGAATTCCCTTCAAGTCATTTTAGTACTAACTTGAGTACTAGTGTACTGGGGTATTATGGATATTTTGTGAAAAATTATTATCAAAGAGAGGTTTTGTGTCTCTCCTTATTTCTATTATATTATCTAAGATGTCCTAATAGAAAGGAGTTAGGATTTTTAGGAATTAAGGGGTAGTTTATGAGTGAGTTCTTGGAAATATCTCATTGTACTGGGCCTTGAGTAACTATGGGTCTTTGGGAAAAGTGTATTTGAGGAATAAATTTATTTGATTCTAGTTTTCCCCAAATTTTATCTGAGTATTTTTAAATCCAAAAGAAAAATGAATTATATTCCATGGAATTGATATTTCTATATCTCTTGAACGGGTTGTTGATCTGAGTATCCTTATTGATGTTTTCATGTTTTCTGGTGATATCACATAGTACCATTCCCCCAATAATTCATTTGAACAGAAAACAGGAGGGAACTATTGATGAACCATGTAAAGTGAACCCTATAGTCGAGAATAAATTATTTGTGATATTGATGTATATGGTACGTGCTCTAGGATAAGTAGATGCACCCATTCATATTTAGGCTTTAGTGGTGGAACCATGAATGGATTAAACTATAGATTATTCCCAAGAGTTTCTTTAGTAGAAACCCCTATCTTTACATGGTTCAAAAGGTCCCTAGGAGGCAGAGGATTGGTTAAAAAAGGTTGATATAATTGTTTAGTTCTTATAAAAAACAAATTCAATAAATTTGAATTGTGATACCTTCAATATTAATGGGCCTTGAAGGAGGCTATGAAATTCAAGGGTTATAGAAAAATGAAGTATTTGAGTTTAAATACATTAGAGATATTTTCAAAGAGAATTTGTATCTTTAATCAATAGTGTTAGAAAGGTATATGTAATTACTCAAACTCAAACAAGGAGACAAGACCATGAATCAGTATGAAAAACGATTTATTTAAATTGTTCATTTTTATCCTGATGTAGTACCAAATAAGAATTTAAAGACCTATAGATTATATATGGTTCTTCCACATGATATTTGATCTCAGGTTTTCATGCTGAGGACCACCTCTTATGAAGATGTTCTAGATAGAGTTGTAATGACTGAGACTAACTTGGCTTGTAAATTAGGGTTAATGGGAGATCTTCAAACTCCCTGTGGTAGTTATGTTAGTTACTTTATAGAAAAGAGGAAGTGGGATGAGTCTTATGGAGGATATCAAAAAAAACTTCATCAAGATCTATTACAGTTTCTAGAAATTTATAATAGACTTTCTTTGATGGTGTAAATATTGGGAATTTGAAGATGGTTTGTACTGAGGTGCCATGAACTAGCCCATATACCCCAGTATACCAGTTCCCAAGAATATACTAACATATCATGAAGTTAATTCTCAATCCCTATAGGTTGGTGACTAGAACATAAAATAATTTCTATAATTAAGAGGAATAATTTATCCACAAGATAAAAATAACAATTGAAAACAACGAAAGATAAAATAATAAATAATCGATATTCCAAACACTACTCAAAGAGAAAAGTGCCAAAATCTATTTGATATACATCCCTAAGTAAAAAACCACCCAGAAAGAGGAATAAAATACATAGATACTAAACTTAGAGTCTCTATGTATTGAGTGGGTCAAAAACACACCTTTCAATTCCATTACAAAAGGTCTCATGAATCAAGCACACCCACCACCTCTAAGTTTTACTTTTCATTTTCCTGGACCATTCATAAAATAATCAATAGAGCCTTAAGTAAAATGTAGGATGTGGGAAACAATATCCAAGTGGGATTCTACTAAATTTTTCATAAGTATTTCCAATACAAATAAACAATTTTATACTTCAATTTAAATAAATTTAAGGGAAAAAATAAATTTAAACTTCCACTCAAATCATGATTTCAAAATAGGCAGATGATAGGTATATCAAAACAAGGTTAAATAAACATTTTATATAAAATAGGATGGAATTAATAAAATTGTTTTATAATCCTTGTAATGTAATTATCAAGTCAAAACCAAATTTTTTTTGTAATCCCTAAGATAAGTTAGTTTTTAGAAAAAGGATCCTCACACTACCCATTTAATCATCGTTGCTCAATGTGTGTTCACACATCCCTAAGTCCGAGACCATAAATATAATCAATCAACACCCCATCTAGGAAATCATATTGAATTTGGTTTAGTTAGAGTTATCATCATTAATCCATTTATAGGGAGTTAGAGTCCTGATATTCTTGTCCCAATCACCCGCTAACTACCTAGGCTCACATATTCTTTCATTAAATCAATACTCAGTAAGATCATTCAATTCAATTGAATTCATCAATCCTTGTTCAAATTATCAATTTCATGTTTCAAAATGTAATTTCAATTTCAAAACCAAATCATAGGTTTTAATCAACTTTACTCCATTGAAATTCATCTTCCATTTAAATCCATTTTTTGAAATTCTAACATAAAATCATTTCATCAAATAAATTATCATTTCAAGCCATCTTTCTCAAAATTCACCAAATTTATCAAAGTATTTGAAAAAGAGTTTTGTTTAAAAAATGTACAGTTTTTCAAATCAAACATCAAATTTACCCAATTTTAAGGAAATAAATTGAAATTTCATTTCAAATCAAGAAATAAAATCAAGGTTTTAAATATAGGGAAAAACCATAAAAAACTAGCTATCTTTTATCAAATGATTAAATGAGAAATCACCAAAAATATTAATAACCAATGGAGAAATAAATGTGAGGAAGATCAAATAAGAATACCTAGAATTAAAATCGATCAAATCAAATATCCAATCCATTAATAACATTAGTATTCATCACTCTCAAGGAAGGGGAGAAGATAAGAAAGGGGTAATTCCAAAGCAAAGACAAAACACTTACTAGAGAGATATCAAATGCATTCACCGACACATTAATCTGATAATAAGAGAGCTTGAAGGATCCAATTTACCTATTTAGATCCTCAATTATCCAAATAATTATATTAGGTTTGAATGATAGTGATTTAGGATTTATAATAGGGGGATCAAGATTTTAATTGTAATGTTTGAGTGGTTAAAAACCTTTTCACATAGTTTTCTGGGTTAGGGAAAACAGTTAGTACTAACCATACATCTAACCATTCACACTCATTGGTATTCTGGAAAGGGTTTTTGGTTTGCACAATTGATTTGACCAACCATGCACTAACCATGAACTCTCTCATGGGACACTATACATGGTGCACTATTTGGATGCATGGTTTAATAAACCGTGCACCAACTACGTGATCCCCTCTATCCATGGATGCATATTTTAGATGGGTGTTCAAATGGTTTGGACTAACTTTACACTAACCATGTTCCTCCCTCTAGAATCTCTAAACATGGAAAACAATTGTTTGGGCCAAACTATAGAGTTTTTCCAATACATACACCAACCGTGCGCCACCCCAAAACTTCTAAAAATTGAAAAATACCAAAAAAATGACCTGGAGATATTTCTAAAAATAGGATGATCAAAACAAGGGTCAAAAGTACATAAAAGTGGGTAAATACATGTTACAATATTCCCACCATAAATTCGTTCTTCCTCAAAAAATCATATAAAGAAGAATTCATGTCAAAGAGATGAGGCCACTATACTTTCTTCAGTGCCTCACACTCCCAAGTCTTATGTGAATCAAAAACATGATTCCATAACACTTTAACCAAGGGTATACAATTTCCATGAAGATATTTCATCTTATAATAAAAAATCTAAGCTAAATAATCAATCGTAGATAAATTAGGTCGCACATCAAGATCCTCCTAGAACAGGACATGAGATTGGCCAGAATGATACTTTAGGAGATGTAATAATTGAAAAACATTATGAATCGATGTCAACTGAGGTGGAAAATCCAAGTGGTAATCCAAATTTCTAAACTTCTCAATAACCTTAAATAGCTACATGTATCTTGGTACAATATTTCTCTGTCTTCCAAGCAGTTAGTGACCTAATCAAGGTGAAACACTCAATAAGACCCAATAACCAAATGCAAACTCCAAAGGGAGTTAATGAAGATCAACATAATATTTATATGAGTTTTTTTCCTTAAAAATATATAGTAAATCAAATAAATATTTTCTATCATCTCTTTGACCAAAATGGGTCTAACTAGGGATGTTTCACCAATCTCATTCTAACACAACAAATATTATTAGGGGTGACCATGAAATCCCTAAAAGGGTGACATACCAATGGACGATTGGTAACTACTGTTATAGGATAACTCAACTAGTATGAAGTGGTTTTCCCAAGCTCCAAAAAAATCAAGAATGCAATAATGAAGCATGTCTTTAAGAGTCTGTATGGATCATTATATCTATCGATCCATCTATGTATGATATTCTAAGTTCAAAGTAACCAATGATCCTATTGACTTCTTGAGACCCCTCCAAAAATTAGATGTTAAATATGTATCTTTATTTGGAACTATAATAGATGTAACTCTATGAAACCTGGTGATCTCATATACATACGAGATTCCAAATTCCTCAACATTTTTTGGTATCATGAATGGGTATAATGATAGATAATTTCGTTAGCCAATCGATCACAACCCATATCACATTCTTACCTTGGGGGTATGAGGAAACCCAACCACAAAATCCATAAAAATCTCATCCCACTTCTATGTCATAAAAAAGGGGATAAAGTAAACCCAAGGGTTTATGGTACTCATCCTTGACAAGATAATAGGCATTATAATGAGAAACCAAATAAAAAATGTATCATCTCATACCTAGCCACTAGAATTGTCACTGCATGTCATAAAACATCTTCATGGTACTAGGGTATACCACACACATGGAATTATGATAGTCTCCCATCATAACCTTTCCCATTTTCAAAGGTACTGCATACCATTTACAAAAACATTGCATACCCTCAAGAGATAATGACCACTCAATGATGGTATCCCCACCATAAAGAGAGTCCCTAATTCCATGAAACTCATTATTGATATCCTTCTCCCACAGAATCATATCATGTAGAGAAGATGTCATTTGAAACCTTGAAAAAATAATCTTGGAATAATCCTCCTGGACTCCCAAATTCAAATGAGAAAAGAGAGCCATTATATTTCACTATTCTATGATTCTTTCATAGCATGAGTTAGAAGTTTCCTGATCAAATCATCAGCAATGAAATTCCCCTTACTGAGGGTGTAGGAAATGATGAAATAAAACAATTATAGGTTCTCCACCCATCTCCTTTTATGGAGATTCAAATATTTTTGAGAGAAGATATAACTCAGGATTTTTTGATCAGAATAAATGGTAATCCTTACTTTTAAAATGTAAATCCACCAACTCTTAAGATCTTGAATCACAGCTATGAGTTAAATATCATGAGTATGACCATTATTTTTATGTAACTAATGTTTTCAAGAATAATAAGATACTATGTGATTACTCTACATGATAATTCAGACCAAACCCAAACCTAATGAATCACAGAAGACTACATATCACTTAATAGACTATAAAATATTCAAAACTATTTCATAATTCAAAATGAATTTCTACTCATCTAAATAATTTAAAAAATTTTAATCCTGGAATAACTTCACTTCTTTTTGAGTGAGAGAAGTCATTAGAGAAACTAGTTTTAGAAATATTTGATGAACTAATGATAATACCAAGATAAATCCAAGAATTTATAAATCTATAAAACATTACATATTTGTTCCCATTTCATAATAGCCCTCACCTTATTAGGATCTACTAAGATAACATGTTTCAAGACTACTTGTCCCAATAACTTCACTTATTAAATCCATAAATCACATTTCAATAGCTTAGCATAAAGTCTATGATATTTCAACATTTACAGAACTTCTATTAGATGATTCACATGATAATCTTTAGTTTTAGAGTAAACCAAAATGTTATCCCAAAATACCACCATGAACGAATAAATAAACTCCTAGAAAATATTATTTATCTATACCATAAAAAATATAGAAGAATTGGCTAGACCAAAAACCATAACATGATACTCGTAATTGATGTACCTAATTTGGAAGGTTATCTTTAAGATATCAGATTTTTTGATTCTCAACTACTGGTAACTAGATTGGTGAACAATATTCAAGAACCACTTTTCCCTTTTAAACAGGTCCAAAAATCATTAATCCATAGCAAAAGATAATTTTTCTTCAACATAACTTAATTGAGTTTTTGGTAGTCAAAACAAAATAGAAGTTTCCCATTATCCTTATCTACAAAAAGAACAGGTGCCACCTTAGGAGACACACTCGAGCGTATAAATCTTTTATCCCATAAATCATCCAATTAATTTTTTTTACTCTTTTATTTCAGTTGGTGCCATTTAGTAAGAGGGAATAGAGATATGTTGAGTACCTGGTACCAAGTCTATAGATAACTCTACCTATCTCACTGGTGGAAAGAAAAAATAATTAGATGTAAAAAAATCAGGTAACTTGATGACCATAGAAGTAAAATCACCACTCAAAGATAATTTCTCTAGATCAAAAGAAAAATAATATATTTCACTATATAATTTTGATAGAGGTGGTCTAGATTTACTTGATCTTGGGTCCCATTGTCCCTTGAAAACACAACACACATCATCAGAGGCAATAAAGGAAACCCATCAAAGATAATAGTCAATATGGACTCAATGGAAAATCATCTAATCCATCCCAAGAATTACATCTAAAGGTTTCATGTATAGAACTATAAAATTCCACGTGATCATGATATTTTATATAGAGAAGACTCAAGAAGGACATGAGAGACTATTTTCTATTTTTTTCAAAGGGGCATAAAAATATCCATCACATAAGACATAAGCTTAGTAGGATGATTTAGTAAATTCACAATAAAATTCGAAATAAAATAATGATATCCTCTTGTAATAAAAACATTAGTCACTAAATACAAAGCTATCATAATGGTATATCTCACTATTGATGGACTCACATCAACTTCCACTAGATACTCTTCCAATGAACAGAGAAGCTTCGTTCTAGATGATTGAGGTTGAAACCACTAAGTTCTTGAATATTATGATTGAAACAAATTACCTTTCAGAGTGGATGAGACCATGACACTATGTGGTGTAGAAAATATATGAAATAACTTTTGAAGGTGGCATGGGAGACAATAAAAACCAAAAATAATTGGAGCAATAGTACAAAGTCATTTCAAATTCCTAACCATGACACACTAAAATCAATTCAATTGAAATTTTCTAGACACCCTATAAGGTTCATATTTTGTAATCTATTGTGATTCACCATGAGAATCATCATGGTTCCTCTTTCCATTAAAGGAACTAATAGAACTGCCATTAGGAGTAGGAGAAACTACCATAAACCATGGATAAATAGAAAGTCCAATATCATCTATAAAATATCTATAAATCATTTCTAAATAAGAAGTGATTTTCAAAATTTAAACCTGTGACCAAATATAAGATCTAAGACCCATGTCAAATATTTTGGCCTTCAAATTATCATTTTTCACTACCTTAGGAGAAAAATTAACAAGTTTACAAAGCTATTTGTATACTCGGTCACAATCCTATCTTCTTTCTAGAGGCTAAGAAACCACATGGAATTTTTAAAAAAAATTAAATTTGGATAGAACTACTCTATAAAGAGTTATATGAAGTCTTTCCACTCCATAAATTTTTATTTCTTCATTGTATCCATTGAATCTAACCACCTCCTACAAGGCCATTAAAGCTTAAATGTATCAAATTATACCTTTATTTATATTTAATTTCCAATAACTTGAAAATTATATTAATATTTTTAATCTAATCCCTACATATTTAGGATCATTTGAGCCTTGTATAGATGGTGGTTTTTTCTGAAGAAACTTTAAGTATGATATCTATTTTCATCCCTTCAAGTTTCCACTACTAGAGATTGAATAATAAAATGTTTGGGTACCTGTTTGAGAACTTGGACAACATGTACCGCCATCTCAAATATATTTTGATAAAATATAGTGTTTTCTTTCCCTGGTTCATTAGAATGTGTCTCTCAAGGTTTGTTGAAACATCTTTTTAGGGGCATGGTACTACACAACATCAATAAGAAACACTGAAATGGAAGAAATGATAATCAAATCGTCAACTCAATCAGGAGATACATGAATATAAATTCCATATAATAGAATTAATTTTTTTATTTCAATATACCAAGATCATGTTTGTAAAATGTTAGAATCTAATCAATTCCTTCCTCAAATATGATTTTCCTAAACACCCATGGTGACTTAAGGCTCGCTATGATGATAGATGATCAGGAACTCACTTATAACTACCCATAAAGTCATAATAATCCTAACTATTGTCTATGAGGAAATCCCAAATGGAATATCTACATCAAGAAGACACATAAAACATTATTCCTCTGTTACCATTTTGTCATGAACTGACCCACATGCCATGGTACATCGGTAACCGAGTCGGTCCTGAAATAGCCCGATGGGCATTCCCGATGACCATGAGTTTGTAACTAGTACATGGATTCATTTTTATAATCAAAGGGAATGATTTATCCACAAGAAAAAAAAAATAATATAAAAAATTGGAAGATAAAAAGTGAAATAGTTGGTATGGAAAACACTCTTCAAGGAGAAAATTACCACAAGAAATCATATACACATACCAATGTAAAACATCACACATAATATGATAAAACATCCATAAATACTAAACTTAGATTATTTTTGTGAGGATTTGATAATATCTCCACCTTTCACTACCATCACACATGGTCCCATGCATTGATCACACCTTCCAACTCAAATTGGAACTTTCCTTTTTTCATGTACCTATAATAACATCACCTAAAAATGCCCAAATCTAAAGATAGGGTGTCATAAAAAATATCCTAGTAGAATTATACCAAATTATCCGTAATCATTTTCAATAAAAATAAACCATTTTATGATTTAATTTAAATACATTTAAGAATGAAAAATCATTTCTCATTTTCAATAAAATACCGATTTCAAAATAGGAAGATGGAAGGTATATCAAAACATTCTTAACTAAACAGTTGATATAAAATATGAGGGTAAGAAAAATATAGCTATGTAAACACTATCATGTAATAATCAAGTCAAAATAAATTAAAATATTCTTAAGCCCTGAGATAAGTTTGTTTCTAGAAATAGGATCCCCAAGAAATATAGTAAATCATCATGACTCAATTTGTGTACATACACCCCTAAGGCTCAGACAACTAGGATAATCAATCAACACCTCATTATGGATATCATACTAAATTTGGTTTAGTTAGAGTTATCATCATAAATATATTTCTAGGGAATTAGAGTGCTAGTGTGCTTGTCCCAATCACCTGTTAAATACTCCAGATCACATGTGATTTTAATCAACCAATCACGAGAAAGATTATTAAATTAAATTCAATCCATTGATCATAGTTTAAATGCCTAATTTTGAGTTCAAACATGCCATTTTAATTTCAAAACCAAATCAATGGTTTTAATCACGTTAATGCCTTTCAAAATCATCATCTATTTGAATCCATTTTCTCAAAGATCATCATTAAATAATTTAATTAAATCAATTATAATTTTAATCGTTCATTCTAAAAACTCACCCAACTTATCAAATCCTTTGAAAAAGGGTTTTATTTCATAAATCCATGCCTTTTCAAGTAAAACATAAATTTATTCAATTTTAAGGACAATAATTGAAACTGCATTTCAAATTAAGCAAGAAAAACAACGATTCAAGTATAGGAAAAAACCTCACAGAACCACCTACCTTTTATCATATGATCAAATGATCAATCTCTTGAAACAAGAAACACCAGTTGGGAACCAAAATCAAAGAAGGTCAAAGAGTAATCCCTAAAATTACAATCCATTTTATTAAATATTCAATCCATCAATAACCTGAGGATTTATCATCTTAAGGAAGGAGATAAGACCAGAAAGGGGAAATTCCAAATAAAGGATAATTAACTTATCGAAGAGAGATAAAACCCATCCACCATTGCATCAATTTGAGAAAAAGATAGGTTGGATGAGCTAATTTTTCCCTTGAGAGCCACTAAAAGACAAATAATTTGATTAGGGTTGACCAGGAGAGAATTATAATTTATAATTAGGGGGCGTTCAAGATCTTAATTATAATTGGGGGGGGGGGGGGGGGTTAAAACCCATCTTCCTAGTTTTTTGGGTTAGTCCACATGGTTAGTACTAACCATTTTCTTAACCTTGAACCCTCACTAAGCTTCTGTAAGCGGTGTATAGTTTGTCCGCATGGTTAGAAAACCATTGTGTCAATTGTGTGTTCTCTCCCAAGGTCACTGGATAAGGGTGAATGGTTTGTCTAAAAGGTTTATAAAATCATGCACCAACTGTGTGATCCCCTATGTCCATGGATGCATAGTTTTGAGGAAAGGTTTTATGGTTTGTACTAACCATTCAACAACTCTGTGACTCCCTCCAAAACCACTAAATATGGTGTATGGTTTTCTAGGCCAAACTTCATGGTTTTACCTAACTATGATTCAACTGATCATAGCCCCAAAATGTCAAAAAATATCCAAATGCCCCTAAAAATGACATGGAGAAATATAAAAACATGGGATGATCAAAATAACGGTCAAAAGTACCCCAAAGTATGTAAAAAAATGTTAAAAAAGGAACAAAATATTTTTGGTTTTTGTGGTTGATCAAGACACTTGCAGAAGTTCTGTCATGTCTTTTATACCCCATGTAGTGGAATGGGATCATAAACACCTAAAAGTACTAAGATGAAGTCATATTCATCAATATCTAAGGAGTTATAGCTAAAGTAATCTTGAATGAAGATTCTTTATGTAATGGACGATTCTCAAGAGGAAGATGATGCTGGTCCAATGATAGCGAGAGGTACCATCACTATAGCTTCATCTTTAGTGACTACTATATTTGATAATAGTGAATTTCATTATTTCATATAGAATAAAATTTTGAACTTGTTAATGCTTCCTAAAAAGATTATTTATTACGTGATTGATATTTCAATGCCACTTAGAATGAAGAGGGAGTAGGGTATCTAATGCCCTTCTTATGCCTTTTCTATATCAGACACCTTGCTCATCTTGGGTTTTTTTATTCTAGATATGAAACCTTTATATGCCATTATTTGGATGGATTTGATGATTTCCCATAAATCCCATATTTTCTATTATATTTTGAGGGTTTCTTTTACTACCCCTGATGGGGGGTTCCATGTTTTCCAGGGAGAATGAGACCTAAGGTTGAGTAGAGATGGGCCAACTCTTATAGAGTTGGTCATAGTGATCTATTTTTTTTAAAAGGGGATGCCTTGGACCAAAATGACCAATGCACAAATATTATTAAAATAAAGATTACAAGAGTCTAAAATATAGGATTATATTACAATATTTTTCATGAAAGGAAATAAGAGAAGCGGGAAGGACTTCGAACTAGGTATTGTCTTGATTTACTCCCATGTTGTCCAGACCATATGCAACCATGTTCGCTTCTAGATAAACATGTGTGATGATATAGTTAATATCGATAAGTGAACGAGTTCATTCCATCCAGAAATTAGTAATTGTCTAAGAAATATGAGTTATGTCATTCCAAATCTCTTGAATTATAGTTGTCGATTTGCTTTCAATCCAAAGTTTGTTCCAACCAAGGAGCTTGGAAAATGCAATACCATGTATCAAACTCAGAATATAAACTTAAAGAGAGGTGTAAAATACACATTTACCCATGAAGCACCCAAGTATATGACTAAGGTGATTCCTGAAAACAGCAGCACACCCTGAAGGGCCTGGATTTCCCTTAGAGGCTCCATCAATATTGATTTTAATCCATCGAGGTAGGGGGGATCTCCATAACACCTCCAGAGTGCGATGTAGCTGATAAACATTTCCTTTAATCCTTAGATGCTTCATGATCCCAAAGTCATGCATGGTGTTGAGGAAATGTCCCTTTTGAATGAAGGCATCTTCATGTATGGCAATGAGGATCTTCACCTGACTAGCATTTTGATTAAATGAGTAATTGTTATAAATAATAGCATTATGATCATACCAGATCACATGGTGGAGCTTCAAAATCACAATAAGGGATAGGTTCATTGGTTATAGTGATATATTTTTTCCTTTTACTTAGAGAAGAAATATTTGAGTGGTGATCTTCCTATAATGGTATTCACGTTTACTAATGTCGTTCTATCTGAATTTTTATGTTTACCATCAGTAAGGGAGGTTGATTTTTTTTATCAAATTGGCACCGAATAACAAAATCATATCTACTCCATCTTAAATTATATAACCAAATAAATTAAAGTAGTTAAAATCCCAGTTGGATGAATTTTTGAATAGTGGTTTTATTCGCTCGAGTGTGCCTCTTGGGGGAAACCTATGCTTTTTATGGAGAAAGATAATGAGACCGTTAACATTTATGTTGATTAGTAATAACTCAGTTGATTCATGATAAATAATAAGTATCCATTATCCTATATTGATGATTTATTTGATTAGTTGAAAGGGGTGAAGTAGTTCTCAAAGATCGGTCTACAGTATGGTTATCACTAAATTACGATCAAAGAGTTTGATATCTTAATTACTACTCTCCTGAGTAGGTATTTTAATTATGAATACCTTGTTATGAATTTTTTTTCTAATTATTAATCTTTTAGTTTTTATGCTTCTAATGAGTAGGATATTCCAGAACTACCTATATTTGTTCTTGTTGGTATTTGTAGATGACATATTCATTTACATTAAAACCGAGGAAGACCATGTGTGACATCTGAGAGTAGTTATAATTTTTTTAGAGATAACCGACTTTACACCAAGACATCAAAATGAAATTTATGGATTCAATTATTGATGTTATTAGGAAACTGGTTTCAAAACATGTGATTTTAGTTAGTCTATATATAGTAAAGAATGTTAAGACATGGTAAAAACGATGAAATGTTTTCAAGATTCATATCTTCTTGGTATTAGAGGGGTATTACCACCGATTGATTAAATATTCCTAAAATTTGGATTCTTAGATTACCGTTCTCACTTGGAAAGGATTAAAGTTTATGTGGGATTAAAAAATTTAGAATTATTTTGATGAATTGAAGAAGCTTTTGACTTCTTATATAGTGTAAACTCATCCAAAAGATGAACATTTCTATGTGATCTTGTCTGATGAATCGTGTTTGGGTTTGGGTTACATTCTCATGTAGGGTGATTACATGTTGGCCTATAATTCCCAATAGATTAATCCAAATGATAATAACTGTACTACTTATTACATTATAATCATAGTTGTGATGCATACTTTTTTTAATTGGTGGAATTACCATTTTAGAGAATTGTTTTCCATTTATTCCAATTGAAAAATCCTATGTTATGTATTATTAAAAAAATATTTGAATAAAATTCATAGGAAATGGGTGGAATACCTATAATCATTTGATTTGACATTTCATATACCCTTGGTATGTAAAATTTCATTACTGATTCTTTGAATTTGAATCTTCTGACCCAAGATGTAAAGAAATCATCAGAAGATTCAAAATTGATGACTCTCTTTATTCTCAAGAATTTGGGAGTTCAATAGAATGATACTGATGTGGTTATGGAAAGTGTACATTTTACCTCCTCTATTATTGTGATGATACTTCAGTAATATCATCTTGATGATGAGTTCTATGGAATTAAGGAAACTTGTTATGGTGGGGAGACTATTAGTAAGTTGTTATTATCTTCTAAGGGTATCCTATACTTCTGAAGATGGTACATTATACCTTTACCTATGAGAAAATATATTATTTTGGATTTCAATAATTCCAAGTGGTAGGTACACCCCGAATCCATAAAGATATTATGGGATAGGAAAAGTTGATTCTGGTGTCCAGGTGTGAGACAAGGTGTTTTAGATTTTATTTCTCATTATTACACTTGTAAACAGGGAAAGTCTGAGTTTAATAAACCTTTAGATTTACTTTAACACCTTTCTATTCTGACAAGAAAGTGGGACATGATTTTGATGGACTTTATAGTGGGGTTTCTTCATACCCCTGTTGAGAATAACATGATATGGGTAGTAATCAATGGACTTACCAAATCAACTCACTTTATTCTTATTCATGATATGAAAAAATTTGATGACATGTGAATTATATATGTGTAGGATATCATCACATTTATCAATGTTTCTTTTTTATATATTCTTATAGGGATCCCCAATTCACATATCATTTTTTGAGATTCCTCTAAGAGGTGACAGGATCTCAAGATAGTTTCAGCACAACATATCACCCACTGATGGATGGCCAAACAGAATGAGATATACAGATTCTTTAATAAATACTTCATGCTTGTGTTATTGAATTTAGTGGATCTTTGACACTTGGGACTAGTTTAATTGTCCTATAAAAATACTTACTTTTTTCTATCAATATGAAACCATTTATAGCATTATATGATAGATCATGTAAATCTCCATTGTGTTTGTTAAAGATTGGGGAAACTTCTTTAGTTGGACCTAGTTTGTTCTATGTTATGATAATAAAGTTTCAATTTATTCAATATATAAATCTAAAAAATCAAATCCTTTATAAATCCTATGATGATTATTGTCTTTACACATTGGAGTTTTCAATTCCTGACATTGTATTTTAGAGAGTTTCACCTCAGGTGGGTCATCAATGTATTGGGAAATAGGGAAAGTTATCCCTGATATATGTGGTATCATTTATGTATATTGAGAAGATTAGAAAGGTGGATTACCATTTGTTTTTCAACCTCAGATGATATTGAATCATAACATGTTTGACATGTCAATAATCAAAAAGTATCTCTCTAACCCATCTCATGTCCTTAGTTAGGATGTCCATGATGTAGATCCTGATTTATCCATGATAGAGAATACATTTTAAATTATTTATAATGAGATCAAAACTCTTCATGGAAATTCCATACCCTTAGTTTGATTGATTTGAAAACATTTATTTGATTCACATAAGGCTTGGGAGTTTGAGGCACATATTACATAGTAGTAGTCTCATTTGTTTGATATGGATTCTTCTTGGTAGGAATTATAAGGGTAATAAAGCATTTATAGTGGGAAGATTGTAGAATCTTTTTATCAACATTCCCAAACTTTTATTCTTTAGATTTTACCATAATTTTTTGGATCTTATTTTGGGTTTTTTTGGAGAATTTTGGATATTTTTGGAAGTATATGGGATAATGCACTATTGGGGTATGGCTAGTGAAAAAAATATTGGTTATCCTAGAAATATATGTTTTATATGTTGGTGTTCTAGAGGGGGGGCACAGTTAGTTCAATCCATGTGGCCTACCGCTAAAACCATGAAACATGGGAAAATGGGGAGAACATGGTTCGTGCATGGTTGTAACGTAATGGGGCCAAAACAGGAACCCATTTTCTAGTATCCCTATTGGTAGTGCAAGGATGGTGTATAGTTTTTCAAACCATGCAAAAAAACCATAAAACTCTCTGAATAATCCCTAGGAGGGTGCATGGTTATGTGCACGATTAGTGATAACCATGTAAACTATCCCAGGAAACCATGAAATTGGAATTTAATTCTATAAATTTTATAATTAACATCTTTAAACCCACTCTTTAAAGTCTAAAATATAATAATCAAACCTTATTTGACCCTCTTAGTATAAAGGCTCTATAAAGGTTATTTTGACTCATATATCCTATTTTCTTCTTGGATCGATGTGATGATGAATGCGATTTTTCTCTCAATAGTAAGTGAAACTGCATTGATTTGGAATTATCCTTTATTACTATATCACCTTCATTGATAGTGGTAAATCATATTGTTGTTGATGGACTAGAGGCTTAATTTAATGTATTTTAAATGAAGGGATTATTATTTGATCTCCCTATCCTTTAGCACTCTTTTAGTGGTTCTTATTTTGGATGGTCGACTGACCATGCGACTAAAGGTATATGGTTCTATAAGGATTTTCGCTACAATTGGAATCTTGATTTACTGCTTGATTTAAAATGATTTTTAAATTTGTTTATAGACCTTTAATTGAGAATATTGATGCTTGATCTCAAAATGGTATGAAATTTTGAAATAAAACCCTTTTCAATGTATTTGAAAATATTGGTTGGATTTTTAGAAAATATGTCTTTAAATAAAAAGTGATTTGATGAAATGATTTGATGTTTATTCTTGAGAATAATCGATTTAAATAAAATGTGATTTTTAAAGGAATAAATTTTATAAAATCATATGATTTCATTTTGAATATGAAATTTCAAGTTTAAACATGAAATTAATAATTTTAGCTGTTAATGATAAATTGAATTGATAAGGATTATTTTCCCATTATTGAATGATTGAAAGCACATGTGATCTTGAGTAGTTAGTAGTTGACTAGGAAAAGAATGCTTGGATTTTAATTCCCAAGAAATATATTGAAAACGAAAACTCTAACTAAACCAAATTCATCATGATTTTCCCTAATGATATGTTTATTGATTCTATCTCGATGGTCTAAGACTCAAGGATGTGTGCAAATTTTGATACATTATTGAATGACTGATTATTGTAATAATTTGAGATACAGGAACCAATGAACCTTGGTGAATATAACTATAGTACTTTGTTTTTATTTCATTATTACATTCAAGTGTTTATTGAACTAATTTCTTAAAAACCATATGTTTTATGAAAATGTTCATTTAATCCTTTTTTTGATGTACTTACCATCTACATGATTGGAAATATAAGTTAACTTAAACTGTGAAAATTATTTCCATGACTTTTTTATTTAAATTAAAGCATAAATGGTTTATTTGTAATAGTATTTCTTATATAACATTTGGTGATGTCCTACTAGGATATTTTCTCATAGAGTACCTTTACCTTCAGGTGTTTTTAGATTATATTATTCTAAGTATAGGAAAAGGGAAAGTTTCACTTAGAGGTGGTGGGTGTGCTAGACTAACAGGGCCTTAGGTGGTGACAGTGACTAGTGGAGTTATGATACACTCATTACATGAAGACTTATGTGACTTTTTTATGGATTTTTGTGCCTTTTATTTGATTATATACCATTTCAGGATTTTTATCTATCATCTTGTGGTATTTTTTATCATTTAGGAGTATTTGGAATACTGACTCTTTTCTGATTTATCATTGTTTTTCTATATTTATTTGTTGTTATTGTGAAAAAATCATCCCTTAACATTTTTTGATGTTTAGGAACTAGTCCCCAGCCCAGTGCGTTCATGAATTCCATTTAGTTCATTTAAATTTCATCATGGGTACCAGTGTATCAAGGCATTTGGGTTGTTTTGTGGCATCGAATTAAGAATAAAAAGTAGGAAAGATGATTTTCTTTACAATACTATTTCTATATTTTTTATGAATTTTTACTAATTAATATTTATTTCGATTTAAATTATTCAAAATGGATTAATGATATTCATGTTCAATTAAATCATTTCATAATAAATAAAGGGTGAAATTTGGTTGAATTACCAAAAGATAAACAAATAATGTTGACTAAGTGTATTATTTGTAACAAACTTGACAAAGCTATAAAAATTGTTAAAAATAAAGAAATACTAGTAACTTAAGGTTATTATCAATAAAATGGATTTTAATTTAATGATCATTTTGATCTTTTTGGAAGGACAAAAGCTATTATAACTTTATTAGTACTTTCATATTTTTAAAATATCAAATTATTTCAAATGGATGTACAGAGTGAATTTTAATGTGGAATAATTTTTAGGGAAGTTTTTTTAAAAACCCCATAGATTTGAAAATCAAAATTTTCCCAATCATGTTTTAAAAATTAATAAATATTTATATGGTATTTAGAAATATACAAGAACTTGGTATGTGAGACTAACTCAATTTTTATTAAAAAATGATTTTGATAAAGGAATGGGTGATCCTACCATGTTTATTAAGTATGTTTCAAATGATATTTTTATTTTTAAAATATATAATGATGATATAATATATGGTCTTACAAATTATTTACTATTAAATGATTTTTCTAAATTAATGACTAGTGATTTTTATATGAGTTTAACGGGTGAGTGGAAATTTGTTCTTGGTTTAAAAATTAATTAAATAAATGATGGTATTTTCTTAAATAAATCTAATTATATTGAAGAACTTATTAAAACGGTTGGGCTTGATTTAGAAAATTATATTAAAACAAAAATGATTATAAATTCTTAATTTAATTTGGATGAATTTTGAAAGTGTTTTAATTTTAAATTATATAGAGTCATGACAGGTAGCTTACTTTATTTGACTATATCTAGAGTAGATATAATGGTTTCAGATTTTTTATGTGCTATAATTCAGTTGAATCCTATATAAATTAATCTTATAGCTATTAAGAGATTAATTTGATATATCAAAGGGTCTATTAGTACTAGTTTATTTTATTCAATTTAGAATGTTTTAATTTAATATTATATTATGACTCTGACTTTGGTGGGTGTAAGCATGACTAAAAAGGAAAAATAATTATGTGTTATTTTATCAATAAGAATTTAATTTCATGGAGTTCTAAGAAAAAAATCTGAATTAAATTATCGAAAACTAAGACATTGAATGTTGATGATGCTAATTTTTATTATCAAAGAATTTTGATTAGCATGCTTTATGTGATTTTAATAATATGTTTGTTAAAATATCAATATTTTTTGATAATTCTAGAGTTATTCCAATTTCTAAAAAACATTTTCAATACAGTCGAGAAAAAATAGAGACATTAAATATCATTTTCTAAGGGGTCAGTTGAACAAAAGAGATTTTAGTTTATAGTTTTTTCTATCTTAAAAACAACTTTCTGGAATATTTAATAAACCATTATATTTAGTATGATTTGAGAAAATGAAATTTGAACTTGGAATGTTGGAAGAATAATATTTTTATTATTTTAATTAATTTTTTATTATATGTTAAAAACTGGATACATATTTATTTTATAGTTTCTTAATTATGATTATTTATTTAATTTTATTAATTATTAACTTTTCAAGTGAATTTTCTATTTTATATATGCATCCTAAAGGGGAAGATTTATGCTTTTTAAAAATGGGTAATTTTAATTGTTGATTATTCGAGAGGTATTTTTTTTTACTTAAAAATATTTTTTCTTCTTGTTGATAGTATTTAAGAAGGGGGAGAATATAACAACCCAAGATTTGAAAAGAACACTATGTTTGGTAGTGTATACGACATGCAACACTAAGCCAAAAACCCCCCAAAATATTATTATTTAAATATGGAAAATATAACATAGTCGTTAAATTTTTATACATGAATAGTATTAACTAAATTATGAAATATATAGTAAGGACCTATTTAATGAAAACCTGGTGATTAATTCTTAGGTTATAATTATTTTATGCTTTAGAAATATGTTTTCTTTAAAAAATGATTGTTATTTCATTTTGTGAGTAAACATTATACCATATTTCTGGAATTTGTATAAATTTTATTTTATAAAAATAATATCATTTTTATCACCTTTTAAAAAATATCTCATGGTGAAATTTTCATATTTTTCTAAAAATATTAATTTTTTATTGAATAATGAAACATATTGATTTTTATTGAAAAATATATTTTTATATCAAGAATATTTAGTGTTCCTTTTTATTTTAAAATTATTTAAAGTTAATATTATTTCTATTATATTATTAATAATCCTATTAATTTTAATTTAATCAATTTTATGATTGAATTTTTATTAAGAAATTTTAATACATAAAAATGTATCTTTTCTGAAAAACTATTTTTATGTGTTTAATGTGTTTTTATCTTAATAAATTAAATTTATCAATATTTTTAAATGATTTTAATTAAATTTATTTTGTATTGATTCAATCATATGTTTTACTATTCATCCAATACTTTCTAAGAATGAGATATGAATAAAATCTATTTTAATGCTTATAAACCATATTTTTCTAAAAGCGATTTTCGTGGCATTTTATGCACTCACGTTAAAATTAGTTTATTCCAATTATATATATTGAATTTGATAAAATTAACTACATATTTTCAATTAGGATTTTCAAATTTGGTAAACTAGAATATTTTAGTTTTGGTCAATATGAATAGTAACTGTGTTAAAAATTATCACTATGGTAAAGGGTAAATTGGGTTAATTTAGGTTAAAACTAAATGATAAGTCCATAATTTTCACCCTAATTATAGTTGTATGAAGTTAAATAACACCTTAACACCTTTATTATAAAATTTAGTTATTTAATAGACATGTTTCCAAGAAAACTAATTATATATATATATTTTAAATCTAATAAAGTAACAAAATGTCACTCTCTTTGTTCTTAATGACTCTTATGTGTCCACATAAGGAAAAAATAAAGATATAAATGAACCAAAATTTATATTTTTATATTAATGAGTTTATTTTAATGATAAAATTTTATTTATAATTTTTATAAATTATATAATTACTTTAAATGCCTATGAAACACTAATAAAATATCTATTTAATTAACATAAAACTAAAATAAATGATTTTGAAATACAAAATGTTATATAATTTGAATTATATGATGTGTCCCACAAATTTTATAGATATATATTAAATTTAAGTTTATTTTTAAATGATTATATTCAAATAACCCTTTTGTATTGATGTATTTAAAGTCAAATTAAATAAATAGTATCAAAATCGACATTAATGATATTTCATCAAAATAATATTTTATGAAATTATTTAAAATTCATAAAAAAAATATATTCAGACATGTGAATGGAAAATGGTTTAAAAAATTACCCACAATCCATTTATGAGTCACTTTTTATATTTATTATAACATTATTAACCCTTTTTTATTTAAATAATGGTTTTCATAGTTAAGGTTAAAAATAATATACGAAGGGGTTAAAAAAAAAGATAATTATTAAAATGTTAGAAAAAAATTTCTATTTTTTTGATAATTTTATTTCAAACCAAAAAAACTTTTCTTTTAATTCATAAACATTTGGATCTAGAATAGTCATATTATATTTTAATTTTATAAGAAATTTCAAAAGTGACTCTGCCCTCAATTGTAAAAGGGAACCTATTCTTTCACTCTTTTACACCACATTGAGAAATATATCTCAATAAATCTCTTCCAATTACTCTTATAAATTTTTTTATTCACATTCTAGAGGTTCTGGTATCCTTAAAAGACCGACCTTAGGTTCCTTGAGGAAGGATCTAAAAGAGGTATCCCAAAGAATTGGTAATCATCTTAACTGACCTCTTTCAATTTATTTCTTCTCCAACCTATTCTAAATATATGGTATTTATAATAAAATGGAAATATATGTGTCCTAAATATAATTAAATTTTATCATTATTATGAAACCACCACAATCCACCATCTTTCTTGTCAAATTAGAAGTGAAATTATAGCTCATGTATACACACGACTACCGTCTCCATGTAGCGATAACATTAAATTTTCATCACTATATTTTATGGATGGGAATTAGGATGGTTTTAATATTTATAGACGATATTTATGAAATATTTATACTTATTGAAGGATAATATCAGATCTACCTTATTACCTTCCAAACTTTTGTGAAATGATAGCATTGCTTGTGTGTACACGTGGACTACCACCTCCATGAAGCGATATGATACGTTTTTCAATTTTATTTTACTTGGATGGTAATGAGGATATAATTTATGAATATATATGATTAATATTATATAATAAATATTAATTAAATGTGAATAATTATCTACCTTTATTTCATTCCATCCATCGAAAAGTGAAAAAATGTTCATGAGTACGTATGGCCTATCGTCTCCCTGAGTGGTGTAATTCATTTTATATCTTTATGTTTTATGGATTACTATAAATAATCATATAATGAATATATATTATATTTATATCTTTATTAAAATAAATTTGATTATGAAATATAGATCAAATTATAATGGTCAAAACAATTGAACCAAAACATACATGAAAAACAAAGTAGTTATTACCAAAAATAGTGATTTTAGAAAAGAATTGATAATAAATGGGTGATAAAATATTATAGGTCATATATGGTAGGATATATATGATCATGGTTTTGAAATATATTTATAATATATTTATATGTATTATTTATGAGGTTTGTAAACATATAAAGGAAATTAGATCTGAGGTAAGGGTACCTTGTGTCACTTTTACTTCTATGAGAAATATACCATATTTACCACTAACTTATTTTATGTGGTGTATATACTACCCATTTGATATATTATGTCATGAATCTCTTTTTATTAATGGTATTTAAAGTTTCATTTGATGTTATTTATTTCATGGGGCTTATGATTCAAAAGAAACCCATGTGGTAAGGGTTTAACTCACAATCTCATAATTATTTAGGACTGTTTATATTGAAACTTCATCTGTGGAATATTTCACTTACATATCCTTGTTTTATATATATATTTTTCAATTTTATAATACTCTCATATAGTTTTTAGAATTCATTTATTCCCATGTTTTTCATTTTAAAAAATGTTTGGAAAGGAATCTTCTTGTGATTTTCTGAATGAGGTACTTTTTAAATTTTTTACAAAAGCATAAAAAGAATATTTGATTTACTTATATGAAAGGAAAATTATTCCCACTAATCTGAATAATATTTTATTTTAATCTTAATTTATAAGTTTACATGTTTATTTAAAAAATGTTTTCTTTGTATTTTTAGAGTTAAATAAAGTGATTTTCAAAGCAAAAAAGGGGATTTTCCTTAAGAAATATGGAAATAATATCATAAAATAATTTTCAACTATACCAAAATAATTTTTTGAATATTATGTTTTGGATGAACTCTAATGATTAAATTCATCCTATTTCTTTGTATAGTTTATGATCAGTTTGACTTGGGAATGTATTGATATTCCGTATGGCTAGTTCTTCCAATACAAACAATTATTTATATTTTCTAAATACATATTGATTATATCATATTGTTTATTTATATGAAGAATGAATTTGAATTAGTAATTGACAGGAAATGACATATATATCCCCTTGATGAAATGGAAGGTATCACTATACTAACTATCTTGGGTTTTGACTGACGTCTTACCCATTTATATAGGTGTCATGGTAAAAATACTTGAGGATATTTTTAGATGTCTTAGCCAAGACCTCAACGATACATTTTAGATGTCTGACATTATTAATTACATCCTTATGAAATCATTTAGTTATTCCCATGTGATTATTTTATTAGTTGTGATATCCATGGATAATTTTCTTGCTCACTTGATTCTTATATAGTATTATTTGAACATCATTTATTATTTACATGTTATTCATGCCTTATTTCGTTTCTGCAATATGCATACCATTTTTGAGTGTCTAAGCTCACCAATTTCTTATTTTTTCCCACATTATGCCAATAAATATTGTATAATTTATATTAAGGGTTATACTAGAAGAAATAATGGTGTCCTAAAAGAAAAAAATGTTGTATTTCATGTTTTTGGTAATTTTAAATTCATGTATGAATCTAGTTTTCCAGGACTACTATGCTATTTGGTCCTTTTGGATGCTATTGGTTATATTTTTTGACAATGTAATAAAGCAATGTCCATCTCTAGTTGATAAGTGTTGGGGCCTTTACATTTTGTATCAGTACAGGTTTAATAGAAACATTGGGAAATAGATTTAGGAAAATATAAATTGGGTAATATAATCCTATGACTGACATTATTGATAAGATTAAATATTGGATAACATCTATAGATTTGGTAGTTACCATTTAAAACTTAGGTTAAACATAAGGACTCATATATTGAGACTAATTTGACATGATTTATACATCCTTTGAACAATATTTCATCGTTATTTGATAGCTCACTCTAATTATTTTAGTTTTCTTAATACACTTAGATTTTTTGGTTTAGTCAATGGTTGGAACTAGGAGGAATTTATACTAACGTTGAATGTGATGGGAAATTCAGTGATTATGAGAAACCAACTTGGATGGCGAATTTAGAGCAAAATAAATTTATTATTTATAATAAAATATTGTGATTTATTATTAACAATGTAAACTTCAGTGGGATTACTAATGAATAAAATAATAGGGAAATTGAACTTTATGGAGGTTAAGGTGGAAAGGATCATTAAGGTAAGATAGTTCAATTTTATTTTTATCAAGAATGTTGGAAGAAGAACCTTGAAGAATGTATCAAATGGAGGGGAATATGTTTTTATGTGGATATAAAGGGTATAGAGTAACAAATTTCTATTCAATTCAATTCAATTTCTTATATGTGGGGAACTTGGGAATTATCCAAGTCAATGGCCTAAACTAATGGTCAATCCCTAGACTAAAGAAGGACCTATTCTATACAAGTTTTGAGGTGAAAGGATTGAGGTGTTCATATAGTATAATTTTTTTAATCAATGATATTTTGGTTAAAAGAATAATGGAACATTTAAGGATTGATGAGTAGTTTTTCTTTAAGTATTTTAAAGTATATATTGAATGGTATCAATAACGAATATAAGTAATTTAGTGAAAAGGTAATATTTTATGGAATCACATGATTGAGGGGTTGATAAACCTTAAAATGTATTTTATATTTGAATAAACATAATTTGTATTGGGAAGAAAATTATATAGTTGATTATAATTTTAAATTCATATATTCCCCTTTTAAAGTTTTATGTCATGGGAGTTTAACATGATATTTTGAGAGACATTTATGGGAAGACAACCCTTTGGTTTAATATATGTTTTTCTGAATATATATTTTTGGGGAAAAACTATTTTATATTTTTTCAAAATAAGTTTAAAGTTATTGATAACCTTTAAGGTTTGTATGATTTTTAGGATGAGTTATTTTTGGATTATTAAAGTAAAAGAGTTAGTTTATTTGGGGAATATAACATATTGAAACCCTTATTAGTTAAAAAATGTGATTTGATTAGTAATTTTGTTTTTCGAGGGTATTTATCACATTCTTATTAATGCTATAGTTTATAAAAAGGGTAACCCATATAATTGGTGATAACTCATTATATTCAGTATGGCTATGGTGATTTAACACACAACTGAAGGGAAAGAGAGGTGAGATTATGACCACATGCCTACGTTATGTCATGTTTTTACATAAATGATTTTAAAGATAAATAATATATTGATTTTGGGAAGAATATTAAAGGATAAAATCATTTTTATTTTTTGGAATTTTTATGTATGAAATTCAAGGAGACACTTCATTGTGTTAAAGTATATGTAACCTTTATGTTTTATATAAAGGATTATTTTTGAAGAATGGTATTATGTTTTTGTAAGTGAAATCTAAAGGGTATGAGATAAACTTTTAGTTAAAAAATATTTAATATATATTTGGTGTTTGGGGGTACAATTACATTCAAACACACACACACACACCACACCCATATATGAAATAATGGTAGCCAATATCCCCCCAAAGGGATAACCCACCTATCAAGGATTATTTATTTAGTACAGGTCCCATAATTTTAGTAGGAATTAGGCCCATAACATAGCCCATAATCCCAGTGCAGTGCCATGCCTATATCATCCTCCCAACATCACCTGGCCCGCATCACCACCTACCTACATCATGTCTGCGTCACTACAAAAAAATCTTTAATATTTAGGTTATTGGTGTTATATGGGATATATAGAATAAGTATAAAGTTAATGGTGATTAATGTTATTAGTATATGTGATATAGGTATTAAAATGTTTGTAATGTGACATAATGAACTACTTTATTTTTTCTAGGGATAAATGGATGACTAAAGTTTTTGGTTTTGGAAATGGTCAGTGATATTTTAGAGGATTCATAAGGTTAACTACTTATGGAATGGATTTAGTTGAACTTTGAATATTATTTTTTGAGGTTACAGTATGATTTATCATATTGGATAACCTATGCTAACCACTTTGGTTTTGGTAAATATTTAGAGGCTGAGGTAATGACTTATATATCTTATGATTCATTAAAAGTTATTATGACATAAAAAAAATTCATCTTGAATATCCACATCATTTCATAAGAGATAATGCAGAAATATATCAAAGAACAAATAGTGGATGAAATTATTCTTATGACATAGAAAGAAATAAACTATTTTTTATTTCATCAAGATTTTTATCTAGATAGTAAAATAATACCTTAACTTTAGGAAATGGACTTTGAAAAAAAACATTATCCATTTACTTTCTTTTGGAGAAATCAATAGTCTTTTAACTCATCATAGATTGATAGTTTTTTAATGGTTAAAATTATCTTGACCATATTATCTATCACTATATTTTAATGCTTTGGAATTAGTTTTATCTTATATACCTATATTTTCACTTCACACTGATGTTATCCTATATGGAAACCTAGTTTTTTGGTGGCCTTCGTATTTCCCTTTCCCTCTTTTTAAGTGGATGTTTTGTCAACCCTTTTAATGATGTTGTTTTTCCATAAAGCACTATTAAAATTTAAAACCCTTGATGACCAAAAACAAGTTCAAATTGTGAGGGAAACATTTATTTAGGTGTGGGGGTAGGAGAGAACAAAACAACATGATATTTTAAAAGAACACTATATTCAATAGCGTACATGAAATGCAACACCAAGCCTAAACGAACCCCAAAATGTTATTATTTAAATATGGTCATTATAAACTACTTGTTAAATTGGAGGAAATGAATAGTAATAAATAAATTATGAAATTTATATAAATTTCTTACTCAATGTAAAATAATTTATTAATTATTAGGAAATAAGTACTTAATTTTCTGTACAGTTATTTATGCTTTAGAAATATGATTTCTTCTAAAAATAAATTTTATTTCCTTTTAGGAGTAAATATTATAATATTTTTTTTGAATATATGTAAATTTTATTTTATAAAAAAATATAATTTTTATTAGGATATCAAAATTAATTAAGGGTTAAATGTATATTTTCTTGAAAATATTAATCTTCTAGTGAATGGGGGAAATTACTGATTTTTATTAAAAATTATATTTTTATTTCAAGAATTTTAAAAGTTAAATTTTATTTTAAAATGAATTCATTATAAAAATATTCCTATTATATTATTAATAATCCAATTAAGTTCATTAGAATCAATTTTATGATTGAATTTGGTATAAAATCATTTTTATACATAAAAATACAAATTTTCCATAAAAACATATTTTTATACATGTAATGTGTTTTTATATTAATAAATTAAATTTATAACTATTTATTAATTATTTTACTGAAATTTATTTATTACATATTCAATAATATGTTTTTATATTCATGAAATTCTTTCTAGGAATGAGATAAGAATAAAATCAAGTTTAATCCATATAAATTATATTTTTCAAAAAGCGATTTTCATTTATTTTTTCACACTTATTTTTAAATTTTTTTCCACTTATTGAGATTAAATTTGGTACAATGGAATCCATATTAGGAATATAGAGGATAAAAGTTGGTAAATATGTCACATTTATTTTTAATCAATAAGAATAATAACAATGGTAAAATTTATCACCTTAGTAAAGGGAAAATTAGGCCAGTATAGGATAAAAGTAAGTGACAAGGCTAAAATTTTTCATCACAATTCTTATTTGAGGAATTTAATTCTACCATGAACATATTAGTTTCTAAATGGAGTTTTTAATGGACACTTTTCCATGAAAGCAACTTATATATTATTTAAATCGAAGAAAGCCACAAAATGTCACTCTCTTTGTTTTTAATATCTCTTATGTGTCAACAAAGAGACAAAATCCAAATATGAATGAAAATAAATGTATATTTTTATAATAATTAAATTATTATAATTATAAAAATTTATTTATAATTTTTAAAAATTTAATAATTACCTTAAATGATTATGAAATGCTAAAATATTATTTATTTAATAAATAAAGAATAAATTAAATGATTTAAAAAATATTAAAGGCTATATAATTTAGATTATATAATGTTTAACATAAATTTTATAGATATATATAAAATTTTAGGGTATTTTTAAAGAATAATATTTTAAATAATTTTTTTTCTTGATGTATTTAAAGACAAATTTAATGAATAGTTTCAAAATTGATATTAATGATATTTTATCAAAATAATTTTATTTTAAATCATTAAAAATTCATGAAAATATTATCTTAGTAAATATTAATGTAAAATTGTTTAAAAAATAATACATGGCCCATTTATGAGTCACTTTTCCATTTATAGTAACATTATTATCCCTTTGTGATTAAAATTTTTGTTACCATAATTATGGTAAAAAAATATTAACCAAGGGGTTGATAAACGATATGATTTAAATGACATGAATAATTTTATAAATTTCATTTTATAATGTTATTTCAACCCTATCCACTTTTTCTTAGAATTCATGTCCATTTTGGAAGCATTTAGATTTAGAATAGTCTTATTATATTTTATTTTTTTAAGAAATTCTAAAAGTGCCCCTCAATTCAATTATAAAAGGGAACATCTTCCTCCACTAATTTTGACCAAATTGAGAAACCTATCTCAACAAATATCATAAAATAAATCTTATAAACATTCCTAGAAACATTATAGAGATTATGGTCTCTTAAAAATATCAACATTAGGGTTCTTAAGGATGGATCTAAAGGAGGACTCTTGAAGAAGAGGTTAATTCCTTACCCAATCATTTTCAATTTATTTCTTCTTATAACTCTTTTAAATCATTGATATTTATCATAAAATGATAAAATAATTATCCTAAATATAATTAAATTTTATCATGATTAATATATCACTATTAACCACTCTATTTTCAATAAAATGGGAAGTGAATGTATTGCTGATGCATACATATGGCTTACCGTCTCTATATAATGATACAATTCATTTTTCATCACCATATCTTAATGACAGGGGATATTTTGGGTTTATTATTTTTATATGATATTAATGAAATAGTTATAGTTATATAATTAGGATATCATATATACCTTATTAACTTCCAAACCATTGGGAAATGATAACGTCACTCGTGTGTACCGGTGGACTACAACCTCCATGAAGCGATGTGATTCTTTTTTCATTTATATTTTAATTGGATGATAATGATAAGGTAATTGATTAATATATATATTATTTATATTATATAATAAATATTATTTCAATTTAAATAATTATCTAACTTTCTTTCATTCTATCCTTCGAAAAGTGAAAACATCATTCATGCATAAGTACGACCTACGATCTTCCATAAACCGTGTAATTCATTTTATATATCTAACTTTTATGGATTAATATAAATAAATATATAATAAAAATAAATGATATTTATATAATTATTATCATTCAATAATTATTTAACCTTGATCAAATTGTAAATACTAAAACTACCGAACCAAAACATACATGAAAAATGGATGAATTATTACCAAAAATAGTGATTTTAACCAAGAATTGTTAATAACTTGGTGATAAAAGATTATAGTTATATCATATATGGTATTATTGGACTCCTCATGTGTTAATCATGTTTTAATGATCACAAATCCTTTTACTGTTAATTAATCTCAATCTTCCTTGCACATCTTGCTAATGGTCTTCATTCTCAATAATAACTACACATCATGGTTTAATGATAACAAATCTTATGGACGTTAATTACACTATTTATTATTTAAAAGTCTTATGCATGATCACAAATCTCACATATATTATCAAGCCTTTATGTTTATGATTCATTTTCTCTTACTCTCTAATGATTAAACTTAATCCATATTCTGCATATTCTGTCTAAGTACAAATACAGATATTTATCTAAGTAAGGACACACCGTGACCCAAACACCATGACCCAGACACCGTGACCCACTAACCGTGACCCAGACACCGTGACCCAGACACCATGACCCAGACACCGTGACCCAGACACCGTGACCTAGACACTGTGACCCAGACACCGTGACCCACTCACCGTGACCCAGACACCGTGACCCAGACACTGTGACCCAGACACTGTAAACCTCATACCGTGAAGCTCATACCGTGAAGCTCATACCGTGAAGCTCATACCGTGAAGCACATATCGTGAATCTCATACCATGAAGCTCATACCGTGAAGCTCGTACCGTGAAGAAGAAACGTTAACTTAATCACTGTGACACCATTTCTTAAATTTTTGTCAATATTATTTAAATAACGCTAACGGTCACATTTGATGTTTTTAATGCAATTAATGTTATTTAATGTTAGTGGTTGGCATGTTAGGAAACCGTATCTCGTACCTATGATAAGGGAATCATTCCTACTTCCAGAAGTCGTGGATTATAAGGAAGATTAAGATGCAGTACACGCATAGACGATATAAAAAATAGAACAAAAGTGAGATGTGCAAGCGTGAATATACAACAAGAAGAACAATACTGAACAAGAAGAATATTGAAAGACTTTCAAATAACTCTCATGAATGAAATCCAACACCACTGAAGAACACACGATGAATCAAGAGATCTTTTTCATATCTGTAAAAGACAAGCTGACTACGACACTCAGTTTTTCAATAGAAAAACCAGAGAAGGACTCCGAAGCATTCCTGCTGAATCCAACGAGTCCAAAGCTTCATTGATAATAAGTAGATCTTTCTAAACTCTTATCTCCTCTCTCTCTAAGTGATTTATTTATTAAATTTTGAGTAGTGTGGTGTACTTTGTATTTCTTATACACACACACTGTATCCTGCACTGAACTGGAGGATATCAAAATCCTCAAACCACAATTGTTTACTCTTGTTTACCTACATCAACTGTGGAAGAGGTCCTTATGTGGCCTGGTCTGTTTGTTTCCCCGGAAGAACAATGGTAGAGGTCCCTGCATGGCCTGGACAGTTTTGTAAACTGTTGTTAACCCCGATCCAGGGTGTGGATCAAATTTATATAAATTTGAGAGGACTAAGTCTCGACTTGAGACTGAACCTCTGGTTATATCTGCTGTGCATCTTTAGTTTAAGTTTATAGTATACTACATATATCTTATTTATTCCGCTGCTATTACTTTGAAATACAAAACTATTTTAAAGCTACTTTGATAGTTAAATTAGTAAGTGTTTACACTTATTGTAAATTAGTAGGTTAGTTTCAAAAGTTAGTTTAATCTTGTGGTTAAATTAACTGAGACCTAATAAATCTTTGAGAAGCTAAGTGAACATTTACAATCTGTATAAATTCACTACAGTTTAACTTGTTTTATAAATTGGGGGATTTTAAATAGTCAATATTTTAAAAGAAATTTTAATTGGAACTCAATTCACCCCCCTCTTGAGTATCCACTCCGACCAACAGGTATAATATATATGATTATATTTATATAATATATTTATAATAAATCTATATTTCTTATATATGAGGTTTGTACACATACAAAGGAAGTCGGACCTGAGGTAAAGGTTTCTCATCTCACTTTTACTTTTGTGAGAAATATTCTATATTCACCACTTATTTATTTTTAATGGTTTATATAATACCCCATTTATATATTATATCATGAATATATTTATATTAATATAATTTAAAGTTTTATTTGAAGATATTTATTTTATGGGGCTTATGATTCAAAATATACCCAAGTTATAAGGGTTTAATTCACAATATCATCATTATTCTGGATTGTTTATGTTTAAGTATCTACTTGGGAGCATTTATCTTCCATATCATTGTTTTCTAAAAAGGTTTTCAATTTTTTTAATACTCTCATATGATTTTTAAAAGACATTTTTACCTATTTAAGACTTTATAAAAAATGGTTTGAAAGGAATCTTTATGTCTTTTTCCAAATGAGGTACCTTTTGACCTTTTTACAATAGTGTGAAAGGTTTATTTTTTTAACTTATAAAAAATGAACATATTTTCTCACCATAATGACTAATATTTTACTTTAAGTTTATTTTACAATCTTAAAAGTTTATTTTCAATGAAATATTTTTTCCTTCGTATTTACAGAGGTTAAAAAAAGTGATTTTCAATGTTAAAAGTGTATTTCCCTCAAGAAATATTCTATTAACCCCTTTAAATAATTTTCATATATTTCAACATAATTTATTGAATATTATGTTGAGTATGTACTCTAATGATAACATTCATCATATTTCATTGGATGGTTTAAAGTCAATTTTTCTAAGGAAAGTATTGATATTCCATATGATTGGTTCTTCCAATATGAGAAACTATTGATATTTTCATAAGGAATGTTGATTATATTGTATTCTAAATTCATATAACGAATAAATTGAACTTATTAAGTGATTGGAGAGACCTGATACAACCCCTTGATTCATCAATAGGTCTCATGAGATAAACTAGATTGGGTTTTGGCGGAGGCCTTACCCATTTATGTAGATCTCATGACACAAGACCTTGATGATATTATTAGATGTCATGGACAAGGAATCGACAATACATTTCAGATATTCAACATTATTATTTATATAATTATGAAATTATTTATTGATTTCCATTTTATTATTTTATTAGTTGTGATATCCATGGATAAGTTTTTAACTTATGTGATTACTGATATTACATCATTTGATCATTATTTGTTCTTTCCATATTATTCATACCTTATTTAGCTTCTGATGTATATTAATGAGCATATGATCTCACAAATTTCATAAGTTTATTTACCCTAGTATTCCAAGAAATATATTAATATTGATATATAGGTCTATATAATAATAAATAATTGTTTCCTTGAAGAAAACACAATGTTGTATTCCATGTTTTAAAATATAATTTTAAATTCATGTATGTATCTAGTTTTATAAGAATACTAATCTATTCAGTACTTTGGGATGAGATTGTTTATATCCATTTCCAATGTAATAATTAAATATTTTATATGTTCTATAGGGTCAGGGTCTTTATAGAGAATATTTTTACCATGGTTTTAAATTTAAATAATGTACAGGTTTTTAATTTTCAAAAAGGGGGAGATTGTTATTGTATGAACTTTGGTGTAAATATTTAATTAATTATTGTTTTTTTAAATTTCAAAAACCTCACATTTATTATATTTTAAATTTTATAACATATGTACATATGTTAACATTGTGGTAGAATCTATTGTATGAACTTTCAAAAAGGGCGAGATTGTTATTGTATGAACTTTCTTTACATACTGTATTACAAAAGTGTGGTAGAATCTATTTTAAAAATGTTTTAAGTACTTATAGAAGGAAAGAGTACAAGGATAATATAATGTGTAATACTATTATTGATGTATTTTTGATAAATTTACATATAGAAATTATTTTATATATTGAATATTTTGGATCTCATGTTGTTAAATTAATAGAGTAATTTTTTTATGAATATTATAATGTGAATAAGTGAATATACACAAGAAATAATCACTTATTCAAAACAACCCAATCTTGAAGCTCTCTGTGCATGCTGCTTTGTTTTTTCATAAATAATAAAAAGAAGATTCATGTTATGTAGTTGTTCTTACATGATTAATCTTTCCTATTTTTAGAATACTCTCCTAGAGATTTATTTATTTCTTATACTCTCTTTCATAGATTTATTCTCTTATATGAGTTGTATCTTACAACAGTGAGTGTAATTTGTAAACACTCTATATTTTTATTGTTTATCACTATGATTGTTCCTGGTAAAAGAACCAAGAAAATTGGTGTTTTTTAAATCCTTACTAGATCCTAGTAAAATATCCTAGTGTTTTACCAAGTTTATAATACTTTCACATAGCCATGCACTCCATGGGAAAAGGACTGGTGTCCCTTGATAAAATGACTGGTCTATTGAATATTACTAAGATTTAGAATTTGAGTGTTAGTGGAGTAGACTAGGGTATTTTTATTCCCAAACCACTATAAATATATAGTGTTTGGTCTCCTTTAATTCCTATTTTATTTCCATTGATTTCATGTGCTACAAAAAGAAAATAACTTTTTATACATTAAAGAGGGTGGGTTTATAACCCAAGAATATTTCAATAACTCAATTCACCAACCATATTGAGTCTTTGTGAATCTAGTCTCCAACCAAATATTAGTAATAGAGGAAGTTAATTTTGAGTTTTTAACTTTCAAAGGATGAAGTCCTAAGATCATCTTGAATATGTATTTTATGGTTGATAATAGAGAATCTTTGTCTATGGTAAGAGTTCCCTAATTTAATAGGGAAAATTATGGGTTTTAGAAGGTATATATGATAAACCATGTGAAATATCTTGGTATTAAGGTTTATTTAAAAGATGTTAAGCCTTATGAAATTAAAAATATAGAACATGAAACATGGGATAATGATACTGAGTCTAACTATGAAATAAACCATAAAGGCATAAATACTATAATATGTGGACTAGGTCTTGATGAGTTAAATTGAGATTCATGGTGTGAAACGACTTATGATATGTGGACTACCATATCAGTTTACTAGGAAGGAATAGATAATGTAAGAGATATTAACTATAATAATACCATGATAAAGTTTAATACTTTTATAATGATGTATATGGATATCATTACCCAGCAGAATATTAAATTTACTGATGTTGTAAAAAAATATTTCTTCTTTAGGAGCACCTATTTCCAAAACAAATAAATTTTTGAAAATAATTATAATTTTACCACCAAAATGGAGTGTAATATTGGTTTCCATTAGAAAATATAAAACTTTAAAATATTTTAAAATTAAATATCTTATTGGTATACATTTGATATATGTAGCTAAGATGGAAGATGATTCATGTGTGCATAATATTGTAAAAAAGAAAATTTTGACGTTAAAGGTTTCTACTTCTAATGAGGATAAAAATAAAACATTTATACAAATGTTTTAATCATCCATAGAAGAAGATACCATAAGAAATTTAGGATCAAATGATTAACTTTCACATTTGAAAATAAAGTTAATAAAGTTCTATAATAAGAGAATAGGTTTAATAAAACCCTTTAATAAGTTAAATAAGCATGATAGAAATTCTAAAGAAATCATTTTATATGAGTGTAATAATCTTAGGAACATCAAGCTAGAATTATCTCAATTGAAAGGTAATAAAAAATCTAAGAAAATTATTCCAACATGGTTGGATATAAGAAGAAGTCCAAGAAATCCATGAAAGAATCATAGAGTTCTTATAACGATTATAGTGGTGATACATTTTTAGATTTAGAGGATGAAATTTCTAATTAAAAGGATAATATGTGATTTATGGTACACTTATATGAGGTTCATTATTTTTATTCATCAAAACTTGAATCCAAATCATGAAATTAAAACTTATCTTTTGAATTATCTAATAAATACTACACCATGATTGAAAAAAAGTATGAAATCCTAAAAATGAAAACTAAAACACTCAAGCAATATTATGATAATGTTATAATTTAAAAGGATGCTTTAAATAAAAAATATACATAAAAACTAAGCTATAAAATACTATTGTTACTATCTTGTACAAGGTAACAAGATTGAGGGATTCAAAAAATAAGTTTAGGATTTTAAATATGTTGCAAGTGTTTTTAAAAAAGGTTAAAATTACATAAATAAAATTCTAGAAAATAATAAATTACAGGAAAGTAAATTTGGAATAGGAAGCCAAGTGGAAAAAAATATTTATAACAATTATTTTATACATAATTATAAGTATAAAAACATTTCCAATGTTATTTGTTTTTACTATGGAAAATTAGGGAACTATGTTAATAATTGTATTTTGATAAATCCTTAAATTTTTTGGATTCAAACATGCTTTTATTTCATGAAATTTTTCAAATTTTTTTATTGTATTATCAAAATAACTAAAATTTATTTGGGTTCCCAAATATATAGTTGATAACATTGTCGGACCCAAGCAAATATGGGTACCAAAACTAGTTTTTGTTTGATTTTCCATTATATGGGAAAGGTGTAATAGAATTAATGAGAAATGAAGTATGGATAGCAGATTCTCAAGACATACAAGTGGGAATTTCTCTAATTTTCACTCCATAAAAAAAATTAATGGTTGGTATTTCACAATTGGTAAAAATTTCAAAGGAAAGATAATGAGAGTTAGATCAGTTGGTAATCCAAGGTTAGTCCTCATCAACAATGTTCATTATGTGGAAGGATTGAAGCATAACCTGAAAAGTATTTCACAGATTTTTGATGAAGGTTATATTTTATATTTCTCTAAAAATGAATTTTATATTTTCATTGATAATTTCTTAGAATTTAAGGCACCCATAATGGAAAATTTCAATACCTTAAATTTTGATTCTTTATATATTCATAACGTGAAATGTTTAAATGAAGAAAAAAATGAATCTTTGATTTTGAATAAAAGAACAAGAAATTTAATATAGCATTCTTTCAGAAAATTGTCAAAAAAATTATTTTTAGATTTACCTCAACATAAATTGAATATAGATAAACTATGTGATGAGTTATAAAGAAGAAAGAAACACAATTAATATTTTAAAATATTTTAAGAGGTTTATACTTCTATACATCTAGAAATTATTCAAATTGATTTTTTGGCCCATCATTAACAGTAATACTATGAGTAAAATATTTTCTTTATGTATTAGTTGATTTTTTCTAGATTTAGTTAATTTTTTTGAGCGTTAAAAGTGAAACTTTTTATGTGTTTACAAATTTTTGTAGGTTTGTTCTAAAAGAGAAATATTCCAAAAATAATTCTTTAATAAGTGACCATATATGAGAATTTGAAAATAATTATTTCAATTCATATTATTCAAAACATGGAATCAAACATTGTTTTTATTCCCCAGGAAACCTTAATAGAATTGTTTTTTGAGAGGAGAAATATGAATTTGTAATAAATTTCTATCAAAATGTTTTGTTATTATAAAATTTACACTCATTTTTATATGAATCATAAAATATAGTATGTTAATTCATAAATAGATCTCTAATAATAAATATTTTAAACAAAACACCTTATTAGATATGGGACAAAAAAATATAGAATTTGGTTACTTTAAATTCTATCGATGAAAAGTTTATATTCTAAACACCAAGTATAAGCTTGGAAAACTTGATCCAAAGGATTATGAAAGAATATTCCTTGGATAATATCCCACATACATGGCTTATATATTTTTCAATAAAAGTTCAAAGATTCTTGAAGAATAAACATAAATGAAATTTGATGAAAGTGATCCTTTTGATCACAAAATGACTCAATTTTATGAGACAATAGATTCTTTTGAAATCATGAGAGATAAACCTTTATTTGAAATACAATGGAATGATGATTTGAAACTTGATTTTGGTGAATCAAATTACAATAGTATAGATAATAATGAAGCTGAGAGAGTTCTTTTAGATAGCCTAGAACCTAGAAAAACCATCCAATAGAAACTATTATAAGAAGTTTAGATGAAGGTATTAGGACTAGAAAGAGTGTAGGAAACCTTATAATATTTTCCAACTTTTAATATAAATAGGAACCTAAGACTATACAAGAATCCCTAGTTAATGAGAGTTGGGTTTTATCTATAAAAGAACAATTAAACTAGTTGGAGAGGAACAAGGTATGGTAATTAGTTAATAGACCTACCGATTATTATATTAAAGAAAAAATGGGTTCTTAAGAATAAAAAGGACCATCACGGTGTGATTGATAAGAATAATTCCAGGCTAGTAACTAAAGGTTATAACCAAGATGATGTAATATATTATGAAGATACCTTTTCACATGTAGCTAGATTAGAGTCCATTAATATTTTTCTATCTTATTTATCACATAATAATTTTAAATTATATTAGATGGATTTAAATTACTCTATTTTAAATGGTTTTATTATGGAGTAATTTTTTATTGAACATCCTCATCTTTTTGAAAATACATATTTTTCAAATTCAGTTTTTAAACATGCCAAATCTCTTTATGGACTTAAACAAACACCTAGATCTTGGTATGAATGTTATGTTATTTTATTTTACTAAATGGATTTTAAATTGGAGTGGCATATCATATTATTTTTAATATAATTTCATCTTCATATAATTTGTTAGTTCTTATATATGTTGATGATGTTATATTTGGTTATATAAATAGAAAAATATGTAATAAATTTTCTAAAATCATAATTTTTTTAAATGAGAACTATGGGTGATTTAAATTATTTTATAGGTTTTTAGATTTATAAAAAAGAACTTGAAAATGTGTTGAATATATATTGATACATAATTTACTTATATAAAATATTTGTACTTTAAATAGGTAAAGTACAAACAACTCATATAAGTTCTAATGAATTTCTTGATTAGGATAAAGCTGGTAAACTAGTTTTAAATAATATATACAAAGGTAGTTAAGAGAATACTATATTTAACTACTTTTAGACCTTGAATTATGTTTGTAGTTTTCTTATGTTCTAGATTCCAAGATAATTGCAAGGAATATCATTTGATGGATTACAAAATAATTTTAATTTATTTTATTTGAACAATTTCTATTTCCTTACTTTTTTGAAAATATTATACTAATTTAACTTCTTATTTGGATGATAAATATAGTGGTTGTAAACCAAATTGGAGGAGAACCTCAAGAACAAAATATTTTTTAGAAAAATACATAGTGTATTGGTCTAGTAAGAAAGAACACTATATTTCATTATCTACTGATGAAGCAAAGTACATAACTATTGTTAATCGTTGTACACTAGTGTTGTGGATGAATCACACCTTATTGGATTTTAGATTAAATGAAAATCAAGTCTTAATAAAATGTGATCAAAATAGTGCTATCAATATTTCAAAGAATCTAATAAATTATTATAGTATAAAATATATGTTTTTAAAACATCATTTCTCAAGTGATCACACTCAAAAAGGTTATATCATTTTCAAATTCATATCTAATGAGAACAAGTTAGTGAATATTTTTACTAATCCCCTTGCATGTGAATATTTTGATTTTATTAAAATCGAAATGGGGTTATATGAATTTAAATGAGTTTAGTTTTTCATATTTTTTTGAATTTCAATTTTTATTATTAATTATTAATTTATTAGTATTTAAATGTACTATAAAAATTAAATTAATTTATTATGATTTTATTTTTATAAATATAATTATTTATGATTGATTAAATTTTATAAAATCATTTGGTATTTTTTTCAATAAAAGGGAAATGTTAGTTCTATTTTATTTTTTTTATTTAATTTAAGTCTCAGATGACTAAAATTTCAAATGAGTTATCTACCCCTTTTGTAAATCAGGTATGTGACCTAAATTTTTGAATTAAGAGTCGATCCTTTTTTCCTTTCACTTATGTTCATTCCTTTAGAATTATAAAATTTACCCTTTTCATCCTTTATCTATATCAATCCCCTCTCAAATGTTTATAAACCTTATGTGATGGGAAATTATAAGTGAGGAGATGATGATAGTTTGGATTATTCCATGAAATCCTAATCGGGTGGTGCACCATGTAGAGATATCATTAGGAAAGCTATTGATATAGAATGGATAAGAGGAACATAAATGTTGCCGAAGAAATTATTTTAGTTTCAAGGATGTGAGTTCATTTTTGATGAAAAGAAACTAGATTTCTTATTTAAGGAAGAAGTGAATGAGTTCATGAGGAATACATAATTCTAGTTCAGTGATATAGATGATGTGCTACCATTGAATGTCAATGGAAATGATGTGATTTTTTATTTAATAGATATGGTGGTAGTATTTCAATATAATCATGAGGGGGAGTTTACTTATAGATAAAATCTAGTTTTAAAGAGTTTAGAAGGATCAAAAAAGGTTTTCATGTTACATTTTGGAACCTATGATTTTGAAAAGAAAGTTGTAAAGGACTTAGAATACAAATGGAAGTTTCTCTATAAGTTCATTCAGACCAGGATTTATTAGAGATTTAGTGAAATTGAAAATGTTTTATTTCAAGACATATTCCACTTATATTTATTTATTAACAATGTTAAGATGAATTTGGATCGATATAAATGTGGTTCATGCATGTATTATATCATGTTAAAGGGAAGATAAACTATTACCCTTATAGAATGCCCATATATCTGGTGTTAAAGAAGAAAGAGGTGGATCATAATGAGTGAGAGGCTATGATGTTCCATAAAATTAATACCCATTATTAAATCCTCTTAAATACTATTGGATACTAATAAGATACTACCCAAAAATATTTAAGAAATTTTGGAAAGGATGGTGTAGCTCAGGGGTAGCCATCCCAAACCTCACCACCTAGAGATACACAATCTATTGAGATGGTGCATGATAGGGAGGTGCAGGAGTCAGTAGTTTCTAGATAAAACCCAAAAGTGATAGTGATAAAACATGATATAGAAGATATTGTACAAATTTTGGAATCTACAGTTATTGAATATAATGAATTAGATCAGCATGTTAAGGCAACTGTGGAGAGAACTATTATAGCTCATGAGGAAATAATAGTTGAAACTATGCCAAGCGTTTGAGTTGCAGTAGACCGAGATAAAATAGAAGTGGAACACCCTAATTTTGATCCAATTATTTATAGAATAATTACTATTCAATATGTATTTGGATATTAATTATTGGAAGAATCTAGAGTTTTCCCCCATAATATTGAGATTGTAGTTTCTCGTCATCGTGTGAAAGAAGATGCACAATCAGTTCGTAAGGGTTCTAATAATTCAGACATGTCGAACTTTTATTCTACTACAATGACTAAATTTTATAATCTTTGAGTATATTATAATTAGTTCACAAATTACATTATATCCTCTATGTATGTGATCATAAAACTCATGGATAGTTCAGTTTCTAGAAATGATTTTGACAGGACAGTTGGGATCATGTTAGCCAAACTGACCTGATCCAAAATCTGGATGATGTGAAACAATTTGGCATTTAGGTGAATACTAAAGATCCTGCAGATTTGAAATCATAATTTGATATAATTATAGGAACAATCTCTACCAATCATGAGATAAAATATCTTGGTGTTCTTGTTTCAACTTAAAGGAAAATGATTCTTAATAATCCCATGGTTCATTCTGTAATATCTCAAGATGAAGTTGATTAGATTTAGAGTTTGAAGTTTGAAATTAAGGATATATGACACACTTTAAGAAGTGTAGTTATAAGTCATTTTGAGTTCCTTAGGATGTTTAAACCAACTACAACTTATACATCTACACATTTTGTGGTTCCTGACTTTCAGAATCTGTTTGATCAGATATCTTCTAAGTTGAATTCTATGTCCTCTATGATTCCATATCATTAGTGTGATATTTTCACACATATTATAATGAAATATTTCAAGAGAGACATTTTTTATATGTTCTAGTATACCAGAGAAGCTATTATAAGTCTTATTATTCGAATTGATATGTCTTTGAATGACATGTTGGGATACCTTGAGGAATCCATTGGTAGAAAGTTAAAAGAAATATTTGTATTTTTTGAGAATGTTTAAGTTATTATTTACAATTTTATTGGTCCATTAACTAGAAATCGTTTTCATATTATATATTTTCTAGTAAATATTTATGAGAAAGTTCATGGTCTGTATAAATACTCTTTGTAAGAAGATTCAAGTTCCAGAGTCTGAGGAAAATCCATTTCTCCTAATTTCCTCTACATGAAGAGATGTTTATTTATACAAGCCTCTCATGATTATATATTTATTTAAAAAACTATCACTTATCCTACTACACATAATCTAGTTTCCCTTATTCTTGATGAAATGGATCCTACTACTAGTGATCTAATTCCTTAAGCTTTTTCCAGTGCTATTAAAGAAGTATATCAAGTCCTAGTAGAAAAATAGCCAATTTGGACCACAAGATAACATCTTCAGAAATTATTATAATCCAAATAAAATTCATAGCAGAAAATATTCAGAAAATGTTATATATAGGAAATCCAAAATCTCACTTTAGTTCTCAATATGATGCCATAGTCTATACTACTTAGAGTTTCTCAACATGATAACTTGAATAATTCAAAGTGATCAGAGTCAATGCTCTGTCAACAGTTTCCCTGATGCAAAAAGAAAGACTCTATTACTATTTTGGACCTCCTCATGTCATACATCATTATGATAATTTATATATGTGAAGATGATATATTTTATCTCAGAGGAAGAACTATAGGACCAGGATAACCAGATACCTTTATAGGTAATAGTGAAATAGTAGAATCATTTCTTGATCCATATTTGACTTATAGGAAATCAAAAACCAAGGTGGATGATACCATAGATGCTGAATGGTCTAAATGTGAATCATCACCATCATAACCTCCAAAATAGTTGCAATTTCCCCCAACGGTTCCTATTATTTAAATATAGATTCAAGATATATTAACAGAGTTATAATAATTCCTGATAAAAATACAAGATATATATCATCAATTGGTTCTCATATGGTTCTTCTATAGAAGTTGGAGAAATAATTTTTCCCATCAGTTATGGACCCTCCTACTACCTCTTAAGCATCTCTATATTTCATGAAACCTATATCCAAATATTTATCTCAATTTGACATAATCCATAAGCTAGAGTGCTCTAACTAGTGTGTTGTATATATAATGTTATGGGCGTTGAGTGGATTTTTTTTGAAAAGTTGATAATTAATGAACTCCTTCTTTATGTATTTTTTATGTTCTTCTTAGAAATTTCTTTCATTTAATGTATGTTATCTATTTTTATTAGATATTATTGTCATTTAATATATTACATCTCTTTGTTTTGTTTCATAAAAATTGTTTTCATTTAATGTATTTTATCTCTAATTTTTGTTTCTTTTTTGATAGTTTTCATTTAATGTATTCTATACCTAAATAGTTCATCACTCTAAGTGATAAAATTAATGCTTTTTCCTCTCCATACCCTTATTTTTTAATTTAAAAGTGGGGAAATGTTTAATAAAAAGGGGAGAAGAATTTTCTATTAAAGGGTGAGAATAAAAGGATTAAAACAACATTTTACAATCAATATTTCTATTAAATCACTTTTCAAAAAAATTATTTAAATTCCATTTCTAATGTTTTATGAGTTTTTGATCATTGAAATGGGGGAGATTATTGGACTACTAAATTGGTTTGAATATATACCATGTAATTTATGTTTTGATTATCACCAAAACCCTTCATATGTTTTTTATGTTTCATTTTTTAAGTGTGTTCATTAGGTCTTATAATTATTTATGTAATTTTAAAATTAGTTCTATAAATGTTGGAAGTTTTTTGAAATTTGGATAAGTATGGAGAAATGGATATGTTGAGAGATCGGATATGTCAATCAGCTATGTAAAATAATTTCCTATGTGGACTTTTATATTGTGAAAATGTCTAGGTGGAAATTATCTACATCAATGAATAACCAACATGAGAAATCGGTTACATCAAACAAATGGATATATAAAATGGTTATATAGAGTATTTAGTTAGGTGATTTGGGTATGTGGTGAAATCAACAATATGAAGAAAGACTATGCAATTCATCTATGCGAAGAACAAATATATGAATAAATTATCCATGGATCAATTCATCTTTGTGAATTCATATAAGTGGAATTCGACTATGTGGTCATCCAGAATCAGTTACGTCATTTTGCAACCAACTATTTTTTACCATTGATGACTTTTAGTATAAATTAATTTTGTCATGTATGCATTAAATATTGAGGTACCTATTTATTATAGAATTTATTTAAAATGGTTCAAAGTACCATGATAAGGAAAGAGGAAGAGGATAATTTAATTCTCAGTACTATTGTTGAGATATTTTTAAGAAAATTATATCGAGAAGTTATTTACGAGAACATATTTTATAGATATAATGATGTGAAATTAAAAGAATATTTTTTTCATGAATACTATAATGTGAATAAGAGGATATTCAAAATAACTATAGAACTTTTACCAAAAACTAAGAACTCCCTGTCGAAGCTCTCTATGCATGCTGCTAGGTTTCACATAAAAAAGAAGAAGAATCTTAAAGTTCTATAGCTATTATTATATGATCAATCTTAAAATTTTTATAAGACTATCCTCAAGATGTATTTATTTATTATACTCAATCCTTTAGATTTCTTCTCTTCAATCAGTTGTATCTTATAACTATAAGAGTCATTTGTAAACACTATCTATTTTTATTATCTCTCACTATGAAGGGTCCAGGAAAAATAACCTTGAAGTCTTGAGTTTTTAAAGGATTTATTGGTCTTGGGAAGAGAATATGGTGTCGTACTAAGAGTCAACTGCTTTCACTCATTCGTGCAATCCCTGGGAAAATTAATGGCAATGCTCAGTAAAACTACTACTCTAGTGAAAATCATCAAGCTCTTGGAGTTGAGAATTGGTTGAGTGGACTAGGGGATTTCTATTCCTTGAGACACTATAAATCTATAGTGTATGGTATATTTTAATTATTATTTAATTTCCATTACATTAATTTTTTATGAAAATATCATAAGTTTTCATACCTTAAAGTTGGTTGTTTTTTAAGCCTTGAAAATTTTAGGAACTCAATTCATCCCCCTCTTGAGTCATTGTGCAGATGGTCTCTGATTAAAAACACACTTGAAAAGAGTAACATTATCATATATATTTGTTCTATAGATATCATAACACTAATAGTATCATCTATAATTATTTTATTAGTTAGAGAATAATAATTATAGAATTTCTATTTATTCTTACAGTAGCACAACATTAACGACTGTATGTATATTTTTCCTAGAGGCAACATAATAGTATTAGTAGAATCACCTGACCATTAATGATAGAAAATATTAATATTAGAAGAAACAATAATGGTATAATAACCTCTATTTTTGTGGTAGAAGTATCAAGCATCTTATCCCATCACTAAAAAATTATATTATTCTGTTAATTAAAAATTGTGTGATTATTTCATAGTAGCACAACATCAACCTATTTTTTTAATTTCTACATCCAATATAAAATAGTTTAATTAGAATTTTAATTTATTAACTCCTTATATATTTCTAAAAAATATAATTTAATATTTAATTAAATATTTTTATAAAAAAATCATTATACGAACACACATGATGTATTTGTGAAATGATGCTATGTTTTAGTAATTGTTTTGTCCAAATAAACATTGGGTGTATTCAATTTATTTAAAATATTTTATTACTTTGAAGAAAACTTTTATAATTTAAAAAACATATTGAAAAATTACCTTTCTATACTTTATTTTTTATATTTTTTTATAATTTTGTGAGAGATATTTTTTCACTAATTTACTTATTTCAAAATATTTCATAAAATATTATGAGCATATTCGAAGATGTTTTACTGAGTTCAGTACATGAATTAGAGTATGTCAAAAAATTTATTTGAATAATTTATTGGGCCTAGATATATAGAAACAATAGAATCGGGGGGGGGGGGGGGTGAATAGTCATTTTAAAAATTTAAAATAAATAATAAATAAAAGTTTATTATTGTGTAATGAAACAGTGTAGTGCAATATTTAGAATATAATGTATCAAAAATAAAATATTGATCACAATATTTTTATAGTAGTTCAAATCTCCAAGATCCTACTGTAATCTACAATATTCTCTAATTGTTGAGAAGATTAGTACCCACTATGAAACCACACTTTTAAATGTGTGATAACATATTTATACACCCTACCTTTTAAATTATCAGGAGGCACAACCAATACTTGACTCTTTACAGAAATCAGAACATATTCCTGAATTTTTATAGGATTCAAAACCTATATTGACCTGACTTTTCGTCTCAAGTAACAACCCAAGTACCTAACATTTTTTGGTAGAACAACCAATAACAGACTTTATTTTGATGTATTTTGATGATCTCCAACCACTTTAACAATAGATTGTTGAACATTGATGCTTCTTATTAATCTCCCCAATGAAAAAATAGTTTTAGAAGATCTCAATCATGTGTCCATTATTTTTTTCATTATGTCATTACTTAGTATCTATTTATAAAAAAATCACTAATGGTTATCTAGATCCATTGATTCCAATTTTTTGAGAGTTTACTAAACTCATAACCTCCATTCAACGGTTATAATTAAAAAATATGGAAAAATATTACCATTACCAGTTTTAAAATTCCAACGTATTCAAGGAATTAACTTCGCCTGATTTAATTCCTATAATAAACTTATTGAAATAACATTCAATATATTTTTTAGAATATATAATAGTTTTCCAAATAGATTAAATAATAAAAACCATTATGAAAATCAAACTGTAATTCAAAAATTATAAAAATAGAGAATAAAATGAATAATCTACAACTGATTAATTCCAAAAAATATTTCCATGCTGTTTTTCAATCAAAAAACATAAAATATAGTTTTTTAAAATATATAGATGAATTTCTGAATATTAAATAAAATAATTAAAATTATTCTTCATTAAGCATAAAAATATATCTAAAATAGATCATCATTACAAAAATACTATATGTGGGATTGTATAGTGGATTTATGCACAAAATTTTAAATCAAACATCGAAATATATTTTTAGATAAATATAATCAATTAATAAAATAAAATAGCAATTAAAATATTTTATATTAGATATATAAATAAAAAAATATATCGATTGAGGTCATGTTATTATGAATTAGTTTCAAATTTTATAACTAATGGAAGTAGATGTATTTTTTTTGCTGATGGTAGTGAATTATTGGTATCTTTACCACTGAAATAGTGAATCTACTACTACTACTATTTCTACTTCTGTTAATATTGTGTAATTGTTAGAACATATATATATATATGATACCATTACTATTGGATGTATTTTTACAAGTAGAAGAACAAACTACTGTTAATGGAAGATAAAAGAGATGCTACTACCATTGAAGGAGAGATATTCTATCATTAGAGGAAAAAAACTCTACTACCTCTATGCATGATACTATTAGAGAAAACATGTTGGTGCTTCTATTGATGTGCATAAATTTCTACCATCGACTGAGAGTACCACTACTATTATTAATGATCTTTCTACAATCCCCAAAGTGATACTGTATCGAGGAGATGAAACAATCAGATGTGACGTAGGCCATGCATCATGAAAGAAAAGGCACAAATGAAGAAAAAGGAAATGTATGTTCCATACATTCTATCACTACAGTTTCAAGTGTGATACTCCCATGTATGATTATTTAAGTGAAGAAGATGATAGGTGACTCTCATGAGAAATTCTGTTTAGTGAATCTGTGGAAGATGATCATTGTGTCACTTATTCTACCAGTGTCAAACAAGTGATATAAAAACATGATGGTAGGAAAAAAGATTTTGGAAATTTTGAATCATCACGCGTTAATGAAACACACTATCTAATAGTGTTTTATCCACCACCACTTATTGATGTATGGTTATTGGTAGAAATTTCCCCCAATCATTTCACCAAGATGCTGGGAATTCCATACACCAAATTATGATTTCCCTACAACATTGTTGTTAGGGTAATATCTATGAGGAATTTTGGATTGGGTATTTTTAATTAAAATGATATAATCATCACATTTATTTATAGATCAAAACCAATATGATTCAAAACGATTCTATTCCACTATCTTGATTAAAAGACACTTTGATTCAATAGAAATAAAGAAACCTTTTGAGGGAGAAAACTGAACGGATTTTTAATTTTGAAATCCAATCATCATTATTAATCTTTAGTCAATTTTAAAAAATGTATTTTATTTTAAATTTATTTATTTTTGTTTTGTTTTATTATATATATATATATATTATATATAATAAACATTTTACTAAAAATATATATTTTTATAATTATTTCAGAATAATTTTGAAATGTGTATTTATTTTATAGGAAAACCTCTTCTTATGGACATTTTTTATAAGGGATAATCCTTGAGAGTTTTATCATATTTTGAATGCAGGATTCCATAAAATTTTGGCCACCTCATTATCCATACCTATAAAAGACGTGGGTCACACCAAAAATCTTTTTTTGTGAATAAACTTCAAAAAATCCCCCATTTTTATTCATAAATATCCCATATCTAGAAAAAAATTTAATCATTATACATAATAAAGGTATATTTCATTTCAATCCTTTACTTATTATCAATATCTCAAATTTAATGTTTTCTGAAACACTATACTTGTTAATATTTAGTATAAATTTTAGGTATCCAACATACAATGATATTTCTATCCAACATCTCATTTCATATCAATCTTATGTCCATGTGCTTATATACTTTTCATGAACTCTATGAAGAGTAAACCCATTAACTCTTATAAGAAGCTAAACCATTTCTATGTTCACATAGGAAAAATATTACAACGTGTTTTTATTATTAGATCACATAACCCATTATGTCATAATATTTTTTATGAGTTTTTAACTCAACCACTACTCATAACAGATGATATAAAAAAATTAGCTAGAATTTTAATTTACAATACCAACAATCATCTTCATAACTTTTTTTAGAAATTAAACACTTTGATTAAAATCTATGTAAAGAGAGTTTTGGGTGTCCATTACAAAAAGGATTTATTCTATAGGATTTAATCCTCTTTATTTATTAGTTGTATTAATAATCTCTTCAAGTAGATATTATTTAAAAGGACCGCATTGTTTTTACACAATCTGACATACCTAATTGTTACGGTACAATATTGTAATAATTGTTTCACATAACCACGTCTCAAACATATATGTCTATAATTACCATTGTAAATGAAACTATATGATTTTGATAAAGTTTCTTTACAATATAAATTGATATATATAGGATGAATCAGAATAGGTCACAATCTAAAATCCAATAATAGATGCTTAAACCATTCATCTTCCATTCCACATGATGCTAAGGAAATAAATGCTTACTCCATGGTGGAATACGAAATACAAGTTTGTTTCTTTATCACCCAAGAAACAAAAAAAATGTCAAAATTAAAAAAATCTAGATGTGGATTAATTATCACCAATTCTGGTAATCCAACTTGCATTAGTGCATGCTTCCAATAATACTAGATAATCTTTTTAATTAAAACATATATCTTCAGTCTTTCTCAAGTATCCATAGATTCTTGTTATACATATCCAATGACCCACACTGGGATTACTAGTATATCTACTCATTTTAAATACCCAAAAGAAATAACAGGTATAGTATAATGAATTTCATAAATTAAAGAACCAATTTAAATTTCATAATCATGTTGTTCTATGGGTCTGCCGGTATTCATAAATAGTTTCACACTAGAATTAAATGGAGAATCCAGATCCATGAAACCATGATTATCAAATTTATTTACTATTTTTTCTATTTAATGAGGATAAATTAAATAATAACCCCACTATGTTTTATAAATAAAATACCTATAATAGTTTCAACTATTCTATGATCCATCATTTTAAACATAGAGGATAAACAATTATTTGTCTCATTTACACCAACCACATTAGTTCAAAAAATTAACATATTAGCCACATATACAAACAAAATAACTACATATTTTTTATAAACATTGAATGAACACATTTAGACACATTTTTATGATTAAATACCTTAGATAAACTAATAAAATAAAATTTCACATGTCATTTATTTGAATATTTTTTATGCCTATAAAGATATTTAACTACTTTACATACTTTTTTTTCATTAACTTGTAAAAAAACTTTTTTTTGTTACATATAAATATATTTGATTAAATATATATTTTAAAAAGTAGTTTTAATATCCATTTGATAGATATACAACTTGTTAATTGAATCTAATACAAAAAAATCATTATTGAAGTAATGTCAACTAAAGGAGCTTGAATATAAATAATAATCAATACCTTCTTTTTGTATGAAACATTTAGAAACAAATATTTCATTAAAATATTGAATGTTAACATTAGATTCATAATTATTTTTAAAAACCAATTTAAAACCATTAGGTTTTAGCCTCTTCGTAAATCCATAATGACCTAAGTATTTATCCCCATAATGGAACCCATTTATTCATTAATTGAATCTTTCCAGAAAGAAACATCTCTAGAAGTCATAGCTTCTTTGTATGTCTTTAGGTCATATTTTATAGTCAAAACCATTTGATAATTATTTATAATATGATTATTTTGATATCCATAAATAATGAAAACTATTGAATCAGGAGAAATAAAATATAAAAGTATATGTTTGTTCTTCCCAAGTCCTGTAATCCATTTAGGTTAAACTTAAGAGTCATCATTATTCACTACTATTGTATTTGATCAGGATAGAGTATAAGAGATGGGGGTATGAGTAATAACCTCCTCTATATCATATTTATAAATATTTATTTCCAAAAAACTCTACATAACATGATTTAACAATGAAACTAGATTCTAAATCCAAAACTCGATATGCTTTTCAATTTTCTACATATCCAACAAAAAACCCTTTAATCACTCTAAGACCAATTTTAGTTCTCTTAGGATCTGGAACTCTATATTAATATTAAAAACCATTAAATTTAATTTATTAAATACCATGTATTATACCATTCCAAATTAAATTTGGTGATAACTTAGTTTTCCTCAAAGAAATCTTATTATGAATATGACACATAGACAATAAAGATTATCTCCATAAATTTAATGGAGAATTACATTTATTGATTGTAATTTTTTATTTATAAAAAATTATGTATTTCCCATTTAACTAATCCATATTCTATGAGGTGTCCAAGGAGTATTACTTTGATGAATGATACCATTTTCTTTGCATAAGACATGAAATTCAGTCATAAAGTATTCACCATTTCTATGTGAGTGTAATGATTTAATACTTTTTTTAAATAGTTTTAAACATCATATTTGTACTTCATAGACATATTAAAGGCTTAATATTTTTTTCTAATAATATATATATATATATATTTAAATATCAACTACAATCCTAGAAAAAGTAATAAAATACATTATTTTCTCTATGAGTTAACAAACCATATAATTTACAAATATTAAAATATTCTGTTTATAATATATTAGAATTTATATCCACACTTTGAAATGTTCGTCGAGATATTTTATATTATACACAAGTTTCACAATTATTGAATTCATTTTCAATGTTAATTAAGTTTGACATCTCCACTACTTTTATTGAACTATAATTTACAAGTTCGAAATGATTTTGCTATAAATTAAATGAATCAATAAAGTAAGTAGAATATTCAATAACATTATTTATAGATAGTTAATATATGCCACAATTTTAGTACCCCTTCCCCATAAACATACCCCCCTTTTACAAGATAACCTTTTCAGATTCGAATAAAACTTGAAATCCATTCTTATATAGAATATCAATAAAGACTATTTTCATTCAAATCCTAGATAAATACAAAACATTTATAAGAGTGAAATTATTACTAGAAGTAATGTCTATTCCTATACTTTATTGACTGGTGACATTGACACCCAAATTATTTCCATGGTGTACTTCCGTTGTGATAGAACATTCATCAAATGTTTTGAACATTGAACTATCCTTACACACATAAACTATTGATCTAGAATCAAACCACCAATTCAACTCCATAAAAGTCATTTTGAGGTTAGATATCATCAAAACTGGAATTTATTTAGCCATTATATTTGTATTAGGTTTTTTTTATTACTTTATATAGTAAAATTCCCTTGATAAATGTCCTAGTTTTCCATAAACAAAGCACTATCCTTTATTTTTTGGAAGGATATACTTTATTATTCAATTTTTTACCTTTCTTCTTGACATGTAAAGAGGTGTTTGGTCATGTATGTCAACATAAATTATTCTTCAATTAAAATAATTATTTGAAATTATTCTAAGGAAATATCCTCAGTATTTTTAGTGAGTGATTTTCTATTTTCTTTCAATATTTGTGAAAATTTAGCAATAATTTCACAAACATTGAATGTTTTTGGTATAAGGGAAAGAATATTATTTTCAATAACTTGGAGCTTATGGACTTAGTAAAACATCATATTTTTATCAACAATATTTATTTTAAGATACTTTTCAATAAGAAATTTATTTTTACCTTCATCCTTAGATTTTTACTTGAATCTGAGTGAATCCCAAATCTCTAGAGCACACTTTATTTAGAGAAAGTAGTAATAAAGATGATTTGATAATGGATTCTAGATATTTCTTTGACATAAAACCTCACCATCTTATTTTTTTCTCCTCATTTCCTAAATGTGTTCAACTTGAGTAACATGAAAAAGTGTTTCATCAAGATTTTGAGTAAGCGCAATGGAAATGGGAGTATTTTTTCATTCCATAATATAAAAAATCATTAATTATATAAGGAGGAAAACTATATTGTCTTACTACCATGAGAATTTGTTGGAATAGAAAGATCCAAGATTGAGAATGTATTGATTCATCAATTTAAGGGATTTTGAATGCATCTTCTTGGTTTCTCCTTTGATCATTCCCTTTTGATTGTTGAAAAAATAATAATTTAGGAGATGTAGATAATGGAATTTTTGAATCTTGATGCATGAATACAATTTACTATTCAAAAGGGTTTGATCTACCTCCACTTGTTGGTGTAGTGTTATTAGTGAAAATTTCCCTTGAGGATTTCTCCAAGATGCTTGGAATACTATATACCAAATTATTATGATAATTTTTAATTTTTTTACTATCTTTGTGTCTATTAAATTGATGATTAATTAAATGATTAAAATTAGATTAATTCCATGCATGAAGAATTAAATAAATTTGAAATAAATAATTTTTTGAATTATTTTAAATTACCAACAGATAAATAAATAATATATACTAAGTTTATTTTTCATAATAAAAATACTGAAGTTGGTATCATAGTTAAAAATAAATCAAGAATAGTAGCTCGAGGTTATTCTCAGGAAAAATGAGTTAAATTTGAAGATTATTTTTCTCCTATTTCAAGGAAATAGGCTATTATAAATTTACAATAAATTTGTTGTTTTAAAAATATTGAATGATTTCAAATGGATATAAATAGGTAATTTTTAAATATAATTATTTCTAAGGAAGTATTTTTTAAATAACACCCAATATTTGAGAATAAAAAATTTACAAATCATGTTTTTAAATTTAAGAAATATTTATGTGGTCTTAACCAAGATCCTAGATCTTGGTAGGAGAGACCAACTCAATTTTATTAGAAAAATTATTTCTCACAAGGAAAGGGTTATCTGAACTTTTTTATAAAGAATGTTTCAGATGATATTTTGATGTTACAAATATATGTTGATAAAATAATATTTTGTACTGTAAATGATTTACTTCATAATTATTTTTGTAAAATAATGAATAGTTTGTTTCATATTATCTTAATGGGAGATTTTAATTTTTTTCATAGTTTGAAAATTAAAGAAAGAAAAAATTTTAATTTATTAAATCAATAAATTAATTCAAACAAACTTGTTAAAATGTTTGGAATTTCTTCATGAAAGTATATTAAGTCAGTGATGAGTAAAAATTCAAAATTTGATTTGGATGAATCTAGAAAGTGTGTTGATGTTAAATTGAATAGAGGCATGATAGGAAGATTAATTTACAAGACTGTATCTTGACTAGATATAACGTGTTTATTTTTTTTGGGTACTAAATTTTAGTTTAATCCTAATGTAATTGATCTTAAATATTTCCAGGTAGTTATTATATATATTAAAGTAACTACTAGTATTGGGTTATTTTATTCAAATCATAATTTTTTATTTGATATAATATTTTGAATATGATTTTAGAGGTTGAGGGAATGAATGAAAAATTATAACATATATGTTTCATTTTATTGGTAATAATTTAATTTCCTAAAATTCGAAGAAAAAATTATCTGTTTCATTATCTACAAATGAGGTTGAGTGTGATAAAATTATTATTTCTTGTTCTAAAAATATTTTTATTAAACAAAATTTATGTTATTTTAATATAATATTTAATAAAATTCCAATATTCTGTGGTAATTATAATGCTATTTCAATTTCAAAAAATCCTCTACAACAGTCTCAAACAAAACATATAGATGTCAGATTTAATTTTCAATAGGATTATGAGAATAAATTAGATTTCAGTTAAGAGTTTATTCCTACTACAAACAAACATTATTAAATATTTACTAAACCATTATATTATATAATATTTTATAAAATGAATTTTGGACTTGGTATGTTTGAATCATAATAGTCTGATTATCTTAAATATTTTTTCACTAGATGTTAAAAACTGTATTCAATTTTTTTGTTTACAGTTTCTTAAATTTTCTAAATTATGTAATGTTAGTAATTGTAAAATTTTTATGTGAATGTTATATTTTTTATGTACATTAAAAAATGGCGTGATTTATGCTATTTGAAACTTGGTATTTTAAATGATTATTATTTGAGAGGGAATTATTTTTTATTAATAATTTTTTTTCTTTTTGATTAATTTTAAAAATAGGGAGAATATTTTGAGGATGGTTTTAAATTTAAATAAATTTTAGGTTTCATAATTTAGAATAATGGGTAGATTATTAGTGCTTTAACTTTGAAGTTAGTATTTAATTGAAAATTTGTGTTTTGTTAAATTTAAAATACCTCATATTTATTATATTTTAAATTTTATAGCATATATACATGAGTTAATTAATATGATTTTGTTTAGTTAAATATCTATTATGATTTTCATTATTTAATATAATCATGTGTGCTTTATTGTTAGATTTAGTTTATTTTAAATATTCAATTTTAATGAGTTTTGTATTATATAATTTTTTTTACAAATAAAATCCACTTTTTTTAAGTATTTTGTAAAGGTAAATCCTATTTTTAAAAATTGAGTAAGGGTAACTCTATTAGTTTGTAAATTTATCCTTGAACCCTATTCATTTGAGGGTAACCTAGATCTTCTATATGCTATTTAAAGGTAACAATTTGATTCTGAACATTGCATAAGGGTAATGAGAATAAAAGGATCTTGATGACCATTGGTGATTTTTCTATTAATAAAGACCATGACATATAGTGAAACACTTACATACATGATACATGACTATGATATTATGATAATACTATTTTATTGATGTGATCACAATTAATTTTCAACATTCAACTCTCTACTACCGAAGTGGTTGGAGATCATCGATCTATATAAACTTCCAAATCCTTTTCTCATCTATTTTAGACTTATGTGTGGTCTGTCTTTATTAAATATTTTTTTGTTATAAAGAGTCAATTTATTCTTTTACCAATAAAAATCATGTATTGTTTTCGTAATTATACAAAAAAAAATTAAGGTCAATGATTTGTGACACCTATGAAAAAGTTAGGTCAGTATATTTTGTGACTCCTATAAAAAGTAAGGATGGTTGTTCCTTTGGATATTATAAAAGGAAGAGTCTGAAGAATAGGTTATCACACCTTTAAATGTAAAGTTTCATAGTGGGTACTGATCTTCTCATTGATTATAGAAAATTTAAGATTAGTACAGGATCATGGAGTTATGAACTACTATAAAACGACAATTTTCATATCTTATTTCCATTGAATTATATTCTAATCACGGAAATACATGGTTACTTTATTTAATAATAACAATTGATTGATTATTTTATTTAAATGTTTTGAAGGATTATTTATATAAGGAACTGGCCTTAAACCTTAATTAATATTTAATTAAATGAATAATTCACATTGAGTAACTTTTCAGGTTTAGAGTTTTATAGAGTTAGGACATAACTATTACATCTCAAAATATTTACAAAGTAGACACTTCTACACAGTTTCCATTTTTTTTACAAAACATGAACTCTTGAAAAAAAGATTCATTTCTAGTTCCATGTTTAAGACAACATGACTTTTCCTTGATCCCATCCTTGACCCTATTCCACATTATGTCCTATGAAAAACATTTCAAAAACTTCGGATGAGCATAAAAAGCTCAGTAAGGGATACACAAAGAAGGAAAACTGGTAGTTTTTTTTAAAACAACAAGTAAACCATGAATACTTTAACATAAGTAATACTTTTAACCTTTATGAAGTAGTAAATACTCTTCACTGAATAAAAGATCATTACTTACCCTTTTTTAACCATAATATTACCATAAAACCCATATAAAGAACACCTAACATGTAAAGGTAACTTGGGACATAAACATACTTAAATGGAATAACCATACAGTCGAATTCCACACATATCACTTAATAGAATAGCCATACAACCAACTTCCACACCCAATGCATTGAAGGTTATAACATAACCACCCATACTGGTATTCACGACACCACCCATCATTTGGTTTATCACGTAACCACCCGCCAAATGTCCAAGTACTAATATAAAATCATAACACATGCAACAGATATAAAGGAAAGAAAACATTTCCACAATTCAATCAGAATATATCACTTAAATATATTGACATAACAAATCCATTATCAAAACTATTTTCAATACCAAAATACATAAAAGAGTATATGGTATTTATTTACTTTTAAAAACATTAAGGCTTTTTGAGGAAACCAAAGATCAAATAATACTCACGGCGGCAGAAAAGGTCATTGTTACAGCTTACGTTAAAAGAAACAATCATTTTTTTCATTTAGTAAAACTCTTTGTTGAAAAATATTCCATTTGAAAATTCAAGGGTATTTATAGAGCGTATAAAAGAAAGTTGTGTATTAAAACAAAATATTCCTCAATGAAAGGAGATTGAGACGAAGTCCATTACCTCATGCCCGACTTGACTTGATCGTTATTTAATCTCTTTTATAAAAAACTAAAGTAAATTTATACTTGCTTAAGAACCTTTTTCAAGTTTATTATTCCTTTTATATCACTTATTACCATGTTATAAACAATATGTAATTAGTTAAGTTAATAATGTTTGTTTTGTCGATATTTGGTACATGAGTCAAAAATGAACACCTTATATTTACAAGTTGTCCATGTGGTCAATATTCCATTATACCCAGAATGATATTCATGATTTAGATATCATATATATCATACATATCCAGTATATACATGTATTTATAACAGTACATAACATTTGGAGGTAAGAAATGAAATGCACCGTTCACGGAGAAGGTAAGTCGTACATATGCATGAATGCTACTTTCATTTCTATTTATTATTTTAATGGAATTAAAAAATAATGATACATAGGTATATTATAATTCCAGTATAATATCATATATAATATCATTAACTCTATCCTTTATACATCACACATAAGGCATTAACGAGTCACATCACTTTGAGGGGGCGGTAGTCCACACTTCCTTAAATGAGATTATCGTATTTACCCACTATGGAAACCATAAAGGCTTGATATAATTGGAAAGCACAGAAGAATAAAGAAATAATAAACATAATATATATCATATATAAATATTTAATGGCCACCATGAGAGGTGGTTGGATATATTTGAATGATCATCATTTCGTGAGGCGTTAGTTTACCATCCACATGAACATTATGTTATTCATCCATTAGATGAAGGTGTGTGTAAGTGTAGTTTGAATCCTTATCATAACAACATACTAGTATTTTGAGGATATGGGTTTGGTAAAAAATAAAGTAATAAAAAGAGTTTAGGGGTTGTATAAGTAAAATAAATGAAAACAATTTAAGAGAAACTATTACCTTTAATTTGGGTAACTCCCTTTTGTTTGAACCAAAGGACTTCTTGATGTGCCTTATGCCTAAGTTAAGGCTTCTAGGAGGAGTATAAGGATGTAGGGAGATTAAATGGGTAGAGTTTGGATGAGAGAAATGGATTTAGAGGTGTGAGGAATTTGATAGAAGTGGTCTCCTTTTATACGGGAGAGGAGGGGCTCTTTAGGAAAGTGTGAAAATATTATTTTATAATATAATGATATTCGGTTTCTAAAGGCCCAAAAATCATTATAGTAGAATATAATTTTACTCATGGTCTAAATATAATCATACAATAGGAATTAGACAAGTTTTGGATAATATTTTAATCATTATAATCTTATTTATTTAAATCATTTATTAATGAGGTAAATAGAGTATCATTATTGTGTCATGAATAATTTAATTTATTAGATGTCTAAAAATTATAAATAAAATACTATCATGTAGGAAATAATTTTATATTTCCAATTAATATTTATATACAAAAAGATAATTTATATAACCCTTTCTAAAAATTAATTTACTAAAAGAGATTTGCTTATGTCATTTTTTCGATTACTTTAAGTTAATTAATCGAAATTATCATTATCACTCCCACGTGGCTCAATGGGGTCCTAAAATTGACCCAAAGATTCCCATGGTCATTAATGACTCAACCAATAAGGTTTAGACAAGTGTTATGGTAATTTTGAATTATTATAATATTCTTTTTACCTTGAATTACCCTATTATCTTTAACTGCGGTAAATAAAATTCAAAAGTTACTATTCAACAAAAATTATTTTCATCCTATTGAATCACATTTTAATTCTTGATAACAAACATATATGTTGGATTTTCGAAATTCAATTCACAGATGTGGTAAAATTTCATTTAAATGAAAAAGTCAGTTTTTTAACTACCACTAAGTGGTTTCACTATTCATCAAAAATTGAAGTTTTTCAGAAAAATACCAAAAATTCAGCCTAAGATATATTTAAGATTCCGAATTCAAAAATGAAGTATTTTTTTCCAAATTATAAACATAGAAGTCACATTAATTAATTTTAAAATTAATTCCCGTTAACAAAACAAATAACGTGTTTTTAAGACACAATAACTATCAAAAGATTGATACTTGTTTATGTCCAATTTCCAAGTGAAATTAATTCCAATGACCAACATTGGATAAAATGGTATAAATATATTTTAAATTTACTTTAAAACCAACTAAAAAGATAATCTAACCATATAAATAAATTAGATTAAAATGCACTTCTGAATTAAAATACAATATTTTTCACTATTCATTAAAAAATGTACTTTATCGGAAAAATCCCAAAAATTTACCCAATGTAAATTTTGATGTCCCCATTCTAAAGAAGGATTTTATTTGGTCATATATAATGTATTAAAGTGACCAAAAATATATTTAAAGAGGGTTATCTATTAAAAGGCGATAAATCAACCTTTTAATGTAAATTATGCTTAAAATTAGATTCATTCACATTTTAAGCCTCTTAAATTTATTGGATAAATGTAAATACATTTAACAAAAATGTATAATAATATTTTAGTTAGTTGTTTTCATTCCCACCAATAAAACAACTATAAGTTAACTACCATTTAAAATAATAATATTATATTATTAGTGTGCAATGTAAGATTTCAAAGAAACCCGTTGTTGCGTATTTGGTACGCTATCGAACATAGAAACCCATTTAAAGTAAAATTAATATTTAATTCACAAATATTAATAAATATGAAAATATCTTATTCTTTATTTACTTTGGATGTTACATCCTTCCCCCTTTCAAAAATTGCGTCCTTGCAATTTTTATTTAGTTATCAAAATAAGTGGGTGTATTTATCCCTCATAGAATTTTCAGATTCCCACATTGCCTCTTCAACCATATGGGTTTTCCACAAAACCTTTACCTGGTGAATTACCTTATTCCGCAACACGTGCTCTCTACAGTCAAGAATATGGACTGGTTTTTCTTCATAAGAGAGATTCTCTTCCAACTGAACTACCTCTGGGATCAAAACATGAGATGGATCTGGTATATACTTTATCAACATCGAAACATGAAAAACATTGTGTACTTGGGATAAACTTGGAGTTAAAGCCACTCTGTACACAACTGATCCAACTTTCTCTAGAATTTCATAAGGTCCAATGAACCTCGGACTCAACTTTCACTTCTTACCAAACCGCATCACACTTTTCCATGGAGAAACTTTGAGAAAGACATGATCACCTAACTCAAAAGAAAGATCCTTCCTATGGTTATCTGCATAACTTTTCTATCTGCTCTGAGCTGTTCTCATGTTCTTCTGAATCAACTGAACTTTCTCTGCCATCTCTTCTACCAATTCTGGTCCCATCATCTTCCTTTCACCTACTTCATCCCAAAAAGATGTAGTTCGACAACACTTTCCATATAATGCCTCAAATGGAGCCATCTGTATACTAGAATGAAAACTGTTATTATATGAAAATTAAACCAAAGAAAGGTGTTGGTCCCCACTTCCCTGATAATCCATTGCATGTAGCATATCTTCCAATGTATGAATTGTTCATTCTGACTGCCCATCTGATTGAGGGTGAAAAGCTGTACTAAAATTTAATTCAGTACCCAATGACTTCTAAAGGCCTTTCCAAAAGTTAGAAGTAAACCTGGGATCACGATCAGATACAATGGAGAGGGGAACTCCATGAAACCTCACTATCTCTTTATCATAAAACCGATCAAGTTGATCTAAAGACCAAGTATCTCAAATAGGAAGGAAATGAGTAGATTTAGTCAATCGATCAACTATAACCCAAATTGCATTATTACCTCAAGATGTCTTTGGTAATCCCACAACGAAGTCCATGGATATATTTTACCATTTCCACTTTGGCACCGGTAAAGTCTGAAGCATTCCATTCAGTAATAGTCGCTCTTCTTTAACCTGCTGACAAGTTAATCAATTCACAGTAAAATTAGCAATATCTCTTTTCATTCTATCCCTCCAATAATACTCCCAAAGATCTCTATACATCTTAGTACTACTAGGATGAACTGAAAACAGGGAACTATGAGCTTCACATAACAACTCATTCTTCAAATGTGAATCACAAGGCACACATAATCTCTTCCCAAACCTCAAAACACAATCATTATCAATGTTAAATTCATGAAACTTACCCTTCTGAACCAGATCTAACTTTTTCTGCAACCCATAGTCTTTCTTCTGCGCTTGCTTAATTCTATCTGATAGAGATGATCTCACTGACACCTGAAACAAAACAGAAGAAATTCCTGCACCAACAACTTCTATGCCAAAGTTCATCAAATCAAAAACCAAAGGATCATGTTCCAAACGTAGCATGGTTAATGAAGTATTAATTTTTTTGACTCAAAGCATCAGCCACTTTATTTACTTTTCCCGAATGATAAAGGATCGTGCAATCATAATCCTTGATTGATTATAACCATCTCCTCTATCTCATGTTCAATTATTTCTAAGTGAATATATACTTCAAACTTTTGTGATGAGTATATATTTCACACTTCACTCCATACAGATGATGCCTCCAAATTTTTAAAGCAAAAACAACAGATGCTAATTCCAATTCATGTGTAGGGTAATTTAACTCATGAGGTTTCAACTGACGTGAAGCATAAGCAATTACCAGATCATTCTGCATTAGGACACAACCCAGTCCTTTCAACCAAGAATCACTATAGATAACAAACTCACCATTTCTGGATGGAAGTGCCAAAATTGGAGCATTCACCAATCTTCTTTTCAATTCCTGAAAACAATCTTCACATTGTTTTGTCCAAATGAACTTAACACCTTTTTGAGTTAACATAGTCATTGGACTAGATAACCGTGAAAATCATTCAACAAACCTCTGGTAATAACCTGCCTAACCAAGAAAAATATTAATTTTGGTTATATTTGTGGGTATTGGACTTTCTTTAACAACTTTTGTTTTTGTAGGATCAACAGTTATGTCATTTTTTGAAACAATGTGACCAAGGAAAGAAATTTGTTGTAACCAAAATTCACAATTGCTGAATTTCCCAAATAGTTTATTTTCATTTAAGGTTTGCAAGACAACCCTTAAATGAATTTCATGATCCTATTTACTTTAAGAATAAACCCAAATATCATCAATAAACACAACCACCATTTATCACCTAATTCAACTGAGCCATCACTACAGTAAACTGGTCAATTCTGATTCCGACCATCTCTGGTTGCTGATTCGGAAGGTCATTCTCCTTTGTATGCCCTCCTAGAAAAGCTGCTCTATTTCCTTTACGAAAAAGAATTCTAAACACAGACATATCTTAGACGAAGCTACATGGTAATCTGTAAATGCTATATGATTTCAATATTAACATAAATTACGTTATGGATATTAATTTAACAATACCCTAACTCCTAAAGTTGTCTAAACCGACCTATGATACCAACTATAAGGACCCTACCTTAAACTTTACTTAATATTGAATTAAATGAATAATTCACATTGAGAATCTTTTTAGGTTTAGAGTTTTAGTGAGTTAGGACATAACTACTACATCTGAAAAGATTTACAAAGTAGACACTTCTACACAGTTTCCATTTTTTTTACAAAACATGAACTCTTGAAAATAAGATTCATGTCTAGTTCCCTATTTAAGGCAACATGAATTTTCCTTGATCCCATCATTGACCCTATTCCACATTATTTCATGTGAAAAATATTTCAAAAACTCGGGATGAGTATAAAAATATCAGTAAGGGATACACAAAGAAGGGAAACTGTTAGTTTTTCAAAACAATAAGTAAACTATAAATACTTTAACATAAGTAATACTTTTCACATTTATGAAGTAGTAAATACTCTTCACTGAATAAAACATCATTACTTACCCTTTTGTAACCAAAATATTACCATAAAACCCATATAAAGAACACATAACATATAAAGGTAACTTGGGACATAAACATACATAAATAGAATGACCATACGGTCGACTTCCGCACATATCACTAAATGGAATAGCCATACGGCCAACTTCTATACCCAATGCATTGGAGGTTATAACGTAACCACCCATCCTGGTATTCACGACACCACCTGTCATTTGGTTTATCATGCAACCACCCATAAAATTTCCAAGTACCAATATTAAATCATAACACATACAACAAATATAATGGAAAGAAAACATTTCTACATTTCAATCACAATATATCACTTTGATATATTGACATAACAAATCCATTATCAAAACCATTTTCAATACCAAAATACATAAAAGAGTATATGGTATTTATTTTCTTTTAAAAACATTACGACTTGTTGAGGAATCCAAATATTAAATAATACCCACGGCGGTAGAAAATTTCGTTTTCACTGCTTACGTTAAAAGAAACAATCATTTTTTTCGTTTAGTAAAACACTTTGTAGAAAAATATTCCCTTTGAAAACTCAATGGTTTTTATAGAGCGTATAAAAGAAATTTGTGTATTAAAACAGAATATTCCTCAATGAAAGGATATTGAGACGAAGTCCATTACCTCATGTCTGACTTGACTCGATCGTTCTTTAATCTCCTAAATAATAAACTAAATTTAATTTCTACTCTCCTAAGAACCTTTTTCAAGTTTATTACTCCTTTTATATCACTTATTACCATGTTATAAACATTATGTAATCATTTAAGTTAATAATGTTCGTTTTGGCGATATTTGGCACTTGAGTAAAAAATGAACACCTTATATTTAGAAGTTGTCCTTGTGGTCAATAGTCCATTATATACAGAATGATATTCATGATTTAGATATAATATATATAATATATATCCAGTATATACATGTATTTATAATACTACATAACATTTGGAGGTAATAAATGAAATGCACTGTTCATGGAGACGGTAAGCCGTATGTACGCATGGATGCTACTTTCATTTCTATTTATTATTTTAATGGAATTAAAACTATTTATACATAGGTATATTATAATTCCAGTATAATATCATATATAATATCATTACATATATCCTTTATACATCTCACATAAGTCATTAATGAGTCACATCACTTTGAGGGGGCGGTAGTCCACACTTCCTCAAATGAGATTATTGTATTTACCCACTATGGAAACCATAAAGGCTTGATATAATTGGGAAGTACAGAAGCATAAAGAAATAATAAACATAATATATATCATATATAAATACAATTCCATCATAATGGCCACCATGAGAGGCGGTTGGATATATTTGAACAATCATCGTTTCATGAGGCGTTAGTTTTCCATCCATAGAAACATTATGTTTATCATACATTAGATGGAGGTTTGTGTAAGTTTAGTTCTAATAAATCTCATAACAACATCCTAGTATATTGAGGATACTGGTGTTGTTACAAAATAAAGGAATAAAAAGAGTTTAGTGGTTGGGGAATTAAAATAAAAGAAAACAATTTAAGAGAAACTGTTACCTTTAATTTGGGTAAATCCCTTTGGTTTGAACCAAAGAACTTCTTGAAGTTCCTTCTGCCTAAGTTATGGATTCTAGGAGGAGGAAAGGGATGTAGGGAGATTAATTGGGTAGAGTTTGGACAAGAAAAATGGCTTGAGAGGTGTGAGGAATTGGTTATAATTGGTCTCCTTTTATAAGGGAGAGGAGGAACTCTTTAGGAAAGTGTGAAAATATTATTTTATAATATAATGTTATTCGGTTTCTAAAGGACCAAAAAATCATTATAGTCAAATATAAGATGAATAATGGTCGAAATATATTCATCTAATAGGAATTTGATAGGTTTTGGATAATATTTTAATCATTATAATCTTATTTGTTTAAATCATTTATTAATGAGTTAAATAGTGCATCATTATTGTGTCATGAATAATTTCATTTATTCGATGTCTAAAAATTAAAAAAAATACTATCATGTTGTAAATACTTTTATATTTACAATTAAAATTTATAGACAAAAAGATAATTTAGATAACCCCTTCTAAAAATTAATTTTTTAAAAGATATTTGCTTTTCTCATTTTTGCCTTTACTTTAAGTTAATTAATCTAAATTGTCATTATCACTCCTGAGTGGTTCAATGGGGTCCCAAAATCTACCCAAAGATGACCATGGTCGTTAATGACTCAACCAATAAGGTTTGGACAAGTGTTAAGGTAATTTTGAATTATTATAATATTCTTTTTACCTTGAATTACCCTATTTACCTTTAACCTTGGTAAATAAAAGTCAAAAGTTACTATTCACTAAAAATTATTTTGATCTCATTGAGACACATTTTACTTCTTGATAAAAACCATGTATGTTGTATTTTCAAAATTAAATTCACAAAAGTGGAAAAATTTCATTTAATTGAAAAAGTCAGTTTTTAACTACCACTAAGTGGTATCAGTATTCATCTAAATTGATGATTTTTCAGAAAAATACCAAAAATTCAGCCTATGTTATATTTGATATTCAAAATTAAAAACATACAAGTGGAATTAATTAATTTTAAAATTAATTCCCATTATCAAAACAAATAGCGTGTTTTTAAGACACAATAACTATCAAAAGATTGATACTTGTTTATGTCCAATTTGAAAGTGAAATTAATTCCAATGACCAAAATTTGATTAAATTGTAAAAATATATTTTAATTTAAATTGAAAACCAACTAAAAAGATAATCTAACCATATAAATAAATTAGATTAAAAGGAACTTTTGAATTAAAATACAATATTTTTAACTATTCATTAAAAAATAAACTTTATCGGAAAAATCCCAAAAATTTCCCCAAATTAAAATTTGATGTCCCCATTATAAATAAGGATTTTATTTGATCATATATAATGTATTCATGTGACCAAAACTATATTTAAATAGGGTTCTCCATTAAAAGGCGATAAATCGACCTTCTAATGTAAATTATGCTTAAAATTAGATTCATTCACATTTTAAGACTCTAAAATATATTGGATAAATGTAAATACATTTAACAAACATGTATAATCATATTGTAGTTAGTTTTGTTCATTCCCACCAATATAACATCTAGGAGTCAACTACCATAGAAAATAATAATATAATATTATTAGTGTGCAACGTAAGATTTCAAAGAATCACGTTATTGTGTATCAGGTACGCTATCGAACATAGATACCCCTTTGAAGTAAAATTAATATTTAATTCACAAATATTAATAAATATGAAAATATCTTATTCTTCATTTACATGGGATGTTACAATTTACCCAGCTTTAGTTTATTATTTAAATTTATCCTGGATAAAGAATTGTTATCAAAGGGAAATCATTTAGGATATAGGTTTTTTCTAAAATTTTATGTAACAAACTAATCCTAGACCAAATAGTGTAAGGAATAAGATAAGGTCTTTAAGATGGTATGCATTAATTCAAATGATGTATGGATACCTCAAAGCCCCCATTTTTCGATATAATTAATATGGTTATTTTTAAGACAGAATGTAATCCTACTTGAATAATTTATGCTTAAATCAAAGTAAATTCATAAGGAAACTATATAAATTACCTAAATTTGATCAAGAGATCCTTTTATGTTATGATATAGAAAATATGTTCTTAATTATAAATTAAAAATAATTATTTATTGTTCTATAAGTGGAAGTTCATATAACCCCGTTTCAACATGTAAGATAACCCATACAAATTATAAAATTATACACGTTTTTCATTATGGAAAATAAAATATTAAAATAAAAAATATGGGAATGATTTGATGAAAATAAAAGGATTGTAAGAGGGGATAATATGAGTCGGTGAACAAAGATTTTTTACTAGTTTACAAGTATTACAAATTGAATGAGTTTACTTGGTGAAGCACTAGGAAATACAGATTTAGTTTAAAGTGTACATAGAGCATTATGAAAAATATATCATACATATAAAGTATTGTTTGATGAAATTAATAATTTTAAAGAGTATAATTTAGATGAACTAATTAGTTATTTTCTACAGTATGAACTTGAATTGAAAAAAATTTCCAATAAGGAGTCTGCAATGAAGGAAGGTATTTGTATTAATTATAATGTTAATTAATCCTATGAATAATATAAATCTTATTTCTTAGGAAGTGATAAATATATGGCTCATTTTATAATGTAACTTTACTAGTATATGAAAAATAAAATGAGGAAAAAGGAAGTTAAAATGAAAGAAGAAAAATGAGTACAAGAAAGGTATTACTGGAAATAATAATGAAGTTTTATAATTATCTTATTATGAGTATAGAAATAAAAGACACATCAGGAATGATTATCCCAGACTCAAGAATATTTATAAAGAGAAAGGAAAATGGTAGAATGAAAATCAAACATTGTTTGGATGATGGGAATATTCAGATTGTTGAGATTCTATAAGTGACATAGGAAGTGAACATAGGATTGAGATCCTTGTTTTAACTGATAAAAATTGTATAGAGCTTGAATCATTATTTACTGAATTAATAACTTTTTATAAATTTGATCATAATGTGACCATTTAATATAAATAATTAATAGATTTTGATACTATTTTGATTTTAATTATGTTAATTCAAATATAAAATAACTATATAAAGAAAATGAGTATTTAAGGAATTATAATGTACTTATTTTTAAAAAAATATAATGACATAAAAAAATAATAAATTGTTCCAAAAAATTACTAACTTAGGGAATGTGAAAACAAAAACATCAATATTTCTTAGAATGAGGAATATAAAAAAACTATGGTTATGAGATTTCGAATAAAAAACAAGAAAATGACTGAATTAACTATTTTTTGGTATTAAATTATAAATTTCATGAAAAAATATGTCATTCAGTCTTAGAAGACTTTAATAAAGTTGAGAATAAGTGTAGGAATCTCAAGTAATAAAATAATAAATTTATAAATACATCTTCTGGTTCTAACGAAAAATTGTATAATGATTTAAAGTTATTCAAAAAGAGAATACGAGTTTGAAAAATTAAGTTTCTAATCTTAAAGAAACTTTATCCATATTTATTTAAGTAAAATATAAATATTATAAAATTATATCTATAATGAAATAAAACTATAACAATAATGATTTTGTTCATAAAAACTTTTCACCAAGGTTGAATAAGACTGCTTTTCTTGAAATCTCAAAAGGAATTATTTCAAGTATAACATGATTTAAATGTATAATTCAAGGGAATTATGAAAATGAATTCCCCTTAAGATATATATAATAATTTGTGAATAATAAATCATTTGTTTTTGAAGTTTTTTTCTAAACAATCCAAAAAAATTTGTTTTAAATTTATTTGGGTGCCAAAATATTCTGCAACTAGTCTTATGGGACCCAAATCAGTATGGGCACCAAAAAAATTCTACTTGATTGATATATTTCAAGAAATTATCATTATAAGTATCAAATATTCATGTTATCAAGATAGTGGGTGTTACAAACACATGATATGTGATATTTAAAATTTTCTATCTTTTAATTCACGTGATGAAGTCCTAGTTAAATTTTTAGAAAACTATAAAGGTCTCATTAAGGGGATTAGAGAAGTTGGTTCTTCAATAAATCTTATTATTTAAAAATTATTATTTTTAGATGGTTTAAAACAAAATTTAATAAGTATATCACAAATATGTGATGATGGATTAAATATAAATTTTGAAAATTATAAATGTATTTTTTTTAAACTAAATCTATTTGATTTTTCAAAAATAGAAAAGAATAGTGTTTACAGTATTGTTTTTATGATCTAACCAAATATAAAGTTAAGTGTTTGAATTATATAGAATAAAATTATATTTTATGGAATAAGAGACTTGAATATGAAAAATTGAAACTCTTTCACATGTTTTTAAAGAATTAAGATGGTTTACAATTTCAAAATCTAAATAGAAGTAAATATTTTTTTGTGTGATTCATGTTTAAAGGGTAAGTAGCATAAATAACGTTTAAAATATGTGAATGGTGTTAGTATTGCTAGAAGTATTTAATTGGTACATCTTTAATTACCTGGTCCTATACAACCTATTAGTTTAGGTGGAAATAAATATATATTTGTAATAATATATGATTATAGTAGATTAATCTGGATTTATTTCTTATCACATAAAAGTGAAACTCTAACAATGTTTTGTGCTTTATAAAAAATTATACAAATTTAAAAAATTAATCAATTGAATCTATTAAAATAGTTAGAGACTGTGAATTTATTAATTTATAAATTGTTAATTTTTTAAAGACAATAGGTATAAGCATTATTTTACCCCTTGGAAACCAAATAAATGGAATGGTTGAAAGAAAGAATTGTCCAAATCAAGAAATTGATAGATCAATGATTATTGAGATTAATATTGCTAAATATTTGTACACTGATGCTGTTAATATTGCTTGTCATTTTTTAAATAGAATTTATATTATACTACTTTAAAATAAATCCCATTAAGAACTGTTTAAAGGCTTTAAAAATAAATTTTGATATTTTGGAGTGTTTGGTTGTGGTTTTTTTATTTTAAATACAAAATATAATTTAGTAAAGTTATATTCCAAAAGTGATAAGGGAATATTTTTAGGTTATTCTAATACTAGTAAAAATATAGAATTTTCAAAAAAAGAACTTTATTTGTTGAAGATTTTATACATGTTAAATTTTATGGAAATAATAATATCAAGAATAATTAATATTTAAATAAATATGATAAAGAATTTAGAGAATTAAATTTTGGGGAAAATAATGTTTAAATAAATGGAAATTTATTTGTTGAGGGGGTAAAGTTTCTTCTCAGACTGATCCTAAATAGTGCAAAACTAATAAATATCATTATCTTGAAAAATGTAATTGGAATTGTTGAATGTAACATCCCATCACATTTTTAGGTAATTTTATCCTTTGGATTTGATAATACTTTGTTTAGATTTTGTTTTAGGTTGTGTTTAGAGACTTTGGTAAATTTTTTATGTATTTGAGAACATTCACAGTTGGTGAATGGTTAGGGAAAATTGTGTGGGCATCTAAAAAACCATATTCCATATGATGGAGTTCTAGAGGGGTGGTGGTGGTGGTGGAAAATTAGTTAAAACCGTATAACCTCTTTCTAAGAACATGTGGAATATGAAAATGGGAAGGGCATGGTTGGTGTATAGTTATAAAACCCTGTGACCAAACTATGCATCATTTTTTCCGAAGCCTAGTAGGGGTGCACAGTTAGGCACATGGTTAGTTATAACAACATGGAATATTCTAGGAAACTATATGATGGGAATTTAATACTTAATTTTGAATTGATATCTAGAAATACCCAATTAAAATTCTATAATCCTCCTAAATGAATCTAATTCAACCCTATTAGTTTTGGAGGATCTCTAGAGGTGATATGAATAATCCAACCTCTTTTATACTTTGATAAAAGCATCAGTGAATATGATTAGTCCCTAATCTGTAAGTGTAAAATATTTTATTGATAATTCTTCTTTCATATTGTCCCACCTCCTTTGAGAGTAGTGAATCCTCTTTTTGTTGATGGATTGGAGCGAGGATTTGATGAATTATAATTTTAGGGATTCTTATTTGATCTTCCTTGCATTCAACACTATGTTATTAGTTCCAATTTTGGGTGGTTGATTGATCATGTGACTAGAGGAATGTATTTACTTAAGGATTTTACCTGAACATTAATACTAGATTACATTCAAGATTTGAAATGAATTTTAAACTAATTTTGAGTTCTTGAATTAAGAATATTTTAAGCATGATTTCAAAAAGGTAAGAGAATTTCAAATAAAACCACTTTTAAATCCCTTGAAAATATTGGGTGTATTATTAGAAAACATGGCTGGGGATGAAATGTGATTTGTTTAAATGATTTGATTTTGATTCTTGAAAAAATATCTTTAAATTAAAGATTATTTTGAAATGAATGTACTTGATAAAAACCAATGATTTAGTTTTGAAGATGAAATTTAATGTTGAAACATGATGTTGGGTATTTAAACTATGAATTATGAATTTAATTGAAAAAACCATTTCACCATGATTGATTGATTGATCAATTAAAAGAACATGTGAACCTGAGTATTAAGTGGGTGGCTAGGACAAGCGCGCTAGGAATATGACTCCTTATAAATGGTTTAATTTTGGCAACTCTAACTAAAAAAATTAGCATGCTTTTTTATAATGGGGTGTTGATTGATTCTATCATGACTTCCTAAGACATAGGGATGTGCACATTCTTTGATCTATGATTGGTTGATCGAGTAGCACGAGGATCCAAAATCCACGAAATAACAAACCTCAAGGCATATGGCCATCTTAAAATTTCAGTAGTTTTTGTTGACTTTGTTCCTATTAATATTGATTATTCTTTAAATTTTTAAAACTAGATTAATTAAAGGAATGAATAATTAAATTAATTTGAAATAAATAATGTGTGGAATTTGGTTGAATTACTAATAGGTAAAAAATAATCGGACTTAGTGGATTTTTCATAATAAACTTGATAAAGTTAGAAATTAGTTAAGAAAAAGAAATACAAATTTCTCAAGGTTATTCTCAAGAAGGGGGATTTGCATTTGAAGATTTGTTTTCACCTATTGCTAGGATAGAAGTTATTATAACTTTATTTAATTTTTCTTATTTTAATCATATCATATTATTTGAAATGGATATAAAGAGTTAATTTTTAAATGGAATTATTTATAATAAAGTATTTTTTAAAATTTTAATGACCTAAACCTCATAAGCCAAGAGCATATGTCATGATACCATTTCATTAGAATAAGATTCAAGGAAAAACATCCTAAAGGATCAATTAGTTTAGTAGTCTTAGTAAACTAGATACATACATGAGTCATGTATTACAGTTGAATACACAAATTACGTCATAATTTTTTTCAATGATAACTTTATTACCTCTAGTGTACTCTTGAATATCTATCATATACAACTTCATGGAATCTTGGGGAATAGAAACAAAGTATGGGTGATTTAAAATGATCAGTTAGGTTTAAGTATTATGGAAGTAGTAATGAATCAATAAGCATAATAAATACGAAAAGGTAAATAATTTAGAATACAAGCCATTAAATAATTTTATAGAACATAATCAATATAGAAAGGATAAAATATGTCTGAATAATTCTATATAAATAATCATATGTTCTTGAAATTTGACCATGGATATTATAACTAATCAAACAATCATATGGAATAAAAATAAATATAGAATACATAATGTTGGACATCTGAACTATCAAGATTTATCCTTAAGATAGTTACTATCAAGATCAATACTTAATATAGTTTATTTCTATGGGTATAAACCCATATGAACTATCATGATATATTCTCAAGATAGTTACAATCAAGATATATAATCCATATATATTTAAACTACTTGGAAACAAACACTATGGTTTTTTTCTCAGTTGAATTTAGACCATGAGACTACCGATTAATTGAGGGGATTGCATTAAATTGTCCCCAACCTATTTAATACATAATCATAATATTCCTTATATAAATAATAATCAATATGATTCATAAAAAACATGCCTTATCAAATATCCGTATTGAGTAAAGGATACATATTTACCAATATTTCCACAATAAATCATGTAACATTCAAGGTAAACACCATATGTATAATTGTTATATAGTTTAGAAAATATTAATATTCATGATAAATAATATGGATATTAAGGGTAAATCTAATTTCTAATGATATTAGGAAAGTGAATATTTTAAAGATAAGTTAACGACTAAAAAATGAGTCAAGGAAGTGAATGTCAATACGTTCCTTGGTCAAAATGATCATAATTCATCTAGAGGAAGAATAATGATGACATCAATATGACATATACCAATCGGATTAAGAATGGGGGTTCTTGTTTTTAATGAAATAAAAATATCATTAAAAACATTTCTGAGGAAATATCCCTTTCATTTTGAAAAGAATTTTGAAAATACTTTTTATTTGAATATAAATTTTAAAAAAATACTTATAAATTAACCTTATAAAATTCCAAATGAATCTTGATATAAATCATGGCATGTAAATTCATACATGTCGTACAAGGTAAAAATAACATTCCTTTTGTATGGTAAAAAGGTTAAAAAAATTCCTTGTTCAGAAAGAGACAAGTATAATCCTTTAGAAACATTTTTAAAATAAAAAATTTATAAAAATGTATTTAATAAATCATTTTTAAAATGTTAAAAACATTTTTGAAAACATTTTTATAAAACATGATTTTGAGAGAAAACAAATTTCTGACCGAAGAGAGAAATGAAGTCGGGTTTTCTAAAAAAAAATTCTAAAACATTTTAAGTTAAAACAAGTAAAAAAATGGTAATATTACTTGAAAAATACTATGAATAACCATATGATAATAAAATGAATGGTTTTATTGAAAAACAAATATAAAATTTTCTTAAATGTAATTTTCATGAATAAATAATATTTATTAGAATTAGATTGTGGAATAAAACCTTAAAAAGACCATAATGTTGAATTAGGAATCAAAAAATGAATAGATTATGTGTATAAAGTGTTAATACACATAAAATATATGGAGATAAAAAAATATATAGTTAAAAATTATTATAAAAACAATCATATAATATTAAGAACAATAGGGAAGTAAAATAAATCAATGAAAATAAATCGAGTTATGAAATTCATAACCACTTCGTATCACTTAATTCAAATCCCCTTAGATAAAATAATTAAAATTGAAACTTAAAATACCAAGAATAATGAATTATTCATGACATTAAATTTCAGATTGGAATTATATAAACCATATAAAATAAACTAGTTGTATAATATTACAATATGCCTCAATAAAATGAAATTGAGACGAAATCCCTTACCCAGCACTACCATTTTGTTTTAATGATCATTAAGCTCCTATATAATAGTTTTAATCATGTTATTAAATTATAAAATAACCATATTTATATTTATTATATCATAAATTATACTTTTATAACATATTATTACCCATTCTTTAATAAATCTTTCATTATTTTCATCACTTTGAGTAATAGCTGCTTTCTTTTTTGAGTATGTTTTGAATTGTTAATTTTTTGTTATTATTACATAGATAATTATTTAAAAATATTTATAATTTAAAACATGATTTAAATATAATAAATATTCATTATATATGTATTTATAGTAATCCATAAAGTTTGGATATAGTAAATAAAATACACCATTCATGGAGACGGTATGCCATACGTATGCATGAACGTTGTTTCCATTTTCATTCCATATTAAAAGAATAAAACACAAATGATATATATGTGTATTAAAATTATATTATCATAATTTTATCATATATTTCACAAATATTTATTAAAACCATTCTTAATACATTCCACGTAAAGCGGGAACAAATCACATCACTTTGAGGTGGTTTTCCACATGCCCAAAAATGATGTTATCGTATTCCCACAAAATAGAAAGCATGAAGTTATGCGTTAAATAATGATTATAGAAGAATAAAAAATTATTAATATCATATATATATATATATATTATATAAAAAATAAATACATCATTATTCCCAACATTGAAAGGTGGTAGTGGAAGAATGAAGGACATCGATTCATGAGGAGGAAATCTGTCGTACACACAAACGATGATTGCGTATACCATATGAGGGAAGTGTGTATTGGTGTATGTTTTTACCTTAATATAACTTAATATAATTATATTTATTATAATTATATTATAATATAAGAAATATATGACAAATATAAGGGGTAGATAAAGAAATAAAACAAAAGTGCTCGTAGAAGAACATTACCACTTTTTAAGTAACTCTTTTTGGTTTATACCCAAATACTTCCTTGGTTGGTTTTATTCCTAGAGTTAGAATTAGATGATAAGATTAGGCATGTTGTAATATTATTAGGTATTTTTTAATATTAAAAAATCTTTATAGGTGTGAATAAGTGAGGGTAGTGAGTGCCTTTTTATAGTGGCTGAGGAGTGGCATTCTTGGAAATACCAAAAGGTAAACACTATTGGTAGGTTTCGCTTACAAAATGTGACTCCAATAATGAAATATATTCTATATTCTTTTAATATGGTATAAAGATTTCTGTTAAATTAGTTTTATACTAGTTTCTTGGTCATTTTTCCATTAATATTAAAATTTAACCACTAACTAAAATCATTTTTACCTTAATCACTTTAATTAATTTTAATTCCTTTCACTTATATTTTTGGTAAAAAAATAAGTTGAAATTTATATAAATTATAATTATTATGATTTAAAATATGGAATCCATTTTTACAAATTCTAATTAGATAAGTGTAAAAATTAATTTAAAAATTAATCTTGTATACGTGATGGGAAAGCGAGGTTTTAATGTGAAAATGTTCAAAAGATTGAATTATTTTTATATACAAACTAAATATAAAAATGATTAAAATGAAATAAGTTGGATTAATATATATATAATTTATCTAATTTAAATTTTAAACCAATTGAAAATATATTTTAACTTTATAAATTATTTAGACAAAAAGGACGTTTATAATTAAAATTCAATATTTTCACTATTCATCATAAAATGAAACTTCTTAGAAAAATACCGAAAATTAACCCCAAGATAATGTTGGAATTAATATTTATAAAAAAGTGATTTTTTCATTTAAAATAAATAAAGGTGTAACAATTTGGTTCTAAATCTTGTGCGACATCAAAAGATGACAAAACTACCTTTATAAAAATAATGCTTTTATGCGTAAAAGTGGATTTGGTCATATCATATGCCTATAAAATATATTGTATGAATGTAAAAATATTTTATTGAATATATAATATATAAATTTCATTAATATCATCCAATAATAGAAATTAAATTAATCTATTAAGATAAAAACCCTTTAGTGTATAATAATAGATTTATAAAAACATTCCCTTTATACTCAATTGGTTCTTATTTTCATATATAATTAATTGGTAACTAATGAATTCAACCATATATTATCATAATTTAGTTAATATTATTCATAACATCCAATTTAATGGTTTGGAGATAATTTTAATATTAAATAAAAACATTAATAGTAGTCGATAAAACTTGGTCTTACGTGTGACACAAGCCATTGAAGAAAGTCATTATCATGTGTAACACAAGATAACCTCAGTGTTCCATGTAGAGAAAGATAAACTCTATGTTGTGTGTACCACAATATAAGATCAGTGATACATGTAATGCATTCCATTGGAAATATTTAAAAGTTATAAATATAAATATATCATAATATATTGGGTTGTTATATTCTATTTGATGTTTCATGTCATACACACCATTGAATAAAATTTTCTTACTTTAGAATTTTAGAGCATTAAAAAACCAACATAAGATTTGAAAATGAAAAATTTCCAAATCATGTTTTTAAAAAAAATAAATCATTATATTTTCAAAATCGTGATCCTAAAGAATGGTATGAGAAATTAACTCAATTAATACTCCAAAATGATTTTTCTAAAGGAAAGGGTGATCCTACATTATTTATAAAGAATGTATCAAATGATATTTTGATTTTACAAATATTTATTGATGATATAATCTTTGGTTACACAAATTATTTACTTTTTAATGATTTTTATTGATTAATAAATAGTTAGTGTGATATGATTTTAATGGGAGAGTTGATACATTTTATTGTTTTGTAAATTAATCAAAGAAATAATGAAATTTTCTTAAATCAATCTATGTTTGTTGAATAAATTGTTAAAATTTATGGACTTGATTCATAAAATCCAATTAAAACATCAATGAGTAAAAATTCAAAATTGAATTTCGAGGAATCTTTAAATTGGGTTGATGTTAAATTTTATAGAGACATGATAGGTAGCTTACTTTATTTGATTACATATAGACCGAATATGATGTTTTATGTTTTTTGTGTTTTCAATATTTCATTCAGATACTAAAGAAATTCATATTAAATCATTAAATAGAGTTATTATATATTTCAATGGAACTATTATTACTAATTCATTTTATTTAAATTAGAAGTTTTTACTCAATATCATATTTGGACTCTGATTTGAAAGGTTATAGTATTGACAAAAAAACACAACATTATGCATCATTTTCTCAATAAGAATTTTATTATTAGATTTCTAAGAAACAAATATCAGTTTAATTTTCCATATATTAGGACAAATATGTTTTTGATACTAGTCCTTGTTCTCAATATATTAGTATTAAATTAGATTTATGTGATTTTAATATTATCTTTGATAAAATTTCAATATTCTGTGATAATTGGAATGCAATTTTAATTTCTAAAAGTACTTTTCAATAATAAAAAAACAAATAAATTTTAGATTTTATTTTCTAAGGGATCAAGTGAATAAAGTAGATATTAGTTTAGAGTTAGTTCCAACTAAAAAATTAATTCATAACTATGAAAATATTAATTGTTTTAATATTTTAGAAAATGATGTTTGATCATGATATGTTAGAAGCATAATATTTTGATTATTTTAATTATTTTTTCATTATATGTTAAAAAATCCATATAGATTTTTTATAGTGTCTTTGATCTACTTATTTTGTTAATGTTATTAAATATTATATTTTTATATGAATATTATATTTTAAATATGCATTAAAAAAGGGTGAGATGTTTGATTTTTAAAATTAGGATTTAGTAAATGTTTATTATTCTAGAGGTAATTTTGTTCTTAATTGTTTTTGATAAATTTTTAAAAGGGGGGGATATTTTGAGGATGGTTTTAAATTTAAATAAATGGTCTGTTTTTAATTTATAAAAATTAAGTGATTCGCATTGTTTGAAATTGAGTTTTAATATTTAATCAATTATTTATATTTTGTTAAATTTTTAATAGATAACATTCACTGTATTTTAAATTTTAAAACATTTATACATGTTTTAATTAAAATGTTTTTATTTAAATTTACATTTATTTTTGTTTAAATTGTTTAATATAACCATGTGTGATTCATTGTTTGTTTTTTTTAATTTTTCAAGATTAATGTGTTTAGTATTTTATAACTTTTGTTTTTTGAGGAAAACACTCATTTTTAACTATTTCATAATGGTAAAACCCCATTTTCATCATTGCATAAGGGATACTCCATCGTTGTATAAAGGTAACATTGACTTTTAATTTTTCATGTAAGGGAAACCTAAATATTCTATATGTTGTGTAAAGGTAACCACATGATTCTAAACCCCACAAAAGGGAAACAATGGAGTTGCGTAATGGTATGTGAGTTTCATATACGATTTTTAAGGGTATCCCCAACATTATGTAAGGGTATTGGTGTTACATACATGTATCCACACTATTATGTGAGGGTACCAATGAGATTTCCCAACCCACTTAAGGGTACTAGAGACAATATATAAGGGTATTAGTGAGTTTCTATTACCCATGTAAGGGTAAACCGTGTAAGGGAAACTCGTTTAAGGGTTGATCCTAGCTCGTGTAAGGGTAGAAAAAGTTTTTTCATTTCTAATATAAGTGTTAATCAATACCTGTGTAAAGGAATAATTGAGAACATCTTTATCTTCACTGGTACCCATGTAAAGGTATTTGCGATCAATAATGATATCACCACTCACCTTTGACAATAGTACACAATATAACATTAATGGTAGAATTTATATTTTTTCTAGTGGTATAAGAATAGAAATGTTAGCATGTATATTTTTTTGAAGAGGTAGCACAACTGTTATTGTGGAATGTATATTTGTTCTAGAAGTCGCATAATTGTAACAGTAGAAGCACATCGCCTTGAATTGTTGAAAAATATTAATAGAAATAGAAGTAGTAGTGGTAGAGGATCCTAAATTCCATTGGTAACACTAGAAAGCATCTTCTACCTTCCGTTAAAATATACAAATTCTTTTATTAGTTATAAAATATGTAGTTTTTTCATAGTAGCACAATATCAGCAGGTATTTTTTTAAATTACTTAATAATTTAGAAAATATTTTAATTGTTATTATTATTTATTAACTAATTATATTTTTCAAAAAATAGAATTATATTTTTGATTAAATATTTCGAGCATAAATTCATTATATGAACACACATGAACTATTTACGTAATGAGTCTCTATTTTATTAATATATTTTTGTTTCAATAAACTATAAATTTATTTAATTTATTTAAAATATTTTATTAATTTGAAAAATACTTGAATAAGATAAAAAATATATTTATTTTTCTGGTTTAAATATATTTCATTCCATACTCAGTTTTTAAATTTTTTACAGATAGTCTATGAGAGCAATATTTTTAATGGTTTACTTTTTTAAAAATATTTCATATAATCTAAATATCATATTGGAAGTTGTTTTACCAAGTTCAGTGAATATATTTGAGTTCGCTAAAAATTTTATTTGAATACATTCTATTTATAAATTTTTAACAAAATGTTTCTATATATTTATTTATAAATATTTAATGGTGCTGATCAATTTAAGAGACTCCCATTCAATGTGAAGAAAATAAGCTTCATGAATGTTGGAAATTTTTCTATAAATTAAGGCCATGTCATGAAGTAAAAAACTTACTTAAATAATACATAACTAATATCATCTTCTCCTACTATTTCATTGGTGTTTTCATAAATCACCTTTAACGTTTTAATTTATACAAATAAAGTAGTTGGAGATCATTGAGCTATATTAACTTTCATATCCTTTGATTATCTATTTTAAACTTATTTATGGTATTTATTTTTTGAATATTTTCTTCTTTTTTTGTTCTAAGGAGTTGGTTTATTATTTTCCCAATTAAAATAAAGGCTAGTATTAGTTTTCTACAAACCAAAAGGAAGGCCCTTAGGTTGTGAGTCCCAAATAAAAGTCAGGTTAGTATAGGTTTCAAATCCTAATAAAAGTAAGGTTAGTTGGGCCTACATGTATTGTAAATTTAAGGGTTTTTAAATAGGTTACTGCACATTTAAAAGTGAGGTTTCAAAGTGGGAATCGATCTTCACTGAGTGGGAAATATCACAGATTAGATTATTATTTTGGTGATTTGAACTACTATAAAAACAATTTGTTCATATTTTATTTTCATTATATTATATTCCAAACAATACATTAGAGTGTTACTTAATAAAATAATAAAATCTGATTTATTATTTGATTTAAAAGTTATTAAAAGACTATTAGCCCCCACAAGTCCATTATTTTCTTCTATTTTCGACCAACATCATCAAATTAAATGTTTTATTAAGTTCTATATGATTAGTTATTAATGATGGAAATAGAAAAAAGAAATAATTTTAGAAATATTGAAGAATTTTGGTGAAGCCTCTAGCATTCTAGGGACCATGGGTGGTGGAGGTATCTTCGACATGCATCATGTCTTTGTGAATGGTTATTTAATCACTATATCAGAATTGAAATTTCTTATAAATATAAATTATATTCCATGATATATTCCAAAACCCATGATATCCAACACAACTATAATTTATTATGTATTGAATCTAACTCTAAAATTGCTATTAAGTCACTGAGGGAAAGAACCAGGGGGTTTCCTTGGAAGCTTCTACCTCATTGGATTGACTATATTAATCATGCCAATTACCTCAATTTGGTTATCTCACATGACTATAGAGAGGCTAACCAAGTATAATATGCTATGTCAAAGTGGGTAATTATGGAAATGAGTATGATGTGGTCCTTTAGGGATTCAAATTATTTGTGTACCAATGGTGGATAAAACTATTCTGGTTGTGATTCAAATCTATATTTATAAATCTCTTTATAACACCTGATTTTTCTTTTTTATTTTTATTAAATAGATTTTATAACCAGATTCATTTGGATTCTAGAACTTCTTGGTAATATGATGATTACTAAATATGTCACATTTCCTAAGAAACATGTAAGAGATCTTTAGAGATTGAACATTTTCAAAAAAAATTATTAATTGATTCAAGGAAATGAAAAATTTATTTCACATAAAGAATTAATGAATAATTAGAAAAAAGATCTTTGTAATTAAAAAATGGGATTTAAAGTTAACCTTTTGAATTTAGAATTTAATTCTAAAAAAAAAGGAAATATAATATTTTCCTTGAGTTTGGATATGAAGAGAATTTTAAATTATAATAGAAATAAATAACATTTGATCAGAAATTTATCCTGGAATTTTATATTAAGAATTAAATTTTATAGTACCTATATTAATGAATTTATCTATTTTTTTATTTTCCCTTATATTAATATTTTTCCATATATTGAACAACCAAGGGACCCATGAAACCATTGCTTAGGGGAAAAAGTATGTCAACCTCAACTAAACATGGTGATGGGTGAGGATAAATATCATCCACGTGGATAGCATGGAGGGATTAGAGGAGAAATATGGATACATAGTTCCCACATGGTGAACATGGTGGCGTTTAAGGAGGAAAGCAATGAGTTATGTACCATGTATGTGTGTGTGTTGTGTATCTGGGTGTTGACCAATTAAATACACTTTTATCACAAACCATGTATGGTGTTTATGAAAAAATAAATACATCTAAAAACCCCATATAGATTTTTGATAATTATGGTTGTATTGATTTTCAATATATATTATGGAATTAAAGTCAATTTACAATGAAGTACTCTATTATTATTGAGTAATAATATAAAGATAAATGTGGAAATAATTTTAGAAATATCGACAATGGATGGTGATGATTCTTGGAGTACTATTATGGATTTATTTGACATCATTTTCTAGGAAACTTCTCCATGTTAATATGATGATTTTTAACTAGTCCTATTTCTCATGACATGTGAAATTGATGTTTAGAGACTTCACATTGTTACAACATTTAAATAATTGACTCATTTCAATGAAATATATATTTTTCATTAGAAATTCTTGAAGAATTGGAGAAATGAGATTTGGAATTTTGAAAGGGGAATTATAGTTGAGTTTTGGAATTTATAATTGAATTCCAAGATAATGGAAAGAAAATAATTTCATTTATTTTAGAGATGAATATAATTTTAAATTCTCTATGTTAGTATAATGATTGTTGAATTATTCCAATTCTTTTATAACTTATATTTATACATAAAATATATATGTGTTCATAAAGTAATATATTTATATAAACACATAGAAACAATAAAATATGATATTTATATATTAAATATAATTTTTATACACTAAATAAACTTTAATAAATATCACATTAACATATTTAATACAACATTATAACTGTCCATGTGAAGCGGTTATGAAAAATGAAGAACATCTGAAAACCCCATGTGGATGGTTGATGAGCATAATTGTATTTTTTATTAATATATAATAAGAAATCAAAGTATATATATGATGAAGTTCTTTATTACTATTGATTAATAATGGAAATATAAATGTTGAAATAATTTGAGAAATAATGAAGAAGGTTGGTGGAGATTGTTTGTGTATTTTCATGCATTCATTGGATTCAATTTGGTATGGCAATTTTCAATGTTAATAGGTGGATTTTTGAAATCATCCTATTTTTTAATACATGTGAAAGAGATGTTTGGATATTTCATATTATTACCACATTTTGAGAATTGATTTAAGGACATAGAAAATGTATTTTTTATGCGGAATTGTTCAAGAATTAGAGAAATGAGTTTTGTAATTAAAAAGTGGAATTAAAGTTGAGTTTGAAAATTAATAATTAAATTCAAAGATAAAAATAAAGAGAAGAAATTTTTGATTTTGGATATGAAGAGAGTTTACAATTAACATAAAAAGAAATTATATTTGATGATATTTTTGGATTTTAATTTTATGTTAGGAATTAAATTTGATGGTTCCTATGTTGAAGAATTTGGTAAATATTTTTTTTATACTTATATTGAATATTTTCCAACCATTGACCATCCAAGGGACCCATGAAACTATTTCTTTGGTAGGTATGTATATCAACTACATCCATCCACAGCGTGAGGATGTATAGTTACCACAGGGACAACATGGAGGGAGTACATGTGCATAATGGACTCATAATTCATGTAGGGTGCGCATGGTGGTGCACAAGGGGAAAACAGTGTAGCACACCCCATGGTTGATGAGTATGTTTGTACAGGTTGTTAATAAATAATAAAGAGTAAAATTAAATGTATGATGAAGTCCTATATGATATGTGATTAATCTTGTTAAGATAAATATAGAAATCATTAAATATTGAATAAGGTTGGTGATGATGCTTGGAGGATTATTATGGAATCACTGGATTTTCTTTCGTAAGAAAATTCATCATGTTAATATGTGGATTGCTAAATTGGTCCTATTTTATACAATATGTGCTTGATATTTTTGGAGATTATACATTTTTAAAACCATTAAATAATTGATTCAATTTTATGAATAATGTATTTTTCATGAGTAATTCTTGAAGAATTACATAAATTAGATTTGGAATTAAAAACTAGGAATTAAATTTGATTTTTGGAATTTATAATCAAATTATAGGATAAAAATTAAGAGAATAATTTCTTTGAGTTTGTTGATGATTATAATTGATAATTCTCCATGTTACATTGATGAATATTTAACTGGTATTAATCATTTAAAAACCATATTTTATTAAAAAATATACATTTTTTTATAAATTAATATATATATTTAAAAGTATACAATCATTTAAAAAACTAATAATTTTAAAAATAATTTTAAAATATATAGCTACATATAATGTATAAAATTTATAACACTCTTGCATGTTTTTTTGTAGTTTTTTATCATAATAATATATATATTTTTTATTTTTATTACTAATATTCTTATTAAATAAAGAAAATTTTTATAATTATTTTCCGACTAAACTTGAACATAATGTTACAATATATATTAACTTATATTCTTAATTTGGAAACTATTTTAGGAGATAATAAACCATAGTTAGATTAGTACATGATGAACAAATACTGATTTTGAGAAAGGGGATTGTATTTTATTATAATTTTATTTATTAGAAATGATTTGATTTATTTTCCCTGTGCAAAGTTTTTAAATATGTAAAAAATAGGAGATAGAGATATCAACAATCATTTAATTTTCAATGATTTTAACCTGAGTTATATTCCTTTGATATCACATAGTGAAATAGATCTAAATTCATGATCTAATAAGGATTGATATTTTCAAAATGAAAAATCTGATTAGATAGAGGAATTTTTTCCTGATGTTGAAGAGTGAGTCCATAAACCCACACTCTTGGAATCTAGTGTGAATAAACATATTCATTTCATTATATATTTGAAATTCAACTAAATCGACCAAATTTTAACCATATATAATTACAATATTGATATAAACTATTGATTCATATACGTAACCATGAAATTTTCGGATTAGAGTTTTAGAGAATTAAAAAAAACCTTGAATAAAAAAATCCCATATCTTTTCCAACCAATGGTAACTTTTCGCATTAAACCAATCATTACTTATTTAACATTGATTCTTCAATATCTCCAAAAAAAAGTATCTAGACATGTCTCCTATCTAGGAATTTCATATGAAATTCTCTTATTTATAATCACTCATAAAGGGATATATGAGAAGGGTGAGTACAAATCCTCGGTAAGGGGTAGAATATATCAAAATATATCATGTAATAAACAAATAAGGATTAATATTATAGGAATAAAAAATAATTAAATAACAATATATAAATAATCACATAGATAATAATAAATGATTTCATGGTGGTAAAATGAATTATCCAAGATACATTTATTACCATCAAGACTAGAACAAATATTTTTACTTTCTATAAATACCACAACCAATACATATAATTACCATCTAAACCACAACCAATAAGTTTACATACTATCAAGATCATAACCAAGACATCTTAGTAAATGGACAGATATACCCTAAAAATAAAAAATAAATTATCTCATAAGACCTATAGATGCATCGAGGGACTATTTTACTCTGGACCCAACCCTTCACTTAATTATGTCCAATGTATTCAATATTTAAATAAATGAATAAAAAACAATTCATAATAAACTCGCCTTCAGAATCAATAATCATATGTACATGAATAATAAAAATACAATATATCAATACTTTTACTAGTTAATAGACAAAATAACCTAATCATAAACCATATATAGAAATAATATCAATGGTATTGTTAAAGTATATCCCAATTGGATCATTATATCTTTGAAGTATGTTGGTATAGAGGAAAACTTACCTTCAAATAAGTACACTTGGAATAAAATCATATAATAAGATATCAAGAGTTATATTGTTTGATATAATCATTTTAGTCCTCTAAAATAAAAATAGAATACATGAATTTAGAGGGTAATTTATGAAAAATAATTTCCATGTAAATAAATCCTTTTCAGATAAAGAGTAAAATGGATGTGGAACAATAAAATATTTTTTATAAAACTTTTTAACTATTTCATAAAAGAGGGAGTTAGGTGTCGTGTTCAAAAGTAATTTTTGAAAAGGATAAGTGAAAACTTTTGAAAGATTTTTATTTCAAAAATCATATTAAATAACATATATTTGATAAATAAATAATTTTTATCTAGAGGAAATATGGAATTTAGTTTAAAAATACAATCATGAAAAGGGGAATTGTTTTTAATATTTTAAAAATGCCTTTATTGGAACCCACATCATAAAAATGATAATAAAAAATTCCATTTAAAAACATGTAAAGATAAATATGAAGGAAAAATGATATAAAACATATTTGGGTTTAAAAATAATAAATTAAATAATTTTTTAAAGATATAATATGGATATAAATGATAAAAATACATTAAAGAGGATGATAATTATTCTAAAAATGATTCTTTTTTTATAAATAAAGAATTCCATAAAATTGTAATAATTGATGTAATAATCCTTCAAAAAAGAGTTCATGTGAAAAAATCTAAATCCATATAAACTAATCTATAATTAAAATATAATTATATCATATGTTATAATTTAACTAATTAATAACAATAAAGATCTTGTAGAATGATCATAACTCAATGAATAGAAATTGAGTTAGAAAAACTATTATGGATTTAATAACACGTGAATCTAAATCCTGTGAAAAATATAAATTGACAATGGATTGATAAATACCTTTAACTTCATTAATTTTATGATTAAAGGAACCCATAAGGTAGTATATACACTAGAAAAACCAAAACAAGTGGTGAATATGGCATATGTCTCTAAGAATGGAAATTGGGAGAAAAAACACTTACTGATTTGGTCACTTTAAAATAAAATTATATTAAAAGAGATATATTGAAATAGAACTTTGAATACCATGAATATAAATTTAATAATGATATAATATATCAAAGATATATTTTATAAACCATGTAAATGAAAATAGGTTCATAATACAAAACATGTCTTAAGGAATTGAAATTGAGACCACCAACCCTTAGCTTTTAATCTTGATTTCCAAGATAGATCTTAAAATTACTCTATGATAAACATAAAAACATTAATAAATAATTTCATAAACCAATTCCAATATATTAACTTATATAATATTCAATTATAATCATTCATTATACATTCATTATATAGTTATGTTTATTTTCATCATCAGATGTTAGTAATTTCTATTGTTTCATATAAGTTTCACAATGGAAATATCGAACCCCGTTATTTTTTAAAAATTTAATTGTTAACATATTATTCATGGTACTGTAATAGAATTTTATTATTGTTTTATAAAGTTAAAATATCATTTCATGAGATTTTTATATGTGATTCATGAATATGAAGTCAATAATGAGCTCATTTCGGGTAATTTACCAACATCAACGAATTACAATATAATGATCATTGATTTTTGATCAATACATTCATAAAATATTTAATTAAATATATTAATACAAATTATAATATAAATCCATAAAATATATTTTTATAATCATCCATGTATGGTGATGATGAAAAACAAAATAAGTCATCCATAGAAGCAGTAGTCTGTACGTAAAACATGCACTATTTCTATTTTCCAATGGATGGTGTTATTAATATAGTTACCATTTTATATTTATTTAACCTAAATCATGTAATTAACATCAAAATTTTAAATTATGAACATTCTTGCAAATATCCATGAACGTTAGTGGTGAAATAAAAAATATTTCACTTCAAGAAGGTGGTAGTCCGCATGTATGGATGAATGACATTTCCATTTTCTATAGAATAGAAAGAGTATAAATTGTTTTATATTTTTATAAAATTAATAATGTTATAAATAACATATTTATAAATTAAATATACTATTATAAACTTAATTTTAATGAGGTTATGAAAAATTACATATGTCTAAGAAGCCTATATGGATGATTGATGTGTATGGTTGTATTTTTTATGGTTGTCAACTCGGCTCGAAGGACTTCAATATTTTTATTTATTTTTTTGGATAATCCCACTTTAATGGGATGAGGAGGAACCATTAAAATACCCATATCCCCAGAGGCACAAGGCCCAATACTTGACCTGAAGGCCCAAGGCACAATGTATAATACATGACCCAAAGGCCCAAGACCCGACAACATAAAAACTTCCCCTCCCTAACATACACATCATTGAAAGTGTCTAGATCCCCACCTCGTATGGTTGATCAATTTTAATTTACCAATGTAGAGTTGCATAATTCATAGTACCAATTTAAATTTCAATACCCTCTCGCCCTTCCAATCTGATTAGCTCTTCTTTGGTGGATGTTACTTTCTTTGAATCCTCATCTAGAGCCTACTCCAATGTGATATTCCTTGGATACTTCTTAGGCCTTTGTAGACCAGAGGCTCAGTAGCCTTAATTTCTATGGTGGGATAAAGTACCTTTATCTTGAAGAACTTTGACGACCCAAAGTCACTGAGAAATACTAATGAAACCTGGTGATGATTTTTGGAGGATTGTTATGGATTCATTTGATGTCATTTGTTAAGACAATTATCCATATTAAAATGAAACTTTTTGAACTATTCCTATTTCTAAAGAAATGTAAAAGATATGTTTTAGAGATTAGAAATTTTTATAGAATTATAAGAATATATTCATGGAAATGAAAAATTTATTTTTCATGAGGAATTGTTAATGAATTGGAAAAATATTTTTTGGAATTAAAAAGGAGATTTAACATTGATTTATAGGATTTATAATTGAAATCAATGTAAAAAAGTAGAATAATTTATTTGAGTCTATAGACAAAGAGAATTTATAATTAAATTATAAAGAAATATGATTTTATTAGAATTTCTTCTTTTAATTTTATGTTAATGATTAAATATTATGGCCCCTACATTAAATAATTTTGATAGTTTTTTTAATCATTTCATTAGAAAAGTTTCTCTATTCACAAGGAAAGCTTGGAAAGTAGGTCAGCCTCATCCATCCATGGTGGTGGGTGAGGATGCATGTATCACAAAAGGACAACAAAAAACATTTTTTTTGTGAGTAATATATGCACCCAAAACTTTGATCAATGCTCCCATGAATTTCATAGATGATTATCTTAAAGAAAAAACATGTAAGGTTAATGATCTTGTCATTTTAGTGGAAAAAATACCAAGTTTCATGAAGAGTATATTTATAAGATCCATGCTATGAAATTATCACATAATTATACTATTAATTATAAGGAAACCCAATTGGATATTAAAGAAATAAAAATCAAAGACCATGATAGCTATCTAAATAAATGTAGTAGATAATATGATGATCAGGTTAGTAATATGAAAAGTTATTAGGAAAGAAGAATGATATTAGTTGAAAAAGTAAGGTTTAACCTAAGTATTTAATAACTGGAAATATAGGTTATGTTAAGAAATTTTACTATGACCGATACTAGAAATTCTCATGTTATTAAGAATAATTTTACCACCCAAACATATTAAGGGAGTAAATCCCCCAAAAGTTATGTTTCTATAATTTTTTTTTGAGAGTACTGTCTTTAAATAGACCCATATTTGTGGAAAGAAGAGATAAAAATCATCTATTTTTAAACATTATACAACATCATGGAAGACGGTAACCCATAACCCTATTAATTCTATCTCTATTAATACAGTCTCACCCTTTAATGAAGATTCAAATACAAAACCTGGGAAGATGGGGGTAAATAAAGATAACAATAAATCCAAAAAAAACACCAATGGTAGATATTGTAAAGACCAAGAAAAATAACTCAAAAATTGATGCTCTAAATAAGGAAAGAAAAACCTAGAAACAACAAATTTCTAAATCTAATAAAATTGGTATTACAAGTAAAAGAATAGAATCTTTGGATATTTTTTGTGCCACTGGAAGTTTAGAAATCAAGGTGCTCTGTTTTGAAAAAACATGAAAATGTATTAAGACAAAAAAATTACAACATTATGTGGGTGAAGAGGCGAATAAATGAATAAATATACAAAATAGAAGTAGATTCTAAAGAATAAAATTATTTTTTATACTAGAAACAGATTCAAATGCCTTGGAGATTTCTATGACTACTATAACATATGTGGTCACTTAGAATAAGAGTGATAATATTCACTAGAAAATTATAACTCCTATGATAATATGAATATAGGACCACTACATAGAGAGAATATGGTAAGAAAGAAAGGATAACATGTTACCTTTGGAGATTAAGAGGTGGAGAAATATGTTTAAGAAATGAAAATAACTAAACAAACTACTCATAAGAATATTGAGAATATGAATTCCAAGAATGAAATATAAACCAATAAATGATGATTCTACTATGGAAGGATATGTAATACCATGGAACACTACAAATAGGAAATGGAAATTAAAATGAATAGAAGAAATATTAAATAAAAAAGATAATCAATCAAGGAGAGAAACAAGAAGATAAGATTGATTGAAGAAATTACGAAAGAAGACTTCAATATATTACCTAGTAAAGGTAACTAAAATCATTAAAATGTAATTTTGTATGATCCAATGAATAATATATTAATAAGTAATTCAGAAATATGTCTAACAAGTCCACACATAATGAAAAAAATTCTATGAATCTTTTACCTACTCAAGAATAGGTGTTTTGGATAGAAAAAAGTACCAGGGGAAGTTAATTCACTACTAGTAGATGTGATGATAAATATTCCAAACTAGATAAGGATAAATGAAGATTAAGAGTCCATGATGGATAATAAATCTCAAAATGTTAAATCATACACAATCATGAAGATTACTAGACACTTTAGAGATATATGGAAAAAAGTATTTGGGTTTAGGGAAAATACTCAGCCCTTCTTTATTTATTATGAAACTCATAAGTGTTCTACCTTATTCCATTACTTCTTATATAGTATTTTTTATGCTTACATTACATGGAATTGATGGTGATTCTCACTCTCAGGTGGAGAATTTAATGAATAATGTGGATGTGACATCCTATTACTCTTTTTTTAGTACTCCTAAACCCTTATTTTTGATCATTCTTTGAGTGGGGGTTTTCATAGGTTGTTTGAGGAATAAAGTTAAATATTTTGGAAAATTTTGGGCTATGCATGGTTGGTTCATAATTTTCCCAAATTGTGAAACCATCCACTATAAAATATGAAAACCCAAGTATTGGGGGTTTGTATGGTGGGTGAATAGTTTGGAAAACCATTTTCCCACCTAGTAGAAACTGTGCACCCAATCAGAGGGGTGTCTAGTTAGGGTGCACAATTTAAAAAACCATGCATCCCTACCAAGATAACCATGAGAGTAGTAATTTTTATTTCTTAAAATTAATTTAAAATTCCTAAACTCATGTAAGAACTCTAGACTGAACCTAACTCCGGGTATTATGAAATCTTAGTTCTTATGGGATCTCAAGAGTCCATTTTGGATCCTCTAAACCACTTCCTTAGACGATCAAAGATTGGAAAACCTCATTTGATTCCTCTCTTATAATATATCTTCTCCTATTCATTTTATCCCTCTCTCTCTTTATTTCCTCCATATAAATTATTAGATCATAATTTTTTTGATGGATCTAATTTTTTTTGTTTTGGATATTGAATCTAGGTTTGATTCCTTGATCATTGTTTCCATCATTCTTTATTGGAAAACCCAGTTGTTGGCAATGTGTTTTGTGATTTCCATGATTAAAGGTAGGTGATTATGTTGAGATTTTCCATTTATTATACCCTTGTTTTGATTAATTTATTTATATTTCTCTAACTTAAATTATGAAATCCTAATTTGGTAAAAATTTGAATTTAAAATTGGATTGGCATGATTTTAGGGAGAACCCCTTGAATTCCAATGGAATTAGAAATTAGGGTGTGATTTTAATTTGATAGAAATTTTGAAATTGACTTGTGAAATAATCATTTATGAAAAATGGATTAAATAGATTTCCTAAGATAGTATGATTTTTTATCTTGAAAAAAGGCTTGAATTGACTGAAAACCAGTGTTTTGTGTTTTAAAGTAAAATTGGAATATGGAAATTGAAAATGGGGCAATTGCATTTGGAACTATTTTGAAATGATTTTCCCTTTTTTGATTGATTTTTTAAGTATAATTAGCCTAGGTAGATAATAATTTATTTGGGGAAAACATTATTGGATGGTAATTCCTGAGAAATGGATTAACGTTTTACAACTCTAAAAAAACCTAGTATTGAAGACCTAATCCCTAGTGGGATGTCAATGGGTCCTATTCATCATGAGAATTACAGACACGTGTGTTTAATTTCATGATCACATATTTGAGTGTGTATGTTTCTAAAAACTAAAAACTATTGTATCATAGTGTAGATTACTATGTTTATTATATTGATTTTTTATAAATATATATATATTCCATTGATTGTGAAACTGATTTAATCATTCCCATTTTATTTATATAAATTATTTTATATAAAAATTTTATTAAGACATTATTTGAAATGCTTCCATCCTTTGTACTAAAAAGCATGTTTTGATTTAAATATGAAAATTTACTTCCAAGATTGTTTTGTTTAAAATTGAAATCATATTCTGGTTTATTTAGTATGGAATATTATAATGGAAAACTTGTTGAGACCCTACTGGGATTTTATCTCACACCCTACCTTTGCCTCTGGTGTTTAAAGATTATCCTCTACTAGGTTCAAGTAAATGGAAAGAGCCTCTAAGAGGAGGTGGATATTGTTGACTATTTGGGGGCTTGTAGTGATTTTCATATTGGTTTTATCTTATAGATTTTGTGTACTTTATGATATAATGTTTGGGTTTTGATATACCTGATTGTTTTATGGTGATATATTCATTGGGTGTTCTCATTGAACATCCTGGTTTCCATCATTCTTATCCTTTATTTGTAGAAAATTCATTCCCAATTTCACATTTTATAATGCAAGGTGCTGGTCACCAACTTATGGGGATTGAGAATTCCCTTTGGTCAATGTTAGTATTGGAACAAGTGTCAGAGTACTAGGGTATCTAGGACGGTTCATGAATAAGTTATATCAGAGGTTCAAGTTGTGCATCATGCCTTGATGTTAGTATAAAATTGTGAAATATTTTCAAGACTTAAGAGGTATTTATGAGTGCATTCATATCCAACTCTCATCATAATTATCCTTAAGACACTATGTATGGTTTGGGAAAGTCATATTGAGGATTAGTTCTAAAATTTTCCATACATTTGATTCAGGTAGTTGAAATCAAAATCTTTTTTTCTTATCTTAGGGGATTAATTCATTTATTTCTCTTGTTTGAGTATTGATTTGAGTAATATTATGGCATCTTTAATGGTGTTTACTAATTTTGTGTAGTATCATGCCTTCCAGAAGATGTGTGAATAGGATCCAGGAGGAAGCTACTATTGAACCACAATGAAAAAAAATCCTCCCATGGATCAGAATAAGGTTGAGGTTGTTGTGTGTGCTATCCCAGCCTCAAGAATATAACCTAAACCCATTCCCATTTAGGATCCAGCTATTGAACTACAAACATATGAATTCTGGAGTCAAGCTCATGAGTTCTTTCATTGGAATCCTCCAATGTTCCAATGCTCTAATAATCCTCAAGAGGTTTAGGATTAGTTGAGTGGTATTGAGATTTTATTTGAGTTCATAGAGACTCCTAACATGATCAAGGAGAATTTTGAAACCTTTTATATAGAAGGAACTAGAAGGAGATGGTGGGACATGATGGTAATGAAAAATAAGCACAAGGTCTTCAAGGGGAAGGAATTTAATGTTCTTGTAACTGACTAGTTTTATGCAGAGCCTATGGTGTTATCTAAGGCTATAAAGTTTTTTAAACGTGAGTTGGATGACATGATCATAACCGAGTACTAAAATTGATTCTTCGAGGTTGGGTAGTACAGACTTTATATTGTATTGAATAATAAGATGACAAAGCAATTGTTCTAGATGGGAATTCAATATAATATTTGTTCTCAGGTTTTCTTTCTGATTCTCTCTTCTTATACTGATGTGATAGATAGAGAATTTATGGCTGAGCTTGACCTAGCGGGAAAAGAGATTTGATGGGAGTCCATTTTTATCCCAATGGCGGTTATGTGAGTTCCTGGAAATTTAAGATAAAGTGTGATGATTCTCTTAGTGCTTCTTAACATTAGGGTACTTCTAGGCATCTTATAGTGCCGAGAAGAGGCCCTTTGATTTTCTACTAGGGGCCTGGGAACTCAAAAAGGGTTTTCATTGTGGCACCCAAAATATGTGGTTCCTTCAGACACTCAGGTTACTTTTATGGGTTATATAATATCTATTATTCTCAATATAGTGAAATGGGATCATCAGTGCCTAAAATTACTATAGTGAAATCAGATGCTTCATGAAGTAAGGGTTTTGGCCATATGCATATGAAACAATGATTCTTCAAGAAATGTAAGAGTCTCTAGAGGAAGCTGATATAGGTCCAAAGACTTTGAGGTGTACCATAACTATAGTATTTTCTTTAGTGACTTATTTATTTGATATTTTTGCATCTCATTCATTCATTTTGACCTGTATTGTGAATCTTCTAAATCTTACTATAGAGATTTTTTCTTATGTGATGGATATTACTGCAGATTTCAGAACAAAGAGAGAGTAGGGCCTTTATTGTCCCACATATTTTCTCTTGTTATCTAAGATTAATCTTACTTTGGATTTTTTGATTCTCAATTTAAAACATCTTAAAATCATTTTCAGCATGGACTGTATCATTACTAATAATTATTGAAAATATAGTTATCTTATATTGGTACCCTTTACTACATCTAGTGAGGTGTTTCGTGTCTTTCATAGAGAATGGAACCATGGTCAAGTAGAGTTGGAGCTTATTATCCAAATTTGAGTAAAGTAATATCAGTTTTTTTTCTTTTGACATGGAGTGAGAATCTATAAGATATGATCTTCATCCAGTTTTTTCCGAGTTTACTGATGTTTTTATTTATGACTTCCTTGGTTTTCTAGCGCTAAGGGAGGTAGAGTTTTATATTGTTTTAGTGATGGTTACTTATCCATTATCTATTACTATTTACCATATGGAATCAGCTGAAATGAAAGATTTTAAGACTTCTTTATATGATCTATGAGAGAAAGGATTCATAAACTTATGTGTGTCACCTTGGGTGGAACCTATTCTCTTTACTAAGAAAGCTGATGGAACACTTTTCCTATGTGTTGATTACTGAAAAATAATCTGAGTTATGGTAAATAACTAGTATCTATTTCCATGGGTTGATGATATATTTGACCAATGAAAATGGTAAATGTGATTATCAAAGATTTATCTTTGATCTGGTTATCATAAATTGAGAATAAAAGAATGTAACATTCAGAAAACCACCTTCAAAAACATGTACGACCATTATGATTACATTTTCATACCATTTGGTCTAACTAATTCTCCTATTGTCTTTATGGATTTGATGAAAAATATATTTGATGAGTATCTTTATAATTTTTTGGTGGTCTTTGTGGATGAAATCATGGGTTACTCTATGTTTGAGGAGGATCATGTGCATCATCTGAGAGTATTTCTATAATTTTTGTGAAGTCAATGATGTTATTCCAAGTTATTGAAATGTTTTTTCTAGATTCGATAAGTGAAGTTAATGGGACATGTGGTGTCAAAACATGGTTTCTAAGTTGATCCTGAGACAGTGACAGCTATTACAACATCATATCAACCACATAATGTTTTCAAAATTTAGAGCCTTTTGGGTTTGGATGGTTATTATTGCTGGTTTATAAAGGATTTACTGAAGTTTGATTATCGGATGACTACTATAACCTGGAAGGGATTAAGGTTTTCTTGGGATGAGAAATGTCCTAGTTCTTTTCTTGAGTAGGAAATTCTTCAGACTTATATACTAGGTTTTAAACTTCTAGAGGATGGACAGGGCTATGTGGTCTTACATGACACATTAGGTTTAGGTTGGGGTTGTATTATTATGTAGAGAGATCATGTCGTTGCCTATGGATCTCAAAATATTTACCTATATAAGAATAATTACCCGATCATTGACCTTGAACTAATATTTGTGTTTCATGTGCTTAAGTTTTGATGGAATTACCTTTTTGGAGAATGGTTTACTATTCTTTATACTACAAGATCTTGAGTTATATATTCTCTCCAAAATATTTTAATCTACGCAAGATGATTTGGGTGGAGTACCTATAATCTTTTGTTTTTGACATCACCTATACCCTAGGGAAAGGGAATGTTTTCCTAGATGCTTTGGGCATGAAACTTTTGAACCAGGCCCTGATGTAATCATCAAAAATGTGCAACTTGATAGATCTTTTTTCAAAGTTTCATATTGAAGTATAGGGAATAAGAGATGTGGTTTTCTTGGCCAGTGTTAAGTTTAACTCTACTCTTCTTAAGATAATTCTTCAAGAAAAATATCTTGATTGTGAGTTCTGTTGCATTAGCGACTCTCTTTATAGTGGGGAGATCATCGGTGAGTGGTCATTCTCCACAAAGGGTATTCTATGTTTTTGGAATCATTTTTTTCTGTTATATGTGAGAGAATCTATGATGGGGGATTTCCATAATTCCTAGTGGTTTGTGCACCCAGGAAAAATGAATACGTTCTATGACATTCAGTGATGATTCTGGTGTCTAGGTATGAGATGGGAAATTCCTGAGCTTTTCTATAATAGTTATACATACCAAGATGTTAAGGCAAAGAACCAAAGACCTTCAGGTTTTATTTAACCACTTCCATTTACAACTTGGAAGTGAGATTATATTTCTATGGAAATTATGGTTGGGTTCTCACATACCAAGAGAAAGAATAATTTTATATGGGCTGTGAATGACATGCTGAGCAAATAATCTCACTTTATAACCATTTGTGATACAACCAATGCTGAAGATCTAGGAAATTTCATTCTCAGAGAGATTTTTTATTTTCATATATTTCCATCTACTATAGTCTCTGATAGAGATACCTATGTTACTTATTACTTTTGGAGGGGACTTCATAAGGCACTTAGATCTTAGGTTCATTTTTTCATGACATACCATCTGTAAAAGGATGGACTGATTGAGAGATCTATACATATTCTAGAGGATATTCTATTTTCATCTATCCTCTATTTCATTGGAGCTTAGAATGACCATTTGGGACTATTTGAGTTTGATTATAATAATAGTTACCAATCTTTGATTAGAATGGATCCCTTTGAGGCCTTGTATGAGCAACCTAGTTAATATTCATTGTGTTGGTTAGAGATTGGGGAAATTTCATTAGTTTTCCCAATCTTGGATCACGACATTATCGAAAAGATTCAATTTATTCATCCAATAATGTTGATGGAACATAGATGGTATAAATCATATTCTGATCATCATCATAGACAATTGGATTTTTTATTTGGTGGCAAGGGTTTCTAGAAATTCTCACCTCATTTGGATCATCGATGACTTGGGAGGCACGGGAATATCTCTACTCATTTTTTGGGAAATTTTGAAGTTTTTTAGTAGGTGGGGGAGGTGGATTAACATTTATCACTTCCTCCATAGTTGACATTGATTCATAATTTTTTTCTATGTATCGTATATATGAGTGTATATTTATGATCCATCGAATGTTTTTTCACTAGAGTGATCTTGATATTGAGCCTAATTTATTCACGATTGAGTACCCAGTCAGGATAGTTGACTATAAAATCATGGTACTTTTTGGGAGTATGATACCTTTGATTTGATTTTTATGGTAGCGTGATTCTAATACTCATGGGGTGTGGGAGAGGGAGGCATTGATGAGAGATTAGTGACCTTATCTTTTTGATATGGAATCTTCTTGATAGGATTTCTAGGGATAAAATGTTTCTATGGAAGGGAGGTTTTAACATCCTATTAATGTTTCTCAGGTACTCCTAAACCCTCATTTTTTATCATGCTTTGAGTGGGGCTAGTCCTGGGTTGTTTTGGGAAGAAAGTTGAAATTTTTTAAAAATTATTTGTTATGCACGATTTGCAGACTGGTTTCCCAAACCGTGCGCCCACCCAGTGTAAACTATACGAACCCAAAAGTGGGGGTTTGCAAAGTTGGGGAATATTTTGACAAAATATTCACCCACATAGAATAATTCATGAACTTTATTAGAGTGTCACATGGTTATGGAACATGGTTTGAAAAACCATGTATCCCATCCCGGCTAACCATGCGAGTGGTAATTCTTATTTTCAAAAATTAAATTAAAAATTCCTAAACCACCATATAACCTCCCAATAAACCACAAAATAGGTTATTACGAAGTAATAGGCCTTGGGGGATCTTTGGAACCCATTTTGTCTCCTACAAAACCCCTTCTTAGGCTGATCTAAGCTTGGAGAACCATGTTCAATTCCTCTTGGGCAAGAGATCTTATCTTGTTTCTTCTCTCCTATTCTCTATTTCTTTCCTCCATATGTTTTTTAATCATAATGTGTTTGATGAATATAAATTTTTATCTTGGATATTGAATCTAGGTTTGATTTCTTGATCTTAGTTTCTATCAATCTTTATTGGAAAACCCCACTGTGGGCGTTGCGTTTATTGATTTCCATGATTAAAAGTAAGTGGTTCTATTGATATTTTCCATTTAATAAGCCATGATTTTCTTGATTGACTTAGAATTCATTAAATTAAATTATTAAAACCCAATTTGGTGGGAATTTGAATTTTAAATTGTATTGGAATGATTTATTGGGGTAAAACCCCAAATTTGAATTGAATTCGAAATTGGGGTGTGATTTAAATTTGATGGAAATTGTGAAATTGATTTGTGAAATAATATTTTTAGAAAAATGGATTAAATTGATTTTATATGAATATATGATTGGTTTTATGTTTAAATAATTAATTAATTGACTAAAATCATATTTTTTAGATTTTTAGGTAAAATTGGCATATTGAAACGGAAAATGGGGAAATTTAATTCGAGACTATTTTGAAATTATTTTCCCATTATTTATTGATTGATTAGGAATATACAAGATTGGGAAGTTAGTATTTTATTTGGGAAGAACATGGTAGGATGGCAATGGCCTAGTATTGGATTGATGTTTTACAACTCTAAAAGAATCATAGTTTGATAGAGCTTATCCCTAATGGGATGTCAATGAGTCCAATTCTACCCGATACTAAGGGATGTGTGTCCACATTTTTGTGATCATAAATTTGACTGTGTGAGGATCTTATAGCTCAAAAATATCTTACCATAGTGTCGATGACCATGTTTCCTATATTTATTTTTTCTATATATTCATATTCCATTGATTGTGAAACTAATTTACTCATTCCCAATAAATTTATAAACAATTTATATAATTTTTTTAAGAAATTGTTTGAAATGTTTCTATCCATTGAACTAAAAATAATGTTTTGATTTAAATATGTAATTGTAATTCCATGCCTTTTAAAAAAATTGAAATCATGATTTGGTTTATTTATCATGTAATCTTATTATTGAACACTTGGTGAGATGCTACAAGGATTTTATCTCACACCCTACCTTTGAATTTGGGAATTTTTAAATTATCTTCTACCATGTTAAAGTAAAGAGAATGAGCCTCTAGGAGGAGGTGGATGTTCTTGATCATTTATGGCTTGGAGTAATTTTCCTATCGGTATTTTCTTGCTACTTTTCAATACTTGATGATTTACTGTTTGTGTTTTGATATACCTACTTGTACTCATAGTACAATCTACTTTAGGAGTTTTATTATATAATACTGATTTTTATCTTTTTCTTACACTGTGTTTGTGGAAAATTCATTCCCAGTTTCATATTGTATGATTTCATTTTTTAGTCTCCAACCCATGGGGATCAAGAATACCCTTTAGGGCATGTTAGGATCATATTGGGTTTATGGTACCAGGGTATGTGGGCCTATTTGTGATATTGGAAGACAACAAGTTGGAATGATTATTAAAGATCTAAACTTTTACTACTGGAAGTTGGTGGATCATCAAAATGAAAATCTTGAATACCATCTGATTAAATTATCCACGAGTTAAACTGAAGTGATTGCACCAATTAATAGGGAGAAAATATAAAGAAAATAATATAAAAGTTTATTTCAGGAATATCTAGAAGTTTATGTCATATCTACAGATGTTGAAAATTAATTTAACCCTATTAAACTTTTTACCCTTTCCTTGATTATATAAAAAATGTGCATAAAGGGGGAGTTTTTGTTGATGAGTTTGCTCATAGAAAGGAAGAGTAAATTATTTTTTTACATAAAATTTATGATGTATTTATCGAGTGAAGTTCATGGCATATATTTCATGAGGAAAAATTTGGTTAGACTTACCATGGGATGAAATATATGTAAAAAGTGTCACATGATGAATTGGTTAATATAAAACGTCAATTTTTGTGTAAAATCACTCTTGTTTGCTACACCGTGTTATCCTACATAGACTTTGAGATAACTAGCTAAAGGCTCATTGCAATGGAAACATGTTGTATCCTATTCCTCATTACAATATTACCAAATGAATCATTTTCATTTATTATCAATAAGGGGGATAATATACATTGACTTTATTTAAGGAAATGGTATTGACAATAAATCCAAAGGGAGATATTGAAAAGTCCATGTGGAAGGTTGATGAGTATAGTAGTATTTAAAGTCAATATATAATAAAAAATATATCAGTGTTTTAACTTTGGTGTTATTGTATAATTAATTATATATATTTTAAAAAATTTCAAATACCTTAGATTTATTGTATTTTAAATTGTATAACAAATATATTGGTGTTAATTAATATGATGTTGTTTAAATATATATCACAAATGATTTATAATATTTCATATTATAATGTGTTATTCATTGTTTGATTTAGTTTATTTTAATTATTAAATTTTAATGTGTTTAATGTTATATAATTTTTTTACATTTTCTAATAAGTAAAAACAAATTCTTTAACTGTTTCATAAAGGAGAAACCTCTTTTTAATCTTTTATAAGGGTTACTCCGTAATTACATAAAGATGACCTTGACCTTTCCTTTTTCAAATAAGGGTAACCTGGATATTTTGTATGCTATAGAAAGGTAGCTAACTAATTATGAACCTCATGTAATGGTGTCAGTGGAGTTGTGTAAGGGAATTAATGTTTTTATATGTCCTGCAAGGGTATCCCCAATGCTATGTAAGTGTACCAACACTATGTAAGTGTGCTAGTGAGTTTCCATAACTCACATAAGGGTACTGATGATTTTACATTACTTGTTTAAGTGTAACATGCATAAGGGTTACTCATGTATGGGCCAATGCTGACTCAGATAAGGGTAGACCAAGTTTTTCATTTCTCACATAAGTGTAACCAAATACATTTGAATAGGTATAAAAGAATAAATCTTCATCTTTACTAGTAATTTTGTAAATTTATATCGAAATGGTAACTATATCACCATGAACCAATGATAGTAGTACACCAGATAATTGTAACGGAAGCTTGAATATTTTTTCTATTTGTAGCACAAGCGTAATATTAGTATGTATATTTGTTTTAGCAGTAGAAAAATAGTAAAATTAACAGGTATATTTGTTCTTGTTATAGAAAAAAAGTAACATGAGCATGTATATTTTTTCTAGTAGTGGTGAAATATTAATGGTAGTATCACCTTACCTTCAATGATAGAAAAATAATAATGGTATAGAAATAGTAGTGGTAGTAGATCCTATTTTTGAGAAGTATTTGTACCAAGAATCTTCTACCATTAAATAAAAAAATTTCTTCTTCTGATAGTTATAAAATGTACGACCATTTCAATGTATTATAACATAAACTGGTATTTTTTTTAATTTCTTCATCCTATAAAAAAAAATTATTTGTTATTTTAATTTATTATCCAATTATATTTTTCTAAAAACATAATTAGATACATGATAAAAAAATTGAGCTTAAATTCATTAAATGAATAAACATAAAACATTTATGTAATGATTATCAGTTTTAGTAATGTTTTTATGTATCAATAAACAATATGGGCATTCAATTTATTTTTACTATTTAATTTCTATAAAAAAACACTTATATAATTTAATAACTATATTTAAAATAAATTTCAAAATACTTTTTATTATATAATCTATTTTTATATATTTTTACTGACAAACTATGATATAAATTGTTTTTATTGCTTTAAATATTTCAAGCTATTCTATATAAAATAATAAAAATATTAGAATTTATTGTACTGCGTTTAAAATAGGAATTATAGAATTCAAAAAATATTCTCTAAATATAATCCATGTTTAAATAGGTAACAACATGTTTTAATATATTTTTCTATGACCATTGAATGGTAGTAAAATTTTTAGGAAACTGTTGAACAAGGAGAATAAAAGGATCTTGAAAATAGTTAGTGATTTTTCTATTAACAATGAAAAGGAAATGTAGTGAAACTCTTACTTGAAACATCAATAAGATATTTTTTGACTACTATCATATTGGTGTGATTATGAAGAATATTCAACTTTTGACTCTCAACCACTAAAGTTGTTGGATACCATTGAGATACATTAACTTCCACATCATTTACTCATCTATTTAAACTTCTATCAAGTATTTACTTGTTAAGTTATTTTCTTCTTCTATTTGTTCTTAATAGTAAGTTCATACATTTACCAATAAAACTCAAGTCTGTTATTATTTATTATTATAACCAAAAGGATGATACTTGGGTTGTGAATATCATATAAAAGTTATATTATTATAGTTTTAAACTCTTGTAAAAATTTAGGATGGTTGTGCGTCTAGGTATTTTAAATGGAAGAGTTGGTAAATTTTTATCACACCTTTAAAAGTGAGGTTTCATAGTGGGTAATGGTCTTCTTGGTGAGTATAGAAGATTGAATAGTAGAGTATAATCTTAATGATCCAAATTACTTGAAAAATACCATGTTTATATTTTATTTCCACTACATTATATTCTAAACATTGAAATAAACTATTAGTTTATACACAAATAAATTTTGATTAAATATTGGATTTAATAGTTTTTAAAGGAATATTCACCCTGATATATTTCATTAATTCCATCTATCCCAGACCAAAAATTTGTATAAAAGGTAAATCCTCTAGGACATAGATTTATTTTTTATATATTTTTTATACTCACCTTATCATATACCTAAGAGTCTAAGGAATATCATGAAATCTATAAGATGGTAGGTGTTAATAAAATGGATGGATGGATACCTATGAAGAAACCATTTTTCGATGGAAGTGATTATGTGTATTGACAAGGCCAAATAGGATCATACGTGAAGTTTTTCAATTTGGATCAGTGACAGTCATGGAGAAACAATTCAATGTACTTGAAACATATCCAAACATTCTTGTAGGTAATGATATGGAAAATTATATTCAAAATAATAATGTAAAGAATATTTTCACTATTCTATAAGTACAAGTATATATAGAAATGATCCATTATGTAAGAAAATTCCATTAAATTTAGATAATTATACATGTTTCTAATTATGGTACAAATTATTTTAAAATAACCATGCAAGGAATTCTTTAAGGAGAATATCCAGATTTTAGGATGGGAGAAGATGAGTCAGTGAACTAGATGTTTCACTATTTTAAAAGCATTATAAATGGAATGAGTTAATGTGGTGAATCACTGGACAATAAAATATAGTTTAAAGGTTAATGAGAGAATTTTAAAAAATATGGCATGAAAATAAAGTATAAATCAATGAAATAAATAATTTTTAAGAGTATACTTTAGATGAACTAATCAGTACTCTAATGTAGTATAAACTGGAATAGGAAACAATTGACAATGAGGAGTATATAAATAATTAGAGTATTACTTTTAATTCAAATGTTAATGAAACCTATAACTCTTATGAATTTGTGTTCTTGGAAAGTTATAAAGTGATTGGTTATTTTAAAAAGAATATATACAAGTTTATGGAAAAAAGAAGGCTATAAGTAGTTTAAAATAAAGATTAAAATAGAGTACAATAAAGGTAATACTAATAATAATAATGATGTTTTAGAATTAACTTGTTATGCGTGTATGAACAATGGACCCATCATGACTAATTTTCCCAAACTCAAACATTCAAATAAATATCAAGACAAAAACAAGGTAGAAAAGAAAGAATTTATTAGAGGATGGGATTGTTTAGCTAGTTTAGATTTTGGCAGTGACATAGGAAGTGAATAGAACACTGGAAACCTTGATTTGATTACTACACATTTTGAGGAACCTAACTCTTTTTTACTTAATTAATCAATCCTAATAATTTTGTTTATAATTCAATAACTAAAGATTAAAACGAAACTATATTTGATTCTAGTTATGGTTTAGATTTTGTTAATTAAAATTTAAAACAACTATAAAAAGAGATGATGAATTTTGGAATGATAGTGTCATATTTATTACAATATATACCAACATAAAAATTAAAAATAAGAAATTGGGCAAAGAAAATGAAAAAATTAATAGGTAATGTGAAAATATATGTATTAGTATTTATTATAATGAGTAAAAAAAAGAATATCGATTATGAGATATTGAAAATAAAATAAGAAAATATCCGGTATTTTATTGCACCAAATGATATAGATAATGGAAAAAGATTTAATTAATTCATTAAGACTCGACTAAAGTTTAGAATAGGTGAAAAAAGAATAGGGAACTAAATAAAAAATCGATAAATATAGTTTTTGGTTCAACTGGAAAGACCATGCCAATTTAGATTTTATTCAAAAAGAGAATAGGAATTTGAAAAAGTTTCTAATATTAAATTTAAATTATATAATTTTGATCAAGGAAATGTAAAATATGATTAAATTATTTATATGATAATACCATATTATAAAAAGAATATTTTGGGTTATAAAATCATTTTTCCATGGTTGAATAAGACCCATTTTGATAGAATATCAAAAGGAGGTATTTGAATATAATATGATTTAAATATATAATTCAAGGTAATTATACCAATGAATTCTATTTTAGATTTACAAAATCATTTGGGAATATTAAAACTTTTATTGATGAAGATTTTTTTTCTAAAATAAACACAAATAGATGTTTTCAATCTATTTTAGAACCAAAATATTCTTCTACCAATATTATTGTACCTAAATTAGCATGGGTACTAAATTGTATTACTTGATTGATGTATTTCAAGAAATATGCCTTAGAAATCTCTAATATTGATGGTATCTAGGAAATTAGTGTTATAAAAACATAACATATGATATTTCAAATTTTTTATCTTTTCATTCATGTGATGGAGGACTTGTTAGATTTGGACGCATCTCTAAAGGTCAGATTAAAGGTATTGGAGAATTTGATTTTTAAAAATCTATTATTATTTCAAAATTATTATTTGTAAGTGTTTTAAAAAATAATTTAATGTGTATATCACAGTCATGTGATGATGGAAAAAATTTAATTTTCTAAAATGATAAATTAAATGTTTTCAAAATTAAATCATTTATATTTGATGAAAATATAAAAGATAATGTTTCTTTATTTTGTTTTTATGATCTGACCAAGTAGAAAGATATTTTTTTGAATACTATATAAGAAGATGATATTTTGTAGAATAAGATAATTGGACATGAGAACTTTAGACTATTTCACCAGTTTTCAAATCATAAAACCTTTCTATAATTGTTATTGTTAAACACAGGTAAGTATTGTATGTTTGAATCATGTTTAAAGGGTAAGCTATATAAATAAATATTCTAATTTGGGAATGATGTAAATAATGATAGATGTCTTGAATTAATACATCTTGACTTATTTTTTCCTATATAACATACTATTTCTGGTGGAATTAATGATGTATTTTTAATATTTTATGATTATAGTGGATTCATAAGAATCATTTCTTATCATAGAAAATTGAAAATCTAGAAATGTTTTGTGCTTTTTGAAAAATTATATAAAATTTAAAAAATATGTCAATTTTAAATTCCAAAAGTGATATAGTTAGTGAATTTTTTAATTTATTGTTTGATAAATTTTGTAAAGTTAATGGAAATAGTAATTTTTTTACCCTTTAGTCATAACAAAAAAATGGTTTGGTTGAAAGAAAGATTAAACTGATTTATGAAATAGATAGATCAATTATTATTTAGTTTAATGTACCTAAATATTTTTAGACTAAATATGTTAATATAGATTATCATGTTCTAAATAGAGTTTCTTTTGGGAATATTTTAAATAAAGCCCTTTATAAATTCTTTAATAGGTTTAAACCTAAAATTTTATATTTTAGAGTGTTTGTTTGCAAATTTTTTATTTTAAATAAAAAAATAATTTAGAAAAGTTCAATTATAAAAGAGATGAAGGAATATTTTTTGGATAGTATAATTATAGTAAGCTATATATAATTTTCAATAATATAACCATAATTATTGAAGAGTTTATGCATGCTAAATTTGATGCAAACTACAATATCTAGTAGAATTCATATTTAAATAAAGATGATACAAAATCTAAGGAATTAAAATTTGAAGAAGATAATTTTCAGGAAAATTGTAGTGAATCAATTTAGGGGGACAAAATTTCTTCTCAAACTAATCCTAAAGATTGGAAAACTCTTAAATATCAATTTCTTGAAAAATTAATTTTAAATGTTGAATGTGACTACCCATTACCAGATTTCAGGTATGTTTATCCCTTTTCCTTGATCGTAGATATTTTAGATATTATTTTTTGTTATTTTTAGATACTTCTAGAACATTTTGGATGTATTTGGGAAAGTTCACAATTGGATTTTGGTTAGAAAAAACACACGGGTTATCCTAGAGGACATTTTTCCATATGTTGGAGTTTTGGGGGGGGGGGGGTGGGTGGAACATAGTTAGTTTAAAACACATCGCATCTCCCTAAAACTATTTGACATGGGGAAATTGGGAGCACATACTTATTAAATGTTTGTCAAAATGTATAGAAAACCACTATATCCTTTTTATAGTATCTAATCTAAGAGAATATGGTTGGAACACTATTTGTCATACCATGTGTCAAAACCATGTAACATAGTCCAGAAACCCAGTTTGGGAACATAATTAGGCATAAAATTAGTGATAACCATATTATCTATCCATTGAAACCATGATAAGATAATTTAATCTTCCAAAACATTGAATTAAAGTACCAAAACAACCACTTTGAATTTTTAAATCATTTTTATTGAGGCTAGTTTGACCCTCTTGGTTTTATATGTTCTCTAGAGGTGGTTTTGACTCCAAAAACCTATTTTATTCTTGGATCTAAGTGATAGTGGATTCGATTGGACCCTCTATAGTAAATGTATCCTCTCTGATTGGGAATTATCCGTTATTCCTCTCCCACCTCTATAGAGAGTGGTTAATACTCTTGTTTTTGATTGATTGGATCCTTTATTTTAGGAATTTTAATTTTTGGGGATTCTTATATGACCTTCCTTGACTTCTATAATCTGTTATAGGTTCTAATTTTGAGTGGTTGATTTATCATGTGATTAAGTGTAGGTGGTTCTATAAGGATTTGATCTCCACTTGAAAACATTATTTCTTTATTGATTTAAAATGAATTTTAAATTGATTTCTAGTCCTTGGATTGATAATATTTCATTCCTGATTTAAAAAAGGAAAGGAATTGTGAAAAAAACACCTTTTCAATGGATTTGAAAATATTGGTTGGATTTTTAGAAAATATGGATTGAAATTAAATGTGATTTGATAAAAGGATTTTAGTTTTATTCTTTATAAAAATGTATTTAAGTGAAATATTATTTTTAACAGCATGAACTGGATTAAAACCTATGATTTGGTTTTGTAGATGAAATGGTATGTTGAAACTTGAAATTAGTAATTTGAACTATGAATGATGGATTGAATAAAAAATATTGATTGAACCATGGTTTATTGGTTTATTGATTGAAATAATATGTGATCCTGAGTGGTCAATGTGTTACTAGGACTATAATTCTAGGACTCTGACTCCCTAGTAATGTATTGAAAATGAAAAATTTAACAAATACAAATTTGGAATGATTATATCAGATTAGGTGTTTATTAATTCTATCTTTATAACCTGAAACTTAGGAATGTGTGCACAATTTGAGTTGTGACTGATTTACCATGTAGTGTGATGATCCGAGAGACAGAAACATACAGACATTAGAGCATATGATAATGATTCTTTTTTTACTTGACTATTAAATTAAAATGTTTATTGTACTAATTTATTAATACCCATATATTTTATGAAAAAATTAATTTAGGAAAATTTTCAATGTACTTTTAATCTACTTGATTTGATATCTTGTTTGTTTGAAACTAGGAAAATGATTTTTCATGCCTTATTTTTATTTAAATTGAAGCATAAATGGTTTACGTGTTATTAAATTTCTTATGGAACATTTTCAGATATCATACTGGGAAATTTTGATCACACCCTAACTGTTTCCATTTGAAATTTTTATATTATATTATTCTATTTCTAGGAAAAGGGAAATAACCCATTAGAGGTGGTGGATGTGATTGAATAGTGAGACCTTGGTTGATGTAAGTAACTTATGGAGCTGTGATCCACTCATTACATGGAGATTTTTGGGGCATTTTCTTGATATATTTTTTGTCATTAATTGGAAGATATACCATTTTGGGATTTTATCTTTCACCTTATGGACTTTTTTTCTCCTTGAGGAGTGTTTTAAAATTTAATTGATCAGTAATTTATCATCCACTATTATATATTGATTGATTATTATTGTATAGAATTAATTCTCTCATACTGTTGTTGATTCCCGACCGCTAGTCACTAACCCATGGGGAATATAAAGACCCTTCGAGATGCATCAATGTCAGCTCGGGTACCAGTGTACTATAGTGTTCAATTTTTTTATGTCAAATATGTATCAAAGGGAGGTTATTTGTCTCTTCATGATGATGGTATTCAGTCTGGGATGTTGTAGTAGATTAGAGGTAGTATTTTCAGGACTTATGGGGTAGTTTAGGAGTGTGTTCTTGGAAAGGTATTATCATTGTATGCCTTATGTCACCATGAATGTTTGATAAAAGTGGGTTTGAGTAATAAATTGATTTTAGTATTCTCTTTTCCCAAATTTTATTTTATGATTTTGAAATCCAAAAATGGAATTTTATCTAATAGAAATAATATTTCCAAATATCATGATTAGGTTGAAGATCAAATTAAAATTGATAGGGTTTTTGTTATTCACATTGATGTTGTATAGTAATATTACCCCGAGAAGAAATTTTAAAAGACCTTAGGATTGAGTTATTGATGAAGCATTAACAGCTAACCATCCAGTCGATCAGAACCTTAGTGAGATAGTGGTGTGTGTGGTCCATGCTTTGAGATATATACCATTACCCATTCCTGTTCAGGCTCCAGTAGTAGAACCCCAAAGGTATAAAACTAGTAACCATTCCTTAGAGTTTCTTTGGTATAAACCATCATATTTACGAGGATCAAATAAACATAAAGAGTAAGATTATTGGTTTAAAATGACTGATTTACTTTTCAAGTTATTATAAACTCCGAATTTATTAAAAGTGAAATGTGCTAACTTAAAACATGAAAGGACAAGCAGGTGGTAGTTGGATTTTATGGTTATGAAAATGAAAAATGAAGGATTTGAGTGGAATGAATTCAAATTTCTTTTCACATAGATGTTATATTGATAATTAAAAGTTTGGAAAATTATATGGAATTTATCATCCTCCAAAAAGGTGATATAACTGTGAATCACTATGAAAACCTCTTTGCTAGAATTGCTTAGTTTTCTTATGAGGAAGTATCAAATGATAATATTAAGGAAAAATTATTTTTGATAGGTATTTAATATGATATTGGATCTTATATTTTCATCATAACACTAACCCATTATGTGGATGTTCTAGATAGAGGTTTGATGGATAAGCATGACCTGGCTAGTAAGATTGGGTTTGAGGGAGTTCCTCCTACTCCCAATTGATGTTTTTTTAGTTCCTCTAAAGTAAATAAGATGTAAGATAAGTATAATAGTATATATTGAAAATATAAATCATCCATACCTTCTATATCATCTAGAAAAAGGACCATTTTATTACTTTCAATTGGAAAGATTGGGAATTCGAAGCTAGTTTGTACTGAGGCACCAAATATTTATGGGTCGTGCAGTCACTCAAGAAAACTGTATAAGTTCTGTCATTTCATTTGTTCCACAAATATTATAATATTATTATTATCACCTAAAGTTATGGGGGTATAATTATATATTATTAAGATATATGTAGTTCTGTATATAGGAATTTAGAACGAAGAATCTTCATGATGTGGATGAGTCTCCAGAGGAGCCGATGTGGGTCCAATGATAGTGAAAGGTACCATCCCTATAGATTTATATTTACTGATTTATATATTTGATACTCATGCATCACATTATTTCTTATCAAATTACATTATAAACCTATTAAACTTTCCTGTAGAGTTTATGTCTTTTGTGTTGAATATTTCTTCACCCCTCCAAATGAAAAAAGAACACGATATCTGATTCCCATTTTGTTCCTTATCCTTACCAAAGATCAAGATCATCTACGATTTCCTAGTTCTTGATATGAAACCATTGGATTCCCTTATTAGTAAATATTGGATGATTTTCCATAAATCTTGAATAGATCATTATCACTAGTGGGATTCCTTTACTATACTTGATGTGGCATGTGTGATTTCTAGTGAGAATGAGACTCAAAGTTAAGTATATCAATGCCACCTCTTAAGGAGTTGGGAAGAATGATATTAATGTTTACTTTTAACATGGAGTATTAATATTTGAGTTGTGATCTTCCTTTAGTGGTCATCGAGTTTCCTGACATGTGTTAATTTGATATTTATTGCATGCCACTGGTAAGGGAGGTGATTTTTTATTGACTTGGTACCATATACAAAGACCATCTCAATTTCCTGTTAACATATGGAGCCATATGAATTAAGGAGTTCAAGGACTTGTTGTATTATTTATTAAACAAAGTCCTCATTCATCAAAGTGTGTCACATTGTGTGATTTCTGTGTTTTTTGTGATGAAAGATGATGGTTACCTTCAAATTTTCAGGGATTACTAAAAAATAAATTGAGTCACAATAATGAACATATATCCATTTTCATAGATTGGTGATTTTTTAAATCATATGAAATGGGTCAAGTGGTTCTATAAGATTGTTCTTCGGTCAGGTTATCACTTTCTCAAATCCAAGAGTTCGATATCTTGAAGACCACATTCTGGAGTAGGTATGTCCATTATGAGACTGTTTTTGTGAATTTTGGGCTAAAAAATGCTCTAGTGATTTTTATGAAACCGATGAACATGATATTCTCCGAGTTTCTTAATTTTTTTGTGGTGGTATTTTTTGATGATATCTTGATTTACTCAAAAACCCTGGAATTCCATGTGCATGATCTGAGCGCCATTTTGTATGTTTTGAGAGATCACAATCTTTACACAAAGATGTAGAAATGAAATTTATTAATTCAAAAAGTGATGTTATTGGGAAACATGGTTTAGGAAGACGATATTCTAGTATATTCTTAAAATCTAAAGACAACTATGACATGGGAACAACTTTGAAATATTTTCTAGATTCAGAGATTATCTGTCTTAACAAGGTATTACTTATGGTTTATCAAATATTTCTCAATGACGTCTTCTCATATGAATTACCTCACCTATAAAGTATTAAATCTCTTATAGGATTCAAAATGATATTTTTTTGTGAATTGATAAAACTTTTATATCCTTCTCTAGTATTTACTCTTCTATAATGAAGGAAGTATTATGTGGTCTTTTGTGATGCATTATGTTCTGGTTTGGAAAAAATTTTCATGTATGGTGATCTCATAGTGGACCATGCTTTCCAATATCTTAGGCCACATGAGAACAACTATCCTACTCATGACCTCGAACTTGAAGAAGTGATGTATTCTTCTAATAATTGGTGATATTACTATTTAAAATAATTTTTTACCATTTATTAATATAAAATAATATTGGGTTATATCTTCTCTCAAAAATATCTGAATCATCATGTAACATCCCATTACACACTTGTAGGTATTTCCCTTCTCTTGATTCATTTTAATCTCTATTTGGGTGCATCTTGGGAATCCTGAGTATGGATAGATTTTTTTTTTGAAAAAATGGGCTAATGTTCATGGATGTATGTTTGATTGAATTAATGGATTACATGTATAATTTTTTTAATGGGTTTTCACGGTTATACCCATGATCATAGAATGTATGGAGTTGGTTTGGGGGTTTAAAAGATAAAATAGGATTTTAATTGTCTTCAGGGGAAATACATACCGTGTAATGTTTTTATACATTATGTACAAGTCACCAAAAAGATACCATAATCTTGGTTCAGAGCATGAACTTCTTACACATACTGATATGCTTACATGCCATGGAAAGTGTTAACTCATTATGTACTCGGTGTTGGGAAGAATCCCTGAAATTTTTAAAGTCGTGAAGATTTCGTGCCGTTAAAAATTTACTCACCGTGTAATGATAAAAAGAATTATTTTATCCAAAAGTGATGAGTTTTCATCCCATATGTGTCTCCTAGTTTACGTAAAATGAGAAGGGATTACTTGACATGTAATCTTTATAGGTTTAGTTTTTAGGTAACTGTATGGATGATTTCTTATTTCATTATCCAAATCCTATTTTCTCTTAACCTAGGATCTCTCCAAGGATATTTTAGAGACCTCTGCTCCTTCCAGATCACTATAATTGGTGTTTTATCATCATTGTGTTTGTGTTTCATATCTTTTTTTATGAAATAATTCATATTTCTTATTTTTTCCTCAATCATGGTAGTATTGTTGCATTACTTTTGTCAATCCATTGATATTTTATGTCGATTCTTCTTATCTCGTTCATGATTCATCATGAGATCTTCCTCTTGAAGCTAACCCTTGCATTGGTTTTGGTGCATCATTCATGTTTCTTGGGGTATGTATCTCTTATTCTTCTTTTACAACCATTATTCTTGTAGAATTGACTATGAGTTGTGAAGATTGATTATAGAGACTCCATTTTCATTTTTGCATTATTCCTTGTTGGTGGATCCCATTGCAGGCATGTGAGACCCGCATTGTGGTAGGTGGTTCCATCTATCACCCATTGGATGAACTTTATTTCAACGATTTTTATAATTTTTTTATAAATGAAATGAAATGAATGAATGATTGATTTGTGTATGTTTGGAAATGGATTTTTTGATAAAATATGTTTTTCTAATTGTTTTTTAAAAGTAAAGGTTTCTCTGAAATCATTCTAAAATAGATTTTTGAAATGATTTTCAAACCATGGTTTTGATGAAAAGGTTTGGAAAATAGAGTACATGGAAATCCTTGGGTAATTAGGTGGAAGGTTTAGTAATAGGAATCATCCATTAATAATATCATAGGGTTCACTTAGGTGGTGATCCTATGCTCTTTTGGCCTATTATTTTAGGGATATGATATATTTACTGTGAGGTTCACTTTCTATGATGTTTCTCTACTATCTTGATTCGATGAATATGTTTAGGGGATTGATGCATGCAATTTTCATTGTTTAAGTATGAGTGTCTCAGATATTTTGACATGTACTAATCCTTAGTGTGATGTTACCTATGCTTTGGTTTGTACTATTTTATCTTCTACTTCCATTAATTAATATTATATGTGATGCATGATTTTATTTAATTTTATATATGTAACATTATTTGAACTATTTTTTCTGGATTATTTTGTAAAATATTGGAAAAGGGGAATTAAATGTTTTCCCATGATTTTGATATGAAAACTATTATAAAATTTACCATTCCTCATTTTTATTAGATTTGATCATGTTTATATTATTATATGAAGACCTATTTTAGAACTACTAGGATGGATCCTACTGATCCTGCTCATCACACCCTACACACCCCTTTGGAGGTGCATATACCTTTGTTTGTCTTCTGATGTAGGGAAAGGAAAGGTGTCGTTGTGATAAGGTGAGGTATTCTATCAGCTATTTTTGGGTATCTGGTGGTGAGATGGTGGGAGGTTTCCTACTCTATCACATATAGTTTATTTTTAAAGGTATCCATTTATATAAAACATGTACATTGTGATATTCTGATATCTTCGAGTTTTATTATTTTCACTATTTTTTCAGTTATGGAAGATGATTATATCTTAAACTATTTCTCTATAATATATATACATACATATATATATATACATATATATATATACATATATATATACATATATATATATATTCATTGTTATTGCTTCAGGTTGGGAGAAATCATTCCCTCTGGTTGTTGTTGATACATGGGTACTAGTCTCCATCCCAGGGGGATCGGAAAATACCTTCGGTTATGTGGAAATTTTGGTCAGCTACCAGTTCAAGAGTGCATTTAGGTTAGGTCTGTCATAGTTTGGTATCAAAGGCCAGGTTTTTCCTCAATATTCCTTGCCTTGGGATATCTGGTAGACTGGGGATATTATTTATGGAACTTGAGAGGTATGTTGTGGTGATTACCTTTCCAGATGACTCCATTAAAAGACTCAAGTCACCATGGGGTGTTGGGACTTGTGTTTCCTATTTGGTGTCCTTGATCTTTGTCTAATCATTTCTTTCTCATTTTTGGTTTTCAATAGTATGTCTCTGATACATATTCCATGGGTTCCTTAGGTAGTTCATTGGATGCTCCTCAAGGGAATCTTCCCATAGATCTGAATCTTATAAAGGATGTCATGTGGATAGTTTTTCCTAGGGACTAGAATCAATCACAAGTACAAAACATAGTTTTTGAGGTACAAACAAGAGCTGGAGGAGAATGGGATTAGTCACGAGAGTTATTGTTCTTGAATCCACCATTAATTAATGGTACGAGTGAACCTCAATGGGTGGAGGACTGGATGTCCAAGGTTGATCAGATCTTTTAATTATGAGATACACCTAAGTGTATCAGGGTGAAGTGCACAACATTGATACATGAGGGTCCCAAAAAGCACTGGTGGGATTCCAAGGTACATGAAGATAATCATGTGGGCTTAGACTGGAAGGGTTTTCAGACTCTATTCTTCCATTTGTTTTGTCTAGAGTCATCAATAATGGTGAAGTATTTGGAGTTTCTCTCATTGAAATGGGGATAGTGTTTGTGTTTAGTGAAAACCATTCAGTTTGCTAAGTTGGTTCGTTCCCCCTTGAGGTAGTAAATAATGACATGATAAAGGCTCCAAAGTACTGGCATGTTTTATGACTGGATATCAAATCACAAGTATCTATACTAAATATTTTTACCTATTTAGAGATACTGGATAGATCTATGATGGTGGAAATAAATATAACATGCAAGGTTGGTTATTCTTCCCCTCACTTCCATCCAATGGTAGATTCGGTGGTGTGAAATGGAAAAAGAGGATGAGGAAAGATCATCGAAGCAGTGGTGGAGGTGGTTCTCAGAGGAAAGCCTCCTCAGAACCTTCAATTATATAAATTAGTGTACTTATGAATCTATATTAGTTTTTAAAGGTTGGGAACCCACAACAGATGTTATACACTTGGGAAGATGTGTAATGGTTGTGGGAACAATTGTCATCTACAAAATTTATATTAGTCTATGTCTATGCCTCATTAAGGTTAAGGATCATCAGCTCAAAAGGCTATTGTGGCATAGAAAATTGCTTTAAAGACTACAAGGCTCTATCCACATACCTCAGGATCGAAGAATTTTTATTAAATGGATGAGTTTTTAGTGGAGGTAGATATACGTCTAGTGATATTGAGAAGTATAATATTTATTTCATCTTCAGCAGCGTTTTATTTATTTGGTACCAGTGATTCCCAATCATTTATTTTTGGAAATATTATTAATATACTTAAAATTCAAATAGAGATCCTGTCTTTGTTTATGGAGTTAGTGATTCCTCTAGGAAAGAGGAATGAGTAGGGGTTTTGGTGTCTATGTTGTCCACTATTGATAGTAGATTCATAGCTACTCGGGGATCTTCCCATTCTTGATCTGGATATTTTTGAAGTCACCATCAAGATAGATTTAATTTTCTATCATCATGTTGAGGTTCATTTTTATCATCAGCATGTCTTGTTTCTTTTGGCCGATGGGAGATCTCTAGTGTTTCAAGGAGAGTGGGATCCATGGTCTGGTCATGTATAGACTTCTTATCTATAGATGATGAGTTTTTTGTCTTCTATAGTAGTTGAGCCCTATGAAATTTATTCTTTTGTTGATATTTCTATTATTGTTTGAGAATTTACTAATGTTTTCTTAAATTATTTCTTTAGTCTTTATCTATAAAAGGAGGTATAGTTTATGATTTCCCTAGTTTTAGGTACGCAACCAATTTCGATAACTATTTATTATATGGAACCAATGAAGCTAAAAGAGATGACGATTCACTTGGATAATATGACAGTGAAGGGTTTTGTCCACCCTAGTGTTTCTACTTGGGCATCATCAGTTATCTTTTCCAATAAAAAAGACGTTTCACCACAATTTTGTGTGTACTATTAGATGTTGAACCAAGTGACATTTAAGAAAAATTATTTTTTTCCTAATGGGGATAATTTTGTTGATCAATTAATGGTGGAAATGTGGTTTTAAAAGATTGTTCTTCGGTCAAGTTATTATCAGCTCAGAGTTTGGGAGTCTAATATAAAAAAGATGACTTTTAGGAGAAGGTATGGAAATTATGAATATATTTCAATGGATTTTGGTCTGACTAACACTCTTATAGTTTTTATTGATTTAATGAATCAGATATTACACTAGTATCTCGACACTTTTGTTGTAGTTTTAATGGATGATATTTCAATTTATTCAAGATTTTAGTATGAGAATGAGCACCATTTCAGTTTGGTTATGGAGATCCCGATGTGTAACCATTTGTATGTAAATATTTTGAAATGTAATTTCTAGGTCTAAGAAGTGATGTTCTAGGGGCATGTGATTTATGATCAAGTATTTTTAGTTGATATTGAGAAGTTGAGGGATATTTTTTCATAGGAAGATCCACATGATGTCTTTGAGATTCAGAGAATCCTTGGTCTTCTGGATACTACTAATATTTCATCAAAGATTTCTAAAGGTTGGATTCAACATTGACAAATCTTACTAGGATAGGGGATAAATTCATATGAGATTCAAAATGTTAGTCTTCTTTCGACGAGCTGAAACAACTTATGACATCAAATCCTATCATGATATTACGTAAGCCTGATCAATGGATGTGGTTTTCTCTAATTCATTTGGTGATGGTTTGGGTTTCATACTTATGCAAGACGAACATGTGGTGGCTTATGAATCTCATCTGCTTTGACCTCATGAGAAGAATTACCCCACTCATGATTTATATCTTACTATAATTATCCATGTGATCGATTGTTGGTCACACTATGCTTTTGAGGAGTAGATCATGATATTTTCAACAAATAAGAGTTTGAGTTATATATCTTATTAGAAAGGATTGAATCTCAGATATATTTTTTGGGTGGAATACCTTTAGATCTTTGAATTTGAAATTGCTTATTCCATGGGGAATGATAATGTTTTGGTAGATGTTCTTAGAAGGAAAGTTCCATTACAACATATTTTAGAATCAAAATAAGAGTAAAACCTTATGGGACTCTTCACTCAGTGGAATCTAGATGATCATGAGGATGTTTTAGGAAAGTTTCAAACCACTGTTCAGTTATCACCATCTCTCCCAGAGTCTATTCTGTAGATTCAATAGTATGATGATGAGTCCAAAGGAATTTGAGAAACCCTAAATGATGGGGAGACCATTTCTGGTTGGTCTCTCTCTTTAGATGATATTATCATTTTTGGGTATTGGATTTCCATCCCAATATTATTGATGATATCTGTAGAGACCCAAAGCATGACGTACATGGACATTACATTACTTTTTCGGAATACTTAAGACATAACAAAAACAGGCACAAAGGACCATAATAGTTTAGTGTCTTTGGAAACTCGGAATATAATCTTCTAATCATGGTGAATGATTTTCAACATCTCCCATAAAGATCTTCCCCTTTTTTTCCATACCTAAAACCTTTCTTTAAATCCTAGGAAAAAGAAAACATAAAAAGGGTGAGCTCAAATTATCAGTAAGGGTAAAAATAGAGGACATAAATCAATCCATAAACATTTGAATGAAAAAACATGAACATAAAATCTAAACATCAAAATCTTGAGCAAAGACATAAATCTTGGAAGTTTGTAAGGAATATATCATAAAGGAACATAAATCATGATAAAATAGTATGGGAATAAAACATATGATTGTGGAAACCATTAAGCACATGATATGATTTCCATAGTATCCAAGTCATTGCTGCCAAGACCATATTAGTGGACAAAGTCCCTTTCTGAATCGAGTTCACTCCTCGTTCCAGTCTTGTATCACTGAACCAGATTAACTTACCATTCCAGCCATGTCTATCTCATGAGATATAAATCTTTACCCAATGAATTATAGGGAGATATAGGTCCCAACCATCTCATAATGAAATCATTCTTACTTATGCCACAAAATAAACTTAAAACATTCATCATAACCCAAAAAAAATGGGATTCATAAACATCATCCCATAATCACATAATCCATATAAAACAAATGGATATTTCATCATAAGAAAAGTGAAACCATGTAAATCATAGAGACATTATACTTGAAACATACACATATGAAATATATTCATCTTATATGGAAAATGGTTTTGATAAAACACTTGAAATGAATTCTTGAGGGCAATATCATTTCTTCTTCAAAATCATTTTCTTTTCACAAAATTCCATGAAATTTTAAAAGAAAAGTATTTTGTTGAAAATGGTCATAAAATATTCTAGAGTAAGATTCATGAAAATGAGGCATTATGAAACATTAAAAATCCGTTCACGCCGTATAAGTTAAAAATAACATTCTTCTCATACTTTTGTCGGAAAAGTAAAAAAGTACCTCGTATGGTAAACAAAAGAAAGATTCCTTCCATACGATGTGGTAAAAGTAAAAAAAAGGGTAAGAATGAATTTAAACATACATGGAAGAAAATAAAACATTTTATGAAAACATTTTGAGAACATATGGACATGGATAATAAACATATCTCCAGTAAATACTTACGAATAAACAATCTCAGATAAGAATGAGATTGGAATAATTATCCCTTACCTTAGGTCCGATATGCTTCGTATGTATCCGAACCTCATGTATAATGATTTAAATAATGTCATTGAATTATTATAGAATCATATTCATTGTTATGATATCATATATGGTTCACTTATGACTTTATATTACCCGTTCTTTTGTAAATTCCATGTTAAAGCAGCGTTTTGGGTAAAATCGTTTTATTTATCGTACATGTTTGGACTTGTTGTTAATGATATTATAATTACTTATATCATGATTTACTGACTTAAAGAATGTAAATCATGATTTATATATCATATATATATTCAGTATATATATATATATAATAGATATATAAATACACCATTCATGGAGATGGTAGACTGTACGTATGCATGAACGCTGTTTTCGTTTCCTTATTGAATTAAATGGAATTATGTAAATGATAAATATATGTACATAAATCCAGTGTCATTATTATTTAATATATTTCATTATTATTTATTATATATACTTTATAATCATACTTGAATGGTTAATCTTGGAAAATGAATCTCATCGCATTTGTGGAGACGGTAGTCCGTACGTACGAACGAGCGATGATATCATTCCCATGATCGTGGAATTGTATTGAATTTTATGTATATTATTTAAGAATAAATATAACTTTACAGTAATCGTCTATAGTTATTTATTTATACCATTATACCCATCCATGTAAGGTGGTGGTGGAAAATAGATTACACCATGGCGTAGAGACGGTATTCCGTACGTACGCACGCGTGGTGATTTCATTTCCGTAGGATGGATATAAGGTGTAATAGGGTTGTTTCATATTTATAATAAAATAAAAGTATATAATTAATAATTATTTTATTACTTTATAATGAAACAACTAAATAAAATGAAGTAGAAGAAGAAAGAAACTTGAAAGAAACGGAAGAAGAGATTACCTCTTCTTCGACACACCTCCTTTAAGCTTCCTCTTAAGAAAGTAGAGTTGGTATTTTTAGAAGACCAGAACCTCCAAAATGTTTCTAGGGAAGTGGAGAAGATAAATGGTCAGGGGTGTTCCGAGCTTCAAGGCTCAAAATGGTGTGAAGAGAAGACAGAAGGGGTTCCCTTTATGTAAGGGAGGATAGGGGCATCTTTGAAAAAACTTAAAATATTATTTTATTATAAAGTCATATTAGGTTTTTAATAGCTCCAAATTGATTTATTTCTAATATAAGGTGTGGATGGGTCGAAATTCTCCCAACCAATATATTTTGGACATGTTTGGGTCATTATATTGAACTTATCTTTTAGTTTTAACTCATAGTTAATTAGATAGACATTTACCATATCACTTTGTATTTTTATATTATATAGTTAATAAACTTACCATATACCTCCAAGATACCCCCCCGAGTGGTCCATTAATTATACACCTATCATGATATAAGTATCTTGGCTGAACCTTAGGTTTTTAGGAATATAATAACAAATAATAATATAATATTTGTTTTAAAAACTATTTTATGTCAATTTTGACACTATTTAGTAATGGATTTTTGAAAAACTATTAATCAAATGATTAGTTCTAAAAAAGTTAATTAATTAAATAATAACATGTCATATTAACCTAGAAAATTAGTGGAATTCATAAAAAGTCTAAAATTACATTTATTTGGGTATTTATAACACCAATTATTTTAATATTTTATTATTTAGGTAATTAATGCATCACCATTGTGTCATAAATAACATAAATTATTTAATGTCTAAAAATTATAAATAAAATACCATTAGTTATTAAATCCTCTTATATTTCTAATGAATTTTTATAGTTGAATTTATCTTATGTATAACCCTATATTAAAAATTATTTAGTTATTAAACATTGATTTTAACTATTTTAAACCTTCTTTAAATAAATTAATAATAAATGTCCCAATCTAATCCAAGTGGACCTAAATGGTCATATTTTATTCCTAAGGTTGTTTTTGGTCGAATTACACTTATCCAATAGAATTAGGACATGTGTTAGGGTAATAATAATATCATTTTTACCCTTAATTACCATATTTACTTTTAACCGTGGTAAATAAAAGTAAAAAGTTACCATTCAACAAAAATTATTTTCATCTCATTGAACCACATTTTAGTCCATTATATTAACCGTGTCTCTTGGAATTTCAAAATTCCACTCACAGAAGAGGTAAAATTAAGTTTTATGTAAATTTCCAAATTCTTCTAGGAGGTGGGTAAAAGACGGTGAAAAGTTCAATAAAATATATATATATATAAAATTATTATAAAATGACTCCAATTAATTACATTGAACATATATAGGTATTATGTATCAATTTTGACCTAAAATAAAAATAAATAATTATTTAAATAAAGAGTCAGTTTTTAAATAGTAACCCAGTGTTTTCACTATTCATCAAAAATTGAAAGTTTTTAGAAAAATACCAAAAATTCACCCTAAGATAATTTCGATATTACGAATCCAAAAATAAAGTCCATTTCGAAAGATAAAATTTATAAAATTTCAAAAAGTGGTATTAGTATTCATAACAGGTAGTTTATATAACATATCGTTGTTTAGTGAAACTCGGTATTGCGTACAACACACACTATCGTGGAAGGCTGAGATTGCGTGTAATGCAAGCTAAGTCAGGGATGCGTGTAGTGAAAGCTCCTTTTGGTATAGAATACAACACAAGGCATCAATGAAATTAAAAAGAATATTTTTCATAAAATCTCAGGGTGTTACAATATCAGGTTTGTTTGGTTTCCATAGTTCTTCATGTTCTATTCATCCAAGCACTATGAATATGTTTAATGACATGAGATAGATATTCTGGTGACCAGTTATGAAACACAACATTGTGTTCTATGTCTCCAGATGTTACACCTTCCTAAAGATAAAGTTAGATAATATTAAACCTTATGGTTTTCATAGACCTCTTTTTTGTTTCAATTTGGAAATAGGAAGATATTTACACAAACATTTTTATTGTGTTACCACAAACTCCCAATGGGAGGAATTCTATCTGGGTGGTGATTTTTTGGTTAATAAAGTCAGCTCATTTAGTCCCGATTAGGGACACTAAAAAAGATGAAGATCTGGGTAAGATTTATGTGATAGAGATCATGAGATTAAATGGTATTCCTTCTACCATTATTTTAAACCGGTATCCTTGGTTTACTTTAAGGTTCTTGAGGAGCCTCCAAGAGGTGATGGGGACTCAGGTCAGGATGAGTACAACATACCATCCACAGATCAATGGTCAAATGGAGGATGATATTCAAATCCTCATAGATATTATCCATGCCCATATATTGGATTTGGTGGATCTTAGGACAACCATCTATAACTGGTTGAGTTTTCTTATAGCCACAATTATTATTCATTGATCCAGATGGATTCCTTTACGGATTTGTATGACCACCCATGTAGTTTACATATTTGTTGGGTAGAGGTGGGTGAAGTCTCTTTGGTGGGAATGAGACATGTCCCAAATATATCTGTGAGGATTTATGATATACATTGGTTCCAAGTTAAATATTACAGTCAACATAAATCTTATGCAGATCAACAACATCATCCTTTGTAATTTTCTATTGGTGACTAGGATTTCATGAAAGTTTATCCTCTTTTAGATCACCATCAATTTGTAAAATAGGGAATGTTGTCTATGAGATATGTTGGACCATTTGAGGTCACTAAACAGATTTTATAGGTTTATTATGAATTTGAATTTCCAATTTAGTTAAAAAGAATCCATGATTTTTTACACATACCACATATTAGGAAATACCATCCTGAACCCTCTCACATTTTGAGTTAGGAAGAGATAGATTTGGATATAGATGTGTCTACTGTGGAGAATCCAACATAGATCATTAATTATCAAGTGAATTTTTTTCATGGGAATTCAATTGTTGGGTCCAAGTGTTTTAGAGGAATAGATCATATTCTAATGAGACTTGGGAGTGTGAATCATTGATTAGGATGAAATGACATGACCATTTTTCTAGAAATCATTATTCCACATGAAATCTCAAGGAAGGATTGTCTTGTGGTGATGAGTTTGTAACATCCCATTACCCACTTTTAGGTAATTCTCTTCCCATGATTCTTTTTCCACTATATTTGGGTTCATCATGGTTCTCCCAAGGATGAAGAGGATTTTCTAGGGAAATTGAAATAAATTTCAGGGATGTATATTTGTTTTAATTAATGTTGTCTAGGTATAAATGTGTCAATGGATTTTTGGGTCTCTCCCAAAGTCCATAAAATGTATAGAGTTAGCTTTGGGCATTAAAATAGAAACTAGTATTTTAAATATCATTAGGGGAAATACACACCATGTAATGTGTTTACACAAAGTGTGTTGTTAGCTAGGAAGATATCATGAGTTTTGTTCATAGAGGTAAATTTTCACACATTGTGAGATGCTTACACACATTTAAATTATTTAAAAATCATCTACTGGGAATCATGAAGATGTTCTGAACTAGTAAAAGACATGAATACATCATTATGGGAATAATTTACAAGTCATGTAAGGATAAAAATCATGATTTTAACTCTAGGTGATGGTTTTTTCATCATATACGGGGTTTATGGATTACATGGCATAAAAAGGGATTACACATCATGTATTTATCGTAGTATTGTTTTTTATAGCACTGTATCAATGATTTCTTATTTCATTTGGTTGAAACCTCTTTTATCTCGACCAAAGAGTTTTTTGAGGTGACTTTAGAGAACTCAAATCCTTATAGATCACTTTTTTCAGTGGTCGATAATCATATTAATTCCATTTCATCTCTTTGGGTAAGCAATCCATTCTATTTATTATTTTTATTTAATAGCAATATACATGGCATTGATTTTGTAAATTCATTGATCTAATCTATTGATCCTTCTTAGTTCCTTCCACATCCATCATGAGATGTTCCATTTAAGTCTAACCCTTATGTTGATTATGGTGTGACATGTGATTTTCTTGAGGTATGTGTTGTTTCTTCTTATCTGATCACTATTCTTCTTATATAATGGATTATGAGATATTTGGTTTGATTCTAGGTCCTCTTTGTTGTCATTGTTTTTTTTTTCATTTTTGGTGGATCCCATTGTGGGAATGTACCACCCATGTTTGAGGTTGGTGGTTCCATCTCTATCTAATATTGGATGAAATATATTGATTTAGTTTTTATTAATTTATTTATAAATTAAATAGAATGATTGATTGATTGATTTATGTATATGTGGATATGGGTTTCTTGGAAAAAGATTTTTTTACCACTATTTTGGTAAAAGGAAAGGGTGTTTTCAAATAATTGTGAAATTTATTTCTAAAATGGTTTTCTAAGAATGGTTTTAATGAAATGGTTTAAAAAATGGAGCATATAGGAAATCTTGGTAACTTAGGTGGAATGTTTAGTAATAGGATTCATCGATTGATACTATTGGGGGTTTCACTCATGAGTTGTTTCTCTACCCCATAGGACTTTTGTTCTAGGGACTTCATAGACTTGTTGGGAGGTTCACTTTTTTGGGGTATTCCATAGATCTATATATTTGATACATATATCTAGAGGCTTGATTAACATGATTGTCTATGATTAAGTATGACTATCTCATCTAGCATGAAATATATGGATCCTTGGTGTGATGTTAGTTATGCCTTTTTATAAAATTTTAGCTTGATTTATTATGGATTCATATGATATGTGATTCGTGCTTTTATTTGATTACATATATATGAAATGATTGGAACTGTTTAACCTATATAAATTACGAAAAATGAGGAAAATAGGGAAATTAATTTTTTTTAATTATTTTGATATAAAAACTATTAAACCATTCATCATACCCTATTTTCTTTAAGTTAGATCATGTTTAGAATACTACACAAAGACTTGTTATGCTAGACCTGGGCGGGATCCTTATGATCCTGTTATCTCACAACCTTTGTACCACTTTGGTGGTGCATAGTCCATTGTATGTCTTTTGATGTAGGGATAGTTTAGGTGCCACTATGAGGTAGAGAGGTCTTATGTTAGCTGTGTTTGGATAGCTAGTGGTGAGACGGTGGGTGTTTTTCCATGATATCACATAAATTAACCATTTTTTTCTAGTTTTCCTTTGATACTAGACCTATACTTTGGGATATTTTTACTAATTTGAGTTGTATGTTTCCACTATCTTCTTTTAGTTGTGGAATATGTTTATCCCTACAGCTATTTATCTCTATTACATATATGTATATATATATGTATATTCCATGTTGTTTCTTAATATTGGGAAAAATAATTCCCTCTGGTTGTTGTTGATGCTCGGCTTCTAGTCGATAGCCCATGGGAATCAGGAATGCCCTTCAGGTATGAGAAAATTCAGGTTGTGTACCAGTTCAAGACGGTATTCTATTTGGGTTTCTCACTCTTCATCCAAGGTTATGGGTGGAATACCTAAAATATTTTTATTTGAAAATTTATTACATTCCTGGTATGAGGAATTTTATTTCCAACTCTTTGAGTAGGAAACTTCCAACATAGGCCATAAAGGAATAATCAGAAGAGAAGAACACGATGGATCACTTTCCTTGCATGAAATTGGTAGTTTGGAAGTATGAGACTGAGATTGTTTTGGAATGTTTATAGTTAACCTCCTCTCTTATAATGATGATTATTTAGGAAGAACAACTCAATGATGAGTTACTTGGAATTTGGGAAACTCTTTATTGTGGGGAGAACATAAAAAATTAAGCGTTATCTTCTGAGGGTATCATATGATTCCATAGCCAATACAACATACCCCTTCATGTAAGAATATCTATGATGGGGAATTTCCATAATTCCCATTAGGCGGTACACCTTGGAACCATGAAGATGATTTTTGATATGTAATGAAGAATCTAGTAGATCAATATGAGATAAGACATTTATATTATTTATCATTATTATACTAATCCAAAGGTAAAGGGAGAGCACCAAAAACCTTTAGGTTCTCTTCAACCCCTTCCTATGATGACTTAGAAGTGGGAAAATATTTCGATGGAATTTGTGGTTGGGTTTTTACATACCCCTTGGGGGAAGAATGTGATATGGGTAGTGATTGATCAGCTGAAAAAATCAACTCACTTTATTCCCATTCATGACATGACCAATGTTAAGGAAATATGAATCCATTATATATATGATATCATCAGATTTCATGGATCTCCATATATTATATATTTTTATAGGGATCCCCAATTTAATTATCATATTTATAGATGACATCAAGAGGTGATGGGATACCAGGATAGTTTATCATGTCATATAATCCAAATACAGTTGGATAGATAGAATGAGATATATTGATTTTTGAAGACATGCTTCATGATTATGTTCTTAAATTTGGTGGAGCTTGGGATGGCCACCTGGGACTATTTGATTTTTCCTATAATAGTAACTACGAGTCATCCATCAATATAAAACCCTTTGAGTCCTTATGCAGATGGCTATGTAAATATCCATTTTGTTGTTTGTAGATTTTGGAAGCATCCTTAGTTGGACCTAGTTTGGTGCAAGATACTATCAAAAGAATTCCTTTGATTCATCATAGAATGGCGACAGATCAAAGAATTTATAAGTCCTATGATGATCATCATCAATTCCCTTTGTAATTTTCAGTTGGTGACCAACTATGTTTTATAGTTTCCCCTCAGTTGGGCCTCTGATGGATTGGGAAATAATGAATGTTATCTCCAAGATACATAAGATAATTTTAGGTTGTTTAGAAGATAGGAAAGGTTGATTACCATTTGTTTTTTCGACCTCATTTGATGTCGATTCATGTTATGATTCATGTGTAATATCTCAAAAACAATCTATAGGACACATATCATATCTCGAGTTTAGATGACATTAATGTGGATCTTGATTTATCCATGAATGACCAGTCAATTTAGATTATTGATTCATAGATAATATTTCTGTATGGAAATTACATAACCATGGTCTAAGAGATTTGGAAATGTGGTTCTGATTCACATGTGACTTCAAATTTTGAGGCACTATTGAGAGGGAAATTGACTTATCTCTTTGACAAGTAATCTTATTGATAAGATTTTTGGGGTACATAGTGTTTATGGTAGAGAGATTATAACATCCCATTACTAGATTTTAGGTACTTTTATTCTTGGATTTGATCGTACTTTTTTGGATCTTATTTCAGGTTACTATTAGATATATTTGGATATTTTTGTAAGTATCTAGGCTAGTGAAGATTTGTTATATAGTTTGGGAAAACTTTGTGGGTCATACGAGAAAATTGTTTTCTATTTGTTGTAGTTAGGGGGTGGTTAGTTCAGATCGTGTGAGCTCCCTATAAAACCATGAAATATGGGATAGTGAGGAGTGAATGATTGTAAACGTATTCAACCAAACCATGTAACCTTTATCCATTGACCCTTGTGAGAAAACATAATCAACGGATAGTTTTTAAAACCATGCATCCAAACCATGAAACTCTCTCTAGAATACTAGTGAGTGTTCAGAGTTAGGTTCACGATCTGTGATAACCATGAAAACTATCCTAGGAAACCATGCGATGAGAATTTAATCATCTAAAAACATTAAATCCAAACCCCCTATTTAATTTAAAAACTCTTACTAATTGAAACTAATTGAACCCTCTCTCTTTTTGAGGCTCTCTAGAGGCGATTCTAACTCCTCCAACATCTTTTCTACTTGGATAGAAGTTCTAGTGAATTTGATTGGTCCCTATATAGTAATAGAAAAGTATTTGATTGGGAATTATTTTTTCTTCCTCTCTAACCACTATTTTTAGTGTTAAATTCTATTTTTTATTGATTGGTGCTTTTATTTTCAGAATTTTAATTCTAGGGATTATTCTTGGATATCCCTAACCATCATATCTTTATTTTAAATTCCCATTTTCGGTGGTTGATTGATCATATGACTAAAGGTAAGTGGTTCCATAAATATTTTCCCTATAGTTGAAACTTTTATTTCATTATTAATTTAAAATGAATTTTCAATTGATTTATAGTCCTTGAATTGTGGAGATTTTATGCCTTATTTCAAAAGAAAATGAGTTGGGAAATAATACCCTTTTTCAAAGGCTTTGAAAATATTTGGTGGATTTTTAAAAAATATGGATCTAAATGAAAAGTTATATGATGAAATGATTTGATGTTGATTCTTGAGAAATATATCTTTAAATGAATGACAATTTTGAAAGGCATGAACTTGATAAAAATGAATGGTTGTTTTGAAGATGAAATGGCACATTGAAACATGAAATTTTGATTTTGAACTTTTATTAATGAATTAAATTGAAAAGAATTATTTTCCCATGATATATTGACTGACTGATTAAAATCACATGTGAGTATGAACAGTTAGTTGGTGACTAGGAAATTCAGGTTAGAGATATTACTCCATAGAAACGGATTGAAGATGATAAATATAACTGAACCAAATTTTGAATTATTTTTCTCGATGTGGTGTTGAGTGATTAAATCATAAAATCTACCGACTTAGGGACGTTCCCACACTTTGATCAATGATTTATTGACTATTTAGTGTGAGGATTCAATATATAGAAAATAATTAACCTTAAGGAATATAACCATGGTTCCCTTTTATTTTATTATTACATGCTAGTGTTTGTTGAATTGACTTATTCATTCCATTATATTTTATAAAAATGTTTATTTAAGACATTTTTTATTTTCCATATTCTTATTTTGAAATACAATTTGACTAAAGCTATGAAAATGATTTTCCATGCCTTTTTTATTTAAATTTAAGTTTAAATTATTTGTTTGTTATGTAACATCTTTTGGAACATTTGTTGATATCCCAATAGACTAAATATCTCACAACCAATATTTTACTTAAGGAATTTGTAAATTATGTTAGGCCAGGTCCAGGAGAAGGGAATGTGCCACTTGAAGGTGGTAGGTGTTCGTTATTAGTGGGACATTGGGTGATTGTATTTAATGGAGGTGATGTGATACACTCATTACCTGGAGATTTATGGGACTTTGTCTTGATGGATTTTTGTCTCATTTTTTTGGATGATATATAATTTTAGTATTTTTATTATCAGCTTGTGGGACTTGTTTCACATTGAGGGTGTTTCACATACTGAATATTCATTGATTTATAATATATTGTTCTATATTGATTGATTTTTCTTTTATAGAAATCATTCCCTCTAACCTTTTTTATTCCTATGAACTAATCACTAACCCATGGTGATTGATAATTCCCTTCTTGCAATGTAACTTCCATATTTGGTGCTGGTGTACTAGAGTATTCATGTTTTATAATGAAATTTAGTATAGAATAGAAACCACGAAATTTATTTTTCAATACTATTCTAATTTATCCTTTTTTAATTTGTATCAATTAATACTAAAGACAATTTAAATGATTTAAACTAGATTAATGTTATTCAACAATATTTAAATCAATATGAAAGAAAAAGGTTTATTCTTGGGTTTAATTAACAAAATATAAAAAAATAAGTAGTAGAAAGTGGATTTTTTATTATTAACATGATGAAGATGAAAATATAATTAAACATAACGAAAGATTGGTTGGTCAAGGTTATTATTAAGAAAATGGGATTAACTTTAAAGATTAATTTTCTCCAATTTCTATGATAGATGCTATTATAATTTTATTGCAGTTTTCTTATTTTTAATATATCAATTTATTTTAAATTGATATAAAGTGTAATTTTTTAATTAAAATAATTTTGTGTAAGTATTTGTTAAACAACTCCGAATATTTGAAAAAAAAGTATATCTAAATCATATTTTTAGATTTAATATATCTTTATATGGTCATAAGAAATATCCTTATGTTTGATATGAGATGTATATTGATTTTTATTGCAAAATGATTTTTCTAATTGAATAGGTCATCCTACCTAGTTTATATAGAATGTTTAAAATTATATTTTGATTATACAAATATATGATCATGATATAATATTTGGTTCTAAAAATTATTTAATCTTTAATTAATTTTATAAATTAATCACTAGTGTGTTTTAAACAATTTTCAGAGGAGAGTTTAAATTTTTTAGTTTTCAAATTAATCAAATAATAGATGGCATTTTATTAAATCAATATATGTATGCTAAATAACATGTTAATAGTTTTTTCTTAGATTCATGAAAGTATATTAAATAATTTATGAGTAAAAATTCCAAATTATATTTTGATTAATCTTAAAAGTGTGTTGATGTAAAATTATGTAGAGGCATGATAGTAAAAATATATCATTTGAATGCATGTAGACTGGATATAATGTTTTCCATTTTTTTATGTGTAATATTTTATTAAATACTATGTAAAATCATTTTAAATATATTAGGAGAGTTATTAAATATACAAATGTAACTATTATTACTAGTATATTTTGTTCAAATCATATTTATTTATTTAATATCACATTATTACTCTATTTTTGGAGGTTTTATGCTTGAATGAAAAAAGAACAATAGGTGTGTGTCATTTTCTCGGTAAAAATTTAATTTCATAGAGTTCTAAGAAACAAGTGTCAGTTTAATTCTCTATATATGAAGTTGAGTATGTTTCTTCCAATAATTTTTATTATAAAAATATTTAGATTGAATACACATTATGTGATTTTAATATTTTTTTGATAATATTTTAATACTATATGATAATTATAGTGTTATTTTAAATTATAAAAATCCTTTTAAATAGTCTTAAACAAAATTTATAGAAGTTATATTTTATTCTCGAATGGATCTTGTGAATAAAAAAGATATTAGTTTAGAGTTTGTTCCAACTGAAAGAAAACTTGCTAACATATTTACCAAACCATTAGATTATGTAATATTCTAGAAAATAAAGCCTGAACTTGGTATGTTAGAAGCATAATATTTTGAAAATTTAAATTATTATTTTTTCCAAATATGTTAATAAATGAGAACATATTTTGTTTAATGTTTCTTAAATATTCTTATTTGTGTAATGCTATAAATTGTAAAACAATTATGTGGATGTTTTATTTTATATATTAATTCATAAAGGGGTATATTTATTATTTTTAAAACTAGGTGTTTGTAAATGGTAATTATTCCATAGGGAATATTTTTTTACTTTATAATATTTTTTTTTTATTTCTGATAAATTTCAAAAAGTGGGAGAATATTTTGAGGATTCACATAAATTAAAATAAATATTCAGAGATGAAATTTATAAAACGGAGAAGTTTTTTATTGTTTTAATTTCATTGTTAATATATAACTAAATATATTTGTTTTTTTCAAATTTCAAAATACCTCAAATTTTCTATATTTTCAATTTTATAACATATATACACATGATAATTAATATCATTATGTTAAAATTTATAATTATTATGCTTTAAATTTTTTAGTATAATCTAGTATGATTTATTTTTTAGATTTATTTCGTTTTAATTATTATATTTTATAGAATTTTGTAATATATAACATTTTTTAGGGAAATCCTATTTTTAAACTATTATGTAAAGGTAAAAAATATTTTTGATCCTTGTATAAAGGTTTATCCATTGTCGTATAAAGGTAACCTAGATCATTAATTTTTCATGTAAGGGTATCCTATATCTTCTTGATGTCATGTAAAGGTAACCACGTGATTATGAACTATGCATAAGGGTACTGGTGGAGTTGCATAAGGGTAAGAGATTTTCATACACTTTGTGTTAGTCATCTTTGTCGATTTATTAAGGGTACCAAAACTGTGTAATGTATCCCCATTGTTACATAAGGGTAACAAGGATTTTCCATAACCCATATAAAAGTAACCCATGCAAGGGTACCAGAAACACTGCATAAGGGTATCAATGAGTTTTCATTTCTAGTTTAAGAGTAACTCACATATAGACCGACCCTCACTTTTACAAGGCTACATTTAGGTTTTCATTTCTTACATGAGGGTAAATAAACAACTATGTAAAGTTATAGAAAAACATAATCTTCACCAATACCAGAGTAAAGGTATAACCGAATTGTAATGGTATCACTGCTCACCTCCAACAATAGCACACTTGACAATAATAACAGTAGAATGAATATTTGTTCTAGGAGAATAAAAATAGTAATGCTAATGGATATATTTGATATAAAGAGATTATAATAGTAAAAAGAACATTTATATTTATTTTAGAACTAGCACAATAGTAATGGTATCATGTATATTTGTTCTAGATATAGCACAATGGTAATGGTAGCATCACTTTATACCTTCAATGGTAGTAAAAACGTATTGGTAGTATAAATGTTAGTGGTAGTGGTTACTCTATTTCAATAGTTGTGGGGGAAAGCATCAGCTACTATCACATAAAAAATATATCTATTTACATTAGTTATAAAATGTACAACCATTTCATAGTATCACAACATCTACCAGTATTCACTTTTTAAATTATTTCATCCTATATAAAATATTTTAATTATTATTTAAAATTTTAACTGATTATATTTTTCTAAAAATATATTTACATGTTGGGTTAAATATTTTGGCATAAATTTTTAATATGGACACAAATGAAACATTTTTGTAACGATGATCTATTTTTGTAATGTTTTGATGTTTCAATAAACTATAATCATATTCAATATACTTTAACTATTTTATTACTTTGAAAAATACTTGAATAATTTTACTACTATATTGAAAAATTATTGTGGAAGTATTTTTTATTCTATACCAGGTTTTTATAAAATTATACTATGAGTTTGTGAGATTGATTTTTTTTATTAGTTTACTTATATAAAAATATGTCATATAATATAATGATAATATTGGAAGATGTTTTTCCGAGTTTAATATAGGAATTATAGAACACTAAAAAAATTATTTGAATATGCTCTATGTTTAAACGACAATAACATGTTTCTATATATTTATTTAAAACCATTTAATGGAGTTGATATGATTTGGAAACTCCAATGAAATTAGAATTGAAGGATCTTGATGACAATTGGTGAGTCTTCTATAAATAGGACACAACATGAATTGAAAAAATTACTTACATGACACATGACTAAGATATTATATAACTATTGTTTCATTGGTATGACAAAAAATATCTTCAAAATTTCTCTATGCACCACTGTACTAGTTAGAGTTAATCGAGATACATCAACTTCCACATCCTGTTCTCATATGTTTTAATCTTATGTCAGGTCTTTCTTTGTTTAATATTATCTTGTTTTTTTTGTTCTAAAGATTTATTTTATTCTTTTCCAGATCAAAAGAATGTTTTTTATTCGTTATTCTACTGGCCATAATATGGTCCTTGGGTTGTGAATCTCAATGAAAATAAAAGTTTTTATAGTTTGTGACTCCTATAAAAAGTTAGGTTGGTTTTACCTCAGGTTATTGTAAAAGGAAAAGTATGTAAACAAATTACCACACCTTTAAAAGTGAGGTTTCAGAGTGGGTACTGATATTCTCACTTGTTAGAGAAAATTTAAGACTAGAGTTGGACTTGGTGATTCAAAGTACTATAAAAATTATTTTTTATACTTTATTTCTACTATATTATATTCTTATCACTGTAATACACTATTACATAATAAAATAATATACTATGGTTGATTATTTTATTTAAAATATTTTAAAAGACTATTCACACCCCCTTGTCCATTATTTCCATCCATCCCAAACAAAAAATTAATATCAAAGGGAAATATATTTGGATATTGGTTTTATAATTTATATATTTTATATTCCAATCTCATCCATAACCTAATTGTCTATTTAATAAGATCAAATATTCATGATAGCAGGTATTAATGAAAATTATGGTTGAATACCTCAAATGTAATGACCCCAACAATTATGAATAAAATTTCCTTTCGTTTGATTTAATTAAATTTCATATGGATATAGAAAAAACATGCAATTATTTTTTTCCAATTGTATTTTAAATGTCCGTTAATTATATTTATCATTGATAATATAGTCATTGAATAGTGATTATATGACTAGTATAAATATAGGGTTTTAACAAATCCTTTTGGCACATACAATGGAAGCAATGGCCTCAACCATTAAGACCACACCCTATAAAGCCCATTTATCAGAGTTTCTGAGGGAGATATCATTTTGGGATTTTCCAGAGACCAATCCCAAGTTGAGATCCAATAACTTAATCGTGAGAAAAACCGTTTATGGGATAAGTTCATGCTCATTGAGATCATGACCCAAACCATGTTCACTGAGCGACCCCATGAAAGCCCCACCATCGTACGCCTTACTCTTAGGGAGTATGATAGTGTAATAAAGGGATATGTATCAATACCCTAGAAATAATATTTTGTACATTATTTTTTATAGAATAATGAATATTTTTTGTTCCTATTATTGTTACTTTGTAAATGATTTTTAATGAACAAATAGTATTTTTAGTTAATATTCAGATTCAATTTAGATATATATTTTGATAAATAAACTCTTTTGTTGAAATAAATAGTATTTTAATAATATATTATTATTAAATTATTATTTTTAATTATAAATGATCATATAAGTCTTAGGAAGTCAAATCGAATTTTTGTTAGTGTTCAAAAACTGTCTTTGTCAAAAAAACCATCATTTTCAATAAAGGTTGATTTTTTATATTAAAATTAAAAATTCACATATTTATGGAATTAAATAACTAAAATGAATATAATTTTTGGGATTATGAATTTAAAATTATCAACGGTTAATTTTTCATAATATCTCGAGACAATCAAATTTTTGGATAAAAATTAAATACTATATAAATATACAGTATGTTTTATGATATCATAATGAAAAAAGTGATGTAATAAATACTATAAAAGCTATATTCGACCAAATTTCTGTTTTATGTTTAAGATAATGTGATTTTACGTTTATTTTATTTATTTTCTAAATCCTTAGTGAATCCTGTAAGACTTATAATATATTTTATGATTTTTATATCATTTCTTTGAAAGTGTGACTCATCTCTACATATGAAAGGGAAATATTATATTGTCATCATCCCTTGGAATCATAAAATAATTTATACCACTCCCCTTTTCCAATAACCATGGGAAAAAACATGGGAAAAAACCATGGGATGGCATGTGGTTTTGAATATTTTATTATGTAGTGTCCAAAACCAAAATAATAAAGAAATCACCCTCCTTTCCTCTATAAACCCAACCAAGCTCCCATATATCTTCACTAAAACTTCTTTAATCTCATCCACACTCTCCTATATTCTTCCTATAGTCCTAACAAGGTTCCCATACGATCCCAATAATCCTCTCCCGATCCTTTGGAGTCACATATCCAAGTAAGGGATTTATTTCCTCACCTTTGAATTCAATCACCTTCTTTGATATTAGTTCATTTAATTTAAATTACTTTTATTGAAATTAATTTGTAATAACTTATTTACTATAAAATTGAGGTTATATGTTTGGGGGATCATTTATCCCCCCCTCATTTGGACCCCTACCCAAGATATTACAATGCTGAATTTTTGTAAGGGATTATCGCTATCTTCTCTTTTATCAAGAACTTCACTTATGATATTCCATTTTCATTTAAATTTGCTTTAGTTGGGATAAATTATTACCCATCACTATTACTATACTTTTTTATGTTTAAATTATGGGATACCCATTCACTCTAATTTATCCATCTTATAAGCCCTTATGTACACCATGTCAAAATTTGGTAAGGAATCTTCCACCATCCCTTTTTATCAAGAATTACTTTTATGTCCTATCATCTCATTTAATTTTTCCTATGTTAGGATATATTCTTAAATAGCCTCATTACTTTCCATTTTTTTTTCTAAATGATGGTAGACCACTTTCTCTCCCTTCAACCACTTTATGAATTATTATATGATGTCATTATGTTGCTAAAATTACACTGCAATTTTCCTTTCCAAAATCATCCTGTAGTGAATACCATACCCATTTATCTATCAAGGGTATTCAACTTTATGAACATATACTTATTTATTGGGGAATTAAAAGTATTTCTTCCACATTCCTTAATCGTATAATAAATTATAATGTTGAATTAATCCATGTTATATGATATATGTAGCACACTTAAGAATGCGATTGAAATGATTATGAAGTTTGTACCCTGGTAGTGCTCCAATTAATTGGTTAATGTTTAGTATCTTGATACATCATTTTGGGATAGGGGTTTACCTGATTCATTCATTGGAATTTTTTCCACCATGAATTCATGGCAGTTTAGCTTTGACTTATGTTTATGATGCAGTGTTTTAAGTTGTTTACACATTTCTATCTTATTATTATCAAGCCGTATCGTGCCTTATTATTCATGTTTCTTTATTCCTCATTGATATTACTTATCTAAAATGTATTATTATCCTTATGTTATTCCATTTCTATTCCCTTACCGGGCTTTATAGCTCACCCCTTTCTTATGTATGTCCTTAGGTCATCCCTTGGCGTGCTAAGTATAACAGAATAATTTAGTCCTAACAAATACATTTTCAATAAAGTTGTTGTATTTAATGTTATAAGTTATTATGTAATGTTCCTAAACCCCAATGAAACTATACCTATCAATCTTATATGTTTTATTAAGTGAAATTTTACTTAATAAAGCATTCTTAAATGTGAAATTTACAGATGGGTTGTTATAATTGGTTTTAGAGGATACATTAAGTTATTTTTGGGATTATGATTAAAAAAACCCAGTGAAAACCCATAGGGATAAGCCTAAGTGTAATAAAAACATCCATAAATTTTGTTAAGTATAGAGTAAGTGGTTTATCAATCAGATTTATCTTTATCTAGATACTACAAGTGGATGTGGTTATGGAACCAATTTACCTAGAAGTAACAACTCCGACAAGGTGTTTTGGGATTGACTCGGGGTAACCTATTACACAATGGCCTTATTGCACATCTGATTTGACACTCCCAGGGGATATTCTTTAGTAAATTCATAAGACCATTATATAACATTATTAAGGGAGTAATGAAAAAAATCCCATAAGAATATATGATAGGAAGTAGATCATGGATAACATAGACCGAAGCCTAGATACTCATAAGTTAAGGAGATAAATGTAATTTATTAGTTATCCCATTAAACTCATTGGATTCCCCTTTATGTGTTTAATAATATAAGATACTCATCCCTAATTTTCCTTTTATTCTATGCAATGACTAGAAATAAGAGGAATCTTGCTAACAAGCAATGAAAAGGGCAGTGTGAGGGTTCCCCCAATGAGATTACCAACCCAATCGGAGAAAAAATCCCAAAAATTTTCATGATACTCTTTTAGTTAACTCATGTTATTAATAGAAACTTGGGCCACGAGGAGCACCCGAACCCACCTAAGAGAGATCAACCCATAGTTGAAATCTTCATCCGATAAAGGCCTCCTACTTTTAGTGGATCATTTGATCCCTTAGTCACAGAGAAATGAATCAATTCCATTGAAAAATATATTCTCCATACTTGAATGATTTGACAAGAGAAGGTTTTTCTGGCTATTTATCATATGGAGGGTGAAGCTGATCAGTTGTGGACATTGATCAATAATACAAAGCCTAAGGAAGATATCAAAGCAATGGAGTGGAAGGAATTTCGGAGAAAAAAATTGATAAATATTTTCCCCATACCCTTCATCTTAATATGGAAAGAGATTTCCTTACACTCAAGAAAAATATGAAAAATCTATTGGTGCATATAATAAAAACTTCACAATACTTTCATGATATACCTCTGGTTTCATCGTTACCCAAAAATTCAAGTTTGACCACTTCATTAGTGGGATAAATCCTAGCCTACCCTTGGAAATCTATGACTTTAATAGATATGAGGAAATTTTCTTGTGTTCCCTCAATGTCTTAATGGATACACATGAATCTCAGAGGTATCATGGAGATAATAAGTGTAAAGTGGAATTTAATTATGGTGGTCTGATGGAAAAATCAAATGGTGCTAAAAAATTCTACCACCCAACTTGCTAAAGGTGTGTATTGAAGAATCTTGTATATTTCTTAAGGGGAACAAGGAAATTCTTTAGGTGCAGAAGAGAAGGGAACCTATACAATGATTGCCAACTAGAGAAAACCTCCAATGTGAAATAGGAAAAGAATGATCTGGTCACCCCTCAATGCATTGTTCATTGTTACAACTGCAAGGAACTAGGGAACTTTGCGCACCAGTTCCCTAAGATTTGGGTTTTTAGAGGCAACCGATAACCTCCAAGGCTGTAAGGGTGAGATTTTTTCAATCACTACTACCAATGAAAATCCCAAAAATGATGTGGTGAAAGGTAATTTAGTTATTAATTCAAGAATAGAGAATTTACTTTTTGATTATTATTGTAATCATTATTTTATATCATGAAATTTTATTAGACCTATTCAAACATTTACAAAAAGCATGGAAGTAGAGGTTTCAGTTAAAATAGAAAATGGGGAAATTAATTCATCCTGGGTATATAACTCCCCCTATCAAAATTTGTGGATTGAACTTCACGATGAACCTTTTTATTCTTCCTTTGGTGTAATTTGATTCAATTCTGGGAATGTATTGGCATTCCCTATATAGATCCAACATACATTTCACCAAGAGGGAAATCCCTCACCGTATAGAGAATCGACCCTGGATTCTATACAGGTTCCAGGAGAAGGATGAATAGTCTTTAGCACCATCATATCAATCAAGGATAGTATTTCCCTATGACCAAGATTATCTAGCTCAAATGATTGTGTATAATGAATGAACCATTCTTGAAGACATGTTTATTATGAAGGAATTCACTATTTTGTTTCCCTCAAAATTGCATGGTCTTCCTCCTTGTAGAGTGGTTGAGTTTTCGATCGATCTTATACCTAGTGCATTGACAATATCCAAGACTCCATATAAAATGGATGTTTTGGAACTTGAGTAATTTAAGAAATAATTACAATAGAATCTGTATAAAGGGTTTTTATACCCACGTACTTCACCATGTGGTGCACCAGTCCTATTTGTTAAGAAAAAGGATGGGTCAATGCACATTTGTATTAATTTTCATGAGATCAAAAAAATCATGATAAAGAAAAGGTATCATTTTCCATAAATTGATGACTTTTTTGATAAACTACATAGAGAAAAATACTTCTCCACGGTGGATCTACGGTCGGAATTTTACCAAGAATGGGTGTAGGAGGATATCCCTAAGATTACTTTTTGCACATGGTATAAGAATTATGAGTTCATAGTGGTGCCATTAAGACTCACTAATGCTCAAAAAATCTTTATGGACCTGATGAATTTAGTTTTTATATATTACGTAGACAAATATTTGGTAGAAACTATAGATGAAATTCTTATATAATCCAAAACCAAGGAGGATCATGCGGATCATTTGATCAATGTACTAAATACCTTGAGAAAGGAGAAGCTCTATGAGAATTACAACAAGTGTGAGTTCTGGTTGAAGGAAGTATCATTCTTAGGTAATATCATCACATAAAATGAGATATCTACAGATCCTTCCAAGAAAAAGGAAATTGAGTGATGGTCGAGGCCAACATCTGTGACATATATCCGTAGTTTTCTTTGGTTAGCTGGATATTATCTCTGATTTGTGAGAAATTTTTCATGATTTTCAAACCCTCTTACAAAGATAAATTGGAAGGGAGTCAAATTTTCTTGGAATTATGAATGTGAAGAAAGATTCATGGAGTTGAAAAGGAGTCTTAACACTACCCTTGTGCTCACACAACCCATAAGTGGGGAGCTTTTTTAAATTTTTAGCGATTCTTAAAATAAGGGATTGGGATGCGTGATGATGAAAAATGACGAAGTCCTCGCCTACCCCTCAAGGAAGTTGAAAATTCATCAGTGAAAATATCCCACACATGATCTAGAGTGAGAAGATATGATATTTTCATTGAACATCCAGAGACATTATCTCTTTGGGAAGAAGTGTGAAATATATATGGATCACAAAAGTCTCAAATATATATTCAAATAGAAATAGATGAATATGATCTAATAAATATGGTTAGATCTTATCAAGGATTAAGACTTCTCAATCAACTACCATCCTGGGAAATAGAAAAAGGTGGATGATTCACTAAGTAGAAAGGACCCATAAATTCTATCATTGATGTGAATTAATAAAGATCCAATCTTCTTATACTTGAAGAAGATGGTCATGGGAATCATAAAGAAAGGTAAAAAATCAATAATTTCAAAAATTATTTCTCAGCCATATATTTTGGAAAGAATAAAGGAGGATCAAAAAGATGATGTGGGAATTCAAAGAAAATTGGAAACTATCTGAAAAGGGAAATCCTCAAAGTTCAATTTTAATGAAGAAGGAATTGTGAGATTTGGGTCAAGACTATGTGTTCCATAAAATCTAGAGTTAAAGAAAGAACTTTTGGATGATTCCCATAGTTTCCATTTCTCCATTCACCCAAGAAACAAAGATATGTATCGAGATATTCGAGAACACAATTAGAGGGATAAAATGAAGAAGAAGATCATAGAATATACAACAAAGTGTCAGGTATGTCTACAAGTGAAGCCTAAAAGGAATAAATATAAGCGAATGATGAAACCATTACCCATAAAAACATAGAGATGAGAAAACATCACCACATACTTTGTCACAAGACATCCAAAGGAATCCAATGAAAACAATGCAATCTAGGTTTATGGATAGTCTTATAATTATTGTAAACTTTATTGCGATTTGAGAGGATTTCTCACTAGATAAACTGGTATGGATATACATTAGAGAAATATTAAGGGTGTATGGAGTAACACTATCATTGTTTTCCTATCAAGATCCAATATTCACCACTAAGTTTTAGAAAAGTATCCAGCATACTCTAAACACTGATATGAATTTCAGTATGGCTTATCACCCTCAAAATGAGGGACAATTTGAGCGGACTATAAAACCATTGTGGATATGTTGAGAGTTTTCTCAATGAATTTCAAATACCTATATGACCAAAATCTTCCTTTAGTGGAGCTATCTTACAAAAACAGTTTTCATTATAGAATACAAATGGTCCCTTATGAAGCCCTTTATGTGAAGTGGTGAAGAACACTGGCATGTTGGGAAGAAGTTGGGGAATGCAGACTTCCAGGTCCTGAAATTCTCAATGAAATGGTGGAGAATGTTAAGACTATCCAGAAGCACATCAAATATGATACAAATCAACAAAATAGATATAATGATAATTGTCGACCTAACTGAGAGTTCGATGATGGAGACATGGTTTTCCTATGCATATCTCCATGGAAGAGAGTGATGAGATTTGGGAAGAAGGGAAAGCTTAGTCAAATGTACATCAACCCTTTCAAGATCCTTTATCCCATTGGAGCAGTGTCCAATCGACAAACACTCCCACCAAAACTATCTCAAGTACATTATTTATTCCACGTATTCCTCTTAAGAAGAGACATATCATACCCATCACATGTAATCAATCCAAATGTGTTACCATTGTAGAATTAACTTTCTTATGAGGATCAAACGGTGAAGATCTTAGATCATTGAGAAAAATTTCTACAAAATAAGACAACGATCCTCATCAAAGTATTGTGGTGAAACCACATGTTTGAAGAAGAAACATGGGAACCAGAGGTGTGGATGAAGTGGAGTTACATATCTACGTAAGGGGTTTCTCTCATCACATTTGAATTCAAGAACCTTTTTTGAGAATAGTTCTTTTAATTTCAATTTATTATATTAAAATTAATTTGTAATCATTACCTTACCTTTCAATTTATGTTATTTTTATAAGGGATCATTTAACCCCTCTTATGTGGACCCATACCTAAGCCGTTACAATGCTAAAATTCTATAAGGGATTCTCTCTCCCTCTTTCTCTCCCTTCTATTTTTATCAAGCACTTAATTTATGATATTCCCTTTTCCTTTCCATTTGACTAAGTCTAGATACATTATTACATACCCCTTTACTGTACTTTTAATTTTTAAATTATGTTATGCCCTTTAAATCACATTTATCCCTCTTATGATCTCTTATGTACACTTTTCTGAAATTTTTAAAGGAATATTCCACCCTCACTGTTTATCAAGCATTCATTTTAGGTTATGTCCTCTCAATTAATTTTACTCCATTTATATATATTCTTAAATATACCTATTAATATTCATTTCATGTCCAAATTATGAGTTACCCCCTTTTTCTCTCATCAACCCATTTTAGGAATATTTATATGATGTTATTATGCTGCTGAAATTGCACCACAATTTCCTCACAGAAGTCTCCATGTAGTGAATACTGTACCCATTTCTCAATCAAGGGTATTAACCTTTATGCACATATACTTATTTAATGGGGATATAAATATATGAATAACAGATTCCTTAATCATAAAAAAAATTATGATTTTGAATGAATCCATGTTATATGATCTATGCGCCACACTTATGCATCATATTGAAATGATTTTGAAGGGTGCCCCTGATTGCACTCCAATGAATTGGATAATGTTAAGTATCATGATACGTCACATTCAGATAGGGGTTTACCTGATTACTTTATTGACCTTTTTTCCACCATGAATTATTAGCAGTTTATCTTTGACTTATGTTTATGATGTGGTGTTTTAAGTTGTTTTCATATTTCCATGTTATGATTATCATGATATATCATGCCTTATTATTCATGTTTATTTACGACTCATTTATATGCATTGTCTAACATGTATTATTATTATCATGTTATTCCATGTTTATTACCTTACTAGGCTTTATATCACACCCCTTTATAATGTATGTCCTTAGGTTATCCCATGGCGTGTTAAGTATAAAAGGATATTTTGGTCATGTCAAAGAGGTTTTCAATTAAGATGTTGTATTTAATATTTTATATTGTTATTTAATTTTCCTAAAATACAATGACACTATACCTCTCAATCTTCTGAGTTGTATTAAGTGAAATTTTATGTAATAAATCATTTTTAAATTTGAAATAAAGAGCTCGGTTGTTATATCAAAGACCCCATTTTTTATGGAAGCTATTATGGACTTTGATAAGGCTGAATAGAATAATAATAGATGTAGTTAAGTGTGGGCCATTGGAATGTCAAGGAGAAATTATATAAATTACCTAAATCTAATATAGAGACACTTTTAGGTAACTATATGTAAATGTGTGTTCTGAATTATAAGGTAAAAAATATTTTATACTTTGATATAATAAGAAGTGTGTATATACATGTTTCATCATGTAAGACATCCCATGACATTTGGATAGTTCTAAAAGTAACTCATTATAATATAAAAATGATTAAAATATCCAAGCTAAAATTTCTTCGAGAAAAATACTATGATTTTAAGAAGGGAGAAGATGAGATAGTGAATAAATTGTTTCAGCATTTTTTAAGAATTAAAAATGTAATGATTACACTTGGTGAAGTATTATATAATATATATCAAGTGGAAAGGGTATTGAGATCATTACCAAAATGTTAGCATGAAATTAAATTATAAATATATTAAAGAAATAATTTTAAAAGAGTATACATTATATGAACTAATCAGTTAATTTCATTAGTATGAACTTAAATTGAAAGGAAATTATCAATGAGAAGTCTATAAAGAATAAATGAAATTTTTTTTAAGTCTAATGTTAATGAATCCTCTAAATCTTCTATGTATGAGTTCTAGGAATTTGATTAATATATGGATCATTTTATTAATAATATTTACATGTTTATGAAAAATAAATGTGGAAAGAGGTAGTTCAAAAGAAATAAAAAGAGTAAAAGAAAGGAAATAATAGTAATAATAATGATGTTTCAAAATTAAATTATTATGAGGGAAGGAAAAATGACACATTGGGATTTATTATCCTATAATCTCTAATTATAATAAAAACAAATACAAAATTACGAATGAAAAGAAATCATTGTAAGAAGAAAGATATTGTTTAGATAGTTCAGATTCTGGTAGTGACACATGAAGTGAACATGATATAGGGAACCTTGGTTTAATGGATACATATTGTGATGTACCGGAATCATTAATTACTCAATTAATAAATCATGAATATTTTGATCCTAATTTAATCAGTATACATGAAAACGAAACTAATTCTAATTATAGTTATAATTCTAATTTTTTTAATTCAAAAGTAAAACAACTATATAAGGATAACGATGAAATGGGGAATGACAGTGTTAGGATAATGAAAAAATATACAAATATAAAAATTAAAAATAAGAAATTGGATTATGAAAATGATAAAACTAAAATGGAATGTGAGAATATAAATATCAGTATTCCTCACAATAATAAATATGAAGATAATTTTGATTCTAATATATTGAAACTAAAAATAGAAAAATAAATGAATTAATTATTTTATGGAAGTAAATGACGAATATAATGAAAGAAGATTTCATTAAGTCTTGGAGTAAATGAATAAATATGAGAATGTTTGTAATAATATGAAGAAATTAAATAAAAAAAATGAGAAATATAAATTCTGGTTTTAATGTAAAGGTATATTCTTATTTAGAAGTTATTCAAAAATAGAATATGATTTTGAGAAATTATGTTTCTAATATTAAAGAAACATTATCTAATTTTTTTTAAGGAAAATAAAAATATGATAAAATGATATATATATAATGAAACCAAACTATACAAATAATGGTGATGGTTATAATATATTTTCAACATGTATTAATATGATTAAATTTTCTAAAATATTTAATATAATTATTTTGAGTATAACATGATTTAAGTGTTGAATTAAAGTGAATTATTCAAATTAATGATCCCTGATATTTACACAATCATTTTTTCATACAAAAAAATTTATTGTTCAAGATTTTTTTCTAAAGTTCCTAAAATAAATGTTTTAAATCTATTTAGGTGATAAAATATTTGTTTACTAATCTTATTAGATCCAAATTAGTTTGGGTACCAAAACATTTTACTTGACTGATATATTTTAGGAAATATTCCTTAAAAGTATAAAAGATTCATGTCATCTAGAAAATGGGTGTTCCAAACACATTACATGTGATATTTCAGATTTTTATCCTTTGATTCATGTTATGGAGGCCTAGATATATTTGGATAAAAATATTAAGGTCATATTAGAGGGATTATATAATTTTTTTTCTTAGTAATGAAATTATTTTAAAATTATTACTTTTAGATGGTTTTAAATTTTTTTATAATTATATCAATACAATGTAATGATTGAGTAAATTAATTTTTTGAAAATTATAAATGTAAGGTTTTGAAGAATAAATCTATTTCATTTTTTTAAATAGAAAATATAATACTTATACTATTGATTTCTCTAATTTAACCAAATAGAAAGTTAATCATTTAAATACTATAGAAGTAGATGATATTTTTTTTGTTTTCTGAGACTTGGACATGTGAACTTTAGATTGTTTCACATGTTTTCAATGAATAAAGAGGTTCTATAACTTCCAATGTCAAATAAAAGTCAGTATTTTAAATTCAATTCTTGGTTAATGGGTAATTACTATAATGAAATATTTAAATCTATGAGTGACGATAGTATAACTAGGTGTTTTTAACATTTATATCTTGACTTATTTGGTCTTATACAACATACTAGTTTAGGTGAAAATAAGTATGTATTTGTAATAGTTTATTATTATAGTATATTTATCTGGATTAATTTCTTATCTCATAAAAGTGAAAATATATGAAGTTTCTTGCTTTCTGAAAAATTATAGAAAATTTAAAAAATCTATCAATCATATTAACAAGAGGTTTTAGAGGTGATAATTTTTTAATTTTTTAAAGATAATGGATATAAGAATTATTTTTCTACTACTATGAATCCCAAAAAAATGTTGTGGTTGAAGGAATGAATAATAAAATTCATGAAATTCCTAGATAAATGATTATTGAATTTAATGTGCCTAAATATTTTTGGGCTAAAACTATTAATAAAACTTTTCATGTTTGAAATAGAGTTTCTATTATACCATTTTTAAATAAAAACTGATATGAATTTTTTAAAGGCTTTAGACCTAAAATTTGATATTTTAGAGTTTTTGGTTATAGAGTTTTATTTTAAATACAAAAGATAATTTAGAAAGAATCAATTTTAAATGTAATAAAGGAATAATTTTATGTTATTTTAATACAAGTATGACATATAGTATTTTCAAAATGATATATTTAGTTCATGAAGAGTATGTTCATTTTGAATTTGATGAAAATAATAATATCAATAAGAATTTAGATTTAAACAAATATGATGATGTGTTCATGTAATTATATTTTGGTTAATATAATGTTCAAGAAAATGATAAATAATCAATTAAGGGGGTGAAAATTTCTTCTCAAACATATCCTAAATAGTGGAAAACTATACAAGATCATCCACTTCAAAAAATGGAAATATTGAATGTAACATCCTATTAAAAACTTTCAGGTAGATTTATCTCATGGATTTGATTGTACATTGTTAGGATCCTGTTTCAGGATGTTATGAAAGACTTTTGGAAATTATTAGATGTATCTAGGCCAATTCATGGTTAGATATCAGATATTAAAAACTATGAAGATCAGCCCAGAAATCCTTATGTCATATGTTAGTGTTCTATAGAGGGTAAGGTTAGTTCAAACCATCCAACCTCCCCCTAAAACCATGGAGAATGGGATAGTGGGGATCACACAACTGGTGCATAGTTATAACACCATATATCCAAATCGTGAACCCTCATTTCAGTTTCCCATGTTGGAGTGCATAATTGACACATATTTTGTCAAATTATATAGGAAAAACCTAATACTCTCTTTAGAAGCCTCGTGAGGGTGCATGGTCTGGTGTACATTTTTTTATTACTATGTTTCCTATATAAATAAATCATGTGATGGTAATTTAGTCATTTTTTAAATTCTAATTAACGTTCTGAAACTCCTCTTTAAATTCTAAAATCATCCTAATAGAAACTAATTCGATCATCTTAGTTTTAGACATTCTCTTAAGGTGATTTTGATTCCTCCAAGATCTTTTCAACTTGGATCTAAGTGATAATTGATGCGATTGGTCCCTTTATAGTAAGTGTAACATATTTTATTGGTATTTATCCTTTATTAATCTATCACCTACATTGATAGTGGTGAAAACTCTTATAATTGACCAATCAAGAACTTGATTTTACTGATTGCAATTCTTGAGAATCTTCTTTGATATCTTTAACCTTTGGATCTCCATTGGTAATTCCCATATTAGGTGGTTGATTGATCAAGTGACTAAAGGTAGGTGGTTCCATAAATATATTCCCTACACTTAAAACCTTGATTTATTGCTTGGTTTAAAATAAAATTTCAATTGATTTACACATAGTGAATTGAGAAAATTTTATTCTTAATTTCAAAAAGGTAATTATTGTGAAATAACAACCAATATTAATGTAATTAAAAATATTGGTTCGATTTTTAAAAAATATGGCTTTAAATGAAAATTTATTTGATGTCGATTCTTAAGAAACTTATATTTATATAAAAGATGATTTTTAAAGGGATTAACATGATAAAAAATTTTGATTTTGATTTAAAGATGTAATGGAATGTTGAAGTATAAAATTGGTCATTTGAACTGAAAATGTTTAATTGAAATGAAAATAATGATTTTCCTATGTGTGATTAAAAGAAAATGTGAGTCCGAGTAGTTTGTGTATTATTAGAGCAAGCATTATTAGACTTGGAATCCTTAAAAATTTATTGATGATGATAAATATAACTAAACTAAATTTTACATTTTTCCCTAATAGGGAGTTGATTGATTATATCCTAATGTCAGGATCCTTTGATATGTGTACACACTTTGATCAATGATTTATTGATCGAGTAGTGCATGAATCCAAGAGCCAGAAACTAATGATACACCGGGCATATGACTATAGTTCTTTGTTTTTATTTGATTATTGCATGCTAGTGTTTATTGAACCGACTAATTCATACCCTTATGTTTAATTAAAATGATCATTTAAGCCTATTTTATTTTTACCTTCTATCTACGTGATTTAACATTTCATTTTTTTGAAATTGTGAAGACAATTTTCCATGAATTATTTTTTTTAAATTTAATCATAAATTTTTTATTTTGTATGTAATTCCTTTTAGAACATATGTTGATATACTAGTTGGTTATTTTTCTCACATCATACCTTTTCCTACTGGTGTTTGTAGATTATGCTATTCCAGGTCCAAGAAAAGGGAAATCCCCACTTAGGGGTGGTGAGTGTGCTTATCTAGAAGGAACATTGGTGATGGTAGTTACTGATGATGTTATGATCCACTCATTACAATGATATTTCTATTAAATTTTCTTTATCAATTATTGTGCCATTTATTGGAAGATGTACTATTTTAGGATTCTTATTTTCCAGATTGTGGTTTAATTTATCCTTGATGAGTGTTTGAAATATCATCTATTTTCTGATTTAACTTTAACTTTTCTATATTTTTTTCTTGTGGTTAAATCAATATATCTAACCATTGAGGATGCCCAGATTCATGTTTCCAACCCATGGGGATTAGGAATTCCCTTAAGGTCATTTCAGTATTGGATCAGGTTATTGTGTACTAGGGTACTTAGGTTAGTCCATGAAAAAGTATTATCAAAGAGAGGTTTTGTGTCTCTCCTTGATGTTAGTATAGAGTCTGGGATGTTTGGGTAGAAATAAGGTAGGAATTTTAGGACATAAGGTGATGTTTTGACTGATTTCTTAGCCATCTATCATTGTAGTGACCCTTGAGTCACCATAGGTTTTTGATAAAATTTCCTTTATAGAATAAATTGATTTGATTCTATTCTTTTCCCAAATTTTATGTTAGTATTTTTATATCTCGAAAAAAATGAATTCTATTTAATGGAATCGATATTTATATATATCTTTATTGGGTTGATGATCTGAGTATCGTTGTGGATTTGTTTTATGTTTGCCATTTATTTTGTGTAGTACCATAAAACTAAGAAATTTTTTAAAAAATACTCATGAGGGAGATACCAAAGAACAATGAAAAATAAACCATCCATTTATTCATAACTTTGATGATATAGTGGTGTGGGAGTTCCAAGCCTTAGGATAGGTAACTACACTCATTATTCTTCAAGATCCAGTAGTGGAACCTCAAAGGGGTGAAACAATTTATCATTACAAAGAGTTTCTTATGTAGAAACCACTAGTTTTCCATGTCTTGAACAATCATTATATTTTATGTGATTAGTTGAAAAATGTTGAGATAAATTTTGATTTTTTTTAAATGATAGATCTAATAAATATGAAATTTGTTACCTTCAAGGTTTGAGGATCTATTAAGGGTGGTTGGATTCAATGGTTACAATAAAGAAACATTAAGTATTGAAGTATAAATAATTCAAATCAATTTTGAAGAAGTAAATCTTTCCGGAATAATTTTTGTTTAGGTTTATGGAACTTTATATCCTTTAACAAGGTGATATAATCATGAATCACAATGCCAACCACATTGTTGAATGTGTTCAGTTTTATCCTTATGTACCGTTGAATGAGAAGTTGAAGGCCTAAATACTTGAGATGGGTATTTTATATAATATATTATCTATGGGTTTCATGATGAAAATTACCTCTTATAAAGATGTTTTGGATATATCTTTGCTGGATGAGCTTGACCTGGCTGGTAATTTAGGGTTGGCAGGAGTTCATCCAAATCCCATTGGATTTTTTGTTAGTTTTTTTAATGGAAAGTGGTTTTGTGATGATTATTAGAGAATATATCTATTATAGACATAATCTATACCTTTTTTAATTCCTATAAAAGTCCCATTGACATCATTTCAATATGGAAAGGTCATGCATTCTAAGTGGGTTTGTACTGATCCACAAAAGATTTGTGGTTTGTGCGGTCACTCTAGCCGGATACATAAGTTTTGTTATGTGTTTTCTCCCCCACATTGTGTTATGAGATCATCACTACCTAAAGGTACTATGTTATAGTTAGATTTATCAAGATATAATTAGTTCTATCAAGAGGTATCTAAAATAAATATTCGTCATCTGGTGGACGAGTCTCCAGAGGAAGCTACTATGGGTCCAAAAACAATGGTATGTAGCATCAATATAGATTCATCTTTAGAAACCACTCTATTTGATACTGGTGAATCTCATTATTTCATATTGACTCACACTGTGAACATGTTAAACATTCCTATAGATCTTATGTCTTATGCAATGGATATTTGTAATCTTGTCAGAACAAATAAAGAGAAGTGTCTCTGATGCCCCTATTATTCCTTCTCCTTATTTAATATTGAGATCATTTGGGATTTTATGATTATCAATATGAAAACTATAGATATCATTATTGGGATATATTGGTTGATTTCACTAAATCCAAGATTGATTGTTATCTCTGGTGGGTTTCCTTTTATACCCATGATGGTTTGTGATATCTTTTCCTAGGAGAATGGGATCTATGGTCGAGTAGTGTATAAACACATCTTCCTGGGTTGGGAAGGATGATATATATATTTTCCTTTGACCAAGAGTAGGATTATTTGAGTGGTGATCTTCTTCCAGTGGTCTTCGAGTTTCTTGAAATGCTTCCATATAAAGTTTCATTCTTAACACAAGTAATGGTGGTGTAGTTTTTTATTTACTTAGTATTAGGTACCCAACCATATCTATTCCCTCTTATCATATGTAAATAGAAAAATGAAGTAGTTAAAGACCCAGTTGCAAAAAGTTTTTAAATAAAGGCTATATATTCCCAAGTGTGTTTCCTTGAAAAGTGCATGTTCTTTTTGGGAAGAAAGTCGACTAGACCCTTTACCTTTTCATTGATTACTAAAAATGAAATCGAGTTATTGTATTGAAAAAGTATTTGTTTCCCAATATTGATGGCTTTTTGGTTGATAGGGGAGAAGTGGTTTTAAAATATTGATCTTAAGTCTCCTTATCACCAACTTATAATTAAAGTGTCTGATATCCTAGAGACATCATTATAGAGTATTTAAAACATTTATGAGTACATTGTTATGATTTTTTGGTCTAACTATTTCTCCTACGGGTTTTTGTACTGATGAATAAGATATTCCATGAGAATGTTGATTTATTCATGGTGGTATTTTTCAATGGAATCTCGGTTTACTCTAAAAGAAAGGAAGTTCTTATGCATCATATGAGAGTATTTATAAATTTTTTGATAGACCATAGACATTATACCATGCTATAAATATGTAATTTCTAGATTTGGGAGGTAAATTTAATGGGACACATTATTTTAGAACATGGTATTTTAGTTGATCATGAGTTGGTCATGGATTTTATGAGATGGGAACAACTTTGAAATGTTTTTGAGATTTATATATTATTATTCTTAATGGTGTATTAACTCCATTTATTTAAATATTTTTAAATTTTGGCTTCTTTGATGACCAATATCATTCAGAAAGGAGATAATTTCTTCTTGGATTAAAATTTTTATAAGTAATTTGATGAATATATTTTAATTTTTAATTCTACATTGGAGTTGACTCTTAGAAAATCTGGGCATGGCTCTGTAGTATTTTGTGAAGCATCAGGGTTTTTTGGGCTGAATTATCACACGGGTTGATCATGTGGTGGCCTATGGTTCTTGGATGTTTAGGAAACATGTGAAGAACTATCCTACTAATGACCTTGGAATTGCAGCTATGGTACATGATCTTAAAATTTTGAAACATTAAAATTTCATAGAATGGTTTAATATTTATTATGATGAAAAAATATAGAGTTATAAATTCTCATAAAGAAATTGAATCTTCATTTTATGAGATAGATGGAATACCACCAATCCTTTTATTTCAAAATTTCCTATACCCCTTGTAAGTGGAATGTCATTACTGTTGCAATGAATAGGAAAAATCTAATATAGTCTATAGAGGAATCATCAGAAGAGTGGAACTTGATGGCTCTCTTTTCTCCATTGAATATGTGAGTTTGGGAGGATGAGACAAAGATTTTTCTTGGAAGCGTACAATTGACCTCCTATCTTCTCAATATGACTCTTTAGGAACAACAACATGATGATGAGTTCTATGGAATTATGGACACTATTTATAGAGGGGAGACCATCAGTGAGTGGTTGTTATCTCTTAAGGGTATCCTATGCTTACAGATTCGGTAAATCATACCTTTGACTATAATAAAAACTATAGTGGGGGTGGGGTGTTTCATAATTCCCAATGCATGGTCCAAATTTGCACCACAAGTATGTTATATACTATATGATGACGATTTTGGTGTCCAAGAAGAAGATTACATGTCACTATTTTTTTCTCAATATTATACATGTTAGAAGGTCGAGGAAGAGAACTAGAAACCTTTAGGTTTGCTTCATCCCATTATTATGAAACCTTACAAATGGGATTGGATTTTCGTAGAATTTTTGGTTGAGTTTACAAGTAAACCTTGAGGGAAGAATGTGATATAGGTAGTTATCAATCAGCTAGCCAAATTAGATTACATTATTACCATTCATGATATGAACAAGGTTGAAGACTTGTAAAGTTTGTATGTCCATGATATAATCATCTTTAATGGAGTCCAATATGTTATAGTTTATATAATAGATCCATGATTCACAAATCATTTTTGGAGAGGTATCCAAGAGGTGTTGGGATCCCAAGTTTTTTTGAGCATGACATATTACCCACAAATTGATGAACAGAAAAAATGATCTATATAGATTCATGATGATATGCATCATGGTTATGTTTTCATCTTTGGTGGATGTTGGAAATCCACATGGGACTGGTTGAGTTATCCCATAAGAACAATTATATACTTCTATCAATATAGAAATATATGAGGCCTTGTATGGATGATTGTGTATATATCGATTATTTTGGTTGGAGATTGGTGAAACTTCCCTGCTTGGACTAGGTTTGGTCCAATATATAATGACAAAGATTCAATTGATTTATCAGAGAATGATGATAACCCAACGATTGTATAAATCCAATACTAATCTTCATTGACACACTTTAGAGTTTTTATTTGGTGACTTGGTGTTTCTTAGGGTTTCACCTCGGTTAGGTCACTGAAGTATTGTGAAACAAGGATTGTTATTTTTAATATAGGTTTCTTCATTTTAGTTTGTCGATCAGAATGGGAATGTGGATTACTATTTGGATTTTCCTCCTTAGTTGATTTCAAGTTAATGGGTTTCACATATCACAACTTAGAAAGTATCTGTCTGACATATCTAATGTCTTGATCTAGGAGGACCTTGATGTAGAAACTGATTTATCCATGACAGAGTATCCAGTTATGATTTTTTATTTTTACATTAAAGTTCATCATGGACACTCCATACCCCTTATTAGAGGTCTTTAAAAACATGGATCTGATTCACATGAGAGTTATAAGTATATGGTAATGATGAAAGAGAAGTGGAATCATCTCTTTGATATGGATTCTTCTTGAAATTAAATCTAGGGATAGAAATAATTTATGGAGGATATCTTACAACATTCATTTACCATCTCTCAAGTTATTTTATATCTTTTCTTTTATCTTCCTTTTTTTGGATCTTATTTCCTATTATTTTTGAGACATTTAGAAATTTATTTATATATTTGGGTTAGTGCACAGTTGGTACATAGTAAGGGGAAACCATGTGGGTTAGTCCATAAAACCATGTTTCATATGATAGTGTTATGGAGGGGGGACATGGTCAGTTCAAACTATATGGAATCCCATTAAAACTATGTGACATGGGATAGTTTTTAATGGTTGTAAAGTAGTATTAAAATACATTCACCCTTTTTTTGAGTACCTGAGGTGGGAGCATAGGATTAGAAAATAGTTAAGAGTACGATTTGTGAAAACTATGTGGCCTATCATAGGAAACCATGCGACACAAATTTAATCCTCCATTTTTTCAATTAAAGTCATAAATCCCCTCTTTAATTTATATACTCCTTCTAAACTAATATAACCATAACCAATCAATTTTGGTGGCACTCTAAAGTTTATTATGACTCATAAAACTTCTTTGCTTCTTGAATCGAAGTGTTAGTGGATTCTATTGGCCGCTCTATGGTAACTGTAACATCGTTGATTGGGAATTTATCCTTTCTCCCTCTCTCATCTCCATTGAGAGCGGTGAATCCTCTTGTTTTTAATGGATTTTATCGTTTATTTGATAAATTTTTATTCTTGGGATTCTTCATTGACCCCGTCACTTTCATCTGTACATTAGTGGTTCCCATTTTAAGTGTTTGATTGATCATGTGACTAAAGGTAGGTTAATCAATAAGGATTTTCACTACAAGTAAAATATTGATTGCTTGATTTATTTAAAATGAAATTTCAATGGATTTCCAGACTATGAATTGAGAATATTTTATAATTTATTTTAGATGCAGTGAGTTGTGATATCAAACCCCTATTAAAATTATTTGAAAATATTTGGTGTTTTTAGAATAGATTTATTGAAATGAATAGTGATTTGATGAAATGATTTGATATTGATTCTTAAGAAAAATGGATTTAAATGAAAGATTATTTTGAAAGACATGAACTAGATAAAAACCTAGGATTTGGTTTTGAAGATGAAATGGTATGTTACAACTTGAAATTATGATTTTAAACTATAAATGATATATTTAATTGAAAGAATAATTTTACCATGGTCAATTGATTTATTTATTTATTGAAAGAACATATAGGACAGAGTAGTTAGTGGGTGATTAGGACATTCATGCTAAGAATTTAACTCTATTTCAATGTATTTATGATGAAAACTCAATCAAAACAAAATTCAGTATGATTTTCCATGATGGAGTGTTGATTGATTCTATCCCAACGACTTGAGCCTCCGAAATGTGTGCACACATTGAGCCATGATTGATTGGCTGTGTAATGTGAGGATATGAGATATAGGAACTAGAGAAGCTCAGGGAATATGACCATGGTTCTTTATTTTTGTTTGATTATTACATTCCAATTTTTATTGAATTTATTTATCAATTCCTTTATACATTATAAAAATGTTCATTTAATCTTGTTATTTATGTAATTTTCATCTAATTGATTTGAAAGATCAATTGATTGAAAATGGTAAAATTATTTTCATTATATGTTTGCATTTAAATTTAATCATAAATGGTTTATTTGTTATCTAATTTATTAGGTAACATTTGGTGATATCCTACTGGGATATTTTTTCCCACATCCTAACTTTACCTTTAAGAATTTGTAGATTATATTATTCCAACTACATTAAAAGGGAAGGAACTACATAGCGGTGAAAGGTTTTATTTTCTAGTGGGACCTTGGGTAATGTAAATGACCAATATATTAGTGATCCAATCATTACATAGTTATTAGTGGGACCTTGTTTTGATGGATTATTGTGTCTTTTATTGAGTGATTTACCATTTTGGGATTTTTATTTATTAGTTTTTGGTATTTTTTATCCTAGAGGATTGTTTGGCATACCCACTATTTATTAATATATTTTCTATTGATCTATATTGATGGATTATTCTTGTGGAAAAATTGTTCCCTTTAACCTTGATTGATGACCAGGTTCTAGTCTCCAACTCTTGTAGATTGGGAATTCCCATCGATATATTTTTATTATGGATCTAATATCAATATACTGGGGTATTTAGGTGGGTTTGGGGCACTGAATCTAGAATAAAAATAAGGAAATCTATTTTACATTACTCGGTAAATTATAAAATTCTTAATAAATTTGTGCCTATTAATATTGATTATTCTTTAGATGATTTAGTATATACTAGTGATATGAATGAAGAACTAATTCAATTTGAAAGAAATAAAGAGTGTAATTTTGTTAAATTACCAAATTATTAACATATAATAGGGACTACATTGATTTTTAACAATAAACTTGTTGAATCTATAAGCATAGTTAATGAAATAAATTCTAGTAGCTCTAGGTTATTATCAGGAAGAGGGAATTTAATTTGAAAATTATTTTTATCGTATTACAACGATAAATTATATAATAATTTTATTAGAATTTTCTTGTTTTTAAAATATCAAATTATTTCAAATGGATGTAAAGGGTGTATTTTTAAATGAAATAATTTACAAGGAAGTATTTGTTAAAAAACCTTGGATATAAAATGAAAAAATTTAAAAATAATTTTTTTTAATCACAAGGAAGATTAATATGGTCCTAAGAAATATCCTAGATCTTGTTTTGAGATATTAACTTAAATTTTATTTTAAAATTATTTGTCTAAAGGAAAAGGTGATCGAATTGTGTTTATAAAGAATATTTCATATTATATTTTAATTATAAAAAAATATGATGAATATATAATATTTTGTTCTACAAATGATTTACTTTGTAATGATTTTTCTTAATTAATGACTTGTGAGTTAGGTATGAGATTAATGGGAGAGTCAAAACGTTTCCTTAGTTTTCATATTATTCAATGAAAGGATGGTATTTTCTTAAATCAATCTAATTATGCTAAATAACTTGTTAAAAGGTTTGAGCTTGATTCATGAAATCCAATTAACAAACTAATGATTACAAATTATAAATAGGATTTGGATGAATCTGGGAAGCATGTTGATGTTAAATTGTATCAAGGCATGATAGTCAGCTTATATTATTTGACAATATCTAGACGAGATATAATATTTTGTGTTATTTTGTGTGCTAGATTTTCATTGTATCCCAAGGACAGTCATCTTAAATATTGCAAGAGAGTTATTAGAAATATCAATCGAACTATTTGTACTGATAAATTGTACTAAAACTAGATTTTTTTTGATTTAATATTATATCCTATCTTTGATTTTGGAGGTTGAAGGATTCATCAAGAATGAACAATAGGTATGTTTCATTTTCACTATAATAATTTAATTTCACTGAGCTAAAAAAATAGATGTTAGTTACATTATCAATTGAATATGACAATTATATTTCCACTTCTAATTATTTTTATCAATGTATTTGGATTAGATAGACTTTAGGTGAATTCAATATTTTCCCTAATAAAATTCTAATATTATGTGATAATTATAGTAATATTTAAAATTATAAAAATATTTTTGAAGACTCTCAATCAAAACTTATGGATGTAAGATTTGATTTTTTAATGGATCATATGAATACATTTGATATTTTTTTAGAGTTCGTTACAACATAAAAGAAAATTTCAAATGTATTTACTATACTATTAGATTTTATAATATTTGAGAAAATTAAGTTTGAACCTGGTATGTTAAAAGCATGGTATTTTTATTATTTAAATTATTTATTTTCAATTTATCTTAAAACTAGGAACATATTTTTTTTTTAATATTTTCATAAATATAATTATTATTTTAATGTTATTAATTGTTAATTTTTTTTGTTAATGTTCTATTATATATATTCATTAATAAAGGTGGGATATTTATGTTTTTAGCACTAGTTATTTGTAACTATTTAGTATTCAAGGGGGAATTTGTTTTACTTAATAAATGTTTTTATATTTTTAATAACTTAAAAAAGGAGGAGAATATTTTCAAAATGGTTTTCAATTAAATAAATTCCTGGTTTTCTAATTTACAAAAAAGGTGGAGAGTTTTAGTGTTTCAAATTGGGTATTAATATATAATTAATTATTTTTGTTTTGTTAAATTTCAAATGACTCACATTTATTGTATTTAAAATTATATAACATAAACACACATGTTAATTAATATGATGTTGTTTAAATTTAAATCTCTTATACTTTAATTTTTTTAAATAATAATATGTCCTTTATTGTTTCATTTAAAATTTTTTAAACAATAAATTTTAGTGTGTTTAGTATTATATAACTTTTGTTTTTCATTTTTATTAATTGATAAGAACAACATGTTTAACTATTAACCAATGGCATAACCACTTTTTGAAACTTGCATATGGGTAGCTCGATTATTGTGTAATGGTAAAATTGAACATTCCTTTTTCATGTAAGGTTGACCCAGATATTCTATATATTTCCCAAAGGTAACTATATGATTCCAACCTCATGTAAGGGTTTCAGTGGAGTTATGTAAAGGTAATAAAGTTTCATATATGTTATGTATGGGTATCCCTATCATTATGTAAGGGTACCAAAATTGTGTAATGGTATCCTCTTTGTTATGTAAGTGTACCCATGAGTTTCTATAACCCGTGTAACGGTAACACACATAAGGGTACAAGCAATGCTACTTCAGGTCACTGGAAACTTTCAATTACCTGCATAAGGGTAACTCACTTAAGGATCAATACCAACTCATGTAATGGTATATTGGGTATTTCATTTCTCATCTAAGTTTAAAGGGATACCTATAAAAAGGTAAAATCAAGATCATCATTATATTCACCAGTACCTGCATAAAGGTATACCTGACTGATAATGGTAGCAACGCTCACCTCCGAGATTAGCTCACTTGAAAAAAAAACAATAGCATGTAAATTTTTTCTAGAGGTAGACCAATAGTAATGGTATCATGTATATGTGTTATACCAGTACAAGAACAATAATAGTAGAATGTATATTTTTTTTACCAGTATCACAATAGTAATGGTAGCTTGTATATTTTTTAGCATTTTAATAGTAGTAATAGCATTAGAACCTTACCTTCAATGGTAGAAAAGCATTCATGGTAGTAAAAATAGCAATGGTTACAGATCCTTTGTTTCAGAAAATTTGGAATTAGCATCCAACACAATCACATAAAAATTATATATGCTTCCATTTTTTATAAAACAATCGACTGTTTAACATTATCACAACATCAACGAATATTTTCTTAATTAAGGTGTCCTATAAAAATATTTTAATTGTTATTTTAATTTCTTAATATATTATACTTTGATAAAAATACAATTTAATGTTTCATTAAATATTTTGAGTATAAATTCATTATATGGACAAACATGAAATATTTTTATAACAATTCTCTATTTTAGAAATGTTTTTATGTTTTAATAAATTAAAATATTATTAAATTTATTTTTAATAATTTATTACTTTTAAAATAATTTGTGTAATTTAGAAAATATATTAAATTTTTTTATGAAAATATTTTTTATTCTATAATCTATTTTTTTATAAATTTTTACTGTAAGTTCATGAGATATTTTTTTATTTGTTTACCTATTTGAATATATTTAATATAATTTAACAAGAATAATTAATGTTGTTTTACTATGTTTAATGCAGGAATTAGGGCACACCAAAAATATTATTTAAATACGTTGTTAGTCCTGGATAGATGGAAACAATGAACTGGGTGGTGGAGGGGGGGGGGGGGGGTTAATATCCCTTAATTATTTTTTAAAAATAATCAATAAAATTTTTCTATTTCATGAAGAAAATATACCGTGAAGTGTTAAGAATATAATGAAGTGGAAATAAAATATTTAACATCTTGTTTTTTAGTAGTTCATATATCCAAGATCCCACTATACTTTTCAATATTCTCTATCCATGGATATTATCAACACTGAGTATGAAAAATTACTTTTTAAGGTGTGATAACTTCTAATAGACCCTTCCTTTTACAATACTCAGAGACCATAAACAATACTAGAATTTTTACATAAGTCACAACCTATACCAATTTATTTACCAGATTCACAACCTATAATGACATGGATTTTCTTAAGGGGTCACAACCTAAGGGCCTTTCTTTTGGTTGGTAGAATAACCAATCCCAAACCTAATTTTGATTGGGAAAAGCATAAAAAGACTCTCTAGAACAAATATAATAAGTCAAGTTTTAACAAAGAAAAACAAGATGTAAGTTAATATTGATTAAAAAAGGATTTAAAATTTGATCTAGCTCAATGATCTACAAACACTTTAGTAGTAAAGAGTTGAACATTGGAGATGTTTTGTGATGGTACCAATGAAACTGTAGTCATAGATGATCACAATAATGTATCTAGTGTTTTTTTGGTTTCATCACTACAATCATGAGTCTTTATTTGTAGATAATCTCCAATGGCCATCCAGATCCATTGATTCTCATTACACATGATTTTCCTAAACTCATCATCAATATTAAACAGTTGGAAAACAATATGGAACAATATTACCGGTACATTCATTAAACTTCATACATATTCAATAATTAATTTTTATTGTTGTATTTTTTTCATTGAGCTTGTAGAAACAAAAACAAATAATATAATTAGTACATATAATAGTTTTCCAAATAAATAATACAATAATAAGTAGTTTAACTAATCTTATATTAATGAAAAAATGTAAAAATTATAAAAATAGAGAATAAAATGATTAATATGTATCTCATTAATTCCAAAAAATATTTTCAAGATATTTAATAAAAAAACTTCTAATATAGATAGTGAGAATATATATGTGAATTTTAGAACTGAAAATAAACCAATAAAATATGTACTTTATTAAACAAAAAAATAAAACTAAAAGAGCTAATAAATACATAAATACATTATATATATGTATGTATAATGAATTTATTCTCAAAACACTTAATCAAATGTTTAATAATATTTTTAAGAAATAATAATCAACTAATAAATTAAAATAATAATTATTTTTTTCTATTGGATGAAAAAATTAAAATAATAATAATACCATATGATCTCATTATACTATGAAATGGTCACACATTTTATAATTAATATAAGTAATATTTTTCTTCAACTAGTAATAGAATATGATTTCTACTAATACCACTAAAATAAATGATGTACTACACCTACAGTTTATACTGCTATTAAAATTGTTCTACCTCTAAACCATATATTCATGTGACCATTATTTATAGAAGGATTTATACTAGTATAATAAGATACTACTATTAGTGGAGGATAAAGCAGACAATGCTACTATTGGAGGAGAGAAGTGTTACCATTTGAGGGTGATAGAACTATACTTCTGATATGCATGATACCATCAGAGTATCAATGCTTGTTCTAAAGATGAAGTGAAAAAGTGATACCATCAACTAATCATAGCACTGATACTGTGAAGGATCTCAATACCTTCATCAAGGTTATACTGTGCTAAGTAGATGAAATGGATGGATGTAATGTAGGCCATGTTGCATGGATGAACTTACAAAAATGAAGATCAAGGAGATGCATGCACTATACATGCTACTACTATAGGGTTATGTGTGCTACGCCCATGGATTCTTATCTTAGTGAGGATGATGATAGGTTCTGATTATGTGTAAGGCTATCTAGTGTAGCCATGAAGTAAGAATAGTGTTGAACTTGTACTACCAAAGTCAACCAAGTGTTGTAAATAAAAAAAAGCTGGCATAGAATATATTGGAATTTTTTATTCTTAATGTTTGAATAAAATTCACTATCCTTGAGGGTTTTATCCCCCCACTTGTTGGTGTTGGGTTTTCAGTGATTTGGAAACTAATGTTTGGGTGTTTTTAATTGTTTATGTATAGAAATGGATGTTTTTAGGTTTTATTAAAAATTGTTTTCCTTGAAGGCCGGTTTGGAGGGTGTGACTTGAGAGGGAAAGAATTAATATTGAGGTTTTTAATATATATATATATCCAATAATGTTTGTGGAGATATAGAAAAAATCATTAATAAATCCTACCAATGTTATTAATTCCCCACTTCTCTCTTTTCTTATCATCCACTATGTTTTTTTCTTCACCTCTAACATTTGAGTTTAATATTTTGTTTAATTAATAAATTAAAATATTTATATCTTTTATCATATTCATACATGGGGAGTTTTAATCCATGATATCATTAATGAGATATGAAAATATTCTTTGGATTCTTGATATGTACATGTGAATTATTATAATATAATTTCATATGATGAATAGGGATACATAAATTACCCAAAATATTATTTTTTGGAGATGTAATTTTTCAAAAAAAACATCCAAAAAAACTATTTTGTGATCATGTTATTTTTTAAATGATATTTTTATAGAAGGATTTTATTTGATTAAAATTACCATGACATATGAAAGTCTACTAATTTTTTTTCCTTATTATCTTAATTTTATTATTTTCCATATTCAAATCGGTGTAAAATTTGGTTGTCTAAGAGAACATAAATTATTTCTTCTTCTTTCCAAGAGTCTTCTAATAATAATAATAACAATCCATGATATTATTGAGTCTTAATAGCATCAACAAATTTTCACTTACCTACATTAATTATAATGTAATGTTCCTTCTTAAAATCTTGATGTTCTCCAATAATCTTGAAACTAATATTTGTAAATTTCAACGTATAATGCATTTTAAATTAAGAACATAATTTTTTTAGATCCAATAGATGATTCATACATGAATAAGATGATATCATGTAGTGTATAATGCAAATCGTAATTCATTATAGTAATCAAAGATTGGTTTTTATTATTATTTTCCTCCATAGAAGATTATATAGAAATAAAAAAACATATTTACCCATATAATGTTTTAAGCTTTCTCACCACAAACATAATTTTTCTTTCCAAATTCATCTTGACTGATAACCATTAACAATTTTGTGAGTTTATATTATTGATCTCTATGATTTTCAATATATGAAAATGTTGTTGGATCGAAATAATGATTTAGATGCTCAATATACAAGAGGGGGGTGAATTGTACACTTTAAAAATTTCCTTAAACAAGGAAAGATCTAAGTTTAACAAAGTTAAGCTAAGAAAATTCACCACACCTATTACACCAATTGGATAATTGGAACAAGGTATTAGGTTATAAAGTTCTATTTCTACACACTTACTTAAAACTGGAAAGTGATTCTGAAAAATAGGTTCCAGAAATATGATTATGAAGAGATGGATCTGGAAATATGATTCCGGAAAACTAAAACTTAATGAATGTTTACAAAAAGAGATTATAACTTAAAGCATATTGAATCTAAATGAAATATATTACAAGTGTAAGGAAATATAAGAAGGTTATACTTTCCTTATAATACAAAATACATCGGAAAAAACTTGTAACAAAAACAAGTAACAAGATATAAATCTTTTAACACAAAGAGAAGTGTATCCAACAACCTTGGATATAGGTCCCTTGATTTATAATTTCTAGAAAGTCTGTCTTACCCACACCCGGGTAAGCCCTAGATACGAATATCGGAGTCTCTGTCTTGCTATCCCCGCAAGACCCCAACTATACGATAGTTGGAACCTTTGTCTTCCTCAGCATGGAAGCCCTCGAACTTCAAGGTAGTCGGAACCTCAGTCTTCCTATCCCCGGAAGACCTCAAATGTAATCACCAACATTCGGAGTCGCACTAAGCAAGTCTGCACAAGGAAAAGTTTGAACAAGTTGTTCAAACTCTCTGTATGAATCTTTGAGATTTAATAAGAGCCCCTCTCTCTAGAAATCACTTCAATAGCATGTAAGCATAGATTTAAATGTTTTCAAAGTTCTTGCTTCTTTTAAAATGAGCTCCTATTTATAGGCGAAGCTCCAACGGTCAGCTCACTCCTCCAATGGTTATATTTCTCCTTGAATTTTGGAGAGACCTGTATATGTGTCACTCAACCAACGATTAGTTAGAAACATAATGGACGACATCGTTTTATAACAAAACAAGTCTAACTGAAAGCACAACTTCATTTTAAAACAAACTTAACAAATCAGAGTGTAATTAAAAAGTTCATAATGTAAGAAAAATAATAGTTTGGAGTCTAAACAAAATGAAATTCAGAGGCTATAATAGAAAGATATTTGGATTCTGTTTTTTAGGAATTTGGAACCGGAATTTTGTAGAAATATGGATTCTGAATTTCTAAGGAAATTCAGAGTCCAGTTTCATTAGAATTCAGAAACAGAACTTACAAAGTTTGGAGTCAGAGTTTATAGGAATTCAGAGTCAGAAATCATAAGAGTTAGAGGTCTGAATTTAGAGAACTTAAAGTCAGAACTTTGATAAGTTCGTAATCAGAATTCAGAGTCGAACTTAGTTTGTATCCATAATTCGGAATGGAACTTCATGAGAGTGCGTATCCAGAATTCAGAGTGAATCTTCATTACAATTCATATCCAGAATTCTGAGTGGAACTTCATTACAGTTTATATCTAGAAGTCGGAGTGGAGCTTCATTACAGTTCATATCCATAATTCGGATCCTAAAACAGAATGCTTCATATCTAAGTATTATATGATTCCGAGGTTTTTGATATGAATATTATTTTTATACTTAAGAAAAAATATTGATATGAGCAATGAAAAAAATGGAAGGGGTAAATTCCTTGGAGAAGGAAATTTTCCTTATATAAGTAAAATGCAGATTTGCTTAAGTATTAGGTGTTTGTGATTTTCAAAACCAGAAGGAATGGAAAAATTCATAAGAAAAACCTTATTGACTTAACAATCTACGCATTTTGGAAAGCACAAACAACCTTACGAAAAAGAATATAAATGAGTATTGAAAAATTTCTATAGACTTTGAAATTAAAACATATATCCCTTTGTTCATGGATGATGTTGAATACAACTAACTCCCCCTTAGGCTTAGGAACTCTAAGGATTGTATTCTGAATTTCCAGAATAGAGTTTTCATTATAATGAAGGAATCATAATCAGAACTCCCCGTCACTTAAGGATAGTTCTTCTTAGTTTTTAAATTTTCCTTCTCCCCCTTAAAAGTAGTTATTTTTCCTTCTCCCCCTTGGGAGTAGTTCTTTTTCCTTCCCCCCCTTTGTGATTTTCAAAAAGAATTTTAGGGAATGAAAAAGAAATTTGGTACCTGAAATATTAGTAAAGACATGAAAGGAAAACAAGCAACCATAGTTCTATTATAATTGGAAAATTTTTTACAAGAAAGATCAAATGCAACAAAAGATATAATTTAAGCTATTTGTCTTCCTTTTACTTTGGGATCAGTTTCTTCAAGAGAGTTTTCAACTTCTTCAAATCATTCTGATCCTCCTCAGATTGCTTCTCCAAAGTTGTGATCCTTTCTTGTATGGCTTTCAAGACTTGTGATTGAGCCTTCATGGCCTCTTCCTATATCTTCAACAACTCATCTTTCTTTAAAAACTTTTCTTGGAGCTCAATCCGGAGATCTCTATCCCTTAAAAAATTTTGAGAAAGTGAGTTAACTTTATCATTCAAGTCCTTCACTTGTTTATTCTGAGAATTTTTCTCAAGGATTAGCTTCTCCTGAAGATTCTTTATCTTTGAATCCTCATTATCAAAAGCATCTTTTACCTCATTCTGAAAGTTATCAAACTCAACCAAGTCATCGTCCACCTCTTTTCCCAAAGGGTGATTTTTCTGCAGGATTTTCAATGAACATCATAATTGATAGCAAAACTTATATGATCTGCTTAAATCTTTACACACTTATCCTTCACCATAGACAAGGATTATGAATTCTGATTCAGACTGTGTTGAAGCATCTAGAATCTGGAATCTATGGTGGGAAATATCAGAATGGTGTCCACCAACTTTTTCAAAGATTCAACAACAAAATCATGGCCCTATGATGACAATTCTGAATCAGACACTTTGCTTGGGGATTGTTCTTCTTCATTCTATACCAACTTCCTTCTAGAAAAACCACCAATTTATTTCTTCCTGATGATATCTTTTGTTGGTGTATCCATGAGAACTTTATTACCTTTAACAATTTTCAGAATGGGTTGATCATCTGCAGTTTCTTCCTCACTCTCTGATAATTGAACAATCTTGTCTTTATCTATTTTCTCCTTCTATGCTCCTTCTTCAAGAAAATTATTCTCATACAATTCTTCTTCAGACAAATCATTCTCATTTTCTTGTTCCTTGACATCATCTCTTTTAACATCTACCTCAACTCCCTTTTCCGGAGTGATAGACTTTGTGCTTTCAGCCTCAGAAGTTCGGAGTGGTACTTTTTCTGTAAGTGTTTCCTTCTCTTGATAGTCTTCCACTTTTTTAATCAGGTCATCAAGATCCCCACTACCTTCTTTTACTTCCTCTTCTTCTTATATTTCTTCAATAATTTCTTCCACTTCTTCTTCACTAGCTACTTTATCTACTTCTTATAATACAGCTTCTTTCCCTTTAGACTTTTCCGAAGAGAAATACCTCTTCCCAGGGGTCTCTAGTAAAGGTTGAACATCAAAAGATTCTGAAATGGGAATCTTCTCAAAAGCTACTTCTATATCTCTCAACAAAGATTTTACGACTTCATCTTCAGACAACTTTTTCTTCATCTTTTTCTCTTTGGCTTGTTTTTCTAACTCATCCGAAACTTTTTCTCTTATGGCCTTCACCTCAGCAGGGTCCAATCCGAACTGATGTCATTCATTTTTCAATTAAATTTTTTCAGACAAGAATAGCTCCCAGAATGGTAGAAATGGAAAATATTTTGTACCCTGATATGTACATAATTTGTCTTATGTTAGGTGATATCAAGTTAAACTTCCCAAGGTACATGGTCAGGTACCTCAATTACTGTTTCCAAAGTGACGCCCAGATGAACTTTTATCCTTTCAGTCGATTTATTTCTAAAATGTTGCTTAATAAAGACATGGTGAGATTAGTGGATGATTGAGTACACTGTCATCATAGTAATATGTTTAATGCTGGAACTTTAAGGAAGATTGGATATTTCTGGAGCACCATTAAAGGAAAAATCTTGCCAGTAGGAGCTGAGGAAGATTCAAAAAGTGCTCAGGCTCAACGTGCTAGGTCCAAGGAGGGACAGACTGAATCAAGAGTTAGCAATGTATCAAGAAGGATCCAATTTGAAGTGGAAGATACTAAAGAAGAAAGTAGCCAGGAAGGACTTCAATCTCAAAGAACTTGGGCTGTTAATGAGGAAATTACTTTCCCTGAATTGGAAATAATAGAAGCTTTATTTTCTTATTCTTTTGTAAGAGAAGCTGTTGTTGATAAGACCATAGAAGGTGTTAGTGAATGTACAACACCAGTAGAGGGATCAGGAGCTCAAGAAGAAGCTCAAAGGGAGAATCAGGAACATATTGTAGCTGATGCTGAAGTTACACTTCAACAGGACCAAGATATGGAGGCAGTGCCTATTAAGTAAGTGGCCAGACCTCAGGAAACTCCTAAAAATGTTGTTCTCGAAAATCCAGTGGAAGGCCAAGATACTGATATTTGTGGTGAGCATGCTTCTGAAGCTCACACAGATGTAATTCAAGATTTTTTTTCTATGGAGGATTCTGGGGACTCTAAGGAAAAATCTATGAACCAACCTACTCAGGACAAAGGGAAAGAGAACTCTGATGCTGAATCATTACCTATGGTACTGCTGCATCATCCAGAGCCTGAGAATTCGACTCAAGAACAGGGTGCCTCTGATTCAAGGAAGAAAGAAGTTGAAGAACTGTATAAAAAGTTTCTCAGTTGGAATCAGAGAATGTCACTCTGAGAAATGCCTTAATCTTCAGACAATTGAGATTTCAAAAGCTGAAAGAGAGTACAATATCAAGGCAAGAGGTTGAAATTTTTAAAGAGGATATACTTAATGCAGTTGCAAATTTGAAATCTGAAATGGTTATGAAGATAGATTTATTAGATCTGATGTTTTTTATGGAGAACCAATTTGCATCAGTTGCAAATAGTGCTGTTAGTGGATCGGGTACTTCACCTGATTTAATCCAATGATTTCAAGCTGTCACATCTGCGATGAGCAACATGAATGACAGGTTTCACAATCTTCAATGTCACAGTGCTCCATTATCAGTGTTTCTATACAATCATAAATTTTTAGTGGATCAACTGATATCTAGTGAGCCACCAATCAGGACTCTGTTAACTCAGATGTCGTAGAAGTAGTCAGTGTTTATCGAAAAAGAAGAAAGGATGCATGAGTTTTTCCAAGTCAATTTAATCGAGGATATTCATATGACTTAAAATAATAGAGAGATCATTATCAAACTTGGAGATGGGATGATGAAGAGAATTAGGGAATAGTTCACAGAAATCAAGTCTGCAATCTAAAGAAGATAGAACCTATTGCCTATCCTGCCCAAACCTTGATTCCTGTGTTTATCATACTTGTATATGTTTTTAAATTTTTAATGAAAATATGTCTCTTCCTTTTGTCTTTTTTTTACTGAATTTATTTTTGATATTCCAGTACTCTAGATTTAATTATTGATAAACATTTAATAATAACATTTTCCTATAGTTCAGTGCAACATTAAATGTGTTAAAATCCATGATTTATCATTCTTTTTGATATCACAAAAGGGGGAGAAATTTGGATAAATACAAAATTTTATTTAACAAAACTATATTTAAATGGTTTCTTGTATATTTAATATTTTGGGTACTTATCCAGATTGTTTATTATAAAGGTTATTTAGAGGGATAAATTTGGATAAAACTAGAAACATTTATTTCTAAAGAAAAAGTATTTTATTTTTATGAAGGGGGAAAATTTTTTATTTATTGAAATAATTTTGTTAAAATTAAATATTGTTTCATACTATCAAAATACTAAAACTTTATGTAACTAATTTTTAAAGTTAATTTCGTTTAAATAATATTATTATCTTATGGGTTTTTTGATCATCAAAAAGGGGGAGATTGTTGAGCAAAGTATTGTTTTCAACAATACATAATAATGTTATTTAAAGGGGGAGATTATTGAAAATAACACTCTATTTTTTATGATAATTTTGATGCTCACAAATACCCTTTGTTATTTTATAATGATTTTATTTAGTATTTTGTAGGAATTTATTAATTTATTTCACTCATGAAATAACGAGAATTTATTACTTATTCGGAATCTTCTTTAAGCGCGTCTTGGAATCACTGTTCATACCATACTTGTTCGGAATCTGCTTTAAGCACGTCCTGGAATCACTGTTCATACCCTACATGGATAAATGTAGCGTAAGGATGAAAAGCGTGTATTCTTTTTGAGATAAGAGAAAAGTATGGTTAAACAACCATACATTTTCAGCAAAGTATGTAATAAGAACCATACATTTTGGTTATCAGCAAAGTATGGAAGGCGAACCATACGTAATTACTAAACGTTACGTTTGTTTCTCAAAAGTATGGTTCACCAACCTTTATTTTGTGAACAACCATATGTTCTTGGAAAATTATGGATCAAGTAAAAGTATGGATCTTTTACCGTACGTTTGAGAGTTGAAGAAAAAGTATGGGTGATCAACCCTATGTTTAAGATCAACCTTACATTTTAAGAAAGTAACATGAACCATATGTTTATGTTCAACCTTAAATTATGAATCTTACATTTGAAGACTATGTCATTAACCCTACGTTTGGAGGCTACGTCATCAACCTTACGTTTGGCGTCAGAAAGTTTGAAAGATGATATTTTTATGAAACGGTCAGCAAACTGATTATTCGGTGGATTTCAAGCTGGATTTAAAGTCATTTTTTTATTACGACTTTGAACAATTCAAATCCATTTTATCATTGGATTAAAGATCGAATTAAAAGGAGATTTTTATGCTGAGTCTTTAGGGAAGTTACGACTACTCTGTAAATTCAAATGTTTGACAATTGCGAATGAAGAGGCGAATTTTATGGATCTAAATGTGTAGGAGATATGTTCAGCTTTATTATATATGTTATATTTGAAAAACACCATATTCAATAGGGTGGTGGTCAATCTATTATTAAAAAGGTGGAAAACAGAGACTGCAGAAAATCACGTTGATCTACTGATTCAAAATGGAGCGTCATAGCTCTATTCATTTAAGAAGAAGGAACTCGATAGAAGATTCACTTATTCTGCATCGAATATCTATTATGGATCTACTACTGCTGAAGTTGTGAACTATATCTCTATATCTACCGCAACCAGATCGACTCATAATTACTTTGTATTGAAAATGAATATTTCTAGAGATGATGATCCATCTGCTATCAATTGCATTCTGTTGCAACTGTGAAGATTAACTGGAAAACTTCTTTCTAAAATTCTTTTTATTCTTGAGTAACCAGCTTCTTGTACTAAGCTGTGTAGGTTCGTTTTTGAACCAGAAGGATTTGTTTTGCCCTGGATTGTAAAGGTGTCAACTACCTTTATTCAGTTGTGGACCGGTCTGTTGAAATGAGGACCAGATAGTGAAAATCACCAAGCTCGTGGAGTTGAGTGTTTGTGGAGTGGACTAGGGGCCTTATGTTCCTAGAACCACTATACATCTTTGTGTACCTTCTTTTATTTTTTTCCGCTGCATGATCAAATCTGATAAAGCATAGAGGACAGAAGTCGTTCAATCGAAGAGTTAACGAAAAATCTGAAAGACACAATTTACCCCCCTCTTGTGTATAGTCTGTATATTCAAGATCCAACAGGATCAACCCATAGTGAAGTGGTTGGACAAATGATACCTTTATCTAGAAACTCTTTTAATTTCCTTTTAAATTCTAAAAGTTCCACTTAAATAATATGATAAGGGTATATTGAAATAAAATTAGTACCAATTATTAGGGTAATAGTAAACTAAACCTCTTGATCAAGAATAAATCATAATAATTCAATAGGACAAAAATTCACATATTCATTCACGACTCTAACATTAGTGTCTATTTCTTTTCAAAAATATGTGTTATATATCATCCAATTCCATTTCTATTTAATTTCTCAGATTCATGATAATTTATCAAAGGTATGAAATTATTAAACAAAACTTCATTGGATATTCAATTTATTTTATCATGATAAACTAATACCCAATTAATACCCAAAATAATATAAAACTCTTCAACTGGTATTTTAATATGATTTGATAGGAAAAAATTTTCCACTAATAATAGTAGTAATATTCTTATAAGTCATGGTTTTATTAATATTTCATTCTAGAGTTTTCACAAAAAATTCTATTATATTTTTGTGAGGTAAAATTCATAGTTTACCTTAAATTAATCATAAATGACAGAATGTGAGATCCATAGTTAAACATGGTATAGTCATAATTTTAATAAATATGTAATATAAATATCAACACTTCATTTGATGGCCTAACATCAACCATTATAGTAGGAAATTATTTTTTCACACCCTTTTTCTCTCAGTATTGATTATCTCCACAAGTAGTTATTATCTTCATGAATATATTAGCAAAATATCCCAATTCATTTTAATTTAAAGCATATCACCATAAAATATTTATTATTTCTTTAATCATTTTATTTGTAGTATTAAGAAATATTACCAAACTATTAAAATCAAAATAATTTCCAAGATTTCCTGATAAATTCCCCATGTTCATTTACCCCACAGTTTTTATAGGTTGGAAATTTAATTTTCATACATTTAGATTTCATTGATGGATGCTCCCCCATTTCCTTCCAACTAGACACTTTCTTATGCTTGTTTTCATAAAATATATGATCACCGGAAAACTCCATTTCTAACCTCCCATCACACTATCAATGTTTCTCAAACATTTTAAACCCACTAGAGGAAAAACACTTAAATATTCTGGTTTCAATCCCATGTAAAACTGACTAATTTTAATGTCATGATCCCATATAAAATTTGACACATAACATTCCATACGGGAAAAGTTTTCTTCACATGAAACCATCAAATATTCCTCTATTTATCTAAATTCCAAGGTTTTATTTTCAATCCTATGTCAAATAACTTTAGGAAAATAATTATCAAAGTAAATTTTCTTAAATTCATCAAATTCGTAGCTATCAATCGCTTCAATTTATTAAGTATTCTTAAATATTTTCCATTACTGATTAGCTTCACCTTAAAAATAGTAAATAAAATAACTTATCTTTTGATGCTCTGAACTACCCATGACATTGAATATAACCTCCAATGATTTAATATATCCATCAACAATCACAGCATTAATAGATCCATTTAATTATAGAGGATTTTGTCTCATAAAATTCAAAAATATCATCTTGTTTTAATGTGATATATTCGTCTTCTCTTCACATGGATAACACTACTATTTATTGCCTATTTCTACTGATCCATTAATGGAAAAAATACTATTTTCTAATTATAACCATTTTATGTTGTGTATTTTAAATGATATCATCCCCTCGATGCCTTTATACTTTAGTTTATTTGTTTCCCTAGTAGAAAACCATTATGTACAAACATAGTTTAGATAAAGAAATAGGTAAATATTCTAATTATATATTATTTCAACATAAACTTGAAGTAAAATATAATAATGGTATTATAATAACATTATCCTAACCTATAATGTTATCTAAACCTTTCATTTGATACAAACTATTGGGACACAATCTTAAACATTACATAATCCAAAAACTTTAGTCAATAAATCATTTTCTTTCATTATTGATGATCTTTTGATTTTATTAGTTTAAAGAGTTAGTTCATAAATCTTACATAACAAACCCATATAATATAATGTGGAAAAATTCTATTCAATATCCATTTTCCTACAAAACAAAACCTTTAAGATATAACAAGTCATCATTTAATTACTCATCATCAAAATTTTTATATTAACCATATACGTTTCCTTAGTTATCCTTAAAAACATATAAAAATATTTTAAAACATGGTATCAGTAAAAAAATATCAGTAAGGGAAAAGAAAAGAATTAAAAACTTTTATTCCATGAATTCTTATTAAAATATTCATTTTCAAAAATAAATTCTAGATCAAAATATACATTTTTAACCCATGAAATTACCTTCAATGCGAAAATATTTTCATAAAACATCTCATAAAAATTATTTATTAAAAAATAAAACTCATGATTGGTTAGTTAAAATCACGAAATAATCATATTTAATCTTTGAAAAAGTTATAATTTTCTCCCTAAAAAGTATAAAATACTATCCTATAAACATTTGTTCATTATCATACCTTGAAAAATCATAAGATTCCTATTAAAACCTACAACAAGCATTAATAAAACAAGTATGATAAATGTGAAATCCTTAACATATCACTCCTAAAATCACTCGTACAAATGGAATAACCATATGGTCAACTTCTATGACTAATTTATTGGAGCCATATCACAGACCAACCCATTCTTGGTTTATCACAAAACCACCCTTCATTGGATAATAATGTAACAACCCATCCTTAGTTTATAAAAGAATCAGAATATTTTGGATTACAATGGTTCCACCTATCATCATAAAAAATTTCAATGAACCATAACATTATAATAAAACATGAAATCCTTTATTTTTATTATTACATACATAAAATATTCCCTACACCCATAATAAAACATTTAAAGATATTGAAATATCCCATTCCTTTAAAACCTAACTTTTCAAACTAAAATTAAAAAAATAAATGGAAATAGGATTTTTATTTGAATAAAATATAGAATATTATAAAGTAATTTTAGAATAAAATAATGGTTAAAGTGGTGCGAAAAGTCTTTGTCACCATATATGTCAAAATGGAGCACTGCTTTTTGTATCTTGTAAATAAAGCCAAAAAATTTTTAAAAAATGATTATTTTTTAAAACCATTAATAGAAAGTAAAAAAAGATACATAAAATGTTCTAGAAAATTATTTTTTCCCATATAAAAATCCATAAAATAACTTTTAAAAATATTTTCATGAAAGAAAAATAGTTAGGAGGGAAACATTAAGAGATGATATTTAACAGAAAGTCCCTAACCTTGTGTTGAACTCTACATGTATGTTAATTAACATCATGAATAATAAAAATATGCTAATTATTTAATTTCATGAAAATAATTTTCATATTTATATTTCTTTTTAGTTGTACTTTCTATTATCTTATAATGTTTACTGAATCATTTAAGTTCACGTTAGATTTTTTGACGATATTCGGTTTATAAGTACAAAATTTCATTGGTAGGATGACTATGGTTAAAGAGGTAAATAATCAATCATCTATAGTATAATAATCATGAAATTATAATCATTTTTATAAATTAATTAAATTTTTAAATCCAATCATTAATTATGGTTAAGAAAAATGAATTATGTTACAATCATTGAGACAATATGTCATATTTACGCATGGGTAATGTTTCCATTTTTTAATGATCATTATGGAAAGATGTTAAGTATTATATTATCTTTAAAGAATATTCATAATATCATAAATATCATATTAATTATTTAAATATTCATATATATCATCCATGTGGTGTGGTGATGAAAAATATCATATCGCTTTGTGGATGCGGTTGTCAACACGTACGCTCGAACGACGTTGTCATTTTTTAGTGGATGGAATGGTATGATATTAAATGAAATATTATAATTTAATAAGGATAAATATGTCACTTATAACATATATAAACATTTATTATATAATTATAACATTCTATGATGAATGGTGATGGAAAATCAAATACAACGGTTCATGAGTTGGTAGTCCGCCGTACACACGAATGATTGATTCGTTTCCCATTGGATGAAAGAGGAGATGAATATAGGTAATTAAAATAACATACTAAAATCTATATATATGTTGGATATGAGTGTTATAATTTTATCATTGTGTATGAATATTTAAGTTAGTTTAAGAAGAAATAAAACTGAAACATGTGGTTAAAAACTACACATATTCTTTGGAAAATCAGTATTTCTTAACAACTTAAGTACTCTAGGATTTGTATTTATCCAAAAATAGTTCCTATATAACATCGGGTTAGATGTCAGGATGGTATTTTTTTATATTTTCTGAAAAAATGGGCATTGAAGTGTTAATGAATGATATTCACTACTGTCCTTTTTAAAGAGAGGGAATGCACACTTTTGTAATTCCTTAAAATATTACATGAATATAAATTAATTGCAATGTAAAAAATAGATCAAAATTGGTAATATTAAAATATAAATTTATAAAGAGTTTAAACAATATCATATAATTGAATTTGGAAATGTTTGGAATAATTTTTTAACCTTATCGTTTTGTTTTAACCCCCCCGTTAACCCTTTTCATACCTACCGTGATAAAAATGTTTTTTAAAACTTGTGGTTCATGATAGTTACTGTAAATGGTAAAATAGAACATAAATGAATATTTTTTGAACTATTCAACTATATCCTAATAACATGACTGAGGATATAATATTTTTTTGTAATTTTATAATGTTTAGTTAAATATTATTTCAATAAAATATCAATAATGTCAATTTTACCACAATTATTTTACTTCAAATTTTATAACATAAATAAAAATAAATCTGAATCAAAATTTTTTATACATCACTAAAATTTTATTTTTATCTAGAAAATTATAGGTTCATATTAATAATTTTACATTATACCACTTTTAATATTTAACTATCATTGATTGTTATTTCTCCATTAATTTAGTAATTACTACGTCAACGTTATGTAAGAATTTATTGAAATGATATCTTCACTAAAAATTTAAAATGAATAACTATGAAGAAGATAAATATATTATATTTAAACCGAAAATTTATAATCGAATATATTGACATTTTATTTATATTTTAAAAATAATTTTGTTTATTAAAAAAAGTGTGTGGAGTTTTTGACTTCTCAATTATTTTCTTATAAAGTTAATAATCACATTTAAATGGAAAAGGTCATACATTCTACCATTTAGTTATTATGGATGAGTTATAATCATCCAATAAAGCATTTGTATGTGTTAGATTCACTAAATAGTCCATATTGTTTTATTTTTATCATTAATGATCCAATTTACCATTTATCATGGTAAAAAAAATTAATAAGGTTACGATTCATATTGACCAAAACTAAAATGAAAATATTTACCAAATCTCTTCCTCATTATTAAAATTATGGAATTTGTTTATTTTGAATCATAATATAGAATTTGTCTAATTTAATAATAAATAAAACATGAAAAACACAGTGAAAAATGGGTTTTCAGAGAAATGCCCTATTTAAATAAAAGAGATCAAGATTAAAATCCATTTTAAAAACCATAATTGTGTTACATTGAATAAAAAACTTGTAATGGAATTTTGAAACTAATGTAAAATATATTTCCTATATAAATAATTGTAAAAATAAATTTTTTTAATGAAAATTAGTATTTCTCTCTAATAATTTTATAATCAATTTTTTTATAAATTTCCAAAAAAATTTAGTAATATTTAATTTTTACAGGTGAAATTAATTTAATAAATTACATTATTTTAACAAAATTATATTATTTGGATACAATTATTTTAAATAAATTGAAATTATACTAGAAAATCAATTTTGGTTAGAAATTAATCATTATTTATTTGACTGAAAATTTTTATAATACATTTATAATGAATATGACTCTATAATATTCAATTAATGACTAATTTGTTCTAACATTATTTGGATTTTGAAATATCAGACAACCAAAACTTGGAAAAATATCTTGGATTTTATTTTCATATATCAATACAATGATCCATAATTCATTTATGATGTGTGGAAATCGATGGAGAATCAGTCTGATAGATGATGTCACTAGTATGGATCAAATTATTTTTCCGAATATAAAACGATAATTTTAAATTAATACACTCTTCACATAACTAAAAAATGGAAAATAAGGCTATATTGTTTTTAAATATTAGAAAAATAATCCACATTTCATTTAAGATATATAATATTTGACTGCATTTCAATCCAACAAAAAAATAGGTTGATATTACTCAAAGATTGTGTATTTAGTATAAAAGTGTATTTTCAGTTCAAAACTCATGTCACGTAGACAATACTGAATAAAAAAATCTCATATTATTTTCAAACATTATAACAATGATCCATAATTTATTTGTGATGTGTATGAATTAACCTCACAACAACCTGACACACGATGTTCCCGGTATAACTCAAAATACGTTTTTTCAATATAAAAATTTAATTTTAGTATAATGATATAATTATTTTTAGTCATTAAATAAATTATGATAATTAACAGATTCTAATATCATTAAAGTGTACAATAATTAAAAATATAATACAATATATATTTTACTAATTAATAATGTATTTAATAATTCATAATATAAATTTTAATTCATAATATAATTACTATTTAACGTTATAGTTAAAAATTAGAGTTAAATTAGAAATATAATAAAAAATAACATAATTAATGGTATAACAATTAATAACATCAATATATCTAGTAACTAACAATATAATTTCTCAATGTTTTCATCATATATCATTAATATTATTATATGTTAATTTTATATGTACTTATACAAATAAAAACATTAGTTTGATTATAGGGACATGTTTCTATTTGGCCGTTGATTATTAGAAGAATCCTAAAATAACTGTTTTCATTTTTTAAATTGGATTGTAATTATTTTTGTTTAATTGTAAATTTCAAATCAATGTAAATAATTTTTAGGTAAATTTTTAATTAAAATTATAATGAAATGTTTATTTTTATTTCAATCTCGTTTTCTATAATATTTTAATTCAAATTTGGTTATATGATTGTATTCTAGTTCGGTTATATATAAACAACAATCCTAAATGTTTTACAATGGCCTCTGTGGCCTTTTTCAGTGCTAATAAAAGCACCGATAAAGGTCCACTTTATTATCTCTAAAGGAAAGTACTAAAAAAGGGGACCTCTATCATCTCTATAACAAAGCACTAATAATGGGGGACTTTATTAGTGATTTACTTTATCAATTATATAGGGTTATTTTTCATGATGTTTTATTAGATCTAATAAAGGTCACCTGTTTTTAAGGGTTCAAAAACATATCAATATTTTTAGAAATGAAAAATACTAATTAAATCAGAGATAAAGCATATTTTTGTAGTAGTGGTTCAAATGGTCTTATTATATAAAATAAATTTGTGTGACACTTGAACACATTTAATTAAGGAAGAAGAATTTGATAATAGGCGGAGTATCTTCCAATGCATATGAAAATTTAGGTAGAGGGAAACATGGAGTAATATATATTCAAAAATCACTGATCATATTGATAGTGATCAAGTATATTAGGAATGGGAATATTACAAAACCGTCGACATTACTTGGTGGTTGAATTTATATTGTTAGATGAATACATTTCATTTCATTTTGAACTAGTGAAATCTTTATGTTAACTTGATGATCTTATTCATATTTTTATTAAATGATTATTTTATGAACTGCTAGTACTAGTGTAAAACAAATCCATTTATGAATAGGTGGTACCATTATAAACAACTTTGTATCATGGAAGATGATGATACCTACCAAAAATTTGTGTAATAATTATATTCCTCTTGTAATCACTATAATTTTAGTAATTTATAATATCTACAAAACAACCATAGGTCAATCATGGAAATGAGTAGGATTTATAAATAATTATGAACTATGTTAAATATAAATGTGCTATTATATATTTTGTTATCTTCATTACTAATGTTTGGTATTATAGAGAGAGAATATCAGATCCATTCCTCATTAACAGAAAAGAGGTTTTAGAGAAAGAGGGGATAATTGAAAAGAAATTATAATCTTGGTCTTTGTTAGTTACACTAATTTATCCCTTCCACTTATTTCCCCTTCACAGTCCATATAGACATTTAAATATGTATCATAGGGGAAGTTCTTCCTCATATTGGATCAATGGTTTTTATATCCATCTGATTTTAGTAGTTTTATATGAAGTGCACATATTACGATCAATTCTGAATTTTGTGAGGTGAAAGAATTAGTCTCCACTCTAGATGAAGAAGAAATGAATTTATCTATTAAGACTCTAAAAAAAAGAAAATGATGGAAAGAAGGAGACTTTAGAAAATATCAATGATAAAAGATAAGGATCAATTATCTTTTGTCCAATCAGTTAACAATTATCCTTGTGAAGAAACCATCTTAAGATTTTTTGCGAATGAGAAAGAAGAGTTTATCAAAATTTTTGAATAATTATACTCTCAACTTAAAATATATATTTATAATTTTCTTAATTTTTTTTCATATATAAATTTTTTACTCAACGATGTTCTTGGTGAAAAACAATATTGTAGAGTAACTTAATAAATTAGGGGATGTACTGGGTATGAAACCCAAAAATTGAAATTCTCCCATAGGCCTCATTAAATAGAATGATTAATCTATGTCTATTTACAATGAAATGATCTCATTATATGAATAATAATTTCAAAGGAATGTATATGATATCATATTAAGTAAACATGTTTTTGTAAAGAAATCCATGCACTTAGAATATTGTTCAATACTCTAATTAATATCATAAATTCCCTTCTTGAAGAAAAATCCTATATGGTTAAAGATATTGAAATTTTTGTGTAATAAAATACCAAGATTCATGGAGAGTATATTCATAAAATCTATTTTCCTGTTGTATAAGTTAATTCTCTTTTGGTGTCAAGGAATCATAATTGGATGTTAATTCTAGAAGAATCAGATACCATGATAACACATTTAATGAACATAGAATATAGCATATAGATAATAAAAGGAGGGTATTGCCACCTAAATTTATAAAAAAGATAAATTCAAAGGATAAACATGATGAAATATCCCAATACACTAAGTATAATTTTCCACCCCAACATGTAATGAGAGTGGAGCGCCAAAAAAATATTTCTATATAAAATGTTTATGATAATAAATTCTCTATGGATAGTCATATATCTAAAAATAATTTCTTGAAATCATCACTTGATCATCCTTCTACAAGATTAATCATAAAGGTAACCCTCATCCCATTTATTTCTATTTGTACTAATGTAATCTCATCTACTAGTTAAGGTTTAAAGTCAAAATTTAGGAGGATATTGGCAGATAAAATAATTATGTATGCACTAAAATATCTAAGGTAGATACCATAAAGATCCTAAAAAATAACCTCCTTTATTATTATCTAAAAATTAAATTCAATGAATGAAACACAATGGTACTAATTCTATAAATAATAATAATACAAGAAAAAGAAGAATCTTTTTGAATATTGTGGGTGCTTCTAGAAATGTAGACATCAGACATATATGTGTTGGAACAAAATCAATATGTATAAGGACTATTAAAAACATTATTTGGGGTGAGTAGTGGTGAATAAATGAAGAAAAAAACTAAAAATAATAATATTACATATAAATTAATATTTACAATGGAAACATATTCAAATTCTTGTATGATTTCTATGAGTACATCAAAAAATGTGGTCACATTGAAACAAAGTTTTGGTATGCAACATCCAAGTAAAAATCACAGGTTAACATGGATATAGTAACAAAACCAAGATAAAATATGGTATGGAATAAAGGAGAACAAGCATCTGTGGGAGAGAAGCTGAAGGAATATGTTCAAAATATTAATAAAACTAAATAGACCAGTCTAAGGAATATTGAAAAGATGGATTGAAATAATTTCATGACTTCCAAAATATGATTCTACTATGTAAATAGTGGTTATAGAAGAAACCACAGAAAATAGACCATGTAAATTAAAATTAATTGATGCAACGTAAAATCCAAATGATGAATCAATCTAGTGGAGAAATATGAAGATATTATTGATTGAATACATTACTCAAGAATAATTTGATAAGTTACAAAATAAATGTTCCTCAAAACAATTAAAAATACACATGGAAGTTCCAAAGAATTATATTTTACAAAATAATATATAATCATTTGGAAAATAATGAGAATGATACTAAAGAAAGGAGAAAATATAATGATGAAGAACCTAATTGAGAAAATAGAAAAAGGAAAATTCAAAAATAACTTAAATTTCATGAGTGGTTTTAAATAAATGATAACTAAAGTGTTTCACAAAACCTGTGTTAATAGTGTAAGTATAATTAACATTGATATATTTATTGTATGAACCTTTCAATTTCCCAAGAAGTGATAATTAATATATAAAAATAGGGAGTATAGGATGTTACTTCCCTACTTGAAGTTTTGAAGATAAATATTCCACATAAGATGATAATTAATGAGTACAAAGAGACAATTATGGCTATGAAATTTTGGAATTTAGATGAAGAAACATGCTTGAAGAATATTAAACACTATAGAGATACAATGAATATATTATGTGATTTGAAGGAAAAAAATCATCCATATTTCACTTATTAAGAATCATATAAGTGTTTTACCTTATTCCATTACTTGTTATATAATATTTTTGTGATAATATTTCAGGAAAGTGAAGGTGAAGGTCACTCTTAAGAGGATAATTGAAAGAAAAAAATTAGAAGGAAAAAAGTTTCAATGATTATACAATATATGAAAAAAACGTAACTTTCCTCAAAATTTTGGATAATCAAAATGAACATATTGAACACTATATCATGAAATTATCAACCAATTAATATAAAGTGAGTACACTACTTAAGTGGGAAGAAACATAAATGGGTTTCAATAAATTCTCAATATATAGATATTTTGTTATTATAATTATCTTTAAAAAAGATAAAAATGTAGGTAACCACATTACACTTTAGACCCTTTATATTAGTATATAATATATGAGCATAAACAAGGAGTGTTGGTTGAATAATTATCTCATAGAAAAGGGAAGTATGTTAATATTTCACTAGATATTTCTAATGTATGTGTTGAGTGAAGTGCATAATATATATTTCTTAACAAAAAATTTGGTTTTACCTCCCCAAAAATGAATAAAATATAAACTATATCCAATGACGAATTAGCTAATATATAACATTGATTTCATGATAAAATCACACGTTTTTCTATAATTGGTTAGCCCATGTAGACTTATGGATGACTAGATAAAGTCTCATTTATGTGACAATATTTTGTATCATAATCCTCATTACAAGTTGACCAAATGAATATATTTTATTTATTATCAATAAGTGGGAGAAGAGACATTTATTTTATTTAATAAAAAAGTATTGAAAAAAAGTCAAAGGAAGATATTGAAAGTCCCATGTTGATGATTGATAAGTATGGTTTATTTTTTTTCAATATATAATATGAAATAATTTATTGTTTTTTCTTGGTTGTTAATATTTACAAAATAATTTGGGTTTTTTAAAATTGAAAAATATTCAAATTTATTGTATTTAAAATTTTAATATATATATATGTGTGTGTGTGTGTGTGTGTGTTCATTAATTTTATTTTTTTGAAAATTTATATCTCTTACACATGAAATTGTTTAATATAATCATTCTTGCTTCATTTTAGATTGTTATTATCTTATTTATAATATTTTTCTATGGTTATATTTATATATATTTTTATTAACAACAGAAAACAATTTTTTAACTATTCTATAATGGTAAAACCACATTTTGAAGCTTACATATGGGTAACTGAGTCATTTCATAAAGGTAACCAGGACCTTTCCTTTTAAACTTAAATGTAACTTGGATATTCCATATTCTATGTGAAGTAAAAAAGGTAATTTTAAACCTCATGTAAGGGTTCTAGTGGAGTTGCGTAAGGGAATGTGAGTATCTCATATATTGTGTAAGGGTATCCCTATAATTCGGTAAGGGTACCGGTAGTGCCGAAGGGTATCTTCACAGTTATGTAATGGTACCAATGAGTCTCCATATCTCATGTAGTGGTACCAATAACATTTCATAAGTTTTGCAGTGAGTTTCCATTACCCTTGTAAGGGAAACCCAGGTATGTGTAAATCACGTAAGGGTCAAACCAAGCTCACATAAGGGAAGAAAGGGATTTTTATTTCTCACATATGTGTAAATTTATACCAATGTAAGGGTGTGTTTAAGTGCATATTCATCTTTACCTATACCTTCTTAAATGTATAGAATATCAATAATGTTATAACCAATCACCTTTAATAGTATAAAAATGAAAAATATTCATGGTAACATGTAAATTGTTTCTACAGGCATCACATTTGTAATAGTAACATGTATATTGGTTCTAGAAGTAGAAAAACAACAATGGTAGCATGCATATTTTTTCAAGTGGTAGAAAAATAGTAAAAATATCCTGAAACTTTTTTCTAGAGGTAAGAAAATATAAATGGTAGTAGCACCTTTCCTTTAATGGTAGAAAATTATTAGGGGTATCAGAAATTGTAAAGGTAGTGGATCATTTGTTTTAGTGGTTGTCAAAAAATATTTTTCTACTCTCACTTAAAAAACATGCCTTCTTCCTTAGTTATTAAATATTGGACCATTTAACAGTACTACGACATTAAATGTTATTTTTTTCATTGATTCATCTTTAAGAAAATATTATTATTATTATTTTTATTTATTAACTAAAAATATTTTCATGAGATTATTATTAGAGGTCAGATTAAATTTTTTGATCATTAATTCATTGTACAAACACATAAGAAATATACGTGTAATGATGCTCTATATTACTAATATTTTTAAGTTTTAATAAATAGTAATTTTATTCAATTTAAATTATATTTTATTAATTTAGAAATTAATTTTATAATTTAACTAATTTATTTAAAAAACATTGTAGAAATATTTTTTATTTTATACTCTATTTCTTATATACATATACTGTAAGTCTATAAGGGAAATTTATTTAACTATTTTACTCATTTGAATATCATTCATATAATCTCTAAGAATATTGGATGTTTTTACCGACTTCATTGCATCAATTAGAGTGTTAATTTTTTTTTGAATAATATATATGTTTGGATAGGTAATGACATGTTTCCTTATATTTATTTATAACCACTAAATGAATGTGATATTTTTAAGAAACTCCCATGAAATGAGAATCAAAGGAACTTGAAGAAAATCAGTGAGTTGTTTTTAAATAAATGTCATGACATAAAGTGAGACACTTACTTACATGACACATGACTGATATATTATTTGTCTAATTTTTCATTATTGCGATCACAATGTGGCTTCAATCTTTAAATCTCTTCTACTGAAATTTTTAAAGATTACGAGTAATATGAACATTAACATCTTTTTCTTATCTTTTTTAAATATTTTATTGGTATTTAATTATAAATTTTTTCTTCTTCTATTTGTTTTAAATTTTAGGTTTACGCATTTATGAATCAAAAGATTTTAAGGTATTGATTATTAAGAAAACCAAAATAATGGTAATTAGGCTATAAATCATGAAGAAAAGAACGGTTATAATAGGTTGTTACTCCTATAAAAATTGTGGTTAGTTGTGCCTCTAAGAATTGTAAAATCATGGGTCAATAAACAGTTTATCACACCATTAAATGTGGGAATACATAATGGGCATCGATCATCTAACTGAGTAGGGAAGAGTGAATAATTGATTAGGGTCTTGGTGATACAAACTACTCTAATAATATTGTCTTCTTATTTTATTTCTATTATATTATATTTTGAAGAATATAATATGGATCTTTTTATAAATTAATAAAATCGATCGATTATTTGAAATAATTTTTTTGAAATACTATTCACCCCATATATTCCATTATTTCCATATATCCTAGACCATTAATTGGAGTCAAATATAAATCCATTAGGATATAAGTTTTATTATTTATTAATTTTCTATACTATCATTATGAGCGACCAAAAGATCTATTGAATAAGATCATTTCTATTTGATGGAAGGTATTAATGAAAAATATTGTTGGATAACTCATCATCCCCTATTTTTCAATCATGATATTTTGGTCATTGGTAAGATCGAATGAAATCAGACATGAACTAGTTAAGTGTGGATAATTAGAAACTCATAGAGAAACCATATAAATTACATGAAGCTGATCCAATGAAAATGGTAGGTAACAATATGGAAATATATATTCAAAATTATAAATTAAATAATATTCGTTAATATTATATAATTAAAAATGTGTTTATCCATGTTTCAATATGTAATATAGTCCACAAAATTATGAGAAGTATGAAAATTACTCATTATAGGATATAAAACAACAATAAAACCAAGTTTGGACTGATTTGAGAAGAATAATTGTATTCTATGATGAGGAAAGATGAGTCAATGAAACAGTTTTTTTAATAAATTACAAGTACACAAAATGGAATTTCATCATGTAGGGATGCATGTAACAACCCTAACCCTAATATTCCTAGATCTGGTGCCTTACTTTTTGTCATTAGCATAAATACAAGAATCAAATCCAGAAGGACTGATTCATTTGGTAGTTTTGGAAAACCAAATACATACATGATACACATTTTATATTATTAATATAAAATAAAACATAATTCATTACAAAATTAAATTATCAGTATCCTTTAAAATACATTCAATGGACTCATTTTCCTAACATTTGGATGGGAAAAAATATAATGGTGAGCAAAAATTATCTATAAGGGTTAAGTAAAACAAAAGCTATCATGAATCAATAAAAATAATCAATATTGAATGGTAGATTAATAAATAGATATTAAATTTATATAACTTGACTATCATTGTGAGATAAGGAATATTGAATATGGAATAATAAATAACTAGAAACACATTCCATTTAATCAATAAATTTTGAATAAAATGAATAAATTAATAATTTCATAAAAAATATCACGTATAATAATAATCACTGAATTCTCAAAGAAGGTAATTATTAATTACTTCACACCACGATTCTTAGGAACACAATACCATTACCATCAATACATTTCATAATACAATTTCAAACATACCAGGTATAAACTGACCTGATTTTTACAACAAATTTCTCTCATGAGATTACCGATGCATCATGGGGATTACTTTAAATGGTCCCCAACCCATGTATTACCAGTCTAATTAATTCCTTATATACTGAATAAATTTATTTAATTCATAAATAACGTGGATTATAAAATATCTGTATTGATTAAAGGATATCAATTTATCAATATCTCCCCAGTAAATCAAATAAAGTATAAAGTAAACACTATATAAAAATGTTATATGGTTTATAAAATAATCATATCTATTAAAAAATAATATGGGTATTAAAGATTAATTTAATTTCAAAAAAAATGCTTAAAATAAAGTGATTGTTTTAAAAGAATGTTAAAAAATAGAAAAGAAAGTGAGATTACAAAATAACTTTTACTACTTGGTAATTTTCATGTCAAAACCCCATGAATTAATAGATAAAATTAGAACTTTAAATACAATAAATAATGAGTGATTATTGATATTACATTTTAAATAGTAAGTATATACCCCACATAAAATTTAATTGGTTCATAATAACAAATATGTCATAATGAAATGTAATTTGAGACAAAATCCCTTACCTTATGCTTAATTTTTGTTGAAAAATCTTTAAAATCATGGATAATGGTTTTAAATATATTATTAACTTATATATGACCCATAATACTATTAATAATATCATTTATGACATTCATATAACATTTTTCCACATGTTTGTCAACTATGTTAATTGTTTTGAGTGTTAATTTCCTTGTTTTCTCATTCATTCATTACTAGTAACATTCTAATTCATGCAAATATTATTTAGTTCGATCCTATACAGAATAATAATATTGATAGAAATATCATATAAATACTTATTTTATATGTATTTATATTAATCCATAATATTTAGTTATAGGTAATGAAATATATTGTTCTAGGAGATGGTAGACCGTAAGTATGCATGAACACTATTTCTGTTATCTTTTCATATTGAAATAAAGAGGAGTCAATGATATTTATATGTATATTATAATTAAATTATAATTTAAATGTCATATATATCACATTTTTTTATTAAACTCATTCTTAATACATTACATATAAAGTGTGAACAAATCATAATGCTTTTTGTGGCGGTAATCAACTATACACGCAAGCGATAATGTTGTATTCCAAAAAGTAGAAAACATGAAGTTATTTGTGATATAATAATTATAGAAGAATAATAATATCCATAATATCATTTTTTATCATATAAAAACAGTATGTATTTATTTATTCCCAACATTGGGAAGTGTCAATGGAAAAATGTACAACCTCATTTCGCGAGGCAGTAGTCTATCGTACAAACGAACGATGATTTATTAACCCATTTGATGGAAGTGTGTGTGTTTTTAGGTCATAAAATTAACATAAAAACAAATAAGTATAGGGAAGATACTTATGTTCTTATATAATAATTTCATAATATAAATTGAATGATGTGGATTAAGAAGCAAAATAAAAATAATTTCAGAAGAACATTACCTATTATTTGGGTATCCTTTTTAGGTTTTAAGTAAAACCATAAAAGGTTTTCTTTCTACACAAAATAAGGATTCTAAGATGAGGGGATGAAATTTGGGAAGCGATTTTGATAGGGTTTGGTCAATCCAAATGTCTTGAGAGGTGTGAAAGGGTGGGGGAGGGGGAATAGTAGGTTCCGTTTTATAGTTTAGAAGGAGTATCATTCATGTAAATACTCAAATGTTTTCACTATTCAGAGGTATCCCTTATCTTATATGCCTACCGAATTGAATAATTATAGAGGTTGTGGGGAGGTATTTTTCCAATACAAACCTTCACCATACAAATATAAATTCATTTTTATAATCTTCATCCTTATCTTCTATAATTCCCTACTTTTATAATTTGTTTTCACTATGGTAAATGGTTTTATATCCAATGTAATTTATCAATTAAGAATTTGTAAAATTAAAAATTATTATAAAATTTAGACCCAACTATTCCTAAATATTACGTCTAATTTATAATATAAACATCCCATGTGCGTTGAAAATTAATTTTAACAGAAGAGCATGTAGTCTGAAAAAACAATGCTTTAACCCAAATCGTACTAATAAAGTTTTTCATATTTAAGGTTCAATTTGTTCATTATAAAGTATAAATGTGTCCATGAATGAAAAATATTTTATATTTATAAAAATTTAAAAAAGACTTTGAAGAATATATGTTTTTGAAATTTTAAATCTTTTAATAAGATAACATTAATTATAAAATAACATTAATTATAAAATAACATTAATGTCAATTTTGACAGTATTTATTTAAATTGAATTTATAAATCTGAAGGCAGTGATTAAATTTGAATATATTAAGTTCAACCATGTGTTACATGAGATATTGATGTTATAAAATAAATCATTCAATTTAATTCACTTTTAATATTTTTAGTATCATTAATTTTAGTTAATTATTAACAAAATAATTACTTAAATTGTGTTTCTTAAGTATTTAAAGAAATTATTTTATCTATAAAAATTAAAAATATATTTTAATTATAAAAAAACTCATATAACTTTAAAAATAATAATTATTACCTAATATGTGATTTCCCCTATCTCCAAACATTATAAATATTAATGTTATAAAAGGTTCCTTTTTCGTCTTCTTTCCTTACTTAACATATTATATTAGTCACTTTCATGTAATTGTATCCAAATAACCTAAATAAATAGATCCTAAGGTGTTAGAGGATGAAATAGTTCCATAAAATGGTTTTTGGACAAGTAGGTAGGTAATTTGACACCTTATATTCGATGTTTAACTATTAAGTAAACTGGTTTTTTACTTTAATCATTGTAATTAATTTCAAATATTTTCACTAATCACTTTGTTAAAAAAATATATTTTTACTTTTTCGAAATTATAATTTATTCTTATTAAAAATATATAATCCATTATTCCAAATTCAACTCAGATAAATGGAATGATTTGATTTAAAATTAATGTTACAGAAGGGGATAAGAAAGTGGTTTTTCAAAGTGAATGTGTTCAAATGTTTACAATGTTTTTAGATCTAAATTAATTATTCAAATTATTCCAATCACTTATATTGTATTAATCTATTTATTATTGAACTATGTTTACTTTAAAACTAACTAAAAATATAATTTATCAGTATAATTTATTTGAATGAAAATGTAGAATTCTATTAAAAATTCAGTATTTTTTAATATTCATCAAAAAATAAAACTTCTCAGAAGAATCTAAAAAATTCACACTAAGATATTTTTTTATATTAATATTAGTAAAATGATGTTTATTTATTCATATAAATTTTATAAAATTGGTAAAAATTAATTTTAAATTATGTGTGCCAAGCATGATTAAACCATCTTTTTAGAAAAATACCATTTTTTAGAAAACATTTCTTTTTCTTTCAAATGATTCTTAATTTATTTATAATTAATATATAACTAATAAATGTGTGTAAAATATTAATTTTCATAATATTTTCATTCCTATTTATAACCTCAATTCCAATGTCTAGTAGATAACTATAATTTTAAATAATAATATTTATATTATATTTTTGTTTTGTAAAACTCGATCTTGCATACAACACAGCCTAACTCAGTTTTGTGTGTACCAAAAGCTAAAATAAATATTGAATTTTTTATATGATATTGAATGAAATTTTATTATTTTAGAATTTTTTGGATGTTATATTCCCCCCACCTTAAAGAAATTTTGTAGTCGCAATTTAAACTTAAACATGGTAATCAAGGAAGTGATATTTGAAAATTCCTTTGTTGAAAACTCCACATAATTAAAAGGTTAAAAAAATTCATCTTAATAAGAGAGATAGGGAAGTAATAATTATATATGGGAAAACATATAACTGGGGTTCCATATATGAGATCATTGGTGTAATTTGAAGTTGTGTACATTGAAAGAAAAATTTAATAATTATAGAGAGTGATTGAGGACATTGATCACAAGAAAGTGGATGACAAATGGAATGTAAAGGGGATAAAAACATAAATTTGTGATGATTGAAAAGACCATATGTTCATAAAAAATGAGTATACTATGATAAATGTTTTGTTTCAATACCCTATTCCTAAATATAATGATTTATTTTACATTATATGAATATAAGGACAAATACTTTCCTAATAAATTTATAATTCATAAGAATAATTTCATTATTTAGTTGTACTTCCATAAATTTTCAATTCATCCCTTATTAAAATAAATTAATATATAAGAATGAATATTTTATCCATGAAGAACTAAAATTCACTTTTACCAGATCATAAGATCCCTAAAAGAGTGAAAATTATTTCTATCAATCTCTAACTATTTTTACAAAACTAATATGGTTATAACATGTAATCCAATATACATTAATCTACATATAGTGATATAATACAAAAATATATAAAACCTCATTCCAAGTTAATCTTAATATATTTTAAAAATTGTAAAATTTATGACAATTACAAAATATTTTTATCCAACAAATTAGAAGCAGTTCCAAGGTGGTTAGTGGTATGCAATTTACTTTATTCATATCAATTATATATTTATCCAAACATAATTATATCAACTTCAGAAACATATTAAGTATTATCTTTCCCTCTCCCATTCATTTTCTAAAAAAATTCAGCTTTCTTTTAAATAACTTTTCTTGTTACCATTCGACATATTCTCTCTAATCCTTAATTAAACAGTGCTTCAGTACAATCCAAATATTTTATATAATTATTAAAATGAGAGTATAATAAATAAAATATTTTTAATTCATATATCAAGGATTTAAATAGAAAATAAAATTAATCATTCAACTTTGGTTGTATTAAAATATTAAGCTTGACATCGATACCTTATATTATTCTAATGTATATTCCCTTCAATATTAGGGCATTCATTTTCATAATTCTATATAACATTATAGCTAAAAAAATCAATAAAAGTTTCATCTTTCTTAAATTTTCCCTCCTTTTCATGGTGAACCTTATTTCAACACTTATAAAAAACTCAATTTCCCTTCAAGAATTTCCTAAGGCAGTTCTTTCCATAGTGGTCACATGTGAGAAAATCCTCTTTTCCCTTCTTCCCTTTATCCATTAGTTTATCTATCATTCTATTATTCTCTTGTATCCATTTGAAGAAATATGATTTGTAGAATTATTTCTCTTTATTTATAGAATATAAAACTATTTTATCATATGAATTAAATTTTTAGAATTGATATCCCTTTGGATATGTGGCTTAAGACCTTCAAAGAAATGGTCAATCTTGCATTCTAGGTTCCGTATGAAATTTGTATCATACCGTTATAACCTTGTAAATGGAGATTCATATTCTGAAACACTTTATTTCTCATTTTGATTTAAACTAGTGGAATTTATATGTATCTCAATTTTTTCTTATGAGGGAAATATTTTTTATGATTGTCTCATTTAAAGATTTCCATTCCTTGAGTTCTATTCCTCTTGCTACCTTTTATTTTTGATCAATGACCATAATTGATCAACATATATAGTTAGACAATACACTATAAGTGTAACAATTTCCTTTTCACCACATCCTAATCCCATAAATATATTTTCCAAATATATAATCCATTGCTCAGTTTTCATAGGATCAGTAGCTTTACTAAATATTGGGGCCACTATCGCATAAAGCAATCAAACATCGGAGAATCTTGATATGAAATTGGTTCTCCATCTAATAAAGGTTATGTGTGTTAAACTTATCAAGATTACCTAATATATTCATATGTTTTTTAGTTATAATACCATCTAAACTAGATTCTACAATAGAAAAACCTCTTAATTATCCATGAGTATTGATACCATTATTCCTTATAGATTTCATCTCTAAACAATGAAATATATTGGATTATCTAATAAGATTATGAATATTAAATCATAATGTATAATTCCAAAACATTAGCATGTTATTCAACACTTATCCTCATATTTGGTATTTGGGTTATGTTACCCATTCTATGTTTTCTTAAATCTAGTTCCCAAGGATTCTATTAAACTTACTTTGATACCAACAGTAACGAACCCAACGCGAGTATGCACAAAGCTAGTTCCTTACTTTATTACATTGACATGATTAGAAGGAATCAAATATAAAAGGACCTATTATTTTAATAGCTTTCAAAAACAATATAAATATTTTATTACCATATTATTTTGGGAATAGAAAACAAAAACTAATACATAAAAAATAAAATGCTTATCATCCTTGAAAACTCATTCAATGTATTCCTCATCATAGCATGGGGAATGAAAAAAAAATATGGTTGTGGTCAAATTCCCAATAATGATTAAGTATATGGAAGATATCATGAATCAATAGGCATAATAAAAATTCAATGGCAGATAGATTAACACACTTTTCATTTAAATAACTTTAATATCATGTTGAGATAAGGGAGAATAAATATGGTAAGGTAAATAACTAGAAACACATTCCATTTAATTAATAATCTGTGAGTGATATGCATCTATAGATAATGTCATGGAAAAAATATCTTGTATAATAACAATAATTAAATTCTAAATGAATCCAGTGACTGATTATTAGACTTCATGTTTCTTGGATACGTGATACCTTTACCATTAAGACCTTTCAAAAGATGGTTTAAAACATATCGAGTAAAAACCAATCTGATTTGGCCAACTCATTCATCTCAAGAGACTACCGATGCATCAAGGGGATTACTTTAAAGGGATACCAAATCATTTTTTACTGGTCAAAATCATTCCTCATATATTAAATTAATCAATTTAATTCAAAAACAATGAACCTTATCAAATTTATATATTGAGTATAGGATGCAGATTTATCAATATTTCCCCAGTTGATCAAATAACTTTCAATATAAACACTATATTTGAAAATGGTATATGGTTTATAAAATAATCATATTCATTATAAAATAATATAGAATTTTAATAGTAATTTAATGTCTTATTAAATTTAATTGAAATAATGTGTTTGTTTTAAGAGAAAGAAAACATTCACAAAAGAAAGTGAGACACCATAATAAAATTTACAACTTGGTAATTTTCATATCAAAACCCCTTAAATAAAATAATTCAAATTGGAATTTAAAATAACCTGAAGTATAAATTATTAATGAAATTTCATGTAAAAGGAAGTATATACCACATAAAATTGAATTTGTGCATAGCAATAATGAAGTCTCAAAGGAATGTAAATTGAGATGAAATCTCTTACCTTACTCTTCATTTTAGTTGAATGCTAATTAAAAACCTGTATAATGGTTTTAATCATGTTATTATATTGTAAAATAACCATAACCATAATCATAATATCATATATGATATTTTTATAACACCTTACCATCTGTTTGTTATTTATTTTTACTGTTTTTGTGTTAATTTCCTTATTTTATCATTCATTATAGGCTATGAACATTATAGATCATGCACATATTATTTACTTTTATAATATCCATAATAATATTAATTATATTAATATAATATATATTAGTTATATATATATATAATTATATTAATCCATAATATTTAGTTATTGGAAATGAAATACACCATTCATAGAGGCGGTAGGCCATACATTCACATGAACGTTGTTTACATTATATTGTTATATTGAATGAAATAAAAGGAAATGAGATATATTTTTATTATAATCCTTTTTTTGTTTTTATTTCATATATATCACATATTTTTTCAATATCATCTTTAATAAATTCCTTTTAAATAGTTAATGAATCACATTGCTTTGCATGGTGATAGTCGACCGTACACACGAGCGACGTTTTCATTTACCCACAAATTAGAAAACATGAAGGTATTTGATATTTAATAATTCAAAAATCATAATAATATACTAAATATAATATATATAATATATTAATACCATTATCATCATTATTAAAAACCTTTCGAGGTGGTAATGGAAAAAAACATTCTCAGTTCCTGAGGCGCTAGATTGTCGTACAAAAAACGATGATTTGGTAACCCATTTGATGGAAGTGTATGTGGTTTTAAGTTATAAAATTAATATAAAAACATATATTTTTATGTTAGATTAATATTTTTTATATATTATTGTTATCAGATAAATTTAATGAGGTGGAGAAGGAAACAAAAAAATGCTTTTAAAAGAATGTTATCTCTTCATAGGTTATCCTATTTTGGTTTACAATAAAACCATCAATGATTTTATTCCGACCAAATTTAATTTGTATAATATAAGAGGAGGGATGTTAATAAGTGATTTTGGTAGGTTTTTTTCAATCAAAATGTCTTTATATGTGTGAAGTAGGGGGAATAATGACTGCCCTTATATAGTTGAGGAGGAGGGACATTCCAATAAATACTCAAAGGTATCAACTATTAGGATGTATCCTTTAACTTATGTGAATAAAAAATTTAATATTAATAGTTTTTATAGTTTATTTTTTTGATACACACCCCTACCACACAATAATAAATTTATTTTTATATTTTTATTCCTTAACATATATGTTTCCCTACTTTTACTATTTTCGTTTTTCACTATGGTAACTACTTTAATAACCTAGTTAATTTATCTATTATTACTAAATAAAAGTGATAGTTATTATAAAATTTAAAACCAATTATTACTAAATATTTTATCTAATTTATTAAATAAAAATATCAATTTTTTTGGAAAATTATTTTAACATAACTGCATGTAATCCCAAAAAACACTCCTTTAACCAAAAATGCACTTGAAATGTTTTTACTATTTAGGGGTCAAAATTTTCATTATAAAAGATATTAGTCTAAATATTTACCATATTTTATAATTATTGAAATTTACAAATAACTTGGTATAATAATTTTTTTTAGAAATTTTAAATCATTTAATAATATATAATTTACTATAAAATAACATTAATATCAATTTTGACATTATTTATTTAATTTGATGAAAATTATGTAATATGAATCTGTTAAGTTAAAACCTCTATAAAATTATATATTTATCTACAAATTTAATTTAATATAGTAATTTATTCAGTTTTCTTCACATTTTAATATTTTCAATATCATTTATTTTAAGTAATTATTAATTAAATGATTCCTACATTAGCGTTTAATAAGAATTTGAAGTAAATAATTAATCTATAAAAAAATTAAAATAAATTATCATTATAAAAAATCTAATTTACCTTTCAAATTAATATGTATAACTAAAAATATTATGTTTTGTACCTATCTCAAAGCATTAAAAATATTAAAGGTAAGAAAGGTTCCTTTTTTATCTCTTTCCTTAATTAACTTATTATATCGGTCACTTCGATGTAATAATATCCCAATGACACATAAAAATATATAATATGTAGTTATGTTTCTAAATATGTGCATTAATGGGGTGTTGGACAAGTTGGTATGTCATTTTACACCTAATATTCTACATTTAACCACTAAGTAAACTCATTTTTACCTTAATCGTTGTAATTAATTTTAAATGTTTTCCCGAACCACTTTGGTATGAATTTTTTTTGGAATAAATTATAAATTATAAATTATTCTTATTCAAAATATTTAATCCATTATTCCAAATTTAACCCACAAAAATAATATAATTTAATTTAAAGTTAATCCTGTAGAACTAATGAGAATGTGGGTTTTTAAAGTGAAAATGTTCCAAAGTTTACAAAGCTGTCAGATATAAATTAAATATGAAAATGATTCCAATGAAGTATATTTGATTAATTTATTTAATATTTAATAAATATTACTTTGAAATAAATATAAAATATAATTTAACATAATAAGTATTTAAATGAAAATGTAGTTTTCAATTAAAATTCATTATTTTTTACTATTCATCTAAAAATGAAACCTCTTTAAAGAAAACAAAAAAGTTCCCTAACATAATTTTGATATTAAAATTAATAAAATTAAGTTTAGTTTTTCTTATATATTTTATTAAAGGGGTATAAATTAATTTTAAATTATGTGCGATAAGAATGAGTAAGCCTTCTTTTTAAAAAAAATATGGTTTTCAAAAATCAGTTTGATTTCTTTCAAATAATGATTATTTTATTTATAATTAATAGATATCTAATTAATGTGTTTGAACTATATATTTTAAATATTTTTTTATTTCTATTCAAAACCTTCATTCCAATAGATAGGTGATAACTATTATTTTAAATAATAATAATAATAGAATATCGTTGTTTGGTAAAAATCGATCTTGTGTGAAACACATAACATCTCATTTTTGAGTGTACTATAAGATAAAATAAATATTTAATTTCAAATAACCTGTTTAATAGAATTTAATTATTCTAAATTTTTTTGGGTGCTACAATTCACATGAAAATACGTCTCTAGTGGAATGGGTATTGAGAGAATTGCAAAAAAGTTGGCATGAAAAGAATGTAGTGATCAATGAATGGATTATTTATAATAAGAATAAAATAGATGGACTAATTAGTTATTTACCATTTAATGAACATTATATGAAAAATTTTATGATGATAAATATACAAATAATAACGTTATTACTTTTAAGTATAAAGTTAAGGTATCCTTTAACATCTTCTAAATCAATTTTTTATGAATGTGATAATGTGGTTTCACATTTTAGCATAAATGATTATAAGTTTATGATAAAAAATGGGGAACGATGCAATTCAATAGAATTAATATAAATGAGTATAATAATACAAAAAATAATGATGTGTTTGAATCAAATTTTTATGAGTGTAAGAGGAAAGGAAACATTGAGACTGATTTTCCTTGAATAAAAAATTTCAAGAAATATAAAATCAAGAGGAAAGAAAAGAAATCATTTTTGGAGATTGATATGTTTCCTATAGTTAAAATTCTTATAGTGAAATAAGAAGTTAATTGGAAAATGGGAACCTTTACTTTATGGATATATATTTTGAGGTATCTAACTCTTTCATTACTCAATTAATAACTACGACTAATATTGATCCTAATCTAATTAATATAGATAAAAAAGAAACTAATTATTGTTTTAGTTCTAATTCTAATTTTATTTATTCAAAATTGAAAAAACTATTTAAAGAGAATATGTAATTGAGAAATGATAATTTTAGGGTTGCTGAAAAATATTATGAAATAACAATTTAAAATAATAAAATGGTCAATGAAAATAGGAAATGAAAAATGGGATGTAAAAAATAAAAATATCTTCATTTCAAAGACTGAGGAATAAAAAAATAATTTTAATTATGAGATATTGAAACTAAGAGATGCAAAGGACTGAGTTATGGATATTATAGAAGTAAATGATAAATATCATAAAAAGAATTTAATTTAGTCTCAGAGAGAATTCTTAAAGGTTAGAATGAGTATTTGAAGCTCAAGAAAGAAAATAATAATTTTGAAATATAACTTCTAGTTTTAATAAAAAGTTTACAATGATTTAGAATATATTAAAAAAGAGAATATTAATTTTAAAAAGAATGTATCTAATCATAAATAATCATTATGTATATTTTATGAGTAAAATATAAATATAATTTAGTGATGTCTACGATGAAATCAAACTTTAATAACAATGCTTTTGGTTATAACAACTTTTCCCTCATAATTAATATGGATAATTTTGTTAAAATATAAAAATGAAGTAATTCGAGTTTGAAATTATTAAAATTTATAATTTAAAGTAATTATAAAAATTAAATAACTTAAATAATGAAAAAATCATTCTGGAATATTAATAAATTTATTGTTGAAGATTTTTTTTAAAAAATCCCACAAATATATGTTTTGAATATATTTTGGTGCCAAAATATTCTTCTAAAAATTTTATTAGATCAACATTTTCAAAGGTAAAGAGAAAATCTATTTGATTGATATATTTCATGAAATATAAATTAGAAATATAAAAGATTCATTATATCTAAACCGGGGGTGTTCTATACACAAGACACATGATATTAATTTTTTTTCCATCTTTCAGTTTATGGGATTGAGGCATAGTTACATTTTCTTAAAATTATAAATGTATGATTAAAGTGATAATAAAAGTTTATTTTTCTAAAAATATTATTTTTACCAAATTTATCATCTATAGATGGTTTAAATTTTTTTAATATGTATATCAAAAGTACATAATGATGGATTAAATTTTATTTTTAAAATTGATAAATATATAGTTTTGAAAAATATATCTGATTAATTTTGTAGAAATAGAAAATATAATGTTTATACTATTGATTTTTTATGATCTAAACAAATAAAAAGGTAAATATTTTAATGGTGTAGAAGTAGATAATATTTTTTTGGCATATGAGACTTGGATATGCTAACTTTAGTATATTTAATTTTTTTTTCAAATCATAAACAATTTTTATAATTTCAAAAAGTTAAATAAAAGCAGGTATTTTGATTGTGATTCATGTTTATGGTGTAAAAACATAAATAATGATTTAAATATGAGCATGTTCTCAGTGCTTCTAAATTTATTAAATTCTTATATATTATCATTTTTGACCCTTTACAACCTATTAATTTAATATGAAATTAGTATATATTTCTAATTGTTTATGATTATAGTAGATTCACATGGATATATTTATTATCAGATAATATTAAAAATCTAAATGGTTATCGTTTCTTTACAAAAAGTTATACAAAATTTAAAAAATCAATCAATATTCACTATTAGAAGTGATTGAGGTGGTTATTTTTTCATTATATTACCTTAATATTTTAGGGATGAAAATGGATATAATAATAATTTTTCCCCTTAGAAACCAAAAAAACATTGTGTGGTTATAACGCCCCAGCCATAAAAAATACATAATCTTAAATTAATCTAATAATTCACATTGAGGATATTTTATGGTTTAGAGGTTTTGATAATTAGGTCATAACTTATACATAACAATTTGAATATTACATGTAGACACTTCTACTCAGCATCTATTTTTTTTCATAAAATAAAAACTCTTAAAAGAAAAGAAACATGTTTAGTTCCATTTTTTAATAATCATGAATTTTCCTTGATCCAATCCTTGACCCTAATCTAATTTAATTATTATGAAAAAAATTTCAATAACATGGGATGAGCATAAAAAGCTCAGTAAGGGATACAAAAAGAAGCAAAACTGTTAGTTTTCAAAAACAACAAATAAACCATGAATACATTATCATAAGTAATACTTTCACCTTTATGAAGTAGTTAATACTCTTCACTAAATAAAATCCCATTGATTATCCTTTTTTAAACAAAATATCTCTATAAAAACCATAGAACACACACATAACATATAAAGGTAACTTGGGACATAAACATACTTGAATGGAATAACCATACGGTCGACGTCCACACATATCACTAAATAGAATAGCCATGTGACTGACTTTTATACCCAATGAATTGGAGGTTATAAGATAGCCACCAGTCCTGGTTTATCACGACACCACCCGTCATTTGGTTTATCACGTAACCACCCATCACTTTTCCAAGTACCATTATAAAATCATAACACATAAAATATTGTAAATATAAAAATCCCACTAATAACATATCATTTGCAACCACAAGAAACCATTTCAAGATATTGAAATAATAAATCCATTTCAAAAACCATTTCAATACCAAAACACCCCATAATAGAATAAGGTCTTTTTTTTCATTTTAAAAAAACATTAAGGATTACAGAGGAAGCCAAATAATGATTATGGTGGTGGAGAGGTCATTGTCACCGAAAACATTAAAAAACTCCTTTTTTTATTTAGTAAAATGCTTCATAGATAAAAAATTCCCTTTAAATAAAATTAAATTTCAAAGGGGGTTTATTATACACCATATAAAATAACAAGGTGTATATTAGCAAAACATGCCTCAATTAAAGGAGATTGAGACGGAGTCTCTTACCTCATGTATGACATAACTCATTTTTTCTTTATTTTCCAGAATAATAAACTTATGTTAATTACTACTAGATTAAGAACCATTTTAGAGTTTATTATTATTTTTATGTAACTTATTTCCTTACTATAACAATCAGTTAATTATTTGAGTTTATATCGAACATTTTGTCGAAGTTCAGAACTTGAGTAAAAAATGAACTGTTATAATTATAAAATTATCCATGTGGTCAGATGTCCATTATATCCATAATGATATTCATAAAATATATATATATATATATCATATATATCTAGTATATATGTATTTATAATATTCCATATAATTTGGATACATGAAAATGAAATGCACCATTCATGGAGATGGTAAGTCATGCATACGCATGAACGCTACTTCCGTTTCATTTTTTTCATTTTAAAAGGACGAAAAACAAAATTATACATAGTTATATTATTATTCCATTATAATATAATATTTTATATACATTTTTTACGTCTATTAAGACCATCCATTATACATTCCATGTATGGTATGAATGAGTCATATCATTTTGAGGGGGCGGTAGTCTGTACTTCCTAAAATTAAATTATAGTATATTTACAATATGAATAGAATTGAGGTACATTCTAAAATACAATTAAATAAGAATAGAGATAATATAAATGTAATTAATATCCTATATAATTATAGTTCCATCATAATGTAAACCATAAGAGGTGGTAGGAGATGATTGAACAATCATCGTTTCGTGAGGTAGTAGTTTTCCATTCACAGAAACAATATGCTCTTTACCCATTATACAGAGGTGCGTGTAAGTGTAGTTCTAATAATTCTCATAAAAAAATCCTAGTATGTTGAGGATACTAGTTTTTTTATATAAAAAAATAATAATAAGATCATATATATTGAAGAAGTAAAATTAATGAAGAGAACTTGAGGGAAGACGTTACCTTTAAATCCGGTAACTCCTATTGGTTTGAACCAAAAGGATTTCTTAAAGTGCCTTATACCTAAGGTAAGTATTCTAGGATGAATAGAGGGAAGTTGGGAGATTATTTTGGTAGAGTTTGGACAAGAAAATGGGCTTGATATGTGTGAGTAAGGGTTATATGTGATGGATTTTTATAAGGGCGAGGATGGAGTCTTTAGGAAAGTTTGAAAACATTATTTTATTATAAAATAAATTTCTGTATCAAAAGGTCCCAACCTCATAAAAAAAGAATATAATATAACTATTATTATAAATACTCTCAACCAATAGTTTTTAGACAAGTTTTGGTTTAATTATTAGCCTTATCATTTAGATTTAACCCTTAGTTATCAAATTTAACTTTGACCACATCTTCTTATATATTCAAACTATATAGTTAATATAGTTACTATAAAATTCCAAGAGACCCAACATGGATCTTTAATGAATTTATTAACATTATATATGTAACTTATAAAAATCATAGATTTTTAGGGCTATTTTATTATTAAATAAAATATTAATTGATTTAAAAAATCATTTATGTCAATTTTTATACTATTTATATGGTGACTTTTAAAAAATTCCAAAACAATTTGATTATTTCGAAAACCTAAATTAATTTAAATATAAAAAGTGATAATAATATCTAAAATTAATGGCTGTCATAAAAAGTTACAAAATAAATTTATTTTAATATTTATAATCTCATTTATTTAAAACATTCATTAATGAGGTAATCATTACATCATCATTTTGTCATAAATAAATAAATTTATTTGATGTATAAAAATTATAAATAAATTACCAAGATTTAGGATATATTTTTATATTTATAATGACAATTTATAGTTAAAAATATCAATTATATAACCGCACATTAATTTTTTTTAGAAAAACAATACATGTTTATCATATTTTTATTTAAACATTAAATAAAAAGTTATTAATGTCGTTATATTACCCAAATAGATTTCAAAGGCCAAATACATCACCCATGGATATTATTGGTCAGTCATGACTCATCCAATAATGTTAGGACAAGTGTTAAGGTAATTTTATATTATTAAAATATTATTTTTACCTTTAATTACCATATTTACCTTAAACTGTGGTAAATAAAAATCAAAAGTTACTGTTAATGAAAATTTATTTTCATCTATTAAACAAAATTTTACTTAATTATGACAACCATATATGTCAGATTTTTAAAATTCAATTAATAGAGGTGGTAAATTTTCATTTAAAAGAAAAAGTCAGTTTTTTAACAACTATGCAGTGTTTTAACAATTCATAAAAAATTGAAGGTTTTCAGAAAAATACCAAAAATCCAGTAAAATAAAATATTAATATTTAGAATTAAAAAATTATGTCTATTTTAGAAAATTCAAAAAATAGATATTGAATTAATTAATTAAAAATTAATTCATTTTCTCAAAACCAGAAAGCGTGTTTTAAAGAAGCAAAAACTACTAAAAGATTGAGATGTATTTATGTCCAATTTCAAAGTGAAATTGCTTCCAATGACCAAAATTAGATTAAATGGTAAAAATATAATCCAATTTTAATTTAAATCCATTTTAAAATATTATCTATCCATATAAATAAATCACATTAAAATACATTTTTGACATAAAATATAGCATTTTTCAAGATTCATTAAAAAATGAACTTTACCAGAAAAATATAAAAAATCTACCCGAACTAAATTTTGATATCCCACTTCTAAATAAGAAGTTTATTTTGTTAAATAAAACATATTAAAGTGACAAAAACTATATTTAAAAGGGGTTTTCCATCAAAAGGCTGTAAAACTACCTTTAAAAAAATATTAGATTATTTCATGCTTAAAATTGGATTTATTATCATTTTAAGCCTCTAAAATTTATTGGATAAATGTAAAGATATTTTTGAAATTTTTTTAATAATAATATGGTTAGTTCTATTCATTCCCACCAATAAAATGGAAAGGCGTTAACTACCATTTAAAATAATATTATATTATTATTTTTCCATATAACTCAATGTTGTGTGCACGATAAGATTTCAAAAAAAACTTGTCATTGTGTATTGAGTATGCTATCAGACATAGAATCACATTTATTATAAAATAAATATTTAATTCAGAAATATTAATAAATATGAAAATTTCATATTCTTTATTTACCTAGGATGTTACATCCTTCTCCCTTTTGGAAATTGAGTCCTCCAAATTTTAAAATTAGGCTCAGAAACATCATTAAAAGTCCCACATCAGAATAATAGTCAATTATACTATCACTTAAAAGAAATAAGAGAAGTACAAAGGCCACCTGAGATAACACATACTAGAAAAAATATTCCAAATTAATCCCATTATCAAAAGATCCATAATACTTCCAAGCATTTCATCATCCAAAAATCTACCATAAATCTTGAATCCCTTGTATGTAGACTTCTTACTCATTCAACATTCTTCATGATCCATTAACCATTCTTTTCAAACATATTCCGTAATACTTCTTTCCTGAAAAAAAATCATGCATCATATCCTAAGAATCAATAATGTCGAAACAACCACTAAGAAATAATCCATACCTTTCATTAGTCATTTTGAGTTTCCTTATCCTCAATTGGAATGGAATTAGGAATAGGTATGTATATATTTTTACAATCCTGCTGATCCCATTCCCAAAACTTCTTCGTAGGACATCTATTTTTATAATGACCATGCACACCACATATAAAACATTAAATTGCTCCTTCAGAAAGAACTTATTTTACTTTTATGTTGTCAACAAGATGCTTCCTTTTTTCAGGGAAGGTTATTGATTTATGACTTTCATTACCACATCTGAAACACCTTCCCATCCATTTGAAGCATTTTCCTAGGCATTTATTTCCACAACCTTGACACATAGGTTTTGAAAAATACTTAACAATATGGTTATTTTCTAAACTCCCATTGGGATTTGTTTCTCGCATATATGAATCCTTATAAAAATCACCAAGGTTTAGGTGGTCAATAATGAATCCAGATAGTTGGTTAAGAATAACCCCAAGATTTATCATTGAAACTCCCATTTTAGTCAGTTTCTCATTCTAAAAACCACCACAGTTTCCTTTACATCCATTTTTTACTTTGGTGCCTGCTAGATCCAACTATTTACTAAAACCAAAAAGGTCAGTGTGAGTATATACAAAAAATAATCATATAATATCTTATGAGGAGGGTAAATACTATAATATAATTATTCATGTTATCTTAAACTCATTCACTTCATCTAAAATAACTATGACTCTTTCTAATACCCTAACCATTATGGTTATGTCACTTATACTAAAAAACACCCTAACCTCTAAATTTATCTAAACTGACCACTAATACCAACTATAAGGCCCCAACATTAAACATTACATAATCTTGAATTATGTTAATAATTCACATTGAGGATGTCTTCCGGTTTGGAGATTTATATAATTAGGTCATATCATATACATAACATTTTTAATATTACATGTAGACACTTCTACTCAGTATCCATTTTTTTCATAAAATATAAACTATTAAAATAAAAGAAACATGTCTTGTTCCATGATTTAATCCTCATGAATTTTCCTTGATCCCATCCTTGACCCTAATCTATTTTTAGTCCAGTGAAAAACATTTCAAAAACATGGTATGGTCATAAAAAGCTCATTATGCGATACATAGAGAAGGAAAACTATTAATTTTTCAAAACATCAAATAAACCATGAATACATTAATATAAGAAATACCTTTTACATTTATGAAGTAGTAAATACTCTTCATTGAATAAAATATCATTTCTCTCTATTTTGTAATCAAAATATTACCATAAAACCCATAGAATGCCCACATTACATTTAAAGGTATCTTGGGACATAAACATACTTAAATGGAATAACTATATGTTGGAATTACACATATATCACTAAATGGAATATCAATATCGCTGACTTCCATACCCAATGAATTGGAGGTTATAATTTAACCACCCATCCTGGTTTATCAAGGCACTACCTGTCCTTTGGTTTATCACATAACAACCCATCAAATGTTCAAGTACCATTATAAAATCATAACACATAAAATTTTTCCAATATAAACATTCCACTAATAACATTTAATTTTCAATCACAAGATATAATTTCAAGATATTGAAATAATAAATACATTTTAAAATCCATTTTCAATATTGGAACTACCAAAAACATAATAAGGGGTTTCATTTTCATTTTAAAAAAACATTAAGGATTATAGAGGAAGCCAAATAACGATTACGGCGGCAGAGAGATCATTGTTGCCAAAAACATTAAAAACATTCCTTTTGTCGTTTCGTAAAATGCGTCATAGATAAAATGTTCCATTTGAAATATATTGAAATTCAAAGGGGATTTATTATACATCATATAAAAGGAGTTTTATATTATCAAAACATGCCTCAATGAAAGGAGATTGAGATGAAGCCCCTTACCTCATGTTCGACTTGACTCGTTCAGTCTTTAATTTCATGTATAATAAACATAAGTTAATTTCTTATTTATTGAGAAAATTTTTCAAGATTTTTATTGGTTTTATGTCACTTATTACCTTGCTATATCAATCAATTAATTATTTGAGTTCATATCAGACATTTTGTCGATGTTCGGAACTTGAGTCAAAAATAAACTTGATATATTTACAAATTGTCCATGTGGTCATAAATATATTATCTCCAGAATTATATTCATGATATATATATATATATATATTTTATATATATCAAGTATATATGTATTTAGAATATTCCATATGATTTGGATATATGAGAAGGAAATGCACCGTTCATGGAGACAGTAATCCGTACGTACGCAAGAACGCTACTTCAATTTAATTTTTTTCATTTTAAAAGGAATGAAAACCAAATGATACAAAAGTATACTATTATTCCAGTATAATATAATATTTTATATATGTTACGTATGTTAATTATCACCATACATTATACATTCCCTACATCATATGAACGAGTTATATCACATTGAGGGGCGGTAGTTTGCATTTCCTCAAATGAAATTAGCGTATATATTCATCATGAAAAGAATAAAGATATATTATAAAAGATAATTAAAGAAGCATATAGATAACATAAATATCATAAATATCATATATAATTATAGTTCCATCATAATGGACACTATAAGAGATGGTAGGAGAATATTGAAAAATCATCGTTTCGTGAGGCAGTAGTTCGATGTCCACCGAAACAATATGTTCTTTACCCATTAGACAGAGGTGTGTGTAAGTGTAGTTAGAATAATTCTCATAAAAACAACCTATAATATTGAGGATACTATTTTTTTATATAAAAAATAATAATAAGATCATAAGCATAGAATATGTAAAATAAAAGAATAAAACTTGAGGGAAGACGTTACCTTTTAATCGGGTAACTCCCATTTGTTTGAACCTAAAGGCTTTTTAAAGTAATTTTTGTATAAGGTAAGGCTTCTAGAATGAATATAGGGATGTTGAGATCTTATTTAGACATAGTTATGATGAGATAGGGGGATTGAGAGGTGTGAGTAAGGGTAAGATGTGATGGCTTTTAATAAGGGGGAGGGGCTCTTTAGGAAATTTGGAAATATTATTTTATTATAAACTAAATTTCGATATCAAAAGGTCCCAAACTCATTAATTTAAAAGATAAGATTAAAATTATTCTAAATCCTCTCAACCAATAGGTTTTAGAAAAGTTTTGGTTTCATTTTTAACCTTATCATTTAGCTTTAACCATTAGTTAACTAATTTAACTTTTACCACGTTTTCTTGTATATTCATACTATATGGTTAATATAGTTACTATAAAATTCCAAGCGACCCAAAATGGATCATTAATGACATATTTAACATTATATTTGTAATTTGGCCGAATCACATTTTTTTAGAGGTATTTTATCATCTAATAAAATATTAATTGATTTAGAAACCCATTTATGTCAATTTTTTTTACTATTCACATCACGACTTTTAAAAAAATAAAATACAACATTATTATTTTTACAAAACATAATTAATTTAAAGATAATAAGTCATTCGCATCTATAAAATTCGTCTATGGCTCAAAAAGTATCAAAATAAATTTATTTTTATATTTATAATCTCATTTATTTAAAACATTCATTAATGATGTAATCATTACATCATCATCATGTCATTAATAAATAAATTTATATGATGTCTAAAAATTATAAATAAATTACCATGATTTAGGAAATATTTTTATGTTTCTAATTATTATTTATAGTCAAAAATATCAATTATAAAACCCCACATTAAGATTATTTTATCAAAACAATATATGTTTATGATATTTTTATTTTTTACATTAAATAAAAAGTTATTAATGTCATTATATTACCCAAATGTCTTTCAAAGGACAAAAGTATCACCCAAATATTTTATTGGTTGGCCATGACTCATCCAATAAGTTTAGTCCATGTTTTAAGATAATTTTATAATTTTATAATATTATTTTTACCTTGAATGACCATATTTACCGTGAACCGTGATAAATAAAAATCAAAAGTTACTATTCACCAAAAATTATTTTAATTCCATTGAACCAAATTTTACTTATTGATAAAAACCATGTATTTAATATTTTTGAAATTCAATTCACAGAAGTGATAAAATTTCATTTGAAAGAAAAAGTTGGGTTTTTAACTACTTTGTAGTGATTTCACTATTCATCAATAATTGATGGTTTTTAGATAAATTACAAAAAATCTACCAAATAAAATTTTGATATTACAAATTCAAAAATGATTTAAATTTTACCAAATTCAAAATATATAAATTTCATTAATTAATTTAAAATTAATTCCTTCTGTAAAATCTAGAAAGCATGTTTTTAAGAAGTAAACACTACTAAAAGATTGACATGTATTTATGTCCAATTAAAAAGTGAAATTTCTTCCATTGACCAAAATTAGATTAAATAGTAAAAATATAATCCATTTACACTCTAAAACCATTAAAAAAATATCATATATCCATATAAATAAATCATATTAAAAGACATTTTTCACAAAAAATGCGGTATTTTTCACTATTCATTAAAAATGAACATTATTAGAAAAATACCAAAAAATTTTCCAAAGTAAGTTTTGATATCGTTCTTATATAGAAAAAGTTTATTTTTTCAAATGGAACTTATAAAAGTGAAAAAAATTATATTTAAAAGGGTTTATCCATCAAAAGGCAGTAAAACAACCTTTAAAAAATAATAGAGTATTTCATGCTTGAAATCAGATTCATTCTCATTTTAACCCTCTATAATTTATTGAATAAATGTAAAGACATTTAAAAAACATGTTTAATCATAAAATGGTTAGTTATACTCATTACCTTTCATAAAATGGCTAGGCGTTAACTACCATTTAATTTAATATTATATTATTATTTTTCAGTATAACTCAACGTTGTGTGAATTGTAATATTTCAAAGAAACTTGTTTTTGCGTGTTTAGTGCGCTATTAGACATATAATCCCCTTTAAATTAAAATTAATATTTAATTAAAAAATAATAATAAATATTAAAATGTCATATTCTTTATTTACCTGGGATGTTACAGTTGGTGAATGGAAGAATAGTTTAATTCCTAAAATGGATAGATCGGATTATTGATTTTAATGTGCCTAAATAGTTTTGGTCAAAATATTTAAATAAATCTTTCATATTTTAAATAGTACCTCTATTAGACAATTTTAAATAAACCAAATTACGAACAATTTGAAGGGTTTAACCATAAAATTAGATATTTTAATGTGTTTGGTTTAAATTCCTTAATATTGAATCAAAAGGATAATTTATATAGTATAGATTATAATAGTGATGAAGGAATATTTTTGTGTTATTTTAGTATTAGTAATTCTTATAGAGTTCTAAGTAAAATAAAAATAGTTTTTGAAGAGCATGTTCATGTTAATAATTATTAAAATAAAAATTTCAAGTAGAATTTATATTTAAATAATGATTAAAACGAATTTAGGGAATTCAATTTTTGTGAAGATAATGGTATATAAAATGATAATTCATTAGTTGAGTGGGATATTTTTTTCAAAATGATCCTAAATAGTGTAAAATGATTAAATATCTTGATATTGAAAAAATAATTTGAAATATTGAATCTAACATACTTTTTGAAGCTTTTAGGTTCTTTTAGCCTTATGATTTGAACATCCTATGGTTGGATCTGGGTTATGGAAAATTTTAGAGTCATTTAAAATTTCTTGGAAGTATCAAGGCCTGTGCGAGGATGATTCATGTTTAGGGAAAACATTTATGTTCATCCCTGAAAACCATGTTTCATATGTTATAGTTCTAGAGGGGGTGGGGTCAAGTTCTATCAATCCATGTGGCCTCTCACAAAAATTATTCAACTAGGGAGAGTGGGGAGAACATGGTTCGAAAAAGGTTATAAAACCAAGTGGTGAAACCATGAAATATTTTTTATGTATCCTAGGATAGAGTACATGGTTTCCATAAGGTTTGTCAGAAGATATTACCAAATGGTGATACTCTCTCTAAAGTTTAATGTGGGTGCATTTTTAGGTTCATAGTATGTGATAACCATGTAGTATATCCTAGGAAACAATCATATGAGAATTTATTCATCCAAAAATTTAAATTAAATTCTTAAAAACCCTAATTAAATTTAAAACTCCTCCTAGTCAAAACTAATTGTACCCTCTCAATTTTGGATTCTATCAAGAGGTAATTTTGACTGGTCCAACCTATTTTAATCTTTTATTAAACAACACTTTTATTTTTTACCTCTATAGAAAGTGAAACATATTTTATTGGGAATTATCATTTGTAATAATCTAACCATCCTTGAGAGTGGTGAATCCTCTTGTTGTTCAAATATTAGAGCCTTGTTTTGATTAATTGTATTTCTAGGGGTTCTCCTTTGATCTCCCTTACATCGAGTCTTCATTGAAGATTCCAATTTTGGTGGTATATTGATCATGTAACTAAATGTAGAGGTTTTCATAGGGAGTTTTCCAACACATGAACCCATGGTTTCTTGCTGGATTTAAAAATAATTATCAATTGATTTCCCAAAATTTAATCGATATGATTTAATTATTGATTTCCACACAGAAAGAAATTTTAAAATAAAATCCTTTTCTGAAGTCATTGAATATATTTGGTTCATTATTAAAAATTATGGATTTAGATTTCATTTAATGTTATGAAATGAAATGATATTTATTTTTAAGGAAAATTTAAATAAATAAAAGGTGAATTTTGAAAGAATTAACTTCATAAAAACCCATGATTTGGTTTTGAATATGAAATAGAATGATAAAATATCGTATTAGGAATTTGAAATTTGAAAGATTAATTGAATTGAAAATAATTATTTTCCCATTATTTATTGATTGATTTATTGAAAGAACATGTGATCTAGAGTTGTTTGTGGTTTACCTTGACTTTAATTCTAGGACTATCACTCCATAGTAGTGGATTGAGGATGAAAACACTGAAAAAAATCATTTTTCTATATTTTCACTGATGAATTCAGGATTGATTCTATCCGGACGCCATTATCCTTACGTATATGTTAACAATTTGAGATATGATTTTTTGAATAAGTAATAGGATGCTACAAGATATTGGAAATAACAAATCTCATGGAATATGAAAATTGTTCTTCATTATGATTTTATTATTATATGAAATTTTTTATTGAACTTTTTCATTCAGGACCATTTATTTTATGAAAATTTTCATTTAAGTCTTACTTTTTTTAATTCCCATATAATTTATTTCATATATTTTTTTTCTGAAAGTATGAAAATGATTTTATATACATTTTGTTTATTTATACTGAATATTGAATGGTTTATTATTTATTTAATTTCTTATAGAAGGTTTGGTAATATTACACTGGGCTATTTTTATCACACTGTAACATTTCATTTAGGATTTTGTGTATTATGTTATCCCATATCTAGGAAAAAGTAAATCACCACTTGGAGGTGGTATGTGTTATTGACTTGTAGGATATTTGGTGATGGAACTGATTGATAGAGCTCTGATCCACCTTGTACATGGATATTTCTAAGAATTTTCCTTTATAGAAATTTCTATTGTTTATTTTTTGTGATACCTTTTGGTATTTTTATTTGTCTTATTTTGGTATTTCATTCTCCTTGATTAGAAATTTCATATAGATTGTTTACAAATTTATCTCCATTTTTCTATATTGATTGATTATTACTTTGATGAAATCATTCCATTTGACTTTTTTAATTCCCAAGAATTACTTACTAGCCCATAGGGATCGGGAAATCTCTTCAAGTCATGTTACTTTTCGATTAGGTGTGTATGTACCATGGTATTTAGGTTGGTTTATAACATTGAATCAGAATAAAATTGTAAATATATTTTTCATTTCAGTGATAATTCTATATTTGTTACTAACTTTATGAATATTAACACTGATAATTATATAAATGATTAATATTAGACTAATTATATGCATGTGAAATTAAATTATGTTTAATAAAATATAGTGTGTAATTTGGATGAATTACAAAAATAATAATCAGATAATAGAGAAAAAATTTATTTTTCATAATAAACAAGATGAATCAAAAAAGAGATAAACATGATGAAAAACTGGTAGCTCAAGGTTATACCAAGGAAGAGGGAACTAAAATTGAATATTTTTTCCTCCTAATTTTAGGACATAGGCTATATGAATTTCAATATCATTTTTTTGTTTTAAAATATGAAATTATTTAAAATTTTACTAAATGGTTTATTTTGTAATTTAATAATTTTCGAAGATGTATTTGTTAAACAACCCCATGGATTTTAAAATGATAATTTTCCAAATCATGTTTTTAAACCTATAAATTATTTATAATCTCATAAGAAATATCATAGAGATTGTTATGATAGAATAACTAATTTTTTATGGAAAAATAAATTTTCTAAATGAAAGGGTGATCTTACATTATTTATTAAAAATTGATCAAATGAAATTTTTATTGTAAAAATATATGTTTATGATAAATTAATGTGTTCTAAAAATTATTTACTTTCTAATCCTTTTTCTAATCTAATGAATACTATGTTTGACAAGAGATTAATAGGAGAATTGAAATTTTTTATTTTATTTAAAATTAATTAATGAAAAGATGGTATTTTCTTAAATCGGTCTAAATATTGTAAAAGAATTTTTAAAAGGTTTTCCATTGATTCTTGATATTATATTAAAATGTCTATGAGTACAAATTTCGTTTTTTTGGTTTGGATGAAAATATATAATGTTTTCATGTTAAATTTTATAGATTTGTGAAATGAATGTTTTTTATATTTTATTGCATCTCATCTAGATATAAATTTTTTTGTTTGTTTGTGTGCTTGATTTTAATTAAATCACAAGGAAAGTCACCTTAAAACTATCAAGAGAGTTATTATATATATCTGTGGAATTTTTAGTACTTAATTATTTTATTCAAATAATTGTTTTTTAAAATTTAATAACATATTATGACATTGACATTGGGGGATGTAGGATTTATCTAAAAATCCCAAAAATATGTTCGGTTTTCTTAGAATGAATTTAATTTCAGGGTGTTCTAAGAAATAACTATTAGTTTCATTTTTTAAAGATTAGGCTAATTATGTTGCTCTTACTAGTTTTTTCTCAATTTATTTTGCTTAAAATTCATCATCTGATTTTAATATTATCTTAGTTAAAATTCTAATATTCTGTAATAATTATAGTGTTATTAAATTTTCTAAAAATTATTTTTAACCCAAGAAAATAATTGTTTTGTTCAATTTCATTTTTTGAGGGATATTGTGAATAAAGTAAGTATTAGATTAGAGATTATTAAAAAAGAAAAAATAACTCACTAGCATATTTAATAAACAATTAGATTCAGTATGATTTTAGAATTTTATGTTTTAACTTGGTTTTTTAGAAGTGTAATATTTTGAATATTTTAATTTTTTATCACTGTATGCTAAAAACCGGGTATACTTTTTTTGTTTACAACTGATTAAATACTCTTATTTGTGTGATTTTATTAGTTGTTAAATTTTCACGTTAATGTTCTATTTTATATATGTATTCATAATGGTGGATAATTTTTTAAACAATATATTCGTAAATGATTATTAATCAAGAGGGAAATCTTTTTTATTAGTTTTATTTTTAAAAAACATTTCAATGGGGGATAGTTTTTTTATGAAGGGTTTAAATTTAAATAATTGATTTATTTTATAATTTATAAAAGGGATATATATTTTTCATATGAAATTTTGTTTTAGTATTCGACTAATATATTTTTTAGTTAAATTTAAAATAGCTCACATATATTTTATTTAAAATATATAACATATATAAATGTATAATTTAATATGATGTTATTTTAACTATTTAATATTATCATGTGTTCATATTTTTTATTTTTATTTATTATAATTATCGAATTTTAATTTTTTAGTATTTTATAACTATTGATTAACATATTGTTTTACAAGGTGAAACATTTTTTAAATATTGTGTGAAAGTAAAAACACATTTTGATCCTTACGTAAGGGTAAATCCATCACTATAAAAAGGTAACATTGACTATAAATTTTTCTTTTAAGTTTTACCTATATATTATATATTCTATGTAAAGGCCACTATATGATTCTGAGCCTCACATAAGGGTACCAGTGGAATTACGTAAGTGTAAGAGAGTTTCCTATACAATGTGTTTGGGTATCCCCATCCTTATCTAAGTGTACCTGTGCAGCATAAGGGTATTACCACATTTAAAAAAGGATACTTATAACAAACTAAGATTTTTTATTTTATTTCTCATTAAATAATTTAATTTCATTGATATCTTGTATTACATGCCACATTGAGTTTTAATGAACCCCGATATACAATTAAAATATTATTATTTAAAGTGAATGTTATCACCTAGTTATTGTATTAGATTGTTTGAATAAGATTATCTAAATTATAATACATTATGGTCTACATATGTATAAAATGGATTAAATGGTTATCAAATAATTATAAATAAAAGTATTCATCATTTGAAAATAATGGGAATGTAATTTATGAAAACTATTTTTATGCGCATAATGTGATTCTATCTGAATAAATTAAACTAATAACTATTGGTGAATGATTTAAATTAAATATATATAATATAAATTTAATTAAAATCATTAAAAACTAATTTATTAATTTTATCTATGAAAGAGTTAAGAGAAAATCTTTTTTTATGCTTCAAAACTGTATTAATCTATGAAAATTGTTTTCATCACATTTTGTTCACCTATTTTTAAAATTAATTTTATTTACTTATAGTTATTAAATTTGATAAAATATAATACATATATGGAATTAATAGGTTTAAATTTGGTAAATAAGTCCCTTTTTTTCTATATGAATAATAAACATTGTAAAATTTATCACCTCTTTCTAGGGTAAATCAGGTCTATATCTATTAAAAATATGTTATAATAAAATAATTTAGCCAACCAAATTCTTATTGGAATAATATATTTCAACCATTATTATATATAGAATGAAATTAATTTTTTAAATAAAATTTTTCTCTTATATTGGCCTATATAATATTTAAAGAAAAGAAAGCTAAAAATGTCAATTTCATAGTTTTAAATTTCTCTTATAGTTTCAAATATGAAAAACAATTGAGTTATAAATGAATAAAAATTTATATTTTTAGATAATTAAAAATATTTTAACTATTAAAATTTATTTATAAATTTTATAAATTACATAATAACATTTAATTCATATGCAATGTCAACATTTTATTTATCCAATTATTGAAAAAAATGATTTTAAAAATGATTAACGAAATATAATTTGAGTGATTTATACTATACTAAAATTTATATAAATTAATATGATATACTAGTTTGGTGATAATATTTTATATTCCAATTAAATAAAATTTCACTATACCATTTATATCAAATTAATTTAATACTATCAAAATTGTCATTAATAATATTTTATGAAAAGAATATTTTGTTAAATTATTGAATAATTATAAAAATCATTAAAAGAGAAAATTAGAAAAATATATTGTCTAAAATTTATTCAATTTTCCATTTATTATCCAATAGTAAACTTATATGTATATTATAATCCTTTAATAGGGAAAAATGCATTACGTTAGTTAATATTAAAATGAGTTAACTAAGGGGTAAAACCAAAAGATTAGGTTTAAAACACCCCATAAACATGACCAAATTTTATATTATGAAGTTATTTAAACCACATATTACCTTTTCTTATAATTCCTTGACTTTTATAGGAATTTGGGCTATAAAATGACTTTATAATATTTAAACTTTTAAGAAATCCTAAGAGTGTCTCTCCCCATAATGATAAAAAAGAACCCATCCTTTCTCTAATTCACACCCAATTCATCCTTGTAGAACAAACATACCATACCAAAATCCATTTTAAACCTAATTATATAAATTCTAGAGGTTCTGGAATTCCAAAAATATCATCCCTAGGATCTTAATGGCGACATCAAAAGGAGTTCATACAAAAGAGAGGTAATCACCTTAACCTATAACATTATTTTTTTTTATTATTTTACCATCTCTAAATGTATTATATTATTCATAAAATAATAAATTAAGTATCAAAAAATTAAATTAAATAATAATTATTAATAAATCACCATAAATCACCCTTTTCTATCAAATGGGAAGTGAAAGTATCACTAGTACATACGTACGACATACCGTCCCCACATAGTGATACATTACATTTTCCATCACCATCATTTATAGATGATTATTATGATGGATTTAATATTTATATATGATATTTACGACATAATTTTCCATCTATATCTATAATATCACGTATCTCATATAAACTGCCAATACATTTGAAAATGATAAGATTTCTCTTATATACATGTGTACTACTACATCCACCAAGCAATGCGATATGTTTTTAATTTTATTTTCTTATTGATGATAATAAAGATATATATAATGGCTGAATATAATATATATTATATAAAAATTATTTTATAAACTTGAATTAATATTTATGTTTCCTCTGTTTCAACCATCAAAAAATGAAAAAAAAACATTCATTCGTATGTACATCATACCGTCTCAATGAATGGTGTAATTAATTTTTCTATCTAAACATTTTAAGGTTGAAAAAAAATATTTATATATTAATTTATATTATATTTATATCATAAATGAAATTAAAGATATAATTTTTCCATAATCAATGTACATTGACTGAAACTACTGAACCAAAATATAAATGTAGTAGTTATCACCTGAAATAGTGATTAAAAAATGAATTTTTTATAAAATGGTTGTAAAAGGATGTAAGAAAATCATAAATGAAATGATATAGTGATTATTTTATGTAAAATGTTTATAATAAACCTATATTTATTATACATTAGTTTCTAACATTATGAATGAAGTTGAGACTTAAGGTAAGTGATTTTTATCACACTATTATTTCCCTGGGTTACATGACATATCAATCACTTTTTTATTTGGAGTTGTATAAATACTAACCATAATTATGTTATATGAGGTCTCTTATAAATATTATGGGTACATAAATATAAATATAAATATATTTATTTCGTGGGTTTTAATATTCAAATATTTCCAATGTGATATGGTTTTTACGTCACAAACTAATTTTTGATCATGTTTTTTTAAGATTATTATTATGATGAAAGAAATATTATAATCTACCTCTCATGAAAATAATTAGTTTTATTAAAAAAACTTTTTTTTAAATATATTTTTTTCTATTCATTTTCCTCTCCTTATGTACTCTATAGACAAAAAATATGTTTTTTTTGTAAAATCGACAATATTTTTCTCTTCTGTCAATTTATTTTCCTTCCATATCTGTGTTTTATAAATAAAATATAAAGAATTTTTTTTATTATAAAATTATTTTTTAATGTTATTAACCATTTTTTAATTTTTATAAAATGGTTTAAATGAAATCTTCTTTTTATTTTTAAAAATATTTAATTTTTTACATTTTTAAAAAATGTGAAATAATTATTTCATTTTAAAATATATGAGATGAAAAAAATTTACTACTATCATAGAAACTCAATGTTTAAAACATTACTTTACAAGTTTCTAAGGATGTTTTCAATGAAAACATTTTATTTATTATTTTACATTTTTTAATATTTTAAATAATTTATTTCAAAATTAAAAGGTTATTTTTCTTAGGAAATGTTTCATGTGTTCTTTCAAAACCATTTTCCATCTATTATGACTTCCTTTTATGTTACATAAGATTTACAAGATATAAAATCCATAGTTACCATCCTTAATCTTTCCCTAATTGGTTTTTATTTATGATAAAAATAGGTTTATAAAACCATTTCATTTTCCATGTGTTATAATATAATAAAATGTTTATGAAAACCATTTCTTTTCCATGGGTCATACTATGTTGATATTTTTATGAAAGAAAATTAATTTTCTTGGGTTACGATATAGTGAATTTTTAATGATCTTATCGAACACATATGTATCCTTTTAATTATGTGATTGGTGGGACCTATATCACTACCAAATGTATTGGGTAAAAATTTATTTCTCATGAGATAAATATGAATAAGATAGAGAGTGATCCAATTTAAGTAAGGGACTTTTTTTAACTATTATAGCCATTAAAGTAAACCTTGAATACTCAGATTTCTTTGGGGAGTAAACCTAGACAATTGTGATAGTATTGGGAGTGATATTTTACTATTATGATAGTTTGGGGAGTGAAACCAATCGACTATGATAGTCTTGGAAATGATCCATGACTACAAATTAAAGGATTTTATAACATTTTATGTATACCAAAAATATATTTCATGTGCCAATGATAATTTCTCATGGATCAAGTTATTTGATTCCTTTATAATTTATGTCTTGTGAACTTCTAAGATTTATATCATGATAAAATTTTAAGATCTATTATATGAAATGTATTCTTTTTAAAAAAATTATTATAATATTCTAATACCCATATGATCATGTTAGCATAATATATCCCTTGTTTAACATTTTTTATCATCTAATATCTCCATTTAATATGTTTCCTTCGTCCATGTTATGAAGAATGGAATTATGTATGACATGTCTAATAAGGGTTCTATATTTGAAAAAGATTTTGGAAGATGATGTATTTCACATATGGAATGTGTTTTATGAATCATAGTTTCTAAAGACATTATACATTTATGGTCCTTAGGAATGTTTTTCTAAAATGAAACTAATTTTTATATATTGAGATGTTATATCTTTCTATTAAAAGTATGATTCATTTTTTAGTATCAAATTACATGATTAGATAACTATTGGATCTAAGATGAAAAAACGTTAGTGAGAACCTTAGGGATACGTATAATGGTACATCCATGTAGAAGAAAATATCCTAGAATTTTAGTGAAGTATAGAATGAATGGTTTCAATGAAATTAAATCCCAGTTTGGATTCTAGAGGTGGACAAGTATCTATAATAGTTATACCAGTGGGTAATAAATCCAAAAAATGTGCATTGGGAATTTAATTGTTCATCATATGGTGAATGAAAATAGTCCCTGATGCACTATTTTTTGAATATTCTAGGGGTTATTATTATAAGGCCCTGTCCTTAAACCTTAATTAATATAGAATTAAATGAATAATTCACTTTGAGGATCTTTTCAGGTTTAGAGTTTTAGAGAATTAGGACATAAATATTACATCTCAAAAGATAACAAAGTAGAAACTTCTACTATGTTTCCATAAAATAAAAATTCGTAAAAATAAACATGTCCAGTTCCATGTTTTTAGGTTGCATGACTTTCCCTTGATCCCAACCTTGACCCTATTCCACGTGAAGTCCTGTGAAAAACATTTCAAAAACTTGGGATGAGCATAAAAAGCTCAGTAAGGGATACACAAAGAATGAAAACTGTTAGTTCTTAAAACAACAAGTAAACCATGTATACTTTATCAAATTAATACTTTTCACCTTTTCGAAGTAGTAAAAACTCTTCACTGAATAAAATTTCATTAATTACCCTTCTGTAACCAAAAGATTACCATAAAACCCTTATAAATATCACATAACATATAAAGGTGACTTGGGACATAAACATACTTAAGTGGAATAACCATAAGTTCGACTTCCACACAAATCACTTAATGGAATAGCCATTCGGCCAACATCCATACATACTTAATGGAATAGCCATACGGGCGACTTCCATACCCAATGCATTGGAGGTTATAACGTAACCACCCGTCCTGGTATTCACGGCACCACCTGTCATATGGTTTATCACGTAACCACCCGTAAAATGTCCAAGTACCATCATTACACATAAAATATTGAAAATATAAAAATTTCAATAACAACATTTCATTTTCAATCACAATAAGTAATTCCCAGATATTGAATTAATCAATCCATTTCCAAAAACTACTTAAAAGTGATTTTTGAATCAAAGTGTCCCATACCACTTTGAAGCATTTAATGGAATTATAATTTTAAAACATTAATGTCCATATAAATAAACACTGAAAACCATTTTTAAAACATGGACATTAAAGATAAATATTTAGAATAATAAATCTTTAAAACATTTAAAACGGTATTTTTGTTAAAGAGTTTTTAACAAAATGAGAGACTCTTGAATACAAATAATAGCAGAATAAAATTTAATCCGAACTTTATAATATCATGAGAATAAAGGTATTCATGATATAATATGTCAAAGGACAGTATTCAAACCATATAAGAGTTAATTTTTTCATGACAACAATGAAGTCTCAAAAGAAATGTAAAATGAGATGAAATCCATTATAAAGAAGGTATCCTTAAATTAAGGATAAATCAATCTCATAATTATGTGTGAAAAATGTAAATACAACCAATATAAGTGTATATTAAGTGTAAAAAAATAAAAGGTTATTCACACATATTCAAAGGATGACATATTCAATAACTACATGTTGAACCCAAAGAAATCGAAATTGGGTTAAGAAGTTCCCTTGGTAAAATTCGACAGCCTAACGACGTCACATAAAATTATACAAAAAGGGTTGATGAGAGAGATAAAGGGGATCTCATCACTTGGACATAAAATTTACATAAATAATTATATAGAAGAACATATCCCAACATAACAGTATGTGAATTAAAAGACATGAAAAAATAAGTCTTTTAAAAAAAGGAGGGTGAAAGGTTCCCTTACCGACATGGGTATCTTTCAAAACATACACCCCTTGAAAGAAGGACAATAAAACATTGATGTAAATACTCATAAATGAAAGTATATTACACAATGAGTAAAATAATGTACAGTACATACACCACTCAAAGGACATTGTGGCAAATGTATCATAAATCTCACATGAATAAAAGTGAGATGAAAAAATCGCTTACGAAAACTCGGTAGCCTAACGACGCCACTTAAAACTTCCAAAATGGATTGATGAGATCAAATAGGTTATCTCATCATATTAACATAAAGTTTATAGAAAGAGGAATATAAAATAACATCCCCCAACATAACAAAGAGGAGCTTAAAAGAAGTGACATAAAGGGGAGTACTTAAAAAGAAAGAGAGAGGTTAGATCTCTTACGAAAAATCGGCAGCCTAACGACGCCACTCAAAACATCCAAAATGGATTGTTGAGAGAGAATAGGGTATCTCATCATATGAAAATAAAAATTACAGTAAGTGTAATATAAAATAACATCCGAATAACAAGAAATATGATCTTTAAAGGAATGACATAAAAAGCATACTTAAAAAGAAAGAGAGGAGTAGGATCCCTTACCTCGGGTCCGACTTGACTCGATCATTATTTAACGTCCTGAATAATAAACTTGAGTTAATATCTACTTTCTTAAGAGCCTTTTTCAAGTTTATTAATCCTTTTATATCAATTATTTACATGTTATAAACATTATGTAATCATTTAAGTTAATAATGTTGGTTTTGTCGATATTTAGTTCTTAAGTCAAAAGTGGACTTCTTACAATTACATGTTGTTCATGTGGTCAAAGGTTCTTTATATCCAGAATGAAATTCCTGATTTGGATATCATATATATCATATATATTGAGAATATACATGTATTTATAATATTACATAATCATTTAGAGGTAAGAAATGAAATGCACCGTTCATGGAGACGGTAAGTCGTACGTACGCATGAACGCTACCTTCATTTCTATGTCATATTAATGGAATTAAAACTAAATGATAGATGTGTATATTTTTAATTCCAGAATTATATTCATCCTTTATATGTATCATAAATCATATATAACCATTATATGTACTTATAATAGTACATTACATTTGAGGATAAGAAATGAAATGCACCGTTCATGGAGACGGTAAGCCGTACGTACGCATGAACGCTACTTTCATTTCTTTCTCATAATTTAATGAAAAAAAAACAATAATGATATAAAGGTATATTATAATTCTAGTATAAAATCATATATAATAACTTTAAATCCATCTTTTATACATCCCACGTATGGCATTAACGAATCAAATCACTTTGAGGGGGCGGTAGTCCGCACTTCCTAAAATGAAGATATCACGTATACCCATAATGGAAGCCATAAAGGTATGCCACAAATGAAAAATACAGAAGCTTAAGTAAAGCATAAAAATATTATATATCATATATAAACATAGTGACATCTTAATGGCCACCTTTGAAGGTGTTATATGAGTGTTAAACAATCATCGTTTCGTGAGGCATAAATTCGCCATCCACAGAAACAGTATGTTCTTTAACCATTAGACGAAGGTGTGAGTAAGTGTAGCTCGGATACTTATTATAACAACATCCTAGTATATTTAAGATACTGGAGTTGTTACAAAAGAAATGAATAAAAAGAGTTTATGGGGTTGGAGAAGCAAAATAAAACAAAAGATCACAAGTGAAGACGTTACCTTAAAATTGGGTAACTCCCTTTGGTTTGAACCAAAAGGGTTTCTTGAAGAGATTACTGCCTAAGATAAGGCTTCTAGGAGGAGGATATGTATGTGGAGAGACAAAATGATCAGAGCTTGGCCGAACCAAAGGCTTGAGAGGTGTGGGTAAGGTGGTAGAGGTGGGGGCCTTTTATAAGAGGAGAGGAGGGGCACACTTGGAAAAGTATAAAATGATACTTTATTTTCAAATGGTCTTCGGATTTTAATGGTCCCAAATTGATGTGTTTCAAGGATAAGGTGATAAGGTTTCAACATCCACCCATCCAATAGGTTTTTGACATGTTTAGGTCCTAGATTTTGCATTATCGTTCCATTTTATTTAAATCGTTAAATAATGAGGTCATCGCTGGATCATCATGATGTCATAAATTATTTAATTTATTTAATGTCTAAAAATTATAAAACAAATACTATGATGTAGGAAATAATTTTAGATTTCTAATGAATATTTATAGTCAAAATTATGACTTCTATAACCCCATGTCAAAATTGTTTTAGTAAAACATCTCATGTTTGTGTCATTTTTATTTTAACTTTAAATAAAAGGCATAAATGTCATTATCATACCCAAGTGGCTCCATGGGGTACCAAAAATCGACACATGGGTTTTATTGGTCGTCCATAACTAATTCAATAGGGTTAGGACAAGTGTCAATATATTTTCATTTTATTATAATATCATTTTTACCTTAAATCACACTAATTATCTTTAATCGCGATTAATAAAACTTAAATGTTACTTTTCATAAAAAATTATTTTCATCCCATTGAACCAAATTTTACTTAACAATTAAAATCATTTAAATTGGATTTTTTAAATTCAAATCACATAAGTGGTAAAGTCCCATTTAAATGAAAAATGAAATTTTGTAACCACCACTTTGTGGTTTCACTATTCATCAAAAATTGAAGTTTTTCAGAAAAATACCAAAAATTCACCCTAAGCTATATTTGATATTCCAAATTCAAAAATGATTTATATTTTACCAAATTAATAACATAGAAGTTGCATTAATTAATTTTATAATTAAATCGCACTGTTAAAACAAATAGCGTGTTTTTATGAAATAATATCTTTCAAAAGATTGACACTCGATTATGTCCAATCATAAAGTGATATTAATTACAATGACCACCATTGAATTAAATGGTAAAAATATATTCTATTTACACTTTAAAACCAATTAAAAAGATAATCTAATCATATAAATAAATTATATTAAAAAGAGGTTTTGAATTAAAATACAACATTTTTCAATATTCATTAAAAATTGAACTTTTTCGGAAAAATACCAAAAATTTACCCAAAGTAAATTTGGATGTCCCGATTATAAAGATGAATTTTATTTTGTAAAATATAACACATAAAATTTTCAAAAAGTGGATTTAAAAGAGGTTCCCCATCAATAGGCGGTTAATCGACCTTTTAAAGAATATTAGACTGTCTACACTTAAAATTGGATTCATTCGCATTTTTAATCCTCTATCATTTATTGTAAAGAGTAAAAATATTTGACAAACATATATAATCATTTTGTAGTTAGTTCTGTTCATTCCCGCCATTACAATGGCTAGGCATTAACTACCATTTAAAATAATATTATTTTATTATTAGAGTGCAAAGTAAGATTCCTAAGAAACTCGTTGTTGTGTATTGGGTACGCCATCGAGCATAGAATCCCCTTTAAAGTAATATTAATATTTTATTCACAAATATGGATAAATATAAAAATGTCATATTCTTTATTTACCTGGGGTGTTACATCCTCCCCCCTTTTGGGAATTGCGTCCTCGCAATTTTAAAATTGGTCTTGGAAATATCCTTGAAAGTCCCACATCGGAACAAGAGTCTGTAAAACAATCACTTTAAAATAAAGAAAGATAAGTACAGAGGTTACCCAAGTTAACCCATACTAGGATTCCATGTAGGAAAACATGGACATGGAGGAGAAAACATAGGGTTATGTTCTGATGGAGAGTGATATAAAACATGTTTAGGAGAAAGTTAACCACAAGAAAATCACAAACTTGTGATGGGTTAAACGGTATTCGATTCCCCAGTAGGAAAAGTTAACAGACAACATTTTTGTTTTAACTTACTCTTCATTGAGGAATTTATTTTTGAGCCTAACTAAATCATAATGAAACATACTTACTTGTCACGTAGACTTCCAAATTTTACTAGATTCCTTAATCAAACTCATATTTTCTCCAAAAGATGGGTATTTAGGAAGACTTGTTCGCATTAAGAGTACTATAATCAATTTCTAGAGAATCACCTAATCCACAAAAGATAACTATATACATCCCATGTCTTTAGACTCTAACCAAAACCAAAACCAAAAAGGTTAGTACAAGATCAGATAATCCAGAAAAGGATAACCCTTTATAAAAAGAAAATCTATTCTTAATCTCCAAAATTTGCCCAACAAAACCCAAAGTTCAACGAGGACCATTCAATAAACAATTTGTCCATAAAATTCTTCAAAGTAAACCAAACAAAGATTTAATCCCAAATATTTTAATGATTTAGTCACATAGTCTTCCAAGTTAAGTCGTAACATTTATCTCCAAAAAAACATCAGTTGCTCCTAAAGTCTCGCATTGAGAAGTAATTAATCTAATCACATATCCTCCATGATAAGTTAATCATTTTCATAAAAACCCAAAATAAACTTACTCTTAATTCATAAAGTCACCTAACTAAAAAGAATAAGTCATACTAACCAGGGACTTCACGTAGTCCAGTGGTTGGCGATAAATACCAGTCGCACTTTGGTTGTGGGTTCGATTCCCGCAGCTGTGTCCGACGCGACGGGTTGTCACACGGTCTGCATGTTGTCCTTTTTCCAAAACTATATAATTCTTAAAACATTCCCCAAAACGAGATAAAATCTTCAAAAATGATCATAACATATTTTAACCTCAAGTTTATCTCATGCCTTTCATTTTCCATCGTAACATATAATAACCCATAATTACCTCAAAAGTAAGGATCATATAAACTCTAATGGTTACCTTTATAATTATTACCTAAACTTCCACATCCATTGGTCATCTCATACATGATACATTACAGATCATACCATGGTTCAAGTTGTTGATCATGAATCCTTGATAGTTGGTTTAGAACAACCACGAGTTTCCTCATTGAATACCCCATTTCATCCAGTCTCTTAATCATAGAACCACCACAGTTTCCTTCAAACCTATTGTCACTTTGGTGCCTGCTAGATCCATCCATTCACTAAAAACAGAAATTTCAGTGTGAGTATATCAACAAAAACATCATGTACTAATGAGGAAGGTAAACACTAAGATATACTTACTCATTCAATTTTTCTAAAACGAGGACTCTTTCTGAAATCCTAACCATTATAGTAATGTCACTTGTGCTTAGAGGATACCCTAACCTATAAAGTTATCTAAACCAACCTTTGATACCAACTATAAGGTCCCGACCTTAAACCTTACTTAATATTGAATTAAATGAATAATTCACATTGAGGATCTTTTCAGGTTTATTGTTTTAGAGAATTAGGAAATAACTATTACATCTCAAAAGATTACAAAGTAGAAACTTCTACTAAGTTTCCATAAAATAAAAATTCTTAAAAAGAATCATGTCCAGTTCCATGTTTTTAGGTTGCATGACTTTCCCTTGATCCCATCCTTGACCCTATTCCCCGTTAAGTCCTGTGAAAAACATTTCAAAAACTTGGGATGAGCATAAAAAGCTCAGTAAGGGATACACAAAGAATGAAAACTGTTAGTTCTTAAAACAACAAGTAAACCATGTATACTTTATCAAAGTAATACTTTTCACCTTTTTGAAGTAGTAAAAACTCTTCACTAAATAAAATTTCATTACTTACCCTTCTGTAACCAAAATATTACCATAAAACCCATATAAATATCACATAACATATAAAGGTAACTTGGGACATAAACATACTTAAGTGGAATAACCATAAGGTCTACTTCCACAGATATCACTTAATGGAATAGCCATTCGGCCAACTTCCATACATACTTAATGAAATAGCCATACGGACGACTTCCATACCCAATGCATTGGAGGTTATATCGTAACCACCCGTCCTGGTATTCACGGCACCACCCGTCATATGGTTTATCACGTAACCACCCGTAAAATGTCCATGTACCATCATTACACATAAAATATTGAAAATATAAACATTTCAATACCAACATTTCATTTTAAATCACAATATGTAATTCCAAGATATTGAATTAATCAATCCATTTCCAAAAACTATTTAAAAGATATTTTTGAATCAAAGTGTCCCATACCACTTTGAAGCTTTTAATGGAATTATAATTTTAAAACATTAATGTCCATATAAATAAATACTGAGAAACATTTTGAAAACATGGACATTAAAGATAAAGATTTAGAATAATAAATCTTTAAAACATTTAAAATGATATTTTTGTTAAAGAGTTTTTAACAAAATGAGAGACTCTTGAATATAAATAATAGCGGAATAACATTTAATACGAACTTTATAATATCATGAGAATAAAGGGATTCATGATATAATATTTCAAAGGACCGTATGTACACCATATAAGAGTTAATTTGTGCATGACAACAATGAAGTCTCAAAAGAAATGTAAAATGAGATGAAATCCATTATAAAGAAGGTATCCTTAAATTAAGGATAAATCAATCTCATAATTATGTGTGAAAAATGTAAATACACCCAATATAAGTTGATATTAAGTGTAAAACAATCAAAGGTTATTCACACATATTAAAAGTATGACTTATTCAATAACTACATGTTTAACCCAAAGAAATCGAAATTGGGTTAAGAAGTTCCCTTGGTAAAATTCGACAGCCTAACAGCGTCACATAAAATTTTACAAAAAGGGATGATGAGAGAGATAAAGGGGATCTCATCACTTGGGCATAAAATTTACATAAATAAAGATATATAAGAACATATCCCAACATAATAGTATGTTAATTAAAAGATATAACAAAAGAAGTATTTTAAAAAAAGGAGGGTGAAAGGTTCCCTTACCGACATGGGTATCTTTCGAAACATACACCCCGTGAAAGAAGGACAATACAACATTGATGTAAACACTCATAAATGAAAGTATATTACACAATGAGTAAAATAATGGACAGTACATAGACCACTCAAAGTACATTGTGGAAAATGTAGCATAAATCTCACGAGAATAAAAGTGAGATGGAAAAATCGCTTACGAAAATTCGGCAGCCTAACGACGCCACTTAAAACTTCCAAAATGGATTGACGAGATCAAATACGGTATCTAATCATATTAACATAAATTTTATATAAAGAGGAATATAAAAGAACATCCCCCAATATAACAAAGAGGAGCTTAAAATAAGTGGCATAAAGGGGAGTACTTAAAAAGAAAGAGAGAGGTTAGATCTCTTACGAAAAATCGGCAGCCTAACGGCGCCACTCAAAACTTCCAAAATGGATTGATGAGAGATAATAGGGTCTCTCATCATATGAACATACAAATTACAGAAAGTGTAATATAAAATAACATCCCAATAACAATAGAGATTATCTTTAAAGGAATGACATAAAAGAGCGTACTTAAAAAGAAAGAGAGGAGTAGGATCCCTTACCTTGGGTCCGACTTGACTCGATCGTTCTTTAACGTCCTGAATAATAAACATGAGTTAATTTATAATTTCTTAAGAACCTTTTTCAAGTTCATTATTCATTTTATATCAATTATTGACATGTTATAAACATTATGTAATCATTTAAGTTAATAACGTTTGTTTTGTCGATATTTGGTTCTTAAGTCAAAAGTGGACTTCTTACAATTACATGTTGTTCGTGTGGTCAAAGGTTCTTTATATCCAGAATGACATTACTGATTTGGATATAATATATATCATATATATCCAGCATATAAATGTATTTATAATATTACATAATCATTTAGAGGTAAGAAATGAAATGCACCATTCATAGAGACAGCAAGTCGTACGTACGCATGAGCGCTACTTTTATTTCTATGTCATATTAATGGAATTAAAACTAAATGAGAGATGTGTATATTTTTAATTCTATAATTATATTCATCCTTTATATGTTTCATACATAATATATATCCATTATATTTACTTATAATAGTACATTACATTTGAGGATAAGAAATGAAATGCACCATTCATGGAGACGATAAGCCGTACGTACGCATGAACGCTACTTTCATTTCTATCTCATACTTTAATGGAAAGAAAAAAATAACTATATAAAGGTATATTATAATTCTAGTATAACATAATATTTAATAACTTTAAATCCATCCTCTATACAACCCACGTATGGATTTAACGAATCAAATCACTTTGAGGTGGCGGTAGTCCGCACTTCCTAAAATGAAGATATTGCGTATACCCATAATGGAATCCCTAAAGGTATGCCACAAATGACAAATACAGAAGCTTAAGTAAAACATAAAAATATTATATATCATATATAAACATAGTGACATATTAATGGACACCTTTAAAGGTGTTATATGAGTGTTGAACAATCATCGTTTCGTGAGGCAGAAATTCGCCATGCACAGAAACAATATGTTCTTTAACCATTAGATGAAGGTGTGTGTAAGTGTAGCTCGAATAATTATTATAACAACATCCTAGTATATTTACAATACTGGAGTTGTTACAAAAGAAATGAATAAAAATAGTTTAGGGGGTTGGAGTAACAAAATAAAACAAAAGAGCACAAGTGAAGACGTTACCTTAAAATTGGGTAACTCCCTTTGGTTTGAACCAAAAGGGTTTCTTGAAGAGCTTACTGCCTACGATAAGGCTTATAGGATGAGGAGAGGGATGTGGAGAGACAAAATGATCAGATCTTGTCAGAACAAAAGGCTTGAGAGTTTTGGGTAAGGTGGTAGAGGTGGGGGCCTTTTATAAGAGGAGAGGAGGGGCACACTTGGAAAAGTATAAAATGATACTTTATTTTCAAATGGTTTTCGGATTTTAATGGTCCCACATTGATATGTTTCGAGGATAAGGTGATAAGGGTTTGAAAGCCACCCATAAAATAGGTTTTTTACATGTGTATGGCCTAGATTTTTCATTATCTTTCCATTTTATTTAAATTGTTAAATAATGAGGTCATCGCTGCATCATCATGATGTCATAAATAATTTAATTTATTTAATGTCTAAAAATTATAAACAAATACTATGATGTAGGAAATATTTTTAGCTTTCTAATTAATATTTATAGTCAAAATTATGACTTGTATAACCCCATGTAAAAATTGTTTTAGTAAAACACTTCATGTTTGTGTCATTTTTATTTTAACTTTAAATAGAAGGCATTAATATCATTATCATACCCAAGTGGCTCCATGGGGTACCAAAAATCGACCCATGGGTTTTCGTGGTCGGCCATAACTCATACAACAGGGTTAGGGCAAGTTTCAATATATTTTCATTTTATTATAATATCATTTTTACCTTAAATCACACTAATTACCTTTAATCGCGATTAATAAAACTTAAAAGTTACTTTTGATCAAAAATTATTTTCATCCCATTGAACCACATTTTACTTAACAATTAAAATAATTTAAATTGGATTTTTGAAATTCAAATCACAGAAGTGGTAAAGTCCCATTTAAATGAAAAATCAAATTTTGTAACCACTACTTTGTGGTTTCACTATTCATCAAAAATCGAAGTTTTTCAGAAAAATACCAAAAATTCACCCTAAGCTATATTTGATATTCCAAATTCAAAAATTATGTATATTTTACCAAATTCATAACATATAAGTTTCATTAATTAATTTTATAACTAAATCCCACTGTTAAAACAAATAGCGTGTTTTTATGAAACAATATCTTTCAAAATATTGACACTCGATTATATCCAATCATAAAGTGATATTAATTACAATTACCACCATTGGATTAAATGGTAAAAATATATTCTATTTACACTTTAAAACCAATTAAAAATATAATCTAATCATATAAATAAATTAGATTAAAAAGAGGTTTTTAATTAAAATACAACATTTTTCACTATTTATTAAAAATTGAACTGTTTTCGGAAAAATACCAAAAATTTACACAAAGTAAATTTTGATGTCCCGATTATAAAAAAGAATTTCATTTTTTCAAATATAACACATAAAATTTTCAAAAAGTGGATTTAAAAGAGTTTCACCATCAAAAGGTGGTTAATCGACCTTTTAAAGAATATTAGACTGTCTACACTTAAAATTGGATTCATTCGCATTTTTAATCCTCTATCATTTATTGTAAAGAGTAAAAATATTTGACAAACATATATGATTATTTTGTAGTTAGTTCTATCCATTCCTGCCATTAGAACGGCTAGGCATTAACTACCATTTAAAATAATATTATTTTATTATTAGAGTGCAACGTAAGATTCCTAAGAAACTCGTTGTTGCATATTGGGTACTCCATCGAGCATAGCATCCCCTTTAAAGTAATATTAATATTTTATTCACAAATATGGATAAATATAAAAATGTCATATTCTTTATTTACCTGGGGTGTTACAATTATTTTGAAATTCATAATTTCATTAAAATCATAATGAAGTATCTAAATAATGACCCTGATTAACCTTGGTAAAACCTATGGTGTAATATATTAAAAATAAGGTGCCATGATTTGTACATAATATAATTTATTTTTCATTATTATGTGGTATCCTACAAAGATTACTGTTACTCACTTAATGATTTTTGGAATTAGTCAATAATTGTATCCCAAAGGATTCTTGATAATTATAAATAAAAAAGAAAATTCAATAATTTTCATCATATTAAATTTAATTTTATTATATATGGAATGGAAAATATTATTTGTATTATCACACAACATTCTCAAGATATGAATCACACTGAGCATCCAAACCGGTAATGGAGGGAACAATTTTCCATTGAGTCCTTTATTAGGAAGTGTCCACCTTCATTTACTAGGTCAACTGAGTCACAAGTCATTAAGAATTTCATTGGTTGTATTTAAAAGATATTTTAAATTCTCCAGTGTTCTAAACATGAGGGTGTTATTCTGGATAATTTTCATATGGAAGGAAAAGATGATCAATGATGGACACTTTTTAAGAACATGAATTAATAGAAAGAAACTAAATATAAGGAGTGGGATGCATATAAGAGATTATTTCTCAATATGTACATTCATTGTATTCTTTTTATGAAAATAGATAAGGAAATCCTTATACTAAAATAGAATAATTATGAATCTTTTGGAACTTTTGAGGTATAATTCTGGTATTGTCATCCAATATGAAGCAATGGTTGATTATTTCTTCAATTAATTAAAACCAATTCTCTAAATTTAGTTATCCATAATGGAATTAAATATCTATGAATATACCATTAAATATCATATAAATTTGGAAATAGATATTGAAGTTACATATCAATATCATGTTTTGATTATAAATGAAATATGGAATTCAATTGAAATTATAAAAACCAATGCATGAAGATGATGATCTCTGCTTCATGATCATTGTATAGAAGAAAATATGTAATAATTTTTCTTAAGGTAACTTTTAGATGATTTATATTGGTAAAATAATTTCATCTATCAATTGAATTATTAAATAGAAGGAATAAGTTAGCTTGTTAAGTGAATAGAGATAAAGCACCAAAGAATGAACCACCCACACACTAGTGTTTCAAATGTAAGTAGTATGGGAAATATGCCATCATGTGCCTAAATACTAAGGCTATTGATTATTTCCAATATAAATATCCTTTTAATCCCATAGATAAAGGTAGATATCATGTGATCACTATTTCTGATGATGGTTATGATATCAACATGGTGAAAGGTACACTTACCATCCACACCAGAACTACTAATTTCTTGTTTGAATTTGGATATACACACTCTTTAATATCTGAAGAATTTTATAAGGGTATCACAATAACACCTCAATGATTAGATTTATAATTAATAGTGAAATACCCTAATTTCGATAAAATATCAATTCTAGGATTCGTATCCTGCTCATTGTTGTTGGAATGTTCTTTTTACAATTCTTTTTATTCTCTCTCTTGTTGAATTTCATGATATTATAGGCATGAATTTTCTTTCCTTCCATAAATCCAAAATCATTTTCCATCATAGGTAATTCATGATTAATAATCAAAACCAAACTATGATCATTGATCTGTGTGATTATAAATATGAACTTTTTATCAAAATCACCTCCATTGTACGGGTCAGGATTCCTTCTCAAAAGTGTTTGTTATCGCAGGTGGTTGGAAAGAAACTAAATAATTACTATATGGATAGTGAACCAACATTTTTCTTACATGAATATTAAATAATTTTAGATATAAACAACATAATAGTTCTAAAAAACTAGGCATCAATGTTTTTGTGTCCTGTAAAAATTAGGACCGTAAAAATATTATATAATAAAACATAAATATTTATTTAATTCCTTCATCTCTAGATTCTTATTGGAACTCATGTTCTCCTTAGTACAAGTATTTACTTATGGATATACATCAAAATAAAGGGTGATATAAAATTCTAGTAAGAGGATTAATATGTTACATGAAACATGGGTGATCATAATAATCATCATTATAACATAAGAAAAGTATCATAATCATTATCATGATAGGAAGCATTTGATAAATTCATGGAATGTGTAAATGAAAAAAAATGAAACATTATGTATTAGTGGTAAAATAACACACATATATGACTTTATCTCATAAGTAAAATTAAATTACCCAATTCATTTTAGTGATATATAATTTTTTTTGCACCTCTCACATCATAACATCTACAAGTGCTATATAATTTTGGGTGCACCCATCACATCAAAACTTTTACATTACCGTGCATTCCAAGTAGAACGTATATCAATATTGGATATAATATAACAAATTTAAATAATTGAGTATCATTTCATAAAGCTTATATTTATGAATAAAAGTTTGGGTTCCCAAAAGAAATAGGTAATAACATACTTGGTTTAATAATCATTAATCTTGAGTGAGGAAGAAACAATATTGCGAGAAGTAAGATATTTGGTTTTAGATTGAAGTTTTATTTTGGAATACACTTTGAATATTTAATTAAATAATATTGTAAACAAGTACATATATAAAATAAAATGTAAGGATAATGAAATTATATTTAAGGAACATTACTGGAACATCAATACTTAAAATGGAGTGAAATAGGGAAAACCCAAAGGAAGAGAGTTGGGTTCGAGAACCACCTTACCTTATGTATGCATGATTTAATAACTTTAATATTATATATAATAAAATAATATTAATTAATTAATAAATCAATAACCTATTATGCATTTATTTGATTTATTATAGTTTTATTGAGTTCATTTTTGGTCTTTTGATGAGTTATAGTGTTTAATTATAGCGTTTGGGAGTGTTCTCTTTCATGGTTTTCACGATCGGTTCACTTGATTATATGTATGGAAATTGAAGTATAATGATAATGATTCTACATATTTGAAGTTATATTTTATTAATGAAAAAACTTTAGCTTAATTTTTTTATATGTCATTTGGTTATATGGTATTAGGATGATTTATTAGATATATCATTAATGAAAATGATTTAATTTATTTTTTCTATTTCTATGACCATTATGAGCATTTATCATTTTATTTACCACCATTTTTATATATTGGTTCCAAAAAATATATAACTTATAATATGTATAATAAAATAATATTTTACCTTAATAATTGTTGTATCACCATCTTTTAATGCCGTAGTAAAAAATTAAAATGCATCATCCACGGTGGTGGTAAATCGACATGCCACAAATGATATTTTCATTTGTAGAATAAATGGAAAAGAGAAGATATTTGGAGATGAATTGTTCCATTAAAATAATAAAATTCTAGTATATAAAATATAATGGTGTTGTCAGGCCACATGGATAAGTGGAGGTGAGAAGAGGATAATAAAATAAATTAAATTGAAAACAAATTAAAAGAAAAATAATAACGATTTTACCTTTTTCATTTCTCCACCTTGAGAACCTCCTTAGAGAAAAGTGTTGGGTATTTTTTTGAGAAAAAGTTCTCATAGACCTAGGGTATGGGTTTAAAAAGATAATTTGGAAGAATATTGACAAGCTTTAATGATTTGGAGGTGTGAGGAGAAGAGGTGGTGAGGGGTGATATTTATAGGGGAAGAGAGTGGTGTTTTTTCATTATTTTATTCATTATTTTATTAGATTGAATCATGATTATGAATATTTTGAACGTTATCACTAAATATATTAAAATAATAAAGGGATTATTGAGATTTTGGGCTTAAATTATCCATACATAATCTATGACTCAATAATTCATGTATTTGAATTTTATTATAAATTATCGTATCATACAATTCACTAAAAATTAAAGTGTTTTAAGAAAATCACAAAAAAATCCACCATAATGATTTTTCAACATAACGAATTCAAAAAAGAAATCTATTTTATGAAAATAATACTCTAAATATGAGAAATTTTATTATTAATTAAAATTATCATTTACATGGAAAATATTGATTTTGAATTTATAACAGATTTTATAACACATTGAAAAATTAATTAAACTATCATAAGATTATATTATAAAAATAAAAAAATTTAATTTATGAACATATTTTAGGAAAATAAATTTTCTTTTAAATAATTATATTAATTATGAAATTATAACGAAACATTTATTATTTATAAAAATACTAATACTTAATTTATAAATTTTAAAATGTTTATTTATTTATACTATGATATAATTATATCATATTATCATTTATACGATTCCTAAATTTTATTTATACTTTCATAGGTGTGGTTACTATTCTATTGGATGAATTATTATTACTAATGGTCATGTTACTATTCCAAGGATCAAGTTACTATTTCATCAGTATTGGTTCCTTACATTTATAAATACCTCTTATTTCATTCATTTATCATTTCTAAAGTTTTTATTTTGTCCTCTATGTGATTTTATGTGATTTATACTATATGTAATATTAATAAGATGGGAAATTTCATTGATATAATTATAGTTTGTTATAATATTCCTATTTACAAGAGTTTTTTTATGTCTATTTAGAATATTTTATTTGTCTTCCACTGAATCTTGAAGTTGAGTTATTAAAAAAATGTATACCTAGTGGAACAACTTTTTCAAAGACACCATAGACAATGAAATTAATTGAGTTTTATTTATTGAATAAGAAAATACATGAGAATATTTAAAAGTGATTTATTTATACAATTTTGTCACCTTAGGGTGCACTAATACTTTTTTTCCAAGAGTGATGATGGATCAATGAAAAATTTCCTTGATTATCAGGAGTTGAACAAGTTCACAATAAAAAATTATCATCCACGATGTATATATTATTTTTTATCAACTATTCATTAAACAACAAATTTCCATGATTTATCCGTATTATATATGTTATCAATTGAGGGTAAATATGAAGATATACCCAAGACATAATTCTGTACAAGGTATGGACACTAAATATATAGTGATTCCATTTGGTTTTACTAATTCCCTCTCTATTTTCATGGTTTTAATTTGTAGTTTCTTTAAATATTATCTTGATCAGTTTATGGTAGTCATTATAGATGATATAATTATATATTCAATGAGAAAGGAAGAGTAAGAAGATCATTTCATAATTATGAAGGAGAACCTATATAAAGATAATAATTATGAAAAATTCTCCTAGTGTGGATTTTTTCTTCAAAAAATTTAATTCATGTGTCAAATAATTCCAGATAAGGGTATACCAGCAGACCCTTTAATGAAAAAAGTTATTAAATATTGTACTAGAGCCAAAATTATGACCAAGATCCATAGTTTTCATGGACTTAATTGATATTATCGATTATTTGTATAAATTACTCTCAAATGGATAATCCACTCACCGAGTTTACTCAGATGGGAGATAAGTTCCTTTAGATAGATGAATGTGAATAAAATATCAATGAATAGGAGTGAAGGGTAGTCAGTGCACCTATTGATAATTTACCCTGAAGTGTAAAATGTTTTGTAATCTATAGTGATGTATCAGTGAAAGAAATTAGATGTGGTATCATAAGAAATGATGTGGTGGTAGCTTATGACTCACCCAAAAATGAATTTTCATGGGTATAATTACAAAAGTCATCGTTTGGAGTATGCATGGTAATTTTGGAATTAAAGATATGGGGGTATTATCTTTTCATATAAAACTATAATATATATACTAACAATGAATGTTTAATGTATATATTCATATAGAATGGGTTGAATATATGCTAGAGATGATGATCAGAGATACTAAAAGATTATGAATACTCAATATATTACCACCCTGAGAAATTAAACTATATGGCCGATGCACTATGTTGAATAGATCATGCTAGCTTATCCATGATGAGGATCACAAAATTTGCACTATTTTTAGAATTTAAATGGATGGATCTCAAAATCTTAAAGGAAGGGGAGAAATATTATCTTTCAAAAATGAGTGTTTAGCTATCTATACATGTTAAGATTAAAGATTCACTAAAGGATGATATAGGTATATATAAGAATATTTGAAATATTTTTGAGTTTAAAATTTATTATAATGGAATGATAAGGTTCATTAATTGCGTGTGTGTTCCTTCTATTCCATATTTGAAGAAGGATATGTTAGAGGAAGAAAATAGTTCATTATTCAATATTTTTCATATAAGTACAATGATGTATAGTATATGAAATATTATTTCTATTGGGATGGAATGATGAAAGATATTATAGTGTTTGTATATCAATTCTTGGTATGTCAGGAAGTTAGGGATGGGAGAAAAAATTATAAGGGATTATTAGAACCAATACTCATATCATAATGAAAAAGGGAAACATCACCTTGGATTTTTTCATTAGACTCCCCAAAATGTCTAAATGTATTAATCCTATATGATTTATAGTTTTTCAACTTATGAAGTTATCACACATCATTTCTACTAGAGAATATTTCTCTAGATTATCTTTCTAGGATATACATTAAATTAGTTTTTAGGATTCATGGAGTAGTGAATTTTATTTTATATGATCATGCTTTTAGGTGTAGCACAATGTTTTAGTCTAGTATTTAATTGGGTATTGATATATAGATGATATTCACCACTAATTATCACCCTCAGATAGTTGGCCAATCTATGGGAACCATTACATCTTAGAGAAGATGAAGAGATCTTGTTCTATGGATGAAATATTTTGTCGTGGGAGCTTTCGAATTATATGTGATTGTTGGGTACTTAGGTGAAACGGAGTGGCAGACCAAGGTCCTCTCTCAAAGGAGCATGTAAATTTAAAAAATTATTAAAGGTATTGTGAAAATAAAATATACGTAATGAAGAATAATAATTAAAAGGATGTGGGTATTTTTATCATTTATAAATCTAGAAGAAGTTGGCTGGATGAATATTGTATTTTTTGGTTTTTATTTATTGAAATGAAGTTCATTTAAAAATATAGAACAAGAAGTTGTTTTTTAGAAAATATTTAAAAGGAGTAATTGATCTAACTATAACTCTTCACTATGTTATTTATCATTATCATTTAAATTAACATCAACTTAATTATAATCCCCTAACTTGTTAACCCCCAAACCCTACGAGAATTAACTTTACCACAAAGATGAAGTGAATTAAACCCTAGGCTATCTTCGAAATAAGCATTCACAACAACACGCTTTGATTTTTGTTCTAAGGATAGCTTATAGTCCATGGTAAATTAGGGAAAATATCCATTCTGGAAAATTAGGTTGAATTGTGTTTAGGGATTATATTTTAACTATAAAAATTCATCTTGTGTGGTCTTGTATTACTGATAAAGATCGCACTCTTACAATTCACACAATACTCGACCTCATGTGTTTTTTTGTTAATTGTTAAATTCCTTTACTAGTTTATTATAATTTGAAAACTCAATTTAGGAGTTTTATTAAGTGAATTACAGTATCTCAATGATTCCAAATAATAAAATGAAAAGGGTAAAAGATAGACCGATCACTAAGAAAAATACTCTTCCAAGGGTGGTGTGGTCATCGTGGAGACGTTTTGAATGAGCAAAGGATTGAAAGGGTAGAACCCAATATCTTCTCCACTCTTGATTCAAACCCAAATAGAATGAATAAAGAAGAATATAATTGAACAAAACAGAAGAAAATAGAATAAATAAATGAATAAAAAAGAAGTTTATTACACAAATGCAAAGATCACAACATGAAGAAGAGAAGCAGGCTTTGATGAGGGGATCCTTGCTTCAAGAGCTACCCCTCTTAAAATGTTTGGATAAATTGAATGAAACTAATTCTCCTCTACCTTCAATCTCCTAATGTGCGTCCCAAACCCTCCAAATGAGAAAAAAACAAATTTATAGAGTAGAGGAGAGTCTAGGTTTAATGTGGTTAACGTGTGAATGGGGAATCTCAGCCAAATATTTTAAACCAAATTTCACCGACAATTTGTCCTCTGAAATGCAGGAACCAACTATTCTTTTAGAATAATGATTTGTGAAAAATTTGGTTGCAGAGATCCTCCAAAAATTTGGTCCTAATACAAGAACTAATGAAGAAGTTATTTCCCAAATACAAAACTGATGTCCAATCTGACGAGTCCATCCCATGTTTGCCTTCATGGTCCATTTAGTCCAACCAATTGAAAATTTAGCTCCAATATCCTGAATAAAAGTTGTACCCCATTCAGTCAAAAACACAGTTACAAAATTTCATGTTCAAATAATTAATATAAAAATATTTATCTCTGAAATACTACAGTGCACTATAAATGGTAAAACTGGAATTTCCATAAAATTTTCAAATGAATGATCTAATCGAAAATATTTTATAAATAAACAAATTTAATAAAATGTGAGGAAATTATATCATTTATTATCAATAAAATAATCAATAAAAATGTGTTTCATCAACTATCTCACACTTACCCTTTTACAGTCTTGGAAAAAACCTTATATCATGTATTTGAAAAAATTGTGACAAAATAAGCATATCCAAAATTTTCAATCCACAGTGCAAATATAAGAAAAGTAAGAATCCCATAATGATTCAATATCATTAAATTTTAAATTCATTGTCTCATAAATTGTGTCAAAATAAAATCCATTAAGATTCATAACACTAATCATAGCGAAACAAGTCATGGTTCTTCCATGCCACTAATTCTCAACTTGTGTGTATGCCAACCATTTCAAGCTAAAACATTCACCCTTTTTTCAGTATATTCATGTCAAGTAAAAAAATTCTTTTTACCTGGTTTAATTCACTGAATATTTCTACATTCCTTTGTAATAAAATTTCACAGACCACTCACTTAAGCATTCCTGAAAGTCAGACCTTAAGCTTCTAACCTAGATATCCCCATATGTTGTACATTTAATCACTCTCATCATTTTTTTTAAGTTTCACTTGGAACAAATATCACACTCAACTCTCAAACCATGTTTGATCTCCTCAAGAAACTAATTTTAACAGTTATAACATGTTCAAAGGTCAATGAAGAGTGGTTTTGAACCTATCCAAGACACAACCCATATTGTTTGAGGGTGTACAACAGTTGGATAATTGGTACACACATATATCTCAATTTAGTACAGTAATGAAACTGATCAGAAGAGAAACGAACATATGGATCAACAAATGAATTTTTTTAACTAACTTGACTATACCTGCAATTACGTAGGAAAAATTTCACAAGTTAGGGATGATTGAAATTTTTTATAAAGAAATCAATGTCATAATTTACCATGAACAAATATCACAAATAATTATGTAAAAATGTAAAAGGTTTTATAATGAAAAACCATTTATATAATCAACGACTTCAATTTTTATAAAAAACAACCCCTGATGATGAAATCTTACCCATTCTTATAATTATACAAATGAATTTTGAAAACATAGATTTTATATATGTTTTACAAGAGAATGTTACGTGATATCTTTGTTTCTTTTTTATTTATTTTTCTTCTTTTGTATTTTTTATATGTGTTTTTTGAAATTTTTACCAAAATATTAATAGAAAATACACACAAAACACAAAAAATGAAAGTCCAAAATATGTACCCAAAATGTTTTCCCCTCTCCCACACATAAAATATTGAATTTTTCTCAATGTGAACCTATGAAATGATATTTGCACATGAAATGTATAATTTTAAAAAGGACAAAGAATAAAAAATGAAAGGGTTAGGAACAGCCTAATATGCTCAAGTGATGATGGAGTCATGGAGTGTGATGAAATCCACTGTATCAGTAGGAAGTTCCTCAATGTATTTCTTCAAACATTTCCCGTTGACTGTAAATCTCCATCCAGTTTCCTCTTGTGTGATCTCCACTTCACCGTAAGGAATGAAATTAGATATAATATAAGGACCTAACCATCTGGAACACAACTTACCAGGCATAAGCTTCAGTCATGAACTGTAGATAATGACTTTCGCTCCAACATGAAACTCCCTGTGTGAGATCATTATATCATGAACTACTTTTGATATTTACTTGTAGATCCTTGAGTTCTCATATTAAGATGATCATGTCTCCTCAAGATATTGAATTTGCATCTTCCTTTTAATTCTTGCTTGGACCAAATCCATGTTTCATTTCATCATAGCCCAATAATCCTGATGATAAACTTACACAGGGAGATGATATGACTTCCAAAAAACAATCCAAAATGGGTATACACTGATGGGTATTTTTTATGTTGTCCTATAATCCCATATCACATCATCCAAATGCTTGATCCAATCCTTCCTATTCGGCTGCACGATTTTCTCCAAAATTGGTTTCAACTCGCAATTTGAAACCTTATCCTGGCCATTTGTTTGGGGGTGGTATGGTGTAGATGTTTTGTGTGTCACCCCATACTTCTAAAGGAGGGAAATCAAATTACCATTGTAGAAGTGTGTCCCTTGGTCACTGAGGATGGCCTTTAGTACTCCAAACATGAAAGAAATCTACGCTTCGACAAAGTCTACAACAACATGAGAATCATCTATCCTGGTGGCCTTATCCTCCACCCATTAGCTCACATAATCAAAGGCCACCAAAATATATAGGAAACCAGATGAACTAGGAAAAGGGCCCATAAAATCAAATCCACATACATGAAAAATCAAAAAGAATATTATGGGTGGTTGGGGAATCTAATGTCTCCTAGAAATGTTCCCAGTGTGTTGGAAACAAGAGCATGACTTACAAAACAGATGGGAATCATGGAATAAGCTAGTCCAATATAATATAGAGTGTAAAACTTTCTTAGTAGTCTGTTGGGGTCCAAAGTGTCCACCACAAGAAAGTGTGTGACAAAAATGTAAAATATACTCAAACTCATGATCAGGAACACACCTCTGAATAACTTGGTCACTACACATGCGCCATAGGTATGGATCATCCCAAATATAAAATCTTGACTCACTCTTTAATTTTTGGACATGATGTTTCATTAAATTTTTGTGGATTTCAGAGCCAACAATGTAGTTATCTAAATATACATATTAAAGATGTGAGCCTAAGATTGAATAAAGATGCTCATTAGGGAAAGTGTCTCGAAGTGGTACCTAGTCTAAGGTGTCATCCTCTAGTGTGTGAGTAAGCCTACTCATGTGGTCTGCCACCAAGTTTTCCAACCCCTTCTTTCCCTTTATCTCAATAGAAAATTATTTAAGAAGGATCATCCATCAGATTAGCCTGGAATTTTCATCCGTCTTCTTCAAGATGTACCTCAGAGATTCAAGGTTAGAAAAAAAACTACTTTAGAGCCTAATAAACTTGAACATAATTTATCTAAAACAAATATAATAGCAAGAAACTTCTTTTTTGTGGTTATGTAGTTTGATTGGGCTGAATCCAATGTCCTTGATGCATATGAAATCACATGTGAACTTCCCTCCACTCTATGAGATAAGACAACCCCAACTGTGAAGTTCGAGGAATCACACATAAGCTCAAAAGGAAGCTCCAAACGTGGAGGTTGTATGATAGGTGGAGTGGTAAGATATTGTCTTAGCTCATCAATTGAATTCCTACAAAAATAATCAAATACAAAATCATAATCCTTTTCATGTAATCATTACATAAGAAGAGAAATCTTAGTAAAATATTTTATGAAGTGCCAATAAAGTCTTTCATGCCCAAGGAAAGATCTAACGACATGAACACCTGAAGGATATAGTAGGGAAGAAATAATATCTAACTTTGATCAATCAAAATCTCTCCTGTGTTTTGACACTACATGCCCTAAGACAATGCCATGCTCTACCATAAAATGGCACATTTCAAAGTTCAAGACCATATTCTTCCCAATAAAATTATTCAAAACCTTTCCCAAACTAGATATAAAATCATCAAATGAAGACCCACACATTATAAAATCATCCATAAATACCCCCATGAAGGCCTCAATAAAATCATAAAAATACTCACCATGCATATATGGATGGTTCTTAGGGAATTGAAAAGTCCAAATGGTATCCTCCAGGAGGAAAATGTACCAAATAGACAAGTGAATGTTATCATTTCTTGATCCTCAAGATCCATAGGAACTTGAAGATATACCAAAAATCCATCCAAGAAACAATAATGTGTCTTCCCACCTAGTCTCTCAAGTATTTGATCAATAAATAGAAGGGGTAAGTGGTCCTTTAGAGTAGATTGATTAAGTTTCTTATAATCAATACAAACATGCAAACAGTTTTGTACCCTCATTGGAATTAACTCATATTTCTCAATTTTAATAACATTAACACCACTTTTCTTAGGCATAACCCGAATAAGATTCACTCACTGGGAATCTGATATGGGATAGATTATACATGCCTCAATAAAATTTTCAACCTCTTTTTTAACAACTTCTAGAAGGGTTGGATTGAGTCTCCTTTGTGGCTACCTACCGGTTTAGCCCCATCCTCAAAAAGAATCATATGCATGAAAATGGAGAGTATTATACCTGATATGTCAGCAAAGGTCCACCTAATTTCCCTAATGTTCTCCCTCAAAAGATTCAAAGCCTTTCTTCCTGTTCAAAAGGAAGATTATTAGCAATTATAACAGGTAATCTCTTTCCTCTTAACAAGTATGATTATTTGAGATTATGTGGAAATGGATTGATTTACAATGAAGGGGGGGTGATTTATGGATGGAGAAATTGAAGGAACTGAAATATGTGCATAATGAATATAAGTATCAAAATATACAAAATCAAAATCAAAGAATAAAGTGTAAAATCCATCAGCATTGTCAACAGCCATGTCATAATCAGAGTTCACATGATAAAAATGAGAACATGAATCCATTTCAAAATCAAATCTAAGAGAGTTTTGGGCATTCGAAATAGGTGTGGATGTACTCTTAGACATCAAAATAGAACCAATGCTCATAATCTTTCTAAGCATAGGACAATAAAATTCCATGGGATTTTTACTTGGTGGTTCAAAATGGGGGATAAAAAAAGAAGAATGGTCCTCTCATGGGTACTTCATGGAGTCCATAACATTAAATATCACAATTTGATAACCAAAGACCATGTAAATTGTAACCTCATTGACATTTATGATAGTTTTTGCAGTTTTGAGGATGGAACTACCTATGATAATGGGAGCATGAGAAGTTACCAGATCATCCTCCATGTTAATCATGTAGAAATCTGCTAGAAATACCATGTCTCTTACCCAGACAAGTACATCCTCAAGGACTCCAGCTGGATATACTATTGATCTACTTTCCAACTGCACCACTACTCTCATCAGCTTCAAATCACCAACCTGTAAAGCATAAAATACAGATTGAGGCATTACATTTATGGACGTTTCAAAATCACAAAGAGCATCATACAAGTGTAACTTCCCCATGGTGCATGGGATGATGAATGTCCTTAATTCTTTTAAAATTTATGGCATTTCTAGAGTTGGTGTAATGAGAGATGAAACATTCCTTCCAAGACCGATCCTCTCATTTCCCTTGAGCCATCTTTGATTTTTACAATGTTCCTTTGAGAATTTTTCATACCTTGGTATTTTCTTGATGGATTCAAGTAGAGGGATGTTGATCTCCACACGCATTAATGTGTCCAAAACCTCTTTTTTTAATTGCCTCATTAGCAATCTTCATGATTTTTACAACCTTGTTTGAAAGTAGAAGGGGTTTAGGAGGAACATCATTAGTATTTTTCTTACCTTTTCCTTTCACCTTTGGTTTTTCTTCAGTTGTAATGGAATGAGTCTTCTCTAGAATTGAGGTGAATCCCATTGGAATGCTAGGTGGAGAAGAATTAGTTGTTTGCATCCCACTTCTCAATGTGATGGCACTATCATTCCCCTTGGTATTTGGAGTAGATTGGGAAGGTAGATTTTCAGAAATATTACTTAACAATTCATGGAGGGAAGTGGTAATCTGGATCATCTGTGTCTTCAACTCCCTCAACTCTGAACCTTGACTATTCAGCTCATTCTATTGATTAATAACAATTTGTTTCAAAAGGTCATAATTGTTATAATCTACATTGGTTTTGGGATTACCTTTTTGTTGACATGTTGATGCTTGGGCTTCAAATTTCCTTTGTGGTTATTGGAATCCTTGTTGGTAAGGTGGAGGCTGATGGATGTTTTGCTTAAATGGGAGCCTTTGTTGTTGTCTAGAGCCATACTTCATGTTTGGATGATCCTTACACCCTTGGATATATGCTGGTTAAAAGGAATCAAACTTCTCTTGGGTTTGTGGCTGTTGTTATTGCTGATATAGTCTCCTAGAGAATACCACTTCACAATCCTATGACTTTTATAAGTGGGGGAAACAGTGAATTGGGTGGTCTATTTCAATTGAAATTCCACATGGCCTCATAGGAGTGGGTTGTGATGTTTTTTGAGCCAATGCAATCTGCCTCACCATTGTTTTCAATTATTCAAACTTATTATCAATCAAATTACTTTCAAGAGAAGAAGGACTTTTCGGATGTACTCCTCAAACATATGGTGTACCTCGATCACCAAATTGTTGAGAGTTTTGGGTCATTTTTTCAATCAATTCACATACAGCTATTGGTGTCTTGTCCACCAATTCTCCCCTATAAGAGACATCGACCATGATTTTCTCCATAAGAGTGAGTCCTTCTTAGAAGTATTGGATGAGGAGTTGCTCACTGATTTGGTGATGTGGGAGTCTTGCACACAACTTCTAAAAGCTCTTCTAATACTCATACATTGACTCCCATTGGGATTGATTGATAACCGAGGTATCCTTTAGAATGGATGTGATTTTTGATGTTTTAATGAATCTCTTAATTAAAAGACATTTCAAATCATTCCAAAAAGTTACATCTTCAGGTTCTAAATAACACATCCAGTCTTTTACACCACCATCAAGTGAAAATGGGAATGCACTTAGTTTGATTTGATCTTCAGATAAATTTCATGATTTTAGGGTTGAAAAAACCACATTAAATTCTTTAAGGTGATTATTGGGATCCGTACCAGAGAGTCCATAAAATGTTAGAAGTAGGTGAATTAACCCAGATTTCAGTTCAATGTCTGATTTGAGATTTGGGTATGCAATGAAATTTGGTTGATAATTAATATCAGGTTCAACCAATTATCCAATGGTTCTATTAAATTAATTTATTCTATTTCATCCATTGGTTCTTGTTTTATGGTATAATTTTAATTAATTCCAATTTCAGTGTTATGAGAGTGGAGTAATTATCCCACTGGTTGAATGTTGAAACTTCCCATAGTCTGAGAATGCCTGATTTGAGCCCAAAGGCTATGTTTAATCTCAGGATCAAGATCTAAGAGATTAGTTCATGTCACAAATCAAATAAAATGAAATGAATAAAAGTGAACCATAATAAAAAAAATTATGAGAAGTATGAGTTGATGGCCCAAAAAGAAGAAGAAGAAAACAAAAGAAGTAGAAAAATTCAGATTGGGTAAAGAAGGAAGAAATAAGGGAAGAATAGAATAAAATATTAAATAAACTAAATACCTCTAAATGGTTGAAATAATTACTTGCCTCCTTGGAAATAGAACCAATTTGAAAGAAAATTTCATGGGAGCTTTCAAAAGATATGTGATTTTTGGGTACATAGGTGCAGCAGAGTGGCTGACTAAGGTCGTCTCTTAAAGAAGGAAGTAAATTTAACTACATATTAAAGGTATTTTCAAAATAAAATAAAATGAATTAAGAATAATAATTAAAAAAGATGGGTTTTTTTATTTTTTATAAATCTAGAATAAGTTTTCTAGAATAAGATTGTATTTTTTATGTTTTTATTTTTGGAAATGAATTTTGATTAAAAAGACACAACCAGAAGATGTCTTTTTTAGAAAATATTTAAAAGGAGTAACAGATCTAACTCTTCCTCTTCACTAAATTCTTTATCAGTATATTTTAAAATAATTTCCACTTAATTATGATCCCCTAACTTTTTAACCCCCAAACCTACGAAAATTAACTTTACCACAAAGATGAATTGAATTAAACCCTAGGTTATCTTAAAAACACGCAATCGCAAAAACCTACTTTGACTGTTGTTATAAGGATAATGTATGGTCAGTGGTAAATTAGGGAACATATATATTCTAGAAAATGAGGATGAATTGTGTTTATGGATTATATTTTAACTCTACAAATTTATCCTGTGTGGTCTTGTATTGCCGATTAAGATCGCACTCTCACAATTCACACAATACTCGACCTCGTGTGTTTTTATGTTAATTGTTAAATTTCTTTCATATTTTCTTATAATTTAAAGACTCAATTCATGGATCTTTTTATGTGAATTATTGTAGCTCAATTATTCAAAATAATTAAATGAAGAGGGTAGAAGATAGATTGAACACGAAGAAAACCACTCTTCCATGGGTAGTATGGTCATCATGGAGACGTTTTTCATGAGCAAAGGATGGAAAGGGTAGAACCCAATATTGTATCCACTATTGATTTAAACACAATTAAGATGAGTAAAGAATAATATAATTGAACAAAACAAAACAAAATATAATAAATAAAATAAGGAAAAAGAATTTTATTACACAAATTCTAACATTACAACATGAAAAAGAGAAAAAGGCTTTGATGAGGGGATCCTTGCTTCAAGAGATAACCCTCTTAAAATAGTTATAGAATTTGAGTTAAACCAATTCTTCTCTATCTTAAATATCCTAATGCACGTCCCAAACCCTCAAAATTAGAAAACAACTAATTTATAGAGTGGATGGGATTCTAGGTTTAAAAAGGTTTCAAGTGTAAATGGGGAATCTCTGCCAAATATTTTAATCCAGCTTAAACCACCCATTTGATCTAAAAAATGTAGGAAACAAAGATTCTTCAAGATTATGGATTTGTGAAAAATTGGTTTGGAGAGATCCTCTCCAAATTTGGACCTAATCCAAACATGTATTAAGAAGTTATGAACCAAATATATAACTAATGTCAAATCTGGTGGGTCTAGCTCATCTTTGACTTCAAAGTCCATTTATTCCAACCAAATAAATGATTTTTATACATTTTCCTGAAAAAAAGTTTTATCACATTTATTCAGGAACACAGTTACAAAATTTAAATTTCCAATAATAATGAAAAAATATTTATCTATGAAATTCTACAGTGCACTATAAAGGGTAAAACTGGAATTTCCATTAAATTTTCAAATGAATCATGTAATCCAAAATATTTTATAAATAAACATATTTAACACAATGTGAGGAACTTTTATCATTTATTATCAATAAAATATTCAATAAAAATGTGTTTTATCAATGGATTTCAAAGGTGGATTGGATGAACACCTTTTTTTGTTGAGTTTTCTTAAAATAATACTTTTCACTTGAGCATTGATAATGATCCTTATAAATAAAACTATGGAAAGAAGTGTATAAACATAACTTTCTAGGATAACGTTATAGAATGAAATCTATTAGGAAATGATCTATCTGATCAAGTGGAATAGAAATTTAGAACCATTAAACAATATATTTAAGAATCTTAGAGCTGATAAAAAATTTATGCAGATAATCATCGATGAGATTTAGAGTTTGGATTTGGGGAAAATGTGTTTCTATGAATTTAATCATGGAAAAATTTGATGATAATTGAGATAAAAGTAAATCTATTCCCATTGTATATTTTCCCCTTCTTCATTATTGATCAAGAAGTGATGGTATCTTATCACACTGTGCATCAACTAAACATATCTCAGGTTCATGACATGTTCCATATATTAGTAATAAAGATGTACATACCTAATCCATCTCATGAAGTAATATTAATGGTCATTAAACATGATAATGATCATTCTTATAATGAAAAACTAGTATATTTATTAGGTCATAGAGGTAATGTTCTATAGAAAAAGACTAATCTTCTACATAATTTTCTATGGGAAATCAAAAATTCAAATAAGCGATATGGGAACCCGAGGATGTAATGAAATAGTAATACCATCATTTATTTGCATCACATTGATGAATTTATGGGGTGAAATTAAATTTTAACTGGTGGATATGAATATAAATAACTATATTATGAAAATTTATGGATTACACATGTATGAAATTAATTAATTTTTTATTAATTAATCAGAAATAAAAATAAAAATATTTTTAAAATAAAGGAAATATTTTTATGAAAAACTATTTTTAAGAGCACAATGTGTTTTTATTAGAATAAAATATATTAATCATGGCTATTGACTAATTTTAATGATAATTATATATTATAAATTCAATTAATTTTTTAAAACAATCATCAATTTTTATTACAATTCTTGAGTTAAGAATAAATGTTGTTTTTCATAAAAAAATGTATTTTTATAAAAAAATGGTTTTTATCACGTTTTGTGTGCTTATTTTTAGAATTAATCTCTGCCACTTATAGGTATTGAATTTGATAAAATTAATTTCTCATTTCAAATCAATAGGTTTTGATTTGGTATTTAGGACCTTTTATTTTTTTCAACATGAAGAGTTTCTATGGTAAAAGTTATCACCCTAGTGAAGGGAAAATCAAGTAAATATATTTTAAAAATATGCAATAAGGCCATAAATATTTCACTATAATTGTTACTGGATGAAGGTAATTTTACTATTAGCACCTTATGATAGAAATTAATTTCCCTAATGAAATAATTTCTATGATATTTACTGATAGAATATTTAAATAAAAGAATGTTTGAAAATTCAACACTCTTAGTTTTAAATGTCTCTTATTTTTCCAAACTGGGATAAAAGAACGTTATTAAACAATAAAAATTTATAACATGAGATTAATGAAATATATTTTTCTTATGTAAATATATTTCTAATTTTTAGAAATTATATAATAACCTAAAATGCTTATGCAATACAGAAACAATATTTATTCAACTAATAAATAAAAAAAATAAATGATTTTAAAAACAAAAAAATTAATATTTTTATAGTGAGATATACTGTAACAAAACATTTATAGATTTATACTACATATTAATTCCATTTTAAAGGATTATATTCAAATTCAAAAATTTCATGTCTTTTATGTCATATTAATTGAATATTGTAAAAATTGACATTAATAATATTGTATTAAATTTTTTATTATTTTAAAAATATTGAAATAGGATAAATAAAACAATATATAGACTAAAATATAATCCTCTATCCATTTATTATTCAACAGTTCCCTTATATTGAAAATTAAAACCCTTTTAAAGTTAAAAAATGATATCGTTGTTAATTTTAAAATATGTTAGCTAAGGGGTTATGTCAAAAGATAAGGTACAAAACAATGCATAAATCTATCCATATTTTTTTGTTTTATGGGTTTTAATTCCCATTCTAAATTATATTCAAATTAATTTCCTTTTGGAGGCATTTTGTCTAGAGAATTAATTTATTATATTTTAATCATATAAGATATCCCAAGAGTTCAATTATTAAATGGAACCCATCCTTTTTCCCTAGGCCACAATGAGCCTTTTAGCTCGAACATAACCTGAAAAAATACCCCCACTAACTTCTATTGTCACATTCAAGAGTTTTTTTTGTTACCAAATGACCATCCTTGGGATATTTAAGTTGATATTTAAAAGGGTTCTTTCAAAAGAGAGGTAATCACCTTAACCGGTCAATTTATTTTAAATTTTTATTATACCATATATAAAGATATTATATTCTCCATAAATTAATAAATTTATTCTACTCAATAAAATAATTTTGTTTATGATTATTAAACTGAATTCATTCTCCATTTTCCATCAAATGACATGTGAAAGTATCATTCCTGCGTTCGTATGACTTATAGTCTCCACAGAGAAATACAATTCATTTTCCATCACCATCATTCAATGATATTAATTATGATATATTTAATATTTAGATATGATATATATTACATAATTATACTTTTTTAATTATAATATCACATATACCTTTCTACCTTTCAATCCTTTCGGAAAATGATAATGTCGCTTCTGTTTACTTGTGGACTACCACATCTATGAAGTGATGCGATACAATCTTCATTTTATTTTTCCATGGATGGTATAAAAGGTAGATATAATGAATATATATGATATCCATGATATTAAAATGATTCCCTAAATTAAAATTAAAATTTACCTTTCTTTTATTTGATCTGTCAAAAAATGAAAACATCGTTCATTTTAACGTATGACTAACCGTCTCCATGAATGATGTAATTCATTTTTCTATATCTAATTTTTATAGATAAAAATAAATATTTATATAATGAATTTATTTTATATTTAAATCATCATTAATTTTCTTGATAAAATGGAACCATAATCAATTTACAATGGCCAAAACTATTTAACCAAAATGTACATAAAAAACTAAGACGCTATCACAAAAACAATGATTTTAATAAATAATTTTTAACAAATGGGTGCTAAAAGGTATATGTAAATAATAAATGGTAATAAATATATGATAATTATTATGAGATATATTTATAATAGAAGTATACTTATTTTAATGTAGGTTCTAACATGTACAAATGAAGTTGAGACTTAAGGTAAGGTATTTTCATCTCATATATATTTCTGTTTGACACGTGCCATATTCACCACCTTTTTATTTTTTTGTACTATATATAAATCCCATGAATTTCTTTTATGCATATTATTTGGAATGTTTTTGGTATATTAATATCAATCTATGTTTCTTTACTTTATTGGGTGTTAAGATTATAATGTTACCAAATAAGTTATAGTTTTATGTCACAATTTCTCTATTTATTAGGGTTGTTTATGATTAATTTTTTGATAAAGAAATATTATGATGAAACAGTAAAGAAAAAAAATAATATTTATTCCCATCTATATATTTCTCGAAAATTTACATTTTCCTTTAATTTTTCTTGCCTTAATTACTCAAGATACGAAAAATATTTTTAAGATAAAACAGGTCTATTTCTCTCTTTAGTTAAAAAACATTTTCTCCCATATCTATGATTTCTAAAAATGTTTTTAATTTTTTTTATTATCTAGTGATTATTTATTTCCATTTTACCCATTTTTTAATGTTAAAAAAATGGTTTAAAATAAATAATTTTTTTATTTTTTAGAATTATGTATTTTTTACTATTTACCATAACCTGAAAAAAGGTTTTATTTTAAATTATATTTATGGAATTTAATTTCCTACCACTATGAACACTCATTATTTTAAAGAATCATTCATGTGTTTCAATGATAATTTTAAATAAAAATTATTTCATCAATATTTGTTAAATTTTTAGATTATAAATAAGTAATTTCATTGTGGAAAGTATATTTTCCTTAAGAAATTTATGATGTGGTATTTACATATAATTTTACATATAAAATGAAATAATTTGATATTACTTATGATTTACAAGTGATATGATCCAAGTATTTAATCCTTATTATTTCACTAGATGTTTTTTTGTTTATGATGATATTTTTTAATGAAACTGAATCCTTTTCCATGGTGTTTGCTAGGATGAAATGATGAAACATTAATGAAAACCATTACATTTACATAGGTTATGCTATAATGAAATGTTTATGAAAACCATTTATTGTAATGGGTTCTCATATGATGATTTTTTTATTATCTTATGGAAAACATATGTGTGATTTCCATTATGTGACTTATGAGACCTATATCTTCCTCCAATGCATTGGGTAATGATTTATATCTCATGGGATAAATAGGATTCAATATGGAGTGAACCCATCCCAACATGGGACTTTTCCCACTATGATAATCATATAATTGAACCTTTAATTCTACTATGGTTTGGGGATTGAACCCAATACACTATTATAGTACTATCAATAAGACTTGACTAATAAGGAAATGATTTTATAAACATACATGTTTTCTAACAATCTATCTTTTATTCCAATGTTATGTTCCCATGGATCATATTCATTGACTCCATTATTTTTTATATCTTATTAAATTCAATGATTTATATAATATTTTTTTATCTATGATGTGAAAGGCAAGGTTTTCAAATGTTATTATCATGGTCTCTTATAATTATTCTCATGTTATATTGATATCTCCATTTTTTACCTTTAATGATCATCTGAGATCACCTTTTACTATATTTCCTTTCACTGTGGTATGAATAAATGAATTATGTATGATATGTTTAATTATAATTCTAGTCATTAACAATATAGTCAGAGGTGAAATAGTTCAATTATGAACAAGATCATTATATATCAATGTTAACAATGATAATAAACCTTTATGGTCCTCAGACATGTATTTTTCAAATAAAATGAATATTAATCTATTAAGATATAATATCTATGTATGAAAAGTATGGGTAACTATACTACCAATTAGTTTCCATAACCCACATATGGTTATCCAGTATTAGTGAACCATGGAAATTGTTTATGGGTACCACCAATTTAGTATCACCCATATTAGGGTAGTCCATGCTAGGGTAACTCACATAAGGGTTGATTCAAACATGTGTTAGGTTATAATTGATTTTTTTATTCTCACATAATAATAACTAAAAACCTATGTAAAGGTATATAAGATCAAATATCCATCTTTAAAAATACCCCTATAATGGTATAATGGACTGGTAATGATAGAAATACTCACCTATAACTATAACACACACAAAGATTATAATGGTAGCATATTTTTTATTATAGTAAAATAGTAACAGTAGCATGTATATTTTCTTATACCTATATAAAAACATAAATTGATGTTTAAAATATTACTCTAGCTATAGAAAAACTATAGCGGTAACATGCATATTTTTTATAGTTGTAATAAAATAGTAAAAATGGTAGTACATTGAATTCAATAGTATAAAAATATTAATTGTAGGGGAAACAATAGTTGTAGTGGATCCTCTATTTATATGGTTTTGGTTTCAATAATCATCTATCATCAATTAAAATATATATCATATATTGTTAGTTATAATTTTTCTTCCATATCAAAGTTTGAAAATATCAATTGGTATTGATTTATTTTTAATTTTTGAATCCTATTGAAAATATTTTAATTATTTGTTAAATTTATTAACTGGTTATATTTTTCTAAATATATACTTGTATAAATGATTAAATATTTTGAGCATAAATTCATTATATAAACACATGTAAAATGTTTGTGTAATGATGAATTTTTTAGTAAGGTTTTAATGTTTCAATAATCTGTAAGTGTATTCATTTTATATTAAGTATTTTATTTCTAAGAAAAACACATGTATAATAAAACAAAAATATTGAAAAATGGTTTTTGGAAATACTTTTTACTCCATAAAATATTGTCTATATTTATATTGTATGTCTATGAGAAAAATTTTATTTATTGGTTTACTTATTTAAAAATCTATCATATAATCTGACAATCATATTAGAAGTGGTTTTTTAGGGTTTCATTTCATAATTAGAGGTCACCAAAAACATTCTTAGAATATATTATTGATCTCGAATAGATAGAATCAATATACTTGAGGGAGGGTGAATAATAATAATATTTTTTTTAAATAATCAATCATAGTTTACTATTGTGTAAATTAATATAGTACTGCTTAATATATAATATAATACAGTGGAAACAAAATATAGAAAATGGTAATTTTATATTAATTCAGATCACCAAGATCCCACTATACTCTTAAATCATAAATATAAGGTGAGATGACTGGTACCCACTATGAATCCAATGATTTATATTTGTGATGAACTATTTATAGATGGTTCCTTTTAAAATACCGACAACACCGCCAATTCTATACTTTATATAGGATCTACATCCGATAAATTGATTTTTATAGGTGGAAAATACTATATTGAGTATAGTTTTTTAGGAGTAACAATGAAAAGAAAATCATATTGGTTGGTAGAATAACTAATACAAGACATGATTTTGATTGGGAAAATGTCACAAACAAAATATGGTTGCCATCAAAACCAGAACAAAAACCAACCCATGGAAAGGCCTAAAGGGAATTTTGTATCCCCATGGGATAACACAAAGGATCAGGTATATTAAATATTGGTTTGGAATGATTTACCCCAGTTTATAATCATTTAACAATAAAAAAACAATTAATAAACTAAATATAATAATTACCAACCAAAAAAGTGTTAAATAAAATTTATAACTTAATACATGAGCTTAAATAGGACACAAGTGGTCCAAAAATAAATAAAATTAGCATCAAAAAATCCCAAGGAACACCACACGACAAGGGGTCATAACCCATGTGCAATCTCCACAACACCTCACCATAGATGAAAACTAACAATCCAAACCGCCATCACCCAAGGCCTTTCCCTTTTCTGTGTCAAACATGATAACGTGTACTTACACCCAAATGGGTTATGTAGGGTATGATAATATTCCCAATAGGATACCACCCAAATGATTCCTTATATTAAGCATTAGAATATAAAAAGTATGCAATTTTTAAGAAACAAGAAATGATGGCAATAATTTCCAAAGAATGAATCTTTTAAAAGTAAACAGTTTTCAAAGGGTAATTTCAAAGAGTGAAAAAATCTCAAAAAAACATTTAAGTTACTTTAATTTCTAGTAAAAACACAACAATCCAATGATAAATAAAAAATAATGAATTATTACTAATCCTAGGAACACCCCTAGGAACTAGTTAGTTTTGGGCCCCATATACCTCGTATCTCGGTGTAAAGTAACAATAACAATATATACTCTCATGCATGAGACACTACTAGGGAACATTACCTTAAACTAGTGTTTTCCAATAATCATTATTATAGTTTGGTTAGTGATTTCAATGTTAAAAAGTCTAAGTGAAATAGGGAAGAATCACTCGAGATCACTAGAACACTAGTACACATCTGCCCACCTTGATACTTCAGTTTCTCCCTTTATGGTCAAACAATTTCTAGATGTTACTAAATACTATTTTCACATAAAACATTAGTTTTGTTCATACAACTTCAAAATAGTAGCTACACATGCTATGAAAAATTTATATAACTTAATTAATAATTTAGAATTTCCATAAAACATTTTCAATGAATATAACAAAAATTTGAACTTAAAATACATATAAAAGCCCTATTTGAAAACCAAATGAAAACAAGAATTACCGACAAACCATAATTGGTATTAATAAAACATTTTAATAAAACCCTTCCATTAATTATAAAATACTCCCAAATGGTACAACATGCAATGCACATGTAAACCGCACATATTCACACAAAAATGAAACTTAAAAATCATACTTAAAAAATAACACCAAAAATAATTTTCAAAATAAGAACTATGATTGAGGAGTATACTAAAAATAGAAATCATGCATGTATAACTCATCTATTAGTGATTACACATGGAATCACCTACCATATATATCAAAACACTGAAATCCTTGTTAGAAATTTCAACCACAATACTTCCACACCAAAAGGGAGTGAAGAAGAACCTAAAACCACAATATTGCACCAAGAAACTCAATAATAAACCAAAGGTAAGATGCTGTTTCTTTTGGACATTTAGAACTTCCAGAAGGAGGGGAGAAACCCTAAATAAATGGAAGAAACAAGAGAGGAATTCACTTACATGAGAAAAATTAAATCAATATCCCCATATACAAAAATATTTGAATCTCCAAGTATCCAAAATTGATAGAGACTTTAGAATAAGGCTGAGGAGGTCATGTGGGGTCTGAAATGGGGGAAAATGAGTAAAAATGAATGATTTATGAAAGAAACAAAGTACCTCTTCAAATCTAGATGACTTGAAAAACCTTAAGGAAGTTTTCCCTAATCATAGATGAAGATGATCTCTAAAGAGGGAAAATCGATCTTGGGGGTGCGCCTAGGGTTCTAGGGATAGAGTCAGAGGTGGAATGAATGAAAATATTAATAAATTAATGATATAAAAAATAAATAAAGTTTTTAAAACTGGAAATGGTCTCACGGGTTGGTCCAATTTTTGAATAAATCACCAAAATCCACCATGATTATGAGTTTCGAATGGGTCCCAATGGATATGGTGGTTTGAATAGGATAGGAGAGGCCATTTGGGAAGTTGAATGCGTGAAAAATGTTAAAAATAAGGAGTTATAAAAGAATCAAATTTTGTTTTTAAATATGGAAATGGGCTTACAGTTTGGCCCAAATCACGATGAAACAACCCATTTCTCCCAAAGTACATGGGAACCCCCACAAAAAATAAAGCATATAAATTACATGAAAAATACCTTTACAAGAAGCCATGGATGTGATAAAAAATGATACACCAACTATTTAGAACAAACAAAAGAAGAAAATATTTTATAATGAAAAATAAGACAGAAGATAAAAGATGATAAAATGACAAGGAATTTGATATAGCTCGATGATCTACATCCAGTTCCATAGTAGGGAGTTGAATGCTGATGTGACATAGTGATAAAACAAATGAAATAGTAGTCAAAAAATATATCAATCTTGTGTCTAGTATTTTTTTTGTTTTTTTCATTGCATACCTTGGTCTTTATTTCTAGAAAAAATAGCTACGGTTTTCTTGATCCATTGATTCTCATTTTATGAGTGTTTCCTAAACCCAGTATCTCCATTCAATAGTTAAAAATAATAAATATAGAATCATATCATTGTTACCTTTATAAATCTTCACATATATACATGGAATTATTTTTCTACACTCTAATTGTAGAAATTTACATAGTTAATAATTATTAATGTTATTTTTATTACCTATAATATTATTCAGAATAATTAAAAAAACCCATCATAAATAATTATATTAATTAAAATACTAAAATATTACAAAAAAATTGTATTAAATTATAAATTTCAAAATCATTAATTTTTTTAAAAAAATTAGTTCATTTTTTAATCGAAAAACCTCAAATATAGTTTTTAGAATATATATTCAAATTTAAGAAAATAAAATAAAATAATGAAGCTTGTAATTCATTAAACATAAAAATAGGACTAAAAAATCACTATTAAAAAATACTAAATGTTTCTTTCTATAATGAATTTATGCCCAAAATATGTTATTAAATGTCTAATTATATTTTTACCAAAATATTTTCCGTTAATAAATTAAAATAACTATTAAAATATTTTTTATTGAATGAGGAAATTAAAAAAAATAAAACCGATTGATTTCATGATACTATGGAATGATTATTTTTACTGTTAGCACAAAAACAGTAGTTCTGGTACCTCTACTAATTATACTATTAATATTTTTTAACAGCTAGAAAAAATATACATTCTACTATTACTATTAGAAGGAGTGATACTAGTAGAAGGAGATACTACCGTTAACACACAACAAAGATTATATCACTAGTCTTATAGGAGAGTGCCACAGTCATCTGGGGGTGATAAAAATCTACTACCTCTATGCATGCTACCATCAAAATAGTCATGCCGCTGTTACTATTGGTGTGTAAAAAGTGTTACAATTGATGGAGAGTAGTGTTGTTTTTGTGAAAGATAGTGATACTATTATCAAGGTGACACTGTGATGGGGAAACAAAATGTTCAAAAATGATCAGACCATGTAGTAAAAAAAAGATAAATAAACATAATAGATGGAGACACATGCACAATGCATACTACCATTGTAGTTTCTTTTGTGCCACTCTAATGATACTTGTCCAAGAGAGTAAGAGGACATGTACTACTCACATGAAAGGCTGTATATTATATATGTGGGGGATGAACAGTTTCACACTCATACTACTATTGTGAAACTAGTATTGGAATAATAAAGAGGATGATAGAGAAGATGGTGGAATTTTTAAATCTTTATGCATGAATGAAATTAACTATCCAAAAGGGTTTGATCAACCCCCATTTGATTGTGGAGGTTTTTTAGTAGTATTTTTTAGGGATTTCACTATGATGATGTAAATGTTATAAACCAAAATCTGAAATCCATGTAACATATATGATTGGAAAATTTCTATGTGGAATTTTTTATTGTGGATATTGAATTAAAATGATATCATCCTCCCATTTATATTTAGATAAAAACTAGTGTGATTCACACCTATTCAATCTAACTGTATTAATCAAAATACACTTTGATTCAATCAAAATGGTGCATCCTTTCGAGTAATACAACTGATAAGATTTTTATTTTTTAAATATATCTATCACGACTAATTTCAATAATATTAGGTTTTATAAAATTGACTTTATTTTATTTTTTTATTTTGTTTCATTATATATATAATATATAGTAAATAATTTTATAGAAAGTATATATTTTTAAAACACATTCAATGTCATTTTGGAAGATATATATATATATATATATATATTTATAATGAAAACCACTTCTAAGGCCCTTTTTTACAAGGGAAATTCCTTGAATGCATTTTTATATTTCAAATATTAGATTCATGATTTTTTTTTACAAATCATCAATCCACACCTCTAAAATATTTGAATCCAACTCAAACACTATTTTTTATGATCATAATTATAAAAATCCCTCACCCTTATTTATAAAAATTAAATATCTAGATCAAAATTGAATCATTATAACTTATATTGTAATATTTCGATTGAAACATTTACTTAGTATAAATATCTTAATTTTTTATTATATTTATATATTTTCAAAAAATTAAAATTCTTAATAATTAAGATAATATAGTGATATCATTCTTAGAATGGTCTTTCTCTCCCACATCCCATTTTGTGGAACTTTTCTAGCCATGAAAATATATCCCATTCATGAGCTCCCTAAAGAGTAAACCCATTAACTTCAATAAAAAGCGACACCAATTCTCTGTTCACATAGGAAAAATACAAAAATGTGTTTCTATTAATATAACACATAACTCATCTAGTCATAATATTTATGTAAGTGATTATAACTCAAACTATAGTCATAGATGGTGATATTGAAACCAAGTAGTTGGTGTTATAATTATCAATATAAAAAGTCATCCCTCTAACTAGTTTTTATCCATTAAAATATTTTTATTATATTATAACTAAAGAATGAAGTGGGTTCCCATTAAAAAAATGATTAAATATACGGGTTTTACCCCATCTCTTATTTAGTTGTATGAATTGTCTCTATAGATTGATATTTTTTAAATGGATTCATTATGTTTTTACATGATCTGAAATAGATAATTTTTATACTTCCATCTTGTAACAATTATCTCACATAATAATGACTCAAATCTATATTTCTTGATTTTCCATTATTTATGAAACTATATGATTTTGATTGTAACATCCCAGGTAAATTAAGAATAAGATATTTTCATACTTATTAATATTTTTTAATTAAATAATAATTTTACTTTAAAAGGGTTTCTATGTTCGATAGCGTACCTGTTACGCAACAACGTGTTTCATTGAAATCCAATATTTCACACTAATAATATAATATTATTATTTTAAATGGAAGTTAACTCCTAGCCATTGAAATTGGAAAAAATGAACAAAAATAACAAAAATATTATTATACATGTTTGTTAAATGTATTTACTTTTATCCAATAACTTTTAGAGGCTTAAAATGTGAATGAATCTAATTTTAGGCATAATTTACATTAAATGGTTGAATTGCCACATTTTAATGGAAAACCCCCTTTAAGTATAGTTTTTCTAAATTTAATAAATTCTATATGACCAAATAAAAACCTTTTTTATAATGGGGAAAAATTTATTTTTTGTAAATTTTTGGAATTTTTCCGATAATTTTATTTTTTAATGAATAGTGAAAAAATGTATTTTAATTCAAAACTGCGTTTTAATCTAATTTATTTATATGGTTATATTATCTTTTTATTTGGTTTTAATGTGTAATTAGAATATATTTTTACCATTTCATCCAATTTTGGTCATTGAAATTAATTTCACATTGAATTGGGACATAAACAAGTGTCAATCTTTTGATAGTTATTGTTTCTTAAAAACACTCTATTTGTTTTAAAAATGAGAATTAATTTTAAATTAAATTATGAAACTTCTATGTTTATAATTTCGTAAAATAGACATCATTATTTAATTCAGAATATAAAATATAGTCTAGTATTAAGTTTTGTTATTTTTCTAAAAAACATCAATTTTTGATGAATAGTGAAACCACTTAGTAGTAGTTAAAAAACAGACTTTTTTATTTAAATGGAATTTTAACACTTCTGTGAATTGAATTTACAAAATCCAACATACATGACTGTTATTAGTAAGTAAAATGTGGTTCAATAAGATGAAAATAATTTTTGGTTAATAGTAACTTTTGACTTTTATTTACCGCGGTTAAAGGTAAATAGGGTTATTCAAGGTAAAAAGAGTATTATAATAATTACAAATTACCTTAACACTTGTCCTACCCATATTGGATGTGTAATGGATGACCATGGGCATAATTGGGTCGATTTTGGGACACCATGTAGCCACTTGTGAATGATAGGGACAATTTCGATTAATTAATTTAAAGTAAAGACAAAAATGACATAAACAAAAATCTTTTAGTAACGTAATTTTTATATGGTGTTATATAAGTCATGTTTTCGACTATAAATATTCTTTAGAAAGATAAAAATATTTCCAATGTGATAGTATTTTTTTAAAAAAAATTAGACATCGAATAAGTTAAATTATTTATGCCACAATAATGATGTAGTATTTACCTCTTTAATAAATGATTTTAAAATATAAGATTATAATGATTACAATATTATCCAAAACCTATCCAATTACTATTGGATGATTTTATTTAGATCATGATTCATATTATCTTCGACTCTAATGATTTTTGGACATTTAGTAACTGAATATCATTATATTATAAAATAATAATTTCACAATTTCCTAAAGATCCCCTCCTCTACCTTATAATAGGAGACTACTTATAAAAACTTCCTCACACCTTTCAAGACTTTAGGCTCATCGAACCTCTGCTCAATTAATCTCCCAAAATCCCTAACTTCCACCTAGAAGCTTTACATTAGGAATAAGGCACTTCAACAAACCATTGTGGTTCAAACCTAAGGGAGTTACCCAAATTAAAGGTAAGGGTTTATCTTAATTTCTTTTCTTTTATTTTAATCCTCCAACCCCTAAACTCATTTTATTCTTTTCTTTTATAAAAAAACCAGTATCCAAAATATATTAGGATGTTTTTATGATAATTTTTAGAACTACACTTACAAACATCCATCAAATGGGCGAATAACATATTGTTTTTGTGGATGAAAAACTAACGCATCATGAAATGATGTTTGTTCAATTACCTCCTACCGCATCTAATGGTGGCCATTATAATGGAAATGTATTTATATATGATATATATTATGTTTATGTTTTCTTTATTCTTCTGTATCTTTCATTTATATCATACCTTTATGGTTTCCATTATGGGTAAATGTGATAATTTCAATTGAGGTAGTGCGGACTACCGCCCCATCAAAGTGATATGACTCGTTAATGCCATATGTGGGACGTATAAAGGATGGATTTAATGATATTATATATGATATTATACAGGTATTATAATATATATATGTATCATTATGTTTTAATTCCATTAAAATAAGAAATAGAAACTAAAGTAGCGTTCATACGTACGTATGACTTACCATATCCATGAATAGTGAATTTCATTTCGTACATCCAAATGTTATGTACTATTATAAATACATGTATTTACTGGATATATATGATATATATGATATTTAAATAATTAATATCATTATGTATATAATGGACTACTGAACACATGAACAACTTGTAATTATAAGGTGTTCATTTTTGAATCATGTATCAAATATCGACCAAAAGACCATTATTAAATTAAATGATTGAATAATGTTTATAACATGTTAATAAGTGATATAAAAGGAATAATAAACTTGAAAAATTTTATTAAGCAATTATAAATTATCTTTAGTTTATTATTTAGGATATTAAAGAACGATCGAGTCAAGTCAGGCACAAGGTAAGGGACTTCGTCTCAATCTCCTTTCATTGCGGCATATTTTGATAATATATAAATATATCTTCTTCTTTTTCACAGTTTATAGCAAAACCCTTTGTATTTTAATTTCATTCAAAGGGAATATTTTTCTACAAAGCGTTTTACTAAATGACAAATGGAATGTTTTTAACATTTGTGGTGATATTGACCTCTCAACTGCCGAAATCGTTATTTGGCTTCCACTATAATCCATAATGTTTTATAAAATGAAATGGAAATCCCTTATTCTATTTTTGGGTGTTTTGTTTATTAAAAATGGGTTTTCAAATGGATTTATTATTTCAATATCTTTAAATTATTTCTTGTGATTTCAAATTAAATATTATTAGCGAAATGTTTATATTTACAATATTTTATGTGTTATTATTTATAATGGTACTTGGAAATTTGACATGTGGTTACGTGATAAAACAAATGACGGGTGGTGCTATGATAAACTAGGACGGGTGGTTACATTATAACCTCCAATGCATTGGGTATGGAAGTCGGCTGTATGGATATTCCATTTAGTGATATGTGTAGAAGTCGACCGTATGGTTATTCCATTTATGTATGTTTATGTCCCAAGATACTTTTACATGTTATGTGTTCTTTATATGGGTTTTATGGTAATATTTTTGTTACAAAAGGGTATGTAGTGTTCTTTTATTTAGGGAAGAGTATTTACTACTTCATAAAGGTGGAAAGTATTACTTATGTGAAAGTATTCGTGGTTTACTTGTTGTTTTGAAAAAATAATAGTTTTCCTTATTTGTGTATCCCTTACTAAGATTTTTATGCTCATACCATGTTTTTGAAATATTTTTACATGACATAATGTGGAACATGGTCAAGGACAGGATCATGGAAAAGTCATGTTTTCTTAAATATGGAACTAGACATGAATTTTTTTTCAAGAGTTTTTATTTTTTGAAAAAATGGAAACTGAGTAGAAGTTTATACTTTGTAATCTTTTGAGATGTAATAGTTATGTCTTAATTCTATAAAACCCTAAACATGAAAAGTTACTCAATGTGAATTATTCGTTTAATTCAATATTATGTAATGTTTTAAGGTCACGACATTATAGTTGGTATCAGAGGTCGGTTTAGACAACTTTAGGAGTTTGGGTATTGTTAAATAAATGTCCATAAATTAATTTTTGGTAATATTGAAATGATATAGAATTTAAAGATTACCATGTTGCTTCCCCTAAGATTGTTTTGTGTTCATAATGGTTTTCTATAGAGGAAACAAGGCGGTTATGTTGGGATGACATTAGAAGGAAGAGAACCTTCCAAATCAGCAACCTGAGAAGGTTGGAATCGAAACTGAACAGTTTGTTGCAGTGATGGAATAGTTGACTGAAGATATAAATGGTTGTGGTATCCATGAATGAGATCAGCCAGATCATCCACAGAGGTACATGTCAGTAGTGGAGTATTTTATGAGGCAAAACCCCCATCATTCAGAGGATCATCTGACCCTGTTCTGGCAGAAGGGTGGATTAAAGCACTGGAAAATATTTTTGATGTCATGGGTTGTTCAGAACATTAAAAGGTTAGTCTCGTTGTTTACTATTTTGAAGGTGAAGCTTATCAGTAGTGGTCAATGGTGAAAAATATTAGGGATAGTGAGGATATTGATGCTCTTGATTTGGATGAATTCAAAGCTATGTTTCTTGAGAAATATTTTCCTCAGGTGGTTTATCTTAGAATGGAAAAACAATTCCTAGAATTGAGGTAGGAGGATGACTTAGTGGATGCTTATGAAGAAAAATTCACTCAACTGGAAAGGTATGCTCCAAATTTCATCCGAGATCTTGATAGTAAGATTAATTTATTTTACACAGGATTTAATCCTTGATATTGAAGAGCATTAGCCTCTCATGAGTTCAAAAGTTATGAAAAACTTGTTCGCTGTGCGGAGAAGGTGGAAGTGAAATTTTCCGATGATCAGGTGTTCGTTGATAACCAACAGAATAAGAGGTCTAGTTGGCTGGAAAAGGGAAATAATTCATCACAGAAGACTGGAGATAAGAAAATCAAATATCCAACTTGTGAGAAGTGTGGTAAAAATCATCCTAGAGAATGTTTATCAATGTCTGGAAAGTGCTTCCGGTGCGGTAAGTCTGGTCATATTACTCGTAACTGTAATGAAGATGATCAAGCAGGCAATGAAAAGCCATCAGTAAGATGTTTTAAGTGTAATGAAATGGGTCATTATGAAAATGAGTGTCTATAAAAGAACTCAACTGAGGGAAAGAAGCCAGAATACATGGAGAAAGGGGTTGTGAAATCCTTTGCTACTACTTCAGTAGATGTTGGTCCATCAAACGAAGTATTATTAGGTACAATGTTGGTTTTTTAGATTATTCCAATATTTTGTTTAATTTAGGGTCTACAACCTCTTTTATTTATGAGAAGTATTTTAATAAATTGGGAATTCCATCTCAAGATATGAATACAGAACTTATGGTAAAAACACTTGGATGAAATGTTGCGACAAAAAAGAAAACATAAGAACCTTTCTGTCCTTGTGAGAAGGAAAAATCTACCAGTAAAAATTATTGTTTGCCTCTAGAAGAGTTTGATGTTATTATGGGCATGTATTGGCTATGTTTTTATCATGATAAGATTGAATGTAGAGCTAAAGATGTTTCTTTTCAGAATGATTTATAGTTTGTGTACAAGAATAAACCCTTGCTTTTGATAACATACTAGGAAGCTGAGAAACAAGTAAAAGATGGTAATGAATGTTACCTAGCTCATATTGTTGAAAATAAACAAAGTGTTGAGATTAATGATGTTCCTGTGGTAAATGAGTTCCTTGATGTTTTTACTGATGAGTTACCTGGTATTATACCGGACTGATAAGTTGAATTTACTGTTGACTTAGTTCATGATGCTAAGACAATTTCAAAACTCCCTTATTGAATGGCTCAAATTGAACTTTTAGAGTTAAAGAAGCTATTGCAGGAGTTATTAGATAAAGGTTTCATTTGACCTAGCACGTCACATTGGGGTGCTCCTGTCTTTTTTGTTAAAAATAAAGATGGTTCAATGAGACTTTGCATTGATTATAGTGCATTGAATAACATCACTATTAAGAACAAGTATCATTTTCCTCATATCAATGATTTGTTTGATCAGCTCCAGTGAGCTCAATATTTTTCAAAGATTGAATTGAGATTGGGGTACCATCAGTTGAAAGTAAAGGAAGAAGATATCCTGAATACCATGTTTATTACTAGATATAGCCATTATGAATTTGTAGTTATGCTTTTTTGGGTTAACTAATGCACCTGATTTATTCCTGGATCTTATTAATATAATTTATGTGAGTTCTTGGATAAGTTTGTGGTTGTGTTCATTGATGATATTTTGGTTTATTCTAAAAGTAAGGAAGAGCAAGATATTAATTTAAGGGTTTTCTTGAAAACCTAAAAAAATAAATTGTTTGGGAAATTCAGAAAGTGTGAGTTTTGGTTACGTCAAATTTCTTCCTTGGTCACACTGTTTCAAAAAATGGCAAAACTATTGATCCTTCTAAGACAAAAGTTGTTGAAGAATAGCATAGACCCAAAAATATAATCGAGATCCATAGTTTTCTTGGTTTGGCAGGTTATTACCGGAGGTTTGTTGAGAATTTTGCATCGTTATCTATTCCAGTGACTAAGTTAACTCGAAAAGGTGTTAAGTTCATATGGAAAAAATAGTGTGATGATTGTTTTCAATAATTATAAAGAAGGTTGGTGAATGCTCCATTTATTTCACAACCATCCAGATGTAGTGAGTTTGTTATGTATAGTGATTCTTCTTTGAAAGGACTTGGTTGTGTCCTAATGTAGAATGATCAGGTAGTTTTTTGTGCTTCACGTCCGTTGAAACCACATGAGTTAAATTTACCTAGACATGATTATAATTAGATGCTGTTGTTTTTGCATTAAAAACTCGGAGTCATCATTTTTATGGAGTAAAATGTGAAATATATACTGACAAAAAAGTTTAAAGTATATATCCACTCTGAAAGAATGGAACATGACACATCGAAGATGGATGTAATTAATTAGGGATTATGATTGCACGATCCATTACTATTCGGGAAAAGAAAATAATGTGGCCAATACTATGAGTTGAAAAAATAATGTCTCATTAACCATGCTAAGTTTGGAATGAGATACTTTGGTTTTTGATGTGATGTACTTTGGCATAGAAGTTGTGGGTCCCGGAAATACTTCTGTTTTATTTCATGTGTCAGTGAAATCATCTCTATCAGACAGAATAAAGAAAGCACAGAAATTAGACAGTGAGTTGCAGAAAAAGGTATAGTTGGTTCAGATGGGTAAGTTGCCTAATTTTAACATTGATAATGATTGAGTTTTGAGGTTTTGGAAGATATTATCTATGCCTTGTGATTCAAAGATGAGGAATGAGTTTTTATGTGAATCTCATAGCTCTCCATTTTCAGTTCATCCTGGTAATACTAAGATTTACACAGATCTTCAGGATTATTACTCGTGGGATGGAATGAAAAGAGATATTTCTGATTTTACTGTGATGTTTTTGACTTGTCAGCAGGTTAAAGCAAAGCAGCAGTTACTGAAAGGGATTGTTCATTCTTTACCGGTTCCAGAGTGGAAATTTGAAAATATATCCATGGAATTTATTGTGGTATTTCTGAAGACATCTCGAGGTAATAATGCAATCTGGGTTATAGTTGATTGATTGACTAATTATGATCATTTCCTTCATATTCGAGATACTTTGTCTCTAGATCAACTTGCTCGGTTGTATGTTAAAGAGATAGTTAGGTTGCATGGTGTTCCCCTCTATATTGTATCTAATCATTATCCCAGGTTTACTTCTATCATTTGGAAAGGCCTTCAGAAGTCGTTGGGTACTGAATTAAATTTTAGTACAGCTTTTCACCCACAATCATATGGGTAGTCAGAACGAACAATTAAGACCTTGGAGGATACGCTACGTGCTTTTTCACTGGATTACCAGGGAAGTTGGGACCAACATCTTTCTTTGGTTGAATTTTCAGGTAATAATAGTTTTCGTTCTAGTATACAGATGGCTCCATTTGAGGAATTATTTGGAAAGCGTTGTCAAACTCCAGTTTTTTGGGATGAAGTAGGTGAAAGGACGCTTAAGGGACCATAATTGGTCGAACAGATTGCAGAGAAAGTTGTGTTGATTCAGAAGAACATGAGAACACCTCAGATCAGTTAGAAAAGTTATGCAGATAACCAGAGGAAGGATATTTCTTTTTAGGTAAGTGATCATGTCTTTCTTAAGGTTTCTCCATGGAAAAGTGTAATGCGTTTTGGTATGAAGGGAAAGTTGAGTCTGAAGTTCAATGGACCTTATGAAATCCTGGAAAATGTTGGATCAGTTGCATACAGAGTGTCTTTACCTCCAATTTTATCCCAGGTACACAATGTTTTTCAGGTTTTGATGTTGAGAAAGTATATTCCAGATCCATCTCATTTTTTGAGTCCAGAGGTAGTTCAGTCGAAAGAGAATCTCTCTTATGAAGAACAACCAGTCCAGATTCTTGACCGAAGAGAGAAAGTGTTGCAGAATAAGGTAATTCATTAGTTAAGGGTTTTATGGAAAAACCATATGGTTGAAGATGCAACGTGGGAATCTGAAAATGCTATTAGGGATAAATACCCCCAATTATTTTGATAAGTGAATAAAAATTGCGAGGAAGAAACTTCCCAAAGGGGGGAAGGATGTAACATCCTAGGTAAATGAAGAATAAGAGATTTTTATACTTGTTAATATTTGTTAATTAAATATTAATTTTTCTTTAAAAGGGTTTTTATGTTTGATAGTGTACCTGATACACAATAACGGGTTTCATTGAAATCATACGTTGGACACTAATAATATAATATTATTATTTTAAATGAATGTTAACTCCTAGCCATTGTAATTGGCGGAAATGAAAAAAATAACTACAATATGATTATACATGTTTGTTAAATGTATTTACTTTTATCCAATAAAAGTTAGAGGCTTAAAATGTGAATGAATCTAATTTAAGCATAATTTTCATTAAAAGGCCGATTTACCACCATTTAATGGAAAACCCTATTTAAATATAGTTTTGGTCACTTTAATACATTCTATATAACCAAATAAAATCCTTTTTTATAATGGGGACATCAAAATTTACTTTATGTAATTTTTTGTAATTTTTCCGATAAAGTTCATTTTTAATGAATAGTGAAAAATATTGTATTTTAATTCAAAACTACATTTTAATCGAATTTATTTATATGGTTATATTATATTTTTATTTGGTTTTAAAGTGTAATTAGAATATATTTTTACCATTTAATAAAATGTTGGTAATTAGAATTAATTTCACTTTGAATTTGAACATAAACAACTTTCAATCTTTTGATAGTTACTCTTTCTTAAATACACGCTATTTCTTTTAACAACGAGAATTAATTTTAAATTAATTATATCACCTTATATTTTTAGAATTTTATAAAATAGACATCATTTTTTAATTCATAATATCAAATATATCCTAGTATGAATTTTTGGTATTATTGTGAAAAACTTCAATTTTTGATTAATAGTGAAATCACTTAGTTGTAGTTAAAAAAGCTGACTTTTTTCATTTAAATGAAATTTTACCACTTTTGTGAATTGAATTTCAAAAATCAAACATACATGAATGCCATTATTAAGTAAAATTTGGTTCAATAAGATGGAAATAATTTTTGGTGAATAGTAACTTTTGACTTTTATTTACCGTGGTTAAAGGTAAATAGGGTAATTCAAGGTAAAAAGAATATTATAATAAAGAAAAATTACCTTAACACTTATCCCAACCATATTTGATAAGTAATAGACTACCATGATCATCCTTGGGTCTATTTTGGGACCCCATGGAGTCACTTATGAATGATAATGACACTTTAGATTAATTAATTTAAAGTAAAGACAAAGATAACATAAACAAAAATCTTTTAGTAAATCAATTTGTATATGGTCTTATATAAGTCATTGTTTCAACTACAAATATTATTTAGAAATATAAAACTATTTACCACATGATAGTATTTTTTTTATAATTTTTATACATCGAATAAATTAAATTATTTATGACACAATAATGATGCAATATTTACCTCATTAATAAATGATTTAAATATATAAGATTATAATGATTAAAATAATATCCAAAACCAGTACAATTCCTATTGGATGATTTTATTTCGACCATGAGTCATCTTATCTTCTACTTTAAAGATTTTTAGACCTTTTGAAATACAATATCATTATATTATAATATAATAATTTCACACTTTCCAAAAGAGACCCTCATCTCCCTTATAAAAGTAGACCACTTATAAAAAATTCCTCACACCTATAAAGTTTTTAGGATCGTCCAAACTCTTCCCAATTAAGCTTAATACATCCCTATATTCCACCTAGGTTACTTACCTTAGGCATAAGGCACTCCAAAAAACCATTTTGGTTCAAATCAATGGGAGTTACCCAAATTAAATGTAACATTTTATCTCAACTTATTTTTTTTATTTTACACCTCCAACCCCTAAACTCTTTTTATTCCTTTATTTTATAACAATACTATTATCCTCAATATCAAAGGTTGATTTTAAGATATGTTTTTTAACTACACTTTCCAACACCTCCAACTAAGGGTTGAAGAACATAATGTTTCTGTGGATAGAAAACTAGCACCTCAAGAAACAATGATTGTTCAATTACCTCCTACTGCCTCTCATGGTGGCCATTATGATGGAACTGTATTTATATATGATATATATAATGTTTTTGTTTTATTTATGCTTCTCTATTTTCCATTTATATCATAAATTTATGGTATCCATTATGGGTAGATGCGATAATTTCATTTGAGGAAGTGTGGACTACTGCCCCCTCAAAGTGATATGACTCGTTAATGCCATATGTGAGATGTATAAAGGATGGGGTTAATGATATTATATATGATATTATAATGGAATTATAATATACCTATGTAAAATTATGTTTTAATTCCATTAAAATAAGAAATATAAATGAAAGTAGCGTTCATACGTACGTACATCTTACCATCTCCATGAACGGTGCATTTCATTTCTTACATCAAAATGTTATGTACTATTATAAATACATGTATATACTAGATATATATGATATATATGATATATATGATATATAATTTATGAAGATCATTTTGGATATAATGGAATATTTACCTCAAGGACAACTTGTAATTATAAGGTGTTCATTTTTGACTCAAGTACCAAATATCGACCAAAAAACCATTATTAACTTAAATGATTGCATAATGTTTATAACATGGTAACCAGTGATATAAAATGAATAATAAACCTGAAAAGGTTCTTAAGAAAGTATAAATTAACTTTAGTTTATTATTCAGGATATTGTAGAATGATCTAGTCAAGTCGGACACGAGGTAAGGGGCTTCGTCTCAATCTCCTATAATTGAGGAATATTTCGATAATATATATATATATATATATATATCTTCTTCTTTTACACGATTTATAGTAAAACCCTTTGAATTTTACTTTTATTCAAAGGGAATATTTTTCTATAAAGAGTTTTACTAAATGAAAAATGGAATGTTTTTAACGTTTGCAGCGACAATGACCTCTCTGCCGCCATATTCATTATTTGGCTTCCTCTATAAACCTTAATGTTTTCTAAAATGAAAAGGAAATACCTTATTATATTTTTGGGTGTTTTGGTATTGAAAATGGTTTTCAAATGGATTTATTATTCCAATATCTTGAAATTATTTCTTGGGATTACAAATTAAACGTTATTAGTGAAATGTTTATATTTGCAATATTTTATATGTTATGATTTTATAATGGTACTAAGACATTTGAAGGGTGGTTACGTGATAAACCAAATGATGGGTGGTGTTGTGATAAAAAGTATGGGTGCTTACGTTATGACCTCTAATGCATTGGTTATGGATGTTGGCTGTATGGCTATTCAATTTAGTCATATGTGTGGAAGTCTAACTTATGGTTATTTCATTTAAGTATGTTTATGTCCCATGTTACCTTTATATGTTATGAGTTCTTTATATGGGTTTTATGGTAATATTTTGGTTACAAAAGGGTATGTAGTGATCTTTTATTCAGTGAAGAGTATTTACTACTTCATAAATGTGAAAAGTATTACTTATGTTAAAGTTTTCATGGTTTAATTGTTGTTTTAAAAAACAAACAGTTTTCCTTCTTTGTGTATCCCTTACCGAGCTTTTTATTCTAATCCCAAGTTTTTGAAATGTTTCTCACAAGAAATAGTGTGGAATAGGGTCAAGGATGGGATCAATGAAAATTCATGCTTTCTTAAAAATGGAATAATACATGATACTTTTTTTCAAGAGTTTTTAATTTATGTAAAAAAAGGAAACTGAGTAGAAGTGTCTACTTTGTAATCTTTTGAGATGTAATAATTATTTTGTAATTCTCTAAAACTCTAAACCTAAAAAGATCCTAAATGTGAATTATTCATTTAATTCAATATTATGTAATGTTTTAAGGCTGGTTACTTATATTGATAAAGTCACTTTATTATTATAATTTATATAGATAAGAGGCCTTGAACTAGGAAACAATCTAATATTTAATAATAGATTCCAAATAAAATTCAAATCCTTTTAACATGATACTATAGTGATAAAATACTTGTCTATGGTCCAATGTGAGAAACATGATTGGCTTATTCTTGACCATGAAATAGTGAAACCTCCAAGAGTATACAACTATCCAGACATGGATTAATTATCACCAGTAATTTTAATACAAATCCCATAGGTGTATCATTTTATGAAAACTATATAATATTTATAGAATAATCTTAAAAAAATTTCTATTCTCAATTATCCACGTTTCCAATGATTTTTATTAGGGTTACTAGTATATCAACAAATTTTACATACCAAAAAATTAATATAAAATCTTATACAATCTATTGTGATCATTAAATAACCAATTGCATTCGAATACTTAGGTTATGCTATGGGTCTTCCTGTATTCATAAATTGTTAAACAGAATAATCAATAAGAGTATTAGTATCCATGGAACCGAGATGATCAATTTTTTTTAGCATTTTCTTCTATGAAATAAGATTGACTTAAACTATAACCCTTTATATATTTTCTAAAAATAATACCTATATTTTTATAAATTATTCCATGATCCTTCATTTTAAACACTGATAATAAGTATTTGTTTTCTAATTCAAACCAACCATATTGGTTTGAAAAATTAACATATCATCCACATATAGACACAAAATAAATCTATATTAATTTTTTAAAATTGAATAAAAAATTTACAATCATTTATATGAGTAAATATATTAGATAAAATAATAGAATCAAATTTCCCACTACATTACATTAAATCCTATATAATACCATAAAGTTATTTTTCAAGATTATATAGTTCATTTTTATTACATTGTAAATAAAACCTTTTTAATTATTCAATTAAAATAACTTCATTTAAATCCATATTAAAAAAATTTAACATCATTTTGATTTACAAATGACTAATTGAAGCTCATGTAAGAAAAATATTTTTCGAAGTAATTCGGGATATTGCAGCATAAGTATCAAAACAATCAATCCCTTATTTTTTATAAAACCATAATAAACCATTCTTTCTTAAAATTAATGAATGTTATAATCATAATCATACTTATTTTGGAATTAAATTAAATTTTTTATATGTTTTAAAAGAAATTTTGTGAAAAAATGGGAAACCTCAAATGTTTAAAACATAAAATATTAGATTCCATATGAAATGACAATTTCTTTGAAACATATTTTGAGGTAATTAATATATGTTTACCTATATAATATATACTGAAGTGCGGTGACCTTAATTTCTAAATCATTATTGATAATATCTTCCAAATTATAGGCCATATTTTCCCAATTATGAATATAATTCTCCAAATTTACATTCATTTAGTTCAATACTCGGGTCAAAATATTATCTCTTTTATTAACACACACACACACACACTAATTCTTTTTAGTGAAAACATGAATAATTATCTTAGTCAAATTATTAACATCCTTCTATAAATCATTGATATTGAAAGCCTCCTCCATTATTTCTTACTCAGAATGAATAATGAGGTCACATGTTTTTTAATCTTTTGCTTCATCCTTACCGGGGAAGCTGCCCAAGAGGATACCATTTTCTTTATCACCATGTATAACCAAAACCAAATATTCAGAAGTTCTATTTGACCTCATGTTAACTATTCTAGGATTAATGGAATAGTCTGTTTCGTGTAGAGATTTGTTCTCCTTAACAAATGTAAAACCCACCCCATCAATAATGGGATGTTTTACTTTATTGACTATATTTTTGATTCCTTGTATATCAAGAGTCTCATATGATATAACAGTAGATGGAAAATACGTGTGGGAGAAATACATTAGTTTCCCAACATAATAAAAATGTTGGTCCTTTACTGAATCATCCACCAGTTTCATGAGAGATAAACAAATTACATTTCTTGATAAATTTTCCTGTCTAAAAGATTCTTTAGAATCCACAAAACTATTATTTTGAATAAAATAATCATTTATTCCTTGATCAAATCTATAAGAACATTCACAATCCTCATTTATGCCAAAAAAAATATAGGTTATTTTAACTCCCCATTCCCTATCAGATACTGAATACCACCAGACTCCACATAAGCTTTTAAGATCCATGAAATATGTGGTAGTCCATAGTTAGAATATATTTGACCATGACAGTGACAAAGGGAGAAATCGACATGGATATTCTCATAAAAACATACTAAATGATTAATTCTCATAATCCAAATACATTTATAGAGACCCCTAGAAATATCAACCTCTATACAGCTAAATGAAATCATAGGTTCTAGAAAGTTCTAGATTAGAAGAGTCTAACTAGATAGGTGTCACAACCCGTCCTCGGGGCCCGTGCTATGACTACCCCAAGCCCATCTTCCATAGGCCAGGGGCTGGCGACTAGAACTAAGGCGTAAATCCCAGAAAAAGGGAAGGCATTGCCTTTGAAAAGTAAACAAGCACCACAGAGTAAGCAAGCAGAAAAGTAAACACTAAGTAAAAACTGTAACAAGTTGTGCTGAAAGTAAAAGGGGCCGGAAATACAAGCCTAACTGTAAAGTACAACTGAAAGGAAAAAACAACAACTGAAAGGAAATGCCGTAGCGTCGAGCTGTCCTCTGGAAGTCCAACCTGAACGGTGGGTGCAGATAGCCTCTACTGCTCCTCGGGTCCACCTGACTGCTCCGAGTACGTCCCACCCAGTGGTCCACCTCCAGGTACCGTCCTGGTCTGCAAGCCTCCACCACGATCAGTGCTGCCCGTCGTCTGCAACCAACACAATGTAGTGCGGGCATAGCCAATGTAGGGGTGAGTATAAGCTACTCAGTAGGGACCCTGAGACCCCCGAAGGTCTCCCGAAATCCAGAAAGGATAAACCACAAGGAAATATACAATCACGAAGTAACATCCGACACTGCTTAGGTATATGCCAATACATATACCTAAGTCATCAATTTCCGTTCGACTCCAACACCCGAGCCCAAGCACAACCCAGTCCACATAGGAAAACAAAACGTTAACCCACACAGGATAGCACAAGACAATTAACGAAGGAGAGAAAAAGTAATCCACATAGGATAGCTCAACACAATCAATAAAGGAGAGTAAACAGGATTCATCTCACACAGGTATACTTCTTGTATGACGATAAAGATGATCACTGATCCATCTAAGTCGTCGGACCCACAAAGGATCGAAAGGTACTAACCCCCGCAATGACCCACATAGGATCGGACCCACACAGGATCAATAGGTAACTAACCCCCACAAAGACCCACACAGGATCGGGCCCACACAGGACCTGTAGGCGCTGGCTCACACAGAACCACTGAGCGCTGACGCACACAGGATTGGATCCACACAGGATCTATAGCACTGATCCACGTAGGATCGCTGAGTGCAGTAGTCATCGCAGTCCACTGAGGATCTCTGCACAGTCACCGTCGCAGTCCACTGAGGATCTTTGCACAGTCGTCATCGCAGTCCACTGAGGATCTCTGCACATTCGTCGGAGTCGCAGCCAGCACTAGGGTTCCCACACACAGCAAGCTCGTTCGGGAGGGTCCGCTCCACGAGCCGAGAGGCTGATACATCAACTGACACAAAGTCCAAAGTTGATGTATCCAAAAGTTCTGTATCGTCAACAGGAACTCAATTTCGTAGACGGTGCGTCAATCGGACACCCGGTCTGAGAGTTATTGCCTTTTTTGTCCCAGGGGCCTGGTTGGTTTCTTAAGTCAAAACCAACTTGACCGTACTCCACCTACATCCAAAACTCGGGTGTAGTGAGCCAAAAGATCCGTCTCACTTAGAGGAATTCAATGAAGTCGACGGCACATCGATCGGACGTCCGAAGCTCAAGATATGAGCGTTTCCACTTCGAGGGCCCAGTTGGTTTCATGTACGAACCAACCTGGCCAAGCTCAATGTATTCCGAAACCTTGAGTGCGATATACCGAAACGCCCGTCTCGATCCAAGGATCGTGTTGCCGCTGACGACGAGTCGTTTGGAGGCCCGTAGCTGAAGTTATGGGCAAAATACCGAAATGGTCCGAAGATGGGGGTCTCGGCCCGGGCCGACCCCCCCTGGGTCGGCCGAACCGGGTCGACCCGACCCGGTCCAACCCGGCGGGACCTGGTCCGGCCAGGCCAGGGCGCGGCCCGGCTCGGCTCGACCGAGCGGCCGAGCAGTGCGGGGGGCTCGCTGCCCCCGCGTGACACCACCGCCCCCCCCCCCCCCCCCCCCGCGGGGGACCGCCCTGGTCAACAGACGCGGCAAAGGCCGCATCCCACGTGTGCGCCGGACCCGCGCGGTCGCGGTTCCACTGGCGCCGTCGGTGGCTTCCGCGGGCCACCAGAGTTGCTCCGGTGGTCCGTTTTCCTTCCCGTCTGCGCCGCTGTTCCCCCCGGGTTCCGTTTTTCACTGCGGGATCATCAAATCGCCCTTGCGTCACGTTTTTTCGTCGCCTGCCAAATCCGCACAACAACGAAGAACTGCAGAGGGTTGTCAGGCCGTGTTCGTTTGGCCCGCACCCTCCGTGTTAGGCGATAACAATTGGGAGGATTAAACAACACATCAAACAACAATTTTAATAAATTAAAATTGTTCTAATGAAACCGGTTCTTTAATTTAAAAGAAACTTTCATGGGAATGTAGATTATTTCACAACAACCCCTACCTCATCAAGTCGTCGCACGCACGTTCTTTTGCGGAATTGATCGCCGTAGAAGGAGGTGATCATCGCGTCGCGGAAGGGCGTCACGTTGTCGCGGAATGGTGTCGCGTCATCGCGGAAGGGCGTCGCGTCGTCGTGGAATACGGTGGCGCGTCGACGAACTCCGAGGTTCAAGAACATGAAGATTTAATTTTAATAATTAAATCCATCTTGAGTTAAAATCCAAAAAGGAATTTAAAGAATCGCAAACTCTCACCTTAACAAATGATCGAAGGTTTTTGTCGCGGAGGAAGGAACGTCGCAGAAGAACATCGCGGGAGAGGAAACGTCGGCATCGCGGCACACGGCGTCGCATCGTCGATTTCAGTGGGTTCGGCGTTCTTCGTTGGAGGCCGGCGTTCTTCGCGTTCTTCACGTTCTTCGTGAAGGAGGATGAAGAACTCTTGGTTTCTGTCAAATCCTCTCAATGAACATTTTTGCAGAAGTCATGCGTTGGCCTTATTTTATTATTACGCCAACGGATTTTCAAACAGGTTAAGAAATGAATGAAATTAATTCATAGAATTAATTCAACGAAGAAAACCACCCAATTAATTGGTGCGTTAAGAAATTAAGAAAACACGTCAGTTGATTTTCATGATCACGGGTTTTTGTGGGTGTGTTACATAGCGGAAAAGAAATGGTGGGGCTCGTGCGGGCCCCACCTAACAAATATCCTACGAAGAGGGTAGGATATTTCTGGATAGCCCCCTATCCACATCAACTCATCTTAAGCTGCTTTAAGGGGCTTCAAGTGGCTTCCAAGTGGCTTAAGTGAAATAAAATAAAGTTTGTCATACAATTTATTTTATTTCTTAACTTTAAGCCCAAAAATTAAAAAGCACTCCCGAGTAAACGCAACTCCGGAAGAGGAGTTTCTAAGAAATTACTGGCACTGCGATTCCATCGGTGCCCACAGAATTCGATTCCGAGAACCGGTTCAAAAGTTAGAAAAATCCGCTCGTCCATTCACTGAACATACCCGATCCAAACTTCGGAAAATGATTCCGGGCAGACCGGGCCTCGGAATCAGGTGTCATCAGAAACTGCGTTCTTGTAAAATTCCAAAGAAAATTAAGAAAAAAAAAATTCCTTGAAATTTAAGGGTCTTTACATCACTCCCACCTTAGGGCTTTACGTCCCCGTAAAGATACATCATAAACTAGGGGAAAAAATGTGGGTACTAAGCATTCATGTGAGCCTCCCGCTCCCAAGTGCTCTCCTAGAGGTTTCCGTGATGCCATCTGATGCGCACTAGAGGAATCGATCATCCATGTAGGACCCACTCTTTTCGATCCTCGATCTCCACCGGGACCTCCGCAAAAGTTGCCCCATCATCAACGTCCAGCTCCCCATAGTCAATGATATGCGTCGGGTCGGGCACGTACCTCTTCAGATGAGATACGTGGAAGACGTCGTGCACCCGGTGCAACTGAGGTGGTAGAGCCAGGCGATAAGCCACCTCGCCAATCCTGCTGAGGACCTAGAAAGGTCCGATGAAGCATGGAGACAACTTTCCGCCTCAGCCAAATCTCCGTAATCCATGTCGAGGTGAGACATACAAGAAGACGTGGCTGCCATCCTCGAACTCTAGTGGCCTTCGCCTCCTGTCAGCATAAGACTTCTGCCGGCACTGAGCTATTCTCATCCGCTCCTAGATGACCTGGACCTTCTCTGTCGTGGCCCGGACCATCTCTGGTCCCACAAGTGCTAACTCCCCAGGGTCTGTCCAGCACAAAGGAGATCTGCAAGGTCTGCCGTACAACGCCTCGTATGGAGCCATCCCGATGGTGCAGTGGTAGCTGTTGTTGTACGCGAACTCCACCAAGGGTAGGTGGTCCTCCTAGATGTGACCAAAGTTGAGGACACATGCGCGGAGCATTTCCTCGAGAGTCTGAATGGTCCTCTCTATCTGACTATCCGTCTAAGGGTGAAAGGCAGTGCTCAGACGTAGCTGCGTCCCGAATTCCTCCTGCAACCCCTTTCAAATCCAGAAAGTAAAGCGATCGTCTCGATCGAAGACGATAGATGATGGCACACCGTGAAGCCGTACAATCTCCTGAACATAGAGACGCCCCGAGCTCTCCACTTAGCCCTGCTCTCTGATGGGTAAGAAGTGTCCCGACTTGGTGAGTCGGTCGACAATCATCCAGATGGAGTCGTGACCTCTGGAAGAGCGTGGAAGTCCAGTCACGAAGTCCATAGATATCTCGTCCCACTTCCACTCCGGGGCCTCCAAGGGTTGTACCAAGCCTGCTGGTACCTGATGCTCTACCTTCACCTGCTGGCAGGTGAGGCATCGTGAAACGAACTCTGCCACAACCTTCTTCATGCCTGGCCACCAGTGCTGTCGTTTGAGGTCCTGGTACATCTTCGCCACTCCAGGATGTACCGCCAAAGGATAAGTGTGAAACTCTCTTAGCACCTCCTCTCGAAAAGCGACTGGTACCAAGGTACGTCCTTTGAAAAGGATGTCATTCTCTGCCTCAAAGGAGAAGCCATCAGGTGCCTATCCTAAGGATAACTGCGCACACCGCATCTGACAGTCGGCGTCCCCACGTTGTGCCTCTCTGACCCGCTGCATTAGTGGAGGAGTGACTGTGAGAGACTGAAGGAAGGCTGCTCTATCTCTATCCACGAAGGATATCTGCAAAGCGGCTTGCTGCTCTGTCGCCTCCTCAAGTAGCTGAATGCTCGTCCTCCTGCTGAGGGCATCGGCTACTACGTTCCCCTTCCCAGGAGTATAGACTATCTCAAAGTCATAGTCCTGGAGGAACTCGAGCCATCGCCGCTATCTCTGGTTTAGGTCCTTCTGTGAGAAGATGTACCTGAGACTCTAGTGGTCAGAAAAGACTGTAAAGCGCTCGCCCATCAGATAGTGACACCATGTCTTCAGTGCGAAGACCACTGCTGCTAACACTACTGGAATTTGGTCTTTTCCCAACGGTAGTATACCAACGGTTTACTTAAACTGTTGGTATAGTTAGCCTTTTCCAACGGTTTAATCAAACCATTGGCAAAGGGAATTTCGGTGGACCCTTTCCCAACGGTTCACTGGAACCGTTGGGAAATGTGTGCCTTTGCCAACAGTTTTTATAAACCGTTGGAAAAGGTTTTCCCAAAATTCCAGATCGCTATCTCCTCTCCCCATTCGGACAGAGCCCTAATCTATTCGCTCCGCTGCTCTCGCGAACCCCATCCGACTCCACTGCTCTCGCGAATCTGAACACCAGCACCCCCCATCCCAACAGGTACACCCCCATACGAATAGGTAAAATTTGATCTCAACCATATTGTTGTAGTTGTTTTAATGAATAGATTTTTTCCAGGTGTTGGTGGTTTACTTGATTATTGAAATTAATATCTAAATAGGATATTGTTTTTGTTTGTGAATACCTCTTTAATGTTTTTTATATTCTATGTTTGGAAGAGAGTGTTTAAAACATGTACATCAGAGTTGGGGGAGGCTATCGTGAACATTTACATGTTTTGGATAATGGATTGTGGGAATTATGGATTGTGTTCAAACCAATTTGATATGTTTTGGATAATGGATTGTGGGGGTAGGGGGTGTCCACGGGGGTGGGTGGGTTGTCCACGGGGGGGTGGGCGGGGCTGTCCATGGGGGTGGGAAAGGCTGTCCACGGGGGTGGGCGGGGCTGTCTAGGGGGTGTGGGCTGTCCTGGGGGTCTGAGTGGGGTGTCCTAGTGGGGGAAGGGTTTGTGGGGTGTCCAGGGGGGTGGTATGTCTATGTGGTGGTGGTGGGGTTGTAGGGGAGGGGGTGTGGGTTGTTTGGGAGGGTGGGAGGGGCTATCCAGGGGGGGTGCGGGGTGTCCAGGGGGGTACGGGGGTGGGCGGGTTGTCCACAAGGGTGGACGGGCTGTCCACGGGGGTGGTCGGGCTGTCAAGGAGGGGTGGGTGGGCTGTCCAGGGGGGGTGGGTGGGCTGGCCGAGGGGGTAGGGGTGTCGAGGGGGGGTGGGTGGGCTGTCCACGGGGGTGGTTGGGCTGTATAGGGGGTAGGGGGCGTCCACGGGGGTGGGTGGGTTGTCCACGGGGGTGGGAAGGGCTGTCCACGGGGGTGGGAAAGGCTATCCACGGGGGTGGGCGGGGCTGTCCAGGGGGTGTGGGCTGTCCTGGGGGTCTGGGTGGGGTGTCCTGGTGGGGGAGGGGTGTGTGGGGTGTCCAGGGGGGTTGGTATGTCTAGGTGGTGGTGGTGGGGTTGCAGGGGAGGGGGGTGTCGGCTGTTTGGGAGGGTGGGCGGAGCTATCTAGGGGGTACGGGGTGTCCAGGGGGGTACGGGGGTGGGCGGGCTGTCCACAAGGGTGGACGGGGTGTCCACGGGGGTGGCCGGGCTGTCAAGGAGGGGTGGGCAGGCTGTCCAGGGGGATGGGTGGGCTGGCCACAGGGGGTAGGGGTGTCTAGGGGGGTGGGCGGGCTATCCAAGGGGGTGGGGGGCTGTCCATAGGGAGAAGGGGTGTCAAGGGGGGTGGGTGGGCTGTCCACAGGGGTGGTTGGGCTGTCGAGGGGGTAGGGGGCGTCCATGGGGGTTGGTGGGTTGTCCATGGGGGTGGGTGGGGCTGTCCACGGGGGTGGGAAAGGCTGTCCACGGGGGTGGGCGGGGCTGTCCAGGGGGTGTGGGATGCCCTGGGGGTCTTGGTGGGGTGTCCTGGTGGGGGAGGGGTGTGTGGGGTGTCCAGGGGGGTTGGTATGTCTAGGTGGTGGTGGTGGGGTTACAGGGGAGGGGGGTGTGGGCTGTTTGGGAGGGTGGGCGGGGCTATCCCAGGGGGTTACGGGGTGTCCAGGGCGTACGGGGGTGGGTGGGCTTTCCACAAGGGTGGACGGGCTGTCCATGGGGGTGGCCAGGCTATCAATGAGGGGTGGGCGGGCTGGCCAGGGGGGTGGGTGGGCTGGCCACATGGGGTAGGGGTGTCCAGGGGGGTGGGCGTGTTATCCAAGGGGGTGGGGAGCTGCCCATAGGGAGAAGGGGTGTCGAGGGGGGTGGGTGGGCTGTCCACGGGGGTGGTTGGGCTATCTAGGGGGTAGGGGGTGTCCACATGGGTGGGGTGGGTTGTCCCTGGGGGTGGGCGGGGCTATCCACGAGGGTGGGAAAGGCTGTCCACGGGGGTGGGCGGGTCTGTCCAGGGGGTGTGGGCTGTCCTGGGGGTCTGGGTGGGGTGTCCTGGTGGGGGAGGGGTGTGTGGGGGTGTCCAGGGGGGTTGGTATGTCTAGGTGGTGGTGGTGGGGTTGCAGGGGAGGGGGGTGTGGGCTGTTTGGGAGGGTGGGCGGGGCTATCCCAGGAGGGTACGGGGTGTCCAGGGGGGTACGGGGGTGGGCGGGCTGTCCACAAGGGTGGACGGGCTGTCCACGGGGGTGGTCGGGCTGTCAAGGAGGGGTGGGCCGGCTGTCCAGGGGCGGTGGGTGGGCTGGCCATGGGAGGTAGGGGTGTCCAGGGGAGTGGGCGGGCTATCCAAGGGGGTGGGGGGCTCTCCATAGGGAGAAGGGGTGTCGAGGGGGGTGGGCGGGCTATCCAAGGGGGTGGTGCTATAGTGGTTTTGGATTGTTTGAGGTACTCTTAGTGTATTATAAACCCTCATTTGTTCCATATTCATTTAAATTGATTTAATATCATTTTTTTCACACACACCATTATATCCCCTCAAACTATATTTAGATTGTATTTTCAATCATATGGTGTTAAATATTTTAGTAAATGTTCATACTAGCTTCTTTTATGTGTTCTAGGGGTTTATACTAATGACAGGGCTGCATGATTATTGTGGGGGTATTCTTTTCATATAAATATACCTATACACCCTGACCCCCTTGGACAACCTGACCACCCCCAATGATACCTGTTATAATTGGAAGAAGAAGAGTATATTCTATGAGTTTTCATATTGGTCAACCAACTTGTTACATCATTCCTTAGACGTAATGCACATTGAAAAAAAATATGTGAAATGTTGCTTTCGATTCTTCTAAATGTCAAGGGGAAGACAAAAGATGATTTACGATCTCGGCGCGACTTGGTAGATTGGGGGATCAGACCAGAATTGCATCCTGTCTGTATCAGTGAAAATAAATGGAAAGTTCCATGTGCTTCTTATGTGATGACTCCTGCTGAAAAAAATCAATTTCTGGAAGTGCTAGAGACTATTAAAGTTCCTGATGGATATTCAAGCAATATATCAAAACGGGTCAACAAAAAAGAGTTGAAGTTGAAATCTTTGAAGACTCATGATTATCACGTCCTTTTGCATGAGTTGATTCCAATAGAAATCCGTCATCTCTTGTCCAATAATGTTAGAGTCTTAGTTATTCGGTTGTGCTATTTGTTTAGAGATCTTTGTGCTAAGAGGTTGTCCAAATCCCTCGTGCAAAAACTGTTGGCAGAGACACCATTAATTTTGTGTGAGTTAGAGAAAATATTCCCTCCATCATATTTTACATGCATGTTGCATCTGACTGTCCATCTTCCGACCAAAATACTTCTTGGAGGACCCGTTGCTTTCTATTGGATATATCCAACTGAAAGAAACATGTGCACATTGAAATCATATGTTCGGAACATGAATTATCCCGAAGGTTCTATTGTGAACGGTTACTTGGCTCAAGAATGTATGGATTTCTGCTCAATTTATTTGTCTGAACATACTATGAGAATAAACAGACCAATGAAAAATGAAGAAGAACAGTATGGGAAAATTGAACCCAGTTTTCCATCACTTCCTCAGACAGGAGGAATTCCGGGATCATATACATTGACAACATTAAGCCTTGAAGAGCGAGATATGGCACATCGCACATTGTTTTTCAATTGTGATTTGTTCGATGAGTATGTAAAGTAAGTTAATTGTACATGTAACTCTTATCTTATCTCTTGTAATTTTAAATATTTGTTAAACTATTATTATTTTTATCTACGGGGAACATATAGAATTGATATATAGAAAGAATCATTCTTTATCTTTGAGAAAGAAGGAGACTTTGCATAGCAAAGGGTTTTCTGCTTGGTTTAAATTGAAGGTAAAAATATTTCTATAATAACTAAATAAAAATAATATTTAATTAAGTTTACTATTTGTTTATATTTCAGGTATCGAGTTTGCCTACAGACTCTATTTCTGAGGAAATAAGTGCTTTGGCTATTGGTCCTAATACCATGGTTCGTGCTTGTAAATCACTTGTGATCAATGTATACAAATTTGTTATCACTGAATGAGCAAGAAACATGAGAACACAGCATAATGGTGTTATGCTAACTGCCACAACAGACTATTATGCCAGTTCATCGGACACTAGACCTCGTTCTGAAAATGTTTCTTATTATGGTGTCGTGGAGAAAATAATAATTTTGGATTATTACTCGCATGGTCGAGTCACGATGATGAAATGCCAATGGTTTGATTCAATGACGAGGCAAGGAACCTTTATTGATGATTGTGGATTTTGAGTTATTGACATGACTCACACTCTTGCCACCGATGAACCATATGTATTGGCATCAATGGTGAAACAAGTTTTTTATGTCAAAGATCATCGTCATTCTAAATTCGGTGTAATTATTGAAGTAAATCCCAGACTTGTTTTTGATGATGGTGATGATGAAGTTGACACTATCCCTACTGCAATTGGAAGCAATCCTTTTATTACTTATGATGACCCCAACAGCTCAATTGTCAGAGTAGATTGTGAACCCGAAGTTGTGGTGGGAAATATATAGAATCATACAGTCGTGTTCTCACCTACATGTTTCACCTACATCATTCAGAGTGTATATCCTAGTACTTACCTTCATCACACCATAAATCTTCTGTTTCATTATGTTATTTTTATCATAATGGTTTTTCTATATTTTTTTTGTTGCACATTAGTTATCTATTTCTAATTACTTTCATATTTGTTTTCATTGTAGGAAATGACACCCATTGAAGAGAGGCGACGGAAAAAGATGATAGATAATAATCGTCGCATGGTACAGATGGGTGTTCCCCCACTCATCCCTGTTGTGAGTATTTTATTTCAAATATAAAAATTTCAATAACTTATAATATCATGTGTTTACTTTTCTGTCAAACTTTTTTTTCAGGATCCACGCCCTAGATGACAGATATCTGACGAGGAGCCTGATATTGCTCTCAGTAGAGAGGTTAGTGGTATGAGGGCTCGAGGGGCGAGAGTTAGACGATCCACTACCACAGACGTATCTTCTACGTCCTATTTTGATCCTGGCATGTCATCAGGGACATATGAGATATTTAGACCTCCGATGGTTACACTACCAGCTGGCCAGACGTCTATGCCATCATCTTTTGCTTCTGGTTCATTATCTCCAGGTTATTATATTCCACCTTCTTCGACTCCTGCTGCGACACAGTATGTGGCTGAGGAGCATACACTGAGGGACACTCCACCTGTACATGATATTCCTTCAGCTTCTGCACCCATTGATCCGACTACCACAGGTATATTTATATAACTCTATCAAATTTTTATACCAAAATTTATTTTTATTATAACTTGTATTGATATTATTTTTCTTTAATAACAGATTCATCTATAAATAGGAGGCGGGGGAGGGGGCGTACTCGCTTGCATGTGGTATGGAACCGCCAGACACAGTTGATGGTAGAATACAATGTTGATGGACAAATGATTGAGAAATCTGGGCAGCAATGTTGAGGTCTTTTGGCAACGCTAGCCAAATACTCCGATATCATTCCGGTCAGCCCTCTCTCTTGGAGACATCGGCCACCCGAAGTCAAGGATAATGTGTGGGAAAAAATATGGGTAAAAAATCTATTGGATTTAATGTAGTATATTTTTGTATTTAAATGAACTAATCAATTTGGTTTCAGCTTCGGTTTAACTTCCCTGATGGCGAAGGTGCACGATCAACGCGTTTAAAAGAGCTAGGAGAGCTTTGGAGTGCTTATAAGCATGAGCTGTATGTTGGCTGGTGTGATAGAGTGGGCACAGAGTTAGAGATATTACCTATCGTGGATGACTTCCCGATAGAGCAATATCGCCAAATGATTACCCATTGGGTGACTGCCAAATTTAAGGTATTAATCTCATTTGAGTTATTTAAATGAGAGTTTTCATATTTTGCATTAATATAATCTTATTAATTATTAATCATTATTTAGGAATCTTCTGAAAAAAACAAAAAAAACATTGATTCAAAGAAATACCTCCACACATTGGGGCGCACAACAATGTCAGATCATGAGAGGCAGCAGGTACGATATAATTGTTTATAATTTTTCTTTAGGACTTTCCCTTTTTATTGGATCCTACTTAAATTATGTGATTTATTGAATAATGAATATATGATTATACTTTCACTTTATATTGTTTCAATGTCATTACAGAAGCACAAAATGAATATTGAAGGACGTATCCCTCGAGCAAAATTGTTTTGCTCGAGTAAAAGAAAAAAAGATAGAACTGCGGTAAATGAACCGACCCAAGAGAAGATTGTAAGTTTTAATTTGTTTATTTCAAAGTTTAATATATAATTTGAAATTTAATAATCTATTAATATTTTTTACAGGCTGCTTTAGAGGCTCCTGATGCCCACGAGCCTGACAATTTTGGGCCACACGATCATTTATATCAGGTTTTGGGAGATGAGCACTCTGGTCGAGTACGCTGCCGACCTGGTAAGAATATAGTCCCGAGGAGGTATTGGTCGTCTCTAGGTATCCATTCTAGTACCACCGAGTTGGAAAAGGTCAAGGAGCATGCAAGACAGTCTGATAAAAGGGTCACAGAGTTGGAAGTACAAGTTCAAACAAGAGACAGAGAATTTATGAAACTGATGAGAGCTTTATCTTCATCACTTCCACCAGAGGCTAGTGCAGCTTGTCAGACATTTATGTCATCGATGTGTGCATCATCCAATGCACCAGGCGACAGCTCTAGTGGCGATCGAGATGTTGACGTTCTTGGTGATGACGAGGATGCTGAAGAGGAATAGGGCGAGGATGAGGATGTGGACGAGGGCGAGGATGGGGCCGAGGGCGAGGATGGGGCCTAGGGCGAGGATGATGCCGAGGATGAGGATGACGACGAGGACAGAGATGGCGGCGAGGATGAGGCTGATGATGATAGTAGTGATGATGATGGTGATCAGAGGCAGATTGATCCATTACATTTTAGAATTCTGTATAACTCTTTATTTTTGAACATGGTTTTCCACTTTGGGGTTTTCCTCTACTTCATAGGGACGTTGCATTCAGATTCTATTTTTTGAACTTGATTCTTATTGTATGATTAGTCTACTACATAGACCTTTAGTATTCCTTGGTACTGTGATGCTCATTTTTCTATTTTTTTACTTAGCTTTCTTAGTTAGCCATGTATTTCATGTTTATGCATGTGGAAGATGATATGGAAAATGTGCTTTGAAGTAGTGGCCGACACCACTAACATTTATTTGAAATAGACAGGATTTTAAGTGAAAAAAACAACTGGCATACAGAATACAGAACAAACGCATTCGGATTCTATTTAAACTATAGTAAAACGATCCATGGGTCATATGTGACGTGTACGAGTAAACCCCGCCTCAATGCGAGGTCCGGTGTGGCCAGGACCACTCAAAGTTTGTCACTTTTCTTTGAAATGGACAACGGTTTAAGTTAAAACAAAAACTGACATACGGAAAACCAACCAAACACATTCGGATTCTGTTGAAACATTAGGAAAAAGATCCATGTGTCATATGTGACGTGTACGAGTCAACCCCGCCTCAATCCGAGGGCCGGTGTAGTCGGGACCACTCAAAGTGTGTCACTTTTCTTTGAAATGGACAACAGTTTAAGTTAAAACAACAACTGACATACGGAAAACGGACCAAATGCATTCAGATACTGTTTATACTTTAGGACATGTATACATGGGTCATATGTGACATGTACGAGTCAACCCCTCCTCAATATGAGGGCCGGTGTGGCCGGGACCACTCAAAGTCTGTCACTTTTCTTTGAAATGGACAATTGTTTAAGTTAAAACAAAAACTGACATACGGTAAACGGACCAAAGGCATTCAGATACTATTGATACTTTAGGACATGTATCCATGGGTCATTTGTGACATGTAGGAGTCAACCCCTCTTCAATCCGAGGGCCAGTGTGGCCGATACCACTCAAAGTGTCTTTCTTTTGTTTAAAATGGATGCGCTTTTAAGTAAAAAAACCACATATGGATAACTGACCAAACACATTCGGATTCTGTTGAAACTTTAGGAAAATGATCCATGGGTCATTTTTGACGTGTACGGGTGAACCCCTCCTCAATAAGAGGTGCGGTGTGGCCGGAACCACTCAAAGTGTCTAACTTTTCATTGAAATGGACAACAATTTAAGTTAAAAGAACAACTGACATACGGAAAACCGACCAAACGCATTCGGATTCTGTTGAAACTTTAGAAAAATGATCCATGGGTCAGATGCGACGTGTACGAGTCAACCCCGCCTCAATCCGAGGGCCGGTGTGGCTAGGACCACACAAAGTTTGTCACTTTTCTTTGAAATGGACAACTGTTTAAGTTAAAACAAAAACTGACATATGGAAAACCAACCAAACGCATTAGGATTCTATTGAAACGTTAGGAAAACGATCCATGGGTCATATGTGACGTGTAAGAGTCAACCCCGCCTCAATACGATGGCCGGTGTGGCCAGGACCACTCAAAGTTTGTCACTTTTCTTTGAAATGGACAACAGTTTAAGTTAAAACAACAACTGACATACGGAAAACCAACCAAACGCATTCGAATTCTATTGAAACTTTAGGAAAACGATCCATGGGTCATATGTGACGTGTACGAGTCAACCCCGCCTCAATCCGAGGGCCGGTGTGGCCAAGACCACTCAACGTTTTTCACTTTTCTTTGAAATGGACAACGGTTTAAGTTAAAACAACAACTGACATATAGAAAACCAACCAAACGCATTCGGATTCTGTTGAAACTTTATGAAAACGATCCATGGGTCATTTGTGACGTGTATGAGTCAATACCGCCTCAATCCGAGGCACGGTGTGGCCAGAACCACTCAAAGTGTCTAACTTTTCTTTGAAATGGACAACAATTTAAGTTAAAAGAACAACTGACATACTAAAAACTGACCAAACGCATTCTGATTCTGTTGGAACTTTAAGACAACGATCCATGGGTCATATGTGACGTGTACGAGTCAACCCCGCCTCAATCCGAGGCGCAGTGTGACCGGTACCACTCAAAATTTCTAACTTTTCTTTGAAATGAACACCAGTTTAAGTTAAAACAACAACTGACATACCGAAAACCAACCAAACGCATTCAGATTCTATTGAAACTGTAGGAAAACAATTCATGGGTCATATTTGACGTGTACGAGTCAACCCCGCCTCAATCTGAGGGCTGGTGTGGCCAGTACCACTCAAAGTGTCTTTCTTTTGTTTAAAATGGATGCGCTTTTAAGTAAAATAAACGACATAAGGAAAACCAACCAAACACTTTCGGATTCTATTGAAACTTTAAGAAAATGATTTTTGGGTAATTTTTGACGTGTACGAGTCAACCTAACCTCAATCTGAGGCGTGGTGTGGCCGAAACCACTCAAAGTGTCTAACTTTTATTTAAAATGGACAGGATTTTAAGTGAAAACAACAACTTCCATACGGAAAACCGACCAAAAGCATTCGGATTCTGTTGAAACTTTAGGAAAAAGATCCATGGGTCATATGTGACGTGTACGAGTCAACCTCGCCTCAATCTGAGGGCCAGTGTGGCCGGGACCACTCAAAGTGTCTTTCTTTTGTTTAAAATGGATGTGCTTTTAAGTAAAAAAACCACATACAGAAAACTGACCAAACAAATTCGGATACTGTTGATACTTTAGGACATGTATCCATTAGTCATTTCTGACGTGTACGAGTCAACCCCGCCTCAATCTGAGGCGCGGTGTGGCCGACACCACTCAAAGTGTCTTTCTTTTGTTTAAAATGGATGTGCTTTTAAGTAAAAAAACGACATACGAAAAACTAATCAAATGCTTTCGGATTCTATTGAAACTTTAGAAAAATGATCCATGGGTCATTTGTGATGTGTACGAGTCTACCCCGCCTCAATCTGAGACACGGTGTGGCCGGCACCACTCAAATTGTTTCACTTTTCTTTGAAATGGAAAACAGTTTAAGTTAAAACAACAACTGACATACGGAAAATAGATGAAAGGAATTCAGATACTTTTGATACTTTTTGACATGTATCCATGGGTCATTTGTGATGTGTACGAGTCAACTCCGCCTCAATCCGAGGCGCGGTGTGGATGACACCACTCAATGTCTCTCTTTTATTTCAAAAGGAAATCATTTTAAGTGAATACAACTGAAATTTATAGTCATCAACGACTTTTTTTCATGAGTTTGGTAGTTTCACTCATGGGGTCATAAGTGACGAGACTCCTAAGAAAATATCTTTTCACCATATTTTTTAAACAATACAAGTTCAATGAAAAATTCATCACAAATCATTACACACCCAAACCTAGTATCCCAAAAAAAGGGATTTGAGTCAATTTGAATGTCTTATTCAACTCTAATAGATATTTATCAAACTATTCTGCCTATTAGAATTTGATGGGTGAGGTGAATTACCACCGGATGATTGTTGTCATTTGTTTTTTTAGGATATTTTAGGTGTTTTTTATACTTTTTGAAGTTTGTATGTGGCTTTTGTGATATTTTTTATGCAGGTGTATAGTGGAGGGTATACTGAGGGCTGTTGTGCAATGTTTTTTTATGCAGGTGTAGCTTCTGGGGGGGCTTCTGGGTGCTGATGTGCATCAGTTTGGGGAAACAATTTACCAATGGTTCAGAACCGTTGGTAAATTGTTTCCAGATATCTGGAAGAACTTATACCAACGGTTCAGAACCATTGGTAAATTGTTTTCCAGATTTCTCAGAACCTATACCAACGGTTTCAATGAAACCGTTGGTAAAGGGCTTTCCCCACGCCTTACTGGCCTACGGTTTGGAAAACCATTGGTATACCCTATACCAATGGTTTTCCAGCCTATAGCAACAGTTATAAACCGTTGGTATAGCCTACTTTTCCAGTAGTGTAACTCCAGGTCATGCGTGGCACAGTTCTTCTCATGCGGCCTCAACTGACGTGATCCATAGGCAATCACGACCCACTCCTGCATCAGGACACATCTGAGTCCGGTCCTTGATGCATCGCAGTAGACTACGTATCCAACTCCCTCCTCAGGCAACCTCAAGATAGGTGCGCTGGTCAATCTCTGTCTCAGCTCCTTGAAGCTCTGCTGACATCTGTCTGACCACACAAAGGGTTTCCCCTTCTTCTTCAAAGCTGAGAGTGGCGCCGCAACTCTGGAGAAGTCCGGCACGAATCTCCGATAGTATCCGGCTAGACCAAAGAAACTCTGCACCTCTGTCACGCTCCTGGGTGGCTACCAAGCTAGCACTGCCTCGATATTCGTGGGATCCACTGCAACTCCCACCTCAGAAATGACGTGCCCCAAGAAGTGGATCTCACATAACCAGAACTGGCACTTCAAGAGATTTCCATAAATCTGGTGCTCTCGGAGTGTGTCTAGTACAACCAGCAAGTGGTAGGCCTGCTCCTCCTCCGTGGTCGAGTACACCAAAATGTCGTCGATGAAGACCACGACAAATCGATCGAGGTATGGCTGGAAGATCCTATTCATGAGGCCCATGAACACTGCTCGAGCATTGGTTACGCCGAAGGGCATAACCATGAACTCATAGTGGCAATACCAACATATGAAGTCCGTCTTCTGCACGTCCTCGTCTCGAACTCTGAGCTAATGATAGCCTGACCTGAGGTCTATCTTCAAGAACCACTGGGCTCCCTTGAGTTGATCGAAGAGGTCATCAATCCTCAGTAGCGGATACTTGTTCCTCACTGTCACCTGGTTTAGGCGACGATAGTCGACACACAGTCGCAAGCCCCCGTCCGCCTTCTTGGAGAACAATATTGGGGGAGCCCAGGGTGAAACACTGGGTCGGATGAATCCCTTGCCCTGCAAGTCCTCCAACTGTACACGTAGCTCTCGAAGCTCAACGGGGGCCATCTGATATGCTGGAGTCAATATCAGGGCTGTCCTGGGGTACAGGTCGTTATGAAAGTCTACCTCTCTGCGAGGAGGTAGCCATGGAACGTCGTCGGGAAAGACGTCCACATACTGATCCACCACTGCAGGAAAACTAGGACTCCGCACGTCAACTACTCCTAGGATGAGGCTAACCAACTGATGAGTGATGGTTGTCCCCTCCTCTACGGGAGTCCCTCCTGGGCTGCAAAGGCTCCCTTCTCGCCGGGGAAGGTGAACCTACTCTCGTCGGTGCGCACACATCGCACCTTGCGCCTAAAACAGTCAATCTGAGCATGGACTGTAGATAACCAATCCATGCCCAAGATGACATCGTAAGGCCTCGACGCCGCTACAAGAAGATCCCAGCCAAAGCTCTCGCCTCCTAGAGTAAGCTCACACTGCCGGAACCAGTGCGTAATCGTCGAGTCTTCTCCCGTAGGGGTCTCTAGCTGTAAGGATCGATCCAACGGCTCTGTTGGAATCTCCAAGCTCAGAACAAGGGCAGTGGCTATGAAAGAGTGACTCGCTACTGTGTCTATAAGAACTGCAACAAGGGTGGAATAGACACAGATCATACCTCGAATCATTTCTGGTGCGCCGTGGTCGTAGGACTCCACTGCCTGGAGATGTGCCAGTCTCTACCTGCCAGCTCCCTGTGGTCGGGGCGGGCCTCCTGGTGGTGGTGGTGGTAGAGCCCCAAAGCGTCGCCCACCACCCGCTGCTCGGCCTGCTCCTCTGCCTATTCCGCCTCCCCCCTGCAGTCCGCCACGGTCGACCCTCTGCCTCTGCCTGGGTGGCCCCTCCACCGTCTGCTACTCCTCGGTATGGTGGGTCGGGCAGTCACGAGCCATGTGGCCCTGCCCGCCGCATGCGTAGCACTACCTGCCTCTCGAAAGACTAGCTCCACGCTGTGTGCCCTGCACTGCTGAGCCAGTGTCCTGAGGTCGTCTACGAGAGGGTCTGGTCTACCTGGAACTCAGAGTCATCCGTCGGCTACCTGCTGTCGAAGACTCCGCTACCTGCCGCCCTGCGGTAGGTCTCGCTGCTGAAGTAGACTCAGCAAGAAAGCTCTCGATCAGAAGGGCTCGCTCCAGTACTCCTACCTGGGTCGGGATGCTAAGGGAGATTAGCGATGCCCTAATCTCATGTCTCAACCCCTGCTCAAAGGTCCGGGCCCGGAAGAAGGGGTCCCGTACCATGTCGGTCGAGTAGCGAGAAAGACCGGTAAACCTCACCGCATACTGGGAGATCGTCAAGCTGCCCTGCCGTAGCTAAAGAAGCTCCTGGATGCGCACCGCACGGAGGGTGGCCAGGACGAATTCTGAGCGGAAGAGGATCTCGAAGTCCGTCCAGAGAAGTGATGCCTCATCGTGCACCTGGAGAATCAAGCTCCACCATTGGCCCGCTGCTGCGTGCAGTAGGCTCGCCGCGAGGATCACCATGAGGTCTGCTGGTGTCCTCACTAGCCTGAAAACTCGTACAACTGCCTCCAGCAAGTCCTCGGATACCTGGGGGTCCGTGTCCCCATGAAACCTGGGAGGTCGTTGGTGATGGAACTCGTGCAGAGCTCCGAGGTGACGTGCATCGTCAGCGGTCGGTGCTGCATCGGGGGCTCGGCGGGTAAAGGTACCGCCGGTCCCTCTGCTGTCAACAGGCCCTGTACCGAGGCCTCGTCGCTCGGCGGGCTGTCATCGCGCTCTACTCTCGGAACCCTAGCTGGCTGCCGTTGTGGGGCCATCCTGAAAAGGAAACAAGTGCGCCACGACTAGAACATTATACCTGGTGAGCTGAAAAAAGTAATCGCGAAGAAAACTTGAAAACACACATGCATTCAATGTTTTCGTGCATTAAGTTGGAAATCAGAAGTCAGGGTCCTGGTGTACGGATACGTCGGCCGCCGTACCAACACTGGACTCCCTGGACTGATAACCACACTCAATACACTAAACACTATTGCTTCATATAGAGGAAATATCAGAGTCTGCGGTAGAACCAACCGCTCTGATAACAATTTGTCACGTCCCGTCCTCGGGGCTCGTGCCGTGACTTCCCCAAGCCCGCCTTCCATAGGCCAGGGGCTGGCGACTTGCACCGAGCGTAAATCCCAGAAAAAGGGAAGGCATTTCCTTTGAAAAGTAAACAAGCACCATAGAGTAAGCAAGCAGAAAAGTAAACACTAAGTAAAAACTGTAACAAGCTGTGCTGAAAGTAAAAGGGGCCGGAAATACAAGACCAACTGTAAAGTACAACTGAAAGGGAAAAACAACAACTGAAAGGAAAAGCCGCAGCGTCGAGTCATCCTTTGGAAGTCCCACCTGAAGGGTGGGTACAGATAGCCTCCACTGCTCCTCGGGTCCACCTGACCGCTCCGAGTACGTCCCACCCAGTGGTCCACCTCCAGGTACCATCCTGCTCTACAAGCCTCCACCACGATCAACGATGTCCCTCGTCTGCAACCAACACAATGTAGTGCGGGCATAGCCCGTGCAGGGGTGAGTATAAGCTACTCAGTAGGGACCCCGAGACCCCCGAAGGTCTCCCGAAATCCACAAAGGATAAACCACAAGGAAAGATACAATCACGAAGTAAAATCTGACACTACTTAGGTATATGCCCATACATATACCTAAGTCATCAATTTCCAGTCGGCTCCAACACCCGAGCCCAAGCACAACCCATTCCACACAGGAAAACAAAACGTAAAACCACACAGGATAGCACAAGACAATTCATGAAGGAGGGCAAAAGTAATCCACATAGGATAGCTCAACATAATCCACAAAGGAGAGTAAACAGGATTCAGCTCACACAGGTATACTTCTTGTATGACGATAAAGATGATCACTGATCCATCTAAGTCATCGGACCCACAAATGATCGAAAGGTACTAACCCCCGCAATGACCCAAACAGGATTGGACCCACAAAGGATCAATAGGTAACTAACCCCCGCAAAGACCCACACAGGATCGGGCCCACACATGACCTGGAGGAGCTGGCTCACACAGAACCGCTGAGCGCTGACCCACACAGGATCAGATCCACACAAGATTTGTAGCACTGATCCACGTAGGATCGCTGAGTGCAGTAGTCGTCACAGTCCACTGAGGATCTCTGCACAGTCGTGGTCGCAGTCCACAGAGGATCTCTGCACAGTCGTCGTCGCAGTCCACTGAGGATCTCTGCACAGTCGTCGGAGTCGCAGCCAGCACTAGGGTTCCCGCACACAGCAAGCTCGTTCGGGAGGGTCCGCTCCACGAGCTGAGGGGCTGATACATCAACTGACACAAAGTCCAAAGTTGATGTATCCAAAAGTTCTGTATCGTCAACAGGAACTGAAAGTCATAGACGGTGCGTCAATCGGACGCCCGGTCTGAGAGTTATTGGCTTTTTCGTCCTAGGGGCCCGGTTGGTTTTTTAAGGAAAAAGAAACCAGACCGTACTCCACCTGCGTCCAAACCTTGTGCGGAGTTAGCCAAAAGATCCGTCTCACTTAGAGGAATTCAACGAAGTCAACGGCACGTCGATCGGACGTCTGAAGCTCAAGATATGAGCGTTTCCGCTCCGAGGGCCCGGTTGGTTTTGTGTACGAACCAACCCGGCCGAGCTCAAAGTATTCTGAAACCTTGAGTGCGATATACCGAAACGACCGTCTCGATCCAAGGATCGTGTTTCCGCTAACGGCGAGTCATTTGGAGGCCCGTAGCTCAAGTTACGGGAAAAAGACCGAAACGGTCCAAAGACGGGGGGTCTGGGCCCGGGCGGACCCGGCCCGAACCCCCCTGGGTCGGCCGAACTGGGTCGACCCGACCCGGTCCAACCCGATTGGACCCGGTCCGGCCAGGCCCGGGTGCGGCCCGGCTCGGCCGGCCGGTCCGGCTCGGCTCGGCCGAGCGGCCGAGCAGCGCGGGGGGCTCGCTGCCCCCGCATGACAGCACCACGGCCCCCGCGGGGGGCCGCCCTGGTCAACGGACGCGGAAAAGGTCGCGTCCCGCATGTGCGCCAGACCCGTGCGGCTGCGGGTCCACTGCCGCCACCGCCGGCCGCCGGTGCTGCCGCGCCGGCGACCCGCTCTGCAGGTGGCTTCCGCGGGCCACCAGAGTTGCTCCGGTGGTCCGTTTTCCTTCCCATCTGCGCCAATGTTCCTCCCGGGTTCCGTTCTTCACTGCAGGATCATCAAATCACCCTTCCGTCACGTTTTGTCGTCGCCCGCCAAATCCGCACAACAACAAAGAACTGTAGAGGGTTACCGGGCCGTGTTCATTTGGCCCGCACCCTTCGTGTTAGGCGATAACAATTGGGAGGATTAAACAACACATCAAACAACAATTTTAATAAATTAAAATTATTCTTATGAAACCGGTTCTTTAATTTAAAAGAAACGTTCATGGGAATATAGATTATTCCACAACAACCCCTACCTCGTCAAGTCGTCGCACACGCGTTCTTTTGCGGAATTGATCGCCGCGGAAGGAGGCGATCGTCTTGTCGCGGAAGGGCGTCACGTCATCGCGGAAAGGCGTCACGTCATCGCGGAAGGGCGTCGCGTCATCCCGGAATACGGTGGCGCGTCGACGAACTCCGAGGTTCAAGAACATGAAGATTTAATTTTAATAATTAAATCCATCTTGAGTTAAAATCCACAAAGGAATTTAAAGAATCACAAACTCTCACCTCAACGGATGATCGAAGGTTTTTGTCGCGGAGGAAGGAACGTCACATAAGAACGTCACGGGAGAGGAAACGTTGGCGTCGCGGCACACGGCGTCGCATCGTCGATTTCTGCGGGTTCGGCGTTCTTCATCGGAGGCCGGTGTTCTTCGCGTTCTTCACGTTCTTTGCGAAGGAGGATGAAGAACTCTTGGTTTCTGTCAAATCCTCTCAACGAACATTTTTCCAGAAGTCGTGCGTTGGTCTTATTTTATTATTATGCCAACGGATTTTCAAATAGGTTAAAAAACGAATGAAATTAATTCATAGAATTAATTAAATGAAGAAAACTGCCCAATTAATTGGTTTGTTAAGAAATTAAGAAAACGTGTCAGTTGACTTTTATGATGACGAGTTTTCGCGGGTGCGTTACTTAGCGAAAAAGAAACGGTGGGGCTCGTGCGGGCCCCACCTCACAAATATCCTATCAATAGGGTAGGATATTTCTAGATAGCACCCTATCCGCATCAACTCATCTTAAGCTGTTTTAAGTGGCTTCCAAGCGGCTTAAGTGAAATAAAATAATGTTTTTCGTACAATTTATTTTATTTCTTAACTTTAAGCCCAAAAATTAAAAACCACTCCCGAGTAAACGCAACTCCAGAAGAAGCATTTCTAAGCAATTACCAGCGCTGCGATTCCATCGGTGCCCTCAAAATTCGATTCCGAGCATCAGTTCAAAAGTTAGAAAAACCCGCTCGTCCGTTCACTGAACGTACCCGAGCCAAACATCAGAAAATGATTCCGAGCACACCGGGCCTCGGAATCAGGTGCCGTCAGAAACTACGATCTTGTAAAATTCTATAGAAAATTATGAAAAAGAAATTTCCTTGAAATTTACGGGTCTTTACCATAGGTTTTATAATAAGCATTAAAATAGCTAAAACGGAATCCTGAAAAAATAGATGATGTGGTACACTGGTGAAGTTTACCCATACTAGGAGGACCTAGGATTCACCGACCTCAAGAATGAATGGAGAACATAGAGATATCCATTTTGTTACATATAATATGCCATAATTATTGATACCAACAATGATAAAATTCATTGAAATCGTCAGATTGAAGAGTAACCCATAGATCATCAAGGAGAACAATTTTAATGCGATAAAAGAAGATAGCCTAAATCATCTTATAAATCATATCTAGATTAGGTAGATAAATGAAAATTGACCCACTAAGAATATTAAAAAAATGTGTGGACTAGTGTTTAACCTCTTAATTATAAAACAGGATTGTTGGAGCCCCTAAGAAAAATAACAAGGGATTTATAGGAAGAGAGTAAGAAAACAAATATGGGAGTTTAAGAGTGGGGTTCCCCCAATTTAGATCATTTTTATTATAACTTTCTCCAGTGGTGAAGTCTCATTGTAGGAAATATTCGCCATGCATCAAACCTCAAGGAGGGAAATGCTCCATAAAAGACTTCATCATTTAATCATACTTCTTTATAAAAACCCATCAATAACTAATAGGATTTGATCATCTTGGTAATGTCATAATGACCCAGGTATTATTCTTAATAATGGAAACTATTTCATCAGTAACTGTTTCTTTCTAGAAAGAAACATTTCTAAAAGTCATTGATTTTTAGATGTCATTGGGTAATCTTATATAGTGAATACCATTGGAAAATTATTTAGAAGATGATTATTTTCATCTCCTTAAATAATGAAAACTATGTAATCAGGAGAAATAAAATCTGGACAGAGATGTTTCTCCTTTATATTTTTTGTACTATATATAGTTTCAACTCCTAAATCATCATTATTATATAGTATTTTATTTGATCTAGATTTTGTTCAAGATATATCTATATAAGAAAAATCCTTCTCCACATCTTATTTATATAATTTATTTTCAAAAAACTATATAAACATTGATGTAACACTAATAGAGGATTTAAAATCCATGAATATATATTCTATCATATTTTATGTATATATAATAAAACACCCTTATTTACTCTTGGACAAATTTTAGTTCATTTTCGATCAGGAACTCCATAGTAATCTAAACACCCCAACACTTTAAAATAATAATGATTAGGTCTTCTAAAATTTCAAATTATATAAGTGGATATATTAATTTCTATTATTATCAATCCTTTTATGAATATAGAAAACATCTAGCAACGATTGTCCCTCTAAATTTAATGGTCACATAAATTTATTAATAATGAAATTTACTATTTATACTACATTGAAATTTTTTTCTTTTATATTATAAATTTTTATAAGGGGTTCCTGGAGATGAAAGATAATGAATTATACCATTTGGTTCATATAAAATATTAAATTTATTAACAAATTATTCTAAACCCCTATCTAATCACAATACATTATTCTTTTTGTAAAATTGGATTTCAACTTCATCTGATTTACTTATTAAAAATATAAAAGGATTTTAATTTATTAATAATATAATATCTATTTAAATATATACTAAAGTCATCAAAAAAATAATACTAGACATTTTTACATAATTATTTAACAAACCAAATAATACATAAATTTCAGAATGTAATAATTATAATAAATCACAATTCTTCTCAAAAAATAAAAATTATTTTTTTACAATTTTAGATTTTACAAATATTTCACATTTTAAATTAAATATTCAAAGTGAATTAAGTTAAAATTTTAATTATGTTTTAAGAAAAATATATAACACGTGACGGATTATCATTTCACAAATAAGTGGACTCAATAATATAAGAAAAATATTAAATATTATATTAATATATAGTTGATACATGCCATCATTTGAGTACCCCATCACCACAAACATGCCTCCCACTGACAAGATAATATTTTGGGGGTATAAATAAAGTCATAAATCCCTTATTACATTGAATATCAATGGAGAAAAAATTATTTCTAAACTGAAGTACATATAACACATTTAGAAGAGTCAACTTCTTCCTTGAAGTAAATTATTGTTAAACACTTTCTTGAGTGGTTACATTGATGATTTAATAATTTACAAGGTTTAATTCATTGATGATAATACATTGATAAAATGTATTTAATATTCAATGATACTTGAACACATATACCATTTCCCTAGAATCAATCATCCTTCCCATGTTAATCTAGATCATATTGAATCCAGATATCATTACACCTCGATTTTCTTCAGTAATCATAACTGTAGTTGGGGTTTTCATTTTCTTTTGATAGTGTCATTAACATTAAAAATGACCTTGTTTTCTACATAAAAAATAATTTTCCTTTCATTTTTGATGTATTTAATTTCCCCATGATTTTTTACCTTTTTTCATGATATGTAAGGATGTGGTCCATTGTCCCTTTCCCTCAAAAATATTATCCTTAGAATCAAATTTTTTATCCCTAAACATGTCTCTCCGTATCTATTCTTCTTCAATGAGATGAAAATTTTGAAAATGTACCAATGAAATATCTTCAATGTTTATAATGAGTGATTTCCATAGTTTACAAATTGGTGGAAATTGAGTAATAATTTCACCAAAATGGAATGATTTATGTATATTAATTATAAGGGAATGAATTTTGTTTTCAATAACATGGTGTTCCTAAACATGATCTAATATTTACATGTTATTGACCATAATATTGTTAATATACTTAGTATTATGAAATTTATTGGGTTCTTCTTCCTCATATTTATACTTTAATTTGAGTGCATACTATATCTCTAAATAATTTATCATTGTTTGAAAGTATTCATAATATTTATTTGATAATGTGATGAGGGTACTTCCATGAAAGAAAAAATCATCATATTTATGTTTATTCCTCATTATGTGAATGTTTTATACTAGAGTCATGCCAATAGTATTTCCATCATGATTTGGAGTAGGATAGATGTGAATTGAAGGATGGTTTTGATCTAAAATATAAGAAATCATTAATACTATAAGGAGAAACTTCATCTACTCCTGCCACAAAGAGAATTGGTTTCCATTGAAATGGTAATTCTTGATATTATCTTGATTCATAACTTTAAGGGATTCCTAATTAATCTTCTAGGCTCCTCCTTAGTTCTAAAAATTTTCATTATTCTAAATTATAAAATGGTCGATGGAGATTATTATGAAATTTTTAAGCATGATTCATGGATGAAATTCACATTACAAATGGTATATATCCACACCAACTTGTTGGTGTAGGGTTCTTGGTGGAAATTTATCTTGAGGACTTCAAAAATATGATATGAATTTCATGCAACAAATTAATATAATTATTCTCTCTATTTTTTTGACATTTTTATTATTAATATTTATGATTCATTAAATGGTTCATATTTTATTACTATTATGATTATCGAAATAAATTATTTTGAAATAAATAATATGTGTAATTTAGTTGAATTTTTAAAATATAAAAAAATAATACAAAATAATTGTATTTGTTTTATAACAAAACCGATGATTCATGAATCATAGTTATAAATAAAGAAAGAATAATAGATATATATTTTTATCAAGAATAGGATATTGACATTGATGATTATTTTTCTGTAGTTTCATTGACATATTCAATTATAATTTTTTTCCATTTTATTGTTTTCAAAATACCAAATTGTATCTAATAGATTTTATAGGTGCATTTTTAAATGGAAATTTTTTTTGGAAGTATTTGTAGAACAACCCCTAGATTTGAAAATGAAAAATATTTAGCTAATATTTTTAAAAATAATAAAGAATTAGTTTATATTAATAATGATCATAGATCTGAGTATAAGTGACTATCTCATTTTTAATTTATTTTTTTTTTCTAATGGAAGGCGTGATCCTATAGTTTTTTATAACAATTGATTCAAATGATATTTTTATTATTAAAACATAAGTTGATGATATTATATTTGTTTCTACAGATGATTTAAATTTTGATTTTTTATATATATTACTGACAAGAATGTTTGATATGAGCTTAATGGTAGAGTTGAAATTTTATATTGGTTTGAAAATTAATCAATGAAAAATGGTTTTTTCTAAAATGAGTATACATATTCTAAAGAACTTTTTAAATGGTTTGACCTTGATTTATGAACGTTTATTAAAGTATTGATGAATTAAAATTCTAAATTAGAACTAGATGAATCAAAATATGCGTTATTGTTAAATTTTATAGAGTAATGAAAAAATCATACTTTATATGACTACATATAGAATTAATATATTTTTCGGTTTATTTGTATACAATATTTTAATTTAATCATAAGGAAATAAATATGAAATCTATTAAAAGAGTTGTTAGATATATCAAATGATTACATAGTGTTAGGGTTCATAGGCAAGAAGAGTTCTCTAATGCTAATACCATTGAGGTTTATTTCATGTCTATATTGGAGAAACATGGGACATATTTCAATAATTCCATCAAGGACTTCTAAAATTTATTTAGAATCACTAGAAAATGAGGAGATGTTGACAATGATAAAGATGAAATGAATCAAAGGAGAAGGACTGCATTAAATGGTAGTGTGCTACCAGGAAGGTAGATGAGTGTAGAATAATTATCATATACTCCTAGAAAGAAGAGTAGTCCTAGAAGGGACAAGTCCAATCTCAGCCCAATGATGAGCACCAAGAATACTAAGTTGGAAATAAATAATGTGGATCACTCTTACATGTTCATCCCATTTAGTGATGACTTTAATTGGTATTCAAATGGTCATTATTATCATTCTACATGATACTTCATGTTTATATTTATATAATATTTATTGTTGATCATTGATTTTTGGTTGAAGGAAGAAATATTTTATCTGGCCACCTCTTTCCTTTCAATCACTATTTCCTTTTTTTATCTTTTTAAAATTGGTATCTAACCACATAATTTTTAAAAAAGTGGAAATGTTTTATAATGTTTATTTTATTCAAATAAGATTTTTTTTATATAATATCCTATTTTTACAGATATTCCAGAGATTATAGGCTTGACTGAAAAATAACAACTAGTATGTGTTCATTTCTATATATGAAATTAATTTCATTAAGTTGTAAGAATCAACTATCAGTTGAATTATCTAAAATTAATGATTAGTAAGCTACTCCAACCATTTTTTGTCCTAAATGTATTTGGATTAAATAGACTTTAAGTTAAATAATATATCGTTTTTTCAATAATAAAGAATAGATTCGGGCCCCACATTATGTTTATTTATTGGAATTGATAAAATTATAATATTCTGTGATAATTTTAGTGCTACAATAAAATTCAAGAAATCAATTACAACAATATTGACAAAAAAAATATATATTAGATTTTATTTACTACGAGATCATCTAATTGAAGGAAATATTAGTCATGATTTTTTTCTAATAAAAAAATTGATGAAATATTTACAAATTCGTTATATTTAGTAAAATTTTAAAAATTAATTTTTGAACATGATATGATATAAGAAAATTTTTATTTTTATTTATTATTTTTTCACCATATATTAAAAAAATGATATATATTTTTTTGTTTATAATTTCTTATATCTAATTATATTTGAAATTTTATTAATTCTCAAATTTTCATATGAATATGATATCTTATTTATTTATTCATAATGGGGGATATTTATTCTTTTTAAAAATAAGTCTTTGTAAATATATTTTTATCCCAAAGGGAAATTTATTTTTTACAGAATAGTTTTTACCTTTCGAAAATATGTAAAAAGGATGAAAATATTTTTGGATGGTTAAAAATTTTAAAAAATGTTTGACTTTTAGAATTTAAAAAAGTAGGACACTGTTTTTGTTTGTACATTGGTGTTAATATTTAATTAAATATTATTGTTTTGTTAAATTTAAAATACCACACATTTTTTCTAGTTTAAATTGTATAATATATATACATGTTTTAATTAACATGATGTAATTTAAATTTTTATCTCACTTTCATTATCTTTTTTAATATAATATCAGGTGTTTCATGGCCTAATTTTTTATAAGTATTAAATATTATTTTGATTAATATTATATAACTCTTTTTAAATTTTGATTTAAAGTGAGAATGTAACAACCCAAGTATTTTTAGAATAATAGTTTTTATTTTTATTAATATTTATGAATAAGATATTAATTTTATGTTAAGGGACGCTTTTTCTAATAATGTACTCAATACGAAACAATTTATTTCTTTGAAATCTTACATTTCACTCAACTTTGAGTTATACCAAAAAATAATATAATAATATTATTATTTTAAATAGTAGTTAGCACCAAGTCGTTGTATTGACGGGAATGAAGAATACTAACTATAAAATTATTATACATGTTTTTTAAATGACTTTACATTTATTCGATAAATTTTAGAGGCTTAAAATAAGAATGAATCAGATTTTAAGCATAAAATACAGTAATATTCTAAAAAGGTTGTTTTACAGCCTTTTGATAGAAAACCCCTTTTAAATCTTGTTTTTGTCAAATTAATATGTTTTATTTTAAAAAATAAACTTATTCTATATAACCTTGATATAAAATTTTACTTTGGATAATTTTTTGGTAAATTTATAACAAAGTTCATTTTTAATGAATAGTAAGAAATACCGCATTTTAAGTAAAAAATGAATTTTTATCTAATTTATTTATATAGTTTGGTCAAATTTTTAATTTTTTTTAAAGTGTAATTAGATTATATTTTTATCATTTAATCCAATTTTGGTCATTGGAAGTACGTTCACTTGGAAATTGGGTATAAAAAAAGTCATTCTTTTCGTAGTTTTTACTTCTTAAAAACACACTTTTTGGTTTTAACAATGGGAATTATCTTTAAATTAATTTCTGTAACTTCTCTGTTTTAAATTTAGAGAAATTTATTTAATATTAGGAATCAGGAGTTCCAAATTGTATAAATATGTACCTTTTATTTTTAGATAGTATGAATAGTAACTTCAATAATTATTTTATTTACAATTGTTAAAGGGTAAATCTAGTATATAATGGTAAAAAAAATATTATAATAATATTACACTTCCCTAACACGTTTTGTAATACTATTTTATGAGATATTTATAACCATGGGAATCCTTGAGTCAATTTTGAGACCCCATGGAGCCACTTCGATGTGAGAATTACATTTCTAAGAATTAAATTAACGTAAAAAATGTAACAAAACATGTATTTTTTAGTAGAAAATTTTTTATATGGGGTTATATAAGTGATATCTTATACTATAAATAGTAATTATTAAGATAAATGTATTTCCCACATCATGGTATTTTATTTATAATTTTTATACTTCTAATAAATAAATATATTTTTGACATAATGATGATGTAGTGATTACTTTATAAATGAATGATTTAAATAAATGAGATTATAAATATTAAAATAATATTATTTCAATAATTTTTATTCCATCAAGAATTTTATGGATTCACATGACTTGTTATATTTTAATTAATGAAGTTTTTTTTAAATAATCAACTTTTTATTGATTTTTAAAAAGTCATGATATGAATAGTATAAAAAATGAAAAAAATGAGTTTTAAAGAAAACTATTTTACTAAATGATATTACAGTTCAAAAAATCTATTATTTGGCCAAATGACATAAATAATGTTCAATATGTCATTAATGAACCACTTTAGGTTATACATGAATTTTATAGTAGCTATAATGACCATATAATATGAATATGCAAAAATACACTATAAGAGTTAAATTAGTTAACGTAGGGTAAAGCTACCAGATAAGGTTAAATTTGTGACCTAGACTTGTCTAAAACATATTGGTTGATATTTTTTCAACCAAAAATCATATTATATTTTAAATAAATTACATTGAGACCTTTTTAAAACGAAAATAATATAATAATAAAACAACACATAAAAACATTCCTAAAGTGTCCCTCATCCCTCTTATAAAAGGGAATCACCCCTACCCATTTAATGACACCACTCAAGCCCCTTGGATCATCCAAAATTGGCCTAAATAATTTTCCAACATCCCTCTCTTCCTCATAGATACCTTACCTTAGGCAGAAGTCAATTCAAGTAATCCTTTTGGATCAAATCAAAGGGGGTTACACATTTTAAGAGGTAACGCCTTCTCTAAAGTACATTTCCATTATTTTACTTATTCACTCCCTATTATATTCTTATTTTTTTGATTACATAAATACAATATTATCCTAAATATACTGGTATGTTGTTATGATATGTATTTTAACTACACTTACCTACACCTACATCTAATGGATACAGACATATTGTTTCTGTGTATGGCGAACTGTTGCCTTACAAAACAATGATTGTTCGATTTTCCCCTACCACATCTCATGGTGGACATTATGATGTTACTATAATTTAAATATGATATATATTATATTTATATTGTCTCTATTATTACTTTTTTTAAATAATACAATTATGCTTTCCATAATGTTAAAATACGATAATTATATTTGAGGAAGTGAGAACTTCTGCCCCCTCAAAGTGATATGACTCATTCATACCATACAAGGAATGTATAAAGTATGGAATTAATGAAATTATGTAATGTATATAAAATATGATATTATACATTAATTATAATATATTTATGTATCATTTAGTTTTCATTCCTTTAAATATGAAAAAGAAATGAAAGTAGCGTTCATATGTACATACAACTTACCGTCTCCTTGAACAGTGCGTTTCATTTTTATCTCCAAATGTTATCGATGATTATAAATAAATATATAATGTAAATATATGATATATATAATATTTAACTCAATAATATAATTATAGATATAACAGACTTTTTACCACGTGGATAATTTTTAATTATAACATGTTCATTTTTGACCCAAGTTATGAATATCAGCAAAATGACCGATATTAACTTAACCAATTATGTAATGTTTATAAAGTGGTAATAATTGATATAAAAGGAATAAAAAACTTAAAATTTTTCTGAAGAAATTATAAATTAGCTTAATTTTATTATTTAGTAATAACAAGGAACATACGTGACGAGTTGGACTCACGGTAAGAGACTTCATCTCAAAAACCTTTTATTGATGCATATTTTTATTTAAACATGAATTTATTTTATACTACGTATAAACACATTTGAATTTTAATATGATTCAAAGGGAACATTTTTCTTTTAATCATTTTACTAAATGAAAAAATAATTTTTCTTTATAATGTTTGTGGCGACAATGAAATTTCTGCCACTGCGAGAATTATTTGATATTTGGCTTCTGTAACAGGACATAATGTTTTTAAAAGGAAAATTAATACCATATACCCTTTTATGTATTTTGGTATTGGAAATGTTTTTGATAAGGCATTTATTATGTCAATATATTGAAATAATATATTGTGATTGGAATGTGTAAATATAATCTTTCTTTTATACTTGTTTTGTGTGTTATGAATATGTTATGGTTCTTGGGAATTGTTTACGTATATGGGTGGTTCTGTGGTAAACCAAGGGGGGGGGGTGAGCCTAATATATTTCTCCAATTCATTTGGTAATGTGGAGAAGGTAAGCATTAATGATTTTACTAAGAGATTTATGGAATATAATTTGATGGGTATTCTAAATGTAACTCCCTATGTAGTTATGAAAGATACAATGTATGTATGTTATGGATGACACAAGTTATCTTGATGATTTATGAATTCTATGTGTTATTCATAAATCTTATGATTTCATGAGTTATGTTAAATATATTTTTTTATCATTTAAAAGTATAATTTCTTTATTTTTATGTATTCATAGACTAATGTTTCTTCCCTTATTTTATATACCTTACTGAGAATTTTCTTCTCATACCATGTATTTGAAATGTTTTTCACAGGGTATAAGGTAGGGTAAGAGAAACAAATTAATTCAAGAATATTTGTATCAAGAAAATAATTCTTGTTTTATTTTAAGGAGTTTTATTTTTGTAAAAAAATTTGATAGACTAAAAGTGTCTAATTTGTAATATTTGGGATGTAAAGTTATAGTTATGGATTAATTATGGAAAACTCTAAACCTGAAAAGATACTCAATGTCGAATTCCTGTCTTAACTCAAGATTAAGTAATATTTATGGATGGGAATTTATAGAGAACCCCCCCTATTTAACAGTTGTGTAATGATAAAATATATTTTGAATCCATGAATAAGGCTAGTGAAATCAGTACATAAAGGTAAGAATGAACATTCCTTTTCTTCATATAAGGGTGACCTACATCTTTTTTAGTTCACATAAAGGTGAACACATAATTTTGAACCTCATGTAAGGTTAGATGTGGTGTTGTGTAAATGTAAGTGATTTCCCTATATGCAGTATATGGGTATCATTATTTTGTAAGGGTATCCATTATTTTATTTAAGGATACCAATTAGTGTAAGAACCCGAACCTTCTTTCTATGTATGTTTTTCCTTTCTGGTCATTTTTTGCGAAAAAGGGGAAGAATTTGGAAGTTTTCAGAGTACACACCATGTACTTTATGAGTACACACCATGTACATTGATGCCTCTCGAGGCCGTGTGCTGGCCGTGTCTTGGCCACACACATGACCATGTAGGGGTGATGTGGAGGCCGCTTAATGCGGAATACGGAAAATCATAGTACACGCCATGTACTCTAAAAGTACAAGCCTTTTACTTTATTTTTTTCATTAAACGGACCGAGGTCACGTCTTAACCCCAAAACATCTTCTTCTCTAGCTTCTTTGACTGAGAGCGAGGGTATGGCCACATATCTTCTACAATCCACTGATCTGTCACCGGTTATCAGAATCGAATGCCATCGGTTGGAATAGAATCACAGTTGTGAGTTCTTGGTTCTTCATTGGCCACATTTCATGATTCTTTATCTTATGAGAGTTATATGAGGTTGAAAATTTTATACTTTTTTACAAATATAGTCTACTCTATTCCGGTTCACAGGCTGATGTTCAAGTATATCGATCTCCTAGAATCGAGGTGGGTGGTTTGTTTCCCTACGTTGAACGTTTTTATGTTTTTCTGCAAAAGCGTCAGATTACAATGTTTTGGGTATTTAGGGTTAGGGTTTAGATCCTCTTTTATTATATTCCATAGATTGATTTTGTACTAGAGTCTATTAGATTAATAATGTTTTTTATTTAGCATGACCGAGGAACACCCCATGGGTGTTCTCCCTTGTTTTGGTTGTTTATCACCGTTTGGCTTAGGTTGCCTGTGAGGCATACCTTGTAGCATTGATTTCCTACCATGATATAATTTATTTCATGTATTTCATATTTTTTATATGCTTTTGATGCTTCGTAGATATTATCCATGTAGTTTTTGAGCTTAATTAGGGATGCTGACATTCGATTACGCACGACTAAACTGCTCAGGGTTGTGTGAACCTAGTGCAGTAGACTAAAGATGGAATTGACGATTAAGGGCTTCCCTAGAGTGTCAGTTATAAATTAGTATCATTCTTAGGACCTATGGGAATTAGAATTTTTTCTTCATTAGATTGTCCATAGTTAAGTGTCGAGACTATGGGAGGAATTAGACGTAAGTGCTTCCTTAGAGAGTTTATAGCTGTCATTACCAGACCCTATGGGAATTGACAATGAGAGCTTCCTAGAGTGTCTGTGCCTTGTATGATTACTTTACTAGAGGGGGTCTTCTAGTATGATCCACCCAGAGAGTCCATGTGAATATTGTTTGGTTCGTTGTGACGATTTCACCAAGCCAAAGAACAAGCTTGGGTTTGGTACTACTTGTTGTTTAGGTAGTCTACTGAGATACCTATTGTGTTACTTGATATACCCTGGGAATATAGAGCTAATGACATGTTCCTTGGTTGATAAATAAATGATTGAATTAAATTAATAAATGAATGTGAATGGATATTCATAGGATTGTTTACTTTAGAGTATTCCTATTTCTCTGCTGCATTTATTTCCATTACATTTTCTATATTGCTCACTGACAGTAGGGCCTAGATCTTGTAGTGGTTGCCTACTGGGATTAGTCTCACACCCTGTTTGGGTCCTTATTTTCAGCCCAAATAGTTTATTTGGTTGTAGGTGTGGATAGGGATTGTGGACCTTCTTCTTCAGGTACATGATTGCCGGTTGAAACTGGAGAGCACATGACTGATCTTACTCTTGCGATGCTGCTAGATTTGTTGTTTACTTCTAGTATATTTTTCCATGTTGTATTTCAGAATGTTGTCGTGTTTGATACTTTCTTTAGACACTTGTACCTACTGCATCATTATCATCATTATATATGTTCATTTCTTCCACTGTTTAATTTCAGTTATTGTGTGTTGTTTATTGCTTTCGCTATTGACTGTTATTTCTATTTCCTTGTATACCTTACCAAATGAGGGCAGAGTTTCCCCAATGACTCACTAAGGCCCTCGCTGGTAGTCGGAAACCTCTAGGGTTTTGGGAAATGTGCTTGAGGTCATGTGGTGAACCGGGTACGGGGCACCAGTTGAGTGGCTCTGGATTCGGTTTGTTACAAAGTAGTATCAAAGGAGGTTCTTCTCCTTTCTTTTATATTGACTTACTATTTAGCAACATTAGACAAGGATAATATAAAATAGGTAAATGGTAAATAGCTGTTCCCGGGAGTTCTAGAACCCGTGTTTAGGGAAAAAGCCAAGTCACCTCGAATATTTCAATTTTTTGAGTTTTGAAAATGTTACGGTTTACTTGATTTCATAGTTGGGTGGTGTACTTGTTTTGTGATGTTATAGTTTATATGATTCTAGTTCTATTTTGTTGCAACCCGATGAGATGATGGTATTCCATCTCATGCATCATATAGGAAATTTTTAGAAAATCATATGTCATGCATTTTCCATGCCATCTAGATTGCATTAGAAATTTCATGCTGTTGTGATGGAATTTGTGATAGACTATGCTTGTTGTGGTGATAGAAGCTGTAATAGAATACCTGCTATGTTGATAGGGTATCGTTTTTTTAGATCTTCTTTATCATGAATTCCAAACTCTGGTCTTAGAGGTGTTATGGGCCCTTGGGGATCAGAATTTGGTGGATCGTGATTTTTTTATACTCTTTTCTTGTTATATGCATTGTTATGATGCCAAGCTTTGATTCGCGGGGAGTATGGGCCCCCACAGGTCGTAATTTTGCACCTTAATGCTTATTTTTATGTGTTTTCAGGGCTCCGGTGCAGTTGTGAGGCTACTTTCTAGAAAAACCCAGAATACACGGTGTGTACTTTCTACAAACATGCCGTGTAGTTTTTATCCATGTCACTGACTATGTGGGCAAGGACACGGGGTTTTGAAAGTTCTTGTAGGAACACACTGTGTAATAGTTTACACGCCGTTTAATAGTTTACACGCCGTGTAGAATGACTTGGGTATCAAGCCGTGTCACGAACAACACAAGCTGGGGTTTTCCTTAAAATGCATGTTGTGTCCCTCTGGAACACGTTGTGTATAGTTTACCATGTATCCGACCATGTAGCTAACCACACGGGTCGATGTTACCTTTCTCTTACACTCCGTGTTCATCTGGAACATGCCGTGTCATGTTGGCCGTGTGTCAGGCCATGTCGCTAACAACGTGGGCCAGGTAAGGGATGTTTAGTACATGTTGTGTCTCCTTTGAACACGTCGTGTAGTTTCCTGCAGGGACAGTCTATGTTCCTAGCCATGTAGGAGTAACCGAGAAGGGTGAAAAATGGTTAGTACACGTTGTCTAGTTTGAGAACACACCATCTAGCCAAGTGGTTTACACAACCATGTATGGCCAAGGTACATGCCCATGGTAAAATTTAGGAAAATCGCCTTATAGTTTTACTACACGCCGTGTAGTTATACTATACGCCATGTAGTCATTTTTCCCCAAATTTTAGAGTTTTTCTCCCCTGTTCTATTTACTCTCTTAAGTTGTAATTCTGTTCGTCTTTAATGAAGGTGTGCTTTTGACCTTTCAGATCTTTGTCACCAAGACGTCCTCCCGTGCACTTCAGGAACCAGACAGTGACTGTATGCCTGATACGGTAGATCAGAGACTTCCAGTAGTTCTGCCTATCTTTCCGGACATGGAACCTGCAGTGATTCCAAACACTGGTGCTGACACTAAGTTTAGAGAGTGTTTTATGAGATTAATGCAGACCTTCCAAGGAGCTCAGCATCCGGCCCCGTCTATGGCAGAGTTGACGCGAGTTTTTCAGCACCCGCATCCTCCCATGTTCACTGGGGATGGAGGAAAATAGGCAGTGGGGTAATGGATAGAATCCATGATATCCATCTTCGAGCACCTGGAGAGTTGAGTGATGCTCGCGACTTATATGCTGTGAGATTCCGCCAAGAGATGGTGGGATGTGGTTTCGCAGGCAGGGCGCTAACAGGTTATGGCTTGGGATGAGTTTCAGCCTACATTCTATGACTACTTCTACCCGGCGACGCCAAGGGCTGATAGAGCCAGAGTGTTTATGAACCTATAGTTGGGTACTCTCATTGTTATGGATTATTCCTCATGCTTCACAGAGTTATGGAATTTGACTCTCGTTCTAGGGAATGATGTGTTGTTTTTAGCAAGGAAGTTTGAGGAAGGCCTCAGATCGGACATTAGATCACATGCGACTGTATTTTAGTTGACTTCTATTACTCTAATATTCAACCAGGAGCTAATAATAGAGAAATATCTATGGGATACTGGAGGTGTGGACCAGAGCAGTTCAACATCCAGAGCTGATTTGTTTCAGATAGACAGCAGGAAGCGCCACCGAGAGACTACACGAGGTGACCCAAGGATGCGGGTGTCCGTTTGAGCTCTACCACATATCAAATCGAAGCCTGCGATGAGCTCTACGTCGCTGTGACTCGGGCTAGCCCAGTCAAGGGTTTTTCAACCCCAAAAAAGGCCTAGAAGGCCTCCAAAACTGAGTTTTTAGCCGGGGCACCCCGATTTTTCAAAATTCAAACATGTATAACTTCCGATCCGGATGTCCGTTAGGCCTGTACCACATATCATATCGTAGATTGTTTCATTTTCTTCGATTTGACTGGTTGTGGCGTTGAAACAGGATTCTAGATTATATGTTATGGTTGTTTTAACATTATATGGTTTTTCAAATACACACATATATATGTATTTATTCGTAAATATATATGTGTCTGTGTGTGTGTGTGTGTGTATTGTGTATATGTATAGATGTATTTATGTATTTATTCATAAACACACATAAATTTTTTTTATAAATGTATTTAAAACTAATCTTATAAATATATATTAATGGTTGCTCTATTTATTACTATTTATTTGGGTTTCTATGACTTCTTATCTTTATCAATGGTTTTTTGGGGTTATTATGATGATTATGTTAAATTCTTAAGAGGTTTTCCAGAGTTTTCAGGAGTTGTCATGAGTTTTCATGCGTTCTCATGCTTTCTAATACTTTTTCATGCTTCTCTATCTATTTTCATGTGATTTCATGATTTTTTATCCCTTATCACGTCTTTTCATACTTTTTCATGTGTTTCAGATACTATATATCATATATTACTTATAATTTATTATATATTATATATTATATATTATATATTATTTATTATTTATTATTTATTATTTATTATTCATTATTTATTGTTTATTATTTATTATTTATTATTATTTTTTCTTTATTATTTATGATTTATTATTATTTATTATTTATTATTTATTATTTATGATTTATGATTTATGATTTATTATTTATCATTTATCATTTATTAATTATTATTTATAATTTATAATTTATAATTTATAATTTATTGTTTAAAATTAATTATTTATCATTAATTATTTAAAATTAAATATTTATTATTTATTATTATTATTTATTTATAATTTATAATTTATTATTTATTATTTATTATTTATTATTTATTATTTATTATTATTTATTATTATATATTATATATTATATATTATATATTATTTATTATTTATTATTTATTATTTATTATTTATTATTTATTATTTATTATTTATTTATTATTTATTATTTATTATTTGTTATTTATTATTTATTATTTATTATTTATTATTTATTATTTATTATTTATTATTTATTATTTATCATTTATCATTTATTATTTATAATTTATAATTTATTATTTATAATTTATTATTTAAAATTAATTATTTATCATTAATTATTTAAAATTAAAAATTAAAAATTAAAAATTTATTATTTATTATTATTTATTTATTATTTATTATTTATTATTTATTTATTATTTACGATTTATTATTTATTATTATTTATTATTTATTTATTATTTATTATTTATTATTTATTATTTATTATTTATTATTTATTATTTATTATTTATTATTTATTATTTATTATTTATTATTTATTATTTATTATTTATTATTTATTATTTATTATTTATTATTTATTATTTATTATTTATTATTTATTATTTATTATTTATTATCTATTATTATTTATTATTTATTTATATTTTACGATTTATTATTTATTATTATTTATTTATTATTTATTTATTATTTATTATTTATTATTTATTATTTATTATTTATTATTTATTATTTATTATTTATTATTATTTATTATTTATTTATATTTTACGATTTATTATTTATTATTTATTATTTATTATTTATTATTTATTATTTATTATTAATTATTAATTATTTATTATTTATTATTTATTATTTATTATTTACCATTTATTATTTATTATTATTTATTATTTATTATTTATTATTTATTATTTATTATTTACGATTTATTATTTATTATTATTTATTTATTATTTATTATTTATTATGTATTATTTATTATTTATTATTTATTATTTATTATTTATTATTTATTATTTATTATTTATTATTATTTATTATTTATTATCTATTATTTATTATCTATTATCTATTAGTTATGTATTATTTGTTTTTTCAATTAATATATATAAGTATATTAAATTCTGTTTATTAACCACATGGCGGGCTTGCTGGAGTGGTAAAGTCTTTGAATAATAAGCAAGAGGTCAGAGGTTCAAATCTCACCAGACGCAGATTTTATTTATATTGCATGGGCATGTGCATGGGCAGCTGCCATGCAGGCAGCTGCATGGGCATGTGCATGCATGCATGGATAAAGTAATACGAAATTAAATAAAATAAAAGTGAATTAGATAAAATAAAAAGGAAATAAATAAAAAACGCAATAAATAAATAAAAAATGAAATAAATAAATAAAAAACGCAATAAATAAATAAAAAATGAAATAAATAAATAAAAAATGAAATAAATAAATAAAAAACGCAATAAATAAATAAAAAATGAAATAAATAAATAGAAAACGAAATAAATAAATGATAAACAGAATAAATAAATGATAAACGGAATAAATAAATAAATAAATAAATAAATAAATAAATAAATAAATAAATAAATAAATAAATAAATAAATAAATAAACGAAATAAACGAAATAAACGAAATAAAGAAATAATAAACGAAATAAAGAAATAATAAACGAAATAAATAAACGAAATAAATAAATAATAAACGAAATAAATAAATAATAAACGAAATAAATAAATAATAAACGAAATAAATAAATAATAAACGAAATAAATAAATAATAATACGAAAATAAACAAATAATAATAATAAAATAAACAAATAATAAAAAAATCAAAAAAAATCAAAAAAAAAATTAAAATAGCGGCGGTTTAAACCGCCGCTAAAAAACCACCGCGAAACGTTCCGACGGTTTTGAAAACCGCCGCGAATAGTTTCCCGACGCCACATTTAGCGGCGGTTTTTGAAAACCGCCGCCAATCCATTTAGCGGCGGTTTAAACCGCCGCGAAACGCAAAAAAAAACCGCCTCTAAATGCTTATTTTGACGTAGTTTCTCCTTCCAGTGACTAGTGAAGGAGGATTAGTTTTGACTCTACGTATAAGAGTAGGATTACCAGTACCACAAAAGAATGGGGGATGGAGTTCTTTAGGTCCTTCAGGCCAGGGTAGAGGCCGTGGACACAGTGGTCAGGCTCAGAGAGGGTCAGCTCAAGGATCTCAGGCTGCTACACAGGGCCACAGTGCAGGCCAGACTTTTGCAGTAGAGTAGATTCATCAAGAGCAGGATCTTGGACCTCCTACTGTTCGAGGTACTATTTTAGTATCCCATGTTTTATCCTCTGAACATTTTTATAGAAGATCATCTAATAGATTTATTTCTGTGCACATTGTAGAATGCCCCAGACATACTATTTATACTTCTGAGGATATGATGACGCTATACACTCCCTTGGGAATTAGAACTGCTAGCATGCATCAGTGCTTAGACTGCCCCTTGAGGTTGGTGTGTATCATTTTTCATGGAGCCTCTATGTTTTGGAGACGACATCACATGATGTCATTCTCGGGATGGACTGGTTAATTCCCTTCCAGGCCTTTGTCTATTTCTATTGGCGTAGGGTGAGTTTCACATCACCAGAGGGTGGATATTTTCTTCACAAGGGTGAATGGAATGTCCATGCAATCAGAGATGAAACAGAGCATCATGGGTTGGGTGGTGTTACGACCAAGATTTGTAGCTTATATCTGAATGACCAGGGGACTTCTCAGTTAGATTTTCCTCCAGTGGTTGATCTCTTTCCAGATGTCTTCCCAAAAGACTTTTTAGGTTTTCCTCCAGAGCGAGAGGTAGACTTCTCTATTGAGATAGTGCCAGGAGCGGCACCAGTGTCTATTCATCCTTATAGGACGGCTACACCTAAGTTTCAGGAGCTCAAGAAACAGTTGGAGGAGATGTAGGCAGAGGGTTTTATCTGGCCCAGTACTTCTCCTTGGGGTTCGCCATCCTATTTGCAAAAAAGGCAGACAACACCCTTAGGCTTTGTGTGGATTATCGAAAGCTAAACCAGTTGACGATCAAGAACCAATATCTATTTCCATGGATATATGATCTCTTTGATCAGCTTTGAGGAGCTAGAGTATTCTTGAAGATCAACTTGATATCCGGATATCATCAGTTGCATGTCAGACCATCTAATATATCTCTTATAGCCTTCCGGAGCAGGTATGGTCTGTATGAGTATTTTGTCATACCGTTCGGTCTCACGAATGCGCTAGTAGTATTCATGGAACTGATGAATAGAGTTTTCTATCCTTACATGGATTCCTTTGTGGTGGTTTTTGTGGATGATATCTTGGTGTACTCTCATTCTCGACACAACCATTCTACCCATCTTGAGATCGACTTGAGTACACTGAGGGAGCATCAATTATATTATAAGCTCTCAAAATGAAACTTTTGGATAAATGAGATTCTCTTCTTAGGACATGTCATCTCAGAGACAAGAGTTTTAGTATACCCAGAGAAGGTGAGAGCAGTAGTCACCTGGGAGCAGCCAAGGAATGTCTCTGAGGTACGGAGTTTCTTAGGGCTAGCTGGTAACTACATACGGTTTGTACAGGACTTATCACTCTTATCAGTTCTGTTGACAGGCTTGACTAAGAAGGGTCTGAAGTATGTTTGGTTAGAATCCTGCGATTCATCCTTTGAAGAGCTGAAGGGGATACTGACTTCAGCATTGATTCTAGTTTTTCCGGAGTCGGGCAAGAGTTATACAGTTTTATGTGATGCATTTGGAATCGGGCTTGGAGCAGTGCTTATGCAGGAGGATCGTGTGGTTGCATATAAATCTATGCATTTCAGGCCACATGAGAGGAACTATCCTATGCACGACGTGGAGTTGACTGTAATTGTCCATGCATTGCGTTGTTGGAGACATTATCTTATGGGAGAGAATTTTGTGGTATATACTGACCACACAAGCCTTAAGTATATCTTCACACAACATGAATTTAATCTAAGACAACATAGGTCGGTTGAGTACCTACAATCTTTCGATATCAAGCTTGCTTATACGCCTGGTAAAGGCAACGCTGTGGCAGACGCACTGTGCAGGAGGACACATATACAGGTTATTGAGGAGGCTAGTAGCGAGTGGCAGCTTATGGATATGTTCTCTAAAATGAATTTGGAGGTGCACGACAAACAGGGTCAGACTTTTCTTTCTTCTATAGTTGTTACCTCTACCCTTCTTGAATGAGTTCGAATGACACAACTATCATATTCTGAAGGCCTAGTCCTACGAGAAAGTGTGTCAGGGGAGGACGCTTTTCCTGGATAGACCATAGGTGAGGGTTAGATCTTGCGTTTATAGGGATGTGTATGAGTGCCCACAGATATACGCGAGGAGATGATGTGAGACTTTCATTCCTCAGTTTGGGAAGTTCATCCTGGCATCACCATGATGTGTCGTGATCCGCACCGCCAGTATTGGTGGCCAGGTATGAAGAGAGATTATTGCTGGTTTCGTCATGAGGTGTTCCACCTGTCAGCACGTGAAGGTGGAGCACCAACGACCACCAGGGCTTTTACAGCAGCTACCCATTCCTGAGTGGAAGTGTAATGATGTCACGATGGACTTCTTAACATGGTTACCGAGATCTCCTCAAGGGAATGACATGGTATGGGTTGTCATTGATAGGCTCACAAAGGTTTCTCACTTCTTTCCGATTAAAGATACCTTCAGTGTTAGTGAGCTTGGACGGTTGTACAGCTGTGAGATTGTACGCTTTCATGGGGTTTCCAGTACTATCATTTAATATAGGGACACTCAATTTACGTTGCATTTATGTCAAGGGCTACAAAGGGCTTTGGGTATACAGGTACTTCTGAGTACAACTTACCATCACCAGAAATATGGTCAGTAAGTGCACACAATTCATGTGCCTGAGGACATGCTACGAGCATGCGTCCTCGATTTTGGAGGTTCTTGGGAGATACATATAACTCTAGTGTATTTTTCCTACAATAATATTTTTTAAGAAAATATTCAGATGGAACCTTACGAGGATTTGTACAGTTGACTGTGTCAATCATCCTTGTGTTGGCTAGAGGTAGGAGAGGCATCAATGATGGGACCTCATCTAGTTCAAGAGACCATAGAAGAGGTGGAGTAGATTCAGAAGAGGATGGATACTGCATAGTCTTGGCAGAAATATTATGCTGATCAGCGGAGATAACCCTTGGAGTTCAAGGTTGGAGATCAGGTTTTTCTACGTGTTACCCCGAGGTTGGGACACTAGAGGATCATGAGATAGGGAAATCATTCACTGAGATACGTTGAGTCATTTATGGTAATGGAGAGAGTTGTTCTGGTTGCTTATATGTTGCAGTTACCTCAGAGGTACCATGCTATGCACGACGTCTTCCTTGTTTCTCAGCTTCGACGCTATTTCTCAGACTTATCTCATGTTCTTCAACCTGATGAGGTTGATCTAGAGCAGGATGTATTGTTCGAGGAGCATCATATACGGAATGTTGATCGCAGTAAAAAGGTACTCCATGGCTGGTCTGTTCCTATGGTATGGGTGCTATGGCAGCATGGCCGTGTATAGGACGAGACATGGGAGAGGGAGGCCAACATGTGATCCTAGTGGACAGAGTTGTTCGAGGTTTCTTCTTAGGCACTGCGCTAGGTAAATTCAGGGATGAATTTCTTTAAGGGGGGAAGTTTGTAAGAACCCAAACCTTATTTTCAGGTATGTTTTTCCTTTCTGGTCATTTTTGCAAAAAAGGAGAAGAATCTGGAAATTCTAAGAGTACACACCTTGTACTTTATGAGTACACACCATGTACTTTGATGAAGCTTGAGGCCATTTTCTCCCCATGTCTTGGCCACACAAACGGACATGTAGGGGTGATGTGGAGGCCTCTTAATGTGGAGTACGGAAAATCATAGTACAATCCATGTACTTTAAAAGTACAAGCCATGTACTTTCTTTTTTCGTTAAACGGACCGGTGTCTCGTCTAAACCCCAAAAATGTATTCTTCTCCTGCTTCTTCGACCAAGAGTGAGGGTACGGCTGTGGATCTTCTCCAAGCCACCGATCCTTCACTGGTTATCCGAATCGAACGTCGTCAGTTGCAATAGAATCGCAGTGGTGAGTTATTGGTTCTTCTTTGGCCAGGTTTCATGATTCTTTCTGTTATGAGAGTTATCTGAGGCAGAATGTTTTAGAAGTTTTTACAGATCTACTCTATTCTAGGCCGGTTCACAGGTCATGGTTCAAGTTTATTGATCTTCTAGGATTGATATAGGTGGTTTGTTACCCTACGTTGAACTACTTTGAGTTTTTGTGCAAAAGTGAAGTATTCCCATGTTTCAGGTATTTTGGGTTAGGGTTTTGTTCTTGTTTTATTATCTTTATTAGATTTCCTGTGTTCTAGAGGCTTTTAGATGAATAATGTTTTGCTTGTTAGTATGTCTGAGGAACACCCCATGGGTGTTCTCCTTTTTATGGTTGTTTATCACCGTTTGGCTTGGGTTTCCTATGAGGCAGACCTTCTTGCATTTATTGCCTGCCTTGATATAATTGATTGCATGTATTGCCTGTTTTTTATATGATTTTGATGCTTTGTATCTATTATCCATGTAGTTTTTGAACTAAATTAGGGTGGATGACAATCGATTACACACGAATAGACTGCTCAGGGCTGTGTGAACCTGGTGTAGTAGACTAAAGACAAAATTGACGATTAAGGGATTCCCTAGAGAGTCTGTTATAAATTAGTATCACTCGCGAGACCTATGGGAATTGGAATTTGTGCTTCCTCAGAGTGTCCTTAGTTATGCATAGAGACTACTAGGGGGATTATATGTAAGTTCTTTCTCAGAGAGTCTATAGCTGTCGTTACCAGACCGTAGGGGAATTGATGGTGAGAGCTTCCCAAAGTATCTGTGCCTTGTATGATAACTTGACTAGACGAGTATGCCTATATGAGGCACCCATAGAGTCAGTGTGAATATTGTTTAGTTGGTTGTGATGAGTCCACCAAGACAAAGAACAAGCCTGGGTTTTGTACTGCTTTTTGTTTAGGTAGTCTGCGGAGAAACCTGTTGTGTTACTTGCTATGCCTTGGGAATATTGAGCTAATGATAACTTCCTTGTTTGATAATTAAATGATTGAATTAAATTAATAAATGAATGTGAAAAGAGATTCATAGGATTTTTTACTTTAGAGTATTCCTATTTCTATGCTGTATTTATTTCCATTAATTTTTCTCTATTGCTCACTGACTGTAGGGCACCGATCTTGTGGTGGTTTCCTACTGGGATTAGTCTCACACCCTGTTTGGGTCCTTCTTTTCAGCCCAAACAAGTTATATGGATGAGTGTGTGGATATGGATTGTGGCCCATATACATCAGGTAAGTGATTTCTAGTTGGAGATGGAGAGAATAAGACCGAGCTTAGGCTTGAAATGCTGCTGGAGTAGCTGTTTACTTTTAGTACATTGTTCTCAGTTGTATTTCATCATGTTGTTGTGTATGCTGCTTTCCTTAGATACTTGTACCTACTGTATCATTATCATCATTATTATATATTCATTTCTTCCACTATTTAGTTGTAGTTACTGTATGCTATTTACTACTTCCACTATTGAATGTAAATCCTTTTTCTTGTATACCTTACCAAATGAGGGCATAGTTTCTCCAATGACTCCCCAAGGCCCTAGCTGCTAGTCGGAAGCCTCTGGCATTTGGGAAAGCACTCTTGAGGTCATGTGGAAAACCGAGTACAGGGCACCAGTTGAGTGGCTCCGGATTCGGGTTGTTATAATTAGTTCCCATAACCGGTATAGGGGTACCCCATATAAGGGCATCATTGAAAATGCATAAGGGTACCTGTGAGTTTCAATAACCTGCATAAGGGTACCCCATGCTGTTGAAAAACAAATAAAAGTATTTACCAGCTCACATAAGTTTATATCATGTTTCTACTTTCTCACATAAGGTGTAGTATCATGATATTTTAATAATAAAGACAATGTTCAATAGTATACAAGATACTCAACACCAAGATTAAATGAACAATAAAGTACTATTATTTAAATATGACCATCATAAAATATATGTTAAATTGACATGAATTAATATTATTAACTACATAATCAAATATAAAATGGCCATACTCATTTCTAATGTATTAAATAATTCTTATAAAATAAATAATCAATTTTAAGTAAATCCATTTTATTCATCAAATATATGTTTCATTAAAATTGATTTTTATTATTGTTTGTGAGAAAAGGATATAATTATTTTATGGAACATTTATAAAGATAATTTTATAAAATAAATATCAATTTTTTAATCTAAATATCAAAATTAGATTATGGTTAAATTTTGAAATATTTCTAAAAAGTTTGAGTTTTCACTGAATAATGAAAATACTGAGTGTTATTGAAAAATATATTTATTTTAAACTATTTACAAAATAAAATTATATTTTGGATTAATTATGAAATTTAATTACTTCCAATAACTGTTTATTAAACATTTTTTTTCCAAAAATAATTTTATACTTGAGTTTAGTATAAAAACAAAACTATATTCAGAAGGAATTTTTATGAAAATATTTATTTCATCACGTTTTCTCGATTTAATTTCAAATTAAATTATCATAATTATATTTTTTAATTTTTAAAAATGATTCAATAGTTTTTATTATCTTTTTTAAATTTATTAAATAGTTCCCCTTTGGTTTTGTTCAAAATGAATAGTTACTGTCTTATTTTTTACAATGATAAAGTGTAAATTAGGTAATTAATGTAAAAAATAACAAGAACTATAAAATAACCCTAAAAAAGACCACAATTTCTTTTATATGAGTCCATTTCATCCAAAATCATCCATGTACTGGCTATATGAAATTTATTTGTCTTTTTGATTATAATATGACTTTTATAATACTTCAATAAAACTAAAAAAATGTCACACTCACATTTTTTAAAACTATAATATCATTATTATAAGGAAATCAATTGATATTTTTGGATATAAATACTACACTAAAATAAAATCTATTTATATTTATTGTTAGACTTATTTTTATTTTTCGGGATAAAATATTTACCTTAAATATTGTCACAACATATGTGTAATAATTATTCGATTAATAGATAAATAAAATAAATGATATTAAAAAATTTAAAAATAATATAGTTTTAGATAATTTTGGAAATTCATGTATTTTATATATAATTATTACTTGATAATTACTTATTAAAATATATGGTTCAAATTTTACTTGTTGTCTTGATGTAATTAAAATCAATGTAGTGAATTGTTCTAAAAATCAACATTAATGATATATTATAAACAATATTTAATTAAATGAGATAAAATTAATAAATATATAATATTCGTCAAAGTTATTAGGATATAGTTTCTAAAAGTAATCATTTCGCATTTATGGTTCGTTTTTCCATTTATAGTAACAATACAGACCTTCAAAAAGTAAAATTTCTAGTTATCACTATAAGTGTGAAGGGTGTTAATGAGGGGTTAATACAAAAAGATAATGGTAAAACGTTATAAAAAATAAAATAATTTTTATTGGATGAGATTATTTAGATATATCATCATTCTATATTTTAAATAATTCATTTTTTTGATATTTTTAGTTGGAATCTAATTTATAATAATTTTATATTTTGAGGAATTTTAAGAGTGTCATTCCACTGTTTTATAAAAGGTCGTCTTCATCTATTTATTTGACACTTAAAAACCCTTTTTATTGGCCAATACCTACCCAAATCCATTAATAGAAACAAATAACTCATTCTATATGTTTTTATTTAGGTAAAATATTAACACTATAGGGATTATGGTGTTAATCAAAGGATACTTTCTAAAGAAGAGTTATAGTTTATAACTAAATGTTTTTGTTTTATTTCATCTTCAACCTCATTAAATTCATCTTAAAAGATGACAATTTTTTTTCTAAAAAACTATCCTTTATATACTGATATGTTATTATGTTAATTTAATGTGCTACATGCATATCCCCTTCCATTAAATGGTAAATGAAATCATTGTTCGTTTGTGAGACGGACGACCACGTCGTGAATCGATGTAATTCCTTTTCTATCATAATCTGTTATAGATGGATTATAATGATAGAATTAATTATTATATATGATATTCATGAAACATTTAATATTTTAAAAAAATAATATATCAATTTTTATGTAACCATTCTATTCACTGAAAAATGAAAACATTTTTTGTGTGTACTTGTGGACTACCAACTTCAAAAAGCAATGTGATTCATTTTTCATTACCAAATCACATGGATGATATATATAAGAATATATAAAGAATTAAAATTATACTTATGATATAATAATATTGTTTAAAATTTAAAATAATACAAACCTTCTTTCCAAAGTAACTATTGAAAAATGGAAACATTACTCATGCAGACGTACGACCTACTGTCTCAATGACTGTAACATAGTTAATTTTTCATCACCATATTTCATAATTGGTTTTAAAATTATTATTGATGTGTAAAAATGTTAATTAATTCATTATTATTAATCAGGATATGTCTTTATAATGACCATGTTGAATATAGTCATCTTAGAAAATTCTTTTTTTTATATACGATCCAAATATCATCAAAACACCTCAGGTGAGTTTAATTGACTAAGTAATATAACATTGTATTATATGAGATAAATGAAAAATGGAACTTGAAAGGTTTCCTAATAATATTAAAAATTAAAAAATGTTTTTTATTCTCAAAGATAAATAATTTACATAAGGTGTTTGACTTATAGTAATGGACATTATTTTAAAAATTATCATTTGATGTTTCCCTTTAAACTATCATTTTCTACCACATTAATATTTTATAAAAATATTTGTAAAATCATTTTTAATATTATCCTATGACTTTTTAAAGTCATTTTTACCCATGTTAATTTTTTTAAGAAACCATCTGAAGCAAATATTCTTATTTTACTTTCTGACATTTTGGAGAAATTTATGGAAGGAATGTTTTTATACATATACTGCATGAATGGATTTTCCTAACATCACGAATATTATTTTAATTTAAGATTATTTTAAAATTTTACAAGTTTATTTTCAAAGAAATATTTTTTCTTTTATAAATGTAAAAATTGATTTTTGAAATTACAGATTTCAAAATGGTAAAGGTTATTTTCCTCAAGAATGTTTTTCATTTTCATTTAATTGTATTTCCATTCATAGACCTCAACAACCACTGATGATACTTATGATTCACTATGGATATTTTTTAAATAAAACCATCCTAATTTATTCTCGGTATGGATCATTATTGTTTAATAGATATTTTCAGGGAATCTTTTTATTTTTCAATGGGTTAACCAAGTTATGAAAAAATGCTCTATTTTAATGTTTAAAACATCAATGAATTTTCCCTCCACCAAAAAAATTATTTTCTATTTTCTTCCATTATTATATTTCATGTTTTATTTAACGAAAAATCATTTTTACCTTGTTATAGGTGATTTATACTTTGAATATGGAGTTTTAAAAGGAAAAGACATTTCAATATCTGAAAATGTATTCTTATGGGTGAAAAGATAATTTTATGTGTGATATAATGTATTATGATTATGTTATAGTTATTGGTAAATTTTTATAATGGTGGGTGATTTTGTTATAATCTTAGGTTAGGTAAGCCCATTATATATCTCCAATGAATTGGGTAATGGTATAGAGTTAACCAACATTGCATCTCTTAAGAGATTATGGAAATATACTACAATGGTTAGTCGAAGTATAATCATGATGGTTATTTCAAGAGTAAATTTAATGGTTACTCAAATTATCACAATGATGGTCAGTCCATGTGTATATAAGACGTTTCCTCTTGTTACCTACATGATTTATCTATGATTTTTCTGGGTTTCTATGAAAATATTATGATCTCACAAGTCAATGTAATGTATATTCAACTTTGTAATGTTGACAATTATAGTTTGTGGAAAAAATGTTATTATGTGTTTCCCATGATTTTAATGAAACCTTATTTATTTTATTTTTCCTCTAATATTTATTATGAAATTTTTTATGAAATATTTGGGAAAAGAACATGATTTACTATGTAAGAAAATGTTTTTGCGAGCCAAATGCTTTTTTAAAAATGTAATATTTTTATAAGTATTTGTGAATTAATAGTTTCTTTATTTGTTTTTATGTACCCTAATTATATTTCTTGTGTCATCCTATGTTCAAATTTTTCTTCATGGGAAATAAGGATGGAAAAGAGAATGGAATAATTAACATTGAATGTTTTGAAGAGTTATCATAAAAGGAAATCCAATTTAATATTAAACATTTTATATTGTAAAAAATGGATACTACTTAGATATGTACACTTTATAAAATTTGGTTTTTTACCCAATTCTATAAAACCCTATATCTAAAATAGACTTGGAAAAAAAAAATTAAATCAATTTTAAATATATTATATTAATTAATTTTTAAGGTCAGGTCTGTAACATCCTAGGTAATTATAAAATAAAACATTTTTATATCTATTAATATTTATAAATTAGACATTATGTTTACTTAAAAAAGGATTCTATGTATGATAGCGTACTAACCATGTAATAATCGTTTTCTATGAAATATTATATTTCACACAAGACTGAGTTTTACTAAAAAATAATACATTATTATTATTATTATTATTATTTTATAGAGTAGTTAATGGATAGAGATTGTATTAACATGAATGAATATAACTAACTATACTATTTTTAAAAAAATTTATTCAATGTTTTTAATTTCATCAAATAAATTTTATAGGCTTAAAGTGATAATAAATCCAGTTTTAAGAAAAACGTACTCTAATATTTTTTAAAGGTAGTTTTTCAACCATTTTATGGAGAAACACTTTTAAATATAGTTCTTTCACCATTATATGTTATATTTGAAAAACAATCTTCTTATTTAGAAGAGGTAAATAAAATTAAACTTTTTCTTAATTTTTTGTATTTTCTGATAAAATTCATTCTTAAAAGAATAGTGAAAAAATAACTAATTTTAATTCCAAAATTCCTTTGAATATAATTTAATTATGTAGTTATATTATCCTTTAAATTTATTTTAAATCATAATTAATTAATATTTTAATCATTTAATCCAATTTTGATCTTTGGAAGTAATTTCATATTGAAATTATATTTAAAATCATGTAAATATTTTGATGGTTTTTAATTTATTTAAAACCATATTTTCTCCTCTTGAAAATGGGAATTAATTTTAAATTAATTATAAAAACTTCTATGTGTTGAATTTGGAAAAATAGATTCTATATCTGGAGTAAGAAGGTCTAAATTGTGTAAATAAGACCTTATTATTTATTTTGGAATATATGAATAATAAATTTAGAAATTATTTTAATTACAACGGTTTGAGGTAAATCAGGTAATTATAGATAAAAAACATTATATTAATATATAAATACCCTAAAACCTATCATAATTTTTTTTGATGTGTTTATCCCAACCATGAACATCATTCAGTCAATTTTTGGACCACTTGGAGCAACTTGTATGTGATTATGACCCTTATAAACATTTTATTTAAAATAAAGACCAAGATGTTTTAATCATATCTCTCATAACTAAACCAATTTTAATATGGGAATATAAAAGTTATATAATATAATATAAATAGTTATTAAAAATCTAAAACAATTACCTATATCATGGTAATATATATATAATTTTTAAGAAATAAATAATTAAATTAAATGGTAACAAAAAGATGATGTAGTAATTTCTTAATTAATGAAAAAAATCAAATAAATGATATAATAAAAATTAAAATAAATTTTATATGAAAACATTTATTCCATCCAAAAATTTTATGTTTAATTTTGTCATTTTCTTCAGGATTTAAAGGATATTTTTCGAACTTAGATTCATATTATGATATTTGTAAAAATCAACTGATAAATAGTGTCAAAATTGACACAATTCGTATTTTAATATATAAAATATTTTATTAAATGATATTATATTTTAAAAAAAATAATATTTGGAAAAATGTTTAGGATAATTCCAAATATTTCATAAATTGCACTTTTTTGGGCCGTTTGATATGTTATGATAATCACATTAACCCAAAAATGTAAATAACATAATATCACTCTTAGATTAAAAAATGTAAAATAATGGTTAAAGAAAAACGATAAGGATTAAAAAATATTAATAAATTATCAAATTTTAATTTTATAATTGATATTAGACCCAACATAATATTATCTTATAAATAAAATATTTTGGGACCATTTGGAATCGAAATTTAATTTATATTAATTTGATATTTTAAGAGTATCCAAGGGTGTCCCTCCCCTCTCCTATAAAAAGGAAAAAACTCTTCTCTAATACTCATACTTCTAAAGCATTTTGGTTTGGCCAATAAACTAATAAACTAATCACAAGAATCACTCCCCACATTCTTGAGGCCTTATTTTAGGCATAACACCCACCTTAGAGGTACTAAGGTTTTCTTCAAAGGTGATTAATCGAAGAAGAGGTATCGTTTTTTAAGCGTATCTATTTTATATCTTATTAAACTTCTTATAAATATTCTTCTTATAAGATTAAATAATAAATATATTATCCTAAATATAATGAGATGTCATTTTGTTCATATCATCACCGAAATTCATCTCCAATTTCATCAAATGTGAAATGATCATTTTGTTCATGCGTACGATGGACCACCGCCTTGTGAAACGATATAGTTAGTGTTTCATTACCGTCTATCAAGAATGGTTTTAATGTTGGAATAATTTTTTATATGTGATATTAATGATATATTTATCATTTTAAAAGAATAATATTTATGTAATGTTCTTGCTTTCCATGCACATAAAAATGATAACATTGTTCGTACGTATGTGTGAACTATCACCTCCACAAAACAATGTAAATCATTTTTATTAACCAAATCAGTTGTATGACATATATATATATAAGTATATTTAAATGATTATTTTGATTTTAATAATATTATTATCCTTATGGAAAGATAAAATAATAATTACATTATTTCCATAATGATCAATGAAAAATTTAAACATCACTCATGCGTAAGTACGACCCACCGTCTCAATGAATAAAAAGTTGTTCATTTTTCAAAACAAAAATTAATGGTTTGATTTAAAAATTATGATTAATATATAAAAGTGATGATTACTTCATGAATATTATTCTATATATGAAGTAATTATGACCACATGGACTAATGACATCAAAACTATGTTCATTTTCATCCTAAGTACAAAATATTGAAAAAAAGTTAGATATAAAATCAAATAACAATGTACATCTTATAACATTGTAATAAGTGATAAAAAATTAATAATAATCGTGAAAATGGTTCTCAAGATAGTATAAATTAACCAAAGTTTAATATTTAGGAAAATAATGATTGTACGTGATGAGTCAGACTCAAGGTAATGGATTTTGTCTCAGTTACCTTTCATTAAGGCATATTATTACATTATAAACCACCTTCTCTTATATGATGTATATTAAACCCATTTTAATTTTATTATAATTCAATGGTTTTAAAAATCAATCTTGTCTACAATGCATTTTACTAAATTATGAATGGACAATTTTTTAACATACACGATGACAATGGCATTTCCACTACCATGGCCATAATTTGATATTTGAAATCTTATAGAAGACATAATGTTTTTAAAGAAAACTAAATATCATATTCCATTATCATGTATTTTGGTTTTTAAAATTGTTTTGAGAATGGATTTATTATACCAATATCTTGAAATTATATCCTATTATTTCGTTGTGCAAATATTATTTTTCATTATTTCTTGTTTTATGTGTTATGAATATGTTATAGTTCTTAGTCAGTGCTTATGTATATGGGTGGTCATGTGATAAACCAAGAGAGGGTGTGCCTATGATATCTCTCCAATGAATTGGGTAATAAGATGTAGTTAAATGATATGGTTTCGCCTATGAGATTTAAGGAATATACTATGATGGGTATTCCAAATGTATCCCTGAGGGTTACTTCCTAGGTACCTCTGAAAGCTAAAATATAAGTATGATATGGATTCCACAAATTACCTTTATGATTTAGTATTTCTATTACATTTTTCATTAATATTATGATTTCATGAGTTATGTTTAAGAGTTTATGTTTTATGGGTGAATAGTATGCTTTGGTTTTCATGGGTTTATAAAAATTCATGGACTTACAATTTAATTCCTTATTTTATATCCCTTAATGAGTTTTTTGTACCCATCCCAAGTTTCTAAAATTTTTTCATATTGTATAAGGATGGGTAAGAGAAAGGAATAATTCAAGAAGAGTTTTTGTTTACATTAGATGTTTTATATTATAGAATAAATTAATACTATCTTAGTGGTATCCACTTTGTATATAATAGATATGGACTAGTTCTTTAAAACACTAAACCTAAAAAGATCCTCAATGTGAATTCTTTACTTGAACCAGGATTATTAAATGTTTAAGGTTGGGGCCTTATAGTTTGTATCAAAGGTATATTTAGATAAAATCATGTGTTAGGATATTACTAATAGAGTATCCATAAATAATTTTTTACTTTATGGTCAAATTTACAAGATAGAGAATTTAAAGATTACAATGTTGCTTCATCTGAAATATATTTGTTCAGAATGGTTTTCCACAAAAAAAACATGGTTGTTATACTAGGATGACATCAAGAGGAAAACAACCTTCCAAATCAACAACTTGAGATGGTTGTAATCAGAACCGAACAGTTTGTTGTAGTGATGGTATAGTTGACTGAGGATATACCAAGTAGTGGTATCCATGCATGAGATCAACCAGATAAACCATAGAGGAACATGTTGGTAGTGTAGAATTTTATGAGGAAACATCCTCCATCATTAAGAAGATCATCTGAGCCTGTTCCAGTTGAAGTGTGGATTAAAGCACTAGAAAATATTTTTGATGTCATGGGGTGTTCAGACATTCAAAATATTAGTCTTACTATTTACCATTTTGAAGGTGAAGACGATCAGTGGTGGTTAATGGTTAAGATATTAGAGATAGTAAGGATCTTGAGGCTCTATATTGGGATGAATTCAATGGTATGTTTGTTTCAGGTGTCAGTGAAATCATATCTATCAGACAGAATAAAGAAAGCACAGAAAGAAGACAGTGAGTTGCAGAAAAAGGTAGAGTAGGTTCAGATGGGTAAGTTTCCTGATTTTAACATTGATAATGATTGTGTTTTGAGGTTTTGGAAGATATTATCTGTTCCTTGTGATTCAAAGTTTAGGAATGAGTTTTTATGTGAAGATCATTGTTCTCCATTTTCAGTTCATCCTGGTAGTACTAAGATGTACACAGATCTTCAAGAGTATAACTGGTGGGATGGAATGAAAAGAGATATTTCTGATTTTACTATGAAGTTTTTGACTTGTCAGTAGGTTAAAGAAAAGTGGCAGTTACCTAAAGGGATTCTTCATTCTTTACCGGTGCCAGAGTGGAAATGTTAAAATATATCCATGGACTTGGTTGTGGGATTTCTGATGACATCTCGAGGTAATAATGAAATCTGGGTTATAGTTGATTGATTGACTAATTCTGCTCATTTCCTTCCTATTTGAGATACTTTGTCTCTAGATCAACTTACTCGGTTGTATGTTAAAGAGATAGTCAGGTTTCATGGTGTTCCCCTCCCCATTGTATTTGATCATGATCCCATATTTACTTCTATCTTTTGGAAAGGCCTTCAGAAGTCGTTGGGTACTGAATTAAATTTTAGTACATATTTTCATCCACAATCATATGGGTAGTCAGAATGAACAATTCAAACCTTCGAGGATATGCTACATGCTTTTTCACTGGATTACCAGGGGAGTTGGGACCAACATCTTTCTTTGGTTGAATTTTCTGGTAATAACAGTTTTCATTCCAGTATACAGATGGCTCCATTTGAGGAATTATATGGAAAGCCTTGTCGAACTCCAGTTTTTTGGGATGAAGTACGTGAAAGGAAACTTACGGGACCATAATTGGTCGAACAGATTGCAGAGAAAGTTCGGTTGATTCAGAAGAACATGAGAACACCTCAGAGCAGTCAGAAAATTTATGCGGATAACTAGAGGAAGGATATTTCTTTTGAGGTAGGTGATCATGTCTTTCTCAAGGTTTCTCCATGGAAAAGTGTGATGCATTTTGGTATGAAGGGAAAGTTGAGTCTGAGTTTCAATGGACCTTATGAAATCTTGGAAAATGTTCGATCAGTTGCATACAGAGTGGATTTACCTCCAATTTTATCCCAGGTACACAATGTTTTTTAGGTTTTGATGTTGAGAAAGTATATTCCAGATCTATCTCATTTTTTGAGTCTAGAGGTAGTTCAGTTGAAAGAGAATCTCTCTTATAAAGAACAACCAGTCCAGATTCTTGAACGAAGAGAGAAAGTGTTTCAGAATATGGTAATTCATTAGTTAAAGGTTTTATGAAAAAACCATATGGTTGAAGATGCAACGTGGGAATTTGAAAATGCTATTAGGGATAAATAACCCCAATTATTTTGATAAGTGAATAAAAATTGTGAGGAAGAAACTTCCCAAAGGGGGGAAGGATGTAACATCCTAGTTAAATGAAGAATAATATATTTTCATACTTGTTAATATTTGTGAATTCAATATTAATTTTTCTTTAAAAGGGTTGCTATGTTTGATAGATTACCCGATACGCAACAACGGCTTTCTTTGAAATCTTACATTGCACACAAATAATATAATATTATTATTTTAAATGGATGTTAACTCCTAGCCATTGTAATTGGAAGGAATGAATAAAACTAACTATAATATGATTATACATGTTTGTTAAATGTATTTACTTTTATCCAATAAAAGTTAGAGGCTTAAAATTCGAATGAATCTAATTTTAAGCATAATTTTCATTGAAAGGCCGATTTACCACCATTTAATGGCAAAACCTCTTTAAATCTAGTTTCGGTCACTTTAATACATTCTATATGACCAAATAAAATCCTTTTTATAATGGGGACATCAAAAATTACTTTAAGTAATTTTTTATAATTTTTCTGATAAAGTTCGTTTTTTAATGAATAGTGAAAAATATTGTATTTTAATTCAAAACTACGTTTTAATCGAATTTATTTATATGGTTATATTATCTTTTTATTTGGTTTTAAAGTTTAATTAGAATATATTTTTACCATTTAATCCAATTTTGGTAATTATAATTATTTTCACTTTGAATTTAGACATAAACAAGTGTCAATCTTTTGATAGTTACTGTTTCTTAAATACACGCTATTTGTTTTAACAACGAGAATTAATTTTAAATTAATTATATCAACTTATATGTTTAGAATTTTATAAAATAGACATCATTTTTTAATTCCTAATATCAAATATATCCTAGGATTAATTTTTGGTATTATTGTGAAAAACTTCAATTTTTGAACAATAGTGAAATCACTTAGTCGTAGTTAAAAAGCTGAATTTTTTCATTTAAATGAAATTTTACCACCTCTGTGAATTGAATTTCAAAAATACAACATACATGATTGTCATTATTAAGTAAAATTTGGTTCAATAATATGAAAATAATTTTTGGTGAATAGTAACTTTTGACTTATATTTACCGCGGTTAAAGGTAAATATGGTAATTCAAGGTAAACAGAATATTATAATAATTCAAAATTACCTTAACACATGTACTAACCACATTGGATAAGTAATGGACGACCATGGGCATCCTTGGGTCGATTTTTGGACCTCATGGAGTCACATATGAATGATAATGACACTTTAGATTAATTAATTTAAAGTAAAGACAAAGATGACATAAACAAAAATCTTTTGGTAAATCAATTTTTATATGGTCTTATATAAGTCATAGTTTCAACTAAAAATATTCTTTAGAAAGCTAAAACTATTTCCCACATGATAGTAATTTTTTATAATTTTTATACATAGAATAAATTAAATTATTTATAACACAATAATGATGTAGTATTTACCTAATTAATAAATGATTTAAATATATAAGATTATAATGATTAAAATATTATCCAAAACAAGTACAATTCCTATTGGATGATTTTATTTCGACCATGAGTCATCTTATCATCTACTGTAATTATTTTTAGACCTTTTGAAATAGAATATCATTATATTATAATATAATAATTTCACACTTTCCAAAAGAGACCCTCCTCTCCCTTATAAAAGTAGACCACTTATAAAAAATTACTCACACCTCTAAAGTCTTTAGGATCGTCCAAACTCTTACCAATTAAGCTCTCTATATCCCTATCTTCCACCTAGGTTACTTACCTTAGGCATAAGTCACTTCAAACAACCATTTTTGTTCCCACCAATGGAAGTTACCAAAATTAAATGTAACATTTTATATTAACTTATTTTTTTTATTTTACACCTCCAACCCCTAAAATCTTTATATTCCTTTCTTTTATAACAATAAAATTATCCTAAATATCTAAGTATGCTTTGAAGATATTTTTTTCAACTACACTTACCCACACCTCCAACTAATGGGTGAAGAACATAATGTTTCTGTGGATAGGAAACTAACACCTCAAGAAACAATGATTGTTCAATTACCTCCTACTTCCTCTCATGGTGGCCATTATAATGGAGATGTATTTATATATGATATATATTATGTTTATGTTTTCTTTATTCTTCTCTATTTTCCCATTATATCATACATTTATGGTATCCATTATGGGTAAACATGATAATTTCATTTGAGGAAGTGCGGACTACCGCCCCCTCAAAGTGATATGACTCGTTAATGCCATATGTGAGACGTATAAAGGATGGGTTTAATGATATTATATATGATATTATACTGGAATTATAATATAATGATGTATCATTATGTTTTAATTCCATTAAAATAAGAAATATAAATGAAAGTAGCGTTCATACGTACGTACGGCTTACCGTCTCCATGAACGGTGCATTTAATTTCTTACATCCAAATGTTACGTACTATTATAAATACATGTATATTCTAGATATATATGATATATATGATATCTAAATTATGAATATCATTCTGGATATAATGGAACATTTACCTCAAGGACAACTTGTATTTATAAGGTGTTCATTTTTGACTCAAGTACCAAATATTGACCAAAAAACCATTATTAACTTAAATGATTTCATAATGTTTATAACGTGGTAAAAAGTGATATAAAATGAATAATAAACATGAAAAGGTTCTTAAGCAAGTATAAATTAACTTTATTTTATTATTCAGGATATTTTAGAACGATCTAGTCAAGTCGGACATGTGGTAAGGGGCTTCGTCTCAATCTCCTATCATTGAGGCATATTTCGATAATATATATATATCTTCTTCTTCTACACGGTTTATTGTAAAAAACTTTGAATTTTACTTTTATTCAAAGGGAATATTTTTCTATAAAGAGTTCTACTAAATGACAAATGGAATGTTTTTAACGTTTGCGGCGACAATGACCTCTCTGCCGCCATAATCGTTATTTGGCTTCCTCTATAAACCTTAATGTTTTCTAAAATGAAAAGGAAAAACCTTATTATATTTTTGGGTGTTTTAGTATTGAAAATGGTTTTTTCCAATGGATTTATTATTTCAATATCTTGAAATTATTTCTTGGGATTTCAAATTAAATGTTATTAGTGAAATGTTTTTATTTGCAATATTTTATGTGTTATGATTTTATAATGGTACTTAGACATTTGATGGGTGGTTACGTGATAAAACAAATGATGGGTGGTGTCGTGATAAAATATGATGGGTGGTTACGTTATAACCACTAATGCATTGGTTATGGAAGTCGACTGTATGGCTATTCCATTTAGTGATATGTGTGGAAGTCAAACTTATGGTTATTTCATTTAAGTATGTTTATGTACCATGTTACCTTTATATGTTATGAGTTCTTTATATGGGTTTTATGGTAATATTTTGGTTACAAAAGGGTAAGTAGTGATCTTTTATTCAATGAAGAGTATTTACTACTTCATAAAGGAGAACAATATTACTTATGTTAAAGTTTTCATGGTTTACTTGTTGTTTTAAAAAACTAACAGTTTTTCTTCTTTGTGTATCCCTTACTGAGATTTTTATGCTCATCCCAAGATTTTGAAATATTTTTCACAGGAAATAGTGTGGAATAGGGTCTAGGATGGCATCAAAGAAAATTCATGCTTTCTTAAACATGGAACAAGACATGACTCTTTTTTTCAAGAGTTTTTATTTTATGTAAAAAATGGAAACTGAGTAGAAGTTTCTACTTTGTAATCTTATGATATGTAATAATTATTTCCTAATTCTCTAAAACTCTAAACCTAAAAAGATCCTCAATGTGAATTATTCATTTAATTCAATATTATGTAATCTTTTAAGGCCAATTCCTTATGTTGATAAAGTCACTTTATTATTATAATTGATATAGATAAGAGGCATTGGACTAGAAAACAATCAAATATTTAATAATAGATTCCAAATAAAATTCACATCTTTTTAACATGATACTATAATGATAAAATAATTGTCTATGGTCCAATGTGAGAAACATTATTAGCTTATTATTGACCATGAAATAGTGAAACCTCCATGAGTATACAACTATCCAGACATGGATTAATAATCACCAGTAATTTTAATCCAAATCCCATAGGTGGATCATTTTATGAAAACTATATGATATTTATAGAATAATCTTAAATCATTTTCTATTTTGAATTATCCAAATATTAACATTATACATTTCCAATCATCCTCATTAGGGTTACTAGTATATCTACAAATTTTACATACCAAAAAATTAATATAAAATCTTGTACAATCTATTTTGATCATTAAATAACCAATTGCATTCGAATACTTAGGTTATGCTACGGGTCTTCTTATATTCATAAATTGTTCAATAGAATAATCAATAAGAGTATTAGTATCCATGAAAGCAAGATGATCAAAAAAATTTAACATTTTATTCTATGGAATAATATTGACTTAAACAATAACCCAAAATATATTTTCTAACAAGAATACCTATATTTTTATAAATTATTCCATGATCCTTCATTTTAAACACTGATAATAAGAATTAGTTTTCTAATTCAAACCAACCATATTGGTTTGAGAAATTAACATATCATCAACATATAGACACAAAATAAATCTATATTATTTTTCAAAATTTGAATAAAAAATTTACTATCATTTATATGAGTAAATATATTAGATAAAATAATAGAATCGAATTTTCCACTCCATTACATTAAATCCTATATAATACCATAAATTTATTTTTCAAGATTATATACATCATTTTTATTACATTGTAAATCAAACCTTTTTAATTATTCAATTTAAATAACTTCATTTAAATCCATATTGAAAAAAAATTTAATATCATTTTGATTTACAAATGACTAATTGAAGCTCATGTATGAATAATATTTTTCAAAGTAATTCCGGATATTGTAGCATAAGTATCAAAACAATCAATGCCTTATTTTTTTTCTAAAACCATAATAAACCATTATTGCTTAAAATTAATGAATGTTATAATCAGAATCATACTTATTTTGGACTTAATTAATTTTTTTATATATTTTTTAAAAGAAATTTTGTGAAAAAATGGGAAACCTCAAATGTTTAAAACATAAAATATTAGATTCCATATGAAATAAAAATATATTTGAAAGATATTTTGATGTAATTAATATATGTCTACCTATATAATATATACGGAAGTGCGGTGACCTTAATTTCTAAATCATTGTTGACAATATCTTCAAAATTATAGGCCATATTTTCCAAATTTTGAATATAATCCTCCAAATTTACATTTATTTAGTTCAATACTGGGGTAAAAATATTATCTTTTTTATTGACACACACACTAATTAATTTTAGTGAAAACATGAATAATTGTCTTAGTCAAATTTTTAACATCCTTCTATAAATTATTGATATTGAAAGCCTCCTCCATTATTTCTTACTCAGAATAAATAATGAGGTCACATGATTTTTAATCTTTTGCTTCCTCCTTACCGGGGAAGCTGCCCAAGAGGATATCATTTTCATTATCACCATGTATAACCGATACCAAATATTCATAAGTTCTAGTTGACCTCATGTTAACTATTCTAGGATTGATGGAATAGTCTGTTTGGTGTAGAGATTTTTTCTCCTTAACAAATGTAAAACCCACCCCATCAATAATGGGATGTTTTACTTTATTGTCTATATTTTTGATTCCTTGTATATCAAGAGTATCATATGATTTAATAGTAGATGGAAAATAGGTGTGGAAAAAATACATTAGTTTCCCAACATGATAGAAATGTTGGTCCTTTACTGAATCATCTACCGGTTTGATGAGAGATACACAAATTACATTTCTTGATAAATTTTCCCATCTAAAAGATTCTTTTGAATCCTCAACACTATTATTTTGAATAAAATAATCATTTATACCTTGATCAAATCTATAAGAACATTAGCGGTCCTCATTTATGCCAATAAAATATAGGTTATTTTAACTCCCCATTCCCTATCAGATACGGAATACCACCAGACTCCACATAAGCTTTTAGGATCCATGAAATATGTGGTAGTCCATAGTTAGAATATATATGACCATGACAGTGACAAAGGGAGAAATCGAAATGGATATTCTCATAAAAACATACTAAATGAATAATTCTCATAATCCAAATACCTTTATAGAGATCCTAGAAATATCAACCTCTATACTTCTAAATGAAAACATAGGTTCTAGAAAGTGCTAGAGTAGAAGAGTCTAACTAGATAGGTTTTCTAATAAGCTTTACAATAGCTAAAAGGGAATCCTGAAAAAATAGAATAAGTGGTACACTGGTGAAGTTGACCCATACTAGGAGGACCTAGGATTCACAGACCTCAATAATGAATGGAGAACACATAGAGATATCCATTTTGTTACATATAATATGCCACAATTTGTGATACCAACAATGATAAAATTCATTGAAATCATCAGATTTAAGAGTAACGCATAGATCATCAAGGAGAACAATTTTAATGCAATAAAAGAAGATAACCTAAATCGTCTTATAAATCATATCAAAATTAGGGAGATAACCGATAATTGACCCAATAAGAATATTACAAAAATTTGTGGACTAGTGTTTAACCTCTTAATTATAAAACACAATTGCTGGAGCCCCTAGGAAAAATAACAAGGCATTTATAGGAAGAGAGGAAGAAACCAAACATGGGAGTCTAAGAGTGGGGTTCCCCCAATTTAGAGCATTTTTATTAGAACTTGTTGTAGTGGTGAAGTCTCATTGTAGGAGATCTCCGTCATGCATCAGACCTCAAGGAGGGAAATGCTCCATAAAAGCCTTCATCATTGAATCATTATTATTTATAAAAACCCATCAATAACTAATAGGATTTGATCATCTTGGTAATGTCATAATGACCCAGGTATTATTCCTAATAATGGAACCTATTTCATCATTAATTGTTTCTTTCTAGAAAGAAACATTTCTAGAAGTCATTGATTTTTTAGATGTCATTGGGTAATCTTATATAGTAAATACCATTGGAAAATTATTTAGAAGATGATTATTTTCATATCCTTAAATAATGAAAACTATATAATCAGGAGAAATAAAATATGGATGTAGATGTTTCTCCACTATATTTTTTGTACTGTATATAGTTTCAACTCATAAATCATCATTATTCTATAATATTTTATTTGATTTAGATTTTGTTCAAGATATATTTGTATAAGAAATATCTTTCTCCACATCATCTTTATGAAATTTATTTTCAAAAAACTATATAAACATTGATGTAACACTGATAGAGGATTCAGAATCCACGAATATCTATTCTATCATATTTTATGTATATCTAATAAAACACCCTTATTAACTCTTGGACAAATTTTAGTTCATTTTGGATCAGGAACTCCATAGTAATCTAAACACCACCACACTTTAAAATAATAATGATTAGGCCTTCTAAAATTTCAAATTATATAATTGTATATATTAATTTTTATTATTATCAATCCTTTTATGATTACAGAAAACATCTACTAACGATTATCCCTATAAATTTAATGGTTACATTAATTTATAAATAATGAAATTTACTATTTATACTACATTAAAATTTATTTCTTTTATATAATAAATTTTTAAAAAGAGTTCCTGGAGATGAAAGATGATGAATAATACCATTTGGTTCATATAAAATATTAAATTTATTAATAAATTATTTTCAAGCCCCATCTAATCACAATACATTATTCTTGTTGTAAAATTGGATTTCAACTTCATCTTTTTTACTTATCAAAAATGAAAAGGATTTTAATTTAATAATAATATAAAATCTATTTAAATATATACTAAAGTCATCAAAAAAATAATGTTGTACATTTTTACATAATTAGTTAACGAACCAAATAATTCCAAAATTTCAGAATGTAATAATTATAATAAATCACAATTCTTATCAAAAAATAATTTTTTTTTACAATTTTAGATTCTACAAATATTTCACATTTTTAGATAAATCTTCAAAGTGAATTAAGTTAAAAATTTCATTATGTTTTAAGAATAATATATAACATGTGAAAGATTATCATTTCACAAATAAGTGGACTTAATAATATAAGAAAAAGATTCAATATTATATTAATATATAGTTGATACATGCCATCATTTGAGTACCCCATCACCACAAACATGCCTCCCACTGACAAGATAATATTTTGTGGGTATAAATAAAATCATAAATCCCTTATTATATTGAATATCAATAGAGACAAAATTATTTCTAAACTGAAGTACATATAACAAATTTAGAAGAGTCAACTTCTTCCTTGAAGTAAATTATTGTTAAACACTTTCTTGAGTGGTGATATTGATGATTTGATAATTTACCAGGTTTACTTATTTCATGATAATACATTGATCAAATGTATTTAATATTCAATGATACTTGAAAACATATACCATTTCACTAGAATCAATCCTCCTTCCCATGTTAATCTAAATCATATTGAATTCAGATATCATTGAACCTAGATTTTCTTTAGTCATCATAATTGTTGTTGGGGTTTTCATTTTCTTTTGATAGTGTCATTAACATTAAAAATGACCTTGTTTTCCACATAAAAATAATTTTCCTTTCATTATTGAAGGATTTCATTTCCCCGTGATTTTTTACCTTTATTCATGATATGTAAGGATGTGTTCCATTATCCCTTTCCCTCAAAAATATTATCCTTGGAATCAATTTTTTTATCCCTAAACATGTCTCTCCGTATCTATTCTTCTTCAATGGGATGAAAATTTTGAAAATATACCAATGAAATATCTTCAATATTTATAATGAGTGATTTCTATAGTTTACAAATTAGTGGAAATTGAGTAATAGTTTCCCCAAAATGGAATGATTTATGTATATTAATTGTAAGGGAATGGATTTTTTTTCAATAACATGGTATTCCTAAACATGATCCAATATTTACATGTTATTGACCATAATATTGTTAATATACTTAGTATTATGAAATTTATTGGGTCCTTCTTACTCATATTTATACTTTAATTTGAGTGCATACTATATCCCTAAATAATTTATCATTGTTTGAAAGTATTCATAATGTTTATTTGATAATGTGATGAAGATACTTCCATGAAAGAAAAAATCATCATATTTATGTTTATTCCTCATTGTGTGAATGTTTTATACTAGAGTCATGCCAATAGGATTTCCATAATGATTTGGAGTAGGATAGATGGGAATTAAAGGATGGTTTTGATCTAAAATATAAGAAATCATTAACACTATAAGGAGAAACTTCATTTACTCTTGCCACAAAGAGGATTGGTTCCCATTGAAATGGTCATTCTTGATATTATCTTGATTCAAAACTTTAGGGGATTCTTAATTAATCTTCTAGGATCCTCCTTAGTTCTAAAAACTTTCATTATTCTAAATAATAAAATGGTCGATGGAGATGATCATGAAATTTTTAAGCTTGATTCATGGATGAAATTCACATTAAAAATGGTATATATACACACCAACTTGTTGGTGTAGGGTTCTTGGTGTAAATTTATCTTGAGGACTTCACAAAGATGATATGAATTTCATGCTACAAATTAATATAATTATTCAACATATTTTTTGATATTTTTATTATTAATATTAATGATTAATTAAATGGTTCATATTTTATTACTATTATGATTATCAAAATAAATTAATTTGAAATAAATAATGTGTGTAATTTAGTTGAATTTTTAAAATATAAACAAATAATACTGAATAATTGTATTTGTCTTATAACAAAACGGATGATTCGTGAATCATAGTTATAAATAAAGAAAGAATAATAGGTATATATTTTTATCAAGAATATGATATTGACATTGAAGATTATTTTTTTTTGTAGTTTCTTTGATATATTCTATTATAATTTTTTTCCATTTTCTTGTTTTCAAAATACCAAATTGTATCAAATAGATTTTACAGGTGCATTTTTAAATGCAATAATTTTTTTGGAAGTATTTTTTGAACAACCCCTAGATTTGAAAATGAAAAATATTCAGCAAATATTTTAAAAAATAGTAAAGAATTAGTTTATATTAATAATGATCATAGATATGAGTATAAGTGAGTATCTCATTTTTAATTTAATTTTTTTTCTAATGGAAGGCGCGATCCTAAAGTTATTTAAAAAAATTTATTCAAATGATATTTTTATTATTAAAATATAAGTTGATGATATTATATTTGTTTCTAAAAATGATTTACATTTTAATTGTTTATATATATTACTGACAAGAATGTTTGATATGAGCTTAATGGTAGAGTTGAAATTTTATATTGGTTTGAAAAATTAATCAATGAAAAATGGTTTTTTCTAAAATGAGTATACATATTCTAAAGAACTTTTAAAATGGTTTAACCTTGATTTATGAACGTTTATTAAAGTATTGATGAGTAAAAATTAAAAATTATAACTAGATGAATCAAAATTTGTGTTATTGTTAAATTTTATAGAGTAGTGAAAAATTCACACTTTATATGACAACATATAGAATTAATATATTTTTCTATTTATTTGTATACAAGATTTTAATTTAATCATAAGGAAATAAATATTAAATCTATTAAAGGAGTTATTAGATATATCAAATGATTACATAGTGTTAGGGTTCATAGGCATGAAGAGTTCTCTAATGCTAATACCATTGAGGTTTATTTCTTGTCTATATAGGAGAAACATGGGACATATTTCAATAATGACATCAAGGACTTCTAAAATTTATTTAGAATCACTAGAAAATGAGGAGATGTTGACAATGATAAAGATGAAATGAATCAAAGGAGAAGGACTGCATTAAATGTTAGTGTGCTACCAGGAAGGAAGATGAGTGTAGAATAATTATCATATACTCCAAGAAAGAAGAGTAGTCCTTGAAGGGACAAGTCTAATCTCAGCCCAATGATGAGCACCAAGAATACTAATTTGGAAATAAATAATGTGGATCACTCTAACATGTTCATCCCATTTAGGGATGAGTTTAATTGGTATTCAAATGTTCATTATTATCATGATACTTGATACTTCATGTTTACATTTATATAATATTTATTGTTGATCATTGATTTTTGGTTGAAGGAAGAAATATTTTATCTGGCCACCTCTTTCCTTTCAATCACTATTTCCTTTTTTATCTTTTATAAATTGGTATCTAGCCTCATCATTTTTGAAAAAGTTGTAATGTTTTCAAATGTTTATTTTATTCAAATAGGAATTGTTTTTATATAATATCCTATTTTTACAGAGATTCCAGAGATTATAGGATTGGCTGCAAAATAACAACTAGTATTTGTTCATATCTATATATGAAATTAATTTCATTAAGTTGTAAGAATCAACTATCAGTTGAATTATCTAAAATTAATGATTAGTAAGCAACTCCAAACAGTTTTTGTCCTAAATGTATTTGGATTAGTTGGACTTTATGTTAAATAAAATGTCATTTTTTAATAATAAAGAATAGATTCGGGCCCCACATTATGTCTATTTATTGGAATTGATAAAATTATAATATTCTGTGATAATTTTAGTGCTACAATAAAATTCAAGAAATCAATTACAATAATATTGAACAAAAAATATATATTTTATATTTTATTTACTACGAGGTCTTCTAATTGAAGGAAATATCAGTCATTATTTTTTTTAATAAATAAAATTATGAAATATTTACTAATCCGTTATATTTAGTAAAATTTTAAAAATTAATTTTTTAACATGATATGATATAAGAAAAATTATATTATTATTTATTATTTTTTCACCATATATTAAAAACTTGATATATATTTTTTTGTTTATAATTTATTATATCTACTTATATATGAAATTTTATTAATTCTAAAATTTTCATATGAATATGATATCTTATATATTCATTCATAATGGGGGATATTTATTCTTTTTAAAAATAATCCTTTGTAAATATTTTTTTATCCCAAAGGGAAATTTATTTTTTACATAATAGTTTTTACCATTCGAAAATATGTAAAAATAATGAAAATATCTTTAGGATGGTTTAAAATTTTAAAAAATTTTCTACTTTTAGAATTTAAAAAAGTAGGATACTGTCTGTGTTTGTACATTGCTGTTAATATTTAATTAAATATTATTTTTTTGTTAAATTTAAAATACCACACATTTTTTCTAGTTTAAATTATATAATATTAATACATGTTTTAATTAACATGATGTAATTTAAATTTTTATCTCATTTTCATTATATTTTTTAATATAATATCATCTGTTTCATGGCCTAATTTTTTTTAAGTATTAAATTTTATTTTGATTAATATTATATTACTCTTTTTAAATTTTGATTTAAAGTGAGAATGTAACAACCCAAGTATTTTTAGAATAATAGTTTTTATTTTTATTAATATTTATGAAGAAGATATTAATTTTATGTTATGGGACACTTTTTCTAATAATTTCCTCAATACGAAACAATTTATTTCTTTGAAATCATACATTTCACACAACTTTGAGTTATACCAAAAAATAATATAATAATATTATTATTTTAAATAGTAGTTAGCATTGAGTCGTTTTATTGGTGGGAATGAAAAATACTAACTATAAAATTAGTATACATGTTTTTTAAATGACTTTACATTTATTCGAATAATTTTAGAGGCTTAAAATAAGAATGAATCCGATTTTAAGCATGAAATACACTAATATTCTAAAAACATTGTTTTACCGCCTTTTGATAGAAAACCCTTTTTAAATCTTGTTTTTTTTCAAATTAATATGTTATATTTGAAAAACTAAACTTATTCTATATAACCTTAATATCAAATTTTACTTTGGATAATTTTTTTGGTAATTTTATGATAATGTTCATTTTTAATGAATTGTAAAAAATAACGCATTTTAAGTAAAAAATGCATTTTTATCTAATTAATTTATATAGTTTGGTTATATTTTTAATTGGTTTAAAAGTGTAATAAGATTATATTTTTATAATTTAATCCAATTTTGGTCATTGGAAGTACGTTCACTTGGAAATTGGGCATAAACACATGTCATTCTTTTGGTAGTTTTTGCTTCTTAAAAACACGCTTATTGGTTTTAACAACGGGAATTAACATTAAATTAATTTATGTAAATTCTGTGTTTTGAATTTGGAGAAATTTATTTAATATTAGGAATCAGGAGGTCCAAATTTTATAAACATGTACCTTTAATTTTTAGACAGTATGAATAGCAACTTCAGTAATTATTTTATTTACCATTGTTAAAGGGTAAATCTAGTATATAAGGGTAAAAAATAATATTATAATAATATTACACTTCCCTAACACATTTCCTAATACTATTTTATCAGATATTTATAACCATGGGAATCCTTGAGTCAATTTTGGGACCCCATGGAGCCACTTTGATGTGAAAATTACATTTAGAAGAATTAAATTAATGTAAAAAAATGTAACATAAACATGTATTTTTTAGTAGAACAATTTTTTTATGGGGTTATATAAGTGATATCTTATACTGTAAATAGTAATTATAAAGATAAAATTATTTCCCACATCATGGTACTTTATTTATAATTTTTATACTTATAATAAATATATATATTTTTGACATAATGATGATGTAGTAATTACTTTATTAATGAATGATTTAAATAAATGAGATTATAAATATTAAAATAATATTATTTCAATAATTTTTATTCCATCAAGAATTTTATGGATTCATATTACTTATTATATATTAATTAATTAAGTGTTTTTGAAGAAATAAACTTTTTATTGATTTGTAAAAAGTCATGATATGAACAGTATAAAAAATGACAAAAATGAGTTTTAAAGAAAACTATTTTATTAAATGATATTATAGTCCAAAAAATCTATTATTTAGACAAATGACATAAATAATGTTGAATATTTCATTAATTAACCACTTTAGGTTATACTAGAATTTTATAGTAGCTATATTGACCACATAATATGAATATACAAAAATACACTCTAACAGTTAAATTAGTTAACTAAGGGTTAAAGCTACAAGATAATGTTAAATTTGTGACCTAGAATTGTATAAAACATATTGGTTGAGATTTTTTCAACCAAAAACCATATTATATTTTAAATAAATTACATTGAGACCTTTTCAAAATGAAAATAATATTATAATAAAATAATACTTCAAAACATTCCTAAAGTGTCCCTCGTCCCTCTTATAAAAGGGAATCACCCCTACCCATTTAATCACACCACTCAAGCCCCTTGGATCATCCAAAATCAGCCTAAATAATTTCCCAACGTCCCTCTATTCCTCATAGATGCCTTACCTAAGGCAGAAGTCAATTCAAGTAATCCTTTTTGATCAAATCAAAGGGAGTTACACATTTTAAGGGGTAACGCCTTCTCTAAAGTACATTTCCATTATTTTACTTATTCACTCCCTATTATATTGTCATTATTTTGATTACATAAATACAATAGTATCCTAAATATACTGGTATGTAGTTATGATATGTTTTAAAACTACACTTACCTGCACCTACATCTAATGGATACGAACATATTGATTATGTGTATGGCGAACTCTTTCCTTACAAAGCGATGATTGTTCGATTTTCCCCTACCACATATCATGGTAGACATTATGATGTTACTATAATTTAAATATGATATATATTATATTTATATTGTCTCTAGGATTACTTTTTTTAAATAATACCATTATTCTTTCCATAATGTTAAAATACGATAATTTCATTTGAGGAAGTGCGAACTTCTGCCCCCTCAAAGTGAAATTACTCATTCATACCATACAAAGAATGTATAAAGTATGGCATTAATGAAATTATGTAATGTATATAAAATATGATATTATACATGAATTACAATATACTGTTTTATTATTTAGTTTTCATTCCTTTAAATATGAAAAAGAAATGAAAGTAGCGTTCATCCGTATGTACAACTTACCGTCTCCTTGAATAGTGGATTTCATTTTTATCTCCAAATGTTATGGATGATTATAAATACACATATAATGTAAATATATGATATATATAATATTTAACTCAATAATATAATTATAAATATAATGTACTTTTGACCACGTGGATAATTTTTAATTATAACAAGTTCATTTTTGACCTAAGTTTTGAATATCAGCAAAATGACCGATATTAACTTAACCAATTATGTAATGTTTATAAAGTGGTAATAATTGATATAAAAGGAATAAAAAAAGTAAATGTTTCTGAATAAATTATAAATTATCTTAATTTTATTATTTAGTAAGAACAAGGAACTTACGTGAAGAGTTGGACTCAAGGTAAGGGACTTCATCTCAATAACCTTTTATTGATGCATATTTTGATTTATACATGACATTATTTTATACTATGTATAAACACATTTGAATTTGAATTTAATTCAAAGGGAACTTTCTTCTATGAATCATTTTACTAAATGAAAAAATAATTTTTATTTATAATGTGCGTGGCGACAATGAACTTTCTACCCCTGCGAGAATTATTTGATATTTGGATTCTGTAACAAGACATAATGTTTTTAAAAGGAAAATTAATACCATATACCCTTTTATTTATCTTGGTATTGAAAATGTTTTTGATAAGGAATTTATTATGTCAATATAATAAAATAATATATTGTGATTGGAATGTGGAAATATTATCTTTCTTTTATACTTGTTTTGTGTGTTATGAATATGTTATGGTTCTTGGGAAATGTTTACGTATACGGGTGGTTCTGTGGTAAACCAAGGGGGGTGAGCCTAATATATTTCTCCAATTCATTTGGTAACGTGTAGAAGGTAAACATCAATGTTTTTACTAAGAGATTTATGGAATATACTTTGATGGGTATTCCAAATGTAACTCCCTATGTAGTTATGAAAGCTACAATGTATGTATGTTAAGGATGACACAAGTTATCTTTATGATTTATGATTTTTATGTGTTATTCATAAATCTTATGATTCCATGAGTTATGTTAAAGAGATTTTTTTATGATTTAAAAGTACAATTTCTTTATTTTTATGTATTCATGGACTAAAGTTTCTTCCCTTATTTTATATACCTTACTGAGCATTTTATGCTCATACCATGTTTTTGAAATGTTTTTCACAGGGTATAAGGTAGGGTAAGAGAAAAAAATGAATTCAAGAAGTCTTATATCAAGAAAATAATTGTTGTTTTATTTTGAGGAGTTTTATTTTTGTAAAAAATTGGATAGAGTAAAAGTGTCTAATTTGTAATATTTGGGATTTAAAGTAATAGTTATGGATTAATTCTCAAAAACGCGAAACCTGAAAAGATCCTCAATGTCGAATTCTTGTCTTAACTCAAGATTACGTAATGTTTAAGGATGTTAATTTATATAGAACCACCCCTTTTTAACAGTTGTTTAATGGTAAAATATATTTTTAATCCATGAATAAGGCTAACGAAATAAGTACATAAAGGTAAGCATGAACATTCCTTTTTTTCATATAAGGGTGACCTGCATCTTATTTAGTTCACGTAAAGGTGACCATATAATTTTGAACCTCATGTAAGGTTAGATGTGGTGTTGTGTAAATGTAAGTGATTTTCCTATATGCAGTATATGGGTACCATTATTTTGTAAGGGTATCCATTATTTTATTTAAGGATACCAATTAGTGTAAGAACCCGAACCTTCTTTTCAGGTATTTTTTTCCTTTCTGGTCATTTTTTTGCGAAAAAGGGGAAGAATTTGGAAATTTTCAGAGTACACACCATGTACTTTATGAGTACACACCATGTACTTTTATGCCTCTCGAGGCCGTGTGCTGGCCGTGTCTTGGCCATACACAAGACCATGTAGGGGTGATGTGGAGTCCGCTTAATGCGGTGTACAGAAAATCTTAGTACACACCGTGTACTCTAAAAGTACACACTGTTTAATTTTTTTTTCGTTAAATGGACCGGGGTCGCGTCTTAACCCCAAAACATCTTCTTCTCCATCTTCTTTGACTGAGAGAGAGGGTATGGCCATATATCTTCTACAAGCCACTGACCAGTCACCGGTTATCGGAATCGAATGCCATCAGTTGCAATAAAATCGCAGCGGTGAGTTCTTGGTTCTTCTTTGGCCAAGTTTCATGATTCTTTCTCTTATGAGAGTTATATGAGGTTGAAAATTTTAGACGTTTTTACAGATATACTCTGTTCTATTCCGGTTCACATGCCAATGTTCAAGTATATTGATCTCCTAGAATCGAGGTGGGTGGTTTCTTTCCCTACGTTGAACGTTTTTATGTTTTTGTAAAAAAGCGTCGGATTCCCTTGTTTTGGGTATTTAGGGTTAGGATTTTGTTCCACTTTTATTATCTGCCTTAGATTTATTTTGTGCTAGAGGCTATAAGATGAATAATGTTTTTTAGTTAGCTTGTTCGAGGAACACCTCATGGGTGTTCTACCTGGTTTTGGTTGTTTATCACCATTTGGCTTAGGTTTCCTATGAGGTAGACCTTGTAGCATTGATTTCCTTCCTTGATATAATTGATATCATGTATTTCATATTGTTTATATTCTTTTGATTCTTTGTAGCTTTTAGCCATGTAGTTGTTGAGCTTAATTTGGGCTGCTGACAGTCGATTACGCACAACTAAACTGCTCAGGGATGTGTGAACCGGGTGCAGTAGACTAATGATGGAATTGACGATTAAGGGCTTCCCTAGAGTGTCTGTTATAAATTAGTATCATTCGCAGGACCTATGGGTATTGGAATTTGTGCTTCCTCAGAGTGTACATAGTTAAGTGTCGAGACTATGGGAGGAATTAGATGTAAGTGCTTCCTCAGAGAGTTTATAGTTGTCGTTACCAGACCGCATGGGAATTGACAAAGAGAGCTTCCTAGATTGTTTATGCCTTGTATGATTACATGAATAGAGGGGTCTTCCAGTATGATCCACCCAGAGAGTTTATTTGAATATTGTCTGGTTGGTTGTGATGATTCCACCAAGCCAAAGAACAAGCTTGGGTTTGGTACTGCTTGTTGTTTAAGTAGTTTGCTGAGATACCTGTTGTGTTACTTGATATGCCTTGGGAATATAAAGTTAATGACATTTTCCTTGGTTGATAAATATATAATTGAATTAAATTAATAAATCGATGTGATTGGAGATTCGTAGGATTGTTTAATTCAGAGTATTCTTATTTCTCTACTGCATTTATTTCCATTACTTTTGCTATATTGCTCGCTGACAGTAGGGCACAGATCTTGTGGAGGTTGCCTACTGGGATTTGTCTCACACCCTGTTTGGGTCCTGATTTTTGGCCCAAACAGGTTATATGGTTATAGGTGTGGATAGGTATTGTGGCCCTTCTACTTCAGGTACATGATTTCCAATTGGATCTGGAGAGCACATGACCGATCTTAGGCTTGTGATGTTGCTGGAGTTGCTGTTTACTTCTAGTACATTGTTCTCTATTGTATTTCAGCACATTGTTGTGTTTTCTGCTTTCTTTAGATACTTGTACTTACTGCATCATTATCATCATTATATATGTTCATTTCTTCCACTCTTTAGTTTCAGTTATTGTATTTTGTTTACTACCTTCGTTATTGACTGTTATTTCCATTTCCTTGTATACCTTACCAAATGAGGGAAGAGTTTCCCCAATGACTCCACAAGGCCCTCGATACTAGTCGGAAACATCTGGAGTTTTGGGAAATGTGCTTGAGGTCATGTGGCAAACCGTGTATGGGGCACTAGTTGAGTGGCTCCAGATTTGGGTCGTTACAAAGTCGTATCAGAGGAGGTTCTTTTCCTTTCTTTTCTATTGACATACTGTTTAGCGACATTAGACAAGGATATGACGGAATAGGTAAATGGTAAATAGCTATTCCCATGAGTTCAAGAACCCGTGTTCTGGGAAAAATCCTGGTTACCTCGAATATTTCAATTTTTTGAGTTTTGCAAATGTTACAGTTTACATGATTTCATAGTTGGGTGGTGTATTTGTTTTGTGTTGTTACTATTCATATGATTATGGTTCTATTTTATTGCAACCCGATGAGATGAGGGTATGCCATCTCATGCATCATATAGGCACTTGTTAGAAAATCAAATGTAATGCATTTTCCATGCCATCTAGATTGCATTAGAAATTGCATGCTGTTGTGATGGAATTTGGGATAGACTATGCTTGATGTTGTGATAGCAGCTATGATAGAATACCTGCTATGTTGATTGGGAATCGTTTTTTAGAGCTTCTTTATCATGGATGCCAAACTCTGGTCTTAGAGGTGTTATGGGCCCTTGGGGATCGGAATTTGGTGGATTGTGAGTTTGTCATACTCTTTTCTTGTTATATTCATTGTTATGATGCCAAGATTTGATTCGCGGGGATTATGGGCCCCCACAGGTCGGAATTTTGCACCTTAACGCTTTTTTTATGTGTTTTCTGGGCTCCAATGCAGTTCTGAGGCTACTGTCTAGAAAAACCCAGAATACATGGCGTGTACTTTCTGCAAACACGCCGTGTTGTTTTTAGCCATGTCACTAACTGTGTGAGCAGGGACACGGGGTTTTGATAGTTCTTGTAGGAACACATCATGTAATAGTTTACATGCCCTGAATAATGACTTGGGTATCCAGCCATGTCACAAACAACACGGGATGGGGTTTTCCTTTAAATGCACATTGTGTCCCTCTGGAACACGCTGTGTATAGTTTACCGTGGACCCGGCCGTGTAGCAAACCACACGGGTTGATGCTACCTTTCTATTACACGCTGTGTCCATTTGGAACACGCTATGTCGTGTTGGCCGTGTGTCAGGCCGTGTCGCTAACAATGTAGGCCAGGTATGTGATGTTTAGTACACGCGGTGTCTCCTTTAAACACGCCGTGTAGTTTCCTGCTGGGACAGTCTGTGTTCCTAGCCATGTGAGAGTAATCGGGTAGGGATAAAAATGGTTAGTACACGCCATCTAGTTTGAGAACACACCATGTATCTGAGTGGTTTACACAACCATGTATGGCCAAGGTACATGCCCATGGTAAAATTTTAGGAAAATCGTCGTGTAGTTTTACTACATGCCATGTAGTTATACTATACGCCATGTAGTCATGTTTTTCCCAAATTTTAGAGTTTTTCTCCCCTGTTCCATTTACTCTATTATGTTGCAAATGTGTTCGTCTTTAATGAAGGTGTGCTTTTGACCTTTCAGAGCTTTGGCACCAAGACGTCCTCCCATGCAATTCAAGAACCAGGCTGTGACAGTATGCCTAATACAGTAGATCAGAGACTACCAGTAGTTCCACCTATCTTTCTGGACATGGAACCTGCAATGATTCCAGACAATGGTGCCGATGCTCAGTTCAGAGAGGGTTTCATGAGATTCATGCAGACCTTCCAGGGAGCTCAGCATCCTGCCCCTTATATGGCAGAGTTGATGCGGGTTTTTCAGCACCGACATCCTCCCACGTTCACTGGGGATGGAGGACCATAGGCTATGGGGTCATGGATAGAATCCATGATATCCATCTTCGAGCACTTGTAGACGCCTCCAGAGAGTAGAGTGAAGCTCGCGACTTATATTCTGCGAGATTCCTCCAAGAGATGGTGGGATGTGGTTTCGCAGGCAGGGCGCCAACATGCTATGGCTTGGGACGAGTTTCAGCGTACATTCTATGACTAATTCTACCCGGTGATGCTGATGGCTAACAGAGCTAGAGTGTTTATGAACATACAGTTGGGTACTCTCATTGTTATGGATTATTCCTCTCGCTTCACAGAGTTACGGCGTTTCACTCTCGTTATAGGGAATGATGTGCTATTTTTAGAAATGATGTTTGAGGAAGGCCTCATACCGGACATCAGATCACATGTGAATGTCTTTAAGTTAACTTATATTACCCTAATAGTCAACCAGGAGCTAATCACATAGAAAATTATGTGGGAGACTGGATGTGTGGACCAGGGGAGTTCAGCATCCAGAGCTGATTCGTTTCAGATAGACAGCAGGAAGCGCCACCGAGAGTCTACATGAGGTGACCCGAGGATGCGAGTTATTACTTCTGGTAGATGGTATCTTCCCTATGGAAACCAAGTGGTGTGCTATTAGTGTGGAAGAAACAGGAATAAGAAGCCTCAGTGCCCGAGAGACCCAGTGGAGTGCCGATCTTGTGGCAATATGGGTCACCTGCAGCATTTCTGTATGGTTCTCCTTCCATTGACTAGTGAAGGAGGATCAATTTTGACTCCGCGTATAGGAGAAGGATTACCAGTACCACAAAATATTGGGGGATGGAGTTCTTCAGGTTGTTCAGGCCAGGGTAGAGGCCATGGATGCAGTGGTCAGGCTCAGAGAGGGTCAGCTTAGGGATCTCAGGCTACTACACAGGGCCGTGGTGCATGCCAAACTTTTGCGGTAGAGTGGATTCATCATGAGCAGGATCTTGGACCTCCTACTGTTTGAGGTATTATTTTAGTAGCCTAAGTTTTATCATCTAAACTTTTCGATACAAGATCTTCTCATTGCTTTATTTCTGTTCACACTATGGAATTCCTTAGACTTACTGTTTATACTTCTGAGGATATGATGACTCTATACACTCCCTTGGGAATTAGAACTGCTAGCGTGCATCCATGCTTAGACTGCCCCTTGAGGTTGGTGTGTATCATTTTTCATGAAGCCTCTGTGTTTTGGAGACGACATGACATGATGTCATTCTCGGGATGGACTGGTTAATTCCCTTCCAGGCCTTTGTTGATTTCTATAGGCGTAGGTTGAGTTTCACATCACCAGAGGGTGGATCTTTTCTTCACAAGGGTGAATGAAATGTCCATGTGATCAGAGCTTCACCAGAGCATCATGGGTTGGGCAGTGTTACTGCCCAGATTTCTAGATTATATCTGAATGACCAGGGGACTTCTCAGTTAGATTTTCCTCCAGCGGTTGATTGCTTTCTAGATGTCTTCCCAAAAGACTTTTCAAGTTTGCCTCCAGAGCGAGAGGTAGACTTCTCTATTGAGATTGTTCCAGGAGCGGCACTGGTGCCCATTCATCCATATAGGATGGCTACACCTAAGTTGCAAGAGCTCAAGAAATAGTTGGAGGAGCTGTAGGAAGAGGGTTTTATCCGACCCAGTACTTCTCCTTAGGGTTTGCTTGTCCTATTTGCGAAGAAGGCAGACGGCACCCTTAGGCTTTTTGTGGATTATCGAAAGCTAAACCAGTTGACGGTCAAGAACCAATATCCATTTACATGGATATATGATCTCTTTGATTAGCTTCGAGTAGATAGAGTGTTCTCGAAGATCTACTTGAGATCCGAATATCATCAGTTGCGTGTCAGACTATCTAATATACCTCTTATAGACTTCCGGAGCAGGTATAGTCTGTATGAGTATTTGGTCGTGTCGTTCGATCTCACGAATGCGCTAGCAGTTTTCATGGAACTGATGAACAGAGTTTTCCATCCTTAAATGGATTCATTTGTGGTGGTTTTTGTGGACGATATCTTGGTGTACTCTCATACTCGACACGAACATGCTACCCATCTTGAGATAAACTTGAGTACAATGAGGGAGCATCAGTTATATGATAAGCTCTCAAAAGGAAACTTTTAGATTGAAGAGATTCTCTTCTTATGTCATGTCATCTCAGAGATAAAAGTATCAGTAGGCCCAGAGAAGGTGAGAGCAGTAGTCACCTGAGAGCAGCCGAGGAATGTCTTTGAGGTATGAAGTTTCTTAGGGCTGGCTGGTTACTACATGCAGTTTGTACAGGACTTATCACTTTTAGCAGTGCTGTTGATAGGCTTGACTAAGAAGGGTGTGAAGTTTGTTTAGTTAGAAGCCTACGATTCAGCCTTTCAACAGCTGAAGGGGAGACTGACTTCAGCATCGATTCTAGTTTTACCGGAGTCGGGAAAGAGTTATACAATTTTATGTGATGCATCTGGCATCGGGCTTGGAGCAGTGCTTATGCACGAGGATCATGTTGTTGCATATAAATCTAAGCATTTGAGGCCACATTAGAGGAACTATCCTATGCACGACCTGGAGTTGGCTGCAGTTGTCCATGCTTTGCGTTGTTGGAGACATTATCTTATGGGAGAGAATTTTGTGGTATATACTGACCACAAGAGCCTCAAGTATATCTTCACACAACATAAAGTTAATCTAAGACAGCAGAGGTGGGTTGAGTACCTACAATCGTTCGATATAAAGCTTTCTTATACGCCTGGTAAAGGCAACGCTGTGGCAGACACACTGAGCAAGAGGACACAGATACAAGCTATTTAGGAGACTAGTAGCGAGTGGCAGCTTATGTCTATGTTATCGGAAATGCATTTGGAGGTGCACGACAGACAGGGTCAGACTTTTCTTTCTTCTATAGCTGTTACCTCTAACCTTATTGAACGAGTTCGAATGACACAACTATCAGATTATGAAGGCCTAGTCCTATGAGAAAGTGTGTTAGGGGAGGACCCTCTTCCCGGATGGACCATAGGTGAGTGTGAGATCTTGCGTTTCTAGGGACGCGTATGAGTGCCCACAGATATATGCAAGGAGCTGATGCAAGACTTTCCTTCCTCAGTTTGGGCAGTTCATCCTGGCATCACCAAGATGTATCGTGATCCACACCACCAGTATTGGTGGCTAGGTATGAAGATAGATTATTGTTGGTTTTTTCATGAGGTGTTCCACCTGTCAGCAGGTGAAGGCAGAGCACCAGCGACCACCAGGGATTTTAAATAGCTACCCATTCCTGAGTAGAAGTGGAATGATGTCACGATGGACTTTATAACATGGTTACCGAGATCGCCTTGAGGGAATGACATGGTATGGGTTGTCATTGATAGGATCACGAAGGTTACTCACTTCTTTTCGATTAAAGAGACCTTCAGTATTGATGATCTTGGACGGTTGTACATCCGTGAGATTGTACACTTTCATGGGGGTTCGAGTATTATGATTTAATATAGGGATGCTCGATTTAAGTCGCATTTATGGCAAGGGATACAATGGGATTTGGGTACACAGGTACTTCTGAGTACAACTTACCATCCCCAGAAAGATAGTCAGTAAGATCCCACGATTCATGTTCCTGAGGACATACTACGAGCATGCATCATCGATTTTGGAGGTTCTTGGGAGAGACATATACCTCTAGTGGATTTTTTCTACAATAATAGTTTTTAAGAAAATATTCATATGGAACCTTACGAGGCTTTGTACGGTAGACTATGCTAATCACCCTTATGTTGGATGAAGGTAGGAGAGGCAGCAATGCTGGTACCTCATCTTGTTCAAGAGACCACAGAAGAGGTGGAGTACATTTTGAATAGGATAGCTACCGCACAGTCTTAGAAGAAATATTATGCTGATCATCGGAGACGAACCTTGGAGTTCAAGGTCAGAGATAAGGTTTTACTACGTGTTACCCTGAGGTTGGGATACTAGAGGATCATGAGATAGGGCAAGCTTTCACCGAGATAAGTTGAGCCATTTGAGGTTTTGGAGAGAGTTGGGCTGGTTGCTTATAGGGTGTAGTTACCTCAGAGGTACCAGGCTATGCACGACATCTTCCATGTTTCTCAGCTTCAACGCAATTTCTCAGACCTGTCTCATGTTTTTCAACCCGATGAGGTTGATCTAGAGAAGGATTCATTGTTCGAGGATCATCATATAAGGATTGTTTATCGTAGTACAAAGGTACTCCGTGGGTGTTCTGTTCCTATGGTATGCGTGCTATGGGAGCATTGCCATGTATAGGATGAGACTTGGGAGAGGGAGGCCAACATGCGATCCTAGTGGCTAGAGTTGTTCGGGGTTTCTTCTTATGCACCATGCTAGGGAAATTCGGGGACAAATTTCTTTAAGGGGGGAAGTTTTTAAGAACCCGAACCTTATTTTCAGGTATGTTTTTATTTTCTGGTCATTTTTGAAAAAAAGGATAAGAATATGGAAATTTTAAAAGTACACACCGTGTACATTATGAGTACACACCGTGGACTTTGATGAATCTCGAGGCCATTTTCTCCCCGTGTCTTGGCCACACAAACGGCCATGTAGGGGTGATGTGGAGGCCTCTTAATTCGGAGTACAGAAAAGCTTAGTACACGCCATGTACTTTAAATGTACAGACCGTGTACTTTCTTCTTTTGGTTAAACGGACCGGGGTCTCGTCTAAACCCCAAAAATGTCTTCTTCTCCTACTTCATCGACCAAGAGTGAGGGTACAGCTATGGATCATCTCTAAGCCACTAATCCGTCACTGGTTATTCGAATCGAACACCGTCGATTGCAATAGAATCGCAGTGGTAAGTTCTTGGTTCTTCTTTGGATAGGTTTTATGATTCTTTCTCTTATGAGAGTTATTTGGGGCTGAATGTTTTAGAAGTTTTTGTAGATCTAGTTTGTTCTAGGTCGGTTCACTGGTCAGGGTTCAAGTATATCGATCTCCTAGGATTTAGTTAGGTGGTTTGTTTCCATACGTTGAACTTCTTTGAGTTTTTGTGCGAAAGTGCTGGATTCCCATGTTTTGGGTATTTCGGGTTACGGTTTTGTTCCTGTTTTATTATCTTCATTATATTTCTTGTGTGCTAGAGGCTTTTAGATGAATAATGTTTTTCTTGTTAGTATGTCTGAGGAACACCCCATGGGTGTTCTCTTTTTTTTGGCTGTTTATCACCATTTGGCTTAGGTTGCCTATGAGGCAGACCTTGTTGCATTGATTTCCTGCCTTGATATAATTGATTACAAGTATTGCCTATTGTTTATATGATTTTGATGCTTTTTAGCTATTATCGATTTAGTTGTTGAACTAAATTAGGGTGGATGACAGTCGATTACGCACGACTAGACTGCTCAGGGCTGTGTGAACCTGGTGCAGTAGACTAAAGACATAATTGACGATTAAGGGCTTCCCTAGAGAGTATGTTATAAATTAGTATCGTTCGCGAGACCTATGGGAATTGGAATTTGTTCTTCCACAGAGTGTCCTTAGTTACGTATCAAGACTACAGGGGGGATTATATATAAGTTCTTCCTCAGATAGTCTATAACTGTCGTTACCAGACCGTAGGGGAATTGACAGTGAGAGATTCCCAGAGTATCTGTTCCTTGTATGATCACTCGACTAGATGAGTCTGCCTATATGATCCACCCATAGATTCAGTGTGAATATTGTTTAGTTGGTTGTGATGAGTCTACCAAGGAAAAGAACAAGTCTGGGTTTTGTACTGGTTGTTGTTTAGGTAGTCTGCTGAGATACCCGTTGTGTTACTTGCTATGCCTTCGGAATATTGAGCTAATGCTAGGTTCCTTGGATGATAATTAAATTATTGAATTAAATTAATAAATGAATGTGAAAAGAGATTCGTAGGATTGTTTACTTTAGAGTATTCTTATTTCTATGCTGCATTTATTTCCATTACTTTTGCTATATTTCTCACTGACAGTAGGGCACAGATCTTGTGGTGGTTTCCTACTGGGATTAGTCTCTCACCCAGCTTAGGTCATGCTTTTCGGCCCAAACAGGTTATATGGATAAGTGTGTGGATATGGATTGTGGCCCTTATACTTTAGGTACATGATTTCTGGTTGGAAATGGAGAGCATAGGACTGAGCTTAGGCTTGCAATGCTGTTGGAGTAGCTGTTTACTTTTAGTACATTGTTCTCAGTTGTATATCATCATGTGTTGTGTCTGCTGATTTCCTTAGATACTTGTACCCAATGTATCATTATCATCATTATTATATGTTCATTTCTTCTGCTGTTTAGTTTTAGTTATTGTATGCTATTTACTGCTTCTGCTATTGACTGTTGTTTCCTTTTCCTTTTATACCTTACCAAATGAGGGCATAGTTTCTCCAATGACTCCCTAAGGCCCTCGCTACTAGTCGGAAGCCTCTGACATTTGGGGAAGCATGCTTGAGGTCTTGTGGTGAACTGGGTATGGGGAACCAGTTGAGTGGCTCTAGATTCGGGTCGTTACAATTAGTTCCCATAACCGGCGTAGGGGTACCCCATATAAGGGCATCATTGACGATGCATAAGGGTACCTGTGAGTTTCAATAACCTGCATAAGGGTACCCCATGCTGTGGAAAAACAAATAAAAGTTTATCCCAGCAAACATAAGTTTATATAATGTTTCTACTTTCTCACATAAGGTATAGTATCATGATATTTTAATAATAAAGACAATGTTCAATAGTATACAAGATACTGAACACCAAGATTAAATGAACAATACATTACTATTATTTAAATATGACCATCCTAATATATATGTTAAATTGACATGAATTAAAAGTATTAACTACATTATCAAATATAAAATGGCCATACATATTTCTAATGTATTAAATAATTCTTATAAAATAAATAACCAATTTTAAGTAAATCCATTTTATTCATCAAATATATGTTTCATTCAAAATTGATTTTTATTGTTGTTTGTGAGAAAATGATATAATTGTTTTATGGAAAATTTATAAAGATAATTTTATAAAATAAATATCAATTTTTTAATCTAAATATCAAAATTAGCTTATGGTTAAATTTTGAAATATTTCTAAAAAGTTTGAGTATTCACTGAATAATGGTAATACTGACTGTTATTGAAAAATATATTTATTTTAAATTATTTACAAAATAAAATTATATTTTGGATTAATTTTGAAATTTAATTACTTCTAATCATTGTTTATTAAACATTTTTTTATTTCCAAAAAAAATTTATACTTTAGTTTAGTATAAAAACATAACTATATTCAGAAGGAATTTTTTTGAAAATATTTATTTCACCAAGTTTTTTCGATTTAATTTCAAATTAAATTATCGTAATTAATTTTTTTTAATTTTAAAAAATGATTCAATATTTTTTATTATATTTTTTAAATTTATTAAATAGTTCCCCTTTGGTTTTGTTAAAAATTAATAGTTACCTTCTTATTTTTTACAATGATAAAGTGTAAATTAGGTAATTAATGTAAAAAATCATAAGGACTATAAAATAACCCTGAAATAGACCATAATTTTTTTATATGAGTCCATTTCATCCAAAATCATCCATGTATTGGCTATATGAAATTTTTGTGCCCTTTAGATGATAATATGACTTTTATAATACTTAAATAAAACTAAAAAATGTCATACTCAAATTTTTTAAAACTATAATATCATTATAAGAGGGAAATAAATTGATATTTTGGGATATAAATACTACACTAAAATAAAATCTATTTATATTTATTATTAGACTTATTTTTAATTTTTGGGGATAAAATATTTACCTTAAATATTGTCACAACATATGTGTAATAATTATTCGATTAATAGAAAAATAAAATAAATGATTTTAAAAAATTTAAAAATAATATAGTTTTAGATAATTTTGGTAATTCATGTATTTTAGATATCATTATTAATTGATTACTACTTATTAAAATATATGGTTCAAATTTTACTTATTATCTTGATGTTATTAAAATCAATGTAGTGAATTGTTCTAAAAATCGACATTAATGATATATTATAAACAATATTTAATTAAATGATTGAAAATTAATAAATATATGATACTCATCAAAGTTATTAGGATATTGGTTCTAAAATAAATCATTCCCCATTTATGGTTCGTTTTTCCTTTTATAGTAACAATACAGACCTTAAAAAAGTAAAATTTCTTGTTATCACTATAAGTGTGAAGGAGGTTAATGAGGGGTTGATACAAAAAGATAATGGTAAAAAGTTATAAAAAGTAAAATAATTTTTAATGGATGTGATTATTTAGATATATCATCATTATATATTTTAAATAATTCATTTTTAGATAGTTTTAATTGGAATCCAATTTATATTAATTTTATATTTTGAGGAATTTTAAGAGTGTCATTCCACTGTTTTATAAAAAGACGTCTTCATCTATTTATTTGACACTTAAAAACCCTTTTTATTGGCCAATACCTACACAAATTTATTAATAGAAACAACTAACTCATTCTATATATTTTTATTTAGGTAAAATATTAACCCTATAGGGATTATGGTGTTAATCATAGGATACTTTCTAAAGAAGAGTTATAGTTTATAAGTACATGTTTTTGTCTTATTTCATCTTCAACCTCCTTAAATTCATATTAAAAGTTGATAGTTTTTTTAAAACTATACTTTATATACTGATATGTTATTATGTTAATTTAATGAGCTACATGCATATCCCCTTCCATTAAATTGTAAATGAAATCATTGTTCGTGTGTGAGACGGACGACCATGTCGCGAATCGATGTAATTCCTTTTCTATCATAATCTGTTATAGATGGATTATAATGATAGAATTAATTATTATATATGATATTAATGAAACATTTAATATTTTTTTTAAAAAATAATATATGAATTTTTATCTAACCATTATATTCATTGAAAAATGAAAACATTGTTTGTGTGTACATGTGGATTACCAACTTCAAAAAGAAATGTGATTCATTTTTCATTACCAAATCAAGTGGATGATATATATAAGAATATATAAAGAATTAAAATTATACTTATGATATAATAATATTGTTTAAAATTTAAAATAATAAAAACCTTCTTTCCAAAGTAACATTTGAAAAATGGAAACGTTACTCATGCGGACGTATGACCTACTGTCTCCATGACTGTAACATAGTTAATTTTTCATCACCATATTTCATAATGGGTTTTAAAATTATTATTGATGTGTAATAATATTAATTAATTCGTTATTATTATTCAGGATATGTCTTTATAATGACCACCTTGAACATAGTCATCCTAGAAAATTCTTTTTTTACATAAGATCCAAATATCATCAAAACACCTGAGGTGAGTTTAATTGACTAAGTAATATAACATGGTATTATATGAGATAAATGAAAAATGGAACGTTAATGGTTTCTTAAAAATATTAAAAATTAACAAATGTTTTTTATTCTCAAATATAAAGAATTTACATAAGGTGTTTGACTTATGGTAATGGAAATTATTTTAAAAATTATTATTTGAAGTTTCCCTTTAAACTGTCATTTTCTACCATATTAATATTTTATAAAAATAATTGTAAAATCAATTTTAATATTATCCTATTACTTTTTAATGTCATTTTTTCCCATGTTAATTTTTTTTAAGAAACCATCTGAAGGAAATATTCTTAATTTTTCCAATTTGGTACTTTCTGACATTTTGGAGAAATGTATGGAAGGAATGTTTCTAACTTATACCGCATGAATGGATTTCCCTAACATCACGAATATTATTTTAATTTATGATTATTTTAAAATATTACAATGTTATTTTCAAAGAAATATTTTTTCTTTTATAAATGTAAAAATTTATTTTTAAAATAACAGATTTCAAAATGGTAAAGGTTATTTTCCTCAAGAATGTTTTTCATTTTCCTTTAATTGTATTTCCATTCATTGACCTCAACAACCACTGATGATACTTATGATTCACAATGGATATTTTTCAAATAAAACCATCCTAATTTATTCTCTGTATGGATCATTATTGTTTAATAGATATTTTCAGGGAAAATTTTTATTTTTCCATGGGTTAACCAAGTTATAAAAAATGATCTATTTTAATGTTTACGACATCAATGAATTTTCCCTCCACCAAAAAAATTATTTTATCTTTTCTTCCATTATTATATTTCATGTTTTATTTAACGAAAAATCCTTTTTACCTTGTTATAGGTGATTTATACTTTGAATATGGGGTTTTAAAAGGAAAATACATTTCAATATCTGAAAATGTATTCTTATGGGTGAAAAGATAATTTTATGTGTGATATAATGTATTATCATTATGTTATAGTTATTGGTAAATTTTTATAATGGTGGGTGATTTTTTTATAATCTAAGGTTAGGTAAGCCCATTACATATCTCCAATGAATTGGGTAATGGTATAGAGTTAACCAATATTGCATCTCTTAAGAGATTATGAAAATATAATACAATGGTTATTACAGGAATAATCATGATGGTTATTTCAAGAGTAACATTAATGGTCACTCAAATTATTACAACGATGGTCAGTCCATGTGTATATAAGATGCTTCCTCTTGTTACCTACATGATTTATCTATGCTTTTTCTGGGTATTTATGAAAATATTATGATCTCACAAGTCAATGAAAAGTATATTCAACTTTTTAATGTTGATAATTATAGTTTGTGGAAAAAATGTTATTATGTGTTTCCCATGATTTTAATGAAAACTTATTTAGTTTATATTTCCTCTAATATTTATTATGAAATGTTTTATGAAATATTTGGGAAAAGAACATGATTTTCTATGTAAGAAAATGTTTTTGCGAGCGTAATTCTTATTTTAAAAAAGTAATATTTTTATAAGTATTTGTGAAGTAATAGTTTCATTATTTATTTTTATGTACCCTAATGATATTTCTGGTCTCATCCTATGTTTTAATATTTCTCCATGGGGAATAAGGATGGACAAGGGAATGGAATAATCCACATTGAATGTTTTGAAGAGTTATCATAAAAGGAAATCCAATTTAATATTAAACATTTTATATTGTAAAAAATGTATACTACTTAGATATGTACACTTTATAAAATTTGGTTTTTTACCCAATTCTATAAAACCCTATATCTAAAATAGCCTTGGAAATAAAAAATTTAAATCAATTATAAATACAATATATTAATTAATTTTTAAGGTCGGGTCTGTAACATCCTAGGTAATTATAAAATAAAACATTTTTAAATCTATTAATATTTATAAATTAGACATTATGTTTACTTAAAAACAGATTCTATTTATGATAGAGTACTCACCATGTAAAAATGGTTTTCTATGAAATATTATATTACACACAAGACTGAGTTTTACTGAAAAAATACATTATTAGTATTATTATTTTATAGAGTAGTTAATGGATAGAGAATGTATTGATATGAATGAATATAACTAACTATACTATGTTTAAAAATTTTTATTCAATGTTTTTATTTTCATCGAATAAAATTTATAGGCTTAAAGTGAGAATAAATCGAGTTTTAAGCAAAAGGTACTCTAATATTTTTAAAAGGTAGTTTTTCAAACATTTTTTGGAGAACCACTTTTAAATATAGTTTTTTTTCACCATTATATGTTCTATTTGAAACAAAATCTTCTTATTTATTAGTGGTAAATAAAATTAAACTTTTTCTTAATTTTTTGTATTTTCTGATAAAATTATTTTTTAAAATGAATAGTGGAAAAATACTTAATTTTAATTCCAAAATGACTTCATATATAATTTAATTATGTAGTTATATTATCCTTTAAATTTATTTTAAAGCATAATTAATTAATATTTTTATCATTTAATCCTATTTTGTTCTTTGGAAGTAATTTCATATTGAAATTATATTTAAAATCCTGTAAATTTTTTGATGGTTTTTAATTTTTTAAAACCCTATGTTCTCCTTTTGACAATGGGAATTAATTTTAAATTAATTAAAAAAACTTCTATGAGTTGAATTTGGAAAAATAGATTCCATATCTGGAGTTAGAAGGTCTAAATTGTGTAAATAAGACGTTATTATTTATTTTGAAATTTATGAATAATGGATTTAGAAATTATTTTAATTACAACGGTTAGAGGTAAATCAGGTAATTAAAGATAAAAAAAACATTATATTAATATATAAATACCCTAAAACTTATCATAATTATTTTGGATGTGTTTATCCCAACCATGAACATATTTCGGTTAATTTTTGGACCACTTGGAGCAACTAGTATGTGATTATGACCCTTATAAACATTTTATTTAAAATAAAGACCAAGATGTTATAATCATATCTCTCATAACAAAACAAATTTTAATATGGGAATATAAACGGTATATATTATAATATAAATAGTGATTAAAAATCTGAAACAATTACCTATATCATGGTAAAATATATATAATTTTTAAGAAATAAATAATTAAATTAAATGGTGATATAAAGATGATGTAGTAATTTATTAATTAATCAAAAAATCAAATAAATGATATAATAAAAATTAATGTTATATGAAAAAAATTATTCCATCAAAAAATTTTATATTTAATTTTGTCATTTTTTTCAGGATTTAATGGATTTTTTTCGAACTTAGCTTCATATTATGATATTTTTAAAAATCAACTGATAAATAGTGTCAACATTGACACAATTTGTATTTTAATATATAAAATATTTTATTAAATAATATTATATTTTAAAAAATATAATATTTGGAAAAATGTTTAGGATAATTCCAAATATTTCATAAGTTGATCTTTTGTGGGTCGTTTGATATGTTATGATAATCACATTAACCTATAAAATGTAAATAACATAATATCACTCTATGATTAAAAAAGGTAAAATAATGGTTAAAGCAAATCGATAAGGATTAAAAAATATTAATAACTTATCTAATTTTAATTTTATAATTCGTATTAGACCCAAAATAATCTTATCTTGGAAATAAAATATTTTGGGACCATTTGGAATCGAAATTTAATTTATATTAATTTGATATTTTAAGAGTATCCATGGGTGCCCCTCCCCTCTCCTATAAAAAGGCACAAACTCTTCTCTAATAATCATACTTATAAAGCATTTTGGTTTGACCAATAAACTAATAAACCAATCACTAGAATCCCTCCCCACATTCTTGAGGCCTTAGTTTAGGCATAACACCCACCTTAGAGGTACTAAGGTCTTCCTCAAAGGTGACGAATCGAAGAAGACGTATCATTTTTTAAGCGTATCTATTTTATATCATATTAAACTTATTCTAAATTTTCTTCTTATAATATTAACTAATAAATATATTATCCTAAATATAATGAGATGTTATTTTTTTATATCAACACCGAAATTCATCTCCAATTTCATCAAATGTGAAATGATAATTTCGTTCGTGTCTACGATGGACCACCCCCTTATGAAACGATATAGTTAGTTTTTCATTACCATCTATCAAGAATGGTTTTAATGTTGGAATAATTTTTTATATTTGATATTAATGATATATTTATCATTTTAAAAGAATAATATTTATGTTATGTTCTTGTTTTCCATGCACATAAAAATGACAACATTGTTCGTTCGTATGTGTGAACTATCACCTCCACAAAACAATGTAAATCATTTTTATTCACCAAATCAGTTTTATGATAAATATATAAGAATATTTAAATTATTATTTTGATTTTAATAATATTATTATCATTATGGAAAGATAAAATAATAATTACATTATTTCCATAATGATCAACGAGAAATTTAAACATTACTCATGCGTATGTACGACCCACCGTCTCAATGAATATAAAGTTGTTCATTTATCAAAACAACAATTAATGGTTGATTTAAAAAGTATGATTAATATATAAAAGTTATGATTACATCATGAATAATATTCTATAGCTGATGTAATTATGACCACATGGACTAGTGACATCAAAACCATGTTCATTTTCAACCTAAGTACCAAATATTGAAAAAAAGAAAGATATAAAATTAAATAACTATGTATATCTTATAACATGGTAATAAGTGATAACAAAGTAATAATAATCGTGAATAGGGTTCTCAAGATAGTATAAATTAACCATAGTTTATTATTTAGGAAAATAATGATTGTATGTGACGAGTCAAACTCAAGGTATGGGATTTTGTCTCAGTTTCCTTTCATTGAGGCATATTTTGACATTATAAAACACCTTCTCTTATATGGTGTATATTAAACCCCTTTTAATTTTATTTTAATTCAATGTTTTTAAAAATTAAAATTTTCTCCAATGCATTTTACTAAATTATGAAAGGACTATTTTTTAACATACACGATGACAATGGGACTTCCACTACCATGTCCATAATTTGATATTTCACATCTTATAGAAGACATAATGTTTTTAAAGAAAAATAAATATCATATTCCATTTTCATGTATTTTGGTTTTTTTAACTGTTTTGAGAATGGATTTATTATACCAATATTTTGAAATTATATCCTATTATTTCATTGTGGAAATATTATTTTTCATTATTTCTTGTTTTATGTGTTATGATTATGTTATAGTTCTTCGTCATTGCTTATTTATATGGGTGGTCATGTGATAAACCAGGAGAGGGTGAGCCTGTGATATCTCTCTAATGCATTGGGTAATAAGATGTAGTTAAATGATATGGTTTCTCCTATGAGATTTAAGGAATATACTATGATGGGTATTCCAAATGTAACCCTTAGGGTTACTTACTAGGTACCTATGAAAGCTACAATGTAAGTATGATATGGATTCCACAAGTTACCTTTATAATTTAGTATTTCTAGTACATTTTTCATTAATATTATGATTTCATGAGTTATGTTTAAGAGTTTATGTTTTATGGGTGAAAAATATGCTTTTGTTTTCATGGGTTTATAAAAATTCATGGACTTACAATTTAATTCCTTATTTTGTATCCCTTAATGAGTTTTTTGTACCCATCCCAAGTTTCTAAAATGTTTTCATATGGTATAAGGATGGGTAAGAGAAAGGAATAAGTCAAAAAGATTTTTTGTTTACTTTAGATGTTTTATATTATAGAATAAATTAATAATGTCTTAGTGGTATCCACTTTGTATGTAATAGATATGGACTAGTTCTTCAAAACACTAAACTTGAAAATAACCTCAACGTGAAATCATTACTTAAACCATGATTATTAAATGTTTAAGGTTGGGGCCTTATAGTTTGTATCAACGGTAGATTTAGATAAAATTATGTGTTAGTATATTACTAAAAGAGTATCCATAAATATTTTTTACTAATGGTAAAATTGAAAAGATAGAGAATTTAAAGATTACCATGTTGCTTCATCTAAAATATATTTGTTCAGAATGGTTTTCCACAAAGGAAACATGGTAGTTATAATAGGATAACATCAAGAGGAAAACAACCTTCCAAATCAACAACTTTAGATGGTTGTAATCGGAACAGAACAATTTGTTGTAGTGATGGTATAGTTGACTGAGGATATAAATAGTAGTGGTATCCATGAATGAGATCAACCAGATAAACCATAAAGGAACATGTTGGTAGTGTAGAATTTTTTGAGGAAACATCCTCCATCATTAAGAAGATCATCTGACCCTATTCTAGTTGAAGTGTGTATTAAAGCACTAGAAAATATTTTTGATGTCATGGGGTGTTCAGACATTCATAATATTAGTCCTACTTTTTACCATTTTGAAGGTGAAGACGATCAATGGTGGTTGATGGTTAAGATATCCGAGATAGTATGGATCTTGAGGCTCTATATCGGGATGTATTCAATGGTATGTTTATTGAGAAATACTTTCCTAAGGTGGTTCGACTTTGGAGGGAAAAAAATTCTTAGAATTGAGGCAACATAAGGTCTCAGTGGCTACATACGAAGTGAAATTTACCCAACTGGAAAGGTACACTCTAAATTCAATTCATGATCTTGATAGTAAAATCAATCATTTTTACTGAGGATTAAAACTAAATTATCGAAGGTTGTTGGCTTTTAATGAGTAAAAAAGTTATGTAAAACGGGTTCAACATGCAGATAAGGTGGAAATGGAGTTTGCTAATGATCACATGTTCTTTAAAAAATATCAAAATAAGAGGTAGCGGAGGATGGTGAATGGGAATAATTCTTCAAAAAATTCTGATGGTAATCAAATTAAGTTTTCAGTTCCTGAAAATTATATTAAAAAGTACAGTGGGGAATACATTTTAAATTGTGGTATGTGCTTTTGATATGGTAAGGTGGGACATAAGGCTCATAATTGCCCTGAAAAATATAATGTTTGTGGTAAGAAAAAATCTGATTCGCATCCTTTAAAATGTTTTAAGTGAAATGAGATGGTTCATTATGCAAATGAGTGTCCGATGAGGAACTAGAATGAAGGGAAGAAACTAAAGTATAAGAAGAAGGGTGTCGTGAAATCATTTAAAACAACTTCAGTAGATTTTGGTCCATCTAATGAAGTGGTATCAAGTATATTTTTTGTTTATTCAGATTATAGTAATGTGTTGTTTGATTTAGGATTTACACATTCCTTCATTTCTGAGAAATATTCTAGTAAATTGGGAATTCCACCTCATGAAATGAATCCATAACTAATGGTAAAAACAAATGGGGAAATTTTAGGCAAAAACATTATAATAATCTTCATCTCTTTATTTTTGGAAAGAATCTTCCAATAATCATTATTGTTTTTCCTCTAGTAGAGTTTTATGTTATTCTGGGTTTGGATTGGCATTTTTGTTAACCATACTAAGTTTGGATATAGAGGTAAAGAAGTGACATTCCATAATGACTGTTAATATGTGTATAATAATGAACCCATACAATTGATAACATATCAAGATGATGAGAAACTGTAAAAATATGGAAATGAATGTTACTTTTCACAAATTGTTGAAAAAAAGGAATTGTTCTGATTAATGATATTCTAGGGGTAAATGAGTATCTGTATTTTTTTCCTGATGAGTTTCCTAGTACTATACCTAATTCTAAAGTTGAATTTACTTTCCACTTAGTTTTTGATACTAATCCAATTTCAAAAACACCTTATCTAATGGATCATATTGAACATTTAGAGTAGAAGAAATAATTGCATGAGTAATTATATTAATGTTTCATTATACTTATAACATCACCATGGGGTTCTTCTATCATGTTTGTTAAAAAATATGGTTCAATGAGACTTTTCATTGATTATGGAGTCTTTAATAAAATAACTATTAAGAACAAGTATCCTTTACATCATATTGACAATTTGTTTGATCATTTTTAGGGAGGAAAATATTTTTCAAAGGATGACTTGAGGTTGGGGGACCATCAGTTGAATATAAAGGAAAAATACATTCAATGACAATGTTTCGTACAAGATATGGACATTAGGAATTTGCAGTTATGCTGTTTGGGTTAAATAATAAACCTACTATATTCAGGAATCATATGAATAAAATATTTCAGGAGTTATTGGATATGTTATTGGTTGTGTTTATTGATGATATTTTTGTATATTCTAGATGTAAATAGGAGAATGGAAGTTGTTTAAGTGTTGTCTTTCAAAACATTAAAGAAAAGAAATTGTGTGGTAAATTATTCAAGTGTGAGTTTTTGTTAAAAAACATTTCATTCTTGGGTCACATTATTTTTAAAGATGGCATAACTGTTGATCCTTATAAAACAAGAGTTGTTAAAGAATGTCCAATACCCACAAATATAACTGATATTCATAGTTTTCTTGGTTAAGCATGATATTACCGGAGGTTGGTTGAAAATTTTTCACAGTTATCAAGCCTGCTAACAAAGTTAACACCAAAAGGTGTTATGTTCATCTACAAAAAATAATTATACGAATACTTTTAGGAATAAAAAATAAGATTAGTGAATTCTCCAGTTTTGGAACTACCTTCTAGAAATAGTTAATTTGTTACCTATAATGATTCTTCATTGAAAGAATCAATTGTTTCATAATGTAGATTGATCATGTAATTTTGTATGCTATAAATAAGTTGAATGCTCATGAATGAAATTACCCTACAAGTGATTTATAATTAAATGATGTTTCTTTTTATTTAAAAATTTAGTGGCATCACTTGTATGGAGTAAAATCTAAAATATATACTGACCAAAAATGATTAAAGTATATATTCACTCAGAAAAAATTGAACATGTCATAGATAAGATAGTAGGAACTAATCAAGGATTATTATTGCATGATTCATTACCATATTAAAACAATAAAATAAAGTGGACGATTCTTTGAGTTGGGAAAGTACTGCTAAATTAACCATGTAACTTTTGGAACGTGACCCATTGATTAAAGATTTCATGAACTTCAGCATGGAAGTTGTGGGTGAAAGAAATTCATCTATTTAGTTTCATGTGTTAGTGAAATAGTCTATATCAGGAAGAATTATTAAATAATATACAGAATAGAGTGACTTTCTTAAAAAGGTATAATTGATTCAAAATGGAAATTTACTGGAATTTAACTTTGATAAATATAGTGTTTTCAGATTCAGGAAGAGGTTATGTGTTCCTTGTGATTCAAAACTGAATAAAGAGTTATTAGGTAAAGCTCATAGTTCTTAATTTTCAATTCATCATAGAAGTAATAAGATCTACAGAGACCTTTTAGAGTTTTACTGGGGGAATGGAATGAAAAGACATGTTTCTCATATTATTGTGAAGTGTTTGACTTATCAGAAGGTGAAAAAAAATGATCACTGACAAAAGGGATTCTTCAACCTTTTCTAATACCAGAGTGAAAATAGTAAAATATATCCATGTATTTATTAGTGGGATTAACAAATACTTCTTGAGGTAAAAATTCTATTTGTGTTATTGTTGATAGATTTAGTAAATATTCTTAATTTTTACAATTTGAGATACATTGTCTCTAGATCAACTATCTCAGTTGTATCTTAGAGATGTAGTCAAGTTACATGGAGTTCCTCTCTCCATTATATATTATCATGATACTAATTTTACTTCTAACTTTTCAAAAGGCCATCATAAGTCATTAGGAACTGAATTAAATTCACGCACATCTTTTCCTCCTCAATCAGATGGGTAGTCAGAATGAACAATACCGACATTGGAAGATATGCTACATTCTTGTTAAATGGATTACCAGGGATGTCAGTATCAAAATCTTTCTTTGGTTGAGTTTTGTTATTATAATAGTTTTCTTTCTAGTATATTGATGGAACCATTTGAGGAATTATATAGAATTTGGTGTCGAACTCTATCTTTTTGGAATGAAATAAGTGAAAGAAAGTTGATGGGAGAAGACTTCGTAGAAGAGATGGTAGAAAAAGTTCAATTGATTCAGAAAAACATGAGGACTACTCACAAAAGGCGGAAAAGTTATTTGGATAACTATAGAAATGATCTTTCTTTTGAGGAAGGTGATCATTTCTTTCTCAAATATTCACCATTGAAAACTGTGATGCGTTTTTTTAAGAAGGTGAAGATGAGTCCACAGTTTATTTGACCTTATAAAATCCAAGAGAAAGTCAGATTAGTTTCCTACCGAGTGAATTTACCTCTAAGTTTACCCCAGGTACACAATGTTTTTCATGTTTCAATGTTGAGAATGTATTGATAAAATCCATCTCATATTTTCAGTCCATAAGTAGTTTAGTTGGAAGAAAATATTTCTTATGAGGAACAACGAGTCTAGATTCTTGACCACAAAGAGTAAGTGTTGTAGAATAAGGTGATTCATTAGGATAAATTTTTATGAAAAAACCATATGTTTGAAGAGGAAACATGGGAATCTGATAATTATATGGGGGATAAATACCCCCACTTATTTGATAGGTGAATAAAATTGCGAGGATGCAATTTCGAAAGTGGGTAGGATGTAATATCCTAGGTAATTATAAAATAATACATTTTCATATCAATTTAATTTTATGAAATGGATATTATGTTTACTTAAAATGGGTCTTGATTTATAATATCATACTCGACACACAACAATGATTTTCTCTGAAAACTTATGTTGCACACAAGACCGAGTTATACCAAAAAATAATACATTATTAGTATTATTATTTTAAATGTTTGTTATTTCCTAGCCTTTGTATTCGAAGAAATGAACAGAAAAAACTATATTATGTTTACACATGTTAATTAAATGTTTTTACTATCATCTAATCAATTTTAGAGGCTTAAAATGAGAATAAATCCAGTTTAATAATAAAATAATCTAATATTTTTATAAGGTTGTTTTATCACCTTTTGATGGAAACCCCTTTTTAAATGTAGTTTTTTGTCACATTTATATGTTATATTTGAAAAAAAATCCTTAAAATAGGGACATAAAAATTAGAATTATTTTTATTTTTTGTATTTTTCTGATTAAATTCATTTTTTAATTAATAGTGAAAAAACACTACACTTTAATTCAATAATTTTTTTCTATATAATTTATATATATAGTTGAATTATTAATTTCTTCTGTTTTAAAGTAAAATTAAATAATTTTTTTTCATTTAATCCAATTTTTGTCATTGTAAGTAATTTCACATTGAAATTATATATAAACACATGTCAATCTTTTGATGGTTTTAACTTTTTTTAAAACTAGTTTTCTCATTTTGAAAACGGTGATTAATTTTAAATTAATTACTACAACTTATGTGTTTTGAATTTTGAAAAAATAGATCCCATATTTTTTTTTCAAAAGGACCAAATTATATAAGTAGTTCTTTTTTTTGACATTATGAATAGTAACATTAGTAATTATTTTAATTACCATGGTTAATGGTAAATTGGGTGATTAAAGGTAAAAATAATATTATATTAATATAAAAATACAATAAAACTTGTCTTAATTTAATTGGATGAGTATATTTCAACCATTAACATCCTTGTGTCAATTTTACAACCACTTGAAGGCACTTGGATTTTATTATGACACTTATAAAAATTTTATTTAAAATAAAGACCAAGATGTCATAATAATATCTCTCATAACTAAAAAAATTAATATGGGATAATAAAAGTGATAACTTAGACTATTAATATTCATTAGAAAGATAAAATGATTAAAAAACTCATGTTAATTTATTTAAAATTTCTATATAATAAATAATTAAATTAAATAGTGACACAATAATGATGTAATAATTTCTTAATTAATAAACGAATCAAATAAATGATAATATAAATTTGGAAAAAAAATTATCTAACACAATTTAAGCCATCCAAAAAAATGGTAATTTTTACAAATTTCTAATGATTTAATGGATTTTTGTTGAACTTATTTTCTTGTTATGATATATGTAAAATCAACTAATGAATAGTGTCAAAATGACATTATTGGTATTTTAAACTATAAAATATTTCATTAAATGATATTAAATTCCTAAAAATCTATTATTCAGGAAAATTTTTAAGATAAGTCCAAATGTGTCATTAATTTAACTTTTATGTGTCTTTTGACATGTTATGGTAATTACATTAACCCACATTGTGTAAATAACACAATATCACAATAAGATTAAAAAGGGTAAAAAGGGATAAACCAAAAATATATTGATTAAAAAATATTGAAAACGTGTCTAAATTTAATTTTATGATGTGTATTTGACCAGAAATAATATTATCTTAGAACTAAATTATTTTGGGACCATTTTTATCTGAATTTTTATTTATGTTAATTTAATATTTTATGAGTTTCCAAGGGTGCCCCTCCCCACTCCTATGAAAAGGTACCAACTATTCTCTAATAATGACACTTACAAAGACTTTTGGTTTAGTCAATATCTACCAAAACCTCTTCCTAGAATCCCTCCCAATGTTCTTGAGGCTTTAGTGTATATAGAACACCCACCTTAGAGGTCTTATGGAGATCTTCAATGGTGATAAATCGAAGAAGAGGTATCGTTTTATATGTGTTTCTATTTTATATCTTATTCCACTTCCTATAATAATTTTTTTATAAGATGAACTAAAAAATATTTTATCCCAAATAATAATATATTTTATTATTATTATATCATTACCATAATTCATCTTCAATTCCATCAAATGGGAAATGAACATTTTGGTCGTGTGTATGGCGGGTTACCGCCTCCCGAAATGATATAGGTCTTTTTTCATTACCATATATCAAAAATGGTTATAATGATGGAATAAATGCTAATATTTGATATTCATGACATATTTATCATTTTAAAATAATAATATTTATGTTGTTTTCTTCCATTATATACACATAAAAATGATAATGTCGTTCGTGCGTACGTGTGAATTATCACCTCCACGAAGCGATGCAAATCGTTTTTGTTCACTGCATCACTTGTATGATATATATAAGTATATTTAAATTATTATTATGATTTTTATAATATTATTATAATTTTTTAAATATAAAATAATCATTACCTTTTTTCCATAATGATCAATGAGAAATGAAAATGTTACTTATGCGTACATATGGCCTAGCATCTCCAAGAATATAATGTTGTTCATTTTTCATAACCATAATCAGTGTTTTAATTTAAAAAGTATGATAACTGTATAAAAGTTATGATTACGTAATTAATAATATTCTATAGATTATGTACTTATAACCAAAGAGACTAGTGACATCAAAACCATGTTCACTTTCAACTGATGTATTGAATATCGACAAAATGCCCAATATGAACATAAATAAATATGTATGATTTATAACATGGTAATAAGTGATAAAAATCAAATAATAAACCTGAAAAGGATTATGAAGAATTTATAATTAAACTAAGTATATTACTCCAGAACATAATGATTGTACATGTTGAGTCTGACTCTAGGTAAGGGAATTATACTCAATCTCTTTTCATTTAGGCATATTTTGATGTTATACACCACCTTCATTTATAAAGTGAATAATAAATCCCATTGATGTTTATTTTCATTCAAATGATTTCAAAAGGAAATTTTTTTTACAAATATTTTTACAAAATGACAAAAGGAATTTTTTTAACATACGTGGTGATAACAAGCTTTCCACCGTTGTGGACATTATTTGATATTTGGATTCCACTATAAACCATAATGTTTTAAAAGAAATATAAATACCATAATACCTTTTCCTGTATTTTGGTATTGAAAATGGGTTTGAGAAGGGATTTATTATGTCAATATCTTGAAATTATATCTTGTGATTTCAATGTAGAAATGCTATTTTCCTTTATGATTGTTTTATGTGATAGGATTATGTTACGGTTCTTGTGAATTGCTTATGTATACGGGTGGTTCCATGATAAACTGAGGGAGAGAAAGGCCATGATATATCTCCAATGTATTGGGTAATGAGACGAAGTTAAATGATAAGGTTTCACTTAATAATTTTAGATAATATACTGTGATTGGTATTCCAAATATAACAATGAGGGTTACTCCATATGTAGTCATTAAATCTATAATTCAATTATGATATAGATTCCACATGTTTCCTTTTTGATTTATGATTTCTAATAATTTTTTAATGAATCTTACAATTTCATGAGGTATGTTAAGGAATTTATGTTTTATTGGTGAGAAGTAGGATTTTTTTCATGAGTTTATAAAAATTCATGGACCATCATTTTATTTCCTTATTTTATATCCTTTATTAATCTTTATTCTTCTCATCCCATGTTTTCAAAATGTTTTCAAAGGGTATAAGTATGGGTAAGAGAAAAGAATAATTCATGAATATTCTTTTTACATTTAGGTGTTTTATATTATGGAATAAATGGATACTATTTTATTTGTATCCATATGGTATTTAATAGTTATGACCTAATTCTATAAAACTATAAACCTAAAAATACTCTAAATGTGATTTATTTATTAAATAAATATTATGAAATGTTTAATAATGGGGACTTATAAAGTCCTTAGAGTTGGTATCAGATTAGGTTTTAGATAACATTAGATATTAAGATGTTTTCAAGTGAGTTTTTGTTAATAATTATGGATACCATCAGGAGTTTGCAATTTTATGTTTGATTATAAGTTAAAATTATTAGACAAAACTTTTTGTGGTTTTTAGAGATATATTTTTAAATGAATAAAAATATTTTTGATATTGGAATTAGAAGGGTCATTGACTTAGGTTGAAAGGATTTTATTGTTAACATATTTTGAAATTTCTATGGGTATTTTATTTCAAAGGACAATTCTTATTTTAATATGATATAAATCATTTAAGGCTTTAATGGTGTTACATTATAAAGATTAATTATATTTTATTAAGTCATTAAAAAGAATCTAATCCAATACAGGTGATTTAATTACCATTTTTATTACAAAAAACCAATTCAAGTGATTTTGATAGCTTCTTGAGTCTTGAAATCACTTGAAAGAAATTGTTTTATCTATGTAATACCATTTCATTTCTCTATAATTTCCATGGTTAATTGTGTCTATTTTATATAATTATAAAATATAAATCTATTTATATCACCTAGAATGTGAAATCCTATTGAGTACTTGAATATTTCTTTTCTAGATATATAAGTTTCATGATCTAAGAGAATGGGGATATCAACATCATAATAGAAGACCCTGATGTTTGTATTTAAGGTATGATTTATTTTCTTATATTATATGTATGAATCATTAAAGATATTATATTGAAAAATCATAATGAAAATATCCATATCATTTGATTACATGAATAATGGAATAAGAGAAAGAATGATGGTTAATGGTTTAAGGATTTGGTTATGCATAGAGTCTTTAGAATTATGATATAGTGGTATTTTATCAAAATTATGAGAATCATGAAACACATAAGTGTTATTTCAAAAATAGGTTTTATATTAACAATTTATAATCATATTTTAAATGGAATTGAACCCTTTTAAATATGTCATAGTGAAAAGGTTATAATCATTGGGAGTAATTAATTACATTTTGATAAATGTTTGAGGTATATGTAACAATTATGTTTGTAATATGAAAATAGTTATTTGAGGAATAATTCGTTTTGTTTTCTAGAAATACGTTTAAAGGTATTGGTAGACTTTATGATTTGTATGATCTCTAATTTTGAGGTAATTATGGGTTAAGAAAAATTAGGAACATATGTTTTATGATATAGATAACCATGGGATTGTAAATTTATTTGTTGTTTAAGTGACTAATGTTATTTTTGTATAATATCACTATAATTATGGTAACCTTATATCAATTTGGTAAATAGGATACTATGAGATTTTAATTGATAAAAAATTATTGGGTCATTTTTGAAAGAATATATCATTTTATTTTCTATTTTTGGTGATTCATATAAAATATTATCATATCATGAAGAATATATGATTATGGAATATAAATTTTTTTTAAAGAAATTAATAATTATTGATGTTATTCATAGAAAAATGTTAAATTTATATTGGAAGAATATGTGATCATATTCTTCTATTCATTGTGTTTTATTTATAGTCATGAATATTTTGATTAATTATAAGGTTTTTTCCTTATCTAATTATATAAGTTAATCATTGTGGGATATTGTAGGGGCTTTGGTGATTCATGTTGTATTTATTCATATGATGTTTTATTAACTTTTGGAATTAACTTAACTTCTTCTAACCATTTATTTGGGTTAATATTAATATATTAGAGGAATAAAATGTTATAATTTTATGGAATTGTGTGATCCATTACAAGTTTATTTTAGTTCCTTAGGCATGAAATATTAATCTTGAATACTCAAAATTTGTACCAGGAGATGATATTGTGATAGAAACCGATCAATGGATGAAATTAAACTTATCAAGTAAATTTTCTTATGATTTTAGTATAGATTATAGAGTATATACTCAACACTAAAAAATGTATCTTGAAATAGAATCTTCATCTATTTACTTTTCTTATAGACAAATCAATGGCTCTTTAACCGAAAACAGATTTATGGTTTGTTTATGGTTAATTTTATCATGAATATGATCTATATAAATCTTTATTTGTCCTTTTAAGATGGTTGTTTCTTCAAAATACATGTTTTCACTACCCAGCAATCTTTTTCTACATGGAAACATAGTTATGTGTTAATCTGAATGACCTTCAAATATCCATTTTCTCTCATTTCAAGTGGAAATTTTATAACACAAATTTAAAAAGTGGGATTTTAAAAAAGTTTGTCTAAAAATTCAATCACCTAGATTCAAATATGGAGTTAAAACAATGAGGGATAAATTACTTAAAGTGGAGAAGAATGTAATATCTTGGGATTTTAAAAATAAATATTGTGTTCTCTAGTGTATAAGACAATCAACACCAGGCATAAATAGACAATGAATTATTAATATTTAAATGTGTCATTATAATATATCCATTAAATTAGAATGAATGAAAAATATTAGCTATATAGTCAAATGTATATTAGTTATACTCATTTATAACATATTAAATAATTCATAGATAATAACCACTCGATTTTTAGTAAATCCCTTTTATTCTTCAAAGATAGAATTCCTTCAAAAATTGTTTTTATTTCTTTTTATAAGTATATAATATAATAAATATTTTGAAATTTTATAAATCATATATGTCAAAATAAATATTAATTTTAAAATAATTATATGAAAATTATATTATGGTGAAATTTTGAAATAAATTGAAAATATAATTTTATTCTTAGAATATTGAAAAGTACGAATTGTTTTTGAAAACATTTTTCATTTTAAATTATTTAAAAAGTAAAATTCTATTTTTTATTATATATAATTTAAAAATATTTCAAATTGATGTTAAATAATCCAATATTGGTTTTAAAAAATGAATTTTATAATTTAATTAAGTATAAAAACATTTTTACCTTAAAGGACAGCTTTCTGAAATAATATTTTTCATTGCATTTGGGGGTTTCATTTTAAATGAAATTCTTCCATTTTTGTGGGTTGAATTTTGAAAAATAGTTTACATATTTTGAATAAGGTCATAAATATTTATTAAATTGGTCCCTTTTATTTTTTGTCAATATGAATACTATCCTTAATGATTTTGGTTACCACACTAATGGGAAAATCAAAAAAATTTAAATTAAAAATAAAATGAAAAGGACTATAAAATTACTCTAAATCTTATCTCAGTTTTTTTTGGATGAGTCCATTTCATCCATAACAATACAATATATAGTTGTATGTAGTTCTTTCCAATTTTTATGATATTATGACTTTCATAATATCTTATTTAAATAAAAGTAAAAAAATATCACATTCTTGTTTTTAATAACTGTTATATCGTTAAAATAGGGATAACCAGAGGATATGTTATGTTATAAATAGTCCTTTTAACTTTTAATGATTTAAATTTATCATGGTAACTTATTTTTAATTTTTAGTGAATAAATAATTACCTTAATTACTTACACAACACTGAAACATTAATAAATAAATTAATGGAAAAAACATCAAAATGATAATAAAAAAAATTAAAATAATATAATTTGAGATAATTAAAGTGATAAAATAACTTCAAAGACGAAAATAACATTATAGAAACGTATTAAAATATTTTATTATTATTTTAAATGTTTTATTGATTTTATTAAAATGAATTATATGATTATTAATAAAAATTTTCATTAATATATTATAAAAAATATCATTTTATAAAATAATATAAATTTTTGAGAAAAACTATATTCATCCAATGGATCTGAATTTATTTTATAATATCAACCGTAGTAAATTTATGGGGGGTTTTCAATTTATAGTAACTATATTGACCCTCAAATAGTAAAATTCATTGTTGTCATGATAAGTATTAAAGGGGGTAACTATGAGTTAAAACAAAAAGATAAGGGTAAAAATTGGACCAAAAAGTGTCTAATTTTTATTTTAAGATAGTATTTCAATTAATCATAATAATGTTTTCTAAATTAATCACATTGGAGAAATTTGGAATTTAATACTAATTTTTATTAATTTATTATTTAGAGAAACTCTAAGAGTGCCCCTCCCCTCTCTTAAAATATGGAACTCTTATTCTCTTAATTTCACAAATAAAAGCCATTTTTTCAATACCATCCCACATATTTTACTATAATACCATCCCACATTATATAGGTATTTTTTAGGATGAATACCTACACTCGAGGGTATAAGCTGTTAATCAAAGGAGTTTTCCAAAGAAGATGTATAGTTTTTAACAACATGATTTTGTTTTGTTTCTTTATCCACTTAATTTAAATCTTATTACACCATGATAAAATAAGGAAAAAATATAATCCATAATTTGATATTGTATTATGTTAATGCAATGACATATATCCATATAATCTTCTATCAAATATGAAATGAATCCATCGATGATGAGTATGGCAGACTAATGCCTCGTAAACCGATGTAATTCATTTTCCATCACACTCTCCTAAGGATAGATTATAAATATGGAATTAATGATTATATAATATAATGAAGAAATATTTATCATTATGAAAATATAATATATCAATTGCCTACTTTCGTTTCAATTTAGTGAAAAATGATAATGGTATTCATGCGTATGTGAGGACTACCACTTCCACAAAGTGATGTGATTCATTTTTAATCACCAAATCACATTGATATTATTTATAAATATATTTAAAGAATTAATATGATGTTTATTATATTATAATAACAATATAAATATAAAATAATACATACCATATTTCCATAATAATCATTTTAAAATAGAAATGTTATTAATGAATACGTACAACCTACTATCATTACGATTGTAATATTGTTAGTTTTCATAACCATTTTCATAATTTATTTTTAAAAAATAACTGGTTCATAAATATTATAGTTATACCATTTTTTTATTATTTTAGAGATGGTTGAAAAATGACCACTTTGACCACAGTCAATCTACTAAAGTCATTTCTGACATTTAAGCTGAATATTATCAAATCATTCGATGTGAATTTAATTAATTTATATAATATGGTATTAAATTAAATTAAATAATAATTAAAATTAAAAATGTTTTAATCAAGTAATAAATTATCATAAGTTTTTTATTCCTGAATATAAATAATGTACATGATGATTCAGACTCAAGGTATGGGGCTTTCTTTAAAAAAATATATTTTAATGTTTCCCTTAAAATTATCTTTTTTCTTCTATATTCATATTTTATAAAGAAGTTTCCAAAAATGAATTTACTCTTATTATATGATTTTTTAAATTCTTTTTTACCCATGTTGGACTTTTTGAACAACTTTTTCAAAGGAATATTCTTATCATTTACCAAACAAGCTACTTTGTGACTTTTCCAATTAAAGCATGAAAGGAATGTTTTTTTAACTTATATAGAAGGAATGGATTTTACCACAATAATGAATAGTATTGTATTTTCTTCTTACATTAAAAATTCATAGTGTTAGTTTATTTTTTAATTTTTTTTATAATTACTAATTTCTGAAGGGAAAATGCTATTTTCCTCAAGAATTTTTTTAATGATCTTTTAATGGTATTCGTAATATTTGACATCAAAAAAATAAATGAAACATATTCTCCACTGGTAATATTTTTAATGATACCATCCCAATTCTTTCTCTAGATGGATAAATATTTTTTAAAATTTATTTTCATGAAAACCCATTTTATTTTTACATGTTAATCGTGATATGAATAGAATACCCTAATTTAATATATACGACTTCAATGAATATTACCTCAGATATAAAATTTATTTTATATTTGCATTAACTTTAATTATTTACTATTTTATTTTAAAAAAAACTTCCTTACCTTGTTATGGGTAACTTATACATTGATGATGGGTTTTTTTAGAAGGAATCGATATTCCAATATCTTGAAATGTTTTCTTATGGGTGTGAAAAAAAAAATTTATTGTGCAATATTTTTGGTGTTATGGTTATGTTATATTTGTTGGAGATTTATTATGATCATAAGTTATTTTTTTATAAACCAATTATGGGTGGTCCTGTTATAGGTTTCCGAATCATTGGGCAAAGGGACGGAGTTAACCGACTTGGTGTCTCTTAAGAGATCATGGGAGTATACTATGATGGTTATTCAAAGTATAAACATGATTTTTATTTCAGAAGTTACTATGATGGTTACTCGATGAATAATCATAATGGTTATTCCATGTGTATGTAAGTTGAGGATTCAAGTTTGATACCTGATTTATCTTGATATTTTGTGTTTTTATTGAAATTTTATGATTTCACAAGATATGCTACTTTGTAAGGTTGAAAAGTAAAATAAGGGAATTTTTTTAGTTATTCATGATTGTAATGAAACCATATGGGTTTCATTTCTCCTATATGATTTCTTGTAAAATGTTTTATCAAAATATTAGGTTAAATAAAGTGATTTATTGGATTATAAAATTGTGTTTTGATCCCTATGGTTTTTAAAAAAGGAGAGCTTTTATAAGTATTAATGTAATAATGATTTTTTCATTATTTTTAGGTCTACTAATCTTATTTAGAATCATCCCACATTTAAAATGTTTTTCCCAGATAATAAGTATGGTTAATTGAAATTAAGAAGTCAGGTTTAAATTAATGCAGAGTTTTAATCCAAATAAATCATGAATTACTTTTAATGTTTTATGTTGGAAAGAATGGATTCTAACTTGAAGTGTGTAACTTTTAAAACATTGTTTTGTTATGTAAGATTTATGATCTAATTATATATAACAATAAAACAAAAAGATCACTTATAATTAATGAAAATTATATCTAGTCTAAATAAACTTGATTATGTAATGTATAAGGAAGTGTATTTACAAAAGGGTAATCAGATAACTGTATAAAGGTATAATAAAGTGAAAATTCTTCTTCATCGGTACCATCATAAATTTATATCCAACTACTATTGGTATCACCACTATCATGTGATTTTAGGACACCTGATTGTAGTAATCATAGTTGGTATATTTGTTTTGGAAGTATCAAAACAGTAATGGCACCTTGTTTATTTTTTCTACCTCTTGTATAACAGAATTGGTATAATGTATATTTATTTTAGAGGTAACACAATTATAATCATAGCATGTATATTTTATAATGTGGTAAGACAATAGTAATGATAGTAGCATTCTAACATTAATAGTAGAATAATATTAATAGTATAAAAATATAAATGGTAGAATATCATATATTCTAGTAGTAGTGTCAGTGACCATATGCTACTATCACATTAAAAATATATATTATTATATTAGTTATAAAATATATGATTGATACACATTAGAAAAATATCAACACATATATATGAATTTTTAATTGAATCATCATATAGAAAATATTTTAATTAGTTTTAAAATTTATTATCTAATATATTTTCATAAAAATATAATTTTACATTTCATTAAATATTTTGAGCATAAATTCATTATAGAAACACACATGTAGTATTTGTCTAATGATGCTCTATTTTATTAATTTTTTTTTATTTTAAAATAAACTATAAGAGTATTAAATATATTCTAATAGCATGTTTTTATATACTTATTCCTAACTGCAAAATGAAGATGATATATTTTGGAATCTCCCATTCATTGAGAATCAACAGAGCTTAATGACCATTGGGTATTTGTCTATAAATAAATTCCATAACATGGAATGAAACACTTAATAGGCACATGACTAAAATCTTATGTGTTTATTATTTAAATGGGGTGATCTTAAATAAATTCAATGTTCAACTGACTACTACTGAAGTGGTTGGAGATCATTGAGCAACATTAACTTCCATATACTTTCCACACGCATTTTAAATTATTCTATCATCTTTATTTTTCGAATCATTTATTCATCTATTTTTTCTAAATGGAATGTTTACTCTTTTCCAAATGAAAAGAATGTATGTTATTGTTTATTCCACAAGAAAAAGGGAATGAAATAGGTTTTTTACTCACAAAGAATTGCCAGGTTAGTATTCATTATGAATGTTATAAAAATTTATATAGTTTTTTCCTCTATGTATCATAAATGGTATTGTCTTTAAATAGGTTTTTACACATTTAAAACTGAGGATTCACGGTGGGTATCGATTTTCTCGATATGTATAGTTAAGTGAAGATTTGATTATGATATTGATGATCCAAACTACTACAAAAATACTGTATTCATATTTTATTTACACTATATTATATTTTTTATAATTTAATACATTATTAAATAAAACAATAATAAAATATGATTATTTATTTTATTTTATTGTTTTTAAGGGACTATTCATCCCCTCAAGTCCATTATTTCCATCTATCTCAAACAAACAAATAGGATTAAAGAGAAATAATTTTGGATACAAATTTTATTAATTATATATTTTTTATACTATATTTATCCTAGACATAATAATCTATAGAATAAGAGATATTCCATTATGTGGATGGTATTACTGAAAATTATTGTTGGATACATCAAAAGCCCTATTTTTTATGGATGTGACTATGACTATTGGGAAGACCTAATGGAAGAATATATGATTCACATAAGTGTAGACCATTTTGAAATCATGGAGAAACTATATAAATTACCTAAAGTTAATTCATAGACACTTTTAGGAAATTATATGTAAAGTATATTCTGAATTACAATGTAAAGAATTTTTTTATTACTATATTAGTTGAAGTGTGAATACCCATGTTTCATAATGTAATATAGGCCATAACATTTAAAGAATACTAAATGTTACTCATTATTGGATAATTACTATTAAAATCACCATTATGGGAATTCATTGAGAAAAATAACAATATTTTAATATGGTAGAATATGAGTCACTAGATGAGCCATTTCATCAGTTTTTAGGAATTAAAAATGTAATGTCTGCACTTGCTAAAGCACTAGTAAATATAAAAGTAGTATAATGTGTGCTTAAAGAATTACCAAAACTATGGCTTAGAAATAATGTAGTGTTCAATGATAGAAAAAATTATATTGAGTATACATTAGATGAAATAATCGGTTCATTGTTGCATTGTGAACATGAATTTGAAAACATTTCCAAGGAGGATTACACATAGAAGAAAGGTATTGAATTTAAGAATAATGTTAATGAATCATGTATTTCATCTAAAAATATATTCCCATAAATTTATATAGAGATGTATCATTTTATAAAGAATAACTAAATGTTTATTAAAAATAAAAGAGGAATGAGGTAATTCATAATAATGAACAAGGGAGTATATGAAGGGAAATATGAAAAATAATAATGATGTTTTTGAATTAACTTGTTCTAAGGGCAGTAATAAAAGACACATCAGGATATATTTCTCTAGGATAAATAATTTAAATAAATACAAATACAAAATGTGGATATAAAATCAATAAATTTTAAGATGATTGGATGGAATAGATAGTTCAAATTGAGTTAGTGAAACATGAATTGAAAGGGTTACAAGGAACCTTCCTTTAATGGATACATATTATGAGGTACCTAACAAATTATTTACTAAATTAACAACCCCTATGGATTTTTATCATAATTAAATCAATAAATATGAAAAATAAACTAATTCTAATTCAAGTTATCATTATGTTTCTTTTAATTCGAAATAAAACTATTGTATAATTAAAATAAATAATTTGGGAATGATAGTGTTATGATTATTAAAATAAATAATATTATCAAAATTAGAAAAATAAGCACCTAATCAAAATAAAATGAGAAACATAAAAGTTAATTTAATTATATAAATATAAAAAAATATTTAGAATTAGGAATATTAAATGAATTGTGATTCAGAGATATTGGAAATAAAATATGTACATAACTAAGTTAAAAAATTTCCTACGGTTAAATGATAAATATTATGAAATAAGTTTTAATTCAGTCATGGAGGACATCACTAATATTGTTAATTATTTTAAGATGATAAAGTAAGAAAATAAAAAATTAAAAAATACTGATTTTGGTTCTAACGAAAATATTTATACTAATTTATAGGTTATTAAAAATTTATTTATGAATTGGATGAAAATGCTTTTAATCAAAATGAATCATTATCTAAATTTGTTTAAGAAAAATATAAATATGATAATGTGTTGTCTATGATTATAAAAAATCTATAAAAAGAATGGTTTTTTATAACATATTTTCAAGGTTAAATAACACAATTTTTTTTAAAACTCATAAGGATGTATTTTGAGTGCAACATTCATTAAATTTAAAACTCAAGTTTATTATTCCAATTAATTATATTTGATATTTTCCACATCTTTTAGGTATTCTTAAAATTTTATTTTTTATTATTTTTCTCTAAATAACCCACAAATAGATGTTTTAAATATATTTGGGTGGTAAAATATAATTTTATTAATCTTACATGATCCAAATTAACATGTGTATTAAGAAATTATATTTAATTGATATATTTTTTGAAAAATATATTATAATACCCAAAGATTCATGGTATCTAGATTTTTATTTTTTTCAGACACATGGAAGGTGATAATTCAAATTTATATCTATTAATTCATGTAATGGAGTCCAGGTTTCATTTGGGAACAGCTCTAAAGCTTATATTAATGATATTTGAGAAGTATATTATTCTAAAACTATTAGTCTTTCAATTTATTATGTATAGTTGGATAAAAACATAATTTAACAAGTCTATAACACCTATATGATGATCTATTAAAATTTTGAATGTGAGAAATTTATATTTATGAAAAATTGATATATTTTATTTTCTGAAAATAGAAAAGATAATGCATATAGTATTAATATTTATGATCTGAATAAACAAAATGTAAAGTGTGTGAATTTTTTAAAAGAAAACGACCGTTTTTTTCATATCATACATAGAAATGTGAACATATAGGTATTTAAAATGTTGGAACATTATAAACTAGTTCTATAATGTCTAATGTTATATATAAGAAATTATTTTTCATCTGGTTCATGTTTAATTGGTATGCATCCCAATGAAAGATCTAAATCTATGAATAATGTTAGTACTTCTATATTTCTTGAATTACACTATATTGACTTATTTATTCTTATTCAACATACTATTTAAGTTATAAATAAGTACATATTTTCAATTGTTGATGATCGTAGAATATTTAACCAAATTTATTTGTTATCAAATAAATTTGAAACTCTAACCATGTTTTTTCTTTCTGAAAAATTATAAAAAATTTAAAAAATAAATAAACTTTTACTACTAAAAATGATAGAGGTGGTTAATTTTATTATCTATATTTTATCGAAATTTTATAAATAAAATTCATACAAACAATATTTTTTTACCTTAAGACACCACAAAAAATACTATTGTTGAATTAAACAATTGGTTACTTAAATAAATTAGAATATCAATGATTATTGAGTTTAATCTAACTAAATATAGTATGTTTCCAGAAATTATTAAATATTTTAATGTTTTATATAGGGAATATATAATAATATTTTAAATAATACCCCATATGAATTTATTAATGGGATTAAAACTAAAGTTGGTTATTTTTGTGGGTTTGTTTGTAATGTTATTATTTAATATATAAAAGATAATTTTGATAATATGGATTCTAAAATATATGATGGAATATTTCAAGGTTATTGTAATACTAGTATAGAATTTATAGTTTTTATTTAGAGGAAATTAATTGTTGGGGAGTCCATTCATGTTAAATTTGATGAAAATTTAAATATCATGTATAGTTTGGATTTAAATTATAATGATGATGAATTTCAGGAATTCAATTTTAGTAAATATATTATTCATTAAATAGATAACTCATTTCTTGTGGGGGGATAAAATTTAGCACTTGTCTTTGATCATTATATGGTTGGGTCTTGTTTTAGGATATATTTTAGTGACTTTAGAAACATTTTGGAAGTATCTGGGATAGTGAACTGTTGAAACACGGTTAGGGAAAACCATGTAGGTTATCCTTGAAAATGGTGTGCCATATTTTGGACTTATAGAGGGGATATGGTTAGTTCAAACTATATAGCCTCCCCCAAAAACCATGTGAAATGGAAAAGTTGGGAGTGAAAGGTTAACACATGGATGAAAAAATTGGATGCCAAACCATGAAAACATTTTCCCGTATCTTAGGTGTCAGACCACAACCGACATATGGTATTTCAATCCATGAATATAAATCATGAAACACTCTCTATAAGCCTAGTGAGGGTGCAAAATTATTGATAACTAAGAGACCTATCCCAAGAAATCATGTGACATGAATTTAATCCTTTTATATTTTTAATTAATGTTTAGAAACCCAATATTTATATTTAAAACTACTTTTAATAGAGGCTTATTCAACCCTCACATTTTTAGAGGCTATATAGAAGTGTTTTTTACTTCTACATCCAGTTCTCCTTTTAGATTAAAGTGTAGTGGAGGCGATTGGTTACTCTCTAGTAAGTGTAACCACTTTTATTGGTATTTATCATTTATTCCTATCTCACCTAAACTGGAAGTGTCGAATTATAGTTTTTAGGTATTAGAGCCTTAATTTGATGAATTTTAATTCTAGGTATTGTTCTTTGATCTACCACAACTTTGACTCTAAGTTAACGATTCCCATTTTTTGTGGTTGATTTATTATAAGACTAAATATAAGAGGTTATATAATTATTTTTCCTATATATGTAATGTTTATTGATGGCATGATTTAAGATTAATTTTAAATTTATTTCTATAGCATGAATTTAGATGATTTGATTCATGATTTCATATAGTAAAGTAATTATGAAATAAAAACCTTTTTAAAATGAGGTAAAAATCATCGGTGGTTTTTTGAAAATGTGTCCTACAGGGATAAGTGACAGTTTGAAATGATTTTACTTTTATTCTGCTGAAAAATGGATTAAAGTGAATGATTTTTTTAATGGAATGAACATAGAAAAATATATGGTTTTTTTTCAAGATGAAATGTCATGTTGAAACCTAAAATTGGGAAATTTGAACTATGAATGATGAATTAAATTTAAAAGAATGATTTTCCCATGATTGATTGATTCATTGATTAAAATCACATGTTATCATGAGTAGTTAGGGGGTATCTAGGATAATTATGCTTGGAATCTATATCATTGTAAATGGATTTATGATGACAACTATAACTAAAACAAATTCAACATTATTTTCCGTAATAGGCTATAATTGATTTTATCCTAAGATCCTGATCCGTAGGGATGTTTTTAAACATATATCCTTGAATAAATGACAAATTACAACAAGTATATGAGAGATATATAAGAAACAAAATCATGTAATATGAATATGGTTTTTTATTTGATTATGATATTATAGTTTTAATTGAACTAATTTTTTCATACGCTTATGGTTTATGAAAATTTCCATTTAAGACTTTTTTGATGTACAATACATTTATGAGATTTAAATGATCATTTGATTTAAAAATTTTAAATGATTACACATGCTTTATTTTTATTTAAATTTAAGCATAAATTTTTTTATGTTATGATATTGATTATTAAAAATTTGGTGATATCCAACTGGGATATTTTTCTCACATTCTATGTAACACCCCAAGATTTCATAGTGTGTTATTTCTTCAAAATAATACAATAATTTGCACTACACGCAACACCGAGTTCAAGCGCACCATGAATTACCAAAGAAGCCGTTTAAAAGAAGATATGAATAGTATTAACTAAATTTTAATCTTTATATAATCCTAATAATTTTAGAATCCATATTATGAGTTTCTTAGACATAATGTAAGAACAAATTCATTTTCAGTATTGCACTTTTACCAACTTTTAATAGTGAACCCTTTTTAAATACAATATTTTAAACTTTTTGACTAAATGGGGACATCAAAAAATTTTAAAATGAAACATCCCAAGCTTCCACGGTACACTTTCCTTTAAATAATACAATTGCATGTGTTGTACGCAACTTCGAGTTCTAACACACACCACAACCAATCAAACTAGCCGTTATGAATAGTAATACCTAATTTTTGAAATTATATATATTTCATATTTCAAAATGGACTTCATTTTTGGATTCTGAATATCGAATTTAGCCTAAGGTGAAATTTTGGTACTTTTTGGATAACTTTAATATTTTGATGAATAGTGAAAATTACTAAATTTTAATTAAAAACAACTTTTTTAATCGAAATAATTTATATTGATAAATTATGAATTTGAGTGGTTTTAAAGTATATTTAGAATATTTTTTTACCATTTAACAGAATGTTGGTCATTGGAAATAATTTCACAATTAAACCGAACATAAACAAACATCAATATTTTGATAGTTATTATATCTTAAAAACACGCTACTAGTTTTGACAGCGGGAATTAATTTTAAATTAATTTCTGCCACTTCTGTGTATTGAATTTAGAAAAATGGATTCCATATTTGGAATCAGGATGTTCAAATTGTGTAAATAGATAACTTTTATTTTTAGACATTTTGAATAATTACTTCGGTAAATATTTTATTTACCATGGTTAAGGGTAAATCCGGTAAATAAGGGTTAAAAATAATATTATAATAATACTAAATTACCCTAAAACGTGTCCTAGCATTATTGGTTGATAAATGTTTGACCATAGGCATATTTGGGTCGATGTTGGGACCCCATGGTGCCACTTGTAGGTGATAGGGACACTTTATTTTAATTAAGTTAAAATGAATACAAAAATGACACAAGCATATATCTTTTAGAAAAACAATTTTTACATAGGGTTATATATTTTCGATTTTATATTATAAATATTAATTAGAAAGACAAAACGATTTCATACATAATGATATTTTATTTATAATTTTTAGATATTAAATAATGTAATTTATATATGACACAATGATGATGAATTAATTACTATAATAGTGAAAAATTAAAATAATTGATATTATAAATACCCAAATAAATATAATATGAAACTTTTAATGAACTAAACTAATATTCTAGGATAATATGATGTATTAAGATTGATTTAATTGACTTTTTTCAAAGTAATCAATCCGTTATGAGTTTCAAAAAAATCAACTATTGAATAGTGTCAAAATTGACATAAAAGAGTTCCTAAAACAAATATTATATTATTAATTGATATTAAATTCATAAAAATCTACGGTTCGACCAAGAGACTTATATCATGATAGTTTCATGATTAATGGACCACTTGGGGGTCTCTTGGATGTATATAGTAAGTTTATTAACCATATTGTATAAAAATACAAAGAGACATTGTAAAAGTGAAACTAATTAACTTAGAGTTAATACTTAAAGATAAGGTTAATATAAGTACCCAAACCTGTCTAAATTATATTGGTTGAGTTTTGTTCGACCCATCCCCACCTTAAAATTTAAATAATAAACTTTTGAGCCATGATAAACCGAATATGAATTTATTATAAACTAATATTTCTAGCTTTTCCAAAGGTGCCCCTCACCCCTCTTATAAAAGGGCACTCCTCCTTCTCATTTCTTCACACTTTCAAAACCTTTTGGTTCGGGAAAACTCTGCCCAAATAATCTCTCAAATTCCCTCACTACAACCTAGAGGCCTTATTTTGATCAGAAATACAACCTAAGGAGCCCTTTTGATCAAATCAAATGGAAGAACCCGAAGAAGAGGTAATGATTTCACCACCCTTTCCAAGTTCCTTTCTTCTTCCACTTCTTCTTCCTTTGTTATTACCATTATAAAATAATAAATCCAGTATCTTATATATACTGTGATGTTATTATAAATATGGTACAACCATATTCAGTATTCTATCCACCCTTTGAATAACATGTCACCATACGTGTGTACGTACGGCTTACCGTCTCCACGTCGTGGTGTAATTGTTATTCCACATATTATTATTTGGATGCGTATAATAATGATGTGTAACTCATGTAAATAATAAATGTAACATGTTAATGATTCTGTATATATGATATAACAACCATTTATATATTATTTCAAAAGAATGATATTGTCGTTCGTGCGTACGTACGGACTACCGTCTCCACGAACGCGATGAGATTCATTCTCCATCGTATCCATTCAAGTATAATTATCATTTGAGGATTTAAAAATGATGTTTAAGGACTTGATATCATTCTGGATATGAATAATATAAAACCTATACATGACAAACATGGCTTATGTAAAAAAACATATAAAAGAAAATGAGTAAGTTAACGCCCGAAACGACGACAATTCAAAGATATTATTATCAAATCAATATTAAAAGATCATATATGATATAATATTAATGTATATGATTCTTGTATAATTTAATAACAATTATTTCACCATTATACAGGAGGTTAACCTACCCCAACCAAGGAAAAGTACAAGGTAAGGGGTTTTCATCTCACTCTTTATTTCCGTGAGATTCATGCCATATTGCCACCATCACCTTTTGTGTGGTGTATGTACTGCCCATAATTATATTCTTTGTGTAATACACTCTAATTTATGTGTATTTACATATTCATTGTATGATACCTCATTCATGGGTTGTATGTTTCATATGTTACCAAATTGGTAAGGGTTATTTCACAATCTCTTCATTATCCGAGGTTGTTTATACGTAATAATCTACTAGGATCTCTTTATCATCCACATACATGTTTCTTGAAAATGAATTCCAAAACTTTTTTACTATTTACTAGAATATGGGTTAAAGTCATTTACACCCCTGTTTGACTTTTTATAAGAGGTTTATAAAGGAATCTTTCCGTCATTTTCCAAACAAGGTGCTTCGTAACCTTTTCGACAAAATTAAGGTAGGAATGTTTTTTTAACTTATACGGCGGGTGTGGCTATTTTCTGCCGTTATAAAATCGTCGAAGCTTCCCTTACAAGATAATAAGAATATTTTCAAAAAAAAAATGTTTTATTTCATAAATATAAGACTCTTAAATGATTTCAAAATAGAAAGAGATATTTTTCTAAAATAGTCTTTATTTCATCTATGTCAACATCCTTGGATGGATTTTAAGTTTATTTGAAGTTGATTTATTATGATACAAAACATCCATATTTTATTGAAGGTTTTGCGATATTTTTGACTGTGGATAAGTTATTCTTATGTCACTCATGGTTTTTGTTTAGAGTATTAACATTTCATAAGTTATTTTTAATCCAAATGTTTATGTTATATTTCAACCTTTCATTCAGATGAATGTGTTAGACAAGTATGTTCCGGGTTGGGGACCGGTAAAAGTAAGCCCTCCGGTTTGGTCTCCGGTTATTAGAGGAACTCCGGTTTGGTCTCCGGTTATTATAGGAACTCCGGGTTGGTGTCCGGTTATTAGAGGCACTCCGGGTTGGTGTCCGGTTATTAGAGGCACTCCGGGTTGGGTTTCGGTTACAGTTAGCCCCAAGGTCTTGGGACGAGGCCTTGACAGAGAAATTAAAGTTCAGAATTATGCATTCTATCATTATGAAAGTTGTTATTGATTTTTCATGTGATTATTCGATTAGTAGAATATCCATGTGAATAAGTAAATGGAATTATTTCATTTTATTTATGCCATACTATGTTGAAAGTTCAAGTTTGAAAGGCTTTTGTTTTAGTTATACATTGCCTTAAATGTTTAATCTTATTTATAAAAGTTTCCGCTATATTGTTATCCTTACTGGGCATTTGAGCTCACCCCTTTTCTATGTTTTATTTTTCTCAGGAAGTGAAGAAGTAAATTATGAATGACCTGCAGGGATATTATGTGGGGATATGAGTGTGGATTATGGAGACAATATGTTGTTGTAGCAGTTTTTCATTTTATGATGTAATGTAAGACTTATGAATATATCTAGTGTTTCCAAGGCTACTAAACCAATCGGTCATTCGAGATTTGATCTTTCTTGTGATCATTCCAATGTTATGTAATAATTCACCGACTCTGGGTAACTAAGGTCGGGGCGTTACAGTTGGTATCAGAGGAAGTTTAGTACAAACCTTGGAAGCTATATTTAGATAAACTCTGATTAAAGCACATAGATTTAAGATGAATTTTGAATTAGTATAGAAGAACTTCCTAGAATTTTGGTATTGTAGAGATTTTGTGAGTTTTCTGAGCAATACATCTCTGTCTGGATATGAGCAGGTAGAGGCGGCTTCCGCACAGATGTACCTAGGGGTAAAACCCGAAAACAACGCTTTGAGCTAGACTCGAACGGGAACTGGTGCACGACAACGGGCCTTGCTGCACTCTTGGTTACGACACTGCCGGGAGATATGCTTAGGATAAATCTCATTTTCTTTACAAATCATTATGAAGGGTTTATGAGTTTATACTTCCTCAAAAGAGACATTTTTATGATTATGGATTATATCCATAAACTATTTAATTTATGTTATGTGTTTCACAAGTTTGGGATTAGGTATTGTTATTCATAAACTAATCTAGTGTATGCCATTGTTTAGAAATGGAGCCTAGTAGAAGGAATGAGAACTCCAGCAATGCACATGATATAAAGAGAAAGAAGGATCATATATTTCATGGCCTTAAGACAAAATTTATAAGAGAAATAGTATCGCATGTATTATCATCATACGAAGAAATAATATCATGTGTTGATAAGATAAGTAAAGAGTTTACTGAGTCCTATGGATTTGAAGGGAAGCAAGAGAAGAAAAGGATGGAAGAGAGAAAGATGGATAAAGGGAAGAGGAAAAAGTTGAATTTTCCCATATCTGATAACTGTGCGAAGAAACACCCTGGAACTTGCCTGAAAGGAATGGGAGTTTGTTATAAGTATGGAGGAAAAGGGCACAAAGTACGTGACTGCAAGGGTAAGAAAATGGTCTCAAATGTACAATGCTTCATTTGAAAGGAGTTTGGACACTACGCGAACCTATGTCCCAGTCATCAGACTATGCCGCAAATGATGCTATTGGATAATAATCAAGTTATGATACTACCACTATAACGACCCATACTTTACATACATTGTTAATACTTCAAAATTGAAGCACACTTATTACAACATATGACAAAACCACAAAGGACCGTATAGGTATAGTGTCTTTAGAAACTGGGAAACATAAACAACTGGTTCATAAATCTTCTACAGTTTCTCCCATTTATTTCATCATATCTAGGGTCCCTTTTAGCATATTCTACTTAATATCCATCTTCCTGACCTGGGGAAAAGAAAACATAAAAGGGTGAGCTCAAATGCTCAGCAAGGCAAATAAAGGAAATAAAAATCATATCATATCTTTTTGAAAATCAAAACCTGCAAAAGAGATCATAATATCTTAACATGGAATAAATCATAGAAGTGAAAATGAGATCCCCATAATCATAACATAAAACTTGAAACTTTGTGGCATGCACACATAATCATGGAAAATCATTTCTTGTTAGTCATGACTTATTGCCAAGACTATCTTAGTGGACAAAGTCCCTTTCTGAACCGAGTTCACTCCTCGTTTCAGTCCTGTATCACTGAACCGAAATAACCTTCCATTCCAGCCATGTCTATCTCATGAGATATAAAATCTTTACCCAATGCATTGGAGGGAGATATAGGTCCCACCCATCTTATAATGAATCCTTTCTTATGTGTGCCACATAATCATAAAACATACATCATCGCATAACACATGTAACAAAAATGGGATTCTTGAAACATCGTGACATCATAAATCAATTCATATAAGATAAAGGAATTCATAAAAATAATTCCATCACAACATGATCAAATCAATTTAATAATAGGGATAAAAACAGAACCCTTTATTATCTTAGATGGAAAATAATTTTGATAAAACACTTGAACTCCATTCTTGAGGAAAATATCATTTCTTCTTCAAAAACATTTTTCCTTTCATAACATGTCATACAACTTCAAAATAAAAGAAGTTGATTAAAAATAAACTTGAAAACTTGTAAAGGAAGCTTCTTGGAAATAATGTTTTAAAAATCCATTCATGCCATATAAGTTAAAAAAAACATTCTTCGTACTTTTTTCGGAAAAGTCAAAAAGTACCTCGTACGAAAAACGACAAAAGATTCCTTTCATACATATTACTAAAAACTCACCGAAGGGTAAAAATGGATTTAAACAATTGTAGGTGGATGGAAATAATATTACATATTGATGAAACATGGATGTGGATGATAAAATATACCCCAGTAAATACTTACGAATAAACAATCTCGGATAAAAATGAGATTGTGATATTTCCCTTACCTTAGGTCCGATTAGCTTTGTACGTGTCCGAAGCTCCTGTATAATGGTTTAAATAATGTTATTGACTTATTCCAGAATCATACATATTTATATGATATCATATATGGTCATATTATTAGCTTCTTGTTAGTAATATTTCATTGTTACTTGTTACTCGGGTCTTTATAACTTTTTGTTCTTATGCGTGTTTTGTCGAATAAATTATTATTCTTATCTTTAGGTTATAGATAATTCATTTCCAGAATGGATTAGTGTAGTATATACCATATTCATTCATTCAATTCATTTATATAATCATTATTAAATGAATATCATGTAGAACGAGTCGCATCACATCGTGGAGACGGTATTCCGTACGTACGCACGAGTGATGATATCGTTCCTATGATCGTGGAATTGTATTGGAGTATATATATATTATTTCAGTATCAATATTAATTCATAATAATCATATATAGTTACTCATTACACCATTATACTCATCCTTGTAAGGTGATGGTGGAAAATAGATTACACCACGGCGTGGAGACGGTATTCCGTACGTACGCACACGTGGTGATTTCATTTTACCGTAGGATGGATAGAAGGTGAATTAGGGTTGTTTCATATTTATAATAACATATCAGTATGTAAGTAATACTGATGTTATTACTTTATCATGAAACAACTAAAGAAGAAGAAGTTGAAGAAGAAAGAAATTGAAAAGATCGGTAATGGATATTACCTCTTCTTTGGAACGCTTCTTTGAATCCTCCACTTAAGGAACTAAGATTGGTCTTTGGAGAAGACCAGGACCTCTAGGATTATTCTAGGAAAGTGGAGAGGAGAAAATGGCAGGGGTTGGACGAGCTTTAGTGCTCAAATTGGTGTGAGGAGGAGGGGGAGGAGGTGCCCTTTTATAAGGGAGGAGAGGGGCACCTTAGGAATATCTCAAAATATTATTTTATATTAAAGTCAAAATCGGTTTATAATGGTTCCAAAGGGTCTTATTTCGAAGATAAAGTGGGGATGGGTCGAAATCCTATCAACCAATAGGATTTAGACAAGTTTAGGGTATTATTTTAACCTTATCAACTAGATTTAACTCTAAGTTAATTATTTTAACTTTTACCGTGTCTTTTTGTTTTCTTTCACTATATGGTTAATACACTTACTATAACATGCCAAACGAACCCCAAATTGTTTATTATTAATATATATCCTTATCTAAGTCATTTGGACGAACCTTAGATTTTTAGGAATAAAATAACAATTAATAATATAATATTTGATTTAAAAATTATTTTGTGTCAATTTTGACACTATTTGATATATGATTTGTTTGAAAGTCATAACAGAATTATATGTTCGAACCAAGTTGATTAAAGAAACACTCATATATCATAGTAACCTAGAAAATTAGTGGAATTCATAAAAAGTCTTAAATTACATTTATTTTGGTATGTATATTATCAATAATGTCAATATTTCATTAATAAGATAATTACAGCATCATCTTTGTGTCATAAATAAATTATATTATTTGATGTCTAAAAATTACAAATAAAATACCATAATGTAGGAAATATTTTTAGCTTTCTAATGAATATTTACAATCGAATTTATCTTATGTATAACCCCATATTAAAAATGATTTACTTATTAAACTTTGATTTTAACTATTTTAACCCTTCTTTAAATAAATTAATAATAAATGTCCTAATCTAATTAAAGTGGGCCTAAATGGTCATATTTTATTCCTATGTTTGTTTTTGGTCGAATTACACTTGTCCAATAGAATTAGGACATGTGTTAGGGTAATATTAATATCATATTTACCCTTAGTTACCCTATTTACTATTAACCGCGGTAAAAATCGTAAAAAGTTACTATTCACCAAAAAATTATTTTCATCTCATTGAACCACATTTTAGTCCTTGATATTAACCGTGTCTCTCGGATTTTCGAAATTCCATTCACAGAAGCGGTAAAATTAAGTTTTATGCAAAATTCTGTTTTTTAACCTACCACTTAGTGGTTTCACTATTCATCAAAAATTGAATGTTTTCAGAAAAATACCAAAATTTCACTCTTGGCTAATTTCGATATTCTGAGTCCAAAAATGAAGTCCATTTTGAAAAATAAAAATTTATAAAATTTTAAAAAGTTGTTATTACTACTCATAACGGCTAGTTTTAATAGCATATTGTTGTTTAGTGAAACTCGGTATTGCGTACGATGCAAGCTATCGAGGAAGGTCGCGATTGCGTGTAAAGCAAGTCAAGCAAGTGTTGTGTAGAAAAAGATTCCTTTGATAATTTATATAACATAAAAGTCTCGGGTGTTACATTCTACCCCCCTTAAAAAGAATTTCGCCCTCGAAATTCGTCACTTTGTAACAAACAGATGAGGATACTTCTCCCTCATCATATCCTCAAGCTCCCATGTAGCTTCTTTAAGTTGGTGGTTCCTCCATAAAACTTTCACCAAGCGAGTGGTCTTGTTTCGTAGGACTTTTTCGCTACGATCCAGAATCTCTATCGGCTGTTCTTCATAAGAAAGATCTTGCTCCAGCGGTACAACTTCTGAGCTGAGTACATGTGAAGGATCTGGTATGTACTTTCTCAGGAGAGATACATGGAACACATCGTGAACTTGAGAGAGATTCGGTGGAAGCGCCAATCGGTAAGCTACCTTCCCAACACGATCCAGTATTTCGAAAGGACCGATATATCTAGGGCTCAACTTCCCCTTCTTTCCAAATCTCATAACCCTCTTCCAGGGAGATATTCGTAAGAACACTTTATCACCCACTTCAAACTCTAGGTCTTTTCTTCGGTTGTCGGCATAGCTTTTCTGTCGACTCTGAGATGCTCTTATGTGTTGTTGAATAGATCTGACCTTTTCTTCCATTTCATCAACGAGATCAGGTCCTAATAGATTTCTTTCCCCAACTTCATCCCAGCAAGTTGGAGTCCTGCATTTCTTTCCATAGAGAGCTTCATAAGGAGCCATCTGAATACTGGAGTGAAAGCTATTATTATAAGAAAATTCTACCAAAGGTAGGTGTTGATCCCAACCTCCTTTGAAATCCATAGAGCAAGCTCTCAACATATCTTCTAGGGTTTGAATTGTTCTCTCAGATTGACCGTCTGTCTGGGGATGATAAGCAGTGCTGAAACTCAACTCTGTATCCAGAGTATGCTGAAGACTTCGCCAGAACTTAGAGGTAAATCTCGGATCCCGATCAGATATAATAGAAAGTGGTACTCCATGTAATCTTACCACTTCATTTACATATATCCTGGCAAGCTGATCTAGAGAGAAATCCTCTCTAATAGGAATGAAGTGTGCAGACTTTGTAAGACGATCAACTATGACCCAAATAGCATTATTGCCTTTGGATGTTTTAGGAAGTCCTGTGACAAAGTCCATAGTGATGTTTTCCCATTTCCATTCGGGTATGGGTAACGGTTGTAACATCCCCTTAGACTTCTGTCTCTCAGCTTTAACTTGTTGACAAACCAAGCATCGAGAGACATATTCATCAACATCTCTTTTCATGCCATCCCACCAGAAGTACTCTTTCAGGTCCCTATACATCTTCGTGCTTCCAGGATGAATAGAGAATGAAGAACTATGAGCCTCATCCAGCAGCTCCTTCTTTAATTCGGGGATGGGAGGAACACAAACCCGATTCCTGAACTTTATTATCCCATCACAATCAAGGTCGAATTCAGGAACATTTCTCACCTTCTTTTGTAACTCGACATCTTCTTTCTGTGCCTCTTTAATCTTCACATGTATAGATGGTTGAACATTCATTTGAGAAAGATAAGATTTTTCCCCTTCCATTATAATTCCAAGATCCATCCTTTGTAAATCCATAAATATTGGATCTTTTGTGATCCTCATCATGGATAAACTATCATGGTCTTGTCGACTTAATGCATCTGCCACCTTGTTTGCTTTCCCAGGGTGGTAATGGATTGAGCAGTCATAATCCTTAATCAGCTCCAACCATCTTCTTTGACGCATATTCAACTCCTTTTGTGTGAAAATATACTTTAAACTTTTATGATCAGTATAAATATCACACCTTTCACCATAAAGGTAATGCCTCCAAATCTTTAATGCAAAGATTACCGCAGCCAACTCCAAATCATGTGTTGGGTAATTTTACTCATGGATTTTCAACTGTCGTGAGGCATAAGCTATCACCATATCATTTTGCATAAGAACACACCCCAATCCCTTCTTGGATGCATCACTGTAGATCACAAACCTTTCTCCACTACAAGGCTGTGTGAGCACAGGTGCACTGGATAACCTTCTTTTCAACTCCTTGAAATTCTCTTCACATTCCTTTGTCCAGACAAACTTAACTCCTTTCCGAGTCAACTTGGTGAGTGGATTAGATAATCGTGAAAAATCTTTTACAAAACGTAGATAATATCCAGCCAAACCAAGAAAACTTCGGATCTCAGTTACTGTGGTTGGTCTCGACCATCTTTCGATAACCTCTGTTTTTGCTGGATCCACAGATATCCCCTCTTTTGAGATTATATGACCCAAAAATGCAGCTTTTTGAAGCCAAAATTCACACTTGGTAAATTTGGCATAAAGCTTCTCCTTTCTCAGGGTCTTCAATATAATTCTCAAGTGATCTTCATGCTCTTCCTTTCTCTTTGAATAGATAAGAATATCGTCTATAAATACTACCACAAATTGATCAAGATAGTCCCTAAAGACTCTATTCATTAGATCCATGAAGATAGCAGGGGCATTAGTAAGACCAAATGGCATCACTATAAATTCATAGTGTCCATACCTTGTACGGAAAGCCGTCTTTGGTATATCCTCCCTTTTGACCCTTAATTGATGCTACCCTGAATGAAGATCAATCTTGGAAAAGTATTGAGCTCCGCGTAGTTGGTCAAATAAGTCATCAATGCGTGGGAGAGGATATTTGTTCTTGATAGTGATCTTGTTAAGTTCTCGATAATCAATGCAGAGTCTCATTGATCCATCTTTCTTCTTAACAAATAGAACAGGTGCTCCCCAAGGTGACGCACTAGGGCATATGAATCCCTTATCAAGATTCTCTTGGAGTTGCTTCTTCAATTCCTGCAACTCAATTGGGGCCATTCTATAAGGTGTCTTTGAAATAGGCAAAGCACCCGGTACGAGTTCTATTGAAAACTCAACTTCACGATTTGGTGGAAGACCTGGTAATTCCTCTGGAAAGACATCATCAAACTCCCGTACAATGGGCATATTCTTAATCGTGAGTTTCTCACCAACCATTTGAGATAAATAACCTTCATTTAGTGGAATCAATACCCATAAGATGGAAGAAATTTCCACTGGAAGGTTATGTTCATCCTTGCATTGATAGACGATCGTAGATTGATCTGGAATATGAAATGTGACTTCCCTTCTTTGGAAATTGATATGAGCTCCATGTAGAGAAAGCCAATCCATGCCAAGAATCACATCAAATTCCACTAAAGGAAGGATCACAAGATTTGCAGGAAGCACTTTCCCACAAACTTTGATCGGAGAAGAATTATAAACTGTTGATGCGATTGATGTTCCATTAGGTGTTGTCACGGCTAACTCAACATCTAATTGTTGAGGTAATACGGTGATACCCTTAGAAAAGTCTTCAGAAATAAAAGAGTGGGTGGATCCAGAATCAAATAAAACATTTGCTACTTTAGAGTGGATGGTAAGTGTACCTTTCACCACATCGTTATCGTACTTCACATCGCTGATAGAAATTGCATGTGACATTCCTTTGTCTTTAGCCTTAAGATTTTGTTGACGTCGACCATCATCATCAACCCTTGGATTTGGGCATTGATTGGCATAATGCCCCATCTCCTTGCACTTGAAACATTGAAGTGTAGTAGGTTCATTCTGTGTATCCCTTCCTTTGTTTGCATCATTAGACATCTTCTTCCCATTATCACGGCATTCAAATGCCCGATCACCTTCCTTTCCACATTTAAAACATTTACTTGTCCCTTTAAGACAACTCCCTCCATGTTTCTTTCCACACTTTGAGCATAAGGAAAAGCTCATCTTCTTTTCCGTGTGCTCTTTAGATTTTTCTTTGAATTCCATCTTCCTCTTCTTATCAAACCCATGTGACTGATGGGTTACTCCAATCTCCATCTCGACTTTGAGAGCACATCGAACGATTTCCTCATAGCTATTGAAGTCCCTTATGGCTAATGCCCTTCGAAGACTTGGTTTTAAGCCACTAAAGAATCGATCGATCTTACTCTCAGGTTGGATAATAATACCAGAAGCGTACCTTGCAAGTCTTGTAAAATTTGCTTCATAGGTACCAACAGATTCATCATCCCTTTGCTTCAGTTCAAGAAACTCTTTCTCCATCTTTGTTCGGAGAATACGAGGGAAGTACTTATTGAAAAATAAGTTCTTGAACTCGTCCCATTCCATAGACTCAATTTCATCCCTTTGCCTCGTATTCTTAACAAGATTCCACCATTGATCAGCATCTCCTTCCAAACGATACACTGCTAGGATGACTTTATCATGTTCAGAACATTGAAGAACTGAAAATATCTTTTCAGTAGTACTAATCCATTGTTCAGCAACTAATGGATCAGTAGACGCGCTGAAAGAAGGTGGACGCTGCCTCATGAAGGATTCAACAGAATGTTGCTCCCTCCTTTGCTCGTTTGGAAATCCTGCATGATTCATAGCTTGAGAAAGTTGTGTGAGCATGGCTACAAGATTTTGCATTCCAGCTCCCATATCGTTTGGTTGCTCAGGGGGACAATCATTGCATTGCCCATCACATTCCGCATTAACACGGTTCCTTCGGGTTCCAGCCATTGACTAAAACCAAGAAGAATAGTGTGAGCAACACTAATTATAATAGGAAACCACATAATTCAAGAATAAAATTTTCATGCTTAAGGTCTTATCCTAGGTTATTCAAGGCCATTTCTAAAACACTAAGATTGTGTTATATGCTTAGACTTATCCGTAGGGTTCTTACTAAGGCTTTCACATCCTAGTTTCCAAAGGTTGACTATACCTTCCCTCTGATACCAACTATAACGACCCATACTTTACATACATTGTTAATACTTCAAAATTGAAGCACACTTATTACAACATATGACAAAACCACAAAGGACCGTATAGGTATAGTGTCTTTAGAAACTGGGAAACATAAACAACTGGTTCATAAATCTTCTACATTGTCTCCCATTTATTTCATCATATCTAGGGTCCCTTTTAGCATATTCTACTTAATATCCATCTTCCTGACCTGGGGAAAAGAAAACATAAAAGGGTGATCTCAAATGCTCAGCAAGGCAAATAAAGGAAATAAAAATCATATCATATCTTTTTGAAAATCAAAACCTGCAAAAGAGATCATAATATCTTAACATGGAATAAATCATAGAAGTGAAAATGAGATCCCCATAATCATAACATAAAACTTGAAACTTTGTGGCATGCACACATAATCATGGAAAATCATTTCTTGTTAGTCATGACTCATTGCCAAGACTATCTTAGTGGACAAAGTCCCTTTCTGAACCGAGTTCACTCCTCGTTTCAGTCCTGTATCACTGAACCGAAATAACCTTCCGTTCTAGCCATGTCTATCTCATGAGATATAAAATCTTTACCCAATGCATTGGAGGGAGATATAGGTCCCACCCATCTTATAATGAATCCTTTCTTATGTGTGCCACATAATCATAAAACATACATCATCGCATAACACATGTAACAAAAATGGGATTCTTGAAACATCGTGACATCATAAATCAATTCATATAAGATAAAGGAATTCATAAAAATAATTCCATCACAACATGATCAAATCAATTTAATAATAGGGATAAAAACAGAACCCTTTATTATCTTAGATGGAAATTTTTTTTGATAAAACACTTGAACTCCATTCTTGAGGAAAATATCCTTTCTTCTTCAAAAACATTTTTCCTTTCATAACATGTCATACAACTTCAAAATAAAAGATGTTGATTAAAAATAAACTTGAAAACTTGTAAAGGAAGCTTCTTGGAAATAATGTTTTAAAAATCCATTCATGCCATATAAGTTAAAAAAAACATTCTTCGTACTTTTGTCGGAAAAGTCAAAAAGTACCTCGTACGAAAAACGACAAAAGATTCCTTTCATACATATTACTAAAAACTCACCGAAGGGTAAAAATGGATTTAAACAATTGTAGGTGGATGGAAATAATATTACATATTGATGAGACATGGATGTGGATGATAAAATATACCCCAGTAAATACTTACGAATAAACAATCTCGGATAAAAATGAGATTGTGATATTTCCCTTACCTTAGGTCCGATTAGCTTTGTACGTGTCCGAAGCTCCTGTATAATGGTTTAAATAATGTTATTGACTTATTCCAGAATCATACATATTTATATGATATCATATATGGTCATATTATTAGCTTCTTGTTAGTAATATTTCATTGTTACTTGTTACTCGGGTCTTTATAACTTTTTGTTCTTATGCGTGTTTTGTCGAATAAATTCTTATTCTTATCTTTAGGTTATAGATAATTCATTTCCAGAATGGTATTAGTGTAGTATATACCATATTCATTCATTCAATTCATTTATATAATCATTATGAAATGAAGATCATGTAGAACGAGTCGCATCACATCGTGGAGACGGTATTCCGTACGTACGCACGAGTGATGATATCGTTCCTATGATCGTGGAATTGTATTGGAGTATATATATATTATTTCAGTATCAATATTAATTCATAATAATCATATATAGTTACTCATTACACCATTATACCCATCCTTGTAAGGTGATGGTGGAAAATAGATTACACCACGGCGTGGAGACGGTATTCCGTACGTACGCACGCGTGGTGATTTCATTTTTCCGTAGGATGGATAGAAGGTGAATTAGGGTTGTTTCATATTTATAATAACATATCAGTATGTAAGTAATACTGATGTTATTACTTTATCATGAAACAACTAAAGAAGAAGAAGTTGAAGAAGAATGAAATTGAAAAGATCGGTAATGGATATTACCTCTTCTTTGGAACGCTTCTTTGAATCTTCCACTTAAGGAACTAAGATTGGTCTTTGGAGAAGACCAGGACCTCTAGGATTATTCTATGGAAGTGGAGAGGAGAAAATGGCAGGGGTTGGCCGAGCTTGAGTGCTCAAATTGGTGTGAGGAGGAGGGGGAGGAGGTGCCCTTTTATAAGGGAGGAGAGGGGCACCTTAGGAATATCTCAAAATATTATTTTATATTAAAGTCAAAATCGGTTTATAATGGTTCCAAAGGGTCTTATTTCGAAGATAAAGTGGGGATGGGTCGAAATAATATCAACCAATAGGATTTAGACAAGTTTAGGGTATTATTTTAACCTTATCAATTAGATTTAACTCTAAGTTAATTATTTTAACTTTTACCGTGTCTTTTTGTTTTCTTTCACTATATGGTTAATACACTTACTATAACATGCCAAACGAACCCCAAATTGTTTATTATTAATATATATCCTTATCTAAGTCATTTGGCCGAACCTTAGATTTTTAGGAAAAAAATAACAATTAATAATATAATATTTGATTTAAAAATTATTTCGTGTCAATTTTGACACTATTTGATATATGATTTGTTTGAAAGTCATAACAGAATTATATGTTCGAACCAAGTTGATTAAATCAACACTAATATATCATAGTAACCTAGAAAATTAGTGGAATTCATAAAAAGTCTTAAATTACATTTATTTTGGTATGTATATTATCAATTATGTCAATATTTCATTAATAAGATAATTACTGCATCATCTTTGTGTCATAAATAAATTATATTATTTGATGTCTAAAAATTACAAATAAAATACCATAATGTAGGTAATCTTTTTATATTTCTAATGAATATTTACAATCGAATTTATCTTACGTATAACCCCATATTAAAAATGATTTACTTATTAAACTTTGATTTTAACTATTTTAACCCTTCTTTAAATAAATTAATAATAAATGTCCTAATCTAATCCAAGTGGGCCTAAATGGTCATATTTTATTCCTAAGTTTGCTTTTGGTCGAATTACACTTGTCCAATAGAATTAGGACATGTGTTAGGGTAATATTAATATCATATTTACCCTTAGTTACCCTATTTACTATTAACCGCGGTAAAAATCGTAAAAAGTTACTATTCACCAAAAAATTATTTTCATCTCATTGAACCACATTTTAGTCCTTGATGTTAACCGTGTCTCTCAGATTTTCGAAATTCCATTCACAGAAGCGGTAAAATTAAGTTTTATGCAAAATTCTGTTTTTTAACCTACCACTTAGTGGTTTCACTATTCATCAAAAATTGAAAGTTTTCAGAAAAATACCAAAATTTCACTCTTGGCTAATTTCGATATTCTGAGTCCAAAAATGAAGTCCATTTTGAAAAATAAAAATTTATAAAATTTTAAAAAGTGGTTATTACTATTCATAACGGCTAGTTTTAATAGCATATTGTTGTTTAGTGAAACTCGGTATTGCGTACGACGCAAGCTATCGAGGAAGGTCGCGATTGCGTGTAAAGCAAGTCAAGAAAGTGTTGTGTAGAAAAAGATTCCTTTGATAATTTATATAACATAAAAGTCTCGGGTGTTACAACCACAGATGAAGATGAATGATTAGAGTTCTTATGCTGATCATGTCATTTGAGTGTTGTATCAACAATGTACTTCTTATAATAATTATAGAGTATATAAGGATTGTACTGCAGTACTATTTCATTAAGGACTTGAGATTGTGTGGAACAAAGAAAAGTGACTCAATATCAGGATAAATTTTTGGAAAATATATGGTTGAGAGAATGATAAACCATAATATAGTTCTGATACCGAGGTAGTGATTTTGGAATAATACATGATTGTTTTGGATAAATTATATTGGATATTCTTGACTAACATAGAACTAATTAATGATTTGTATATTCCATCATTGTTGGGGTTTAAAACATTTTTGTATTGATGAAGTATATCCAGCATTCTATATGGAATAAGGGAGCATGAATGTAATCAATAAGGAATATGGTAATTCAGGATGTTTCAGTGTATTAAATGAATACATGATAAAGGTATTCATATGCTATTACGGGGTAAAAAGGATCTACATTAAGTTTACCTTCCTTATAAATATTGGACTGTGAGTTTGGACAGGAGTATTTTGGATAAATTCTAGTTTGAGATTAATTTTTGATTTCCATAAAAGGACAACCCAGAGGTCGGGCGACAACCCGTCGTGACCGGCAAGGCCACGAGACTAGAACCCACAACCGAAGGGCGACAAGGGTGTATCACCTACCACTGGCCCACGAGATGTCCTGGATTAAATAATGTAGTTTTTATTAAAAGATCTTGTAGATGAATTATAAATTCGTTTATTTTGGAACCCTATACGAATAGTGTAAATAGAATTTTTTACGTTCTATTATCTTTTAGAGTGAAAGATGAGTTTGTGGTAGAAATTTATTAATGGATAAAACTCTAATTATAAATTAAGTATATCTCCTTATGATCTTATCCAATCTCATAAATAAATTCCTCAACATTAAGAAAAGGAACTTAGAACAAAAATGTTGTCCTAGATGGTACCTTAAATCATCACTAATTTTTGGCTTTGAGATTGTTGTCCTTTTCATAGCCATGTTCTCTACCACTATCCATCAGATAATTGATGGTAAGATTTTTCTTCCATATCCATCTTTTCCTACATGGAACCCTAGTATGTGTTATTTTCGGTAATCATCATACTTTCCACTATTAATTTTAAATAGAGGCCTCATTAATTTATTTTTCGATGTGGGATTTCAACTAAGATATTTTGGAACGTCAAAAATGTGTTATCCCAATACCCTATGTTTTGTTGAACCGATGGTATTTCAAATCATCATAGATTGATGAGTTTAAGTACCTCAATTTTATACTTTTTTGTGATTGATGACCTCAATCACTGCCTATAAATATTTACGTTTTTCCTCCAATTATATGTCTCTAATTGCCACCAATGTTCTCCTAATCGAGATCATAATTTGGTGGTGACCCTTTCATTTCTCTTTTCCTCATATTAAGACTAAATTTTAGTAACCCAATTTCTGATGTGGGTTTTCCCACAAATATATTTTCTATTTTCAACCTTTTATTTTCGAAGAACAATTTCAAATTGCGAGGATGCAATTTATTAAAGGAGGGGAGAATGTTACACCCCAAGATTTCATAGTGTGTTATTTCTTCAAAACAATACAATAACTTCCACTACACGCAACACCGAGTTCAAGGGCACCATGACTTACCAAACAAGCCGTTGAAAAGAGGTTATGAATATTATTAACTAAATTTTAATCTTTATATAATCTTAATAATTTTAGAATCCATGTTATGAGTTTCTTAGACATAATGTAAGAACAAATTCATTTTCAGTATTGCACTTTTACCAACTTTTAATAGAGAACCCTTTTTAAATACAATATTTTAAACATTTTGACTAAATGGTTACATCAAAAAAATTTAAAATGAAACATCCCAAGCTTCCACGGTACGCTTTCCTTTAAATAATACAATAGCGTGTGTTGTACGCAACTTCGAGTTCTAACACACACCACAACCAATCAAACTAGCCGTTATGAATAGTAATACCTAATTTTTGAAATTATATATATTTTATATTTCAAAATGGACTTCATTTTTGGATTTGGAATATCGAATTTAGCCTATGGTGAAATTTTGGTACTTTTCGGATAACTTTATTATTTTGATGAATAGTGAAAATTACTAAATTTTAATTAAAAACAACTTTTTTAATCGAAATAATTTATATTGATAAATTTTGAATTTTAGTGGTTTTAAAGTATATTTAGAATATTTTTTTACCATTTAGCACAATGTTGGTCATTGGACATAATTTCACAATTAATCTGAACATAAACAAACATCAATCTTTTGATAGTTATTATATCTTAAAAACACGCTTTTAGTTTTGACAGCGGGAATTAATTTTAAATTAATTTCTGCCACTTATGTGTTTTGAATTTATAAAAATGGATTCCATATTTGGAATCAGGATGTTCAAATTGTGTAAATAGGTAACTTTTATTTTTAGACATTTTGAATAATTACTGCGGTAAATATTTTATTTACCATGGTTAAGGATAAATCCGTTAAATAAGGGTTAAAAAATAATATTATAATAATACTAAATTACCCTAAAACGTGTCCTAGCCTTATTGGTTGATACATGTTCGACCATAGGCATCATGGGGTTGATTTTGGGACCCCATGGTGCCACTTGTAGGTGATAGGGACACTTTATTTTAATTAAGTTAAAATGAATACAGAAATGACATAAGCATATATCTTTTAGAAAACCAATTTGTATATAGGGTTATATATGTTGGATTTTAGATTATAAATATCCATTATAAAATAAAAATATTTCCTACATAAAGATATTTTATTTATAATTTTTAGACATTAAATAATTTAATTTATATATGACACAATGATGATGAATTAATTACTATAATAGAGAAAAATTAAAATAATTGATATTATAAATACCCAAATAAATATAATATGAAACTTTTAATGAATTAAAATAATTTTATAGGATAATATGATTTATTAGTATTGATTTAATTGACTTTTTTCGAAGTAATAAATCTGTTATGAGTTTCACAAAAATCAACTATTGAATAGTGTCAAAATTGACATAAAAGAGTTCTTAAAACAAATATTATATTATTAATTGATATTAAATTCCTAAAAATCTAAGGTTCGTCCAAGAGACTTATATAATGATAATTTAATGATTAATGGACCACTTGGGGGTCTCTTGGATGTATATATTAAGTTTATTAACCATATTGTATAAAAATACAAAGAGACATTGTAAAAGTGAAACTAATTAACTTATAGTTAATACTTAAAGATAAGGTTAATATAAGTAGCCAAACCTGTCTAAATTCTATTGGTTGAGTTTTTTTCGACCCATCCCCACCTTAATATTTAAATAATCAACTTTGGAGCCATTAGAAACCGAATATGAATTTATTATAAACTAATATTTCTAGCTTTTCCAAAGGTGCCCCTCACCCCTCTTATAAAAGGGCACTCCTCCTTCTCATTTATTCACACTTTCAAAACCTATTGGTTCAGAAAAACTCTGCCCAAATACTCTCCCAACTTCCCTCACCACAACCTAGAGGCCTTAGTTTGATCAGAAAGCCAACCTAGGGACCCCTTTTGATCAAATCAAAAGGAAGAACCCGAAGAAGAGGTAATGATTTCACCACCCTTTCCAAGTTCCTTTCTTCTTCCACTTCTTCTTCCTTTGTTATTACCATTCTAAAATAATAAATCCAGTATATTATATATACTTTGATGTTATTATAAATATGGTACAACCATATTAAGTATTCTATCCACCCTTTGAATAACATGTCACCATACGTGTGTACGTACGGCTTACCGTCTCCACGTCGTGGTGTAATTGTTATTCAACATATTATTATTTGGATGGGTATAATAATGATGTGTAAATCATGTAAATAATAAATATAACATGTTAATGATTCTGTATATATGATATAACAACCATTTATATATTATTTCAAAAGAATGATTTTGTCGCTCGTGCGTACGTACGGACTACCGTCTCCACGAACGCGAGGAGATTCATTCTCCATCGTATACATTCAAGTATAATTATCATTTGAGGATTTAAAAATGATTTTTAAGGACTTGATATCATTTTGTATATGAATAATATAAAACCTATCCATGACAAACATGGCTTATGTAACAAAACATATAAAATAAAACGAGTAAGTTAACACCCGAAACGACGACAATTCAAAGATATTATTAACAAATCAATATTAAAAGATAATATATGATATCATATTAATGTATATGATTCATGAATAATTTAATAACAATTATTTCACCATTATACAGGAGGTTAACCTACCGCAACCAAGGAAAAGTAAAAGGTAAGGGGTTTTCATCTCACTCCTTATTTCCGCGAGATTCATGCCATATTGCCACTATCACCTTTTGTGTGGTGTATGTACTACCCATAATTATATTCTTTGTGTAATACACTCTATTTTATGTGTATTCACATATTCATTGTATGATACCTCATTAATGGGTTGTATGTTTCATAAGTTACCAAATTGGTAAGGGTTATTTCACAATCTCTTCATTATCTGAGGTTTTTTATACGTAATAATCTATTGGGATCTCTTTATTATCCACATACATGTTTCTTAAAAATGAATTCGAAAACATTTTTACTATTTACTAGAATATGGGTTAGAGTCATTTATACCCATGTTTGACTTTTTATAAGAGGTTTATAAAGGAATCTTTCTGTCGTTTTCCAAACACGGTGCTTTGTAACCTTTTCGACAAAATTAAGGTAAGAATGTTTTTTTAACTTATACGGCGGGTGTGGCTATTTTCCGGCGTTATAAAATCGTCGAAGCTTCCCTTACAAGATAATAAGAATATTTTCAAAAAAAATGTTTTATTTCATAAATATAAGACTCTTAAATGATTTCAAAATAGAAAGAGATATTTTTCTAAAATAGTCTTTATTTCATCCATGTCAACATCCTTTGATGGATTTTAAGCTTATTTGAAGTTGATTTATTATGATACAAAACATCCATATTTTATTGAAGGTTTTGCGATATTTTTGACTGTGGATAAGTTATTCTTATGTCACTCATGGTTTTTGTTTAGAGTATTGACATTTCATAAGTTATTTGTAATCCGAATGTTTATGTTATATTTCAACCTTTCATTCAGATGAATGTGTTAGACAAGTATGTTCCGGGTTGGGGACCGGTAAAAGTAATCCCTCCGGTTTGGTCTCCGGTTATTAGAGGAATTCCGGTTTGGTCTTCGGTTATTAGAGGTACTCCGGGTTGGTGTCCGGTTATTAGAGGCACTCCGGGTTGGTGTCCGGTTATTAGAGGCACTCCGGGTTGGGTTCCGGTTACAGTTAGCCCCAAGGTCTTGGGATGAGGCCTTGACAAAGAAATTAAAGTTCAGAATTATGCATTCCATCATTATGAAAGTGGTTATTGATTTTTCATGTGATTATTTGATTATTAGAATATCCATCCGAATAAGTAAATGGAATTATTTCATTTTATTTATGCCATACTGTGTTGAAAGTTCAAGTTTGAAAGGCTTTTGTTTTAGTTATACATTGCCTTAAATGTTTATTCTTATTTATAAAAGTTTCCGCTATATTGTTATCCTTACTGGAAATTTGAGCTCACCCCTTTTCTATGTTTTATTTTTCCCAGGAAGTGAAGAAGTAAATTATGAATGACCTGCAGGGATATTATGTGGGGATATGAGTGTGGATTATAGAGACAATATGTTGTTGTAGTAGTTTTTCATTTTATGATGTAATGTAAGACTAATGAATATATCTAGTGTTTCCAAGGCTACTAAACCAATCGGTCTTTCGAGATTTGATCTTTCTTGTGATCATGCCAATGTTATGTAATAATGCACCGACTCTGGGTAACTAGGGTCGGGGCGTTACACTCTACCACTTCATTCATGAATTTGTTGATTTTTTATGCTAGGTTAAGGGATAAGGAAGTTTCTTCATGGAGGTTGTAGGTATTCTTGAGTAGAGGAATCTTGGGTGATGTCAATGAATGGAAGAGCAATGATACACTCATTAAATAGAGAATTATAGGATATATAATTTATGTATTTTTTTAGATTATGTATAATTTTGGGATTTTTATCTTCCAACTTGTGGTTTTTTCATCTTGAGGAGTTATTAGAATACATTCTATTTAAAAAAATTTCTTCATTTTTACTATATTTATTGACTCTAGTGTGTGTTGATTCACATGCACTAGTCTCTAGCCCATGGGGTTCAATATTTCCATTTGGGCCATGTTAGTTCCATCTTATATATAGGTATACTAGGGTATTCTATTTGGTTCCTTAAATATTCATATCAATTTGAGGTTATACATCTATCCTTGATGTCAGTATATAGTTTGATATGTTCTAGTAGTCACGAGGTTTGATTTTCTGATTATAAGGGGAAATTACGACAAAGCTCTAAAATATATCTCATTAAAGAAAGGCTTGAGTAACCATCGGTATTTTTGAAAATCATATTCAAGGAATAAATGGATTTTACAATTTTATTTTAGAAAATTTCATCTAAGAGTTATGAAAGAAATATAGAAATGATTTCTATCTGATGGAATTGATATTTATATATCTCTTTTTGGTGTTGACTAATCACAAATATTTGATGTTATTTCCATATTTATAATTAATATTTTGTAGTGCCATTCCACCATGAAGACGGTTTTACAAACCTATGGATATAGCGTCCAATGAACCATTACAATAGAAATCTCCAGTCAATCAAAATCATGCTGAGATAGTGGTGTGTGTGGTCCATGATTTGTGATTAGTAGACATGTATATCCCAGTTTTGGGTCCAGTAGTGGAACCTCAAAAGAATGAATCTAGAGATCAAATCATGAATATTCTTTAGTAAAAACTGCTGTATTTACAGGTCTCAAATGACCCTTTTGGGTATAAGGAATAATTAAAAAAATTTGATCTTATTTTTGAGATATTGGATATTCCAGATTAAATAATGGTGAAATGATCTACCTTCACAGTTAAAGGGACTAGAAGGATGTAGTTGGATTCAATTTTAATGGAAAAAAAACCTGATGGATTGGATTTGGATAAATTTAGAGATAATTTTGTAGAGTATTTCAATCCAAAATTAAAGGTTTTTTGTGATGTTTATGGAATTTATCATCTTACAATCGTGAAAAAAATCTTTGACATAATATAAATTTTTTTTGTTGAACTTCTTCTATTTTCTCCTAAGGTAGGGTCAAATAAAAAGATGAAGGCCCAAATATTAGAGATTTTTCTTCATTCTTATATTTTATTATGAGTTTTAATTCTAAAAACCACCACTTATATGGAAGTGATTTATATAAATGTTATTATTGAGCTTGACCTTGCTAGAATTTCAGGGTTGGTGCGAGTCTCTTCAACTCCATTGGGTGGTTTTGTCAGTTTCATTAATGAAAATAGGAAGAATGATGAGACTTAAGGTGGATCTTGAATGTATAAATGCACTATATATTCTACATTATCAATGAAAGGTTCATTAAATTGGTCTTAATGTCACAATATCATGAATTCGAAGAATATTTTTACCAAGGAAGGAAATATTTCTAGTTTGTGCGGTAGTTCACAACACTTGTAGAAGATCAGTCAGACCATTTCTTCCCTTTATAGTGTCATGTGATCATCAGAACTTAAAGGTATTGTGGTTAAATTAGATAATTAATCATCTAATGTGGTCCATCCATATCTATCTAGAATGAATATTCATCATAAAGTAGTAGAGTCTCTAGATGAAAATGATGTAGGTTCAATGATAGTGAGAGGTACAATCACCCAAGCTTCATCATTAGTGATTGATATATTTTATACCTTTTCATCTCATTCCTTCTTACTAAATAACATTATGAAAATTTAAAAACCTTTCTATAGGGATTATATTTTATGTGATATGTATTTCATTGACCCTTGGAATGAAGAGAGGTTAGGTTCTTTAACACCCCTTTTATTTATTATATTTTTAAGAGATCAATCCCATTTATGATTTTTTGGTTCTCAATGTGAAACTTATAGATGTCATTATCTTGATGGTTTATAGATTCCCCAAAAATATTGTATTGAGTATTATATCATGTTGATTTCCTATAGTAACCCTTATGGGGTGTGCCATGTTTTTGTGAGATAATGGGTCTTATGGTCAAGTATTGTTGTACCAACTCATCTGGATTCATGAAGGATGATATTTATGTTTTCCTTTGACCTGAAGTAAGAATCAATGTATGGTGATCTTCCTCCGGTGCTCATTGAGTTTCCTTACTTTCCTCTATCTGATATATATGACTTACCATCCATAAGGGATGTTGATATTTTATTGACTTGGTTCCAGGTACCGATCCCATCTACATTTCCTCTAACTAGATGAAAATAGCTAAATTGATGAACATAAACAAAATGTTGGTAGATTTTTTGAGTAAAGGAATTAGTCAACTGAGTTTTTTCATGCTGTGTTTTACATATAATTTGTGTGAATAAATTTTATTAAAACCATCACCATTATATAGATAACCAAAAACTCAACTATTTCGTGTTAAAGAGTTAGTATTCATTTAACCAGATTGATGTTTTTTGGATCAATTGAAAGGGGATATGCAGTTCATAAATATTTATATTTAGTCACATTTTCTACACCTTAGAATCAATGTTTCCTAAATACCAAATGCCACCTTCTAGATAAGGTATAGATATTACGAGTATCCTGATATGAATTTTTTTCTAACGAATGATTTTTTAGTAGTTATGGAGTTGATGAAAAAGTTATTCCATGTGTATATTGATTCGTTGGTGGTTGTATTTTTAAATTACATATTTATTTACATGGAAATAATGGATGACCATGTGAATCATCTAAGATAAAATCTCTAAATTTTGAATTATCCTCAACTTTATTCCAAGTTATTGAAATGTAATTTATGGATTTTGTAATTTGTTTTTATGGGACACGTGGTTTCAGAACATGAGATTTTATTTGATCTTGAATTGGTTAATGTTATAATGACAAAGAAAAACTAAAAAAATGTTTTTGAGATTCATATAATCATTAATTTAGTGGGGTATTACTACCTTTTCATTAAACATTTCTCAATATTATTAACTTTGATGAAAAATCTCACTCAGTAATGAGTAAAGATCATATGGACTTCAAAATATCTTCAACCTCAACATTGACTCTTCTATATGGTAGGTAGGGTATGTGGTCTTTTGTGATATTTGGAATCAAAAAATTCAGGCCATGCAATTTTTTACATGAACCATGATGTTATCCTAATATGGATATCCAAGGGAATAGTCCACTTTATAGGCTTCAATTTGACAACTCAGCAAGGAAAAATAGACTTATGAAACCAATGGTTTGACCATTCTATGTCAAGACTGATTTTACACAAAATGAAAATTGACCATGTCAAAATTCATAAATAGAACTTTTCTTCCACCGTATAGTAATTTTATCCAACCATATAGTGAAATGAACAGTTCATGAAACACTCATCTTAAAAAATAAATTCATTTTTGGTCTGAGGTGGTAAATTTTGGCCTCCTATGAACTGATGTATTTGCTGATCCCTTTTGGGGGATCCCCTTTTGTAGAATCCCCATTGTGGGGCCCCATTGCAGGATCCCATTTTTCTATGTGGATTAATGATTCAGCAAAGATTTCATTCACCACTACTTGTGAATATCCACACCCACTTTATGAATGAAGGATATTGGAAGAATATATAAACAAGGGAGGAATTGACATGATGTATGTTCTTAGATAATCAGAATAAATTCACTTCCGCAGAACCACTTAGGTAAAATTCATGAGGTTCATACTAGGGGGAGACTTCAAGATATCATTCCATGAAGGCCCACTTTTTGAGAATCCCTCCACAATTTAATCCCCTCACGAATTATGTTATGCCCAATGTTATGGGACCCCTTGTCATTATAGGTACAAGCCATCATTTTATTCCCTTCCTCATAGCTAAGAAATCACTTCATGATGGCCTATGTGGACAGTCTTATGCAGACATTCATATTTGGCCGGTTTTATGTGGATTACCCTTTGTGAACCCTCGATGTGGAAAACCCTTTATTAAGAACCTATATAGATCCCCTTAGTGAGTCCCCCCTTCATATCCCATTTGTAGAGCCCTCATGTGATTCCCTTATGTGGAAAATGCTATAAAACTAGATCTATGTCGAAAATGATATGCAATGAGTCCTTTCTGTCCAGTGGTTCATACCATGGTGGCTACTCCCTCACACCCCCACTTGGGATCATTGATGGTTTGCGGTCCTAGCCTCCAACCCGGTCCTTTATCTACCATTACTAACCCCTATTAATAATGGGCAGTCACACAGTGATCTTTTCTACCTTGCATGAGTACATTTTGAATTTTAACCTATATAGCCTTAATGTCCACCACATATATCACCATGATTTTAGATTCCCCTCATGGTTCTAGAAATATGGGAATCCTCATAGGTTTACACCTCAACTAATCCTTGAGTATCCTATGAATAGAGATACTCATCAAAGTTCCAGAAACAGGAGAATCCTCATAGGTGCAATCCCCTACCAAAACACTAAATGACCATGATTTTAGATTATTCTCATGGTTATAGAAACATAGGAATCCTACTAGGTGTATGCCCAAACAATACATGAGAAAAAATGGGTTGAGATATTCCACATGGTTCTAAAAACATTGGAATTGTCCTCAGAATCCCCCCAAAAAATCTCAAAATCACAATGAGTTGAGATACTATTCACGGATTTAGAAAAATGTGTATCCACCTAGGTGTAAGAGACAACCAATCCTCCAATTATAATGGTGTTATCTCATTCCATGTGACTGATCTACCACAAGATGTTCTTTCTCACACTAAACATGGTCGGCATGAGTTTATAGATCTGTGATGATCATTATATCTTCATTATGAATGGGCCTCCATTAAGAGAATACTCCATAAGTGTAATCCCCAAACCTTCAAAACAATGTGTTCATTTATTTCTATCCAAATAGGATACAAAGAAATCATCTCGGTGGTTCAAACCCAAAAACACTAACTTCTTGTAATCTTCTATTGGCTATATTCTCATTAGGTTTGTATCCAACCTAAAATGTTGCAACCCCTCTAGGTCTCCTCGGCGTCTTCATCATAATTATCACACCATACATGACAAGGAACCACCCACTATATGTCCTTACCAATGATGTTAAACTACATGGTTTGGTCCTTGTAACATGAAATTAAAATGTAATTTGTGTCTCTTTAAAGGACATACAACTATATTGGTTATGAATCCTTTCAAAAGGATATGTAAGAATCCCATCCCATTGGCTTGATCACGACATCAAAACACTATCCACCGCCTAGATAGTGGCAAACTCTAGAGATCCATACTAGTCCTCTTTAAAAAAAAGTATCACAAAATAATAAGGGAAAATAAGGAACCTATAATGAATATAAGGGTTTTCATCAAACACATGGTCTTGATCGGATCATTAGTACAAGGTTAACCAGTCCAACATTGGGATTTGGAGAGGATTCACGAACATGTGATAAATCTATAGGGGAGTCCCCAAGTCGAAAATAATTCCCTCTGAAAGGGTGTGTGGACCCTAACCTCCAATCCTCTTAGCAATGAAATTTTTGAAGACATCATTAGAAAAGTCGCAATGACCGCCTACCTTTGGAAAGTTGGTCCCCATAAACTCGAAAAGAGTGTGGGTTTGAAATCAAAGTGGAAACATGAAATGGTGAACCTAGTGTCAATCTTTCAACTATTCCATCCTTTCACAATATAATTTCAATCCATTATCATCTAAAAAATTTGCTCAATATGAAACCATTAACTATGAAAGAAATTGATTGACCATGAACTCTTATATGCGATGTTGTGATGGCAGGTGTCATGTTTGTGTTTTGTATAAAAAATAATCATGATTTCAATCCAAATGGCTTATACAAATATGCCAATGAATTTCATGATCATCATAATAGTTGGTAGAATCTATAGGATTACTAAACCCAACCAACATACATTACATTGATATTCCATGTGGGGCATGGAAAACATATCCTCTTGGTTTTGATGCCTACAATAATCAACGTTGAACTTTCAGTGCCTGGTGGAAAATATACTTGTGTGGTAGTATCATTACAATTGATCTATTAAAACACTATAAGAAGATCAGTAATATCTTCATAGGATGAAGCCCCATAGGTCATGCTATCTACGAAAAGCTTCAAGGAAGTAAATGGAACTTGTTTTCACATCCAATAATTTTGGGGTCCTATACCTGGATGGTAGTAACTCATTATTTCTATATATTAGAGAGGTGGGGGATGAGTTACAACATCACATGGAAACCACATAGGATCCACTGAGGAAGTGACATGTTCACAATGGTCATTATTATGAATATGTGACCAAAATTATACATGAAAATGAAGACAAAAAAAATCTTATCCCGACCATCAAGATTTAGGCATTGAAAAGGATAGCCTTCCATTGGGAGATAGTCATTGCAACCTCTAGGAACATCCAGGTCTGTGTAACCTCCAACACGTTTAAATCCCATCAGTGCATCCCGATAGTGTATTAGGACCAATTCATTGTTATTGGTGGATATAAGCTTTAATCATTTACATGGATAGCCTCAATTATATAAGAATCATATGGAAAACTGTACACCATATGTATGGGGGAATTTTTGTCCCTAAACTCATCTCCAATATCATATATTAGTAAGAAACATGTATAGAACATAGATATTCCTCCCACAAGAAAATCAATGTTTCCTCCCAGATATTTCCAACAAGTGAATTTCATTCATGTGGTAAAATCAATGATTCCACAAGAAAATAAATGTTTCCACCCATTGAATTATGATTGCTTCAATTATCCCATTATACTATGACATAAACTATTTACCCACCATTGGGAAGAAATTATCTACTAGTTTAGGTTAGTAATCTAATTTTTTAATATGATCATGATATTTCAAGGATTAAAATATTATCTAGTTGACCATAAGGATTCTATTGAAGGTTGACGTGCACTGGTAAAACTAGATAGTTAGTTTTATCTTCGGTGGGTGGATTCAACTCCTCCACCCCCAAGTTTAGGATCAAAAATTTATCTACATTAGATAGAGTGGGTCATTTAGAAAATAATCCCACCCACTCTTCTTCTATTTGTATCTTAATGTCGAGATCCCCAGTACAATAAAAGGATACCAAGATCGGATTATTTGTTCTTAACATGGAAAACCCCACCATTGGTCGGTATAGTAACCTTGAATTTGGGTCTATATCAAGCTAAGAAACTATCTATCAGAAATTTCTTGTCTAATTCATATATACACTGAGTAAAATTATATTCCTTGACCGCGATTACTGAAAAAATATGGAAATTAGAGAGTCATGAATTTTTTTCAAGATGTAAGGGTCTAACATATTCCATAGAAAAGAAATCTCATAGGAACGATTACTGATGATAAGTGTAAAAAATATATGGGATGAGTCATTAACTATGTTTCTTCATATGAAGTAACTTGGTGATTTTAGTGAGTTTGATACTATAGCACAATGTATAGCGAATGTTATACATAGTACTAGGGAAAGATATTATCAAGAAACACCAATGCAGATAAGAAATCTAGGGAAAGTTGAAATAACTATTGCAAACACCAAGCTAAGTATAATGAGAACACCTCATATTGTACAGAGGAAGGATTAAATTTATTCCTTCAACAATGATCATGTTCCTAGGAAATTCTCTATTTCCCTATAATACAAACTAATCATGCTTCCAAAAATCAATAAGATAGATTAATCATGGTAGGATGACCATCCACATTACTTCCATTATCATCATATAATAGGATAAATGATATAAGGATGCTTCATCATCAATGATATTATATATAGGATGATTGATGATAGCACATTTCATTGGATGACCCCAATGACCATGTGAAATATGTTTCAAACATCTTCCTGGAAAGGGTACCAACACAGAAAATGAGATATTCAATTGATGATGAGAACCAAGTCAACTGTGTTTCTATCATCATTCTATCAACTCAGTCTGAAGAATATCATTTTTTATTATAAGAACACTCATGATAATTATGAATTTAAATTTCTATAATCTTCAGAGCCCTATAAGGTTTTCTTACCCTCTTCCCTAAGTGTTGCTAAATAAGGGCTTGTGATACCATCCCGTCCTCTATAAAGGGAATTATCAACCATATTTATGCTATAGAATGAATCATTGATTGAAATTGTGGATAATTTCGATAACAGATCAAATATTAAAAGTCTATGTGGAGATTCCCATCATTTTCCACCCATCCTACCCATGAGAAAGGAAAGGGGGTCAGTGACACTTTTTCTTCTCATACCCTTTGGGAAAATAGGTCTATCTTTGTCAAATTATCGATCAATCTATGGAAGTAATAAAATGAGTATCAATATGAAGTAATTATGAATATGTTTCATAGATATTTTACCCATGATTTAATTATTGAATCCTCATATAGAGTTCTTACATGATGTATAGTTTCCCATCCCACAATGCTGGGTGAATTTTTAAAATTTTCACCCCCTCATAAGTTAAAGTCAAGACCGTGTTCCACATCACTTAGTCCACAAGGTTGTGGGATTTTTTATATTTTAATGTCCCCTAGCACATAAGGCTAAGAGAATTTTCATATTTTCTACCCCCATCATCAGTTGATTTTAGGATATTTTCCTATCTCAATAGTTTATAAAAACATTTAGGATAGTCAATGTTCCCCATTATATGGAAGATACCATCCACATTCATGGCCTCTAATGCTTTAGATTATCCCATTGAATTGATCAAGATAAGGGAACTTCCTCTGAGATCACTAATTTAGTCACGTTTCCAAAATAATTGAGGCATATGTGATATAATGGGGAATAAGTGATGCCATCTATCACATGATGATAGACAATGGAATATGTACTCCTTCCAACCAAAAAATTTCCCCTAGTATTTTTCCCATTCAATGGAAAATTATTTGATCATGGTATAATGAGAAAAGAATCTAGAATATGAAGATCTAGATAGAATCTAAATTACTACTCCTACCATCTATTAAAAGGACAGACTATTGAGGTAAGATTTGTCTTAAAGAGTTGGATTCATATTCAAATTGATCTGGGATAATGGATCTACTAATACCCAAATATAAACACCAGCCACATGATAATACTAAGCAAAACACACAATGTGTTTCAGAGACTCTAGTCCAACCATCCTTCTAGTATAGATAAATTAAGGTCTACACCAATAAATCATAGGATATGGCTAAATACATTTCATTTTTATAGGAACACAACCTCCTTGAGATACCAAGTATTAGGTGACCCACTAAAGTATTCATGAAAAATCATCCAAATTATTTTCCCTACCACTAAATGTTGGGACATGTAACTAAGAATGCTTAATCTTCAAATATCACCTCCTGAAGCAAGTGAATGAATGCCTATTAGTATTAGGGAATCAAAAGACACATTCCACAAGAATGATAGTTATTCTCACACCATGAGATGATCACCATTCCTAATGAGTTATGAACATGAGTTTCTAATCATAAGACCCTATACCGCAAGACATCATCAAGGTCATAGTTGAAGGAACTTAAAATACACGACACCATAATCCAAGTTTTAATACTTTAAACTAGAAAACCACAACCGTCTAATCACATGATATAAAATTGAAAAACATGATCCCTAGTATCCCATATAAAAAACATGGAATTCATCACATGATAAGTTTGGGATTCCTTATATAACAAGATGTGATACCCTATAAAATGAACAGGGGATACCTCATATAAGAGAAAATAGATTCCATGGGAAGACAACATGAAAAAATTCCCCAACCTTTGGGTGGAAATTAACGTACTTTCCTTATAACTGTAAAATACTAGTTCAATATCCTTGAAAAAAGCCATTAAAATGTAAGGCTCATTCTCCATCACGTAAATTTGTAACACATGATGTCATATGTTCTCAACGAAGATGATGTCATGCTCCTTATGTTGTTCTCTTACCATGCCACATCATAGAACTACACGCAGATTGATTCCTTCCTAAACATGATATATAGTGATTCTTAGACCTCCTATCTTAGGAACAACCACAAATTTACCCCCTTTATAAGATGGGGTTTAGTACACGTTGGACACTATAGCCTCTCCTCATGATGGGCTTGTTTCTTGCTAGTAAAAAAATCAATCTTTCAGCAACCAATGGGCAATGATGTTTGATATGAAAACTATAGAAACCATTATTCGTTTCTTCATGACTATGAACTGTATATTTTTACTTATTGAATGACCCTAAAAGGTAGGACCGATATCATCCTAGTCACAAGGTTTTATACAGTTTGACAATATCTTCATCACAAGACAATAAAATGTAGTCTTACCCTATAAACCAAGAATTTGATGCCTTAGGAAACATTATCAGGAAGCCTCATGTCGCAAAAATTGGTTCTGTATCAGGAGATGATTTCCCGGAACACCTAGGTGACATTTATGAGACTCTATGCATTCTTTTTCTAATCTCATAACCTTCATCCTTGCCACATGAAGTTAAAATTAATGGTTTCTCAGACTATATACATCTTGATTATCACCCCTAAGAGATATGTACCATCACACAGATTCCACATCTAGGTCTAAAAAACACTTGATCAAATCCCATTATCATTACTTATAATTTCCTTTGTGTGGTGATAGAAAACTTTCAACTCCTTGTTTATCAAAATGAGTATAGTTCGCATGGGATTAAAAGTATTGGTAAATTATTTCCCACATAATTGTGCAATATCAGTTCAGGCTAGGGTTAACATGCTTCTTTACTTAATGAATTAAAATGAACACTAAAATTCTTTACCACATAATTATAAACATAATGGTTGATGTCTCTTGTAATATGATAAAGTGTGCATGGTTATGGCCCTTGTCCAAGAAGACAACTATGCTGGGTGTCAGTCTCCCACCAATAATCATTCCATGAACTACATGTGGATTGAATCTCTGTTTAAATGGATATTGTTTGACACCCATATCCGATATATTGGTCTATCCATAATATAAAAAATTCCCTCACACTATTATGTATGAACTCGATCTACATAAGAGGGAATATTTTGGGTTCTCACCCCTATTGTGAGTCTGTATTCAATGAAAAATTCCTCCTCTCCACATGAATGTATAATTAGTGCGGGTAATATTTTATGAACAATGTGTGGATTGATTGTTTCTTTGAAAAGATATGTAGAGACACATAGAATCTCTGTCTTGGGCCTTACTACAAAAAAATCTCACCACTCTCCTCTGTTAGAGTTTGATCTTCATGTGTAAGTCTGGCACAAGTTTTAAATTTATTTATAAAACCTTACTAAAAAATGATTTTTCCCTATATGAGATCTAGATAAACATGGGGGAAGTTGTTTATAAAAAATTCTTGTATTTTCCCATTTCAATGAGATACATAGTGAAGTATGGACCCTTAGTCTAAGGCCCAACCACATGATATTAATCACAAGTTAGAATATCATCAATCCAATTCAGCCCTTGAGTCCCCTCTTCGCATCATGTTTGTTATGGATGTATGACTATGATATATCACCCCACTATTTGGAAAAGTTATGTTACCCTAATCTATATATACCCTTTTTTCTAATCACATGATATTAAAATAAACTAAATTTTTTCTTAGCTGCATGCCATTTTAATTGTGTTTTGTATGGTATAGCCTATATGACTATAAACATCTCAAGGAGGTCACTCAAAAATTATTAGTCAATATCCATGATTCCCCAATACATGTTAACTTATTGATCCACTATTTTGAGGTTTAAAGGAACTATCCTTTCATTTATGGTTCATTCCACCTTCCCATTTATCATTTATTAGACCTTGATGGTATAATCAGGGAATTTTCCCAAAACATTGGATCCGCTTAACCTAATACACAACTTCTTATGGATAAATCTTCAAGTTCATTAATTTGATTAATACCATTATATATTTATTTCAAGGTAATATTGGTAGAAATGTTTAATTGATCTGAATACCCAGTCCTATGACATGATGGTGAATAGAACATTTTTCACCTAAGCCTATGATGTAATCCCTGGTATATGTTTTTTTCTTTGAGGAAAGGTCCACTTGAACCCCATGTGATTTTACCAGAATAATTATGGTAATTTTTATAATACTCCCCTTAATATCCATAGAATTTTCATGGAATTAGTTTTTCACCATTACTCATGGTTATTCTACTCTAGCCAATCTCCAGTCCTAAATAAGACATTTGAGGACATGACATATTGTGTCCACTTTCCAATGTTAAAAATGATTAAGATTTTTTTTCATGATATCATGCTTTATGACTACTATTGAAGATAATCTAATTGTTCCACCTTGCACAAACTTAAACTACATTGAATGGTATGGTCAATTAAACTCACATTCCATATGTAAGAGTTGGATCTACATAAGATTCCATAATATATGGTTATCTATCCATAATCCTTTTGAAGGATGAAAATTTACTTTTCATATAAGCATCCCAAACCAATGTAAGGTTACTTTAAACATGCTTAACAAAATCTTTTTATCGGTTCAACTTTTCCAGGTTACATGACATCAAACTGTACAATGGTTTTCCTCGCAAGATGGTGATAAACTACATTTCAAACGCCCTTTTCACATGAATTTAATTCAAATAATAATCGTAAAATCTACACGAGGTTAAAATATGGTGTAAGGTCTTCTCCATATGACACTAAAATATAGAACATATAGTTTCTTATAATATATTGTTAAACTGAATGAAAAAAGTTCCATTCATTCATCCTATTACCTACATGTGTGATAGATTCATGTAAAGGTATCTAGTATATGATCCCTTTCTATAAATAAGTAGAGTGGTTTAATACTGCAATTTTTAAAAGAAAGTTAAATCCTCTATCTTGGGTACATACAAAGATTGTATGTACCATTATTTTCCCCTCGAAAAAATCAATCTTTAGTTGCTAGGTTCACTAGCCTAGGAAGCAATTAGAGCACATCTCTATTTCTCAAGATCCATATGAGGTTACCTAGTCCCATAATAACTTTAAAAGTTATGAAATTGTTCTATCTTGAATGACCCTAAACTTCTTAGAGAGGCCACCCCAATGTGTCCTTACGTTTTCAAGTAAGATCCAAATGTGTGCAACATCCCCTTGGAAACATGGACCCTTGATCATGAATCTATATAAAATAATTGATATACTTCAATATACAAATGAGATAGATCTATGTAGGATATTTCATCAAATAATTATTCATTAATTAACCCATGTTAAAATTTTTATCCCCTATATATGATCTTAGTCTACATATAATCCCAATTGTTATAACTATATAAGGATTTATTCCCAAACAATGGGATACGTAGGCTGTCTGGATCCCTTATCTTGGACCCAAACAAAATTTAATTTTCACATAATTCCATTTCTATCCTAGAATATATTAAAATTATTATTTTAGGTAATATTCACCTTGATCTAAGATTTCCCATATGGGAAACCAATTACAGTTAGATGATTACTCATATTTGTAACAAAAAGGTTATCCCTTCAAATAACCCAAAAAACCGAAGTATGTTTCTCCTCTTGGTGACATTCAAAAGAGAATAGTTGAGATCCTCATTTTGAAATCATCCTATCAAGGGTGTGAAGACTCCATATAAAACCATATGATTTTGGAATGCGTAAAAGTGACATATAGTTACCATATAATTAGATTGTTTTTGTTCTAAAAAAAATCCAATTACAGTGGTGGAATTTTATTGACATGAAAAAATTAATTCCATGCACTCTTCTACAAGACCCATGATACAATAATCACATGGATAGTCAAGGGTGTATTACACTTCATAGGATTTTATTTGACTACTCATGGATCCCATATAGACTTATAGATTAAAATTTATGACTATTTTATATCAGGACTGATTTTATAAAAAATGAAAAATGAAAAAGTATAAAATCTAAAATAGAACATTTCTCACACATCAGATAAATTTTCATTGTCCACATGGCTCCATGAATGGTTCATGAGATACTACTAAAAAATAAATTATTTTGTGGTCCAAGGTGGTGCATTTGGGCCTACCATGAACTAAAGTCTTTGCGGAGCCCCTTTAAAAGAGGCCCTGTTTAGAATCACCTTTTCAAATCTCTTTTATTGGATCCACTTTTTCTATGTGGATGAATATTTATAGATACCAGTTATTAAACAATAAATATAAATATCAACACCCACTTAAGGATTTAAGGGTATAATAAAAACATATATACAATGGTGGAATAAACATATAGGATGTTCTCAGATTCTTTGATGGAATTCAGATTCCAAGAACCACTCGGATGAAATTACTAAGTTTCACAATGGGGAGGGAATTTTCAATATAATATCATGAAGGTGAATTATAGGAAAATCCCTTTCACAATATAATCCCATCATGAAACATTATATTCCTTATTCTATGTTACCCCCTTATCGTTTGCAGTATAAGGTGTCATTGTATCCCCTCTTGAATATAGAAGTAATCACTTCATGATGTTCTATATAGCCAGTCTTATAAGGTCATTATTATTCATAGAGTTCTATGTAGATGACCCTTTGTGAATCCCCTTTTTGTATGGCCCTTTGGAAATCCCCTATATGTATCACCTTTTTGAATGTCCCTATGCATAACTCCTCTAAGGATCCCCTATGCAGATATCCTAGGCAGAGCCCCTATGTGGAAAATTATATTCAGAAATACATATGCATAAAATGATATATGGCTAGACCTTAATGCCCATTATTCCATTATATAGGGGTTGTACCCTCAAACCCCTTCTAGAGATTGTTGTAGGGTTGTAATCATGGGCCTCAGTCTCATTCCCCTCTCTATTTTCATTTAACCCTGATGATTAATGGATAGTTTCTCCCTGAAAGTTTCCGGCTATGAAGAGGAAATTTTTGGTTTCTTCCTATAAAACACTATTGTACACCTCATATATCAAAATTAGTTGAAATTATCATCATGGAACCATAAATATGGGCATAATTCCTGGTGTATTCCCCAACCAAACCTCTAAATTACTAAGAGTCATGATACTCATCGTGGTTCAAAAAACATAGGAATCCTCGTAGGTGTAATCCCCAACTAGACCACTAAATAACCATGATTTGAGCTTCTCCTCATGGTTTCGGAAACATAGGCATCCTCATAGGAGTAAGCCCCAACCAAACCTCAAAATCACCATGAATTGAGAAAATTCTCATGGTTACAAAAACATGGCCATCCTTCTAGGTGTAAAACCTAACCAAAACTCTAAATCGCCATGTGTTGAGATACACCTCATGGTTTCATGAATATGGTCATCATCTAAGGTTTAAGACCCAACCAAACCTCCAAATCTAATTGTGTTCTCTCATACACAGTGACTAATCTTACATTAGCTATGTTTTCCCACACCTAGCTTGACTCTTGTGGTCTTAGAGAATTATGATGATCATCTGTAGGAATTATAAAAGGTCCTACATTATTTTAATACTATATAGTTGTAATCCCCAACCCTTTCTTACTATGTGGGTTTTGATTGAGGTCCAAATGTGATATATATGAATCCTCCCTAAGTCTCAAACTGAACACCCCAAACTCACCATAATCTTCTATAGGACTTATTCCCAGTAAGTTCATACCCAAAATAGAAGGAAGCATCCCCTCTATTTCACCCAGGCTGCTTCATTATAAGTCCCACAACATCCATGACTTGGAACCTTCTACATAGATATCCTTGACACTTGACATTAAACTACACTATTTAGACCTCATCATATTACATTAAAATGCAATATGTTTCATTTTATGTGTCACTGATCTATGTGGTTTCCAGTTCCTTTAACTTGGATACATAAGAAACCCATATCTTGGCTTTATCAAAACTTCAAAACACTAACCACCTCCCGAGATGACAATAAACTCCAGTGATCCCAACTAGATTGATTTATACAATCGTATCAAAAATTAATAATATTTGATGGGGAACCTCTAATGATTATAATGGTTTACATCAAACACATGGTCTCAATAATTTTATTATCACATGAGTAACATGTCATGTACTATAATTTGAGAAGGATTCACAAATATGTCATAAATCTATAAGAGAGTCCCGAAGTAGGAACTAATTTCACCAAAATGGTGTGACAAACTCGACCTACCATAATCTAAACTAGGGACTTTTCAAATATTTCATTGGAAATTTCCCAATGACCACCTATATTTAGAAATAATATATTCATCAACTTGAATTGAGTTAGAGCATGAAAGCACATAAGAATAAGTAACACATCAGTTTTGGGTTTGGGATGCGTTATCACATAGGGTAATCACATGATGGACTATAGTTACCAATGACATAGGACACATAATAATAAAAATTCTACTCATGGTTTTCAACTACTTACAATGATGTATTCTCTTAACTACTTGTAGTATCGCCTTTTTAGAAAATGATTTACTATTTATTATGATCACAAAATCTTGAGTTATATATTCTCAAAAAATATTTGAATCTTCATCAAAAGATATAGGTGTAATACCAAAGATATTTTTATTTAAAAATTTCATACATCATAATTAATAGGAATTTCATTGATGATTGTTTGTGTAGGAAAAATTTGAACTAGACTATAATGGAATCATTATAATAGTTTATCTTGACGGATATATTTTCCCATATAAATTTTAATAGTATGGTTGGATGAGACTGAGATTGTTATGGAAAGTATATAGTTTAAATCTAATTTTATCATAATGATTCGTATAAAAGAGGAGATAAAATATATTTTCTAGGGAATTTGGGACACTCATGATTGGTGGAGATCATCAACAAGTGGGTGATATCTCCTAGTTGTATCCTATGCGTTAGGAGGTAGTACTTAATATCATTACTAGTAAAAATAGTTATGATGGGTGATTTCATAAGTCCTTGTGGGCAGTACATGATTTAACCATGAAAATGGTATATCATATATGGTGAAGATTCTTGTGGCCATGTATAATATGAGAGGTTGTTGAAATTTTTCTCATTATTTTAATAGTAGTCATGCCAATGCCTAACAATAGATATATTTGAGTTTAATTTAGTCCCTTCCTATGATTTCTTGTAATTAGAATAAGATTTCTATCGACATTGTGGATGTGATTCCATTTTAATCATGAGAGAAGAACATGATATGGGTAGTGATCAATCAAATAATCAAATAATCTCACATTATTACAATTCCCGATACCGCTCAAGTTTAGGAATTGGGATGTTTTTATGTGAATGAGACCATTTGATTTCATACAGTTTCATCTATAATATATTATAATATTATTACTTGATTCACTTCTTATTTTTTGAGATGATACCTTGATGTGATGGTATCCAAAGTTAGTTTGTGAATCACAAGTCATGTGCAGATGAATTGTTAGATATAATTATGTAAATAGATTCTTGAAGTCATGTTTCATGGTTGTTTTCTTAACCGTATTTTAAAATGGGATGGAAAATGTTTTCTAGTTGAGTTTTCATTTAACAATAGTTTATTGATTCCCACCATAATGGGACACTTTGAGTGATTATATGCCTAAAACATTAAATCTACATTTTGATTTCTAGAGATTGGTGAAGCTTACTTGGTTGAGACTGCATTATTCCAAGAGATAGAGACAAAGATTTAGTTGATTCATTTGATAATGGTGATGGATCAATGCCAGTATAAACCCTAGGTTGACCATTGTTGACATAAATTTGTGTTTACAATAGGTGAATCAGTGATTATGGTATTTTACCTCATTTGGAACACCAATGTGTTGGTAAACTAGGAAAATTAGTACTAAGACACGTTTGATCATTTTTTGTGGTTGAGCATATTGGAAATGTGGATTACTATGTTACATTTCCACCTTAGTTGGAATTTATTCATAATGTGTTTCACAATTCACTTCTCAGAATGTATCTCCATAGACTATATCATTTCATGAGAATGAAAGACATTGATGTAGAACCTGATTTATCCATGACTAAGAATTCAATATGGATTATTGATTCCAATACAATGTTTCTTTATTGAATGTCTATATCTCCATTTCGAGTTCTTTAGAAACATCACTCTAATTGACATTAGAATTAGGGTAATAAAGTAGTGATGCGAGGTTAGTGGCCTCAAATCATTAATATGTAGTCATCTATAAATTATTTTTTGGAGTAAAAGTCATTTATAGTGGAGATATTTTAACACCCTGTTACCCATATTCCTCTACTATTATCCTTTTTGTTTGATCATCTTTTTTAGATATTGTTTTGAGTAATTTTTAGAGAATTTATGTAACACCCAGAGATTTTAAAGATTTTTTCTTGAATTAAGTTAATATTTTTATATTTTCACTTCACAAAACACTAAATAAAGATTTTTTTTATTATATAACAGTCCTATGTTTTGGATTATGTTATACGCAACACCAAGTGAAGCTTTCACTACATGAAAAATTGACATGGCTTGTGTTACATTCAAAACTGAATTTCTCAAAAGCAAAACATTACTATTATAATTATTAAAATAAGATAGTTATAACCTAGTGGTTATACATGTAATATGAATGGTAATAAATAATTTTTTAACATTCATTACAATGGTTTTGATAATGAAAAATACATTTTTTGGGACAATATTTATATGTTTAAAACTACTATTTTCTACAATGAACTATTTTTCATGTCCTTCTATGAAAAATAATAAAATTTATATTAGAAAATCATAGAAATTGATTTTCATAAAATAAAAATTATTTTGGAATTCATAAAATTAAAATTATCTTAGGGTGATTTTTTGTTATTTTTCTAAAAGGTTTTAACTTTTTGACGAATAAGGAAAAATATTTTACAGTAGTTAAAAACATACTTTATCATTTAAATAATTTTTTTACATTAAATTGATTTTAATGCCAAAATAGAAAAATAATACATATATTAAACCAATATAGGTCATTGGAATCATCTTTACAATATATTTAGATATAAAAAATTATTGAACTTTTGAACGTCTCTTTTACCCACCATCTAACCACATTTTGAGGATTGGCAGTAAATGTATTTTTTACTACTTCTCTGAATTGAATTTCAAAAAACATATATAAATTGATTTAATAAGGGTGAAATTTTTTATCTAATAGGATTAAAATATTTTTTGGTGAATAATTACTTTTAATTTTTATTTACCACAGTTAAAGGTAAATAGGGTAATTAAAGGTAATAAAATATTATAATAATATAAAATTACCCTAAACGTTATCCTAATTTCTTTGTATATGATTTTTTAGACTGAAATAATTAATAGTTAAAAAATATTATCCCTTTTAATCTACTTTTTTAAGATTAATTCATTTATTATATTTTGTTTAAGGATGAGTTAAAAGAGTCATATTCATAATTAAATAACTAAATCATGTTTAATATATGGTTATACATAAGATATACTTTATTAAATTATTAATATTGAATATAATTACCTTATATTCATCATTATATTTTATTTTTAGATTTTAGATAAGAAATAACTTAATTAAAGGCTTCTATAATAATGATGAAGTAATTATTTAATTAATTGTGATATCAAATAAATGACATTTAAAATATTAAAATAAATATAATTTGAATTAATTAATGATATAGAAAATTTTTATAGATGTATTATACATATTATTTAAATTGTTTAAGTTTTTTTTGAATTTATCAGTTTGGTTTGATATTTTAAAAAATGAAAATATTTAATAGTAATAAAATTTCAATAATTGATATTTTAAAATAAATACTATTTTATTAAATGATATAAAAGTTATAAAAATATAAGATTATTACTAGTAACTTGGATATTGTCAAATATTTCATTAATTATTCAATTTTAATTATTTTTTCATTTTATAGTTACCATGTTAACCCTATAGTGTAAAAATACAAGAAGACATGGTAAGAGTAAAACTGTTTAACTGAGGGTTAAATCCAAAACATAAGGTTAATTTTATGACCAAAACAAATATAAAATTAATTTTATAATTTTATTTATACTCATATATATTTTATAATATATATAAATTTCTTTGGATATATTTTAAACCAAACATTATTTTATAATAAATTAATTTTTTAAAATTATCATAAAGTTCCACTCACCTCTCTTATAAAAGGGAACTTATCCTTCACTTTAATTCACCCCTCCAAAGTCATTTGGATCATCAAGACCCTTCCCATTTACTCTTATAACCTCCATAAATTAATCCTATAGGCCATAGTTTTGGGATACATCCAATGTAAGGAGTCCATTTGTGCAAATCAAAAGGAGACACTCAAAGAAGAGGTAATTATTTAACCAATTCAATTCGATTTCTTTTTTTATTATACTTTCTCTTACTATGTTGTTTCCAAAAACAATTAATAAATAAAATATATAATATGTTATGACACGTTTTTATGATAATTCTATAACCATATTCCCCTTTTTTCCTATCCATGAAAAACAATATCACCATGCGTGCATACAAACAACTTATTGTCTCTACACTGTGGTGTAAACTATTTTTTATGTATACGTAATTTCTATAGGAATGAAGATGAATATAAATGATTTAAATAATAAATATGACATAATATAGTTTCTTTATAATTCATATTCCACCAAATTCCCAGCCTTTTACTAATATTTAATGATATCATCGCCCGTGCGTACGTACGACATATTGTATTGATGACCTGATGACATTCATCTTCCATGTTCACCATTCCTGGATGATTATAATATATATATTATTAATAATTATGAAATATATTATTTAATAATTCTACTAGAATCATATATATATATATATGCACATATATTTCATTCAGTTATTTCCATTCGATACGATAAAAATGGAAACAACATTCATGCGTACGTACGACCTACTGTCTCTATGAACGCTGTATTAAATTTAATATATATATATATTATATATATATTATATATATATGATATATAAATCATGTTATACATTTTGTAAGTAATTAAATTATGATTTAATAATACAATCAAGAATAACAAGTAAAAACACATACTATAAAGAAAGCGATTATTACTGAAAATGTTGCTTTGACATTGAAATTATGAATAAAAATGTAATGTAAAGACATAAAAGAATCATAGATTATATAATAAATATTATTAGGACTCCTATATACGTTATTAATTTGTTTAAAACCATTATTCATGAGTTTCAGATACATATAGATAGTGTAGGACTTATGGTAAGGGAATTTTGTCTCACTTTTAATTTTCGTGAGATGTAAGCCATGTTCACCACCAGTTTCTTCTGTTTGGTGTATGTACTTATCCTATTATATTCGATATCCTGAATATATTTATATTCATCATATTTAATGATTTATTTTCTGATATTGGGTATATTATTTAAATTTTCAAAGTGGTATGAGACGCTTTCAATGTTTAAGAATTAATCCTATATCCATTTCAATATTATTGGTATTATCATACAGATTTTTTTTATTTTTATATAAAGGATTATAAAGAAAATGTTATGAAATATTTTAATTTCATTAAAATTATATCAAATGAAATATTTTTAAGGTTTTGGTAAGGTATAATTTCACAATCTCATTATTATTCGAGATTGTTTATACATAGTCATTCACTAGGGTTTATTTATCATCCATGCCCATGTATTCTAAAAATGGTTTCATAAGATGTTTTACTATTCTCATATGGATTTGTAATGTCATTTTATGCATTTTTACATTTTACTACATGGTTTGGAAGGAATATTTCTTTCGTTTTCCATGTGAGGTACTTTATGACTTTTCTAGTAAATATACGAGAAGAAGGTTTTTTTAAATTATACAACATGAATGGATTTTTATGCTTTCATAATGCCTTATTTCCATGATGCTTATTTTATATGATTTAAAGGTTATTTAAAATGAAATTATTATTTATTATATTATGTAGTGCTTTAAAAAAAATAATTTTTTTTTGAAGAAGAATGAATATTTTTCTCATGAATTAATATCAAGTGTTTTATCCAAATTATATTCCATCTAATATTAAGGGTATTTTTCAAGTATACTATGAATATTATTCTTATGGTTGATTATGATTACTATGTAATTATATTTATGAAATCCATTTTTTTAACATGGATTATGATACGATCGAATGTTGTTTATGAAACCCATTTTTTTCATTGGGTTATGTTTCAGATAAATGTTTTATGTTTTGTGGTATATAAAAGAATGATTTAATTATGAGATTGGTGGGACCTATATGTCCCTAAAATTCATTGGGTAATGATTTTTATCTTATCAAATAAATTAATATTGTTCTGGGAGTGATCCTTGACTACTTAGATGACCATGAGAGTGAACCATGACTACCAAGTTGGTATTACGAGTGAAATTATGCTAGTAAGATGGCCATGGGAGTGAATTATGACTACTAAGATAGTATAATGAGTGAAACATTACTACTAAGATAGTTTTGGAAGAAATGCCTTAACTACTATGGAAATCAGTATATGATTATGTCTCTGCGACAATTCCATATTTTATTCATGTGTTAGGCTTTCTTGACATATTTTCTTTATTTCCTTATGATTAATGTCTTCTGAACTGAAATTATTTATGCCCTAATTCATTTATATGATTATTTTTATGTAGGGTATGATCTTTTATTTTCATTATCATGTGCTCATACCATTATGAAAATGATTATGATTTCATATCTCTATTTCTTACCCTTATTGAGCATTTGAGCTCACCGCTTTCTTAGGTTTCCTTTCCCATTTTTACAAAGAAAGTTTTTAGGTAGTGTTAATAAAGTTGGAGATCATTATGGAAGATTTTAATGAGCTTTCAAAAGGATATAATATTTTGTTTCCATGTTTCCAAAGACACTAAACTATTACAGTCCTCAGGCATGTAATATTTTAATGTACTGAATAATCTCCTAAAATGATATAATGTCCATGTAAGTTAAGCCTGGGTCGCTATAGTTTGTATTAAAAGAAAGGTTTAGTTATAATTTGGGATCTAGAATGTGGAATATTTAGTGAAACCCCTAGGTATATTTCTACTGATATGTCTGTGGATGTCTCTAAGGATAAGTATAAGGATGGGTCAACATTTAGAAACATTTACTCAAATTTTTGTAAAGGTTAGAGCGAGTGGTTTCCCTAAAATACTTCACTTTATGGATACTACAGGAAGATGTGTCTCTAGAATAGATTTAACTTGGAGTAGAAACACTGAAAAGATGTTCTAGGCCTGACTTAGGTTAATCTGGTACGCGATAATAGCCCTTGCCACACACCTAGAGTGACACTCCTGGGGGGATATGCATTGGAAATTCACAAACTCTTCACGAACCATAATGAATAATATAGATATAAGTTGGCTATGAAAAACATAGGATGAAACAAGGGTGTCGTGTATGAAGGAAGGTGTTGTGATTTGGAAATCCCAAAAGCAAATCATTTGATGACTATGCAGTTTTCAACTATGATAAGTAATTCTCACACTATGCTTTTGGTTTTAGTTATTGGTGGGAATTAGAAGGAATTGGATTAATTATGAATTTGATGGATGATTTGTTGATGAGTGTTTAAGTGGGATGATCACTAGAGTGGAATATATTATTGTCATGCCTAAACATTTTTTAAGGTATATGATTAAGAATTCCTACCTTAACCAACTCTTGGACTCACCATGGAGGAAAAAGAAGGATATAATCGAGAGTTTGGGTAATGGAGACCATAGAGGAAATAATATTGGGTTTCCTTTGTGTCAAGAATGTGGAAAGAATCACCTAATTGAATGCCTTATAACACCACGAAGATGTTTTGATTGTGGAAAAGAAGGACATAATGAAAGTTACTGCAAGGTAAAAATGAATAGTTCAGTTAACAAAATGGATGAGAATATTAGCCTACCTAATATATCATCAAAGGATAAGTGTTTTAAGTATAGAGTAAATGGTCATTATGAAACCTAATTACCCAATACAAAATCTCTTTATGGGAACCAACAATATGAAAAAAGTAATGGTTACAATGCTGATGACTAAGGGACTACAAATGAAATGTGAAAAGAAAGAGGTATTATTTAATACGATAATGTATCCATGTTAAAGGCTTAATGATGAAGTAATTGAGGTTTTTATATATTGTACATCAAGAAAAATTTTGTAGATATAATTTTATGGTATTAAGAAACAATGAAATATCTATGGTTTGGTCCACTATATTTTTTACTTAAGGATTTAAGAACATATGATGAATTTTACGGGAATACATGAGAACTGATTGAAGTAATAAGGTGATATTTTTAGAAAAAACATGATTAAGGGTAGTATTACCCTTAATATTAGAACGATTTTGAGGTAATGAAATTTTAATAAAGATATGTTGGATATGAATAAGTAAATTATACAGTACTAGATAACTTAGAACTAATTAAGGATTTATTGACATGTAGGTTATGCTATTATGGATGAAGTTTATAGGTTTTTGGACAAAAGAATAATAAAACAAGTATGTTTTAAATAAGTATATATGTAAATTTAGTTTATGACCATGACTCAAGAGAATACATGATGAAAGTGTCACATTTTTTGGAATGTGACCAATAAGGGATGCATTATGTTATATGGGGGATAAATGTTAAATCTGGTTAGGGAAAATTTTTATATAGTTTAGTATTTTCCGATTTTAGAAAAATTATAATATTATTAACTTATAGGATGTTTATGTTAAAAATCTTATGATGTTTTTTTAGAATAATGTATTATCTCTCCATTGGTGTATTTATGCATATTTGATTAATTTTGATATCCTTTTTGTTGTGATAAATATATTTGGAATGACCTATCATTATATTTATGGATCACATGATCTCATAAAACTTCAGGAATGAATAATTCAACTTCATTTATTTGAATAAGAGATGATGTAGAAATATTTCAAGTCATACCCATATTTTACTGGAATCAAGTGAGTATTTCTTCTCATATTCTTCCACTTTAGGAAAAGGATCATGAAAATAAAAAATGTTATCCTAGTACCTTATTATCTGATGAATCATATGGTCCCTTAGATCATCACAAATTTATGGATTTTGATTTTTAAATTTATCTTATTGAAGCTCTCTGTAACTCTTTATCAAAACATGATAATTCAATTTTTCTTCCATATCCATGTTTTTACATTCCACTTATGTTCTCCTATGTGTAAACCCAATGATGAGTTACTTTGGGTAACAATTATTTTTCAAACATTATTTTTTAATATTATGTTTTAGTAACTATTTTTTCGATGTGGGTTTCTATGAATAGTCTTTAAATAATTAAACCTTTTATTACCAAGATAAATATAGAGGGTGAAATTCATTTTATGGGGGATAGAATGTAACACCCTGAGATTTTGTAAATTGTTTCTCAAATTAATTTAATCATTTGATATTCTCACTTAATAAAACACCGAATATAGATTTTTTTTATTATATAATAGAACTATGTTTTGGATTTTGTTAAATGGAACATCAAGAGAATCTTTTACTACACGCAACACCAACTTGGCTTGCGTTACAAGCATCACCAAGTTTCAGTGAAAAAAACACATTACTATTATAATTATTTAAATAATATAGTTATAACCTAGATATTAAACATGTAATATGAATATTAATTACTATTTTTTAATATTAGTTATAATGGGTTTGTGATGACAAATATAATTTCTTGTAAAATCTTTATTTGTTTAAAACTAATATTTTCTAAAATCAACTATTTTTCAAGTCCTTCTATGGAAAAAAATTAATTTTAGACACCAATAGAAATTTATTTGGGTAAAATAAACAATATTTTTGAATTCAAAACAATGAAATTATATTCTGGTGAGTTTTTGTATTTATCTGAAATGTTTCAATTTTTGATGAATAATATATAATACTGTATAGTAGTTAAAAATTGACATTTTAATTTAAATAATCATTTTTATATTAAATTTATATTGAAGTCACAATGGAAAAATAATATATATATTAATCCAATTTAGTTCATTGATATCAATTTTCAATAGAACTAGATAAAAAAAATTATTGAACATGTGAACATCCCTTTAACCCACATACAAGCCACATTTTCAGGATTAACAGTAAGCCTAATTTTACTTCTTATGTTAATTGAATTTCAAAAAACGGACATAAATAGTTGTAATAAGGAAGAAAAATGTGATCTAATAAGAAAAAATATTTTTTGTTGAATAGTAACTTTTAAATTTTATTTACCACATTTAAAGGAAAATAGGGTATTTATAGGTAAATATAATATTATAATAATTTAAAATAACCCTAAAACTTGTCTTAATTTCATTGTATATGTGTTTTTAGACCCAAATCAATCTTAGGTAAAAAAATATGGCCCTTTTTAATGCACTTGTGTAATATTAAGGCATTAATTTTATTTTATTTAAATAGGTGTTAAAAGTGTCATATTCAAAATTTAATAAATAAATAATTTTTAATATAGGGTTAAATATAATATAAATTTGACTATAATTATAAATTTGAATTATGGGAAACTTATATTCATCATGATATTTTATTTTTAATTTTTATAGATTAAATGACTTAATTAAAGGCTTTTATAATAATGATGAAGTAATTGTCTAATTAAGTGAGATATCAAATAAATGATATTGAAAATATTAAAATAAATATAATTTTATTTAACTAATGACATAAAAAACTATATATATATATATTTGTCATGTTAGTGACATATTGTAAGAATTGTCTAGAATCTATCTTGTTGGTGTGATATTTTTAAAAATGAAAGTATTGAATAGTATTAAAATTGACATAAATGGAATTTTAAAATAAATAATATTATATTAAGTGATATAAAAGTCATAAAAATCTAAATTTCTTCCAAATAACTTGGATAATGTCAAATATTTCATTAATTATACAATTTTGATTCTTTTGTCATTTTATAGTAACTATATTAACCATATTGTATTAAAATACGAGAAGACTCAGTTAGAGTAAAACTGTTTAACTAAGGGTTAAATCTAGAAGATAACGTTAAATTTGTGTAATAAACAAGTCTAAAATTCAATGGATGCAGGGATTTATACTCATACTCATAATAGACTCGAAATAAATCACTTGGGATCTATTTGAAATCGAAAATAAATTTATAATAAATTAATTTTTTAAAATTTTCCAAAAGATCCCCTCATTTCTCTTATATACCCTTTGGCTCAGAAATAACATACCCATTTACTCTCATAACCTCCCTCCCTTCGTCTTAGAGGCCATACATTGGGAATAAATCCATTATATAGATTCCTTTTGTCCAAATAAAATGGAGACACTCAAAGAAGAGGTAAATGTTTTTCCAATTCAAATCGATTTCTTTTCTTCTTATACTTACTCTTTTTGTGTTTTTTCCATAACAAAGTAATAAATAAAAAATCTAAAATATGAGGAGATTTTTTATGATTATGGGAAAACCATATTCAATATTTTACCCATCCTATGAGAAACAATATTACCATGCATGCGTATTTATGACTTATCGTCTCCACGCTGTGGTGTAAACTATTTTTCATGTATACTTTATTTATATGGGTTTGAGGATGAATATTAAGGATGTAAATAGTAAATATGAAATAATAATGTTTTTTTATAATTCATATTCCATGAAATTCCCTACCCTTTACCAATATTGAATGATATCATCACTTCTACGTACGTATGGCTTACCATCTCCACGACGTGGGGAGATTCATCTACCGCATTCCCAATTCATGGATGATTATAATATATATATGTATTATTAATATGTATGAAATATTGGATATAATAATAAAACACTAATATATATATTTGTGTGTGTGTGTACATATATTCCATTCACTTATTTCCATTCAATAAGATAAGAAAATGGAAACAATGTTCATGTGTACATACGGCCTACCGTCTCCATGAATGGTGTATTCCATTTCATATAAATCTCTATTATATATATTTATATTATGAATAAATATTATATATAAGTCCTATTATAAATTATGGATATAATTAAATCATTATATATGTAATAAGATCAAGAATAAAAAGTTAAAACACATACAATAAAGAAATCAATTATTACCAAAAATGTTGCTATAACTTTGAAATTATTAATAAATGGGTAATATAAAACCATAAATGAATCATATATGATATCATAAATATTATTATTATTCTTTAATAAGTTAATTATATGGTTAAAACAATTATACAAATGTTTCAAACACATTTGGGGAGTATAATACTTAAGGTAAGGGAATTTTGTCTCACTTTTATTTCACTGAGATATAAGCCATGTTCACCACAAATTTCTTGTGTATGGTGCATTTTATTATCCTATTATATTTTATATCATGAATATTTTTATCTTCATGGTCTTTAATGATTAATTTAATGATTGTCGGAATATTATTTAAATGTTCAAAGTGGTATGGAATGCTTTTAATGATTAAAGAATTAATCCTTTCTCCATTTTGATATTCTTGGTATTATCATACATATTTATTTATATGTATATTAAAGACTATAAAGAAGATTTTAGGTATATTTTTAATTTAATTCATTTTTTTTTCAAAAGGGATATTTTAAGGTTTTTTGTAAGGGATAATTTCGCAATCTTTTTATTATTCGAGATTGTTTATACATAAGAATTTAATGGGGTTTATTTATCATCCATGTCCAGTTTTTGTTAAAATTATTTCTTAAAATGTTTTACTATTATCGTTTGGATGTTTAATGTAATTTTTACCCATTTTTACATTTTACAACATGTTTTTTAAGGAATCTTTATTTCTTTTTTCATATGAGGTACTTTATGTTTTTTTTGGAAAAAGTACAAGAAGAATGGTTTTATAAATTATAAAAAATGAATGGAGATTTACATTTTCATATTTCCTTATTACCATGATGATTATTTTATAAATTTTCAGGTTTATTTTTAAATAAAATGTTTAGTTTAAAAAGTCTCATTGTTTTATGAAAACAGAACATTTTTGAAGAAGAAAGGCTATTTTCCTCATTAATTAAGTTCAACTATTTTATCAAAAGTATTTTCCATCTAATATTAAGGATATATTTCAAGTATACAATACCTAGTATTATTAAGGCTGATTATGTTAATTATGGAAATGTATTTAGGAAATACTTTTGTTTTAAATGAATTATTTAATGATGTAATGATATTTAAGAAACCAGTTTTATTCATTGGATTTTTTTTTATAATTGTTTTATGTTTTTTTTTGAGCATATAAGAATGATTTAATAATGGGATGGGTGGGACCTATATTCCCCTCAAATGCATTGGGTAAAGATTTATATCTCAGGAGATAAACGAAAATTGTCATGGGAGTTAACCTTGACTACTAAGATGTCCATGAGATTGAACCATGACTACTTATATGGTATGAGACGTGAACTTATGCAACTAAGATGGCCCTGAGAGTGAACCACTACTGCTAAAATATAATTGGGAGTGAACTCTTAATACTAATATGGTTTTTTAAGTAATCCCTTGGCTACTATGTAATATCCTTTTGTGTCTTACACAATTTTGTGTTTTATTCCTATTTTAGGATTTCTTGACCTATGTTCTTTATTTATTTATAATTCATGTCTTATGAAATTTCATTATTTGTGACATTATTCATGTATAAGGTCTTTGTTATGCCAGGTATGATCATTTATTTTCATGATCATGTTCACATACCAATATTCTCGTGATTATGCTTCCATATCTCCCTTGATTAACTTTAATAAACATTTGAGCTCACCCCTTTCTTATGTTTCATTTCCACAGGTTACAAAGAAAGGTTTTAGGTAGAAGTACTAAAGGTGGAGATATTTATGGGAGATGTTGAACATATATCCCTATTATATAAGATTATTATTGTAGGATTCCAAATGCACTAAACTATTATAGTCCTCAGGAATATATATTTTTGAAATGTAATGAATATTCATCTAAAATTATGTAATATCCATGTATGTAAGGACTGGGTTGCTATAATTTTGGATATTTTTTAAATTTCATATTATAGTGAATTTTTGAATCATAGTTAGGGAAAATACTATGGGTTAGTGAAGAATTTTTTGATTCATATGGTGGAATTCTTGAGATGGAGTACACGGTTTTAAATCCTTGCACGAAAACCATGAACCCTTTCTCTAATAGACAAGGTGGAAAGCACTATTGGTGAACAGTTTTTTGAACCACGATGTAAAAGAGTGAAAATATATATCTAAATCCCATTTAGGGCACATAGTAAGGTGTAAATTTTTTAATAAGTATAATATCCAAATATTTTAAAAGAACATTATATTTGATAGAGTATATAACATGCAATGGTGAGCTGACACAAACCAAAAAATGTTTTTATTCATATATGATCATTATAACATAGATATATAATTGGTGGGTATAGATATGAATAAAAAAAATTATTAAATATATGTCAAGGTCAAACTCAAAAAAACTTATTGATTAATTCTTATGAAATAAATTCTCAATTTTTTTTGAGTAAAGTCATTTTATTCTTCCCAAATATGTTTTATTCAAAAATGATTTTTATTAAATTTTGTGTGATAATTATGTAATTAATTTTCTCCACTTATAAAAAATAAATTTGATAAAATTAAAATAATTTTTAAAATCTTCATATAAAAATAACATTATCATGACTTTTATAAGTCTTTTTAGGAAAAGACATTATTTTTAGAGAATATTGAATTATACTATTTTTATTAAAAAAATATATTGGAGTATCATGAATTTAAACAGGACATTTTTTTAAAATATTTTAATTATAATTTTTTTATTTAATATTATTAATTATCCAATTTTGTTCATTATAATCAATTTTATGATTTTATTTAGAATAAAACCATTATTTACTTAAAAGTGATTTTTCTAAAAAACTATTTTTCATTTAATATTTTGTTTTAATCATAAATTAATTTTAAAAAATTATTTAAATTTTATCATTAAAAATGTATTATAAATTTTGAATCAAGATTTCCAAATTTTTTAAATAGGTCCCTTTAATTTATGTTCATTACGAATATTAATCAATGAAAATGGTTTTACAATGGTAAAAGTAATATGGGTTAAATAACAATAAACATAAAGTTATAAGGTATAAAAATTAACCCTAACACTAGAATTAATTTTATTGGATGGTTATATTTCCTCCATAATCATAAAAATTTCGAATATATGACTTTCCTTTCCCATTTGAAGATGATTTTGAAAAACATAATATTTTATGTTAAGAGAAGTAAAAAATGTCTTTATCTTGATTTTATTAAATTAAATTTATTTACATTGGGATAAAAAAATTTATGTTTGGTAATAAATATTATTTTTAAAGAAAAATTATTATTATTATCATGGTAATTTATTTATGTTTCATAGTGGTGGAAAAATTGCCTTAAATTCTTATTAAACATTAACAAAATATTTATTCAATTAATGGAGAAAATATTATCAAAAACCCTAATTATTTTGTGATTTAGATATAGTGAACCAAAATATTTGTTGATATATATATAATATTAGTAATTTTATAAAATTATAGGTTCAAATTACCCTTTTTCGCTATGTATTTAGAGTTAAATGAAACACACAATGTCAGAAATGACATTACTGGTTCTTTATAATAAATAATATTTTATTTAACAATTTAAAAATCATAAAAATGTTATCATTGACCAAATGAATTGGATATAGTCGAAAAAAATTTCCATGGTAAATTTGTTGGTATTTTCCCTTATATATTATTTTTCATGACCGTTAATGTGTGGAAAGAACTAATATTGTTGTAATTGTCAAAAGGGTTATCATGGGGTAAAAATTAAAACATAATGGTAAAAATACAACTAAAACTTGTTCAAATTATGTTATATAAGATTATTTTGGCATAACCACATCCTAGATTCTAATTATTGAAATTTGGATTCATTTCGATGTTAAATATAATAAATATTAATTTAATTCTTTAGTAAATTACCAGAATTCCCCTCCACTCTGTTGTAAAAGGACACCCATTCTCTCATTTATTCACTTAATTTTGACCAAACTATCATGCAAAAACCCCATAAATTTCCTTTTTAAACAAGCTTATACATTTTCTATAGTTTTTTTATTTTTAAATTCCTACCACTGGTTCATTAAAAAGTTATGTATAGGAAGTCTAAAGAGGAAGATGTAATGATCTTTACTGAGTCCTTCATGTTTATTTCTTCTAGTACATCCTATTATAGTGTTTTAAAAATACTATGATAGTAAATATGGAATCTAAAATATATTGAGATATTATTATTATTATTATTATATAATAATATTCCATCTATTTTTAATCTTATTAATGGTGTAAAAATCGCTCATGAGTATATATGATTTTTCAACTCCACATAGCAGTGTTATTTTATTCATCATAATTTTACATAGATGATTATAATGATTTAACTAATGTATATATATATTTTCAAGACATATATATTATTTTTAAATTTTAATATCTTATATAAATTCTTACATTCCAATATATTGGAAAATTATTGTGTCTCTCTTGAGTACGTGTGGACTACCATATCCACAAAGCGATTTGATTCGTTTTTCTTTTATGAGTTACACAGATTGTAATAAGGATATATTTAATGAATATATATGATATATATAAAATAATAATAATTTTTTAAAAATTATATATTATTTATCTTTCTTTGGTTCCATCTATCAAAAATTTTAAAAAGAGTTTATGTACATGTACGACCTACCACCTCAATGAACGATATAATTAATTTATCTATCTATATATATTTTGGATGAATCTAATTATAAATATATTGAATATATATTATATTTATATATTGAATATCATTATGGATATGATGGATACCTGAGAATGAATCAAGGAAAAAGAATGTAACACCCTGAAATTCAAATGTAAGTACATTATATTCAATACTATGCATGACATGCAACACTAAGAGAAGAAGGGAATATGGAATCCCAATAAATTATAATATATTTAATATTTTAAATAAATTAAATATATAATATATCATTAGATTCATGCAAAATTGAGTTATATTTTGATATAATCAACAATTATTTTCCTTGATAGCTCGCACAACACAAAGGACCGTGTTTTACTGAATACTATTAATATTATTATTTGAAATAAAATTTAGCACATAGACATTAAATTGGTATTTATGAATAGAATTAAATAAATTATAAAAATATATGGTCTATGGAAATATATAATGAATTCATTGTTTACGAATTAATTATAAATGAAAATAAAAACCCATTGAATATAAAGGATGTGTTTTTATAAAAAAAATATTTTAAGCACCAAAAGGCATTTTATATTAATAAATTATATTAATATATATTAGAGAATGATATTAATGAATTATATATATATATATATTATACTAAATAAATTATTTTTTACATTAACTCAATAAGTTTGATAGGCATAATATAAAGCAAATTCAATTTTATGCATAAAAACTATATTTTTCAAAAAGCAGTTTTGCCGCCTTTTAATGGATCATCTATATTAAAACCAAATCATGAAAACTTTATTAATTTTATTTGTAAAAATAAAATTTTTTATTGAAATTTTAATATCAAAGTTATATTAGGGTGAACTTTTTGTAATTTTCTATGAAGTTCCATTATTTGATAAATAATGAAAAATAGTAAATTTTAATTGAAAACTAAATTTATGTATATAAAATTATATTGTTAAATTATATTTTTAATTGGTTTTTTTAGAATAATTAGGTATCTTATATATCAACTAGTCCAATTTAGTTCAATTTAATCAATTTCACTTTGAAATTGATATAAAAATAACTCAAACTTTTTAACATTTTCACTTTAAAAACCAACCTCTCGTCCCGCATGTGTGATTAATTTTAAATTAATTTCCTCCACTTATATGATTTGAATTCTAATAATTGATTAAAATTTCATAATAATAATAATTTATAATTTATCGTAAGTTAAACATAGCTTTTTACCAAAAATATTAGGGAAAGAAATTACAATTAATTACAACGATTAAGGTGAAAATTAGTTTATTTAGTTTAAGTTTAATATTAAATGGAAAAATGATATATAAACTTGTAAAAATCATATTTTCTAGAACTATTTAAATAATATTATAAATTTTATCTAATTATGTATATTATTTTTGGAAAATTATGTAATTGATACATCCAAATAGTGTTTACATTTTTATACTTATAAGAATTCCACTCATGATGCTCTATAAAAGGGAACTCACCCACACTCTCTTAAGTTATTCACACCTCTCAAGAATTTTGGATCATCAAAAAACAAAGAAATAATAATTTCTGAAAATACGTATAACAATCCTAGAACCCTCACTGTTTTCACAAATCCATCCATGGAAGGATTTTGGTATAAACTAAAATAAGTTACTCAAAGAAGAGGTGACAATCTTTAATGAGAACTTTCATTTTATTTATTTATACACCCCTTAAATTATTAATATATAATTATTATGTAATTAAATATGTATCATAAATTCACTAACATGTTTTTATATTAATGTTTTAACCTACACCCACACACACTTCCATCAAATGGGATACACAGTCATGATTAGTGTGTGTGGTAGACTACCGCCTTACGAACCAATGTTGTTAAATATTCCACTAACGCCATTAAATTCTGATAATAATGATGGATTTATAGTTTATATATGATGTATATAATGTTTTTATGCTTCTATAAGTACTTTATAACACATACCTTAATGGTTTCTATATTTTGGGAATACAAAAACATCGTATATGGACCACTGGACTACCTCTACGTCAAAGTGATGTGATTCGTTCACGTGATAAATGTAATTTATTAAGGATTTATTTAATAAATAAATATAATTTATATGAACTAAATATTATACTTTAATTATAACATATATATCATTTTATTTTCATTTTTTAATATTACAAAAAATGGAAACAACTTTCATGCATACATACGACCTACCATTTAAATGAACAATGTATTTCATAAAAATATCCAAAATTTAGGGATTACAATAAATAAAAATAAACTGAATATATTTGATATTTAAATAATGATCTATCTAATAGGAAAGAAAAATAACAAGTCAAATCATACTTGAGAAACAAGGCAATTAACACCCAAAATAATGAAAATAGTGAAATGTTATTAACAAAAAAGTCATGAGATGTTACAAAAGAATAATATATGATGTTATAGATATTATTATAGTTAGTTTATAAGTTAATAAAAACTGAAAAACCATTATATAGGAGGTTAAAGATCATTAAAACAAATGGGATTGTAAGGTAAGGGATTTCATCTCAATTTACATTTCATTGAGGCTTATTTGTTGTTATGGACCAATTCACTTTTATGTGGAGTATATACATCCCATTTTATATTTACTATTATGAATAGTTTATTATTCAAGGTATTTTATTTTTCAATTTGTACTATCATTCCCAAGTGTATTTGAATTAATAATTACCAAATGGTAAAAGTTATTGTGCAATGTCACTATCTCTTGTGATTGTTGACTTTATCTTGAAACAATCACTTTAATGTAATAATTTTTCATTTCTCATTACATATATCTTACAAATAAATATTTTATTTTGATTTAAATGTTTTTATTCTTAAAATTACACCATTTTTATATATGGTATTTACATTGAATGTTATTTAATTATCTGGGGAAATATTTATAAATTTGTATCCATTACTCAATACAAATATTTGATAATGAAAATTTTCTAACTATTGAATAGATTATTAATTATATAAGGGATAGTTTATATTGGTGTGAAATGATTTGGTGACCATTTAAAGTAAACCCCTCAATGCAATGATATTCTCATGAGATGAATTAGTTCATGAAATTAGATGAGTTTCTACTCGATATACATAAATGTATTATAAAAGGGATTTTTGGTAAATGTACAATATAACTTGGAAACATGATGTCCAATAATTATGAATTTCCATTATTGATAATTCATTTGTTATTATTATTATCTATGATACTTTTTATTTGAAATTATCTATGGATGCATTTCATTATCAGTTTATTGATTAAATGACATGTGTTTCAGTTATTTATCTTTCCATATTGATTATATCTTTTCCATACAATTATATAGAATGTTCACTCAGTTATATACATTTCCATGATTATTATGCTCACTGATTCACTATTACTTCCACTATAAATACCCTTACTGAGGGATTGATCTCACTCTTATTTTCTTTCCGTTCCTATATTAGGAAGAGGAATCTTTTGAATAAGTGTTCAAGGATATTGAGATTTTACTTTTTTAGGATTTATTTTGTTTTCCAAATGATATATGAGGATCATGTATGTAATCAGGTTTTCCAAAACATAAAATCTATTTAGTCATTTTTAATTTATTCCTTTTAATCATGAAAATGTAAGAAATTAAGGAACTGGATCCCGGTTTCTGGGGTCCGGGTCATTATAGTTAGTATCAAAGGAATTTTAGTAGTAACCATGAAAACTATATTTAGAAAAAAATAGATTAGGGAAGATAAACATAAGTTGTAATTTGAGGATAATGATTTAATAACATCCTATAGAATCCTTTTTTATGATTATAAGAATATATATGCATAAAATATTCAATTTATGTTACGTATCGCACAAGTTTGCGGATTATAAATTATGTTTTATTATGTTAGGATCTAATACAATGTATTCCATTGTTTAGAGATGGATCTTGGGAGGATTAAAGGTATTAGTACTGATAGGAAATATAGATTTTTTCCCTCTAATGAAGATGATATAAATAGTATGTCAACATTGAATGTTATGGATATATTGGAGAAGCTTAAGCAGGTTTGGACACATAACATTTCTCAGATGGAGAAAACTTTCCCACAATGAGAATCTGTTATGTTGGATCACTTATTTAGATAGTTTCCCCTAACATTTAATGGCACTACTAATCTAATGGATTTTGAGTAATGTATTAAGTATTTATAAAATATATTATGTCATTAAGAAGTGGTGAAATGGAAATGTTTACACTTATAATGTATCGTAACAATGGTGATTCTAACAAATGGATATCCTTATCCCATAATACTATAGAGGAAGAAGAAATAGAACTCATGGAATGAAAATAATTTAAGTAGATATTTTTATTGATAAATATTTCTGTCATGAGAAACACATTGAGATGAAGAGAAACATTGTTATCTTAATTAAAACGGAAGAATAAACTATCATAGATTTTAAATCCACATTTACAAGGTTAACTATGTATTATACAGATTATATACACAACATAGAGTTCATTGTTTATAAATTTTTTTAAGGGCATAATCCAAGTATTCGAAGGGAACATGCTCTTAAATTTTTTCATCATATGATAAAATAGTTTTATGTTCCATAATAATGGATAAGGAATTTTCAAGGATAAAAATATTCTAGGGTAATCAAGAGAATAAGAAGTCATTATAACACTAAGAGAAAGATAATGCATCAAATAATAAGATGAAGAAATTTCCATCATGTGAAAACTATGGAAACAATAATCCTATAAAATTCCTAAATGGAAGGGTATTTTCTTATATGTGTGTATAAAGGGTTAATAATCTTAAATAACGAAAATGGTGGAAGGAAAACATAACTATTTAGTGCTAAAACTATAGGGAGATGTGTCACTGGGAAGAAGAATTCCCCAATAATCAAGGGAATCTACCATATAATAATCGAAGAGATAAAGTTCAAGCTTATGTAATTGATACAACCAATGTGGAATGACTAATGTTAATATGTATTTGGATCCACTATTAATGTTTTAAAAGTAATTTATTGATTATATCCTAGTTATGTGTGTTATAAAATGTACAATGATCATGAGGTAGTTCTTTTTCACCATGGATTTGAAAGATTATGTTAAATGGTACCAAGAAAAATAATTAATAAACAATTTAATTATTTTATAAAATATGGGGTTGAATTCAATATAACCCTAATTATGTTACTGATGTTCAGATAATAATTTTTTTATAAAGAAATGATTTATATGGATGGTGTAATTTGGATATTACTCACTACATAATAACTAATTAATAATTTGTTGAGAAAGTGGTTAATGAAATCATTGATGGAGTTTAAAAGTCTTTTGAACTAATGTAATATATTGAAAAACATGTGTTTTAATTAAATAATAAGAAATAATTTCTGTTCCCAATATTGATTTTTTTGTAATTCATTTTATTACCATGCTTCAAGAGAATATAGGATGAAGGTGTTCACAAATTTTGTATCTGATGATTAAAAATATACTTCTTATTGATTCAAGGATAATAAAATTTTCATTTTGGAAATTTGGGGAACATATTTTTATAGATTGGGATTATAATATTTTACTAAATTTAACCGTATATGAAACAGTTTAACTTGATATTTGAACATATTTTCAGATATTAGTATATTACTTCACTGTATAACAAAAATTATGCTAAGAGATGAAGCAAAAATAGTTTATGGAACAATGAAAGGATGATATTGTTATAATTAAAAATAAACATCTCAAATAATTATGTTTCTTAACATTCTAATATAGTGAAATAATTCTACCACTCTAGAAAAAAGATCCTTGAAACAGAAATGGTGTCATATTATCATCATTTTTTATAGTAATGAACATTTTTATAAATCTACATTATGGATTTGTGGTCATAAATTTTATATGAACATATTCTCTATAAATCTCCTTCAGAATTTTATTGTTAGTTTTCTCTTCAATGTACATGTTTTCATTTACAATCATTTTTCTTCTAATTGGAAATCTAGTTATGTGATATTCCAAATGAATTTAGAAATTACGTTTCATTCTTATTAAGAGAATGTTTTGTAAACACTTTCACAATGTGGGGTTTTAAAAAATTTTATTTCCAAATGTAAAACCCTTAATTTCTGTGATCATGTTCAAATTTTGAGGATTCCATTTAATTATGGTGGGGATAATGTTATACCCTAAAATTTTTAAGTAAGAACATTATATTGAATATTGTGCATGACATGGAACACCAAACATAGAAAGGGAATATAACATCCTAACACTTTATAATATATTTAATATTTTAAATAAATTCAATCGATAATGTAGATTGAAATACACACTATACCATGTTATATTTTGATACACACAACAATGACTATCTTTGATAGCTTATGTTACAAGAAAAAATGAGTTTTACAAAATATTATTAATATTTTATTTAAAAAGAAAATTATCTCATAATAGTTAAATTATAGGTTATTAAAATCATTAACTAATGTATGAAAATTTATTGTTTAAATAAATATATAATGAATTCATTTTTTAATACTTAATTATAAATGGAAATAAAAACCAATTGAATATAATAGATATGTTTTTATAAAAAAACTATTTTTATGAACCCAATGGCATTTGTCATAATAAATTAAAATAATTAATACTAGTGATTGAAATTAATAATATATATATATATTATATTCACTAAATTAATTTTTATATTCATCCAATAGGTTTGATAGGCATAAGATAAGAACAAATCTAATTTTATGCATAAAAAGTATATTTTTCTATAGTGAGTTTTCTGCCTTTTAATTGAACAACTATTTTAATTTTTTTGAAAACATTATAAATTTTATTTAAAAAAACATTTTTTAAATCATAATATTAAAATTATTTTAGGGTTAACTTTTGGTACTTTTATGTGAAGCTTCATTTTTGATGAATAGTGAAAATACTAAATTTTAATTAAAAATTGAATTTTCATTTAAATAATTTATTTTGTTTAATTATATTTTTAATTGGGTTTAATGTATAATGAGTGAAATTTTAAATATATTAATCTAATTTATGTTAATATAATTAATTTAACATTGAAATTTGATAAAAACACATTTTAAATTTTTTAACACTTTCACATAAAAACCAGCTTTCTCAGCTGGTTTGTATGATTAATTTTAAATTAATTTCTTCCACATTTGTGATTTTAAATTGGAAAAATGTATTCAAAATTGTTAATCATAAAAATTTATTATTTATAGTAAGGTTAATATTTTTTGAACAAATATATTATTGAAATAATTTAAATCTAATTACAATGATTAATGTGAAAACGAGTTTACTTAGGGGTTAATATTTTGTATTAAGGGGACAAATGATCAAGAAAATTTTAAAAATATATTAGATGGATATATTTGTACCATATCCTCCATTCGATTTAATTGTTTTCATTATTTTAGGAACTTAATGTAAGGGAGACTTCTAAATCCGGTTTACCTTTTATATTTATAAGAATATCACTCATCCTCCACTATAAAAGGTTACTCACTCCCTCCATTGTTCAAACCTATCAAGCCATTCATATCATTATGCACGCACTAAAATCTTATTATATTGTGATTATACAATTAAATCAGTATAATAAATATACTAGTATGTTTTTATATTAAGGTTATGACCTAAATCTACACACACTTTCATCAAATGGGATACACAATCATCGTTTGTGTGTATGGATGACTACAACCTCACAAACCAATGTCATTCATTCTTCCATTACCAATGTTTCTAATAATGATAGATTTATAATTAATATATGATATATATGATATTTATAAAGTATTTAGGATTATTTAATGTATATATAACATATACATTCATTGTTTCCATTTTATTGAAATATGGTAACATCATTTGTGAATGTGTGGACTATCTCATCATCAAAGTAATGCGATTCGTTCACTCATTACATGGAATATATTAATGATGATTTTAACAAATAAATATGAATTATATGAAAAAAAATATTATTATATAATTATAATATATATATATAATTTAATTTTAATTCTTTTAATATGCTACGAAAATGGAAGTACCGTTCTTGCGTATATACGACCTACCATCTCCATGAATGGTGTATTTCATTTTCTAACTCCAAATTTTATATAATAGAATAAATACATATATAATAAATACATATGATATTTAAATCTTGTTTTACATTATTCATATGAGTATATCACGATCTAAGTAATAAAAAATAAAATTAATAAATCAGAACATACTTGAAAAGCAAGGTAACTAACACCCAAAACAATGAGAATAATGAAAGATTATTAAAAAACAGTTCGTGAGAAGTTATAAAAGAATCATATATGATATTATAGATATTAATATGATTCTGGTATAATTTAATAACATGCTTAAGGCTATTATAAATAATGTTAAGGATTGTTCAATGAAATGGGAGCCTAAGGTAATAGAGTTTTTCTCAATTTAAATTCCATTGAGACTTCTCTGTTATTATGCACGAATTCCCTTCTAGGTGGTGTATATACTACCAATTTGAAATTTAATATTATTAATACTTTATTATTTATGGTATTTTAAGTTTCAAATTTAATTATCTCACCCACATGAATTTGAATTAAAAATTACTATATGGTACATGTTATTGTGCAATCTCTCTCTCTTGTGATTGTTAACTTTCTCTTGAAATAATCACTTCATTGTAATCTTTTTTCATTATTAATTACATATATCTTACATATAAATATTATTTTGGTATGGATATGATTATTTCCAAAACATTATACATTTTTTAAATAAGGTATTTACTTTAAAGGTTATTTGATTAACCAGGGAAATATTGATGAATCTGTATCCTTTCTCATTACAGATCATTGATAAGTCACATTACTTTGAAATTAAATAGACTATTATATATATAAGGTATTAATTATAATGGTATAACATGGGTTGAAAACCATTTAAATTCAACCCCTTGATTCATAGGTAGTCTCATGAGATGAATCAGTCGGCCAAATCAATTGGGTTTCTACTTGGTATGGTCAACTCTCTTGTGAATGGTATTGAAGGTAAAGGTATCGTGTACTTAAGAAAAATGGAATCCAATAATTTATAATTTCATTTAATATACATTCAGTTATTATTATTATTATTATCCATGAGATTTTATCATTGATATTATAATTTGATGCATTTTGTTCTCAATTCATAGATTAAATGACACTTGTTTCAGTTATTTTCACTACCGTATTGATTATGTATTATCCAAAAAAAATTGTGGAATGTATTCTTAGTTATTTATCATTTCGTGATTATTATTCTCATTTATTCATTATTGAATCCAATTTTCTTACCCTTAGTGAGAATATTAGATTGCACTTATTGTGTTTCCTTTCCCCATATTATGAAGATGAATCCTTTGAATGTGTTTTTACAGATGATGAATTTTTTATTTTGTTTTGCTTTATTTAACTTTCCAAATGTAATATGGGTATCATGTATGTAATCATGTTTTACAAAACTTATAAACTATTTGATTCTTTGGGATTTTATTCCTTGTAATCATGTCAATGTAATAAATTAAGGAATCCACTCTTAGTTAATGGGGTTGAGGTCATTATAGAGTGTACTAAATCAAAACATATAAGAAAAACAAATAAGTTAACACCCATAATATTTTTAAACAAATATTAATAAAAAAATTGATAAAATGTTATAAAGTGACTATATATGACAATATAAGTATATATATATATATGTGTGTGTGTGTGTTTTTGATATATAAATATATTATTTCTAAATTTTTTATATAGGAGATAAAAATAACATAAGAGTCTTATTGAATCTGTGGTAAGGGGATTCCATATCAATTTTTTTCATTTAGTCATATTTTAATATTATAAACTTAATTTATTTTATAATGGGTACATACTACCAAATTTATCCAATTATGATAACAATTAATTGGAAATCACATTTTCTTCAAATATCCATACTCTTTGTATCATGGATATACTTATTCCCTAAAATGTATACCATTTCTACATATCAAGTTTTATATTAAATCTTATATGAATAACTAGGGAATTATTGTTAATCCATATTATTTACATGATACATAAATTTATTGATAAGGCTTGTTGTTTATGAATTGAAGTTGTTAATTCAATATATAAATAGTGAATTGGACATGGTGTGTTGGGTGAGGCCCTGAATTATGTATACCCTGAATTCATTGAAAGGTTTCATGAGAAAAATCAGTAAGATAGAATTAAATGGATCTATTTTTATTCCTACACATTGTTTTAAACTATCATGGAAAAAGGCCTTGATGGTAAATATAGCATAATGACTTAGATGATTACTTCTATTGTTAATCATTTCCTTCAATGATAGTTAAGTTATTATTATAAATTAAAATATTACATTGATTTAATTACTTGTAATTTTTTTCTCAAGTTATAGATTAATTGGGATGTGTTTTTAGTCATTTAGCACACCATAATTATTTTTCCTTATTTAATCATGATATCTTCCATTGTTTATACAATTTATTGTCCAACTAATCTCATCATTTTATTTGTTTCCTTTCACCATGAGATGATTATTGATATTATAAATAATATCAAGGATAAAAAGAATCATTCATATGCTATGTATATTTTATTTACAAGGTAATATAAGAAACATGTATGAATCTATATTTCCAAGACTTCTTAATTAATTAATTATATATTGTGGGATTCCCTATATTTATGACAATATTGTAATGTATACAAAATATTTGGGTTATTAGTTATGGGTTTTTTAAAGTTGAGGTCAAAGATGTTTACTAGAAATATTAGGAACATGATATTAATTAAACAAGGATGACATGAGAAATATGATAACCAGTTATAGTATTTGAGAACTTTTACTATTATAGTGATTTTATTTTATGGATCAGTATTCATGATTATTATGAGATACCTTGGGGTGTTTAATTATTCAATAATGGATCTAAAAAGAATGAATAGAATCAAAACCCATAAAATTTTAAAGATTTCCATTCTATGTAATCCAATAAAACTATTGTTGGAGTTGAGTGGATTATGGGCATATTAGTGTAGTATACTCTTGTAAAGTCAAATAGAATTTCCCGAAGTGATCAAAAAGTTGTTCCACACTGTTATTTCCATATGTTGGAATGCTTCATGCGAAATAAACCTTCATAGTATAATGAAACACTTGATCCTTTTATATATTAATGATTGATTAAGTCTCTCAAAAAGTTATTCCAGTAATAGGTATGAAATGAATGAAAAATGGTTTTTTAGGAAGTGTATTGTTTGAGGGTAGATATCAATTATTCATGTTAAATGATTCAGAACACTAAAGAGGATGAAGAAATATAATGCATTTAATGTGGACCATTTAATTTTATTTTATTTGAGAAATATTTCCCGTGACAATAGATAGTTTGAACAGATAGAATGTTCCTCACATTAGAGAATATGGAAGAAGAATGTTTGATAGAGTATGAGAAAAACATTACAAGAATATCCCAAAATTATTCAGACTACATTTTTAATTCAATATTCATTATTGACCAATTATTTGGTTATCCTAATATAGGACTATAAAGGTAAATGGTTTCTCAATTTTTTTAATCTTATGATTATATAATATCAAGTACTTTTAAGACCATGAAATAATTTTATTGATAATAAATCATCTTGGGAAATAATGACATGAAGAGTTTTGATGGGAACCACGAAGATGGTAAAGTGTCATATCATATGTAGGGAAATAATAAATTTCCATCAGGTGAAAATTATAGAATGAACCTTCCAAGAAAATTCTTTAAAGGCATGGGAGTTTGTTATAATTACAGAGATAAGGGTCGTCAAACTAATTAATGAATGGGGAAGAAGAGAATAAATATTATCTTGTGCTACAACTATAGATAAATGGGGTATTATTCAGTTTAATTATCCAAGAATCAAGTGACATTAACACAAAAGAGTCCAATGGGGTAGGTCAAGCATATGTGTTCACTATAGAGGATGTTGAAGTTCCTAAAGTTGTTTTGACAGGTACAAGAATCATATCCAAAAATTATTCAAATTCATTATTTTATATCGAATCTTCTCACTCTTTCATATATGCCATATTTTATATAAAAATTAGATATTTCCCTAGAACCATAAGAAGGGTTTTGTCAGTAATTACTCCAAGTGCTAGTCTCACATCAATAAGGATGTTTCATTTAGTTCTTAGTTTGAAACTAAAATGTACACCACTAGTTGAGTTGACTATTAAACCTATGGTTTATTTTGATATAATATTTAGTATATATTCTCCTTCTAAATATAATTCTCATATTTATTGAAATTAGAAGTTAATTATGATTAATGATGAGGATTTTTAACTCCTTAACTTTAGAGCGAACACATCACCACCTCTATCATAACTATATCTAACCCTAGTAGAAGTTATTAATGAGATTATTTTTGGATAAGATAAGAAACAATCTATGAATGGAAAGTGTAATAATTAATTTAATGGTGTTCCTAATATACTATAATACATTAATTTTTTTCCAATAAATTAACTATACATCCATCAAAATGTGAAGTTGACTTTTCAATTAATTTAATCCTTCTATATTGTCAAATATCAATGAATCCATATTGAATTGACATAGTTGAATTAGTGGAGTTGATTAAATAACTAGATAATATATGTGGTGAGGGATTTATACTACCCAGTGTTTCACATTGGTATCCCTTATTATTTTAATTAAGGAAAAGATATATCTATATGGTTTTGTATATATTAGAGTGAAATAAATGTTATTATGATAAAGAAAAGGTAACATTTTCCTTACATTGATGTCTTTTTTATCAACATCTTGGAGATTAATATTTTTAATATATTAACATTCATAAGGGGTATCATCAATTGTGAGTAAAGAAGGAATATATTTAGAAGTCATTATTTCGAAGGATGCATGGACATTACAATTTTACAGTGATTCCATTCAGATTTACTAATACACACTCTATTTTCTGTGATCAAATGAAAAAAGTATTGAAGGACTAACTTGGTAATTTTATCATGGTATTTATAAATGTTATATTGTTTTATGCTAATAGTTATGAGACTATGATAATCAATTTCAAATAATTCTAGAGGATCTTATAAGAAAATAGTTATATGGGATATTTAGAAACTCTAAAATCTAGGTTTATAATGTTTATTTTCATGTTCATATTATCTCTAATGACAGAATATAAATTTATACAGAAATGTAAAACTCATTTAAATAATTATCTACACTAATGTACATAACTGAGGTATGTTTATTCACTATTTTGGTAGGTTAACATCATTGATATTTCCAAATAAATCATTTTTGGATAACCTGTTAACCAATTATACTCATAATTTGGTTAAGTACATACAAAAAACATAATGTGAAGAATGTTTTGAATAAATCATGAAGATATTGGTTAATTCAATGATTTTACTCAACTATCAAGAAATGATGGATTTATGACATATAGTTATTCATCAATGGATAGACTAGGTTTTATCCTTATGTAGACTGATAAAGTTGTTACTTATGCATCAAGGAAGTTAAAGACTCATTAGAAAAACTATCCAACTCATTGTATTAGGTTGGAAACCATAATAATTAAATTTTAGATATGGATATATTATGTATATTGTGAAATATATGAGATATACATGGACCACAATCACCTAAAATAAATATTTTCACAGAAAGAGATTAATATGAGATAATGGAGATATATTTATCTTCATAAAGAACATGATTTCTCAATACACTACCACCCTGGGATGGTAAATATGTTAGTGGATATATTGAGATATAAATTTCATAGTTTTAAAGACAAAAATAGTATCAACATGGATCCTAGGTTAGTTGATTTAGTGGAGATAGATATGGAAATTATTATGTAATTAGAAACACCACATCATTTTAAAATGATTGAAACAAAATATGTGTTATAAATTGTAAAATATTCTCACATTTATGATGTAAATTTTCAAAGAAAAATTGAATACATGACTGAATGGAAATTGGTGGAAATTGTATATGAAGATGTATTTTAATAATGGAATTTTTTTATGTTTTCCATATACAAATAATCTTAGAATATATTTACTATATGATCCTCATGTTATGAATTCCCCCATAAACCCTGGTAGCACTAATATGTATATAGATTTGATGAAACATTTTTTGTTCGATTATAAGAATAATTAAATTTTTGATTATGTATCAAGATGTTGGGTTTTTCAATAGGTGAAGTATGAGATACATAATCTAAGAGGATACATGAAACCTCTACCTATTCTTATGTTGATAAGGGATAACATTACTATGTAATTTTTCACTAGATTACTAAAGACCCCTAAATATACTAATACAATATGGGTGATTTTTTACTGTCTTAGTAAATCTACACATTTACTCTCTATAAGAAATTATTTACCTCTTGATCACTTTATAATACTCTATATTTATAAATTTTTAGTGCTTTAGGGAACACCTATTTTAACTGTATATGATCGTGATCTGTAGTTTAAATGAAAATTTTAGAGAATTATTCTGAAGCCTAAAGATTCTAATAATCATTTGATCACTAACTATCACCCTCAAACTAATTGAGAGTCTAAAAATAATTTTCAAACATTAGAATAAATTTTGAGGTCATCCTCACATGAATTTTAAGGTGAGTGGGATCTATATTTGCCTTCTCTGTATTTTTACTATAACAATAACATTCATTAAAGTATTCAGATGGTGTCGTATGAAGAATTGAATGGAAAAATATTTTGTTCACAAAAAGTTTGGGATGAAATTATTGAAAGGATGCTTGTAGGACCAAAAAATGTTAAGGAAATAATGAAAAAGGGAAATACTCTTCTGAATCATATTAATGCTACTCAAATTAGTTAAACAAGTTATGTCAATAACTAAATGAATGATTTGGAATTTTGTGTGAGTGATAATGTTTTAATTAATGTAATTCCATGTAAGATTGTTATAAGGTTTGGTTAAAGGGATAACTAAGTCATAGGTACATTGGAACTTTTTAAATTTTGGAAAGAATTTGATTTGTGGCCTACCTATTGGAAATTCCACCAAGCCTCTCTAATGTTCATGATGTGTTTAATATCTCATTATACTGATGTATGTACCAAACCCCAAACATGTTCTCAAAATTGAAAAAATATAATTAAATCATTATCTATATTATAGTGATGATCCATTTCATATTTTTGACACTATGGTGAAATTGTTGAGTAATTGTATGGCATTACTAATAAAGTCACTTGAGATAAATCATAAAATAGATGATGCAATGTGGGAACCTGGGAACATTATAAAGAACAAGAACCCTTATTTCTATAGAATGTATGATCCATAAAAATTTTAAGTATAAATTATTAATAGGATAATAGAATGTATTGTCCTGTTATTTTAAAACAACCCTATAGTTGATAGAATATACAATATGGAACACTATTCTGAAACGAACTACAAAATATTATTATTTAAATATGATTATTATAACCTACCAATTGAATTAGTGGGTATGAATAAAAATAAAAAAATTATGTAATATACATTATGTTCATACTCTTTCAAATTTATTGATTATTTCATTAGAAATAAACACTCACTTTTTTAGTAAATTCATTTTATTATTCAAAAATATGTTTTCTTCAAAAATGTATTTTATGATTTTTTGAGTAAATAATATAATTTTCATTAAAACTTTTATAAAATTAATTAAATAAAATGATATTTTTTTGTAAATCATTATATGATAATTAGAATACTATCAATTTTTTATATTTTTATGAAAGGATAAATCTTCCTTTGAATAGTGAAAATTACATCTTTTTATCGAAAACTATATTATTAGTTCAATAATTTAAAAAACCCATTTTTTCTGAAAATATTTTAAAATTAAAATTAACTTCTTAATTTTATGAATAATCTAATTATGTTTTTTTTGAATATTTTTTTGTTGAATTTAGTATAAAAAATTTCATACTTAAAAAGACATTTTTAAACATAATGGTGTTTCATTACAATTTGTTTTTTAATATTATATTATAATTCACCAATTATTGTAATTAAATCATGAAAAATGGATTCCATATTTGAAATTAGGTTTCCAAAAATTTTAAATAGTCCAATTTTATTTATCATTACTATAAATATTATTCATAATAAAATTTGTTAAAATAGTAATTGTAAAATTGGTTAATTAAATGAAAAGATAATTTGATAAGGATACTCAAGTAACCCTAAACATTTAATTAATTATATTGGATGATTTTATATAATCCATAATCATAAAAAAAATTATAATATATTACAATTTTTTCAATTTCTCTATGATTTTACCTTTATCTTATTTTATGTAAAGTAAAGTAAAAATGCAAATCTCATTGTTTTATTAACGTTAAATTTTTTACATGGGAATAAAAAGAATTTATGTTTAGTTATAAATAGTAATTTAAAATCTAAATTATTTTTTTCATGGTAATTTATTTTGAATATTTAGTAGTGAAATAGATACCTGAAGATCTTACACAATGTTGACATAATATTTATTTAATTAATAGAAAATTAAAATAAATAATTTTGAAAAAATATATATATTCTATGAGTGAATAATAATAACATGAGAAATTTATAGATTGACATGAAATATTAGAGATTTTATAAAGGTATAGGTTTGAATCACCTATTACTCTTGTTGTATTTAGAGATAAATTTATTGAACAGTTCCAAAAATGACTTTAATAGTATTTTACTATAAATAATATTGTATAAAATGACATAACATTCTTAAAAATTATATAATTTGACAAATGAATGAGATATGGTTCAAAAAATTAACAATTTTACATTTATGGGATGTTTTTCAACATATATTAAGTTTTACGACCCTTAAGGAATGAAAAACACTAATATTGTTGAAATTTGAAGAAGGGTTAACGAGTGGTTAAAACTAATAGATAAGGGTGAATGGGTTGTAAAACTTGCCCAAATCATAATAAATTATAATAATTCAAATCATCCTCTTTATATAATGTAATTTTAGATATGTTTGTCAATTTAGAAAAGAGATATAATTAATATTAGTTTATTTCCATATGAAATTCCAAAAATTCCCCTCCTCTTATAAAAGGACACCCATTCTCACAAATTTTTATAGTACATTGATCCATATTGCTCGTCCAAACCCTACAAATTTATATTATTAACACCCTTATCTATATTTTACAGGTATTGTTAATGTGAAAAGGCTTACCATTGGTCCCTTAAGAATATATCTGAAGGAAGTCTACAGAGGAATATGTAGTAATATTTACTGAGTCCCTCAGGTTTATTTATTATTCTATATCCTCTTAAAGTGTTTTAACCATCCTAATATAATAAATAAATTATCATAAATAAACTTGTATGGTTTTATTATTATGGTACAACAATATTACATCCATTTTCAATCCCTTTAAAAATAGAAAACATTGCTCATGCATGCGCACAACATATTATCTCCACGTAGGGGTTTAATTCATTTTTCATCACCATTTAATATGGTTGATTATAAATATAGGAAAAATAAAGATATATGATATTTTTGACAGAAATTTTCTTCTTTAGTTATAATATCATATATAATTTCTTACTATCATATTTTTTGGAAAATGATAACATCACTTATGAATACATGTGTACCACCGCTACCACAAAGCGATGTGATCTGTTTTTCATTTACGACTTGCATGGATGGTAATAATTATATATATAATGTATATATATATATATATATAATATATATGATATAAAAATTATTATGAAAATATTTATTATTAACTAATGTTTTTTATTCCATCAATCAAAAAGAGAAATCGATGTTCAGGTGTATGTAAGACCTACCATCATCATCAAAGGAGTCCTTCATTTTTTATGTCAAGATTTTATATATGATTAAAAATTTATATATATTTAATATATATGATTATTATATCCTGAATAAAATTATAGAGATGATGGAACCATGAAAAAATATTTTCAGGATGGAGACTACCAAATCAAGACATATTTGAAAAACTAAGAAGTTAACACCCAAAATAACGATATTAAAGGATTGTTAAAAATAGAATAAAAAAATTTATAAAGGGATTATATATGAAATTATATATATGTGTGTTGTGTGTGTGGTTCTAATATGTATGTATAATATATCTAAATTTAGAAAACACGAGATTAAATTAACTAATAAGAAAATTGAAATTTGTGGTAAGGGGATTCCATCTAAATTTTATTTTATTGAATAATATTTTAGTATTATGAAATTAATTAAATTCTATAGTGTATATACTACCCCTTTGATCTATTTATGTTCATTATTCATTATTTATCACATTTACACTAAATTTACATATTCTTTATATCAGGAATATGATTATTTCTTAAGTTGTATATCATTTCAACATACAATGTTTTATTTGGAAATTTTTTTCATTGATTAGGGAATTATTAATAATATATATTCATTACTTGATATGGAAATTTTTTCATAAGGATTATTTTATATGAATTTAAGTTGTTCATTAATCATTTTAAGAGTGTAATAGAGATGTAGTGATGGGTGGGGACTTAAATTATATAGCCCCTCATTAAATTGATATGTCTTATAAGACAAGTGTGTATGCTCATGTTAACTAGGTTTTTGGTTTATATCTACCAGTAGTTTTAAACATTCTTTGAAAAATGCCTCAATTGTATTTGTAAAAGTATTTTTGAGATCATGATGTTTAATAGTATGTATTTCCTTCATTGATAATTTAGTTATTATTATCCATTAGAATATTGTTTTGATATTATCAATGAATTCATTTTGTTCCAATGTTATTAAATAAATTGGTTGTGTTTTAATTAATTTATCAATATATTTGGAATATGAATTATTTATTGAAAATATATTATGTTGTACCTAACCCTTACTGAGTATATGTGATCATCCTATTATTTTTGTTAATTTTACCAGGATATTAAAAAAATAGATTATAAATAATATCAAGGATGAAATAATTCTTCTTATGATATGTATTTTATATTTATAATGTAATATGGGAATAATGTATTTATCAAGTTTTCAATGACATATAATCTAATCTATCGTACTTGCTCAGACCCTTTTAACTATAATGATTCAATAATGTTTCAACCATCTTTAGGTTATTTTATTTTTGGATATTGCAATTAAAATGTGTCATATCCCATAAATCATGAAATGAGAATCTAATCCCCCAATTTTTTTCTATAATGAACTAAATATGATATTTAAATTCAAAAATTCTTTAAATAGAACCAAATTCAACCCTATCAGTTTTGGAGGCTCTTTAAATGTAATTTTTATTTTTTGACCTCTTTCATTATTGGGTTGATGCGATGGTGAATGTGGTTGGTCAAACTCTGGTATTAGTAGTATATTTTATTGGTAATTATCTTTTCTTTATCTCCCTTCTCTATTGAGAGTGATTTGTTCACTTACTATTAATTTATTGGATATTTTATTTGATGAATTGAAATTCAAGGGATTATTCTATAATATTTTTCAAATTTGAATCTCTGTTTAAGGTTCCAATTTTAGTGGTTTTATTTATCATGTGACTAATGTTAGGTGGTTAAATAAGGATTTTCCCAAAAAATAAATCGTTGATTCATTTATTTATTTAATTTTTTTTTTCAATTGATTTATAGAAATTCAATTGATATGTTTCGATGAATGATTTCAAAAAGGTATGGAATTGTGAAATAATAGAATTTTTAAAATGATTTTGAAATATTTGGAGGCATTTTAGAAAATATAGATTCAAATAATATGTTATTTTATAAAATTATTATTTTTTACTCTTGAGAAAAATTTACTTAAATGAGGGATGATTTTAAAGGAATTAAATTGATAAATAACCATGATTTGGTTTTTAAGATGAAACAACACGTCAAAACATGGAATTAATAATTTCAAATATGAATGATGAATCTTATAAGAAATTTGATTGTACTATGATAGATTGATTAATTTATTGAAATTCATGTTGAGTGTGAGTAGTTTTTGGATGACTGGGATAAGAAAAATAGGTCTCTGACTCAGTAGAAATTGATTGATGATGTAAACTCTTACTAAACCAAAGCCTATATTAATTTTCCCTGATAAGGTGTTAATTTATCCTATCACGACGGCCTCATCCTTAAAAGGGGGTGAAAAATATTATAAGTTATTGATCGAATATGTTGTGTAAGGATTCAAGATCCAGAAACTGACATACCTCAAGTAATATGACCAGAATGCTTTTTTATGATTTGATTTTTACATGTCATTGTATATTGAATTGATTTATTAAAAAACATAAATTTTTAAAAAAATTTATTTAAAAATGTCTATTATTTACATTATATCTACTTTATTTGATGGATCATTTAATGGAAAATATAGAAATGATTTACCATGAATTATGTTTATTTAAATTGATGCATAAATGGTAATTTTTTATGGAATTGGTTATGGAAAATTTAGTGATATCCAAATGGGAAATTTTTCTTATAACCTACCATTAACATTGTGGATTTTTATACTATATAATTCCATATCCAATAAAATGGAAATAACCACATGGATGTGGCTTTTGTGCTTGACATGCAGGACCTTGGGAGATAATATTGTCTGGTAGAGCTTGGATTCACTCATTTAATAGAGTTTTATAAGAAATTTTCTTTATAGATTATTTCTTATTTATTGGGTTATGTTTTGTTTTTGGATTTTTATCTATATGTTTTTTGTATTTTTTCTATTTAAGTAATTTTTGGAGTATCATATATTTCTTAATTTTTATTTCATTTTTTTATATTTATCGCTTTTTTCTGTTGTGAAATAATTCCCTCTGACCATTGTTGATTCTTAGGAACTAGCTTATAGTACATGGGGATGGTGAACCCCATTTAGGTTATGTTAGTTCTATATTGGGTATCAGTGTACCGGTGTATCAGGTTGACTCATGAAATTAAATTTGGATTATAAACTATGAAATTCATTTGTTATTACTGTGCTAATTATAGATTTGTTAATGAAATTTTTTTATTAATATTGATGGTTTTGTAAATATTTCAAACTGGATTAATTTTATGCTGGAATAATTACCCAATATGAATAATGTTAAGTTTGTAATTTGTTTGAACTACCAAAAGATAAAAAAATTAGGACTATGTTGATTCTTCATAGTAAACATGATTAAGTTGGAAATAAAATTCATAGTAAAGACTTGTAGACCAATGATATTCTCAAGATGAGGGAATTTATTTGGATTATTATTTTCCCCTATTTCTTATATAGAGGATATTATAATATTATTACCATTTTATTATTCTTAAACTATTAAATTATTTCAAATGGATATAAAGATTTACTTTTTAAATGGAATAATTTTTGAATATGTATTTGTTGAACAACCCTTGGATGTGAAATGGGTAAAAATTAATCATATTTTTAAACTAAATATTGCATTATATGTTTTTAAAAATTATTCTAGAACTTGGTTGTACAGACTAAATCGATTTCTAATACAAAATGATTTCACTAAAGGAATGGGTGATCATAACTTGTTTTTAAATAATGTTTCAAATGATATTTTTATTTTACAAATATATATTGATGGTATAATATTTTGGTTCTTTAAATGGTTTATATTTTACTAATTTCCATTAATTGATGACTAGTGAGTTTTATATTAACTTAATGAGAGAGTTCAAATTTTTATTCCATGTAAATAAATTAAATTATTTAATTTTGATAAATCTGTCAATGTATGATGAAGAACATATTAAAAGTTTTCTCCATGATTCGTGAAGATGTATTAAAACACTAATGAGTACAAATTACAATTTTTATTTTAATGAATTTATAAATTCCATTGATGTTAAATTCTATAAAGTAATGATATGTATATTACATTATTTGACTACATCTCGACTTGATATATCATTTCAGTTTTTTGGGCACAATATTTCAGTTGAATCCTAAGTAAATTCATCTTAAACCAGTTAACAGAGTTATTAGATATATCACAAGAACTATTTGTTCTTGTTTATTTTATTCAAATAATAATTTTTTTTGTTTTAATTTCATATTATGAGTTTGATATTATAGGATTTAGGATTGGATAAAAAATAACAAAAAGTATGTTTCATTTTCTTGGAAAGAATGTCATTTAACGGAGTTCTAAGAAACAAATATCAATTGAATTATCAATAGTTTAATATGATTAGGTTTATACTACTAGTTGTTGTTATTTTTTTGGATTAAATAGAATTTATGTGATTTTATTATTATATTTGATAAAATCACAATATTCCATGATAACTATAGTGTTATTTCAACTTTAAAAAAAACTTTCAAAAAACTCATGAATAATACATATAGATGTTTCATTTTATTTTCTACATGATTAAAATAATAAAATAGTTTTGAAATTATAGTTTTTTCTAGATTAAAAAAAACTTACTGATATATTTACTAAAACATTATATTGTATAAGAATTGATAATATAATTTTTGATCTTTTTTATGTTATAATAATATTTCTATTTTTAATTTTTTTCACTATATAATGAAAAATGATTTTAGAATTTTTATCTTATAGTTTGTTAGATCTTCTGATTCTTAATGTTATTAATTATTAAAATATTATTATAATTTTATACTTTTATTATCTATCCATAATAGGGTAGATTTATTCATTTGAAAACTAGGTATTTGTAAATTTATATTAATATGTTGGGGAATTATTTTTAACATTGTGATATTTTTTTAAAATAATTTAAAAGGGGGGAAATATTTTGATGATAGTTTTAAATTTGAATAAATTATTGGTTATATAATTTAGAAAGGCGGTGATTATTAGTGTTTGAATTTGAGTGTTAATATTTATTTAATTATTAGAGTTTTTTTTAAAATTCAAATGCCCTATATTTATTTTATTCTAAATTGTATAACTTATATACAGGTGGTAATTATTATGATGATATTTAAATAAATAAATAAATATATTATTATTGAAGTTGATTAATATAATCATGGGTGCTTCATTGTTTGATTTAATTTTCTTAACATGTGAAATTTTAATATATTTATTATTATATAACTGATGTTTTATGTTTTTAAAAGGAAATAAATATTTTATAACTGTTACGATATGTTTAAAATTTCTTTTGAAACCTACGTATTTGTAACTACATCACTTAATAAAGGTAACCTTTACAATTCCTTTTTCACATATGGGTAAAATCAATATTCTATATGTTTTGTAAATGTGACCACATGATTATAAACATCACATAAGGATACCAGTTGAGTTTCATAAGGGTATGAGAGTTTCCTATATGAAACATAATAGTATCCCCATCCATATCCAAGGTTACTAGTATAGAATAAGTCTATCCCCAATGATACATAAGTGTACCAGGGAGTTTCCATAACATATGTAATTTTATCCTAGAAAAGGGTACGAGTGTCGTGGATTAAGGGAATCTATGAGTTACCATTACCAATGTATTGGTAAATTGTGTATGGTTCTATCCTACCACACGTAATGGTTGACCTGGTTTTTCATTTATCACATAAGGTTAAACTGATAAAGGCAAAAAGGTATAGGTTATGGCTTATTAATCTTCATTAGTACCTCTAAAAAGTTATAGATGACTAGTAATAGAAGGACCTTCGATAATGGAACACCTTGAAATAGTAATGATTGCTTGTGGATTTATCGTGTAGATAACATAATAGTAACAATATCTTATATATTTGGTCTAATGGTGTCACAATTATAATAGTATAATGTATATTTGTTCTAGAAATAACAAAACAGTAATAGTAACATGTATATCTATTTTATTATAGAAAAGTAGTAATGGTTGAAGCACATTAACATTAATAGCTAAAAAATATTAAGGTACTAGAAAAATTATTGTTATCAGATCCTTTATTTTAGTAGTAGGAGTGTGAATCATCTTTTACAATAACATAAAAAATTTATCTTCTTCTACGATTCGAAAAATGTAGGACCAATTAAGAATAATGCAACATTAATAGGTACTTTTTTAATGGTGGGATGAAATCCAACTTAATTATTGAAAAATGTGGTTCTAATTTCATTAAGGGTAGTAGAGAAAAAAATTACATGACCTTTAGTCCCATGGGAACCATATCCCAAATAAATTGTCCTGAAGGACCATGACTAATAGATTCATCCAATTCCTATAAGGCCTCTTAATTGGGATCATCCTACTTTAGCATCCATCCACCCATTCATGATATCTGTAGGCACCACTAGTCCACCCCAGTGTCAACTTTACATTCATGATAGACTTAATAAATCAGTATTTATATTTTTTATTACTGTATCTTATAGACAATGTTTAAATTGATATCTAAAATTATTAATTTATTGTATTCTTTTAAAAATATGAATGGATGTTGTATTAAATATTTTGAACATAAATAAATTATACAAACACACATATATTATTTGGGTAATGATGATATATTTTAGTAATTTTTTATGTTTTAGTAAACGGTATAATTTTTTAATTAATTATATATATATATTTACTTTGAAAAATACATGTATAATTTAAAAAATATTTTGAAAACAATTATGGAATTTTCTTTCCCATCCTCTATTTTTATATATCTTTATTGAAATTATTTGAGGGAAATATTTATTATTGGTTTACTTATTTGTAAATATTTCACATAAGATAATGAGAATGTTGAATATTTTTCTATATTTTTTTTAATGTGATCAATATAATATTCACACTAAAAATATGTTGTTTGGTGTGATGATTCCATGGATTAGTGTCCATGAAATGAAGAGGAAAAAAAAATTTCAAGACCAAGGATGTCTAGTGCAGACATGGAGGTTGACTATTGTTGCACTGGTTGTGCTAGAGTAAAACCATTGTTGAAAAAATTTGAAGGTAGGAAGAAAATATAGGTTAATTTTTAATACATTTTCATGAATGAAATTTACTATCCACAAGTCATTGATCCTCCCCAAATTATTTGTGTAGGGTTTTGGATAGAAAATTCCATTATGAAATTCACCATTATATTATGATTTTCATACACCAAAATCTAAAAGCCACAAAATTTCTATATTAGGGAATATATATGGGGAAATTCATATTGAAGGCACTGAGTTAAAAAATCTCATAAACCCATTTATTTATATTATAAAAATACTGTGATTCATATATATTGAATATCACAGTTTCATTAAAAAATTCATTTTGATTTGATTAAAAAAAGGAAACCTTTTGAGGGAAACACGTGATAATATTATAAATTTCAAAATCTATTTGTCACAACTACTATCATCATTACCCAATTTTAAAGAATATAATATATTTTTTGTTTTTATTCTTTAGTTTTGATTTATATATAATATATATAATATATAAAAAATATATAATCAATCAAATGAAAAAAATTTAAATTTACAAATTATTTTCAGTATTATTTTATCCTATATTTTTTGTATGGAATAACAACTTCCCAATGATATTTTTTATGGGTGAATCCTTAAGAGTTTTATCCTATTTCCAGTGTGGGATTTCACACGATTTTTTTCAGCTTATCAATATACACCTCTGAAATAAAAACGTAATACAAAAATACATTTTTATTCTAAAATAAATTATAAAAATCCCCCAGTTTTATAAGAAAACATTAAATCATCATATCACAAATGAATCATGAATCAAAATTAAGGTATTATTCGATTTAAACCTTTATCCAGTATCAATATATCAATGTTTTACCCTATTTAAAAATTTTCAAACTTTAAACATGTTAATCATTTAGAAAATTTGGATATAGTATTCATAAAATGAGATTTCCTTCCCACATCTCATTTCATATATATTTTAAAGCCACGTTCTTATAGACTTTTCATGTATATCTAAAGAGTGAACCCAAAACACTTCTATATTCACATATGTAAAACATTAAAAAGTCTTTACATTATTATAACAAATAACTCATCATTTTTTTAAATATTTTTCTATATTATATCTAATACTCATGTCATAATGGATGATATTTGCATAATGTAGTTTGAGTTATAATTTTTAATATAACAATCACCATTCTATCATATTTATAACCATTGAATAAATTTATTAGAATCAATATAAATAAATTATTTTGTTTCTACTACAAAAATGATTTATTCTATGGGATTAAACCCCGTATATTTATTATATATATGAATGGTCTATCTTAATATAAATTTTGTAGTCAAATATGAATGGTTTTGAAATTTCTCTCATCGAAAATTGTTATGATACCATCTTGAAAAAACTATCTCACGCCATCATGTCTCAAAAATATATGTCTATACATTCCATTATACATGTAAGTATATTTATTTGATAATTTTTCTTTACTATCATTATTGATATATATATATAAGACAAATCAGCAAAGGCCACAATCTAATATCCACTAATACATAAACATAATATTCAACTTCCTTCCCAGATGCCTCTATGGAGATAAACAAAGGCTACATGGTCTAATGTAAAATACATGTTTGTTCCTTTTACTTCAAATAAAAATCACACCCTTGGAGCGTAAACAACCATCCAAATGTGGATTGATTATCACAAATACTACAAATTAAACTCACATTAAATTATTATTTAAATATAGCTAGATAATCATTATAGTACACACTTAATTCCTTGGTCATTCTTAAGTATCCAATGATTCTCATTTTAAATTTCAAATGATCCCCACTATTATATACATAAAAATAAATATTCGGTCTAGTCAAATGAGTTTGGTACATTAAAGAACAAAATAAAATAGCATACTAAATTTCTCCTATGACCCATCTCATATTTATAAATAGCTTAACGCTTAAATGAAAAGGAGTAATATAATCATAGAAACTAATATGATCAAAATTATTTAAAAAAAATATATTCAATTATTTTTACTTAAATAATAACCCTTATAATATTTTCTAAAATTAATTCGCAGAATATTTTCAAATATTCCCATATCATTCATTTTAATGATAAAGGGTAAGGAATTATTATTCATAGTTACACTGATCATATTGGTTCTAAAAACTGATACATTATCCACATATACAAAAATAACTACTCAATATTTCGTTGTTATGTTTGAATGAATGCATTTATCGTCATGGTTATGAGTAAATATGTGAGATAAAAAATAAAATCAAAAATTTCTATTCCATTACATCAAAGAATCACTAAGTCCATGAAGATATTTAACTAGATTATATAATTTATTTTCATTAAATTGTAAAGAAAACCATTATATTTGTTACTTGTAAATATATTATTTTAAATATATATTTATTAATTAATGTTTGAATACTATTTGGTGGAAAAATAAATGAGTAATTAAAAGTAAATTGATAAAATCCCTATTAATGCAATTCTAACTAAATGACCATAAGTTTCAAAAAAGTAAATCTCTTCTTTTTTATAAAATGATTGGAAACCAGTATTTATTAAAATCATGAATATTTCCATTATAATACAAATTATTTATAGAACACCATTTACATGAAATATGTTTTGAGTCTCCTGGTAAATCATTAAATACTCAAGTTTCATTCCCATAAAATGGATTCCATTATATCATTTATTTCATCTTTCGCTAAAGAAACCTCAATATAATTCATTTCTTATTTATATGTCTTTTGGAAATAAGCTATAGTTAATACCATAATTTAATTATTTAAAATATGATTATTTTGATCTTATTCAACAAGGTAAACAATAGAATCTGGAGAAATTAAATATGGATATAGATGTTTCTCCTTCCCATTACATTAACTCTATTTAGTTTCAAATCAAGAATCATCATTATTATAAACTATTTTATTTGATGTAGATGGTTTAAAATAGGTAGTGATATAAATAATAACCTTCTCTATTGATTTATTTTAGAAAAATTAAAAAAAACCACATTCTTTGATTCAACAATGATATTGGATTCTTAATCCATAAATATACGATCTTTGACAATTTCTTCACATATAACAAAAAAATTCATTCACAATATGAAAATTTTAGTTTTTTTAGGATCATGAACTGTATAGTGTGCTAAAAACCACCGTACTTTAATATATGAATGATTATATCATCTAATATAATAAATTTCACAACGGAAGAGCATAGTTTTACTAGAATAAATCCTATTATGAATATGACATTCAACTAATAAAAGTTCGCTGTAAAAATTTAATTGTAAAATAAACTTATTAATCATAAAATTTACAATTTCTACTATTTAATGATATATCCTTTCTTCAAAGTCATTTTTAATGGTGTGTAAGGTGATATATTTTGATTAATTATACCATTTTTAGGACATAATAATTAAATTCATTCATAATGTAATCACAAAATAATTCTCAGCATAATAAATTTATCTTATTATTTAATTTTTTTTCAACATCATATTTATAAATCTTAAAGATATTTAGGGATTGATATTATTTTTATAAGAAGATATAAAATTAAATATATATATATAATACAAACATCAACACAATTATAAAAGATCATTTTTCCTCCATAAGTTAACAAATCATTTCAATTTTAAATATAAGAATGTTCTAATTATAATATATTATAATATAAATCAACACATTGAGATGGTTTTTTAACTATTTTAGATTATACACATGTTTCCGATTTATTAAACTCATTTTAAATGTTAATTAAGTTAAACTTATTGTTTACTTTTAATGAACTCTAATAAAAATTTGTCAAATGTTCATTCTAGGAATCAATAGACTATATAATGTATGGTTAATATTAAACCATTATATTAATATATTATTGATGTAGTTCACAATTTGAGTAGCACTTCCCCACCAACATTCCTTACATTGAAAACATAACCTTATCATATTTGAATGAAACCTAAAATCCATTCATAAATAGAAGATCAACATATACTGAATTCATTTAAATATTGGGTACATACAAATAATTTAGAACAGTCAACTTCATCCATGAAGTAATATTTAGTTTTATGTTTCCCTGACCGATGACATTGTTTCAAGCATTATTTCCATGGTATAATTTTTTTGCACTAGAATTCTCATAAAATGATTTTAACATTGAATGATATTTGTAGACACATACCAGTTTTTTAGAATTATGTCTCCATCCCATAATATTTGAAGTCATATTGACTTCAAATAACATCATAACTATTTTTTTTGTCTGTATTTTTGTATTTTGTTTTTTCATTTTATTTTGATGGCCACATTCCCATGAAAAATTCCCTGATTTACCAAAAATAGAGTATTCAGTTTTCCTTTTGGGAAGGATTTAATTTCCTTATGAATTGTTCACAATTATTAATGGAATGTAAGAAAGAAATTTTTGGTTTCTTTTCCTTAACTATATTAAACATGGTTTCAAATTTTGATTCCATACACCTGTCCATCAACAATGATTTATCTTAAATGTGAAGAGGGTTTTGAAAATTTTTTATGTAAGTATCCTCAATCATTTTAATGGATGATTTACAAAATTATTTCCACATAGGTTGAAATTTATGAATAATTTCACCAATATGTAAAGAAATTTTTTGGTTATTTTTATTGAATGAATCTTTTTTATAATAACATGGAGCTCATAAAAATTATCCAATTCCATATTTCTATAAAAAATCTTAATGTTACAATACTTTTTAATAAGAAATTTATTGGAACCTTCTTCCTTATATTTACAATTGAACTTGATTGCATAAAATATGTTTCAATAATACCTAAATTTGAAATAAATTCCATAAAATTGATTTTATGAAGGGTTGAAGATATGCCATTAAAAACTCATAATTTTCATGTTTTTTCTTTGTTGTGTTAATGTGTTTGAATTGATTCACAACAATGAGTTTTCCATTGGTATTTAGATTATGTTCGAAGGGAAGGGGTGGATGTTCTGAATCTACTTTGAAAAAATTGATAATATTATAAGGTCATTTCTATCAACATGTTGATTTTATTTCCATATAAACAATCATTTTTGACAATTTCTTAATCCATGATGTTAAGGGATTCCAACACCATATTCTAGATTTTTCTATTATTCAAGCACTTTTTATTATTGGAAAAATAAAAAGGCAGAAGAAAAGATAGTGGAATTTATTAATCTTGACGTTTAATGAAATGTTTTGTCCAATAGGGTGTGAACCATTACCACATGTTAGTTTTATTTTATCAATATAAATTTACCTTGGGGATTTCACCATAATATTTGGAATACTGTAAATCAAATTCCAATATCCACACAGTTTCTATATCTCTATTGAATTTTGTATTGTGGATATAGACATAAATCAATATTTTCATACCATTTATTTGAATATAATTTTTTGTTTTCATTCACACAAATAATATATTACCATTTAGATAAAGAAGAACTTTATTTCGATAACAAAAGAGGAATCATTAGAGGGAGGAAATAGATAGAATTTCAAATTTCCAAATTTGGTCATCATGGCTAATATTTTTATTAGTCATCTCTAAAAAATATTTATATTTGTGTATATATATATTATATATATATATAAATAAAAATTTTAAAATATATATTCATTTAAAATATGTTCAAATGCATTTTGAAAAGTATTTTTTTTTGAAAAATAACTTCTTAAGTATATTTTTTAAAAGGTAGAAGCCTTGATATTTGTATACTCTTTCGAATATAGTGACTCATGCCTTTTACACATATTCGCACATTATTTTTAAAAATAAATTCCCAATAAGTACCACCCCAAATATAATTAAGCCTATTGTATTTGGATAACTATGTTCATATTACATAGAAAGTAACTAAAAACATGGAATCATTATTTTTTTCTCCATAGTTGGATCCAAAAATCCATTTGAACTGCTAAAACTACATGGAATAAAATAGGGAATATGTCTATAATTGGTGAGATAAAAATTCTAGTAATGTAATAAATATAGAAAGGAAACATAACATGTGAGTCAAAGGTTTATCATGATATCAAAAAAGAGATGGTTCAAGAGTAATCACATGGTAGAATAGTCTAGATAACATGGTATCATAAGATCATGACAACATTTTAAATGTGTTATAATCATAATTCATAATATAGAAATTATTATAAATGATTATCCCATACAACATAACATGACATTCAAAGTCCCATAATGGATTAGGTTCACCCTAATCATTTACATTATGTATGATAAGACTAAAAGATTACCCAATGCATTAAATAGATATATAATGTTTGGACCACCCATCACATTAATTTCCGGAACATGAATATTCGTTCTACTTAAGGGAAAAATATTATGGAATACACTGAATAATTACCCACGGAAATAAAATGGCTTGCATAATCTTTCCTCATATCATAATCAAAGGAAATTTCATAATGATGGCATCTAAGAAATGACCGTAAATAATGTATTACCATACCAATGTAAGAGATAATAAACTAGGAATATATTAAATAGAAGTAAAAAAAGGAATTTAAAATCATTATATATCATTAAAAAGATTAATAAAGTGGTTTATTTGGATAGTTGACATATCCCGAAGAAAAGGGTATTTTAGATAGTTCCCTTACCGTAAGCCTGATTCATCCTGTGTGTTCATTATCTTATTGAACAATAATATTATGATTATTATTTACAATAATGTAAACATTTTTTCCTCATTATTATTCCATTAATTTTATTCATTACCATGTCATATTTATTTAATTTATCATTTAGGTTTATGTTGAATGTTTTGATGAAGTTCATCTCATATGTACAAAAAAACACTATGATAAGTTTACTAAGGTGAAAGCGATTAATAATTTTTCATATATATAATAATAATGAAATAATTATAATTTTTTTAAATAAATTATAATTTAAAAATACCTTTAAATAATGTTATGAAAAATAAAATATTCTACAATCATGGAGACGGTATGACGTACATACACCTGGGAAACATTTCTAATTTTCAATGATAATGATTGAAAGAAGTCAAGTGTTATTTTATCATTACAAAATTATAATTATATAATAAATAAAATATTATTTCATTTAATACAATTATATATAATATCAATGTGATGTGGTAATACAAAAATATTCACATCACTTTGTGTGTCGGTAGTCAGCCATCCACATGAACGATGTTATAATTTTTCAGTGGATGGTAAGGTAAAAAGGATCATGATATTTTATATTTATAGAAATATTAAAAGGTAAAAAATATTATATATAAACATTAAATCCATAATGATGATCATTTTTTATATGTGATTATAGAAAACAAATTACACTAGTTCCCAAGGATGTAGTCAGCCAAACACATGAAAGATAGTTTCATTTCTCATTTGATGGAAGTGTAGATGGATTTAGATTTATAAATTAAAATTATAAAATCTTATTATATGATATATTATTATATTATTATAAAAAATTTATTGAGTGATATTTGAAGGAGGTGGAAGAATAATTAAAATAATGGTGCTTGGTTATAAATGTTGCCTCTTCTTAGGACCACCTCTTAAGGATAATAAATACCTATATCGAATTTCGTTTTTTTCAAAAAAAGGATTATTGGATGTGGATAGGGAATTAATTAAGTGGTATAATTTTTTGTTGTCTCCACCAATTGGTTTTTCAAGTGTGGTGAGGAGTGGAGAGAGGGAACCATTTTATAAGGGGGGTGTCATTCTTGTAAATACACAAAACTATTTCATAATGGGAAGTCACTCTCAAGAAAGGTGTCTCCAAAAAAGGAAAAATAAACAATTTTAAGATATATAAGGTCTAGGTACACCAATAAAATACAAATTAAACTTGTTTTAAACATGAAATCATCTTTAACTCTAAGGTTATTCACTTTTTCAATTTTCATATTTACCAAGAAAACTTCCTTTTTATTATTTTGGTTATTAATTATTACAAAAAAAGAACATGGAATTATTATATTATATAAATTATTTGTCTTGAAAAAATTATTCAATTTTATAAAATTAAATTCAAATTTTTGTAGAATTTAATTTAAAATAAATCGCTCAAGCACAACAAAAAATCGATTTTCTGAAAAATGCATTTTTCAAAGAAAATATGATTCATATTAACTATATAAACATTAATGTTAATAAAATAAATTTATTTTTTCATTATAGATATATAATATTTTAATTTAATTAAAATATTTCTTCTTAAAGAGATATTTTAATTATTTGAAATGGATAAACATTATGAACGTTAATAGAGTCTTTATAGAAATTTGTTTCTAATCCTAAATTACAATATTAATGTACTCCATTTTAAAGATGATTTAAATGAAATTTATTTTATGAAATATAATTAATTTATAATTATTTAGCTTTTAAATCTTAATAAATGAATATTGGGTGTCTTAAATTACTTAATTTATTAAAATTAAATCAATTTTTAACCAAAAATTCATATTTTTCACTATACACAAAAAATAAATATTATCCAAAAAAATCCCAAACATATCTCAAATTTTATATCAATATTATGATTTAAAAAAATATTTGAAGTTTATAAAATAAAATTTTTCAATGTTCAAAAAACTAATTATATGATTTTCTCACAAAATTTATACAACTCATTTTGAAGAAAACACTTTTTTGATGAATAAAATGAATTTTATTTGATTTGTGTGATTGATTAATAATAATTTATAATAAATTAATACCTAATTGGATCATTATATAAATTTCATAAAGTATATTGTCCAATTCATACAAATTAATTTAATGGATATCTTATAATGATCATATTTAAATAACCATAGTTCATTTAGGTTCACTATTTCATGTTGCATATGCTATCGAACAAAGTTTTCAATTTTAGAAAATCATCGTGTGGCATTATTTCCCCCATAAAGATTTTATCAATCAATATTTTATTATAAAAATTAATTTGGAAATAGGTTAGCGTACTTCTTTTTTATCACCTCACATGGTTCCTCGGTTTCTTACTCAAACATTCTATTTTATCACAATACTTTGACTAAATGAGTTGTCTTATTTCATAGAACATTATTTATTTAATATTATACCATCACAAATTTCTCCTTATATGAATGGTATTTATCCTATGTTACAAAATCTAGATATAGTACATGTGTGGTATATGGTAGGTAAATTCTCAAGAGAGATACATGGAACAGATCATGTACTTGATATACGTTAAGTTGAAGTAGTAGTCGATAGGCCACTACTCATATGTGATAAATTATCTCAATGAGGTTTATGTATCTAGGATTATGATCCGTTATTCTAAAACCTTGTGACTTTCTTCCAATTTGAAATAAATAGGAAAACCTAATCTCCAACCTCAATCTCTAGGTATCATCGATGGTTGTCTGCATATCTTTTCTTCCGACATTATACAGACTTGAAATGATGATGAATGGTTTAAACCATATCTATTATCTCTTCAAAAAATCAGGTAACATAAACTTAATCTCTCTAACATCATACCATCAGGTCATTATGTGACACAATTCCCATATAAATCCTCATAAGGTTCCATGTTAATTCTAAAATAGATGCTATAGTTATATAAAAAATATATGAGAGGATGGTTTGGATCCATTGAACCATGAAAATATATTAAAAATAATATAATATCCTTAATATTTTGGATTGGTCTATAAGGCTAACCATCTATATGAGGGTGATAAGTAGTACTAAATCTGAGTTATGTATCTTACACTTGTTGATGGATTCTACAGAATCTAAATGAAGATCTATGATCTTGTTAAGATATAATAGATAGTGTAATTCCTTGAAATATTACCACTTCCCTCAAGTATATCATAGCGAGTTAATCATGGGATAAATAATCCATGATAGAAATGAAATGTTCCAAATTATTTTGGTGATCCTCTACAAACTAATAAAATTATTTCCCTTAGGCGACTTCGGGAATCCTATGATGGCATTTATGGTTATTTTTTACCATTTCGATTATGGAATGGGAATCTGTTGCTTCATACCCTTAGATTTATATCATTCATACTTGAATTGTTGGAATATAAATAATCGAGATAAAAATTCGGAAATTTACTTCTTCATGATATCCCTCAAGAAGTTTTTATTTAAATCTCTACACATCATGTTACTTCTTGGGTTAATGGAGAAGGATGAGTAATATGAATTGTCATGAAGATCCTTCTTCATACCATCTTCTTATAATACACAAATCCAGGGTCCAAAACATGAAACAAAATTTTTAACAAGGGTGAATAATAGAATGCGTGCTACCTTTTTCTGTAAATCATACTATTTTCTATTTCCATTATTGATCCTCTCAACAATGGTTGATTTAGAGGTTATTTGACCAAGGTTATATGGATATCATTTTAGAATTCCCATATCCTTTCTTTAAAAATATAATAATATTGGATCCTTATAAATTATCATTATTGACATTGTTTTTAGATATTTTATATTAAGAGCATCATCCACCATGTTTGATATACTAGGATGGTAATGGATTGAGTTTCCATGGTCCTCGGTCATCTCTAACTATATTTGTTGGATGATGGTATACCCCTTTTGTGTGATTATATATTTTAGGTTCTTTTGATCATTATATATTTCACACTTATACACATAATTATAATGTTGATATATATTAAACACAAATATCACTATAGTAAACACTATATAATGCATGGGATATGTCACGGCCCATCCTCAGGGCCTGTGCCGTGACTAACCCAAGCCCGCCTTCTATAGGACAGGGACTGGCGACTAGCACCAATGGCATAAATCCCAATAAAAAGGGAAGGTATTGCCATTATATAGTAAGCAAACACAAAAGAGTACGCAACAGAAGTAAGCACAAAGTAAAAATGTATACAAAAGTAAGTGATGAAAAGAAAGGGGCTGAAAAAACAAGCCCAACATTAAGTACAGTACAACTGAAAGTCTAGTTCAACACTAGTAAAGTAAATTAGAAACCACTGAGTCGTCCTCTGGGAATCCCACCTGAAGGGCGGGTATAGATGGTCTCCTTGGCACCTCGGGTCCGTCCGTCTGCTCTGTATACATCCCGCCATGTGGTCCACCTCTAGGTATCGTCTAGCTCTATAAGTCTCTACCACGATCAACGATGTCCATCGTCTGCATCCAAAACAACATAGTGAGGGCATTGCCCGTGCATGAGTGAGTATAACGATAATCAGTAGGGACCCCGAGACCCCTTAAGGTCTCCCAGAATCCACGAAGGATAAACCACAAAGAAAAGAAACAATCTTGAAGTATTAACCAACTCTACTTAGGTATATGCCCAAACATATACCTAAGTCATCAATTCCAGTTCGGCTCCAACTCTCGATCCCAAGTATAACCCAGTCCACATAGGAAAGAATTCAATCACACTGATGGTAATTATTGAAAGTCAAGACTCTGCTCATCCAGGTATACATCTTTCGTAAATAGGTTAAGATGATACGATTTAGTCACATATTCATCTAAGCTGTAGGACCCACGTAGGATACTAGACCAGCTAAGTTGTCGGACCCATGTAGGTTACTAGACCAGCTACTCTGTCGGAACCACGTAGGATACTGGAACAGAAGTCAAACTGTCGGACCCACGTAGGATACAAGAACATTAATCATCGTCGTCGAACCCATATAGGATTCCAGTATGGTACTCATCGTCGCCGAACCCATGGAGGATTGCAGTATGGTAGTCGTCCTCGCCGAACCCACGGAACATTCCAGTATGGTAGACCTCGCAGTCGCAGCCAGCTCTAGGGTTCCCGAACACAGCATGCTCATTCTGGGAGGGCCCTCTCCTCAAGAAAATGGGTCATCACATCAACTATCACAAAGTCTAGAGTTAATGTACGCTGATGTTCCGTCTCGTCAAAAGGAACCCAACGCAACAGAAGGCGCATCAATCAGACGCCCGATCTGAGAGATATTGTCTTTTCTGTTTTAGGGGAACAATTGGAAATACGCTCATTCCAAAACCCGGCCGTTTTCCAAATTTTTCCAAAACACACTCATAGTATCGCAAAACGACTACATCATTGCGAGGGTCCTAATGCTCCAGATGTCACATCGATCGGACACGCAGTCTTTAAGTTATTCTCATTTTAGCCTAATGGGTCCGACCCGTCAAGACCAGTGGGATGGCAGGTTAGACCGGCCCGGTGAAGCATGCGGCCCAGCCCGGTGGGGCATGGCCCGGCCCGAGGGGGTGCAGCCTAGCCAGAGGGAGCGCGGCCCGACCCAAGAAGTCGTGGCCCTACCCGGTGCAGCGCAGCCCAGACGGCACGACGCGACGCGGCATGGCTAGCCGAGCATTGTGCCCCCCTAGATCTCACGAACCGGCAGCGCCTAGCGGGGCCACCCTCCTATCCAGTCCACCGAAGCTAGCCAGTCTTCCTGGTACGAGCGGTCCAGATGGGCGGGGCTTGGTCCTTCGGCGCGGCACCTGCGTGTGCTGCGACCCCTTCATCCCGGTCGGCAGATGAGTCGGGCGGTTCACCGTCGAAGTGGCCCGCGTAGCACAGGCCACGGTTCTCCAAAGTGTGGCGCCCCTTGTGGCACCGCGGTCTCCCTTCGGCCCGGCCAAATTTAGCTGGCCGGTTCTCCTTCGGCCGAGAGGCCTGTGGTTGCGGGCTACAGTTCTTTCACACGCAGCCGGCAAGCGGCCACCACCTTCGCTCGTCGCCACCTTTCTAAAATTGTCTCCATCGCAAAAAAAGAGACTACATAGGGTCGTTGGGCCATGTGTGTTCGGCCCGCGCCTTCTGCAATATGCGTTAGCAGTTGGCCGAATACAAATCAGAAAAATTAAACGAAGAATGGGGTAAAAATATTAACTTAAAATTGTACAAACCCCTACCTCAAAATAAGGTTTGCGGTAGTCGATCGTCGCAGAAGATGGCGTTGCGGGGAGATGGCGTCAACTCGTTGATGTCGGGGAAGAAGGAGCCAAGGATGGCGCGGCATCGGTGTTCCTTGAAGGTGGCTCCTTCTCATTTGTCTTGGCCAAAGATTGAAGGAGACGATCGTCGTTCTTCGTTGTAAGGACGGTGTTCTTCGTTGAAGAAAGAAGCTCTTCTAGATCTCCAAATGTTCCCCCACCAAAAATATTTTCTATGAAAATATTATAATAGACTTCTCCAACTTTAATGAAATGCCATGCAAATCATAAAAAAAATAAAAAGAGGAGATGTGCCAATTAATTAATAAGGATATTAATTAATTGTGTTGGCAAACATAAAGAGAGGGAGCTGAAGAGTTTAAAATATTAAAAGAGAGGAGTTAACAAAATAATTAAAGGGGGTGTTAATGGGGTTAAGGAGAGTTATGGGGAGATGAAAGGTTTAGAGAACGTGTGGGCCCCACCTCACAGATATCCTCTCATGGGAGGTTATGTGGGTATGGGCCCCACCTATAACTCCCCTTAGGAGGAAATAACTAGCATCCATAAATAAAATTGTATGCTATAAATTTTATTTATTTTTCTCTAAATCCCCAAATATTAACTCTCAACCCGCATAAAACGCAACTGCGATAAAGGTCCCCTTAAGCGAATACCGGCATTGCGGGTTCATCGGTGTCCTATGATTTCAATTCCGAGCACTGGTTCAAAAGATAGAAAAACCCGCATGTACGTTTACTAAACGTACCCAAACAAAACTTCATAAAATGATTCTGGGAACACCTGGCCTCGGAATTAAGTGTCGTTAGAAACCGCAGACTCCTCAAATTCTAAAATATTTAAGAAAAAAATTTCTTTGAAATTTCTGGGTCATTACATTACTCCCATATCAGGGATTTATGTCCCTGTAAAGCTACAACACACACTAGGGAAAAAAATGGGTGTACTATACATACATCTGAGCCTCCCGCTCCCAAGTGCTCTCTTGTAGATTCCCATGCTTCCAGCCAATGCGCACCAGAGGAATCGACCTTCCACATAGGACCTACTCCTATCGATCCCCGATCTCCACCACAGACTCCATAAAGGTCATCCCATTATATATTTCTAGATCCCCGTGATCGATGATATGGGATGGGTCGTGTATTATTCTCCTCAACTGAGATACGTGGAAGACGTCATGCACCCAGTGCAACTGAGGTGGAAGGGCCAGGCGGTAATCCAGCTCACCTAATCTTATGAGGAGATGGAAGGGCCTGATGAAGTGTGAAGATAACTTTCCACTCTGGCCAAATATTCGTAGACCTCATTGAGGTGAGACCCATAGTAAGACATGGTCACCATCCTCGAACTACAGTGGTCTCCATCGCCTATCAGCATAGGACTTCTGTCTGCTCTGTGCAGTCTTCATCTGTTCCTGGATGATCTTCACCTTCTCCGTTGTAGCCTGAACCATCTCTGGTTCTACAAGTGCTAACTCCCCTGGGTTAGTCCAGTATAAAGGTGATCTTGAAGATCGTTTGTATAGTGCCTCGTAAGGTTCCATCCTAATGGTGGAGTGGTAGCTTGTGTTTTACGCAAACTACACCAAGGGTAGGTGATCCTCCCAGTTACAGCCAAAGTCAAGGACACATGCACGGAGCATGTCCTCGAGAGTCTAAATGGTTCTCTCTGTCTGGTAGTCCGTCTGAGGATGGAATTAAGTGCTCAAGCAAAGTTGTGTCTCGAAAGCCTCCTGTAACCCCATCCAAATCCGGGAAGTGAAACGAGCGTCTCGATCAGATATGATAGTCGATGACAAACCTTGAAGTCGTACGATCTCCTGAATGTAGAGGAATCCCAAGATATCTACTGAGCCCTGCTCTCTGATCGGTAGGATGTGGGATGACCTGGTGAGTTAGTCGACAATCACCAAGATAGAGTCGTGTCCTCTAGATGTACTTGGAAGCCTCGTCATGAAATCCATGGATATCTCATCCCACTTCTACTCTGGGACCTCTAAGGGTTGTACCATGCCTACTGTTACCTGGTGCTCTGCCTTCACTTGCTGACAAGTGAAGCATCGTGAAACGAAATCTACTACAACCTTCTTCATAACCATCCACCAGTGTTGTTGTCTGATGTCATGGTACATCTTCTCCACTCCTGGATGTACCGCTAGAGGGGAAGTGTGAAACTCCCTCAGTACTTCCTCCCACAGTGCAACTGGTACCATATTACGTCCCCTGAAGAGGATGACGTGCTCCCCTCCTTCAGAAAATCCACCAGGCACCTGCACTGTGGATATCCGAGCATGTCGCGTCTCACAGTCAATGTCCACATGATGTGCCTCTCTGACTCATTGAAGGAGTGTCGGAGTGACTGTGAGAGATAGTAGAAAGGCTGATCCATCTCTATCCAAAAAGGGTATCTACAATGAAGCTAGCTGCTCCGTCGCCTCTCCTTATAGATGAATGCTTGATCTCCGGCTAAGAGCATCGGCTACAATGTCCCTCTTCATAGGATTATAGACTATTTCAAAGTCATAGTCCAGGAGGAACTCGATCCATCACCACTGTCTCTGGTTCAGGTCCTTCTGTGAGAAGATGTACCTGAGACTCTGGTGGTCAGAATAGACAGTAAAGCGCTCACCCATCAGATAGTGTCTTCACATCTTCAAGGTGAAGACCACTGCTGCTAACTCCAGTTCATCGGTAGTGTAGTTCTACTCGTGTTGTCTCAACTTTCATGAACCATAAGCAATCACTGCTCACTCCTACATCAGGACACACCTGAGTCTGGTCCCTGATGCGTCGTAGTATACTACGTACTCGACACCCTCCTCTGGTATCCTCAAGATGGGTGCACTAGTCAACCTCTACCTCAGCTCCTGAAAGCTCTACTGACATCTATCTAACCACACAAAGGGTTTCCCTTTCTTCTTCAAGGATGAAAGCGGTGTTGCAACTCTGGAGAAGTCTGGCACAAATATCCAATAATACCCAGCCAGACCCAGGAAACTCCACACCTCTGTCACGCACCTGGGTGGCTCTCAAGCAAGTACTGCCTCGATCTTCACTGGATCTACTGCAACTCCAGCCTCTGAGATGAAGTGTCCCAGAAAGTGAAAATCTTGAATCTAGAACTAGCACTTAGAGAGATTACCTTAAGTATGGTTCTCTCGAAGTGTATCCAGTAAAACCCGCAAGTGGTAGGCATGCTCCTTTTCAGTAGTTGAGTAAATCAGTATGTCATCGGTGAAAAATACGACAAAAGATCGATGTAAGGCTGGAAGATCCTGTTCATGTGACTCATTAACACTGATAGTGAGTTGGTTATGCTAAAGGGCATAACAAAGACTCGTAGTGGCCATACCGACACCTGAAGGCCATCTTCTGCACATCCTCGTCTCGAACTCTGAGCTGGTGATAACCTGACCTGAGGTCTATCTTTTAGAACCATCGTTCTCCTTTGATCTGATCAAATAGGTCTTCAATCCTCGAGAGTAGGTACTTGTTCTTAAAGGTCACCTGATTCAGGCGAGGGTAGTCGACACACAGTCACAAACTCCCATCCGCCTTCTTGGTGAACAAAATCGGAGATGCCCAGGGTGAAACACTGGGTCGGATAAATCCCTTCCCCTGCAAATCCAATAGTTGTACTCGCATCTCACGAAGCTCGGCGGGAGCCATCCGATATGCTGGATTAGATATAGGTGTTGTCCTGGGGTATAGGTCTATGTAGAAGTCTACCTCTTTGTGAGGAGGTAGTCATGGAATGTCATCAGGAAAAACGTCCGCATAGTGATCCACCACAACAGGAAAACTTGGACTCCGCACATTAACCGCTTCAAGGATGAGACTAGCCAACTGATGTGTGATCGGCTACCCTCTCCTCTGTGTAAGTCCATCCTGCACTGCAGAGGCTCCCTTCTCGCCAGTGAAGGTGAAACTGGTCCCATCCGTGCGGACACACTACACCTTGTGCCTAATATAGTCAATCTGAGCATGGACTGTAGATAACCAGTCCATACCCAAGATGAGGTCGTTAGGCCTCGACGCCGCAACAAGAAGATCCCAGCCGAAACCCTCGCCTCATAGAGTATGATCACACTACCAGCAGCGGTGCATAATCTTTGAGTCAGCTCATGTAGGAGTCTCTAGCTGTTAGTATCGATCCAACGGCTCCGTCAGAATCTTCGAGCTCCGAACAAGTGCAGCGGCAATAAAATAATGACTCGCACTTGTGTCTATAAGCACTACAGCAAGTGTGGAGTAGACATAGATAGTTCCTTGAATCATCTCAGGTGTGCCGTGGTCGTAGGCCTTGACTGCCTGGAGCTGAGCCTCCCTCTGTCCGCCAACTCCCTGTGGTTGGGGTGGACCTCCTGGCGGTGGTGGTGGTAGAGTCTTGAAACATCATCCACCACCCGCTGCTCGGCTAGCTCCTCTACCTCATCTGCCTGCTCCTGGAGGACCACCACGGTCGAACCTCTACCTCTTCCTGGGAGGACCCTCCACTGTCTACTGCTCATCTACATGGTGGTTCGGGCCATCCCGAGCCATGTGACCCTGCCCGCCGCATGCATAGCACTGCCTGCTCCTCGTATAGTTGGCTCTATTCCATGTTCCCCGCACCACTAAACTTGTATCTTGTGGTCGTTCAAATGATGGCCCGGTCCTTTTGGACCTCTACGTCAACTATCTATAGCTGGATGTAGAAGAATATGCTATGTGTCACCATACGGTGGGCCTCGATGCTGATGTCGGCACAGCGAGCTAACTCTCCACAAGAAGGGCTCGCTCTAGCACTCCTGCCTACATCGGAATGCTGAGGGAGATCATCGAAGCCCTAATATCATGTCTGAGTCCCTGCTCAAAGGACTGTTCCCTGAAGAATGGGTCTCGATCCATGTCGGTAGAGTAGCATGGGAGGTCGGTAAACCTCACTGAGTACTGAGATACTATCATGCTGCCCTGCCATAGATGAAGTAACTCCAGAATCCGCACTGCACGAAGGGTGGTTGGGACAAAATCTGAGCGGAAGAGACTCTTGAAGTCTTTCCAGAGAAGAGATGTCTTGTCATGCACCTAGAGCATCAAGGTCCACCATATACATACTACTGCATGTAGGAGACTAGTGGAAAGGATCACCATAAGATTGGCTGGCGTACCTACTACTCTGAAAACACTGACGATAGCCTCCAGCCAGTTCTCAGCTTCCTATGGGTCTGTCTCTCGGCGGAACCTGGGCGGCCTCTATCACTGAAAATCATCCAAAGCACTTAGGTGGAATGAACTCTCTACTGCGGGGGCTGGTGGTATCAGTGGCCCAATGGGTAGTGGGACTACTGGTGCCTCCGTTGTGATGGGGCCCTGTACTGAGGCCTCGTCGCTCGGTGGGCTAACATCTCGCACAAAACTCGGAACCCTAGCTGACTGCCTTCGTGGGGACATCCTGAAAAGAAACAGGTGTGACATGGTCAAAACAGTATACCTGGTGAGCTGACACATAGTAATCACAAATAAAACTTTTAAAACACACATGAAATCAGTATTTTCATGCACTTAGTCAGAAATTAGAGGTTAGGGTCCTAGTGTATGGATATGTCGGCCGCTGCACCCACACTAAACTCCCTGGACTGGAAAACACAGTTAATACAGTTAACACAATTGCTTCACAGAAATTAATAATCAAAGTCATGTATTCTCCGGTAGAACTGACTCCTCTAATACTAATTTGTCATGACCCGTCCTCGGGGCCTGTTCTGTGACTACCCCAAAACCGCATTCCATAGCCCAGGGGCTGGTGACTAGAACCAGAGGCATAAATCCTATTAAAAATGGAAGGAAATGCCTTTATATAGTAAACAAATACAACAGAGTACATAATAGAAGTAAGCACAAAGTAAAACTGTATACAAAAGTATGTTCTGAAAAAGAAAGGGGCCAGAAATACAAGCCCAACAGTAAATACAGTACAACTAAAATTCTAGTACAACAGGAGTAAAGTAAAGCAGCAACCACTGAGTCGTCTTCTGTGAATCCCACCTGAAGGGTGGTTATAAATATTTTCCTCGGCACCTCGGGTCCGTCCGTCTGCTCCGTGTACATCCCGCCAAGTGGTCCACCTCCGGGTACCGTCTAACTCTACAAGTCTCTACCACGATCAGTGTTGTCTGTCATCTGCATCCAACACAGCGTAGTACGGGCATTTCCCAAGAAGGGGTGAGTTTAAAAATACTCAGTAGGGACTCCGGGACCCCCGAAGGTCTCCCAGAATCCACGAAGGACAAACCAAAAATAAAAGATACAATCACGAAGTATTAACCAACTCTACTTAGGTATATGCCCATACATATACCTAAGTCATAAATTCTAGTTCAGATCCAACTCTAGAGCCAAAGCACATCCCAGTCCACATAGGAATGAAGTCAATCACACCGATGGTAATGATTGAATTTCAAGACACAGCTTACGCAGGTATACATCTTTCGTAAAGTGATAAAGATGATCATATGTAGTCACTGATTCATCTAAGATATCGGACCCACGTTGGATACTAGACTAGCTAAGCTGTCGGAATCACATAGGATACTAGACTAGCTACTTTGTCGGACCCATGTAGGATACTAGAATAGAAGTCAAACTCTAAGACCCACATAGGATACAAGAACCATAATCATTGCCGTCGAACCCACAGAGGATTCCAGTACGGTAGTCATCGTCGCCGAAATCACGAAGGATTCTAGTACGGTAGTCTTCATCACTGAACCCATATAGGATTCCAGTACAGTAGTCATCATCGTCGGACACACAAAGGATTCTAGTATGGTAGATGTCGCAGTCGCAGCCAGCTCTAGGGTTCCCGCACACAGCACACTAGTTTCCGGAAGGGTCTGCTCCTCGATCAAAGGAGTCATCACATCAACTACCACGAAGTCTAGAGTTAATGTACCTCGAAGTTCCATCTTTTCAAAAGGACTCAACGCGACAGACGACGGGTCAATCAGACGCCCGTTTTGAGAGATATTGGCCTTTTCCATTTTAGGGGCCCGGATGGAAATACACTCATTCCAAAACCTAGCTATTTTCCAATGACTTCCAAAACTCACTCAGAGTATCACAAAAGTACCGCTTCGACACGAGGGTCCCAATGTCGTAGACGACACGTCGATCAGATGTGCGGTCTTTAAGTTAGTCTCATTTAAGCATAACGGGACCGGCCCATCAAGCCCAGTTGGCTGGCGGGTCAGCCCAACCCCGTAGAGGGTCGGACCGTCTCGGTGAAGCACGCGGCCTGGCCTGAGGGGGCATGGCACAGCGCGACCCAGCTTGACGCGGCTCGGCCCGGATGGCCTAGCGGCTCGGCCCGGGTGGCCGAGCGCTTGGGGGGGGGGTCTCCCGAATCGGCGGCGCCAAGCAGCGCCACCCTTCTATCCAGCCAGCCGAAGCCGGAAGGTCTTCCAGGTTCGAGCGGCCCGCGGTCCTTCGGTGCGGCACCAACGGGTGTCGTGGCCCCTTCATCCCGGCCGGCTGACGAGCCGGCAAGTTCCCAGCCTTAGCGGCCCGAGGAGCGCTGCCCGCAGTTCTCCGCAGCGCGCTGCCCCTTGTGGCGCTGCAGACTCCCTTCGGCCTGGACTGTAACTCCCTGACCCTAGTTACCCATAGTTGGTGCATTATTATATGACATTGGCATGATCACAAGAAAGATCAAATCTCGAAACACCGATTGCTTTAGTACCCTTAGAAACACTAGATATATTAATAAGGTTTACATTACATCATACAATGAAAACTAAAACAACATAGTCTCCATAGTCCACACTCTTATACCCTCCCACTATCCCTGTAGGTCATTCATAAATTACTTCTTCACATCCTGGGAAAAATAAAACATAGAAAAGGGGTGAGCTCAAATTCCCAGTAAGGATAACAATATAGCGGAATCTTTCATAAATAAGAATAAACATTTAACGAAATGTATAACTAAAACAAAAGCCTTTTAAACTTGAACATCAACATAGTATGGAAATATTAAAATGAAACAATTCCATTTACTTATTCACATGGATATTCTACTAATCTAATAATCACATGAAATATCAATAACAAATTTCATAATGATGGAATTCATAATTCCAGACTATCATAACCACATATCCAAGGCCTCGTGCCAAGACTACAAATAATATTTTGTCAAGGCCTTGTGCCAAGACACTAGTTTGTCTCATGAGACCTACTGATGCATTGAGGAGCTATAGCGGGCTCCACCCGTCACATATTAAGTCCAATGAATTCCCATATGAAAAGGTTTAAACATAAATTAAACATTTGTATTAAAACTAGCATATTAAATGTAAATACTTCATCCATAAACCATGAAAATAAAACATCCAGGGTCAAACATATCACAAAACCTTAAATACAATATGGAAGTTTTGTTTCATAATAAATCATCTCCAAATAAGCTTAAAATCCATCAAAGTATTTTGACATAGATGAAATCAAAACTCTTTTTAGAGAAATATCTCTTTTTATTTTGAAAGCAATGAAGAGTCATATAAAATGAAACATTTTCTTTGAAAGTATTCTTATAATCTTGTAAGGGAAGCTTCGATGATTTCTTAATGGCGGAAAATAGCCGCACCCGCCGTATAAGTTAAAAAAACATTCTTACCTTAATTCTGTCAACAAGATAAAAAGAACCTTGTTTAGAAAACGATGGAAATATTGCTTTATAAACCTCTTATAAAAGACAAAAAAGGGTATAAATGACTTTAACCCATATTATTTTAAATTTTAAAAATGTTTTGAAATGCATTTTGGAGAAACATGGATGTGGATGAAAAAGAAATCCCAGTAGATTATTACGTATAAACAACCTCGGATAATGAAGAGATTGCGAAATAAACACTTACCTTGTACTTTTCCTTGGTTGAGGGTAGGTTAACCTCCTGTATAATGGTGATATAATTTTTATTAAATTATACAAGAATCATATTTATTAATATGATATCATATATGATCTTTTAACATTGCTTTTTTAATAATATCTTAGTGTTATCGTCATTTCGGGTGTTAACTTACTCGTTTTCTTTTATATGTTTTGTTACGTAAGCCATGTTTTTCATGGATAGGTTGTATCTTATTCATATTCATAATGATATCAATTCCTTAAAAATTATTTTTAAATCATCAAATGATAATTATACTTGAATAGATACGATGGAGAATGAATCTCATCGCGTTCTTGGAGACGGTAGTCCGTACGTACGCATGAGCGACAATATCATTCTTTTGATAATAAAATAATATAATAATTGGATAGTATATCATATATAAAGAATTATTATCGTGTTATATTTATTATTTACATGAGTTACACATCATTATTATACCCATCCAAATAATAATATATTGAATAAAAATTACACCATGACGTGGAGACGGTAAGCCGTACATACGCACGTATGGTGACATGTTATTCAAAGGGTGGATAGAATAATGAATATGGTTATAACATATTTATAATAACATCACAGTATATATAATATACTGGAGTTATTATTTTAGAATGGTAATAACAAAGAAAGAAGAAGTGGAAGAAGAAATGAATTTGAAAAAGGGTGGTGAAAACATTACCTCTTCTTCGGGTTCTTCCTTTTGATTTGATCAAAAGGGCTCCTTAGGTTGGCTTTCTGATCAAACTAAGGCCTCTTGGTTGTAGTGAGGGAAGTTGAGAGAGTATTTGGGCAGAGTTTGGCAGAACCAAAAGGCTTTGAGGGTGTGAAGTAATGAGAAGGGGGAGTTCCCTTTTATAAGAGGGGTGAGGGGCACCTTTGGAAAAGATAGAAATATTAATTTATAATAAATTAATATTCTGTTTCTAATGGCTAAAAAGTTTATTATTAAAAGTTTAAGGTGGGGATAGGTCGAAAACCATTCAAACAATAGAATTTAGGCAGGTTTGGGTTACTATATTAACCTTATCTTTTAGTTTTAACTCTTAGTTAATTAGGTTGACATTTACCATGTCACTTTGTATTTTTATATTATATAGTTAATAAACATACTATATATATACAATATACCCCCAAGTGGTCCATTAATGATACACCTATCATGATATAAGTCTCTTGTCCGAACCTTATATTTTTAGGAATTTAATATCAATTAATAGTATAATATGTTTTCTAAAAACTCTTTTATGTCAATTTTGACACTATTCAATAGTTGATTTTTTTGAAACCTATAAAAGAATTATTACTTAGAAAAAAGTTAATTAAATCAATACTAATATGTCATATTATCCTATAAAATTAGTGTAAGTCATTAAAAGTCTAAAATTATATTTATTTGGGTATTTATAATATTAATTATTTTAATTTTTCACTATTATGGTAATTACTTCAACATCATTGTGTCATAAATAAATTAAATTATTTAATTTCTAAAAATTAAAAATAAAATATAATTATGTAGGAAATAATTTTATCTTTCTAATTAATATTTAAAATCTAATTTATCTTATCTATAACCCTATATTAAAATTTGTTTATTAAATAAACTTTGATTTTAACTCTTTTAACTCTTCTTTGAATTAAATAATAATAAACGTCCTAATCTAATCCAAGTGGACCTAAATGATAATATTTTATTTCTAAGGTTGTTTTTGGTCGAGATACACTTGTCCAATAGAATTAGGACATGTGTTAGGGTAATATTAATATCATTTTTACCCTTAAATACCCTATTTACTTTTAACCATAGTAAATAAAAGTAAAAAGTTACAATTCACCAAAAATTATATGCATATTATTGAACCAAATTTTACTTCTTGATATTAACCGTGTCTCTCGGATTTTTGAAATTCCATTCACAGAAGCGGTAAAATTATGTTTTATGAAAAAATCACTTTTTTAACTACCACTTAGTAGTTTCACTATTCATCAAAAATTGAAGTTTTCAGAATAATGCCAAAAATTCACCCTAAGCTATAATTGATATTCCGAATTCAAAAGTGATGTCTATTTTAAAATATTCCAAACAAAAGAGCTGCATTAATTAATTTTATAATTAATTCCCACTTTCACAACAAATAGCGTGTTTTTTAGAAACAATATATACCAAAAGATTGACAATTGTTTCAGTCCAAATTCAAAGTGAAATTAATTCTAATGAACACCATTTTATAAAATGGTAAAAATATATTCTTATTATAATTTAAAACCACTCAATAATATAATTTATCACTATAAATTATTTTTATTAAAAAAGTTGTTTTTAAGTATTTTTCACTATTCATAAAAATTGGAAGTTCTTAGAAAAATACCAAAAATTCATCAGAGGATAATTTTGATATTCCAAAACCAAAAATGAAGTCCATTTAGAAATATAAAATATATATAATTTCAAAAAGTAGGTATTACTATTCATAATGGCTAGTTTGATTGGTTGTGGTGTGTTAGAACTCGATGTTGGGTACAACACATGCTATGACATTATTCAAAGAGAAGCGTACTGTAGAAGCTTGTGGTGTTACATTCTCCCCTCCTTCAAATAATTTCATCCTTGAAATTTCCAGAATACTACCACATGAAAGGACTCGGGTGGCTCTTCATCATAAGTTCCTCGGGTTCCCACGTTGCCTCTTTCATCTTATGGTTTCTCCACAAAACATTTACCAGACGCGTCGTCCGGTTTCTCAGTACTTGTTCTATTGTATCAAGAATCCTGACAGGCTCTTCACAATAAGACAGATCGGGTTCCAGTTCTAATTTTTCATATTTGAGTACATGCGTTGGGTCAGGCATGTATTTCCTCAACAGAGATAAGTGGAACACATCATGAACTTTGGAGAGACTTGGCGGCATTGCCAATCGGTAAGCTACAGCCCCAATTCGTTCTAGAATTTCGAAAGGTCCGATGTACCTGGGACTCAATTTACCTTTCTTTCCAAAATGTATGACTCCCTTCCATGGAGATACCTTCAGGAAAACATGATCACTGACTTAAAATTCCAAATCCTTCCTTCGATTATCGTCATAGCTCTTTTTCCTACTTTGAGCTGCTTTGATGTGATTTTGGATTACCTTCACCATTTCCATCGTTTCCTCCACCAGTTCTAGACCTACAAGTTTTCTTTCACCAACGTCATCCCAACAGGTTGGTGTGCGACATCTCTTTTCGTATAACACTTCATATGGTGCCATCTGAATACTCGAATAGAAGCTATTGTTATAGAAAAATTCTACCAAAGGTAAATATTGATCCCACATACCCTGAAAGTCAAGTGAACAAGATCTCAGCATGTCTTCTATGGTTTGAGTAGTCCGTTCTGATTGTCCGTCTGTCTGAGGGTGGTAGGAAGTGCTCAAATGAATTTCAGTATCCAGGGATTTCTGAAGACTCTTCCAGAATCTTGAAGTAAAATAGGGATCACGATCAGAAATAATCGATAGGGGTACTCAATGAAGTCTCACAACCTCATTAATATATAGTCTTGCTAGATGTTCTAGTGGTAGATCTTCTCCTATAGCAAGAAAATGTGTTGATGTGGTAAGACGATCAACAATAACCCATATTGCATCATTCCTTATAGGAGTCTTTGGTAGTCCCATGACAAAGTCCATCGTAATATTGTCCCATTTCCACTCAGGTATGGGAAGAGGTTGCAATACTCCACCAGGCTGTTGCCTTCCAGCTTTCACTTGTTGACAAACCATATATCTTGACACAAAATCGGCAATCTCCCTCATTATGTTGTCCCACCAAAAATGTTCCTTAATATATCTAAACATTTTGGTGCTCCCAGGGTGTATAGAGAAATTGGAACTATGAGCATCATCCAACAATTCCCTTTTTAGATCAGGTATATCGGGAACACAAAGCCTCTTCCCGAATTTCAAAATTCCATTTTCATATACAAAATCTCTCAATCTCCCATCATTCACAGCTTTAATCTTCTTTTGAAATTCTCCATCATTAGTCAGAGAACTCTTAATCCTTTCTAGTAAATATGGTTTGGCAACCATTTGAAAAAGCATTGATGTTTCACATTCCCTAGTTATTGCCATGTCCATCTTCACTAGATCTATGAAAATTGGATCCCTTTCAATCCTCATCACGTTCAAAACTCCATGGTCTTTTCTGCTCAAAGCATCTTCCACCTTGTTTGCTTTCCCCGGGTGGTAGTGTATCATACAATCATAATCCTTGATTAATTCAAGCCATCTCCTTTTCCTCATGTTGAGTTCTTTTTGTGAGAAAATATACTTCAAACTCTTCTGATCAGTATAAATCTCACATTTTTCACCATAGAGGTAGTGCCTCCATATCTTCAAAGAAAAGATCACAGCTGCTAACTAAAGATCATGATTATGATGGTTTTGTTCATGAATTTTCAACTGTCGTGATGCATAGGCAATAACCCTATCATTCTTCATAAGGACACAACCAAGTCCTTTCTTCGATGCATCACTATAAATAACGAACCCATCATTCCTCGATGGTAGAGTCAATATAGGAGCATTGACTAATATTCTCTTCAGTTCTTCAAAAAATTCTTCACACTCTTTTTTCCAAACAAATTCAACCCCTTTACGTGGGAGCTTTGTTAATGGGTTAGCCAATTGGGAAAAATTCTGGACGAAACGTCGATAATAACCTGCTAAACCAATACAACTATGTACCTCAGTTATATTCGTAGGTGCTGGCCATTCTTGGATTGCCTTGGTCTTAGAATGATGAATAGAGATTCCATCTTTAGAGACAATATGGCCAAGAAAAGAAATCTCCTGAAGCCAGAATTCACACTTGCTAAACTTCCCATATAATTCATGTCTTTTGAGAGTCTTCAAGATAATGCGCAAGTGATTTTCATGATCAACGTAGATTTTTGATTATACCAATATATCATCAATAAATACCACCACAAATTCATCGAGATATTCCTTAAAAACTCTATTCATCATATCCATGAATACAGAGGGTGCATTAGTCAATCCAAAAGGCATTACTGTAAACTCATAATGCCTATACCTGGTTCGAAATGCTGTCTTCAGAATGTCTTCCTTCTTCACACACAACTGATGGTATCCAGATCAACGGTCAATCTTTGAAAAGTATTGAGCTCCATAAAGTTGGTCAAATAAATCATCAATGCGAGGTAGGGGATACTTTTTCTTTACTCTTATAGCATTGATCTCCCTGTAGTCGATACATAAACTCATGGATCCATCTTTCTTTTTAACAAAAAGAACAGGGGCTCCCCATGGAGAAACACTAGGGAGAATAAATCCTTTATTACTCAATTTCTCTAGATCTTTCTTTAGTTCGTATAATTCTACAGTGTCCATTCTATAAGGGGTCTTCGATATAGGCCTTGATCCAGGAATTAAATCAATGGAAAACTCAACTTCTCGTTCTGGAGGATGTCCAGGTAAATCTTCCTGAAATACATCTATATATTCTTTCACAACAGGTACATACTCTATTTGAACATTCCTTTCCTCACCCATAGTTATTTCATTCTCTTCCTCCTCAATAATTGAATTTAGTTGAGCTACTGGGGGTGGATCTAGATAAGAATTAGGTGGTGATGATTCTTCTCTAAAGATAAGTTGTTCCTTATCATCATCATCAAGAATCGTAACCTCTTTCTTCTTATAAAAAATCATTGCATCATAGTCCGAAAGCCAGTCCATACTGAGGATTATATCAAACTCAATCATAGGTATGACGATGAGATCAGCAGATAAAGAACATTTATGTGCTCTATTGGGGACTGACTCACAAAACTTTGTTGCAATGATACTTCCCTTATGAGTTTTAACAGAAAACTCCCTTGTTAAATCAAATTGGAAATATCTAATTTTCTTAGAAAACTGGGAAGATATGAAACAATGTGATGATCGAGAATCAAATAATGCATTTTCTAAACTTGAGGAACCCATTAAATTACCTGCCACCGCATCTTTCGGAGCTTCTACCTCAGCATTAGTGATAGCATAAGCTTGGCCTTGATCCCTTGGAATTTTCTGAGGTAAGTTCCCCTGATTCTTAGGACATTCATTTGCATAATCCCCCATCTCCCTATAATTGTAGCACATAACATTGGTATCTTCCTTCTTCCCTTTGCAATCACGATCATGGTGGCCTTTTTCACCACACTTGAAACAGACTCTCTTTCCCTTGAAGCAAGTACCGAGGTGCTTCTTCCCACATTTACCACAGGATGGATATTCAAAATTTCCCTTCTTCCGCTTATTTCCATTCCCAGGTTGATCACCAGATCTCTTCTTCTCTTGCTTTTCTTTAAAGTCATAAGACTTAGAGAATTACTTTTCGGTCTTGATAGCACATGAGACAATGTCTTCGTACGACGAGAAGGATTGTGAGACTAATTCTTGATGGAGAAATGGTTTTAACCCATCAAAGAAACAATCAATCATACTTCTTGGGTTACGTATATAATCTCCAGCATACCTTGCTAACCATGTAAAGGTAGCCTCATACTTTATGACATTATCATCCTCCTTTTGTCTCAGACTCAGAAATTGCCTTTCCATATCTGCTCGATGGTCGTGAGGAAAGTATTTATCTAAAAACAGATCTTTGAACTCCCTCCATTCCATATTTGATACTTCATCATATTCCTTCATATTTTGAATCAATGACCACCATTGATCAACATCTCCAGTGAGTCGGTAAACTGCCATGATAACTTTTTCCCTATCACTACTCCCCAAAGCCTAAAATATTTTCTCTAGGGAATTTATCCATTTCTCAGCTACTAAGGGATTTGTACTCCCATTGAACATTGGTGGTTGTTGCCTCATGAATCGATATAACATTGATCCTCTATGTTGCGGATCAGGTTGCTCCATACGGGTAAGGTTATTATTCATAACCTGAGTGAGTTGTCCCAGTATGGTGATTAGCTGATCGGCACCAGTTGCATCACCATCTCCACTATAATTATCTTGTGCAGGAGGGAAATCCCTACATGGAGTGCGTTTATTGATACAGTTTCCATTTCTTCCACTAGGCACCATTTCTAAACAATGGTATAAACTAGATCAGTTTATGAATCAAAATACATAATCCCATACTTGCAAAACACTTAACATAAATTGAAATATTTATGGATATAATCCATAATCATAATAATGTTTTCTTTGAGGAAGTATATACTCATAAACCCTTCATAATTATTTGTAAAGAAAATGAGAGTTATCCTAAGCATATCCCCCAGGAGTGTCGTAACCAAGAGTACAGCAATGCCCGTTGTTGTGCACCAGTTCCCATTCGAGTCTAGCTCAAAGCGGTGTTTTTGGGTTTTACCCCTAGGTACATCTGTGCCAGATCCGCCTCTACTAGCTCGTATCCAGACAGGGATTTATTTCTCGGAAAACTCACAAAATCTCTACAATACCAAAATTCTAGGAATTTCTTCTATACTAATCCTCAAATTCCATCTTAAATCTATGTTCTATAATCAGATTTTATCTAAATCTAGCTTCCAAGGTTTGTACTAAACTTCCTCTGATACCAACTGTAATGCCCCGAACCCAGTTACCCAAAGTCGATGCATTATTACATGACATTTTCACGATCACAAGAAAGATCAAATCTCGAAATACCGATTGGTTTAGTATCCTTGGAAACACTAGATATATTAATAAGGTTTACATTAAATCATAAAATAAAAACTACAACAACATAGTCTCCATAGTCCACACTCTTATCCCCGCACACTATCCCTGCAGATCATTCATAAATTACTTCTTCACAACCTGGGAAAAATAAAACATAGAAAAGGGGTGAGCTCAAATGCCCAGTAATGATAACAATATAGCGGAAACTTTCATAAATAAGAATAAACATTTAAGGCAATTTATAACTAAAACAAAAGCCTTTTAAACTTGAACATCAACATAGTATGGCAAAAGTAAAATTAAATAATTCCATTCACTTATTCACATGGATATTCTACTAATCGAATAATCACATGCAATATCAATAACCACTTTCATAATGATGGAATGCATAATGCCAGACTATCATAACCACATAGCCAAGGCAACATGCCAAGACTAAAAATAATATTTTGTCAAGGCCTTGTTCCAAGACACTAGTTTCTCTCATGAGACCTACCGATGCATCGAGGAGATATAGTGGGCTCAACCCGTCACATATTATGTCCAATGGATTCCCATATGAAAAGGTTTAAACATAACATAAACATTTGTATTAAAACTAGCATATGAAATGTAAATACTTCATCCATAAACCATGAAAATAACACATCCATAGTCAAATATTTCACAAAACCTTCAATACAATATGGAAGCTTTGTTTCATAATAAATCATCTCTAAATAAGCTTAAAATCCATCAAAGGATGTTGACATAGATGAAATAAAAACTCTTTTTAGAGAAATATCTCTTTTTATTTTGAAATCATTTAAGAGTCATATAAAATGAAACATTTTCTTTGAAAGTATTCTTATAATCTTGTAAGGGAAGCTTCGCTGATTTTATAATGGCGGAAAATAGCCGCACCCACCGTATAAGTTAAAAAAACATTCTTACCTTAATTTTGTCAAAAGGTTAAAAAGCATCTTGTTTAGAAAACGACGGAGAGATTACTTTATAAACCTCTTATAAAAGTAAAAAAAGGGTATAAATGAATTTAAACCATATTCTTGTAAATGGTAAAAATGTTTTGAAATACATTTTGGAGAAACATGGATGTGGATGATAATGAAATCCTAGTAGATTATTACGTATAAACAACCTCGGATAATGAAGAGATTGCGAAATAAACGCTTACCTTGTACTTTTCCTTGGTTGAGGGTAGGTTAACCTCCTGTATAATGGTGAAATAATTGTTATTAAATTATACAAGAATCATATATATTAATATGATATAATATATGATCTTTTAATATTGCTTTGTTAATAATATCTTAGTATTATCGTCGTTTCGGGTGTTAACTTACTCGTTTTCTTTTATATGTTTTGTTACGTAAGCCATGTTTGTCATGAATAGGATGTATCTTATTCATATCCAGAATGATATCAAGTCCTTACACATTATTTTTAAATCATCAGGTGATAATTATACTTGAATGGATACGATGGAGAATGAATCTCATCGCGTTCGTGGAGACGGTAGTCCGTACGTACGCATGAGCGACAATATCATTCTTTTGATATTAAAATAATATATAATTGGATAGTATATCATATATAAAGACTCATTATCATGTTATATTTATTATTTAAATGAGTTAAACATCATTATTATACCCATCCAAATAATAATAAATTGAATAACAATTACACCACGACGTGGAGATGGTAAGCCGTACGTACGCACATATGGTGACTTGTTATTCAAAGGGTGGATAGAATACTGAATATGGTTGTACCATATTTATAATAACATCACAGTATATATAAGATACTGGAGTTATTATTTTATAATGGTAATAACAATGAAATAAGAAGTGGGAGAAGAAATGAATTTGAAAAAGGGTGGTGAAAACATTACCTCTTCTTCGTGTTCTTCCTTTTGATTTGATCAAAAGGGATCCTTAGGTTGGATTTATGATCAAACTAAGGCCTCTAGGTTGTAGTGAGGGATGTTGAGAGAGTATTTGGGTAGAGTTTGGCCGAACCAAAAGGCTTTGAAGGTGTGATGTAATGAGAACGGGGAGTACCCTTTTATAAAAGGGGTGAGGGGAACCTTTGGAAAAACTAGAAATATTAATTTATAATAAATTCATATTCGGTTTCTAATGGATCCAAAGTTTATTATTAAAATTTTAAGGTGGGTATAGGTCGAAAACCATTAAACCAACAGAATTTAGACATGTCTGGATTACTATATTAACCTTATCGTTTAGTTTTAACTCTTAGTTAATTATTTTGACATTTACCATGTCACTTTGTATTTTATATTATATAGTTAATAAACATACTATATACATCCAAGAGACCCCCAAGTGGTCCACTAATAATACAAATATCATTATATAAGTCTCTTGGCCAAACCTTATATTTTTAGAAATTTAATATCAATTAATAATAAAATATTCGTTTTAAAAACTATTTTATGTCAATTTTGACACTATTCAATAGTTGATTTTTGTGAAACTTATAACAGAATTATTACTTCGAAGAAAGTTAATTAAATAAATCCTAATATGTCTTATTATCCTAGAAAATTAGTTTAATTCATTAAAATTCTCAAATTATTTTTATTTGGGTATTTATAATATCAATTATTTTAATTTTTCACTATTATGGTAATTACTGCATCATCATCGTGTCATAAATAAATTAAATTATTTAACGTCTAAAAATTATAAATAAAATATAATTATGTATAAAATCTTTTTATATTTCTAATTAATATTTACAATCGAATTTATCTTATTTATAACCCTATATTAAAAATTTTGTAGTAAATAAACTTTGATTTTTACTCTTTTAACTCTTCTATGAATTAAATAATAATAAATGTCCTAATCTAATCCAAGTGGACCTAACAGATAATATTTTATTCCTAAGGTTGTTTTTGGTCGAGATACACTTGTCCAATAGAATTAGTACATGTGTTAGGGTAATATTAATATCATTTTTACCCTTAATTACCCTATTTACTTTTAACTGTGGTAAATAAAAGTAAAAATTTACTATTCACCAAAAATTATTTTCATCTCATTGAACCACATTTTACTTTTTGATATTAACCATGTCTCTCGGATTTTCGAAATTCCACTCACAGAAGAGGTAAAATTAAGTATTATGAAAAATTCAGTTTTTTAACTACCACTTAGTAGTTTCAATATTCATCAAAAATTGTAGTTTTTCATAATAATGCCAAAATTTTACCCTAAGCTATAATTGATATCCCGAATTCAAAAATGATGTCTATTTTACAAAATTCCAAACATAAGAGTTGCATTAATTAATTTTATAATTAATTCTCACAGTCACAACAAATAGCGTGTCTTTAAGAAACAATATATACCAAAAGATTGACAATTGTTTAGGTCCAAATTCAAAGTGAAATTAATTCTAATGAACACCATTGGATAAAATGGTAAAATATATTCTAATTATACTTTCAAACCACTCAATAATATAATTTATCACTATAAATTATTTTGATTAAAAAACTAGTTTTTAAGTATTTTTCACTATTCATAAAAATTGGAAGTTCTCAGAAAAATACCAAATATTCATCTTAGGATAATTTCGATATTCCGAAACCAAAAATGATGTCCATTTTGAAATATAAAATATATATAATTTCCAAAAGTAGGTATTACTATTCATAACAGCTAGTTTGATTGGTTGTGGTGTGTTATAACTCGATGTTGCGTACAACACACGCTATCGCATTATTCAAAGAGAAGTGTACCGTAGAAGCTTGGGGTGTTACATGGAGGAGTTTATCCAGCCTTTTCTCCTTTCGCCAAGCAGCCCGCAGTTGCGGGCCGTGATTCTTTCGTACGCGGCCGCTGCCTTCGCTTGTCTCCACCTTTCAAACATGGTCTCCATCTCAAACAAAAGAGACTACGGAGGGTCGTCGCGCCATGTGTGTTCGGCTCGTGCCCTCTGCGTTAGGCGGTAGTAGTTGTCTGAATACAAATCAGAAAAATTTAATAAAGAACGGGGTATAAATATTCACTTAAAATTGTATAAAACCCTACCTCGAAATAATGTTCGCAGTAGTTGGGAATCGCGGGGAGACAGCGTCAACTCATTGACGTTGGGGAGGAAGGATTCGAGGATGGCGTGTCATCAGTGTTCCTTGCAGGTGGCTCCTTCTCCTTTGGCTTGGCTGAAGATCTATGTAGACGATCGTCATTCTTCAGTTGTTCTTCGTTTGAAGGATGTTGTTCTTCATTGAAGAATGAAGCTCCTCTAATTCTTCAGAGGTTCCCCCACTAAAAATATTTTCTATGCAAATATTATAATAGACTTCTCCAACTTTAAATAAATTCCATGCAAATAAAAAAATTCAAAAGAGGATGTGTTCTATTTAATTAATAAGGAAATTAATTAATTGTGTTGGCAAACATAAAGAGAGGGAAGTGAAGAGTTTTAAAATTTAAAAGAGAGGATTTAACAAATTAATTAAAGGGGATTTTAATGGGGTTAAGGGGAGTTATAGGGAGATGAAAGGTTTAGGGCATGTGTGGGCCCCACATCAAAAATATCCTCTATGAGAGGTTATGTGGGTGTGGGCCCCACCTATGACTCCCCTTGGGAGGAAATAACTAACATCCCTAAATGAAATTGTGTGCTACAAATTTTATTTATTTTATTCTAAATCCCCAAATATTAACTCTCAACCTGCATAAAACGCAACTGCGGTAAAGGTCCCCTTAAGCAAATACCGGCACTGCGAGTTCATTAGTGTCCTCGAATTTCAATTCTGTGCACCGGTTCAAAAGATATAAAAACCCGCATGTACGTTTACTGAACGTACCCAAACAAAACTTCAGAAATTGATTTCGGGCACACCGTGCCTCGGAATCAAGTGCCATCAGAAACCGAAAACTCATAAAATTCCAAAGTATTTAAGAAAAAAAATTTCTTGAAATTTCAAGGTCTTTACAAGATAGTTATTCTCAGTAAATTTCATATTCCTTGATACATAGGCTACTAATTTATCATTCGACATATGTACACATCCCAAATCATTATTTAATGCATTTCTGTAAACAAAAAAAAGTTCCCCAATTTTGGGTAACATAAGTACTGGTGAAGTGATAAGACTCTATTTCAACACCTTAAATATCTCGTCACATTCAATAGTCTAAGAAAACCTTAATTGTTTCAATGTTTGAATGGATTACATGTTTGAAAATCATTCTATTTTTAAAAAAATATTCAATAATACAAAGCTAGTCTAATGAAACAATGGATATACCTTAAAAATGTTAGTCTTGGCTAATACTTGACTACATTTGTCCTATAAGGGATTATATACATCCCAATTATAAGGATAATATTCCCCAATAATGATACTTCATTCATTCAGAACACTTATTTACGATATTTTTCATATAGATTATCCATTAATCCTTCATCATAGTATTCAAATGATCCCTATTCTCCTCATTTATTTGGAGTAAATTGGAATATAAACTATGATTAGTAACACAAATTTAATAATATAATATATAAATATTATATTAATCATGTAATTTATGATTTCTGGGTCATTGGTGAGTGTCAAAGGATTCACTATAAACTAATATTGTCCATACCTTGTTCAAAAGGAATTTTTTGAAATATCATTCTTCCTTACCCTTAATTGGTGGAATCCTGACTAATGGTCCACCTCAAAAAATAATAATGATCCCACAAAATTGATCTATAATGTGATACAGCTATGGAAGGGGATACTTTTTATTTATTAATATTTTTATGAGTTTACAATAATCAATATAAAGGTTCATTGACTAATCCTTTTTCTTGATGAAGTTGACTCACACACCCCATGGAGAATAACTCTAGCATATAAAACTATTTTATAATTCTCTTGTAACTACTTCTTCCATTTATCCAACTAAATGGTGGCTATTGTACAAGTAGTCTCGAATATGGTTATATATTTATGTGTATGTTCGAATGCAAACTCATCATCTTAGTTTGGTGGAAGACCATGAAACTCCCCAGAGAATATATCTGTATAATCCATCACAATAGGCTTTTCATCACACATGATTCTCTACATAATCCCAATCATAAGGGCCAAATATTATTTATCATAAGAAAAGAATATCCAGGATTGAATAAATTATTCCTTTTTTGATTAACTATCTTTTATACAGTTGTATAAAATTAGAGGATGACTTTGGACATAGAGAGTGATCTCCCTCCAACAATAGTTGATGTTGAATATATATAAAGATATCAAATCCATCCATAAAAGTGCATAAAAAATTCATTAAAGAATGTAATATTGGTTTTTTTAGAAGATTATGTCCATAAAAATTAACTAGTGTGAATTTACACACTTGGGATGCAATAATAGAATTTTTTTCCTAACTGATAGGTTATGTACCATGTTTTGAGGTGGTTTATCAATAGTCCTACAAAACATGCATGATTTGAATTATTGAATAGAACCAGAATCAAACATCACATTCTTTATTCTTGAGTTAATAAGAAGTGCACATATCACTATATCATTTGTGGCATCCACCTCATTTTTAATGGTAGATAACACCCTTCCTTTCTACCTTTGTGGTTATTGTCACAAATTGTCTCTGAAAAACACTGGTCTAGGAAATTGGATGGAATTATTCACATTCTCCTTGATGTTAAAACTATCCATATAAAAAATAGTGTCGATCCAATCTATCTTTTATTCCTCCCCGTTTTGGCCTTCTTAATTTTCCTACCTCACCGATTGAAATGATGCCCCTAATTTTAAGTTTGTGAAGTATCTTCCTGTTCCCATGTTATAGTTTCGAAGATGCTTCTTGTTAAAAATTGGACATTAGGGATGTTGAGCTTTCTTTAATCCCTATTATTTATCTAAAGGAAAATCAATTTTACATTTTTTTGTCCCCAGTCTCATGAGTCAACTGAGATTCCCTAATATTCATCTCAACATTAAGGGTAAAAAAGAATACAACTTCATAACTATCAAACACTCGAATTGAAAAATATTTTTTTATAGTTGTTTTTAACCCACTAAATAAATGGTGAACCTTACTTTTGGTGTTTTTAACACAGATGGATTCATATCATGAAAGACTTGTGATGTTTATCTCATATGGACCAATAGAATATTCTTCCTTTTTCATCAGATTGATTAACTCCCAAATCATTTTAATATGGTGAGTTGGTTGGAACTAGTTATTTAAAAATATTTTCTTTAATTCCAACCATTCCATGGAATATTCAGTTTATTTTTTATTTTTATTATTGATCAGTTCCCACTACTAACCATCTTTTCAATCAATGAAGTAAACGACCAGAATGAAATTATATTGCTTTATGAATTGGAGGATATATAAAATTATCTCAATGGAGTTTATCAATTGTTTAGTGATGGGGGAATTAGAAGATCCATTAAAGGTTGGGGATCTTTATCAAATAAAATACTCAACTACAACTTGATAAATCTCAGGAGGAGTAGGGAATTCCACACCATTCATGTTATTATTCATAACATGTTCTGGTTGAGCTAGTACTTTAATGATGTTCTTATCTCCCGTATACATAATATTAGGCACATTTTTGGTGAAATCATCTAATTTCCTATATTTCTAGTTATTTTAAGGGTTTCTCTTATTTCCATCTAATAACAAGAAGATACAAAATATGATAATACATTAACTAATAATCATACACTGTGGAAGATTATAAAAATGGGAGGAGTAACATAAACACGATAAGTGCATCATAATTTATGATTCTCTTGGTTTCGAACTAGGTTATCTATAGTAAATTTCTTATTATGTTTTCTAGAATAATAATTTGTTCACATTCTTTATAATGGTTTGTAAAGAGTTTGTGAATTTCAAAGATATATTACCATGGAATGTCAAACTGGGTGTGGAGTAAATACCGTCTTCATATACTAGGTAATGATTGATTCAATACCAACGTGGATATTTTGGAGATATTACACATATGTATATCTATTTTAGAACCATTTCCATATATAGTATCCATATAGGGATAAAATTTCATAGAAACCACATGGTCTATAATCCACCAAGGTTTTAAAATATTTTACTATAATTATTCATATGCTTATAATTCTCCATGGTTTTCTCACTGAATTTTTCTCATCCTACTTCCAAAGGATAACTAGAACATTTTTATGATACCAACTATTGTGACTCATTCCATTCACATGTATTATTTCAATATTTTTAAACATAGATAGCCAACAATAAAAACCCAAAGATCACATGGCCTAGTCTATTTAGAATAATAGGATGATATTATGTAAAAATGAAAAAATATAGAATATTTTTTATTCTCCATAGTGAGATCTTAAAACTACAATGGATAACCAATGGAAAACGTAAAGAAATTTTTGAGATAAAATTCTTATTAATGGAATGAACATAATATGGAAAAATAACATATGATTCAAAGGTATAACAAGATATCATAAAATAGAAGGTTTAGGGGTAATCACATAGGATCATAACAAAGATAAAATACTATAAAAATATCTTATTAATAAAAATATTTGGAAAAATTATTAAACATGACTTAAATATAATTCAAGAAACACTTCAGAGACAACATCACATGGTGTAAAAATCCCATAATGGATTTTGTTAACTCCATAATCCCATACATGAAGTTCCATGAGACTAAAACATTACCCAATATTTTGGAGGGATATATAATTTTGATCCCACATAACTCATTCATTTCATTTAAATCAATATATATTCCATATAAGTAATCAATTAAAATTCATAAATATAAGAATTTTAGAAGGAAAGTAAATGGTTTTCATAATCCTGGATCATATCATAATCAAAGAAAATTTCATAGTGAAGGAATTTGAGATATTAGAATAAGGCATGTATTACCCCATAAAAGGAAGAGAAATTATATAGGTATGTAAGCGACATATATAAATAATTTAAAATCAATCCATATCATTAATTATAGATATAGAGTTAGTTAGAAGGAGAGTGTCCATAACTCGAGGAAAATGGCGGTTTAGAGGGATCCCTTACCTTGAGCTTGATTCATAATTGTTTATCATCATCAACAATTAAATTATTATAATAATTAAATTTATTAAGATCCATTTTCAATATTATTATTCATTTTATTTTATTCATTGACACTTTATATTAAATTACATAAGTATTTAGGTTTACGTCAAACGTTGTGATAGTGTTTGGCTCATATGTCTAAAAATCACATTGGTATGTTGAAAAAGTACAATGAAATTACTAAAAAATCATACATAAAATAATAATCATGAAAAATTTATAATTTTTATACATAAATTATAATTTTAAACAAACTATTAAAAATGAACAACGTTACAATAATAGAGATGATAGGCCACACATACTTATTAGTAACATTTCCAATTTTCAAAAATCATGATGGAAATAAGATAAGTGATAATTTGAATTTATATATTTATAATTTTATCATTAATATCATTTTATTTCATTAAATAAACTAAAATATAAAATCCATGTGATTTGGTAATGAAAAAATAAATCATATCGCCTGGTGAGATGGTAGTCTTCTGCCCACATGAATGATGTTATCATTTTCCAACAGATTGTAAGGTAGGAAGGTAAGTGATATATTAATTTTATAGAATTATTAATATTTTTTAATATCGTATATAATCATTAAATCTACCATCATGACCATTTGTGAGAGGTGATGATGGAAACTTAATTACACCAGTTCACGTGGCGTAGTCTACTGTACAGATGAATGAAGGTTTTTTTTCCCATTGATAAACGTGGAGATGGATTTATGTTATGAATTTATCATTTTAAAATATTATTATATGGTAGAAAATAATTTTATTATTTTATGTTTATTAAGTGATATTCTAAGGAATTGGAATATGAAATAAAACCAAGATGCTCAGTTAAGAATGTTACCTCATTTTTTGATCATCTATTTAGGATTATACTTATAGCCTTACTACATTGGTTTAATGATAAACCCAATTATACCAGGATAAGGTTATGGAATTAAGTATGTTATGTGGGAATTTATTTTTTTAGTCAACGGATTTTGGATATGTGGAATGGAGAGTAGTAGGTGATTACTTTTATAAAGGAGGAGTTCCATTTTGGTAAATACAATAAACTATTCAATAATGGGAAGTCAATCATAAGGAAAGTTCTTTCCAAATTGACAAATAAATGTGTCTAGGGGGGATAAGGCTGACAGAAACCTCTAACATTAAAATTAAACATGTTTTAAAAATGTTATCATCTCTACTTCTACAGGTACTCGTCATTACCCTTTTAATTTGTTTACAATGTTAACTCATTTTTTACTATTTTTACTATTAATTGTGACCAATAAATAACATGAAATTATCATATAATATAAATTATAATTATTCCAAATATAAGTTCCATTTTCTTCAAACTCAATTCATAGATTTTATAGAATTAAATTTAAAATAAAATCCAAAAGGGAGATAAAAAAGTGTTTTTCAAAAAATGTATTTTTCATGGAAAAATGATCTTATAATAACTATATAACCTGTAATCATAATTATATAAATTAAAATTCATATTTTTAGATATATAATATATAAAAATAATTTAAATAAATCATCAATATAAGTTATTTTATTTATTTAAAATCTAAAAACATTATGCACTATAATACATTTTTCAGAAAAATGTGTTTTAATGACTAAAAATAAAAGTATAATGAAATTCATTATAAAGATGATTTAAATGTAATTAATTGGATTAAATATAAAAAAATACTCATGTTACTCTAACATTATTTTAAAATAATAATGGTACTTTTAAATTACTTAGTTTGTTAAAATTATATGTTAGTTTTGTCAAAAATTCTTTTTTCACTATTCACTAAAAATCATTATTTTATGAAAAATATCAAAAAATATCGCTAATTTAAAATATATGTGTTAAATTAAAAAAAACTATAATTTTTTAAAATAACATTTCTATATTTTACAAATATTAATTATATTATTTTCTCACAAAAAACTAAAAAAATCATTTTTGAAGAAACCATATTTTTAATGAATAAAATTAATTTAAGTAAAATTTAGTGATTAGTTAAAAATAATTTATTAATAAATTTATTTTGAGTGGGAACTTTATATAAATATAATAATGTATTTTATCATATTAATTACAATGAATTTATTTTATATGTTACAATGATAATATTTAAATAATCATAGTTCGTTTCATTTCAGTGTTGCGTGTCACATATTCTATCAAATTTATCATTACATTTTCAATAATTATTTTTTACATCCAAAGCGTGATTGCACATGTTTTTTACTAATCATCATTAAAACCCGCTAAAATATGTTGTTCTAACAAAAAAACATTTTTTATGAAAAAAATCATAGCAACAATGTAACACCCTCAGTTTTTATAGACCATTTTTTTGAATAAATTAAAATTTTCATTTATATCTTACAATTCACTTAGTTAAACATTCTTTTCACACTAAACTGACTTGTCGTATGTTACACACAACACCGAGTTGGCGTAAAATACATGCAACACTGAGTATAGATTTTGGTGAATATATAAAATATCTATGTTTGGATTATGTTAGACACAAAACCTATGGAATCTTTAACTACACGCAACACTGACTTGGATTGCGTTACACACAAGACTGACCTTCCTCGATAGCTTGTGTTGTACACAATAACAAGTTTCACTAAACAATGATATATCATTAACATATTATTATTTGATGGGATATAAACTAGCCATTATGAATAATATTGACCACATTTTGAATTTTATATAACATTAACATTAATCTTATGTATTTTCTAGAACATGATATAAGAACAAATTCAATTTTTCGGATAAAAGATGTATTTTTTAAAAAATAAAGCTTTGTCACCTTTTGATTGCACACCAATTTAAAATATAGTTTTTAACTATTTTATATATTACATTTTTGAAAATAAATGTATTCTTTAAAAGTCGGACATCAAAATTTAACTTGATAGAAATTTTTGTATTTTTCTGATAAAATTCATATTTTGATGGATAGTGAAAAATACTGTATTTTAATTCAAAAATGCATTTTTTCTAATTTTTTTGTATCATTAGATTATATTTTTAATTGGTTTCAATGAGTAATTGAATTATTTTTTAATCATTAATTCCAATTTCGGTCATTGTAACTAATTTCATATTTAAATTGTATATAAATACATGACAATCTTTTGATAAGTTTTTACATCCTAAATACCTGCTTTTTGGTTTTTTAAAACGGAAATTAATTTTAAATTAATTTATACCAATTATATGATTTTATTTATCAAAAATTTATTCCATTTTTGGAATTATTGGGTCCTAATTATTTTAACAGGTTACTTTTATTTTAATTTTTTATTATTAATAGTAATTACTGTAATTTTTATTTTCCATTGTTAAAGGTAAATCGATAAAATTAGGGTAACTAACAATATGATAAAGATAATAAAATTATTATAAAACATTAATAAATCCCATTTGATTAATTAAAGTCAAAAAATACCATATATTTGTTGTAATGGATTCATTTAATGGACTTTTTTCATGCAAGTGATGTAGTTATAATTAAAACAAAAGAATGTGACAACATGTCGCTCTCATATTTCTTTTAAGTATAATAATTTTAATATAGTTATAATAATTATAAAACACCTAACATAAATAGTATCCAGAAATTAAATGAAACTATTTACATCAAATGAATTTATTTATAATTTTTAAAGATTAAATAATTACCATTAATGACAACATAATAGTGATGTACAAATTATTTTATTGATAGAAATATCAAATAAATGGTTCTAAAAATATTAAAATAAATATCATATGAACTAATTAATGTGATCCAAAAAATTTCTACGTAAAAATTATATGTTATGAGTGTATTAAAAATTTTGGTTTGAATTTATCTTCTATGTGGATCTTATATTAAGTCAAATTAATGAATAGTGTCAAAATTGACACTGTTGATATTTTATAAAACTAATTTGTTATTAAATTATTTAAAAATAACAAATATATTTAAAAATTAAAATTTTAAAGTTATATGGTCTAAAATTTTATAAATTATCTAATTATGGATAATTTGAAACACATAAGTAAATATATATATATGTATCATATTTAGAATTTTTTTACCACAAATAAAATTTAATAGATTAGATAAGGATAAATCAAAATGATAAGGTTTAAAATAAAATAAAAACTTGTCTAAATTTTATTTTTTCAGAGGTTATATACACATACTAATCTTATTTTCTTAATGAATATATTTGGGAGCATTATAAACATAAAATAAATTTATTATAAATTAATATTTCATGACATTGCAAAGGTGCCCCTCCCCTCTCCTATTAAAGAGAACCTCTCCTTTTTTTTAATCAGAGGTCCAATGTCGTTTGTCTCGTCCAACCCCTTCCCCAATACCCTCCAATATTCCCTCACATAATACTATAGGCCACCCTTTGGACATAAAGGTATCTTAATGATTCCTTTTGTGCATACCAAAAAGAGATGGCCGAAAAAGATGTCATTATTTTATCACATCTTTGAAAAAAAATTATTCTTCGACTTCCTCTTATTATGTTGTTCCTATACTAAAGTAAGAAATATAATATCATATAAATTCTTAAATTTTATTATTATTATGACAACACCTTATACCTCCTTTTAATCCATCATATGAATAACAATATTACCATGCGTGCGTACGTACGACTTATCGTCTCCACACTGTGGTGTAATTTTTTATTCAAAAATACATAATTTTGATGGGTATATTGATGAGTATAATGGATTTAGATAATGAATAAAACATATTAATTATTCTTTATAATTCATATACCATCCAATTACATACTATTTAACCATTAGAGAAATGATATTGTCACGCATGCGTACGTACGACTTACTGTCTCCAAGATGCGGTTAGATTCATTCCCCTCATTAATTATTCAAGAATGATTATAATGTATATATAATAAGTAATAATGAAATAAATGAAATAATAATTATACCAAATTAATATATATATATATATATATATGTATATCATTTACTTTCTTCCATTCAATTCAATAAGGAAACAGAAACAACGTTCGTGCGTACGTACGACCTACCGTCTCCATGAATGATGTATTGTATTTCATTTATCTATCTACTATATATATTTATATACTGAATATGTATGATATATAAATAAGTTTTTACATTTTTGAAGTAATTAAAATCATGATATGAGTAATAATATCAATAATAACAAGTCAAAACACATACAATAAATAAAATAATTATTACACAAAATGTTGTTTTAACATGGAATTTATAAATGAATGTGTAATCTAAAGTCATTAGGGAATTATATATGATGTCATAAATATTCTTATTCTTCTTTTACAATTTAATAATTTTTTAAATCCCACTATATAAGAGTTCTAGATACATATTGAAGAAATCAGACCTAAAGTATGGGATTACATTGTAAATCTCATTTTTATCCGAGATTGTTCATTCATAAGTATTTATAGGGGTATATTTATCATCCACATCCATGTTTACTAAATATATATTTAAAATATTATTTATATCCTTATTTAATTTTTTAAATTCAATTTTACTCAATGGTGAATTTTTATTAAATGGGTTGGATTGAATCTTTGTCATTTTCGGTACAAGGTAAATTTACTGTTTTCCAGATAAAGTACGAGAAGAATGTTTTTCTACTTGTACATCATGAATGGATTTTTATGATTTCATAATGCCTTATTTCGTCAAATATTCCCCTACAATATTACAAGGTTATATTCATATAAAATTATTTATTCTAAAATTGTGTGTCATTTTGATGAAGGAAAACATTTTTTAAAGAAGAAAGGATATTTTCCTCAAGGATTAATTTCAATTCTTTTCTCAAAATTATTTTTCATATAAAAAGACACTAATTAAATAGTGGTATATAAATATTCATGTTATTACTATGATTTTATTTATTTTATGATGGACTTTTACTTATGAAATCCATTATTTTGTATATCAATTATAATGGAATGATGTTTAAGAAACCCATTTTATTTCAAGGGTTATTCTATTGTGAATGTTTTATTTTTTCGTGGAACACTTAAGAATGGTTTCATTATGAGATGGGTGGGAACTATATCTACCTCCAATTTATTAGGTAAATATTTAGAACTCTTGAGATATATATGACTAGAATGACAAGTAAATCTAGTTTAGTAATATAGGTCTTGAATGTGGAGTGAACTCAGTTTAGCAATGGACATTTTCCACTATGATGGTCTTGGGAACGAGCCTTGAAAAATATTAAATTATTTTCTATGTGTATGTTTGTATTTCATGAAATTTAATGTCTTATGTTATGAAAATTTGGAATACTTTTACTTTTACAATTTGTCCTGTGACATGAATTTTTTATCTATTATATGCGGGATAATATTTTCAAATGTTATGTTCTTATTGATATTTCCCTTGTTTACCCATACTAAGAATTTAAGATCACCCTTTCATATTTTTCTTTTATCCAAAACATGTACAATGGTATTAATTATTATATGTCAAAAGGGAGTTTAGTTTTGAAGGAATAAGTGGGAGAAAATGTAGATGTTTTATGAACCAGTTGTTTATGTTTCCCATTTTCTAATGATAATAATCCTATACGGTCCTAGCATGGTTTTTTATGTTATCTAATAAATATTCTTAAAATTCAAAGTAATATCAAAATATATGGTAAGGGTGTTTAGAAACAAGTAGGTACAGATGAATGGGATGATCCGCTACCAGATGAAAAGTATAGATTATGAACTATAGCAAATAAATCATGATCATGATATTCTATCATGGTCAGATGAAGGAAATATATGATGAAGCTTCCAGAGTTCGATGTGATAGCGTTGAGCTAAGATAATTCGACTATGGATTCGAAGTGAACTACTATATCTAGGAGGATGTATGTTATAGAACCAGGAATATTTATTGTAGTAATAATATAATGATGACTTTTGTTTCCTTTACAGAGATGATTTTTCTAGTTTCTTTACAAAAGGTGAATAGGGGTACCTAAAAAAGTTGCATAAGGGTCATTTGATTTTTCCAAAAAAAACCTATATTGTTGACTATGACCAATAATGGTAAAAGAACATAACCCTTAAATTGAAAAAACTAAATGAATAATAGTATCCTTTTGAATATAAACAAATCATATTTACACCAATTTTATAAAATTAAAATTTTCATATTAAATAAAAATATAATTATATAAAATTAGTTTGTATTAACAAAAATAAACAATATCAATATCTCAAATAAAATAATTAAGAGTTTAAATATTAAAAATTTGTAATTATTAAAAACAATTATGTGAGTAAATATTATACAAAAAAATAAATGTCTTTCAATAATGATATTTAAATTAAAATATTTTCAATTTGTGAGAAAAATATAACGAATAAAATAATATACTAAAAACCCAAACACCAGAAATATCCCAGTTTCAATAAAGTAAAAAATCATACATTTAATTTTAAAACTTCAAAAATTCCCCCCTTTTTAAGATTTACAATAAATATAAGAAAATTAAATCCTTAAAAAACTTCCATTTTTTTAATATAGAAGCCCAAAAATATATATGTTAAACACCTACAAAAAAATGAATATACATTCAAAACATGTATTATCAGCACTCCTTTAAAACATTATTGTATTATATTTCATATATATAAAACAATATCAAAAAACAACATTACATATTTTTGACATCATAATATAGAAAAAAATATATTTATTATAGTCATTCAACAAAATCAGTCATTTAATAAGATTTATTTCATGATATAAAAAACAAACATCCTTATATAGTTAACAAATAATATATTATGATTATAACATATTTTTTAATAAAATGATATAAGAAATTTCTTTAAGGGTTTCAACTAATACCCCCCCTATGTTAAACATCTCAAAATATATGATCAAAGTACAAATATTAAATAATTAGTTTAAAATAAAATTCTATTATCAATAGATTTGAAACATTTCTACCCTTATATTTAACATTATGGTATAGAAGATACTAATGTGTTTGTTATATTAAATAAAAATATATTTAGGGTATAAAATATATTCAATATAAAAACTAAGATAATATAAATTTTACTTCATAACATATATTTTGACGTTATAGATGACATCCTTGAATTTGGATTGTCCAAAATTTTATTTCAAGGAACAATTACATGAAAAAAACTACTTATTTAATATGATGTCATGTTATTTATGAATAAAAAATTATCAAAATTAATTTGAAAAATTAATTTGATAGATGATTATTAACAAGACATGAATTATTTCCCAAAAAGTAAATCAATTATTATAAAATATTTGAAAGAGATTAATCAAAACATTAAAATGAATGTACTAAATATATAAACACTAATTTAGAACTAAAATTTCTTCATAAAATACAATTTTACAAAAAAGGGTTAACTCCACCTAAATTCATATTTTTTATAAAGATATATAAATAAATTTTAAAATATCATAATATGAAATATATAAACATTATCAGGATATAAGATAATAAAATTTTTAATAAATAAACTACAACATGATTACTTTCTGGAAAAAAAAGTTAGGGAGCATGCCTAATGACCATAGAATAAATTATCCTTATAAAGTATATAAGATAGTATGCATGTCAATAAAGAAGAGTTTTAAATATTAGAGAATATAAATGATATATGTTCACAAAATACTTACTTGGTTATGTTAACTAGTTTAGGTCCAATATAATTTGATTAGTAGCCTTTTGGTAACCATGGTACTTTAATTAAGTAGAATTAATACTAAATATTTTGTCCATATGGATATATTTGAAACATATATTTTTTAGAATTTCTAAAATTAAATCCATAAAGATAAATTATTTAGTATGACCAAATGATTGACTAAATATCAAGGATAATTCATTGGCCAAATTTCCTTGCATTATATATCTAGATCATGTTACATTACAAATACTCCCTTTTTATCTTTTAGCTAATGTTATCTTATAAATTTTTGGTGAAAATATGTTATAATTTAAAACAATCTTGTTATAGTATTTTTCATCATTGAATTATTTTTATCGTATTTATCTCTTCCCATGACTGAACTACATAAGGTTTCTTTAAGATCGAAACATTCCTTTTTCAAACACAAATTCACTTTTTGAATAGCTTTTAAATTAGTACAAACATTTTAATTAGAAGAAGAAACTATATGTCTAAATTTGGGGTAATATTGATTGAGATTTTTATTCTCATTCTCAAATTAAGTCAAGTAATCCAATACTGAATTAAGACTATTTTCAAGATTTTAATTATTTACTACTATAAAATCATTATGTCTTTCATTTTATTCAATAAGATTTAATATCTCATAATAATTTTTTTATATTCCTCATTTTTGGAAATAGTGATATTCATATTTTCCCATTCATTTTTCTCTTATTTGATTTTATAAATTTATTAATATTACTTTTAAAATAAAAATATTATTTAGTCATTTTGATATTATCACTTCTTAATTGTTCATTTTATTTATCATATTATTTAAAATTTGAAATAACATATTCAGAATCACAACAGAAATCTGAATTATTTTTATTATCTTCAACAATGCTAGAATCAGGATCAACATTTTTAGAATTTATAGTAAATAGTGATTCAAGTTCCTTAGAATATTTATTCATTAAGAATTTATATGTAAGTTTTTTAAATTGTGTAAATAATGAACCAGGTACCTCAATATGAATAGACATTTTATCAAGGACACCCATTTCATGTTCACTTCCTAATCCACTTCTAAAATTAGATCTACTTAAACAACCCCATCCTCCAAAAAATGCTAATTTTTCCCTTTTTTCATATTTATTTAATTGAATATTTGTGTTTAGGATAGTGTTTCCCAATATTTCCAATATTCCTTCACTCATAAAACATTAGATTTGAAACATCATTATGCTTCATAATATTATATCCTTATATAAATAAACCACATGACTACTTGAAAAGGTGTTTTTCGAAACTAAAATTTTCAAATTCTGAGTTCACAAAAATGATGTAACACCTCTATATTTTAAAAATAAAACTATTTTTGATAGCATATACAACATGAAAAATATATCATAAATGAACCATGAAATATTATTATTTAAATATGACCATTATATCCGAGAAATGAAATTTGAGGGTATGAATATGACTATGTAATTTATGAAATATATATATTGATCACACTATATACAAATTTATTGATAAATTATTATAAAATAATAATTCAATTTCTAATGAACACACTTTATTCTTAAAAAAATATGTTTTTTCCAAAAACATTTTTATTTCATTTTGTGAAAAAACTTGTTATTAATTTATCAAGAAATTTCTAATTTTTTTATAAAATGAACATAAATATTGAAATAATTATATCAAAAATATCATAGGGTTGATGTTTGGGATCATTATATAGTTATTTGTTTCAATATATAGTGAATATTACATATTTTTCAAATACTGTTATTTTTTCTATTTAAATAAAGTATTTTACAAGTCCCATTTAAAATTGGATATGGTATTTAATTTAAATATGAACCATTTTATTTATATTTATCTAATTAATTTCATATTAATCAAAAAATTTCATGATTTTTGTTTCAATCATTTTTTTTTGCTTACAAATACTTTTTTATGAAAACATTTTTAACTCCATAATGTTATTAAATTATAATTAATTAAAATAACCTCTAATGAGTAACTATTTAAAATAAATGTATTTATTATATATAATTATATATTTACAGAAATTATTATATTGAATATTACTAGTTATTGAGTTATTGTAAAAGTATATTTACATCAAAAAATTAATTTTCCAGAAAAATCGTCTTTTCATCGAACTTTACAGAATTATTATAAAAAGAATTTCTACTAACTATAGGGACTGAATTTGGTTAAATGGATTCCATATTCTCAATAAGAATAATATATATTACTAAATATGTTAAACTTTTATAGTCATAATGAAAATAAAAAATTATAAAAATTTGTCACCATGATAGAAGGGTAAATCTGGGTATTTGAAGTTAAAAGTAATTGATAAAGACAATTTTTTTCAACTTAATTATTATTAGATGAATTAATTTCAAAAATTTCTACCTTATTATCAATATTTATTTTTTTATTGGACATTATTCCATTAAAATGACCAATAAAATAATTTAAGTAAAGAAAAAAATAGAAAATGTCATCTTCTTGATTTTAAATTTCACTTATGTGTTAAAAAGTGACAAAAATAATTTTTTACTAAATAATTATTGTTATTTGTAGAATATTGAAATTATTTTAATTATAGTAATTCATATTTATTTTTTTTATAAATTATTTAATTTCCTTAAATTCTTATGTAATGTTCCCACAACATTTATTCAATTAATATAAAGTTAAAAGAAATATTTTAAAAATACTAAAATTAATATGGTTTGAAATAATTATAGTGATTATATATTTTATATATAAATATAAAATGTTAGAGATGTTTTAATTTAATATATTATAACTTCTTTTATATCATGTTTTTTCAAAGTTAAATAAAACGAATTGTTCGATAAATTGTAATAATGATATTTTATTATAAATAAATTTTTATTAAAGGATTTAAAAATAATAAAAATATTATATTAGGCCATGTGATTTAAATTTGATGAAAAAATATCATATATGGTCTATTTATTAAGAACTTCTCGTTTATAGTTACTATTTTGTCCTCTAAATAGAAATTTTTCTCATAGTAATTATTAAAAATGGTTAAAGTGGGTTAAAATAAATAGATAAGGATAAAACCAAATATAAATGTGTGAAAATATTACTGGATGATATTATTTAAGACCATCCGTGTTCTATATTTTAAATATATCAGTTTGGATACATAGGAATATAAATATTAATACTTATTACATTTATACTTTAAGAAATTCCAAAAGTGCACCCTCCCTTGTCACAACATGGCCCAATGGGACCCATGATATTTCTACCCAAATCCCATCTCCAATAGGCTAGGGGATGGTGACTAGCACCAAGTAAGCATATCAAAATCATGGGAGGACTTAGAATAATGTACATTTTGAAACACCAATCTCAAAGACAATACAGTGCTAAAATGTAAAACATTTAAAACCAATGCACATACACATCTATAATCCCATAATAATAGAATTAAATTAAATCATTGAAAGTGATAAATGGGTCCAAATACAAGAAATAATAAAACAACAGAGATTCTAACCATCTTATAAGGAGGATACTACTATCAAATGAAATAACTCAAAAAATACATTGGTCTTTCTAGCTCAATATATTATCCATTATCTTCCCTTCTAATCAGGTCACCATTAAATGATCCATTTGTAACATAATGTTATATTTTTCCTCTACACATTTTTTCATTTTTGGTTTTCATCCTCATTTGGGTTTTTTGTGGGCTCCTTAGGGATGGAGTGCCTTTACTGGGGATAATGACCTAAATTTCTAAGTTGTTATTTTGTTTGAATTAGTGGATCCCGATTATAAATGTGTTTTGGTATTTGTAGGTTTATCCACATGTTCAAAAAACTTTAGTGGATTTAGTGTTTTTCTAATAAAAACAGAGGTTTCCATTGTATAATTTATGATTACATGCGTTGAATTTGGTTTACAAGACATTTATTTCTCTCTAGGAACATGTCAGGAAGATTTATAGGGTGTGGAAGGTTATACACCATTTACTTGGAAGCCATGAAAGGTAAGGGGATTTTTTTTAAAAAAGGTGTTGTTTTTCTTGTATTTGTAACACCCCAAGCTTCCACAACAGGGTTCCCTTTGAATAATATAGTAGTGTGTGTTGTACGTAACTTTGAGTTCTAACACACACCACAACAACTCATACTAGCTGTTATGAATAGTAATACCAACTTTTTAAAATTTCATAAATTTTATCTTTCAAAATGGACATCATTTTTAGATTCAAAATATCAAAATTAGCCTAGGGTGAAGTTTTGGTATTTTTTAGAAAACATTCAAATTTTGATTAATAGTGAAAAATAATAAATATTAATTAAAAACAACTTTTTTAATACAAATAATTTATAGTGATAAATTATACTATTTAAAGGATTTAAGACATAATTAGAATATATTTTTACCATTAAATCCAATATTGGAAATTGGATGTAATTTCACATTTAAACAAGTCATAAATAAGTGCCAATCTTTTGATAGTTATTATTTCTTAAAAAACACGCTCTTTGTTTTGACAACGAGAATTAATTTTAAATTAATCTCTTCCACTTCTGTGTTTTGAATTTTGAAATATGGATTCCATATTTAGAATCAAGAGGTCAAAATTGTGTTAATAGGTATCTTTTATTTTTAGACATTTTGAATAATTATTTCGGTAAATATTTTATTTACCATGGTTAAATGGTAAATCTGGTAAATAAGGGTAAAATAATAGTATTATAATAATATTAAATTGCTAAAAAACGTGTCTTAATCCTATTTGATTATACATGTCCAACCATGGGCATCTTTGGGTTGATTTTGGGACCCCATGGATCCACTTGAAAGTGATAATGACACTTTATATTAATTAAGTTAAAGTAAATACAAAAATGGCATAAGCATATTTCTTTTAGAAAAACAATTTTTTCATAGAGTTATATATGATATATTTTCGACTATACATATTCATTATAAAGATAAAAATATTTACTACATAATGGTATTTTATAATTAAATTTATTTATGACACAATAATGATGAAGTATTTTCTTTTTTAATGAAAGAATCATATAATTGGTATTATAAATGTTAAAATAAATATAATAAGAATGTTTTGATGAAATAAAAGAATTTTATTGGTTAATATGACTTGTTATAATTAGTTAAATTAATTTTTTTTGAATTAATATAGTTTTTAAGACTTTAACAAAAATCAATTATTAAATAGTGTCAAAATTGACATAAAACAAGTTTTTAAAACAAATATTACATTATTAATTGATATTATATTCTTAATAATCTAAGGTTCGTCCAAAGGACATATATATTGATAGGTGTATAATTAATGGACCACTTGAGGGTATATAAGATGTATATAGTATGTTTATTAACTATATAATATAAAAATACAAAGAGACATGGTAAATGTCAAACTATTTAACTAAGAGTTAAATCAAAAAGATAAAGTTAATATAGTGACCCAAACCTATCTAAACCCTATTGCTTGAGTGGTTTTCTACCTATCCTCAAATTAAACTTTGAATAATCCACTTTTGATCCATTATAAACCGAATATTAATTTATTATAAAATAATATTTCTAGCTTTAACTAAGGTGCCCTTCGCCCCTCTTATAAAAGGGCACTCCCCCTACTCACTAATTCACACCTTCAAAGCCTTTTTTCTCTGCAAAAACCTGCAAACATATCCTCTCAAAATCCCTCACTTCATCCTAGAGTCCCTAAGTTGGTCATAAATCCATCTTAAGGAGCCCTTTTGATCAAATCAAAAGGAAGAACCCGAAGAAGAGGTAATAATTTAACCACCCTATTTCAAGTTCTTTTATTCTTCCACTTCTTCATTATTAGTTATTTACATTATAAAATAATAACTACATCACATTATATATACTATGAAGTTATTATAAATATGTTAGCACTCTCTTCATTATTCTATCCTTCCTTTAAATGACATGTCACCATACTTGCGTACGTACGGATTACCGTCTCCACGTTGTGGTGTAATTGTTATTCAATACTTTAATATTTGGATTGGTATAATAATGATGTGTAATTCCTATAAATAATAAATATAACATTATAATGACTCTTTATGTATGATATAACATCCAATTATATATTATTTTAATATCCAATGAGTGATATTGTTGCTCGTGCGCATGTACGGATAAACGCCTCCACGAACGCGATGAGATTCATTCCCCATCGTATCCATTCAAGAATAAATTTCATTTCATGATTAAAAATAATATTTAGAGACATTATATAATTCTTTATATGAATAAGATACATCCCATCCATGACAAATATGGATCACATAACAAAGAATATAAAGGAAAATGAATCTTTTAACACCTGAAACGAAGATAATACTAAGATATTATTAAAATATCAATGTTAAAATATCATATATGATATCATATTAATGTATATAATTCTTTTATAATTCAATAAAAATTATTTCACTATTATTAAAGAGTTTAAACTTCCCTCTACCAAGGAAAAAGTAAAAAGTAAGGGGTTTCTTATCTCACTTTTAATTCCATGAGATTTCCATTGTTCACCACATATTTATTGCATGCGGTGTGTGTATTGCCCATGATTGTATTCATTGTGTAATATAATTTATTTTATGGTAATTTACATCATCATTTTAGGATACTTATTTCATAGGTGTATGTTTCGTAAGTTACCAAATCGAGGAGGTAATTTGAAATTTCAATTTCCACTCAATCGACTTTACGCATACTTTATTTTTTTACACCATGATTATGTGTGGAATAACTATTCACTTGCTTATGTCATAATTTCCCTCCCCTTTCAATGGATATACTTTTGATACACATAATCACTCTATTGATAAATTCTCAAGTCATCGATAGGAACATTATAAGAGTAATTTTAACTCAATCTCCATTTGTTGAGTTAAATATCCAATTCATTGGTGTTGTTTTTACAAGAATATGTGTGAATGTCCTCTGATGGATACACACTGATTATCCAATCATATTGAGTGTATTTATATTTATCACACATAATTGTTCCGTTTATTTATCCTTAACCTAAGGATATGGTCTTTATAATAGATTTCACCTCAATTAACATTCCATTGAAACATCATTATTGTTATACACCAAATCACTTTTATATAGTCTATATAATGTACTTTGACATAGTATATCATAAACCCCTTTATTCTCATGATATTACAAATTTTTTATTACCTCGATTATTTGTATTCAAGTGTCTCTCTTTTGGTTTGGAACTCTAAGTAAAATATCATTTCAAAATGTTTAAAAGATTTATTATTCTAAATCTTTCTCACTGATGTCCATGTTTTAAAAATGGTTTCAAAGATTTATTTATATGGACATTAATGTTTTAAAATAAAAATTAATTTTAAAAGTTTCAAAGTTTTATGGGACACTTTGATTTGAAAATATTTTTTTAAATGGCTTCATGACAAATACTGTGTCTTTTAAATGATTTCAATAAAAATGGGGATATTTCGCTCTTATAGTATTGATGATTATTTTCATCTATGCAATATCTATAATTATTCTATATTGAGGTTAATATGATACAATTCAATCTTCCATATTGTATCGAATGAGTTATATTTAACTGTGTATGTGCAATTTTTATACCATTCATGTTTTGTGGATAAAGTATTGACATTTCGTATGATAGTTTTAATATGAATGATTATGTTATGTTTCAAAATTTTCATATGAAGAATGCATTGGACTTAGTAAGTGATGGGTGAAGCCCGCTATAGCTCCTCGATGCATCGGTAGGTCTCATGCGACAAAATAGTGTCTTGGCACAAGGCCTTGACAAAATCTTATTAACAGTCTGGGAAAAAGGCCTTGACTATGTGGTTATGATAGTCTGGCATTATGCATTCTGTCATTATGAAAGTGGTTATTGATATTTAATGTGATCATTCAACTAGTAGAATATCCATCTGAATAAGTAAATGGAATTATATGACTTTATCTTTTCCATATTATGCTGAAGTTCAAGTTTAATAGGATTTTGTTCTAGTCTTATACACTACCTTAAATGTTTATTCTTATTTATGAATGTTTCCGGAATAATGTTATCCTTACTGAGCATCTGAGCTCACCCATTTCTATTTTTTATTTTCCCAGGATGCAAAGAAGTATATTATGACTGACCTCCTAGGATAGTCTATGGGATCTCGGTGTTGTCTATGGAGACAATGTTGTTGTAGTTTTATATTTTATGACGTAATTTAAACCTTATGAATGTATATAGTATTTCTAAGGCTACAAAACTGATCAGTCTTTAGGGACATGATTTCCTTGTATCATGCCAGTGTTATGTAATAATGCATTGACTCTGGGTAACTGGGGTCGGGGCGTTACAGTTGGTATCAGATGAAGTTTAGTACAAACCTTGGAAACTAGATTTAGATAAACTCTTATAGGAGAACATAGCCCTAAGATTGATTTTGAGGATTAATATAGAAGAACTTTGTAAAATTTTGGTATTGTAGTGATTTTGTGAGTTTTCCAAGAAATACATCCCTTCTTGGATTAGAGCAGGTAGAGGAGGCTCTGGCATAGATGTACCTAGGGGTAAAACTCGAAAACACAACTTTGACCTAGACTCGAATGGGGACTGGTGCACGACAACGGGCCTTGCTTCACTCTTGGTTACGAAAATCCTGGAGGATATGCTTAGGATAATTTACATTTTTCTTACAACTCGATTTGAAGTATTTTAATATAAGATGAGAATAAATGACCCTGGTTAATTTTAAGGTGTTTCAAATTGAAAATATGGTGTCATGATATTCTCTAAATGATTTTATGACTTCTATTACTCACACAATGCTTTCTAGTTTTAGTTAATGGCTGGATTCCAAGGAAGTCATAGTAACTTTGAGAATGTTGTACAAGGTGAAAATAGTGGGAGAAATGGGCAACGAAACGAAATGTGAATAGGCATAAAGGATATTGTCTTTTTGCCAAATCAGTTTTCAAAAAACATGATCAACAACATATATGTTAACCAACTCCTAAACTCAACAAAGAAGAGAAAGAAAGTGAATTATAATAGCTCCAGCTATGGAGACCATGGAGAGAAGAAAGATAAATTTCCATCATGCCAGAAATATGGAAGGAGACACCCTGGAAAGTGTCTTAACAAAACAAATAAATGCTTTACATGTGGGAAATAAGGACATAAATTGAATAATTGCCGAGGAAAAATGAATAGTACTATGGAAGAAAATAAAAATGGTCCCAAGAATCCATTTACAGTCATTTTTCATAAATGTAGGGGACCTGGCCATTGCCCGAGTGAATGCCCTATTCTATAGGATATTTTATTGGTCAAAGAAGAAGCTATGTGGAAATAAATGGTTGGATAAATTTTTTAAAAAATACTAGTACTCCTTGTTGATGTGAATACTTTAGAATAATTTTATCCTCTATTTGTAACCCTGCAGTTTGTCATTTGAAAATGATATTTGAGGAACAGTTACGTTTTCTGTTGTGGATATAGTTATAAATAAAATTTGGTTTTATATTATCATTGGGTTTGAGGAAATTACAAGTTATTATATTTTGGGATGAAAATGCAAGGTATGGGATAACATTTGTGGTTAAATTATGATATGGTTATTTTGAGGAATTTATCTCATTTTGATAATGTTATAAAAAATAGTTTTTTAAAAAGTACAACACACAAACTGTGTGACAACCCTTCGCGTCGGACAATGTTGTGGGAATCGAACCCACAAGCAAAGTTCAATTGGGATTTACTACCTACCACTGGACTACGTGAAGTCCCTAGTTAGTGTGACTAATTTTATTTAGTTAAATAATTTTATTGATCTATAAAAAGTTGATTTGGGATCATATGTCTTATCAAATGAATACCCTTAGTATAGGAAAATGATTCGGTGATTAAGTGATAAATGTTATTTTTGAAGATGTTATCTTTGATGGGAACACTATATGTCCAAGGAAAATAGAATACTATGGGATTTCATTTGAGGATAAATGGTGGATTTTTATCTATGTTTTTATTGAGGATTTATAGTGATTTGGTTTATTTATGGAAATGATTAACCAATAATAGAGAATATGTGATTAGGTTAATTAATTTTAAGTATCTGACTTTAAGAGTAGTTGATGTCATTTGGAGATACAATTTAATGTGGAAGACTACATAACCAAATTCTTATAAGTTTTCGGTTTCAATATTAGTGTGGATTATATTGAAGGATTTTAAGGACAATTGTTTATTGAATGGTATTTATTTAACTTTGGGGTATTGTTGTTTTAATTTTAGAAATTAAGATTAGTGTTTCTTTCTCTAATGGAGTATTCTTTTGGGGATCATCAGATCTTATACTAACCATTTTGGTTTTGATTAATCTTTAAAGATAAGGTAATTATATAGTTTACCCTTCGTGGATCATGTGATTCTTTAGAAGTTTACTCTAGCTCTTCTAATGTGACCATGTATTCTTGAATACTCATCGTTTAAAAGAAATGAGTTAGTGGTAGAAATTTATTAAAGAATGAAAATCTACTTAAAAAGTAAGTATATATCTTTATGTTCATAGTAAATCTCATAAATGAATTCCTCATATTTATGTAATGTAACTTAAAACAAAAAAATGTTGTCCATTTACTTTTCCTACTAGGAGACTTATGACCATTTGTCCCATCACAAGTTTGTGGTTTTCTTATTGTTAAATTTCTCCTGATCATGTTTTCTATCCCTCTCCATCAGAAAATTACACTTATTTTATCATCCATATCCACGTTTTCCTGCACAGTATCCTAGTATGGGTTATCTTGGGTGACCTTTGTACTTCTCTTTCTTTCTTTTAAAGTGATAGTTTTATTGACACTTTTTCTGATGTGGGACTTTCCCAAGACCAATTTTAAAAAAAATCTAGGATGAAATTATTTGAAGGAGGGGAGAATGTAACACCCCAAGCTTCCATAGTATGCTTCCCTTTGAATAATACAGTAGCGTGTGTTGTACGCAACTTCGAGTTCTAACACACACCACAACCAATCAAACTAGCCATTATGAATAGTAATACTAACTTTCTGAAATTTTATAAATTATATCTTTCTAAATTGACACCATTTTTGGATTCGGAATATCGAAATTATCCTAGGGTGAATTTTTGTTATTTTTTAGAAAACATTCAAATTTTTACGAATAGTGAAAAATAATAAACATTAATTGAAAAAAATTTAATCCAAATAATTTATAGTTGTAAATTATACTATTGAAAGGTTTTAATGTATAATTAGAATATATTTTTACCATTTAATCCAATATTCATAATTGGATGTAATTTCACATTTAATCTAGACATAAACAAGTCTCAATCTTTTTATAGTTATTATTTCTTAAAAAATACGCTCTGTGTTTTGGAAAAGGGAATTAATTTTAAATTAATTTTTTCCACTTCTGTATTTTGAATTTTGAAAAATGGATTCCATATTTAGAATCAGGTGGCCCAAATTGTGTAAATTGGTATCTTTTATTTTTAGACATTTTGAATAATTACTACGGTAAATATTTTATTTACCATGGTTAAGGGTATATCTGGTAAATAAGGGTAAAAAATAGTATTATAATAAAATTAAATTACTCTAAAACGTGTCCTAACCCTATTGGTGGATACATGTCCGATCATGGGCATCTTTGGGTCGATTTTGGGACCCCATGGTGCCACTTGTAAGTGATAATTCCACTTTATATTAATTAAGTTAAAGTAAATTCAAAAATGACATAAGCATATATCTTTTAGTAAACCAGTTTTTACATAGGGTTATATATGTTATATTTTAGACTATTAATATTCATTAGAAAACTAAAAATATTTCCTACAAAATGGTATTTTCTAATTAAATTTATTTATGACAAAATAATGATGAAGTATTTTCCTTATTAATGAAAGAATCAAATATTCAGTATTATAAATGTTAAAATAAATATAATTTGAATGTTTTGATGACATAACAAATTTTATTGGTTAATATGACTTGTTATAATTTATTAAATTAATCTTTTTTGAATTAATAATGTTTTTAAGACTTTAACAAAAATCAATTATTAAATAGTGACAAAATTGACAAAAACGAGTTTTTAAAACAAATATTATATTATTAATTGATATTCTATTCCTAAAAATATACGGTTCATCCAAAGGACTTATATAATGATATATGTATCATTAATGGACCACTTGGGGGTCTCTTGGAAGTATATAGTATGTTTATTAACTATATAATATAAAAATACCAAGAGACATGGTAAATGTCAAACTATTTAACTAAGAGTTAAATGAAAAAGATAAAGTTTATATAGTGACCCAAAATTTCTAAAACCTATTGGTTGAGTGGTTTTCAACCTATAACCACCTTAACTTTGAAATAATCAAATTTTGAGACATTATAAACTGAATATGTATTTATTATAAAATAATATTTATAGATTTTCCTAAGGTTTCCCTCACCCCTCCTATAAAAGGGCACTCCCCCTACTCACTAATTCACACCTTAAAAGCCTTTTAGCTTGGCCAAACCCTACACAAATATCCTCTAAACTTACCTCACTTCATCATATAGGACCTCCATTGGTCATAAATCCATCTTAAGGAGCCCTTTTGATCAAATCAAAAGGAAGAACCCGAAGAAGAGGTAATATTTTCACCACCCTCTTTCAAGTTCTTTTCTTCTTCCACTTCTTCATTCTTTATTATATACATTATAAAATAATAACTCCATAATCTTCTATATACTGTGATGTTATTATAAATATTGTATGACCATATTCATTATTCTATCAATCATTTGAATTACATGCCGCCATACGTGCGGACGTACTGATTATCGTCTCCACGTTGTGGTGTAATTGTTATTCAATACTTTATTATTTAGATGGGTATAAAAATGATGTATAATTCATGTAAATAATAAATATAACATGATAACTATTCTTTATATAAGATATAAAATCCAATTATATATTATTTTAATATCAAAAGAGTGATATTGTCGCTCATGCATACGTACGGATTACCGTCTCCATGAACGCGATGAGATTTATTCCCCATTGTATCCGTTCAAGAATAATTTCGTTTGATGATAAAAAATAATGTTTAGAGACATGATATCATTCTGGATATGAATAAGATACATCCTATCCATAACAAATATGGCTCACATAATAAATAATATAAAGGAAAATGAATCCGTTAACACCCGAAATGACGATAATACTAAGATATTATTAACAAATCAATATTAAAAGATCATATATGATATCATATTAATGTATATAATTTTTGTATAATTCAATAAAAAATTATATCACCATTATACATGAGGTTAACCTACCCTCGACCAAGGAAAAATTACAAATTAAGGGGTTTCTTATCTCACTTTTAATTCCATGAGATTTTCATTCTTCACCACTTATTTATTGCATGTGGTGTGCGTAGTGCCCATAATTGTATTCATTGTGTAATAAACATTAATTTATGGATATTTACATCATCATTTTATGATCCTTATTTCATGGGTGTATGTTTCATATGTTACCAAATCGATAAGGGAATTTGAAATTTCAATTTCCACTCATTCGACTTTATGCATACTTCATTGATTATTTTACTCCATAATTATGTGTGGAATCACTATTCATTTTCCTATGTCATAATTCCCAATCCCCTTTATGTGGACATACTTTTGATACACATAATCACTCCAGTTATAAATTCTCAAGTCATCGATATGAACTTTATAAGAGTAATTTTAACTCAATCGCTATTTGTTGAGTTAAATATCCAATTCATTGGTATCGTTTTTACAACAATACGTGTGAATTTCCTCTGATTTATTTACACTGAATATCCAATCATATTGAGTGTATTTATATTTATCACCCATAATTATGTCGTTGATTTATCCTTAACCTAAGGATATTATCTTTATAAGATATTTCACCTTAATTTACATTCCATTCAAAATTCTTTATTGTTATACACCAAATCACTTTTATATGGTGTATATAATGTACTTTGACATAGTATATCATGAACCCCTTTATTATCATGATAATAAAATGTTTTTTTACCTCAATTATTTGTATTCAAGTGTCTCTATTTTGGTTATTAACTCTAACTAAAATATCATTTGAAAATGTTTTAAAGATTTATTATTCTAATTCTTTCTCATTGATGTGCATGTTTTAGTAATGGTTTCAAATATTTATTTATATAGACATTAATTTTTTCAAATAAAAATTCATTTTAAAAGTTTCATAGTGTTATGGAACACTTTTATTAAAAAATCTATTTTTAAATGGCTTCTTGACAAATAGTGTGACTTTTAAATGATTTCCAGAAAAAGGGGGATATTTATCTCTAATAGTTTTGATGATTATTTTCATCTACATAAATATCCTTCATTATTCTTGATTGAGGTTAATCTGATACAATAAAATCTTCAATATTGTATTTAATGTGTTTTTTTACTGTGGATGTGCTATTTTTATACCATTCATGGTTTTTGGATAATGTATTGACACTACGTATGCTAGTTTTAATACGAATGATTATGTTATGTTTCAAAATTTTCATATGAGGAATCCATTGGACTTAGTAAGTAATGGGTGGAGCCCGCTATAGCTCCTCGATGCATCGGTAGGTCTAATGAGACAATCTAGTGTCTTGCCACAAGGCCTTGACAAAATTGTATTTTTAGTCTTGGCACAAGGCCTGGACTATGTGGTTATGATAGTCTGGAATTATGCATTCCATTATTATGAAAGTGGTTATTGGTATTGTATGTGATCATTTGACTAGTATAATATCCATGTGAATAATTAAATGGAATTATTTGATTTTATCTTCTCCATATTAATCTGAAGTTCAAGTTTAAAAGGCTTTTGTTCTAGTATTATACACTGCCTTAACTATCTATACTTATTTATGAAAGTTTCTGCAATAATGTTATCATTACTGAGCATCTGAGCTCACCCATTTCTATATTTTATTTTCCCAGGACTCAAAGAAGTATATTATGACTAACCTCCTAGGATAGTCTATGGGATATCAATGTTTTCTATGGAGGCAATGTTGTTATAGTTTTACATTTTATGACGTAATGTAAACCTTATGAATGTATCTAGTTTTTCAAAGGCTACTAAACTAATCGGTCTTTCAGGACACGATTTCCTTGCATCATGAAAATGTTATATAATAATGCAACGAATCTGGGTAACTGGGGTCGGGGCGTTACAGTATTTTTCAGCCTTCTCAGATTTCACATTGTGAAATGGGATTACAAACCTTGTCATTTTTATGTGATTTGGTTTTTAGGGTCCCATAAGAGAGATCTTCATTTCATTCATCTATTAATCCTTCCTCCCCTGACCCAAAGGTTTCCCTAAGAGATTTTCTATATCTCTAATCCTTTGAGATCATTCATTTGGTGATTAATCATCATTATTGTTTTGGTTCATTTTTCTTCGATCAGTGGATCTTCTCTCATGTGGTTTCATCTGGATTCTCTTTATATCCTCATTATAGTTTGATGTACCATCATGTAATGGATGGAGTTAAACCCATTTTTATTTTATTTTGATTCTAGTTTGTGTTCCATGATCTATTTTGCCTTAGTTCTTCATTGGAGAGTCTGATTGTGGGTGTTGATTTTTGGATATCTAATTTAAAGGTAGGTGGTTCCATAAATCTATTCCCTATGATTGAATCCTTAAATTGATTGATAAAAGGGAAATGAGATTAAATTCATTAAAGAAAAGTATTTTTGATGATTACATTCTTGATTTTAAATTAATTTTTGGATTTATGAAACAATTTTGGCTTGATTTATAAATAATTTTTGGGAAATGATTTGATATTGATATTGAAAAAATGGATAAAATTGAAAAGTGATTTTTAATGGAATGAAATGACGAAAACTTATTATTTTGTTTTGAAATGAAAAAAGGCATGTAATTTTTTTGAAAATTATCAAGTGTATTTTAATTTTTAAAAATGTTTGATTTCAACCATGATTGATTGATTGATTGAATCACATGGGAGAATGGGTAGTTAAAATGTGGTTGGGACATGTATGCTAGGATATTTATCACCTTGAAGTAGATTTTTGTTGGAAACACTATCTAAATCTTTTGGATTAGGATTCTCATGATGAGTTACCATACTGGGGGTAGATTGATCACATGTAATGGGTTACCCTGTTGGGGTGTTGTTTGTGTATGCACACTATTTATGAGATATGATCACTGATGATTTGTTTATGGATCCTATAGCCAGTAACTATTGTATCGTAGTGTGTTTGACCATGGTGTTGTGAATTATTTTATATGATCTGCATGATATTGAATTTTTGAACTGTTTTATTTATGTCAATTGATTTGTATAAATTTTATTATATAAAATGTTTATTTGATCTAGTTTGGATGTTTTTTATGTATATTCCACATATTTAAATTGAAATAATTATTGATTTATTAATTTTTCATCTATTATGGAACATAAGGTGATACCCTACTTGGATTTTATCTCACATCATACCTTTTACTTTAAGAATTTGTCAAATTTTTTATGATATGTATGAGAAAAGGGTAAGCCCTACTTGGAGGTGATGGATGTTATTGATCCTTTGGAATTTAGAGTGATAATGGAGGTTACTGTTAGAGATATTACTCAGTTTTTTTATGAGATGTTTTGAGTATTCATCTTGTTAGATATTGATTACAATGATGTTTTACTTATTTGAGTTTTTTTACCTCTAGTTATTGGTAATTTATACTTTTTTGAGCTTTGAACATAAAAACTTTTAGATTTTATCTTCCAATGTTTTGTGGGAAAGTCACTCCCTATGATCTTTTATGATTCCTAGTTCATTTCTCCAACCCGTGGGGATCGATAATTCCCATTAGGCTATATTATATCCAAATCATGTATTATGGTACTATGTTATTTGGGATGGTCTATTAAAATGTGGTATCAATGGGAAGGTTAGTCATATTTCCTTGATTATGGTATGCATTTCCTATTGTCTTGGAAGACAAGATGTAGGATGGTCGTATATAGGATGTATTTATGAGTGAGTCCCTAGACATTTCACATCATAATGAGACTAATGTGACAATTGGTTCTTGCAGAATTTTATCTTGAGGAATAAATTTTTATAATTATAGACTTTTTCCTACTTTGAATTTGGGTATGATGAAATCCAAAACATGGTATCTTGTCATATGAGATTGATATTACTATTTATCTTCTTTGAGTGGTTAATATAAATAATCATTTGACGTATTAAATGTCATTTTTCGATGTTGTTTATCATAATACATTTGAGAAGATGTATAAATAGTCCCCAAGAGAAACATTCTAGTGATTCATAGTTAGGGAATCCTCTAGTGGACCAAAATCTTGTTGATTTTTTTTTTGCGTACTATCTATGCTCTAATAAAAGAACCTTCAACCATTTCCCATTCAAACTTGAGCTATGGTACATTAAATGGATGAATCCCAAACTATTGATCAAGAGTTTATTCTCCCAAAAATTCAAGTGTTCCAAGTCTTTAATGACCCTAAGGAGGATGAGGATTGGTTGATAATGATACAACTAATTTCTTATTTCTTGGAAAGACCTAAATTGATTAAAGTGAAGTGAGTTTCCTTCAAGCTGTAAGTACCTAGAATGAGATAGTTGGATTCCGTGGTAATAAAAATTAAGAAATAGGGATTGTATTGGATGGAATTTAATGTTCTTCAACCTAACTAGTTCTATCCAAAATCTATGGTACTATCTAAGTATATGGATTTTTCAGCCTCTAGTGGGATGAAATGACCATGACAGAGTTTGATAACTACAATGTTGAACATAAAATGTTTTCACATGAGATTGTATCGAATGATTAGATGAACACATTACAGTTTGAGATGGATCGTCGACATTATATTTATTCTCAGGCTTTCTTACTAAAGATTTATTCTTATATTAATGTGTTGTATTGGGCATTAATGGTTGAGCATGACTTGGCTGGTAATTCAGGGTTGGTGGGAGATCATTTGTCTCCATGTGGGCGTTCTATGGGTTATATTAAAGGAAAGACGAAGCGTGATTAGTCTTTTGGTGCTTCTCTATTTTAGGCACACTCTAGAACAACTACAATGCCCGAAAGAAGAACTTCAAATTTCGTTAAATGTGATATGGTTGGGAATTAGAGACTTGTTCTTTATAATGTTCCAATGATCTGTAGTTCTTGTGGTCTCTTAGGAAAATTACAGAAATTCGTTCATTTATTTTCTGATCTAGATAGTGGAATGCACGTACTAGTTTCTAAAAGTACCGTGGAATAATCAAATTCTACATGAAATATGCGGTTCCAGCCACATGAATTCGGAATAAAGATTCTTCAAGTAGTGGAAGAGTTTCCGGTGGAAGCTGGTATCGGTCTAACAATTGTGTGAGGTACTATCACTATATCCTCATATATAGTGTCTTATTTATTTTATATTATATAATCTCAATAATTTATATCAACACATATTTTGAACCTACTAAATCATCCTAGAGAGATTTGGTCTTATGTGATGGATATTACTATACCCCTCATGATGAAGATAGAGAGGGGTCTCTATTGTCCTAATTTCACATTCTCATTACCAATGACTGATCTTACCTGGGAATTTATGGTTATTGATATGAAATCTCATGACATCATTCTCATGATGGATTGGATGATTTATCATCATTTCCAAATTGATTTTTATCTTCCTCAGGTCTCCTTTACTACAATTAATGGGGTATGTCATGATTTTTAAGAAGAATGGGACCTAAGGTCGAGTAGAGATGGACCATATTTCCCAGATTTGGTCAGGGTGATGTCAATGTTTCTTCACATGGAGTGATAATATTTTTGTGATGATCTTCTTATATCCATCATTGAGTTTCCCACAATGTTTCCTTATGGTTTCCCCTGTTTTCCACCAAAATTATAGGGATAATTTTTTAAAAATTTTGTTCCTCGTACAGAACTTGTGTATATTCCTTATTACCATTTAGAAAAAACTGAACTAAAAGAGTTAAGTAATATTCTGGATGTTCTATTATAGAAATGGTTTATATTCCTGAGTGTGTCACCTTGGGTGGTGACTTTCTTTTGGCTAAAAAAACTGAATGGACACTTCACCATTGTATTGATGTATAAAAACACAATAAAGTTATAGTAAAGAACATATATATTACCACATATTAATGATCTATTTGACCAGTTAAAAGGGGATAAGTTTTTTTGAAAACGTTTCTTTGATATGTTCATCACTAGTAAGGAATAAATGAATATGATGTTCAAAATACTACCATAAGAATATTGTATGTTCACATTGAGTATATAGTCCTACCATTTGTTCTAACAAATACTCATGTAGTCTTTATGGATTTGATGGATATAATCTTTCACGGGTACCTTGGTACGTTAATGGGGGTCTTTATATATCACATCCTAGTTTACTCTCATTCTGAGGAGGATCATGTGCATCATCTAAGAGAAGTTCTGGATATGTTGTGAAAACACTAACCCTATGAAAAGATAACAAAATCAGATTTTCGAATTTGGGATGTGAGGATCTTGGGACATGTGGTGTTGGAACATGGTATATTAGTTTTACCTCAGAAGGTGAAAGTCGTGATGACATGGGAGCAACCATGGAATGTTTATTGAGATTCAATAAATTTGGTGTTCAGAGGGGTGTTTCCATAGTTTTTTCAAATATTTCTTGAAGATGGATTCTTCGATAACTACTGTCACCTAAAATAGGGTGAAGTTCTATTGGGATGATAAATATCAGATTTTTTCTATTGAGTTAAGACATATTTTGAATTTTACACTAGTGTTGACAATTCTAAAGGCCAAGTAAGGATATGTGGTCTTTTTTGAATCATTATAATTAGGATTTTGCATTATTCTCATGTAGGGTTATCACATGGTAGCATATGGTTTTAGAATACGTAGGCTACACAAGAAGATTTATCCAACCCATGTCCCTGAAATAGAAATTGTGAGGCATGCACTTTGGATTTGGAAACATTACCTTTTCTGATAATGGTTTATTATGTTTTTGACCAAAAGACACTGAGTTATATCTTCTCTCAAAAATCTTTGAACCTTTAACAGAGCTGTTGGTTGGAGTACCTTTAGTATTTTAACATCTATATTATATATACCTTAGGTAAAGTGAATGTCATTATTGATTCATAGAAAAATATCCTTCTAACTGTGGCCATGATATAATCATTAGAGGAGTGAACAAGATTGCACTTTTTTTCTTAGTTACATCTAGGAGTTTCATATGAAGAGGTCGAGGTTATTTTGACAAGTGTTTGGTTGACCTCATCTCCTTATGAGATGATTCTTCTAGAGAACCATCATTATGATGAATTATATAGAATAAGGGACACTCATTATGGTGGGGAGACATTCGATGAGTGGATTTTCCCTTATTAGGGTATCCAATGTTTTTAGAATCAGTAAATTGTACCGTTTATAGTGAGAAAGGTTGTGAGGGGAAATTTAAAAAATTCCACGTGGGAAATTCACCTTGGTATCAAAAAGATGTTCTATGATATGCAGAGAGGATTATAGTAGCTAGGTAAGATATGGTACATTACGATTTTTTTCACTTTGTTATACATTCAAACAGGTCAAGGCTAAGAAAAGAAGACCTTTAATGTAGTGGGGGTTTGGCTTAGTAGTAAGCACCCCGTAATGCTACATGAAAAATGGGGGTTCAAAACCCATGGGGCGTAGGGTACTGTAGCAGCACTGGAGCAGCGGTGGGAACTGTAGCAATGACGAGTATTGTAGTGGCAACAAGTACTGTAGTGGCGGTGGGGTACTATAGCAACAGCGGGCACTGCACAGTACTGTAGCAGTACTATTCACAGAATGGGTCTTAGGCCAAAAATTTGGGCCTATGGGCCATGTAATGGGCTAAATGCCCTCTAGGCCTTTGGGGTATGTAATGGGTATCCCAATACCTAGTTAAAAGAGGTAATTTCTTTGATTTAATAATGAATGAGGCTTCAGTCCCAACCTTTAAAAAAAAGAAGACCTTCAAGTTTACTTCATCTAATTCTTAGCTGACATGGAAATCAGAAGAGATCTTAACAGATTTTTTAGTGGGTTGCCGTGTACCATTAAAATGAATAATGTGATATGGGTTGTGATCAAAAGAATATCCACATCATCTAATTTTATCCACATTCATGGAATATCCAAATTATTTGGGTCAGGATATCTCTATGTGAAACACATTGTTCGGTGACATAGAGTTACAGTTCCTATAGTCTCTGATAGAGACCTACAATTTACCTCTTATTTCTAGAAAATACTCTAGGTGGCATTAGGATATCAGGTTATTTTATATATGATATACCTTCTATAAAAGGATATCTAGATAGAGAGTTCTATACATATTCTTCCCAACAAATTTTTTCCAACATCATTGACTTTGATTGAGTTTCGGATGACCACCGGGGACTGGTTGAGTTTTCTTATAAAAATAGATACCATTCCACATTCATAATGGGTCATTTTTTAGGAACAATATGGAAGTCAATATAAACATCTATTTTTGGTTTTAGATTGCTAAAACCTCTCTGGTTGGAGCATGTTTGGTCTAAGAGTTGAGAAAAAATATTTAGTTGATTCATAAGATAATGTTGAAAACACAAACACAGTAAAAATATTCTGCGGACTAACATCTATGACATATATAGTTATCAATTTGGGATAGAGTGTTTGTGAATGTTTCACCTCATTTGGGTCACTGAAAAAAATGGAAAATAAGAGAAGCATTATCATCATTCTGTGGGACCTTTTTAAGTTCTTTAGTAGGTCGGGAATGTGGATTATTGTTTATCACTTCCACTGTAGTTTCCTACAATACATGATTTGTTCTCCGAATCCCATCTTCAGATGTATTTTTATAACCCATATCATGTGATTATATGGTAGGATCATGATTTTTGAAATGATTTATACATGAATGAGCATACAATCAATATATTTGATTCTAAGACAAGGGTACGTCAGGGGAGGATGATACCTTTGGTATGTATATTATCGAAGCTTGTTTATGATTCTCATGAGACATGTGAGCTTGTAGAACTAATGAAAGAGTAGGGGATTCATCTATTTGATATGTAAACTTCTATATATGATTTATTGGGAAAAAATATTTTTATGGTGAGGAGGATGTAACATACCTCTACATTTTTTAGGTACTCTTTTGTACATGTTATGTTTTCTTCCTTGTTTTGGCGTGTTTGCAGGCTTCTCGGGGATGAAGATACTTTTCTAGGTAAAATTAAATAATTTATCGAGATATATATATTTTTGAATTAATTGATTATTTATATTATTGTGTTAATGTCTTTTTAGGTTCCTTCCTTAGTTCGGATAATTTCCAGTGTGCTTTAGTGTCTTTTTTTTTACAAACTAGGGTTTCAGCTGTCTACTGGGAGATTAAAAGATGTGAATTTGGTTTACACAAAACATATTTCTCACATGCACATGTCATAAGGATTTATAGGGAATGTAAGGGTACATTCCATGTACTTGGAAGTCCAAAAATGTAAGGGGAAAATCTTTTTTTAATAAAATTCGACATGTTTTTGGTGTTTTTATCCTTGGTGGGTTACATGATGTGTATTGGTATTACATTCCATGTAATTCTTAAGAGTTTCTATTTTTAAAATTTTACAAAAGTGTTATTGTTTTATTTTGAATGGTCAATTTTCCTCTCATGATACAGATCAGTCCATAGCTTATTTTGGATATATCTAATCCCTATGGATCGCTTATATATTGATTGATCATCATTGTAATTATGGTTTTTCTTTTTTGGTAAGTAGATCTTCTCTTATGTGGATTCTTTCAATCTCTAATTCTCTACTCCTTATACTTTTATGGATAATAATGTATTAGATGGATCTAAACACTATTTCAATTTATCTTGATTTTCGTTTGTGTTCCTATATCTCACGAACCACAGTTCTTCATTGGTGAGTCCTGTTGAGAGTGTTTATTTATGGATCTTTGATTTAATGTTAGGTGGTTCCATAATTCTCTACCCTAAAATTGGAATCTTGAATTATTTGATAAAATTTTAATGAGTTTCAATTCATTTGAAAACATTCAATTATGTTGCTTTGATTCTTGATTTTAAAATTGGTTGTTGATTTTTGAAAAAAATGATGAATTCATTTAGAAGTAATTTTGTTGAAATGAAATGATTCTGACCTTGAGAAAAAATATTAAATTAAATTTTTTTTTTGAAATGGCATGAAATGAAGGAAATATATGATTTTTTTGAAATGGAAAAGGTAATGTAAATGGATTAAAATAGGGATATTTTATTTTAAAATGTTTTAAAATGATTTATTGATAATTTGGTTGATTGATTTGTTGAAGAAAATGGGATCCTGTTAGTTAGTATGTGGTGGGGTAAAGAACACTAGGATCTTGACCCCCATATGACTAGATTTATAATTAAAATGCTAACTAAACCACGTTGGATCAGGATGCTCATAATGAGTTCCCCTACTGGGTTTTAGATTGTTCCCTCATAATAGGTTCTTGTATTGGTGTATCGTTTGTGTATACGCAATATTTATGTGCCATGCTTTATGATGAGATATGTGAGGATCCTATATCTTGTAACTAATGAAACATAATTAATTTCATTATGGTTCTATGACCTCTTTCATTTAATATTCATGTTGTTTAATTTTTTAACATTTATATTCATGTCAACTAATTTTAATAAACTTTTTTATATAAAGTATTCATTTAAGATTATTAGAACGTTATTTTTTTTATAATCTACCTATATAAATTTAAGAAAATGATTGTTTTTTGGGAATATGTTATAGAAAACATAGTGAGACCCTACTAGTCATTAAGTTCAGACCCTAACTTGGGCTTCAAGAATTTGTTGACTTTCTAATCTGAGGTTCAAGCAATGGGAAAGTGCCACTTAGAGGTGGGCGATGTTCGAGATCCATTAGAACATGGAGGGATGCTAGAGGTGACCGGTGGAGATGTTATCCATTTTTTTCATCTTTTTGAGTTTTTATCTTGTTATATACTGATTTCATTGATGATGTACTACTTTGGTTTATTTCACCTATTGTTTCTAGTACAATATTTTTTTTGGAACATTGAAAATAATGAATAGTATGTTTTATCTTCCACTATTTTGTGAAAATTTCTTTCCCCTGTTGATCATATATGACTCTAGGTGCTTTTCACCAAGCCTTGGGGATTGGGAATTCCCTCGGGCTATGTCAGGGCCAGCTTAAGTATCAAGTTACTAGGTTATCTAGGATGGTTCATGACACATTCATTCGTATAAGACAAAACTCATACATGTAGATCCCATGTAGAGATGAGTGTAAAAATACCTAGTATAACACCATCAAAGCACTAAACATGAATCAACAAGATTATTAAGATCATACTAATGTTATATCAATAAATGGGAAAACAAACACAAAGATATACTCAGAATAGACACCATGTCTCTAGTATGTCTCAACCACACTACCAATATGAGGATTCTTCTCAAAGTAATTATCATTCCAAGAGAACCCACTAAAAAATCCATGCAATCACTGAAGACACTCATCCAAGAGTTTTTGATTATTAGGCCCCACCTAAGAAAACTCACTAGCCTTTAAACACCTCTATACTTAGATAAGGGATCACACCCAGGATAGCTGGGGGAAACAACCAGCCCAATCTAGTTCATCCCACTATAAAGGGGATCATACAGTAATGATACCATAAACCCTACTGAAATGAGATGTTATATGACGGGTGAAAACCTTAATCAACGAGGTCATGTCGATTCAACAAACCACACCTAGGGAATAAGACAAAATGGGTGAGGATCACACTATTGTATCACATAGTGATACTAAAAACTCTATTTGACATGCATCCTCAAGAGGGGATCTCAATCCCAATATGTTGGTGTGTTGATATCTACTATAACCTTTCTAGTGCCATCAATATGTGGCCATGTACTCCTAGAATTCTCTTGTACCACCCTATCTACTTGGATATGTAACGGGCCACACAACCTTGATTATATTCCAAGTCTCTTGGGAGGAATCACACAGTGTGTAGTGGTGACCAAACAACATGTGATCATTATCTTCTCTGTGAAAACCCAATAACCACACAATATTTCTTGAAATGCAGGTATCTTTGGATCATAGTCTGTGAAACATGAGATTTCCTATAACTCAATCCTATTCCTGTATCTCCTAGATCTACCACCTCCTCCATCAATCACTCCTGATATATTAAAATCTATGTTTAACTAGCCTCTTCATTGTCCACTCACTGGATTTTGTCCACCAAAAAGGATAAAGAAATTCAACTCTGTCATCTATTTCACCTTGAACCACATGGTAAAATGTAATACAACCAATCTGCTCTCGTTCCACCATAAATCACCCACAATCATAATTGACCCTCAAATCGTAGCTTTAATAACAAGTCATACTTGTGGTAATGATCCATTCCCCAATGAATGGTCATGTAATGATTGAATACATGGTATTCATCAAACCGTCGGCCAATAAAAATACCAATGATGATTGAGTGACTAAATGGTGTAGAAATCCACAAAACAAAAAGTACGAGGAACAAATCTCATACATTATTTGATCATACAAGATCCATTTTCGAATAATTATATGAATTAAGAATGGAATAATCAATGAAAAAATAAATCCACCATAAATAAAATCAATCGTCGATGCGTGAATCAATTATGGTTTGTGAAATTTATCCGTGTTTGACCGGGATAAATGAAATAGATGTAATCACACAAATAAAAAATCCTACCTGATGTTTAGAATAATCACTAATAAATAATGGTCCTTCATTAATGTCATTAATGAGATCAATGAACTTTGATGGTGCAATGATCCTCAATCTTGATCTGATCTTATGTTGTTCACAAAGAATTATCTACTCCAATGTTCCTCTAGATATCCATGGATAAGTGGATAACCCTGATATCTCATTATAACCATGTATTTATAAGAAATTTTATGTCATGAAAAATTAATAGAATAAATTAATTTCCTTTAATTAATTTTTATAAAAATTCACCCATGTAAAAGGCCAACTTGAGCATCTAATGTGCTATAATGTTATGGTGCTCCTATAGTTAATCATATGCCCTAGACTCAATGGAGGCCTCAGATTTCAAATCTATGACTACATTTAATAGTTATTTTAATTTATTTAGAAAACTATTTGGACATTATATTAGTATTTTTAATATTTTTAAAATTCCAATTTCAGGATCATCGGGCCATAGAATATCAAATCATCTCAACATCATGCACCAAAAATACTGATTGAGTTTTTGTGCGCGTCAAATTAGTTGTTTAATTTTGACTGGAATTTCTACAGTATAGCAGCAACCCTAGGTCGTATCTAGATGGAGCCTTAGACCATTAATTTAAAAAGAGGGTTTTTATTATGGAAGTAAAAGGTAAATTAGGTTTTGTATAACTTGGGGGTTTTATGATTAATGATGAAAATAGGAAATGAAAGTGATAAAATAAAGTAGAAATGAACAAGATTGATTAAACGTGATCAACCTGAGGAAGTCTCATGATGTTCATCCTTCATCGCTTCAAGGGATGGGGTTATGATCTTTTAATACCAGGTTTGTAACACATGTTGACATATTTTTACTGAGTGTATTCTAGGATACCTTCTAGGGTTTAGTCTAAAACACACAATGTTTCACCGTACACCGCCGATGATTGAGTGATTTGCGTTCGACATCATAACTGTAACTCATGAAAGGAAACACATGAAGAACATGATGTGATGTCCATATTTCTATGATACTTCTTTTTGATACCATTACATAAATGTGCTTTATCGTGATAGTGCTTATGTGAGTTCAATTGACCAATATGAACCACAAAAACACCGCAATTGAATGAGGGAAGAAAAGGGGATGAATGGTGTGTGAAACATCACATGAAAGGGTAACACCAAACATTATCAATGGAGTTGAGTATAACATACCAGTATATAACTAAATTAAAAAAAAGAGGATACGGAAAAACATCATAAAACCTATAATTTAAAAGATCTCTCAAAATAATACAACTTTGAAGCTCAGGATTACATCACATTCCTCCCCGGGTGATCATAAGGGGTTTAGAAACCCATGGGAGAGAAAGAAGAAGAATATGATGAATTAGAACTTCCCATAGCCTCCAGAACTGCTAGGTATGTTGAGAAGACTCCTTGGGGAATCCAAAATGGCAGCACCTTTCCTCCTGGTCGAACTTGCAAATGGGGATCCCAAGGTGTCATTTTATAGGAAAATTGGAAAGTGATTTTTGGCACATAGATTCCATCAATCCACTTGTACCATGCATTTCGGCCTTCAGATAGCCTTATATCGCTTTGGAGAAAATATAAAAGTTGTATCCCCACCTCTTAACTGTCTCCACCGAATGATTGGAACCATTTGGAAAACTACAACTCAATATATTGATAAAATATAGAACACCGCATTTGACTTGGTCCAACTTTGATTCCTTGGACATATAAGTTACTATGGGAATCATAGAGGACGAATGGGGATTCTCTTACTACATATGATATGTAGCCCATTAAATTTTGGACCGGCCAACAAAATTGAATCCCATGTGGATACAAGTATTTCTCTTACTAGTCAAAACAATGGACAGATATCCATGGATCCATGCAATTTTGGCCCATTTTTCTTCCACTTCATCAAGGGCTGTCCAAATCATTTTCACCTACATTGAAATAATAACAACAAGTCACATTTACAATTCTAATGTTGATTAACTTTAATTAAATAATTCAAACATTGAGTTCCATTTATTATCATATTTGGAATATTCATTACAAAACTAGTTTAAAACAACGGTGTAAGGGTGGAATAAAACAGTGAATCGTGGTACGATCACACCCCCACACCTAAAAATTTGAACTCCTGGGAAAAGTCACATATCCCAATATTACATATATATATTACAATATTTGATGAAATTTTATTTCAAGTAAAGTGATCAATGCACGAACCACACAAGGGAGTTCTTCTTAGTGAAAATAGAAAAATATGTATCATAAATCATATCATAGAGAAATTCAAAAAGATTCATGATACCCAATTGAACAAGGAATTCAGAAGTAAACCATGACACTAACTCTCCATGTATGTGTGTGAAAACCATTCCATGCTATTCTTTCCACTTTCTATCCAAAAAATATATGTTATTTTAACATTTTTCAGCTTAAATAATTTTGTCCACTGAACCTACCATACATCCTTTGCAATCATATTTCAAGACCCACTCACTTAAGCATTTCCAAAAGTCAAACCATAATCTCCCAACCTAGATATCCCCATATGTTGCACATTTCATCACTCCACTCATTTATTTATTTTTTTGAAGTTGCATTTGGAACAAATCTCACACTCATCTCTCAACCCTTGTTTGATCTCCTCACGACACTAATTGAAATAGTTATAATAAGATCAAAGGTTGAGGAGGAGTGGTTTTTGACCTGCCCAAGACACAACATTTTTTTGAGGGCGTACAATAGTCGGACATTAGGTACACAAGCATAGGTCAATCTGGTATAGTAATAAAACAGATCAGATAAGGAATGAACGTATAGAAACATCATTTAAATCTGAAAAATATTAACCCAACATATATTTGTGTTATATTAAGAAATAATAACACTTTGTGGATTGGTGAAAAAATTTGTGGAGATATTAGTGACACATTTTTCCCAAAAAATACTCACACAATGGGCATCAATCATCTCAAAGGTTTCACATATATATGACCATTTATATCATGGACAGAAAACCAATTCACTAAAAATCAACCCTGATGTAAAATTCATACAAAAATTCTTTTTATCCTTCGTTATGGTATTTTTTTTCTTTCCCCCCATTATGGTCACCAAATCATCGAACTTTGAAATTGTTGATGGAGAAAAATGAAAATACCATAAAAAAGGCTAAAAAGAGAAGAAAGGGTAAAATGATTAAAATTACTATCTAATCCCAGAATGTATCCACACCCCCCCCCCCCACACACACACCTAGAATGTGCAGTGTCCTCACTGAAATAATTGAGAATTTGAGAAGGAAGGATAAAACCTGGTATGTTTTATTGGTATGATGCGTCAAGAAGGTGGATTTCCTCCACCAGATTCTTTGGAAAATCCTCAGAGAAGTGTTTAAGTCGCTACCCATTGATGTTAAGACTTCATCCACTCTGCTCATACAAAACCTGTATTCCACCAAACGGGTAAACATTAGTGACAGTATAAGGACCGAGCCATCGAGAACGAAGCTTACCTGGGTGGAACTTAAGCCTAAAATTGTACATGAGGACCTTCTCACCAATATGGAACTCCCACTAGTGAATCATGCTATCATGAATAGCCTTTGTCTTCTCTTTATATATTTGGGAGTTTTCATATGCATCACGTCAAATTTCTTCCAACTCTCGAATCTCCCGCTTTCTTTGCTCACCTGCATCTGAAAGGTTCATATTACATTGTTTAACAACCCAATATGCATGGTGTTCTACCTCCACTGAGAGGTGACTCGCCTTTCCAAACACAATTTTGTATGGTGACATTCCGATTGGGGTTTTAAAATCTGTACAGTACGCCCATGGAAAACATCACTATGGACTTTGTCACAGGACTTCCTAAAACATCCAAAGGCAATAATGCTATCTGGGCCATAGTTGATCGTCTTACAAAGTCTGCACACTTCATTGCTATTAGAGAGGATTTCTCTCTAGATCAGCTTGCCAGGATATATGTAAAGGAAGTGGTAAGATTGCATGGAGTACCACTTTCTATTATATCTGATCGGGATCCGAGATTTACCTCGAAGTTCTGGCGAAGTCTTCAGCATACTCTGGATACAGAGTTGAGTTTCAGCACTGCTTTTCATCCCCAGACAGACGGTCAGTCTGAGAGAACAATTCAAACCCTAGAAGATATGTTGAGAGCTTGCTCTATGGATTTCAAAGGAGGTTGGGATCAACACCTACCTTTGGTGGAATTTTCTTATAATAATATCTTTCACTCCAGTATTCAGATGGCTCCTTATGAAGCTCTCTATGGAAAGAAATGCAGGACTCCAACTTGCTGGGATGAAGTTGGGGAAAGAAAGCTATTAGGACCTGATCTCGTTGATGAAATGGCAGAAAAGGTCAGATCTATTCAACAACACATAAGAGCAGCTCAGAGTCGACAGAAAAGTTATGCCGACAACCGAAGAAAAGACCTAGAGTTTGAAGTGGGTGATAAAGTGTTCTTACGAATATCTCCCTGGAAGAGGGTTATGAGATTTGGAAAGAAGGGGAAGTTGAGCCCTAGATATATCGGTCCTTTTGAAATACTGGATCGTGTTGGGAAGGTAGCTTACCGATTGGCGCTTCCACCGAATCTCTCTCAAGTTCACGATGTGTTCCATGTATCTCTCCTGAGAAAGTACATACCAGATCCTTCACATGTACTCAGCTCAGAAGTTGTACCGCTGGAGCAAGATCTTTCTTATGAAGAACAGCCGATAGAGATTCTGGATCGTAGCGAAAAAGTCCTACGAAACAAGACCACTCGCTTGGTGAAAGTTTTATGGAGAAACCACCAACTTGAAGAAGCTACATGGGAGCTTGAGGATATGATGAGGGAGAAGTATCCTCATTTGTTTGTTGCAAAGTGACGAATTTCGAGGGCGAAATTCTTTTTAAGGGGGGTAGAATGTAACACCCGAGACTTTTATGTTATATAAATCATCAAAGGAATCTTTTTCTACACAACACTTTCTTGGCTTGCTTTACACGCAATCACGACCTTCCTCGATAGCTTGCGTCGTACGCAATACCGAGTTTCACTAAACAACAATATGCTATTAAAACTAGCCGTTATGAATAGTAATAACCACTTTTTGAAATTTTATAAATTTTATTTTTCATAATGGACTTCATTTTTGGACTCAGAATATCGAAATTAGCCTAGGGTGAAATTTTGGTATTTTTCTGAAAACTTTCAATTTTTGATGAATAGTGAAACCACTAAGTGGTAGGTTAAAAACTGAATTTTGCATAAAACTTAATTTTACCGCTTCTGTGAATGGAATTTCAAAAATCCGAGAGACACGGTTAATATCAAGGACTAAAATGTGGTTCAATGAGATGAAAATAATTTTTTGGTGAATAGTAACTTTTTACTATTTTTACCGCGGTTAATAGTAAATAGGGTAACTAAGGGTAAATATGATATTAATATTACCCTAACACATGTCCTAATTCTATTGGACAAGTGTAATTCGACCAAAAACAAACTTAGGAATAAAATATGACCATTTAGGCCCACTTGGATTAGATTAGGACATTTATTATTAATTTATTTAAAGAAGGGTTAAAATAGTTAAAATCAAAGTTTAATAAGTAAATCATTTTTAATATAGGGTTATACATAAGATAAATTCGATTGTAAATATTCATTAGAAAGATAAAAAGATTTCCTACATGATGGTATTTTATTTGTAATTTTTAGACATCAAATAATTTAATTTATTTATGACACAAAGATGATGCAGTAATTATCTTATTAATGAAATATTGACAAAATTGATAATATAAATACCAAAATAAATGTAATTTGAGACTTTTTATGAATTCCACTAATTTTCTAGGTTACTATGATATATTATTATTGATTTAATCAACTTGGTTCGAACATATAATTCTGTTATGACTTTGACAAAAATCATATATCAAATAGTGTCAAAATTGACACAAAATAGTTTTTAAATCAAATATTATATTATTAATTGTTATTTTATTCCTAAAAATCTAAGGTTCGGCCAAATGACTTAGATAAGGATATATATATTAATAATAAACAATTTGGGGTTCGTTTGGCATGTTATAGTAAGTGTATTAACCATATAGTGAAAGAAAACAAAAAGACATGGTAAAAGTTAAATTATTTAACTTAGAGTTAAATTTAATTGATAAGGTTAAAATAATATCCTAAACTTGTCTAAATTCTATTGGTTGATAGGATTTCGACCCATCCCCACTTTAGCTTCGAAATAAGACCCTTTGGAACCATTATAAACCGATTTTGACTTTAATATAAAATAATATTTTGAGATATTCCTAAGGTGCCCCTCTCCTCCCTTATAAAAGGGCACCTCCTCCCCCTCCTCCTCACAGCAATTTGAGCACTCAAGCTCGGCCAACCCCTGCCATTTTTCCTTCTCCACTTCCCTAGAATAATACTAGAGGTCCTGGTCTTCTCCAAAGACCAATCTTAGTTCCTTAAGTGGAGGATTCAAAAAGGCGTTCCAAAGAAGAGGTAATATCCATTACCGATCTTTTCAATTTCTTTCTTCTTCAACTTCTTCTTCTTTAGTTGTTTCATGATAAAGTAATAACATCAGTATTACTTACATACTGATATGTTATTATAAATATGAAACAACCCTAATTCACCTTCTATCCATCCTACGGAAAAATGAAATCACCGCGCGTGCGTACGTACGGAATACCGTCTCCACGCCGTGGTGTAATCTATTTTCCACCATCACCTTACAAGGATGGGTATAATGGTGTAATGAGTAACTATATATGATTATTATTAAGTAATATTGATACTGAAATAATATATATATATATACTCCAATACAATTCCACGATCATAGGAACGATATCATCACTCGTGCGTACGTACGGAATACCGTCTCCACGATGTGATGCGACTCCTTCTACATGATCTTCATTTCATAATGATTGTATAAATGAATTGAATGAATGAATATGGTATATACTACACTAATACCATTCTGGAAATGAATTATCTATAATCTAAAGATAAGAATAAGAATTTATTCGACAAAACACGCATAAGAACAAAAAGTTATAAAGACCCGAGTAACAAGTAACAATGAAATATTACTAACAAGAAGCTAATAATATGACCATATATGATCTCATATCAATATGTATGATTCTGGAATAAGTCAATAACATTATTTAAACCATTATACAGGAGCTTCGGACACGAACAAAGCAAATCGGACCTAAGGTAAGGGAAATATCACAATCTCATTTTTATCCGAGATTGTTTATTCGTAAGTATTTACTGGGGTGTATTTTATCATCCACATCCATGTTCCCTCAATATGTAATATTGTTTCCATCCACTTGAAATAGTTTAAATCCAATTTTACCCTTAGGTGAGTTTTTAGTAAAGAATATGAAAGGAATCTTTTGTCGTTTTTCCGTACGAGGTACTTTTTGACTTTTCCGACAAAAGTACGAAGAATGTTTTTTTTAACTTATACGGCATGAATGGATTTTTAAAACATTACTTCAAAGAAGCTTCCTTTACAAGTTTTCAAGTTTATTTTTAATCAACTTCTTTTATTTTAAAGTTGTATGACATGTTATGAAAGGAAAAATGTTTTTGAAGAAGAAAGGATATTTTCCTCAAGAATTCAATTCAAGTGTTTTATCAAAATTATTTTCCATCTAAGATAATAAAGGGTTCTGTTTCTATCCATATTTTTACATTGGTTTGACTATGTTGTGATGGAATTATGTTTATGAATTCCTTTATCATATATGAATTGATTTATGATGTCATGATGTTTCAAGAATCTCATTTTTGTTACATGTGTTATGCGATGATGCATGTTTTATGATTATGTGGCACACATAAGAAAGGATTCATTATAAGATGGGTGGGACCTATATCTCCCTCCAATGCATTGGGTAATGATTTTATATCTCATGAGATAGACATGGCTGGAACGGAAGGTTATTTCGGTTCAGTGATACAGGACTGAAACGAGGAGTGAACTCGGTTCAGAAAGGGACTTTGTCCACTAAGATAGTCTTGGCAATGAGTCATGACTAACAAGAAATTATTTTCCATGATTATGTGTGCATGCCACAAAGATTCAAGTTTTATGTTATGATTATGGGGATCTCATTTTCACTTCTATGATTTATTCCATGTTAAGATATTATGATCTCTTTTGCAGGTTTTGATTTTCATAAAGATATGATATGATTTTTATTTCCTTTATTTGCCCTTGCTGAGCATTTGAGCTCACCCTTTTATGTTTTCTTTTCCCCAGGTCAGGAAGATGGATATTAAGTAGAATATGCTAAAAGGGACCCTAGATATGATGAAATAAATGGGAGACACTGTAGAAGATTTATGAACCAGTTGTTTATGTTTCCCCAGTTTCTAAAGACACTATACCTATACGGTCCTTTGTGGTTTTGTCATATGTTGTAATAAGAGTTCTTCAATTTTGAAGTATTAACAATGTATGTAAAGTGTGGGTCGTTATAGTTGGTATCAGAGGAAAGGTATAGTCAACCTTTGGAAACTAGGATGTGAAAGCCTTAGTAAGAACCCAAAGGATAAGTCTAAGCATAGAACACAATCTTAGTGTTTTAGAAATGGACTTGAATAACCTAGGATAAGACCTTAAGCATGAAAATTTTATTCTTGAATTATGTGGTTTCCTATTATAATTAGTGTTGCTCACACTATTCTTCTTGGTTTTAGTCAATGGCTGGAACCCGAAGGAACCGTGTTAATGCGGAATGCGATGGGCAATGCAATGATTGTCCCCCTGAGCAACCAAACGATATGGGAGCTAGAATTCACAATCTTGTAGCCATGCTCACACAACTTTCTCAAGCTATGAATCATGCAAGATTTCCAAACGAACAAAGAAGGGAGAAACATTCTGTTGAATCCTTCATGAGGCAGCGTCCACCATCTTTCAGCGGGTCTACTGATACATTAGTTGCTGAACAATGGATTAGTACTACTGAAAAGATATTTTCAGTTCTTCAATGTTCTGAGCATGATAAAGTCATCCTAGCAGTGTATCGTTTGGAAGGAGATGCGGATCAATGGTGGAATCTTGTTAAGAATACGAGGCAAAGGGATGAAATTGAGTCTATGGAATGGGACGAGTTCAAGAACTTATTTTTCAATAAGTACTTCCCTCGTATTCTCCGAACAAAGATGGAGAAAGAGTTCCTTGAACTGAAGCAAAGGGATGATGAATCTGTTAGTACCTATGAAGCAAATTTTACAAGACTTGCAAGGTACGCTTCTGGTATTATTATCCAACCTGAGAGTAAGATCGATCGATTCTTTAGTGGCTTAAAACCAAGTCTTCGAAGGGCGTTAGCCATAAGGGACTTCAATAGCTACGAGGAAATCGTTCGATGTGCTCTCAAAGTCGAGATGGAGATTGGAGTAACCCATCAGTCACATGGGTTTGATAAGAAGAGGAAGATGGAATTCAAAGAAAAATCTAAAGAGCACACGGAAAAGAAGATGAACTTTCCCTTATGCTCAAAGTGTGGAAAGAAACATGGAGGGAGTTGTCTTAAAGGGACAAGTAAATGTTTTAAATGTGGAAAGGAAGGTCATCGGGCATTTGAATGCCGTGATAATGGGAAGAAGATGTCTAATGATGCAAACAAAGGAAGGGATACACAGAATGAACCTGCTACACTTCAATGTTTCAAGTGCAAGGAGATGGGGCATTATGCCAATCAATGCCCAAATCCAAGGGTTGATGATGATGGTCGACGTCAACAAACTCTTAAGGCTAAAGACAAAGGAAAGTCACATGCAATTTCTATCAGCGATGTGGAGTACGATAACGATGTGGTGAAAGGTACACTTACCATCCACTCTAAAGTAGCAAATGTTTTATTTGATTCGGGATCCACCCACTCTTTTATTTCTGAAAAATTTTCTAAGGGTATCACCGTATTACCTCAACAATTAGATGTTGAGTTAGCTGTGACAACACCTAATGGCACATCAATCGCATCAGAAGTTTATAATTCTTCTCCGATCGAAGTTTGTGGGAAAGTGCTTCCTGCAAATCTTGTGATCCTTCCTTTAGTGGAATTTGATGTGATTCTTGGCATGGATTGGATTTCTCTACATGGATCTCATATCAATTGCCAAAGAAGGGAAGTCACATTTCATATTCCAGATCAACCTACGATCGTCTATCAATGCAAGGATGAACATAACCTTCCAGTGGAAATTTCTTCCATCTTATGGGTATTGATTCCACTAAATGAAGGTTATTTATCTCAAATGGTTGGTGAGAAACTCACGATTAAGAATATGCCCATTGTACGGGAGTTTGATGATGTCTTTCCGGAGGAATTGCCGGGTCTTCCACCAAATCGTGAAGTTGAGTTTTCAATAGAACTCGTACCGGGTGCTTTGCCTATTTCAAAGACACCTTATAGAATGGCCCCAATTGAGTTGCACGAATTGAAGAAGCAACTCCAAGAGAATCTTGATAAGGGATTCATACGCCCTAGTGCGTCACCTTGGGGAGCACCTGTTCTATTTGTTAAGAAGAAAGATGGATCAATGAGACTCTGCATTGATTATCGAGAACTTAACAAGATCACTATCAAGAACAAATATCCTCTCCCACGCATTGATGACTTATTTGACCAACTACGCGGAGCTCAATACTTTTCCAAGATTGATCTTCGTTCAGGGTATCATCAATTAGGGGTCAAAAGGGAGGATATACCAAAGACGGCTTTCCGTACAAGGTATGGACACTATGAATTTATAGTGATGCCATTTGGTCTTACTAATGCCCCTGCTATCTTCATGGATCTAATGAATAGAGTCTTTAGAGACTATCTTGATCAATTTGTGGTAGTCTTTATAGACGATATTCTTGTCTATTCAAAGAGCAAGGAAGAGCATGAAGATCACTTGAGAATTATATTGAAGACCCTGAGAAAAGAGAAGCTTTATGACAAATTTACCAAGTGTGAATTTTGGCTTCAAAAAGTTGCATTTTTGGGTCATATAATCTCAAAAGAGGGGATATCTGTGGATCCAGAAAAAACAGAGGTTATCGAAAGATGGTCAAGACCAACAACAGTAACTGAGATCCGAAGTTTTCTTGGTTTGGCTGGATATTATCGACGTTTTGTAAAAGATTTTTCACGGTTATCTAATCCAATCACCAAGTTGACTCGGAAAGGAGTTAAGTTTGTCTGGACAGAGGAATGTGAAGAGAATTTCAAGGAGTTGAAAAGAAGGTTATCCAGTGCACCTGTGCTCACACTGCCTTGTAGTGGAGAAAGGTTTGTGATCTACAGTGATGCATCCAAGAAGGGATTGGGGTGTGTTCTTATGCAAAATGATATGGTGATAGCTTATGCCTCACGACAGTTGAAAATCCATGAGCAAAATTACCCAACACATGATTTGGAGTTGGCTGCGGTAATCTTTGCATTAAAGATTTGGAGGCATTACCTTTATGGTGAAAGGTGTGATATTTATACTGATCATAAAAGTTTAAAGTATATTTTCACACAAAAGGAGTTGAATATGCGCCAAAGAAGATGGTTGGATCTGATTAAGGATTATGACTGCTCAATCCATTACCACCCTGGGAAAGCAAACAAGGTGGCAGATGCATTAAGTCGACAAGACCATGCTAGTTTATCCATGATGAGGATCACAAAAGATCCAATATTTATGGATTTACAAAGGATGGATCTTGGAATTATAATGGAAGGGGAAAAATCTTATCTTTCTCAAATGAATGTTCAACCATCTATACATGTGAAGATTAAAGAGGCACAGAAAGAAGATGTCGAGTTACAAAAGAAGGTGAGAAATGTTCCTGAATTCAACCTTGATTGTGATGGGATAATAAAGTTCAGGAATCGGGTTTGTGTTCCTCCCATCCCCGAATTAAAGAAAGAGCTGCTGGATGAGGCTCATAGTTCTTCATTCTCTATTCATCCTGGAAGCACGAAGATGTATAGGGACCTGAAAGAGTACTTCTGGTGGGATGGCATGAAAAGAGATGTTGCTGAATATGTCTCTCGATGCTTGGTTTGTCAACAAGTTAAAGCTGAGAGACAGAAGTCTAAGGGGATGTTACAACCATTACCCATACCCGAATGGAAATGGGAAAACATCACTATGGACTTTGTCACAGGACTTCCTAAAACATCCAAAGGCAATAATGCTATCTGGGTCATAGTTGATCGTCTTACAAAGTCTGCACACTTCATTGCTATTAGAGAGGATTTCTCTCTAGATCAGCTTGCCAGGATATATGTAAAGGAAGTGGTAAGATTGCATGGAGTACCACTTTCTATTATATCTGATCGGGATCCGAGATTTACCTCGAAGTTCTGGCGAAGTCTTCAGCATACTCTGGATACAGAGTTGAGTTTCAGCACTGCTTATCATCCACAGACAGACAGTCAGTCTGAGAGAACAATTCAAACCCTAGAAGATATGTTGAGAGCTTTCTCTATGGATTTCAAAGGAGGTTGGGATCAACACCTACCTTTGGTGGAATTTTCTTATAATAATAGTTTTCACTCCAGTATTCAGATGGCTCTTTATGAAGCTCTCTATGGAAAGAAATGCAGGACTCCAACTTGCTGGGATGAAGTTGGGGAATGAAAGCTATTAGGACCTGATCTCGTTGATGAAATGGCAGAAAAGGTCAGATCTATTCAACAACACATAAGAGCAGCTCAGAGTCGACAGAAAAGTTATGCCGACAACCGAAGAAAAGACCTAGAGTTTGAAGTGGGTGATAAAGTGTTCTTACGAATATCTCCCTGGAAGAGGGTTATGAGATTTGGAAAGAAGGGGAAGTTGAGCCCTAGATATATCGGTCCTTTTGAAATACTGGATCGTGTTGGGAAGGTAGCTTACCGATTGGCGCTTCCACCGAATCTCTCTCAAGTTCACGATGTGTTCCATGTATCTCTCCTGAGAAAGTACATACCAGATCCTTCACATGTACTCAGCTCAGAAGTTGTACCGCTGGAGCAAGATCTTTCTTATGAAGAACAGCCGATAGAGATTCTGGATCGTAGCGAAAAAGTCCTACGAAACAAGACCATTCGCTTGGTGAAAGTTTTATGGAGAAACCACCAACTTGAAGAAGCTACATGGGAGCTTGAGGATATGATGAGGGAGAAGTATCCTCTTTTGTTTGTTGCAAAGTGACGAATTTCGAGGGCGAAATTCTTTTTAAGGGGGGTAGAATGTAACACCCGAGACTTTTATGTTATATAAATCATCAAAGGAATCTTTTTCTACACAACACTTTCTTGGCTTGCTTTACACGCAATCGCGACCTTCCTCGATAGCTTGCGTCGTACGCAATACCGAGTTTCACTAAACAACAATATGCTATTAAAACTAGCCGTTATGAATAGTAATAACCACTTTTTGAAATTTTATAAATTTTATTTTTCAAAATGGACTTCATTTTTGGACTCAGAATATCGAAATTAGCCTAGGGTGAAATTTTGGTATTTTTCTGAAAACTTTCAATTTTTGATGAATAGTGAAACCACTAAGTGGTAGGTTAAAAACTGAATTTTGCATAAAAATTAATTTTACCGCTTCTGTGAATGGAATTTCAAAAATCCGAGAGACACGGTTAATATCAAGGACTAAAATGTGGTTCAATGAGATGAAAATAATTTTTTGGTGAATAGTAACTTTTTACTATTTTTACCGCGGTTAATAGTAAATAGGGTAACTAAGGGTAAATATGATATTAATATTACCCTAACACATGTCCTAATTCTATTGGACAAGTGTAATTCGACAAAAAACAAACTTAGGAATAAAATATGACCATTTAGGCCCACTTGGATTAGATTAGGACATTTATTATTAATTTATTTAAAGAAGGGTTAAAATAGTTAAAATCAAAGTTTAATAAGTACATCATTTTTAATATAGGGTTATACATAAGATAAATTCGATTGTAAATATTCATTAGAAAGATAACAAGATTTCCTACATGATGGTATTTTATTTGTAATTTTTAGACATCAAATAATTTAATTTATTTATGACACAAAGATGATGCAGTAATTATCTTATTAATGAAATATTGACAAAATTGATAATATAAATACCAAAATAAATGTAATTTGAGACTTTTTATGAATTCCACTAATTTTCTAGGTTACTATGATATATTAGTATTGATTTAATCAACTTGGTTCGAACATATAATTCTGTTATGACTTTGACAAAAATCATATATCAAATAGTGTCAAAATTGACACAAAATAGTTTTTAAATCAAATATTATATTATTAATTGTTATTTTATTCCTAAAAATCTAAGGTTCGGACAAATGACTTAGATAAGGATATATATATTAATAATAAACAATTTGGGGTTCGTTTGGCATGTTATAGTAAGTGTATTAACCATATAGTGAAAGAAAACAAAAAGACATGGTAAAAGTTAAATTATTTAACTTAGAGTTAAATTTAATTGATAAGGTTACAATAATATCCTAAACTTGTCTAAATTCTATTGGTTGATAGGATTTCGACCCATCCCCACTTTATCTTCGAAATAAGACCCTTTGGAACCATTATAAACCGATTTTGACTTTAATATAAAATAATATTTTGAGATATTCCTAAGGTGCCCCTCTCCTCCCTTATAAAAGGGCACCTCCTCCCCCTCCTCCTCACACCAATTTGAGCTCTCAAGCTCGGCCAACCCCTGCCATTTTCCCTTCTCCACTTCCCTAGAATAATCCTAGAGGTCCTGGTCTTCTCCAAAGACCAATCTTAGTTCCTTAAGTGGAGGATTCAAAAAGGCGTTCCAAAGAAGAGGTAATATCCATTACCGATCTTTTCAATTTCTTTCTTCTTCAACTTCTTCTTCTTTAGTTGTTTCATGATAAAGTAATAACATCAGTATTACTTACATACTGATATGTTATTATAAATATGAAACAACCCTAATTCACCTTCTATCCATCCTACGGAAAAATGAAATCACCGCGCGTGCGTACGTACGGAATACCGTCTCCACGCCGTGGTGTAATCTATTTTCCACCATCACCTTACAAGGATGGGTATAATGGTGTAATGAGTAACTATATATGATTATTATTAAGTAATATTGATACTGAAATAATATATATATATACTCCAATACAATTCCATGATCATAGGAACGATATCATCACTCGTGCGTACGTACGGAATACCGTCTCCACGATGTGATGCGACTCGTTCTACATGATCTTCATTTCATAATGATTGTATAAATGAATTGAATGAATGAATATGGTATATACTACACTAATACCATTCTGGAAATGAATTATCTATAACCTAAAGATAAGAATAAGAATTTATTCGACAAAACACGCATAAGAACAAAAAGTTATAAAGACCCGAGTAACAAGTAACAATGAAATATTACTAACAAGAAGCTAATAATATGACCATATATGATCTCATATCAATATGTATGATTCTGGAATAAGTCAATAACATTATTTAAACCATTATACAGGAGCTTCGGACACGAACAAAGCAAATCGGACCTAAGGTAAGGGAAATATCACAATCTCATTTTTATCCGAGATTGTTTATTCGTAAGTATTTACTGGGGTGTATTTTATCATCCACATCCATGTTCCCTCAATATGTAATATTGTTTCCATCCACTTGAAATAGTTTAAATCCAATTTTACCCTTAGGTGAGTTTTTAGTAAAGAATATGAAAGGAATCTTTTGTCGTTTTTCCGTACGAGGTACTTTTTGACTTTTCTGACAAAAGTACGAAGAATGTTTTTTTTAACTTATACGGCATGAATGGATTTTTAAAACATTACTTCAAAGAAGTTTCCTTTACAAGTTTTCAAGTTTATTTTTAATCAACTTCTTTTATTTTAAAGTTGTATGACATGTTATGAAAGGAAAAATGTTTTTGAAGAAGAAAGGATATTTTCCTCAAGAATTCAATTCAAGTGTTTTATCAAAATTATTTTCCATCTAAGATAATAAAGGGTTCTGTTTCTATCCATATTTTTACATTGGTTTGACTATGTTGTGATGGAATTATGTTTATGAATTCCTTTATCATATATGAATTGATTTATGATGTCATGATGTTTCAAGAATCCCATTTTTGTTACATGTGTTATCCGATGATGCATGTTTTATGATTATGTGGCACACATAAGAAAGGATTCATTATAAGATGGGTGGGACCTATATCTCCCTCCAATGCATTGGGTAATGATTTTATATCTCATGAGATAGACATGGCTGGAACGGAAGGTTATTTCGGTTCAGTGATACAGGACTGAAACGAGGAGTGAACTCGGTTCAGAAAGGGACTTTGTCCACTAAGATAGTCTTGGCAATGAGTCATGACTAACAAGAAATGATTTTCCATGATTATGTGTGCATGCCACAAAGATTCAAGTTTTATGTTATGATTATGGGGATCTCATTTTCACTTCTATGATTTATTCCATGTTAAGATATTATGATCTCTTTTGCAGGTTTTGATTTTCATAAAGATATGATATGATTTTTATTTCCTTTATTTGCCCTTGCTGAGCATTTGAGCTCACCCTTTTATGTTTTCTTTTCCCCAGGTCAGGAAGATGGATATTAAGTAGAATATGCTAAAAGGGACCCTAGATATGATGAAATAAATGGGAGACACTGTAGAATATTTATGAACCAGTTGTTTATGTTTCCCCAGTTTCTAAAGACACTATACCTATACGGTCCTTTGTGGTTTTGTCATATGTTGTAATAAGAGTGCTTCAATTTTGAAGTATTAACAATGTATGTAAAGTGTGGGTCATTATAGCTTTCAAGAGGGGGACATACCTGTTTCATTGAATCAGTAGAAGGAGAAGCTTCTTTACCACTAAAAAGTGTAATTTCACATACATTACCTTTGTCCTTCAGATTGGCAATGGGTTGGGATGGTAGTTGTCCATACCATTGCATCTTAATCTCACCGATGGTGTTTTCTAATTGTCCCACTTGAGTTCACAGGTCTTGAATTAATGATTGTGTGGTCTATTGGAACTGGAGGTTCTGGGTTGCCATTTGTTTCACCATGTCCTCGAGGCATGGTTCATAGTTTAGTGGAGGAGGATTATTGTTTTGAGAAGTTGAAGGATAAGAAGGTTACATACCTTGTCCTTGTTGATACCAATTCTGTTTCAGGTAGCTTGAGAGTCCTCCTTGTCGGTATTGGGGTTGTGCTTTCCACCCTAGATTTGGATTTGGCCTGAATTGTTCTTTCTTGAAGAGAGGTGCTTGTTGGAATGGACGCCCTGGGAACACAGCTGCACAAGACTCAGATGAATCTTGATGTTGTGGGCACTGGTCAGAAAAATGAGTGTTATCAGAACAAATCCCATAATGTAATGGAATAGAAGTAGAGTGTGAGTTACTTTGTGTATGAGCTAATTTCCTTAGAAGGGTATGAATCTCATCATGTTTAGTATCTACCTTTTGTTCTAGTGATGAATGACTTACCTCATGAACTCCTCGGGTTGGTGCAATAGCTCGTGTACCAAATTGTTGTGCATTTTGAGCCATGTTGGCTATTAAGTCACGAGTGGCGGAAGGAGTTTTATCAACTAGGGAACCACAAACTGTAGCATCAATCATTCCACAATCCATTGGAATGAGTCCCTCATAGAATTATTGGATTAATATTTGTTCACTAATCTGGTGGTGGGGGAAGCTTGACAAAAGTCTTTTGAATCTCTCTCAGTATTCATGAAGGGTCTCTCCTTGTGATTGCCTAATTCCATAAATTTCTTTCCTAATTGATGCAGTTTGGGAGGAAGGGAATAGCTTCTCTAGAAAGAGTCTTTTAAGGTCATTCCAACCCCCAATCGTGGTAGGAAAATAGTATATCCAGTCATTGGATACACCATAAAGGGAGAAAGGGAAGGCCCTAAACTTGATTAAGTCCTCAGACACATTTTGGGGTTTCATGGTGGAGCACACTATGTGAAATTCTTTGAGATGTTTGTGAGGGTCCTCACCGGGAAGACCATGGAATTTTGGAATAATGTGAATGAGACCAGATCTCATCACAATGTTGGATGCTTCCTCGGGATATTGAATGTACGCAGGTTGGTACTCCACATCAGGGGTGGTCAGTTCTTTTAAAGTTCGGTTATTTGAAGCCATGTTTTCTTGGGTTTTATTGGGTTCAATTTTGGATTTGTTTTGGACCACTTGAGGTTCCAATAGGGGTTCCTAATGTTACTTGACTGACCTTATCTAGATGCCTTTATTTGTGTGTAAAGTGACTTTTCAATTTTAGGATCAAATTCAAGTAGTGTTTCTTTACCAGATCTTTTCATGCAATAATGATGTCCAGTTTGATTGATTGATTTTTTTGTGTTGTTTTTTTATTTGAGATGGATAAAAAACTTAATAAGGGTGAAAGAAGAATATAATTTTATACTACAGAATTAGAGAGGGAGATGGAGAAGAATAAGAGAGAGAGAGATAAAGAACACACCAAAAAAACCAAATATAAAGACAAAATCCAAAACAAAAACAATCAAATGGGGGTAGAGTATTTAAAAGAGTACTAATTAAGAAGTAAAATAAATAAATAAAAGGAAATAAAGAAAAAAATTATCTTGGATCCCCGGCAACGACACCAAAATTTGATCGCGTTGTCGAGTGCGTCAAATTAGTCGTTTAATTTTGACTAGAATTTCTGCAGTATAGTAGCAACCCTAGGTCGCCTCTCGATGGAGGCTTAGACCATTCATTTAAAAATATGGTTTTTTATTATGGAATTAGAAGGTGAATTAGGATTTTTATAACTTGGTGGTTTTATGATTAATGATGAAAATAGGAAATGAAAGCGATAAAACAAAGTAGAAATGAAAAAGATTGATTAAACGTGATCAACCCAGGGAAGTCTCGTGATGCTCATCCTTCATAGATTCAAGGGATGGGTTTATGATCTTTTAATACCTGGTTTGTAAAAAATATTAACATACTATTACTGAGTTTATTCTAGGATACCTCCTAGGGTTTAGTCGAAAACACACAATGTTTCACCATACACCGCCGATGATTGAGTGATTTGTGTTTGACATCATATCTGTAACTCACCAAGGCAACAAATGAGGAACTTCATGTGCAGTCCATATTTGTAGGTTACTTATTTTTGATACCCTGAAATAAATGTGCATGATCTTTATAGTGCATATGTGAGTTCAATTGACCAATATGAACCACATAAACACCGCAATTGAATGAGGGAAGAAAAGGGGATGAACGGTGTGTGAAACATCACGTGAAAGGGTACCCCAAAAACATTATCAATTGAGTTGAGTATAACATACCAGTATATAAATCAATTAAATAAAAATAGTGGATGAGGAAAAACAACATACAACCTAGAATTAAAATGATCATTCAAAATAATACAACATTGAAGCTGGGGATTGCATCACATTCCTCCCCAGGTGATCACAAGGGGTTTAGAAACCCGTGGGAGAGGAAGAAGAAGAAGATGTTGAAGTAGCACATCCCATAGCCTCCAGAACTACTAGGGATGTTGAGAAGACTCATTGGGGACTCCAAAATGGTAGAACCTTGCCTCCTGGACGAACTTGCAAATAGGGAGCCCAAGGTATCATTTTATAAGAAAATGGGAAGGTGGTTTTTGGTACACAGATTTCATCAATCCACTTGTACCATGCGTTTCGGCCTTCAGACAGCCTTATCTCTCTTTGGAGAAAATATAAAAAGTTTAGCCCCACCTCTTGACTTTATCGACCGAAAATTGGCACAATTTGGACAACTACAGCTCAAGATATTGATAAAATATAGAACACCACATTTTACATGGTCCAACTTTGATTCCTTGGAAAATCAGTTAGTATGGGCATCGTAAAACCGAACGGGGCTTCGGTTACTTCATATGAATTGTAGACCATCAAATTTTGGACCGGTCCACAAAGTGGCATCCCATTTGGATACATGGAGTTTGAGTACTAGTCAAAATAGTGGAATGATGTCCATGGATCCATGCAATTTTGGCTCATTTTTCTTCTACTTCATCAAGGGCCCTCCAAATCACCTTCACCTACATTGAAATAATAAAAACAGGTAAAATTGACAATTATAATGTTGATTAAAATTAATTAAATGATTGAAACATTGAGTTCAATTTATTATTATATTTGGAATATTCATTACAAAACTAGTTTAAAACAGCAGTGTAAGGGTGGAATAAAACAGTGAATCGTGGTACGATCAAATACTCCACAGAATTTTCATAAGTAATACATGTAAAAATTAGAAACAATATATTCTCCCTGTCATGACCCCCTACCCATAATGTGTATCCCTCCGGGGATGACAATGTGATAAGGGAGATAATGACCCCTAGTCCTGCCTCCAGTAGGCCCTGGGATGGTGACTAGTACCGAGTGTATAATAAACACACAGCTGGGAGGCATTACCCTCTTAGAGAACACATGAAAAATAGAGATACAATAGAGACACCAACTAACACCAACTCAGACAACAATATTAATGAAATCCCATGTACACATAGGTAACGACATGAATAACTACTACAACTGAAAGGGGAAAACTGAAAGTGCCCCAAATAAAGTAAAAACCGCAGCAACCATGAAGCCCAAATAGCTCCTACAACCCTAATAAAGTAGAAACCATACTGATCTCCAACCTGCTCCAGGTGACCCAAAATATAGTTTATATATACATTGGGGGAGTATAACAGTATTCTCAGTAGGATCCTCCCCATATCCTCTCGTGCAAATGTAATGAAAGCATTCTGAAGCACAGTGAACAACAAGTGAAACTAACTCATCACCTAAATAGGTATACTAAGTTCCCATCATCACCATGGCTACTCTAACCAAGTAATACGTACAAGATTATATAATATAATAAAGAATATTAAGGGTACCCCCGCAATAGCTTCCCCACTCGTTTTCCACTTTTCCCCAATGTCGCACATCCTAAGATTCTCTCTCTAAAAAGGCTTGCCCGCAGACACCTAGGTGGAGCACCACAACCTGCACCTCATGTAACAAAACCACCACGTCTACACAAGAAAGTAACTAGTTATATTTTGATGGAAACCATAGCTTGCATTAATTTTATCATACGTCGGGCCTTATACCTCAAGCCATTACAACTCATACACCGAGTAAGAATCCTCAATATTCCACAGCCTATACTTGTTACGCCTATAGAATTTCATAGAAAACTATATCCACAATATATGTGTGTGAATAACCACAAACCATTATAGCCCTCAACACATATATATGGGGAAAACTAACCATTGTTCCTACCAGCACAAGTAACTACCAAGTGAAGAGAACATGCCAAAGGGGGTAGTCATCCATCCTTCCTCCCACCGAAATGTTGGTAAAAACACCCCCAGGGCTCAGAATCCCTAGGGTGTGAGTTTCCATAATTGACGAGGCAGAGTAGCATATGAAATAAAAAATTTATAGAATATACTGTAGCTTAAAACCACACTATGGGCATAACTAAGTCTTAGACTCAAATGTAGCTAACGTCTCTCGTACTCCAGGATGAAACTTCTTAGACAAAGTAACCTATAATCACACAACCATTTAAATAGCTTTATTACATTACTTCATTCCATTTTTATCAGTTCCACTTTACAACAATCAATTATTCAAACATTAATTAACCATTAAAAATTACACATTAAATATAATTAGCATCAAACCCAAATTCCACTATCCCTCTAAAATTTTATCCTCAGAATTGCATCCTAGAATGCTCCAACCCAATTAGTTAACATCAATTATTCAATTATTTATTTATAGAATTACATTCCCATATTCCCAGGAATTCTATAAAAAAAATTCTATGCTACTAAACACAAGGGGGGTCAACACAGTGATTCTGTGAACTACCCGTCGAGTCTTTTCCACCTATAGCAATAGCATAGACCCTTCCCCCCTTGAGAAGCTAGACACGGAAAGCACGTGGCATACCCTACGCATCTTCGCCCCTTTTGGATGAAGGGTAAGAAAGACCATCTATATTGAGAAGTGGGGAATGTAAAGCAGATAATCAATCAAAGAATCAACAAGAATCCAAACATTCACATCTAACCCATTCCATCATCCCTAGTGTCCTCCCCGACCTACACCAGCATCAACCGATGCATCTCGCCGCTCTGGGCATCAACTATTGCCATAACCAATAGGCCTCCCTACCTCCACATATGACAACATTCATCCTGGCTCACACCATAACACAAACAACAGGGAAAACATCATATCAAATGGACTCTTGTACCTTAAACAAGCAAGAGGGTAACTCAGAACCCTACCAGTAATTATCTTTTATCAAACAACCAGTTCTTTAATCCATCATATAATAAATAATTTATTATTCATAGGTTCAAACTTCAGAAAACATAACCAATCAGCTATCACAAATAATTAGACATACTTACTGCACCAATTTGATTAACATAAAATTAAAACATGAGGAACCAGATTCAATTACATGCCTCTTTATCTTTATCCAAACAATTATCAATTAATTCTGGATATAATTTCTTTACCAATTTCCATCAAGAATGAAAAGATAAAAAAATCAATCATTGATATCAAACTATCTAGAAAAACAAGAGGCAATAACATACAATCGATATCAGTTTATTTATCTGGCTCAAATATTTATTTTTTCAATTTCATTGGGATCCAGTGGGATAAAACATGCTAAAACTACAGATTCATGTAAATTAAAAGATAATCAATGAATCCCCTACCTTAAACATTTCATGACATTCTTTATATGAGAATGAGCCACACTTTGGGTTATGATCTCCTCCCCTGTGACAACTGTATCCACTTGAGGATATAGAGACACCACCACATCATCCAACACCCAGGAAAATCACATTAGTAACATGGGATTAAAATTCCATAAAAAGGGAAAGTATAAATAAGGATATGAACCCAAAATAATGAAGATAGATCGATATTTCTTGGTTGCATCAAAATAGAGTGGAACCAATCTGAGGTGAAAATTTTGATTGCACAAATCCAACAAAATAGAATGAAAGGTTTAATAATCTCACAGCCGAGAACAAAGAGGAAGAACTAGGGAGGAAGATATATTATCCCTTTAAAAGATTTAATGGAGCAGTAGTTTAAGATACACTGGATTTTCCATTAAAAGTGGACCGCATTAAACCATGAGGTCTGACCATGTAAAAGAATCCTGAGCCTTAGGGAAATTAATATAGGAGTTATAGCATTTGAATTCAACTTAGAGTCCTTAAAACGAGGCTTGAAATGCATTTTACATCAAAGGAAATTTTAAAGGGGTAAAACTGTTGGAAGTAAGAAAAAATATTCACAAACTCAAAATTTGGAAAAGAAAAAACACGGTTCATGAACCTCACTGATGAAACCTCACCACTAGATCCTCACCATTCTAGAAACATTGTTCATAAACTCAAAATTTTGAAAAGGAAAGAGGCTACCATTGGAACCTCACCATTTTGGAAACACTTTTCATGAAATCAAAATTTGGAAAAGGAAAGAGGTTGTCGTTGGAACCTCACCATTCTGGAAACATTATTCATAAAATCAAAATTCTTATAAGGTCCCAGCCTTAAACCTTACTTAATCTTGAGTTATTACAAGATTACACATTGAGGATCTTTTTAGGTTTAGAGTTTTAGAGAATTAGATCATGAAACTTGCATTACATTCCACATTTAAACAAAGTGGTTACATAAAAGACAATATTCATTCTTCCCATCAACGGAAACATATTTAGAATAAAACACAGATTCTTTCTTGACACATCCTTGACACTATCATCACATCATGTACCTTTCCCTTGACCTATGAAAAACATTTCAAAAACTTGGGATGAGCATAAAAAGCTCAGTAAGGGTTATAAAAATATGGAAAGGAAACATGAGTTCATATATACATAAGAATGAAATCATACTTTACCCATAAAACATAGGCACTTTAACATAACTCATCAAAACATGAATAAATCATAGAAATCATAAGGCATAAAGGTAACTTGAGGCATTCATAACATTCTTACATAGGGAGTAACCCTCTTGGTTACGTTTGGAATACCCATCACAGTATATTCCCTAAATCTCTTCGGAGAAACCTTAACATTTCACTCCTTCGCGTTACCCAATGCATTAGAGAGCTATATCGGGCTCACCCTCCCTTAGTTTATCACGGAACCACCCGTCTTTATAACAATGCCCAAGAACCATAACATAATCTTATCACATAAAACAAGCATAAAGGAAACATAACATTTCAACCTTTCAATAACAAGATATCAATACAACACATTGATATAAATACATTATGAAAACCATTTTCAATACCAAAATAAAATAAAAGTAAAACATGGTATTTATATTTCTTTTAAATAGATGGTATGGCTTGTAGAGGAAGCCGAAACTCAAATAATGGTCACGGCGGCGGAGAAGTCGTTGTCGCCGCATACGTACGAAAAAAACATTCCCTTTTATCATTTATTAAACACTTCATATAAAAAAGATTCTCTTTTTAATAAAAGTAAAAGTCAACGGGGTTTATACACTGTATAAAAGAAGGTTGTGTATAAAACAAAATATGCCTCAATGAAAGGAGATTGAGACGAAGTCCCATACAAAGATGGTATCCTTGGATTAAGGATAAATTAGTTACATAACTACGTGTGACAAACGAATACACGAAATATAAGTGGGTATTAAGTGTAAAAAAATCAGAGGACATTCACACATAATCATAGAACAACATATTCAAGGTGAACAAGTTTATCCCAAAGAATCGAAATTGGGTTAAGAAGTTCCCTTGCAATAATTAGACAGCCTAACGACATCACTTCAAAATTCGGAAAAAGAGTTGATGAGAGATAAAAAGGGTATATCATCACTTGGACATAAAATTTACATCAATAAGGATATAGAAGAACATATCCCAAAATAATATTATGTTAATTAAAATACATAACAAAATAAGTCTTTTAAAAAGAGGAGGGTGAAAGGTTCCCTTACCGACATGGGTATCTTTCGAAACATACGCCCCGTGAAAGAAGGACAATACAACATTGATGTAAATAATCATAAATGAAAGAATATTACACAATGAGTAAAATAATGGTCATTACATACACCACTCAAAGGAAATTGTGGCAAATGTAGCATAAATCTCATGGGAATAAAAGTGAGATGAAACATCCCTTACGAAAACTCGGCAGCCTAACGGCGCCACATAAAACTTCTAAAAATGGATTGATGAGATCAAATAGGGTATCTCATCACATTACAATAAAATGTACAGTAAGAGGAATATAAAATAACATCCCCCATCATAACAAATAGGAGCTTAAAATATGTGACATAAAAGAGAGTACTTAAATAGAAAGAGAGAGGTTAGATCTCTTACGAAAATTCGGCAGCCTAACGGCGCCACTCAAAACTTCAAAAATGGATTGATGAGAGAGAATAGGGTCTCTAATTAGATGAACATAAAAATTACATTAAGAGTAATATAAAATAACATCCCAATAACAAGAAATATGAGCTTAGAAGGAATGACATAAAAGAGTTTACTTAAAAAGAAAGAGAGGAGTAGGATCCCTTACCTCGGGTCCAACTTGATTCGATCGTTCTTTAACATCCTGAATAATAAACTTGAGTTAATTTCCACTTTATTAAGAACCTTTTTCTAGTTCATTATTCCATTTAGATCACTTATTTCCATGTTATAAACATTATGTAATCATTTAAGTTAATAATGTTTGTTTTGTCAATATTTGGTTCTTAAGTCGAAAGTGGACTTCTTACAATTACATGTTGTTTGTGTGGTCAAATGTTCATTATATCCAGAATTATATTCATGATTTAGACATCATATATATCATATATATCCAGAATATACATGTATTTATAATATTACATAATCATTTAGAGGTAAGAAATGAAATTCACCGTTCATGGAGATGGTAAGCCGTACGTACGCATGAACGCTACTTTCATTTCAATTTCATATTTTTATGGAATGGAATAATAATGATATAGAGGTATATAATAATTCCAGTATAACATCATATATAATAACTTTAAATCCATCCTTTATACGTCCCACATATGGCAGTAACCAATCACATCACTTTGAGGGGGCGGTAGTCCGCACTTCCTTAAATGAAGATATCGCGTTTACCCATAATGGAAACCATAAAGGTATGCCCAAAATGAAAAATACAGAAGCTTAAGGAAAACAAAAACATATTATATATCATATATAAGTATAGTGTCATCTAAATGTCCACATTTGAAGGTGTTAAAAGAATGTTGAACAATCATCGTTTCGGGAGGCCGAAATTCGCCATCCACGGAAATAGTATGTTCTTTAACCATTAGATGTAGGTGTTTGAAAGTGTAGCTAGAATACTTCTTATAACAACATCATATTATATTTATGATACTGTATTTGTTACAAAATAAATGAATAAAATGAGTTTAGGGGGTTGGAGAAGCAAAATAAAACAAAAGGACTCATTTGAAGACATTACCTTAAAATCGGGTAACTCCCTTTGGTTTGAGCTCAAAGGATTCCTTGGGAAGACTACTGCCCAAAGTGAGGCTTCAAGGAGTAATAGAGGGAATTGGAGAGACAAAATGGGCAGAGGTTGGCCGAGACAAATGCTTTGTGAGTGTGGGTAAGGAGGTATAGGTGGGGGCCTTTTATAAGAGGAGAGGATGGGCACTCTTGGAAGGTAAAGAAAAGTCACTTTATTTTAAAATGGTATTAGGATTTAAGAGGTCTCACATTGATTTTTTTCGAGGATAAGGTGATAAGGGTTCTAACTCCACTCATCCAATAGGTTTTGGACATGTGTAGGTCTTATATATTACATTATCTTTCCATTTTATTTAAATCGTTAAATAATGAGGTCATCGCTGCATCATCATGATGGAATAAATAATTTCATTTATTTAATGTCTAAAAATTATAAAAAAAATACTATGATGTAGGAAATCTTTTTATATTTCCAATAAATATTTATAGTCAAAAATATGATTTGTATAACCCCATGTAAAAATTGTTTTAGTAAAACATTTCATGTTTGTCTCATTTTTACTTTAACTTTAAATAAAAAGATATTAATGTCACTTTCCAACCAAAGTGGCTTCACGGGGTCCCCAAGTTGACCCATGGGTTTTCTTGGTCGACCATGACACATCCAAAGAGGTTAGGACATGTTTCAAGTTCATTTAATATTATTAAAACATTATTTTTACATTAAACTACACTAATTACCTCTAATCGCGATTAAAAACTTAATAAGTTACTATTCACCAAAAAATTATTTTTATCCCATTGAACCACATTTTACATATTAATGACAACAATTTATGTTGGATTTTTGAAATTCAAAACACAAAGATGGAAAAATTTCATTTAAACGGAAAAATCAGTTTTTATAAATACCACTTAGTGGTTTCACTATTCTTCAAAAATTGAAGTTTTTCAAAAAAATTCCAAAAATTCACCCTAAGATATATTTGATATTACGAATTAAGAAATGAAGTCTATTTTAAAAGATTCAAAACATATAAGTCACATTAATTAATTTAATAATTAATTCCTGCTGTTAGAGCAAATAGTGTGTTTTTATGAAAGAATAAGTATCAAAAGATTGACACTAGTTTATGTCTGATTTCAAAGTGAAATTAATTCCAACGAAAAATATTGGATTTAATGGTAAAAATATATTCTAATTTCACTTTAAAACCAATTCAATAGATAATCTAATCATATAAATAAATTAGATTAAAAAATGGTTTTGAATTAAAATACAACATTTTACACTATTCATTAAAAAATGAACTTTATCAGAAAGATACCAAAAATTTACACAAAGTAAATTTTTATGTCCAAATTCTTAAGAAGAGTTTTATTTAGTCAAAAAGGATGTATAAGAGTGAACAAAACTATATTACGGTTCTCTATCAAATGGTGATAAGTGAACCTTTAGTGAAAACTAGGGCATATACGCCTAAAATCGAATTCTTTCCGTATTTCATGCCTTTATCTTTTATTGGATAAATGTAAAAACATTTAAAAACATATATAATCATATTTTAGTTATTTCTATCAATTCTCGCCAATACAACGGCTGCATGTTAACTACCATTTAAAATAATATTATTTTATTATTTGAGTGCAACGTAAGATTCCCAAGAAACTCGTTGTTGCGTGTTGGGTACGCCATCGAGCATAACATCCCCTTTAAAGTCATATTAATATTTTATTCAAAAATATTGATAAATATGAAAATTTATTTACCTGGGGTGTTACATCCTTCCCCCCTTTTGGGAATTGCGTCCTTGCAATTTTTAAAATTGAGCTTGGAAACATCCTTGAAAGTCCCACATCGGAACAAGAGTCGGTAAAACAATCACTTTAAAATAAAGGAAGATAAGTACAGAGGTCACCCGAGTTAACCCATATGTAGAAAAACATGGACATGGAAGAAAAATAAAAGGGTCATTTTCTTGAGGGAGAGTGATAGTAAACATGTCTAGGGGAAATTTAACCATAAGAAAATCACAAACTTGTGATGGGTTAAACGATATTCGATTCCCCAGTAGGAAAAGTTAATAGACAACATTTTTGTTTTAAGTTACTTTTTATTGAGGAATTTATTCATAAGGAAACATAATCACTTATCATGTTGACTTTCAACTTTTACTAGATTCCTTAATCAAACTCATATTTTTTTCCAAAAGACGAGTATTTAGGGAGACTTGGTCGCATTAAGAGTACTATAATCAACTTTTAGAGAATCACCTAATCCACCAAAGAGAACTATATACATCCCATGTCTTTAGGCTTTAACCAAAACCAAAACCAAAAATTTTAGTACAAGGTCATATAATCCAGAAAAGGATAACCCTTTAAAAAAAAATCTATGCTTAATCTCCTAAATTTGTCCAACAAAACCCAATGTTCAACAAGGACCATCTGATAAACAATTTGTCCATAAAATTCTTCAAAGTAAACCAATCTAAGATTGAAACCCAAATAATTTAAGGATTTAGTCACATAGTCTTCCAAGTTAAATCGTAACATTTATCTCCAAACAACATCAATTTCTCCTAAAGTCTCGTATTGAAAAGTAATTAACCTAATCACATATCCTCCATGATAGGTTAATCATTTTCATAAATAACCCAAAATTAACTTACTCTTAATTCATAAAATCATATAACTAAAAATAATCAGTCAAACTAGCCAGGGACTTCACGTAGTCCAGTGGTATGCGATAAATACCAGTCACACGTTGGTTGTGGGTTCGATTCCCGCAGCTTTGTCCGACACGACGGGTTGTCACACGGTCTGCGTGTTGTCCTTTTTCCAAAACTATATAATTCTTAAATCATTCCCCAAAAAGAGATAAAATCATCAAAAATGATCATAACATATTTTAACCTCAAGTTTATCTCATGCCTTTCATTTTCCAGAATATCATATAATAACCCATAATTACCTCAAAAGTAAGGATCATATAAACTCTAATGGTTACCTTTATAATTATTACCTGAACTTCCAAATCGATTGGTCATCTCATACATGATGCATTACAGAACATACCAAGGTTAAAGTGGTTGATGATGACTCCTTCATATTTGGTTTAGAACAAGCACGAGTTTCCTCATTGAATCCTCCATTTTATCTAGTATCTTAATCAGAGAACCACCATAGTTTCCTTCAAACCTGTTGTCTCTTTGGTGCCTGCTAGATCCATCCATTCACTAAAAGCAGAAATGTCAGTGTGATTATATCAACAAAACCATCATGTAATAATGAGGAAGGTAAACACTAAGATAAACTTACTCATTCACTTTATCTAAAACTAGGACTCTTTCTAAAATCCTAACCATTATGGTAATGTCACTTATGCTTAAAGAATACCCTAACCTCTAAAGTTATCTAAACCGACCTTTGATACCAAATATAAGGCCCCAACCTTAAACCTTACTTAATCTTGAGTTATTACAAGATTACACATTGAGGATCTTTTTAGGTTTAGAGTTTTAGAGAATTAGATCATGAAACTTGCATTACATTCCACATTTAAACAAAGTGGTTACATAAAAGACAATATTCATTATTCCCATCAACGGAAACATATTTAGAATAAAACACGGATTCTTTCTTGACACATCCTTGACACTATCATCACATCATGAACCTTTCCCTTGACCTGTGAAAAAAATTTCAAAAACTTGGGACGAGAATAAAAAGCTCAGTAAGGGTTATAAAAATATGGAAAGGAAACATGAGTTCATATATACATAAGAATGAAATCATACTTTACCCATACAACAAATGAACTTTAACATACCTCATAAAACCATGAATAAATCATAGAAATCATAAGACATAAATGTAACTTGAGGCATTCATAACATTCTTACGTAGGGAGTAACCCTCTTGGTTACGTTTGGAATACCCATCACAATATATTCCCTAAATCTCTTCGGAGAAACCTTAACGTTTCACTCCTTCTTGTTACCCAATGCATTGGAGAGCTATATTGAGCTCACCCGCCCTTATTTTATCACGGAACCACCCATCTTCATAACAATTCCCAAGAACCATAACATAATCTTATCACATAAAACAAGCATAAAGGAAACATACCATTTCCACCTTTCAATAACAAGATATCAATACAACACATTGATATAAATACATTATGAAAACCATTTTCAATACCAAAATAAAGGAAAAGTAAAACATGGTATTTTTTTTCTTTTAAAAAGATGGTATGGCTTGTAGAGGAAGCCGAAACTCAAATAATGGTCACGGCGGCGGAGAAGTCTTTGTCGCCGCATACGTACGACAAAAACATTCCCTTTTGTCGTTTAATAAACAATTCATATAAAAAAGATTCTCTTTTTAATAAACTTAAAAGTCAACGGGGTTTATACAATGTATAAAATAAGGTTTTGTATAAAACAAAATATGCCTCAATGAAAGGAGATTGAGACGAAGTCCCATACAAAGACGGTATCCTAGGATTAAGGATAAATCAGTTACATAACTATGTGTGACAAACGAATTCACAAAATATAAGTGGGTTTTAAGTGTAAAACAATCAGAGGAAATTCACACATAATCATAGAACGACATATTCATGGTGTATAAGTTTATCCCAAAGAATCAAAATTGGGTTAAGAAGTTCCCTTGCAATAATTAGACAGCCTAACGGCGTCACTTCAAAATTCTGAAAAAGAGTTGATGAGAGATAAAAAGGGTATCTCATCACTTGGACATAAAATTTACATAAATAAGGACATAGAAGAACATATCCCAAAATAATATTATGTTAATTAAAATACATAACAAAATAATTCTTTTAAAAAGACGAGGGTGAAAGGTTCCCTTACCGACATGGGTATCTTTCGAAAGATACGCCCCGCGAAAGAAGGACAATACAACATAAATGTAAATACTCATAAATGAAATAATATTACACAATGAGTAAAATAATGTTCAGTACATACACCACTCAAAGGAAATTGTGGAAAATGTAGCATAAATCTCACGGTAATAAAAGTGAGATGAAAAATACCTTACGAAAACTCGGCAGCCTACGGTGCCACTTAAAACTTCCAAAAATGGATTGATGAGACCAAATAGGGTATCTAATCACATTACAATAAAATGTACAGAAATAGGAATATAAAAGAACATCCCCCATCATAACAAAGCGGATCTTAAAAGAAGTGACATAAAGGAGAGTACTTAAAGAGAAAGAGAGAGGTTAGATCTCTTACGAAAATTCGGCAGCCTAACGGCGCCACTCAAAACTTCCAAAATGGATTAATGAGAGAGAATAGGGTCTCTCATCATATGAACATAAAAATTACAGTAATATTAATATAAAATAACATCCCAATAACAAGAAATATGAGCTTATAATGAATGACATAAAAGAGTGTAATTAAAAAGAAAGAGAGGAGTATGATCCCTTACCTCGGGTCTGACTTGACTCGATCATTCTTTAACATCCTGAATAATAAACTTGAGTAAATTTACACTTTATTAAGAACCTTTTTATAGTTCATTATTCCTTTTAGATCACTTATTTCCATGTTATAAACATTATGTAATCATTTAAGTTAATAATGTTTGTTTTGTTGATATTTGGTTCTTAAGTCGAAAGTGGACATCTTACAATTACATGTTGTTCGTGTGGTCAAATGTTCATTATATCCATAATTATATTCATGATTTGGATATCATATATATCATACATATCCAGAATATACATGTATTTATAATATTACATAATCATTTAGAGGTAAGAAATGAAATGCACCGTTCATGGAGACGGTAAGCCGAACGTACGCATGAACGCTACATTCATTTTTATTTCATATTTTATGGAATGAAATTTTAATGATATAGAGGTATATTATAATTCTAGTATAACACCTTATATAATAATTTTAAATCCATCCTTTATACGTCCCACATATGGCATTAACGAATCACATCACTTTGAGGGGGCAGTAGTCCGCACTTCCTTAAATGAAGATATCGCCTTTACCAATAATGGAAACCATAAAGATATGCCCAAAATAAAAAATACAGAAGCTTAAGGAAAACATAAACATATTATATATCAAATATAAATATATTTTAATCTTAATGGCCACCTTTGAAGGTGTTAAAATAATGCTGAACAATCATCGTTTCGGGAGGCCGAAATTCGCCATCCACGGAAACAGTATGTTCTTTAACCATTAGATGTAGGTCTGTGAAAGTGTAGCTAGAATCCTTCTTATAACAACATCCTAGTATATTTATGATACTATATTTTTTACAAAATAAATGAATAAAAAGAGTTTAGGGGGTTGGAGAAGCAAAATAAAACAAAATGACTCAAGTGAAGACATTACCTTAAAATCGCGTAACTCCCTTTGGTTTGAGCTCAAAGGATTTCTTGGGAAGACTTCTGCCCAAAGTGAGGTTTAAAGGAGTAAGAGAGGGAAGTGGAGTGAAAAAATGGGCAGAGGTATGCCGAGAAAAAGGCTTTGTGAGTGTGGGTAAGGAGGTAGAGGTGGGGGCCTTTTATAAGAGGAGAGGAGGGGCACTCTTGGAAGGTAAAGAAAAGTCACTTTATTTTAAAATGGTATTAGGATTTAAGAGGTCCCACATTGATTGTTTTCGAGTATAAGGTGATAAGGGTTCTAAATCCACTCATCCAGTAGGTTTTTGACATTTTTAGGTCTTAGATATTACATTATCTTTCCATTTTATTTAAATCGTTAAATAATGAGGTCATCGCTGCATCATCATGATGTCATATATAATTTAATTTATTTAATGTCTAAAAATTATAAAAAAAATACTATGATGTAGGAAATCTTTTTAGATTTCCAATGAATATTTATAGTCAAAAATATGATTTGTATAACACCATGTAAAAATTATTTTAGTAAAACATTTCATGTTTGTCTCATTTTTACTTTAACTTTAAATAAAAAGATATTAATGTCACTTTCCAACCCAAGTGCCTTCATGGGGTCTCCAAGTTGACCCATGGGTTTTCTTGGTCGTCCCTGACACATCCAATGAGGTTAAGACATGTTTTGAGTTCATTTCATATTATTAAAACATTATTTTTACCTTAAACTACACTAATTACCTCTAATCGTGATTAAAAACATAATAAGTTACTATTCACCGAAAAATTATTTTTATCCCATTAAACCACATTTTACTTCTGAATGACGACCATGTATGCCGGATTTTTGAAATTCAAAACACAAATACGGCAAAATTTCATTTAAACGGAAAAATCAGTTTTTATAAGTACCACTTAGTGGTTTCACTATTCATCAAAAATTGAAGTTTTCCAGAAAAATCCCAAAAATTCACCCTAAGATATATTTGATATTCCGAATTCAAAAATAAAGTCTATTTTACAAAATTCGAAACATATAAGTCACATTAATTAATTTAATAATTAATTCCCACTGTCAGAGCAAATAGCGTGTTTTTATGAAACACTAAGTATCAAAAGATTGACACTAGTTTAAGTCTGATTTCAAAGTGAAATTAATTCCAATGACCACTATTGGATTTAAGGGTAAAAATATATTCTAATTTCACTTTAAAACCAATTCAAAATATAATCTAATCATATAAATAAATTAGATTAAAAAGAAGTTTTGAATTAAAATACAACATTTTACACTATTCATTAAAAAATGATCTTTATCAGAAAGATACCAAAAATTTACACAAAGTAAATTTTGATGGCCCAATTCTTAAGAAGAGTTTTATTTGGCCAAATGGATGTATAAGAGTGAACAAAAATATATTACGGTTCTCCATCAAAAGGCGATAAGTGAACCTTTAGTGAAAACTAGGGCATATACGCCTAAAATTGAATTCTTTCCGTATTTCATGCCATTATCTTTTATTGGATAAATGTAAAAACATTTATAATCATTTATAATCATATTTTAGTTATTTATATCCATTCCCACCAATACAATGGCTACATGTTAACTACCATTTAAAATAATATTATTTTATTATTTGAGTGCAACGTATGATTCCCAAGAAACTCGTTGTTGCATGTTGGTTACGCCATCGAGCATAGCATCCCCTTTAAAGTCATATTAATATTTTCTTCACAAATATGGATAAATATGAAAATGTCATATTCTTTATTTACCGGGGGTGTTACAATTCTTCAATGGAAAGAGGTTACCATTTCATTTTTCACCTAAGGGTATGTGTGACACTGTTCACAAAATGCTACCATTGTAGTGTTCACCTAATTCTACCAATGACACTGTTCACATAAGGTTACTGATGACTCTGTTCATATAAGGTTACCATTAAACTGTTCACCTAAGGTTACCGATGACACTGTTCACATAAGTTTACTGTTTCACTATTCAAAGAACTTGAAATTTGTAAAAATGTTGGGGATAAGTCACCAGGACCTCCTGGAACACCTCAGATACTAGATTTTCACAAAAGAATGGACCAAAGAGGTCCGGGCCATTACATCAGATACCTCTGAAAACATTCTCATCCTTGAGAATTCAAAACCATCCTAAAAGGGAATAGAAAAGAATTCTGAGCAACCACCCATTGAGATACCTCTCAAAAAAGAGCATGCCCCAAGAAGAAACCAAAGAAAGCCACCTCATAAAATCGAAAGGTGTATGACCACAAAGGGGACATAATTACATGAAAAGAGTTAGACATCAAACAACTCTGGGTACTGAGCATGTATTTTTGACTCACATTCTCAGGTACTCTCCTCCATGCCACTATGTCACTACAAGACACCAACCAAGGGGATAGAACTCTCACGCAACACATTCTCTTTTCAGCCTTGGATCTCCAAAGGTTGCTCCTTAAAGGTTTCATCATCATCAATGCTGATATCTCCCCAATAGATGATGTGAGAGTCATCATAAAGATAACGATAGAGTTGTGACACATGAAAAACATCATGTATCCAGTTCATCTACGGGGGGGGGGGAGTGCTACTCGATATGCCGCTGCTCTAACCAAGCTAACACCCGGAATGTCCAAACAAACCGGGGATAAATCTTACTCCTATGACCAAACCTTTGTTGTTAATGATGGGGATTCACCTTAAAAAACACATGATACCCAAAATCAAACTCTAAGGGACTCCTCCTTTTATCAGCATATGATTTTTTATGATCCTACAATATCTTCATCCACTCACGAATCACCTGAACCATCTCTGTCTTATTCGGAACTAGTTCCGGTTTGATAATTGCAGAGTCTCTGACCCCAGTCTAGAACAATGAAGAACGAAAATGTTGGCTATACAATGCATCAAACGACGCCATACCAATGTTGGAGTAAAAACTATTGTTGTAAGATAACTCCACCAAGGTTAAGTGCCTCATCTACAGACCTCTAAAATCAAGGACACATGAGCGTAACATGTCTCCAGGAGTCTGGATGGTTCACTTTGTCCGAACATCCATTTGAGGATGAAAAGAAGTGCTAAGTCATAGTTGAGAACTGAAAGCATGATAGAGGCCTATCTAAACCCTAGAGTTAAAATGAGGTTCCTGATTAGAAATGATAGTCATTGGGACTCCATGAAGTATCACCACCTCCACTAGATGATGCCTCGACAAAACTTCCACTGAGCTCGACACCTTGATTGCTATAAAGTGGGCCAATTTTGTTAAATGATCCACTAACACCCTATTAGAATCATGTTCTCCTTGATCGTGAGGTAAAACAGTAAAACATTCCATTGAGATGTCCTCCCACCTCCACAGAGGAACATTTAATGGCTGGAGCAGACCACCAGGAACATGGTGTTCAAACTTCACCTTCTGGAAAACCAAACATTGAGACACAAACTCTGAAACTGCACGCTTCAGCCCAGGCTACCAAAACTGACTTATCAAGGCTCGGTACATATTTGTCATGCCAGGATGCACCACTAGAGAAGAACTATGGAACTCTCTAAGAACCATCTCACACATCATTAAAGTAATAGGAAGGATTCCATGATTCAACACTCGGTGTTGTTCATCCTCGGACCAACCATCAGGGGCATCACCACAAACAACCCAATATCTCTAGACCTCCACCTCAAGATCCCCCAACTAGGACTCTTTCACCTGCTACACCAGAGAAGACTGCACCGTCATCTGTAAAAGACAACCTCTGCCCCCAAATTCTTTCATATCGAGATGTAATGCTGGTAATTCTTCTATTACTCTCTAGGAATCACCATATTCATACACTGCATCAATACATTACTTCCGACTCGGCGCATCAGCTACAACATTCCCCTTTCCACATGTATATGATATTTAAAATTCATACTCTTTTAAGAACTCCATCCATCGATGCCATCATTAGGTTAACTCATGTTGGGAGAAAACATACCTCAAACTCTTCTGATCAGTGAAAACCACAAAGTGCTCACTGATTGATAGTGGCTCCACAACATTAGAGAAAACACCACGACTACCAACTCAAGATCCTGGGTAGTGTAGTAACATTAATGGAGACGCAACTACCAAGAACCATATAAAACAACTGATATTTTATATATCATAACAAAAACTAACCCCAGATGTGCATCATTGTAGAAAAAATCAAATTGAACTCCCTCTGCAGGAAGACAAAGAACATGAGCACTTATTAACTTCTCCTATAGATACTAGAAAGCTTCCAAACACTGATCAGTCCACATGAATGCCTGATCCTTCTTAGTAAAAGATTTCAGAGGAGTTGAAACTCAAGAGAAATTGGCTATGAACCTCCTGTAGTAGCCCGAGAGACCAAGGAAACTTTTCACCTCCAAAAATGTCATGGGGGCTGCCCAAGACACAAATGCTTCTATCTTTGATGGATATGCATATAATCCCTATTGGGACACAACATTCCCTAAGAAACGGATGTATCAATCCCAAAACTCACACTTCAAAAACTTCCCAAATAGCTGATTTTGACGAAGAACTCACAAAACATCTTGTAGATGCTCTTCATGCTTATCCTCAAGCATGGAGTACACAAGGATTTCATCGATGAACACCACCATGAACTTGTATAGGAACTCATAAAACATAGAGTTCATCAATCCCATCAACCTAGCTGGAGAATTCTTCACACCGAACGACATTACAATGAACTCATAATTCCCATGATGACAACAGAAAGCAGTATTTTGGATATCCTCATCCTTCACATGCCTATGATGCTATCTTGGCCATAAATTGATCATTGAGAACCATCTTTTACCCTTACATTGATCGAATAAATCGTCAATCTGTGGAAGAGGATAATGATTCTTCACTGTCACTTTGTTTAAGCGATGATAATTGACACACAACTGCAAACTATCAACAGCCTTCTTCATGAAAAAAACTGGTGCACCCCATGGTGACACACTCAGCTGAATAAAACAACATTATAATAGACCATAATTCTATATACTCATCTCTCATAACTCATATGGGTCCATCCTCTATAGAGATGTAGATATGGGAGATTCTCTTGATTGTAGCTCGATTCTAAACTCGATCTCTTGTAGAGGGGGTAATGTTACAACCTCTTCTGTAAAGACATTAGGGTACTCTTCTACTACCCTAGGAAACACCAACTACTAAACCTTTGAAGAACTCAACATCATCTTAGTCATCATGGATGATAAGGATGGTACACGCCTCTGACCCATCTGAGGGTCTCGATCTCCAACGAACACCACCGGTTCACCATCTGCATCGAAGAACAAAATCTGCCTCCTGAAGTAATCGATGATAGCTTGCACAAAAAAAACAATCCATGCTGAGGATGACATAATATGGTTGTTTCCATAAACATATGAAATCTCCCTAAGAGTAGGGATGCCCCAACACTAGCTCAAAGTCTCTACATACTACAAACAAGTCAGCTCGACCTCCAACTGGCGTAGTCAATGAGATGGGTACTAGAAGCCTCTCCACCTCAAGTAACAAAGCATGGACATAGGTAGGTGATATAAAGGAGTGTGTTGCTCTTGAATAGAACAAGGCATAAAAAATATAGAAGACAAGAAAAGGGTACCTAGAATGACGCCTGGCTCACCTGGAGTTAGCAATGCAAAAGCATGAAGATGACTATGACCTCCTCCACAGCCTCTCTAACCATCATGAAAGCCACCACCACAGATGTGCTATGCCCTTTGAGGATGAAGAGCATCACAGGGCTATCCTCTGCCTTCCCCATCTACCCTCTGCTGATCTAAAGCTGATGCAACCTGTTGCTGCTACCTCAGCTAGAACAACCACAACAGAGGAACCTGGAGCAGAACACCTAGTTCACGATGACTTCTCTGAATGGTCGGGCACTCTCGCTACTGATGACCTCGACCAAAAAAATAAAAACAATTACATGATACCTTGGAATAGGACTGAGTGTTTCTGCCCTCGGAGCAACGATATGCTGAGGGATGAGTCCTACCCCAACCGAACGGAAACTCTTCTTCCCTAAAAACCAGGAACCCTGGACCATAGCTCATCTTCGTGAGGAAACATGACGACTCCCCTCTCATGATTATATAGTTCTGGACAAATTCCTCTCGATGAACTCTTCCCTTTAAAACACCTTAAGATATGTCTTCACCATAATTGTGGTAACCTGGTGCTGGATCTCTGGATGCAATGCTTCCTCGAAATGCCTTACCCTGGACTCATCATCTGGAAATAGGTCTAAAGCAAATCATAAAACGTTCCTGAAATGGATTCAAAACTCTCGCACACTATAGCTCCCCTGTCAAAGGGTAAAAAGATCCTAGAGACTGGACAGATTTGCGGTCGAAGAAAGAAACTCTACTCTAAACTTGTCTCAGAACTCCTCCCATGAGATCGCGGACTCCTCACAATCCCTAAGGAATAAGAACCACCACTACCTCGCTGCTTCATGTAGCATCATCAAAACCAAGGACTCCCAGTTCTCCTTCTGAGCACGGATCGAACTAAAGCCTATCTAGACCTCCTCCAACCAGTCTTCTATAAATACATCTAAAATGGAGCCCTCATACTTCTGTAGATCCTAGAACTGAAACTCTCAGTGTGTCCTCCTCCAAGTTTCATCATCGTCAACCTCTACCCTGTGGCGATCTGCTGGCACAACCTACTAGTCATATTCTATCCAATCCTGATTAGGACATTGACTTGGAGCCATACCTGCAAAATAAAAAACAGTTAGAGCTCCTAAACCTGTAATATGGAAGACTCGACAATAATTAAGTAATTGTTTTCTTTTATTCATTTTATGTTACCCCATCCCAAGGTCTACCCATTCAAACAAAGGCACAAGGAAGAATGAGGCATTATCCTTTCCTAGGTATCTACCCTCCAACTAGTATCACCTCATTTAGTAGACATTGTAAACATAAAGGGATGTACATCAGATCATAGGGTGGCCTAAACACCTATGTCTTAGCTAGTCTCCATTGTTTACATCACTTTATAAACTTGTCTAAAACTGTTGCTCTGCCAACCCACGCAACCTCGCTTGTACCTAACACCCAACTCCATCCTATCCCTAAACTAGACCTCTGATATCACTCTATCACGACCCCCTCCCCACAAAGTGTATCCCTCATAGGAATAAAATGTGAGAAGGGAGATAATGACCCCTGAGTCCTGCCTCTAGTAGGCCCCGGGTTAGAGACTAGCACCGAGGGTATAGTAAATACACAGATGGGAGCCGTTACCCTCTAAGAGAACACATTCAAAAGAGAGAGATAAGATAGACTCCAACCAACACCAACTCAAAAAAAATATAAATTAAATCCCAAGTACACATATGTAATGTCATGAAAAACTAATACAACTGAAATGGGAAAACTACATGTACCCAAAAGAAAGTAAAAACAACAGTAACCATGAAGCCCAAACAGCTCCTGTAACCCCAAGCTATTAGAAACTAGCCTGATCTCCAACCTGGTCCAAGTGAACTGAAAGAAATTTTATATATAAATAGGGTGAGTATAATAGTATACTTAGTAGGATCCTCCATAGAGCCTCTCGTGCAAAAGTAAAGAAATCATGCTAAAGCATAGTGAACAAGAAGTGAAACTAACTCGTCACCTAAATAGGTATACTAAGTTCTCAGCCTCACCATGGATACTCTCATAATGTAATGCATATAAGAAAATATAATATAATAAATAATATCAAGGGTACCTCTTCACTACTTCCCCATTGGTTTTCCTCTTTGCCCCAATGTCGCACATCCTAAGCATCTCTCTCCAAAAAGTCTTTCCCGCAGACACCTAGGAGAAGCACCACAACATGCACCTCATGCATCAAAAACACCTCGTCCACACAATAATGTAACTAGGTAGTATTTGGGAGCCACCATAGCTCCTATAGCATGTATCATATGTAAGACATTATACCTAAAGCCATTACAGCCCAAACACAGAGTATGAATCCTCAAGCTTTCATAGCCAATAATCATTATGCCTATAGTAGTCAATAGAAAACTATATCCAAAAAATATGTGTGTAAATAACCACAAGACATTACAGCCCTCTACACACATATATGGGGAAAACTAACCATTGTGTCTACCATCACAAGTAAATACTAATAGAAGAGGGTGAGCCAAATGGGGTAGTCAATCATCCATCCTCCCACCATAATATGGGGGAAAACACCCCCCAGGGCATAGAATACATGGCGTGTTAGTTTTCCAAACTTATGGGGTGGAGTAGCTATAGAAACAAAAAAATTACAGAATATACTATAGCTCAAAACCACAATATGGGCATAACCTAGTCTTAGAATCAACTGAATCTAACATCTCTTGGACTCACGACTACCACTTCTATGACTAAGTAACCAATAAGAAATCTACCATTTAAATAGATTTATAATATTAATTCATTCTCTTTTTATCAGTTCCACATTACGTTAATTAATTACTTAAACATTAATTAAACATTAACAATTCCACATTAAATTTAATTTGCATCACACCCAAAGTCCACTGTCCCTTTAATATTGTAACCTCAACATTACTTCTTAGCAAACTCCAATCCCTTGAGTTAACCTCGTTTATTCAATTATTTATTTACAGAATTACTTTCCCATATTCCCAGGAATTCTATAAAAACATTCTATGCTAATAAACACAAGGGGGCTCCACACTATGAGTAGATTAACTACCCATGGAGTCTTTTCCGCTTATAGCACGAGCATCAACCCATACTCCCTTGAGATGCTAGACAAGGAAAGCATATAGAATACCTCGTGTGTCTTTGCTCCATTTAGAAGAAGGGTAAGCAAGATCGGCTTCCTTGAGTACTGGGGAAAGTAATGCACATAACCAAACAAAGAATCAGAAAGCATCCAAATAGTTAAATCCAACTCGTTCCATCATCCCTGGGGTCCTCTACGACACCCACATGCATTAACTTATGCATCTCCACACTCAAGGCCTCAATTACTGCAACAACCAATAGGCCTCCCTGCCACCACATATCACAATAGCCATCCAGGATAACACCATAACACAAACAGAAGAAAAACAAACATCATATGAAATGGGCTCTTGGCCCTTAAACATGCAAGGGGATAACTCAGAATCCTACAAGGAATTAACTTTTATCAAACAACTAGTTCTTTATTCCATATTGGATAAACCAATTTAATATTTGTAGGTTCCAACTTTAGGAGACCTAAACAGTAAGCTATCACAAATAATTAAACATACACAATGCACCAATTTTATTAAAATCTAATTATAACAAGAGGAACCAGATTCATTTACATTACACTTTATCTTTATCCAAAAAATTATAAATTAATTTCGTCTTTAGGTTCATTAACAATTTACATCATGAAAAAATCTAATAAAAAAAATCATAGATATCACACTATCTAGCAAAACAATAGGCAATAACATACGATCTATATCAATTTATTTATCCGGTTCAAATACTTATTTTGTCAATTCTATTGTGATCTAGTGGGATAAAACATGCTAACTCTACAGTTGCATGTAAAAGAATAGAAAAGGAACGAATCCCCTACCTCAAACAGTTCTTAAAGTTCTTTATACAAGAACGAGCCACACAACGGGTTATGATATCCTCCCATGAGACAAGTGTATCTACCCAAGGATCCAGAGACACCAACAAATTATCCAACACCCAAGAGAATCCCATTAGGAACATGGGGGTAAAATTCCATAAAAGGGTCAAGTAGAAAGAAGGATATGAACCCAAAATAATGAAGATAGATCATACCTTATATCGAAGATTGATTGATATTTATTGGTTGCATCAAAATAGAGAGGAACCAATCCTAGGAGGAATGTTTTATTGTACAACTCCTATGGGATGGAATGAAAGGTTCAAGAATATCCTAACCGAGAATAAGGAGAAAGAACCAGGGAGGAAGAAATATCATCCCTTAAGAAGATTTAATTGAGAAGTGGTTTAAGATACGCTAAATTTTCCATTAAAAGTAGATCGCATTGAACCATGTTGTTTGAACATGTAAAATCTTCCCGAAACTTATGGAAATTAATATAGGAGTTATGTCATTTGAATTGGACTTATATTCCTTAAAACGAGGTTTTAAATGCATTTTACATCAAAGGAAACGTTAAAGGGGAGAAACTGCAGGTAGTTGGAAACACTGTTCACTAACACAAAATTTGACAAAGGAAAAACAGTGTTCATGAACCTTATCGTTGAAACCACAATGTTGGAACCTCATCGTTCTCGAAACACCATTCATGAACCTCACCATTGAAACCTCACTGTTGGAACCTCACCATTCTAGAAACACTGTTCATGAACCTCTCTATTGAAACCTCACTGTTCTGGAAACACTTTTCATTAACTCGAAATTTGGAAAATGAAAGAGGCTACCATTGGAACCTCACCATTCTCAAAACACTATTCATAAACTCATAAGTTGGAAAAGTAAAAAGGATACCATTTGATCCTCACCGTTCTGGAAACACTATTCATTAACTTAAAATTTGGCAATGGAAAGAGGCTATCGTTGCGCTGTTCAAACTATGGATAGTTACTCCATACCAAATATGACATCATACAAATTCATTTTTGATATATAGATATCCCATAAAAAGATATTTTCTCCAAATGATGATCCTAACTGCAAAAAAAGTCTTGAATCATAGAGTTATATCCTTTTGAACCCTCTAAGAATACGAGTCGTGCCAAAAGCTCGACAAGAATCTCTTTCCCGAACTAGAGAAGTGGAAACAAATGAATGAATCACGCTTATTTCTATCCGTAAAACAACTAAAATAGAGAAGACATAGGTCATAAATTATATCATTCATGGATCCTTGGGGTCACACACCTTTATATCTTACACCTGACCTTGTCCCTAAACATTTTCTCCATGAGAATGGCATGGCCTACCTTGTGGTGGTGGTGGAAATAGATAGAACCTTTAACCATCTTCTAATACTCTACTACCCCTTGGCTATATCTTCTTCCCTACATACCTCCCATTTCCTTTCTTTTACTCCTCCCTGATGGCCCCTCGACTATCTTATGATCATCTATACAATGGGTGAGACAATCCCATTCAATATGTCTCTCACCATCATAGGAGAAAAATCGTCACTCACTTGGATGTTTCAAGACTTCATAATAGACCTTCCCCACTGATCCTCTATCAAGGGATCATCTCATAAAGCATCTAACATGCCTAGATCCCTGAGAATGTCTTCAACTACCTAATGTTGAGTTCTCAACTCTTGGGTTCCCACTACCAACATCCACCATTGGCACCTACTCTACTAGGAATCTATCTACCACTAAGTCTCTCTCAATCCATATTTTTAATTGGGATGAAGAAAGATATCCTTGAAGACCTTATATCTCAATGTAATCCCAACTTGAAGGTATGTTCCCTGGGGAAGGGATCTCAAAAAATTCATGGAGTGTTGTGAGAGATTAGTAGACCTCATTGAATATTCCTACATGGTCATACTTTACTACTATATATGAAGAACCTTTGGGAAGTGCATAGATTGAAGCATGGCCAGATAAAACTCCTCCATGAAGAGATTCTCGAAGTATGACCAGGAGATATTTTTCTAATTATGTGACTGAGTCACCATCCACCTCCATAACCAATCGACCACTAAAAAATACTCACCATAAATAGTTATTTTTGATCTAGAGGCATTTTTTAAGGTATAGTACTCAAGTGATGACCTCTAGCCTGTCTGAACCCACCTGCGGTTTGGAACACCCTAAACTTGGGTGGTCACTACCTATGGAAATCATGCATCACAATTAGCCTATATACATCTTTTACGACACTACTAGTGAAAAATTCTTTTAAACGGTTGTTGGTATAGCTGGTAAACTACTCGGAGGTACTATATCTAGTATGAAACCCTGTGTTGAAGCCTCATCACCTAGAGGATCATCCTTATGATCCTACTATGGATTTCTTGCTAGTTGTCTATATGAAGGCATTTTGAAATAAACCAGAAGTACCACGGTCAAAGAGTATATTTGGGGAGTTGAATTCACAATTACAGAGAAACCATAACACATTCCTATATGATACATGTACCATTATTTTACTCGCAACTAATAACTTCATGTATTGAGTCAAAAGGTAGGTGATCAGAGTCCTAGTGTATGGATACGTCAGTCGTAACAGCAAACCCAGAGTCCTTGGCCTAAAATCTAAACATGAAACACAAAGAATTATTTCCAAAAACATCAAAAAAATCTCCCACACTCCGGTCCTAAGGTAGAAACACAATCCATTGATAACAAATATTCATGAATCAACTCGACAGTGCCTAAACTGTGACAACTCAACGATCACCTCCAAAAGGATAGGTGATGAAGTCCAATGCAGAGTAAGCATGTCACATAGATTGGTGGTATTATTTTAATGTACATGTATACACAGACACATCACCAATCCCATACAGTGATGAAATTTAAAATAATTAGTACCAATTCATGTATACATCTATAATCTCATTATTAAAGTATGACTGTAGAGTACTGAAAAAGATAGAGGGGGCCCTATAGTTTCCAAACCAAAAATGTAGAGAGTCCAATATTCTTATATGGAATGGACTACTATAAAATTAAACCACCCATAAAACTCCTCTATATACATATTTCAAGCGATTCCCAACCAGTTCCAAGTCTTTTTAGGAAACTATCAAATGGGATTCCATCTACATAAGACAAGATATATGTGGGAAACGTTTGTACAAGAATTACTATGAAAATAGATAGAAGGAAAAACTGAAAAAATGAACATGGATCATCAAGAGTATAATATCATAAAAATTATAGAGAAATAAATGTGGAAACACACACCCATATATACTCTGGATAAACAACATGCCTCTATGAAATCTTAATCAAATTTCTATCCATAGGATTCTACTTGAAGCAATACTCGTTCTAGGAGAACCCACTGTATGATCTATGTTATAACCATAGACACTCAACCAAGAGGTCATGGTCATTAGGTCCCACCAATGAAAACTCACTGGTCTCTAAATAACTTGATACTACGATAAAAAGTAACACCTAAAACCATAAGGGGATACAACAAACCTAAATCAAGATCAACCAGCAATGTAGGGGATCATGCAACAATGATTCCATGACCACTACTAAAACAACCTTCTAGATTGAGGATCAAAACCCTATATAAGTAGTTCATTCCAATTCACACAACCCAACCAAGGGTATAATAATAAAGGATAGATAATCTCAAGCGAGTCTCATAGAGGGAGACCATATACTCAATCTGAGACTCATAATCTTGAGGGGATCAAAATCCAAATATTTGGATGTAAAGTTACAATATACCCTTGAATGGATGGACCAAAGAATAAAAATATGCTGATACTAGTCCAATACTGATGAATTTAAGGGCGGAAAATACCCTCAATGGTGGTACATGGAGTGTAGTAGCGGTACACTGAATTTCCATCCAACCACTAGTTTTCTCATGTGGTGTGGACTCACATGACATGCATAAATTCTTATACATAGAATATACCTGAGGATGCATGAAATATAGATCATTTTTGGAAACCCGTTTATACCATATATCCATTTACATGTATTCCAATAGCCTTCCCACTTACCACCCTATGTACCAAGCCATGTCACAACTCTTATGCCCTGGGTTACGTGCTGATCCACAAGGGATGAGTGACACAATGTGTGGTAGGGATAAAACAATATGTGATCCTTATCATTTCTCTGGAAACCATTGAACCAAATATAGAGTCCCACAAATTATATTTCTCTATATTACACACTATGTAACATGATATTTGATCGAACCCGTGCATGTTCACGCATCACCCAGATCTATCGACTTCTCCATCAATCGTTCCAAAAAAACATTAGATCTAGGGAAAACCAACATTAATGTCAGCTATTCATTATATTTCATCCACTAAAATGGATCAGGAATTCCACCTCAATCATCCATGTCATCATGTTGTACTTGAGAAAATGAAATACCTATATTTTTGTCTCATTCTTCTATGAACCACCCATCATATTTTTTAATCATCAAATACATTACTAAATAAAAAGTTGTACCCAAGGTAATAATCCATTGAGGTGGATAACTATCATAGAATTATAAAATTTTAAGTATCTATTAAACTATTTTATAAATAAAATACTAATGTTGATCATATTAAGAAACATAGGAGAAAATGTAAACAAAAAAGTGTGGGGGATGAACCTCTGAATTTTTTCATTCAACCTCAATATATTATCGAATAATTAGATGAATGAAGAGGGAAATGATCAATGATCACATAAATTCACCTTATATAAAATCAATCATCGATGTGTAAATAAATTTATGTTTATAAAATTTATTTGAATTCGACCAGGATAAAATAACAGGATTGAATCACAGAAAAAACATATCCTACTAGGATATTGGATCATTCGCTAATGAAGAACTATCCAAAGATGTTTTCATTAGAGAGATCCATGAACTTCGATGGTGAAATGATCCTTGATATTGATCTTATCGGATTTCATTCACCATGAATTATCTTCTTAAATGGTTCTCTTGATCTTTAGGTTTATGTGGTTGACCCTGAGACCTCATCATAACCATGTATTTATAAGAAAATCCATGTCATGAAAAATTAATAGAATATATTAATTTCATTTAATGAATTTATTTAATGATTATACCATGATATATTTCAACCTTATAATTTGACTCATTCTAATGTTATCTCATTCCTAGGGTAAAACCTACACTCTGGACACAATAGTGTCCTCATATTTCTTATCAATGACTCTTTTTAAGAGGTATTCCCCTTAATCAAGAAAATTCCTCTTTAATTATATTAATATTAATAATATTATTAAAATATAAATTATGAGATAACCATTCCTTATAATCTCACTCCATCTTAGAACTTATCTTTGAAAATAATAAATATAACATTCTGATGTAATACATGGAAAAATCAGAGTGGTTACATCCCCTCACTAATAAAAGTGAGCCTCATCTCCTCATTTCTTCAAACATCAAATTATTTTTTTATATTATTTTATAAAATCCAATGAATACTTCCCTTCCAATTTCCTAGAATCCCTTTTTATTATAAAAACCTCTTAAAAAGTCCTTTGGTGTAATCCTAAAGAGGGTTTTAGATGAAGAGGTTTCATTCTTAATCGTGTTTTTTTATTTTATTTCATCATCATCCACATTCATGTATTATTCAACCATGATGATATAAAAAATAAATACATACCAAATAATAATATCTGTTTTTATTAATTTAATACCATATGTTCATCATCTCTTCCATAGAATGGGAAATTGAACCGTCATTTATGTGTATAGAAAACTATAGCCTTATGAATCGATGAAATTTTTTTCCATCACATCGATCATGGATGGTTTTAATGATGTATTTACTTAGCATTTATATTATATTCATGAAATATTTATTATTATTTAAAAATATAATGTTATATAATTTATTACCATTCCATTCACTTAAAATTGATAACTTCGTTTGCGCATATGTGTGGATTACCTACTCCATGAAGCGATATGTTTTGTTTTTCATAACTACATCACACGAATACAATATATGATTTAATTTAAGGAAAAAATATGTTATTTATAGAAATTTAAAATAATACTTTTGTTGTTTCCAACCTCTTCATTGAAAAATGGAAGTGTTACGCATGCATACATATAGATTATCGTCTACATGATTACAACATAGTTCAAATTTCATAACCATAATTCATTATTAGTATAAAAATTAAAATTAATGAATAAATATGATAATTATTTCTTGATTAAATTTTTATAGTTTTGGATAAATGACCTCTTTTACTACAGTCAAACTGCTAAAGTACTTTTAGATAAGTAAACTGAATATTTTCAAAACATCTGACCTAAAATTAATTTATTATGTATTTAAATATTACATAGAAATTAAAAAATATAAATAATAATAAACCAGAAAGTTTTTGTTATAAATGTGAAAAATTAAAATAATTTTATTTATATGGAATAAAAAGAATATTCTCGACGATTCAGACCTAATATATGAAATTGCACCTCAATATTCCTTCCTTGAAGAATATTTTATTTTCAGGAACCTAATTAATTTTATATAGTTTATATACTAACCATTATTCATGTAATATAAACAATAATTCATAATTCCTTGTATTTTAAAGTTTCAATTTGAATTATTTGACTTGAAAGTTACCATTTAGTAAGGGGTTTCTTAACTCAATTTATTTTCATTTGGTAATATAACTTCTTATTTTCATTATATATCGTATTATTATGTGATTAATTACCTATAATTTTAATATATTGTATTCTGATTATTTTATTTGGATTTACATTTGACATGCACAATCAAGTCATTGATAAATTCTCACTTGACCATATGATCATTGCAAGGGTTCTTCATCTCAAATTGTATTCTTTGGGACATATCCTGTGTTATACACTGAAATAATTTATAATGTGTATCTAATACACCTATCATATATAATATAATGAATATATATTCATTCATGGAATTTAATATTTTATTTGATACCATTTCTTCCATGGGTGTTGTGATTCAAATGTTACCAAAATTAGTAAGGCTTTATTTTTTAACACATCATTTTTCATGATTTTATATTTCCCCATAAGGGAAATTATTTATTATTTCTCTCTCAAAACTAATCCATTTTATTCTCCTCTAGTAATTCTTGAAATTTTCATGTAATTTTACAATTTTTCTGTGGTGGGTTCTTAAAATGATTCATATTTTTTATGAAACTCTAACATTGTTTCTTTCTCTAGTTGTATATAATATTTCTCACATATACTTATTTTAAAAAAAAATTTCTTGAATTATTTTAAAATTATTCAATAAATATTTAAATTCATTTTTATCATTTATTGAATTTTTAAATAATTTATTAAAAGGACATTTTTTTCATTTTCTAAACAATGTACTTTTTTAGATTTTACAAAGAATGTGTAAGGAATATTTTTTTTAACATAATGAGTATGATTAGAAATTTACCACTATCATGATTGACCATTTATTTAAAAATTACTTAAAATGATTCCATAATTTCTTTAAATGAAAAATTATTTTATAATATTATGGAAATTTTATGTTTTTAAATTTGATTCCCAAACTGAAAAGGGTATTTTACTAAATAATGTTATTAATAATCTTTTTATGGAATTTCACTTCATGAATAACAACGTCCATTTATTTAACTTATAATCCACTAGGGATATGTTTTAATGATACATAAAATATTCTTTTTTAGGATGGTTTATTATCATTATGACTGGGGACTATATTGAAATTCACATTCTTTATTAATTTTGCAGTCAATAACTTCCCATTGAAATTTTTACTTTCTTATGATCATTGGGAATTAAATTTCCATTAGATATCCATATTGTTAATCATGGGTATTTTTATTTCATAAACCATATATCATTTTAACATATGTGGTTTTATAATGAATTTTATTGGATTTAATGTGGAAAATATTAATAAATCCATTTTCTTTACTCAATTTAGATATTTACTGATAAGTCATATTGTGTATAAATTGAATTTATCATTATATATATGTATAATCCATTGGATTGATTGTGAAATGTGAGGAATGATTATAGATAACCCCAAGATTCATTAATAGGTCTTATGAAGAAAATCAGTATGATAACATTAAATGGTTTTATGGTGTATACTTACCCATCACTTAAACTCTCTTGGCACTATCCCTTGATGGTATAAATATCAAAATTCTCGAAATAATGATATCCAATATTATTAATTTTCTTTGTTGATAATTATTTTATTATTATTGAGGAGATTACTACATTGATATTAACCATAGATGAATATTTTTCTCATATTATTGATTAAATGGAATGCATTTTCAATTATTAACTTTTCTATAATGTATGCCATATTAATCCATGATAGCTTCTATTGTATGTCACCCTTTCTATGCATCTGATATTAACCTTGTTTTTTCCATTCCCAAGGATATAAAAAGGGAATATTAAAATGTCTTCATGGATTTAGAGTTTTTATATTAACGATATTTTGTATTTTAATTTTCAAATGTATTGTGAGATTCAAGTATGTATCTAGTCTACCTAAACTACTAAACTATTTGGTTATTCGGGATGTGATTCTTTATATCTAGAAGAAATTTAATAATGTAACCACAGCCTCAAGGGTTATAATATTTAAGAAATATCTTGAATATTACAAGTGATTTATTTTAGTGATTTTAATGACCCAATATTTTAAAAATAAAACTGTGTTTCGTAATATATAGGACACCCAAAATGAAGCCTAAACAAGCAATGAAATTCATTTATTTAAATACAATCATTATATCAAAGAAATTACATTATAAGGTGTGAATGAGATTAATAAACTTATGTCACATATATAGATATTCTATAAAATATAAATTTATTAGAAAATTATTAGGAAATAATCAGTCACTTTTTAATAAATAATTTTATTCTTCAAAAAATATTTTTCTCTGAAGTTTTTTTATTTCTTTTAAAAAAAATATATAATAAATTTTTGGATCTTTTAGAAAATATATTCTTTACAAATATCATTAATTTTGAAATCGGGATATCAAAATTATCTTAGGGGATATTTTTTTTTATTTTTTAGAAATTAATAATTTTTTATTAATAGTGAAAATATTAATTTTCAAAAACTTTCAATTTTTCATTAAAGAAAATAATTTAAAAGTATAATTATATTTTTAATTAAATATTAAGGTGAAATATGAATTATTTTATTTATAATTATCTAATTAATTAAATTTTTATTTATTTTTTCATGATTTTGGATTAAGTTAATTTTTATTCATAAAAACACGTTTATTTGCAAACTACTTTACTATATATAATGTTTGTCCATTTTTATTAATCAAATTACCCCTAATGAGTAGTTACTTAAATTTATTTTTAGACTATATATTTATCTATATTATTTTAAATATATAATATTTATATTTACAGTCATAGAAATATTGAAAATCATCTTTTCCTTCAAAAAACATTTTCTTGAAATATTTTTTTCGTTCTAGTTTAGAGGTTTTTTCTTAAATTAAATTATGCCAACTATAGGGACTTAATTTTATAAAATGGTTTAAATATTTTTAATCATATATATATATATATGTTGCTTAATAATTAGAAGTTAATATTTGTTCATTATCAATAGTAAAAATATTAAAAATCATCATCATGGTAAAATTGTAAATCAGATTAACATTGGTAAAAACAATGTGATGAGACCATAATTTTTTCATATGTAATATTATTGGTTTAATATATTTCTACCCTTATTAGATAAGGCACTATTTTTTATGGGAAATTATTCCATGAAAGTGAACAGTATAATAAATTAAGAAAAGAAAACGACAAAATGTAAGTCTCTTTCATTTAAATATATATTGTGTGTTCAGCAAAGGAAAAAAGATAATAATGAGTATAAAAGTATATATTGATAATAATAATAATATTTTTATTATTTTTATTTGTTTCTAATTTTCTTAATTATATAATTACACCAAATTATGCTGCAATACCGTTGAAATAATTATATAATTAAAAGGAAAATAAAATAAATGATTTTTAAAATATTAAAGTTAATATTATTTGTTGTTATTATTATATCATTAAAATATTTTAGATATTTATAACATTTTAGGGGCATTTGAAATTTATTTATTCATATTCAATCCTTTTCATGTTATTGTTAAAGTAAAAATATGTATATAGTGTCAAAATCGATGTTAATTACATTTTATCATACATAATGTAAAAATAAATGATTTAAAATTAAAAAAAATTATTATATTCAATTAATTGAATGTGATATGGTTGATAGTATCAACCGTGGACCATTTATTGGTTTTAATTCATTTTATAAGAACTTTCATGACCCTTAACGTGTAAAAACATTCATACTATAGTATTTCTCAAAAGGGGTTAACACAGAAAGATAAGGTTAAAAACATACCCTAAAACATGAATATTATTTATTATATGATAGTATTTAGACTTTCCATAATCATTCCTGAGAAACACCTCAATTTTATCCATTGGAATATGCGCATTAATTTATATTATTATAAAACTTTATGAAAATTCCAAGAGTTCCCCTCCGCTCTCTTATAAAATGTATCCTCTATTCCGATCCTCTTCAAACTAAAAAATAATTTTGGATTGTTAAATAACTTCCCAAATAACTTCATTACTTTTCTTACCACATCCTATGGTCCTTGTATTGATTTGAAAATCCCCATATCTTGGATATTGGTGCAAACTTGAAGAGGTTATCCAAAGAATAGTTATCTTTCTTAATCAAGGTTTTTTATTTAGTATTCCACCTATTTCACAAATTATTAAAAATTTATGATATAATAAATTTAATATCTACCATTTAAATATATTTTTTTATGGTAATTTCATTACCTAAATCAATATCCTCTTCCATCAAATGGGTTTTGAAATAATTGTTTGTGTGTACAGTAGACTACCGCCTCAAGAACCTATGTAATCCATTTTCCATAATCAATGATCACTACTATTTATGATGATGTATTTAATTTATATATATATATATATAACATTTATGAAAATTTATAATTATGTAAAAATAATATATCATATATTTTATTACCTTTCCATTCAAAGATCAATGATAACGTCGTTCGTGCGTACGTGAGGACTACCACCTTCATGTTGAGATGTGATTCGTTTTTCATCACCACAAAACATGTATGGTAGATATATGTGTATTTAAAGAAAAATTATGGTATTTATAAAACAATTATCAACATTTGAGGGGAAAATATTTGTTATATTTTTTTCTACATGTTCCTTGAAAAATGGAAATGTTACTCTTGTATACATATGCTCTACCCTATCCATGATTGTAACATGGTTCATTATTCATAACCATATTTTCTGTTTGGTTTTAAAATAATAAATTATGATTAAAAATTATAATTATATCAGGATTATTATTATTTAGATTATGGAATAATGGCTTTATTTACCATATTCAAGTTACCAATGTCATTTTGGACATATGAATAGACTGTCATAAAAATGTTTGCAGTGAACTTAATTGATTAATTAAATAAATCTAGCATGGTAATAAATAAAATTAACTAAAAAATAAAAATGGAAATGGTTCATAAAAATTAAATAATATAATAAAAATTATTATTTAGTAAGATAATGTACATAAGTAATGATTCATACTTGACATAATAGATTTAATCTAATTTTCCATTCATTGAGTAATATATTAATTTTATGTGCCTAATTTTATTTTAATGGTTTATATAACTCCCCATTTAAATGTAATATAATGAATCCTTCATATATAATTTTATTTTATTTCTCAATTTCTGTTATTTAATCCAAGGGGTTTTTATTTTAATGTCATCAAAATGGAATGGGAATTATGTTTCAATCTCATTTTAAATAGTATTTTTTATGATTGATTTTCCATTTATGTAAATGTAATGATGATAGTCTAATAAAAACAATTAATTATCTTATCCTATGGTTATTTATGTTTTTTTCAAGTAATATTACCATTTTACTCTCTTTTTTACTTAAAAATATTGTTAATGGTTTATTAGGAAAAGTTGACTTTATTTCCATCTTCGGTTAAAAATGATTATTGTTTCATATCAATGTTTTCGAAAAAAAAAGTCAATAATATTTTTAATATTATTATATGATATATTATATTCATTTTTACCCATTATATTGTTTTTAAAAAATATTTTAAAAGGAATCTTATTTTTTGATTTCTAAACAAGGAACCTTTTGAGTTTTTTACATGGGTGTGAAAGGAAAGTTTTCTTTTGAGTTACACAGAATGAATAAAAATTCCATCATTAATGATAATTAAATTATTTTTATCATCCATTAATATTTTCCATTTTTCTTTGAAAAGAAATGTTTCTATAATATTATTGAATTTTTTTTAATTATGTGATTTAAGAATGAAAAGTGTATTTTCCTTAAAGAAATTTCGATATGATATTTTAATGTTGCTTTCATCAATGGAAACAACCATAGATATTAAATAAATTTTATAAATTATATATATATTTCAATTATTAATATACCTATCTCATTATTTATAACATCATGAATTTTTAAAAGGAAACACCATGTTCGATAGCATAAATGATACACCACATAAAGCTTAGGAGAACAACAAAATATTATTATTTAAATGTTACCATTATAACCTAGTGGTTAGGATAGTGGGGATTAAAAATTTTACATGAATTATGAAAATATAATTTACAAATTTAAATATAATTAATTATTTGGTGATCGATTAATTATAAATGGAAATAAAAACCATTTTTAAAATAAATGGAATTATTTTTCTGAAAAACAAATTTAAATGCGCACAAGAGTGTTGATACAAATGAAATAATCAAATAACTATTGTCTTATTTTATTAATTAAATATATATATATATAATTATATAACATTAAATATAATTCTTACCATTCATTATAGGTGTTTTCTAGACATTAGATAAAAACTAATCAAATTTTAAACATAAAATATGTATTTTTTGAAAAAACAATTTTGTCACCTTAAAATAGAATTCATGATTAAATATTTTTCTATAATTTATAAATAATATTTGAAAAAAATAAGCATTAATTTCTAATGTGTAATATAAAAATTTAATTTGGTTTAATATTTTATATTTTTCTGACAAGTTTTGTTTTTTGATGAGTATTAAAACATACTCCATTTTAATTGAAAATTGCATTTTGTCTAATTTATTTATATAGTTAGATTATATTTATAATTTTATTTAATGTAAAAATATATAAATAATATATATATTAATTAAATTAATGTCATTTTATTTTGTTATATATTTAATTATGATATAAAAATATTTCAATTTTTTACATGTTTTCAATTTAAAAACATATATTCTCACCCCGTCTACATGAATAATTTTAATTTCATTTTATCTAACTTTATTTTTTTGATTTTGAAAAATAGAATCAATATTTAGAATCATAAGGTATTAAATTAACTAAATATTCCCCTTTTATTTTTGGCCAATCTAAATAGAAACTTTAGAAATTTCTACTACCCCGGTTAAGGGTAAATCGTGTAATTGAGGGTAAAAGTAATATTATAACTATAATCAAATGACTCTAAAATATGACCCAATAATATTTTATGAGTATTTTTAGTATATAACTATTAAATTTTCAGTTATTTGACCATTTATGGCCATTTTTGTGACAATATTACCTTCATAATATTTTAAACAATGAAAAGTCAAACATGTCACACATTTATTTTTATCACTTTAAATATTTTTAATATGGATTTACATAGGGTATATAATCGAATATAAATAGTATTATAAAATCTAAAATATTTATATTCATCATAATATTTTATTTTTTATACTTTTTTGAAATAAATAATTGCATTAATGGCTTTCAAAATGATGATGTCATAATTGTTTATTTAATGAAAATATCAAATAAATGATGCTAAAAATAATCAAATAATATAATATGAGGTAATCAATGTAAAAAAATAATTTTATAGATTAATTTTACATGTTAATAATGTTTTATAATTTTTTGTTCAAATTTATCTTCTTGTATTTTTTTTGAAGTGAAATTAATGAATAGCATAAAATTGATATTAATGATATTTTAAAATAAGTAATATTTTATTAAATAAAATAAAATTTAAAAAACAATAAAATTTATTCGAATGATTAGGATACATATTTATATTCCCTAAATGATTCATTTAGGGTTATTTTGTAATTTTATAGTAATTATATTAACCCTCAAAGTGTAAATTACATTTTTTCATGGTAAGAGTTAAAAGGGTTAAATAAGGGTAAAACCCAAACGATAAAGATTAAGACATATTCAAAACATGTATAATTTTTATTATATGAGAGAATTTAAACCAATAATTTTAATTTATTTTAAATAACTATGTTTTGGGTGATTAGGATTGGAAATGTAATTTATATTAGTTTAATATTTTCAGAAATTCTAAGGGTTCCCCTCCCCTATCCTATAATAGGGCACCCATTATTTTCATTTCAATACAATTTAAAACCATTTTGGTTCAGCCAATATATGATAAAATCAATTCATATAATACCTACCCACATTATATAGTTCTTATTTTATGTATAACTCTATCCTTAGTTGTCTTAAAATGTTAAGCAAGGAAGGATTTATAAAGAAGCAGTATCATTTTTAATTAAATGTTTTTGTTTTCTTTATTCTTCCACCTACTCAAAATATTCATAACCCTTGATGAAATAATATATAAATTATCATAATTATTATTATATGTCATTATTTTAATATCATAACCTCAATCCATATCCAATTCTATCAAATGGGAAAATAATTAATCATTTGTCTGTACGGTGGACTATTACCTCCAAAACCGAAGAAATTATTTTTCTGTGACCAACACTAAATAATAGTTGTAATGATAGAATTTATGTTCTTATATGATATTATTTAAATAAATATCATTATTAAAACATAATATATCATTTTTTATTATCTTTTACTAAACATAAATATGATAACGTCATACGTGCGTATGTGTGAATTAACACCTCCACAAAGCAATTTGATTCGTTTTTCATCACCACATCACATTAATGATATATATGTATATTTATATGATTAATATGAAATTAATGATATTATTATAATTCCTTAATGATAAAATTACACTTACCATCTTTCCATTATTATCATTTAAAAATAAAACACTTTCTCGTGCATACGTATGACCTACCACTTCCATGATTGTAACATAGTTTATTTTTCATAACCATGGGTAATGAATTTGATTTAAAAGTTTAATTTATTTAGAGAAATTATAATTATTTAATTAATATTACTATTTATATGATGTAATAATTACCACTTTTTACTATAAACATCATTCCAATGTCATTTTGGACTCAAGTACTGAATATTGTTAAAACTCCCAACCTGAACTGAAATTTTTATAACAAGATAATAATTGTAATAAAATGAATAATAAACTTGTAAAAGGTTATAAATAATGTAAATAATAAAAATAAATTTATTATTTAAAAATTTAATTATTTTACATGATGAGTTAGACTCAAGGTAAGGGACTCTTTTACTAAAACATAATTTTAAATGTATTGATGATTTATTTTTCTAAATCATTCTCCTTCAGTTCCATGTTTTTAAAATGGTTTCAACGATTTTATTTAAATATAAGTTAATTTTTTAAAATTATAATTTCAAATTTCACTCTATTTCATTCAAAAATAGATCTTTCTCAGGTTTTATATAAGGGGAATTCTTATTAAAAATCTCTTTTTATTGTTAATTTATACAAAAGGTAAAAATAAATATTTTTTTAACTTATACGGCATGAACTTTTTATCCATATTTCATGACAACTTAATAATTTTATTTTTTTATAATTTTACAATTTTATTTTCAAATAAAATATTTTTATTTATGAGTTTGTGTCTTTTTAAAAATGAAAAGTGATTTCAAAATGGAGAATTTGTTTTCCTCAAAAATGTTTCTTTTATGAAAGATTTATATGTCATTCTTATGATTTGAATATTTTGAATTGTTTATGTGGATGGTTGGTTGTATGATGATCTGAGGGTGGGATAGCCTTATATATCTATTAAATTCATTGGGTAAAGGGATGGATTTAACCGATTAGGTTTGTCTTAAGGGATTATAGGATCAATACTATGGTGATTATTCCAAATGTAACTATTATTGTTTCTCCATGTGTAGCTATAGAAGCCACCATATTTGTAAGATACATATAGAAACTTATGTATCAAGGTACCAACTTTTCTTCTATAGGAATGGTTATTTGTTTTCATGAAAATATTATGATTATCAAAAGTTAAGATAGTGATCTTTTTGAAATGTTGATTCCTTTTTCGGTTTAAAAATGGATGTCCATTAAAAATGATTTTGTGGGTTTTCACTGGACTAATGGATTCCATTATTTTTCTGTGATTTTTTGATCATGACTATTTTTAAAACGCATTTAAAAGGGTTTAAGGAATAGGTATTGAAATTTTGATATTAGCGGGAAAATTGTGATGATTTTTTATAAAGTGTAACCATGTTTTATTTTAATAATTTTACATTTGTAAAAAATTTGTAGTGTATAGAAGTTTCCACTTGTAATGTATTAGTTTACTATATTTTCTATTATCATATTATCTAAAATCATAAATCAAAAAGATCTTTTGGAATTAAAATAAAATTAATTCTAGTCAAAATTCCCTAGAATACATGGAATTTAAGGTCTGATCCTTATAGTTGGTATCAGAGTAGGGTTTAGACAACTTTGGATATTTTCACATCTTATCAAGATTTATGGATATCGTCATGGGTTTATAATTTTCCATTTTATCATATTTTAGGTTTCACAGAAGCCCATTTTGAGGCTTTATGTTATGAAATTTTAAGGCGATTAATGGTATTTATTGAAACATTTATTTTTGAAGTACTTTTGGGTTATTACTGTAAAGACCTGGAAATTTCAAATAAAATTGATTGTTTGTTCTTTATAAACCCTGTTTAATCTTGGTTAATTGATAGCGCCTAACGCGGAGGGCGTGGGACGAAAAAACATATCCCAAAGACCCTCCGCAGATTTTTGTTGATGCGTGGATTGACAGAGACAATGAAACGGGACCGCAATGGCAATTTTAAGCCTCCGCAGTGAAGATCGGGTCCCAGGGGGACCGCTGGCGAAGACAGCGGGCGAAACGTACCACCGAAGCGCGTTCGGTGGTCCGCAGAAGGCGGCGACGATGGCGGCGTGCCGCTGGAGAAGACCACCGTGGCTGAGCTGCAGCGGTAGGAACTGGACCAAAATAGAAACTCCATTCTGGATTTAAGAGGCACGACATTAATGCCATTCCGGTTCTCTGTCAATCGGGGGAACATCGCCCCCCTACTCCGCGTATGCTCGACCACGCTGGCCAAGCCTCAATCGGTCGGGCTGGGCTGCCAGCGCCGGGTCGGGCCGGGCCACGCCCAACTGGACCGGACCCGGACCTGGACCCGGGTCGGGTAGACCCCTTTCGGGGCACCCTGGGGGTATTGGGCCGGGTCGGACTGGGCCCAAACCCCCTAATTTCAGACAGATCCGTTCAAACACTCATAACTTGGGCTATGGACCACCGATCGATGCACCGTCAGTTGTGTTGGGATCCTTGGATCGAGACGGTCGTTATGGTATTTTACACTTAAGGTTTCGGAGAATATTTAGTATGACTCGGTTGGTTCAAACCCGAAACTAACCAGGCCCTCGGAGTGGAAACACTTATAACTTGAGCTCCGGACGTCTAATTGACGTTCCGTCGACTTTGTTGGATTACTTTTGGTGAGACGGATATTTTGGCATACTTTACCTGAGGTTTGTACGCAGTTGGAATATGTCTGGGTTGGATTGATCCCAAAATCCAACCGGGCCCCTGGAATGGAAAGGTCGATAACTTTCAGACCAGACGTCTGTTTGATGAACCGTCAGCGGCATTAGAGATCATGTTGAGAAACGTTCCCATTGAGTATACCCTATGTGTGTTCGGGGTATAGTTGAGATACGGCTGGGTTGGTTCGTACACGAAACCAACCGGGCCCCCGGGACTAAAAGGCAAATCACTCACAGACCGGGCGTCTGATTGACGCGCCGTCTGTTGCGTTGAGACCCCTATGACGAGGCTATCCTTTGAGATACTTCCTCATGGGACATTATGATACCTGGAGTATCGACCAGTATCTCATGGAGCGGACCCTCCCGGAGACGAGCGTACGGAGTACAGAGACCGTGTAGCTGGCTGAAACCTGATGATTTCTTGTCCGATTCGAGTTAGAGTGACTTATATAGCCCAGTGGGGAGCACTACTGTGTTTGGGTGGCAGACCCCCGGCGGGGAGCACTATTGTGTTTGGGTGGCAGGCCCACAGTACTCAACAGAAGGAGTACCTCTGCAGGATATTAGGGGGGGTGCACTACTGTGTTTGGGTGGCAGACCCCGGCAGGGAGCACTACTGTGTTTGGGTGGCTGAACCGCGGTACTCGACAAGAGGAGTACCTTAGCAGTCTATGTTTAGTGAGCAGTGCCTTAGAGTCGTGATAGGATCAGTGTACTCGATAGAGTATGAGCTCTTTAGCAGTTGTGGTTTCGATAATGAAAATACTGGTTTGAGCTGAGTCAATGACCTTTGTGTTTTCTCATGATTGAGATGGGTTACTTGATAACTTACGTATATGTATGTGCATATACCTAAGTAGTGGTTATCCATTGACTTTATATCTGAGTGATACCTCATGGATGAGTTGGGCTACTTGATAACTTAGGTATAAGTATGGGCTTATACCTAAGTAAGGGTTATCTGTTGATAACGTTCTTTGTGATTATCCTTATTGGATTTAGTGAGACCTTGAGGGTCTTGGGGTCCCTACTGAGTATCGTATACTCACCACTGCACTGGCTATGCCTACACCTCGTTTTGTTGGATGCAAACGACGGACATCACTTACTGAGATCGAGTGTTCGAGGACTGGATGGTACCCGGAGGTGGACCTCACGATGAGTCGTTACTCGGAGGTGGACTTCACGACGAGGAGGTACTCAGAAGTGGTTGGCGGGTGAGAGAATTGAGGAGGCTATCTGTACCTACCCTTCAGGTAGGATCTGAGGTGGACACCCCAGGAGATGCTTCTATCTTCCAGCTGTTTGTCTTTTCTGTTGTATTTCATTCAGTTGTAGCTGTACTTCTCAGTTGGGTTTCTATTCTGGCCCATTTACTTTTCAGCACATTCTGTTGTACTTAGTGTATTACTTCTCCTTGTACTCTGGTTGGATGTGTTTATGTTTTATAAAGGAAATGCCTTCCTAGACACTGAGATTTACGCCTTTGGTGCTACTCCCCAGCCCCTGGCCTATGGAAGACGGACTAGGGGTAGTCACGGCACGGGCCCCGAGGACGGGTCATGACAATTACACTTTGCGATAAAAAATGAAATGTATCAGATGAAATTTAAGGTGAAAACATATTAAGGATATTTGGTTGGATGTTTCTCAATTTTTTGGTATTTTATAAGGGTTCCAATAATATATTTTTTTAAAAATATACATCCTTCAGGAGGATTGACAACCCTTCATGTTCGGTAAGACCATGGGTTTTGAACCCTCAACTGAAGGGTTTTAAGGGTGAACCACCTAGCACTAGACTACGCGATTTGTTTTTTAGTATGACCTTTTCTTTTTTATTAAAATATTTGATGGATAAAAAATATTTTTATTTTTGGTAACATGTGTTTTATCAAATATATTTTCATGGGACTGAAAAATGATTTTGTGATTAAGAGAATGATGTTATTTCATAAGAAGTTCACTTTTTTAGGAACCATATATGATTCTGGAAAACAAAATAGTATCATATTTTGTTAGATTAATTATGTATAAATAATGTTATGTAAGTATATAAGTTTTCATTGTGGATTTATGGTGATTCAAGTTATTTCTAGAAATGGTTATCATATCTTGGAGTTTTTGATTTAGGAAATTATATTTTTTGTATGAGACGTTAATTGTGATTGGTCTTATTTGGATATAAGCAATAAAAATATATTTTAAGTCTATGTGATCAAATAATTATGATTTTTGGGTTTTTATCTTAGTCTATAATTTTTTTATGAATTTGTTTCGTAGTTATTTTTCTATGTTGAACTTTGGGTTTTGCTTTTCCATTTTTGAGAATAAAGTAGTTTTTTCATGACATAGTGGTTAATTATTTTTGAGTAACTTTTATATAATATCCAAATAATTTTGGTATTGGTTAATTTCCAAAGACTGTAGGAATAGATAGTTATAAATTTGTGGATTTTTTGATCCATATAAGTTAATTTTAGTGCTTTGGGAATGAAAAGAAATTCATTTTGAATAATAATCATTTAGGAAAAAATATTAGAATGTGGTGGAATTTTTTTAATAGATGAAACTCTAAATTTGAAATATTTATGTTTCCTTATGTTCTTAGTCTATTAATTAAGTTAATTCTGCAACTCTATGAAAAGGATCTTCGAACAAAAAAGTTATATGTATACTTTTCTTATCAAGAAATCAGTTTCCTTTTAACCCATCAAAGATGTATGGTTTTGTGATGGTTAGTTTTTAATGACCATGTTCTCTATCACTATACATCAAAAGATTTATAGTTAGTTTTCTCTTCCATTTTTATGTTATCCTACCTGTAACCCTGGTATGTGTTATCTTAGGTGACTTTCATAGATTCTTTTGACTCTTTTTAAATTGAAGTCTCATTGACAATGGTTCCGATGTAGGATTTCAATAAAGTTATTTTGAATAGTCAAAACCTAGTTACCAAGCCCAACATTAAATTTTTAGAAATAAATTTATTAAAGGGGAGATAATGTGAAATCTTATGTTGTTTAAAGAAAGCAATATGTTTCATAGCATACATGATACGCCGCATCTGACATAATTGAACAATTAAATATTTTTTTTAATATTAAAATTTTAATTTAGTCATTATAATGGAGGGAATAAACATTATTTACAAAATTACGAAAATATTGTTTACAAGTGTATATATAATAAATTTATTAGTAACCAGTTGATTACAAATGAAAATAAAAACCCTTTCCCAAATAAAAAAAAATTCTGAAAAACTATTTAAATATGCCCAAGTGAGTTTATAAAAATTCAATCATAAAGTAACTTATGCTATATTTTATTAATGATATAAATATATATAATTTATTAAAAATAATTCTTAAAATTCATCATATTTCTTTAGTATATATAAGATAAAAACAAATCTAATTTTTTGCATAAAATATGTATTTTACAAAAATGTAGTTTTTTCACCTTTTAATAGAAGAATTATTTTAAAACAAACATTTTTAACTTTTAAAAATATTATTTGACAAAATAAACTTCATTTTTTAAATTTTAATATGAAAATTTACTTTAGTTGAATTTTTGGTTTTTTTATTCATAAGTTTTATTTTTGATTAATAGTTAAAATATTCAATTTTAATTGAAAACTATTTTTTCGTGTAATTTTTTTATGTTGTTATATTATATTTAGAATTTTATTTAATGTAAATTTAGATCAATAATAATTCTATTAATTAAATTATGTTCAGTTGAATCTTTTTTAAATTGAATTTGATATAAAAACATTTCAAACTTTTTCACTTTTTCACATTAAAAACAAATTTTCCCACGCCATCTACAGGGTTAATTTCAAATTAATTTAATCCAATTATGAATTATTAATGTTAAAAAATTGATTCAATACTGGTAATAATACGTTAAATATTTATTAAATATTCCCCCTTTATTTATGGCTAATATGAGTATTAACTTTAGTAATTTGTATTACCATGATTAAGGTTATATAAATTCATTAAGGGTAAAAAAAATATTTTAAATATTCTAAAATGACCCTAAAAATTACCTAAAATGTTATTGGATTTTTTTCATCCCTAATCATTAAATTATTGGTTATTTAATCATTTATCGCCTTTTGTATGAGAATATAACCTTTATAAAATTTTATTCAATGGAAAGTCAAACATATCAATCTTTTTCTTTTAACAAGTTAGATAGTTTTAATATGTAGTTACCTAATTATTTATTATACTATAAATAGTATAATATAAAAGAAAATATTATATTCCTCATATAAATTTATTTTTTATTTTTAGGAAAGAAATAATTACCTTAAAGTATTTCACAATGAAGATGTAGTAATTGTTTAATTAATGGAAATATCAAATAAATGATATTAAAAATAACTAAATAATTATAATTTCATATAATTAATCTCATAAAATAATTTAATTTATTACGATTAATTTTTATTTATGTGTTAGAATTTTTTTATCTTGTTTTATCGATTTCTATAATGTTCAAAATAATGAATATTGTCACAATTGACATTAAAGAAATTTTAAAATAAATAATATTTTATTAAATGAAATAAAATTTTAAAAAATATAAAATTGGTCAAAATGATTCTTATAAGGATTAAAATTTCATAAATGAATCATTTAAAGGTATTTAAACATTTTTTAGTAATTATATTACCCTCAATAGGTAAGTTACAAGTTATCATAACTAGAGTTAAATGGGATAAATAAGTGATAAAAACCAAACTATAAGGATTAATAAATAGTCAAAACTTGTAAAATTTTTATTTTATGTGATTATTTATACCCTTGAAAATCATATATTCTAAATAAATCATTTTGGATCCATTTGATTCAGAAAATTAATTTATATTTATAAACTATTCTGAGAAATTTCAATTAAATACAATTAAAACCCATTTTGGTTCATGAAATATTGATAAGAACCACTTAATAGAACCCATACCAACATTATAGAGAACTTGTTTTTTGTATAACACTATTCTTATTGGTCATAAGGTGTTAATAATTGAAGTATTTCTAATGATGATGTATCTTTTTTTAAATTAAGTCTCAATGTCTTTCTACATACCCATACTTAAAATATTATTCAACCATTATGAAATAATAAATACAGAATATTTCATATAATTATATGTCATTATGTTAATATCATCACCAATATCCATCTCTAATTCTATAAAATCGGAAAACAATTAATCATTTGTGTGTATGTCGGACTACCGCCTCACGAACCGATGAATTTTGTTTTCTATAACCATATCTGAAGAATGGTTATAGTGATGGAATTAAGTTTTGTATATTATTTAAATGACATATAAATATAATTATTAAATTATAATATATCATTTGTGTTCTTTTCTTTCCATGAACAGAAAAATGATAATGCCATTCGTGCATACATGTTAATTATCAACTCCTCAAAGCAGTGCAGAACATTTTTCTCACCACGTCACATAAATAATATATAAGTATATTTATAATATTTATATTATATTAATAATATTATGATCACTCTGGAAAGAAAAAATGATACTTACCATCTTTTAATAATGACCATTGAAAAATTAAAATTTTACTCATGTGTACCGCCTACCGTCTCAGTGATTATAACATAGTTCTTTTTCATAAAAATAATCAGATTCAAAAGTAAAATTTATTTATAAAAATTAAAAATACATCCGGAATATTAATATGGATATGAATTAATAATGACCAATTTAACTATAGACATTTCACAAAATTAATTTTTGACAAAAGTATTAAATATCACAAAAATGATTAGCATGAACATAAATTGTTATAACATGATAATAGGTGTTACAATATGAAAAATAAAATTGAAAAATGTTCTAATTAAATTAAATAATTATCCTAATTTTATTAGTTAGGAATAAAAATATTGTACATGATGAATCAAACTCAGGGTAAGGGAACCTTTAACTAAAACATTTTTTTAAATTTCTTAAAGATTTATTGTCCTAAATCATTCTCTTTCATGTATAAGTTTTCAAAATGGTTTTTATGAATGTTTTTATATGGAAAAAAATTATTAAATTAGTAATTTATAATTTCCCTCAAATATTTTCAAAGAGGGGTATTTTTAGCAATTTATATAAGGGACTTTTTAAAAAAACCTCCTTTTAAAATTTATATATTCAAAATTTAAAAGGTTTTTCTATAAAAATTATATGGCATCAAAATATTTTCCCAATTTCAGGACACCATAATGTTTTGATACTTCATTTTATTTTTTACAATTTTATTTTCAAATAAAATATTTTAATTTATGAGTGTGTATATTTGTAAAAATTAAAAGTTATTTCAAAATGGAAAACTTGTTTTCATCAAGAATGTTTAATTTATACACTATTTATGTGTTATACTTATTTTATAGTTCATGGGTATTGTTTTTGAGGAAGGTTAATTCTATGATAAAATAAGGGCGTTTGAGTCCATTATATCCCCCCAATGCATGGGGTAAATGGATGGTGTTTAGTGATTAGGTTTCCACAAAGTGATTATAGGAATAATATTGTAGTGATTATTCTAAATGTAACTATGATGGTGACTCCATATGTAGCCGGGGGAGAAACCATATTTATCAAAGTGACATGTAAAATGATGTCCCATGTTACCAATTAATATTTTATATTCTTGGATATGATTTTTCTTGAAAGTCATGTTTTTCAAAAGGTAAGATAATAATCTTTTTCAAATGCCAATTTCATTTTAGGGTAAAAATGTATGTTTTAAAAATTAATTTCATATGTTTTTCCTAGACTAATGGTTTCCTTTTCATTTATGAACCATAATAAGATTTTGTTATCATAACATGATTTAAAATGCTTTTCAAAGATTTCAAGGATTATTTGGGACAATGATAATATCAAAGGCATAATTCAGAAGATTCTTCATTAAGACAAATCATGTTTTATTTTAAAAAGATTACATTTCTAAGAAGTGGATACTATAAAGAATTTTCCACATATAATTTCTGGGTTTAATATGTAATTATTTATCCTAATTCCATAAAACTAAAAACCAAAATCATCCTTGGGGATAAAAAAATGAATTCTAGTCAAAATTATTAATAATATGTAACATTTAAGGGTAGTTCCTTACATTTTCCCCTCAATTGGTGGGGTAATACATTCCATAATTTCATATATGAAATGTCTTCTTTTTGAAATATCCATAAATTATAATACAATACAATATTATGAAATCCATTTCTTTCAATGGACAATGAATATGTTTATACCTTATGATTGATTTCATATTTTGGCACACATAATTAAAAATAATTTATGATTGGTGCACCCATATTTCTCTCTAATGTGTTGGGTAATGATTTGGTGTTATGATAATATTTCTATGGGATTTGGGAGTAAAAATAATCCATTATGGGACCTTGTCCAACATGTGATATTATCAATGCAGTTATCCGTGATTCATTTTTATGTCATGTTATAGGTTTCTACCACATTTCATATGTATATATTATATTATTATATAATTTTATATATGTTATGATCTCATGTGATCACTCTATAGCCTTTTCTTTTATGATATCATGTTATACCTTTGAATTACACATTATGTTTCCTTATGTTTATTATTATATTCATTGTATTTTTTTGGCTCACCCCCTTTTTATATATTTCCCATGTTATCCTATGTAGTTTTTGGAGTTCAAATATATTTAGGATCAAACTAAGGAGAAAAAATAAGTTTTTTTTAGTTTCTTTTGATGTTTTTTGTACCTATCCTTCCAAAGTCAATAGGCATCATGATCACTAGGTTGTTGTTTTTTTATAGTTGTGTTTAAAAATGTTATATTAATATGTTTTAAAGTATTGGGTCACTATAATTGTTATCGTAGGCAATGTGTATTTATATTTTTGGATTATTATTATATAACATTAGTAAAAAACCATGTGCATAAGTTCATGTATAATATAATATCTTAATGTTTTGATAAGGATGAGATTATATATTTTCAATAGAAATAAAACCATTTATGGACACTACAAGTGGATATATATTTGTGACATATGAAATTTATTTTGGATCTAAGGCTTTTACACATATTATTATATGATTTAAACATAAATATCCCTTAATTACAACCCAATGATCATGGGGAATAGTGTCTTTGGAAGACTAGCATAATTTTACATCAACAAGAACAAATAAATGGCATCCTTATTTTTAATTCTTCTTCATAATGAGATCTTAAATACTATTGAGCTCTTAAAATTTCACGGGATAACCTTTGGAATAAATAGAATAAATGGTTGCAATAAAACTCCATGCAAGGGAAAAACATGATAAGGAAAGTGAATCTCCTGAAAGGAATCCTTAATTCCTCTAGGTGTGGGTCAAATTAGATATTTATATTTTCCTCAACCATATTAACTATAAAGGTGTATTGTAACAAAAGTATGGGTTCAAACCCATATATAGTTGGGAGCATACCGAGGAAAAATCTAGACTAAAGGGTAAGTCACTCCAAATTCATTTTGAATTTGTTAAACTAATGAGAAAATTGAAATAAGTTAATTCAAACAAAGAAATAGAAGAAAGGAGAATCATTTTCCTAGGGTGGGTTTTCTAAATTAATTCATCTTTACTCACAAAAATATTTATATCAAATAGCTACACAACCAAACAATTTCATCGATAGAAGAAATGGTCATTTCCTATGACACTAACCTAGAATACCAACTCATCTTGGTTGGATGGGTAAAAATATATGCAGTGAATTTAGTTTATATTCCTAGAACTATAAGAGTAATTCAATTCAATGTTCATGAATAAATTATCTCAGTCATATTAGCGTTCATTAATTATTTAAAACATATGGTCGATGAATCAATGAAAAATAATATATAAGTACATTCACAAAATGATACTATCACATAAAAACAATATTACAATTAGAGAAAAATCAAACAATAATGCTACACATCCCCTTTTTCTGATTCATCCCTCCCATATGGGTTTTTTCCAACCATCATCAGGTGATATCCAGTGACGATTGAACCCAAATCCATAGGGAATATATTAATTAATAATTTAAGAGAAAATAATAATGAAAGGGATAAGATTGTAATTAAACTAAATTGCATTCGACATTACATGGAAGATGAATAAATAAAAGAAAAGAAAAACCAAATGAAATACCTATCAACGACAACCTCCCAATGGTCATGCCTCCAATGTCGAATGGAATTTTTCATTCTCATAGATCAAACCATTAATTTATAATCTTGGATATCATTAATAGAAATTTCTCACATCAAATATTGAGTTTAATTGTCTCTTGGCCAGTTAAAGATATGAAAACCATGTCAGAAGATACGCTAAAAATCAGTGATTTTTGTTGTATTAGTGAATTAAATAACATATAATGGGTATTCAAATCGTGTAATGATAAAAGACTAATTTCATGTATCTTGAGAGCATATCATCTGAGATTTGAAATTTTGACTATTCTCGTGTTGTGTAATTGTATGTCACATCATGTAATGATGATTCACATCTTAGGACATGTGGTGAAATGAAACTACACATCATGTAATTATGTTACATGACATGTAAAAAAGAGATTTCAGCACAAGAACCTCTATTTCATCATGCTTATTTAGTTTTTTTCTTGTAAGTTCACCATTATCATCCTCAAATTCCAGTGTCACACCATGAGTAAAATGTCCATATTTTCCTTCATATTTCTCCAATCATCAATCCTATGTCAGATTTTACAAAAAATTAATAGTATAAAAAATTTTATTTTAAATTAATAAATAATAAATGAATTCATATATAAAAAATTAAAAATATGTATACAAAATAGAGATATCGGAAACATATCATGCGATTCAAAGATATAATATGATTTCACAAAATAGAGGGTTCATGAGTAATCACATGGAAGAACAACATAATGAATAAGGTGTCATTATATAATTGCATAATAGGAAATGGGGTAGTAACACAAAACATAACAAAAACATGAGTCAATAATAACTATCAGGAAAATATCACATGGTGTACAATGTACAATAACATATTAGGATTAGCCCATAATCCCATACATGACATCTAATTGGACTATAACATTACTAAATACATCAAAGAACTATCTAGACACACCCGTCAAGATATTATCATGATATATTTGTCGAACATAAAGTAATTCAATCATAAGGAATAACATAATAATTAACCATGGAAGGAAAATAGGTTACAAGATCTTATCTGATATCATGATCAATAGAAATTTCATAGTGAAGGAATATGAGAGATAGACATAAGGCATGTATTACCCCATAAAAGTAAGGTATATTGAGAATGGTATATATTTAAGTGAAATATATACATTATTTAAAAGCATTACATAACATTAGATGTTGTTTCTATTGATGATTATAAATACTATTTGAAAATCATTCTAGAAGAAAATAACCTTTCTACTAAGAAAATCAATTTTTAAAAAATAACATTCAAAAAATATTGTTTAAATACGTTCATTTAATGTAACATTATAAAATTATAAAGGATTATATAATTAAAATAATAGACGTGAGGGAGGAAAATACAATTAAATCCCTATTAGTTAAATCAAATATTCCATTCATGTATTTAGTATAAAATCAAGAAGTACCTGATTCAGAAAATGATAAGAATATTCCTTTTAAACCATTTTTTAAAATAAATAAGATGTTAAAATTGAATTTATAAAATCATTAACCAAAATTAATAACATTTTTTTGACAACATTAATGAAATCATTGACATGGAAGGGAATGGGGTTTTGACCAAAGAGTGATATGAATTCTATTTTACTTAAATATATTTTCTAATTATTTTCAATTATCAAGGAGAGGTAAATTGTAAAATTAAAAAAAATCCCTGAATATCCATAGTATAATTAAATTAAATTGGCTTATGTGATATGTAACACCCCAGGTAAATAAGGAATATGACATTTTCATATTTATCCATATTTGTGAATAAAATATTAATATGACTTTAAAGGGGACGCTATGCTCGATGGCGTACCCAACACGCAACAACGAGTTTCTTGGGAATCTTACGTTGCACTCTAATATAAAATAATATTATTTTAAATGGTAGTTAACATGTAGCTGTTGTAATTGCAGGAATGGATAGAAATAACTAAAATATGATTATATATGTTCTTAAATATTTTTACATTTATACAATAAAAGATAAAGGCTTAAAATACGGAAAGAATTCAATTTTAGGCGTATATGCCCTAGTTTTCACTAAAGGTTCACTTATCACCTTTTTATGGAGAACTGTCATTAAATATAGTTTTTTTCACTCTTAAACATTCTTTTTGACCAAAAAAAAACTCTTATTACGAATCGGGACATCAAAATTTACTTTGTGTAAATTTTTGATATCATTCCGATAAAGTTTATTTTTTTAATGAATTGTGTAAAATGTTGTATTTTAATTCAAAACCACTTTTTAATATAATTTATTTATATGATTATATTATATTTTGAATTGGTTTTAAAGTGAAATTAGAAAATATTTTTACCATTAAATCCAATAGTGGTCATTGGAATCAATTTCACTTTTGAAATCAGATTTAAACTAGTGTCAATCTTTTGATACTTATTGTTTCATAAAACACGCTATTTGTCATGACAGCGGGAATTAATTTTTAAATTAATTAATGTGACTTATATGTTTTGAATTTTGTAAAACGGACTTCATTTTTGAATTCAGAATATCAAATATAGCTTAGGGTGAATTTTTGGGATTTTTCTGAAAAACTTCAATTTTTGATGAATAGTGAAACCACTAAGTGGTACTTATAAAAACTGATTTTCCGTTTAAATGAAATTTTGCCATCATTGTGTTTTGATTTTCAAAAATCCGACATACATGGTTGTCATTAAGAAGTAAAATGTGGTTCAATGAGATTAAAATAATTTTTTTGGTGAATAGTAACTTATTAAGTTTTTAATCGCGATTAGTGGTAATTAGTGTAGTTTAAGGTAAAAATAATGCTTTAATAAAATGCGATGATCTTGACACATGTCTTACCCTAATTGGTTATATCATGGCCGACCAAGAAAAGCCATGGGTCATCTTGGGGACCCCATGGATCCACTTTGGTTGGGAAATGACATAAATAACATTTTATTTAATGTAAAAGTAAAATTGACACAAACATGATATGTTTTACTAAAACATTTTTTAAGTGGGGTTATACACGTCATCTTTTTGATTATAAATATTCATTGGAAAGCTAAAAAGATTTATTACATCATAGTATTTTTTTTATAATTTTTAGACATTAAATAATTTAAATTATTTATGACATAATAATGATGCAGCGATGACATCATTATTTGACGATTTAAATAAAATGGAAAGATAATGTAAAATCTATGAACTACACATGTCCAAAACATATTGGATGTGTGGATTTAGAAGACTTATCACCATATCCACGAATTATATCAATGTGGGACCTTTTGAAACTGAAACACATTTTCAAATGAAGTAATATTTCTTTACTTTCCAAAAGTGCCCCTCCTCTCCTCTTATAAAAGGCCCCCACCTCTACCTCATTTAACACACTCCTCAAGCCTTTGGCTCGGCCAAACCCTACCCATTTACTCTCTCAACATCCCTCTCATCATCCTAGAGGATTCCATTTGGGAATAATCCATTCAAAGGAATCCTTTAGGCTCAAATCAAAAGGAGTTACACTTTTAAAGGTAATTCATTTTCTCATGTTCATTTGTTTTATTTTGTTTCTCCAACCCCCTAAACTCTTTTTATTTACTTCTTTTGTAACAACACCAGTATCTTAAATATACTAGGATGTTGTTATAAGATTTATTCGAGCTACACTCTCACACAACTACATCAAATGGTTAAATAACATACGGTTTCCGTGGATGGTGAAATTCTGCCTCCCGAAACGATGATTGTTCAATACTCATTTAAACCTTCAAAGGTGGACATTATGATGTCACTATTTTTATATATGATATATAATATGTTTATGTTTTATTTATGCTTCTGTATTTTTCATTTTTGTCTTACCTTTATGGCTTCCATTATGGGTATACACGATATCTTCATTTAAGGAAGTGCGGACTACCGCCCCCTCAATGTGATTTGATTCGTTAAATACCATATGTGGGATGTATAAAGGATGGAAATATGATATTATATATGATATTATACTGGAATTATAATATAACTTTATATCATTATTATTCCATTCTATAAAATACTAAATAGAAATGAAAGTAGCGTTCATGCGTACGTACGGCTTACCGTCTCCATAAACGGTGCATTTCATTTCTTACCTCTAAATGATTATGTAATGTTATAAAAGCATGAATGTACTGGATATATATGAAATATATGATATCTAAATAATGAATACAGTTCTGGATATAATAAACATTTGGCCACACGAACAACATGTAATTGTAAGAAGTCCACTTTCGACTTAAGAACCAAATATCGGCAAAACAAATATTATTAACTTAAATGATTACATAATGTTTATGACATGGTAATAAGTGGTATAAAAGTAATAATGAACTTGAAAAAGGTTCTTAAGGAATTAAAAATTAACTCAAGTTTATTATTCAGGAGATTAAAGAACGATCGAGTCAAGTCGGACCCGAGGTAAGGGATCCTACAACTCTCTTTCTTTTTAAGTACACTCTTTTATGTCATTTATTTTAAGATCATCTTTCTTATGATTGGGATGTTCTTTTATATTACATTTACTGTAATTTTTATGTTCATGTGATGAGAGACCCTATTCTCTCTCATCAATCCATTTTGGATGTTTTGAGTGGCGCCGTTAGGCTACCGAGCTTTCATAAGAGATCTAACCTCTCTCTTTCTTTTTAAGTACTCTCCTTTATGTCACTTCTTTTAAACTCCTCCTTGCAATGTTGGGGGATTTTCTTTTATATTCAACTTGCTGTAAATTCTATTTTAATATGATGGGATACTCTATTTGATCTCATCAATCCATATTCGGACGTTTTATGTGGCGCCGTTAGGCTGCCGAGTTTTCGTAAGGGATTTTTCATCTCACTTTTATTCCCGTGCGATTTATGCTACATTTGCCACAAATTCCATTGAGTGGTGTATGTACTGCCCATTATTATACTCTTTGTGTAATATACTTTCGTTTATTAGTATTTACATCAATGGCCTATTGTCTTTCTTTCATGGGGTGTATGTTTTGAAATATACCCAAGTCGGTAAGGGAACCTTTCACCCTCCTCTTTTTTAAAAGACTTCTTTTATTGGGTCTTTTAATTTACATATTTTTATGTTGAGATATGTTCTCATAAATCCTTATTGATTTAAATTTTATGTCCAAGTGATTATATACACTTTTTATCTCTCATCAACTCATTTTGATGTGATGTCGTTAGGCTGTCAAGGGAACTTTTTAACCCAATTTCGATTTCTTTGGGTTCAACTTGTAGTCATTGAATATGTCATCCATTGAATATGTGTGAATGACATTTTATTGTTTTACACTTAATATCCACTTATATTGGGTGTATATATATTTGTCACACATATTTTTGATATTTATTTGTCCTTAAGTTAGGGATACCTTTTTATAAGGGATTTCATCGCATTTGACATTTCTATTGAGGGTTCATTGTTGTTATGCACCAATTCACTCTTATATGGTGTATATACTGTCCTTTGGAATATTATATCATGAATCCATTTATTCTCATGATATTATTAAGTTCTGACTAAATGTTATTCCTCAATTATTGTATTCAAGTGTCTCTAGTTTTGGTAAACCCCCTTTTACCAAAATGTCATTTTAAATGTTTTAATTATTTGTTCTTATTATTATCCATGTTTTGAAAATGGTTTTAAGGATTTATTTATATGGATATTAATGGTTTAAAATTTTAATCTTCAAGGTGGTATGGGACACTTTGATTCAAAAATCTCTTTATTAAATGTTTTAAATGGTTTTGGAAATGGTTTCTTTTTTAATGGATTCATTATTTCAATATCCTAAAATGTTATATTGTGATTGAAATGTGGAAATGTTATGTTTCCTTTATTCATGTTTATGTGATACGATTATGTTATGGTTCTTGGGCATTGTTATGAAGAACAGGTGGTTCCGTGATAAACTAAGGGCGGGTGAGCCCGATATAGCTCTCCAATGCATTGGGTAATGCGAAGGAGTGAAACGTTAAGGTTTCTCCGAAGAGATTTAGGGAATATACTGTAATGGGTATTCCAAACGTAACCAAGAGGGTTACTCCCTACGTAAGAATGTTATGAATGCCTCAAGTTACCTTTATGTCTTATGTTTTCTATGATTTATTCATGATTTGATATGCCTATGTTTTATGGGTAAAGTATGATTTCATTCTTATGTATATATGAACTCATGTTTCCTTTCCATATTTTTATAACCCTTACTGAGCTTTTTATGCTCATCCCATGTTTTTGAAATGCTTTTCACAGGTCAAGGGAAAGGTACATGATGTGACGATAGTGTCAAGGATGTGTCAAGAAAGAATCCATGTTTTATTTTAAATAGTTTTCCATTGATGGGAAGAATTAATATTGTCTTTTATGTAACCACCTTGTTTAAATGTGGAATGTAATGCAAGTTTCATGATCTAATTCTCTAAAACTCTAAACCAGAAAATATCCTCAATGTGTAATCTTGTAATAACTCAAGTTTAAGTAAGGTTTAAGGCTGGGGCCTTATAGTTGGTATCAAAGGGAGTTTTAGATAACTTTAGAGGTTAGGGTATTCTTTAAGCATAATTGACAATTACCATAATGGTTAGGATTTTAGAAAGAGTCTTAGTTTTAGATACAGTGAATGAGTAAGTATATCTTATTGTCTATCTTACTCATTAGTACGTGATGGTTTTGTTGATATACTCACACTGGCCTTTTTGGTTTTAGTAAATGGCTGGATCTAGCAGGCACCAAAGTAACAATGGATGTGAAGGAAACTGTGACAATATTTTGAGCAAGCAACTGAATGATATGGGAGCTGCAATGAGAACTCTTTTGATTATCCTCAACCAACTATCTAGAGTCATGATTGACCACCTAAACCTTGGAGATTTCTCTAAGGCATCATATATGCAAGAAACAAATCCCTACGGAAGTACAGGTAATAATCATAAAGGTAAGTGTGTTCAAAAACCTATGTGTCAAAGATGTGGAAAGAAACACCTAGGAAAATGTTTCAAAGGGACAGAAATATGCTATATATGTGGAAATTAAGGTCATAAAGCAAGAACCTTCCATGGAAAAAGGAAGCATCCAGTTGACTCGAGGAAAGGGAAAGAAGTTCTTTCTGAGGGATCAATTGAATATTTTAAATGTGGTGTTCATGGTCATTATACAAACACATGTACTATGAAGAAGTTTCGTGAATGGGGTCACCAAGAGCGTACCAATATTCGTTTACGAATACCTAATGCCATTCCGATTGAGGATGAAGAAACTGACAATGACCAATCAAAGGTGTGTACTATTTCATGACTATTGTTTTCTTATTTTGGAATCTTAGGATATGATTCATGATTTTTTTTGTAGGAAAGAGGTATTTCGGAATAAGTTGGAAAGGAATGGATAATGGATCATGAAGAATGTTGAATGAGTAAGATGTCAACATATAAGGGCTTCAAGAGTTAGGGTGAAATTCTTAAGAGTATTAAGTCTCTTTTGATGATGGGGTTACATTAGAAGACTTTTTATATTATGTGTAACCCTGATGTTTAATATAGGAAAATTTTATTCAAGTAATAGTTATCTTTTCTTTTGTGGACATAGTTATAAAGAACCATTTGGGTTTATATGATCCTTACTTTTGAGGTAATTATGGGTTACCATATGTTATGATTGAAGTTAAAGGCATGAGATAAAATTGAGGTTAAATTATGTTATGGTTATTTTTGATGATTTTATCCCTTTTTGGGTAATGATTTGAGAATTATATAGTTTTGTAAAAAGGACAACACACAGACCGTGTGACAACCCGTCGCGTCGGACAATGCTGCGGGAATCGAACCCACAACCAAAGTGCGACTGGTATTTATCGCCTACCACTGGACTAAGTGAAGTCCTTGGTTAGTTTGACTGATTCTTTTTAGTTATATGATTTTATGAATTAAGAGTAAGTTGATTTTGGAGGATATGTGATTAGGATAATTACTTTTCAATGTGAGACTTTAGGAGCAACTGATGTTGTTTAGAGATAAATGTTACAATTTAACTTGGAAGACTATGTGAATAAATCCTTCAAATATTTGGGTTTCAATCTTATATTGGTTTACTTTGAAGAATTTTATGGACAAATTGTTTATCGGATGGTCCTCGTTGAACGTTGGGTTTTGATGGACAAATTTTGGAGATTAAGAATAGATTTTCTTTTTATAAGGGGTTATCCTTTTCTTGATTATCTGATCTTGTACTAACCTTTTTGGTTTTGGTTTTGGTTAAAGCCTAAATACATGGGATGTATATAGTTCTCTTTTGGGGATTAGGTGATTCTCTAGAAGTTGATTATAGTACTCTTAATGTGAACAAGTCTCCCTAAATACTCGTCTTTTGGAAAAAATATGAGTTTGACTAAGGAATCTAGTAAAAGTTGAAAGTCAACATGATAAGTGATTATGCTTCCTTATGAATAAATTCCTCAATAAAAAGTAACTTAAAACAAAAATGTTGTCTATTAACTTTTCCTACTGGGGAACCCAACACCGTTTAACCCATCACAAGTTTGTGATTTTCTTATTGTTAACTTTCTCTTAAACATGTTTTCTATCACTCTCCATCGGAACATGACCCTATGTTTTCTCCTCCATGTCCATATTTTCATACTTAGAATCCTAGTATGGGTTAACTCGGGTGACCTCTGTGCTTATCTTTCTTTATTTTAAAGTGATTGTTTTACCGACTCTTGTTCCGATGTGGGACGTTCAAGGATGTTTGCAAGCGCAATTTTAAAATTGCGAGGACGCAATTCCCAAAAGGGGGGAAGGATGTAACACCCCAGGTAAATAAGGAATATGAAATTTTCATATTTATCCATATTTGTGAATAAAATATTAATATGACTTTAAAGGGGACGCTATGCTCGATGGCGTACCCAACACGCAACAACGAGTTTCTTGGGAATCTTACGTTGCACTCTAATAATAAAATAATATTATTTTAAATGGCAGTTAACATGTAGCCGTTGTAATGGCGGGAATGGATAGAAATAACTAAAATATGATTATATATGTTCTTAAATATTTTTACATTTATACAATAAAAGATAAAGGCTTAAAATATGGAAAGAATTCAATTTTAGGCGTATATGCCCTAGTTTTCACTAAAGGTTCACTTATCACCTTTTGATGGAGAACCGTCATTAAATATAGTTTTTTTCACTCTTAAACATTCTTTTGGACCAAAAAAAACTCTTATTAAGAATCGGGACATCAAAATTTACTTTGTGAAAATTTTTGATTTCGTTCCGATAAAGTTCATTTTTTAATGAATAGTGTAAAATGTTATATTTTAATTCAAAACAACTTTTTAATCAAATTTATTTATATGATTAGATTATATTTTTAATTGGTTTTAATGTGAAATTAGAAAATATTTTTACCATCAAATCCAATAGTGGTCGTTGGAATCAATTTCACTTTGAAATCAGATTTAAACTAGTGTCAATCTTTTGATACTTATTGTTTCATAAAACACGCTATTTGTCATGACAGCGGGAATTAATTATTAAATTAATTAATGAGACTTATATGTTTTGAATTTTTTAAAACGGACTTCATTTTTGAATTCAGAATATCAAATATATCTTAGGGTGAATTTTTGGGATTTTTCTGAAAAACTTCAATTTTTGATGAATAGTGAAACCACTAAGTGGTACTTATAAAAACTGATTTTCCGTTTAAATGAAATTTTTCCATCATTGTGTTTTGATTTTAAAAAATCCGACATACATGGTTGCCATTAAGAAGTAAAATGTGGTTCAATGAGATTAAAATAATTTTTTTTGGTGAATAGTAACTTATTAAGTTTTTAATCGCGATTAGTGGTAATTAGTGTAGTTTAAGGTAAAAATAATGCTTTAATAAAATGAGATGAGCTTGACACATGTTTTACCCTCATTGGTTGTATCATGGCCGACCAAGACAAGCCATGGGTCAACCTGGGGACCCCATGGATCCACTTTGGTTGGGAAATGGCATAAATAACATTTTATTTAATGTAAAAGTAAAATTGACAGAAACATGATATGTTTTACTAAAACAATTTTTAAGTGGGGTTATACAAGTCATATTTTTTATTATAAATATTAATTGGAAATATAAAAAGATTTCCTACATCATATTATTTTTTTATAATTTTTAGACATTAAATAAATTAAATTATTTATGACATAATAATGATGCAGCGATGAAATCATTATTTGACGATTTAAATAAAATGGAAAGATAATGTAAAATCTATGAACTACACATGTCCAAAACTTATTGGATGAGTGGATTTCGAAGCCTTATCACCTTATCCACGAATTATATCAATGTGGTACCTTTTTAAACCGAAACACATTTTCAAATAAAGTAATATTTCTTTACTTTCCAAAAGTGCCCCTCCTCTCCTCTTATAAAAGGCCTCCACCTCTACCTCATTTAACACACTCCTCAAGCCTTTGGCTCGGCCAACCCCTGCCCATTTACTCTCTCGACATACCTATCCTCATCCTAGGGGATTTCATTTGGGCAGAATCCTTTCAAAGGAAGCCTTTAGGCTCAAATCAAAAGGAGTTACACTTTTAAAGGTAATTCATTCTCTCATGTTCATTTGTTTTATTTTGCTTCTCCAACCCCCTAGACTCTTTTTATTTACTTCTTTTGTAACAACACCGGTATCTTAAATATACTAGGATGTTGTTATAAGATTTATTCAAGCTACACTCTCACACAACTACATCAAATGGTTAAAGAACATACGGTTTCCGTGGATGGTGAAATTCTGCCTCTCGAAACGATGATTGTTCAATACTCATTTAACACCTTCAAAGGTGGCCATTATGATGTCACTATTTTTATATATGATATATAATATGTTTATGTTTTATTTATTCTTCTGTATTTTTCATTTTTGTCTTACCTTTATGGCTTCCATTATGGGTATACGCGATATCTTCATTTAAGGAAGTGCGGACTACCGCCCCCTCAAAGTGATTTGATTTGTTAAATACCATATGTGGGATGTATAAAGGATGGAAATATGATATTATAAATGATATTATACTGGAATTATAATATAACTTTATATCATTATTATTCCATTCTATAAAATACGAAATAGAAATGAAAGTAGCGTTCATGCGTACGTACGGCTTACCGTTTCCATGAACGGTGCATTTCATTTCTTACCTCTAAATGATTATGTAATGTTATAAATGCATGCATGTACTGGATATATATGACATATATGATATCAACATAATGAATACAATTCTGGATATAATAAACATTTGGCCACATGAACAACATGTAATTGTAAGAAGTCCACTTTCGACTTAAGAACCAAATATCGGCAAAACAAATATTATTAACTTAAATGATTACATAATGTTTATGACTTGGTAATAAGTGGTATAAAAGTAATAATGAACTTGAAAAAGTTTCTTAAGGAATTATAAATTAACTCAAGTTTATTATTCAGGAGATTAAAGAACGATCGAGTCAAGTCGGACCCGAGGTAAGGGATCCTACAACTCTCTTTCTTTTTAAGTACACTCTTTTATGTCATTTATTTTAAGCTCATCTTTCTTATGATTGGGATGTTCTTTTATATTACATTTACTGTAATTTTTATGTTAATTTGATGAGAGACCCTATTCTATCTCATCAATCCATTTTGGAAGTTTTGAGTGGCGCCGTTAGGCTACCGAACTTTCGTAAGAGATCTAACCCTCTCTTTATTTTTAAGTACTCTCCTTTATGTCACTTCTTTTAAACTCCTCCTTGCAATGTTGGGGGATTTTTTTTATATTCCACTTGCTATAAATTCTATTGTAATATGATGGGATACTCTATTTGATCTCATCAATCCATATTCGGAAGTTTTATGTGGCGTTGTTAGGCTGCCGAGTTTTCGTAAGGGATTTTTCATCTCACTTTTATTCCCGTGAGATTTATGCTACATTTTCCACAAATTACATTGAGTGGTGTATGTACTTCCAATTATTCAACTCTTTGTGTAATATAATTTAGTTTATGAGTATTTACATCAATGACCTATTGTCTTTCTTTCATGGGGTGTATGTTTTGAAAGATACCCAAGTCGGTAAGGGAACCTTTCACCCTCCTCTTTTTTAAAAGACTTATTTTATTGGGTCTTTTAATTTACATATTTTTATGTTGGGATATGTTCTCATACATCCTTATTGATGTAAATTTTATGTCCAAGTGATGAGATACACTTTTTATCTCTCATCAACTCATTTTGATGTGATGTCGTTAGGCTGTCAAGGGAACTTTTTAACCCAATTTCGATTTCTTTGGGTTCAACTTGTAGTCATTGAATATGTCATCCATTGAATATGTGTGAATGACCTTTTATAGTTTTACACTTAATATCCACTTATATTGGGTGTATATATATTTTTCACACATATTTTTGAGATTTATTTGTCCTTAATTTAAGGATACCTTCTTTATAAGGGATTTCATCACATTTGACATTTCTATTGAGGGTTCATTGTTGTTATGCACCAATTCACTCTTATATGGTGTATATACTGTCCTTTGGAATATTATATCATGAATCCATTTATTCTCATGATATTATAAAGATCTGACTAAATGTTATTCCTCAATTATTGTATTCAAGTGTCTCTAGTTTTGGTAAACCCCCTTTAACCAAAATGTCATTTTAAATGTTTTAATTATTTGTTCTTATTATTATCCATGTTTTGAAAATGGTTTTAAGGATTTATTTATATGAATATTAATGGTTTAAAATTTTAAGCTTCAAGGTGGTATGGGACACTTTGATTCAAAAATCTCTTTATTAAATGTTTTAAATGGTTTTGGAAATGGTTTCTTTTTGAATGGATTCATTATTTCAATATCCTAAAATGTTATATTGTGATTGAAATGTGGAAATGTTATGTTTCATTTATTCATGTTTATGAGATACGATTATGTTATGGTTCTTGGGAATTGTTATGAAGAATGGGTGGTTCCGTGATAAACTAAGGGCGGGTGAGCCCGATATAGCTCTCCATTGCATTGGGTAACGCGAAGGAGTGAAACGTTAAGGTTTCTCCGAAGAGATTTAGGGAATATACTATGATGGGTATTCCAAACGTAAACAAGAGGGTTACTCCCTACGTAAGAATGTTATGAATGCCTCAAGTTACCTTTATGTCTTATGTTTTCTATGATTTATTCATGATTTGATATGCCTATGTTTTATGGGTAAAGTATGATTTCATTCTTATGTATATATGAACTCATGTTTCCTTTCCATATTTTTATAACCCTTACTGAGCTTTTTATGCTCATCCCAAGTTTTTGAAATGCTTTTCACAAGTCAAGGGAAAGGTACATGATGTGACGATAGTGTCAAGGATGTGTCAAGAAAGAATCCATGTTTTATTTTAAATAGTTTTCCATTGATGGGAAGATTGAATATTGTCTTTTATGTAACCACCTTGTTTAAATGTGGAATGTAATGCAAGTTTCATGATCTAATTCTCTAAAACTCTAAACCTGAAAAGATCCTCAATGTGTAATCTTGTAATAACTCATGTTTAAGTAAGGTTTAAGGCTGGGGCCTTATATGATAGTTATCAAATTATTTTATTCAATGGAAATTCATGCAATAATAATCCTAAATAAAATGAGATTGTGAATTAAACTCTTTCTGCACCTTTGGTTTTTTAATCATATCCCCCATGAACGAATGAAAGAAGTTTTACTTATAAAACCATAGGTATTAATGATTAATTATATAATATTAAAAGGGGAATTATATATACTATATAAAAGAAACTAGGTGCATAAATGAACATGTGTCTCAAAGAATTGAGTTTTAAGATGAAAACCTTACCTAAAGCTTGAAACATCATGCTATTTCAAAATCATCCTGAATAATACAATTATGTAACGTATTTACATTATTAATAAAAAATAAAGTTTATTACTCCTTTTATTTTACTTTTTTACATGTCATATTCAATTATATAACCAATTAATTCACGTTGGACATTTTAAGGATAAATGGATAACATGTTTGAAATAACATTGGTAAGTAAAATAAGTTAAAAGTGATAATTATTTAATAATATACATAATATAATTTGCGATATTATTTTCATTATAGAATAAAAAATTATAATTTTAAAATGAACCATGATATATGGTTATAAAAAATGAACTACGTAATAATCATGGAGATTATAGGTCGTACAAACACATTAGTAACGTTTTCATTTTTTGATGATCAGGATTGAAATAAGGTAAGTGTTATCATAAATTTATAGGATTATAATTATATCATAAACATAGTATTATTTCATTAAATACCCTTACATGTACTTCTATATGATGACATAATATAAATAATAACATTTCTTTGTGTGGTGGTAGTTTACTATACACATGAACGCCATTATCATTTACTAAATGTATGGTATGGAGAAAAAGTATATGATATTTTTATTATAGAATGATTAATATTTCAATAATATCTTTTATTAACATAAAATTTATCCTTATTACAATCAACGTAATTCATAGGTGAAAAACAAATCACATCTCTTTTCGAGGCAGTCGTTTTCCTTACACATGAACGACAATATCATTATCCCTATGGATGGAATGTAACAAGGGGTTTGTGATATTATAATAAACTAATGGTAATTATTTTAAAAATATAATTTATAAATATAAAATACATCATCATTATATACATGTGAATCTTTCATGAAAAACGAATTATGCCGATTCGCGAGGCGGTATTCTGAACTACGCACGATCAAATGTTTTTCCCATTTGAGGGAGGATGGGATGAATGTAGTTCAATACAATAACATAAAAAATATCAGTATATTAAATATAATAAAGTTATTATATCCTAATTTTTAAATAATATTTTAAGGATAATGAATAAATATGACAAAAACATTGGGTTAAGAATGATACATTTTCTTCAGACATATTCCTTATGTTTTGAAAAAAAAGTAATCCTCGGATCGAATTATCATACAAAAGACCACGATGTTGTTGGGAGGAAATTAAAAAATAAAAACTTTCAGGTATTTTCCAATCCAATGTGTTTTGGATGTATAGAATGGTGATTAAAGTTGTGGGCATTTTATAAGTCAATGAGAGGACACATTTTGAATTTTTTAATAGGGAGATTTAAAACAATATTTTTTTTCATTAAAAAATGCTCAATAATGAACCATTTTTGGTCCATAAAAGATATTTTTTAAAATAGAACCACAAAAAATAAACTATACAAATATTTGTGATATTTAACTACTATATTTTTAATTTAACCTTCGATAAACTCATTTTCACCTTAACCATGGAAAATATTTTTACTATTTTAGATATCCATTGTGGTCAAAAATTAAGTTGAACTTATAATATAATATAAATTATGTTGATTTTAAATATTATATAAATTATTAAAAATTTAAATTATATAATTTTAATATTTTAACAAAAAATTAATCCAACTAAGATGTCGAAAAAACGATTTTCCATGAAATGTATTTTTTCCAAGCATAATTTGATCTTATAATAACAATATAAAAATTAATAATTACTATTAAATTTAAATTTAAAAATATAGTTGTATAATATATAAATTAAATTTAAATAATTCCTCATTTGTGGTAATTTTAATTAATAAAAATAGAGAAACATTATACACATTAAAACAATTTTTGGGAAAATGTGTTTTTGTGCCTAAGAATAAATGTTCAAATAAATCCTATTTAAAAAGTATTTAAATGTAATTAATTGAAAATAATATAACTAAATAACACATATATTAATTATTACATCAAATTTATATAGTAATGGGACATTTATATTTCTTAATTTACTAAAAACAAATGACAATTTTATAAAAGAACTTGTATTTATTATGATTAAATGATAAATTAATATTGTCTAAAAAATATTAAACATTTACACTATCTTAATAGAAATATTGTTATTTTAAAAAATAAATCCATTTTATCAAATAAATTTCCTAATAATTGAAGAATTAATTATATTTTTTTATCATAGAAAGTAGTAAAAATCATTTTTTGGAAATAATGTATTTTCGATGAATAAAATGAACTAGATTAAAATTGAGCTACTAGTTAACTTGAATTTATAAAAAAAATTATATTTAATTGGACTATTATATAAATTTAATAAAATAATTTATACTATTCATTTCAACCAATTTAATTGTTATGTTAAAATAATAATATTTATACATTAATATTGTTATAATATGTCACTCTGTATTCAAACCCAGTATCGCAAGATAAATATGCTTTTGAACAAAGTTTTCTTTTCAAATCATGGGGTGATATATATATATAGGGTAGATAACCCCAAATTGAGTTGGTTGAGTATATGTCAACTATTATTCTGATATAATGGGTGTGTTCCATTACTATGAACATGGTCTAACACTCATAGGGTATATGCTTGGGTTAATTTAAAATTTTATTGTGAACTATCGTGATGGATTTGGATTTATGATAATCATAGATGAACCAGGTAAGACATATGGTTTAATATATTTAAAATAAGGCATCATGAATTATAAAAATAATGAATTATCTTTTCATGTTTATGATTATTGTTTCGCACACTATGATTTCTATTTTTAATAAATAGAGGGAATAACAAGAATGATGTTAAAATTGAATCTGATTGAAAATTTAGTGACTCTAAAAAAATTAATGGGTTGATTGCTGAAGTGAATGATATTTTTATTATTCCTAATTATTTATCATGATATATGGTTAACAACATGTACCATAACCATCATTCAAAATCACCAAAGAAGAGAGGGATGGTGTCTGCTAAGAGCTCGAGTGGAAGTGACAATGGAGAAAACGAATATCAATTTCCTAGATGTTAGAAATTTAGGAAGACGCACCCAGGATAATGTCTTCAATTACATAGAAAATGATTTTTGTGTGGAAACAATGGAAAAGTGTAATTAATTCATGAGTATAAATGGAGAGTTCAATGGAGAGAAATAAATTTCATCCAAGAGATCCATTAAATGTTCATTATCTAAAATATGGGAATCTGTGGAATTATCTAATTCAATTCCCTCTTATAAAGGTAAAATCCTAAAATAGGGAAGGGTATATGTTATTACTATAATTTATTTATAAATTTGGATTCTATAATTATGTTGTTGAATTATTTTTATCAATGGTGTTTTGGTTATAATAATTATGAAAAAATAAGGATTGTATAAATGTTTGGAAGCATATATTGTTTTAATGTAAATTTACTATGATTATGGTTATTTATGAAATTTTTTAACATGTATATGAGATTATATAAATATATAATATTAATTTTTAGAATGAGATATTAGGAGTTATTAAGGTTATTTGAAGTTAAATGTTCAATTTATCATGGATTAATATGTGATCCAATCATTCAAATCATTGGTTATAAACCTTATTCGGGCATATTTGGAAAATTTATATGGTTATTTAGTTATTAATTGATATTAAGAATATCAGATAATAATTTTATAAAATATTATTGTCGTATACAAAAATGCAACATTGATACACATCCTTTTGAGAAAGAGATGATATTGTTGTAGAAATTTATTAAAGGATGGAATTAAACTTTCTATGTGTGCATATTTTATTTATTATTTTAATATAGATGTCAGTAAATTTTATAACTCTATAAAAATGATCATAAAATGAAAATTTTATCTTATTGATTTAATTTTTGACGAATTGATGGTCTTTTATACAGCTCTTGGGTTTATGTTTATGTGGTTATTAACTTCCTCATGATCATTTAATTTATTATAATAAATTTTCTTTTTTACTCAAAATCATTATTTGGTTATTATAATTTTCATCCATTTTTACGTTTTCATATCCAACTAATTTTTTCCTACCTGGAAATCTAGTTATGTGTTTTTATAGATGACCTTTATACTCTCCTTTCAGTCTTATCAACGATATTTTTTATCAATCCCTTTTTCGATGTGGTATTTCAATGAAGTTATTATTAGATGTTAAAAATTTATTAAAAATATCATGTTCAAACTTTTAGGATGAAATTTTTTAAAGTGATATAAAATTTAGCACCTTGATATTTTAAAAAGTAAACTATGTTTGATAGCTTATAGAACACGCAACACAAAGTTGAAACCAACCAGGATGTATTATTATTTAAATCTAATCATTATAACCTGAATATTAAAATGGTGTGTAAGAATTTGATTTACTAATTTATGAAATGTATATTAACATAATTATGAATATATATTTTTTGATAAATTTTTATGAAATAAGCACTCAAATTTTAAAAAATAAATTCTATTGTTCAAAAAACAATTTTGCAAAAAAAAATACTTTTTTTAGAATATAATGTATTTAAACAACAATAGGCTTTTGAAAAATTAGTTTAAAATATTAAATAACTTTCTGGAGATAGAATAGATACACTGATGAAGTGTGAATTTTTTTATTTTTTCTAAAATTACAGATTTTTCTGAAATGACTAATTTTTCTGTTAATACTGAAATTTACTCAATTTTCAAATAGTCTAATTTCCATTCATTAAATAAGGAAGCCTAAAATGAAATAATTTATACGGGATTTGTGATTATAGAGACACATGAACCATTTTAATTAGAATAATATAATCAATTTCATTTAAATCAGCTATTTTCATGTTTTTGGAATAACATTTCTTTTTATACATAAAAATGATGTTGTATATATACAATTTTTAACTGCATAAATTTTCTCCATTTAAATTAATTAAAATAAACACTAATGATGCTTAATTTTAATTAAATTTATATTATATATATCTATTAACTAAAATTAATATAATGGGGATTACTTGTTATAGAGTTAATGTAAATTCATCATTTCCTTTAAAATTTCATTTCCATAAAAAACAATTTTCATTGTGCTTTTTTAAATTTTTAAGAAAATGAATTTCTACCACATATAGTTATTTTAATTGGAAAAATTTATTCCATATTTTTAATAAAAATAATTTTTATTTATTTATTTATTAAACATAATTTTTTTTTCATAATGAATAGTAAATACAGTAAATATTCATCACTAGGGTACAATAGTAAATAAGATTCACTTATGTTAAAACTAAGTAATAAAGACATTGTATTATCATATTTAATCTAATTGTATGAAGTAATTTTAAAAAAATCTCCATACGATCTATTTTATTTGTTTTTTCGGACTCTATTCCAAGAAAGTGTTTTATATAATAATCTATGTAATGAAAAAGATAAAGTGTGTACCTCTTCCTTTTATATATCTAGTATGTGTTCACTAAGTTATATAATCATGTGATTTATGAATCTAAATGTTCATATTGGGAATAAATTAATTTTTTTGATGATTGTAATTTATTTCCAATTTTTAGTAATTATTTAATTACCTAAAACTCTAATATAATGAAGATGTAGTAATTATTTGATTCCAAGGTAAATAATAAAAATGATATTTAAAATTTCATAACTATTATAATTTTAATGAGTTGTTTGTAAAAAAAATTATATAATTATAACACTTTGGTGATGTGTTAATGGTGTATATTATAATTCTATCTTTGTATAGATGTTTTTGAAGTGAAATTAAATGAATAGTGTCAAAATTGGTGTTAATGATACTTTATAATAAATAAGGATTCATTAAATAACTTTAAATTACTATAATATATATATATATAATTTAATGGTAAATGGTATATAATACCAACCATGGTCAATTAATTGTGTTTTTTTCATTTTATAAGATCTTTCTTCACCCCAAAATTGTACAAACTATTATATAATGGTAATTGTAAAAAATTGTTAAAAGAGGTTACTAAAATTTGTTAAGGGTAAAATATCCCTTAAAACATATAAAATTTGTATTATATTATAAGATTTAAAATAACCAACTTATTTTCCTAGAAAACATTCAATTTAGAGTAATCTTAATATGAGAATTAATTTTTATTAATTTAGTTTATTAAATAAATCCTCGAGTTCCCTTCACCTCCCCTATAAAAGGGAACCTCGTGTCATCTTTTATTAACTATTAAAAATCCTTTTGGATCATCCAATCCCTACACAGATTACTTCCTTACATTATTTCCCATGTCATATAAGATTTTTGTTTATTTTAAAATCCCCTAATTAAGGATGATTGTGAAAACATAATGAGGTTTTCCAAAGAGGAGGCATCATTATTAACCAAGAATTTTGTTTTATTTATTTTCAAAGACCATAAAATATTATTAAACATGTTAATATAATTAAATCATTATATAAAATATAACTGAATGTTATTGTATTAATTTAATAATATACTTTCATCTCATCTTCCATCTAATGGGAATTGAAACCAACATTCATTTGTAAGACATATTACCGCATAACGGTCTGACATAATTCATTTTCCATCAACACCTCTCATGAATTATTAGGATAATTGATTTGATGTACATATATTATATTCATGAATTTTTTATGATTAAATAAAAATTTTATATCTAATAATTTCATACCATTCCCTTCCATAAAAATTGATAACACCACTCATGTGTATGTGTAGAAAACCACGAAGAGATGTGATTCATTTTTTATCACCAGATCACATGGTTGGTATATATATGAGGGTATTTAGAGAAATAATATTATATTTATTATACAATAATATTTATATAATGATAAAATAATATATAATTTATTTCCATCTTAATTGTTTAAAAATGAATAAGTTTCCCAATCACACAAAGGAACTACCATCTACATGATTATAACAAGGCTCATTATTTATAAACATCATTCATGGTTAGTTTTAAATTTATATTTATTATATAAAAATAATATTATGTCAATATTTATAATTGTTTAAATAATATAACAATGAATTATTTTACCATTGTCATCATACCATAGTAATTTTGGTTATGTGTACAAGATATCATAAAAATGTCTAATTTATGATTGATTGATTAATAAAATAAATATAACATGGGAAAAAATAAAAGGGATAAAAAACATGAAAATGGTCCATAAATATGTAAATAGTTAAAAAATATTATTCAAGAAGGTAAATTATGTACATGATGATTATAACTCGAGGAAAGGGACTCTATCTTAATTTCCTTTCATTGAGGCAAATTTTAGATTTATACACCTGTTTCATCCCCAAATGTGACCCATAGGGTTGGAATGGAATTTTTGGGTGTTTTTAGAAAAACCATTAAATAATATATATATATATATATATATATCCATGTCCCTTTTAGGTGATTTCTAAGGGGTATTATCCATGGAACCGAAAACACCCAATGGTTCTATATCCATGAGGGACCTGCTTTCCAAAGGCACAAGCTCATTGGTAATTTTGGAAAATGATACTTATGAAATCCCATTGGTCAAGAGGATGGTTTCTTAGGATCATCACACCCTTTTGGATTATAATTATTACCTACTATGAGGATATCATATATATTTAATATATGTTCATGAATCCTTCATTAATTCTCAACTACATTGCGGGACACCCTAGAATTAAAAATATATTATTGGCATGTATAGAATTTATAATCATATGTATGTGTATGAGGTTTTTCATCAATAAATATATTTGAATATATCCAACATTTTACATCAATGGTATCCTCCTATTTACTGATTAGATATTATTTAGTCATTATTATGACGATGTTGTTTTTAGCCATAGAGTGGGACACTGTGGAGTGTATCGTCATCTTGGGAAACATGAGTTGTTTTGATGTTGGGATCAGACCCATGAATGAGATTCCTACGTATATATATAAAAGGAATAAAAACCCACATAGTTTGGTGACTCTTAATGGGGAACATCATACCTTTAAAGTTCAGGTGGTAAGGATAAAACCATGCTGTTTAATTTCATTCCGTAATGACGTCTAGGAAAGAGGTTCCTAGGTAATTTTTGGTGATAGAATTATGCATAAGAATCCCGAAAAACCTGTAAGGGGTTTTAATTCCTTGGATGAATAAGAATTTACAAGGATTATGGCTCAGAGATAATTCGGGTTGGTTTGGGGTGTTGGGTTTGGACCTTAGAGAGACTTCATACATATCCTATTTGGATGAGAATCTAATCCCATATAGTTTATATACGAGGATACCCACCTATGGAGGCCCTCTAATGGGATGTCTTGCTAGGGATTTTTTCCATTTGAGATGATTAAGTTGGGTCTTATTGAGGGTTCCCTTAGATGATTATGGATATATGGTTTGGGTTTATACTGATTAGGAGACCCAGAGATTGAATTGGGGAATGCACATGGAATGATGCCTATAGGTTTGATTTTGGGGATTATTCCTAAGAAGGATGACCAATAATGATGAGAGCATGCATATATCATGATTACCAAGAACCTCTAATCCCACATGAGTCATACCAGGTGTGAGAAACAAGAGGAAGAATAATATGGAAGACCACAAAACAGAATTCTTCCATCTATCGAAGGATTCTGCAGCCCAAAGAGAATGAGATATGGCATTCAATGTTCCCATCTCCTTATTTATATTGGTAACTAAGATAGTCACATCTAATGATCTATCTTTCTAAGACTCGGGCATGAGATGAGGAGCAAGAGTAATTCCTCTTGAATAAAGATTAGGGGATTCCTCCTAGAGGGATTACCTTATTCGGTTGGATACATGACTTTGACGTCCCACTCCTATGGAGTCACTCTAACTAAATGAATGAGGAAGATCTATATGAAGATTATCTACACAATCATGCACCTGATTATGTAGATGTAATGATTGTTGATAACCTCTAATCCCACACGGGTCATGATTTTATGTGAGAAATTAGAGGAAGTAAAAAATTTGGAAAACCTCAAAATCCTTCCCCCATTAGTGGAAGATGGTGGTTAGGTGTGAGAAGAAAAAGGGGTTGTGATGTTCCCCTTTCCTCCCATTATTACAGCATGGAATAGCGGAGGAGGAAGGAAGGAAGTGGGAGTGGTACTACTTGCAAGGATATGAGATTACTCTTGGAGGGACTCCCTAAAATTCATTTAAGTTGAATATAGGAGGATCTCATTCCATGTTCAAGGGAAAGTCAAGTGTGATCCTCACACACCACACATAGAAGTGGATTTCCCTGGTCTCAGAGAATATTATTTAAGGGAATAGAATCAACCCTCATTTAAAAGAGATGATGTGGAAAGGACAAGTCCCTAGACCAAAAGTCTGAAACCAAGAGATCCATGATACTATCCCTAGTGTTTTGGTCCACATGACTGTAGGAATGCATATCGACAATCACCCTAGGATTCAAAATGTTAATTATGACGAGTTCAGGAAACCTATGACCAAAGTAATTATTATCCAAATGGGAGACACATTGGTGTGACTCTTACCATGGCTTTTCATGTTTAGAGTCTCTAGTGGAGGATTCAATTTGGTTATTATTAGACAAGGGATCCAAATGAAGAGAGTTCATTTTATTGGTGGCTTGAAGAGGGATCAAAGGAGGATTGCACAGGTCCTATATTGAAGAGATAAGGTGCTTCTTGTAGGGCTTGAGAGGAGCTGGAAGTGATTTTTGTATGGGGTTGGCCTACACAAGATTGATTTTCCTTTATAGATGGACCACTTTGAAAACAAATCTTGGGAATGGATTTAGACTAGGCACTAGGGGTCTCCTCATGTGTACCTGGATGGGTCTACACAGGTCCCTGATTAGGTAAGGGGCCTCACATGAGTGATTGTACCCTAGGGGAAAATTGGTTCCTCAAGTATTTTTCTATCAATTGAGAACCTAGAGGGATTTTAATCCCACAATCCCCCTTAATTCTCTCATTTCATGGGTTACAGAGGAAAACCTAAGTGATTTTAGAGGACCTAGGTGAAGGAGTGGAATGACCAGAGCTTTATAGATTCTTATCCGTTTCCGATTGTTCAAATGAGGATCCCTGAGATCCAATTTTTAGGAAACTCTAGGACCCTATTCGAAGGAGTTACCCCACACAGGTCAATGGAGTTGGTTCTTAGCACAGGTTCCCCATGCAGGGGTGGCCTATCTTTTAGTGTTGTGTAGTGGGGATGTGTGAGCCTTTTGATGTGTATGGGTGTGCACACATGCCATCATTGGAAATTCCTTTTGATTATTCTGGGGGGATATTATCCACTTTAACATGCTTAAGGTTCTCTAAAAAATATTTTCATCCCCCTCAAAAAAACATATTGTTAATAAAAGACCCCCCACCCTCAAGATTGGATCTGATCGAAAAAAGATTCTCTAGTCCTGAGGTAGAATGTGGAAAATATTATTAAGGTTTAATAGGTATGTTTCATAGGGTACACACAAAATTCATTAGTGGACACACGATGCACATGTCCTCAACATAAATCCGTGACATCGGTCTGGTGGGTATGCCGGCATTGTCTATAAATATTACTTTCCCCTTTACCGATTTATCTAATTCTATGTTGGTGCTTTTTTCTCCCATTTTGTAGGTCATCTATATATACTTGTTATGATTATCATTTAGTGAATATATATTGAATAATTTCCTATGGTACAACAACTATAGAAACCATGCTTCGCAGATTCGCCTCAATAAGGATCCTACGCGAGTAATTCGGTAAAGGGGCTTGTGTGAGAATCTTGGTCGAGGGGGCTGTGTGTGGTGCCTAGTTAAAGGGACTACATGAGTTGTTTAATTTTCAAATATTGTGAATTATTATAAGTAAAAAATTTAACTTCTATAAATCAATATTTTAATATAATGATAAAACATGATGCCTTGTTGTTGGTTTTCAGTGGCTCCTCTCATGACTTCTCTCAAGAAAGCCACTGCACGTGCATTAGAGATGATCAACGATGTTGTGCTAGATTATCATGATGTGGAAATATCTACTCTCCCAGACTCAAAAAACCATTTTGAAACATATTAGTGTGAGTATCCATGAAGCTAATATTTTCCCTCATACAACCACAAATTTATGAGGGACACCCTCATCCTAGAGGCTATGAGATACTTCCTAAAATCTTTGTTTGAGGAATATACGAATTTTACTGCTACAAATATCTCCTCCATGGGTGTCTAAATCAAGGAAGAAATGGATACTACTGACTATTTCTTTCATCATAGACATTTCACCCCATACCAAATGTCATGCACCGTAGAGTCAAATCCTCATTATTATAACTCACATTTTAGTGCTTCATAGATAGAGTAGTCGCAAGGATTGATAGAAGACTGGGACTTTCTCTCTATAGGGGGATTCAGAACAGAATAGATGTGGTTGTACTAAGTGTTCCAATCATATAAAGAGTTTAAGGAGTTTCAAGACATTAGAATATATGAGGATTTTTATGAAGCGAAAACATACATCTATAAAAACTGTGACATCATTCCAGAGCTGTTGAGCTGATGGAGTCCTCAAAAAAATTATTTCCATATTACACATGTTTAGGTTTGTATTAGATAGAGGGATTTCAATAAAATTTATGGATCCACTATTTTTGGGGACATGTATGACGAGTTTATCATGCTGATAACAACATCGGATGAAGCCTAGAGGGTACCACCTTTTGGACCACAATCAATTTTCCGTGGATATGAAATTGTAGATCAAGGACCCTCACCCCAAGGGTGAAATAAACACTAGAATGTGGATAAAGGTTTTACTCAATCTAGAGTGGAGATGACCCACTTTTTAGTGACCTACATGATGACACACTTTAGACAACTAGGGTGCTTCTGGAAAATTCGGCCCCACATTGGAGAAACATGAGTATACCAAATGGGTTACAAGGTCAGTTCTGATGTTTCGGTGAGGACTCGCCTATATAGATTCCTCACAATGTGTCTAAGTATTTACTTACTACTTTTCCATGAGTCTGATAGTAGCGTAAGACATGGTATTTTTATTATAGTATCCAAACTAGAAGAAGGGATCCATATTGAATTTTCTTCCACTATCTTCATAAGGATTCATATGTGTTTACTGCATGTAAACAATGTGAATTCCCCATTTAGAATCATCGGGACATTTCAAGTATTGTGGGTGTTTATTGCATCAAAAAGTAGTTCCTATTTAGTGTTGATCCGAGCTAAAATCAATGACATCTGAATTAAACCATTTTTTCAAGTAGTTTCCAAAATCAAGCTTCTGTGTCTAAAGTATGACAAAGTGATGAAGATGCTGAACATATCTACAGAACTCAAATGTTCCCCATATTGTGAACCACTAACCAGGACATTCACTAATAATGGAAAGGCTGATGGAGAACTATGGGAATAAATTGTTTCATTCAGACATAGCGTATTGGAATATCACATTAATATGGGAATCATCTGCAAGGTTAATGCGACATATCAATTTACCCACAAGTTCAAATTCATGAAATAGTTAAGAAACATCCCCCAATGCATGTTGGGATTGAGAAACACCATATGTGGCCCAATAATTCAAGATTTTTGTGGTCATGGAGGTGTGTATATTTTCAATTAAACTACCTCCATCAGGTACCTGAATTATAATAGAGGTTGGGTATGGTAGTTCATGGATTAAGTCATACCCACAAAGGGTATTGATGAAAGAAATTCATTGAGTTACATCGATGTCATCTATTGGATATGGAATGCACGATTGAAAGGCTCAAACAAAATGTGATGACACTAAATCTCCTAATTGCTCGAAGACATCTTGGGAAAAGACCACCGAGCAGGCCAAGGTTGAGGGAACCACACCTTATATGCCAATGAAATATATCCATCCTCACCAGGAGGAAACCTAGGTTCCAGTCACCTTGTCTTCGATGAGGTAAGAAAGGACTAAAAATACTACCTAAACTAATTTTTTCAGGCCTTTATCATACATGGATACATCAGAGTAAAATTGTGTGTGACCCCAAGACCTAAAATCATGGAATGGCATATCTTGTTACATTAGGGATGAATGGGAGCTTCTCCATGCGTATACATGTATCCTAGTGATGGGAGATATATGATCACCCTCTAATTTTGACCCTAACGGTGATTTGGATGAGGTAGAGACTATGTTTAGGAGGTGGAGGGTTTGATATAAGAAAATGATGACCAGATTCCATTCATAGAGACAGTGTTTCACATACTAGATCATGGAGATATTGAGGGGGTAATTGGTCACACAGAAGAGGAATGGGACAACTATCTCGACCTTAATGATGGATTTCTCTCTTTCCACTTATCTTTGATTTCTCTTTCATCTACTATTATTAAAATTTAGGAGATGTGGTTAGATGGTTACAGGAATAGAATAAAAATAAAAATAAGTATAAGTATAGGTACTTATGTCTTCAAGGAATGGGCATGCGGGCACCCCCGTTAGGGTGGATGTGGAGTCTTTTGATATGAAAAAACTATCCCTAGGTCAGAGGACAATGATAGAGGAAATTTTAGGAGGAGTTCCTTGACTGTCACATCGTGTTTCTATTTCCAAACTAAATAATATGGTCCCTTCTCCACCTTGAGTGATAAAGAAAAATAGGGTGTAATGTTGGTTCAGTGTATAAACTGTTGTAATCCTTCTTGCTGTCATTCAATATCATGACTTTTTTAACATTATCTTCTTATTATTCTTTCCTTTTATTGATTTTTTTTCTTTTTACCATAAGGAATATAGCATTTATCCTTCAAGGACTAATGTGGATACCCTAGTAGAGGAAAATACCCATGATAATGAACCCATAATCTTGATGGATGAAGTGTTAATAGATGTATCTACATCTTCCCCCATTCATGAAAAGAGGGGATATCATCATGGTAATGTTCGATGCACACTATATAGTGCCATGTTGAGTATCTGACTTTCATATTCTCATGGTATTTTAGATATATTGGCTACATTATATGACCATGAAGTAGTAACTCTTGGTTTCATTATCTATCTAGAATGGTGTGATAGGGGTCTCAAATGATATGACCAAGGTGCTGATGCTAACCTATACTACATGGGACTTGATGATGCTAAGTCTGTTGAGATGTCGATAGATGGGATCGATGGTGGATCCAATTTGGGTCCTGAGAAGCACATATCAAATACCACTATGGGTGTGGATGTTTCGATACATGATTCCATGAATCTATAAAAGATAGATTTATTTGATGAGGTGCTGATATTAAGGGTTCTATCAAAGAGTTAGAGGATTTCAATAGGGAATTGGATGGATGTGTGTTTTCTCATTCATGAATTTTTGAAACATAGTTGATCTTCTTTCATATGAGTTTTTTACATTGAATCTCAACTTGTGCAGATGTATCAACAAAGAATTTTTCCATGTCACATCATGAAGAAGCATCCAAGTTCCCCTTCTCCTATTAAAAATGGAGTGACAGTTAGGAAACCAAAAGTGGTTCATTCTAAAGATACCCTGATCCTATTTTTGAGGGAACTCATAAGTATTTTCCTCATCAAGAGGTCCTTGATTCATGAACTAGGGATGGAACTACTGGGGAGATGTCAATCCCAATGACTGACCTAATAGCTGAAAATTGTTATTAGAAACTTTGGTTACATAACATCCTTTTTTGTTTTATGAACACCTAATAATGATTAGAGGTTCTTCATGTTAGGTAGTTCCATCAACATCTCTGACAATGCCTAAGAAGGGGACTTCCTTTCCAGTTCCAACAACATCAGTACATGAAACTGAGGCTGTTTTCATGGAAAGTGTACAATATAGCATGTTGAGTTCTCTAATACCAGACTATTTCTCCCCCTCTGAATGAAAATATGAGTCTAATATAGAGATTCAAGATTAATTTCACACTACATTCCACATTTTCTATAAGAATATGTGGAAGATAATTGAGGAAATGCCTTTAGAAAACATGTCTTCAAAAAATTCATTGACTTCAGTTCAATCTCTCCAATTTGGGATATAAAATATTCAATTATGGTGATATCCATAATGTTGTGAAGTTAATCATATAAAAAGTGGAAGAGGAGTGAATATCATAGAATGTTAAGGCACAACTGGTGGGACAATTTCAGGAACTCAGTGTTCCCATGACGCAAGCTGGGCTTTGCCACACCAAGAATGTTTAGGATTATCAATATCAAAATGAATACAAATATCTCTAAATGGTGAACCTTTAAGAAGTATTAAATGTTATTCATTGAGATATATCTCAAATCCACTGATCCCTAATAGAGGCATTGGATCATAGAAGAGATGTTATCACTACATAATAAGAGAAGCTCCATAATGCTGAAGAGGATGATTCTACATAATCGGCTGAGCTTCAGCAAGCTATAGAAAATGATTAAAACACAATCCATCTTATTAAATCCAATATTTAGGATAAACTATAAAACATGGAAGATCATATCTATTATGTGGAAGTTCCCCTACGCATTAGAAAATAAATGAAAAATATTTTTCATGCTTTTAATCACTTATTCATTCATCTTTTTTCATACTATAATCATAATAAAAAACTAAAAATGAATCATTTAATTGAGTTTCATCATTTTATAAATATGTTTAAAAGGATGAGAGAGTGATCAAGTTATTATTAATACTTAGGGCCTAGTGAGCTTAATTTTACTAATCCTTGGGTCATATGGTAAACCCTAAAAATATTTCATCTTATGTGTCATCTCACTAATTTTTTCCTTAAGTCTAATATAAGGAATACAAATTGAGTGAGACTTATCTTTTTATTAGGCCTCCATCTTTGTTTTTTCATCATAACAAATTTTATTCCTTTTTCATTGCTTGACTATTTTACTAAACCAAATGAGGTGTAGGTGTAGAGAGTTAATACTCAACTTATTTCTAGAATATCCTTTGCAGGTTTTAAATCTAGGGAGTACTATGTATCATTTTTTGGTAATTGTAATGTGATGAATGATTAACTATTTTGTCTACTGTTTTTGGTCGAAGATGTTGGACCTTGAGTTTTTAAATTAGGAACCAAACACATCTTGTTTTCCAAGAATGTTTCAACATTTTTCATATTCCCAATAGGGAATTTTGATCCATGATTTTCTAGTTACCAAATATAAAACATAATATTCTGAAAGAATGGAACTATCTCATGTGGATGATGTAACCACTGGTTGAAAACCCTATTTTTGGGTGAATTTATGAAATGCTATCTACGGTGTGTTACGGCAGAGTCGAATAGTGGCATCCTCAGCCTGAAGTTCCATTTTATGGGTGACTTGTGAAAAGCCAATGGGGGTGTGTTATAACATATCAGAAAAAGGAGTTCCCATGATTCTAGATATTCTATTATAGATAGCTGAATGAATGTTTTCAGATAGTTGAATTTTTCAATACCATGATGGTTGGCATTCCAAAGGGAAAATATTTTAAAATAAAGATAAAATATGTATTAGTTTTGGAAATGAATGAGAAAACAATTTTGCATAAATTTCAATAGTATTATGGAGGGAATATTTTGTTAAATGACCAATTTTAGGGTGGAAAACCCTTTCTAAAAAGGGTTAATGCATCATGCAGTTTAATTTCATGCGACCAAGATATTGACAATATATATTATCTTCTTACAGTTAGGACATAGTTGTATAGTTTAAAATAACGTGAATTGGATTTTATGAAATGCTGTTTAAGATTTTAAAAAATGATATTATGATATTCATTTTAATGTCTTACAATAAGGAAATTATGCTGTGAAGTTTAATTTCATATATAAAGGACATTCGGGGGTTATAATTTAATATCTTTATCTTTCACCGAAGGGTTAACAACTCTTCCCTTTCATGGTAATTTTTTTTGGAATGCATCACCACTTTATGATACGAGGAGGTCACTGCTGTAAGCTATAATCTGGGGGTGTCGAGATCCAAATAGTGATTTTGAGAAATGGGAATATGGTGATATAAGAATTCTCTATATAGGATGAAATTACCACTACTTAAAAAACACGTATTGTGGGAAATTTGTGAAAACCCAGTGGGAGTGTGTTACTGCATAGTCAACATTGTCATCTTCTAGCTGACGAGACCATTTTGTCAGTGACTTATGCAAATCCAACTAGGAGATATTATAACATGGTCAAGTAAAAGATTTATCAGGAAGTTTTTAATTTTATTACTGATGGATGAAGGAAGTTTATGCAAATTCATATTTCCCTAGACACAAATTCTAGTTTTTTGGGAGGAACGTACATGAATATGAGAGGATCATTTTAAATAAAAACAAATTACTAGATAACTGGGGGAATACATTCTTTATTTGGGTCTAACCCAAGTGTGGGAAATATGGTTCTTTTTTTAGTTCATTTGACTAGGATATTATAAATATGGAGTTACCCTGTGAAGGTCCATGGAATAGGTTCCTAGCACAGGTTCCCCATGAAAGGGTAGACTCTATTTCAGTGTCGCGTAGGGGGGTTGTGTGATCGTTCTGATGCATAGGGTTGTGCATAGAGGCCAACATTTGAAATTATCTTTGATTCTTTTTAGGGGATCTTCACTTATTTAACATGATTAAGGTTCTCTTCATAATTTTTTTACCCCTCTTAAAAAATCAAGTGTAAACAATACCTTATTTATTTTATATACTTTACATACTTCGCATTTTATATTTAATATCATGAATCCTTTATAAGTATTTTTATTTTATGTTTTAATTTGAATTATTTCATCTCAGGGGTTTTGATTCCAAATTTACTAAAGTGGTAAGGGATTTATGTTTTAATCCCCTTTTAATTAAGATTGATTATACACTAATTTCCACTAAATCAAATTATATGATAATTTTTTAATAAACCAAAATAATTTTATTTTCATTTAGTATTTGATAAAATTTCAATTTAATAATACCATTTACTACTCTTTGTTATTAATATGATTGATTTTTTTCTATAATTAAAAATTTATATCTCTCTTTGATCCAAGAAATATTTTTATTCCATATCTATGTATTCTGATGATATTTTAAAAAAAACCAATGATATTTTAAATTTATTTTCAGACATGATTTTACTTTAACAAAATGGGTTAAATAAGTATTCTATTATTTTTATAAAGATGGTATTTTGTGACTTTTTTGAAAAAGTGAAAAATAAATGTTTTCTTTAAATTATATTTAAAGAAACAATTTCCCATTTTCATGACCATTAAATATGGTGTGTGGGGTTTATGTGGATGAAGGTTTGCAGGAATAGCTGGTTTTGTTTGTATGGTTCCCACTTTTTCAAAAGTGGCGATTTTAAAAATATAAAAAATGGTTATGGTGATGACAATAATTAATGTAATATATTGCTTATAAATTTTGTATATATGTATCTTACATATATACATAGATCATTTTCATTCCTTTTAGGTGGTAATTCATGCCTAAAGTTCATTTATAAAATTAATTCTTTATAAACTCTCCTTCAATTATGACATGAGGTAATATTATGCAAACCATTTCATTCAATGGGAAATTATTATGTTTATATATTATAAAATATTTATATTTATGGAACAAGTAATTGGGAACATATTGTGATGGGTATATGTAGATACTAATACAATTCATTGTTGAATGGTTTTGGTCTCCTAAGATGTTATGTATGGTATTAGGGAGTAAACATAATCCTTTATGAGACTTCTTACACCATTTGAAATTTTCTAGTTATTTATTATTTACTCATGTTTATGTCATATTATAAGTTACTTCCAGATTATCTATGTTTCAATTAATATATGATGTCATATTATTCATGTTATTCTTCCTTGTGATTACACTTGTGCCTTCTCTTTTGTGGTATAATGTTATACCTTTGACTCACATGTTACGTTTCTATATCAGGTTTATTCTCTATTTAAGATTTTTATCCCAACCATTAATTTTATATATAACCATAGTTATCATATATAGCTTTAGGATCTCAATGATATTTAGTATCTAACTATGGTGAATGAAAATAAATATGTTATGTTTTAGTTTCTTTTGATTTTTTATATACCTCATATACCCATAGAACTAGGCCTCATGATCCTTGTGTTGTACCTATTGGATATTTATGTTTAAAAAAACACATATTAATATGTGTAAAAGTTTTTGGTCAGTGCTTATGTTGTGGACCTTTATTAGTGATTTTGTTACTATTGATAAAGGGGGCCATTATCAGTGCATTGTTTAGCAATGATAAAGGCTATGCCAGCTGCCACACAACTAGAATCCCTACTATATCCCTATAAAAGAATCATATTATAATCATATGATAAAATTTTAATAAAAATATTACCAAAAAATAGATTGGAATAGAAATATTACATAACACTTTCATTTAAAATCAATATTTACATACAAAATATTTACATTAATGTGATATTTCCAATTAATAAAATGCTACAATATAATATAATTAATGAAAACCCTTATAAATATTTTTTCAATGATCTTCCTCTGTAGAAAATATTTTCCTTTTTATAAAAAAAATTTTTATTTTAGTTACAGTACATGAAAAACAAAAAAAATTATCATTTTAAGGTTATATAATCCACATATGAAACTTTATATGGTTTATAACTAAATATATTAATATTGTTTTTTAGTTGTATTATCAATTATATTATTAATGATTTTATTGTTATTATTATATTAATTGTAATTTATTAATTATATATATATAAATATATTAGGACTTTGGGGGTACAATTATGTTAATCATACACAAATCACAAACACATACAAGAAAGGTAGGACATATCCCCCCTAAGGGATAGTCCACCCATCAAGCCTTATTTATTAAGTACATGGCCCGAACACCTAGTGGGAATGAGGCCTATTACATGGCCTAATGGCCCACAATATAACCTGAATGCCCTATGTAGCATCATTCCTACATCATTCCTACATCATCAGCTTCCTAGGTCATGCCCACATCACCCCTGCCAGCGGAAGTTCACTCCCACCAAGATTTGGATTATTAATTACATTTTTAATTAAAAACCATTATAATTTATATTGATAATTACAACATAATTTAATGATATTATCATTTATTAATATCTTAATTACAAGAATAGTTATTAACAATTATATCAACAAACTAAAATTAAATATTTATAATGAAAAAATAAAGAAATTTGATTCATATAGGTCAAATTTCATGACCGATTGTTGTATTTTCGATTAATACACATAAAAAATTAATTATGGATCATTATAGTAGAGTTTGAAAACATTATGAGATCATTTACTCATTTGGTAAAACATTTCTCCTTGTTAATATGAATTTTATTAAGTTGGATAGATTTCTTAAGAAGTTTATAATAGGTTTTTAGAGAAATAACATTACAAAAAAATTAGGAGTTGTTTTAAGGATATGAAAAATGTATTTCACATGACGACTTATTTGATGAATTGAAGAATAATTTTAAATAATCTGCCTATATTTTTTCAAAGCCTTATATTATTTTTTTTTCAATCGTTGACGATATCAGGGCGTAACACCCATAGGGATAGCATAGAGGGAGTACGTGATTATATCTCATATAGGGTATACAACACAGAAATCTATGAGGCCCACCTTATATATGTGGGTGTAGTGTATTTGAGTTCTGACACCCTTGAGAACTCATGAAGCTGCTAGAATGGTTTTGGTTATTAAGTAGGGTGATTTGTTTCACTATAATAACGTGGGATGTTGATTTTTTGACATTTTTCATGCATTATTAAAAAATTATAAAAATATGGAGGAGATTTTTATCCATTATATAATATCTACCTGATCAATTCTTCTATTTTTTCTTCTTTCCCTTGAGTAACTGAACGTGTTCACCATTTTTTTGCATGATAACTCTATATTTCTCAATGTCAAATCCATTCCCATGCATGTATGCTCATGGTCACAATATCTATATTATTACAATACATTCATGAGATATGTTTCTTGCATTCATTACAAAAATATGATAAGTTGACATTACCGAATGAAAAATGATGTAACTGTAGAATTCTTGAGTACCCCTATTAATACTTGATTTTATGTTTATAAAAAATTAATAAGAATGGGATCGTTTTTGCATGCATGAGATGCCTCATCATATAATAATTTATTCCATAGATTATAACATTATATTACTTCACATATTCATGAAATCTTTATCCATTTACAAAAACCTTTCCATAGTATATTTGACGAGATTTTAAATCAAGCCTTTCCATGCCTTATTAATTGGTGGATACGGTGGTGAAAGGAAGTGATGAATGTCTATAATTACATAAGTACCATGAAGAAAAATTTATTATACCAATAAATATCAAGATCCACTCATTTTTATAGAGTTTATCATATCATTTTGAAACTATTTTTTTTGTGGGGAGGCGATCCACTCTTGATACATGTAGAAACCCGAAGCCTGATGTACATGAACATTACATTACTTTCGCGGAATACTTAGTACATAACAAAAACACACACACAAGGATCGTAATAGTTTAGTGTCTTTGGAAACTTGGAATAAAATCTTCTAATCGTGGTGAAAGATCTTCAACATCTCCCATAAAGATCTTCCTTTTTTTTACCTAAAACCTTTCTTTATATCCTGGGGAAAAGAAAACATAAAAGGGTGAGCTCAAATTCTCAGTAAGGGTAAACAAAAGAAATGTCAATCACATCGTATTCATAAAAACATAACATTTTGGAAATCATAACCTGCAAAAGAGAGCATAATTTCATAACATGGGATAAATCATGGTAGTGAACATTAATCACAATAATCATAACATAAAACATGAAACTTTGTGTCATTCACACATAATCATAGAGAATCATTTCTTGTTAGTCAAGACTCATTGCCAAGACTATCTTAGTGGACAAAGTCCCTTTCTGAATCGAGTAACCCTCGTTTCAGTCCTGTTTCATTGAACCGGTATAACCTACCATTCCAGCCATGTCTATCTCATGAGTTATAAAATCTTTACCCAATGCATTGGAGGGAGATATAGGTCCCACCCATCTCATAATGATACCATTCTTATGTGTGCCACAAAATCATAAATCATACATCATTTCATAACCCATGTAATAAAAATGGGATTCTTAAACAACATGACATCATAAAACCATTCATAAAAGATAAAGGAATTCATAAACATAATTCCATCACAACATAGTCAAATCAATGTAAAAATATGGATAGAAACAGAACCCTTTATTATCTTATATGGAAAATAATTTTGATAAAACACTTGAATTGAATTCTTGAGGAAAATATCCTTTCTTCTTCAAAATCAATTTCTTTTCACAAAACATCATGCAATTTTAAAAGAAAAAGATTTTATTGAAAATAGTCATGAAATATTTTGGAGGAAGGTTCATGAAAATATGGCTTTATAAAACCGTAAAAATCCTTTCGTGCCGTATAAGTTAAAAAAAACATTCTTCGTACTTTTGTCGGAAAAGTCAAAAAGTACCTCGTATAAAAAAAACGACAAAAGATTCCTTTCATATCTTTTACTAAAAACTCATAGAAGGGTAAAATTGGATTTAAACAATTGTAGGTGGATGTAAATAATATTACATATTGAGAAAACATGGATGTGGATGATAAAATACACCCCATTAAATACCAACGTATAAACAATCTCTGATAAAAATGAGATTGTGATATTTCCCTTACCTTAGGTCCAATTTGCTTCGTATGTGTCCGAACCTCCTGTATAATGATTTAAATAATGTCATTGACTTATTACAGAATCATATTCATTGTTATGATATCATATATGGTTCACTTATGACATTATATTACCCGTTCTTTTGTAAATTCCATGTTAAAGAAGCGTTTTGGGTAAAATCGTTTCATTTATCGTAGGTGTTTTGACTTGTTGTTCTTGACATCGTTATTACTTATATCATGATTTACTTACTTCCAGAATATAAAATATGATTTATATATCATATATATTCAGTATATATATATATATAATAGGTAGATAAATAAAATGAAAAACACCGTTCATGGAGACGGTAGTCCGTACGTACGCATGAACGCTGTTTTCCTTTCCTTATTGTCTTGAAATGGAAGTAAGTAGATGACATACATATGTATATATATACATAAATCCAGTAGCTTTATAATGTCATATATTTCATTATTATTTCTTATATATACTTTATAATCATTCTTAAATGGTTAACATGGAGAATGAATCTCATCGCGTCGTGGAGACGGTATTCCGTACGTACGCACGCGCGGTGATTTCTTTTTCCGTAGGATGGATAGATAGTGAAATAGGGTTGTTTCATACTTATAATAACATATCAGTATATGAGTTATACTGATGTTATTACTTCATAATGAAACAACCTAAGAAGAAGAAGTGGAAGAAGAAATAAAGATGAAAGAATTGGTAACGGTAATTACCTCTTCTTTGAAGCGCCTCTTTGAGACCTCCTCTTAGGGCACTAAAATTGGTCTTTGAGGAAGACCAGAACCTCTAGGATGTTTCTAGAGAAGTGGAGAAGAGATTTTGTCAGGGGTTGGCCGAGCTTGAGTGCTCAAATTGGTGTGAGGAGGAGGGGGAGGAGGTGTCCTTTTATAGGGGAGGAGAGGGGCACCTTAGGAATATCTCAAAATATTATTTTATATTAAAGTCAAAATCGGTTTATAATGGTTCCAAAGGGTCTTATTTCGAGTCTAAAGTGGGGATGGGTCGAAATCCTATCAACCAATAGAATTTAGACAAGTTTAGGATATTATTTTAACCTTATCAATTAGATTTAACTCTAAGTTAAATAATTTAACTTTTACCGTGTCTTTTTGTTTTCTTTCACTATATGGTTAATAAACTTACTATAACATGCCAAACGAACCCCAAATTGTTTATTAGTAATACATATATCCTTATATAAGTCATTTGGCCGAACCTTAGATTTTTAGGAATAAAATAACAATTAATAATATAATATTTGATTTAAAAACTATTTTGTGTCAATTTTGACACTATTTGATATATGATTTTTGTGAAAGTCATAACAGAATTATATGTTCGAACCAAGTTGATTAGAGCATCACTATTATATCATAGTAACCTAGAAAATTAGTGGAATTCATAAAAAGTCTCAAATGACATTTATGTTGGTGTTTATAACATCAATTATGTCAATATTTCATTAATAAGATAATTGCTGCATCATCTTTGTGTCATAAATAAATTAAATTATTTGATGTCTAAAAATTACAAATAAAATACCATCATGTAGGAAATATTTTTAGATTTCTAATGAATATTTACAATCGAATTTATCTTATGTATAACCCCATATTAAAAATGATTTACTTATTAAACATTGATTTTAACTATTTTAACCTTTCTTGAAATAAATTAATAATAAATGTCCTAATCTAATCCAAGTGGGCCTAAATGGTCATATTTTATTCATAAGTTTTTTTTTGGTCGAATTACACTTGTCCAATAGAATTAGGACATGTGTTAGGGTAATATTAATATCATATTTACCCTTAGTTACCCTATTTACTATTAACCGTGGTAAAAAAAGTAAAAAGTTACTATTCACCAAAAAATTATTTTCATCTCATTGAACCACATTTTAGTCCTTGATATTAACCGTGTCTCTCGGATTTTCGAAATTCCATTCACAGAAGCGGTAAAATTAAGTTTTATGCAAAATTCAGTTTTTAACCTACCACTTAGTAGTTTCACTATTCATCAAAAAATTGATGTTTTTCAGAACAATGCCAAAATTTCATCCCAAGCTATATTTCATATTCCGAATTCAAAAATGAAGTCTATTTTACCAAATTCATAACATAAAAGTTTCATTAATTAATTTTATAATTAAATCCCGCTGTTAAAACAAATATCGTGTTTTTAAGAAACAATATCTATCAAAAGATTGACACTTGTTTATGTCTAGTTTAAATGTGAAATTACATCCAATGACCAACATTGTATTAAATTGTAAAAATATATTCTAAATATACTTTAAAACCACTCAAATTAATGATTTATCACTATTAATTATTTCGATTAAAAAAGTTGTTTTTAATTATAATTTAGTAATTTTCACTATTCATCAGAATATGAAAGTTATCCGAAAAGTACCAAAATTTCACCTTAGGCTAAATTCGATACTCCGAATCCAAGAATGAAGTTCATTTTGAAAAATAAGATTTACAGAATTCTAAAAAGTGGTTATTACTATTCATAACGGCTAGTTTTAATAATATTTTAATAGCACATCGTTGTTTAGTGAAACTCGATATTGCGTATTACACACGCTATCGAGGAAGGTCGCGATTGCATGTAATGCAAGGCAAGAGAAGGATGCGTGTTTTGCAAGCTCCTTTTGGTGTAGCGTACAACACAAGACATTAATAAAATTAAAAAGAATATTTTTTATAAAATCTTGGGCTGTTACATTCTACCCCCCTTAAAATGAATTTCGCCCTCGAAATTCGTCGGGGTTATAAATGGTTTACTATTCGAAAGTTTCTTTAATAAAAACCCACATCGTAAAAAGTAATATCAAAACCAATCTTTAAAAACAAAAGTATGAAACGTAACGGTTACCCAAATAAACTAATCATTGGGTTTCCACATAGGTGAAAATATGGATATGGAAGAGAAATCTAACCATCATGTTCTGATGGAGAGTGGTAGAGAACATGGATATGGAAAAGCCAGTAATCACAAATCCATAGATTTGTGATGATATAAGGTACCATCTGATTCATCAGGTATAAGATCACTAGGACAACATTTTTGGTTTTCAAGATTATTTCCCCTAAAGTTGAAAAATTGAATTTTAATAAATACTTACTTTATTTTGGTACAATCTCACTGTTGTTCGTGCCTTGAACAATTTCCACTTCATCTCTTAAATAAATGAAGTTGAATTTGTTATTCGTGAAGTGTTAGCAGATCATGTGATAGAATGACGGGTCATTCCATCTGTCTCAAACAAAAGGTTAGCAAAAATTATATGCATAAATCGATCTATAGTGAGATTAATCATATATGGTTCCTAAAATGGACTTATACTTCATATATCATACTGCTTAATATAATAAAACTAGTTTCTACTAAACAGGGACATCCTGTAGGCCAGTGGTAGGCGATAAAGGCCAGTCGCACTTCGGTTGTGGGTTCGATTCTCACAGCCTTGTCCGAAGCGATGGGCTGTCGCCCGTCCTGCAGGTTGTCCTTTTTCTAAAACTATATTACTATAACATCCCATCAATAATATCGAAAAAACTTCTATCATTAAACAATACTAACTTATATCCAACATAAACCATTCCAATCTTTAGGCTCATAATACTGCAGTCCATTCTCATAACATAGTGAAAACGATTACCAGAGATTTAATACCATCGTTGATCCCCATATATCATAAGATATATCTTGTTGGTCACATTCCAAACATTCAAAGGCCTTAATCTTGTACTCTCTTGAATACCCATTGAACCTTAGTGAAAACATGAATGCAGTTAAAAGTTAACACTTTTCAGATACCGAAATCCTCAAAATTCTATATACTCAAACCATGATATCACTTAGTCCTTATATCAATCATGAGCTCATGAATACTATCAAACATTTAATTTTCTCCTTATCCCTTCATTATGCGCATATCATCTACATTCCAAAAATATATGAATAACCTTTCATGGATACTGGTAACATTAATCATAAACTTTCAAAACACAAGGAAAGACAACAGTGCAACAATCCATAGATGTCTCTTTATTCCAAAATTACACATGATAAACATGTAATCATTCCACTACATTCTCAAACCATTGACTGAGCTTCAAAAATTCTTTCATCTCACATATCATTTGTAGTCTCTTCATCATCATCCACATAAATACTACCCATATGACCATACTGATTCTCTTCAGGAGTCTTTCCCTTAGGGCATTTGTTTGCATAATGCCCATACATTCCACATTTAAAACACTTAACCATTTTTGATGTCGTAGCAGTACCATTATCCTCATCCATGGTGTTAATCGACCCTTTTCCTTTTCACTTACTTGATTTGTGTCCTTCGTTTCCACACCCAAAGCATCTTCCAGTTCCCTTGAAACATTCTCCTTGATGCCTCTTCCCACATGATTTACATAGGGGAAATTGAACTTTCTTTCCTCTATGATCATCATGGAACTCCATCTTTCTCTTATTAGTCGAGTCAGGAAACTTACCAAATTTTACTTTATTGATCATATTGTGAGATTGCTGATTCGGCATAATAATGATGTTTGGACTTCCAAATCCCATTTCATTTGGTTTCTCATGAAGAATATCATTCCATTGTCCAGCATATCCTCCATTATCGTGAATCACCTTGTTTCCATCCATTTTCTAAAACCCAAAAAGAATAGTGTGAGATGCAAAAATCATAATAAAGGGGGAATAACTTCATTATCTAACATCTTAGGTTAAATTCTAAGATCGTTACTGTTGTTCTAGGACTATATCCTATACGTATACTTATCCTTAGGGACATCCCTAGACATACCTTAGAAATATCTCTAGGGATCTCACTAACGTTTTCGCATCCTAGTTTCCAAAGGTTGACTAAACCTTTCCTCTGATACCAACTGTAGAGACCTGTATCCTGACGTACATGGACATTACATTACATTCGCGGAATACTTAGTACATAACAAAAACACACAAACAAGGATCGTAATAGTTTAGTGTCTTTGGAAACTTGGAATAAAATCTTCTAATCGTGGTGAAAGATCTTCAACATCTCCCATAAAGATCTTCCTTTTTTTTACCTAAAACCTTCCTTTATATCCTGGGGAAAAGAAAACATAAAAGGGTGAGCTCAAATGCTCAGTAAGGGTAAACAAAAGGAATGTCAATCACATCGTATTCATAAAAACATAACATTTTGGAAATCATAACCTGCAAAAGAGAGCATAATTTCATAACATGGGATAAATCATGGTAGTGAACTTTAATCACAATAATCATAACATAAAACATGAAACTTTGTGTCATTCACACATAATCATAGAGAATCATTTCTTGTTAGTCAAGACTCATTGCCAAGACTATCTTAGTGGACAAAGTCCCTTTCAGAATCGAGTAACCCTCGTTTCAGTCCTGTTTCACTGAACCGGTATAACCTACCATTCCAGCCATGTCTATCTCATGAGATATAAATGTTGGATCTGAATCTACGGATTATACACAAGAGGGGGGTGAATTGTGTCTATTTCAAATTATTACAATCTCTTCAATTTAGACAAATTCTGTTCACTATGCTTTTGCACGATTAAATATGCAGCGGAAAAAGTAAAAGCATGAACACACGGATGTATAGTGGTTCGGGGAACAGAAGGCCCCTAGTCCACTCCACCAACGCTCAAATCCACGAGCTTGGAGATTTTTACTATCTGGTCCTCGTTTCCACAGACCCGTCCACAACTGAGTACAGGCAGTTGACACCTTTACAAGATTCAGGCAAACACAGCCTTCCTGGTTCAAACACGAACCCACACAGCTTAGAACGAGAAGCTGATCACTCAAAAATAAAAGGGTTTCGATAAAGAAACACTTCTCCAGTTGTTCTTCACAATTTCAACAGAATGCAATTGACAGTAGATAGATCGTCGTCTTCAGAAAATAAAGATCCGTAATCAAAACAGTTCTGGGTCGATCCAGTTGCAATAGATATTACCAGAAACTTCACAACTTCAGCAGCAGTAGATTCACAACAGGTAGTCGATGTAGAACACGTGAATCTGCTATCAAGATCTTCCTTCAGTAATAAAGGTCTTACGCTTCTTCTCGATCACCAGAAAAGAACGCTTTCACGCAGTCTCTGTTTTCTTGCTCGTCAAAAGATCAAAAATATATCACACACTTTCCTGTGCATATATATATCCGAAGTTTCCAAGATAGAACATATATATTCAAATATGAGAAAATCTTCCGCATAAATAGATCCATGAAAATCTCCTTTAGATTCGCGATATTAAATGAAATAACAAAGCCGTTGTAACTCCCCTGAAGAATCGGCATAAAAAGCTCCGTTTAAATCAATCATTAATCCGTTGTAAACCGTCTTTGATTCAGTCAAAGTCGTATTTAAGAATCAGCTCGAAATCCGCCTAATAATCCGCTTGATTGACTAATTCAAAAGGAAATATCGTCTGTCAAAAATATCCCGACGCCAAACGTAGGGTTGATGACGTGGCTCCAAACGTAGGGTTCACAAACGTAAGGTTCAGAACGTAAGGTTCAGAACGTAAGGTTGAACATACATACTTTCTCTTCAGCATTCAAACGTAGGGTTGATCATCCATACTTTGTCTTGCTTCAACTCTCCAAAGAACGTACGGTTGATTATAAAAGTAAGGTTGATGATCCATACTTTTGAGAAACAAACTCAACACTGAAAACTAACGTACGGTTTCTCTTCCATACTTTTCAACAACGAAAACGTAAGGTTCCTTCCAAACGTAATGTTCTTCTTCCATACTTTTCAACAACGTAAGGTTCATTAACCATACGTTTCAAAATAACATAAAAAGTAAACTTTTCATCCATACGTTACGTTCATCAACGTAGGGTATGAACAGTGATTCCAGTACACGCTAAAATTGATCTCGCGCTACAGTGATTCCAGAATACGCTAAAATTGATCTCGCGCTACAGTGATTCCAGAATACGCTAAAATTGATCTCGCGCTACAGTGATTCCAGAATACGCTAAAATTGATCTCGGAATAAATGAAGTATAAAATCTCGTTATATAAAATAAATTCCTGCAAAATACTCAATGAAATAATTAGTAAATAATTAAGGGTATTTGTGAGCATCAAAATCATCATAAAGAGACAGAGTATTATTTAAAATAATCTCCCCCTTTAAAAAACATTATTTTGATTTGTTTAAAAACAATACATTGCTCAACAATCTCCCCCTTTTTGATGATCACAAAACCCATAAAATAATAGAACTAATTTAATTGCAATCTTGATTGAAAAAAAAAGTTTTATAAAATTTTAGAATTTTGAAAGGATTAAAACAATATTTAACTATAAAATTTCTCCCCCATAACTCTCCCATAAAAATAAATTTTCAAATAGATAAAAGATAAATGTGGTATATATCCAAATGCTCCTATATATCCAAATTCCTTCATAGGAAACGAATGAATTTAAATGTTGTGTTTATCCAAATTCTCCCCCTTTTTGTGATATCAAAAAGAATGAAAAATTACGGATTTGAACACATTCAATATTGCACTGAACTATAAGTAAATGCTATAATTAACTGTATATGAATAAGTGAATTTGTTATACTGGCTAACTTAATCATAAATCAATAAATAATAAAACAAAAAAGATAAGAAAAGAATTTTTATTCACAAGCTACGACAGTGATATACAGAGGAATCAAGGTTTAGGGATAAGACAGGGAAAAAGGTGTCTATCTCCTTTGAATTGCGGTCTTGATCTCTGTAAACTGTTCTCGAAGCCTCTTCATCATCCCATCTCCTAACTTGATGATAAGATCTTTGTTCTCCTGAGTCATATGAATATCTTCAATCAAATTAACTCTGAAAAACTCATGCATTCTTTCTTCTTTTTCAACAAAAAGAGCCAGCTTTTCTGATAACTGATTCAAAAGAATCCTAATCGGTTGCTCTCCAGATGTCAACTGATCTACCAAAAATTTCTGATTATCTAGCAAAACTGACAAAGGGGCACTATTACACTGAAGATCGTGTAATCTGTCACTCATATTGCTTAGTGCTCCTGTAATTGCTTGAAATCTTCGAATCAAATCAGGTGAAGAACCTGATCCACTCACAGCATTGTTTGCAACAGACTCAAATTTATTCTCCATGTAAATCTTCATCTCAGCCAAATCATCTTTCTTTACCATCTCTGATTTTAACTGATCAACAGCATGCAACATATCAGTCTTAAACAAATCTACTTCCTGTCTTGAAACAGTACATTCTTTCAGCTTCTGAAACTTTAACTGCTCCAAGTTCAGAGAACTTCTGAGACTAACATTCTCAGATTCTAACTGAGAAATACGCTTGTATAACTCAACAACTTCTTCTTTTCTCGAATCAGGGGCACCCTGTGCTTGATTCTCATGTCCAGAATCAGATTGACGAAGCAGGACAAGGGGTAAAGAATCTGCATCTGATTGTTCTTTGTCCTGAAAAGGTTGATCCACTGAACTATTCTTTGAAGCCTGAAACTCTTCCACTGAAAAATCTTCCTGAAGTACCTCTGTATTAACTTCAGAAGTGTGTTCATCACGAACAGTAGTCTCTCTGACTTCTACTGAATGATCAAGAACAATATTTTCATGAACTTCTTGAGGTCGGGCCACTTCTTCACCAGGCACTGCTTTCATAAGTTGTTCTTGTGGAATTGCTTCTTCAACAGCCACAACAGCAGTTTGAGGTTCTAGCTGAATTTCCGGTTGAGCTACTGGTTCCTCTATCGGTGCAGTCCTCTCCACAACAGCTTCTCTCACAAATGAATAAGAAATTACAGGTTCAGAAGATTTCAAGACAGGAGAGATAATTTCTTCATCAATTAACCTCTTCCTTCTAGATTGAAGTCCTTCCTGACTTCTCTCTTCCTCAACTTCCTCCATCTCAAAGCGAATTCTCCTTGCCACTGTACTAACCCTTGATTCTTCTTGTCCCTCTTTGGACTTAGCCGGTTGAGCCTGAGCACTCTCCGAGTCTTCCTCAGCTCCAACAGGTAAGAGTTTTCCTTTAATTGTGCTCCAGAAATATCCGACTTTCCTCAAAGTTCCAGCATTAAAAACATTACTGTGGTGACATTTCACCCCAGCACTTACCAATCTGATCATTCCTCTTTTAAATAAAAACAAAGAAATGAACCTTCCATATGGGAAAAAGGTCATTCTTGCTTCACTCTGACAGCAGTATCTCAGATATCTTATCATAAATCGAGGAAAATTAAACTTAATATCACTCATCAAAAGATACATTATATATATGTCAGGGTACAGAATTTTCTCCATCTCAGCCATCCTTGGTGCTAAACCAGTCTGAACAAACTTTACCAAGATTTTCTGATCGGGCTCCAAATCTTTAATAAACATCTTCTTTATCACTTTGGTTCCAAACAGAAAATACATAATGTCTTCAGACTTATGTACAGAATCTCCAATATTCCGTAAATCGAAATGAAAAACTCCTTCATGAGGGCAGTTAAGAATTTGACTTATCTCTACAGATGATATGGAAAAGTCCTTATCCTCTATTTGAGCCAACAAACTGTCCTCCGTATCTCCAAGGCTAAACTGAACAGTTCTAAAGAAATGTCTCATTTCTGCCTCATATAGAAACTCAGAGTTTTCACTATTAAAAGCTTGCTCAAGGCTTTGAAACGATAGCGCTTGCTTCAACAGCAAATTAGTTTCAAACAGCCATTCTAAATCGATGACTTTACCTTGCAGTATCTTCCGACCAACTACTTTAGATTTCTTTGCAGCACTGCTCTCGGCTTCATCTGGACGCTTAGTCTTTGCCATTTCAACAACGATTTCTGAAGGTTCGTAAGTTTAGGGTTTGAAGATTCAGAAAAGGGTTTTGGAGCAGATGTGCGGTTTTAGGTTTTCGAAAGGGTTTCCGAAAAAGGTGAAAACAATTTAGAAGGTGAAACGGTTCTGACAGCCTTGATTCCCGTGTAATCACTAATCATTACTTTTATTTAAAACAAAATAAAATAACTTATAGCGAGAAACAGAAATTAAGTAGAATTCGAAAACAGAATAAGATTAAAAAGAAACTATTTAAAATTAAATAAACCTAACTCCCCCTTAATAAATTCAAACCTTGCCGTGGGAAGTGGTTTAGTAAAAATATCTGCTAATTGATTTTCTGTATTTACAAATTCTAAAAATATATCCTTTTTTAACACATGATCTCTTAAAAAGTGATGTCTTATATCAATGTGCTTAGTTCTAGAATGACTAATAGGATTTTTTGAAATATTAATTGCACTAGTATTATCACATAAAATAGGTGTATTATTGAAATTTAATCCAAAGTCCATAAGAGTGTTTTTCATCCACAACACCTGTGCACAGCAACTACCTGCAGACACATATTCTGCCTCGGCTGTTGACAGGGCAACTGAGTGTTGTTTCTTACTAGACCATGATACTAAAGACTTTCCTAAAAAGTGACATGTTCCTGAAGTACTCTTCCTATCTAATCTACAGCTTCCAAAGTCTGCATCTGAATATGAAATTAAATTAAAATCAGAGGTTTTTGGATAAAGCAGAGATTGATAAATAGTACCTTTTAAATATCTAAAAATTCGTTTAACAGCAGTTAAATGAGATTCTTTGGGATTTGATTGAAATCGAGCACAAAGACATACTGAATACATTATATCTGGTCTACTAGCAGTAAGATATAACAAACTACCAATCATACCTCTATATAACTTGTTGTCCACTGATTTTCCAGTTTCATCCAAATCAAGTTTTATATTAGTACACATAGGAGTTGTAAATGTCTTGCTGTTTTCAAGTCCAAATTTCTTAAGTAAATCAGTAATGTATTTTCATTGATTTAGAATATTTCCAAAATCTTTTTGAAATATTTGAAGACCCAAAAAGAAATTTAATTCTCCCATCATACTCATTTCAAATTCTTTTTGCATTAATTCTGAAAATTCATGACAAAGAATTTTATTGGTTGATCCAAAAATTACATCATCAACATAAATTTGAACCAACAAAACATTATTTTTCACAGTTTTCTTAAAGAGTGTTGGATCTGCTAGTCCAACAGTAAAATCATTTTTCAAAAGAAAAGAACTTAGTCTTTCATACCAAGCTCTTGGTGCTTGTTTAAGGCCATAAAGAGCTTTAGTAAGTTTGAAAACAGAATCTGGTTTTTGAGAATTTTCAAAACCAGGAGGTTGCTCAACATAAACTTCCTCCATTAAATAACCATTTAAAAAGGCAGATTTAACATCCATCTGAAATAATTTAAAATTCATATAAGATGCATAGGCTAAAAGGATTCTAATGGCTTCTAACCTGGCTACAGGTGCAAAGGTCTCATCATAATCTATTCCTTCTTCTTGATTATATCCTTTAGCTACTAATCTTGCTTTATTTCTAGTTATTATCCCTTGATCATCCTGTTTATTCCTAAAGACCCATTTAGTTCCTATTACTGGATAATCATGTGGTCTTTCAACTAATTCCCAAACCTTATTTCTCTTGAACTGGTTCAATTCATCTTGCATTGCTATTACCCAGCTCTCATCATCTAAGGCTTCTTCTATGGTCTTAGGTTCTTGTTGGGATAGGAAAGCAGAGAACTCAACTATGTTTCCAAAGTTTCTTCTAGTTTGAATACCAGTCTCTAAGTCACCTATCACAGATTCTAAAGGGTGATTCTTTAAGGTTCTAGACTGTCTAGGCATTACATTCAAAGGCTCTTCAGTATCATGTTCTTCTGAACTGGACTGAATTTCTTTTATATCATTTTCAAAATCATTCTTTAAATTCTCAGGTCTCATGTTTTCATTAGAATCAGGTTCATCTATTTGTTCTATCCTTTTCTCAAAAGGATCAGATTCATCAAATTTCACATGAACTGATTCTTCAACAATCCTTGACTTTTTATTATAGACTCTATAAGCTTTGGAGGTTGCAGAATATCCTAAGAAAATACCTTTATCAGATTTTGGATCAAATTTACCAAGATTATCTTTGGTATTCAAGATGTAAACCTTGCATCCAAAAACTTTAAAGTAATTTACTTTAGGTTTTCTGTTATTCCATAGTTCATAGGGTGTCTTTTTCAAAATAGGTCTTATTAAAATTCTATTCATTATATAACAAGCTGTATTAACAGCTTCTGCCCAGAAATATATAGGTAGGCTATATTCATTTAACATAGTTCTAGCCATTTCTTGAATAGTTCTATTTCTTCTTTCTACAATCCCATTCTGTTGAGGTGTTCTTGGAGCAGAGAAGGTGTGTTTAATACCCATGTTTGAGCAAAAGGAATTAAATTCCTGGTTCTCAAATTCTCCACCATGATCACTTCTCAATGAGATTATATTAAAACCTTTTTCATTTTGAATAGATTTACAAAAACCTTCAAATAAACTAAAAGCTTCACTTTTAAATTTCAAAAAGAAAATCCAAGTAAATCTAGAGTAATCATCAACTAATACATAAACATATAATTTACCAGCTAAACTTGCTACTCTTGAAGGTCCAAACAAATCCATATGGATAAGTTCTAGAGGTTTAGTTGTAGCAACTTTATTAACAGATTTGAATGATGATTTGTGTTGCTTGCCAAGCTGACATGCATCACAGAATCTGTCATTTTCAAATTTGAGACTAGGCAAATCAGAAACTAAATGTTTCTTAGATAATTTATGTAAAGCATATATATTGCAATGACCAAGTCTTCTATGCCAGATCCAGGATTCACTTATATTAGCAGTTAAGCAGTTTACTTGTTGTTTACACAAGGAATACAAATCCAAAGTATAAACATTATCAGTTCTGGGTGCTCTAAACTTAAACAGTTTATCTTTAGAAACAGTACAACTATTGTTAGTAAAATCAACAGTGTATCCATCATCACAGAGTTGAGAGATACTTATCAGATTGTGTTTTAACCCTTGTACATAAAGTAATTTGTTGATTGAGACTGTCTCTGGATCTCCAACTGTTCCAATACCAATTATCTTTCCTTTGGCATTGTCACCAAAGGTGACAAGTCCTCCTTCCTTTCGAGTAAGAGAAGAGAAATTAGCTGAAGTTCCACTCATGTGTCTTGAGCAGCCACTGTCCATATACCATATTTCTTTCTTTCTTTGGTGACCTGCTACCTGCAAAGACATTCAAACAAATTGCTTTGGTACCCATATTTTGTTGGGTCCAGGAGTGTTAGCAAGCAGTGATCTGGGTATCCAGATTTGCTTTGTTTTCTTAAAATTGATTGAATCATATAGATTGTTGGAAATATAAGCTTTCTTAATTCCACATATCTGAGGTTGTCTTAGAAAACAGTTTTTAGCTATATGACCTCTTGTTCCACAGAAGTTACAAATAACCTGTTTAGTGCTAGGAACAAAATAATTTTTGTATAACTTAGGTTTTTCTCCTTTACTTCCAATTCCAAACCTTTCCTTTTTAATTACAGTTTTTCCAAGTATCTCATTTAAGGTGTTTTCTCCTTTTGTAAAAATTAATGCAGCCGTTTTATAAGATTCTACTTCATCCTGTAGAGTTTTTATTTTTGATTCAAAACTAATTTTATTTGAGTCAGCAGAATTGTATTTGTCAATTAATTCCTTATGTTGTTTTAGCAAAGTATTTCTCTCATCTGAAATAGCTTTGTACAAGTTCTTTATAGATTTATATTTATTAAATAATGAGTCATACCTTTCTTCAAGCATATTGCAGTAAGCTGCAAGTTTTTTATTTGAGAGGCTTGTTTCAGAGTTTGATTCATTATTTGAGTCAGAGGAATAGTATGAGTGTACCTCATCAGTTTCAGCCATGAAACACATATTTGCTTTTAAATTGGCTTCCTCCTTCTCTGAGCTTGATTCAGAAGAATTACTTGAGTCTTCAGAAACACTCCAAGTAGCTTTCATAGCTTTCTTGTCTTTCTGCTCATAATCATCTCTTTTGAAGAATTTCTTCTTCTTTGCATCTTTCAATTTTGGGCAATCTGGTCTGATATGTCCCATCTTTTTGCATTCATAACATCTCACTTCCTTGCTATCCTTTTTAAAGGATTTCTTGAAGTCTTTCTTCTTACTATAAAACTTTCTGAATTTTCTGGCTAGCTGTGCCAGTTCTTCATCCGAATTTGAAGAATCAGAGCTTTCTGATTTAGCACTCACTTCTTTGTTCTTCATCTTTCTATCCTTTTGTTGAGAAGTCACTTTCAAAGCAGTATTTTCCCTTTTTATGTAGACTTTATGCTCATTTAACTCATCTTGCATTTCAGCTTCGTACATCATCAGTGTACCAATCAGTTCTCTCATAGTTAGATCTTTAACAGAAGTTGATTGTCTGATTGCTGCAGAGATTCCATTCCATCGAGTAGGAAGTACTCTCAGTACCTTCAACGCTTGATCAGCCTGCTTGATTGGTTCTCCTAGAGCTGTTATATTATTGACAATTTCTGTCAATCTTCCATTCATCTGAGTGATGCTCTCTCCTTCAATCATTCTGAAAGTATCGAATTTTAACTTAGCAGTTGCATATCTCATCTGTCTTACATTATCTGTTCCTTCATAAGCAACAGCTATTGTTTGCCACATTTCATATGCAGTCGGGCATTGAGATACTCTGTTAAATTCGTCTGGTCCTAGACCACAGATGATTGCATTCATAGCTTTTGAATTTATGTCATACTCAGCCTCTGTAGCAGCACTCCATGTATCGGGATTTTCAGGAATTTCATAGGGAGTCAGAATCTTTGAATAGACTCTGTAACCAAGATTTTTCAGATAAATAATCATACGTGATTTCCAGCAGCCATAATTATCTCCATTAAAGTAAGGTGCTCTGACCATTGACATTCCCTCTCTCATATCAGCCATGATACACTATGTATATTCTTTAAATACTTCTAGCTTGATAGGACTTTAGAAATAAGAAGCTCCTCCTCTGATACCAATTGTTGGATCTGAATCTACGGATTATACACAAGAGGGGGGTGAATTGTGTCTATTTCAAATTATTACAATCTCTTCAATTTAGACAAATTCTGTTCACTATGCTTTTGCACGATTAAATATGCAGCGGAAAAAGTAAAAGCATGAACACACGGATGTATAGTGGTTCGGGGAACAGAAGGCCCCTAGTCCACTCCACCAATGCTCAAATCCACGAGCTTGGCGATTTTTACTATCTGGTCCTCGTTTCCACAGACCCGTCCACAACTGAGTACAGGCAGTTGACACCTTTACAAGATTCAGGCAAACACAGCCTTCCTGGTTCAAACACGAACCCACACAGCTTAGAACGAGAAGCTGATCACTCAAAAATAAAAGGGTTTCGATAAAGAAACACTTCTCCAGTTGTTCTTCACAATTGCAACAGAATGCAATTGACAGTAGATAGATCGTCGTCTTCAGAAAATAAAGATCCGTAATCAAAACAGTTCTGGGTCGATCCAGTTGCAATAGATATTACCAGAAACTTCACAACTTCAGCAGCAGTAGATTCACAACAGGTAGTCGATGTAGAACACGTGAATCTGCTATCAAGATCTTCCTTCAGTAATAAAGGTCTTACGCTTCTTCTCGATCACCAGAAAAGAACGCTTTCACGCAGTCTCTGTTTTCTTGCTCGTCAAAAGATCAAAAATATATCACACACTTTCCTGTGCATATATATATCCGAAGTTTCCAAGATAGAACATATATATTCAAATATGAGAAAATCTTCCGCATAAATAGATCCATGAAAATCTCCTTTAGATTCGCGATATTAAATGAAATAACAAAGTCGTTGTAACTCCCCTGAAGAATCGGCATAAAAAGCTCCGTTTAAATCAATCATTAATCCGTTGTAAACCGTCTTTGATTCAGTCAAAGTCGTATTTAAGAATCAGCTCGAAATCCGCCTAATAATCCGCTTGATTGACTAATTCAAAAGGAAATATCGTCTGTCAAAAATATCCAGACGCCAAACGTAGGGTTGATGACGTGGCTCCAAACGTAGGGTTCACAAACGTAAGGTTCAGAACGTAAGGTTCAGAACGTAAGGTTGAACATACATACTTTCTCTTCAGCATTCAAACGTAGGGTTGATCATCCATACTTTGTCTTGCTTCAACTCTCCAAAGAACGTACGGTTGATTATAAAAGTAAGGTTGATGATCCATACTTTTGAGAAACAAACTCAACACTGAAAACTAACGTACGGTTTCTCTTCCATACTTTTCAACAACGAAAACGTAAGGTTCCTTCCAAACGTAATGTTCTTCTTCCATACTTTTCAACAACGTAAGGTTCATTAACCATACGTTTCAAAATAACATAAAAAGTAAACTTTTCATCCATACGTTACGTTCATCAACGTAGGGTATGAACAGTGATTCCAGTACGCGCTAAAATTGATCTCGCGCTACAGTGATTCCAGAATACGCTAAAATTGATCTCGCGCTACAGTGATTCCAGAATACGCTAAAATTGATCTCGCGCTACAGTGATTCCAGAATACGCTAAAATTGATCTCGGAATAAATGAAGTATAAAATCTCGTTATATAAAATAAATTCCTGCAAAATACTCAATGAAATAATTAGTAAATAATTAAGGGTATTTGTGAGCATCAAAATCATCATAAAGAGACAGAGTATTATTTAAAATAATCTCCCCCTTTAAAAAACATTATTTTGATTTGTTTAAAAACAATACATTGCTCAACAATAAAATCTTTACCCAATGCATTGGAGTGAGATATAGGTCCCACCCATCTCATAATGATACCATTCTTATGTGTTCCACAAAATCATAAATCATACATCATTTCATAACCCATGTAATAAAAATGGGATTCTTAAACAACATGACATCATAAAACCATTCATAAAAGATAAAGGAATTCATAAACATAATTCCATCACAACATAGTCAAATCAATGTAAAAATATGGATAGAAACATAACCCTTTATTATCTTATATGGAAAATAATTTTGATAAAACACTTGAATTGAATTCTTGAGGAAAATATCCTTTCTTCTTCAAAATCAATTTCTTTTCACAAAACATCATGCAATTTTAAAAGAAAAAGATTTTATTGAAAATAGTCATGAAATATTTTGGAGGAAGGTTCATGAAAATAAGGCTTTATAAAACCGTAAAAATCCTTTTGTGCCGTATAAGTTAAAAAAACATTCTTCGTACTTTTGTTGGAAAAGTCAAAAACTACCTCGTATAAAAAAAACGACAAAAGATTCCTTTCATATCTTTTACTAAAAACACATAGAAGGGTAAAATTGGATTTAAACAATTGTAGGTGGATGTAAATAATATTACATATTGAGAAAACATGGATGTGGATGATAAAATACACCCCGGTAAATACCAACGTATAAACAATCTCGGATAAAAATGAGATTGTGATATTTCCCTTACCTTAGGTCCAATTTGCTTCGTATGTGTCCGAACCTCCTGTATAATGATTTAAATAATGTCATTGACTTGTTACAGAATCATATTCATTGTTATGATATCATATATGGTTCACTTATGACATTATATTACCCGTTCTTTTGTAAATTCCATGTTAAAGAAGCGTTTTGGGTAAAATCGTTTCATTTATCGTAGGTGTTTTGACTTGTTGTTCATGACATCGTTATTACTTATATCATGATTTACTTACTTCCAGAATATAAAATATGATTTATATATCATATATATTTAGTATATATATATATATAATAGGTAGATAAATAAAATGAAAAACACCGTTCATGGAGACGGTAGTCCGTACGTACGCATGAACGCTGTTTTCCTTTCCTTATTGTCTTGAAATGGAAGTAAGTAGATTACATACATATGTATATATATACATAAATACAGTAGCTTTATAATGTCATATATTTCATTATTATTTCTTATATATACTTTATAATCATTCTTAAATGGTTAACATGGAGAATGAATCTCATTGCGTCGTGGAGACGGTATTCCGTACGTACGCACGCGCGGTGATTTCTTTTTCCGTAGGATGGATAGATAGTGAAATAGGGTTGTTTCATACTTATAATAACATATCAGTATATGAGTGATACTGATGTTATTACTTCATAATGAAACAACCTAAGAAGAAGAAGTGGAAGAAGAAATAAAGATGAAAGAATTGGTAACGGTAATTACCTCTTCTTTGAAGCGCCTCTTTGATACCTCCTCTTAGGGCACTAAAATTGGTCTTTGAGGAAGCCCGGAACCTCTAGTATGTTGCTAGGGAAGTGTAGAAGAGATTTTGGCAGGGTTTGGCCGAGCTTGAGTGCTCAAATTGGTGTGAGGAGGAGGGGGAGGAGGTGTCCTTTTATAGGGGAGGAGAGGGGCACCTTAGGAATATCTCAAAATATTATTTTATATTAAAGTCAAAATCGGTTTATAATGGTTCCAAAGGGTCTTATTTCGAGTCTAAAGTGGGTATGGGTCGAAATCCTATCAACCAATATAATTTAGACAAGTTTAGGATATTATTTTAACCTTATCAATTAGATTTAACTCTAAGTTAAATAATTTAACTTTTACCGTGTCTTTTTGTTTTCTTTCACTATATGGTTAATACACTTACTATAACATGCCAAAAGAACCCCAAATTGTTTATTAGTAATACATATATCCTTATCTAAGTCATTTGGCCGAACCTTAGATTTTTAGGAATAAAATAACAATTAATAATATAATATTTGATTTAAAAACTATTTTGTGTCAATTTTGACACTATTTGATATATGATTTTTGTGAAAGTCATAACAGAATTATATGTTCGAACCAAGTTGATTAGAGCATCACTATTATATCATAGTAACCTAGAAAATTATTGGAATTCATAAAAAGTCTCAAATGACATTTATGTTGGTGTTTATAACATCAATTATGTCAATATTTCATTAATAAGATAATTACTGCATCATCTTTGTGTCATAAATAAATTAAATTATTTGATGTCTAAAAATTACAAATAAAATACCATAATGTAGGAAATCTTTTTAGCTTTCTAATGAATATTTACAATCGAATTTAGCTTATGTATAACCCCATATTAAAAATGCTTTACTTATTAAACTTTGATTTTAACTATTTTAACCTTTCTTGAAATAAATTAAAAATAAATGTCCTAATCTAATCCAAGTGGGCCTAAATGGTCATATTTTATTCCTAAGTTTGTTTTTGGTCGAATTACACTTGTCCAATAGAATTAGGACATGTGTTAGGGTAATATTAATATCATATTTACCCTTAGTTACCCTATTTACTATTAACCGTGGTAAAAAAAGTAAAAAGTTACAATTCACCAAAAAATTATTTTCATCTCATTGAACCACATTTTAGTCCTTGATATTAACCGTGTCTCTCAGATTTTCGAAATTCCATTCACAGAAGCGGTAAAATTAAGTTTTATGCAAAATTCAGTTTTTAACCTACCACTTAGTAGTTTCACTATTCATCAAAAATTGATGTTTTTCAGAACAATGCCAAAATTTCATCCCAAGATATATTTCATATTCCGAATTCAAAATTGAAGTCTATTTTACCAAATTCATAAAATAAAAGTTGCATTAATTAATTTTATAATTAAATCCCGCTGTTAAAACAAATAGCGTGTTTTTAAGAAACAATATCTATCAAAAGATTGACACTTGTTTATGTCTAGTTTAAATGTGAAATTACATCCAATGACCAACATTGTATTAAATTGTAAAAATATATTCTAAATATACTTTAAAACCACTCAAATTAATGATTTATCACTATTAATTATTTCGATTAAAAAAGTTGTTTTTAATTATAATTTAGTAATTTTCACTATTCATCAGAATATGAAAGTTATTCGAAAAGTACCAAAATTTCACCTTAGGCTAAATTCGATACTCCGAATCCAAGAATGAAGTTCATTTTGAAAAATAAGATTTACAGAATTCTAAAAAGTGGTTATTACTATTCATAACGGCTAGTTTTAATAATATTTTAATAGCACATCGTTGTTTAGTGAAACTCGGTATTGCGTATTACACACGCTATCGAGGAAGGTCGCGATTGCGTGTAATGCAAGGCAAGACAAGGATGCGTGTTGTGCAAGCTCCTTTTGGTGTAGCGTACAACACAAGACATTAATAAAATTAAAAAGAATATTTTTTATAAAATCTTGGGCTGTTACAATACATTTACATGAATAATCATTATTCCTTTAATATAGTGTGTTATGATAAGGCTTTTCCAAGTTCGTTTTTCTTGATAAAATATCATGTGAGGGTTAAACAAAGAATAAATACACACATATTTCCACAATAACATTATGATTTTTTTCAATGTACACATATAAAACTTACCTTTCTAATGTATGTGAATATGAGTACATGAAATAGTGTGTTTCACCTAGGTGATGTGATTTCAAGAAGTCATCTTGAGTTAGAGAGGGTGATTTTGATCCTAAAATGTATGATACTATGATCATGAATTTGATCATGTATAGCATCACAATAATAGGAATACACCCATGAAAATAGTGTGAATTTGAATGTGTGATATATGAGATATTATAATGATAAGATATCCGAAAATCGATTAAATACCTTGAGATAACACTTAAAAAATAAAACAAAAATTGTACATGTGTTATAATTTATTCAAAATTATAAAATAATGAATTATATGATATATTAATTAAGTATATATTTAATTAATCTATTTAAATTTCCTTATTGAATGTGTATCTACTATAGGATTTTACTAATTAAAACGAATTCAATATGGGGTAATATTCATTCAACAAGCACTGATCATTCAGATAGGGAGATAGTATATCATGATTGAAATTAATGTAATAAATTTGAGATTATAGTCACTATAAAATATATATTATTTGATGAATAATATAGTATCCAATTGGATGAAGTTAAATCCTTTTGGAAACTAGAAAATCATAATTTAAAAATTATGGAAGGATCCATTGAAGAAGTGGTGGTACTAGTATAAACAACACCATTGAAAAACATAATATACCATTATAGAAAAATATATATTAGGGAAGTATATAATACCTACTCGAAACGTGAATTAAAATTTTTCTACACATGAAATAACTAAAAATTTAATTAGAAGATAATCCATGAAAAATCACAATTTGAACATGAAAAAAAGTAGGGTTTCTCATTGAGGTCGAAGCTTGTAAAATCCATTTGTGATTTTATTTATTTAATTATCTATATTAAATGTGTTTCTGATAGTTGATAGTAGATATAAGATCCCTTAATCCAAACCATGGAACAAGTTATTGAGTAATAGGGGTAAATAAAATAAAAAGTATAAACTCGGTAAATGTTGGGTACACGGATTGACCCCCCCCCCCCCCACAAAATTCCTGGATGATCAATATGGGATCAAAAAGTTGTATCAGAGTGTATCTTTTCCTATGATTTTATCAAAGAAATTTATCAATCATTTATTTTAAAAAATTTATATGAAGTGTATATTTTAAGATGATTCTAAATTTCCTTAGGGGGTAGAATTATTCTTCACTCATATTGATGAAGTAATGAAGGGATCCTCCAAGACTATTAAAATTAAGAAGAAGTGGGAAGAAAATGGTTTATAGAAAACATAAAATAAAGAAGATCAGGATAATTTGAAAAAATAAATTGAAAATGAACCTTTTGAATAAAATATCTCAAGCAATGGCGAGTTTGAGGAAGATGAATATACAAAATAATTTGAATACTTCTACTCTCAATTTCAATAATATATATATTATGTTTTTTAGTAAGTGGTTTCAAATATAATAAATTTTTTTTCCTGGACCTCCTTGTTGAAGAAGAAAAACACGAATAAGATATTAATAATTTGGGAGATGCATTAGGTAAGAATATAACACCTCCCAAAATTTTGTGGTATGTATCTTATTAAATAAATTCAATTCATTAAATATATTACATTGTAAATATCCCTGATCTTAAACAAATTGTGATATACTATTAAATATTAACATGACCATTGGAATAGTAATGGTACCATTATGAATAGTAATGTGGCCATTAGAATAAAAAACTCACTTATAAAATTATAAATAAAATTTCTGTATCAAGAAAATGAAAATATGATATATTTAAACAATATAGTAAGTAAATAAGTTTTTTATAAATGATAAATTAAGTGTTTGTATTTTTGTAAAAGTTAAGTGTTTATTTATAATTTTATAATTAATATAATGATTTAAAATAATATTAAATTTAATAAAATAGATTCATAAATGTATTTATTATATTCTTATTATTATAGGATAATTTTATAGGATCTCAATTAATTTTTTAAAGTGTTATAAACTCAGTTACAATTTTAAAATTGGTATTTTTTGAATAAATTATTATATTAATTAAAAGTCAAATTTATCATATTTTTTTAAAAAAATATTAAAAAATGGATTCCAGTTTTGAAATCTACACATTTAAATGTTATTAGGATGATTTTTGCTATTTTTCTGAAAGACTTGAATTTTTGTTGAATATTGAAATATGGCAATTTACAGTATTACCTAAAACTAGGAATTATTCAGTCATTGATAATGTATGTCAGGTGAGAGAACCATTATATAAAACCCTCCTTCTAAATTTATATTATTTAGTCATTAGAATAATCACTATTCCTAGTTTGGATCCAAAATAATAAACTAATTAAAAAAATAATAAAAAATACCCCTCTCTTCCACTATAAATACCACCCCTCACCACATCTTCTCCTCACACCACCATAGCCTTGAAGCTTAAAAAATTTATACCCAATAACTCTCCCAATACTCTAAACCAATTTTTAGTATTTCTAGTCTCACCAAAAGTCCATTTTAATGTTCCTTAAGAAGGTTCTCAAGGAGATGAATTCAAGAGGTAAAATCCCCTTTTGTTCTTTTAATTTTATTTTAATTTCTTTTCTTTTATTATCATTTAATTACCTCCTCTATACAAATATGAATGATAAATAAATTAACTTAAATATAATATAATTTTATTATGTTAAATTAATATTATTATCAAACCCATTCTCCTCTCCATTTTATTCAAAAAAAAAACTTCATCTGTGATGTGTCGATTTACCATCATCATGGATGATGCATTTTAAATTTCTGTTACCACCTTCAAGGCTAGTCATAAAACAATTATTATGGTTGAATAAGATTTTTTTATAAATTTTAGAATTCTTATAGTGTTCTATAACGATTATCTATAAATAATATCAATTAATAAAACAAATGTAATTTGTAATAGTTGAAAAATCCCAAAATAATCTAAAGGGCTATCATTAACAATTTCTATAATGAATCATCATCATAAATGAAAAAAATTAAATATAAGATCATTTATTTTTCTATATTTTCATTAATGACATATATTTTCAATTCTGGATAACTATTTATATTTTACATGATCTTCCATACATGTTTACAAGTGAAATAATCATGAAACCCAAAGAAATGAACACTCTTGACTAATGAAATTTAATCTTATAACTCATCGAAAAGGACATAAATGACTTTAATAAAATTATAATATATTAAATATATGTTTAATAGGTTATTAACTGAATTATTAATGAATATAATTTCATTATATATGATATTAATTACAAGTACAAAACACTTTCGGAAAAAAAGGTAAGGGATTATCTTCAAAGCCCATTTTTTCCTTTCCATTTCGGTGTCTCTCTATTTACCCCAATAAAAGTCTTAATTATTTTTATAACTTTTTTCTAAATTATATTTATATGTTCCAAAATTATTTATCTAGATCAATTCATCCCTATTTTATGTGTATACACATGTTTTTATGTGGTTCCCTTTTCAATTCATCTCGCTAAGCAATCTCGATTTATGGAAACTTCTTAATATATTACCCATTTTTATGTACACTCCATAATATGTTTTAAGGCTCTAATATTTTTCTAAAAACAACTTTTTCATAAAAAACCCAAATTATTTCATTTCTAATTTTATGAAAACAATTAAATTTTTATCTACATTAAAAACTCTTTAATATTTTCCCTTATACCTTATTAAAGTGGATAATTTATAATGTTTCTTAAGAACTATCTTTACAGGTTTTCACTTCAGTTAGACATCATTTATCGTGATCTATTCCTATTTAAACTTATTTATTTCCAATTATTAATTAAATCCATTCTTACATGGACACCATTAGGATATTCCTCTGGTTATTCCAGATTCACCACTTATTCCTTATGTGTGGTGTATTTATATGTCCATTTTATTTATGATCATCATTCATTGATGATTTCATTAAATATCCACATTTCTTGTATCATCTATTTTATTATTGTTATATCCAAATACTATGCTTACATACAATGTTCACTTTAAATGTTTTTTATTGAATTGATTCTATGTATGACGAATGTTTTGGACTTCTAGTGATGGGTGGGGACCAGTTATATATAGCCCCCCAATGCATTAGTAGGTCTCATGAGGCAATGATGTTAGCGACTAACCCTTCTTGTTTGTATCAATGTAGAATCAGATGGGTTTTTACTAATAGAAATAAACCGTCTTGATGGTATAATGTTTCATGTGACATATACATGATTTCTAATAAATAATCATTTTCTTTATTCAGTATTAATTTATAACATTCCATTACGTTTCAATATGAAAAAATTTGTTGTTTTATTTTCATTCACATTGTATTGATGGAATGTGTTTTTAATATTATGTACCTTACCACAATGGCTATGCATTAATGATATTGATTCACTTATTATTGTTTCATATAACATTTAATATTAATTTGAGCTCACCCTTTTATTTTTTTCCTTCCACATATTAAGATGATGGAATCGTTGATTAAGTTTCAAGAAGCAGTATATTTTCTTTGTTTGTCTTCTATTTTTAATTACCAATGTAATAAGGGAACCAGATATGTATTAAGTTCTTCAACAATACTAAATTGATCAATCATTGGTGATGTGATCTCTTTTATCTAGGACATTTTTATAAAATAACCATCAACTCTAGGCTGTAGGGATTATAGTTTATATAATGAAATCTGAAATTTGAAATTGTCTTACATACATTGTTAATGCTAAAGAAGAATAGGTTCCTCTTATAGTAAAATTAGTTAATTAATTAAAGTAGGATTGTAAAGGATGTTTTATTAATTCCTCGTGAGTTATTATTGTTTTCATGAATTAATATATAAATATGAAACATTGTTCAATGCTACCATGAGTAAAATATATATTTTTCTTAAGGAATAAATATGTAAGGTAAAATATAATGATCTTCTAGTGGAAGAAAATAAAATGTTTCATGAAGAACATATTTAGATGATACATGATCTATAAGTATCACATAAAGCTTATACAAGTTTCATGGAATCACAATTAGATGTTTAATCTAAATGAATAAATGTCCTTGACAACTCATTGAACTAATGTTGTAGATAACATGAGGATCAAATTAATAAAATGTAAATTTAATGTGAATGAATAATGAAATCAATTAAAAATTAATGTTTTTCCCTTAGTCTCAACAATATAGTTAACAATACTTCAAGTAAAAAAATTTGAAGGATACACATGTTGGATAATTTCAAGCTGCAGAGAATAATTTTGTAACCCAAACATATTAAGAGATTCAATCTTTAAATAGGGGTTTTACTATACATATTTTTGTTGGGAATCATGTGTCTAAAGAGTATAATATTGGTGGAATTTTTTTCTAAAACTCATATTGTCATCAACCATCTAAAATAACACAGAAGATGGTAACACATAACCTAGTTAATTATGTTTCTATTAGTGTAATATAAACTATTAGTATAGGTTCAACTCCAAAATTCAGATTGATGTGGGTAAATAAAAATGACAATGAGTATACAAAAAAACATGTGTAAATAATTGAATGATCATGAAAAATAACTCCAAAAATGATACTCCAAATAAGGAATGTAAAACCCATAAATATTATGGTACTAAATCTAGTCAGACTAGTTTTAAAAATAAAAGATTTAGATTCGTTGGATACATTTTTTGATGTTTTATGTTTTTTCATTAAGATTTTATTTGTTATAACACCATAAAAATGTATAAATACTAAAAAAATGAATATATTAAGGGGTTTTATAGTATAAAAATGATGAAATATACTAAATAGTAGAATATTCCATAGATGAATATAAATCTATACAATATAAATATATTCAAATACCATGATGATTTTTCTAAATAATGCAAAATATGTAGTCATATGGAAGAATATTGGTTATATTCAAATTAAAAGTTAAATTGCTCTAAACATATGAATAGAGGACCACAACCTAGATAGGATAAAGTCATAAAGGGTGGGGAATAGGTTTACTTAGGATATAAACTGGTGGACAAAGATGTTCAATAGATGAAAATTTCTGAACAAACTACTTCTAATAATATTTATACTATGGATGTAAATAATTTCATTTTAACCATGAAAAGATTCATCTACTATTGAACGAGATGTTATACCATAGACCACTGAAAATAGGCCACTATAGTTAAAATTAATGGAAGAAATATGTAATAAAAATGAGAATCAATCAGGGAAACAAACATGATGATGAGATTTATTAAATGAATTATTGAAGAAGATGTTGATATTTTACCCATGAAATGTACATAAAAACATTGAAAAACCCATGTGTAATTTCCAATGAAAAATATTTTTAGAAATAATTCTTATTATTCTTGAGATCAATTTAAATATATTGAATAAATAGAAAAGGCTAAACATTATGTACAATATGTGAAAAGGAAAAAAGGAAAATATTTTTTTCAACAAGATGAATAACTCAAATATCATGGGAGGTTTTCAATAAATAGTAGTTGGAGTGCTTAAAAATTAAATAGATGGTCTAAGAAGTCTGGAAATAATTAAGTAAATCACCTGAATTTTTTATATACTCCAAAAGAGATGTTGAAGATAAAAAATCTTCAATCAGGGGAAGTTACTATAATACTATAAAATATGAAGATAAATAATCCAAACAAGAAAATGATGAATGACAATAATGATTCCATACATGATAAGAAATAAAATAATTTTAAACCATACATAATACTAAAGATTCTAAAAAACATTAGAGTTATAAGGAAATGAGTCTTTGGGATGAGAGAAAAAGGCCATCCTTTTTACACTTTTTATGAATCTTATGATAAGTCCCACTTATTCCCATAATTATTTTGTATTATTTGTGAGCTTACTTTTTAGGGAATTGAAGGTGAATCTCTTTACCAAGAGGTGAGTTTAATAGAAAACTGGAAGACATAATTGTAGAATTTTTAGTAATGATATAATAAAAATGTGATTTTTTATGCAATGGTAGATTATTAACATAAAACATTGAATACTATTTGATGAAATTATCAATCGGGAAAATATTGAGCGTACAACCCTTGTAGTGGAAAAAACATAAAGGAGATGTTGATAATGTTTGTTTCATGAATATCTCGATGTTTTGGTCTTCTCTAAAGAAGTTTAATATGAAGTTACCTAATTACTTGTCTTACCCTCTCCCTGATTATGTCAAATATATTAATATTGGTGTAGTGTTGGTCGATGATTAAGGTCATACAACGAGGATTTAATTATTTTTCATTTAAAATTAATGATTTATATATTTAGTGAAGTGAAAGGTATATATTTCTTAAAGGAAATTTTTTTATACTTCCCCAAGGATGAAAAATATAGATATATTATAAAATCCTATATCATTTAATAGAACTAAATGATATCATAATAAAACCACTCTTATATTCTATACAAGGTTGTCCTAAGTAGACAAATTGATGACTAGAAAAATGATAATTTCTAATGAAATAAGTGGTAACATCCTCCTCATTACAAGTTTACCAGATGGATCATTTCCATGTATTGTTAATAATGTAAAGAAAAGAAATTCACATTATTTAAGAAAATGGTACTAAAAACAAACCCATAGTGGGAGATTGAAAAAACCATATAGATAGTTAGTGAGTATTGTTATAATTGCTTCCAAAATATAATAGTGAACCTGTACATGTTTGAATGTCGATGTGAATATTTAATTAACTATTTCTATTTTTTAAAATTCCAAAAAGCATATATATATATTTTTTATTTTAAATTGTATAAAATATATACATGATTTAATTAATATCATGTTTTTTAAATTTATATCTCATATGCATTAAATCATTTAGATAATATTATGAGCATAATTTTGTTCTTTGGTTTATTTTCAGTATTAAATTATAATATGTATTGTATTATATATCTTTTTTTACATTTTTTTATGAGGAAACACACTTTTTTAACTATTCTGTAATGGTGAAACATCATTTTGATCCTTTTAGAAGGGTAAATGCATCATTGTGTAAAGGTAACCATGCCCTTTCCTTTGTCACAATGGTATCCTTGATATTTTGTATGTTATGTAAAGGTAACCACCTGATTCTTGACCTCACATAATGGTATCAAAGGAGTTTTGTAATGTTATCTGAGTTTCATATATATGATATAAGGCTTTCCCCATCATTATGAAAGGGTACCATCACTATGTAAGGGTTTCCTCACTATTATATAAGGGTACAAGAGAGTTTTCATATCCCATGTAAGGGTGGTATTATTGATGTTTTATAATGGTACAAACGAGTATCCATTACCCGTGTAAAGGTAACTTGTATAGGGGTCAATCCCAACTTGTGAAAGGATAAACTGAGTTTTTCATTTCACATGTAAGGGTAAATGAATACCTGCATAAAGGTATATATAGTAGTATATTTATCTTCATTTCTACCTATATATAGTTAATGGTGGCATGTAATAGTATCATTGTTCACCATAAAATGAATCACAACTGATAACGGTAATGGTATCATGTATATTTGATCTAAAAGTAGAAAAATATAATGGTAGCTTATATATTTATTATATTGGTATCAAAAAAATTATTATAGAATATATATTTGTTCTATTGGTAGAAAAACTATAATAAAATCATGTATATTTATACAAGTGGAAGCACAATAGAAAATGTACCAATAACATACCATCAATAGTTGAAAAGTATTTACAGTATTAGAAACAATTGTGCTAGAATATTCTCTATTTCAATGGATGTGATAGAAAGTATATTCATTCTTCACAAAAAAAATATATCTTCTTCATTTCATTATAGTATGTGAATATGTTTCATAGTATCATGACATAAACTGGTATTAAATACTCTTTTAAAATGCTACATCTTATAAAAAATATGATTACTGTTATTTTAATTTTTAATAGATTATATTTTTTAAGTAATACAACGAGATGTTTTATTAAATATTTTGATCAGGAATTAATTATACAAACACACATGAAGTATTTTTTAAATAATTTACTTTTTTTCAATGTCTTGATGATTTGATGAACTCTATGTTACTTAAATTTATTATAATTATTTTATTAATTTAAAAACCAATTGTAAAATGAGAAAACTATATTGGAAAATAGTTCATTATTTTTTGTATTCCATAATATGTTTTTTAAATATTTTAACTAAAAGTATTTGAGAGAAATTAATTTTACTTATTTATTTTTATGAAAATATTTAATATAATATAACAAGAATACTTGATGTTTTTATACTATGTATAATGTATGAATAAAATCAAAAAAAATCTCTAAATACATTCCATATTTAAATAAGAAATGAAATGGTTCGATGAATTAATTTCTATCGATTAATGGGTGGGGATATGTTTAAGAAATGTCTATAAAATAAGAATCAACTTTTCTTGATTAACATTAGTGATTTATCTATAAATAATGAAAAACAAATGAAGTGAAACACATATAATAAGATAAATGTAAGAATTTTGTGTTGTTTTTTAGAATTATTTTTATAAACTTACACTAAACATAAAAAAATAAATTCTTCAATTTTTTTAATTATTATTTTGTACGATATCTTCAATTAGTAGCAATTTTTTTTAAACAACCACTAAATAGTTATAAAAATGTTTTCACATTTACTCTCTCTAATGCCACTAATATATTTAAAAAAAACGTCGCATGAACCCCCACCCCCCCACAAAAAATGCTCTTGACCATAGTCTCACCCTCACCACTGCTCGACACTAATCTGAGACTCTCACCATTGGCCTCACCCTCCCCACCACTTGAAACCGGTACGACGCCACCAGAGATTCCTCATAATTCCCTCAGCACCGCTCAATTTCATACCCCTCTTGACTACCCCTTCACCATTTCTCAATGTCGGAACCCAAAAAGACCTCCCCTTGAAGTCGATCAATGTCGAAGCAACTGGCCCCTCAGTCTTGATGGAAAATTCATCTCTCTGATTCAATGACAACCTCTATTCCATTAGTCTATCAATGTTATTTGGGATGATATTTATTATATTCATTTCCCCCTATTCATTGTATGTTTATTTTGATATACATTTATGGATAAATTGTGAAATAGAGTTTGGTTTAGTTTTTTAACTCTTCGAGTTCTCCTTCTATTCTTATTGTTTAGTATATTTATAAATTGTTTATATTTAAGGGGTAGTTTGGAAAAAAAATTTATGGTGTTTATTTGTGTTATAGTTTGAGATAGTTACCCTCTCTATAATTTAAATTTATTTAAATGATTTAATAAAAAATGTGAAATTTTCTTAGGTTTGAATTTTTAGTGTGAACATTATTATTTGATAATGGAGCTCAATTATTTAAGAATGATACTAAGTGTGTTGATAAGGGATAAATTGTATATATGAATTTATTTTAAGGAAATAAATTCTAAATTAATTAAAAAATATTTCTAATTGGTTAAATGGTGAAATAATTGAGGAAACTGATGTTATCATTTTTAGAGAATTAATAAAAAAATTTGTGTGATTATATTATTTATTAGTTCTATTTCAATTTGTTATTATGCAGTGTATTGTTACAAATGGTTAAATAAATCATGAAATTCATTTTGGTTATCAATTGTGTGTATGGATTATAGACATATATTTATTTTATGATCTATTGGTAATTTAATATTGTAATATAAATTGATAAATAAAATTTCACAAGAATTATTAAATCATGTATGTTTACAGGTTAATAAACATTTAAAATAAAAAATCTCTTCATTATGAAAGATAAATGTATTTTATTTATATATATAATAATATATTTATATTTTATATTCTATTGTGTAGGAATTCAAGTACATATGGATAAAAGTTGGATTACTTTACCTAACAACACATATCAGTATATTAGGTGTTTGAATTTGTTTTTCAGTTTTGGATTTCAAAATCTTTCTATAGATTTATGTTTCAATTTTCCATGTACTAATTAAAAATTTATACAACTGATAAAGGGAGATAATCATAGAGAATGGATCAGTATAGACATTTTTTTCTATTATTTATATTGTCAAAATGAACATGTAAATGCCCCCAAGAGTGAATAATCATGTTTAAAATTGATAAAAGATGACTTTATCATATTATGGAAACTCTATAAACAATGTGAAATTTCACTAGTTATAGTTGTTGATTTTTCATATATAAATGAAAATTTCAGGACTATAGTATAACCTGAACAAGATGATAATATATTAACGGATGATGGTGAGGAGACAAATGTAATTGAAAAAAGTACAGAGAAAATAACTGAGTTTTGAAAATTTATTACAGTGGGAAATAATAATTTTATAATGGTTGATTCAAATATTCAAAATTTACTTTTCTGATAAATTTTTACTATATATATTGTTTATGTGGATTTAAAAATAAATTAATGACCTTGCTATTTTAATTTTTGTTTGATGCATTTGTTAATGCTAAGATCCTTGTATCATTTTATAGTATGAAGAAGACAATTATCAATCTCAAACTCAATTATATAATAATTAATTATTGTCTAAATGAATTAATTATTCCAGTGAATGAATTTCATAATAGATAAAAGTGTAAAAGATGTTGTAATTGTTGACATAAATCAACAAATATTGATATCATCTTGAATCTGGGTACTACAACAAAGAAACAGAAACCAAAAATTGATGTGATTGTTTCACATTACTTTCCATTTAAACCATTATTGGAATTATTAATTACGTTATCTAGAACTACTGAACATATTTAGTGTCATTCTTTCAATAATAATAATGCTGATTTCATACGGTATCCACAAGAATAAAAATTTTAAAAGATGTTCAATTCATTATATCCAAATTTATTTTGCAATATGATAAATATACGTTTTGTATTGGCATCTGATGGATTAAATCCTTTTTGAACACTATGTAGTAGTTACAAAAAAATTCTAGGTATTTTGATCCCATATAATCTACCTCCCGGGTTGTGTATGAAACAAACATCATTCATCATTTTAATGATTAAACAAGGAAATGGAATTCTTGGAAATGTAATTTATGTCTACCTTCATCCTCTTATTAAATAATTACATGAGTTGAAGAATGATTCTATATAATAATATGATATATCTACCATGGTAATTTAACAAATGAATGTTTCCCTTGTGTGGACCATAAGTGAATTTTATGGGCTAGTTAATTTTGCTGATTATAACATACACACTAATTGTATTTTATAGTCTGTTACATTGATTTTGAGACTCAATATCTACCTTTTAGTCGAAATTATTGTTTCATGTATCATCATCACTTCCTTGATAAATGTCAAAGATATCTATTTATGATGTCATGAATCAATGGAAAATTTGATTTGTAGATTCCTCCAAATTTTATTTGGGGATAAAAAATATTGAAATAATTATCAAATGATGGTAAAGTGTTTGGAAAATATTTTCATTTTAATGAAAGTGGGAGTTGAAAACTTTCTTAATCTGTGCTGTCTTAAGCTTGATTTGGCCGGAATGCTCAAGTTCTGTATTGGTTTTTTGCTGCTGGTCCTTCCTTGCACCTGTATTGTTGCGGACTTACTGAGATGATGTGCTGATTGTTTAATATATGCTTTGACAAGTGTTAATCCTGCACTGGATTTTGAAGTTCCAGAATGATGAAGATATGGTGGGGCTGATCATTCATATCTTCTTCTGTAATCTTTTGATGATTCTTACCAGGTTTTTAAAGTTGTATCTTTGTTGGTCTTTTCTATATTTAAGATGGTGTATTCATTTTACACCTTGGGATTTTCTTGTAACCTTTTTATTTAATAAATTTCTTTTGGCATGGATTGGGTAACCAATCCATGTCGCCTCTTTGAAAAAAATGAAAGTGGGAAAAAGTGTAAAAAACTAGTTACAATTAGAGGACAACAATGGATGAAAAAGCCTGTTTTTCAAACATCCATATTTGGAAGTTAATTTATTATTTTGTAATCAAGAAATTATGAACAATGAGTGTAATGTATGTGATAATATATAGTTTTTATATATTTATGAGTAGATAAAATCAATGAAACATCTAATGTCTCAAAAGGGTATAAAATTAATCAATATCAAACATTATTTATATCCCAATGAAAATGGGAAGTATCTAAAATCCAATTTCACAATGAAAATTTATAAAAAAGAAGATTTCATTCTAAGATAAAAAGATTTGAATGTTTTGAATGTATATTTTATTAATTGTTCAATATATGATTATTTGATTCATTATTTGGCACATGGATTAAAATTTATGACTCACGTGTCTTAAGGGAGTAGTTGAAACCAATGACTGTGAACAATATGTTACCATAATTAACTACTATTCTAATAGAAATTTGATGATTATATAGAAATATTTTTTCATAATTCATTAAACCCCAGTAAATTAGATAAACATTTGTAATGAATTGTACATATTATATTTCATTTGAATATGTTCTTTCCCCCATTATATTTCATTATGATGATTCATATGATGAAAAAATTGTATGAACAAGATAAAATTATTGGGCCCATAAATTTTTGATGAATGTATCCTATGGAGAGAAATTTTATTTTAATATGGTTTTCATTATAAAATTATGATTTTAACATTGATTATTTAAAAATATTATTTATTAATTTCATAAAATTTTTATTAGGCATCTTAGTTATTTGAAATCTTATATAAAAAATAAATCCCATCCAAAAGGTTCTATTGCAGAATGTTACCATGGTGAAGGGTGTATAACCATATGTTCATGGTATTAGGATTTGATAGAGATAATATTCAATCATTTGGTACTTTTAATGATAATCCAAGTCAATTGTGCATTGACAATTAGCATTCATTTTTTCCAACATTAGGTAAATAATTGAGAAGCGCCTCTTCATTCTCATTGATATATATCAAGTTACGATAAACACATAGATATTTTCAAATAAATATTAATATAATCTATCCCTATATATGATAATTTAGGAAAGAAACAAAGAAATACCTTAGGGAAAAAACTCATAAAAAGGTAAACATAATAAAATTTGATACAAAAGAAATTTTTTAATTATTTAGAAATCATGTCTGTTCTAAATATAATAAAAATCATGAATATGTTGATAATTATCAACAAAAATTAAAAAAATATTCAACTTATATAGGTAATAAATTATTATAATTGAAATAAATTATCATAAGATTTGAAATTTTTAGCTTCATTTCCATTGAAGCATGATATGAGATTCGATTCATACAATATTGTGGTTTTATGTTTCCTAAATTTGATTATAATATGGTATTTATAATATAGAATAGTTTTATATTCATAGTTACATATCAATGTCACTACAGAAATTTTACTAATATTATTCAGTTAAATTATCATGGGAAATATTCAATTGTGTAATATAAATATAATTTGGTCAATATTAACATGTTTATAAATAATTATTCATTACAAATTACTTATGTCAATTTCTATCGATTGATTGATACTTGTTTTTAGGAAGAACATAATAATTATATTATGGATTCCCATGAAAAATAACATTTTATGTTGATAATATATTGGATGATATGTGTAGTGTTTTTTCATATTAAAAAGAGAGGCATGTATGATATGTGTGATGAAAGTGAAATATTTTTTATATGGTAAACCCCATAATGAAAAACAAACTGATTTTTTTGTAAATGATGATATTTAAAATTTTATTCATTCGAGGGAGACTAAATAAGATTTGGAATGTGTATAAGAAGAATTAATAATGATTATAATGGAACCTAATAAAACAATAACCATTCATGATTAGATTTTGTAAACAGTTTTTTAATGTTAATAAATAATAGGAATGAATTATAGGATATTATTAAATTCATGGAGTATTTTTTTATATTAAGAAATGTAATTAATTTTTTTATAGACAGGGTTTGTAGGAAGAGGTTTAGTGTCAGTAACCAATCTACACCATAGATTTCACATTATCCCTTGATGACATAATATAGAATTCATATCATACCATGCACAAGTTTTTTATATTATTTCATATTATCATAACAAACATTCATCCACAAGCATGAATTCTAATAATGATGTCAAGGAATTAAAAATGATAAACAATGATTGGGTCTCTACATTAGTGAGTATGTTGGATATTGTGTTTCACAAGATGACTGAATTTATTCCTAATGAAACAATAATTCTCATTGGGGGAGAAGGAGAGTAAAATTTCATAAATTTACACTTATATTATTCAATTAAGTTGTTATTTTTTATAAAATATTTTCTGTCAAATGAATTTTTTTAAAAAAAAAATTCTATAAATAGTAGACTTCAATTCTATGAATAATCTACATTATAATATTGTGGTAATTTTGATAACACACAGGGTTATTCCATATTAGAAATTTTCATTTACTCCTAATATGAAATTTATATGGAATTCAAAAGATAAGATACTTAATTCATCATATCATTGATTTTTATAATATATTATAGTTTTTCATCGAGTATGAGTGTATTTTTCCAAACCATATTAAATTTTATGATTTATAGTATTGTGTAGATGAGTTATTTCATTGTTCTATTAAAATTAATTAGTTTCTTACATTAGTGTTTCTTGATCAATATATAATATGGTGATATGTTTCTCCCTTGGATACTTATTTTTCATGTTCCTTTTAACATCTTATATTTATCCTTCACTTGAATTCTTAAGAATAAATCATGTTTTTGATAATAAAAAGTGGTATATAATCCAGTGTTTGTAAAGAAAATATTATATCCAAAATAATATTTATGTTATTAGAAGTGTGATAACTATTGATAAAATTATCTATTTTTTCATTGTTATCAAAATATAAATATAGGAATCTTTTTTCATAGTATAAAATTAGAATATGATAAAGAAATTATTATAGTTTTGACATGAAAGATTTATGATTCTATAAGATTCATGTAAAGTATTATTTATAGCAAGGATAACTAAATAATTCTTTATCCATTTTTAAATAGGTGATGATTAAGAATGAAAAATTGGAAAGGTTAACCAGAGGTAATATAGATCTATCTGTATGATCTTAACATGAGACCTTTCTTTGAATATCGAATTCATGAAATCCATCTCTATGTTGATGTTTATACTTTAATTCATGTATAAAAAAATGATTTAATTGAATACAATGGTTATGATCCAGAGTGATACCGGTATTAATAAAATATAATGGCTATTGGTTGTTGAATATTTATATTAATTAATTATTAAAAATTGATAGTTTTAGTCTATAAATTTCATGTTTTGAATATATTTTGGTCATCTAGAAAATTGTGATCACGGCTATAATTATTGGATGAGATGGTTTTCACAATGGGAAACTGATTTAGAAAGATTGACTTAGTGTTTCACAATATTTGAGATATAAATATATATATATATAAGATTTAAAGAATTATTTGTGTTTATAAAAACAATATATACTACGAAATTTATAGTATGGCCAAATCAGCTGAGGCAACCAAATGACATGATAATGCAATACTAGTTTTCTTTACCATAGCATGTCATGTATCTCCCAACTCATTTGATGGCATCATATATTATGATACTTTTGGTAATGTTCATGGATAGTAATATTCCATTATTATACCTCAAAAAACTAGAATTTAGTTCAAATCATGTATTGTTTTAATTGATTTTCATTTATTATTCATTAATTATGATCATTTTTTATGTGGGGTTAACTCTGTTAAATTTAGGCATCAATGGAAGGAAGTGGGGAATGAGGTGATGAGGAGAAACACGACTGAGTAATACAAGGTGAGGGTCATGCATCTTAGTAAAGTATATAAGAATCATGTTAGTATTGACCTATTATGAAACGTGACATTTTTTAAACAATGATGTAGTTTAATTGTTTATTATATTTATTGTATTGTTTTTCGATATTTGGATGTTATGATTTTTTTTATACTGTATTAATTTCCTATTTTATGTATATATATTTTTTGTACTAGTTTTTTTCTGGATCAATGGACAACACATTTAGGTGTTTTTAAAACCACATGAATTTAAATCATTTTAACTAACACATACTCAATAGTAGTGGTTAAAAATTCTGGTAATAAAATATATGTTGTTAAGACCACCGCAAAATATTCAAAATTTCGTTAGTGTGATAAAAAAATCAGATTCAACATTAGACTCTCTATTGCAGATGTGGATGGAGATCATCGAGCAACCTCAACATCCATATGATTTGGTCATCTATTTAAAACATTAATCAAGTAATTTTTTGTTAAAACTTTAGTTCTTTTGTTTATTATAAAGTATCTGTATAAGATTTTCCCAATCAATATAAATTTTAGTATTTTTTTTATTCTACCAAAAAAAGGGTCGTACTTGGGTAACATCTTTGGATAAAAATTCCAGGTTGAATAGGTTTTGACTCCTAAACAATTCATGTCGGTTGTTCCTCTGGGTACTGTAAAACGTAGGGTCTATTAATATCATACCACACCTTTAAAAGTGTTTTTTAGTATGCGTAAAGATCAACTAATAGAGTATAGAAAATTGAAGAGTAGAGTGGGATCTTGGTGATCCGAACCACTATAAAAATACAATGTTCAAAAAATAATTTCTATTGAGTAGTATTACATATAATCAAATATATTATTTCATTATATATTAAAAAACATTGATTTATTATTGTATTTAAATTTCCTTAAAGGACTACTTACTATCCCTCTAGTATATTATATCCTTCTATCTCAAAATAATTATTAGAATCAATGGTAAATCGATTAGGATAATGGTTTTATTGTTTATATATTTTATATACTAACCATATCCAAGAACTAATAGTCTATGGAATTAGATCAGTTCTAGGATATAGTAGGTGTTAATGAAAATGGTGGTTGTATACCTCAAAATACTAATTTATTTTATGGCATTTATTATTGGTGTTGAAAGGATTGAAAGAAAAAATACTTGAAGGAGTTAAGTTTGGATCATAGTAAGATCATAAATAAACCATATGAATTACCTAAATCTAATCTAGAGACACTTTTAGGAAACAATATGAAAAAAAATCTGAATTATAAAAAAATTATTTTTTGTGAGTACAAGTTAGTATAATAATGTTTCAACATGTATGTTAGAAAATGAAATTTAGAGAATTCCAAAATAAACTCATTATTGGTTGGTCAAACATAAAACAACCAATTTGGGAATAATTTATGAAGAATTTTCATATTTTAGGATAGGAGAAGATGGTCGAGTGAACCATTTATTTCGATGTTTTATAATTTTTATAAAGGGAATGATTGAAGTTGGTGAATTACGGGGAAATAAAGATATAGTTGAAATGGTATTGATATAATTACCAAAAATATGGCATGTATTGAAATTAATGATCAATTGAAGTAATAATTTTTCAGAATATACATTATATGAACAAAAATTTTCATTAAAACACTATATAAATGAATTGAAAAAACCCTATGAGGAGTCTACAAAAGAGATGGGTATTTATTTTATATATAATATTAATAAATCCTCTAACACTAATGAATATGATATCTAGTAAAGTGATATATTGATGTCTTATTTTAGTAAGAATCATTACATGTTTATGAAAAAAATAGAGGAAGGATGTAATTTAAAATAAAGAACAAAAAGTGTTAAAGAATTGTAATTATTAAAATTATAATGATATTTCTAAATTAACATGTTATTAGTTTATGAATAAAATACACATTAGGAAAGATTGAACTAACTTAATCATTTAAATAAAAACAAATAAAAAGGATGAATGAAAACAAACCATTGTTTGTAGGATTGGATTGGGTAGATAGTTCATATTTATGTGGTGACATTATAAGTGAACAGGAGTCAAAGAACCATGATTTTATGTAAATAAGTTAAGTGGTACATTACTCATTTTAAACTCAATTTAAAAAACCTTATAATTTTGATAATAATATAATCATTGATGATGAAAAAAAATTAAATTTATTCTTTATTGTATTGAAATTATATTAATTTAAAAGTAAAATAATAGTATAGATATAATGAGAAATTGATGAATGATAGTTTTAGTATTAATGAAAAATATAATTTTATAAAAATTTATAAAATAAATTTTACAATGAAAATAAAAAAATTTATCGTGAATGTGAAAAAATAAATATCTTAATTTCTCAAAATTGAGAAATATGAAAAGAATTTTGATTCTAATATACTAAAACTAAAATAATAAAATAACTAAATTATATTTTTTATACAGGTAAGTGATAAATACCATTAAATAAAATTAAATTCAGTCATGGAGGATATGACAAATGTTGATAATACATTTATTAATCATAATAAATAAAATAAAGAAAATTATAAATATAGAATCTAGTTCTAATTAAAATTACTATACTGATTTATAAGTTATTCAAAAATGGAATATTAATTTTAAAATTCAAGTATCTAATCTTAATGAAATCGTATCTAAATTTTTCATGGAAAAGAGATATAAGATAAACTGATGCCTATAGAGAAAGAAAACTATAACAAGAGAGTGTTTTTATAACAACTTTTCACCAATGATGAATATGGATACTTTTTTAAAACCTCAAGAGAATTTATTTTGAGTTTAACATGATTTAAAATTAGAATACAAGAGAATTATAATAATGAATGTTTTTTGTGATGTACACTATCATTTGGGCATAATAAAACATTTAGTGTTGAATATTTTTTTCAGAGAGGCTAGAAAATGTTTTTTGAAATCTATTTGGGTACAAAAATATTCTACTACTAACATTATTGGACCAAAATTAGCATGGGTACTGAAACATTCTACTTGATAGATATATTTTATGAAATTTACATTAGAATTATCAATGGTTAATATTATCTAGATTATTGGTGTTCTAGACATAGGGAAGGTTATATTTAAAATTTTATATCTTTTATTTCATGTAATAGAGGCCTAGTATCACTTGGAGACAACTAGAAATGTTATTTTTGAAAATGATGAATTTAATGTTTTGAAAGAAACTATTTTATTTTCTAAAAATAGAAAACACAATAATTATATTATTTATTTTCCTGATATGACCACAATTAAAATTAAGTGTTTGAATGTTTTATAAGAATATTATAGGTGGTGTAAAAGGAGATATGAATGTGGTAACTTCATACTATTGTAGAAATTTTCAAATAATGAAAAAGGTATAAAATTTCCAAATTTTAAAAATATGTGTTTTGTCTATGATTCATGTTTAATGGGTAATAATCATAATGAATGGTTTAAATTTATGAATTATGTTGGTGAATGTAGATTTCATGAATTGATACATATTGACTTATTTCTTCTAATATAAACACTATGTTTAGGAGGAATTAAATTTTCTGTTTTAATTTTTTATAATGATATTTCATTTATTTAGAGATATTTCATAAAATATAAAAGTGAAACTATATCACAGTTTGTAGTTTCTATATAATTATACAAAATTTAAAAAATCCATTAATAATATCTACAATAATTAATAGTTTTGTGGAATTAATAAATTTATAATATGACAAATTTTATGAATAAAATTGATACAAAAGTTATTCATCTATACCTAGGGAACAAGAAAATAATTATGTGGTTGAAAGAAGGTATAATTAAATTCCCAAAATGTACTTATAAATGATTATTGTGCTTCATGTGCCTAAATATTTTTGGGTTATAGTTTTTAATATAAATTTTTATTATTAAAATATATTTTCTATTAGATATTTCTTTAAAAAAATGCCTTAAGTAATTTTTATTGGGTGTCAACCCTAAATTTGATGTTTTAATTTTCTTATTTGAATTTTTTTATTCTAAATAAAAATAATAATTTAGAAAAGATCGATTTTAAATGTTTTGAAGGGTTATTTTTAGGTTATTCTGATAATAGTAAGGCACATAGAGTTTTCAAAAAGAGAACATTAATTGTTTAGGAATCTATGCAAAGTTAATTTGAAGACAATTAAAATATCAGCCTGAATTTATATTTAAATAAATATGATCAATATTTCATAGAAATCAACATTAATGTTAAAATTGTACATGAAAATGATAAATCAATAGTTTAGGGAGAGAAAATTTCTTATCAAATTGAACTTAATGAGAGGAAAACTAATACAGGCCATACCTCTTAAAAATTAATTAGGAATGTTAAAAGTAACATACCATTATGTAATTTCATATAATTTAATACCCTATATTTGATCATCCTTTGTTTGGATCTTATCTCAGGTTATTTTTGGAAATATCAAGAATTTGTTGAAATTAGCTGTGGTAGTGCATGATTGGTACATGGTTAGGATAAACCATACATGTTCACCATAATACAATGTTCCACATAAAGGTATACTGGATTGGTTAATAGTTAGTTCAAAATATGCGTCCTCCCCCATAAATTGTGTAACATAGGTTAGTATGGAGGACATTATTGGCACCTGATTGTAAAAATATGCACCCTTATTCCGACAGCCTATAAGGGGGAGAATAGTTGGCACAATTCTTTTTGGCCCCTATGTCCAAACTATAGAGGTCTCCATAAAATATTAGTAATGGTGCACAATTAGTTATTATAATGTGTCATATCCAAGGAAACCATGTGATTAGAATTTAATCCTCTAAATTTTTTAAATAATGTCCAAAAACCACATCTTTAAATTTTAAAATCCTCTTAATCGAACCTATTTCAACCCTATTGGTTTCAAAGGCTCTCAAAAGGATATTTTTACAAATGTAACTTTTTTTGTTATTTAATATAAGTCTAGGTGGGATTATATTGGTCACTCTCTGTTAAGTGTAACCTCTATGATTGAGTATTATCCTTTATTCTGACCTATCTCACCTCTATTGAGAGTAGTGAATCCTCATTTTTTATATTTATTGGAGCCTTAATTTCAATAATTATAATTCCAATGATTATTTTTTTATCTCCCTTACCTTCAGATATCTGTTGGTAGTTCTCATTTTTGGTTGTTGATTGATCATGTGGCTTAAGGAAAGTTATTCAATAAAGGTTTTCCCTACACATGAAACCTTTAACTCATTCATTATTTAAAATAAATTTTAAATTTATCTCATGACCTTTAATTGATATTTTTTGAAGCTTGATTTCAAAAAAGAATGAATTATTAAATAAACAAATATCCAAAAGATTGAAAATAATTTAGTGTATTTTTATAAAATATGTATTAAATTGAAAAATGAATTAAAAATGATTCTTGAGAAAGATAGATTTAAATGAAAGATGTTTTTGGAATGTATGAACATGATAATAAACTGTAATTAGGTTTTGAAGATGAAATGTCATGTTTAAAAGTTAAATTGGGAATTTGATATGAAAAAGGTGAATTCATTTTAAATGATTCATTTTCCCATGATTGATTGATTTATTGATTGAAAGTGCATGTGTTAATTAGTAGTTAGTGGGTGACTAGGATAAGAACACATGGACATTGAATCACTATCAAATGATTGATGATAAAAACTATAACCTAATCAAATTAATCCTGATTTTCCATGATACAGTGTCGATAGATTCTATCCCTACAACCTAAGAATTAGGGACTTGTGCACACCTTGATTCATTATTGATTGATCGAGTAGGGTAGTGATCTAAGAGATATGAACTAATGCACCTCAATTCTTTTGACCATTGTTATTTTATTTTACATGAGTATTATATTCCATTTTTTTGAACTAATTTATTTGTTCCCTTATATTTTATGAAAATTTTCATTTAATCATTTTTTTAATGAACTTCTTGTCTACTTTATTAAAAATCTCATTTTTATGAATCTGTAGATATGATTTAACAGGAATTTGTTTTATTAAAATTAAAGCATAAATGGTATGTTTATTATGGAATTTATTATGTTAAATATTGTTATATCCTACATGGAATTTTTTCACTCTATAAATTTTCCTTCATGAATTTACAGGTTATGTTATTCCATATCATTGAAAAATGAAAGCATCCCTTGGAGGTGGCTAGTGAACATGATATGTGGGACCTTCTATGATTATTGTTACTGAAGAAGGTATGATCCACTAATTATATGTATGATTATGGGGATTTACCTTGAGGTACTTTTGTGACATATTATATGATATTCAATTTTGTAATTTTTATATTTTAGCTTGTTGTATTTTTTCTCCCTGATGAGTGTTTGTAATATCAATTGTTAATTGATTTATCTCCTGCTATTCTACATTGATTTATTGTTCTGGTGGTGAAATCATTCCCACTAAAAAATTGATGCCTATGAAAAAGTAACCATCCTTTATGGATTTGGAATTCTCTTCCGGTGTTGTAAGCATAATATTATGTAGCTGTATACCATGGTATTTCTGTTAGTTTGTGGAAAATTGGTGTCAAACTCATATTTTTTATCTCTCTTTAATGTTGGTATTCAATCTGGGATATCCTCATAGATATTTAGTAGGATTATTGGGATAGAAGGGGTAGTTTATGAGTAAGTGAATTATCGTATATCAACATATAGATCCTTGAGTAACCAATGGGTTTTTATAAAAATTTCATTGATGAATCAAATGGTTTTATCATTATATATTCTCATTTTATAAATGATTATTTGATATCTAAAAAAATTTAATTCTATTTCATGGAATTTATATTTAGTTATTTATTGATTATGTTGATAAAATCAGTATACATACTAATTTTTTCTTATTTCCCATTAGTGTTGTATTTTAACATTTCCCCATGAAGACATTTGAATTGACTTCAAGAGGGAGATTTTGATAAAACAATGAAATAAAACCATCTAGTGGATTATATCCTTTTTGAGATAGTTTTTCATGTATTATATGCTCTATAATAGGTAGCCACATCAGTTCATATTCAATCTCTAGTAGTGTAACATCAAAGGGTTGAAACTACTGAATATTATTTGGAGTTTCTTCAGTAAAATCACCAAATTTATAGGGATTCAATAATCCTCCTTAGCTATAGGATTTATTAAAATGGTTAATATACTTTCTGAGTTCATTAAAACACTAGATTCAACATAAGAAAAATATTATATCATTATAATTTAAGACCATAGGAGGATCATATGGGATTCTTGTTTATTAAAGAGAAAAAATAAGGTTAAGAGTGGAAAGTATTTAGTGATATTTTCATAGACCAGTTATAACTATAATAATTTTTTTGGGTATGTATATTGAATTTCTTAGCCTCCAATAAGGTGATAGAATGTTTAATTAGTATAAAAACATATTGTGTTAACCTGTTCAATTTTCTCCTGATATAGTACTAGAATGGATGCTGAAGTCTGAAACATTAGATAAGGTACATTGATCTGAAATATAAACTGAAAATTATATACTAAAACTCACCTGTTATTTAGATGTGATGAATAAATAACTGATGAGTGAGATTGACCTAGATGGTACCTCAGGTTTTATAGGAGTTATTCATACCCCCAGTGGTAGTTCTATTAGATTCTTTAAATGAATGAGAAAGTGGGATTTGCCTCATGGAGGATATCCTTTGAAGACAATAATCTATCATTTTAGAGAATCTATAAAATATAAATTTACATTTCAATTATTTTGTCAAGGTTAGGAATTTCGAGTGGGGTTTTACTGAGGCACCAATTATTTGGGATCTTTGTACTCACTCTAGAAAAAAAAGTACTTTCATTCATTTTATACCCGAGATAGTGGAATGGGATCATCAAAACCTAAGGGTTTTGCAATGCACTATGATGCTTCGTGATCTATGGGATTCCAACTATAGTAATTTAGAATAAATATTTTTCACACCATGGTTGATTCTTTAGAGGAAGCTAATATAGGTCTAGTGACATTGATAAGTACCGTAGAGACATCTTTAGTTGATTCACTATCTGATACTTGTTATTCTAATTATTTAATATTGGATTACATTTTGACCCTATTAAACATTTACAAAATTATTATGTCTTATTTGATAGATAATTCTGTTACACTTGGAAGAAATATAGAGTGTGGTCTCCGATGCACCTCTTGTGCATTATCCTTATTGAAGATTGAGCACAACTGGTATTTTATGGTTATTGATATATTTTTTTCATTCATGGGATGGATTTGATGACTTACCATAAATTATGAATTAATTTTTATCTCTAATCGATTTCTATTACTACCCCTGACAGGGTGTTCCATGTTTACTAGGGACAATAGTACCTAATACTGATTAGAGAGGGACCACGTCTTCTGGAGTTGGGTTTGATGATGTCACTGTTTTCCTTTTACATGGAATAAGAATATTTGAGTGGTTATCTTACACGTATGGTCATCTAGTTTCTCAATATATTTCTATCTTAAATTTCTTACAAACCTCACAAAAGGGGGGGGGGGGTGGAGTTTGTTTTTAATGAATTGGTACTTGTTATCAAACCCATATATATTATATATTTTCATATATAACTAGATCAATTGAAGGAATAATTAACCTAATTAGATTGTTTTAAGAATAAAATAATTATTCAAATAAGTGTGTCATTTAGGGAGGCACCTATTTTTTTGTAAAGGAAGAATATATGAAATATTTCCAATTTATTTATTAATAAAAACTCAATGGAGTCAAAGTAAGGAACATGTATCAGTTCGCTTGGATTGAAGATCTATTTGGATTAGTGGAAAGGGGAATTTTTTTAATGAATATTGATCATTGGTAATTATATAACCACTATTTAATCAAGGATTCTTATATCTCAAAGTCCACCATATGGAGTATGAATTCGCATTACATATACCTTGTATGCCTTTAGTATAATAAATGATAATGTGGTTTTTATGGAGCTAATGAACAAGATATTCCACAAGTATATCAATTGAATCATTAAGGTATTTATTGACTGCTTGTTTTATTAATCTAAAACCAAGGAATATTCCTTTTCATCTGAGACAAGTTTAGAAAATATTAAGAGATCACTAACTTTATTCTAAGATGTTGAAAGGAAACATCTATATTTGGGATGTGATGTTCTTAGAAAACATGGTTTCAAACAGTGGGATTTCAGTTTATCCTGGGATTCTTAAGGCCACAATGAAATGTGAAAAACTAATAAATGTCTTTAATATTTTGTGATTCTTCATCATAATTATGTACTACTACTGATTTGTTAAATATTTCCAAAATATCAATTCTCTTAGAACTACACTCACTCAAAAATAATTATAGTTCTTATATTATTCAAACGTTAATAATTATTTTTATGAATTTAAGAGAATTTTAGATTCCCTCCAAGTGTCTCCTCTTCCAAAATATGGAAATGGATACAATTACTTTTGTGATGAAATAGGTTTTGGTTTGGGATTCGTTATCATGTAGGGTGATTGTGAGGTGGCATATGGTTCCCAGAAACATAGTGCACATGAGAACAACTATCCAAATCATGATCTCTAACTTTTAGTTGTGATGAATGGTCTTATAAAATTGTGCCATTAACAATCTATAAATAATTGTAAATTTTTTTCCTATTATAAAATTCAATATTGTATCATCTAAATAAATTATTTGACTCTCCATCATAGGTGATGGGTAGAAAACCTGAAATATTTCGATTTCAACATTATATATACCCTTGGTTCGGATAATGTCATTACTGATGCTTTGAGCAAGAGACATCCAACCTAGGATGTAAGGGAATCATTGTAAAGGTGGAACATGACAGATCTTCCTGATCTCATGAATTTAGGAGTTAATGAGAATGAGACTAAGATTGTTCATGAATGTGTACAATTGAAATATTATTTTCTCGATAAAAAATTTTTTGGAACAGAAAACTTGATGATGATTTCTATGTAATTATGAAAATATTTTATAATTGGGAGACCATTGGAAGGTGTTCATTATATCCTAAGGTTATTATATGATTCGGTATATGGTACATCATTAATTTTCATGTTGGAAAATATATTATAGGATAGTTCCATAATTCCCTAATGGGGCCTACACCTAGGAACCAAAATGATTTTTTATGATATACAGAGATGATTACAATGGCCTGGTAGAGGAAGATATGTCAATAATTTTATTTCTTATTGTAATAACTATTAAAATGTTAAGGATGAGCAATAGTAACCATCATGTTTTCTATCTAAAAATATTTTTCCAACCTATAAGTGGGATAACTTTTCGATGGAATTTGGGGTCATATAGTCATATACCCCTAAAGAAATGACCATGATATGGATATCGATAAAGTAAATAATAAAATTGGCTCAAATTATTCCAATTTATGAAATAAAAAATGTCTAAGATTTAGGAAGAATGTATGTGTAAGAGATCATATGATTTTATAGAGTTCCATTTGTTATATTTTCTGACAGGGATCCCTAATTAAATTTTAATTTTTGGACAGGACTTCAGGAGGTGATGTGATATATGTTTATTTTTATCATGTCATATCTTTTAAAGAATTATCAATAGATATAAAAAGCTGTAAAAATTCTTGATTAAATTCTTAATGATTGTGTTATTGAGTTTTTTGGATCATGTGGTAGGTACGAGGGACTGGTTTACTTTTCCGATTAATAATAGATACTTTTTTCTATAATGTTGGAACACTTTTGGTCTATGTATGGTTGAGTGTGTAAATATATGTTTTGATTTTACAGATTGGTGAAGCCTACCTAGTTGGAACTTATTTGTTATAATATATAACATCCAATATGTAGTTCATGCGTTGGATAATGGTGACATCTCAAAACCAATATAAATACTATGATGATTTTTTTGACACCCTTTAGAGTTTTAAATTAGTGGCAATGTGTTTTAATGCTTTTCACCTCAGTTTTGGGAAAATCATATTTAGATGTAGTGAAAGTTATCATTGAGATATATGAATCCACTCCACGAAGATGAGAATATTTTCATGGGGGTTACCATTTGTATCTTCCAACTCAGTTATTATCTATTCAAAACATGGTTCATGAGTCACAACTTTGAAAGTGATTATCTTCCCCATATCATATATTAAGTTTTGAGAAATTGAAGTGGATGAAGATTTATTCACAACAAAAAAACTAACTTTGATTGATGAATTTGAAAAAAAAAGTTTCATTGAGGAACATTTATACCACTGGTTCGAGTGCTTTGGAAACATGGCTCAAATTCACATGATAAATGGCAGAGTGGGGAACGGATGAGATAAAAGTTTCCTCATCTAATGGATATGGATCCATCACTACAATATTTTAAGTGTAAGAAAATGTTTATGTTAGGGATATTATAACATCACATTACTAGATTTCAGTTATTTTTATTCCTTGTAATTGATCTTCCTTTATTTCAATATTTTTTCACGTTGTTTTTGGAGATTTTTGGAAATTTTGGATATATTTGGGTCAGTTTATTATAGGAACATAGTTAGAAAAACCCATTTCAGTCATCCCATAAAATAATGTGTCAAATTATGGAGTTCTAGAGGGGGTTTAGTTCAAACCCTGCAACCTCAGTCTAAAAATGTGGGTCCCCGGAATGTTGGGAACAAGTGGTTGGGGAATAGGTTTAAAAACATATAGAAAAATATTTCACTTTTTTTTCAATATCTAAAATAGGCGCATAGGTTTTTTATACAGTTCGTTAAACCATACATAAAAGATGTGAAACGCCATCCATAATCCCAATGATGGTGTAATATTGTGTGTGTGATTAGTTGTAAATATGCATCCAATCATAGTAAACATTGTGATGGAAATATAATATTCAAAAGTTTATAATTAATTTTATAAAAACATTTCATTAAATACTAAACTCATCCTAATCAAACCTAATTGAACCATACCAATTTTTGAGGTTCTCAAGAGACAATGTTTTACTCCCCAATAACATTTCTTTTTAGATCATTATTCTAGTGGATGTGAATAATCACATTATATTATGTGTATAATATTTTATTCTGAATTATACGCTCTTCCTTTATCACCCCCATTGATAGTTTAGATTCCCCCTTTTCATGATGGGTATGATCATTGGTTTGATGAATTATAATTTTGTGGATTCTTCTTTGATCACCATCTCCTTCAGCTCTCTGTTGGCGGTTGTTGATTTTGGTAGTATATATATCATGTGACTAAAGGTAGGTGGTTTTATAAGGTTTTAACCTACACGTTAAATCGGGATTACTTGCATTATTTTTATTTAAATTTCAATTAATTTCTAGACATTGAATTGATTATATTTGATGCTTGATTTCAAAAAATGATGGGAATTGTGAAATAAAACCCCCTTTTAATGATTTTTATAATATTTGGTTGATTTTTATAAAAAAATAAAAAAAAATTCATTTTATGAAATGATTTCTTATTGATTCATGTGAAAAATTGATTTAAATAAAAGATAATTTAGAAATTCATAAACATCCAAAAATAAATGATTTCATTTTAAAGATGAAATTTCATGTTGAAACATGAAATTGGTCATTTGAAATTTGAAGGAATAATTCAAAAAAAATATGACATTGAATTGAATTGTTGTTTGATTGACTGAATGAACATGTGGAATAGTGGATTTAGTGGGTGATTAAGACAATCATGCTATAACTATGACTCCCTAGAAATTGAATGATGAGAAAATATATTACTAAAAAAAATTTGGAATGATTTTTCTCAATTATGAGTTGATTGATTATATCATGATATCATGATCCTCATTGTTGTGTTCCCACATTAATCTATGATTTATTGACTATGTTGTGCACACATCTGAGAACCAAGAACTAATAAAACTTATGGAATATGACCATAGTTCTTTGATTTAATTTGATTATTTCAAGATAGTGTGTATTGAATTTATATATTTTCTCTATTAGATATGATGAAAATATTCATTTAAGACTAATTTTGAAAACCTTTTAAATTTATTGAATTGAAATCTCATTTTACTAAAACCATGAAAATGGTTTTCATTGAATTGCATTTTTTACATATAACCCAAAATAGTTTATTTTTAGTTGAATTTCTTATGATACATTTGGAGATATCTTATTGTTCTACGTTTCAAACAACAAATATTTTTCATTTGGGAATTTGTAGATTATGTTGTGGTTGGTCTCAAAAAAGGGAAATCACCACTTAGAGGTGTCATTTATGCTTAAGTAGTGGGGCCTTTGGTGATGGAATTGTTTTGGGGAGTTGTGATACACTCAATACATAAAGATTCTTAGGTCCTTTTTGATGGATTTTTTGTCATTTTATTGGTTTATGTATTATTTTAGGATTTTATCATTCAATTTGTGGTATTTTTTCTCTATGATTATTATTTTCCATATCTACTAATTTATGATTTAACTTCAAATGTTCTATATTGATGGATTTTTTTTATAGTGAAATTTTTCTGTCGGACATTTCTTTTTTCCCAGGTGCTAGTTTCCAACCTGTGGGGACCAGGAACTCCCAACAAGTCAAGTTAGTGCCAAATCCAGTACTATTGTGCAAGATTTTTTTGTTCAGTTAATGATATTGAACCCAAAATATAAAGTAGGAAAACTGTTTTGTATTACAATCTCATTCTACATTTGTTTTTGACTCCGTGCCTATTAATGTGGAATATTCCTTAAATGATTAAAAATGTATTATTTCTATGGAGGGTGAATTAAATCAATTGTAAATAAATAATATAAGGATTGTGGTTGACTTACCAAAAAATAATCAAAATAAAGTTACTAAGAATATTTTTTTAATAAATATGATGATGTTGGAATCATAGTTGTAAATAAATAAAGTCTTTTAGTTAAAGGTTATTTTCAAGCGGTGGGAATTGACATTGAAAATTCCTTCGATGTTGTTATAGGTTAGATTCTTTTATAATTTTATTAGCATTTTCTTTTTATCAAAATATAAATTTATTACAAAAGGATATAAAGAGTTCATTTTTATGGAATAATTTTAGAGGAATCATGGGTCAAACTACCCATGGAATTGGATAAAAACATTAAAATCACATTTTTATTCCTAATAATTAAATATATGGTCTTAATAAATATACTATAGCATGATATGAGTTACTTGTTCAATTTTATTAAAAATTTATTTGGATAATGTAAAGTATGATCCTACCTTATTTATGAAGAATATTTCAAATAATTTTTTTATTATACAAATATATATTGACTATAAAATACTTGTATCTTCAAATAAATTATTTTGTAATTATTTTTATAAAATAATGTCTTGTGGGTTTGATATGAGCTTATTAGGTGAGTAAAAATATTTTCATAGTATAAAAATTAATTTAATAAAATATTAAATTTTCAAAAATTAATGCGTAAATGAAAAATAACTGGTAATAAGGATTTTATTTGATTCATGAGAATAAATTAAAATAATATTGTGTAAAAAAATTTATTTTTATTTGGATGAATTTGGAAATTGATTTGATGTGAAATTGTGTACTGGCATGATATGAATCTTATGTTATTTTAATATATGTGGACCGAATATTTTGGGTTTATTTTTTGTGAGCTAAATTTTAAACAAACATAAATTAAATTTATCATAAACAAGTTATGCAATTCATTAGAAACATCAAATGAACTATTAGTATTGGTTTATTTTATTCAAATAAGAATTGTATTGATTTAATATCTTTCTATGACTCTGATTTTGGAGGTTGATGTTAGGATGAAAATAAAAAATTGGTTTTTTTCATTTTCTTAGTCATAAATTAATTCCATAAATTTATATGTAAATAAATTTAGTTACATTATTTATATATTTTGATGATTATTTTTATTATGCTAGTTATTTTTTGCAAATTATTTTGAATAAACAAATTTTTTGTGATTTTAACATTTTATTTGAAAAAATCACAATATTAGGTAATAATTATAGTTCTATTTCATTTTTAAAAAACCCATTTCAACACTCTATAATAAAACATATATATGTGACATTTAATTTTCCATGCGATCATGTGAATATAGGAGATATTATTTTAGAGTTTTTTCTTACAAAAAACAACATCATAACATATTTACTAAACTATTAGATTATATATGATTCGAGAAAATGAAGTTTGAATATAGTATTTTAGAAGTATAATATTTTTACTATTTTAATATATTTCTTAACTTTATAGTAAAAATTGAATACATATTTTTTTATTTATAGTTTCTCAAATCTATTATTTTTGTAATGTTATTAATTATTAAATTTTATTGTGGATGTTTTAATTTTTATATGCATTCATAAAGGTGGAGATTTATTCTATTTAAAACTAGGTATTTTTAAATTTTTTTTCTTCCATAGAGAACTTTTTTTATATATTAATATTTATTTATTTAGATAAATTTTTAAAAAATGTGAGAAAATTTTTATCATGGTTTTAAATTTAAATAAATATTTTGTTTTTTAATTTACAAAAAGAGCGAGACTGTTGGTTATTTAACTTTGGTGTTAATATTTAAATAACTAATTTATTGCTTCTAAATATAAATTTTTTAAAATTAATTTTTTTAATGTATGAAACACATATACATGTGTTAATTAAATTAATATTATTAAAATTTATATATATTATTCTATAATTTGTTTAATCAAATAATGTGTACCTCAATGATTGATTTAAATTAGTTTAGGCATTAATTGTTTTTTTAGAATTATAAAACTTCTTTTACATTTTCTTTAACATGTTATAAACACTTTTATAACTATTTCATAAAGGTATAACCTCTATTCTAACCTTGTATATTGGTAACTTAATAACGGTGTAATGGTTTCCTTGAACATTCCTTTTTTATGTAAGGGTATCATGGGTCTTCTATATGCTGCAAAAAGGTAACCATGTGACTCTAATACTCTGGTATAAGTACTTTTCTAGTTTTGAAGGGTAAGTGATCATGCCATTATTCCAAGTCATGTTCAAATAGAGTATCTATTTACTCATAATATAGCTTAGTGGATGACCACGGCCATCTCTCAAGTATTAGGGTTTAGAAGATTAACATACCATATCACATTTCAATTTTTTTGTTTTCTTATTTTGAATACAAGTGGAGTACTTAGGTATATTATATAATGAATCCAATCAGGGAAGTTAAATGGAAATATAGGACATGGTTGATGGATAAAAGAGAGATAACCATGGATTCTGCTTAGTCGTCCTTGTCTCTTAGCCTTAATAATTTTATTCTATTATTTTTTATACTTATTGTTTATACACATCCATTATACTTAATTTGTGCGAATGAATATCACAATGAAGGAGAAGATCCTAAATGATTAGCTCTTTACTCTCTCAAATGGGTCACAATCATGATCTCTTACTCTATTGAGATCATTTCTCCCATTATAAAACATTTACCAGAATAGTTTGAGAGGGAAAAATGTTCATTTGTATGAAAGAGAAAAATAATGGGAAATACATGTAGTACTATCATCTTGTTAGAATTTCACTACCATGATATACTCAAGAAATATTATAAGGAATTAGGTGGGGATACTAGACTATACATACTGGGTTTTCATTCAATAAAAGATGTGTAGGTCAGCCTCTCATCACCGATGAGATATTGAGAGATCACATGAGTTCATAGTGGATGAGAAACAGGAAAAATTATGGAGGGAATAACAAAACAAAGAATTAATTAACAAGAATGGAATTTTAATTAATATATATAAATGAAGAAATTAATTATTGTTGGAAGATACCAAATGTTATTTAATTAGAGAAGTGGGAAATATATTTGAAGGCATTGAGGTATCTGCTTTATTCACCCTCTCACCACCAGTATAGCAAGTGGTGAGCTAGTTTTTTATATGGATGAGTTTGGTGTGATTCACCCAACAGTTGAGATCAACATATTTACACGTATATTTTTCCCACAATCATAGTCTGTTTCCATTTTAATGGTTGGTCTATACATGTAAATCATGATAGTCATGTTCAAATGGATGATCTCCATATGGAATGTCTATTGGGGCATTCACCATTTTGTCTGAACTAGTGGAATATACACTTGTATTGCTATTGGGTTCTTTCATGACCTTAATATATCCCTTTTAAACAAAGGAGGTACCACTAAATTTTAATTAATTACCCTTATTCCATTGATTTTTCTTTGATCCATCAAGAATAAGAGACTTTTCTTCTTCACATTATTCAAATCATAGATCTGATTTGAAGTAATCAATCATAAAATGGGGTGGCCCGAGATTTGTCCTGGAATTTTGGATTCAAATTAATAGAAAAATATTGGTCATATTCTTCATCAGTAGGAACATAAGGGTTCATATTCTTCAATAAGGAGTATATATTCATTAGTGGCCCCGCCACGTTTCTATTTTTAGCTTTATTTTCTTTGAAGATATGCTTTTTTGGTTTTATGATCCCTATACATCTTTATCCATGAGTTCTTATACTGTTCTTAAATCAAGTTCAAGATAATACATAGGCATAAATCACTCCTACATGATCATTATTCATGATACAAGAATCATGAGGCTCATATTGAAAATAATAGGAGGAACATTGTAAATGTGGGGTAAACCGTAAAAATATTAGGACAAACTTTTTCAATGTGGGGTTCATCTTCCAAATTTGGTGACCAAATTAATAAATATATAGTTCACTAATGTGGGGTTCATATCCCAAAAGATAGCTACCCAAAACTGTCATTCTACTAAAATAAGGGGTTCATCTTATAAATGTTAGGTTCATAATCTTAATATTTCACTTCAATGTGGGGATTTAAAATATGGGGTTATATGGGATCATATCTTCTATCACTTGGAAAATTGTAAATTTTATCAGCATAGTCAGTTCAGTTGCCATGGAGGTTGTATGGACACTTGTATCTTTAACATATGGTTCTTTCCTTTTCAAAAATAAATTATTAATCAACACATCAAAAAATTCATATTTTTATTGAAGTATTTTTCTAAAATAAAATATAAAATATTTAAATCAAAATTTTGGGATTTGATGAATTTATTCTAAAAATGTATGTCTTCAAAATAAATAATTAAAAACCAAATATTGAACCATTTATAAATTCTGTATAAGAATATCAAAATTAATATAAAATAAATTAATTACTCATTACTAAATATATTAGGGGATTGATTATCAATGGAAGGCAGGAAGAATATTTGAACATTTCACCTCCTATCAATCCCCCACACATAAATTATTTCACTATGTGGTAATTTAATCATTGAATTTAATTTATTAACTAGAAAATAATAATGATTCATCTTACCAAGATCTAAAAATACATTCTAGATAATAATAAATTCATAGGTTCCACTATTGTTGGAATTATCATGAATACTCTATTATTGAATTCACTCTAAATTTAACCCAATAAATGTTCCAAGTCTAGGAGTTTATTGAATTAGATTAAATTGGAACCAATATTTTTACCAGAAGCCCTTTTATTTTTTCACACTCTCCAAAGTTTCATAAACTAGAGTTTAGTTTTCCAATTTATTAAAATAATTGAAATGAATTTTTTATATTTTTTTTCTCCCGCCTTCATCTATATTTAATATTATGATCACTTGTATGAATTTTTTATCTATTAGGAACTTGTTAATTATTATTTTACATTCCTCCAGAAATTTTTGTGTAATGTCATATGTAAAGTCACATATTGTATATTTACAATTGAGTTTCAAAAACACATGGTGACAAAACTATACAATCATGATGATAATGAAAAATTCACTCAATATTAATATAATTCTTTATGTTTTAGAAATAATAAAATTCATAACTCTATAATGAAATATTAACTTTGTAAAAAATTAAACAACTCATTGAAAAAATTATACAAAATCTAGATGTAATGATTTCTCAAGAAGATTAATTATATTTATATATATATATTATTCAATTATTTTTTTATTTTTTTTACTTTTAGATTTACTATGAAAAACTGAAAATAATCTTCAATTATTTTATTTATTAATTCTAAAATAGTTCCTAAAAATTACAGAAAAAACGAAACATGATTGAATCCTGTCCCACAAGACTTTTAATGAATCTACCCTATGAGATTTTAAAAATTCAATTTTTCAAGGGAATAAATTTTATTAGTTAATGTTTTGAAAAAAAAATTATAAGGAATGAAACAAACTAATGTTTATTGATAAGTAGGTTTGAGGTAAACTCTTCCCTAGTTTCAGATATTGAAAATATGATATATTCTCTTAGGATGATTTCTAAATATGTAAAACCAAAAAAATATAATTAATCATTATATTTTAAAAAATAAATTGTGAAAAGAAATAGAAAAATAATAGAGGATTGCAGTTTCATCCCAAGAGTGGATATATTTAGGTAGTTCACGACTGGATAGTCAATTGACTATCCCCAATCTACTAGAGTATGGTGTTTATATGATTAGTACTACCGAATCTAGTTCCTTCCATAGATGATCAAATTCAATTCAACATAGAGGTCCCCTTTTCTAGAGTTCTTCAGATTCACACCCTCAACATTATAATTGAATATTTTACAAACTTGTGGTTGGAGAATGTATGAAGTATACTCTATTTTCGATAATGAGATCATGGCCTCTTCATCATCTAGTGGATACTCTAGTAATTCTATTTATTCATGTTCAAATGTGTTTGAGTTAGTAAATTATTCAAATTATAGAATATATGTTGACTTCATATCAATTATTCCCCCTCATATATAGCAGATTATTATTATGTTTCCACATGATCAGCCTCTAGGAATTATTCCAATATTGTGACTCCATCTAGTTGATTATTTTGGTGATTTTGAAGGAGTGTTTAATTCACCACAGGCCTCAAGATACCTTAATCATATTATTCCACAGGGTTTACAACCACCAATGAGTCTTTTTCTAGATAGGATCATATCAGGATATGAATGTAGTAATCAAATATATCTTCTTCATCTTTTTTTGAGACCAGTAATACTATTTCCACCATCAATATGTATTCTAATGTAACTAAATCAGGTTCTTCATCTTCATCAAGGGTTCAAAATAATAATACTAGTTATGGACCAATTTGTATAATAGATTTTTAAAATTCAAAAAAGTTTTGGGGTTGATTAAATCCCTCGTATGATAAAATTCAAAACTCATGTATCTTCTATAACACCCTTTTAAGGTCCCTTTTAAATTTTTGTGACTTCTGGTTCATCAATTCTATCCTCAAAGCAGTATCCTTCAATACCTACTTCTTTATCATCCAATATATTAATTAATTGAACTGAATATATAAAATTTTAACTATAAAGATTATTATATAGTAAAAAATACAAAAAATATACAATGAAATTAATCCAGTTCAGTGGTATCCCCCTCAACAACTTCAACATGTTGGTCAATTTCTAGGTGTAATTCCACATTGAATTTTTCTTATATGGATGGGGATAATAGTGGGCATTCTATTTTCTCCTCAATGATGTCTTAATCCATTTCTTCTTCAACATTTATGAACTTCACCCATCTTTCGAATCATTTGATTTCATTTATATAAGATGATAGGTCAATAGAAATTTTACGATCAAAAAAATAATATAATTAAATGGTATATATGGAGTCCCCCCCTATGGATTAAACCTTTAATTTCTCAATACCATAATCCAACTTTCGTAAGATAGGTTCAATGATAAAAAAATAATATCTAATTACTATAAAAAGTATACTAATTTGATTTTCATTTGAGAAAATCCCATCGAATTTATTTCATCATATTCTTGTTATTTTATTTGTTCTATATGTTATTTGAGGGTATTGGCTATTTTAAAATACATTTTATTTAATTAAACCTTCATTTTATTCTTTTTATTGTTGGTCACTTAATTGGGGGATATTGATTTAATGTTTGGTTTACTCATGTGTAGACTCATCTAAAATTATTTGGTGTTGGGGAATGTATTGTTGATGGCAGTTTGGTATGTCAAATATCAACCAAATATCCTTTTAACCTATTCCCCGAGCTGATCGATCACATGGACTTAAGTGCATCAACATGTATGTCATAGGCTATCGACTAGATGTGAGGTTGTGAAGGCTGTGTATTGTGAAGACTACACCCTCATGTCATATTGGAACATTGAAAATAATAAATAACATAAAATAGTGGAAGAATGATATTAACATACACTATAATTAATCGATCTATTACTCACTGTAGTAAAAGAATTGACAACAGATCTAATGATAAACTAAGAAACTAATTAATAATGTCAAAATCCAATTGGACATTTCATATATGTGATGATTCCATGGAATGTTGATATACAAAAAGGGACGATAGGGGATATGCATATCCACAATTATATAAAAAATGAAAAAAGGATGCTCTGCTAGAATCTCAAGAATATGCTTAGTTCTTTACTCACATGATCCGACTATAAGTAAATCATATCAAGAATCTATAGTAAGGAGATTTCCCTTATCCATTACTATGGAAAATTACTCTACTCGGGTACTAAAGGAAATCTGATTTGGATGTGAGATAAAAACCTCTTTGGCCACCACCAACAATGTCTATAAGTAATCCAAGTAGTTTTCATAACAAAGACAGTGTGTATGTATATATAATAATAAACATAATTGAACATTTAAATACCATTCAACTCAGTTTCCTAAAGGATACCCAACAGCTCTACCTACTTTAGCATAGACAAGAATGAGAATATGATCAGTAAAAATATATATAGTAATAATATTTATACATAAATCATAGTTATATACTCTATCCACCAATATAAACCATTTATAAGAAGATGTAAGTATTCAAATAAATGGATACATAGTGCGGGCATGACCCATAGTGTAATACATGCATCCATAACTAGTCTAATGAGCGGGTAGACTAAATATGTGGGTATATACCCTAAATCTCATAATGAATGTGAGACTTCATGATCATCACTTGAGATAAGTGGGGTGAGACATCATTCCCAACACCCTAAACATAAGAACATGGATTTTCATTTTCATCACCTAGATAATTGTTTAATATTGAGTGATAATGCTACACACCTGATGTAAGGGACAGTGAAACATCCTTCCAAACAAGTCCCTTAACCCATGTTCCACATCTAATATCATTGGCATAATGATAATAGTGATATTATCTTATGTGATATCCACCTTTTCCATATAATAATCAGGACCCATGTATTAAAAGGAGTGTCACAATTCATATCGTCTATATAACGAGAATGAATCAATCAGTTTTTCCTCGACACCCATTATCATTTATTAAATTTGTCCATTTAATTCATATAATTAAGGAAATACATCTTGAAGTAAGCCATTCAATTTATACAAGAAATTTAATTAACAAATTCATGGTAATTCCATTCCAATGTTCAACCAAGAACTTTGGTGGTGCTATTTCCAATTCGAAAATTACACCAAATTGATAAATTCCCTTTATAATTCAATCCAATAACTTAGGAGGTTCTTTAGTTCTATAAAAATTTATATAACCTTAAAAAAATCCTTTTGTAGCCCAAGATTAATGCTTAGAAGTCATTTTTTTCATTTAAAAAATTAATTATAAAGGGGTAATTTCTAGATGGAACACCCAGGGAGAGGCTATGATTGAGTTTGGAGTCCTCTAAATAACTATAAATTTTCAATATGAGTATATCATTATGAAACTATTGATTTAAATAAGTATAACTCATTTTAATGTGACGAATTGAAAAGGTTGATGGGTGGCACAAACATAGAGTAATGAAAACATTATAACTATTAAGGAAAATAACTAGACCACCTAGGAGTGAAGATTTCTTATTAGTACCCAGGTAGGGATGTCCTAGGAGGTGATGGCTGTAATCCCAATCCCTCCACTTCTATAGGGGGAGGGACTCCCTCCGCTCGTAGGCTCTCAGCCTCTCTTCTCCCCCTTTTTAAAACCTGAATTTTCTTTCTCTTTTCCCATCCATCGATCTCAGCCCTAAATTCCCATATCTCTATAGAGGATGCCCTAATATCTCACTATCTCCTTTGTAATTCAAGGAAACATTGGTTTTCATACACATATACTCGTTGTATCACTTTAGGAATCATTGTCCTTCAGTCGATGACTTTTATAGTTTTTTTTCTCTACATGGGGTTTTTAGGATAGAGCAATAGTGGGGATTCTTGATAAGTGGAACATAATGATTTGTATTTAATCGGAGGAAGGCTTTATCCTAGAGTGGTCCAAATCTCCTCAGGTTTTCAACCGATCTCATTTCTATCTTTCTCACTGGTCTTTTGTTTTCTATATGAGTCGTGATGTCCCACCAACAACTATTTTGGGTTATTTTTCCCAAACCCCCTTCCTTTCTAAAATCATAAAATTATTTTTATGATTGGAAATATGGTTGGATGATACTTGTGTTTAGATAGTAGAATCATTTCATTGTTTCATCACATATCCCCACATATCTATTTTGAGGTAGATGTTTCTAAACCTCTGATCGACTATATTTAGATCATATTTGGGGAGGAATTTCTTTGCAAACAACTAGTGATTTTTGAATCTTGGACAGACTTATGCTCTTCATGCTATCATTTGTGTCACTTATCAACTGTCTGTCGACATGGTCGCTCGCTTCACCTAGGGGAATTGAATGAAGTTTCACATAATTGGACTATATATCCTATGGTTCTTTCTTTTTAAACTATAGGTTTCAATAACTCAGTGATGGGATTCCAACCCCTAAAAGTATAGGTTGTTGATGATACACAGGTCTCTCAAATTTTTGACATATTGAAGCATGCCTTGGGTGTCAACAAATAATAAAGACAAGTTCTAAAAGAGGATTTTTTTTTTATTCATACCTGGCCCCCACCTTCATTTGTTGAGACTGTGATGTTTGGAAGCTTTCATAATGGGTAGGTTCTCACCAATAGTTCCAGTTTCAAGGAGGTGTTTGATGGGCTTCAGTGTCTATCCCCTCACATCTGGTGGAACTAGACCAGAATGTTTCAGACTCTAAAAAGAGAGTCTTATTAGGAAAAAAGGATGGTCTAATTCACCATGGTCAGGTCCCTGATCATTTAGGTGTGGAACAGATAGAAAGTAAGGGTGGTCCTTTAGGAAACAAGTGTAATAACTCGGACCTTCTTTTCAAGAATGTTTTTCCTTTCTGGTCACTTTTGCAAAAAAGGAGGAGAATCTGGAAATTTTCAAAGTACACGCCGTGTACATTTTGAGTACACGCTGTGTACTTTGATGCTAATCGAGGCAGTGTGTTGGCCGTGTCATATCCATACACACATCCTTGTAGGGGTGATGTGGAGTTTGCTTAATGAGGAGTACGGAAAATCATAGTACACCTCGTGTACTTTCTGTATTTTTCGTTAAATGGATCGGGGTCGCATCTTAACCCCAGAAATGTCTACTTCTCTAGCTTCTTTGATGGATAGTGAGGGTACGGCCGCAGATCTTCTTTGAGCCACTGATCCATCACCGGTTATCCAAATCGAACGTCGTCGGTTGCAATAGAATCACAACGGTGAGTTCTTGGTTCTTCTTTGGCCACGTTTCATGATTCTTTCTCTTATCAGAGTTATCCGAGGTTGAACTTTTTAGACATTTTTACAGATCTACTCCATTCTAGGCTGACTCACAGGCCGAGGTTCAAGTATATCGATCTCCTAGGATTGATGTATGTGGTTTGTTTCCCTACGTTGACCGTCTTTTAGTTTTTGTGAAAAAGTTCCAGATTCCCATGTTTCGTGTAACGACACGAAATTTTGAATAAATCGTGTTTCCTAATTTTGTGTGTTATTTTATTATATACTCAACAAAACTGTTTCATTTGATAACATGAGTATAATTAAAATGAGACTATTGGGTTTTGACTGTCATATGATCGTTGGTCAATATGACCACTGGAAACTAAACGTTTTGATTATTGTCTCTAAATACAAGTGATCTTGGTCAATTAATATAGAAAGAAGATTCGATGGCCTCACCCAGTAGTCTTGGACCGATAAAATCCCATCTAACAGAAATTGGGAGGAGGTAGCACCACTGGGCTTTTCTCTGGACCAAACCCAAGCTGAACTTCATCGTGTGAAACTAGAACGAAATCGCCTTCCCGAAAAGTTCAAACTGATAGAAATTATTACTTGTGCGATGTTGGTCGAGCCTCCCTCAGATTCTCTCACCTTAGCACACCTTACACTTAGGTCCTACACTGGGGTTATAAGGGGCTATGTAAAGAGACCATAACTGCCTTGTGTAATCTTTTGTTTTAAATAAGAATTGGGATTTCTTCTTATGATGAAGTTTATGAATTTTCAAATGACAAGATAAATATAGTATGCATATTTTTGATGAATTTTATAAAAATGATATTTTAAGAATGTTCATGTGAACCTTAAATAAATAAAAATGTGTAATGATTTTCGAAAAATGGTCTTCTACAATTACGTTCAATACGAAATTTGGAGCCTAATAAGATCAACTTAAATTTTGATAAATAGTAAATCATGAATAGTGATTTTACGATTAGGATTAGTAATGTGACCAAATGTATTAGTAATCTCACTTAAATAAAGATTTAATATAATTTAGACACCTTGATTAAGTAATGTGATTCAATAAAATAGGTAAATAACGGTTTCATAAATATTTAGTCAAGTATTAGTTTTTCGGGTGAATAGCGTTTTTTTAATTAAAAATTAAATTAAAAATATTTAGAAAATTATTTTCATAAAAGGCAATTTATTTTTGAACTCAGAGCATCGGTATTATGTTATGGTAATTTTTGGGGATTTTTATGAAAAAAAAGAATTTTCAGTGATTAGTGAATTTATTTAAAAATTAAATTAAAAATATTTAGAAAAATATTTTTATAAAATGGATTTCATATTTGTAATCAGGGCATCGATATTTGGTTAAGGTGAAATTTTGAGATTTTTCTGAGAAAGATGAATTTTCAGTAATTAGTAAAAATGCAGTTTTAGGGTTTCGGTATGTTTAATGACATCATAACTGTGTCATGATGATTTCATGAGATATTTTAAGGGTTGAACGACCAAAGGTAATGAATTATTGTATTGGGGGGGCTATGTGGCCTAAATCCATTGGAAATACCATGGGAGAGCCCATGGTTTTGAGAAAACCACTTGTGAGGTGTCCCTTGAAATTATTAAAGTATCCCCTCACCTTCCCTACAAATACCCACCCTTACCTCCATTATTTTTCACTCCCAACTCTTCTCCAACTAAGCTCTGGTATCATTACCTACCAAGGAGTCCTCCCAAGGTGCCCCAAGCCTTCAAGGTCCAAACCTTTGAGTTTTAAAATTTACGTTTTAAGGTAAGGGATCCTACCTCTCTCTTTCTTTTCAAGTAATCTCTTTTATGTCATTTATTTTATGATCCATGATCTTATGTTGGAGGATGTTCTTTTATATTCCTCTTACTTCCCTTTTCATGTTCATATGATTAGAGACCCCCTCTTTCTCTCATCAATTCATTTTAAGAAAGTGTAAGTGGCGCCGTTAGGCTGCTGAATTTTTAAGGGATTCTTTCACCTTTCTCTTCTTTTAAAGTTCTACTTTCATGTAAAGTCTTTCAAGTTATTTTTTATTATGTTGGGGTATGATATCTATATCTATCATACTGGTATTTTATGTTCATATTATGAGATACCATATTTGATCTCATCAATTCATTTTTGTTGAAGTTTAGGTGACGTCGTAAGGCTGCCGAATTTTTAAGAGATTCATTCACCTTTATCCTTTTTCATGTCAAGTCTTTCAAGTTCCTTTTTTATGTTGGGGTATTATCACTATATCTATCATACTGATCTTTTATGTTCATATTATGAGAGACCGTATTTGATCTCATCAATTAATTTTTGTTGAAGTTTAAGTGACGCCGTTAGGCTGCCGAATTTTCATAAGAGAAATCTTATTTTTGTCCTCCTTCTATGTTTTTCATTTCATATGGTATATCTTTCAAATTTCATTACCATGTTCTTAAATACCTTATATTCTGTCCCCCTACTGTTTTATGAATCATTTATGAGTGGGTGACCCATGTCCACTCTCTTTTCAATGTTTTCTAAAACCTCGTAACATAGTCGTTATGCTGCAGAATTTCCGTCTCAAAATGTCTCTCTCTGATTCTCAAGTTCATTTACTTTATTAAGTGAATACTCAAAGTTCTTTCTTCTAAAGTGGTATTAACATATATACCAAAATGTTCTATATTAAATTCTGGGATTTACATACATGAGACCCTCTTTCCCTCTCTGTGGGTTTAAAGTGACATAAAGATCATGTCTTTAGAGCAGTTTTTAAAACGTTATGATTATGAAATGAAACCAATTTCTTTTATGCTATATGGGTTGTTTATGAAATTATTGATGATGATATATGTGGCTCACATGATAATAAAGGAAAATTTAAGGGTTCACCCTTATATCACTCCAATGCATTGGGTAAAGACTTAATCTCTAGAGATGACCATTTAGACTGATACCTTGGTGAATAACCATGGTAATTTTTATTGACACCTTGGGGATGGACTTTGGTGAAACGGAAATGATTGTATTTGTAAAATGTTGTAGCCACATCTTCATGTTATGAAATAATTTATTTTTATTATGATATGCCTCAGGATTTCTTTCTCATGCCTTAATGTTCTTTTTCATGACTTTATTGATGTATCTTATGTTCACATGTTAAATTTTTCCCTTGTTTCCCTTACTGGGCCTTTTGCTCACCCTTTCCTTTGATGTATGCTCCCAGGTTATGAGATGCTATAATGAACTTAGGATGAACAAATGAAGAAGCCTTCCAAGTGTTTAAGAAGAATGTTTTTCTTCTCATGTAATAAGTTCCTGGTTTCCAAGACACTAAACCTTAAAGATCCTCGGTTTTATAAAATGTAATGAAAAGTAATGTTATAAAATGGCGGGATGCTATAGTTGGTATCAAAGGATGGTTTAGTTATTTTTGGAAATTAGGATATGAAAACTTTAGGAAGAAGCCTGCAGAAAATTTTAAATATAGGAAATCTTCCGGGTATTTTGGTGAGTATTGAGTAAAGGTTTGCCAAGCAAATACATCCCTGTTTGGATACGAGCAGGTAGAGGTGGCTCTGGCACAGATGTACATAGGGGTAAAACCCGAAAAGACCGCTTTGAGCTAGACTCAAATGGGAACTAGTACACGACAACGGGACTTACATCACTCTTGGTTACGACACTCCCAGGGTGTATGATTTGGTAAATTCATAAGCTTAGTATGATCCATTATTAAAGGAACAAAGATAAAATAAAATAAAGATTCACACAAGAATATATGATCATGGATAACCTAGATTGGAACCTAGGGGATCACAAGTTAGGGTATACTTTCCTTCAACATGTTTATCCTTCTATGCTTAAAGTTTCATTTTAATGATTATTGTCTAATTATTCAAGCCCCTAATTATACTTTCTTTTCTTAGTTAATGGCTTGAAATGGAAGAATATGTCCCAACAACTAATGTGATAGGAAATGTGATGATTGCCCTATTGATATGACAGAGATGACGAGAGATCAAGTTGAACATATTGTGATTATGCCAAACCAGCTATCAAAAATCACAATTAATAATTGGTGCCTAGTTGAATGACCAAATTCATTAAGAAAAAAGAAGATGAAGTCTCAGGGAGGTTCATCTGATAAAGTTGATAAGGGAAACAAGACCCAATTTACTTTGTGGAAAAAGTGTGGAAAGGGGCACCAAGGAGAATGTCAAAAAGGAACCGGGAGATACTTTAAGTGTGGGAAGATAGGGCATAAAGTAGCTAATTGCTTCAAAAAAAAGGATAATGTGATGAATGGAGATAAGTTTTGATCTAATTTACCTTATACATTTTGATGTCGTAAATGTGGAGAAGTTAGACATTATCCCAAGCAATTCTCTCTTTGAATGGGTGAGAAGCATGATGAGCATCAACAATCTTCGAGGACAAGGGAACAATGCAAGTCCAATGCTGAGATGGATCATGATGGGTTAAGTACATGTAACTTCTTCGCAATAATTTTCTATGTCATGTTGTATTTTAGTTCATGCTCCATGAGCATATCTTTAAAGTTTTCTAAGAACATTAAGTCACTAGCTAAGATGGTTTTATATCATTAAGGAAAACATCTATTATTATGTACCACATGTTGATGTAGTGAAGATGTTCTTCTTAAAAAAAGGGGTGATTAGGGGATTAAAAGATGATTATTATTTTGGAAGACGTTCACTATTTTGGGAACCCTATTTGATCGGGGTAAATAGATTTCAACGGTATTTTCTTTGAGGAGTAAAGGTTGACTTATATTTTGAATAATCGATGAATTTAAGGCGGACTTATAGTAATTTAGGTTACATATGGAAATGATTAACCTATCTTGGGGAAAATATGTTTAGGTTAGATATTTTTGTTATAAGATGTTAGGGGTGGTTGATGTTGTTTGGAGATGAACAATGAAGCTTATTTTGGAAGAATATGTTATCAAATCCTTCTTGGATTTGGGTTTGAATCTTAGTTTGGTTTGTTTTGAGGAATTTTAAGGACAGTTATTTATGGAATGGTCTATGATGAACTTTGGGTAGTACCATGGAACATTGAAGATTTAAAAGTAGTTTCCCTTCCTATGGGATTTTTTCTTTTAGAAGAGTTGTTTTATCTTACCCTTTCTATTTTTGGGATAATGTTTAAAGATAGAAGAAATTGATAGTTAATCTTTTGTGGATTACGTGTCTCTCAAGAAGATGATTCTTGTGTTTTGATGAGACCAATTGTTTTTGAATTCTCATCGTTTGGAGAAAAGATTAGTTTTGGTATAAACTTATTAAAGGATGAAACTCTACTTAAAGGTAGGTATATTTCCCTGTGTTTTATTCTAGGTAGTAAATGAATTCCTCAAAACTATGAAAAGGAATGTAAAACAAAAATGTTTTCTATTAACATTTCCTACTGGGAAATCAAATACCATTTAACCCCCCATAAGTTTGTGATTTTCTTATTGTTAAATTTCTCTTAATAATGTTTTCTATCACTCTCCCTCAGAACGTGACCATTTTTTCTCTCCTCCATGTCCATGTTTTCCTACATGGAATCCTAGTATGGGTTAACGTGGGTGACCTTTTGACTTCCCTTTCTTTCTTTTAAAGTAATAGTGTTACTGACTCTTTTTCTGATGTGGTACTTTCAATGAAATCTCCAATCCCAATTTTAAAAATTGCGGGGACACAATTTCTTAAGGGGGAAGAATGTAACCACCTGAAATTTTGAATAAATCTTGTTTCCTAATTTTGTGTGTTATTTTATTTTAAACTCAGCAAAACTGTTTCATTTGATAACATGAGTATAAGTAGTCTTGGACCGATCGAAACCCATCTAACAGAACTAGGGAAGGAGGTAGCACCACTGGGCTTTGCTCTGGACCAAACCCAAGCTGAACTTCATCGTGTGAAGCTAGAACAAAATCGCCTTCACGAGAAGTTCAAACTGATTGAAATTACAACTCGTGTGATGTTGGCCGAGCCTCCCTCGGATTCTCTCACCTTAGCACACCTTACAATTAGGTACTATGCTGGGGTTATAAGGGGCTATATAAGGAGATCGTAACTGCCTTGTGTAATCCTTTGTTTTAAAGAAGAATTGATATTTCATCTTATAATGAAGTTTATGAATTTTCAAATGACAAGATAAATATACTATGCATATTTTTGATGAATTTTATAAAAATGATATTTTTAAAATGTTCATGTAAACCTGAAATAAATAAAAATGTGTAATGATTTTTGAAAAATGGTCTTCTACAATTATGTTAAGTATGAAATTTGGAGTCTACCAAGATAAACTTAAAATTTGATGAATAGTAAATTGTGAATAGTGACTTTACGCTTAGGATTAGTAATGTGACCAAATGTATTAGTAATCTCACTTAAAGAAAGTTTTAATATAATTTAGACACCTTGATTAAGTAATGTGATTCAATAAAATGGGTAAATAACGGTTTCATAAATATTTAGTCAAGTACTAGTTTTTCGGGTGAATAGTGTTTTTTAATTATAAATTAAACTAAAAATATTTAGAAAATTATTTTTATAAAATGGACATTATTTTTGAACTCAGAGCATCGGTATTATGTTATGGTAATTTTTGGCGATTTTTCTGAAAAAAAAGAATTTTTGGTGAATAGTGTATTTATTTAAAAATTAAATTAAAAATATTTAGAAAATTATTTTTATAAAATGGAGTTCATATTTGTAATCAGAGCATCGATATTTGGTTAAGGTGAAATTTTGTGATTTTTCTGAGAAAGATGAATTTTCCGTGAATAGTAAAAATGCAGTTTTATGGTTTCGGTATGTTTAATGAAATCATAACTGTGTCATGATGATGTCATGAGATATTTTAAGGGTTGGACAACCAAAGGTGATGAATTATTGTATTGGGGATCCCATGTGGACTAACTCCATGGGAAATACCATGGGAGAGCCCATGGTTTTGAGAAAACCACTTGTGAGGTGTCCCTTGAAATTATTAAAGTATCACCTCACCTTCCCTATAAATACCCACCCTTTCCTCATTTATTTTTCACTCCAAACTCTTCCCCAACTAAGCTCTGGTCTCATTACCTCCCAAGGATTCCTCCCAAGGTTCCCCAATCCCTCAAGGTCCAAACCTTTGAGTTTGAAGAGTTATGTTTTAAGGTAAGGAATCCTACCTCTCTCTTTCTTTCAAGTAATCTGTTTTATGTCATTTCATTTATGATCCATGATCTTATGTTTGAGGATGTTCTTTTATATTTATCTTACTTCCCTTTTCATTTTCATATGATGAGAGACCCCCTCTTTCTCTCATCAATTCATTTTAAGAATGTTTAAGTGGCGCCGTTAGGATGCTGAATTTTTTAGGGATTCTTTCACCTTTCTCTTTTTTAAAAGTTCTACTTTCATGTCAAGTCTTTCAAGTTACTTTTTATTATGTCATGGAATGATCTCTATATCTATCATACTTATCTTTTATGTTCATATGATGAGAGACCCTATTTTATATCATCAATTCATTTTTGTTGAAGTTTAAGTGACGTCGTAAGGTTGCCGAATTTTTAAGGGATTCTTTCACCTTTCTCCTTTTTCATGTCAAGTCTTTCAAGTTCCTTTTTTATGTTGGGGTATGATCTATATATCTATCATAATGATATTTTATGTTAATATGACGAGAGACCCTAATTTATCTCGTCAATTCATTTTTGTTGAAGTTTAAGTGACGTCGTTAGGCTGCTGAATTTTCATAAGAGAAATCTTATTTTTGTCCTCCTTATATGTTTTTCATTTCATATGGTATATCTTTAAAATTTCATTACCATGTTATTAAATACCTTATATTCTGTCCCCCTACTGTTTTATGAATCATTTATGAGTGGGTGACCCATGTCCACTCTCTTTTCAATGTTTTCTAAAACCTCGTAACATAGCGGTTATGCTGCAAAATTTTCATCTCAAAATGTCTCTCTCTTATTCTCAAATTCATTTATTTTATTAAGTGAATACTCAAAGCTCTTTCTTCTAAAGTGGTATTCACATATATACCAAAATGTTCTATATTAAATTCTTGGATTTACATACATGATACCTGCTTTCCCTTTCCATGGGATTAAAGTGACATAAAGATCATGTCTTTAAAGAAGTTTTTAAAATGTTATGATTATGAAATGAAACCCATTTCATTTATGCTATATGGGTTGTTTATGAAAGGATTGATGATGATATATGTGGATCACATGTTAATAAAGGCAAATTTAAGGGTGCGCCCTGATAGAGCACCAATGTATTGGGAAAATACTTAATCTCTAGATATGACCATTTAGACTGATACCTTGGTGAATAAACTTAGTAATTTTTATTGAGACCTTGGGGATGGACCTTGGGGAAACAGATATTATTGTCTGTGTAAAATGTTGTATCCACATCTTCAAGTTATTAAATAATTTATTTTTATTATGATATTCCTCATGATTTCTTTCTCATGACTTAAAGTTCTTTTTCATGACTTTATTGATGTATCTCATGTTCACATGTTAAATGTTTCCCTTGTTTCCCTTACTGGGCCTTTTTCTCACCCTTTCCTTTGATTTATGCTCCCAGGTTATGAGATGTTGTAATGAACTTAGGATGAAAAAATGAAGAAGTATTTCAATTGTTTAAGAAGAATGTTTTCTTCTCATGTGATAAGTTCCTGGTTTCCAAGACACTAAACCTTAAAGATCCTCGGTTTTGTAAAATGTAATGAAAATTTATGTTATAAAAAGGTAGGATGCTATATTTTGGGTATCTCAAGTTAGGGTTTTGATCTTGTTTTATTATATTCCATTGATTTTTTGTGTGATATAGGCTATTAGATGAATAATGATTTCTTGTTATCCTATTTGAGGATCACCCCATGGGTGTTCTCCTTTGTTTTGGTTGTTTATCACTATTTGGCTTAGGTTGCCTGTGAGGCAGACCTTGTTGCATTGATTGCCTGCCTTGATATAATTTATTGCATGTATTTCCTACTGTTTATATGCTTCCGATGCATTATAGATATTAGCAATGTAGTTTTTGAACTTACTTAGGGCTGCTGACAGTCGATTATGCCCGACTAGACTACTCTGGGCTGTGTGAACCTGGTGCAGTAGACTAAAGAGGGAATTGATGATTAAGAGATTCCCTAGAGAGTCTGTTATAAATTAGTATCATTTGAAGGACCTGTGGGAATTGGAAATTGTGCTTCCTCAAAGATTCCTTAATTATGTATCGAGACTATAGGGGGAATTATAGGTAAGTGCTTCCTCAGAGAGTCTATAGCTATCGTTACCAGACCGTAGGAGAATTGACCGTGAGAGCTTCCCAAAGTGTCTATGCCATGTATGATTACTTGAATAGAGGGTTCTACCAATATGAGCCACCTAGAGAGTTAGTGTGAATATTTTTTGGTTGGTTGTGATAATTCCACCAAGACAAAGAATATGCTTGGGTTTTGTACTGCTTGTTGTTTAGGTTGTCTGCTGAGATACATGTTGTGTTACATTCTATGCCTTGGGAATATAGAGCTGATTCTAGGTTCCTTGGTTGATAATTAAATTATTGAATTAAATTAAATAATGATTGTGAATTTAGATTTGTAGGATTTTTTACTATAGTGTATTCCAATTTCTCTGCTGCATTTATTTCCATTACTTTTTCTATATAGCTCACTGACAGTAGGGCATAGATCTTGTGGTGGTTGCCTACTCGGATTAGTCTCACACCATGTTTGAGTCTTTTTTTTCAGCCCAAACTGGTTATATGGTTGCAGGTGTGGATAGGGATTTTTTCCCTTCTACTTTAGGAACATGATTGCTGGTTAGAGCTGGAGAGCACAGGACCGAGCTTAGGCTTACGATGCTGCTGGAGTTGCTGTTAACTTTTAGTACATTGTTCTCAGTTGTATTTCAGCATGTTGTTGTGTTTTTTATTTTCCTTAGATACTTGTACCTACTGCATCATTATCATCATTATTATATGTTCATTTCTTCTGTTGTTTAGTTTCAGTCATTGTATGTTGTTTACTACTTCCGTTATTGACTTTTATTTCCTTTTACATGTATACTTTACCAAATGAGGGCATAGTTTCCCTAATGACTCACTGAGGCTCTCACTGCTAGTTGGCAGCCTCTGGCATTTGGGGAAATTCTCTAGAGGTCATGTGGAAAACCGGGTACAGGGCACCAGTTGAGTGGCTCCAGCTTCGGGTCGTTACAAAGTGGTATCAAAGGAGGTTCTTTTCTTTTATTTTCTTTTTTAATTAATATTTAGCGACATTAGATAGGGATTAGATGGAATAAGTAAATGGTAAATAGTTGTTCCCGGGAGTTCTAGAACCTGTGTATAGGGAAAAATCCAGGTTACCTCGAATATTGCAATTTTCTAGTTTTGCAAATGTAACAGTTTACCTGAATTCACCATTGGGTGGTGCACTTTTTTTGTGTTGTTACTGTTTATATGATTGTGGTTCTATTTGGTTGCAACACCATTAGATGAGGGTATTCCATCTCATTCATCATATTGGCACTTGTTAGAAAATCACATGTCATGCATTCTCCATGCCATTTAGATTGTATTATAAATTGCATGCTGTTGTGATGGGATTTGTGATAGACTATGCTTGTTGTTGTGATAGCTTTTGTGATAGAATACATATTATGTTGATAGGGTATCATTTGTTTAGAGATTCTTCATCATGGACACCAAACTTTGGTCTTAGATGTGTCATGGGCCCTCGAGGATCGGAATTTGGTGGATCATGAGTTTGTTATATTGTTTACTTGTTACATACATTGTAATGATGGAAAGATTTGATTTTCGGGGAGTATGGTCCCCCACGAGTCGGAATTTGGCACCTTAACGCTTGTTTTTCTGGGCTCCGGTGTAGTTCTGAGGCTATTGTTTGGAAAAACACAGAATACACGACATGTACTTTATGAATACATGCTGTGTAGTTTTTAGCCGTGTCACTGACTGTGTGGGCAGGGACATGGGGTTGTGAATGTTCTCATAGGAACACGTCGTGCACTAGTTTACACACCGTGTAGTATGACTTGGGTATCCAGCCGTGTCACGAACAACATGGGCTGGGGTTTTCCTTTAAGTTCACTTCGTGTCCCTCTAGAACACACCATGTATAGTTAACCATGGAGTCGTCCATGTAGATAATAACATGGGTCAATGTTACTTTTCTCGTACACGTCGTGTCCGTCTGGAACACGCTATGTCATGTCAGTCGTGTGTTAGGCCATGTCTCTTACAACACGGTCCATGTAAGGAATGTCTAGTACACACTGTGTCTCCTTTAAACATGTTGTGTTGTTTTCTTCTGGGATAGTCCGTGTTCCTAGCCATGTAGAAGTAGCCAGGTAGGGACAAAAAGGGTTAGTACACATCGTGTGGTTTGAGAACACATCGTGTAGCTTGGTGGTATACACAGCCATGTATGGCCAAGGTACACACCCAAGGTAAAATTTTAGGAAACACGCCATGTGTTTATACTACAAGCCGTGTAGTCATGTTTTCCCTAATTTTAGAGTTTTTCTCTCCTGTTCTATTTTACTCTCTTAATTTGCAACTGTGTGTGTCTTTAATGAAGGTGTCATTTTGACCTTTCAGTGCTATGGCACTAAGATGCCAGATACTGCAGATCAGGAACTACCAGTAGTTCTGCCTATCATTCCGGACATGGAACCTAAAGTGATTCTAGACATTGGTGTCGATGCTCAGTTCAGAGAGGGTTTCATGAGATTCATGCAGACCTTCCAGGGAGCTCAGCATCCTGCCCCGTCTATGGCAGAGCTGATGCGGGGTTTTCAGTAGCAGCATCCTCCCACGTTCATAGGGGATATAGGACCACAAGCTGCGGAGTCATGGCTAGAGCCTATGCTATCCATCTTCAAGCACCTGGAGATGCCTCCAGAGAGAGTTGAGTGAAGCTCGCGACATATATGCTGCGAGATTCCTCCAAGAGATGGTGGGATATGGTTTCGAAGGCAGGGCGCCAACAGTCTATGGCTTGGGACGGGTTTCAGCATACGTTCTATGACTACTTCTACCCGGCGACGCTACAGGATGACAGAGCCAGAGAGTTCATGAACCTATAGTAGGGTACTCTCAAAGTTATGGAGTATTCCACTCGCTTCACAGAGTTATGGAATTTCACTCTCGTTCTGGGGAATGACGATGTGTTTTTAGCGAGGAAGTTTAAGGAAGGCCTCATACCAAAAATCAGATCAGAGGTGAACGTCTTTCAGTTGACTTATATTATTCTGATAGTCAGTCAGGCGCTTATCATGGAGAGAAATCTGAGGGAGACTGGAGCTGTGGACCAAGGCGGTTCAGCATCCAGAGATTATTCATTTCAGATAGAAAACAAGAAGCCCCACCGAGAGTCTACACGAGGTGACCCGAGGAAGTGAGGTATTCCTTATAGAAGATGGGATCTTCCCACTGGCAACCAAGTGGTGTGATATAAGTATTGAAGAAATGAGCATAAGAATCCTCAGTTCTTGAGAGACCCAGTGGAGTGCCTATCTTGCGGCAAGAAGGGTCATCTACAATGTTTATGTAGTGTTCTCCTTCCATCTTCCAGTGAAGGTGGATCAGTTTCGACTCCGCGTACAGGAGTAGGATTACCAGTTCCACAGCAGACTGGGGGGCTAGAGTTCTTTAGGTAATTCAGGTCGGGGTAGAGGCCTTGGAATCAGTGGTCAGGCTCAAGGAGTGTCACCTCAGGGATCTCAGGCTGCTACACAGGACCACGGTGCAGGCCAAACTTTTGTGGTAGAGAAGATTCAGTAGGAGCAGGATCCTGGACCTTTTATTGTTCGAGGTACGATTTTAGTAGCCTCTGTTTTATCCTCTGCACTTTTTGATACTGGAGCTTCTCATAGCTTTATTTCTGTGCACATTGTGTAAAGCCTTTGAACTATTGTTTATAATTCTATGGATATGATTACGCTAGACACTCCCTTGGGAATTAAAATTGCTAGTGTTCATTAGTGCTTAGACTACCCCCTTGAGGTTGGTGGGTGTCTTTTTTCAAGGAGCCTCTATGTTTTGGGGATGACAGGCTATGATTTCATTTTCGGGATGGACTGGTTAATTACCTTCCAGGCCGTTGTTGATTGCTATCGTTGTAGGGTGAGTTTCACATCACTAGAGGGTAGATCTTTTCTTTATAAGGGTGAATGGAATGTCTAGGCGAGTAGAGATAGACCAGAGCATCATGGGTTGGGCAGTGTTATGGCCCAGATTACTTTCTTATATCTGGACGACCTGGGGACTTATCAGTTAGTTTTTCATCCAGTGGTTGATCACTTTCCAGATGTCTTTCCAAAAGACTTTTCAGGTTTTCCTCCAGAGCGAGAGGTAGACATCTCTATTGTGTTTGTGCCAGGAGTTGCACCGATGTCCATTCCTCCTTATAGGATTGAAAAACCTGAGTTGCAGGAGCTCAAGATATAGTTGGAGGAGATGCATGAAAAGGGTTTTATCTGACCTAGTACTTATCCTTGGGGTCCACCTGTCCTATTTGCAAAGAAGGCAGACGACACCCTTAGGCTTTGTGTCGATTATCGGAAGATAAACCAGATGATATTAAAGAATGGATATCCATTTCTACAGATAGACGATCTCTTTGATTAGCTTCGAGGATCCAGAGTGTTCTTGAAGATCGACTTGAGATCCGGATATCATTAGTTGTGTGTCAGGCCATCTGATATAACTCATACATAATTCCAAAGCAGGTATGGTCTGTATGAGTATTTGGTTATGATGTTCGGTCTCACGAACGCACAAGTAGTTTTCATGGAACTGATGAATATATTTTTCCATCCTTACTTGGATTCCTTCATGGTTGGTTTTTTGGACGATATGTTGGTGGACCCTCATACTCGACACGACTATTCTACCCATCTTGAGATCATTTTCAGTACACTGAGGGAGCATCAGTTATATGCTAAGATATCAAAATTCCACTCTCAGATGGATGAGATTTACTTCTTGGGTCATTTAATCTTAGAGACAGGAGTATCGGTAGACCTAGAGTGGGTGAGAGCAGTAATCACCTAGGAGCTTCTAAGGAATGTCTTTGAGGTATGAAGTTTCTTAGGGATGGCTGGTTACTATAGGTGGTTTATATAGGACTTATCATGATTAGAAGTGCCATTGACGGGCTTGACTAAGAAGTGGGTGAAGTATGTTTGGTCAGAAGAATACAATTCATCCTTTTAGGAGCTGAAGGGGAGACTGACTTCAGCACTGATTCTAGTTTTTCAGGAGCCGGGCAAGAGTTATACAATTTTCTGTGATGCATCTGGCATCGGGCTTGGAGTAGTGCTTATATAGGAGGATCGTGTTGTTGAATATAGATCTCAGCAGTTGAGGTCGCATGAGAGGAACTATCCTATGCACGACCAGGAGTTGGCTGCAGTTGTCCATGCTTTGTGTTGTTGGAGACATTATCTTCTGAGAGATAATTTTGTGGTATATACTGACCACAAGAGCCTCAAGAATATCTTCACACAGCATGACATAAATCTGAGACAGCGGAGGTGGGTTGAATACCTATAGTATTTTGATTTAGAGCTTTCTTATATGCCTAGGAAAGGAAACACTGTGGCAGATGCACTGAGCAGGAGGACACAGATTCAGGCAGTTCAGGAGGTCAGTAGTGAGTGGCAGCTTATGGATCTGTTCTCTGAAAGGCATTTAGAGGTGCATGACAGACGTTGTCAGATATTTATTTCTTCTATAGTTGTTACCACTACCCTTATTGACCGGGTTCAAATGAGACAGCTACAGATTCTGAAGGCCTAGTTCTATGGGAAAGTGTGTCGGGAGAGGACCCTCTTTTGGGATGGACCATAGGCGAGGGTGAGATCTTTCATTTCCAACGACATGTAAGGGTGCCTGTAGAGATATGCGAGGAGATGATATGTGAAATTCATTCCCCAGTTTGGGCAGTTCATCCTGGCATCACCAAGATGTATTGTGATCAACACCGCCAGTATTGTTGGCCAGGTATGAAGAGAGATGTTGCTAGTTTTGTCATGAGGTGTTCCACCTGTCAGCAGGTGTAGGTGGAGCACTAGCGACCAGAAGGGCTTTTACAGCAACTACCCATTCCTGAGTGGAAGTGGAATGATGTCATGATGGACTTCGTAATAGGTTTACTGAGATCGCCTTGATGGAATGACACAGTATGGTTTGTCATTGATAGGCTCATGAAGGTTGCACACTTTTTGCAGATTAAGGAGACCTTAGGCGTTGATAAGATTGAGAGGTTGTACATCCGTGAGATTTTATGCTTGCATGGGGTTCCGAGTACTATCATTTCAGATAGGGACATCCACTTTATGTCGCATTTTTGCAAGGGATATAGAGGGATTGGGGTACACAGGTACTTCTGAGTATAACATACCATCCCCAGACAGATGGCCAGTCAGATCGCATGATTCAGGTGCTTGAGGACATGTTATGAGCATTAATCCTTGATTTTAGAGGTTATTGGGAGAGAAATATACCTCTAGTGGAGTTTTCCTACAATAATAGTTTTCAAGCAAAAATTCAGATGGGACCTTACGAGGCATTGTATAGTAGACCGTGTCGACAACCCTTGTGTTGGCTATAGGCAGGAGAGGCAGCTATGCTGGGACCATGTATTATTCAGGAGACCACAGAACATGTGGAGTTGAATCAAAAGAGGATGGCTACTGCACAGTCTCGAAAGAAATATTATGCTGACCAGCAGAGATGACCTTTGGAGTTCAAGGTCGGAGATCAGGTTTTCCTACGTGTTACCCCGAGGTTGGGACACAAGAAGATCAGGAGACAAGGCAAGATTTCACTGAGATACATTGGGCCGTTTGAGGTTCTGGGGAGGGTTGGGCTGGTTGCTTATAGGTTACAGTTACCTTAGAGGTACCAAGATATGCGTGACGTCTTCCATGTTTCTCATCTTCGACACTAATTCTCAGACCCTTCTCATGTTTTTCAACCAGAGGAGGTTGAGTGGGAGAAGGATGCATCATTCGAGGAGCATCCTATCAAGATTGTTGATCGTAGTGCAACAGTACTCCATGGCTGATATGTTCCTCTGGTACGGGTGCAATGGCAGCACGTCCATGTACAGGACGAGACTTGGGAGAGGGAGGACGATATGCGATCCCAATGGCCAGAGTGGTTCGGGGTTTCTTCCTCTACACCACGCTAGGGAAATTCAAAGATGAATTTCTTTAAGGGGGGATGTTTGTAAGAACCTGGACCTTCTTTTCATTTATGTTATTTCTTTCTGGTCATTTTTTTGAAAAAGGATGAGAATATGGAAATTTTCAAAGTACATGCCATGTAATTTATGAATACACACTATGTACTTTGATGTCGCTCGAGGCCGTGTGCTGGCTGTGTCATGGCCATATAGACGGCCATGTAGGGGTGATGTGGAGGCCGCTTAATTCGGTGTATGGAAAATCTTAGTACACGTCGTGTACTCTAAAAGTACACGCCATGTAATTTCTTTTTTTCGTTAAACGGACTAGGGTCGCATCTTAACCCTAGAAACGTCTTATTCTCTAGATTCTTTGAACGAGAGCGAGGGTATAGTCATGGATCATCTTCGAGCCACCAATCCGTCACTGGTTATTCTAATTGAACGTTGTCGGTTGCAATAGAATCGTAGCAGTGAGTTCTTGGTTCTTCTTTGGCCACGTTTCATTATTCTTTATCTTATGAGAGTTGTATGAGGTTGAACATTTTAGACGTTTTTGTAGATATACTCCATTCTAGGACAATTCATAGGCCTAGGTTCAAGTATATCGATCTCCTAAGATCGAGGTAGGTGTTTTGTTTCCCTACAATTGTGCGTCTTTGAGTTTTTGTGAAAAAATGTCGAATTCCCATGTTTCGGGTATCTCAGGTTAGGGTTTTGATCCGGTTTTATTATGTGCATTAGATTTCATGTGTGATAGAGGCTATTAGATGAATAATTATTTCTTGTTAGCATGTTTGAGGATCACCCCATGGGTGTTCTCCCTTGTTTTGGCTGTTTATCACTGTTTAGCTTGGGTTTCATGTGAGGCAGACCTTGTTGCATTGATTTCATTCCTTGATATAACTGATTGCATGTATTGCCTACTATTTATATTCTTCTGATGCATTGTATCTATTATCCAAGTAGTTTTGAACTTACTTCGGGATGCTGATAGTCGATTACGCACGACTAGACTGCTCAGGGCTGTGTGAACCTGGGGCGGTGACTAAAGAGGGAATTGATGATTAAGGGCTTCCCTAGAGAGTCTGTTATAAATTAGTATCATTCGAAGGACCTATGGGAATTGGACTTTGTGCTTCCTTAGAGTGTCCTTAGTTATGTATCTGGACTACAGGGGTAATTAGACATAAGTGCTTCCTTAAGGAGTCTGTAGCTGTCGTTACCAAACCGTAGGGGAATTGATGGTGAGAGCTTCCCAGAGTGTTTGTGCCTTATATAATTACTTGACTAGAGGGGTATTCTAGTATAATCCACCCAAAGAATCAGTTTTAATATTGTTTGGTTGGTTGTGATGAGTCCATCAAGCCAAAGAACAAGCTTGGGTTTTGTACTGCTTGTTGTTTAGGTAGTCTACTGAGATAACTGTTGTGTTACTTGCTATGCCTTGGGAATATAGATATGATTCTAGGTTCCTTAGTTTATAATTAAATTATTGAATTAAATTAAATAATGGTTGTTAATGGAGTTTTTTAGGATTTTTTACTTTATTGTATTCCTATTTCTCTACTGTATTTATTTCCATTACTTTTTCTATATTGCTCACTAACAGTAGGGCACAAATCTTGTGGTGGTTGCCTATTGGGATTAGATTCACACCCTATTTGGGTCCTTCTTTTCATCCCAAACAGGTTATATGGTTGTAGGTGTGGATAGGGATTGTGGACCTTCTACTTCAGGTATGTGATTGCCGGTTGGAGCAGGAGAGCACATGACCGAGCTTAGGCTTGTTATACTACTGGAGTTGGTCTTTACATTTAGTACATTATTTTTAGTTGTATTTTAGGATGTTATTGTGTTTTCTGTTTTCCTTAGATACTTGTACCAACTGCATCATTATCATCCTTATTATATGTTCATTTCTTCCACTGTTTAGTTTCAGTCATTATATTCTGTTTCTTGCTTCCGTTATTGACTGTTAGTTCCTTTTCCTTGTATACTTTACCAAATGAGGGAATAGTTTCCCCAATGACTCACCAAGGCCCTTGCTACTAGTCGGCAGCCTCTCGCATTTGGGGAAACGCGCTTGAGGTCATGTGGTGAACCGGCTTTGGGGCACCAGTTTAGTGGCTTCATATTCGGGTCATTACAACAAGAAGACACAAGCTACAAGAAATAGGGAGAATACAGTGACTTTGTTCAAGCCAAAAAATACTATAATCATCAACCTCATCAACAATTTTGATGGCATGGTGGATGAAGTCTGGGTTTAGGAGTATGAATTTGGCCAGTCATCCAGTGGAGGTTTGGAGGATGCTCTCTAGGATCAGGATCTAGGGGCTTCTCTAGTTGTGCAATAACCATTAATAGGAGAGTATCCCTTGGGTTAACAAGTTATCTCTTATGGTGATTTTAAAGATTATTTTTCCAGTCAATTGACTATTAGTATTGAATATGGAGTGAGTATTAGAGGTCTTTATAGCCCAGGGAAGAATATGGGTCATAAGGGGAAATGTGATGTGGGGTGAAACATTGTGACTAAAGGGAAGGGTTATAAAGGGAGGAAAGACTACTCCCAGCTGCCTAAGCCGATACAAATAAGATTAGCTAGTAAGGATATCGAAATGGTATGTGAACCATGGACTCAAGTCATGGAAGGCATGTTGGGTTATGGTCTATGAAGTGTAAAACCTAATGAAAAGTGTGGAGACATTAAGAATCTAGGGAAGGGTTGTGTGGTAGGAAACAGGGAAGGAGAGAAAAAAAATCCCTTGAGGTAATTCTTGATTTTAAAGAAGATATGATTGAAAAGGATATCAAACTAGATGTCCAAAAGGAGGATGTAGACAGAATTCTAGACAAAGATGTTCGAAAGGATATCAGTAAGGATCAAATGGACTGGATCAACCAACAAGATTTGATTTTGGTATGAGGATTCAATGCAAAGAAGATCAACATGGAAGAGTACATCCATACTTGGGACAAGCTCTCTACCTAATTTAAAGACTTAATCTGGAAACACCTGAGCTTGAAGATTGAAAGACTCCAATGCATAAAATACCGATTAATTGATTATAATAATATTATTCTTGTTTTTAATTACTTTTTGATTTCTTTTTCTGTTAATTGACCTTTGGCATTTATTGTACTTTCATAGTTTCTCTCTTTTTCCTCAAAAATTGTTTATAATAAAAATTTAATTTTCAGTTAGTAACTAGGCCACCTACCTTAGAGACATAGGTGACTGATCATCCAAAACCATCTTCATATTCAAATTATACTGGAATAAAAATAAAGAATAGTCTAACCCCATGAAAATAGGGAGACTGATCGCACACCAACATAATGAAAATGATACAAATAAAAACTGAAATAGGAAGAAATAGTGTTAGAGAAACTACCTCAAGCTATCAAATGCTTCTTACAGAGTTTTATTTGGAGTCTAAATGAGAAAACAACATCAAACCCAAACCTTTGGAGGGAGGAGAGATCATGGGAGGAGAAACCAAGGATGATATATGGTAGAAATGGTAGGGTAAAGAAGTAAAATATGCTATTATGTCATTTAGGGAAAAAATTAAATTTCACCCACAAAATTTGTGGTGCACAGTTTGGTCATAGGGTTTTTCCGAACTGTGTCCAGTCCATTCTCACCATGCTGTCTAAAGAGGGACCTCTCATGGTTAAGGAGAACATTTTACCTAATAGTGTGAAAACCTTTTAAAAACCCACTATCTAAAATTTATAAAATACTCCCATAAAAGTGCACCTCAGGTAGGATGATTTCAAAAAAAAACTGTGCATCCCCTGCTACTCAAAATCTTCCCCACACGGTTATATATCATGGTTATTAATAACAATTATGTAGTAGTGTGGCCCACCATGTTGGCCAAATTCTCAGATCTTCAGCCTAAAAATAATCCCCACATGATACGGGGATCTTACTTAGGTTTTAGTTCACATCTAAAAATATTAAACAAAGCATTTAAATGAAAAGAAAACAAGTTATACATTTTAGAAAAGATGGGTTGTTACAATATCCCCTCTTTAAAGGAACTTGTCAATGATTTTTCCTTCCAATGGTAAAGTGGTATCATTAAAAGTGTGTTTTGGTCATTGATCTTGTATATTAGCTTCTCATCCCCACGTCTCATCCTATACTCAGTCGTGCTACCAAGGAACTCGTATGAAAGGAACTGACCTACCTCAAGGTGTCTTCACACTCCAATCCACAATTCGAATGATATACTCCTCAATGGAAGATCTCATATCTAATTCAACCTAATTAGGATGAAAGAAATGATATGGGTCAGGAAAATATTGGTAAAGCTAAGACATGAGAAATATATCATGTATAGACCAGTATCTTTGAGGAAGTACAATATGGTAATCCACTAGTTTGATCTGTTCCGAACCCCAAAATATCCAATGAATATAGAAAAATTATTACCCTAACTCTGAATACATTTATGGCCCAACTGAGGAAAAAATCATAAGAAAACTATATCCCCAACCTCAAACTCCAAGGGTGCCCAAAATCGATTGGAATATGTCTTTTTTAGATGAATATTTCATAAAACACATTCTGATCAACTAGACCTACTCTATAGTCTCATAGATGATATGTGGTCTTAGAAATTCTTCTGCACCTCCCTCTACCCATTACAGAGGTGATTAGCAAGGCCTACCACATAAGGATTCATAATGATCCATCTGAATGGTAACCTACAAAATGATATTATAAGAGAAATGAATAAGGGGTATTTTTTTATCCCTAGAACCCCCAAAAATTAGGGACACATGCATAAAACATGTCATCAAATACATGTATCGTTCTCATTGTCTATCCCTCAGTCTGAGGGTGATAGGTTGTTCTCAGAATCACCTTTATACCCAAGGTCTTCTGCAACCCATTCTATAACCATTACATAATGTGAAATTATCTATCATAAATGATAGATGCTATATCTTAATGAATATTTATGACCTCTCTGATGTATATAATCCCTTACTTTTCTATTGATAAGGTCTCTCAAATAGGTAAGAAGTGTGTGACCATCATCAAATGATCAATGAAAACCCAAACTATATCATTTAATCTAGGTGATCTGGGTAAACAAGTCATGAAATACAAAAAAACATCAACACATTTCCATTAGAGAATGGGAAATGGCTATAAAATCCCTTTTTTCATTTATATTTCACCTTCACCTACTAACAAGTTGAACACTAAGTGAAAAAGATGGCTATATATCATTTCATACTAGGTTACAAATATTAGAAATGTAAATCTCAATACATCTTGGTGAAACTGGTATGAACTACCCATGTTGAGGCATGAAATTACCACATCATCTCAACTCTAATCTCTACTGGGACCCATACATGCCTATGGAAGAGTAGATTATCATCCCCATACACATTCCAACCAGAAGATGAATCGTCATCTTATTTTCATTCCATTAGGTCAGGACCCTTGCGATCAAATAGTTGCCTCATTCTCAGTCATTTTATAAGCACAGAGTTCACTACCAAGGATGAGACGATAGTCTTCCCATGATCCTCAGAACCTCAACTTGAATCACAAAAAAATTCATGATCTTCCATTTTCCACTGCACTCATGAACTATCTATGTCTAAGAATTCCATCTCATAGAATCTAATATATTATAACATTTCCCAAGAATATGGGCGTGATCAAAGTCAAATAATCGTAAGTACTGAACACATATGTGCTACATGAGATTGATATCATGCTGCGTACAAATGTATATGAGGATTTTGTGCTCACTGAATACTAAAAAACACTCTCCAAGTAAATAGGGTCTCTAATAGTGCAAATCATGAACTATAGAAGCTAAATCGAGGTCATCTATACGGTAATTTCTCTTATGAGGCCTCAACTAATGAGACATGTATGTGACAACTTGCTCAACCTCCACCATAACAACTCCATTCCCAATACCTGATGCATCAATGTATATTATATTGGTCATTCCTAGATCCATAATAATTAGAATTGGATCTAAATTCAATCTTTCCTTCAACTCCTAATAGGATTCTTCCCAAGCATCTGACCAAATGAATTTTACACCCTTCTTTTTAAAGCTCGTAAGAGGCACTGTAAGGTGTGATAAATCCTAGATAAATCATTTCTAATACTTAGTTATCCCCAAGAAAATATAAATTTCAAATACATTCTTGGGACACAACTAGGATACTATATCCCTCACCTAATCTCGAACTACTAATACTCCAAACATAGAGAGAATGTGACCCATGAAATAGACATTTTCAATCCATAAGTATAATTTATTGAGCGTAGAATAGATGGATCTCTCCTAGTGTTTTCAACATGATCATGAGATGGTTGGAATAGTCAGGTCGAGAATGAGAATAAACTAAGATATCATCTAAAAATACTACCATGAATTAATCTGGAGATGGGTGAGAACAAAATATATTATATCCAAGAAAATATAAAGAGTGTTCATAAGATCGAATGACATAACCATGTACTCATAATGATCATACCTACTCTTAAAAGTTGTGTGATGTGTGTTTAAAGATCTGATATGCACCTGATGATAGCCCAAACTCACATCTATATTTGAAAACACTCATGATCCTTATTGCTAGTTATAGTATTTTTCTATTGGAGCCAGTGGATATCGTTCCTTTATCATAAACTAGACCAGTTAGTGGTAATCCATGAAAATCATGAGGGTATTATCCACCTTCTTGGAAACAATGACCAGTAAACCCCGATGATAAGTATTGTGGTGTATGAAGCCTTTAACCAATAGATCCCAAAACTATTTCTTGATCTCCAAAATCTCTATAGGTGGCATTCTATAAGGAGGAATAGAAAATGGTTCTGCTCTTTTCACTAGATCAATGGGGAATTCTACCACTCTCACTGAAGGTATCCCAAAAAAGTAATCAATGTATATGTTTATGGGATAATCCACCATAGGAGGGAAAACCATAAGTCATAACTCTTGACCATATAAGAAGATACTTGTGATCTAAAATGTCAGACTACCCATTCTTTGACTCTTTTGGTCTATCTTGATTCGTATTAACATCATATCCTCCCTTATTCATGGGTTTAATGTCCTATAGTGTTGAAAATTTAACCCTGAGATGATAGCAGACAATATAAGATTGATAGGGAACTATCATGTACATCCCAATGATTATGCCATTACCTATCATTTTTAGGATAAAAAGATCCCATATGAAAAGATATCTACCTATCTCGAGGGTAAAATCTTATCAATTATGAATTATCTCTAATTGGATACCTAACGGGGCATCGAGAATCTTCATGCCACAAAAGTGTTATATCTTGATTATTAGAATCTCAATGGTATTCTCAAATATAAAATTTTGAGATGCACTTATTTCAAATAAAATAAACAGTAAGTTGGAGGCTACTAGAATAGTTCCTCAGATAGTATAAGGTTCAGCGCTTTTCTCCTCTGGCATAGGATACACCTTATATAAGTTTATTGTACTACAGCCCTGAGTCACAACTTAAATACCCATAGAAAGACTGCTCTTCTAGTGATTATAATATTTATTCTGACTACCTCTTTCTTGACCATCCCCTTGGATTAAGAATTCGGTGGTATTCCAGCTATCCACCTTGTGAGATACTACTAGTCCCACACAAAAATGTTGGATATGTGTAAATCCTTGCTCATAAGGTAGTGATCGAAAGGTCCTAAAGAAGCTCTAAATATTCCCTATCCAATTGTAGCCTCTTAATTCCATTGGATCTCACAAGAACTCAGGTTTCATATGTCCCAGGATCCCACATAGGTGAAAAATAAGGATGATGTCAGCATGAGATGGCTGACTGCTACTACCCCCACATGAAATCTCAAAGCAATGCGTACATCTTCCAAAAGAGTCCCTTACAGGCCTTGGTGCTGAACCTCCCAAACTCACTCCATCAGCTTCCCTAAGATTTCATTTAGTAATGAGGTCCTGATTGATTATATCTCAAATAGTAGTCATCCTAAAAATATTGACCTTTGATCAGATAGCGTATACTAGCCCATCCTTGAATCGCATCACGGTCATAAGATCAATGCTAGATAATGTTGGAGTGAAATGTTTCTACAAAGTTAAATGAGTTTATTATTCAATAAGAGACATGGTTTCCCGTGGTATATGAAGTCTATGGCCCAATAATCCATTAGAGTCTGTGGAAAGAAATAATCATAGAAGATCTTCTGAAGGTCTACCTATATTATATTACAATACTTGTATTCTTGGGTAATAACATCCCACAACAACATGGAATTACCATGTAGCATATAAGTAGCTAGTTTCACCCTCTTCTCTAGAGGAATATCCAGAATATCTATGATAAAAATCATAGATTTGATCCATCCCTCATCTTCATGAGGTTCGACATCCAATGAAAAGATGGAAGGATGCTGCTATTGGAACTCCCCCATCAACTCTGTCATAGTTTGGGTAGGTCGAGGAACACCTTTCATATTTTGGATCATGTGGAAGAAACGATCTCATAACTAAGAATCAGTTCCCATATTAGGAATGTAATGATGTTCTATAGGTGGTACTATATGATTATTGTATGGTGGCACAAGGTCCTCCACCTTAGGTATATGGTCATCACCGCCTTCAGTGAGTACGGCTAGAGGATGTCATGATTGAAAATTAAATTTTTATTTCAGAAGCACTTTTGAGGAAAAAGTTGGAAACCAGAATGATATAAAAGACTTAAAGAACAACCATGACTCCATAGTCCAAGATCAACAAGACCAAATACAATCCAATTTAAGAGAATGAAAAATCTACATAAGAGATTATTAATAGTCGAAATATCATAGATAAATAATTAGAATGGGTATAATATTTTATATAAAATATCACACCTCTCTTCAAGTACTAAAATACAAATCTATGAGGTAAAAGGGAGACCATAACAAGCCAAAATAATGTAAGAGACTCCCACAACCCATCACTAAGTCCAATTTCGGATTTTGGACTCATTTCACACATATAAGCAAAGATTTTGATTAGAAAATTTATATTCCTATTTAAATTTATTATCATTTAAGAATTTAAATATATTTTAATGGTTCAATTATATGGATCTCCATTTTTAATTCATAAGGCCCCATACACATTATCGTATGAAATGTAGCATCCACATATTCAAAACCATAACATGTTCCTACACCTGATATCAATGGTCCATGGCTCAATGTGAAATAACTAACTGCTTAAGGTGTTTTCTTTAACCAATATAGGAAAACACTATTAGGTAAAGGTAGATTCCTTACGTTTCGATTATGTTTTCTTCATCCTGTAAGATATGTCCGCACATTTCCAAAAGATAATCCAGGCACTAACTATAAGCAACATGAAAAATGTACACTGAAAATAGATTCGTCTTAGAATAATTCATGGAATATATGTCCTAAAGTGCCTAAAAATGATGCATGAAATGGCATATCATGCCCTTATCTAATAGGGTTAACTCATATAAATCATCATTGCAGTAATAAAAACATTTGGAGCATAAAAAATCATGTGTGTCACAAAACAGTGAAGTCATATCAACCATAATAGTCCTAATCAATAACTAAAAATATACCATCCTATGTAATTTGGGTTTTCCATGTATGTGGGTTAGACATGCCTAAGAATAGGCTCTTTAACAAATTCGGTTATGTCATAATCTATTATCTAATACCAAACAGTAAGACAAAAGAAAAGAAACTACTCTCATTCCATTTTTCAACGTACCGACTCAGGATCCACTTAACCTATTCCCCGAGCTAGTGGGTCACATGGACTCAAGTGAAAATCCTTATATGTTAGAGGTTACCTACTAGAAGTAAGGGTTTCATGGTGGTACAGTGTGGAGACTATACCCTCATATCAGAGTGGAACAAGATATATAAAAAATATTAGACCACAACATAAGTATAATATAAACAGAAACTATAATGATTAAAACTGTAACCTTCTGTAGTTTAATCATAGTCAAATGATATAATTATAATCTATATAAGTGTAAATAACAATGCAACTAATTAATTATTTCAAAAATCTAAAAGTCTGAATCATTTACATGAGGGTTTCATGGAATTTTGATATATGAATATGGAATATAGGGGACATGCATATACAACATGTTATAAAAATGGAAAAAAGGATTATCCACTATAATATCAATCATTTTTAGTCCTCTACTCCCATGATCCAACTACAAGTAAATCATATCAAGAATCTATAGTAGGTCACCTTCCCTCATAAATTCTTACAGAAAAGTAATCAAATCGTGTACTGAAGGTTGCCCAAGAAGGGAGTGAGAGAAAGTCCCAGTAGGCCAACACTAATTATGACTAGAAGTAATCCAATCAGTTTACAATGAGACAATAGTTTTTAGAAATACGTAATAATAAAAAAAAGTTGATCAAGTAAATACCAGCTGAATTAGGTTTCTAAAAGACACCGGTGGCTCTACCTACATCAAGATAGGCCAAAATGATGATCTGATTAATAACCATACATATAGTAATAATATATATTTATTGTATAGTTAAATATTGTATCCACCTATACTCACTAAGTGCATGTGGAAATAAGTAGACTTATACTTGGATTCTAGGAGATTTCTAAACCTAGGGTGTAACACATGAATCCATTACCAGTCTAATGAGCTGGTATGATCAAGAATAGGGTATATTCCCTGAATTACATAATGAATGTGAGACTTTAGGTTAATCACTCGAGATATGTTGGGTGATGCACCATTTCAAAAACCCTAAATAGAGGAACATGTATTTTCATGCCCATCACCCAGGTAATAGTATAATGAAGAGAGACGTCGTGCTCAACACCCAATGTTAGGGAGAGCGAAAATTCCTTCTCAATGGATCCCTTAAACATAATTACATAGGTAATGTTAGTGTCCTAATAATAATAATAATTATATCATGTGGTATAATCATCTTTTCATTATAATCATCAAGACCCAAATGTAAAAAGGGTTGTAAAAATTCATATAGTTCATATAACAAGTAATAATCAATCATCGTGGCCTTCCAACCAATTATAATTTTTTCATTTAGTTCATTTAATTCATTTAATCATGTCATTCCATCTGGAAGAAATCCATTCAATTTATACCAACCATTTAATTAACCAATGCCTGGAAATTCTATTCTAAGGTTCAACCAAGCACTTAGGAGGTGTTATTACTAATTAGTCAATTTCTTACATGGGTAAAATTCTATTTATAAGTCAATACAAGAATATTGGATGATCTTTTGTGCTATATAAATTTATATAATAGTGGAAAAATATCATTTAAAGCCCAAGATAAATGATTAGACGACATTTGGTCATTTAAAAAATTATCTATAAAGGGGTAATTTCAGACCCTCCCACCAAAGGGGTGGTTATGATTGAGGTTGGAATCATCTAAATACCTAGATAAGATCAAAGGGAGTATATCATTATGAAACAATTGATTTAAAGAAGAATGATTCATTTTATGCTGGCACGTGAAAAAAGAAGACATGCAGCACAACAGTTCGAGCTCTGAAAATACCATAACTTTTACGGAAAATAACTAGAACAACCACCTTAAGGACATTGATGAATCCCTGTCCTATATCAGCTTAAAATTTGATGTAGATCAGAAGAAAACTGAGGAATGGTCCAATTCCCTAATAATTGGGAAAATGAGCTCACACCAAAATAGTGAAAATGATATGAAGAGAAACTTAAATAGTAATCAAGAGTATTTTAGATCTTACCTCAAGCTATCCAACACTTCTGATGGAATTTGATTTATATTTCAGATAAAAAATGACATAAAATCCTAACCTTGGATAGATGAGTGTTCACAGATGGAGATAGAGTGGGGGTTGTCTACTGGAAATGGGAGTGGAGAAGGAGAAATATGTTTTCTAGTTATTAAGGGAAAAAATTTCCATTCAACCTCAAAGTTGGGGGTATGTGCTTTGGTCAAACTATTCCCAAAATTTTCACAACTAACTATATAAAGAGGTATGCCGAATGGTTAAGGAAAACTATTTCCCTACTCATGCATAAATAGTGTGAAAACCCACTTCCCAAAATTTCTGAAATCCATTTCTCTTCAATGTCCATGTTCTATTTAAAGTGTTTAAAAAAATATAATTATAACATTTTTTAAAAGAATTTTTACCCATTTTTTTCAAAATAGATTAAAAGTAATATTTTTGACTTTTTACAAATTGGGTACTTCTTTAATTTTTACCAAAAAAGTGAAATAAATATTTGTTTTAACCTATAAGTCTTGAATAGTATTTTCTGTAGTTATGTATATTTTTTTAAGATCCCTTTATAAGTATCAAAGGTAATTTTCAAAAAATATGTTTCCATAATATTATGTGAATTTTAGTTTTTAGTAGTTATTTTTTATGTGGAAATGTTATTTTCCCAAAGATTGATTTTTAAACTATTAATATTTATCAATGAAAACAACCTTTAATGTTATGGAATACATCTAAATATTTTTTAGATATCTCTTACATATATACCTTTATCACTCTCCCATTCCATTATTGGATAATAAATTCCTCATATTCATTACTCAAAAGCCTTCATTGTGATTTTTTTTTATTTGGGATATGAGACAAGATTGTGCAACCCATTTTTTTTCCATGGGTAAATAATATGTTTTTTTATGGTCAATTTCTTTTATATAGAAAAAAATAGATGATGAACATGTTATTATGGGTGTTCCTAGATATCACTATAATTAAATGGGTAATGTTATAGTCTCATGAGATTTCATGTATGGGATTATAGAGTAAATCTAAACTATATTGGGAATTTTTTTTCACCATGTGATATTGTAATTGAATCTATCCTTTACTCATGTTTATTTCATGTCTTCTATTTATACCACATTTTCAATGATGTCATGATCTTATTATACCATGTTATTTATGTAATTATTCTAGGTGATAACTCATGACACTTTTATGTTTTTTAGGGAATAATATAATTAATTTCTTACAATTTTAGGAAATTTATTTGTTAAAGTGGAAATCGTTTTTCTAAATCATTATATTGATATTAAAGGAAGTTTATATTTTGGGTTTTTTCAAAAAAATATAAAATTTTAATTGAATAATGAAAAATACATATTTTTAAAAAAAATTATCATTTAATTTTAATAAATAAAAAACTTTTAAAACCATTATCCTTTTAATTTTATTTAATGTTATCATATTTAATATTTCATTACATGAAATTAAAATAATTACATTTAAATCATCTTTATACTGGATTTTATTATATATTTATTCTTATGATTAGAAACACATTTTTCTGAAGTTTGTTTTAAAGTTAACTATTTTTATCCATTTTCATTAATTAAAATAATACTTAATGAGGAAATATTTAAAATAAATTTATGAATTAAATATTTATAAATTACCATTATTAAAAGTTTTTATTTCACAATCTCGATTTTTTTCAGGATTTCTTTTACGTGAGATTTTATTGAAGGAAATTATTTGATAATTGATTAATAAACCACTTTAATTTTATTTTCCTCAATTTATTCATTAACTTTTCATGTAATAATATCACTTTACTCTCTTTGGTACTTAAGAATATTGAGAATTGTTTGAAGTAAGGTTGGTATTACCACTATCTTCCATTGAAAAGAATTTCTCTTTTATGTCCATATTTAATTTAAAGTGTAAAAAAATATTTTTAATATTATTATACGAACTTTTAAATTCATTTGTACCCTTGATATATTTTTTTGAATGGTTTAAAATGATTTTTCTTATAATTTTTTGAATATGGTACTTCTTGATTTCTTACCAAAAAAATGAAGGGGTTATTTTTTTATATGTATGATATTAATGGTATTTTATTCCATCATGACCATTATTTTCCTTGATGATTCATTTATATGATCTGAAGGCTATTATCAAAGAACATTATTTCCATAATATTTTGTGAATTTTATTTTTTCAGCGGTTATTTTCAATGTATAATGGTTATATTAATTAAGATTTTATTAAAATGTATTTATATTCTTCAAAGGCAAAAAAACATTAATTTTATTAAATGATTCTAAATACTATATATTTTTCTCTTACAAATATATCATTCTCATTATCCCATAAAATAGTAGGGTAATAAATTCCTTATGTTCATTACTCAAATTCCTTCATTGTGAAATTTCTTTTTACTATGATATGGGTAAATATTATGAAAACAATTTTTTTTTCATGGGTAATTGTTATGTTATTCCTTATAATTGATGTCCTTTATTTATCACATATAGATCATGAACATATTATGATGGGTGCACCCATATATAAATCGAATTGATTGGGTAATGTTTTAGTCTCATGGGACTTCATGTACTAGATTAGGGAGTATTTATAATCCCTTATGGGAAATTTCCCACCATGAAATATTGTCTTGGATGTTATCCTTGACTCATGTATATTTCTTATTTTGTATTTCTTTCACATTTCCTATGATTACATGATCTTATGATGTCATTTTATTCATGTTATGCATCCATGTGATTACTCATGAGGCTTATATTTTAAGATATCAATTTATATATTTGAGTCACATGTTATGATTTATTATCATGGTTGTCCCCTTACTGGGATTTATAGATCAACCATTTATTTATGCATTCCCTAGTTTATCCCATGAAATTATAGAATCTTAATATGATTTAGGATATCATTATAGTAATGAAAAAAATTATGATTTCATGTTTTAGTTCTATTTTATTTAATATAATCCTAGTCTTCCTATAATGTTAGGCCTTGTGAGATTGGGGATGAAATTAATGGATGTTTATGTTATGAATCATGTAATAATATATGTAAAAGTCTAGGTTTTCTATACATAACATTACAGATAAATTTTATTTATGAATAGAAAATTCATGGAGAATATCTTAAGTGATCGGCTCATTAATATCTCTAATGAGTCAAAATAATTATCTCATCCTCTATTAAGATCAAATATCCCACCATAAAACATTTATTTGAATGGTGGGAGAGGAAAAGAGTTCAATAGTAAAAAATTAAATCAAGTGAAGATACACATGAGGCATGATCATCTCCCAAACTTCTCAATATCTAGAGATTCTTAGGAAAAATTAAAAGGAATATGGTTGGGAGAGAGGACTTTGTATCACTAAATTTCACCTAAAGGGTTAGCCTCTCATCATTGTTGAGAGATTGAGAGATATCAAGACATAATAGTGGGTCAGAAACATGAATTATAAGGGGGGGGTATGAAAACAATGAATAGATTTAAAACAGAATGGAATTGGAATTAAAATACAGAAATGATGAATTTACAAACAATATGAAAATGTAAACTAATTTTCACTATGAGATGAGGAGAATTTATTCAATGTTATCGGGGAATATTCTTCATTAATCCCCTCTCATTTTATGAAGTGTGTAATTAATTATTTTTTCAAATAGATGAGTTCCACATGTCTCACTTGATGGTTCAGATATTTTTAATCAGAAGTATATTTTTTCCATGATCACCCTTTGTACTCTATAAAATGTATAATCACCACATACACAACTCTATAGCCACATTAAAATAAATTATATCCATGTGGAATGTTTATTGGTGAATTCCGCAATTTTTTCAAACCAGTGGAATGTAAATCTCCATAGCTTTGGAGTTCTTCAATGACATTAACATAGCCCTTTGAAACACTGTAGCTACACTTACATAATATTGAATTACTTTTTATTTAGTCAGGAAAGAATAGAAGGATCTTGGTCTCTACCTTATAAAAATATTTTTCTTACATTTGGAGTATTCTATCAGAACATGGTTCCAAAAATACATCAGATCAACATTTCAGCTTCATAATCTTCAGTGAGAACTGGTAATCTTCTTCTTCAATAGGAACACATGGGTTTATCATATTGAATCTTGGATAAAGATGCTTTACTGTCTCATGCGATATAATCTATTTAGCATTAATTCATAAGTATCTAAGTTTTAGTGTTTGCAATCCCAAAACAATGTTGATTTATTTCACCTATAATGAACCCATATCGAGTTTGGGAGAAAACATAGGTTGAATGATCTCATACCCAAACCCATATTCATCACTCCTATAGATTTTGATAGACTGAATAAGAAGAAAAATACTTATGGAGTGTGAGGGTCATCTTACAAATATTGTGATCAAGTTTTCCAATGTGTATTTGATGTTCCATACATTGGGATCAACTTTACCAATATGCGGTTCATCTTCTAAATGTGGGGATCAACTTTGGGAATGTGGGGTTCATTAATGTGGGGTTCAACTACCAAAAACTAGGCTCCCGAACCAAATGATACAAATAATAATGAGGTTTATCTTCAGAATATAAAATTACCAAAACTAACATTCTACTTCATTACAGGGATCAACAACAAGGTGTCATATGGATTCACGAAGGCAGTCACTTAGAAGATTGTGATTTTAATTGGCACAGTTAGTTAAGTGACCATGGAGATGGAACAATCACATGTTCCATCAACATTAAATTACATTCCATTGAAATTATTAAGTCATAATCTTTAAATGAAAACATCATTTTGGTGTAGTATTTTTCTCTAATAATTTATAAAACAATTAAATCAGAATTTAATCCTTTGAAACATATATTAAAAAAAATTATAGAATCATAAATAATCGTTAAAAATAAAAAAGTGTGGAATTTATTAATTAAGTAAATGATTACAAATATCAATAATAATACATTTCATTAATAAAAACAAATAAATTACGGGGTTAGTTATCAATGAAAAATAGAGAAAATATTTTAAAAGTTTATCTCATAGTAGTAAGTGAGTTTGTGAAACACTCTGTAATGGTATCTCTATAATTATGTAATTGTATGATCACTTCATGAAGTTATACTTAGTATAACATAAGGGTTCCAGTGAGTTTCCATAAAATATATAAAGGTAACCCATGTAATGGTAATGGTGCAATTTTTTAAGTGTACTAGTGAGTTTCCATTACCTACATATTGGTATCTCGCATAATGGTCAATCCTAGATCGTGTAAGTATAGATTAGGTTTTTCATTTCTCACGTAAGTGTAAATGGACACCTTTGATTCATCCTATGGGAAATATTTTTATTATTTTTCCAATTCATATGGGGAAGGACCCCATTTTTATTAAACCAAACAACCATATTATTTTTTCTAGGTAGAGGGACCATTACACGATACATAGACTTAGTGGGGATGAAATCCCAGTAAAACAAAATCAATGAGACAAACAGAAATTTCCACCACTTAAACTGGACACGTCCTCTATGGCTACCCCATATATGCCTGAAACATCTCATCACCTATGGCCTTGACCAAAATCATCATTTTCCCCAAAGATCCCACCATCGTCATCATCACATGCAGGTTTGACCATAATCATGAATGCCTTTGAAATACTACTTTTATTTCAATATCGTCACTGTCACAATACAATATTAATAGTATTATCACATTATCTTAAATGGTGGGAATTAATAATGGTTGGATAAACAATTAAAGAAGAAGATCCTCTATTTCAGCGGAATAGATGGCAAGAATCTCTTACTGTCACATAAACAATATCTTCATTTGTTAATTATAAAATGTAAAATAATTTCATAGTAAGATAATATCAACTAGACATTTATTTAATTGATTCATCATATAGAAAATATTTTTATTGTTTTTTAACATGCATGGGAAATCTCCATTTTTATTAAATATACAACCCTCTTAATTTTTTGGGTAGAGGGTCCATTACATGATCTATAGGCTCAGTTTTCATCAAATCTTATATGAAGACACAAATGGGTGAAACTAGAATATCCACCACTTGAATTGGCCTCTTCCAATATGGATACAACTCCTACACCTGATCTAGCTCGTCACCTAAGGAATTGACCAAAATCGAAACCTTATTTAAAGATCCCTCCATCATTATCATCACCTACAGTTTTGACCACAATCAAGACTGCCTTCGAATTTTTGTTTGTTTATCAAGATCATCGATGTCACCATACATCAGCATTATCCTCGACTGCACCTAATACTTCACCCAAAATATCCCCTTCATGGACCACTATAGACAACACCCACTTCCTCATGTGTCATATTTATCCCCAGATTCCTCATCAATATCTACGGTATCTGCCTCACCCATCAGTGCAAGCATCACCTTCCATCATCTGAACCAACCACATCACCTACTAATGTGATCACAAATCAGTCCCCATGGACATGTCGACCAATCTGTGTAGTCTCTCATTAACATGAAAAACTTGTTATATCTATAAAAATGGAGAACACCTATATTTGAATCCTTTTATATAGTATTACAGGGCTACCTTTCAACCAGACCAATATCCAAACAGCATATTTTAAGTACAAATACAATTTTAAAATAGATTATACTTTTTAGAAAATATATTTATATGATCTGATTAAATATTATGTTCATAAATTCATTATGTAAACCCAAATGATTATTTCTGTAACATTGATCTATTTTTTGTATTTTTTTATGATTCAATAAAATATAAATGTATTTAATAAATATTATCTATTTTATTTCATGATAAACCCTTGTTTAATTTTACAAAATATATTAAAAATTAATTTTAGAATATCTATTATTATAAAGACTATTTTTACATATTTTTATTACATATATATAGGAGAAATATTTTTACATGTTTACTTATAAGAATAACTTTCATATAATCTAAATAGAATATTATATATTATTTCATTCATTTCAATGAAATAATTAAAAAAAATTAAAAAATATTCCTTGAATACATTCAATGTTAAAATAGGTAATAACACATTTTTATATCTTTATTTATTACCATTTATTGGTGGGAAATGTTTAGGAAACTCCTGAGAAAATAGAATCAAAGGATCATGATGACCCTTGATGATTTTTATAAATAAATACTACAAAATGATGTGAGTGACTTACATGAAACATGACTTTGATGTCAAGAATCCAGGGTTTCATTGATGTGATCACAAAAAAGATTCATTATTTGACTCTATAATACTGATGTTTTTTGTGATCATGAATCTACATTAACATACACAAACATTTCTCAGCTATTTTAAACTACTTGTTTATTCATTATAGAATATTTTTTCTCTTTTATGGTATAAAGTGTTAGTTTAACCTTTCCTATTCAAAATAATGTTTGTTATTGGTTATTTTATTGAGTAAATATAAGGTCCCTAGGTTGTGGATCCCAAATAAATTTTCTCTTAGAATATGTTGTGTCCCCTATAAAATGTATGTTTGGTTGTGCCAATACACATGGTAAAAGGAATGGTCTATATGTAGGTAATCACACATTTAATTATGGGGTTTCATAGTGGGTATTAATATTCTCATCGAGTAGAGAATAATAAAGAGTATAGTAGGATATTGGTGATCTAAACTACTACAAAAATACTATGTTCGTATTTTATTTCCACTCTATTATATTCTACACACTATAAAAATTGATACATCATAAAATTATAAACGTTAATTTATTATTCAATTTCAAATATATTAAAGGATTATCCACCATCAGCCCCTCTAGTCCAGTTTTTTCATCTATTTATTACCAATAAAATCAATGTCAACATATGATGATGTACCCTATGATTATTTATTAATAATCAAAATAGAATTATGGAAATAAATTAAAAAATTGAAGAATATTAGTGATGGTTCATGATTGATTTGTAAAGATTAATTTCATGTCATTCTGTAAGATAATTCTATATATTAATAAGATAAATATTGAACTGGTCTCATTTTATAATACACATGAAATATATATTTTTACATTCCACAGTATTAAAATAATTGAATATTTGATTCATTTGAGGTAAAAATGTATTTCTTAGGAAGAATTCTTAAATATTTGAAGAAATATCCATTATAATTAAAAGGGGAATTAGATTTTGGTTTTGGAAGTTATAATTGAATTCGATGATTAAAAAAAGGAGATCAATTTTTCGAATTTTATGATGAAGTGATTTTATAAGTAAAATAAAAAAAATACTAATTGGTAAGAATGTTGTCTAGGAATTTTATGTTAAGAATAAAGTTTTATAGAACATCTAATGAATAATTTTGTTTTCTTTTTTTTTCTTTATATTAGAAAAATTACAAACATTTCCTAGAAATGTTTTGTGTTAAATGATGATGAATATAGCCAAAAATAGGTAGAGTGTTCGTGATAATGATATATATTCGATTTTATATAGTTTCGCATAATGGGAAAATTAGTGTGGCCTAACCCATGCATATGTGTGAAGTGTATGAGTGTGCTGACCTCGGTGCAAAATTGATAAGATGGTGGAAGATTGTAGGTTTTTATCTTGAGAAAATACATAATCTATAATTATTTTGGACTCTATATGTGTGATATTATACAAAAATTAATTAAATGTTACACAAATAAGGAATTTCGGTTGATCTGTTCTTTCTTTTTTTTCTAATGAACTCAGTTATGTCATTTTCATCACCAGTTTTTAATTACAATGATCAAATATTATATGATGGATATCACTGCATTTCCCACTTTCAAATCCATTCCCATGGATGTATGATCAATATCTCAGGATCTATAATAAAAAATTATATACATGTAATATATATCTTGAAAGAATGACATTATTCAAAGAAGATGACACTGTCGAATTCATAATGAATTTGTAAGAGCATTCTCTAATATATATATTCATACATGAGTTTTTTTTATAATAAACGATGAAGAAAGTGATCAATTTTTTATTCAAGTGACATCTTATCCAGAAGAAGAGAGGTCGTGATTTAAAACACCAGATTGTTTGATAAAAAAATCATCATTGGGATATAAATACCTCAATATAAAATTACTTATGGGATTTTAATGAGGAATTTAAGTGTCATATTTATCAAAGGGGGAGGTAGTAAAAGGCAATGAAGCCTATCTATAAATACCGAGGGACCATATAGAATAAGTGATACTACTGATAAACATCATGAAGCTCTCATTTTCCAAAGTGAAGAAGTGAACTATGAAACTTTTGTTTTGTTAAGAGGATATTATTAATTGAAATATTTGTTTAATGAATATTTTTTCTATGAATACACAAAGTTAAATGATGGTTTCACCATATATTTCTAACTATTCATATAATTATTGAGTGATACATGAAGAAGGAATGCACTGAGAGTTTTGAGAATTCCTCTTAGTTTGTGTGAAATTACTAAGGAACCATGTAACTATCTAATTTACATGAAGAGAAAGACACGAAAGAGTGTTATATACCCACATGAACTATTTTAAGATCTATTTTTATTGTTTGTTTGATGTAATTTCAAGAAAAAAACTTGGTTTAGGGAAGGTGTATTCCCCATTTCAAAATTATGGTTTGAAAGTGTACTAGAAATTTGAATAAGAAATCAAGTGTGAAACATTTAATAAGAATGTGATTAAGAAATGCATCCATAGACCTTGATGACACCCATGAAAATAATGTGATGTTGAACAAGAAATATATATTATTTATGAAAAATTATTAAACAATGAATTATATCAATTATACATAAAGTTTATCTTAAATAAGTCTAATAAATATTCTTTAATTTAAGGACCATCAACCTGAGAAATTGAAAATTTAATAAAATGAGGCATAGTGTAATTTTTATTCAAAAAGAACTAATCATTTTGAAAGTGAGATGTCATAGCAGTACCGAAAAGAATGAAATTCCTCTGAAATTAATTTGTTGTGGAAGATCTATTTTTAAAAGATGAAGATCTAATTCAATTTAAATAGGTGACATACTTGAGATTATGGGAACGTTTTATTTATATGTTGGATCAAATATCTGTTAATGGACATGTGGTGCTAGTATAAACAATTCCATTTAATAACTGGTGGTAGTAGTATAAAAACATTTTAACTGGGAAGTTTATGATACCTTCTCACCACTTGTGTAGAAATTATAATACCCATATAATCACTAAAATGTTAGTGAAAATAAAATATATTAAACACCCATAGGTCGATCATGTTAAGGATTAGAATTTCTTATTGAGGTCAAACCATGTAAAATTTTTGTGTGTAGCTATTTCTTCTATTATCCACATTACATGTGTACTAGATATTTGGGAGTCCATATTATTTCCATTAAACTTTACCAGGGTAGAGTCTTGATCGTAAGATGGTATAATTAAAACGAAAGGTTAATACCAACAAATGTGGGGTACAATGATTCAACCCCTCCCATTTCAGTGACACTAAATAATTTGTTTTGGTTATACAGGTACCAAAAGTATGTGTTACAAGCAATGATTGATTCAATTTTTTATCCTATGTTGATTTTAAGTAGTTTATAAGAAGTTCATATTCTTTTTATGAATTTCCATAGGTGTAACACTTATTCTCCACCATAATTAAAGAATAAATGATGTTATTTGTGCTAAATCTTAAAATTTAGAAGATGTGAGAAGAAATGACATTATAGAAAATATAAATGGAGGAATAAAATGATCTATTTTCTTTTATCAAACTAGATATAGAAGACCATTTCAAACAAACTATCTCTTGATATGGACATGATGAGGTGATGAGTATATAAAAATAGTAGAATTATTCAACACTCCATTTCAATGATATTTACAAAATATTCTTGATGTTTTGGTTTTATATATTCTTGGTTTTATGATGGATCTTCTTAATGAAAAATAACACCATGATATGGAAATTAATAAATTTTTGGATGTACTTGGTTTGAAATTTTAAAGGTATAATTCACTCAAAGTACATACTAAATATAAGGAAGAATAAATGAATCTTTGGAATGAAAATATTTCATTAATTGAAGAATAATTGGAAGGGAATGTTTTTTAGATCATCCGGAGTAAAATAGTTTTTCTAGAAGTAATCCGTGAACATGAAACATTTTTAAATGATCCCTTGAATATTAGATATGTTAAAATTGAAGAAAAAACTTGTAAAGTCAAAGGTATTGAAATTTTATTGACTGGAATTAAGATGTTTCATGATGTTTATATTCAGAATATCCATTCTCTAGAAGTATCACATAAATCTATTTTTAGTTTCATAGAAGCCCAATTAGATGTTCAATCAAGAAGATTCATATACAATGAACACACATTGAATGAATTTAGTAGAAAACATAAAGATCAAATTAAAAAAAATAAAATTTAATCCGAAGGATGGATAACATTGGTTTAAAAATAAAAGTTTTTCTATAGTATTAAATGTCTTCAATGATATGCTATGTTGATAAATTTCATAGTGACACATGATGGAACTCCCAAGATACAGATAAGAACATTTTAACTCGTACTTATGATGATTATTAGTCCCCAAAACATTATTTTTTTGTATTAATTATTTATGAGATAAATATATATAAATAGTCTTATATTGGTGGAAAAATATCTCAAAATCACCTCTTGATTAACCTTTTTTAAGATCATTGATAAAGACAACCCATAACTAAGTTAAATAAATTATTATTAATGTAGTCTTATTTTCTATTGCAGGTTCAAATACAATATTTGGGAAGATGTTTCTAGATAAAATTTTAATGAATCCATAATACGAAAAATGGTATATAATAGAGGTTATGTTGATAAATTTTATAGATACACATGCTCAATATTCCCATGTTGTAGAGAATAATTTTCCCACCAACACTTATAAGGGAGTTAAGCCCCAAAAACAAATGTTGTATAAAATATTGATGAGATTAATGTCTCTATGTAGTATCATATATGTGGAAAAAATTTATAAAAAATTATTGATCAAACATTCATAATTTCATTGGTAAAGGTAACCCATAACCCAGTTAATTTAGTTTTTATTAATATAGTCTTATCTATCGAAGAGGGTTCAATGAAAAATGTTGGGAATATGTGGCTAGATAGAAATGTTAATGATTATAAAAAAAAGGGTATATACAATAATGAAAATAAAAAAATACTCAAAAAATGATTCTCCTAGAAGTAATTTCTATCCCAAAAACATAAAGGTTCTAAATCAACTATGAATAGTACTACAAGAAAAATAATGAGATTCATTGTCTATAGTTGGTGCTACTGGATGTTTGTAATTATGATTTCCTTGTGTTAAATAAACATACAAATCTAGGATGACTACAAATAGACTATATTCAAGGGGTGTAGTGGTGATGAAATAAATAATCATGTTAAATAGTAGCAAATTCCATAAATGAAAATTTATATTTATACTAGAAACAGATTCAAATTTCAATAATATTTATACGAGTATTGTATAATATGTTGTTACATATAATAAAATTTTTTATATGAACTATAAGAGAACAGATTCTATATTAATAAGATAATAGGGCCAGAACCCAGATAGAAGAAAGACAAAAAAAGAACTATCTTCTTTTCAAGATAACATGGTGAAGGAAGATGTTAAATAGATAAAATGTACCCAAACAAACACTCCAAATAATATTGAAAATATTTTTTCCAATAATTTCATGTCAATAATGAAGTGTTACTTCTACTTTTCAAAGAGGGATCATATCATGAACCTTTGAAAATAGGCGTAGGAAACAAAAATTATTGAACATCAGATAAAATAAAAAGAGAATTAATCAATTAGAGAAAGGGAAAAAATAATCAATTGATGAAATTACAAAATAAGACACAGATATGATACCCAAGAAAGGTAACTAAAAAGAATTTAAGAATATATCTTTAATATTCAATGAAGAACATTATATTAATGAATTCTTAAATATTTCCTTTGATCATATTCAATATCCAAAAGATATAGAAAATATTAAACAAAATCAACATCTATAGAAAATAAAAAAATGGGAAAATATTAGTTCCACATTAAGAAAAACGTAAATTTCTTGATTAGTTATAAGAAAATGAAAAATCAGGTGTTTTAGAAAAAAATGTAAGGAAGGTAAAATTAGTCTAAAAATAATCCAACAAATTGTAGTTCTCTTCTACCTACTCAAGAAGAGATTTTGATGTTTGAAAAATAAGCACTTTGGAATGTTACTACACTAATAGAATATAAAAAAGACAAATAATATAAACAAGATGAAGATAAATAAAATTAAATATTCCATGTTTACAATAAAATATCAAAATATTATAGATGAAACATGATTTCAGAGTACTATACATATTAGAGATACAAGGAATGTATCTTATAGGTTGAGGGAAAATATTCATACCTATTTCTCTAATTTAGAAACTCATAAGTGGTCCGCCTTATTCTCTTAATTATTGTGTAGTATTTGTGTTCTTACATTATATGGAATTTAGGGTGAAACTAGCTCTCCAGTAGATAATTTAATAAACAATGTGGAATACAAAAAGTGGGAATTATTATTCAAGATCTAAAGAAACATTAATTATTTTAAAATGGTGGATCATAAACACGATCATTTTGAAGACTATCTGATGAAATTATCCATTGGGTAAACTAATGTATGTACACATCATGAGGGGGAGAAATCATAATATAGAATATGTCAATGTTTTTTAGGAATATTTGGATATTTATGAAATATGTATAGATGTTGAAAATGATGGTGAAACAATAACACTTTTTACCTTGTCTTGGATTATATCAAATATGGGAATAAATTGGTATTTTTGGTTGATGAATAAGAACATAGAAAGAGGTAGTAAATTATTGTTTCACATGAAATTTATAATTTATTTAATTAGTAAAGTTAATTTTATATATTTCAAGATGGAAATTTTTTTAGTACTTCTCAAAGGAATAAAATATAGAATTTATATCACATGTTTAATCGATTAATAGAAAGTATTGGGGTATTGGAAAATCTCAATTGTTTTCTACACCAGGTTAGCCCATGTTGAATTACAACTGACAAGTTAAGGGATCATTGTAATAGAAACATTTTGTATCATCATACTCATTACATGATGACCAAATTAATACAATGAATTCATTATTAATATGAGGGAGAAGTGACATGGACTTATTTTAGGAAACTATGTTGAAAAGAAAACCAAAGGGGGGATTGAAAAGACTACGTCTATAGTTCATGATTATGGTTTTATTTTTTTCATTTAAGAGTAAAATATTTATATTATTTCAACACGGGTGCTAATATATAATTAATTATTTTTGTTTTTCTAAATTTAGAATACCCCACATTTGTTAGTATTTTATATTTTATAACATGTAACATGTTTTAATTAATATGATATTGTTTTAATTTATATGTCTTATTCTTTAAATGTTTAATATAATCATGTGTGCCGTAATTTTCATGATTTAATTGTTTTAAAGTAATAAATCATAATAATTTTAATATTAAATAACATTTTTACATTATATTTCACAATGACAAGAATCATTTTTTACTATTTTTTAAATGTAATACTACTTTTTGAACCTTGAGTGAGGGTAACTCCATCATTATGTAATGGTAACCATAAAAATTCCATTGTAACCTAAGGGTAACCTAGATCCTCCATACACTAGGAAAAGGTAACCATGTAATTATGTAGTTCATATAAGGTTATTGGTTGAGTTTCGTAAGGGAAAGTGAGTCTACAATATGTATTATAATGGCATACTTGTTTCTACGTAGGGGTACCAGCCTTTCTTAACCAAATACCCATTGTTATGTTAGGGTACTATCATTTTTAATATCCTACACAAGGGTAAAATGTGTAATGGTACCAAAGATGTGCTATAATGGTATATGAAATATTGTATTACCTATGTAAGGGTTACCTAAATAAAGGTAACTCAGGTAGAAGTCGATCCCAAATCATGTAATGGTAGAATGTGTTTTTCATTTCTCACATAAGTGTAAATGTATTCTTATGTAATTGTATAGATGAGGGAATCCTCATCCTCAATGGTAACTATGTAAAGCTATAATTTTCCAGTAATGGTATAACGTCTCACCTTAGATAGTAGGACCACTAACAATAGTAATGAAATATGGTATATTGGATCTAGAGGTAGAAAAATAGTAATAATAACATTTTTTTCTAGTGGTAGAAAAATATTTCTGATAAAATTTATAATTTCTTGTAGTGATAGAACAATAGTACAATTAATATATTTATTTGTTCAAAAAGTTTCACAATAGTAATTGTATAAGATTCATACTTTCAGTGGTAGTAATATATTAACAGTAATAGAAATAATAGTGGAAAATGGTCCTCTCTTTCAATGGTAGTGGTAGAAAGAATATCATATCATCACATATAAAATATATCCACATCGAATAGTTATAAAATACGATGTTGTTTTATAATAGCACAACATCGACCGAAAATTTATTATTATTTCATACAATTGAATATATTAAGATTTTTATTTAATTTTTCTGACTGTCTATAATTTTATAAAAATATAATTCAATATTTGATTAAATATTTTTAATATAAATTAATTATATGAACACAGAAACATTATTTTTGAAATAATGATTTATTTCAGTGATGTTTTGATGTTTCAATAAACTGTATGTGTATTGAATTAATTTTAAATATGATATTACATTAAAAAAGTTATATAATTTAAGAACTATATTTAAAATTTGTTGTGGAGATATTTTTTTGTATACTCTATTTTTATATATTTTTTCCCATTTCTGTTAGATATTTTTTTAATGGTTTACTTAAATGAAAATATTTTATATAATATGGGAGAATATTTTAATTTTCTCTTATGAGTTCTATTAATGTATTTGGGCACATCAAAAATATTCTATGAAAACATGACATGTTTAAACGAGTCACAAAAAAGTTCCAAATAATTATTTATAATCGTTAAATGGTGGTAATATGTTTAGTATAATCCAACATAATGGGAGAAATAGAGTATGATGAATCTTATTAATTTTTATATGAATAATGACCATAACATTCAGTGAAACTCCTACCTACATGGAACATGACTATGATCTTCTATGGCTACTGTTTCATTGGTGTGATCACAAATCAGTTTCAATGTTTGAATCTATACTGCTGAAGTTATTGGGTATCACCAAGATACATGAATTTTTATCTTTTTAAATATTTTTTTTATTTTATCTTTGTTAAATCATTTACTATTCTATTTTTTATAAAGAGACAGTTTATGGTGTTATAATCTGAAGCATAACTGATACTGGTTATTCTACCAACCTAAAGGAAGGACCATCAGTTATGATTCCTAAATAAAATTAAGGCTACTATAGGTTGTGACTCATATAAAAAATATATGTATGTTCACCATCAATGTATTATTAAATTAAGGGTCTATAAATAAGTTATCACACCATTAAAAGTGAGGTTTTAGAGTGTGTACATATGTTCTCACTGAGTATGGAAAATTGAAGAGTATACTATAATATTTTCGATCCAAAAAACTATAATTTTTTTCATATTATATTTAAATTATATTATCTTCTAAACACTATAATATATTATTACATAATAAAATAACAGAATATGATTGATTGTTTATTTAATAGTCTATAAATGACTCTTTTACACCCTCTTGCCCAATATTTCATTCTATACAAGACCAAAAATTGGTATCAAATAAAAATCTTTTTGGATATATGTTTTATTTTTACTATATTTTATATACTAAATATATCAGAGACCTAAAAGGCTATGAAATAAATCAGTTTTTTAATGTGGTAGGTATTAATTAAAATGATGGATGGAAACCTCAATAGATCCCTTTAGTTTATCAATGTTATTAAAGGTATTAGAATGACAAGATTGAGTCATACTTAATGAAATTATGTATGCATCATTGGATAGTCATGGAGAAAACATATAAATTACTTGAATTACATTCAAAGTCACTTTTAGATAAAATTTTGGGAAATTATGTTCTGAATTATAATGTAATGAATATTTTTTACAATTTTGTATGTAGAAGTGTGTATATCCATATTTCATCTTGTAATACAACCCATGAAATATAGATAATTATTTATGTTATAGAGTTTGGTAGATACATTATTAAAATCACCCGGAATAGAATGCTCTGAGTGGAATACCAGGATTTTATATTGGGAGATGATGAGTCAGTGAAATACATGTTTTGTCATTTTATAATAACTATAAATAGAATGAGTGACCATGGTGATGAACTATTCAATAAATATCTATTTGAAAGGCTACTTAGAAAAATACAAAAAAATGGCCAGAATAGAATTTAGTGATCGACCCATGAATTAATCTTAAAGAGTATAGTTTAGATGAGATGATCATTTCTTTGATGCGGTATGGACATGAAATTAAAAAAAATACAATAAGGAGCCTACATAGAATACTATGTTAACATTATGTTTAATGTTAATGTATACTATAAATATTGAAAATCTATGTTCCAATAAGGTGATAAATAGTTGGCTAATGTTAGCAATAATAATTACATATTTATGAAAAACAAGGAAGGAAAGAGGTAGTTTAGATTAAAGAACAAAAATAACTACAAGAAATGTAATATTTAAAATAATAATTATATTTTTGAATTAAAATTTTATTAGTGTGGGAAGAAAGGAAAGAATAAGGCCAATTTTCCCAGGCACAAGAATTTTATGATAGAAAAATAAAAAAGTTAGATAGAAAAGTATTCATTTCTTAGAGCAAAGTATTATTTAGAAAGTTGAAAATCTAGATGTAAAATATTAAGTGAATTATATACTTGAAAGATTTCCTTAATTGATACGCTTTGTGAGGTAATGAACTCAATCCTAGATCAGTTAATAATTCATACTCATGTTTATCATAATGAAATCACTAATGATGATAAATAATCTAACTCTATTTTTATTTCTAATTCAATTTTTGGTAATTGAAATATAAAATGACTATATAAAGAGTAATACAGAATGAAGAATGATAGTTTAAGTATTTTTAAAAATTATTATGACATAAAAATATAAAATAATAATTTTTTCATTGAAAATGAGAAATATAAATGGGAATGTAAAAATATAAATATCAATATTTAATATAATGACGAATATAAAAAAGCTATGATGCTGAGTTCTTGAGGCTAAATGATAAAAATTACACATTTAAATATGTTCAGGTAATAAATGAAAAAAATTTAGAAATAATAATTAATTTAATCTCCTATTATTTTACTAAACATTAGAATGATTGTATGAACCTCAGGAAAGAAAATAAAAAATTTATAAATAAATCCTCAAGTTTAATTTAAAAATTATGTAATGGTTTATACGTTCTTTAAATAGTGAAAGTGAATATGAAAATAGATGTTCCTATTCTTAATGTATCATTATCTATACTTTTTTCAAGGAAAAGGGAAATATGATAAAATGATATCTACGATGAAACCAAACAATATAAATAATGGTTTGGGTTATAACTAATTTTCATGAAGGATAAATAGAACTACACTTTCTAATATCTCAAAATGATATATTTTGAGTTTAACATTATTTGTACCTAGAATGCATGGGAATTATTCTAAATAATTATAACTGATAATTACATACAAAATTAGGTACTCTGATACATTTATTATTGATTTTTTTCCCTTAAAAGACCTTAACTATAAAATTTAAATATATTTTTGTATGAAAATGTTCAACTACTAACCTTATTGGATCCAAAATAGCATATATATCATGAAATTTTAATTAATTGATATATTTTAGGAAATATAGCATAGAGGTCTCAGAGATTCCTGTTATATAGATAGTTGGTGTCCCAAACACATGGAAAATTATATTTCAAATTTCTTACCTTTAAATTCATGAGATGGAAGTCTTCTTACATTTGGAGAAAACTCTAAATTTATGATTAAATAGATTAGAGATGTCGGCTTTACTAAAAATAGTATCATATCTATTGTATTATTTATATATGGTTTAGGAAACAATTTAATAAGTATATCGCAACCCTGTAATGATGGATTAATTTTAATTTTTAAAAATAAGAAATGTACAGTTTAGAAAAATATATGAATTTTATTATTATTAAATGTAAAATTTAATGTTTATTATGTTGATGATTCTAATCTAACCCAACATAAAGTTTTTTGTTTAATTTTTTTAGAGGAAGATGACATTTTATGCCATATGATACTTGGACATGTGAAATTTAAACTATTCCCCAAGGTTTCAAATCATAAATATGTTATATAATTTCTATTTTTATATAAATGTATGTATTTTTTATGTGGTTCATGTTTAAAGGGTAAGGAAAATATTAAATAAACTAAATATATGAATTATGTTACTATAACTAGAAGTTTCGAATATTCTATATCTTGACATATTTTTTCCTAAAGATTCAATTAGTTTAGGTTGAATGAAGAATGTATTTATAATATATTATTATTATTGTAGATCCATCTAGATTTATTTATTATCACATAAATGTGAAACTATAACCATGTTTTTTCATATTAAAAAATTATATAATTTTTTAAAAAAACTATTATTATATCTATAAGAAATGGTATAGGTGGTGAATAAGTTAAGTTAAAATTTGATAAATTTTTTGAAGAAAATAGATATAAGAAATAATTTTCTACACCTAGGACACCAAAAAATGGTGTGGTTTAATGATATAATGGGTTAATTCAAGAAATTAATTTATCAATCATTATTTAGTTTAATGTGCCTAAATATATTTTTCACAAATCTAATAATAAAGATTTGTAGGTTTTATATAGTTTAATTATGAGATAATTCTTAAATAAAACCCATTTTGAATTGTTTGAAGGCTTTATACCTTAAATTTTATATTTATGAGTATTCAGTTGAATTTTTTTAAATAGAAATAGATAATTTAGGAAAGTTTGATTTGAAATGTATTAAAGGAATATTTTTACGATATTTCTATAATATTATGAAATATATAATTTTAAATAGCACAAAATTAGTTGTTTTAGATTCCTTGGAAGTTATATTTGGTGAAAATTAAAATATCAAGAATAATTTATATTTACCTACAGATGATAATGAAATCAGGAAATTTTAGTTTGTTTATGATAATGTTAAAGAAAATTATAGTGTATCAGCTGAGGGGGAGAACATTTCATCCCAAATGGAGACTAAAGATAGGAAAACCCAAAATGTTAGTCTTATTGAAAAAAAAATTAAATGTTGAATGTAACAACACGTTACCAGTTTTCATGTACTTTTTTCCATAGTCTTTTATTATAATTGAAGAGGATCTTCATATGGGTTTTTAGAGGCTCTAAGAAATTTTTGTATATATATATATTGGATAGTTTATGGTAGGAAATTAGTTACGGAAAACAATGTGGGTTAGCCATGAAAATCATGTTCCATATGTTGGATTTCTAGATGCGGTGCACAAATATTTCAAACCATGTAGCCTCACCCTAAAACCACGTGGAAAGGTATTGTGAGGAGTGAACAGTTGGTGAATTGTCTTAAAACCATGAAACCTAACCATAGTCCCTTTCTCTAGTAGCCCAGGGTGTAGGGCATGATCAGGACATGGTTTCTCAAACCATGTAGACAATGTAATGCCCCGACCCCAGTTACCCAGAGTCAGTGCATTATTACATAACAATGGCATGATAAAAAAAGAACAAGTCTCGAAAGATCGATTAGTTTAGTAGCCTTGGAGACACTAGATACATTCATAATGTTTACATTACATCATAAAGTGAAAAACTACAACAACATATTGTCTCCATAGACCACACTCAAATCCCCTCATATTATCCCTACAGGTCATTCAGAAAATACTTCTTCCCATCCACGGAAAAATAAAACATATAAAGGGGTGAGCTCAGATGCTCAGTATGGATAACAATATAGCGGAAACTTTCGTAAAGAAGAATAAACATTTAAGGCAGTGTAAGACTATAAAAGCCTTTTAAACTTGAACTTATGCATTATATGGCAAAGATAAAATGAAATAATGACATTTACTTATTCACATGGATATTCTACTAGTCGACTAATCACATACAATACCAATTAACACTTTCATAATGATGGAATGCATAATGCCAGACTATCATAACCACATAGTCAAGGCCTTATGCCAAGACTACAAATAAGATTTTTTCATGGCCACGTGCCAAGACACTAGTTTGTCTCATGAGACGTACTGACGCATCGAGGAGCTATAGCGGGCTCCACCCGTCACTTACTAAGTCCAATGCATTCCTCATATGAAAAGTTTTAAACATAACATAATCATTCTTATTAAAACTGGCATACGAAATGTCAGGAATATATCCATAAACCATGAATGGTATAAAACTAACACATCCATTTTCAAACATATGAAAAAACCTTAAATATAATATGGAAGTTTTGTATCATAATAAATCAACTTCAAATAAGATTAAAACCAATGAAAGGATGTTGACATAGATGAAATCAAAACAATTTGAGAGAAATATATCTTTTTATGAAATCATTAAAAATTCACATATTTATAAAAGAAAACATTTACTTTGATAATATTCTTATAATATTTTAAGGGAATCTTTGACGATTTTATAACGTCCAAAAATAGCCGCACCCACCGTATAAGTTAAAAAAGACATTCTTACCTTAATTCTTTCGAAAAGGTTAAAAAGGACCTTGTTTGGAAAACGGCAGAAAGATTCCTTTATAAACTTATTATAAAAATTAAAACAAGGGTATAAATTACATTAACCCATATTCTGTAAAATATTAAGAATTATTTGAAATACATTTTTAATAAACATGGATGTGGATGATAAAGAAGTCCCAGTAGATAATTACGTATAAACAACCTCAAATAATGAAGAGATTGTGAAATTAACCCTTAACTTGTACTTTTCCTTTGTTGAGGGTAGGTTAAACTCCTGTATAATGGTGAAATAGTTGTTATTAAATTATACAAGAATCGTATACATTAATATGATATCATATATGATCTTTTAACAATGCTTTGTTAATAATATCTTAGTATTATCATCATTTTAGGTGTTAACAGATTCATTTTTCTTTGTATTGTTTATTATGTGAGTCATAATCATTATGGATGGGATATATATTATTCATATACAAAATGATATAAAGTCTTTAAACATTATTTTTAATCATCAAATTAAAATTACTCTTGAATGGATACGATGGGGAATGAATCTCATCACGTTCATGGAGACGGTAATCCGTACGTACGCACGAGCGAAAATATCATTCTTCTGATATTAAAATTATATATAATTGGATGTTATATCATATATAAAAAATAATTATCATGTAATATATATCATTTACATGAATTACACATCATTATTATAAAATCCAAATAATTATGTATTGAATAACAATTACACCGCGACGTGGAGACGGTAATCCGTACGTACGCATGTATGGTGACATGTCATTAAAATGATGGATAGAATACTGATTATGGTTGTAACATATTTATATTAACATCATATTGTATATAATATACTGGATTTGTTATTTTATAATGGAAATAAAAAATAAAGAAGTTGTGGAAGAAGAATGGAACTTGAAAGAGGGTGGTGAAAACATTACTTCTTCTTCAGGTTCTTCCTTTTGATTTGATCAAAAGGTCTCCTTATATTGGATTTCTGACTAAAGGAAGTCCTCTAGGATGAATTGAGAGAAGTTGATAGGGTATTTGGTCAGATGATGTCTGATCCAAATGGATTTTGATGGTGTGAATTAGAGATAAGGGGGAGTGACCTTTTATAAGAGGGGTGAGGGGCACCCTAGGAAATGCTAGAAATATTATTTTATAATAAAATTACATTCGGTTTCTAAAGACTCCAAAATGTATTATTTAAAGGATAATGTGGGTATAGGTAGAAAACAACTCAACCAATAGGTTTTATATAGGTTTGTGTCACTATATTAACTTTATATTTTTTATTTAACTCTTAGTTAAACAGTTTGACATTTACCATGTCTCTTTGTATTTTTATATTATATAGTTAATAAACATACTATATACTTCCAAAATACCCCCAAGTGGTCCATTAATGATACACATGTCATTATATAAGTCATTTGTCCGAACATTATATTTTTAGAAATAGAATATCAATTAATAATATAATATTTGTTTTAAAAACTCTTTTATGTCAATTTTGACACTATTGGGTATTTTGTTTTTGATAATTCCATAACAGCATTATTACTTTGAAAATAATTCATACAACCAATTATAATATGTTCTATTAACCTATAAAATTATTGTAATTCATAAAAAGTCTCAAATCACATTTATTTGGATATTTATAATATCAATTATCTTAAAATTTCATTAATTAGGTAATTACTACATCACCATTGCGTCATTAAAAAATTAAATTATTTAATGTATAAAAATTATAAATAAAATACCATTATGTAGGAAACATTTTTATATTTCTAATGAATATTTATAATAGAATTTATCCTATGTATAACCCTGTATTAAAAAACATTAGTAATTAAACTTTGATTTTAACTCTTCTAACTCTTCTATGAATTAAATAATAATAAATTTCCTAATCTAATACAAGTGGACGAAATATGTTCATATTTTATTCATAAGGTTGTTTTTGGTATAACTATACTTATCCAATAGAATTAGGACACGTGTTAGAGTAGTAATAATATCATTTTTACCCTTAATTACCCTATTTACTTTTAATCGTGGTAAATAAAAGTAAAAAGTTACTATTCAAAAAAAATTATTTCCATCTTATTGAACTATATTTTACTTACTGATATCTACTATGTCTCTCGGATTTTTGAAATTCCATTCACAGAAGCGGTAAAATTAAGTTTTATGTAAATTTACAAATTCTCCTAGGAGGTGGGTAAAAGACTGTGAAAAGTTATATAAAATTTTTATATATCTAAAATTATTATAAATTGACTCCAATGAATTAAATTGAAATTATATAGTTATTATGTGTCTATTTTGACCTAAAATAAATTTAAATAAAATAAATTATTATTTAAATAAAAATTTGGTTTTAAACTATAACTCAGTGTTTTTCACTATTCATCAAAAATTGAAAGTTTTCGGAAAAATTCCAAAAATTCACCCTAAGCTAATTTCGATATTCCGAATCCAAAAACGAAGTCCATTTTGAAAGATAAAATTTATAAAATTTTAAAAAGTGGTTATTACTATTCATAACGGTTAGCTTGATTGGGTGTGGTGTGTTAGAACTCGAATTTGCGTACAACACACGCTACTGTATTATTCAAAGAGAAGCATACCTTGGAAGCTTAGGGTGTTAAATTCTCCCCTCCTTAAAATAATTTCATCCTTGATATTTCTAAAATACTACAACCTGAAAAGACTCGGGTGATTCTTCGTCATAAGTTCCTCGGGTTCCCATGTTGCCTCTTCTATTTTATGGTTTCTCTATAGAACTTTTACCAGACAAGTCGTCTAGTTTCTCAACACTTTTTGTCTTGTATCAAGAACCTTGACAGGCTCTTCACAATAAGATAGATTGGGTTCCCATTCTAATTCCACAAAGGTGAGCACTTGCGTTGGGTCAGAAATTTATTTTCTCAACAGTGATACGTGGAACACTTCATGAAATTTGGAGAGACATGGTGGCATTTCGAAACAGTAAGCTACAGCCCCAATTTGTTCTAGAATTTAGAAAGGTCCGATGTACCCGGGACTCAATTTACCCTTCTTACCGAAACGTATAACACTATTCCATAAATATACCTTCAAGAAAACATGATCTCCTACATGAAATTAAAAATCCTTCCTTCGGTTATCATCAATGATCTTCTGCCTAATTTGAGCTCCTTTTATGTGGGTTTTATTACCTTCACCTTTTCCATCCCTTCCTCCACAAGTTCTGGTCCTATGTGTTTTCTTTCACCAACAACATCCCAACAGGTTGGTGTGCGACATCTCTTTTCATATAATGGTTCATATGGTGCCATCTGAATACTTTAATAGAAGCTATTGTTATAGGAAAATTCTAGCAGAGGTAAATATTGATCCCACATACCATGAAAGTCAATTGATCATGATCTCAACATGTATTATAAGGATTGAATAGTCCGTTCTGGTTGTCCATCAGTTTGGGGGTGGTAGGCAGTGCTCAAATGAAGTTCAGTATCCAGGGATTTCTGAATACTTTTCCTGAATCATGATGTAAAACATTGATCACGATCAGAAACAATCAATATGGGTACTCCATGAAGTCTCACAACTTCATTAATATATAGTCTTGCTAGACGTTCAAGAGGTAAATCCTCACTTATAGAAATAAAATGTGTTGACATGGTAAGATGATCGATAATGACCCATATTGCATCATTCCTTATATGAGTCTTTGGTAGTCCCATGACAAAGTCCATTATGATATTATCCCATTTCCACTCAGGTGTGCGAAGAGGTTGCATGACTCCTCCAGGTTGTTGCCTTCCAGCTTTCACTTGTTGAAAAACCATACATCATGACACAAAATCAAGAATCTCTCTCTTCTTTTTGTCCCACCAAAAATGATCCTTCAAATCTCTATACAGCTTGGTTCTCCCAGGGTGTATAGAGAAATTGGAACTATGAGAATCATCCAAAAATTATCTTTTTAGATCAAGTAAATTTGGAACACAAATTCTCTTCCCAAATATCAAAATTCAATCTTCATACACAAATTCACTCAATCTCCCATCATTCACAGCTTTAATATTCTTTTCAAACTCACCATCATCGGTCTGAGAACTCTTTATCCTTTCTAGTAAAGATGGATTGGAAACCATTCGAAAATTATTGATCTTTCACCTTCCATGGTGATTCCCATATCCATCTTTACTAGATCCATGTATATAGGATTCTTTTCCACCCTCATCTTGTTCAAAACTCCATGATCCTTTCTACTCAAAGCATATGTCACCTTATTTTCCTTCCCCGAGTGGTAGTGTATCGTTAAATTGTAATCATTGAGTAATTCTAGCCATCTCCTTTGCCTCATGTTGAGTTCTTTCTGTGAAAAAATAAACTTCAAACTCTTGTGATCAGTATAAATCTCGCATTTTTTCACCATAGAGGTAGTGTCTCCAAATCTTCAAAGCTAAGATTATAGTTGCTAACTCAAGATCATGAGTAGAATAGTTTTCTCATGAATTTTCATCTGCCGTGATGCATAGGAAATACCTCTATCATTCTACATAATGACACAACCAATTCCTTTCTTCAATGCATCACTATTAATAACGAACCCATCAATCCCTGATGGTAGAGTCAATATAAGAGCATTGACTAATATTCTCTACAGTTCTTCAAAAATTTCTTTACACTCTTTTTTCCAAACAAATTTAACCCATTTACGTGTGAGCTTCGTTAATGGGTTAGCCAATCAGGAAAAATTATGGAGGAAACGTTGATAATAACATACTAAACCAATAAAACTGTGTACCTGAGTTATACTCGTATGTGCTGGCCATTCTTGGATTGCCTTGGTCTTAGAAGGATCAACAGAAATTTCATCCTTAGAGACAATGTGGCCAAGAAAATAAATCTCATGAAGCCAGAATTCACACTTGTTAAACTTCCCATATAATTCATGTCTTCTAAGAGTCTTCAAGATAATGTGCAAGTGATTTTCATGATCTTCATAGCTTTTAGAGTATACCAAGATATCATCAATAAATACCACCAAAAAATCATCAAGATGTTCCTTGAAAACTCTATCCATTAGATCCATGAATACAGAGGGTCCAATAGTCAATCCAAAAGGCATTACTATAAACTCGTAATGCCCGTACCTAGTTCGAAATGTTGTCTTCGAAATGTTTTCCTTCTTCACACACAACTGATGGTATCAATATTGAAGGTCAATCTTTGAAAAGTATTGTGATCCATGTAGTTGGTCAAATATATCATCAATGTGAGGTAGGTGATACTTTTTCTTTATTGTTCTAGCATTGATTTCCCTGTACTCGATACATAACCTCATAGATTCATATTTCTTCTAAACAAAAAGGACAGGGGATCCCCATGGAGAAACACTACAGAGAATAAATCCCTTATTACTCAATTCTTGTAGTTGTTTCTTTACCTCAACTAATTCCACAGTGTCTATTCTATAAGTGGTCTTAGATATGGGCCTTGAACCAGAAATAAAATCCATGGAAAACTCAATTTCTAGTTCTGGGGGATGATCAGGTAAATCTTCTGGAAACACATCAACATATTCTCTCAAAATAGGTACATCCTCTATTTGAACATTCCTTTCCTCACCCACATTTATTTCATTCTCTTCCTCCCCAATAATTGAATTTAGTTGAGCTACTGGGGGTGGATCTAGATAAGAATAAGGTGGTGATGATTCTACTAAAAAGATAAGGTGTTCTTTATCATCATCATCAAAAATAATAACCTCCTTCTTATTACAATAAATCTTCGCATCATGGTCTGAAACCCACTCCATACTGAGGATTATATCAAATTCAATCATGGGTATGACGATGAGATCCGCATATAAAGAATATTTATACGCCCTAATGGGAACTGATTCACAAAACTTTGTTGTGATGATACTTCCCTTTGGAGTTTTAATTGACAAATCCCTTGTTAAATCAAATTGGAAATATCTAATTTTCTTAGAAAACTGGGAAGATATGAAACAGTGTGATGATCTAGAATCAAATAATGCATTTGATAAACTTGATGAAACCATTAAATTACCTGTCACCACATCTTTCAGAGCTTCTACCTCAGATGTAGTGATTGCATATTCCTGGCCTTGACCCCTTGACCTTTTCTAAGGTAAGTTCCCCGGAAGCTTAGGACATTATTTTTCATAGTGTCCCATCTCCCTGTAGTTGTAGTTGTGAATATCTGTTACTTCTTTCTACCCCTTGTAAACATGAGCTTGGTGGCCTTTTTCACCACACTTGTAAAATACTCCCATTCCTTTCAAGCAAGTACCAGGGTGTTTCTTCCCATATTTACTATAGGATGGATAATCAATTTTTCCCTTATTTCCCTTATTTATATTTCCAGAGTGATCAGCAGATCTCTTCTTCTCTTGATTTTTAAAGTCGTAAGACTTAGAGAATTCTTTTTATGTCTTGATAGCACACGAGACAATATCTTCGTAAGAAGAGAAGGATTGTGAGACTAATGCTCAATGGAGAACTGGTTTTAACCCATCAAAGAAACTATAAATATTACTTCTTAGGTTATGTATATAATCTGCAGCATACCATACTAACCTTGTAATGTTAGCCTCATACTTTGTGACATTCTCATCCACCTTTTGTCTCAGACTCAGAAATTGGTTTTATATATCTGATCGATGGTCACAAGGAAAGTGTTTTTCTAAGAAAAGCTCTTTTAACTCCCTCAATTCCAAATTTGATACTTCATCATCTTCCTTTTTGGTTTGAATCACCACCATTGGTCAGCATCTCCAGTGAGGCGATAAACTGCCATGATAACTTTTTCCCTTTCAATACTCCCCATATCATGGAATATTTTCTCAAAGTAATTTATCCATTTCTCATCTACTAATGGATTTGTACTCCCATTTAATGTTGGTGGTTGTTTCCTCACGAAGCGATCTAACATTGATCCTCCATGTTGCAGATCAGGGAGCTCCACACGGGTATTGCTATTATTCATAACCTGAGTGAGTTGTCCCAGTATGGTGATTATCTAATCAACACCAGTTGTATCACTAGCTCTACTATAATTATCTTGAGTAGGTGGAAATCCCTATATGGAGTGTGTGCATTGATATAGTTTCCATTTCTTCCACTAGGTTCCATTTCTAAAAAATGGCATTAACCAGATTAGTTTATGAATCAAAATACATAATTCCAAACTTCTAAAACACTTAACATAAAGAGAAAAGTTTATGGATATAATCCATAATAATATTAAAAATGTTTTCTTTGACGAATTATATTCTCATAAACACTTCATAATGGGTTTTGAAGACAATGATAATTATCCTAAGCATATCCCCCGAGAGTATCGTAACCAAGAGTTCTGTAAGGGCAATTGTCGTGCACCATTTCCCGTTCGAGTCTAGCTCAAAGCGGTGTTTTCGGGTTTTACCTCTAGGTACATCTGTACCAGAGCCACCTCTACCTACTCGTATTTGGACATGGATGTATTGGTCATAAAACTCACAAAATATCTATAATACCAAAATTCTAGAAAGTTATTCTATACTAATCCTCAAAGTCTATCTTAGGTCAATGTTCTCTAATAATAGTTTATCTAAATCTAGCTTCCATGGTTTTTACTAAACTTTCTATGATACCATCTTTAACGCCCCGACCCTAGTTACCCATAGTCTGTGCATTATTACATAACATTGGCATGATCACAAAAGATCAAGTCTCGAAAGACCAATTAGTTTAGTATCCTTGGAAACACTAGATACACTCATTAAGTTTACATTACATCATAAAGTGAAAAACTACAACAAAATTTTGTCTCCATATACCACAATCATATCCCCTCATATTATCCCTCAAGTTCATTCATAAAATACTTCTTCACATCCTGGGAAAAATAAAACATAGAAAGGGGTGAGCTCAGATGCTCAGTAAGGATAACAATATTGCAGAAACTTTCTTAAATAAGCATAAACATTTAAGGGAGTTTATAACTAAAACAAAAGCCTTATAAACAAGAACTTCAGCATAATATGGCAATGATAAAATTAAATAATGCCATTTACATATTCACATGGATATTCTACTAGTCGAATAATCACATGCCATATCAATAACCACTTTCATAATGATGGAATGTATAATTCCATACTATCATAACCACATAGTCAAGGCCTTGTGCCAAGACTAAAAATAATATTTTGTCAAGGCCTTGTGCCAAGACAATAGTTTGTCTCATGAGACCTACCGATGCATCGAGGAGCTATAGCGGGCTCCACCTGTCACTTACTAAGTCCAATTCATTCCTCATATGAAAAGATTTAAACATAACACAAACATTCATATTGAAACTGGCATAAAAATGTCAAAAATCTATCCATAAACCATGTATCTTATAAAAATAACACATCCATAGTCAAACATATCACAAAACATTCAATATAATATGGAAGTTTTGTATCAAAATAATTCAACTTCAAATAATCTTAAAACCGTCAAAGGATGTTCATATAGATGAAATCAACACAATTTGAGAGAAATATATCTTTTTATGAAATCATTTAAAAGTCAAAAATTTATAAAAGAAAACAGTTACTTTTATAATATTCTTATAAGGTTGTAAGGGAAGCTTTGATGATTTTATAACGGCAGAAAATAGCAGGACCCACCGTATAAGTTAAAAAATACATTCTTACCTCAAATCTGTCGAAAAGGTTAAAAAGGAAATTGTTTGGAAAACGATGGAAGGATTCCTTTATAAAAATCTTATAAAAATTAAAACAAGGGTATAAATGACTTTAACCCATAGTCTGTAAAATATTAATAATTATTTGAAATACATTTTTAAGAAACATGGATGTGGATGATAAAGAGGTCCCAGTAGATAATTATGTATAAACAACCTTAGAAAATTAAGAGATTGTGAAACAAACCCTTACCTTGTACTTTTCATTTTTCGACGGTAGGGTTACCTTCGGTATAATGGTGAAATAATTATTACTAAATTATACAAGAATCATATTCATTAATATTATATCATATATGATCTTTGAACATTTCTTTGTTAATAATATCTTAGTATTATCGTCATTTCAGGTGTTAATAGATTCATTTTCCCTTGTATTATTTGTTATGTGAGTCATAATCATTATGGATGGGATGTATCTTATTCATATACAGAATTATATCAAGTCTATAAACATTATTTTTAATCTTCAAGTGAAAATTAGTCTTGAATGGATACGATGGGGAATGAATCTCATCGCGTTCGTTGAGACGGTAATCCGTACGTTCGCACGAGCGACAATATCATTCTTTTGATATTAAAATTATATATAAGGGGATGTTATATTTTATGTAAAAAATAATTATCATGTTATATTTATTATTTACATGAATTACACATCATTATTATACCCATCCAAATAATAATGTATTGAATAACAATTACACCATGACGTGGAGACGGTAATCCGTACGTACGCACGTATGGTGACATTTCATTTAAAGGATTGATAGAATACTGAATATGGTTGTAACATATTTATAATAAAATCACAGTATATATAATATACTGGAGTTATTAATTTAGAATGGAAATAACAAAGAATTATGAAGTTGAAGAAAAAAGGAACTTGAAAAGGGGTGGTGAATACATTACCTCTTCTTTGGGTTCTTCCTTTTGATTTGATCAAAAGGGATCCTTAGGTTGGCTTTATGACTAAAGTAAGGCCTATAGGATTAAGTGAGGTAAGTTTATAGGGTATTTGGGCAGATTTTGTCCAAGACAAATGGTTTTGAAGGTGTGAATTAGTGAGAAGGTGGAGTGCCCTTTTATAAGAGATGTGAGGGGCACCTTAGGAAAAGCTAGAAATATTATTTTATAATAAACTTATTTTAGGTTTATAAAGGCTCAAAAATAGATTATTTAAATTATAAGGTGGGGATAGGTCGAAAACCACTCAACCAATAGGTTTTAGACAGGTCTGGGTCACTATATTAACTTTATCTTTTTAATTTAACTCTTAGTTAAATAGTTTGACGTTTACCATGTCTCTTTGTATTTTTTATATTATATAGTTAATAAACTTACTATATACTTCCAAGAGACCCCCAAGTGGTCAATTATTGATAAAAATATCATTATATAAGTAATTTGGTAGATCCTTATATTTTTAGGAATAGAATATCAATTAATAATATAATATTTGTTTTAAAACCTCTTTTATGTCAATTTTAACACAATTGGGTATTTTGTTTTTTATAATTTCATACCAGAATTATTACTTAGAAAAAAAATACATATAACCAATCCTAATATGTCATATTAACCTAGAAAAGTATTGGAACTCATAAATATTCTCAAATTACATTTATTTGGATATTTATAATATCAATTATTTTAATATTTCAGTGATTAGGAAATTAATGCATCACCATTGTGTCATAAATAAACTAAATTATTTAATGTCTAAAAATTATAAATAAAATACCATTATGTAGGAAATCTTTTTAGATTTATAATGAATATTTGTAATCAAATTTTTCTTATGTATTACACTATATTAAAAATGTTTTAGTAATTAAACTTTGATTTTAACTCATTTAACTCTTCTTTGAATTAAATAATAATAAATTCCCTAATCGAATCCAAGTGGACCAAAGAGGTTCATATTTTATTCATAAGGTTGGTTTTGGTCTAACTATACTTATAAAATAGAATTATTATATGTGTTAGGGTAATAATAATATCATTTTTACCCTTAATTACCCTATTTACTTTTAACCGTGGTAAATAAAAATAAAAAAGTTACTATTCACCAAAAATTATTTTCATCTTATTGAACCACATTTTACTTACTGATATCAATTGTGTCTCTTAGATTTTTGAAATTCCATTCACAGAAGTGGTAAAATTTTGTTTTATTTGAATTTGCAAAATCTCCTAGGTGGTAGGTAAAAGACGGTGAAATGTTATATAAAATTTTTATATATCTAAAATTATTATAAATTAACTCCAATGAATTACATTGAACTTATATAGCTTTTATGAATCTATTTTGACCTAATATAAATTTATATAAAATAAATAATTATTTAAATAAAAATTCGGTTTTAAACTATAACAAAGTGTTTTTCACTATTCAACAAAAATTGAAAATTTTCAGAAAAATACCAAAAATTCACCCTAAGCTAATTTTGATATTCCAAATCTAAAAAGGAAATCAATTTTGAAAGATAAAATTTATAAAATTTCAAAAAGTGGGTATTACTATTCATAACAGCTAGTTTGATTGGTTGTGGTATGTTAGAACTTGAAGTTGCGTACAACACATGCTACTGTATTATTCAAAGAGAAGCATATCGTGGAAGCTTGGGGTGTTACAGACAATCCATTAAACTCTATACAAAATCCCAATTATGGTGCTTGGTTAGATTCATACTAAGTGATATCTAGTAAGACTATCATAGTAATCCATGTGATGATAATATAATACATTGAACTTTTTGTTAGAGTCTTAAAACCTCATCATTAAATTAAAAACATTTCTAAATCAATCATATTTCCACAATGATAGTTTTGGAGGATCTCTATAAGAAATTATGATCCATAAAAACTCTTTTCTTCATAGAATGAAGTGTTCTTGGATTCCATAAATCTCGCTCTGGTACGTGTAACCACTTTTATTGGGAAGTATTTTTTCATCTTCTCTATCCACCATTGAGTGTAGTGAATCCCCATTTTGTTGATGGATTGGAGCCTGGATTTGATGAATGTTAATTCTATGGATAAACATAGATATCACTCACCTTTGGTTCTATATTGGAAGTTCCCATTTCTGGTGGATGATTGATCATGTTACTAAAGGTAGGTTTTTTTATAATGATTTTCCGTACACATGAAATCATTATTTCTTGTCTAATAAAAACTGAATAATCAATTGATTTCTAGATGATTAATTGAGATTATTTGATGTTTGATTCCAAAATATGAAATTAATTGTAAAATAAACCCCTTTTTCCATTTTTTTGAAGATATTTGATGCAATTTTTAAAAATATGGCTTAAAAATGGAAAATTAATTTATGAAACGAGTTTTATATAGATTATTAAGAAAAATTGAGTTAAGTGATAGATTATTTATAACATCATGAACTTTAAAAAAATGTGAGATTTGGTTTTCAATAAGTAAGGGAAAGTTGAACTATAAAATTATCTATTAAAACTATGACTAATTATTGGAATTAAAAGAATTATTTTCTTCTGATTGAATGAAAGAACATGTGATCCTCGATATTTATTGGGTGGAAAAAAATGCACGCACGGATATTGAATCCAAATAAATGGGTTGAAAATAACAATTATATTTAAAAAAATGGGCATAATTATTTCTAATGAGGTTGTGATCATTTCTATCACAAAGGCCTAATATTTATATATGTTTTTACACATTAATCCATGTTTGCTTAACTGTGAAGAGAGAGAATCTGAGAGCCCTGAAGTAAAGATCATCAGGGTATATGACCATCATTCTTTGTTCTAATTAGATTAGTAAATTCATGTGTTTAAAGAATTTATTTATTCCTTATTTTTTTTAAAAAAAAAATTTCATTGAAGACTTCTTTATTTTACATTCAATCTATTTTATTTGAAAACTTGTTTGACTGAAACTATAAAAATAATTTTAAATGCCATGTTTCTATTCAAATTGAATCCTTAATGTTTTATTTTTTATGTAATTTCTTATTGAAAATTATATGATATCCTACTGGTATATTTTTCTCAAAACATACATTTTCCTTTATAAAATTTTAGATTATGTTATTATCATTATTGGAATAGGGATTGATCAACATTGATGTGGTGGGTGTACATAACTAGTAGGACATTAATTGATGATGGTGAATGGTGTATCTGCAATCCACTCATTACAGAAATAATTATAGAACATTTTTTGGAAGTATTTATGTGTCATCTATTGGGTAATTAACCAATTTGGTATTTTAATTTATTATCTTACAGTACTATTTTATTATTAATGAGTGTGTAGAGTATTGATTTTTCACTGATTTATCTTCCATAGTTCTATATTGATTGATAGTTATTAGGGTGATATAATTTACTTTGATTTTTTTATTCCTAGAATATTGTTTCCAGCTCATGGGGATTGAGAAATCCCCTCAATATATGTGATTAATAGCTCGAATACTAATATAATTGGATATTTTGGTTGGTTTGTGAAAAATTGGTATCAAATTAAGGTTGTAAATTTATTTATTTTATTAATATATAGTCTGGTATATCATTGTAGATAAGAGGTAGGATTGTTGAAATAGAAGGGGTAGTTTATTAGGTAGTGTTTGGCTAGATCTAATCATACAAATGTATAAGTCACCATGTTTGGTTATGAAATGTAAATTTGATAAATAAATTTCATTTATTATAGTATTTTCCAAAATTTTATTTCTTTATTTTGAAATCCAAAAAAATGAATTTTAACTGATGTTATTTTTATTTTAGTCTCCCTTGATTGGGTTAATGACCTGAGTCTCCTTGCACATGTTTTCATATATACATGTGATGTCATGTAGTACTATTCCCCCTATAAGATTATTGAAACATTATCAAGAGGGAACTACTGATGAACTGTGGAAATAAAACCCTTCAGTCGATCATAACAATGTTGATATAGTAGTGCATGTGGTATAGGCTTTGGGATCGGCAGCCACACCCATCCCCATTAAGGCTCTTGTAGTGTAACATTGAAATTATGAAACTAGAGATCATTCTTGAGTGTTTCTCTATAGAAACCACTAAGTTTCTAAGTCTCAACTGATCCTTAAGAAAAATAATACTATTTATTGAAATATTGAGATACTTTTTTAGTTCTTGGAAATTTTATATTCAATAAAGAAGATATATGAAACATTTAAAGTAGAAGGGACTATAAGTAGGTTGTGATATTATTAGATATGAAAAAGCCACACATAAAAATTGTGGTGAAAATAATTTATATATCATTTTATAGAGTTTTTTAACCAAAATTAATAGGTTTTGATATGTATATAGTATTAATCATCCTCTGACACAGTGGTAGAATCAAAACACAGAATGAAAACAATTTCATTAATTTTGTTTAATTTTCACCTTAGTTTGTATTGAATAAGAAGCTGAAGGCCCAATGATTCGAGACCAGTCTTCATTCTAATATCTAATATAAGGATTTCATTATTTAAACTCTCCTCTTTTGTGGATGTTATAGAAATAGAATTAATTGATGATCATGACATGGATTGTATGTTAGGGTTGGTAGAATTCTTTATAATCATACTGGAAGTTCTGTTAATTCATTTGAAAGAATATAGAAGATGGAGAAATCTCTTGGTAGATTCTAATGGTATAGATAATCCATAACCTGTAAATTTTTGGGAAAAATACATTTACTTTCATTCAATGTTGAATGATCTAACAATTGAAGTGGGTTTGTACTAAGGAACCAAATTTGTGGTTCATGTGGTCACTCAATCCACCTGAATAATTTCTATCATTTCTTTTCTACACTTCCCTATGGAATTTGATCATTACCAAATAAAGTAACTATTCTACATTCATTTTCTTCATGATCCAAGGGATTCCAGAAATTATCATATGGAATGACGCTTCTTCACACTATAAATGCGTCTCCAGGGGAGGCTGATGCAGGTACATGAAATGTGATAGGCACCATTAATGAAGATTGATCTTTAGTGACAAATTTTTTTGAAACTAGTACATCTCATTCATTTTCATTGACCCATATTGTGAACCTTTTATTCCCCCAAATGGATCATATATCTTATTTGGTGGATCTTTTTTACACCCCTTAGAACAAATAGGGTGTTGGTTCTCTAATGTCCTTCTTTTGATTCATTATTATCAAAGATTTAGATCATCATGGAACTTATATTTCACTATTTTAAACCACTATATGCCATTTTTTAGATTTATTGGATGAATTTCAATAAATCCTAGATTGATTTTTATCCCTGATAGGTTTCCTTTATTTCCCCTGATGGGGTGTTTTTTTATCCATGAAGAATGAGGCCTCAGGAAAAGTAGATCTAGACCACTACTTATGGAGTTTTATTATAAGATATTTATGGTTTTCATTTACCTGGAGAAGTTATCCTTGAGTTTTGATCATGCTCTAATGGTCATTGAGTTTCCTGATCTATATATTCTGTATTACCACCATTAATTGAGACAATGTTTTTTATTGACTACTTACAAGTGACCAAACCCATCTCTATTCCTTTTTATAGTATGAAACCAGATTAATTTTATGATTTAAGGACCCACATGGAAGATATTTTGAATAAAGTATTAATTCATCTATTTGTATCTCCTTGGGAGGTTCCTGTACTTTTTTGTGAAGAAAGCTGATTGGACCCTTCACCTTTTCATTTATTATTTAAAACTCAATCAGGTCATGATAAAAAAGTATATATTTCCATATATTTATTAATTGTTTAATTATTTTATTGGGGATATGTGGATCTTGAGGTTTTACCTTTGTTTTAGTTGTCACCAGGTTGGAAGAAAAGTGTTTGATATCCCAAAGACTTTTTTCTAGGGTAGTTATAACCGTTACTTGTATATATTTGTGCGCTTAGATCCACCCAGTGATCTTATGGGTTTAATAGAACTAATGAATGGGATATTTTACGAGTATCTCAATTTTTTCATGGCGGTATTTATGGATGAAATCTTGGCTTACTCTAAAACCAAGGAAGATCATGTATGTCATTTGAGAGCAGTTCTTGAATTTTTAGAGATCACTATATTTATGCCTACTAGAGAAATTAAATTTATATATTTGGGTGGTAATTTCCTTTGGACACAGGGTTTCCAAAAAATAGGATTCTAGTTCATCCTAAAAGGTGAATGATTTTATGATATGGGAACAACCACACAATGTTTTGATATTCATAGATTCTTGGGCATAATGGGATATTACAGCATGTTTGTTAATGATTTTGCAATTTTTTTTTTCAATGATCACTCCCACTCATAATGGAATAAATTTATTCTATTAATCAAAATGAGATAGTTTTTAATTTATTTAATAACCTTTTGACATATTCTATAATATTTCCTTGTCTATAAGCTAGGTTGGGCAATGTGGTGTAATATGAAGCATCATGTCTGGTTTTGGGATACGTTATCATATAGGGTGATCAAGCGGTAGACTATAATTCCTAAAATATTATTCCACGTGAGAATATCTTCTCTAATAATATCATCATTTTTGTATCTTGGATGAATTATCTTAAGAGTTAGAGTCATTACATTTTTATAGAATGGTTTACTATTTATTCTGATTGAGAATATCGATTTATATATTCTACCTAATAGATTTTAATATTTATAAGAGGAAATAGTTGTAATACATGAAATAATTTGATTTTAGATTTTTCTACACCTCGGTTAAGTGAAATTTCATTGTGGATTCATTGAGTATAAATCTTCCAACCAATTGCATAAAGGAATTCTTAAAAGAGTGGAAGTTGATGGATCACTTTTCTCACCTGAATTTAGGAGTTCGTGAGGATGATATTCATATTATTATGGGAATTTTATATTTTCAAACTTATCTTCTCTATATGGTTATTAATAAACAAACACTCAACTATGATTTTTGTGGAATCAGGGACACTATTTTTTATGGGGAGACTATAAAAAAATTTCATTATCTTATGATTTTATGTTATGATTTAGATCCTATAATTAAAACCTTTTCTTTTAAAAATGTTGTGATGGTAGATTTCAGTAAGTCACAGTAGGTTTTACACCCTGAAAAAAAATTTATGATCTATGATATATGGTGATGATTCTTGTGGATAATTATGATATGAGATGTTACTAATTTTATTTATTATTATTATACATGTTATTAGTTCAAGGATGATCATCATAATCCTATGGGCTTCCTTCAGAAACATACAAGGATGAAATGTATGTGGAATGAAATTTAGACAGACATTCTTGATGGGATTCTATATACCCATTAGGGGAATAACTTGTTACAGGTATTGATCGATCTACTGACCAAAGTGAATCTAATTATTGTCAATCTTGATATGAAAATATTTGTAGGCATGGGAAGGATGCATGTCAAGTAGATCGTTAGATTATATGGAGATCATTTTGTTTTAGCTTCGTATTGGGATACATAATTAACATCTTTTATTTTGATATATATCCACTAGGTGTGGGATTGCCCATTTAGTTTGGGAATGATATATCATCTATAGATGGATGGGAAGACATAATTAGCATAATATATTCAGGATGACATTCTTTGTAAATGTGTTCTAGAATTTGGTGGATCTTAGGATGATAAAAGGGAATGGTTGAGATTTTCTATAATAATACATTCCATTAATTCATCAAGATAGATCCCAATGACACCTAGAATGGGAAACCATGTAAATTTATATAGTTTTGGTTGAATATTGGTGAAGCTTAACTGGATGAACCTAGACTAGTCTAAGAGATGATAAGAATGCTTTAGTTGATTCATTAGAGAAAGATGATGGTTCAGAGATGATATGAATCCCAAGTTTATTTTCAATAACACCCCATAGAATTTCTGGTTATTTTATATGTTTTTTCGATAGTTTCTCCTTGGTTGGATCACTAATGGATTGGGAAATAGGGAATGTTAGCTCTGAGAAACATTGGATAATTTGAGGTTTTTGAGAATATTTTAATGATGGCTTACCATTTGGCACTGAAACCTTAATTGAAATTAATTAATAACATGTTTTACATGTAGGATATTATAAATTATCTCTAAAAATAATCTTGTAACACACTGATATCATTAAATAACACTATATTTGATAGGTTATGTGAAACAAAAAATCAATCCTAAAAGAAAACTAATATATTATTATTTAAATCAGAACCGTATAGAATATCCATTAAATTCGTGGGTATGAATAGTATTAAAAAAATTATAAATAATATATAAATATATAAATACATAATAATTGAGAAGTAATTGATTAATATTTGGACATAATTACTAAATTTTTAGTAAAGTTATTTTATGCACTAAAAATTCATTTTCTTTAAAAATGATTTGTAATTGCATTTTCAGATAAAGTATTATAATTAATATATGGAAAATATTAATTATTATTAAGTAAAAATAATATAAATTTTTAAATAATCATTTTAAAATTATCTAAGGTTGAATTTATTCTATTTTTATATGAAGATTTATTTTCCAGTCAATAGTGAAGAATACAGATTATTATCGAAAATTGTATTTTTTCTTCAAGAATGTAAAAAGATGAATTTTATTTTAAAATGAAATAAAAGTAAAATTATTTATTATATATTTTAATATTAAATTAGATTCATTTGATTCAATATTTGGAATCAATTTTGTATAAAAATATATTTTTATACATAAAAATACATTTTTCAGAGAAAATTTTTTTTTATAAAAAGTGGTTTCATTTAATTTTTTATACTTATATTAAAATTAATATATATCAATTATAATTCTTTAATTAAATAATTTTAATTCAGTATTATGAATTATAAGTTTCAAATTTAATAAATAGGTACCTTTTATTTTTTTTCAATATTTATAGTTACCATGGTGAAATTTTGTTTCTTGATAAAGGGTAAAGCAAGATAATCTAGGTTGAAACTAAGTAATAAGGTCATAGTTTTTTATACATAATTATTATTGGATGAATATAATTTTACCATTATAATATTTGAAACGAAATTGATGTGTTTAATGGACACTTGTTAATGAAAATGAAAATTTTAAAATTTAAATCAATGAATGTTACAAAATGTTACTCTCTTAGTTTTAAATATCTATTATGAGTCCACATAAGAGAAAATGAATTTTATGAACCACTATAAAGGTAATTTTTTTGAAAAATGAAATTATATTCATTATGATAATTTATTTATAATTTTTATAAATTATAAAGTTACATTAAATATTTGTGCAACATTAATACAATATTAAGAGAATTAACAGAAATAAAAAATAAAAGATTTTTTTTTAATATTAAATGTTTTATAATTTGAATGATTTAATGTTTACTTTGAATTTTCAAGGTGAATATGATATATTATTGAAGTGTAAATTAATTATATTCAAATTTCAATATTTTATTGGTTTATTTGAGGTCAAATTGAATGAATAGTATCAAAATTGATATTAATTACTATATATCAAAAAAATATTTTGCTAAATTTTATAAAAATAATAAAAATAATTAATTAGGTAAATATGGATAATATATGGTCTCATAATTAATAATTTATCCATTTGTGATTAAATATTTAAATTATATTTAAAATTATAACCCTTAAGAGTGAAAAATATGTTACCATGGTTACTGTTAAAATTGGTAAACTAAGGCGTTAAACCAAAAGATAAGGTTTAAACAGCCACAAAAAACTGTCCAAATTTTTTTTTATGATATTTAAACCATATTATATCATAATATCTAATATCAATCCATTTTGAGTAATTTTGGATAGATAATGGCTTTATTATAATTTAATATTTTGAGAAATTTGAAAATTGACTGTCACCTTAATTATAAAATACAACCTCCTCCATCTCTTGTTTACACCACACTGAGCCTTACAGCTTGAACAAAACTGAAACATTTATATTCCAAATATCCATAATCACATGATAATGTTACTGGTGTTTCCAAAATATCATCCCTATGTTTCTTTAGATGATATCCAAAGGAGTTGTTCCAAATAAAAAGTGATCATCTTAACTAATCACTTTCTTTTTTATTATTCTTTTAAATTTTATAAATCTTGCAAATTTATATTATAATGGTGGAATAATTATACTAAATATTATGAAATTTTATTATTATTATGAAACCAAAGTTACCCACCCTTTATCCCACCAATGGGAAGTGAAAATATCACTCTTGCTTTTGTAAGGCTTACCGTCTCCACATAGCGATATAATACATTTTTCATCACCAACTTTTATTAATGGGTATTATGATGGGTTTAATGTTCATATAATAGAATTATGAAATAATTAATCATCTGTATTTATTATAACATATCTATATTCATAGCTCTAAAATCATTTTGAAGCAATAACGTCGATCGTGGGCACTTGTGGACTACCACTCCCACGAAGTGATGTGATTTGTTTATCATTGATATTTTACATGGATGGTGGAGGGGATGGATTTGATAAATATATATTATATATATATGAGAGAATTATGATTATTTCTAGGTGAATTATCATTTATTTTTTGTTCATTCCATCCTTCAAAAACTGAAAATAGCATTTATGCGTACGTACGGACTACCGTCTCAATGAACTGTGTAATTCATTTTCTATCAATAAATTTTAAGGATTACTCAAAATATGTATATAATGAATATATGTTATATTTATATCATTATTAAAATTCTTATGATTATGTAAAATTAATAAATTTATTAATGTTGAAACTATTGTAACAAAACCTATCAAAAAATAGAAGCAGTTATTACCCGAGATAATGAGTTTTAAAAATGAATTGTTATTAAAAGGTTGATAAATAATTATAATTGAATCATCAAAGTTATGAGATATATATTTATTTAATTGGAATTTATGTTTAGTAATCCTTTATTTACTGTATATAATGATTGAACACTTATGAAAAAAAATACATGAGGTAATATTCTCTTGTCTGACTTTTATTTTCGTGAAACATATTCCATTTTCACCACATATTTATTTTTTTGGTGTATATACATCCACTATAATATGATATATCATTAATATGTTTATAATTTTGGTATTTTATTTTTCATTTTATATTATTTACTTCATGGGTGTTATGATCAAAATGTTACAACAATTTTAAAAGTTTATTTCACTATCTCATCAATATTTGGGATTGTTTATTATTAAGACTCAACTAGGGACTCTTATTATTCCGTATAAAAAGTTCATAAAAAAATAAAAAGTAAAAATTTGGAATGTCCATTTATTTTTTAAATTCATTTTAAAAAAAATTATTTTTCAAAAAATTGTTTAATAATAATCTTCTTGTCATTTTCCAAAAATTGTACATTTTGAATTTTTCAACCAAAATTATACATTTTGAATTTTTCAACCAAAATATGAAATGAAAATTTTTTATCTTATAGGTAATGAGTGGTATGTACCACCATAATGACCAGTAAATAAATTTAATCTTTTATTAAAATTTTAAATATTTTGTCTTAGGGAAATATTTTCCCTAATAACTTCATTTTTTTTAATTTTAAACATTATATTTCCAATTAGAGAGTTTATTTTCCTCAGGAATATTTTTCGATATCTTTTTATGGAATCTTTATTCAGCAATGTAAAAACCCATTAATTTACTTATGATGTATTGGGTATATGTTTTAATTATTTCATAATAATTATTTATTTAGATTTTTATCAATATTTTTATTAAAGATGTACTATTCTGATACCATTTTTCAAATTACAATGAAAAGGTTATGGTTATGTTTATTCATTGAGGTAATTATTAAAATTTCATAGACTAGTTTTTATGTGAATTTTTATATTGATAATGGTTAAATCCGTGCATATTAGAAATGTATTGTAATTAGTATGTGATGTGTGGGGCCTGTTATATCCCCTTGATGCATCGGTAGTTCAAATGAGACAAAGTAGTTTGGGTATTAGACAAGGCCTTACCAGATTATGTAATATGTCTTGGCCTGAGGCCTATATGGTATATTTATGATGTCCTATATTATAAATTTTCATTTCATGATATTATTTAGTTGATTTAAATTTAATTATTTGATATGTTATAATATCCATGGATATGTTTTAGGATCATGTGATTATTTATATCGAATTATTTTATAATAATTTATTCCTTCCATATTATTCTTCATGATTATGTTATTGATTAAATGTTGTTTTCATTTATATACTTACCTTGAAATGTTTTTTATTCCTTATTTATTAATTTTTTATTCCATTGTATTCATACCCTTACTAAGAATTAGAGATGACACATTTCTTATGTTTATTTTTCCATGTGATGTTAGGAAGTGTATTATAATTTTTAACTATGGATAGGATAAAAGGAATAACAGTGCACTAAATTAAATTATTATTTTATGTTATGTTTTAAAATATAATCTAATATGAGACTATGAATTTATTTTTCCAAGATTATTTTATAAATGTAATTCTAGTTATAAGAATCTTGAAATGTGTAAGGATTATACTATAGTAGTTATTCATTTAGGATGTGAAATAATATGATGAATGAAATCGAATAAAACTAAAAGTTATTTTTGGTAAGGTGATATTTTTTGAGAATGAATGAATAAGGGAAAGACAACCCTTAATGTGTTATGATGTGGAGTTAATAGTGTTTAGTTAGGATAAACATAATATTGACATTGAAAATTTTAATGTGGGTGGTAATTTTATCCCATAATTTTAATAGTGATTTGATAAAAAATTATTTTATGATGCAGTTTTCTACATTTTTGTATTTTTGAAATATATTTGATAATATGAGATTTCAATGAAAAAGGGGTGAGTTAATTCATGGAATCATTCATTTTTCCCATAATTCATTATGGTTATTCAAGTTATTACTATGTTTTAGGACAATATTTGATTGATTTATTCACATTTCACATTAAGAGATACATTATAGAGAATTAATGATAATTTTATTTTGGAAATATAGTGACCTTATTCCTTAATTTTTTTGATTTGTAAATTTTTTTCAGGGGTATAATATGATCCATAAGAATAACTTCTTATGTAATGGATTAAGTTGAAATTTTTTATGTCATTATTTTAGGTTAATGTGTGACTATTATATTATATAACATATGCAAGCCATTATGGTTTTGGAAAATATTTTTTGGTGGATGGGTTGACGTGTAAATATTATGATTCATTAAAAATGCTTGAGGAAATAAAATTTCATCTTGAATATTCATCTATTGGTTTAGGAGTTTAAGTGGAAATAGATAAAATCATAACCAAATTATGTGATTATGCTTATGACATGGAACAAAATCAAGTTTTTTTATCTTCTTGAGTTATTTATCTAGATAGTAAAAGAATCCCTCGACAATAGGAAACATACTATGAAATAAAAATGTTCGCTGTTTACTTTTCTTACCTGTAAATCCACAATATTTTAACTCATAATATATTTATGGTTTGGTGATTGTTAAAATTCTAATGACCTTGTTCACTATCACTCTCTTTTAATAATTAGGAATTGATTTTCACTTATGTATCCATATTTTCACTTCTCGCTGATGTTCTATTATGTGGAATCCTATTTTTTTGTTACCTTTATATTTCCCTTCCATTATTTCTAGAAAGATGTTTTTTAGCCCTATTTATTATGTGGGTTTTCAATAAAGTTATATTAAAATTTGAAAAAAATGATGTAAAAAAGATCAAATTGTGAGGGAAACATTTATTTAAGTGGGTGGGAGAATGTAACAACCCATTATTTGAAAATAACACAATATCAAATCAATTATACGATAAATAACAACCAGACTAAACAAACTCCAAATATTAATATTGAAATATGATCATTATAACCAAGATGTTATATTAGAGGGTGTGAACAATATAAACTATATTATTAAAAACAAATATAAAATACCTTAAAATGAAAAATAATTTATTTATTCATAGGATATATGTGCTCAATTTTTTTTAATGTTATTTTATGCTTCAAAAATATGTTGTCCTAAAAATTGATTTTTTTTGTTTTTTTATAAAGTATTGTAAATAATTTCTAGAACATATATAATTTATATTATATAAAAATAATATAATTTTAGAATCATAATATAAATATTATCTTAGGGACTATTTTAGGTATTTTTTTATAAAAACAAACTTTCCAGTGTATAGTGAAAATTACTGATTTTAATCCAAAAAAAATTATTTTTTCAAGAATTTTAAATAATCCATTTTATATTAAAATGCTTAAAAATTATAATTAGTTATTTTATATTATTGATATCTAATTAGGTTCATTCAAATCAATTTTGTTACATGATATGGCATAAAAAACATTTTTATATGTAAGAATGTATTTTTCCTAATAAGTGTGTTATTTTAAAAAGGAGTTACCTTATACTTTTCGTACTTAATTTAAAATTAATTTATGAAACTTATAGTTTTTTAATTTAAAAAAATTAATTACATATTTTTAATCCTATGGTTAAATTTTATTATATAGTTTTCTTTTTTTGGGATAACATGAATAGTATTCCTGGTAAATGTTTTTCACCTCAAAAAATAGTGAATCGAGTTAAAATAGGCTATAATTAAGTAATAAGTTCAACATTTTTTAAATTAATTATTTTTGTATGTATTTTACTGGACCATTATCATATTAGTAATGAAATTTATGTTTTTAATGGAAACATTCCTATATAAATTATAAATACGGTATTTAAGTTAATGAAAGTTACAAAATTTCACTTTCTTAGTGGTAAATATCTCTTATGTGTCCACATAGGGAGAAAAGAAAGTTATGAACAAATATAAATGTAATTTGTTAGAAAAAAAGTATTATATTCATGATGATAATTTATTTATATTTTTTATTAAGTATATATTTACCAAAAAATCATGTGTAGCACTAATAATGTATTCATTTATATAATAGAAAAATAAAACTATTCAAAATGTTAAAAGCTATCTAATTTGAATGAGAAAATTTGTCCCATTATTTTTATATATTAATATTAAATATTATTTCGGTTTGAACCTAATTATATTCTAAATACAACTTTTTATTGATGTATTTGATGTCAAATTGAATAAATACTTTCAAAATTGACATTAATGATAATTTATCAAAATAATAGGTTATTGAAATATTAAATAAGAATTAAAATTATTAAATAGGGAAATGTTGATAATATATGGTCTAAAATTTCTTCCATTTTACATTTACAATCCTATATTTCCTATTATATATGATTATAACCCTTTAAGAGTTAAAAATACATTATTGATGTTAACGATAAAATATGATAAATAATTGGTTAAACCAAAAGATAAGGTTAAAATGATACCAAAAATAATAAAAATTATATAAATTTATGATATATCAACCATATCATACCTAGTGTTAAAATATATTCCATTTTTCAGAATTTGGGATAGATAATTACTTTATTATAATTTAATCTTTTAAGAAATTCAAAAAGTACCCCTACCTCAATTATGAAAGGGCACCAACTCCTTCACTTTTTTATCGAAAATTGAAGCATATATATCAACAGTAAACATCCAATTATCTTACCCAATTCCATATCCACATTATTTAGGTTCTGGTCTAGCCAAAATACTTATCGTAGGGTGCATAATAAGAGATCCATAGGAGTTCTTCCAAATAAGAGGCAATCTCATTAACCAGTCACTTTATTTTTAATTATTTTTTCCATCATATAAATATATGGTATGTATCATAAAATTATTCCATAAGTATCTACCTCGTGGAGCACGACAGGTTCATGGGGGAGAAATGAGCGCTACCTGGCGGTTGATTAGAGAAGATTGGGTTCGGCTTAATCACTCATATCGGGTGCACCGTTTTCAACTCGAAATGCCCAATGGTTCTATATCCAGCAATATGTGGACCTTTTTTCCAAAGGCAGGCGTTCGCTTGGTGGTTTGACTAGCAATGCTTAAGAACTAACATTGGTCGAGAGGATGGGAAGTCGGGATCATCGCACCCTTTTGGGGGGAATTATTGCATGTTCCGGAACTCTCTTATAGATTTAAGACGTATTCATATGTTCGAGAATCTCTGGTTTATACCCAAGAATAGTATACACAAATTTATCCTGGTTGGCAATGGTCAGCTAGATGCAGGGGTTCAGAATCATTTATGCCCGAGGTTTACCATCCCTCGTTGGATTAATGAACCCGGGGAGTCTGGACTCATTGAGATGGTACTGGTTTAAAGACTCGTAATCAGGAACTCTGGAGTTTATTTTAATCTAGGGGGAACAAATAACGACTTGAGCATTCAGAACGAAACCGTGATACGGGCTTCCCACCTACCCTCATGAGAGGAATCAGAATCCACATAGATCATTTTGGTATGGGGTGTACACTCCAGGCTGCCTAGTGTTGGTGCTGTGAACCGACGTAAATATGGTCGGATTGATCGGTTGTTGGGATTGAACCTTAGGGAGGCTTCCTACATACCCTGCCTAGGAGACAGGGATCAATGTCCACGTAGTTCTAATGGGAGTGTCGAAGATCTGACGTGAGTGTGGACCAGGGGGTCTGATGGTGATCGGGCTTGAACCTCTTGGAGGCTTCCTACGAATCCTTGTGGTGGGGAATCAAAGTCCACATAGTTCGAATGGAGTGTGTGTCGGAGAAACAACATAAGGATGGACCGGGGGTCCGATAGGTGGTGGGATTTGACCTCATGGAGGCTTCCAATGTACCATGCATTGACATGGATCAAAGTACTTGTAGTTCGCATTAGAATGGGACTTACACTCTGAGAGAGCCCAGGAGAGGATGTCATGGTCGATGCTTACTCTAAGCCCACGTGTGTCATGCTCAGTGTGAGAATCAAGAGGTAGCATGGACCAAATGAACATGTCACAAAAGGTGTGTCCGTGGGAAGTGGAATGGGGATTATGCATAGAGGTGGCCCAAAAGGTCGGGGCTTACTCCGAGAAGGATGCCCATGGCGACAAAGCACAAAGGGAGAGGGATTTGGCCCCAAATAAGGACATAGCATCACCCTTCCCCACTATGCCCTTCCTTGGCCATGGTCATAGGGAAGTACAGAGGTGCATGGGGGCTTCCTTCTGATGGGTATCCCGCCGCTCCCTAGGGAGGGGAGAAGTGCCTCGGTCCCAACAAGTGGAGGGGCAGAAAGGGGACTGTCGGGCTCAAACTCCACATTGCCTTGGGAATGTGAACCCAGGAATTCTTCAGAAATCCGCTCAAGGGCTGGAGAAACCCCTTATCCCTCACTTATCGTGGGTATGTGAACTCACAATGGCGCGCTGATGCACCTGAAGGTTACATCACATGGGTTTGGTGGCTCTGGTGGAGGCCTCAGCTCGGGGCCGATGAATGGGCCAATGAGGGGGTTGCAGAGGATCAGGCCGTATTGGAAGGATTTTATCAGGATCGGGGAATGGGGACTCTGTAGTATTTGGCAGGCCACACAGGTGTATGAGGGGTGGCTCCCTTTATGTAGGGAGGTGCTACGCGGCTGGAGAGGTCATCCGCAAACCTGGGTGGTCCGCGGACTGATGGGCATTCCACAAACCAGGGTGGTTCGCGGACTGGTGGGTATCTCGTGAACCAGGGCGGTTCACGGCATCGGGTTTGGCCCGCGTACCAGGTTAATATGCGGAGGGGTCCATGCGAGCAGCACCGGCCGAGGGCGATGCCGGTCGGGGGTTCATCAGTCGGGGCTTCACCCACGTAGGAGGGTGCTACATGGTGCGACGGATCAGAAAAGGGGCATAAACTCCCTAGTCCATGGGGAGTGCATCCATGGAGGGTCCATGGTTCGCAGTCTTCTTTTGTTTGTTATTTTAAGATTGCGGTTCACCAAGTTTTTATGCATTTTCATTTCCTTATTAATTCGCTTCTAGATTCATACATGTTCTGGTTCACAAACTGGAACCTCGCTGTTTGCGAAATCCTAAGATCCTTCCTTCAAAATCCTTCCACCTGAATCTGATCGATCTCTTATTGCCTTTTTTTCATCTTCCCCCTCGATCTCCTTTTATAAAGTGTGAAAAGAGATGTATCTATGGTCATACAACACCTTTTGCGGAGGCCCATGACTGGAAACCCGGTTTACGGATGACTTGGTCAGTATGCAACTCGCTGGGGGCATTGAACTCACCGCCCCTATGAACCAATCTAGCTCTGGGCGTGCTTCGTGGCCACGTAGGGTTCCACCTCCATTCCCCAAACGATAGCGGATGTGTTCTGGGTCGGTCGACACAGTCCGCGGTCGGGGTGGTTCGTGACGGTGGACCGGCTTGGTCCCCATCCTGCTTCGCACCCACGGAGGATCCCTGCCTCTGTTCCGCGAACGACAGCGGTCCGTGTAGGGGGTGCTTCATGGAATCGGCCACGTACCGTTATCATTGGACTAGTCTGCAGACCGGTTCATCTTGTTCTATTCTTTGAGTATTCTCCATACTTTTCAGCAATTAATTTGGGGAAATTGGGAAGAATCTCCCTTGGATTAAAGGGGATTCTCATTCTCATTTGCGAATTTTTCTGGACCATACCAATACCCCCCATCGGAATGGGGTCTGATCAGAATGAAGAGGATGTCATTCCGATGTAGAGTGGTCCTGAATCTTGGATGGTTTGTGGTATGGGAGTGGACCCAGTATGGGACCACGCCTATAAATATGGGGGCTATTCCTTTGTCTTTTACCAGATTCTTCACGAAACCAGGGCTCTCTTGCTTCTTTTTTTGTCTTTTTGTGCTCATTCCTTCATGAAACGCCTTGTCCGCGAACCAGTCTCCATTTCCGTGAACTGTTCCTCGTTCACGGTCGCCTTCACCCACGGACCAATCTCCCAGCCACGAAATAATACTTTTATTTAATTAAAAAGTAATTCATGACTGGCCGCGTAAGAACTCGCTCCGCGGTTTTGATGGTCTTCGGATTGAAATATTCCAGACATTTAAAATTTCTTAAGTCTTACGAACCTAATTATTCAAATCTGAGATTAAGATTCCGCGGAGCAACCTGGTTTGCATTTTTCTGGCCAACGCTCCGCAGGCTAGAGTACCGCAGGCCTCTTCCACATAGGGTTGGTTCGTGGGATACAATCATCACGAACCACATTTTGAGGCCTGCTTGCGGATGAAGGCTTCCTGATTCCTTTTCCATATGCCTGGTATTTTTGTATAGATTTTATTACTCTGGACTAACCATTTTCCTAGTTTTTATCATGCACATAGAAAACATGGTTCCCCCTCGCCCTGCACCCAGGCCTGCTGCCAAGCCTCTCCCAATTGGTTCAGGGAGACATCTTGCTATGATTCACAGAGCAGAGATCATCAAAGAGGACCCTAGTCGGTCTATCTTTCCCGATGATGGTGTCTTAAAGGGCTTGCTCTCTCCTGATATCCTGGGGTATCCACTATCAAATCAACTCCTTATTTACATATTTGGTATTCAAGAAGGCGTCCCTATCCCCCCTAATTTCTCTGGTCTTCCGTCTCCTTGCTTGGAAGCATCACCAAAGTGCATTCAGGAGAACCTTACCTCATTGGGGGAGATGATCTGTGATTATGATCTGAAAGACACTTTCATTTTGAGAGGCTCTGTTTGGACCCAAAGTGATCAGTAAACTCAATACTTCACTCATGAATCTGTCTTCAAGATTTACCCCTCTATTATCAACCTTGCTCAAGTGGATCCTGACGTAGGGTGGATTTCTAGGTGGGATCTTCAGTCTCGTGGGATTTTCTCAAATGACTAGGCAAGGGAATTCTGGGTCCATCATCATTGCCGGGAATCTCCTGAGTCACTGGAAGCATTTTATCTGTACTCCACAGTGTGGGCCTCCCAGTTTTCTGTTTACCCCCCATCTTTGATCCTTCCTTGCCTGCTCAGTCACTGGTGTTCAAGCACTAATACTTTCCACCTTTCCCATGGTGAAGTTGGAATTAGTTTGGGGGACATATACCAATTGGGGGAGCTTCCGATTATCGGTGAGATGTATGAAGAGTTTCTTCCTACTCTTGATGCATGGGATGATGTTGAACATGTTCCTTCACTGGCGATGGATCTCCTAGTTATGGCTGAGCGGTCACTGGGTCAAGATTTGGGTGCCCGCTCTCTTATTTTCTATAGCACCTGGATAGGGTTATTTCTGAACACCATTGGTCCTATGCCGAAGATCAAGCGCCCCAGGACTCATCCTTCTCAACAGTCAAGAACCATCCCAAGTTCCTACTGGGAGGTTCTGGAGGTGGGAGACGACCTTTCATGGGGTTAAGAGGTGTGCCCTAATGTGCCGCCTATACTCAGGCTAGCAGGTCTGTTTGCTATGTTTTTTAGCGGGTGGCTATTGCCCGTATGCGAAACTGGTGGCATTCTGGTCCCTAATTTTGTCATGGCAGCACAACTGGCTACCTGCAATGTCATCAACTTGGTCGTCCCAGTATTGGCCAGGATTTATCGGTTTCTTAGCAATATTACCGATGGTAGTCGGCCAAACCGGGTAGCTGGCCATTTTAAAATTCTATGGGGATGGTTGGGAGAGCATATCAAGAACTGCTACACTATCATCAACTCTCTTCAGATTCCGGGCACCGTATTCTGGACGTACTTTCAATTGACCAGTGGGGTCATGCCCAAAGAGTGGCTGACCCAAGAGAAGGATGGACAACAGACGGTTCAGAATATTCATCTGCTGTCGAGTCAGATCGCGAGTTATGGTCATTTCAATTTCCGACCAGATCCCTCCCCGACTGGTGCAATTAAGATTACGATATCAGAGGAGTTTAGAAAGCGGGGCTACCTCTTTTCCCTCTGAGAGGGAATTCTGGTGGCTCGTATCGGTGGGGAACTGATTTGTGAGGGTTACTCACCTTGTCGATTCAGATGTCAATTTGGCTGTTTCCATGCACTGTGTCCTCCTGCACTCAATGGTGCCCACGAGAACCGCCATTTAATGGTGGCCAGGAAACTGTGTTTAATGTTTACCCAGGAAGATACTGGTTGCGAGGTTATGAATCCTGTGCTTGCAGACTCCACACCATTCTTGTCCAAGAGCTATACCGACTCCTGGGTGCAGTCGTACCCGAATGGCCAGCTAGGGCTGTGGGTGCCCACTGTCTCAAGTCCTAAGCCATCGAAGTGAAAGAGGATGCGAAAGGGGGATAGTGCTTCAACCACTCCGGGAAAGGTTCTTCGCAACCTTACTGGTCCCGTGCTTCCGGGGAAGACTTTAAAAGATAGAGGTGTATCCTCTCATGCCCTTGAAGCTGCCTGAAGAGAGTTGGTTATTCCCGTGGATGCTGCCTTTCCGACAGACTGGGGTCAATGGAATGAATTAAAAGGTCGGTCATCCGTTCCCAACCAGTACCCCCATTCTCTGTGGCAGTATCTCCAGGAGTCAGAGGTTGCATTTGACGGGTAGGGCTACATATCTGCTCATGTTGACATTCTTTATGATACGGACCCAGAGAGGGTCAAGCGGTATCTCCGGGACCTTGAAGCTTTCGTTCATGCCTTTAGGGGTTATGCAGTGTTGACTCATCGAATCTAGGCCATGCTGCGATTGGTGACTGGCGAGGAGGAGGAAGAGAGTGATCACTCTTCAGGGGGTGGTGATATGGATACTTTACTCCTGCCTTCATCAGTTAGAGACATGTTAGAGGAGGAACAGCTGGAAGTCGAGACTCATGCTGATCATACGAAATTTATAATTACGTGGGAGGATGTGGCGCTCGTGCCTACTGAGGAGGCCCCAAATCCAATTGGGCTAGCTGCCTCATACCCAATGGATCTCGTGGCGATGGAGGAAGAGCCTACCATCATGGCAGTTGTCGGAAACCCAGAGTGGGCCATTATTTTGTTTACTGGGGGAGTGATTTACTCGGGCTTGATCTTCATAGCTGACCGCTTGGGGAAAGATTTGGGAGTTGCTGGACATGGGTATGGCCTTAAGTCCTGGACACATCTGGAGGTTCCCTGGACTCCCTTGCCTCTCAAAGATGTAGCGTCGTCCTCAAGCGGCTACGGCGACGAAGAGCATGAGGATACCGATCCCTTGATGATCAGGGGTAAGTTTCTCAATATTTTTTCACTAACTCTTTCCTCTTACCTTCTCTAATTAGGGATACTTATTTTTCTTATCGACTCTCGGGCTTTAGGACCATGACCTTTTGCATTGGCAATTGTGTCTTTGGATCTGACCATGCATGTGACCACAGTCGTCGGGGGCGAAGTTTCCATAGTGCCAGAGTTTGCAGGTGAAGCCGCATCGGGTCCCTCCTCGGTGACGTTTATCCTTGAGTACATATATTCATCTGAGAGTGACTCCAAGCCTGATCAACAAGTCCTTTCCAGTCTTCGACCTTCTCGCCAAAGAGCTTGGTATAAAATTTGGAAGCTGATTTCTCGGACGCCCTTAGCCGAGATGCCGACCAAATTTCTGAAGCTATGCAATCTGTTTATGCTACTGGGATTTGACGGCTTTGAATACCATGGTATTTATTATATTGTCAAGCAGGTGGTCGCTGATCAAGAAAGACTGGGTGGTTTCGAATCTCGCCTTTCTACAGCTCAATCCGAAGCCTACCTTTCCGCGACCTGACAGCTTTGCCTAATAGAGGCTCATGATCATGCCGAGGTAGTTGCGAGACTCCATGGAGAAGTCATTGAGCAGCGTTCTTGACTGGAGGTGTTGAGGAATGATATATAGCGGCTTTAGTGGGAAGAGGCTAATGTCACCTCCATAATTGAAGAAGGGGAGTAGTGGATGGAGGAGGAGATTAGGGCAAGCTCAATGGCTGCCCAGGAGGTAGAAGTGTTGCGTGCTGGTGTAGAATCTGAGACAGCCTTACTGCAGAATCTATGTCAAGAAATCTAGGATTCTCATCATTGCCTAATACAACATTGTGAATCCACAAAAAAGCTCCTGTAATAACCTTCCATTCCAGCGGAGGCTTCGGATTATGGATGCCCTTCTTACCAACATCGTTATGGAACAAAAAAATGTTTTTCCTCCGCTCTCTTGTTGTCTTCTCTTATGATAGGAATTGTTTGGAATGATTTTTGTATACGTTAATTCACCGAACGTAGAATAATCAGAGTTTAAGAAAAATGATAAAATAAAATCAAGATCAATCTTTTTCCTGGATCATGGGATCCAGCGAGCATAGTTTGACTATTGCTAGGGTTTTGTAGAAAAAAAAACCCCACAAAATTTTTTCTTTTATTTTAATACCCTAATTTATCCTGGGCCCATTTGGTGTGGACCCAACGGGTATGGCTCGGCTTTTTCGTAGGTCACCCTTTTCAGGTTGTCAGACTAACAGGCTTTGCACCCCTTTTTGTGAGCATTTTAAAGTCTCGTCGACAAGACTGTCATTACTAATGTTTTAGGTCGAATAGCTTTGACTATGTATGGTGGGTCGAGGGCCCCAATGAGGTTTGGTTGATTAAAAGATGTCTCAATATCTTTTGGACGCATGTGGGGGGGGGGGCATGTTTAGATTCGAACGACATGCATGGCATGTCTCAAGGCATGGGAGTCGTTGTAGGATCGAAATAACGTTGTAGATGCTCAATATAAAAGAGCGGGGGTGAATTTTACACTTTAAAAATTTCTTTAAAAAAGAAAATATCTAAGTTTGAAAAAGTTAAACTAATAAAATTCATAACACCTCTAACACCAATTGGAGAATTGGAACAAGTTATGAAGTTACAAACTTCTTGTTCTACAAACTTTCTTAAATCTGGAAAGTGATTCCGAAAAATAGGTTCCAAAAATATGGATTTGGAAATTGAAAATTAACCAAAATTTACAAAATGAGATTCTACCTTAATGAATATAGAATCTAAATTAATCAGAGTACAAGTGTAAGGAAACATAATAGGGTTATACTTTCCTTAGAATACAAAATTGCAGCAGAAAAACAAGTGGTAAAACTACAAGTAACGAGATATAAATCTTTTAACCCAAAGAGAAGGGTATCCAACAACCTTGGATAAAGGTCCCTTGATTTATACTTTCAATCAATTATGTCTTACCCACAACAGGGTAAGCCCTTGATACAAAGATCGGAGTCTCTGTCTTGCTATCCCCGCAATCCCGCAACTTCAAGGTAGTTGGAACCTCTGTCTTCCTCAGTAAGGAACCCCTCAACTTCAAGTTGTTGTAACCACTATCTTCCTATCCCCGGAAGACCTCAAATGTAATCACCATCATTCGGAGTCGCACGAAGCAATCTTTACAAGGCAAAGTTTGAACAAGATGTTCAAAATTTCTGCACGATGCTTTGAGAGTTGATAAGAGCCTCCCTCTCTAGAAATCACTTCAACAGCATATAATCACGGATGTCAAAGGTGTCGAAGATCAGTGTAGAGAGTTTCAAATGTGCTCTTATTTATAGGCGTAATTCCAACAGTTAGCTCCCTCCTACAACAGTCATATTTCTCCCGAAATTTCGGAGGGACCTCTACACGTGTCACTCAACCAACGGTTTGTTAGAAACAGAATGGACGATATCATTTTATAAAAAAACATGTGTAACTGAATGCACGACATCATTTTGTAATGAAACGAGTGTAAGAATAAGAAAAATTAAATTCGGAATGTAAGCAAATAAATGTTTGGAGACTGACCAAAATGGAATTCGGAGTCTATAATAAAAAAATGTTCGGATTCTGTTTTATAGGAATTCTGAATCTGAATTCTGAAGAAGTCCGGAGTCTGAATTTATAAAGAAATTTGGAGTTTGGTTTCACAAGTGTTCAGAATCTGAACTTACAGTGTTCGGAGTCAAACTTGTAGAGGTTCGGAGTTGAACTAGTTAAAAGTTCAGAGTCTAACTCATAAAATATCGGAGTCAAACTAATAAAAGTTCGGAGTCAAACTAATAAAAGTTCAGATTCAAACTCAAAAAATTTCAGAGTCCAACTAATAAAATTTTGGAGTCAAACTCATAAAAGTTCAGAGTCGAACTATTAAAAGTTCAGAGTCCAGAATTTGGAGTTGAACTTTGTTAGAGTTCGTATCCAGAATTCGGACTGGAAATTTATTAGAGTTCGTATCCAGAATTCAGAAGGGAACTTTATTAGAGTTTGTATCCAGAATTCGGAGTGGATATTTTTAGAGTTCGTATCCAAAATTCGGAGTGGAACTTTATTAAAGTTCATATCAAGAATTCGGATCCTAAGACATAATTCTCCATATCTAATCATTATATGATTCTGAGGTTCTGATATGAATCCAATTTTTATACTTAAGAAAAATATTGAAATGTATAAGGAAACCTAGGTTAGGGAAAATTTCCTTAAGGATGGAAATTTTCCTTATAGAAGTAAAATATAGATTTACTTAAGTATAAGGTGTTTGTGATTTTCAAAACAACAAGGAATGGAAAATTCATAAGGAAAAACTTATTGACTCAACAATCTCCCCCTTTTTGGAAAGCACAAACATCCTTACGAAAAAAAATATAAGACTATGAAAAATTTCATTTGCCATTAAAATTAAAACTTATATCCCTTTGTTCACGGATGATGATGAATACAACTAACTCCCCCTTAGGAATTGAAAATATAAGTATTTTATATTGAATTTCTGGAGTGGAGTTTTCATTATCATGGGAATGAAAAACTTCGTAATGAGAAACTCCCCCTTACTCTAAGGATATTTCACTTAGAAATTTTTCCTTATCCATTTTAAATTTTTCTTTCTCCTCTTTTGAGTAGTTCTTTTCCCTTATCCCCCTTTGTGATTTTCAAAAATAATTTAAGGGAATAAAAAATAAAATATGGTACCTAAAACATTATTATATAACAAGATACAACCAACTAAATTTTCATTAGAGTTGAGAAAATTTTACAAGGAAAAACAAATACAACAAAATATGGGATTTGTCTATTTTTCCTCCTTTTCCTTCGGAATAAGCTTCTTCAACAAGGTTTTCAGTTTCTTCAAATCTCTTTGATCCTCCTCATCTTGCATCTCCAAAGCTTTTATCCTTTCATCTTGATCTTTCAAAGCTTCTTCCTGAGCATTCATGGCTTCTTCTTGCAACTTAATTAGCTCATCTTTCTTTACCAGCTTCTCTATAAACTCATTCTGGAAATCTCTTTCCCCTTTCCAGTTCTGAGCAACTGAGTTAAGCTTCCCATTCAGATCTATGACCTATTGATTCTGAGAAATTTACTCATTGATCAGATCATTCTAAAGATTCTTAATCTTGTTATCCTTGGTGTCAAAGACATCTTTCACCTCATTCTAAAAATTTTCAAACTCAACCAAGTCATCATCCACCTTCTTTGACAACAAAGTGATTTTGCTGCAAGATTTTCTATGCACATCATAATTGATAAGAAAGTATTTATGATCAGCTTCAATCTTCACACACTTATCCATCACCATAGATAAGGATTCTTACTTCTGATTCAAACTATGTTGCAGCATCTAGCATCTGGAGTCTATAGTTGGAAATATCAAAATGGTGTCCAACAACTTTTTTAATGATTCAACAAAAAAATCATGACCATGTGTTGATGACTCCGAATCTGATAACTTTATTAGAGATTTCTCTTCCTCAACATGCACCAACTTCCTTTTAGAAGAACCACCAACTTCTTTTTTCTTGATGATGTCTTTTATTTGTGTATCCATAAGAACTTGCTTACCTTTGTCTGATTTTGGAATAGGTTAATCATCTGGGGACTCTTCCTCGCATTATGATATTTTCATATTCTGGTCTTCATCTGGTTTCTCCTTTTCTACCCCTTCTTCAATTAAATTACTCTCATAAGATTCTTCCTCATCAGATAAAACATTTTCCTTCTCTTCTTCTAGCTCATTATCTTCTTTGGTATTTTCTTTCTCAACTCCCTTTCCCGGAGTGACTAATTTTGTGGACTCAACCTTCTCTTGATATTTTTTCTACTTGTTTGATCAAATCATCCAGATCATCACTTCCTTCTTCTTCTTCTTCTTCTTCTTCTTCTGGAACAACCTATTCCTCTACTTTTTCACCAGCTTCTTTTTCTACTTCTTCAACAGCTTGTTTTTCTACTTCATCAACTACCTCTTTACCCTTAGAATTTTCCGGAGTGATAAAGTTATTTCCTGGAGTTTCTAGTAAATATGGTTGGACATCAAAGGTTTCCAGAATGGGAATCTTCTCAGAGGCTATTTCAGTTGCTTTCAAAAGAGATTGAACAATCTTAGCTTCAGACACCTTTTTCTTAAACTTTTTTTCTTTAGCATTCTTTTCTAACTCATATGCAGCTCTCTCTTTTAGGGTCTTAGCCTCTACAGGGTCCAATCAGAACTATGGATCTCCTTCTATCTTTTTCTCATTTTCTTCTCTCCACTTAGCAGCCACTTCATCTGGATAATATTTTTGTTTCTTTGGCTTGGGTGGTGAAGACTAGGTTTCCTTAGCTTTGGGTGTTTTGTCTTCAGCAACCACTTCCTTAAGCTTCCTCTTCTTAGTAATTTTCTTTACTGGTTCAGCCTTCTGTACATTTTTCAAAATGGACTCAGCCTCTCCCTTTGGTAAAGGGTTGAATTCTCCGGATTCATCAGAAAACCCCAACTTCATCCTCTTTAAAGTATCAACACTGACGAGCATAAGCTTACAATTGCAAACTTTGGACTTACATTCAATCTTGAAAGTATCTAAAAACCAAACTATCATCTTTGATAGTAAGGCAGGGTATATAATGATTTGATCTCTCAAGTTCCCTTCTTTTATATTCTTAAATGTAATCAAAATTTGCCTCATCAGATTTATATTCCTTAGATTTACCATGAAATCTAGGACGTAAATGTCACTCTTCTTGAGATTATCTTTATCACTCCTTCTTGGTATGAGAAAACCCTATACCCACAACTGTAGAATCCAATTATTTGGAGAGATATGAACAATCTTAGCAGTCTTGGCATCTTTAACTCCAAGGCATTTCAATGCTTTCACTTTGTTAAAACTTCCTTGCTCATCTGGAAGCTTATGTGAACAAAACTCAACATCACCTTCATAGGATAATCCCACCAAACCTGCAGCCTTGGTGTAGGATAATTTGGAAGTCTTACCATATGACTTGAAAGAAAACCACTCTCTGACATCTTCCTCAAGAAAGGAAATAGACTCATAGAACTCAGCAAGTAAATATGTATAAACCGGATCCTGTTTCTCTAACTTAAACAAACAAACATCTTACCAGCCATTCAATCTGATATTCTTAGTTATAATAGAATGAAACTTATAGAAATCAGGATTCACTAACTTTTCCTTGAAAACTATCCATTTTGAGATTGGTTTGGAGGTAGACATATCTTGAGATGTAGCTTCAATAGACATTCAGAATGGAGAGTTCAGGAAGATTTGGAACGGCTTTGACAAAGATCAGAACGGTCCTTAAGAAGACAGTCAGGGATTCGAGATGCGAAAGCTTGGAAAAACCGATGTGGGATGACCCTTAGGGGTCTACTTTATATAGGCATTGAGACAATGGTTCAGTTTCCATGGTTGATCAAACGGTTGAGATACAGTGAGATTTTATCTGACGGTTGAGATACAAACCTCAAGGAAAACATGACTCCGATATTTTGAGGTTTTTAAGAAAAACATTCGGATTTAAGAAAATTAGAATCCGAAATTTTTTAAAACTCATAGGAAAATACCATCAAGCAAAATATGATTACGAAAACTTAAGGAAATCATACCTTTCCGATTGTCTACAAAGATTGTTCGTGATTGGTAATGTTCTTCTTGAGAAAAAAAATTCACTAAGAAAAACTCACTACGAAAAACTTTATTACGAAAACTCTTAGTACGAAAATCCATTTCAAAAATTTCAGTTCTAGAAATTTTCATTACGAAAATTTCAGTTCCGGAAATTTGCATTACGAAAATTTTAGTTCCAAAAGTTTCTATTCTAAAAATTGCAGTTCTGAAAATCTAAAGACTCATTATGAAAAAAAATTGGTTACAAAAGTTTGATAACTAAATACAAAAATTTTTTATTACACTAGCAAGAACATGTACTCCCCCTATGAAAAAGAGTTTATTACTGTAAGGAGAATTGTTCAACAAGAAGTTAATGAAGAAGGATTACCTTATGGTTATCATTACTAACATCTGTTTAATGTATTCAAATCTATAAGAGGGTAAATATTTTGTGAAAATACTAGCAAGTTGATCTTGTGTTCCAATAAACTGAAGAATAATATCTCATTTTAGTGTGTGATCCCTAAGAAAGTGATGCATAATATCTATGTGCATTTCACAAGAGTGATGTGTGGGGTTTTTACTAAGGGAAATGGAACTTGTGTTATCACACAAAATTTGAGCCTTTGTAAAACTCAAGCCATAATCTATGACTATGTGGTGCATCCACAATACTTGAGCTCAACAACTTCCAGCTGCTACATATTCAGCTTCAGCGGTGGAGAGTGCTACTGAGTGTTGCTTCTTGCATGACAAAGAAACTAACGAATCTCCTAAAAAATGAAAAGTTCCAGATGTACTTTTTCTATCCATTCTACATCCACCAAAGTCAGAATCCGAAAAACTTTTTAAGATAAAATCATTTCTAGAAGTATAAATTAATCCTAGATTCATGGTGCCCTTTAAGTAGCGAAAAATTATTTTCACTGCCTTTAAATGAGATTCCTTAGAATTGTATTGATATCTTGCACATAAGCATACCGATAACATCAAGTCTGGTTGACTAGCTGTCAAGTAATGTAGACTTTCTATCATACCTCTAAAGGATGTTTGATCTACTGGTTTCCCAGCTTCATCAAGATCAAGTGTATTTGAGGTACCAATAGGAGTACTTATACTCTTAGTGTTGTCATATCCATACTTTTTAAGAAGATCTTTAATATACTTATATTGAGATATATAGGTACCTTCTGGTTTTTGAGAAATTTGAAAACCAAGGAAAAATGTTAACTCACCCATCATACTCATTTCGAACTCAGATTTCATTAGATTCGCAAAGGAATCAGTTAAAGATTGCTAAGTAGATCCAAATATAATGTCATCAACATAAATTTGAACAATCAAAACATTTTCCTTATCTTTATTTATAAAAACGGTTGGATCTTCATTTCCCTTAATATAGTTTTTTTGAAGAAAAAATCATGTAAGTCTATCATACCAAGCTCGCGGGGCTTGTTTAAGACCATACAAAGCTTTGGTAAGTCTAAAACCATCATCAGGATGTTTTATATCTTCAATTACAGGAGGTTGTTCAACAAAAACTCTCTCTTGAACATAACCATTAAGGAATGCACATTTCACATCCATTTGAAAATGTTTAAAATTGGATAATGCTGCAAAGGCAAGTAAAATACGAATAGATTCAAGTCTAGCTACTGGTGAATTGGTTTCTTCATAGTCTATTACCTCTTGCTGATTATATCCTTTAGCAACTAGTCTAGATTTATTTCTAACAATGATTCCATTTTCATCACACTTATTTCTGATGACCCAATTTACTCCAATAACAGAATTTCCCTTAGGTATTTCAACTAAGGTCCAGACTTTATTCCTTTGAAATTCATTTAGTTCATCTTGCATTGCTTTGATCCAATCATCATCACCTAAAGCTTCATCAATTCTTTTTGGTTATAATTGGGAAAGGAATGCTAGATGTTCTACTTCATTCCTCAAGGAACTTCTAGTCCTTATAGGTTGATTCACATCACCAATGATACAATCACTGGGATGATTCTTTAGAAACACCTGACTTGGATTTTGTAAAATCTACTCATCAACATAGGGTAGAAAGTCTTATGGGGTAAATGTTTCAGAAGCATCTTCTTGAACATTTTCCTTATCATAAGGATCTTCAATCAAAGGTTGATAATCAGTTTTTAAAAACACATCCGAGGATGTAGGTTGGGATGGTTTTAAAACAAAAGGATTAGATTCATCAAATTTTACATGCGCTGTTTCTTCAATAGTACAAGTGTTTTTATTGAAAACTCTATAATCCATAGAAGTAGTGGAGTAGCCTAAGATAATTCCTTCATCATATTTTGGTGCGAATTTGTGAAGATTTTCTTTAGTATTCAAGATGAATACTTTGCAACCAAAAACCTTGAAGTAGGAAAGTCTTGGTTTTCTACCATTCCATAACTCATAAGGAGTTTTATTAGGAAAAGGTCTAATCAAAACTCGGTTTATAGTATAACAAGCAGTACTTACAGCTTCAGCCCAGAAATGTCTAGATATAGAATATTCACTCAACACGGTTCTAGTTATCTCTTGAATAATTCAATTTCTTTTTTCAATTGCACCATTTTGTTGAGGAGTTCTCGATGCTGAGAAGTTGTGAGTAATACCTTTTCTACTGCAAAAGGTTTCAAAATCAGAATTTTGGAATTCTCCTCTATGATCACTATGAATAGTTTTCAGTGTAAGGTTTTTCTCATTTTAATCTTGGGCTCTAAAACATTTGAAAAAATAAAAAGCTTCATACTTAATGGCTATAAAATTGACCCATGTAAGTCTAGTGTAGTCATCAACTAGAACAAACCCATAGTATTTTCCTCTAATGCTTCTAGTTTGTGTTGGACCAAAAAGATCCATGTATACCAACTTTAATGCATCAGTTGTTGAGACTTCACCTATTTATTCAAAAGTAGATTTATGTTTCTTTCCATATTGACAAGGATCAAAAACTTTAGAAAAATCGAATCTAATCTCCAGTAGATCCTTAACTAGTTTCTTCTTTGAGAGATTACATTAGTTCCTAAGGTTGTAGTGACTTTGTCTTCTATGCCATAACAAAGAGTGATCTTCCATTGCACTAAGTCAAGGCAATTCTTTGCTCCTAAGGTCTTCTAAGTTTAATGTGTAAACATTCTCTTGCCTGTTGGAAGATAGAATAAACTCTTCCTTGGAATTGTGTACTAAGCATTTATCATTCCTAAAATTCACAAGGTATCCTTCATCACATAATTGAATTATTCTAATGAGGTTGTGCTTAAGACCCTTAACAAATAAAACATTTGAAATCAAAGTTTTACCAAGAAGAACAATATTACCTATACCAACAATTTCTCCCTGAGCATTATCTCCAAAAGTTACTTTTTCTCCTTTCGTCTTGATAATCTTTTCAAAATAGTTTTTGTTACCAGTCATGTGTCGGGAACATCCAATATCCATGTACCATGTATTGTTGTTGGTACTTCCTTTATCTTCCTGAAAACAAAAATAGAGTTAGACTTTCAGAATCCAAACTTGTTTGGATCTGAGATTTTCATATAACAATATTTTTAACACCCACATCTTCTTAGAAAAATAATTCTTATGAAAACCTAAATATTGGGTTTTGTTTAAAGAATAATTCTTTTCCCAGTGACCACCGCATTTACACTTATTACAAAATGGGGCACTTTTTGGAACAAAATAATTGTTACTAAAAATTGGTTTTTCATGGGTATAACCAAATCCAGATTTGTTTCTTAAAGGTCGTATTTGTGAGTAAATTTTATCAAAATTTTCTTTACCATGAGTAAATTTTGAAAAACACTTCTTCAATGAAAAAATTTTGGACTTTAGTTTTATAACCTAGTTTTTATCTTCAAAATCATTAGATTTGGAACTAGAGTTAGGCTCTAAAATGATTTTCGTAGAAATTATTATTTTTAGATCTTTAGAATGTTTATCCTTTTCATAATTCACTTCTTCAAGATTTTTTGATATACTTATAAAATCCGTATTTTTCCTATCAAGATCTTTAGAAAGATATGATATTTCTTTTGTAAGAATAATATACCTAGAGTTTTCCTTATCAAGATTTTTATTGAGTTTAGAATTCTCAATCTCAACTAGTTCAACAAACCTAGAAACTTCTTCATAGGTAGGTAAAATATTTTCTTCATCAGAAGAGGATTCTTCATTTGAACAGTTATAATATTTACTATCATTAGAATTTAAATAAACACTGGTCAATGATTTAGAATTTTGTACCTTAGCCATAAAGAAATGATTGTAAGTAGGTAATCTTGCTATAATACCATGATTCTTCTGTTCGGAATATTCATTATCAGAAGATTCATCTGAAGAGTCACCACCACTGGCACTCTAGGTGTCATTGGCTTTCATAACTTTCTTAGCATTGGCTTTATAATACTTCTTTATGTTCCTTTCAAAATTCCTCTCTTTTCTTTCTTTCTTTTTGAGAAAAGGTTAATCTGGTCTAATATGTCGAGCTCTCTTTCATTCATAACAAGTAACTTATCCATATTTCTTCTCTCTATAGTCTTTCTTCTTATACTTATTCTGATAATTCTTTTGAGCAACAATCTTGTTCATTCTCCAAGAAAGATTAGCTAACTCATTCCTTAACTTTTCTGTGTCACCAGAATCTGTCTGAATAAAAAATTTCTTAGAATTCGATCTAGTAATTCTTTCTGGGTCTTGGTTTTCATGTGTTTAGAAGTGGATTTAAATGAAACTCCTCCATTCCCATTCTTCTTCTTGATATTGTTAGCATCTCCCTTCATTCTCGATTCATGCTGAAGAAGAGTTCCAAACAACTCATCTAAGGAGATTTGAGTGACTTTCCTATTTTCATCAATGGCTGTCCTCTTGGACTCCCACTCATTTGGAATAATGTTGATGATCTTTTCTACAAGAGCCTGATCATTCAAACCTTTTTCTCCCATGGATTGTAAGCTATTCATGATAGTCATAAATCTTTGATGTACTTTGCTTATAGGTTCTCCATAATTTAAATTGAAACCATGATACTCAGCTCTCAACATAGCTCTCCGAGTCTCAATTACTTTGGAGGTTCCAAAGTGAGTAACTTTGAGTTTCTTCCATATAGAATTAGCTTCTTCACAAGATGAAATCTAGGTATATATGTTTCTTGTCATTGAACAAATTAGAGTATTGCGTACCATGTAGTTGACTTGATAATCCCGCTTCTCTTGGTTTGTAAAGGTACTAACTTACTTATCAGGAATTTGATAACCTCCAGTAAGCATAAAAAATTTTTCTACTCCAGTATTGATAATGAAAGTCTTCATCCTATCTCTCCAATATTCATAGTCATTACCATAAAAAATAGGAGGTCTAGTAGGATTTAGATTATCTATGGATCCAACGTTTAAAACTTTCATTCTTAAAATAGCCTTTGGCACACAAACTTGTTAGCAACCAGAGTTTATAATGAAAGAAAACATATGAGTCTGAGAAAATAATATGACTCCAGAAAATTAACTCTGGATGTTATATGTAACAAATAAAACATTACTAGATGTAAGGAAAAGATGAATCTGAACTTTATGAGTCCAAAAAATTGAATCTGAAAAATCTATTCCGAGAAATAGTGAGAAAAAATTTCATCTGAATTTAATTGTGAGATTAAATCAGATTGAACTAACCCTTGGGGTTTGAGTTAACATCCTTTGATACCAATTTTAGGATCGAAATACTGATGTAGATGCTCAATATACAAGAGGGGGGTGAATTGTACACTTTAAAATTTTATTTAAACAAGGAAAAATCTAAGTTTGACAAAGTTAAACTAAGAAAATTCAAAACACCTCTAACTCCAATTGGAGAATTGGAACAAGGTTTGAAGTTACAAACTTTTAGTATTACACACTTTCTTAAATCTGGAAAGTGATTCAAAAAAATAGGTTCCAGAAATATGGATCCAAAAATTGAAACTTAACCAATGTTTACAAAATGAGATTCTACCTTAAAGCGTATAGAATCTAAATTAATTAGAGTACAAGTGTAAGGAAATATAAGAGGTTTATACTTTCCTTACAATACAAAATTACAGCGGAAAAACAAGTAGTAAAAATACAGGTAACAAGATATAAATCTTTTAACCCAAAGAGAAGGGTATCCAACAACCTTGGATAAAGGTCCCTTGATTTATACTTTCAAGCAATTATATCTTACCCACACCAGGGTAAGCCCCCGATATGAAGATCGGGGTCTCTATCTTTCTATCCCCACAAGCCCTCAACTTCAAGATAGTTGGAACCTCTTTCTTCCTCAACAAGGAATCCCTCAACTTGAAGGTGTTGAAACCTCTGTCTTCCTATCCCCGGAAGCCCTTGAATGTAATCACCAACATTCGGAGTCGCACGAAGGAATATACACAATGAAAATATTGAACAGGTTGTTCAAACTTTCTACACAAAGCTTTGATATTTGATAAGAGCCTCTCTCTCTAGAAATCACTTCAACAGCATATAATCATAGATGTCAAAGGTGTCGAAGATGAGCATGGAGATTTTCAAATGTGCTTATATTTATAGGCGTAATTCTAATGGTCAGATCCATCCTCCAATGGTCATATTTCTCCTTGAATTTCAGAGGGACCTGTACACGTGTCACTCAACCAACGGTTTGTTAGAAACAGAATGCATGACATCATTTTTTAACAAAACATGTGTAAATGAATACACAACATAGTTTTGTAATGAAATGAGTGTAAGCATAAGAAAAACTAAAATTCAGAATGTAAGAAAATAAAAGATTTTAGTCTAACCAAAATGGAATTCTGAGTCTATAATAAAAAGATGTTCGGATTCTATTTTATAGGAATTCGGAAGCTGTATTCTGTAGAATTCCGGAGTCTGAATTTCTAATGAAATTCAGAGTCTGGTTTCACTGGAGTTCAGAATCTGAACATACAGAGTTCAGAGTCAAACTTCTATAAGTTCAGAGTCGAACAAGTTAAAATTTTGGAGTCGAAATCATAAAATTTCGGAGTCGAACTCATAAAAGTTCAGAGTCGAACTCATAAAAGTTAGGAGTCGAGCTAATAAAAGTTTGAAGTGTAACTCATAAAAGTTTGGAGTCGAACTAATAAAATTTCGTAGTCGAACTATTAAAAGTTCAGATTGAACTAATAAAAGTTCAGAGTACAGAATTCAGAGTTGAACTTTGTTAGAGTTCATATCCAGAATTTGGAATGGAACTTTATTAGAGTTCATATCCAGAATTTGGAGTGGAACTTTATTAGAGTTCGTATCCAGAATTCGTAGTGGAACATTGTTAGAGTTCATATCCAGAATTCGGAAGTGGAACTTTATTAATGTTCATATCCAGAATTTGGAACCTAAAACAGAATGCTCCATATCTAGTCATTATATGCTTTCGAGGTTTTTATATGAATCTGATTTTTATACTTAAGAAAAATATTGAAATGAATAAGGAAATATAGGTTAGGGAAAATTTCCTTAAGGAAAGATGTTTTCCTTATAGAAGTAAAATATAGATTTGCTTCAGTATAAGGTGTTTGTCATTTTCAAAACAATAAGGAATGGAAAATTAATAAGGAAAACCATATTGACTCAACAGTCGTATCGGCGTGCAGAGGTAGGAAGAGCATCGCGTAAAAAAATCTTGCCTTTTATAGATAGGCCAGGGGTGATCAATATGCAGAGCCGCTGAGGGCATGGTATTCATAGTCATGCAAAGGTTTCCTTAAGTCAACGAATTTCCATTTCTGATAGCTTGAGGACTTCATGGAAGTACGGCATATGGAAACCACCATGGGTGGCTTATAGAATTATGAAAACCACCAACGGTGGATCAGAAAGGGTGTGTGACGTCTGAAAGGGTTTGAAAACATCTGTATTAATCAGAAGTGTGGAATCAGGGTCCCTATCCTACGCATTTAGTTAGCGCAGAGGATGATTGGAGCTTGGCTCAGTTTAAAGTCATGTAGCTGGGACATTATCTAGAATGGAACAGATTCTCCTAGTTCTCGGTAATCTCATCAGACATGTTCCACTATATTCAGGCAGGGTTATAAAATAGGTTGGTAAACTGTTGCTCAGAAGGTTTCTGAATCCTGGGATGGATATGGGGGCTCAAATGCCAAGAGGTGTATGGAGAGAAGCACTACCTGAGGAAATCATGCCTTTGGTAGATGAGTCAGGGGAGATCAATATGCAGAGCCTCTGAGGTCATGGTATGCATAGTCATGCAAAGGTGCCCTTAGGTCAATGATTTCATTCTTACGATAGCCGGGAAACTTTGGGGAAGTTTGATATTCGGGACCACCAAGGGTGGTTTATGAGAGTTCGGCGTTTTATGAGTACAAATTATTTCTTATGAGGAGAGGGTGCCTGGATATAGGAGAAAAACTAGGCTAAATTTCATGATAATGGGTGAAGTGATTCCTTCTCATGCTGGCGTGAGATGGTGGTTTGTGCAGGTCTGACCCGTGCACAGAGGGACAGAGAAAATCCTTCATTCCTTACTGAACCCATGACAGGTTTGACTGTACAGTTTAACGTCATGTGGAAAGGATAGCTTCCATGTAGTTTAACATCATGCGGTAAAGACGAGGAGGATTATTAAAGGATGTTGTGCAGTTTAACATCATGCAGCGAGGATATGGGGAATTTCTAAACCAGTGAAAATTCTTGTAGCTGGAGGCATTTCCCTGGATTTTTAATGCTTGGTCTTTGCAGCTTTATGCCAAGCGGTCAAGATTTTTTATGTTCCCTTTTAACATCATGTTGTAAGGAAGTAGTTGTAAAAGCTTCTCTTGATTAGAATGTAACTGGGCTTGAACATCTCGGCATGCCCAAGACATGGAGAGGGGTGGATTGATATAAATCTTGGTTCTGGGGCTTCTTGGATTAGGAGAAATGATATTGTGGCTCTGAGGCCTGTAAGCGTACAGAGCTAGGAATAGTATCGCCTGAGGAAATCTTGTCTTTGGTAGATGGGCTAGGGGCTATCAATATGCAGAGCCGCTGAGGGCATGGTATGCATAGTAATGAAAAGGTGTCCATGGGTCGATAACATTCCACTTCTGATGGCGATGAATGGTTATGAGGATCCACGATTGTCTGGGACACGAAGTCCGTCGTTTTGTAAGAAAATATCTGGACATGTCGGGCATATTCGGCCTTGGTTGCTGTTAAAGCATAGAGCGCTCCCTGGGCTGATTTATCTTGTGCATGGGGGTGTACCTTCATGCTATGCAGTTTAACATCGTGCGGTAAGGACGAAGTACTCCTAGATTAGTGGTCATAGAGCTCGGACCATGGGTGACAATTTTTGCAGTCACTCAAAGGATAAATGATTTACCATGCTCTGATATACACTGAACAGGGTGGGGGATGGAGGTTGTAAACTGTAACTCTGAGGTTTCCTAGATCAGGAGATGTGGTGTGGGATCTGAGGCCGATAAGCGTACAGAGCTAGGAAGAGTGTCGCCCAAGGAAATCTTGCCTTTGGTAGACGATCCGGGGGATATCAATATGCCGAGACGCTGAGGGCACGGTATGCATAGTCAGGCAAAGGTGTCCCTGGGTCGATGAATTTCCACTTACGATGGCCATGAATGATTATGAAAACCTGAGATTGCTCACAGTAAAAAGTTCGGCATGCGGGGATAATAGTGTCCAAGCATACAAGAAACATCTTAACTGCAATTGTCTGTTGAGTCCAAGTAGCATAACCCTGGATTTATGTTCGTAGATGCAGGTCGTCATGTGAACCACGGGCGGATACATAGGCTAACTGGGTAGGGATACCCTGGAAACGTTTGGATGTGAAAATGAGTGATGAATTTTTAAACCACTGAGCCATAAATTTCTGGATCGGGAGATATGATATGGGGGCTTTAAGGCCGGTAAGCATACAGAGCTAGGAAGAGTACTGCGTGAGGAAATCTTGCCTTTGGTAGACGGGCCAGGGGATATCAATATGTAGAGCCATTGAGGGAATGGTATGCATATTCATGCAAAGGTGTCCATGAGTCGATAGCTTTCCACTTCTAATGGCCATTGATGGTTATGAAGATCTACAATTATCCAGGCCATTGAGTCTAATATATGGAGGACGATGTATCCAAATGTGCAAGGAGTATTTCCATCTTGTTTTTTCATATATATTGGGTTGGTCGTGATGATGTCTGTGCAGTTTTAATGTCATGTGATAAAGACAAGGTCTGTGCAGTTTAACGTCGTGCGGTAAGGATGAAGTCCGTGCAGTTTAACGTCGTGCCGTAATGACGAAGTCTGTGCAGTTTAATGTCATGTGGTAAGGACGAGGAATATACCCCATGCCAATCTGGTCCATACACGGGAGAAGAGGGAATTTTTTTTAAATCTCCATTGGGGAATGGATGGGCCAGGATAGGAAACCCTGACGTCACTACGCGTCCTGTGATGCCAGGAATCAAGCCACGTGTAGTTCCATGAAAGAGGTACACCCCGCGCAGGGTTAGTCTGTACTCATAGGAAAAGGGAATTTTTTTACTTTCATTTGGGGATGGAAGAGCCAGGCTGAGGGACCCTGGCATCACTATGTATCTTGCGAGGGTAGGAATCAAGACTCACGTACTTCTCTGAAGTCCGTACATTTTAACGTCATGCGGTGAGGATGAGGAATACGCCTCGTGAAGTTCTGGTCCGCACACTGGGGGAGATAGCTTTTTTTTAATGGTTGGGCTAGGATGGGGAACCCTGGCATCACTACGTATCCCAGAAGGGGAGGAATCAATCCTCGCATAGTTCCTTCGGGGAATAAACCCTGTGCAGGGGAAGGGGGTATTTTTGGCTTCATTTAATGTGGTTGGGCGAGGGTGTAGAATTCTGGCGTCACTTCATATCCTGTGCAGGAAAAAATCAAGCCTCGTGTAGTTCTCTGAAAGACAATACACCCCGCACAGGTTTAGTCCGTACACGGGGGAAAAGGGGAATTTTTTTCTTATCTGTGCAGTTTAACGTCTTGCGGTAAAGACAACGAATACAACCCATGCAGGGCTGGTCCATACATGTGGGGGGGAGAGGGAATTTTAGCTTTTATTTGGGTTTGGTTGGGCAAGGATGGGGAACCGTGGCGTTGCTACGTATCCTACGATGGTAGGAATCAAGTCGTACGTAGTTCTTTGAAGAAATTACACCACATGCATGGATGATCCGTATTTAACTTTTATTCCATTTGGGAGTGGATGGTCTAGGATAGGGGATCCTAGTGTCGCTACGTATCCTGCGGGCAGGAATCAAGCCTTACGTAGTTCTCTTTCGATTACACCCCATGTAGGTCTGATCCATACATTAGGGAAAGTGGCGTTTTTAAATCTTCTTATTTGTGCAGTTTAACGTCGTGCGGTAAGGATGAGGGATACACCCCATGTAGGCCTGGCCCATACATGGGGTAAAGGGGAATTTTGAACTTTTATCTGGGGGTGGCTCAGCCAAGATAGGGAACCCTGGAATCGCTACGTATCATGTGAGGGCATTAATCAAGCCATACGTAGTTCTCTGAAATCCGTGCAGTTGAACCTCGTATGGTGAGGATGAAATACGCTTAGTTTAGGGTCATAGAATTTGGACCATTGGGTGCTTGTTAGTTTAACATCATGTTGCTTGGACGATAACTTCTTTTATTTATCTATGAAAAATAATTCTTCAGGAACCTCATGTTTGAAGGAGCGGTGATGAATTGCCTCTCCATGAAGATCAGGGCATATGCTCCGTTAGAGTAGACCTTGAGTATAACATATGGTCCCTCCCACTTGGGCTCCGGCTTTAGAGGTTTCTTTCTAGGTATCATTGGGGTCTGGAGGAACAACACCAATTCTCCTTCCAATAAAGAACAAAGACGAACCTTTTTATTGAAGGCTCGTGCAATCCGGTTCTGATATACTTCCAAATGGTGAAAAGTGTGAAACCGCATCTCGTCTAGCATTTCCAATTCACCTAGGCACTTTTCTGATTGCTCATCGGTAGATAATTGATCACAAATGGCAACACGGAGCGAGGGAAATTGGAGCTCAATGGGCATGACCACTTCTGTTTTGTATACTAACAAGTACGGAGCAGCCCAAGTAGCGGTGCAGATTGTGGTTCGATAAGCCCACAACGAACGGAGGAGTTTATCTGACCATGACTTTTTGTCTTTGTCCACCATTTTCTAGAGAATGTTGGACAGGGTATTGTTGAAAGCCTCTATCTGTCCGTTGGCTGCGGCGTGGTAGCGGGTTGAGTGGTAAGCCTTGATACCATATTCATGGTATAGTTTCTCCACTTCAGAAGAGCAGAATTTGGTGTCGTTATCCATCAGTGTGGTATGAGGGACACCAAATCTGGTGATGATATTGGTTTTCACAAAGCTATAAATATTTCTTTCCCCAACTTCCTTAATGGGTACAACTTCTGCCCATTTTGAAAAGAATTCAGTTGCTGTGAGGATATACATTAGCTGTTTGGCTGTGCCGGGAGGATATGGTCCCATGACATCCATTCCCCAGACGAAAAATGGCCAGGAGTACTTGGCCTGATGAAGTAACTCCGGGGTTGGTTCATGAAGTTGGCATGAATTTGGCATGAGTAGCATTTTGTGGTAAAGCGCTCGCAATCTCGTGCCACTCTGGGCCAATAGTACCCAAGTCTTCGAACCTGATGGGAAATCTTGGACCCCGGTAGATATGCCCTACATGTTGCAGCATGTACTTCAGTCATGACGGCAGCAGTTTCTTCTCCATAAATGCATCCGAGGAGGATTCCATCAAGGCCTCGTTTGTAGAGTACCTCTTGCTGACCCACACCGCCATGTAGGACAAAGTTGATTTCCCTTCTCCATTTTTTCTCTTGTTCAGCCCTGTCTGATGGAAGTTCTCCCCGTTGAAGGCAGTTTGCAATGGGGGTCATCCAACCTGTGGCAGGAGCATATGGTTCGGGGGCAGGACTGACTTCGTTGACTTCCTCCATCTTAGTCTGGACAAACGACAAGACCATTCGACAATGAGAAATACTGATAACTGTTTCATCCCAGTCTGGGTCATCCAGGGTTGTGGCCGTGTTGGCTAATGCATCGTCCAGAGAATTCTGAGACTGGGGAATATAGGTCAATTTCGGTTCTATAGATAATTCCTCCATTAACCCTTGAACATGGTCAAACAGGGGAATCTGCTCCTCCTTTTTAATATCATAGTCCTCATTGACTTGCTTGATGACCAGTTCGAGTCACCTTTACCTTAAGGTGCTGAACTTGTGCCTAGAGTGCGAGCTCCAGGCCTTCAATGAGGGCTTGATACTCCGCTTCATTGTTCTTACATCCTTTTTATAGGAGGAAGGAATATTGAAAGACTTCCTTTTCTGGGGACATGAGTATTATCCCCAAACCCACCTTGTTAAATTTGGGATCTTCCATCCTCTTCCCGGTTGGGATTCAGGATGCATCGTCGAAATACATTTCCCATGCTGGGAACTCCTCTTGAACTGAGAATATGTCTTCATCAGGTAGATTGGTGTCTGGTGCGGTAGTCCCTGTGGAAGGGTACCCCTCTAGAAATTTCATTAATTCTTGGCCTTTGATGGATTTCTGAGGCACAAAATGGATGTCGAACTGTTTCAGGATGACTACCCATCGGGATAGGCGCTCGGTCAGCATTGGGCGGTTGAGGATGTTCTTGAGTGGGTTATTATGCGAGACCAAATGGACTTCATGATGTTGCAGATAATGTTGAAACTTTTGAAGTGTGAGCACCAAGGCCAAACAACTCTTCTCGATGTTTGAGTATCGAGTCTCAGCATCAATCATGGTTCGGCTGAGGTAATAGAGACTGTTTTCACTGTCGTCGTCATTATTTTGTGCAAGAAAGGATCTCAGCGACCATTCTAGGGCTGTCACATATAGGTTGATAGGTCTTCCTTCAACCGGGGGCATGAGCACTGGTTGTTTTAAGAGGTGCCTCTTTAGGCTATCGAATGCCTCCTGGCAATCATCTGTCCATTGGTAGGTAACCCCTGTAACACCCGAGATTTTTATGAGAAATATTTTGTTTTTATGTTATATAAATCATCAATGGAATCTTTCACTACACACAACACTATCTTGGCTTTCTTTACACACAATCTCTCCCTTCCTCGATAGCTTGCATTGTATGCAATACCGAGTTTCACTAAACAACGATATGCTATTAAAATATTATTAAAACTAGACATTATAAATAGTAATACCCACTTTTTGAAATTTTATTTTTCAAAACGGACTTCATTTTTGGATTTGGAATATCGAAATTAGCCTAGGGTGAAATTTTGGTATTTTTCTGAAAACAGTCAATTTTTGATGAATAGTGAAAACACTGGGTTACTATTTAAAAACCGACTTTTATATTTAAATAATTCTTTATTTTATTTGAATTTATTTTAGGTCAAAATTGATACATAATACTTATATAAGTTCAAATTAATTCATTGGAGTCATTTTATAATAATTTTAGATATATAAAAATTTTATTGAACTTTTCACCGTCTTTTACCCACCTCCTAGGAGAATTTGTAAATTCACATAAAACATAATTTTACCGCTTCTATGAGTGGAATTTCGAATATCTGAGGGACACGGTTAATATTAAGGACTAAAATGTGGTTCAATGAGATAAGAATAATTTTTTGCGAATAGTAACTTTTTACTTTTTCCCGCGGTTAAAAGTAAATAGTGTAATTAAGTGTAAAAATGATATTATTATTACCCTAACACATGTACTAATTCTATTAGATATGTTTAATTCGACCAAAAAAACCTTAGGAATAAATTATGACCATTTAGGTCCACATGGATTAGATTAGGACATTTATTATTAATTTATTTAAAGAAGGGTTAAAATAGTTAAAATCAAAGTTTAATAACTAAATAATTTTTAATATAGGGTTATACAAAAGATAAATTCAACTATAAATATTCATTAAAAATATAAAACTATTTCCTACATGATGGAATTTTATTTAAAAATTTTAGACATTAAATAAGTTTATTTATTTATGACACAATGATAATGCAGTAATTATCTTATTAATGAAGTATTAACATAATTGATGTTATAAATACCCAAATAAATGTAATTTGAGACTTTTTATGAATTTCACTAATTTTATAGGTTAATATGACAAATTATTAGTGATTTAATTAACTTTTTTCTAACTAATCATGCTTTTATGATTTTTACAAAATTCAATTTCCAAATAGTGTCAAAATTGACATAAAATATTTTTTTAAAAAAATATTATATTATTATTTTTTATTATATTTCTAAAAATCTAGGCTTCGGACAAGATATTTATATAATTATAGTTTTATCTTTAATGGACCACTTGGGGGTCTCTTGGATGTATATGGTATGTTTATTAACTATATAATATAAAAATACAAAGTGACATGGTAAATGTCAATCTAATTAACTAAGAGTTAAAAATAAAAGACAAGGTTAATATAATGACCTAAACATGTCTAAAAAATATTTTTTGAGATTATTTCTACCCATCCCCACCTTATCTTCGAAATAAATCAATTTGGAGCTATTAAAAACCGAATATGACCTTAAAAAAAATAATATTTTTAGTTTTTCTAAAGGTGCCCCTCTCCTCCCTTATAAAAGGGCACCTCCTCCCTCTCTTCCTCACACCACATTGAGCCTTCATGCTCGGCCAACCCCTTATAATTTCTCTTCTCCACTTCCCTATAAACATCCTACAGGTCCTTTTCTTATTCAAAGACTATCTTTATTGTCCTAAGAGGAGGTTAAGAAGAGGCGCTTCAAACAAAAGGTATTGTCCGTTACTGATTCTTTCAACTTTATTTCTTCTTGTACTTCTTATTCTATAGTTGTTTCATTATGAAGTAATAACATAAGCATCACTCATATACTGATATGTTATTATATGTATGAAACAACCCTATTTCACCATCTATCCATCCTACGGAAAATGAAATCACCGCATGTGCGTACGTACGGAATACCGTCTCCACGCCGTGGTGTAATCAATTATCCACCACCACTTTACTTGGATGGGTATAATGGTGTAGAGAATAACTATATATGATTATTGTAAAGTGATATTGATTCTGAAATAGTATACATACAATTCAATACAATTCCACAATCATGGGAACGATATCATCGCTCGTGCGTACGTACGGCCTACCGTCTCCACGATGTGATGTGACTCGTTCTACATGATCTTCATTGCATAATGATTATATAAATGAATTTAATGAATAAATATGATATATGTCATAGTAATACCATTCTATAAATGAGGTATCTATAACCTAAATAGAATAATAATAATTTATTCGACAAAACTCGCAAAAGAACAAAAAGTAATGAACACCCGAATAACAAGTAGCAATGAAATATTACTAATAAGAAGCTAAGAATATGACCATATATGACATCATAACAATGTGTATGATTCTGGAATAAGTCAATGACATTATTTAAATCATTATACAGGAGTTTTGGACACGTACAAAGCAAATCAAACCAATGGTAAGAGAAAATCTCACAATCTCATTTTTATCTAAGATTGTTTATACTTCCAAATTTATTGGGAAATATTCATCATCCACATCCATGTTTCCTCAGTATGTAATATTATTTCTATCCTACAACAATTTTCTAAATCCAATTTTACCCTTCGGTGAGGTTTTAGTAAAATATTTTAAAGGAATCTTTTGTCGTTTTTCAAACGAGGTACTTTTTGACTTTTCCGGCCAATATACGAGAAGAATGTTCTTTTTTTAACTTATACGGCCTGAATGGATTTTTAGAACATTATTTACATGAAGCTTCCTTTAAAAGTTTTCAAGTTTATTTTTAATCAACTTTTTTTAGATTAAAATTGTATGACATGTTAAGAAAGAAAAAAAATTGAAGTAGAAAGGATATTTTCATCAAGAATAAAGTTCAAGTGTTTTATCAAAAATTATTTTCCATCTAAGAAAATATAGGGTTCTATTTATATCCTTATTTTTACATTGATTTTATTATGTTATGATGGAATTAATTTTATGATGTTCTTTTATCTTATATGGATTATGTTATGATGGCATGATGTTTAAGAATCCCATTTTTATTACATGGGTTTTGCTATGATGTATGATTTATGATTTTGTGTCACACATAAGAATGGTTTCATTATGTGATGGGTGTGACCTATATCTCCCTCCAATGCATTGGGTAAAGATTTATATCTCATGATATATACATGGCTGGAACGACTGTTTAATCTGGTTCAGTGAAACAGGACTGAACCGAGGAGTGAACTCGGTTTAGAAATGGACTTTTTCCACTAAGATAGTATTGGATATGAGTTTTGACTACTAAGAAATGATTCTCTATGATCGTGTGTGTATGCCATGAAGTTTTATGTTTTAAGTTATGATTATTGGGATTACATTTCACTACTATGATTTATCCCATGTTATGAAATTATGATCTCTTTTGCAGGTTAAGATTTCCAAAATGTTATGTTCTTATGAATATGATGTGATTGATATTTCTTTTGTTTACCCTTACTGAGAATTTGATCTCACCCTTTTGTATGTTTTCTTTCAACAGGTCAGGAAGAAGGTTATTAAGTGGGATATGCCAAAAGGGACTCTAGATATAATGAAATAAATGGGAGACAACATAGATGATTTATGAACTAGTTGTTCATGTTTCCCAGTTTCTAAAGACACTGTACCTATACGGTCCTTTCATGGTTTTTTTATATGTTGTAATAAGTGTGCTTCAATTTTGAAGAAATAACAACGTATGTAAAGTATGGGTCATTATTGTTGGAATCAGAGGAAAGGTATAGTCAACCTTTGGAAACTAGGATGTGAAAGCCTTGGTAAGAACCCTAAGGATAAGTCTAAGCATAGAACACAATCTTGGTGTTTTAAAAATGGCCATGAATAATCTAAGATAAACCTTAAGTGTAAAATATTATTCTTGATTATGTGGTTTTACTATTATAATTAGTATTGCTCACACAATTCTCCTTGGTTTTAGTCTATGGTTGGAAGCCGAAGGAACCATGTTAATGAGGAATGTGACGGGAAATGTAATGATTGTCCCCATGAGCAACCAAAAGTTATGTGAGCTGGAATGAAAAATCTTGTAGCCATGCTCACACAACTTTCTCAAGCTATGAATCCTGCAGTACATCCAAACGAGCAATGGAAGGAGCAACATTCTGTTGAATCATTCATGAGGCAGCGTCCACCCTCATTCAGAGGGTCTACCGATCCATTAGATTCTGAACAATGGATCAGTACTACTGAAAAGATATTTTCAGTTCCTCAATGTTCTGAACATGATAAATTCATCTTACCAGTTTATTGTTTGGAAGGTGTAGCTGATAAACGGTGGAATCTTATCAGTAATATGAGGCCAAGAGATGAAATTGAGTCCATGGAATGGGACTAGTTCAAGAACTTATTTTTCAATAAGTAATTCCCTCGTATTCTTCGAACAAAGATGGATAAGGAGTTTCTTGAACTGAAGAAAAAGGCTGATGAATCTGTTGGTTCTTATGAAGCAAATTTTTCAAGACTTGCAAGGTACGCTTCTGGGATTATTATCCAACCTGAGAGTAAGATCGATCGATTCTTTAGTGGCTTAAAACCAAGTCTTCTAAGGGCGTTATCCATTAGGGACTTCAATATCTACGAGGAAATCGTTTGATGTGCTCTCAAAGTTGAGATGGAGATTGGAGTAACCCATCAATCATATGGGTTTTATAAGAAGAGGAAAATGTAATTCAAAGGAAAAACTAAACAGCACACTAAAAAGAAGATGATTTTTCCCTTATGCTCAAAGTGTGTAAGGAAACATGGAGGGAGTTGTCTTAAAGGGAAAATTAAATGTTTCAAATGTGGAAAGGAAGTTCATCGGGCATTTGAATGCCGCAATGATGGGAAGAAGATGTCTAGTGATGCGAACAATGAAAAGGCTACACAGAGTGCACCTCCTACACTTCAATGTTACAAGTGAAAGGAAATGGGGAATTATGGTAATCGATTCCCTAATCCAAGGGTTTTTTATGATGATCGACGTCAACAACCTCTTAAAGCTACAGAAAAATGAAAGTCACATGCAATTTCTATCAGTGATGTGGAGTACGATAACGAAGTGGTGAAAGGTACACTTACCATCCACTCTAAAGTAGAAAATGTTTTATTTGATTCTGGATCCACCCACTATTTTATTTCTGAAGATTTTTCTAAGTTTATCACCGTATTACCTTAACAATTAGATGTTGAGTTAGCTGTGACAACCCCTAATGGCACAACAGTCGCATCAAAAGGTTACAATTCTTCTTCGATTGAAGATTGTGGGAAATTGCTTCCTGCAAACCTTGTGATCCTTCCTATAGTGGAATTTTATGTGATTCTTGGCATGGATTGGCTTTATTTATATGGATCACATATCAATTTCCAAAGAAGAGAAGTCACATTTCATATTCCAAATCAATATATGATCATCTATCGATGTAAGGATGAACATAACCTTCTAGTGGAAATTTCTTCCATCTTATGGGTCTTGATTCCACTAAATGGAGGTTATTTATCTCAAATGGTTGGAGAGAAACTCACGACTAAGAATATTCCCATTGTACGGGTGTAGAGACCCTAAGCTTGACGTACATTGACATTACATTACATTTTCGGAATACTTAGTACATAACAAAAACACACACACAAGGATCGTAATAGTTTAGTGTCTTTGGAAACTCGGAATATAATCTTCTAATCCTCGTGAAAGATCTTCAACATCTCCCATAAAGATCATCCTCTTTTTTTTATACCTAAAACCTTTCTTTATATCCTGGGGAAAAATAAACATAAAAGGGTGAGCTCAAATGCTCAGTAAGGCTAAACAAAAGAAATATCAATCACAACGTATACACAAGAACATAACTTTTGGAAATCATAACCTGCAAAAGAGATCATAATTTCATAACATGGGATAAATCATAGCAGTGAAATGTAATCACAATAATCATAACTTAAAACATGAAACTTTTTGGCATACACACATAATCATAGAGAATCATTTCTTGTTAGTCAAGACTCATTGCCAAGACTATCTTAGTGGACAAAGTCCCTTTCTGAACCGAGTCACCATCGTTTCAGTCCTGTTTCACTGAACTGGTATAACCTACCGTTCCATCCATGTCTATCTCAGGAGATATAAAATCTTTACCCAATGCATTGGAGGGAGATATAGGTCCCACCCATCTCATAATGATACCATTCTTATGTGTGCCACAAAATCATAAATCATACATCGTTTCATAACCCATGTAATAAAAATGGGAATCTTAAACATCATGACATCATAAAAAAATTCATATAAGATAAATGAATTCATAAAAATATAATTCAATCACAACATAATCAAATCAATGTAATAATATGGATAAAAACAGAACCCTTTATTATCTTAGATGGAAAATAATTTTGATAAAACACTTGACCTCCATTCTTGAGGAAAATATCTTTTCTACTTCAAAAACACTTTTCCTTTCTTAACATGTCATACAATTATAATCTAAAAGAAGTTGATTAAAAATAAACATGAAAACTTGTAAAGGAAGATTCTTGGAAATAATTTTTTAAAAATCCATTCATGCCGTATAAGTTAAAAAACATTCTTCTCGTACTTTTGTCGGAAAAGTCAAAAAAAGTACCTCGTATGAAAAAAACGACAAAAGATTCCTTTCATATCTTTTACTAAAAACTCACCAAAGGGTAAAATTGGATTTAAAAAATTTTAGGTAGATGGAAATAATATTACATATTGAGCAAACATGGATGTGGATGATAAAATACACCCTAGAAAATACCAAAGTATAAACAATCTCGGATAAAAATGAGATTGTGATATTTTCCCTTACATTAGGTCCGACTTGCTTTGTAAGTGTCCGAACCTCCTGTATAATGATTTAAATAATGTTATTTAATTATTCCATAATCATACTTATTTTTATGATATCATATATGGTCATATTCTTATCTTCTTAGTAGTAATATTTCATTGCTACTTGTTATTCGGGTGTTTATAACTTTTTGTTCTTATGCGTGTTTTGTTGAATAAATTCTTATTCTTCTCTTTAGGTTATAGATACCTCATTTCCAGAATGGTATTAGTGTAATATATATCATATTCATTCATTCAATTCATTTATATAATCATTATGAAATGAAGATCATGTAGAACGAGTCGCATCACATCGTGGAGACGGTATTCCGTACATACGCACGAGTGATGATATCATTCCTATGATCGTGGAATTGTATTGGAGTATATTTATACAATTTTTGAATCAATATAACTTTATAATAGTTATATATAGTCATTATTTACACCATTATACCCATCCAAGTAAGGTGGTGGTGGAAAATAGATTACACCACGGCGTGGAGACGGTATTCCGTACGTACGCACGCGCGGTGATTTCGTTTTCCGTAGGATGGATAGATGGTGAAATATGATTGTTACATAAATATAATAACATATCATTATATGAGTGATACTGATGTTATTACTTCATAATGAAACAACTTAAGAAGAAGAAGTGGAAGAAGAAACAAAGGTGAAAGAATTGGTAACGGAAATTACCTCTTCTTTGAAGCGCCTCTTTGAGACCTCCACTCAGGGCACTAAAATTGGTCTTTGAGGAGGACCAGAACCTCTAGGATGTTTCTAGGGAAGTGGAGAGGAGAATTTGGCAGGGTTTTTTCCGAGCTTGAAGGCTCAAAGTTGTGTGAGGAAGAGAGGGAGGAGGTGTCCTTATATAAGGGAGGATAGGGGCACCTTTGGAATAACTAAAAATATTATTTTATTAAAAATTCAAGTTCGGTTTTAAATAGCTCCAAATTAATTTATTTCGAGGATAAGGTGGGGATGGGTCGAAATCCTCTCATCCAATAGAATTTAGACAAGTTTAGGTTCCTATTTTAACCTTATCATTTAGATTTAACATTAAGTTAAATAATTCTACTTTTACTGTGTCTTCTTGTGTTCTTATATTATAAGGTTAATAAAATTACAATAAGAAGCCAAACGAACCCTAAATTGTTTATTATTAATATATATAACCTTATCTAAGTCCTTTGGCCGAACCTTAGATTTTTAGGAATAAAATAACAACTAATAATATAATATATTTTTTAAAAATTATTTTATGTCAATTTTGACACTATTTAGTAATTGATTTTTGTGAAAATCATAATAGAATGATAAGTTAGAAAAAAGTTAATTAAATCAATACTAACATGTCATATTAACCTAGAAAATCAGTTTAATTCATAAAAGTCTTAAATTACATTTATTTTGGTATTTATAACATCAATTATGTCAATATTTCATTAATAAGATAATTACTACATCATCTTTGTGTCATAAATAAATTTAATTATTTGATGTCTAAAAATTACAAATAAAATACCATTATGTAGGAAATATTTTTATATTTCTAATTAATATTTAAAATCTAATTTAGCTTATGTATAACCTTATATTAAAAGTTTTTTAGTAAATAAACTTTGATTTTAACTCTTTTAACCCTTCTTTAAATAAATTAATAATAAATGTCCTAATATAATACAAGTGGGCCTAAATGGTCATATTTTATTCCTAAGTTTGTTTTTGCTCTAATTACACTTGTCTAATAGAATTAGGACATGTGTTAGGGTAATAATAATATCATTTCTACCCTTAATTACCTTATTTACTTTTAACCGTGGTAAATAAAAGTAAAAAGGTACTATTCACCAAAAATTATTTTCATCTCATTGAACCACATTTTACTTACTGAAATCAACCGTGTCTCTCGTATTTTTTAAATTCCACTCATAGAAGCGGTAAAATTAAGTTTTATGAAAAATTCAGTTTTTTTAACTACCACTTAGTGGTTTCACTATTCATCAAAAATTGAAAGATTTTAGAAAAATACCAAAAATTAGGCCTAAGTTGTATTTGATATTATGAACTCAAAAATGATTTCTATTTTACCAAATTCAAAACATATCAGTTGCATTAATTAATTTAAAAATTAATTCCCGTCGTCAAAACAAATAGCGTGTTCTTAAGAGATAATAACTATCAAAAGATTGACACTTGTTTATGTCTGGTTTAAATGTGAAATTACGTCCAATGACCAACATTGTATTAAATTGTAAAAAAATATATTCTAAATATACTTTAAAACCACTCAAATTAATAATTTATCACTATTAATTATTTCGATTGAAAAAGTTGTTTTTAATTAAAATTTAGTAATTTTCACTATTCATCAAAATATGAAAGTTATCCGAAAATCACCAAAATTTCACCCTAAGCTAATTTCGATATTATGAATCCAAAAATGAATTCCATTTTGAAAAATAAAATAACAAAATTTCAAAAAGTGGTTATTACTATTCATAACGGCTTGTTTTAAAAATATTTTAATAGCATATTGTTGTTTAGTGAAACTTGTTATTGCGTACTACACATGCTATCAAGGAAGGTCGCGATTGCGTATAATGCAAGGCAAATCGTGTTGTGCAAGCTCCTTTTGGTGTAGCGTACAACACAACACATTAGTGAAATTAAAAAGAATATTTTTCATAAAATCTCGGGGTGTTACAACGGGAGTTTGATGATGTCTTTCCAGAGGAATTTCCTGGTCTTCCACCAAATCACGAAGTTGAGTTTTCAATAGAACTCGTACTGGGTGCTTTACCTATTTCAAATACACCTTACAGAATGGCCCCAATTGAGTTGCAGGAATTGATGAAGCAACTCCAAGAGAATCTTGATAAAGGATTCATACGCCCTAGTTCGTCACCTAGGGGAGCACCTGTTCTATTTGTTAAGAATAAATATTTATCAATGAGACTCTTCATTGATTATCGAGAACTAAACAAGATCACGATCAAGAACAAATATCATCTCCCGTGCATTGATGTATTATTTGGCCAACTACGCTGAGCTCAATAATTTTCCAAGATTGATCTTCGTTTAGGGTGTCATTAATTAAGGGTCAAAAGGGAGGATATACCAAATATGGCTTTCCGTACAAGTTATGGACACTATGAATTTATAGTGATGTCATTTGGTCTTACTAATGCCCCTTCTATCTTCATGGATCTGATGAATAGAGTCTTCAGAGACTATCTTGATCAGTTTTTGGTTGTCTTTATAGACGATATTCTTGCCTATTCAAAGAGAAAGGAATAACATGAAGATCACTTTAGAATTGTATTAAAGAACCTGAGAAAGGAGAAGCTTTATGCCAAATTTACCAAGTGTGAATCTTGGATTCAAAAAGTTTCATTTTTGGGTCACATAATGTCAAAAGAGGGGATATCTGTAGATCTAGCAAAAATAGAGGTTATCAAAGGATGGTCGAGACCAGCAACAGTAACTAAGATCTGAAGTGTTCTTGGTTGGGCTAGATATTATCGATGTTTTGTGAATTCTTTTTCACGATTATCTAATCCACTAACCAAATTTACTCGAAAAGGAGTAAATTTTGTTTGGACAGAGGAATGTGAAGAGAATTTCAAGGAGTTAAAAAGATGGTTATCCATTTCACATGTGCTCACACTACCTTGTAGTGGAGAAAGGTTTGTGATCTACAGTGACGCATCCAAGAAGGGGATGGGGTGTGTTCCTATGAAAAATGATATGGTGATAGCTTATGCCTCACGACAGTTGAAAATACATAAGAAAAATTACCCAACTCATGATTTGGAGTTAGCTGCGGTAATCTTTGCATTAAATATTTGGAGGCATTATCTTTATAGAGAAAGGTGTGATATTTATACTAATCATAAAATTTTAAAGTATATTTTCACACAAAAGGAGCAGAATATGCGCCAAAGAAGATGGTTGGAGCTGATTAAGGATTACAACTGCTCAATTCATTACCACCATGGGAAAGAAAACAAGGTGACAGATGCATTATGTCGACAAGACCATGCTAGATTTTCCATGATGAGGATCACAAAAGATCCAATATTTATGGATTTACAAAGGATGGATCTTGGAATTATAATGGAAGGGGAAAAATCGTATCATTCTCAAATGAATGTTCAACCATCTATACATGTGAAGATTAAAGAGGCACAGATAGAAGATGTAGAGTTACAAAGGAAGGTGAGAAATGTTCTTGAATTCAACCTTGATTGTGATGGGATAATAAGGTTAAGGAATCGAGTTTGTGTTCCTCTCGTCCCAGAATTAAAGGAGTTGTTGGATAAGGCTCATAGTTCTTCATTCTCTATTCATCCTGGAAGCACGAAGATGTTCAGGGACCTGAAAAAGTACTTCAGGTGGGATGGCATGAAAATAGATGTTGCTAAATATGTCTCTCAATGCTTGGTTTGTTAGCAAGTTAAAGCTGAGATACAGACGTCTAAGGGGATGTTACAACCATTACCCATACCTGAATGGAAATGGGAAAACATCACTATGGACATTGTCACCAGACTTCCTAAAACATCGAAAGGAAATAATGCTATCTGGGTCATAGTTGATCATCTTACAAAGTCGGCACACTCCATAGCTATTAGAGAGGATTTCTCTCTGGATCAGCTTGCCAGTAAATATGTAAAATAAGTGGTAAGATTAAATGGAGTAAAACTTTCCATTATATCTGATCAGGATCCGAGGTTTACCTAAAATTTTTGGTGAAGTCTTCAGCATACATTAGATACAGATTTGAGTTTCATCACTTCTTATCATCCTCAGACAGACGGTCAATCTGAGTGGAAAATTCAAACTCTAGAAGATATGTTAATAGCATGCTCTATGGATTTCAAAGGTGGTTGGGATCAACACCTACCTTTGTTGGAATTTTCTTATAATAATAGATTTTACTCCAGTATTCAGATAGCTCCTTATGTATCTCTCTATGGAAAGAAATGCAGGACTCCAACTTGCTGGGATGAAGTTGGGGAAAGAAAGCTATTAGAACCTGATCTTGTTGATGAGATGGAAGAAAAGGTCATATCTATTCAAAAACACATAACAGCTACTCAGAGTCAACAAAAAAGTTATGCTGATAAATGAAGAAAAGTCCTAGATTTTGAAGTGGGTGATAAAGTGTTCTTATGAATATCTCCTTGAAAAAGAGTAATGAGATTTGGAAAGAATGGAAAGTTGAGCCCTAGGTATATCGGTCCTTTCGAAATACTGGACCATGTTGGGAAGGTAGCTTACCGATTGGCGCTTCCACTGAATCTCCCTCAAGTTCATGATGTGTTCCATGTATCTCTCCTGAGAATGTACATACCCGATCCTTCACATGTACTCAGCTCAGAAGTTGTACCACTGGAGCAAGATCTTTCTTATGAAGAACAGCTGATAGAGATTCTGGATCATAGAGAAAAAGTCCTACGGAACAAGACCTCTCACTTGGTGAAATTTTTATGGAGGAACCACCAATTAGAAGAAGCTACATGGGAGTTTGAGGATATGACAAGGGTGAGGTATCCTCATCTGTTTGTTACAAAGTGACGAATTTTGAGGGCAAAATTCATTTTAAGGGGGGTAGAATGTAACACCTGATATTTTTATGAGAAATATTTTGTTTTTATGTTATATAAATCATCAAAGTAATATTTCACTACACACAACACTAGCTTGGCTTGCTTTACACGCAATCGCAACCTTCCCCGATACCTTGCGTTGTACGAAATACTGAGTTTCACTAAACAACGATATGCTATTAAAACATTATTAAAACTTGCCGTTGTGAATAGTAATACACACTTTTTGAAATTTTATTTTTCAAAATGGACTTCATTTTTGGATTTAGAATATCGAAATTTTCCTAGGGTGAAATTTTGGTATCTTTCTGAAAACTTTCAATTTTTGATTAACAGTGAAAACACTCGGTTACTATTTAATAACCGACTTTTTATTTAAATAATTATTTATTTTATTTAAATTTATTTTAGGTAAAAATTGATACATAATACCTATATAAGTTCAAAGTAATTCATTAGAGTCATTTTATTATAATTTTGGATATATAAAAATTGTATTGAACTTTTCGCCGTCTTTAATCCACCTCCTTGGAGAATTTCCAAATTCGCGTAAAATTTACTTTTACCACATCTTTGAGTGTAATTTATAAAATCCGGGAGACATGGTTAATATCAAGGACTAAAATTTGGTTCAATGAGATGAAAATAATTTTTGGTGAATAGGAACTTTTTACTTTTTTTACCACGGTTAAAAGTAAATAGGGTAATTAAGGGTAAAAATGATATTATTAGTACCCTAACACATGTCCTAATTCTATTGGATAAGTTTAATTCGACCAAAAAACAACCCTAGAAATAAAATATGTTCATTTATGTCCACTTGGATTAGATTAGGAAATTTATTATTAATTTATTTAAAGAAGGGTTAAAATTGTTAAAATCAAAGTTTAATAACTAAATCATTTTTAATATAGGGTTATACATAATATAAATTCGACTATAAATATTCATTAGAAATATAAAAAGTGTTCCTAAATAATGGTATTTTATTTATAATTTTTAGACATTAAATAATTTAATTTATTTTTGACACAATGATGATGCAGAAATTATCTTATTAATGAAATATTAACATAATTGATGTTATAAATACCCAAATAAATGTAATTTGACAGTTTTTAGGAATTATACTAATTTTCTAGGTTAATATGACATATTTATATTTATTTAAGTAACTTTTTTTGAACTAATCATGCTGTCATGATTTTCACAAAAATCAATTACGAAATAGTGTCAAAATTGACATAAAATAGTTTTTATAAAAAATATTATATTATTAATTGTTAATATATTCCTAAAAATTTAATATTCAAGAAAGATACTTATATCATTATAGGTGTATTATTAATGGACCACTTGGGGGTCTCTTGGATGTATATGGTAAGTTTATTAACTATATAATAAAAAAATACAAAGTGACATGGTAAATGTCAATCTAATTAACTAAGAGTTAAAACTAAAAGATAAGGTTAATATAATGACCTCAACATGTCTAAAATATATTGGTTGAGAGGATTTAGACCCATCCCCACATTAGATTAGAAATATATCAATTTGGAGCTATTAAAAACTGAATGTGACTTTATATTAAAATAATATTTTTAGTTTTTCCAAAGGTGCCTCTCTCCTCCATTATAAAAGGGCACCTCCTGCCTCTCTTCCTCACACCACTTTGAGCCTTCAATCTCAGACAAACCCTACCAATTTCTCTTCTCCACTTCCCTAGAAACAAACTATATGTCCTGTTATTCTTCAAAGGCCATATTTTGTTCCCTAAGAGGAGGTTAAGAAGAGGCGCTTCAAAGAAGAGGTAATGTCCGCTACCAATTATTTCAACTTTATTTCTTCTTATACATATTATTATTTAGTTGTTTCATTATGAATTAATCACATAAGTATCACTCATATACTGATATGTTATTATAAGTATGAAACAACCCTATTTCACCATCTATCCATCCTACAGAAAACGAAATCACCACGCGTGCGTACGTACGGAATACCATCTCTACGTCGTGGTGTAATATATTTTCCATAACCACCTTAAATGGATGGGTAAAATGGTGTATAGAATTACTATATATTATTATTTTAATGTGATATTGATTCTGAAATAGTATACACACACTTAAATAAAATTCCACGATCATGGGAACGATATCATCGCTCGTGCGTACATACGGCCTACCCTCTCCACAATGAGATGCGACTCATTCTACATGATCTTAATTTTATATTGATTATATAAATTATTTTAATGAATAAATATTATATATATCACTCTAATAAGATTCTGAAAATGGGGTATCTATAACCTAAAGAGAAGAATAAGAATTTATTCCACAAAACACGCATAAGAACAGAAAGTAATAAACACCCGAATAACAAGTTGCAATGAAATATTACTAAAAAGAAGCTAAGAATATGACCATATATGATATAATAACAATGGGTATGATTCTATAAAAATTCAATGGAATTATTTAAATAATTATACAGTAGGTTCGGAGACGTACAAAGAAAATCAGATCTATGGTAAGGGAAAATCTCACAATCTCATTTTTATCTGAGATTGTTTATAATTCTGAATTTAATGGGGAATATTTATCATCCACATACATGTTTCATCAATATGTAATATTATTTCTATCCTACTACAATTATTTAAATCCAATTTTACCCTTTGGTGAGTTTTTAGTAAAGGATATGAAAGGAATATTTTTTCGTTTTTCGTACGAGGTATTTTTTGACTTTTCTGGCCAAAGTACAAGAAGAATGTTCTTTTTTTAACTTATACGACCTGAATGGATTTTTAGAAAATTATTTCCATGAAGTTTACTTTACAATTTTTCAAGTTTATTTTAATCAACTTATTTTAGGTTAAATTTGTATGACATTTTAAGAAAGGAAAATGTTTTTGAAGTAGAAAGGATATTTTCCTCAAGAATAGAGTTCAAGTGTTTTATCAAAATTATTTTCCATCTAAGATTATATAGGGTTTTTTTTCTATCCCTATTTTTACATTGGTTTGATTATGTTATGATGTAATTAATTTTATGATTTCCTTTTATCTTATATGGATTATGTTATGATTTCATGATGTTTAAGAATCCCATTTTTATTACATGGGTTATGCTATGATGTATGATTTATGATTTTGTGGCACACATAAGAATGATTTAATTATGAGATTGGTGGGACCTATATCTCCATCCAATGTATTGGGTAAAGATTTATATCTCATGAGATAGACATGGCTGGAACGGCAGGTTAATCCGGTTCAGTGAAACAGGACTGAACCGAGGAGTGAACTCGGTTCAGAAATGGACTTTGTCCGCTAAGATAGTCTTGACTATGAGTCTTGACTACTAAGAAATGATTCTCTATGATTATGTGTGTATGCCACAAAGTTTCATGTTTTAAGTTATGATTATTGGGATTACATTTCACTACTATGATTTATCCCATGTTATGAAATTATGATCTCTTTTGCGGGTTAAGATTTTCCAAATGTTATGTTCTTATGAATATGATGTGATTGATATTTCTTTTGTTTACCCTTACTGAGTATTTGAGCTCACCCTTTTGTATGTTTTCTTTCCCCAGGTCAGGAAGAAGTTTATTAAGTTGGATATGCCAAAAGGGACTCTAGATATGATGAAATAAATGGGATACAACGTAGATGATTTATGAACTAGTTGTTTATGTTTCCCAATTTCTAAAGACACTATACCTATACGTACCTTTCATGGTTTTGTTATATATTGTAATAAGTGTTCTTCAATTTTTAAGCAATAACAATGTATGTAAAGTATGGGTCGTTATTGTTTGTATCAGAAGAAAGGTATAGTCAACATTTGTAAACTAGGATGTGAAAGACTTAGTAAAAACCCTAAGGATAAGTCTAAGAATAGAACACAATCTTTGTGTTTTAAAAATGGCCACGAATAATATAAGATAAGACATTATGTGTAAAATTTTATTCTTGATTATGTGGTTTTCTATTATAATTAGTATTGCTCACACTATTCTTCTTGGTTTTAGTCAATGGCTAGAACCTGAAGGAACCGTGTTAATGTGGAATGCGACAGGCAATGGAATGATTGTCCCCCCGAGCAACCAAACGTTATGGGAGCTAGAATGCAGAATCTTGTAGCCATGCTCACACAACTTTCTCAAGCTATGAATCACACAGGACATTAAAACTAGCAAAGGAAGGAGCAACATTCTGTTGAATCCTTAATGAGGCAGCGTCCACCCTCATTCAGCAGGTCTACTGATCCATTAGTTGCTGAAAAATGGATCAGTACTACTAAAAAGATATTTTCAGTTCATCAATGTAATGAACATGATAAAGTCATCTTTACAGTTTATCATTTGGAAGGTGAAGCTGATCAATGGTGGAATCTTATCAAGAATACAGGTCCAAGAGATGAAATTGAGTCCATGGAATGGGACGAGTTCAAAAACTTATTTTTCAACAAGTACTTTCCTAATATTCTTCAAACAAAGATGGAGAAGGTGTTTCTTGAACTGAAGAAAAAGGATGATGAATCTGTTGGTACAAACGAAGAAAATTTTACAAGACTTGCAAGGTACGCTTCTAAGATTATTATCCAACCTGAGAGTAAGCTCGATCGATTCATTAGTGGCTTAAAACCAAGTCTTCAAAGGCCGTTAGCCATAAGGGACTTTAATAGATATGAGGAAATTGTTTGATGTGCTCTCAAAGTTGAGATGGAGATTGGAGTAACCCATCAGTCATATGGGTTTGATAAGAAGAGGAAAATGGAATTCAAAGGAAAATCTAAAGAGCACACTGAAAAGAAGATGATTTTTCCATTATGCTCAAAGTGTGGAAAGAAACATGGAGGGAGTTGTATTAAAGGGATAAGTAAATGTTTCAAATGTGGAAAGGAAGGTTATTCGTCATTTGAATGCCGCAATGATGGGAATAAGATGTCTAGTAATGCGAACAAAGAAAAGGCTACACAGAGTGCACCTCCTACACTTCAATATTACAAGTGCAAGGAAATGGGCCATTATGATAATCAACTCCCTAATCCAATGGTTGTTGATGATGATCGACGTCAAAAAACTCTTAAGGCTAAAGACAAAGGAAAGTCACATGAAATTTCTATCAGCGATGTGGAGTACGATAATGAAGTGGTGAAAGGTACACTTACCATCCACTCTAAATTAGAAAATGTTTTATTTGATTCTAGATACACCCAATATTTTATTTCTGAAGATTTTTCTAAGGGTATCTCTGTATCACCTCAACAATTAGATGTTGAGTTAGCTGTGACAACCCCTAATGGCACAATAGTCGCATCAAAAGTTTACAATTATTCTCCGATTGAAGTTTGTGGGAAAGTGGTTCCTGAAAATATTTTGATCCTTCCTATATTGGAATTTGATGTGATTCTTGGCATGGATTGGCTTTCTTTATATGGAGCTCATATCAATTGCCAAAGAAGGGAAGTCGCATTTCATATTCCAGATCAATCTATGATTTTCAATCAATGCAAGGAAGAAAATAACCTTCCAGTGGAAATTTCTTCCATCTTATGGGTCTTGATTCCACTAAATGAAGGTTATTTATCTCAAATGGTTGGATAAAAACTCACGATTAAGAATATTCCCATTGTACAAGAGTTTGATGATGTATTTCTAAGGGAATTGCCTGGTCTTCCACCAAATCATGAAGTTTCGTTTTCAATAGAACTCATAGCTGGTGCTTTACCTATTTCCAAGACACCTTATAGAATCGCCCCAATTGAATTGCATGAATTGAAGAAGAAACTCCAAGAGAATCTTGATAAAGGATTTATATGCCCTAGTGCGTCACCTTGGGGAGAACCTGTTCTGTTTGTTAAAAAGAAAGATGGATCAATGAGGCTCTACATCAATTATCGAGAACTTAACATGATCACGATCAAGAACAAATATCCTCTCCCACACATTGATGACTTATTTGACCAACTACGCCGAGCTCAATACTTTTCCAAGATTGATCTTTATTCAGGGTATCATCAATTAAGGGTAAAAAGGGAGGATATACCAAAGATGGCTTTCCGTACAAGGTATGGACACTATGAATTTATAGTGATTCCAATTTGTCTTACTAATTCCCCTGCTATCTTCCTGGATATGATGAATAGATTCTTTAGAGACTATCTTGATCAGTTTGTGGTAGTCTTTATAGACGATATTCTTATCTATTCAAAGAGCATGTAAGAACATGAAGATCACTTGAGAATTGTATTGAAGACCCTAATAAAGGAGAATATTTATGCCAAATTTACCATGTGTGAATTTTGGCTTCAAAAAGTTTCATTTCTAGGTCACATTATCTCAAAAGAGGGGATATCTGTGGATCCAGCAAAAACAGAGGTTATCGAAAGATGGTCGAGACTAACAATAGTAACTGAGATCCGATGTTTTCTTGGTTTGGCTGGATATTATCGACGTTTTGTGAAATATTTTTCACGATTATATAACCCACTCACCAAATTGACTCGGAAAGAAGTTAAGATTGTTTGGAAAGAGGAATGTGAAGAGAATTTCAAGTTGTTAAAAATAAGGTTATCCAGTACACCTGTGCTCACACTGCCTTGTAGTGGAGAAAGGTTTGTGATCTACAGTGATGCATCCAATAAGGGGTTGGGGTGTGTTCTTATGAAAAATGATATGGTGATAGCTTATGCCTCACGACAGTTGAAAATCCATGAGCAAAATTACCCAACTCATGATTTGGAGTCAACTGTGGTAATCATTGCATTAAAGATTTGGAGTCATTATCTTTATGGAGAAAGGTGTGATATTTATACTGATCATAAAAGTTTAAAGTATATTTTCACACAAAAGGAGCTGAATATGCGCTAAAGAAGATGGTTGGAGCTGATTAAGGATTACGATTTCTCAATTCATTACCACCTTGGGAAAGCAAACAAGGTGGCAGACGCATTAAGTCGACAAGACCAAGCTAGCTTATCCATGATGAGGATCACAAAAGAACCAATATTTATGGATTTACAAAGGATGGATCTTGGAATTATAATAGAAGGGAAAAATCGTATCTTTCTCAAATGAATGTTCAACCATCTATACATGTGAAGATTAAAGAGGCCTAGAAAGACGATGTAGAGTTACAAAAGAGGGTGAGAAATGTTCCTGAATTCAACCTTGATTATGATGGGATAATAAGGTTCAGGAATTGGGTTTGTGTTCATCCCATCCCAAAATTAAGGAAGGAGCTGTTGGATGAGGCTTATAGTTCTTCATTCACTATTCATCCTGGAAGCACAAAGATGTATAGGGACCTGAAAGAGTACTTCTGGTGGGATGGCATGAAAAGAGATGTTACTGAATATGTCTCTCGATGCATGGTTTGTCAGCAAGTTAAAGCTGAGATACATAAGTATAAGGGGATGTTACAACCATTACCCATACCCGAATGGAAATGGGGAAAACATCACTATGGACTTTGTCACCAGACTTCCTAAAACATCCAAAGGAAATAATGCTATCTGAGTCATAGTTGATCGTCTTACAAATTCAGCACACTTAATTTCTATTAGAGAGGATTTCTCTCTAGATCATCTTGTCAGGATATATGTAAAAGAAGTGTTAAGATTGCATGGGGTACCACTTTCCATTATATCTGATCAGGATCCAAGGTTTACCTCATTGTTTTGGCGAAGTATTCAGCATACTATGGATACATAGTTGAGTTTCAGCACTACATATCATCCTCAGACAGACGGTCAGTCTGAGAGGACAATTCAAACTCTAGAATATATGTTAAGATCATTCTCTATGGATTTCAAAGGTGGTTGGGATCAACACCTACATTTGGTGGAATTCTCTTATAATAATAGATTTTACTCCAGTATTCAGATGAATCCTTATGAAGCTCTCTATAGAAAGAAATGCATGTCTCCAAGTTGCTGGGATGAAGTTGGGGAAAGAAAGCTATTAGGACCTAATCTTGTTGATGAGATTGTAGAAAAGCTCAGATCTATTCAAAAACACATAAGAGCAGCTCAGAGCTGACAAAAAATTTATGCCGATAATCGAAGAAAAGACCTAGAGTTTGAAGTGGGTGATAAAGTGTTCTTACGAATATCTCCATTGAAGAGAGTAATGAGATTTGGAAAGAAGGGAAAGTTGAGCCTTAGGAATATCGGTCCTTTCGAAATATTGGATCGTGTTGGGAAGGTAGCTTACCGATTGTCACTTCCACCAAATCTCTCTCAAGTTCATTATGTGTTCCATGTATCTCTCCTGAGAAAGTACATACCCGATCCTTCACATGTGATCAGCTCAGAAGTTATACTGCTGGAGAAAAATCTTTCTTATGAAGAACAGCCGATAGAGATTTTGGATCGTAGAGAAAAAGTCCTACGGAACAAGATCACTCGCTTGGTGAAAGTTTATAGAGGAACCATCAATTAGAAGAAGCTACATGGGATCTTGAGGATATGATGAGGGAGAGGTATCCTCATCTGTTTGTTAAAAAGTGACAAATTTTGAGGGGGAAATTTATTTTAAGGGTGGTAGAATGTAACACCTGAGATTTTTATGAGAAATAATTTGTTTTTATTTCATATAAATCATCAAAGGAATCTTTCACTACACACAAAACTAGCTCGGCTTGCTTTACACGCAATCGCGACCTTCCTCGATAGCTTGCGTTGTACGCAATATCGAGTTTCACTAAACAACGATATGCTATTAAAATATTATTAAAACTAGGCATTATGAATAGTAATACCTAATTTTTGAAATTTTATTTTTTGAAAATGGAATTCATTTTTTGATTCGGATTATCGAAATTATCCTCGGTTGAAATATTGGTGTTGTTCTGAAAATTTCAATTTTTGATGAATAGTGAAAACACTGGGTTACTATTTAAAAACTGACTTTTTATTTAAATAATTATTTATTTTCTTTAAATTTTTTTTAGGTCAAAATTGATACATAATACCTATATAAGTTCAAAGTAATTCATTGGAGTCATTTTATAATAATTTTTGATATATAAAAATTTTATTGAACTTTTGACCGTCTTTTACCCACCTCCTAGGAGTATTTGTAAATTCACATAAAACATAATTTTACCACTTCTGTGAGTGGAATTTCAAAAATACAAGAGACATAGTTAATATCAAGGACTAAAATGTGGTTCAATGAGATGAAAATAATTTTTTGTGAATAGTAACTTTTTACTTTATTTTACCACGGTTAAAAGTAAATAGGGTAATTGACGGTAAAAATGATATTATTATTACCCTAAAACATGTCCTAATTCTATTGGATATGTGTAATTATACCAAAAACAACATTATGAATAAAATATGACCATTTAGGTCCACTTGGATTAGATTACGACATTTATTATTAATTTATTTAAAAAAGGGTTAAAATAGTTAAAATCAAAGTTTAATAACTAAATAATTTTGAATATAGGGTTATATATAAGATAAATTCGACTCTAAATATTACTTAGAAATATAAAAATATTTCCTACATAATGGTATTTTATTTATAATTTTTAGACATTAAATAATTTAATTTATTTATGACACAATGATGATGCACTAATTATCTTATTAATGAAATATTAACATAATTGATGTTATAAATACCCAAATAAATGTAATTCGAGACTTTTTATGAATTAAAATACTATTATAGGTTAATATGACGTATTGGTATTGATTTAATTAACATTTTTCTAACTAATAATTCCTTTATGATTTTCACAAAAATCAATTACCAAATAGTGTCAAAATTGTCATAAAATAGTTTTTTAAAAAACTATTATATTATTAATTGTTAATATATTCCAAAAAATCTAAGGTTTGGCCAAGATACTTATATAATGATATGTGTATCATTAATGGACCACTTGGGGGTCTCTTGGATGTATATGGTATATTCATTAACTATATAATATAAAAATACAAAGTGACATGGTAAATGTCAATCTAATTAACTAAGAATTAAAACTAAAGGATAAGGTTAATATAATGACCCAAACTTGTCTAAAATATATTGGTTGAGAGGATTTAGACCCATACCCACCTTAGCTTTTAAATAAATCAATTTTGAGCTATTAAAAACCGAATATGACTTTATATAAAAATATATATTTAGTTTTTCCAAAGGTGACCCTCTCCTCCCTTATAAAAGGGCACCGCCTACCTCTCTTCCTCACACCAATTTGAGGCTTCAAGGTTGGGAAACCACTGAAAAGATCTCTTCTAAACTTCCCTAGAAACATCCGAGAGGTCCTGGTCATCTTCAAAGACCATCTTTAATTCCCTAAGAGGAGGTTAAGAAGAGGCGCTTCAAAGAAGAGGTAATGTCCATTACCAATTCTTTCAAATTTATTTCTTCTTCTACTTATTCTTATGTAGTTGTTTCATTATGAAGTAATAACATAAGTATCACTAATATTATTATATGTTATTATAAGTATGAAACAACCTTATTTCACCATCTATCCATCCTACGGTAAACGAAATCACCGCGCGTGCGTACGTAAGGAATACCGTCTCCACGCCGTGGTGTAATCTATTTTCCACAACCACCTTACTTAGATGGGTATAATGTTGTAGAGAATAACTATATATGATTATTGTAAAGTGATATTGATTCTGAAATAGTATACATACACTTCAATACAATTCCACGATCATGGGAACGATATCATCGCTCGTGCGTACGTACGGCCTACCGTCTCCACTATGGGATGCAACTCGTTCTACATGATCTTCATTACATAATGATTATATAAATGAATTGAAAGAATAAATATGATATATATCACACTAATACCATTCTGTAAATGTGGTATCTATAACCTAAAGAGAATAATAAGAATTTATTCGACAAAACACGCATAAGAACAAAAAGTAATAAACACTCTAATAACAAGTAGCAATGAAATATTATTAATAAGAAGCTAAGAATATGACCATATATGATATCATAACAATGGTTATGATTCTGTAATAATTAAATGACATTATTTAAATCATTATACAGGAGGTTCAGACAGGTATGAAGAAAATCAGACCTAAGTTAAGGGAAAATCTCGCAATCTCATTTTTATCCGAGATTGTTTAGACTTCCGAATTTACTAGGGAATATTTATCATCCACATATATGTTTCCTCAATATGTAATATTATTTCTATCCTACAAAAATTGTTTAAATCCAATTTTACCCATTGGTGAGTTTTTAGTAAAATACATGAAAGGAATCTTTTTTCATTTTTCGTACAAGGTACTTTTTGATTTTTCCGGCCAAAGTACGAGAAGAATGTTCTTTCTTTAACTTATACGGCCTAAATGGATTTTTAGAACATTATTTCCATGAATCTTCCTTTGAATGTTTGGATGTTTATTTTTAATCAACTTCTTTTAGATTAAAATTTTATGACATGTTAAGAAAGGAATAATGTTTTTGAAGTAGAAAGGATATTTTCCTCAAGAATAGAGTTCAAGTGTTTTATCAAAATTATTTTCCATCTAAGATAATATAGGGTTCTGTTTCTATCCCTATTTTTACATTGATTTGATTATGTTATGATGTAACTAATTTTATGATGTCCTTTTATCTTATATGGATTATGTTATGATGGAATGATGTTTAAGAATCCCATTTTTATTACATGGGTTATGCTATGATGTTTGATTTATGATTTTGTGGCACAAATAAGAATGGTTTTATTATGAGATAGATGGGACCTATATCTCCCTCCAATGCATTGGGTAATGATTTATATCTAATGAGATAGACATGGCTGGAACGGAACGTTAATCCAGTTCAGTGAAACAGGACTGAAACGAGGAGTGAACTCGGTTCAGAAATGTACTTTGTCCGCTAAGATAGTCTTGGCTATGAGTCTTGACTACTAAGAAATGATTCACTATGATTATGTCTGTATGCCAAACAGTTTTATGTTTTATGTTATGAATATTGGGATTACATTTCACTACTATGATTTATCCCATGTTATGAAATTATGATCTCTTTTGCAGGTTAATTTTTCCAAAATGTTATGTTCTTATGAATATGATGTAATTGATATTTCTTTTTTTACCCTTACTCAGCATTTGAGCTCACCCTTTTGTATGTTTTCTTTCCCTAGGTCAGGAATAAGGTTATTAAGTAGGATATTCCAAAATGGATTCTAGATATGATGAAATAAATGGGAGACAACGTTGATGATTTATGAACCAGTTGTTTATGATTCCCAGTTTCTAAAGACACTATACCTATACGGTCCTTTCATGGTTTTGTTATATGTTTTAATAAGTGTGCTTCAATTTTTAAGAAATAACAATTTATGTAAATTATGGGTCATTATAACCCCCTTCTTCATTAACCTAGTGAAGGGAAAACACTTGCCCTCCAGGTTGGCAATGAACCGCCTGATATAGGCCAGGTTTCCTTGGAATCCCCTCAAATTGGCGAGGTTTTGGGGAGGTGGAAGGTCAAGGAGAGCCTTTGTCTTTTTGGGGTCGACATCGATGCCACGATGGCGTACGATGAAGCCAAGGAATTTCCATGAGGTAACCCTGAAGGCGCATTTCAAGGGGTTCATCTTCAGACTATGTTGTCAAAGTTTGTAGAAGATGGTCTCAAGATCTGACAGGTGATCTGATCATTGTCTAGACTTAACCACCAAGTAATCTATGTTACATTCCACAAATCAACCTAGGAATGGTTTAAAGATATGATGCATGGTGCGTTGATATGTGGTACCAGCATTCTTGAGACCAAAGTGCATGCCCTGTAACAGAATATTCCTTCAGGGGCTCTGAAGTCATTGGCTTCTTCCTCTTCTCAGGACATCCTGATTTGATTATACCCAAAATAACCGTCCATGAAGGAGAGAGCCTCATACCCGACCATCGTGTCGATTAATAACTCGGTAATCAGGACCGGGAAATAATCTTTCGGGCAATGCCGATTGAGATCTATGAAATCAATGCAGATGAATATTTGTCCATTCTTTTTCCTGATGGGGACAATATTGGCCAACCAGATGGGGTACTGGACCTCCTGAATGAAGCTAGCTTTAATAATCTTATTTACTTTAGCCTGTATTCTGGAAGCATGTGAGGGGTGTGTCCTTTTGGAGGCCTATTTATAGCCCCGGTGGTCTACTGGCAGGCCTAAGGGGTGGGTCGCCACATCGGGATCGAGTCCCGACATTTCTATGAAATTTCAGGCAAAGACATATCGATGTTGCCTTAGGAAGGAGGTATATATCTTGTGATCCTCAAGAGACATGGTCGCAATAATGAGAGTGGGGCTCGGGTCTTCCTTGGTACCCAGGTTTATTTACCTGAGCTCATCCACCATGGTGGAGATACCCTCCTCAAATGACGGAGGTGGATCCCTGAGATCTTCCTCCTCTTCTTCTCCCAAATCCTCATTTTCTTGATCCAGTGAGGGAAGAGATCCCAGCACGGGTTCTTGGGAGTCTAGAGGTGAGGCATTGTGGGATTCCTTTCTCATGTATTCACCCCCAAATTGAGTGTTGGCGGACGTTCCCACATTGTCACACTCGACCATTATGGCTGAAGTCATGAGGACAACTGAGTGTGTGTTTGGACTTGAACCCCTACTCTCAATATGGTTGATGGGAAATATGTAGTCTCTACCAAGCAATCTGAGGGGGTCGTCAGGAACCATTTCCAGGACATTTGGAGCGGGGATCCAGTCAATACCATCGAGCGAAGGCTTATTCTTCTTTTGCTCATAGAACCCAATGTCAATGTAGTGTGACTTGGAGAGCTCGAAAGGGGTCTTGTCAGCGTGCAGTGTCCCACTTTTTCCATTAACGCAATACTTAATACACAAGTGGTAGGATGAAGGAATATCCATGTGCTTATAGAGCCATGGCCTTCCCAGCAGGGCATTGAATGTTGTGTTCTACCAAACCACTAGGAATTCCGAGTAGGCCACAAGGCCTCCAAAATGTGTGTTCAGCTTTATTTGTCCCATTGGCTTCTGTTCACTCTTGTCGTAACTTAACAGAGTTATGGCTGAGTGTACTAGGTCATTCTCAATGTAGCCCAGCTTACGGAGTTTTCATAGGGGACGGATGTTAACTCCATAGTCGTTGTCAATAAAGACTTTATAGATCTCAACATCATTTAGTGTGTCGGGCACATATAGTGGTTTGATAAGTCCTTGCACAACGACATCTTCGTCCTGATCGGTGAAAGAAATCACTGCATTGCATTCAGTCGATCCAGTCTCCATCTGTTAAATCTCGGTGGTAGCTACCTCTTCTTGAAACTCCTGGGGGCTGAGCAAGGCTTCTATAAGTGCCTCCCTGAGGTCTTCTGACAAACTCAGGGCAACCAGGATCGATAGATTAACTGGTACCGACACCAGCTGCTTATGGATGTCATATTTCTGTTTCATCGGCCGATGCTTCTTCACTGGCGTGCGAGTTTTAGCAGGAATATTGGGAGTTAGAATATGTGATGAAAAGGGACCAGCTGTGGGGGCAGATGTCAACGGTGTTTCCACGTTTTGGGGATTCGGCCCGGCTGGTTTTTGTGTGTGCAATAGGTGGCTAGACGCATGTTCCTCCTCTGATGGGTACCGCGGAATGACGGGGCCAGAGTGGCCGCTTGTGGAGATAGAGGGATATTATTTCTCTTGCTGAGTCCGTTTAAGGGCTCTCCCATGGGTTTTCGTGATATTGATGGTTTGGGCCGAGGTCCAACCGTAGGGTTGGTTTCGGCCGCGACTGCACCTCCCCTGGAATCCCTTTCCTCTGTGATGCCTTATCTTGGCTCCTTGTGTCGAGAACTCGGGTTCATAACTGTAACCATCATTAGGGAGTGATTCCATAAGATGTATGCCATTAATGGAACCAAATATTGGCTCCTCATCCTCTAACAAGTCAACCTGGTCAGTTGTCCTTGATTGTTCCGTTTGGTGGGTCGGTGCTCGTGGTGCTAAGATTGGGGGCATCAAATCTAATAGTGTCGGTGCTAACATCGGCCTCGTTGCGGACTGGTCCTCTTGCGCTTGTCTCCTCTCTTCTCGATTATTCCTGGATGATAGGATCGTGGAGGGTTATTAGGCCGATATTGTCATATGTGCGGCATCAGGGGCGGTTGGCGGCAACACCGCCTTCTGTAGTTGAACTCGGAGTATTCCCTGGGCTCGATTGATATTCTTCCGAGTCATCGAGATATCAAATTTATTCCCCTTCTTACTGGTGACTTCCTGCCACCCCTCCCCTTTGTCGGAGTCGGTGGTAGAAATATATGTCACATGTGTTGGGGGTGGTCCCAGCTCGACCAGCCCAGAGTCAACCATCCTTTGCAGGAGGTCTTTGAAGATGGAGAATTCCTGAATATTGTGCCCCAACATTCGATGGTAGGGACAGTAATCTGGCCTATCATCACGGATGACTTCTTCAAGTTTCCTCGACTCCTGGAGGAAGAGCAAGTTACAAGTCATGGCGGCGATGAAGTAGATGCGGACTTGGTCCTCTCGGAATGAGTATACTTTGTGTCTTTGTTCCTCAAACTAGTTCTGCATCGATCCTTACAGATCGTCCTGCTTAGATGGAGGCAGTCACTAATATACAGGGGGCCCTTGACGATTTGGTGGAGGTCTGAGCGGTGGATTAGGCACAGGGGCTGGATTGAGCATGAAAAATGACGCTTTAGCTCTAACCGCTCTCTTTTTAGAAGCCTGTGAGGCTATTTGAGACTTCAAATTGGTCCGCTGCTAGGAGTCCTAAATTCTCTGGGCAAAGGCTAAGAGATGGCAGAAGCCAGTGGTGCACTCCACTAGTATGAGTGGTGTTCACAGCTCATCTTGATGATTATCGATGAATATGGCATGCAAATCATCTTGAGGCATTGGCATGTTCAGAGAGTAGGTCAGACCTTTCCATCTAGTGATGAAATTTGAGACCCTCTCATTCTCCCTCTGCTTGCAGTTCATGAGGTCGTTGACTGTTGTTTTACACAACATTGAGCTGAAGTGGAATAGGAACTGCTGCCGAAGGTCGTCCCAGCTTTTTATTGACTAGGATAGCAGAATCGTATACCAGATGAAGGCAAATCCTTGCAAGGTCTGTACGAAGCATCTGAGTGTCACTGCTTCTTGTTGTTTCAGAGTTCCCATCATGGGGTTGCAATAAGATGCGTAGTGCATCAAATGTTTTTCTGGATCACCTAATCCATTGAAGATAGGGAATATAGGGATCCCAACATTGGTTGAGGGTGTTGTGTTTCTCACCCAATCTGGGTAGGGATTCTGCTCTGGCTGTATCGGAGCGCACCGACCTTCCATGGCTTCCAATTGAGTTGTTAGTGCCTCGATGGTGTTGGTGAGACCCTATTTTACATCCTGTTGGGCCAGGTCCTAGGTAGGTGTAGCCCGAGGCATTTCTTGAGGATCTATCTCTGTTGGTACCAGGGGTGCATGTGCCATTTGTGACACTTTCGGAGGGTTCATACGTACCTGCTCTGGTTGCTTCCTGAGTAGAGGTATGTTTTGGTATTCATTCAGATCCACATTTATGTAGTTGGACTGGCTGGGCGCCTCATTGGGCAGGAGCCCTGACCGTGCTTCATTTTCTGGGGAAAACCTTGGTCTTTGAGGTGCACTTACTGGGAGTACAAGATGTGGATCCTCTTGGGAAGCACTTTCAATAATATGATTCCTATGGAGTAGCTCGGCGTTAATCCGCCTCAATTCTTTCATTTCCTCTTCATATCGAGCAAATCTCTCTTCGAGTGTGAGTGTCTTGTTTTATCGAGAGACGGAGGTAGGTTAATGGTAACCGGTCTTTTATTCTTATCCTTGTTGCAAGCTCGCAGGGTATGAGGAGGGGGGTAGCTAAATGGGTGGCCCTCTGGTTCTGTGTGTGCACACCTGGTGGTTCGTTGTGAGTCACAGCCTGACTGGAACCATCATCACCCTATCCATCCGGATTTGCATCATCTCCGGTGTCACCCGTGGGGTTAGCCTCTATAGTGTTGATGGATGCATATCACAGGGCGGAGAAGATGTCATCTTCCAAATAGGAAGAGGATCTACCACGTCTTTTACAGGTCTTCCCTCTTCTCTCCCGGGATTGCTTTTTGGCTCTTTGACGAAGGGTGACGCAGATAGTTCTTTGACGCGACCTCACGGTACGCCTCCCTCTTTATGGGGATGATGATTCAAATGACGAGATAGGACAGGATCCTCCTCTTCTGACTGTCCTCCCTAGATGAGAGAATATTTATTCTCATGAGGGAGGTTGTTGTTGAGGAGGTAAAAATGCCCCCAGCCCTAAAGGCTGGGGTTGGCTCCGTCCCTAGACATTGAGTCTTTTCCTGTTTTCATTGGTCATATGTGGGAATTTTTTGTTAAAAATTCCACCAGCCATGCAAGCTGGGGTTTACCTTGGATTGCGGCAGTGGTTGCTACTATCACTACTTTCTTGATCTTGCGTTCCCCCATTCGGGGGTGAACTGGATTTGATGTCGAGTTCTCCTATGGATTAATCCCTTCTGGGGAGGCAGGAAATGACCATTGATTGGCCTCTCTTAGGCGAGAGGCCTGTTGCATGCTATTGGTGGCCTGATTCAGGAGTTCTTGGATGGCTTGTTCTTGTCGAACCTGACGCTTCTGGGACTTACCCAAGGCATGTCTCTTTTGGGTGTGTTTTCTCTCCTAAGCAGGGACCCCACTCGATTATTGTCTTGATGTGATGGTGTTGCATGATACCATGCCGAACGGGTTCTTCTGGGCGGGGAGGAGAGTGAAATGCCAAGCTCCATGTTCTCCCCATCCTCTGATATATACTCCTATCAGGGCGTCACCAATAAGGCGACACAACTGGTGCAGTGCATGGAGTTAGGCAAACTCAGGGTTCCCTTTACGCCTCTCAGGTCGTGATTTCCGCGCCGAAGGAAGAGCTTCCAGGTCGACGCGACGCAGGAGGTATCCTATTCTCTTGACGTGGTCTACATACCTGTCGTAGGGTAGGAAGCTTTATTTCAGCCGGTAGAGGGTTGTCCATATATTGTAGTGGATGTTGTGCATGCATTCTTGTGACAACATTCAGGGTATGTCGAATTGAGAGGTGGTCGTGGGCCAAAACATAACTGTTACATCATCCCTAGACAGTCGTTTCCTCAGGTGCAACACGTCGGCATACTCCTCCGCTAGTGATTACTCTACCTGTTCAGCCCAACTAAGACGCTCGCCAATAGTGTGGTCAGAAGAAGTGGGACCAATAAGTATTGAATCATCATGTGGGAGATTCCGAGGTGGTTCAAAAAATGATCGTGGCCCCAGAATGTCTCCCATGTGAAGAAGGGTGTTGTTGGTGACTAGCTGGGAATCTAACATGCTTGATCTCGTCCTTCTGAGTGCCTTGGCGTATGAGGGCTTTTATGTGCTTGATTCGGCATGGGGAGGACCTTCCTGTCAAAATGATATGTCATTGCGGGGAGGACCTTCGTAATGGCATCCAAAATGGCGAGGACTACCATTACTGCTTGACGCCTCACTGCATAGAGGACTTTTGCAATGCATACAATGGGGAGGACCTACAAGGCGTGTCGTAGCAAGGGGAGGACCTTCTTGCTGCGTAGCGTTGTTATGGGGAGGGCCTTCATAACAACTTCCATCATGGTGAGTATGACCATCATGGTTTGATGTTTGAAGTGCATCCTGGGGAGGACCTTCAAGACACACTGCGACAAGGGGAGGACCTTCTTGTTGCTTGGGGCCACTGTGGGGAGGACCTTCACAATGGCGACTGCGGTGGCGAGGACTACCATCACAGCTGCTGCAATGGTGAGGACTACCATTACAGCTTCCGCAGGGATAATATCTACGGGGCACACCCCAGGAAGGGCCTTCAGAATTTACCATAACGAGGGGAGGACCTTCTCATTGATTGATGTCTTTATGGGGAGGACCTCCGTTATCAGGGTGGTGAGGACTACCACCGTGATCTGATGCTCGGTTTCACAGAGTATCGTTACAATGTAACCCCTGGGGAGGACCTTCAGGGCAGGCCATGAAAAGGGGAGGGCCTTCTTGCCATGGTGAGACGTCCCTTCTGGGAGGGCCTCCATAGTTGCGACTATGATAGCAATGACTACAATCATAATCTATGGTCCCACTACACGGAGAGTGCTTGTAGTGTATACCTCGGGGAGGACCTTCAGGGTGGACCACAACAAGCGGGGGACCGTCTTGCTGATCAATATTCTGGTCATATGAAGGGTTTCTGTGACTCGCATCAAAAGAGGAGCTCTCGTGATCAATCGTTATATGCCCGGGGGAGGCCCGCGCGGGTGCTCTGGGGAGGACCTTTAGAGCTGCTGGTAGAGACATTGCGGGGAGGACCTTCGCAATTGCTACTGCCACTCCCATAATATGGTAATGGGTGGGCAGGGTTATGAGCCTTTGATATGTGCTTAACGGAATTGGGAACCCCATCTTTTAGTAGAGCGGTGTCATGAACCCTCTCTTAACTTTCCGGCTTCCTTCGACTCGTTCGGGGAGCTTTCTTACGGGCAGCGAGGACCATCTACTGTTGATAACGGCCTTCACCTTTGGGTCCCAATCTAATTGGGTCCCATGATCCTTCTAGGATACACCGACAAAAATCTTGACTTTTATCAGGAATATATGCATGCTCTGGAGCATCCATCACGATGGACGGGTGCCCCCCAGTTGGAACGAGTGAAGCTGCTCGATCCGATTGCCCTTGCGTCACGGAATATAGTCGACGACCCTCCTGGGAAGAAGCCGGGATGTAGATCTACTCTGAGGTGGCTATATTGTCCCTTAGATGAGTTGACTCAATTGGGGAGACGGGCTCATGGGCTCGAGTCCTTGCTGTTGTCGCCAATGCAATTACATTCTTGCAAGTCTGCAAGATATGATCTAGGATCGATACCTACCCGTCCATCATTTCTAGGATATGTAGAGAGACATCTGGGGCTGGAATGGGTATGAAGGCACATTCAGGTATCAATGTAGGAATATCCTGCTCCAGTCCTCCGATGGTCAGTGGGTACTAACAATTCTCCTATGTCGGGGCAGGTCAACGAATCTTCCCCTGTGCCGGGATATGCCGGTTTATCTCTCTGTTTCCTGCCACATTGGGATGGCAGACTTTACTTGCATCCGCAGGGAGCTGGCCCTGCATATGTTGGTTTCCCAACGTATTGAGTCGATGGCCTTTGTTGGCAGGGAGACGTGGCCACCTATTAATTGCTGCCACATCTGGATGGTGGGATTTGTTGATCTCCATCATGTCGGGATGGTAGGAGTCAAGAGCATCTGCTAAGAGCTGGTCCTGCAGGTGTTGGGTCGCCAAAACTTCGGGTTGGTGGGCTTCACGACCCTGGGCAGGGAGAGGTGTCTGTCGGGTAGGTGTCGTCCTATGTGAGTGAAGGGCTTTATGGAGGCTGGCGGGGATGCGCGCCTACTCGTATGATGCTAACATGTCTGGATGGAAGGCTTTAGAGGAGCGAATAGGTGTATGTGCCTGTTCGTGATACATCTCTGTGACTGGGCATCAGAATTCCTCCTCAAGGACAAGGGTGATGACCGGTCCCTGGTTGTACGTTTTCCACCCTCGTCAGGTGATCTGAGGGGCCGGATCTCGAGTAGCGTGGTCCTAGATCCTCAGGGTGACATCCTCCATATTGTGAGGATGTTGAGTCGTGGCGTGACCATGATGATGTCTTCTCGTGGGGGCCTTGGAGCGGAACCCCCGTTCAGCGGGGATGAAGTCCTCGGCGTTGACCTCATCTGCCTCCCTAAGATAAGGGACGTACTCATTGTCTCATTCTGGGGATAGACTCCCGAAATGGTTTGAGACGACAACAAGGACCGTCTAGATCTGCTTTTGTGTCCACTGATGGGCAGGCGACATGCGAGTCCTGGCATATTGGCGGGCGTGCATGGCCACCTCCACCTTTGGGAGAGTACCGTTCAGGTGGTACTCTCGGATCAACACATCTGAGACCTAGTATTGAAGACATTGGGTAAGTGACTGGTTCCTCTTTTGGTGAGGAATTCTGGTCATTTCATTGTTGGAAGCACACACCTGTGAGTTCCTTCGTGACACCATTGGATTTAAGGGAGTTCTGAGTGGTACCTGTAAAATATTTTAACAAATACAAACAGAAAACTCGTCCAAGAAGCATCTCATTACCCCATGTGTAATTAATGACCGTTCTTGGCCCTCTTTGTGAGTATAAAGGGGGAAAAGGGTGGGATTAAGTTAAATCTATCAGGCATGGTTAATGATTCACATTGGGTTCACCATTTTTTGTCTCGCGGCACACGATGGGTTCATGGGGAGAAACGTGTGCTACCTGACGTTGGATTAGAGAAGATTGTGTTCTGATTAATCACTCATATCAGGTGCACCGTTTTCTCCTCAAAACGCCCAATAGTTCCATATCTAGAAATACGTGGACCTACTTTCTAAAGGCAGGCGTTCGCTGGTTGGTTTGACCAGCGATGCTTAAGAACTCACATTGGTTGAGTGGATGGGAATTCAGGATCACCGCACCCTTTTATGGGGAATTATTTCTTGTTCTGAGACTCTCTTATAGATTTAAGACGTATTCATATGTTCGTAAATCTTTGGTTTATTCCCAAGAATAGTATCCACAGATTTCTCCTGGTTGGCAATGGTCAGCTGGACATAGGGGTTCAGAATCATTTATGCCCGAGGTTTACGATCCATCATTGGATTAATAACCCTGAGGAGTCTGGACTCATTGAGACGGTACTGGTTTAAAGCCTCGTAATCAGGCACTCTGGAGTTTATTGTCATCCAGGGGGAAAGATAACGATTTGATCATTCAGATCGAACCCGTGATATGTCCTTCCTATGTATCCTCATGAGAGGAATCAGAACCCACGTAGTTCGGTTTGGTATGGTGATTACACTCCAGGCTGCCCAGGGTTGGTGCGGTGAACCGACATAAAGATGGTTGGATCGACCAGTTGTTGGGCTTGAACCTCGAGGAGGATTCCTATGTACCCTACCTAGGAGGCAGGGATCAAAGTCCACATAGTTCAAATGGGAGTGTCGGAGAGCCGACATGAGTGTGGACCCAGGGGTCCGATGGCGATCAGGCTTGAACCTCTTGGAAGTTTCCTACGTATCCTTGTGGTGGGGAATCAAAGTCTACGTTGTTTGAATGGAGTGGGTGTCAGAGAATCAATGTAAAGATGGACCGGGGGTCTGATGGGTAGTGGGCTTGGACCTCATGGAGGCTTCCTACGTATCATGCCTTGACATGGATCAAATTCATCATAGTTCATATTAGAATGGTTCTTACGCTCTGAGGCATCCGAGGAGAGTATGTCATGGTTGATGCTTACTCTAAGACCACATGAGTCATGCTCGGTGGGAGAAACAAGAGGCAGTAGGGACCAGACAATCACGCCATGAAAGGAGTGTCCGTGGGAAGTGGAATGGGGATTACGCATAGAGGCGGCTCAAAAAGTCAGGGCTTACTCCGAGATGGATGCCCATGGTGACAAAGCGCAGAGGGAGAGGGACTTTTCCCCAAAGAAGGACAAAGCAAAACCCTTCCCCACTACGCCCTTACTTGGCCACAACCATAGGGAAGTACGGAGGTTCATGTGGGATTCCTTCTGATGGGTAGCCCACCACTCCCCGGGGAGGGGAGAAGTGCCCCGGTCCCAACAAGTGGAGGGGAAGAAAGGGGAATCATGGGCTCGGAATCCGCATTACTGTGGGAATGTGAACCCAGGAATGCTTTGGAAATATGCTCAATGGCTAGAGAAACACCTTTTCCCTCGCTTACCGTGGGTATGTGAACTCAAAACGGTGCACTGATGTTCCAGAAGGTTATATCACACGGGTCTGGTGGCTCTGGTGGAGGCCTCGGCTTGGGGCCGATGAATGGGATAATGAGGGGGTTGCAGAGGATCAGACCGGAGTGGAAGGATTTTATCTAACTCAGGGAATGGGGACTCCGAAGGATTTGGTGGGCAACCCAGGTGTATGAGGGGTGGCTCCCTTTGCATAGGGAGGTGCTACATGGCTGGAGAGGACGTTCGAAAACCAATGTGGTCCGCAGACTGATGGTCATTCCATGGACCAGGGTGGTTCGCGGACTGGTGGGAATCCCGCAAACCAGCGTGGCTCACAGCTTTGGGTTCGACCCGTGTACCAGGTTAGTTCACGGAGGGGTCAATGCGAGTAGCGGCGGCCGAGGGAGACTCCATTCGTGGGTTCTTCGGTTGGGACTTCACCCGGTAGGAGGGTGCTACATGGTGTGATGGATCGGAAAAGGGGCATAAACTCCTTGGTCCGCGGGGAGTGTATCCGCGGAGGGGCCATTTTTCACGGTCTTCTTTTCTTTGTTATTTTAAGTTTTCGGTTCACTAAGTTTTTATGCATTTGTAGTTCATTGTTAATTCTCTTCCAAATTCATACCTATTCTGGTTCGCAAACTGGAACTTCGCAGTTTGCGAAATCCTAATCTCCTTCATTCGAAATCCTTCCCCCCAAATCTGATTGATCTCCTATTGCCTTTTTTCCCTCCTCCCCCTCGATATCCTTTTATAGGGTTGGGAAAGAGATGTATATGTGGTCATGCGGAACCTTTTGTGGTGGCCCATGACTAGAAACCCGGTTTATGGATGACTTGGTCAATCCATAGCTCACGGGGTGGGGGGGGGGCATTGAGCGCACCTCCCCCGCGAACCAAACTAGCTTGGGGAGTGCTTTGAGGCCGCACAGGGTTCTGCATCCATTCTGCGAATGACAGTGGATGCGGTCCGGGCCGGTCGACGAGGTCTACGGTTGGGGCGGTTCGTGATGGTGGACCGGCTTGGCGCCCATCTTGCTTCATGCCCGTGGAGGATTCACGCCTCCATTCCGCAAACGACAGCAATCCGCGGAGGGGGGGTGCTTCACGGGACCGGCCGCATACCGTCATAATTGGACTGATCTATGGACCTGTTCAGCTTGTTCCATTCTTTGAGTATTCTCTATACTTTTCCCCAATTCTTTGGGGGGAAATTGGGTAGAATCTCCCTTGGATTAAAGGGAATTCTCATTCTCCTTTGCCAATTTTTGAGGACCCTAGATTATCCTAAATATAATTAGTTGTATTATTATTATTAATTCACTACTACCCACCCTCTTTCCCATTAAATTGTTTGTGAAAGTATTTCTTGTGTGTGTATACAACTAACCATCTTCATATAGAGATATAATTCATTTTTCATCAGAAAATTTTATGGATTTTTATTATGATAGATTTAATGTTTATATATGATAATTATGAAATAATTATGAATCTTTAATGAAAATAACATATCTACCTTTTTATGTACAAAATCGGTAGGAAACAATAACGTCACTCGTGTGTACGTTTCATTAATATTTTCCATGGATGGTAATGAGGAAGAATTTTGTAAATATATTCAATATATGTGATATAATAATGAATCTTGGAAGTTGAATTATTATATAACTTTCTTTAATTTCATCCAACAAAAAGTGAAAATAATGTTCATGTGTACGTACGACCTACCATGTCCATGAACGATGTAATATATTTTCTAAATCAATATTTTTTGGATTACTCCAAATACATATTTAATTAATCAATATTATATTTATATAATTATTTAAATGGTGTAGATAATTGTAACGTGAATATTTAATAAATACCAAAATAAATACACCACAACATACACAAAAAACTAAGAAGTGATTACCCGAAGCAATAATATTTAACAAAGAACAGTTAATAAAATGATAATAAATGATTATATGTAAATAATATGATGTATTATATATATTAATATGGTTCAAAAATTGATGTATAATAATCTTGTATTTATTTTATATGAGTTTTTAACACATATAGTGGAAATCAGATCTGAGGTATGGGTTTCTTATCTTACTTTCACTTCCATGATACATATGTCATATTAACTACTTATTTATTTTATGTGGTGTATATAAGTCCCCAATGATATGTTATATCATGAATATATTTAAATTCATCGTATTTAATTTTTCATTTCATGTTATTTCTTTCATGGGGGTTATGATCCAAATATTACCATAATGGTAAGAGTTTATTTCACGATGTAATTAACATTCAGGATTATTTATGTTTAATTATCTCTTGGGAATATTTTTATTCCATATAGATATTTTCATTAAAATGGTCTATATAATATATTTATTATTCTCCAAGTATTGATTAAAATCATTTTTACCTATGATTGACTTTACAGAAACGATTTTAAAGGAATGTTATTTTAATTATCCAAATGAGGCACTTTTTGACATGTTTGAAAAAATTGGAAAGGTATGTTTTTTGAAATATATGGAGTGGAAAATTTTAACATTATTATAAACACTAAACATATTGATTCTTAATTTAAAATACTCTATAATTATTTTAAATTAGAATGCTTTCTATAATGTTCCGGATAATTTCCATCCCTTATATTTTCATTCTATTGTGTTTCATAGTGATTCAAAGGTTCATGCATTTTTTAAAATAAATTAAATTTGGGTTAAAATGGGTATGATAATTATTTAATATTAATTTTGAACTTTTATATTTATTTTATAAGTTTTTTTAAAATGATTTAATAGATTTACTTTTTAGGCAATTCAACATTATTGAATTTAAATATGTTTTTAAAAAATTTAATTGTTTGTGAAAAATTAGAAATTCGACAACATATTATAAACGACTGTATATATGTATATTCATATGTTTCATGTTGTAATTAAAATTTTTAAAAGTTATTTTTGTTATAACATGTAATATATATATACACATAGGTATGTGTATATTTTCATGTATGTATACATATATATTACATTGCCAAATATATTATGACATTGTATAAATATATTCCAACAGTTTGTGAACCGTTGGTATAGTGTTTTACCAACGGTTTAACTTAAACATTGGTATATATTAATTTCTCCAGCTCTATACCAACAGTTTATGAACTGTTGGAATATAGTGATCCAAAATTCGATAGCAGCCTGCACTCTTGGCTCCCCAATGCAATATACAGAATTCAATAGTAGCCAGCCTCCCCTATTGCCTCCCCTATGAAATATACAAAATTAATCACCTGAAAATACAACAAATAAAATATAAAAAGACAATATAAAATACAATATACAATGATTAAACAACACGTGAAAATACAGATTCCGAAAAAAACACTCATGACTACAATACAGTGTACAGAATTCCAAAAAAACACTCACAAAGACAATATATAGAATCTCACTGAAAGAAAAACACAAACACCTGAAAATACCCAACACCCTAGGAACTCTCTTCCTTTGATTATGGGATCTATCTCCTCCATCCATATCCCATATATTATGTCTAGACATGGTAAGTGAACTAACTATTATTTTATATCAACCTAACTATTATGGGTTGTAACTGCATCGAGATCAACCTAACAAGTATGAATAAGTTGTGTAATAATAATCTAGTTCCTTTCATGTAAGTTCATCTTATTCATTTTTTATTTATTGGTAGGGACTCATTGGTTTAGCTTAAAACTATGTATGAGGTTTGGGTATTGAAAATTCACTTGTGTCTTTCATTAATAATTTGTGATGGAACTGAATAGCACTGGGCATGCCATTGGAGTTATATAACATTTTCCAATATAATGATTCCTACAGTGAGGAGTGCAATTATTCTTCTAGAGGAATCAATTTAAGAAACTATGGTGTGTTGAGTTGGACAATTGCAGTGATTTTGGTGTCAAATTTGGGTGACAATGAGCTTGTCGATCATCGTCTGGTGTTCATGCTTGGAGTCATACTAAAAAGTGTGACGGGAATTACAAAAAATAGAAATATTCTAAGGTAGTCAATTTTTATTCAATCAGGGACTATAGATCACTCCTTATAAGTGATAAAGAGATTGATCATGAGTCATGATTCATGTGACACTAAAATATATCAAGGGAGGTAACCAATTTGGTGGGGAGATTATAATAGCCCACATCAATACTGTTTGGAATTTCCTAGGTAATATTGAACCTCAATTTTCTAAATAGTTAGTTTTGAGGATTATAAATTAGAGTAATGTTTTGAGTGTTTGAGTATCCCAGAATGGAGTTTTCAGATAGTGATCAATGCTCAAGTGATAACCTATAGGTTCATGAGGTCATTAGATGAGTGTATAGGGGACCATCATTGCTGAGAAATGTTACCATATTTCACAGACATCATGAATAGTGTATTTACTACATGAAATGGATTATTGGGTGGATTTAATGATTTTAGGATGTATAGATAGAGTTGGGGATTAGACCCTTAATTTTCATGGTGTAATGATAGAATTAACATCGTGAAATATGGACAACATAAATTTTATGAATTTAATAGAGTGTGTTGTCTGGTTGTTCCAATTACCTGTAAGTATACACATACAGAATTCCTAAATTACCAAAAAGTATAACATAGAATTGAATTCAAAATTCAATTCAAGTATAATATATAATTAAGATGGTAATTAAATACATACTGAATTGAATTTATAATTCAATTCATAATTCAGAAGTCAATTACCATGTGTAAAATAGAATTCAGAATTGAATTGTGATTTGAATACATATAGAATTGTAATATTAATTATCAATACAATACATACAGAATTTAATACATAATTATGTATGTGTTATATAAAATTATGAATACATACATAATTATGAATTATGTATAGTGTATCCAATACAGAATTCAATACATACAGAATTTAATTCAGAATTTTGGAGGTAATTAACAAGTGTAATTGCAGTACATTGTACATAATTCAGTGGTGCATGTCAGTGTTACTCATTACCACTGTTATGGGTGGATGGATTTGATCAATGTCATTTTCTTGTCCAAAAACAATTTATGACATTGAGAACAATTATAATACATTAATATTGTACTAGGATTCATGATTTTTATTTTCCCAATATCTTGGAGTCGTCTTATTAAAATTCACTGGAATGAGATTATAGACCTTTCTCAATATTAATGGGATAGGAGGAACCGTGTAAAAATGCCAATCGGGGAAGGTCTTACCCTAATCCTACCCCCTCCCCACCTGCAAACCCCCCTCCCCACCTACAGAGTCCACCCCACCCCTCCCCGCCTCCACAGACCACCCCCCCCCCCCCACCTACACACCCCCTCCCCACATCACCCCCAGCAGCCTCCACCCTATATAGACCCCCCCCCCACTTGCACACCCCCCACCCACCCACTTGCACACCCCCTCCCCAACTGTACACCCCCTCCCCACATGCACACCCCCACTCCCCACCTCTCCCCCAGTAGCCTCCCCCTACACAATTCCCCCTCCCCCTGCACACCCATCCCCCACCTATCACACCCCCACCCACCCACCTACACACCCCCTCCCACTTGTACACCCCCCACATCTACTGCCCACCTCTCCCCCAGAAGCTTCCCTCTGCATAGCCCCCCTTTCCCATGCACACACCCCCTCCCCCACCTGCACTCCCCCCACCTACCTGCACAACCCACCTCCCCACCTACACCCCCCATCCCCACCTGCACATCCCCCACTCCCCACCTCACGCCCAAGAGCCTCCCCCTGAACCCCCCCCCCCCATTCACACCCCTCCCCCATCTTCATAGCCCCCACCTACCCACATGCACACCCCCACCCCCACCTACACAGCCCCCCCCCCCCCCCCGTCTCCACCGGCCTAAGAAAGTTCAAAAACCACAAACCCATTAACATTTCTAAAAACCCATGTTTTTTATATAATGAAAATTCCCATGTTAATAACATTTTATCGGCTGAAGCCTTCTTTAAATCAAAACATGCATTTTGAAATACAAATCTTAATATCATAGAAGAGTCATTGAATTCAACACTCCTCTCACAAGCATTTTTATAAACCATTTTATAATGGAACAAAACCAAACACACATATTTCCACCATAATAAACATGGAACCACTATTTCATAAATTATTAAACATATATAGAAATATAGGTGATATGAAACATAATAATAAATGTGGATAATGTGGAAGTCCATTTGGATAGCACCTTATATATGTCTTTGTCCTTTAAATATTCCATGATTGAGGATGATTTTAGTGGTGTGTGTATGGATTTTTTAGGTATGATTTCTCCTACCCTACCTCAATTTCACTCTCCCCCAACTTCCCTTTGATTTATTTATTGTGGATTTAGGAACTATATGAACCTTCCACTACAACATAGTGCAAACAATAAAAGAGGATGGGGATTTTTTGGGGATTGATAGTGGAATCATGAAGATGATGAATACTCAAGCTTTATTAATTATTTAGAAAGAGTAAATAACTAAAGTGACATATAGTGGTTTGATAGTGATGATATCATTACTCTATGGGTGTATTCAAAGTATTTTATTAGGTAATTTATAAACATATGGATTTATTTTCAAGTGAATGGACTAGGGCCTAAATGCATATTAGTGAGTAAGGATCCTGGTGCAACTTTCTAGACCATGTAAATATTTTACCATAAAGTAATATATGAGATTATCTTGATGGATTGGATGTATTGATTCCAATGTAAAACATTGATTTAAGAAAATATATGGGTCACAAAATATAACCTAAAGGGGTTAGAATTATTGTTAGGTGAAATGATATATATTTAAATCTATTGAAACAATCTTGGTTGATGTATTTTGGTGATGTGAACTACATGAAGGTGAAATATTATAAATATTATTGACGAATAATGTCTTAAGAGGGCAATATAGATTCATGTGGGCTGGTTTTCCTTGAGGGAAATATGATAGCTAATAGGTTTAACTTTTATTATTGATAAATCAATTGTGGGGTTTTACAGGGATTCCCAAAGTGGTGTGTTCAGTGATGGGGTTAAGATTTAAATAGAAACTATTATTGTAGAAATGACTAGATCTAGTTACGTGATATATTTGGCTACATGAAATTCCTATATATTGGAAATTCTTACATGAATCTAGAAAATTTAAAATTTAATTCAAATTCACTCATAGCCTCTCCAGATGACTTCCAACCGACCTCAAAAACACCTACTAGGATCATGAAACATTATACAATGATATATTCATACAAACTAGATCAAGAAGACTCATAATTGATCCACAAATCAAAAATATTTTTGGTAAAAAAATAAAGCAACACAATGTATCATGTACAACATGATCTATGAATAAGATTAGATCAAAAATGGTGTCCCATAATGTAATGCATAAAAATACAATGAATTGTAGAAATATGACTAAGAAGAGGTATAATGAAAACGAATAAGCTCAAGTTATTCATCTAAGAGTTTGAGTTTATGAAAAAATATAATTGTGAAATATCTTTGTTACCATGTAAAAAAGAGAATTCATAGAATCCATAATTCTATATTAAGTAGATTTTTATTATTTATAGATAAAGAAATAAAGATAATGTGACATACCTAATCACACATATATATAGTCACAGAAAATCATCAAACATCAAATGTCCGTATTATCAGTCAAAAATGTAACGGATCAATATTTCCCTCATCACCATCACTATCATCACCATCATCATTACCCTTATCCTCATCCTAATCCCTATCCCTATCATTTTCCATGACCTCATCCCCTTCCTCATCTGAGGCCTCCTCCTTGCTCTCCTCCTCACCCCCTTCCTCCGCTTCAACCTCCTCCTCTCCCTCATCATTAGAATCATCCTCATCCTCAGCCTCTTCCTCACCATCATCATTATCAAAAATGGCATCATCTAGACCACCATAATAAATTCCACCTGGTTCACTATATATTGAACACATCGATGACATATATTCATCAAAAGCTAGTCAAACCTCTAGTGGAAGTGCTATAAATAAAACATTCATCAGTTTCATAAATTCAGTGTTTTCCCTAGAAGATTGTTCTTCCACCTTGTGGCCCTTTTTTCCTGTTATTTAACCTATTCCAACTTGGTGGCACTACAACTAGTACTTAAATAGGTCCAATACCCCATTGGGCTATACACTTCCAAGGTCGGCAGCATACTCTGCCAGGGTTCTCATCTCACCACACTATATGTAAGTGATCATTTGGCCCAAAATTGTCATTTTCCTGGGCATAATGGGCCTCTAAAGCATCATATTACATATATAAATAGATTATTAAGTTACAAAATAGATACTAAAATTTGAAATAACAAAGTAAAACTTACAATCTGCTACTGTCTTAGTTTGATAACCACACTTCCATATTTTTTTCTTCTACTTGAGCAATATAGTTTTTCTCAAGGCACTCATCCTTCAATATTCAATTATTGCCTCTAAAATGACATTGAATCTAGGAAAACATAACAAAAAATAGGTTACAAATAATAAATTTTATAACAAAAATTATATGAAAACTTTAGAAATTGAATCTATAATGGAGGAAACAATAGAATGTACAAGCCCTATAGAAAATTTTAAACAACTGTCTTACCTACTTCTTCTCATGATCTGACATCATAGTATGTCCCAATGTGTGGATGTATTTTTCAGAATCAATTTTATTTTATTTTTTATGGATGATTCCTAAAAAAATTCAATAAAACAAAAGATAGTATTAATTAAAAACATTAAAATTCTAATTTAAATACCTGAAATGTTATTAATACCTTAAACTTGGTAGTCATCCAATGAATAATCATTTATTGATACTATTATATCAGACTATCATCCATGATAGGTACCACCTCTAACTCTATGCCAACTCTAGCACACCATCCAATATACCAATCATGCTTATAGGCTCTCTATAGGACACCTAACTTCTTTAGACGTGTTGGCGATGCACCCTCAACATCGGGGAAATTAAACAAAAGCTGACAAAAAAATATTAATTCATATAAATTTAAAAATGATATATTACAATAAATACAACAGGTTTTTTACCCATATCTATGCCCAATAATTATCCTTAACTTTTTTTGGAAACTATCTCCTTGAGAGGGGATTTACAAGAATGATGTCGGAGTATTTGGAAAGCATCTCTAAAAAAACTTTGACATTACTACCCTGTTTTTTTAATTGTTTGATTGTATTCATTGTATTCCACCATCAACTGCGTGCAGCAGTTCCACACTACACAAATGTGTGTACTCCCCCTCCTCCTATCTGTAGATGTATCTTTTCTGAAAGAAAATCAAATATTATATCAATACATGTTATAATGAAAATAAATATTAGTATAAAAATTTGTTGGGGTTCTATAAATATATCTACGGCAGTCAGATCAAGGGGAATCGATGGTTCCATAGAAACTGAAGGAACACACTGTATAGGTGGATTGGGTCCCAGTGTATGCTCTGTATGCATAGACTATGGTGGAGGAGTATAAGAATATGCAATATAGAATCTCGAAGAGAAGGAAGTATAAGTAAAAGAAGAGGGCCTGGATAGCTGGCCAAATGCATGATATGGATGAGGAGTGTCAATGATCATCAGATATGGAATTGAAGGATGATGAGGATCATATGAAAAGGATGGTGAACACATGGGAGGCCAAAATATCCTATGTGTCCCTAACGACACACCAGGGTCAGAATGTGGAATATATGGTACGTTAGTGGGAGGGGTAGGGTCTAATCGGGTATGCCGACTTGATCATCTATCTCTCATACTACCCTCCCTCGTACCACTGACCTGAATACTGGGACCACTACTTGGCTTCTCGTCAAATAATTGTTGCCTCAATGGTGGATCCTACAAAAACATTTAAAACAAAATTAATCACATGACATTATATGTTATTTAAATATAAATATATATATATATATATGAAATAAAATACTCACACAATGCACTAGTGGAGGAATTCCCATCTCAGTCAGGAGACAATTGTTGTCTTTCATCCTTTTTCATCGCGTCTCTTCAATAGGTTTCATTTCCTGTATTTGAAAACAAATATACAAGTAATTATAAAAGGATAACTAATGTGAAACTCAAGAAAAATATATTAGATGGGATAGGAGGATTCATGGGTTTCGTAGGTTTGAATACAGTTCATTTCAGATACAAAATATTTTTAATCAATATTAAATCAATTTGGACAGTACGAACATTAACAACCCAAGTCAATCTACACCAAAAAATTAAGAACATGGATGGATGATTCTAATATTTCCCACAAAAAACACAGGGTTCACAATCAACTCTGACAATTGAGCTATCAAATTCATCATAAGTAATTAATGTATTGGTTCCAATGGCAATAGGGATGGTGTTAATTCCATCAACACCATAATCAAAAACATTTCTTAGAATTACTTCAATAATGACACCAAATTTAGTTCGAAGATTATATTTGATATAAGAAACTGGTTTTTTCATTGATGCAAATACATATGGTTTATCTGTAGAAATAGTGCAAGTCATGTTAATAACTTAAAATCCATAATCATTAATAAAGGTGCCCTACCATGTCATTGTATAAAACCACTATCATTTCATCATCGTGACTTGACCATGACAATAATAGTCCAATATTATTATTTTCTCAATAACTCCATAATATGCTACATTTTTAAAATGATGTCTAATATCCGATGTAATGGAATAACTATCTGTTGTGGTAGTTACCAAAACACCATCATGTTGTGTTCTAAGGTTCATTGCTTTTTCAGTGATAATAAATCGGTTCCCATTGAACAAAATATTTTTTTTGCTTCACGAACAACTATATTAAGACCCAAATACAAAGCTCTTATTTCCTTAAAAATAGATTCGATAGGAAAACTCGATACCATAAATCTAAAAAAATATTAAATATAATTAAATATTGATTTTATTTATTTAATACATCAATATTTCTACCTTCAATTTAAACCTAGTATAAAACTCTTTGTTATGAAGATTCTCTCTCCTTTTTAAAGATAAATAAAAATTCTTTCAATTTATCATTTATTAATGTTCCCCATAGATAAAAATAGAATTATTTTAATAGATATGTAAAATAACAAGAGAGGAGATAAGATATAAAACTTTAATTTACTTACTTGATGTAGTCATTGAAGAAATCATAGTTGAAAAACATAGTACGATGTGCCATCACCCACTCTTCAAGGACTAATGTCATCAGTGTATATAATCTAGGAATTCCTCCTATTTGAGGAAGTGATGGAAAATATGGTTCAATTTTATCATACTATTATTATTAATTTCTCATTGGTCTTTTCATTCTCGTAGTAAGATCAAACAAATACATTGAGTTGAAATCTATTCATTCTTGAGCCAAGTAACCATTCACGATTGAACTTTCAGGATGATTCCTATTCTAGACATAATATTTCAATGTGTACATATTTATTTAAGTTGAATACATCAAATGAAAAGCAACATGTCCTCTAAAAATTATTTCATTTGGAAAATGGATAGTCAGATGCAACAAGCATGTGAAACATTATGGAGGAAATATTTTATCTAACTCACACACAAATATTGGTTCCTATGCCAGAATATTTTGCAAGAAAGACATGGAAAGTTTCTTATCACAAAGATCTATAAACAAATGGCACATCTGAATAACCAAAACCATTATATTATTGGAAAAAGATGACAGATTTCTATTAGAATCAACTCATGAAGAAGGACATGATAATCATGAGACATCAAGGATTCATCTTCAACTATCTTCTATTGATCCATTTTGATATACTACCTAAATATCCATTAGTAAATTTAATATTCCCTAGTACTTCCATAAATTGATTTTTTTCTATTGGTGTCATCACATAAGAAGAACATGGAAAATTCCATTTATTTTAACTGATACACACAAGATGCAATTTTGTTCTAATGCCCCAATCCACCATGTCGTGACGAGATGGTAAATCATCTTTTGTATCTCCCATGACAATTGAAAGAATAGAAAGTAATATTTCACATATATTCTTTTCAATGTGCATTACGTCTAAGAAATGATATAACAAATTGGTTGATGAATACAACTCAAAGAAGACACTCCTCCTCTACCAATTGTAATAAGTATCATTGGAAGCATTCTTTATATTTCAAGATTTCATTTTACCCTACCCGAATAAAAAACTGAAATCCTTCAATTCATCAATCACATCAGTTCCAGACATACATTGAGGTGGATCATCGATCTCTATCATATTTCCAAATCTTTGACGATTGTTTCTAGATGGATGGTTCATTATCAAGAATTTTCAGTGTCCCATAAAACTAAAACTAAGGATATATTTCAGTCATCTAGATTGAGTATTATTCATAAAAATAGGACATGATATTTTTTCATTTTTTCTACATTCATACATCATTGGATAACCAGGAAAATCATTGATCGCCCACATAATGATAACACGCATCTGAAATATGTCTTTCGAACTTGCAGTGTATGTATGAACACCAACATCCCCAAGAAGTTTCCAATCTTTTATTAAAGGTTTTAGGAATACGTCTATATCTTTTTAAGGATCATAAGGGATAGATATATGTATACTCAAGAAAGTGAAAGAATTTTTCATACACAGCCATGGGGGGAGGTTATAAATGTGTATGAAAACCAGCCATGAGTTTTTCGAAGTAATAATCTTTCCAAACAGATTAAAACTGTCACATGAAATAATCAACCTCACATTACGCATGTTAACTACAAAATTAGTATATCAAGCATTAAATATCTACCACGAAAATCCATCTTCATGGTGAACCAACTCTTTATTATTATTCATTCTCTCGATATCATTCCATCACATTTTTGTGGATATTACATTAGATATGAAAAGACTATGGAGTCTATGGATCAATGGAAAGTGACACATTACTTTATGTGGCACACTGGATGGTGTTTCTTTAGCTTTTAGCTTCCATCAAGATGTTCCACATTTGATACAATCATTTCCTTCAATGGTTTCCTCTTATAATAAGCTGTAGTCTTTCGGGCAATCGTGATTTTTTTAGAAAATCCATTTTACATAATTTATTTCAATGCCATATAGTGGTTTGAGGGAATATCTGAATCATCTGAAAGTAAATCCTTCAAGAATGTAAGATTATAATATATGGAAGTATTAGAAATCTCATTCATGGTTTTCCCATGAAATAATCGAATTACAAATTTCATATTTTATATTTTAACACATTTCTGATATATTGGTGTCGTCACAACAGCATTGAATTTTTTCACTCTTTCAACATCATCATTTTCATTGGATGCATCATGTGTTCCTGTATCGAAGTATCCGTGGGTCAACATCCTTTCCTTCTCATGATGATGAATAAAAATAAACTGGTCATATATCAAATTCTCTATTCTAGCCCTCTCATTTGGATCATCATCATTTTTATATTCCATTTTCTCCCCATTGTGATACCACACACAATAGTTTGTTTGAAAAAAATATTTAGTTATATGGTAGATAACTTCTTCATAGCTCAACCAAGGACTTCCAACACAATTATAACATGGGAAGTGTATGTGACCACTATCTGAAGCATTTTCAAGTGAGAAATTTAAAACTTCTTCATATTGTTTTAAAAATTACTTGAGATCTGATCACTTTCATACATCCAAATTCTATCCGTTCTATAAAAAAATTATAATTAGTCATTTTGTGAAACCAATTAAATAAGATTGAAGATCAATAGAAAATATTTTTTTGTAAATGATAAATGTTCAATTTATATTAAAACATAACTAACACAATATATAGATACATGTTGCAACATAGAATTGGAAATTATAGTATTTTATCAACATCGATTTGAGAATGTGTAAGAGAAAAAAATAACACATAGTGGAATTTAGAAAATAGGAGGTTTAGTTCCCACATAGAACATAGTCCCATCCACATGATAGTAAACCACTACTATGAACATTTATTTAAAAATAAAATAAAATGAACCATAACATGGATTAGGTTATACATGCAATAGCTACAAAATAATAATTCTTGGAGACAACCGGCCTCTATTGTAGTTATTCATGTAAAGAATATGTAAAAATAAGGAACAAGGAGTATTAGAGTAAATTGTTTTAAAAATAAGATAAGTTATAAGTAAATATACATTAAAAACAGCCACAAGTCAAATGCAAAATGAAACATAGAGGTGAATAGTGTATTGAGTTTTTGATGAAACTCATTATTATATCAACATTGGTTGATGAATAATATTTAAATATATACCTAATATAATATTAAATGATCCATGAATCTTTCTCTTAGGTGTGGTAATATATCTTAGAAAACAAAGTGTTATGTGAATAATTAAGTAACATAGTACCCTCATATGTTCCATACACCCATTTCATTTGGGGATTTATCAAATTTATACTCAACTAATAAAAAATTATCCACTTAGGAACAATCATAAATAATTAATCATATTGATAATATTTTTTGAAAGTATTAAATGGTACGATATTCATTAAATGGTAATATATTCCTTAATCAAATTGACAATATTTTGGTGTATCATGTAATGAAATCCACTAATGAATTTGAATTTATTCAAAAATAAAACTCATTCATTAAAACTCAAGGTGTTTCAAACCCTATGAGTGTACTATCCCATACCACCAGATCAAACCACTAGAATCATTCTTCAATGATTCACATTCCGTAAAACCAACTCTCATTCAACTAAAAAGTGACCATGATTCTCATCCATGACAAGATTATCTATAAAACATTTCCCTTGGTGCTTCCTTCCCAAAAATATAAAGGAATCACACTAAGTCCATAGATTAATAAATGATCACTGGTCACTAAGGAATTACTAAAAATGAAAGAGAACATACGCATGATCTATCCATCCTAGATCCAATAAAATCATATCATAATCAACTATCTCATAAAAACCCACACCCAAAACTAATAGGTCTGGGTTTCTAATAAATCATTCCCTCTTCATATAATCATAATTCCTAAATTAACTCAAGTAATTAAAATTAAAAGGATAGGTATAATTCAACATTTATTCAATTTTACCATCACAAGGGTATCGAAATAATAAAGGTGAATCATTATCATAATGAACCATCTTCTTATCATTACGTTCAATACTTTAAACAATTAAAAATCTACAAAATTAATAAATGAACCCCCAAGTGTTAAAATACATCCATTGCACAAATGTAATTTATTTATATCATCATAGAACATCCCAAAATAAGATCCACAAGTTCTTTCCTCAAAAACACTATGGTTTGGGTGGGTATAATTCCACTAAAAAGTTATATATGAAACCCATATAAAACAATTATGGACACTTTATAGAACTAAACCTTGTGTCATTAGAAAATTCAGTCAGACATAAGAATATAAATGTCATATGAATCCTACATTCCACATATAATGAATGTACACAATACTCTTTCATGTATGGTCAATGTGCCAAAAACACAAATTACAATATCAAATCAACACATCATACTTGAGTAAATATCTTGACTATAACCTTGATAATCAAGAAGCACAATTTTATAACCCGATTAACCTATAATTAACACTGGATATTGGTTCATGACTCACCTGTTTTAGGACTATCACAATTCCAACACATTCTTATCACCATATAATTGTCCAAAAATATTAAAAAAATTAAAAAACACTCTAATATTTATTTCTAATGTCCAAAATAAAAGAAAAATAATAGAATCCAATCAGGTTCACAACAACACATCAGGTTCATGTCAACACACCTTAAATAATATCAACAAGAAGTGAGATACTAAATCATACATTCAGTATAATAAGTTATATTAAAAACCATGGGGTACAAGAGAGGAGGAGAGATTCTTTTGAATTTAGAGGGCAGGAATGAGGATCAATGATGAATGGAAAAGGAGAATCAAGAAACAAATGTTAAATATAGATGTATCATATTATTCTTTTCCATAAGAGAGCATCCTACACCATTGATCATTTAGTTCTTCAAGTATTTCATATTATGTCCTTGGTTTATACCCTTTGATTTATTTTTCAGGCATCGATTTTTTATATTTTCAACTTTATATCATTTTTTAATCTTAGCATGACCCCGAATTTAATTATATTTTTGGACCCATATATTTATATTAATTGCTACCTGATTTAAACCATGTTCCACATTATGATATAATTATATGGGATCACACCATCCCATAATGGTTTTTCACATCACTTATGTACTTTTCAGACCATTGTTCTTTTTGTTCATTTTCTTCATCCAATGGGTCCATTTTTCGACATTTTCAGTATGGTTTAGAGCACAAATAATCCCTTAAATTCATGTAGGATGTTTGATCAACCTATATATTAAATCATTAGGGGTGGATTATGGAATATTTTTGGTGGAGGGTAATTAATTAGATGTATGGAACCCTAAAAATAAGTGGTTTTCATAATGGATTTTTGATCATGTAATTAAAGATCCTATTTATTTCTAATGGAGGATGGAAATCAATATTTAAAAATAACTCCCCCCCATAGAATAAAAATATTATTTGTTGTAAAATAGTTAATAAATTGGTGAAAATCATATATATTTAATCTATGTGAGGAAATACATCGGGTTCTATAAAATCATTTACTACACTCCATGTATCATGAAGGAATATGTTCCATGTAGTCTTGGATTTCTGGGATGAAAGTGTTTTGGATGAGCTAATTATTAGCCACCCAATTTTATGGCTAACACATCATGTGATATTACCCATGAAATGAATCCATGTTCCAATGGGCTATTTATAGCACCCCATCTGGCCAATCATACATTGCACCATAAGGGATTGGCCATGTATATTTACATGACTATCCAAGTCATGTAATGTGTGTACATTCCAATGCCCCTAGATTATTTTAGAAACTATGTGAACCCTTATACACACCATATGAACCCTTATACCATGCTCTCATTATTGTAACCATTAATAAAAAATAATTAAACAACGTCATTAGTTATAGATAATCAAAGTGAACATAAATCAATAATACTATTGGATATATCAAGAAAAATTAAATCTTATTGTCTTACATCCCAAATGACCACCTACAAGACTTATTAAGGACTACACATATCAATCCTTTCAAACAAATCAAAATAGAAAACAAAAAATTTTAGATGAAGAACAAATAATACTAAAGTTTCACTTACAGATTTGAAGTGAAGAAGAAAAATATTTCTTGATTTAAGATGGACTGATTGGTGGAATAAGATTGACAGGATGTGGAAGTGGGAGCATTGATATAGGGCATAAATCAAGCAGATAGGAAACTGGAGGTCTGATCTTCATTTAGGGAAAATCATTCCCAATGGTTTTTTAAAACATTAGGATATATATTGTATCCCAACGATTTTTTAAAATCCATTGGGAAATATTTGAAAAAGGGAGACTATCCCAATAGTTTACTTAAATCATTGGGATAGATTGATACTATACATAGTATAGAAACGGTTTATAGAAATTATTGGTATAGTCCCATTATATGAATGATTTTTTCAAACCATTGGTATATAAGTGTTCTTATATAGCCCATTTACAGTAGTGTTTTCTATACGGACCCCACCCTCGTCAAGCACTATGTGCCGACACCTGAATAGTTACATAGGAGGTGTTTTTTCAAAATCCTGGTGGGAGAATGAAGTAATTGATTCCCACTTCATATTCCAGGATATGAGAAGGACATGCACAGGTTGTGATGGACAACATTCAAAAATGTTGTTTTCAAGTAGTGATGTGATGAGATGTGATGACCCAAGTGTGTGTGGGTGGGATTGGATGTGTTGTGATGGTCCAGGTCTATGTGAGTGGGATGCGATGAGTTTTGATGTTATTCGGAAGAGGTTGGAGTCCAAAAAGGTACGTTATTATGGTATGAGAGCGGAAATTCATTGGGAAAGTAGCGCATGGTTCCCTATCATTGATATGCTTCATATTATATTATTACATGTGGATTCATTATTTGTTGAGTGAGAATTGGTGAGTTGGGGTTTGGTTAGTTGACATGTTTTGGTGTTTTTAGGTTTTAATGTTTCATTATAGGTGCATTATCATTCTCTTTTAATATGTGTGTGGTAGTACTTTTTTTCCTACCAAGTATACTTATATTCTCACCCTATGTATATAAAATTGTTTTTATGTTTTTATGGAGGACTTCTTAGACTGTTCTGGACATTACTATCTTGAACCTTTAGATATTTTACTATGTCACTACCTTATATTTTTTTAGGCTTTCAATTAGAGAATTTAGTCTATATCTGGTTTATTTAAACAAGAATTTTTGGATGATTTTCGGTTTATTTAGATTATTTCAGGGGGTATTTTTCATTTGATTAATTATATATCCTTGTATTTTTTTTATAGAGGTAAATTTCTCCCATATTGTGGGATTTTTATACCCTTATTTCCAATATCCAAACTGAGGCCTGTTGTAGGTAGGACTTTGGGATCATTATATATTTCCCTTTATTTTGTAATCATTAGTGGGATGGGGTCCTGAAAAAATGGTATCAAAGGTGATGGTTGAAAGATATGATGGAGTTCTAAGTTAGGCGCAATAAGGATTGAATGGGTTGGTGTGGATATGATGCTAGTTGGCCTTGGTGTGTGACATAGGCTAGGGAGAGTAGATATGACACAATATTTTAAGACCCCCCACGATCCAATACAAGGACTCTGAGCCTACCAAATTAACATGTGAGGTGGAACCACTTGTAGGGTAGAGACCTATGAGATGTACATGTATCATGATGACTTCTGTTCATATTTTAATTGGGTGATATTGAAAAGTTTAAATTAATGAAATAATTAATTAATTTTTTTTTGTATTTCTATCACATTTTCTCATGATATTATTGTTAATAAATTGTTAGAGTTTTTTGAATTATTAATTTAACCAAAAGGAGAGAGTAAATTGATAGTTAACTAGCCTGAGCAATTTTTTTTAAACCTTCTTGAGGTCTGAATTTTTTGTTTCTGTTCCTATTATATCATGATTATTAAATAATTGAATATTTATTTATTTTTTAGAAATGTATATCATTCCATCTAGTTTTCTAAATTTTTTAAATTATAAGGGAAGAATTATTAGTTTATTTTTTGTGATCAATTAATTAATTTTTAACATCCTTATAAAGCATGTAACATTAAAGTATATTTCACACTGGCATGATAAAATAAAATATTTAAAAACCACTCTTAGACATATTTTAGTTTCCATGTTAGTTATTATTTCTTTTGTTGCTTTCCATTTGTAAATTTTTAGGAACATGTTATATGAAATTTTTATAAAACAAGGTTTTAACATTTAAATTATGAAATTTATAAAAATGACCATTTTGATTATTGATAGTTACTTTGAATTTTTAAACCTTGAAAATAATAACTTTATCCTTATTTTATCTTGATTTCAATTCCATCGTAATGGTATAAGCATATCTTGTAAGAATGTGTTAGTGTACAAATACATGTGAAATTTAGTCCTAAATTTTGTAAAATGATAAAAATATTTTTAGTAGCATGTTGACACTAAAACTATTTAAGTTATTAAAATTATTATTTTATTACTGATAAGAATTTTTATGTAATTAAATAATCCTACCTCACATGTTACTACATGATTAGTTTGTTATGGGAAGCAAGACTATAGTTGAAAACATTTTTTTGTAACTAGGGAAATTATAGTATGTGAGACTTGGGCATGTGGAATGTTTAATATGTTTTATTTAAATATGTAAGTACAAAAATGTTATCCTTATTTCTATATATAATCAGGTTTTCCAAGTCCATGAAATGATTAAATAATGTTTAGTTCCGGAATTATTAATCTTGAAACATAGTAATACAATATGTACAGTTTTAATTTTGTTGTCAGAAAGAACATTTTATTTTTAAGATTATGATGGCATGTTGTTTATATAATATAGTATATTAATTGAACATAATAACATAGAACACACAAATTTTCAAATAATTTTACAAATATGATGTTTTGTTTATGGTTTCATTGATATTGTTTAATTTAAGTGTTGATATGTCTTGTTGAAAATAATGGTTGTTAGAAATATTTCTTATAGTATGATTGTTATGTATTACGAGAAAATTGATGTGACATATTGATTAAACTCAACATGTATTAAAATTATAATCACTTATTTATGGTAAATGAAACGGTTTTTATGGAAAATTTGAAATCGTGTGAGAATACCCATGCTAAATAATGAGTTGAATTTATGTAATCCCCTGAATGATTATAGAAATAAGAATGGATTATTACTATATGATTTTGTTCTTATTATGTTATCTTGGGAGATGTGTGATTAATAACATCAATAATATTAAGTGGGTAAATTTTTATCCCTAAGAGAGACACTTTATACTTTTACACTGTTGAAAACATGTGGGCAAATCAGTGCCACCCAAAGTGGATAATATAACGACATGGGAAAGGGAATTTCATGATTTCTTTGTTTTGGGATTTGATGTGTGATGATAGTGGTAATAATTGGTTTGGTTGGTCTATAAGATTATATGAATCAATTGGTTTTCTAAAAATTGTGTTTTCTTATGGATTGTAAGGCTGTGAGGTGATGTGGTTATATGAAATGTCTCGTAGACTTTTTTGTTAGTTGGTAAGTTTGGCTAGTGGTTGTATTGTTAAGTGGAGGTTAGGTGTGATTGATGAGAAGTGTGTTTGTTATGTAAAGATGGATTTTTTTTTGTTTAGTGGGGTGATTATGTTGATGGAATCATTTACCTCCCGTAAAAAGGTTAACTACACAAAGTTGATAATAAAAGAAATGGGTTGTTTGGAAAACCATAGAACTAATGAAGGATGGTATTTTCTCCAACACAAACATATTTTATTAAATGAAGTAAATGTTTAACTACTATCTTATTGTTTGGTTCTATTGTAATTTATCTCATATTGATGACACATTTTATGAACTCAAACATATTAAGATAGGGAAACTATTTCCCATGTCAAGACATGTTATATTACTCCATGTTTTAAAGTAATTTGAGTGAATTAGTGCCACCCATGGAGGATAATATCATTGTGTAGTGGATGAGTTCTATTGATTTGCATTCTTATATTAGCTCTGTATATGTTAATATTAGTTTTTTTTGGTTGAGAAATTTTTTGTGAATTTTTTTCATGCGTGTGATCTAAATAATTAATTATTTGTTAGAAAACTTAAGACAAAAATTTTTAAAATATGGATTGTCCAAACCTTATGTTTTTTTTCTTATATTTCATGTCATATTTAAAATTTTAGATACTAAAAATTGGTATGAAATAAGAGGCATGGGTAAAAAACATTCATTTTTTTAAACAAAATGCATCGAATTATGAAAAAAATATTTTAAAGGCTTTGAAAATATTGGTTGGAAAAAATCCTTAAAATAAAAAGTGATTTTATTTTAAATTAAGTGTTATTATGAAAGTAATGTACTTTTTTAAAACTATTAATGATGAAATGACTATAAAGGAATGTTTTTTTCATAATTGGTTGGTATTTCTAGAAGTGTTTTGTTATAACCATTTCTGTGACCTTATTCTTATTAGAGTAGTATCTCCCCTGAGATATTTTTTAAATTTATTAAGTACATTTACACTTTCTCCCATGTGCTTGATGTGTTCCAAATATAAAAATAATCATAAGATCTACCTCATGGGTTGGTTTTTCAGGACATTATTCTCTTTTCACTCTGGTTTTGTTTTAATTCTCAAGGATGAGAATTGATTGATAAGTATCTAATGTAAAGGTCCAGAAAATTCATGTTCCTTGATTTTCCATTCTAGGGTGTTTCATAGTGATTCAGTGGTATGGGTGGTTTTGAAAAAAAAATTCAAATCACTTCAAAATGAGTATGATAATTAATTATTATTAATTTTTTAGTTTTTAATTTTTTTGAAATTTTTCTAAAAATGAGTTAATTTAGGACACTTTATTTAATTTTAGGCAATTCAATATTATTGAATTTAAATATATTTTTTTCAAAATTTTAGTTATGTGTGTTATATTAAATATTGCACAATATATTATATGTGTGTGTAAATATGTATATTTACATGTTTCATTTTGTAATTAAACGTTTCAAAAATTATTTGTGTTACAAGATGTGAGATATATATATCTATACACACATATGTATATTTATATCTTCTTGCACATATACATATATATTAAATTTACATATATATATATATAATGAAATTATATGAATAACATGAATTATTATATATGTATATAAATACATATATGTGTGTGGGAATATATATATATATATTGGCAAGTAATATATGTGTGTATTGTTTTATATATATATTTATGGTGTTAAAAAGGTAGATATGGAATGATTTAATAATAATAATAAATTTAATTTTAATATGTGTTGTGTAATAAAGATAACAATGATGATTTGAATTAAATAGAAGAGAGGGAAATTGTAAATTAAATTTGATACTCGGGAATAGTGGGTGTGTGAGAGAGTTCTGATTTTAATGGTAGAAAACATTGTGAATGAATATATTGAAGACATATAATAATTAAAAGGAAACAAAATAGATGGTTTCATTGGATTTATCATAAAATAATTATTACTTTTGTAGCATACAAATTTTTTATTCAATGTTTAAAGGGTTTTGTTAAATAATATTAGACAATATATTACACAAAAAATAAAGACCTAGAATATAGGGTTTTGAAAAATTTGGAAACACTACATATAAATAAAAATTGTTACACATCATGTTAGATCCTATAAATGTTTGTAAATATATATTTATACAATTTATATCAGTAATAAATGTTGGAAAAACATTTTTTATTGAAATGTTTTATGTATTTATAAATATATATAAATATTTATATACCAAATTATTATATATATATATATCATATGAATTTATATTGTAGTTACTTTATATGTGTATTAAATGTATATATACATATACAGTGTTATCAAAAAGCATTAAAATATGTTTAAAAATTTCACATTTACATATATATATATATATAACTTCTGGAATGAAAAAAAGAAACATATAAGGTTTAAAAACAGTATTAATTTAAAAAATAAATAAATAAACACTGATTTTAGAAAAAAAACCAATATCGATATATATATATATATATATATATATTAGGTCATTATATATATATAATTTTATGTGATTTTAAAAAAATAGAAGGAAAATATTTTTAAAAAACAATGAAAAAATGGGATGAAAAAAAGTAACAAAAAAAGTGTATTGACTCAACTATTAAAATAAAATAAAATTTATAAAATGATGAGTTTTTTATGTTTGAAAAAAATGTGTGGCTTGTAGGATTTAAATTGATTGGAGAGAGAAATAGTTTTAGTTTTATAAATTTAATAAAATGAACTCAAATAATTAAAAGGGTGTTTTAATGTGGGTAAAATGTGTGAATTACTTGAAATATAATAATAGTAATAAATGGGGAGAATTAACGGGATGGTAATTGGATTTAAATAATAGGGGGTAATTGAAATATCAAAATTAAATTATAAATTGTGTAATAGTATTTGAATTAAATTTGGGTATTGTGTAAAAATAGGAGAAAACATGAGATTTATGGAATTAAAGTGGGAAAATTGTTTTAATTAATTAAATAAGATATAATTATGAGATTGGAGAGTGAATGTAGTAATTTTGGATTCAAATAATAATAATTGAGTATGAAAGTGTTAAAATGTGTTAAATTAATGGGAAATCGATTTTATAAACTAAATGATATTTTATAATTAACTGATTGGAATTTATTGTGATTATTCATGTAAGAGAGGAGTTTTTTATGTAATTTCATTATAATTTCTTGATTTAATTAAATATAATTTTATCATTTAAATAATTCAATATGGAGAATGGGATGATTATGGCTTCACACCAGACATCGAGATCATTGTTTTTCATCTTTGTTGGGTATGAAAATCAAGGTATGGGATCATTTGTTTCTCATTTAGTTTTATCATGTGGGTGGGGTAAAGATTTTCCCCTCATTTGGAATATTGTGGTGCTTGATAAATTAACATAATAAATCGATTTAAATGAAATTGATGCTGAAGGATTTTTAGATCATCTTCGTTTATAGATTTTTATTCATTGATATTGTGAATTTTATGGGCTAGATAAATTGTTCAATATTGTGTTCATTGTGATATTTTTTATGGAATAAATGAAAAGTTATAAAAAAAATGTGTGATGATTTTTAACAAAAAAAAGTGAAATTGGAGAACTACTTATATCTGGTTTACAAAATGTTTTCCCGGAGATAATTATGGTTTGTGTGAGAATATCTTTATAATAAATAAGTAAAATTAATGTAACTCCCATACTAGAAATGAAAATTTGAAAAGTGGTTGATCTAGGTGGTTTTGATGTGTGCTTGTGTGTGATTGTGATGTGGTGTTGTTGTAGTGGATGTGAAGAGGTGTTGTGATATGACATAGGTTGAAATGACGAATGAATGAATTGAATTAAGAAATATGGTTTAAGTGGTTGATGCATAAATGTGAGATAATGGTCTCGATAAATAAATTGGATTAACGAATGTTAATGGGTGTTAAATGGGAAATCTGGAAAATTGTTTGTTTAAAATTATATGTAGCTAGTGGATTTTGGCATGTTTATAAGGTGTTGTAATTTTAGAGGTTATAGTGAAAGTGGGAATTCTATTAAATGGTTGGTACCTTGGGTGTGAACCCGTAGTATGGGATTGTGTTATTTTATACCAAATTTATATAACCTACAAATTCTTGTTATTTTCATTATGAACCCCACCCCATTCGATCACTACGGGAAGATATACACATATTACCATGGGTGGTGTTTTCTCTAACATCACGATAGAAGGATTAATGACTGGCTACCTTCTCTTCCTCTCTACATCATCAATAAGATGATAAGGACATCCATAGGATGTGATGTCTAGAAGTTAGAAGTGTCGAGGTTGAGTTGTGATGTGATGATATGTGATCTCCCAAGTGTGTGTATGAGGGATGTGATGTGTTGTGATGTCTCAAGTGTGTGTGGTGTGGGATGTGATGTTGTGTGATGTTATTTGGAAGAGGTGGGAGTACCAGGACATACATCGTTGGGGTGTTTGAGAAACAAAATAAGTGGGAAAGTGGTGTGGGGAGCCCTATCATTGATATTCTTTATATTATTTTATCACACTTGGAAGCATTATTTGGTGAGCGATCCATGGTGAGGTTGGGGTTTGGTTAGTTTACATGTTTAGGTGTTTTTAGGTTATGATTTTTCCTTATATATGCATTAGCATTAATTTTTCAAACATTCTGGAGAGTCCATGGTTATCCTATTGGGGACACTTGGATTCTCAACCTAGTCAAATAAATTTGTTTTTAGTTTATCTAGGAGTAATTCATGGATCATGATGGACATTACTAGCTCAAAACATCAGAGATTTTGTTATGTCACTGCCTTAACTTTTATTTTGTGACTTTTATTTAAAGATTATTATATACATCTTTTTTATTTATACATGAATTGTGGGATAATTTTGGTTTTATTTATGTTATGTCGTGGATATTTTTGTGGTTAATTCATTCTGTCTCCCGATCTTGTTTTCTTATAGTGGGAAATGCCTCCCATAGTGTGAGATTTTATACCCTCGGTTCTAGTCTCCAACCAAGGGCCTACAAGAGGCAGGAATCAGTAGTAATTATGTCTCTCCCGTCATTTAGGTATCCTTAGTGGGAGGGGGTGTGTCATTTTCAATAATATCTTATAACTTGTGTTGATTTTAATGAATAAATTTCAAAATAAAAAGGTAATTTCATCAAGAATAATTTTTTTGATCATTTATGGTATTTTTATTCATCATTGATAATAACACTTATATTACATATGCTTCACTTGTTATGTGTTTTAACAACACCATCCATATTAATTATCCTAATGGTTTATGATCATTTTTATTGGTAATGTAATATGTTATAAAATAATCAAAATAGAAAACCTTATCCTGGTTTTTTCTATGGTTTCTTCCAAACAAGAGTGGTTCCAAATATTTTATAAGGATTTGATCTGAACTCCTTAAAATAAAAAAATTTGTGACATTGAAGTTAGCATTGTTTATAATGACTGTATTTTAAGACCTTTAAATAAAATATTGTTTTTCAAGATTCATTAATGGATTATAAAATTAATCTAATAACATCAAACAATTAATTTAAATGGGATTTTTTCATGTATTCTTTTTATAAACATTATTACATCACATTTTTGGATATTATGATTTCATAATACGCATTGTATATTTGTAAAATATTTAATTTTTACCCAAATAATATACCATTGAAAAAAAATTATGCTAAACTCACCATTGGATAATTTAGATGTATTAGATTAAAAAATAAAATTTATTTTATCCAAATAATATAGATTATATGATATATTTCCCTTTTTAATATTAATTCATACTTAATGAAAAATAGTTGTTTTTACGATATTAACCACATGATAACACTTATTAATATTATATTGTTATTTATTAAATTACATTTTATTTTGTATTTAAATAAATATTATATAATTAGAATATTTTTTTCAGATAACATTTATTTTCCAAAATATGTAATTTATCAAAAGTGTGGCTTAATTGGGGATATATATTACTCTGAAATACTATTTTGATTTCATGGTTTTATTATCTTATTTTTATCAAAAACATTACATAATAACTTACAAAGGAATAAAAAAACTGGATAAAGAAAAACATTATTTCTTCTAAATTAAAATTACAAAATTGGTAATGCTATAGTGTAGATTCATGACCTCATATTACACTATAATATTAAGTAAGGGTAATGTTTGAAATAGTGACACCATCATGGGGTGGTTTAGAGAACATGGATTTCTAAATTATCTCCATTTAATTTAAATTACAACATAATTAGTTTCAATCATGCATTAGTTACTGATTCATTGATTGGGTATGGTTAAGGGAAAATATAAATAATTCCATCTCCCTGAGAAACTATGATTTATGGGCTTTATATGATACATTCCAACGGGTTGATTCCATCACTTTTTTGGTTTGTGTAAAATGGATTTATCATAAGCCTTAATATATTACAAACATAATGGTCACTATAAAATAGTTTTATTATCAACAGTTATGAAACATAATGGTCCTTTAAGTTCTATAGGATATAACATATAGTGGTCCAGAATTCCAAAAGTAGTGTATTTGCTTTCTATAAAATCATTAATTAATAAATAATTTATTCATTTAAAATGGGAATATAATTTATAAATTATTGGGTTGCTTCATTCTTACCCTATTTAGAATTATTATCGTCAAAATTTAATTTCGTACACTAAAAAAGATAAGGTCACCTATGTTTCATCACCTATTCCGGTACCCATGTTGCTTCCTCATACTTCTGGTTCCACCACATTTCTTTTAATAGGTGAATTTTATTATTTTGCAAAACATTGTAACAATGACATATGATCTTCAATAGCTACTCCTTGTATGCATTTCCATTATCTAGGGGCAGAACCTATGGATTTAGTACATGTGTGGTGTTTTCTATGTACATCCTGAAAATTGAATAATATAACACATGATGTACTTGGAAATGCTTACACCAGAACATTAGTCGACTATCAACCTCTCTAATGTGATAAGAATCTCACGGGGAAGATGTATCATGGATATTATTCCCTTTCAAAACAAACCTCATGAATTTCTTCTATAGTGACTTGAAAATAAAAACTTTTTCTCTGACTTCAAACACTAGGTATCATCGGTTGTTGTCTATATATAATTTATGTTGACTATGAGAATATTTAATATGAATTGGAATGGTTTGAAACTTCTCTACCATCTCTTGTATAAGATAATGTCCCATCACTTCAAGTCTCCTTCATCATCCTATCATGTCGATGTCTAATAAATGTTTTCATATGAGGCCTCAAATGGTTCTATATGAATTCTAGAATGGAAAATACTGTAATAGGAGAACTCCACTAGGGTAATGTGCTCATCCCAAATCCTTTTAAATATATTGAATAATATATCAGGATATCCTCTATAGTTTGAATGGTTAGTTAATAATGACTATCTATTTGAGGGTGATAAGAAGTACTAAAACTCATCTCGGTATCCAACACTTGATGAAGGATTCTCCAGAACATTGAGGTAATCCTCTGATATTGATCATATATAAGTGAGAGTGTCACTCCACGATGCCTTATCAGTTATTTTACATATATCTAGGTGAGTTGTTCAAGAGAGAAATCATCATTAATATTAATGAAATATGAAGAAATTGTAAGGTTATCGATAACTATTCAAATGGTTCTATTTACATTAGATTTTTTTGGAGTATTTTGATTAAATCCATGGCTATGTTTTAAAATTTCCATACTTTCATGGGAATTGGTTTCATCATAACCTTATCCTTTTATAATTAATCGATGGATTTTTGGAATAAAATAAATTTAGATACATCTTCTGTAATATTCATCTTCATGTTATCCTACAAGATGTTTTTCATTTTAACAAAATACATAATAGTTCTACCTATATGAATAGAGAAGGGGGATCTATGTCCATTATCTAGATATATCTTCTTCTATTTTTGTTTTTATGGAACTCATTTAGGGTTACGAACCTTTTAACTTCATCTTTATAAAGTTAAAACTTTTTAATATTCACTACCTTTTGGTCTAGCCCCTCATCATGTTTCAAGGCCTCCTTGATGAACTCAAGAATAGATTGCTAAGTAGTTATTTGAAAAAGTTAGTATGAATGTCTTTTTATTATCCCATATTCCCTCCTTTTTGTGTACTATAATATTTGATTCCTTTCAATCCTCAACATGGATATGTATTCATGATCCATTATACAAAGAGCATGTTCCAATTTATTCATTTCAAAAGATGGTAATGGATTGATTTTTTTTAATAATTTTTAATCTATAAAAAACTTATTTTGGGGAATTTTTTTCCATTTTTTTGAATATATACATGATTATTTTATGATAAAAAAATATTTCACACTTCTCCTCATAAATATAATGTCCCAAAATCATCAATGTGAAGTCACAAAGGTCAATTAATGGTCAGTAATTTAGAAGTTCTTATCATTGATCATTAATTAGTGGGATGAATAGTCTATCACTTTTCTGTATTTCTTGAGTAAAAAACTAAATCCCTCTTTGGAGGAATCCCTATAGATAAAAAAAATTCCCTAGTAATAAGTAATATTAGCACAATTTTAGTGATTATCATATTCATTAACTCTTCAAATCTCTCCTCATGTTCAATAATCCATAAAATCATGACTCCCATCAATATTATCTTAATTGAAGGGATTTCAAATCATTGGATGTTTCTCACAAATCGATAATAGTACACAACTAATAAAAGGAAACTATGATTTTACATAACTGTTGTTTATTAGGTCCATCCTTGAATTTCATTTTTTTAAGGATCTACAAATATCCATTTTCTTATTATAACATTCCTCAAGAGTGTTAATCAATCTATCTATAACTTACATTTACTATATATCGCATCTAACTTGCCTTTTCTATAACACCCCAAGGTTTTAAAAATAAATATAGAATTCAATTTTATAATCTATCCATTAAACACAACTTTTCCTCTTCAATGTTTTGAATTCCGAAAAATGATCATCTAGAGTTGTGTTTTGTAAGTCATTTGGAGTCTGATAGAAAAAACTTGATTTTTAGTGAATAGTAACATACCCATATGAATAGTAATATGAATATTAATATGAACATTATGAATAGTAATTATTATTATTATTTTATTTTCTTAAGGCAATAATATATTGAGATCTTAATTAGTTTTGCAATGAGAAATAGAACTAATTTCACATTAAGATTGTTATTTTTCGAATTAACTATGAACATATTTGAAAATTAAATTAATAATATTTAGAAACTTATTTTGGAAAAATTGATTTCACTTTTTAATTATAAACTTTGCAAAATGGTTAGGGTGAATTTTGGGAATTTTTCTGAAAAAGTTGATTTTTAAGCGAATAGTAAAAAATACAGTTTTTAGTTTCGGTGTGTTAAGGACATAATTATTGATATAATAATGATGTCAAAAATCTGGTTGAATTTTTTGTAGTTAAATAATATGTGAGGTGTCCCAAGTGGCTTAAACCATGATAAAATACCATGGGAAAGCCCATGGTTTTGCAAATACCACCCATGAGGTGTCCCTTGGAAATTATTAAAATAATCCTTCACTTTTCCTATAAATAAGAACTCTTCCCTTCATTTAATTCCTTCCCAATTCTCACCCAACGATGTTCTGGACTCCTTACCTCTATATTAGTCCTCCCAAAGTCTCCTCAATCCCCCAAGGTCATAACCTTCAAGTTCTAAGGGTTACACTACAAGGTAAGAAAATTCTCAATTTCTTTCTTTTTTCCTTTCAAGTTCTCTTTTATGTGGTATATCTTTCAAGTTTCCATACCATGTTCTTATTTTTATTCTTTTTCATGATCTAATCTATATTATGATTCATTTCTGGATAGTTGAACCTTGTACCATCTCTTTTTAATATTTTCCAAAACCATGTTGTGTAGCCGTTAGACTGCCGAATTTTTGTAAGCTTTTTCAAAATTATTCTTTTATTTTGAGTTATTTATTTTTTATTTCTTCATCTCTTCTTACCCAAGATGAATGAAATATCAAGAATCTTTTATATTATTTATTTTTTCATGTTCATGAAAAATCCATCATCAATCTTCTTCTTTTCCCCCACATGTTCAGGAATTAAAAACATTGTCTGTGATGCATCAAATTACTGATATCGTAGATGATGTAATCTAAATTTCCATTAATTCTTTCAAGTATGGTCATGAAACCATTTATATGGTTGAACCAGGTTATAATATATGTGTTATGACTCACCCATGGTTCTTGAATTGTTTTTTACTCATGGTTCAAATTTATAAGCCAAAATGAGGTTGTTATTATCAAAGAACCATTAAAACGATCTAAACAAACATCATTAATGTTTTAACTAATGAATCATCATCATGGTATATAACCCAAAACCATTATAAGATAATTTATATCTTCAAAATTCCATTAATAATATGTATTAAAAATTATGTATATTTAACGATGTTTCAAATGAACTTCCATTCATGGAAACAAGTAAACAAACAATGAAAACCAAGGAAGAAAATGCTTCCAAAACATGAAAATTGAACCAATTGAACCCATAGAAAGGGACATGAATGAACCTAATAAGGTTATACTAAATCAATTAAATGTATAGGAGGTTCTATAAATATTAATTAATGAAGCTAAATTTTATTATTAAGGTCATTAAAACAAATGAAGAACACACTCGAGCAAAAGGTAAGGGGTTTCTCAACTCACTTTCATTTCTGTGAGATTTCCATTGTTCGCCAATTATTCCTTATATTTGGTAAATGTGTACTTTAATTTGATATATAATAACATTATCCTATTTATATTCATTTTATTATATGATTCACTTGATGGTTATTAAGTTCTGGTTTTACGGTTTGACCAATTATATTGTGGTAAGGGACTTTGTCTCAGTTGCCGTTTTCGTTGTGACTATCTTTGTATTTATTGATGCTCGTTTCCATCACCGAATATAATGAATGAAAAACGGGAATACCTTGAACTCAAAGTGATTCATCCTTTGAAGAAACATCAAAAAATTGACAAAGGTATGAACATAAATTCAATTGCACTTGGGTCGTGCAAGTTCCACCAAGGTCACGCACGTATACCTAAGCGCCGCATTATGGTCACACAGGTGACTTGTGCTCCCTAATTGATTTTCACCCAGGGTCTTCAGTAGCCAATAAATACCCCCATTGGGCCCCCCATTTTAGAGAGGAAAAATTCTAGAAACTCATATTTGAGCTCCTGATGCCCTAGTCTCTTCTCAAAGCTTCATAACACTTCTAAAGTAATTTATTACCTAGAATGGAAGATATAAAGAGGGGGAGTAAGGCCTAAGTGTTGAAACTCATCAACACTTGTGCACCTAAGTGGCCAGACCTTAAGGGAAATGACCATAATTGCGCGCTGCCTTACCCTTTCAACAGAACTTGTGCACCACCCTTTTGGAATCCTCTAAGGATAATACTAAGGGCTTGAGTCAAGTCTCGCCCAAGTATTACCTTAAGGGTTGACCATTGCGCAAGTACCCATAAGTCACACAGGTACACCTGTGCGACTTGGACTTGCGCGCCCAAACATGACTTGCACGCCCCTCTCTTTTTGGGTTCCCTTCCAGCCCATTTTACCTCTCTTATTCCTATCCACCTCTCCTATTCAAGATTCAGCCTTTAAAACCCTCTTTAAAGCCATTTCCTTCGGTACTGTTCCCTTGTGTGCTTCCTTATCTAAAAGGAATTATAAGGAACATCTCTCAAAACCTAGCGATTTACATATCTTTATGTCACTAAGGTTAGAAATTTCATTCATTCATCCTCATCCTTTAAGATGTGGGAATACTTAACATGGGCCTCCTTTTCAAGAGTAAGCCCCAGTCCAAGTTCTCATTAATTTGGGCATCCTTCTTAGGAGTAATCCCCAAGTCCCCTAATCATGGGCATCCTCCTTAGGAGTAAGCCCCAGTCATAATTTCCCAAATCTGGGCTTCCTTTTCAGGAGTATCCCCAGTCTCAGAATTCCCAAATCTGGGCATCCTCCTCAGGAGTAAGCTCCAACCATAATTCCATTAACCTGGGCTTCCATTTCAGAAGTAAGCCCCAGTCTCAAAGTCTACAAATATGGGCATCCTCCTTAGGAGTAAGCCCCAGGTCCCTTAATTCTAAAATTCCATTAACCTCGGCCTCCTCCTTAGGATTAAGCCCCGATTTTCAAATCCTTTTAACCTAGGCCTCCTTCTCAGGAGTAAGCCCCAGTCTTAATTTCTCTTAACCAATATTAATTTACTTTTGATCTGGGCTTCCTTCTCAGGAATAAAACCCAATCATAAGTCCCTCTTAATTTGGGCATCTTCCTCAGGAGTAATCCCCAAGTTAGAGTACCCAATTTCCATAAAAGCATATATTACTTTATAGACCCTTTTCCCGGACTTCTTCTTTGAAATAAGTCTCGATCTCTATCTATTTGGGTAGTCATACATACATAATCCCCACATCATTTCTTATGATTGCATCTTTCTTGGCACAATTGTATGGTTTTACCAATACCTCTTGTTTCTCACTTCGAGCATTACTCACGTGAGCTTAGAGTGTAAAATTAATTATGAAATCTTTCCTTGATCCATAAGTCATACAAAAACATCATACTCTCTTACTCGAACTATGTGGGTTATGATTCCTTTTCTAAATAAAGCATACGTAGGTAGCCCATCTGCATGTACGATCCCAACTCTGAAATAATCCATGTCCTTCTGAATGACAATAAACAACAAGTGCCCCAATGAGTGGCTTTAAAACCCACTATGGTCATCATAATGACCAAGATACTTTTATATAATGTATTAAAGGATACCATTGAATAAGAATCTCTAACAAATACAGATGATTATCTATCAATGAAGAACCTCAAATACATATAAAACATTCTCTAAATTTTCTACATATCAATCATTGATTGTCAGATCTAAAGGAAATATAATTTTATACTTGGTAATTTAATAAGGATTCATGATCATAACTTAAATCTATAAAGAGATTCCCAGAATAGACAATAATTCCCCTCAAAAAGGTGTGTTGAGTCCGACTACCCATCCTATTGACCGATGAAAATTCTTAAGTCTCATCGGTCCATAACTAATGAGCGCCTACCTTTGGAAAGTAGGTCCTAGTGGATATAGAATAATTAGATGTTTCCGGTTCTACGAACAAACCCATTAGAAATTTCTTGGAAAGTTTGAACCTTAAACAAACAAGGTCATTCCAAATTCCAGAGGAAACCAAAAATGGTGAACCCGACGTGAATCCTTAACCAAGTTAAAATGATTTTTCCCTATTCGTTAGGCCCCTATTTAAACTTAATGAGAGGGCCAACAAGACAATCAATAATATATGTACTTATCCAAAAGATGTATTGGTCGGAATTATCTTGATTACGTCTGTTATATCAAACAAGAACTCTTTTCCATGATCTTCTGCATTACCGAAATGGATTCTCTTAAGTTCACACCTATGAATACTTCTGATGTGAATACTTCTACTGGGAATGCCTCTACTGTTAATCCTACTGGATCGTCATCCGCTCTGAGGACAAAATCACCTACTCTACGTCTTCAATGATGGGTATCAAATGCACTGGTTAATGAGGGCCATCAAAACTATACTATTCCGACACTATAGGCTTCTCGACAAGCCCTCCAAGTCAATAATTCACCCTGGTCATCTAGACAGCAACGACCAGCGATCAAGAATCAAGTGGTGCCTACCACCGTCTCCAACTATTTTGAGTCATTATCCTCGGAACGCAATCACCATTTACTCCCATATTCTGGGGAAGTGAATGAGAAAGTCCCTCAGGGCCTTAATTCAAGAAGACAAGAGTGATTCCTGAGATCTCCCATCAACAATCGCTGCCAGACTCGTGCGGCAGTGCACCCTCAACATGATGAGGGTATCATCTCTAGGAGTTTGGCTCAGGTTCCTCGAACCCAAGTAGGAATGATGAACCAACAGAGGCGAAGTCCGGTCAACAATGAGCAGGTTCTCATCTCTTCCATCTCCGGAGAAGTCCACCAACCTAACTTGGTGGCAAGAAACGAGCAGGCACACACACCCATCCATTTTAATTCCGCTGTCCAGCAGACTCATATGGCAGCAGCACGCCAATCCCTCCAGGAAATTCCTGCAGAGTACTATAGATAGAAACATACACCTTTTTATAAATCATCATCTAGTTAGGAGGCTTTTCTGACTACATATGATGGAGCCCGCCAACCTAATGTGTTGACAACTGGTAAACAAGCACATACACCTGCTTACACTCATCAATCCTGCTAGCAGCCTCATCTGTCAGTGTTGAAGGAAGCTTGTCAACCATGTTTGTTGGAGTGAAATCAGCAGGAACATACACCAGTTAGTATTGATCAAGACTACCAATAGTCCTATTTGGTAGAATTTGGAGAAGTCTGTCGGAAATCTCCAATGACAAACAGGAGGCAGACTCAACTCTCTGCCCCCACACTTGAGTACTGTCAGGATTCACTAACAGGAAAAGGAGGACAGGAGCAGGAACACACACTTACTCCAAGCACGTAATGGACGTATATCCCTGTTCTATCAGCTGAAGTCACCAAGCACATTTTTTCAATGGTGAAAGAGCAGAAGCAAATCCCTGCTCATATTCTGGATGCCTGCCAAGATATTATAACAGCTTCAGTAGCATCACAAGGAAAGAAACACAAATCTATCCCTACCAGTGGAGTGACACATCATCATATCACTCTAGAGCAGACACACACCTCTGTTCCAGTCCAAGAGGGTTGTGGGGAATACTCCCCCATATCATACGGACAACCATGTCAGGCACATACACCTGATTTGAGTGGAGATAATCAGCCTAACCTGATCATTTCTCCTGAGCAGGCACATACACCTGCCCATAATGACCACTTTCGTCAACCAGTGGTTTCTAAAGTGAGTAAGAAGGCGTCTAAGAATAAGACCCACCCGACACAGTCAAGAAATCAAGATCCTATCTCTAATAAGGCCTTGCTTGATGATGGATTTCTTAAAGCCCTTAGATAATTATCTGTTGGAATTCAAGATTCTACTCCCTCATTTCCCAATAGTGGGAACGTTAATTTTTAAGGTCTTCATCAAACACTTCCTCATGAAGGCTTGCTTCATGACAGTTCGGTCGATCTCGAAGTTTCTTCTTCATATGGGAGCCATAAGAACCCTCTGTGGGACCAAAAGACCATGGTGAAAAATGTTTCATCTTTTGCTGTAACCCACCATGGTGGTCCTCCCCACGATAATGAATTTAACTGCGAAATTCCTCTCCACAGTTATAATTCACATTGCCTGGAAAATGTTCTAATGGACAATGTAGTGACGAGGAAGCCCTCTTATCTTGAGGCACTTTCAAATGTAAAGCCAGTCATGTCTAATGCTTCATGGATAGCAGGTGAAATACTTTCTCAATCATAAAATAGCCCAGATTGAAGGTCATTTTATGAACCACCTCTGGGTCATTCATCTTCTAGTTGGATCAATGAATTCTCTACTGATTTTGTTGAATCTGATGAAGCAACTAAGAAGCACCAACTCTGGTATAATTAGGTATAAAATATTCATCAAATGATAAAGAGGAAGTACTGAATATGAGAAAACATCTGGAAAAAGGTGAAGTGCTAGTCATGTTTTCACCATCGGCTGACTCTCATTATGACATTCCAATGATGTTGATGGAAGATGAAATTCATGATATTTGTCTCAACATATGGAAAACCATTTGTTAGTTGAAAAAGAAAATATTATCTTATGATAAATATGAAAATCATTTCAAGATAATAGAAGGGTTACAATGACAAATTGACTTGGTTTCTCTCTCAGTTTCTCGATATCCGAAGGCTGAAAAGCAGCATAGAGCCCTTCAGCGTTCATTCCTTGGCGCACTATGAAGATTGTTCCAGTTAATTGCGAATTCCCCATCTGGTATTCGTATCAGGGGATGGGGTGTTCATGGAGCAATACATTTCACTGTAATCTCTGGTCAGAAAAGCCCGCCAAAAATGGTCTCATGCAATGTTATTACCCATGGCCAACCACAATCAATTGGCTTTGTTAGTAATCAATGGCTTGCCCAAGAACAGGCCTCAACTAGTTCTTCTCAAAATCAAGCATACAGAGAACAAGTTGTTGAATTACTCCTGAACCAAGAAAACTAAAATATTGAAAATGCCTCTTGTTTAGAGCAAGCACATCATCAAGTGACAGAAGTGTCAGAAAACATCCAACAGTCTTTTGAGTTGGGTGAAAAAAGTGGATGCAGGTTGATGGATCTAGACAATTTTTGGACTAAAGTCTGCAAGATCAGGAGAGCTTACAAGAAAGTCTCATATATAGAATGTCAAGAACCACCCCAGCTTGCCAGACTGGGGACTCTTTTAACACAACACTCAGAATCAACAAATATGAATCAAGGAGTTAAAGGGGAACAATAGTAACAGCCCCAGTCCACCGGACTGGGGCCTTTTTCAAATCATCAATCTCTTCCTAAGAGAAATTCAGTCTTCTCTCGATCAGGGAAGAATCCACAAGAGGAAGGAAGAGCTAAATTATCAAGAGATTCCCTCCAAATTATGGTTCGTCAAGAAGTTCTTGAGGGATCAAATCGACAAAAGGCAATGTCTCATCAAAGACATGGAAGAAGACAATATCGCGGAAATGCTGATAGAAGGGATGAAATGCATTATGCATCAATTAATGTCATCAATGATGTTGTTGATGATCCACCAGATGAGGATCACTCAGAGGGATCAGATGAAGAGATTCCTTCTCAAGAAGTTGTACGCACATACACAAATGAAGAAGGTGTGTGTACATGAAATCAAAGGCTTACGCAGAATCTGGGTGTTCTTTCAAGTAACCCACTTCCCCCTCTCTGAAAGGGATCCAATAAGGGGAAAATAAAAAATCAGGTTACATATCCTTCCTCTGGAGAAGGCCAATCACTCTCACTAGAGCAAAGATTTTCACAACCGGAGGAAGAAATGAAGGAATTGAGGAGGATGAATGCAGGACTACATTTGTGTAGTCTTCCTCCTAAGCATGCTGGAGTTAGTTAGTAAAGGGAATTTGTTTTAGCTACTGAGATGGATCAATAATATCCCCCTCTATCAGTACATCCTCATAGGACTAATCCTATGGGTCAGGTGCAAGAACAATCAGCGGTGCTACCATCAGTTACAGTACCAACCACCACATCTGTCCAAGCTCCAATCATTGCACCTATTCCGGTCCAGGCTCAACCAAATTTTTCTCAAAAGTTAATAACTACTATGGAGTCATTAACATCTCGGTTGGAGTCTATGGAGGGAAAGTGTGTCAAATTCAACCATAAAAAAGAGCTTACCCTGAATGGATTGATTCAATTCCTCCCCCATCAAATTTTGCAAGTACCACAATCCCAATCATTAATGGTTCAGGAGATCCAGAGCAACACTTAACACATTTTGTTTCTCATTTTGATCCTATGATGGGAACCCCTCAACAATAAGAAATAGTTAGCCTCAGGTGTTTTGTATAGTCATTACAAGGGCCTGCTTTTTTCTGCTACACAAGCTTGCAATCCAGGTCAATTACCGGATGCGAGGATCTTCGTCAATGATCCCTTCTTCAGTTCAGCTCAACGTTTCCAAAGACAACATTTTTTGATCTTACAAATTGTAAGAAAAGGGAGAATGAAAGGGTTTCAGATTTCACTGCTCGCTGGAAGGGATTAACATATTCCCTGAGCTTAGCACTCCCTTAAGAAGAACTGTTGCCAATCTGTGTGGCAAATTTCCGTGATGAATTACGCACGCCGTTGATCCCTGTGAAATACACAAGAGGGTTTCAAGACCTTACTTCAATAACTCAATAGATTGAAGATTCCATTATGAAGACTAAGGATAAAACTCGTGTAATTCCATCAGCTCTAGGAAGGAGAATGGGTAAAGTAGAGACTGCTACATTTATTCTTAAACAAATACCTATAGCTACTTATACTTCAAAACCGTCATCATCCCGAAGGGCTCTACATCCTGAGCATCAACAACAGAGGTCATTTATTCAATATGATCAAAGAGATCAAAGATGAAAAAAAAATTGAGGATTTGAAAAGCAAAGTTTACTCTTTTCAAAATGAACAAGTTCCTGACTACTTCATTTCGGGTCTGGAAAATAATTTGGTTCAATTGACAATTCCCAAAAATCCAATCAAGGAAGGAGATGAAGACCGTCCCAACTATTTCCTCTTTCATCAGATGTTGGGGAATCCTATTTAGGAGTGTTTTTTCTTTAAGGACCTCCTGCAAAAAATGGTCAACTTAGGACAAGTAAAATTGAAAGGTTCTTCAGCTCAGGTAGCATGTGTTACTGCTACAAATCCCAAGGAAGAAGGTGAGTGGCAGGAAGTCAAAAGAAAAAATGCATAGAAATATGATGATTGGATGGTCAGAAAAATGATCAACTGAACTCATCCCATTTTGAGAACGCAATTAAAGAAACCAATTGTGTCTTCTGCTATTAATACCATAGCAAAACCCTTTTCATCAAAGGGAAAATCCTCAAAGAAATGGCATAATTAAAAGAAAGAGGAACAACCAGAAGAAGATGAGATCATGTCAAATCCCAAGTTGTCTTTGACTGTGGCAGATTTTATGCCATCTACTTCAAAGCAACGGGCACCATCCCACCAAGTAGCACAAACTAAATTCGCTAGTTTGGAGGAGTCTTAATCGGATGAAGAGTTAATCTTAGGTTCTGTTAATATGATTCACTTAACAGATCCTTATGCCAGTCATAGTTTCGATCTCGATGAACCTGGGTTCCCTGTATCAAACAGAGGAATCATAGGGAGTTCTAGAGGCTCAGGATATATGGGAATAGGTGGATATCCCAAAAGCTACTATTCCAATTCTACCCCTTCAAGAACTGTGTATGCGGTAGAAACTCGTGGCAGAGCCCTTCAATGAGCTCAAAAAGAACAAGCTAGTTCATCCACACAAGGAAAATTCAGTCCTAGCACAGTTATTCTGGAGGATCAGTTGCGAGTTACACCTTCTTCGTCTCAACAAATAAATAGACCTATTCGGTATAATATTCCAAAGCCTGGAGTATTACCAACTCTTACCCTGATACAAGACGCATCAACATCCAAAGCATCTACTTCCAAGGCACCTGCTAAACCACATGTTCATGTTGGGAAACACAGGACTTTTGATTAAAAGTATGATGTATTGAAACACCTGGCCCAAGTACCGGCCAAGTTATCAATTTTGGATTCCTTGAATTTATCAAAGGATCTTCGGGAGGCCCTCATTGAGGCTTTGTCAAGTCCTCAGGAGTTTGAAACTGAAATTTCTGCAGCTGAAGCCTACCATGTAGAGAATAATCATGCAGAATTCCATGTAGTTTTATCTTTCATAGATTAAGATGAAGATGATGTCGTGCATCGACATATTAGACCTTTGTACTTATCTGTAAAGGTCAATGGTGTAGACGTCCTAAGATCTTTCATTGATAATGGTTCAGTAGTCAACCTCATCCTCATTCGTACACTCCGTCGATTGGGCCTCATGGAATCTAATTTATATCCTTATACTATGATGTTACAAGGATACGATAAAAATGAACAAGAACCACTGGGAGAGATTACACTCAGAACTTAGTTTGGATATCTCTTATCCAATTCAGATTTCATGGTTGTTGTTCAAGACTCAGCCTTCAATATCTTGCTTGGAATACCCTGGCTACATCAACATGTGTTTATCCCTTCATCATACCATAAATGTCTCATCTATTGTTTCAATGTTCAATTTGGGACATTGTATGGTGATAAGGACTCGTTCAAGACATGTGAATCTCAATACATTGAGGCAGAATTCTATCACATGAAGGGAAATGAGAAATCCACAACAAGGGAGATTACCAAAGTTAATGCTCCATATGGTTTGGAAAATATTCTAGTAAATCCATTAACACATGTGAGTACAGATTATGTGTTTCCTATCAGTCAAATTGATAGAATAGATCCAAATCGAAATACTCTTATGAAAACTTCCATAATGTCAATTATGACAATCAATCCAGACAGCATGGGGGAAATTGGTGATTCACCAAGAAATGATGGAAGCTCAAATGGGGATGTCTTCATTTCATCTACTGAAATACAGAAAGTCTACACTTCACCAACTAGTCCATAAGAAGTTATATCAATGTCAAAGGTAAACAATGATGTCGATTCTCAATCCATCATCTCCTCTTTATTACCCAAGAATGACCCTTCATCATCAATTGGGTCAGAAATTGAAGCTTCGTCTTCAAGATGTTAAAATTCTAACATCTCTTCTAATCATGAAAATTCTACTTCATCATCTACTATGAAAGTAGAAACAGAAGAAATAACACATGTTGATGAAGAAGAGGAATATCTAAGGGATTCTCTTCCATCATTTGAAGAGGGTATCTCTACCACTATGGATGAACTCAGAGAAATAAATCTGGGTGAAAAAGATGATCCACGCCCCACTTTAATTAGTGTGGCCATGACTCTCGAAGAGCAAGAAATGTATATTTCATTTTTGAATAAAAATCAAGATATATTTTCTTGGAACTATACAGAGATGTCAGGCCTTGATCCTAATGCTGCTACTCATCATTTGGGTTTTCTAGAAGAACATCGAGGATTCAAGCAAGCTGAAAGAAGAACACCCCCAACTTATGCTTCCATAATTGAAGTTGAAGTGGATAAGATTATCAAAGCTAACATCATCATAGAAGTTCAGTGTCCCAAATGGTTGGCTAATATTGTCCCTATGAAGAAGAAAAATGGACAAATTTGAGTTTTCATTGATTTCAAAGATCTTAATCGGCATTGTCCTAAGGATGATTTTCCAATTCCGATCATAGAACTCTTAAGTAATGCAACAGCTAGTTATGAAGCACTTTTCTTCATGGATGGAAATTCTGGGTATAATCAAAACTGAATGGCTCTAGAAGATGAAGAATCTACAGCCTTCAGATCCCCTCAGGGTTTTTTTTGCTATCTGGTAATGCCTTTTGGCCTAAAGATTGCAGGCGGAACATATTAGCGTGCCATGCATCATATCTTCAAACCATTTTAGGGAAGTTTGTTGAATGTTATGTGGATGATTTGGTTGTTAAATCCAATCAACTTTCTAATCACTTGGCTGATTTGGAGGTCATATTCCAAAAACTTCAGCATCATAATTTGAAGATAAACCCCTAAAAATGTGCTTTTGGGTTAACCTTAGGAAAATTTCTTGGATTTTTTGTACTCCATCGTGGTATTGAAGTCGATCCTGAGAAGGTAATGTCAATCCTTGTTATGTCACCTCCTCGAAATTTGAATGAATTGAGATTTCTTCAAGGAAACTTGGCCTATATTCGGCGTTTCATAGCCAATTTGGAAAGAAAAAGTTTACCCTTCACCAAATTGATGAAGAAGGGAGTCACTTACCAGTGGAATGAAGAATGTCAAGAATAATTAATTATTCTCAAGAAGTATCTCTTGAGTCCACCAGTATTAATGCCACCTGTTGAAGAAAGACCACTTATCCTCAATGTGACAGCTTTAGAGCGATCATTGGGTGTCTTTCTTGCTCAAAAGAATGATGTTGGGAATGAAAATAACCTCTACTATCTCAGTGAAAATATGATTGAAGCAGAAACCCGATATTCATGTATTGAGAAGTGTTTCCTAGCATTAATCTTTGTAGTTCAGAAGTTGAAACTCTACCTGAAACATCATGAGGTCTAATTGGTATCTCATAATAACACGCTCAAATTTATCCTTAGTCGTCCAATACTTACAGGACGTCTGGAAAGGTGGGAAGTTATTTTGCAGCAATTTGATTTCCAATATGTGTCTTAAAAGGTGATAATGGGCCAAGCTCTAGCTGATTTCCTTTCTAAACACACTTCAGTAGAAGATACATCTTCAGTTATTGAACTTCCTGATGAAGAAGTCTTCTTTATTCAAGATAGTCTTCAAACATGGGAAATGTACATTGATGGTGCTTCCAGAAGTCCAACAGGGAGGAAAATGGAAAATCCTAAATTCAACAAAGTTGGGTTAGGAATTATTCTCATTTCTCCAGAAAAGGAAGTGTTACCCTATTTCTTATCATTTTTGGGAGGCGGTACAATTAATGAAGTGGAATACCAAGCTCTTATCACATGCTTGGAGATGGTGCTTCAAGCACAAGTGAATCACTTAAAGGTGAAAGGTGATTCAGACCTGGTAATCAAACAATTCAATGGGGATTATTCCATAAGAAAACAAGAACTAATCCCTTTGTATGATTACGTTAGAGAGTTAATGGTAGAAATTCCTAAGGAACTGAAATTTTCTTATGTCCCGCGATCACAAAATGCCCAAGCTGATGCACTGGCTAATATAGCCACAACTCTGGGAGATCCAAATTGGGACAAGACAAGCATCAGTATTGCCCAGAGTTGTACAATTTCACCTTATGTTCAAACCAGAATAGAGGAAATCAATGAAATTAGTCCCATTCCTGAACCATATGGTCATACTATAGGATGGATGACACCTATCTGGGAATACCTTCAAAATGGAACACTTCCACCTGATAGAGTCGGGAAAGAACAAGTCTCAAGACATGTGATCAATTTTACTCATTATGATAGCCCATATCACCTAGAGAAAATTCTCTACAAGCGTGGTTTTGATGGAGTTCTCTACAGATGCATTGATGGTGAAGAGACAATGGCTTTCATGAAAGAAGTGCATGCAAGAGTATGTGGTGCCCACCAGTCTGGACATAGACTGTATGATCAAATTTGAAGGCTTGGATACTTTTTGCCTTCAATGATACAATATTTTATTGATTTCACAGAGAATTTTCATTCATGCCAAGTACATTCCAACTTCATTCATCAGCCCCTAGAGTTGCTTCATATAGATAAACACTCGTGGCCATTTTCCACATGGGGAATGGATGTAGTGGGACCTTACCCTTTAGCTAGAGCCAAGCAGTTTAAGTATATTTTTACTGTTACTGACTTCTTTTCCAAATGGGAAGAGGCAATACCTCTTAAATAAGTTAGTTCTAAAATCATTGTTAGCTTCATCAAGTCTAACATCATTACTAGATTTGGTGTCCCTCATGCCATATTGACAGACTATGGCACCAACTTCTATTCATCTAAGGTGAATAAGTTGTATCAAGAATATAAAATCAAATCCAATCATTCATCTCGGTACCATGTAGTGTCCAATGTCTAGATAGAAGCCTTCAACAATACTCTTTCAATCATACTACAAAATATGGTGGATAAAGATAAGAAATCATGGCATGATAACCTCTTTCATGCTTTATGAGCTTATCAGACCACCACCCGCACTACAACACGGTAAACTCCATATTCACTGGTATATGGAATGGAAGCAGTCTTGCTCAATGAAGTTCAATTACCTTCGCTCAGTGTCTCTATTTGTGATCAGTCATCTAAAGACGAACAGTCTCAAAAGCGATTGGATGAATTGGAATGGTTAGATGAGAAAATATTGTGCACCCTGCATCACTTGGAAGTCTATAAGAATCTAGTAGCACGAACATTCAACAAAAAATTTCATCTTTGTTCATTCATTCAGGGATAATTGGTATTGGTTCTGAGAACACCAATGATACTAGGAAAGAAACATCCCAAACTTGAACCAAAATGGGAAGGACCTTACTCAATACATAAGGTCTACTCCAATGGAGCTTATTCTTTATTTTCAATGGATGGAGAACTCATCACTACTCCAACCAATGCCAGATTTCTGAAGAAGTATTTTGTATAAACAAAAAATACACCATCTTTGGTACATGCATATGACCTTAAACTATTTTAATTTCTTTCATCCAACATGATGTTAAACTGTGTTGTCATAGCTACAAGACTTTAAATTGCATAGTCCCTTATGTCTAGCAAGACGTTATACTACACCATGCCTGGTCCATGCATATGACCTTAAACTATTCGCACCATCATACAAAATGACGTTAAACTGTGGAAAAGTCCCTAATACGTCCAACATGATGTTAAACTGTGTCGTATTTTGTCCTTACTATATGTCATTAAACTACATAGTCCCCCTTTCATCCAACATGAAATTAAGTTGTATTGTCCCCTTAGTTTTAGCTACAGGATGCTAAACTATACATCACCCTTATTTTCCAACATGAAGTTAAACTGTGCCACTTTAATACATCCTACATGATGTTGAACTATATTTTTCCCCTGTTACATGACACTAAACTGTGCAACACCAATATTCCTCACTGCAACTTTAAATTGCATAGTCCCTTCATATGTCCTACATGACATTAAACTGTGCATCGTTAGGGTTGTTTTTGCCTATTTTTTCTCACACCGAGTATGACTCATGTGATCTTAGAGTAAACATCACCCATAACACCTTCTCTGCGCCGCTAACCATACGTAAGTCCCAACACAATTTTTTGGTTGTTGTCCCCAAGAACAACTTGATAACTAATTCATTTTTTAAATTGAATATTCGGACATTGATCCTCACCTTCTAGGCTGGGTACGTAGGCAACCTCTCGAGGTTCAAGCCCAAAACCAATCTCTTCACATCGGTTCACCTCCATCTCATACGATGTCGATTCGTGAAGCCTCCCCCAGAATCAATATCTTTACATTGGTTCACCTTTGTCCTTGCTATATGACATTAAACTATACATCACTTTTGTCCTGTATGAAAATAAACTACAACATTATTTGATAGCCTCACCTAAGAGGGAATCATTATTTACATTGATTTCCTATCATGTTATATTTAAAGACTACGTGCATACATGGAAATGCCTGAATCTTTTATCTTGGGTCAAACCATCATTGCACTAAAGTCCCCTTTCACCCTCCACAAGTACGAACCAAATCTATACAGAGGGTATTTCTAGAACTATTGGGCTTGATTCCCATTCTTATGGGATACATAGGAATGTTCGAGTGTCCCTCAGATCTAGTCCCAAGTCTTTTGGTCTTAACCCCAAATTCCAATTTCAGTCCCCTGGCTGAAAAGTCCCTGTGAAAACACAAACTATGTATTTCTTATAATGGTCTGAGTTCTATGACCCTAAACTAAGATCTCTTACACTTTTGTCCCACACGATGTTAAACTGTATTTCAAGAACTATGTATGTCTTGATTCCCATTCTTATGGGATATGTAGTGAAGTCCAACATTTCAATTCAGGACCCAGCCACAACATGATTATGGTTAGTATTGATCTGTGTATCTTTACATACATTGAACAATACCCATTTTTTATGTGTCATAATCCTAACCTTAAATATTTTCAGATCTTTATAACCCTTTTCTCATCCTTTGGTCACAAAATGTCCAATTTATGACAGTTCTTTTTCCTTACTATGCAGCACGTTCCCTTAGGCGGCCTTGCATAAACAGTCTACATAATGGACCTGTCAGCCAAAAGATGCTATTATTTGACAATGCAGCCAATGCCCTTAGGTGGCCCTACATAATTCAACCCCCTAACGAGGTTTTTAAATAATGGTAACTTCATTATTGGGAATAAAACCTCTTTTGTCCTTATTTGTCTTAACGATAATATATAGGGATCCGCAAAAATAGCCATCCTTAACATATTTGTCCCATATTCTTTTTCATGATCTGAAAGTATTCAAGCCTATGGTTTATATTTTCCTTCCCTAAGCTTGGGTCAAACCTTCATAGGAGTGACATTAATCCAATTCTTAGACTATCTTGTTTGGAAATATCTTCTCCATATTCAAGTACCTCTCTCTATACAGCAAACTCTATGCTTTGGAAAAGTTGAATCGCCAAAAACATTCACTGGCTTTTTATCAATAGAAAAGTAAATTTATGAGAGTTCTTTTGCCTGACTATACAGAACATGCCCTTAGGCGGCCTTTCATAAGTAGTCTAAAAAACGGACCTGTCAGCCAAAAGATGCTACTATTTGACTATGCAGCCAATTCCCTTAGGTGGCCCTGCATAATTCAACCCCCTAACAGGTTTGTTAAATAATGGTAACTTCATTCTTGGGAACTACTTATTCTAATGCCTTTTAGCCCTTTTTCATATCATTCCTTAGATTCAAAATTTCTTAAGTTATAGATTACATATTTTCCCTCATACTTGAGTGTGGTCATATGTTTTCAGATAAATTGTCAAGGAATTGAGTTAATTGTAATCCATTCGGTCAAAGCTATTTTGACCTTAAACATTAGCCTTTTTATGTCTAACGTGCATGAAATTAAAGTCCCCACAAAATACAAGGGATCTCTGAATAAAAGTCAAGTTCCAGCTCACTAAACATACATTTTGTATGATTTGAGGTAATATTGAGCAATAAAAAGTTTCAAAAGTTTGTAGGGTTATTTATAATAATCCTAGAAAAAATCAAACTATACTTACTAGGCCAATTTTCTTAGGTAAAAATATAAAGTAGGTAGCAAAAGAATACAGCCACAAATGACTATAGGTGAAAACGTTTTTCATCTGATGCACAAGAATTAAAAGGACGTCCACATATTGGAGTCTCTTATCTTTTCTAAGAAATTACAGGAGGCTATCAACATAAGTCTTCACTTGATGTACATCATCCTGAGCTTCATATGAAGCCACCTGAAGCTCATGCACTCGACCAACTTCACTCTTTTCTACTTGATGGAGTGATTTCTTGGCATATGTGATGGCTTTCATACCATTCGTTTGAGATCCCTCCAGTGAATTATTGAGTTGGTCAAGTTCCCCAGTAACAACATCTAACTGTTTCTGAAGGTGCATCTGCTGGACGACTTTATCTTTGATCTTATGCTTCAGCTCCTTTAACCGGGAAGCATAATCAGCCTCAACTCGGGATACCGTAGACCCAAATTTGTAGATATTGGCCAATATCCTCACCCTGGTCAAATCTTGACGGTATTTATACTATTGTTCCCTTATTAATATAACATGCTTCACTATGGAATGGATCTTTTGATATCCAAAACTGCCATGTCCCAACATGAAAAACAGGGATGACAGTCGCAGGATCGTCGATGACAGTTCTTCAAGAGGCACTTCAGATATGATCTTCCATATGTTTTTCCGTTCCTTGCATCGGGAAAATTGGATTGCCTTTTGTACTTCTAGATCTGACTCAGCATCACTATCACAGGGGGGAATATAATCCAGGATTAATGCACTTAGGGAAGTGCCCTTCTATGATCCTCCCTCCTGACCCGTGTTTCTCCACTTTCTATTCCCGTTGGGGTGGAGGTTGAGGCTTTACCTCCAGATCTAGCCCCTGAAATTGATGGCCCTGCATAATCAATTGAAATCTTTGGTTAGTTTCAAATAATAACAAAACATGATTGGCTATCTTGCAAATTAAGTATAGTCACAAAAATTGTTATCCCTTACCCAATGGTAGATCAGTAACATGGGAAGGCTCCTCCCCATTTTTCTTAGCATCACCAAGATTTTCAGGGTGAGTTTGAGGAAGCTCTACAGGGTTCAGCTCCACATGGGATAATGTCTCTGCAATAGTAGGGTTTTTTGTACCCCCTTCAGGCATTGGTAGTTCATCAGGTTTCTCAGATAGAACTGCACATTTCAACTGATCATGATTAGACATGTAATAAGAAGTTATTTTAAATAGGACAAAGGATAAAACTCACTTCTATAATCTTTTAAATTCCATGGTAATTTAACATGATCTAAAAAATCTTCAAAAGATGCGCCAAGTTCCATCATTTCATCCAATGTAATCTCAGAGTCATAGTTAATCTCACCAGTGGGAGCATTCGATTTGTCTTCTTGGTGACCTTCATCATGTGGTCTCTGACCCTGGACAACATCTTCAGATAAAATAGCGGTATCAGTTCCAATGGACACCAAAAGCTCTAGTGCAATATTTAAACCTAAAGTATCACATAATGGAAGTTTTTTGATGTTTAATTCAACGTTTTATGGAACATTGTTAACTTATCAGAAGTAGTCTCTTCTCTTCTTGCAATAGAAGTAGGAGGGATACTGGGAACAGACGTTGGCTCTTCTCCAAGAGCAGCCAAGTCAGCCTGAACTTGTGATTGTTCACCAGTACCCTCTATGGTCTTTAAAGGAGGGTCATTCCTCTCCCTCATAGGGGAAATTGAAGAAGCCCCTGCAATCCAAAAATGTATGAGTAATCTTTTCATGGGTAAAGACTCATGATTATCCAAAGGACTTACCACTACTGATGAAGCATTTTGTTGTGGACTTCTTCCTTTGATGCCTTTGTCTGTTTGGTTTTTTAGGAGTTTCGACAATCTCCTCTATAGGTACATGAATTGTAGAATGGAAAGCCATGTCCAAATCCTCATCCATGGATTACTGGCATAGAGATATCTTTCCTAACTCACGAGGAGATTCATTATCCCTAGTGGCAGTACCACCAGGGCTATACTGTGGTGAAGGAACCTCAGCAGTTCCTTTCTTTGCAAGCTGCAGGATGATGAAAATAATTTCCTTGAGTAACAAATCTTTGACTAAAATCAAGTTTCAAGGAAAATAAGGAAAGAAACTTACATCTTCAGGAGCCACATAATCGTGCCACTCCTCATCTTTGGAACCAACAGTCCCCTCAGTGGTGCCACGATCAATCATTTCCTTCTCCCACTTGGTGACAGGAATGGAATCATCAGTGGAATATATGAGAATTTCCAGCTCTTTAATATAATCCCACACTTCATTGATGTTATCCTTGAAATAGATATCTATAGAATCTAGAAGATTTCCTATTCCAGGGAGGTGTATCCCCTCACAGAAATCCAGCCATGAAATTTCAGTATCGCAGTATAAACTCTGCCATGTCTAGACAGCCTCTGGTCATAGATATTTAGTGTGTGTACCAGAAGGCTGTAAGGAAGGTCCTACAATATTGGACTTCAGTTTCTTCCCAGCTCCTGCAATTACAGATAGATAATAAGAAAATAATACTTTTTTCTCTATAAAGTAATGGTGATTAAAATTCCACAATGAAGTAACTCACTAGGAGTTGATTGAGTGGGTCTTTTGATTCAGAAAAGAGGATTATATCGAGCATTAGGCTACTTTGCTTCTTGTTGTACCTCATCATCCCCATCTTTGGAATCCATTGAGTCAGTCTTAGATGAGGAATCTGGAAAATCATCTCCAGGTGGGGAAGCATCACCTTCCTGAGGAAGGTTTTCTTTCTCTACAGTTCTCTTTCTTTTCCACACCTGATAAACCAGGTGATTCAGCACCCCTCTAGGGTATAATGTTATCCAGTTATCAGTATACCATGTAGTCAAGTTATTTTCTGCTTTATCAACTAGTAGATCAAACACTACCCCGGTCTTCTCCCTATATGTCAGCAACCATAGTTGCCGGGCAACCGTCAGATGTTTCTCTGACCTGACATGCATAGGGTGAGATACAACGGTCTGCTTCAAACACTTGAATTGACTTGAAAATCTATATGGAGCATAGGCCTCGCATATAATCTCTTTTTCAATCCTGGTGACCAGTACACCATCTTTACAGTCCAGCATGTATTCCCTCAATTCCAGGCTGGTTGTTCCATCATCAACAAACTACCCGGTTTGCGGATTTCTATAAGGAAAGAAATTTAATTCCTTATGCATGCTCAGCCTCACCTTCATGTCATAGGAATTGAGATCTAGCAGAGCAATTCCAGAGAATTTCTACACTGATGTCCTAAATGAACCTCCAGGAACCTGTAGTCCATTCTGTACATTATACGTCCTGAAGTGGGTGGCGATCCATCCCCAAAAAACTTACAATGGTCCCACTATTCTCAAAGTAGACATACCAATGAAAACATGGAGTAAGATCCTGTGAAGCTTTGCTAAAATGGGGGTATCCAACCCAACCATTTTTCCCTCAGCCAACTTGGCTGCAACAACGAAGGTCCCTGGCCCGACACCTCCCTTCGAGTCCCTGACTGGCAAAAGATAAACACTGAGCCACAAGGCCAAGAAGCCCTCCAGATGAGTCTTCTTTGGGATTCTTTGATTCACATCGTATCCCCACATATCAAATTCTCCTGCTTCTAGAGTCATCCAGAATGTTCCTGGAGCACCTCACTTATCTGTTTTGGGGTAGGTGGTAGGATGAGTGGGCCCCTTCCCCTTTGATCCCTTCTCCTTCGATCCCTTCTCCTTCGATCCCTTCTCCTTCGATCCCTTCTCCTTCTGCCCCTTCTCCTAATTCTTGGTAAGAAACATATTCATCCACACCTCTGGATGAATATCCTTTCTAGAATGAGTTAAGGAGGTCTTTGAACTCTTGAGATTGTGAAAGATTTTCAATAATTCTCAAGCTAAAGCCGGAGTCTTCTCTGAATCATTCCAAGTCGCCTTGGGATGGATGAATTCATCATACATGTCACCCAAAATAGGAGCCCCTGAGATCTTGTGAACATCTCACCGACTGATACCTACTTCTCCATGAGTCAGATGGAAAGAATTGGTTTCTGGGCTCCAATGGCTAAGTATCTCTGGCATGAAGTTATCATGCCTGTAAACATATGTTTCCCAGCCCAGACGGCTTCGTATATCGCAACTCCTTTCAAATCCAAAACAAACTCCTCACAGGTTTTTTGCACCCAGTATGACCACATCCAAGTTGGCTTCACACCTTATCCAGGACGAAAGTCCCAACATCTCTTCCAGCCTTTGGACTGATCCATATGAGAGTTTCAGAAAATTAAGGGATAACAATGTGGTTGCAGCTCAAGATTATGAGGTTTCAGATCTGGCATACATGGGCTTTGATGCATTATGTAGGCCTTCTCCACTGTTCTAGCATTTACAAATATTCCTCCACTTGAGATATTTGCTGAAGAAAAATTGGTGTAATTCTAAAACCAAGAATTTGGGAGATAGTTCTTTGCCTCTGGAATGGTGACTTCTCACAGATGACCTTAACCATACAAAGGCAGATAAATGCTTTGTGGGAAATCAAGATGATACTTCTTCAGGTACTTGGCCATATCAGAGAGAGTGTTGTCACATACGGTATAGTAATCATGGACAATGATGCTCATCATATCATCAATTCACTTGCTAGCCAGTTCATCGGTCATTCCGATTCTCTTAGGAGACATTGAATCTACACAAAAGTTGAATAAATTAACTCTTAAATGGGTTCATTTTTCATACAATTTGTGAATAAATTGAAAAAAATGAATAAGGCATTATAGCGCACAAGTCTAAATTTTGGCACGCAAGTATGGATGTGTCGCCCAAGTTTTCGTGCATAGGTATCACCGCGCAAGTCCAAATACCTCTACAGCAGCGTGACAATAAAGAAACAGCGGAAAGTAGATCATCCTGCGCAACAAAGGAAACTTACGCTGTGAGAGCTCGAAAGATTGAAATCAGAATGCTTTGCATGATAATGTCCGCATATATATAGGCCAGGCCCCAACACCTACACGCCTAAATGCCAGCACGCCCAACACTTGCATGCCTCCATCTGTGCGCTCAACACTTTCCCGCCGAAATTTCCTAGTTTTTATCTTCACCTCAAAGTCACATCCTCTTTCTTTCGGATCCAACTCTGAGGGGGGACTTTTTTTGACGCTCCTTTCCTCACAGAATCTAATGAATGAAAAAGGAAATACCTTGAACTCAAATTGATTTATCCTTTGAAGAAACGTAAAAAAATTGGCAAAGGATTGAACAGAAAATCATTTGCACTTGGGTCGCGCAAGTTCCACGAAGGTCATGCAAGTATACCATCGCGCCGCATTACGATCACGTAGGTGACTTGTGTTCCCTAATTGATTTTCGCCCGGGGTCTTCAGCAGCCTATAAATACCCTTGGTGGGCCCCCATTTTAGAGAGGAAAAATTCCAGAAACATAGATTTGAGCTCCCAACTCCCTATTCTCTTCTTAAAGCTTACGAACACTTCTAAGGTAATTTCTTACCTTGGAGAGAAGATCTAAAGAGGGGGATTAAGGCCTAAGTGTTGAAACTCATCAACACTTGTGTGCCTAAGTGTCCATCCCTTAAGGGAAATTTCCATACTTGTGCGTCGCCTTACCCTTTCAATAGAACTTGTGCACTACCCATCTGGAAGCCCCTAAGGATAATAAAAAGGGCTTTAGCCAAGTCTCTCCCAAGTATTACCTTAAGGGTTGACCGTCGCGCAAGTACCCATGTGTCGCGCAGGTACACCTGAGTGACCAGGACTTGCACACGCACACAAGACTTCCGCGCCCCACTTTTTTTGGGTGCCCTGTCAGCCCATTTCACCTCTATTGTCCCTATCCACCTATACTATTCAAGATTAAGCCTTCAAAACCTCTTTAAATCCATTTCCTTTGGCATGGTTCCCTTGTTAGATTCCTTATCTAAAAGGAATTCTGTGGAACATCTCTCAAAACCTAGTGATTTACATATCTTTATGTCACTAAGGTTAGAAATTTCATTTATTCAACCTCATCCTTTAAGATGAGAGAATCCTTAACCTGGGCCACCTTTTCAGGAGTAATCCCCAGTCCAAGTTCTCATTAATTTGGGCATCCTCGATAGGAATAAGCCCCAAGTTCCCTAAACCTAGGCATCCTCCTTAGGAGTAATCCCCAGTCATAATTTCCCAAATCGGGGCTTCCTTTTCAAGAGTTAGCCCTAGTCTCAAAATTCCCAAATATGGGCATCCTCCTCAGGAGTAATCCCCAACCATAATTCCTTTAACTTGGGCTTCCTTTTCAAGATTAATCCCCAGTCTGAATGTCTAGAAATATTGGCATCCTCCTTAGGAGTAAGCCCCAAGTCCCTTAATTCTAAAATCCCCTTAACATGGGCCTCCTCCCCCAGTTTTCAAATCCCTTTAACCTAGGCCTCCTTCTCAAGAGTAAGCCCCAGTTTTAATTTCTATTAACCAGTCTCAATTTACTTTTTATCTGGGCTTCCTTCTCAAGAATAAAACCCAATCATAAGTCCCTGTTAATTTGGGCATCTTCCTCAGGAATAATCCCCAAGTTAGAGTATCCAAATCTCCATAAAAGAACATATACCTTTATGGACCCTGTTCCCGGACTTCTTCTTTGAAATAAGTACTGATCTCTATCTATTTGGGCAGTCATACATACATAAGCCCCACATCATTTCTTATGATTGCATATTTTTTGGCACAATTGTCTGGTTTTACCAATACCTCTTGTTTCTCACACCGAGCATGAATCATGTAAGCTTATAGTGTAAAAGTAATTATGAAATATTTCCTTGAGACATCAATCATACATAATCATCATACTCCCTTACTCAAACTATGTGGGTTCTGATTCCTTTTCTAAATAAAGGATACGAAGGTATCCCATCTACAGGTATGATCTCAACTCTGAAATAATCCATGTCCTCCTGAATGACAATAAACATCAAGTGCCCCACTGAGTGGCTTTAAAAACCAGCATGGTCATCATAATGACCAAGAGACTTTTATATAATGTATTAAAGGATACCATTGACTAAGATACTCTAACAAATACAGATGATTCTCTATCAATGAAGAACCTCGAATACATATAAAATATTCTCTCAATTTCCTACATATCAATCATTGATTGTCAGATCTAAAGTAAAGATCATTTTATACATGGTAATTTAATAAGGATTCACGAAAATAACTTAAATCTATAAAGAGAGTCCCGGAATAGGAAATAATTACCCTAAAAAAGGTGTGACGAGTCCGACCTCCCATCCTCTTGACTAATAAAAATTCTTAAGTCTCATCAGTCCATAACTAATGAGCACCTACCTTTGGAAAGTGGGCCCTAGTGGATATAGAATCATTGGATGTTTTCAGTTCTACAAACAAACCCGTTAGAAATCGCTTGGAATGTTTTAACCTTAAACAAATGAGGTCATTCCCAATTCCAGAGGAAATAGTGTTATGCACCTAATAATCTTTATGTGGTGTACCTACTGCCCATTTGAGATCAATTTTAATGTGAAATTATATTTAAATTAAATATCCATAATCTCATGTACCATATATGTTTGTTGACTAAACCTTATACCATTTTACATACGGTGTTTATTTGGAAACTTATTTTAATTATGGAAATATTGATGAATCTGTATACTCTACTCTATATGGATATTGAAAAGGAATATTTCTCTTGTATTGAATCAATGTATAAAATATGCTTTGGACATGCAGTGGTGGGTGGGGCCCGCTATAGCCACTCGATGCATCGGTAGGTCTCATGAGAAAAAATATTTTGGCGACAAACCCTTCAAGTTTGTTTCCAAAAATCAGACGGGTTTCTACCCACAGAACTAAACCGTTTTTATAGTATTAAGGTTTCATATTCCAGATAAATGACATCCAGTTAATAAGCATTATCTTTATTCGTTATCAGTTATTATGTTTTTTCATGAGATTTTCACTATGACAAAATCTATTGATGCAGTTTCATTTTTAGTTTATTAATGGCATTAGTTATTCATTTATTCACTATTCCATTTTGATTATGTCATATTGTTTGTGATTCACTTATTATTTTACTCATGATTCCTCTATTTGTAACCCTTACTAATTATTTTTGCTCACCCCTTTCATTGCCTACCTTCAATAGGTGATGAAGAGAAGATCTTTTATTGAGTTCCTAGGGATTTTGTTTTTAGTTTTGTTATGTATTGTATTTTGTAAACTTATCCAATATAATTTTAGTAACATCTATGTATCTAGTTTCTTCAAGACTACTTAACTGATCATTCCTTCAGGATTTTCATTCCTTCTAACCGTGCCAATATCAAAATTAATGCACCGACTCCAGCCTTAAGGGGTCAGGGTGTTATAGTTGCTATCAGAGGAAGTTTAGTAGAAAACTTGGAAACTAGAGTAGGAAATTTCTGGTAGGTAATAAAGACCTAAGGTAGTATCTGAGGATTAACATACAAGAATATCCTGGTATTTTGGTAAGGAATAGATTATGTCGATATTTTAAGCAATACGTCCCTGTCTGGATACGAGCAGTAGAGGCGGCTCTCGCATAGATGCATCTAGGGGTAAACCCCGAAAACACCGCTTTGAGCTAGACTCGAACGGGAACTGGTGCACGACAACTGGCCTTGCTATACTTTTGGTTACGACACTCCCAGGGTATATACTTTGGATAATTCATGTTTTCCTTACAATCCATTATGAAAGAGTTAATGTTAATTTTTTCTTAGAGGAACCATGTTTATAAGATTAGATATGCATAAAATTTCAATTTGTGTTGAGTGATTTTCTATTTGAGATTCATAAACAAATCTATTGTATCCCATTATTTAGAAATGGCGTCTAATGGAAGAAGGGAAATCAATACTCATGGGCATGGTAGGGATCTCTCTACTGTGAAAGTCAATAAAGTCAACGTTGGAGCAGATCAGATCCTGACCATTTTGGGACAACATACTCAAGTTGTAATGAATAACCTTTAAACACCTTGGTTGGATTGTTTCATGCTGCAGAATCCCCCATCATTCAGTGGTACTACAAATCTAGTGGTTGCTGAGTAATGGATCAAGTCCCTTGAAAAGATATTCATGGCATTAAGATGCAATGAAAATGAAAAGGTAGTGATGGAAGTATATTTTCTCAAGGGTGACTATGAACAATGGTGGTCCTTGATTCAAAATACCACGGAGGAAGAAGAGATAGAGGATATGGAATGGAGTACTTTTAAGGAAATATTATACGAAAACTATTTCCCTCGTGAGCAATGAACTGAAAAGAAGAGGAAATTCCTTGGCTTGAAACAAAGGGAAGAATACAGTGTTGCAGAGTATGAGGCTACCTTCACAAGGCTAGCCAGGTATGTTGTGGATTACATTCATGACTCAGTGGAAAAGTTTGATCATTTCTTTGAAGGTATTAATCCAAGTCTTCAAAGTCAACTATCCTCTCAATCATTTTCATCATATGATGAAATTGTATCAAGTGCCATCAAAATAGAGAAGGAATTTTCTAGATCAAATTTTTTTAAAGGAAACCAAGATAATAAGAGGCATTATGATAACAATGGAAAAGGAGAATCACCAAAGAAGAGAAAGGGAATGAATAGATTACAATTGTGTGGGTACTGTGGAAAGAATTATCCCGAGAAATTGTTGAAAGGCAAGGGAGTCTGCTATAACTGCAGAGAAAGGGGTCATCGATCTGATGAATGAAAGGGGAAGAAACAATTCAATGATGTCAAATGCTAAAATTTTAGATAGATGGGACACTATGCAAATGAGTGTATTAAGCTCCAAGGAAACATGCCTCAGAAAAATCCAAGAGAGCAAGGGAGAACCTATGCGATTATATCCGCGAAGGTTGAAGTTCCTAGTGACGTGGTGGCAGGTACTTTAATTGTTTCCTCAAAGTTAGCCAACACTTTATTTGATTATGGATCATTACTTTCATTTATAACCTCTCAGTTTTCCAATAAAATTATATATGTCCAATTTGATTTAAGAAAGGATTTTTTAGTCAAAACTCTCATGGGATGTATCATTGCAACAAAGGCATGTCGACTAGTCCCCCTCCAAACACCAAAACGTGCTTTAGTTGCTAGCCTTATCATCATACCCATGACTGAATTTGATATAATTATTAGTATGGATTGGATATCAAATTATGAAGCAAGGATTTATTGCAAGAAAAAGGAAGTTACAATTTCTGGAAATGGTGTCGAATCCCTTGTCGTTAGGGCATAAACTTCGCCACATGATTCTTATCTATAACCACCCCCAGTAGCTCTATTGAATGCAATACTAGGAGAGGAAGATAAACCAATATGTATGGGAGAGGAAATAAATCTTCAAATTGAAGATGTGTACATAGTGAAAGAGTACATTGATGGATTTCCAGAGGATTTTCCTGGACATCCTCTAGAACGGGATGTTGAGTTCTCTATTGATTTAATTCCAGATGCAAGACCTATGTCAAAGACTCCATATAGAATGGCCACTGTGGAATCAGTAGATCTAAAGAAACAACTAGAGTATTTGAGTGAAAAGAGGTTTATTAAACCTATTGTTTCTCCATGGGGATCCCATGTCCTCTTTGTCAAGAAGAAAGATGGATCCATGAGGTTTGCATTGATTACAAGGAAATCAATGCTATTACAATAAAGAATAAGTATCCTCTACCCTGGATTGATGATTTATTTGACCAAAATTATGGAGCTCAATACTTTTCAAAGATTGAACTTTGATCCAGATATCATCAACTGTATGAAAAAAAGGAACATATTCCAAAGACAGCATTTCGAACCAGGTATGGGCATTATGAGGTTACAGTGATGCCTTTTGGACTGAAAAATGCACCCTCTGTTTTCATGGATTTAATGAATAAATTTTTCAAGCAATATCTTGATAACTTTTTTGTGGTATTCATCAATGATATCCTGGTATAATCAAAAATCAATGAAGACCATGAGGATCATTTGTTAACTATTCTCAAAACTCTTTGAAGAAATAAATTATATGGGAAGTTTAGCAAGTGCGACTTCTGGATTCTGTTAGTTTCTTTTCTAGGCCATATTTTCTCTAAGGATGGAATCCTAGTAGATCTTGCAAAGACAAATGTAATCCATGAAAGGCCCATGCCAACAAACATAACTGAGGTATGCAGTTATATTGGCTTTGCAGGTTATTATCAGCATTTCGTGCAGAATTTTGCCCGACTGGCTAACCTACTAACGAAACTCACATGTAAAGGGGTTAAATTTGTTTGGAAAAAAGATTGTGAAGAATGTTTTGAAAAAATTAAGATAATATTATGCAATGCTCTTATATTGACTCTACCATCAGGTAATGATGAGTTTGTTGTTTATAGTGATGCTTAAAAGAAAGGATTTGGTTGTGTCCTTATGAAAAATGATAGGGTTATTACTTAGGCATAACGACATGTAAAAGTTCATGAGAAAAATTATCCTACTCATGATCTTGAGTTAGCTACTGTAATATTTTCTTTTAAGATATGGAGACATTATCTTTATGGGGAAAAATGTGAGATTTATACTGATCACAAGAGTTTGAAGTATATTTTATCACAGAAATAACTCAACATGAGGCAAAGGAGATGGCTTGTACTACTCAAGGATTATGATTTTATGATACACTACCACCCGGGGAAGGAAAAGAAGTTGGAAAATTCTTTGAGCAGAAATGATCATGGAGTTTTGAACAAGGTGAGAGTTGAGAGGGATCCTATTTTCATGGATCTAGTAAAGATGGACATGGGAATAACAATGGAAGGTGAAACATCAATGATTTTTCAAATGGTTTTCAAACCATCTTTACTAGAAAGGATAAAATGTTCTCAAGCAGATGATGAGGAGTTTCAAAAGATGATTAAAGCGGTGAATGATGGGAGATTGAGTAACTTTGTATATGAAGACGGAATTTTGAAATTTGGGAAGAGACTTTGTGTTCCCAATATACCTGATCTAAAAAAGGAATTTTTGGATGATGCTCATAGTTACAATTTCTCTATAAACCATGGTATCACTAAGATGTATAGATATTTGAAGGAACATTTTTGGTGGGACAACATGAAGAGGGAGATTGCAGATTTTGTGTCAAGATGTATGGTTTGTCAATAAGTGAAAGCTGGAAGGCAACAACCTAGAGGAGTATTGCAACCTCTTCCCATACCTGAGTGGAAATGGGATAATATAATGATGGACTTTGTCATGGGACTACCAAACACTCCTAGAAGGAATGATGCAATATGGGTCATTATTGATCTTCTTACCAAGTCAGCACATTTTCTTGCTATAAGAGAAGATATACCACTTGAACGTCTACCAAGACTATATATTAATGAAGTTGTGAGACTTCATGGAGTACCCCTATCGATTGTTTCTGATCGTGATCCACGTTTTACATCATTATTCTGGAAAATTCATCAGAAGGCCCTAGATACTGATCTTCGTTTGAGCACTGCCTACCACCCACAAACTGATGAACAATTAGAACAGACTATTCAAACAGTGGAAGACTTTTTGAGGTATTGTTCACTTGATTTTCAAGGCATGTGGGATCATTGTTTACCTCTCATGAAATTTCCTAAAACAATATCTTCCATTCATGTATTTAGATGGAACCCTATGAAGCATTATATGGGAGGACATGTCATACACCAACTTGCTGGGATGAAGTTGGTGAAAGAAAACTCGTGGGTCCAGAAGTTGTTGAAGAAACAACAGAAAAGGTGAAGATTATCCAGAACCATATCAAAATCGCTCAAAGTAGGGAGAAGAGATATACAGATAACTGAAGGAAGGATTTGGAGTTTCAATAAGGTAATCATGTTTTCTTAAAGGTTTCTCCATGAAAGGGTATTATACGATTTGGTAAGAAGGGAAAGGTCAGTCTGAGGTACATCAGACCTTTTGAAATTTTGTACCAAATTGGAGTCGTAGCTTACCATTTGGAAATGCAGCCAAGTCTCTCAAAGGTTCCCAATGTGTTCCACGTGTCAATGTTAAGAAAGTACATACCAGACCCAACACATTTACTCACTTATGAAGAAGTTGAACTTGATCTAGATCTATCTTATTGTGAAGATCCTATCATGAATCTTGATACTAGAGAACACGTATTGAGAAATTGGATGACTCGTCTGGTAAAGGTTCTATGGTGGAACCATATGTTGGAGGAACAAACATGGGAGCCTGAGGAGCTTATGTTAAATACATACTCGAATCTTTTTAGGTAATATTTTGTGAATTTTGAGGAAAAATCTTTTGTAAGGAGGGGAGAATGTAACACCCCAAGGTTTTGAAAATAAATATAGAATGAAATTTTATAATCTATCCATTAAACACAACTTTTCCTATTCTATGTTTTGAATTTTGATAAATGGTCATCTAGAGTTGTGTTCAGTAAGTCATTTGGAGTCTAATAGAACAAACATGTTTTTTGGTGAATAGTAACATACCCATATGAATAGTAATATGAATAGTAATATGAATCGTAATATGACCCTTATGAAGAGTAAATAATAATAATATTTTATATTCTTAAGGTAATAAGATAATGAGATCTTAATTAGTTTTGCAATGTGAACTAAAACTAATTGCACTTTAAGATTATTATTTTTCGAATTCACTATGACCTAATTTAAAAATTAAATTAATAATATTTAGAAATTTATTTTTGAAAATGGATTTCAATTTGGAATTCTACACGTTGAAAAATGGTTAGGGTGAATTTTGGGAATTTTTCTAAAACAGTTGATTTTTCAGTGAATAGTAAAAAATACAGTTTTTAGATTTGGTGTGTTAATAACATCATTAATGATGTAATAATGATGTCATAAATATGGTCAACTTTTTTATAGTTAAATAATATGTGAGGTGTCCCAAGTGGCTTTAACCATGTGCAAATACCATGGTCAAGCCCATGGTTTTGCAAATACCACCCATGAGGTGTCCCTTGGAAATTATAAAAATAATCCTTCACTTTTACTATAAATACCAACTCTTCCTTTATATGAATTCATTCCCAATTCTCACTCAACGAATTTATGGCCTCTTTACCTACATATTAGTCCTACCACGGTCTCCTCAAGCCCCCAAGGTCCCAAACTTCATGTTCTAAGGGTTACTCTACAAGGTAAGAAAATTCTCAATTTCTTTCTTTTTTCTTTTCTAGTTCCCTTTTATGTGGTATATCTTTCATGTTTCCATACCATGTTCTTATTTTTCTTCTTATTATTGATTTAATATATATTATGATTAATTTTGGTCTAGGTTACCCTTGTCCCCTCTCTTTTTAATATTTTCCAAAACCATGTTGTGTAGCAGTTAGGCTGCCGAATTTTTGTAAGCGATTTCAAAATTATTCTTTTATTTTGAGTTCTTTATTTATTAATTCTTCATATCTTCTTACCCAAGAAGAATTAAATCTCCAGAATCTATTATATTCTTTATGTTCTCAATTTCATGATAAATTCATCATCAATCTTCATCTTTTCCCCCACATGTTCAAGGAATTAATAAAATTGTCCGCGATGTATCGAATTACCGACATCGTAGATGACGTAATCTAAATTTCCATTAATTCATTGAATTATGGTCATGAAACCATTTATATGGTTGAAAAAGGTTATAATATATGTGTTATGACTCACCCATGGTTATTTAATTCTTTTGTACTTATGGTTCTAATTTATAAGACAAAATGAGGTTGTTATTATCAAAGAACCAATAAAACGATCTAAACAAACATCATTAATGTTTTAACTAATGAATCATCATCATGGTATATAACCCAAAATCATTATAAGATCATTTCTATCTTCATAATTTCTTTAATAAAATGTATTAACAATTCTGGATGTATAACCATGTTTCAAATGAGCTTCCATTCATGGAAACAAGTAAACGAACCATGAAAACCAAGGAAGAAAATGCTTCCAAAACATGAAAATTGAACCAATGGAACCCATAGAAATGGCCATGAATGAACCTAATAAGGTTATAATAAATAAGTTACATGTTAATGAGGTTATGGAAATATTAATTAATGAAGCTAAATTTTGTTATTCAGGTCATTAAGAAATTGAAGAACACACTCGAGCATAAGGTAAGGGGTTTCTCATCTTACTTTCATTTCCGTGAGATTTCCATTGATCACAAATTATTCCTTATATTTGGTATATATGTACTTTTATTTGATATATAATAACATTATACTATTTATATTCATGATATTAAATGATTCACTTGATGGTTATTAAGTTCTGGTCATACGGTTCGACCGATTACATTGTGGTAAGGGACTTTGTCTCAGCTGCCGTTTTCGTTGTGACTGTCTTTGTATCGTGCACCTAATAATCTGTACGTGGTGTACCTACTGCCCATTTGATATCACTTTTCATGTGAGATGATATTTATATTAAATATCCATAATCTCACATAATGGATATGTTTGTTGTCTAAACCGTATACCATTTTACCTACGGTGGTTATATGGAAATTTATTTTAATTATATAAATATTGATGAATCTGTATACTCTACTCTATACGGACATTGAAAGGGCATATTTATCTTGTATTTAATCAATGTATAAAGAATGATTTGGACATGCAGTGGTGGGTGGGGCCTGATATAGCCCCTCGATGCATCGGTAGGTCTCATGAGACAAAACAGTTTGGCGACAAACCCTTCGAGTTTGTTTCCAAAAATCAGATGGGTTTCTACCCACAGAACTAAACCGTTTTTATAGTATTATGGTTTCATGTGCCAGATACATGGCATCCAGTGTAACGACCTGAACCCGGGTCCCATGAAACGGGTGCCCCGAGCCCGGTTCACCACGTGACCTCAAGCACATTTTCCGAAACGCCCGAGGCTGCCAACTAGCAGCGAGGGCCCAGGTCTGATAGTGGGGAAACTATGCCCTAATTTGTCAAAGTGTAGCATAGTGGAATACAAAATAAACATACGAAGACAGTGGAAGTAGTAAACATAAAGAACTAAAATAACTACAATAGTGGATATAACCAATAATATATAAGTGATGATGCTACATGTTTCAAGTTCTAAGAAACAGCCAGAACATATTACACATAAATACTATACAACAAAATACAGAGTACAACAAAACAAGAAAAACAGCTGGTAGAGGCATCGTGAGCCTAGGCTTGGTCCCATGCCATCCTGCTCCTCAGCAACAGTTAAGTACCTGTATAGGGACTCTTGCCCATATCTACACCTGTAGCAACGTAATCTGTTTGGGCCGAAAAGCGTGACCCAAACATGGTGTGAGAAATATATCTCAGTAGGCACCCACCAAAGGTCTGTGCTCAACTGTGTGTAAAACATGCAACAAGTGTGCAGTAGAAAAATGCAACAAACTAAGAATTACTCAAAAGTAACTAACTTAACATTTAAATTTCCATTTTATTATTCATTTAATTCCTTTAATTTAGTAACATTTTTGTGCTCAACAGCACCAAGCCCTTAGGCCATCCAGTACAGTACCCTCAGGCTAAAATAGTAACCACGCCCCCAGGCTTTCCCTCAGGCCATACAAAATCCAACCTGTAGGTATTTCCCTCAGGCGTAATAGATATTCTCTCCCTCAGGCATAAAAAGTGTCACCCTCAAGCATAGAAGTCAAGACATCGGGCACGAAAGGTTTCCCTCAGGAAAAATAGAACGTTGCCTGCAGGCTAAAACAGTCACGCCCTCAGGCTAATCACAACAAAACCCTCAGGCTAAACAGGTAACTGATCCATGCCCAACATATCAAAATGCAGTAAACAAGAAGTTTCTCTCAAGGAAATTCTACAATTACTACATTAAAGGCATACCCTCGGGTATCCAGGCCAAATGGCTAAACAGTGAAACACACCCCTGGGGTGGTTCCGGATCCAAGCAACAATCCCAACCAGCATTTTATTATCACAATTTAATCAACTATGAAATTATAGGCATTAAATATAGCAACGGACTCAGCCACAAGACACCCCAACATGGGTTCGTGGCCTAAAAATGCACAAAAACACATGACAGTTGGAAATTTACACCAAGCCACCTACCTTATACGCCAACAAGTGTCATACACGAACGCCGACTCCAGAAACGCCCAAGAACGGCATAGATCTAACAATGAACAAAACCCATTAAAATGTCAATAACTTACATTAGGGAAAGAATTGGTAAGAACAGTACCAGGAGAGGAGAGGACTTACCCGTGCGGTTCCAACGAGATCGTCCGAAGCCGAATCGGATTCCAGACGAACTCCCGACAGATCTTCAAAGCTCCACTCGTCCTCCTTCACTACAAAAATGGCTCAAACGCCTCCTATACCAAATGAGGAGGCTACCGCCTATTTTAAGCCAAAAAAAAGTACACTGTGTGTACTTCTTTCATTTAATTGTTCATTTGGCAGCACCGGCACACTGTTCAGCAGTTGACATGAGTACACGTCATGTACTCCCGAGTACACAGCGTGTACTGTCGCCCAACTGTCGGCTGCTCCACCGCCTTACTGTTTAGGCCTGCTGACTGACTACATGGCATGTAAGTACCACTACACGGCATGTAGTCGGTTCCTACACCCCGTGTCTCCGACAGGGCTACACGCCCCATGTACTCATCCCAACACGGCCAAAAGTACACGGTGTGTGGAAAAGTACACGACGTGTAGTTCCAAAATTTAGGATTTTCCCCATTTTCCATATTTTCTCAAAAACACTTAAGGAAAAGGAAAGAGAAGAAGCCCGTACCTCAAAAATAAGAACTGGGTTCTTACAAAATTCCCCCCTTATAGTAATTCGTCCCCGAATTTCCCTTCCAAGGGTGGCGAAGATAAAGCTCAGAACAGCTCTGGCCACTGAGCACGTACGTCGGTCTCCCGCTCCCAGGTCTCGTCCTGCACTCGGCCATGCTTCCATAGCACCTATACGAGAGGAACTGACTGGCCTTAGTGAACCTTCGTGCACCTGTCAACTATAAAGATCAGATTCTCCGCAAAGGACGCATCATGATAAAGCTCAACCTCCTCAGGCTGAAAAACATGAGACAGGTCTGAATGATAGCGACGCAACTGAGACACGTGGAAGAAGTCATGCATGGCTCGGTATCATTGTGGTAACTGCAACTGATATGAAACCATCCCAACTCTCTCTAGAATCTCGAATGGCCCCACATACCTCGGTGAAATCTTACCCTATCTCCTGATCTGCTTGTGTCCCAGCCTCGGCGAAACATGCAATAAAATCTGATCCTAGACCATGAACTCCAAAGGTCGTCTGCGACGATCAGCATAAGACTTCTGACGAGACTGCACGGTAGCCATCTGCTTCCGAATCAACTGGACCTGCTCAGATGTCTCATGTATGAGCTGTGGCCCCAGTAAAGCTGCCTCTCCTGCCTCTAACCAACATAAAGGTAATCGGCATGGCCTTCTATATAAAGCCTCGTATGGTGCCATCTCATTATTTTCCTGAAAACTATTGTTATGGGAGAACTTGAATAAGGGTATATGCTTCTCCCAAGAGCCCCCAAAGTCTAGGATGCATGCGCGCAACATGTCCTCTAGCACCTGTATTGTCCGCTCTGACCGACCATCTGTCTGAGGGTGGTATGTTGTGCTCAGAAGAACCTATATACCAAGCACCCTCTGAAAACTCTGCCAGAAACGATACATAAAGCGGGCGTCCCTATCTGAAACGATAGAACAAGGGACCCCATGAAGACGTACAATCTCTCGGATATACAGCCTTCTGATCTCGTCAACACTGAAGGTCTCCTTGATTGGTAAGAAGTGAGATACCTTTGTGAGCCTGTCCACAACAACCCACATGTCATCATTGCCTCGAGGTGACCTCGGAAAACCCATCACGAAATACATCGCGACATCATCCCATTTCCACTCGGGAATGGGTAACTGTTGTAATAGCCCAACTAGTCTCTGATGCACCGCCTTCACCTGCTGACAGGTGGAACACCTCGTAACAAAACCAGCTATCTCTCTCTTCATACCCGGCCACCAGTACTGACGTCTCAAGTCTCGGTACATCTTGGTAACCCCAGGATGAACTGCCCAAGCTGAATCATGAAACTACCACATCAGCTCCTCACGTATATCCCCTAGAACCTATACTCATCCATGGAAATGAAAAGCCTCACCATCGCATATCATCCAACCGGGAGGAGGGTCCTCAATTTCCACCAACTCCCGTAGGATTAGGCCTTCTGAATTAGATAACTGCCTCATCCTCACTCTATCCATGAGGGTAGAAGTCACAGCTAACGAGGAAAGATAAGTCTGCCCCTGACTGTCATGCACCTCCAGATGCATCTGAAAGAATAAATTCATAAACTACCACTCACCACTGGACTCCTGCACTTCCTGTATCCTAGTATTCTTTCTCAGTGCATCAGCTACTACATTACCTTTACCAGGTGTATAGGTAAGCTCCAAATCGAAGGACTGTAGGTACTCGACCCACCTTCTTGGGCTGAGATTCAGGTCACGCTGAGTAAAGATATACTTGAGGCTTTTGTGGTTGGTGAAAACCACAAAATTCTCTCCCAAAAGATAGTGTCCCTAACAGCACAATGCAAGAACAGCTGCAGCCAACTCAAGATCATGCGTCGGGTAATTCCTCTCATGTGGCCTCAACTGCCGAGACCCGTACGCAAAAACTCAGTAGCCCTGTATCAAAATGGCTCATAGCCCAATCCCTGATGAATCACAGTAAACTGTATAGCTCTTCCTCTGCTCTGGGAGTATCTAGATCGGTGTTGACGTCAAACTTCCCTTCAGGTCCAAAAAAGATGCCTCGCAACTTTCTGACCAAACAAAATTCACACCCTTCTTAGTCAGACCTGTCAACGGTGCTGCTAAGTAGGAGAAGTCCTGTATGAAGCATCTGTAGTAACCAGCCATCCCTAAGAAACGCCTTATCTCAAACACATTCTTAGGCTGCTCCCAAGAAACTACTGCTCTCACCTTCTCTAGGTCTTCTGCAACTCCTGCCTCTGAGATAATGTGACCCAGGAAGTGAATCTGGTCCATCCAAAAGTGGCACTTTGAGAGTTAGTATATAGATGATGCTCTCTTAGTGTACTCAATACGATCTCAAGATGGGTGGAATGGTTGTGTCGAGTGTGAGAGTACAAAAATATGTCGTCCACAAATACTACCAAAAAAGAATCAAGATACGGATGGAACACACAATTCATCAGAGCCATGAAAAATGTTGGTGCGTTCGTGAGTCCGAATGGCATAACCAAGTACTTGTATAGACCATACCTACTCCTGAAAGCTGTGAGAGGTATATCAGATGGTCTAACTCGCAACTGATGATATCCGGATCTCAAGTAATCTTAGAGAACACTCATTCTCCACGAAGCTAATCAAACAAATCATCAATCCTCGGCAAGGGATATCAGTTCTTAACCGTCAACTGGTTCAACTTCCGATAATCCACACAAAGTCTAAGGGTACCGTCTGCCTTTTTAGCAAAAAGGACTGGAGAACCCCAATGATAAGTACTGGGTCGGATAAAGCCCTTTGCTTGTAACTCCTCTAACTACCTCTTGAGCTCCTGCAACTCTGGCGTGGCCGTCCTATAAGGAGGAATGGACACCAGTGCTTCTCCCAGCACAAGATCGATAGAGAAATCCACCTCACGCACTGGAGGAAGACCTGAAAAGTCGTCCAGGAAGACATCCCTGAAACGATCAACAAATGGAGGGTAATCTATCTAACAATCCCCTGATCATCCAGATATAAACTCGCAATCTGGGCTGTCACTCCATTTCGCCCATGATGCTCTTGTCCAGCTCGACTCGCCTGAACATTCCACTAGCCCTTATATAGAAACTCTCTGCCCTCTTGTGATGTGAAACACACCTTACGACGATAGCAGTCTACAAAGGCTCGAAAGGGAACCAACCAGTCTATCCCGATAATGACATCATAGCTCGTCATCTCCAAGACATAGAGGTCCCAAATGAAGTGACACCCACCAACCTCAAGGGGGCACTCCCTAAACTGACGCACACCAGCCGTCCTGGTCCCCAATAGAGTGTCTGGCGTCAAGATATCGGACGAAGAAGAAACACCGAGCCCAAGGATCTCCAAAACGGGTATAGATATGAAACTATGCATAGCACCCGTATCAAAAAGTACTGAAGACAGGACAGAAGCTATTAGAATAGTACCTCTGACTTTAGAAGGTTCGGGATCCTGCCCTTGTTGGGTCTGTTGCACTGCATATACCTGCCCAGTGCTGCGGCCCTACGACACACCCTGGCTTCCCTGAGCTGTCCCGCCCTGCTGCCTCTGAGATCCTGGTGTCTGGCTACCACAGCCACGACCACCATCTCTGCCTGCATACCCTGACGTATTCCAGTTCCCTGACTGGTAAGAAGCCACTAGTCCTTCTCCCGCACGCGGAGTCTGCACAGAACCCCTCTCACTATCCACTGGTAGAAACACCTTGGAAAAGCGTTGCATATGACCCATCTTTCCCCTTGCTCGGCACTCCACTGGGTCTCGTGGACACTGCGGCCTCTTGTGCCACTCTTTGCCACACTAGTAGCACCTGATCGGGACACCTGAAGAAGCTGTCTGGCTGGTACTGCTGCCCTGAGAGAAGTCCATATGTCTTTTCCTCTTGCCAGCAGAAATAGTACCAGTAACTGGTGCTGAACAGCCCTGGCCCACACCACTCGATTTCCGCAGGTTTCTCCCTGTAATCAGTGCCTGATTTATAATTTTGTGTACAATAGGAAACCTGAAAACATTCACCAATGCTCAGATGTCATACCGAAGACCATCCTCAAAACGTATGGCTCTCAACGTATCATCACCTACCAGCACATGTGAAAAATGCTGAAGCTCCGTAAAACGAGCAGAATAGTCCATCACCGACATGGCGCCCTGCTGCAGATTCATGAACTCTAGAGCTCTATCTGCCCTAAGTGTCTCAGGAAAGAAGAATTCATATAAGACTGCTTGAAAATCTTCCCACGCCATGTCTCTGTGATGCTCTGCCTGGGTGGTAACATCCCACCACCTCTTGGTGTAATCACGTAGCATGTAAGTCGCAAGCTTGACCCTCCACCCTGGAGGCGTCCCCAAGTGCTCGAAAATAGTCTGCATCGATCCTATCCAAGACTCTGCAGCCTGTGGTCTGCCATCCCCTAAAAACGTAGGTGGATGTTGCTGCTGAAAGATACGAGTCATCTCATCCATAGATGTAGCAGCCTGCGGTACTCCCTAAAAGGTCTGCATGAACCGCATAGAGCCTTCACAAAACTGCACCACTACGCCTGTGTCTGGTATAACAGCTGGTGTTGCATCTGGCTCTGCTGGTGGATCAACTGGTAGCCCATGTCCCACCATCTCCGGAGTATAATCGTCGCCGCTCTCCTGGCGAACAACTCGCGGTCGTCTCGGCATCATGACACTACAGGGTCAAAATCACGCATTAGATTCAAGATTATTAATGCTAAAAAGTGAAGGAACCACAAAGGAACAAGAGGAAGAAGGCAATTCAAAATTTGAAAAACAAGACTATACAGAGTGTATAATGACTACACGGCGTGTACTTGACTTTACTTCCCCTGCCCGGGTCCTTCTACACGGCTAAGCCACACGACTTTCGTTCAACAAAACTACACGGCATGTACAATATCTACACGGTGTGTACGGTGTTATTTTCCAACTGCACGTGTCATCTTTGACACGGCCGACTACTCGGCTTACAATTACACGGTGTGTTACACCCGCACACGGCGTGTACACCATCCCGTTTCCCATCCACATGGCTAACTCCACACGGTCTGTCCTCGGACAAAACTACACGGCGTGTCCCATAGTTACACGGCATGTTCAAGGAAAGGTGACACTAGCCTGTGTTGTTAGTTACACAGTCGATTCCCCAGGTCACACTACACGGCGTGTCTATAAGTGACATGGCGTGTTCTGTCAAGGAGTTCACCGACCCGTGTTGTTAGTTACACGGCCGGACTCCGGGTTATACTACACGGCGTGCAAAAAAACTACACGGCGTGTTTTACCCAAGCTCTTCCCTTCCCCGTGTCGCTTCCCACACGGTTTGTGACACAGGAAGAGACTACACGACGTGTACTCAACAAGTTCATTTTTCTTCCCGAATAGAAGAACATGCACGGCGTGTATGAGGTCCTACACAACATGTATTCTGGGTTTTTGGGACAGTATGCCTCAGAAACTTCCCCGAAACCCAGAAAATACCGAAAAACAACACCTAAGTGTCAAATTCCGACCCATGGGGGCCCATACTCCCCACGAATCAAATTTTGACATATCATATGTGTTATAACCAATAAACAGTCAATGATCCACCAAATTCTGGTCAATGGGGGCCCATACTCCCCGAAAACCAAAGTTTGGCATCCATTCTATGAACAAGCTCAAACAAAATCACCAAATCACAAGGCAGGTATTTATCAATCAGCCATCACAACAGCATGCTTTTCTAGCACAACAACTATCGCAACAACATGCAATTTATAATGCACCTACATGGCATGGAAACTATGCATGGCATGTGATTTCTAGCATGTGCCTATATGATGCATGAGATGGCATACCCTCATCTCATTGGGTTGCAACTAAAGAGAACCCACAGATAAATTATAAACTGCACAATCTCAAAGTGCATCACCCAACGGTGAAAACATATCAACCGTAAAATTGCAAAATCAAAAGAATGCAAAATATGTGGTAGACTGGCTTTTCCCCGTACACGGGTTTGCTATGCTCAGGCACAGCTTATTACCAATTATCATTCGTCCTATCCCTAACTACGGATCCAAATAGTAAGTCAAAGAAAAGAAACTCCTCTATTACCACTTTGTAACGACCAGGACCCAGGTGCCACGTAACGGGTGCCCCGAGCCCGATTCGCCACGTGACCTCAAGCGCATTTCCCCAAATGCCAGAGGCTGCCGACTAGCATGGAGGGACCAGGTCTGATAGTGGGGAAACTATGCCCTCATTTTTCAAAGTGTAGCGCAGCGGAATAAAAAATAAATATACAAAGACAGCGGAAGCAGTAAACATACACAACTGAAATAACTACAGAAGTCGATATAACCAATAGTATATAAGTGATGATCCTACATGTTTCAAGTTCTAAGAAACAGCCAGAACGTGTTATACATCAATACAGTACAATAAAATACAGAGTACAACAAAACAGTTGGCAACGGCATCGCGAGCCTAGGCTTAGTCCCATTCCCTCCTACTCCTCAGCAACAGTCAAGTACCTGTATAGGGACTCTTGCCCCTATCTACACCTGCAACAATGTAATCTATTTGGGCCGAAAATCGTGATCGAAACAGGGTGTGAGAAATACATCTCAATAGGCACCCCCCAAAGGCCCGTGCTCAACTGTGTGTAAAACATACAACAAGTGTGTAGTAGTAAAATTCAATAAACTAAGCAGTACTAAAAATTAACTAACATAACAGTTAAATTTCCATTTTATTATTCATTTAATTCCTTTAATTTAGTAACATTTTTGTACTCAAGAGCACCAAGCCCTCAGGCAAACCAGTACCATGCCCTTAGGCTAAAATAGTAACCACGCCCTCAGGCTTGCCCTCAGACCATACAGAATCCAACCCGCATGTATTGCCCTTAGTCGTAATAGAAATTCTCGCCCTTAGGCATACGAAGTGTTTCCCTCAGGCACAGAAGTCAATCCCTCAGACACGAAAGGTTTCCCTCAGGCGAAATAGAACGTCGCCCTCAGGCTAAAACAGTCACGCCCTCAGGCTAATCCCAACAACGCCCTCTGGCTAAACAGGTAATCAGGCTATGCCCAATATATCAAAATGATGTAAACAAAAAATTCCTCTCAAGGCAATTCTACAATTACTACATTAAAGGCATACCCTCGGGTATCCTGGCCAAATGGCTAAACAGTAGAACACACCCCTAGGGTGGTTCTGGATCCATGAAATGATTCCAACCAACATTTTATTATCACAATTTAATCACCTATGCAATTCTAGGCATTAAATATAGCAATGGAATCAGCCACACGACACCCCAATAGGGGTTCATGGCCCGAAAATGCACAAAAATGCACGATAGTTGGAAATTTACACCAAGCCACCTACCTTATGCGCCAACGAGTGTTATACACAAACGTCGACTCCAGAAACACCCAAGAACGGCGTAGATCTGAAGAAGAACAAAACCCATTCAAACCTAAATAACTTATGTTAGGGAAAGAATTGGTAAGAACGGTACTAGGAGAGGACAGGGATTACCCGTGCGGTTCCAACGAGATCGTCCAAAGCCGAATCGGATTCCAAACGAACTCCCGGCAGATCTTCAAAGGTCTGGCCATCCTCCTTGGCTCCAAAATGGATCAAACGCCTCCTCTGCCAAATGAGGAGGCTACTGCCTGTTTTAGTCCAAAAAAACAAAGTACACGGCGTGTACTTCTGAGTACACGACGTGTACTTTTTTCATTTAACTGTTCATTTGGAAGCACCGGCACACTGTTCATCAGTCGACATGAGTACACGACATGTACTCTTGAGTACTCGGCATGTACTGTCGCCCAGCTGTTGGCTACTCCACCGCCTTACTGTTAGGCCTGTCGACTGACTACATGGCGTGTAAGTACCACTACATGGTTTTTAGTTGGTTCCTACACCCTGCGTCGTCGACAGGGCTACACGCCCTGTGTACTCATCCCAACACAGTGAAAAGTACACGGTGTGTGGAAATGTATACGGTGTGTAGTTCCAAAATTTAGGATTTTCCCCCATTTTCCATATTTTCTCAAAAACACTTAAGGAAAAGGAAAACAAAGAAGATCGTACCTCAAAAATAAGAACCGGGTTCTTACATCCAGTTAATAAGCATTCTATTTATACATTATCTGTTATTATTATTTTCCATGAAATTTTCTCTATGACAAAATCTATGGATTTAGTTTCATTTTTAGTTTATTAATGGAATTAGTTATTCATTTATTCAATATGACATTTTGATTATGTCATATTGTTTGTGATTCACTTATTATTGTATTCATTCTTCTGCTATTTGTAACCCTTACTAATCATTTGAGATCACCCCTTTCATTTTCTACCTTCAACAGGTGATGAAGAGAAGATATTTTATTGAGTTCCTGGGGATGTCATTTTTTGTTTTGTTACGTATTGTATTTTGTAAACTTATCCAATGTAATTTTAGTAACATCTATGTATCTCGTTTCTTCAAAACTACTAAACTGATCGTTCCTTCGGGATTTTCATTCCTTCTAACCATTCCAATATCACAAGTAATGCACCGACTCTAGCCTAAAGGGGTTGGGGTGTTACATTTTTTTATTTTATTTAGTATAGCATCCAAATCCTTCTCATACCCATTATTTATTTTGGAGTAGAAAATAATATAATCTATAAACACAACCTAAAATTTAATGAGATAATCCCCAAAGACTATATTCATCATGTAATATATGGTTGATGTATAATTATTAATTAAAAATGGCATCACTATGAACTCACCATGTTTATACCATATATGAAAAACCATTCTTGGGAATGTACACCTTTTTACCATTACTTGATAATATCCTAACCAGAGATTCACCATGTAGAATTGTTGTGCTCCATGTAGATGACCAAAAAATCCATCAATATTTGGTAGAGGATACTTGTTCTTTGTTGGGATATTTTTTAGCTCTATATCAATATCAATGTACATTTACCTATTATTCTTCTTGAAAAAATAGACCAGTTCACCCCATAATGAAGCACTTAGATGTATAAATCCTTTCTCTTGGTTCTCTTATACATTATTCCCCAACTCTTTATGTTCAATGTTGACCATTATAAGTGGATTCAATGATATTGGAAAATATCTAGGTATATTATTCATTGAGAACTCAATCTATCATCAAGGAGGAAGACAAGACAATTAATTGGTAAACACATAAGTGAATTCAAATAAAATGGGTTTGAAATCAAGGATGGTCTTTTCCATAGTGTCAATCATTTGATAAAGATACACTTTCTCATAAGGCAATAATATTAGTGATTGAGATGTTGATAAAAATGTAGATTTATCATCCTCCATTTAGTTATATAGAATCGAAGGGAGATATGTGATACGTAGTGTGATTTCCCTCTATAGGGAATTTATGATGGATTATAAAAGGAAATATAATCCATACCAAGAATAGATTAAAATTCCTCTGAAGGGTGTACGAAATATTTTCTATGAAATTGAGCCAAAAATCATAACATGTGATATGTTATATGTATGAGTTGAAAAAAGATACCCATTTTTCATCTTTATGGATAACTTGACTTCCATGTTTTGATGCGATGTTTATATAGTTATACTAAACATTTTTGATATAAGAGAATGTATAAAACTATAATCATATAGTATATTCTCTATCATTAAATGAATATCAAGAATACCTATCACCAAATCATTTTCCGGATCCACCCTTGTAGTTGGGATGGCATATGATCTCCCTTTGTCTCTAGGCCTTAGAAGTTGTTGTCATCATCTACCCTTGATAACCCTTGGATGATTGTGTTTATTTCTATATTTTCATTGTTATTTAAATTCAATGCATTTCATAGTTGGATAAGGGTTTAGGAGAAAATTACTTTCTTCCATCACATTATTGAGTTTATCCTATTAGTATTCTTTGGATATGTTTTATTCCATCCAACATAGAAATTATTTTATCTCTCCCTTTAGGATATTTTTGGAATACTTCTTCCCACACTTTTAACAAGTGGGATATTAGATTATCTTAACCCCATGTGTTTTTTCCACCGCTCTGTAAGAATTAAAATCTATTATTTTCATCATGTATTTAGGCTCATGCGACCCTTGAGATTACTTGATCTCTATTTTTACATTAGGGGAACATAAAATAATTTTATTTTAGATATAAATGTCTCAAATTATCGAATCTTTTTTGTAAACCTAAATATAACACACTGAAGAAGCTGTCAACATTACATTTGGGGGATATGAGAAGGTCAGAGGAATATCATTAATGTCTTATAAATTTTACATCATACACTCTAATATATGAAACATCCTTTTTATTTAGTCTATGGAAATATTTTACAATTCTTTGTGATAGTGGTTTCAGGAAATATTTTTCAAATTTCTTTAGAATTATTTCCACTGCATCACATCAATTTAATCATTATTCTTTGTATTTTTGAACAATTTACACCATTGATCAGATTATACATGTATATGATAAATAAATAGCACAATATTCTATAAATAATATAATTGGAAGATTTATATGGTCTTTTCAATGGAGTTGATCCAATATTATTTAATTAATGTATCATAAGATCCAATAAAATTCAGAAGAATTTGTCACATATAGGTCACAATTTAAAATTTATATTTTATTGGGGTATGTGGTTTCCCCCCATAATTCATTTTAATTTATATAACATGAGTTCAAAAAGGATATATTATTATTATTTTATTGAATATTTCTCCCATAGGGTTCATAATCTCATTTGGGAAGTCAACACATTGTTCCTTATATTAGTTGGTAACTCAGTTCCTTGTATTTCTAGCCCTTAACTAAAATAATGGGAAGACTAGGGATGGTAATTTTTAAACTATTAACCAAATAAAAGGTAAACTATCAACATTGAAGTGTAAAATAAATAATTAAATATATTCCATAACTTATGAATTTATAGGTTTCAATTAATATTATCCCTAATCTATTCCTTAATATAAAATCTTGTGGAAATTTTTTCCCTATATAATAGTTCATAATGAACTTTTGAATTTAATATTGTATACCCTTGAAAATTTTAAATAAAATTGAAGAAAAATCACTTTTTCATGCACCAGTTGACAATCGAGTCAATTTCCAACATGGAATTGTCTCGGTTATTACTCTTACTTACAATTGTTCTATAGCCACATCCATTTGTAATATCTAGATAGGAATTTTTTTTCTTTGAAACCACTAACACTATATTAAAAAAAAGGCATGTCTTATTTTGCTTAGCATTATCCCTAATTATTTCACTGGGGTTTTTAATACTAGTCCACCTAAATATCTATATTTTCCTTCGATAACAAATATGAAAACCCCTATCAATTTAACACATTATTTAAAGTTCAATTACATTGAGATTAAAATTATAAAACCTATTAGATCTAGATTCATAATTAATTTTTGAAATTAGATACATAACAAAATAACTTTAAAATGGATAGAACAATATTATTTGAACATATTTAACAAGCTCCTAAAAATCCATTGCACTTGTAAAAATGTATGATATATCTTGGGGATGTTAAAAACAAGGGGTGGGATATAAAGCCCAGTAAGGGAGTGGTAAATGTATAACATAAGTTAAATTAAGGAATGTGGGTAGAGACTCATTATATGATGAAATTGATAGGTGATAATAATAATTATGAACCAAAAATCATGGTATAAGATGATAACATTATAGTAACATTGGAATGTGGAAACAATATAAAAATGGATTTATAAAAAAATCAAGGATAAAAACTTATAGATCATAATATAGTGTTATTATGATAACATCCCATTCAACATAAATCATATCTCATTTGGGGATAACATTACCCAATGCATTATAGGGCTATATAATTCCGAGCCCACCGACCACATTCATATCATGTACATGAATATTTTTCCCGCATATATCATATAACATAAGAAAACCTATCATAAAATTTAACCCAATGATTAATGAGTGTGCGTTATATACATGGACATCCCATATCAATGATAGATAGGTACATATAGGATAATTCTCCAAGTGGAAATCAGGATAAGTATTTCCTAATGAAATGTTTGGTATGGAAAATAATTGGATAATCTCAGTAGTATTATTGGGGTATATATAGAATCATGTAAGGGTTTAATGAGAGTGAAATGGTATTTTTCATCACATGAAAATCCTAATTATGTTAATAGGGATTCCTAATAACATATTCCAAAAAGAAAAAATGGAAAGTAAATGGTATATTACAAAGGTAGTTATTGAATAAAAGGGAGGATGAGAGGATAAATAACATTGAGAGGGCCCTTTTAACAACTTGTAAGGAAATTTTATAGTGATTTAGAACATCTTGTTATGTATATATAGAGGGAAAATTATAGTAGCATCATGATCAAATGGTTTTTAGTGGAGAAGAATAGGATGTTGGGTGTGTTTTAATATAAAAAGATTGGGGAATTATTTATAAATTTATAAACTTATGTTTAGGAATCTATATGATAAAATAAAAAAAACCAGATAAATTACCAAATAATATTCCTTTGGTTTCTACCAAATTTTAGTGGTTTTCAATATTTTATAACGTCATTATTTGATCACCTTAAAATAATACCATTGGTTATGTGAAAGTGAGTCATTTTTATAATTTTTTTAAAACATTGAAATATAATGTAGGTTTTGGAGGATTCATTAATAAATTATAAAAATGTTAAATTAATATAAATAGAATTATTAAAAAGGTTAAATGTATATTTGATTTTATATTCCATTTATATAATTTATTACATAACTTATGGGCTATTATGATTCAATAATATTGATTATATATTTATACAATATATAATTGTTATAAAAAACTCAGAAGCCTCTGAAAATAATTTAAAAAATCACATTTGGATAATTTAAGTGTTATAAATTGAGAAATAATATTTATTTTATAAATATAATTTTATAAATATAATATTTTTCAATTTTAAATAAAAATAATTATTTTCTAATAATGCTTGTTTTTATGATATTAACCACATTCTAAACATTATAAAAAATACAGTGGACTCCATTAGATTTTTCACGGCCCACCCCTGTGGGGCCCATGCCATGACTCCCCAAACCTGCCTCCAATAGGCCAAGGGTTGGTGACTAGCACTGAGTAGGCATATCACTAACATGGGACTCGTTTCCTAAGTACCGGTACACATGTACACATCTCCAACCCTACAAATTCTGAAATGTAAAAACCACTAATGAACAAAATGAATGAATACCACTAAACCCAACCAACAGAGTTCAACATGGAAATTAAATTTTATTGAAGTAAATTGGGCTAAAATATAAGCCCACTAAAAGAATTTTTCTGTAAAATACAAAGTCCATCTTGTAAACAAAAGGTATTGGGACTGTTGTCAATAGATGTAAGACCACCTTGTCTTTTCTGAACTCGTGAAGCACTGCTTGATCCTGGTCCTAGTCTTGGTCCACCTAGGACCCATTCAAAAAGCTCACATATATGCACAAGACATGACATGTGCGAGTAATGCCCATGCAGGGGTGAGTATAACAATACTCCATAGTACACCTTCAAACCACAAAGTAATACACAAAGTAAAGGTACATTCATATCTAAACAAGTATGTGTATACAACACATATAAAAAAATATGTCCAGATATTCTCCAACCCGAACCCATAATCTAGAGGTAAGTCACAACTACCATATACGAAAATTAGAGATTTAATCTAAAGATTCCAGGAAGCACTCATCCGGGAGAGAATACTCCTGAGCACGATAGCACTGATGATGTCTATCCGAGAGGTTTTTCTCATTAGAAACCATTATGAGAGAGATATGATGATAAAACTAAATAGATATATGATACACTCGCTCTGGGAGAACTCACTCCATAAGTGGGTAAGATCGTGATACATAGATGAGGATCACTCTCATGGCTATGGGTTGACACCACGACTCATCCAGATTCACCAGCTAAGTATATGATCGATGTTCAATTGGATTGGTGACACTGATACCAATACTATACTTAGGGAAAAATAATGGAGAGAGGATCCATCTCTGGGACTCTTATAGGGGATTTGAACTACTTTATCTAGAAAACCCTACTGAAGGGATCATACTTCTTTGAGTAGAAAATGATTCCAACTATCTTTTACGGGACGAATCAAGGGAACCAACCGTAATTAAACTTATCCAAGATACGGTGGACTAGGAGATCAAGCCATGTAGAATAGAGTACATGACATGTATTATAGTCACACATCGTGTCCCTTGACCCCAGGTACAACCCGTGTACAATGACCCATTTCAGAAGTATATGTCGTGTAAAAAAAGAGTACACAGTTATTCGAAAGAGTCACACGATGTGTACTTATATATGGGGTCAAACCGTGTACCATGGATGTATTCTAGTACACAGTTTCAACCCGTGTCATTTTCCCATGTACAAGTAAATGGGGTTGTCAGTATAACTAGCTCAGCAAAGACAAGCGGTGGGGTACACGTTGTGTAGGAAAGCTATGTACTACACCCCATGTTTATGTACTCCCAAAGTACATTTTTAATCTCCAGGAATGTCCCATAGGTTGTGTGATAGGGTTCACATTCTAGGTGAAACTTCTCTGCCACACTAAACCCTAGTCGTCGCTTGGTGGGGTCAACACACCATGTAGTACAGACTGCACATCGTATTATATATAATTTTCTAGAATTATGGTTCATCATTCTTGTGCATTTTTTTTCTTTAGTGAATGATTAAATAATCATTTCTCCTTGAAACTGAATATCCAAGGTCTTATCACCATTTCAACACTGAATCGATGTGTTTCAGGCCTTCTATTAGCTCTAAAAACAGATTCTAGTCATCTGCATGAAAGTCACCTGAAGACCGAAATATTATAAAATACTTTGATCCATCCATCTCCATCATAGTAGTACATCTTCTAGGTCATAATGAGTTTGGATATCTTATTTCAGATCATTTCTCCAATAATAGGAAGCGCAACGGTCATCCATTCATATCTTGAGAAGAACGTGAAGAACATGAAGAAAATAGGGGAGAAAAGCACAATTGAACAACCCAAGGAATGAACCTCAACACTTGTTCATTCTGGAATTGATCTATTCCATAAGAATTAAAAAGATAAAAAAATTAATATAATCATAATCATCACCCAATAAAAATCCATAAGAGAAGACCATCTCGAAAGAACGAGCGAACCATGGATCAACATGTTCGTAGGTTGATCTGCATTCATTGTTGAATCTAAGAATGGGGAAAAGAATAATCAAAACCACAAAAACTACCTCAAGGATTAATCATTCAATGAATAAGATCAGTTGTCCAGTCATCATTTTTGGAAAGATCTCCCAATAATGGCTCACATCGATCTTCGATAGAAATTTCGGTCATTATTCGTCGCTGAGAGAATCATCCATTTTCCCCTCTCCAAAGCTTCTAGGGAATTATAGGGTTATGAGTATATCTTTATATCCCTACCTCTAGGTTCATAAAAAATTATTTTTCATTTCAGAAATGAAGAAATGTTAAAATAAAATAAATTCTCTATTTATTTTAGTTATTTAACAACAAAAAAAACTACTATTTACAGCTGACCCACGCCGGCTGAAGTTATTTTGTACGTAAGGTAAATTTACTATAATCAAAGCAATTGTGCCCTCAGATTTAAGATCTTGGAACCCATTTAGAATTTATTCCTCTTTTTTAGGAAAACATATCATGTGCACTATTTGATATATTTAATATATTTTAAACATTTATTCAAGGCACATCGGGCCATGGAATCGCTCTTCGTCTTCTCTCCTAGTCTCAAAGTAATTCAATATTATATTTAAAAATAATACATAGAAAATATCGGACATTACAAGATTATATTATCATTTGTATGAAATTAAATATTAATTAACAATAATATATTAAAAAAAGAACATTTATTTAAAAATTTATTTAATTTATCAAATTATTATCGAAGATGAAACTATATATTTTTCAAAAAAATATTTTTATTTATTTATGTCAAAATATAATTTTCATAAAAAATTATACAATCGATGAAAAAGTAAAAAAACGATAAAATAATTATCATTTCTTTCAAAATAAAATATTAAAATTTATAAGTCTAGGGTCTAGATATATAAAACCCTTATTACATTAGCATACTCCCTTGTAGTGTGGTGTGTGAGGGAGAAACTTTCAAGGGCTGGTTCATTGAACATGGTTTGGGCCATGATCCCAATAAGCTTGAAATATTACAACAAACGATTTATATCATGATTCAATTGATTGATCTAAAATTTTATTTGGTCAAGTAAAATACCTAGTGATTCTATCTTAATTGGAATATCCAATAAATGGGATTCATAGTATAGGATACTAGTTGAGGTTTTAAGTTCTTTTATGTGTGTCAAATGGATTTATCCTAACCCTTAATATATACTCATCTTTATGGTCGCTATACAATTGAAATATTATCAATTTTTATGATGTTGAAACTATTTTTAACTTGAATGGATATAAATTATAATAGGGGAAATTATTAAAAGTAGTGCATGTGTTTTATATAACATCAATACATAATAATAATTTACATATTTAAAAAGGGAACTTCATTTATAAATGATAGGGTTGTTATAGGGGATTTTGTTAAGTACACAATTAGTAATAATAGTGCATCCTATCCTTGGATACCATGAAAAAATAATTAAATCCTTTGAAAATTTTAATTAATTCCATGAAACCCCCTCATTAAATTCTAAACTCTACATATTAAATCCTAATTCGAACCTCTCTACTTTGGAGGCTCTCTATATGTGATTTTTACACCTACAAAATCATTTCTTCTAGAAGAGAAGTTATTATGGATGTTATTGGACCCTCTACATTATGTGTAATCTCTTTGATTTGAATTATCCTTTTATCCTCTCTCACATCCATTGAGATTTGTGAAACCCAGTTTCATTGATGGATTATATCATTAATTTAATAAAATTTAATTTTAGGTATTTTTCTTTGATCTCTCATACGTTCATCTCACTGTTATTAGTTCCCATTTTAGGAGGTTAAGTTAGTAAGTGATTAAAGATAGGTCTTCCCATATGTATTTTCACTATAATTGAAACCATGATTTATTGATTCATTAAAAATTAATTTTCAAATTATTTTTAAACATTGAATTGAGAATATTTGATGCTTGGTTTCAAACATGCAGGGAATTGTGAAATAACATCATTTTTTAAGGGTCTATAGAATATTGATCGGATTTTTGTATATGTTGATTTAGAAGACATGTAAAAGATTTGATGTCAATTTTTAATAAAAATGTATTTATATAAAAGATTATTTTCAATGGGGTGAAATTTATGAAAACATTTGAAATGGTTCTACATATATAATTTCATGATGAAAAATGAGATTATAAATTTAAACTATAAATGATGAATTGAATTGAAAGAAATTATTTTTTCACAAACTATTGATTGATAAATTGAAAACACATGTGATCCTGAGTAGTTATTGGGTGACTAGGAAAAGCATGACAAGACTCGGACACCTAATGAATATATTGAAAATGAAAACACTAACTAAACAAAATTTGGAATGATATTATTCTATGGGGGAGTTAATTGATTCTATATCGATGGATTCATCTCTAAAGACATGGGAACAATTTGATTTATGATTGATTTACTGAGTAATGTGTGGATCATAGATCCCAGAACTAATAATCCATATTCCATATGAGCATTGTTCATTATTTTGATTTTATTATTCCATGATAGTGTTTTAGGATTTGATTTATTCATTCCCTTATATTTTATAAAAATATTCATTGGATACAATTTCTGATGTACTTGTAATTTTCTTAATTTTCACACTTGTTGGAATGAAACTGTGAAAATGATTGAACATTCCATGTTTTTATTTTAATTGAACAATAAATTGGTTGTTGTGATGGAATTTATTATAGAAAATTTAATAATATCCTATAGGGATATTTTCCTCACTCAGAACCTCTTCCTTCATGCACTTATCTGTTATATTATTCCAACTAAAATAAAACATAAATCACCACTTGGAGGTGGTGGTTGTGCTTGACCTGTCGGACCTTGAGTGGTGGTTGTGACTGAAGGAGCTATAATCCGCTAAATACATAGAGATTTAGGGTAATTTTATAGATTTTTTTAAAATTTATTGGATGTTGTACCATTCTCAAATTTTTATCAATCAATATGTGGTATATATTTTTTCATTGAGGAGTGTTTGACATAATGATGTTTAAAGGATATGTCTTTCGTTATTCTATATTTATTGACTGTTCTTATGGATATATAAATCCATATAGACTATATTGATGACCATGTTCTTGATTTCATCCCGTGGGGATCAAGAACAACCATTGGGATATTCCTATACTGGTTGGGTTACTAGTGTACTGGAGTATTCTCATTGGTTTATGACATTGAATCTAGAATAAAAGCAAGAAAATATAATTTTAATTATGATGATAATGAAAAACTTATTACTAGAATTATAAATGTAAATATTTATAATTATTTAATTATGAAAGTTACATTAATCCTAACCAGGGAGAACTATGGAAATTTGGTATTAATAATGTGTGGAATTTAGTCAAATTACCAAAATATAATCAAACAATAGGTATTGTGTAATTTTTTTGTAATAAAAAGATGATGATAGATACATAGTTATAAAAATAAAGATTACTTGCTTAAGGTTAATCAAATGAAAGGGGAATTTACATTGAAGATTAATTTTCACTAGTTTATAAGATGTATACTATTAAGATTTATTATCATTTTTTAGTTTTGAAAATATAAAATTATTTCAAATTGATGTAAAGTGTTCATTTTCAAATATAATACTTTCTAATGAATTATTTGATAAAGAACCCCAGATTTAAAAATGAAAAAAATAAAAATCATGTTTTTAAACATAATAAAGACTTATATGGTCTTAAGCATGATACTCAATCTTTGTATGAGACACATACACAATTTTATTTACAAAATTATTTTTTTAATGGGATATTTTATCCCCCCTTTTTTATAAATAATGATTCAAATTATATTTTTATTATAAAAATATATGTTGATGATATAATTTTGGTTTTAAAAATGTTTTAGTTTGTAATGATTTTTCTAATTTAATGAAAACTGGGTTTGATATGATCTTAATGGTCATGTTGAAAACTATTTGTTGGTTTGAAAACTAATCAATGAAAAGTTATAATTTTATTAAATCAATAGAAGTATTCTAATAAAAAAGTAAAATAGTTTTTCCTTAATGCATTATTTTTCAAATATCAATGATCATAAATTTTAAATTAGATTTGCATGAGTCTAGAATTTGTGTCAATTTTAAATTATATAGATGCATGTTAGAAAGATTAATTTATTTGACTATATATAGATCAAATATAATGTTTTGAATTTGTTTTTGTTCAAGTTTATAGTCAAATTCTAAAGAAATTAATCTTATAATAGTTATGTGTTATTAGGTATACCAATGGATTGGTTAGTAATTTTATTTTATTTGAATTGGAATTGTTTTGATTTAATTTCATTTTCTAACTATAATTTTGAATATTTTAGGCTTAACTAAAAAAACATGTACATGTCTTTTTGTTGGTAATAATTAAATTTTCCAATAGTTTTAAGGAAAATCCTTTAGTTTATTTACTTTTAGTTGAGGCTGAGTATACTTCTTCTACTATTTTTGTTCTATAAGAATTTTTATAAAATAGAATTTATGTGAATTAAATTTTATATTTGACAAAATTCAGATAATCTATGATAATTCTTATTTTATTTCAGTTTATAAAAAACATTTCCAAAATGTTAGGTCCACAAGGATGAATACCCTGAGAGGGGGGGCAAATCAGGGTATGAATAATTTAAAATTAACACCCGTTATGATCTTGTTTCGTTGATAAGCAAAACACTCTTCTCTATCTTTCTTGTTGCACAATGTAAGAAAAAAGTAAAGCATGCACAGGACACAACGATTTTTACATGGTTTACCCACACTGGGCTACATCCAAGGACCATATGCCGATAAGTTTCCGGTCATACCAAATTCCACTAAACTTCACTAGCTGTGGATTACAATGTTCAGGTACATTCACTCTATCCCAGGCTCACTACCTTTACAAGATTTAGGGTCATCTCACTGCTTTTCCAAGGTTCACTCCCTGTTTCTCTTTCTCTGGCCCACTGCCGGTGGAGAGGATCATCTTCTTCCTCCTCCTTTGCTCATTGTGTTGGAAAGGATCCACTCACAATTTATAGACCTGTAGGTCTCTTAATTTCATGAAGGAATACATCTTTCTCTTTATGTAGATGCTCTGTCGAAGCCCAAATTTCACCCATAGATGAATCTCTCTTTGCACCAAAGGTATCGGGCAAACTTCCAGCTTCCATGCAGCCCGAAAACACTACTAGAAAATCAACCATACTTGGCGTGCAAGTTTAAGCTGGCGCGCAAGTATTGGCGTGCAAGTCACAACTGGGGCGCATGTCCACCTCTCACACTTGCGTGACACAAGCTTCCTCAACTGCAAACTTGCGCGACTCACTTCCTTTTATGCCCAAACCATCATTGGCACGTAACTACCAACCGGCGCGCAACTTCTCACACTGGTGCATAACTCCACCTGCACGACCACACACCACTTGCACGACCACCACACCTACGCAACGGGAGCTCTGATTTCTCAAAGTGTTGAACTCCGATGAAGAATGAGGAGGGGTGGTCCAGTATTTATAGGCATTTGGTCACCCCTACTCAATGGCGCGCAAGTCTCTCCTCGGTGCGCAAGTCTCGGCACACAAGTCTCTTCTCCTGCAAGTCACTTGTGCGACCTAATTCCAAACTTGCGCGAACCTTTTTCCTTTTCCATGTTTTGATCTTCTGATCTTGAAAAACAACAGGTGTGCAAGTTCTCAAGATTCCAAGGCATCGGCACGCAATTCTCTTTCACGGCGCGCAAGTCACTTGTGCAACACCACCAATACTTGCGTGACACATGGATCATTGACCTCAGCTCATTAACTCGACATTCCATCATGAAATCCTCTTTGTCAACAAATTTGTATGTCATTGTTTTGATTTGTCAACAATCACCACTCAGATGTCCACTTTGTCAACAAACACAATCACCTCAAAAATGCTTCAATGATACCTTAAGGAATTTTTTCCCAACACAGAAACATTCAAAATATATGTGTGTGAAATTTCATTTTCTATTGTATCTTGTGAAAAATTTATATAATGGTTATGATTTTTTTGTAATTGTAAACAAATTGTGGTATAATTACTAAGCCAATAGATTTTTCCTGACTTTAGAATATGAATTTTTAACATGTCAGGTTAGAAGAATTATATTTTTATAATTTCACATAATTTTTTCAATATATATTAAAAAATGGATAATGATTATTTTTACTGTATTATAAATTTTTCTTATAAGTGTAATCTAATTAATTGTTATATTTTTTATTAATATTCTATTTTATATATTCATTAATTGAGGGTGACATTTATGCATTTTTAAACAATTTATTTAAAATTTTCTATAACTTATATGTGATTATTTTTTACTTAATAACGTTTTTACCATTTTGATATAGTTTAAAAATAGATATAATCTTTTTAGAGACTTTTTAATTTCAATAAATTTTCAGTTTTATAATTTTTAAAATGGTTTCATTTTTATTTTTTGAACATGGGTGTTAATATTTCAATAATTATTTGGATTTTTATAAGTTTCAAATCCATCACATTTATTTCTTTTTAAATATTACAACGTATATAAATGTGATAATTAATAAGTTGTTGTTTAAATTTATATCTCTTATGGTTTAAATTATTTAATAAAATAAGTTTTACTCCATTTTTTTGATTTGTTTTGTTTTAATTGTAAAATTTCAATGATTTTATTATTAAATGATTTTTTTATATTTTTATTTACATGAAAAACACACTTTTTAACTATTTTGTATTGTAAAAAACACTTTTTGAACCATCTGTTGTGGAAACACCATCACTGCATAATAGAAACCTTGATAATTATTTTTTTTGGATAGGGTGACATGGATCATCTATATTCGTAAAAAAGGCTTCCATGACATTTTGAACCTTTTATAAGTGTACTAGTTGAGTTCCTTAAGGGTAATTTATCATGTGTTTTCTTTATTCCATGGTAAAAAAATTATTTTTTACTCATAATGGAGCATAATCGATGACTATGTCATTATTCAATGAGAATGTTTTTGAATTTTCACTTATCATTTATTGTTTTGTATTTTTTCCCTATTTTAATACAATAGGAAAGATGAGTATATTTATTTTATGAAATCATATAGGGAATTAAAATGGAAATGCTGGATTGAATGGATGCAAGAAAGGTATAAATCCTGGGATACATCATTTTTATCATTAATTATAACATAATCATGACCAAAAAAATATATTCTTTGTTGTCTTCCAATCAATTATACACATCTTTACTTCTTAATTTTTGTGAATAAACATCACATTAAAGGAGAAAATCCTAATTTATTTGATCATTACTCTCTCAAATGGTTCATATTCATTATCTCATCCTTGATTTACATCACTGATCTCATCATACAATATTGATCCAAACAATGGGATAGATAAGACTGTTAAATAATACACAAGGAAAATGGAAGGTGAGATACATGAGGGAAGATTTTCTCCTCAACCTCTCATCGTTAAGATATACTCATGAAAAATTAAATGAAATTAGGCTGGGTGTATAGACTCTGCATCACTTCTTATCATCCTATGGGTAATCCTTCTGTTAGCCTCTCATCAATGATGGGGTCTTGACATATCACATCACTTCAATGTGGATGCAAAACATGAATAATAGGGGTGAGAAATAAAAATATATAGTGACTGTAAAATAAAATTTAATTTAATTTAAAATTAAAAAATGGAGAAATTAATTAATGTTGGATGCTTCTGGAGATGTGGAAAATGTATTTTAATGCTTCATGGAATCTTCTTTATCCATTTTCTCACCATCACTAAAACTTGTAGGGTGTTTCCTTTTTAGATGGATGAGTCCTAGATAATTCCAATTAGAAGTATATTTTTCTCAAAATATATATTTTTTCTCCTTTGAATGGATGATCACTATTTTGAAAGATCTATGGCTATATTAAAATAGATGATTCCCACTTGGAATGTTTGTTTGGTCAATACCAAATTTGGACCAACCGGGGGAGTGTATACCAATGTATATCCAGGGTTCATTTTGTAAATTAACGTGACCCTTTGAAACACTAAAGGAACCATTACGTAGTATTTAATTACCCTTACACTATCGGTTATTCATCCATCCATCTAGAACATGCTACTTCCAATGTATACATTATGAAAATCATGACACATATCTGGTGTATTCAATTAGAACATGGTGTGTCCTGAGATCTAACTTGATGTTTTAGAATCCCCTTTAGTGGGTAAACACTAGTATTTTTATTCATTAATATGTAAATAAGGGTTATTCTTCTTCAATATTGGTTCTATATTCTTTAATGGCCTCAATGAGACTCTCATTTTGGATTTAATTCCTTATATATATTAGTATTACAATATCAAAACCCCAAACATTATTAGCCTCAAGATCCTTTAAATACCCCCATATCAATTTTGAGATAAAATAAGGTTGTAAATATCCCCTACATGAGCCCCTTTTTATTTATCCTGAGGATTCAGATGCAAGAATGAATGAATATCAAGCTTAAACAGTGTGTGTTTTATCATAAAAATGTGGGAACATATATCACAAATGTGGGATTCATATACAAAATTATGGGATCAACTTTTCTAACATGGTGTTCATCTTATAAATATGGGGAACAATTTCAAAAATATGAGGACCCCCCAAAAATGGTTTTATCTAAAAATTATTGCTTTTTGAACTTAAAAATATAGTTAAATGTGGTTTTAATCTTCCAAATTATTTTTTCCCAATGATAACATTCCACATAATCATGGGGGGTGAAAATATGGAATTACTTAGGTTAAAAGTCTCCATCAAGTGAAATATTTTCAATTTTTAGACATGGACATTTAAGAGACCGTGGAGGAGGCACAATCACTTGTACATTTCTCATGTGGTCACATACCTTTGTTAAAATCAATTCTTTATCTACACATCACAAATTCCATTTTTAGTGATGTTTTTTTCTCTAATATATTATAAAACTATTTAACTAGTACTAAGACATTGAAATTTTTAATCTAGAAAATTTATGTCCTGAAAATAATTCATTAAAGATAAAAAAATATCCATTTATTGATTATGTCTTGGATTCACAATTTCATCCAAAATGCGATAAATTATTTGATATTAAATAAATTTTGGGGTTAATTATTAATGATAAACAGAAAACATATTTGAAAATTTCATCTCATATCATACCCCCACTCTTAAAATATTTCACCCTCATGAGTTCTATCATTTAATTAAATTAATTTAATAGAAAATAGAAAATATTCATTCTACTTAGATCTAAATATAAAAACTAGTGAATAATAAATTCATAAGAACCTGTATTGTTTGAATTATCATTCCTCTTATGTGAATCAATTAACTACTCACAATAAACCAATAAGTGTTCCATTTCTAGGAATGTATTAAATTGTGTTTAAGTGGGAATAATAGTTAAGCAATAAGAACTTCTATTTTTCCCATCTCACCAATGTTTCATAAATAAGATTCTAATTTTCCAATTTATTGATATAACACGTAATAATTTTTTATATATCAATTTCTATGTTCCTCATTGGGGTTTAATATTCATCTCACTTAAAGAAATTCATTTTTGATTATTAGGCACTCTATTTGTTTCCCATCCATATTTGTGTTAAGAATGGAAAAAAAGAAATTATTAGACTTTTATTTAGAAATTACACTCAAAGTCAACTCCTATTATCACTAAGAATTAAATTAGGATCCTAAATTCCAATTTTAATACAGGTTTAAAAGAAATTTTAAATTTTATTTGTGGTTTATCTCTAAGATGTTATTTTTCATAGAGGTTTTGTTTCCTTAGTTTAATATAAAAATATCATTTAACCTCATGTTATTGTTCTAATTCCACACAAATCATTTCACTCACACAGCCTTCTCTAGTTCTAGAACTATGTATTATTTAAGATGATGAAAAATTCATTCCAAATTCATCTAATTCATGCTATTTCAGAATAAATTAAATTCTTAACTATAGTATAAAATTTAAACTAGGCATGGTAGCATTCAACTCAAGGAAAAAAATAAACATCATCTCCATGAATATGAGGGTGTATATATATATATATTGTTGTTGTTTTTTTATTTTTTTATTGATTTAAAAATTTATTTACTGAAAACATAATAAAAATAGTAAAAAATTAGCTTCTATAATAGTATATTAAAATCTTTAAAGAATTAAATTGAATATAATTGAATCCCCCACATTTATCAATGACATAACCCACCATGAGTTTCAACAAGTGATTTTTCAATAAAATTATTTTTATTAAGTAGTGGAATAAAAATCAAATAATAAGGAACAAAAAAACCCAAGGTTTATTGATCAATATTTTTGAGGAAAAATCTCCCTTGGGTGAACATGAAAAAAAATATCTATTAACCTAGGTTGTTGTCTATAAAGGGAAAACCTACATAAACTATAATTAAAAATTATGGATAAATTTTTAAAATAAAAAGAGTAAAATAAAGATAATATAAGATTGGAATAGGTTTTGACCTACAATTATGGGTTTAATTAATAATTTCCACAGTTGGATAGTCCTGGGATTATCCTCAATCCTCCAGATGATAGGGTTTCTATGATTTAAACAACATCATCTTTTTACTTCAATATCATCTTAGCTTCAAATCAACTAGGAGGTTCCCTTTCCCAAAGATCTTTATATCTACCCCTTAGCATTGTCATGTATTCCATTATATAGGGGTAGTTGGAGAATAAATTTGTTTTCACCCAGTTTTTACATAGTTATCATGGAATATCGATCATCTAGTGGAAGCTCTGGCAATACATTAGGATCAAGTTCAAATTTGGGTAATTAAAAAAATAATTCAAATTGTATATAATTAAAACATGTTGATTTTAGATCTAAATTTACCACCTTATATGCATAAGAATTTACTTTTGTTTCCCCATGATAATCCCATAAAAATTAATCCTCTATTTTGACTCCCTCTAGATGATTCTCGGGGTTACTTTGTGGGATTTTTTGATTCAGAAATTGTCTAGAGTTAAATTCATCTTTTTCTTCTATAGGGTTTCATGCCAGTGGTGGATCTTCTTCTAGAGTGGATCTGAGAAGGCTATAAAATTATTCCTCATAAATATGTTATTAATCATCCTAGGTGGCCGCATATTTTATTTATGTCTCCTTTATTGATTATAAGGTAACTAACTTAGATATTTATCTTTTGAAAAGATAATCAAAAATGATTATTATTTAGAAATCAAAAAAATAGATTAATCAGTTGTAAAATAGATTTTAAAAATTCAAATGGGGGTTTGGGTTTATTCACCCCTTTTGTGACCAAATTTTAAACTCTTGTTTCTCATGAAAAATCCTTCGATGATTATTTACCAAGATTTTGGCATGTTATTATTAAATTCTGACCTCAATGCAACATCATTAACATCCACCTTCATCAACACCAACAACAAGTATTGTATTAGATGAACCAGTAAAATTATAACTAGAGAGATTAGTATATTATTAGGAATTCATAAAAATAAAATTAAATGAATCTAGTTGTGTGGTTTCCACATCATTTATTTATGAATGTAATTCATTTTCTAGGTGTACTTCTACTTTGAGGTTTTCTTGCTTAGATGGGGAATTAGTGGGAATTTATGATTCTCTTGAAATAAGAATTCATCCATTACTTAATTAATATATAATAATTAATCCACCTTTATGAAATTTTAATTTCATTAATAGGATAAGGAAGATGAAAAGAATTTTTTTTTCAAAAAAATTAGAGAATAAAAAGTTCAATAAAGAGTCACCCTCAATAGTTTCATCTTTTAGTTTTATTACAAGGTACACCAGGTCAGTGAAAATATTATTAGTGGTAAAAAATTAGTGATTCTTTGCTTCTAAAATTCATTATTTTTATATATACTCTTGATAAAAGAACATGATCCCAAATTCATCAACATAATTATTTTTTTATTGTTCAAAAAGTTCATAGAATGAATTTTATATTGAAATTTACATTATATCTAATTCCGTAAAGATTGATTCACATTAATTATTGGTCCCATAGAGAGGACCAATTTATGTGAATTTTAATCTCCTTAAATTTAATCTTATAATCAGTTTTACAACGTAGGTTCATGTATTTTTCATAATAGTTATATACTTTCATGTAGTATCTTATATCCTGCCACATATTAGTGCATGCCAAAGGTCTCTTCTATTGGTGTGTTACATGAAAATTCATCTCCAATGGTTCATGTGGGAATATAAACAAGGAATATTGGAGAAAATAAAATAAATAATTGACCATATATGATGATTATCTAAATTTTTTATAAAATATAAATATGATAAAAATACAATATAAAACAACTCATTACATTTTTGTTAAAGATAGTGAAAATTTGACTCTTCTCCCATAAATTTGCACCAATTTGATCACGCATTAGTGGCATTACATAGTGAATTATAATTTTTATTTAATCCGAATTTATCAAAGTGGGTGATCATGGTCATATATTAATGATTATATTTTGATAGTTTCACTTATCATAATACTCATGTATTTTTGTTTGGTTTTATTTTTTATAATAAAGGAAAAAATGAGGTAGATTCATTGATAAATTCATGAAGGGAAGTAAATTAGAAATGAATAAAAAAATGGATGAAAGAAAGAGATACACCCATGGATTCAACTGTATGATCCTTCCATATCTAACAACCTTGAACATTCAATTATATTCTCTGTGTATGTTGATCAGCTAAACATTTCCTTAGCTATTAAATTGTGTGAATGAACATCACACTCAAGGAGATGCTTCTAAGTGATCATCTCATTACTCTATCAAATTCGTCACAATCATTATCCCATACTCTATTAATTTCTCTTATCGCATGAAAGAACATCAATACCAATAGTGTGAGAGGAATGAGTGTTTAGTAGTTAAAAAGGAAATCAGAAAGCGAGAGACATGAGGTACGATCATATCTTATTCCTCTCACTACCAAGAGATCCTTAAGATAAAATAGATATATTATGTTGGGTTCATAGACACCTCATCACTAGTTTTCATCCAATTGGTGATCCTTAGGTCATCCTCTCATCATCAATAATTTTCTAAGAGATACCAATACATCACAATAGGTGAGAAACATGAAGAAAATTGGGAGACAAAGAACCTCACAGAAGGATAGTAAAACATAATTGAAAAGGAATTAAATGAATAAATAAAAAAATTATTTACAATTGTTAGATGCTTAATTTTCTTTACTGAGAGAAAGTAAACATGTATTTAAAGTCGTTTATCAATACTCTACATTCATCCCCTCATCTTTATAGTTTTAATTAGTGAGTTAATTTTTCAACTGTATGTCTTCCATGTGTGAAACCTGAGAGTTTAGATCATTTGAATTAGAAGAAAATTTTCCCTTACTCATGAATTTTATTAAATTAAATGGATGATATATTTGTGAAAATATTAATGGTCAGGTTGGAATGGATGATATGGATTCTAAATATTTGTTGGTGAATTCATAAATTCTATTAACCATCAAAATGTACACCTATATAGATTTTTTTTTCATTTATAACCATTACACAACCCTTTCAAACACTCTAGGTACCTTTGCTGTAATGACCCATACTTTTATCAATGAAATTTCTCCCTTCTTGTAGTAATTTTATAATCATATAAAATCACATTAGGAAACAAAAGGCCAAATCATTCATAAATGAACTACTATGTGAACTTTAAACATAAATTTTCCTCTTCTGTGTTTTGAATTTCAAAATCCTTACATACACGTTTATGATCAATAAGATGTTTGGAGTCCGATAGGAAAAAAATATTTTTTGTTGAATAGTAAACTACCCTTGTGAATAGTATTTTAACCTTATAAATAATCATATAACCCTTATGAATAATAAATCATCCAAAAGAATAGTAACCACACCCTTGAATATATAAATAAAATTTAGGCATCTTATAAGTGACAATATGACCATAGTAAAAGTATTGGTATTTTTGTCTCTAAAAAATAATTAATTTTAATTAATTAATTAATATAAAAGAAATTTTATTCTCCTAAAATGTGTTCATAAAATAAAAAATTTATATCTTCAGGTTTTAATAAAATTTTATCACACCATACGTAATTTTTGAAAGTATTATATAATCTGTTTCAGTTTTAAAATATGTATTTTTCAAGTAAAATATCATTTTAATTAAAAATTAAATTTTTAATATTTAGGGAATTATTTTTTAAAACAAGAGTTAATTTATTTTATTCTACACATCTAAAAATGGTTTGGGTAAATTTTTGGGTTTTCCCAAAATACTTTACTTTTTGGTGAATAGTGAAATTCGATAATTTACAAAATATGCTAAATAAATGAATTTATGCATCAAGATTGATCCATGTTTTATGTAAATGGAAATTGGTTATAAATAAAATTAACTTATTGAAATTTGTAATCACAATAATCCTCACTATTTCGTTTCATTTAGAGAAATAATAAATTTATAAATATAATATTTAGAAAACCCTCCTCTCCTCCACTATAAATACAACCTCTCAAACCCTCATTTCTTCACACCTCTAAAGCCACATGACTTAACCAAATTCTGCCCAAATATCCCCCCAAAATCCATTACCATGTATATTATCCATTTGTCTCCTCAAAATACCAAATCATCTCCCCTAAAGAGGCTCTCAATGGAGATAAACTCTAGAGGTAAATTCCTTTTTCTGATTCTTTTATTTTATTTCATGTTCCTTTATTTATTTTCATTACTCTCCTAATTTCGCCCAAATTGTATCATAAATCCAGAAATGTATATGTACTTTAATTATATTAAGATAATGGTAATTTTAATCATAATCTCACCTTCCCTCTCCTTTTATACAATAAATGAAAATACATCCGAGATGTGTTATCTTATCGAATTCAAGGATGAAGGGTTTTAAATTTTCATTACCGTCTTAGAGAATGGTCATGAAACCATTTTAATGGTTTAAAAATATCATAACATATTTATTTTATCTTATGTGATGTTAGGTAATACTTATACACTCGTGATATAAAATAATAATATTAAATAAGTTCATCATGAGCAAAACCGCCAAATTAATACATGTGTTTATCATTAAAATTGTATTTGATGATTCATACTCATGGTTTATAAATACAGTAATTATAAGATCATTTATACATCTAAAATTTCACTATAAATATATATTAACAATTTAATATGTTTAACCACATTTTATGCTAACATCCATTCATGAATACAAGTGAATCGTTCATAAAAGAAACAAAAATTAACACTCACGAACAATGAGTTTAAGCTCCCTAACTCATCCAAAGGTCCATAAAATAACTTAATAAAAAAATCATGAATCAAATTCATGTATTAAAGTCTATTTAATTATTAATTAATGGATTTAATTTTGTTATATTGGAATTTAATGTGAAGAAAACGTTCAGACACAAGGCAAGGGGAAATTCTCGAACTCAACTCTCTTTCTTTGGGTTTTCCCTCTTCAACCCATTTCCAGTATGGATATGCCTTTTATTTATTCATAATTATATTACATTTCCCAGGATATAAATGTTCTCTTATTGATTTTATAAAAAATCCAATGTTTTCCAAAAGAACTCTTCTTTCAAATAAACTCACCCATTTTACTTCTTGAAGATTGTTTCACTCTTTACTCAACATTAATGGTTCTATGTCAAGAATGATATTTCCACTTTATTTTGCAAACAAAATGTCTATGAATGTATGATTTATGATGTGAAAATTATTTATTTCCATGGGTTATTTTATGTTCAAGTTTGATATATTTTCTATGTGGAATTCATGATAATGTAAATGTTATGATGTGATAATTGCACCTGGAATTATATAGCACAATATGACTTTTTGAATTGGATGGGTGTACCCATAATTATACAGTACTCCAATTAATTGTAAAAAGTGATGAATCTCTTGATTTAAAGTTAAATGATGTGTGAACATGATGCTAGATTTTTTCAAAATTATTTGTGGTAGTTAACCACTAAGAAATGATGTTTCATTTTTATGGATTGGCACATTCCATGATATTATATAAATGATGTTATGATTATGCTCACCTCATGTCACATTGTTTCATGTTATTATCTTTCCTCATACTGGTATTTTATCTCACCACTTTTTCATGTATATCCTCAAGTGATTATATGTACTAAAGAGTACACAAGGGCTGATAAAAATCTAGAGAAGAAGGAATTAAATTAATGTTTATGATTTATATTGTAAATTTTATGTGTGGTTCTAGTTTTCCCAAGATAATAAACCTCCTTATCCTCATTGTGTAATATTATTATGTAATTTATCATTAAAATTATTTAAAATTAATGTATTAAAATTAGGGTCTCTATAGTTGGTATTAGAGGGAAGGTTTAGTTAATTTGGGAATTTGGATTAGTGAACCATAGAGAAAAGCTTTAGTATGAGACTAAGTAAAAATATACACACAAGAATCTTTTCTAAATAGGGATACCATAAGATCGTATTTTAGTGTAAATTTCACAAATGAATAAGTTATTAAATCTTGACTTGTTGACTTTTTTTTACTAACCTTTTCTATTTTAGAAAATGGTGGGAACCAAGAGAAATCGGGCCGACAACCCATGCGACGTCCAATGCAACAATTGCCAAAATGACATCCCCAATTCGTTAGGAGGTGGATTTCAAATCATCATGGTGATTCTTACCCAACTGTCTTAGTTTATGAACAATAACATGAATAATGTGGAACATCCTCCTTCACCTAAGAGGGAGCAACTGGCTATCGAGTGTTTTATGCAGAAACGACCACTGATGTTTAATGGATCTTCTAATCCACTTGTTTTAGAACAGTGGGTAAACTCCATGGAGAAGATATTTTTTTTGCTTCACTTTTCTGATATGGATAAGGTGATTATATCCATTTATCTTCTATATGGAGAGGCCGATCAATGGTGGGCATTGACTAAGAATACCAAACCGGTAGATGAAATTGTAGAGGTGGAATGGGAAGACTTTAAGATCGTGTTTCTCAACAATTATTTCCCAAGAAATATTCATAAAAAGATGAAGAGGTAATTCATTGTGCTAAATAAAAAGGAAGTAGAATCTGTCATAGCCCACGAAGTAAATTTCTTAAGTCTTTCAAGGTACACTTCATTTTTTGTTTTCAACAATGATAGAAAAATTGATAGATTCTTTAGTGGGTTAAAACCTCGCCATCGAATGGACCTTGAAATTTGAGACTTTGATAATTATGATGAAGTTGTTTGATGTGGTCTCAAAGTAAAGATGGAGTTTGGAGAATGATCCTATGGATATGGGGATAATAAATAGAAGGTAGAGTTTCATGTTGAAGGATATGATGATAAAAGAGACAAGAAAAATCAACCACCAGCATGCCAAAAATGTGGGAAGAAGCATCATGGGAATTGCGTCAAAGCGACAGGGAAAGGATTAAAGTAGGGTAGAGAAGGCCACCAAAATCTTTAATGCTGAAAAGACATGAGAATGTAGTAGAATGTGGTGGAGGAAAAGAATGAACCACCCATAGTCCAATGGTACAACTGAAGGGAGAAAGGGTACTATGCAATCTAGTGCACTAAACCTTGACAACTAGAGGTTAATCAGCGTCAACAGCCACGAAGTATAAAGAAACAAGGTAAGGCTTATTCCATCACTACTATAGAAGTTGATCAAGAGAATGAATTCATACAAGGTTAACTTCTTCTTAACTCAAGAATTAAAAAATTATTATTTGATTCTATTTCTACGTACTCAACTATATTTTTCATTTTTTCTAAAACTATGGAGTCAAATCCCAAAAACCATGAAGTATAGATATCCATAGAAATAGATAGTGTTGAAATCATTGAAACCAAAGTGTTTGAATCTTCTAATGTTGATGTATGTGGGAATATTCTTCTAGAAAATATCATGCTACTTGACTTGGTGGAATTCAATGCTATAATGAGAATGGATTGTATCTTTTTATATAGAGAACATATCAACTACTGGGAAAAGGAAATATCTTTTCATATTCTGAACCATACCATGCTCTTATACAAATGAAAGTAAGATCACGAATCTCATTTGAAAAATTGTTCAATGTTGTAGGTGTTGATTCCTCATGAAGAGGCATACCTCGCTCAAATGGTTGAGTCAATAGAAAACGTCAACCTTGAGGAACTGCCTATCATGAGGGAAAAATTTATTTATTTCCCAAAGAGTTACCCAGACTTCCCCTAGATCATGAGGTAGAGTTATCTATAAAACTCATACTTGTAGCTACTCCTATCTCAAAGTGTCCCTATAGGATGGCTCTTATTGAAGTGGAGGATTTAAAGAAGCAACTGGAATAGAATTTGGACAACGGGTTCATATTCCCTAGTGCATCACCTTGGTGTGAGCCAGTGTTATTTGTGAAGAAGAAGTATGGATCAATGAGACTATGTATCAATTATCGAGAACTCAACAAGATCTTCCTAAAGAATAAGTATCCTCTCCCCATGATTGGAGAATTTTTTGATCCACTATGAGATGCTCAGTACCTCTCAAAGGTATATATTTATTATGGATATCATAAGCTAAAGGTGAAGAATAAAGATATTCGTAAGACTGCATTTCGTACAAGGTATGGGAACTATGAGTTTCTGGGGATCCCCTTCTGACTTACTAATTCCCCTTCAATCTTCATGAATTTTATGAATAGAGTCTTTATACATTACCTTGACAAATTTTTGGTAGTTTTTATTGATGACATTATTATATACTCCAAAAGAAATGAGTAACATGGAGATCTTCTAATACTTATGTTGGCAATATTGTTAAAGAAGTAGTTGTATGATAAGTTTAGAAAATGTCAATTTTGGATGAATTAAGTCACATTATTGGGACATGTGATCACGAGTGAGGGAATTTATATGGACCCTTCAGCAACAAAGGAGATTGAGGAATTGCCCGGTTCCTCTAGTGTCACATAAATCTAAAGTTTTCTTAGAATAGAGGTGTAATATCAACATTTTGTGAAATATTTATCATGATTTTAAAGCCCAAAAACTAAGTTAACAAGTAAAGGGGTAAAATATATTGGGACGTAAGATTGTGAGAGAAGCTTCAAAGAGCTAAAGAGAAGGTTGATCACTACACTTTTACACACATTACCGAAGAGTGGATAATTTTTTGTGATATACAGTGATGCTTCGAAGAATGTATTGGGTTATGTACTCATGAAAAATGATAATGTGATATCCTACACCTCACAGGTATTGATGATCCATGAGAAGAACTACCGGACGCATGATCTAGATCTAGAATCTAGGATTGTTTCCTTGAAAATCTAGAGGCACTACCTCTATGGTCAGAAGTGTGACCTATACACTGATTATAAGAGTCTAAATTGTATATTCACACAAACAGATATCAACATGTGTCAAAGTAGATGGTTGGGCATAATCAAAGATTATGTTTTCTCTATTCACTATCATCCTGTTAAGCTGAACCAGGTGGTTGATGCTCTAGGTGGAAAAGAACCTACTACTCTATCCATGTTGCGGATTGAGAAAGAATCTATCTTCCTGGATATGGAAAGGATGGATTAAAAAATCATAATGTAATGGAAAACTGTAAAGACCCATATTTTTCAATGTAATTTTTTTAATTATATGTAATTATTACAAGTTTGTAAAAATTGATGGTGCATGATTATGAGGCTCGGTGTACCCGAAATGAATTTATTAATTTTTTTAGGTACATTCAGAAAATGTGTGAGTGGAGTTTTGTAACATTTGAACTTGTGCATGGAATTGAAATCTGAGGACACCGATGAACTCGTAGAACTGATATTCTCTTAAGGGAACCTTCACCTCGAATGCAGTAGGTTGGGGGTGGAAGATGGTTTTTTGGTATTTCAAGGGAGAGTCCAAATAATAAAATAAAACAATAACTTTTATTTTATTTATTTGAAACCTCCTATTTGAATTCTATTAGTGGGGACCACCTGACCTTGAAACCTTTGTAACTCTTGGAATTCCCCAATTTATGTTCCAACATTTATTGTTCTAGTAAGTAATTATTAAACTTAATCAAGTTGGATCCCCCCTTTCTTCTTCCTCAGGTGGTTGGAAAACATTCTTGGTGGAGAAAACATTTTCTAGAGAACTGTTGAAGGAAGATACTCCGACGAAGATGATCCTCCAATGAAAAAGATTCTCCAACGAAGAACATCCTTGGAATGAGGTATGAGAAACCAACGTTTGAGAAGCACTGATGCATCATCTTTTCCACATTCCACCTCCAACGAACAAAAGAGGTAGATTTTATTTATGATAGTTGTTCATTAAATTACGTTGAATCATTCTTCTCGAGCTGCATGCTATTGGTCTAACATAGAGGGTGTTGGCCAAACAACCACGGCATGATCCCTCCGTAATCTTCATTGTTTGACATGTTCTTTACAGGTAAAATCCAAGATGATCGAAAGCCCACCGGTGCCATATCTCCGAAGACCGACACCGGCAGGGCACAAGGTGGCGGCAGCACTCCGGCCATCCGTGATGGTGGCGGAGGCGCAACCGCATGGCTGAAGGAGTTCGCGGCAGTGGACGAGGTTGATCGGCTGCTTGGAGGCAAGGTAGCACGTCTCTATGCCTTTGTTACTGGAGGAGTCCTCCGCTATCAACCTGGGGTGGCACACCAGGGCGTCTGGAAACCGGCCGACTGTGGGAGGATAGCGGAGCAGTCGCACCGCTGGAAAAGGAGCTGGCCAGACTACTGACAGGCCGCGTCACACCGAGCGGGACCTCTCCACAGGGTCCCGCGTCCCAGCAAGCGGGGCCATGTGGCGCTGCTGGGATGGCCAAAACCGAATAACCATTTGGCCATTCGAGAATCCACGGGGGGTGCCTCCCCTCGGTGTCAGCTAGGGCAGACCCCACCACGGAGGGCTGCCTCGATTGCGGGCCTCACCGCGGGCCACCCAGCAGGATGTGCCCAATGGGAGGGTCGAACCATGGCCCAGCGGGCCAAGCCCACTAGGTTCCAACCCATCCAGGGGGACCCGGACCGGGTCGGTTCGACCCTAACTATGTCAAGTCAGGCAGGGATGGGTCGGGCTAGGTTGGTGTGACCGGGCCAATCCTAGACCTAGGCCCATCTAGACCCAGATATGTCTTTTTGGACATATCTTGAGAACCGGGCGTTCATTTGAAGAACTATCTTCGGAACCAGAATCCTTGGATCGAGACGGTCCCTTTGTTATCCTACAATTTATTTTTGATTAAATTTGTAGTACGAATGGGTTGGATTCACCGTGAATCGAACCAGGCCCTCAAAACGGAAACGCTAATAACTTACAGACCGAGTGTCATATTGACTTGTCATCAGTCACGTTGGGTCCCTTTTGTAGTGACAGTCCTTTGAGATACTTCTTCATGGGACCTTGTAGAAGTTTAAGTATTTTAAGATTTCTGGAGGAGCGTAACCTCCCGGAATCAAGCATGTTTAGTGCGGGAACCCAATGGTTGGTTGTACTTGAAAAATCACTAGATCCTATGTGGGTCATCTTCGGATCTTGTGTGGGTCATCTTCTACCGATTCTGTGTGGGTCATCTGTAGATCCTGTGTGGGTAATCTTCAGATCCTGTGTGGGTCATCTTCAGATCCTGTGTGGGTCATCTTCAATCCTGTTTGGGTCCACAACATAACTTCTCGACAAAGTAAGATGATCTAGAAAAGTAGCTAATCGTCTCTACGTCCATACTTAAGTTATACCTGGTGTGAGATGAGTCTTTACCTATGTGGTATTTACCTTTGCGGTATTCTAATGTGTGTCTTTACCTTTGTGGTGCTTACCTTCATGGTATTCTATCGTGTGACATTACCTTTGTGGTCCTTACCTTTGTGGTATTCTTTTGTATGACATTATCTTTGTGGTACTTACCTTCACGTTGTTACCTTCATGGTATTCTTTCCTTCATGGAACAGTTGTGATTTTTGGCTAGAGAGTTGGGCCTTGTGTCTCCTCATGTATGTGATGGGTATATTTGATAACGTCGGTATATGTATGGGAATATGCCTAAGTAGGGTTGATTGTTTCTTTGTGCTTTGTAATTGTGGTCTTTCTTTGTGGTTTATCCTTGGTGGATTCTTAGATACCATCGGGGGTCCTGGGGTCCCTACTTAGTATTTTTATACTCACCCCTGCACGGGCTACACTTGTACCTTGTTGTGTCTTGTGAAGACGATGGACAGTGCTGATCGAGGTCGAGGGTACCTGGACTGAAGGTTGCTCGGAGGTGGACATTAGACGGGATGATCCATAGAGACAACCATTCGAGAACTGTAACTACCCTTCAGGTAGGATCCTTGGCGGGTTTTCATAGGATCTGTTTTCAGTTTTACTTGTACATTCTAGTTGGGCATCTATTCTGGCCCCTTTACTTACTGTACACACCATGTTTACTATATAGTTTACTTTGTTCTTGTTTCTTGTCTTATGCTTGTATTGTGACAGTTTTCAGGTTAAAAAATCAAAACCTTCCTAGTTTTAGGAATATGACTTTCTGGTTCTAGTCTCATGCCCCTGGCCTATGGAAGGTAGGATTGGGGTAGTCATGGAATAGGCCCTAAGGGACGGGTCGTGGCAAATTGTTATTAGAGGAGTCAGTTCTACTAGAGAACTTGGACTCTGATCTTTTAATTGGAAACGGTGTTAAGTGTTATGAGTGTGGTTATCAGTTTGGATAATCCATTGTTGGTGCGGTAGCCAACGTATCCATACACCAGGACCCTGACTTCTGATTTCTGACTCAGTGCATTAAAAAACACCGATTACATATGTTTTTTTGAACATTTTTCTTTGTGATCACTTTGAATCATATCACTAGGTATAACTTATTGACCGTGTCACACCTGTTCCTTTTCAGGATTCCTCCACACAGAGAGCTAGCCATGGTTCATGGTAGAGTACACGATGACAGCCCACCGAGCGACAAGGCTTTGGTGTAGGGCTCCCTTTCGACAGTTGTACCTTCATGAGGTGTACCAGCAGCACCACTACTTATTGGGAAGCTGAATCCACCATCTCCAACAGCATAGGGTGCACACCACTAGAGCGTGTTTCCTGAGTTTAAGTGGCACATGCCTTCGAGGTTTTAAGGTGATACAGGTCCACAAATAGTTGAGGACTAGCTGGAGGCCATGGTCAGAGTTTTCTAACTGGTACAGACACCAGCTATTCTCATGGTGATCCTTTCCTCAAGACTTCTTTAGGTAACATTGGGAAGATGGGGGAGCATGATGCTCTAGGTTCAAGATGATATCAATCTCATCTAGGTAAACTTTGAGAGACTTTTCAGGGTAGATTTCATCAAAAGACCTTATGCTCTGTGTGTATACAAAAGATTCTCCACTTGCAGCAGGGAAGCATGATCGTGGATCAATACTCAGTGAGGTTCACCAACCTCTCACGGTACTCCATTAACATGATCCAGAACCCATTTTTCAGGGCCCAGACCTTTGAACAGGGGATCAGATGGGATATTAGAGTATTTATGATTTTTTTTAGCATCCCGACGCAGATAGGGGTGTTAGAGAGAGCACTCTTAGTGGAGAGATTCCTTGCAGACCAGTCACCACCAATGAGACCCACCACTGGACGTCATGTAGGAAATTCATCTACATTTGGTAGCAGACAGATGATACAGAAGTCCAAGAGAACCATACCTATAGGTGGATGATCGTAGGATATAAGTTTGATCATGTGTGGCTCTCGAGATAGAGTAGGAAAGGCAAAGAGCAGACAATGTTACTCGTGCGGAGGGTAGGGTCACAGGGCTCACGACTGCCCGACCCGCCATACGGACAACTAGAAGATAGTCGAGGGACCTCATGGGTAGAGGTAGAGATTCGATCAAGGAGGTATGCATATAGCAGGAGGACGTGGAAGAGGATTTGGTCGTGCATTAGGCGGTGGCAAGCGATTCGACTTTCCACCACTACCACTTCCAGGTGGTCCACCCTGACCACAGAGAGAAAGTGGACAGGGATGAGCTCATCTCCAAGAAGCTGGGGCTTATGACCATGGCACTCGAGAGATGATTTAATGTATGATCTATGTATACTCCTCCTTATTTATAGTAATTATAGACACAAGTTCTAGTCAGTCTTTCATTTCCATGGCCCTCATTTGAAGCTCGATGATTCCTGTGGAGTTGATGGCTCAATTCTTATGGCTAGAGACTCCTACAGAAGAGTATTTGACGATTAAACACTGGTTCCAGTACTGTGAGCTTACTCAAGGAGGCGAGAGATTAAGATGGTATCTTCTAGTAGCGGTGTCGAGGCCTTACGACAGCATCTTGGGAATGGATTGGTTATCTACAATCCATGCTCAGATCGACTGTATTAGGTGCAAAGTGCGGTGTGTCTGTGAGGATGGGACCGGTTTTTCCTTCACTGGAAAGAAGGGAACATTTTCACCATAGGATGGACTTACCTGGTGGAGGGTGAAACCGATCACATAGAAGTTGTCTATCCTTACCCTCAGAGTGGTTGATGTTGAGAGTTTGAGCTATCCTATAGTGGTGGACCAGTATACTGATGTTTTTTCTAATGATGTTTTGGGTCTACCTCCTCATAGAGATGTGAAATTTTATATCAACTTGTACCCTGGGATGTCACCGGTTTCTACACCATCATATCGGAAGGATCTCACGGAGCCTCGAGAGTTGCGAGTACAGCTGGAGGACTTACAGGGCAAGGGGTTCATTAGGCCTAGTGTTTCTCCTTGGGCAGCCCAGATTTTGTTCGCCAAGAAGGCGTATGGGAGTTTGAGACTCTGTGTGGACTATCGGTACCTGAACCAGGTTACTGTGATGAAAAAGTACCCACTCCCAAATATTGAAGATCTTTTTGATTAGTTGAAGGAAACGTGTTGGATTTTGAAGATAGACCTCAGATCAGGCTATCACTAACTCAAGGTATGAAGCAAGGATGTGAAGAAGATGGCCTTTAGATGATGGTATGGCCACTATGAGTTCTAGGTTATGTCATTCGGTGTGACCAACACCCCAACAGTGTTCATGGGACTCATGAACAGGATCTTCCAACCTTACCTTGATCGCTTTGTGGTTGTCTTCATCGACGTCATCTTGATTTACTCAGATAAAGAGGGGGAGCATGCCTATCATTTGAAGATAGTTTTGCACACACTCTGAAAGCACCATCTATATGGTAAGATCTCGAAGTTCTAGTTTCATATCTGAGAGTCTCACTTCCTGGAACATGTATTCTTAGAGGCTGGAGTTGCGGTGGATCCAGCGAAGATTGAGGATGTGCTTTCTTGGGAGCCACCTAGGAGTGTGACGGAGGTGCGGAGTTTCTTGGGATTGGAGTGTTACTACCATAGGTTTGTACCAGGCTTTTCTAGAGTTGTGGAACCCTTATCAGCATTGAAAAAGAATGGGAAAACCATCGTGTGTTTAGAGAGATGCCATCAGAGTTTCTAGGAGCTGAGGTAGATACTGACAAGTGCCCCCATCATGAGGCTATCGGAGGAAGGCGTTGGGTACGTAGTCTACTGCGACGCATCAAGGACTGGTCTTGGATGATCCATGATGCCGGAGTGAGCAGTGATCACCTGTGGTTCGTGACAGCTAAGACAATATGAGAATAACTATGCTACCCATTACTTGGATTTAGAAGCAGTGGTATTAACCTTTATAATGTCGCGACATTACTTGATGGGCGAATGTTTTATAGTCTACTATGATCACAAGATTCTCAGGTATATCTTCTCCCAGAAGAACCAAAACTTGATACAAAATTGTTGGCCTGATTTCCTCTAGGACTATGACTTCGACATAGTCTATAATATTGGGAAGGGGAATGTAATAGCAGATGCACTCAATAGGTGGTCTGGTATATAGTTACTGTGTGAGGCGACGGAGCGGTTAACCACTTTGTGGATATAAAACGTGGATAGAGATGGAACAGCTTATCTTCAGTCTCTGGCTATCACTCCCCCACTCCTTCAGTCTCTGAGGGTCATCCGACCCTTCTAGGTCCCTAGTAGAGTAGGCGAGGTGGTGTACCGCCCAGCCCTACCCCCTCAGTTGCACCGGGTGCACCACGTTTTCCACGTATCCCAGCTGAGGAGGTATGTGCATGATCTTTCGCACATCAGCAACTTCGAAGAGCTGGACAATGACGATGGGGTGACATTTTTAAAGGTTCCAGTGGATATTGAGGATTTATAGGAGATAGTCCATTGCGGGTGATCGATACCTCTAGTGCACATACGTTGTCATCACAGGAACCTCCAGGAGAGAACATGGGAGCGAGAGGCTCATATTTGTGCTCAATACTCCCACTAGTTTCTCTAGTTTGTGTTGTGGCTTTTAGGGACGCAAAGCCCTAAGGTGGGGAGAATGTAAAGTCCAAGATTTTCCATGTAATTTTTTTTAATTATATGGAATTATTGTGAGTCTGTGAAAATTTACAGTGCATGATTCCAAGGCCTGGTGTGCCCAGAATGAATTTTTTAACATTTTTTAGGTACGTTCAATAAACGCACGAGCGGTGTTTTGTAACTTTTGAACTGGTGCTCAGAATTGAATAATGAGGACACCAATGAACTTATAGTGCCAATATTCATTTCAGGGAACCTTCACCTCGACCACAGTAGGTCGGGGTGGAGTTTGGTTTTTTGGTTTTTCTTGGGAGAGTTAAACAAATAATAAAATAATACAATAACTTTTTTTTTGAAACCCCTCATTTGAATTCTGGTGGTGTGGATCACTCGACCATGAAACCATTGAAAATATTAGAATTCCACAATTGATGTGCCAACAATAATTGATCAAATAATTAATTCTTAAAATTAATAAAGTTAGTTTTCCGCTTCCTTCTTCCTCACGTGGTTTACAAACATTCCTTGTGGAGAAAACATTTGCTGGAGAAGTCTTGAAGGAAGATCCTCCAATGAAGAACTTCCTCTGAACATGGAATGGGAAACCAACATTCAAGAAGCTTAGATGCATCATCTTTTCCTCACACCACATCAAACAAAAAAATGAGGTATGGTTTGTTTATGATTGTTCTTCATTAAATTACATTGAATCATTCTTCTCAAGCCGTATGCAATCGGTCTAATGCGGAGGGTGTGGGCCAAACAAACACAGCTCGATCTCTCCATAATCTTCATAGTTTGATGTGTTCTTCATGGGTGAACTCTGGGATGAGCGGAAACCCACCGGTGCCACGTCATCGGAGACTGATGCCAGAAGGGCACAATGTGGCAGCCGGCACTCTGGCTAGTCGTGACGGCGGCGGCAACACAACAGAGCCGCCAAAGGAGGCCGCAACCCGTCTGCCGTGGCAGTGGAGGAGGTCGGCCGACACCTGGTCAGCCGCATGGAGGAAAAGTGGCAGGCATCTGCACCACCAGTAGAAGTGCAGGTTGCAACTATCAAGCTGCACTGGTGTGCTTGGGCGACCAGAAAATGGCCGATCGTGGGAGGACAGCGGCGCCATCGCACCGCTGGATGGGGTGTCGGCCGGACTTCCGGTCGGCCACGTCACGCCGAGTGGGACCGCTCCAGTAGTTCCCATATTTCAGTAGGAGGAACCACATGGTGCCCCATGATGTCCAAAACTGAACTTTCATTTGGCCGTTCGGGAATTTGAGGGGGCGCCTCCCCTGGGTGTCGGCTAGGGCGGACCAATCCACCGTGGGCCACCCCGGTCGCAGGCTGCACCGTGGGCCACCCAGTGGGCCGCACTCAGCTGTCCGGGCCTCCCCCTTAGCGGTAAGGGCCCATAGTGGTCCTGCCAATCTGGGGTGGACCTGGACCGATTCGGGCTGAACCAAACCGGGTCGGGTCGGCCCGACCGAGTCGGACCGGACCCGGGCCCATCTGGATCCAAACACGACTTTTTTGCCATATCTTGAGAACCGGGAGTCCGTTTGACAAACTGTCTATGGAACCAAAATCCTTGGATCGAGATGGTACTTTTGGTATACTCCACTTGATTTTTGATTAAAGTTGGAGTATGGTCGGGTTGGATCAATCCCGAATCCAACCAGGCCATTGGAACAAAAAAACTAATAACTTACAGACTGAGCGTCTGATTGACACGCTATCAGTCGCGTTGGGTCCCTTTTAACGTGATGGACCTTCAAGATACTTATTTGTGGGACTTATTGGTATTTTAAGTATCGTCGAATGGCTTGAGGAGTGGAACCTCTCGGAATAAAGCAAGCATTTTGCGGGAACCCTGTGGCTCGCTGTACTTGAGTAATCTCCAGATCCTGTGTGGGTCATCTTCGAATCCTGTGTGGGTCAGCTTCTACCAATCCTGTGTGGGTCATCTATAGATTCGGTGTGGGTCATCTTCAAATCCTGTGTGGGACATCTTCAGATCCTATGTGGGTCATCTTTGATCCTGTGTGGGTCAACAGCAGAGCTTCTCAATGAAGTAAGATGATCTAGCAATACAGTTAATCATCTATACTTTCGTACTTAAGTTATACCTGTTGTGAGATGAGTCTTAACCTATGTGGTATTTACCTTCATGGAATTCTACTGTGTAGCATTAACTTTTTAGTACTTTCCATCATGGTATTCTACTGTGTGGCGTTACCTATGTGGTAATTACCTTTGTGGTATTCTTCTATGTGGCGTTACATTTATGGTACTTACCTTCGCTATGTTACCTTCATGGTATTCTTTCATTCATTGAACAATTGAGCTTTTGGATAGAGATTTGGGCCTTGTGTCTCCTCATGTATGTGATGGGTATATTTGATAACTTAGGAATATGTATATGTATATACCTAAGAAGGGTTGATTATTGATTCGTACATTGTAATTTTAGTCTTTCATTGTGGTTTATCCTTTGTGGATTCTGATATACCTTCGGGGGTCTTGCGGTCTCTACTGAGTTTGTTATACTCACACCTGCATGGGCTATGCCCACACCTTACTGTGTCTTGTGCAGATAACGGACAAAGATGATCGAGGTCAAGCGTACCAGGACTATAGGTTGCTCAGAGGTGGACATTAGACCAGACAATATTCATAGAAGACAGTTCGAGAACTCTACCTACCATCGAGTAGGATCTTTTGCGGGTGTTCACAGGAGCTATTTTCAGTTTTACTTGTACATTCTAGTTGGGCTTGTATTTTGACCCCTTTACTTATTGTACACACCCTGTTTACTATATTGTTTACATTGTGCTTGTATCTTGTTGTGTGCTTGGATTGTGAGAGTTTACAAGTTAAAAACACAATGCCTTCCTAGTTTTAGGGATATGCCTTTTCGGTGCTAGTCACCAGCCCCTGACCTAGAGAAGGCGAGCTTGGGGTGGTCACAATATGGGCCCTAGGGGACGGTTCGTGACCAACACATCCTACCTTTACCAAATTATTTCCCTAACATATATCCAATAGAATATTAAGGAATCACAAAGGGAATATCTAGAGCTACAAAACATGGTGAATGCAGTAAAAAAATGGAAGCTAAGTGGGGGGACATGAGCCCATTTCTCTAGTTTTGTTGTATTTTATTTGGTAATAAAAAAAGGGAATCTGGCCCAAGGTACATTGGCCCCTTTGAGATACTTGAATGCATCGGTACCATAGCCTATCGTCTTGAACTTACACCAAATATGGCTCATGTTAATGATGTTTTTTGTGTATCACTCATGAGGAGGTACAAACCAGATCCCCCACATGTACTAAACTCAGACGTTGTACAACTACAAGATTATCTCTGTTATGAGGAACAACCAATAAAGATTCTAGAAAAGATAGATATGTCTCTTTGAAACAAGACATCCCATCATTCAAAGTGTTGTAGAGGAACTATAATTATGAAGAAGAAACATGGGAAACAGAGGATGTGATGAATGATAAGTACCCTCACCTATTGATGTAAAATGAAATTTTATGGTGACATTTTAAATGGGGGAAGAATGTAACGACCCAAACTTTTATCAATGAAATTTTTTCCTTCTTGTAGTAATGTCATACTCATATAAAATTAAATTAGGAAACATCATGAAACATCCTACTTAAATGAACTATTATGTGACATTTTGACATAAATTTCCCAATTTTGTGTTTTGAATTTCGTAAATCTAACATACACAGTTGCCATCAGTAAGACGTTTGGAGTCCAATATGGCAAACATAATTTATGGGGAACAATAACCTACCCTTCTGAATAGTAACCTACCCTTATGAATAGAAATATGACACTTATGAATAATAAATTATCCAAAATAATAGTAACCTCACCCATGTATGTTTAAATAAAATTTAGGCATCTTGTAAGTGATAATATGACCATAGTAAATGTGTCGGTACTTTTGTAAGTCATAAATAATTAATTATAATTAATTAATTAATTTAAAAGAAAATTTATTTTCAAAAAATGTGTTCATAAATTAACAATTTTACTTCTTATAGTTTTAATATAATTTTATAAGACCTTATGTAATTTTTGAAATCATTGTAAACCAAGTTTTAATTTTAATATCTGTAATTTTTCATATAAATTATGAGTTTAATTAAAAATAAAACTGTTCATATTTAGATAATTATTTTTGAAAAAATGGAGTTCATTTTTTGATTCTACACATTATTAAATGGTTTGTGTAAATTTTTGGATATTTTCTGAAATATTTTATTTTTTGGGGAATAGTGAAATTCGATAATTTTGAAAATATGCAAATTAAATGAATTTCAGCATCATGCTTGATTCATAAATGATGTAAAGTGACATTGGTTTGAACTAACATGTACTTATTACTATTTTTAGTCACATGAGTCCTCTCTATTTCTTCTCTTGTAGAGAAATAATAAATTAATGAATATAATGTTAAGAAACTTGTCCTACCCTCTACTATAAATACCACCCCTCACACCCTCATTACTTCACACCTCGAAAGATTCAAGAATTAACTAAATTATTCCAAAAAAATTTACAAAATATATTTCCTCACATAAATCATCCCTTGGTCTCCATAAAGGGAAAAATCCTCTCCCCTAATGAGGCTCTCAAAGGAGATAAACTCAAGAGGTAAATTCCTCTTTCTGATTCTTTTATTTTCATTCAAATTCCATTAATTTCTTATTCTTTCCTCAAATGATTTCAACCAAATGGAATGATAACTCCAGTAACAGAAATTTAAAATAATTATATTATGATAATGGGATATTTCATCATAATATCAGTTTCCCTCTCCTTTTATACTATAAATGAAAACACCATCCAAGATGTGTTAATTTATCACATTCAAGGACGAAAGGTTTTCAATTTTCATTATCATCTTATAGAATGGTCATGAATACATTTTAAGGGTTGAAAAAAATAATAATATATTTATTTTATATTATGTGATGTTCTGTAATCCTTATACACTCATGATATAATATAATAATACAAAACAAGTTCATTGTGAGAAAAACAACCAAATTAATCCAAGTGTTTATCATTAATATTTTATCTAATGATTCATCCCCATGGTATATAAAAAATCACTTTAAGATCATTTATATCTCAAAAATATCACTAATAATATATATTAACAATTCTGGATGTTTAACAAGATTTCAATTGAACATCCATTCATGAATACAAGTGAATCATTCATAAAAGATAAGAAAATTAACAATCCCAAACAATGAGTTTAAGCTCTATAACTCAAACAAAGGTCCATAAAAGAAATTAATAAAACCATAATGAATCATATTAATTTATTAAAGGATATGTAATTTTTAATTAATTAATCTAATATCATTATATAGGAATTTAAAGTGAATGAAGAATTAGGACACAAGGTTTGGGGAAATTCTCAAACCCAACTCTCTTTCTTTGGGTTTTCCATTTTCAACACATTTTCTGTATAGACATTCCTTAAAAATAATTTATTAATAATTATCTTACCTTTTCTATGATATACATGTTCTCTAATTTATTTTATGAAAAATACAATGTTTTCCAAAATAACTCTTCTTACAAACAAACACTCCCTTTTTACATCTCAAAGATTGTTTAACTCTTCACTCATGGTTAATGGTTATATGTCAAGAATGATATTCCCTCTTTATTTTGGGGAAAATGTTTATGAATGTATAATTTATGATATGAAACCCATTTCTTTTCATGGTTTATTCTATATTCAATTTTGACCTATTTTCTATGTGGTATACATGATAATGTAAATGTTATGATGTGACAGGTGCACCTGGAATTATATAGCGCAATATGAATGTTGGAATGTGATGGGTGCACCCAAAATTATATAGTGATCTAATGAATTGGGTGAAGTGATGAATATCATGAGTTAAAATGATATGATTCATGTTCATGATGCTAGATTTGTTTACATATATGTGTGGTGGTTAATAACTAATATATGATGTATCATTTTTATGCATCTTCACATTCCATGATATTATATAAATTATGTTATGATTATGATCACACCATGTTAAATTGTGTCATGTTCTTTTCTTTCCTCTTAATAAGCTTTTAGATCACTACTTTTGATGTATATCCTCAGGTGACTACATGTATTAAGGAGTATGGAAGGGATGATAAGAAGCTATAGAATAATGAATCAAATAAATGTTTATGATTTAGGTTGTAAATTTTATGTATGGTTTTAGTTTTCCCAAGACACTAAACCTTTGTATCATGGTTGTGTAGTGCTTTTAAGTTGTTTATCAATAAAATGATGTAAAATTAATGTAAGAAAAGCAGGGTCACTATATTTTTAGGGTAGTAAATCACACATTTTCCATCGGTTTTTCTTCAATACATCTAGAAAAAGTGACATTCCATATTTACATTCTTTAAATTATAGCTTGGAAGTGAATTATTTGATCAGAACATTGTGTGGCCTAAGCATTGGTTCAGTATTTTGTATTCACCATCATTAGTGAGAAATGGTCTTCTTCTTCATCATCGAAGATCCAAGGATTATCCTTCTCCCAACTTGGTTTGAGATTCTTCAGTAGTAATAATGAGATTCCCTACTTCTTCTGTTCTATATAGAGTCATGTTAGAGGTTTTTTGATCCAAAAATTTCATCAACCTCAAGCTCCTATAAAGATCCCAAATCGAGTTTGATAGAAAACTAGTGGAAAGCTCTCCTACATGAGCCCCTATTCATCATTCATGTGTAGTTGAACACACAATTACAACAACATAAATATTATTTTTCCTAAGAGTTATATTAAAATTCTTTGGATTATCTTTTATAATGTTGTGTTTATCTTCCATGCGTTGGGATAAAATTTTCTAATATGGGTTTCATCATCCAAACATGGAAAGAAACTTATTAAACCAGGGTTTCTCTAATGTGGGGTTCATTTTCTAAACATTAGATTCACAACCCTATCATTCCACTTAGTTGTGGGTTTTATGTTCCAAATTTTTGGATCCTGAACAAAAACTCGACTAAAACATAGATATCATCAACTTGGGGTTACGTGGATTCATAGACACGATCCCTTGGAATATTTTCAGTTTTTTGGGAAAGGTTGGGTAAGTTACCATAGAGGTTTCAGGTTCCCTTACACAATAATCATGAATTCAATAGCCTTTGAAAAAATCATGTATTAATTTTCACACCACAAATTTATTTAATTATAGTAGGATCCCTATCCAATCAATGATAGAAACATTAAATCATAATTTATTCCATCATATAATTTATTCCAGAAAAAAATTATGGCTGCATTAGAGATCATTAAGAAATAAACCATTTATAGATTAGGTATATTATTTTTTATATCAACAAATATTCAAATAACATCACATGATTAAAACATCTAGAAAGTGAATTATAAATGAAAAACTCAAAAAATATTTGAAAGCTTCATCTCACATCTGAAAAAACGTTTCCTATGAATTTTGTAAGGGTATCCCCATTATTACGTAAGGGTAATAGCACCTCATAAGGGTATTACCACTGTTATGTATGGTCTCTAGTGAGTTTCCATAACCCGTGTATGGGTAATCCGTGTAACGTACCATCAATATTGCATAAGGGTACCAAGAAGTTTCCATTAACCATATAAAGGCAACTCGTGTAAGGATTTATCCTGGCTCATGTAACAATAGATCATATTTATCATTTTCTACAAAAGGGTAACCACATACCTAATTAAATGTTTATCTAAGGGAATATTCATCTTCATTGTATCATGTGTAACTGTATAGCAAAAGGATAACAGTATCAGCACTCACTTCTAAAAGTAGCACACCTGACAATTATAATGGTTGCATGTATATTTTTTCATTAGTTAAACAATAGTAAACATAGCATGTATATTTTTTTCTAGAAATTGAATAAAAATATTAGTAGTAAAACCATACCTTTAATAGTAGAAAAATATGATTGTTAGAAGAAACGGTAATGGAAGATCCTTTGTATCGGTTATTACTATAGTAGGCATCTACTACCATCACTAACAAAATATACCAACTTCCATTAGTTATAAAATGTGATACCATTTCATAATATCTCAACATCAACCAGTATTTCTTAAAATTGATGCATCATATAGAAAAAATATTATTTATTATTCAAATATATTAATTGATTATAAATTTCTACAAAAATAATTTGATGTTTGATAAAATATTTTTATCATAATTTTTATATATGAAAATGTGTGTATTATTTTTGAAACAATTCTCTATTATATTGATGTAATTATTTTTCAATAAAATATTTTCCTATTGAATTTTTTTTATGAATTTATTTTATTTTATTTTATTTTTCTAATTTAACAACAATAATGAAAATATATTTTTGGACTATTATTTCTTATATTCCAAATTTTTTATATATTTTTACTGAAATTCCGTGAGATCATTTTTGTTTACTATTTTTCATACTTCAAAACCGTTCCTTAAATCTAACAAGAATATTTTTAGTTGTTTTAATGATTTAAATTCAGGAATGATAGAGTGCCAAAATTAGTCATTGAATATGTGCATTGTTTAAATTGGTAATCTCAAATATCCATATCTTAATTTCTACCCGTTTAATGGTGGTAAAATGTTTAGGAATCTTTAGTGAAATAAGAATCAATGGATCTAGATGATAATAGGTGATTTCTCTATGAAAAATGACCATGACATGTAGTCAAACACTTACTTACATAACACATGACTAAGATCTTCTATAACTACAGCTTGATTTGTGTGATCATAAAGATTCTCCAATATTTAACAATCTATGACTGAAGTGGTTATAGATCATCAAGCTACATCAACTTACTCATAATTTTCTCATCTATTTTAAATTTTTTTATTCGTCGTTTGTTGAATATTTTTTTATTCTTCTTGTTCTAAATAACCAATTGAAGCTTTTCCCAATCAAAAGAGAGTCTGGTATTAGTTATTCTATCTACCAAAAAAAATTCATTAGGTTCTTACACCTCATCAAAATATTGATTAATATAAATTGGGATTATTATTATATGTTATGTTGGTTATACGTCCAATTATAGAAAAAGGTCGGGACTATAAATAGGTTATCACACCTTAAATGTGTGGTTTCACAGAGGATAATGATCTTCTCATTGAGTAGAGAATATTATCTAGTACAGTAGGATCTTAGTGATATGAACTACCATAATAATATTATTTATATATTTTATTTCCACTACATTATATTATGACCACTTCTATAAACTACTACATCAAAAAACAAAAAACTATTATTTATTACTTAATTTAATTTTTATTAAATGATTATTTACCCCAATCCAGTCCATTATTACTATATATCCCAAACCAATAAAATAAAATAAAATATATAATTTTTTTCATATGTGATTAAAAAATAATCATGTAAGGAGAATGATGGAAGAAAATTTATAAGTATTAAAGAATTTTGGTGATGGTGTGGGGAGTATTGTTATGCATTCATTGGATGTCATTTGGTTAGAGAATTCTCATTAGTAATATGACAGTTGTTCTATTACACATATTTTTCAATACATGTGAACGATATGTTTTATGATTATATATTGTTACAAAATTTTAATATTTGATTCAAATCCTTGAAAAAAGTATTTTTCATGAGGAATTGTTGAATAATTGATGAAATGAGAATTGGAATTTTAATGTGGGGAATTAAATTTGAGTTTTGGAATTTACAATAGAATTCTATGACAAATAATAAAAAAAATTATTTGTTTTTGAAGATGAATTTAATTGAAAATTAAAATAAAAAAATTAACTTATATTTGATTAGAATGTTGTCTTGGTATTTTTTGGTAAGATTATAATATAATGGCACATTTTTTGAAGAATTTGACTAACATGTTTTTATTAGATTTATGTTAATAATATTCCTACTAATAACTAGAGAAGGGAACCATGAAAACACATATTATTAAGGGAAATAAGGTCAACCTAGGACTACATAGAGGGATTACAAGGGCATCATGGATGTATAACAGCCACATGGTGGTGAAAAAGGGGGTAAGCCGTCTGGTCAACCCCATGTATGTGTGCGTGTAGTGTATATTGTTTCCAAACTTAGTTCTAGATTGGGAACCTACTATAATGTTTTGGGTTATTATTGAGAGATAAATAATTCTCTATACTTATGTGGGACTCTATCTGTGTGGTAGTGATCATTCATCATTAATATGTTATGAAAATTAGGAGGTTGTTTGACCCATTGTATCATAGTCATCCAATCAACTTAGCTATATTGACTTCTTCCCAAGGATTAAAATAAAAGTTTCATCAATGTTTAACATGATATATATATATATATGTCAAAAATCAACTCAATTATCATTCATACATGATCAAGATCCCAAGATGTAGAATATGTGTTTTAATGAATGAATTACTTATCTTTCTCGTATGTGATTATTGAAGTTATTGACACTACTAAATCAATAACAAAGTCTTATGAGGCTCTTTTGGTATCCATATTTATTCATGAGTTCAAACATATAAATATTTATAGTTCAATAGATCATTTTACTATTCACATGAGGCCTTATTACATAAGAAGGGACAACACAGTTTTCAATGTATGATTATTTGAGAAATACCAAATGCTTTGGAAGTTGGTGAAAATCATTACAAGTAATATTTTAAGGGAATTTAAATCAAACTACTATGTAGCTTATTTATCTAAGGATAAGGTATTAAAACATAGTGAAGCCTCTAAATAAATAATCAGGCTTAGGAATAAGAATTGTGGATATTGATTGAGATCTTGAGGCTCTTATTTTCCAAATTGATGAATTGGTGTTACCAATATAAAAAGCTCCATTTAAGAACTATTGGAACCGATATAAACAATTCCATAATTGGGTAGTTAATTATACCTTCCAAATTCTTTTTCGTAAATTTTTATTCACTTGTATTCACTAAAATTTTATGATATCAAAATCCATGAAACAACTGTAGGTTGATCACAGAAAGGAGTAAACTTTCTCATGAGTCTATACCCTATAAACCCTTTATGTGATAATATTTATTTTATTATATAAATTAAATATGTATGTAATTATTAAGATCTCGTATCATATCCATTCCTCTTTACCATAGCAGATGTTTGAGAATAAGAGGGGTTAACTGAATAATTGTATAAGAATGGTAAATGTTGGGTCAATTAATTAACCTCTTCCTCTAAGTGTTTCTTCATGATCCATCTAGGTTCTATATATGGTATTCTATTATAGTATACCTCTTATTAGATCAATATTTTTATCTCAAGTTTAATTTGTATGGTTTATATGAATAGAATATTTAAAGATGATTTTGAATTGCCTCAGGTGAAAATCTGAGGCTACACTCCTATTTAAGAAGTCATGAATGTCTCTACAAATACTCTGAAAAACTAAAATGAAAGGGAATAAAAGAGATTTTGGAAAATCTAATTGAATGAAAATATATATCAATGGTCTATTATAAAATCAGTTGATAATGATCATTTGAGATAATATATCTCATGTTATGGAGTGTATGAGGAAGATGAGTCAATCAAAACTATTGAATAATTGTACTCTCAATTTCATATAGATATATATAATGTTTATAATGAAGTAGTTTTTTGTATTATTTTTCTTTTCAATGTGATTTTTTATGAGAACCATAGTTTTTTGATGGAATTAATAAATTCAAGGGTGAATTATGAAAAAACTTCTAATGGTTAAATGAACTCACAGTCCTCTTTCTTGTAAAGGAATAATCTTTGACACTTTCCAATAAAATGAATTCATTTATTTACTATTAATTGAAATGGTATTTTTAGGATATAATATTGATTAAATATGTTTTCAGTGACGTAATACATTCACTTAAAGCAATTTTAAATGACTCCATGAATAACAATGATGTTCTTTAGGAATACTAAACACGTATGGAAGGGGAGATTGATATTTTAATGGATGAAAAGAAAAACATGCATGAAGAATATATTCAGAAAATCCATGATCTATAAGTATCACATAAATCTAATATCTATGTCATAAAGAGCTAAATTGGCTATTAAATCAAGATGAATCAATGATCAAGGATTTTTTTAATTAAGGTGTTATATTTCAAGAATATAAAATTCATAAAATTCAATGTAAATTAGAATTTAAGCTTCAATATTTTGAAAATGGAAAGCTCTCCCTCAACATTAAATTTCATGAACTAGTGTTTGTGTAAAAAATATGATGGAGACACGTGTTGGAATTTCCCATGCTGCTGAGAAGAATTTTCCCACACAAATATATAAAGATATTACATCCCCCAAAAAGAGATAATTATATAAAAATCATTAATGGGATTCATGTCTCTAAATAGACTCATATTGGTTTCAAGAAGATCTCAAAATCATCTAGTGATCAACCTTATAAATGAGCATGTAAAATTCTAATTGAAAACCCAATTAATTATTTTTTTAATAATGCAATCTAAACTACTAGTGTATATTCGAAGAAAAAATATTGTATGATGTGTTTATATAAAAATGATAATGAATCCACCAAAACACTAGGGGTATATACTAGAAAGATCGTGTAAAATTATTGCCAAAATGATTCTCCAATGAAGGAAATTCAAACCTCAAAATTTCAAGGTACTAAATCTATTTAGACACGTACTATAAGAAAATGAATGAGAATCATTAGATAATATTTTTGTTACTAGAATATTAGATATCTAGAAGTTGTGTTTTTTCACAATATGAAAAAGTTTGAAAAATTAAAGAGGCATAAATTGTGGGGATTATTGGTGAATAAATAATTTACCCATACAGAATAAAATGAAATTCCCTAGAAGTAAGTGAATCTTTACACTTGGAATAGACTCAAACAACATTATTATTTATAGAGTACTAAAACATATGTGGTCACATTAAATAAGAGAAATGATATGAACCATAAAATTACAATTCCTAACGTAATATTAATAAAGGGACACAATTGAAAAGTTGAATATATACATATATTTTAGGTGCATTTAAAATGATATTATTCATGTTTTATTCTATGATACACTTGTATTTCATTTCTTTTCAAATGAATTGGGTATTCTAGACTTAATGGAAGAAATACAGATAAAGTTCCAAAAACATGCTTTAAATGTCGTGTATCACATACACAACATGTATACCTCATTAATAGCATACCTGCAGAACTACAAACCAACCCATGATACACATTCATGAATAGAAGATAATATATAACATGTACATCCATTACACATTGTGAATATTTCAAATATCAAAATCCCACACAAAGTAAACCGCGTACATTACATGGAATTGTCAAATGCTCTCCCAGTCAAATATATGAACTGATTATTGGTGTGGAAATATAGATCTCAAATACATGGTGTGCAACCAAATTAAATGATGTGCATATTTTAGGACCAATTTATCTTAAGCCAGTAAATGACGTGCATTACTTACGCACCATGTACTTCTCAAGCCGATTAATATTCCCAATGCTCTATCACATATATCATCTTCACACTATTTCCCATTCTCACATTTTTCTTCTATCGATTTCATTTGTGTTCATATTAAACTATATTTATTTCATTCCTTTCATTGTATTATTGAATTATTCTATGTTTTTATACATTCCAAACTGTTTCTCCACTTCATGAAATCCATCTTTCATTTTTTATGTTCATTTCCATCACTTCCTACCATAATTCATCTATGCCTATGTTGTTATTCATTATTTATTTATCCATAGTATGTTCTTGGTTGTTTTTTTGTTTGGATTACCATATTTTTCATTATTCATCGTTTTATTAATAGATGTTAGTTTCTTATTATATTTTCATTAATTCAAATTGTTTCACATTGAATATATATTTTTTAATCATGGATTATCTATTTTGAATCTATTTTATTATTATGCACAACATTATTAATATTTCCTTTCATCTGATCACCACCATTATGTGTGGACAATCCACTAAGGGTTAGAGGTTGAGAGTAGGGCTATTTCTGAACCTAATTAAACTTTAGATTGAACCATAGAAATCCAATGGATAGTTATTCGGTTAATAATAATTTTCATTATATTATTTTGAATAACCCGGACCATGGGAATTGAAATCGAACGAACCCAACCTAATTTGAGTTGAGCATGACTATGACTATTAGACTTTTATACTTTCTAAAAATAATCCAAGAATAAAACAACTATGTTTTCATATATACCCTGACCACAGTATAGTTTCATCTTAGTTAGTTCCAATTTTTTTGACCAAAACAAATAGGTAATTTTTACACAGCTACATAGCCTAAGTAATAAGAGTATTCCAAGTTAAATTTAAGATTATTTCATTTTAAAAGCCCTGATATTAACCTTGATCCATTGCATTATTATATAAATTAAACTCCAAACTACATAGGTTTAGTTAAAACGAAAAACTTAAGAGTGAAAGTGGGGAATCCCTTCCAAGTGTTTTCTTCAACAGGATGCAGACTTTCCAATGGTCCTTATGGTTTCGACCACACACAACCACTTTACTACAACATATTAGTAATTGTAGTTTGGGGCTATAAATTCTAATCTTTTCTATTCCCGCATGAATTAAAATACGCATGTGTGTGTGAAAAAATGTTGCACTATTTCTAAGGAATATTGTTTCTCAAGCATAGTGATATTTGGATCAAACCCCGAATTACCTCACCCCACCATCATTCTTCTTTTTTCTTCCCATTTTACCTTTTAAATTTTTTAGCCTTCGATTGAACATAATTCCTATCTCTTTATCTATATATTTTTTTTATTTATGTCTAGTGTATGCTATATGGATCCTTAACTCACTCAATAAGCTTAGACGCACTTAAATAACTTCTCTTCGATCATGAGAACGATATAATAATCATTGCACACCTTCTCTTAACAATGGATGAGCATAAAAATCTTGCACTACCACACCTTCAAGACACCCTGTATGAAACACCTTTTAAATAGGTTTAGAAACTAGTGTTGTAGGAGTGCATCAATACAAACTACAATTTTACATCCATTAGTAGTTTTATTCCCTGTATTGTGAGCCTGCCTATTCAGTCATACACTTTTGAAATCAAATATAGACTCATTCACATGATCTAGAATATAGAGAAATCCACGTGGGATTCAAAGAGAACCCACCCCCCCCCCAGGTGCACATTTCTAACTTTCTTGAGATTTGAGATACCTTTTCCAACCAATGAATCTCATTAGACACTATTTTATTAAGATTATTCCCTTTATCCTTGCACTATAGATCCATGGATTGGATAAAAATGCATCTCCCAAGTCAATAATGAGTTTGGATGAAATAAAAAGAAAATTAATTTACAATTACTTTCCACCAATAAAGACATGGAAGATACAGAATGAAATTCAAAACATCCAAGAGGATTGAGAGTCAACATGGGAAGTATGGGATAGATTCAAGGATCCAAACCACAAAATCCCACACCATGGGTTAGATGTATGGATTTCACTGAAAACATTTTATCAAGGACTCTAGAATGTTGTGAAAACAGTAGTAGACACTAATAAAATGGGGTATTAATTCTCAAGATGTTGGAGGCCAAGAAAAAATTCTTGATGAAGTCTCTCGCAATGAATCTCTATGGAAAAGTGATAAAGGACCACATCAGTTTGGAATCCATTAAGTGGAAGAGACTACCCTCGTAGGAAATCAGGTTGAGGCGCATACCAAGAAGCTGGAATCATTTTAGTTTCTTATTATGCCACCAACCCATCCTACCCCTACTATGGAAATTCAATCATGTATGATGTGCAGAGGCGTTTACTCTTACAAAGAATAAAGGAAAGGGATGGAATAATCCCAATATAAAGATTTTAATAATTTCAATTAATATCAACATGGATAGAATTACTAGTATCCCAAAAAGTATCAAAAAATATTCCATCGGAGTTATCCACATCATCCATAACAAAACCATGGTTATTTTAAATAGAGGAGTGTAAATGTACCACAAAGGAATCAGGGATCACCTAGGTACCCACCATAAGGTCCATCTCTTCGACCATAATAAAAATTACAGCAACCTTTTCCTAGAGCTTATCAATTCCCCCCCAACACAATAGTAGCAGTATCAGAAATCTACACCAAGACCACCATAGCATGGAAAATCCCTCTAGAAAAATATTCAAAACATACATACTACCTTTTTTTATAAAACAAATCATTGGATGAAAACCCAAGATACATATATAAATACCCTCAAGGATTAACTATGAAACCTAGAACATAAAATGGGAAAAATATCAAAGACCTTATATGATTAGATATTGGTTACTTTTCCTGATAATACTGAGGTTAATCCGAGGGAAGAGGCTAAGACTATAATTATTAAAGTTGAAAATATGTTGGATTTTGAGCAACCATGATGATTTGAGAAAAATTAGTTGAATGAATTGGATAATGTTGTTCAAGGTACAATGAAAGAAGTAGAACCAACCGAGGAAGTTCCAAAAAAAGGATATCCTAAAAAATGTTTATTTAGGACCACTATCATACAATCCACCTATACCTTTTCATGAATGGGTGCAACAAGGAAACAAGGGAAGGTAAATATATAAAATAAATGGAATTTCCTAAAAAAATTCATATGAATATCCCTTATGAAGAGGAAATTATGCAAGTACCTACTTATCTAGGAATCTTTAAGGAATCGTTATTAAGTAAAAAATGAAAATTGTTCACATTATAATCATATCTCTATGTTAATAATTCTCTTACATTCCCCATCATAAATTACCTAAAAATTTCAAGACAATATATGATTTTAATTTTTTTTCATTATTGGGACATATAATTTTGAAAAGGCATTATGCAATTTAGGTAAAAGTATCAACGTAATGACAATGAATGGTCAAAAGAAGATGGGGGTTAGAGAATAGAAAATAATAGGGGTTGAAATCTAACTCAAAAATAGTTCAAACAAGCATCCTTGATGATTTCTTGAGAACATATTAGTAAAATTTAGAAAATACATTTTCCCATTGATTTTATTATTCCTCATATAGAAGAAGAAGGTGATATCTCCCTCATTATTGAATGAAAATTTACGGATAGTATAAAGGTGATAATTGATATTAACCATGGAATATTTATTTTTCAGATTTGGGGAAGTGAAAGTTTTGGTCAATGAGGAGAAGGTTGGTAATAAAAGAGAGGATTTGTTACATTGTAAAACTATATATCTTAGTAATAAGGAATATGGTTATGAAAATAGTGGACAAAGAAACAATAAATTTCATCCTACTGAAAATGGATCCATTTCTTAAAAAATGAAAATGTTATTTCACCTATGACAAGGGAGTTCATCACAAATTTCATCCCCTTTGTCTTCAAAAATCATTATACAAGGGGTATCGACTCCAAGTTAAAGTCTAATGCTTCAAAATATGTCTATATATAGGTAATAAACAAGGTGCGGAATAGGAGGAAACCTAGGGTATTTTAAATGGTCTAGAACATGATAGTTTAGTTATTAGGATGGATTAGAGTTAGTTAAATGCTTGTTCAGAGGACGGGGGCCATTTGGGGCCCAATATGAAAATAATACACACCATGTAAGGTATAAATGGTGTTTAAATGTCGGAAGACTATTTTTTTTCAAAATAACAATTTTCACATCATGTATAAAATAAACAGATTGTAAATTTTGGTGTATATTTTTAAAACCTATGAACTTTGGGTTCAAGGAGAACCCCCATATCGATCGCCCTATCCTGCGCACCCCCACCTCTCACAATGATCCCCCTTCTCCTGTGAGCACCTGTGCCTAAAGAATCTCCCCCTATATGGACTTTTTATTTTCCTTACTTCCAACTTCACTCTACCTCCTACTACATCCTTTCCCTTAACCTGAATAGTCCCAAACCAGAACTGTTCATACCCCTCCCACTGACCATGCACCTGAGCATGAGGACACGCCTCCACCTCCTAAGCGGTGGAGGGATAAACCTTCTCCACCACCTATAGATCCATCATCATCATATGCTTCCTCCATAACATATACTTGTGATTTGGGAAAATCCCAGTCAACATCCTATGGATTGAAGGGCCCTTCCCATCCTCTCCTTCTTCCATTCTTACATTTTTCTGACCCTACAAACCAGGTTAGGTTAGTCTATCTCTAGGTCAATCCAATGTGGACTAAAAAGACATTTTATATCACTATACTAAAGTGTATCCACATCCATTTGGAGGTCCTAGACATCATAATATATCTTCACCTCAATTTGATCACATATGTTCTCAAGGAGACTTACAGGGAGTGTTTCCTCATGTTACTTTCTACCTTTGAGTTGGTCATTGACTTTATCCACTTTTAAATTAGAGGTCGATCATGGGAGGTTAGATCGAGTTAATTTTCAACTGGCCTCATCATATACTATTCCGAGTTTTTTTCCTTCCCTATATTCTCTACATTACATCTTGAGACTAACAAGGCCAAGTCTACATAGTTGTAGGCCAGGATCACAAGAGACCGGTAGAGAATTTATGATCATCACACTACGAAGAGCACCTCGCTTGAATGTGATTCCCTTCAGATCCTACATAAGGACCTTTCTCATGCTTGGATACCCCAAGGGGGTGACCATGAGGGGGTTTGCCAAATTGAGGTCATTATTCTCAAATAATCCTTGGGAGGCTCAACCATCAACATTGACAAATAGTTTGGTGAGCTCTATGAGATTTTTTTGAAGACGACATGAAACATGTTGATGGGGGGATCTTTCATCACTCATTTTTTCAATCAACTCTGTGTGTTTTAGGATTATAATCCCAATAAATTACTCTCACCTATGGATAGATTCACCCTTATACTATTAAACAGGATGGGATACTCAAGAAGCATGAAATCATCTACTGATGGGTGCCAGTATATTTTGAGGACAATGACAAGGCCAATAACCAACATGCATCTGACCCACCCACACCAGCTTCCCCTCTTCATGGTTCTAACCACACCCCATCATCTTATACTACCTCATCCCCTACCCCATGCCACCTCTATTTCACAACATCCATCGACCATCCTAACCTGATCCATTACCATGCACATACCCTCCCCTAATACCATCCATATTACTTTTACATCCCCCACCACCCTTCCCAAAACATCACCCACCCCATAATACCATGTAGATCTCTAGGCCATGAATCATTACATTCGGGAAAATTATCTCTATATTTTCCATAACATATGCATCCCTTTTATAGAAATTTCCCTTTTTACCACCCATCCACTAATAACAGCCACCACATCTAACTATCCAACACCATCGGTAGAACCTTTATACTCATCTTCTCCCTCACCATCCCCCACCAATACCCCTCTTCCCTTTGATTTCATAGACCTTGAGGCCTAGAAGATTTATTTAGCATTCCAGAACCCTTACACCAACTATCAAGGTTTTTATTATTAACTATACTTCCAGAAAAATAACCACTATAAGGATTGGTTCCTCGCATCCACCTTCCATTGTGATAGATTCTACCATTGTGACACCTTCAAAGTCTATAAATGATTGTCTTTCCATTTCTATATAGGACATTGATATGGAATTTCACATAAAGAGAACCAACATTCGGTAGGGTACTATAGACATAGCTTCCAGCGAATGTACCCCCAATTCATAGTTTTCACTTGTAACCTCCCCCATTTTTTGATTATATGTGGGTGTAACTTTTTACACTAATTTTATTCCATTCCACACTGTAGTAACATTTATATATATAAAAATGGGATGAATAATTTTTTCTTTACTACTACATGGATTATTTTCATTAATTGTTGTATTATATTATCCATTTTTTCCTCTCCTACCTCATCCATGGCCATTGATGTCGTTGTTATTCCACTATCTTCCCTCATACTTTGGATAACTCAATATCTAGCTGACGTCAAGTTCCAATTTGATGATATTTCACTTGATATCCATGCTCATTAGATATCACCACCATGATTTGAACGTATTATATTCTAACCACATGAGATTCATACACAGTATACTCCTGAGGTGGTTAATCCATCCAAAAGTCCCTGAGATCTCAATGAAAGATACATTGATTCTTCTATGTGGAAGTGGAATTCTGAGAAAATGGACACGGCTAGCTGATCCTTTTGTCCGTCTATCTGGATGATGATATCATTTTTAGAGAATTATGGGAGTAAACCCATATCTGATTAGTTTTATTTATTTTAGTTCTTTTACTTGGGATTTTTGTTTTCATTTTTGTAGAATTCTAATCTATGGGTCATCCCATAACATCATTATAACCACATATATGAATTTATATGAGATTATTTTTGTTATTATTCACTATTTTCACCTACCCATTTCACTACTTTCATCCTTTTTAAACCCCATGGACTAATGTTTTATCTATTGAAGGTTTTATATTTCTATCAAATTATGGATGTATCTCAATTTCAAACCACTATACTCTTTGTTTTCATATGGAATGACACTTGTTATATAGATCTCCCTATTTCCAAAATTAAATTTAAAATTTTCATTTGATTTTATATATGATAATTTTCTAATATGTATCCCATGGTAATTTATAGGATAGTGAAAACACTATCTCATTATAAGTTTTTGAGAGCATTTCTTGAGCTTTATTTTCAATACATATAGATTATTTCTTGTTTTCATTTATCTAGAAGAAAATTTCCACTAAAATATTCATTTAAACCTAAAAATAATTACACCCATTTAAATAAAAGATAATTTTTGGTTTGAAATTGTTGAAATCCTAGTTTTATTATTTTTTATCTCTTTAGCATGGCTGCTGAGTTTAGTAATTTATTTTAAATTCCAAATTTTGAAATTTATTTTGATTGAATAATTACATGATTTGTTACCAAGAGTGATTTAAAGTAATATTTATACTCCCATTACCAAGAGGATTTTGGACCCACAATTTCATATGAATTCTTGAGAAAATTTCCTAAGAGTCACCTACGACAAGTAATCCTATCAGAACTTGCATTGAAATATTATTTAGGCTATGACTGAAAATAATACATTTATAATATGATTGAGGCAATATTTTTTATCTAGTTCTTCCTAAGACCCAACTTGAATTTTTCATTATTTAACCCATAGTTTCCATGAATTTCCATTTTTGGATGGAACCATTTCAAGCTGACTATACCTTCAAACCCTAATGTGGGTACAATGTATGATTTTCATCTAAATAATTGTGGGGGAATATTCAGCTGATGAAAATGGGATACTATTATTAAAGAGATGTAATGTTGAATTTTCACCAGACTAATATGATGTGTTCCATGATTACTCTTTTCATTTTATTCCGACCCCATTCCATTTAAAAAAATATATAAAAAGAAAAAGAAAGAAAAATATATTGGGTTGTGTATTAGGAACATAAAATATCATCATTCTGAAGCTGATGAATCCTTTGGTGGGGCATATGTAGTTAGTGGATGCATGATAGATCTTTCATGAACATGACATTCAAAAAATAATGAAATGAAAAATAATAATAATGTACCATGTTACATTTTCAATAATTACTATATATATTCATGGATCAACTTTGTGTTATTTAGATTGTGAAAACCATTTGATATTGGTGGTGTCAATTCATTCCACTATTCATTTTTATTATGCATTATACATGAGTGCTTAACCTCTTTTTGATCATGATTTTTAATTTCCAACCACATACCCTCAACCTCGGAGTCATTTGAACACCATTTTCTGAATCACTCATGATTTAATTTATATTGTTTGTTATGGGGAGAATATGGTAGAACGAATTCAAGCCATCAGTTAGAAACATGTATCTAGGGTTTGATACTAACTCCAATTAAATTTCTTCAAGAGTTATAAGAAAATTTTCATTGTGTGGTAATTCAAAAAATGGGTATATAAATTAAGAATTAGTTATGAAATTGTAAGTAAAAGAATAATGAATATGGATAAAGAAATGAACTATGAGGAATGACTGATTTTATCTACATGATTGATTCTTGAGGGGAAAAAAATTTTGGTTTACACTCAACTTTATTTTCCTAGTTGTAATGAATGCTTCCTATTTTAAAAATTGTTTCTCTTGGAATCCCTATTGAGATTATTTTTTCATGAGGATAAGAAATTCCTCAATTATGAGGGAACATGATAAGATTAATTTATATATATATATATATATGGATGAATTTGATAAGTTATTTTTCATGATTTATTTGATAATGCATTGGCTTTTTGTTATTTATAGGAATTATGAATTATAGACTTATTGGAAGAAATGCTGAAAAAGTTCCAAAAACAGGCTTTATATTCCATGTATCACATTAAAATTTATACAAACCATTCACAACATACCTGAAAATCCACATAGAAACTTCTGAATCACTTTCATTACATGATTCAATAATGATGTGTACATCCATTACATGATGTGTATATTTCAAAGATCAGAACACCACACCAAGTGTACCTTCTACACGATATGCATAGATTGCATGACCTTCATGTTTTAAAGGCTTACCTAGTCAATGATATTAACCAATTATTCGATGGGAAAAGTGGAACTCAAAATACACGGTGTGCGACCAACTTACATGATGTGAAAGTATTAGGACCATAGCCACTTAAGCAAGTACATAACGTGGATGAATTATATATTGTATACTTCTCAGTTTTGTTAATATTTCTAGTGCCCCACCAATCACAATAGCTTCACACTATTTCCCTTTCTCCTATTTTTTATCTCTAATTTTCATTTGTTTTCATTATAAATTATATTTATTTAATTTATTTCATTGTTTTTTTGAATTATTATGATTCGTTAATCATTCCACACTTGTTATTTCCCCATTCAAATCTATCTTTCATTTTTGAAGTTTGTTTCTGTCACTGCCTACTATTATTCATTAACACATGCACAGTTCTTCATTTTTTTCATTTTATGTATGTTCCTATTGGTTTCTTATTTTTTAGGATTACTATATTTCTCATCATTCATCATTTCATTTGATGAAGTTAGTTTCTGATTAGATTTTTGTTTCTTTCAATTGTTCGACAATGATTCTTTATTCTTTAATCCTAAATTTTCTCTTTATCAAATATTTTATGATTATTCATAGAATGATTAATATTTCCTGTATTTTAATAATGACCACCATTCATGGGTAATCCACATAGGGTTAGATGTCAAGAGTTTTGTTTTTTTGTATTTAATGAATCTTTAGATTGAACATTGGTAACCCTATAGCTAATAATTTGGTTAATAATAATTTTTTATCACATTCTTTTGCAAATATTTGATCATGGTAAGTGATATTGAAGGAACCTATCCTAATTGGAGTTGAGAAATACTATGAACATTATCCTGTGATGCGTTATTCATTTAAGTGAAGGGTAGTTCACTTAATTATTCAACTACACCCTTACCACGGGATAGTTGAAGAATATCTAGAACCAATTGTTTTGAACAAAAAAAATGGTGATCTTTTCATCACTTTATAGCCTATGCCATAGAAATATTCCACATTAAATCTAGGATTATATTTTGACAAGAGCCCTAAAATTGAACCTAATAACTTTATTATCTCAATTGAAATATAAACTATATATAATTAGTTAAATCCGAAACATGAAGAGTGAAAGTGAAAAATCCCTTCCAAGGGATTTATTCGATTGGATTTTTACCTACCATTAGTCCTTAGGGGTTTGAACCCACACTAACACTTTATTATGCCCATGTAGTAAGTGTAGTTTTGGACTATAAATTATAATCTAATATCAGTCTATGTGAATTTGATGATGCACGTGGGTGAGTCAAAAACCCAGATAGAAGAAGGCCAAAAAGAAAGGATAACATGTTGACTTGGTAGATAAATATGTTCAGGATGATGGCCAACATATGTAAATAACAAAATAAACAAATATTAAGTATATTGGGAACATGGATACTAAAATTTTAATATTGACCAAAAACGTATACTTCAACTATATAAATAGAAGTTATATAATGGTCTACTACAAATAGGCCATGGAAATTAAAATAAATTTAAGCCTGAATAAATCAAAATGATTTTAAATATAAGATTGAAATAAGAAGTTATAATTGATCAAAGATAATGAAAATAAGAATATAATAAGTTACCTAAGAAATGTAACTTAGATTAATTAATGAATAAATGTTTAATATCTAAAGAATAATTTGTTAAGAAGGAATGCCTTATTATTTAAAATCATCAAGTGAAAGCATCTAAATTAAAACAAATAGTTAATGATGAAACACCAATTATAGAAAAGGAAAAAAATCAAACTATGTAATTCTATATGAATAAGAACAAATATTTCATGAGAAGTTTTCAAAAAATGAAAAATAAAGTGTTTAAAATAAAAATGTGTAGGGTGAAAGCAGTTTTTACATAATGTAAACATTTTTATAACTCTTCTAACTTCTCAAGAAGATATGTTGAAGATATAAAAACAAGCACCATGGGAAGTTACTATTGTATTGGTATATATGAAGGTAAATTATCCAAACTAGATGAAGATGATTAGTAAATATCCCATACTAAACGAGAAATCTTATAATCCTAATGAAGAAATTAGAATGATCTTTACAAGACACTTCATAGATACAATGGATGGAGTCTTCGGGTTGAGAGTAAATTCTCGTCCCTTTTTCACTTATTGTAATTCTCATAAGTGTTCCAAATTATTCCATTTCTTCTTGTATACTATTTTTTGTTTTATATTTCATGTAGTTAAATGTGAATTTCACTCTCAAGATGGTTATTAAATTAAAAAAGTGGAAGATAAGAATTTATAATGATTATTCATGATCTGATCATACATGAATTTTTTCACAATGGTGGATCATTAACATAAACATCTTGATGTCTATCTATAGAAATTATCTTATAGGTAAAATGAAGATATTTAACCCTATTAGGGGTAAAAACATAAAGGATATTATAAAAAATATTATTTCACAAATATCATGAAGCTCGGGTTATCTCTACATATTTTGAAAAAAAAGGTAACACAATTACACTTATTACCCTTTCCATGATCATATTAAATATGTGCATAAAGGGGGTTTTTATTATAGAGACAACTCATAAAAATTGGATTAAATTATTTTTTCAACTGAAATTTATGATTTAATTTTTTAGTGAAGAGTAGGGTATATATTTATTGAAGGAAAATTTGGTTGTACCACCCAAAGTTTGAAAAATACAGAAATAGTATCGTATATTGAAACATTTAATTATAACATTGATTTCATGGTAAAATCAACCTCATTTTCTATATTGATTTAGCCCACATAGAGTTTGAAATACTAGATAAAGGCACATTTCTACGGAAACATTTGGCATAATCCTCCCCAATACGAGTATACTAAATGATTCCTTTGAATTTATTATCAGTATGGGGGTGAGGTCACATTAAATTTATATCAAGAAATGGTATTGAAAAAAAATCTAAAGGGGGATATTGAAGAGGAAGTGTGGGTTATAGAAACCTGTTATTGATATACAAAGACTTAACATAACTTTTGCGGAATACTTAAAAAATTATACAAAGGGATTCCCAAATATCATATAAGTTTAGTGCCATTGGAAACATGGAAACGTAAAATCTAGTGCATGAGTGAGCTATATTATCTCCCACTATTTTTTCCAAACTAGCACCCCTCTTAGGCATATCATTAAAGACATATTTCTTCACATCATGGGGAAGGAAATATAAAAATGGGTGATCTCAGATGCTCAGTAAGGGTAAAAAATGGAGACATGTAAGTATAAACATGAGAATAAGGGTATCAGAACATGATCATGAAAATAAAAGATCATACCCAGCATATTAAAGATTATATACATGAATCATGGAATAAAGCATGAAATTTCAAAAAACATGAATCATAATGAAATTAATAATATATGAAATGAAATCATAACATAGGAATAATTCATGGAATTATGGAAGACACATAATAATATATAATGATTTCCATAGTAGTCACAACATCACCACCAATTCCATCATAGTGGACAATGTCCTTTACTGAAATGGGTTCACACCCCATTCAATCCATGTATTACTAAACCTAGTAAACTCCTCATTCTAGACATTTAAAACTAAATAGTGTTTATTTATCATTCCATCCATAAATATTTCCTGAGATGTAAATATTTACCCAATTCAATGGAGGGAGATATAGTTCCCACCCATCTCATAATGAAATCATACATACATGTGTGTCAAATTAAAAAACAATAGTGTTATAACCCTTGAAATGAAATGGGTGTCATAAAAATGTAAGCATATCTTAACTTGTAGAAAAAGATAGGTTTCATAATCATTTAATCAAATAATAACCCATGAAATTAAATAGGTTTCATAAGCATATAACTCGTGAAAGAGAAACATGTTTCAAAAAAATCATTCAATCACAATATAAACCATTTAGAGAAATAATATTAATGGATACATTGAATAATTTCCCATAAGGGCATGAGTAACAAAAAATAATTTCATCTTAGATGGGGAATAATTTTAAAATAACTTTTAGAAACATTTCTTGAGTAAAATTTATTTTCTTCTTCATAAACACTTTTAAAAAAATTAAAACATTTTCAGAAACCTTTTCATGAAAATAATCTTGAAAACTTGTAAAGAAATATTGAAAACCTTTTGAATAAAATTTTCTTGGAGAACATATAAAAAAATATTTAATTTTTTTTTTAAAAATAACAATTGAAAAACTATAAAAGAATTTTCAAATCATTTTGAAACCCATTTTCATTAAAAGTATATAAAATAAGTTTTAAGTCATTTTGAAAACCATTTTCTTTAACAAATTATAAAACAAGCTTGAAAAAATTTTAAAACCATTTTCCTTAAAGACATATAAAAAAATATTGAAATTATTTTGAAATCCATTTTCATAGAAAACTTATAAAAAGAATATTAAAAACACTTTGAAAACCATTTTCCATGAAAAATTATAAAAGAATCTTGAAATTATGTGGAAAAAAAAGTCCTTGAAAACTTATAAATAGTACTTGAAATATTTTGAAAACCATTTTTCGAAAATTACATTAAAAAAATTCATAAAAATTAACCATTAAACCTGCAAAGGATGATTCATAGATATGATAGAGGGTAAATCTGTACATGTCGTGTGTGGTAAAAAGAACATTCCTTTTAAATAGAAAAAAAAGTTAAAAATGTCTTCCTAGAAAAGAAAAATAATATTCCTTTAAATAAATTGGTAAGCAAAAAAGGGTAAAATTTTGTTTTAATGATTATATTAGAATAATATATTATTCTTTGAAACCCTTTTTAGAAAACATGGTTTTGAAGGAACATAGATTTCTGACCAAATAGATGGTAAAGTGAAGCTTTCTTAAAAACACTTTATTAAATATCAGATATAGAAAAGAGTGATAAAATGTTACCAATAAATTAATATATCATGAATAATAAGAGGAAAATAAAATTCATATTTTTCTTGAGATATGTATCTTAATATTTCATCAAATGAATCATAAACAAAAACAATCTCAAAATGCAATGAGATTATTTCAATAAAATATTACCACTTGGAAACATTGAACCATAATATACATATCAGAAAATGAAATTAAATTAAGATTAAAATATTATGAAAATATATGGATTTATGATATAACATTTCAATAGAATTATATACACCTCATTTAAAAATATAGTTGCATAACATGGCATGTTTCTCAAAGAAAGAAAAATGAGAAAAAATTACTTTACTAATATGGTAACTTTTGAAACATAAATACCATGAAAAAAATATCCTAAAATGGATATGTAAATACCCATAATTTTATGTAAAATAATCATATAATACATCCATGATAACTATAAACACCACACAAAAGGAATGGGTGGTGAATAAATCATGTATCTCACTGAAATAAAAAGTGATATTAAATTATCATACCTTATATATTGACTCTCTTCATACTCATTAAAACCAGATGTGGGATAAGTATAAGTTTATTATAAATATATAAAGTAACCATATTATTATATATAATACCATATAGGTTTTTATTATTACTTTATATTACCCACTTGTTAACAATTCTATGTGAAGTTTTCCCTTCGGGTAGTATCTTCTTTGTTCTTCACATGTGTCTTAATTTGTTATATATTTTGTCCATATAATTATACCATTATTTCCAAAATGTAAACCATAATATAAATATAATTTTTATTTATTATATTTTTATTATAATAATCTATAAAATATATATGTATGAAATGGAATACACCGTTCATGGAAACGGTAAGTTGTACACATGCATGAACATTACTTCTGTTTTATTAACGTATTGAAACAAAGAATGTAAATGAAATATATATATATATATATGAATATATTATAATTCCATTATAATTATTATATCATTAATATCATATAATTTCACTAAAACCATCCTTAATACATTCCAATTAATGTGTGAATGAACCACATCACTTTGAGGGGGTTGTAATCCACAATTCCTAAAATGAAATTATCATATTTACAAAAATGGAAAGTAAAAAATTTAAGTGTAGAAATAGGATTAATGAATCAATAATAAATAATAAAAATAATATATAAAATTTATAAACATATTTTCCATCATAATTTACACCATGAGAGATTGTAAAATATATATTAATAATCATTGTTTTGTGAGGCGGTACTTGACCGTACACCAAAACAGAATGTTCATTGCCCCTTATATGGAAGTGTGTGCAAGTGTAGGACAACAATTTATCATAAAAATACTATTATATTTATTATACTTGTTTTTTTACACAATCATTGAATAATAGGATTTTAGGGTGTGGATAATTGAAAAAAAAAATAAAAGAACTTGGGGAAGAATGATACCTCTTATTTTGGTAACTCAATTTATTTTTTACCAAAGGGATTAATTATATTAATTTATTCCCAAGGATAGGCTTCTAGGAGGAATAAAGGGATTTTTTGAGACTATTGTAGAATATTTTTTATGAGTCAAAGTGTCTTGAGATGTTTGAGTAAGGGGTAGTGTGCTTCTCTTTTTTATAGTGGAGGGGGTGTGGCACTCTTGTAAATACCAAAAGGTATTCAATAATGGGAGGTATCCTTCACCTAATGTTCCTAGAAAATGAAAAGAAAATTGATTAATGTGAATTTATGTTCGAAAAAACCTACACCATAGAAAAATATTTTCATTTTAATAATTTGGTTCTATAAATTCTATGATTCCTCAATCTTATTATTTTGGTTTATTTTAAAGCATCTTTTTTCTAACCTAAAATATTTTACCATTATGGCTAAAATAAGGTGATATTTATTATATAATATAAATCCACTAAATTATAAATTTTATATCTAATTTATAAAATAACAATTTCATATGTTTTGTAAATTAATTTTTAAAACAAGCGCATGTGACACACAAAGAAAAACTTATTCTCGAACTATGATACAATGTTTTAACCATATATGGGTCAATATGTAAATTACTAAAGATCAATTTCGCCACAAATATACCATATTTAATATTTTTTAACACTTAAAAATCACTTGTTAGAATATAGTGTTTTTAGTAATTTTAAATCATTTTAAGAAATATTATTTATTGTAACATAACAATAATGTCAATTTTGACATTATTTATTTAATTTTAATTTAAAATTATTAAAATAAAATAAATTTAATTAATTGTATCATGATATATTGATCATTAAAATAATTAAATACAATAATTCAATCAATTCACTTCACTTATAATATTTATAGTATCATTTATTTTAGTTGATTATTAACTAAATAATAACTATGTAGGTGTTTCGTAAGAATTTTAAGAAACAAAATCATCTATAAAAAATATTTTATAAATTAATGTTATAAAAATAACTCATTTATCTTTCAAAATGATATTTATAATAGAAAATATGATGTTTTTTACATATCTCAAAATTTTAAAAATGTTTATGTTAAGGAATGTTCCCTTTTTGTTTTTTTCCTTACATAACATTTTATATTGGGAACTTCCATTTAATAATATCCCAATAACCCATAAAATTAGAAAGCGTATAGTATATGTTCAAATTATTGGAACTAAATTGCTTTTTGACAAGTTTCCAGGTCATTTTTGTCCTTAATATTACGGTTTAGTTCCTAATTAAGTGTAATATTACCTTAAGAGATGTGATTAATTCTAAACACTTTCACTCATATTTTTTTGTAAAAAAATATGTTCAAATTATTAGAATAAAAATATCATACTAATTATAACCATGTATTGATATTTTTTAAAATTAAAATAACATATTTGGAATAATTTAGATTAACATTAATCCCACAGAAATGGTGAGAAAGTGGGTTTTTAAAATAATAATATTCAAAAGTTTAGTATGTTTTTAGGACCAATTTTAATGTGAAATCGGTTCCAATTACCTATATTGGATTAATTTATAAAAATATTTTCTAATTATGCTTTTAAAAAAATTTAAAATATATTTTAACCATATAAATAAATTATTCGAAAATGCATTTTTGGAATTAAAATTCTATATTTTTCAGTATTCATCCAAAAAATATAGTTTCTCAAAAAAAATCCAAAAAATTATCCTTAAGAAAATTTAGTCATTATAAAATAGAAAATGATTTTTATTTTATGAAATTAAATTTCTAAATGTTTATAAATAAAAATTCATAGAAGGACATGAAAAGAAATTCATTTGAGAAAATAGTATTTTTAAAACAAATGAAGATTTTACAAAAAAATATATTTTTTGTTATCAATGTGTTTTACGTATAAAACCTTTATAAAAAAATATTTGAAACATAGTTATTATTATTCATATTACTATGTTTAATAACTAGGTTATAACTACCTCATTTAAATAATTAAAACAATAAAATAATTTTTCATAGAAATTCAATGTCGCATGTAACACATGCCAAGTCGGCGTTGCATGTAGTAAAAGAAAAGTTGGAGTTGAATTTAGAGCAATCCAAATATATGTCATGTAAAATGATTTTTTGAATTTTTGTAATGAAATACATCAGTTAAAATTAATTCATTAAAAAACATTTCACTAAAATATTGGGTGTTACATTCTACCCCTCTTAAATTAAATTTCACCATTGAAATATATTTGAGTTATCAAAGGTTTAATACATGAAAGTTTAATTCATAGAAACCCACTACATAAAAATGAATACAAAAAATTCCCTTAAAAGGGAAAGATGGAACCATAATGTTTACCCAGAGTAACACATAGCAGGGTTTCCACGTAGGAGATCATAGGTGGAAAGTGAAAACATTGACATGCAAGACAAATATATCCAGCATGTTATTATAGAGAGTAATATAGATTAAGGTTATAAGATAGTTAATAGTTACAAAGACATAAATCTTCGATTACCTAAAGGACCATCTGATCCATCTAAAACAAGGGCACTAAGATAAAAAAATTTGTTTTAAGATTCTTTTTCCAGATGTTGAATAATTTTCATGAAAAGATATACTTCCATGATTACAGTCAAACCTCACCCTTTGTTGTTCCTTGATCAAATTAACAACTTTATCCAAGAGGAAGGTTAATTTTTCATTCCTAATTTACTAAGAGATCATGAGATCCATATTATTCTATCCCATTTATCATTAGTCATCATCAACACAAATTGTTTAGAAAATGTTATCCAATATGCATAAATCCTCATGTGGTAAAATAATTCTATTATGTCACAAAATTCAATCGAATTTTAACTTAATCTCACAATGGTTAACCTTATAACATTTCTGATATATGAAAATTCAAAACTTTAGAAAGGAAGTCCTGAAATCATTATAACATTGATCCCTCATATATCACAAATTATCACTTGGTGGTCACATTCCAAACATGTGAATTACCTCATCGTATATTCCCATAGAACGTAGTAATAACATAAATTACCATAAATCCATTTTAAAAACATGCCTTCTTACTTATTATAATGATTACAAGATACATTATGTAAACCCAAGAAGTTGTAAAATTCAATCCTTGATGACATGGACCAATTTGTCATTAATCAATTCTAGGGTAATCTCTACCGACCAAATTACTTATTCATATCCAACATTTGTTTATCCAAACATCATTATCTCAATGTCAAGAATTAATTAAGGGTTACCTTCCCTTAATAAAAATATCATCCTTCCATAAAATTAGTTTTCAATTTCTTCATCACCATTCACATAACCTTTTCAATATTTAATTAAAACTTATACTAAAAATAATTATATATTTCCAGATTCATATAACATAATGTTGAAATTCCAAAACAAAAATACTTAATTCATCAAAAATTATTCTTAAAAAAATTCTCAAGATTTGTTAACTTATTCCTTAATACATATTTCCTAAATTATTAAATATTAATCATATATTAATATCCTTCACCTCAATATAATCATGATTCTTATGTTTAATGTATACCATACTATAAGAACATCACATACCTTTTACATGTATTTTGTGGTCTCTTGATCTTTAGATGTATAACCAATACTCATACCACCTTCCTAATTTGTTTAATGAGATTTACACTTGGGAAATCGATTCTCATAATACCCATACATTCCATTTATGAAACATTTAATTTTAACCATTTTCCTTTTAGTTTTCTCCATTGACTAAAACTAGAAATCATATAGTGCGAAACGTTTATCATTTCAGGATACCATTTAATAATGAAAATTACTTATAGGGTGCCAAAATCATGGATCCTAATTCTTTAATCTATCACACATTAGGTTTATCCAAGCTTATTCCGAGTCATCCTCTATTAAAATCCTTCATGATGGTTCATAAAGAGTTTTTGAATTCCCAAAGAATATCCCTAGGGGGTTTCAAACTAGGTCTGTAGAAATTCGTTTTTTTGTATACCAGATTACCCCAAGTCATGACCATGACATCTTGTCAGATTTGTTAATCCTAGGTATATTTGTACCAGATCCACATTGACTTATAGTATCTAGACAAGTATTTTTTTCTAGTAAACCACTCACTATATTCTTTACCGAAATTCCAAGACATTTTCCTATGAATTTCCATATCTTTATATTTATCCTTAGACATTTCCTTAAGGTTATCACTAAGTTATTCACATCTTATCTTCCAAATGATAACTAAAACATTCCTATAATACCAACTATAATGACCCAGTCTTAACATACATATACATTACATATCTTTTGTGGAATACTTAAGACATTGTACAAACAGATGCCCAATAATCGTATTAGTTTAGTGTTATTGGAAACATAGAAACATAAACACTGGTATATAAACAAGCTACATTATCCCCCACTAGGTTCTCCATGTCTATCACCCCTCTTAGACATATCATATAAGAAACATTTCTTTATAACCTAGGTAAGAAAACATAAAAAGGGGTGAGATCAGATGCTTAGTAAGGGAAAATAAGAGAGACATGTAAGCATAAACATGAACATAGGGGTATGAAAAAATGATCATGAAAATAAATGATCATATCCTGTAAATAACTGATCATATACATGAATCATGGACTAAATCATAACACTTAATAAATACTAAATCATAAAGAAATAAGTTACATAATCCATGAAAGCATAATATTGGAAGAATACATGGAATTTTTGTAGACTCATAAAAATATATAATGATTTACATAGTAGTCAAGGCTTCACTACAAAGGACATATTAGAGGGAAACATCCTTTAGGAAACCAGGTTCAAACACTATTCCAACCTGATATTATTTAACCAAGTTCTGTCATTGTTCAATCCTTATAATACTAAACTGATTTCATTTCTCATTCTATCCATGTCCATATCAGGAGATATAAATCTTTCCCTAATGCATTGGAGGTAGATATATGTCTCACCCATATCATAACAAAATCATACATGCATGTGCAAAAAATTCATAAACAATCATATCATAAACCATGAAATGAAATGGGAGTCATAAACAAGTAATGATATCTTAACCTATGGAAAAAGATAGGTTTCAGAATCTTTTCATCATATCATAACCATGAAAGTAAATGGATTTCATAAGCATATAAATTGTGTAAGAGAAATAGGTTTTTTAAACATCATTCCATCAAAATATAAACCATTCACAGAAACAATATGAATGGATTCATTTAATAATTTCCTAGAAATGCATGAGTAACATGAACATATGTCATCTTAGATGGGAATTAACTTTGTAAAACCTTTTTGAAACATTTCTTGAGGAAAATATCTTTTATTCTTCAAAAAACAGTTTAAATTTATTTAAATCCTTTTGAGAACCAGTTCCATAAAAATAAACATGAAAATTTTTAAAGAAATATTGAAATCAATTTTCCTTGAAAACTTATAAAATAATTATGAAAACATTTTGAAAACTACATTCCTTAAAAACTTATAAAAGGAGCATTAAATAATTTTTCAAACCATTTTCCTTGAAAAATTATAGAAGAAGCTTGATATCTTTTTGAAATCCATTTTCTTAAAAAATATATAAAATTATCATGAAAACATTTTGAAAACCATTTTACTTGAAAAATTATAAAATAATCTGGAAATAATTTTGAAATCCATTTCCATGAAAACATATAAAATAATCTTGAAAACATTTTGAAAACCAATATCCATGAATACATATAAAATATTGTTGAAATCATTTTGAAAACCATTTTCCATGAAAACATATAAAAGATGCTTGAAAAAAAATTGAATTTTTTTTAGAAATATTAAATTTAAATAAAATTCTTAAAAATTTTAATTTTAAAAATTTAAATGAATCTTCATAGAAATGATGAAAGACAATCCATACATATCGTATGAGTTAAAAATAAAATTATTTTTTCACATAAAAAAAGTTAGAAAAATATCTTCTTTGGAAAGAGAAAAAATATTCCTTTGAAGAAATTGGTAAAAAACAAAAGGTTGAATATTTATTTTAAACATTATAGTATAATAGTATAGTATTCTTGGAAACCCTTTTTAGAAAACATTGTTTTTAAGGAATACAGATTTATGACTGAAAAGAGGGTAATGTTAGGTATTATTAAAAACACTTGCTTAAATATAATATTGACCAAAGATTGAAAGAATTGTACCAATAATTCAATAAATCATGAATTAGAATATTTTAATAAAATTATTTAATTTTTTTGATATATTTATCGTAATATTTAATCAAAGGAATCATAAACATAAACAATCTCAAAAGGCGATGAGATTATTTTAAAAAACTCCCGACACTTTTTGACTTTGAACCATACTCCCCATGAAAGAAAATGAAATTACATAAAGCTTAAAATATCATGAAAATAAGTGTATTAATTATATAACATTTCAAATGTATTATATATACCTCATATAAAAATATTTATACATAACATGGAATGTTTCTCAAAGAAGGAAAATTGGGAAAAAATTATTTCTCCAATTTGGTAACTTTTGATGCATAAATCCAATGATAGAAAGATCATAATATGGATATGTAAATTAAAATAATTTTATGTACAATAATTCTAAAATAAATCCATGGATATTATACACACCACACAAAAGGAATGAGTGGTGAATAAATCATTTATCTCACTGAAATAATAAGTGATATGAAATTTCCTTAAGTTATATATCAACTCTCATAGTACTCATTAAAACCTCATGTATGATTTGTATAAGTTGATTATAAATATATAAAAAAGTATAATATTATATATAGAACCATATCTGGTTTTATTGTGACTTTATATTACCATATTTTTAACAATTCTATGTTTTGGTTTGACTTTGGGTAATATCCACCTTGTTCTTCGCATGTGACTTAATGGGTTATATCATTGGTCCTTATACTTATACCATGATTTAAAGTATGTAAACCATTTTATAAATACAATTTATACTCATTATATTTTTTTATGATAATCTATAGAATTTATAAGTATGAAATGTAAGGCACCGTTCATAGAGATGGTAGGTTGTACGTATGCAAGAACACTGCTTCAGTTTTATTAATGTATTGAAAAAATAAAGTAAATGAAATATATATATATATATATATTTTAATTAAATTATAAATAATATTTCTTATATATCATATAATTTAACTAAACCCATCCTTAATACATTCAATGTAGTGTGTGAATGATTCATATCCCTTTGAGGGGCTGGTAGTCCACACTTCCTCAAACGAAATTATTGAATTTACACCAAATGTAATGTATAAATATATATATATATGTAAAAAGTATTAAATAAGAATAATTACATAATAAATATAATATATAACATTTATAAATATACTTTTAATCATAATTTCCATCATGATATGTTGTAAAGGAAAAAAATGAACAATCATCATTTAGTGATGTGGTACTTCACTGTACACATAAATAGTATGTTTGTTACCCATTAGGTTTAATTTTGTGGAAGTATTGGTGAAAAAATTATCATTAAAAACTTTTATATTGTGTGTAATTTAGTTTTTACAAAATAATGTTGTAAGATATGTTTAGGGGGTGGAGAATTGAAATAAAATAAAATAACATGAGGAAGAATATTACCTATTATTCAGGTAAATCCTTTTGGTTTTCCCCAAATGGATTCCTTGGATTGATTTCTTAAAAATGGGATTCTTCTAGTAATAAGGTATAAATTTTTAGAGACTATTGGAGATGGGGATTTATGATCCAACATGGATTGAGAGGTGTGAGGAAGGGGTGGATTTCTTGCCTTTTATAGTGTAGGGGAGTGTCACTCTTGTAAGTGCCAAAAGGTATTAAATAATGAAAATCTCCTTTATCTAATGTTCCTAAAAATGGAAAAAATGGATTAAAGTGATTTTATGGTAGAAAAAAAACTACACCATATAATAATATATTCATTTTAATAATTTGGTTTCATAACTTCTAAAATTCTCCAATTTTATTATTTTGATTTTTATTAAACATATATTTTTCTTACCTTAGTAATTTGACCATTAAGATTAAATATAGTGATATTTTTATATAAAATGGAGAAAATTAATGATAAATATCATACCTAATTTACAAAATAAAAATCTCAATTGTTTTGAAAATTAATTTTTAAAACAATCACAAGTGACATGCAAAACACTATTTCAACCCGGACCATGCTAATAATGTTTTTACTATATCAGGGTCAATATGTTAATTATGAACTACAAATTGGTGCATTAATAGATGATATTTAATACTTTTAAGGAAAATAAAAAACAATTGTCACAATATAGTATTATTATTAGTTTTAAATCTTTTAAAAAAATATAATTTACTGTAAAATAACAATAATGTCAATTTTGAGATGATTTATTTAATTTTAATTTTATAAATTAAAAATAATATTTTAATTAAAATAAATTATGTTTTTAGATGTTTAACATGATATATTAACCTTTAAAACAATTAAAGAAAATAATTTAATCAATGAACTTAAATTTTAATATTTATAGTATCATTTATTTTAGATAATTATTAACTAAATATGAACTTTGTTGGCATTTCGTAAGAATTTTAAGTAACTAAATCATCTCTAAGAAATTAATGATAAATTATTACTACAAAAATAAACCATATATATTTCAAAAGGATATGTATGACAAAAAATATGATATTTTTTACATATCTCAAAGTTTTATAAATGTTAAAGGTAAGGGCAGTTCCTTTTTTGTCTATTTCCTTACTTAACCTTTTATATAAGGAACTTCCAATTAATAATATCCCAATAACCGATAAGATTTAAACATATAGGTTATATTATCTAATTAGTGGTATCCAGTGGCTTTTGGATTAGTGTATGTGTCATTTTGTTCATTAATAGTAAGGTTTAGTCCCTTATTAAGCTTAATCTTACATTAATGATCGTGGTTAGTTTTAATCACTTTTACTAATCTTTTTGATAAAAAATTACGCTGATATTATTAGGATAAAAATATCATGCTGATTAAAACAATTTCAATCCATCCTTTAAAATTACAAATGAAATATGTGGGAAAATTAAGTTTAACGCTAATCCTACAAACATGGTGAGAAAGTGTGTTTTTAAAGTAAAAAACTTTCAAAAGTTCAATAAGATTTTATAACCAATTTCAGTGTGAAATTGGTTCTAATGAATAAAATTGGATTAATTTTTAGAAATATTATTTAATTAAAATTTTAATCCAATATTAAATATAATTTATCCATGTAAATAAATTAGATGAAATATCAGTTTCAGAATTAAAATTTAGTATTTTTCACTATTCATTCAAAATTGAAGTTTCTCAGAAAAATCCCAAAAATTCACCTTAATATAATTTTAACATTAAAATTTAAAAAATTAATTTTATTTTATCAAATTCAATTTTTAAAATTATCTAAAATTAATTTTATTGGTTTTCATAGAATGACATTAAAAGCAGTTCATTTGAGAAAATAGTATTTTTAAAACATATAAAGTCTTTACAAAAAAATTATATTTTTCAATATCAATATGTTATAATTATAAAACAATTATACAAAATATTTTAAACATTTTTATTAAAATTCATATTACTATATTTAATGTCTAGGTTATAACTATCTCATTTAAATAATAATAACAATAAAACAATGTTTCTCATAAACTAATTATTGTGTGTAACACATGCTAAGTTGGTGTTGTGTGTGGCGCAGTACAAGTTAGTGTTGTTTATAGTACAAGCCTTGTTAGTTCCATGTGAAAGGAATATTTGACTTAGTTTAATTCAAGACATCAATGAAAATTAATTCATTCGAAAAAATTCACTAAAATCTCAAGGTGTTATAGGGATGGTTGATGAGTATGGTATTATTTCAAAAAAAATATTAAATATTAAATATGTTACAATCTGAAAGTTGGTTTCAATATTAAATTAATTATTTTTGTTTTGTTAAATTTGAAATAAATAAAATATTTTTTAATGTTGTTTAACATATATACATGTGTTAATTAATATTATGTTTTTTGAATTTATATCACTTATAATTTAAACTATTTAAAATAGGCATTCGTGATTCATTATCTGATTTAGTTAGTTTTATGAATAAAATTATACTCTATTTAGTGAAATATAAATTTTTTTTATTTTATATTTTTCAAGGAAACGTGTATTTTTATGTATTTCGTAAAGGAAAAACCTATTTTAGAACCTTGTGTAAGGGTAAATACATATCCACATAAATGTAACCTTGACTATTCCTTTGTCATATAAGGGTATCCTCTATCTTCACTATGTAGAGTAAAGGAAACCATGGGATTCAGATCCTTGCATATGGGTACCAATGGAGTTGTGTTAGGGTAATAGAGTTTCCTATGAACTGAGTAGGGTTATCCCTATAATTACTAAAGGGAGCTATAGTTGCATAAGGGTATCCCCAATATTATGGAATATTACCAACAGGTTTCCATCACCCACGTATGGGTATCCCTTATATGGGTTCTAGAGACACTACGTAAGTTTACTCTCAAGTTTTCGTTAGTTGCTTATGGGTAACCCACATTAGGGTAACTCATGTATGGGTTAATCTCATCTTGTATAAGGATAGATTGTGTTTTTTCATTCTCCCGCATAGGTAAACAGATAAATATGTAAATTTATAGCTAACCACAACTTCATCATCACCCATAGCTTCATAAAGGTATATCTAACCAGTAATGGTAGCATCACTCACTTCTAATGGTGTCACACCCAAAAACATTAATGGTAACATGAATATTTTTACTAGTTGAAGAAAAATACTAACAATAGAATGAATTTTTTATCTTGTAGTATAAAAACATTAACGTTAAAATGTATAATTATTTAAGGGGTATAAAAATAGAAATGGAAGCGTGAATTTTTTTCAAGTGGTAGAATATTTTTAATAGTAGCAGCAACTTATCTTTAATAGTAGGAAAATATTAGTGGTATTCAAAATATTTACTATTGGTGGATCCTTAGTTTCCACAATAGTTGTAGAAAGCATCTTCTACAATAATTTTAAACAAAAATCACATCCTTTGTTATTAAATATGAGACCATTTCATAGTAGCACAACATCAACCAATATATCTTTTAATTATTTCAACCTATTGAGAAAATTTAAATTTAAAATTTAATTCATTTACTTATTATTATTTTTTCAAAAACTACAACTACATATTTGAATATATTTTTGAGGAAAATTTTATTATATGAAAAACAAACTTATAGAATTTTTCTTACGATTCTCTTTTTAGTAATTTTTGGATGTTTTAATAAACTATAAGTGCATTCAATTTATATAAACTACTTTATTACTTAGAAATAAAATTTTATAATTTTTAAAAATTAGATAATTTTTTTTGGAAATATTTTTAATTCAAAACAACTTTTTTACATATTTTCCTTGAAAGTGAGTAAGAGAAAAAACATTAGTAGTTTTTTTAAATCACGTAATATAAATTAACAAGGAGATTGGAATATTTTTTATTAATTTCAACACATGAATTAGAGAAAACAAAAATTATATTTGAATGTACGACATGTTTAAATAGGTAATAACATTTTTCTATATCATTATTCCAAACTATTTAATAATGGTGATATGTTTAATATTATATAGTAAAATGATATTTAAAGAATATTTGACACTATTGATGGTTTTTCTTTAAATAAAATCATGACATGCACTGAAACACAATCTTACTTAATATGTGACTAAAGAAATCTATCATTATAGTTTTATTAGTCTGATCAAAATGAATCCTTGAAGATGGAATATCTACTGCTAATGTGGTTAGAGATCGTTGAGCTACATCAAATTATATATCCTATTATAATCTATTTTAAATTTTTATCGAGTCTTTCCTTGTTAAAACCATTATTCTTATACATGTACAAAAGAGATAGTTTATTATTTTCCCAATCAAAAGAATTACTGATAACGGTTATTCACCGAACCAAAAGGAATGTTCTTGGGATTTTAAACACAAATAAAATTCAGGTTAGTATGGGTTTTGGTTCTTGTAAAAACTCATTTTGGTTATTCCACCAAGTATTTCAAGAGGTAGGATCTGTAAACTGGTTATAATATAATTAATTTGGTTTTTAACATTTGGTATGGATATTCTCATCATGTAGATAAGATTTATGAAGAAATTATAGACTTTGTTATTCAACATAAATTATATTATTGTGTTCATATTTTATGACTTCAAAATTATATTCTAAACAATTCAGTACATTATTACATCATTAGATTATAATCACTAATTTATTATTCGATTTGGAAGTTTTTAAAAGACTATTCACCCCCCTCAAGTCCATTATTTCCATAAATCCGGTAGAAATAATTGTTCTCAAAGGGAAATTTAGGTTACATGTTTTCTTGTTGATATATTTTTTTGTACTAACCTTATCCTAATCATAAAAATTTAAATATTTAGATAATTTATATAATATGGAAGGTATTAATGAAATTCATGGTTGAATACCCCAAAAGGTGCCATTTTTTAATGGAAGTCATTTTGAGTATTGGAAGGATATAATTTAAGAATTTATAAATAAGTTAAGTGTGGATCATTATTTAGTCCCGGTGAAACCATTTAAATTACTTGAATCTTATCCATAAACACTTTTAGGAAACAATATATAAATGTATGAAATAAATTATAAAGTAACAATAATTTTTATGGTTCCATAAATAGAAGTGTGTATAGCCAAGTTTCAGAATATTAGCTAGCATATAATTTTTTTGAATTCTATAAGCTACTTATTAAGAAACAAGAAATACTAAAATAACTAATATAAGGCCCCAGCCTTAAACCTTACTTAATATTGAATTAAATGAGTAATTCACATTGAGGATCTTTTCAGGTTTAGAGTTTTAGAGAATTAGGACATAACTATTACATCTCAAAAGATTACAAAGTAGTCGCTTCTACTAAATTTCCATAAAATAAAAACTCTTTAAAAGAAACATGTATAGTTCCATGTTTTAGGTAGCATGACTTTCCCTTGATCCCATCCTTGACCCTATTCCACGCTAAGTCCTGTGAAAAACATTTCAAAAACTTGGGATGAGCATAAAAACTCAGTAAGGGATACACAAAGAATGAAAACTATTAGATTTTCAAAACAACAAGTAAACCATGAATACTTTATCAATGTAATACTTTTCACCTTCATGAAGTAGTAAAAACTTTTCACTGAAAAAAAAGTATCATTACTTACCTTTTTGTAACCAAAGGATTACCATAAAACCCATATAAAGAACACATAACATATATAAAGGTAACTTTGGACATAAACAAGCTTAAGTGGAATAACCATATAGTTGACTCCCACACATATCACTTAATGGAATAGCCATACGGCCAATTTCCATACATACTTAATGGAATAGCCATACGGCCGACTTCCATACCCAATGCATCGGAGGTTATAACGTAACCACCCGTCCTGGTATTCACGGTACCACCCGTCATATGGTTTATAATGCAACCACCCGTTAAAATGTCCAAGTACCAATATAAAATCATAAAACATAAAACCAATATAAATGAATGATAAAATTTCCACATCACAATATATCATAATAGAATCCTTTATCAAAACCATTTTCAAAACCATTTAAAACATTTAATAAAGAGATTTTTGAATCAAAGTGTCCCATACCACCTTGAAGCTTAAAACTTTAAACCATTAATATCCATATAAATAAATCCTTAAAACCATTTTGAAAACATGGATATTAATAAGAACAAATAATTAAAACATTTAAAACGATATTTTGGTTAAAGTGGTTTTACCAAAATTAGAGACACTTGAATACAACAATTGAGGAATAACATTTAGTCAGAACTTTATAATATCATGAGAATAAATGGATTCATGATATAATACTCCAAAGGATAGTATATACACCATATAAGAGTGAATTGGTGCATAACAACAATGAACCCTCAATAGAAATGTCAAATGTGATGAAATCCCTTATAAAGAAGGTATCCTTAAATTAAGGACAAATCAATCTCAATAATATGTGTGACAAATATAAATACACCCAATATAAGTGGATATTAAGTGTAAAACAATAAAAGTTCATTCACACATATTCAATGGATGACATATTCAATGACTACATGTTGAACCCAAAGAAATCGAAATTGGGTTAAGAAGTTCCCTTGACAGCCTAACGGCGTCACCTCAAAATGAGTTGATGAGAGATAAAAAGTGTATCTCATCACTTGGACATAAAATTTACATCACTAAGCATATATGAGAACATATCCCAACATAACAATATGTAAATTAAAAGACCCAACAAAAGAAGTCTTTTAAAAAAGAGGGTGAATGGTTCCCTTACCGACTTGGGTATCTTTCAAAACATACACCCCATGAAAGATGGACAATAGATCATTGATGTAAATACTCATAAACGAAATTATATTACACAAAGAGTATAATAATGGTCAGTACATACACCAATCAATGGAATTTGTGGCAAATGTAGCATAAATCTCACGGGAATAAAAATGAGATGAAAAATCCCTCACGAAAACTCGGCAGCCTAACGGCGCCACATAAAACTTCCGAATACGGATTGATGAGATAAAATAGGGTATCTCATCACATTAAAATATAATGTACAGAAATAGGAATATAAAAGAACATCCCCCAACATTACAAATAGGATCTTAAAAGAAGTGACATAAACGAGAGTATTTAAAAAGAAAGAGAGAGGTTAGATCTCTTACGAAAGTTCGGCAGCCTAATGGCACCACTCAAAAGTTCCAAAATGGATTGATGAGAGAGAATAGGGTCTCTCATCACATGAAGATAAAAATTACATTAAATGTAATATAAAATAACATCCCAATCATAAGAAAGATTAGCTTAAAATAAATGACATAAAAGAGTGTACTTAAAAAGAAAGAGAGTTGTAGGATCCCTTACCTCAGGTCCGACTTGACTCGATCGTTCTTTAATCTCCTGAATAATAAACTTGAGTTAATTTATACTTCCTTAAGAACATTTCTAAATTTCATTATTCCTTTTATATCACTTATTACCATGTTATAAACATTATTTAATCATTTAAGTTAATCATGTTTGTTTTGTCGATATTTGGTTCTTAAGTCGAAAGTGGACTTCTTACAATTACATGTTGTTCGTGTGGTCAAAGGGTCTTCATATCCAAAAATGACATTCCTGATTTGGATATCATATATATCATATATATCATATATATCCACTATATACATGTATTTATAAAATCACATAATCATTTAGAGGAAAGAAATGAAATGCACCGTTCATGGAGACGGTAAGCCGTACGTACGCATGAACGCTACTTTCATTTCTATGTTGTATTAATGGAATTAAAACTATATGAGAGGTATGTATATTTTAATTCCAGAATTATATTAATCATTTAGATGTATCATACATCATATATATCAATTATATATATGTACTTATAATAGTACATTACATTTGGGGATAAGAAATGAAATGCATCGTTCATGGAGACGGTAAGCCGTACGTACGCATGAACGCTACTTTCATTTCTATCTAATACTTTAATGGAAAGAAATAATAATGATATATAGGTAAATAATAATTCCAGTATAAAATTATATATAATAACATTAAATCCATCCTTTATACGTCCCACGTATGGCATTAACGAATCACATCACTTTGAGGGGGCGGTAGTCCGCACTTCCTAAAATGAAGATATCGCGTATACCCATAATGGAAGCCATAAAGGTAAGACACAAATGAAAAATAAAGAAGAATAAGTAAAACATAAACATATTATATATCATATATAAAAATAGTGACATCATAATGGCCACCTTTGAAGGTGTTAAATGAGTATTGAACAATCATCGTTTCGGGAGGCACAATTTTTCCATCCACGGAAACCGTATGTTCTTTAACCATTTGATGTAGTTGTGTGAGAGTGTAGCTCGAATAAATATTATAACAAAATCCTAGTATATTGAAGATACTGGTGTTGTTACAAAAGAAATAAATAAAAAGAGTTTAGGGGGTTGGAGAAGCAAAATAAAACAAATGAACATGAGAGAATGAATTACCTTTAAAAGTGTAACTTCTTTTGATTTGAGCCTAAAGGCTTCCTTTGAAAGGATTCTTCCCAAAGGGAATCCTCTAAGATGAGGAGAGGGATGTGGAGAGAGTAAATGGGCATGGTTTGGCCGAGCCAAAGGCTTTAGGAGTGTGTGAAATGAGGTAGATGTGGGGGCCTTTTATAAGAGGAGAGGAGGGGCACTTTTGGAAAGTAAGGAAATATTACTTTATTTGAAAATGTGTTTCGGTTTTAAAAGGTCCCACATTGATATAATTCGTGGATAAGGTTATAAAGGTTCGAAATCAACCCATCCAATAAGTTTTTTACATGTTTAGTTCATAGATTTTACATTATCTTTAAATTTTATTTTAATCGTTAAATAAAGATGTCATCACTACATCATTATGATGTCATAAATAATTTAATTTATTTGACGTCTAAAAATTATATAAAAAATACTATGATGTAGGAAATCTTTTTAGCTTTCCAAGGACTATTTTTAATAAAAAATCCTACTTTTATAACCCCACTTACAAATTGTTTTAGTAAAACATATCATGTTTGTGTAATTTTTACTTTTACATTAAATAAAAAGTTATTTATGTCATTTCCCAACCAAAATGTCTCCATGGGGTCCCCAAGTTGACCCATGGCTTGTCTTGGTCGGCCATGACACAACCAATGAGGTTAGGACATGTGTCAAGTTCATTTCATGTTATTAAAACATTATATTTACCTTAAACTACACTAATTACCTCTAATCGCGATTAAGAACTTAATAAGTTACTATTCACCAAAAATTTATTATAATCTCATTGAACCACATTTTACTTCTTAATGACAACCATGTATGTCGGATTTTTGAAATTCAAAACACAATGATGGCAAAATTTCATTTAAACGGAAAATCAGTCTTTATAAGTACCACTTAGTGGTTTCACTATTCATCAAAAATTGATGTTTTTCAGAAAATTACCAAAAATTCACCCTAAGCTATATTTGATATTACGAATTCAAAAATGAAGTCTATTTTACAAAATTCAAAACATATAAGTCACATTAATTAATTTAATAATTAATTTCCACTGTCAGAGCAAATAGCGTGTTTTTATGAAACAATAAGTATCAAAATATTGACACTAGTTTAAGTCTGATTTCAAAGTGAAATTAATTCCAACGACCACTATTGGATTTAATGGTAAAAATATTTTATAATTTCACTTTAAAACCAATTCAGAAGTTAATATAATCATATAAATAAATTAGATTAAAAACAGTTTTTGAATTAAAATACAACATTTTACACTATTCATTAAAAAAAATGAACTTTATCGGAAAGATACCAAAAATTTACACAAAGTCAATTTTGATGTCCCGATTCTTAAGAAGAGCTTTATTAGGTCCAATAGAATGTATAAGAGTGAACAAAACTATATTTAATGACGGTTCGCCATCAAAAGGCGATAAGTGAACCTTTAGTGAAAACTAGGGCATATATGCCAAAAATTGAATTCTTTCCATATTTTAAGCCATTATCTTTTATTGTAAAAACATTTAAAAACATATATAATCATATTTTAGTTATTTCTATCCATTCCCGCCAATACAACGGCTCCATGTTAACTACCATTTAAAATAATATTATTTTATTATTAGAGTGCAACGTAAGATTCCCAAGAAACTTGTTGTTGCGTGTTGGGTACGCCATCGAGCATAGCCTCCCCTTTAAAGTCATTTAAATATTTTATTCACAAATATAGATAAATATGAAATGTCATATTCTTTATTTACCTGGGGTGTTACATCCTTCCCCCGTTTTGGGAATTGCATCCTCGCAATTTTAAAATTGCGCTTGGAAACATCCTTGGAAGTCCCACATCGGAACAAAAGTCGGTAAAACAAACAATTTAAAATAAAGAGAGATAAGTACAAAGGTCACCCGAGTTAACCCATACTAGGATTCCAAGTATGAAAATATGGACATGGAGTAAAAAACAAAGGGTCATGTTCTGATGGAGAGTGATAGAAAACATGTTTAGGAGAAAGTTAACCATGAGAAAATCACAAACTTGTGATGGGCTAAAAGGTATTCGATTCCCCAGTAGGAAACATTAATAGACAACATTTTTGTTTTAAGTTACTTTTTATTGAGGAATTTATTCATAAGGAAACATAATCACTTATCATGTTGACTTTCAACTTTTACTAGATTCCTTAATCAAACTCATATTTTTTCCAAAAGACGAGTATTTAGGGAGACTTGTTCGCATTAAGAGTACTATAATCAACTTATAGAGAATCACCTAATCCACAAAAGAGAACTATATACTTCCCATTTCTTTAGGCTTTAACCAAAACCAAAACCAAAAGGTTAGTACAAGATCAGATAATCCAGAAAAGGATAACCCTTTATAAAAAGAAAATCTATTCTTAACCTCCAAAATTTGTCCAACAAAACCCAAAGTTCAACGAGGACCATTCTATAATCAATTTGTCCATAAAATTCTTCAAAGTAAACCAAACTAATATTGAAACAGAAATATTTGAAGGATTTAGTCACATAGTCTTCCAAGTTAAATCGTAAAATTTATCTCCAAACAATATCAGTTGCTCCTAAAGTCTCGTATTGAAAACTAATTAACCTAATCACATATCCTCTATGATAGGTTAATCATTTTCATAAATAACCCAAAATCAACTTACTCTTAATTCATAAAATCATATAACTAAAATGAATCAGTCAAACTAACCAGGGACTTCACGTAGTCCAGTGGTAGGCGATAAATACCAGTCGCACTTTGGTTGTGGGTTCGATTCCCGTAGTTTTGTCCGACGCAACGGGATGTCACACGGTCTACGTGTTGTCCTTTTTCCAAAACTATATAATTCTTAAAACATTCCCCAAAATGAGATAAAATCTTCAAGAATAATCATAACATATTTTAACCTCAAGTTTATCTCATTCCTTTCATTTTCCATCATATCATAGAGTAACCCATAATTACCTAAAAATTAAGTATCATATAAACCCTAATGGTTACCTTAATAATTATTACCTGAATTTCCACATCGGGTTGGCCATCTCACACATGATGCATTAGAGAACTCACCAAGGTTGAAGTGGTTGATCATGACTCCTTGATATTTGGTTTAGAACAACCACGAGTTTCCTCATTGAATCCTCCATTTTATCTAGTATCTTAATCAGAGAACCACCACAGTTTCCTTCAAACCTGTTGTCTCTTGGGTGCCTGCTAGATCAATCCATTCACTAAAAATAGAAATGTCAGTGTGAGTATATCAACAAAACCATCATGTACAAATGATGTAGGTAAACACTAAGATACACTTACTCATTCACTTTATCTAAAACTAGGACTCTTTCTGAAATCCTAACCATTATGGTAATGTCACTTGTGCTTAGAGAATACCCTAACCTCTAAAGTTAACTAAACCGACCTTTGATACCAACTATAAGGCCCCAGCCTTAAACCTTACTTAATATTGAATTAAATGAGTAATTCACATTGAGGATCTTTTCAGGTTTAGAGTTTTAGAGAATTAGGACATAACTATTACATCTCAAAAGATTACAAAGTAGTCGCTTCTACTAAATTTCTATAAAATAAAAACTCATTAAAAGAAACATGTATAGTTCCATGTTTTAGGTAGCATGACTTTCCCTTGATCCCATCCTTGATCCTATTCCACGCTAAGTCCTGTGAAAAACATTTCAAAAACTTGGGATGAGCATAAAAACTCAGTAAGGGATACACAAAGAATGAAAACTGTTAGATTTTCAAAACAACAAGTAAACCATGAATACTTTATCAATGTAATACTTTTCACCTTCATGAAGTAGTAAAAACGTTTCACTGGAAAAAAAATTATCATTACTTACCTTTTTGTAACCAAAGGATTACCATAAAACCCATATAAAGAACACATAAAATATATAAAGGTAACTATGGACATAAACATACTTAAGTGGAATAACCATACGGTCGACTCCCACACATATCACTTAATGGAATAGCCATACGGATAATTTCCATACATACTTAATGGAATAGCCATACGGCCGACTTCCATACCCAATGCATTGGAGGTTATAACGTAACCACCCGTCCTGGTATTCACGGCACCACCCGTCATATGGTTTATAACGTAACCACCCGTTAAAATGTCCAAGTACCAATATAAAATCATAAAACATAAAACCAATATAAATGAATGATAACATTTCCACATCACAATATATCATAATAGAATCCTTTATCAAAACCATTTTCAAAACCATTTAAAACATTTAATAAAGAGATTTTTGAATCAAAGTGTCCCATACCACCTTGAAGCTTAAAAATTTAAACCATTAATATCCATATAAATAAATCCTTAAAACCATTTTGAAAACATGGATATTAATAAGAACAAATAATTAAAACATTTAAAACGATATTTTGGTTAAAGTGGTTTTACCAAAATTAGAGACACTTGAATACAACAATTGAGGAATAACATTTAGTCAGAACTTTATAATATCATGAGAATAAATGGATTCATGATATAATACTCCAAAAGACAGTATATACACCATATAAGAGTGAATTGGTGCATAACAACAATGATCCCTCAATAGAAATGTCAAATGTGATGAAATCCCTTATAAAGAAGGTATCCTTAAATTAAGGACAAATCAATCTCAAAAAATATGTGTGAAAAATATAAATACACCCAATATAAGTTGATATTAAGTGTAAAACAATAAAAGTTCATTCACACATATTCAATGGATGACATATTCAATGACTACATGTTGAACCCAAAGAAATCGAATTTGGGTTAAGAAGTTCCCTTGACAGCCTAACGGCGTCACCTCAAAATGAGTTGATGAGAGATAAAAAGTGTATCTCATCACTTGGACATAAAATTTACATCACTAAGGATATATGAGAACATATCCCAACATAACAATATGTAAATTAAAAGACCCAACAAAATAAGTCTTTTAAAAAAGAGGAGGGTGAATGGTTCCCTTACCGACTTGGGTATCTTTCAAAACATACACCCCATGAAAGATGGACAATAGATCATTGATGTAAATACTCATAAACCAAATTATATTACACAAAGAGTAGAATAATTGGCATTACATACACCACTCAATGGAATTTGTGGCAAATGTAGCATAAATCTCAGGGGAATAAAAGTGAGATGAAAAATCCCTCACGAAAACTCGGCAGCCTAACGGCGCCACATAAAACTTCCGAATATGGATTGATGAGATCAAATAGGGTATCTCATCACATTACAATATAATGTACAGAAAGAGGAATATAAAAGAACATCCCCCAACATTACAAATAGGAGCTTAAAAGAAGTGACATAAAGGAGAGTACTTAAAAAGAAAGAGAGAGGTTAGATCACTTACGAAAGTTCGGCAGCCTAACGGCGCCACTCAAAACTTCCAAAATGGATTGATGAGAGAGAATAGGGTCTCTCATCACATGAAGATAAAAATTACAGTAAATGTAATATAAAACAACATCCCAATCATAAGAAATATGAGCTTAAAATAAATGACATAAAAGAGTGTACTTAAAAAGAAAGAGAGTTGTAGGATCCCTTACCTCGGGTCCGACTTGACTCGATCGTTCTTTAATCTCCTGAATAATAAACTTGAGTTAATTTATACTTCCTTAAGAGCATTTTTAAAGTTCATTATTCCTTTTATATCACTTATTATAATGTTATAAACATTATTTAATCATTTAATTTAATCATGTTTGTTTTGTCGATATTTGGTTCTTAAGTCGAAAGTGGACTTCTTACAATTACATGTTGTTCGTGTGGTCAAAGGTTCTTCATATCCAAAAATGACATTCCTGATTTGGATGTCATATATATCATATATTTCCAGCATATACATGTATTTATAAAATCACATAATCATTTAGAGGAAAGAAATGAAATGCACCGTTCATGGAGACGGTAAGCCGTACGTACGCATGAACGCTACTTTCATTTCTATGTTGTATTAATGGAATTAAAACTCTATGAGAGGTATGTATATTTTAATTACAGAATTATATTAATCATTTAGATGTATCATACATCATATATATCCATTATATATATGTACTTATAATAGTACATTACATTTGGGGATAAGAAATGAAATGCACCGTTCATGGAGACGGTAAGCCGTACGTACGCATGAACGCTACTTTCATTTCTATCTAATACTTTAATGGAAAGAAATAATAATGATATATAGGTAAATAATAATTCCAGTATTACATTATATATAATAACATTAAATCCATCCTTTATACGTCCCACGTATGGCATTAACGAATCACATCACTTTGAGGGGGCAGTAGTCCGCACTTCCTAAAATGTAGATATCGCGTATACCAATAATGGAAGCCATAAAGTTAAGAAACAAATGAAAAATAAAGAAGAATAAGTAAAACATAAACATATTATATATCATATATAAAAATAGTGACATCATAATGGCCACCTTTGAAGGTGTTAAATGAGTATTGAACAATCATCGTTTCGGGAGGCACAATTTCGCCATCCACGGAAACCGTATGTTCTTTAACCATTTGATGTAGTTGTGTGAGAGTGTAGCTCGAATAAATATTATAACAACATCCTAGTATATTGAAGATACTTGTTTTGTTACGGAAGAAATAAATAAAAAGATTTTAGGGGGTTGGAGAAGCAAAATAAAACAAATGAACATGAGTGAATGAATTACCTTTAAAAGTGTAACTCCTTTTGATTTGAGCCTAAAGGCTTCCTTTGAAAGGATTCTGCCCAAAGGGAATCCTCTAAAATGAGGATAGGGATGTGGAGAGAGTAAATGGGTAGGGGTTGGCCGAGCCAAAGGCTTGAGGAGTGTGTGAAATGAGGTAGAGGTGGGGGCCTTTTATAAGAGGAGAGGAGGGGCACTTTTGGAAAGTAAGGAAATATTACTTTATTTGAAAATGTGTTTCGGTTTTAAAAGGTCCCACATTGATATAATTCGTGGATAAGGTTATAAAGGTTCGAAAGCCACCCATCCAATAAGTTTTTGACATGTGTAGTTCATAGAGTTTACATTATATTCCCATTTTATTTTAATCGTTAAATAATGATGTCATCACTACATCATTATGATGTCATAAATAATTTAATTTATTTGATGTCTAAAAATTATATAAAAAATACTATGATGTAGGAACTGTTTTTAGCTTTCCAATGACTATATTTAATAAAACATCCGACTTGTATAACCCCACTAACAAATTGTTTTAGTAAAACATATCATGTTTGTGTCATTTTTACTTTAACATTAAATAAAAAGTTATTTATTTCATTTCCCAACCAAAATGTCTCCATGGGGTCCCCAAGTTGATCCATGGATTTTCTTGGTCGGCTATGACACAACCAATGAGGTTAGGACATGTTTCAAGTTCATTTCATATTATTAAAACATTATATTTACCATAAACTACACTAATTACCTCTAATTGCGATTAAGAACTTAATAAGTTACTATTCACCAAAAAATTATTATAATCTCATTGAACCACATTTTACTTCTTAATGACAACCATGTATGTCGGATTTTTGAAATTCAAAACACAATGATGGAAAAATTTCATTTAAATGGAAAATCAGTCTTTATAAGTACCACTTAGTGGTTTCACTATTCATCAAAAATTGATGTTTTTCAGAAAATTACCAAAAAATTCACCCTAAGCTATATTTGATATTACGAATTCAAAAAAGAAGTCTATTTTAAAAAATTAAAAACATATAAGTCACATTAATTAATTTAATAATTAATTCCCACTGTTAGAGCAAATAGCGTGTTTTTATGAAATAATAAGTATCAAAAGATTGACACTAGTTTAAGTCCGATTTCAAAGTGAAATTAATTCCAACGACCACTATTGGATTAAATGGTAAAAATATTTTCTAATTTCACTTTAAAAACAATTCAGAAGTTAATCTAATCATATAAATAAATTAGATTAAAAACAGTTTTTGAATTAAAATACAACATTTTACACTATTCATTAAAAAAAATGAACTTTATCGGAAAGATACCAAAAATTTACACAAAGTAAATTTTGATGTCCCGATTCTTAAGAAGAGATTTATTTGGTCCAATATAATGTATAAGAGTGAACAAAACTATATTTAATGACGGTTCTCCATCAAAAGGCGATAAGTGAACCTTTAGTGAAAACTAGGGCATATATGCCAAAAATTGAATTCTTTCCGTATTTTAAGCCATTATCTTTTATTGTAAAAACATTTAAAAACATATATAATCATATTTTAGTTATTTCTATCCATTACCGCCAATACAACGGCTACATGTTAACTACCATTTAAAATAATATTATTTTATTATTAGAGTGCAACGTAAGATTCCCAAGAAACTCGTTGTTGCGTGTTGGGTACCCCATCGAGCATAGCCTCCCCTTTAAAGTCATTTAAATATTTTAATCACAAATATGGATAAATATGAAATGTCATATTCTTTATTTACCTGGGGTGTTACAACTAAGATGGTAATACTTCATGTAGAATAAAAATATATTAAGATGGAAGTAGATGAATCAATGAACTTGATGTTTCACCACTGTATAAGAATTATAAATTAAATGATTTCACTTTGTGGAGAACTTGAAAACACATCTCTAGTTTAAAGGGAATTGAGAGAATTATATAAAATATGGAATGAACCAAAATTATTGATTGATTAATGTAATATCTAAGAGGATTATGTTTTTGATAAACTAATCATCTCTTTGCTACAATATGGAAATGAATTGTAAAAAATTCCAATGAGGATTCTATAAAAAATAAGTGTATTATATTTATGTCTATTGATAATGATTTTGTTAACTCTTCTTAATATGAGTTCTACAAATGTGACAAGGATATGTCTCATTTTATCAAGTACCAACACATGTATATGAAAAACAATGGAGGAATGATGTAGTTTAATAGAAAGAATAAAAATAATTATAATAATGATAATGCTACACATAATAATGATGTCTTATAATTAACTTGTTATGAAATTTTTATGAAAGGAAACATCATGAACAATTTTCTACAAATCTAAAATTTGATAAAATAAGAAAAAACAATAATATAAAATAAAAACAAGAATTTTTTCAAGGATGTGATTGTTCAGATATTTCAGATTATAGTAGTGACATAGGAATTGAACAAGAGATAGGGAAACATTCTTTGGTGGATACTTGTTGTGAATTATATGACTCGATTATCACTGAATTAATAATACATTCTAATGTTGATCATATTTTTGTCACTAAATATAGAAATATAATTGATTTATATTATAGTTTTGAATCTAATTATATTAACTAAAATCTAAAACAACTATATAATGGGAATGAGAAATTAAGTAATGATGGTTTTGGGATTATTTGAAAACATAGTTGACTAAAATTTTAAAATAAAAAAATGGTGAAAGAAAATGACAAACATAAAAGGAAATGTGAAATGAAAATATTAGTATTTCTTAGAATGTGGAATAAAAAATTGTGATTTTGAGATATTGAAACTAAATTATAAAAATGACTAAAATAAATATTTTATAGAAGTAAATGATAAAGATCATGAAAGAAGATTTAATTTTTTATTAGTGGACATGACTATATTATAAAATTTTTGTTTTAAGATCATGTAATAAAATAAAAAATACCATATTTGGTTCTAAGGATAATGAATATACTGATTTACAAGTTATGCAAAAACATAAAATAAATTTTAAAATAGAAGTGACTAATCATTTTGAAACATTATCTAATTTTTTTTCAAGGGAAGTGAAATATGTTGAAATAATGTCTATGATGAAACCAAACTATTCCTTAAATGGTTTTTGTTATAATATATTTTCACTAGTGATGTATAAGACTATATTTATAAAATGGTCAAGAGGGAGTAATTCAAGTGTAATAGTGTTTCAATATCAAATTCATGGAGTTATGAAAAGTAATAACCTTTTATATTTATACAAAAAAATTGTGTATACTAAAATAATTATTGTTGAATATTATTTTTATAAATAGCCAAAATATATATATATATTAAACCTATTTGGGTGCTAAAATATTCTTCTACTACCCATATTGGAACTAAATTAAAATTGGTATAAAAACATTCTACATGATTGATATGTTTAAATAAATATAACATAGAAGTATCGAAGATTAATTGTATATATGAAGTTGTTGTTCCTAACACATGAACTATGATATTTTTAATTTTTAACCTTTAATTCACGTAGTAGAGGCCTAGATAAATTTAGAGACAACTCTAAAACTTAGATTTAATAGATTGGTGAATAATTTTTTTATAAAATTATTATTACTTAGATTTTATTATTTTTATATGGTTTTAAATACAATTTTATAATTATAACACTTCTATGTGATGGTGGATTACTTTTTAATTTTTTTTAAATGATTTTAAAAAATATCTTTTTTATTTCTGGAAAATAGAATAGATTATGTTTATAAAATTTATTTTTCTGATCTAATAAAATAAAATGTAACGTTTTTTATTGATATATAAGTATATGATATTTTGTGGAATATGAGACTTGGAAATGTGTATATTAGACTATTGAATTATATTTCAAATAATGAACTGGTTCTACAATTTCCTCTGTAAAATATATTTTAATATTTTTATTATGATAGATATCTAAAGCATAAGATGTAAAAAATAAGAATTTAAATATATGAATGATCTTTGAAAATATATATTTCATGAATTACTATATCTTGAATTATTTGTTCCCATACAACCTAATATTTTTTGATTAATTAAATTTTTATTTGTAAAATTTGATCATTATTTTATATCCATCATGATTTATTTCTTATGACATAAAGGTGAAACTATAACCATGTTTAGTGATTTTTGTAATATTGAAAAAAAAAATCGAAAATATACTAAACATCATAATTAAAAGTGATTAAGGTGGAGAATTTTTTAATTTATAATTGTATAAATATCATAAAGGCAATGGATATAAGAATTATTTTTCTTCCTCTATGACAACAAAACAAAATAGTTTGGTCCAATAAATGAATGGGTCAATTTACTAAATTATTAAATAAATAATTATTGAGTTTAAGGTGCCTAAATATTTTTTAGTTAAATATATGAAAATATATTTTTATGTTTTACATATAGTTTATATTAAAAACAATTTAAATAAAACACCTTTTGATTTTTTATAGGGACTAATCCTATTTTTTTTATTTTATAGTTTTTCATTTATATGTTTTTTATTTTAAGTACAAATGATAATTTATACAAGTTTGATTCAATTAGTGATGAAGGAATATTCTATGTTTATTCAAATACTATTATAGTTTTCCATAAGATAACATTAGTAGTTAAATATTGTGTGCATGTTAAATTTGATGAATATAATAATATGAATGGGAATTCGGATTTAAATAAGGATGATGAAGAATTCAAAGAAGTCAATTTTGTTGAAGATAATAATAAAAAAATGATAGTTTAACAATTTTGGAGGAGAAAATTTCATCCCCAACTGATCCTAAAGAGTTTGAAACTGTTAAGGATCATCTTTATGTAAAAATTATTAAAAATTATAAATGTAATATCTTGTTACCGTCATTAATGTACATTTATCCCATATCTTTGGTCATCCTTCAATTAGATCATGTTTCCAATTGTTTTTAGAGACATTTGGAATTTTGTTTGAATTATCATTGTTAGTTAATAGCTAAAGAAAACTATGTAGGTCGGCCTAGAAAACCATGTGTCGTATGTTGTAGTTCTAGAGATGGGGTGGTTAGTTCAAACCATATGACCTCCCCCTAAAACATTGTGGTATGGGATAGTGGGGAGTTCATAGTTATTGTGTGGTTAAAAAAATATGCAACCAAACTGTACACCATTTTAAACTTATCCCATGAGTAAGCACATTATCATTAAAACATTGTGTAAAACTATTAAACTCCCTCCTAAATCATATTTTTGTAACATATATAGGTGTGTTATAACACCCTAGGATTTTAAAATATATATTCTACTAAAATAAATTTAACTTTTCCAATAGATTTGGATACACACAACCTAGAGACTAAATGATCCATAATATAGTATACCATTATCACATGGATATTAAATTTTTAGGTATTAAAATGATTTACTAAATTAGGAAAATTATATTGTTTACAAATTTCAAAGATAAATTCATTGGTTATAAATTCATTAAAAATAAAAAAAATCATTTCAAGGTAAAAGATATGTTTTTTATAAATTTTTTTATGAAATACGGTTTTATCTTAATAATTTAAATTAATAATTATTGGTGAGTTTTTTTACTTCAATTAGTATATTTTATATTTAATAAATAATTTTATCATTCATCTTATATTTTCTCTACGCATCAGTTTAAAATATTTACAGTTTTATTCTTAACATTGCATTTTTTTATAAAGAAGGTTTCTTAAAAAATGAATTTATTTACTAATTTTGGGAAATATATTTGGTTAAATGAACAAAATTTTGGAAATAAAATTTTAAAAATTTTTATATAGTGATGTTTTGTGATATTTGAAGAATAAATTCTTTTTATGAATAGTGGAAAAAACTAATTTTTATTAAAAAATGACTTTTCATTTAAATAATTTAAAAAGTTTAGTTTTATTTAAATTGGTTTCAAAAATAAAATTAGTTATATTAAATTATTATTAATAAAATTTATATCATTTTAATCAATTTTATGTTGAATTTTGAAATAAAAACTTTTTAAACCTATGAAAACTATTTATTTGTAAAGTCACTTTTCATCATTCTTGCAGGTTAAATTTTATATTAAATTATTCCATTTATTTTAATTTAATTTTTTAAAATGGAATCAATATTCAAACCCAATATAATTAATATTATTCAATAAGGTAAACTTAAATTCTGGTCATAATAAATAGTGAACTTATTAAAAATGGTTTACTACAGTTTAGGAGACAAATGATTAATAGGGGTTAAACCATAATATAAGGGTATTGTTTTCAATTTAACATCCCAAAATAATATTTTAATGATATATCTCAATGTTATACTATCCAAACATTTAATATCAATCCATTTGGAATAATATTTCATGATAATTACTTTATTATATTTTATGTTTTTTTGAATTTCAATGTGGGTATTCTTCCCAACTTATAAAATGACACCTCGATTGATCTATTGTACACACAAAAAGAAAATTTGGATTCATAAAATGAATACCAAAATACCTTTATCAAAGCCTTATTTATTTCCTTGATTCCCTTATGGGTTCCAAAAACCATCCTATCAAAGCTTTAGGTGTAATCCTAAAGAGGTTCTCTGAAGAAGAGTTATGTAACATAACCAAGAATTTATATTTTATTTCCTCTTATACAACTGTAAAATATAATTTAACCATATGAAATAATAAGTACAGTATATTAAAACTATTTGGATTTTATTATTTTATTGGAATAACCTATATCCTTATCATCTTCCACTAAATGAGAAACAAAACTATATATCGTTTGTACGGCGGAATATAGCCTCACAAATCAATGCAATTTGTTTTACATCAACACCTATCATGGATAGATATAATGATATATATTCTCTTTATATATGATTTATATGAATTAATTATACTTCATAAATTATAATCTAACATTAACTTTCTTACCTTCAAATATGTTGGAAATCATAACCTCGCTAATGTGTACGTATGAACTAGCGCCTCACAATGTGATTTGATTCATTTATCATTTTATTTTTTAATGGATGGTAATAAGGATATATATATTTAAAATGAATATATATGATAAAAATTTATTATTTAAATTTTATGTATTATTTAACATTATTTATTTCCATCCATTAAAAAAATGGAAACAATATTCATGCATACGTACAACCTACCATCTCCATGAATGGTGTAATTCGTATATTTATCTCTTACATTTATGGATGAATATAAATAAATTTTAAAAGAATATATATGATATTTAAATCATTATTAACATCCTAAAAATGATGGATCCATGATCAATGTACATGTGTCAATAATAATGATCTGAAACAAAATCAAAAATGAAGAAGTTATCTCTTAGAAAAATGATTTTAATAATGAATTTCTAATAAACTAGTGATAAAAGGTTATAAGTAAATAATATATGTAATAATATATATGAGTATTGTTATGAAGTGTTATTATAATATATCTATATTTCTAAAATAGTAGTATGAAATATGTATGAAGGAATTGAGACATGAGTTAGTTGATTCTCGTCTCACATTTTTTCTATGGGACACAAACCATATTCACCGATTGTTTCTTTTATATGATATATATACTACCCATAAAATTAATTCCTAATTATTATTATGAAAAATAATTGATATAAATATCCACCCATGTTTCTGTTTTTCATGGGTATTATTATTATTCAAATATACCAAAGTGATAACGTTTCTATGTTAAATGACATTGTTTAGTGGGATAATTTATGATTTTGTTTCCAATGATGAAATATTTTGAGATAACTCTCAATAAAATAATAATTTCTATTATCATCTAGTTATTTTTTGAGAAAACATATTTTCCTTTAAATTTACTCTCTTTATAAACTTAATATAGTTAAAGAATGTTTTTATGGAAAAAAGATATTATTATTCTCTTGAGTTGAAAATACTTTTTCTTCCATAACTATGTTTTCTAAAAAAAGTTAAAGAATGTTTTTAATGTTATCCTATTTTTTAATCCTTATTTAAACATGATTTAATTTTTAAAAAATAAAATTATACTTCTTTTCATCTTCTAAAATGAGGAAGAATTGTAATTTTACTGAAAATTTGAAAGGATTAATTATTTTAACAGACACAACATGAACTATATTTCTTTTCATTTTGAATTCTAAATTATTTAAAGTATATTTTAAATGGTTCCAAAATTTCATTTCATTGAAATATTTTTCCTTAATATTTGGGAGATTTTAGGTTTTAAATAATTTATTTCAATTTGAAACTGATGTTTTCCTCAAAAATATTCCAAGTGATACTTTAAAGGTATTTTTTATCTAATTAGGTATCCTTAGATGTTAATTATGTTTTAATGGGGATATTATCATGTGATACCATCCTTTTCCTTTCATTCATTGTTTTATAAATATAGTGAAATTATGTTTATGAAACCCATTCCTTTTTAACGGGTTGTTTTATATTGAATTAATGAAATGTAAATGAAATCTGTTAGATTTAGAGGTGTTATTAAATGGTGTAATATTTATGAAAACCAATATTTTTTCTATAGATTATGGTATCACTACAAGAAAATCAGATAATAGAACTGGTTTTTTTAATATGGTGTTGGTTTAAACCACCTTGATATAGTTCTGTGATGGTTTCATAAAACTGCCGATAAAACTTGTTTCAACATCCAATATGAAGTAGTTTTTCAGAAGTGTTTTTGACACAAGATTTAGTGGCAGTTTTATTAGTTTTATCGGTGGTTTTATGCGGAAAAATATGGTAATGATTTTGAAGTGATTTTAACTACCGCTAAATATTTTCCTTTTTTTCATGGAAACCCCAGCTAAAACCAATCAAACCACCACTAAATAATATTACATCACTTTTTTGCAGCGGTTCTAACCGCCGCTAATAAAAAACTACCATTATGTTGAGGTGGTTTAAACCACGGTAAACAATGTACCATATTTAGTGGTTGTTCATAATGCCTCTATATGTTAATTTTCAAATAAAAATATGTTGCATATTCTGTAGCTCTAGTCCCCTAAAAAAACATATACAGAGACCATATAACCCATGGCTTGAACACATAAAATCTAATAATAATTAAATATGTCGAGGGAAACTATATTTCTCATTATAAAACCACACAACACCTATAAAACTAAGAAGACACATAAAAAGGTAAACTTGCTACTAAACCCGTATTTGGCTTAAAACCCAATGAATAAGTGTTTTTCTCAATGAAACCCACCCTTTAAATATTAGAAAACATGTATAATGAATTAAAAACCATTAAAAACACCCAAATTCCATTTATCTATTCTGTTTGACAACTTTTACAAAGGAAAACTCCAATAATGGTTTAGTGAAGATGTACCAAAACAGGTTCGAACATATTGTGGTTCCATCTATGTTCAAAATGATAATTCCAATTCTGAGTGAATCTAATAAAATTTATCCATTTTGGACCCAAGATCCTCTCATAATCTATCTATGAAGTCATTTAACATCATCAAAGGGGAATATGAGGTCTACTATGATATAATGGTTTGAAAAGAATCAATATAAGTTGAGAAATGATTGAAAGAATTTTGAATCATGCATTTGAATTCTAAATTCAAATCTAATTAAGAAGAATGTGTTTTTACTACTATGAAATATTAATAAAGATAAGGTATTTCATTTTCAAGTGTCAATTATATAATGGTCATAGAGGGAAGACAAATGATATTATTATGGGATGATTTGAAGAAACTTTGTGTTGTATAGAAGGAAGAGGAATAAATAGGTTTTGAAGTTAAATTTTCAAAAAATGTCAGATCTTGAATTTTTAAAGAATATAAGCAGAATAAGTGATTATATAAACCCTTCTAGGTTTTTGTAAATAATAATATGAAGAAAAATTTTTGTTCATGTATTGGGAATAATATGCGAATAAGATTATTTCTATTGTGAAAGTATATATGGAAAACAAGAATTTGGTACACCAATGGAAAGGCATAGTCTATACTAGTGAATGTATTATTATAGTTGAAAAACTCTATTTTAAACTATTATTATGGTAGTATAAAGACCTAGTGTGATGTTGAAAGAGTGTGGGATAAACTAAAACACAGTCAAGAAGAATGTAATATAAGTTCATGGATAAAACTTTCTCACATGTACCTATAGTTTGAAACTAGTGGGTTGTGTAATATTGGAGGAATACATATCAAACAAAGTATTTTACGTCTCATTTGGATAGGTTAACCTTTTAAATTATTTGTGACACTTTTGTGGTTGTGTGTGTAAATTTTTTTGAAGCAAATATTATGTTGAGAAGATACAATGAGAGAACTGTTCACCTCAAGAGATAAAAGGATATAGTTTAAAATAATTTCCATAAGATAAAAAGTCATCAACATTGATTCACCCCCTATGAGTGTTGAACATATCCCTAATTGGAATGCTAGTAGGTTATTCATTATGGTCCAATATTACTCTTTTTTAAGAGTATAAAATTATTTATCGACTTTGTATGAACAAAACATGCACACGATCACTTATTCTCCTCACTTATTTTTTTCCCATTTTATCCCATATGGAAAATATATAGATATTGTCTATTCAATGTATATATATTCTCTATATTCTCTTCTCTCTAGTGTTTATCACCATATTAAACAACAGTATAAAATTAAATAAGTTAATATTCACATTCAAATCTTCAGATTCATTCATGTTCTTCTAGTCATTCCAAATACCATGGAACAAATATCGCAAAAAATAAATAACCATGAAACACATAATATTACACATGATTTATATGTTTTAAAAAAAATAAAACACACTATATATTATCCTCACTCCTTCCACCATGGGCTCAATAATATTCATTAAAGAACATGGGCTCAAAATTTATATAAAAATTATATAAGTATAATACAATATATTATATAATTCATCGATGTATATATAATTATTAAAAAGTATATGTAAAAGTATATACAGAACATAGTATCTATATAAAAAATTATAAATTTATATTTATTATGGTGTATAGATTTCTGAATGTAATTATTCATATTAAAAAATGGGAAAAAAACCATAATTAGAATCTAAAATAAAACCTATTATTAAAAAAGTTTATTTAAAAACCATGAATAATTGAAATAATATTATAAGTGAACAATAAAACATTAATTAAATCCCAAAAAACTAGAAATATATTTTAAAATAGTTAAACATATCAATAATAATATACCTTTGATCTAAAATTTAAATGATAAGGTGGGAGTCGGGTTTAAAATTTGGATTTTTGAAGGGAAAGTCGATGGTTGGACTGTAGGGTCATAGCTAGAATGTTATATGTTGGTGTATAAATAGAAGGGTGGTGGAATAGGGAGAGATTATATGGTTGAAACCATTAGAGTTCACGTGGATGTGGGATTCCATGGGTGGCTTTGAAAGGAAGAATGAATAAGGATATCCATCATGAATAATGATGTAAATTGGTTGATGTTAAATAGTGAGTTGATGCAACTTAAGGTGTGATGGAAAATAAATTATTAAAGGGGTTTGGGGCCTAAATTCTATAAGGAACTGAAATTTTTAATGAGTAAGATGAACAAGTACAGGCTTGACTTAAAAAAATCATTCCTAAAAATTTAAAAATGGGGAGAAAATTTATAACCATAATTATTGAACTTTACCTTATGGGATTCCAATAAGAAAGAAATGTCACTTAGTAATTACTAATATAAGTTAGGGAAAGGATGTTTTTTATGTTAAAATAAATGATAATATGGTTTTCAATAAATAAACCATTGAGAGATATTTATTTTAACCATATCCAATCCTATATTTCAATGAATGGATGACTATCACTACATCCATGAAAGTTTTGAAGCCTCTACAAACATTAGAAATCATGAAAATGATAGGTCATGAAAGTGTTAGGTGAATACTCTATGACACACATGGTATATGAACAAAATTTATCTTTACATATTTTTCTAAAACATAAAAAATTCCACAAATCACTATCTGATGATGAACACTTCTCATCACCCTCTCCATCTCTATCTCTACTTTCTACTACCGGCACATGTAAAACAATTATATTGAAAAATAAATAATGTTGTATATTGATATTTGAGATTAAAACCTATAATTTTTTTTCGAACTAATGGATTTTACCTTATCACCGCCATTCATCGATGCAATACCACCAGGGATAGATTCGGTCATCTTCTGATATAAATCAATCAACACTTTCTACAAAGAGGATATCTGATACCTCTATTCTTGACTTGTGTTTTTTATAGAAACAAACACTCTCTTATCATATGTAGGTATGGAGTGACTACAACCAAGATTATATGAAGTTTTAATCCATAGTGTCTTACCAAAGACCTCATATAGTAATTTCCCCAAACCCATCCTACGCACTCGACAAAGATTCTCATTCCCAAGGACATTACCAATTGGGTCATCCTGGGAGAATGAGTAGGGTTGTGTGGGATTGACATCCCATGGTTTATTAATTATTTCCTATAAATCAAATATCATTCATACTATAAGCAATATATATTAATGTCGTGAAAATTTATAATAGGTTATTGTAATGAAAAATAAATTCATACCCCAACATCTTTAGAAGTCTCATTTAAAAAATTCTATCAGATTTTTTATGAATATCTAACTGCACTTCTCTTCAGAATTCATTGTGCCCGAAACTCTGTGACTATAGTAAACAAAGCTAAATAAATAATTTAATATATTAAAGATATTATATTTTCTTATATATATTTAATGTAATGAAAAGATTACCAGATTCGATCGGCTTCTAGAAAAACTATTTTATTTGAAAGAGTTTTTCTAGAAGCAAATCGAATCTGGTAATATTTTGATTCATTTAAATATATATAAGAAAATATAATCTCTTTAATATATTAAATTTTAGATTTAACATTGTTTACTAAAGTCAATGACTTTAGGGAACTATGAATTCAAAACAGAAGTGTGGTTTCATGTTCATAAAAAGTCTAATGGGATTTTTTTAATGAGCCTTCCAAAGAAGTTGGGGTATAAATTTATTTTTCATTACAATAACCTATTATCAATTATCACTATGTTAATATATATTTATTCTAATATTAATAATAATTGATTTATTTAAAAAATTAAATAACTATGGGTTGCCAATCCCACACAACCCTACTCATTATCCCTGGATGACCCAATTGGTAATGTCCTTGGGAAAGAGCATCCTGGTCGAGTGCACGGGATGGGTTTGGGACCATTATTATCTAATGCCTTTGGAAGGACACTAGGGATTACAACTGCGTCAACATCTAGTTGTAGTCACTCCCCACCTTGAGATGATGAGAGAGAGTTTGTTTTCATACAAAACACAATTCAGGAACAGGGGGATCATATATCATCTTTACAGAAAAAATGATTGATTTATATCAAAAGACGACTGGATCTATCCCCAGTAGTATTGTATCGATGACTGGTGGTGAGAAGATAAATCACACAATTTCAAAATCATTTATTTTGATAAAATTTATTGGTTTTAAGTTTAAATATCAATATATAACATTATTTAATTTCCAATATAATTGTCTTATAGGTGCCAAGAGCAGGAAGTAGAGATAAATATGGAGAGTTTGACGAGCAGTATTCATCATCAGACAATGATTAGTAGTATTTTTGATTTTTAGAAAAATATGGAAAGAGAAGGTTTGTTCATGTACCATGTGTTTCATAGAGTATTCGACTAACATTTTTATGACCTAACATTTTCATGATTTTCCATGTTTTAAGAGGCTGAAAACCATTCAGGGTTGTAGTGATAGTCATCCATTCATAGAAATATAGGATTGAATATGAGTAAAATAAATATCTTACAATGGTTTATTTACTGAAAACCATAGTATCTTTTATTATAACAATAGAAAACATACTTTCCCAAATCTATATTAGTAATACCTAAGTGGCATTTGTTTCTTGTTGGAATCCAACACGGTGAAGTTCAATCATTATGATTATAAATTTTCTTACCATTTTTAAATTTTCATGCATGATTTTTTTACTTCAATCTTATACATGTTCAACTTTCTCGTTCACATTGTTGTTCCTTATAGCTTGTAATCCCCTAACCCCTTTTATCATTTATGTTCCATCATCCCCTTAAGTCACATCACCTCACTATTTGACATCAACCACTTTACATCATTATTCATGATGCATATCCTTAATCATTATTCCTATCAAAGCCTTTTATGGCCTCCCACAAACCTGTGGACTCTAATGGTTTCACTCATATAATCACTCCCCATGACACAACCCTGTAATTTCTATACTAACAAGTATCATTCTAGCTATCACCCTATAGTCCAACTATCGACTCTCCCTTTAAAAATCCAAAATTTAAACTGGATCCCCACCATATCATTTCAATTTTAGATCAAAGGTATATTATTATTGATATGTTTAACTATTTTAAAATCTATTTCTAGTTTTTTGGGTGTTAATTAATGTTTGATTGTTCACTTAAAATATTTTGTTATTATTCATGGTTTTTAAATATAGGTTTCTTGATAATGGGTGTTATTTTATATTCTAATTAGGGTTTTGTTTTGGTTTTTTAATATTAATAACTACTTTCACAAATATAAATACCATAATCAATTTAAATTTATAATTTTTTATATAGATATTGTGTTCTGCATATATTTTTACATAAAATTTTTATTAATTATATATACATAGATAAATTATATAAAATATTTTATTATACTTATATAATTTTTATGTAAATTTTTTAGCCCATGTTCTTTAATGAAGTTTATTGAGCCCCTGGTGGAAGAAGTGAGGATAATATATAGTGGATATAATTGGTGTGTTTTATTTTTTCTCAACTTATAAATTATGTGTAAAATTATGTGTTTCATAGTTATTTATTTTATACGATGTTTGTTCCATGGTTATTGGAATTACTATAAGAACATGAATGAATCTGAAGATTTGAATGTGAATATTAGCTTATTTAATTTTCTTTTGTTTTTTAATATATAGATAAACACCAAAGAGAAGAGATGATAGAGACTATATATACATTGAATAGATAATATGTATAGATTGTCCACATAGGAGAAAATGGAGAAAAAATAAGAGAGGAGAAAAAGTGATTGTGTACTTGTCTTGTTAATAAAAAGTGGATAAATGATTTTCTACTGTTTAAGAAATAAGAATAATAATATTGAACCATAATCAATAACCTTCTAGCAGTCCAATTAGGAATATGTTCAACACTCGGAGGGGGGTGAATCAATTTTGATGATTTTTTATCCAATTGAAGTGATTTTAAACTCTATCCTTTTGTCTCTTCACTTATTAAGGTGAACAGTTCCCTCGTTCTATCTTCTCAGCATCATATCTTCTTAAAAAAACTGTACACACAACAAAAAAAAGTGTCACAATATATTTACAAGTTCAAACTCTCAAAATGAGAAGGAAAATACTTTGTGTGATATGGATTACTCTGATAATACACAACCCACTAGTATCAACCTATATGTATAAGTGATCATGTTTTATCCTTGAACTTATATTACATGCCTTCAGACTATGTTTTAGTGTATCATGTACTCTTTCAACATCTCATTGGGTTTTAAACTACAATCCTAATAGTTTAAAATATATTTTTCTAACTATAATAAATCATTCACTAGTATAGACTATGTCTTTCAATTTATGTTCCAAATTCTTATTTTCCTTATATACTTTCACAATAGAAATAAACTTATTAACTTATTATGCACAACACATGAACAAAAATTATTTTTCATCTTATTCCTTACAAAAAACTAGAAGGGTTTCTATAATCACTTATTCTTCTTATATTCTTATAAAAATTTAAGATTCGACATTTTGTGAAAATTGAAAATCAAAACCTACTTATTCTTCTTCATTTTGTACAACAAAAATTTTCTTCAAATCATCCCATAATAATATTATTTTTCCTCCCTCTAAGGCCTTTAAATATTTGACACTTGTAAATTCAATACCTTATTCTTATTAATCTTACATAGCAGTTGAAACACCTTCTTCTCAATCGAATATCAATTTAGAATTCAAATTCATGATTCTAAATTATTTCAATAATTTCTCAACTTATATTGATTATTTTCAAACCATTAGATCTTATTTGAACACATAGTCACCATTGATGATATTTAATGACTTCATAGATCGATTATGAGAGGATCCTGAGTTAAAAATAAAGAAATGTTATTAGATGCACTCGAAATTTGAATTATACTTTGGAACATAGCTAGAACCTTGATGTGTTGGAACCTATTTTAGTATATATTCACTGAACCATTATTGGATTTTTTCCCTGTAAAAGTTTGTAAATGGCATAAATAAATGGAATTTGGGTATTTTTATTGTTTTTTTATTCATTTTACATGTTTCATAAAATTCAAAGGGTGGTTTTCATTGAAAAAAACACTTATTAATTAGGTTTTAAGCAAAATATTGTTTTAATAGCGGGTTTACCTTTTTGTGTGTTTTCCTTGTTTTAGAGGTGTGGTGTGGTTTTATACCGTGTAATATAGTTTCCCTCGACATATTTAGTTATGATTAGATTTTATGTTTATAAACCATGGGTTATATGGTCTCTACATATATTTTTTTTAGGGTATTAGGGCTACAGAATATACGACCAGTTTTTATTTGTAAATCAACATATTGTGGTGGTTTGAACAGCGATTAAATATGGTACATTTTTTCCCATGGTTTAAACCGCTGCTATATGTTGGTAGTTTTTTTATCAGAAGTAGTTAAAACTGCTACAAAAAATTAATGTAAGTTTATTCAACAGTGGTTTTATTGGTTTTATCAAGGGTGTCAATGCAAAAAATGAAAATATTTAGCGTCGGTAAAAACCACCTCTAATTCATAACCATATTTTCCCACTTAAAACCACCGTTAAAACCAATAAAAGTGGCACTAAATTTGGTGTCAACAACACTTCCCAAAAACTGCCAGATATTGGATGTTGAAACAAGTTTTATAGGTGGTTTTATAAAACCATCATAGAATCATATCACAGTAGTTTAATCTTCCACCATATTAAAAAAAACCGATGTTATTCGATGATTTTGTTGTAGTTATCTCATAATCAATAAAAAAAATTTGGGTTTCATAAATATTACATCATGGAATAATCCCTCTAAATATAACAGATTTCAGTTACATTTCTTCAATTCAATATAGAATAACCTATTGAAAATAAATTGGTTTTATAAACACAATTTCAATATATTTATACACCAATAAATGAAAGGAAAAGGATGTTATCATGTGACAATATCCCCGTTAAAACTTAATTATCATCTAAGGATTCTTACTTAGATAATAAAATACCCTTAAAATTTCACTTGGAATATTTTAAATGAAAATATCATTTTCAGATTAATCTAAATTATTTAAAACCTAAAAATCTCCCAAATATTAAGAAGAAATATTTCAATTAAATAACCTTTGGAACTATTTAAATTATTCTTTAGATCATTTAGAATTCATAATGACTAGAAATCTTGTTCATGTTGTGTCTTTTAAAATAATGAATCCTTTCACATTTTCAATAAAAAGTCGATTCTACCTTGTTTTAGAAGATGAAAAGAATTTTAGTTTTATTTTTAAAAAAAATAAATCATGTATAAATAAGGATTTAAAAAATAGTATAATATTAAAAAATTCTTGAACTATTTTTAGAAAACCATGATAGGGAAGAAAAGGTATTTAAAAAAAAGATAATAATATTAATTTTTTTCCATAAAAACGTTCTTTGAGAATATTATGTTAAGAAAGAGATGAAAATTAAAGGAAAATATGTATTCTCAATAAATAACATGACAATAATAAATATTATTATTTTATTGAGAATTATCTCAAAATATTTTATCATTGGAAACAAAATCATAAATTATCCTGATAAACAATGTGATTTAACATAAAAACCTTATCACTTTGGTGCATTTGAATAATAATAATACCCACGAAAAAAAAGAAACATGGATGGATATTTATATCAATTATTTTTCATAAGAAACATCAGGAAGTACTTTCATGGGTAGTATATATATCATATAAAAGAAATAGTTGATGAATATGGAATATGTCCCACAGAAATAAATATGGGACAAGAATCGATTAACTCATGTATAAGATGATAATCAATGCATTCTTTCTTGAATTATCCTGAAATAAATAAATTTTAATTTAATTTTAATGTATGAAATGTCATCTCATTTTCATATAGATGTATAAATGTAAAATGACATTAATTTCATAATATGTATTTAAATACTATGTGCTTCTCATCATGATTCCTATCAATAAAAAAATTCCATTTCACTCTAGGTTCACAATTGGGCATGTTATAATACATTTTCTAGGTGTGCAATGAAGTATCGTTGACTTCGTTCCATAATCTATATTTAAAATATTTCTTTTTCTTGCCCAAATATTTCAACATCCACTTTTGTGCTATCATATCAGCATTGGTAAAGTGGAAAATTTTTTACAAAGAGATTTATTTTGGAAATATTAGAATTTAATAACATAATGACAGTCAATTACACCATAATGTATAAAAATTACCTTTATTTGTCAATGAAAAACTTCATTTTTCCAAGATGAAGGCATATGCCTCCAATCATCATACGTAATGGGATGTGTCACCGGATCCACCACTCACTCGCCTAGAATATTTCTAAGTAATCCCATGGTTTCCTCCATAGGGATGCCATAGTAATCAAATGGGACAACTATCATTACTTTAGTCAGATTCTATGAATTTTAACTTTCTTATTTTTCTTCATAGTGGCATTGTTTCTATCTTTTACATAAAAACAGTTAGTAGAATAAAAATGTGCAATAAATTTATTCATATTAAAATTCCTACCAATAAAAATCACCCTCCAATATCACCATGAAAAACTCAGAGTGGCACCATGCTCCCTCACTTATAAGGCTGCTTAATGGGGAGGCATCGATTGAGCTGCTGATGGGACACAGAAGGAGGGTGTGAGATATTATGTGGTGGGAAATTGGATGGTTCCTTAGATTCTATAGGTAGGGATACAGATGGATCATCATCTATCACTGTGGTCGATGGAACATCAACTAAGAGTCGACTAGAATTAGTATAATTCTTCCTCCTTGGAATTCCTATTATTTAATCAAATGAAAGTTATTTCAAAACATATATTTCAAAAAAAATCAAGAATAAAAAATAGAATTGATAATAGATTCACATTACTAACAACCACAATATACACAACAATGATAACGAGTGACATCACAAATGACTTAAGTGTTTGATAAATTAATGGATATTGTACAAACAATCAATTTATCCTTAAACCATGTTAGTTTCCTACTCTATAATCACATAATCTACTTCATCCACCCTTACTAGAATAATATTTTCAATATCATGATGGAAAAATAATTTTTCTTCTTTTTGTTGAGGAGATTCAATGTTAGAGGTCAAATCTTCCACCTCATCACCCATATCATAAAATTCTCTTTGTTTTATGTGAGAAACTACACTCCAATATTCATCCACAACATCTTTCACATAATATACACTTTTCTCTTACGATGATAAGATATACAGATCATGTAGTTCATATTCACCAATATCCATCAAGCGAGAGATTTTCATAGAAGTAAATTGCAAGGAATCTCTTTTAACACCCCTAATAATATCCACCCAATTTCATATGAATAAAACAACTGAAAAATGCCCATAGAAGTTTAATTAGATAATATCAATCAACATTCTGTAGTATCCCACTTCATAAAATTTAAATGTGTCATTATTCTGTGTTTTCAAACCCTCTTCTCGGTCGACATTATGAAAGCTATAATCATTCATGTTGTAATCGTCGAACATTCATGCCTATTTTAGAGGACCTAGATCAAGAAACTTTAAATATTTCGAAAACTCAACTCGAGTATCATTATTCATGGTCTAAGAAAAGTAATATATATTATTATATTTACAAAATATAAGTATCAACCTAATATCCATATTGATTGCAGTATTTATGAACTTACACATCGTGAAAACCATTCTACAAGGTCTTTATTAACATATTTTGTTATATATTTCTCATTTTGTGTTCATCCTTTCATTCGTCCATTTTTTGTATCCTCAACTATTAAATAAATAGATCTTCAATTTCACTATTCAACAGCACATATCTATGTGCTTGTAAAAATTCCATTTCTGTTAGTGTAACATTTGAGCTCCTCCCAACTGATCGGCCAATAGAATGAATGATTTTTGATTTCCCATGTATTTGAGATTGATTCAATGTGTCATCAACATGTCAAACAAGATTTAATCTTGTCTTAATGTCATCAAAGTATCTATAATAAAAGGTAATGCACTCCTCTCCCAAATAGTCTTCATAAATAGAGCCTTTAGTTTGAGATTTATTTTTCACGTATGATTTCAAATGACCAAGATATTTGTATAATAAAATAAAAAACATAACTATGTATTTAACAAAGTTCCAAGAATTATTTAATGAAATGAAAAACATATAAATAAATTACCTCTAAATTGGATACATCCATCGATAATGTATGTGGCCTCCTAATTTAGCTTCCTCAACCAAATGCACAGTTAAATGCATCCTGACAATAAAAAATGATGGAGGAAAGATCTTCTCCATTTCAATAAAGTGTCAATAAAAATAAATCATAAAGGTTATCAAGCTCAAATGGAGATATATTTTTCTCACATAGTTGTTTAAAAAGTGTGAAAAATTGCAGTACAATAGTTGTAACCCTTTTAGGTAATGATGTAGAGAATCCAATGGTAGTAACTACTGTAATAAAATATGTGAATCCTGGATTTTCAATCCATGTAACCTACAATTATTTTTGTCAACACATCTTGAGATGTTACTTGAATACCCATTAGATACCTTCACATATTTTAAAATTCAGTGGAATGTATCTTTATCCTAATTTTTCATTGTAAAAAATCCAAGAGAAAACTTTCCATTCTCATCTGGATAGAGATCACAGTTTATGTTAATTGCTTGTAAGTCTTTCCTAGAATTGAGATGATCCATTGACTTTCCATGCTTGTTAATCAATGTGAAGATGAAATTTTCTCAAACATTATTTTCAATATGCATCACATCAATATTATGTTGTAACAAATTAAATTCTCAACATATATGTTTGAAGAATATATGTTTTTTATTCTATTGATGTGTTCTGATTTCACTTGATGATTCACTTAGAACTCATTTCCCACTATAATTCAAATGATTCACCTTCCCAAAATATGTTTCAACATTTCCAAGTTGTTCCAATATTTTAGAACCTGTTAACAACTTTAAAGGTGGTCTATGAACAATGAAACCATTGAATTTTTACTTATTCAGCCAAAATCTATGATATGCATTGATAAATCTCCAATGACACAATAATCACCATTTCCTACTATGAGGTATTTATTGGGACTCTTCCCTAGAGGCCTATATGTTGGTTGTGATTCATGCTATCAAATTTGTTAAGATAAAATGCTGGAATAAAATTTGGATTGAGAGTGACTCCACCACCGTTATCCAAGCTATTTAGAATGGTTTAGTTCATCTTTCATGTCCTCTTACATAGTGATAGAAGATTTGACTTAACTCGCTTCTAGAGCTTACATACATTGCCACACATGCCTATAGGGAGGAAAACATGGTGGCTGATGGGCTTACCAATAAGGTAATCAACCTGAACATTACATAGAATTATTACTTGTCAGTTGATCTTCTCCCTCTCTATGAAAAAGATAGTAATAATATTTCCTCTTTTAGACTCATGTAGTTTACTTTCTTGTTTTTAATAAATTGTGGCTTGGTCATTGACCAAGGAATTGCCTTAAAAAAACTAATGGTCCACATTAGTGAAGATTTTATTTTGAACATTTCTCTAGAAGATTCATCATATGTCTCAACACCGTTACTCCATAACTCCTATAATTCTTCAAATAAAGGCTGAATATATACAACTATATCATTTCCATGAATTTTTTTAGGAATAATCATTTAAAGGATAAAAGAATTTTGTTTTATACACATCAACAGAGGAATATTGTAAGGGATCAAAACAATCAGCCCAATGCTATAATAGGTACTCAACGTCCGAAATGGATTGAATCCATTTGATGAAAACCCAATAGAACATTCCTAGTATCATATGAGAAATATGGATGTAACAAATCAAATTTATTCTATTATTATGAATCTCTTTGATGTCGCATTAACCCATCACTATTATTATCTACATAATTCCATTTCATGTGTTTAGAAATTTTCGATGACATGAATAATCTATGCAATTGAGGATTTAAAGGAAAGTAACACAAAACCTTTGTAGGAGTGTTCATTTTATTCTTCTTTATAGTATTATATTGATTCGAACTTCCAACATCACCCATTGACTGTTACCTAGAAGAAGAAGAAAAATTCAATCCTATCTACTTGAATCATCACCCTAATAAAGCATACAATCATTAGTACACACATGTATTTTTGTATAATTCAAAAAAATATTGTTAAGAACTATTTTAATATCATAAAAAGACTCAGAGATATTTTCTTCATGAAATGCATCATGAAAGAAATACAATATCATGGACATCGCCTTATTTGTAATTCCATGTAGTCTTTTGATATGGTACAACTTTAGAAAAAAAGAATTTTTTGAATATTTTAAACATCTAATATAAAACTCTTGATTTCCAACATCAAAAAAACTACTAAATGAATCTATCTTCTTCATAAAGTTTTATCTTACATTAATCTTCACATAATCTGGAGGAGGATCCAGTATTATCTTACAATATTTTTTTGGTTTTCCTATAGTCTCAAAAACATCACTTGTCATATTTCTATTTGTAGCACCCTCAACTAGTTATTCTAATATGTTTTGATGTTTTTCTTGGTGTCTTTCAATTCCAAATGCATCATTTATAAGTTTTTTCATTCCATTTACCATTTTAGATGAAGCTCAGAGCTCATTCTGTGGATTGGAAATAGTGTTAAACCTTTTCTCTAACGTTCGATTATTCATGGAAAATCCATCACAAATATTAATCAAGGAATTTTTTCAATATCAAGTTTTCAAAAACTTCATCTCTCTTCAACCATATTCTAAATTTACATTTAGTATATGAACATCTTATTCTCCCATTAATATATTGATTGGAAATTGAAAAATCATAAAACTCCTCCAAACCCTTATCATACTAAGGTGTGTTCCTCGGTAATGTGATCCAGATTTTATCTATATATATCATAATGTGCCTACACATTATTAAAAAAAATATAAAAAAATAACTATTACTAAATTGGTAGAGAGATTCATATAAACTAGTTAAAAAATTGTGAATATATTAAATATGGTTTTCCTACATAAATACATATGGTAAATAATGAATAATTTTTAAAAGTATCATTGAAATATATATACTATAGTTTTGAGGAAAATGATGTGTAAAAGAGTTACATTTTTCATTTTAAACAATTAAGAAACGCATGTGGGAAAAAACATGTTAAAATCCATTTTTAATAAAAACATTCTTGTGAGAAATCATTGAGAAAAAGTAACATAATCCAATTTAAATAATTGATTAGAGGACCAACATGATTCTCAAAAACTGCTAAGCTACTATCATGATACTATTTTCTAATGGATATATTTTGTAACATTTTTTTTCAATGAGTAAATTGGTGGATTAATGATGATAAAGGATGTGTTATTCAAATTTTATCCATTTTATGTATATCAATGGTTTTATTTATTTTATTTCTCTTAATTTCTTGAATTTAATTTTCATGTATGGATGAATATTTCATTAACCTTATCAGTGGCCAGTGGTAGTGAACAGAGAGATAGTGAGTGGTTGGGTATTACGTGGGCAATGTTGCTACTCTTATGAGGATCGGAAAATGATCAATTATGTTTATTATGAATCAATTAACATCATTGATTCCAACATTGAAAATTATGTTGATAATGAGCTTGAATTTATGGAAAATGTTAATGAGTTGTTCATCTGAGAAATGAACCGCTCTAAATATGACACATGAGTTCATGAAATCAAAGTTATTCTAGTAATATGGTAACTATAATGAGTTACCAGGTACCAGCAACATAATATTCCTTAGATAATGTGAAATAAAAATGTTTGACTGTATCTATTGTTCGCTTTCTACTTAAGGAAATTGAAACTCTTTCACAGATGATATGTTCAACTAACACAAAATTGTACTAGCGTAATTGAGGATGATCAATATTGAAGGATTAATTAGATATATTCTTATTGGGTATAAATGTACTCTTCCAATATATATTTAAATATATAGAACCACATAACTCATAAGAGTTGATATTATGCATTCAACCACGCCTCTTATTCTTAGCTAATGATTTTTGGAAACTGAATAAAATAAAAATACTAATAATATATATTTTTTTTAAAAATAATAAGGTAATGAACTCTACCCCATTTCATATAAAAAAATATATTAAAACCAAGAGTCAGTAAAGATCCACCCCATCTCCTTTGAGAACCAACCTGCAATGTATAAATTAATGTATAAAAAATCCACATATTACCTCAATTGGAGAGGGTATCTACAGATCAAAATGGGATATGTGGAAAGGTGCTAGATCGGGACTGGTAGTGAGGGGAGATGAGGTTCTAGCTCAGGACTAGAGGAGAGGGGTGGTGAGAAGCTAGGTCTGGACTGACAGTGAGGGGCGTCAAGGGTCTTGGGGGGAGCGAGGGTCGGGACTGGCGATGAGGGGCGGTGAGGGTCAGGATTGGTAGGCCATCAGGGGTTCGGGGAGGGGGGAATCAGGTGGTCGGGGTCATGGAGAAGTGTCCTGTGTGTACAAAAATTAAATGTTTCAGATAAGGTTTTCAATAAACCGATGCTAAATTCATTAAAAAAATTAGGGATGGTTTAATAAATTGCCACTAAGGTTTGATTTTGGTATAGTGTATAATGATTGTTTTATGATCTTGTGGATCAACCCTTCATTATTTTCATAATGTGAGTGAAATTCATAGAGTTATATATCCCACTAATGAATTGGTTAAAGATTAATATCTCATGAGATAAACTATGTTATAATTGGGAGTAAAGCTTGTTCAGTTTGGGACTATGTCAACTATGATAGCATTGGGAGTGAATGTTGACTACTATGATGTTTTGGGGAGTGAATCCAATCCACTATACATTTTTCAATTTAATCCTTAACTATAAAAGAAATTATTTTCAATGATTATTTGAATTCAATGAATCTAAATGTTATTACAATGTTATCTTATCATGGATCAAGCTATTTAATTCCTCTATGATTCACATCTTATGAACTTCAACATTTTTTACGATGACAAAATATTATGATCTATGATATATAGGGTATAGATTCTATGTTTTATGATCATGTACTCATACCCTTAGGCTCATGTTATTTTTATATGATCATTGATATCCCTCATTTTTAACCTTATTGAGCATCTAAGATCACACTTTGCTATATTTCTTTTCCTTAGGTGATAGAAAATTATATTGTGTATGATATGTCTTAGAAGGGTGTTAGTTTCGAAGAACATAGTGGTAGAGGTTGTAGTTCAATTTTTAACAAGTTGTATATATATCCATGTTTTAGAAGTCTCTCAACATTATGGTCATAATGAATGATTCCTAAAATAAAATAAATATTCAACTATTAAGACCTAATATCATTGAAGGAAAAGTATTGGTCGCTTAATTTGGTATCAAAGGATATATTTATTTATCCTTTGGAAACTAGTATGAGAAATTTTTAGTTATAAAATATAGGATAATCCAAACTATATGAGAACATTACAAGATATAGTAAAGAAATGAGTGTGGTTTTCCTATAAAAACATACATTTCTATATACTACAGGTCGACGTATTTTTTTTATATATGCATATAAGGGAAATAAACTCCAAAAGTGTTGGTGAGTATATTTTTTCCATCATTATGGGGTAACATGAGTGTACCCTTTTTTGACCCTAGTCTGAAAATATATGGGGATATGACTAAATTAATTAAAAATTTCATTATGGTCGATCATGAATCATTTCAATTGATAATGATCGTTAATGGACTATTTAAAACCTAAGGTTTCATTTATTGAAAATAATGAGTCTTTATTTTAATATTCTATAAGTGTTTTATCATGATTACATGGTTTTCAACATTGGGAACTATTTCAAACACTATGATTTTTTGGTTTTAGTCAATGGATTGAACATGAAGGAACCATGTTAATGTTAAATATGAGATGAAATTCAATGATTTAACTCTATAGTAACCAATTATTATTGGATATGGAATAAAAAATCATTTTTAAATTATTATACAACATTATTAAGCTACAAATCCTACTGAACATAATATTCAATAATGGGGGGACCATCATTCTATTAACCCCTCTATGAGTCAATGTCCATATTTTCTTAGTGGGTCTAATTATCCATTATTTTTTGACAAATAGATTAGCAGAAATGATAATATATTTTTCTTTTCCATGGATCAATGTATGAAAAAATAATTTTATCTATCTATTGTTTATACGGAGAATAATATCAATGGTGGAATCTTATCAACAATAAGAGTAAAAAGGATAAAATTGACCCCATAGAGTGGGATGACTTTAAGAGATTATTTTCCAATAAGTACTTGATGTGTATTATTAACAAAAGAATATAAAATGGATTCCTTGATCTAAAGTAAATAAGATGATGAATATGTTGGTTACTATGAGGAAACTTTCACAATACTTATGAGGTACACCTCTAGTATTATCATCCATAGAAAAGTAAGATTTATTGATTATTAAGTGGCTTAAAACCAAGTCTATAAATGAGTTTATCTATATGGGACTTTAGTATCTATAAATACCTATTTTTATGTGCTCTCATGATGGAAATTAAAAATTGAGTTACACATCAATATGATGTTTTTGATAATAAATTAAATATGGTATTTAAAATAAAATCTACAAAAACATGGAGGTATAATGATGATCATTACTTTATACTCTATTTGTGGAAGGAGACATGAATAAAACTATCCTAAGTGAATGTTAAATGTTTTCAAAATAAAAATCTATTCCATCGAGAAATAAAATGTCATTGTGATGTGAAAATTTTATATAAGGATACTAATAGAGTGTAAGATCCATAGAATTAACCACCCACACACTAGTGTTTCAAATGTATGTAGTATGGTAATTATTATAGCTAGTTCTCAAATATTATGGTTAGATATAATGATTAACAACATCCAAATCTACAACCTATAGAGAAAGTAAAATCTCATGCAATTAGTATTTCTAAGGAGGGGTAAGATAATGACATGGAGAAAGGTACACATATAATTAACTCTAGAACTATTATTGTCTTATTTGACTATGGATTTACCAACTCTTTTATAACTAAATAATTTTATAAAGCTATCATAATTCCACTAAAATGATTATATATTGAATTGGAATTAAAAACCACTAATGGTATGATGATAAAATATCAATTATAGGAATTTTATCCTATTGAAGTTTATGGGAATGTGCTTCCTGAAAATCTTGATATTCACCATTTAGTTTAATTTGATGTTTTTTTGGCATGGATTGAATTTCTTGGCTTAAATTCCACATCAATTTTTGAATAAGAGATGTGAAGTCAGATATTTTTAATAAAATTATTATTGTATATCAGTGTGATGATAAATATTAACATATGATAGAAATAACATTAATTTTAAGGGTCTTGATTACTTTTAAAAAGGGGTGTTTATCTAGGATGGTTGGGGGAAAATTAACTTCGATTATGTGTCTATTGTGAAGGATTTTGTTGACATATTTTTTCCATAGTTCCCCAATATTATATTGAATTGTGAAGTTGAGTTCTCAATATAACTCATACATGGTGTTGTCTCAATTTTAAGTACTCCCTATACAATTGACCAGATTGAGATGTTGGAATAAAAGAAGCAAATCTAGGAGGATATTAACAAGGGATTCATTTAGCCATGTGTATCACCTTGGTGTGCACATATTTGTTTTGATATTAATAAATGTAGATTGATGCATATATTTATTGATTATTTATTACTAAACAAGATGGAAATCAATAACAAGTATCCTTAAAAACATATTAATGACTTTTCTGGTCACTTGTGTGAGGTTGAATACATTTCCAAGATTGAACATCATTATGGATATCATAAATTAAGGGTAAATAAGGAGGATATACCCAAGAATAAATTTCGTACATGGTATGGACACAGATATTATATAGTTATTCATTTTTTATTACTATTTCATTAACTATATTAATGGATTTCATGAATGGAGTCTTTAAACATTTTTTTGACCATTCTGTGGTAATCATTATAGATGATTTAGTTATATATTCAAATAGAAATTAAGGGCTTGAAGATAACTTGAGGATTTCACTAAGGAACATAAGTAATGACAATCTATATGGAAATTTTACAAATAGATATTTTCTATTGTAAAATATTTCATTTTTGAGTCATATAATCTTAATAGAGGGTATATCAGTATGTCCATGAAAGATTGAGGCTATTGAACATTGGCCCAGACCAACCACATTGACTAACATCCATTGTTTTCTAGGTTTGGATGTATATTATTATAATTTTGAAAAAATAAATTGTATGAATGTCTTTTCCACTCACCTAGTTATCTCAGAATTATTCTATGTTCCTGTGGATAGAAGAATGTGTTGAAGATTCAAGGAACTGAAGAGAATAATAGTCATTGAACCTGATCTTATATTACCCTACAATGGGCAAGGTTCTGTAATCATTATTGATGAATCAATGAAGGGACTATTATTTTTCTCATAATGAATGATATGGTGATAGCTTATGCCTCGTTAAAATATACGAAATATGAGAAACATTACCCTAATCATGATTTGGAGTTACCCATGGTATTTTTGAATTAAAGATATGGTGGTATTGTCTTTATGGGGAAGGTGTTATTTATATACTAATTGTAACTGTTTAAAATATATGTCTACTCAAACAAAGCTAAACATGCACCATAGAATATTTTTAGAGTTTATTAAAGATTATAACTTCTCAATACATTACCATAATGGAAATGATAATAGATACTCTAAGTTGAATGGATCATATTTTTATATCTATAATGAGGACCACAAGAGTTCCAATATTACTAAATTTGAAATGGATGGATCTTGAAATCTTGAAGGATGGGGAGAAATATAATCTTTCTCAAATTAGTGTTCAACTATCTATACCAAGAAATTTTAAATTGTAATATAAGGAATATTTGTCACTAGAAAAGAATATGAGAAATTTTCATATGATTAACCTTGATTGGGATTGAATTTTATGGTTCCTAAACCGTATTTGTGTTTTGTCCAAACCAGATTGGAATAAGAAGTTATTTTAGGAGGCTCGTAGATCTTAATTCTCTATCCATCCTTTATGTTGTAAGATGTATAAAAATATGAAAGACTATTTATGGTGGGAATGCGTGATGAGATATAATGCAGGGTTTGGATATTAGTGATTTTTATAGTAATAAGTTATGGTTGAGAGAAAACATTATAAGGTATGTTATAACTATTACCCATTCCAGAATGGAAATAAGAAAAAGTCACATAGGATTTTGTCATCGGACTCCTAAAAATGTTAAAATACATAATTCAATTTATTTCATAGTGTATATCCAAACAAATTCTACATAATTAATTTCTATCAGAGAAAATATTTTCTTAGGAAAAAATTACTATGATATACATTAAGGAAGAGGTAATGTTGCATTGAGAACAAAAAACAATTTTATCAAATTAGGATCATAGGATTAACCAAATGTTATGGAAAAATATTTAGTATGATCTATATATAGAATTCTTTTTTATAACATCACACTATCATCAGATATATGGTCATCCTGAGATAGAAATTAAAACCCTACAATATTTTTTTAGATTCTATCCATTATATTTCTAAGGTTTTTGTGATCAAAACCATCCTTTAGTTTTGATTTAATACAACAATACCATTAACTCAAGCATAGACATGGCTCCATATGAATTAATCTATGAAATGATTTATAAAACTCCCAAGAGTTGGGATGAAGTTAGAGAAATAAATATTTTTGGACAAGAGTATTCTGAGGAAATATTAGAGAAAGTTAGAGAGATTCGATAGCATAGTAAGGTTTCTTAGATAATAAATTAAATATAAAATGAGAATTTTCAGTTATATTTCAAGTATGAAGGTAGTCAAAATGTATTCCTATGAATTTATATGTTGAAAAAGTTTATGAGACTCTAGAATACAAGAAATATGATCTCTAGGTATATGATCCCCTTAAAGATTCTTAATTGATTAGGGTTAGTAGATTATCGCAAGGTGCTTCCATTGAACACGTATCATGTTCATGATATTTTCCATGTATCTCTCATAAATAAATAAATTATAGATCCTTCACTTGTAATAAAATTTATTTGTCATATCATTGATTATTTATATGTCTTATGATGAACAACACGTATAAAACTTTGACTATAGAGGGAAAGTTCTATGGAATAAGACCACTCAACAGGTTAAGGTTCTCTGGCATAATCAATAAATTTAAGAAGATACATGGGAACCTAATGATGAGATAAATCCAATTTATTATAAATTTATTACATCAAATTAAATGTAAATATAAATTAGAATTATTTTAATTGGGTGTACAATGCAACACTCAAATATTTTTTGATGTTTTTCTCTTTATATAAATTTAATTTATTTGATATCTAATGAAGTGAAATATACATATTGTTATCACCTAGTTGTTCAATTGGAAGGAATGAAAAGTAATAACTAAATTATATAAATTATGTGGTTTCAAAATGTATAAAATAAATTCATTGGTTATCAATTCATTAGAAATGAAAACAAAAATGATGAAAATTAAATGTTTTTTTGAAAAACTATATCTATGCACGCAATGTGTTTTTTCTTAATAAATAAAATTAATCATTACTAGGGAATTATTTTAATTAATTTTATATATTATATATACATTAAAATGTTTTATCATTAATCTCATAATTTTTTAGGTATGTGATAAGAATATATCCAATTTCAGGTGTAAAAACTATATTTTTCTAAAAAGTGATTTTATATTAAAATAAATTTTTTCCCACTTTTAGAATAAATATTTAAAAAAACTTAAAAACAATATCAAAAAAATATTTCTAAAAATTTATTATAGTTAGTGTTTGGGAATTTTATGAATATAATAATTTTTTTATGAATAGTGAAAAATAATTTTTTAAAAAAGTTTATTTTTTTCTGAAGAATTTAAAAGGATAAATTTTTATAGATTGTATTGAAAGTAAAATTAGTTTAATTATATTATTATTAATCCAATTTATGTCAATGGACTCAATTTTATGTTGAATATTGATATAAAAAGTATCTATACATAAGAAATCTTTTTTTCTTTGGAAAACCACTCTTCAGCTTGCTTACATGTTAAGTTTAAAATTAAATTATACCACTTGTATGATTTTAATTTGATAAAATGGATTAAATATTTTAAATAATAATAATAAATATTAGCTATTAGGATTAACATAATTTTTTCAATAATGATTTTCCAAAAATGTTAAATGTTGTCACTATGGTTAAGGATAAAACTGGTTTACTGGGGCTTAAACCAGGATAAAAGGGTTTTTATTCCAATTAAACATTTATAAATCCTTTTGGGTGGAAAATTTTACTTATAATATCAGAAATTTTAATCTGTGACAAATAGTAATAATTTTCCATTATACTGGATTTATTATATTTTATACTTTTAGGATTTTCATAGTGGGTCCTCTACCCCACATATAAAAGGAAGCCTCTTATTCTATCCTATCCACCCATAAAGAGACCTTTTTTGGGAATAAACTATTGAAATATCTTCTATATATGCCTATAAATTTTTTAAAGTACCTATTTTGTTTATGAAAACATCCTTGGAATGTATTATGTATAATCGTAAAGAGGTTTTTTGAAGAAGAGGTACAGTTCTTAACCATCCATTTTCATTTTATTCCTTTTTATACCACCATAAAATTATCATTATCCAGGATGAAATTATAGCACCAATATTTTACATATAAGGATATGTTATTATTTTTATTTCATTACATATATCCATTTACTCTTTGATCAAATGTCAAATAAATCTTTTGATAGTGTGTACGAAAAACTACCACCTCGCAAACTGATGTAATTCTTTTTCCATCACCACCTATAATGGATAGATATAATGAATAATTTAACATTTATTTATGATATTAATCACGAAATAAAAATTTTGGAATTAAAATACCCAATATACCTTGTTACCTTCAAATATATTGGAAATCCATAACACCGCATGTGTATATGTGTCAATTATAACCTCAATGAAACGATGCAGTTTTTTTAATTTAATTTTTAAAATAATGGTAATTTTGGTAGATTTAATGAATATATGTGATATATATGAAATAAAAAAGATTATTTAAAGGTTTTGTTTTAATTTCCCTTCATTCCATTCATCTATTAAAAATGGAGTCAATATTCATGCATACTTACGCCCTACCATCTCTAGGAATGGTGTAATTCATTTATTTAACTCTAAATTTTAAGGATAATAGTAAATATATATATGTATATATTTAATATATATTATATTAATTTAATTATTAACATTCTTGATATGACGAAAAAATAATCAATATTCAAGGAAAAAATCTACTAAACTATAACATAAATGAAAAGAAAAGAAGTTATCACATTAAAGAGTGATTTTAATAAAGGCTTGTTAATAAATGAGTGGTAAAAGGTTATAAATGGATCATATATAGAATGATATATATGAGTATTTATTTTTTTAAAAATTATAATAAATCTATATTTATTATACATGATGTTTTAACAAATATGAAGGAAGTTGAACATAAGGTAAGGGATTTCCATCTCATAATTATCTCCATGGGAAAAAATCCATATTCACCACATGTTTCAATTATGTTGTTTATATAATTCCGATGAATATATTTTATCTTTATTATTATAAAAATTATGGGATATAAATATAAATCTATGTTTATTTCTTTCATGGGGATTATGATTCTTATAAGAACCTGGTTCTTCTTCTTGAGGTATGGGTTTCTTCTTTTCCTTTTTCCTTTAATATTTTTGAGAAAATAAGGAAAATGGGGGAATCCCAAATTTTGTGGGTACACGCCTTGTAATTTTCCAAACATCGTGTACTTTTGCCGTGTGGGATGAGTACACAGGGCATGTAGGTCTGTCGATGATGAAGGGTGTAAAAACTGACTACACGCCATGTGCTTAGTATATAAATGCCTTGTAATTAGTCAGTAGGTGTTGTGGGAGTATCCGCTAGCATAATGATAGTATACGCCATGTACTTAGAAATACATGTCGCGTAATCATGTCAACAGATGAATAGTGAGGCGGTGGAAAGTGGCCGCCATAGGAACAGTTAAAAATGAAAAGTACACGCCGTGTACGTGAGAGTACACTCTGTGTAGTTTTGTTTTTTTTTGTTATAAACTGGAAGTAGCCTCATCTTTCGACAGAGGAAGCTTAGAATTCATTTGGAGCACGGGAGAGAGGGCCAGAGCTTATAGGATCTCCCAATAGTTCACCAGAACCCAGATTTCTTTGCCAATGGTCTCGTTTGAATAGTGAAGGTGAGTTCTTCCCTCTCCTTGTGTGGTTCCTTCTAATTATTTCCCGAGGGGAAGTTATTTGAGTTTGAACGGGTAGTTTTTAATCCTAGATCTACGTCGTTCTTGGGTGTTTTGGGAGGCACTGTTCACGTATACTGATTAGAGGAGATCAAGGTAGGTGGTATGATGTTTAATTCCAGCTGTCATGTTGTTTTTATGTACCGTTGTACTACGCACCCATGTTTGGGGTGTTGTATGGCTGAGGACTCGATGAATTAAATACCTAAAATTTCATAGGTAATTTAACGAATAAGTATAAATTTCTGTTTCGGATCGTTACATTGATCCAGGGCCAACCCGTGGGTGTGTTTCCCTTGTTTAGATGTTTGACCAGGATAACCGAGGGTATGTCGTGACTATAGAATGATTTGAGTTTTCTTGAGAGAAAATGTATATTAATTTCTTTCTTATGTGTTGGGCTCGGCCCGGTTGCTTGCTTAGCCTGAAGGGAGTGTTTTTTTAGCCTGAGGGCAGTGTTTTTCTTAGACTGAGGGTAGTGTTTTGAATAGACTAAGGGAAAGGTTCTATTCTCCTGAGGGAAAGGCTAGAGGGAAAGTTTTTTTTAGCCTGAGGGTAACGTTTCATATGCCTGAGGGTCATAGCTTCCATGACTGGGGGTAATCACTTGATGGTTTTGTTTCTGTTCAACATGAGGTAAAGATTCTGTTTAGCCTGAGGGCAATATTTTGTTTAGCCTGAGGGAATGATTCTATTTATCCCAAGGAAAAAGGTTCTTATGTCTGAGGTTATTGTTTACGTTGTATATTCACTGTGGTGATTTCACATGTTATACTTGCCAAGCTAAAGCACAGGCTTTGTAAAATTTACCTTCTACTTGTTAGATAGGTTGTTGTGGTTTTTTTTCAGCATTGTTTAGGAGATTGTTGGCTGAGGCTGAGTCTCAGAAACTTATAATTAAATTATATTGAATTGTTAAGTAATAATTAAATGTAAATGGAACTGGTAGGATTAGCTACTTTTGAGTACCTCCTAGTTTACTATATTTCATAATTACATATTGTTGTTGCACAAATTCACTGTAAGTTGGGCACGAACCATTGGTGGTTTCCTATTGGGATTTATTTCTCACACCCTATTTGGGTCATGTCTTGGTCCCAAACAGATTATATTGTTGCAGGAGTTGATAAGGTCAAGAGTCCCTATACAGGTACTTGATTTTTGCAGAGGAGTAGGAGAGCATGGGACTGAGCTTAGGCTTGCGATGCTGCTGAGTTCCTTCTGCACTTTTTTTCTTTGTTTTGCTATATTTTTCCCTTATACTATATTGTTTTAGATTGAAGTGTATCCTTTTTTGGATGCTTTCTTATACATAGGGACATTTTTCATCATTATATATAATTGTTGGTCATTTCTTTACTCTTGTACCGTTGTCCATTTCAGGTTAGTATTGTTTACTTCTTCCATTATTGCATGTTTATATTTCTCCGCTACGCTACACTTTGACAAATGAGGGAATAGTTTCCCCACTATCAGACCTGGGTCCTCGCTGCTAGTCGGTAGCCTCTGGAATTTGGGGAAATGCACTTGAGTTCATGTGACCCACTGGGTTTGGGGCACCCGTTAAGTGGAACCTGGATTCGGGACATTACAAAGTGGTATCACAGGGATTTTCTTTTCTCTGAGTTATTATATTATTTGGTGATGATGGAAAGAGATAGACTGTTAAGGGGTTTGTTAATAACTATACCTAGGAGTAGCTACCCCGTGTATAGGTAAAGGCCGGATTACCACAAATTAAATTGTGATTTTCTATTTATGATTTTTACAATTGATTTGATTTTCACCATTGGGTGACGCACTTGTGGTGTGCTATTTATATTTTTATACTGGGTTATTTTTAGTTGCAACCTGATGAGATGAGGGTATGCCATCTCATGCATCATTTAGGCACATATTAGAATCACATGCGATGCATAGTTTCCATGCCATGTAGGTGCATTAAAAAAATTGAATTCTGTTGTGATAAATGTTGTGCTAAAAAATGAATATTGTTGTGATAGATGCCTTAGTAAAATACTTGGTATTTGATAGGGTATTGTTATGTAAGGTTTTTAGAATACGCTCCAAAATTTGGTTCTTGAAGATTTTGGGCCCTCATCAACCGGAATTTGGTGGATCATTGCCTTGTTTACTTGGTTATAACACGTATAATATGCCAATATTTGATTCGCGGGGAGTATGGGCCCTCACGGATCGGAATTTGGCATTTAAATGTTGGTTTCAGTGTTTTTTATGGGCTCTGGAGTAGTTTCTAAGGCTTATTGTCTCGAAAAACCTAGAATACACACCATGTAATTTTGACTACACACCATATACTGTTCTATTCGGGAAGGGAAAAAAATTGAAGTACACATTGTGTACTATAAGTACAAGCCATGTAGTTCATGACCATGTCACAGGCTGTGTAGGCAGAACACGGGGATTGGAAAAACTCTAGAGGGAACACGCCTTGTACCAATTGTACATGCCGTGTTGTGTTGACCATGTGTCCTCCGTGAAACTAACAACAAGAGCGGAGAAAACTTCGCATAAACACACTGTATCACTTTCGAACACGCCATGTAGTTTAAATTGGGAATCTGGCTGTGTAACTAACAACACGGGTCGGTGTTATCCTTTTTAGTACACACAGTTTCCATAAGGAACACGCCTTATAGTGTGATCTGTGTATCTGGTCATGTCACGAACAACATGGGTCGATAATGCTCATCTAGTACACGTTATGTACCGAAGGGAAATGCAGTGTAGTCTTGACCGGTGAGAGACTATGTGGACTTGACCATGTGGCTAGGAAATCAGGGTGGTGTACACACCGTGTGTGGATGTAAAAATCCGTGTATTGTTAGCCGAGTATCCATCCGTGTCACTAACAACACAGGTAATTGGAATCTAAGTCGTACACATCGTTTCAATGTGGAACACGCCATGTAGTTTGAGTTGTGTACCTAGTCATGTTGTAGAGAACATGGGTCGATGAATCTCATCTAGTACACACCGTGTAGCCTTTATACACACTGTGTAGTCTTGTTCAAAGGAGAGTTATGTGGCTAAGCCATGTAGAAGGACTCGGGTAGGGGAATAAAATTCAAGAACACGTCGTGTGTGTGGCCAATACGCCGTGTGTTTGGGGTGTTACCTGACCAGTTTTGGCAGAAGTACATGCCAATGTGAAAGACTTAAGGGAACACGTCATGTAGTTTTTATACACCCCGTGTAGTCTTGTTTTGAAAAACTTGAATGATTTCTTTTCCTTGTTCCCTTCTTATGCTTTTGGTTCTTAGTCCTTGATGATCTTACTCTAAGGTTCTTGTTTGACCTTGTAGAGTCATGTCGCTGAGACGACCACGAGTTTTTCACCAAGGGATCAGAAATGATTATACTACAGAGACGATAGGCTACAGGCTACTGATGGATCCTCCAATAGAGACAGATATGGTGCTAGCCATTATACTGGACATAGGCACAGATGCGCAGTTCTGTGAAGGCTTCATGCAGTTCATGCAGACCTTCCAAAGAGAACCAATGGTTGCCACATCTATGGCAGAGCTAACATGTATATTCTAGCCATAGTATCTACCTATTTTTTCAAAGGATGTAATACCACGGGCTATAGAGTCTTGGATGGGTTCTATGCACACTAATTTCTAGCATTTATAGACGCCTCTAGGGCGGAGGGTTAAGCTCGCTACTTACATGCTGCGTGATTACACCAAGAGATGGTGGGATGTTACCACCCAAACTTAGAATCCCCGAGACCTAGAATGGGAAGATTTTCAAGTATTCTTCTATGACCTTTTCTTCCTAGAGATGCTGAGGGTAGATCAATCTCGGGAGTTCATGAATCTACAGCAGCGCGCCATGTCAGTGATGGACTATTCTGCTCGCTTCACCGAGCTACAGCGCTTTGCACCTGTTCTGGTGGGAGATGAGACGTTGAGGGAATGATGCTTTTAGGATGGTCTTTGATATGACATCCAATCACTAATGAATGTTTTTAGGTTTCCAACAGTGCATGCCATTGTGAACTAGGCACTGATTATAGATCGGAACCTACGGGATGCTAGCGGTGCAGGCCAGGGTAGTTCAGGACCATTTTCAGGTACTATCTCTTCTGGTAAGAGGAAGAGGCAAATGGATTTCTCTCACAGTGGCTGTACTAGCAAGAAGACTTCTACAGGTGGCTCGTTGATGTGTTACCAGTGAGGTAAAGAGGGGCACAAGATACCTCAGTGCCCACATGACCCAGTGGAGTGCTGAGCTTATGGAAAGATGTGTCATCTACAACATTATTGCATGGCGTTTCCACCAGTGGCTAGTGAGAGGGGTTATGTGCGGACTCTGCATGCTAGAGAAGGGTCAATATCTTCTCACCAGTCAGGGAATTGGAACACGTTAGGACGTTCAGGACATGGTGGTGGTCATGGTCGTGGTAGCCAGACACCAAGATCTCAGAGACAACAGGGGGGTCAGCTCAGGGTAGCCAGGTTGTGTCGTAGGTCCGCGGCACTGTTCAGGAATATGCAGTGCAATAGACCCAATAGGATTAGGATCCCAGACCTTCTACATTTAGAGGTACTATTATAGTTTCTTCTTTTTTGTGAGCATTACTTTTCAATACTGGTGCTACAAATAGTTTTATATTTGTGCCCATTGTAGAGATCCTTGGGCTCTTTGTTTCTTCTTCTTCTAATGTTATGATGCTAGACACTCCATTGGAAATTAAAACTGTAGGTGTGCATTAGTGCAGGGAGTGCCCCATAGATGTTGGTGGGTGTCACTTTCTATGGGACCTCTATGTATTAGAGATGATGATCTATGACATCATTCTCAGGATGGACTGGTTGGTACCCTTCCAATCCTTTGTAGACTGCTATCGTCGCAAGGTGAGTGTCATGTCACCAGAGGGCAGAGAGCATCTATACACAGGCGAATGGGATGTCCAAGCGATCCGAGCTTAACCCGAGCATCGTGGGTGAGGTGGTGTGACAGCCCGGATTGCGAGTTTATATCTGGATGACCAGGGAACTTGTCCGATGGATTTCCCTCCAGTGCTTGATCATTTCAGGGATGTATTCCCAAATTCCATTTCAGGTCTACCTCAGGAGTGAGAGGTGGATTTCTCTTTTGGGTTTCTGCCAAGAACAACACTGGTGTCCATTCCTCCTTACAGGATGGATACACCAGAGTTGCAGGAGCTCCAGAGGCAGTTGGAGGAGTTGAAGGCAAAGGGTTTCATCTAACCCAATACTTCTCCTTGGGGTTTTCCTGACCTATTTACAAACAAGGCAGATGGTATCCTCATACTTTTCATGGATTATCAAAATCTAAACCAGTTTACAGTTAAGAACTGATATCCCTTTCCTAGGATGGATGATAATTTTGATCCACATGGAGGAGAAAGAGAGTTCTCGAAGATTTAATTGAGATATGGATATCATGAGTTGCGTGTTAGACCTTAGGACATACCACTTACAAATTTTTAGAGAATATATAGTCTATACGAGTACTTGGTTATGCTGTTCAGACTCATGAACGTTCCATAAATTTTCATGGATCTGATGAATCATGTGTTCCACCCTTATCTGGATTCTTTTGTGGTAGTCTTTGTGGAAAATATCTTGGTGTACTCTCACACTTTACATGACCATGTTACCCATCTTGATATTGTATTGAGTACACTGAAAGAGCATCAGTTATATGCTATGCTCTCAAAGTCCCACTTTTGGATGGACCAGATAAACATCCTGGGTCATATCATCTCAGAGGCACGAGTTGCAGTAGACCCAGATAAAGTGAGGGTAGTAGTTTCCTGGGAGAAGCCTAAGAACGTGTTCGAAATACGGAGTTTCATGGGGTTGGATGGTTACTACAGGTTCTTTATACAGGACTTATCCCGCTTAGAAGCGTCGTTGATGGGTTTGACTAATAAGGGTGTGAAGTTCGTTTGCTAAGCAGCTTTTGAGATAACCTTTCAGGAGCTGAAGGGAAGGTTGACCTCAGCACCAGTCCGGATAGTTCCAGAGAAAGGGAAGAGCTATAGAGTTTACTATGATGCGTCAGGTATTGGGCTGGGAGCAGTGTTGATGCAGGGCGATCGAGTAGTTGTGTACGAGTCTTTGCAGTTGAGGCCACATGAGAGGAATTACCCGATGCATGATCTTGAGTTAGTTGTAGTTGTTCATGCATTACATTGTTGGATAAATTATCTCTTGGGAGAACATTTTGTGGTGTTTACGGACCACAAAAGTTTGAAATATATCTTTACCCAGCATGACCTGAATCCGAGATAGTGATGGTGGGTTGAATACCTTCAGTCCTTAGACTTTGAGCTTGCCTATACACCTGGTAAGGGTAACACAGTTGTAGATGCATTGAGAAGGAGGACTCAGTTACAAGCAGTGCAGGAGGCTAGTGGTGAGTGGAAGCTCAGGGCTTTGTTCTCTGAGATTCATTTGGAGGTGCACGATAGTCAGGGGCGAGCCTATCTTAGATCCTTAGTTGTGACTTCAACCCTCCTTTATATAGTGATGAAGAGATAGCTATCCAATTCAGAAGGCCTAGTTCTATGGGAGTTGGTGGAAAGTGAGGACCCTCCTCTTGGTTAGACAATAGGTGATGTTGGGGTACTGCGTATCCATGGATGAGTGTGGGTTCCAAGGGATATATGCGAGGATTTGATGTAGGAGTTTCATGATTCATCTTGGGTAGTGCATCTTGGAGTTACCAAAATTCACGGTGACATGAGATGTCAGTATTGGTGGCTGAGTATGAAAAGAGAGGTAGCTGGTTTTGTTATGAGATGTTCCACCTGTCAGAAGGTGAAGACGGAGCATAAGAGGCTAGACGGAATGTTACAACAATAACCCATTCCATAGTGAAAATGGGACGATGTTGTGATGGACATCATGATAGGGTTGTCTAGGTCACCTTGAGGTAGTGATGTTTTGTGGGTGGTTGTGTACAGACATACGAAGGTAGCTCACTTTTTTCCGATCAAGGAGACCTTCGGTGTTGACGAGCTCGGGAAGTTTTATATCCGAGAGGTAGTAATTCTACATGGGGTCCCACGTTCTATCGTTTCAGATAGGGACACCCATTTTACATCACGTTTCTGGTAGAGTTTTCAGAGGGCACTGGGTACAAAGGTACTTTTGAGCACAGCCTACCACCCTCAAACCGATGGCTAGTCAGAGCGTACAATACAGGTGCTTGAGGACATGTTGTGTTCTTGCGTCCTAGACTTTGGGGGCTCTATGGAGAAGCACATACCCCTAGTCGATTTTGCCTATAATAATAGTTTTCATGAAACTATTGAGATGCCACCTTATGAAGATTTTTATGGTAGGTCATGTCGATCACCCTTGTGCTGGTTGGAGGCAGGTGAGGCAGCATTATTGGGACCATGTCTCATGTAGGAGACTTCAGAGCAGGTCCAGTTGATACAGAAGTGGACAGCTACTTCACAGTCTCATCAGAAATCTTATACTGATTGTCGCAGATGACCTTTGGAGTTTGTGTTCGGGGATTAGGTTTTCTTATGTGTTTCACTGAGGTTAGGACACAGGCAGATCGTGACACAGGGTAAACTTTCACTGAGATATGTGTGTATATTTGAGATTCTGGAGAGATTTGGGATGGTTTCCTATCGGTTGTAGTTACCACATCGGTATCGGGCCATTCACGTTGTCTTCCATATATCTCAAATGTGCCATTATCACTCAGACTCATCTCATGTCTTTCAGCCCGAGGAGGTTGAGCTTCAGGCCAATGAATCCTTTGATGAGCATCTGATTCGAATTGTTGATAGAAGAAAAAAGTTTCTCCATGGCCGGTCAGTTCCTCATATATGGGTGCTATGGAAGCATGGCTAAGTGTAGGACGAAACGTGGGATTGGGAGACTAACGTACATGCTCAGTGGATAAAGTTGTTTTCAGTTTTATCTTCACCACCCGTGAAAGGGCAATTCACGGACGAATTGGTTTAAGGGGGAAGTTTTTAAGAACCCGGTTCTTCTTCTTAAGGTAAGGGTTTCTTCATTTCCTTTTTTACATTATTATTTTTAAGAAAATGATGAAAATGGGGAAAAACCAAAAAAAATTAGGTACATGCCATGTACGTTTCCACACGTTGTGTACTTCGGCCGTGTGGGATGAGTACCCAGGGCATGTAGGTCTGTCAATGATGAAGGGTGTAAAAACTGACTACACGTTGTGTACTTAGTATATACACACCATGTAATCAGTCGGAAGGTGCGGTGGGAGTAGCCGCTAGTGGAAAGATAGTACACACCTTGTACTCATAAATACACTTCGTTTAATCATGTCAATAGATGAATAGTGAGGCGGTGGAAAGTGGCCGCTAGAGGAAGAGTTCAAAATAAAAAGTACACGTTGTGTACTTGAGAGTACAAGCTGTGTAGTTGTGTTTTTTTGTTATAAACTGGTATTAGCCTCTTCTTTCAACAGAGGAAGCTTAGAATTCATTTAGAGTATGGGAGAGAGGGTCAGAGCTTGGAGGAGCTCCTGATCGTACACCGGAACTAGGATTCCTTCACCAATGGTCTCGTTTGAAACAAATGGGTGAGTTATTCCCTCTACTTGTTTGTTCCCTTCCAATTCATTCCCAAGGGGAAGTTATTTGAGTTTGAATGGGTATTTTTTAATCCTAGATATATTCCGTTATGAGGTGTTTTGGGAGGCGTCGTTCACGTATACTGATCAGAGGAGATCAATGTAGGTGGTATGACGTTTAATTCCAACTATCCTTTTGTTTTTGTGTACTATTGTGATACACACACATGCTTGGTATGTCGTATGGCTAAGGCCTTGAAGAATTAAATACCTATAATTGCATAGGTAATTTAATGAATAAGTATAAAAAAAAATTTGGGATCGTTGTATTGATCCAGGGCCACCCCATGGGTGTGTTTCCCTTATTTAGCCGTTTGGCCAGGATACTCGAGGGTATGCCATGATTATATCATGATTTGAGTTTTCTTTAAAGAAAATGTATATTAATTTCTTGATTATGTGTTGGGTATGGACTGGTTTCTTGAATAGCCTGAAGGCAGTGTTTTTCTTAGCCTGAGGGCAGTGTTTTTCTTAGCCTGAGGGTAGTGTTTTGATTATCCTGGGGGCAAGGTTCTAATCGCCTGAGGGAAAGGTCTGAGGGCAAGTGTTTGTGTATCCTGAGGCTAATGTTTCATATGACTGAGGGTTGTAGCTTCCATGGCTGAGGGAAATCACTTGAGCGTTTCGTTTCTATTCAGCATGAGGGAAAGATTCTGTTTAGCATGAGGGAAAGATTCTATTTAGAATGAGGGAAAGATTCTGTTTAGCCCAAGGGAAAAGGTTCTTATGTATGAGGTAACTATTTACATCGTATATTCACTATAGTGATATCAAATTTATACCTTCCAAGCTAAAGCATCGGAATGGTATTGTTTACCATCTACTTGTTAGATAGCTTGTAGTGGTTTTTGCTGCATCATTGTTTAGGAGATTGTTGGCTAAGGCTGAGTCTCAGAAACATATAATTCATTTAAATTGAATTGTTAAATAATAATTAAATAGAAATTGAACTAGTATGAGTAGTTTATTTTGGGTACCTCCTAGTTTACTGCATTTCATTATTGCATACTGATTTTGAATAATTTCACTGTCAGTTGGGCATGGACCTTTGGTGGTTGCCTACTGGGATTTATTTCTCACACCCTGTTTGGGTCATGTATTGGGCCCAAATAGATTATATTTCTGTAGGTGTTGATAATGGCATAAGTTTCTATACAGGTACTTGATTGTTGCAGAGGATTAAGAGAGCATGAGACCGAGCTTAGTCTTGCGATGCTGTTGAGTTCCTACTGCACTGTTTTGCTTTGCTTTTCTGTATTTGTCCCTTGTACTGTATTGTTTTAGATTGTATTGTATCCTTTTTTGGATGCTTTCATAGACTTAGGGACATTTTTCATCATTATATATGTTTTTTTCATTTATTTACTTCTGTATTGTTGTCCATTTCAGCTTAGTATTTCTTACTACTTATGCAATTGCATGTTTATATTTCTTCATTGCGCTACACTTTGACAAATTATGGCATAGTTTCTCCACTATCAGACATGGGCCCTCACTACTAATCGGCAGCCTCTCATGTTTGGGGAAATGCACTTGAGCTCATGTGACCCACCAGGTTTGTGGCACCCGTTGAGTGGCACCCAGATTCGGTATGTTACAATTCTAGTATTACCAAAGTGGTGAGAGTTTTATATTACAATCTAATTGATTATCAGCATTGATTATGATTAAGATTAAATTGTTAAAATTATATAATATAACTCAAAATAAATTAAAGAAATTTATTCTCCTCTAGTTATTTATTGATTATACATATTATCATTTCATTTTCTTATTATTATGAAATAATGATACTAACATAATGCTTTTGAGATTTAAATGACTTTGTTTTTCACTTCAGTTGAAAATAATTTTTCTTCAATGTCAATGTTTTATAAAAAATGCTTTCATCAATTTTATAATATTTTCAAATCATTATTTAAATCCATATATACCCATGATTTAATTGTAAAAAAATTAAAAATGAATATTTTCCCATTTTCTGAAATGATATGCTTTTGACAATAATATAAAATTGGAAAATATTTTTTTAATGTACACAGAATTAATGGGATTCTACACCATCATAAAGACTATATATTTTAATGATTTCTCTATATGTTTACCATGTTAATTTCAAAGAATTTTTTTCCATAATATTTTTGTTTTTTTATATTTTTTTTATATTATTTCAATATGAAAACATTATTTTACTCCGAAAATGTTCTATGTGAACCTTTAAATGAATTCTACATATAAGATGGCATACATAGATTTTAGTTCTTTCTTACTAGGGATATGATCCACTAATATCATCCTTTTCATTTATCTATATGATTTATTATTATGTTTATTAGATGATTATGAAACACATTTTTTTCAGTGGGTTATGATTTGATGAATTGATGACATGTTTATGAAAACTGTTTCTTTTCCAAGGGTTAATCCATGATTAAATATATATGGAACTCCTTTATTTTTCACAGGTTATTGGGTGATGAATATTTTCTTATCTTGTGGTAGACATTTATATGATTTTCATTATGTGATGGGTGGGACCAAAATTATATATCCCATAAATTAATTGGAGAATGTTTTATATCTCATGAGATAAACTAGACTAGAATGGATAGTTAACCCCGTTATGTAAGGGACTCTATCCACTATGATATTCTAGAGAGTGTGACTTGACTACGATGATGTTATAGGGAGAGAATGAAATCTAATATGATAGTATTTGAAGTAAGCCTTGACTATTTTATCTTATTTTTGTATTCAACAAATCTATTTATAATTCAAATGTTATATTCTCATAGATTGTGCTCTTTTATTTCTTTTTGATTCATGCCTTAAAAACATCCAAGATTTATGACATGAATCAACATTATGAAATAGGATATACAATGTATAGTTTTCTTGTTTCATTCTAATGTATTCACACTCTTAAGATCATTTTATGTTTCAATGATCTTTGATATCTCCTATATTTACCCATAATGAGCATCTTGGATCACACTTTATTATGTTTCTTTTCCCTAGGTTATAAATAATGTAATTATGTATGATATTCCTTAGAATACTTATAGTTATGAATAACATAGTGGGAGAGGATATAGTTCACTTATTAACTTTTTGATTATGCATCTAATTTCCAAAGACACTAATCCTTTATAGTTATCATGAGTGTTTGTATAAAAAAATGAATATTCGTCTATTAAGATTTAATATCAATGTATGAAAATTACGGGTCATTATGCACATGGTTAGTGATAAATGTGAATCCTATACCAAGAAACTATGCAATGCGAATTTAATCCCCTAAAATTTAAAATTTATATCCCCAAATCCACTCTTTAAATTCTACACTCCTATTCCATAAACCTAACTCTCCCCTCTGTATTTTAGAGTCTCTTTGTAGTAATTTATGACTCCTACAACCTCATTTCTTCTTCAATCAGTGTGTGCGTGGATTTGATTAGTTCTTCTATAGTTGGAACCACTTTGTGTATGAAGATTGTATTTGTTGTAAACAGTTTTCAATGATGGTAAAAATGAATAAGGAGATGAATAATTACTCCAAATTTAATGGAGATTGGTTGAAGTGAGGTTTCCTGGAGAATTGTTATTGAATTTTATCATTCGATGTCATATTTGGAAAATTCTCTATGAAGATAAAATCAGATGATGCTTTTATTATTTGTTTCTCATAACTACCATAAATTATGAGAACTTATGATGAAATACTTATGAATGAAAGGGGGATTAAAGGTGATTCCAGTCTTGTACAGTTTTTATTCAAAGGAAAGATGCTGGTGGAAGATAGGGAAGTTATAGTACATTGCATGGAAACTATGAAGATGATAAATCTGATCTATCGAAGGATATATATCACTATAGTGTAGTTTGTGATGAAAGAATAAGAGTTTTTGAAGAATCCAAATCACATAAAAGAAGCATGAAGGTAATGGCCAAAGAAAATATTGAAGGTGGAGTTGTTCTCCAGTGTTTGCCAAATTTTTGGGCCTAAAAATCAGAAGACGAAGACATGTGTTTTTGTTAGAGAAAGTTTCGAGATAAATAAAGGAGGTTAGAATAGTTGTGCGCAATTTATGTTTTAGGATTAGAACATTGAAATTTGTAAAAGGCACGAAGTGTGAGAAAAATTGGGCAAAGTGCACAGAAAATGAGGTTGTGTGAAAGATTTGTTTTGCGTGCAATATGGAATGTTGTTTAAAATTTCTTGCGCAAGGGGTGTTTTGTGATTACAACATATAAAAATGGAAAAGTAATAAAGCATGTGAAAAAATCAAGAAATTTCAATAAATATGATGTTTCATGAAAGAGTTTTTATGCACATGAAGAGGGTTTTCTGTACAGATTAGTGTTTTACATGCATGGACAAAAACACCTATAAATAGAAGGTGAACCCTCTCATTTGTGTGGCTAAACACTTAGAAAAAACTCAAGCTCTGATGCATGGAAAAATTTAAGTATAGATTGGAGCATGAAAATAAGAAGTGTTGCGAGAAAAAAGTGTTGCGCAAAAAAGAGAAGTCCTGCGCAAAAAAAGAAGAGTTGCACGAAAATGCTTTTTCATGCCAAAAGGTGTTTTTCCGTGAAAGGTTTTAATTTTATGAGAAAGACACCTATGAGGGTGCATAAAAAATTTGGGGGTCTCATAGGCCTTTGATAGGTGATTTGAACTTCCGAATAAGCTTTGTGAAGAAGGAAGTACCGTGAACCATTCGATTTTGTGAAGAGAAGTAGTACCACACACACACGACTAGGGTCTAACACCATTGTTGGGATTTTTGGAGAGAAGAAGAACAATACCTGAAAATAAATTCAGATCTACACATAAAGAAGGAAGTATACTAATACACTTAGGTGTTGGTATTGGGAATTAAAGGAAGAGAAGAAGAAAAAGAATAGAGTGTTCCCAGTTGAATACTATGAATTATTTAGGGCATTATAATTGTGATGATGCTATGCTGAGATGAAATTCATTGTTGAACAATGACATAGGATTCTATGATTATGGAAAAGAATATAAGAAAGAGACTTCATGAATTCAGTAATTACAGTAAAGGATAATATTGAATACAAAAGAGCATCAATTCAACACTCTGATGTAAGCAATGTCTCATGCTGAATAGGAGACAAAGACTTACATGCTTATCTATTGAAGATACCTTCACATCTATAAACTGAGTGGGACTTCACCCAAGGCAGTGATCCAGGGAGAGTCGGTGGGAGTGACCTGAGGGAAGTAGAGAGCTATCCTTGAACCTTTAGGTAGTGATCCTGGGAGAGAGTGACTGTGCATGAACCTTTGTAATCCACAGCTAGTGAAGAATACTGGAATTAGGTATGATCGGAAACCTATCGGTGCATGTTCTTTAAACATATCCCTTAGTGGTGAACCAAGTAAAAGTTTTGTGTCATATCTTTCCATGTGAATGTTTGATTTCTAATTATATCCATCAAATAGGTTTAACAAGTTCCTACCAACTTTGGAACAAGATCCAACAATTAAAAAGAAAAATTTGACACCCTGATCCACCCCTCCCCTCTGAGGGTGTCCCAGGGTCCTAAATCTATGGTATGTGTAACCTATCAATTATAAATCCCCCTTTATTCCTCTATCACCTCAATTTAGAGTGGGGAATCCTCTTATAATTTATGTATTAGATCTTTGATTTGATGAATTGTAAATATTGGGATTCTTCTTTGATCTCCCATATCCTTTAGAACTCCACTGGTAATTGCTATTTTGGGTGGTTGATTGATCATGTGACTAAATATAGGTCTTTCAATAAGTATTTAACCTATAAATGAATATTTTATTACTTTCATGAATTAAAATTAATTCTACTTTGACTTCGAGACCATGAATATAGTTTATTTGATGACTGATTTTATTAACTAAAGTAATTGGGAAATAAAACCATTTTTTAATCAATAAAATTATTGGATGTATTTTTTTTAAATGAATTGAAATGAAATCTGATTTTCTGGAAATAATTAATATTGAATCCTGAGAAAATGGATTTAAATGAATGATGATTTTTAATGGCATTAACATGATAAAAACATATGATTTGGTTCTAAAGATGAAATGGAATGTATGAAAATGAAATTATTAATTTAAAATTTTAATGATGTATTCAAATTAAATGAATTATTTTCATAAGATCGATAATTTGATTAATTTAAATTAAATTTGAGGATGAGAAGTTAGTCAGTGACTAGTACAATAAAGATAGTACTTTAACTCTCTAGTAATGGATTAATGATTCCAACTCCATCTCATTTAAATTATTCAATAATTTATCTAATGGGATGTTTATTGATTCAATACAGATGACCTAAACCATAGGAACATGCACTCACATTGATTCATGATTGGCTGAATGAGTATTTTGAGGATCCAAGATTTTGAAACTAATAAACCTTAGGGAATACAAACACAGTTCAATATTTCAATTTTATTATTTTATTCCATTGGTTATTGAAAAGATTTATTAGTTCCCTTCTAATTTCTGAAATTATTCCTTGAATACTTTTTATTATTTACATAGAATCTATTTTTTTTGAAATCATGTTTGACTAAAACAATTAAAAATATATTCCATTACTAGTTTTTATTTAATTTTAATAATAATCTGATTAACAGTTATTTATTTTCTTGTGGAAGATTTGATGATATCCTATTAGGTTATTTTAAAAAACATTATCTCTTAATTATAGTATTTAAATATTTTTTAATTCCTTTTATAGGAAAAGGTAAAGCTCCATATGGAGTAGATGGGTGTGCCTAATATTTAGGTCCTTGAGTGATGGAAGAGACTAGTGGAGTTGTGATCCACTCATTACATGGATATTTTTGGTACATTTTCTTGATGTGTTTTTTCATCATTTATTGGATGATGTACCAATTTTATATTTTTATACATTAGTCTATTTTATTTTTTTGACCTTGATGACTATTTGACATACCATATATCCAATGTTTTATCATCTACTATATTATATTGATTGATTTTTCTTATAGAGAAATCATTCTATATGAGCATTTTTTTATTCCCATTCTATGGTCTCTAGTCCTTTGAGAATAGGGATTCCATTTAAGCCATGTTAGTGTTGGATCAAGTATTGGTTAACTAGAGTATTCAGCTCGGTACATGTCGAAGGGATGTGGTTCATATCTCTATGATATCAATATCTTGTATTGGATGTCCTAGAACATAGGAGGTTTTATTTTTGGGACTTAAGTGATAATTTATAATTGATTTCCTTGCCATCTATCTTCATAGTAAGCCTTGAGTCACCATGGGTGTTTGATAAAACCATCTTTTAGGTATAAATTTATTTGATGCTGGTGGTCAGCCAAATTTGATATGAGTATTTATAAATTCCCAAAAAAATAATTCTATTATATGAAATTGATGTTTCCATATCTATTTATTAGGTTAATGATCTGAGTATCTTTGATGAAATTTTAATGTTACCTTTTGATGTTGTGTAGTTTCATGCCCCTAAGAATCCATTAGATCATATCTCTATAGGGAGATTCCAATGATGCATTAAAATAGATAAATCGTGTCTATTAGAACCTTTTTGGGATAGTGGTACATGTAGTTTATGCTATAGGAATGATATCCACACCCATTCCAATTCAATATCCAATAGTGGAACCTCAAAGTGATGAATTTAATGATTGTTCCTAGGAGTTTGTTTATTATAAGAAAACAGCTTCCCATGGATCAAATGATCCTCAGGAGGTAGAGGATTTGTTTAAAAAAGGATGGGTTATTTTTCATGTTCCAAGAAACACCAAATATAGTAATGGTGAATGTGCTACCTTTAATCTTGAAGGCCCTGGAAGAATAATCTCATATTTTATACTTATGATAAAGTAACTTTAATTATTGGATTGAAAATACATCGAATATATTTTTATAGAGTATTTATATCATGAATCAATGGTTTTTGTGAATTATATTTAAATAATCATCCTCTATCATGGAGATAAAAGTCTGACTTAGTATAAAAACCACTTTACTGAACTTTTTCAGTCTTCTATGGAGTTAGTATCCAAAGAGTATCTAAAGGAATAACTATTTGAGAAGGTTTATTGATATTATATTTGATCTTAGTAATTCATGCTAAAACTCACCTCTTATGTGGAGGTTATGGATATAAAATTTATGGATGGGCTTGAACTGACTGGTAATTTAGGGTTTGATGGAGTTCTTGCTACTCCTTATAGAAATTATACTTGTTATATAAAAATAAAGATGAAGCAAGATGATTCTAACTATAGATCTAGAAAAAATAAAATCATCTAGACCTTAGAATTTACTTATAAAATCCATAATAACATTCTTCCAATTTTAAAAGATCAAGCATTTTATGTGCGTTTATATTGATAAACCACATGTTTATGGTTCATACAGTCTCTTAGGCCACATATAGATGTTTTTTCATGTGTTTTCTTCTGTGAATAGTGGAAGGATCTCATTAGCACCAAAAACAATTATGATGAAGTAATATGCATCATGATATAAGTGGTTTTGTCTATATAAATCTAAAATGAAGCATGTTCATGCAGTTTAAGAGTCTCCACAAGAAGTTAATGTGGGTATTGTAATAGTGAGAGGTACCATCACTATATCTTCTTCTTTAGTGAATACTAAATTTGATACTGTTTCATCTCATTCTTTTGTATTGACATATGTTCTGATCCTACTATTCCATCATATTGAGCTTATGTCTTCACTAATGGATCCTGTTATACCCCTCAGAACTACGATAAAGAAGGTTCTATGATGCCCATATCATATCTTCTCTTTATCAATGATAAAGTCCATTTTAGATTTTATATTTCTCAACATAAATCATTTGGATGTCATTCTTCATATGTATTGGATTATTACTCATAAATATCATATTAGATGTTATCTCTAGATGGTTTCCTTTACCACACATAATTTTGTGTGTTATGATTTCCAGAGAGAATGGGAACTGAGGTTGAGAAGATATAAATCATCTCTTTCAGAGTTGGGTAGGATGATATATATGTTTTCCTTTGAACTTGAGTTGGATTCTTTGAGGGGTTATCTTACTCCAATGGTCATATATTTTCCCGATGTATTTAAACTAACTATTCTAGCATACCACTTGCATGGGAGGTGGAGTTTTTTTTATTTATTTGGTACAAGGTACCCAACACATAAATTTTACCTCTTACCACATGGAACAAGATAAATTAAATTAGTTAATAAACCATTTGAATGTTTTTTAAAATATTATTCATTTATCTAAGTGTGTCACTAAGGGTAGATCCTACACTTTTTGCAAATAAAGATGATTGAACCCTTTAAATTTTCATTGATTATTGAAAAGTCAATTGATTTATGGTAAATAAAAGGTATTTTCCCTAGAATAATGATTTTTTTGATCTTATGAAAGGGAAATGTGGTTTTCAATGATTAATATTATATGTGGTTATCATAATCCTATAATCCATGAGTCTATATAACAATAAAATTATTTTAGTGAAGGTAGGACATTATGAGTACCTTGTTATGCCTATGGTCTAACCAATTCTTCTATTTTTTTATGGAGTTGATACATAGAATATTCCATGAGTATCTTGATTCATTTTTTGTGGTATTTATGGATGATAGCCTATTTAAATCTAAAATTTAGGAAGTCCATATACCTCATCTGAGAGAATTTTTGGACACTTAAAGAGATCACTGAGAATACACCATGTTGTAAAAATGAAATTCTTAGATTTAGGAAGTGATGTTCTTAGGATATGTTGGTTAAAGAATTCTGATTTGATTAGATCCTAAGATAGTGAAGGCTATTATGAAATGCGGAAAATTGTGTAGTGTTTTTGAGATTCCAAGCATCATTGTCTTAATAGGGTATTACAATTGGTTCCCTGATTATTTCTCAATATTGGCCTCTCATATGAAAACTATCACTTGAAAATGTGTAATGTTCTTTTGGGATTAAAAATTTCAAGCTTATATTTATGAATTGAATAATCATTTTACATCTACATGAATATTGAATCTTCTAGAAGCTAGGTAGGGCTATTTGTTCTTTTATAACCCATCATGTTCTGTATTGGGTTCTGGTCTCTTACTGAGTTACTATGGTGTGGAATATGGTTCCTGATATCTTAGGCCGCAAGACATGAACTATACTGATAATGACCACAATCTCTAGAAATTATGCATGCACTTAATAATTAATGGTATTACCATTATAGATAATGTTATATCATTTATTCCAAGAACACAACCAAAGTTATATCTTATTTTAAAATTTTAAAAATCCCCATTAGAGGAAATGTGTGGAATACCTTAAATATTTTTAATTTTTCATTTCCTATACCCCTTATATGGGGAATGATGTTATTAATTCATTGAGTATGGAACTTCAAACCCAATAGATAAATATATCATTAGAAGAGTGTAAATTGATGAATATATTTTCACATATGTATTTAGATGTTTTGAAAGAAGAGGCTGAGATTATTTTAACAAGAGTAAATTTTATACCCGCTCTTCTTGAGAAGATTATCTCAGAACAACATCTCTATTATGGGTTATATAGAATTAGAGACGCTCTTTATGGTAATAATACCATCATCTAGTGGTTATTATCCAATGAGGGTACCCTATTCCACTGTATCCATCATATCATACAATTTTCTTTAAGAAACAATGTGATGGGGGATATACATAATCCTGGTGGATAGTACACACTGGTACCTCGAAGAAATTCTAGGATATATAGAGATGATTTTGGTGCCCATGTATGAGATTATATGTCAAAGATTTCAGTTCTTATTATTATACATATCATCAGTTCAAGGATAATAACCATAACCCATTAGGTTTTATTCCAATTCATCCTATACGAACAAGGATGTTGGATGTGATTTTATTGGTCTTTGAGATTCTTTTATCATGTTCCCCTTGATGGAAGATCTTTATTTGGGTAGGGATTGATCATCTAGACAAATCGGCTCACATTATGGTAATTCATGATATGAAAAAAGTTTGGGAATTATTTATTTTATATGTGTAAGAGATCATAAAATTACATAGAGTTCCATATATTATAGATTTTGATATGGACCACAAATTCGCTTCTCATTTTTTGAGTAGACCCCAAGAGTGTTTGTGATAAATGGTTAGTTAGAGCATGGAATATCATCTATATATGGATGTCCAGACTGAAAAATCGATACAAATTCTTGAGGAAATTACTCCAGCTACCTTTTATGAGTTTAGTGGATATTGGGACTTCAACTTGGGACTGGTTACATTTTCCAATAACAAAATTTACCAGCCAGCCATCAAGGTAAAATACATTGACATCTATTATGGGCCACTATGAAAACCACTATTATTTTGGTCAATGATTTGTGAATATTCCATGGTTTTCCCTCATTTGATACAAGAGATGATGTTAATGATTCACATTATTATTTATAGAATGGTGAAGACACAAAGCCTGTATAAATCTTGTGATAACTATCATCGATGCCCTTGGGGGTTTTTAGTTATTGACCAAGTTTTGTGTGTGTTTCACCTAAGTTCAGTCACTAATGAATTTAAAAAAGAGAATTTTATCCTCAAAATAAATTGTACAGTTCAATCTTGTTGATATTATTTTTATAGGGTATTATTATTTACATTATCACCTTAGTTTTAGTTAATTCATAGAGTGTTTCAAGTGTTACAGTTTAGAAAGTATATCTCTGGCCCATCTCATTTCCTGATCTAGGACAACATTGATATAGAAATTGAATTATCTATGACTGAGCAGCCAATTATATTGATTATGTATAAGATTATGTCTCATTGTGGATAGTTGATACCCCTAGTTCAAGTGCCTTGGAAACATGAAACAAATTCAAATGAGGCATTGGATCTTGAGGCACTGATAAGAGAGTAGTGGAGTAATATATTTGATATTGAGTATTCTTGAAAGGATTTCTTGGGGAATAATGTGCATATGGTGGGGGAGATTATTACATCCTCTTACTATATCTCAGTTACTTTTATCCCTTGTATTTTATCATTCTATGTTTGGATCTTGTTTCAAGTGGTTTCTGATGTCATTCTGATATTTTTTATGTATCTTGGTCAGTTCATGCTTGTTGTATAGTCCAGGAAAATCATTTGGGTATGCCTAGAAAAAAAAATTATATATTGTAGAATTTATGGGTGGAGTTAGTTCAAATCATGTGTCATCCCCCTAAAACTGTTCAACATGGGATAGTGGGTCGTACTTTGTTTATGCGAGGTTTTAAAAATATGTGGCCAAACCATAAAAACTTTTTCCAGTAGCCTAGGTGGGATCATAAATCGGACACAACTATCAACCGTCAAACCCATAGAGGGTACTTACCTACCTCTTGAAGGCATACACAACATCCATGGTGGTCACCATATTCTGCCTGGCGTGCTCCATGTAGGTCACTGAATCACGGATGACGTTCTCGAGGAAGATCTTTAGCACGCCTCGAGTCTCTTAGTAGATGATGCTGCCAATCCTCTTAACACCCCCTCTCCTGGAGAGACGTCTAATTGCAGGTTTGGTGATTCCCTGGATGTTATCACACATCACCTTCTGGTGATACTTTGCTCTTTTCTTCCATAGTCCCTTCCCTCCCTTCACACAACCCAACATTTTAGACAGAATGACTTTTTCTTAATATCATCCTTGACCCTATTCATCTTTAAGTCCTATGAAAAAACTTTTCAAGACTTGGGATGAGCATAAAAATCTTTGTAAGGATTATAAAATAATGAAATTAAACATTATTCCATCAATACATACCAAGCATAATCTCATTAAAATAACTCATGAAATTATAAGATTTATGAATAACACATGAAATCATAAATCATAAAGGAAACTTGTGTAATCCATATCATACTTAAATTGTAGCTATAACAGCTACATAGGGAGTCACATTTGTAATAACCATCACAATATATTACCTATATCTCTTAAGATAAACATTCACATTTACCTCTATCATGTTACCCAATGCATTGGAGAGCTTTGTCGGGCTCACCCGCCCTAGGTTTATCACGGAACCACCTGTATACGTAAACAATGTCCAAGAACCATAACATATTCACAACACATAAAACAATCATAAAGGAAAGATAGAATTTCTACATTTAAATTACAATATATCATTTAAATATATTGGCATAAAAATACATTATCAAAACCATTTTCAATACCAAAATACATAAAAGATTATATTATATTTATTTTCCTTTTAAAAACATTATGGCTTGTTAAGGAAGCCAAATATCAAATAACACCCATGGCGGAAGAAAGGTCGTTGTCACAATGTACATTAAAATGAAAAATTCCTTTTGTCTTTTAGTAAAACACCCCGTAGATAAATATTCCCTTTGAATGAAATTAAAAGTCAAATGGGTTTATACACCATACAAAAGAAAGTTGTGTATAAATCAAAATATTCCTCAGTGAAAGGTGATTGAGATGAAGTCTCTTACCTAGTGTCCGACTTGACCTATTAATTCTTTAATCTATTTAATAATAAAATAAAGTTAATTTATATTTGATTAAGAACTTTTTTCAAGTTAATAATTCCTTTTATATCACTTATTACCATGTTATAAACATTATGCGATCATTTAAGTTAATAATGATCGTTTTGTTGATATTTGGTACTTGAGTCAAAAATGAACTTTTTATAATTACATGTTGTTCATGTGGTCAAAGGTCCATTATCTCCAAAATTATATTCCAGATTTAAATATAATATATATCATCTATATCCAGTATATATATGTATTTATAATAGTATATAACATTTGGAGATAAGAAATGAAATGAAACGTTCATGGAGACGATAATCCATACGTACGCATGAACGCTACTTTCATTTCTATTTTCAACTTAATGGAATGAAACAATATTGATAAATATGTATATTATAATTCTAGTATAGTATCATATATAATTTTATTAACTCCATCCTCTGTATGTTCCATGTATGGCATGAATGAGTCATATCACTTTGAGGGGGCAGTAGTCCGCACTTCTTAAATGAAATTATCGTATTTACCCATTATGGAAACCATAAAGGTATGATATAAATGAAAAATAACTAATCATAGAGACAATATAAATATGATATATATCACATATAAATAAAATTCTATCATAATTTCCACTGTAAGAGGTGGTAGGTGAATATTGAACAATCATCATTTCGTGAGGCAGTAGTTCATCGTCCACAAAAACAGTATGTTCTATACCCATTAGACAGAGGTGTGAGTAAGTTTAGTTCAAATCCTTATCATAAAAATAATAGTATATTGTGTACACTGGTTTTATTATAAAATAAAGGAATAAAAATATTTTACGGGGTTGGAGAAGTAAAATAAAAGAAAATAACTTAAGAGAAGGTGTTACATTTAAATCGGGTAACTCCCTTTGGTTTGAACCAAAAGGATTTCTTGAAGTGCCTTCTACCCAAGGTAAGACTTCTAAAAGAAAGATATGGATGTAGGGAGCTTAATTGGGTAGATTTTGGATGAGACAATGGGATTGAGAGGTGTGATTAATGGGATAGAGGTGAGGGATTTTTATAAGGGGGGAGGGGCTCTTTAGGAAAGTTTGTAAATATTATTTTATTATAAAATTAATTCTGGGTTCTAAAAGTCCAAAACTTATTAAAGTTGAAGATACGATGACTCTTGTTCGAAGAAAAATCAAACAAATATAATTAAGTAGGTTTTGGATATTTTTTTAATTTTTAAAATCTCATTTATTTAAATCATTCATTAATGAGATGAAAACTGCATCATTATTGTGTCATAAATAATTTTATTTATTTGATGTCTAAAAATTATAAATAAAATAAAATGATGTAAAAATAGTTTAATATTTATAATGAATATTTATAGTCAAATATATCAATTGTATAACCCCACATTAAAATTGTTTTAGCAAAACAATACATGCTTATGATATTTTTTTTACTTTAAATAAAAAGTTATTAAGGTCATTATCTTACCCAAATGGATTTCAAAGGCCAGAAATCTCACATAAGGATTGTATTAGTAGGCCATGACTCATACAATAAAGTTAGGACACATGTTAGGGTATTTGTATATTATTATAATATTATTTTTACCTTGAATTTCTCTATTTACCTTTAACCATGGTAAATAAAATTCAAAAGTTAATATTCACCAAATATTATTTTCATCTTATTGAACAACATTTTACTTACTAATAACAACCATGTATGATATATTTTTGAAATTAAATTCAAAAAAGTGGTAAATTTTCATTTAAATTAAAAGGTCAGTTTTTTAATTACTACTCAGTGTTTTCACTATTCATAAAAAATTTAAGGTTTTCAAAAAAATAACAAAATTTTATCCTAAGCTATATTTGATATTCCGAATTCAAAAATGATGTCTATTTTTTCAAATTAAAAACATATAAGTTTCATTAATTAATTTAAAATTAATTCTCATTTATAAAACAAAAGGCGTATTTTTGTGAAATAATAACTATAAAAAGATTGACACTTGTTTATGTCCAATTTCTAATTGAAATTACTTCAAATGAAAAACATTGGATTAAATGGTAAAAATATAATCTAATTAAACTTTAAATGAAATTAGAAAGATAATCTATCCATATAAGTAAATTATATTAAAAACCAATTTTGAATTAATATACAGTATTTTTCACTATTCATTAAAAATGAATATTATCAGAAAAATACCAAAAAATTACCCAAAGTAAATTTTGATGTTCTTATTATAAATAAGAATTTTATTTTGTCAAATAGAACATCTAAAACTAACAAAAAATATATTTAAAAAGGGTTCTCCATCAAAATGTGGTAAATTGACCTTTTAAATAATATTAGACTATTTGTGCTTAAATTCAGATTCATTCACATTTTAAGCCTCTAACATTTATCGGATAAATGTAAAAACATTTAACAAACATGTATAATAATATTGTAGTTAGTTATGTTCATTCTAACCATTACAATGGCTTGGCGTTAACTACCATTTAAAATAATAATATTATATTGTTATTTTTCAGTATAACTCAACGTTGTGTGCAACATAAGATTTAAAAGAAACTTGTTGTTGTGTATCAGGTACGCCATCAAAAATTGCATCCCCTTTAAAGTGAAATTAATATTTAATTCACGAAATTTTAATAAATATGAAAAATGTTGTATTCTTTATTTACCTGTGATGTTACATCCTTCCCCCTTTTAGAAATTGTGTCCTCGCAATTTTATTCACTTATCAAGTAAATGGAGGTATTTACCCTCATAGAATTTTTAGATTCCCACATAGCCTATTCAACCATATGGTTTTTCCACAAAACCTTTACCTGATGAATTACCTTCTTCCGCAACACTTTCTCCATACGGTCAAGAATCTGGATTGGATATTCCTTATAAGAGATATTCTCTTCCAACTAAACTAACTCTGGGCTCAGAACATGATATAGATCTGGCATATACTTTCTCAAAATTTAAACATGAAAAACATTGTGTACTTGGGATAAACTAGGAGGTAAATCCACTCTGTAGGAAACTGATCCAACTTTCTCCAGGATTTCATAAGGTCCAATGAACCTCGGACTCAACTTTCCCTTCTTACCAAAACACATCACACATTTCCATGGATAAACGTTAAGAAAGACATGATCACCAACCTCGAAAAAAAGATCCTTCCTCCCGTTATCCACATAACTTTTCTGCATGCTCTATGCTATTCTCATGTGCTTCTGAATCAACTAAACTTTTCAATCCATATCTTCTACCAATTTTGGTCCCATCAGTTTCCTTTCTCCTAATTCTTCCTAAAAAAACTGGATTTCAACACTACTTCCCATATAATGCCTCAAATGGAGCCATCTGTATACTAGAATGAAAACTATTATTATAAGAAAATTCATCCAAAGAAAGATGTTGGTCTCAACTTCCCTGGTAATCCATTGATCAAGTACGTAACATATCTTCCAAGGTCTGAATTGTTTATTCTAACTGTCCATCTGATTGAGGATGAAAATATGTACTAAAATTTAATTCAGTACCCAAAGACTTATTAAGGACTTTCCAAAATTTAGAAGTAAACCTAGGATCCTAATCTGATACAATGGAGAGGGGAAATCCTTGTGACCTGACTGTCTCTTTAATATATAACCAAAAAAGTTGATCTAGAGATAGAGTATCTTGAATAGGAAGGAAATGAGAAGATTTAGTCAATAAATCAACAATAACCCAGATTGCATTATTAACCCAAGATGTATTTGGTAATCCCACAATGACGTCCATGGATATATTTTCCCATTTACACTATGGAACCGGTAAAGACTAAAAAATCCATTTCGATAACTTTCATTCTTCTTTAACCTATTGAAAAGTAAAACACTTCATAGTAAAGTTAGAAATATCTATTTTCATTCCATCCCACCAGTAATACTCTTGAAGATCTTTGTACATCTTAGTACTGTCGGGATGAACTGAAAATGGAGAACTATAAGCATCACATAACAACTCATTCTTCAACTGTGAATCACAAGGCACACATAATCTCTTCATAAATCTCAAAATACAATCATTATCAATGTTAAAATTAGGCAACTTACCCTTCTGAACCAACTCTACCTTTTTCTACAACTCATTTTCTTTCTTCTGCGCTTGCATAATTCTATCTGATATAGATGATTTCACTGGCACCTGAAACAAAACAGAGGAATTTCCTACCGCAACAACTTTTATGCCAATGTTCATCAAATCTTTAATCAAAGTATATTGTTACAAACGTAACAACGTTAATCTAGCATTATTTTTTCAAGTCAAAGCATCGGCCACTCTATTTTCCTTTCTTGGATGGTTATGAATTGTGCAATCATAATCCTTGATAAATTCTAGCCATATCCTCTGTCTCATGTTCAATTATTTCTGAGAGAATATATACTTCAAACTTTTGTGATCAGTATATATTTCACCCTTTACTCAATACAAATGATGCCTCCAAATTTTTAAAGAAAAACAACAAAAGCTAATTCAAAATCATGTATAGGGTAATTTAACTCATGAGGTTTCAACTGATGTGAAGAATAAGCAATTACCTGATTATTCTGCATTAGGACACAACCAAGTCCTTTCAATGAAGCCGCACTGTAAATAAAAAACTCACCATTTGTTGAAGGTAATGCCAAAACTAGAGCATTCACGAATCATCTTTTCAGTTCTTGAAAACAGTCGTCACATTCTTTTGTCCAGATAAACATAAAACCTTTTCGAGCTAACTTAGTCAGTGGGCTAGATAACCGTGAAAAAGTTTCAAAAAACCTCCGGTAATAACCTGATAAACCATGAAAACTATAGATCTTGGTTATATTTTTGGGTCTTGGACATTCTTCAACAACTCTTGTTTCACTAGGATCAATAGTCATGCCATTTTTTGAAACAATGTGACTAAGGAAAGAAATTTGTTGTAACCAAACTCAGACTTTCTGAATTTTCCTTACAGTTTCTTTTCTTTTAATATTTTAAAGAAAACCATTAAATGACGTTCATGGTCCACTTTACTTTTAGAATAAACCAAAATATCATCAATGAACACAACAATAAACTTATCCAAGAACTCATAGAAAATTCTATTCATAAGATCCATGAATACAGCAGGTGAATTGGTTAACCCAAAAGGCATAACTACAAATTCATAATGGTCGTATATATTACGAAACCTAGTCTTCGGAATGTTTTCTTCCTTTACTTTCAACTGATGGAACCCCGACCTCAAATCAATATTTAAAAAATACTGAGCTCACTAGAGCTAAGCAAATAAATCATCGATATGAGGAAAAGGATACTTGTTCTTAATAGTGATGTCATTCAATTATCTATAATCAATGAAAAGTATCATTGAACCATCTTTATTTTTGAAAAACAATATAGAAGTACCCCATTGTGATGTGCTTGGTCAATTGAAACCTTTATCTATTAACTCCTGAAATTGCTTCTTTAACTCTAAAAGTTCAATTTGAGTCATCCGATAAGGGGGTTTTGAAATTGGATCAGCATCAGGAACTAAGTCAACAGTAAATTCAACATCCTAATTAGGTATAATACAAGACAAATCATCTGAAAAAACATCAAGGTACTCATTTACCTCTATAACATCATTAATTTGAACAGATAATTTGTTTTCTACAATATGAGTAAGGTAACATTCATTTCCATCTTTTACTAGTTTCTCAGCTTCCTGATATGTTATAAAAATTTAGGGTTCATTCTTGTAATCACACTAAAATTATTTATGAAAATAAATCTCTTTAGATTTGCAGTCAATCTTAGCATGATAAACAGAAAGACAATCCATACCCAAAATAACCACATACTCTACTAGAGGAAAAAAAATAAGGTTTTGAGGTAGATTATTTCCACACATAAGGACAGGAAGGTTCTTATAATTTCTGTTTGTCTAAAAAATTCCCCCAGTATATTTACTATAAGTTTAGGATTCATATCTTGATATGGAATTCCCAATTTACTAGAAAACTTCAAAGAAATCAACGAATGTGTAGACCTTGAATCAAACAACACATTAGCATAATCTTAACAGACATAAAGTGTAGCTAATACTACTTCATTTGATGTCCCTACATCTACTAAAGTAGTTTTAAAAGGATTTAAACACCCCTTTCTACTTGTAGTGTGGATTCTTTCCCTCAGTTGAGTTCTTCGTTAGGCATTCATTTTCATAATAACCCATTTAATTGCACTTAAAAAATTTTACTGACTGTATATCAGATTTTGTCTAATCATTAACCTGATATTTGTTTGTGTAATTACGAGTCTTATGTCACATTTTAACACATTAGTAGCACTAACCAGAATTCAAAAGACATTCCCCATCATGCTTTTAACCACAATTTTCACAAACTGTAACCTTAAGTTTCTTACCATCAGGCTTTTTTTAAGAGTTTTTTCCTTTCATCTTCCATCTCAACCTCTTATTCTGTGGTTCGTCAAAAAACACCTGATCATCGGAAAACTTCATTTCCACCTTCTCTACACATCAAACAAGTTTTTCATATCTTTTTAACTCATGAGAAGCTAAATCCCTTAGACACTTGAGCCTTAATCCTAAGTAAAAATGGTTGATTTTACTATCAAGATCTTGTACGAAATTTGGATCATACCTTTCTAGTTGAGTGAATACTGATTCATAAGCAGCCACTGAGTCATCCTCCTACCTCAATTCCAGTAATTTTTTTCCATCCTAAGAAGAACCAACTTAGGAAAATATTTCTCAAGAAACATACCTTTTAATTCATCTCAATCAAGAGAATCAATCTCCTCACTATCCCTGATATTTTTCACCATCGACCACCTTTTATCGGATTCACCATCAACATAGTAAAAATCAAGACTGTCCTTTTTGTGTTCTGAACACCCCATGACATTAAAAATATTTTCCAGTGCTTTAATACACCATTCTGATAGCACAAGGTCAGTTGATCCTCTGAATGATGGGGGATGTTTCCTCATTAAATTCTCCACTACTGACATGTTTCTATGTGGTTGATCTGGCTGATCTCATGCATGGATACCACCACCATTTATAGCCTCAGTAAAATGTTCCATCACTGTAACAAACTATTCAGTTTCAATTCCAATCATCTCAGGTTGCTGATTTGGAAGGTTGACTTCCCCCTAATGTCATCTCATCATAGATTCCATGTTTCCTCTATGGAAAAACATTCTGAATACAGAAATATCTTAGATGAATCAACATGGTAATTTGTAAATGTTTTATCATTTCAATCTTACAAAAAATTAAAAATAATTTATGGATCTTAATTTAAAAATATCCTAACTTCTAAAGTTGTTTAAACTGACATGTGATACCAACTATAAGCACCCATCCATAAAACATTACATAATCATGAATTAAATAGATAATCCACATTGAGTATCTTTTTAGGTTTAGAGTTTTAGATAATTAGGTCATAACTATTACATTACATCTCAAAAATTAAAAAGTAGATACTACTACTAAGTTTCCATGTTTTCATAAAATAAAAACTATGGAAAAAATAGCTATGTCTAGTTCAATGTTTTAGATAGCATGACCTTTCTTTGATCCCATCCTTGACCCTATTAATCTTTAAGTCCTGTGAAAAACATTTCAAAACTTTGGATGAGCATAAAAATCTCAGTAAGGGTTATAAAATAAAGAAAGAAAACATTATTCCATCAATGCATACCAAGAATAATATCTTTAACATACCTCATGAAATTATTAGATTTATGAATAAAACATAGAAATCATGAATCATAAAGGTAAATTTGACATCCGTATCATACCTAAATTTTAGCTATCATGGTACATAGGGAGTCACATTTGGAATACCCGTCATAGTATATTCCCTAAATCTCTTAGGAGAAACATTCATGTTTACCTCCATCACGTTACCCAATGCATTTGAGAGCTATCTTGGTCCACCCGCCCTAGGTTTGTCACGGAACCACCCATATACGTAAACAATTCCCAAGAACCATAAAATATTTACAACACATAAAACAAACTTAAAGGAAAGATAACAGTTCCACATTTAAATCAAATTTTATCATTTAAATATATTAACATAACAAATCTATTATCAAAACCATTTTTAATACGAAAATACGTAAAATATTATTTGGTATTTGTTTTCCTTTTAAAAACATTACGACTTGTTAAGGAAGCCAAATATCAAAAAAAACCTCACAGCGGCGGAAAGGTCGTTGTCACCACCTACGTTAAAAAGAAACATTCCTTTTGTCATTTAGTAATACGCCTCATAGAAAATAATTCCATTTGAATGAAATTAAAAGTCAATAGGTTTTATACACCATAAAAAATAAAGTTGTGTATAAATCAAAATATGCCTCAATGAAATGAGATTGAGACGAAGTCCCTTACCTCGTGTCCGAATTGACTCGTTCATTCTTTAATCTCCTGAATAATAAACAAAAGTTAATTTATACTTTATTAAGAACAATTTTCATGTTTATTATTCCTTTTATATCACTTATTACCCTGTTATAAACATTATTCAAAAATTTAAGTTAATAATTGTTGTTTTGCCGATATTTGGTACTTGAGTCAAAAATGAACTTCTTATAATTACAGGTTGTTCATGCGGTGAAAGGTACATTATCTCCATGATGATATTCATGATTTAGATATCATATATATCATATATATTCAGTATATATATATATATATGTATTTATAAAAGTACATAACATTTGGAGATAAGAAATGAAATGCATCGTTCATGGAGACGGTAAGTCGTGCGTACGCATGAATGCTACTTTCATTTCTATTTTATATTTAATGGAATGAAAACATAATGATAAATATTTATATTATAATTCTTGTATAATATCATATATAATTTCTATTATATGTTCCGCGTATGTCATGAATGAGTCATATCACTTTGAGGGGGCGGTAGTCCCCACTTCCTCAAATGAAATTATCATATTTACCCATTATGGAAACCATAAAGGTGTGATATAAATGAAAAATACAGAAGAATATTGACAATATAAATATAATATATATCACATATAAATACATTTCCATTATAATGGTTACCATAAGAGGTGGTAGCAGAATATTGAACAATCATCATTTCGGGAGGCAGTAGTTTGTCGTCCAGAGAAACGGTATGTTCTTTACCCATTAGAAGGAAGTGTGTGTAAGTGTAGTTAGAATCCTTATCATAACAAAAACCTAGTATATTGAGGATACTATTTTTTTCATTTAGTAATATGCCTCATAGAAAATAATTCCATTTGAATGAAATTAAAAGTCAATTGGTTTTATACACCATAAAAAATAAAGTTGTTTATAAATCAAAATATGCCTCAATGAAATGAGATTGAGACGAAGTCCCTTACCTCGTGTCCGAATTGACTCGTTCATTCTTTAATCTCCTGAATAATAAACAAAAGTTAATTTATACTTGATTAAGAACAATTTTCATGTTTATTATTCCTTTTATATCACTTATTACCCTGTTATAAACATTATTCAAAAATTTAAGTTAATAATGGTTGTTTTGCCGATATTTGGTACTTGAGTCAAAAATGAACTTCTTATAATTACAAGTTGTTCATGAGGTGGAAGGTACATTATCTCCATGATGATATTCATGATTTAGATATCATATATATCATATATATTCAGTATATATATATATATATTTATAAAAGTACATAACATTTGGAGATAAGAAATGAAATGCATCGTTCATAGAGACGGTAAGTCGTGCGTACGCATGAACGCTACTTTCATTTCTATTTTATATTTAATGGAATGAAAACGTGATGATAAATATTTATATTATAATTCTTGTATAATATCATATATAATTTCTATTATATGTTCCGCGTATGGCATGAATGAGTCATATCACTTTGAGGGGGCGGTAGTCCCCACTTCCTCAAATGAAATTATCATATTTACCCATTATGGAAACCATAAAGGTATGATATAAATGAAAAATACAGAAGAATATTGACAATATAAATATAATATATATCACATATAAATACATTTCCATTATAATGGTTACCATAAGAGGTGGTAGGAGAATATTGAACAATCATCATTTCGTGAGGTAGTAGTTTGTCGTCCAGAGAAACGGTATGTTCTTTACCCATTAGAAGGAAGTGTGTGTAAGTGTAGTTATAATCTTATCATAACAAAAACCTAGTATATTTAGGATAATATTTTTGTTATAAAATAAATTAATAAAAATATTTATGGGGTTGGAGAAGTAAAATAAAATATAAAAAATTAAGAGAAGATATTACCTTTAAATCGGGTAACTCCCTTTGGTTTGAACCAAAAGGATTTCTTGAAGTGCCTTCTTCCTAAGTTAAGGCTTCTAGGTAGAATATATGGCTTTAGGTATCTTAATTGGGAAGAGTTTGGATGATCCAAGGGGCTTGAGAGGTGTGAGTAATGGGTTAGAGGTGAGGGATTTTTGTAAGGGGGAGGAGGGGCTCTTTAGGAAAGTTTGAAAATATTATTTTATTATATAATGATTTTCTGTTTTTAAAGACCCAAAACTTATTATAGATGAATATGAGATGACTATTGTTCGAAATAAAATCATCATATATAAATTGGATAGTTTTTGGAAATTTCTTTAATTTTTATAATCTTATTTATTTAAATCATTCATTAATGAGGTAAATAATGCATCATTATTGTGTCATAAATAATTTTATTTATTTGATGTCTAAAAATTATAAATAAAATACCATGATGTAGGAAGTATTTTTATCTTTATAATGAATATTTATAGTCAAATATATCAAATATATAACCCCACATTAAAATTTTTTTAGCAAAAAAATACATGTTTATGATATATTTATTTTTACTTTAAATTAAAAGTTATTAATGTTATTATCTTACCCAAATGGATTTAAAAGGCCAAAAATATCACCCAAGGATTTTATTGGTCGTCCATCACAAATCCAATAAGGTTAGAACAAGTTTTAGGGCAATTTTATATTATTATAATATTATTTTTACCTTGAATTACCCTATTTACCTTTAACCATGCTAAATAAAAGTCAAAGGTTACTAATCACCAAAAAATATTAACCTTATTGAACCAAATTTTACATAATAATAACAACCATGTATATCGGATTTTCAAAATTCAATTCACAGAAGTGGTAAAATTTCATTTAAATGAAAAAGTCAGTTTTTTAATTACTACTCAGGGTTTTCACTATTCATAAAAAATAGAAGGTTTTTAAAAAAATACTAAAAATTAAGACTAAGCTATATTTGATATTTAGAATTCAAAAATTATGGCTATTTTACTGAATTAAAATCATAGAAGTTTCATTAATTAATTTAAAATTAATTCCCGTTGTCAAAACAAAAAGCGTGTTTTTAGGAAATAATAACTATCAAAAGATTGACACTTGTTTATGTCCAATTTCAACATGAAATTACTTACAAGGGACAAAATTGGATTAAATGGTTAAAATATAATCTAATTATACTTTTAAAGTAATTAAAAAGATAATATATCCATATAAAAATTATATTAAAAGGCAATTTTGAATTAAAATACAGTATTTTTCATTATTCATTAAAAATGAATATTATCAAAAAAAAGTACCAATAATTTACCCAAAGTAAATTTTGATGTTGCGATTCTAAAGAAGAATTTTATTTTGTCAAATAGAACATATAAAAGTGATAAAAATTATATTTAAAAAGGGTTCGCCATTAAAATATTGTAAATCAACCTTTTAAAGAATATTTGACAATTTGTGCTTAAAATGGGATTCATTCACATTGTAAGACTGTAATTTTTTTTTGAATAAATGTAAAAACATTTAACAAACATGTATAATCATATTTTAGTTAGTTATGTTCATTCACTCCATTACAACATCTAGGCATTAACTACCATTTAAAATAATAATATTATATTATTATTTTTTAGTATAATTCAATATTGTGTATGATGTAAGATTTTAAAGAAACATGTTATTGTGTATCAGGTACTCCATCAAACATATCATCCCCATTAAAGTAAAATTAATATTTAATTCAAAAAATTTAATAAATATGAAAATGTATTATTTTTTATTTATGTGGGATGTTACATTCATGTTCCAAAATATTTAATTAATTTCTAGAAACCCTATCATTAAGTTATAAACTCCCCATAATCCATCCTAATTTGACCCTCTCAATTTTAGTGGCTCTATAGTTGTTATTTTGACTTCAATGACCTCATTTCTTCATAGATTGGTATTTTAGTGGATGGGATTAGTCCCACTTTGGTATTTGAAACCTCATTGATTCGGAACTATAATTTATTACACTCTCATCTCCACTGAGAGTGGGGAATCCTATTGTATTTGAGGGATTAGAGCCTTGATTTGATGAATTTTAATTATAGTGATTCTTCATTGACCTCCATCACCTTCTTATTTCATTTGGTTTCTCTCATTTTAGGTGGTAGATTGATCATGTGACTAATGGTCGGTGGTTCCAAAAGGATATTCTATACACTGAATCCTCTATTTCTTTCTTGATTTTAAATGAATATTCAATTATTTCAAGACCGTCAATTGTGTATGTTTTATTCTTGATTTTAAAAATGGAATTAATTGTTCAATAAATCCATTTATCAAATTCTTTGAAGATATTTTATTATTTTTTAGAAAATATGGCCAGAAATGAAAAATGATTTGATGAAATTATTTTATATTTATTCTTAGAAAAAAAATTAATTAAAAGAGGATTTTAAAATTCATTGAATTTATTAAAACACATGATTAGGTTTCCAAGATGAAATGTCATGTGGAATATTGATTATGATTATTTGAATTATTAATGAGTAATTTAATAGAAAATAATGATTTTCTGATTGGCTGATTGATTAAAATCACTTGTGAGGCTAAGTAGTTAGTGGATGTATAGGATGAGAATAATAGGACTATCAATACTTAGAAAATGATTGATGATGAAAATTATGACTAACCCAAATTTAGTAGGATTTTATATAATGAGTTTTTGATATATTCTATCAAGACTTCCTTAAACATAGGGATACGTGCACACATTAAACCTTGATTGATTGACCGTGTAGTGAATGGATCTAGCAGTTAGGAACTAATGAACCTTATGGAATATAACCTTGGTGCTTTGTATTGATTTGATTATTATATGATACTATTTATTGAACTCACTTATTCATGACCTTATATTTTCTGAAAAGTGTTACTAATTTTTTTCTGGTGTACTTACCATCTACATGATTTGAGGTCTCATTTCACTGAAACTATGAAAATAATTTTCAATTCATTGTTTTTTATTTAAATTGAAGCATAAATTGTTTATTTTTTATGGAATTTTTTATAGAACGATCGATGATATCCAACTAGTATATTTCACTCAAACACTTCCATTTATTTTAGTAATCTTGAGATTATATTATGCTAGGGAGATGAAAAGGGATAGAACCACATACAAGTTCCTGGTGTGCTTGAATAGAAGGAAATTGGGTTATGGAGGTGATCAGTAGAGCTGTGATCCACTCTTTGCATATATATATTTGGGAAATTTCTTTGATGTATTATAATTTAATTTAAGGGGTTATGTACCTTTTTTGGATTCTTATATAATACCTTCTATTATTTTTTTCTCCTTGAGTATTGTTCATCATACCAACTGTTAAATAATTTTTCTTTTGTTTTTCTATATTGATTGATTGTTCTTATAGTGAAATCAAGTTGTCATTACATTTTTGATGCCTAGGATCTAGTGACCATCTCATGAATATCAAAAACTCCCTATAGACCATGTCAATTCTATCTTAGTTATTAGTGTAACATGGTATTTAGGTTTGTTCATGACATCAAATCTGGAGTAAAAAACACTAAAATCTATTTTACATTACAGTTCTAATTTGGAATTGCTTCTTAATTTGTGCATATTAATATTGATTATACATTAAATTATTCACACTAGATTAATTATGCTGATTAATAATAAAATCAATTTGAATGAAATATTTTTTTCAATTTAGTTGAATTAAAAATAAATAAACAACAAATCAATACTAAGTGGATGTATCATAATAAACATGAAGAAGCTAGAGACATTGTTGAAAATATTGTAAAACTAGTACCTCATGGTGATTCTCAGGAAGAGGGAATTGACATTAATTTTTATTTTCCTTAAGTTTTTAGGATAAGGGCTATGAGAATATTTCAATTTACTTTTTTTAAAATATGATATTATTTGAAATAGATTTATTGAGTGAATTTTTAAATATAATAATTTATGAGGAGGTATTCATTAAAGGGCCATTGGATTTCAAAATTTAAAATTTCTTAATCATGTTTTCAAACTAATTAAATAATTATAAGGTCTTAATAATGATTCTATATCATGTTATAAGGTAATAAATTTATTTTTAATGTAAAGTGATTTTTTAAATGAAAGGAAGATCTTACCTTGGTTATAATAAACTAGTATTTCCCCTCATGAAATTTAATGGGATTTGATTTGATTTTTTATATTTAAAATATTTTTTTGATTGTGAAGTAAAAAATATAAAAGAATAAAATATTAAATGTGTAATGAAATAATTTGATATCATTTAACAACTGATAAAACATTTGAAACATTAGATATGAAACAATGATATAGATCTAGAGGATTAGAATTAAAGAAAACATAATTTACGAAATATTTTTTACCTATTATAAACAATTTTTTTAAATGAAAGTGGAGAATCAAAATCATTCAGCATCAATTTGGAAGTAGGAGAATCATGTTAAAGGTGAATTGTGAAATTCAAGAAACATATTAACCAGGAAAAAAATTAAAAATGGAATTATCAGAAAAAACCTAATTTGCATTGGCATATGCTCTGAGTTTTCTTAAACTATAATAGAATAAACTAAATAAATTATAAAAAATAGTACAATATTGACTTATTCTTTTCATTACATATGATTTAAGGATAAAAACATTTTAAATAATAAATGAGTTGTACGGTTTGTAAAACGTTTTAATGTATTTTGAAAAATATAATGATAGGAAGCCTCTAAAATATATAAAAGTCTTATCCTTATAGACTTTTTGGTTTTAGATTATGATTTAGAAAAAATTTCAATATGATCTTTTGAAAATTTAAAAGATATTAGAAGAATGTACCTAACTTATTTCATATGTGTAAAAAAATTAAGCTTGTTTATTGCATATAAACAAACTGAATATAAGATTATTTTAGGAAACTATACATATTTATTCTGATATATTAATATATATTACTATTGTTACTATATCAGTGAAATCATCAGTCAACTTACCCGAACCTCAAATCTATATACAAAAGAGGGATAATTTCAATTAAATTTTTTCTTATTACATATGTAATATAAAAAGTATTAAGATACATATATTTTCATGTGTCATGTTCTAGCATACATATAATCATCTCCATATAAAAAATATGTATTCATATATTCTAGAATACATATAATAATGAAAGAATTGATATTCATACCTATTGAGATGTTAGAGGTGATGAAACCAAAGCCTCTCAAGAGTGAGTCCTCTTGGGAGACCTCAAATTAATGTATCCTAGAGTGAAAAAAATAATAAGACAGAAATGCATGAAGCTTTTGAGAAAAAAACAAGGTGTTTTTATAAAAAATTTAATTTGATTGATTTGAGACTCCCAAATAATACAATTTGACGGTAATATTTATTACAAATGTCATTAGAGTATTTATGTAACTAAATGCACATGCAATAATTATCTTGGAAACTAAATGTTGGTATTAAATCATATTAATATCAATACAATATTAGTACATTCACATACATGGAAAATAAATGTATAGAATCCTCAAAAACATAGTTCAATTACTGAATAAGATTTTTTGTAGAGGGACTCCTACAATGTAGACATAACATATATTATTTTATAGAATTTTGAGTTTGCAAATTCTATTAATATTTTTTCAAAACAAACCAAATGGTAGTAGAAAACAATGGTTAGTTTTGAAGTGGTAATACTGAATAAAAATTGTCATACAACACTATTGTAGTTGAGGAATAGGGTGCAGTAATATTTTCTAATCATCATCTAAGTATTTTTTTTATTATTTTTGGTGTGGTATTATAACCTTATACGTTTTTGCAGTGGATATGAATACATACAAAAAAACAATTTTCTAGTAGCTGATTAATGTAAAAAATGTAACCTATTACAATATAGTTATAATAGCTATTGAAGTAAAACATAGAAACTACATTGTAAATTTAAAGTTAAATAGAAGTTCAAACTAACCATTGATTCTCAAATCTGATATGGAATTCAAAATGAACTTTGTATTGTATTTCCACCATAAAAATATAGAGTTTTCTCATCAATATTAGGAATAAAATGAAGAGAATTTAATGATACACAACTAATAGATGAACCTATTATACATGATAAAAATGAAATAAGTGCATAATTAAAACATTTCTAAAAAATGATTAAATATTTTAATTAATTCAATGTTAATGGAAAGTAATTGAGGTCAAACCTAAAAGGATGGTGTTTTTGTTTTTTAGGGATCGCTTCCTTGGGAAGACATATTGATTGGTAGACATTTGTGACATCTTTTTTATAATACCAGAAAAGAAAACACAACATACACAGTATATGTAATTGATTTGAACTAAAAATATATTTATAGAGTTTTTTTAATATAATAAATAAAATATGTATAGAAGGTATTTATTAGGAAAGTAAGTGAAATTTATTATGGGGATTGAAATATATGAGCTATATGATAGCTATGTTTACAACATGAGTATACATAAGGCAAACGGTGTGAACACCAAAAATGATTGAATATTATAATAAGTTTTCTTAATCATTGTTTAATATTGGAAAATGCATACAGATTTTGAAAAAATTTAATGGGACAACATTAAATTCATTGAGTGAATGAATTTACCTAAATGGTGTTGACACGAAGTATATATTCAATTGTTTAATCAAGTTAAAAAATAGAGAATTTGATGAAGAACCAATACATGAGTGTAAGATCTAAACGATTGAATCTATTGAACTAATTATTTTTAGAAAAATATAAAAAACATGAAGAAATTAAATAGAACAACTATTAGTTCAATGTTGGAACATAACATAACTTATCATGGAAAAATAAAAGTAGTTTAATCAAGTCAAATAATATTGCATTCATTGAGAAGTCCCCCGTCTTTTTCTCTATTGAAGAACCAACTCAAGAGTGTAAGATCTAAACAATTGAATCTATTAAACAACCAATTATTATTGAAAAAATATACAAATAATGAATAAATTAAATAGCACAATTATCAGTTCAATGTTGGAACATAACTTACCTTAATGTGGAAACATCAAAGTAGTTTAATGAAGTCAAAGAATATTGCATTCATTGAATAAGTCTCCCATCTCCCTCTTCGTTGAAGAACTAATTCCGGAGAGTAATATCAAAACGATTTAATATGTTTAGAAACCAATTCTTATTGGAAAATATACAAATAATGAATTAATTAAATAGGAATACTATCACTTTAATATTGGAACATAACTTACATTAATAGTAATACCCTAGTCATTATAGCCTATCAGTAGACAATCATAATGAAAAAATGTGAAACTAAATGTCATATGGATGGAACTATAAAATAATAAAAAGAATTAAATAATATTTATTTCAAATTACAATTTTGGATCACCGATACTACACAATGCAGCAAAACAGTTCAAGTAGAATTATTTTTAGCCTGGTGTGGACAGAATGATGAAGTTGCAAACCTAAAATTAGAGTTAAAAAATAGTACATAGAAAAATGTCACTACATCAAAGAGGGAGAAAACAATGAGGATCTGCATTTTCATTGATGAAACTGTACCTATGAATTGTGTGTAGAAACTGAGGGGATGTGAGGGAGAAATGTGTTAAAGGGTGATGAGAAGCCTATGCCTAAGGCTGGATTTTGATAGCGTTGTAGTGGATGCATCATGAGCAGATTGACATCAAGTACTACATCAGGGAGATGGGGAAAACAGGTGATTGAAACCCGATTCGTCATAGAAGAAATTGTCTATGAGGCATAGCTGTTGTGGGGAAGCAGTGGTAACTATGAGGAATGGGTTTTCTGGTATTGGTTAAAGCTGGACACACACAGACGCTAAGTAGATGCTGCAATAGAGATATGAAAAAATGTGTAGAACTAGATGGTAGGCGACAGTGAAGAAGATATGATCTAAGAGGGTTACTATATGAGGGGAAGTAGGCTGAGGTAGGGGAAATAAATCCCCAATTAATGGAACCCGGCCACTATTGATAAAAAATAATTAGTAGTAGCCCTGGAGAGATGGGTAGAGCTTCGAATAAGTTCGCTGGCGAGGAAGATGAAGACTAATTCGATGGTGGGTAGGGTTTCGGAGAGGCGGTGGATGTGATGGATAATGGTTTCATGGGAGTGGAAGAACTAGAGGGAAATGGAGCACAGGGGTGAGCAGTAAAAGATGTGGAGATAGTATGAGAGCTAGAAACACAGGAAAGGGAGAGGAAAATGAATTCTAGGGTGTATAGTGTTTTTGGAAGCACAATATTGGAATGAGAATTAATTAATGGGAGTGGATAAATTGATGGGAGATAGAGCTCGGGGAGAGTGACACGTGGAAAAGGAGCCACAAGAATTAGTAAGAGTGATAGATATTTCAAATGATAATTTGATTATACACATATCCATGGATGATATAATACATGGTTCACCAAATGATTTACATTTCAATGATTTTTCTAAATTAATGATCATAGAGTTTTCTATGATCCTAATGGGAGAGTTGAAATTTTTTCTGGATTTGAAAAGTAATCATACAAAATGACTAATTTTCTTAAATCAATCAAATAATGTGAAAGTAGTTGTTTAATGGTTTGTAATTAATTTATGTTGTTATTTTAGTAAACCATTGTGTAAAAAATATGAATTTTATTTTTATGAATATGTAAATTTGTTTGATTTTAAATTGAATATAGGTATTACATGTAGCTTAATTTACTAAAATTCTTCTACACCAAATATAATGTTTTTTCTTTTTTAGTTTGAAATATTTTAGTAGAATCCTATGGAAAGTCATATTAAATATGTAAAGAGAGTTATTAGAAATATCAATGAAACTCTTAGTACCCGTTAATTTAATTCAAATTTTAAATTTTTATATTAAATATCAAATATTGACCATAATTTTGGATGTTGTAGGCTTGACCAAAAAAATACAACTGATATGTGACATTTTTTGAAGAATTTAATTTCCTGGAGTTTTATGAAATATTAGTTTGTTCTATTATCTATTTATAAGGCTCAGTATGTTTCTACTTCTAGTTATTAGTCTCGATGCATTTAGAATAATTATAATTTTTTTATTTTTAACATTATCATTGATAAAATTCCAATATTCAGTTGTAATTATAGTGCCATTTTACTTTCCAAAAATCCTTCACAACACTCTCAAACAAAATATATCGATGTTACATTACATTTTAAAAGGGATCCTTTAGATAAATGGGATATTATATTTGTTTTTTTCTAACTGAAAAATATATTTTTGACATATTCATGAAGACAATAGATTCTATTAGAATTGAGAAAATGATATTTGATCTTGTTATACTAGAAGCATAATATTTTGATAAATTTAATTATTTTTACAATATATGATAAAAATTTGATATAGAAATTTTTGTCTATTATTTTTAAAATATTCTTATTTGGGTAAATTTATTAATTGTTAAATTTTCTTCCTAATTTTCTTCTTGATATTAGCATTCTTGAAAGGGGGGATTTATGCATATTAAAGATAGGTTTTTTTTAATGTATATTATTATAAAATGAATCTTTTTTATATAGAAATTTTCTTTTTGATTTTGATAAATTTCAAAAATATGGAAGATATTTTGATGATGGTTCTAAATTTAAATAAATGTTCGGTTTTTTAATTTACAAATATTTGGATATTTTTATTGTTTAAAATGGGTATTAAAATTATATTAATTGTTTTTGTTTTGTAAAATTTCAAATACATCACATTTATTGTATTTTTAATTATATAAAAAATACATGTGTGTTAACTAATATGATGTTGTTTATATTTATATTTCATATACATTAAATTTTTTAAAATAATCTTTTGTTCTTCATTGTCCTATTTATTTCGTTTTATGTGTAAAATTTTAATGTTTTTATTATTATTTAACTTTTCTGTTAAATTTTATTTTACAAGTAAAAACATATTTCTTAACTATTTCGTATAGTTAAACCCACTATTTCAACCATGAATAAGGTTAACTCTATCACTACGTAAAGGAATCCTTGACTATTCCCTTGTCATATTAGTGTAACTTAGATCTTATATATGTATCATAAAGGTAACCATGCTATTCTGAACCTTGCCTAATGAAATCAGTGGAGTTTCATAAGGGTAAGTGAGTTTATAATATGTTATTTAAGGGTATTCCCATCATTATGTAAGGGTACCAGCACTATGTAAGGGTTTTCCCTCTATTACATAAGGATTATTAAAGGTTTCCATAAACAAAATAATTGTAACCTATGTAAGGGTTATAATGATGATGCATAATGGTAACCCGTGCAAAGGTAACTCACGTAAGAGTTGACCCCAACTCATTTAAGGGAAGATGTGGTTTTTCATTTCTTAGATAACGATAAACGGATACAGGTGTAAATGTATAATCATGTACATATTCATCTTCACTAATATCTTCATAAAGTTATAGTTGAATATTAATGGTAGCACCACCCACCCCTTGCAGTAGCATATATGAAAACTGTGATATTAGAATGTATATTTGTTCTAATTATAATAGTTGCATGTCTATTTGTTATAGTGGAATTAAAATAGTAATACTAGAATTTATATTATTTCAAGATATAAAATTAGAGTAACAGTAGCATGTATATTTGTTCTAGAAATTACACAACACTAACAATAGTAGAACCTTACCATCCACAGTAGAAGAATATTTATTATAGCTGAAATTGTAATGTTATAATATCCTCGATTTTAGTTATAGAAGTAGCAATCATTTGTTGATGCCACACAAAAAATATATCCACTTACTTTAGTTATAAAATGTGTGACCATTTCATAGTAGCACAACATCAACAAGTAGTTATTTATCTTTTTAATTGATGAATTTTATAGAAAATATTTGGATTGTCATATTAATTTATAAACTTATAATATTTTTCTAGAAGTATAATTAGATGCTTGATTAAATATTTTAAGCTTAAATTCATTATATTTGGGTAACTATACTCTTTTATAGCAATTTTCTGATATTTAAAAAAATGTATGTGTATTCAATTTACTTTAACTATTTTATTACATTAAAAAACACTTTAATAATATAACAACTATTTTGAGAAATTATTATGTAATTTTTTTTCCCACAGTCTATTTTCTATATATTTTTACAAAAAAAATTGAGATATTTTTTTACTAAATTACATATATAAAAATATTTCATATAATCTAATGATAATATTGGAAGATTTTTTCACTGAGATCAATGTAGGAATTTGAGTGGGAAAAGGATATTCTTTGAATATATGCCATGTTTAATTAGGTAACCACGCGTTCCCATATCTTTATTTCTAACTGTTGAATGGTAGTGATAATTTTAGGAAACTGCAGTGAAATTAGTGTAAAAGGATATTGTTGACTATTAGTGATTTTCCAATAAATAATTACTGTGACATTTATTGAAACACTTACATAATTAAAACACAACTATGATCTTCTATGACTACTATTTCTTTATTATGATCACAAAGTAGTTTCAATGTTTTACCCTCTACTATGGAAGTGGTTGGAGATCATCAAGATACATAAACTTCCACATCCTTTTCTCATCTATTTAAATCTTTTTTCTAGTATTTCCTTAGTAAATAATTTCATATTTTGTTTTCATAAAGATTCAAATTATGAATTTCCAAATCAAAAGATTTTTTGGTATTGGTTATTCAACCATCTAAAAGGAAGGACCATGGGTTATTACTTGAGGGGAAAATTCATCAACGTGTAGGTTGTGAATGCTATAAATATTCATGTTGGTTTTTCATTCATATATTTTAAAATTATGGGTCTGTATATAGGTTATCACATCGTTAAAATTTAAGTTCAATTTTGGGTACTGATCTTCTCACCGAGTAGAGAATATTGAATAATATAGTGGGATCATGGTGTTCTCAAGTACTATAAAAATACCATGTTCATATTTATTCCACTTCATTATATTATAAACACTAGAATACTAAATTACCTCACACAAAAATAAAATCTAATTTATTATTTTATATAATTTTTTAAGGACTATTCACCCACCCATCTAGTTTGTTATATCCCTCTATCTTGGACAATCAGTTGGATACAATGGGAAGTCCTTTAGTATATAGGTTTTATTGATTATATTTTTTTTTACTTGAACCATATTCTTGACCTAACACTCTAATGAAAAATATTAGTTCTCTAAGATTGTATATATTAATGAAAATAATGGTTAGATACATCAAGAATCCCATTTTTGTGGAATTTATTTATGGTATTGGTAAATCCAAATGGAATAATACTTGAGGTTTTTAAGTTTTGATCATTGTAAACTCATATAGAAATCATATAAATTTATATATGTAGAACTAAAGTCACATATAGATAATGATATTGAAAATTTCTATATAAATTATAGAGTAAAAAACATTTTTTACCAAACTCTGAATATTTACATTTCTAACCGTTTTTAGCATGTATGAAATCCCACGACAAATCAAGAATTATAAAACATACTCATTATGGGAAATATGATCTTAAAATAAATATTATTGGAATATATTGAGAAAAATACTATGATTTTATGATGGGAAAATATTTTTTAGTAAACCACATGTTTCACCGGTTTACATGCTTTACAAATGGAATGAGTGAACATGGTGAAGCACTGGGAAATACATCTCTAGTTTAAATAGTACCAAGAACATTATCAAAATGATTACATACAAAGTATGTAGTGATTTATGAATTTATGAATTTAAGATAGTGTACTTTTAATAAAAAATGGTTCTTTTATAAAGTGTGAAGTTGAATTGAAAAAAAATGTTGATGAGGATTCAAAAATGAATAATGGTATTTCATTTAAGTATAAGGTAAATGAATCCTCCAACTATTCTCAATCATATTTAAATAAATATTATAATTATTTTTAATATTTTATCTTGAATTTTTATATGTTCATGATAATAAGGGAGGGAAGTGGTAGTTCAAAAGAATGAATAAATGGAGTAAAATAAGGATAGTATTATCAATAATAATGATGTTTTAGAATTAATTTTATATGAGTACAGGAAGAAAGGAAAAATCAATATAGATTTCCCTAAATTCAATCATTCCAAGAAAGAAAAATATAATTGGAGGAATGAAAAGAAAAAATTGGAGGATGGAGTTGTTTATATAGTTTAGATGCTAGCATTGACACATTAAGTGAACAAGAGTCGTGGAATATTACATTGATGTATAAAAACTATGTGGTAATAGACTCATTCATATCTCAAACATTAACTCATGCTAATGTTGATTATAAATCAATCACTAAAGATAAATAAAAATATATTTTAATTCAAGTTTTGATTATGATTCTGTTAATTCATAATTAAAATAACTATATAAAGGTAATTAAGAATTTATGAATGATATTATAAGAATTATTTAAAAACATGATGACATAAAAATTAGAAATTATAATTTTTTTTCTGAAAATGGTATACAAAAAATGGAATATTAAAATAAAAATATTTTTATTTCTTAAAATGTGGAATATTAAAAGAACTTTCATTCTGAGATACTAAAACTAAAATAACGAAACGCTAAAATTAAATATTTATTAGTAGTAAATGATAATGATCCTGAAACAAGATTTAATTTATCATTATAGGACTTGAATAATGTTTTTAATGACTATATGAATCTCTTTTGAGAAAATAAAAAATTGAGAAATACATCTTCTAGTTCAAATGAAAAAAATCTATACTAATTTAGATGTTATTCAAAAATATAAAATGAATATAATAAAAGGAAATATATAATCATAACAAAACATTGTGTAATTTTTCTCAATGAAAAATTAAATATGATAAAATAATGAATATAATGAAAGGAAACAATAAAAATAATGGTATTCTTTATTAAAACTTTTTACTATGGATGAATAAGACTAATTTTGTTAAATTCTCCAAAGGAAGTGTTTTGATTGTAATGTGATTTAAATGTAGAATGTAAGGAAATTATTCTAGTCAATTCTCCTTGATATTTACACAATATTTTTTATTATTAATTATTTATTGTTTGATATTTTTTTAATATCCTAGAAAATGATGTCTTAAATCTAGTTTTTTGAAAAAGTATTATTCTACTAATCATATTGGACCGAAATTATCATGTCTATCAAAAGATTATACATGATTAATATAATTATAGAAATCATAAATAGAAACCTTAGAGATTAATGGTATCTATATAGTAGGATTTTCTGATACATGACTACAAATATTTTAAATTTTCTATATTTTAATTCATTCAATGGGGGTCTAGTTACGTTTGGAGACAAATATAAACGTCAGAATAAAGGGATGAGAGTTGTTTTTTTATAAAATATTTATATGACATGATTATTACTTGTATATGATTTAAAACACAATTTTAATGATTACATCATATTTATGTAGTGATTGGATAATTGAAATTTTTGAAAATGAAAAATGAAAAATATTTAAAAAAATAAATCTATTTTATTTTTTGGAAATGGAAATGATAATGTTTATACAATTTATTTTTATGAAATATTAAAATAGAAACCTAGGATGATATTTTTTTCATATAATACTTGGGAATGGAAAATTCAAACTATTTCATAAGATGTCAAAGAATAAATAGTTTCAAAATTTTCCACTGTTAAATACAAGTAAGTATTTTTCATGTGATTTATTTTCCAAGGGTATGAATCCTAATAAAATATTTAAATCTATTAGTGACTTAAGTATTGCTAGATGTTTTAAATTCCTACATATAGACTTATTTGGTTTTCTAAAACCTAATATATTACATTGAAAGAATTATTTATTTGTAATATATGATTATTATAGTATATTCATTTGAATTTATTTATTTTCACATAAAATTGAAACTCTAACCAATTTTTTACCTTTCTGTAAAATTATACATAATTTTAAAAATATATCAATAATCATTACCATAAGGGATAGTGTTAGAAAATTATTAAATTTAGTGCCTGATAAGTTTTATGAATTCAACGGATATAATAATTATTTTCCACCCCTCGAATACCAAAACAAGATGGTGTGGTTCAACAAAGGTATTGTTCAATTCTAGAAATAGTTAGATCATGTATTATTGATATTAGTCAACCTAAATAGTTTTTGGCCGAAGCTGTAAAACAATATTTTTATATTTTTAATATCTTTTCTATTAGAACATGTTTAACTAAAAACCCTTATAAAATTTTTATATGATTTAAATCTAAAATTCAATAATTATGATTTTTTGGATACAAAGTTTTTAATTTAATTATAAAAGATTATTTATACAAGTACAATTTTAAATGTGATGCAGTAATATTTTTAGGTTAATAAAATAAAAGTAAAGAATATACTGTGTTGAATGAGATAAATTTAGTTGTTGATGAGATTTTTCAAGCTATATTTTATGAAGATAACAATATCATGAAATTTTTTAAATTATATAAAACAGATGAAGAATTATGGAATATTAATTTTCGTAAAGATAATTTCTAATAAGAAGATAATTCATCACTTGAGAGGGAGGACATGTCTTCTAAATATAATCATAAATAGAAGAAATATCTAAATGATCATTCTCTTGAAGAAATAATTTGAAATTATGATTCTCACAACCTGTTACTTTCTTTCAGGTAAACTTTTCAACTTTATTTGATTATCTTTTTTTTGGTATTATTTAGGGTTGTTTATTGGAGATTTTTTGGATATTTTTGTAAGTATCTAGAACAGTTCATAGTTTTGTAAAATCATTCAATTCATGCCAGAAAACCATGTACCAAATTTTGGAGTTCTTGAGGGGTGTCTGGTTAGTTAAAATCAGGAAAACTATCCCAAAAACCTAGTCGAATGGGATAACGGGAGAACAAATCATTATAAAACCATGGTGCCAAACCATGAAAAAAAATCAGTAGCCCAGGTGGGAGAGAATAGCTGGATCATTGTTTGTCATACTATGTTACCAAAACATGAAACTCCCTCAAGAATCATAGTGTGGGTGCAACATTAGGCACATAGTTAGTGATAAATATGTTGTTTATCTAGGAAAACCCTATGATGGGTATTTAATCCTCTGAAATTTTTAATTATTGTACTAAAACCCCACCTTTAGTTTATAAACTCCTCATAATTGAACCAATTTTAAGAATCTCAATTTTTGATTCTCTCTAGAGGGAATTTTTAATCCTCAATCATCTTTTTGTCTTTCATCTCCCTCACCTTTGGATCTCTGTTAGTTGTTCCCATTTTAGGAGGTTGATAGATCATGTTACTAAAAGTTGGAGTCTTAATAAGGATTTTATCAAAACATGAAACAATAACTAGTATCATGGTTTATAATGAATTTTAAACGTATTTTTGACCTTGAATTTAGAATATTTTATGCTTGGTTCCGAAAATCAAAGGAATTGTAAAATAAACCCCTTTTGTAAAGGATTTCAAAACATTTGGTTGCTTTTTAGAATAATTGGACTGAAATGAAAAGTGATTTTGAAGAAATTATTTGATATTTAATATAAATAAAAATGTCTTATATGAAAGTCGATTTTGAATAGAATGATATTGATAAAAATATATGATTTTATTTGGAAGTTTAAATGTCCTCTTAAAATATGAAATTATTTATTTGAACTGGGAATAATGAATTGAATTAAAAATAATTATTTTCTTATGACTGATTGACGGATTGATTGATAGTTCATGAGATCATAATTAGTTAGTGGGTGACTAGTTAAATAATTCTTGTACTCTAACTCTCTATTGATAAATTGATTATAAAAACACAAACTGAACAAAATACAACATTATTTTCCCTAACATAAATTCTATCTTGATAACCTGATCCAAGGGGATGTGTGCACATTTTGAGCCATAATTTATTCAATTAGTAGTGTGAGGATCCAAATTCATGAGATTAACAAACCATATAGCATATGAATATCATTCAATATTTTTATTTTTTATTATATGCTAGTGTGTATTGAACTCCTTTATTAATTCACTTCTATTTTATGAAAATGTTTAGTTAAGACCGATTTTGATGTACTTTTTATCTAATTGATTTGAAAATTTATTTGACTAAAATAATGAAAATGATTATACATTTATTTTATTTATTTAAATTAATTCATAAATGGTTTATTTATTATGAAATTTCTTATGGAACATTTACTAATATCCTACTGGTCAGTTTTCCTCACAAACAACCTTTTCCTTTTGAAGTGTGTAGATTATGTTGTGTCAAGTCTAGTAAGAGGAATGTTGCTACTTATAGGTGGTGTTTGTACATAACTTTTGAGAACTTGGGTTATGGAGTTGACCATTGGATATGTTATCCCCCTATTACATGGAAATTTATAGGAATTTTTTTTTGATATATTTTTCTTCCATATATTGTATGATATACCATTTTTTAATTTTTATCTATTTTGTTTTGGTAATTATTTATCTTCTAGGAGTGTTTGGAATATTGAATCTTCAGTAATTTATCTTCTTTTGTTTTATATTGATTTAATTTTCATATGGAGAAATCATTTCCTCTAACCTTTTTTCTATGCCTATGTTCTAGTCACCAACTTGTGGGAATTGGGAATTCCATTCAACCAGTGTCAATGCAATCTCGGTTAACAATGTACTAGGTTATATGAGTTCATTCATGAAAAATTAGAAATAGTTTTTGGTTTTATATATCTTCTTGATGTTATTATGATGTCTGGGATTTCCTGGTACACGTGAGGTAGGATATTGGGACATAAGGGGTAGTTTACAAGAATTTTCCTGACCATATCTCATTTTAGAGAGCATTGAGTCATCATAGTTGTTTGATAAAGTTAATTTAAGGAATAAATTAATTTAATTCTGGTATTTTCCAAAAAATTGTATATGTATATTGAAATCCAAATAAAAAATTTATTTTTATATGATAAAATTTATATTTTTGTATCTCCTAATTGGGTTAATGATATGAGTATCCTTGTTGATGTTTTTATGTTTTCATTTGATGTAGTGTAGAACCATACTTCAGAGAAGGATTTTGAAAAGATCTTAGGATTCATAATCGATGAACCATCGCAGGAAAACCCTCTAGTTGGTCTGATCCTTACTGAGATAGTGGTGTGTAAGATCTATGATCTAGGACAAATAGTTGCATCTATTCCCATTAATGCTCAAGTAGTGGAACCTCTAAGGTATGAAACTAGACATCATGCCCAACAGATGTTTAAGAAGTAACTACCAACATTACAGGGATTGAATGAACATTAGTAGGAAGAGTATTTGTTCAAAATGGTTGAGAAACTTTTCAATTTATAGGAAATACAAGATTTAATATTGGTGAAATGAGCTAGCTTTAAGCTTTAAGTCCCTAGTAGAAGGAGGTGGGATTCATTGGTTACAAAAAAACATAATATTTTGGAGTATAAATAATTTATAGATCTTTTAAGGAGTATTTATATTAAGAATCGATGGTTTTGGTGATATTTATGGAATTTTATAACCTCCAATAAGAAATTGAAACTTGACTCAATATGAATTTTTTTTCTGAACGAGTTTATTTTTTCCATAATGTAGTATGAAATGAGAAGTTATAGGACTGAAGATTCATGATGGGTCTTTGATCTGACATAAGATGTCAGGTTTTCATGTTGATGTTCACCTCATTTTGGAGGTGCTATATAAAGAATTTATGGCTGATATTTCCTTTTCTCGTAAGACATGGTGGGTGACAATTCCTCCAACACATATGGAAAATTCTATAAGTACATTTTAAATAAATAGGAAGAGAGATGGTTGTCATAGAGGATCCTAATAACTGATATCAGGAATACCATCTACAATTTATAGAAAATTATCAATTAATTTATTTCATTGTGGAAAGATCAATTTTTCAATGTATCTTTGTATTGAGGCACCAAATATTCATGGATCATGTTGTATCTCTAACCACCTTCATATATTCTTTCATTTCATTTGTACCCCAAATAATAGAAATGGGTCATTAGAACTAAATGGTACTATGTTTTAGTCTGATTCTTTAGTATCTGATGGGTTCTAGTTGAAGGCATCTCGAATGAATCTTCTTCACATGGCGGATGAGTCACCAGAGGATGTTGATGTGGATCCATTAATAGTTAAAGGTACCATCTCTATAGATTTATCTTCTGTGACTACTCTATTTGTTACTTGGGGAAATTATTATTTCATATCTATATGCATTTTTAACCTATAAAACATTCCAATAGAACATATGTATTTTGTGATGGATATTTCTATGTTCCTAAGAATGAATAGAGAGATGGTACACTAATTTACCTCTTGCGACTTCTCTTTATCGTAGATTACGATCATCTATAATTTTATGGTTCTCAAAAAAAACCCCTGGATTTCAATCTCAGAATGAATTTTTCTAATTGACCATAAATCATTGTTTGACTATTATCTCTTGTGGGTTTCCATTACCTCCCCCGATGGTGTGTTCCATGTTTTCTATGAAGAATTTGGCCCTATGTAAAGTTGGTATGAACACCTATTCTAGATTTTGGAAGGATGATATTAGTGTTTTTGTTTGATATGGAGGATTAATCATTTAATAGAGATATTCCTCAAGTGGTTTTTGAGTTTATCAACATGTTTCTATAGGAATATTATAGCTTACCACTATTATGGGAGGATGATATTTTTATTTACTTGGTTCCATGCACCCATGTTATCTATATTTCCTCTTACCATATGTAACTATCTAAATTGAAAGAGTTAAAAAGAATAGTTAGAGGATTTATTAAATAAAGGCTTCGTTTTAATGTGTGTTTCATATTAGGTGGTGAATATGATTTTTTTAATAAATTATTTTGGGCCCCTTTTGAATTTTCATTAATTACAAAAAAAGCTAGAGTTATGATATAGAACATTTACATGTTTCCTTGGATTAATGATTTGTTTGTTCAGTTGAAAGGGGAGATTTGGTTATTGAAATTTGATCATCAGTATGGTATTTTCCATTATAGGATCATTGATTTTTATATCTCGAAGACTACTTATTGGAGTAGGTTTTTCTATTACATTTACCTTGTTATTATTTTTGGTGTCTCTATTGCTCTTGTAACTTTAATGGAGCTGATGAAAATGATATCCCATGAATAAGTTGATTTTTTCAAAGTGGTATTTTTAAATGTTATCTTGGTTTACTCTAAAACCATGGAATGCCATATGTGTTATCTGAGAGTAGTTTTGAATATTTTTAGAGATCATTGAGTTTTCATCAAACAATCAAAATGAAATTTTTGTATTCGATAAGTGATGTAATTGGGACATGTGGATTTAGAACAAGGAATTTATTTTGATCCTATAAAGGTGAAGGATTCAATGAAATTCGAAAAATAATGTAATTCATTCATGATTCAAATATTCTTGGTCTAGGTAGGATATTTCAACTAGTTTCTTATAGATTTCTCAAAGTTTGAATCTGCACTAACCTCCCTTAATCATAATGGAGGAAATTTATTATGGGATTTAATATATAATAACTATTTTGATGAATTGATATTCCTTTTGATTGACCACTAGTGTTTATTTTTATAGAACCCAAGCAAGATTGTGTGGTATTTTGTGGCACATCAGGTTCAATTGGGGGTTCCATTCTCAAGTGATTGATCGTTTTATGTCTTAAGGTTCCTGATAACATATTCCATGCCAGCAGAACTATCATATTCAAGACCTCAAACTCCCAATATTGATGAAAACTCTTATTATTTTGTTATATAAAATTTTTGGTAAAAGGATAACCATTTATTCTAAGAACAAAATTCTTTGATATATATTTTCAAAAAAAGATTTGAATCCTCATTTGAGGTGGTGGGTAGAATACATATATTATTTGTATTTCAAAATTTACTACACCCATGTTAAAATGAATGTCATTTATGATTATTTGAGAATGAATTATCTGAACTAGCCTATTAATGAATGATTTAAATGGTGAGATATGATGAATCTCTTTTCTCATATGCATTTGGGAGTTTAAGAGGATGAGACTGATATTTTTCTAGAAAGTCTAATGTTTTCTCTTGAATATTCTTAGTAAAAATCATATCAATGATGAGTTTTTTGGAATAAGGGACACTCTATATAGTGGGTTGACCATTGGTCAGCAGTTTTTTTTTCTCTGGGGTAAGTTATGCCTCCAGATCAAGTGAATCATACTTATTTATCTAGGAAAAGGTATGATGTTTTATTTCCATAATTCATAGTGGGTTGTAGTATTTATAAGTATAGATAAGTTTCATGATATTTAGAGATGATTTTGGTGGCTAGGTATGAGATGACATTTCGCTTATATTGTTTATCACAATTTTACATGTTGGCGGGTCAAGGTCAAGAACCAAAAAATATAATGTTTACTTTATCCCCTCCATATTTCAACATAGAAGTGGTACATGACATCAAGGGAAATTATGGTCATGTATACATGTAACCCTCTAGGGAATATAATGTTATGGGAACTAATTGATAATTTGATAAAATCATATCACTGTTTTCAAAGTCATGATATGGCCAATTTTGTGGACTTAGGAAGTCTGTATGTCTGGGAGATCATTAGATTTGATAAATCTCTATCTATTATAGTTTTTCATAAGGAACCATAATTCACATATAATTTTTAGAGAGGACTCTAAGAGGATATTGGATCTTATATTAGTTTGACCACATCATATCATCCAAAAATAGATGGATGGATATAATGAGTTATGTAGAATATTGAATACAGGAATCATTCTTGAGTTGTTGACATTAGAAAATATTAGGATGGCCTCTTGGAAGTAGTTGAGTTTTCCTATAACAATTTTTACCTATTGTAAAAAAACATGGATTACATTGAGTCCTTTTATGGAAACCCATGTAACTATATGTTGTGTTGGTTAGATATTGGTGTAACATTACTCTTTTGGCATAGTTAGGTCCAAGATCTGATAAATAAATTCAGTTGATACATTAAATAATAGTGATAGATCGAAGATGGTATAAATTCAATGTTGATCATTTTTTAAACCATTTTGAGTTTATAGTTTGTGATGATGTTTTTTTGAGAGTTTCACAATGGATGTTTCCTCGATGGCTTGGTAGAAAGGAAAAGATGACTCCAATATACATATGACCATTTGATGTTATTGATCAGATTGGAAAGGTGGATTACAATTTGGATTTTCCACCTTAGTTAACATAGATTCATAATGTGTTTCATAGTTCATAGATCATACAGTATCTTTGTGACCCACCTCTTATCTTTAGCAGGGATGACCTTTATGTTGAACTATATTTATCTGATACTTAGCATCCAGTTCAAATTTTCGATTCTAAGATGAAGGTTCTTCATGGAATGTGCGTACACCAGTTTAGAGTTATTTGGCAATGTTGATTTGATTCACATGTGAAATGGGTAGATAATTCACTGATGATAGGGTAATAGACTCATCTATTTGATATTGAGTCATCTTGATAGGATTTATAGTGTTAGAAAGAGTTTATGGTATGGAGATTATAACATCTTGTTACAATATTTTAGGCACTTTTATCCACTTTATTTGATTTTCATTTGTTTGGATGTTTTTTCGATTTGTTTATGGAAACATTTGTTAATTTTTATAAGTATCTAGGAAAGTTCTTGGTTGGAAAACTATTAAGGGAAACAATTTTGTTTATCCATATACAGGTGTGCCTTAGGATTTTATTCTACTGGGGGTAAAAAGTTATTTCAAACCATATAGCCTCACCTAAAAACTATGTGACATAGTACAATGTGGAGTGAATGGTTGGTGCATGGTAGTAAAAAAATATGGTTAAAACATTCACCCTTTTTCTAGTAGGCCAACTAGGAGCAGAAAATTGTCATATAGTTTTTGAAAACATGTTATCAAACCACTCATCCCTCTCCAAAAACCAACTGAGTGTGATATACAAGAAACATGATTAGTGATAACTGTGTGGCCTATCCCAAGAAACCATGTGATGGGAAATAAATCCTCTAATATTATTAAATAATTTATCACAACTCCTACATTAATTTATAAGCTACTCCTAATCCGAACTCAACCATCCCTATAAGATTTTGAAATTATCTAGTGGTGATTTTTACTCTTCTATCATATTTTCATCTTGGATCAAAGAGTCGTTAAATGTGACTAGTCCCTCTATGGTAAACATATCCACATTTATTGGGAATTCTCACTTCATACTCTCTCACCTCTATTGAGTGTTTTTGAACCTCTAATTTTTCATTGATTGGTGCCTTGATTTGATGAATTGTAATTTTATGGATTCTTCTTTGAACTCCCTAACCTTCAGATATATGTTTTTCATTCCCATTTCATCTGGTTGATTGATCATGGGATTTTCCCATATTCAAAATATTGATTTCATTCTTTATTTAAAATTAATTTCCAATTTCATCTCATACCATGAATTGAGATTATTTTATTTATGATTTAAAAAAGTTAAATAATTCAAAAATAATTTTATTTCAATAGAATTGAAAATTTTGGGTGGGTTTTTAGAAAACAGTTCTTGAAATTAAAAGTGATTTGATGAAATAGTTTAATGTTGAATATTCTGAAATTTTTATTTAAATGAAATATGATTTTTTATTTCATAAACCTGATAAAAACTAATTATTTTTTTATTAAGATGAAATGGTATTTTAAAACAAGAAATTTGGAATTTGAACTATAAATATTGAATTGAGTTGAAAAGAATGATTTCCATATGATTGATTGAAATCACATGTCAGCCATAGTGGTTAGTGGGTGACTTGGATAGTCATATTAAGACACTGAATACCTATAAATGAATTGATAATGAAATATCAAACTAAACCAAATCCAACAAGATTTTCCCCAATTAATTATTTATGAATTCTTTCCTATCGGCCTTAGCCTTAGAAACATGTTCATATAATAAGTTGTGATTGATAGACTAATTTGTGTGAGTATCCTTGAGTCTAGAAATAATTACCCTTATGGAATATAAAAATGGTCATTTATTTTTATATGATTAAAAATTTTATTGTTTATTGAACTAATTCATCGATGCCCTTATCTTTTATAAAAATTATTATTTAAATCTATTTTTAATGTACTTTTTAAATACTTGATTTGGAATACCATTTCACTGAAACATTGAAAATGATTTCCCATGCCATATTTTTTATTAAATTGAAGCATCAATGCTTTATTTTTTATGTAAATGTTCATGGAACATTTGGTGATATCCTACTAGGATATTTTGATCACACCCCCCCCCATTTTACATTGGGTGTTTGTAAATTATATAAATCCATATAAAAGAAAATGCAAAGCACCACATGGATATGGCAAGTGTGGTTGACTTGCGGTGCCTTGGGTGATGGTAGTAACCTATGGAGCTATGATCCACTCATTACTTCTCATTACTTTAATATTTGTGTGAATTTGTCTTTATGGGTGTTTGTGTTGTTTATTTGATTATGTACTATTTTGGGGGTTTTATCTATGATCTTGTGGTAATTTTTACTCCTTGAGGAGTGTTTCACATACAACCATTTCACTTAATTATCTTTCAGTGTTCTATATTGACTAATTGTTCTTGTATAAAAATATTTACTTCTAGCCTTACTTGATTCCCAGCCCCTAGTCCCCCTCCTGTGGGGATCGGGAGAACACATTTTTTTCATGTTACTTCAAGATCGGGTACCACTATTGTAGGGTATTTGGGTTGGTTCATGATATTTAATCTGAAATACAAACTAGGAAATCGGTTTTTCATTATTATTCTTATTTAGCTTTTCTTTCTAAATTTCTTCCTATTAATACTGATGATGCCTTAAATTATTCAAACTGGATTAATTATATGCATGAATAATTAAATCAACTTGATTGAAAGAAACAATGGAATTTGTATGAATTAGAAAGATATAAATAAATAATTATGACTTAGATGATTTCTTATAATATAAATGATGAAGATAGAAACCCAATTAAATATAAATCATGTCTAGTTGCTAATGGTTATTATTAAGAAGAGAGAGTTGACATTGAAGATTAATTTACTCTTTTTGCAAGGGTAGTGGATCTCAAAATCTAATTATCATTATATTACTTAAATTTCAAACAATTTTAGGTTTATGTAAAGAGTGCCTTTTAAAATGGAATAACTTTTGAGGAAGTATTTATTGAACAACCCCCTAGACTTGAATATAAATAATTAAAAAATCATGTTTTTAAATATATAATGCATTTTATGGTTTTATGAACATTCCCAGAACATTGTATGAAAGTATAACTAATTTTTTATTACAAAATTATTAATCTAATGGAAGGGGTGATCCATACATGTTTTCAAATAATGTATAGAATTATATTTTGATTGTGAAAATATATGTTGATGATATAATATTTGGTTCTAAAAATTATTTACACTATAATTATATTTCGAAATGAATGTCTAGTGATTTTGATATGGCCATAATGGGAGTGTTAAAGTTATTTATTAGTTGTAACATTAATGAAATAAAACATTATATTTTTTAAAATAAATATTAGTATTCTAAAGAAAATGTTAAATGGTTTGACCTTGAATAATAATATTATATAAAACACCAATGATTAAAATTAAAAAATTGGATCAGGATTATTATGGAAATTTTGTTGATGTTCGATTCTATAAAAGAATTTTTTGAAACTTACATTATTTTACATCATTGAGACTGGATATAATTTTTTCATTTGTTTTTTGTATGATTTTAGTCGAATCGTAAGGAATGTCTTCTAAAATATTTCAAGAGAGTTATGAGATATATCTAAAGAACTTTTATTAGTGGTTTATTTAATTCAAAATAGTAATATTATTGATTGGATATCATATTTTGACTTTGATTTTGGATGTTATTGGATTGAAGGAAATTAACTAATAGGTATGTTCCATTTTCTCCATAAGAATTTCATTTTTGATGTTCTAATATATATAACTTAGTTTTATTATCAACTACTAAGGTTGGGTACATTGTTTTAGTTAGTTTTTGTTCTCAAAGTATTTAGATAAAACATAAATTATGTTATTTTAATATTATATGTGATAAAATTCCACTATTCATTGATAATTCATGTGTTATTACAATTTACGTAAGTCATTTTCAATAACCTCAAATAAAATATATAAATGATATATTTCATTTTCTAATATATCATGTGTTTAACCTAAATATTGGTTTAGTGTTTGCTCCAACATAAAAACATCTTGTGGACATATTTATTGAACCATTTGATTCTATATAATTTTTTAATAAGAATTTTCAACTTTTTATTATAAAACAAATTTTAATTATTTTTTATTTATATGTTAAAAACGGGATACACATTATCTTTTTATAGTTTCTTAAATATTTTTGATTTTTTTAATGTTATTATTAAATTTTGATGTAAATTTTCTATTATATATAAGAATTTATAAAGGGGTTATTTTTGTTTTTTAAAACATGGTAACTGTAAAGGATTATTATTACAATGGGAAATTTTAATAAATAAATAATTTTTTTTCTTCGTGATAAATTTTACAAATAAGTAAAATATTTTTTGGATGGTTTTATATTTAAATAAATTTTTGGTTTCACAATTGAAAAAAGGGGGATGTTTTTTGTGTGTGAGCATGGATTATAATATTTAATTAATTATATTTTTTTTATTAAATTTCATCTACCTCATATTTATTTTATTTTAAATTATATAACATATATACATGTGATAATTAATATGATGTTGTGTAAATTTATATCTCTTATGCATTAAATTATTTAATATAATATTGTGTTATTTTTTGTCTCTATACTTTATTTTTACTTGTAAATCCTATTTTTTAGTATTATATTGATTTTATTTTTCATATTGTTTTACAAGGAAACCCCTTCTTTTAAAATAATACTCTGTTTAAAACTATTTTTGATCCTTGAGTAAGATTAACTCCATCACTGGAAAAAAGGTAACCTTGAACATTATTTTTTAATTTTAAGGGAAACATGTATCTTTAATATTCTATGTAAATGTATCCACATGATTCTTAAAATCACGTAAAGGTAAATGTGGTGGTGAGTAAGTGTAAATAGGTTTCTTATACACTACATAAGGGTATCCACATTGTTACATAAGGTTTTTGGTACTATGTATGTGTTTCCTTATTGTTACATAAGGGTACCAATGAGTTTCCATTACCCACATAAGTGTAACCCATGTAAGGGTCCTAGAGATCCTATGTAAGGTTTACAATGAGTCTCTATTACCCACATAATGTCACCCTATATTAGGGAAACATGTATAAAGGTCATTCCAATATCATGTAATGGTAGACTAGGTTTTTAATTTTTCATGTATGTTTAAATTGATACCAATATAAATGTATATTTGAGAACATATTCATATTCACTGACACCTATATAAAGGTAAAACAAACCTATAATGGTTAGTTCTATCACCTGTGATAGTATCACACCTAAAAATAGTAAAGATATCAAGTATATTTTCTCTAGATGTGAAACAACACTTACAACATCATATATATTCTATATAGAATTACAAAAATATTAACAGTAGTAGGTATATTGGTTTTAGTAGTAGAAAAGAAATAAATTTAGCATGTATTTTGGTTCTAGTTGTAGCATAATAGTAAAGTTATAAGCACCTTACATTCAATGGTATAGAAATATTAATTATAGTAGAAAAATTATTTATAGAGGATCCACCATTTCAGAGGTTGTAGTTGCAATCATCTACTACCATTAAAAAAATCTTCATTCATTAATATAAAAATGCTCAACTATTTCATAGTAGCACCACATCAAACATTATTTTTCTATTACTACATCATATAGAAAAAAAAATTAATATTCTTATTTAATATATTTTTGTAAAAATATAATGATGTGTTTTATTGAAATATTATAGAATAAATAAAATAAGAGAACACACTTGTAGTATTTGTGTAATGATTCTCTGGTATTGTAATTCATTTGTTCATTAATAAACTACAAGTGTATTCAGTTGATTTTAACTAATCTATTATAGATATATATATATATATATATTAACAATGATACTGAACACATGTTGGGGTAATATTTTTTATTACATACTCTATTTTAAATCTAATTTCACTTCAATTATACAAGGTAAATGTTTTATTGGTTTACATATTTGAAAATAATTCATATAATTTAAGGGGAACGTTTGAAGTTGTTTTACTATGCTTAGTGTGGGAAATATAAAAGTCCAAAAAATAATATTTTAGTATGTTATAGGCCCCGGATATATGGAAAAATAGATTAGAGGTGTGTTGGTGAATAGTTATTTTAAAATTTTAAAACAAATAAACAATCATAGTTTTTTTTTATTTGAGGCAACAATGTAGTGGGATTTTTCGAATATATTGCAATTGAAATAAAACGAGTTACATAGTAATATTATATTAGTTTCAATCAAAAATATTATATTATACTGTTGAATCTTTTCTACTCAGTGAGAAGATAGGTACACACTATGATACATTCCAATCAATGGTGTGGTAACCTATTTTAGAACCATCCTTCTAAACAACCCATATGAACAACCAATACCTAACTTTTTATAAGAGTCGCAACGTACACATTAATTATTAAAGGTGTCACAACCTATACAGACTGTAATTATTTTGAGATTCACAACCTAAGTACCTTCATTTTGGTTAGTATAATCACAAATACAAGACTTTCATTTTATTGATAAAAGGATAAACTGACTCTTTTGAACAAAAAAAGAAGAAAATAATAAAAAATAATAACCATAAGTAAGTTAAAATAGATAATAAATGGATATTAAAGTTGATGTAGATGATATCCAGCCACTTTAGTATTATATATTAAAACATTGAAGCTTCATTGTGATCACACCAATGAAATAGCAGTTGCATAAGATCTTAATCATGTGTCCAATATTTTTTTTATTTTAATCACTACATGCCCTGGTGGCTGTTTATAGATGAATATATAATGGTTATCTAGATACAATTATTATCATTTCATGCCTGATCAATTCCATTCAATAGTTATAAATAAAAATATATAATTAGGTTATCTTTACCTTTACTAAACTTTTCATATATTCAAGTAAATATTAAGTGGTGCATAATTATTGCATTGAAATTACTAAAAGATCCTTCAATATAATCCTTTGTAAATATTAAAGTTTTCCAAATAAAAAAAAAAATAAGAACCATTATAATGACATTATAATAATTAAAAAAAATTAATAAAATATAAATACATATAGTTAAATTAATAATATGTAACACATTAATTTTAAAAAATATTTCAATGATATTTTTTAATCAAAAAAATTATAATATAGTTTGTTAGAATATGTATGTGAATTTAATACCTTTAAAAAACTAATTAAACTTTTACTTAATTAAACATCAAACTATAATAAAAATATAGCATCTATACAAAAATTATGCATTTGTGTCTATATAAAGAATTTAGGCATCAAATATTAAATCAAACATCAAATTTAATATTTTAGAAAAATATAATTAGTTAATAAATTAATAATAAAATTAAAATCTTTTCAATTGGTTGCATCAATTAAAAATGTAATACCAATTGAGGATGTGATACTATAAAAAGCTGGTACATTTTATATTTAACAGATGTATAAATATTTTTCAACTGACTATAGAAGATGATTGTTATTTTTACCACTAAAATATAGGATCTGTTACCACTACTGTTTCTTATAACATTAGAATTAATATACTAGTTGAGTAAATTAACTTATTACCATTACTGTTGGAAGTAGTTATACTAGTAGAATAAGATACCACCCATTATGGGGGATGAATCAGACACTAATATCATCATAGGGGAGAGGTTCTAGAATCTAAGGGTGACGAAACTCTACTAATTCTATGAATAATAGTATTTTGGTTTCCCAGTTGGTGATATAATTGATGTATAGAAAGTAATATTGATGGCTGAGAGTAGTACTCCTATCATAGAGGATTGTTCAACCATCATTTGGGTGATATCATGTCAATGAGAAGAAAGGGTCAGATGTAACACAGGCCATACAACATAGATAAAAAAACACTAATAAAGAGAAATGAGATGCATGCACCATTCATGATACTGCTATGGTGTTAGCTGTGATACTCTAATATATGCTTGTCTGGTCGAGGAATAGGATATTTTTTTCTCATGAGTGTGACTATCCAGTTTATCCAGAGGATGAGTGGTGTCAGTTTATTTCTAATTATTTCAATACAGTGTTGGAAAAATAATAAGGATGGAGAAGGTACTGAAATTTTGAAAAATATATGCATGACATAAATTCAGTATACAATACTGTTTGATCCACCCCCACTTTTTTTATTTGTTTTGTTGGATGAAATTTACCTCAAGGACATAATTTTTTTTACTGTTCTATACAAAAAATTCCAACATCCACACGACAACGATGTTGGGAGAATATCATAGGGGAATTTCATATAGAAGTGATTTTCATAAAATGATATCATGATCCCATTTATTTATCGATAAAAACTTGTGTTATTCACATTAATCCAATCTCACAATTTCCATCTAATGATAGTTTTATTTTATTGGATCATAGAATCCTTTTTAGGGATTCAAACAACTAGATTTTCCATTTCAAAATTTGATCATCATGATTAATCTATTTATTAGTGTGTTTTCAAAATATAACTTCATTTTATTTTTAATTTTTATTTCATTTTTTATATATATTTACAAAATAAAACATTTGAATAAAACTAAATATTTTTAAAATACATTAAAATTTATTTTAGTATTTATTTTTTTATTGAAAAACCCATTCCCAATGAATTTTTTTTATAGGGGATAATTCTTGATAGTTTTATCCCATTTATAATGTCGGATCCCATTTTTTTGTAAACCTAATCAATCAACACCTTCAAGAGATTTTAATCCCACAAAAATCCTATTATTTAGTTGTTTATGTGTAAAATTATAAAAATAAAACTCATTCATTTAAAAAAATTGACTATCCAAATGAAAAATGAACTATTATATATAATAAAGTAAAATATTCATTTCAAATTATACTTAGTTACAATATCTGAATTATTTATCAGACTTAATAGAGTTTAAAACATTGACATTGTTAATATTTAAGATAAATTAGAGATATCATATATAAAATTATATCTTTATATAAAAACTCATTTGTTAGCTCATTTATATCCATATTTTTTTATCCTTTTCATAAACTATGTGATGAGTAAATCCATTTACTCTTGTAATAATCTGAATCCCTTTTATGTTCACACAGTAAAAATATTACAATGATTTTCCATTAATTGAACCCTTAACTAATCGAGTAATAAAATTTTTTTGGGAGTTTATAACTCAACCACTAGTCATAATGGATGACATTGACACCAAGTACATAAAGTTATAATTTTCAATATCAATAATGAGATTTTTAAATTATTTTTACCTGTTAAACTATTTGATAAGAAACTACCAAAAGAATATGTTCGGTTTCTTATTCAAAAATAATTTATCATTAGGGTTTAACCCTATCTCTTCATTAGTTGTATAAATGATATGTATCTATATATATTTTCACAACCCATCCCCCAGGGATCATGCCATGACTACCCCAATCCCGCCCCCCATTGGCCATGGGCTAGAGACTAGCGCCGAATAGGTTTTTACCACAAGTGGGAGGAAGTTTCCTATAAACCTACACACATGCACCCATCTATAAGAAAAGTAATGAAACTAGAAACACTGAGTAATGAAACCCTCTAAGACAACCCCTAAGATTAATAGTATAAACTGAAAAGTAAATGAGCCATAATACAAGCCCAACTGAAATAGAAAAGAACAAGCTCTTGGATCTCGTCTGTATAAAAACCTACATGAAGGGTAGGTAGAGTAATTTTTATTAATACTATTGAAGTATACCGCATCTTTCAGGTCACCCTGAAGCACCCTCAATCTCTGGCTCACCAAAGACTCTATCAAAGCTGCAGATCGACTGCACAAGACACGACATGTGTGGGCGAAGCCCAAGCATGGGTGAGTAAAACAATACTCAGTAGGAACCCCAAACCAAAAAGTAATTACACAATGTAAACCAAAAGGAATCACACGAATTGTACCACATCGAATAGAACTAATAAATACACCATGTTGACTACCAAAGAGGCACACAAAGTATAGCTTTAAGATGTAAAGTCAAGAGAGTCACTAGAGTCATCTCACACCAAGTATAGGTTTATGGTATGTAAACAAGACTTTCATAACAATCCATAGTACCCTCAAGTAGAAATATGTACAGTGTTGGTAACACACATAGTGTAGGTAACCCACAGAATATAGGTAACACACGAAGTGTAGCTAACACATGGAGTGTATATATCACATGGAGTGTTGGTAACACAAAGATTGTAGGTAACACACGGAGTGTCGTCAAAAACTAGTTGAACCGCACCCTAGTGGGAAAGGGTAGTACCAACTCTGTCTTGTTAAGACGAAATGTCTAGATAATACACATAGTCTATGTAAGATATATAGTTTAGGAAATTATATAACCTCTAGTTCACAGCCAGCCGTAGGATTCCTTCCTTAGCACACTCATTCCAGGAGCACCTCCTCCTTGGGCCAATTAGATCTATGATAACATTCATGTAATCTCAATTATAGTATCTCAAAATTACGAACTCATTTCAAGGGTCCCAATTCTAGAAACGGCTCATAAAACGGACATTGTGTTTGAGGGTTATGGATTCTTTTTGTGAAAAGGGGTAAGTTGGGTCTGGCTCTGGTCCGACCCGAGCCAATCCAACCTGGATCCTTCTGACCTGACCTTTGCAGGTCTGACCCGTCTGGGCCCAGCGAGGCCTGTTGGAGTAGGCTAGTTCATGCACATGAACACAACACCTAACGCATTCTCCCCCCATCAATGCAGGGTGGCCACTGCGTTTGACATGGTGGTCCAATGCGAGACCATCCCACGACTGTTGTCGATGGGTCTCTCCACTAAAGTCCAGTTGGACCACAAACCCTCAACCACATGATGCATCCTTATACCGTGACTTCTAAGGCCCTCCACTAACTACCTGATGATGGACCCTATCTGACACCCCGCAGCATTTGTTTTGGTGGTTCTTCCCGTCGGGTGGTGGCGCCGATGGCTCCCACTTATGTGGTCCGCCACTGACTCTGCGGTGGTCTGTTCTTCAAACAGAAAGGTTTTTCATGATCCTCAGGTCATAAACTCATCTACTATGGGATTAAAAAATTATTTTCATTGCTCTGATAGTCCAACTACGTTTGGAACATCCTGAAAAATTAACAGTGCAACCACAGTTGTCCACCAATGAAGAATGTATGAGTGAGGGAATGGAAGAAGCACATTAACATCCCTTAGAATGGACCTTGGAATTTTTTCATTGTCCTTAGTAAATTTATGTCCATATAATCACAAAAGACCAAGTGAAGAATAATCCTCGAGATCTATTCCCTTTAATCCCGCATTTTTAACCATCCCACATGCACTATCGAACCGGGGATCAACCTATTTGTGGGTTGGTCTGTGTTTGTCATTAAAATTAATAATGGAGAAATAATTCCCTCAGATAATAAAACCCCTACCTATAAGTTTGGATCTATCATTGGAGAAGAACAGAGTTTCACTAACGTTGTTCATCATTCTCTGATCCTTGTTTCGTTATCTGCAATCTTTCGGCGTTCGTCATTTTCCAATGGGAGGAAATCACTAATCTCTCCTCAAACGTTCACATGGAAGGTTCAATAATCCTAATCTTAAATCCATGCTAAAGGTTAAAGACGCATTCCAGGGTTATTATTTCTCTTTAAAACTATGTCACCACACTGTACCATTTATGAAATGAAATAGCTACTTTTTCGTTGCGTCACAGCATTGATGCGTTGTCACAAAATATTAAAAAAATACTTTTTAAGTTTATTTTTATTATTTTTTAAAATTTCTGAGAAAAACTTTCCACAGTCGACCTGTGCCTATCGAAGTTAGGTTCTTCCTAAGCAAAACTCGCTACTCTGAACATAGCAATGCCCTTAAATTTTAAATCTGAGAACTCATTTAAAAGTTACTAAAACTAAGCACATGGGCTATTTTTAAAAAACATAAAAATATTCTAAACATTTATTCTAGGGACAGTGGTACTTGGAATCATGTGTCATCTCAGCACCACGTCTCAAAATAATCCCATATAATTTTTAAAAGATTTAAATGGAAAATCCGACACATTACATATATTTTTTGAAAAAATTTATATGATATATTATCTAATAATATATTCACAATTCAATCAAATTACTTTCCACATTCCACTAAGGGGATAAAACCATACTTGATTATCTAATATTAAATACATGTTTCATTATTTCCCTCATAAGAAACAACACAACCTCTATGTGAAAAAATCCATACAAATGTGGATTGATTATCACTAATACTGGTTATCCAAATCACATATGTATATCCTTCTAATACAATAGAATAATAATTATAGCATAAACATAAAGCTTGGGTCTTTCTTAAGTATCCAACGATTCTCGTTATACATTTCCAATGATCCACACTAGTATTACTAGTATATCTAATCATTTTCCATACTAAAAAATAGATATATGTTCTAATACAATGCATTTCATACATTAAAGAACCAATATAACTAGCATACTCTTGTAGTTCTATGAATCTCCCCATATTCATAATTAGTTTAACGGTAGAATAAAATAGTGTATTGGCATCCTTGAAATAAATATGATCAAATTTATTTAATATATATATATATATATTAACATAAACAATAACAGCCACTATATTTTCTAACATTAACTCAAAGCATAGTATAAATTATTCCATGATACAAAATTTTAATCATAGAGGAGAAACATTACATTTACACATTAACACCAACTATATTGGTTCCAAAATATAACACATAATCCACATATAGACATACAATAACTACATGTTTTTTTAATATTTAATAAACACATTTATCAACATTTTAAATTCTAAGTCCATTAGAAAAAATAATATAATTTATTCATTCATTCCATTAGTTTATATCATGTATATGGAAATAGAGAGATTTTACTAGTTTATATACTTCCTTTTCATAACCTTTTATAATAAACCATTCTGTGTTTTCATTATAAATCTCATTATTTATATCATAATTTAAAAAGACAGTTTAATCATCCCTTTGATGGAAATAAAAATTATTAATTGATGATAATGAAAAAAATCCTTATTGAAGTGATTATAGCTATAGTAGCATAGGTATGAAAACAATCGATAACTTCATCTTGTATGAAACATTTTGCTAGCAATAATTCTTAAAAAGAAAGATTGTTAGAATTTGGAGAATGAAATTTTTTAAAACCCATTCAAAAATAATTGGTTTTGAACCTCTAGGTAAATCCATAATGAAGAATGTATTATTCCCCATAATACAGTCCATTTCATCATTAATTTCTTCTTTCCAGAAATAAACAAATCTTGAAGTCACTGCTTCATTATATTTTATTGGGTCATCTTCTATAGTCAATACCATATAATAATTATTTAGAAAATGAATATTTTTTATCTCCTTAAAAAAATTTATTCAATCTTGAGAAATAAAATTTGGATGTGTATGTTTCCCCTTCCAATGTATTTAACTCCATTTATATAAGGACTTGACCTTAAACATTACATAATCTAGATATTTCAACTATATTCCACTTATTTAAATTCACAAATATCTTTTTGGTGTAGAGGTTTAGAAATATAGTACATGACTCATACATATAAACTCACAACCATACAAAGTGCGTACCATTAAAATTGTATCCATTCCTTCTAGAACATAGAATTTTTAACACAAAACAACAATATGATTTCTTTGAAAAATAATCAGAACATTTAACATGACTTCCTTCTCTCTCTAATAAATCCTTATAACTTATCAAAAACATTTAAAAACATGGGATGAGAATAAATAGCTCAATAAGGGATATAAAAATAAGGAAAGAAACCATGAGACCATGAATACTTAAAAACATATGAAATCATTTCCACAAAGACATACTTCTCACCCATGTATACTTACTTTGTGAAACTTGAGATTTATATAAAACATTAAAGAACATATATATAACCATAAGGGTATATTGGGTAATTAATTACTTATATTGTAAACCTATGGGATACCTTATGATTTATAACCCTCATGGCTACCTTACAATGTAACCCTCATGGATACCTTATGGTGTAACCATCGTAGTTACACGTGGAGTAACCATATGTCTAACCCCAAACATACACATAACAAATGAATTGGAGGGAGATATAGGTCTCACCCTTCATAAAAAAAATTCCCAAGGGATATAACATAAACATAAAACAAGCATAATTTCATAAAAACATTGCTTTTGAATTTTGTAAAATAAAAGTTTTAAAGAGAATTTTTAAAGAAAAGTCCCTTAGAAATATCATATATTTGAAGCCGGAATTAATAGAATGAAATAAATATGTGTATACATTATAAATACACATATTAAAACATAATATTAGTGAAATTTAATACCCAAATTATCTTAGTATCATATAATTATTGAAATTGAAGGTTAACCCAAAGAATAGAAACTGGGTTAAGAATTCCATTACCTCGGGTTCGTTTTAATTAAAACATGTTTAAAACTATTGTATAATGGTTAAAAGGGTATTATTAATACTTTAAAGAATCATAATAATTGTTATAACACATTATATGATAATTTTACACTGTTTCAGGTGTGTGCTTTATATGATTTCCATGGTCGGTTCGTAAAGGATTTTCTTATCAAATGGAAGAGAATATCTAGAAGTGGAATGAGTTGATATTAATATGTTTCCAAAATATTAAATTATTACATAAATCAATTTTATTATATGGTATTAGGATGAATTATTAGATAAATCATTGGAGATATTCCTTTAGATAATTCTAGTGGTTCTTCGATAATCACGAACTTATTTCATCATATACCTTTAATATTATGTGTAGAAGTTAATTATAGAACATAATAGAGGCCATATAATACATTTTAAAAACTTTTTAATCCATTAAAATGGTTTTAAAATCAGAGTTTAAGTAAGTAATGGAAATTGAAGTCACATCGCCCATGATGTCAGTAAGCCGACACATCACAAACAGTATTTTTATTTTTAGAATAAGAAGAAGAGGAGAGGAAAAATGATGATGATTTTTTCCATATACATGATAAAAATCCAGAATATATATAATAAAGGTGATTTAATTAATCTTGGATTAGGGGAGTTGAAGATATTATAAGAAAAGAAAATAATGGAAAAGAAAACACAAGAAAACGAAAGATGATATTTACCCCTTGATCTCTTCTCCTCGACATCCTCCTTAAGGCCCTTGGTTTTGGCTTTATGGTGAGACCAAAAGGTCTTGGACATGGGGAAGATCCTTGGAAAGTGTTTTGGGTATAATTTAGACAATTATCATAGCTTGATAGGTGTGATAGGAAGAGGGGGGTGAGGGTGGTATTTATAATTAAAGTAAGGGTGCTTTTAATTAATTTCAAAAGACACCTCATTAGTGGTATTTGCAAAACCATGGTCTTTCCCGTGGTATTGGCCACTTAGGGAACCTCATATCATACTTTAATCCTAATTATTTGACTATAATGATTAAATCATTATTACATCACTGTTATGTCACCAAGCACATTGAAAACTTAAAACTGTATTTTTATTATTCACAAAAAATTCAACTATCACATAAAAATACCAAAAAACCACTCTAACCATTTATCGATGTTAAGAATTCAAAAATGAACTCCATTTTTTGAAAATAATTTTCTAAAGATCATTAATTTAATTTTTAAATAAAATCATAATTTATTCAAAAAATACGAATTTTAAAACTATAACTCATTTGATATCACCTTGAAAAATTAATCAAGATCTCATTATCTTATAACCTTAAGAAAAAAATAATATGTTTAATATTCATAAGGTTCATATTACTATTAATAAGGGTATGTTTTTATTCATCAAAAAAACAAGTTGGTTCTATCAGACTTAAAATAGCTTACTAATCATAACCATAAATGTCCATATTTCAAAATTCAAATCATAAAAGAAGAAAAATTATGTTTAATGACTAGTTTAAAACTATATCCACAAAACAAAGATTCATTATGTATATAATCATTGTTTCATGAATTTTAATTTATTTTTTTCCAAACCTTGGGGTGTTAAATTTTCCCCACATTCTAGAAATTGCATCCTCATAATTTTATTTACTTATTAAACAAGTGATGGTAACTTACCCTCATATAATTTTCATATTCCCATGTTGTTTCTTCAACAATGTGGTTTCTATAAAAACATTTACCATGTGGATTACCTTATTTCCCAATACCTTTTCTCTTTGATAAAGAATTTGAATAGGTTTCTATTCATAAGAAAGTTTCTCTTCTAGATGAACTACTTTTGGGCTCAAAACATGAGATGAATCTAGAACATACATTCTCAACATCGAAGCATGAAAAAAATTTGTAACTTAGATAAACACAAAGGAAAAGCTAATCAGTAGGAAATCAATCCAACTTTCTCCAGGATTTCATAAGGTCCAATAAAATGTGGAGTTATCTTTTCTTTCTTACCAAAATGCATAACACTTTTCCATGGTGAGATTTTAAGAAAAACATGATCACCTACATCGAAATAAAAGTCTTCCCTCCTATTATCTGCATAAATTTTCTTCCTAATTTGAGATATCCTCATGTGTTGTTGGCCCTACCCTAGTCTTAGAGCTAGGAACTGGGAAAGAGTAAGCGATAGCCCTACTACTCCTAGTGACTGGCTACTTGACTACGCTATTCAAAGCATCGAAGACAGTGTTGTACAAGCGCACTCTCTCTGGGCTTTCTGTGTTGTAGCAGGGCTTTTCTATTAACTTTCTTAGCCACTTATTCTACTAATTATGGTCCCATAAACTTCTTTTCCCCGACTTCATATGAAAAAGCTGGAGTTTGACATTGCTTCCCATATAATGCCTCAAAAGTTTTCATCTGTATACTAGAATAAAAACTATTATTATAAGAAAACTATACTAATTAATGATGTTGATACCAACTTTTCTAGTATTCCATTGATCAAGCTCGACGTGTATCCTCCAAAGTCTGAATCATCCTTTCTCACTTCCCATCTGATTGAGGATGAAAAATTATACTGAAATTTAATTTTGTTCCCTATGACTTCTGATAGAATTTCCAAAAGTTAGAAGTGAACCTGGGATGATAGTTAGATATAATGGAAAGAGTAAATCCATGTAACCTAACAATATCTTTAAGGTACAGTCATAAAGTTGATCCAAATACATAGTATCTCAAATAGTAAGGAAATTATTAGATTTTTTCAGTTGATTAACAATAACTCAGATTTCATTGTTACCTCAAGAATTATTTTGTAGTCCCAAAATAAATTCTATGGATATATTTTCTCATTTACACTATGGAACATGTAGAGTCTGAATCACCCCCTTTGGTAACTTCCTCTCTTCTTTAATCTATTGACATGTTAAAAATTTCATGGTAAAATTTTCAATATCTCTTTTTATTCCATCCCATCAGTAATTCAACCAAAGGTATCTGTTTATCTTTGTGCTACCAGGATTAACTAAAAATAGAGAATGATGAGCTTCACATAACAATTATTTCTTCATTTGGGAAACAGAAGTCCCACACAACCATTTTCCAAATCTTATAACACAAAATTTATAGAGGTTAAATTCTTGAAACTTGCCCATTTTAACAAATTCTACATTTTTCTATAACTCCCCATTTTTCTTATGTGCTTGCTTAATTATGTCTGATAAAGATGACTACACAGAAACCAAAAACAAAATAGAGGAATTTAATACACCAAAAACATCCAATCCAAAATTCATTAAATCATTAATCAAATGGTTTTGTTCTAGTCCTAATATAGTTAATGATGCATGATGTTTTCGACTCAATTCATCTTCCATTTTTCTTTCTTTTCCATGATAGTAATTGATCATAAAATCATAATCTTTTATCAATTCAAGCCATATTCTCTTCCTCATGTTTAATTCTTTTTGAGTTAATATATACTTCATAATTTTGTAGTTAGTATATATTTCACATTTGTCTCTGTATAAATGATGCCTCTAACTTTTTAAAGTGAAAACCATAGCTTCTAATTAAAAGTTATGTGTGGGATAATTAAACTCGTGATGTTTTAGTTTTCTTGAAGCATAAGAAATTACTTAATCATTATGTATCAAAACACAACCATGTCACTTTAATATAGAATCATTGTAGATGAAAAACTCAACATTTCCATAAGGTAGGGTTAGAACTAGATAATTAACCAATATTATTTTAAATTCTTTAAAAAAAATCATCACATTATTTTGTATAGATGAATTTAACTCTCTTTTGAGTTAACTTAGTCAGTGGACTAGATATACATGTAATGTTTTCAACAAACCTCCTATAATATCCTTTCAAACCAAGAAAAATATGAATCATGGTTGTATTTTTGGGTCTCATCCATTCTTCAACAACTTCTATTTTAGTAGGATCAATAGTTATTTCATCTTTAGAAACAATGTAACCAAATAAATGAAATTTATTACAACCAAAATTCACACTTGTTGAATTTTACATATAGTTTATTTTTTTTTTTAGGTTTGAAAAACAACCCTTATATGTTTTTCAGGCTACTCTTTACATCTATAATATACCGGATTGTCATCAATAAACACAACCACAATCATATCCAAGAACACATGAAATATTCTATTCATAAGATCCATGCATACATAAGGTGAATTACTTATCCCAAACAGCATAACAACATATTCATAATGTCCATATCTAGTTTGAAAAGCTATTTTTGTATTGTCATCCCCCTTCACCTTCAACTGATATTAATCGGATCTCAATCCAATCTTGGAAAAATACTGATCTCCCCGGATCTCATCAAACAAGTAATTGAGGTGAGGAAAATTATACTTAATCTTAATAGTAAGGTTATTCAAAGATCTATAATCAATTCAAAGTATCATAGAACCATATTTATTTTTAATGAACAAAACAGGAGCTCTCTATGGTGAAGTGCTAGGATAAAATAAATCCTTTATCAAGAAACTCCAGCAACTAAATTTTCAATTCAAAAAGTTCCATTTGATCCATTTTATAATGGTGTCTTTGAAATTGGTTTAGCATCAGGAATAAATTTAATTGTGAACTCAACTTCTCGATTAGGTATAACACTACCTAACTTATAAGTAAAAAACATAAAGGTACTCATTTACCACTAGGATATCATTAATCTAAATAGTTCCCTTGTTATCGACAATATAAGAAAGATACCTTTCATTTACATCTTTCAACTGTTTCTCATATTGCTGATATGTTATCAATTTTATGGGTTTATTCCTGTATAGAACTGGAAATATTTTTGAAAAATAACTTCTTTATCTCTAAAATCAATCTTAGCATGGTAAAAAAGAAAGCCAATCCATACGCAGAATGACATTAAGCTCTACTAAGGGAAAACAACAAGGGTTTTAGGTAATTTCTTTTCACATATAACAATAGGTAGATTCTTAAAATGATTTTTTATGTAATATTTCCCTCCTGGTGTTTTTACAATATGTTCCAATCTCATTTTTTGAGATGAAATTTCCAATTTACCAGAAAATTCCTTAGAATAAAGGAATGAGTAGACCATGTATCAAACAATAATATATCAAAATCTAAGTAAATAAACAAAGTACATGATACCACTTCATTGGATGGCCCGACATCTACTGATGTAGTAGAAAAGGATATCACTACTCTTTTCTTCTTATAGTCTGGTTGCTTTCCATCACTCGAATATTTCTTTGAGAAGGAATATTCATAATGACCAATCTCACCACATTTGAAACACTTTACATTTTTCTTATCAGAATTGATCTTAAGATCATTTTCATTACAATATCAGGCCATATGTCCAAAATTACCACATCAAAACACTTACCAGTTTTAGTATAGCATTCCCCAAGGTGCCTTTACCACACTTTTCACAAATCAGAAACTAAACTTTCTTACCATCAAATTTCATTGATTGATTCTTACCCATCACTTTACATATAAACCTATTCTTCTCTTTGTTCTCAAAGCATAATGATCATCAGTGAAATCTATTTCTATCCTCTCAATACATCATACAAGTTTCTCATAACTTTTCAATTCTTGGGAGGCCAATTCCCTTTGATATCTGGGCTTCAATCCTGAGTAAAAATGGTTGATTTTTCTATCAATATCCAGAATAATATTTGGAGAATACCTTTCCAATTTGGTGTAGTTTTCTTCATAAACATCCACTGAATCTTCCTCCTTTTTCATAAAATAAAGTAATATCTTCTCTATCCTATTTCAAACCACCTTAAGAAAATATTTTTCAAGGAGAACAATTTTAAATTCATCTTACTCTAGGGATTCAATATCCTCTCTATACATGATATTCTTGACCATTTACCACCACTGATCATCTTCATATTCAAAAAGATAAATGGAAATACTAACCTTTTGATTATATTAACATCACATAACCTCTAATATTTTTTCTAGTTCTTTAATCCATCCTTTAGCTGCTACTGGGTCAGAAGATCCAATAAAAATTGGAGGTTGTTTCCTCATAAAATGTTTCAATATCATCTTGTTCCTTTATGGTATATTTGGTTGTTCTATTTCATGGATGCCACCAACATTTATTTCCTACATCATCTGACCCATTACTATCACAAAATTCTTCGTTCCAATTCCCACAATTCTCATTTTTGGATTCGGAAAGATATCAGCCTCTCGATTCCTTCCAACTTCGGCTTCCCTATTTATTCTATAGAAAACCATTCTTAATAGACATATCTTAGATGAAGAAACATGGTAATATTAAAATTACATAATATTTCTACATAAAAAGAAGGTAAAAAATCATTTATGGTATTATGTTAACATCATACTAACTCCTAGAGTTATCTAAATTTTGATCTGATACCAACTATAAGGACTCGGCCTTAAACATTACATAATATATCTATTTCAACTAGATTTAACTTCTTTACATTACCAAATATATTTTTGGTTTAGAGTTTTATAATGTTAGGACATAACTCATACATATCAACCCACAAGCATACAAAGTGTGTACCATTAAAACTGTATCCATTTCTTCTAAAACATAGAATTTTTAACACAAAACAACATCATGATTTCTTTGAAAAATATTTATAACATTATACTTTACTTCCTTATTTATCTTAAAAATTCTTATAATATATGAAAAACATTTAAAAACATGGTATGATCATAAAAATATCATTAAGGGATATAAAAATATGAAAAGAAACCATTAGACCATAAATACTTAAAAATATATGAAATCATTTCCACAAAGACATACTTCTCACCAATATATACTTACTTTTTGAAACATGATATTTCCTCGAAACATTATATAACATATATAAACCCATAAGTGTATATTGGGGAGTTAATTAACTATATTGTAACCCTTGAAGCGACCTTATGATTTTTAACCCTTATGGCTACCTTATAATGTTACCCACACGGCTACCTATTGCTGTAACCATCATAGTTACACATGGAGTAACCATAAGACCAAACTCTAAATTACACATACCCAATGCATTGGGGGGATATATTGGTCCCAACCTTCATCATAAAAAATTCCCAATAACTAGAACATATACATAAAACATGAATAATTTTATAAAAACATTGCATTTGAATTTTGTAAAATATAATTTTAAAGAAGAATTTTAAAAGGAAAGTCCCTAAAAATATCATATATTTGAAGTGAGAATTTATAGAATGAAGAAAATATGTGTATACACTATAAATAAACATAATTCAAAAAAAATATGAATTAAATTTATTTCCCAAATGCTCTTAGTACCATATAATTAATGAAATAGAAGGTTAACCCAAAGAATAGAAACTAGGTTATGAATTCCCTTACCTCAAGTTCGCCTTACTTAAAACTTGTTTAAAACACATGTATGATGGTTAAAAGGGTGTTATTAATATTTTAAAGAATCATAATAATGTTTATAACACCTTATATTACCGTTTTATAACATCATTTGACCCATTTATTAATAATATTTTGTTATTTCCGTTGTTTTGGGTGTGTGCTTTACAATATTTTCATAGTCGGTTAGTAAAGGATTTTCATATAGAATGGAAGCGAATCTCTAGAAATAAAATGAATTGTTATTAATATGTTTCCAGAATAATAAATGATTCCATAAATCATTTTTATTTTATGGTATTAGGATGAATCATTATATAAATCATTAGTGATATTCATTTAGAGCATTTTGGCAGTTCTTCAATAATCATGAACTTGTTTCATCATATTCCTTTAATATTATGTGTATAAGTTAATTAGAGAACATAATAGAGGTCTTAATATAAACATTAGAAATAAAATTAAACCATTAAAATGGTTTTAAAACCATTTTTTAAGGAATTAATATAAATTCAAGACACATTGTCCATAATGCCGATAAATCGACATGTCATAGACAGTGTTTCTATTTTTAGAATAAGAGGAAAAGGGGAGGGGGAATGATAATGAATTTTTCCATAAATATAATAAAAATATAATATATATATATATATATATAATACTATATATTTCATTCCTCTTGGATAAGGGGAGGTGAAGAGAGTACAATAAAAGAAAATAATTGAAAAGAAAACATAAGAAAATGAAATAGGATCTTTACCTATTGATCTATTCTCCTTGAGATCCTCCATAAGGCCCTTGGATTTTGACTTTTGGCGGGACCATCATGTCTTGGACATGGGGAAGGGACTTTGAAAATGGATTTGGTATAATTTAGATAATTCTCAAAGCGTTAGAGGTGTGAAAGGAAGAAGGGGTGAGGGTGGTATTTATAGTGGAATTTAGGGAGTTTTTAATTAATTTCAAAAGACACCTCATTAGTGGAATTTTAAACACCATGGGCTTTCCTGTAATGTCTTATATTTTTTTTGTATTATTTTCAAATATTATATGGACTAATTAAGAGACCAAGCGCAGAGATGACACGTCATTCCGAGGCACTATAAGCCCAGAATGGTAGTTTGAACTTTTTAAGTTAAGTGAATCAGCATATTTGCGTGGGGGTGGAAGTTTTTGAATGGATGCCTGGATTAAAAATCTGAGTGCACTATAGAATCTGGGACGATTAATTTACCTAATAATGGTTATAACCTTGGCTAGTGTGGGTTGAGGGAAAAAGTTAGTTTTTAGACGCTTTTAGTAAAATAAAATGAAATAAAATAAAATAATTCCTAAAGTTTATTTTATTTTATTTAGAAACATTCATTGTAGTGAAATGACAGGGAAATTGTTTCGATAATTAATTTCATGCCATAATCAATCTGAAATAGAAGTAGTGACTCATTAATGTCGTAGTGTGATGACAGCGACTCAGCGTAACAGAACATTGAAACGCATTCCCTCCTTTAAATGGGTTAATCGAATGTTTCTCATTGATAGAAGGTGGAGAGAAACTCTGGAGAATTTTTAAGGCTTTGGAGAAAACTCTCGATGACGAATGAAGATGAATCAAAGGTGTGAATCACTGTGCTAACAAAGTTGAAGGATCTCGACGCTGATGGCAGCGCGACCCCTTCGTCAGTGATCAATCGTTTCTCGAGGTAGGGGTTATTATTTCAATTCTTCTTCCCCATTCTTAGATTAAATGAAAAACACAGATCAACCCACGAATAGGTTGATCCATGAATTCGTATGTTCTTCTGAGAGGGTTTTTATTGGGTTGATCTTAGGAAATTAATCCATGTTAGTTTATTGTTTGATTATGCTCCGTTTGATCATACTAACAGGAGAGGATCAACCCTGTGACAAACGATGCCGGAGGTTCATTCCTCGTTTTTCTTTTGGATTTCATTCCCTTTTTCTTTTCCTCTTGCGTTCTTTGTGTTCTTCATGGGGCGACAAAAAATGGATCTTTTCACATCTGTTTTGCGACGCAATAATCCCAAATTGGAGATCTGACATCATGACGACCTAGCATAGGTTAAACGGTAACGGTGGCAGACAAATCAGCTCGGATCGGTACAGACCGTTCTTCGAGCGTTCTTCATGCGGGTGGATTGATATTCATTTTTGGGACTGATCGGAGGCCTGAAAATAATGGATATGACTTTGGGACTTCTGGAAAACCTATAACATGATGTTATGTGGAAAATGGATCATTGGAACGAAGATCGGAGCATCACAGGAGGCGTGCCGGTAAGAAGAATCGTTTCAGGAAATTTCCATAGTGCACAGCGTGTATCCCAATAAACACACCATGTTGTATCGGCGGAAGTGGTTAGGGTTTTGGGTGTCAGACAGGTATCACATGGCATGTGTCCCTAGTTACACGGCATGTTGGACCTTCCCCGAAGCTTGCTGTGTATTCTAGGAAGTACACGGACACGGGGTGAACTACACGGCTTAGGAACACGTCGTATACACCCTCCGCAGCATGATAGAGGCAACTACGTGGGACCCATCATGTATCCAGGGGATACATGGACACTAGGTGGAGTACACAGCGGTGTACTCCACCACACGACCAAGTGAGGCCAGTAACGTGGGTCACCCTGTGTATCAATTACACTAGTTGGCATACATGGGTTGAGGCCATGTATGGACACATGGCCAACATACACGGAGTAGACCCCAGAAACTTTGACAATGTGTGTGATCCTTTCTACATGTCGTGTAGATTCATTTTACATGACAAGCCCTATGACACGGGCCATTGTAGACAGGAACTACCTGGGGTCAGAAGATACGGGGTGTGACAGTCCTACATGTCGTGTACTTTTCAGTACATTTCTTGATATTCTTTTCCACCATATCTTGGACATGTTTTGTTCGGGTTAGTGACCCTTTTTCTCATTTCCCTGAACTTCAGGTATCATTTCCTTCTACAAGAAGTATGATCCCTTCTGCAGGACATTCCGAGATAGAGTCAGGTATCCCTCCGAGAGGCCTGGAGCGAGATCCTCAATCCATTCTTGACCCTAGGTATAGTCAGGTATCGAAGTGACTACATCCACAGGGCATCGATCCTCTATCAACCAGGTGAATCTGGATGAGTCACAGTATCCTCCAAGGCCCTGGTAGTGATCCTCATTTGTGTATCATTATTTTTCGCCACTCAGGAGTGTTTTCTCCCAAAATGAGTGTATCTATCTCTCGTTGCTTTTCCTGACGAACAGTACTTCTCAGACGGATGTCATCAGAGCTACCAGACTCGTGGAGTGAATTCTCCTAGATGAGTGCTTCGTGGAATATTTGAACTAAATCCCTAGTGGGGGGTATGCGGTTGTGTGACTTGTCTCCATACTGTGGGTCTAGGTTTTGAGTATATCTGGATTGTTTTCTCCTATTATATGTTCAGTATACATATATTGTGTAGAGATGAATGTACCTTTCCTTTTTTTATTGCTTTTTGGTTCTCAGGGTCTCCTACCGAGTATTTTTATACCCACCCCTGCACGGGCTTTTCCCACACATGTAGTGTCTTGTGCAGATGAGCAACCATTTGACAGAGTCTAGGGAGGACCAGGATGGGACTGAGCTTTCTGAGTTCTTTATAGGATGAGGAGTTCCTAGAGCTATGAGCAGCAGTCCCAGTACCTCTTTGTGTATACAGGTTGGACTTTGTAGTTTTCAAAATCTTGTTTTTGGTGGGTTTTATTCTGTCCTAGTTTAATTTCAGTGCTTTACCTTTCATCTTGCATTGTTGGTTGGATTTAGTTGTATGCATGCATTTTGTTCCTTAGTGGTTTTTATATTTCAGTATTGTGGGCTTGGAGATGTGTGCATGTGTATAGGTACTTAGTCAATGCCTCCCATATAAGTAATATGCCTACTCGGTGCTAGTCCCCCGCACCTAGCCTATTGGAGGCAGGAATGGGGAGTCGCAGCGCGGGTCCCACTGGGACGGGTCCTGAGAGTGTGGTATCAGAACTGGTCGGTTCTACCATAGGACCAAGATACTGTGAGATTAGTTTGGGGAAATAGTGTTAAGTGTTTCGAGCTTGGATTTCAGGCTAGAGACTCCAGTGTTGGTGCAGGCGGCCGATGTATCCATACACCAGGACTCTAAAAACTAGATTTTTGACTCAGTACATGAAGAAACTAGTTACAGGAAAGTAAAATATTGGTAAATGCATTATATAGGAAAGTGTTGTGTTTTCCATGTCCTTTGTTTCATCAATCCAGATATACTCATTGACCATGGTACATCTTATTCCCTTACAGTATGCCTCCGCAATGCATACCCTCTAGGATTCAGCACCATGATCATGAGGATGACCCCCTCAGTGACGAGGCTTCGATACAAGGACCAGTTCCCCAAGCGTTGCCACCAGGTGGTGCACCTGCTATACCACCACCAGTGGAATAGCCCGTGGTACCCGTAGTACCGACCGACAAGGGGCGTTGGCTGAGCACATTCCATGAGTTCCATAGACACAAACCCCTCATGATCTTAGGTGAGCCTGACCCCTAGGTGGCTGAGGATTGTCTTGAGGTGGTGACCAGAGTTTTCCATCTAGTTAGGACACCAGCGGACCAAATGGTGATCCTAGGAGTGAGCCTTCTTCGGGGTTTGACGGTACGATGATGGAGTCTGGCTAGACAGACTCATAATGAGGATACTCTTTCATGGATGGATTTTTATTGACTCTTTAGGGAGGAGTTCTCTCCGGTTAGTCTAAGAGTAGTGTGCATCTAAGAGCTTCTTCAGCTCTAGCAGGGAAGTTTGACAGTAGCAAACTATTCATTGAGGTTCACCAACCTCGCAAGGTACTCAATGGATATGGTCAAGGATTAGTACTTTAGAGCTCGTACCTTCAAGAGAGGTTTGAGATGCGACATCTGAGATAGTGTTGTGCCTCTATGAATTTTAACTTATGCTGGAGTGCTCAAGCGGACCTTGGTGATGGAGAGCTTCTTGGCAGATCAGAGATAGCTGAAAATAGTTACCAGCATGCAGATAGGTGTGGAGACCTCAGCAACAGGGATCTGATGTCAGATAAAGGGATCAGGACGTGGGAGACGTCATAGGAGGACCTAGGATAGGGAGTAGATAGTCCATGGATCTCAGGATAGATCTAGTTATCCTAGGGATAATCAGTGATACTCGTGAGATGGAAGGGGACATCTAATTAGGGATTGTCCGACCCGTCGATCTGCTGACAGGGAAGCGGTGGACGGACCACCGAGGCAGAGGTAGAGATTGGAACAGACAGACCCGCCAGGCGGTGGATGTGGAAGAGGAGCAGGGAGAGCTGCAGGTGGTGGAAGATGCTTTGATTTACTTCCACTGCCACCCCCAGTAGTCACGTACCAGGCTCAGGGAGCTGGGGGACAAGGGTGAGGACTACTACATGCGGTCGACACATATGACCTAGGGACTCCAGGGATGATCTGAGGTACGATCTATATCTTCTCTACCTTAGCTTCAATACATATAGACACAGGTGCTAGTCATTCCTTCCTCAACACATGTCTTGTACGAAACCTTGAGATTCCAATAGAGTCGTTGACTCGATCCTTATGCTTGGAAACACTTACAGGAGGAGACTCAATAATCACACACCATTGTAGATAGTGTGATCTTAACCTTGGAGGTGAGATTTTCAATTATAACCTCTTGGTGGTAGTGGCGAGGCCTTACAATGTAATTCTCGGTGTGGATTTGTTATCTTCAGTCCATGCCCAGAATGATTGTTTTAGGCGAAGAGAGTGGTGTGTTCACAGTGATGGTAAGATGTTTTCCTTTTTTGGAGAAATGGAGGCCCAAGCAGCACAGAATGGGCTCATGCATAAGAGGGTGCAGTCAATCACTGATGAATTGGCTAGCCATTACTTGAAGTAGTATATGTTATGAGCTCCCAGTTCCCATAAGTAGGGGTAGAGTATGAGGACGTCTTTCCTGAAGATGTTCCAGGACTACCTCCCTATTGGGAAATCAACATTAGCATCAACTTACACCCGGGGATGACACTGATTTCCTCACCATTATATCGTATGGCTCTTGTAGAGCTTCGTGAGATATGGGTGCAGTTGGAGGATTTGTAGAGCAAGGGTTTCATAAGACCTAGTGTTTCACCCTGGGTAGCCTCGGTTTTGTTTCCCAAAAAGGCAGATGGGAGTTTGAGGCTATGCGTGGATTACCAGGGCTTGAACTAGGTGATGATGAAGAATATGTATCCACTACCTAGGATCAACGACCTCTTCAGCCAGCTGAGTGGGGCACAGTGGTTCTCGAAGTTTTACCTTCGATCAGGTTGTCCCTAGTTATGAGTACGGGATGAGGATATACCGAATATGGAATTCAGATGCCCTTACGGTCACTATGAGTACTTGGTGATGCCTTTTGGCATGAAAAATTCCCCCACAGTTTTCATGGGACTGATGAATTGGATCTTCTATCCGTACATAGACTGGTTTGTAGTGGTCTTCATCGATGTCATCATTGTGTACTTGGCACGCAAGACACATGCGGATGGTTCTATACATACTCCAGGAGCACAAGATTTATGGGAAGCTCTCAAAGTTCCAATTCCTGATTCAGGAGGTCCACTTTCTAGGAAATATCATACTAGCAGATGGAGTTGTTGTGGACCCAGCCAAGATGGAGGCAGTGTTAGCATGGGATCCACCTCGGAGCGTGACGGAGGTGTGGAGCTTCCTTGGGTTGGAAGGATATTACCAGAGATTCATTCTTAATTTCCCACTAATATCAGAACCGATGATGGCCTTGACAAGGAAGGTGCAACCCTTCATATGGATGGATAATTTCCAGCATTCTTTCGAGAAGTTAAGACAGAGTTTGACGAGCGCCCCGATTTTGAGATTTCCATAGGAGGGTGTCGAGTACATAGTTTTCTACGACGCGTTAGGGATTAGGCTTGGTTGTGTCTGGATGTAGAGGCAGGTAGTGATTTCTTATGTCTCGCACTAGCTTAGGCCACATGAGCATAACTATGTGACCCATGATCTCGAGTTGGCAGCAGTAGCCTTCGCATTGAAGATGTGGTGACACTACCTTATGGGCGAGTGGTTTATCATCTATTCACACCACAAAAGCCTCAAGTACATCTTCTCGTAGAAGGATCTGGACCTAAGATAGAGGTGTTGGCTATAGTTCCTACAGGACTATGATTTTGATATCATCTATACTCCTTGGAAGGGGAACAAGGTGGTGGATGCTCTTATCAGAAGGTCGAGCTCATATCTGTTGAGTGAGGTGACATAGAAGTTAGCCACATTGCAGTTGTCCTTTGTGGATAGAGAGGATGAAGCTTACATATAGTCTATGGTTGTCCCCCCTCCACTCTTACGGTTAGTTAGGGAAGCGCTGCATGGGTATGTTGACTATGAGGCTTTACATGATCAGTTATCCATAGGACATGATTCTGGTGGATATTCGCAAGGTGGGGAGCACATAGTTCTTTTCAGAGGAAGCACTATTGTACCAATGGAGTTGTGAGAATAGGTCCTGAGGTAATTTTATACATCTCCCTTTGACGTACATCCGGGAGTGGAAAAGATTTACAGGGATCTCCGACGATAGTTCTGGTGGTCAGGCATGAATAAGGCAGCAGCAGAGTTCGTTTCTCGATTTCTTACATGCCAGTAGGTGAAGGTTGAGCACCAGGTTCTGGCAGGATTAGCTCACCCCCTGAAAGTCCTAGAGTGGAATTAGGATGGAATATCGATGGACTTCATGACATGCTTACCACAGATATCCAAGGGGCATGATTCCATCTGGGTGATCATTGACCGACTCACCAAGTCATCCCACATCCTATCTATCAGAGAGCAGAATTCCTTAGAGAGCTTGGGATGCCTCTACATGCAAGAGATAGTTTGGCTTCACGGCGTCCCTTTGACGATAGTTTCGAATCAAGACGCCCATTTCACATCCATGTTGTGGAAGGGATTGCAGGTGGATTTTTGGAATCAACTACATTTGAGAACGGTGTTCCATCCCCAAACCGATGTTCAGACAGAGAGGACCATCCAGGTTTTGAAGGATATGTTGTGGGCATGTATATTGGATTTTGTTTCTAGTTGGGAGGACCACCTACCACTTGTGGAGTTTGCGTACAAAAATAGATACCACTCCACCATTGGTATGGAACCTTTTGAGGCTTTATATGGGAGACCCTGTCGATCACCGCTTTGCTGGACCGACCCTAGAGAGTCAGCGCTCATGGGTCCAGAGTTGGTGCGAGCTACTACCGAGAAGGTGCAGGTCATCCGGGAGTGGATGAAGACTGCACAGAGCCGGCATAATTCTTATTTTGACAGACGACAGAGACCTCTAGAATTCGAGGAGGGAGACCACGTCTTTCTTCAGGTCTCACCTCAACTGGGGTTACAGAGATTTGGAGGGGGCATCAACCTATCTTCAAGGTTCATCGGACCTTTCTGGATACTTCCCAGAGTTGGCGAGATGGCGTACCACCTAGCTCTACCGCCACAGTTGCATCAGGTACATGATGTCTTCCATGTGCCACAGTTGAGGAGGTATGTGCATGACCCATCGCACGTCATCAACTAGAGTGAGCTAGACATCGAGGATAGGGTGAAATTTGCTGCGTACCTGGTGGAGATTTATGATTGGCTAGAGGGGATCCTTCATGGGTGATTGGTTCCCTTGGTGCGCATTCGGTGGCAGCACCGTAATCTTCAGGAGAACACATGGGAGCAGGGGGCTCGGATCCATACCCAGTACCCACATCTTTTTTATTAGCCTTGTTTTTTCTTTTTAGGGACATAAATACCCAAGGTTAGGATAATGTAATGTCTCCATTTTTATGGGTATTATTTTTAAATATTATTTAGAATTATTATGGGAGCAAGCACAGATACGGCACGTCATTCTGAGGCCTGGTGTGCCCATAATTGTGGTTTGAACTTTTTAAGTTAAGTGAGTCGGCATATGTGTTTGGTGGTGTCATTTTCCGAATGGATTACCAGATTAAAAATATGAGGGCACCATAGCGTCCGGGATGATGACTTTACCTAAGAATGGGTCTAACCAAAACAGACATCTATCAAGGGAAAAATTTTATTTTTATAAGTTTTTAGTAAAATAAAATAAATTTAAATAAAATATTTCACAAAGATTATTTTATTTTATTTGGAAACATTCGCTACAGCGCAATGATGGTACAGCTATTTCGATAATTAATTTCATTCCATGATCACTCTAAAATAGCAACGCTAACTCATTAATGTCGCAGTGTAATGATAATGACTCAGTGTAACAGAACACTAAAACATGTTCCCTCCTTTTAATGGGTTAATTGAATGTTTCTCATTGGCAGAAGGTGGAGAGAAACTCTGGAGAATTCTTAGAGCTTCATAGAAAACACTCGGTGAAGAATGATGATGAATCAGGGTGTGAATCTCTATGCCAACGAAGTTGAAGGATCCCGGCGACAACGACAACGTGAGCCCTTCATCACCAATCAATCCTTTCTCAAGGTAGGGGTTGTTATTAAAATTCTTCTTCCCTGTTATTTAATTAAATGATGAGCACGGATCAACCCATGAACAGGTTGATCTGTGGATTCGTACGTTCTTGTGGGAGGGTTTTAATTTGGTTGTTCACAGGGAATTAATCAATGTTAGTTTATTGTTTGATTATTCTTCATTTGATCCTAATAACCAGAGTAGATAAACACCATGACGAACAATGGTAGAGGTTTGTTCCTCATTTTTCTATTTCTTTTCTTTCCCTTTTTCTTTTCCCCTTGAATTCTGCACATTCTACATGGGTTGATGAACAACAGGTCGTTGCACATTTGTTTTTCAACACAATGATCCCAAATTGGAGATCCAACATCGTGACGACCTAGCGTAAGAGTGAAAGAAATGGCGGTAAACGAATCATCTTGGATAGGGAGAGACCATTCTTCGAGCATTCTTCACGTGGGTGGATTGATACGCATTTTCAGGACTGATCGGAGGCCTGAAAATAATAGAGATGACTTTGGGACATTGGGGTGACCTAGAATCTAAAGTTCTGGGGCAAACAGATCATCGGAACAAAAATCGAAGCATCACGGGAGGCGCACAGCTGAAAAGCATTGTTTCGGGAAATTTCCACAATACACGGCATGTATCCCAATGAACACGCCATGTGGTATCAACGGTGGAGACTAGGGTTTAGGGTGTCATACAGGTATCACACGGCATGTGACCCCAGTCACACAGCGTGTTGGACCTTCCCAGAAGCTCGGCGTGTATTATGGGAAGTATAAGGACATAGGATGAACTACACGGCTTAGGAACACAGTGTGTAGGCCCTAGGCAGCATGATAGAGGTGACTATGTGGGACTCAGCATGTATCCAGGGGATACACAGACACAAGGTGGATTATACCGTGGTGTACTCCACCACACAGCTAGGTGAGGCCAGTAACGCGGGTCACCCCATGTATCAATTACATGGGTTGGTGTATATGGGTTGAGGCTGTGTACGGGCACATGGACAACATACACGGAGTGGACCCCAGACACTTTGACATGGAATGTGATCCTTTCCACATGCCATGTAGTTGCCTTTTACACAACAAGACCTATGACACAGGTCATTATACATGGTTAGTACCCAGGGTCAGAAGACACGGCGTGTGAGAGCCCTACACGCCATGTACTTTTCAGCACATGGCTTGATCTTCTTGTCCACTGTATCTTGGAAATATTTCATTCAGGTTAGTTCCCCTTTTTCTCATTCCCCTAAAGGTCAGGTATTGTTTCCTTCTATAGGATTATGATCCCTTCATCAAGACTTTCTGAGATAGAGTTGTGTATCCCTCTGAGAGGCCTGGAGTGAGGTCCTCTATCCATTCTTGAATCTAGGTAGAGTCAAATATCGATGTGAATACTTCCACAGGGCGCTGATCCTCTACCTATAAGGGTAATCTAGATGAGTCACAACATCCTACAAGGCCATAGCAGTGATCCTCATCTGTGTATCGTGATCTTTCTCCACTCAGGAGTGTGTTCTACCAGAATGAGTGTATCTATATCTCGTGGATTTTCCCGACGGACAGTACTTCTCAGACGTACATCGTCAGAGATATCTGACTCATGTAGTTAGTTCTATTGGACGATTTCTTAATGGAATCATCAAACTGAATCCCTAGCGAGGGTATGTGGTTGTGTGACTTGTCTATAGACTGCGGGTTTGGGTTTTTGAGTATATCTGGATTGTATTCTCCTATTATTTGTTCAGTATAAATATATTGTGTAGAGATGACTGTAACTTTCCTTTGTGTATTTCTTTTTGGTTTTTCGGGTCTCCTACTAAGTATTGATATACTCACATCTGCATGGGCTTTGCCTGCATGTGTCATGCCTTGTGCAGACGAGCAGCCTTTTGATAGAGTCTATGGTGGACCAGGACAGGACCGAGCTTTCTGAGTTCTTTTTAAGACGATGTGTTCCTATGGCTACAAGCAATAGTCCCAGTACCTCTTTGTGTTTACTGGTTGGACTTTTTAGTTTTCAGAATCTTTTTTTTGGTGGGATTTTATTCTGTCCCAATTTACTTTCATTACTTTACCTTCCATCATACTTTGTTGGTTGGATTTAGTTATATGCATGAATTTTGTTCCTCAGTGGTTTTTACAATTCATCATTGTGGGCTTGGAGATGAGTGTCTGTGTAGAGGTACTTATGCAATGCCTCTCATGTAAGTAATATGCCTACTCGGTTCTAGTCACCAGCCTCTGGCCTATTAGAGGTGGGTTTGGGGAGTCACGGCCTGGCCCCAATTTGAAAGGGTCCTGACATTTCCCATGTCTGTTTCTCATGGTATTGGTCACTTGGGACACCTAATATCATATTTTAATCCTCAATAGTTGGTCATAATGATTACATCATTATTATATCATCAAACACACCAAAAACATAAAATTGTATTTTTACTATTCACCAAACATTCAACTATCTCATAAAAATACAAAAAAACACCCCAACCATTTTTCGATGTGTAGAATTAGAAAATTATCACCATTTCTTAACATAATTCTCTAATTATGATTAAAATAATTTTCAAATAAAATCATAATTTATTCAAAAATTTATAATTTTAAAACTATAATTTAATTTATATCACCATGAAAAATTAATCAAGATCTCATTATCATATAATATAAAGAAAAATAATAATAATATGATTTACTATTGTTCCGGGTCATATTTCAATTTATATTATTATTCATAAGGGTATGTTACTATTCATCAAAAAAACAAGTTGGTTCTATCATATTCTAAATAACTTACTAATTTCCACCATAGATGTATGTTTTTTTTGAAATTCAAATCATAGAAGAGGAAAAATTATGTTTAATGGATAGTTTATAAATATATCCTCAAAAACAAAGTTTTTTATGGATAGAATATGTGTTTCATGCATTTCAATTTATTTTTTCAAAACCTTGGGGTGTTACTATTTATATTTAACACAAGATTCACTATTATTCTCTACAATTTTATTTTATCTTGATGGAGTAAAAGCGGTGGGGTTATGAGAAATTAACCTATCCCCATCATCATTATATAATTTCATATTAAAATAGACTCCACATAGCATGATTCAACAATGACATTGGAACCCAAATACAAAACTCTATATACATTTATATTATCTGTATTTCAAATAAAAATACCTTTAGTATCTAAAGGATCAATTAATGTTATTTTGGGATGAGGAACTCGGTAGTAAGCCACACACCCACACACATTAAATAATGAAATATTAGGTCTTATAATTTTCCAAATTTTATAAGGGGATAAATAAGGTTTCATAGAAGTAGTCATATTATGAATATGGTAAGAAGCTAATAAATATTCTCCAAAGAAATTTAATGGTGACATAGATTTATTAGCCATGAATGTTATAGTTTTTGATAATATATAAGTATTTACATTTATTTGATCTATTTTTGTTTGAGGTGTGCAAAGAGATTTACTTTGAAGAATTATACAATTTCTTTCATAGAACTCATTATATTCTTTGATAAAGTATTCAACAACTTTATCTGAGTTCAATATAATAATCCTATTAATTAATTGGATTTTAACATCATATTTATACTTAACAAAAATATTAGTGGATTAAAATTTTAAGGACAATGATTTTCCCAATTTTATTTTTTGAAATTATTTAGGAAAATTCTGAGACCAAGCACTGAGACGTCATGCGATTTTGAGGTCAAGGTGCACAAAATGATTTCTTGGAAAATGTTATGTTTTTAATATCACACATGTGACTTTTATAAAAAAGTGAAATAACTCTTAAATGAGTTCCCTGATTAGAAATATAAGGACATTATTGATCTCATAATAGTGGATTTACCCTAGGCATAACCTAACATTTCTTGGTTCAATTCATCTATAGAAAAAGTAACCAGGGGAGTAACAGAAAATAAAATAATTAAACAAAAACTATATTATTTTGACATCTTAATAACCCATAAATAGAAACATGAATTGGAAATATGATACCACTATTGAGTTTGTAAAGAGGTGTTTTTCTTAGGTGGGGCCTGACCTCGACCGGCACTGGTTGAAGGTGAAAGTTAAATTTTGGATGCAGACATCCTTAAAATATCTAATAAAAATATTTTATTGAATGTTACGTGTTGACAAAGTAGTAGTTTCCCCTTTTAATAATCTATGTCATGTGAATTTAGGGTTATCGCCATAACCCTATAATTCTCCATATGCAAGGAGAAGGAAGTTATCTCTTGACGAAAAATGCAGGATGATCGAGGATCGGTGATGAAAAGAACCTACATTATTTGTTAACAACTAATCCCATCATCCAGGTAGGTTTTTTATCCCTTTGCGGTTTATTTTCCACTTCTAAGAATGAACTGATGAAAGTGGACTAACCCACAAATAGGTTGATCCATAGTTCGGTCAATCTTGTGGGGTGGATAATTATTGTGTGATTAAAGGGAATAGATCATGGTGATTATTCTTTTGTTCATTTATTCATGATACTGCTAACATGAATGGATCAAGGTTGAATGAACAAGGCCATAATCCATTCATTGGGTGTTTATGTGCTTAATCCCCCCATAAATCTATTGTGTTCTTTATTTGTTCTTCGTCCTTTGAAACCCTATGCAAACAATTAATCGTTGTGCCCTTGATTCATGGTGCAATGATCTGAGACCGAAGGTTGTGATCCAAGATGACATTGTGGAGGTTCGATGGGAGCACAATAGGCAGTTGGCGGCTCATAGAAAAGGTCACAAAGAATGGAATGCCGCCGGTAGTGTGTCCAGAAGAGAGGGAAGCATGTGGCCTAGTGGGAGGATAGGTTCTCTTGATTTGTGGTGAAATGATCAGAGACCAGAGTTTTGATCCAAGATGAAATTGTGGAGGTGCGATAGGATCACAATAGGCAGGCAGCACCTCACAGCAAAGGGAACAACAAACGGAAAGCCACCAGTAGGGTGGCCGGTAGTGAGGACAGCACGTGGCCCAGTGGGAGGCTAGGTTCCAGTGGGGTGCACAGTTGGAGTCCAGAGGGACCGCACCAGGGGAGGAGCCTGTGGCAGCGTAGGCCGCAGGTGGTGGACAGGCACCATGGTGGCAGCTGTGCTAGGACGCAGCTCGAAGACGAGTCGGAGGAGAAACCCACTGTAGTAGGGTTGTGGGACCAGGACGGATGAGGTGGTCCATCCGTTTAATGTGGTTTGGCTCCATGTTGGGCAAGGGAACTGTTCGGCCACACAGTCAGGCGACCGTGTGGACTAGGAGATGTGGCCAGGATGGGTTGTGTCCAATGAAGCAGAATTGGCCCGCCTAAAGTGGGTTGGGATGGATAAACTGGGTCACAATTCTTTGTCCCATCAGGCCAGGATGGTTTGGGCAAGGTCATACCGATCAAGTCAAGTCATCCAAACTATGATGGGTCAGGTCGGTCATACTGGTTCAGGTCGCACCTAGGCTAGACCATCCCCTTTTTACTAAATTGGTCGTATCTTTCAAACCTTATTTCCATTTGACAATCCATTTGTAGAATTGGGACCCTTGAGATAAGGCAGCCCTTTTGAGATACTCTAAGTGATTTTTTTATGGAATTCGGTTAATGACCTAATAGCTTGAACAATAGGTTCTCCCAAAATAAGTATGCTACAAGTGGAATCCTACGACTGGTTGTGTCTATCTGGCTTGGGAGACTACATGACTCATAGATCCTCCATGCTCCATCAATGTTCTTTATTCCATCGATGCTCCATGTTCCATCAATGATCCATGCACCATCGATGCTCTGTGCACCATCAATGTCTTGGATGCCATCACTTCTCTAGGTGGCACCAAGGCTCCATGCACCACCGACGCTTTGTGCACCACTGATACTTTGTTCACCATCGACGCTCCCTACACCATTGATGCTTCATGCGTGATTGATGCTTAGTGAAACATTAAAACTTCTAGTGTCATACAAACTGAGGGATCTATGGGCTATAACTGTAAATCCTTCTATTTATTCTTTATACTTGTACATGTGTTAGCTGGCTGTATTGACTATACTTCGTGTGTTTCATTTGTGGTGTAATTCATGTGTTTCCTTTGTATTGTACTTCTGGTGTTTCCTTTGTGATGTAATTCATGTATTTCTTAGTGGTGTACCTTTGTGATTTGGGGGATCCTTCTTAGTATTCTTCTACTCACCCCCATAAGATCTATACCCACATATGTCATGTCTTTTGTAGATGATTGATATTTTGACAGAGTCCTTGGTGGACTGAGGCTAAGTGGTGCTTAGAGAGAGGCCCGACAGATGAGGTGTTGTTTAGTGACTTCAGATAGTTGTTTATGTACCTACCCTTCAGGTATGGTTTTCTGTGGATGAGATTCAGGAGATTGTACTTTATCTTTTGGTTGGGATTGTATTCTGGCCATGTTTACTTTTCAGTTTTTGAATTTTCATACTCTTTTGTTGGTATCTTAGAGTTATTCATTCTTTTTTACTTAGTGTTTTTAGTTCAACACTTTTGGTCTTGGAGATGGGTGCATTTTTACAGGTACTTAGGAAAATACCTCCCATTTTTTGGATATTCCTACTCAGTGCTAGTCTCTAGCCCCTTGCATATTAGAGGTGATCTTGGTATAGTCATAACACAGACCTTGGGAGATGCATCAAGAAAAAAAATTCTTCTAATAAGATATATATGTAAATATCTAATATAGTCAGTATAAAAAGTAATTAAATATCTTTTCCTTCTATCAGTTAACAAAAAATATAATTCAAAAATATAAGAATTTAATAATTTTAATATATCATAGTTTCTCTCAACACTTTGGAATGGGTTTTTCTCTATTTTAGATTTTAAACAATTTTATATTAATTAAATTAATTTTCAATCTAAATTAAGATTAAATTATTCATTAAATTTACTTATTTATAATTAACATCTGTCAAACGATCATTCCATAAATTAAAAGCAATAAATGATATTTGAAATTGATTCAATAATATTATTAATTGACATTTTATATATGTGGTCATTTGAGTACACCATCCCCATAAACATGCTTCCCTATGACATGATAACCTTGTCAAATTTGAATGAATCATGAAATCCCTTCTTACATAAAAGATCAAAAATCAATAAATTATTCTAAATCATGGTTGCATAAAATTCATTTGAAGACTCAACTTCTTCTCTAAAGTAATGTGAAGTTCCACAGTCCCTTCATTGGTGACATTTATGCATGCATTATTTACAAGGTGTAAATCCTTCATGATGGTAATTTTATCAACTATTTTTAATGTTGAATGATACTTAAATACATGAACCATTTCTCTTGAATCAAACTAATATACCATCACTTTCAAATTCATATTAAAATTTTATTAACATCATAGATAAAATAAATTCAGTCTATATATTTTCAATAGGTTTGTTCAAATTCTTTTTATAGAGAAATTCCCTTGATAAATTCCTTGTGTTTTCCCGGACAAAACATTCTCCTTTATTTTTGGAAGGATTTCCTTTCTTCCTGAATTGTTGAACTTTCCTATTAACATGTATGGATGTATTTGGTGGTGAATTTCCCCCCAATTATATTAATCATGGTATCAAATTGTGGATCCATACACATGATTTTCAATACTGATTCATCATAAATGTGAAAAAAATCAATTCGTCTAATGAAATATCCTATATCTTTTTAATAAGTTATTTAAAAAAGTCTTTCCACATTAGTGTAAATTTTGAAATAATTTCATTAACATGGAATGTTTTTTGTATAATATTTTTAAGGGGTAAAATATGATTTGGTATAATGGAGCTCAAGAACATGGTCAAATAAAGGATCATTATCAACCAACTTGAAGATAAGATACTTTGTAATAAGAAAATTTTTAGTACATAATTCTTTAGATTTGTAATTAAATTTGAGTATATACTATATCTCTTCAAAAAACATAAATTAGTGAAAGTAGTAATAAAGAAGATTTGAAAAAAAAATTAGTATACTTATATGACTCAAAACTTCATTATCTTCACATTTTTTCTTGGTGGATGAATTTTTTTTACCTTATTCATGATACTGGCAGTGCCATTGGGATTTAGAGTAATATTGATAGGAATGGGATGAAGGGATTCTTCTAGAACATGAAAAATAAGTAATAATGTAAATAATTTTTATGACATTGGGATAATATGTTTCCATTATATAATTCATGCATTAACAAGTCTATATTAGCAATTTTAATGGATTTTAAATCTATATTCAAGGTTCTTTAATGGTTAATACCATTTTTTCAATGAATAAATAAGAAGGAAGATTTAGATGATAGTTTAATTTTTGAATATTTATGTGTGAATGAAATTCACTATCCTAAATTGTTCCATCCATCCCCATTTATGGATGTAGGGTTATCAGTGGAAATTTAACTAGATGATTTCACTAAGATGTTAGGAATTTCAAAAACCATATTACTGAAACTCGTAGTGTCGGTGTCTCTAGGTAATTTTTAATTAAGGTTATTGACTTATAATGTCCTCATAATACCATTAATTTTAGTATCAACACAAATGTGATTCAAACTAGTTTGATCTCATCATTATGATAAAAAGACACATTGATTCGATTTAAATATTTCATCCTATGGAGAGATACAATTGATGAAATTTTGAATTTAAAAATTCGATAGACATGACTAATATGATCATTAGTAGATTTTGAAAATGGTATCTTATTTGATTTGTTATATATATATATATAATTTATATACTTTTTACCAAAAATATAATTTGAAAATACTATCAAAATATTTTTAGATTATTATTTTTAATGGTAAACCCACTTCAAAAAGGAAATTTTTTAAATTGGAGAATCCTTGAGAGTTTTATCATACTTTCAATGTGGGATTCTGAATTTATTTCTATCTCATCAATCTATACCTCCAAAATATGTGTGTCCCATCAAATTTTTTAATTTTAATATTTAAAAATTAAATTATAACAACTAGGAGATATGGTATAACTAGATTAACAAAAAATAGATGAAAATTTTATATGATTCGTTATCGTGAATAAAATAATTTCGAGAGATTATATGATTCTCAAATGAAGATGGTTGAGGATGATGCTGCCATAAGTCTGTGTTCTACCATTGAGAAGACATACTTCAACTATGAATTCAAAGTTCACACTATAACTATATATAATTCATTGATTGTACTGTGGCTATCTATAGTAGTTATAAAGCGATGAAGATATCAAGTATCTCTATAGAGGTGTGTTTATAAGTGTTTCCAATAAGGGTAATCTGAATAGTTATATACGTTTAATCTTAATAGTTATGCAGTGGTAGGTTGATAATTTTTCTATTTGCCTAGAGGTCGTGAAGATATTTATTGGGTTTAATAAGGGAACCTTCCAACGCTTCTTAGGGGTAATTTCAGTTTTCCAACCCCTATATAAGGGCAACAATACTATGTGAAGAAAAAATTACATAATAATTACGTTAAGTACACTCTATGCATAACAGTATCATTTTAAATGGAGAAAAATAGGATTTTAACTCTGTTTATAAAATTAAAATTTACATTTCTAAAATAAAAAAAACAGGAAATATATTTTTTAATAAAAAAAATATATTTTTATTCCAATAAGAACAAAAAATAAAAAATATCCAAATAAATCAATTATAAAATTTAGTATTAATCAAGAAAAATTACATGATTTTCTATAATGATATTTAAATGATAAGATTTTCAATTTAATAAACCAATAATAAAATAAAATAAAATGCTACAACTCCCAACTCTAACAATATCTCCCTTTTTGTAAATTGAAAAAAAAATCATTTAGAAACTCCAAACATCCCACCTATTGAAATTTATCACAATTAAAAAATATCACCAAAAAACATTCTCTTTCTTTATTTATAATACCAAAATCATTATATTAATCTCTCCAAACGAAATTTCATATACAATAAAAAAAATTAATATAAAAAGTCATTAAAAAATTATCGAATTCCATTTAATCTATTAAATATATTTCTATACACAAGTAAATTAAATAATATTGTATTTATAATATAGAAAAATTAATATGTAATAGTCGTTTAACAAAAACAATATTTAATTTCATTTATGACATGATATAAAAAATTACATAAACTATTAACAAGTAAAATACTATGATTTTAAAATACATTTATAAAAAAATTGATAAAAATATTTTTTACAAGGGTTTAAAAATAAACTCATATTGAGTTAAATATCGATTAATAATATATCAAATTAGATAAATTTCAAAAATAATAAAACATTAAATTCTATTTTCAATATAATTGAGATATTTATCCTCTAATATTAATCATTATGGTTTTTAAGATACTAATTTTTTTTAATATTAATTCAAAATTTATATTTGAGCACAAATTAGATTCAATATAAAACTAACATAAAATTTATTATAATGCACTAAATAAATTTAGTAGTTATAGATGACATTTATGAATCATGGGTGTTCAAAATTGTATTTCAAAGAACCACTATAAGAATCAAACAATTAAAGGAGTTGTCATAAATATACATTAACAATAAAACTTTCACAACACTAATGATTAATATCAATTTGATAGATGACAATAGAACAGAATCAATTTTTTTCCCATCCCATAAATTAGTTATTAAAAATATCAAAAATAGATTAATCAAATATGGAATTTTCAGATACTAACTGTATAAACACTAATTTACAACTCAAATTTCATCATAATAACTAATTAAATAAACAAGGGGTAACTCCCCCAAAATTCGTCCTTTTCTAAAGATATATATATATATTAAACTTCACATTATATGAAATATAAACACATGAGAAACATATATGCCACTAAAATTTCTATAAAATAATCGACAACATGATTACTAACTAAAAAACCGTGAAAATGATAAGGTAAATTCAAAATATATGATATTAAAGTATATTGATAATGGATTTTATATATTATGCTTTCTAGTATACCAGTTATTGAAAAAATAGTGAATATGTATGTTAGATAATTGAAAAATATTTACCTGGGCATGTTTTCAAGCTTAAGAACAATGGGATTAGAGTAAGATCATATTGGTACCCATGCTATATTGAATTCTAGTGATTTTTTTACAAATATTTTTACATCACAAATGAATTTCAAACATTTAATTTGGGATATTTCTAAAACAATTCTTAGAGATAAATTATTTAGCATGAATAAATGATTGAGAAAATATCAAAGATAATTGATGTCAATACTTCTATTGTGTTCTACATTAGAAGAATCCTACATTATAAATAATCCCTTTTGATATTTTAATAAAAGTATAATTATTCATTTTGGTGGAAATATGTTATAACCAAAAACATTTTTGTTATAGTTTAGCATCTAAATATACATAATTTTATCATATTTCTATTTTCCTTGGACAAGATTACATAAGGTTTCCTTATGATTTCCAATTTCCTTTTTCAAATCAATATTATCCTTCTGAATAGCTTCTAAATAAGTGTTTACTTCTTAATCAAAACAAGAAGTTGTATTTGTGAATTTATTATTTTCTTTCTTGAGATTATGGTAGTCATTCTCAATTTTAGTCAATACCTCCAAGAAAAAATTAATCCTTCATTGATGATCTTTATTATTTACAGATAGAAAATCTTCAAGTGTATAATTTTCTTCATTTAGTGATAATATCCCCGAATCAAATTTTTTTATATTCATAATTCTATGAATCATTGTTGTTCATAGTTTCAAATTTTATTTTCATTTTCTCATTCTCCTTAAACTTTTTTCTTTAACGTTTTAAAATATATATATTATTCATTCGTTTTGATACTGAAATTTCGTAATATTAAATTTTTGTTTAGTTTTATATAACATTATAATTATTAGAATCATAATCACAACTTGAATCAGGATTAGTTTTTGTATCTTTATTAGTACTAGGGAATGATTAACATTTCTAGTTTCATAGAAAATATGATTCAAATTCATCAAAACATTGATCCATTAAAAAATCGTAGTAGGTTTTTTAAATTATATAATTAATGAATGAGGTACATCATAATATATATCTATTAGAACAAGATTATATGTTTCCTTTTCACTTACTGAGTCAATTATTGAATTAGTTATATTTAAACAATCTCATCCACCAAAAAATGCTTTCTTTTCTTTTTAGTTATTTATTTGTCTTTATTTGACTATTTATGTTTGGGAAAATAGGTTTTGATGTGTCTATTCTTCATTTATTCATATATCATTTGATCTAAATCATTAATATTCATGATACTAAATAAATCACATTTATCAAGGATACAAACCAATGACATGATGATCATCCTTAAATGATCAATTACTTTATCAGTGAGTACAATAACACAAATAAATTCCCCTTTTATCAGTGAAAAAATTATACACCAATAAAATCCACCTTTAAGAGTGCTTTAGTTTAGCCCTCATAAAATTTAACTTTATCAGGGAATATTTCAGTGTTAATAAATTCCATGAAAGGTACTTCAAAAAATGTAAACATGGATCATCCCTATAACATAACCTGATTAGAAACATATAAGGATATTGGACTACAAAAATTATTGAAAAACATAATGAAATAAAAATATTACATTGTACTATCATTTCAATTCTAAATTTATATTCAAAATATTTTCAATAATGTGACATTTACAATTAACCAAAAAAATTCAATCTAATATAAAAATTTTAAAATATTATTTATATGATTTTTCAATTTTCATCCTCCATTAAAAAATTTGTCCCTTCAATAAATCCAATGATTATTATAGTAAAATTACATAAAAATAATCATATTAAAATTTTATTATTATATATTCCAAATATAAAAAACTTTATTATTAATTACTGAATATATTATTGATATTATCAGTTATACTATTAGTAATATTTTAAATGATTATATAGTTAATTTTATATTAATTATTAATTATTAAGTTTACTATAAATTAATAATTATATTACGAAAAATTAATTATATTATTTATTAATTATATATATAAATTAAATTTTTAATCACTGAAAATATCAATAATATTATAAGATATTAACTTTCATAGTTAATCATATATTTATAATTATATCATTAAATTAAAATGATCCTTTTATTTTAAAACCATGCATATTAGGTCATGTTAGGAACATCGTGTGTCATATGGATGCTTTGTCAATTACTACATGTTAAAAATTAATTTTGTATCATAGTTCTATGTTTTGAAAATAACTTGATCTATTTTTTACTTTTTTTTTAAATTTGACACAAGTTTTAATCTAAAATGACACATTTATATTGAAAATATGCACTTGGAGTCGTAAAGGAAGCATCATATTTTTGGTTTGATGTCTAGTTGATTCCTAAAAATCAAAAATGAATAATGGATTTTTTTCATGATGTTTTAAAACAATCAGATCTCATTTATATATTTTTCACAATGTGGTGCATATTTTAAACTAAAATAAAAAATTTATATTTAAAACAAGCAATTTGAGTCATAACAACCATATAAGGTTTCAAATGTGACATCTGTTCGATTCATATACATTAAAAATGAATTATGCATTTTTTTCTAAATTTAAAATATACCAATGTAATTTACTTAAATGTGGCTATGTGTATCTCATTTTAAATGAAAATTTTGCTTTTATATTAAAAACTCACAATTTTGATGTATTTTAAATTCAAACAATTCATAAATGATTGATGGTTGTTTTTCCTATATTTATTTTAAAAAAATTATGAACTTTTTTTATTAGTTTGGGATATTTAAGGCACATTTTAAACTAAAATGACAATTTTATATTGAAAACATGCACTACGAGTCATAATTACCCCATCATGTTTTAGATTTAAATTTATTCAATTATTATACTTCTCAAATGAATTATTGATCATTTTCTTATTGTTTAAAAACAATCCGAATTTGGATGCTTGGTTTTTTCCATGTGATGTGAATTTTAAAATTATTTGAATCTTTTATATCGAAATCACGCACTATGAGCCATACTTACCACATTGTGTCTCAAATTGATGTGTTAAATATTCCTTCATGTCGAAAATGAATTATGGATCATTTTCATAATATTTTGAAGTAATAAAAACTCATTTTATTAGTTTTAGTGATGTGACAGAAGTCTTCAAATGAAACATTTATATTAAAAACACATGCTTTGAGTTATACCGACCACATAATGTTTTGATTTTATATAATGTGATTTCATGGAAATAAAAATTGAAATATTTATTATTTTCTTAATTTTTTATTAGAATTAAATTAATTTTTCTCTAATTTTTTTAGTTTAACTAGCTTTATAAATGAAAATGATATATTTTAATTGAATAGAAGAACACTGAGCCATACCGACAACATCATGTTTCAATGTTACATAAATTTGATTCCAATATTTTGTGTATGAATTATTGATCATTTTACTAATTTTTGAAATCAATATGAGTTTGTATTATCATTTTTGGCTCTATGATTGATGTTTTAAACTAAAATGAAACCTTTTTATTGAAAAAAGTTATATTGAGTCATACTGACGAAATCATGTGTCTGATTGATGTTTGGTAAATTCTTATGTATCCTAATGTAATATGGAGCAATGAACAATTTTTTAAAAACTATCTGATATTGTTTTCTCATTTTTGAAAATTATATACACATTTTAAAATAAAATGAAACTTTTATATTGAAATCACATAATTTGATTCATACCAAACACATCATGTGTTATATTGTTTTGAGGTATATTCCTACATAAAAAAAATGAATTCTGGATTTGTGTGATATATTTTGAAGAAAATATAAACTCATTTACTCAAATTTAGCAATTTTAAGTGTGTTTTCACTAAAATAGAACTTGAAAATAAAACATTTGATACATACAAGTCACATCGTGTGTAAGCTTGATGTTTTGTATATTCTTACCCTGCAAAAATGAATTATAGACCAATTTCCTTGTAACACCCTAAGATTTTATCAAATATATTATTTCAAATTAATTTTAATTATTTAATAGATTTTATTAAACTCAATACATACTTTATCTTGATTCACATGAAAAACCAATTTTATCTTCCATTGCACGCAACATCGAGTCCCTTTTATGACTTATGTTAAACATAATCTACAGTCTAACTGAACAAAAAATATACTATTAGTATTATTTATTTAACATAATAGATATAACATAACTGTTGGAATAGAGGGAATGAATATGATTAACTAAATTAATAAATAATTGATTAAAAATTTAACTAAAATGAATTAATTAGTTTCAAATTATATAAAGGATGTGTTTTTATAAAAAACTCTTTTTTGGCCGGAAATGTGTTTTATGTTAATAAATTAAATAAATCACTATTATTGAATGATATTAATCAAATTTAAATGTTATATATTTAATAAAATGGTTTTAAATTCATCTAATAATTTTTCTAGGAGTATGATAAGAATAAATCCAATTTTAAACATAAAAAGTTGTATATTATTTAAGGGTAGTTTCACGGCTTTTTAATGGAGAAACTTTTTCAAATCTAATTGATAACAATTTTAAAATTTTAATATGAAAAAAAAATTATTTTTTAAAATAGAAATCTAAAAATTTAATTTTGGGAATTTTTGGTATTTTTTAGAGAGGTTTCATATTTTAATGAATAGGGAATGACTTGGAATTTTAATTGAAAACTATTTTTTAGTGTAAATAATTTATAATGTTAAATTATATTTTTAATTGTTTTTTAGGAATAATTAGAACCATTTTATATCATTTAAACCATTTTATGTTACTGTAAACAATTTAACATTTAATTTGGATATAAAAACTTAGCAAATGTTTGAACATTTTTACATGAAAAACCCTTTTTATTGTCCCGTTTATAGGATTAATTTTAAAAAAATTCTTCTACATCTACGATTGAAATCTGAAAAATTGATTCCATATTTTTATTCAGAATAATTTATAATTTCTATAATTATAAACATAGTTTTTGTGCATAAATATTATTTAATTTAATTAAAATTAATTATAGTTATTTCAGAAAAACGAGCATAATAAATGACTATAGTTGGAAAATAAGGTGTAAAATGACCCTGAACATGTAAAAAAATATTATATATACATATTTATACTATTAATCTTATAATTATCTATAATGGTCTATTTTTAACCCTTTTAGTAAAAGTAAAATGTGGGAAGAACTAAAATCATTCCAAGAATACCCAATGTGTCTTTTTCAGCACTTATAAATGGCCTCCAATCCTCCTCACTTAATCACACATATAAATGATTTTGGATCATCCAAAACCTCCCAAAATAAGATCACAATATCCCTAATATAACCCTAGATTACTCACTTTGGGCATAAATCTATCCAAGAAAGCCCTTTGGTGCAAACCGAAAGAAGTTACAAAACAAATAGGTAAAATTCTTCAATTGGCATTTACGTTTTATTTGTTTATATTCCCTATAAATTATTCTTATTATAATATTATGTAATAACATTATTATAATAAGTATAATTGGATTTTTTTTATTTTAAGGGTTTGACCCACACCTACACACACTTCCATCAAACGGGTGATGACATTGTTGTTCATGTAAGGTGAACTACCACCTCGCGAAATGATGTCATTTGTTTTTCCTTTACAACCTATCATTGTTGTGTATTAGTATGGAAAAACTATTTTTATATGATATATATTATAATTATTTTTTCTTAATACTTTTTAAATTTTTATATAACACATAACATCATTCTTTCCATTTTGTGTAAATATGATAACATCATTTGTAGACGTGTGGACTACCGCCTCCTCAAATCAATGTGATATGTTCACACATTACATGGAATGTATTAAGGATTATTTTTATTAATAATATGTGACATAAATATAATATATATGATATTAATGAAATAATTAAATTTCAGTAAAATTAATAAATCATTTTCTATAATACCCTTTCACACACTGAAAAAGTGATTACATCGTTCATAGACGTATAGACTACCGCCTCCTCGGTGCGATGTGATTCCTGTTACATTACAAGAAATATATATACATATATATGATTAAATAATATGGTATTTATGATATAATTATCATTCTATAATTTAAAATTTTACTTTCCCTCTTTTCATAATGATCATTGAAAATGAGAACGTTACTCACGCTTGCGTACGACCTAACATCTCCAAGATTGTAATGTTGGTTCGTTTTTCATAAACATAATGCACAAATTTTTTTAAATGTATAATTGATGTATAAATATGGTAATTATATCATGATTATTATTCATGGTATTCTTATATAATGACCCCTTTAACCATAGTTGACATACCAAAGTCGTTTTTGACACATAAACCGAATATGGTCAAAACACTAGATGTAAACTTAATTATTTAAGTAGTTGTTTAAAAAAATTTAATAATTTAAATAAAATAAATTATAAACTTTAATAAGGTTATAAAACAAGTGAACAATTTACATAAGTTTATAATTCAGGAATATAGATGATAGGTATGAAAAATCAAACTCAAGGTAAGGGATTCTTGTCTCACTTTTACATTCATGAGTCATACATCATAATCACCACTTATTTCTTTTGTTTGGTGTATGTAATTCCATTTTTAGATATATTATATCACTAATTATTTACTATTTATGGTATATAAAGGTTTAATTTTATTATTATTACTTTTGTAGTTTTCTATTTGTATGTTACGACAATTATAAGAGGACTAATATTCTTACTTTTATTTCTGCAAGACTAATTCCATATCCACCACTTTTTTATGTGTAGTGTATATAGTTCCCATGAATTTATTTTATAATTCTTATCCATAAATTTATGGGTTTTTACATATCCATTTTATGATCTCTATTTCATAGGTTTTATTGTTTTCATGTTACCAAAGTGTAACATACTTTGTTCACAATTTTACTTATTTAAGATGTTTGTTATGCTATACACCAATATTATTATATAAGGTGTACATAATTATCCATTGAAATCATAAATCATGAATATTATTAGTCCCATGATTTTTTATATTTCATTTGATGTTATTCATTCATGAGTCTTATGATTCAAATGTTTCAAAGTGGTATGGGATTATTTCTAATGTTTAATGATTGATCTCCTAATTAATTTTTTAATGACCTTTTAAGTAAATTTAAATTAATTAATATAATAAATACTTGTTGTTACTTATCCTCCACTATAGATATTTTTTATTTATATCATCCCCATTATTCATTTATATGGGTTCTGATTATTTCAAAAATACTACTATGAAACCCATTTTTCTGTGGGTTGATTATGTCTTGAAGATATTGTGATAATCCAATTTATTTTAAATGGTTTAATAATCATTAAAAGATATTGTCATTAAACCCATTTCTCTTCCATGGTATAAATATCTTCTAAATATATTTTTATGGAATCCATTTCTTTTCAATAGTTTATTCATGTTTCAATGAGATTTTTATACAACCCATTTCATTTCCAAGGATTAATCATGTTTCAAATAGATTGTTATGGAACCCATTTCCTTTACATGGGTTAATAATTTTTCCAAGAGATTTTTATAGAACCAATTTCCTTACCATGGGATAATCATGTTTTATATAGATTATTATATATCCTATTTCCTTTCCATGGGTTAATCATGTTTCAAATATATTTATATGGAATCCATTTAATTTATATCTATTAATCACATTTCAAGGGGATTTTCATTGAACCCATTTATTTTACAAGGGTTATCCATGTTTCAAAGAGATTTTTGTAGAACCCATTTACCTTAAATGGTTTTATCATCCTTCAAAGAGATATATATTTAACCCATTTATTTTTCATAGGTTAATGATGTTTAAAAGAGATTGTTATATAGACCATTTCTTTTCCATGAGTTAAACGTGTTATGAAAGGGTTTATTTTTTAGTCTAATGGGTTTATGAAATATTTTATGTGTGATGATATTTTAGTTTTACCATTAAATTCTATAGGTGTTTCCATAAATAAAATGATGGGTGGTTTTGTGATAAACCGAGGAATATAGGGTCAATGATATGCCTCTAATTAATTGGGTATGGAAGTTAGTTTCATGGCTATTCCATTTGTAATAGTGACATGTATAGAAGTAAGATGTATGGATATTCCATTTTTATGAGTTCCATGTATGGAAGTCGACCACATGGTTATTCCATTTATAAGAGTTAAAATTATAATGATTTCTGAAGATATCTTTATGTGTTTCTTTATACATTATATAAGTTTATAATGTTTATAATGATCAATATTGATATCACATGGCTCATGATTAATGATTTTAGTGACTCTTTTCTTTTTCCATGTTTTTATATTTGATATTCTGGGTATTAATGGTAATGAGTTATTTTAGGTTTTTCTCATGAATGTGATTATGTGATCATATCCATATACAATCTTATACTCATTGATTGCATTTAATTATTAATGCTTATGTTTACCATTACTCAGTATTTTAGCTCACCCTTATTATGTTTCCTTTTCCCCAGGTCCTAAAGAATGGGGATGAATTATTAATGTCTATAAAGGATTTCACAGGGATGGTTTTGAGAAATTATTTTGAAATAAGAAAATATGGGAATAATGGGAGGTGATTTTCACCTTTATAAACTGGTTGTTTATGAGTCCAAGTTGATGTGAATTGTTTACGTAGTATTTTTGTCTAATTATCTAAAATTAAAAACCTCAATGTTCTTCTAGTATTTAACTGATCCATGTTTTCCTTTTCATATTGTACGGTTTAGATGAAAAATTTGGCTCACAAGTATTGGAATCAATGATAGGAATGTAATGAAATGGATTTCATCCCAATATCTAGGAGTGCAGGTTCTGGGATATTAATATTGGTATGAATGTTCGGTGTAGATATCTCTGGATATTATAATGTTTTTATATGATTTTATCTTAAGTGTTATGAATACCATGATAAGTATATAAGCTTAAGGATTACCATAAGTTAAAGGTATTAGACAACCCATTAAAGTTTTATGTGATGAGATAATAAAGTGATTTTTAGAGATGTTTTTTTAGGATAAGGTATTTTTAATCCCTAAGATAAACATTATTTGTTTATAAGGAGGATTCATTTTTCACGATTAAATAAAAAAAGGTGGAAACCTGTATATTGGGTGACAACCGATCACATATAGCTAGATGGTGGGACTTTAACCCACGACTTAAGGATGATAAGGTTTTCACAAACTAAAATGGTCCAATATGGTATCTACATTAGTATGAAAATTTTTATAGGTTAAGATTAAGTTTATTTCAGAAATATATGGTATTTTATTTAAGTAATAATTATTGATTAATCTCGGAAGAATATATGATCGAATAATTATAATATTTGAGATTCAATCTTAGTTAGGAAATGTTGAAAAAAATTTATAGTTATCCATTTATGGAATATTTTATTTTGAACATTGGGTATCACTTTTTAATTTTTAATATTAGTGTATGATTTGAAGGTTTAATCATTTTGGGAATAATCTTACCATGTAATGACCATATTGGTTTTGGTCAATGTCTAAGGAAAGGTAGAATAACTTGAATATCCCTTTTATAGTTATGTGGTCTTTAAAAGTTGATACCAGTGCTACAGGAATTAAAAATTCATCTAGAATACTAATAATTTGGAGAAAAAGATTAGATTTTGTTAGAAATTTATTAAAGGATGAAATTATACTCATTAATTAAGTATATTTCATTTTTCTTTTTCTCTTGTTCTAGATGGTAAGATAATTATTCAACCCAAGGAAAATGATCTTGAATAAAAAGTATTGTCCTTATACCTTCAATTTTTATGAACTAATTATCATTTATATTATCACTTATTTATGTTTTTGAGGCCCTTAACATTCCATTGATAATTAACTTATTCATTATCAATCACTCCCTATGATTATTTATGTTTTTCCTCCATTCTGACCTATACTCCCCACATGTGCAATCCTAGTAATTCGTAACTTCTGGTTACCTTTATGTTTCCCACTTTTCCTTTTTGAGAGGTTGTTTTGTTAACAATTTTCTTATTTTGGATTTTAATTAAGGAATTATAAAAATTTTAATCATTTTATAACCAAGACAAAATTCGATGGTGACGTTCATTTTATGGGGGGGAGGATGTAACACCCTGATATTTTTTGTAATATATTATTTCAAATTAATTTATATTCATTAATAGATCTCATTACATGAAATGAATAGTTTATATTTCATCACACACAACACCTGGTTTATCTTGGGTTTCACACAATATTGAATCCCTTTAATGGATTATGTTACACACAAGCCCAGGTCTTATCGAACAACAATATAATTTTAATATTATTTATTTAACAAAACTGTAATCACATAAATTTTGGAAAGGAAGTAATTAGTATGATTGAATAAATTATTAAATGATTGTTTAAAATTTTTATAAAATTAATTACTAGTTACTAATAAATTATAAATGCAAATAAAGACCAATTGAATATAAAGGATGTGTTTTTATGAAAAACAATTCTTATAACCTGAATAAATTTTTTATCTCAAAATTTTTAATTAGTAACTATTAGTAAAAGATATTAATAATATTTACATGTTATATATTTAATAAAAAAAATTTAAATTCAACCAATTATTTTTATTGGTGTAAGATAAGAATAAATCCAATTTTAAGAATAAAAAGCTGTATATTTGAAAATTGCAGTTTTATCGCCTTTTAAACGAAAGCCTATTTTAAATCTAATATTTGATACTATTATTATTTTTATTTGAAAAAAAAAATAAACTTATTTTTTAAAAGAGTAATATCAAAATTTACTTTACGTGATGTTTTGATATTTTTTGAGAGCTTCCATATTTTGATGAATAGTAAATGACACCGAATTTTAATTGAAAACTAATTCTTCCTGTTGATAATTTATAGTAAAAAATTATATTTTAAATTGGTTTTAAAGTATAATTTGAAAAAATTTATATCATTTAAAAAAATATCACTTTAAACAATTTCACATTTAATTTAGATATTAAAACTTAGAAACTTTTTGAACATTTTTTCTTTAAAAACCCGCTTTGTTGCCCCGTCTGTGGGATTAATTCGAAATTAATTTCTTAAAATTATGGGAATATAATTTTAAAGAATGGAATCAATATTTTTAATTAACGTAATTTCTAATTTCTAATAATTTCAACTTAGATTTTTCGAAAAATATTAGTGAAATTAATTGAAATTAATTATAGTGATTAAGGGAAAACGAGATTAATTAATGACTAAACATTTAAAATAAGGTGTAAACATTACCCTAAATATCTCTTAAAATACTTTTATGGATGTATTTATACCATTAAACCTATATTTATCTATAATTTTATATTTTTAATCATTGGTGGATAATTTAAACATAGGGATCACTCAAATATTTTCAAGAATGCTCAATGTGTACTTTTCTCCACTTATAAAAGGCCTCCTCTCCTCCTAAATTATTCACATGTATCAAGAAATTTTTATAGTACAAAAAAAGAAAAAATAATATCCAAACATCCCAACCCTCACCATATGTTTCTCACTTTGGGATGATAAAAACCAAGGAAACCCTTTGGTTCAAACCAAAAGGAGTTACCCAAAAAAGAGGTAACATTTTTCAATGTGAATTCATGTTTTATTTCTTTATACAACCATAAAATTATTATTATACCATGATTATAAAATAAAATAAGTAAAATAAATATACTGAGATGTTTTTATGTTAACGTTTCTACCTACACCTACACACATTTCCATGAAATTGGTAATGAAATTACCATTCGTGTACGAAAAACTACCACCTCACAAAACAATGTCGTTAATTTTTTCCTTAACACCTCTCATGGTTGATAATTATGGTTGAAACACTATTTTTATATGATATATGTGATAATTATTTAGTTTTGTTACATCTGTAATTTTTATATAACTCAGAACTTCAGGTTTACCATGTTTTTTAAATATGATAACATTGTTTGCGGATGTGTGGACTATCGCCTCCTCAAAGCGATGTGATATGTTCACACATTACATGAAATTTATTAAATATGGGTTTAATTAAACATATATGACATAAATAAAAAATATATTATATTCATTAAATAATTAACTTTGGTAAAATATAATATATCATTTTCTTTTTTACCCTTTCGCACACTGAAAAAGAGATAACACCGTTCGTGGACCTGTAGACTACTACCTCCTCGATGCAATATGATTCCATTTAAGTCAAAATATTTATATATATAAGTATATTTGATTAAATAAAATGGTTTATATGATATAATTATCATTCTAGTAAGATAAATCTTACTTACCTTCTTTCCATAATGATCATTGAAAAATGATAATGTTACTCATGTGTACGTATGACCTACCGCCTTCATGATTAGTTTTAAAGGTATAATTTATGTATAAATATGATAATTATATCATTATTATTATTCTTTATGTGTTTATAAAATGACCCCTTTGACCATAGTTGACATACCAAAGTCATTTTTGACACATAAAACGAATATGTTCAAAACACTCAATGTAAACTTAATTGTTTAAGTAGTTGTTTAAAACATTGTAATAAGTGAAATAAAAGTAACTATAAAATTTTAAAAGGTTATTAAACAAATAATTAATAGAAATAAATTTATTATTGATGAATATAGAGTACAATCATGATAAATAAAACACAAGGTGTAGGATTCTTTTCTCACTTTTACATTTGTGAGGCATGTGTCTTAATCACCACTTATTTATTTTGTGTGGTGTATTTAATTATCCTTTTGATATATTATACCATGAATTATTATATATTAATGGTATATAAATGTTAAATTTTTTTATTATTACTTTTGGGGTTTCTAATTTGGATAATACCAAAGTTATAAGAGGATTTATAGTCTCCCTTTTATTTATGCAAGGATTATTCCATATCGACCACTTATATTTGTTTTATGGTGTATATAAATCCCATGAATTTATTTTATTTTTATTATACTTAAATTTATGGGGTTTTAGATATCCATTTTAGGATATCCCTTTCATGGGTTCTATGATTTTTGTGTCACCAAGTTGTAATGGACTTTTGTCAAAAAAAAATCCTCTTTGAGATGTTTGTTATTCTATACACCTATCTTCTTTTATGAGGTGTATATAATTCTCCATTGATAAGATAAATCACGAATAAACTTATTATAATGATATTTAAATATTCATTTAATTTTATTTCTTCATTGGGATTATGAATCAAGTGTTTCAAATTTGTATGGGATGTTTTAGAATGGTTAAATATTATTTACCTCATGAATGTTTTAATGGCCATTTAAGAGAATTTACATTCATTAAGATAAAAAAACATTGTTGATAGTTATCCTCCACTAGGTATATTTTATATTTATACCATCCTCATTCACTCTTTGGATGAATTATTATTATTTCAAATAGATTGTTATGAAACCCATTTATTTTCCACAAATTGATTATGTACTAAAGAGATTATTATGAAACTTGTTTCTTTTGAATGGGTTAATAATTTTTTAAAGAGATTTTTATTGAACCCATTTCATTTCCATGGTTTAAATATTTTCCAAAGAAATTTTTATGGAACCCAAATAATTTACATGGGGTATTCATGTTTTAAGGATATTATTATGGAACCCATTTCCTTTTAATGGGTTAATCATGTTTTAAATGGATTTTTATGGAACCCATTTCCCTTCCATGGGTTAATCATGTTTTAAAGAGACTGTAAATGAACCCATTTCTTTTCCACAGTTTAATCATTTTTCAACAATATTGTTATGGAACCCATTTCATTTCTAAGGGTTAATCATGTTTTATAGAGAATTTTGTGTAACCCGTTTCTTTTTCATGTGTTAATCATGTTTCAAAAATATTTTTATTGAAACTATTTTTCTTCAATGGGTTATTCATATTTCAAAGAGATTGTTATGGAACACATTTTCTTTCTATGGGTTTATCATGTTCCAATGTTTTTGTTATGTAACCCTTTTATTTTATAATGGTTAATATTGTTTCAAATATATTATTGTAGAACACATTTATTTTCCAGAGGTTAATCATGTTATGAAAGGGGTTATTGGTTGGTCCAATGAGTTTTTTCAATCTTTTTTGTGTTGGTTTTTCAATCATAATTCGACATATTAGGGGAGGTTCCATAATTAACCAATGATGGGTGGTCATGTGATAGACCGAGGATGTGTGGATATATGATATACCTCCAATTAATTTGGTTTTGAAGTCATATATATGGATATTCCATTTATAAGAGTGAAATGTTTAGATTTCAGCCATATGACTTTTCGATTTCTAAGAGTGGCATGTATGGAAGTCAATTACATGGTTATTCCATTTATAAGATTAAAATTATAATGATATCCCAAGATATTTTTTTTAATTATTCATTCTATAATTTTATAATGTTTATGATGATTGAGATAAATATCAAATAGATCGTGATCATTGATTCGGATGACTCTTTCCTTTTCCATGTTTTCATGTTTGATGGTATATGTATTAATGGTTATGATTTTTTTATCTCATGAAATTTGATTATGTCATCATACCCCTATGCACTCTTATGATCATTTATGATATTTAATTGCTAATGATTATTTTTACACTCACTGGGAGTTTGAGCTCACCCTTCTAATGTTTCCTTTTCCCAAGGTCATAAAGAATGATGGCGAATCATTTATTTATATTAAGGATTTCATAAGGATGATGTTGATGACTTATTTTGAAATATGAAAAGAAGATAATAATAGTAGATTATGTTCAATGTTATGAACTATTTGTTTATTAGTCTAAGTTGATGTGAATTGTTTATGAGTGATTTTTCATAATTCATTAAAACTATAATTCTAAAAGTTACTCTAATATTTAAGTGATCCATGTTTTCCTTTTGATGTAGTATGATTTAGATGAAAGTTATGGGTCATAATTAGTGACATAAAAATCAAGAATGTATAGTTATAGATCTCATCACATGCTTTAATAGTGAAGCTTATGGTCTTCTGTATTCCTAATATCACAAACCAATTCGAGATCGTTTTCTTGTTTTTGGATTTGTAACATGTAATTTAAATGTAAAAGACACTTTTATATTGAAAATATAAACTTTTATTCTTACTAGCCGCATCATGTGTCAAATTTATTTGTTGTCAATTACTTCATTTCATACAAGATTTATGGATCAATTTCAAAATGTAACAACAAATTCTATATTGATTTATCATTTTTGGATTTTGGTCACGGGTTTTGAACTACAAGGTCACGTTTAATGTAAAAACATAAACTTTAAGTAAAATGGGACACATTATGTGTCGGATTTAATTGTGGTTGATTCTTACATGACAAAAATTAATCGTAGAAATTTTTCCTAAAGTATAAGGAAAAAATCTATTAACTTTCCTAGTTTTTTATATTTGATGCATTTTTTTAACAAACATTACTTTTTTAATGTGAAACCCTGTATTTTGAGTCATACCAAACATATCATGTGTCAGATTCATGTTTGGTCAATTGAAACATGTAATGAAGGAAATATGGATCATTTTACTAATGATGGAAAAGAATATTATCACATTTACTCAGTTTATATAATTTGAATGATGTTTTAAACTAAAATGGCAGTTTTATTTTGATAACGTACACTTTAAGTCATTCTAATCATATCGTGAATCTAATTTGCATGTGGTCAATTACAATTTATAAAATATGTTATCAATTTATTCTCAAAATATTCTAGACCACACAATATTGTTTACTTTGTTTTGGATTTGGGATGTCTTTATTAGTGTAAAATGATACTTCTAATGTGAAAACATACACTTCATATCATACATGAAATATCTTTTCTTAGATTTATGTGCAGTCAATTTATATATGTTACATATTAATTATCGATTTTTATCCTAATATTTGAAATAAATATGTGCTCATTTTCTATTTCTTGGTAATGTGATGCACATTTTAATATAAAATGAAACTTTTATTCTTAAATCATGTACATTTAGTCATAACTATTACATAATGTGTCAGATTTTTGTGTGGTAAATTATAAATCATGAAAAATGAAATATAGATAACTATCTTAAATATTGAAAAAAAACATATGAGATAGTTATCTTTTGAAAATTCGATACTTATTTTAATGTAAAATGGCCTTATTATGTTTCAAACACACACATTGAGTCATACCTACCACATCCTATATAGGAATGTTTTGTGGTCAAATCATATATTTCATTAATGAATTATGGATCATTATCAAATATTTTGAAAATAATTTGATATTCGTTTCTTGGTTTTGAAAATGTGACATTTTTTTAAACAAAAATACCTTGTATAGATCAAATTCACTCACAACATTTTCAACTTCCAACCCTAGTTTAACTTCCTTCAATAAGAATTATTCATTTATAATTTTATTATTAGATTAGGATATGGGTGATGCAACTGTACAAGTATTTATTATATTATTAATTATCATATATTTTCTTAAGTGAAACATAAAAGTAAATTAATTTAACTTTATTATTCATTATGGATCATGAAGTGATTGTAACATGTCCTGGAATATTTTTTGCATACTCACCAATAGATATTATGACCAAAAAATTAAATTATGATTCTAGGAGTATAGAATTTCCTTTCCCATATATTCATAATATATCTTCATATTTTTCAGTATAATAACCCTTGACCCATTTCCCTATCGCCATAATTTGATCTATAGGATTGAATTCTAATCTATAATTAGCATGAGTTGCATTAGGAATGTTTTAAGTTATACCAAAATCCATATATCCTAACCCTTTATTATATTTATTCTTGTGAAGTAACTCAAATTATTATTTCTTTTCAAGTTTTTCACCAAAGTATTTCTCTATTTCAACCAACTCATCATAACACCTATAGGATGGAAATTTATGAAAAATTGGAATGAAACACATGTTGAATTGGGGAGTAAGTGATTAACCTATAAAAATCATTCATAGTTTTAGTAAAAATAGTAATATTAATGTACTCAGATGAAATGAGGGTTTATTAAATGTATTTTAAAGGTTTATTGATGTTAGACTAAATATATTAATGAAAATGAATTTTAATGAATTTAAAATGATTTCCCAACATGTTGTTTTGTGTTATAGAGTTTTTTTTTAATACTGATATGGGATGCAGGATCATCAATGAAAACTTTTATATTATTTTCATCAGGTAGATTAAGCATGAATTGGGGTGGATCATTAACTCTATAGTCTCTCTCAAGAGGAAAAGAAAATATATAGGTGGTATAAAATTAAATTGGAATAATGGTAGGATAAAATCTATAATAATTTATGGATAGAAATTAAAATTATAGGATTAGAATAAAAATATAGGCAATATATTTCCAATATTACATTATTTATTTTTTATTAGAACAATATCTATGTATTATTATGAAAATGCTTCACATAAAAAATATATCTATAAGGTAATATCCTATAATAGATGAATGGAATAAAAGGTAATCACCATAAATTGATGTTACAATATGTTCTGACACTATGTACCCTCTCCACTCATCTCTTTAAAAATTTGCATATTATGTATAGTACATAGACATTTGGCAGTACAAGTAGTGCTAAGAAAATATAGGTAGATAAATGATCCGAAATATTTTTAAAAGAAATTGTAATTATCTTCAGAAATTATGTGTTCAAGGATGCTATCATTAACATTGTGTATAATATCCTTTATAAATTTAGTTGTATCACCCTTTTATTTTTTTGAAATATTTATTTTTAAAAATAATTTAATCTCTTCAACAGCATTCTTGGCATGAAACAATGAGTTTTAATGATATGAGATATAAATGATATTTCTTACACATGCCCAATATAACCAAGATGCTAAATTTATTTTTATGAATAGGAATGAACAAATTTTTGAAATTAAATATAAAGGTTTCATATAATTAAAATATATTGATACATATGTACTTAATTTTAATTAAACTCTTTGTATACTTTTGAGAATATATTTTTCTGAAAATTGATTTTCATTACTTTTTGAGAAAAAAATAATAATATTAATTTATTAAAAATTTATAAAATTTATTTTAAAAAATAAACTTTATTTTTGAAATAAACATATTAAAATTATCTTAGAGTGAATTTTTTATAATTTTCAAAAAACAAAAATGTTTTGATAAATGGTGAAAAATACTATTTTTTATAGAAAGATAACATTTAATTTAAATAAATAAAAAGGAGAAATCTTTTTATAAAATGGAATAAAAGTAAAATTACATCAATAATATTTTTATTAATATGATTTAGGTTATTAGAATAAATTTTCAATTTAATTTTAATACTAAAAATTTCTATTATTTTGAAAACATTATCTTTGGAAAATGTCTTCTTCACTACATCTGTGGGTTTAATTTAAAATTAATATATACCAAATATGTTAATTGAATTTGGAAAAAAATTATTTTAGATTTTTAATCATCATAATTCATATTATATAATTAGTTCTAATAAATTTCTTCTCGTAATAATTAGTAAAAACATTAAAAATTAATTAAAATGATAGAAGGTAAAACGGATTTACTAGAGGATAAACTAAAAATATAATAGTTAAAATTTCCTAGAAACATTTCCAATTCAAATATTTTGGAAATATTTTGACCTTTATCCCATTTTAAGTTCTATAATGATCCATTTTGGATCCCTTAGGGGTTTTTGAAATGTGGGTATATCTGTTTATTTTAAACAAATACCAATTGTGTCATATCCTCCACTTATTAAAGGGAACCCCTCTCTTATCCTCTCCCATTAACTCTTATGAATCCTTTTTGTTCAGAAAATAACTTCTCAAATACCTTCTATAATTATTTTCCTATGTCCAATATTAATTGATTTTATTAAGAAACCATACTATGAAAACATTTTGTATTAACTGAAAAAGGTTTCCCTAAGAAGAGTTATCAAAATTAACCAACCATTTTTATTTTATTTATTCTTCCACCTCTATACAATATTATTATATTATGATTAAATAATAATAAAAATATCTTAAATATATTTAAATTTTATTATGTTAATAATATAACATATATCAACATCCTCCTTCAACAAATGGGAAACGAAACTATCAATCATGTGTGTGGCAGATTTCCACCTAATGAACTAATGTAATTCATTTTCTATAACCTCCTATCAATGATATAAATGATTATTGATTTAATATATGTATATAAAATCAAATTACCTTTTTACCTTCCAATCTGTTGGAAAATGATAATGTCACCCGTATGTACTTGTCGACTAATGCCTCCATGAAGTGATGTGATACATTTTTCATTTTATCTTTAAATGGATGGTAATAAGGATATATTTTATTGTTATATATTTTATTTATCATATATAAATTATTTTTGAATAATGAATTATTATTTACCTTTCATTTGTTCCATCCGTTGATAAAACAGAAATAACTTTCACACATATGTACAACCAACTGTCTCTATGTATGATGTGATCCATTTTTCTTTATCTAGTATTTATAAATGATTATAAATACATATATAATGAATTTATATGATATTAATATTCTATTTAACATTATTCATATGATGCTTCCATGATATATTTTTTTGGTCAGAAACTACTGAAAAAAAGCATGAAAATTGGTGATGTTATTACATGAAATGTTATTTTAACCAGTTATTATTGATAAAAATGTGATAAAATATTATAATTAAATAATATAGAGTAATATATATATGATTTTTTCTTTAATATATTTATAATAAAACTATATATTTTATACAGGTGGATCAAACATTCTCAAGGAATGATGAAACTTAAGGTAATGGATTTGTGTCTCAACTTTATTTCTGTGGGACACATGCCATATTCACCACATGTTTTAGTTTTTTTGGAAAATATATTTCAAATTAATTTCATTTATAAATATTCTCAGTAAAATTATAAAATATAAATATAAAACTATGTTTATTTAGTTCTTAGGGATTAGGATTCAAAAGTTACAAAAGTGGTAAGATTTTTATATTACAATGTCATTGTTTATCAACATTATTTATGGTTATACATCCTATGATGATATATTATCATCTATATCTAATCGAACTCGTGAATTTTATTCTAATCTAGAAATTTCATTCAAAAACAAGTTTTAATTTCTATTCACCCACTTTATAAACTAATGAGACTCAAAGATTTTTTTTAAGAAAAATCAACGTAATTTAATTCTTTGGTCGAATAACATTTTCTTCCATATCCATATTTTCTAATAATATCTTCATGAATGTTTTTAATATTATTATATGATTTTTTAAAATCATTTTTACAAATAATTTAATTTTTTTAAAAAAATCAATGTAATCTTATAACTTTTTTTGAATGAGATTATTTTTTATTTTTTATCAAATTTTGAAAGGAATGTTTTATTTTATGTTGTACAGCACAAACAGAAATTTTCACCACCATAACCTCTCAATGTTTTAATTCAAAATTTATATGTTTAAAATTATAAATTCATGGGAAATAGTTTCAAATTTATTTTGTGAATTTATAATTTTAAAATGGTTATTTCCAAAGTGTAAAGGTTTTTTTACTCAAGAATTTTTTTATGAAATAGTTATGATATATCTAGTCATAATAAAATTTAGTTTTTTTCATGTTTATTAAGGATATTATCCAATTATACCATCCTTATTATTTATCTAGATGTTTTATGTTTATAATTATGATTATGAGATGTTTGTGGTACACATTTATCTTTCATGGGTTATGCTATGTTGAATTGTTGAAATGTTTATCAAAACCACCCATTTTCATGGGTTATGATTACAATGAATGTATTTTTGGTGTTTATATGTCTAGATTATAATATTTTGATTGTTGGGTCTATTAAATACCACTAATTCATTGGGTAAATATGGAAAACTCAAGATTTAATTATGTAATGTTTGTACCCAATTTCATGTTCATATGTTTATGTGTTGACTTAGTTTCATATATATAAGTTAATGAATAGACCTGGTATCATTTCCACTAGTTTATGTGAGGGAATCATTTCAAGTCCTAAACCAAATTATTGGACACATTTTCATTTATACATGTTCATAATGTTATAAGATTATGTTTTTTCAAAAAAAATTATTCCTATGTTATGATATCATCGATTATGTTCATTGATTACATTTATAATTCATATCATATTAAAATCCATGATTTATTACATGGATCAAGATTATGGTCTGTGTTATGTAGTGTAAGTTTTTTTAGTGTTAATCCATATTATAATATCCTTATACTCATGTTTATTTTAAGTGATTATTGATATCTCCCATGTTTACCCTTACAGAGCATCTCAGCTTACCTTTTCTGATGTTTCATTTAATTTTTTCAAGAATTACATTTTTAAGCAGGGTATTTCTATTGATTTTACTATTTGAGATGAAATTTATAGGATACATTAAAGATATTTCATTAAATAAGAATATTATGAATTTGGGATTCAATGACACTAAACCTTTTCAATCACTAGAAATTTATTTGTGAAATGCATTGAATATTCATCAAAAAATATTTAATATGTTTTTATGAAAATCCTGGGTCATTACATTTGGGATAATAAGATAGGTTCGGTCAACCTTTGGATATTAAGATTATAGAACATTGTTTAAAACAATTGGGATAAGTCTATGTTTAAGATGACATCCTAATGCTTTCATAATAAATATATTATGTTTTCCAAAAGTGATACATACATATATTTATAGTACAAGTGGAAATGGATAAATCACATTTTTATATAGGATTAATATCTTTGAAAATGGTTCATTGGGATTTACCTTGATCATCACTTAGTGCACAATAATAGGCTTTACTTCACACTTGGTTTGCCAATCTTGAAGGATATGTTTTAGAAATTCAAAAACACTTTATGAACCATCATGTAGGATTTGAATAGACACTAATCATGAATAAACTAGGAATAACCCACTGTGTAAGATATGGAAATGATGGTGTCTAGATTTAGACATCCTATAATGGATTTTTCAAAATCATATAGTTTTTTACAATGACTAAAATTTCTTATGAATTATTTTTCGGTTTATTAAAAGGTTATAACCCAAAGTAATCATGTTAATAATAAATGTGATGTCCATAGAAATAAAAATACTCATGATAAAACAAATGTCTTAGAATACAAGATGAAATATTTTTTTGACTATTATCACTAAACTCTCTCAAGTTATTAGTTATGATATAAGACATGTTTAACTTCATAATTTTCCAATGAAGGAGAAACATGCCCTTGAATCTTTTATATTAAAACATCCACCCTCCAGCAATGGGACATATTATACATTGGTTGATGGTCAATGGTTCAATCTGATGAATAATATATTTTCCATTCTTTAGTGTTCATACCATGAAAATTATATCATAGATATTTTTCATTTGGATGTAAAAGCCGAAAAATGGTGGAATATAATTAAGAATATGATGTAAGGGGATGAAATTGACTCCATTTAATTGGATGATTTTGAGGGTTTATTTTTACTAATAACAGCCCTCATATTTTACATAAAATAATAGATAAAAAGTTTCTTAAGATTATGTATAAATATGATGAATCCATGGGTACCAATGATGAAAATTTTACTAGACTTGAAGGGTATTCTTTTGGGTTAATCGTCAGCCAAAAAATGAAAATAGGTCAATTTTTTTATTTTTTGAGAGAATATCTTATAAAGGATGTAGAAATAAGGGACATTGGATGTTATACATAATATGATTGATGTGATCTCTAAGTGGAAATTGAATATAAAAACCATCATGGTTCTAGTGATAAGAAAAGGAAAATAGAGTTTTATAGAAGCTCTAGAAGTAAATCACTTGGAGGTAAGAAGACATTTCAACCATATAAATTCCAAAAAAAATCAGGAGTACTCATGTAAATTCTTTAATGGAATAAGAAGATGTTTCATTTTTTAGAAACATATCCATAAATAAAAATACTATTTAAGTGGTGTGAAAAATTAAGAAAATAAAAATAATTAGGAGGGGGTTAAACAGAATACACCACCACACTATAATTCCATAGATATAAATAGTTTTTCATTATGATAATCGATGAATAATTTCAAGTTATAATGAGTATAATGTTCCACATAAACTTCTTAAGACCAATCAAAAAGGTAAGTCTCATGTGATCATGACTATAAAAGCATTTTATGAGAATGACTTGGTGAAAGGTACAATTATTGTCCACTCTAGAACTGCTAATTTCATATTTTAATTTGGATCTAACCACTATTTTATATCATCTTATTTTTTCAAGGAAATTAATATTCTATAAAAATAATTAGATTTTATATTGGTATTGAAAACCCATAATGGTACGATAATGTCATCTCATGTATATGATATTTCTCTGGATGAGATTTGTGAGAATATGCTTCCTACAAAAATTATTATTCTCGATCTAGTTGAATTTAATGTTAAATTATTAATAGATTGGATTTATCTATATAAATACCAATTCAATTTTTTATAAATTTATTTTATGATCGATGTCCCAAAGGAACATATGAATTTATATCAATGTGAGGAAAATATGAATTTCAAATGAAAATCACATGCATTGAATGGGTCTTGATTCTAATTCAAAATGGGTGTTTATCTAAAATGGTTATGGAGAAACTCAACATCACTTATACCCCTATTATGTGTGATTTTTTATGTATTTCTATAATTTTTTTCTAGTCTTCCGTTGAATCATGATGATGATTTTTCAATATAAATCATAACTGGTGCTACACCTATTTCAAAGACTTCCTATAGAATGGCCCTGATTGAGTTATAAGAATTGAAGAAGCAACTATATGAGGATATTGAAAAGAGATTTATTCATTTATTTATATCATCCTAGGATGAAAAAGTCCTTTTTAAAAAATATATATGGATCAATGTGACTCTATATTGAATAGTGAGAACATGACAAGATAAAAATCAAGAACAACTATCATCTTCCCTGTATTAATGTCTTTTACCATTAATTTCATAGAGCTAAATACATTTCCAAGATTTTTTTCATTATGCATATCATCAATTGATGGTCAATAAAGAGGATGTACACAATAATACACTCTATTTACGGTATATACACTATGAGTATATAGTTATTCAAATTTTTCTTTTTAATTCCCCCACTATCTTTATGGATTTAATAAAAATAGTCATTAACGGTTACCTTGATCAGTTTGTGGTAGTAATTATAAAAAAATATTCAATATATACACTAAACATTTCAAGATTCTAGAAATCTCCATCCTAAAATATATAAGAGAATATAAAAAAATAAATAGTTTATACGTTTTAAAGTGATTTGCAGAGGATGGAGTGAATCTCACCCCATGTATTATTAGAAATAAGGGTTGCACAAAAATATGATTTTCAAAAATACCACATCAAAATCACTCCAATAATTTCTCACTTAAATATGCAATCTTCATCAAGGTTTCATTCCCTTTATAAATTTTAGACAACTAAGTTAAGATGAATAATTAATTAAGGATAGTCAATCTATTTCAGGATTAAATTCCATGGGGCATTTATGGATATAGCAATCATGGCTTCAACAAAAATCCAATATTCTTATTTGATCTAATGATAATTATAATTATGATGGAAAATATATTTAATATCATGTTTTATCACAAGTAATTCAGCTTCATATGCATTACCAATTCCAATGTAATGCTAAAAGAAACCTTTGACGAATCCTCAATGTGTCTGAAAGATGCCCCCATAATAAGAGGGCATTGGAATGCCATAGAATATGCAATCAACATTCACATTTATCCATGAAAGAATTAGGGGAATTTAACTAGTGGATTGGGACAAAATTGGTTATTTGTACCATCTATTAAAACCCAATATCCTTAGAATATTTAGGTGAAATATAGAATTTCTCATCACACCTGTTTATATCCTAAAAGGTCTGAAGACATCAGTATGTATGGGATTCATTCATACATATATATAAGGATGCTGACTATCAAACACTATCTCATTATGTATTTTCTAGATATATAAAATGGTGGATGAATCAGATATTATAAATAGGATATGTATCTGGTCACTCATGGTATAAAAAATGATTGAATGAATAATATCCTTAAAATTCTCATTTGTGCATAATGTAATGCCAAAGTGTCCCTAAATACATTATTGAAATCCGGTCAAAACTATAATCTCATGAAAATTTGTTCAATGTTTTCCAAATTCATTTTACATAGTTTAAATATTGAGGAAATATTAATTATATCCCCTTGTAGATGATAATTATTAGGCGTGTGATATCTCTAAATACTCTAGATAAATAGCTATTTTGAGGGATGGATTAAGGGAATTTTAAGTTTTAACAGCCACAATGGAGTGATGATTTTACCACCACAGTTTATTCTCCAGTACTTCTTAGTGTTGAAGAGTCTAATTCCATTTTTTTTATATGGATGACCCAATCAACTAAACCATAACATTACATATCAGTAGAGACTTGAAATGGGAAAATCACATTTAGATAATTGTTTTTGTGTAGTAATTTATTGATAGAAATATTCTACTAGTTTGGTGGCACAACAATGATGCCTTCAAGTTGTCTGTTAATCGAGGGTGTACTCCAGTTGTTCATGTTGGATTGATTTCACTCCATCCATTTGGAATTATTCATAATATTATTGATTATTCTTCTGAGAGAGGTCCATATAGATGATTCATGGAACAATGTGGATCTATTCAAAAGATTTAAAAAACCTATATTATAATAAATCAAGAGAGGGGTTATATCTAGTAAAAATATTCAATGAAAATTTTCCAAGAAGTGCATTCTTAATTATCTTAGGATCTTAGATGGATAGTCCCACAAATTGATTGTATTAAGGAATATTTTCATGAAAATAGTTATAAGCCTCAATTAATTGAATGAACAAATCCAAATGAAATTTTTGATCATGTTTTGAATATTATTGAGAATCCCACTTGGACATTTATTTTAAGATATGACATATACAAATCTAGAGTTGATAACCCATTTGGAGAAGAAATTTTTTCTATCTTGACACGTAGAATTAAATTTCCATTTAGGCAGTTGATTGATGATGTTGGAACAAGTTCACTCATTTGAACTACTTTTTATTTTTCCCCAAAATAAAGGAATACCAAGATACATGAATGGGTTTATTCCCCTTTTAACTCAAAGTGTTATGAAAATTGTGGTCATCCAGGTAAAGGGAATACTATCTCCAAATAAAATGAAGTACTTGTTCTAACTAATTAAATGACCATTCAATTAATCATAGTGATTTAAAATAACATTTATGGATTAAATAGTGTTTTAGAGACCTATACAAAAATAAGGATATCTTTAGTATATAAAATATGGGAGGAGGGGAAAAATCTATACCATCCTGTATGCAATGCAACTTGAAATTTGAGTCTTCTAATTAATGCATCGGGTAATATAATCTAAATAAACCGAAATGAGGAGGACTGAGGGGGGGCCAGGTCTCACTCCCCAAATAGATTGAATGAATAGTATAAGGGATCCATTAATGATAATGGAGAGTTTCATAGTGATAAATATGATATTTATGAGTCTAATAACAATAGTGAAAAAACCATACTTCCTAGGGATATCAAAAAGAAAACTCCACTACATAGTGTAACATTTTTCTATGATGGCAATTTTTTAGGAAAATTTTCCATCATTCACATTCTTCTTCATTATGTTGATAATTTTTGAGGAAGTGAATATAAATTTTTGACTGTTCCTTATTGAGAATAATATAATATGATTTGGACTGAATATTTCCTTAATGATACCCCTAACCTAGTTTAAATGACATTGCTAAGGATCTTAGGTATTTTGTTTCCAATTGCAATTATATTGAAATCTATGGGTAAATGAATCCATATTTCATTGGAATACGATCTACGAAAATGGGGTATATTCCATAAGGAACATAAGCATGATTAAAAAAATTCTATGAAATCTTTGGTTACCTCATCATATAAGATGTACCAATAGACCATAATAAATTTAATAATAAACTCGTATAGTCCAAGGGAACTTTCAATGTTGGGGGAAAGGTCCTTTTATAACTTCCCCTCTATAGGGTTCTAGATTAAGGATTATATTTTGATGGGTGTCATTTCATGTAGGAATGTTGTTAACCAACATGTGGGTATAGTTTGTTTCATAAACATAGTAAAGGGTTCAAAAATTATTAATCATATCATTAGATATATCATTTTTAGGGGTGAGGGTGCATCCATTGAAGCTAATGGAATTCTCTACCCTCCTTACCCTTTTCCCCTATATAGATCGTGAAATTTTTTTGAATTCCTATCACGATATTTTGGAAATTTGACATCGATAATATTTTGTTCCAACTTCTCCATGAGTGTTAGAAGGCCATCAATCATGCAGAGGGATTGGGTTTCCTCTACAATGGAAGAATCAGGATTCTGATTTCATATTTTTTAGTAGGAAATATCATCATCAGAAACCATAATTTTCTCCTAATGCTTTGAGAATTATTTTTTACTCCAATCCCATAAGATTGTTTTGAAATTTTTTGAGCTTTCTAATAAGTGTTTGTAAATATTTTCCATGGTATTCTAGATTCCATGCCTCCATGATAACATTCATACTCTTATGAATTGAAATCCATCCATTATTAAATTTTAATGGAATAGGGACTATCCTTGTGAACTATTTTTTAATCTCATAAATAGTAGTACTATGACATGAGTGACATTTGGGGTGGGATAATCATGAGACACCAATGGAAACCTTCAATCATCCATTTTAGAAAATAATATGTCCATCTTACTTGCATTTATGCCATTAATAGTAAATCTACTTCATATGATATCAACGCTATAAGTTTTAACTTTATAAAATTTGCAATAATAAATGAAAGAGGGTAACTCGTGGGAGGAAATACTATTAAAATTGGTTCATATTTTTACATCAGTTCATAATACAATGTTGATGTCCCCTATAAATAATCCAATTCTATATTACAACATCATATTTAATTTGATGCTCCCTCTAATGGACCTATATATTTATGTAAGAGTTGTAATCATGTAAAAGGAGATGGAAAGGGTGTGGCAGTGGATAGAGAAGGATATATCTATATGTTGATGAATGTTTACACAATTAGTAATATAGATACTATCATGCTTGAGTAACCATAGATGGTCCATGTTAATGTCATGTACATAATAGGAGACTAAATTATATCCAAAATTAGTTCATTTTAAGGCCTTCTAGATGTTGAAAAATATTTTAGGCCCAACAATTTGAATTAGAAATAGTTTATGGTTAAAATGGTAGTGTCTAATGGTTGTGACCATGGGAGAGTTCCCAATCCATTGAAAATTATAGTATAATATCCTCATTGATTATGTTATTTCCATAATGTTAGAGGTCCTCCCTATTGAAGCATATTCATATTATATTTTTTACCTTTTCCTTATCATTTCTACATATTTATTTTAGGTGTTTCAACCCCTATTAGTTTACCATTGTCAACAGGAATATTGGTTAAAACCTTGCAAAATTCATGAGGTTTCAAGTCCTCATTATCATCATCCAAAAATAGTCTATTTATTATGGTGAACATGTTGATATAATGAATTGCTTCATTGGGAGTGTTTTAAGTTTCCCTTATTGTAACAGCCCGAGATTTTATGAAAAATATTCTTTTTTAATTTACTAATGTCTTGTGTTATACGCTACACCAAAAGGAGCATGCACAACACGCATCCATGACTTGCCTTGCATTACACGCAATCGCAACCTTCCTCGATAGCGTGTGTGGTACGTAATCCTGAGTTTCACGAAACAATGATATGCTATTAAGATATTATTAAAACTAGCCGTTATGAATAGTAATAACCACTTTTTGAAATTTTGTAAATTTTATTTTTCAAAATGGACTTCATTTATGGATTAGGAGTATCGAATTTAGCCTAAGGTGAAATTTTGGTAATTTTCGGATAACATTCATATTTTGATGAATAGTGGAAATTACAAAATTTTAATTAAAAACAACTTTTTCAATCGAAATAATTAATAGTGATAAATCATTAATTTGAGTGGTTTTAAAGTATATTTAGAATATATTTTTACAATTTAATACAATGTTGGTCATTGGATGTAATTTCACATTTAAACTAGACATAAACAAGTGTCAATCTTTTGATAGATATTGTTTCTTAAAAACACGCTATTTGTTTTAACAACAGGATTTAATTATAAAATTAATTAATGCAACTTTTAGGGTATGAATTTGGTAAAATAGACTTCATTTTTGAATTCGGAATATGAAATATAGCTTGGGATGAAATTTTGGCATTGTTCTGAAAAACATCAATTTTTGATGAATAGTGAAACTACTAAGTGGTAGGTTAAAAACTGAATTTTGCATAAAACTTAATTTTACCGCTTCTGTGAATGGAATTTCGAAAATCCAAGAGACACGGTTAATATCAAGGACTAAAATGTGGTTCAATGAGATGAAAATAATTTTTTGGTGAATAGTAACTTTTTCCTTTTTTTACCACGGTTAATAGTAAATAGGGTAACTAAGGGTAAATATGATATTAATATTACCCTAACACATGTCCTAATTCTATTGTACAGGTGTAATTCGACCAAAAACAAACTTAGGAATAAAATATTACCATTTAGGCCCACTTGGATTAGATTAGGACATTTATTATTAATTTATTTATAGAAGGGTTAAAATAGTTAAAATCAAAGTTTAATAAGTAAATAATTTTTAATATGGGGTTATACATAAGATAAATTCGACTATAAATATTCATTAGAAAGCTAAAACGATTTCCTACATGATGGTATTTTATTTGTAATTTTTAGACATCAAATAATATAATTTATTTATGACACAAAGATGATGCAGTAATTATCTTATTAATGAAATATTGACATAATTGATAATATAAATACCAAAATAAATGTAATTTAAGACTTTTTATGAATTCCACTAATTTTTTAGGTTACTATGATATATTAGTGGTGATTTAATCAACTTGGTTCGAACATATAATTCTGTTATGACTTTCAAAAAAATCATATATCAAATAGTGTCAAAATTGACACAAAATAGTTTTTAAATCAAATATTATATTATTAAATGTTATTTTATTCCTAAAAATCTAAGGTTCTGCCAAATGACTTAGATAAGGATATATGTATTAATATTATACAATTTGGGGTTCGTTTGGCATGTTATAGTAAGTTTATTAACCATATAGTGAAAGAAAACAAAAAGACACGGTAAAAGTTAAATTATTTAACTTAGAGTTAAATCTAATTGATAAGGTTAAAATAATACCCTAAACTTGTCTAAATCCTATTGGTTGATAGGAATTCGACCCATACCCACTTTAGCTTTGAAATAAGACCATTTGGAACCATTATAAACCGATTTTGACTTTAATATAAAATAATATTTTGAGATATTCCTAAGGTGCCCCTCTCCTCCCCTATAAAAGGACACCTCCTCCCCCTCCTCCTCACACCAATTTGATCACTCAATCTCGGCCAACCCCTACCAAAATCTCTTCTCCACTTCCCTAGAAACATCCTAGAGGTTCTGGTCTTCCTCAAAGACCAATTTTAGTGCCCTAAGAGGAGGTCTCAAAGAGGCGCTTCAAAGAAGAGGAGCTTCGAACACTTACAAAGCAAGTCGGACCTAAGGTAAGGGAAATATCACAATCTCATTTTTATCCGAGATTGTTTATTCGTAAGTATTTACTGGGGTGTATTTTATCATCCACGTCCATGTTTCATCAATATGTAATATTAATTCCATCCAATTTCAATATTTTAAATCCAATTTTACCCTTAGGTGAGTTTTTAGTAAAGAATATGAAAGGAATCTTTTGTCGTTTTTCCGTACGAGGTACTTTTTGACTTTTCCGACAAAAGTACGAAGAATGTTTTTTTAACTTATACGGCATGAATGGATTTTTAAAACATTACTTCAAAGAAGCTTCCTTTACAAGTTTTCAAGTTTATTTTTAATCAACTTCTTTTGTTTTAAAGTTGTATGACATGTTATGAAAGGAAAAATGTTTTTTTAAGAAGAAAGGATATTTTCCTCAAGAATGGAGTTCAAGTGTTTTATCAAAATTATTTTCCATCTAAGATAATAAAGGGTTATATTTTTATCCCTATTATTACATTGATTTGATCATGTTGTGATGGAATTATTTTTATGAATTCCTTTATCTTATATGAATTGATTTATGATGTCATGATGTTTCAAGAATCCCATTTTTGTTACTTGTGTTATGCGATGATGTATGTTTTATGATTATGTGGCACACATAAGAAAGGATTAATTATAAGATGGGTGGGACCTATATCTCCCTCCAATGCATTGGGTAATGATTTTATATCTCATGAGATAGACATGGCTGAAATGGTAGGTTATACCGGTTCAGTGAAACAGGACTGAAACGAGGGTTACTCGATTCAGAAAGGGACTTTGTCCACTAAGATAGTCTTGGCAATGAGTCATGACTAACAAGAAATGATTTTCTATGATTATGTGTGCATGCCACAAAGTTTCAAGTTTCAAGTTATGATTATGGGGATCTCATTTTCACTTCTATGATTTATCCCATGTTATGATATTATGAGCTCTTTTGCAGGTTAAGATTTCCAAAAGCTATGTTCTTATGTATATGATGTGATTGATATTTCTTTTGTTTACCCTTACTGAGCATTTGAGCTCACCCTTTTATGTTTTCTTTTTCCCAGGATATAAAGAAAGGTTTTAGGTAAAAAAAAGAATATCTTTATGGGAGATGTTGAAGATCTTTCCCCACGATTAGAAGATTTTATTCCGAGTTTCCAAAGACACTAAACTATTACGATCCTTGTGTGTGTGTTTTTGTTATGTACTAAGTATTCCGCAAATGTAATGTAATGTCCATGTACGTCAGGCTACGGGTCTCTACAGTTGGTATCAGAGGAAAGGTTTAGTCAACCTTTGGAAACTAGGATGCGAAAACGTTAGTGAGATCCCTAGAGATATTTCTAAGGTATGTCTAGGGATGCCCCTAAGGATAAGTATACGTATAGGATATAGTTCTAGAACTATGGTAACGATATTAGATTAAACCAAATATGATAGATATTTAAGTTACTCCCCCTTTATTACGATTTTTGCATCTAACACTATTCTGTTTGGGTTTTAGAAAATGGCTGGAAACAAGATGATTCACAATAATGGAGGATATGATGGACAATGGAATGATATTCTTCATGAGCAACCAAATGAAATGGGATTTGGATGTCCAAACATCATTATTATGCCGAATCAGCAATCTCACAACATGATCAATAAAGTAAAATTTGGTAAGTTTCTGGAATCGACTAATAAGAGAAAGATGGAGTTCCATGATGATCATAGAGGAAAGAAAGTTCAACTTCCCCTATGTAATTCATGTGGGAAGAGGCATCAAGGAGAATGTTTCAAAGGAACTGGAAGATGCTTTGGGTGTGGAAAAGAAGGACACAAAGCCAGTAAGTGCAAAGGAAAAGGTTTAGTTAACACCAGGGATGAGGATAATGGTATTGCTACGACATCAACACTGGTTAAATGTTTTAAATGTGGAATATACAGGCATTATGCAAACCAATGCCCTAAGGGAAAGTCTCATGAAGAGAATCAGTATGGTCGTATGGGAAGTATTTATGTTGATGATGATGAAGAGACTACAAATGATATGTGAGATGAAAGAATTGTTGAATCTTGGACAATGGTTTAAGAATGTAGTGGAATGATTACATGTTTATCATGTGTAATGTTGTATAAGTAATCTCATGGTACTGTAGAATAAAGAGACATGTAAGGATTGTTACACTGTTGTCTGATTAATGTTACCAGTATCCATGAAAGGTTATTCAGATAGTTTTGGAATGTAGATGATATGCGCATAATGAAGGGATAAGGAGAAAATTAAATGTTTAATAGTATTCATGAGCTCATGATTGATATAAGGACTAAGTGATATCATGGTTTGAGTATATAGAATTTTGAGGATTTTGGTATGTGGAAAGTGTTAACTTTTAACTGCACTCATTTTTTCACTAAGGTATTCAAGAGAATACACGATTAAGGACTTTGAATGTTTGGAATGTGACCAACAAGACATATCTTATGATATGTGGGGATCAACGACAGTATTAAATCTCTGGTAATCGATGTCACTATATTATGAGAGTGGACTGCAGTATTATGTATAAGCCTAAAGATTAGACTGGATTATGTTGGACATAAGTTAGTATTGTTTAAGGATAGAAGATTTTCGATATTATTGATGGGATGTTATAGTAACGTAGTTTTAGAAAAAGGGACAACCTGCAGGACGGGCGACAGCCCATCGCTTCGGACAAGGCTGTAGGAATCGAACCCACAACCGAAGTGCGACTGGCCTTTGTCGCCTACCACTGGCCTACAGGAAGTCCCTGTTTAGTAGAAACTAGTTTTATTATATTAAGCAGCATGATATATGAAGTATAAGTCCATTTTAGGAACCATATATGATTAATCTCACTATAGAATGACTTATGTATATTTAATAACTTTTGCTAACCTTTTGTTTGAGACAGATGGAATGAACAGTCATTCTATCACATGATCTGCTAACACTTCACAAATAACAAATTCAACTTCATTTATTTTAGAGATGAAGTAGAAATTGTTCAAGGCATGAACAAAAGTGAGATTGTACCAAAATAAAGTAAGTATTTATTCTAAGCAAATTTTCAACTTTAGGGAAATGATCTTGAAAACCAAAAATGTTGTCCTAGTGATCTTATACCTGATGAATCAGATGGTACCTTATATCATCACAAATCTATGGATTTGTGATTACTGGCTTTTCCATAGCCATGTTCTCTACCACTCTCCATCAGAACATGATGGTTAGATTTCTCTTCCATATCCATATTTTCACCTATGTGGAAACCCAGTGATTAGTTTATTTGGGTAATCGTTACATTTCATACTTTAGTTTTTAAAGCCAAGTTTTGGTATTCCCTTTTACGATGTGGGTTTCTATTAAAGAAACTTTCGAATAGTAAACCATTTATAACCCCGACGAATTTCGAGGGCGAAATTCATTTTAAGGGGGGTAGAATGTAACAGCCCGAGATTTTATGAAAAATATTCTTTTTTAATTTACTAATGTCTTGTGTTATACGCTACACCAAAAGGAGCATGCACAACACGCATCCTTGACTTGCCTTGCATTACACGCAATCGCAACCTTCCTCGATAGCGTGTGTGGTACGTAATCCTGAGTTTCATGAAACAATGATATGCTATTAAGATATTATTAAAACTAGCCGTTATGAATAGTAATAACCACTTTTTGAAATTCTGTAAATTTTATTTTTCAAAATGGACTTCATTTATGGATTAGGAGTATCGAATTTAGCCTAAGGTGAAATTTTGGTAATTTTCGGATAACATTCATATTTTGATGAATAGTGGAAATTACAAAATTTTAATTAAAAACAACTTTTTCAATCGAAATAATTAATAGTGATAAATCATTAATTTGAGTGGTTTTAAAGTATATTTAGAATATATTTTTACAATTTAATACAATGTTGGTCATTGGATGTAATTTCACATTTAAACTAGACATAAACAAGTGTCAATCTTTTGATAGATATTGTTTCTTAAAAACACGCTATTTGTTTTAACAACAGGATTTAATTATAAAATTAATTAATGCAACTTTTAGGGTATGAATTTGGTAAAATAGACTTCATTTTTGAATTCGGAATATGAAATATATCTTGGGATGAAATTTTGGCATTGTTCTGAAAAACATCAATTTTTGATGAATAGTGAAACTACTAAGTGGTAGGTTAAAAACTGAATTTTGCATAAAACTTAATTTTACCGCTTCTGTGAATGGAATTTCGAAAATCCAAGAGACACGGTTAATATCAAGGACTAAAATGTGGTTCAATGAGATGAAAATAATTTTTTTGGTGAATAGTAACTTTTTCCTTTTTTTACCACGGTTAATAGTAAATAGGGTAACTAAGGGTAAATATGATATTAATATTACCCTAACACATGTCCTAATTCTATTGGACAGGTGTAATTCGACCAAAAACAAACTTAGGAATAAAATATGACCATTTAGGCCCACTTGGATTAGATTAGGACATTTATTATTAATTTATTTATAGAAGGGTTAAAATAGTTAAAATCAAAGTTTAATAAGTAAATAATTTTTAATATGGGGTTATACATAAGATAAATTCGACTATAAATATTCCTTAGAAAGCTAAAACGATTTCCTACATGATGGTATTTTATTTGTAATTTTTAGACATCAAATAATATAATTTATTTATGACACAAAGATGATGCAGTAATTATCTTATTAATGAAATATTGACATAATTGATAATATAAATACCAAAATAAATGTAATTTAAGACTTTTTATGAATTCCACTAATTTTTTAGGTTACTATGATATATTAGTGGTGATTTAATCAACTTGGTTCGAACATATAATTCTGTTATGACTTTCACAAAAATCATATATCAAATAGTGTCAAAATTGACACAAAATAGTTTTTAAATCAAATATTATATTATTAAATGTTATTTTATTCCTAAAAATGTAAGGTTCTTCCAAATGACTTAGATAAGGATATATGTATTAATAATATACAATTTGGGGTTCGTTTGGCATGTTATAGTAAGTTTATTAACCATATAGTGAAAGAAAACAAAAAGACACGGTAAAAGTTAAATTATTTAACTTAGAGTTAAATCTAATTGATAAGGTTAAAATAATACCCTAAACTTGTCTAAATCCTATTGGTTGATAGTAATTCGACCCATACCCACTTTAGCTTTGAAATAAGACCCTTTGGAACCATTATAAACCGATTTTGACTTTAATATAAAATAATATTTTGAGATATTCCTAAGGTGCCCCTCTCCTCCCCTATAAAAGGACACCTCCTCCCCCTCCTCCTCACACCAATTTGAGCACTCAATCTCGGCCAACCCCTGCCAAAATCTCTTCTCCACTTCCCTAGAAACATCCTAGAGGTTCTGGTCTTCCTCAAAGACCAATTTTAGTGCCCTAAGAGGAGGTCTCAAAGAGGCGCTTCAAAGAAGAGGAGCTTCGGACACTTACAAAGCAAGTCGGACCTAAGGTAAGGGAAATATCACAATCTCATTTTTATCTGAGATTGTTTATTCGTAAGTATTTACTGGGGTGTATTTTATCATCCACGTCCATGTTTCATCAATATGTAATATTAATTCCATCCAATTGCAATATTTTAAATCCAATTTTACCCTTAGGTGAGTTTTTAGTAAAGAATATGAAAGGAATCTTTTGTCGTTTTTCCGTACGAGGTACTTTTTGACTTTTCTGACAAAAGTACGAAGAATGTTTTTTTTAACTTATACGGCATGAATGGATTTTTAAAACATTACTTCAAAGAAGCTTCCTTTACAAGTTTTCAAGTTTATTTTTAATCAACTTCTTTTGTTTTAAAGTTGTATGACATGTTATGAAAGGAAAAATGTTTTTTTAAGAAGAAAGGATATTTTCCTCAAGAATGGAGTTCAAGTGTTTTATCAAAATTATTTTCCATCTAAGATAATAAAGGGTTATATTTTTATCCCTATTATTACATTGATTTGATCATGTTGTGATGGAATTATTTTTATGAATTCCTTTATCTTATATGAATTGATTTATGATGTCATGATGTTTCAAGAATCCCATTTTTGTTACTTGTGTTATGCGATGATGTATGTTTTATGATTATGTGGCACACATAAGAAAGGATTCATTATAAGATGGTTGGGACCTATATCTCCCTCCAATGCATTGGGTAATGATTTTATATCTCATGAGATAGACATGGCTGAAATGGTAGGTTATACCGGTTCAGTGAAACAGGACTGAAACGAGGGTTACTCGATTCAGAAAGGGACTTTGTCCACTAAGATAGTCTTGGCAATGAGTCATGACTAACAAGAAATGATTTTCTATGATTATGTGTGCATGCCACAAAGTTTCAAGTTTCAAGTTATGATTATGGGGATCTCATTTTCACTTCTATGATTTATCCCATGTTATGATATTATGAGCTCTTTTGCAGGTTAAGATTTCCAAAAGCTATGTTCTTATGTATATGATGTGATTGATATTTCTTTTGTTTACCCTTACTGAGAATTTGAGCTCACCCTTTTATGTTTTCTTTTTCCCAGGATATAAAGAAAGGTTTTAGGTAAAAAAAAAAGAAGATCTTTATGGGAGATGATGAAGATCTTTCCCCACGATTAGAAGATTTTATTCCGAGTTTCCAAAGACACTAAACTATTACGATCCTTGTGTGTGTGTTTTTGTTATGTACTAAGTATTCCGCAAATGTAATGTAATGTCCATGTACGTCAGGCTACGGGTCTCTACAGTTGGTATCAGAGGAAAGGTTTAGTCAACCTTTGGAAACTAGGATGCGAAAACGTTAGTGAGATCCCTAGAGATATTTCTAAGGTATGTCTAGGGATGCCCCTAAGGATAAGTATACATATAGGATATAGTTCTAGAACTATGGTAACGATATTAGATTAAACCAAAGATGATAGATATTTAAGTTACTCCCCCTTTATTACGATTTTTGCATCTAACACTATTCTGTTTGGGTTTTAGAAAATGGCTGGAAACAAGATGATTCACAATAATGGAGGATATGATGGACAATGGAATGATATTCTTCATGAGAAACCAAATGAAATGGGATTTGGATGTCCAAACATCATTATTATGCCGAATCAGCAATCTCACAACATGATCAATAAAGTAAAATTTGGTAAGTTTCCGGAATCGACTAATAAGAGAAAGATGGAGTTCCATGATGATCATAGAGGAAAGAAAGTTCAACTTCCCCTATGTAATTCATGTGGGAAGAGGCATCAAGGAGAATGTTTCAAAGGAACTGGAAGATGCTTTGGGTGTGGAAAAGAAGGACACAAAGCCAGTAAGTGCAAAGGAAAAGGTTTAGTTAACACCAGGGATGAGGATAATGGTATTGCTACGACATCAACACTGGTTAAATGTTTTAAATGTGGAATATACGGGCATTATGCAAACCAATGCCCTAAGGGAAAGTCTCATGAAGAGAATCAGTATGGTCGTATGGGAAGTATTTATGTTGATGATGATGAAGAGACTACAAATGATATGTGAGATGAAATAATTGTTGAATCTTGGACAATGGTTTAAGAATGTAGTGGAATGATTACATGTTTATCATGTGTAATGTTGTATAAGTAATCTCATGGTACTGTAGAATAAAGAGACATGTAAGGATTGTTACACTGTTGTCTGATTAATGTTACCAGTATCCATGAAAGGTTATTCAGATAGTTTTGGAATGTAGATGATATGCGCATAATGAAGGGATAAGGAGAAAATTAAATGTTTAATAGTATTCATGAGCTCATGATTGATATAAGGACTAAGTGATATCATGGTTTGAGTATATAGAATTTTGAGGATTTTGGTATGTGGAAATTGTTAACTTTTAACTGCACTCATGTTTTCACTAAGGTATTCAAGAGAATACACGATTAAGGACTTTGAATGTTTGGAATGTGACCAACAAGACATATCTTATGATATGTGGGGATCAACGACAGTATTAAATCTCTGGTAATCGATGTCACTATATTATGAGAGTGGACTGCAGTATTATGTATAAGCCTAAAGATTAGACTGGATTATGTTGGACATAAGTTAGTATTGTTTAAGGATAGAAGATTTTCGATATTATTGATGGGATGTTATAGTAACGTAGTTTTAGAAAAAGGGACAACCTGCAGGACGGGCGACAGCCCATCGCTTCGGACAAGGCTGTAGGAATCGAACCCACAACCGAAGTGCAACTGGCCTTTATCGCCTACCACTGGCCTACAGGAAGTCCCTGTTTAGTAGAAACTAGTTTTATTATATTAAGCAGCATGATATATGAAGTATAAGTCCATTTTAGGAACCATATATGATTAATCTCACTATAGAATGACTTATGTATATTTAATAACTTTTGCTAACCATTTGTTTGAGACAGATGGAATGAACAGTCATTCTATCACATGATCTGCTAACACTTCACAAATAACAAATTCAACTTCATTTATTTTAGAGATGAAGTAGAAATTGTTCAAGGCATGAACAAAAGTGAGATTGTACCAAAATAAAGTAAGTATTTATTCTAAGCAAATTTTCAACTTTAGGGAAATGATCTTGAAAACCAAAAATGTTGTCCTAGTGATCTTATACCTGATGAATCAGATGGTACCTTATATCATCACAAATCTATGGATTTGTGATTACTGGCTTTTCCATAGCCATGTTCTCTACCACTCTCCATCAGAACATGATGGTTAGATTTCTCTTCCATATCCATATTTTCACCTATGTGGAAACCCAGTGATTAGTTTATTTGGGTAATCGTTACATTTCATACTTTAGTTTTTAAAGCCATGTTTTGGTATTCCCTTTTACGATGTGGGTTTCTATTAAAGAAACTTTCGAATAGTAAACCATTTATAACCCCGACGAATTTCGAGGGCGAAATTCATTTTAAGGGGGGTAGAATGTAACAGCCCGAGATTTTATGAAAAATATTCTTTTTTAATTTACTAATGTCTTGTGTTATACGCTACACCAAAAGGAGCATCCACAACACGCATCCTTGACTTGCCTTGCATTACACGCAATCACAACCTTCCTCGATAGCGTGTGTGGTACGTAATCCTGAGTTTCACGAAACAATGATATGCTATTAAGATATTATTAAAACTAGCCGTTATGAATAGTAATAACCACTTTTTGAAATTTTGTAAATTTTATTTTTCAAAATGGACTTCATTTATGGATTAGGAGTATCGAATTTAGCCTAAGGTGAAATTTTGGTAATTTTCGGATAACATTCATATTTTGATGAATAGTGGAAATTACAAAATTTTAATTAAAAACAACTTTTTCAATCAAAATAATTAATAGTGATAAATCATTAATTTGAGTGGTTTTAAAGTATATTTAGAATATATTTTTACAATTTAATACAATGTTGGTCATTGGATGTAATTTCACATTTAAACTAGACATAAACAAGTGTCAATCTTTTGATAGATATTGTTTCTTAAAAACACGCTATTTGTTTTAACAAAAGGATTTAATTATAAAATTAATTAATGCAACTTTTAGGGTATGAATTTGGTAAAATAGACTTCATTTTTGAATTCGGAATATGAAATATAGCTTGGGATGAAATTTTGGCATTGTTCTGAAAAACATCAATTTTTGATGAATAGTGAAACTACTAAGTGGTAGGTTAAAAACTGAATTTTGCATAAAACTTAATTTTACCGCTTCTGTGAATGGAATTTCGAAAATCCAAGAGACACGGTTAATATCAAGGACTAAAATGTGGTTCAATGAGATGAAAATAATTTTTTGGTGAATAGTAACTTTTTCCTTTTTTTACCACGGTTAATAGTAAATAGGGTAACTAAGGGTAAATATGATATTAATATTACCCTAACACATGTCCTAATTCTATTGGACAGGTGTAATTCGACCAAAAACAAACTTAGGAATAAAATATGACCATTTAGGCCCACTTGGATTAGATTAGGACATTTATTATTAATTTATTTATAGAAGGGTTAAAATAGTTAAAATCAAAGTTTAATAAGTAAATAATTTTTAATATGGGGTTATACATAAGATAAATTCGACTATAAATATTCATTAGAAAGCTAAAACGATTTCCTACATGATGGTATTTTATTTGTAATTTTTAGACATCAAATAATATAATTTATTTATGACACAAAGATGATGCAGTAATTATCTTATTAATGAAATATTGACATAATTGATAATATAAATACCAAAATAAATGTAATTTAAGACTTTTTATGAATTCCACTAATTTTTTAGGTTACTATGATATATTAGTGGTGATTTAATCAACTTGGTTCGAACATATAATTCTGTTATGACTTTCACAAAAATCATATATCAAATAGTGTCAAAATTGACACAAAATAGTTTTTAAATCAAATATTATATTATTAAATGTTATTTTATTCCTAAAAATCTAAGGTTCTGCCAAATGACTTAGATAAGGATATATGTATTAATAATATACAATTTGGGGTTCTTTTGGCATGTTATAGTAAGTTTATTAACCATATAGTGAAAGAAAACAAAAAGACACGGTAAAAGTTAAATTATTTAACTTAGAGTTAAATCTAATTGATAAGGTTAAAATAATACCCTAAACTTGTCTAAATCCTATTGGTTGATAGGAATTCGACCCATACCCACTTTAGCTTTGAAATAAGACCCTTTGGAACCATTATAAACCGATTTTGACTTTAATATAAAATAATATTTTGAGATATTCCTAAGGTGCCCCTCTCCTCCCCTATAAAAGGACACCTCCTCCCCCTCCTCCTCACACCAATTTGAGCACTCAATCTCGGCCAACCCCTGCCAAAATCTCTTCTCCACTTCCCTAGAAACATCCTAGAGGTTCTGGTCTTCCTCAAAGACCAATTTTAGTGCCCTAAGAGGAGGTCTCAAAGAGGCGCTTCAAAGAAGAGGAGCTTCGGACACTTACAAAGCAAGTCGGACCTAAGGTAAGGGAAATATCACAATCTCATTTTTATCCGAGATTGTTTATTCGTAAGTATTTACTGGGGTGTATTTTATCATCCACGTCCATGTTTCATCAATATGTAATATTAATTCCATCCAATTGCAATATTTTAAATCCAATTTTACCCTTAGGTGAGTTTTTAGTAAAGAATATGAAAGGAATCTTTTGTCGTTTTTCCGTACGAGGTACTTTTTGACTTTTCCGACAAAAGTACGAAGAATGTTTTTTTTAACTTATACGGCATGAATGGATTTTTAAAACATTACTTCAAAGAAGCTTCCTTTACAAGTTTTCAAGTTTATTTTTAATCAACTTCTTTTGTTTTAAAGTTGTATGACATGTTATGAAAGGAAAAATGTTTTTTTAAGAAGAAAGGATATTTTCCTCAAGAATGGAGTTCAAGTGTTTTATCAAAATTATTTTCCATCTAAGATAATAAAGGGTTATATTTTTATCCCTATTATTACATTGATTTGATCATGTTGTGATGGAATTATTTTTATGAATTCCTTTATCTTATATGAATTGATTTATGATGTCATGATGTTTCAAGAATCCCATTTTTGTTACTTGTGTTATGCGATGATGTATGTTTTATGATTATGTGGCACACATAAGAAAGGATTCATTATAAGATGGGTGGGACCTATATCTCCCTCCAATGCATTGGGTAATGATTTTATATCTCATGAGATAGACATGGCTGAAATGGTAGGTTATACCGGTTCAGTGAAACAGGACTGAAACGAGGGTTACTCGATTCAGAAAGGGACTTTGTCCACTAAGATAGTCTTGGCAATGAGTCATGACTAACAAGAAATGATTTTCTATGATTATGTGTGCATGCCACAAAGTTTCAAGTTTCAAGTTATGATTATGGGGATCTCATTTTCACTTCTATGATTTATCCCATGTTATGATATTATGAGCTCTTTTGCAGGTTAAGATTTCCAAAAGCTATGTTCTTATGTATATGATGTGATTGATATTTCTTTTGTTTACCCTTACTGAGAATTTGAGCTCACACTTTTATGTTTTCTTTTTCCCAGGATATAAATAAAGGTTTTAGGTATAAAAAAAAGAAGATCTTTATGGGAGATGTTGAAGATCTTTCCCCACGATTAGAAGATTTTATTCCGAGTTCCCAAAGACACTAAACTATTACGATCCTTGTGTGTGTGTTTTTGTTATGTACTAAGTATTCCGAAAATGTAATGTAATGTCCATGTACGTTAGGATACGGGTCTATACACTTATCTTGGAAAATATATAAGGGGTCACATAGGTGAGGTTCTCTCTATCACATATTAAATGGACTTATTTTCAATCATATTACCTATGGTGGCTGCTTTTGTCTTAGGAGGAGGGTCTCAATCTATATGTATCCCTATGTCACATGGTCTACATTAGAATAAGAGGGTCTCCAGCCTTTCCATTCATTTCATTGGTTAACAGAACTAGTTATAAAATTGTAGGATTGGGTTTTGTAAGAGAAGAAGTAAAAATCTATATGCTAATCTATGTAACAAGGTAATCTTTAAGAACCCGGGGGGTCCTCCTCCTTTCCATTACTATATTTGATTGTCTGAAACTATTAAAATATGGTAGGATTTTCAAATGAGCATTCTTATGCCATCATCCATGGATCACTTCAAGTTGATGGATCCTAGAAGCACAAACAGATTGATCCATTTCCAATTCTAGGATAGACATGATGTAAAAATAATTAGGTGGTTGTATGATTCCATGATCATTATTCACATATATACTATCATCCAAGCATAAACTCTTTTAAATGTAATGTTATTGAGTTGATATTGGAGGTCCTTAAAAACCTCTTATAACTCTATTACTTCAATTAATACCCAAATTTTGGTGTATAAATCCAACTTCTAAATCATCATAGGTTTGGGGTGTAAAACAACTTGAGAACCAGAGGCTTGTGGAAAGTCCCTACACATAATTCATAAGGAATAGGGGTCAAGGGATGTTATTCTAGAGTGTCATGGTATAAGGACCTCATCCTTACCTTTTTTGTTCCCATGTGATTTTTCTTCATGACCATTGACTTTACCATCTAATGTTATAATTTTTATTCATGAAAAGGGGAAAGAGGGGACCTTAAAGGACCAAACAAACAAGAAACCTGTATTATGGGGGCCAGAAATAATGGAGCCCAAGTGCATCACTCGGTATTAGGTTCACCCCCTCTGGTTTCATAATGGAAACATTAGTAAGACACATCACCCGCATAACAGAGACCCCAATATATGCCATATAGTCTACCACTTTTTCCCCTCTCGCAACATGTACGAAATACTCACTTTGTCGTTGAGAAGTGACTTACACAGTCTAATTATATAGGTGATTGACTAGGGTATGGTGCCTTTACCATGAAGAGCACCATGGATAATCATATATTCTATTTCCATGTGGGTAATGGAAATTCCCCTGAGGCTGCATAAATAAAGGCCTGTAAGAACTAACATCGCTTCCGCCCGTATTGATGATCCGTTGCCATAGTGAGATGAGAAGGCCAACACAGGACTCCCATTGGAGTCCCAAATAACACCTCCTCCTCACATGTCACCTTAGACACAGGAGCCATCAGAATTCAGCTTGAGCCCATCGCTTTGGGGAATCCAATGAATCCACCTTCCCTGCTCCTCCTCAACATTCCGGGTGGTCCTCCTCAGTGGATCCTGCAGCACACGTAGGGGTGACGCCTCTCTCCCAATGTCCACGGTGCCAATCAAGTCGATCAACATGCAACGGTACTTTCCACTACAGATCGACCCATGGAGCTTCTCCCCTCATATCTGGCCCGGTTTCTGGATTTCCATAAGCACCAGCATACCACGTTGAAGATGGAGGCTCACACCTTGGACTCCTCCATGGACACACTTTCCTCCTGGAACCATAGCTCCATAAACAACTCAACATTACCCCCTTGTGTATGGATTCCTATGGGGACTCCAAAGAACCTCCAGATGTGCTGATCCCATTCTCCTTAAAAAAATATGTGATTCATGATCTCTTCAATTATGTTCTCACAACATTGGCAACAGAACGCAAGACTGATTACAATCCATTTAATATGATCATCAGAGGGGATAGCTTTATTACATATCCTCCGGGTAAAGAAATTGAGTTTTGACAGAATCTTGTTACATCAGGCCATTCTATTCCACCTATCATTTTACCCCTGTAGGACGTTCGTCCTGTGGAAATCTTTAGAGTTGAACCTCCCCAAAATGGAAGGTGTATAGATGCATCTATCCTGCTTGGAGTTACAAAAAATTCACTATTACACTAAAAGTATTCGTGAACAAAAAACTTGTTGTTCATATATGATTTGGTTCTTCACTGAGATTAAATTTCAAGGATGATGCTAAAATATATTTTTGTTAACAAAACCACTTCCACTAATGTAATTTTATGTAATCATACAGAAACACACTAGTATAGTTCCCAAATCCCTTTTGTAGTTTTTCTATCCATTTTGATCAGATTTATAACCAAGGATTCCATTTCCCAAATATTTTTTTGATTCTAATTAGGCCAGTTGAAATTTCATATGTGATTCCAAACAAGTTTGAAGGTATTAGTAACATTGTTCAGGTCAAAATTCCAATCCTACTCCTAAATTCTGATAAATCATGGTTTGATTCCAACAAAACTGAAGCCTCATGCCCTATATTTACAATCATCATAGGTGAATGAAATTTGATTGAATCCATTCCCTATAGCCTCTGTATTCAATTTCTCAAAACCTCATATTTACATAGTGTGAAGTTTACCTACAAATGTTTTCATTTTTGGGTCATATATTCTCAAAATATGGTATATAAGTAGATCCATCAATGATAAAATCTATTAAACATTGGTCAAGACCAACCATAGTGACTAAGATCCACAATGTTCTATGATTTATTAGACATTATCAATGAATTGTGGAATATTTTTCACAGCTATCAAAAACACAAACCCAACTAACATGAAACGGTGAAAAGTTATTTTGGGTATATGAACTTGAGAAAACATCAAGGAAAGGAAGATAATTTTAGTTAGTAAAAATGTTTTAACATTACATTGCAGTGGATATAGGTTTTTAATATATAGTGATGCATCAATTAATGGATTTGGATGAGTTATATTATAGAATTATATGGTCATATCTTATGCCTCAAGATAGGTGAAGTTTCATGCGAAAAATCACTCAACTCACTATTTGGAGTTAACAGCAGTAAAGTTTTCATTAAATATATTGATTGGTTATATTTATAGGGAATGGTGTGATATATATATATAGATAGATCTTAATATTATAAATTATATACTCACACAAAAGGAGTCGATTATGCACCAGAGAAGATAGTTGGAACTGATTCTTAATTATGACTACTAGGTATATTACCACCCTAGGAAGGAGAAAAATGTGGAAAATCATTTCTATTGAAATGATCATGATTTTGTATCTATTATGAGGATCATATAAGATCCAATATTTCTATATTTTTAGTGGATGGATTTTTAGGTCCTGAAGTAAGGGTAAAAATATTATCTTACTCAAATTAATGTAAAACCATTTATCCAAGTGATGATAATGGAGGAAAAGAATGAATATGTTCATGTGAAGAAGATGGCTAGAAAAGTTTTTGATATTAACCTTGACTATGGTGGAGTAATAAGGTTCATGAACCATTTTTGTTTCCCCTAGATACCTATTTTGATATAGTATCTATTAGAGGAAGCTCATAATTTTTCATTCTCAATTCAATCAAGATGTATGAATATGTGTAGTGATTTGATAGAGTATCTATGGTGGGATATCATGAACAGGGGTATCATAGAGTTTTCATCTTAATATATGGTATTCCAGTAAGTTAAGGTTAAGAGGAAAATATATAAGGGGATTTTACGGCCATTAAAATTCCACAATGAAAAGGAGAAAACGTCACCCATGATTTGGTTGTTAGACTTACCAAAACATATGAAGGAAAAAAATATTTTTAGTTTATATTTTATTTCCTTAAAAATTTAGAAAAATTATTTCCTATCATATAAAATTTCTCTTGGGATAATCTTACCAGGATAAACATTAATTAGGGTTTAAGGTTGCATGATGTATCACATTCAATTGTATCTAATCGGGATCCGAGTTTTACCTTGATATTCTAGAAATGCCTTCAGCAAGCCCTTGATATAGAGTTGAGTTTCAACACTGCATATCATACTTAGATTGATGGTCAATATTATATTCCCATATAATCCGTAGGGGAAATTCTGAAATCATGTAATATAGATTGCATAGGAGGTTGGGATCAACACCTTCATCTAGTTATGTTTTTTACAACAATATATTACACTTGAGAATTCATATGGATCCTTATGAATCCCTATATTATAAGAGGTGTTTAAATACAATGTGATAAGATGAATCAGAATAATGAAACCTGTTTAGACCTGATAAATCTAATGAAATGGAAGATAAATCTACATCCATCTAGTATCACATAATGGAAGTTAAGTGTTGATAGAAAATTAATGATGAAAATAATCAGCTTGATATAGGATTTGATGTTGGTTTGAAGGTAAATATGTAAATTTATATATATAATAAGTTCAAGAAATCTGGGAAGAAATTAAACCTATTAAATAGGTATATTTTCCCCTTTTATATTCCTGATTGAGTAGGGATGGTAGCTTATCCCTTGGAACTTCCATCAATCTCTCTCAAGTTCCTAATGTGTTCCATGTATTTCTTCTGAGGAAGTATGTACCTGATATATCAGATGCACTAAAATTATAGGTTAGACCCTTGGGTCATGAATTTTATTATCAATAACAGCCATCGTAAATCATGGATAATAGAGATGAGGTTTTATATAACAAGACTACTCATCTAGTTAATGCACTTTTCAAGAATCAAAAATTTTAAGAAGCTATGTCAAACCACAATGATTTGATGAGGAAGAAATATCAATATTTTTTATATCATACTAATGATATTTGAAGAGAATAATTATTATAAGGGGTGTATAATGTAACATCTTGATATGTTATGATTTTTTTTCAAATAAATTTATTCTCTATAAAACCTTATATAACACAGAACACCGAGATTTGATGAACAGAGATATATATAATATTATTTAAATGTGGCCATTATATCTTAGCCATTAAAATTGGGAGTATGATTAGGAATAAACTCATTTTTAAATTTAATTATAATGGTTTTAGATAAAAAAATATGTTGATAAATAAGTTCTTAATTTTTAGTGAAGTCTTTATATGCTTTAAAAATTTATTTTTATCAAATAATTATTTCATTGATTTTTTTAAAAAAAATAATAAAATTAAATTTTCCCAATATTATAAAAAAATTAGAAATAAATTTCAATTTTTAAATCACAATTTCAAAATTTTCATAGAGTAAAATTTTTATAATTTTCTAAAAAAAAGTAATTTTTCAAGGAATGTTGAAAAATAATGATATTTAATGAATTCTACATTTTTGTTTAAGGAACATAAAATTTTACATATTATTATAAAATGAATTAAAAGTCTAATTAGTTGAATTGTATTATTATTAATCTGATTTAGGTCATTAGAATCAATTTCATATTTATTTTCTATATTAAAAATATCTATAATTATCAAAACATTTTCTTTGGAAAATAGATTTTATGCCATATTTGTGCGTTAAATTTTTAATTAAATTATGAATTTTTTTATGATAACTCAAAGAAAATAGATTCTACATTTTAAATCATCATAATTTATAATTTATAATTAGTTAAAATCCATTTTTAGTCATAATGAATAGTAAAAAGAGTAAAATTAATTACCATAATTAATGTTAAAACGAGTTTATTGGCTATTAAAATAAAATGTTAAGGGTTAAAATGACCTAAAAGCCTATCTAATTAAAATTTCATGGGCGTATTTTGATTATATATCATCTAAGGATCTTTAATGAGCCATTTCCATGGCTTTTGGTGCGTAAAACATGGGTATATCCTTTTCTTTTTAAAATATTCTAAGTTTTTCCTCTCCCCCAATTATAAAAGGGCAGCCCCGCTCCTCTCCTCTCCTATTTACCCATACAAAGAAAATTAGTTCAAAAAATCCTTTCCAAAATCCCTTCCCAAATTCCATATCTAATTTTTATAGACCATTTTTTATTAGGAAACCATCCTATGAGTGATTTTTAAAATAACCTAAAAATATTGTCTGAAAATGAGGTACCATTCTTAACCAAATGTTTTAATTTTATTTATTCTACCACCACTATAAAATATTGTTAAATTATACTAAAATAATTATAGTAGTTCCATACATATTATAAAATTTTATTAGGTTAATATCAAGACATCTATTTATCTCCTCCATTAAATTGTAAACTAAAATGTAGATCATATGCTTGGTGTCCTACTGCCTCGCAGGCCAATGTAATTTATTTTCCATCACCGCCTCTTATTGATGTGGATAATGACTGATTTAAAAACATTTATGTGATATTTATGAAATAATTATACTTTTCAATTTATAATTTTAAATCTACCTTTTTACCTTCCAATTCATTGTAAAATGATGACACAACTTGTGCATGCGTTTGGACTACCACCTCCATGAAGCATATGTACGGCCTACAGTCTCCATGAGTGGTGTGATTCATTTTATTATCACTAATTTTTTGAATTATTATTCATAAATATATAATTAATATATATTATAATTATATCATGGATAAAATTGTAGAGATTATGTAACCATGATCAAAGTAAAAGGTCCAAAACTTCCAAACAAAAACAAATATGTAAAACGTAGCATTTATTACCCAAAACATGATTGTAACTAAGAATTGATAATAAATAGATCACAAACGGTTATAATTAAATAATATATGGTATGATATATATTATTATTGTTCTATAATATATTTATAACAAACATATGTATATATAAATATATTATACGTTAGTTTCATACTTGTTTGAACATAGTCATTACATAATGTAAGAGATTTTCATCTCACCGTTATTTGTGTGGGATGCATGCCATATGTGCCAATTGAATCAGTTATGTGGTGTATATACTACCCATGAATTTATTTTATGTTTTATTTCATGAAATATATTTGATATACATATCAATCTAGGGTTCTTACATTCATGGGAAATATGACTCAAATTTTACCAATATGGTAATGGTTTTATGTTAAAATAACATTATTTATCAGATTTTTTATGTTTATGATTCTATTGATTAAATATTATGAATCATATCTCATGAAACTCATGAAACTTCTTCTCCATTGGTTATTTTCTGATAATACCTGATTTCATTTCATTTTCCTCTCTTTAAGAACTTATGATCCTGAAAGACTTTTTTAAGGAAACACAACATTATTTCTTTTTCGAAGGAAAAATTATTTAACTTCCATATCAATGTTTTCTAAAAATGGTTTCAAATTTTTTTTTAGTACTAATATATGAATTTATAGTATCATTTTTTCCAGGATTTACTTTTCTAATAAATTTTTTAAAATAAATATTCATATTTTTTTCGAACAAGGTACTTTCTTAATTTTTATTAAAATGTGAAAGGAATGTTTTCCATTAACATGTGTGGTATGAAAAAAATATTTCTCCATCATGAACACTCAATGTTTTATATCACCCTTTATATTATTAAAAGGATATTTTCTTTGAATATTATTTTTACAATATCTTGTGAATTTATATTTATAAAAATATAATTTACAAAGTGGATTGTTTTTTCCCTAATAAATGGTTTAACAATATTTTAATGGTGTTTTTAATCATAATTAAAAACAACCTTTGATGTTGTTTATGTTTTACTAGGGATGTGAACTAATGGTACCATCCTTATTATTTATATGTATGGTTTATGTTTCTGAGTAGGATTATGAGATGTTTTTTGAACCATTTTATCATTAATGGGTTATTATATGATGATATATTGAAATGTTTATGAAACCAATCACTTTTAATACAGTTTATTATTAAAATGAATCATTTTTTGAACAAATAAGAAAGGATTATGATTATGCGGTGGTTGGTTCTATTATATCCCACCAATTCATTGGGTAAATATGGATAAATCATGAGATATTTATGTTATGTATTAAACTAGTTTCATGTTCATATGATTATGTGTGGACATGGTTTCATGTCCACAAGATTATATGTGGACCTGGTATCATGTACTTAGCCTAATGACTATACCTTCTTCCATGTATGCATGTCCATGATGTTATAAGCTTACATACTTTCTACATTCCTATTCTTACATTATTATCTCATGGTTTATATTCGTTAATTTATTTTATGATTCATGTATTATAAACATACACGATTTATTATATGACTCTGGATTATGATCTTTTTATATAGGGTGTGGCTTTAAAATGTTATTACATTTTCTCATATACTTATTCTCATGTTTTCTTTATGTTATTATCGATATCTCCCTTTCATACCTTTACTAAGAAACTAAGATCACATTTTCTTACGTTTCCTTTCCAAGGTTATTGAATAATGGTTTTAAGTATCAAATATCTATGAAGTGTACTATGTGTGATGGTAATTATAAGAGGTTTTAAGGATATTTCATGAAATATGATTATTGTGTATCTATTTTTCAAAGACACTAATATTTTTATGTTATTAGGTTTTTATTATTAAAATGTATTGAAATTCATTTAAAAAGTTATAATATTCATTTATGAAAAGCCTAAGTCATTACATTAGCAAACATTATATCCATAATTATTGTCATTGTTTTGTTTAGTAAAGTACATAATCATTAAAAAAATATTGAAATTGTTTTGAAATATTTTTTAATAGTTAAAGAGTACTATATATATAATAATATTTTTCTATTTGATGAAGATTTAGGATTTATGTATTCATACACTTACCTCATAAAATTATATAGCATATATTTATAGATATCCCTGTCATTAAAAAATTCTAGTTAAAAAAAACAAAAATTTATAATTTGATTTTTATCTAAAAAACTTTGATAGGATTAATTTAAAAATTCACAAATAGCATCATGTGTGGTCAATTTATTGGAAATATATGCTTTCTATCCAATAAAAAATCAATCCGGTTATCCAAATGTTTTATTATTACCATCTAGTTCTTCCTATAAAACAAAAAAAACAAGTAATGAAAAAAAATATATTATATTATTATATTTTTATAGTTTTACCCAACATTATAAGAACCGAGAGGAGTTTATCATCTGTAATTTTATTTTCAAACACCGCACTTAGTTCAAGATTTTGTTTTCTATTTATACCAATTCTAAACATACTTTTTCTATAGAAAAGAGATATGTATTAATTAGTCAAAATAAATCTACATGGGGTTCTTCTATTTATATAATATTAACATATATTCTTATTGAAAATAAGAATAATTATTAACTATAATGAACCTATTATATCATTTTTTGGAAAAAGCGATTACAAAAATATACCTCATATATTTATTACAAACTATGACCTTAATCCATTCAATACTGATAATTTTATTTTTAATCTTGAGAAAAACGAAATCAATAATTCCCTATCCAAATATTTATTCTTTATATTCAATGTAGAACATATTTCCATATTTGAATGTTATACCCTCATGAACATTTTATGTTAATATATGAGTAAATGTGACTGGTTGGGTAAAGGTACTCTCAAAATGTGCTTTTGATTTCTTGGTTGATCCACTATATTATCTTCATCCAACCCCCCCCCCCCCCCCTTCATTTTTCCATCTTTAATACCATATATCATTTTAGACCATTTTTCATCAGTTAATAAAGGTTTTTTATCAAAAAAAGTTCATGGAAATACTTAATGTTTCAATATAAGATTAAACCGCCATTCTATAAATTCTACAAATTCATTATTTACTATGGTAACATTTAGATCATCAAGCAGAACAAGCACATTAGTGCTCAGATCATTGGATACTTTAATCACTACACTCACATGATCAACTGTGAGTTTTTATTTTATTTTTCATGTCTCTGGGGATATCCAAAATTGTATCCCTCACAACAAGGTGATATATGGGTGTTTAAAGATATAAATCACAAAAAAATTCACCATGAAGTATTTTAGTAATATGAAATTATTGGAATTTTTTTTATTCATTTTTAGGATAAAAGGTTTTTTGTGTAACTAGATTCATGTACTTAATTTTATGTGTGGACTAAGTTTCGTGTCCATATGATTATGTGAGGCATCAATTTCATGTCTTGAACATATTGAGTGAACTTTTTTATATTTATAAATGATCACAATTTTATAAACTTACACATTTACCACATTCCTATACCTATGGTATGCTATCAAGGCTTATGTTCATTGAATTCATTTATGATTAATGTATTTTAAAATTCCATGATTTATTAAATTACTTAGGATTATGATCTTTGTTATGCGGGGAATGGTTTTAAATGATCAACCCATATTATCATACCATTATGAAGATTTTATATTTATGTTATTATTGATATCCCATTTTCATACCCTTACTGAGCATTTGATCTCACCTTTTCTTGTTTTTCCTTTCTGCTGACTATGAATAATGTTTATATGTTGAGTGTGTCTATGATGTTTACAATTTCATATGATATTTTTGGGAGATTTTGAATATCATTTTTGAAATAATAATATTGTGTATCTAGTGTCTAAACACATCAGACCTTTTTTTCCTCAAGCATGTATTTCTGAAATGTATTGAATATTTATCTAAAATGATATATTATTTATATATGAAAATCCTAGGTTATTATAGTTTTTAAAATTGGATAGTTTTAATAATCTATTGGAAGTGTGATGGGAAATAATTAGTGATAACCTTATTGATAATTATAGGGAAAATTTCATTTATAAGAAAATAACCTTGCATTTAGGTGAATGAAAAAGTGAGTGGTTTCCCATAAATTAAATTCTTTTCTAGACAATTCAAGTTGATGTGGCTTTGGAAAAATAGAACCTATGTGTAAAAACTCTTAAAATAGAACATTTTTTTTACTCGAACGTCACCTGGTGCATGAAATATGTTTTGATAGTTAAATATTACTATATATACCATAATATTTTTTCATTTGAAGAAGACTTTAGGTTTTAAGTGTTCAGTCAATGTCCTAATAAAATTATTTATTTGATATTTATAGATATCTTTATCATTAAAAAATTCATGTTAAAACAAAAAAAACTAAATTTTATAATTTTATGTGTATCTAAAAAATGTTGATATGAGTTTTTTATAAATTCAAAATGAACATAATGTGTAATAAATTTTTTGTAAATATGTTCTTTATATCTAATAAATAATTAATTGAGTTTTCTAGATTTATTATGATTACCATTCGGTGCTTCCTAGAAAACAAATAAGTAATAAAAAAATTAAAAAAAAATATATGATTAGATTTGTAGATTTTTACCCTACATTATAAGAACCAAGCAGAGTCTGTCTTCTGTAATTTTATTTTCAAACCTTGCACTTAATTCGACATTTTATTTTCAATTTCTACCAATTCTAAACATACTTTTTCTATAGAAAAGAGAGATGTATTAATGATTCCTAATCAATATTCATGGTGTTTTTCTACTTATTTAATCATAACATATACACCTATTTAAAATATGAATAATTATTAACTATAATGAACCTAGTATTTTATTTTTTGGACAAATAGGCTATGAAAATGTACCTCATGTAACTATTCCCAACTGAGACTTTGATATATTCAATCTTAATTAATTCATTTTTAATCTGAGACCAACTTCCTCTATAATGACCTATCCAAATATTTTTTCTTCATATTAAATGTAGAACATATTTACATCTTTTAATATTATACCCTCATGAACATTGTTTGTTAATATATGATTATATGTGATTGGTTGGGTGAAGGTACTCTCAAAAGGTCATTTTTATTTCTTGGTTGATCCACTGTATTGTCTTGATCCAAAATTCTATTTACCCTTTATTTTTTCCATATTTAAAACCATACTTCATTTTAGACCATTTTTTCATCAATTGATAAAGGTTTTTCTTTTGAATTTTGTTTATGTACATACTTAATGTTTCTATATAATATTAGACCACCATTCTAGAAATTAACTAAATTCATTATTTACCAAGATAACTTTTAGATCATCAAGAAGAACAAGAAATTTAGTGCTTATCTCATTAGATAATTTAATAAATACACTCATATGATTTACTATGAGTTTTTTATTTTTTACTACGTCTCCTGGGATGTTTTAAGCAGTACCCCACACAAAAAGGTAATATGTGGGTGTTTATAGATATAAATCACATAAAATTTCACCATGAAGTATTTTAGTAATATAAAATTATAGGATGTTTTTTTATTCATGTTTAGGATAAAAGGTTATGTGCGGACCTGGTTTCATATACATAAGGTTATGGGTGGACTAGGTTTCATGTCCATATGTTTATGTGAAGACTTCATTTCATGTCCTGAATTTAATGAGTGGAATTTTTTCTATTTATAAATGTTCGCAATATTATAATCTTGCATGTTTACCACATTCTTATACCCACAGTATACTATCAAGTATTATGTTCATTGAATTCATTTATGATTTATGTATTTTTTTAAAATCCATGATTTATTCCATTATTTAGGATTATGATCTATGTTATGCAGGGTATGGTTTTAAAATATTAACCCATGTTACCATACCATTATTAAGATTTTGTAATTAAGTGATTATTGATATCTCATTTTCATACCCTTACTAATCATTTGAGATCACCCTTTCTTACTTTTCTTTTCTCCTGATCGTGAATAATGTTTTTATATTGGGTATGCCTATGATGTGTACTATTTTAGAATATCTTTATGAAAGATATTGAATATCATTCATAAAATAAGAATATTTTGTATCTATTCTCTAAATACATAATACTTTCTTGGTCCTTAGTAATGTATTTTTTAAATGTATTGAATATTTATCTAAAATAACATATTATTTATGTATGAAAATAATAGGTTGTTACATTTTTTAAATTTATATAGGTTTAGTTTCCATTGGAAGTATGATGATAAATAATTAGTGATAATTTTCATGATAAGTCTAAGGAAAAGTCAATTTATTGGAAAATAACCTAGAATTTGGGTGAACAATAGAGATAGTGGTTTCCAAGAAATTAAATCCCTGTCAGGATAATTCAATTTGATGTTTCTCTAGCATAGTGGAACCTATGTGTAATAACACTTAAAATGGAACATTGTTCTTTGACATGATCATCACCTGGTGTACAAAATATTTTTTTTATAGTAAAATATTATTATATATACCATAATATGTTTCCATTTGATGAATACTTTAGGCTTTATGTGTTAAGTTACTAACCTCATAAAATGATTTAGCCGATATTTATAGATATCCCTAACATTAAAAAATTCTTATTAAAACCAAAAAATAAAATTTATAATTTTATTTTTATCCAAAAAATGTTAATATGAGTAATTTAAAAATTCACAAAGAACATCATGTGTGTTCAATTCATTGGATATATATTCTTTGGTTCTAATAAATAATCAATCAGGTTATTTTAATTTTTTATGATTACAATCGAGTGCTTCCTAAGAAAAATAAGTATTGAAAAAATAAAAATAAAAAAAATATTATTATATTTGTAGAGTTTTACCCTAAATTATAATAACCAAGAGGAGTATATCATCTATAATTTTATTTTCAAACACCACACTTAGTTCAACATTTTATTTTCATTTTCTATGAATTATAAACATACTTTTCCTTAGAAAAGAGAGATGAATTAATGAGTCTAAATCAATCTTCATGGGCTAATTTCCATTTATATAATATTAACCTATATGCTTATTGAAAATATGAATAATTATTAACTATAATGAACCTAGTATATCATTTTTTGGAAAAATAGATTAAAAAAATGTACCTCATGTATTTATTCACAATTGAGACTTTGATCCATTCAAACTTGATAATTTTATTTTTAATCTCGATACCAACTACATGTATAATGCCCTATCCATATATTTATGATTTATATTCAATTTAGAACATATTTACATATTTTAATGTTATACCCTCATGAATTTTATATGTTAATATATATTTAAATGTGACTTGTGGGGAGAAAGTACTCTCAAAATGTCATTTTGATTTCTCAGTTGATTTACTATATTGTCTTGATCCAAAATTTGGTGCCCCCTTAATTTTATCCATCTTTAATACCATGCTTCATTTTAGACCATTTTTTATAAATTGATAAATATTTTCCATTTTAAATTTTTTTATATATATATACATAATGATTCTATATAAGATTAGACCTCCATTCTACAAATTATCCAAATTCATTATTTACCATGAAAAAATTTAGATCATCATGTGGAACAGTTACGTTAGTGCTCATATCATTAGATATTTTAACCACTACACTCACATGATCTACTATGAGTTTTTTATTTTTTTTACCATGCCTCTTGTGATATTTTAAACAGTACCCGTCAAAACAGGGTGATATGTGGGTGTTTATAGATATAAATCTCATAAAATTTCATCGTGAATTACTTTAGTAATATAAAATCATAGGATGTTTTTTATTCACATTTAGGATAAAAAGTTTTTTGTGGACCTAGTTTCATGTATATATGTTTCTGTGTGGACTAGGTCTCATATCCATATGTTTTAGTGAGAACTTGATTTCAAGTCTTGAACTTATTAAGTGAACTTTTTTCTATTTATAAATGCTCACAATGTTATAAGCTTACATGTTTACCACATACATATACTTATGGTATGCTCTCAAGGCTTCTGTTCAATGAATTCGGTTATGATTCAAGTAGTTTAAAATTCCATGATTTATTCCATTACATAAGATTATGCTCTATTTTATGTGGGGTATGGTTTTAAAATATTAACCCATGTTATCATACCATTATGAAGATGTTATATTTAAGTGAATTTTGAAATCTCATTTTCTTACCATTACTATGCATTTGAGCTCACCCTTTCTTATTTTTCCTTCTCTCGACCATGAATAAAGTTTTTATGTTGGGTATGTCTATGATGTGTACTATTTTGGAAGTTCCTTATGGGAGATGTTAAATATCATTCATGAAATAAGAATACTGTGTATCTAGTATCTAAATACATGATACCTTTTTGGTCCTCAAGAATGAATTTTTGAAATGTACTGAATATTTATCTAAAATGAAACATTATTTATCTATAAAAATCCATGGTTGTTATAGTCTTTAAAATTGGATAGGTTTAGTTATCTGTTGGAAGTAGGATAAGAATTAATTAGTGATAACCTTAGTGGTAAGTCTAAGTAAACATTAATTTATAGTAAAATCACATGGAATTTGGTTAAATGATAAAGCTAGTCGTTTTTAAGAAATTAAATCAATTTATGGATAATTCAAGTTGATGTGGCTCTAGAATAGTGGAACATATGTCTAATAGCTCTTAAAATGGAAGATTGTTCTTTGACTCGATGGTCACCTGGTTCACGATAGCGAACCTTTCTTCACACAAATATTGACACTCCCCAGGGATATGCATTGGAAATTCATAGTCTCTTTATGAACCATAATAAAGGATTTGAGGAGATAATTATCATTAAAGACCTAGGTAAAACCTATGGTTTCATATATTGAACTAAGGTTTCATGATTTAGATATCCAATAATTTATTTTTCATGAATAAATGGGATTAAAATATGATTAATGTTTCTCATAATATGAATTTCGGCTTTAATATATGGATAGTGCCTAAAGGACTCTAGTGGAAAACTAATCTGAGTGATATTAAAATGACTATAATTATGGGAAACCAATTTTATAATAATATATAATACAATATTTGGTTACTATGATCACTCAATTCTCTCATATTATAAGTGGTAACACATGTCATATTGAACTTATTAATTTTTTATGAAAAGAGAAACAAGCCATTGAATACTTTATGTGAAAATTTCCACCATCCGTTTGTGCGTCTTCTAGTCATATGGTTCATGATAAATGGATCAATGTGATGGGAAAGATATTTTCTATTCATCGGTTCTTAGAACGCGAAATTTTTCTCCTACCCAATTATATTTTGGAAAGATAACTATAGAAATTGAGGAATATTATTAAGAATATGAGGCAACATGATGAAATTAAATCCATTGGTTGGGATAAATTTAAGAGGATATTTTTAGTTGTTTGAATCCATGTCTTAGAAATGCATTAGCTATAATAGACATTGGAAGCAATGAGAAAATCATTCGGTGTGTACTCAAATTGGAAACGGAAGCTGAACCCCATTATGGTTCTAAAGATAACAAAAGGAATATGAATTTTCATTGAAGATACAATGTCATATCACATGGAGGGAAGAAAAGGTTTCAACCTACTACTATCCAAAAATTTGGAAAGGAGAAATCAGGTGAATACACTAAAGGAATAACAAGACATTTCAAGTGTGGTAAACATGGTCGACATGAAAAAGACTATCAATGTAATGCTAAAAATAAAGGAAATAAAAATAAGGATGAGAGCATCCAAAAAATTACACCACCCACATTTTAGTTCTATAGATGCATGGTTTTAGAAATTATGAAAATCAATTCCCTGATCAAAGAGATAAAGAGGATAATATTCTACAAAAACCTATATAGATTATTGAAAAAGGTAAATATCATGCAATCACGATTGTTGAAGTGTACCATGATAATGACAAGGTGTCATGAACCAGCCCGAGTCAACCATGAACTGGTCACCTGGTCTGCTCCACGACAAGTCGCAAGAGGCATCTCCAATCCTCAAAGGATGTTGAAAAGCACTAAGGGCATCATTATAGAGACAAGGGAAAGATTTCACACAAATATAAACAATTAAACAAATAGTGGAAAGAAACATAAATCCCAAAAAATGTTTATATAAAAGATGAACTAAAACATTATTTGTATAAGAAAGTGAAAGTGAAACTAAACCAAACAACTCGACAAACCCAACCTGAAAACCAACTAACTCCATATGAACCCACTGTTCACTCTCCAACACAATGATCACATGTCACCCAAGGTGATCATTCTCAACCTAAAACCTGTGCAATGGCTAAAAATAGAAGAAGACAATATGTGTGAGTATTAAAACTTGGTAGGTTAGCCTGATATTCGATTCCCAATGAACTACCTTTAAATAAAAGAAATATCCATTTAAACGTTTTCACTACAATATATAAAAGTATTTTTTCGGAAATATTTCCTCATATAAAAGTTATTAGACAAAATATTACAAGTTTTATAAACAATTATTCTAGTAATAACTTTCAAAGAGATGAAACTTCAAAATAAAAATGGTTTTTAAGAGGTTTGCTTTAAATAATGTACACTTAAAATAAAACCCACATGATAATGAATTTCTCATCAAACCATAGTGTACACTGATGGTGAATACAATATATCCAATGATCACTAGTCACGGGAACACACCAAGGCACCAGTTTGTTGTGGGCCCTAGGTGCCTTGTATGTCGATGTAAAAGTAATCATAAAAAATATCAGTTCTCATGCATGATCTATTAGTAGGGAAAAATACCCATAACCTAGTGGTACCCAAAATCATCATCATAGTTTAGTTAGTGTTTTCATCTTCAAACATTCTATGTGAAACAGGGACAAAATCACTCCTAATCACAAGCATACTAGTACATGTCTGCCCACCTAGATACTCAGGTTTCCCTCTTTGTGCTCAATAAAGTTCCACATGTTGTCAAATACACTTTTCACAAGAAAATTACTTTTTTCCAAATCATAAACACACCAAAGAACCCACAAACATGTTTCACATTTCTTTTATGAATCAATAAACCACTTAAAAGTTTCATAAAACAATTTCAAGAAGTATAACAAGGCTTTGAACATAAAATCCATTTTAAAATGCTTCTTTAAGGACAAAATCCCACCAATACCATACCAAACCAAATTTGGAATACCCAAAACGATCAAATAAATCAATTTCATGAATCATAATATGACCCCAAATGATACTACATCAACTACACATAAAAACCATTTTTACAAGAAAAATACCAAATGAACCTCTATGCATTCTTAAAAAAAACAAAATATATCAAAATAACCAATTAAAATATTCATAAATATGTGTAAAAACATCATTGGAAGCAATAAAAAATTTAATTAAAACCCTTAAAAATTCAGGTTACACATTCAAGACCCATCCATTTCTATAAAGATGCCAAATAGACCATTTATCGGGAACACGTGCCAAAACACCCTAAAAATCCATACTCATTTCATTATAAAACCCAAAACCAGATTTTAACCCACATAAGGAACCCAAAAATATTTATTCACATTCTTCAAATATTTTTCAAAATCCAAACCAATCATTTTATATCACCTTGAGGACACAAAAGCCATCTAGGCACTTTCCCAAAAACAAGGCATGAAAATTTTAATAAAAAAAATTCTATTTAACACTTAAAAGGACATAAAACAAAATTTTCATGCCAAAAATTTATTTAAATTTCTAAAAAAGGTTTAAAAATAAAAAACTACATGTGAAAGATAACATAACATTTAAATTAACACTTGGTGTGCACTTTTATTAAAAAAAACAACACTAGTTTTCAAGAAACAATGAATAAACACCACTTTGAACACCAAATAAAGTTATTGAAGGATTATAAAACAATAATAAGAATGTTTAGTGGGTTAAAATACCATGAAAAATATGAATCTTAAATAAAAAGGACAAGTGCAATGGGAACCTACCTCAAAACCATGGCAGAATAGAAACACACACCTGATATTACCTTCTGAGGGTTTATAAACCCTAAACCTATGAATACCAGCCTAAACGAACAAAAATAACCATAAACAATCATGGTATAATAGGACCCTAGGTCTTTAATTACCATGTAATAATAGAAACCCAAGATAAATTTGAAGGAGAAGGACGAGGGAGAGGAGAAGAGAAGGAAACTTATCTTGGAAAGTAGTCAACCCTTAATCTTTCTTTAGATCTACACCAAATGAGGAAGGATAATGGATTGGGAAGACATGGGGGACATCCTTAGGTCTAGGAGAACCATGGTAATGAGTTTTGGGTGAAAAAGGGGATAAAAATCCTAAGGGGGAAAACATGGAAAATTAAAAAAAATATTCTAGGCAGGGCCGTATAGTTAGGCTGCAGGGTTTGTCAAACCATGCAGCAGCCATGGGGTCAACTGCACGGTTACCCCTAAATGTCTACACACTAATTATCCATCCATATAGTAGTTTTTATACCTACTTCATGTTACCCCTAAGTCACCGCACAGTCGTGCGCTAATCGTGCGAAGGGCCTTCTCATGCCAAAAATTTTATCATTTCTACAAAACTCCCAAATGAACCAAGGGGAAACCAGTTGGGAATGATTAGGAAAATAATACACTCCAAAACATAACACCCATCACACCCAAAACCTAAAAATAGGACTAGTATTTCCAAAAAATGGATCAAAAACCAAACTTGAAAAATCAGGTGGGACAATTCTCCACACAATTAAATCTTTTCACTCGTAGAAAGCCATAACACCTTACAGCATCTTGATCAATGCCTAAGGATTACTTATCCACATAGTCAAGCCTCTCAAGCCAATGACTTCCCATCCACCATTAATGTATCTTAAGACTCTTTCCCCAAGAAAACACCAACTCACAACCACTTCCCGATAATCAATGGAAATATCAATCCACTACCTTATAACCAAGACAGGAACCAGATTGTTGGGAATTCTCCCAATGAACCTAATGATCACCCAAAAAAAAGAGCACTCACAAAATCCAATGATTTTGGGGGAGTCTAGAATGGAATCCCCACCATTAAAACACAACTATCAACAAACAAACAATAATACAACATGAGCTAGAATTAGGCCTCAATAGCATAGGACTACGAAAATTCTCCCACAACAACCTACCAACTCAAGTTAAGATGAACACAACATGAACATTTAAACCACACACTCCCAAACAGAGGGGAAAAGAACTAGGTCAACACTTTCTGCATGGATCCAAACCCCCACTACTCAGGGTAGGGAGGGAGGGGTACCCAATCTTTGGGCCATTGAAACCACAAAATAAATATAGAAACTACCCAACACTCTCCACCTATGAATAGGTAAAACCAAGACCGCACCTAATTCACATAGGCGGTCCACACAGGTACATTGAGTGGGAACCCACATCAAATAAGGAATAACCATAGACACTACATGAGGGGTGAGTCCACCATGCTCTTTGAGATAAGAGTATGTTCATAGTGATGACGAACTATAATGGAAAGAATGAAACTACATCACCACAATGCTGTAGAAAGGAGCTTAGTCGAGCTCCACACACCTATAGAAATTTCCTAACTACATTAAAAGCTTCACTTTGAGGCCTACGGCTAGATCCCTAATGTTTTTGGTATCTAATTCACCACATTTAGGAGCTACGAATCACAACACCTCATGAAACTCACTAGCTCAAACAAAACACCATTACCTGAGAGAGACATAGGGATACACACCACCATTCTAACATACTCTAAATGACGATTGAAATGAACAAGTAACATGGTGAATCACAACAAGAATTACAAAACACAACTATAATAACTGATAGAGTCATAGTAATAGGAAGGCACTTTAAATCAATCCCAAACATCTCTATATTTCAACAAACGGGATGAGGCATTATTCGAAGAGGTGGATCCATCTTTTGAAACAAGATAGGGAATCCTTAAGTTGATCAACTGGAAATCTTTCCAATGGAGATCTATCCATGTCAAAATCACAAAATCCAATATATCTTTAGAAACCCACTAAAAATTGTTCCAAAACCAAGACACCAATAACATCCCATCTCAGGACACAAAAAGAGTATCACTTCCAGATCACGAGGAAGTGTACTGAATAAACAACACTTCTAAGACATAAGAAAAAACCTTCCATATAACAATAGGTTTATAAAAAATGCCAAAATTCTTAGATAAAAACAATTTTGAAAAAAACAAGCTAACTTGGTGTATTTTCACACTCACCAATGGTGTTTCATTGAGTCTCACTCACATGCACATTTTTGTTCAACCCTGAAAACCCATTTATTATGCCATATAAGGCATCCATAAACATATCTATATAAAACCATGAATGTGAGAACCCATGAAAACACCAAAGGCTAAAAAACATCCTCATTTTCCAAGAAAAAAAATTCCATCCATTTCAAAAATCATGTACCTTCCATAGCCATAGTAACCACCAAGTCAAAACCCATTATCAGATTTCCACACAACAAACAATATTTCCATGCTTGAAAAATAAACCCCACTGATTTCCATCCAAAAAACATTTTCATATTTATCAAAACATTTTCTATAATCTCAATAGATGAAACTTCATCAAGAATAATTCGATTAAAAATCCATTACCTTTCATTTAATACAACTTCCAAAAGAAACATTCTATTCCAAACATCCCTTTGCCCTTTTCAAAAAATCACCCAAGACTCTTTTCATATTCCGATATCCACAAGGGAAAAATCCCTTTTTCATGAAAACCTCAACCACTCAAAACCAATTTCCAAAACCAATTCATCATATTCAAAAACTTTTCAAAATCCCCAACACATCCTTTTTAAAACAAATTTTTAGAATCATCTTAATGTAATTCATGCCTTCCAAATATTTTATTTCAACAAACCATTACTTTAGATTAAGGAAATTAAATCCCATTAAATAATTTCCACTTTCCCCCCAAAATATTTTTCACAAAAACCCAATATTCCCTAAACCATTATTATATTAAGCATTGAGAACCAACTTCCACAATTCTCACACAAGAATTTTCAAAACAAAATTAAAAACTCAAGAAGGATCCAAAAGACCCACAAAAGGGGAACTAGTGTCGGTGGGTGACTTGACCATATAGTTGGAATCCATATGTCAAACACACCAACAATACAGAGAGACATCTTATGACCATGCTCTGGCTCCACATGGATTTCTAGGCCCTACAATATCACGAAGGCCATTAGTCCAACACCCCTTATCGTATCCCAATCACCAAAAAATCCTTATGAACCAAAGAAATGAATAAAACTAGACTTCCCATGGACATCTGAGGATCGCAATGAGCAAAAGTTTGCGATGCTCTTCTCACACCAACTGCTCAAGTCCCAAAAATCCTACTCCATCTACCTTGATATCCCCCAAATAACAAGGGAGCTCTAAAAAGTATTATCTACTAAGATCTGACCTCGTTTGATACCATTTGGTCATGAACCAACCCGAGTTAACCTTGAATCAGTCACCTGAGATGCTTCGCAATAAGTCCCAAGAGGCGCTCCTGATCCTCCCAGGATGGAAACAAGCACTGAGGGTATTAGTAGAGTGACAAGGGAATGATTTTTCCCAAATATAAACAATTAAAAAAATATCAAAAATAAATAGAAGACCCAAAACACATTTATATATGTTGATCAAAGTAGAGTACTCAAGAGGGGGTAAATTGAGTATCTATTAAAAATTTTGGTTTGAAAAGTTTTCTTAAAAAGGTTCCCCAATAAAAATAAATACATCCCAGTTAATCAATGTAATACGGTTATGAAAGTTTAAATGTTTAAATAACTTCTCAGAAGATTGATTAGTTCTCAGTAATATTAATATCAGTTATGAACATTAATTTTGAAGCTATTCTAATGAGGAAAACCAATTGTAACTTATTTCCAATATTAACTATCAAAGCAAGTTTAGTTATTCTTGAATTATATAGTAAACTAGAGAAAACTAAATCAAACAACACAACAAATATAAAACAAGTGGTTCAGTCTCAAGCTAAGACCTAATCCAATCCACTTGGTGATCACCTACCACCAAGCAGTTTATATTAATAAACTTTATCCACAACTTGGATTGGGGTAAACAACAGTACACAGGACTGTCTAGGTCACACGACCTCTTCCATAGTTTTTTGTGGGTATGAAGTATCAAGTCACACAGGGACCTCTTCCACACTTATCCATGGGAATAAACAAGTGTTAAAAGATGTGAGAGGAAGGATATATTTAATCCTCCAGTTTAATGCAGTATAAAGTGTGTGTTTTTATACAGACACACGCACACTGCTTGAAAGTTAAAAATAATACAAAACAGAGAAAAAAATGATGAGATGAGGTTAGAAGTGCTCTGAGTTTTAATCTATGAAACTCTGGACTTCTAGGATGAAAAATATGTAGGAATTGAGTCCTCTCATGAAAAACAGAGTATCGCCAGTAATGTGCTCTAGTTTCCAGTTAGATCTGTCTCGTGTTCTTCGTGGATTTGGTATTGTGAAGATGTTCTTGACTATGATTTGTGGTATCCCAGTGATTTCTTCGTGTGTTCCTCAGATATATTGAGTTGAATGTGTCGATTATTTTCTCAAGAAACATCGTGCTTCTTCATTATCACTCACACTTATTTCTATATCCTCTCTTTTCGTTTATGTCCACACTATTCTTTTTATTCATGGAGTTCATGTGTTGGAGCCGACAGGATACATGTATTCTGCACGTCGTACCTCGTACTATTAGGTGACATGTCTACAAAGAAATGTTAATTATGTCAGTGCATTTAAAAGCTTCCAATATGACCATTAGAGGTTAAATTGAAAAACGATAAAATATATTAAGAAACGGTTTCACAGTATTTCTGGAAATGGTGTCTCCATGTAATGGTGTCTCCTAGAAAGAGTGATTCCTTGAAACGGTGTCTCATTATTTGCCTTTGAGCGGTGAGACAGTCATGACAGCATAGTTGTATAGAGATTAGGAACCAATAGGATCATAGTGTCTGGTCATGGAGTCTAGGTCACAGTGTCTGGTTATGGTGTCTGGGTCATGGTGTCTGGGCCACGGTGTTTGGGTCTCGGTGTCTGGTCACAGTTTCTAGTCACGATGTCTGGGTCACGGTGTCTGGGTCATGGTGTCTTGGTCATGGTGTCTGGTCATGGTTTCTGGGTCACAATGTCTGGGTCATGGTATCTGGTCATGGTGTATGGGTCCTTTTCTAGAAAAACATAACTGGTGGCAGACTCACAGTTTCTTAGAATTATCCAAATATCTGTACACAAACTTAAATAGTGATATTCGTAGAATGGATTAAACTCAATAATTTATCATGGAAATCCATTATAACACAAACTAAAATAAATTACAATAATTATTTAAGGTATAAAGAAACCAATCATCTGTATACATGATTTGATAAATATTAAACAGTATTAACAAGATTTACAGAAAGTATAGGATTTTTTATCATTAAAACATGATTAACACATGAGGAGTCTAATAATCTCCCCCTTTTTTATGATCACAAATCATGTGAATGAGAGATATATTCTTATTAAATGTTTCTATTCCTTTTCTTTAGTGTTCATATCTCTCATTATGCATATCTCTCCCCCTTTTGGGATTATCAAAAAGAATAAATAAGAAGTATACAATAAGAGTTCATAATGCATTAGATGGATAAATAAGTGTCATTTCAAATAGTAGACATCAAAACAAATTTAAAAAGATCCCAATCAAAAGATAGTATTCACTTTTCTTTAGCACTAGTTGTATTCTATTTTCCCTTGGAAGTAGAATCCGGAGAAGCCATAGAAGCAGAGGTGGATATTGAAGAAGGAAGTGTACCAACTGATAGAGAAGGTAAAGGGAATCTTTCAAAAACAGAGGGGGCCAAGGTAGGTGTAGTGGAATACCAAGGCAATTATTGGTCAAGGATAATAGGTTTGATCTAACCCAGATCCTGAGATATAGACATAGAGTTAGAGGCAAAGCCAGTGGATGGGAAGGTAGGAAAACTAGGTCTCAAGGGTGAAGATACAGGAGCCACAATAGCATTGCTCTGTACAAGAAGATAAGGCCTCAAAATCTTGATGAAGTTGGAAATAATCTCTCCACCATACTAAATGGCTTTCTCAAAGTCATCCTTGTTCTCCATAAACTTTTCCAACAAATGAGTGAAATATTTGAGCTTTTTTACTTGAGTTTTGAAATCTTGAGTGACATGAGGGATTATTAGATTCTTGATAAGGTACTTGAAATGGTTGGTCATTTCATGATTCAAGAAGATCCTATTAGAGTAAAAGTTCACCTTCTTATTAATATATTCCTGTGAATCATTTTCTATTTTGGAATTAATTCTCACCAAATCAAGAACATGGTCATTGTTATTAAAAACCTCAGATAGAGACTCTTTATCAAAGCCATTGAGCACATATTGGAGTTCGTCTTTAACAATAGTACTAAGAAGATCATTGTCTAAGGAGGGTTGAGATGATTTTCCAGAAGCACTAGATGTAGTAACAGCTGAAGTAAGAGACTTTAGTTGATTCAAAACTTTCTAGAGACATCCCTTATACTCATCAGTCAACTTTTTAAGATAAATGACAATCTCACGCATATCTTGAACAATTTTCTTGTTTCTTTCATTTGCCCTGTCAGCCAAGGAGGTTAGATTATATTGAATAAGGGAGGCTACTTCTTGTGTTATCTGACTACCAATATCGTCAATAGGATGAGAAATAGGTTCTGGTCTTTATTTCAACACTCTCTGTATATCTTCTACCATACCTCTGAGAGACTTCACTTCATTACTTAACTATTTGTTCTCAACTCTGACCTCTTGAATCTCATGAATCATCTTGGGATAAATCTTCCATATGATATTTTTCCATAATAGGGAAGTATATCTTTTACTAAAAATTTTCATAGGAGCAGGTTGAGTATTCATGATCTTTTAAACCCTAGCCAATATGGTAGCTCCAAATACTTTCAAATCATCCTTACTCACCAAGGTGGAAGGTTCTTGTGAAGGTTCAAGAATAGCAGTTGATATAGGATCATGTTCTTTGGTAGAGATAACTTCAGGAGCAGAATCCAGTTTCAATTGAAACATAGTAGATAGATTTATACCTTTAACAAAGACTTACTAGGAATCATTCACATCAAAATTTCTAGGGAATTTATACCATGTATCCCCTGAGCTTGGATCAAATGGATTAGGAACTTCATCTCTTTCCTGACTGGGGGGATGATCCCCCTCAATTGGTGCATCTTTCTCAAGACTGAGAGATTTAGATCCTTGATCTATTTCAATGATTTCAACCCCAATAGCCTCACACATTTACTTTCTAGCCAACTAAAAGGTTTGCTCCATTATTTCTTCAGCAGATGGGATAATTTGAGGAATAGATTTATCCTCCACATGTTCCACATAAGCAGATTCGTGCACAAGAGAAATATATTCTTCTATAGTCTCTTCTATAACATCATTTTCACTTACCTTAGAAACATATTCTTCTTTAGAAGTAGGTTGTTCTTCTAGATCAGCAACTTCTTCAGGAAAAAGAAATTCATTCTCAGTTAAGCCTTAGAGAACGGGTTCACTATCTTTCTCATCCAGGATAGTTTTCCCAGTAAGTGCAACATCCTTTTCTTCTTCTTCATCATCATAATACACAACAATTTCATCTAGTTCCAAACCAAGATCAAAAATAATCTTAAGTCTTGAAGGATGGACAATCGGGTTAAACTTTTCATAAACCTGTCATTATCCTCCACCCATGCTTTTCTTCATGGATACCAACTAATTTTCATTCTTTTTACTATCACCTTTGAGATACAAAATTCATAGTCCTTAATGACTTCTTTATTGATTCCAACCAACCCTTTATCATGAAGCATAGCTGAGATTAATCTTGAGTGGAACAGGGAGGTTGACTTGGAGGTGGTCTTTATCAACTCACAGATATGGAGTATGGCATACATACATAGACAGAACTTGTGTCTATTTTTCATGATATGTATCCAAAATACATCCTAATACATGAGTGTAGAAAAATCACCTTTTCTAGGGCTAATCAGATTCTGAATAAAATTAAACAAAATTTTGCTTTCACCATCTTTCTCAGTAGCTATAGCTCTTCTCTTTGTTTCATTTCCAGTTATGATTCTCAAAGCTTCTTCAAAAACAAACAACTCACTTGGAGGAGGAGGACCTCTCTAGTAGTCCTCACAAATACCCTCATGAGGTATCCTTAGGAATGTAGCCCATATCCTCGAAGAAAAGGTATATCTTTGTCCATTGATCAAGCTTCTCAAAACAAAATCATCTTCCTTATCAAAAGAAAATTGAATGAACTGATAAAATTATGCAAATATCTTTGGGTAGATTGGCCTATCCTCCTTTGTGAAACAATCCATCCATCCTTTCTCATTTAACACTTTCAATAATAAAGACCTACTTGACAGCAGCCACTTGGGGAAAATTTCCTTTTCATGTACCACTAATTTGGTCATCAGATTTAGATTCAAAAGACCTTTGGGAGTTGACTTTGGTGCTATTTTCAGCTTCTTCTTAGTTCTTTGCTTCTCCATATTTTATGATGACAGGCATTTCATTTTGGTAATTCAAAGAAGGTTTGAAAGAGAGAGAGAGAGATAGAACCAAAGGTTTGAGAGAGGGCATACGGTTTGAGAGAAGAGAGCTCGGGTGAAGAAGGAGTCAAACTTAATTAGTTTTTATTATGTAGGGATGTCAAGTGTCGTGAAATCAAAATCACAGGAAAGTAAAAGAATAAAATAATTAATTACCACAATATAGGTTATAATATCTAAATAAAACAATAAAGCATCTTTATGGTGAGACCAGAACTGGATTTCATGTTGAGACCAGAACTGGCTTTCACAGTGAGACTATAACTATGTGATTTCTAAACTATGTAACCATATTGTTTGAGATAGTATGTTCAAGACAGTAATCAAGAGATAGTAACTTTGAGACCGTAAACATGAAACAACAACTTTTAAGACAGTAAAACTATAGAACTGTTAATTTAGAGAGTATTCTTAATACAGTGACATGTGAAACCATAAACTATAAAACAGTACACTTACTACTTAAGATTTATCATTACCAACTCATGTATGATGTAATATATTCTTTTAGAATTTAATGGTTCGGTGAATACATTAGTTAGCTGATATTTAGTTCTAATGAATTCAAAAATGATATCACCTTTTTGATAATGATCTCTCAAAAAGTGATATCTTACATTAATATGTTTTTCCTAGAGTGTGAAACATGATTTTTTGAGATGTTAATTGCACTTGAATTTTCACAATTTATAGGTACATGCCTGAATTTATATCCATAATATACTAATGTGTGTTGCATCCACAAAATTTATGCACAATAACTACCAGCAGCTATGTATTCAGCTTCTGCAGTAGATAATGCAACAAAGTTTTGTTTCTTACTACACCATGATAATAGTGACTTGCCTAAAAAGTGACATATTCCAAAGGTGATTTTTTACTTAACTTACAACCACCAAAGCCATCATCATAATAAATAACTAACTCAAATGATTATCCTCGGGGATAGAACAGTCCTAGATTGGGTGTATGCTTGAGGTATTTAAAAATTCTCTTACCAGTATTTAAATGAGATTCCTTAGGGTTGTCTTGAAAGTGACCACACATACACACACTAAACATAATGTCAGGTCGGCTTGCAATTAAGTATAGTAAGCTTCCAATCATCCCTATATAAGTGTTTTGATCAACAGATCTTCCATATTCATCAAGATCCAACTTACAAGTAGTAATCATTAGAGTGTCACTAATTTTAGTGTTATCCAAACCAAAACATTTTAGAATATACCTAGTATATTTTATTTGATTTAAAATAATACCATCATTATTTTGAAATATTTTAAATCCAAAAAATAATTTTATTTCACCCATTAAACTCATTTCAAATTCATTTTTCATCATTTTATAAAATTCAATACATAAATAATTTCTTGAAGATCCAAAGATAATGTCATCTACATAAATTTGTACTACTAAAACATCATTGTAAAATCATTTTATAAAAAGGGTAGGATCAGCTATTTCTTTCATAAAACCTTTGGAAATAAGAAAAGTACTTAATCTATCATACCAAGCTCATAGAGCTTGTTTTAAACCATATAAAGATTTTGATAATTTAAAAATATGATTTGTAAAATGAGGATTTGTAAAACGAGGGGGGTTGCTCAAAAAAGAAATCCTCAGCTATCTACCCATTTAGGAATGCACTCCTAACATCCAATTGATATAGTTTTAAATTCAGATGTGCAGCATAAGAAAGCGGAATTCTGATGGCTTCAAGTCTAGCTACTAGTGCAATGGTCTCTTCATAGTCAATTCCTTCCTCTTGATTATAGCCTTATGTAACCAATCTATCCTTGTTTCTAACTATGTTACCAGCTTCATCTACCTTATTTATAAACACCCATTTAGTGACTATGGTAAATGTGTATTTAGGTATGTCAACAAGTTTCTAAACTTCATTCCTTTCAAACTGATTAAGCTCTTCTTGCATAGCCATCACCCAAAATTCATCATTAATAGCATCATTAATTTTTTTAGGTTCAAGTTGAGACAAGAAGACTTGATGTTTGACCTGATTTCTAATATAATCTCTAGTTTGAGTTCATTTATCTAAATCTCCTACAACAGCATCTAAAGTATGGTTCTTAAGAGTTAAAACAGCTCTAGAAAAAGAAGGACTAGTGATTTCAAGTTCTTCAATAGGGCCAGGTTCATTGTGACTTGAATCTAAAGAATTTCCAGAACTCGAAGTTTTTACATATTCCTTCACAATATGGTTAGAGGATTTAGAAATAATTTATAGATTTGACACATCATCCTCCAGGTTCTCTAGAGTGGTTTTAGGATCATGTTGATCTGTTTCATCAAATTTAACATGGACAGATTCTTCCACACAATTAATTCTTTTATTAAACACTCTATAGGCTTTACTAGAGATGGAATAACCTAAAAATATTACTTCATCACTCTTGGATGAAAATTTTTCAAGATTGTCCTTAGTATTAAGGATATAGAATTTTCCACCAAAAGATTTGAAGTAGCTTACATTGGGTTTTCTATTGTTCCATAACTCATATGGAGTTATTTTGAGAATGGGTATAATCAATACTGTATTGATAATATAGCATGTTGTATTTATAGCTTCAACCCAAAAATAAATAGGTAAGTCATATTCACTAAGCATGATTCTTGAAATCTCTTGCAAGGTTCTATTTCTTCTTTCTACAACTTCATTCTGTTGAGGTGTTCTAGGGGCACATAAATTTTGACTATATCCATTTTGAGAAAAAAATGATTCAAACTCATAATTTTCAAACTCACAGCCATGATCACTTCTTAAGGATTTAATTCTAATTCAACTAATATTTTCTACAGATTTGGAATATTTGATAAAATGAGAGAAGGTTTCACTTTTGTGAGCCAAAAAGAAAGTCCAAGTATATCTAGAAAATTCATCTACAAGAACATAAACATAGTGCTTCCCATTTAAACTAGAAACTATTTATGGTCCAAAAATATCCATGTGAACCAGTTCGAGAGGTTGAAAATTTGACACTTCTTTCTTTGGTTTGAAGGAATTTTTGTGTTTCTTTCCCTGGATTGAACACTTAATCATTCAGAAACTCAAGTTTGGGTACCTCTTTGACTAAGCTTTTTCTATTTAACATTATAAGAGAGTGAATATTATAGTGTCCTACTATATTATTCCAAATCCAATACTCTTTGTGAAATACACTTAAACATGAATCATTTTGAGAGACTAAATAATCTATGTTAATAGAGTATACATTTTCATTTATTAATGAAGAAAACACTAATTTGTTTTTAGAATTGAAAAATTTCCAAGCATCATTTTAAATTTTAAAATGAAATCCATCACCACATAGTTATAAAATACTAAGAAAACTATTTTCCAATCCATCAACAAAAATTAATTTAGAAATTAAAACTGAGTTAGAGTTACCAATTTGGTCAAGGCCAATGATCTTTCCTTTGTAATTGTCACCAAAGGTGACATTTCCACCATCAATTTTTATTAAATTTTTGAAGAGTGAATAGTCTCCTTTAATGTGACTTGAACACCCACTGTCCAAGTACCATAAGCTTTTACAGGAGTTACTTAAGTATCTTTCCTACAAAATAGTCAAATAAAACATATTTTGGTACTCATACTCGTTTGGGTCCAGTAATATTAGTGACTAGTTCTTTAGGAACCCATATCTTCCTCATAGGTTTCCTATAATCATTATGTAAAGTAATTGAAAAATAAACTCTTTTTGGTCCAGAAAATCTTGAAGCAGTAGAGAGTGTATCATAATTTTAACTAGTTGATTTTTTTCCAGAACTAAGAGTAAATTTGTATGTCCTAAATTTAGAGACAAAATCAGTCCTTCTGAAATTTCTTTTACGAGGTTGATAGCCAATACCAATAGAATATTTAGGAGAAATATATTTACCCAGAATTTGTACTAGAGTATCATTAACATTAGTAAACCTTTCAAGATCCTTTTTCAATTTCTCATTAGATAGCTTTAGTTCATTATTTTCTTTGAGTAATTGATCATTTTCTCCCTTTCTACCGTAAGTTCAGGTTTAATATTTGAGGTAATAGCATGTTGTTTCTTTAAGGATTTGTATTTATCTTTTATTTCGTTACATGTATCCTAAAGCATATTACAGTACTCAAAAATTTCTTCATTAGACATATTTTCAGAGTCAAACTCATCTTCAGAATAATTGGAATTATGTACAAGATATTCCATTGTTACCTCAGATGTGTTTTTCATAAAACACATATTGGATTTGTTAGCCTATTCATCATGTGAAGATTATGAGTCACCTGAAATGTCCTTAGAATCAATTAATGTTGCTTTCATTTCCTTTTTATACTTTATATATTTTTACACATACTTCCTTTTATACTTGATCTTGGGACATTCAGCCTTTACATGTCCCTTTCGCTTACATTCATATCATACTATCTCATCAGACTTGTTACTTCATTTCCAATCTTTCTTCCAGCTTCCCTTTTGATCACATATTCCCTTAAAGTTAGGATTTCTGAAAATTTTATTCTTATTGTAAAATCTCTTTAACCTTATGGATAATTGATCCATCTCTCCATCATTGTCAGGTGATGATTTTTCACTACTGGGAATTTCTACAAAGGCTTCCAATTTCCCTTTCTCTTTGTGTTTAGAGGTGGTGGTCTTAAATGCAACAGATTTTCATTTGGGTTCATCCTCCTCTTCCTTGTTGACTTTCATCTCCTCTTAATACATCATTAGTTTCCCAATGAGTTCTTTTACAGGTAAATTTTTTATGTCACATGACTCTCTAATAGAGACAGAGGTTTCTCTCCATCTATCAGGTAGGCATATGAGAATCCGCATAATTTGTTCTTTGGCAGTAAATTCTCTCCTAAGGGAGACCAATTTGTTGAAAATTTCATTGATCCTAAGATACATATCAGAAATAGGATCTCTAGGTTTCATTTTAAAGTTATCATATTTAATTGTATAAGTATTAAGTCTCATTTATTTCACACTATAAGTTCCTTCATGTGAAACAGACAAAGTATCCCAAATTTCATGGGTAGTTTTACATGCATAAATTCTATTAAATTCCTCATCTCTTATGGAGAAATATAAATCATTCATGGATTTTCAATTTTTATTGTAATAAGTCTTGGTTGGTTCATCCCATGCGATTCTATTACTAGCAGGAATCTTATACTCATCTTTAATTGAAGACCAGATTCCAAAACCCATACTTTCTAAATGCATTTTCATTTTAATTTTCCATTGGGAATAATTAGTTCCATTAAAGAATGGTGGTCTGTTTGTTAAAGAACATTCCATTCTATTATCCATAATAAAGAACTACTGTGAAAGAGCTATAAATTTATAATTAATAGAAATTTACAGATCTTTAAAGTACAACTGAAATCACAGTTGAATAGGGTCAAAAATAGAGTCTTAAAACAACCTATAAAACCAAATGTTGGTAGAAGTAGATTACTAAAGAGGGGGGTGAATTTAGTATCTATTAAAAATTTCGGTTTTAAAGGGTTTCTTAAAAAGGTTCCCCAATAAAAATAAATACAGCCCAGTTAATCAAAGTAATATGGTTATTAAAGTTTGACTATTTAAATAACTTCTCATAAGATATATTAGTTCTCAATAATTTTAATATCAGTTATTAAAATTACTTTTGAAGCTATTATAATAAGGAAAATCAATTAAAACTTCTTTACAAGATTAACTATTAAATCTAGTTTAGTGATTTCTGAATTATTTAGTAAAACAGAAAAAACTAAATCAAACAACATAGGGGATATAAAATAAGTGGTTCAGTATCAAGCTAAGACCTAATCCACTTCACTTTATGATCACATACCACTAAGCAGTTTATATTAATAAACTTAATCCACACCCTAGATCAGGATAAACAACAGTACAAAGGACTATCCAGGTCACATGACCTCTTCCACAGGTCTTCATGGGTATGAAGTATCAGTTCACACAGGGACCTCTTCCACACTTATCTGCGGTAATAAAAAAGTGTAAAAATGTGTGAGAGGAATAATATATTGTATCTTATAGTTTAATACAGGATAAAATTTGTGTTTTTATACATACACATACACTGCTAGAAAGATAAAAACAATACACAACAAAGAAAAAATGATGATATGAGGTTAGAAGTGCTATAAGTGTTAGTCTATGTATCCCTGGACTTCTAGGATGAATCAGATGTAAGAATTGAGTCCTCTCATGAAAAATAGAGTATCGCCAGTCAGGTGCTCTAGTTTCCAGTTAGATCTGGATCATGTTCTTCATGGAGTTGGTATTGTGAATATTTTCTAGAATCTAATCTTTGGTATCCCAGTGATTGCTTCTTGTGTTATTCAGATGTATTGAGTTTCATGTGTTGATTATTTTCTCAAGAATAATTGTGCTTCTTCGTTATCATGCACACTTGTTTCTCTATCCTCTCATTTTGTTTCTAGAAATGTTGTTCTTTTTATTCTTTGTGTGCATGTGTTGGAGCAGATAGGATGCATGTATTCTACACCTCATACCTCGTACTGTCAGGTGACATGTCTACAAAAAAACATTAATTATTTTAGTGCATTTAAAAGCTTCAAATATAACCATTATAGATTAAATTCAAAAACAAAAAAACCAATTAAAAAATGGTGTCACATTCTATCTGAAAATGGTGTCTCCATGAAACGGTGTCTCCTTGAAACAGTGTCTCCTTAAAATGGTGTCCCCTTCTTTTCCTTTGAGTGATGAGACAATCATGATGGCACAGTTGTATAGAGATCAGGAACTGGTAGAATGGATGTGGTGTCTGGTCACGGTGTATGGTCACGGTGTCTGGTCACGGTTTCTAGGTCATGGTGTCTGGTTACGATGTTTGGTTCATAGTGTTTGGGTCACGGTGTCTGGGTCATGGTGTCTGGTCATGGTGTCTAGGTCACCATGTATGGGTCACGGTCTCTAGTAACGGTGTCTGGGTCCTTTTCCCGAAAAACATAACCGGTGGCAGATTCATGGTTTCTCTAACTTAGTAAAATATTTGTACATAGACTTAAATAGTGATATTCATAGAATGGATTATACTCAATCATTTATCAATGAAATCCATTATAACACAAATTAAAAAATAGGTTACAATAATTATTTAAGGCATAAAGAAACCAACCATCCATACACATGATTTGAGATATATTAAATAGGATTAACAAGCTTTACAGAAAGTATATGAATTGTGATCATTAAAACATGATTAACAAAAAAGGATTCCAACAATATAAAATTTGAACTAAACATTATTTGTATAAGAAAGTGAATGTACAAATGAAACAAACAAATCATCCTACCAAACCTAAAAACCAACTAACTCCATGTCACCCTGCTGATCACTCTCTAAAATAATGATCACACATCGTCCAATGTGCTTGAACTCAATATGAAACCTTCACAAGGGATAAAAATAGAATAAGACTATAGGTTTGTGTATCAAAACTCATTAGGTTAGCCTAATATTATATTCCCAATGCACTACCTTTAAATAAAAGACACATCCATTTACAAGTTTTAACTACAATATATAAAAGTATTTTTTTGACAATATTTCATTCTATAAAAGTTATCAAACAAAATCTTGCATGTTTTATAAACAATAATTCTAGTAACAATTTTCAAAGAGATGCAACATCAAAATGAAAACAGTTTTCTAGAGGGATGCTTTAAAGAAAGTAAACTTTTAAATAAAACACACATGATACTTAATTTTTTATCCAAACCCACCATATTTTGATGGTGAATACAATATATCCAAAGAGCATTAATCACAAAAACACCCCTAGGCACTAGTTCATTGTGGGCCTCAGGTACCTCATATCTCGGTGTAAAAGTAACCATAAAAAATATTCATTCTCATACATGATCCAATAGTATGGAACAATAACCCTAACCCATTGGTCCCCAACATCATTATCATAGTTTAGTTAGTGTTTTCATCATCAAACTTACTATGTGAAATAGGGACAAAACCACTCTAGATCATTAGCATACTAGTAAAAGTTTTCCCACCATGATACTTGGGTTTCCCTCTTTGTGCTCAATCAAGTTCCACATATTATTAAATAAAGTTTTCATATCAAAATTCCTTTCTACAAATCATACACACACTAAACATCATGTAAACATGTTTCACATTTCTTTTACGAATCAATAAACCACTTGAAGTTTCATAAAACAATTTAAATAAGTATAACATATATTTGTACATAAAATTCATTTAAAAATGCATCTTTAAGGAAAAATGCACACCAATACCATATAAAACCATATTTTTTATTCCCAACACCTTTCAATAAATCAATTTAATGAATCATAAAATGACCCTAAATGATACAACATAGAATACACATGAAAACCATTTTGATATGAAAAATGTGAAACGATATTTTAAGAATTCTTCATAAAAACAACATTTATCAAAGGAACCAATTAAAATATTCATAAAGAGGTGTAATCACACCATTGTAAGCAAAAAAATACTTAAACCCCTTAAAAAGTAAAGTTACACATTCCAGGCCCATCCATTTCTATAAAGATTCCAAACATTACATTTATCAAGAACACATGCCAAAACACCCTAAAAACCCATACTATTTACATTATAAAACAAAAAACCAGATTTTAACCCACATAATGAACCCAAAAACATTGATTCACATGCTTCAAATATTTTTCATAATCCAAATCAATCATTTTATATCACCTTGAGAACACAAATTCAAACTGGGCACTTTCCAAAAAATGAGGCATGCAACATTTAATAAAACAAATTCTATTTAACACTAAAAAGGTTATAAAACCAAATTTTCATGAAAAAAATTTATTTAAATCTCAAAAATGGGTTCTAAACATCACAAATATGTGAAAAGATAACATAATATTTAGATGAACACTTGGTGTGCACTTTTATAACAAAACCACACTACTTTTCACAAAACAAGGCATAAACACCACTTTGCACACCAAATAAAGTTATTAAAGGCTTATAAAACAATACTCAGAATGTGTAGAGGGTAAAAATACCATGAAAATTATGAATAATAAATAAAAAAGCACAAGTGATATGGGAAACCTACCTCAAAACCATGGAGGAATGGAAACGCACACCCGATATCACTTTCTGAGGGTTTACAAACCCTAAACCTATAAAGACTAGACATAAAAGAACAAAATAGTTATCATAAATCATGGGATAATATAACCCTTGGTCTTTTATGATGAAGGGGGAAGAGAAACCCCATATAAATTGGAAGGAGAATGAATAGGGAGAAGAGAAGAGAAGGAAACTCACTTTGGAAAGTAGTCAACCCTTTATCTTACTTTAGATATACACCAAATGAGGAAGGGGAATGGATTGGGAAGCCGTGGTAGACCTCCTTAGGTCTTTATGAACTAGTGGAAAGAAATTTGGGAGTAAACGGGGGTAAAAATTTTAAGGGAGAAAATATGGAAAATTAAAAAACAATTGGGAAGGGATGCACGATTAGGCCGCACGATTACCCCTAAGTGGATGCAAGCCCATACTCTGGACATGAATTAGGTTTTATACCTACTATATGGTTACCCCTAATTCACTGCATGGTTGTGCACCAACTATTCGCAAGCCCTTATTAGGCCAAAAATTTTATCTTTTCTCCAAAACTACCAAACAAACCACGGGGAAACAAATAGGGAAAGAGTAAGAAAAGAAGAAACTCCAAAAATAAACACCCATCACACCCAGAACCTAAGAAGAAGACCAGGATATCCAAAAAAACGGATCAAAAACAAAACATTAAAAATTGGGTGCGACACAAGGTGAATGGTGCACATATCATCCACTCTATAACTGTGAATGTCTAATTTTAATCTGGATCTACCCACTCTTTTTTATCTAATGACATTTCTATTGGTATCAAAGTTACACCATTATAATAAGATATTTCATTATAATTGAAACCTACTTATGGTATGATGATCACATATCAATTATATGATTCTTTTCCAGTTGTTATTTATTGACTTTTCTTATTACAAATATTATTATTCTCACCCTGGTTGAATTTGATGTTATCTTAGTCATGGAATTTTTTTAATATATAAATAACACATTAATATCAAATGAAGGTATGTTACATTTTATGATAAAAACAATCATATGATCATCTGTCAATATGATGAAAAATATTAATTTCAAATGAAAATCACATTGATTTTATGGGACATGATTTCTTTTCAAAAGGGATTTCATTCACAAATGGTTGGGGTGAAAAAAACATCAATGATATGCCCATTTTTAGGACTTTGTTGTTGAATTTTTGAAAGGGATACCTAGTAATCCAATAATATACCCAAACATGTAATCCCAGATCTGATGCTAAACTCATAAACTTTATATTTTCATCTTTGGTACTGATAATTTTGACCCAATTTTTTCTTTCATCTAATCCTTACAACATAAAAAGGAAAATCTAAATCACTTCTATTATGAAGGACCATTTAGTTTTAGATAATTATGACAACCTCTTACATAAATAGTACCCATGACATAAAATTATTATTTCTCCCACTTAACCTAGATTTAATTATTTCACATTAATTCACCGTCGTCAAAAAAATAGAATTACTTCTAGAAATAATTCTTTTAAACTCATTTTTTATAACCTTGAAAAGAAGAAACATAAGAAGGTTGAGATTAAATTGTCATTAATGGTACACATATGCATTAACAATTGAAATTCATAAATGATACTAAGCTATACAGAAGGATAAGATGAAATAATCAGATTTCATGAGTGAATCATAACATAACTCATTCCCATCAATACCTAAATCAGCAATCATGAAATAAGGTACAAGGGTTCAAAAAAATAATGTGTCATAAAAATCAATAAACATGATCCATGTGATATCAATTTTGATCAATAGAAACATTATAAACCCATGTAATTCATAGATAAAACTTTTTTTTATATTGGAACATCATTATCATAGAACAGTTAAAGAACTCTTATAGAACCATTACAAATGGAATAACCATATGATCAACTTCCAATGTAATTATCCAAGAACATAATCATTACCCAATGCATTGGTAAAATATCTTGGTTCACCCATTGTATAATCTATAATAGGCTCCCTTGGTGCTATATGGGTGCACCCATTAAAAAAGTAATGTCCCAGAACCCCAACATGAATAACATACAAATAGATTTTATTTCATCATAAAAAACATAGGAATAATTATTATTCAATTAAAAACTTGATTAACCCTTGGAAAAGAAATGATTTTCATGTCAATATCTTTGAAACATGATTAATAAATGGAAAAGAAATGGATTCCATAATAATTTCATTCAAACATGGATAAATCTTTTAAAAGAAAAAGGTTCCATAAAAATATATTTGAAACAATATTATTTAATACATATAATGAATGAGGATGGTATCATTACAAAATATCCCCTCTAGAGAATAAATGACAATAAGGTATTTTGGGTGTTGATGAATGAAAATAAAATTAAATGATACTTAATTTTTTGAAGAAAATAACCTTTTCATTTAGAAAATAATTTTTTATAAAATAAAAATTCACAATATATTGTTAAAATATATTTCCTTGAAAAAACATTGGAAACATATAAAGGAATCTTTAACAAAATTGTTTCCAATATTTCATGGGGAAACTATACTTTACATTTTTAAAAACACTTTTATAAAATGTTGAAAATAATTTTATTTTAAAATTACCTTTAAAAAATATAAAGGAATATTAAAAAATATTGGTCATTATAGAGGGATATTCTATTCATTTCAAAACTGGAAAAACCAAGATACCTTTTACATTTTCTATAAAAACCAAATGGGCATTTTTTGGAAAATGACCTGAAGATTAAATTAAATTTATTTTTTTAAGAGATAAAAAATGGGTAAAATTTTATTAAATAAATCCTTTGAATTTTTTCAATAAAAGTTTTTGAAAAATTTTTATAAAACATTGTTTTGGAAGAAAAAGGGGTTTTATCGAAGAGAGAAATCTAGATGATTCTTCATAAGAACATTCTTCTAAACAATTAAGTACATAAATAGAGTAAAATGAAGGTAAAATATTTATTTTGTTGACCTAACCAGAGGTTAAGAAAAATTAATAAGAATTATTTAGAGTTATATCACAATATTTGAACATTGGATAATTAATCAGAGACAATCCTATTAAAATAAGAAATTATAACATAAAACACTTATAACTTTTATAACTTAGAATCATACGAATCAAGAAAAAATAACATTAAATTAAACTAAAAATTCCATGTAAATAAATATATTCATGATATTACATGTAAATTGGGATTTATATACACCTCATAAAATAATGTGTGTTCATACACGATATAAGTTACAATGAAGGCAAATTGAGACAAAAATCTGTTACCACTTTAGTAATATTTTGAATCATAATCCAAAATAAATCATAACAACAAATGAAAATTTAAATTTCATGAAAATAATGATATTCATGATATTTCATGTCATGGTGGAAGTGTATAAATTAAACAATATAAATAATTTGTGAATATAATGTATGTCTCAAAGAAGTAAAAGTTAGACGAGAAAAACCCTTACCACACGATTCTGTTTAGTTGAACCTGATTCGACCTCGTATATAGTGGTTTTAATCATGTTATAAACTTACAAAAAAACCATATTAATATTCATAATATAATATATGACCCTTTAATAACATCTTACCAGTTATTCATTAATAATATTTCTTTATTTTCATTTTTTAGCGTGTTAATTTTCTTGTTTTCTCATTCATAATTTGTTATGAAAGTTCTAGTTTTTTCAACATTATATAGGTCAATAATCTCCAGAATAATAATCCTGAAATAATTATAATATTTATACATAAATAATATTTTTTAATACCAACCATGAAAGTTGGTTTTTATAAATGATGTTTGTTACGATCATGGATATGGTAGGTCATACGTATGCATGAGTAACATTTCTTTATTCAATTGTCATTATGGAAAGATAGTAATATAGACTTTATATTTATAGAGTGATAATAATATCATATATTCCATATTATTTATTTAAATATACCTATATATATCATCTTTGTGGTGTGCAGATGAAAAAAGAGTCACATTGCTTCGTGAATGTGTTATTCCACACGAACAAGAATGTTGTTATCAAATTTTTAGTGTAAAAAAGAATGGACATATTATATTTTATTAATGATAAATATTTCATTTATATCATAATTGTTTTATTTAAATCACATTTATTCATTATTTTTACAGTTATTACCTTCCATGTAAAGTGTTAGTGAAAAATGAATCTCATCGCTTTATGAGGCAGTAGTTCGTCGTACACACGAGCAACGTTATTGTATCCCCAAGGGAATGGAATGTAAAAAGTTATATGTGAATTAATGATTATAGAGGAATAATTAGGTTATAAATATCATATATATACCTTATATCAATCATCATAACCAACCGTGTGAGGTGGTAATGGAAAAACCAATTACATTGGTTCACGATTTGGTAGTGCATCATACACACAAATAATGATTTCATAACCCATTATAAAAAAGTGGGGATGGTTTTTGGTCATTAAATTATTATAAAAAAAAATCTAGTATATTTAATATACTATATATATTATACTATCTTGGGTTAATAATAATTTAATTAGGATGATAATGAAATATAACAAAAATTCTCGTTGAAGAATGTTACCTCTTCTTTGGGTTTCATCCTTGGGTTTTCTCCAAAAGAATTGCTAGGATGGATTTATGATAAAAATATTAATTTGAGGATGATGGGAGGGAATATGAGAAGTAATTTTTTCAGTTCTTTTCTAAACCAGATAGTTTTTAAGGTGTGAGATTGGAAAATAGGGGTGGCCTTTTATAATTCATGTGAGTGGAACACTTTTAAATGTTTTAAATGATTCTATAAAACCCACATTTTTATCATTTAAAAGGATTCCTAAATATTCCATTATTAAACCTAGAAGTGATAAGGTCAATATATTTCTATAAAATGGGTTTTTTTCAAGTTTTTATGAAATTTTACCCTTCACTTTGTTAGTTTAACCCCTTTGTAAATCTATTTTCACTTTAACCATAGTAATTATCTTATTGCTATTTTTACTATTAATTTTGGTAAAAAAATTAATTTAAACACATTTGAAATTATAAATTATTATTATTCCAAATATATAATCTTTTTAACTCAAATTAAATTCCCAAAAATGGAAATTTTAATTTAAAATTAATCCTATATACACAGCAAGAACGGAGGCTTTCAAAGATAAAATGTTCAAAATATTACAATGTCTTTCATATCCAGTTTCAATACAAAATTGGTTCCAATTAACTAAATTGGATTTATAGATATATATTTTAATAGAGTTTAATTTTAAACCAATTTAAAATATAGTTTATATAATTTAAATGAAAAAAACGTTTTCAATTAAAATTCAGTATTTTCACAATCCATCAAAACAATAATATTATAAGAAAAATAATAAAATTCACCTTATTTTTTTTTAATTTTGATTTAAAAAATGAAATATGTTTTGTGAAATAAATTTTTTTAAAATGTAAAGGAATAAATTTAAAATCAAACCCACAGACGCTATGAAAAGTCAAGTTTTCACTATGTGTACTTTTCAAGTACATGATGATTTTATATCAACTATATGTATAATAATAATAATTGTTTGAATATAAATTAAAATTTATGGAAACATAATATAAATATTTCATTTAAAACATAAATAAATTCAGAATTATTTAAATTAATTAATAATGAGAAACATTATTCACTTGAAAACAATTTTAAGGAAAAAAACCCCTTCTTTAATCCAAAAAATAAAATTATAATAAACCCAATATAAAGTTTATTCAAGAGTAATTATGAGAGATAAATATAAATAAATAATACTTATGTTAATTTAAAAAATAGTTTGGAATTAAAATTTCTTTATTTATTGAAAATAAATGATATTTTAAAAAAAACTGTATTTTTCACTTTTCACTAAAAATAATAGTTTTATAAAAATTCTATCATTTTACCCTAAGAAAATTTTGATATTCTGAAATATGAAGTAAATTTATAAAATAAATTTTATAAATGTTATATAAATTTATTATAATATTCTTTTCATTAAAATAAATCAAAAAACATTTTTGAAGAAAATATATTTTTAGAGAATAAAATAACTTTACTAAAAGTTTGTTGATTACATACTAAATGCTTATCAATAATATATATATATATATATATATATATATATTATAAAGTATTTAAAATATTCATACCATCTAATTTATCAGCTATGTTAGGATATAAATATATATCATGGGTTATTTAATCTTGGTGTTTCATGTTGAATACACTGTCAAACATAAAAATCTTAGGGTTGTGTGTGCCACAAGCTGCGGAATAGATTAATGTTTTTAAAAAATAAATATATTGTAAAGTTTTGAGGTGTTACATTATCATCTAATCTAAGTCTTTCATTTCTATTATTCTATAGAAAATAAATTATTATTTTAAAATTTTTGGGTGTTAGATCCTCTCCCCCTTTAATAAATTGTGTCCTTGAAATTAGAACATTATCTCAGTAATCAAAGGATGGATATTTGAAAATTCTTTTGTTGCAAACCCACATCAGAAAAAGGGTTAATAAAATATCTTCTTAATAAGATATAAATATAATTACAATGTTCATATAGATTAACACATAACTAAGTAACCAAATATAAGAACATTTGTGGTAATATAAGAAAAGAATAAATAATTATATAGAGTGATTGAGGTCCTTGATCACAGGAAAGGTAATGATAAATGGAAAGTTAAGTACCTCAAAACCATAAATCTGTGATGATCTAAAATACCATCTAATTCATAAGATATTATATAAAAAAAGTAAATTTTTTTTTCTTGATATTTTTCATCATGTTGAGGAATTATTACACCATCTAAATTGAATACATAGTTAAATATACTTTCTTGGCAAGTTTAATTTCATCCATTAGTAGATTTACACCAAAATACCATCTTTTTATCCAAAAGATGAGAATTCAAGATTAATTCCTCATGCATGAATCCCTAAAATCAAATTTAAAAGACACCATAACCATAAAATGGATAACTATATATTCTTTATATAATTATACTTTAAGGAATACAAAAATGGTTAGCACATGGTATGATAAGTCCCAAAATCAATAAACCTTCATGTGATACTTTAATCTTAAAAATTAAATAGTAATACCCAAATTTGAAAATAAACCATTACATAACCCAATATCCCGAATAATTATAATAAACTAAAAATTAAAAATTGGTTTAACCTCAAAGGGTATTTTATATATTTCAGATTTTAATACAAAAATATGGTGATCTTCTTTTGAAATAACATTAATCATAGAGTCACAAAATCAATTTTCAATTCAGTGTTTATCTAAATTATAAAACTTTTTTTCTCAATATAGAATATTATATAATCCAAAAATTATACCAATGCCTTAAATTTTATATCCATAAAATTTAAATTAATACATAATGTTAAACTATGTCTGTAAAAATACATCAACCTACAAAAAAATATCATAAAATGTGATCAATCACCTCAATATATCGATGCTTAAAACCTCAATGGGGTGTCTAAAACATTGACTAATTATTATCCTTAAGTTTATAGTCCTATGACGGTATCCATAACTCTTAAGATAACCTCACATGAAAACATAAAAATATTTAATGTAATCTAAAATGACATTTGATACCAACTATAATAGACCTGAACCTGCACTCCCAATGTCGAGGATGATATCATAAACAATACATTTTCAGAATTGATACTTATAATTATGATTGAATTTTTATATTATCCAAACCATTCAACATTAAAAGGAAAAACTAAAACACTTAAATCCTCAAGTACCTTTTTGGTTTATATTTTTATAGAATTATGGAAACATCATACATAAATAATACCCATGATATTAAATTAACATTTATCCCACTTGACCCATCTTTTCATATTTCACATCAATTCATCATTATTATCCATATGAAATCCCTTATAGATGTAATTAATTCAACCTCAATATTTATAACCTAGGGAAGATGAAAAATAAGAAGGGTGTGCTCAAATTTTCAGTAATGGTAATTATAATCATTAACAATTGAAATTCATGAATGGTTATAAAAAGTACGTAAGGGTATGATGACATAATCAGAGTGAAGGAGACAATAATAAAAAATCATACACATAGATCCATGAATCATTAATCATGTAATATTCTATAAGTCTTAAAAAATAAATATTCATAAAAATAAATAATCATGAGCCACATGATATTAATATTGATCATAGGAAACACTATAAACTCATGGAAAGAGTAGATAAAATAAATTGGTAACTTGGAACATCATAATCATAGAATATTTAATGAAACCTTATAAAACCATTAAAAATGTAATAATCATACTTTTGACTTCTAATATAATTTTTTTGAGAACATAATCATTACCCAATTCATTGGAGTTCTATCTGGGTGCACCCATTTTATAATAGATAACGAGCTCACTAAGACCAATTTGGAAACACCCATTGTATAAGTAATATTCAAGAACCACAACATGAATAATGTACAAAGAGATTTCATTTCATCATAAAACTCATAGAAATAATCATTATTCCATTTATAACTTGATAAAACCTTGGAAAAGAAATTTTTTTTATCTAAATATCTTTGAAACGTTATTGAGTCATAGAAAAGAAACGTAATACATATTAATCTCTTTGAATGATGTTTAAACTATGGAAAATAAATGGGTTCCATAGAACTCTATTTAAAATAATATTAATAAATCAAAATAAAGATTGATGTTTGTATAAGTACAAAATATTCCCACTGAAACATAAGTAAAAAAGGGTTTTTGATGTTGATAAATGGAAATAAAATTAAAATAACAGTAACTTTTTTTGAGAAAAATAACCATTTCATTTTAAAAAACAATTTTGAAAAATTAAAAAATCACAAGGCATTTTAAAAATCCTTTTCTTTTAAAACAACCATGGAAATAGATAAAGGAATCTTTATGAAATCATTTAAAACATTTCATGAGGAAAATATCCTTTACATTTGTAAAATAATTTCATTTAAAAATATTATTCAAAAAATATAATGGAATCTTCAAAGAAAAAAAATTTATGATGGTGGGAAATTTGTTTATGTTTTATGCATAAAAAAATATTTCTTTCACATTTTCAGTAAATTCCAATGTACATTATTTATAAAATGACATGAGGATTACTTTCAAAAAAAATTAACAAGTTAATAATGGGATAAATTTTCTTTAATAAATACTTAGAATATTTATTAAAACATTTTTTAAAACATTTTTAGAAAAAAAAATATTTTGGAGGAAAATGGGTTTTCGATCGAAGAGAGAAATAAAGATAATTTTTCTTAAAAACATTATTTTAAACTCTTGAGTACATAAAGAGAGGAAAATGAAGGGGAAATATTAATTCTCATGATATTAATATAATAGAAGAAAATTTAGTAATAATTAATGATATTTAGATCATAATATTTCAATATTGGAGACTTTATCACAAATAGTTCCAGTAAATGATGAGATTATAATGTAAATCTCTTACAGCATTGGTAACTTTGAATTGTAATCCCCATGAAAGGTTAAAATTAAATGTGTATGAAAATAACAAGAGAATAAATAAATTAATTATATTAAATATAAATTTATCTATGTATAAACCTCATAAAATAATATTGTTTCATAACATGAAAGAAGTCTCAAAGAAGGAAAATTAAGACACAAATCCCTTACCGCATTAGTAATCATTTGAATCATAATCCAAATAAATAAAAATAATAATAATAAATTAAACATTATGTATCATGAATAAAATGGTATTCATGAATAATCATCTAAATAAGGAATTTTATACACAACACAAAAGAAATAAGTGGTGAAACAACATATGGATCACAGAAGTAAAAGTGGGATGAGAAAACATGTTACCTCACACTTTCTTTTGGTTGAACATGATTTAACCCCAAGTATATTTGTTTTATAAATGTTATTAATTTATTTAATAACAATAATAATATTCATAATATCATATATTATCCTTTTATAACATTTTATCATTCATTCTTTAGTAATTTTTTATTAGTTTCACTGTTTCGGGTGTTAATTTCCTTATTTTCTCATTCGTGCTATGTTTTGAAAGTTCTGGTTTTTGTGAATATAATATAGTTAGATTAACTCAAGAATAATAATCATTAAATAATTATAATATTTATTCATCAATTATACTTTTAATACCAATCATGAAGGATGGATTTTAGAAATGAAGTACGTTATGATCATAGAGATGGTTGGTCGTACGAATGCATGAGTAACATTTAAATATTTTAATGATCATTATGGGAAGGAGGTAAGTAATATTTTATACTTTCATAGTGATAATTATATAATATTTACCGTATTATTTCTTTAAATATATAAATTTATATATCATCCTTGTGGTGTGGTGATGAAAAAGGAGTCACGTCGCTTCGTGCAGACGGTAGTCCATACGTACACAGACGATGTTGTCAACTTTTTAGTGAAAAAAATAAAACAATATATTATCATTATAGAATGATAAATATGTTATAAATTTAATAATTATTTCATTTATATCACATATATTTATTATCATTACCATTATTATATTCAATGTAACATCTTAGTGAAACAAATCATATCGCTTCGTGAGGCGATATTCTGATGTGCACACGAGTGACGTTATCATATCATATACAAAATGGAATGTAAAAAAGTTATATATATGATATAATAAATAAAGAGGTATAATTATATTATAAATTTCATATATATACTTCATATCAATCATTATACCCAACCATGAGATGTGGTAATGGAAAAGAGAATGACATCGGTTCGTGAGGCGGTAGTTGTACACAGGAATGATGATTTCATAACCCATTTGATGGAAGTGAATATTTTTGTAGGTAATTGAATTATATTAGAAACATAAAAGAATATTTATTATACTAATTATATTTTATCGTCATCATTTAATAATAATTTAATTAGGTAGAGAAAGAAGTAAAATAATAGTGTTGATTGACAAACGTTATCTCTTCATCGGGCATCCTCCTTAAGATTTCTCCAAAAGTATTAATAAGATAGATTTATGCAAAAAATATGTATTTTATTAGGATTTTATAGAATTTATGAAGTTATTTGGGTGTTTATTTTCAGCTATAAATATGTTTTAATGTGTTAAGAATAAGGAAGAGTAGGTGGACTTTTATAAGTGAGGTGAGTGGCTCACTTATAAATTTTTTAAATTATTAAATCATACCCATGTTTATATCATGTAACAGGCTTCAAAAATGGAATATTACAGATAATAGTAGATATAAGGTTGAAATATTTCCTTAAAAATTTGTGTTGTACAAGTTGGTAGGTCATTTTTACCCATATCTTCTTAGTTTAACCCCTAATAAATCTATTTGTACCTTAACCGTGATAATTATTTTTTTCACTATTTTCAATATTTATTTTGGTAAAAATTTAATTTTAAATTATTATAAATTATAAATTAATTTTATTCAAAATAATAAATCCACTTTTCTAGATTAAATTCACGTAAGTTGAAAATTTTTATTTAAAATTAATCCTGTAAATGCTACGAGAAAGTGGGGTTTCAAAGACAAAATGTTCAAAAGTTTATAAAGTTTTTATATCCAATTTCAGTATGAAATTTTTATAGTGAAAAAAATTGGATTAATATATATATATATGAACTAATTTTAATTTAAAACCAACTTAAAGTATAATTTATCTTTATAAATTAGTTAAATGAAATGACATTTTGAATTAAAATTCAGAATTTTTTACTCTTCATAAAATTATAATATTATTAGTCAAATCCCAAAAATTAATTTAATAAAAATTTTAAATTTTTATTTTAAAAGTTAATTTTATTTATTCCAATAAATTTTCTATAAATTTAAAATTTAAAATTTAAAAAAATCACCGAAGACGCGACGAAAAAGTGGGTTTTCCAAAAGTTTATTTTTCATATACAATATGATCTTATATTAACTCTATATGTAATAATAATCATTGTATGAATCTCAATTAAAATTTATAAACATATAATATATAATTTCCTTTTAAAAAATCCCCATTGGGTATTATTTTAATTAATTATAATGAATAAGAAATATACTCTTTGAAACAATTTTCAAAAAAAAAAACCTTTTTCTAAAGATAAATAGTAATTATGTTACTTTAAAACATAATAGGGAATTTAAATTACGTAATTTACTGAAAATAAATGATATTTTGTGTTCCTCCTCTAAGGTGGCATGTGTTTGGGTGGTGTGGAAATGGTGATTTACCATTCCTTTGTTTTGACCCATTTAGCATCATTATCCTTTAAAGAAGTTTGAATTAACCCTGTGGGGAACCGTTACTCCCAACAGGTGATTGAGTGGGGGTCAATCACTCATGAAACCAGTCCTTCTTGGATATAACTTCCTCAGATTGTCTCTAACAGGTTCATTCATGGAGCCAAGAACGCTCAATGGACTTTGTATCCGTGATTCATGGACCTGCTTTACAAAGGTAGGTTCTCATTGGCTAATTATTTGGCCAACGACACTTGAGGACTCCATTGGTCAAGAGGATGGATGGTCAGGCTCACCGCACCATTCTGGGGGAGGATTGTTTCCAATTCTAGGACACTCTTATAGATTTAAGTTGTGTTCATATGTTCGTGAATCCTTCATTCATTCCCAAAGAGTGTGTCCATGGGCTACCCTTGGTTTCCAAAATCATCATAAGCATGTATATGTTTGATTCCATAGAGGTGATTCTGACTTATCCGTATTATGAGGCACTCTAGATTTTACCATCATACGGGGGGCGGAAGGTGACTTGACATTAGAATCAAGCCCACAATGAGGGCTTCCTACATATCCTTAGGAGAGGAATCAGAACCCACATAGTTCGGAGGTGTGGGGATTACACATGGAAGCTGCCCATTTGACGGGACATGGTTGGATGGACCCTTTATGGACGGGCATCCATTTGAGCTCGGTTCTTCTGACAGGCATCCTATGTATCCTGATTTGGTCAAGAATCATATTTCTCATAGTTCAGAAGCTATGGCGATATTGTAATCCTTTCAAACCTCTAAGCCCATGGGAGTCATGTTCTGTGTGAGAAACAAGAGGATGTGAAAGATTCGACAATGCACACACCTCCTCCCCTATTAGTGGGGGAGGGAGATCCCATGGTGGAAGAGGTCGGGGTGACCGTGGGAGAGGGTATGACCAACAAACCCTTTAATGTAAGATTACATTAAATTTCATGAGACCCGACCTCAGAAGATTGGAGACTTACCTCAGTGGGAGGGCCCTGGAGCACATTCTGGAAAGGGGAGGAGTTTCATCCTTGCCAAAGGGGGGAGAGAACATTACCCTTTTGACTGATCACTATTCCCCATTAAATGGAAAAGCTAGTGATCTCCCCAAATCCCAAGAATGGGGAGGTTCACGTCGGCATCCCAAGGTTGAACTCCAGGTTACCATGGGAATGTAGCCTTACAGGCATTCTCAAAGCCCACACCTTTTTGGGGAGGAACTTCATGACACTACTTACTATAGGTATGAAGACTCAATGGGGCGTGTGGATGTACCCGATGGCCTAGTCATATGGGTCTGGTGGCTTTGGAGGAGGCTTTGGCCTAGTGCTGGGAGACTATTTAATGGAGGGATTTTGGAGGACTAGATGGTAATGGAGGGGTGAGGTTGGAACCGGAGGGAAAAATACCTGAAAAAACCCCATTTTGAGTACTGGGTTCTTATGCGGGATGGGGGGAAGCTCCGAATACCATAGTGGTATGAAGTCAGAGGGACCATCCACGTATTGGTGTGGTACGCAGGCATGGGTATCTCCAACCACGTACCAAAGTAGAATGCAGCTAATCGTGCCACTTTGGGTTGTATCCACAAACCGATTGGGTACACGGTGTTGGGTTCAGCCTGCATAGAGGTCTACTACAGGGAGCACCAAACTAAAATAAGGTCTATGGGTTTACCTTTCGCTGGAATTTCATCCAAGAGCAGTCTTTGGTTTGCAGTTTACCAGTTAGGTTTGCGGTTTTATAATCTTCACTCATTTCACCCATTTTATGGTTCATGGCTGGTTGAACCTATGGTGGAAGTGGCTCACGGTTCGTGCTTTCACTGATGAAATGAAACAAAATATGAAGTGCCACCTCTAAGTTTCCCTCAAGCCTTCGTTGCCCATTCTTCCTTCAATCCCCCTCCCTTCTCTATTCTACTATGCTCTTTTTATAGAGAATCAAAATGATGATATTTATTGGGCACACAAGGCCATTTGTGGAGGCCCATTGAAGTCTTATTCTAACCTGCTGAAGACTTGGTCAACCAGGATCTGTGGGGACTTTGGTTCACGATAATGGTTCATGGAACCCTGCTTGTCTGCTTATTCCGCGAACTGAGGGGTTTGCAGCATGGTGCGTGGATGTTCTTCTGTGCAGTTTGTGGTTTGCCTTTTCTATTGGCCATCGCCTCACAGGCCAGTGGTTCAAGGACTGTCTCTTTCACATACCCTTACCGGTGATGGTACGTAGACAATTTGAAAACTTAAATTTTTCAAGTTCCTTCAAATAAATTCAACTCAATTTGAGTCCCTTCACCTTGATAAACTTGTAGAAGTGCTTAATTCCTTCTACAAAGATATTACGAGGGTATTTTCTTCCCTTAAAGAAATTCTCGGGACCCTACAAATTCCCCCCATAGGAATAGTGTCTATTCGGAATGAAAAGGGAACTATTCTGACACAGAAGTGATCCTAAACAAAAATGGATCGTGGTAGAGAAATAGACCCAGAAGGAGGGGACCACACCTATATCTAAGGGCCCATGTCATTTGTCCTTTACCATTCCTCACGGCGAAAATTTCTCCCAATTTCATGGCCTCCTTCTCTCTTCGTGTATCGTTCTCCCTGCAAAAATAGTGCTCGCGAACTATTACATATGTTCCGCAAACTGATTTCCTCGCTGTTTCCCTATCCGCATACAAAATTTTGGTTTCCTCAAATGTGTTTGTGGAGTTTTTAAGACAAAAAAGGGGTCTTTTCAGAGGATAATTCTACGTTGTTATCTTTCCCTCATACTGAACATATATCAGCGAACGAAAACATTAACCTGGACTTAAAAAATTTAATTTACAACCCTTAAGCATAGACTTAGCCAACACTGGGGTTCTTGCTTTTTTTCTTTCGTGAACCGTTCTATTCGCTAGCCAGTGGTTTGCGAGACAGCGCCACATGGATTTTTCGCACACCATGGTTGTACGTAGTGAATTTCATCCACGTACCATTGTTATAGGTAGCGAACTGCTTATGCATGTTACAGTGTATGCAGAATTCTACTTTCGTGTACCGTTGTTTTATGAACTGTACACAGAGCCTTTGTGGAAATCCTTTAAGTCCTTTAGACATTTTTCCATAGCCTTTATCCAAAAAAATTCTATTAGACTGACTTCTTGTTAGCTTTTGGATGTTCCTATATAGGTTAAAATGGATAGATCACTGGCTATGGACAAGTTGATGAAGAATAGGGCTGCCATGGCAAGGAATAGCGATGATAGCCTTTATACCTATATCATTCCTCTTTATAGTTTTTTGATGGTCTTCTTGATTCCAGAGCTTCTAGCATACTCGTTATCCGTGCAATTGACACTTTACAGCTTTTTTCTTCCTACTGATGTGCCTCTACCATTTCCTGATCCTGACCTTCCTTTCGTCCTCTTAGAGGCACCACAGGATCATGATTGTGCCAATATTTCATCAACCAGAGAATTCATCACCACTCTTATTCAGGAAAACGTTTTCATATTGTGAGGTTCGGCCTGGACTCAAGGGAACCATGGGAACCACAATGGTATCCTAAGACTAGACATCCGAGAATACCCATCCATCATTAGCATTTCTCAAGAAAATCCTAGTGGTGGGTGGAGAACCAAATGGGATTTTTGGGCCAGAAGATGTTTCTCTAATGAGTGGGCCTATGAATTTTGGGTGCATTAGAACTGTCTAGAATCCCCCAACTAGCTAGAGGTGGGGGGATTGCACCAGGCAGTTTGGGTATCTTAGTTTTAAATCTTCTCTCTAGGCGAAGAATTACTGAGTCGTTGTTGTTCAATCACCAACACTTTTCACCTATTGCATGGAGAAGTGGGCATCAGTTTTTTGGACATATACCATGTTGGAGGCCTTCCTGTCCTCATATATATGTACAATAAGTTTCTCCTAGATGTCGCCACATGGAACTACACTGATCACATGTCTCCTTTGACAAAGGAATTACTGGTCATGGTAGCGGGATCACTGGATCATCACCTCGAAGCCATTTCCCTCATCCCATTCGAAGCATGGATAAAGTTATTCTTGTAGGAGAATGGGCCTAGGACAAAGTCTCTCCACAGTCGAACTCACCCAACCCATCAGTCCTTCCAAACTCCAAATTCATACTATGCTTCCCTTGAAGCAGGTTGGTATGCCTCATGGGGATATGAGCTTCAGCCCAACATTTCACTTGCGCTTAGGCTAGCAGGTTTCTTCACCATGTTCTTAAGGGGATGGCTCTTCCAATCTCGTGATGTATACAATGGGATTCGGGCCTATACCTTAATGATGGCGGCCATGCTGGTGGAGGGTTGACCCATTAATTTGGCCCTTCTTACCCTCACCTTGCTTTATGAGTTGTTAAGACAGATTCATAAAGGCAGGTCTCTATGTCGTCTCAATGGACCATTCAAATTCCTTTACGAGTGGATGGCGGAACACTTCCCCTATTATGAATATAGGCATACTGCATGGGTTTCCCATTATGACTTTCATACACCTCTCCTCAACATTTTTATTGTTCGTCCCCAGACTCTAACTATTGCAGATGCAGTCGGGATGTTGAATGAAACTTCTAACTTCTCATTCGCAATGCATCCTACTTGTTATGGATCATTTATAGGTGACAAGGACGGTTATTTGGAGGAATGTGCATACCTCATCAATCTTCGGGACGGTATGCTTACTGCCCATATAGACAGAGTAGTTAATTGCAAACCATACCTCCCCTACCGGTTTTACAGGCAGTTTGGATTCCTTCAATAGATTGTGTTCCTTCCGGTTGTTCATCTAAGGCGAGAATCTCATCCTATGGTTCTCTTTCAATTGTGGCTTATGATGATGCACAAATTTTCTCCTAGAGGAATTATCATTCCTAATATTACAGGGCCCACCTTCCTATAGCTGGAGTATGCCCAACTATGGGTCGATTGTTACCCAGTGGGGACGCTAAAAGAACCAGTTCGGCAGGTACAGAAAACTTTGATTGTTTCTTATCCCATTCTTTCCCCAATAACCACACCACATATTCCCTTTGTCATGAGGGGTGCAACAATCATGCCTTACACCTCTGTCCCTTTAGCAACCAAGATAGATACACCTCCTGCTCCTGCTCTCGTGGTGAGATGGCGCTCGATCCATCATCAAAAGCATTTGGGAGGGGTTTTGTTAGTACAATCCATTTTGGTGGGGAATAATTCAGAATACACCCTCCTATGGAAATTACCCAAGATCTTCATGGGACTAGTATCATCCAAGTATCACCGATCATCCCGAAGGCCGCGGTTATTCCTTTGCATCCGGATCCAGTGGTTGGGCCATCTGAGGGAAAATAGAGTCTCCCACCTTGGGTGACTAGATTTAGGTCCCTCCCCACTCTTATGGTGATGTTTCCTGCTTACAAATGTGTGGTAGTAGAGGAGGATCAAAGTGCTGATGTTGTAGAAAGACATCAGGCAGTGCGCAAAGATTCATGGTGCCATCTGTGTTCTCTTGCCGTGGAGACACCCATGGAAAATCTCACCAATGAGGGTGAAAATTTTCAGTGATTATTTATTGAGATGGGTACTGCAGGATTTGATTACCAGCACCTTCACTCCATTATTTACCAAATTGTCATTGCCCAAGAACACCTCGCCTCCTGGGAGGATAAAGTGACGAGGTTCAATTTTTTCCACTACCAGATGGAATCATTATGGGATATTTTAGAAACACTTGATCATCTGAAGGTGAAGAAAGTGAAGGCTCGTGATTTGGTGGTGGTTTAGGAGGAAGAGTTACGGGAGTGAGAAGCCCATGTAGCTAAGTTTAGGGGAAAATTTTCCTCCTCGCGTGCGAATTATGAATTTGTTCAGAAAAAGGGGTGGGACCTTAAAGTTGTCTTGTATCGAGTGAGTCCAATAGCTAAAGCTGAAATAGAGGAGAGAACTTCCTTGGAAAAGATTATCAATGGCCTGCGACAATCACTCTCCATTCTTTTGGAAAGGTAGAAGTGGGACCTATTGTATATTTGTCCCAAATTATAGCATGTGCTCCCCCCCCCCCCCACCTTTTACTCTAGAGAGACTCTGAATTAGGGATGTTCCTCCATTCTTTCTAAACTCAATGGAACAAATTTTGGATTTTAAAAACCTCTTCTCTGCATCTTCCTATTAACATCACTTCAGGTACATGTTAATTTTGAACCATGAATTGAAATCAGCAAGCTGAGATAACTGAATTGAGCTCAAATATTTTCCTGAGCCAAGGGACTCAGCGAGCATAGTTCAACTATTTCTAAGGTTAAGTGGAATATCTCACAAACTTTTATGTATTTTCCTTTATTACCGTAATTTTTTACTAAGCCTGCTTGATAAGGGCTTAGTGGGAATAACTTGGCTTTTTCTTAGGCCGCCCATTGAGGGTTTTTGACCTAACAAGCTTTAGACCTTTTCTGACGGCTCGATGTTTTTTTGTACTTTTTTTAACAAACCAATTACCTGACTTTTTTTAGAGGTTCCTTCGGTGGATTTTCCCTATGGAAATCATAACGTCTCTTTTTTGTTGTTTTAAGTTCATATTCCTACCAATAAAACTTTATACTAATTTTTTAGGTCAAACAACTCCGATCAATCATAACGGGGTAAGGCCCTGACTCGGGACCGCTAGTCGAGAATGTTCTATTATCCATCAGACATGGGTTATGGATTTTTCTTGACCCTAGATTTATGGAATCTGGACATGAATGAGGCTCAAGAGTTGCTTTTAAGTGTTCATAGGTAAGAAATGAATTTCCTAGAGACGAATTTTCCTTTGATTTATGACCATTTTTTGTGGGTGACATATGTAGAGCCATCAAGGAATGATGTGCATAGTCAATGATAGGTGTCCCCAAGACATTGACCTTCCATTTCTGATGGCCTAGTGGGATTTTCCACACTTTGAATTTGTTTTTATGTTGGGATCCATAGTGGGTGACTAGCTTGAGTGGTGTCGTCTGATAACATTAGGAACATTTACATCAGCCTTGACTGGGCAATCATTCCCACACATTTTTTACTTGTGTGAGGGAGAGTTGGAAAGTTGTCAATTTAGTTAAGATTCTTTTCAATTTTAAGGGAACTTGGTAAGAAGGAGGTACATAAGCCGTCATCCAGGATTTTTATGAATCTTGGGGTGTGACAAGACCTGAATTTCATTTCAGCGTACGGAGGCTGGAAAGGACTCTCCTAGAGATGAATTTGCATTTGATTGATGGCCATTTTTTTGGGCGACGTACGCATATTCACCGGGGTATGATATGAATAGTCAAGAAAAGGTGTCCCCAGGACATTGGACTTCCATTTCCGATGGCCTTTGATGATTATGGAGATTAGGAACTTTCTGAACACTGTGTGTGGCCTTCAACCAGGGGTGCCCCTGGTCATAAGAGGAGGATTTTTAGCTGAACTTCTTCGGGGAAACCTGTAAAAGAGTAGGAAAAATTTTCCTTTTCATGTGGATCAACTTTTCACATGCAGACGAGATATCTTTTTGAAACCTAAAAAGAGACCAGAGGTGAATCGGGCCCATGTGTTTCAATATATCCATAATGTATGAAAGGAGGAAAATGTAAACCATGAATCTGAGGATCCTTGAATCAGGAGGGATGGTATGGGGTTTGGAATCCATGGGAATACTGAGATAGAAGAGTACTCTCCTGGGGATGAATTTTCCCTTGATTAATGGCCATTTTTGTGGGCGACGTATGATGAGCCACCAGGGCATGATATGTATAGTCAATCAAATGTGTCCACAAGACACTGACCTCCCATCTTAGATGGCCTTAGAGGGTTATGGGGATTCAAGATAACTCAAATCACTGAGTTTGGAATATGGAAGGGGTACACAAGGAAATATTGGGGACATTTGGGTTGTGATTTACTCATAGAACGGTGTCCCTTACGCAGGTCTGACCCATATGCAGGCTGAGGTATTTGTTCTATCTTTGGGATACCTGATCGTTTAACATCACATAGCCAGGACACGGGGTTCCTCTCAGGGGATGGAACCATGACATACCTTTTAGGGTTGTGCTTCTAGGACCAAGTTCATAGAATGTTTCCCTATAATGTTATGGTGGATCTCTTGCTAAGACCCCTAAGCTCACGTGAGTTGTGCTCAGTGTGAGAAAAAAGTGATCAAAAGGGTTCCATGGTTACCTTCTAAGAATAGTGAATTCAACATTAGGGAAATTTTTAGGAAAAATCCATTTCTTTGCAGTTTAGAATCATGCGGTGATGATGATTTTGGCTTTGCAGTTTAACGTCATGCGGTGAGAATGATTTTGGACTTGTGGAGGTCTTTAAAAGTTTCAGGTTAATCGCAGTCAGGGTGTTCTAGAATTCCTTAGAAGAGAGTGATGATAAAAGGTGTAAACCATATTCTCGGGGGATACTTGAATCAGGAGGGATGACATGGGTCCTGTAATCCATTATGCATACTGAGATAGAAGAGGACTCTCCTGGGGACGAATTTTCTTTGATTGATGGCCATTTTTGTGGGCGACGTATGTAGATCCACCGGGGCATGATGTGCATAGTCAATCAATGGTTTCCAAAGGACATTGGCCTTCCATCCTATATGGACATGGATGATTGTGAGGATCCATGTTTTCCTGAGGTGTGGAGTGTGACAAATAGGAAAGGTAAGTCTGGGAATGTGAGACTACCCATACCATAATTAACTGTGACTTTCTTAGAGCTTCCATATAGGTCCGACCTGCGTGTGGGGGGGAAGGGGGCATTTTTTTACTGGTGGCTGGTCTAGGATATCGAATCAGAGTATCGCTATGTATCCCATGAGAGAAGGAATCAAGCTACACGTAGTTTTTCATGTTCCCTATACCGATTTAGTCTGGTCCAAATGGTAGGGGCATTTTCATTCTACCTATCACATCGACCAAATTTATCATGTTACCCCATATTTGAATTTCATAAGAGGATCTCCACCACTAGTCCTAAGCTCACATGAGTTATACTTGGTGTGAGAAACAATGAGTGATAAGGGTTTCCCTTATGAGTATGGGTATATAGGGGGTGTGATGAAGTCATTTATTTTTATGATGGGGTTGGGATAGGATCAAAGATTGAGGCGTCACTATATATCATGTGAGGGAAGGAATCAAGACACATGTATTTCTATGAGAGATCATGCAGTTTATTGTCATGTACTTAGGACGTTTCATGCTACGTAGTTTAACGTCTTACGTTGCGGACATATTCATTACAGTTTCATGTCATCTGGAATGGACGATGACTCATAGTTTAAGGTCTTAGAGTTTGGAACCATGATGTGGGGGAATTTTTATGGCTCATAGTTTAGGGTCATAGAGTTTGGACCATCACATTGAGAGGAAACCCACCTTTTTTTGTTTTTTTTTTGTGACTCATAGTTTAACATCATAGATCTTGGAATTTGGCATTGTGGTGATATTTCTAGCTCATAGTTTAAGGTCTTAGAGTTTGGACCTCAACATGGGGACACTTTTTTGTGACTCATAGTTTAACGTCGTAGAGCTTGGACATCATCTTTTGGGGATGGTCCTGACTCATAGTTTAGGGTCATTGAATTTGGACCATGATATGGGATAATTTTTATGTGAAGTATTTATTCAAGAACTTTGAATTTGTGGGAGTCGTGATGAGATTTTTATCTATTGAAATCTGGGTGTATGCTCCATTGGAATAGACTCGATGTATTACATATGGTCTTTCCCACTTTGGCTCAAGCTTTGGGGGATTCCTCCCTAGTATCATCAGGGTTCTGATGACTAACACAATTTCTCCTTTGAGCAAAGATCGAAGGTGAACCTTTTTGTTGAAGGCTCATTCAATTCAGTTTTGGTAGATTTCCAAATGGTGCAGAGTGTGCAGCCTTTTCTCGTCTAGATGATCCAACTCATTAAACCATCTCTAGGACTGCTCGTCTGTAGAAAATTGATCACAAATGGCCACACGAAGTGAAAACACCAAGATTTCGATAGGTAACACTTCCTCTACCCCGTATACTAGTGAGTACAAGTTTTCCTTGGTGGTGGTGCGGGTCGTGGTTTGGTAAGCCCACAAAGCATGGAGAAGCTTTTCCTGCCACGATTTCTTATCCTTATCAACCATAATCTCGAGTATATTGGACAGAGTCTTGTTGAAATCCTCTATCTTCCCATTGGTTTCCGTGTGGTAGTGAGATGACCGATTAGCTTTGATTCCATACTCCTGGTAAAACTTTTCCAACTCAACAGAGTAGAAGTTGGTGCCATTGTCCATCAGTATTGTGTGAGGGACACAAAATATGGTAATGATGTTGGCCTTCACAAAGATAATGATGTTTTTCACCCCAACTTCTTTAAGGGGTATAGCTTCATCCAGTTTATAAAATAAGTTGGTTTTTATGAGTATGAACTTGAATAGTCTCGCTGTAGTGGGAGGATACGGTCCCACAACATCCATCCCCCAGAAGACGAAAGGCCATGAGTATTTAGCTGCATAAAGCAACTCCGAGGGGGGCAGTGTATGAAATTATCATAAACTTGGAAGTAATGGAACTTCTTAGTGAAAATGGGGAAATCCCATATCATGTTGGTCCAGTAATACCCAAGCCTCTGGATTTAGTGAGAGAGCTTGGTTTTTGATTGGTGTGCTCCACAAGCTCTGACATTCACTTCTTTCATGATGGAAGTAGTCTGTTCTCCATCAATGCACCTGAGAAGGACTCCATCGAGGCCTCATTTGTAGAGAACCTTCTCTTGGTTCACCCCATTATAAAGGGTAAAATTGAATGCTCATCTTCATACCTAGTCCCTTTCATCCCTAGCTAGTGGTAGTTCCCCGTTCCGATGGTAATTTGTAATGGGTGTCATCCAATGGGTGGTAAGACCATGAGGCTCAGGAACAGGGCTAATTTCATCAATTTCCTCCATATTTCTTTGGATGAATGACAATACCATCTAACGGTGAGCAATGGTAATTACTGTTTCATCCCGATCGGGATCGGCCAAGGTTGTGGCTACATTTACCAAAGTGTCGGCTTGAGAATTTTGTGACCGAGGGACATGAGTCAATGTTGGTTCTGATAGAAATTCCACCATTAGTGCTCCAACATTGTTCATTAAGGGAACCACAACTTATTTCTTGATACCATAGTCACTATTAACCAATTTTATGACTAGATCTGAATCACCCTTTCTTTTTAGGTGTTTGGCTTGCACTTGGAGTGCGAATTCTAGGATTACAATGAGGGCCTGATACTCCGATTCATTGTTAATACACCATTCTAAAAGTATGAAAGAGTATGGAAAGATGGCCTTTTTAGGAGATACGATCACAAATCCCAGCCCCACTTTATTGATCTTGGGATCCTCCATCCTTTTCCCTATCTGGATTTAGGAATCACTGTCAAAGTACATTTCCCACATTCGGGGGTTCTCTTAGAAGAAAAACACTTCTTCATCTAGATGGTCGGCATCCAACGGTGTTGTATCTTCTGAGGGGTGCTCAGCCAAGAAGTATGCTAAAATCTGGTCTTTGATGGCCTTCAAGGGCACGTACCGTATGTAAAACTGTTGTAGGATAACTTCCCATCATGATAGGCGCCCATTTAGCATGTGATGGTTGAGGATATACTTAATCGTGTTGCAGCGATAGATTATGTGGACCTCATGGTGCTACAGGTAATGTTTAAGCTTCTGAACTATGAAGATTAGAGACAGACAGTTCTGTTAAATCTTTGAATACCGATTTTCGGCATCAATCATTGTTCGACTGAGGTATTAGAGGTTGTTCTCGCTGCTGGCATCATTTTTCTACACGAGGAAAGCACCCATTGACCATTCCAGGGAAATTAAGTACAGAATGAGCTATCTCCCCTCAACTGGTGGCATGAGCACCGGCGGTATTAGGAGATTTCTTTTGAGGTTTCAAATTATTCATGACAATTGTCATCCCATTCATACATGACTCCTTTCTTCCTGAGCTTGGGGAAAGGTAAACATTTACCTACTAGGTTAGATATGAAGTTATGGATGTAGGCGAGGTTCCCCTATAGACCTCCCATCTCAGTGAGTTCACGAGGTGGGGGCATTCCAAGAATGCCTTTTGTCTTTTCGGGATCGACTTCAATGCCATGATGTCATACAACAAAGTCGAGAAATTTCACCGAGGTAACGCCAAAGGCGCACTTCAAGGAATTCATCTTTAAACTGTGTTGTCTTAATTTTTTGAAGACAATTTCAAGGTCGTCCAGGTGGTTCAAACATTGATGTGACTTAACCACTAGGTCATCAACATAACACTTGAAGAATTTTCCCAAAAAAAGGCTTGAAGATGAGATGATGTCACGCTGATATGTGGAATTGGCATTCTTTAGACCAAATGGAATCACTTTATAACATAACACTCCCTAAGGGTCCCTAAAAGCAGAAACTTCTTTGTCTCCTCAGGCCATCCAGATTTGTTTGTATCCAGAATAGCCATCCATGAAGGGGAGGGCTTTGTATCCAACTGTTGAATCGGTCAACAATTCTATGATCGAGACCGAGAAGTCATCTATTGGGAAATACTGATTAAGGTCTCTGAAGTCGATGCAGATTCTGATTTTTCCATTCTTCTTTTTGACGGGGACTATGTTGGTCCACCAGATCAGATATTGGACCTCCTGTATGAAGTTGTATTTGATCAATTTGTCGACTTCAGCCTCTATCTTAGTAGTGTGCGTCGGTTGGGTCCTTAGAGATGCATGTTTATAGCCTTAGTGATCTTCTAGTAAACACATATGATGTTTGGTGACTTCAGAATTGAGGCCTGACATACCTGTGAAATTCCAGGAAAACTCATCTCAATTCTTATTTAGGAAGGATTTATATGCCTCTTATTCCTCAACTGACATGGCCACACTGATTAAAGTGGGTTGTGGGTTACTTTTAGTGCCCATATTTATCTCTTTAATTTCTTTGATGGTGGTGTAAACACCTTCAAATGACAAAGGGGGATCTTTGAGGTCTTCTTCCTCTTCTTCTTCTTCATCTTGGTCATTTTCCCCTTCTGATGGAGAAAGGATTTTTGAGATAACTTCTCCAATATTGGGAAAGAAATCATCTTTTGACATAGTGAGTAATATAGGATCAGTTTTTGGTCCCATAGACAGGCTGAGAGCATCATCTTTAGGGATTTTATTGACAACATGGGAGTCATCCCATTATTATATGTCTTTAGACTCGGTGGTCATAGTAGATTCCACGTAGACAACTGAGCCTAAATCCAGGCTTTTACTCATGCATTCAACCTGGTTGATGGGTAGTACGTACTCCTCCCCAAGCTACCGGAAGGGGTCATCGAAATTCATCTCCAATCCATTCAGGGAATTGATCCAATCAACATCATCAGTCAAAAATTATTTTTCTTCTGAATCACAAAAATCAGCGTCAATGTAATGCAACTCATGGAACTCAAACATGGATTTATCGGTGTGCAACATCCCATTTTTTATATTAGTGAAATATTTGATGCACAGATGATATGGGGACAAGAATATCAGCATGATGATGCAGCCAAGGCCTCCCTAACAAAACATTGAAGGTTGTACTTTGTCTCACCACTAGGAACTTAGAATCTGATATGAGATCTATAATCCAAGTTTTAAGCTTGATTCATCCTAACAGTTTCTACTCACTTTTTTCATATCCCATCAGAGTTGTACTGTAGGGTTTCAAGTTTTCTTTATCATATCCCAATCGACGAAGCATCCTTAGCGGGATAAGGTTAACTCTAGAGCCGTTGTCGATGAATTTCCTTCGAACGTCAATTCCATTTACCTTTCTGGAAACATATATGGGTTTTATGTTCCCTTGAATGATGGCGTCTTCATACCTATATGTGAAGGAGATGAAGGAGTGACATTCTTTGGGACTGGTCTCCGTCTGGTAGACTTCAGCCACTGCTACTTCAACCTTGAACTCCTGGGGGATTAGAAAGGCTTCAATGAGTGCCTCCCTAAGATCTGCGGACAAACTCAATGCATCCAAGATTGAAAACTTCATAGGTACCAAAGACAATCTCTTTAGAATATCATACTTCTACTCTAAAGTTTAGTACTTCCCATATTGGGGTTTCTCTTTTAAAGACACTTTAGGGGTTTGATCTTTGGATGTAGATGTCCTAGCCTTTGTGACTGGGGCCATAAGTGTTTTAGTCATTTCCACGTTTTTCTGGACTGGTCCGCCTGTATTCCTTGGATAGTTTGGCACTTTTTCCTCCCCTAATGGAAACTCCAAGATGACTGGGCTTGGGTTTCATCTGACAGAGGTGAAAGAGCATTTTGGTTCTTGTTGCATCTACCGGAGGGTCCTTCCGTGAGTTTCTACGATGTTAACAGTTTGACTTAAGGTGTGGCAAGGAATTTAACTCCAACCATGACCATGACTTCAGAGAATCCTTCGTCCTCTGTAGCCTCTTCCTCAGACTCTCCACTTGGGTACGAGGAACTCGGGTTTGTGTCCATAGTCTTCATTAGATAATGGGTCCATCAATTGAATGACATTAATGGAACCGGAGATCAATTCTTGATCTAACACTATTCCTATCTGACGACCTCCTTCTGATGGTATCGTTAGGCGGGGCGGTTCCCGATGTACCAAGTCTATTGGTATGAATTCTGAAAGTGTCAACACTGAATTTGGCTTTGGTACCATGTAACGACCCAAAGTTTCATTAATGGAAATCCCTCTTGATCTAATTAAATGTTTCTTTATGTTTATATAAATTGTCAACTTCTTTGGTTTTAGGATAAGAATTTTGACCATTGCTAATATAGCCTCTGAACAGTGATCACATGATTAGTATAAATATAAGACTTTAACAAATCCAATTTACTCAGACAAAAGAAGTGATGGAATCATCTAGTAGAATTGCTCCATACGAAGCCCATTTGTTAGAGCTCAGAAAATAGGTGGCATCCTTGGGATTCTCTCTTGACCAAGCCCAACTTGAGCTTCACCGTGTTAAGCTCAAACGGGACGGTCAATGGGAGAAGTGGAAGTTGATAGAAATTACCACTCGAGCGATGTTATCCAAGTTACCCCAAGAGTCTATCACCATCACACACCTTACCCTTAGGTCTTATGCAGATGTTTTAAGGGGTTATGTAACAAATAAATAGTACTATTTTCATGTACATTATTTTTGTATATAATAATGAATATAATTTCTTGTCATTTTTGATACATTGTAAATAGTTTTTAAAGTAAAAATAGTGTTTTTAGTTATTATTTAATTAAGAATTATATTTTATTAAATTAAGGGATTTTTGAATTAAATAATATTTTAATAAAATATTATTATTACATTAATTTTTTTTAAATATAAATTATCTTATAATTTTATGAATGCAATTATAATTTTTATTAAGGTTTGAAATCCATTTCTGTCAAAACCCGTGAATTTTCGATAAATGTCAGTTTTTATTTTAAAAGTGAAAATTAACATATTTAGAAAATTATTTAGATAAAACAAATGTTATTTCTAGAATCAGGACATTGAAATTATCCAACGGTTAATTTTTCATTATTTTCTGAGACAGTCAAATTTTTGGGTAAAAATTAAATACCGTATAAATATATAATGTGTTTTATGACAACATAATGACCCAATAGTGATGTAATAAAATACTATAAGCTTTATGTTCGGCCAATATATGTTTTACCATTAAAATAATGTAATTTTGGGTTTGTTTGACTTACTTTTCAAAGCATTAATGGACCCCTCAAGACTTATTAAACACCTTGTCTTTTTAAATTAATTTCCATGGGAGTGTGACTCACCTCCACATAAGCAACCCTATTATTTTAAGAATTTCAGACTTTGGCCTTATAAAATATTTATTTCCTATTCCCTTTTCCAAAAACCATGGGAAAAACCATGGGATAGTTTCTGGTTTGGATTAATTTAATATAAGGGGTCCCAAACCTAAATAATAAAGAATTCCTTCACCTTTCCTATATAAACCCACCCAAGCTCCCACTTCCTCCTCACTCAAAGCCTTTTGAGTTCATCCAACCTCTTCCCTACTCTCTCTAGAATCCTCCCAAGGTGCCCCAAGCTCCCAAGAAGCCTCTCAAAAGCCTCTCTCTAGCCTTTGGAAGCACACTTCCAAGTAAGGGTTTTTCTTCCTTTCTCATTTTTGTCCAATTTTCATCAAGTTGTTTTTCCATTTTAATTTCAATTATGAATTTTACGGTATGGTTTCACACCATTTACATACTTTCCTCCTATTTTTTTAATTATGGGATACCCCTTTATCTCTCATTAAATGCCCCTCATGTACACCCGTTACTATGCCGAAATTCTGAAAGGAACTTCTCTCTCTTCTTTTACATTCAAGCAATAATTTTGTAACATGAATTTAAATTCCATTAAAAAATTTGGGACATGTATCTATATGAGCTAATTAATTTACATTACATGTAAATATGATGAGGAACCCCTTTCTCTCTCATCAACCATTTTTATGAATTCTTATGTCACGTCGTTACGCTGCCGAAATCACACCGATTTTCTAAGCCAATGCCATTTTGTAGTGGATACCATGCCCATTTCTCCATCAAGGGTATTCACCTTTATGCACATTTACTTATTGATTCCAAAGTTTCATGTATGAATTCCACATTCCTTTATCGTGGAATAAATTATTTTGTTTTATGAATCCATGTTTTATGATCCATGTGGCACACTTATGCATGAAATGAAATGTTTAAGAAGGGTGTTCCCTTATAGCGCTCCAATGCATTGGGTAAAGTATGGTATCATGATACGTCATTTGCAATGAGTGTTGACTCATGATAATTCAATTACAATTAGGGTTTACTCGTGCTTCATGTGCAATGAGGATTTACTCATGCTCTATGTGCAATGAGCCTTGGCTCATGCTAATTCCATGTTAAATCTTGTTGCCACATTTCCATGTTATGATTATCATGCTTTATCATGCCTTTATGTTCATGTTTCCCTTATTCTATATTGATATTCCTATTTTCTAACATGTATTGTACTCCTCATGTTATTCCATGTGTACTCCCTTACAAGGCTTTATAGCTCACCCTTTTCTTAGGCATGTCCTCAGGTTATCCCATGCAATGCTGAGTACGAGGGAATGTAGTGGTCATGTAAAGGAAGTTTTCAATAAAGATGTTATTTTTAATGTTTTAAGATTTTATGTAATGATCCTAAGCCCCAAAGACACTAAACCTCTCTATATTCTTTGATGTAACAAGTGAAGTTTTATGTAATAAGTGTGTATTAAAAGCAGGGTTGTCATAGTTGGTATCAGAAGATAGGTTTAGTTATTTTTGGGATTAGGAAACCCAAGTAAAGCCTTAGATACAATAATTAGTATAATAAAAAGATCCCTAAGTTTTGGTAAGTTCTGAGTAAGTGTATTATCAAACAAATAAATCCATGTATGGATACGAGCAGGTAGAGGAGGCTCTGGCACAGATGTATCCTAGGGGTAAAACCTAAAAACACCGCTTTGAGCTAGACTCAAAGAAGAACTGGTGCACGACAATGGGCCTTTCTGCACTCTTTGTTACGGCAATCCCAGGGGATATGTTTTGATAAATTCACAAGATTAGTATGAACCCTTATTAATGGAATTAAAAAAAATTCCCCTAAGAATATATGTTAGAAAGTAGATCTTGAAAAGCCTAGATTGAAGCCTATAGACTCATGAGTTAAGGAAATAAAATTTTATTTATAATTCATCGACTTTTGTCTTTAGATTACCCTTTATGTGTTACCCCTAAATTTCCTTTTATTCCAGCCAATGGCAGGTAATATGAGGACTCGGGCTAACAACCGTTGTGAAGATCAGTGTGATGACTGTACTAATGAGACGCCCAATCCAATGGGAGCGGGAATCGCGAACTTTGTCACGCTTCTCTCTCAGCTAACTCAAGATTTGAATAGAAACACGGGTCAAGAGGAATGTTCAACCCCCCTAAGAAAGAACAAGTCGCTATCGAGAGCTTCATGAGACAAAGGCCTCCTACTTTTAGTGGATCATCCGATCCCACGATCGCTGAACAATGGATCAACTCCATTGAAAAGATCTTCTCCATCCATAAATGTTCTGAACAAGAGAAGGTTCTCTTGGATTCTTATCATATGGAGGGTGAAGCTGATCAATGGTGGATGTTGATCAAAAATAAAAAGCCTGAGGATGAGATCGAGGAATTGGAATGGAAGGATTTCTGGAAGATTTTTTTCGATAAATATTTTCCGCGCACCCTCCGGCTTAAGATGGAAAGGGACTTCCTTTCACTCAAGAAAAAAGATGAATAATCTGTTGGAGCATACGAGGAAAACTTCACAAGGCTTGAATGATACGCTTCCGTCTTTGTCATTACCCCCGAATGAAAAGTTGACTGCTTCTTTGGTGGGCTGAAGCCTAGCCTGCGGAAAGCATTAGAGATCCGTGACTTCGAGAGCTATGAGGAAACTGTCCGATGTGCCCTCAAGGTCGAAATGGAGATCGGAGAATCACAGGGGTATCATGGGGACAAGATGTGTAAGGTGGAATTCAATTTTGGTGGTCTGATGGATAAATCCAACGGTGATAACAAGATCCAGCACCCCACTTTCCAAAAGTGAGGGAAGAAGCACCCTAGAAATTTCCTTAAGGGGACGAGGAAATGCTTCAGGTGTGGAAGAGAAGGGGACCTAGCTGTTAATTGTCAGCAAGAAAGACCCACGGCTGCGACAGAGGAGATGAATACTCCGTTCGAACCTCAACGCGTCGTTCAATGATAAAAATGCAAAGAACTGGGTCATTTTGCAAATATGTTCCCTAATCCAAGGGTTTTTGGAGGCAACCACAACCTCCAAGGCAGAAAGGAAGATCATTTTCCATCACTTCTTCTGAAGTGAACCCCAGAAATGAAGTGGTGATAGGTACGCTAGTTATTCATTCAATAATAGCGAACGTACATTTTGATTCAGGTTCTATGCATTCTTTTATATCTCGAAGGTTTAGTAGAACAATCCCAGCACCACCACAAATCATGGAAGTGAAGATGTCGGTGAGTACGGAAAATGGATAAATCATTACAACCCATGAGTATAAGTCCTCCCCTGTTATAATCTGTGGATTTAATTTCTCAGTGAACCTCATCATACTCACTCTGGTGGAATTTGACGCAATTATTTTCATGGATTGGCTTTCCTTATATACAGCCAACATAAATTGTCGGGAGAGAGAAATCACACTCCATATGGAGAATCGACCCCCAATTCTTTACAAGTGTCATAAGGAAGATGAATCTTCTTTAGCTCCATCATCTCAAGAATGGATATTACTGCCCTATGAGCATGCGTATCTGGCTCAGATGATTGAGTCCAAGGAAGAAACCATCCTTGAAGAAATGCCTATTGTGAGGGAATTCGCGGAAGTGTTTCCTGAGGAACTGCCTGGTCTTCCTCCTAGAAGAGATGTTGAGTTCCCAATTGAACTTATACCTGGGGCATTACCAATATCCAAGACTCCATATAGAATGACTGTTGTTGAGCTTGAAGAGTTGAAGAAACAACTACAGGAGAATCTGGATAAAGGTTTTATACGCCCAAGTGCTTCACCATGGGGTTCACCAGTCCTCTTCATCAAGAAGAAGGATGGGTCAATGCGGCTTTGCATCGATTATCGTGAACTTAACAAAATCACAAGAATGAACAACTATCCTCTCCCAAGAATTGATGATGTGTTCGATCAGCCGTGTGGAGCACAATACTTCTCCAAGGTGGACTTATCAAGTAAGGGTGAAGAAGGAAGATATCCCCAAGACTGCTTTTCGTACAAGATACGGGCACTATGAATTCATAGTAATGCATTTCGGACTCACTAATGCTTCAGAAATATTCATGTACTTAATGAATAGAGTCTTTATATATTACCTAGAAAAATTTGCGATAGTCTTTATAGATGATATTCTAATATACTCTAAAACCAAGGAGCATCATGAGGAGAATTTAAGAACTATACTGGAGACTTTGTGCAAGGAGAAGCTCTATACAAAGTACAGCAAGTGTGATTTTTGGTTGAAGGAAGTCTCATTCTTGGGCCATATAATCACAAGCAATGGGATATCTGTGGACCCCTCCAAAACAGATGCAATTGAGGGATGGCTGAGGCCAACATCGGTAACGGATATCCGAAGCTTCTTAGGGTTAGCTGGATATTATCGACGATTTGTGAGAAATTTCTCATGATTTTCCAACCCTCTTACCAAGATAACTCTAAAGTGAGTAAAGTTTACTTAGAGTGATGAATGTGAAGAAAGCATCAAGTAGTTTAAAAAGAGGGATATCACTACGCCCGTGTTCACTTTACCCACAAGTGGGGAGCTTTTTGTGGTATTCAGTGATGCTTCAAAGAAGGGCTTAGGCTGTGTGCTGATGCATAATGATAAAGTGATATCCTATGCCTCAAGGAAGTTGAAAATACATGAGAAAAACTATCCAACACATGATATAGAGTTGGTGGCTGTGATCTTTGCCTTGAAAATCTAGCGGCATTATCTCTATGGAGAAAAATGTGAGATATATACTAACCACAAGAGTATTAAATATATATTCACACAGAAAGAGCTTAATATGCACCAGAGAAGATGGATAGAACTCATCAAGGATTATGACAGCTCAATACATTACCACCCTGGGAAAGAGAACAAGGTGGCAGATGCCCTAAGTAAAAAGGACCCAGTGATTCTATCAATGATGGGAATTGAGAAGTATCCAATCTTCTTAGACTTGATGAAGATGGACATGGGAATCATAAAGAAGGGAAAATCATCAATCCTTTCACAAATGATTGCTCAACCGTCTCTTTTGGAAAGGTTAAAGGATTCTCAAAAGGATGATGTGGGAATTCAAGAAAAAGTAGAAGCTATCAAAAAAGGGAAATACTTGGAGTTTAATGTTAGTGAAGAAGGAATTGTGTGATTTGGGAAAAGACTATGTGTTCCAAAAAGTCCGGAGCTGAAGAAGGAACTTTTTGATGACGCACATAGTTTGAATTTCTCTATTGACCCAGGAAGCACAAAGATGTATCGAGATCTCCAAGAAAACTTTTGGTGGGATAATATGAAGAAGGAGATCGCTGAATATACATCAATGTGCCTGGTGTTCCAGCAAGTGAAGGCAGAGAGGCAGAAGTATAAGGGGATGATGCAACCATTTCCCATACCAGAATGGAAATGGGAGAACATCACCAGGGACTTTGTCACTGGACTTCCAAGGACATCCAAAGGCAACAATGCAATCTGGGTTTTTGTGGATCGTCTTATAAAGACTGCACACTTCATTGCTATTCGGGAGGATTTCTCTTTGGATCAACTGGCACGGATATATATCAGGGAAGTGGTAAGGCTGCATGTAGTACCAATATCTATTGTGTATGACCGAGATCCAAGATTCACCTCTAAGTTTTGGAAGAGTCTTCAACATGCTCTGAATACTGAACTGAACTTCAGTATGGCTAATCATCCTCAAACTGATGGCCAATCCGAGTAGACTATCCAAACACTTGAGGACATGTAGAGAGTGTGCTCAATGGACTTTAAAGGAGGATGGGATAAACATCTTACTCTAGTTGAGTTCTCTTATAACAATAGTTTCCACTCAAGCATCCAAATGGAACCATATGAAGCCCTATATGGAAAAAGGTGCAGAACACCGGCATGTTGGGATGAGGTCGGTGAACGTAAGCTGCTTGGACCAAAAATGGTCGAGGAAATGATGGAGAATATGAAAACTATTCAGTAGCATATCAAGGCATCCCAGAGTCGACAGAAGAGTTATGTAGATAATCGTCAATGAGAACTTGAGTTTAAAGTTGGAGACATGGTTTTTCTATGCATATCTCCGTGGAAGAAGGTCATGAGGTTTTAAAAATAAAGGGAAGTTAAGTCCAAGGTACATTGGCCCCATTGAGATTCTTGATCATGTCGGGGCTGTGGCCTATCAACTAGCACTTCCACCTACCATGGCCAAAGTGCATAATGTCTTTCATGTATCCCTCTTAAGGATGTACATACCAGACCCTTCACATGTACTCTCTTCTAAGGTGGTGCAATTGGAAGATGATCTCTCTTATGAGGAGCAACCAGTGAAGATCTTAGATCGTAGAGAAAACGTTCTACGAAATAAGACAATGCCACTCGTCAAGGTGTTGTGGAGAAACCACAAGTTTGAAGAAGCGACTTGGGAATCAGAGGAAATGATGAAGCTGAGTTAGCCACATCTGTTTTAGTGTGGGAAAAGGAAAATTTTGAGGGAGAAATTTCTTAAGGGGGAATATTATAACGACCCAAAGTTTCATTAATGGAAATCCCTCTTGATCTAATTAAATGTCTCTTTATGTTTATATAAATTTTCAACTTCTTTGGTTTTAGGATAAGAATTTTGACCGTTGCTAATATAGCCTCTGAACAGTGATCACATGATTAGTATAAATATAAGACTTTAACAAATCCAATTTACTCAGACAAAAGAAGCGATGGCATCATCCAGTAGAATTGCTCCATACGAAGCCCATTTTTTAGAGCTCGGAAAATAGGTGGCATCCTTGGGATTCTCTCTTGACCAAGCCCAACCTGAGCTTCATCGTGTTAAGATCAAACGGGACCATCTATGGGAGAAGTGGAAGTTGATTGAAATTACCACTCGAGCGATGTTATCCGAGTTACCCCAAGAGTCTATCACCATCACACACCTTACCCTTAGGTCTTATGCAGATGTTTTAAGGGGTTATGTAACAAATAAATAGTACTATGTTCATGTAAATTATTTTTGTATATAATAATGAATATAATTTCTTGTCATTTTTGATACATTGTAAATAGTTTTTAAAGTAAAAATAGTGTTTTTAGTTATTATTTAATTAAGAATTATATTTTATTAAATTAAGGGATTTTTGAATTAAATAATATTTTAATAAAATATTATTATTACATTAATTTTTTTTAAATATAAATTATCTTATAATTTTATGAATGCAATTATAATTTTTATTAAGGTTTGAAATCCATTTCTGTCAAAACCCGTGAATTTTTGATAAATGTCAGTTTTTATTTTAAAAGTGAAAATTAACATATTTAGAAAATTATTTAGATAAAACAAATTTTATTTCTAGAATCAGGACAGTGAAATTATCCAACGGTTAATTTTTCATTATTTTCTGAGACAGTCAAATTTTTGGGTAAAAATTAAATACCGTTTAAATATATAATGTGTTTTATGCCATCATAATGACCCAATAGTGATGTAATAAAATACTATAAGCTTTATGTTCGGCCAATATATGTTTTAACATTAAAATAATGTGATTTTTGGTTTGTTTGACTTACTTTTCAAAGCATTAATGGACCCCTCAAGACTTATTAAACACCTTGTCTTTTTAAATTAATTTCCATGGGAGTGTGACTCACCTTCACATAAGCAACCCTATTATTTTAAGAAGTTCGGAATTTGGCCTTATAAAATATTATTTTCCTCTTCCCTTTTTCAAAAACCATGGGCAAAAACAATGGGTTGGTTTTTGGTTTGGATTAATTTAATATAAGGCGTCCCAAACCTAAATAATAAAGCATTCCCTCACCTTTCCTATATAAACCCACCCAAGCTCCCACTTCCTCCTCACTCAAAGCCTTTGGAGTTCATCCATCCTCTGCCCTACTCTCTCTATAATCCTCCCAAGGTGCCCCAAGCTCCCAATAAGCCTCTCACAAGCCTCTCTCTATCCTTTGGAAGCACACTTCCAAGTAAGGGTTTTTCTTCCTTTCTCATTTTTGTCCAATTTCCTTTAAGTTGTTTTTCCCTTTTAATTTCAATTATGAATGTTGGGGTATGGTTTATCACCTCTTACATACTTCCCTCTTATTTTTTTAATGATGGGAGACCCCTTTCTCTCTCATTAAATGCCTCCCATGTACACCCGTTACTAGGCTGAAATTCTGAAAGGAACTTCTCTCTCTTCTTTTACATTCAAGAAATAATTTTGTATCATGAATCTAAATTCCATTAAAATTGTTGGGACATGTATCTATATGACCACCTTAATATCCATTACATGTAAATATTATGAGGAACCCATTTCTCTCTCATCAACCATTTTTATGAATTCTTATGTCATGCTGTTACGCTTGTTTCGGTGCGGATGTGCGTCGGGTTACGCTGTTCCGCCAGGACGCGTTCGCGCGTGCACCCGTCGACCCGAGGGGATGGGAGCGCGGCTTGTGGCCCCGCAGTCCCGCTTTCCAAAGGCGGGCGGCATCCGTCCCTTGTTCAGGGGCGTCTGCTCCTTGATCGAAACCGGGATGATGGGATGTCGGCTCCTCCTTCCGTGGACGTCTCCTCGGAACTCGTCGCCTAATCCGGGTCTCCCTCATAGATTTAAGAATGTTCGTGAATCTCGTTCCCGGCGCCATGTCTCCATGGACACCGGTTAATTACGCTGCTTCCGCCCGGACGCTCCAAGGAGTCTGGTCGGGGCAGCAACCTGCGGTGAGGAGACCGGGTGGCTCTGGGTGTTGGGGGCGTGTCTTGACACTGCGACTCTGCATGTCTGCCTTCCGTCCCTAATAGGGCTTCTCGAAGGCGTGATGGCCTGAGGCATCCTGCACTGGGTGCGGGGAACTGTGTTACCTGAGGTTTTCCTCAGCTTCCCATGTTTAACACGGGGTATGCCGCGAGTTTAACGTCCAGCGGGGACGGCATCGGACTGATCAACACGAGAAGTGGATCAGATGACAGAACCCCTTGCGGGGAACCTCCGACGCTGGGGCCAGCACATGGGCGGCTTCCCGAGTGAAGTGGAGTGGAATGAAATGGCATGACCCCACCGGGATGTGGCGGCCCGGGTAAGGATCAGGATGGATGATGGAGTGAAGAGCTTGGACCCCGTAGGGGCTTCCTACGTACCGTGCATTAGCGCAGATCAAAGTCAGCGTAGTTCGGGTATACAGTTTAACGTCATGCTGGACGTCGGCAAGCCGACTCACAAAGAGATCGAGGCCGCCGGGCGGAGGATTGAACCGAACCACCTCGCATAGAGGGGGATGGAACGGCCGGGTGAATCACAGTTTCACGTCATGCTGGACGCTGGCAAGCCGACTCACAGGGAGATCGAGGCTGCCTGGAGAAGGATTGAACCGAACCACCTCACGCAGAGGGGGATGGAACGGCCGGGTGGATCACAGTTTCACGTCGTGATGGACGTTGGCAAGCCGACTCACAAGGAGATCGAGGCTGCCTGGAGAAGGGTTGAACTGAACCACCTCGCGCAGAGGGGGATGGAACGGCCGGGTGGATCACAGTTTCACGTCGTGCTGGACGTTGAAAGGAGAAATAGGAAAAGGCAGTGGGGAAGTGCAATGGAGATACACATGTGCAGTCCCCCACAATGGCGGATTCATAGGTGAATCGACGCAAGTGTTAACCCAGGAGGGGTCCACTGATGGACGAACCGACGTAAATACGACCGGGACGACCAGGTGGTGGGCTTGAACCTCGGAGAGGCTTCCTACGTACCCTGTTTAGAAGACAGGGATCAAAGTCCACGTAGTTCGTTCTGTTTGCGACACTCTACCCCCGTGGGCGAAGGCCACTCCAATCCCGACATCCTTGCAGAGACGAGCGGGTGGGGGCCACATCCAAACCGGGAGGACCCTGCGTGCGGGGCACGGGATCGGGTGATGCGGACGGTTTAACATCTTGCCGGACGAAGTACAGTTTAACGTCGTGTGTTGAGGACGAAGCGGACGGTTTAACGTCTTGTCGGACGAAGTACAGTTTAACGTCGTGTGTTGAGGACGAAGATGCTTGGCAGTTTAATCGTCTTGCAGCGCGGACGATGGGGACTAGGCAGTTTAACGTCATGCAGCTTGGACGTATGCAGTTTAACGTCGTGCAGGATGTGGTGCAGTTTAGCGTCATGCAGGACGAATTACAGTTTAACGTCGTGCAGGACGAATAGCGTACAGTTTAACGTCTTGTAGCTGGGACGAAGTGCAGTTTAACGTCGTGCGGGACGTATGCAGTTTAACGTCGTGCAGGACGTATGCAGTTTAACGTCGTGCAGGATGTTGAAGCCGCTGATAGGTCCGTGTCACTTCGCGCAAGCCTAGGGGGGGCCGCACGGGAAGACGACGCACGGTGCGGGCACCCGGGATGAGGGTCATCGGGCGCCACGCAGGCGGGTACCCAAAGGGGGTCAAAGGGGGCGACCCTGGCGGTTTGCACGCAAAAGAGGAGCTTTGCGCGCAATACCACGGGTCGGCGCGCAAATGGACGGGATGGCGCGCAATTGGGCCAGCGCTTTGCGCGCGGAAGGTAGATATTGCGCGCACCGGGCTTCGGATAGCGCGCGGGGGAAACAGCTCATTCTTTAATAGAATGGCCACTTTGAAAAAAAGGGGGGGTGCGCGCAATCGGACCGGTTTGCGCGCACCCCGGGGGCAATTGCGCGCAAGAGGCTTCTTTTGCGCGCGAAGGCCTTAGGGTGAAGAATTATTCAAAGGAAAGGATCCCAAGGGATTGCGCGCGAAGGCGAACCCCGAGGGCTTATTGCGCGAAAGAAAAGAGGTTACCTGAAGATCGGCATTGCGCGCGGAAGGGGTTGGATTGCGCGCACGAGAGGCCTTTCGAATTCTAGCAACCTTCAAAACGTCGGGGGTCGCCTTATATTTATAGGCAACCCCGGGCGCGGAATCTGGTTCGCGGGCGCGGAATTTTCCTCGCGGGCGCGGAATCGGGCCCGGCGCGCAAGGGAGTCGCGCGGGCCACTGGCGCGCAAAATTGCGCGCCGGCCCAGTGCATTGCGCGCATCCCGGGAGGTTTGCGCGCGGCTCATCAACTTTGCGCGCGGGCCTCCAAAATTCCTCGCAAGGCCTCCGGGCCCTCCGAAACATGCTTCCGACTCCAAATATGACCTCGCTTTCCGCATCCGGAGCTTTGTTTGGCAACAACGGACTTTTCCGGCGTCTACAAAAGCCCCCCCTTGGAATCTGATCGGCGAGAGGTCGCAACGATCGGGTTCCGAGGGAGACGCCGGAATGCCGAAGTCCTGGGTGGCGCGGGACTGTGGCGCGCAAAAAAGGGCGTCGGGCGCGAAATTTGCTGTCGCGGTCACGCAAAGCGCTTTCCGCGCGGCGCGGACCCCCGGCCTCGCCTATAAATAGGGGCCCTGGGTCCCCCGCACCGTACACTGGCCTTCCGCATGATAAGCCTCTAAGCTCTCGTGCGCGAAATTGCCTTTTCCAGCGCGGAATTCGCCCGCTCGTCGCGCAAACCTGTCCGGAATTCAGCCTGCTTTTGCGCGAACACCCGGGGTTTTACGCGACGGACTTCCCAATTGCGCGTCGTCCACTAGGATTGTGCGCCAACTCTCAAACTTCTCTACCAGCCTCGTCTGATCCCGCACGCTTCATCCCTTTAGCCTCACGACTCCCGGAGCTTCTGAGATGGTCGCGAATCAAGGAAATGAGGGGGATGCTGCCACTCGCAGAGCTGAGATGGCGACGAACGAGGAGGTCTACGGAGCCAAGGAGATTGTTTCCAACAATCAATCCTTGTTCGACTTGCTGACGCCGGCCCAGAAGACATATCCATTGTCGGACAACCTGCCGCTCTGGAACTTCGGCATCCTAGATGAGGTTCCGGTGCCAGGGTTCGAGGTTGATGTGCCACGGACCTGGGTGACTCGGGAGGACGAGCTTCTCCGCTATAACATTACCAACAATGGGCATCCTACCAGGGAGACCAGACACTTGGATATCTATGTCCTGAACCCGAGGACGTGAACCATCGTCGGAAGTGAGCCTACTGCGGAGAACTCTCCAGCCCTCTACTCGAGCATATATCGCCAGAGTGTCACCGACGACACCAAGGGCTGGCTGAAGGACTGGGACTTGCGGTCTGGGGGCAATTTCACCAGTGAGTGGGCCTGGGCGTTCTGGGTACGCCACACTTGCGATCACTTCGCGGAGGAGCTGTGGTACATCGGCCTGTTTGAGGCGGTGTGGACGTCGCAGTTCCACTTCTACCAGCAGTCCGAGCTCGGGCCGGAGCTGTTCACCCGCTGGTCCCCGGATACCAACACCTTCCATCTTCACCATGGGGAGGTCGGCATCGGTCTCTGGGACATCCACTGCATCGGAGGTATCCCGCTGGAGGGTTACCAATACGATTAGTTCCTGCCTCCGAAGAACACCTGGGAAGACAGGTCACGGACTCCCATTCTGACCTGGCATCTGCTTGACCTGGCTACGCAGCGGCTCGGGATCAAGGACTTCCAGAAGGACATAGCCTACAAGGAGTGGTTTGGCCAATTCTTGGAGCATGACCCGGCGGTCAAGATGCCAGGCAGGGGGAAGCGGTGCCCGACCGTGGCTCAGAGGAGCCGGAACGGGTCGTACTGGCGGGTCCTGGAGACGGGCGACTACCGCTCATGGGGGTACCGCGTCATCGAGGCCCGGGACCCAAATTTCCGGTACGCGGCGTTCCTGGCCGCCTTTCTGAGTGGGTGGCTCCTGCCAGTGCGGGACGCGAGAATGGGCGTTCGCCCGGCGACACTGGCGATGGCGGGCGCTATGGCCGCCAACAAAAGATACAACCTCGGGGTCCCAGTACTAGCGAAGCTGTATGCCATCCTGGGACGCATCTCGCGAGGGGGGTCGCCACGAAGGATCTGTGGGCCCTTCCAATTCTTCCACGGCTGGGTGGCTGCTCACCTTGGTGGGTACACGTTTCCGAACGCCATCATTCCTCCGAGCAACGGCCTGCGACCCTCCCTGCTGAACATTGCGGGGGTCGCTCCGATGACCCTAAGTGAGGAGGGCGTGAGGATTCGGATTGGCAATCATGCCAATTTCAACTTCAGCCCGTTCCCCACTCCCGTTGGCCAAATGATCGACAACGGGCAGGGTCCGCTGGAGCAGCACAAGTACTTCCTGAACATGCGGGGCGGGGTGCTCGTGGCTCGGATCGACGGGAAGGTGATCTGCGAGCCTTACGTGCCAACCCGGTTCGCCAGGCAGTTCAGGTGCCTTCAACGGATGCCGAAAAGGGTATTCACTGCTGTCCGGGAGGAGACGAACCCTGGCGTCCTTCGTCAGATGTGGCTGATGTTCGCCGCCTTTGGCTCTGGCGACGTCATCACTCTCCCTCCTACCGGGGTTGACGCAGGCTTGGCAACCGAGTACGCCGAACACTGGGCCATCGCGTACCCCGAGGGGCTTCTACGGAAGCCAGTTCGGCGGCTCGAGGTCACCCGTGCGGAGACCGGGCGTCAAGGAAGGAGGCGAGGCACCGCCACACGGGGGAGAACGGAGGCGTGCCAAGCAGCGTAGCTGGCGCGAGCAGGGACTTCGGCGGCGGGTACATCACAGGCTGCCGCTACGACCTCGGCGCCCAGAGAGGGGGCGCGTGCGGTGGTCGAAGAGCGGCCCGGGAAGCAGGTAAGGCGTCTGCTCGAACCCTCCCACGATGCAGTCTTCCCGGCGCTGTGGTCGGCCTGGATGACCCTGCGGCAGTCACTGGGGACCGACGTCATCTGGCGAAAGATACTCAAAGAAGGAATATATCTGCCAGAGGTCGGGCGCCTCCAGATCGCCGACAGGGTGGACTTCAACCGGCAGTATGCGTATCTGACGGCCATGGACGAGTACGCGCGCCAACGTGGTCAGCGCGCGGAGCCATCCCTTCTGGTGAAGGTGATGCTCGGTCTAGAACCCGCTCCAGAACAGATGCCGCCGGGAGAAGATGACAGTAACGACTCCGAGGAAGAGGAGGAGACGGGGGAGGATGAAGGCTCCGAGGGAAGGTCCCATCGGGGGAGCCCGCGGGAGAGCGGCGAGGTGGACGGCTCAGACAATGTTGATGTCACTGAGCTCCTCGAGGTCCGCTTCTATCCCTACTCAACCTGCTTCATCCATTCTCTTATTCAGCTTCTAACCCATTTCTCCACCTTTCTCAGGAGCACACGGATGTTGGTCAGGCGTCCTCAGCGGAAGTAGGAGAGGCGCCAGCAGGACAAGGCGGGGGCCAGACACCCATCATTGAACTGACAAGCGCTGAGGGGTCCCCTGCTGCAATTGTTCCTGCGGTGACCGGGATAGCGGAAGATGACGCTCTGAACTCCCGTAAGTCTCCTTACTTTACTGCTGGTGTCTGCCGTTGACGATCCGTGACTAACCACGGCATGCCCTGCACAGTGATCTCAGGACTGGAGGCCGGTCGGGCTACCGAACCCGGGCCATCTACGAGTGGACCGGTGGCAGACATGCCGCCTGCTCCGGAACAGACTTCCCAAACCGATCCGGCCCCACCAACTGCTGATCAGGGGGCTACGGACGTCGGCGGTGCTGCCGTCGGAGAGAGGTCGGGGGCTGACGAGGGTGTCAATGCCGCTGGGGCGGGAGAAGAAGGTCGCCCAGATGTTGGGGAACCTATCCCCCATGAGGACATCCCAGGGGCGGACCCTGCAGCAGACCTGCTGGCTGCCTTCCCTGCCTACCGGCCTGCCGACCCCGAGGAGATGGATGACTCGGACGCGGAGGCGGTCGAGGAGAGCCGGATAGCGCGCCAAAGGGGGTGGAAGTGCATCCAGCGCTTCCTCAAGCGAGACCCATCGGAGTGGCTGGGGCACATGGGGTCACTCCAAACCTGGCTGTGCTTCCTGTGTGCCGGGGAGCTGATGCTCAACGCCTCCATCTGACGGTCCGTGATTTCATGGCCGAAAAGATGCGCGAGAGCCGCCGGCGTGCCGACGTCGCACAATGTCGGGAGATGTCGGAGAACACGCGGGCGCTCCTCGCGGCGGAGCAGGAAGTCCGGCGTCTCGAAGGGCAGGCGGCAGAGAAGGAGGCCTTCGTCGCAACGTGCACCGAGCTTGTGGAGCAACTAGCAGCCCAGCTGGTTGACGCCCAGGTACAGCTGACGGAGGCGGGCCAACAGATGGTCACACTCCAAGTCGAGCGGGAGCGTGCATAGGCCAGGATCGACGAACTGCGCGTTGCGACCGCCGACGAGGAGAGGGCACGCAGAGAGCGAGAAGCATCCCTGGAGGCCGCCAGCCAAAGGGTAGTGGCATTAGAAAGACTTATCCAGCACGCTAATCCCTAGGGGATTTGTTTTGCCATTCCCAAAACATTTGCTTCCGCTACTCAATATTTCGATCCATTTGTATGAATCACCATATTTATCTGCATCTTTTGGCCTAACATGCTCAACCACAATCTATTGTCTTGCGGGAGCGTTAACCAAGCTTCAGGCACACACAATTAGGCCTGGATTTCTAGAGAAAAGAGGGAGGTCATTCCTAGGAAAGGAGACCTCAAGCCTAATCAATGTATCATCCCCCCAACTTGTTCCGACACATGAGCGGGACAACGCTAGGGGCGTTGAGATTTTATCCGAACATAGGGAAATGAGAAAGGGTGAATCGCATGTCCCGAATTCAGAAATCCACAACGGTTGGCCTTCCAGGAAATGCCCAAGACGGCAAGCGGACAATGGATCAATCGACCATACTACTGCGATAGACAGACCGAAGGTCATTATCCATATTGCAGGAGGCGGATCACATGTCATCATCAATGCCTCTTTGGGGGTTCCTTCAGGCACAAGGGTGGAAATCCAGATCAACAGGGCATGCGAAACGTGGGGAGAAGTGACGATTTGTTCGGATAGAATCCAACGCTCTCAAAATTGTGCCACCGTGGGGAAAGCGTATTAGGCGGATGCACTAATCTGGCCGTGAATCACCCCAATTCTCAGACAGAACCTCTTTGACGAGGAAACTGTCGCTTCCCATCATTGCGATGGGGCATCCCGAGCTGAATCGGGGAGAATATCACAACTGCACCACTCTACCCGAAGTCAGGCCAGACGGCCGGCAACGAGGAGGGGCGGGACGTAGCGATCCCTGAGGCTGGACCCGAGTCGGAATGCCCGGGCGTTCCTACGTACTCCATCAGGCTGGAGATCAAGCCACACGTAGTTCTGAGAGTACAGTTTAACGTCATGCAGGACGTAGAACCCCATTTGGGGAGATCTTAGTTTAGGGTCGTAGAGCTCGGACCATAGGGGTAGATCTTAGTTTAAGGTCTTAGAGCTCGGACCATAAGGGTAGATCTTAGTTTAAGGTCTTAGAGCTCAGACCATAGGGCTAGATCTTAGTTTAAGGTCTTAGAGCTCGGACCATAGGAACCTCAAAGTACGCCACATCGTGGTCCTATCCCCTGGATATGCGAAGATGCACTGAGGGATAGTGTCAAGAGTGTCGAGATTCTTCCTGGTCAGAATGGGGGGTGGAAAAATGTGAATCACGCGGCCATTCACTCAAGGACTGGGGGCACCGGCGTAACGACATGGGAGTACTGCCGACCGTGGCGGAAAAGCAGCATCAATATCGCACTAACCGTTGATAGAATGAGGCAGCAAACGAGCATCGACCGCTCAATCGCAGGATTCATATCGATTTGCTGCCCGAGGCCATTGGGGGCACCAGCCCGAGTCGGTGGGAGAGCACTGAGGCATTATGTCCAAACCGTTCACGGGGGCTCCACCCAGGGCGTAGGCGATGGGTCCGAATGAAAGGGAGCATGAAGCCTGAAAATGGAAAGAACCTGACCAAGCTGAACCTGACCCTCCTGGAAATAAACCAAAGTACTCTTGACACCAGTGGACCACTGCAAGGGGTCGAGGGACATGCCTTGAGGGTGGCCTGAAGGCGGCGGATTCCCCAGAGAAGGGGAAATCCTTAAGAGGTGGGGGGCTGGACCCGGAGTTTCAAACATCCGGGCGTTCCTACGTATCCCATAAGGATGGGAATCAAGCCACACGTAGTTCTTGAAGCGCGGCGCAACACAATCGGGCACCAGCGCGGGGAAGGGTGCGGGTCTGACCCTCACACACAGAAGAAGCGGTATTTGATATTTCTTGTTTTTCCTTAAAGATGGATGGTTTTTCTTTGTGCAGCGACATGCCTGTGATTAAGGAATCCCTGGCGTCGCCACAATAATCAAGCCATGAAAGGCATTGATGAATGGCGTGGTTATTAACCAGCGCCCAGCGTGAGTGTCCCCTGAGGAGAACATCACGATGCAGTGCCGTTTCTCGTCGGGCGGCCAAGACGATCACAGTTTACGGTCGTGTGGTAGGACCAGACAACACAGTTTAAGGTCGTGTGGCTCGGACCATGGAGGAATCCGCTTATCGCGATACGGCGGACTTAGCGGAGGTGGGAACATACCCAGCCCTGTGGTCACGCACGATTCTAGGAGAAGGATCCTGGGATAGGGGTCTGCGTATGTCCATCACCCGAGGGGCAGAGATGCTAGCCTCCAGATATACTGGGCCCAGAACGCAATTGTTCGGGCGACTCCTTCCTCCTTATAGGGACGAGGGTCCAGCTACACATGGCCCTTAGGGAGGACATCAACGTATATCCTTGGTGCTCAGATCGTGGGAGCCTCGACAGACACCATTACCCTGGTTGGCCTGCCTAACGTGTAAAGGTGTACTGAAGGTCAGTATGAAGAGAGTGTCGAGATTCCACTACAACGCACAAAGGCGGAGTGTGATGAGGACCGCGCAACCAATGTTCGGAGCCTAAAAGAGCCGACATGGCGATCAAGGATGTCGCTGACCATATTCGCAACACAACATCCGATCGCGTCAGCCTAGAACGGGGCAAGCAAACGAGCATCAACCGCTCAATCGCAGGATTCATATCGATTTGCGGCCCAGGACCCGCCGGTAAATCGACCCGGAGCGGTAGGAGAGCACTGAGGCATCATACCCAAACCGCTAACGAGGATCCCTTTGAGTGAAGGCTCAAACAAGAGGAAGCGCGCGGCCCGACAAGCAACACAGGACTTGCCGGGATTGCATCCGACACTACGAGTCATAGACTAAAGTACCCAAAACATGTTAACAGATCACCGGAAAGGGTCGGAGGACTCACCCTGAGAGAAACCAAAAGACAGCAGATCCCCGTGATCAACCAAGAGACGGGGCCGGACCTGAAACACAAGCGTCCAGGCGGTCCTACGTATCCCATAAGGATGGGAATCAAGCCTTACATAGTTCTTGAGAGTGCAGTTTAACGTCATGCAGGACGTAGAGGGGTGTGAGGTAGTCCCACACACGGGGGAGGCGTATGGCGCGGCCAGCAGACCAACGTGAACGAGGACATAATCCCCCGCTCACGCCACACGCCTCGCACAAAAAGGAGGGGAACTGGGGCCAGAGGCCCAACGCGGGATAGAGATTCCCGAGAAATGGGGCTGGGCCTGAAACATGAATGTCCAGGTGGTCCTACATATCCCATAAGGATGGGAATCAAGCCGCACGTAGTTCTTGAAGTGCAGTTTAACGTCATGCAGGACGAAAAGAGAAAAAAGAGGGGGGAGAAGAAGGCATCCCCGAACGTGGGGGGCGTACAGCGTGGCGAGCAAACCGACGTGAATGAGGGTGTAGCCCCACGTCCACACCATACGCCACATACCCAGAGGCAACTGGGCCAAGGGCCCGAGGTGGGATGGAAATTCCCGAAGGATGGGGCTGGGCCTGAAACATTAATGTTCAGGCGGTCCTACGTATCCCATAAGGATGGGAATCAAGCCGCACGTAGTTCTCGAGGGGCAGTTTAACGTCATGCAGGATGAATGCTGAACAGTTTAACATCTTGTAGCTCGGACGTGGTATAGTTTAACGTCGTGTTGGACGAATGCCAAACAGTTTAACGTCTTGTAGCTTGGACGAGGTACAGTTTAACGTCATGTTGGACGAAACACTTGGCAGTTTAACGTCTTGCAGCGCAGACGATATGCTAGGCAGTTTAACGTCGTGCAGCTTGGACGTAGTGCAGTTTAGCGTCATGCGGGACGAATGTACACTCAGGCAAAGTACTGCTTGAGGAACCTAGCGTTGGTGGGAGGAGTGACACGCTCACCATCCATAGTCGCTAGGGAGTACGCGCCATTGGGATAAACTTTTTGGACGACAAGAGGTCCCTCCCACTTGGGCTCCAACTTGGGTGGCTTCCTGCCGGGGATCATTGGCGCTCTTAGGGCTATCACTAGGTCACCCTGCAGGAAGGAGCGGAGGCGAACCTTCTTATTGAAATCTCGAGCCATTCTGCTTTGATGCCTCTCCAAGTTGTGCAAGGCGCGAAGTCTATTCTCATCCAGTGCTTCCAACTCGACTAGACGGGCTTCAGCAGCTCTATCCGGCGCTTGATGGTCGTAGACTGCAGTGCGCAAGGACGGTAACTGGATCTCGATGGGCAGGACGGCCTCAACTCCATACACCAGGGAATAAGGGGTCATCTGGGTGGAATTGCGAGTCGTTGTCCGATAAGCCCAGAGGGCGTTGGGGAGCTTGTCCGGCCAACTCTTCTTGTTCTGACCAACCATCTTTTGCAGAATGTTAGAGGGGGTCTTGTTAAACGCCTCGATCTGTCCATTCGCCTGCGCATGATAGCGAGATGTATGGTTCGAGCGAATGTTGTACTTGGCGTACAACTTCTTCAACTCGGCTGCTTGGAAATTGGCTCCGTTATCCGTGATGATAGTGTGAGGCACCCCAAATCGATGAATGATGTTGGAGGTCACGAAGTCAGCGATCGAACGGGATTTGACCTCTCTGAGCGGAATCGCCTCTGCCCATTTGGAGAAGAAGTCCGTGGCGGTCAGAATGAACCGGCACTGGCGAGCCGTCGCCGGCGGGTAAGGTCCCACAACGTCCATCCCCCAGACTGCAAAGGGCCAAGAATACCTGGTGGTATGGAGAGGCTCCGGCGGCCGATGCACAAAGTTCGCATGAACCTGGCACGCATGGCACCTCCTGGCATACTCGATGCAGTCATGGATCATGGAGGGCCAGAAGTATCCCAACCTCCGAATCTGGTGGGACAGCTTCGGCCCAGTCTGATGGGCACCGCATGAACCAGCATGAACCTCTTGCATGACTCGTGGGATCTCAACTCCCTGAAGGCAACGGAGGAGAACACCATCAAATCCGCGTCTTTAGAGGATCTGCTACAGGCCGGGACTACTCTGGAGGACAAACTGCAATGCGCGGCGTCGAACTCGCTCGCGCTCCGCTCGATCCGACGGGAGAATGCCGTGTTGGAGGTACTCAACCAAAGGCGCCCTCCAATCAGGGTCTGGTTCGACTTCCATATCTGGGGTACTCGGGGCTCCGGGCACAGGGGCAACCGTGGTGAGATTACTTACCGACGGGCCGCGATCTCCCTCCGGGATAATGGGAGCGATGAGCCTGCGGTGCGTCACGCAGATGATCAGGTCGTCCTGTTCAGGCTCTGCAAGTGACGCAGCAAGTCTGGCCAAAGCATCTGCTCGACCGTTCTGCGACCGGGGAATATGGACAATTTCTGGCCGAGAAGGGAACCGGGCCATCAGAAGGAGGGTGCACTCCAGCAATGGCACAAGTTTCGGCTTCCTGAAAACATAGTCGCCATTGATCTGCTTAACAACTAGCTCAGAGTCCCCTTTCACGCACAGATGGGGCACGCCGATCTCGAGAGCTAACTCGAGGCCGGTGATGAGGGCATGGTATTCCGCCTCATTGTTGGTACAGCCCTCTGACAACAGGAAAGAGTATGGCAGCACGGCTTGCTCCGGGGTGATGAAGACGATACCCAAGCCCACTCTGTTGAGCTTAGGATTATCAAGTCTTCTACCGGTGGGGCTCCGGGAGGCACCGTCAAAGTGCATCTGCCAGCATGGACCGGCTCGATCGACCGAGAGGATGGCCTCATCAGGAAAGCCTAGATCCAGCGGCTGATCCGCGGAGGTTGGGTGAGCAGCCAGAAAGTCTGCCAATGCTTGCCCTTTGATGGCCTTCTGAGACACATACCTGATGTCGAACTACTGGAGAATCACATCCCACCGCGCTAGACGGCCAGTCAACATAGGTCGGCTCAGGATATATTTCAACGGGTCTACCCGAGAAACCAACTGTACCTCATGGTGCTGCAAGTAGTGCCGTAATTTCTGTACGGAAAATACGAGCGCCAGGCAGCTCTTCTCAATGGGGGAATACCTAACTTCCGCATCGAGGAGAATGCGACTGAGGTAATAGAGGCTATTCTCTGTTCCCTCTTTGTTCTTCTGGGCGAGAAGGGCACCCAGGGACCGTTCCAGGGCGGTCACATAGAGGACCAGCGGCTTCCCGGATACAGGCGGCATCAGAACCGGAGGTTGCAGCAGGTACTGCTTGATTTCCTCGAAAGTGGTCTGACACTCTTTATCCCATACATAGGTGGCACCTTTCTTCATGAGCCGAGAAAAGGGCTTACACTTGCCGGCCAGATTCGCGATGAATCGGCGTATATAGGCTAAGTGGCCTTGGAACCCTTGCAGTTCCCGGATGTTACCTGGGGGAGGCATCTGGCTAATCGCCCTGATCTTCTCTGGGTCGATCTCAATACCCCGGTATCTTACCACAAATCCAAGGAACTTTCCGGAGGTGACCCCGAAGGCACACTTCAACGGGTTCATCTTCAGGCAGCGAGACCGGAGGAAGCCGAACACTTTCTCAAGATCCTTGAGAAGGTCCTGACACTGGCGCGATTTGACTACCAAGTCGTCGACGTAGCATTCCACCAGTGTGCCGAGGATTGTCTTGAATATGCGGTGCATCTCCCGTTGATAGGTGGCACCTGCATTCTTCAGGCCGAAAGGCATGACCCGGTAACAAAAGGTGCCTTGGGGGGCCCTGAAGGCAGTGAACTCCTCATCCACAGGGGCCATCCGGATTTGGTTGTATCCGGAGTATCCATCCATAAAGGAGAGGGCTTGGAACCCTGCCATGGCGTCAATCAACAACTCTGTCACTGGAAGGGGAAAATCATCCTTCGGACAGTGGTGGTTGAGATCGCGGAAGTCGATGCAGACTCTGATCTGCCCGTTCTTCTTCCTGACCGGCACAATGTTGGCCAGCCATTTGGGGTACTGGACTTCCCTCACGAAGTTGGCTTTGATAAGCTTGTCAACTTCAGCCTCAACCATGGCACCGTGGAATGGGTGCATCTTCCTGGGAGGCTGCTTGAACCCGCGATGGTTCGCCGGGAGACCAAGGCGGTGGACGGCTACCTGAGGATCTAGCCCCGGCATCTCGGCATAGCCCCAAGCGAACACATCACGGTGCTGCCTGAGAAAGTCCACGTACTGCTGCCGCTCCTCAGAGGGCATGGCGGCACTGACCAATGTGGGTCTTGGATCTGCTTTGGTTCCAAGGTTCACTTGTACTAACTCATCGACCGTGGCGGGGACGCCCTCCTCAAAGGTTGGGGGTGCATCTTCCACGTCCTCTCCACTCGGGGAGGGATCGTCCACGGGAGAGACTGCATTGGCAACTGCATTGGGGCTACCAGATCCTGCTGGGCCGCTGGTGCTGGCACGGGCGGTCGCGGTCATCTCATCAGGAGACTCACAAGCCGTCGAGACCATGGCTACGTCCAACCGATGAATCGGGAGGACGTAAGCGTCATCCAAACTTTCCCAGGGATCACTTGCAACAGCGATAGGCTCGACCTCACCTGCTAGGATCTGCTTATCCTTGCTCTTGTAATAGTCTGCGTCCAGATAGCGGGCTTCGCATGAGGCAAAAGGAGAGGCATCTCCCTGAAGCACGCCTACTCGACCATTAAGGGAGTATTTGAGGCATTGGTGGTATGACGAGGGAACCGCCGCATGAAGGTGGAGCCATGGCCTACCCATCAATGTGTTGTATGCAGTGTCCTGAGAGACCACCATGAATTCGGTGTTGGCAACCAAGTCACCAAACTGGGTCTTCAAACGTATCTTGCTGACCGGAGTTTTCTCGGTGCAGTCGTACCCCTGGATCCTGAGGTCGGAGGGGATCAAGTCATCCTCAGACAACCCCAATCTCCAGAGCGTCCGAGTTGGAATCAGGTTAATCCCGGACCCCGTGTCGACAAGACAGCGTTGGACTTCAAGGCCATTGAACTGGCCGGTAACATACAGCGGACGAATGTGCCCCTGTATAGGAGGGTCTTCATCCTTACCAGAGAACAAGATAACTGCCTGGCATTTGGCGTCCTCGATCGTTTCGGCGTGAAAGGCCTCTGCAGCCGCAACCTCTGTCTCAAACTGGAGGGGGCTCTTCAGGGCTTCAGCGAGTGCCTCGCGCATCTCAGATGACATGCGCAGAGCCTCAAGGATGGAGAGTCTCGCTGGGATGTCGGCCAAGTGCTTCAGGACATCATACTTTTTGGCCAAGCGCGAGCCCCTGGTTGCAGGAGGTTGCTCTGCGGTTGGAAGCATGACGGGCCTTGCCGGTTGGGCCGGCGGCCGACTGGTGCTTGGCGCATCTCGCTGTTCATTGGTTGAAGCCCGGGAAGTAGTCACCGTACTGGGGCCAGGAGGCCGGGATGGACTTGTGGCAGGGCGGAACTGATCGCGACGCGGCTGAGGCGGTTCTGCCTGGTCCCACACCACAAACAGTGGCGGAGGCGAATCCGTCATCCCCGGATGGGGGGCCTGTGCACGCTGAGCTCGATCTTGAGCCTACTGCCTAGTCTCAGTGGCGTGCACGGCCTGGCTGGAGGTACCAACTGTTGTGCCCCGGCGACTCCTGTTGTTGCGGCTCCTCCGACGGTGGCGACGACCGGGGACACTAGGGAGGTCCACCTGGTGTTCTTCAACGTCGGGAACCGAAAAGGGATTTACCAGCTCGACGGTATTAACCGAAGCGTACCCAATACTGTCATCGGATGAATCATTCACCACTGGGCGGGTCCAAGGAGGGAACCCCATCTCCGGGGGCATGAAATCACCGAGAGTGCGGGATAGTGGCGGAACTGGCGGGGCGCGCTCTTCCTTCTTGCGCTGCCGCCGTTTGCTCTTCTTGGAAGAGGCAGGCTGGGACGACGATGCCGAAGCAGCACCCGCAGATTCTGGGGGCTCAGGCTGATTCAAGCGCGCACGTATGATTCCATGGGCGCGAATGATCGTCTTGCGGGCCATCCAGTTTTTATACTTCTGGGACCCGCGGTCGGAGACCAGCTGCCATTCGTCCTCATCGCCGCTATCATCATCTGATCCCACGAACACGCCCGCCACTTGTGCTGGAGCTGGGCCCAACCTGATTACATTGTTGTTAATCTGGTCTTGGAGCCAATCCTTAAACACATAGCACCGCTGGATGGTGTGTCCCAGGGCCCGATGGTAAGGGCAGTAGCGGGGGTTATCCGTGAGATGTGCCTCCTCTGGCCTCCAACACTCAGGCAGTCGCACAATCCTCTGCTCCAGGGCGCTCCGGAAATAACCGGGGACCTGATCCTCGTGAAATGAGTACGTCAGGTATCACGGGCCCCTGGGAGCGTGGTCTTGACGAGGGGCTGGAGGGGCCTGCCGAGGAGGTGGACCCTGATTATCTCGCCTGGGTTGTGGCGGTACATTACGCGGAGGGGCCGGCCGGTTCTGAGGCTGCCGCTGCTGGGCCGGGAACTGAGCCCGTGGAGGCGGATTCCTGTGAGGCTGTGGAGCTGGTTTTGCCGGCAGCAGATCCAATGGCCTGGGGGCCTCTATCTGGGAAACAGCAGCGGGCTCAGCCCTGCTGGCTCTCCTTGCAGGAATCATAGGAGGCAGCGGGTGTGCCTGGCTGGCCTGTTGCAGGGCTTCCTCAAGATGTTGAGCTTTGTCTGAGAAGTCCCTGAACCCTCCGGGGTAATTCTGAGTGATCAAGGAAGGGACCAGCTCGGTCTTGAAGTTCCCGACGCACATTGTCAGCAACTGCTCCTGAGTCAATGGCATGTCAAGGGAATACGTGAGACCCTTCCATCGGGCGACGAAGTCCGCGACTCGCTCATCAGGCCTCTGCTTGCACTTGAAGAGGTCTGCAATACTTGTCTTCCGGGTCGTGGAACTGAACTGGTAGAGGAATTGTCTACGAAGGTCCTCCCAGCTAGTTATCGACCTGACGGGGAGCTGGCTGTACCAGACAAATGCTGGCCCTTCCAGTGTCTGGACAAAGCAGCGAAGCTTAGCGGCCTCTTGCTGCGCCGGAGTCCCCAACATAGGCCCGCACCTCGAGTTGAAATGGGCCAAATGTTGTGGCGGATCTCCAATCCTGTTGAAGGGGGCAAAAGTGGGATTCCCGAATCCCGGAGGCGCCGGCATGTCATCCACCCATGCTGGGTATGGCTTGCCGTCCGGTGGGATTGCCACTTGCCGAGTCTCCAAGGCTTCCAAGCGGGCGATGAGTGCCGCCATCGGATCGTCCGGACATGGGTTCCAGTCCTGGCGAGGATCTATAACCACGAGCGCATTGCATGGCCCTTCAATCGGGTCGTCGACCGGATCGTCGAACTCGGCAGCTCGTGGGATGGTGGGCGGAGCGGCCCTTGGGGCAGCGGGAGGAATCCGAGCGGGGTCTCTCAGGTAGTCACGCCGCTCGGGAGGGTGTGGTGAAACATACTGCGCCCTCTTGCAATAGGCGATGGCCTCTCTCCTGTCGGCGAACACGGCATAATCACGGTTGCCCGGGAGAGCCTCATCGAGGGGTGGTTGTTCCTGTCCCTGCTGTCCTGGCCTAGGATCACCGTAGTCAGGCCGCTGCTCTGCAGCGCGCTCGGCGAGGAGCTGGTCAACCAGCTTCTTCTGCTCGGCGAGCTGTTGACGTAGCGTAGCCTTCTCGGGATCCTCGTCCACCCTCTGCATGGAGGTGGATGGGTCGGCGGGCTTTATAGCCCCGCCGTGCTCTTTACCTTTGCTGACGTTTCGGCTCAACGTCAGTGCTTCAGTGGGTGCGGGGAGTCCCAGGAGGTTCCTCTGATGACGAGTAACTCTCACCGATGGATCCAACAACGGCTTTTCTTTGGGGGGAGAGCCCCCGTTGAGAAGTTCCAAGCCGTTCCCCTCTCCCGACAGGTCAGCCATATTGACCGTTTCCGTCCCTGGGGATATACCCTCAGGGCCACCCAGCGAATTGGGCTGTCGGCGAATCGCACTGAAGTGTAGGGCAGCGTACTGCCCCCATCCACGGATATACACGTGGGGAGTGGCTTCCTCGATAACCTTGCGGAGTACTTGAAAACACTCAACGCATCGTTGTTGGAGGGCCTCGTGGTGCTCAAATGACCCGGGGTGCCGAACCGCGGGGAGCGTGGCCAGGTCAATTTGACGGCACTGCTCACCAATATCCTCCAGGTGCACTTGACTCCCGGGATATGGCATTTGTAGGCGGTGAAGACGGGAGTGAGTCTCCCGGAGAGTTCGGCGAAAGCATTCGAACTCATCCGGGGTGAGCGATTCGGGTGCATCAAAGTCCGGTCCTGCGACTGGCCAAAACTTCTCAGGGAAGTGGCCCTCTTCAAGGAAGGTCCAGAAGCTCCACGACTCAAACTCGGGACTCAGGTCTCCTTGGTCCTCTTCAACGACTGGGAATGGACGGGGAACCGGCAGTGGTGCCGAGGCGGGCCGCCGGGCCGACGGGCTGGCCGGCGGTGAATACGGCGAGCAGGCCGATTGGCCTCCATATCCCGGGCCGCCCTCTGAGGGTGGCGGTGCCCTGGATACCACATCACGATAGGACGGGCCGGCGAGTGAACATCCTGCCGTAGCGTCGGTGCTCACCGGGGGTGCACTAAATCGTGGTTCGACCGTCGGTCCCCAGAAAAGGTCTCCGGCTTCTCCGATCGAGGCAGAAGGCGCTTCCGGAGGGGTCGGTACCAACCGCAAGTTTGATCCTTGGGGGTCTACCAGGCCCTCGCTATTCCGGATATACCTTCGGAGAGAAGCGGGGATCATATCGATCTCGCTCTCGGGAAGTACGAGGCTGACGTGCCGCATTCCTACCCCTGCCCCTGACTGGCGGGATTGGGGGGAGGGCTCTGTCGTCGAATCATACTCCGCCTCTGTATCAGAGAAACGAACCGGTCGGATCTCTGTCCGGAATTCCGTAACATTCTTCCCTCGGCGTCGACGCCTCGCCCTCCTTCCCCTGGGTGGTTCTTCGGGGCATGGCTGATCTCTATCCTGGCGTCCTCTGGCCGCACTGGTGCTGGGGCCAAGAGGACTGGAAACCAAGGTGCGAGGAGCACCGGGACAGATATCAAAGGGGACGCGGGGAGAGATGATTCCGGGCAGGCCTCCGGGCCGGGATCGGGAGGTGGGATGACCCATGCCTCTTGGATCGGCCACACGGAGTAGACCCTGTTGGTGAATAGCGCTACCGCGAGGTGGCCCGCGGTGGCTATTGTCTGTACCAGCAACCGGGAGAGTCAACCCAACCTGCCTTTGGGGCGGTCGGGGCCTCGATCCGGGTCGGGCATAGAAGTGCCCCCGCTCAGGATGCGCAGGGGCCTGGTGACTGGAGCCAGTAGTGGCTTGAGCCAACGCGGCCGCTGTTTCTAGGGCCCCAAGGTGGGCATCCTCTTCCGCTCGTGCCCGACGTTGGCGTCGAGACAGACGAGTCGGGATGAGCGGCGCGGGCAGGTGGAGAGCCTGTTCCTCGACTTGAGGGGCCTGGCGGCGATGTCGCCGTGGCCTGGCGGGAGCCCTTATCGTGGATCCCTGGAGCGGATCTCGGATAGGGTAGTCATGGGCATCTTCCACCTCATCCTCATAGGGGAAGGAGTTGTCGGAGCGCTCCGGGGATAAGCTCCCAAAGCGGTTGGACGTCGAGGTAGGCAGCGGTGCCTCCCTGCGCGGCCCTCGGGGGCGGCGTTGGCGGCGAGGTGCAGCTCCCTCGAGGTCTAGGCGAGCCATGTCCCTGGTGGGGATGACTCCCTATTCCTCATATCTCCGCACCAAGTTGTTGATCACCCTTCTTTGGATGACCTCCGTGGGGGAGAGAGGGCGTGGTTGTCCCGCAATTGCGGCTGCTGGGACAGCTGTGGAACGGGCGGGACCGCGCGGAGTAGCCGCGTCGGTGTTTCCCCTACCACTGCGCCAGTGGGCGGACGGCGATCGGGCACTGGATTGGGCGACCTGATTTCTGAAAGCAGGGAGAAGAACCCATTAACACTGACAGGAAAAGGAATCGACAACCAACCTTTAGTGCCACGACGCCTTCCGTGGGGGGGACCCAGGCCCTCGACGTCGTGAGACGGAGTGCCCGATTTCCCTTCCCCAGCCCCTGGCGGGTAAAACTGAATGCTCGGTCGAGCAGCATGCTGGTCTTCCAACACCTCTGAAAGCCATCAGTCTTCGTATTGAGGAGAAGAGATTCACGTCGGGTTCACCATTTTTCTGTTTCGGTGCGGATGTGCGTCGGGTTACGCTGTTCCGCCAGGACGCGTTCGCGCGTGCACCCGTCGACCCGAGGGGATGGGCGCGCGGCTTGTGGCCCCGCAGTCCCGCTTTCCAAAGGCGGGCGGCATCCGTCCCTTGTTCAGGGGCGTCTGCTCCTTGATCGAAACCGGGATGATGGGATGTTGGCTCCTCCTTCCGTGGACGTCTCCTCGGAACTCGTCGCCTAATCCGGGTCTCCCTCATAGATTTAAGAATGTTCGTGAATCTCGTTCCCGACGCCATGTCTCCATGGACACCGGTTAATTACGCTGCTTCCGCCCGGACGCTCCAAGGAGTCTGGTCGGGGCAGCTACCTGCGGTGAGGAGACCGGGTGGCTCTGGGTGTTGGGGGCGTGTCTTGACACTGCGACTCTGCATGTCTGCCTTCCGTCCCTAATAGGGCTTCTCAAAGGCGTGATGGCCCGAGGCATCCTGCGCTGGGTGCGGGGAACTGTGTTACCTGAGGTTTTCCTCAGCTTCCCATGTTTAACACGGGGTATGCCGCGAGTTTAACGTCCAGCGGGGACGGCATCGGACTGATCAACACGAGAAGTGGATCAGATGACAGAACCCCTTGCGGGGAACCTCCGACGCTGGGGCCAGCACATGGGTGGCTTCCCGAGTGAATTGGAGTGGAATGAAATGGCATGACCCCACCGGGATGTGGCGGCCTGGGTAAGGATCAGGATGGATGATGGAGTGAAGAGCTTGGACCCCGTAGGGGCTTCCTACGTACCGTGCATTAGCGCGGATCAAAGTCAGCGTAGTTCGGGTATACAGTTTAACGTCATGCTGGACGTCGGCAAGCCGACTCACAAAGAGATCGAGGACGCCGGGTGGAGGATTGAACCGAACCACCTCGCACAGAGGGGGATGGAACGGCCGGGTGAATCATAGTTTCACGTCATGCTGGACGCTGGCAAGCCGACTCACAGGGAGATCGAGGCTGCCTGGAGAAGGATTGAACTGAACCACCTCGCGCAGAGGGGGATGGAACGGCCGGGTGGATCACAGTTTCACGTCGTGTTGGACGTTGGCAAGCCGACTCACAAGGAGATCGAGGCTGCCTGGAGAAGGATTGAACCGAACCACCTCGCGCAGAGGGGGATGGAACGGCCGGGTGGATCACAGTTTCATGTCGTGCTGGACGTTGAAAGGAGAAATAGGAAAAGGCAGTGGGGAAGTGCAATGGAGATACACATGTGCAGTCCCCCACAATGGCAGATTCATAGGTGAATCGACGCAAGTGTGAACCCAGGAGGGGTCCACTGATGGACGAACCGACGTAAATACGACCGGGACGACCAGGTGGTGGGATTGAACCTCGGAGAGGCTTCCTACGTACCCTGTTTAGAAGACAGGGATCAAAGTCCACGTAGTTCGTTCTGTTTGCGACACTCTACCCCCATGGGCGAAGGCCACTCCAATCCCGACATCCCTGCAGAGACGAGCGGGTGGGGGCCACATCCAAACCGGGAGGACCCTGCATGCGGGGCACGGGATCGGGTGATGCGGACGGTTTAACGTCTTGCCGGACGAAGTACAGTTTAACGTCGTGTGTTGAGGAGGAAGCGGACGGTTTAACGTCTTGCGAGACGAAGTACAGTTTAACGCCGTGTGTTGAGGATGAAGATGCTTGGCGGTTTAATCGTCTTGCAGCGCGGACGATGGGGGCTAGGCAGTTTAACATCATGCAGCTTGGACGTATGCAGTTTAACGTCGTGCAGGACGTGGTGAAGTTTAGCGTCATGCAGGACGAATTACAGTTTAACGTCGTGCAAGATGAATAGCGTACAGTTTAACGTCTTGTAGCTGGGACGAAGTGCTGTTTAACGTCGTGCGGGACGTATGCTGTTTAACGTCGTGCAGGACGTATGCAGTTTAACGTCGTGCAGGACGTTGAAGCCGCTGATAGGTTCGTGTCACTTCGCGCAAGCCTAGGGGGGGCCGCACGGGAAGACGACGCACGGTGCGGGCACCCGGGATGAGGGTCATCGGGCGCCACGCAGGCGGGTACCCAAAGGGGGTCAAAGGGGGCGACCCTGGCGGTTTGCGCGCAAAAGAGGATCTTTGCGCGCAATACCGCGGGTCGGCGCGCAAATGGACGGGCTGGCGCGCAATTGGGCCAGCGCTTTGCGCGCGGAAGGTAGATATTGCGCGCACCAGGCTTCGGATAGCGCGCGGGGGCAACGGCTCATTCTTTAATAGAATGTCCACTTTGAAAAAAAGGGGGGGTGCGCGCAATCGGACCGGTTTGCGCGCACCCCGGGGGCAATTGCGCGCAAGAGGCTTCTTTTGCGCGCGAAGGCCTTAGGGTAAAGAATTATTCAAAGAAAAGGAGCCCAAGGGATTGCGCGTGAAGGCGAACCCCGAGGGATTATTGCGCGAAAGAAAAGAGGTTACCTGAAGATCGGCATTGCGCGCGGAAGGGGTTGGATTGCGCGCACGAGAGACCTTTCGAATTCTGGAAACCTTCAAAACGTCGGGGGTCGCCTTATATTTATAGGCAACCCCGGGCGTGGAATCTGGTTCGCGGGCGCGGAATTCTCCTCGCGGGCGCGGAATCGGGCCCGGCGTGCAAGGGAGTCGCGCGGGCCACTGGCGCGCAAAATTGCGCGCCGGCCCAGCGCATTGCGCGCATCTCGGGAGGTTTGCGCGCGGCTCATCAACTTTGCGCGCGGGCCTCCAAAATTCCGCACAAGGCCTCCGGGCCCTCCGAAACATGCTTCCGACTCCAAATATGACCTCGCTTTCCGCATCCGGAGCTTTGTTTGGCAACAACGGACTTTTCCGGCGTCTACAACGCTGCCGAAATCGCACCGATTTTCTAAGCCAATGCCATTGTGTAGTGGATACCATGCCCATTTCTCCATCAAGGGTATTCACCTTTATGCACATTTACTTATTGATTATAAAGTTTCATGTAAGAATTTCACATTCCTTTATCGTGGAATAAATGATTATGTTTTAGGAATCCATGTTTTATGATCCATGTGGCACACTTATGCATGAAATGGAATGTTTAAGAAGGGTGTGCCCTTATAGCACTCCAATGCATTGGGTAAAGTATAGTATCATGATACATCATGTGAAATGAGTGTTGAATCATGCTAATTCAAGTGCAATGGGGGTTTACTCGTGCTTCATGTGCAATGAGGATTTACTCATGCTCTATGTGCAATGAGCCTTGGCTCATGCTAATTCCATGTTAAGTGTTGTTGCCACATTTCCATGTTATGATTATCATGCTTTATCATGCCTCTATGTTCATGTTTCACTTATGCTCTATTGATATGCCTATTGTATAAAATGTATTGTACTCTTCATGTTATTCTGTGTGTACTCCCTTACTGGGCTTTATAGCTCACCCTTTTCTTATGCATGTCCTCATGTTATCCCATGCAATGCTAAGTACGAGGGAATGTAGTGGTCATGTAAAGGATTTTTTCAATAAAGATGTTGTTTTTCATGTATTAAGATTTTATGTAATGATCCTAATCCCAAATACACTAAACTTCTCGATCTTATTTGTTGTAACAAGTGAAGTTTTATGTTATAAGTTTGTATTAAAAGCAGGGTTGTCATATACCATCTCATCTTCTGGCTCTTTCTTTCTACCTTTCTAGCCTTTACAAGACCGTGGGGCTGAGGAGGATGGTTTTATTGTATTAGGGGATTTTTAGGGCACAGTATGTTGTTTCCACTATGCCTGGAGGATGTCGTGGACTCAGTTGACGGACTTCCGGGTCATCCAATTGTCAAAAAAAAATCTCTCTTTTTTAAAGAGACTATTTGTCATTATTTCTTCTCTCTTGAGTTGGAGGTGGAAACATACTCCACTTGTGATGGAGGTGGGCCTAACTTGACTTTCCTGTAATCCACCATCTTTTATAGGAAATCCTTGAAATCAAAGAATTCCTAGATGGTGTTTAATAATATCTGGTGATACGAATAGTAATTTGGATAGTTGTTGATGCCTACTTCATCAGCTCGCTTTGGCTCTTGCAGCATGAGTAGATTTAAATTCATGGAGGCTATGAAATAGCTACAGACCTGGTCATCTAAGAACAAATAAACTATATTTCTTCATTTTTCAAACTGATTTCATTTAGCACCTCGTTGCTCATTTTTCCATTGTGGGGGTGGCTGTTGGAGCCTAGGGGGTCCCACATGGTTCGGTGGGGGCCTCGCAACTGGGGCTGGTGCTGGGGTGGATTAAGTGTCACAGAAGTTGCTTCATATTTTCCCATTCTTTTCCCAAGGTCCGATGGGGACACTTGGGACTTGGGGTTAGTCCTTTGCAAGGAGTCTTCTATCCTTTGGGCAATGACAGAGATGTCTCTAAACCCACTGGTGTACTTCAATAGGATTGGTGGCATTCACAATTCATCCTGAATGTTATCAATGCACATGGCGATCATCTCATCCTGTGGGAGTGTCCGGTTCAAGGAATATGTCAGGACTTTCCCTCTGGCAATGAAGTCTAAGACTCAATTATTCTCTCACTAATTACAGTTTATGAGATCACTGACCGTCATCTTGGGCAGTGTTGAACTAAACTGGATGAGAAACTATCGCTGGAGGTCCTCCTAGCCCATGATCGAATTGGCTGACAGGCTAGTATACCATATAAAAGACGAGCCTTGCAGAGTTCATATGAAACACCTGAGTTTTAAGGCTTATTGCAGCTTTGTAGTGCCCATAATGGGGTTGTAGTAAGAGGCATAGTACATCAAATACTATTCTAGGTTCCCCAAGCCATTGAATTCTAGGAATATGGGGTTCCTAAAGTTTGGTGTTGGCAGAACATTGCTCACCCATTCGGGGTAGGGTTTTTTCTCTGGTTGTATCAGAGAGTTCCGCCCCTCCATAGCTTCTAGTCGGGATGTCAACTGCTCGACAGTGTTTAAGATCCCTTGATGCATATCCTATCGGGCTTGAGCTTGAACTGGTGGAGTAGGGGCCAAGATTGGTTGTACTGACACAACTGGAAATTGGGGTGGATGCCCAGCTAGGGTCATCATTTGTATATTTACCTAGGTATATTCTAGCTGACTTCCCAATGGGGGGATGTCTTGATGTCCTTTGAGGGCCTGGTTGAACGACCCTCCGAACTTGGCTTCATTCACTGGAATGAGTGCTTGTGGTATGGGCACCTCCTCAGGGATCACCTACTGATGTTTCACAGAGGGAACACATCCATCAAGATAACTCCTTTGACGTAGCTCGGTAAGCTCTTTCATTTCTTCCTCCTTCTTGGAGAACCTTTCCTCAAGGTTGAGGGACACACTCTCAAGGGGGGGAGGTGGGTCATAGACAACCTTGGATTTATTTTTCTCTGTTGGAGTTTTGTAGGGGAGGTAATTTCAGATTTACTGAGAGGGAACTTAAATTTAGGGTCACCTTATGATTCCAGGTATGCACACCATCAAGCTTGTTGTGAAACACCTCTGGGAGAGAACCATATTCCTTTTTGTCTTATCCCCCTGCATCATTTCTTGTGAGATCCGTGAGGTTGATGCTCACCACGTTCACTGAGGCATACCATATTGAAGGTGGTGTGCCCAGTGACGAATGGTAGGAAGGCTTCTTATGCCCTTTATTGGACTTTATCCTTCTATTATGTGGTATTCTTTGGGCTTTTTGATGAAGATTGACTTGAAGGGATCCCTGGTCTGACCTCGTAATGCGCCTTTGTCTTGGAGGGTGCGAACCATGAGAGGGGGTGGAATAGGTAACTCCTTTGTCCATCATTCTTCCTAGATGGTGGAAGAAAGACGTCTGTTGTGTGGGGATTTGAGGTAAAAATTCCCCCAACCCTATGGGTTGGGGTTGTTCCTGTTCTCTTTTCAATGCGCTATGGCCTGGATTTGTTGGTCTTATAGGGGAATTTTGATTTAAAATTTCCCCCAGCCCTGTGGTATGGGTTTGTTCCCATATCGCGGCAGTAGCTGCCACTATTGTCACCCTTTCAATTTCAAGTACTCATGTATGGGTGTAAGCTGAGTGTGGAATCGGGCCTGCGCAAGGTCTATGGTCTTTTGAAGACATGAGAACTTCTTTCTGGCTAGTTTCCCATAGGCGGGAAGTCTATTGGATGTTCCTGGCCACCTAAATCAGAAGTTCTCTGATGGCTTGATCTCTTTAGCCCGGACGCTTTTGAGACTTACTCCAGACCGGTTTTTGTTGGGAATCCTATCTTTCCTTAGCAGGGGTTTTATTTGACTGTTGCCTCTGGGTGATGACATTGCAGGATGTCATTTCCATTGGGGCCTACTGGACGGGACGTCGGGTGAAGTGCAGAGCTCCATGTTCTCCCCACACCTGAATGTGAACTCTAGCCAGGGCATTTCCAATGAGGCAACACAACTTATGCAGTGCATGGAGGAAATCCAGTTCAAGGTTTTTTTTCTCCATTCTTATTGTGGTTGCCTTGTGGACGGGAGGGCTTCTAAGTCGATCAGACGGCGAAGCTCCCCTGTTGTGGTGACATGGTCTGCATACCCTTCGTAGGGTCATAATTTTTCTTTCATTTGTCAAAGAGTTTTCTATATATTGAGACGAATTTCATGTGTTCATTCCCCAAACAATTCCCCTGGTATGTCAAAGTGAGAGTGGTCGTAGGCCAATACATCATTGGTATATTATCCCTAGCTAGTTTCCTTCTCACAAGAAACGTATCATGTTGTTATTCTTCAGGAGGATCCTCTACTTGATATTCATATCTTTATTTTTTTTTAATGATTTTTTTCCAAGCAACTGGGATGGTGGGAGCCTTATCGATTTTTGGACGCCATGGGGGTGTCTTAGAAGATGAGTGTGGCCTCGGGCCATCATTTGGGTGAGAAAGACTTCCTCTTTTTATAGACAGAGTTCCAGATGTGTATGACTCTTTTAAGAGTGCCTCAGCATATGAGGGATTTCTCATATTTGTTCTGAATATGGGAAGACCTTCTTGCCATCATGTATTTTGGTTATGAGGAGGACCTTCGCAAGTGGTGTTGCGATGGTGACTACCCTGGAAACTTGATGCCTGGCCGTGGGGATTTTCTTAATGGTGTATACCATGTAGAGGACCTTTAGGGAAGGATGTAGCAAGGGGAGACCTTCTTTCTGCTCGATTTCACTGTGGGAAAGACCTTTACAGTAACTGTCATTTCGGGGAGGGCCTTCGCAATGACCTTCATCATAGAGAGGACTACCATCATGACTTGATGTCCAACTACAGGGAGAATTTCTGTAGTTTACATCCTGGGGAGGACCTTCAGGATATACTAAAATAAGGGGAGGAGCTTCTCATTGCTTGGTGTTATTGTGGGGCGGGCCTTCACAATAACTGTCATTGTGGGGAGGGCCTTCACAATGACCGTCATCATGGCGAGGAATACCATCATGATTTGATATCTGGCTACATGGAGAATTTCTATAGTGTACATCCTGGGGAGGACCTTCAGGATGTACTATAATGAGGATAGGACCTTCTCGTTTCTTGGCGTTACGGTGGGGAGGTCCTTCACAGCAACTGTCATTGCGGGGAGGGCCTTTCCAATGATTGTCATCATGGTGAGGACTACCATCATGACTTGATATCTGGCTGTAGGGAGAATTTATGTAGTTTAAATCCTAGGTATGACCTTCAAGATGTACAGCAATGAGGGGAGGACCTTCTCATTGCTTGGAGTTACTGTGGGAAGGGCCTTCACAGCAACTGTCATTGCGAGGAGGGCCTTCGCAATGACTATCATCATGGAGAGTACTACCATCATGAATTGATGTACAACTATAGGGAGAATCATATCTGTAGCATATAACCTAGGGAGGACCATCATGACAGACGACAGTAAGGGGAGGACCTTCTTGTTTTCTGATCTTCAGGTTGAGGGGAGGGCTTCCCCGATGCACATCAAGAGATAGGCTCTCATGATCGATCATTCTTTACACATGGAGTAAGTCCCCATGGGTGATCTATGGAGGACCTTCAGAGCTACCAGTAGCAACATTGCGGGGAGTACCTTCGCAACTGCTACTTCCACTTCCATAATTTGGTAATAGAATGACAGTTGAGTCTCGATTGATATGTTTTTGAGAGCATGGAGAACCCCAGATTCTAGCAGAGTAGGATCATGTATGTGCTCTTCATTTTCAGGTTATCTTTAATGCTTTTAGTTTTTAGGCGCTCTCTTACAGGTGATCGGGGCCATTTGTTGTTTGTAATGACCTTAATATATGGGTACCTGTCTTGTTGGGTCCTATGATGCCGTTGGGATATGCCAATGAGCATCTTCAGTTTTTGTACGGATATATGCCTACCATGGAGTGGCCAACACGTTGCACCGGCGTTCCCCAGTTGGAATGGGTATTTATTACTGATCTGGTTATCTGTATGTCACAGAATATTGTCGTCGACCCTCCGAGACTGGAGAAGGGATTCATAACTGCTCCAGAGTGACTAACTCATTTTGCGAGTGAGCCATTCCATTTGAGTAAATTGGGTCGTGGTTTAGATTTCTCACCTTCGCCACTGATGCAATGATATCTTGGCATGTTTGAAGGATATATTATGGAATTGACGTTTGATCTTCCATCACAGCCAAGATGTGTTGAGATACATATTTGGCTGGAAGGGGTATAAAGTCCCACTCTGATGTCGGAGCAGGAGTTTGTGCCTGCTACGGTCCTCATTGAGTCTCCAGTAGATACTGGGAGGTATCCTATGTTGGGGCAGAGGAATGAGCTTGTCACTAGTTTCCTTCTCCAGTTGCCACCATATTTGATTGGTGGTCCTCATATTCATGAGTGGGGATTTTCATCTTCTCGCTTACCACTTTATTTGTCTCACGGGCTTTGTATGCATCCACAAGAATTTTACTCTTCTCATATTTGCTTTCTGCCCTATTTGGATGGCGGGCTTGATATGCATCAGTAGGTATTTGTTCCTGCGTATAGCTGAGTGCCGCCCTATTTGGATGGCGGGCGACCTGTGCATCAGTAGATATTTGCATCTACCTGTAGCTTTTCGCTCTGTCTACATGGCGGGACCGGCGAGCACTAGCAGGGACGTGCATTTGCTCGTATCATGCCACCCTATTTTCGTGGTGGGCTTGAGTGCAGAGGGTAGAGTTGTGTGTCTGTCCATTGAACTTCTTTGTGTTAGTACGGAGGATCTTCTCCTCAGCAACCTAGGTGATAGCATGTCCTGGTTATATGTTCTCCACCCTTAGCGGGCATCCCGAGGGGCCCGAGTCTTCTGTACTTTGGCAGGTGGCCTCATCATAAGATTCTCCCTGGTGGGAGGAGGTTTGGTCGTCTGGTGTCAGTGGTGACGATATTTTGTGGGGGGGCCATGGGTAGGACCCCTGTGCGGCTGGGATGAAGTCATCAGCATTGACTTCATCTGCCTCCCTAAGATAAGGGAGGTATGCATTGTCACGTTTCGGGGAAAGGCTCTCGAAATAGTTTAATAAGACCATTGGGTCTGCTTGGTGCTAGGGTTCTGGTTGTGGATGAAGAGGCAGCTGGAGGACCTTTGCAGACTAGATGGATTGTATTGCGGCCTCCAGTGTGGGGAGAGTTACATTTTGGTGGTACTCTTTTATTAGAATATTGGACACCCAGCATTGAATTCATTGGGTAGGTGAAGGGTTTCTTCCCTTTGTTGAGGCCCCAACCACCCACGGGGTCGCTGATGTGTGCATCTTCGTGGATCGTGGGGATGCCATTTGGATTGAAGGTCACTCTATAGTAACCTTCAATATATGTATGACATATAGACCACAAAACATCATCAAAGTAGCATTCCTTTAAACATATTCATATTTGGAGATTCAACTTGGCCCCCTTCCCCTTTTCTTTTACTATGGGGGGAAGGGGCCTGGGTGGGGTAAGCCCGCTACCTTGGTTAAGGATTCATGTTGGGTTCACCATTTTTGTTCCACCTCCGAGGTTGAGTGTGTTTGAGCAGTGTGGAAATGGAGATTTACCATTCCTTTGTTTCGACCCGTTCAGCATCATTATCCTTTAAAGAAGGATGAATTAACCTTGTGGGGAACCGTTGGTCCAAACGGGTGATTGGGTGGGGGAGAAGCACTCATGAAACCGGCCCTTCTCAGATATAACTTCCTCATATGGTCCCCAACGTGTTTATTCAGGGATCCACGAACACCCAACAGCCCTGGTAACCATGATTCATGGACCTGCTTTCCAAAGGAAGGTTATTTTTGGGTGATTATTTGGCCAACGACACTTTAGGACTCTATTGGTTGAGAGGATGGGAGGTCAGCCTCACCTCACCCTTCCAGGGGAGGATTATTGCATGTTTTGAGACTCTCTTATAGATTTAAGTCGTGTTCATATGTTTGTGTATCCTTGGTTCATTCCAAAAGAGTGTGTCGACGGGATACCCTTGGTTTGCAAAATCGTCGTAAGCATGAATATGTTTGATGCCATGGAGGTGATGCTGACTTAGATGTATTATGAGGCTCTCTAAAGTTTATCGTCTTCCAGGGGGCAGAAGGTGACTTGACATTGGGATTGATCCCACAATGAGGGCTTCCTATGTATCCTCGATAGAGGAATCAAAACCCAAGTAGTTCGGAGGTGTGGGTCTTATGCATGGAAGATTCCCATTTGACGGGACATGGTTGGATGGACCCTTTATGGACGGGCACCCATTTGAGCTTGGGCCTTCTGGAAGGCGTCCTACGTATCCTGATTTGGTTAGGAATCAGAGTTCTTGTAGTTCAGAAGATGTGGAGATGTCTTAATCCTTACAAACCTCTAAGCCAACGTGAGTCATGCTTAGTGTGAGAAACAAGAAGATGTGAAAGATTCAACAATGCACATGCCTCCTCCCTTGTTGGTGGGGGAGGGAGAGCCCACGGAGGAAGAGGCCAGGGCAATTGTGGGTGAGGGTATAGAGAAAAAAACCCTCTAATTTAAGATGACATTAAAGGTCATGAGACCCGACCTTAAAAGATTGGGGACATACCTTAGTGGGAGCGGCCCGGAGCACGTTCTGGAAATGGGAGGAGTTTCGTCCTCGCCAAAGGGGGGAGCGAACATAACCCCTTTGACTGATTATTGTTCCCCATTAAATGGAAAAGCAAGTGATCTCCCCTAATCCCAAGAACGGGGAGGTTAACGTTGGAATCCCAAGGTTGAACTCTAGGCTACCATGGGAATGTAGCCTTACCGGTATTCCCAAAGCCCGCACCTTTAGGGGGAGGTCCTTTGTGACACCGCATACCATGGGTATGTAGACTCAATGGGGCGCGTTGAAGCGCCCGATGGCCTAATCATATGGGTCTGGTGGCTTTGGAGGAGGCTTTGGCCTAGTATCGGGGGACTGGTCAGCAAAGGTATTTTTGAGGACCGAATGGTAATGGAGGGGTGAGGTTGGAACTGGAGGGAACAATACCTGAAAACACCCCATTCTGCGTTCTGGTTTCTTACATGGAGTGGGGGAAGCTCCGCATACCACAGTGGTATGCGGGCAGAGGGACCGTCCATGTACTAGTGCGGTATGTGGGTATGGGTATCGCCAATTGTGTACCAAAGTGGTATGCAGATCATCATGCTACTTTGGGTTGTATTTGCGTACTAATTGGGTACGCGACACCGGGTTCAGTCCGCATAGCGGTCTGCTACGCAGAGCACCATACTGAAGGAAGGTCTGGGGGTTTACCGTTCATGGGAATTTCATCTACGAGCAGTATTTGGTTCGTGGTTTACCAGTTAGGTTCATGGTTTTATAACTTTCACTCGTTTCCCCCATTTTATGGTTCAAGGATGGTTGTACCTACGGAGGAAGTGGGTCGCAGTTCATCCTTTCACCAATGAAATGAAACGAAAGCTGAAGTGACACTTCTGAGTTTACCTCAAGCCTTCATCGCACGTTCTCCATTTTATCTTCCTCTATTATCCATTCTATTGTGCTCTTTTTATAGAGCATAAAAATGAACATATCTACTGGGCATGCCGTGCCATTTGTGGAGTCCCATTGAATCTGTATTCTAACCTGCGAAAGACACAGTCAACTGGGATCTGTGGGGAATTTGGTTCACAATAATGGTTCGCAGAACCATGCTTGTCCGCTTGATCTGTGAACTGAGGAGTTTGAGGCATGGTAAAAATATGATCTTCAGTGTTGTTCGTGGTTTTCCTTGCCTACTGTCTATCGCCTCGTGGGCCAGTGGTTCCCAGACCGTCTCCTTCTCATACCCTTCCCGGTGATGGTACGCGGACAATTTGAAAACATGAGTTTCTTCAAGTTCCTTCAAATAAATTCAACTCAATTTGAGTCCCTTCTCCTTGGTAAACGTGTAGAAGTGCTTAATTCCTTCTTCAAAGTGATTATGGGGGTATTTTCTTCCCTTAGCGGAATTCACAGGACCCTACAGTTTTACCAAAATCAATATTCTACACTATTCATTGAAAAATCATTTTTTTTAGAAAATTTAAAAAAAAAACAATGTAAAATTTTACATCCTAATTACAAAATGGTGTTAATTTTTGGAAAAAAATTTCTAAAAAGTTTAAAAAATTATTATAATATTATTTTCTTGAATATAAATCAAAAATCACTTTTTTGAGGAAAAAACATTTTTGAAGAAAGAAGTCACTTCAATGAAAATCTATTGATTATTTACATAACATTTATCAATAATTTATATATATATATATATATATATCATAATGTTATTAATTCTATTCATAACCACCATTTTAATGGCTATGTTACGAAATTTATATATATCATGGGATATTTAATCTCAGTGTTGTGTGTTGAATATTCCATTGAACAAAAAAATTATGGGGTTGCATGTAAAGAAAGATATTGAGGAGATTAAATTTATTTAAAAAGAAAAACATCATAAAGTCAAAGAGTGAGACATTCTTATATAATCTAATTGTTTCTTTTCCTTTAATCTATCAAACAAAATTTTCTTCTTGTAATTTATCAACACGTTACAATTGCACCAAATTCTGAACATGGTTTTTTAATTGATCTCATACATGGTGATACACCGATTTAAATGAATCCCTATAGAACAGCCCTGATTGAATTGTAGGAATTAAAGAAAAAACTTTATGAGAATCTTTAAAAAATATTTATTTATCCATATACGTCACCCTGAAGTGTAGTAGTTCTTTTTATTGGGAAGATAAATGGAACAATGTGACTCTGTATTGATTATTGAGAATATAAAAAGAACATAATCAATAACATGTATCCCATACCCTGTATTGATGAATTGTTTGATCAACTATGCAGAGATCAATAATTTTCCAAGATTGATCTTCATTATGAATATTATCTATTAAGGGTCAAGAAGGATAATATACCCAATACATCATTTCATACAAGGTATGAACTCTATGAATATATAGTATTTCTATTTGATCTAACTAACGACCCTATTATATTCATGGACACAATGAGTAGAGTCTTTAGTGATTACCCTGATATGTTTTTGGTCATCTTTCTAAATGAAATTATTATTTTTCCAAATAGTAGGGATGATCATGATGATCACTTAAGTTTTGGACTGAAGACCCTAAGTACAGATAAGTTGAATGAAAAATTTAAAAAATGTTAATTTGGGCTTTAAAATGTTTCATCTTTATGTCATATAATCTCAACTGAGGGTATATCAGTAGATCCATCAAAGTTGGAAGCAATTGAACATTTTCCCTGACCAACCATGGTGACAAAGCTCTTTATTTTTATTGGTTTTGATTGATATTATTTATGATTTCTAGAAAATTTCTCACATATATCCAATTCACTAACCAAGTTAACATGGATGAGATCCATGTATCATTGTATAGATAGATGTGAGGAAAATTTCAAGGAATTGAAGATAATTTTAGTTGGTGAATTGGTGCTTACATTACCATGTAGTGTATAAGGGTTTGTAATCTATTACAATGTTTCAAAGAATTGATTTTGATTCATTATCATGTAGAAGGAAATGGTTAAAACATACCCCACATGATAATTGATGGTTAATCAGAAAAATTACCCCATACACAATTTTCAGTTAGTGGTGGTGACATTTTCCTTATAAATAAAAAGGATATAAAATTATAGAGAAATGTGATATATATATTTATATAAAGATCATAAAATTTTGAAGTTTATATTCACATATAAGGATTTTAATATGTTCCAGAGAAGATGGTTGTAAATGATTAATGATTATTACTGCTTAATACATTACCACCCTGGGAAGGAGAACATGGTGGATGATGATTTGAGTCAAAATTATCATGTTATCATATATATGATGATGATATAAGAAGATTAAATATTTTTGGATTTTCCATGTAAGGTTATAGTGATCTTTAAGGAAGGATGAAAATCATATCTTTTAGAAATAAATTTTTAACCATCTATCAAAGTGAAGATTTAATAAGCATAGAAGGAAGATATAGAGAATTATAATAAGGTCATAAATGTTTCTGAATTTATCCTTTATTGTGATGGAGTGGTAAGGATCTAGAACCATGTTGTGTCCCCTTGATAGTGGTTTTCAAGGAGCTATTATGGGATTCTCAAATTTCTTTATAATCAATTCATCTTGGAAGAATAGAAATATATAGAGATTTGAAATAGTATTTATACGGAGATGGTATGAAGAGAGATATTGAAGAGTTTTTATCTCGGTTATTCATATGTTATCATTTTATAGCTGAAAAACAAAATTCTAATAGGATTTCAGAACCATTATCGATACTATAATTGAACTGTAAAAACATCACCATGGATTTTGTCATCGAACTCTGTAAAACATCAAAAGATAATAATGTTATATGGGTTGTATTTGATCACCTTACAAAGTTAGTACATATTATCAAAATTCGATAATATTTCAATCTATGTTAGATTTCATAGATATACTTTAAGGAGGTTGTAAGGATTCATGGAGTATCACATTCCATTGTATCTGATTGGGTTATGAGGATTAACTCAAAGTATTTGAGATTCCTTCAGCAAGACCTTGATAAGTATTTATGTTTTAGCACAGTGTATCATCCATAGACATATATAAAGTCTATGAGAACCATAAAAACCCTATAGGATATGATGATATCATGTTCAATCAATTTCAAATTTATTTTTTATACTGTAATAACATTTACTCAAGTATTTAGATTGATCCTTTGAATACCACTATAGGAATAACTATAGAACTCTGTTGTATTGGGATAATATTGGAGAAATAAATCCATTAGGATCTAATCTAGATAATTAAATGGTAGAAAAATTTAGAACCATTCAGTAATAGATTGAGGCATGTCATGGTCAATAAAAAATTTATGCTGATATTCATAGGCATGGTCTGAAATTTTGTGTTAGTGAGATTATGTTTCTGTGAATTTATGAATGGAATAAGGTCAAGATATTTATGAAGAAAGGATATCTGATACCTAGTTATATTTACCCCTTCAATATTTTGATCCATTAGGGATGGTATCTTACTAATTGGTGCTTCCACAAAACATCTCCTAGGTTCATGATGTGTAAAATGTATTACTCTAGAGGAATTACTTACCAAAAGTTTCACATGCACTAAACTCAGAGGTCATATTCTAGAGCATTATCTTTTCTATGAAGAAAAACCAATAGAAATCTTGGATCATAGAGATAAGGTTCTACAAAACAAGACTAATCATATGTTTAAAGTCCCCTAGAGGAACCTAAAATTTTAAGAATCTGTATAAAAACCTAGGGATGTGATAGGGAAGAAGTACCCTCATTTATTTTTATCATAGTAATAGTATTTGTATAGTGAAATTATTTTTAATGAGGGTAGAATGTAAGACTATGAGATTTTATAAAAATATTTTTTTCATAATAACTTTAATCTCTTCGATAAGTGATGTTACATGCAAAAATGAGTTTTACATAATAGTGATATAAATAACATTAAGTATATGTGATTATAATATCCTATCTATCAAAATTGGTTGGATGAATAGTAATAACCACATTTTAAAAATATGAATAATAGTTTTAGATCATGCAAAAATATTTTATAGTGAAGTTCATATATGCTTCAAATATATAATTTTCTTCAAAAATGGGTTTCATTTCTTTTATGATAAAATAAAATAATTAATTTAAACCACTTAAAAAATTATTATAAAAAATGATCTTTATTTTGGACATCATTCTATCAATAATATCTTAGAGTGTTTTTTATAATTTTCTGAAAAGATTAAAATTTAACTGAATAGTGAAAAATACTTATTTTTATTGTTAACTAACTTTTGTTTAAACAATTTACAAAGATGAATTATATTTTAAAATGGATATTAAAGTAAAATTATTTCAGTAATATTAAACATGATCCAATATAATTCATTTTAACTAATTTTACTTTCAATTTTGATATGAAATCTTTTAATACTTATGAAAACTTTTTCTTTAAAAAAGAGTTTTTTATCACCTTTTTGGGTTTTCTTTTAACTTAATTAATAACAATTTTATTAAATGAATTTGAAAAAAACAGATTCCATTATTGGAATCAGAATAATTTATTTTATAAAATAATTTAAAATCATTTTTTTTTCATAATGAATAGTAAAAATATTAAAAATTTATTATCATGGTTAAGATTAAAACGATTTTGTCAAGGGATAAACAATAAATATAAGGGAAAAATAAACATAATTTTTTTAATATTCGTATTTTTTAAAAATATTTTGACCTTTTCACATATAATGATAGAGAATGGTCCATTTTTAAGCCTTTTGGGGTGTGTAAGATATATCTACATATATTTTTCTATTCAAAAACTCCAACTGTGTCCTCTACTCCACTAATAAAAGGGAACCCCCTCTCCTCTACTCTTCACAAAATAAAATTTACTACTTTCCTACCCACATCCTATAGGACTTGGTTTTATTAGAAAACACTCATATGAAGAAATGTGGTGTTGACCTAAAAAGGTTGTTTGAAAAAGAGGTAGCATTCTTAATCAAGTATGATATTTTATTTCTTCTTCCACCTCTTTCAAATATTTTTAAATTATTATGATATAATAAAACCAATATATTACATGTAATGAAATTTTATTATGTCTATATAATTACCTATATCTCTCTAATACTTTATTAAATGGGAAATAAAAATGTTGATCGTGTGTACGGCGGACTACCGCCTCGTAAACCAATAAAATTATTCTTCCATAACCACCTCTAGAGAATAGATAAAATGATTGATATAGAAATATATATAATATTTATAAAATATTAATACTTTGGAGTTATAATATCACATTTACCTTTATTATTTACAATCTATTGGAAAATTATAACGTTGATCATGGTAATGTGTGGACTAGAGTATCCATGAAACGAAGTGATGCATTTTTTATTTTATTTTGAAAAATATTTTAATAATGATATATTTAATTAATATATATTATATTATTGTTATAAAAATGATTCTGGAATAGTGAATTATTATTTTTCTTTCTTTCAATCAATCTGTCAAAACAATGGAAACATCATTCAGGAGTACGTATAACCTATCGTCTCCATGAACAGTGTAATTCATATTTCAATCTATAATTTTAATGGAAGATTATAAATAAATATATAATGAATATATATTATATTAATATAATTTTTATTAATTTGTATATGATGGAACCATGTTCACATTAAATGGACCAAAAATATTGAACCAAAATATACATGAAAAATAAAGTAGTTATTACCTGAAACATGATTTTAACAAGGAATTATTAATAAATTGGTGATAGAATGACATATGTAAATCATATATGGTATGATATATATGATTCTGGATATATAAAATATTTATAATAACCCTTTATTCATTGTACATGATTTTTGAAAGTGTTTGGAGAAACTTGATACTTAAGGTAGAGGATTTTCATCTCACCTTTATTTTTATGGGACACATACCATATTCACCACCTATTTCATTTATGTGGTGTATATATATCCTTTGAATGAAAATTATGATTATTATCATGATAATTATGGGATATACATAAACATATATGGTTTTTTAATTTTTGAGGCTTACAATTCAAAATTTACAAAAGATGTAAGGGTTTTATGTTCCAATCTCATTATTTATTGAGATTATCCATGGTTATGATTGTAATCATGTAATCCTATGATCTATCTATTAGGAAACACTATACATTTCTTCCCATATGGTTACTCATTTATAATACATGTCTTCCATTAATTTTCCTCTCTTTATCATCACATGAGACTAAAAGTTTTTTTTAGTAAAATCTACTTTATTCCTTTCATCGATTGAAAATACTTTTTTCTTCCATATCCATGTTTTCTATACATATTTTGAATAATGTTTTTTAAATTGATATTTTAATGATTAAAATCATTTTTACCCCTAATTTAATTTTCAAAAAAAATAAACGGAATCTTTGGGTTATTTTCTAAATGAGGTGGTTTTGGACTTTTTTTCTAAGTGTGAAAGGAATGTTTCCATTTGAATTGTACAACATGAACCAAATTTTACAATATCATTAACACTCAATTTTTCAAAGATTCCATTATATGTTTATATTTATAATTTAGAATATAATGTTTTTCACATTATTATATGAATTTACTATTTTAAAATATGTTTTCCATTTTAGAAAGGATATTTTCCTAAAGATTGTTTTAGTGATATTTTAATGGTATTTATTTTAATCAACGACAGAAAAAATAGGTCATATTTTTGATTTACTGGAGATACGATACAATATTACCATCCTTATTATTTATCAATATGGTTTATGTTTATTATTGTGTTTATGTGATGTTTATGGAGGCCATTTATATTTCATGGGTCATACTATGTTGTTATTCTAGAATGTTTATGAAACCCATACATTTCCAATGGGTTATGATTACAGTGAAATTTAATAGAAATATATATCTGAAATTATTATGAGTATGTGATGGTTGGGTCTATTAAATACCCTAAATTTATTGGGTAAAGATGGGTAACTCATGATTTAATTATGTTATGTGTGAACCTGATTTTGTGATCACAATGTTATGTCTGGGTCTGGTTTCATGTCCATAAGGTTATATGTGGACATGGATTCATGACCATAAGGTAATGTATGGTCTTAGTTTCATTTCCATAAGGTTTTTTGTAGACTTGTTTTCATGTACATATGCTTATGTGAGGACCTCATTTAAATTCAATAACTTAATGATTGAACTAGTTTCTATTTATAAATGTTCACAATGTCATAAGATTACATATTTTTTACATTACAATGACTATGTTATGATCCCATAGTTTATTTTAATTAGATTATTTTATTATTTGTGTCTTATACTCTGCCAATATATTTTTCATGAATCATTATTATGATCTGTGTTATGCATGGTATAGTTTTAAAATGTTATGACATATTACCATACCATTTTTTTAAGGTTGTGGCTGAAGCCTTATTTTATTATTAATTAAAAGTAAATACCTCTTTTTTACTCGGTAAAGGGTGACCCATTACATAGCCTGAAGGCCCAGGGGCAGGAAAGCCCATTTTTTGGCCCAAAGGGCCCTTCAGTGAATATTATTACTACATTACCTAGGCTGTTATAGTACTGTCGCCTCTACATTTCCTGCTACATTACCTCCACTGCTATAGAGTCACCGGCGTTACAGTTCCATCATTGCTATAGTATTGTTGTAATGCCCTACTACAGTATTGCAATAATAACCTAGAAATTTTTCCCTGCTCAAAATTGATCCTGGGTCTTTTGGATGCCAAGGAGGATTTTCCACTTGGTTAAAAGCTTGTTGGAATGTTACCATGCCATTATTATCATGTTATGTTTATGTTATTATTGATATCTCTCTTTCTTACAATTTCTGAGCATATGATCTCACCCTTTATTATGTTTCTTATCTCCAGGTTAGGAAGAATTTTTTAACTTATGGTAAGTCTATGAACTATACTATTTGGGAAGATATTTAGAGGAGATGATGAATATTATTCATGAAATTGGATGACTATATATCTAGTATCTAATGAATATAAACCTTTCTAGTCCTCATGAATTAATTTGTGAAGTTTATAGAATAATAATCTAATAGTTATAATATTTAGGTATGTAAATCCAAGGTAGTTACACCGGTGATGTTGCTTTAGTGTTTCATGGAGTTTTAATTACCCAAGAAAGAGTTACTTTTATACGGTTAACTCACATAAGAGTAGATCCCAACATGTGATAAGGAAAACTAGGTTTTTCATTTCTTGTGTAAGGGTAAACACATAACTGCATAAAGGCAGAGTAAATAGAATCTTCATCTTCATAGGTACCTCTGTAATGATATATCCAACAAGTAATTATAGCACCACATACCTATGGTGATAGCACACTTAATATTAGTAACAAATGTATGTAAATTTTTTTTAGCGGTAGCACAATAGTAACGGTAACATGTATATTTTTCTAGTGAAAGAATAGTAGTATCTTAATCATGTGTATTTTTTCTATCAGTGTAACAACTATAACTTTAGCTTGTAATATTTTTTATAGAGATAGCTTAATAGTAATGGTAGAAACACCTTACCTTAAATATAAAAAAATATTAGTGGAATCATAATTAATAGTGGTAGTGGTTTGTCTATTTCAGTGGTATGGTAGAAATATTCTTCTATAATCACTTAAAAAACTTATCCGCTTTCATTAGTTATAAAATGTGTGACTGTTGTAGATTCTCACTATATCGGCTGGTATTTTTTAATTCCTACATCCTGTAGAAAATATATTAATTTTTATTTTAATTTATTAACTAATATTAATTTTATAAAAATATAAAATTATGTTCGAATAAATTTTTTAGCATAAATTCATTATATGAACACACATGCAGTATATGTGTAACGATGCTCTGATTCTGTAAAGTTTGGATGTTATAATAAACTATAAGTTTATTTAATATATATTAACTATTTTATTACATTAATAAAAAAATATATTTTATAAACTATATTGAAAATTTATTTTGTAAATATTTTTTGAGCCATATTTTTTTAATATATTTTTACATCATTTTTTTAAGATACTTTTTTTACTGGTTTAATTATTAAATTATTTCATATAATCTTAAGACTATATTAGAATCTGTTTTTCTAATTTCAATGAAATAATTAAAGAACCCTAAAAAAATTGAATGTGATGTTGGTCCCATATTTATGGAAGCATTATACTAGAGGTAATGAATAGTCCTTTAATATTTTTAAAAAAAAATGATCAGGTATAATTTTCTATTATGTGAAGAAATAGTGTAGTTAAGTGTACAGAATATAATGGAGTAGAAATTAAATATTCAGCGCAACATTTATATAAAATTATTGATAACCAAGATCTTACTCTACTCCTTAATATTCTATATTCAATTAAAAGACCGCTACCCACTCTATAATGTTGCATTTAAAGGTGTAATAACATTCTTATATACCATGCATTTTACAATACCTAGAAGAAAAACAAATAAACAATGTTTTTATAGTACTCACATGTTATACAGAACTATTTCTAGGAGTCAAAACCAATACTAAATAGACTTTTATTCAGGATTCAAAACCAAATTACCTTACTTTTGGTTGGTAGAATAATCGATACCAGACATGATTTTCATCGGGAAAATCATAGACTCAATCTTTATAAAAAATAGAAGAAGAAAATATTCGATAAAGGAAAACCAAATAGAAGTTATTAAATATTATAAATGAATGTATAATTTTAGGTAGCATGATGATCTCTAACCACATCAGTTGCAGAGAGTTGAATATTAAAGCTTCTTTTTGATAGCACCTATGAAATATTAATCATAGATGATCTCAATCAAATGTCCAGATTTTTTTTTCATCATTGCATGCCTTGATATTGAGTTTTTTTATACATTTAAAATATATATATTTTACAAAAATCGGTTAGGGCAGAAATTTTTTTCAAAATGCGCCTTAAAGCCGGCATCACGGATTCCGCTTTTGCATTCCGGGTGAAAGGCGGCATTGCGGATGTCGCCTTTGCACTGCGGGTGAAAGGCGGCATCCGCGATGGCGCCTTTATCATAAAAAAATTTGTTGTTTGAAAATTTTTATTTTTTTTTTGTTTTTTTTTTGTTTATATATATATATAAACAAAACAAAAATTTCAGAAAAATTTATCCGCTATTTTAAATCTAGCAGTACTGTCATTAAAGCAGTCTGGATTCTGACAGAACCTCTCACCCAGAGCTCCCTTTTAAAAGAGAGCTTACCCTGAAAATCATTCTGCATTTCCGATGTGGGATTCCGGTTCTCTATTTCATGCGCAGAACATTCTGCATTTCCGATGTGGGATTCTGTTTCAAGTACTCGACTTTAAAATACTATAGAATATAAACTATAAGACCAATATAAATGAAACTTAAAACATGGATTAAACATATAAAAAATAGTTGAAAACAAAAAAATCATAAAAAATGATGATAAAAAATAATTTATATGCTTTCAAAACAACCTACTTTAAACTTAAAAAGTTTCAAGTATGTGAATTTAGAAGCCTATAAATTATAAACTAAAAGACCAATATAAAAGAAATTTAATACATGGATTAAACATATAAAAAATAGTTGAAAATAAAAAAATTGAAGAAAATATTGATAGGAAATAATTTATAAGCTTTCAAAACCGCTTATTTAAACTAAAAAATGTTTCAAGTACGTGACTTTGAAATATAATAAAATATAAACTATAATACCAATATAGATGAAATTTTAAAAATTGATTAAAAATATAACAAATAGTTGAAAACAAAAAGAATTTCCTCAAAAATGTTGATGAAAAATAATCTATAACCTTTCAAAACTGCCTACTTGAAACTTAAAAATGTTCCAAGTATGTTAATTTGAAAGACTATAAAATATAAACTATAAAACGAATATAAATGAAACTTTAAAAATTGATTAAACATATAATAAATAGTTTAAAATAAAAATAATTTTGTAAAAAATTTTGATGAAAAGTAATTTATAAGTTTTCAAAACCGCTTACTTGAAACTAAAAAATGTTTGAAGTGCGTGACTTTTAAATACAATAAAATATAAACTATAAGAGAAATATAAATGAAATTTTAAACATTGATTAAAAATATAATAAATAGTTGAAAAAAATAATAATTTCCTCAAAAATGTTGATGAAAAATAATCTATAACCTTTCAAAACTGCATACTCGAAACTTAAAAATGTTTCAAGTATGTGAATTTAAAAGACTATAAAATATAAACTATAAAACGAATATAATTGAAACTTTAAACATTGATTAAACATATAATAAATAGTTTAAAAAAATTTTCTAAAAAAAATTTGATGAAAAGTAATTTATAAGCTTTCAAAAGGGCTTACTTGAAACTAAAAAATGTTTCAATTACGTGACTTTTAAATACAATAAAATATAAACTATAAGACCAATATAAATGAAATTTTAAAAATTGATTAAACATATAATAAATAGTTGAAAACATAAGGAATTTCCTAAAAATGTTGTTGAAAAATAATTTATAATCTTTCAAAACCACCTACTTGAAACTAAAAAATGTTTCAAGTATGTGAATTTGAAAGACTATAAAATATAAACTATAAAATGAATATAATTGAAACATTAAACATTGATTAAACATATAATAAATAGTTGAAAACAAAAATAATTTCCAAAAAAATGTTGATTAAAAGTAATTTATAAGCTTTCAAAACTACTTACTTGAAACTAAAAAATGTTTCAAGTATGTGAATTCGAAAGACTATAAAATATAAAATATAACACCAATATAAATGAAACATTAAAAATATTGATTAAACATATAATAAATAATTGAAAACAAAAGTAATTTCTTAAAAAATGTTGATGAAAAATAATTTATAAGCTTTCAAAACCGCCTACTTGAAACTAAAAAATGTATCAAGTACGTGACTTTAAAAGATCATAAAACATAAAATAGAAAACAAAAAATGTTTCAAGTACGTGACTTTGAAATTGGAAACGTTACTCATGCGTACATACGACCTACAATCTCCAAGATTGTAACATAGTTCATTTTTCTGAACTATATGAAATGGTTTAATTTAAAAGTATAATTTATTTATAAAAATGATAATAATGAAATTATTATTATTCTTTATATGGTTTATTAAATAAATTTATGACCATATTCCTATTACCATAGTAATTTTGGACTTATGAAACTAATGTCATCAAAATATCCAATGTGCATTTAAATAATTAAGTAATTGTTTATAAAATTATACTAAGTGATATAAATGTAATAAGGAACATGAATATGGTTAATAAGAAAGTATAAAACTAACATAATTTTATTATTATGGAATATAAAGAACATATTTGACTTTTCAGAATCGAGGTAAGGGACTCTTTAACTAAAAAATATTGATTTAAACTACACTGGTTATTACCAAGGGTGTACACCATGAGAAGTTGCCTCAAATATCTACCCCTAATAGTATATATATTATTTTGTAGGTGTATGCATTCTTAAAAGACTTAATTTGTGTTTTGATTTAGATTATTTAATAATGGTGTTCGTTTATTTATTTACGTATGAGAATAATTCATGCTTTATTTTATTTGGATAGAAAATCATTATTTAGCATCACTTAAATACTTTAGAGTTTGTCACCACCCTTTGAAAATATCCGAGTATGTCCAGAGTTATCATTAAATATATCATGTTAAAAAATATGTTGTATATATATAATGATAACAATACTTACATATATTCTCTTAATATTTATAACACATGTTTATAAAATATTAGTGTTTTTATCGATGTAAACACATAACATATGTTTAATTAAGTACAAATAGCACATACTATATGATATAAACACATGTGTTAAGCTTAAAAAAACTCAAATAATATGACAAAATATATATCATATAACTAGAATAAAACCTGATTTATAGAGTTAGATTTGTGGATAGATATAAAAATTCAATCACGTCAAAAATCCGAGTTCATTATTAACAGTCCTATCAAAACAATATTTTATCTATATATCTGAGTTAAGAATATATACAAACATCATGAAAATGTAAATTATATAACTATTAATTTTATAATAATTAGTTAATTAATTAGTAATTATTAATAATGATTTATATTATAATTAATTAGTTAATTAGTAATACAATTAGTTAATTAGTAATATAATTAGTTAATTAGTAATATAATTAATAATTATTTAATAATTAATTAGTTACTTAGTAATATAATTATTAATTATATAAAAATAAATTAGTTAATTAGAAATATAATTATTAATTATATAATTTGTAGTCATTTAATCAGTAATTATTAATCATTAATTATATAATAATTAATAAGTTAATTAGTAATATAATTATTAAATATATAAATAGTTAATCAGTTAATTTTTTGATAAAGATAGAGCCGATGCTATTTTTATAATTAGTTAATTAGTAATATAATTATAAATTATAATTATTCATAATAATTATTAATTAGTATTTATTAAAAATTATTATATAATAATTAATTAGTTAATTGGTAATATAATTATTAATTATATAATAGTTAATTAGTTAATTAGTAATATAGTTATAAATTATAATTTTTCATTATAATTGTTAAATATTAATTATTAAAAGTCATTATATTACTAATTAATTGGTTAATTATTATATACTTAATTATTAATAATTACTAATTAACTAATTAATTATTATATAATTAATTATTAATAATATTAATTTAATACTTTAATAATTTATTATATGTTTAATACATGTGTTAACTTTAAATTATATCGTTTTATAGTTTATATTTTATAGTATTTCAAAACGACATACTTGAATCATTTTTAAGTTTCAAGTAAGTGGTTTTGAAAGCTTATAAATTATTTTTCATGAACATTTTTTACAAAATTCTTTTTATTTTCAACTATTTGTTATATGTTTAATCCATGTTTTAAGTTTCATTTATATCGGTTTTATATTTTATATTTTATTGTATTTCAAAGTCACGTACTTGAAACATTTTTTAGTTTCAAGTACGCGGTTTTGAAAGCTTATATATTATTTTCTATCAACATTTTTTATGAAATTATTTTTATTTTCAACTATTTGTTATATGTTTAATCCATGTATTAAGTTTCATTTATATTGGTCTTGTAGTTTATATTTTATAGGCTTCTAAATTCACATACTTGAAACTTTTTAAGTTTCAAGTATGTGGTTTTGAAAGCTTATAAATTATTTTCTATCATCATTTTTGATGAAATTATTTTTATTTTAAACTATTTTTTATATTTTTAATCCATTTTTTAAGTTTTATTTATATTGGTCTTATAGTTTATATTTTATAGTATTTCAAAGTCGAGTACTTGAAACAAAATCCCACATCGGAAATGCAGAATGTTCTGCGCAGGAAATGGAGAACCAGAATCCCACATCGGAAATACAGAATGATTTTCAGGGTAAGATCTCTTATAAAAGGGAGCTCTGGGTGAGAGGTTCTGTCAGAATCCAGACCGATATAATGGAAGTACTTCTGGATTTAAAATAGCGGATAAATTATGCTGAATTTTTTTGTTTTGTTTATATATTTATATAAACAAAACAAAACAAAAATAAAAATAAAAATAAAAATTTTCAAAAAAAAAAATTAGGGGAAAGGCAGCATCGCGGATGTCCCCTTTCACCCGCAGTGCAAAGGTGGAATCTGTGATGCCACCTTTGCCCGGAATGCAAAGGCAGCATCCGGGATGCTGCCTTTCAGGTGCATTTTGAAAAAAAAATTGCCCTAACAGTTTTTTGTAAAATATTTTTAAAACAAATGTATAAAAAAACTTTTTGATCTCTGTTATCAATGAATCTATAATTGTTATACAAATCTATTTATTATCATTGTGTGATAGTTTCATGCCTTGCTGACATGGATGGAAATGATGGGTAGGAACTACCAGTGTGGCTAGTGGAGAACGAAGGGGTGACTGGTGGCAGTTCCTGGTTTTTTATCCTGGCAGCAATTCTAGGTTTTTATGTTTCACGGTGACGGAACGAGGCAGCGAGAATGGATTGTTGGCAGCGCTAGTGAACTAGAGTGCGTTGTTTGATGAAGGCATCAAGATCGTCTTGATGGCAGTACATGGACTCTCTAGTAGCGACATTGGGTGACCTAAACGATGAGATGGTGTTTTGGATCCCAGTGGTTGGTGCCTTTCATTGGCTGGAGGTGATGGTGGCATCGGTGTGGTGGGTGTTCTTGCAACTTTTCTAGGTGGGGCGGATGGGATCCCAATGGTACGATAATCTTTTTCAGCCAATGCAGCTTCTACGGTCTAGCGACATGAGGCGTGGGCTCCCAGCGACACAAGGTGTGGGTTCTTAGCGATGCAATCGTGGGTACCTGGTGACGAAGTGTGGGTTCCCAATACGGCACACAATAACTGAAAATCAGTGATGTGATGGAAGCATCCTCAGTCTGTGCAGGGCATCCTCTATATTCAATTCTTGGAGTTTTTTTATACATTTAAAAAAAAATTACAAAAAATGGTTAGAGCGAATTTTTTTTTTCAAAATGCACCTTAAAGACGGCATCGCGGATTCCACCTTTGCATTTTGGGTGAAATGCGGCATCTGCGATGCCGCCTTTACACTGGGGATGAAAGGTGGCACCCGCGATGCCGCATTTCCCCTAAAAAAAATTGAAATTTTTTTTTATGTTTTTTTGTTTTGTTTATATACTTATTTATATATATATTTCATAAAAAATGTTCAGGAGGATGCCGCCTTCCACTTAACAAAAAAAATTATTAGTTCTTTAAATTTTGTTTCAAAACCGCCTACTTGAAAGTTAAAAATGTTTCCAATACGTGACTTTGAAAGACTATAAAATATAAACCATGAGACCAATATAAATGAAACTTTAAACATTAATTAAACATATCAGCAATTGTTGAAAACACAAATCATTTGAAAAAAATTGTTCATGAAAAATAACTTATAAGATTTCAAAACCGCCTACTTGAAACTTAAAAAAGTTTCAAGTATGTGACTTTGAAAGACTATAAAATATAATCCATAAGACCAATATAAACAAAACATTAAACATTCAGTAAAAATATAAGCAATTGTTGAAAACACAAATCATTTCAAAAAAATTGTTCGTGAAAAATAATTTATAAGCTTTCAAAACCTCCTACTTGAAACTTAGAAATGTTTCAAGTACGTGAATTTGAAATACTATAAAATATAAACCATAAGACCAATATAAACGAAACATTAAACATTCATTAAACATATAATCAATTGTTTAAAACACAAATCATTTCATAAAAATTGTTCAGGAAAAATAATTTATAAGCTTTCAAAACCGCCTACTTGAAACTTAGAAATGTTTCAAGTACATGTCTTTGAAAGACTATAAAATATAAACCATAAGACCAATATAAATGAAAATTTAAACATTCATTAAACATATAAGCAATTGTTGAAAACACAAATCATTACATAAAAATTGTTCATGAAAAATTATTTATAAGCTTTCAAAACCGCCTACTTGAAACATAAAAATGTTTCAAGTACATGACATTGAAATACTATAAAATATAAACCATAAGACCAATAAAAACGAAACTTTAAATATTCATTAAAAATATAAGAAATTGTTTAAAACACAAATCATTTCATAAAAATTGTTCATGAAAAATAATTTATAATCTTTCAAAACCACTTACTTGAAACTTAGAAATGTTTCAAGTAGGTGACTTTGAAATACTATAGAATATAAACCATAAGACCAATATAAAAGAAACTTTAAAAATTCATTAAACATATAATAAATTTTTGAAAACAAAAATCATTACATAAAAATTGTTCATAAAAAAATAATTTATAATCTTTCAAAACCGCCTACTTGAAACTTAGAAATGTTTCAAGTACGTGACTTTGAAATACTATAAAATATAAACCATAAGGCCAATATAAACGAAACTTTAAACATTCATTAAACATATAAGAAATTGTTGAACACGCAAATCATTTCATAAAAAATTTTCAGGAAAATTAATTTATAAGCTTTCAAAATTTCCTACTTGAAACTTATAAATGTTTCAAGTTTGTGACTTTGAAATACTATAAAATATAAACCATAAGACCAATATAAACGAAACTTTAAACATTCATTAAACATATAGGAGTCAACCCCACATCAATAGGATGCACGGTGTCACTAGTATCACATACATCTATAATATTTGATGCATTAAAACATGTTATATCTCCTTTCATGGGACAACTAAATCCATTCTTTCACTCTCCATGTCCATATCCATACCAACATCCAGCCACATAAGGGTATGGTGAAAGATACGCCACATGAAATTCTCATAGGTTCTCATTCCTACAAATATAAACCCCTTTAACACCACCATGCATCCAACCATTATAATTTCTTCTACAATTGTCACCCCATTTCCCCAGGCCCAGTTGATCAGATGAAAACACCAATGACTACACCTAGCCCATCGAACTATTCATCACCAAATCTTTATCCATTATCATCTTCAAAAGGCCATTGTAGGACCTCCATGATCTATCCATTCCAAACACTCACATACAAGTATACTTTAAACATAAAATCCTGAAAATTTGTTGGTTTTTATTTTAGAGTATACTTATATGTGAGTGTTTGGAATGGATAGATCAAGAAGGTCCTACAATGGCCTTTTGAAGATGGTAAAGGATAAAGATTTGGTGATTAAGATTTCGATGGGCTATGTAGAATCATTGGTGTTTTCATCTGATCAACTAGGCCTGGGAAAATTGGGTGACAATTGTAGAATAAAGTATAATGGTTGGATGCATGGTGGTGTTGAAGGGGTTGATATTTGCCGGAATGGGAACATATGATAATTTCATGTGTCGTATCTTTCAGCATACCCTTATGCGGCCGAATTTTGATATGGATATGGACATGACGGGTGGAAGAATGGATTTCGTTACCCCATTAAAGGAGATATAACATGTTTTCATGCATCAAATATTATAGATGTATATGATACTAGAGACATTGTGCATCCTATTGATGCGGAGTTGACTCCTATATGTTTAATGAATGTTTAAAGTTTAGTTTATATTGGTCTTATGGTTTATATTTTATAGTCTTTCAAATTCACGTACTTGAAACATTTCTATGTTTCAAGTAGTCGGTTTTGAAAGCTTATAAATTATTTTTCATTTCCATAGACATAAAACATATAAATGAACATAAACAATCAATGTCTATGTCTACGGTGAAGAGATCCTATCCCACATGGTGGTCTAACACAAATCATTTCGTAAAAAATAATTTTTCATTTCCATAGACATAAAACATATAAATGAGCATAAACAATCAATGTCTATGTCTACGGTGAGGAGATCATGTCCCACATGGTGGTCTAATAATAAGACGTCCGCGGTGAGATCTCTAGGGAGTCTGATGACCTGGAGAGGGCTGGTACTCGGGCGCTGGAACATTGACTGTCATATCCTACACCTCTGTGCCAGTGGAAGAAAATGTCAACTCCACCTCGTACGACCCTCTTGATACTTCTCCCACCTCGATGGTAGAAGAACTCAGCATCATTGTAGTGGGGAACAAATCATATGGTGGTGTTATAACCCAACTCTACGATGGGTCTGGACCCCAAGGCTATGATGACTCTGGACCCAAAGGTTGTGCTCCATATGGACCCCATGATGGAGAAATCTGAGGATATCCTGTCAAAAAGTATGGATCCCATGACAGCTGAGGCACATCCTGCATCGGCTCAGACTGGACTACTAGAGGGATGACCTCTGCCTGTGGAACTGGTGAGGCCTGACATGAAGGACGACGCTGTCTACATCGTCGTGGTCGTGGATCCTCAGCACCAACAGCTACTGCAAGATCTTCCTCTATGGCAGGAACCTACTGTCTTTGTGCTGGATGCTCAAAGAGTCTCTCGGCAAACGCATGGACAGATGACCTCATCTCCAACGCTTGAGCATGAACGGATTCCCAGCTGAAGACTCTATCCTCAGCCTCATCACTCATATGAATAAGTCTATCTGTGTGACTCTCCATTAAATAGATTAAAAATGAATTATAAAATAACTCAATAAACATAGTAATATAATTTAATTTACTTACAATCATATGAATCTCTCTACCGGCTCGGGTAAGATACAGTATATACTTTGGTCTTTACCATGGCTCATACTCTTGCAACGCCGAAAGAGAGAACTGCATCGTAGGAACTCCCTGGATGCGAAACTCTGTGCGTCTATGCCAACAGTCGAGAAATACAGCATGTACTTGATGCCAGTCGTCATCCTGCCTCCCTGTCAGCTTCATCCCATGAAGCTGATCTATCTGTCTCGATGGTAATGGAATCCGCTGAGTGAAGAGAAACTGGCACATGACTCTGTCAGGCTGGTGCCACTCAACAATATAAAATTTAATGAGTGGCACTACAGCTGTAACATCTTCAAGACCAACTGTGCAGTATGGAGGCAACTGGTCCATAACAGACCAGTATGGAACCCATAAAATCTGAAATAACATATTACCCTTGTTAGAAAAACTGTTAACTAAAATAAAGATGTTATTATTAAATTTTTTAAATAGTTATAGATTGTATATACATACCTTATGGGGTAATATAAAGTCCAACTCGAGCCGATATATGGCCAAATCGTGTCTCGAAACCGCATTGAAATTGTGTCGCTGACACCACCTATAAAATACAGCATCGATAGTGATAAATAATGAGAAATTAAAGTCAATAACTTGTAGTAGCATTAGAAACTGATAGAAATGAGTTATCATACTAGCGTCCATGTGGAGCGTCATGCAGCACCGCCATCTTGACCGACGGACCAGCAAGATCAGGGAAGAATGTGGCAATTTTCTCCCATACCCACATCTGAATAAGGATGACGCATCCCCCGAGACATGTGTGCCGCCTGTCGGATATCCTTCATAATGCTCTATATGTGTATTCCAAGTAGGTGGATCCCCAACTGTACATCCCTGTCCGATCAAAATCCTCTAACAGGGGTAGATACATCATGTGCACGTGCATCCCTAAATGATCCGTACACATGGTCCCTCCAATAAGTTGTAATATATATGCACGTGCATAACGCATCACCGTCTACTCGTCAGCATAATCAGCTAAAAGTGAAATATGTGACTCCATCCAAGGCATGGATATCGATGCTCCGTCGGTAGTACTACGATCAGACAAAATGTCAACGCCTAACAAGCGTTGAGCAAGGTCGGGCCAAGATGCCCGAGTGGATCCAATAACGGGTGTCCCCTGGATAGGAATACCAAGAAGCACATCCACATCCTGGAGGGTGATGTTCATCTCTCCCTCAGGCAGGTGGAATGTGTGTGTCTCTCGTCTCCACCTCTCCACGAGTGCATCTAGCAGATGATGGTCTACAAATGTAAAATCCGATATCGTAGTAGCATAGAAGCCAGCACGATGCAAGTATATATATAGTATAATGGCAGGAGGAGGATCTGTGTGATGAAAATGGTGTTCTCGACGTACCCTGATCAATCGATCTAGATCACCCTCTATCACAACCTATGAACAATGGGTAGCCTGCTGACTGAGTAGTATGGTGTTAGTCATCTACATATAAACAAATGAAGTTTTATCAAGGATTCACACCATGGATCATTCACGACCTATAGATGGTTCCATCTCTAATCTATGTTGGATGAGCTAATATTTCACTTTGTTTTACAAATTCTTTTGTAAAATAATTGGCATGGTTTATTTATTTTCTGAAAAGGGTTTTTGAAAAAATATGGTTTCCCCTAATTTTGGTAAATAGAAGGCTGTTTTTAAATAATTGTGAAATGAAGTGTGAACTAGTTTTCAAAGAATGTTTTTATATCAGGAAATGGTTTTTTGTTATTTTTTAATGTTATAATTCCTTTTAAAAATGATTTTGTGTATATCTCACTTGTGATCCGGGTATACAGGTGGAAGGTGTAGTACTAGGGCTCATATTTTGATATTGTAAGGGAGTTCACTTTTTGGGTTGTTATTCTATTACTAGATCAAGATTCATTTGTCTCTATGACTTCATTAACAATGTAGGAGGGTTCAATTTCTAGGGTGCTCCTCTATTCCCTAGAACTTTATGCATGGGTTATAGGGATTTGTAGGGTGCATTAGTCATATTGATATATTATTGTACTAGATAACATGGTCATATGTTTCATGGTTATTTTATTTCGATTTTAGGATTTTAAGATTAGGGTATCACATTTTGCCTTTTGGATCTAGGATTTTGGATTTGTTTTAATGTTTTACGGTTTAGGTTAATGATTTGAGAAAAGATTTTCAGGATTATGGTTTAGAATTTTAGGATTACAGTATACAAAAGATGTTTCTGAGTTTACTGTTATGATTTTCAGTTTGGGGGGTTAGAAAACCGAGGCAAAAGGAAGAGATAACAACATAAAATTTACAATATGCGAATCTCCCAATAACGACAATACATCATTGTGGCTTAGAGTGTGAACTCGACCCAACAATGTTAAGGCATCGTTTCTAATTATGACCTTCTTGATGACATATGGTGCATCTCAAACTCTATCTTTGTTCTTGAGTGCAGTCCATCCCATTTCGCATCCTGCTGGCCTTAGGTCTCCCATGGGGATGCAACTGATTCATATCAGGTACCACTATCGGTTGACCTTTGGGCATTGGGAAATAACAAAACTCGCCAATAGGTGTCCATGTTACAGCATAATAGTTAGAAATGGTGTTTATCTGGTACATTGGATCAACATATTCTTCCCATGATATGTTAATAGAGGCACATGCTGTGATGGAATGTGAGCATGGAAACTGTAACGCCTGAAAATTTCCACATTGACATTGCCTCGTTTCTAATAATACCACCATTTTTTCACCAATGCTATTTATGATAGGGTTTGTCTTCTATTGAACATCAAATCGTGAGTCTTCTCGTTGAAATGGGCAGACATGATAACCAAAATCTTCTTTAATATTCTTTTCAATCTCTTGTTGAAAATTTCTTCCGTACGTTAGCCCCTGATTTATTCCATCTGATGCTAGTTTTTGTCTATCAATAAAGTACATCATGCAACGATATAATTTCTCCTGAACTAGGTCAGTTATAGGTATCTTGCGAATCCCTTTAAAGACACCATTGATGCACTCTACAATGTTGGTGGTCATGTGTCCGTACCTCTTCCCCCCATCATATTCCAATGTCTATTTTTCTTTTGGAATTCACATAAGATAATCATAAACTTCTTCATTAACCTGATGGATTTGTTTGAATCATTGATTGGACTCATATGCTACACAGAATAGATGATATTTCACATATTTTGAATTTATCTTTATGTTGATATACAAAAAAATAACAAATACAATGCGTACCAAGTCTGGTGATTGCCTTCTTCATCGGTTCGTTGTGGAATTTTTTATCCAAGTTGCTAGCAATGTGTCTAATGCAGAACTGATGATGTGCATTTGGGTAAATCCATGTATCAAGATCCGCATTGATTACCTCTTAATTTGCTTATGTCGATCAGATATCAAACAAACACCCTGAATGTTGGGGAAATGGGTGTTGATACATGCCAAAAACCAACTCCATGATTCATAGTTTTCTTTCTCTACAATGGAAAAGGCAAGCAGAAGAGGTGAACGGTTTCTATCTTGGGTTTCCGCAATCAACAATACACCCTTGTATTTTCCATATAGAAATGTTCCATCAATATGAATAAACAGTTTGCAGAAACAAAAGGCCAAGATATAGGGAAGGAATGCCCAGAACAACCGATGAAATTTAACACGAGATGGATCAAGTCGGTTATCATGAGACACAAGTTCGTTTGTATCCAGATGGAAGACAATGTGGTTATGATGCCTCAGAATGGCTAGTAATTGCGGAAACACCTGATATGAGTCATCCCAATCACCATAGACCTTCACAATTGCCTTCTGTTTCGACTTCTATGCCTTATTATAGGATATCTTATAACCGAATGTCTGTTGTATCCTCTCTTGCACAAGGGCTATCGGAACATCTTGACATGTCCTAATCATCTCAACAAAAATGGGTGACAAAAATTCTGCATCCAATGAAGTATGATCTTGTGTCAGGCTTGGCTGAACGCAAGAACGAGCTGCCTCAATCCTTGAGATTCAACAACCTCCAAATGCAATGTCCGGAATCGCCCTCAATCAAAATATACAATCATCCCCATACTTCTCACATCGTATGCCATATTTTCTTTGGTCTGATTCGTAAACTACATAGCTATAGTGCCTCTCAATGTGAAGTCTCTTTAGCGTACTTTTTAATGCATCTTTACTTGGAAAATTCCTTCCAACATATAAAGTTTTATCCATATCACTAAACCTATTTCGTATAACTCTGGGAAACTCAGTTTCCGGTGTGATATCATTATCTTCAAATTCAGTCACACATGTCATTGCTTTTGACCAAGGTGCAAAGAGCAGTGGATGATTTATTGTAGGTCGATCATGTTGTACAACTAATACATTTCTCGAAAATTTCATTGTTCCTTCCTCATCAGCACTACTATCACCATCTGTTTCCTTATTACGAAACTCCTCATCTGATGTTGGGTTGACATGTATATCTGGGAGATCAAGTAGGTTGTCCTCTTCTGCATCATTTGGAATAGTCTCAACTTCATGGGGTGGAATATCTTCAATGACTCTTGAAAGTCTACGTCTTCATACAATTGGATGTTGTTGTTGTACAGTAGAAACATCAACATATAACTCCATCATGGTACCATCCGACCTTTGAGAAAACAAACCAACTGTTTGGATCCATTTCGCATCATCAACCAACAGACAAGCTAGATGCCATAATATTGACGGGAACTATAAATGTCTATAACTCATTGACTTGATCTTTTGATCGGGTCCTAGATTTAATGAGCCATGAATTCTGTCTTTAAGGTCACTTAGGGTTACACAATCAGTTGTATTAACCACTGTTATTGGTTGTGTACTATAAGAAGCTCCTTTCTCAGTTTGAATAACCTCCCCATAGCAGTACACACAGGAAAACATTATGCTCTACGTAAAAAAAGTTTTCTGATCAAGATTTTGATAATATAAGTGACATTCAGAATGATGGTTACCAATATAAGTTGGATTTTATACTTCAAAGATGTAATTAAACTACTTATTAAAAATAAGTTGGATTTTACCTCATGTTTAAATAATAATTATTACTTCTAAACTATACAATCTTTATGATACTTAAATTTTAAAATATCTTATATCCTAAACTAGGATATTTCTTATGATACTTACTAAATTATTAATTAGTTATTCAATAACATAGTGGAGTTAAAATATAAATAACATAGAGTTAAAAAATAAATAACAGCATGTTTTGAGCTTCTAAATTTTCTTACAGTGAATTGGATATTAAAATTTCAGGAAACCCATTTTCACACGGGATTTCTGAAATTTTGATATTCAATTCACTACAAGAAAGGCTAGAAGCTTGAAACATGTTGTTATTTATTTTTTTAACTCTATGTTATTTATATTTTAACTCTATGTTATTTATATTTTAACTCTATGTTATTTATATTTTAACTCTATGTTATTTATATTTTAACTCTATGTTATTTATATTTTACCTCTATGTTATTTATATTTTAACTCTATGTTATTTATATTTTAACTCTATGTTATTTATATTTTAACTCTATGTTATTTATATTTTAACTCTATGTTATTTATATTTTAACTATATGTTATTTATATCTTAACTCCATGTTATTTATATTTTAACTCCATGTTATTTATATTTTCACTTTCACTCCATGTCGTTTTTTAACTATGTTATTTTTTAACTCCATGTTATTTTTTAACTTCATGTTATTGAATATCATTTGAATTGTAGTTTTATTTTTAATTATTGATTAATTTCTAATTAATCATTCCTAATAATAACAATCAACATCATTACTAAATTATAAATTTATCATTTCCTTTCATAGATATTTTAGTAGTTTATAAAGAAATATTCATATCTTAAGCATATCCTCCGGGAGTGTCAAACCAGAATGCAACAAGGCCCGTTTTCGTGCACCACTTCTCGTTCGAGTCTAGCTCACATCGGTGTTTTCGTGTTTTACCCCTAGGTACATATGTGCCAGAGCCACATTCACTTGTTTGTATCCAGAAAAGGATTTGATTTCTTAGATAACATAGTCTTTATGCTACCAAAATTTCATTAAAAGAATCCTAAATTAATTTATACTAATGATAATTATAATTCCTAAATAGATATAACTAATTAAACAATCTAATAAACAAAAAAAATTAAAACTAAATAAACTACTAAAGAATTAAAATATTTAACTATAAACAATTCAACTAAATAAAAAACATTAAATTTATAAAAATATTTAACTAAAAACAATTCTACAAAATAAAAAACATTAAATTAAAAACCATACCTTTAAAAGCTTTCCAAAAATTTCAAACCATAAAACTCCGCTGCAATAGAGAGAAATTGAGTGGTAATGGGTGTTTGGAAGTTAGGAGAAGGGGAGGGGGAACTGCCCTTTAATAGGGCGCGGAGGCAAAGGCAACACCGTGGGTGCCACCTTTCGCAATGTCGTTAGGTGAAATGCGGCACCCGCGGTGCCGCCTTTTGGATAGAGTTATATAGAAAGGCAACACCGCGGGTGCCGCCTTTGCCACGTCACCGATCTGCACCGGCAGTGCAAAGGCGGAATCCGTGATGTCTCCTTTCACCCATAACGTAAATCCACCATCTGCGATGCTGCCTTTGAGGCGCATTTTGAAAAAAAAAATGCCCTACCCATTTTTTTAAAAAAAAAATTAAAAAAATGCATTAAAAACACTCTGATTCTAGGGAGGTTGTCACTGGGTTGGACTTTTGGAATTTTTTGAGTTTTTTTTAATATATGTTGTGTAGGTTAAATTTTTTAAAAAATTGTGTAATAAAGGTGGAAGCACCATTGTCGCCTTAAGATTTCAGGTGAAAAGTAGTAACGGTGTTGGTGCCTTTCCTCTAAAAATTATTATATTTCTTTTTAAAAAAGTTATTTTTATTTTGTTTTGTTTTATTTATATATATATATATATATAACTAAGATTTTCAGTAGAATTTATCTATTATTTAATATATAGTAGTACTACCATTACAGCAGTCTGGATTCTGACAGAAGCTCTCACCTTGGGCTCTCTTTTATAAGAGGGTTTTCCCTGAAATCGTTCTATATTTCTGATGTAGGATTCTGGTTCTCCATTTCTTGGGTAGAAAATTATGCATTTTCGATGTGAGAGTTAGAACTGTTTCAAGTACGTGGTTTTAAAATACAATAAAATATAAACAATAAGACCAATTAAATGAAACTTAAAACATGAATTAAATATATAATAAAAAGTTGAAAATAAAAAGTATTTTGTAACAAATGTTGATGAAAAATAATTTATAATCTTTCAAAGGCACCTACTTGAAACTTAAAAATGATTCAAGTATGTGACTTTGAAAACCTATAAAATATAAACTATAAGACCAATATAAATGAAACATTAAACATTGATTAAACATATAATAAATAGTTGGAAAAAAAAGTATTTCGTAACATATGTTGATGAAAATTAATTTATAAGCTTTCAAATCCACCAACTTGAAACTTAAAATTGTTTCAAGTATGTGACTTTCAAACCCTATAAAATATAAACTATAAGACCAATATAAATGAAAATTAAAACATGGATTAAACATATAATAAATAGTTGAAAATAAAAATAATTTCATAAAAAATGTTGATGAAAAATAATTTATAAGCTTTAAAAACCACCAATTTGAAACTTGAAAATGTTTCAAATATGTTTCTTTGAAATACTATAAAATATAAACTATATGACAAATATAAATGTAACTTAAAACATGGATTAAACATATAATAAATAGTTGAAAATTAATTATATAATTATTAATATAATTATAAATTATATAATAATTAATTAGTTAATCAGTAATATAATTATTCATTATTCACTATTAATTATTCATTACAGAATTAATTTGTTAATTAGTAATATCATTATTAATTATGTAAAAATTAATTAGTAATATAATTATTAATTATATAATTATTAGTTATATAATTATTAGTTATAAAATTATTAATTAGCTAATTAGTAATATAATTATTAATTAGCTAATAAGTAATATAATAATTAATTATATAACAATTAATTAGTTAATTAGTAATCTAGTTATTAATTATATAATAATTAATTAGTTAATTTGTAATATAATTATTCATTATAATTATTCATCATTAATTATATAATAATTAATTGGTTAATTAGTAATATAATTAGTTATTATATTATAATTAACTAGTTAATTAGTAATATAATTCTTATTTATAAATATTAATTATCTAATAATTAATATAATTATTAATTATATAATAATTAATTAGTTAATTAATAATATAATTATTAATTATATAATAATTAATTAATTAATTAGTAATACAAATAATAACTAATAATTAATTAGAAAATTAGTAATATAATTATTAATTATATAATAATTAATTAGTTAATTAGTAATGTAATTATTAAATATATAATAATTAGTTACTTAGTAATATAATTATTAATTAGTTCATTGGTAATATAATTATTAATTATAATTATTAATTATTAATTATTAATAATTAATTATATAATAATTAATTGGTCAATTAGTAATATAATTATTAATTATAAAATACTTAATTATTCAATTAGTAATATAATTAATAATTAATAATTAATTAGTTAATTAGTAATATAATTATTAATTATGTAATAATTAATTAGTAAATTAGTAATATAATTATTAATTATATAATAATTGGTTATTTAGAAATATAATTATTAATTATATAATAATTAATTAGTTCATTAGTAATGCAATTATTAATTATATAATAATTAGATATTTATTAATATAATTATTATTAAATTCATTAGTAATATAATTATTGAATATAATTCTTTATCTAATTATTAATTATAATTTTAAATTTTAAACTTTATATTGTTAATTATATAATAATTAATTAATTAATTATTAATATAATTATTAATTGTATAATAATTAATTAGTTAATTTGTAATATAATTATTAATTACATTTATTAATTATAATTATTCTTTTTTAATTATTAATAATTAATTTTTTAATTAGTAATATAATTATTAATTGTATAATAATTAATTATTTAATTAGTAATATAATTTTTATTTATAATAATTAATTAGTTAATTATAATTATAATTATTAATTGTATAATAATAAATTAGTTAATTAGTAATATAATTAATAATTAATAATTAATAATTAATTAGTTAATTAGTAATATAATTATTAATTAGTTAATAATTAATTAGTTAATTAGTGATATAATTATTTATTATATAATAATTAGTTATTTAGTAATATAATTATTAATTAGTTCATTAGTAATATAATTAATAATTATTAATTATATAATAATTAATTAGTAAGATTTTAATATAATGATTTATTATTTATTATTTATTATTTATAATTTATTATATAATAATTAATTAGTAATATAATTATTAATTACATAATGAATAATTAATAATTATAAATAAAAAATTATATTACTAATAAACTAATTAATTATTATATAATTAATAATTATATTACTAATTAACTAATTTATTATTATATAATTAGTTATTATTAATTAAAAATTAAAAATTATAATGAATAATTATATTAAATAATTATATTACTAATTAACTAATTAACTATTATATAACTACTAATTATATTACTAATTAACTAATTAATTATTTTATAATTAATAATTATATTACTAATTAATTATTATATAATTAATAATTATACTATTAATTAACAAAATTAATTATATAATTAATAATTATGTTACTAATTAACTGATTAATTATTATAGAATTAATAATTATATAATTAATAAATTATATTACTAATTAACTAATTAATTATTAACTATTTCTTATATGTTTAATCCATGTTTTAAGTTTCATTTAGGTTTGTCTTATAGTTTATATTTTATAGTCTTTCAAATCCACATACTTGAAATATTTTTTCAAGTAGGTGGTTTTGAAAGCTTATAAATTATATTTCATAAACATTTTTTACAAAAAAAATTAATTTTCAACTATTTATTATATTTTTAAACCATGATTTAAGTTTCATTTATATTATTCTTATAGTTTATATTTTATAGTCTTTCAAAGCCACATATTTGAAACATTTTTAAGTTTCAAATAGGTGGTTTTGAAAGCTTATAAATTATTTTTCATCAACATTTTTTGATGAAATTATTTTTATTTTCAACTATTTCTTATATTTTTAATGCATGTTTTAATTTTCATTTATATTGGTCTTATAGTTTATATTTTATAGGCTTTCAAAGTCACATACTTGAATCATTTTTAAGTTTCAAGTTGGTGGATTTGAAAGCTTGTAAATTATTTTTCATCAACATTTGTTATGAAATTATTTTTATTTTCGACTATTTCTTATATTTTTAATAAATGTTTATAAGTTTTATTTATATTGGTCTTATAGTTTATATTTTATAGGTTTTCAAAGTCACGTACTTGAAACATTTTTAAGTTTTAACTATGTGACTTTGAAATCTAATAAATTATTTTTCATCAACATTTGTTACGAAATTAATTTTATTTTCAACTATTTATTATATTTTTAATCCATGTTTTTTGTTTCATTTATATTGGTCTTATAGTTTATATTTTATAGTCTTTCAAAACCACATACTTGAAACAGTTCTAAATCTCACATCGGAAATGCAGAATGTTTACACAGGAAAGGGAGAATCAGAATCCCATATCGGAAATGCAGAATGACTTTCAAGGTAAGCCCTCTTATAAAAGGGAAACCTGGGTGAGAGCTTTTGTTAGAACCCATGCTGTTGTAATGGAAGTATTGTTGGATATTAAATATCAGATAAATTCTGCTGAAATTTTTTATTATATATATATATATAAACAAAAAAAATAAAAATAAAAATATAGTAAAAAAATTATTTTAGAGGAAAGGAGTCAGCGTCATTTCCACTTTTCATCCAAAACCTAAAGGCAGCAGCAGCGCTTCTGCCTTTAGTACACATTTTTTTTAAAAAAATAATATACAACTTTTCAAAAAAAATCAAAAAATCATATACTAAAAAAACTCATTTTTTGATAGGGAGACCTCGAGATGCGGTCTTTAGGAGGCTGGAAACTGGCTGGACTCGGGGTGTTTGTTTTTTGTTTTTTTCTCCTTTTTTAGGGTTTCTTATTTTTGGGTCATTGCCCAGTTTACGAGAGATGATTATGGAGTGGTTTGAGCCTCCATTTGGTATGGGGATGTTGGTTGCTTACATTTGTGTGATGACTAGTGGAGGTATGGGATGTCGTTGGTGTGAATCTCTTAGGAACCCTAGGTTATTAGTGGTATGGGACACCAACCGTGAATTTTTCCTACTGATGATGTGCATACTATCATATCTGACATTGTCCATCAGGGATGAGCATGATTGTGAGAGTTATAACATTGAAAGGAACGGCGACATCCTCGTGTGATCTCTATTCATTCATGATGATGTCCTCGGGTTTTGTTTTGTCAATTTTATGCATCAATGAACTCAAGTGTGCAGATCCTTCTTGGTTGGCATTTGTCATTCAACATCTTGGATGCAAGACATTGATTTTTTTGGGCCTTTGGGTCTTTATGTGGTTGGATTTAGGGTCTTACAAAGACATGGGTCTATAGGCCATTCTTGGTGTGTATGTTTGCCTTTACTTTTTTAATAAAATTGTATAGGGTCATGGATTTAGGTTACCAAATCCATGATCATAACTGCCTTTTTAATATTTATAGAGTAATTTTAAAAATATAATATTATAAAAGTTGAGATTTAAATAAATAATATGTTACTAATTAATTACAAAAAAAATCATGATATTTTTATATCAAAAAACATATAATATAGTTTGTTTCAATACATATATGAACATACAAAAATAATATAATGTAATTAAACTTATATATATTTAAAAATATAAATGTCGCTAAAATGGATAATCATTACATAAATACTAGATGTGTGTTTGCATAAAGAATTTATGCTCCAAATATTTAATGAAATACCTAATAATATTTTTAGAAAAATATAATCAATCAATGAATTAGACTATTTTATATTGGATAAAAAAAATTAAAATATAATGATATGGATTGAAGTCATGCTACTATGAAACAATTGCACATTTTATAACTAACAGATACAGATATATATTTTTATTGATGGAAGAAAATTCTTTATACTGATACCTTTGAAACATAGTTCCACCACTTTTACTATTTCTACTACCATTAATATTATTTCACTAGAAAAACAAATATATATTCTAACATTAATTTATTATGTAGTTCTACCGGTATAATATGTGGCTACTATTAATGGATGTTTAAGTTGACAAAGATGTCATTGGAGGATAATTTTTCTGTCATCTGATGGTGACATAAATCTACCACTTCTATGCATGATGCCATTGGTGTTTCCATATTAATGCTTCCATTAATGTGAAGAACATTATACCATTGAATAGGACTAGCATTTATACTATGAAAGATAATGCTATTATTTTCAAGGTGGTATAGTACCTATGAGATAAATAGTCAGATGTGATGTAGGCCATGTAGCACATATGAATAGACAAATATGAAGAGAACAGATATACGTGCACTGTTAATGGTTTCACTATGGTGTTAGGTGTGATACTCCCATGGATAATTTTCCCAAAAAGGAAGAGTATAGCTACTAAAGATGAGAAAAGATATCTAGTGTAGCCATGAAGGATGATCAGTGTCACCCTAATGATTCCAGTGTCAAACTAGTGATGGAAAAAATAACAAGGTAGGTAGAAAAGGAAGTGGGATTTTAGAATCTTGATGTCAGATTGAAATTAACTACCTAAATGGGTTATATTCCACCCCACTTTTTAGTGTAGGGTTCTTAATAAAAAAAATACATTGATGATTTCATAAATATGATTGGAATTCCATACACCATATTTGGGTAACCCCACAACACTGGTGTTTTGATAATATATCATGAAACTTTTTTATTAAAAAGATTGAATAAAACAAACTCATAAACCCATTTATTTATAGATCACAACCTACATGATTCACACCAATTTAATCACACCATTTTAATTATAATAGACTTTTATTTGATCAAAACAAGGCATCCTTTTAAGGGAGGCATCTGATCATAGGTTGAGGGTTTAGCCTAGAATGTCATTGCAACCCAATTAAAATAGAGACACAGAGAATCTCAGAGTATGTATTCTAAATGAGAGTTAGAGAGGTACCCACTAGGGGGAATTATTCTTTGGGTGATTAGGTATGATGACCAATCTAATGGATGATGGAAGGAAGATACAGGCATGTGATGCAAATCTGAAGTTATGGTGTTGGAGGTGCATGAGTGCATAAGATGATGGTGGGGTGATAGGTTGGTGTTGTGATGTTGAAGGTCCATGGTTTCCCAATAGGATGGTTGGTTGATGACAAAAGTTTCGGTACATAGGTAAAATAAAGGTGGTTGATACCGGTGGTGATGTACTTGGGGTGGATATGGGGACATAGGCTGTCGACTGCCTCCTGTGGTGCAAGCACTATAAAACATAAGGAAACAAATGATTCATTGTGGACCTAACATGGAACTAAGGTTTAAGGAATACATTCCATGTTATATTGGTATTTAATGTGCATTAGGTGTATAGGAAATGTAATAGTTTTCCCTCAACCCAAGTAAAGAAAAAAGGTGTTTCATTGGTTTAATAAAAATGGGTCTCTCCCCAACCCATTTAAAATATGTAATATATATATTTATATCTATAATAAAACATTTTACTAAAAATATATATTTTTAAAATACATTAAAAAAATATTTTGGTATATATATTATTTAAGGAATAAAAACATCCTAATAACATTTTTTGTACAAAATAAGCCTTTATAGTTTTATCTTATTTCCAATGTGGGATTCCACAAGTTTTTTCCCACTTCATCAATCCACTCCTCCAAAAAAATTGTGTCCCACTAAAATAATTTTTTTATGAATAAAATTATAACAATCCCAAAATTTCATTCATATATATTAAATAAAAAATCACAAATGAATCATTTTATATAATGAATTTATCCCCTGAACCGGATAGATGCATTTTTATAGGGACAACGTCTTCTGTTTTTTAGAGAGAGAGTACTGAAAGAATCTATCTCCTCTTAATAATCGTTATGATGGGGGTGAACCCCTATGGTGAAAATAAATAATGGATAAAATTAACTTCATGGTGTGGTGTATCTGTAACGATTCATTACCTACTGATGATCAAGTGCAACGTATCATAATACATCTTTTTTCCAGGTGTTCTTGTTGTATCAGTCCTCAAGAAGAGTCTTTAAGGAACTTATTATTAGAGAGCGACTGGGATCAAGAGGTGTGTAAGATGTTTGGACAATTCACTGGTCACAATTTGCAGGCTTTATCTGATGATACTTTTCTAACAAGGTGGTTTCAAGGTTTGGAGAATAACAAACTTGAGCAGAAGGATAGAGCTTGTTTTCTTGCGGTAGGTTGCTGGAGCGCATGGGATTCCACAGAAAATGCTCTCTATGAGGGTATGACTCACTCTAAATTGGATCTAGTTTTTTTAGTGTGATGATTGTTACTGAATATGGTCTGTATCATTCCCAATTGGGTGAAATCCCCCTCGTTGAGGGCTCTGTCTAACATTAATCCCTCTCACAACAAAACAAACAGTCCACTAGGATGGTGGATTCAATGGCACCCCCATAGTTACGGCCTAAAAATCAATATGGATGTTTCTTGAAATATGGGTATGACACGGGGAGGTGGGGTTGTTCACGATATCATAGGATCCTTTATTCTGGCTTTTCATGCATCCTTTGGCGGTGGAGATTCACTACAAGCAGAAGCAAGGGCGATCATGCTGGGTCTCGAGTTGTTCTTTAGCAAGAAGATTAATTTGGAAGTGGTGGAAACATATTCCAAATTACTTCATAAATCATTACTTGGTATTGGTAGTGTGCCTTTGAATATCACTTACCACATCTGTAGATGTAATAGTCTTACTAACAACCTAGTGGAGATCCTTCACACTTAGTATGAGGGAAATAATGTTGTAGATTTCTTGGCTTCAAAATATTCACCTCATGTCACATTCTTCTCTAGCTTGGGCTCATTTCCTTTTGATGGAGTTGACCTCATCCAAGGGTATTCCCTTGGTCTTCAATATTTTAGACCCACTTAGTTTCCCTACTCCCATTTTTTTACTTTGTTTTCTTTCTTTTCATTAATAAAAATAAAAATGGATTATCAATATCTTAAAGGTTTATCAAATTTAAAGGATTCCAAAATGATAAACCTAGTAATTATTTTTATAATTTGGATATATCATACTTCCAATGAAATTTTCATAAAAAATCACATTTCAAAACACTTTTTGGTTATGTGATTATATTCTTTTCCTGAAATATTTAATGAGTGAACCCATTAACTCTTGTAACAAGAAGTAACACTTTTATATCCATGACTGAAAAATATTAAAACATTTTCCCATTACTCAAATAATAATTCATCAATTATTAATATTTTTGTGAGTTTATAAATCAACCACTAATCATAACAGATGATATTGACACTATGTAGTTTGATTTATAACTGTCAATGTTAATAATCATCTTTACAACATATTTTTAACCAGTAAACACTTTGATTAGAATATTACTTAAGAAAGTGTTGTGTCTTTAAAAAATAATGATTTATTTTTTGGGTTTTAACCTCGCTTTTTTATTAGTTGTATGAATGATCTCTCTCATTAGATATTTTATAAATTAATACGAAAGGATTTTATATGATCTCACATAGACAATTTCTATGGTACTATGTACTAAAAAATTTCTCACATAACCATTCCTCAAATGTATATGACTATAATTTCAATTATACATGTGACTGTATTATTTTTATAATGTTTATTTATTATAATAATTGATAGGGATTGGGGTGTTAGACTAGGCCACAATCTAATATCCCATAAAAGATTCAAAATCTATTCATCTTCATTGACACGTGTTGGTAAAGAAATAAACTCTGAATCCATGGTTTAATGTGAAAAACATGGTTATTTATTTCTCACCTAAGAACCAAAAATAGAAAACAAGGGTAAATGACATCCAAATGTGCATTGACTATCATAAATAATGGTAATGATGCTCACATCGTTGTATTCTTCTAATATATCCTGATAATAAATTTAGTATAAAATTAAATATTTGGTCTGTCTAAAGTATCCAATGATTTTCATTGTGCATTTACAATTATCCAAACCATGATTAATATTATATATACTCAATTTTTATATTGAAAAATAAATATTAGATCAATTAGAATTCATTAGACACAATAAATAACCAATTTACCATATATAATCAAGTTGTGTTATAGACTTTCCTATATTATTATATAGTTAAAAACTAAAATCAAATGGAGTATTAGTATCCTTGGGTCAAAGATGATCAAATTAATTTAGAATAATTTCTATATAATGAGACTCAAATAAATAATACCCCCCCCCCCACTATGTTTTCTATCATCAATACCTTGAATAGTAAAAACTCTTCAAGATCCTTCATTTTAACAAAAGGATTTCTAGTTTTTTTATAATTTATATACACCATATTGGTTCCAAATATTAACATATCTTCCACATATAGACACATAATAAGTTTATATTATTTTTTAAACATTTAATATACACACATATCCATATTTTTTGAGTAAATCAATTAGATAAAATCATAGAATCAAATTTGTAATGCCATAAATTCTGATTTTTTTAAAGTCATAATGAGATTTAATTCGTTTACATACATTCTTTTCATTACCATGTAAAACAAAACCTTCTAGATGTTCCATTTAAATATCTTCATTTAAATGAGAATTTAAAAAATCTATTTTAACGTTCATTTGATTGAAATAAAAATGATTAATTTAAAATATAATAACCAAATCCATATTGATGTAATTCGAGATACATGAAAATATGAATCAAAAAAATAAATCCCCTATTTTGATGGAATCATTGGAAAACAGTCATTATTTAAAAGCTTGAATGATACCATTTGAATCATTATTCTTTATCAAAACCCTTTTACATCAATAGGTATTGAAGAACCTGGTAAATCCATAATGATCAAAGTATTTTTCCCCATAATGTATTATACTTCATTATTAATTTCTTATTTCTAGAAATTTAATATCTCTAGAAGTAGTAAATTCAATATATTCCTTTGGTTTATAATATAAAGGTAATATAATAGGATATTTATTTAAAAGATAAATATATTTTTAACTCCTTCAATAAGGAAAACTATGGAATTGGTATGGATAAAATTAAAATGTTGATGTTTCTCCATCCAATTTCTTGTACTCTATTTAGGTTCATCTCAAGAATCATCATTATTCTATACCATTATATATGTGAAATATGTTGTAAAAGATATTGGGGTATGAGATATAACCTCTGTCACATCATGTTTATAAAATTTATTTTCAAGAAAATTTATATCCCTTGATTAAAAAATGGAATTGTCCTCTCTATCAATAACTCTATATTCATACTAGTTTTCTTTATATCCATAAAAAACAGCTTTAATTAATATAGGAATAATTTTATATCTTTTAGGATCATCTACTCTATTGTAATCTACCCCCCCCCCCCCACATATTTTAATATGAATTATTACGCCTTCCACATTTCCAAATTTCATAAGGGGTAACATATTTTTCCATGAATAAATCCTATTATGAATACGAAATAAATATAATAAAAAATCACCCCATAAATTTAATTGTAATTTATATTTATTTTCCATGAAATTTTCTATTCCTATAAAAGTATTATTTTTCCTTTTATCTAATCCATTTTTATGAGGTGTGTATGGAGAAGTAATTTGAGAAATTATTCTACATGCTTCAAAGAACTCAGTAAATTAATTCATAAATTATTCACCATCTCTATCTGATTTTAATACTTTAACAGATTTTAAAATTTATTTTCAATATAATAATTATATTTATTAATCTTATTTAAGGAATAATATTTTTTTCTATGATTATATACATGAAAATATTAACTCCAATCATCACGAAATTATTTTAATAGATTTTTCCTTCATGATTTAACTAACCATTGAATTCCAAAATATAATAATTTACTACTTATAATATATAAAAACATCAATAAACTCTTTTAAATTATATTTTAACAAATTTATATTCTATAAAATTTTCACATTTATTAAATTCATTTATAATGTTATTTTAGTCAAGATTCATCATTACTTTTAATGAAATATAATTGATATACTCAAAAAAATCATACCATAAATCAGAGGACCCAATAAAGTGAGGGTAAGATTCTATGTTATTATTAAGATATAGATGATAAAATCTATCATTTCATTACCCCTTCCCCCAATCATGCCTCCTTTTGGAAGGGTAACCATCTCAAATTCTAATAAAACAAGAAATCCCTTCCTACTTGTAAGAAAAAAAATACTAAATTAGTTAAATTCTCATGTATGTAAACAAAATTTAGAAGACTGTACTTATTCAAAGAAGTAATGTTTAGTTAAACGCTTCTTTTATAGGGAACATTAATGTATACATAATTTTCTATGTGTAATTCCTTCATGATATAAAATTTAGAAAATGTTTTGAACACTGAAAGATCCTCTAAAAATGATTTATTGCACCTAAATCATGCCACCATCCCATATTCATTAAATTCATGTTGACTTTAGATAGGATTGAGACTAGATTTTATTCAGTTATAAAATTTTTGGTTGGTTTCTTAAAATTATTTCAATACTGAAATTACCATGAAAATTTCTTTGGTTTTCCATAGAAAAAAAATTTCTCCTTTATTTTTGGAAGGATTTCCTTTCATCTTGAAATGTAAGACTGTGTTTGGTGGTTCCAATACCTCAACTATATTAACCGTTTATCATATTTTGAAGCTATATACATGTTTCTAAACATTTATTATTCTTTTTTGATGCTCAAAAAACAAGTATCATCAAATTTATGATCAGATAAATACATGAACCATAAGTCTTATTTTATTAAAAAATGGAAAGAAGGAAGAAGCATGAATACATGGAGATTATGTTCTTGGGTTATACAAAACTAATGATCCATGGAACATCATATTATGGGATTATTTTCTTTTATTTATATATCAATTATCATAAAAATCCCCCCCAAAAGGTACTCTATATCATTTAAATCCCTATTAGGTATCCCTCTTGATCATTCAAAAGATCATGGACACATTCATTTAATCATGTGATGCCCTGATAGACAATTAATGGGAGAGAACCATAGGATTTAAAAAATAAAAGATTAAAAATAGGATACCCTTATGCAAAGTAGAGTTATGAACACTTTCATATGAAGGTCTTATGTGATTATTCTGATCAGTTTACTGATTACAAGAAGACCCCCTTCCATGCTATCATACCCCAACGAAGGGCCCTAGACATGTTGGATTGATCATGTGAACATCACTTGACATGAGGACTCTATATGAATTTAAACCTGGGGATATATATTATTATTTCTATGAAAACATATGATTTATATCCTTTACATGGACTCTCGGCCATTCAAACCTCCTACAAGGAAAATTGTTTCCCTTACGGCCACAACATGATGCCCCTAGACATGTTTACAACACCCCATCAAGTGATTAACTTAAGATTATGTTATCGTATAACCCCCCACTAGTCTCATAATTCCCTCATGTTTCATTTATATGTCTCCCTTGATCATAAAAAACTTGGGATGAAACTCTCCCTCTATTGAATCAATCCTATATATTTGAATTAAGAACCTTGAAAAAAAACATAGTCTTGGGGTTCTGATGTATAACTACCCTGATCATTGTTTCACATTAATACAAGTTTTATTACATAAAAGTACACTTAACACAATAGTGTTTTTGGAAATTAGGTACATATCATAACATCTTGAAACATGGAATATCAAAATATTATTGAAAACTTACTTAACGTGATCATAATATTTAAAAGAACATAAAATTGCATGGGATAACCTAGGGACAAACATAAGAAGGGGGTGAGATATAAATCCAAATAAGGGAATAAATAAGTCATAACATGAAGAATATATTACATTCCATAAAATATTCATATCAATGGAGTGTTAAAGTAACATTAATAATAAGGCATGATATAGCATGATAATCATTACATGGTAAATGGGAAAACAACTTAAAACACTACATCATAAACCTAAGTCAAGCATAAATCCAACAAGGCTTCATGGTGGAAAAATTTCCATAAAGTAATCAGGTACACCCTTGTCCCAAAATGACATATCAAGATACTAACCATTACCCAATTCATTGGAACGCTATTTGGGTGCACCCATCATAATCATTTCATTCCCATGGTTAAGTGTGCCATATAGATTATAAAACAAAGATTCATAAAACATAATTATTTATTCCATGATCAAGTAATGTAGAATAAATACATGTAAATCCCAATAAATAAGTATATGTTCATAAATGTGAACACCCTTGATAGGAAATAGGTATGGTATTTACTACGAAATTGTTTGGGTATGGAAAGTCATGGTGAAATTTCAGCAACATAACAACATTATGTAAAAATTCATAAAAATGGTTGATGAGATAGAAAGGGATCTATAATTATTTGCTCATAAAAATTTCAGTAATAGGGATATGGAAAATCATATAACAACGTTATAAATTTGGAAATATAAGGCATAAGGTAATGAAGAAACATGAATAGGAAAAAGAATCCTTATGAAATTTTAGCATGGTAATGGGTGTACATAAAGGATCATGGAATGATTAATGAGAGTTAAAGTAATATATAATCATGTATAAATAAAATGTACAATAATGGAATATGTAACAACAAATCCCAACATATGAAAATAGAATTTTTAGATGCATAATATAAAAGAAGTGATTGAATGGAAATGAGATGAGAGAAATCCCTTACTTGAGTGTGTGAATCCAAAGGCTTGAAAGTGGCTTATTGAAAGATTTTGGGAACCATGGGAGGACTCTAGGGAGTATAGAGAAGAGTTTGGTCTTTCTCCAAGGATTTTTCATGAAGTGAAATGTGATCTTGTGTGGTTTTATAATGGGAATGAGGGTATTTCTTTATTATTTAGGTTTTGGACTCTATATAATAAAATATCCAAAACGACAACTCATCCCATATTTTTTTCCCAAGGTTTCTGAAAAGTGGGATTTGTTTAAATTATTTTATAAGTAAAATGGCTTAACTTATTAAAATATTTCCCTTGCATATGTGTAGGTGAGTCAAACTCTTAAGGAAATGATTTTAAAATCCAATAATATATTATAAGTCTTAGAGGATTCATAATGGATTTACAAAATAAATAAAATAAACCTAAAATCACATTACTTTAAATTAAAAACATATATTTTGTCATAGATCCTATTTATATTACATATTACAACGCATTTCGTTCATTATGATGTCATAAAAATAAAAGTATATTTATACGGTATTTCATTTTTTTACCCAAAAATTCGACTGTCTTAGAAAATTATGAAAAATTCACCGTGGGATAATTTCAATTTCCTAATTCAAAAATTAATATTAATTTTATCTAAATAATTTTCTAAATATGTTAATTTTCACTTTTCAATATAAAATGACATGTATAGCATATAATAGGTTTTTGACAGTAACAATTTTCTGAACCCGTATAAAAATCACATTAGACATAATAAAAATTATATGATAATTTATATTAAATAAATATTTTTTAATAATAATATTTTTTTAAAAAAATATTTCAAAAATCCATTTATTAAACCAAATAGATTTCTCAATTCAATTTGAATATTAACCAAAAATACTATTTGTGTTTTATTTAATCAAAATAAGAATCATTTATAAAGTAACAATAATATGATTGAAATATATTCATTATTATATAAAAATAATATACATACTCATATTTCTAGGTCATTTTTACACATACTTTTAATACCCCAAAAAACGCCCTATGAGTAGGGCGAGTAATGGTGGGGCATTCATGGGGTCATTCGATAAACATGGTTTGGATCGTGATATCGATGAGTTTGAACTTCTCCTGAAAACAGTTTCAAGCATGCTTGAGTTGTTGGATCTCAGATTGGGCTTGGTATTTGGAAAATCCCAAAAATGTCATCTTCCTTGAAAGCTCTGATAAATGGGATTAATATGGTACGATCCTACTGGTTGAGTTCATCACTTCCTTTGTCAGTGAAAATTAGATTTGTTGAAATCATATATTTATACTAATATTGTGATCACTGTTCAACAGCTATATAATCAATGGTAAAGATACTTAATGGTCATTAAAATCCAATTGGATAAAATAAAATAATCTCTTGTATTTTCTATAACCATATTATCAAATAAGACATTTAATTGAATCAAAAAGAATAATTTTATTTATAATAGTTCAGGTCATTATATGATTACTATAAATCTACCCACCCAACAAATAGGAAAAACTCACACAATGGATCATAGGTGGGAGTAGACATTCTAGAGTTTAATACCTCCTGGTCGAAAGATTATTCCATGAGGCAATCCTAGGGAATTACATAATGATTACACAATATGCTTATATACTTTGAATTATCACCCCATTGATCATGTGAAGGACTTTCGCATCAACAGATGAATAAAATTAAGGAGTTTATATGTGTCTACTTGATCATAAAATTCCATAATAAGCAATTTTCTGATTAACATTGAGGCATTTATATGATAAACATTGAAAATTATGGAAGCTTCATGAGAAGATGGAATAGTCAATTTTCATGTGAGTGGGTCGTGATCATTGCATGACATGTTCATGAATTATGTGATGCAGCATGGGAATACATTCCAAGTCATGGGAAGTAACCCATTCATGTCATCCAGGTCATGAAAATTCCTCCAAACATATCATATGAATCATGTGATAACCTATGGACATGTTAGATAGTTCACACGAAAGTCCTTATACGTGTCGTCTAGATTAAGGGATGACCCCTGGACATGTCCAATAGGTCATTAAAATTACTTAGGACATGTCATGTTGGTTATTTTAAGTCCTCCATATGTAATCTCATCTTCTTATTACATAACTTTTCATTACATTACAAACAGAGGATCTTTAAAGTCTAGTGTCTTGAAAAAAAAGTAACATAATACATGAAAACTTAAAAATTTGTTTTAGTCCCCTTGAAAAGTTTCTTGATAAGCTCATCCTAAGTAAAATTACAGTATCTCATAACCTAGAGACATACAGCAAAGGAAAGGGTGAGCAGAAGGCCCAATAAGGAAAACTAGAGAAATAGTTTACATGTGAACTTGAGCAATATCAATAAGAACATGGGAAATATTATAATGTCATGATAAATAGGAATATCATAATAATAATAACTTGAAACATAACATATAAATTTGGCTATAATATTTAATTTAGACATTCATAAGAATATCACTACGGTCCATCCCCATGGTGTCATAAAAATTATCAAGGTTATTCACCAAGGTATCGTAAAACTTATCATCTCTAGAAATTAATTTATTTACCCAATACATTATAGATTTATCAGGTAACACCCTTAATATTTATTTATTTTCATGTGATCCACAAATATCATAATCAAACATTTCATAAATAACCCATAGAGAATAAATTAAAGGAGATTCATTTCAAAATCGTGACGTTTTAAAAGTTCTTAAAAACATGATTGTTATGTCATTTATAACCCAGGTAAAAGGAATAAGGGTTTCATATATGTCAATTACAGAATCAAATATATCATTTTTATGTCTTTATGAATACCCCTAGTGTAACACCCCAGGTAAATAAATAATATGACATTTTTAATATTTATTAATATTTGTGAAAAAATTATTAATATTACTTTAAAGGGAACGCTATGCTCGATGGCGTACCCAATACGCAACAACAAGTTTCTTGGAAATCTTACGTTGCACTCTAATCATAAAATAATATTATTTTAAATGGTGGTTAATGCCTAGCCATTGTAATGGCAGGAATGAACAGAACTAACAACAAAATGATTATATATTTTTGTAAAATATTTTTACTTTTATCCAATAAATGTTAGAGGCTTAAAATGCGAATGAATCAAATTTTATGCATTAATATTCTAATATTCTTTAAAAGGTCGATTAACCGCCTTTTGATGGTGAACCAATTTTAAATCCACTTTTTGACAATTTTATATGTTATATTGCACCAAATAAAATCCTTCTTTAGAATTGGGATATCAAAATTTACTTTGTGTAGGTTTTTGTTATTTTTTTGATAAAGTCCATTTTTAATGAATAGGTGAAAAATGTTGTATTTTAATTCAAAACTTATTTTAATCTAATTTATTTATATTATTAGATCATCTTTTTAATTGGTTTTAAAATTAAATTATAATATATTTTTACCATTTAATCCAATGGTGGTCATTGGAATTAATTTCACTTTAAAATTGGACTTAAACTAGTGTCAATCTTTTAATAGATATTGTTTCTTAAAAACATGCTATTTGTTTTTACAGCAGGAATTAATTATTAAATTAATTAATGAAACTTATATGTTTTGAATTTTGTAAAATATACATCATTTTTTAATTTGGAATATCATATATAGCTTAGGGTTAATTTTTGGTATTTTTCTGAAAAACTTCAATTTTTGATGAATAGTGAAACCACTAAGTGGTAGTTAAAAAACTGATTTTTCCTTTAAATGAAACATTACAACTTTTGTGATTTGAATTTCAAAAATCCAACATACATGTTTGTCATTAGGATGTAAAATTTGGTTCAATGGGATTAAAATCATTTTTTTGTGAATACTAACTTTTAAGTTTTATTAATCGTGATTAAAGGTAATTAGTGTAATTTAAGGTAAAGATGATGTTATAATAATATGAAATGACCTTGACACATGTCCTAATCTTATTGTATGTGTCATGGCCGACCAAAAAAGTCCATGGGTCAACTTGGGGACCACATGGAGACACTTTGGTAGGAAAATGACATTAATAACTTTTTATTTAAAGTTAAAATAAAAATGTCACAAACATGTATTGTTTTACTAAAACACTTTTTACAGGGGGGATATACAAGTCATATTTTTTAATATAAATATTAATTATAAATCTAAAAAGATTTCATAAATCATGATATTTTTTTTATAATTTTTCTACATTAAATAAATTAAATTATTTATGACACCATGATGATGTAGTGATTACCTCATTATTTAACGATTTAAATAAAATGAAAAGATAATGTAAAATATAAGACCTATACTTGTCAAGAACCTATTGTATGGGTGTATTTAGAACACTTATCACCTTATCCTATAAATATATCAATGTGGGACCTTTAAAATCCGAAACTCATTTTAATATAAAGTAACATTTCTTTACTTTCCAAGGGTACCCCTCCTCCCTCTTATAAAAGACCCCCACCTCTACCTCCTTACCAACACCTCTCTAGCCATTGGCTCGGAAAAACTCTGCTCATTTTGTCTCTCCACATCACTATATTACTCCTAGAAGACTCACTTTGGGCAGAATCCTTTCCAAGGAAGCCTTTGGGCTCAAATCAAAAAGAGTTACCCGATTTTAAGGTAATGTCTTCACTTGTGTTCTTTTGTTTTATTTTACTTCTCCAACCCCCAAAACTCTTTTTATTCCTTTTTTTTTGTAACAACACCAGTATATTCAATGTTCTAGGATTTTGTTATAATAATTATTCTAGATACACTTCCACACACCTCCGTCTAATGGTTAAAGAACATACTGTTTTTGTGGATGGTGAATTACTGGCTCCTGAAACGATGATTGTTCAATATTCTTTTAACACCTTCAAAGGTGGTCATTAATATGTCACCATATTTATATACGATATGTAATATGTTTATTTTTTTCCTTAAGGTTATGTATTTTTCATTTATCGCATACCTTTATGGTTTCCATTATGGGTAAACGCGATATCTTCATTTTAGGAAGTGGGGACTACCGCCCCCTCAAAGTGACTTGATTCGTTAATGCCATATATGGGATGTATAAAGGATGTAATTAATGGTATTAAATATTATATCCTACTGTAATTATAATATACCTTTATATAATTATTATTTCATTCCATTTAATACAAAAAAAAATAAATGAAAGTAGCATCCATGCGTACGTACGGCTTACCGTCTCCATGAACGGTACATTTCATTTCTTATCTTCAAATGTTATGTACTATTATAAGTACATAAATATAATGGATATATATGTCATATATTAAATCTAAATTATGGATATAATTCTGGAATTATAATATATATATCTCTCATTTAGTTTTAATTCCATTAATATGACAAAGAAATGAAAGTAGCGTTCATGCGTACGTACGGCCCACTGTCTCCATGAATGGTGGATTTCATTTTTTATATACAAATGTTATGGAATAGTATAAAATGAATATATACTGGATATATATTATATTTAAATCATTAATAATATTCTTGAGATGATGTACCTATAACTTCATGGAAAATTCTTTTCCAACAAGTTCAATTTTGACTCGTGTACCGAACATTGAAAAAAACGTCTGATTTGAACTCACATTATTAACCAAATATTATAACATTATAATATGTGATATGAACTGAATAATAATATTTAAATTAGGTCCTTAATCAATTATAAATTGAACAATGTTTATTATTCAAAAATATAAAGAAACGAACAAGACAAGTCGGACTTGAGGTAAGGGATCATACCTCCCTCTTTCTTTTTAAGTACTCTCTTTTATGTCACTTACTTTAAGATCCTCTTTCTTATGTTTGGGGATGTTATTTTATATACCTCATACTGTAATTTTTATGTTCATATTATGAAAGACCCTATTTGATCTCGTAAATCCTTTTTTGGAAGTTTTAAGTGGGGCCATTAGGCTGCCGAGTTTTCGTAAGGAATTTTTCGTCTCACTTTTATTCCCGTGAGATTTATACTACATTTTCCACTACTTTATTTTGTGTGGTGTATGTACTGCCCATGATTTTACTCTTTGTGTAATATAATTTCATTTATGAGTATTTACATATTCATTGTATGATCCTTTTTTCATGTGGCATATGTTTTGTAAGTTACTGAATCAGTAAGGGAACATTTCGCCCTCCTCTTTTTAAAAGACTTCTTTTTGTTATGTCTTTTAATTTACATCTTATTATATTGGGATATTTTCTTCTATATCCTTATTGATTTAAAATTTATTTCCAAGTGATGAGATACCCTTTTGTCTCATCAAATCGTTTTCAGAATTTTAAAGTGACGTTGTTAGGCTGTCGAATTTTTACAAGGGAACGTCTTAACCCAATTTCAATTTCTTTGGGTTCAACTTGTAATTCTTGAACATGTCATCCTTTGAATATGTGTGAATGACCTATGATTGTTTCATACTTAATATCCACTTATATTGGGTGTATTTATATTTCTCACACATAATTATGTAATTGATTTATCCGTAATTTAAGGATACCATCTTTATAATGGATTTCATCTCAATTTACATTTCCATTGAGACTTCATTGTTGTTATGAACCAATTCACTCTTATATAGTGTATATATTGTCCTTTGACATATTATATCATGAATCCCTTTATTCTTATGATACTATAATGTTCTGATTAAATTTTATTTCGCAATTATTTGTATTCAGGAGTCTCTCATTTTGTTAAAAAATCTTTAACAAAAATATCTTTTCAAAGATTTATTATTCTAAATCTTTATCTTTAATGTCCATGTTTTCAAAAAAAAATTCAGTATTTATTTATATGGACATTAATTTTTTAAAATTATAATTCTATTAAAAGCTTCAAAGTGGTATGGGACACTTTGATTCAAAAATCTCTTTTAAATGGTTTTTGAAAATGGATTGATTAATTAAATATCTTGAAATTACTTATTGTGATTGCAAATGAAATGTTTTTATTGAAATGTTTATATTTGTAATATTTTTTGTTTAATGATGGTACTTGGAAATTTGATGGGTGGTTACGTGATAAACCATATGACGGGTGGTGTCGTGAATACCAGGATGGGTGGTTACTTTATAACCTCCAATGCATTGGGTATGGAAGTCGGCCGTATGGCTATTCCATTTAGTGAAATGTGTGGAAGTCGACCGTATGGTTATTCCATTTAAGTATGTTTATTTTCCAATTTACCTTCTATGATATGTGCATTTTATATGGGTTTTATGCTAATCTATTGGTTACAAAAATGGTAAGTAATGATCTTTTATTCAGTGAAGGTTATTACTACTTCATAAAGGTGAAAAGTATTACCTATGATAAAGTATTCATGGTTTACTTGATGTATTTGAAAACTAACAATTTTCCTTCTTTGTATCCCTAACTGAGCTTTTTATGATCATCCCAAGTATTTTTAAAATGTTTTTCATAGGACATAAAGTGGAATAGGGTAAAGGATGGGATCAAGGAAATGTCATTCTGTCTAAAACAAGGAACTAGACATGACTCTTTTGTTCAGGAGTTTATTTTTTTGTGGAAAAAAATGGAAGCTGAGTAGATGTGTCTACTTTATAATCTTTGAGATGTAATAGTTATGATCTAATTCTCTAAAACTCTAAACCTGAAAAGATCCTCAATGTGAATTATTAATTTAATTAAATATTAAGTAATGTTTTAAGGTTGGGTCCTTACAGTTGGTATCAGAGGTCGGTTTAGATAACTTTAGAGGTTATAGTGTTGCTTAAGAATAAGTGACAAGTTTTTTATAACCCCAATGGGTAGTATATTAGATGGAGTCATTGTTTTTTTTTTGAAAGTTAGAATTAGTTTGAGATAACTTGGATAACTATATCTTAGTGATTATCTTCCTCATTATTATATGATGATTTTACTGATATGCTCACACTGACCTTTTTGGTTTTAGTAAATGGCTGGATCTAACAGGCACCAAAGTAACAGTGGACGTGAAGGAAACTGTGACAGTTTTCTGAGCGAGCGTCTGAATGATATGGGTGCTGCAATGAGAACTCTTGTGTTTATCCTCAAACAACTATCTGGAGTCATGATTGACCACCTAAACCTTAGTGATTTTTATAAGGCATCATATATGCGAGAAACAAATCCCTACAGAACATCAGGTAATAATCATAAAGGTAAGTGTGTTTAAAAACCTTTGTGTCAAAGATGTGGAAAGAAACACCTAGGAAAATGTTTCAAAGGGACAGAAATATGCAATAGATGTGGAAATGAAGGTTATAAAGCAAGAACCTACCATGGAAAAAGGAAGCATCCAGGTTACTCGAGGAAAGGGAAGGAAGTTCTTTTTGAGGGACCAATTGAATGTTTTAAGTGTGTTGTTCATGGTCATTATGAAAACATATGTCCTATGAAGAAGTTTTGGGAATGGGATCACCAAGATCGTACAAATATTCGTTTACCAATACCTAATTCCATTCCGATTGAGGATGAATAAACTGACAATGACCAATCAAAGGTATGGATTATTTCTTAACATTTGTTTTCCTATTTTGGATTCTTAGGATATGATTCATGATTTTGTTTGTAGGAAAGAAGTATTTAAGAATAAGTTGGAAAGAAATGGTTAATGGATCATGAAGAATGTTGAATGAGTAAGAAGTCAACATATAAGGGCTTCAAGAGTTATGGTGAAATTCTTAAAAGTATTAAGTCTCTTTTGATGATGGGGTAACATTAGAAGACTTTTTATAGTATGTGTAACCCTGATGTTTGATATATGAAAATTTTATTCCAGGAATAGTTTTCTGTTCTTTTGTGGACATAGTTATAAAGAACCATTTGGGTTTATATGATCCTTACTTTTGAGGTAATTATGGGTTACTATATGATGGAAGATGAAAGGCATGATGTAAAATTGAGGTTAAATTATGTTATGGTTATTTTTGAAGATTTTATCTCCTTTTGGGGAATGTTTTAAGAATTATATACTTTTGGGAAAAGGACAACACGCAGACCGTGTGACAACCCATTGCGTCAGACAAAGTTGTGGGAATCGAACCCACAACCAAAGTGTGACTAGTATTTATAACCTACCACTGGACTACATGAAGTCCCTGGTTAGTTTGACTAATTCATTTTAGTTAGATGATTTTATGAATCAAGATTAAGTTTATTTTGGGTTATCTATGGAAATGATTAACCTATCATGGAGGATATGTGATTAAGCTAATTACTTTTCGATATGAGACTTTAAGAGAAGATGATGTTATTTGGAGATAAATGTTAAGATTTATCTTGGAAGACTATGTGATTAAATTCTTCATAGATTTGGGTTTAAATGTTAGTTTTGAAGAATTTTATGGATACATGTTTATTGAATGGTCTTTGTTGAACTTTGTGCACTGTTTGACAAATTTTGGAGACTATGAGTAGTTTTTCTTTTTGTAAAAAAATTATCCGTTTTGGGATTATCTGATCTTGTACTAACCTTTTTGGTTTTGGTTTTGGTTAAGGTCTAAATACATGGGAAATATATAGTTCTCTTTTTTGGATTAGGTGATTCTCAAGAAGTTGATTATAGCGCTCTTAGTGTGAACAAGTCATCCTAAATACTCGTCTTTTGGAGAAAATATGAGTTTGTGTAAGAAATGTAGTAAAATTTGAAATTCAACATGACAAGTAAGTATGTTTCCTTATGTTTTAGTTAATCTCATAAATAAATTCCTCAATGAAAAGTAACTTAAAACAAAAATGTTGTCTGTTAATTTTTCCTACTGGGGAATCAAATACCGTTTAACCCATCACAAGTTTGTGATTTCCTGGTGGTTAACTTTCTCCTAAACATGTTTTCTATCACTCTCCATCAGAACATGGCCCTTTGTTTTCTATTCCATGTACATGTTTTCCTACATGGAATCCTAGTATGGGTTAACTCGGGTGACCTTTGTACTTCCCTTTCATTCTTTTAAAGTGACAGTTTAATTTACTCCTTTTCCGATGTGGGGCGTTCAACGAAGTTTCCAAGCCCAATTTTAAAATTGCGAGGACGCAATTCCCAAAAGGGGGGAAGGATGTAACACCCCAGGTAAATAAAGAACATGACATTTTTTATATTTATTAATATTTGTGAAAAAAATATTAATATTACTTTAAAGGGAATTCTATGCTCGATGGCGTACCCAATACACAACAACGAGTTTCTTGGAAATCTTATGTTGCACTCTAATAATAAAATAATATTATTTTAAATGGTAGTTAATGCCTAGACGTTGTAATTGTGAGAATTAACAGAACTAACTAAAAAATGATTATATATGTTTGTAAAATATTTTTACTTTTATCCAATAAATGTTAGAGGCTTCAAATGCGAATGAATCCAATTTTATGCGTAAATATTCTAATATTCTTTAAAAGGTCGATTAACCGCCTTTTAATGGTGAACCCATTTTAAATCCACTTGTTGACAATTTTATATGTTATATTGTACCAAATAAAATCCTTCTTTAGAATCAGGATATCAAAATTTACTTTGTGTAGGTTTTTTTATTTTTTTGATAAAGTCCATTTTTAATGAATAAGTGAAAAATGTTGTATTTTAATTCAAAAATTCTTTTAATATAATTTATTTATATGATTTGATCATCTTTTTAATTGGTTTTAAAATTAAATTAGAATATATTTTTACCATTTAATCCAATGGTGGTCATTGGAATTGATTTCACTTTGAAATTGGACTTAAACTAGTGTCAATATTTTAATAGATATTGTTTCGTAAAAACACGCTATTTGTTTTTACAACGGGAATTAATTATTAAATTAATTAATGAAACTTATATGTTTTGAATTTTGTAAAATATAAATCATTTTTGAATTTGGAATATCAAATATATCTTAGGGTGAATTTTTGGTATTTTTCTGAAAAACTTCAATTTTTGATGAATAGTGAAACCACTAAGTGGTAGTTAAAAAACTGATTTTTCCTTTAAATGAAACTTTACCACTTATGTGATTTGAATTTCAAAAATCCGACATACATGGTTGTCATTAGGATGTAAAATGTGGTTCAATGGGATTAAAATAATTTTTTTGGTGAATAGTAACTTTTATGTTTTATTAATCACGATTAAAGGTAATTATTGTAATTTAAGGTAAAGATAATGTTATAATAATATGAAATGACCTTGAAACATGTTCTGCTCTTATTTTATGTGTCATGTCCGACCAAAACAATCCATGGGTCAACTTGGGGACCCCATGGAGCCACTTTGGTAGGAAAATGACATTAATAACTTTTTATTTAAAGTTAAAATAAAAATGTCAAAAACATGTATTGTTTTACTAAAACAATTTTTATAGGGGGTTATAAAAGTCATATTTTTTACTATAAATATTCATTAAAAATATAAAAATATTTCCCACATCATTATTTTTTTTTAATAATTTTTAGACATTAGATAAATTAAATTATTTATGACACCATGATGATGCAACGATTACCTAATTATTTAACGATTTAAATAAAATGAAACGATAATGTAAAATATAAGACCTACACTTGTCAAAAACCTATTGGATGGGTGGATTTAGAACCCTTATCACCTTATCCACGAAATATATCAATGTGGGACCTTTAAAATCCGAAACTCATTTTAATATAAAGTAACATTTCTTTACTTTCCAAGAGTGCCCCTCCTCCCTCTTATAAAAGGCCCCCACCTCTACCTCCTTACCAACACCTCTCCAGACATTGGCTCGGCCAAACTCTCCTCATTTTGTCTCTCTACATCCCTCTCTTACTCCTAGAAGCCTCAATTTGGGCAGAATCCTTTCCAAGGAAGTCTTTGGGCTCAAATCAAAAAGAGTTTCCCGATTTTAAGGTAATGTCTTCACTTGTGTTCTCTTGTTTTATTTTGCTTCTCCAACCCCCAAAACTCTTTTTATTCCTTTTTTTTGTAACACCAACAGTATATTCAATGTACTAGGATGTTTTTATAAGAATTATTTGAGCAAAACTTCCACACACCTTCATCTAATGGTTAAAGAACATACTGTTTCTGTGGATGGCGAATTACGTCCTCCCGAAACGATGATTGTTCAATATTCTTTTAACACCTTCAAAGGTGGCCATTAAGATGTCACCATATTTATATATGATATATAATATGTTTATTTTTTCCTTAAGATTTGGTATTTTTCATTTATGGCATACCTTTATGTTTTCCATTATGGGTAAACGCGATATCTTTATTTTAGGAAGTGCGGACTACCACCCCCTCAAAGTGATTTGATTCGTTAATTCCATATGTGGGACGTATAAAGGATTGAATTAATGTTATTACATATGATATCCTACTGGAATTATAATATACCTTTATATCATTATTATTTCATTCCATTGAATACAAAAAAAAAAGAAATGAAAGTAGCGTTCATGCGTACGTACGGCTTACCGTCTCCATAAACGGTACATTTCATTTCTTATCTCCAAATGTTATGTACTATTATAAGTACATATATATAATGGATATATATGTCATATATTACATCAAAATTATGGATATCATTCTGTAATTCTAATATATATATATATATATATATATATCTCATTTAGTTTTAATTTCATTAATATGACAAAGAAATGAAAGTAGCGTTCATGCGTACGTACGGCCTACCGTCTCCATGAACGGTGAATTTCATTTTTTATCTAAAAATGTTATAGAATAGTATAAAATGAATATATACTGGATATATATGATATTTAAATCATTAATAATATTCTGGATATGATGTACCTATAATTTCATGGAAAATTCTTTTCCAACAAGTTCATTTTTGACTCATGTATCGAATATCGACAAAAACGTCTGATATGAACTCACATTATTAACCAAATATTATAACATTATAATATGTGATATGAACTGAATAATAATATTTAAATGAGGAACTTAAGAAATTATAAATTGACCAAAGTTTATTATTCATTAATATAAAGAAACGAACCATACAAGTCGGACTTGAGGTAAGGGATCCTACCTCTCTCTTTCTTTTTAAGTACTCTCTTTTATATCACTTACTTTAAACTCCTCTTTATTATGTTTAGGGATGTTCTTTTATATGCCTCATACTGTAATTTTTATGTTCATATTTTGAGAGACCCTATTTGATCTCATAAATCCATTTTTGGAAGTTTTAAGTGGCGTTGTTAGGCTGCCGAGTTTTCGTAAGGAATTTTTCATCTCACTTTTATTCCCTTCAGATTTATGCTACATTTTCCACTAATTTATTTTGTGTGGTGTATGTACTTCCCATGATTTTACTCTTTGTGTAATATACTTTCATTTATGAGTATTTACATCTTCATTGTATGATCCTTCTTTCATGTGGAATATGTTTTGTAAGTTACCAAATCAGTAAGGGAACCTTTCACCCTCCTCTTTTTAAAAGACTTATTTTTGTTATGTATTTTAATTTAAATCTTATTATATTGGGATATGTTATTCTATATCCTTATTGATTTAAAATTTATTTAAAATTGATGAGATACCCTTTTGTCTCATCAACTCGTTTTTAGAATTTTAAAGTGACGTCGTTAGGCTGTCGAATTTTTACAAGGGAACGTCTTAACCCAATTTCGATTTCTTTGGGTTCAACTTGTACTTCTTGAACATGTCATCCTGTGAATATGTGTGAATGACCTATGATTTTTTCACACTTACTATCCACTTATATTGGGTGTATTTATATTTCTCACACATAATTATGTGATTGATTTATCCGTAATTTAAGGATACCATCTTTATAATGGATTTTATCTCAATTTACATTTCCATTGAGACTTCATTGTTTTTATGCACGAATTCACTATTATATGGTGTATATACTATCCTTTGACATATTATATCATGAATCCATTTATTCTCATGATACTATAAAGTTCTGATTAAATGTTATTCCACAATTATTTGTATTCAAGAGTCTCTCATTTTGTTAAAAACTCTTTAATAAAAATATCTTTTTAAAGATTTATTATTCTAAACATTTATCTTTAATGTCCATGTTTTCAAAATGGTTTTCAGTATTTATTTATATGGACATTAATGTTTTAAAATTATAATTCCATTAAAATCTTCAAAGTGGTATGGGACATTTTCATTCAAAAATAGCTTTTCAATGGTTTTTGGAAATGGATTGATTAATTCAATATCTTGAAATTACTTTTTGTGATTGAAAATGAAATGTTGTTATTGAAATGTTTATATTTGCAATATTTTTTGTGTAATGATGGTACTTGGACATTTAACGGGTGGTTATGTGATAAACCATATGACAGAAGGTGACGTGAATACCAGGACGGGTGGTTACGTTATAACCTACAATACATTGGGTATGAAATTCGACCGTATGGCTATTCCATTTAGTGAAATGTGTGGAAGTCGACCATATGGTTATTCCATTTAAGTATGTTTATGTCCCAAGTTACCTTATATGATATGTGCTCTTTATATGAGTTTTATGGTAATCTATTGGTTACAAAAATGGTAAGTAATGATCTTTTATTCAGTGAAGAGTATTTACTAATTCATAAAGGTGAAAAGTATTACCTATGATAAATTATTCATGGTTTACTTGATGTGTTTGAAAACTAACAATTTTCCTTCTTTGTATCCCTTACTGAGCTTTGTATTCTCATCCCAAGTTTTTTGGAAATGTTTTTCACAGGACATAAAGTGGAATAGGGTCAAGGATGGGATCAAGGAAATGTCATGCTGTCTAAAACAAGGAACTAGACATGACTCTTTTGTTCAGGAGCTTATTTTTTTGTGGAAAAAAATGGAAGCTGAGTAGATGTGTCTACTTTGTAATCTTTGAGATGTAATAGTTATGATTTAATTCTCTAAAACTCTAAACCTGAAAAGATCCTCAATGTGAATTATTCATTTAATTCAATATTAAGTAATGTTTTAAGGCTGGGTCCTTACACCTAGAAACGAAATAGGTTTGGGTATTCACATAACTAAAATATGATAATTTCCTGAGAAAAAGAGAGAGTGATTTTGAGACGAAATTTCTGCAGCATAACGGCTATATAACATGGTTTTATAAAACATTAAAAAGAGAGGTTAAAAGGGTCACCCACTCAAAAATAACTCATAATACTGTATAGGGACATAATAAAATATAAATAAGATCATGTTATGTATATTTTAATGACATATCATATGAAAAGGAAACTTGAAAGAAAAGAGAAGATGGGATTTCTTTTACGAAAATTCGACAGCCAAATGACGTCACTTAAAAATTCAGAAAATGAATTGATGTGAGGAAAAATTTAATATAATAATATGGATATAAAAAGGATATTAAGAGGGATACATAATATCATACCCCAACATATGAAAATAGAAATTCAAAGATGTAACATAAAATAAGTGTTGACTAAAAAAGGATAGTGAAAGGCTCCCTTGCCTTGAAGAGTAACTTCGAAAACACGAAGGTTGGGACCTTAGGGGGGTTGAGGGAACCTTGGGAGGACTCCTTAGGAGGTAAAAAAACTAGATCTTTGTTTAGGATGAATTTTTAATGAATGTAATGAAGTAATGGGTTGGTATTTATAACAAAGGTGATGGAATATTTTATTAATTTCCAAGGGACACCTCATTAGTGGTATTTGAAAAACCATGGTCTTGCCCATGATATTTTCCCATGGTATTGGCGACATGGGACAACTCATAACATATTGTATTGTACAAAATTTGACCATAATTATTACATCCTTAATGTTGTCATTAAAAACACTGAAACTCAAAACTATATTTTTACTAGTCACTGAAAAACAAAACATTTTATAAAAATATCATAAATTCACCCTAACCTAATATCAATGATCTGAATTCAAAAATGAACCCCATTTTATGAAAATAATTTTCTAATTATAATATAATTAATTTTTAATTAAAAACACTATTTACCTAAAAAAATACTAATACTTAACTAATAATTTCTGAAATAGTTATTTACTTATGCTATTATATCACATTACCAATCCATATGCCTAAATTATATTTATACTTTCTTAAGTTAGGTTACTATTCTATTGTTCACATTACTATTCATAAGGGTAATATTACTATTCATAATTTACTATTCACCAAAAATTAAGCTGATCTTATTAGAATCTAAATTTCTTACTGATCACAACTATAGAAGACTATTTTTTGAAAATAATTTCACATTATTAATTATTTAAAGTATAAAAAAATATTTTAAAATACCTTTTTTCCATATTCATCAATAATAAATAAATTCTATAAATTCATCCTATATTTATTTTGATATTTGAAATTCAAAACATTTACCATAATAAGAAATAGAAATTTTATTTATACAAAAAGATTACACAAAGTAACTAAGTCCCCGTTACACAACCCCTTGTAAAACCTACATAGGACATAAGAGTAAGGTGTGCAATGGTGATTGAATCTTGGGGTGGCTCGGACAACATTGCCTGAGTGGTGATTTCTACCAGCTTTAACTTCTCCCGTAAGTGATTCTATTCGAGCTTAACATTTTGGAGTTCATATTGTACTTGGTCTAGATCAAATCCTAGTTATGGTACCTCCTTCCCAAGCTCCGAAGGATGGTCTTCGTATGACCCGAGTCTACTGGATGAGTCCATATACTCTTATTTATATATTAATTAACTGTGATCATTTGTATTTATAAACAATAATCATAATGTTAAGAGTATATTTTCCAATAGTCATATTGACCAGCGGTCATATAACAGTTGAAACCCAATGGTATCATTTTAATTATACTCACTTCATTAATAAAATGATAGAGTTTTGTTGAGTATAAAATAACACACAAATTCAGGAAACATATATTATTTAAAAGTTCAGGTCGTTATATTCTTCCCCCCTTAAGAAATTTCATCCCTGAAATTTCAACTCGTACCCTCTGAAGAGAAAAGGTGTGGGTAATTCTAACTTATAGACTCCTCTATTTCATAAATGGCTTCTTCACATTTTTGGTTTCTCTACAACACCATAACAAGGTGGGTAGTCTTGTTTCTTAGAACCTTATCTCTACAATCCATGATCTCCATTGACTGCTCCTCATAAGAGAGTTCATGTTCTAGTTGTACCACCTATGGATTTAGTACATGTGTAGGGTCAGGTATGTACATCCTCAAGATGGATACGTGGAAGACATCATGAACTTGTGATATATTTGGAGGAAGTGCAATCCAATATGCCACTACTCCAACGCGATCAAGGATTTAATAGGGGCCAATGTACCTTGGGATGAGCTTCCCTTTCTTCCCAAACCTCATGAATCTTTTCAAATGTGTAATTCAAAGAAATTATTTATCACCAACATCAAAATTTAAGTCCCTTCGATGGTTGTCGGCATATCTCTTTTGCCAACTCTAAGAAGCCTTAATGTGTTGTTGGATGGCATGGACTTTTTCTGTCATCCCTTGTACAAGATCTGGCCCAATAAGATTTCTCTCACCAGCTTCATCCCAACAAGTAGGAGTTCTACATCTCTTCCCATATAAATCTTCATAGGTTGCCATTTAAATGCTCTATTGAACACTATTATTTTAAGAGAACTCAACTAATGGGAGATGTTGGTCCCATCCACCATTAAATTACATTAAGCTTGTTCTCAGCATGTCCTCGAGTGTTTGAATAGTCCTTTCAGATTAGCCATAAGTTTGGGGGTGATAGGTCGTACTGAAATTCAATTCTGTACATAGATCATGTTGAATACTTCTCTAGAATTTTGATGTGAACCTTGGATCACGATCAGATACGATAGAACTTGGAACTCCATGAAGCCTGACCACTTCCTTCGCATAAATCCTAGAAAGTTGATCAAGAGAAAAATATTCATGAATAGAGATAAAATAGGCAGTCTTGGTGAGACGGTCCACAATAACTCATATCACATTGTTTTCTTTGGAAATTATTAGGAGACCAATGAAAAATTCCATTGTGATATTGTCCCACTTCCATGCTGGTATGGGTAGTGATTACAATACCCCTTAGGAAGTTGTCACTCTTCCTTCACTTTCTAACATACTAGGCACCTTATAGTGTATTCAACAATCTCATTTTTCATATTTTCCCACAAAAAATGATCATGAAAGTCTCTATACATATTTTTTCTTCCCGAATGTATAGAGAAAGTGGAGTTATGATCTTCATCCAACAGATTATTATTTATTTATGGAATTGATGGAACAAAGTCTTGTAAAAAAAATTAGTACACCTTCTTGATCAATATTGAACTCGGAAAACTTCTCATCCTTCACATCCACAAACTTATTTTATAATAAAGGATCTTATTTCTCATCTTTCTTGATCTTATCTTGTATTGATGGTTGAGAAATAATTTGGGATAGGGTTGATGATGTCCCTTCACTTATAATTCTCATGTCCATCTCTACTAGTTCATTGATCAAAGGATCTCTTTTAATTCTCATCATGGACAGAACAATTAGGTATTTCTTAATTAATGCATCAGAGACTTTGTTTTCTCTTCTGGGATGATAATGAATTGAAAAATAATAGTCTTTAAGAAGTTCCAACCATCTCATTTGTCTCGTGTTAAATTCCTTTTTTGTGAAAATATAATTAAAACTTTTATGGTCTGTGTATATATTTCATTTATCCCCATAAAGTTAGTGCCTCTATATCTTTAGAGACAAAATAACCATAGCCAGCTCAAGATCATGTGTAGGATAGTTCTACTCATGATTATTCAAATATAAAGATGCATAAGTAATGAATTTGTCATTTATCATGAGGATTCACCCAAGACCTTTCAGATATGCATCACTAAAAATAATGAATCCTTCTCCACTTGAAGGAAGAGTTAACACGGGTGCAGTGAAAAATCTATTATTCAGCTCTTGGAAAATTTCCTCACACTCCTTTTTTTAGATGAACTTAACCCCTTTTTAAGTTAACTTGATTAATAGATTAGAAATTCATGAAAATTTTTTCTCAAACCTCCTATAATATCCCTCTAATCCAAGGAAACTATGAATCTCTGTTATGTTGTATGATGAGGCCACTCATCCGCATCATTTTTCATTGCAGGGTTAACTGTGATTCCTTCATTGGTTACAATGTGTCCCAAGAAAGAAAAATTTTGTAACCAAAAATAATATTTGTTGAACTTTCCAAAAATCCACTCCTTCCATAGAGTTTGAACAATAATCCTTACATGATCCTCATGCTCCTCACAAATTTTGGAATATATCATAATATCATCAATAAAAACTACCATAAAGTTATCAATGTAGTCCTTAAAGACTCTATTCATAAAATCCATAAAAATAGTAGATGTATTAGTCAGTCTGAATGGCATAACAACGAACTCATAATGCCCATATCTTGATCTAAAGGTGTTTTTTGGAATATTTTCTTTATCCATCCTCAATTGATGGTAACCATATCGAAGATCAATCTTAGAGAAGAATTGGTCCCCATGAAGTTGGTCAAATAAGTCATCAATTCTTGTAAGATGGTATTTTTTCATTATTGTGATCTCATTCAGTTCTCTATAATCAATGCATAGCTGCATCGATCTATCCTTCTTCTTCACAAAGAGAACATGTTCTCCCTAAGGAGACACACTCGGTCGGATAAACCCCTTCTCCAAAAGATCTTGGAGTTGCTTCTTTAATTCATCCAACTCCACATTTTCCATTATATACAGGGTCTTTGATATCGAATGAGATCCATGTACGATTTCAATGGAGAACTCTACCTCTCTTTATAGAGGAGGTCTGGGTAACTCCTCAAGAAATATGTCAATGTATTCCTGGATGATGGGGATATTTTCTATCCTTATACTCTCATTTCCTTCTTTTTCTTCACCGATCAACTCCATAAAGAAGGATATAGAAGGTTCTTCTAGAAAAAGATCAGGTTGAGATATCCCTCCTTGGAAGATAATGATATGTTTTCCATTTAAGAATACTGAGATTTCCTTTCTTCTATATTTTATATTATCATTATACTTTGAGAGCCATTCCATCCCTAGTATGATGTCAAATTCTATCATGGGAATGACTACTATATTTGTAATAATATTGTACTCACTAAATAAAATAAAATAGTTTCTAATCACTGATAATGCTTGGATAATCCAACCAAGAGTCTTGACTGATAACTCTACTTTTATCAATTCAGGGGTTGATTCTAAATTCTTCAAAAACTTTTAGGAAATAAAGGAATGCGTAGAAACAAAATCAAACAAATAAATTTTCTAGATTTGAGAAAACAACAAGAGTACCTACCACCACATAATTTGGTGCTTCAACTTCATCTGTAGTGATAGAAAAAGAAAGACATTATTTTCTTGGCCTTTGCTGAGGTTGATGGTGATTCCCCCTCACTGCCCTCGGATTTGGGTGGTGATTGGAAAAGTTCCCAAGTTTTCCAAACTTATAGAATTTCACTTCAGGTGGAGAATTCATTATCATCCATTTTTCATTAGTGTTAATAAGTTGATGCTTCACCTCACTACGAAAATTCCACGTGATATGGCCATCTCTTCCACACATTTAGCACTTCCTTCTCCTAAGTAGGCAGTTCCCCGAATGCTTCTTCCCACATTTATTACATGTGGGATGTTGCACTTGCTTTCCTCCTCTTCCCTGATCAAATATCCTCACCAATCTTGGATGTATATATCTCTTATTTTCATTGGATTTATGAGACCACTGTGTCTCACCAAAACTCTAGTTCAACTTTTATAGCACTCTGCACAATCTCCTCATAGCTATCATAGTCTTTGTTGGCTAGATTCTTCTGCAGATGAGGCCTTAGTTCACCAAATAATTTATCAACCTTCCCAATAGGATCCATGACAAAGATCGAGGTATAATGGGAAATCCTTGTAAATTTCATCTCATATCTTCCAACAGATTCATTATCCATCTACTTCAACTCAAGAAACTCCCCCATTTTTGTTCTCAACGAATGAGGGAAATACTTATTGAAGAAGATCCCTATAAACTCTTTCCACTCTATAACTTCAACCTTCACTATGAGCCTCATGTTTCTAATCAATTCCCACCAATGATCAGCTTCTCCCTCTAAGTAATAAACATCCACGGTGACCTTCTCTTGTTATGAACAGCGAAGCATAGAAAAGATCTTCTCGATAGAGATGATCCACTGTTCAACAATAAATGGGTCGGTAGATTCATGAAAGTTTGGTGGTTGTTGACGTATAAAGGACTCAACAAAATTTTGTTCCATTCGCGATGAAATCAGTCTCTCAGCTTGATTCAAGTTATTTACCATAACGTGAGTCATTTGGTTAATCATTCTCATGAAATTTTCCATTTCGGCTTCCATCGGAGGGTCCTCAGCACATGGTCCATTGTAGTCACCATTTGCATGGTTCCTCCTATTTACTTCCATTTTATAAATTAATAAAACCTTAGTGATAATCTTATTTCATTTATGAATATTTTAACTATAATTTATTTTTATGTCTTAAAACTTTATGCTTAAATATATTATTCTTTGACAATAATTACAGTTCTCTATAAATCCTTCATAATGATTCATAAAAAACTTGAGATTAACCAAACATATCCCCTAAGAGTTTCAAACTATGAGTTCAGCAAGGCCCATTGTTATGTACCAAGATACCTTGGGTTAATCCCGAAACTCCTTGTCGAAGTTTTCACTCCTAGGTACATCTGTGCCAGAGCCACATCCACTTGTTCGTATCTATAAAGGTATTTATTTGTTTGGAAACCACTTAATATTCCACCAAAATAAAAGGTATTTTTCCTATATTTAAATTTTTTGATAGGGTTCTTCCTAAAATTTTAATATCTTAATTTCCACAAATAACTAAACTATCCTTTGATACTGAATATGGCATCTTTCATTCTTATTACATAACTTTTTATTACATTAAAAACAGATGATCTTTGAAGTCTAGTGTCTTGGAAAAAAGGATACATGAAAACATAAAAAATTGTTTTAATACCCTTGAAAATATTCTTGATAATTTCATCCTAAGTACAATTACTACATCTCCTAACCTGAAGATATACATCAAATGAAAGGGTGAGCAGAAGGCCTAGTAAAGAAAACAAGAGAAATAGTTTACATGTGGACTTGAGAGATATCAATAAGAACATGGAAAATATCATAAAGTAATGATAAAGAGTCGTGTAATAATAATAATAAATTGAAAATATGGATAAAATATTTAATTTAAACATTTATAAGAATATCACCAAGGTCCATCCCCAAGGTGTCATAAAATTTACCAAGGTTATTCACCAAGGTATCATAAAACTTTTCATCTATAGAGATTAATTTCATTACCAAATTAATTGGAGAGCTATCAGGGAGCACCCTTAATATTTATTTGTTTTCATGTGATCCACAAATATCATAATCAAACATTTCATAAATAACCCATAGAGAATAAAAGAGATGGGTTTTCTTTCAAAATCATGACATTTTAAAAGTGCTTAAGAACATGATCGTTATGTCATTTTTAACCTGTGGAAAAGTAATGAGGGTTTAATGTATGTAAATTACATAATAAAATATATAATTTTTATTTCTTTATTAATACACCTAGAAATGAAATAGGTTTGGGTATTCACATAAATAAAATAAGATAATTTCTTGAGAATATGAGAGAGAGATTTTGAGAAGAAATTTTTTCAACATAACAGCTATATAACATAGTTTTAGAAAACATTAAAAATGAGAGGGAAAAAGGTCACAAAATCATAAATAAATCATAATACTATATAGGTATAGAATAAAATAGAAATAAGATCATGGTATGGATATTTTAATTACATGCCATATGAAATGGAAACTTGAAAGAAAAGAGAAGATGTAATTTCTTTTATGAAAATTTGGCAGCCTAACAGCGTCAATTAAAAATTCAGAAAATGAATTTATGAGAGAAAAAAAGGGAATCTCATCATATGGACATCAAAAGGATAGTAAGAGGGATTTATAATGTCATACCCCAACCTATGAAGAAAAAAAATTCAAAGACATAACATAAAAGAAGTGTTCACTAAAAATGGAGGGTGAAATGTTCCCTTACCTTGAAGAATAACCTCAAAAACTAAAAGGTTGGGACCTTAGGGTATTGAGGGAACCTTTGGAGGACTCTTTCGGAGGTAGAAAGACTAGAGATTCATTGAGGAGGAATTTTTAATGAAAGGAAAGAAAAATGGTTTGGTATTTATAGCAAAGGTGAGGGAATATTTTATTAATATCCAAGGGACACCTCATTAGTGGTATTTGAAAAACCATGGGATTTCCCATGGTATTTTCCCATGGTATTGGACACTTGGGAAACCTCATAACATATTTTAATGTACACAAGTCGACCAGAATTATTACATCATTAATGATTTCATTAAACACACTGAAACTCAAAACTGTATTTTTACTATTCACCAAAAAACAAAACATTTTATAAAAATCTCATAAATTCACACTAACCTAATATAAATGTTCTGAATTCAAAAATGAACTCCATTTTATGAGAATTATTTTCTAATTATGAGTTATTTAACTTTTAAGTAAAAATACTATTTACCTAAAAAAATACTCATACTTAACTAATAATTTCTGAAACAGTTATTTACTAATGTTATTATATAACATTACCAATCAAGATGATTAAATTATATTTATACTTTATTAAGTTATGTTACTATTCCATTGGTCATATTACTATTCATAAGGGTAATATTACTATTCATAATTTACTATTCGCCAAAAATTAAGTTTATCTTATTAGAATCTAAATTTCTTACTGATCACAATTGTAGAATACTATTTTTTGAAAATAATTTCACATTATTATTTATTTAAAGTATAAAAAAATATTTTAAAATACCTTTTTCCAATATTCATCAATAATATAAAACTTCTATAAATTCATCCTGTATTTATTTTGATATTTTAAATTCACAAATTTTACCATAATAAAAATAACAATTTTATTTATACAAAAGGATTACACAAAGTAACTAAGGCCTCGCTACATGGCCCCTTATAACACCTATATAGGACCTGAGAGTAAGGTGTGAAATAGTGATAGAATCTTTGGAAATATTAGGCAACATTTCCTGAGTGGTGATTTATATCGGCTTGAACTTCTCCCATAAGTGATTCCATTAAAACTTAATGTGTTGGAGTTTAGCTTGGGCTTGGACCAGAGCAAAGCTCAGTGATGCTTCCTCCTTACCAAGCTCTAACAGATAGGCTTCATACATCCCGAGTCTTCTAGATGAGGCCATCGACTCTTCTTTCTGTATTAATTATCCATGATCATTTATATTTATAAACAATAATCATAATGTTGAGAGTATAGTTCCCAATGGTCATATTGAGTAATGATCATATAATAGTCGAAACCCAACAGTCTCATTTTAATTATAATCACTTAATTAATAAAAATATATAGTTTTGTTGAGTATAAAATAACACACAAATTTATTAAACAAATTTTATTCAAAAATTTCAGGTTGTTACACTCCAAACATATCAGTTAGATTATGTGACAACCTATGAATATGTTAGATGGTTCATGTGAATGTTCTTAGACATATCAACTTCAATCATGAAAAGACCCATGTACATGTCATTCTTATTATGCCACATCCCTTGATCATGTCACCCATGTCATGAATATTCCCTTAGACATGTCAAACTTGTCAATAATTCACACTTTTACATGCACCATCTAAACTCACAACCGTGATCTTTTAGCCGAGAACCCATTTTATTTGGGTATTTTCCATAATGGACTAAATTTAGGAACTCATGAAACCTTATATATGTCACGATCTTGAAATAGTTTTCCTTCAATATAAATATATCTAATCAACCTTTCAATTCCATCATATCTATTCATCTATCAGAGGATAGGTAATTAATACGTAACATTGGAATTCATCCTGGTAAATGTCCCCAACTATCCTAAACATTGGGGATAATAATATTCCCTTCATGTGTAACCGCCTATACAAACCCATCAGAAGTTTGGGTGTTATCTGAACTATGAGGAATCTTATTCCTATCTAAACAAGATATATAAGACATTATCCTAAGCACCAATCTCTAATAGGAATCCACTCTAATATAATACCCATAATTTTCCAAAAACTCTAACACATGTGACCCAAATTCTCCTATGAGTCTATCATAATTCCTTGTCCATAAATGGATGAGAAATGAGTTTTTAAATGGTCATACTCTTTAGTATAATCCCTGATAATTCCATCAATCATTTTAAACCCATCAATAGGTTAAGAACGAATTGAACTATAAAGACTCTAATTAATTTTATACGTAGGATACATGGTATTCCTTCCTAAGGCCTCTGGTCCATATTAAACATCCCATTGGGGATTCTTCAATGAATAACTCAAAAATATATTTTTATTTCATCTAATCACTTGTTATATCTTGTTTACCACATATATCATGGATCATTTGAGTGTATGGATTTTAAATGATTATGTCACAAGCATCATGAATATCCCCCAAACCTAGAAACCTCATTATGTAGTCCTCATTCATTAACATGATTCAAATTCCACCATACGTGGTCATCCCCATTGTTGTAAGTACTAATGGAATCCAATTTTTGGTGAAATTTAAGTAAATAACCTTCACTAGTACTAATTATATTCCCTCACCCATCAACGGGTTTACGAAAATTCAAACTATGAATAATATAGTTCTTTTCATGGTCAAGATACATTGAATTCCATCCTGAGTACCAGGATCCATCCTCAATTACTATGTTCCCTCACATAAATCCATACCAAATGAAATTATATTACATGGTTTAGTCCTATCATATAACCTTTGACTATGTCAAAATTACTCTTTGGTTTTTTATTCATGTTCTTACAGTATATGTAGGATGCCTCTTAAAGGTTCAATCTCATCCCTAGAACACCAATCTCCTTCTAAGATAGCAATAAACTCCATATTTCCTGATCATATAGATTGAAAGTACAAGAAACCCCTCTTGGTTAAGTAATAATGGGAACTATATGGATATCCTCTTATATATATAGATAGTTTAATTAATATAAAAACCTTTTTCAAATACATAGATTCAACATGAAACTATTTTGTTTGGTTAACCAGTCCCTCATCAGGATTTCATAAAGTTCCATGAACATATCATAAATCTATAATAGAATCTCAGAGTATACAATAATCCCCCCAAAGGGTGTGATGGCCCTTAATTCTCATCCTCTTGACCAATGTGATTTCCTAAGTGTCATTTTTTAAACACAAAATGAACGTCTACATTTAGAAGTAATTCCTTTGAATTTTTATTGATGTTTGACCATTGGGAGTTATTCTTTGAGACACAATGGTAAATTAGACACAAATGATGGTGAAACAACAGTCAACCCCCCCCCCCGCAATCAATCATCAGGATCCAATTTTCATCAATAAAAAAAGGTAAACCCAATGGGAATCTGAAAATAATAAAATAAAAAAAGGTTTTCACAAGTAAGACGTTTTTATTACAACTTTTAGGGGGGAAATTATGACCTTGAAGTGAATATTTCAATAATAAAATTCAATCATGGATCCCATGAGATAAACATTTTTTGATGAACATTTCATGGAAAAATGGACAAAGATACAACAAGAACAAATAATTGTGTCACCAATGAATAGTTATTTAATCATATTTCATATATCAGATGGTGCACTGATTGTAAGACCTAATTCTTGTTGTATTCATGAATATATATACTACTCTAACTATCATCACCTTGACCCGAGAACATGTATTCATTAAGAGAATGTCCTGTAACTCACCTATGATAGCTACCTCAGTGGGTCACAAAAAGATACCGCCCACCTGATGCCTTCAACATAGAATGGAGAATGTGTTGGTCTAGGAATAAAACTGACATAGTACAATATCATGCATCAATTATACACATAGTGGTATCCATGTGATAATTAATATATGTTCATTTCATTCGAGGAAAGCTTCAATGAAGTTGGTGACTCCTATAAATACTACCAACTGCTTCAGATTCCTATATCAGTAGTGTGAAAATCAGTACTTTACTTACCATATAAATTTTGATCTAGGAGTCTAACATATATCCCTCCAATTTTTGGAGCTTACTAGGAGGCTTCCTATCAACCACCAAAATCAGGATCATCCCACCAACTCACATGAGTCACCTGCTAAGGGAACTACCGGACAGGTCGCCACCATGAACACTCATTTTGGATACCCAAGATACCGCATCAGGTGAGAAAAGATATAGATCATTGGGAGAGGGATCATATTCCTTCTTCCAATAACCAATCCCATAAATATATTCATGTGGTGTAAATTGATCATGCTCATATCCCTAATCATCCAAATAATTTATTCCTACATATCCTAGAATCAAGCATGGGATTGGCACATATCCTGACCCTCATGTATGAAGCCCATGGTCATACTCGGATGGTACAATAAGGAAATTATTGGGATTATATACCTACTTTAATTGAATACATATTCTAGTATATCATGGAGGCTAAGAATTTTCATGCCTATATCCCTTCACATACCCTACTAAAGTGAAACTATATTCCTAAAATAGTAGAAGAAATTTTTCATCTTATGAAAAAACTGATGCAAATACAAGGTAATTCACATATTTCAATCTCATCACCCATAGTTTCATATCACCATGATCAACATGAATAGGTGGCTACTCTAGAGAAAGAACATGTTCTTTCTCTCATCCAGGAGGATTACTAGAATATTATGGTAAAGGTATATGCATAGTATTGAGCTCATACACCCATTTTGAATTAGTCTTTCCAACATAGGTTGACATTTAAATTTGGATAGGAACACATTCCTATCAAAGAAAGAGAGTAGTATATTCCAAAGAAATAGTCTTGGGATCATACTCCCACTCCAACTGAGGTTCATCTGTATAACTTGAAAATCACCTCAGGTTAGGTCCATATCCTTATTGATGAAGCTGCTCAGCATATTACAACATTTTACATGATCCTGGATCATATCCATACTATTGTTGATGAAAACCTATCTCATTATAATTTAGAGTCTATATTGAAGAATGATCAAATCCTTTCACCCTTTCTAGAGTTATGTATGCATATTCCATGGGGAACGCATATTTGAAATGGGGTCGTTCCCCCACTTAAACCAGGGTTAGCTGGAATATTCTAGAAACTATCCACATATAGACTTATATCCCTAACAATGATATAAAATCTCACCATCATACTCCATAATCATCTTAGGAATTTCCTTATATTCCTTCATTAATAGATGGCCATCAATTTATTCTGGGTAATGTCATGAAACATGATCATATCCATTCTGAACCACAAAAGTAAGGTCAATATATTTCATCCATAATTTAGAATGAGTCTCATATCCCTAATCTACTCAATTATATTATCCTTAATATTGTAGAACACAAATAAGCAACATCTCAAGGGTATTCTAAACCTTCATCTAAATTATAATGTGATAACTAAGTAAATATTCCTTCTCGTAGTTGTATAGAGATGGATCATAGGGACTCATAGCCTAACATATTTCATGGACTACCTCCCCATGTTAATATCTCATAATTATATGGAAATACTACCCATTCCTAGATATCTTCATATAGAGAGGTGTTCAAAACCTAGAAACCTTCATATAGAGAGGTTATTGACACACCATAGATAAAATTATATAGTTCCCCATTAACCATCATCACAAAAAACTCTCCATAATCAGTAGGAAACATAGATAAATGATATTTATGATATGACTAGGTTGAGGAATGTGGATTTGATGAAGAAGAAGTCGACATGGATATATGGAAGGAGCTAGCCAAATACAACCTTCTGACGATGTTCTAGACCATCACTATTTCTGACTAAAATATTCCAAATATGGAATAGGAGGAGTGCATGCATTACTTACATCAAAATATATGGGTGAACCATCAACAGTGAATGGATAGGCACATCCCTTATAAAGGATACGAGGGTAACCACCAGATCATAAATACACTCTATTGTAGATGGACATGGCCACATTCATTATCAGATGAGCATAAAATACACTGGTGTTTTCTTCTGAAATATGACAACCCTCCAGCAAATGATTGTCAAAGCATCATCATAAGTTCAAATCCAAGGATGGGGTAAATATGGATCATTAGAATTTAACCCATCCCCATGGAAATACAACTCCATGGATATGATATCCTATAATATAATAGACATTATAGATATCAAGGGACTGGGTAACACACATTTTAGTTATTCAATACAACTAAGATCCGTCGCATTGAGGATACAAACATGCTATGAACAGATAAAGGGAGGGTCCTATCTAGAATTATATGATGGGACGCTTATAAAATTGGGAACATAACTCAAACACAAAAATCAAATATGTTCATAACCTGATAGCTTACCATAAGAAGTGACTACCATCGCAGATATCAATTACACCTAACACATGAGAAAATAAAATTATGCAAAATATGATAGATTACAGAAGAAGGTTCTATAAAATCCATCCAAGAGAAAAATCATAACACATGGATAAGGGAATTTTTATCTCAATCGATGCCAATGAGATCATCACACCCCAATTGGGTCATTGGGAAATAAGCAATGGTTCATGATGAACCCCATCCCATAGGTTAGTGTGTATTACTATAAAAATTTTCATCCAGGAATCATCAAATCCTCATCTATAGAAACAAAAAATGCCAATATTGGCCCCGAATCAACCCTAGCATGTATGGTTGGTGTAATTTTTATCATCATTATCACATTGAAACAAATCATCCTTTTTAAGGATATGTGGTAAATATTGATGGTTGACATCCCATTCATTCCTCCCATCATAAGGAACAATGCTTTCATATAACGACCCACACTTTACATACATTGTTAATACTTCAAAATTGAAGCACTCTTATTACAACATATGACAAAACCACAAAGGACCGTATAGGTATAGTGTCTTTAGAAACTGGGGAAACATAAACAACTGGTTCATAAATCTTCTACAGTGTCTCCCATTTATTTCATCATATCTAGGGTCCCTTTTAGCATATTCTACTTAATATCCATCTTCCTGACCTGGGGAAAAGAAAACATAAAAGGGTGAGCTCAAATGCTCAGCAAGGGCAAATAAAGGAAATAAAAATCATATCATATCTTTATGAAAATAAAAACCTGCAAAAGAGATCATAATATCTTAACATGGAATAAATCATAGAAGTGAAAATGAGATCCCCATAATCATAACATAAAACTTGAATCTTTGTGGCATGCACACATAATCATGGAAAATCATTTCTTGTTAGTCATGACTCATTGCCAAGACTATCTTAGTGGACAAAGTCCCTTTCTGAACCGAGTTCACTCCTCGTTTCAGTCCTGTATCACTGAACCGAAATAACCTTCCGTTCCAGCCATGTCTATCTCATGAGATATAAAATCATTACCCAATGCATTGGAGGGAGATATAGGTCCCACCCATCTTATAATGAATCCTTTCTTATGTGTGCCACATAATCATAAAACATGCATCATCGCATAACACATGTAACAAAAATGGGATTCTTGAAACATCATGACATCATAAATCAATTAATATATGATAAAGGAATTCATAAACATAATTCCATCACAACATAGTCAAACCAATGTAAAAATATGGATAGAAACAGAACCCTTTATTATCTTAGATGGAAAATAATTTTGATAAAACACTTGAATTGAATTCTTGAGGAAAATATCCTTTCTTCTTCAAAAACATTTTTCCTTTCATAACATGTCATATAACTTTAAAATAAAAGAAGTTGATTAAAAATAAACTTGAAAACTTGTAAAGGAAGCTTCTTTGAAGTAATGTTTTAAAAATCCATTCATGCCGTATAAGTTAAAAAAAAAAATCTTTGTACTTTTGTCGGAAAAGTCAAAAAGTACCTCGTACGGAAAAACGACAAAAGATTCCTTTCATATTCTTTACTAAAAACTCACCTAAGGGTAAAATTGGATTTAAACTATTTCAAGTGGATGGAAACAATATTACATATTTAGGGAACATGGATGTGGATGATAAAATACACCCCAGTAAATACTTACGAATAAACAATCTCGGATAAAAATGAGATTGTGATATTTCCCTTACCTTAGGTCCGATTTGCTTTGTTCGTGTCCGAAGCTCCTGTATAATGGTTTAAATAATGTTATTGACTTATTCCAGAATCATACATATTGATATGAGATCATATATGGTCATATTATTAGCTTCTTGTTAGTAATATTTCATTGTTACTTGTTACTCGGGTCTTTATAACTTTTTGTTCTTATGCGTGTTTTGTCGAATAAATTCTTATTCTTATCTTTAGGTTATAGATAATTCATTTCCAGAATGGTATTAGTGTAGTATATACCATATTCATTCATTCAATTCATTTATACAATCATTATGAAATGAAGATCATGTAGAACGAGTCGCATCACATCGTGGAGACGGTATTCCGTACGTACGCACGAGTGATGATATCGTTCCTATGATCGTGGAATTGTATTGGAGTATATATATATATTATTTCAGTATCAATATTACTTAATAATAATCATATATAGTTACTCATTACACCATTATACCCATCCTTGTAAGGTGATGGTGGAAAATAGATTACACCGCGGCGTGGAGACGGTATTCCGTACGTACGCACGCGCGGTGATTTCATTTTTCCGTAGGATGGATAGAAGGTGAATTAGGGTTGTTTCATATTTATAATAACATATCAGTATGTAAGTAATACTGATGTTATTACTTTATCATGAAACAACTAAAGAAGAAGAAGTTGAAGAAGAAAGAAATTGAAAAGATCGGTAATGGATATTACCTCTTCTTTGGAACGCCTTTTTGAATCCTCCACTTAAGGAACTAAGATTGGTCTTTGGAGAAGACCAGGACCTCTAGGATTATTCTAGGGAAGTGGAGAAGGGAAAATGGCAGGGGTTGGCCGAGCTTGAGTGCTCAAATTGGTGTGAGGAGGAGGGGGAGGAGGTGCCCTTTTATAAGGGAGGAGAGGGGCACCTTAGGAATATCTCAAAATATTATTTTATATTAAAGTCAAAATCGGTTTATAATGGTTCCAAAGGGTCTTATTTCTAAGCTAAAGTGGGGATGGGTCGAAATCCTATCAACCAATAGAATTTAGACAAGTTTAGGATATTATTTTAACCTTATCAATTAAATTTAACTCTAAGTTAAATAATTTAACTTTTACCATGTCTTTTTGTTTTCTTTCACTATATGGTTAATACACTTACTATAACATGCCAAACGAACCCAAAATTGTTTATTATTAATATATATATCCTTATCTAAGTCATTTGGCCGAACCTTAGATTTTTAGGAATAAAATAACAATTAATAATATAATATTTGATTTAAAAACTATTTTGTGTCAATTTTGACACTATTTGATATATGATTTTTGTCAAAGTCATAACAGAATTATATGTTCGAACCAAGTTGATTAAATCAATACCAATATATCATAGTAACCTAGAAAATTAGTGGAATTCATAAAAAGTCTAAAATTACATTTATTTTGGTATTTATATTATCAATTTTGTCAATATTTCATTAATAAGATAATTACTGAATCATCTTTGTGTCATAAATAAATTAAATTATTTGATGTATAAAAATTACAAATAAAATGCCATCATGTAGGAAATCTTTTTAGCTTTCTAATGAATATTTACAATCGAATTTATATTATGTATAACCCTATATTAAAAATGATTTACTTATTAAACTTTGATTTTAACTATTTTAACCCTTCTTTAAATAAATTAATAATAAATGTCCTAATCTAATCCAAGTGGGCCTAAATGGTCATATTTTATTCCTAAGTTTGTTTTTGGTCGAATTACACTTGTCCAATAGAATTAGGACATGTGTTAGGGTAATATTAATATCATATTTACCCTTAGTTACCCTATTTACTATTAACCGCGGTAAAAATAGTAAAAAGTTACTATTCACCAAAAAATTATTTTCATCTCATTGAACCACATTTTAGTTCTTGATATTAACCGTGTCTCTCGGATTTTTGAAATTCCATTCACAGAAGCGGTAAAATTAAGTTTTATGCAAAATTCAGTTTTTAACCTACCACTTAGTGGTTTCACTATTCATCAAAAATTGAAAGTTTTCATAAAAATACCAAAATTTCACCCTAGGCTAATTTCGATATTCTGAGTCCAAAAATGAAGTCCATTTTGAAAAATAAAATTTATAAAATTTCAAAAAGTGGTTATTACTATTCATAACGGCTAGTTTTAATAGCATATTGTTGTTTAGTGAAACTCGGTATTGCGTACGACGCAAGCTATCGAGGAAGGTCGCGATTGCGTGTAAAGCAAGCCAAGAAAGTGTTGTGTAGAAAAAGATTCCTTTGATGATTTATATAACATAAAAGTCTCGGGTGTTACATTCTACCCCCCTTAAAAAGAATTTCGCCCTCGAAATTCGTCACTTTGCAACAAACAAATGAGGATACTTCTCCCTCATCATATCCTCAAGCTCCCATGTAGCTTCTTCAAGTTGGTGGTTTCTCCATAAAACTTTCACCAAGCGAGTGGTCTTGTTTCGTAGGACTTTTTCGCTACGATCCAGAATCTCTATCGGCTGTTCTTCATAAGAAAGATCTTGCTCCAGCGGTACAACTTCTGAGCTGAGTACATGTGAAGGATCTGGTATGTACTTTCTCAGGAGAGATACATGGAACACATCGTGAACTTGAGAGAGATTCGGTGGAAGCGCCAATCGGTAAGCTACCTTCCCAACACGATCCAGTATTTCAAAAGGACCGATATATCTAGGGCTCAACTTCCCCTTCTTTCCAAATCTCATAACCCTCTTCCAGGGAGATATTCGTAAGAACACTTTATCACCCACTTCAAACTCTAGGTCTTTTCTTCGGTTGTCGGCATAACTTTTCTGTCGACTCTGAGCTGCTCTTATGTGTTGTTGAATAGATCTGACCTTTTCTGCCATTTCATCAACGAGATCAGGTCCTAATAGCTTTCTTTCCCCAACTTCATCCCAGCAAGTTGGAGTCCTGCATTTCTTTCCATAGAGAGCTTCATAAGGAGCCATCTGAATACTGGAGTGAAAGCTATTATTATAAGAAAATTCCACCAAAGGTAGGTGTTGATCCCAACCTCCTTTGAAATCCATAGAGCAAGCTCTCAACATATCTTCTAGGGTTTGAATTGTTCTCTCAGACTGACCGTCTGTCTGGGGATGATAAGCAGTGCTGAAACTCAACTCTGTATCCAGAGTATGCTGAAGACTTCGCCAGAACTTTGAGGTAAATCTCGGATCCCGATCAGATATAATAGAAAGTGGTACTCCATGCAATCTTACCACTTCCTTTACATATATCCTGGCAAGCTGATCTAGAGAGAAATCCTCTCTAATAGCAATGAAGTGTGCAGACTTTGTAAGACGATCAACTATGACCCAGTTAGAATTATTGCCTTTGGATGTTTTAGGAAGTCCTGTGACAAAGTCCATAGTGATGTTTTCCCATTTCCATTCGGGTATGGGTAATGGTTGTAACATCCCCTTAGACTTCTGTCTCTCAGCTTTAACTTGTTGACAAACCAAGCATCGAGAGACATATTCAGCAACATCTCTTTTCATGCCATCCCACCAGAAGTACTCTTTCAGGTCCCTATACATCTTCATGCTTCCAGGATGAATAGAGAATGAAGAACTATGAGCCTCATCCAGCAGCTCTTTCTTTAATTCGGGGATGGGAGGAACACAAACCTGATTCCTGAACTTTATTATCCCATCACAATCAAGGTTGAATTCAGGAACATTTCTCACCTTCTTTTGTAACTCGACATCTTCTTTATGTGCCTCTTTAATCTTCACATGTATAGATGGTTGAACATTCATTTGAGAAAGATAAGATTTTTCCCCTTCCATTATAATTCCAAGATCCATCCTTTGTAAATCCATAAATATTGGATCTTTTGTGATCCTCATCATGGATAAACTAGCATGGTCTTGTCGACTTAATGCATCTGCCACCTTGTTTGCTTTCCCAGGGTGGTAATGGATTGAGCAGTCATAATCCTTAATCAGCTCCAACCATCTTCTTTGGCGCATATTCAACTCCTTTTGTGTGAAAATATACTTTAAACTTTTATGATCAGTATAAATATCACACCTTTCACCATAAAGGTAATGCCTCCAAATCTTTAATGCAAAGATTACCGCAGCCAACTCCAAATCATGTGTTGGGTAATTTTGCTCATGGATTTTCAACTGTCGTGAGGCATAAGCTATCACCATATCATTTTGCATAAGAACACACCCCAATCCCTTCTTGGATGCATCACTGTAGATCACAAACCTTTCTCCACTACAAGGCAGTGTGAGCACAGGTGCACTGGATAACCTTCTTTTCAACTCCTTGAAATTCTCTTCACATTCCTCTGTCCAGACAAACTTAACTCCTTTCCGAGTCAACTTGGTGATTGGATTAGATAACCGTGAAAAATCTTTTACAAAACGTCGATAATATCCAGCCAAACCAAGAAAACTTCGGATCTCAGTTACTGTTGTTGGTCTTGACCATCTTTCGATAACCTCTGTTTTTGCTGGATCCACAGATATCCCCTCTTTTGAGATTATATGACCCAAAAATGCAACTTTTTGAAGCCAAAATTCACACTTGGTAAATTTGGCATAAAGCTTCTCTTTTCTCAGGGTCTTCAATATAATTCTCAAGTGATCTTCATGCTCTTCCTTGCTCTTTGAATAGACATGAATATCGTCTATAAAGACTACCACAAATTGATCAAGATAGTCTCTAAAGACTCTATTCATTAGATCCATGAAGATAGCAGGGGCATTAGTAAGACCAAATGGCATCACTATAAATTCATAGTGTCCATACCTTGTACGGAAAGCCGTCTTTGGTATATCCTCCCTTTTGACCCTTAATTGATGATACCCTGAACGAAGATCAATCTTGGAAAAGTATTGAGCTCCGCGTAGTTGGTCAAATAAGTCATCAATGCGTGGGAGAGGATATTTGTTCTTGATAGTGATCTTGTTAAGTTCTCGATAATCAATGCAGAGTCTCATTGATCCATCTTTCTTCTTAACAAATAGAACAGGTGCTCCCCAAGGTGACGCACTAGGGCGTATGAATCCCTTATCAAGATTCTCTTGGAGTTGCTTCTTCAATTCCTGCAACTCAATTGGGGCCATTCTATAAGGTGTCTTTGAAATAGGCAAAGCACCCGGTACGAGTTCTATTGAAAACTCAACTTCACGATTTGGTGGAAGACCCGGCAATTCCTCCGGAAAGACATCATCAAACTCCCGTACAATGGGCATATTCTTAATCGTGAGTTTCTCACCAACCATTTGAGATAAATAACCTTCATTTAGTGGAATCAATACCCATAAGATGGAAGAAATTTCCACTGGAAGGTTATGTTCATCCTTGCATTGATAGACGATCGTAGGTTGATCTGGAATATGAAATGTGACTTCCCTTCTTTGGCAATTGATATGAGCTCCATGTAGAGAAAGCCAATCCATGCCAAGAATCACATCAAATTCCACTAAAGGAAGGATCACAAGATTTGCAGGAAGCACTTTCCCACAAACTTCGATCGGAGAATAATTATAAACTTCTGATGCGATTGATGTGCCATTAGGTGTTGTCACAGCTAACTCAACATCTAATTGTTGAGGTAATACGGTGATACCCTTAGAAAATTTTTCAGAAATAAAAGAGTGGGTGGATACAGAATCAAATAAAACATTTGCTACTTTAGAGTGGATGGTAAGTGTACCTTTCACCACATCGTTATCGTACTCCACATCGCTGATAGAAATTGCATGTGACTTTCCTTTGTCTTTAGCCTTAAGAGTTTGTTGACGTCGACCATCATCATCAACCCTTGGATTTGGGCATTGATTGGCATAATGCCCCATCTCCTTGCACTTGAAACATTGAAGTGTAGCAGGTTCATTCTGTGTATCCCTCCCTTTGTTTGCATCATTAGACATCTTCTTCCCATTATCACGGCATTCAAATGCCCGATGACCTTCCTTTCCACATTTAAAACATTTACTTGTCCCTTTAAGACAGCTCCCTCCATGTTTCTTTCCACACTTTGAGCATAAGGGAAAGTTCATCTTCTTTTCCGTGTGCTCTTTAGATTTTTCTTTGAATTCCATCTTCCTCTTCTTATCAAACCCATGTGACTGATGGGTTACTCCAATCTCCATCTCGACTTTGAGAGCACATCGAACGATTTCCTCGTAGCTATTGAAGTCCCTTATGGCTAACGCCCTTCGAAGACTTGGTTTTAAGCCACTAAAGAATCGATCGATCTTACTCTCAGGTTGGATAATAATACCAGAAGCGTACCTTGCAAGTCTTGTAAAATTTGCTTCATAGGTACTAACAGATTCATCATCCCTTTGCTTCAGTTCAAGGAACTCTTTCTCCATCTTTGTTCGGAGAATACGAGGGAAGTACTTATTGAAAAATAAGTTCTTGAACTCGTCCCATTCCATAGACTCAATTTCATCCCTTTGCCTCGTATTCTTAACAAGATTCCACCATTGATCCGCATCTCCTTCCAAACGATACACTGCAAGGATGAATTTATCATGCTCAGAACATTGAAGAACTGAAAATATCTTTTCAGTAGTACTAATCCATTGTTCAGCAACTAATGGATCAGTAGACCCGCTGAAAGATGGTGGACGCTGCCTCATGAAGGATTCAACAGAATGTTGCTCCCTTCTTTGTTCGTTTGGAAATCCTGCATGATTCATAGCTTGAGAAAGTTGTGTGAGCATGGCTACAAGATTTTGCATTCCAGCTCCCATATCGTTTGGTTGCTCAGGGGGACAATCATTGCATTGCCCATCGCATTCCGCATTAACACGGTTCCTTCGGGTTCCAGCCATTGACTAAAACCAAGAAGAATAGTGTGAGCAACACTAATTATAATAGGAAACCACATAATTCAAGAATAAAATTTTCATGCTTAAGGTCTTATCCTAGGTTATTCAAGGCCATTTCTAAAACACTAAGATTGTGTTCTATGCTTAGACTTATCCTTAGGGTTCTTACTAAGGCTTTCACATCCTAGTTTCCAAAGGTTGACTATACCTTTCCTCTGATACCAACTATAACGACCCACACTTTACATACATTGTTAATACTTCAAAATTGAAGCACTCTTATTACAACATATGACAAAACCACAAAGGACCGTATAGGTATAGTGTCTTTAGAAACTGGGGAAACATAAACAACTGGTTCATAAATCTTCTACAGTGTCTCCCATTTATTTCATCATATCTAGGGTCCCTTTTAGCATATTCTACTTAATATCCATCTTCCTGACCTGGGGAAAAGAAAACATAAAAGGGTGAGCTCAAATGCTCAGCAAGGGCAAATAAAGGAAATAAAAATCATATCATATCTTTATGAAAATCAAAACCCGCAAAAGAGATCATAATATCTTAACATGGAATAAATCATAGAAGTGAAAATGAGATCCCCATAATCATAACATAAAACTTGAATCTTTGTGGCATGCACACATAATCATGGAAAATCATTTCTTGTTAGTCATGACTCATTGCCAAGACTATCTTAGTGGACAAAGTCCCTTTCTGAACCGAGTTCACTCCTCGTTTCAGTCCTGTATCACTGAACCGAAATAACCTTCCGTTCCAGCCATGTCTATCTCATGAGATATAAAATCATTACCCAATGCATTGGAGGGAGATATAGGTCCCACCCATCTTATAATGAATCCTTTCTTATGTGTGCCACATAATCATAAAACATGCATCATCGCATAACACATGTAACAAAAATGGGATTCTTGAAACATCATGACATCATAAATAAATTCATATATGATAAAGGAATTCATAAACATAATTCCATCACAACATAGTCAAACCAATGTAAAAATATGGATAGAAACAGAACCCTTTATTATCTTAGATGGAAAATAATTTTGATAAAACACTTGAATTGAATTCTTGAGGAAAATATCCTTTCTTCTTCAAAAACATTTTTCCTTTCATAACATGTCATACAACTTTAAAATAAAAGAAGTTGATTAAAAATAAACTTGAAAACTTGTAAAGGAAGCTTCTTTGAAGTAATGTTTTAAAAATCCATTCATGCTGTATAAGTTAAAAAAAACATTCTTCGTACTTTTGTCGGAAAAGTCAAAAAGTACCTCGTACGGAAAAACGACAAAAGATTCCTTTCATATTCTTTACTAAAAACTCACCTAAGGGTAAAATTGGATTTAAACTATTTCAAGTGGATGGAAACAATATTACATATTGAGGGAACATGGATGTGGATGATAAAATACACCCCAGTAAATACTTACGAATAAACAATCTCGGATAAAAATGAGATTGTGATATTTCCCTTACCTTAGGTCCGATTTTCTTTGTTCGTGTCCGAAGCTCCTGTATAATGGTTTAAATAATGTTATTGACTTATTACAGAATCATACATATTGATATGAGATCATATATGGTCATATTATTAGCTTCTTGTTAGTAATATTTCATTGTTACTTGTTACTCGGGTCTTTATAACTTTTTGTTCTTATGCGTGTTTTGTCGAATAAATTCTTATTCTTATCTTTAGGTTATAGATAATTCATTTCCAGAATGGTATTAGTGTAGTATATACCATATTCATTCATTCAATTCATTTATACAATCATTATGAAATGAAGATCATGTAGAACGAGTCGCATCACATCGTGGAGACGGTATTCCGTACGTACGCACGAGTGATGATATCGTTCCTATGATCGTGGAATTGTATTGGAGTATATATATATATTATTTCAGTATCAATATTACTTAATAATAATCATATATAGTTACTCATTACACCATTATACCCATCCTTGTAAGGTGATGGTGGAAAATAGATTACACCACGGCGTGGAGACGGTATTCCGTACGTACGCACGCGCGGTGATTTCATTTTTCCGTAGGATGGATAGAAGGTGAATTAGGGTTGTTTCATATTTATAATAACATATCAGTATGTAAGTAATACTGATGTTATTACTTTATCATGAAACAACTAAAGAAGAAGAAGTTGAAGAAGAAAGAAATTGAAAAGATCGGTAATGGATATTACCTCTTCTTTGGAACGCCTTTTTGAATCCTCCACTTAAGGAACTAAGATTGGTCTTTGGAGAAGACCAGTACCTCTAGGATTATTCTAGGGAAGTGGAGAAGGGAAAATGGCAGGGGTTGGCCGAGCTTGAGTGCTCAAATTGGTGTGAGGAGGAGGGGGAGGAGGTGCCCTTTTATAAGGGAGGAGAGGGGCACCTTAGGAATATCTCAAAATATTATTTTATATTAAAGTCAAAATCGGTTTATAATGGTTCCAAATGGTCTTATTTCGAAGCTAAATTGGGGATGGGTCGAAATCCTATCAACCAATAGAATTTAGACAAGTTTAGGATATTATTTTAACCTTATCAATTAAATTTAACTCTAAGTTAAATAATTTAACTTTTACCATGTCTTTTTGTTTTCTTTCACTATATGGTTAATAAACTTACTATAACATGCCAAACGAACCCCAAATTGTTTATTATTAATATATATATCCTTATCTAAGTCATTTGGCCGAACATTAGATTTTTGGGAATAAAATAACAATTAATAATATAATATTTGATTTAAAAACTATTTTGTGTCAATTTTGACACTATTTGATATATGATTTTTGTCAAAGTCATAACAGAATTATATGTTCGAACCAAGTTGATTAAATCAATACCAATATATCATAGTAACCTAGAAAATTAGTGGAATTCATAAAAAGTCTCAAATTACATTTATTTTGGTATTTATATTATCAATTTTGTCAATATTTCATTAATAAGATAATTACTGCATCATCTTTGTGTCATAAATAAATTAAATTATTTGATGTCTAAAAATTACAAATAAACTACCATCATGTAGGAAATCTTTTTATCTTTCTAATGAATATTTACAATCGAATTTATCTTATGTATAACCCTATATTAAAAATGATTTACTTATTAAACTTTGATTTTAACTATTTTAACCCTTCTTTAAATAAATTAATAATAAATGTCCTAATCTAATCCAAGTGGGCCTAAATGGTCATATTTTATTCCTAAGTTTGTTTTTGGTCGAATTACACTTGTCCAATAGAATTAGGACATGTGTTAGGGTAATATTAATATCATATTTACCCTTAGTTACCCTATTTACTATTAACCGCGGTAAAAATAGTAAAAAGTTACTATTCACCAAAAAATTATTTTCATCTCATTGAACCACATTTTAGTCCTTGATATTAACCGTGTCTCTCGGATTTTTGAAATTCCATTCACAGAAGCGGTAAAATTAAGTTTTATGCAAAATTCAGTTTTTAACCTACCACTTAGTGGTTTCACTATTCATCAAAAATTGAAAGTTTTCAGAAAAATACCAAAATTTCACCCTAGGCTAATTTCGATATTCTGAGTCCAAAAATGAAGTCCATTTTGAAAAATAAAATTTATAAAATTTCAAAAAGTGGTTATTACTATTCATAACGGCTAGTTTTAATAGCATATTGTTGTTTAGTGAAACTCGGTATTGCGTACGACGCAAGCTATCGAGGAAGGTCGCGATTGCGTGTAAAGCAAGCCAAGAAAGTGTTGTGTAGAAAAAGATTCCTTTGATGATTTATATAACATAAAAGTCTCGGGTGTTACATTTCACGTGGGGGGTGTTTAGCAAAAATAACTGGTTACTCCATTAATGTCATTATTCATAGGGAAATACTTGGGGAATGAATGGAAAATTAAATCAAACCCCATAATGGTCATAAGATGTAATGGCCCAATAAGACCATAGCTCAGTGAAATGACCATGATATAGCCCTCGATGGAGGAGGAAGCGGTATAGAACTTCTATATTACATGGTGAGTAATGGGGTAACTACCATTGTATGGTTTTTCTCATTGAATGTAATAACCATAAATTCAAATAATGGAACAGAAAGAGATGAAAATGAAAAGGTACGTAATGTGGAAAACATACCTTGAGAGGAAGGCGATCTAGATGAGCAAACTGAGGCTTCACATATATAGAAGTAGAAAAGGGTGTAGAACTTGGAACCTCTAAATGATGATTTTACACCTCCTTAGTAAAACTCAGCCAAGGATAAAAGGATAGTTGTGTCCACATCCCAGTCACCACCCAAAATATTTGTAATAAACTCATTATAATAACAAATTCAAATATTCAAGGATGAGATACAAAACCTTAGAAAACTCAATAAGGATGTACTCAGGGGAACTATTCCCAATGGGTACCATCTTCAAAAAAAGACACACATCCCACCTAACATACATCAAGAGAGAGATAATACATAGGTAAGAGAGGAACTTGAACATCAGATCGATTTTGGATCCAAGAATACCTTCTACATAAATAAGGAATCCAAGGATGATCATGTTATTCCTCCATTATAATGACTTTCTCTCCCTCTTATGGGTAATCCTATAGTACAAGTAAGGATTGTGAATTAGAGGGATGTGAAATCGACACCTTAACAAAAACCTTGATCACTCCATATATATGGAAGGTGGACCAAAAAATGATACCTATATAACTCCTCAATACCATAGAATCCCAAGATTCTCAAATGGAATCCATGGAGGGTTGGAGTGCCCCCATATAGCTTGAAAGGAAGCCATATCCCTAATGGGTGGATGAAACATTTCCTCCACCAAATTTAATATATTTTATCTTCTCATCCTTTTACAACACAGGGGATCTAGAATAGCATGTCACATGATTTTTGTCCTGATGTGACACGATGATGGTCCCCCAGAGCAGAAAGAGGTGAAAAAACTGATATGTTTTGAACAAACTCTAGTATCTACAAACTTCATTTGGTATATTAACCTTCCATTAGGATAAACCACAGGATTTGAAGACATTATTCTCCAATTACTTAATCAATTAAGCTCTATTATAAGGAAAATTGTGATCATTGAAAATACAAATTTCAGGTAGTGTGAAAATGAAAGAGTTTCTAACTTAATCACCATGTGGGTAGGGTTAACATAATAACTTACTATTACACTCTAAAAATACAAAATACTAGAACATTGTGATGAGAAACTTTGAGATGATCTATAAAAACCTTTTATCCTGATGAAATATCCTAGTGAATCTATAAATTCGGAGAATAGAACAATGACTAGAAGATTCCATTTGGCGAACTCAATCCAAATCTCAGCACACACCCATGAATCAAGGAGAAAGGAATAGTAAGTCATATACTACTATTTTTTACCCTAAAAAATATTTCAATTATCATCCAATAACCCAGGATAGTCTTAAATCATCTAGCAACTCCCTATGGGTGGTAGAGGCATCAAAAGCGCCCTCGATTAAAGCTGAGGAGAGAGGTTCTCCCATGATTAAAGGATAGGATTAACAATGTGAATTCTTTAATAAATGAACAAGTTTTTGGTTATTTCAGTATAGATATAAAAAATAACCCCCTCAAGTTAATATATCCCAAGAAACATTTTTGAGTTGAACCTCATTGAAATCTCGTACAACTTCTATTTTCATTGGAGACTAGGTCACACCATCCAACGATGCTTTGTCTTCAAAGAAATCTTTCAAACCATGGTATATTCTAGACAAGTGATATTGGGAAAGTCCCTAGTAAATGTGACCTAAGTGAACATCACCCAATTATAAGATGAGAGTGACTAGTAAGATGTTCCATCTATAAGTAAATAGAAGTTTGATAACTTGATGACTTGAAAAAAAATTGATTGATCTCATGAAACTTAGAGATCCTAACATCAAAAACTAGTAATGATCCCTACATGAAGGGGGGATCCACTAATGATTCCTTCATGAGGTGGAAATAATCATCAGACATAGGAAAATAAACCAGAGAAAAATTCATATACAACTCCCACATGAACTCTTACTCTTGCAGATTTCAATCCTACAATATCTAGAAAATGGGCACTATCCCACCGAAAAGATCACTCATTGGATAAAGATGTCATTTTTTGTTTTGTTAGCATAGGTCACTTAACTTATCCATTCTATGATTATTATTACACCCCTAAGAAAGTGTTCCCTAAAACTAATCAGGATTCCATAAACCGAGGATTCATAACCCAATGATATAGGGGATGGAGCAGGCATTGATGAACCCAATATTCTAGTCACACCTCTACAGAATCCACATGCATCATCAATACCCATGGGATAGAACTTTAGTAATCCCAATAAAATCAATGAGATGTCTCAGATACTTCCAATTTTTATCCAAACCCAATCATTTAAAATGAAAAAAATAGTGAGGTTTTGATCATCTGATTAGAGAAAATAAAGGGGTAAGCTAGTGTGATATACGCCAGTTGTAAGAGATTCTCCTGTAACCATTATGCAAGAAGTGGACCCATCTACCTCAGACACTATACATTCTAATTAGTATGATAAGGAGAAATCCTTCATTAGGAACCACAATCTTCTAGAATAAAAATATTTCATTCAAAATTAGTTTTCATTTCCCCCAATAAAATCTCAATCCTAGATGCTCTCTATCTTTCAAAATAACTCAATTAAACACTCATTAAGGACCTATAAATGCCATATGAGTTTGATACAGTAGTATATGTAGTTGACGTTTACAGACTAAATTCCATGTCATTAGAATTTCATACAGCCATCATGTTTATAGAACATAATTAGGAAGAAGTTATCTAGGGATATATCAAACCAATGTATGCTTTAGGGAAACTTGAAAACATTGAAATTAGAGGGTCTCTTGTTTATAATAAAGGTGGGATCAACCTTATATTTCTATTAACCCTTTGATGATTAGGATATAGTGATGGGGACTTTTCTCCAACAAAAATAACCATTCAAGGGTATAAAAAATGTGATCGAAGTCCCTACATAATGACTGATCTTAAGGCACTACTATAAATAGTGCTTTTAATAGTGCTAAAAACCGCCTTTAATAGTGCTAAAAAGCACTGTTAATTGCAGCGAAGATAAAGGGGGTCCCCTTTATCAGCGCTCAAAATAGTGCTCATAAAGGGGGACCTTTATCAGCGCTAAAAAAAGCAATGATAAAGGTCCCCCTTTATCAGCACTTACTGAGCACTGATAAAGGACCATCTTTATCAGCGCTTTTTTTAGCGCTGATAAATTTTCTCTTTATCAGTGCTATTTTTAGCATTGATAAATGGATAATATATCAGGGCTAAAAATGGAACTGATAAATACCACATTTATCAATGCTATTTTGAGTGCTGATATATTAGACATTTATCAGCACTGATGAAGGCCAAATTTCTTGTGCAAACCCAACACCTACACAACACCTGTACACCTGAGACAACACCTGCACACACAGCACAAACAACACCTACACACAAAGCACAAAAGAAAAAAAATGATATATATATTTACTTGAAATCATGAATAAAAAACAACACACTGCTATATACGTTTCAAACATTGTTTAATTTGGTTACAATTACAATTATCCAAAAAACAGTTAAAAACATTAATGTTTCATCCTTTTTATATCTATGATCCACTCTAAAAGATTGTCTTCCATGGTATTAGTTTCAAAACAAAGCATTCAAACTCAAGAAAAGGATTTAACCTATATAAGAAAACTAATATTATGTTAGTAATACAATAATTAAATAAATTAAAGATTAATATGAAAGAATACATTAATAAAATTTCAATTGTTACTTGTTACAACCTTGACATGTCCATATTTCCTTGGATTGAATTAATATTTTAGAAGAATCTCAACATGATTCATTGACTTATAAATATTGTTTCATTAAGATTATATGGATGAGAAAATAAGAGGAATAAATGTCAACAACAACATGGAATCCAAAAGGTTTCATTTATTGACAATAAAAAAAGGGAGGAATCTCCACAGGTTATACAATATGAAATATACATGATGGTGTATTCAATTTCATAGGAGTATTGAATTTTAGAATAAATTCTAACATTTTCCTAGTGATACCACTATCCAAGATAGTTTATAAACCAAATAGTTACATATATAAGGATCCTCTAAGAGTGTAATCTCCCATTCCAGGTCAAAGGGAATGAGTTTTAGTGTGTATTCATCATACATTGGGTCCAACCCTGCTTGAACCCTGACAACTTATGCCTCTCCAAGGACCCCATACAATATCTAAGGTCCCTTTAAAGGTATGTAAGGAATGTATTTCTCAATTTTAGAGAGGGCCTGATGAGAACCTACATTATTAGATAGTCCATGATCATATCGGTTCACTTTTTCCTTGATCTCTTAATTCTTTAGTGTGATTATCCAACCCCCCCCCCCCCCTCCCACCACTCCACCTACAGCCCCCCCTCCCTCCTCCTGGACAACCCCCCCCCCCCCCCCCCTTATCCCTCTCCCTACCCCTGGGCAGCCCACCCCCCCCCCCCTCCCACCACTCCACCTGCAACCCCCTCCCTCCTCCTAGACAACCCCCCCTCCCTCCCCTGGAAACCTCCCTCCCTTTCCCTGTACAGCCCCATTCCCACCTCCTGGATAGCCCCCCCCCCCCCCCCTCTCCTAGACAGCCCCCCTCCCCTCCTGGACACCCCCTCCTTCCTGGAAAACCCCCCTCCCTCCCCTCCCCAAGATAGCCCCCTAAACAGCCCCCTCTCTACCCCTGGACACCCCCCCCCCCCCTCCCACCACTCCACTTGCAGCCCCCCTCGCTTTCCCTAAACATCCCCTTACCACCTCCTGGATATCCCTCCCCCCCCCCCTCCTAGACAACCCCCCCCCCTTCCTGGACACCCCCTCCTTCCTAGACAACCCCCCTCCCTCCCCTCCCCGAGACATCCCCTATAGACATCCCCCTCTCTACCCCTAGACAGCCCCCCCCCCCCCACCACTCCACTTATAGCCCCCCTCCCTTTTCTAGGACAACCTACCCTCCATTCCCTTGCAGTCCCCCTTCCTTTCCCTGGATAGCCCCCTTCTCACCCCCTGGACAGCCCCATCCCCTCATGGACAGCCCCCCCTCCCCGCCTAGACACCCCCCCCCCACTCCCAGACACCCCCTCCTTCCTGGACAACCCCCCTCCCTCCCCTCCATGAGACAGCCCCTCTGGATAGAACAAAAACATATTGTTCTGCAAATCTATAATAATCTTGAACCAGAAAAAACCAAATGATATTTTTGGAAAATGAAATAAAATCAACTGCAAATCTATCAATGACAATAGTACCAATAATAATAATAGATTTTAGTGGGTATGAACAAATGAACATATTGTCAAAAAAACTTTTTTGTCAAAAAAATAGGAAGAAACCCTTGAAATTTTCAGAATTAAGCCATTGTATCCAAAATGGAAGCTCTCACGTTGCACCGGTTGCGGTGGGATGAAGAGAAGTGAAGGTGGGAACATGATTTGATGTAGAAATCTGAATACTGAAAACACACCACTAACATGATGTGCATCATGGAGAAAGTGTCGCAACAATAGGGGGAGTGACTTACATTGGCCATGATAATGACTGAGACGCAGGAAAAGGAAGACGATCGGTTGATGTTGTCTACGGAGGATACTGACACATTCTGATGGAGGCAGAAATAGGGAGATGAATGGGAGAGATGTGATTGGGATATCAATCACATCATTGGTGGAAAATGCGACTGAAACTGAGAAAGAGGAGCCGTCTACACTTTTTCCCACAAGACCAAGTGTGGTAGTCATAAAGTATGGTGAAACTAGAAAAGCACGCATTTGGACTTGAAGAAACTGCGACAGACAACGCTCGGTTAATAGTGATCATGGAGGATACAACACAGAGGTGAGAACAACATGGAGAACGCGATCACAGTCGCATGCGATTAGAACCAAGTTTCCCAAGGAACTGAAAAACCTTTGTTCGATGGAAGGGAACTAAGGAGATGGGACACATGAGTGGAAACATGAAAAAACATAGCCATAAAAGATGTTTTCACTGACATTTAGACCGCGGCTGATTATGAATCAGTGTTGTTTAATCCAGTGGTATTGTCTGAAATTCTTGTTTAGAGGAAAAAACCTCATTGATGGAACCACACCATCACTCTTGAGACAGTTAAATGCAAAAACTTCTTATTTTAAGCATCTGGGTGAAACTTTTAGAAAAAACCATACATAGAATACAGGGCTTATATATCCTACATTTGAGTGAATTTCAATCTTATCTTCTGGGCTTTTATTCATGTCTTTTATGGACTAAATGAAGATATTAAAGTCAATTTAAAGGTAATATGGTGATCTTGTTAAAGGATAAAAATAGTCTTTTATCATGTTTTTTGATCTACCTCGATGCTCTGGTTAACATCAATGCCCCCTTCCCTACCCCAGGACAGCACCCCCCCCCTCCCACCACTCCACCTGCAGCCCCCTCCCTCCTCCTAGACAACCCCACCCCACCTTGCAGCCCCCCTCCCTTTCCCTAGACATCCCCCTTCCCACCCCTGGACAGCCCCCTCCCCTCCTGGACATCCCCCCTCTCCTCCTGAACACCCCCCTCCACTCCTAGACACCCTCTCCTTCCTGGACAACCCCCCTCCCTCCCCTCCCTGAGACAGCCCCCCTGTACAGCCCCCTCCCTACCCCTGGATACCCCCCCTCCCACCACTATACCTGCATTCCCCTCCCTCTTCCTAGACAACCCCCCTCCCTCCCCTTGAAGCCCCCCTCCCTTTACCTGGACAACCCCCTTCCCACCCCCTGGATAGCCCCCTCCCCCCAGAGACACCCCCCTCCACTCTTAGACACCCCCCACCTACCCTCCCACCTAGACACCCCCTCCCTCCTGGGCACCCCCTCCCTCCTAGTTCTTTAGTGTATACCCATTAATAACCTTCTTTGTCCAACTATATTTTCATCATATATTTGATAATGGAATAAATATTATTCATACACCATCATTCACTAATATTAATTATAAAATCATATATATTTTTGAAGAGATACAGTTCAACAAATAAAGGAAAACAACCAAACAAAAAATATATTGGAGGAATAGTAATGAAATTTCACATAACATTATCAAAAATATAATTTAAAAATACGTAAAGCAGAAACATAGATATGTTATGACACAATTGGTGTCTGCCAATCCTATGGAATGTGGGAGAAGGGATATATATATATATAAGTATAGGGGATACATAATTTGGAATTCAGTTTCTGGTAAAAAACATCTCATTATGTAGATTTCATCCACATGCTAGGATTGAGGGTCAAAATTGATTTAGTTGTGTGTCCTCACAACTCTTCTAGATCAGAAATTATTCCTTCCATCAAAATCATATATCATCAATAATTTTTTCAGTAGATGTATTCTACTACAACGTTGGTGTAGAGGAAAAGTGTGTTTCTTAGAAATCTAATGTGAGGAAGATAAATGATTCATATGTTGGGTCTTTATGACATTAAATAAGATATATTGGGCCTCAAATTGAACTTAAATATAATTCTTTGGATTTTACATGGTCTTGGAATTGGCTTGGTTGGTTGGAACTTTTGATGCCTCACTACAGACCCACTTCATGCTAATCTAGAAGTGATCTACCGATTGTATATTATCAGTATTGAATGGAATTGAATGGATCTCTATCTGGACACCCCCTCCCTTCTGAACATACCTCCTCCCTCCCCTCCTGGACACCCCACTCATGGACCCCCCCCCTGGACACCCCCATCCCTTTTGGACACCCCCCACTCCTGGACACCCCCTTGACAACCCCCCCCCCCCTCCCTCCTGGACACCCCCCACCCACCCTCACACTTGGACACCCCATCCCTCCTAGACACACCCCCTCCTGGACACCCCCCCCCACACACACACACACTTCTAGACACCCCCTCCCTCCTGGACACCCCCACCCACATATAAGGGAAACTAATTAGAAAATTAAAAATCCAAGATATTGGTTCCCATCAAGCTTTTAAGATGCTCATGAGTGGACTGAATTACTATGCATTGGTCGACTTCCACACTATCAACCATTGTAGTCCAATGAGTTTTGCTTTACTAGAAAGACAAATCATTTCTAAAACCATTCTTCATAACCAAAGTATATAAAACATAATAAAGGGTGAACATATATGCTCAATAAGTGTAAACAAGGGAGATATCAATGATCGTATATGGATAACATAAGTATTAGGAATTCACCTTCATCTAATTTCTGTACAATCTTCCATCAGGTATGTTGTTCATTTGTTTCTAAGAACATCTATATCATCTTGTGAATATGAGTTTTTGCGATAGTCATGGTAGTACTGAAAAAATATAAATACACAAAGGATTAATAAATATTTTAAATGAACTTGTAATTATTTTTGAAAATACCTCATCAGGGATGCTACTTTGTTGATGAAATACAATCACTTTCATAAATTTACAAACATAATAACCACAGTCCTTTCCATTTGTTTGTTTTAGACACTATAGAAACATAGACAAAAATAAGTAATTTGTTTTGATATGTGTTTGGATAGTGAAATGTTATTATATATACCAGGATACTTTTCCAGTTTTAGATCTTATAGGCGTTCTTATCCTTAGGCCCTGGATTCATTCCCTGAATTATATGATATTGATGCACCACCCTATCATAATAGAATCCTCATTAAAAGATAATATAAATTATATATGTAGATGTTTAGTTTTAAACTGTTGAATCTAGTGAATTACAAATTAACGAATGCCATCATTCGTGGTTAGTTTATTGCATATCCATGCATTGAATCCAGAAATTAAATCTTTGGAGTATCCAAATTGACTGCAATCAGCATCCAATGCTACCAAAAACACAAAAAGTAATAAGTAATGAAAGAAATGAAAATATAGTTGATATGATTAAATTCTATAGTTTTACCCCTACATCATTGGTATTAAAAAGAGTCTGTCATACGTAATTTTGGTTTCAAATGATTTGAGCAGGATAACATTATTACATCCTCTTTATTAGAATCTATTTCCTGTTTTGAAGAGGTGATGTGAGGATTAATGAGCCCAAATTTTTATTCATGGGTAAATATCTTCAATTGTTTTTCATATATACGCCTCTGAAAAATATGAAATGTATTTAGTCATAATTATCAGAGTATATCAGCTTTTGTAAAATCAAATCATGAAAACATACCTCATGTATACATTTACAAATGAGGTTCCTAGCCATTTATACTTGAGGATTTCATTTACATTTTCAGAACTAATGAAATCTGATTCTTCCTCTCTGTACATATTTTTTTCAAAATCAACTATGTGAGAATTTTCATCTATCAACTTTGTATCCACGTGATCCTGCAATGATATTAACTGTGGATACAGAATGGGCGGGGTGAAGGTGCTCTCAGTAGACTGTTTCAATCGGTTGGTTGATTCTTGATATAGTTTTGAGCTGATATTTCATTTCACCCCCTTCTCTTTGTAGCTCTATAATAAAATTCATTGGTTCGGACCTTTTTTTATCCAATCCACTACCTATATTCGTTTTCCCTGTTTTTATTCCAACATGTATAACTTCAATCTATTTCGTGACAGATCAGGTGTTCTTCCAACTCCTCAGGACTAATTTGTCTTAAATAACAACAGTGTAAACACGGACAAAGGATTTGAAAAGGGTCACATGCATGATCTTCTTCAAACTTGATAAACTCTTTCACACTGTCTTTATACTATTTTGTCAACCGATTGGCATTCATCCATTCTTTATTCATATTCTTCGTATTTATGGGTTCGATCTCGAACTTGCATAATATTATATTTTAATTAATCAAGTAGCATTGAAATGGGTAATGTTTGGATTGATATTCAATGTTGTAAGAACTAAAACATGGAAAACAAATGGCATATCAATCATACCAAAAACCACAACACCATACAAACACACAATCATGCTCATAATCGCAACACCATACAAACCAAACAATCACAATTTCAGATTTTACAAAGAATTCCTTATTCAATTTTTTTTGTTAATTCAGGGGTTATCACGGAAGTTTTATCATCTTGGGGAGTTCATTCATAAGTCATGTATACATAAATTACCAATTTTTATATTCAAATGTTCAACAGGAATCGACCAACATTCAATTCATTTAGTGCGCAAACAAGGACCACCAACGGACACAATTTTTAGCGGGGAATTTAGCCCGTACATTTCACATTATAACCATCAATATCAAATAGTAATAACATGTGAACAAGAGGAAACCAATGATTAACAGGAGAAAACTCACCATGAATGTGTCATTCAGCGCACGGTAGAGGTGCATTTGCGGCAAAGGAGAGGCATATAGCAGAGGATATTTCCAACTAAAAAGAAAACATAAAATGAGAAATCATGTGTTATACCTATCCAAAATAGGTCCATTGAGATTTAGGAATGGGACATGTATGTTTAAACATCATTGAAACCTATATATGATGATCCATGAAACCCATACATTCAAGGGTGCAATTTTTTCACTAAACACGTCATCAGGTTCATGGTGATACCCACCATGATCCTGATCCAAAGTGCTCCCCACCATTGAAAACACCTATTGTAACACATCATCTAGTAGTCCAACAACCCACATGGTGTAGTTTACAACTAACCAAACCAAAACACATATGAAAAAACCCTCCAAAATCTAGTACTAGTTGTCATATTTTATTCTAAGTAGAATCAAACAAGTCACTACTGCTTATGAACAAGGCCTTAACACGGTGACTTTCCCTCAAAAAGTCTCAGTCATACCTCAAAATGAACCTGTCATACCCAATATGAAGTAACCATTTCCCTCTATTGTCTACAACATCTAATCTCATGAAAAACACCAACAATGCATTTTTACACTTGATTCAATCCTTGAATCATGTGAAGAAATTGGTCAACCCCCTAAGTAATGTTATGAATGGGTTTCACCCCCAAAATCACATAATTAATCATGATTTACCTCATTAATCACCTTTGGATCACATAAAGATTATCCTGATAATTCTATAAACATATAAAATTTATCTAGTACATCATTTTAAATCTAAATATGGTATTTATGTGGGACCATATAAATCAGATTCACCAACTCAACGATATACATATGCCATATCAACCATCCAATAACCAGTCTCATTATACTGAAGACCCTTGTAACATGAGGGTCATACCTCCATAGTGAATGATCCATCTATTATCATATATATTTAATATATGTGATCATATTTATCATACCTAATCTCTAACATGAAATATCAAGTGCCACATATTTCCCGATCACTGAAATATTAAACCCATCACCCATTGAAATTCATCTAAAATGAAAGTCCCACCCTCAACAACCATTGGTTCAATCCCCACTACATTTTTACCTTATACCACTTATCGAGCATCACCTCAACATGTTCTATCACCAAAGGTGTGTTTCTTCTTCTGATCCATGATCATTTATCCAAAAAAACACCTATATGGGATTAACACTTGGATCAAACATGACACTATATTTGATCCATTTTAGACGTATCCTCCACTATATAGATTGAAATTTTCTATTTCATCCAAAACCCTGAGAAATTGAGTCTAAAATAATTTCTTCAACTCTATTGGTCCTCATCTTACACTTTACATCTCACCGGATTAAAATTTAAATGGGTACCACACATAACCGGCGTGTACCATTCTCACCTCATCCAATATAATGGGTGTATAATATTGTACCACCTGATCAAATTACATGACTCATGATCCCACAAGTCGAACACCATTTTATTATATTAAAATACCATCTCCATGAGATACTCTAATTAACCTGATCTATAAACTTACCGATGTACACCCCATGCAACTGCATGTGCCAGTCTCCAGAACAGTGATCAACAACCCTCATTATCGAAATAATGCATGTCTAGATAGGTGTAAATCTTTGTGATACCCTGAATTATCACCTGACATAGACTAAATTGAGTCCTATATCATCTATATTAGGCTCACATGCCTAAACCCATGACCATACTTCAAGGTATGCCAATCATCAAAACAAAGAACCTCCATGCTACTTTCCAACAAGATTAACATTCTTAAAATTTGCATGAAAACCGCACTGATTCCTTTCAAACGGTATCATCTCAAAATCACATGTGTCCATCCATAATCTAATAGTTACTCCACTAAGAAACACATCAAAAAAAACCCAGGGCTAGGAATCACACTAATCTTTCCCTCAAAACAAACCTTGATACCAAAAACATTGACACTCAAGGTGCCCTTATCAAAAATATTCCAAGTAATCTCAATGCCTATACAATATCAATTCAAGGAAATTACCCATACCTTCCACATTCCAAATGTCTAATCCATCACCAAGGAATATATATCATACTTGGTATGACACCACTTATGCTAATCACAACTCAAAGCATATACCTTTGCTTCATGTTTCTAAAGAATTCACAAGCCTAGGCTAACCCCAAACATATTTTACCTTCATAAAACTCATTTAATCTCATCCATAATACCCAACACACTAACAACTCAGTCCATATATCAAAGTAATCAGATCTTCATATAAACCATTAAGGGTTACCAAGTAGGAGGGATCACGGCGGAGGCAGTGGTGGCAGAGGCAGCGGCGGCGGAGGGAGCGGCGGCGAAGGGAGCAGCGGTGGAGGCAGTCGTGGCAGAGGTAGCCACAGAGGAGGTAGCCGCGGCAGAGGTAGCCACGGAGGAGGTAGTCGCGGAGGAGGCAGCAGCGGCAAAGGCAGCAGCGGTGAAAGAGGAGGATGAAAGTCGCGGCAGAAGAGAAAAAATCCAACGGTGACGGTGGAGGAGTAGGAGAGGTCGCGGTGGAAAAGGGGTCGGGTTCAGCTTCTATGAAATCTTGAATGCGTGCAAGAGAGGAGGGGCATGTTATGGTTCTTAAATAAAAACCACTGGAAACTTTATCAATTCTCATTAAAATAACTGATAAAGGTATGTTTTAACAGCGCTAAAATAAATGCGCTGATAAAACATACCTTTATCAGTGCTTTTCTAGCACTGATAAAGAGATACCTTTATCAGCACTAAAAAAGCACTGATAAAATATCTATTTATCAGCACTATAATTATAGCACTTCTAAAAAATATCTTTATCAGCACCATAATTATAGTGCTGATAAATACTTATTTTATAAAAGTATAATTTTAATAATTTATTTATATTCATATATATTTATTTAAAATGACATATAAGATAAATATATATTTATTTATTAATAATTATAAAAATAAAGAGTGTATATTTATAAATATTGGTATATAATTGTTAATTAATACAAAAACATTATTTTTTATTATAAATATTATAATTTTATATAAATTAAGAATAAAAATGTTTATCGGCGCTAATAATAGCGTTGATAAATGTTCCCTTTATCAGCACTTATTTTAGTGCTGATAAAGGTTTGTTTTATCAATGCTTTTATCTAGTGCTGATAAAGGCATACCCCTTTATCAGTGCTTTCTGTTTAGTGCTGATAAAGGGTGGTGCTTCCCTTACCCTGTTTTGTGGTAGTGAGTCTCAGTTCGTGGATCTCACATTTAATGTTATTTTCATGGTTATCCATAAATACATAAATAAAATATCCTTCTTGGAATAACTTTTCTTCATATGGATGTTTTCTAACCTTCCATGTTTAATCAATGTTCGAAAATTTCATTTGAATAGAAAATTTGACATTATAAATGGTGAAAATTCTTTTTTTGGGTCTTTCAAAACCATATATACAGAGTCATGTTTCTACATGAGTGATGGAAAACAATCAATGGTGGATAATGATATGCATTTTTCCACTCCCAATGGTTTGAAAACTACTCATGAAAACCTGAGGATCATTCTCAATAGTGATTATTTGTTTCCTATAATCTTTGTAGAGGAATTAGATCCAATCCCATCAAGAGGTCGTGAACAAAAAATATTCCTTGGACCATGTTTATGTGATAGTAGTAATGTCAGCCAAAGTGGATTCATCAGAGGGAAATCAGACTGACTCTCTAATAAGATCTGAGAACTTCCTTGTGTTATTAGGGAAAATTAATAATTCCCCCAAGATATTCATTGAAACCTAGGATATCTATAATATAACATCCTTGAAAATTAAGTGTTTTAATTTATAAAAATAAAAAAAAATTATAATTTAACTTAAAATTATATTACTTTTAATATTTAAAGAATAATACCTTTTATAAATAATGATATTTCATCAACTATGTTTTTATAAAAAAAATTATAGTTTTCAAATCTTATGTTATAATATTTTCATATAAATTATTAATTTCAAAAAATAAGATTTGATTCGAAAATATTTTTTATTGTATAATTCTGTTTAATATAATATTTTAATATAAATATATTTATATGATTATTTTTCTAAAAAAATATAATTTTTGAATAACTAATTTTTTTGGAAAATAATTATTTAAGAATTACTTTTTTTTAAATAGAACATACATATGTAATGAAATGTATACATCTAATTTAATATTTAGGATACTAATTATAATTAAAATTTTACAATTATTTTGAAATAAATCAAATCTAACATATTTTATTATAAATATGAAAATTATAATTATTAAATCTAATGATAATAATGATAATAATTAATGGTAAAACATATCGTTTTAAAAGAAAATTATTACTACTATTAAGGTAATATATATTATAGTAAATTTTACTTATTTTAAATTTATAAAATTGTGAATTTGAAAGAATTATTAAATTATTATTATTAAATTAAGTTAATATATATTTATTAAATTATGAATTATTATTTTGTTATGATTATATGAGTATTAATAATTTATTATCTAAATTAATAATTTTATTAAAATAATATTGAAATGGGACAAAATATTAATTAATTATGTTATTTTAAAAATTAAAATAATGATTAAAAAGAAGAGAAAATAACATAACAAGAAAAAAAATATTTAAAAAAATAGACATATTGGTTAAAAATGCTACTGAAATTAATAAAAAAAGAGAAACATAACAAAAGAGAAATCGACAAGAAAAGAAAACTAAAAAAGATAATAAAATAAATGGATTGGTGAATCACGTGAAAATAAAGTGGGAGACCCACTTTTTTGAAATACTTCGCCCCTATATATATATATATATTAGAATAAAGTAATATATATATATATAATATATAAATAAAATATGTGTGTGTTGTGTAAGAGTAGATAAAATCATATGTACAGTCGAACCTATAAGTTCTTGCTTGGAAAGCCTTAATTATTCATCATTCACAGAACATATAATGATATAATGGGTACATTAAAATTAGTGTTATTTAGGGGCCTTTCATTGGGTGTTCAGGAATTAATACAGATTAGTTTTTGGACTGCATTAGAGTCTGAAGAAGCTGCAGATGGTTTTTCAATTTTTTTTAAACAAGATAAGGGTCCTATTTTCTTTGTTTAAAATTTTAATTCTTTAAAATTTTAATTATGTTATTCTGTTTTTGGAAAACCCTTAGTAAGGGATTTTTTATGTTTTTATTTTCAATCTATAGTTTAATTTATGGTTTTATAAGGGTGATATTTTATTTATTTACTTTCAACTTATGATGAGTAAGGGTTATATTTTTATTTACAAATTTATATATATGAATATATACGTTTAAGTGTATTTATATTTTTCAAATAAAATTTTATTATTATTTCATTAATTTTATTTATTATGTTTTTTTGAAAAAAAAGTATCTAATTTGTTTTCAAACTATGATTTGATTTATTTTCCTTTTAAGAAAATCCAATCATATATTTTTTTATTTTTAAATAACTCTATATATATATCATATATATGTGTATATATATTGTTCCTAATTAATTATTCTATAATTTTAAATAAATTTTCACAAAATAATAACAAAACATTATTTTGTTATTTTTATCATTAAATTGTTTCTTTTATAATTAAAATTAGAAAATTTTATTATTTTATGTATAAGATATCATTTTATGTACCATTTATTTATAGCAAGTTATAAATTCTAAAAGCTATCATTTTGTGTATGGATTATTTTTATATATATATGAATGACATTCAAAACATTATATATGAGAATCATCCAAGATATTAGTGACATTCCTTGCACATTAATTCAATCTTTAATTTAATTTATTAATAATTTTTTTTAATTATTTTAAATAAGAGTAATTGTTTATAAGCATGGATTTATAGTTTTTATTTTTATAAATTCTTATGAATAATATTGTGTCATGTAATGAAATTTTTAAGATTATTTTATCCTATGAAAATAATTTATGGATCATTTTTGAAATTTTTTTGGATTATGTGTGAGAAAGGAGAGACCATTAAAATGTTTTCTTAAAGTCAATACTAGAGTATCGAATGATATGTTATGGTAAGGGGAGTGAACCCATAACCTTAAAGGGGGAAACTGTTCCAAATTTGATATGATTAAGTGACCTTATGGTTTTATTATGGCCTACTAATTATCATCATTAATCCATAAAAAATTATTATTTTCAAACAGAGAAAACCGAAGAATCATTTTATAATATTATTATTTTGTAAATTAATGGTTTTTAAAATAACCTGAACTTATAATATTTCAATGTTTTGAAAAACTATTTCTATGTATTCATTTTATGAAATTAAAATATATTAAAAGTATATACAAGTGTTTTTAAAATCCCTTTTTGGTAAATTTAATTATCATCCGTTGTTTTAAAATTATTTTCATAGGTCAATTAGATGTTTTAAGATTGGAAGATTCCATTATGGTGTTAGCACACATGAAGCATTTGTTTATCTTGTTTTATTTATATACATCTTGGTTATTTTTTAATATATATGTCTAATTCAACAAAACCTAGACCGTAAAAGGTCCTGGTATATAAAATGTTCTATGTATTTTTAATTTATCTTTTATAAAAAAAATACAAAACAATTTTATGTATTGAACCCGAAAGTGTGGGTTTGTGGATTTACACTTGCTATCAGAGAAATAGTCTAGAAAAATTGGAGGTTAGATGTTTTTGGTAGAGTATAGAAGTTTAGAAATTCTTGTTTTCTTTTTAATAATGAAGATGGAATTTTAGAATTTCTTTTTTTCAGTTTGATGAACGGATTGTGAGGGAAAATTTATTTTAAGGGGGAAGAATATAAAATATCAGAAAATTAAGAGTTTTAATTAATCAAAAAAAATTATTATAATTTAATCACAAATTATATTACTTTGAATTAGTATAGAATAATGCCTTTTATAAATAATGATATTTCATCAACTATGATTTTTTTATAAATTTATATTTTTAAATATATTATTAATTTAAAAAAAATATATTTTTTTTTAAATACTATTTTATAGTATTATTCTATTTAAAATAAAATTTTAATATAAATATAGTTATCAAATTATTTTTTGTAAAAAATATAATATTTGAAGACATAATTTTTTTTGAAAATGATTACTTAAGAATTACATTTTTAAAATAGAACATTCATACACAATGAAATGTGTATATCTAATTTAATATTTAAGATACTAATTATAATTAAAATTTTACCATTATTTTGTAATAAATAAAATCTAATATATTTTCTTATAAATATTCAAATTATAATTATTAAAGATAATAATAATAATAACAATAATAATAAATAGTAAATCATATTTTTTAAAAGAAAATTATTATTATTTTTAAGGTAAGATATATTTTATGAAATTTTAATTATTTTAATATTATAAAATTTTTAATTTTAAAGAAATATTAATTTATTATTATTAAATTTAGGTAATATATTTTTATGAAATTCAGAGTTATAATTTTGTTATGATTTGATGAGTATTAATAATTTATTATCTAAATATTTAATGTTGTTAAAATAATAATGAAATAGGATAAATATGAATTAATGATGTTATTTTAAAATTTTAAATATTGATTAAACAATTAGAGAAAACCTGAAAAAAGAAGAAGAAAATGAAAAAAAAACATTTAAAAAATTGAGAAATATTGGTTAAAAATGTTAATGAAATTAATAAAAAAAGATAAATAAAACAAAATAAAAAATGTAAAATAAGTAAAAAAACATATAATAAAAAATGAGAGGTGAATCACGTGAAAACAAAGTGGGTGCCCCACTTTTATTAAATCCTTCACACCTATATATATAGGAATATATATATATATATATATTATAAATAAAACATGTGTGTGTTTTGTAAGATTGAATGAAAACATATGTACAATTGAACCTCTAAGTGCTTGCTAAGGAAGCCTTAATTGTGCAACATTCACAGAACAAAAAATGATATAATGGGTGGAATAGAATTAGTTTTATTTAAGGTCCTTTCTTTGGGGGTTTAGAAATGAATAATAGTTAGTTTTTAGAGTGTGATAGAGTCTGAAATAGCAGCATATGGTATTATAATTTTCTATGAACTGAGGGTTTTATTTTCATAATTTATAAATTTAATTATTTATAATTTTATTATGTTATACTATTTTTAGAAAAAACTTAGTAACATATTGTTTTTATTTTTATTATCAATCTATTTTTTAATTTATGGTTTTGTATGGGTGATGTTTTATTTATCTGTTTTCAACTTATTATGAGTATGGGTTATATTTTTATTTAAAAAATTATATAAATGTATATATACATTTATGTATGATTTTATTTTTCAAATAAAAGGTTATTAGTATTTAATTAATTTTATTTATCCTTTGCTTTTGAAAAAAAATCTCTAATTTGTTTTCAAACTATGAATTGATTTATAACCATTTTAAGAAAATCCGATCATCTATTTGTTTATTTTCAAAGAACACTATATATATATATATTGATTATATATAATTGTATATATATATTGTTCATAATTAATCATTCTATGATTTTAAATTAATTTTCTCAAACCAATAAAAAAATTGTTATTGTTGTCATGAAACTATTTCTTTTATAAATAAAATGAGATAAAGTTATTATTTTATGTATAAGTAATCATTTTATTTATTGTTTATTTGCAGTAAGTTATAAATAAAAAAATCTATCATTTTATGTGTGGATTGTTTTTATATGACCATGAATTTCATTTATAACATTAGATATGACCATAATCTAATATATTAGTGACATTCCATGAACATAAATTCAAGCATTTATTTAAATTATTAAGCATCTTTGTTTAATCCTTTTAAATAAGAGAAATTTTTTATAACCATGATTTTATAGGAGTTATTTTTAGAAATTATTAAAAATAAGATTGTGTCTTGTTAAGAAGTTTGTAATATTACTTTCTCCAATGAAAATAATTTATGGATAGTTGTTAAATTTTTTTTGGGTTATAAGTGAGGGAGGAAGAACCATTAAAATGTTTTCTTAAATTTGGAACTAGAGTATCAAATGATATGTTTCGGTATGGGGAGTGAACCCATGAATTTAAAGAGATGTTTCCTCACATGTAATATGACTATGTGGACTTATAGTTTTCTTATTTTCTATTGATTATCATGATTAGTCTACAAAAATTTATTATTTTCAAATGGAGAAATATAGAGAATCATTTAAAAATATAATTATTTAGGAAATTAATAATTTTCAAAATAACATGAACTTATTATATTTCAGTTCTTTCAAAACCTATTTCGAAGTATTCATTTTATTAAATTGAAATATATTAAAATTACTTGCCATTGTTTTTAAAACCCCTTACTGGGAAATTTAATGCCCATACCTTATATTTATATTATTTTTATAGGTCAATTAGATATTCTAAGACTGGCGACATCACTTATGGTGTTAGAATATGTGAAGTGTTTAGTTATTTTATTTTATTTTTTCAAACCTTTGTTAATTTTTAATATATTTGTCTAATTCCCAAAATATACATTGTAAATGGCCTGGGTATGTAAAATTTTCTGTGTATTTTTCATTTTTCTTTTATAAAATAAAATACACTGAATTTTCTTACACTGAACCCAAAATTGAGGGTTTGGAGCTTTACACATACCTCTCCTTCCCCTGGTAGAAGTTTAAAGTATTATTGGGATAGTGATGACCTAGAATTACCCAACATATATTATTATGTACCCATGGACATAGAAATAGAATAAGAAGAGGAAGACCGCATTACTGCTTCTCTAATTTTTAATAAATGTGTCTCTACCATCATCAATGAGAACTAGTAATTGAATATGGTAATAGAAGAATACTTATAGTCTATATTGATTAGTGAATTCATGCCTCTCAAATAGTAGGATATATACATTTATTTTCTAAAGTAACATCGATATGTGTTCTCTTGTAATTATATATTGATACTTTGAAGAAACCTGATGTGGATACTCATCACCAAGGCTTCCTCGATGACCATCGATGTTTTAAGAAAGTGTTGGATCAAATATGTAGATGTATATGTATATTATATAGAACAATACAAGAGGGGGTGAATTTTATTTTTAAAACTTTGAATTTAAACACTTAGAAATTAGTTTAAAATATCTTAAACTAATACAATTCAAACAACCACAGTTGTATTGAATATAAACGTATGAAGTAATGTAATACTATTAGAAAAGTAAAGTAATTGTATTCAAGATGAGTACAATAATCATAGTAATACAAGTTTGAGAGATTCTACCTTAAAGCGTATAGAATCTATTAATACAAAATGTAATAGAATAATTGTAATTGAGACAATCACAATTGAAAGTGTAATGATGAAAGGAAACAATACAATTTCCTTTATAATACAATCAACAGCAGAAATGTAAAAGTATTACAATTATTTTTAACCCAAAGAGAAGGGTTATCCTTTCACCTAGGATAAAAGGTCTGTCTTACCACCACCTTGGTAAGCCCTTGATACGATGATCGAACCGTCTGTCTGCCTATCCCCGGCAGCCCTTGATACGACGATCGGAACGTCTGTCTGCCTATCCCTGGTAGCCCTCTATTTTGTAGGTAATCGGCACCTCTGTCTTTCAATTACTTGAAATCCCTCGATATAATGATCGGACCATCTGTCTGCCTATCCCCGGCAGCCCTCGATACGATGATCGGAACGTCTGTCTGCCTATCCCTAGCAGCCCTCGATATGATGATAGAAACGTTTGTCTGCCTATCCCTGGCATCCCTTGATTTTGTAGGTAATCGGCACCTCTGTCTTTCAATTACTTTAAAGCCCTCGATACGATGATCGAACGCACAAAGCATGAGACAAGTCAAAACGTCTCTCTCTAGAACTTGATAGAATCAAAGTATCACAGTTATATCACCATCGTTCTTTCTCAGCTTCAAATGACCTCCTATTTATAGGCCTCAGGTTCCAATGGTCACATTTCCTCTAACGGTCATATTTCTCTGAAAAACATGGAGGGACTTGGACACCTGGAATTATAACGTTCATATTGAAATAGAAAGCATGACATAGTTTTGATTAGCTTGTAACTAACTCAACCACATAGTATTGGTTAAAACAAGATATATGAAGATGATAAATAAGAGTACGATTAATATGAAACATGTTTTTTTGACAAAGTACAAAAACAAGTAAGTAATGAACATAAGAGTATTATAAGTATTACTAAATGTAATGTATTGATATGATAGAAAGTAAGATACACAAAAGTGAGTACGATTGACAGAGTTAGTATGATACGATTGATAGAGTCAGTACAACGCAATTGACAGAGTCAGTACGATACGATTGATAGAGTCAGTACGATACGATTGACAGAGTTAGTACGATACGATTGACAGAGTCAGTACGATACGATTGACAGAGTCAGTACGATACGAGTGACAGAGTTAGTACGATACGATTGACAGAGTCAGTACGATACGATTGACAGAGTCAGTACGATACGATTGACAGAGTCAGTACGATACGAGTGACAGAGTCAGTACGATACGATTGACAGAGTCAGTACGATACAATTGACAGATTCAGTACGATACGATTGACAGATTCAGTACGATACTAAATAAAAGACATTTGTGATTTCCAAAACATGATATAGAAGTGAAAGTAAAACTTTTGACTCAACAATCTCCCCCTTTTTGGAAAGAACAACACACAAATTAAAGACAACAAGAAATACTTATCTCCCCCTGAGTTATTGGAAACTCTTATGAATATGAATTTGAATACAACTAACTCCCCGTTAGGTGTATACTTTCCTAAGGATTGTATTCATAGATTTTCCTTGGTTTTTAAGTATTTTATTAAATCATTCTCCCTTTGTAAAACATTTTCTCCTTTATAAAACATTCTCCCCCTTTGTGATTTACAAAAAGAATGGGGTAACCTTGGGTTGCCTGAAAGAGTTAGATAAAATAAATACAGGACAAAAGAAAAGATATCATAAAAGTCATTACAAAATAAAGACAGGTTCCATAAGAAAAGAAAAACAAATACAATAGTCATTTGTTTTCTCTTTCTTTTTCCTTCTTTATTAGCTCATGAAGAACAGCTTTCATATTCTTGATTTCTTTCTTGTCTTCAGAGATTGAATCACCCTGAGATCTGAGAAGCTCTTGTTGGTCGGAAAAAAGCTGATCTTGATTCTTGATAGTCTCCTCCTTGACTCTGATTACTTCCTCAAGGGTATCAATTCTGTCTTGCAGATTCATGTTATCTTTGGATAACACTGAATTTTTTTTCTTCAACAAGACCATTTCATATTTGAAAGATGAAACCTTTGAGAATTCAGACTGAAAGGCATTCATTCTCTCTTGCAATTCTTTCACTGAAGGAATATCAGCTCCATGAGTTACATAATTCAGCCTTTCAACAGTTTCTTTGTCAAGCTTATTGAAAGCAATCACATGATCATTTGACAACCTCCTTATATCTTCTATTACTATCTCATGGTCATTCACCGAGATTTATGTTTTATATGACCACTTGGACATCCTTTTGCAAGACTTCATATGAGAAGCCAAAGTTTCAGATAGAACTTTCAAATCAGCTTCAACTGACAAAACTTTCTTTCTCAATTCTCTTACAGAACCATACTTCTTTTTCTGATTGTCAGTAATAAAATCAATTTTCCCTTCCAGCCTGGGAAAGTAAGGAATAGTCTTTTCAACCCTTCTTAAAACATGAACAATGTAATCACTTCTCTTGAGAGAAATTGTTTATTCTGAATCAGTGTCTTCATCGTACGAAAGCAGTTCATTTGATCGGCTTGATTCAACAACTGGATGTTTTCCTTTTGGTTTTTCTTTCTCCCTTATTTCTTCTTCTACTTTGTCACTGATGACAATAACTATTTTAGTATGAGAAGACTGTGCACCTTGCTTTGCTAGAGGGGGTGTTTTATTTGAAGTTTCAGAAGTTTCAATAGGTTCTTGATTGACATGAGGAACTTGTTGAATACTTTCACTCTGCTTTTGAACCGATTCTTCTCTAATCTTTTTCGAACTCTGAAGGAATTCTAAAAGAAAATCTTATTCCTCTTCTTCAACTTATTCTATTTCTTGCAACATTTGCTTTCCTTTTTCTTTCTCTGGAAGACTCTGTATGATTGGTTCTTGATGTATTTCTTCTATTAGTTGAGCACTAGCATCTGCAACCATTCTGAGTACTTTAGAGATATCAAAGTCTTGTGCCTTTCTTTTCAAAACAGACTTCTTTTTCTTTTCATCTTGAAGGGTTTCCTCTACCCTTATTCTTTCTGTAAAAGCTTCAGCTGGGTCAAGACCAAAATTTGGATCACCTTCCTTTCTTTGTTCTCTTTCATTTTTTCACTTGTCCACAACCTCCTTGTTGTACTTTGGTTTCTTCTTTGGATTTGAACTGGTTTGGGGATCTGACTTTTGAGGAACACCAATAGAAGGATTGTCTTTGGCTGGCATAGGTGCCGATTGATTCTGAGTCGATTCTACTTCTAAATCTCTTATAAAAAGTTTTGAATTTGGATCAAAACAAACATTCAACTTCTTCAAAGTACTTTTGCTAATCCAGGAGGGCTTCAAATCTATCAGATTTCCTTTCAAAGGAATATTACAAAACTTCATACTCTCAAGAATGAATTTTGTAAGAATAGCCGGATACATAATCATTTGGGACTTAATTCCTCCTGGCTTAACATTCTTGATAGTTTCAAAAACATATCCCATGAGATTCACTTTTCTCATATTTACAAGATAGTTAAGAATAAAAACATCAGAAACTTTCATAGTTTCTCTATCTCTTTTCCTAGGGATAAGAAAACCTTGCATCCAAAGAGTCACAAACCTATTGTCCTAAGAAAGATGAGTTACTTTCCTCTTTTTCTTAATTTATTATAAACAAAGACTTTTCAGAATTCTCTTTATTAAACATACCAACTTCCTATGGTAGTTTATGAGATGGATAGAAAGAGTCACCTTCTATCGAAACATTCAGAAAATGAGCTGCTTGACTCACAGACATAGAAATCTTTCTATCGTACACAGAAAAGTTGATAATCATATTTTTATCAAACGATACGGTTTTATAAAACTGAGTGACTTCATAAAAAATAACTAGATCTTGAGATACTGGTTTTTTAACACATAAATGTTCCCAGCCTTGAAACAAAATGATTCTTCTGATTGTAGAATCGTATGAATCAAAAAAGTCCCGAGAAACTTACCTTTCTCTAAAAAAGTCTTTCTATATAAAAGTATTTGAAGACATTTCAGTGGGAGTATTAGCAGAGTACTGAGACATATAGGTGAAGCCGCTTGAAAGATCGTACGATGACTTAAATCTATGGAGCAGAGCTTCGTCTCAAAACCTGAAAAACCAATGTGGGTTTGGGGAGGGGGGCTATTTATAGGAGGAAAAAAGGGTGACCGTTGATCTTCTATGGTTGAGATTAGAAGAAATAAGATCAATGGATAGGAATAAAACAAAAAAAATTAAAAAAAATTAAAAAAAATGAAGAAAGTATGTACCTGCCGGAGATCGTAAGGTAATTGTTGGTTTTAGATAGTTTAAAAAAACACAAGCGTACGAAGTAAAAGAATACAATCAACTATCATACCGATGGAAAACAAAGTAGTTAGCATTAACTGACGAGCCGATGGAAAAAAATCTTGTTACCATTAACTGACGAGCCGATGGAAAACAATCTTGTTACCAATAACTAATGATCCAATGGAAAACAAATTCATTACCATGATCTGACGATACGATGGAAAATAAATTCATTACCATGATCTGACGATACGATGGAAAAGAAATTCATTACCATGATCTGATGATACGATGGAAAAGAAATTCATTACCATGATATGATGATATGATGGAAAATAAATTCATTATCATGATCTGACGATACGATGGAAACGAAATTCATTACCATGATCTGACGATACGATGGAAAAGAAATTCATTACCATGATCTAACGATACGATGGAAAAGAAATTCATTACCATGATCTGACGATACGATGGAAAAGAAATTCATTATCATGATCTGAGGATACGACGGAAAAGAAATTCATTACCATGATCTGACGATACAATGGAAAAGAAATTCATTACCATGATCTGACGATACGATGGAAAAACAATTCATTACCATGATCGGTCAATACGATGGAAAAGAAATTCATTACCATGATTGGTCGATACGATGGAAAAGAGGTAAATAATATAATAAAACTGTCGATACGATAAATAGAAAAGTAAATGATATGATAAAACTGTCAATACGATAAACAGAAAAGTAAAAGATATGATAAAACTATCAATACGATAAACAGAAAAACAAAAAACACATACCAGGAGAGTAAATAATTAAAGATCATAAGATAAAAAGAAACATAGTAAAAAACATAGTAAGAAATGTTCTCCTCCTTTCTAGAGGAGTTGTTTGATGTAAGGATAAATGTAAAACAGGAAGTGGATATGAATGATTAATTTAATGTAATCATTCTTAGATTCTGTTTTATAAACTCAAATCTATCAGAAGGTAATGGTTTTGTGAAAATGTCAGCAAGTTGTTCTTGCGTTCCGATAAATTGTAAAATAATATCTCCTTTTTGTGTCTGATCCCTAAGAAAGTGATGCCTAACATCTATGTGTTTTTCACGAGAGTGATGTGTTGGGTTCTTACTAAGAGCTATGGCACTACTATTATCACATAGAATTTGGGTTTTGGAAAAACTCAAACCATAGTCAGTGAGTGTGTGTTGCATCCACAACACTTGAGCACAACAACTTCCAACTGCTACATATTCAGCTTCAGCAGTGGAAAGTGCTACCGAATGTTGTTTCTTACAGGACCAAGAAGCCAGAGAATCTCCTAATAAATGAAATGTTCCAGATGTACTTTTTCTATTTATTCTAAAACCACCAAAGTCAGTATTTGAAAAACTTTTTAAAACAAAATCATTTCCAGAATAGTAAAAAAGTCCTAAATCCATAGTGCCTTTCAAATAACAAAAGATTCTCTTTATGGCTTTCAAATGAGACTCTTTTTAACTAGATTTATATCTTGCACATAAGCATACAGAAAAAATTAAGTCTAGTCAACTAGCTATAAAATATAGCAAACTTCCTATCATACCTCTAAAGATTGTTTGATCTACTGGTTTCCCAATTTCATCAAGATCAAGTGTATTTGAGGTACCAATTGGAGTGATAATACTTTTAGTTTTGTCATATCCATACTTTTTGAGTAAGTATTTAATATACTTATGTTGAGAAATATATGTCCCTTCTGGTTTTTGAGAAATTTAAAAACCTAAAAAGAATGTTAACTCACCCATCATACTCATTTCAAACTCAGATTTCATTAAATTAGCAAAAGAATCAGTTAAATATTTCTGAGTTGATCCAAATATGATTTCATCAACATAAATTTGAACAATTAAAACATTTTTATTTTCCATTTTTATAAAAAGGGTTGGATCTGTTGTACCTTTTGTATAATTGTTTTGTAAAATAAATCATGTAAGTCTATCATACCATGATCTAGGGGCTTGTTTAAGACCATATAGAGCTTTGGTAAGTTTAAAAACATGATTAGGATGTTTTGGGTCTAGAAAACCAGGAGGTTGTTCGACAAAAAATTCTTCTTGAACAAAACCATTTAGAAAATCACATTTAACATCCATTTGAAATAGTTTGAAGTTAAAGTATGCTGCAAAGGCTAATAGAATTTGAATAGATTCAAGTCTAGCTATCAGAGCATAAGTTTCTTCATAGTCTATTCCTTCTTTTTGATTATAGCCCTTAGCAACAAGTCTTTCTTTATTTCATACAATGATTCCATTTTCATCACATTTGTTTCTGAAAACCCATTTTACACCAATTACAGTTGTTTCTTTAGGTCTTTCAACTAAATTCTAGACTTGATTCCTCTCGAATTAATTTAGTTCATCTTGCATTGCTTTGATCCAATCTTCATCACCTAAGGCCTCACTTGGACTTTTAGGTTCAAATTGGGAAAGAAAAGCAAGATGTTCTATTTCATTTCTTAAGGAATTTCTAGTCCTTACAGGTTGATTTACATCACCAACGATATTATCAATAGGATGATTCCAAAGAAACAATTGATTTAGATTTTGTAAAACTTGTTCATCAACATAAGGTAGAAATTCTTCTATGGTAAATGTTTCAGAAGTATCTTATTGAACATTTTCCTTATCAGAAGGATCTTCTAACAAAGGTTGATAATCAGTTTTTGAAAACACATCTAAGGATGTAGGTTGGGATGATATAAAAACAAAAGGATCAGATTCATCAGATTTTACATGTACTGTTTCATCAACAGTACAAGTGTTTTTATTGAAAACTCTATAAGACTTAGAAGTTGTGGAGTAACCTAGAAAGATTCCTTCATCATATTTTGCTGCGAATTTGTGTAGATTATCTTTTGTATTCAGAATGAATACTTTTCACCCAAAAACTTTGAAGTATGAAACTTTAGGTTTTCGGCCATTCCATAACTCAGAAGGTGTTTTATTAAGAAAAGGTCTGGTTAAAACACGATTTATAGTATAACAGGAAGTACTAACAGCTTCATCCCAGAAGTGCTTAGCAATTGAGTACTCACTCAACATGGTTCAAGTCATTTCCTGAAGAATACGATTTATTATTTCAACAACACCATTTTGCTGAGGAGATCTTTTGTAACACCCCGAGATTTTATGAAAAATATTCTTTTAATTTCATTAATGTCTTGTGTTGTATGCTACAACAAGATTACCTTGCGCTATACGCAACACCGTATTAGCTTGCAGTATACGCAACACTATTCTTGGATCGTGTTACACACAATTTTGATAATAGTTATTCTACGCAATATTGAGTATATATATATATATATATATATATATATATTCAATGTATAAATTAAATATGGTTGGATTCTGTTATATGAAACAACTAAGGATTATTTCACAACACGCAACCCTGACTTGACTTGCATTACACGCAATCGCAGCCTTCCTCGATAGCGTGTGTTGTACGCAATACCAGGTTTTACTAAACAACGATATATTATTATAATATTATTATGAACTAGCCGTTATGAATATTATTAACTAAATTTTTAATTTTATAACATTATTATTCATCTTACACATTTTCTAGAACATGGTATAAGAACAAAATAAATTTTTCGGGTAAAATAAGTATTTTTCAAAAAATGCAGTTTTGCCGCCTTTTGATGGCGCACCCACTTTAAATCTAGCTTTTGAAAAGTTTATAAGTTCAATTTGACAAAATAAAATTCTTCTTTGGAATCAAGAAATAAAAATTTACTTTGGATAAATTTTTCGTATTATTCTGGTAACTTTCATATTTTCATGAATAGTAAAAACACGCTATATTTTAATGAAAAACAACTTTTTTTCATCGTAATAATTTATATGGTTAAATTATAATATTGAATGGTTTTAAAGTATAAATATAATATATTTTTACCATTTAATATAATGTATGTCATTAGCATTGATTTTACATAGAATTCGTAGGTTAAATCAATTCAATCTTTTGCAATGTTTTAAACAAAAACCCGTTTTCATTCGAGAACGGGATTAATTTTAATTTAATTTCTGCAACTTCTGTGTATTGAATTTGAAAAAATGGATTCCATATTTGGAATCAGTGGGTCCAAATTATGTTAATAGGCTACTTTTTGTTTTTGGGAATTATGAATAGTAACTACGGTAAATTTTATTTACCATAGTTAAAGGTAAATCGGGTAATTAAAGGTAAATATAATATTATAAAATTACCCTAACACATGCCAAAATTATATTGGATGGATAAAAGTAAACCCATATCAACTAATGGTCGGATTAGATTCATTTTATGGACTTTTGACCGTGAAAATAATTTAATTATTATTAAAACCATAGAAAGTGACAACATGTCACTCTCTTAAATCTTATAAGTATAATAATTTTAATTTAGTGATACACATAATAAAACTTTGAACATGAATAGTCTACAGAAATCTAATAAAATTATCTACATCATGATAATTTATTTATAATTTTTAGGGATTAAATAATTGTCATTAATGGTGATACATTAATGATACAGAAATTATTTATTAAGTGGAAAATAAGTAATCTAGTTTTTATTGAAATAATAATACCCATTAAAAGGCCCAAAAACCTGACAAAAACTTATTGTTAGTGTATATATACACCTTAATCATCCAATGACCTAATATATAACCGTTTGGATGTTTATAAAAGTTATTATGACACTTATATTATTTTATTTTAAATGATGTCAAAGTTGTCACCTTCATAATTTAATAAATATAACAATTTAAATATTGTGATTTTAAGATGATAAATTCGAGTAAAAGTATTATTGTGAAAGTTAATCGATTTATATTCATCATAGGATTTTATTTTAAATTTTTATGCAACAAATCAGTATATTAAATAATTATACAAAAATGTTGTAGTAATTATTTTATTAAGAGATAAACCAACTAAATAGTTTTAAAAATAATAAAATAAATATTATATGAACTATTTAATGTGATCCACTAATTTTACAGATACATATGACCTTTTATGAATCTATTAAAGCTTTTATTTTGAACATATCTTCTGTATATATTTTATTTAAATTAAAATAAATGAATAGTGTCAAAATTGACACTATTGTTATTTTATAAAAATAACATATTGTAAAATTGTTTAAAAATCACAAAAAATATTTAAAAATTAAAAATTTAAATTTATATGGTCTATAATGATATAAAGTAAGCAATTATGGAAAATTCACAACAAATAAGTAATTATTTGTTATAATTTAACATTTAGAATTTTATTACCACAAATAAACTTAAATAGATTAAATAAGGATAAATCAAAATGATAAGGTTTAAAATAAGATCCAAACATGTCTAAATTTGATTGGTTGAGTATATTACAACCCTATCTCATCTAATATTTGAATATGAGTCATTTTTGGAGGTTTTTAAGTGGGGTTAGATTTATTATAAATTAATATTTTTAAGAATTCCAAAGGTGCCCCTCTCCTCCCTTATAAAAGGGCACCTCCTCCCTCTCCTACTCACACCAATTTGAGCCTTCAAGCTCGGCCAACCCCTGCCAAATTATCTTCTCCACTTCCCTAGAAACATCCTAGAGGTTATGTTCTACTTTAAAGACCAATCTTAGTGCCCTAAGAGGAGGTTTCAAAGAGGCGTATTGAAGAAGAGGAGGTTCGGATACATACGAAGCATATCAGACATAAGGTAAGGGATAAATTTTTCAAATCTCATTTTTATCCGAGATTTCTTATTCGTAAGTATTTACTAGGGTTATTGATATCATCCTTGTCCATGTTTTATAAAAGTGTATTCATGTATGTTTAAAGTCCTTTTTACCCATTCTTGACTTTTACTACATGGTATGTAAGGAATCTTTCTTTTTTTACGTTACGAGGTACTTTTTGACTTTTCCAGCAAAAGTACGAGAAGAATGTTTTTTTTTAATTATACGGCATGAACAAATTTTTACGGTTTTATAAAGACTTATTTTCATAAAGCTTCCTACAAAATATTTCATGACTATTTTCAACAAAATCCTTTTCTTTTAAAATTGCATGACATTTTTTTAAAAGAAAATGATTTTGAAGAAGAAAGGATATTTTCATCAAGAATTCATTTCAAGTGTTTTATCAAAACCATTTTTCATCTAAGATGACATTATTTCATATGTGTATGTTTGACGTATCATGTCTCTATGATTTAAATGGTTTCATTTTTCTTATTATGAAATGATATCCATTTATTTTATATGGATTATGTGATGATGGAATGATGTTTATGAAGCCCATTTTGTTTATTGGGTTATTATGAATGATGTATGTTTTTTTGTGGAACAAGTAAGAATGATTTAATTATGAGATGGGTGGGACCTATATCTCCCTCAAATGCATTGGGTAAAGATTTTATATCTCATGAGATAGACATGGCTGGAACGGTAAGTTAATCCAGTTCAGTGTTACAGGACTGAAACGAGGAGTGAACTCGATTCAGAATGGGACTTTGTCCACTAAGATGGTCTTGGCAGCAATGCCTTGGCTACTATGGAAATCATTACATGTTCTTAATGGATTCCATAATTACATGTTTTATTCCCATGCTATTTTATCATGGTTTATGTTCCATTATGATCTATGCCTTATGTACTTCCATGTTTTATGTCGTAGCTCAAGATTTTAATGTTTAAACATTATGTTCATGTTTTTAAGTTCCAATGTACATGGTATGTTTTATTTTATCCATTCTTACCCTTACTGAGCATTTGAGCTCACCCTTTTTATGTTTTATTTTCCCCCAGGATCAAAAGAAAGGTTTTAGGTCAGGAAACAAAAGGTGGAAGATCTTTATGGGAGATGTTGAAGATCTTTCACCACGATTAGAAGATTACGTTCCAAGTTTCCAAAGACACTAAACTATTACGGTCCTTGTGTGTCTATTTTTGTTATGTATTAAGTATTCTGCAAAAGTAATGTAATTTCCATGTACGTCAAGCTTAGGGTCTCTAGAGTTGGTATCAGAGGAAAGGTTTAGTCAACCTTTGGAAACTAGGATGCGAAAACGTTAGTGAGATCCCTAGAGATATTTCTAAGGTATGCCTAGGGATGTACCTAAGGATAAGATTACGTATAGGATATAGTCCTAGAACTATGGTAACGATCTTATAATTTAACCTAAGATGTTAGATATTGAGGGTGCTCCCCCTTTACTATGTTGTTTTCCCTAGCATGATTTTTGCCTCTCACACTATTCTTTTTGGGTTTTAGAAAATGGCTAGAAACAGGAAGATTCATGATAATGGAGGATATGACGGGCAATGGAATGATTTTCTTCATGAGAAACCAAATGAAACAGGATCAGTAAGTCCAAACATTGTTATTATTCCTAATCAGTAATCTCATAATATGATCAATAATCTCAACTTTGGTAAGTTTACCGACTCAGATAATAAGAGAAAGATGGAGTTTCATGATGATCATAGAGGAAAGAAAGTTCAATTTCCCTCATGTAAATCATGTGGGAAGAGGCATCAGGGAGATTGTTTTAAAGGAACTGGAATATGCTTTGGGTGTGGAAAATAAAGACACAAAGCCAGTAAGTGCAAAGGAAAAGGTTCAGTTAACACCATGGACAAGGATAATGGTATTGCTACGACATCAATAATGATTGGATGTTTTAAATGTGGAATGTACGGGCATTATGCAAACCAATGCCCTAAGGGAAGGTCTCATGAAGAGAATCAGTATGGTCATATGGGTAGTATTTATGTTGATGGTGATGAAGAGACTACAAATGATATGTGAGATGAAAGAATTGTTGAAGCTCGGTCAATGGTTTAAGAAGGTAGTGGAATGATTACATGTTTATCAAGTGTAATGTTGTATAATTAATCTCATGGTACTATGGAATAAAGAGACATCTAAGTATTGTTACACTGTTGTATTTCCTTATGTTTTGAAAGTGTATGATTAATGGTACCAGTAACCATGAAAGGTTATTCAGATATTTTTGGAAAGTAATGATATGCGCATAATGAAGGGATAAGAAGATAATGAGATGTTTGACAGTATTCATGAGTTCATGAATGATATAAGGACTAAGTGATATCATGGTTTGAGTATATAGAATTTTTAGGATTTTGGTATGTGGAAAGTGTTAACTTTTAACTGCATTCATGTTTTCACTAAGGTTCAATGGGTATTCATTTTTCAAGAGAATACATGATTAAGGCCTTCGAACGTTTGTAATGTGACCAACAAGACATATCTTATGATATATGGGGATCAACGATGGTATTAACATGCTTCTTATATGAAATCTCTGGTAATCGTTTTCACTATAATATGACAATGGACTGCAATATTATGGATATGACTAAAGATTGGAATGGATTATGTTGGACATAAGTTAGTATTGTTTAAGGATATAACCTTTTTTCGATATTATTGATGGGATGATATAGTAATGTAGTTATAGAAAAAGGAAAACCTGTAGGACGGGCGACAGCCCATCACGTCGGACAAGACTGTGGGAATCGAACCCACAACTGAAGTGCGACTGACCTTTATCGCCTACCACTGGCCTACAGGAAGTCCCTGGTTAGTAGAAACTAGTTTTATTTTTTTAATCGGTATGATATATGTAGTATAAGTTCATTTTTGGAACCATATACGATTAATCTAACCATAATATGGACTTATAACTTTTGCTAACCTTTTGTTTGAAAGAGATGGAAGGACCCACCATTCTATCACATGATCTGCTAACACATCACGAATAACAAATTCAACTTCATTTCTTTAAGGGATGAAGTGGAAATTGTTCAATTCACGAACAACAGTGAGATTGTACCAAAATCATGCAAGTATTTCTTTTAATTCATCAACTTTAGGGAAATGATCTTGAAAACCAAAAATGTTATCCTAGTTCCCTTATATCCGATGAATCAGATGGTACCTTAGATCATCACAAATCAATAGCTTTGTGATTGTTGGCTTTTTCATAGCCATGTTCTCTACCACTCTCCATCAGAACTTGATGGTTAGATTTTTCTTCCATATCCATATTTTCACCTATATTCTCCTACGTGGAAACCCAGTGATGAGTTAATTTGGGTAACCGTTACATTACATACTTTAGTTTTTAAAGCCATGTTTTGGTATTCCTTTTTACGATGGGGGTTTTTATTAAACAAACATTCGAGTAGTAAACCATTTATAACCCCGATGAATTTCGAGGGTGAAATTCATTTTAAGGGGGGTATAATGTAACACCCCGAGATTTTATGAAAAATATTCTTTTAATTTCATTAATGTCTTGTGTTGTATGCTACAATAAGATTACCTTGCGCTATACGCAACACCGTATTAGCTTGCAGTATATGCAACACTATTCTTGGATCGTGTTACACACAATTTTGATAATAGTTATTCTAAGAAACATTGAGTATATATATATATATATTCAATGTATAAATGAAATATAGTTGGATTCTGTTATACGAAAATACGAAGGATTCTTTCACAACACGCAACCCTGACTTGGCTTGCATTACACGCAATCGCGACCTTCCTCGATAGCGTGTGTTGTACGCAATACCGGGTTTTACTAAACAACGATATATTATTATAATATTATTATGAACTAGCCATTATGAATAGTATTAACTAAATTTTGAATTTTATAACATTATTATTCATCTTACATATTTTCTAGAACATGGTATAAGAACAAAATAAATTTTTCGGGTAAAATAAGTATTTTTCAAAAAATGTAGTTTTGCCACCTTTTGATGGCGCATCCACTTTAAATCTAGTTTTTGACATGTTTATAAGTTAAATTTGATAAAATAAAATTCTTCTTTGGAATCAAGAAATAAAAATTTACTTTGGATAAATTTTTCGTATTATTCTGGTAACTTTCATATTTTCATGAATAGTACAAACACGCTATATTTTAATGAAAAACAACTTTTTTCATCGTAATAATTTATATGGTTAAATTATAATATTTAATGGTTTTAAAGTATAAATAGAGTATATTTTTACCATTTAATATAATTTATGTCATTAGAATTGATTTTACATTGAATTCGTAGGTTAAATCAATTCAATCTTTTGCAATGTTTTAAACAAAAACCCGTTTTCATTCGACAACGGGATTAATTTTAATTTAATTTCTGCAACTTCTGTGTATTGAATTTGAAAAAATGGATTCCATATTTGGAATCAGTGGGCCCAAATTATGTTAATAGGCTACTTTTTATTTTTGGAAATTATGAATAGTAACTACGGTAAATTTTATTTACCATAGTTAAAGGTAAATCGGGTAATTAAGGGTAAATATAATATTATAAAATTACCCTAAAACATGCCAAAATTCTATTGGATGGCTAAAAGTAAACACATATCAACTAAGGGTCGGATTAGATTCATTTTATGGAATTTTGACCATGAAAATAATTTAATTATTATTAAAACCATAGAAAGTGACAACATGTCACTCTCTTAAATCTTATAAGTATAATAATTTTAATTTAGTGATAAACACCATAAAACTTCGAACATGAATAGTCTCCAGAAATCTATAAAATTATCTACTTCATGATAATTTATTTAGAATTTTTAGGGATTAAATAATTGTCATTAATGGTGATACATTAATGATACAGAAATTATTTATTAAGTGGAAAATAAGTAATATAGTTTTTATTGAAATAATAATACCCATTAAAAGGCCCAAAAACCTGACCAAAACTTATTGGTAGTGTATATATACACCTTAATCATCCAATTACCTAATATATAACCGTTTGGATCCTTATAAAAGTGATTATGACACTTATATTATTTTATTTTAAATGATGTCAAAGTTGTCACCTTCATAATTTAATAAATATAACAATTTAAATATTGTGATTTTAAGATGATAAATTCGAGTAAAAGTATTATTGTGAAATTTAATCAATTTATCTTCATCATAGGATTTTATTTTAAAATTTTATGCAACAAATCAGTATATTAAATAATTATAAAAAAATGTTGTAGTAATTATTTTATTAAGAGATAAACCAAATAAATGGTTTTAAAAATAATAAAATAAATATTATATGAACTATTTAATGTGATCCACTAATTTTATAGATACATATGACCTTTTATGAATCTATTAAAGATTTTAGTTCGAACATATATTCTTTATATATTTTATTTATATTAAAATCAATGAATAGTGTCAAAATTGACACTATTGTTATTTTATAAAAATAACATATTATAAAATTGTTTAAAAATCACAAAAAATATTTAAAAATTATAAATTTATATTTATATGGTCTATAATGTTATAAATTAAACAATTATGGAAAATTAACAACAAATAAGTAATTATTTGTTATAATTTAAAATTTAGAATTTTATTACCACAAATAAACTTAAATAGATTAAATAAGGATAAATTAAAATGATAAGGTTTAAAATAAGATCCAAACAAGTCTAAATTTGATTGGTTGATGAGATTAAAACCCTATCTCATCTAATATTTGAATATGAGTCATTTTTGGAGGTTTTTAAGTGGGGTTAGATTTATTATAAATTAATATTTTTAAGAATTCCAAAGGTGCCCCTCTCCTCCCTTATAAAAGGGCATCTCCTCCCTCTCCTCCTCACACCAATTTGAGCCTTCAAGCTCGGCCAACCCCTGCCAAATTATCTTATCCACTTCCCTAGAAACATCCTAGAGGTTCTGGTCTACTTTAAATACCAATCTTAGTGCCCTAAGAGGAGGTTTCAAAGAGGCATATCGAAGAAGAGGAGGTTCAGATACATACGAAGCATATCGGACATAAGGTAAGGGATAAATTTTGCAAATCTCATTTTTATCCGAGATTGCTTATTCATAAGTATTTAATGGGGTTATTTCTATCATCCTTTTCCATGTTTTATAAAGTGTATTCATGTATGTTTAAAGTCCTTTTTACCCATTCTTGACTTTTACTACATGGTATGTAAGGAATCTTTCTTTTTTTACGTTACGAGGTACTTTTTGACTTTTACAGCAAAAGTACGAGAAGAATGTTTTTTTTAACTTATACGGCATGAAAGAATTTTTACGGTTTTATAAAGACTTATTTTCATAAAGCTTCCTACAAAATATTTCATGACTATTTTCTACAAAATCCTTTTCTTTTAAAATTGCATGACATTTTGTGAAAAGAAAATGATTTTGAAGAAGAAAGGATATTTTCCTCAAGAATTCATTTCAAGTGTTTTATCAAAACCATTTTTCATCTAAGATGACATTATTTCATATGTGTATGTTTCAAGTATCATGTCTCTATGATTTACATGGTTTCATTTTTCTTATTATGAAATGATATCCATTTCTTTTATATGGATTATGTGATGATTGAATAATGTTTATGAAACCCATTTTGTTTATTGGGTTATTATGAATGATGTATGATTTTTTGTGTGGCACAAGTAAGAATGATTTCATTATGAGATGGGTGGGACCTATATCTCCCTCCAATGCATTGGGTAAAGATTTTTTATCTCATGAGATAGACATGGCTGGAACGGTAAGTTAATCCGGTTCAGTGTTACAGGACTGAAACGAGGAGTGAACTCGATTCAGAATGGGACTTTGTCCACTAAGATGGTCTTGGCAGCAATGCCTTGGCTACTATGGAAATCATTACATGTGCTTAATGGATGCCACAATTACATGTTTTATTCCCATGCTATTTTATCATGGTTTATGTTCCATTATGATCTATGCCTTATATACTTCCATGTTTTATGTCGTAGCTCAATATTTTAATGTTTAAACATTATGTTCATGTTTATAAGTTCCAATATATATGGTATGTTTTATTTTATCCATGCTTACCCTTACTGAGCATTTGAGCTCACCCTTTTTATCACTACTACAAATACGGCCTTTATCAGCGCTAAAAATGGCATTTATCAGCGCTATAAAAAGAATTGATAAAACCAGTGTAGATAAAGGGGGGTCCCCTTTATCAGCGCTCTGAAAAGCACTGATATAGGACCCCTTTATCAGCGCTAAAAAAAAGCGCTGATAAAAGGGGTCTTTTATCAGCGCTAAAAAAAGCGCTGATAAAAGTACCCCTTTATCAGCGCTTTTTTTTAGCCCTGATAAAGCCAACGTAGATAAAGGGGGGTCCCCTTTATCAGTGCTTCCTTTATCAGCGCTTTCGTTTTAGTGCTGATAAAAGTTAAAAAAATTAAAAAAAATTAAAAAAATTAAAAAATACTGCGAATCGGGTGGGCTTTTATAACGCTTGAGCCCCCATTTTACAGTGCTTTTCTGCCCCTGTACCATGCACCCCACGCACCCCCTTCACCCTTTAACAGCGCTTGCTGCTATATTCCCCCATGCGCGAGCGCCCCTGCCTCCCACAGGATTTGAACTCGAGACCTCCCCCCTGCGCGCCTAAGCCTTTACCACTACTCTTTTTTGATTTGTCTTCCAATTCATGATATCTCTATATATATATATATATATATATATATTTAGTTATATTTATTCGTATACTAATATATATTTATATTAATATATATATAGTTATATTATAATATATATATAGTTATATTATAATATATATATATATAGTTATATTATAATATATATATATATAGTTATATTAATATATATATATATAGTTATATTAATATATATATAGTAATATTAATATATATATAGTGATATTAATATATATCTATATCTATATATATATATATATAGTTATATTTATTCGTATAGTAATATATATTTATATTAATATATATATATAGTTATATTAACATATATATAGTTATATTAATATATATATAGTGATATTAATATATATATTTATAGTAATAGTAATATATATATGTAGTTATATTAATATATATATAGTTATTAGATTAATATATATATATATATAGTTAGATTAATATATATATAGTTAGATTAATATATATATATAGTTAGATTAATATATAGGTATATAAATATTCATATATTTTTATTTTAAATAAAATGGATGTTACTTATTATTTATATAAAGCTAATGTATTTTATATGTAAATATATTTTATTATTTATATTTATAATTAAATTTTTAGGTGTGAATATATAAAAAATATGAATATATTGTTATATTTTTTATTATAAATAGCAGTGAATTATAAAAAAGGGTGAAATTTCAAAGACATAATATCAATATGAATGTAATACCTTGGAATAAATTCAGACCCCACCAAAAAAATCCAATAATACCCCCTTAAACGAGGGTGAAAATCCACAAAATGTTAAAAAATCGGGGTACCCCGACAAAAAACTCAGTTTTAGAGGCCTTCTAGGCCTCTTTTGGCCTCGAAAATCGCTTGACTAGGGTCCCCTTGGGTCACAGCGACATAGAGCTCGTCGCAGGCTTCGATTTGATATGTGGTAGAGCTCAAACAGACACCCGGATCAAAAGTTATGTCCGTTTGAAGTTTGGGTTGCGTTTTCAACATATTTTGGATTTTTTTTTAATTTTTTTAATTTTTTTAGTCTTCAAATTAATATTAAATGACTATTACTCCATAATGATTATCAAATTATTAATTAAAAATATTTTTTTAATTTTTTAAGAAGCCATTTTCATTAAATATGTTATAAATTAACTATAATAAGTGTAAATGTACATTTATACTTATCTAAAATATATTTAAAAATTATATATTATATTTATATAACAATATAACTATATTTATATATTAATATATTAATTTTTTTTTTAAATTTTTTTTTTGAAGCCGACCCTTTATCAGCGCTTTTAAAAAAAGCGCTGATAAATTCCCCCCCTTTATCAGCGCTACTAAACAAGCACTGATAAAGGGGGGCCCTTTATCGGCACTGATAAAGGGGTGCCTTTATCAGCGCTTTTTTAGCGCTGATAAAGACACCCCCCTTTATCAGCGCTTTTTCGTTAGCGCTGATAAAGGGGGGGCGCTGCGAAAAACTGTTTTTGTGGTAGTGTATGTTTTATTTTCCCCCAGGATCAAAAGAAAGGTTTTAGGTTAGGAAACAAAAAGTGGAAGATCTTTATGGGAGATGTTGAAGATCTTTCACCACGATTAGAAGATTACGTTCCAAGTTTCCAAAGACACTAAACTATTACGATTCTTGTGTGTCTATTTTTGTTATGTATTAAGTATTCCGCAAAAGTAATGTAATGTCCATTTACGTCAAGCTTAGGGTCTCTACATCTTAGAGCTGAAAAATTGTGAGTAATACCTTTCTTGCTACAAAAAGTTTCAAATTCAGAATTTTGAAATTCACCACCATGATCACTATGAATAGTTATCAATGGTAGGTTTTTCTCATTTTTAACTTGGGATCTAAAAGTTTTGAAATAGGAAAAGGCTTCAGATTTTTTTGGTAGAAAATAGACCCATGTGAATCTAGTAAATTCATCAACTAAAACAAATACATAGTATTTGCTTCCAATGCTTCCAGTTTGTGAAGGACCAAAAAGATCCATGTGCACTAGCTATAATACATTAGAAGTTGAAACTTCATTAATTGATTTAAAGATAGTTTTATGTTGCTTTCCAAATTGACAAGGATCGCAGACTTTTGAAGAATCATATATAAGATCCGGTAGTCCCTTTACAAGTCTTTTCTTTGAGAGTTTACAAACGTTTCTTAGATTACAGTGTCCTAGTCCTCTATGCCATAGCCATGAATGGTCTTCTATTGCACTTAAGCAGGGTAAATTTTGGCTTCTAAGGTCTTCTAAGTTAATAGTGTATACATTCTCTTGCCTATGGTAAGATAGAATGAACTCATCCTTGGAATTGTGAACTAGACACTTAACGTTTCTAAAATTGACAAGGTAACCTTCATCACATAATTGACTTATGCTGGTGAGATTGTACCTAAGACCTTTAACAAACAAAACATTTGAGATAAGAACTTTTCCAAGAAAAACAATATTACCTATACCAACAATATTTCCTTGAGAATTATCTCTAAAGGTAACCTTTCCTCCTTTTCTTTTGATAATCTTTTCAAAGAGATCTTTGTTTTCGGTCATGTGTCGAGAAAAAACACTATCCATGTACCAAATATTTTTGTTGTTACACTTCTCATTTTCCTGAAAAAGAAACAATTAATTTTTCGGAATCCAAACTTGTTTGGATCCAGATGGGTTAGATAAGAGAATTTTAGGAATCCACATATGTTTTACAAAATGAGCTTTATGAAATCCTAAAGATTGAGTTTTATTAATAGAACACTCTCTTTTCCAGTGTCCACCACATTGACACTTAGAACAAAAATGTGTTTTTTGTGGAACAAAGTAGTTATTACTAAAAACCGGTTTGGAATAAGTATAACCAAGTCCATAATGATTCCTCAAAGGTCTAATTTGATATTATATCTTATCAAAGTTTTCCTTGCCATGAGTAAAGTTTGACAAACATTTCTTTAAAGAGAAAATTTCTGACTTTAGTTTTAAATTATGTTTTTATCTTCCAAAACATTTGATTTTAAACTAGAGTTAGGCTATAAAACATTTTTCTTTGAAATCATATTTTCTAGATCCTTATAAAGTTTATCCTTATCAGATTTGACTTTCTCAAGGGTTTTTAAAATACCTTCAAAATCAGAAGTTTTCATATCAAGATCTTTAGAAAGATCTGATACTTCTTTAGTTAAAACTGAAATTCTAGAATTTGCTTATCAAGCTTTTTCTTAAGTTTAGAATTTTCATTTTCAAGTAGTTTAGCAAATCTAGATACTTCTTCAAAAGAAGGTAGTGTACCATATTCTGATGATGAAGAATCATCATTTGAAGATTCATAATATTTATTATCAGTATAATTTTCATTTAAAGAGACATTTTTAATAGCTTCAGCATTATGTACCTTGGCCATAAGACAATGATATTCAATTGGTAGTCTGGCTATAAGTCCAATATTTCTCTATCCTGAGGACTCATATTCTGAATAATTGTCTGAAGAATCATTTCCACTTGTACTACAAGTGTCATTTTCTTTCAAGAATTTCTTTGTATTATAATACTTATTCTTATTTCTTTCAGAAAGTTTCTCCATTCTATCTTTTCTCTTTAGTAAAGGACAATCAGGCCTTATATGTCCTACTTTCTTACATTTGTAACATGTTACCTCTGAATATTTCTTATCCTTCCTATCATTCTTTTTGAATCTGTATTGGAAGTCTTTCTTTCCCACAATCTTGTTCATCCTTCAAGCAAGATTGGCTAGCTCATTATCTGAAAGATCACAATCACTTGAATCAGATATAACAACTTTCTAGGATTTGGATCTTGTTATCCTTTCAGGTGTTTTAGCTTTAGACGTAAAATCTACACTACCATTTCCATTCTTCTTCTTGTTGAAATCAGCATCTCTTTTCATTCTTGTCTCATGCTGTAAAAGGGTTCCAAATAGTTCATCAAGAGTAATCTGGGAAACTTTTCTATTTTCATCAATAGCTGTCCTTTTTGACTCCCATTCATTTGGCATTATATCTATAATCTTATCTACAAGCGCTTCATCATCAAGACCTTCTTCCCCCATAGATTGTAGACTGTTGAAAATTGTCATAAATCTTTGTTGCACTTTACATACCGGCTCTCCATAAGGAAAAACAAATCAATGATACTCTGCTCGAAGCATTGCTCTTCTTGTTTCTATAACCTCGGATGTACCAAAATATGTGACTTCTAATTTCTTCCAAATAAATTTGGCTGCTTTACAAGAAGATATCTAGCTGTATATATTCCTGATCATATAACATAATAAAGTATTGCATACCTTGTAATTCAATTGATATTCTTTCTTCTCTTGGTTAGTGAAAGTACTGACTTCTTTGTCAGGAATTTTGTAACCTCCAGTAAGCATTATAAAATTGTCTACACCAGTATTGATCACAAATATCTTTATTTGATCTCTCCAGTACTCATAATCATTCCTATCAAAGATAGGTGGTCTAGAAGGATTTAGGTTGTCAATTGACCCAATATTCATTCCTTCCATCTAATGAAAAAAAATCTTTTCCACTCCACACGTTAGTGTAGTAAGTAGTTAAAATGAAAGTTTGAAAGAAAAAGAGCAAGTAATACTAATCAGTGGAAACCACCTCTGATACCAATTTTTGGATCGAATATGTAGATTTATATGTATATTAGATGGAACAATACAAGAGGGGGTGAATTTTATTTTTAAAACTTTGAATTTAAACACTTAGAGATTAGTTTAAAAGATCTTAAACTAATACAATTCAAACAAACACAATTTTATTGAATATAAAGGTATGAAGTAATGTAATACTATTAGAAAAGTAAATTAATTGTATTCAAGATGAATACAATAATCAGAGTAATACAAGTGTGAGAGATTCTACCTTAAATTGTATAGAATCTATTAATAAAAAATGTAATAGAATAATTGTAATTGAGACAATCACAATTGAAAGTGTAATGATGAAAGGAAACAATACAATTTCCTTTCTAATACAATCAGGAGTGGAAATGTAAAAGTATTACAATTATTTTTAACCCAAAGAGAAGGTTTATCCTTTCACCTAGAATAAAAGGTATGTATTACCACCACCTTGGTAAGCCCTCGATACGATGATCGGACCATCTGTCTGCCTATCCCCGGTAGACCTCGATACGATGATCGGAATGTCTGTCTGTCTATCCCCGGTAGCCCTTGATAAGATGATCGGAACGTCTATCTACCTATCCCCGGAAGCCCTCGATTTTGTAGGTAATCAGCACCTCTGTCTTTAATTTACTTGAAAGCCCTCGATACGATGATCGGACCGTCTGTCTGCCTATCCCCGGCAGCCCTCGATACGATGATCGGAACGTCTGTCTGCCTATCCCCGAAAGCCCTCGATACAATGATCAGAACTTCTGTCTGCCTATACCCAGTAGCCCTCGATTTTGTAGGTAATCAGCACCTCTGTCTTTCAATTACTTGAAAGCCCTCGATACGATGATCGGACGCACAAAGCACAAATCATGAGAGAAGTCACAGTGTCTCTCTCTAAAACTTGATAGAAGCAAAGTATCACAGTTATATCACCGTTGTTCTTTTTCGGCTTCAAATGACCTCCTATTTATAGGCCTCAGGTTCCAATGGTCACATTTCCTCCAACGGTCATATTTCTCTAAAAAACTCGGAGGGACTTGGACACCTGGCATTATAACGGTCATATTGAAATAGAAAGCATGACATCGTTTTTATTAGTTTGTAACTAACTCAACGACATAGTAATGGTTAAAACAAGATATATGAAGATGATAAACAAGAGTACGATAATATGAAACATGTGTTTTTTGACTAAGTACAAAAACAAGCAAGTAATGAAAGTAAGAGTATTATAAGTATTACTAAATGTAATGTATTGATAGGATACAAAGTAAGATACACAAAAGTGAGTACGATTGATAGAGTTAGTATGATACGATTGACAGATTCAGTACGATGCAATTGACAGAGTCAGTACGATACGATTGACAGAGTCAGTACGATACGATTGACAGAGTCAGTACGATACGATTGACAGAGTCAGTACGATATGATTGACAGAGTCAATACGATATGATTGACAGAGTCTGTACGATACTAGATAAAAGACATTTGTGATTTCCAAAACATTATATAGAAGTCAAAGGAAAACTTTTGACTCAACAGAAAGAAGTTGAGATAAAGAACCCCTCTCATGCTACTAACATAGTACCAAAAGTTTAAAACATGTTCAAACCCATCTTTAATCAAGTGGTGATATACCAAAAATTTCTTTACAACATTGTCCCCATTAAAAATTTAAATGGGAATATTATGGTCCACATTGATTTAAGAAAAATTAATCAACACAACTCTAAGGATGATTTCCCGTTACCAGTCATAGAAATTTTGATTGATGAAACTAGTGGATTCCAAAATCATTACTTTATGGATGGGTATTCATGGTATATTCAGATAAAGGTGTTATTTAAAGATGAATAATTCACTACCTTCATAGAACCTCTCAGAGAATCATCTAATACCAGGTCATTCCCTTTAGATTAAATAACACTTGTGTTACTTAAAATTGATCCTTGAACCATATATTTAAAACCTTATTAGAATGAATCATAAAATGTTATGTGGATGTATTAGTAGTTAAATCTTGATAGTGATGTGAACATCTCACTAATCTTTAAAAAAACAGTAAATTGCAACATCACATTTTGGAGTTGAATCCTATAAAGTGTGATTTCAAAGTAACATTAGGTAAATTCCTTGGATTTTTGGTACACCACCACAACATCAAGGATGATCTAGAAGTGACTAATGAAGTAATTGGAATGTAACCCCTCTAAATGTTAAATATACAAGGGGGATCCAAAGACACTATGCCTATATTTGGTGTTCCATATCCATCATGGCTGAAAAATCTATCCATTTCATTATGTTAATGAAGAAGAGAGTTTCCTACAAATGGCATAAGGACAGCAAAGAAGCCTTTTAAGAAGATCAAGAAGTACCTACTATTCCACCAATTTTTATGCCTCATGTAGAAGGAATACACTTATCCTATATTTGGATTATATGTAACAATTGATCACTGCTCTCCTCAGACAGAAAAATGATATAGGGAATTAAAATAGTCTATACTATTTCAAAAAAAATAATGTTATGAAATGAGACTTGATATTCTGATATCGAAAATAACTACCTCTCAATCATCATTTTAGTGAAAAAGATGAGGCATTACTTGAAATATCAGAGTCCACCTGGTCTCTCATGTGGACTTACTCAAGTATATTGTTTTCCCCTATGTAAACTGGGTGTTTAGACAAATAAGAGGTTATCCTACAATAGTATGACATGAAATTCATCTACCAAAAGGGATTTATTGGGTAGGTCATGGCTGATTTTAGTGTAGAACATCCTTCTCTATAAGAAATTCCAATAGACACTGATATTCCTATTGAAGATGATTTCTATTACCATGACACTACCCAAATGTGGGAGATATATTTCAATGATGACACTCAAATTATAATTATAAATAGAATGGAAAACCTGAAGCTCAATAATGTTTTCATAGGGAATATATTATTTTCCATGAACAAATAAATTTATCCCTAGTATTTATCACTATCTCAAGGTTCCACTAATAATGAGGTAGAATATCAAACCTTTATGACTAGATTGGACCTGGAAATTCAATTGTAGATCACCTACCAGAATATCAAAGGTGAATCAAAGTTGGTAATCAAACAAATCAATGGTGAGTATGCCTTCAATAATGAATAACTCCCCTCCCCCATAAATAGTTATATTACAATATTGATTGAAGAATTCCCTTCTCAACCAACACTATATCATGTCCCTCGATCACAAAATGCTCATGATGGCATAATGGCTATTGCAACCTTCTTCCAAGCCAATCCTAATCAAGATAAAGTGGTTTTCTACATCACTCATCAAAGGTAAGTCTCACCAATAATTTTCTATGGTATAGAAGAAATAAATTTGGTATACATTTTCCCAAAGCACAATGAGTCGATATCCACCATGGGATGGATAGATCCCATAATAGATTACCTCCAAAATGGTACCATCTAATCAGAACGAGATAAAAAAGAACCTATTTGACACCAAGAATAAATATTCACCCTTTAATATGGGACTAATGAGTAGAATTATCTATATAAATGAGTATTTTATGTAGTATTCCTCAGATGAATTATAGAATGAGTGGTTCCCGCCATCACCAATGAAGTCCATGTTGGCTCCTGTGATGCTCATCAGTCTAGAACAAGACACTACCACCAAATTAGTATGCTTGGTTACTAGTGAGAAACAATGATTCTAAACTATATCGAATTCACCAAAAAGTGTAACACATGTCATACTCCTAAAAACATAATCTATCATCTTCGAAAGTTACTACATACAACTATGTATTCCATGTCATTTTGTATATGGGGAATAGATGTTGTGGGGATATATCCCCCAACAGTAGCTATGAAGTTTAAATATATCCTTACTGATACCAACATCTTTCCAAAATGGTTTGAGGCTATACCCATCATGTATGTTAGGATGAAGAATATCATTAACTTCATGAAGTACAATTTTATCACCAGATTTGGTGCCCGTCACATGGTATTGATGGATAATTGTACCATATTTGGTCCTTCTAATATACCAAGATTGTACCAAGAGTACTATATTGAGTCCAATAATTCATCCCACTATCATATAGTTGTATATGGATAGATAGAGACCTTAAAGAATAATTTGTCTAATAAACTATAGAAAATGGTTAACATATAAAAGTGGTATTGGTCAGATAATATCTTTAATTATTTAAGGGCCAACCATACCACTATGTACATTGGCTCACAAGAAACCCTATATTCACTATTTTATGGGAAAGAGGAAGAATTTCCCATCAAATTCCATTTTCCATCATTCTAAATCGATATATTTTTAAAACTCTCAAATTATTAACAATCAATGAAGTGGGTTGATGAGTTATTATGGCTTAATGAGAAAAGGTTTCATATGTTGCACAACCTTGTGGTTTATCAGAATTGGATCACACAAGCCTTCAACAAAATGTTTCATCACCATAAATTTATCTAAAAAGAATTTCTATTGGTTCTCAAAACTCTGATGATTCCAAAGGAGAAAAATCCAATGTTGAAACCCAAGTGGGATAGGCATTACATTGTACATAATTTATATTCCATTGTAGATTACTCATTGGAAACAATGGATGGGGAATGTGTTATTCCCCACCACCAATGTGAGGTTTCTTAATAAGTTTTTCTCATAAGTACTGTCATGAAATCAATTTCTTGACCAAAAGACTTTAAACTACATAGAATCCTACATCCTTACCACATGACATTAGGAAATTATTTCACAAATGATTCACTACACATGATATAGATTTGTGCAAATAAAAAAAGAAAGAACCCCCATCCTTATGTTTAAGTCTGATATGCATAAAGAACATTTTCAATAAGTATGTGTGTCTTTAATCCTATTACCATAGGATATGTAGTGACACACATATCTCAAATAATGCATCTACTATCAATATAAATGGTAATAAATACACCCTACACATGGTTTAGACCTATGTAGGTAATTTTTAATTCAAAAACTACATGTGTCTTCATTCATGTTACAACATGATACATAATGACACCCAGATCTAAAATCCTACATCAAGAAGCAATATAAATTGAAAAAATGACCCATGAGTGGGTTATACTTGTGCATGATATTTTCCATTGAAAAACTATGTGGATCTTGATTCCTGTTACCACATGACACATAGTGACAGAAAGATCTAAAATCCTTAGTCCAAATGCATCATAAATGGAAAAAATTCCTCCCTATGTATGGGTCAGACCTGCATAGGGAATTTCCCATTCATGAACTATATGTGGATTGATTACCACTACCATATGATATGTAGTGACACCCAGATCTCAAATCAAGGGTCCAGTACCAATATAAATGGAAAAGAATTACACCTTAAAATGGGTCATAACTGTGTAGGTAATTTTATATTCATGAACTATGTGTGGCTTGATTCCTATTACCACATGATATGTAGTGATTCTTAGATATCAAATATTGGGTCAAGCTGCAATATAAATGAAAAAAACTTGTCCCCTCCCTGTGTATGGGTCATACCCTCATATGAAATCTTTCATTCAATAACTATGTGTGCCTTTATTCCTTTTATCATAGGATAAGTAGTCGTGCATATATATGAAATACTTTGAGAACCCCCCCCCCTACATATAGGATAAACCTATGTGAGTAACTTTGAAAAGAACTATTTGGGTATTGATTCATGTTACTACAAGAAATGTAGTGATGCTTGGATCTCAAATCGTGGGCCGAGCCTTAATATAAAGGGAAAAAAGTCCCCCCCCCATGTATGGGTTAAACCTACATAGAGAGTTTTCTATTAGAAGATCTATATGTTGCTTGATTCCTATTACCACAGGATATGTAGTGATGCCAAGATCCCAAATCTTATTCCCAATCAAAATATGATAAAAATTTCCCCACCCCACATAAGAATTCAAGTAGGGGAGGGATTTTTTCATATAAGAAGTTTGTGTTCCTTGATTCATGCTACCATAGGATACTTAGTGACACCCATATCTCAAATCTTGGTTTGTGCCACAATATAAAAGAAACAGGGGGAAATAAATGTACCCCTCTATACATATACCCTAGACCTTTGTAGGGAACCTTAACCAGAACTATTTATGGATTGATTCTTATTATCACATGATACATAGGGAAATATATATACTATATTCCTATCCCATCCATGAGTTACCATCAATCCCAATCATGTCCCTACATAGTAGTCATATCTTTATAGGGACCCTAGTCCATATTAAATTGTGAACACACTCACAAATTCCATTTCACACACTATCATACAGCCCAATTGACTTTCTAGTTATCCATTGTTTCTCATGCCGATCATGACTCATGTGAGCTTAATAAAACCAATAAATCCACTATGATTGATATAATCAAAACATGTTATAGACAAGGAATTATGTCATAGTCTCTTGAAATTATAATACATAAAAATTTCCTAGTTGCATGACATCAAACTATACAATAACTTCTAGTCACATGACATTAAACAAAATGACAAGAGGTCTTCATGCCAAATAAATCATCACACCAATGACTATGTATTCAATAACTTCATTTCCTATACCTTCTCCTAAAAATGTGTTTAATACACATTGGAATTGAATTTTCGGTTCACAAACCCTTCTTGAATCATACATTCACCATGAACCAACTTCATATCTTTGATATCTAAGTTGATACCTACCAATTCCTCAGGTTCATATCCTTCTCATGGAACCCCATGGACCATGGTCCACCTTACTCTTGGTTCCCCCTTGTAGAAAATTTGTAACATTAATTGGTTAATATAAAGGTTCCCCGCTAGGATTAGCTGGTGAATAATGAAACACCTCAAAGCTTTCACCTAGTGGATATGGTCTTAGAAAAGATCCCCCTATAAATCTAGGTTCTATTGTACCAACTTCATAGATTCATACTTTTGTCAATATAAATGGTAAACCTACACCCGTAGGTCCTCATCTTCAGTTGACTCATATATTCTTGGGTTATGATTTACTCTTTCGATAAACCAACTATTCAATGTGATTAAAATACCCTCGATGTTACTCACTTATCCATCACACCCATTTTCAATGAATTATTTTGAAACTGAAATCGTGTACCCCTTTATTTTGTGGTATGCATCCCTTATAAAGACCTAAATTCCTTAATCTTCAAAATCCCTTAGGACACCACCTTTTCTCACCATAAAAACACCATACCCACTTTTCATGTATGAAACTCTAGATACATTGAGAGAATATTCTTAGGGAATTTCATGGACCCTTTTTCCACATCCTCATAGTCCTCCATTATGGCCTACTGGTAATAGGATATGACCAATTTAGATGGTTCCCCGCTAGGGTTCACTGGTGAATAACATGATGAATATAAGCTTGTTCCTAGGGGATGTTTTGGTTATTAAATGAACTCCATTAGAATTTAATTTTGAATAAAAAAACACCCCAAACTTGCACCTAGTTGATATTCTAGTCATTGAGGAAATTCCCCCTTAATCCCATAAGTTAATCCTTTAATGGTGTTGCATTTATTTCACTAATTATCGAAATATCATTCTTGATATACATATATATATATATATATATATATATATTTAATGTGGTGATACATTTCATTCATTTTCCCCATGTCCATGAGGGATCAAGAATGAAACAATAATTTATGACTTCATATTCCATGCTTGAGTGGAAAGACTTTAAGATTCATAGTAATTTTATCAGAATTATGTGTTGCTTGATTCCTATTACCATAGTATACATAGTGATGCCTCGATCTCCAATCATGGCTACAACCATGACATAATGACAAAATTCCATTTCCCCACATACGAGTTTGATCTATATGGGGAATCAATATTAGAACTATGTTTGGCTTGATTATTGTTAGCATAAGATACATAGTGATTCCTAAATCTCAAATCAAAGCCCCCACCACAATATAAAAATAAAATTCCCCTCCTTGCATATGGGTCAGATCTACACAGGTTGTTTTCCATATTTAAACTATGTGTGACTTGATTCTAATTCGATTGAGATATATATTGATTCAAAGGTATCACTTTAAATCTTAGTAACGAATCATTCACTACATGAAAACAAGTTCCATACCAAAGCCTTCTGCACATGAGACTTCTGCTAATGAGAGTGATAGTGCCCCACTTCCCAACACATAATCTTGGTTTATGTAGGGAATATTCGATTCTAATAACTAAATATTTCTGGGTTCTTGTTCTTAAAGGATACATCGTGACACTCAGATCTCAAATCTTGGGTCCTTCCATGATAATATGAATAAAAAATTCCCCTTCTCTTTCATATAGGCCAAACTTGTGTAAGGTATTCTCAAATATGAACTACGTCCGACTTGATTCTTGTATCCATAGGATAAGTAGTGATACCTGAATCCTTCATTTTTGGACTAGCCATGAATTCTCACCATGACAAGCTATGTCTCTCATTTATAACCAAATTTTTATGGGGATTCTTGATCATATCAAAAGGAAAATACCCCTGTATACTCCCTATCACTCACTCTTAAATATCTCAATAGACAGTCTAGTTGTCACTTGTTTCTAAGGACATACAAGACTAATGTGATCTTAGGGAACCTCACAAGTTACTTTGACCAGTGATATTGAGATGCATTCTATCCAAATATAGGGAACTATGTCTTTGTTTCATGAAATTAAACTACATGAAAAAAGGCCTTTATGCTAAATAGATCATCCCCTCAGATATCTTTCTATTCATGAATTACATGATTTATACCTTTTCTAGGAAATTTTTTAAATAAAAATTGGCATAGAATTTAGGATGATCAAACCCTTATTGAATCTTACATTCTCCAATCCCTGAGTCAATACAATCAAATCCCTTGAGTTGATACCCTTTTCTTGGAAACCCATGCACAATGAGCTCCTGTGATCTTTGTTCAAACCCATATAAAATTGGTAACTAGGAATAGTTAATACAAAGTGCCCCACTAGGATTTACTAGTAAATAACACAAATCCTCAAATATTGTTCCTAGTGGATCATGTTCTAGAGGATAGGCCTCCAATAAATCTAGGATTTATTAACTTGACTGTGTGGGATACAATCTCTCCACCATTACTAATTGTTGGCATGTACACAATGATCTTCACTCCCCATGAACTATTATATTCTTAGGATATGGTGTCAAATTTATATAAACCAACAATTCATGTGGATTCATATACCCTTGAGGTTACTCATCTATATATCATACCCATTTTCAAAGAAATAATATAACATTGTATCCTTATATACATCTATCTAATGATATGTATCTCCTATGAAGATGCAATCTCCTAGATTTATTCATTCCTATTGAAAAATTATCCTAGTAAAATGAAATTAAACTATGAAAAAACATCGTAGTATCATAATTTTAATCTACAACACAATTTCCTAGTGGTATGATTTTAAACTACATGAAAGCATCCTAGGCACGTGACATTAATCTACATGAAATATGGTCCATCCTACAAGACCTAAAATATCTTAGAGTGGGTTATTATATCCATAAATATGTGATTAAGATGAATATTTAACCTCCATAGAAGAATGAAATATGGAAAATCCCTTTCACTAGATATGATCATAACCTATTTAGATGACCCCTTAGGCAAAAATGACATCGTGTCTTACTAAAGGAAGAGATAAAAACACCACCTATTATTATATGAGCAATATCAATTAAAGGAGTCTCTTTTTTCATGAACTACATGTGGATTGATTCTGGACCTTTTATTATATGTAGTGATTCTCATATATATTTTCATGGGCCCAGCCACAATTTTACCACTATCACGACATTATTTGGTGTTTGAGCAACATTAAATTTTGTTTCCCTTGGTTGATCATGAGACTGTAGAAAATCCCCTACCAGTGAAATCATATCCCAATATGAGTATCCTTCGCCTCAATGGTATTGTCGATAGTAAGAGGTAATTCAATCGAATAGTAGTGGATGGCCTCCCTTTCAGTGGAAACATGCCCTTCTCCCCAGCACATGAGTCAGATATACATAGAGGGGTATCTATGAGATATTTGAATGTGGCATGATTACTTCCCTTAAAATTTCATAGGGAACCCCAGGTAATCTCATCCATAGAATTTTCATACACCCCTAATATTTGGTCCACCATAAAAGAACATAAACTTCTTAATGACAGATGAGTTATACAGACTTTTTTTATATAAGTTTTAGTTAGATCTATGTATGGTTTACTTAAATACGAGATAGATATGTTCATGATTGTCTCCAACACATTGTTACCCACCAGAAATCTTGTACAAGGATACAATATGTCTCTCACATCTACGTTCCTCCAACCAGTGTAAGGTTTCCTTATAAATATTTTTCATAATTTCACTTTAGCTCCCATGTACTTTCTTTATGACTTTATGGTGAAATAATGATTTACTCATCACATGATATTAAATTCCAAGACAGACACATCTTCACTTAATGAAGTTAGACTATGAAGACCATATCCTATCATCAAACCTTATCAAAGGATCACAAAACACCATACCATGTCAATCAAATTTATGGGTGCTTCAATCATATTTATGGAAACCTCAATCTAAAAACTACACTTCATGCCTTAAGTGTATAGGATTGCTGCAAACTTTCCATGGACCTTGTAAAAGAACATTCAGTTTCAAGGGAACCTTTGTTCAACTATACTCATCTTCCTCTGGCTCCTCCATACGATTTATCGGGCTATCAACCAAATGTGAATACCTTGAAAAGGGTATTCTGATCCTTGGGATCCTTGAAATCATCATAGTGGAGCCCATCACCATATAGTGATATATATTCATCCTTAGAATGACTATCACATACCATTATTCATTATTCAAGATCCTTGGGCCATAATTTACCTCAACTTTAGCCTTTGTTTGGAAGAGAGTTGGAGTAATTTTGACCTTGGGAATCCAAATTGGGCTAATTTGTAACACTCCCCTAACACTAGGTCCACATAAATCATGTATTTAAAACCATATGAACATAGTTCTAAATCACAATACCTTAAATTTTTACTAAAAGAAACATAAATATTGTCAGTTTGTAAGCTCATAAAGTGCAGTATGGAAAAAATTCATGTCTTCAATAACTAAAATTTTCACCTTAAGAGTTTTGTAAAATATAGGAGCATAAATAATGAAAATCATAAATATTATAGGGATTATTTTGTCACCCAATTAAAATATGAATCATTCTCTATGGAACCCCTGGTTTAAGTATAAGTTAGATAAATGATTTATCACATTTTATCCCCATGATAATAAGTTCACTTGGTAGTGAGATAAATTTTAGGGTTCTTAAATCCTACTTGAATATTATGTTTTATATAAACATACAACATGTATTTGAATATTGAACAGAAAACAACCAATTACTTGTGTGGATACACATCTCATAGAACCCCATAACATTGAGTTATTTCTGTTGTTTCTTCCCTATAGTGTACTTGTAATAGGGATATATTTCTATGAAGGGACACCACTAGGATTCTATGTAGAATAACATAACACCCTTGAGCATGTGATTAGTGGACTCTTTAGTCCTATAGGTGAGGTAATACTTAATCCCATGAGCTAACTTCTAGGCCTCATGTGATACAAGTTTATTCCATTATTAATGGTTGATAGGTATCCACTAGCCCCCACATTCAGTTGACTTAGATATTCCCATACCATGATTTACAATCCCCATAACTAGACTATTAATAAAGATATGACATCTTGTACATTAGGTCACTGTGTATTATACCCTTTCTCAAAGAAATAATGTGATACTCTGTTGTTAAAACTTTTAGTGGCCCACACCAAGTGGCCTAAAACCATGTGATGTAGGGCCTCAAATACACATTTATAAAATAACTACCCCCAGGTTATCAACATAATGGTATGATATCAAGGACACTAAACTATTAAAATAGATGGTCTAGATTAGAAGTACCTAAACTATATAAACTCAATAGTCTAACTTGAAATACCATAAAACTATAAATTTAAAAAGACATAGTACTCACTAGGTTGAAAACCCACAAAGGGAACCCTGGGTAAAAGTCAAGAATTCACTATCTAGACACACACTTTTTGTGATTCTGGAAACATTGATCACCTACAAAATGAATACATCACAAAACCTTTATGGATGAAAACCCATAAAATAAATCTTGAGAAAAATCCAAGTCTATTACCACTAAGATTTCCCCATATGAAGCTTAGGAAAAAGTTAGGGAAATATATAAAAAAATAAAAAACTTATTGGGACCATTATCTATCCCTAGAAAAAAAATTAAATTATGCTCGCTAAGTCCATTAACATAGGTAAAATATAGAGCACACTACCTCAGAGATATATTTAACTGAATTATTCTCTCTATATCAAGTGATCATGGAATGACTAGAGAAGATAAATCAATGGAGATCCTCATGATGACTACTAATTATGGTAAATTATAAATATAACAAAGTGAAATTCATATGAATAAAAAAATAGATATTGATAATAATATATAAAGAATGGAATTTTTTTAATTGATCAAGTATAAGGGTAGGAAGGAATATTTAAAGCCTAGAGGCTCTCCCATAGATCCTTAGAAAAAAAATCAAAATTACAAGACCATTGCAATATCTTCTTGGATGAATCCTTGAGCTTCACCAAATTCTGGTACAAAAAGGATATAGAATGAATCAATTGATCATATGACTTGGTTTCCTCCTCTACAACCCACTGTAATGCTTCCTACTAATATAATGAATCATTTATGGCCTTATCATCTTGGTCAATGAGTCCCTTTTTATTTGAAATAGTTTTATTTGAGAATTACAATATGTACTATAGTAGTGAAATCTATTTTTGATGATGGTTGATCTCTAATTTAATCCTACAAATATTTTCATTCCCATTATTTACCATATATTAGTGAGCCTTCACTTGAACTGTGTGTGAAGAGGACTTGTTTAGGGCCTTATTCCAACTTTTTTTGACCGAAGATGTGGAATCCACATCTATCACCCACAACTCATGATCCCTCCTCTATTCTCTTAGAAGGATCATTTATTGCACCCAGGTAAAGAGGAACTTATAATCAAATCCCACATATACATGAGTTGTAAACATATATATATATATATGGTGACCTAAATGATTCTTAATCTCCTTTAAGGGAACCTTTGAGATTTGGATCCAAATATCCACCACACTTTTTGATGAATATATTAAAGAATTAATATGAACTCTGATCCTTGACTCAATCCTAAACTAGGGACATGATTATATTGAAGGAGTAATTTTCTAAGAGAGGGGATCATACTCATGCCTTTTGAGAATATTGACACAAATCCTACTACTTTTTTACCGATCCCGTTGGAGGGAATCCTAAAAAATAAGTGGTTAGAGCCTCTCAACTCTGGGGTGAGGGTACTATAATAGGAAGTATAGAGAATTATCAATAATTAGATGAATAATATGATGTTTTTAGATAGTTAAAAAACTTTTTAAATGCTCAATACATACATTATTCAGTTGTATCACTGGAAACATTAGTTTCCTCAATCCCATTATTAGGGAAAGAAGGGATACCCTCTTTCATTGAGAGACTTGGTGGCACCATGGGTTTTTTCTCTATCATCATTGTTCGCACATCACCCCTAAGTAATATTAGAGTAAATAAATGTTAAGGAACATGATAAAATCTGGAAAATATGTTGGGTTTCCAATTGAGGACTTACCCTTGACCAATGATGCATCCATCAAGGATATACCGGGGGAAGAGTAATTACCAGTATCAAATTCCTCCAAATTATTGTTTCATGTGATAGTTTATAATGTGTGACTATTGAAAAACTAGTTTCCAACACCAAATTCAACTATACCAGCACCTTTCCCACCTTCTTTGTCAAGGTTTCTTATGATGAATCATATGGGAAACCATTTTCATCAAGAATAGATTTTTGTTTCACTATATGGGAACATTGAGGAGATTCACATTTTAATAGTCTTATATAAGATAATAAAATGGATTAGGAAGATAAATAAGTAAATTTTGACACTTCCTTGAGGATTCTAGGTGAGAAAGATCATCTTAATCGAAGAACCTCCCCTTCCATATCCTCCCCATTAAAAGACCCAAGGAAAGGGTTGATGCTAAAGGAACCAAAGATGGAGCTGATGAAGGTGTGGGATGATATACCTCATGATTGGAATCCATAATCATGATAAAATACATTTTACTAGGGGGGGCATCATCATATGTCCTCTCATCCTCGCCCAAGTCAGATCAAGAAGCTTTACCCAAGGGAGAATATACAGGGGATCCCAAGAGTGAATAATTCCTATCAACTTCCATCCATATTCAATAAAATTAAATATATATATATATATATTAATATAGGTTTTATGGTAATGTAGTTGTTTGGGGTTGGTTGTAGAATATAACCTAACCTATTTATTTGTAGATAAGTCAACCTCCATCATACTTGGAAATAACTATTATGCCCAAAACCATAATTTTTCATACCTAAGGTGAATAATTGAAATTTCCTTTCACTATTTTCAACACTTAATTAATGTCATGAAGGAATTCATCATCCTCAATTGGCTGGTATTTGATAGAGACAACTATAGGATAACTAATGTATGATAAGTATTCCAAGTCTATTATCGCTTGACGTAACAAACCCCATATTTCAATAGATGTGTTAACTTTCCTCCAAATTTCACAATGTTGATATGCAGCAGGAAACACTATCCCGGTCATGACTTCACATACATGTGCCTCAATCATCATAGTCGTACTAGATGTAATATTTCCTAGTATTAGAATTGATTCTAGACACCTCACTTACTTATTAAAAATATCTAAATTCATCAAACTACTAGAAGTGAGCTTCTTTATAGGTCTTGGGTTGATCTCAACAGTCAGTAGTATCACTGTGGAATTAGGAACCAATAGAGATAATTTAACAATAATATTTTAATGAATCCAAGTATTAACACAATGCATAGATAGACCAGTCTCAGTACTAATTGGAGGGAAGTATACATGAACATGAGTCTTCACTCTAGTAAACATCAACCTAATTTAGTGAGACACCGTAAAATGTATTTCGGATCAGACATGGAGAGGTGTAGGAAACTTCATTTTATTAGATGAGAATTGATGCCCAATCCAATAAGGAACATACCACTCACAAAAATTTCCACCATCGATCCAACTAGGGAGGACACTCTCATGAATTACAATCATGTAAATCCAAACTTTGAGGTTTTCCCACCCGTTGTATGTTATACTAATAGTGGGCCCCTAATCAGGCATGAAGTAGAAATTTTCATATCAGTTTAAGAGATCCATGATTTTAAAACTCTTTAAATTAATGGGCCTCACCCCACTAATTCACTATAAAAAAGTCTTAAAATAAACACTAAAGAAATTTAGGGAACTTAGATACTCATATTCACTAATGTGATAACCCATCAAACCCTACAACATTTGGAAGTGGACAGAGACTATGTATTTGGATACTCTATAGTAAACATGGTATGAAATGTGGTATAATCTGGTCGACATAGTATTCACCAAAATGATGGGTCTTCCTCCTACCAAAAATTTCACCTTCAGAAAGGTGGAAACCTTAAATCCACCCATCTCCCAGGTTAAAATTATGTACCCACATAGGTACATTACAAGAAAGCTAGTCAATTGAACAGGTCAGTTAATTTTGGGATTGTCTTCCCATCCCTAGTTAGTGAATAAAAAATCATTAATCATAGGTAATTAAGAACCTTCATCCCCACGAGACTCTTGTGATGCAAAGGCCTTCAGCTTCTGGTCTTTGGTTTAAAGATTTGATTCATGATAAAATTTCCAACCAATTTCATAAAGGGGATATCTAACTCATAAAGTAGGACCTTCTCAGTGGCCTCCTTAGCCATCTTGATCAACTCCCTTAAAATGGTAGGGGTCTAATCTATATCACCCAATGAAGATTATATATGGATAAACTCATCATAAGTTTCTACCAAAATTGGTGCCCTATATATCTTCTCAATATCCCAAATACTAATTTCGACATCACCATGTGTTAGATGAAATATATATTTATATTATCTTCATTGGATGACTAATTCAATAATTATTACCCTTTTACCATAAGTAAGGTATTTAAATATCTAGGTGGCCTCATACATGAAAACATTCTTTATATCAGTAGTGAATTGTTTGGTAGTATGCTCACCCAGATGGGTCAGCCCAAATCCATCCCATTCTCCATCCTGATTGAAGTTCCCATCTGGGAAACTATTTGATCTTTTGATTCATTGATGATTTCCTCATTATAAATTAGTATATATGAATATTAGGATTAGATTCATCTTGGATTGTTGAATTCTATTGGAAAAACATTAACATATAACTTTCTGAATATTTTTCCTCATAAATGAAGTGGCCCACTTGAGTGATATTTTATATGAATATTTTGTGATTCCTAAAGTTCTAATATGGTGTTGAAATATACTACTAGGGTTCTAGAATACAATTATTGTTTTTAATTCCAAACTTATAGAGAGGTAACGAGTCTGAATAAGGATATTCTAAGTGATTCTTCCCCATCTATTTTGACAGATTCTCTTGAAATGATTGGATGACAGTACATTGATCAAAATCCATATTTTCAACCATAAAGTTCTAGTGATCCACTACTACTATGGAATCCATTTTTGAAGAAATATGTTCCACAATATAATTAGTGTATGTCGGAAGGGAAAATAACCTTTTCAATAGGGAATTGGTTAAAAATTCCTAAATAGGGTAGTGTTTGGTGAATCGCGTCACCGATTTCCAGACACTAAAATTGAGTGCCCCATATAAGGTTTCATGATCACATAACCCATTAAAATCCTTAGGAATTGTGTGACCCGCATAAAATATCATGATCCTCTGATTTTTCTTAAGATTAGAAATCACATTACCATGGGAAGTTAATGAGAATCACGAAAAGAATAATCAATCATGCGTTTAATGCTAAAAGATATGAAAAGAATCCATGATAGAACTTAAAGCAAGGATGTGTGACATAACCCCAAAAAATTATAGTTTATTAGTTTGCATAATGGTTAAGAGATTTTCTGGGAGAAGGAGATCGCATGAAGAGATCAAATGATGAAATCATGTGATTAGATCTTGTGAATAGTTCTCATGATAGAGTTATATAAAGATATCTTATGCAACAATTATGAGAAAGACGATATAATGAGAACTATAGAGTTCTTGGAAATCAGTAAAATGACTAGCCTCCCACTTCCCAATTTATAGGAACTACTAAAAACAAAAAATTTCTCCCTCAATACTATAATACGGTCATGATACCTACCATTAGAATTCTAAAATAATTATAAGGTCATTTAATTCCCAAAAATAGATTTTTTATTCCTTTTGACCTCTCTCCTGAAAGGGGGGGAATTTTTGACACTAGCCGAATGAACATTAAAAAAATAGGATTAGAAAAATACCCAAAGAATAGGTATTACTTTATCCAAAAATATAATGATGGAATAAGCATGACTAAATGGATAGTATGCTCTCATATCATATAAATCACCTGATCCTAGGATTATCATGCGGTGAAATTATTTACTTTATGTAATCTATCAATAATCACGAGAACCCCCTCTAAAAATTCCTCTAAACCATGTGAAGACCAATTTGATAGCCTGCTTGATCATTTTAAGGACTTCAGACATGTCTTTTTAATCATGTGATACTCTGATGGAAAATTAGTTGGTGAGTGCAATAGGCTTTATGAAATTAAAGCTGAAAAGGTTGTACTGTTATGCAAAGGATATTTTCATAATTCTACATCTGAAGGGCTTATGAGCTTTATTTGAATAGTTTATCAATCATAGAAATGACCACCGATGGGATAGATTTCTCTCATGATAGGACCTATACATGTTTACCTAATCATGTGAAAACCCATTAACATGAAACCACTACATGCATGTGAACCTATGGATATATATTCCTCTTGAAATGAAATCCATATGATGTGAAGATCATTATGGACCCTGAACAATGAACTCGTCCTTATAGGAAAAAGTTTTCCCTTCTAGAAATGACATGATACACTTGGACATGCTCGTGATAACCCATCACATGATTCTATTAAGATCGCATGATCACGTGACTCCTCACTACTCTCATGATTCTATCATATGACTCCGGATATGTCAGCCTTAATCATGTGAAACATGTGATGGGATTTTACGTCCATCGAATCAAGATAATATATGTGATTTATGTTACATGATAAATGGAATAGATCCATAGTGGAGAGGCATATAATCCCCTCCCCTGATAGAGGAAAAAACAAACACAGTGGTGTAGAGGTAAAAGTTGAATTTCTAGAGTAGATAACCTTGAGATAAAAAGAGTCTTCCAATAGCTAAGCCCTAAGAATGGATTTAGGATTACATATAATGATTATAAATATTTTTTGATCTCCCCATTGATCATGTTAAGGACATATAACATGCCATTTAGATGGTACAAATGAGATTCTATATTCTGACTTGATTATACAATTCTACAATAAGACAACAACGGAAGAATCAACCACCCACATAGGACCTGATCCTGTCGATATTCTTTCTCAACTTGGAACTTTACAAACGTCTCCCCATCATCAATGTCCAACTATCCCCAGTCGATGACGTGTGATGGATCATGTACGTATCTCCTCAGTTGCGACACGTGGAAAAAAATTATTCACTCGGTGCATCTTTGGGGGAAGATCTAGGTGGTACGCCACCTCTTCAACTTTTCTCAAGATCTAAAAAGGTCTGATGAGCCTTGAAGACAGCTTGTCGCCCTGGACAAATCTTCATAATCCTCATTGGGGTGAGACCCAGAGGAATACATGATCGCCCTCCTCAAAATATAAGGGTCTTTGTCTCCTATCAGCATAAGACTTATGCCTGCTCTATGTAGTCCTCATCCACTCCTGGATGATCTGCACCTTCTCGGTGGTAGCCCGTATCAACTCTGGACCCATGAGTACTGACTCCCTTGGGTCTATCCAGCATAGGGATGATCTTCAATTCCACTCATACAAGGCCTCAAATGGTGCCATGCCAATGGTGTAGTGATTGTTATTGTTATATGTAAACTACACCAGTGGCAGGTGGTCCTCCCAATTATGGCCAAAATCAAGGATGCAAGCACAAATCATGTCCTTAAGTGCCTGTATGGTCTGCTCTGTCTGACCATCTGTCTAAGGTTGAAAGGCGATGCTTAGGTGTAGCTGAGTTCTGAATGTCTCCTGTAATCCATTCTACAACTGAGATGTAAAATGATCATCATGATATGAAACAATCGTCGATGGTACCACGTGAAGCCACACTATTTCCTAGATGTAGAGGCACCATAAGCCCTCTACCAATCCCTACTCCTGGATGGGTAGGAAGTGAGCTGACTTGGTGAGTTGGTCGACGATCACCTAGATAGAATCATGGCCCTAGACATGTGTGGTAACCTCTTCACGAAGTATATGGTAAAAATATCCCACTTCCATTCTGGTACCTTTAGTGGTTGTGCTAAGCCTGATGGAACATGATGCTTGGCCTTCACTTGCTAAAAAGTGAGGCATCATGAGATGAACTATGTCATTTCTTTCTTCATCCCTGGCCACCAGTACTGACATCAGAGGTATTGGTACATCTTTTCCACACCAGGGTGTACCGCCAGAGGGGATGTATTGAACTCCCTCATCACATCCTCCCATAACGTCACAAGTACCCCAGTGCGTCCTCTAAAAAGGATGACATGCTCCCCACATATCGAAAATCCATCAGGAGCCTTTCCTGAGGATATCTGAGCATGTTAGGTCTCGCATTAAACGTCCCCAAGTTGTGCCTCCCAAACTCACTGAAGGAGTGGGGGAGTGAAAGTCATGGACTGGAGGTATGGTGCCCCATCCCTATCCACGAAGGATATCTACAACGTGGCTAGCTGCTCAGTCACCTCACTCAATAGCTGAAGACCTGACCTCCTATTGAGTGTGTTTTCTACTACATTCCCCTTCCTAAGAGCATAGACTATCTCAAAGTCATATTCCTAGAGGAACTCCATCCATCGTCGTTGTCTTAGGTTTAGTTCCTTCTATGAGAAGATATACCTGAGACTCTTGTGATTAGAGAAGATAGTAAATTGTTCGCCCATCAAGTAGTGAAGCTACATCTTCAACGCAAAGACCACTGCTGCTAACTCCAGGTCATGGCTCGCTTAGTTCTGCTCATGTTTCCTCAGCTGTCGTGAGCCATAGGTGATCACTACTTGCTCCTGCATCAGGACACATCCCAGTCTGGTCCTTGATGTGTCATAGTAGACTACATATCCTATACCCTATTTTGGTATCCTCAAGATGGGGGCACTCTTCAGTCTCCACCTTATATCCTGGAAACTCTGATGGCACCTATCCATCCATACAAAGGGTTTTCCCTTCTTTTTCAAAGCTAAAAATGGTATTGATACTCTATAAAAGTCGGGTAAAAATATCTGGTAGTACCCATCCAACCCCAGGAAACTCTGCACCTCATTCATGCTCCTGGGTGGCTCCCAAGAAATAATTTCCTCTATCTTTGTTGGATCCACTACAACTTCAGCCTCTGAGATGATGTGTCCCAGGAAGTGGACCTCCCATATACAGAACTGATACTTAAGAGCTTATCATAAATATTCTTCTCTTTGATTGTATCCAGAACTATCTCCAGATGTGTGGTGTTCTCCTCCTCTGACATCAAGCACACCAAGATGTCGTCAATGAAAACTACCACGAAGTGATCTAGGTAAGGCTGGAAGATCCGATTCATGAGTCCCATGAACACTGCAGGGGCATTGGTCACATTAAAAGACATCACCAAGAACTCTTAGTGGTCATACAGGCATCTAAAGGTTGTCTTCAGTACATCCTCATCCTGCACCCAAAGCTGATGATAGCCTGATCTGAGGTCTATCTTTGAAAACCACTGAGCTCCATTTAACTGATCGAAGAGATCATCAATCCCCACCAGAGGATACTTTTTCTTCACGGTAACCTGATTCAGGCACCGATAGTCCATGAAAAGCCTTAAGATCTAATCTACCTTCTTAGTGAACAACACTGGAGCTGCCCATGGATAAAAATTGGGTCTTACGAACCCCTTTCTCTGAAATCCCTCCAATTATACCATCAACTCATGAAGATCCATGGGCTCTGTCTAATATTCTGGTGTAGATATCAGTTCCATCCTAGGGTACAGGTCGATATATAAGTCTACCTCTATGCAAGGAGGTAGTCCCAGGACATCCTGAGGAAAGACATCTGCATACTATTCCACCACTACAGGATAGCTCAGACTCCTCTCGTCCACTACACCGAGGGTGAGGCTAGCCAACTGATGAGTGATCGGCTTCACCCTCATCCAAGAAAGTCCATCTTGTGCTACAAAGGATCCTTTCTCACCAGTGAAGGAAAACTTGGTCCCATCCTCATAGACACACCGCACTTTGCACCTAAAGCAGTCCATCTGAGAATAGACTATGGATAACCATTCCATAACCAAGATGACATCGTAATGCCTCGACGCTGCTACTAGAATATCCCAGCTGAATCTATCACCTTCTAGAGTATCCTGACACTACCGGAACCAGTGTGTAATCATGGAATCCTCTCCTGTAGGAGTACCTAGCCATAAGGATCAAGCCAATGGCTCTACCGGAATCTCTGAGCTCCTAAAGTGAGTCATGGCAATGAAAGAGTGACTGCAACCTATGTCTATAAGAACTGCATCTAGGTTTAAGTAGACATAGATTTTACCTCGAATCATATCTGGAGCATCGTGGTCATAGGCCTCCGCTACCAAAAACTGAGCTCATCCCTGTCCTCCTTCTCCCTGAGGTCAGGGTGGACCTCCTAGGGATGGTGGTGGTAGTACCTCAAACCGTCATCCACCACCTACTGCTCGACCAGCTCCCCTGCCACATCCACCACCCTGTGAACCTCCTCGCTCAAACCTCTATTGTTGTCTCCAAGGTCCCTCGACTGCCTACTGTTCGTTTGTGTGGGAATTCAGATAGTCATGATCCATGTGCCCCTGTCCTCCACAAGAGTAACAAACTCTATCCCTCAGATGACCTCCTCTGCCTCACAAGCTCCATACCTCCAACCATGTGTCCTAAGGTCGTCCTCTAGAAGGTATGTCCTGTTTGGGCCTCTACATTGCCTGCCTACTGCCTACTAAAGATGAATCAGTCACCTATCGTCCGATGGTGGCTCTCACCGTCAGTACTTTCTCGGATAGGAAGCTCTTCCCCAGTAGGTCTCTCTCTAGCACTCCAACCTACGTCGGGATGCTGAGAGAAATCAACAATGCCCTAATCTCCCATTGGATTCCCTGCTCAAAGGTATGGTCCCTGAAGAAAGGTTCTTGTACCATGTCGGTGGAGTAGAAGGAGAGGTCGGTAAATCATGTCGAGTACTGGTCCACTGCCAGGCTACCCTACTGTAAGTGCAGTAGCTTCTGAATACGTATAGATCATAGTGTCGCTGGTACGAACTCCGCCCTGAAGAGGCTCTCGAAGTCCAACCAGAAAAAAGTCGTCTCCTTGTGTGTCTGGAACGTCAAGCTCCACCATCACCCTATTGTTACTTAAAAGAGACTAGAAGATAGGATCAACATATGGTCTACTGGTGTCTCAATCAAGTGGAAAACTCACGAAACAGCCTCCATCCAGTCCTCATCACCCTGTGGATCTATCTCGCATCGAAAAATTGGAGGCCTCTATCTCTGGAACTCGTGCAATGCACTCAGTTGGCGTGCATTGTCCACTGGTGGGGTTGGAGATAACTGATACCCTATGGGTGGTGGTGTTGTTGGTACACCACCCGAAGGTTCTATCATTGTAAGAGGGTCCTGCACCAATGCCTCATCGCTTGGTGGTCCATCGTCGTGATCTCTCACTGGAATCCTATCTGACTGTCTACGTGGAGGCATCTTTTAAAGTAACAGATGCACCATGCTCTATAAGTTATACCTGGTGAGCTGACTCGAAAGAGATCAAAATAAAAACATTTCTAAAACACATTCTATTAGTGTTTTTGTGTACCGATCCAGAAAAACAGAATTCAGGTCCTTTTTTATGGATGTGTTGGCCGCCACACCAACACTAGACTATCCAAACTGAAAATCGAACCCAAAACAATTAACATTATTTCCCCATTGAAAAAATGCAGACTCTTTGTTCTTATGGTAGAACTGACCGCCCTATGATACCACTTTGTCACGACCCGTCCCCTGGGGCTCGTGTCGTGACTACCCCAAGCCTGCCTTCCATAGGCCAGGGTCTAGTGACTAGAACCAGAAAGAAGAAACCCAAAAAGGGAAGGCATTTCCTTTAAACCTATACACACATAGACAGGGCACACTGCACACAAGAAAAACACAACAGAAAAGGAGTAGTTTGACCTCTATTAAAAACCACCAATGAGAGTAAAATTAAGTACTGAAAGTAAAAAAGGGTCCAGTATACAAGTCCAATTTAAAGAGTAGTACAGAAAAAGGAAAAACAAGCTCCAGAGATTGTCTACCAAGGATCCTACCTAAAGGGTAGGTACAGCTCGTCACTGCAGCTCACCGCGTCAATATGTCACCTCTGTGTACCATCTAGCCCTAGCTCTCCAAAGTCTCATTCAAGTTGTCTGTCATCTTCACAAGACACAACAAGGTGCCTCCAAATCCCGTGCAGGGGTGAGTATAAAAATACTCAGTAGGGACCCCAAGACCCCTAAAGGTCTCTCAGAATACCACAATAGAAAAATCCACAAAGCATGATCTCAATCAAAGAGCACAAAGTAAAAGACAGCTCACACCAGGTATACAACTTAAATAATAGGAATACAGATGACTAGTCATAAATCTAGATCATCTTATTTTATCGAGAGGCTTTTCTACCGATCCATATAGGGTTTCTAGGTGCTGACCCATAGAAGATCGCTAGGTGATGACCTAAAGAGGATCGCTGGGTGTTGACCCATTGCGGATTTCTAGGTTCTCGCCCATGTAGGATTGCAAGGTTCTCACCCACTAAGGATTTCTAGGTTCTGACCCACAGAGGATTTCTAGGTGCTAACCCACAGAGGTTCGCTAGGTGCTGACCCACAGAGGATTTCTATTCTTTAATCATGTCAAATTCAACCATTGTATTCCCTCACTTAGTACGCTTTATTTTTGAAGGATCCTCTCCCCAAGCCACTGGTCATATATCAACCACCACAGAGTCCCACTTAGAATTAACCCAAAGGACCGTATTGATGTAAGGGTTCCAATGTGATAGAAGGCGCGTCAATCGGATGCCAGGTCTATAAGATATAGTCAAAAAGGTAAATAGGGTCCGGTTGGATTCGAGTCCGATCCAACTTTTCCATACTCTAACTTCAAACAAAACTAAAGTGAAGTATCTCAAAAGGACCACCTCGTCGCAAGGGTCCTCATTCCATAGACGGCGCATCAATCGGATGTTCGGTCTGTGAGTTATAGCCATTTTAGTGAAATAGGGCCGGTCAGGTCTGGGTCTGGTCTGACCCAACCCGAGGGTCCAGCAGGGGTCCGGTAAGGGTCCCGACCCGACCGTCCCATTAGGGTCGTGGTCCGACCCGATGGTAGGTTCAACTCGGCTGGCACGGGTCCGACCCATAGGTGTCCTGGCTCGTCTGGTGGGGCGCAACCCACATGAGGAACTCGGCCCGTGCGATGTGGGCTGGTTTGCTGGAATGAATGTGTGGCATTCAGTTTTTCTAGCTGGTGGTGCTAGCAGGTGCTACCCCATCTCCTCGTAATGACCGGCATGAGCCATCCGTTTGTGCACCAGTCGAATGGCCCGAGCGGGCTACTCCTCCACACAGCACCGACGGACGCCGCGCCTTCACCTCCGTTGTAGCCATTCGGCCGCACCTCCTTGCCCTCATGGCATGACAGCGTGCCATCTAGAGATTCTATGGGACACCAAAGTCACTCTGGTGGTCCTTTCTTGGAACCATTTGTGCCTATGGCCTCATTAGGTTGCTGACTTCACTTCGAGCCCCACGGATTTCTGTTGCTGACAGGTTGATCAGTTGACTTCGTAGAACGCACAACATCTAAGATCGGCAGAGGGTTCGGGCCTTATTCGGATCAGTCCACGCCCTCCGCATTAGCATTATATCATGGGGAATATAAAAATCATCATATAGATTAAGAATAAGCCCAAATCAAACCCTCAAAACAACCTCCCACAAGATCGAATGATTCACAGATCAACCCGTTAGTCATTTGATCTGTATTCATTGTATTTTTTAAGAACAAGATAAGAGGAATCATTAAACACTTAGAGAAAATAAATCCCCTACCTAGATTTGGTGTTTTAGAAAAAGGAGAAGATCCATGTTCATAGATTTTTTACATTCGTTGGCACTCATCGTCGCCGATCAATATCTGGATCAAATCCTCAAACAATCAGTGCTCTTTTTCTATTCTTCTTTGGGGGGAGATGTCAGCGGTGTTACGTCAGAGGTTTCCCCCACGGTCGTTAATCCATTTTCCAATGCATTTATTAATAAGAGAAAACTATCTTGATGTTGTGTTCATTAATGGGGTTCATTAATGAACCTTAATTATTTAACCATTAATTAAATGGGTTTTTCTGTTACACTATAAGGCCCTAGCCTTAAACATCTCTTAATATTGAATTAAATGAATAATTCACATTGAGGATATTTTCAGGTTTAGAGTTTTAGAGAATTAGGACATAACTATTACATCTCAAAATATTACAAAGTAGACACTTCTACTATGTTTCCATAAAATAAAAACTCTTAAAAAGAAACATGTCTAGTTCCAAGTTTTATATGGCATGACTTTCCCTTGATCCCATCCTTGACCCTATTCCACATTAGGTCCTGTGAAAAACATTTCAAAAAAACTTGGGGTGAGCATAAAGAGCTCAGTAAGGGATACACAAAGAATGAAAACTGTTAGTTTATCAAAACAACAAGTAAACCATGTATACTTTATCAAAGTAATACTTTTGACCTTTATGAAGTAGTATAAACTCTTCACTGAATAAAAGATCATTACTTACCCTTTTGTAACCAAAAGATTACCATAAAACCCATAAAAAGATCACATAACATATAAAGGTAACTTGGGACATAAACATACTTAAGTGGAATAACTATACGGTCGACTTCCATACATATCACTTAATGGAATAGCCATACGGACAACATCCATACAAACTTAATGGAATAGCCATACGGCCGACTTCCATACCCAATGCATTGGAGTTTATAACGTAACCACTCGTCCTGGTATTCATGGCACCACCTTTCATATGGTTTATCACGTAACCACCTGTCAAATGTCCAAGTACCATTATAAAATCATAAGACATAAAATAAACACAATGGAAAGAAAACATTTCCACATTCTGATCACAATATATCACATAAATATATTGACATAACAAATCCATTATAAAAACCATTTTTAATACCAAAATACATAAAATATTATATGGTATTTATTTCATTTAAAAAAACATCACGGCTTGTTGAGGAAGCCAAAGACCAAATAATACTCGCGGCGGCGGAAAAAGGTCGTTGTCACCGCGTACGTTAAAAGAAACATTCCTTTTTGTTGTTTAGTAAAACGCTTCGTATAAAAAGATTCCTTTTGAATAAAATTATAAATCAAAGGGTTTTATACACCGTATAAAATAAAGTTGTGTATAAAACAAAATATGCCTCAATGAAAGGAGATTGAGACGAAGTCCCTTACCTCGGGTCCGACTTGACTCGATCGTTCTTTAACCTCCTGAATAATAAACTTGAGTTAATTTCTACTTTCTTAAGAACATTTTTCAAGTTAATTATTCCTTTTATGTCACTTATTACCAGGTTATGAACACTATGTAATTATTTAAGTTAAAAATGGTCGTTTTGTCGATCCTTGGTACTTGAGTCAAAAATAAACTCTTTATAATTACAAGTTGTTCATGTGGTAAAACATCCATTATATCAAGAATTATATTCATGATGTAGATATCATATATATCATATATATATCCAGTATATACATGAATTTATAATATTACATAATCATTTAGAGGTAAGAAATGAAATGCACCGTTCATGGAGACGGTAAGCCGTACGTAAGCATGAACGCTACTTTCATTTCTATTTAATATTTTTATGGAATGGAATCATAATGATATAAAGGTATATTATAATTCCAGTATAATATCATATATAATACCATTAATTAAATCCTTTATACATCCCACATATCGCATTAATGAAATCAAATCACTTTGAGGGGGCGGTAGTCCGCACTTCCTTAAATGAAGATATCGCGTTTACCCATAATGGAAACCATAAAGGTATTCCCAAAATGAAGAATACAGAAGCTTAAGGAAAACATAAACATATTATATATCATATATAAGTATAGTGTCATCTTAATGGCCACCTTTGAAGGTGTTAAAAGAATATTGAACAATCATCGTTTTGAGAGGCAGAAATTCACCATCCACGGAATTAGTATATTCTTTAACCATTAGATGTAGGTGTGTGTAAATGTAGCTCGAATCCATATTATAAAAATATCCTAGTATATTGAAGATATTGTATTTGTTACAAAATAAATGAATAAAAAGATTTTAGGGGGTTGGAGAAGCAAAATAAAACAAAAGGACTCAAGTGAAGACATTACCTTAAAATCGGGTAACTCCCTTTGGTTTGAGCTCAAAGGCTTCCTTGGGAAGACTTCTGCCCAAATTGAGACTTCACGGAGTAAGAGAGGGATGTGGAGAGACAAAATGATCAGGGTTTGGCAGAGACAAAGGCTTTGGAAGTGTGGGTAAGGAGGTAGAGGTGGGGGCCTTTTATAAGAGGAGAGGAGGGCCACTCTTGGAAAGTAAGGAAATGTTACTTTATTTTAGAATGAGTTTAGGATTTTAATGATCCCACATTGATTTTTTTCGAGTATAAGGTGATAAGGGTTCGAAATCCACCCATACAATAGGTTTTGAACATGTGTAGGTCTTAGATTTTACATTATCTTTCCATTTTATTTAAATCATTAAATAATGTGGTCATCGCTGCATCATCATGATGTCATAAATAATTTAATTTATTTAATATCTAAAAATTATAAAAAAAAAATACTATTATGTACGAAATATTTTTATTTTTCCAATGAATATTTATAGTAAAAAATATGACTTGTATAACCCCATGTAAAAAATGTTTTAGTAAAACATCTCATGTTTGTGTCATTTTTACTTTAACATTTAATAAAAAGTTATTTATGTCATTTCCCAACCAAAGTGGCTCCATGGGGTCCCCAAGTTGACCCATGGATTGTCTTGGTCGTCCATGACACATCCAATGATGGTAGGACATGTTTCAAGCTCATATCATTTTATTAAAACATTATTTTTACCTTAAACTACACTAATTACCTCTAATCGCGATTAAGAACTTAAAAGTTACTATTCACCAAAAAAATTATTTTAATCTCATTGAACCACATTTTACTTCTTAATGACATCCATGTATGTCGGATTTTTGAAAATCAAATCACAGAAGTGACAAAGTTTCATTTAAACGAAAAATCAGTTTCTTTAACTACCACTTAGTGGTTTCACTATTCATCAAAAATTGAATTTTTCAAAAAAATACCAAAACTTCACCCTAAGCTATATTTGATATTCTGAATTCAACAATGATGTCTATTTTACAAAATTCAAATCATATAAGTCACATTAATCAATTTAATAATTAATTCCCGCTGTCATGACAAATAGCGTGTTTCTATGAAACAATAAGTATCAAAAGATTGACACTAGTTTAAGTCCAATTTTAAAGTGAAATTAATTCCAATGACCACCATTGGATTAAATGGTAAAAATATATTCTAATTTAACTTTAAAACCAATTCAAAAGATAATCTAATCATATAAATAAATTAGATTAAAAATAGGTTTTGAATTAAAATACAACATTTTTTCACTATTCATTAAAAAATAAACTTTATTGGAAAAATTCCAAAAATTCACACAAAGTAAATTTTGATGTCCCAATCATAAAGAATAAGTTTATTTTGACAAACATAGCTTATAAAATTGTCAAAATATAGATTTAAAAATGGTTTTCCATAAAAAGGCAGTAAAACAATCTTTTAAAAATATTAGTGTATTTCATGCTTAAGATTGGATTTATTTTCATTTTAAGCCTCTAAAACACTATCTAATTCATTAATAGGAATAGATAAAAATATCTATTATTCATTACTTACTTGGGATGTTACATCCTTCCCCCCTTTAGAAAATTGCATCCTCGCAATTTATTTACTTATCGAATAAGTGGGGGTATTTATCCCTCATTGCATTTTCAGATTCCCATGTTGCCTCTTCAATCATATGGTTTTTCCACAAAACCTTTACCTGATGAATCACTTTATTCCATAACACCTACTCCCTGTGGTCAATAATCTGGACCGGTTGTTCCTCATAAGATAGGTTCTCTTCCAGCTGAACTACCTCTGGACTCAAAACATGAGATGGATCTGGCATGTACTTTCTCAGCATCGAAACATGAAAAACATTGTGTACCTGAGATAAACTCGTAGGTAAATCCACTCTGTATGCAACTGATCCAACTCTCTCCAGAATTTCATATGGTCCAATGAACCTTTGACTCAGCTTTCCTTTCTTACCAAATCGCATCACACTTTTCCATGGAGAAACCTTGAGAAAAACATGATCACCTACCTCAAAAGATAGATCCTTCCTCCGGTTATCCGCATTACTCTTCTGCCTGCTTTAAGCTGTTCTCATGTGTTTCTGAATCAACTGAACTTTTTCTGCCATCTCTTCTACCAATTCTGGTCCCATCAGCTTCCTTTCACCCACTTCATCCCAAAATGGTGGAGTTCAACACCGCTTCCCATATAATGCCTCAAATGGTGCCATTTATATACTGGAATGAAAAATGTTATTATAATAAAACTCAACCAAAGAAAGATGTTGATCCCAAATTCCCTGACAATCCATCGAACAAGCTCGTAGCATATCCTCTAAGGTCTAAATTGTTCATTCTGACTGCTCATCTGATTGAGGATGAAAAGTTGTACTAAAATTTAATTCAGTACCCAACGACTTCTGAAGGCCTTTCCAAAAATTAGAAGTAAACTTGGATCACGATCGGACAAAATGGAGAGAGGAACTCCATGTAACCTGAATATCTCTTTAAGATACAAATGGGAAAGTTGATCTAGTGAAAAAGTATCTCGTATAGCAAGGAAATGAGAAGATTTAGTCAAGCGATCAACAATAACCCAGATTGCATTATTACCTCGAGATGTCCTCGGTAATCCCATGACAAAATCCATGGATATATTTTCCCATTTCCACTCTGGCAATGGTAAAGGCTGAAGCATCCCTTTCGGTAACTGCCGCTCTGCTTTAACCTGCTGACAAGTCAAACACTTCACAGTAAAATCAGCAATATCCCTTTTCATTCCATCCCATCAGTAATACTCCTGCAAATCTCTGTACATATTAGTACTGCCAGGATGAACCGAAAATAGGGAACTATGAGCCTCACATAACAACTCATTCTTCAACTGTGAATCACAAGGCACACATAATCTCTTCCCAAACCTCAAAACACAATCATTATCAATGTTGGATTCAGGCAACTTACCCTTCTGAACCAGCTCTACCGTTTTCTGCAACTCATTGTCTTCCCTCTGTGCTTGCTTAATTCTATCTGATAGGGATGATCTCACTGATACCTGAAACAAAACAGAAGAACTTCCTGCACCAACAACTTCTATTCCAAAGTTCATCAAATCAAAAACCAAAGGATCTCGTTCCAAACGTAGCATGGTTAATGAAGCATTACTTTTTCGACTCAAAGCATCGGCCACTTTATTTGCTTTTCCCGGATGGTAGTGAATTGTACAATCATAATCCTTGGTTAATTCCAGCCATCTCCTCTGTCTCATGTTTAATTCTTTCTGAGTGAATAGATACTTCAAACTCTTGTGATCAGTATGTATTTCACAATTTACTCCATACAAATGATGCCTCCAAATTTTTAAAGCAAAAACAACAATAGCTAATTCCAAATCATGTGTAGGGTAATTTACCTCATGAGTTTTCAACTGACGTGAAGCATAAGCAATTACCTGATCATTCTTCATAAGGACACAGCCAATTCCCTTCAACGAAGCATCACTGTATATAACAAACTCACCATTCCTGGAAGGAAGTGCCAAAACTGGAGCATTCACCAATCTTCTTTTCAACTCCTGAAAACAATCATCACATTCTTTTGTCCAGATTAACTTAACACCCTTATGAGTTAGCTTAGTCATTGGACTAGATAACCGTGAAAAAATTTCAACAAACCTTCGGTAGTAACCTGCCAAACCAAGAAAACTACGGATCTCGGTTACATTTGTGGGTCTTGGCCATTCTTCAACAAATTTTGTTTTAGCAGGATCAATAGTTATGCCATCTTTTGAAACAAAGTGACCCAGGAAAGAAATTTCTTGTAACCAAAACTCACACTTGCTGAATTTTCCATATAGTTTCTTTTCTTTTAAGGTTTGCAAGATAACCCATAAATGACTTTCATGCTCCTCTTTAATTTTATAAAACACCAAAATATCATTGATGAAAACAACCACAAACTTATCCTAGAACTCATGGAAAATTATATTCATAAGGTCCATGAATACAGCAGGTGCATTGGTTAACCCAAAAGGCATAACTACAAATTCATAATGGCCATATCTAGTACGGAACGCAGTCTTCAGAACGTCTGCTTCTTTTACTTTCAATTGATAGTACCCCGACCTCAAGTCAATCTTCGAAAAATATTGAGCTCTCTGGAGCTGATAAAACAAATCATCGATATGAGGCAAAGGATACTTGTTCTTAACAGCAATATTATTCAAGGCCCTATAATCAATAAAAAGTCTCATTGAGCCATCTTTCTTTTTAACAAACAAGACAGGAGTACCCCACGGTGATGTGATAGGTCGAATGAAACCTTTATCTAATAACTCCTGCAATTGTTTCTTTAACTCTAAAAGTTCAACTTGATCCATTCAATAAGGGGGTTTTGAAATTGTCTTAGAATCAGGAACTAAGTCAACGGTAAATTCAACTTCCCGATCATGAATAATACTAGGCAACTCATCAGGAAAAACATCAAGATACTCATTTACCACTGGCATATCATTAATCTAAACAGTTCATTTATTTTCAACAATATGTGAAAGGTAACATTCATTTCCATCTCTTACTAGTTTCTCAACTTCCTGATATGTTATCAAAATCAAGGGTTCATTCTTGTACACAAACTGAAAATCTTTCTGAAAAGAAACCATTTTGGCTCTGCAGTCAATCTTAGCATGATAAACAGAAAGCCAATCCATGCCCAAAATAACATCAAACTCTACTAGAGGCAAAACAATAAGGTTTGCTGGTAGATTCTTTCCACACACAAGGATAGGAAGGTTCTTATAATTCCTTTTTGTCTCAACGTTCCCTCCGGGTGTTTTTACCATAAGTTCAGGATTCATATCTTGAGATGAAATTTCCAATTTACTAGAAAACTTCTTAGAAATGAAAGAATGTGTAGACCATGAATCAAACAACACATTGGCATAATATGAACAAACAAACAGTGTACCTGATGCCACTTCATTCGATGGCCCAACATCTGCTGAAGTTGTTGCAAAGGATTTCACCACCCCTTTCTGCTTGTAGTCTGGCTGCTTTCCCCCAGTCGAGTTATTCATTAGACACTCATTTGCATAATGACCCATTTCATTACACTTAAAACATCTTACCGCTGGCTTTTCATTGCCTGCTTGATCATCTTCCTTACAGTTACGAGCAATATGACCAGACATACCACACCAAAATCACTTACCAGACTTGGATAAACATTCTCCAGGATGCATTTTACTACACTTCTCACAGGATGGATATTTGGTTTTCTTACCTCCTTGCTTCTTTGATGAATTCTTCCCCTTTGCCTGCCAACTAGACCTCTTATTCTGTTGTTTGTCATAGAACACCTAATCATTGGAAAACTCCATTTCCACCTTCTCCACACATCGAACAAGTTTTTCATAACTTTTGAACTCACGAGAAGCTAAAGCCCTTTGATACATTGGCTTTAACCCTGAGTAAAAATGGTTTATTTTACTATCAAGATCTCGTATGAAGTTTGGAGCATACCTTGCCAATTGAGTGAACTTTTCTTCATAAGCAGCCACTGAATCATCCTCCTGCTTCAATTCTAGGAACTGTTTTTCCATCCTAAGATGAACCACCTTAGGAAAATATTTCTCAAGAAACATACCTTTGAATTCATCCCAGTGAAGATCCTCAATCTCATCACTATCCCTGATATTTTTCACCATCGACCACCACTGATCAGCTTCACCTTCAAAACGGTAAACAGCAAGACTAACCTTTTGATGTTCTGAACACCCCATGACATCAAAAATCTTCTCCAGTGCTTTAATCCACCCTTCATCTTGCACGGGGTCAGATGATCCTCTGAATGATGGGGGATGTTGCCTCATGAAATGTTCCACCACTGACATGTTCCTCTGCAGTTGATCTGGCTGATCTCGTGCATGGATACCACCACCATTTATAGCCTGATTCAACTGTGTCATCACTGCAACAAACTGTTCAGTTCCAATTCTGACCATATCAGGTTGCTGATTTAGAAGGTTGTCTTCCTCCTCATGTCGTCCCAACATAGCTACCTTGTTTCCTCTGCGGAAAACCATTCTGAACATAGAAATATATTAGGTGAAGCAACATGGTAATCCGTAAATGCTATATCATTTCAATCATATTATAATTTAACACTTTTCTAACTCCTAAAGTTGTCTAAACCGACCTCTGATACCAACTATAAGGCCCCGGCCTTAAACATCTCTTAATATTGAATTAAATGAATAATTCACATTGAGGATCTTTTCAGGTTTAGAGTTTTAGAGAATTAGGACATAACTATTACATCTCAAAATATTACAAAGTAGACACTTCTACTATGTTTCCATAAAATAAAAACACTTAAAAAGAAACATGTCTAGTTCCAAGTTTTATATGGCATGAATTTCCCTTGATCCCATCCTTGACCCTATTCCACATTAGGTCCTGTGAAAAACATTTCAAAAAAACTTGGGGTGAGCATAAAGAGCTCAGTAAGGGATACACAAAGAATGAAAACTGTTAGTTTATCAAAACAACAAGTAAACCATGTATACTTTATCAAAGTAATACTTTTCACCTTTATGAAGTAGTATAAACTCTTCACTGAATAAAAGATCATTAATTACCCTTTTGTAACCAAAAGATTACCATAAAACCCATAAAAAGATCACATAACATATAAAGGTAACTTGGGACATAAACATACTTAAGTGGAATAACTATACGGTCGACTTCCACACATATCACTTAATGGAATAGCCATACGGACAACATCCATACATACTTAATGGAATAGCCATACGGCTGACTTCCGTACCCAATGCATTGGAGGTTATAACGTAACCACCCGTCCTGGTATTCATGGAACCACCTTTCATATGGTTTATCACGTAACCACCTGTCAAATGTCCAAGTACCATTATAAAATCATAAGACATAAAATAAACACAATGGAAAGAAAACATTTCCACATTCTGATCACAATATATCACATAAATATATTGACATAACAAATCCATTATAAAAACCATTTTTAATACCAAAATACATAAAATATTATATGGTATTTATTTCATTTAAAAAAACATCACGTCTTGTTGAGGAAGCCAAAGACCAAATAATACTCGCGGCGGCGGAAAAAGGTCGTTGTCACCGCGTACGTTAAAAGAAACATTCCTTTTTGTTGTTTAGTAAAACGCTTCGTATAAAAAGATTCCTTTTGAATAAAATTATAAATCAAAGGGTTTTATACACCGTATAAAATAAAGTTGTGTATAAAACAAAATATGCCTCAATGAAAGGAGATTGAGACGAAGTCCCTTACCTCGGGTCCGACTTGACTCGATCGTTCTTTAACCTCCTGAATAATAAACTTGAGTTAATTTCTACTTTCTTAAGAACATTTTTCAAGTTAATTATTCCTTTTATATCACTTATTACCAGGTTATGAACACTATGTAATTATTTAAGTTAAAAATGGTCGTTTTGTCGATCCTTGGTACTTGAGTCAAAAATAAACTCTTTATAATTACAAGTTGTTCATGTGGTAAAACATCCATTATATCAAGAATTATATTCATGATTTAGATATCATATATATCATATATATCCAGTATATACATGAATTTATAATATTACATAATCATTTATAGGTAAGAAATGAAATGCACCGTTCATGGAGACGGTAAGTCGTACGTACGCATGAATGCTACTTTCATTTCTATTTAATATTTTTATGGAATGGAATCATAATGATATAAAGGTATATTATAATTCCAGTATAATATCATATATAATACCATTAATTAAATCCTTTATACATCCCACATATGGCATTAACGAAATCAAATCACTTTGAGGGGGCGGTAGTCCGCACTTCCTTAAATGAAGATATCGCGTTTACCCATAATGGAAACCATAAAGGTATTCCCAAAATGAAGAATACAGAAGCTTAAGGAAAACATAAACATATTATATATCATATATAAGTATATTGTCATCTTAATGGCCATATTTGAAGGTGTTAAAAGAATATTGAACAATCATCATTTCGAGAGGCAGAAATTCACCATCCACGGAAACAGTATGTTCTTTAACCATTAGATGTAGGTGTGTATAAGTGTAGCTAGAATCATTCTTATAACAACATACTAGTATATTGAAGATATTGGATTTGTTACAAAATAAATTAATAAAAAGAGTTTAGGGGGTTGGAGAAGCAAAATAAAACAAAAGGACTCAAGTGAAGACATTACCTTAAAATCAGGTAACTCCCTTTGGTTTGAGCTCAAAGGCTTCCTTGGGAAGACTTCTGCCCAAAGTGAGGCTTCAAGGAGTAAGAGAGGGATGTGGAGAGACAAAATGAGCAGGTTTTGGCCAAGCCAAAGGCTTTTGAAGTGTGGGTAAGGAGGTAGAGGTGGGGGCCTTTTATAAGAGGAGAGGAGGAGCACTCTTGGAAAGTAAGGAAATGTTACATTATTTTAGAATGATTTTCAGATTTTAATGGTCCCACATTGATGTTTTTCTAGGATAAGGTGATAAGGGTTCGAAATCCACCCATCCAATAGGTTTTGGACATGTTTAGGTCTTAGATTTTACATTATCTTTTCATTTTATTTAAATCGTTAAATAATGAGTTCATCGCTGCATCATCATGATGTCATAAATAATTTAATTTATTTAATGTCTAAAAATTATAAAAAAATACTATGATGTAGGAAATATTTTTTATCCTTCCAATTAATATTTATAGTAAAAAATATGACTTGTATAACCCCATGTAAAAATTGTTTTAGTAAAACATCTCATGTTTGTGTCATTTTTACTTTAACATTTAATAAAAAGTTATTTATGTCATTTCCCAACCAAAGTGGCTCCATGGGATCCCCAAGTTGACCCATGGATTGTCTTGGTCAGACATGACACATCCAATAAGGGTAGGACTTATTTCAAGCTCATCTCATTTTATTAAAACATTATTTTTACCTTAAACTACACTAATTACCTCTAATCGCGATTAAGAACTTAAAAGTTACTATTCACCAAAAAATTATTTTAATCTCATTGAACCACATTTTACTTCTTAATGACAACCATGTATGTCAGATTTTTTAAAATCAAATCACAGAAGTGACAAAGTTTCATTTAAACGAAAAATCAGTTTCTTTAACTACCACTTAGTGGTTTCACTATTCATCAAAAATTGAAGTTTTTAGAAAAATACCAAAAATTCACCCTAAGCTATATTTGATATTCTTAATTAAAAAATGATTTCTATTTTACAAAATTCAAATCATATAAGTCACATTAATTAATTTAATAATTAATTCCCACTGTCATGACAAATAGCGTGTTTTATGAAACAATAAGTATCCAAAGATTGACACTAGTTTAAGTCCAATTTCAAAGTGAAATTGATTCCAATGACCACCATTGGATTAAATGGTAAAAATATATTCTAATTTAACTTTAAAACCAATTCAAAATATAATCTAATCATATAAATAAATTAGATTAAAAATAGGTTTTGAATTAAAATAAAACATTTTTTTACTATTCATTAAAAAATGAACTTTATCGGAAAAATACCCAAAATTCACACAAAGTAAATTTTTATGTCCCAATCATAAAGAATAAGTTTATTTTGAAAAACATAGCTTATAAAATTTTCAAAAGATAGATTTAAAAATGGTTTTCCATAAAAAAAGCAGTAAAACAATATTTTAAAAATATTAGTGTATTTCATGCTTAAGATTGGATTTTTTTTCATTTTAAGCCTCTAAAACACTATCTAATTCATTAACAGGCATAGATAAAAATATCTATTATTCATTACTTACTTGGGATGTTACATACACAATAAAATAAATGAGTCATTAAATGACCCTCATTTAATTCTCATCGTTACGTTGCGGTTTCGCCAACTGTCTCTTAACGGTTGAAGAAAAGAATAAAATAACACAAAGAGTTATTTTATTATTTTTTCCAAAATGTCCAAAATTTAACTTTTCTATCTGAACCCTATCGGTCAAAGTTAAGCTTCACCGAAGAGAATCTTGGCACTGCAAATTCAACAGTTCCCTCGAATTTTCAATCCGAGCATTGGGTCAAAAGATAGAAAATACTGCTCGCACGTTTATTGAACGTACCTTAAAAAATTCAAAAATCTATTCCGAGCTCTCTGGGTCTCAAAATCATGTGCCTTTGAATTTCACAGTCTTAAAAAAATATCATATGATTAAAAAAATCATACGGAATTTCTGGGTCTTTACACCAATGCCCCAGCAGTGTTCATGGGACTCATGAACAGGATCTTCTAGCCTTACCTCAATCATTTCATGGTGGTCTTTATTGATAACATCTTGGTGTACTCAGTGTTAGAGGAGGAGAATGCTACACACCTGCAGATAGTCCTGGATAAACTTTGAGAGCACCAGCTTTATAGTGAGCTCTTGATGTGCCAGTTCTAGATTCGGGAGATCCACTTTCCCAGACACATCATCTCGGAGGCTGGAGTTGCAGTGGATCCAGCAAAGATAGAGGCATTGCTTGCATGGGATCCACCCAGGAGTGTGACTGAGGTGCAGAGTTTCTTAGGGTTGGTTGGATACTATCAGAGGTATGTGTCTGACTTTTCCTGAGTAGCAGCACCTTTATCAGCCTTGAAATGGAAGGGACAGTCCTTCATGTGGATGGAGAAGTGCTAGTAGAGTTTCCAGGAGCTGAGACGGACACTGATGAGTGACCCCATCTTGAGACTACCATAAGAGGGCATTGGGTATGTAGTCTTCTTCAACACATCAGGGACCGGACTAGGTGAAAGAGCGTTATCGCACGCGCTCTCAAAAGAACTTTAAAAGTGAGTTACGTTGGATAAAACTCCAAGCACAACACTCTATGAAGCTAATGTTTAGTTTACTTGGTGTAGCATAGGGGGCTAACCAAGGTCGTCTCTCAAAGGAGGAAGTGAATTAAAACATCTTATTAGAGGTATTCTAAAAATAAAATAAAAGAGAATAAAAACACTACTAGAAAAGGATGGGGGTTGTTTATAGTTTATGAATCTAGAAGAAGTTTGCTGGAAGAAGATTGTATTTTTTTTGTTTTTAGTTTTGAAATGAATTCCGATTAAAATAACACAACAAGAAGATGTTTTTTTTTTAGAAAATATTTTAAAAGGCGTAATCGATCTAACTCTACCTCTTCATTTACATATTAATCATTATCATTTAAATGAATATCCACTTAATTATGATCCTCTAATTTGTTAACCCTCGAACCCTACAAGAGTTAACTTAACCACAAAGATGGAATTACTTAAACCCTAGGCTAGCTTCGGAACATGCAATCGCAGAACCCTGCTTTGATTGTTGTTCTAAGGTTAGCTTATGGTCAGTGGTTAATTAGAGCACAAATCCATTCTGGAAATGAGGATGAGTTGTGTTTAGGGATTATATTTGAACTCTACAAATTTATCCCAAGTGGTCTTGTATTACCGATTAAACTCGCACTCTCACAATTTACACAAAATCTCGACCTCGCGTGTTTTTGTATTAATTGTTCAATTGCTTGATTAGTTTCTTAAAATTTAAAAACATAATTCATGGATCATATTAGGTGAATTACAGTAGGCTCAATGATTCAAAATAATTAAATGAAGAGGGTAGAAGATAGATCGATCACTAAAAATTACTCTTCCATGGGTGGCGTAATCATCGTAGAAGCGTTTTGCATGTGCAAAGGTTTATAATGGGTATAACCCAATATCGCTTCTACTCAAGAATTCCAGCCCCAAGAGGAAGATTAAGAGAAGAATAAATTTAAATAAAACAGAGGAAAAGAGAAGAAATAAAAGAAGAACAAAGAAGTTTATTACACAAACAAAACAATTACAACATGAAGGAGAGAAGGAGGCTTCGATGAGAGGATCCTTGCTTCAAGAGCTACCTCTCTTACAATGGTTGGAGAATTTGGTTGAAACCAATTCTCCTCTGCCTCCAATCTCCCAATGCACGAACCAGCCTCTCCAAATGAGAAAATCACTAATTTATAGAGTGGAGGGGAGGCTAGGTTTAAAGTGGTTTCAAGTGTGAATGCAAAATCTCGGCCAAATATTTTAATGAAACTTGAACCGCCCATTTTACCTCCAAAACGCGTGAATTGACCGGCCTTCCAGAAGGATTATTTGTGCCAAATCATGTCCCCGAGCTTTCCTCAAAATTTGGGCTCAATCCAAGCCCGTATGTAGAGGATATGGCCCAAATACAGAACCTTCTCCATTCTGGCGATCCCAGCCCAACTTTGACTTCATGGCCCAATTTCAACAACCAAATTAACTCTTTAGCTTTAGTGTCCTGAATAAAAGTTGTAGATAATTAAGTTAGTAACACTGTTACAAAATTTCAAATTCAAATAATAAATATAAAAATATTTATCTTCGAAATAATACAGTGCACTATTAAGGGTAAAACTGGAATTTTCACCAAATTTTCAAATGAATGATCAAATCCCAAATATTTTATAAATAAACATATTTAACACAATGTGAGGAAATTATATCATTTATTATCAATAAAATATTCAATAAAATAGTGTTTTATCAACTCCCCCACACTTACCCTTTTGCACACCTGGGCAAAACCTCATATCAAGTAAACATCAATATCAAATCAAAACCAATTTTAAAACACATATCTTTAAGATCAATCAATTTCACACCAAGAATAAAAAAGATATCATGCCTCATAAAAAACCTTATTTCAGGTTCTCCATTTATATCATTCAATATATTTCCACTTCATTTATCCACCCATGCACAAAACACTTACCTCGCTTGAATTTTCTCTCATCACTCAAATATCAATTTTTTTGCAATGTCTTTCTCATCCAAACTCATACAAGGGTCACCATAGGCTTGATAGATTCCTACATCGCTACCTGATGTGAGTCAAGGACATATGTTTATCATGAGGACTTTTTAGGGTTGTTCTGTGGCTTTCGGTTGGTAGGATTAAGATGTGAAAAACTCTGAGGCTGAATGAGGAGGGCTTGACTCTTTTAAAGCAAAATTGCATTAATCTAATTTTCACTTAAATATGGTCTTCTCTTCAATCCCCATAGTATCAATTCAGCTCCATCATCGTGAAAAGTCATGAAAGGTTTACACCATTCATCATTTCAGCATAAAAAATGTCAATCTTCTAAAACATGATTTTCTTGAAAGCTCCAGATGGGCACAGCTTTCCACCTCAATTAGAAGCTCCAGAAAAGGCACAGCTTCACTTGTCATGAAAGCTCCAGAAAAGGCACAGCTTTCAATATAATGACTTTCTTTAGAAGCAAACACATCTCTTCAGAATTTAATTTTCCACCCAAAGTATCACATAATGTGGTGGCACAACACAAGACAGCTTCCCCCACACTTAAGCTCAACTAGATTATGCAATTTCACTTCAAGAGTTGGTTGGATAGGGAAAATTGGCTTGTAATGTGGCTTAACCTAACAGGCTGTGCATGGCTTCTAAGGGCTACAAGGATTAAATATTCAAGGTAGGCCATTATAAAAAAGGATTATTTAAAATAGGGGTTTTAATACCAAACAAATGCCTTAATCATTTAAACACAAGTACCTCAAACCCTCAAGTTTTGACAGGAATAGATCAAATTCTGGTTAAATCAAGTATGGTTTGGCTCTCTCAAGAAGTGAGGTGAATGTAAAGAATATGAAAATAATGGTTTAGAAGCCTCACAGGAAAGTGATTTCAAATATAAAGACAGTGAGATTGGCATGGGATTCAAAATTCAGCGTACTTTGCATGAAATTACTAAATATTTGAACTTGAAACAAAGTCATTTCAGCATTCATTTAATCTTAGTTTCAAGGGGTAAATTGTTTCACTTATTGATATGGATTTAAAAATGGTGATGAGAATCATTTCAGCTCAAAAGTTTCAAAAACACACAGAAAATTGTAAAATAAACACACAAATTTTGAAAAACACACAATTTTTTTTTTTGGTTTTTTTTTAACAGGAAAACAATTGAAATTACTAAACTAAAAGGTTCCCTCCCCCACACTTAAAATATTGCATTGTCCTCAATGTGAACCCGTGAGATGATATATGCACATGAAATGCAGAATTTTTAAATAGGACAAATAATATAAAAGTGAAAGGGTTAGGAACAGCCTGATGTGATCAAGTGATGATGGGGTCATGCAGTGTGATAAAATCCACTGCATCAGTAGGATGTCCCTCAATGTATCTCTTCAAACGTTGCCCATTGACTGTAAAGCTCCTTCCAGTGTCCTCTTGTGTGATCTCCACTGCACCATAAGGAAAAACATTAGACACAATATAAGGACCTAACCATCTGGAACGCAACTTACCAGGCATCAACTTCAGTCGTGAACTATAGAGAAGGACTTTCTCTCCAATATGAAACTCCCTTTGTTGGATCATTTTGTCATGAGCTGCTTTTGATCTTTCCTTGTAGAGCCTTGAGTTCTCATATGATGACAGGCGAATCTCCTCAAGCTCTTGAATTTGCAACTTCCTTTGAATTCCAGCTTGGGCCAAATCCATGTTACATTTCTTTATAGCCCAATATGCCTGATGCTCGACTTCCACGGGGAGATGACACGCTTTCCCAAAAACAATCCGAAATGGGGACATACCAATGGGGGTCTTGTATGCTGTCCTATAAGCCCACAATGCATCATCCAAGCGCTTGCTCCAATCCTTCCTATTTGGCTGCACGGTTTTCTCCAAGATTTGTTTCAACTCACGATTTGAAACCTCAGCCTGGCCATTTGTTTGGGGGTGGTATGGTGTTGATGTTTTGTGTGTCACCCCATACTTCCGAAGGAGGGAAGCAAAATTCCTATTGAAAAAGTGTGTCCCTTGGTCACTGATGATGGCCTTTGGTACTCCAAACCTGCAAAAAATCTGTGCTTTGACAAAATCCACAACAACATGAGAATCGTCAGTCCTGGTGGCCTTGGCCTCCACCCATTTACTCACATAATCGACAGCAACAAGGATATACAAGAAACCAAATGAACTAGGAAAAGTTCCCATAAAATCAATTCCCCAAACGTCAAAAATCTCACAGAATAAAATGGGTTGTTGGGGCATCTCGTGTCTTCTTGAAATGTTTCCAGTGTGTTGGCAACGAGAGCATGACTTACAAAATACATGGGAATCATGGAATAAACTAGGCCAATATAATCCTGAGTCTAAAACCTTCCTAACTGTCCGTTGGGGTCCAAAGTGTCCACCACAAGCAAGTGTATGACAGAAATGCAAAACAGACTCAAACTCATGATCGGGAACACACCTCCTAATGACTTGGTCACTACACATGCGCCAGAGGTATGGATCATCCCACACATAATACCTAGACTCACTTTTTAATTTTTGGACTTGATGCTTCTTCAAATTTACTGGGATTTCAGAGCCAACAATGTAATTAACTAAATCAGCATACCAAGGATGCTTACCTGAGATGGTATAGAGATGCTCATCAGGGAAAGTGTCCCGAAGTGGTACCTGGTCCAAGGTGTCACCCTCTAGTGTGTGAGTAAGCCTACTCATGTGGTCTGCCACCAAATTATCTGACCCCTTCTTGTCCTTTATCTCAAGGTCAAACTCTTGAAGAAGTAGCATCCAACGGATAAGTCGTGGCTTTGCATCTGGCTTCTTTAGGAGGTACCTCAAAGCTGCATGGTCAGAAAAAACAACTACTTTAGAGCCCAATAAATATGAACGAAATTTATCTAAAGCAAATATAACAGCAAGAAACTCCTTTTCTGTTGTGGTGTAGTTTGATTGAGCTGAATCTAGTGTCCTCGATGCATAGGCGATCACATGTGAATGTCCCTCCACCCTCTGAGATAAGACAGCTCCAACCGCGAAGTTGGAGGCGTCACACATAAGCTCAAAAGGAATCTCCCACCGTGGGGGTTGTATGATCGGTGGAGTGGTCAGACACTTCTTTAGCTCATCAAATGATACCCTGCATGAATCATCAAAATTGAAGTCAATATCTTTTTGAAGCAATCGAGATAAGGGTAGAGCGATCTTACTAAAATCTCTGATGAAGCGTCGATAAAATCCAGCATGTCCAAGGAATGATCGAACATCACGCACACATGAAGGGTAGGGTAAGGATGAAATGATGTCTACCTTAGATCTATCAACCTCTATCCCATGTTTTGACACTACATGCCCTAAGACAATGCCATGCGCTACCATGAAATGACACTTTTCAAAGTTCAGGACTAGATTCTTATCAATACAACGATTCAACACATTTTCCAAACTACTTAGACATTCATCAAATGAAGATCCATACACTGTAAAATCATCCATAAATACCTCCATGCAGGTCTCAATAAAATCAGAAAAAATACTCACCATGCATCTCTGGAAGGTACCTGGGGCATTGCAAAGTCCAAATGGCATCCTCCGATAGGAAAATGTCCCAAAGGGACAGGTGAATGTAGTCTTCTCCTGATCCTCCAGAGCTATAGGAACCTGAAAATATCCAGAAAATCCATCCAAGAAACAATAGTGTGTCTTCCCAGCTAGTCTCTCAAGCATCTGATCAATAAATGGGAGGGGGAAATGATCTTTGCGAGTGGAATGATTTAGTTTCCTATAATCAATACACACGCGCCAACTGTTTTGTACCCTCATTGGAACTAACTCATCTTTCTCATTTTTAACAACAGTAACACCACTTTTCTTAGGCACAACCTAAATAGGACTTACCCACTGAGAATCTGAAATGGGATAGATTATACCTGCCTCGATCAATTTTTCAACCTCTTTTTTAACAACCTCCAGAAGGGTTGGATTGAGTCTCCTTTGTGGTTGCCTCACCGGTTTAGCTCCATCTTCCAAAAGAATCCTATGCATGCAAATGGAGGGGCTAATACCTGATATGTCAGCCAAGGTCCACCCGATTGCCCTGATGTTCTCCCTCAAAAGATTCAAAAGTTTTTCTTCATGTTCAAAAGAGAGATTGTTAGCAATGATAACAGGTAATTTTTCACCACTTAACAAGTATGAGTATTTGAGATTTGGTGGCAATGGCTTTAGTTCCAGTGATGGTGGCTGCTGAATGGATGGAAGCATGAGTGGCGTAGACATCTGTGCACAATCATACATATCATCTGAATGAGAGAACAATGCATCAAATCCATCAGAAAAATTAGCAGCCATATCATAATCAGAGTATACATGCTCAGAATTCGAATATGATTGGACAAATGAACCAATCCCAAGATCAGAAAGATCATGAATTAAAGGGGATGAAGTAGAATGAGACATCAAGTTGGACCCAATACTCATTATTTCATTAAGAAGTGAATAGTCCCCAAGAGATTGGGAATCAAAAATAGAGGGACTATCACATGGAGACTCAGAATGAGAGAGAAAGAATGCTGAGTGTTCCTCTGGTGGGTACTTCATAGAATCCAGGATTTTAAACCTCACGATTTCATCCCCGAATTCCATGGAAAGAGTACCCTCATGAACATTGATAATGGTCTTAGCGGTTTTGAGGAAGGGTCTACCAAGAATGATAGGGGCATGAGAACTTACCTGGTCATCTTCCATGTTTAGTACATAGAAATCAGCAGGGAAGATCATGTCCTTTACCTTTACCAACACATCTTCAAGGACACCAGCCGGATATGCTGTAGCTCTATTCGCTAGCTACACCACTACCCTTGTAGGCTTGAGCTCACCAATCTGCAATGAAGAGAAAACAGAGTGAGGCATCACATTTATTGAAGCTCCTAAATCACAAAGAGCATCAGAGAAGTGAAACTCCCCTATGGTGCATGGGATGGTGAATGTCCCGGGATCCTTGCACTTTGTTGGCATTGCTAGAGTTGGTGTAATGAGTGCTGAGACATTCCTTCCAAGGTTGATCCTCTCATTTCCCTTGAGCCCTCTTCGATTGGTACAAAGTTCTTTTAAGAATTTGGCATACCTTGGGATTTTCTTAATGGCTTCGAGTAGAGGAATGTTGATCTCCACACGCTTGAATGTGTCCAAAACCTCCTTTTGCATTGATTCTTCAGCCATCTTCTTGGTTTGAACAACCCTGTTTGGAAAAGGAAGTGGTTTAGGAGGAACATCATCAATCTTTTTCTTACCTTTATCTTTCTCCTTGGATTGTTCATCAGTTGGTATGGAATGTGGCTTCTCTGAAGTTGAGGTGAATCCCGGTGGAATGGTAGGTACAGCTGTATCGTTCATTTGCTTCCCACTTCTCAATGTTATGGCACTAACATTCCCCTTTGGATTTGGAGTGGGTTGGGAAGGTAGATTTCCAGAATTCCTACTTACAAGTTCATGGAGGGCGGTGGCAATCTGGCTCATTTGAGTCTTCAACTCCCTCATCTCCGAACCATGACTTTTCAGCTCATTCTGTTGATTAAGAACAATTTGTTTCAAAAGATCATCAGTGTTAGAGTCTACCTTGGGTTGGAGATTCCCTTGTTGCTGACTTGTTGATGTTTGAGCTTCAAATCTCCTTTGGGGTTGTTGGAAACCCTGTTGGTAAGGTGGAGGCTGCTGGAAGTTTTGTTGAAAGGGGGGCCTTTGTTGTTGTCCAGAGCCATACCTCATGTCCAGATGATCTGTCCACCCTTGGTTGAATGTTGGATCGAACTTCTTCTGGAGATATGGTTGTTGTTGCTGCTGCTGATATGGTCTCCCAGGGAACACTGCTGCACAATCTTCTGTTTCTTGGAGTTGTGGGCAACAGTCAGTTGGGTGGCTTGTCTCAGTGCAAATACCACAAGGCCTTGAAGGAGGAGGTAAAGATGGCTTTTGTGCCAAAGCAATCTGCCTTACCATAGTTGTCAATTCTTCTAACTTGGTATCAATCAAATGACTCTCAAGAGAAGAAGGACTTACCTGATGTACTCCCCTAACATGTAGTGTACCTCTATCGCCAAATTGTTGGGAGTTTTGGGCCATCTTGTCAATCAATGCACGTGCGGCTATTGGTGTCTTGTCCACCAATGCCCCTCCAGCTGCGGCATCCACCATGCTTCTCTCCATAGCTGTGAGTCCTTCATAGAAGTACTGAATGAGGAGTTGCTCACTGATTTGGTGATGTGGACAGCTTGCACACAACTTCTTGAATCGCTCCCAATACTCATACATGGACTCCCCTTGTGCTTGCTTGATCCCCGAGATCTCCTTACGAATGGAAGTGGTCCTCGATGCTGGAAAAAATCTCTGCAAGAAAAGACGTTTCAAATCGTTCCAACAAGTTACATCTTCAGGTTGTAAATAATACATCCAATCTTTTGCAGCTCCATCAAGTGAGAATGGGAATGCTCTTAGTTTGATTTGATCTTCAGAGACATTTTTAGGTTTTAGGGTTGAGAAAACCACATTAAATTCTTTCAAATGTTTATTCGGATCCTCACCAGAGAGGCCATGAAACTTTGGAAGTAAGTGAATTAACCCTGATTTTAGTTCAAAGTCCGATTCGAGATTTGGGTATGCAATACAATTTGGTTGATAGTTAATATCAGGTGCAGCCAATTCTCGAATAGTTCTATTAAGTTCATTTCCATTATTATCATCCATTGGTTCCTCTTTTATGTTTGAATTTGAATTGCTTCCAATTTCAATGTTCTGATATTGGAGTAATTCTCCAACTGGTTGAATGTTGAAACTTCCCGTAGACTGAGAATGTCTGATTTGTGCCCTAAGGCTACGTTCAATCTCAGGGTCAAGATCTAAGAGATCTTCGGGATTAGTTCGTGTCATAGATCAAATAAAAATGAAAAGAAAGAAGGTGGACCATAGTAAAATAAAAATGATAAGTTTGAGTTGATGGTCCACAAAGAAGTAGGAGAAAATAAAAGAAGAGGATGAAAAATCAGATTGGGTAAAGAAGGAAGAAAGAAGAGAGGAAAATAATAAAATGTAAAATAAAATAAATACCTCTAGTTGGTTGAAATAATTACTTGCCTCCCCGGAAACGGCGCCAATTTGAAAGAGCGTTGTCGCACGCGCTCTCAAAAGAACTTTAAAAGTGAGTTACGTTGGATAAAACTCCAAGCACAACACTCTATGAAGCTAATGTTTAGTTTACTTGGTGTAGCATAGGGGGCTAACCAAGGTTGTCTCTCAAAGGAGGAAGTGAATTAAAACATCTTATTAGAGGTATTCTAAAAATAAAATAAAAGAGAATAAAAACACTACTAGAAAAGGATGGGGGTTGTTTATAGTTTATGAATCTAGAAGAAGTTTGCTGGAAGAAGATTGTATTTTTTTTGTTTTTAGTTTTGAAATGAATTCCGATTAAAATAACACAACAAGAAGGTGTTTTTTTTTTAGAAAATATTTTAAAAGGCGTAATCGATCTAACTCTACCTCTTCATTTACATATTAATCATTATCATTTAAATGAATATCCACTTAATTATGATCCTCTAATTTGTTAACCCTCGAACCCTACAAGAGTTAACTTAACCACAAAGATGGAATTACTTAAACCCTAGGCTAGCTTCGGAACATGCAATCGCAGAACCCTGATTTGATTGTTGTTCTAAGGTTAGCTTATGGTCAGTGGTTAATTAGAGCAGAAATCCATTCTGGAAATGAGGATGAGTTGTGTTTAGGGATTATATTTGAACTCTACAAATTTATCCCAAGTGGTCTTGTATTACCGATTAAACTCGCACTCTCACAATTTACACAAAATCTCGACCTCGCGTGTTTTTGTATTAATTGTTCAATTGCTTGCTTAGTTTCTTAAAATTTAAAAACATAATTCATGGATCATATTAAGTGAATTACAGTAGGCTCAATGATTCAAAATAATTAAATGAAGAGGGTAGAAGATAGATCGATCACTAAAAATTACTCTTCCATGGGTGGCGTAATCATCGTAGAAGCGTTTTGCATGTGCAAAGGTTTATAATGGGTATAACCCAATATCACTTCTACTCAAGAATTCCAGCCCCAAGAGGAAGATTAAGAGAAGAATAAATTTAAATAAAACAGAGGAAAAGAGAAGAAATAAAAGAAGAACAAAGAAGTTTATTACACAAACAAAACAATTACAACATGAAGGAGAGAAGGAGGCTTCTATGAGAGGATCCTTGCTTCAAGAGCTACCTCTCTTACAATGGTTGGAGAATTTGGTTGAAACCAATTCTCCTCTGCCTCCAATCTCCCAATGCACGAACCAGCCTCTACAAATGAGAAAATCACTAATTTATAGAGTGGAGGGGAGGCTAGGTTTAAAGTGGTTTCAAGTGTGAATGCAAAATCTCGGCCAAATATTTTAATGAAACTTGCACCGCCCATTTGACCTCCAAAACGCGTGAATTGACCAGCCTTCCAGAAGTATTATTTGTGCCACATCTTGTCCCCGAGCTTTACTCAAAATTTGGTCTCAATCCAAGCCCGTATGTAGAGGATATGGCCCAAATACAGAACCTTCTCCATTCTGGAGAGCCCATCCCAACTTTGACTTCATGGCCCAATTTCAACAACCAAATTAACTCTTTAGCTTTAGTGTCCTGAATAAAAGTTGTAGATAATTAAGTTAGGAACACTGTTACAAAATTTCAAATTCAAATAATAAATATAAAAATATTTATCTTCGAAATAATACAGTGCACTATTAAGGGTAAAACTGGAATTTTCACCAAATTTTCAAATGAATGATCAAATCCCAAATATTTTATAAATAAACATATTTAACACAATGTGAGGAAATTATATCATTTATTATCAATAAAATATTCAATAAAATAGTTTTTTATCACTAGGTTGTGTCTTGATGTAGGCACGATCAGTGATTGTCTGCGGCTCACGGTAGTTGAGTCAACATGAGCAAAACTAATAGACCCATGACCTAGAGTTAGTAGTAGTGTTCTATTACTTAAATATATGGTGGAACTACTTGATGATTGAATGGTTTACTATCTACACCGACCACAAGAGTCTCGGGTATATCTTCTCACAGAAGTACATGAACTTGAGACAGCAGCGATGGCTGGAGTTCCTCCAGGATTATGACTTTGATATAGTCTATACTCTTGGGAAGGGGAATGTGGTGGTAGATATGCTCAGTAGGAGGTACGGTTTATAGCTTCTGAGTGAGGCGATGGAGTAGCTAACCGCGATACAGATATACTTTGTAGATGATGATGGAGCAGCTTACCTTTAGTCAATGACTTCCACTCTTCCACTCTTACAGTGAGTTAGGGAGGCACAGCCTGTGGATGTTGACTATGAGGCCTGACGTACTCAGTTATCTATAGGATAGGCTCCTGATGGATTTTTTATTGGTGGGGAGTATGTTATCCTTTTCATAGGATGCACCATAGTAACAGTGACGTTATGGGAGGAGGTGTTGAGGGATCTCCATATATCCCCTTTTTTGGTACATCCTGGTGTGGCGAAGATGTACCAGGACCTCTGATGTCAGTACTGGTGGCCAGGGATGAAGAAAGCGGTGGAATATTTCATTTCACGATGCCTCACTTCTCAGTAAGTGAAGGTCGAGCACCAGGTCCCAGAAATCTTGAAACATCCACTTGAGGTACCGAAATGGAAGTGGTACGATATCTTCATGAACGTTGTGATGGGGTAACCATGCACGTCCAGGGGCCATGATTCTATCTCGGTGATCGTTGACCGACTCACCAAGTCGGCTCACTTTCTACCCATCTAGAAGCAGGGATCGGTAGAGGTCTTGGGACGCCTCTACGTATAGGATAAAGTGTGGCTTCACGGGGTTCCTTCGATGATCATCTTAGTCCATGATGCACTCTTTATATCCTGGGTATGGAAGGGGTTGCAGGAGGCATTCGGGACTCAGCTGCACTTGAGCACAGCTTTTCAACCCCAAATAGATGGTCATATGGAGCAGACTATACAGACCTTGGAGGAAATTCTTTGTGCTTATGTCCTCAATTTTGGTCGTATTTGGGAGGACCACTTACCACTGGTGGAGTTTGCATACAATAACAGCTATCACTCCACCATCGGCATGGCCCTGTTTGAGGCCTTGTACAGGCGGCCATGCAGATCACCTCTATGATGGACAGACCCAGGGGAGTCACCACTCATGGGTCTAGAGTTGGTATGGGCTACCACTGATAAGGTGCAGATCATCCAAGAGTGTATGAAGTCTACACAGAGTAGGCATAAATTTTATTCTTATAGGAGTTGGAGAACCTTTGAGTTTGAGGAGGGAGACCATGTTTTCCTTCGGATATCACCCCAACGAGAATTGTGGAGATTTTTCTGGGGTGGAAACTTATCTCCAAGGTTCATCGGACCTTTCCAAATACTTAGAAGAGTTGGAAAGGTGGCGTACTTTCTAGCTCTTCCCCCACATATGCATCAGTTGCATGATGTTTTCCACGTGTCGTAGCTGAGGAGGTACGTGCATGACTCATCGCACGTCATCAACCGGGGTGAGCTTGACATCGATGATGGGGTGACGTTTACGGAGTTCCCAATGTAGATAAGGGATTGATAGGATCAGGTCATTCATGGATATTCAATTCCTCTAGTGCGCATTTGTTGGCAGGACGGGAATCTCCAGGGGAGCACATGGGAGCGGGAGGCTCAGATTCATGCTCAGTACCCCCATTTGTTTGATTAGCCTTTTTTTGACTTTTAGGGAAGTAAATTCCTAATGTGGGGATAATGTAATGTCTCATAATTTTTGTGTAATTTTTTTTAAATTATATGGAATTATTTCGAGATGACACGCTTTGGAGGAACGTGATTCCAAGACCCGGTGAGCCTAAAATGGAATTTTGACCTTTTTTAAGTTCACTCAAGTAAACGTGCAAGTGTATTTTTCTAACTTTTGAACTAGTATTCGGATCAAAAATATGAGGGAACCATTGAACTAGGAATGTCTGGATTCACCTAGAAAGGACTTAACATCAGCCATCAAGGGTTTAACAGAAAATTTATTTTTTGGACTTTTCATAAAAATAATAAAATAATTTAAAAGGTTATTTTATTTCTTTTCTCAACCATGGAGTGGCGGACAGTGGCACTACGATGTAGTGACAAGGCACATTAAAGGAAGATCCTTAATGAATTGTTTTGTGAAAGCATAACAGAAACTCTGCGATGTGTTTCTTTTTTATTAAGCTAATGTGTTGGAGAGTTGGGAATTAAACTGTAGAATTTACTCTAACGAACCTACGGAAAAATTCCTCTCTAATGATGAACGATGAATGCTGGTAGGATTTCTAGTGATGTCAAAGCCTTATGAAGAACGGGACTGGGAATTGATGAATGCCTTCGACTTCTTAAACTTTCACGGGTGGACCTCTTTGATGTCGAACTTCGATTGAGGTTGGGGGTTTAATTTTGTTAATGCTTCCTTGTTATAATTTCTCAATAACGAACGTGGATTAACCCACAAACTAGTTTATCCGAGAATTGTGTGTCCTTGTAGGAGGGAGTTTCATTTGGGATTTTTATTCAGAATTAATCTTTTGTTGATAGAATGTCATCTCAAGCCTCCTAGGTTTTAAACTTCTAATGTGGAGGGCACTGATCGACACGAACAAGGCCCAAGCCCCTCTGCATGTTCATTCTTTGTTAACGTATTTTTCCAAGATGGTGAAAAGGTGAATTTGAGGACATTGTAGTGAAGAGGGAATTCCCCATAGGTTGTAGGCACAAGCGGCGTGAAGAACAGACCACCAAAGTGCATCTGGTGGTTTGCTGAAGTTCCTGTCAGTGCGCCAGTGGTGGCGGTGGCGGCGGCACACGGTGGTGCGGGCCATGCCTGTGGCTAATGGAAACGACATGCCGAGTGGAGGAGACTGTGGCTACGACATTAGAGACTCATGGCACCATGTTGGCACCCTGTTGACAAGTCAACCCATGGGCTTGGTCTTCGGGTGACGTGGAGGGGTGGCCGGTTTCATTGGCTGCATGTGGTGAAGCCAGACGCAGCTGTGCCACGTCTAGATGAAAGAGTCGGACCTGTGCTGGTGGGTCGAACCCACGCCGGTGGGATGAACTCGTGTCGGTGGGTCGGACCCATTTTGGTGGGTCGGACCTACCCTACTAGTCTAGGCTATATCTGGGTCAATTCGGGCTGACCCAGATAGGATCGGGTCAGGTCAGACCGGACTCGAACCCAACTGGGCCCCATTTCACAAAAACACTTGTATCTTGCAAACCGGGCATCCGATTGACGATCCATTTGTGCCGTTGGGACCCTCTCAATGATGTGGATATTTTGGAATACTCTATGTAGGATTTCATGGAAGTTAGAATTCTAAAAATGGCTTGGGGAGGGTTTCTCCCAAGATTAAGCGTGCTATGTGCGGAAACCCTGTGGTTGGTTGAGACCTAGAGACTACTGACGAGAAACCTTGTGTATATCGGATACTATGGCCCAGTGGGAAGTGGATTCTGTGTGAATCAATAGGACCATGGTCGAGAGAGGTTTATGTATGACCCTACAGACCTACGATACTCGTTAGGTGGAGTGCCTTAGTATGGTCATAGGTGGGAAGTGGCTTTTGTGTGACCCAGCATGCCGATGGTGGGGAGCAGCTTCTGTGTGACCCAGCATACCCACAGTAATCATCAAGGATGAGTACCATAGCAGTCCCAATGTTAGTCGGAAGTGTCTTCTGTGTGACCCCATAGGCCTGATGTACTCATTGAGGAGGAGTTCTCCAGCATCCCATGATGTTCGATGATGTGACTAATGGTTCTACTTTAATACTATATAACATACCAGGTGTGAGTTGTCTTGCTTCATGATCATTCTTGGTGATCGTGTTTGTGGTTTAGTTGTGGATTTATTTGTGGTCTTTCTTTTGTTGTTTTGGTGTCCCTACTGATTATTTTTTTACTCACTCCTACACGGGCTTCGCTCGCACGTGTTGTGTCTAGTGTATATGACCGCTGCTTTGACACAGGACTTGGTGGCCCAGGACCCGATGGTTCCCAGTGAGACCAGGTAGATGGGACGTACTTATATGGATTCTAGTAGCTACTTTGTACTTACCCATTAGGTGGGGTTTTCAGCGGATGGCCATTCAGAGTTCATTTTACTTTCCCATTTTTCGGTTAGACTTTTGTTGGGTTTGTATTCTGTCCCATTTGAATTTCAATTGTACTTTCACTCAGTGGTTATTTATAGTGGTATGCTTGTCTATTTTTTCATCTTAGGGATGTGGTTGTGTGGGTGTGCATGCACATAATCAGGAAAATGACTCCCATTTGCAGATTTATGCCTTCGGCACTAGTCACCAACCCTTGGGCCTCAGGAAGTGGGCTTGGGGTATGTCACAGCGTTGGCCCTAGGGGATGGGTCATGAAAATTAAATTAATTATAAAATTATAATTAAATATTTATGACTTATAAAAATAAAAACACTTAATTTATCATTTTTAAAACATTTATTTACTTATTCCATGAAATAAATATATCATATTTTAAATCATAAGATATTAAGTTTTATTTGTACTTTCAAAGGTTAAGTTATTTTATTGGACTATTTACTATTCATAAGAGTTATGTTACTATTCCAAAAGGTCATGTTACTATTCTGTCGGTATAGGTTCCTTAATTTCTAGAAATGCCTCTTATTTCATTCAATCTTCATTTATAAAGTTTTTATTGTGTTATTTATATTATTTTTGGTGATTTATGTTTTTTCAAATTATTATAAGAAGGGTTAAATTCCATTGATAAAAGTATTGTTATATTATTTCCCCCTTTTGAAATTTCTCCCTCAAAATTTCATTTTACATAAACAGGTGACAGTACTTCTCCTTCATCACCTCCTCTGGTTCCAAAGTCACTTATTCATACTTTTGGTTCTTCCACAACACTTTGAAAAGGTTGTTTGTCTTGTTTCATAGAACCTTATCTCTCTGATCCAGAATAGTTTTCTACTTCTACTTGTGTGAGAGATCATCCTCTAGTTGTACCACATCTGAGTTCAGTACATGTCAGGGACCTGGTATGTACTTCCTCAGGAGAGATGGATACAACACATCATGAATTTGATCCATACTCGGTGGATGTGCAATAGGATAGTCCACTAATCGTATGTGATCAAGGATCTTAAAGGGGCCAATATACCCTAGGCTAAGCTTTCCTTTCTTTCTAAACCACATGACTCTTTTCAATGGTGATATTGAAAGGAAGAATTTATCTCCCACATCAAAATCCATGTACCTTCTATGGTTGTCAGCACAACTCTTTTTCCGACTTTGGGTAGCTTTGATATGTTAATGGATTGATTGAACCTTCTCTATCATTTCTTTCACAAGATCATGTCCAAGTAGCTTTCATTCACCTACTTCATCCCAAAAGGTTTGAGTTCTACATCACATTCCATTCAAATCTTCATATGGATCAATCTTAATAATTGAGTGGAAGATATTATTTTATGAGAACTTGATCAATGGAAGATGTTGATCCCATCCACATTTGAATTCCATTGAGAAGTCTCTTAGAATGTATTTATGAGTATAAATAGTCCTTTTAGATTTTTCATCAGTTTAGAGGTGATAGGTCATGCTGAAATTCAATTCAATACTCAAGGCATGTTGGAGACTTCTCCAAAATTTAGATGTGAACCTTGGATCACAATCAGGGAAGATTAAAAGTGGTACCCCATTTATCCTCACCAATTCTTTCACATATATCTTGGCATGTTGTTCAGGTGAGAAATTGTACCGTATAGAAATAAAGTGGATAGTCTTGGTGAGTTGGTCCACCACAACCCATATTGCATTATTTCCTTTGGATTTCTTCGAGAGATAAGTGAAAAATTCCATAGTGAAATTCTCTCATTTCCTCATGGGTATATGTAATGGTTGCATCATCCCTTTAGACATCGGTCACTCTGCTTTAACTTTATAACATATCAAGAACCTTGAGATATACTTAGCAATCTCCTTCTCCTTGTTGTCCCATCAGAAGTTTTCTCGGAGATCATGGTACATCTTGGTACTTCCAGGATGAATGGATAAAGGTGAGATATGTGCATTATCAAATAGATCACTTTTTATCTCAGGTGATTATGGCACACTAAAACCTATTCCAAAATAAATCATAATATTATCATCGATATGGAACTCTTTAGATTTCCCTTCCATTACTGCATTTACCTTCTTTTGTAACTCTAGACCATACCTTTGTGCCTCATTAATCTTATCTTGGATTGATGGTTGAGAAATCATTTGGTAATGGTAAGATGTATTCCATTATATTATGATTTCCAATTCCATCCTTTGAATTTCTATGATGATAGGGTCTTTATCAATCCACAACATAGATAGATTAACAGGTTCTTTTATGCAAAGAGTATCATCTACCCTATTCGCCTTACCAGGATGATAATGGATAGAGTAATCATAGTATTTCATTAGATCTAACCATATACTTTGATACATTTGAGATACTTTTGTGTCAATATATACTTTAGGCTCTTATGATTGGGATATATGTCAGATGTCTCACCATAGAGGTAGTGCCACCATATTTTCAAGGCAAAAAATCACAGCTTCTTGCTCCAAATCATGTGTTGAGTAGTTCTGATCATGTATCTTCAACTACCATGAGGTATAGGCTACCAATTTATCATTTTTCATGAGTAAAAAATCCAATCCTTTCTTTGAAGCATCTCTATATATCACAAATCATTCTCCACTTTTTAGTAATATGAGTACAGGTCTAGGGATCAACCTTTTCTTTAGTTCCTTGAATCTTTCTTCACATTCTTCTATCAAGACTTAATTTACCCCTTTCCTTGTTACTTAGTTATAGGTCAATACAATCATGATAAATTTCTCACAAAACAATGATAGTACCCTACTAATCCAAAGAAACTATATATTTCCATGAAAATAGAGGGTCTGGGCTATTTTTCAATTGCCTTTGTTTTTGAAGGGTCTATAGAAATTCCCTCACTTGTGATCACATGTCCCAAGAATTTGACTTGCTGCATCCAAAAAACACACTTGTTGAACTTGGTATAAAAATTATTATTCCTCAATTTAGCCAACACAAGCCTTATATGTTCTTCATGTTCCTCCTTTATCTTAGAGTAGATGATAATATCATTGATAAACACTACCACAAATTAGTTGAGGTAATTTCTATAAACTTTATTCATCAAATTCATGAAGATTGTAGGGGAATTAGTAAGTCTGAATGGAATCACTAAAAACTCATAGTGCCCATACCATGTATGAATGGAGGTCTTCTAAATATCTTCCTTCTTCAAATTTAGCGGATGATATCCAGAATGAAGATCCACCTTTTAGAAGTATTGTGCTCCTCACAACTGATGGAACAAGTCATAAATCCTTAGAAGAGGATACATGTTGTTTATGGTGATATTATTGAGTTTCCTATAATTGATACACATATGTATTGATCCATTCTTCTCCTTTATAAACAGTATTGGAACACCCAAAGGGGATGAACTAGGTCATATGATCCCTTTGTCCATGTTCTCTTACAACTACTTCTTTAATGTCTTCAGTTCGATAGGGGTCATCCTATATGAACATTTTTATATAAGAGTAGATCCGAGTATGAGTTCTATGGATAAATCTACCTCGAAATAAGGAGGAAGTTTGGGTAACTCTTCGAGAAATACATCATAGTATTCCCTAATAATGGGAATTTCCCCTAGGTTGATACCTTCCTTTGACGCAACCATTTAAGCGAGGTATTATTTTTCATGTGGAATCAACACCTACACCATTGAAGGATTTTCCAAAGGATATTCATGATCTTCCTTGATTTTTTTAGAGGACCATCCAATGGTTCTAAATATAAAAAGATATTTCCTTTTCCTAATAGTTTATATGTTCTCTATATAATGATATCCAATCCATTACCATTATAGCACCAAATTCCAACAAGGGAAGAATCACAAGATTCACTGGAATAATCTTCCCACATACACTAACTAGAGAAGAATCCAACACTTAGGCTGTAATTATTTCACCACTTGGTGTTTTTATAGATATCTCTACTTCATGGTTTGGTTCTTAGATTCAATAGTTTTAGAAAATTTACATGATATAAAGGAATGCATAGAACTAGAATCAAATAAGACTTTTTTTCATTCTTGATTGAATAGGAAGTGTACCTTGTATGAATTCATTTTATTTTTACACTTCAGCAGTAGTGATGGAATAAGTCTTACCTTGTTCCTTTTTCATTGGTGGATCATGACACGGATGTCCCTCAAGGAATCTAGGTTTAATACACTAGCTTACATAGTGCTCTTGATCCCTATAGTTATAGCATTGGACCATGGGTGGTTCTCTCCTTTCCTCTATTGTATCAGACATCTTATTTATTTCTCTTCAACATTCATGATCTTTGTGTCCTTCTATTATACACTTATAGCATTTCCCCTTCCCTTTGAGATAATTCCCATGATGTTTCTTCCCATATTTTTTACATGTGGGTGGTTTTGATTTCTATCTACCTTTTTCTTTAGATTCCCTAGTTTGAAACTACATCTTTGATTTCTTATCATGATATCCATGGGGTTATTTTCCAAAATCCATATCCACATTGAGAGCACATTGAAAAAATTCTTCATAACTACCAAAGTCTCAATTTTATAGAGGCTTTCAAAGGTGTGGTTTTAATCTACTAATGAATCTATCAATTTTACAATCATTGTTGATAACAAAACCTAAAGCATACCTTATAAGCCTTGTGAAATTTTCTTCATATTCCATGAAATATTTATCTTCCTTTTGACTAAGATCTATGAATTCTATCTCTATATTTTTATGAATACTTTTAGGTAAATAATTGTTAAGAAACATTTTCTTAAAATCTTCCCACTCCATCTCTTCAATTTTTTCCTTCGGTGTGGTGTTCTTAATCAAATCCCACCATTGATCAGCCTTTCCATCTAAAAGGTAAACATCCGGAGTCACATTCTATGTCTCAGAATATCGAAGAACAAAAAAGATATTCTCCATTGAATTGATCCACTATTTTGTGACAAGTGGATCTGAAGATCCACTAAACATCGGTGGATATTTCCATATAAAACACTCGATATATGGTTGCTCTCTCTTATTTGAAGGAGGATGTTCCACACTGCAAAACAAGGGCGTGATGTCGCTCGTTGAATTTGTCACGGGAGAATGGAAGAAAAACCCTAACACTGCAGATCCGGGAATCACTTATGCTAGGTCTTTCGCCGAAGTAGTTGTAGGTAGATTTCCTCACTCTGAATCAAAGACCTCTGATATCATTTCTCCAAAAACGTATCAGTATAGAGGTTTATCAGCGATTGCATTTTCAAAAGATGAGGTACTCAATATTTCCTCTGATCTTTGCTTTGTGCTTGTTGGAAGTTTTTTCAAGAATCATCCCTCGCTTATAATTCTGCGCAAAACACTGGAAAACATCGGTTTCATTAATTTTCATATTGGTCTGATGAATTCAACGCATGTTTTATTTCATTTTTCTTCGGAAAACGACTATTATCGTTTCTAGACTCGGGGCTCTTGGTCCTTTGGAGGGTCGTTTATGAAAGTTTTCAAGTGGTCTCTGGACTTCGACATTGGTACTGAACCTCCTATCGCTCCTGTTTGGATTGGGTTCCCTGGTTTACCCTTGCATATTTTCAAATAGCGTGCTATCTTTGCAATTGATAATCTATTTGGAATTCCAATTAGTCTTGAATTAGCTACCTTGAATCTATCTCAACCTTCAGTGGCTAGGATTTTCACTGAAATTGATATCTCGCGCGAACTACCTTATCGTTTCTGGATTCAAAATGGAGATTATGGTTTTATTCCGGACGTTGTTTTTGAGAATGTTCCATCTTACTATAAATGTTGTTCTAGAATTGGTCATTTGATGACTGACAGTGAGTCTCAAAAGCTTGAACCTCATCCACCTCATTCCAGGCTCATTTGGGTGGAAAGGAATGCTTCCAAAAAGGATCAAACAATAAGGACTGCTGCTAAAACACCACCCACAAACCCCATTGATATACCTAAGACTATCACTAAGACTTTTTCCTCTAAGGGAACTCTATACAACCAAGAATATAGGACAGACACTCCTTTGGAACAGGGTGAGCATTCTGATAAGGACAATACAGGTCTCATTCATCCTTCAAAAAATCCCAATAACCATAATATGCTTCTTTCACCCCTGATTGAGGAATAGGAGAAGCACCTTGAAGTTAATTAATCTCAAAATAAGGATAAAATGATGCTTCTAATACGGAAATCTCCTCTCAGTAGGATGACGATCATCCTATTCATATTGAAGAAACCTATTTAAGTTCAAGATCCAGAAAAGGAAAAAAACCATGCTTGATGCTGATGGATTCATCTCCCCCAATCCTAGAAAAACTAGAAAGCGTAGAGACTATTCCCATATGGAAAGAACTATTTTTACAAGGTCTCTGTCTCATGCCAAGATGGAAAATTCTGATCCTCCAGTGTCCCCATTACTGGGTGATGTCACTTCACATCCCATAACTGTAGAACAATCAGATTCTTCTTCTCAATTATCTGACTCAGATTGCTCCGAGAGTGATCCTAAAAATCACCCAACCTATAGGGATGCATTCCAAATTGATAAGAATTTGGATATTTTTGAGGAACTTGGATCTTGGATGGATGATAATGATGGACATGCATTCTGACAATACAAGAATGGGGAAATGACGGCTGACAACTATTTACAGCTCAGGAAGATAATGTTCCTTAGAGTGGTGGATGAATTTAAAAGGAATCCCCATTTTGAATTCAATGTTATTCCTTGGGAATAATAGTTGTTTGAAAACTATCCTTTATGATTTGATGTTCTGACTTTGACTTTCATAGATCTTGCTTGGACTTTGAGGACTCTTTTCAGTTTCTATCTCCATTTTAAATGTATGTCATGGCAGATTGTATTCTTGGATTTCTCTTTGTTGGTTTCCTTTTTTCTGTCATTTATCAGACTTCCCAGGTGCTCTCAGAGACATATAGATCATTACTATTTTTTCTCACTGCTGGATGTGTGGTTCAGCAACATGAAGCAGATTCTTCTTGACTCCTCGGGTCTGGTCTGCTTGGTTAGTTGGGAGTTGATTGGTTCTGGAGCTTTCTATCCTTATCTTCTTGTGGCTTAATTAAAATTGAACTTCTTTAGACTCTCAGTTTATACTTCTCTTGTGTAGGAAACATATTCACATGTTTCATTTCTGATGTGGGGTGCAAAGGTGGTCATTATTGCCGGTAGTTTTTCTAGGTTTTGATGGAGTTTCCAGAACCATTTTTTTGTTCCACTGGTTTGATGCGGACTGCAGTACAGTTTGAGCTTGGATGGTCTCATTATGGAAAAGAAGAATTTTCTAATGAAATAAAGAGCAGGTCTGGAAAGTCCTTTTTTTCTCCTCTATTCTTCATTGTCTAACATGTTTGTCTCTACAACTTGGTGATGGTGTAAGTGTATTACACCTCATGTTTCCATTGTAACATTTTGATTTAATAAATTCCCGAGGCATGGACTGGTTTTCAGTTCAAAAAAAAGGATGATGTTCCACATTATTCAGGTTATTGTTCATAACCTAAGACAGTTGGGTAAAAATCTCCATAGAATTTTCAAATCCACCTCCCAAGGAATTGGTATGTCATTCATGAAATCACTAAATTGTCACTTGCATGGGTTATTTCCATGGTTTTTCCTAGCTCCCACCACTTTCTAAAATAGAAAAGGTTAGAACAAAACATAAGTCAACAAGTCATGAATAAATAATTTATTCCTTTGTGCAGTTAAGTATAAAGGCATATATTATGTAATCCATATGTTTAAATTTTTCTAAAACAATGCTTCTTGGGTTCTTACATTTTTTTAGTCTCATACTAAGGGTTGAAACCTAAGTTCTCTAATCCTAATTTCAAAATTAACTAAACCATCCTCTGATACAAACTATAGAGACCCTACTATTCTTACATATCTTATTAAATAATTTCATAGGAAACAATATAAAATAATTTCACAACCAGGATCCAAAGGTTTAGTGTCTTAGTAAAATTAGGATAATACATGAAATTTACAAAATTAAACATAATCATTTATTGAAATATTTCTTCTATAGCTTCTTATTGGACCTCATGTTCTCCTTAGTATAAGTAATCAGGTGAGGATATACATCAAGGATAGGGGTGAAATAAAATCCAAATAAGAGGATAGATAAGAACAATACTCAATATATATAAGAATAATCATTTTCATCATAATATAGACATCAGATCATAATCTGGGTGGGAATATTTGATAAAGGCTTGAAATGTGGCAATGTATAAAAATGAAACATCATGTACTAGTGGTAAAATACCATGCATACATCACTTTATCTCATGAGATACATACCATAACCCAATTCATTAAAGCTCTATATAATTTTTATAGCACCTGTCACATCATATCATTCACATGGACTATATAATTCTAGGTGCACTCGTCACATCACAACATTTACATTATCATGCATGCCACATAAAATGTATATCAATCTTGTACAAAAAATAACCTATAAAAAGTAAATGGGTTTCATAAAGCATAAATTCCAAGATAAACATTGGGTTTACTAACATAATAATTGAATAACATACTTTTTATAAGAATCATTAATCTTGAGTGAAGAAGAATCAATATCTAGATAAATAAAACATGTGTTTTTTGAAGAAGAATTATTTTGGGAAAATATTTTATTTTATCATAAGATCATATTGGAAACATGTATATCTATAAAAGAAAATTTAAGGATAAATAAATGTTATGTCAATAAAATTAATGGAAAATCCATACTGAAATTGGAGTAAAAGATAGAAAACCTAAAGAAAGAGAGTTTGGTTCGAGAATTCCCTTTACCTTATGTCTGAATTCTCTCTTCACTTTAATATCATGGATAATAAATTTAAATTCATTAATTAACAAATTAAGAAACATTTATACATTAATTTTATTCATTATAGTTTTATTAATTCCATTTATGGGATTTTTTATGAGTTATATAGTTTAATTTCATAGTTCGGAAGTGTTCATTTTCATTGTTTTCGTGATTGGTTTACTTGAAAATGAGTATGGAAGTTTATGTAGAATGGGTATAATTTTCCATATTTGATAATATATGTTATTAATGAACATAAATGGTTTTAAATGGTTATATATACCATTTTTTTAAATTCCATGAGGATTAATCAGTAGAAAAATAGTTAATGATAATTGTTTGGGTTAATTTTGGTAGTTTTCGGTTACAACAAACTCGATTTCTTTTATCATTTAGTATTATGTAAATATTTTAGTTACAGAACATAAAAAGGATTATAAAATATATTTTATATTATTTAACAACCATTTTAGTAATTTTATGAATATAATTGAAGGTGTTAAAGGAAAATTAAAATGCATCTTCCACGATGTCGATAAATTGACACATCACGGGTGATGATTTCATTTTTAGAATAAAAGAGAGCGAGAGAGAGAAAGTAGTTTGATGATGGATAACACATTAACATGATATAATTATAGTATATAAAATATAATGGAGTCATAATTAACATTTTGATAGATGAGGTGAGGAGAGAATAAAAAAAGAAAAATAAATTAAAAGAAAAAGGAAGATGATTTTACATCTTAAATTTCCCCTCTTTGAGAACCTCCTTAAGGAAATATTTTTAGTTTTTTGATGAGACCAATGAATCCTAGACATGGTAGAGGGGATTTTAAATATACCTTATCAGAATTTGTATAAGGGTCAAAGCTTAAGAGGTGTGAGTAAAAGAGGTGGTGAGGGTGGTATTTATAGTAGATGAGAGGGGTGTTTTCTCCTTATTTTATTCATTAGTTTATTATATTTCCACAAGACAAGAGATAGTGATGATTCCAGGAATAAATATAGTAAATAGAGAATAATATATCGATATTATGATTCTTACATCATACATAACTCAAGTAATAGTGTATTTAACTAAAAATGTTTATATGCCATAAATTACTGTATTTTACTATTCACCCAAAATTCAAGTATTTCAAAAAAAATCCCAAAAATTCACCCTAAAAATTTTTAATGTGTAAATTTAAAAAATTTACTCTATTTTATGAAAATAATTTTATAAATGTGATAAATATAATTTATAATTAAAACCATCATTTGCTCGAAAAATACATATTTTAGAGTTAACACTGATTTTCTAACACTTTGAAAAAATAGTTAAGGTCTCATAAAATTGTCTTATAATCATATGACAAAAAAATATTAATTTATGAATATATTTTATGAAAATATATTTTATTTTAAAATATTAAATTAATTATAAAATTTTAATTAAATATTTATGACTTCAAAAAATACCAACACTTAATAAATCATTTTTAAAACATTTATTTTATTATGGTATGAAATAAATATATCATATTTTCATTCATAAGATACCTAAATTTTATTTTTACTTTAAAAGGTTAATTTATTATTTTATGGGATGATTTACTATTCATAAGTGTCGGGTTACTATTCCAAAGGTCAGGTTACTATTTCAATGGTATATGTTCCTTAATTTCTAGAAATACCTCTTATTTCACTCATTATACATTTATAAAGTGTGTATTGTGTTCTATATATGATTTTAAGTTATCTATTCTATATTATATTACTATATGAGGGTTCAAATTCCATTGATAAAAGTTTGGGTTGTTAAATTATAAGGGGGACCTTTATCAATGCTTTTGTTAGGGTTATTAAAGGGGCAATCTATTAATACATTTGTTAGTGCGTAAAGAGGACATGACAGATGATACAAAACTGATAGATCTAATATTTCCACTATTTTCATGTCTATATCAATTATTTAAACCCCATACAATTAAAAATATGAGATTCATATCACTGTTTTTTGATTTTAGGGATGTTTTGAGCTTGAAATTGAAAAGTGCACAATTCTAGAATTTTAACTATTTTCAATTACTTCTTTATTTCAAGAATATATTTATACATATTGATCCAAACCAAGTTATTATTATTTAGGCTTCCTATTTTCGTGGGTTATATCATTTTATAATGTTCCAAGTCTTTATTCAAACATATGGAGGCCCAAATAAATCATTCTTGGTGGAATATTGTTCTAAACTGTTGAATGGACCCCGCCTCATTGATTGAGGAATAAATTGGGATAAAATACACAAAATGATATGAATCTTCATGGATATGAAATATTACTAAATGTTTCGGGTGAATGATGACTTTAAATGGAAATTTCACTCCTTAATATATTCTTTGAACGAGTCAAACAAGAGGAATATGAAAGATCACTTTGGTCAAAAAGAGTTTTATTCAGTAATTAAATCATGTATTTTAAATAATTTATCCAAAAGATATTAAATTTTGAGGGTCTATATAGGATTCAATTTCAAACAACTTTCTAGAATTACTAAATAAAATATTTGTCCAGGAGGAGTCCCAAAACAAAGCTAACATTCGGGATTCAGAAACCATATAGAAGATTTCCACCACCTTTTTCATCTTTATATTCCCTTCATCATTTCATTTCATGGGGTTTTTGGATTGAAGGAGGGGGATGTATTGGAAAATATATGTTGGATAAGAGGATTTACATTAATTATAATCAAGGAATTAAGGTTTAATATCCAAATGGTGGTAGGCAGTAAAGATCGGAGGATAATTCCCCTTTTAACTTTGTGTTTCTCATTGTAAACTCTTTTATTTTGAATTATCTTGGAAACTATTTACTTTATGGAAGGAGGATATATTTCATTATTATTTTCATTTTCATCTAAATTATTATTTATTTCTTATCAAATTATGGAAATAAATTTGTCACTCTCATTGTTTAAATTTCATTTGGTGTGGTCTTGCCTTTCAGGACAATGAGTTTAATCTATTTTGGTTGTTCAGAGGTCTTCGAGTAATCAGATCACTTTCATAAGAGGATAGACACCCATATTTGAGGTATCAATATGGTATGTAGTTAATTTAGGTGTATAATTTTAGGTATTGAGTTATACTTTGGATAATTTAATTAGAATACATTTGTAGACAATGATAATGGGACTGTCTTAGGATTGAATCTTGTCTACTCATTATACCTTTAGTTTGTTTTTTCCGATCCTACTTGCTTCTGATTTATAATCACTAACATAGATTTTTCATTTCTTTCTGATTTAATGTAAATTAAATTTTCTTAAACAAATTTAATGTCCCAATTTTATTTTTAACATTAAAAAAAACAAATTAACAAAGTGTTATTTTGACAACTTAGCTTGCAACCTCATCATGAGACAACCCTGTGATCACCATTGTCTTGAATTTTTAAGGGGGGAAACATTGAAGGATGTTTTGTGAAAAAACCACAAAATAAATTTGGTATTTTTTTCAAAGAGTTTTCCTAAGTTTTTATGATTTTTTTCATTTATATGACTTTAACCACTAATTTAGAGTCTTAAAAATGGATTTTCATAGTTTTTACTTTTATACTTGGAATGATTATGAAAAATATGAGGAGCCTAGTCAAGATGAATTTTTTAAATTTAAATTCCAAAAAAATACTCTTGAAATGAAATAATGGAATTTTTTGATTCAGAATAATATTCAAGAAGAATGAAATTGGGAATTCTTACCAACACTTTAAAATAATTGAAATAATTGAAAGCTCAAAAAGATGATCAGGAAAGCGAAAATCTTGTCCTACAAACTTTTGATATTAAATAATTTTTTCTGGATGAGTTGAAAAATAATTTTTAATATCTATTTTCAAATTTTAATGAATAAATTATCACCAATTCACCAATTGACATGTATTTTTGAAATTAAAAGTATTTAGAAAAGTATTGTAATGACTTTGTTGAAAACGAAATTTCATGAGATGCCCCACTTTATGAAATAAAAAATTAAGAACATTTGTATGAAACTTTTTCCAATGATTTAGAGAAACTTGATCCATTAATTTTGGAAAATCATATGGAGGAACTTGAGCAACTGGCCACATTCAATACAATAGTTTTTGACTCCAAGAAATAGTTGAAACCTAAGAATCCATAGGGAGAATTCTTAATTTTTTATCCATCTTTTCCAGAATATTTTGATAGTAAATTTCATACAACTTCTCCCTATATAGATTTAACTCCCACTACTTCTAAGTAGACTTCTGTTTTAGATAAAGAGGACATGGATAAAATACAATAAATAATGGTGTACTCGTTTGAGTACACTAGTATACATGAGTATGTTGGTAATGAGCTAATTTTTAAAAAAGAAATCAATTTTGAAGATAAAATTAATGATAAACCACATCCTAGAATTACATTTCAACAACCGGTATAGTTTTTATGTGAGGATAGGGTCTTTTTAAATTTCCCTTATATTTTTTTCCCTCTTACACTACATCATTGGAACCATAAATACATGGAAGGGAATTTGAAGAAAAAATATTTTTGGAGCTTCTACAATATACGAGACCTAAAAAATATTAAATAAATTTCATTTCACTGGTTCATGAGTAAGAAACTACACACACATTTATATTGGGGATAATCAGCTGGAACTGCCTGACTAAAGGTAGTGAAATTATAGCACCCACTTGGGTGTTCAAACCAAGACTCTTTTCCATTATCTTTCTTTTTATTTTTATTAAATTTAATTCAATAAAATTTTGATGATTTGTTTTTTTCATGTAGTTTTCAATGTTGAGGCTTTTAGAAGGCTTGATCAAGGCTTCTTCTAGTCAATAAAAATCAGGTTGTGACTTTCCTTCCCACTTTGTTTTGTTATGCCTTAAATGTTTTATTTTCATTTCTCATATAATATATGCACAATGAGTAAATTGTAAAAAATAAGTTTGGGGGGAGGAAAATTCTTGGTATATTATGATTTTATGTGTTTTTTTAACTCATGAACTTAAATGATCATCATCATCATTTTTGAGACCCATATCATTAAGTAAACCAATCAATCCCTTGAAACTGAACATAAAAGAATTCTGAAAATAAATTTGTTTCAAGGTTAGGATTTGGGAAATTTTATGAAAAAAAACTCTAATTTTTAATATCATAAAATATATCATTGTATTTATATTTGAAATACAATTCCTATGAGGCTTGTGACCCCATTTTGTCATCTTCATCACTTTCACAACATTTCTTGAGAGAACTATTCCATGATTTCTTTAACCAGAACTTGATTTATTTCTGGAAAAACTTGAGGTTTGTGATATTTTTTATTTAAATGATTAAGGAAATTATTTGTTTTTCAAATCTCCATTTTCATTATAATCCTTTTTATTATGTCCTTCCTTGCACATTTTATCATTATAATCCCTTAGTATCCATGTATAGCCTATTAGGTTAGCCACATTACAAACCAATTTTATCTTTCCAACCTACTCTAGAAGTGAAAATTCATGATCTAGTTTAACTTAAGTGTGCTGGGAATATGAATTGTGGTGTGATACCTAATTTTGTGTTTCTTTGGGTATAGTTCAACATTGAAGAGATTTGTTTTTGCTACAGGAAACTTTCTTGCTGAAAACTGTACCCATCTGGAGATTTCCAAAAAAAAGTGATGAAAAATTTCATTAATATTGAAATATTGATGTATTGGGATGAAAAATATATTCTCAGAGAATACTATATTTTATTTTATTCCAATGGAGTAAGGATGAGACCATAATTGAGTGAAAATTAGAATCATGCATTTTTTTCTTCAAAAAGAGCTAAACCCTCCTTATTCAGACTCATAATTTTTTAAATTTGAAACCCACCAAACATAAACAATAGAAAAACATTGAAAATTCCTCATGTTAATCAAATTATCTTGTCTCACATCAAGTGTATATTAAAAAAAATATCAAGCCTATGGTTATTATTGTACGAGTTCGAATCAGAAAAGCCTTTTTGAAAATAAGTATTTATGTGTTGTGAGAAAATTAATGCGAGGTAAGTGTGTTGTGTGCATGGGAGGTAAAATAAATTTAAATGGATTGAATTAGATGAATAGATAATGTTAAATATTTTATTTTGATTAATCATTATATCTTTTTTTTCTTATTAATAAATTGGTGAACCTCATTGGATGTGTTTTGAATTTGGCTTGATTTGATTATAATGCTCACTTGTCTAGGATTCCAAGTGCTAAGTGTAGTGGAATTAATAGAGATAATATTTCCACAATTTTTCATATCTATTTAAATGATTTAAACCACACAAAATTAAAAAATTTACTATAATAGCATTGTTTTTAGATTTTAGGGATGTTTCGAGCTTGAATTTTAAAATTGCACAATTCTTGAATTTTAACTAATTTCAATCACTTCTGTATTTCAAGCATATATTTTTCCATATTGATCCAAATTGAGTGATTGTTTTATTATGATTCCTGTGATTATGGGATATATATTTTTAACTATTATATGTCTTTATTCGAATATATGGAGTCCCAAATAAATTAGTATTTGTGGAAGGTTGTTCTGACCAGTAGAATAGACACCACCTCATTGATTGAGGCATAACTTGGGATACAAGACTCCAAATGAGTTTATTCTACCTGTATATGAAATAGGATTAACTGGGGATAGTTCATGATGAGTCCCAATGGAATATTCTGTCATTAAAATATTCTTTTATTGATTCAAACAAGAGGAATATGAAATTTCACTTCAGGAAGAAATAGTTATATTCAGTAATTAAATCATACATTTTCCAAAACATGTAAAAAAGAACATAAATATTTTGAGTCAACATAGGATTAAATTTATAAAAACTCTCTATAAGGACTCAATAAGAAATTATTAAAGTATGATCCCCAAAATAGAGTCAACATTCTTGATTCAGAAAATGGATAAAAGATTTCCACCCCCTTTTTATATTTATATTCTCATCTTAATTTCATTTCAAGGGGGTTTTATTTAAGAAGGGGGATTTAATGGATAATATATGACGTATAAGAGTATTTAAATTGTTTATAATCATGTCATGAAGATATAATATCCAAGAATTGGTGGGGAGTGAAGATCTGAGGACATTCCCCCTTTTTAGTTTGGGTTTCTCATTGTAAACTCTTTTATTCTGAATTATCTTGGAAATTGTTTCCTTGATTGAAGGAGTTATATTTAAATTTAGTTTTAATTTTATTTTAAATTATTTGGTATTTCTTATCTTCTTATTAAAGTAATGTGGTTTCTCTAATTTTTTAAATTTCTTTGGTGATATCTCGCCTTTGATCATGATGAGTTTAATCTGTTTTTTGTTGCTCAAAGGTCTTAGGGAAATCGCATCACTTTCATAAGAGGATCAGCACCCATATTTGATGTATAAATATGGTATTTGATTAATTTAGCTCTACACTTTGAGGTATTGAGTTATACATTGGATAGTTTAATTGGAAGACATTCGTAGACAATGATAAAGGGAGTGTCTGAGGATTGAATCTTGTCTACTGCTGTTACCTTTAGTTTATTTTTTCCATTCCTTCTTGTTTATGATTTCTAATAACTAACATATATTTATTATTTCATTCTGATTTTATGTAATTTAAATTTTATTAACTCAATTTCAATATTTAATTTTATATTTTACATTAGAAAAAACAAATTAACAAAGTCACAATTTAACAACATAGCTTGCAACCTCCTTGTGATACAACCCTATGGTCACCACTATCCAGTATTTTTAATTGGAAAAACATTGACTACAATTTTGAGAAAAAAAACTAGTGTCAATTTAGTACCATTTCTGGGGATATTTCCTATATTGCTATTGATATTTTTTTCATTTCTATAATTTTAAACAAAAATTTAGATTCTAAAAAACAAAAAATAGGATTTTATAGTGAATAATTTTATTCTTGGAATCATTATGTATAGTATGAGGAGCCTAGTGATGATGAATTTTTTAAATTTAAATTCAAACAAAATAATCATGAAATGAAAAAAAAGTAATTTGGTGATTCAAAAAAATATTCAAGAAGTAATCAAACTAATGAGAATTCATTCCAATGCATTAAAAGAATTAAAATATCAAATATATTCTCAAGAAATGTGAAATATTATCCCACAAACATTTGATATTGAATAAAATTTTATATATGAGTTTAAAATATATTTTTAATCTTCCTTTTAAAATTTGAAGGAAGAAATTGTCTCTGATCCACAAATTAACATGTATTTTGGAAATGAAAATTCTTTGGAAAATTATTTTTTCTAAATTTGTTGAAAACGGAATTTCATTTGGATCCCCACTTTTTGAAATTTAAAATTTAGAACATTTGTTTGAAACTTTTTCCAAAGAGGAAGAGAAAAATGAGTCATTAATTTTTAAAGAGCATATAAAGGAACCTGAGCTACTTCCCACTTTCAATATAATGGTTTCTAACTCCAAGAAATAGATGGAGTCTGAGAATACATGGGGATAATTCATAAATTTTGATTTATATTTTCCAGAATCGTTTGAAAGTAAATTGCTAACAGCTTCTACCTATATATATTTTCTCTCATTTCTTCTAAGTGGAATACTTTTTTCAGATGAAGAGGAGGTCAGGGATGAAATAGATGAAATAATGGTGGGCCTGTTTGAGTACACTAGTACACATGAGGATGGTGGTACCAAGATAATTTTCAATGAATAAATCGATTTTGAAGATAAATTGAAGATGAACCACAACCTATAGTTACATTTCATCAACCAGTAGAGGTTTTGTGTGTGGATAATGTCTTTGGAAGTTTCCTTTTTATTTTTTCCCCTCTTCTACTACATAATTAGAATCATAGAGACATTAAATGGATCTTGATGAAATATGATTTTGGTAGTTTCTACAAGATGAGTGATCTAAAAAAGATTGTAGAAATTTTATTTTGCTGGTTCAAGAGGAAGAAAATGCACCCACATTCAGATTGGGGATTATCAGCTGGAACTATCTGACTAGGGGTAGTAAAATACAATCACCCACTTAGGGGTATAAACCAAAAATCTTTTACCTTCTATTTATTTTTATTTTTCATTACTTTATTTGAATAAAATTTTGATGTTTTTTTTTTGTTTTTTTCATGTAGGTTTCCAAGTTGCAACTTTTAGGAGGTTGGGTCAAGGATGCTTCTGCTCAAAAAACACTAGGTTGTGCATTTCCTTCCTTATTTTTGTTCATGTCTTATCTTTTTTATTTTCATTTCTCATATAATTTATACACAATGAAGACATTATAAAAAATAAGTTTAGTGGAGGAACATGCTTGGTAAATTAGGATTTTGTGTGTGTGTTTTTAAACTTGTGAGCTTAAATGATTATCATTGTCATTTTTGAAACCCATTTCAATTAGTGAACCAACTAATCCCTTTAAACTAAATATAAATTAATGTTGAAAATGAATTTGTTTAATGTTTAATATTTTGAAAATTTTATGAAAAGAACTATAATTTTTAAATCACATGCAACATCTCATTGTCTTTATCTTTGAAATTCCCTTCATGTGAGGCTTTTGAACCCATTTTGACATCTTCTTCACTTTCACCACATTTCTTGAGAGAACCAATCCATGATTTCTTTAACTATAACTTGATTTATTTCTATCAAAACATGTGGGTTTAGGTAAATTTTATTTAAATTATTGATGCAACTATTTGGATTTAAAATCCCCCTTTTCATGATAATCATTTTTACTATAACATTCCTTGCACATTTTATCATCGTGAGCCCTTAGTATCCATGTATAACCTGTTAGGTTATCCACATTACAAGCCAATATTCCCTTCCTAGCCTACTCTAGAAGTGAAACTGCATGATCTATTTGAACTTAAGTGTGGGGTGGATATGACTTGTGGCCTGAGGCCTCATTTGGTGTTTTGTTGGGTGGAGATTCAACATTGAAGATATTTTTTTTTACTGTTGGAAAATTTCTTGCTGAAATTTATGCCCATGTGAAGCTTTCCAAAAAAAAGAAACATTTCATTATTATTGAAATATTGATGGAATAATGTGAAAAATAGATTCTCAAAGATTATTTGAGTTAATTTTATTCCAAGGGGAGTATGGAGGATACCATACATGAGTGAAAATTAGAATCATGCATTTTTTTCTTCAAAAAGTTCCAAACCCTCCTTATTCGACCAAATAAAATAAAATTTGAAACCCACCAACCATAGTACATAGAACAACCTTGAAAATTACTTATGATAATCACATATTCTTGGCTCAAATAAAGTGTAGATGAAGGAATTTACCAAGACTATGGTGATTCTTGCATGAGTTTGGATGAGAAAAGCCTTGTTGAAAATCTATATTTTTGTGTTGAGAGAAAATTAATGTGAGGTAAGTGCGTTGTGTGAATGGGCGGAGAAAATAAGTGGAAAGGGATTTAATTAGCTGAATGGAGAATTGGAAATATATTTTTTTTGATGAGTCATGATATCTTTTTTTCTTGGTGATAAATTGGTGAACATCATTGGATGTGTTTTGAATTTGGCTTGATTTTATTTTGATGCTCACCTATCCAGGAGTCCAAGTGCTAAGTATAGGGGAATTTATAGAGCTAATATGTCACGACCCGTCCTCGGGACCCGTGCCGTGACTACCCCAAGCCCGCCTTCCATAGGCCAGGGGCTGGCGACTAGCACCAAAGGCGTAAAATCCCGATAACTGGGAAGGCATTGCCTTTATAAAGAAAACAAGCACCACAGAGTACAAGCGGAAGTAAAACACTAAGTACAAAAAGAAGAGCTGAAAAGTAAAAAGGGGCCGGAAATACAAGCCCAACTGTAAAGTACAACTCGAAAGGGAAAACAGCGACTGAAAAGTAAAGCTGCTACGCTGAGATGTCCACTGGAAATCCCACCTGAAGGGTGGGTACAGATAGCTCCTCTGCTCCTCGGGTCCCGCCATCCGCTCCGAGTATGTCCCGCCCAGTGGTCCACCTCCGGGTACCGCCTCGTCGTATAGTCCACCTCCAGGTACCGTCCAGTCCTCTAACACTCGGCCTCTGTCGTCTGCAACCAACACAACGAGGTGCGGGCATAGCCCGTGCAGGGGTGAGTATAACGATACTCAGTAGGGACCCCGAGACCCTTAAGGTCTCACTAAAACCAACAAGGATAAACACAAGAAGATCTCAACAGATAAACTCTACTTAGGTATATGCCCATACATATACCTAAGTTATCAAGTAACCCATCTCAGTCATGAGGAAACACAAGGATCATGAGATCAACGGATAACCACTACCCAGGTATATGCCCATACATATACCAAAGTTAGCAAGTGACCCATCTCAATCATGAAGTAAACACAAGGTCAAAAGTCTCAGCTCAAACCAGGATTTTCATTATCGAAACCGTAACTGCTGAAGAGCTCCGTCTCTAGAGTGTACAGTGGTCCTGTCACGACTCCGAGGCTGCCGCTCACTAACCTAGGACTGCTGAAGTACTCCTCCTGTCGAGTACTGCGGGTTTGCGGCCAACTACCTGGCGCTCCGTCCGCTGAGGGTCTGTCGCCAAATACCGGGCGCTACCCAGATAGCCTACTGAGGTACTCCTCCTGTCGAGTACCGCGGGTCTGCTGCCAACTACCAGGCGCTCCGTCCGCCGTGGGTCTGTCGCCAAGTACCGGGCGCTCCGTCCACTGGGCTAGTCGACTCACTCCAAGTCGAGTCGGTCAAGCAGTCGTCAGGTCTCAGCCGGCTACACGGTCTCCGTACTCTGCACGCTCGTCTCCGGGAGGGTCCGCTCCACGAGCTACTGGTCGATACTCCAAGTATCACAAAGTCCCACGAAGAAGTGTCTCAAAGGTCCGTCTCGTCACAGGGGTCTCAACGCAACAGACGGCGCGTCGATCGGACGCCCGGTCTGTGAGTTATTAGCCTTTTCGTCCCAGGGGCCCGGTTGGTTTCGAGTGCGAACCAATCCCGGCCGTATCTCAACTGTACCCCGAACTCCCATAGGGTATACTCATAGGGACCGTTACTAAACGTAAACACCAACGCCGCTGACGGTTCGTCAAACGGACGTCCTGTCTGAAAGATATCAGCTTTCCCGTTCCAGGGGCCCGGTTGGATTTCGGGTACAATCCAACCCGGCCATACTCCGACTGCATCCAAAACTCGGGCGGAGTATGTCAAAAGTTCCGTCTCATCAAGAGGAAGTCAACGAAACAGACGGCGCGTCAATCGGACGCCCGGTCTGTGAGTTATTGGCATTTTCGTCTCCGGGGCCCGGTTGGTTTTTAAAGCAAAACCAACCCGACCGTACTCCACCTGCGTCCAAACCTCGGGCGGAGTATGCCAAAAGATCTGTCTCACTTAGAGGATTCCAACAAAGTCGACGGCACGTCAATCGGACGTCCGGAACTCAAGATATGAGCGTTTCCGCTCCGAAGGCCCGGTTGGTTTCGTGAACGAACCAACCCGGCCGAACTCAAAGTAATCCGAAACCTTGATTGCGATATACCGAAACGACCGTCTCGATCCAAGGATCGCGTTGCCGCAGACGGTTCGTCAATCGGAGGTCCGAGGCTCAAGATATGAGCCAAAAACCAAAACCGGTTCGAAACGGGGGGGTTCGGGTCCGGGCCGACCCGGCCCGACCCCCCCCCCCCCTGGGGCGGCGCGGCGGCCGGCGGCGGCGGACGGCGGCGGCGGACGGCGGCGGTGGGCGGCGGCGGCGCGGCGGCGCGGCGGCGGCGGCGGCAACGGCGGGCCGCGGCGGCGGCGGCGGCGGGCCGCGGCGAGGCTGCGCACGCGGGGGCTAAGCCCCCGCTTCTCCTCTGGCGGCGCGGCTTAGCCGCGCCGTTTTTTTAAAAAAAACGCCCCCCGCCACGTGGGGGGGCTTGCTGGAACGGAACCGGGGGGCCGGCTGCCCCCCCCCCCCCCCTTCATCAAAGTGGCGCGGCCTTTGTGCCGCGCCTGGGTAACAAATCGGCCCCACGTGGGGGCCGGTTTTGGAGGATCAAACCGGGGGGCTGCTGCCCCCCTTTCATGGACCGCCCCCCTCTCTTAAAGAGGGGGGTTTTAAGGCTGGCCGGGGAATTAATTCCCCGGTTCAACGGCATCCGGCCGGCCAGCTGGCCGGCCGGTTTTCTCCAACGGGACCGGAATTTCCGGTCCCCTCTTCGGCTTCCGACGCCGGCAGCCCGGCCGCCGGTCTTTTCTTCCGCCACGGCCCGGAACCGGCCGCGGTCTTCTCGTCCCGCCGCGGCCCGGAACCGGCCGCGGCGTTCGTCGTCCGGCGCGGTGCGACGGCACCGCGCCCCTCCGCCGCACTTTAATTTCTTTCAACGCGGCGCGACGGCGTCGCGTTCTTGATGTTTCTTCCATTGAGTGCGCACGACGACGTTGCGTAAAATAAATGCACGATCAACCGCGTGGTGCGACGGCACCACGCCACTTGCTTCCACCCGCAAGAACAAACAAGAACGTTGGAGGGGGTTCGGCCGTGTTCGTGCGGTCCGGCCCCCCTCACGTTAAAATAATAATACGCAACTTTAAATAATCAACATCCTCACGTTAGTCATACGAACCACGAGCAAGAATGAGATAATTAAATATTAAACAACATCCCCTACCTCGGGTATAAGTTCGAGGATTTGACTATGTCCGCGGAAGTCGACGTCGCGGAGATCGGGCGTCGCGGTAGTCGTTAGTCAATTCCGTTGACGAAGAGATACGTCCGATGAGGCACGTCGTTGGCGAATCCTTGTACGCCGACGAAGGTTGTCCGAGGAAGGTGCGGTGTTCTCTCTCGTTGACACCGAAGACGAAGAAGAGCGGAGCGGCGTTCTTCGTCGGAAACTTGAGCGTTCTACGTCAAGTCTTGAGGAAAGTCAAACAAAAAGGAAACAACGAACTCAAGAACCCTTACCTCGATAGTCGCACGTTGACGGTGTCGTGGAATATCGGTGTCGCGGAGGAAGAGTCGTTGTCGAATCTTCGTATGCCGACGAAGAAGGTCCGAAGAGGAAGCGGCGTTCCCTCTTGTTGACACCGAGGACGAAGAAGAGAGGCGTCGTTCTTCGTCGGAGTTTGAGCGTTCTTCGTTCTTCGTCAGAGCTTGAAGATGAAGAGGAAACTCTCAAAAGCTCTCAAGGGGACAAACAAACAACCCATAATAAAATAAGATATCATCTTATTTTATTATTACAAAACATAAAAGAATTTCAAAAGTTTGAAATTCAAAAGAGTTAACCCCCAAAATTAAATTAAGTAACTTAAGCCAATTAATTAGGGGTTAAGTATGTTGAGAGAATTTGAAAAGGTTAGGGGTTCGTGTGGGCCCCACCACACTTAATCCTCCCAAGGGAGGTTAAGTGGGTGCGGGTCCCACTTCCAACCACCTTTGATAGGTTTTAACTAAGTTAAAATAAAATTTGTCTTACACAAATTTTATTTAGCTCAACTGAAAACCCCAAAACTTAACTTTCAACCCGCAACAAACGCAACTCCCGAAAAGGTCTCTTTAAGCGAATATCGGCGTTGCGAGTTCATCGGTGCCCTCGGATTTCAATTCCGAGCACCGGATCAAAAGTTAGGAATTCCCGCTCGTTCGTTCACTGAACGTACCCGAGCCAAACTTCGGAAATTAATTCCGGGCACTCCGGGCCTCGGAATCAGGTGCCGTCTGAAACCGCGCTCTTGTAAAATTCTAAAGAAAATTAAGAAAAAATTTCCCTTGAATTTTACGGGTCTTTACATAATATTTCTACTATTCTTCAGTACTATATCAATTATTTAAACCCCACAAAATTAACAATTTGATATGAATAGTATTTTTTGGATTTTAGGTATGTTTTGATCTTAAAATTGAAAATTACGCAATTCTAAAATTTTAACTATTTTCAATCACTTTTGTATTTCTGGAATATCATTTTCCATATTGATCCAAATCAAGTTATTCTTTTCATAATGCTCCCTATGTTCATGGGATATATCTCTAGAAACTATTCCAAGTATTTATTTGAACATATAGAGGCCCAAATAAATTAGTTATTGTGGAAAGTCTTTCTTAACAGTGGAATGGAACCCACATCATTGATTGAGGCATAACTCAGGCTAAAAGACTCCAAATGTGATGCTTCCACCTGGATATGAAATAATATTAAATTTTCCACATTAATAATGAGTATAAATTGAAAATTATCTCATTATATAATTCTTTGAATTCGTCAAACAAGGGGAATATGAAAGGTCACTTCGAGCATAAATAGTTGTATTTAGAAATTAAATCATATAGTTTTCACCATGTTTTAAAAAGATATGAAATTTTTAGGGTCAATATAAGATTCAATTTAGAACAACTTTACATAAGTACTAAACATTAATTTTTTCCATGAGGAGTCCCAAAATGGATCCAACATTTGGTATTTAAAAACTAGACAGAAGATTTCCACCCCCTTTTTTCTCTTTATATTCTCATCGTCATTTAATTTCTAGTGGGTGGATTGAAGTTTGGGGATGTACTAGATAATATGTGATGGATAATATGATTTCCATTTATGTTAACCAGGGCATGAAGGTCTAATATCCAATAGGTGGTGGGCAGTGAAGATCTGAGGACATTACCCCATTTGAGTTTGTGTTTCTCATTGTAAACTCTTTTCTTTTGAATTATCCTAGAAATTTTTTTCTTGATTGATAGAGGTTCCTTTCATTATTTTTTCATTTTATTCAATATTATTCTAGATTTATTATCATATTATGAATATAAAGTGGTTTCTATCATTTTTTATAACAACCCTTCTTTTTATTTCACATTAATACATGATTTATAACATAAAATCACTCTAAATACAACTTGGATGATCGAGAAGTATATTTTATTTAAAAATTATTTACATTACATAACAAATTAAAATGGTAAATACAGCATATTTATTGAAAACTTTTTTAACATGCTCGAACTTAAAATGGGATACCCTGGGGGAAAACATAAGAAAGTGGTGTTCTATAAAGCCCAGTAAGGGAATGAACATGTTATAACATGAACATAATGATACTTTTTATACAATAGGCATATAAAATGGGAGTACGAATCATAAACAAGAACAATGATACATGATATAGCATTATAATCATAAATGAAACATGGGAAATGTGGTAACAACTTAAAACAGTGCATCATAAACATTGGTCAAGGATAAATCTGCTAAAATTTCGCATAGGAAAAATCACCATAAAGTAATTAGGTTCACTACCTATCCCAAATTTACTTATGATGATACTAAACATTATTCAATGCATTGTAGGGATATATAATTCTGGGTGCACCTGTCACATTCATTTCATTCTCATGCTTAAGTGTTCCACATAGATATAACAACTTTGATTCATTCATCATCATAATTTATTCCATTATAATTTAATATAGAATAGAAACATTTAAGTTCCAAATAAAAAGGTATATAGTCATAAAGGTGAACACCATTGATATTAAATGGCTATGGTATTCACTACACAATTTTTTTTACATAGACAAATTACGGTGAAATTAATGTAGCATAACATCATTACATAAAAATTAATAAAATGGGTTGATGAGAGTGAAAGGGGTATATCATCATTTTAACATAAAATGGGAAGTAATAATGGAATTTAAACACATATCCCAACATTAGTAATTATAAATAGAAAGCATAATATAATAAAGAAACATTGAGTAAAGAAGATAAATGAAAGAACCCTTAAAAAAATTTAGCATGGTAACAGGTGTGCATAAAGGTTCATAAGAGGTATAAATGAGAGTGAAATAGAGTCTAATAATTTATACATCAAATGGAAAGTAAGGGGTATATGAAAGAACATATACCATCATAAGTAAATGGAAATTACAATACATAACATAAAAGGGGTTCTTGATAAAAGAGGAGAGTGGAAGATCCTTTACGGAATTTCGGTATAGTGACGACTTAGGTAAAGGTAACAATGAGAGAGAATAAATGATTTATTATTCAAATAAAATTGATTGTATTGTAAGGTAATGTTTATAAATAAATGAAATTATTAACAATTGTAATTAACAATACAAATTCCAATGAAGGTTCTTGAATTGATAGGAGAAGGGGAAGGTCCCTTAATTGAATGTGAGACTCCAAAGTCTTAGGAAAGACTTCTTGAGAGCTTTAGGGCACCTTAAGAGGACTTTAGATAGGGAAGGTAAGATTATTGTCATGTTTCAAAGATTTTGAGTGAAGAGAAATGGGACCTTGGGTGGGTTTATATAGGAAATGATGGGTATTTCTTTATTATATAGGTTTTGGACTCTACACAATAAAATATCCAAAACCACAAACCATCGCATGGTTTTTGCCCATGTTTTTTGAAAAATGGGAGTTGTTTGTATTATTTTATAATTCTATTCACAAAACTTATTAAAATAATTCCTTTTCTTATGTGGAGGTGAGTCACAGTCTTAAATAAATGATTTAAAAACCTTAAAATATATTATAAGCTTGGAAGGATTCATAATGGCTTTATAAATTAAATAAAATAAACTTAAAATCACGTTATTTTAAATTGAAAACGTTTATTTGGCTGTGTAACCCATTTATAGTAATTATTACAACATTTTTTGGTCATTATGATGTCATAAAACACAAAGTATGTTTATACGATATTTAATTTTTACCCAAAAATTCAACTGTCTCAGAAAATTATGAAAAATTCACCTTTGGATAATTTCAACACTCTAATTCCAAAAATAATATTCATTTTTTTAAATAAATTTGTGAATATGTGAATTTTCACTTTTAAAATAAAATTTATATTTATTAAGAAATGTTGAGTTTTTTTTACAATAACAGTTTTCAAACCCTTATAAAAATTACATTTGACTTCATAAAAATTATATAATCATTTATATTTGATAAAAATTATTTAATAATAATATTTTATTATGATATTATTTATTTCAAAAATCCATCAATTCATAAATTCGTTTATTTAATTTGAATATTAAAAAAAATTGTGCTTCATTGTATCAAAATAAAAACATTTACAAAGTAACAATAATAGGATGAAAATATATTAATTATTATATAAAAAATAATTTACATATTCAAATTTCTAGGGTCTTGATACATATTAATTTAATACATTAGAAAACACCCTAAGAGTAAGTTGTGTTATGGTGGAACTTTCATGGGTGGTTTGACAAACATGGTTTGGGTCGTGATCTCGATGAGCATGAAATTATCCCGTAAATAGTTTCTCTCATTCTTAAGTTGTTAGATCTCATCTTGGGCTTGGTCAAGGGAAAATCCCAATGATTTTATCTCCCTAAGAAGCTATGATAAATGGGCTTCATAAAGTATGATCCTACTATTTGATGACATCACTTCCTTTGTCTATATCAATTGGATTTGTTAAAACCTTATATTTATACTAATCATGTGATCTCTATTAAATGACAATAATATCAACGGTAATGATGTGTAATAGTATTTTAAATCCAATTGGATATATTAAAGAAAAATATGTGAATTACTTAATAATAAATTTAATTATATCAAAAAGATTATTTTTATTTATAATAGTTCAAGTTATTACATTTTTTAAATTTCATTGGTGAGGTCTCACCTTTGAGAATGATGAGTTTAGTTTGTTTTGGTTGCTCAGAGGTCTTTGGGTAATCAGATCACTTTAATAAGAGAATTGAAACCCATATTTGTGGTCATAATATGGTATATAGTTAATTTAGGTGTATACTTTGAGGTATTGAGGTATACATTGGATAATTTAATTAGAAGGAATTTGTAAACAATGATAAATGGAGTGTTTGAGGATCGAATCTTATCCAATGTAGCTACCATTAGTTTTTTTCAGTCATTCTCACTTCTGATTTCTAATCACTAATGTAGATTTCCTGTTGCGTTATGATTTTCTATAATTTAAATTTTCTTAAATCAATTAAAATCCCTATTTTTAGTTTTAACATAAACAACACACAAATTAACAAAATTATAGTTTGACAACTTAGCTTGCAACCACCTCATGAGACAACCCCGTAGTCACCACTATTATGCTTTTTTAAGGGAAAACATTGTATGGTGTTTCGTGATAAAAACCCTATAGTTGAGAACATGAAACCCTACAGTATCCCTATCACAAAACCTAATAAATAACATACAATCAGATTGGAATACAAATAATAAATAAAACCATATTAAAATAAAAAATTACATTGAAATATAATTTAAATTCAAATTTTACATAACAAATAGTTACATTTATGTTATATTTATAATTATTCATAAAATATAAAATCTAATATAATAAAATAGAACTATTATAGCAGGATTTTTCCAATGATCAACCTCTATTCTGAAGCTTGTTCCTACAATAAAACAATGGATTATTTTTGTAGCATTACATAAACAAATTATAATTTAAATGTTACATAATTCACATATGAAAAATTATATTGTCAATTCATGGATAATGTAATGATATTTTTAGTTAAATTATTAATTATATTATTAATGAATATATTGTTATTTTTATTTTTATTATTTATTAATAATTATACTACAAATTAAAAATTATATTATGAATCACCAATTAGATAATTAATTAAAAATATAAATTAATTATTTTTTTATTTACTAAAAATATTAATGATATTATTAGTTATTAATTGTCCTAATTATCTAAATTAATGTCAATAATTTTATTATTAAACTAAAATAACATTTTTATATTTAAAACACACACTTTCAGTTATACCGGGAATATCATATGTCAGATTGACACATCTTCAATTCTTACTTATCCCAAATTAATTATTCATCACTATTCAAAAAAATTAATATAATATAATTTAATTAGTTTTGAAATTGTGACACCTATTTTAATATAAAATGACACATTTATATTGAAAAATTAAAATTAGAGTCATTCATACCACATCATATATCATATTTATGCGCAGTCAATTCATATAGGTCCAAAATGAATTATAGATAATTGTACTAATGTTTGAAAAAAAATCAGACTTGATTTAATTTGTTTTTGACAATGTGACCAGTGTCTTAAACTAAAATGACACTTTGAAATTGAAAACACACACTTTGAGTCATACCACCCATATCGTGTGTCAGATTGATATATGGTCAATTCCAACAAATCTAAAAGTAATTGTGGATCATTTTCCAAATGTTTTAAAACAATATGAGGTTCTTTACTTAATTTTTTATATTTGACACATGATTTGATCTAAACTTAAACTTTTATATTGAAAACACGTACTTTGAGTCATACCAGCCACATCATCTATCATATTGACATGAATATTATTCCTACATATTAAAATGAATTATGGATCATTCTCATAATTTTTAAAAAAATCTAAGCTCACATACTTAGTTTTGGATATGTGACATGCATCTTGAACTAAAATGACACTTTTTATTGAAAATGCACACTTTGAGTCATACTGACCAAATCATGTGTCATATTGATATTAATTTGATTCCAATTCATCTAAAAATATTTATGGATTGTTTTAAAAAAAATATTGAAACCAATATATGTTTTTTCATGGTTTTGGCTATGTGATGAGAGTTTTAAATTAAAATTTCTCATTCATATTGAAAACACACACATTGAGTTATATTTACCACATTGTGTGTCATATTGAAATGAGATCATTTCATATAGGTTAAAAATGAATTATGCGTCATTTTCATATTGTTTGAAAACAATATAAGATCATTCTATCAATTTTGTCTATATGACGTGATTTATAAACTAAAATGACACTTTTATATTGAAAATATGATCATTAAGTTATAATGGACACATCATTTTTAAGATTGATGTACATTCAATTCTTATACATATCAAATGATTTATAGATCACTTTTCTAATGTATTATGTCAACCTAGGTTCATTTTCCTAGTTTTAGATTTGTGATGTGTGTTTTAAAAAAACACTTTTAATTTATAGACACACTCTTCAAGTCAAACTAGAAACATAATGTGTTAGATTGAGATGAATTAAATTATTACATTCCAAAAATTAATTATAGATCATTTTCCTAAATCATCAATACATTTCAATATCATTTTCATTGTTTTTTCAATATACTATGTTTTAAAATTGACATGGTAGTTTTAATATAAAAATAGATACTTTGAGTCATACCAGCCACATTGTGTGTCAGATGTGTTAGTGGTAAATTCCTACATGTCTAAAATGAATTTTGAATCACATTTATAATGTTTATAAAAATATGTTCTCATTTTACATTGGTTTGAAAATGTGATGTGTATTGTAAACTAAAAACAACACTTTAACATTGAAAACATGCATATAGAGTTATTCTTGTAACATCATGTATCAAATTGATTATCAGTAGATTCCTACACATCATATATAAATTATGGATGGTTTTCCTAGTTTTTCATGAAAATATAATCTCATTAACTATGTTTTCTCTATGTGACATCTGTTTTAGAGTAAAAAGATAATTTTAATTTGAAAACATGCACATTGAGTCATACCAGTCACATCATGTATTAGACTGATTTGAATTCAAACCCTACACATCACACATGAATTTGGTATCATTTTCCTATGGTTTGAAAATAATGTGATTTTTATTCATTTTGATAATGTAATGCAATTTTAAAACTAAAATAACCACAAGAATGGGTTTTCAAGGTCTCTACCCCAATCATTGATGATGAAAATCAATATGTTAATAGAAAGCATAAAATGATTATAAGATTTTAATGAGGGGAATAAAGGAATATATTTATCCTTAGGATGAAGATCATGATATTAAAATCCTTCTAAATATATCACAAGGGGTAAATAACGACTCGTGAATACTTTCAAATCAGAGAGCACATTATTTATATAGTTGAACTAGTATTTTAATGGGATCCCAATATTGACTACCTTTACCTTTTATGTGAATATATTTTTTTTAGTGATGTGAGCCTCAACTTTAGAGCTGATAATGAATATGTTCATAATTGGAAATTTCCCTCTTAACTGATCCGGTAATTATTGATGATTATATTTATATTGAAGCTTTCCAAGAGGAAGGAGCTACATGGAGTTATCTTTAAATCACTCATATGATCATCAGTGGATTTAGGGTGATGTTTATGGAGGATATAAAAGAATTCATGGATGTTTACACTGATCCTATAGAAATTAATTATTAGAATCTACTTATTAATATTAATTATAGTTTTCTAAATCTATTGATATTGGTTTTAGTTTGATAATATTAGGATGGAAATGAACCTCTTATTGGAAATTATTTTAAAGAAAGAAATTGTAGTAATATTTTCATTGTTTCATAGAGATGAAATCACCATAGTTTTAAAACTTTGATTGATTTAGGAATAGATTTGGGTTGGAAACTTCTCGATAATATATTTGAAATACATGGTTTTATGTGCATTATTTTTAGATGTTTTTACCATCATTGATAAATAATTATGAGAAATAGTAGATGTTGATTAAATATTGGTGTTTACTACTTACATAAAAGAAAGGGAATGTGTTTATCGGAAATAAAAGTGATTAAATGATTTAATATTCACATACTATAAGTTAATATCTTTATTTTCTTATTTTTGATGTATATGAAGATGCTTTAATGGATTGTAATAGATCTAAAATACAAATTGATGTAGGTTTTTTCATATAAGTGTGGTTTATGGAATGTATTTTTTCCACTCTTTAACTTTTATATGTTTTAAGATCATTATACATCATCTTTTCATTGATATTTCCTTTTTATTTAATAATTTTTTGGGATATGTGTTGTATGACCAACTCATGTCTCAGATCATTTGGGTAAACTAAAATGAAACTTTAATATTGATTTCACACACATTAAATCATATTGATAACATCATGTGTTACATTAATGTGTGTTTAATACCTAAATAGTACAAATAAATTACAGATCGCTGACTTAAATTTTGGAAAAATTATTATATTTTTTCGACAATGTGACCCAGATTTTATTTTCAATTGACTCTTTTATATTAAAAAGTGTCTCATTGGGAAAAAATATCCACATCACATATCTGATTTATGTGAGGTTGATTTCTAAATGTCACAAATGAATTATGAATCAATGTACAGAATTTAAACAACAACATTTTCTTGTTTTATTAGATTTAAAAATTTTACATGTGTGTTTGAAATTAAATTACTTTGTAGAGATGAACTAGCCTCTCAAATTTTCCAACTTCAAACCCTGGTAAAATTTCCATCATAGTTAATTACCCATTTCTATATGGAGCATTGGATTAGGATATGGGTCACTCATTTGAATTAGTATTTATAGTATCTTTTTTTATTATTTATTTGGATGAATAAAACATGAATGTAAAGGTATTAATTTAACTTCTATATCATTGAGATGGAATTGATTGTAATATGAAAAAATAACATTTTTACAAACTCATTAAAATTAGTAAGACATGACATGAAAATTATGAGGCAAGGATCATAAATGTACATTCCTCATGGTCGGTAATATATCATTATATTGTGGGTATATGGATGAGTAACCCATTTCCCCCTCATTATTATCTCAATTATATCCTCAATGTCCAATTTCTCATGATCATAATTAGCTTTAGACATGTTACTATCTATACTATATTCCATATAGTGTAACTCTCCATGATAATTCTCCTTGAGAAACAAAAAAAACAAATCTATATTTATTTTTTGGTTCATCACCATAGAGAGTAAGAGTTTCTAACAACTCATCCTAACACCTAAAGGGAGTAAATTAGTGAAAATTTTATAAGAAATGCATAACCAATTGTGGAATAAGAATAATTCCATTAGAAGACTCTAAAATTTTGTGCAAAAATATTAATATTAAAATACTCAAATGATATAATGTTATATAATAAGTATATTAAAGGTTTTATTAATGTTGGAATTCATCCATAGATGTGGATAGATTAGAACATATGAAAATTTATTTCCAATCAATTCGAGGACTGTTATTGAGATTTTTTTTTACTTCTCCAAGATGAAACACCCTTAATCAAAACATTCATAATGTTTTCATCAGGTAGAGGAACCACAGTTGTGGGAGGGTCATCAACTTTGTTGTCTCACTCAATAGGGGATGAAAATATATGGTAGGGTCTAAATTCCTTTAGAGTGATGGGAGGTTCAAATCAAAATATTTATTTTTATTTAAATTGTAATTGTATGAATAAAATAAAATTATAAATAATATATTTCCAATACCGGATTAATTTTATTTAGGAAAAATAATACCTAAGAATTACAAAACTAACACTTCACATCCTAAATTTTTATCTAAGTTCATAGAATGTACTAGATCATAAATATTATAGGTAACAAACTCAACTTGATTTTTATAATCAATCTAACACCATGTAATATTCCCACTCATCTCTAAATTAATTACTTCTCTTTTTAAATATGTTGACTAGTGTATGTACTGGAAGTACTGATAAAATATTTACAAAAAAAATTCTAACAAATATTTTTAATGGAATTGTATTTACCTTTAGAAATTACCTATTTGGGGATAAAATTATGTAGATGGTATATAATATACTTCATAAATTTACAAAGGCAATATCCACAATCATTGATTTTATTTTATTTCATACACTAGAGAAACATTTTCAAAAACAAAATAAAATTGAGATTTTTTTATAATTAAATATGAATATATATATATATATATCATAATCTATTTCAATATGAATAAATCCTTAGGATTTTTGTGTTCAGTCACTGTCTTCATATAGTTATTTCTATAATATTTATAGATCTACCTATCAAAACAAAATTCTTGACAAAACATAAACCAAAACATATAATTTGAATTTTATCTATAAAATGATTAGTATAGTACATTACAAATCCAGTATGAACATATTGTGTGGTCAATTTTTTGGGAATCCATGATTTGGATCCAAAAAATAAATATTCATTTTATCAAAATTTATTTTGATTAGCATCCAATTCTTTATAATAAAATAATTAAATAATGAAAAATAGGAAAATATTTTTTATATGATTAGATTGTCAATTTTTACCCTTGAATTGTAGGAATCAAGAGGTCATTGACATATATTTTTCTATTATCAAATTACACTCTTAGTTCATCATAGTTATTTTCAATTTCTTCCAATTCTAAACATACATTTTCCATAGAAATTATAGAAGGATTAATGATTCCAAATATTGATTCATGGGTATTTCACTTTAAACAGTGATAATATTTATGCCTGTATAAAATATAAATAGTTCTTAAATGAAATGAATATAGTGGGTCATTTTTTATAAATAAATAATATGAAAATATACCTCATTTATGTATTCAAAATTGAGACTCCAAACCATTTAACACGATAATTTCATGTATACTCTCAAGACTAACCACATCTGTAATGACCTCTTGAAATTTTTATTATTCATATTCAATGTAGGAAATATTTTCATCAGTGAATGTTGTATCTACATGAACATGTAATGTTAATATATTTATAAGTGGAACTGGTGGGGTGGGGGTACTATTTGAAGGTCCATTTAATTTATTATTTGATCAACTAGATTGTCTTGATCTGGATATATGTTTCCCCTTCATTTTGTCCATATACAATACCATACCATATTTCATACCTTATTTCAATAACTATTAAAGGATTTTATTTTAAAAAAATTATTAATGAAATACTTCATGTGTATTTATAAGATTAAATGACCATTCAATGAATGTTTCAATAGAATTATCGACCATGGTAAAATACAGATCATCATGTGGGATAGGACACTCAGTGATAAACTCATTTTATAATTAAATCCCCAGTATCAATTGATCTTATGGTAGTTTTTTATTATTTAGGATGTCTACTAGGATATTCTACAACATACCCCTCTCAAAAAGGTGATGCATGGATGATTATAGATATAAATCACTTATAATTTAACCTTTCAAAATTTTAGTAATATAATGTTATCATATGTTTCTTGAATCATATTTAGAAGACAAAGTTATGAAAATACAGATTACCCTAGGTAAGGTAGGAGGTTGAGAGGAATGGATATGCTCAAATCTAGTCAGGTTATGTGGATATTAATGTACTAAACATTCTTCTACTATTACCCTATATTGATCCTTTCACATATACTAGTCAACCAGTCTAGAGAAGAAGATAATCTCTTTTAAAGAGTCTATCTATTCTTGCATGACTTTCAACATCTCTTAATTATCTTCTTGAAACATGTCTATCTAGAAATATACTCAAGGTGACACTTCAAACCCAGTACCTCTAATGTGACCATATTGGTCTAGCTTCCGCAAAGCTACTAAAATTAGTTTTTATTCAGGTATAGATGATGTTAATTCTTTATTATAAATCTTATAAAAACATATTAAAAATATAGATATTTTTTATGTAATACTATTTTAAATAATAAAAAATTACAATTATGTTACACTTACACATGATTCCCATACTTCTTATGTGTTTTAATATGCTATTGTTTCCTATTTATTTATAAGAGCCTCCTCCCATAGCACATGAAATGGGATGGAAGTGGTTTGGATTCTAATTCATCAATATTAATATAAAAAAGGAACATATTTTTATTCATATCACATGAAACATTTACTGTTGATTTAAAATACATTCTATTTTAATTTCAAGTGAAACATACACCATCCTTTTTTTACAATAGGGGTAAATCTATTTTAATGAAAAATGTTTATTTTCATCCCACCATTTCTATTTCATAGATTAATAATTTTGAATCAAAGTAGATAAAATAAATATTTTCAAATCAAATATTATCTATTACAATGAAACAGAAATTATTCCATATTATGGTGACTAAGGAAATATTTACATGATTCCTAGTTTATAATATGTGAATATGTAGTTTTTTTTGGGGGTTTACATTCCCTCATCATCCTTGAGATGGTTCATTCTTAGAAGTGTCCATATGACTCTTTTTTCTTTTCTAGTGGCCATTAAAAAAATATTTGGGAATAATCTAAAATAAAATAACACTTCAAGGGATAACAAAAAATAAAATCAATGATTCGTTGTATAAATTTATGGTAAAATAAAGAAAGTATATTATAATATTAAACAAATATCATCCCACATTGTCATCATTAATGAAAGAAAAAAATTGTGTCACGTATCAATATCATCTAGAACATCAATTCTCTTTAGAACCACAATGTAACTAATGAATATTTACTTGTTGGGGTAAATAGGTTGGCTATGTTGATTCTAACAATCCTCAAATTTTTTACCTTTACTTATTTCCTTGATAGATAAATTTAACATGGTGATTCTATTCCGCTCTTTTTTTCATCCCAATTCTATTGAACCCTTATTGATTCTACATTTTATACAAGGATCATTTGTTCTTCCTCATAATTGGTAACATAAATGTGGGGAGATGTCATTATCATTTGGAGTAGTTAAACATTTAATTTATATAATTTAAATTCTTTAGGGAAAACATAATATTATGAGGTTAATCATAGTATATTAAAAAACATCAACCAATTCATTAAACTCCATTTCTTTCATCAATGATTTAAAGGATTTGGATATCCTATAGAGTATCTAAATCCCCTCATTGTGGTCCCCTATAACATATAATACTCTTTCTACATCATGGATTCCATAAAATGAATGATATATCTCAATAAAAGGGCCATCCTCAATTGAAGTTTCATCTTACCCTATAATTTTTTTAGTTGAAAATAGAAAAATTATTCTATTCTTGTTTTCATGTTCTTGGTCATAAAATACATTCATTTCTTGTGATGTCATTATGAACAATCTATCCTTATAACATTCCACATAGATATTAACCTTCATTAATCCTAATTCATCAACTTTAACTACACTTGTGTTGTCAATCTATTTTGAATGTAAAATTAGTACTTGAAATATTATATAATCCTTTATATAGAATGATTAACTATTAATTAAAAAAATATTGTAAGTGATAACATTTACATTTCAACCCATGTATAAACATCAAATTTGATCAAAATCGAATTTGAATTTGTAGATAACTCATTATAAATATGATCTTTGAAACATTCAATAATATATTGATTATTTTTTATTTTTTATCCATCATTCATCCTTGGATGGTTTGAAATTTCTAAGAATTAATTTGTGGTCTTAAATAATTAGAGAATACTCTACACTATTTTGTAATGATTAATGGAAAGGATTCTCCAATTATGTAATAATAATTGTAATAACACGTCATCCAAAAAATCCTTCACCCATAAAGAGTCCATTGTGATGTAATTTTGGGTGACCAATGATATTATCATCTGATAGGTAATCATTACAGAATTCAATAGCATCTTCAACAATATATTGTGGGATGTGCATTAAAACATACATGCATAAGATTCCTAATAGAAATTATATATATATATATATTATAGATATTGTATATAAAAGTGTAAATTTAATATGTTTATGTGGTTAATGTATTTATCAAGCATGTGATTCATGAATATAATATATATATATATATATATTATATACTTATATATTATTCATTTTATCCTAAATGTAATATTAAGCGGTTAAAAACCATTATGAATGGTGTAAAGGATTTTCATTAATTCATTAAAAATATTCAATGAAGTATACCCCATAGACAAAAAAATCTTTTGATGTTATGATTCATGAATGTTCTCAAATAAGAGTATGAGATCCACACTCTTTGGGTGTGGTTAGTGTGATGAATATAAGCCGATGCTAATTTCTCTTCCTCCCAAAACATCATTAACATGTTTTAGAATGAGTTAAAACTATTTCAGATTATTGGTATCTTCATGAAGAATTCATAGATCATTATTCATGTTTAATACCACAATATTAGGGAGCTTATGATCACTAATTCTTATGATCTTCCTTAAAATTTCTTCATTGAAGGAATATGGAAGTTGTTTCTACCCACATTTCCCAAGTACACTATTTTTTATTTTTTTACATAATGAAAATTGATGATATATTTTCTTGTGTTTTTGGGTTTTCTTCTAATTCATATGGTCATTAGATGATCATACAAATCCCACTAGTTGAATAAAATCTAATGTTAAATAGTTAACTGATCCCTGTGAACTATCACACATGAACAATGAAGAAGTGTGGCTCTCCACCCAGGAGATCTATAGAACTCTAGGTATCTAACTCCTTATCAATGGATTTATGGTGATAAATAAAACTAATCCAAACTCTACATGATATTCCATGATGGGGTGTTAATTGATTCTGTTTAGATGCCCTGATCCTTAGGTATGTGTGAACACTTTTAGCCAAGATTGATTGAAATAGTAGTGTGAGGATTTGAGATCTAGGTGCTAAAAACCCATAGGTCACATGACCAGGGTGAATTAAATGGATTTTCTATTTCATAGTATTTATTTAATTGAGTTATTAATTCCCATTTATTTTAGGAAGAAAATCATTTAAGATTATTTTTGAAGTACTTTCCATCTACTTGATTTTAAATTTCATTTTACATAAATTGTGGACATGATTTTCTAAACCTTGTTTTTATTTAAATTGATGTATAAAATGTTTATTTGTTATGGAATTTCTCCTTGAATATTGGTTGATATCGTACTGGGTTATTTTTCATACACCTTACCTTTAAATTCAGTAATTTTTGGATTATATTATGACAGGACTATGAATAGAGAAATCATCACATGGAGGTGGTAGGTGTGCCTGATAAAGGGACCTTAAGTGATAGTGATGACTAGTTTTACTATTATCCACTCATTACAACAAGATTTCAGGGATATTTTTTAGATGGATTTTAGTGTCATTATTAGATGATGTGGTAGTTTTTTATTTTAGTGTATTATCGTGTGGTATTTTATCTCCTTGATTAGTTCTTGGAATACCAAAAATTTAATTCTTATCTTTAACAATTCTTATAAGGACCCAGCCTTAAACAATACATAATCTTGAATTAAGCTAATAATTCACCTTGAGGATCTTTTCAGGTTTAGAGTTTTAGAGAATTAGGCCATAACTATTACATTACATTTCAAATATTACAAAGTAGACACTTCTAATTAGTATCCATTTTTTCATAAAATAAAAACTCTTGAAAAAAAGAGTCATGTCTAGTTCCATGTTTTAGACAACATGAATTTCCTTGGTCTCGTCCTTGACCCTATTCATTTTTAAGTCTTGTGAAATACATTTCAAAAACTTGGGTTGAGCATAAAAATCTCAGTAAGGATTATAAAATAAAGAAAGAAAATATTATTCCATCAATACATATTAAGCATAATATCCTTAACATACCACATGAAATCAAAATATTTACATATAACACATAGAAATCATAAAATCATAAAGTTAACTTGTGGCATCTATATCATACTTACATTGTAGCTATCACAACTACATATGGAGTTACGTTTGGAAAATACATCACAGTATATTCCCTAAATCTCTTAGGAGAAACATTAAAGTTTACCTCAGTCACGTTACCCAATGCATTGGAGAGCTATCTTGGGCTCACCTGCCCTAGTTTTATCACAGAACCACCCGTATGCATAAATAATGCCCAAGAACCATAAAAAATAAAACAAGATAAAGGAAATGTAACATTTGCACATTGAAATCATAATATATCATTTCAAGATATTGACATAACCAATACATTATCAAAACCATTTTCAATACTAAAATATGTAAAAGAGTATATGGTATTTATTTTCCTTTTAAAAACATTACAGCTTGTTAAGGAAGCCAAATATCAAATAACGCTCGTGGCGGCATAAAGGTCATTGTCACTATATACGTTAAAAATAAACATTACTTTTTTGTCGTTTAGTAAAACCCTACGTAGAAAAAATATTCTCTTTTAATGAAATGAAAATTAAAAAGGGTTTATACACCGTATAAAAGAAATTCGTGTATAAAAAAAATATGCCTCAATGAAAGGAGATTGAGATGAAGTCCCTTACCTCGTGTCTGACTTGACCCGTTCATTATTTAGTCTCCTGAATAATAAACTAAAGTTAATTTATACTTCATTAAGAACCTTTTTTTAGGTTCATTATTCCTTTTATATCACTTATTACCACATTATATACATTATATAATCATTTAAGTTAATAATGGTTGTTTTGTCAATATTTGGTACTTGAGTCAAAAATGAACTTCTTATAATTACAAGTTGTCCATCTGGTAAAAATTCCATTATCTCCAGAATTATATTCATGATTTATATATAATATATATCATATATATCCAGTACATATATGTATTTATAACAGTACACAACATTTGGTGATAAGAAATGAAATGCACCGTTCATGAAGACGGTAAGTCGTACGTACGCATGAACGCTACTTTCATTTCAATTTCATATTTTTATGGAATGAAAACATAATGATACATAGGTATATTATAATTATAGTATAATATAATATATAATTTAATTAATTCCATCCTTTATACATACCACATATGGCATGAACCATTCATATCACTTTGAGGGAGCGGTAGTCCGCACTTCCTCAAATGAAATTATCATATTTACCCATTATGGAAACCATAAAGGTATACTATAAAAGAAAAATAAATAAGTATAGATACAATATAAATATAATATATATCACATATAAATATAGTTCCATCTTAATGTCCACCATAATAGGTGGTAGGAGAAGATTGAACAATCATCATTTCGTGAGGCAGTAGTTCGCCGTCCACAGAAACAGTATGTTCTTTAGCCATTAGACGGAGGTGTGTGTAAGTGTAGTTCGAATACATTTCATAAAAACAACCTAGTATATTTAGGATACTGGTTTTTTTATAAAATAAAGGAATAAAAAGAGTTTAGTTGATTGGAGAAGTAATATAAAAGAAAAGAACTTAAGAGAAGACGTTACCTTTAAATCGGGTAACTCCCTTTGGTTTGAACCAAAAAACTTTCTTGAAAAGCCTTCTACCTAAGGTAAGGATTATAGATGGAAGAGATGGATGTTTTGAGATTATTAGGGAAGAGGTTTTATGATCCAAGGGGCTTGAGAGGTGTGAGTAATGGGTTAGAGGTGATGGATTTTTATAGGGGGGAGGGGCTCTTTAGGAAAGTTTGAAAATATTATTTTATTATAAACTAAATTTCAGTTTCAAAAGGTCCAAAACTTATTCAATTAGAATATAAGATTACTATTTTCAAAATAAATTCATCCAATAATAATTGGACAGGTTTTGGATTTTTTTTTTAAATTTTATAATCTCATTTATTTAAATCATTCTTTAATAAGGTAAACACTCCATCATCACTGTGTCATAAATAATTTTATTTATTTGATGTCTATAAATTATAAATAAAATACCATGATATAGTAAATATTTTTTTATTTAAAATTAATATTTATAGTCAAAGAGATAACCTATATAACCCCATATAAAATTGATTTACTAAAAGATATATGTTTATGTCATTTTTGTTTTTACTTTAAATTAATTAATATAAATTGTCATTATCACCCCTAAGTGGCTCCATGGGGTCCCAAAATCTACCCAAGGATGCCCATGATCGGAAATGTATCAAACAATAGGATTAAGACACATGTTGGGGTAATTTAATATTATTATAATAATATTGTTTTACCCTTATTTACAAGATTTACCATTTAACCATGGTAAATAAAATATTTACTGAAGTAAATATTCATAATATATAAAAATAAAATTTACCTATTTACACAATTTGGAACTCCTGATTCTAAATATTTAATCCATTTTTCTAAATTCAAAACACATAAGTGGCAGAAATTAATTTAAAATTAATTATCATTGTCAAAAAAAATCATGTTTTTAAGAAATAATAACTATCAAACGATTGACACTTGTTTACGTCCAATTTCAAAGTGAAATTACTTCCAATGAACAATATTAGATTAATTATTAAAAATATTATCTAATTACGCATTAAAACAAATTTAAAATATAATCTAACAATATAAATAAATTATATTAAAAAGCGATTTTGAATTAAAATATAGTATTTTTCAATAGTCGTTAAAAATGATCTTTATCAGAAAAATACCAAAAATTTTACCCAAAGTAAATTTTGATGTCCCAATTCTAAAGAAGAAGTTTATTTTGTCAAATTCAAGATAGAAAAGTGACCAAAACTAGATTTAAAAATGGTTCTCCATCAAAAGGTGGTAAAACTACCATTTAAAAATATTATAGTATTTATGCTTAAAATTTGGATTCATTCTCATTTTAAGCCTCTAAATTTTATTGGATAAATGTAAATACATTTAACAAATAGGTATAATAATATTGTAGTTAGTTCTGTTCATTCCCGCCAATACAACGGCTATGCGTTAACTACTATTTAAAATAATATTATATTATTATTTTTCAGTACGACTCAGCCTTGTGTGAAACATGAGATTTTGAAGAAACTCATTGTTGCGTGTCTGGTACGCCATCGAACATAGCATCCCCTTTTAAGTAAAATTATTATTTAATTCAAAAATATGAATAAATATGAAAATGTAATATTCTTTATTTACCTAGGATGTTACATCCTTCCCCCCTTTTGGAAATTGCTTCCCCATAATTTTTATTCACTTATCAAATAAATGGGGGTATTTATCCATCAGAGCATTATCATATTCCCACGTTGCCTCTTAAACCATATAGTTTTTTTACAAAACCTTTACCTGATGAATTACCTTATTCTGTAACACTTTCTCTCTTCAGTCAAGAATTTGGACTGGTTGTTTCTCATAAGAGAGATTCTCTTCCAACTGAACTACCTCTTGGCTCAAAACATGAGATGGATCCAGCAAATACTTTCTCAATATTGAAATAATAAAAAAATTGTTTACCTGGGATAAACTTGGAGGTAAATCCACTCTATAGACAACTAATACAACTTTCTCTAGGATTTCATAGGGTCCAATGACCCTTGTACTTATCTTTCCCTTCTTTCCAAAATGCATCACACTTTTCCATGGTGAAACTTTGAGAAAGACATGATCACCTACATCAAATGAAAGATTCTTTTTCCGATTATCCACATAAATTTTTTGTCTACTCTGAGCTGTTCTCATGTGATTCTGAATCAACTGAACCTTTTCTACCATCTCTTCTACAAATTATGGTCCCATCAACTTCCTTTCACCTACTTCATCCCAAAAATCTAGAGTTTGAAACCGCTTCCCATATAATGCCTCAAATGGATCCATCTGTATACTGCAATGAAAACTATTATTATAAGAAAACTCAACCAAAGAACGATGTTAGTCCCAACTCCCCTAGTAATCCATTGAACAAGAAGGTATCATATCCTCCAAGGTCTAAATTTTTCGTTCTGACAACCCATTTTATTGAGGATGAAAAGTTGTACTAAAATTTAATTCAGTACCCAATGACTTCTAAATGCCTTTCCAAAAGTTATAAGTAAACCTTGGATCATGATCAGATACAATGGAGAGGGGAACTCCATGAAACCTAACTATCTCTTTAACATACAACCGAGAAAGTTGATATAGAGGCAAAGTATCTCGAATATGAAGGAAATGAGCAGATTTAGTCAATCGATCAACAATAACCCAGATTGCATTATTACATCGAGAAGTATTTAGTAATCACACAACGAAATCCATGGACACATTTTTCCATTTTCACTCTAGAACCAGTAAAGACTGAAGCATCCCTTTTGGTAATTGTTGATCTACTTTAACCTGATGACAAGTTAAACACTTCATAGTAAAATCAGCAATATCTCTTTTCATTCCATCCCACCATTAATACTTCCGAAGATCTCTGTACATCTTAATACTGCCAAGATGAACTGAAAACAGAGAACTATGAGCTTCAAATAATAAATCTTTCTTCAACTATGAATCACATGGAACACATAATCTCTTCCCAAACCTCAAAACACAATCATTATCAATGTTAAAATCAGGAAACTTACCCTTCTGAACCAACGCTATCTTTTTTTGCAACTCACTGTCTTCCTTCTGCACTTACTTAATTCTATCTAATAGATATTATTTCACTAACACCTAAAACAAAATAGATGAATTTCCTACACCAAAAACTTCTATGCCAAAGTTCATAAAATCGTTAATCAAAGGATCTTCTTCCAAGCATAACAAGGTTAATGTAGCATTAATTTTTTAACTCAAAGCATCAGCCACTTTATTTGACTTTCCTGGATGGTAATGAATCGTGAAATCATAATCCTTGATTAATTCTAGCCATATCCTCTGTCTCATGTTCAATTATTTCTGAGTTAATATATACTTTAAACTTTTGTGGTCAGTATATATTTCACACTTTACTTCATAAAAATGATGCCTCCAAATTTTTAAAGCAAAAACAACAATAGCTAATTCCTAATTATGTTTAGGGTAATTTAACTCATGAGATTTCAACTGACGTGAAGTATAATCAATTACCTAATCATTCTTTATTAGGACACAACCAAGTCCTTTCAATAAAACATCACTATAGATAACAAACTCACCATTTTTGGAAAGTAGTGACAAAACTAGAGCATTCACCAATCTTCTTTTCAATTCCTGAAAACAATCATCACATTCTTTTTTCCAAATGAACTTAACACCTTTTCAAGTTAACTTATTCAGTAGGCTAGATAACTGTGAAAAAATTTCAACAAACCTCCAGTAATATCCAACAAAAAAAGAAAACTACGGATCTCTGTGATATTGGTAGGTCTTGTCCACTCTTCAACAACTTTTGTTTTAGAAGGTTCAATAGTTATTCCATCTTTAGAAACAATATGACCAAAGAATGAAATTTTCTACAACCAAAACTCACACTTGTTGAATTTACCATACAATATTTTTTCCTTTATGGTTTGCAAGAAAACCCTCAAATGACTTTCATGTTCCTATTTACTTTTAGAATAAACCAAAATATCATCTATAAACACAACCACAAACTATAACCTGAGATAATTGAGCCACCACTGCAACAAGCTGTTCAATTCTGATTCTGACCATCTTAGGATGATAATTTGGAAGGTCATTTCACTTTGTATGCCTTACTAGCATAGTTTCCCTATTTCCTCTATGAAAAACCATTCTGAACATAGAAATATCTTAGGTGAAGCAACATGGTAATATGTAAATGCTATATCATTTCAATCTTAACATAAATTAATTTATGGATATTAATTTAACAATACCCTAACTCCTAAATTTGTCTAAACTAACCTCTGATACCAACTATAAGGACTCGGCCTTAAACAATACATAATCTTAAATTAAGTTAATAATTCACATTGAAGATATTTTTAGGTTTAGAGTTTTAGAGAATTAAGCCATAACTATTACATCACATCTCGAATATTACAAAGTGAAAACTTTTAATCAATATCCATTTTTTTCATAAAATAAAAACTCATGAAAAAAGAGTCATGTCTAGTTCCATGTTTTAGACAGCATGACTTTTCCTTGATCTCATCCTTAACCCTATTCATCTTTAAGTCCTATGAAAAACATTTCCAAAACTAGGGATGAGCATAAAAAGCTCAGTAATGATTATAAAATAAAGAAAGAAAACATTAGTCCACTAATACATACCAAACATAAGATCTTTAACATACCTTATGAAATCATAAGATTTATGGATAACATGTAGAAATCATAAAATCATAAAGGTAACTTGTGGCATCCATGTCATACTTACATTGTAGTTATCACAACTATATAGGGAGTTACATTTGGAATACCCCTCACAGTATATTCCCTAAATCTCTTAGGAGAAACATTAACATTTACCTTTATCATGTTACCCAATGCATTGGAGAGATATATTGGGCTCACCTGCCCTAGGTTTATCATGGAACCACCTGTATGCATAAACAATGACAAAGAATAATAACACATAAAACAACATAAAGGAAATATAACATTTCCACATTGAAATCACAATATATCATTTCAAGATATTGACATAAAAAATACATTATCAAAAACATTTTCAATACCAAAATACATAAAATAGTACATGGTATTTAGTTTCCTTTTAAAAACATTACGGCTTGTTAAGGAATCCAAATATCAAATAACGCTTGCGATGGTGGAAAGGTCGTTCTCACCGCGTACGTTAAAAAAAACATTCCTTTTTTGTCGTTTAGTAAAACGCTACGTAAAAAAAATATTACCTTTGAATGAAATGAAAATTCAAAGTGTTTTATACACCGTATAAAAGAAATTCGTGTATAAAACAAAATATGCATCAATGAAAGGAGATTGAGATGAAGTCCTTTACCTCATGTCCGACTTGACCCGTTCGTTCTTTAATCTCCTGAATAATAAACTAAAGTTAATTTCTAATTCATTAAGAAACTTTTTTAGTTTTATTATTCCATTTATATCACTTATTACCATGTTATAAACATTATATAATCATTTAAGTTAATAACAGTTGTTTTGTCGATATTTGGTACTTGAGTCAAAAATGAACTTCTTATAATTACAAGTTGTCCATGTGGTCAAAAATTTCATTATCTCCATAATGATATTCATGATTTAGATATCATATATATCATATATATTCAGTATATATATGTATTTATAATAGTATATAAATTTTGGAGATAAGAAATGAAATGCACCGTTCATGGAGACGGTAAGTCGTACGTACGCATGAACGCTACTTTCATTTCTATTTCATATTTTAATGGAATGAAAACTTAATGATACATAGGTATATTATAATTATAGTATAATATCATATATAATTTCATTAAATATATCATTTATATGTCCCACGTATGGCATGAATGAGTCATATCACTTTGAGAGGGCGGTAGTCCGTACTTCCTCAAATGAAATTATCGTATTTACCCATTATGGAAACCATAAAGGTATACTATAAATGAAAAATAAATAAGTATAGAGACAATATAAATATAATATATATCACATATAAATATATTTCCATCTTAATGTCCACCATAATAGGTGGTAGGAGAAGATTGAACAATCATCGTTTCGTGAGGTAGTAGTTCGTCGTCCACAGAAACAATATGTCCTTTACCCATTAGATGAAGGTGTGTGTAAGTGTAGTTATAATACTTCTCATAACAATAACCTAGTATATTTAGGATACTATTTTAGTTATAAAATAAAGTAATAAAAATATTTTAGGTGGTTGGAGAAGTAAAATAAAAGAAAATAACTTAAGAAAAGACATTACCTTTAAATTGGGTAACTCCCTTTGGTTTGAACCAAAGACTTTCTTGAAGTGTATTCTGCCTAAGGTAAGGATTATAGGTGGAATATAGGGATGTTGGGAACTTATTTGGGTAGAGTTTGGATGATCCAAGGGGCTTTAGAGGTGTGAGTAATGGGTTAGAGGTGATGGTTTTTTATAGGGGGAGGGGCTCTTTAGGAAAGTTTGAAAATATTATTTTATTATAAACTAAATTTTAGTTTCAAAAGGTCTAAAACTTATTTAATTCGAAGATAAGATGAATATTGTTCGAAATAAAATCATCCAATAATAACTCGCCAGGTTTTGGATTTTTTTTAAAAAAAATTATAATCTCATTTATTTAAATCATTCATTAATAAGGTAAACACTACATCATCGTTGTGTCATAAATAATTTTATTTATTTGATGTCTATAAATTATAAATAAAATAACATGATATATTAAATCTTTTTAGATTTAAAATTAATATTTATAGTTGAAGAGATAACTTATATAACCTCATATAAAAATTGATTTACTAAAATATATATGTTTATGTCATTTTCGTCTTTACTTTAAATTAATTAATATAAAGTGTCATTATCACCCCTAAGTGGCTCCATGGGGTCACTAAATTGACCCAAGGATTCCCATGGTCGAACATGTGTCATCCAATAGGATTAGGACTCATGTTAGGGTAATTTAATATTATTATTATAATATTTTTTTACCCTTATTTACCAAATTTATCCTTTAACCATGGTAAATAAAATATTTACTGAAGTAAATATTCATAATGACTAAAAATAAAAGTTACCTATTTACACTATTTGGAACTCCTGATTCCAAATATGGAATCCATTTTTCTAAATTCAAAATAAATAAGTGGCAGAAATTAATTTAAAATTAACTCCCATTGTCAAAACAAAAAGCGTGTTTTTAAGAAATAATAACTATCAAAATATTGACACTTGTTTATGTCCAATTTCAATTTGAAATTACTTCCAATGACCAAAATTGGATTAATTGGTAAAAATATAATCTAATTACACTTTAAAACCAATTAAAAAGATAATATTACCATAAAAATAAATTATATTAAAAAGCAGTTTTGAATTAAAATACAGTATTTTTTACTATTCATTAAAAATGAACTTTATCAAAAAAATACCAAAAATTTGCCCAAAGTAAATTTTGATGTCCCTATTCTAAAGAAGAAGTTAATTTTTTCAAATAAAACATATAAAAGTGACGAAAACTTTATTTAAAAATGGTTCTCCATCAAAAGGCGGTAAAACTATCTTTTAAAAATAATAGAGTATTTATGCTTGAAATATGGATTCATTCTCATTTTAAGCCTCTAAATTTTATTAGATAAATGTAAAGATATTTAAAAAACAGACATAATCATATTTTAGTTAGTTCTATTCATTCTCACCAATACAAAAGTTATGCATTAACTACTATTTAAATAATATTATATTATTATTTTTTAGTATGACTCAACCTTATGTGCAACATGAGATTTCAGAGAAACTCATTGTTGCGTGTTGGGTACGCCATCAAATATAGAATACCCTTTTAATTAAAATTAATATTTAATTCAAAAATATTAATAAATAAGAAAATTTCATATTATTTATTTAGCTGGGATGTTACAATTCTATATTGATTGATTTTTTCTATGGTGAAATTATTCCCTTTAACTGTTATTGATGTCCTGGTGCTGGCTTGTGGGCGTTAAGGATTCCCTTAAATTCTAGTCTATGCCATCGTTAGTACCTTAATAACTATTTATTCATGTTACTTCATGAAAAATTGGTAGAAATGGGTGATTTTTCATCTCTCCTGGACATCGGTAAGCAATCAGGGATGTACTGGTATATAAGAAGTACAATTTTCATGACTTAAGAGGTAGTTTACGAGCGAGTGATAGGAAAACTCTCATCATAGCAAGACTTGAGTCTCCAAGGGAGTTTTAGAGAATCATTATTAAGGTATAAATTATATTTAATATAATATTTTCAAAACAATTATCTGTGCATTTTTAAATCCCCAAAAAAATTAAATTCAATCTAGTGGATTAAATATATTTTTATCTATTGATTGGGTTGATGATTTGAGTAACCTTGCTAAGGGTTTTTTGATTCCAATTGAGTTTTTTGGTACCATTCCCCAATAATATGACTAAATTGGACTTTAGGGGGAGTTGCATATGAATAACATCATGAAAACCCTCCAGCCAATCATAACCTAATTGAGATAGTGGTGCATGTGGTACAAGATTTGGGATATGCATCCTCACTCATTATTAATCAGGAATATGTAGTGGAACCATGGTTTTATGAAACTGGACATAATTCACAGGAGTCACTTCAGTAAAAACCACCACCTCTCCAAGGATAGAATGATCCTATGGAGGTAGAGTATTGGGTTAAAATGATTGAGATACTTTTTTAGTTCTTCCAAATCGTATATTGATTACAGGTAATATGTGATGTCATTGATCTTGAAGGGCCTAACAAGAGGTGTTTGGATTCTATGGTTTGAGAAACTATACATGAAGGATTGGAGTGGAAAAACAAAAAATAAATTTTTATGGCGAATTTCTATTGATTTCCTATATAGAATTCCTGGTCTTATGGAAGTGTATGGAATTTATCATCCTCCAACATAGTAATATAACTATGACCCATTATAAAAACTTCTTTGTTGATCTTGTTTAGTTTTCTCCTAAGGTAGTATTAAATGATAAGTGCGTGACCTAAATATAAGTTATGGATCATTAATCTGATATATGATTACATGTTTTTATATGAAATCTCACCTCTTATGTGGATGCAGTTCATAGAGAAGTGATGGAATAACATTACCTAGTTGGAATGACATGGATAGTGTGAGCTCATCACACTCCCAGTGTTTGTTATTTTAGTTCAATTAATGGAAATGAGAAGTAGGATGAGTGATGTGGTTTTATTTTAATACATTTTTTCTCATAACTTCTTTAAATTAATTATGTTTTTGTTGTTATAATAATTTTTTAACTAATTAATTTACTTTGATGATAATTTTATGTTAAAATAATATAAATGTTAAAATAATGATTTTATGATTAATTAACGATTCTTTTTTTACATTAATTATAATTTTTTAAACTTTGATTTTTTTAATTTTGAAGTTTTTTTAAAGTAATTATTTTAAAGCTATTGTTAAATTTTTTTGTTATGATAATTCAAATTATAATTTCCCTTATTTTCTAAAAAAATAATTAATTAAAAAGTAAAATTTAGTTTGTTTATTTCAATTAATAATTAGAATCTTTGATTTTTTATTTAAATTTTAAATTTTTATAATTTCTATATTTTTAAAATCGATTTATCAATTAAATATTTTATTTGATTAAAGTTTATTTTAATATTTTATTCTTATAACAAAATAATTGGTTTAGATTTTATTTTGTTTAAATATGTATTTTTGTTAATAATTAATTACAAAAAATATATATAATTTTAATTTTATTTTGAATTAATTATTTCTATTTTCAACTCGTAAATAAATTAACTTATTGTTTTAAATATTTTAATGAATCTTTTTTTCATTTATTACTTTTAATTTATTTTATTTAACTACAGGGACATATTTTAGTAGCAGCACAACACTAACCCATATAGTAGAGAAAATCAGCACTTGACCCATAATAAAAATGATTGTAGGGTAATATAATTTCAGCACGGAATATAAATGATGGGTTCTTAGTAATATAAATTAAAGGCGGTCCATCAAAAAAAATATTTTTGGTCTGTAAGATTTCCTTCATCAGATAAAAGTTCTTAGTAAGATAAAAGTGGGAGGTCTCGTAAGATATTTTGAGACCCAGTGCGTATGATAATTTTCAACTCTCCACGGCCCATAAGATATTTTAATTTCACATATAATAGTTTCCTTCAAAAAATTTGGCCACCACCGGAGATAAATCAAGGCCGGATCTAATGTCGAGTCACTGCTGAGCTTGATGAAATGGATATACGTGCATGCCACCTAATGAAGAAGATGAGCTGGGTTCAACCGACACTGAGATTTGGCATGCTACCAAAGCTCGTGAGGTTGAAGTGAGAACCCACCAGATCCGAGAAATTTCATAGCCCTATTGATAACCTGACGCTAAATCTGACTTATGTGACTCTTCATTTCCTCATACATGTGTTTCATTCCAATGCAAGCATTTATTTTGTTTTGTTTTTTGTCCCTTTCATTAAATGTATGTGGCTATCCATTTTTATGTAGTTTCATAATCTATAAATATAGGCATATGTAATCTGTGAATGAGGTGATATATTCAAGATTGCATATTTCTTTGTTGCGTTCTCTTTTTTTTCTCATGTAGATTAGGCTTTGTAAATCCAAGTGGTGCCAACAAACTGGTATCAGAGCCGGTACCAAGGTATCCTCCAATTTCTGAAGATAGCCACCGCAATCCAACTGCAAGTTCCGAAATTGTCTAAGTACAATTACGAAAGGTGGTGCATCCAAATGAAAGCATTATTTAGGTGACAAGAATTATGGGAGATCATCACCAATAGGTATATTGTACCATCTACGGAGGAAGAAGACGCCTTCACGAATGAAGAAAATACGATCGTCAAAAATCAAAGGAAGAAAGACAACAAGGCATTGTTCATCCTCTATCAAGGGTTGGATGAATCAACATTTGAAAAGATTGATGAAGCAACATTGATCAAGAAAGATTGGGATACTCTTTCCACCATCTTCAAATGTGTTGATCGAGTGAAGTGGGTTCGTCTTCAAACACTAAGAGCAGAGTTCTAAGCGACATATATGAAGGACGGTGAGAGTATATCTAACTACTTCTCACACCTAATTGTTATTGTTAACAATTTAAAAATAAATAACAAAAAAGTTGAGGACATTCGTGTTATTGAGAAAGCACTTTAATCTCTCACAGCCAAATTTGAGTATGTGGTTGTTGAAATCGAAGAATCAAAAGGTTTGGAAAAATTGTCCATTGAAGAATTGATGGGGTCATTGCAAGTACATGAGCAGTGAATGCAGAAGAATAATAGTTCAACAATAAAGCATGCCTTAGAGTCCAAGTTGACTCTATAAGAACAAAATAATGTCCAAGCACAACAAGGCATTCATTGTGCAAGAGCGAGAGGGTGTGGATATCATCCAAGCTATCAGAAAAAGTAACAAAATTTTACTAGATTCCATGGAAGAGGAAATGGTGGAGGCTGATTCACGCATGGTCGTGGAAACATAAAGAATGTACAATTCCACAACTGTAATAAATTCAGTCATTATGCCTCTGATTGTTGGAGAAAAGTGGATCATGATGAACGATCCAACTATACCGAAACATCTCATCATGAAGAAGAAGGTATCACACTCCTCCCAGCATAAGAAATGGCATGTGAACACCCCAATGTATGGTATTTGGACATAGGTGCAATCAACCACATGAGTGGTAACAAAGAGTTGTTCAAGGAACTCACTGAAGAAGTTCATGGCAATGTGATTTTTGGTGAATTATCAAAGGTACCCGTGATTGGAAAAGTTAAAATCAAAATCTATCTGAAGAATGGTGAGTTGAATTACATCTCTAATGAGTATTATGTACCAAAAATTAAAAAAAATATCATTATTCTTGGCCAACTCCTTCATAAGGGGTATGTCATACACTACAAAAACACTTCTTTATCTATAAGAGATGCTCACATGAGACTTTTTTCTCAAGTCCAAATGGATAATAATCGCATGTTTCCGCTGCATATCAACACGAATGTCAAGGAGTATTTCTTTGGACTAATGAAGAATGACTCATGGAGATGGAATCTGGGCTTTGGGTATCTATATTTTAGCGGGCTTAAACTTTTATCCTCATCAAGCATGGTGTGTGGTTTTCCGGTGATTAAAGTTCCAAATCATGTATGTGAGGCGTGTACACTCAATAAGCAACAAAGAAACTCATTCCCTAGTGGAGTGTCTAGAAGAGAAAAGGAACCACTTCAGTTGGTTCACACTAATATATGTGCACTACTTGAAACACCCTCACTTGGAGGTAATAGGTATTTTATTACCCTCATTGATGATTTAAGCAGAAAATTATGGGTGTATTGCATCAAATAAAAATCTTCTTCTTTCACTATCTTTAAAACTTTCAAAGCTCGGGTTGAAACAGAAAGTGGCCACAGAATCAAAGTAATATGATCTGACAGAGGTGGAGAATACACTTCAAATGCATTTTAATATTTATGCAGGGAACGAGGTATCAAACAACAATATATTGTTGTCTACATGCCACAAAAAAATGATATCACAGAAAGAAAGAACTGCACCATCCTCTACATGACGAGGACCATGTTGAAGGATAAAGTGTTGCCAAAGAGCTTCTGGGAAGAGGCAGTGGCATGTACTTCCTACCTGCTCAATCAATGTCTAACCAAGAGCGTCTGAAACTTGACACCACAAGAGGCGTGTAGTGGATACAAACCGAGTGTGGAACACCTCATAATCTTCAGGTGTGTTGCCTACGCTGAAGTTCCAAAAGCAAGAAGAAGGAAACTTGATGGTCGTGGTGAAAAGTGTATCTTCATCAGCTATTGTGAAGCCTCTAAAGCCTACAAGATCTACAATCCACTAACAAATAAATTAGTGGTGAGTAGAGATGTGGTCTTTAGTGAGGAAGAAGCATGGAAATAGAATGATGAATAATCAAACAAATATGTTCTAGTTGAAACATAAGATCAAGAGGAAAGACATGATCATACGGAGAAAACACCCACAACACCATCCTCAGACACATCTTCAGTACACATGAGTCCTGGAGTGCATTTTATCACTCCTGAAAGCACTCTAGAAAATCAAAATCTGGCCAGCTCATCCTCACCTTTGGCTCCTATGAAGATGAAAAATTTGAGTGACATTTATGAGCAGACAAAAGAGGTAAATCTTTTTTGCTTGTATACAGATCATGAGCCTCTGACGTTTTAGGAATCCATGAGTTAAGAATGATGGAGAATGGATATTGGAGAATAAATTCATGCCATGGAGAGAAATGACACATGATAGCTGACTACACTCCCAAAAATCCGGAAGAGCATTAGCATCAAATGGGTGTAAAATATCAAGAAAAATTTTCATGGTGAGATCAGTCGATACAAGGCAAGGCTCATAGAAAAGGGGTACAAATAGAAGTACAAGGTGGAATATGAAGAATTATTCACTCCTGTTGCTCGCCTTGACACTGTAAGGATGATTATCTCCCTTTTTGTTCATTACAGATGGATGATCTACCATTTTGATGTGAATTCTGCATTTCTGAATGGAATTTTGGAAGAAGAGGTCTATGTTGACCAACCTAAAGGATTTTTTATTCAAGGGGAGGAAGAAAAAGTGTATCGTATGAAGAAATCACTCTATGGGTTGAAGAAAGCTCCACGTGCTTGGAATGCACGCATAAAAAAGTATCTTCTAGAGAACGGATTCACCCAATGTCCATATGAGCATGGAGTTTACATCAAGAAGAATGATCGTGGTGATATACTGATTGGATGCTTGTATGTTGATGATTTTCTATTTACAAGGAACAGTTGATTGATGTTCGGTGATTTCAAACTGGGTTTAGTGGTTTTGTTGTTTTGTGTCCTGATATGATGATTTGGGTTTAGCATTTTTTGCTATATTGGTTTTTGAATTTTTTTACTTCGGGGGATGTTTGGTTTGAACCCAGTTGGATGTTTCATGTGAGGTTACCACATAGACATGAAGTGGTTTTTGAAAATACAAAAAAATGGATTTGGATGTTCAAGGAGTTCGAGATGACTGATGGGGGTCTCATGTCCTTCTTTCTGGGAATAGAACTAAAACAACAACATGGCGGTATCTATATATCTCAGAAGAGGAATTCCAAGGAGTTTCTTGAAAAATTTAAGATAGCCAATTGCAATACTGTAAACACACATGTAGCAATGAGATTAAAACTGAAAAAAAGATGGAGAAGGAAGAAGCATTGACTCAACTTTGTTCAAGATTTTTATTGGAAGCCTGAGGTATCTCACAATCACAAGGCCATATATTGTCTATAGTGTTGGGCTTCTAAGTAGATACATGGAAGAACCAAAAGAATCACACTGGCTAGCTGCAAAAAGAATTCTCAGGTACGCAAAAGGAACGGTGGATTCTGGTCTTTTTTATCCATACAATGAAGAAGAAAAACTATATGGTTACTTAGACAATGATTAGGGAGGTGACTAAGATGAAAGGAAAAGCACTACTGGGTATGTATTTTTTCTTAGATCGACTGATTTTACGTGGAATAAAAGGAAGAAGATTGTGGTCGCTTTATCCACATGTGAATCAGAGTGCATGGCAGCATAATCCACTGTTTGTGATGGAATCTGGTTGATAAATTTGTTGAAGGAGATGAAGAATCCATAGGATGGATCCACAGTCATATATGTGGATAATAATTCTGCAATTGAACTTGCCAAAAATCTAGTGCATCATGGAAGAAGCAAACACATTGATACTCGATTCTATTTTTTGAGAGATCGTGTGAATCCAAAAATGATAAAATTGGAATATTGTCATACTACCGAATAGGTGATAGATATTTTCACAAAGGCATTACTGATAGATGCATTCAAAAAACTCAGAACTATGCTCGGAATAAATTCTGTTTTGGTTTGAATGGGAGTGTTAGAAATACAAACCATTAAAGGCATATGGTGTTTTCAAAGTTGTCTGTGACTTCCCCAAGCATCGTGTCTTCCCATGCTCCTCTTTGCCATGAGACTCTTCATTTCCCCATGCATGTTTTTCATTCCAATACAAGAATTTATTTTGTTTTGTTTTTTGTCCCTTTCATTAAATGTATGTGGCTGTCCATTTTAGTGTAGTTTCATAACCTATAAATATGGGTATATGTAATCTATGAATGAGGTGATACATACAATCTTGTATATTACTTTGTTGCATTCTCTTTTTTTCCCTCACGTGGATTAGGCTTTGTAAATACAAGTGGTTCTAACACGCGGTTGGACTATTGGATGTTATTCTAAACTGTTGAGGATTTTCGAGGCAGGCAGGCAGAGTTTGAATTTTTGAGGAGAATTGTTTTGATGGAAATTTTCTATTTTCAGGTTCGAGTTAATTACGGTGGAACACTTTTCATCCAAATATTATGGTAGTATAGATATGAAATGTGGGGTCCACTCCCAATTTGGGAGTGATTAATGGAGGATGAATCACGAGAGTCTTCTGTTGGCAGTCGGTTTTCTGAGGGAACCAACCAACCCGATGTAGATTCCTCTTTGGTTGGCAATAAAGGCAGACGAGTAGCTGACGACGAGCATTTTTCTCATGGGTAGATGAACTACCCACCAACTGAAGACAAACTGATTTTCATTCGTCTTTATAATGGGATCAAATTCCCATTGTGTTTAAGTAGGGGTAATCAAGGTGTATGTGTGATTCTCCATTGAGTGTTATCTAATGAGAGACATATAAAGACGCCCACTTTCTCCCGTGGATGCAGGTCATCCAACCAAACCATGTTAAATCCTCTTGTTCTTCTCGTTTTTGTGTGTTTATCCATTTTTCTCCATTTTTGTGTGATTTGCAGTGCCACACACCTCCTCTGCACCCTTACAAGTGGTATTCGGGGGAGCTGGAGCAATGGAGTTCAAAATGATGAGTTTTTCCAGTGATCATAAAATTAAAAGTGGTTATAAAATTTTTCTGAGGCCAGATCTGTGAAGAGGACAATGAGACGATTCCAATGGCGCAAGTGGCGCTGAAAACGGAGTTGAAACGAGCCCTATAAAGATGGTCAAAGTTCCGATCAAACCGATGGTGAATAGTAATATCGTACCGGAGAAGACAATACTGTTCATGCCACTGGTGAATTTTCCATCAATATTTCGGTGACTGCTCTGGCATGCCACGTCATCACCACGTCAGTAGCCTATCTGGACCGTTGAATTTTTTTTGGCAATATTTCAACCAATCGGACTCCGTTTTCGGTGATCCAGGAGTCAATTACTACTATCTCAACCATTACAGAAGCATTCATATGATTAGTTTTTCAAAATTCATACTCTATTAAGTGATAACTAAGGGGTGAGACATCGATAGTGGTGATTTCATTTTGCGACATCGACGATGGCTAGTGGTGGAGCACTACCAAAATTTGAGATCGAGAAGTTCGATGGTCGGAACAATTTCAGCTTGGGGAAAAACACAGTGAAAGATATTCTTGTGCAACAAAGCATGATAAAACTATAGATCAAAGAAAATTCCAAGACAATGATGGTTGGGAAGAGCTCGAGATGCAGGTCATCAGCACAATTTGACTGTGTCTGGCGAATGAGGTAAATTACTCAGTGTTGGATGAGACCTCACCAAAGGAGATATGTAAGAAGTTATAGTAGTGATATATGGTGAAGTCACTCACCATCAAATTATTATTAAAAAATAAATTATACCAGTTGTGCATGGATGAGTGAACAAATTTATTGGATCATACCAATGAATTCAATAAGATCCTAACACAATTATTGGGGTTCGATGTGAAGGTTAGAGAGGAAGAAAAAGCACTTTTGCTTTTGTCATCACTACCAAGTTAATTTGATGGACTTGTGACTGCATTGCTCGTGGATAAAGAAACATTGAAGTTGGACGAGGTGATGACATTGCCTCAAGATTTGGAGGCATTCTGAAGACCTGCGATGCATTTAGGCAAGAAAATCATGGTGATATGAGATGATCAACATGGGAGGAGATGATATCTTAAGTCAAGAGGTAAAAATGGCTGCCAAAATTGAGGGGATGTGATCCTAGAGAAATCACGTGTTTGTGGTGCAAGAAAAAAGGTCACTATAAAAGTGATTGTGGAGAGCACAAATAGTATGTTGCTGGGAAAGAGAAATATGATGAGGAGGTTGCGAACATCACAGAATTATCGGCAGATGATGAAATCTATGTGACAATGGAAATATTGTACTCAAATGAGATAGTTGAATGGGGATAAGTGCAGTGTCATTACTGGAAAATATATGGTCACATGAAGCGGAAATGTTGATTTTAGAAAGGTAGAATGAGAGGACTAAAAATCCAAAGGAATATGGGTAGATTTTGGATTCAGGGAGTTCGGCACACATATGCATGACCAAAGGTGTGTTTCATACCTTTCAGTGGGTGAGAGATTTAGTGAGACTTAGTGATGGGTTAACATGCAAGGTTCAAGGAGTCGGGATGGTGAAATTGAAGACACCCGATGGAGGAGTACGAAAACTGGTTGACGTGAAATTTGTTCCAAGGATGAGATGAAACCTGATATCATTAATTTGGCTCGATGCGAGAGGATACAATATTTCCATAATAGGTGGAGTGTTGGAAGTCTTATGTGGGGATGCAACGATGCTTATAGGGAAAGATTCCCAAGGGTTGTATCATTTGTTGGGGACCATAGTCAGCTCGAGATCGATTGAAGATAGTGGAAGTGCCACGTCATCTAGCATGAAGAAGCGTATTCAATTTTCTAATGAAGTTTTCAATGCCTTTAAGGAGACTGGTGATTTGGTTTCTACCCCAAATTGGTTGCGAGGGGGAGATTTGTTTGTGCCACTCCCAATTTGGGAGTGATTGATGGAGGATAACTCACGAGAGTCTTCTGTTGGTAGTAGGTTTTCTAAGGGCGGAAACCAACCTGTTGCAGGTTCTTCTTTGGTGGGAAGTCAAGGCAGACGAGTAGCTGACGATGAGCATTTTTCTCATGGGTAGATGAACTACCCACCAACTGAAGACAAACCGGTTTTCATTCGTCTTTATAATGGGATCAAATTGTCATTGTGTGTAAGAAGGGGTAATCAAGGTGTATGTGTGATCTTACGTTGAGTTTTATCTGGAGAGAGAAATATAGAGACGCCCCCTTTCTCCCGTGGACATAGGTCATCAGACCGAACCACATTAAATCCTCATGTTCTTCTCATTTTTGTGTGTTTATTCATTTTTCTTCATTTTTTTGTGATTTGTGGTGCCACACACCTCTACTGTGCCCTTACATGAAAAAAGTGCTACTTCATTTTCCTACTAGGAACAGAAGTAGTAAGTGTAGTTGGGATAGGCAGTGGGGTGCATTACTAGTGTAGAAGTTGTAGTGGATGGTTGAGTGAAAAGATGACATGTAGGTGTCAAGGTGTTAGACAGAAAAAATAATGATATCTTTAAAAAATGATTGTTTTATCTAGCATTAAATACTACATGAACGGTGACCGATTTGGTGGATAATTATTGATAAAGCTACATGGGTAGTGACAAAAGGCTAGAAAAATTAGTTCTCTCATTTGACAGTCACCAAAGGAGGTAGTGATTTTGTTGATGATTTTTAAGGAGAATAAAAGGGACACAACTTATGATATTAGTGAATCTAGATTAGTTTGTGAGAGAGTTCCATGGTGGACAGTAGAGAGAAGACAACATGTAGAATACAATATCACATCATTGGAGTGGAGCTATGTAGAGTGAATTAGAGTGACCTTTTAGCGAGCTCGAAGAGGACCTAATTCCAAGCATGGTGATAAAGATTGAACATCGAACACATTTCGAGGACATTATCAACTAATTTTCTTATGGTCAAACCTTGTGATTTATTCTCATGAATTCATTCCAAACATTAATATTTTATATAAAACTATAATTTTCTCCATATTTTCAATTGTTAGATATGCGATTACTATTTGGTAATTGTTATTCAATCATTTTGTTCCAATTTCTCTTCTATTCACTGAATAAAACATTTCTGATCGGCATGAATTTTTATTTGAGTACAAACTGTTAGGTTTGAATAGGAGTTTTTTATTCGATTCTTGTTTTTGAAGCTTCTCAATTCTCAATCAAGAAGTGTGAGCGCATTACTTCGAATCTATCAAATTATTTAGTGATTGTTGAATACATTGACCAGCTCTTGATGAAAGAAGGTTTAAACTTTGATCTTAATTGATGACATTGACTTCTGAAGCAAAATTAGACACATGGTATAGAGATTTCAGACTGTGTGTCAGGAGAATTATGGAATAAATTATTTCACTGTAATGTAGAATGGATGAACAGGTAGAGTCACACTATAACAAAAATAGGCCTTAGCAGTGGTCTATTAGTGGCGGTTTAGTAAACCGCCACAAATTTTTTTTAAGAAGGGTTTAGCGGCGGTTTTTAATAAACTTCCACTAAACCGTGTTTTTTTTACAGTGCTAACACTTCCTCCCGACCCTCGTGAGACCCCCCCCTATCCCCCCGACCCTCGTGATCCCCAAAGACCTAGCTCGCCACCCCTCAGCACGCCTCGTCGGTCGTGACCCGGGCTCACCGCCCCTCAGCGCACCTCGCCGCCCCTCAGCGTGCCTCTATAGTCTTGACCCGTGCTCTCCACCCCTCAGCGCACCTCGCCGCCCCTCAGCACGCCTCGCCTCCCCTATTGGTAATGTGCTTTTTTCCTTGTTTATTTTCTACGATATTATTATGCTTATTCAATATTTTTCATGTGAGGTTTTGGGTAGGATCCTACTGAATCTACTTGTATTCTTACCCACTTTATATATCCTATTTTTATAGGTTTGTAAGAGGGGGTTAGTGATTAGGTTGGGTGTTACTAGAACATGGCATGGATCTTGTTGGTGTTTGAAGAGTCATTTTCATAGAATTTTTTTCATGGTATTTCATTTATTGAAGTTCATTTATGTATGGAATTACAAAAATCATGGAATTGATTTATTTATATTATATGGAGTATATTTGTGGTTTCTTATCTTATACTCCTGGGATATATGAGGGTAATACCTACCATATGTGTGGTTTACACCCTTGATTCTTATTGCCACCTTGTTCCCTATTAGAAGTGGGCTTCAGGACTAACACTTGTCTTTACTCTCAATCCAAGAGGGGTTCAAATGGGGGTAGATTGTGACATAATCCACAAAATGGGATCTTACAACACACATAGTGGCCCCCTGAAATCAAAATAAATCAAAAGGTTTTGCTGAATCATGGGTGTGGAAAGACAAATCAAGTTCCTATGAGAAGATAATTTGAATTATAGTAGGGGTGTAACATAGGTATTCTCTCAATAATGAACCTCACCATGGGATATCATAGAACACGTGATAGCTCTATAGTATCTGAATAATCATCGGGAAAAATCTAAATCATATAAGGCCTTTGAAGATATTTTCATTCTTATAATATGAATAATAGGGATGAGTCCATGTCATTGGGTGTCATTACACATGTCCCCCTCCCCATATTTTGTTCTCATCCCTTGGGGATAATAATCATACATACACATTGTATCACATCACCATCAGGATAAATAATAAATAATCACATAGCATCACTCCACCCAACTTGACTATCATATAGAGTGTCCCATGCATCTAATGTATCTCGATGTATTTTTCTCAAATCTTTATCATCCAAGACCCAACTCACTATCCATAATAATCACCTCTAAAATGTTTCCAACTCCTTTTTCATAGCATATCATTTCACATACCAACTCTCAAGGCTGCTAATTCTAAATGGTTAACTAATCACCTTACCCTCTATAACTCATCTCATCGGATCACAAAGGACCACACCTGATATATTACCATATGTTCACACACCTATATGGTTATTTCATATCCCTTAAGACTTATTCATATTATTTCTACACCCTAATTCCATTAGGTGAACAATTTATAAGTTGTAAACCCATTAGTTCACTTTTCTTAGTTTTCCTGTGCCTCAAGAGGCATCACATAATTTACCTCAAGCCAATATTACAAATCACATTTAAGGTAAAACCATTTTTCAAGGTCTAAGTCTTATCTAATATTTCACTCTCAACCAACAAGTTGAGACCACCATAAAATAATCATTCATTCATTATAAACTTAGTAAATTTTTTAACAAAAATAAAAGTGACCATCCAATGTCCCTCGCATTTTATATCATTCTCAGACACCCATTTAGAGTCCATCCCACAAACTATAAAATGGTTCACAAGGAAATGTGATCGTATAGTGATCTTAAAATAATCCCACCATGTATGGAATGTAAATTTCCTTACTAATAGCCTCTATATATTTTATCACACGATTACAAACCCTTTTAGTCCACATTCAGGTCTCCCTAACTTGACTACCAACATCTATATACAACAAAAAAAATAATGCATGGAGAAAAAATTTAACTATCACCTACTTATTATCATTAGAAGTTAACCCCTAAAATATATTCATTTTATTTATCCTCAATAATAGATATTTCAAAACCTATCAAAATACCAAAGTTAGAGATTTGGAGTGATATTCCATTAAACAAAAAAGATAACAATGATTGAGGTTTTAATGAGGTTATCCTACCATCTAGGAGTCCAAATCAAATAATGACCAATCAATATGACATTGAACAAGATTTTAGAAATATAAAGAATGGGTGTAAATAAACATTCCCAAATGACTCACCTCTATTATTTCTTAGTCATCTAAGTGGAAAATAAAATGTATTTTTAAAAATGCAAAGTAAAATATAAAAAATTCCCATGCATGAAAGTGGTGGTTGGAGAAAGTGGACCCCCTCCTGGACTATAGTGGATAACCAAGGATGTTCCATGATCCACCCCAGAGCTCCACATTATGTTTCAACCCCCATTGATGTTCCATGATCCACCCCAGATCTGAAAATTTTAATCACACGCAGGGTCACAACATGTTTCTACCCATAACACTTCACCATGATACCCCACATGTTCTAAAATTCTCAACCCCAGACCATACCCAACTCTTTGAATCCTAATTCTAGGCCACAAATAACATACAAAGTAGGAAAAAATTATTAATATAAACAATATTTAATACTACCCCTGTTGTATATTTTTTGGGGATTGAATATTTTATATGAATTCCATAAGACTATGGATTTAATAGGTTTTCCCACTTTCTATAATTTAAAAAAAATTAAATAGAAATTTAAAAGGTATATTGACATCAATAATTTTCAGGGTTATTTCAGGATCTATTTTAGGAAATTTAATATATATGATTTCATTTATCTTTGTAATTTCATGTTTCCTTTGAGTCTGGAAAAACAAATACCTTACTTATAATCCTTGGGTTCATCTACCCTAGCCATGATTCCTTTCACCTGATGATTCCTAGCATGTTCTACATCTTGTTTCCTCATGTATTTTCTAAAGTAGTGAGTCATGTTTAAGGTAAGATTTTGTTTCCATTTCATAGTTTGTTTCCATTTCATATTCCTAACTTCTATTCAATTATTATACGATTTATCAAGACCTTACCTTAGTGATATCAAATTTATGACATGTAAGAACCTAGTTTTGGTTATAAAGGACTTTGGAATATTCTTGATGTTATTCCAGAGTAGTGCCTTCGGACGGCGTGCGATTCCGAGCCCCAGTGTGGCCAGAATTAAATTTTCAGTGTGTTCACACTAGGAACGCCAAATAAATGGGATAACTCCTAAACAGAGTTTCGGATCAGAGATCTGAGTGCACGAATGGGTCCAAAATGTGATTTTTACCCTAGGAATGACATAAAACATGTCGGTGCGGGACGTTTGGACCCCTCGCTCGCTATTGGAGCGTGGAACGGATAAATTAAATAATTAATTTATCCGTTTAATGGTTAAACTCAGTATCTCTTAAACGGTGGATCAGATGGGGAAACTGAGGGCACCGTTGAGTCCGGAGCGTGCCATTTTCCCTAGGAGGGGTGTGAGTTTCGTGGTCGTGGGCTGTTAGTGAAAAAAGGCTACATGGGAATTTTTGTAATTTGGCGGCCTCGGGCGCTAAGTTTAATAACTTTTGAACGGGGTCTCGGATTAAAATTCTGAGACCGCTGTTGTGCTCAGGAGGTGGTGGTTACCCTAGGAAAAGCTTAACCTCGACCCCATCGGGCGTTTCAGATGCGGGTTAATTTGGGGGTTTTAAATTAATTAAATTGTAATCAATTTTCTTTATTTAAACCACCCCCCTCATCTCCCCTTGCTCAATCCTCTGGCGGGAGGAGACTCAACCAGGGAGAAGACCTCTCCTCCATCAAGCTCCACCTTCCTCTCCTCTTCAAGGCGTTGCGGTTGGCGGATTCCTCACGAAGCGTCGAGCTTCGCCCTACGGGTAGGATCTTGTTTCTATTTTAATTTCTCGCACCATGTTCGTCCTAAGTTTGCATTATCGAATTGTTGTCTGATTTACGCGCAAAGCCCATAAACACGTAGTAGTTTTTATAAGCTTTCTGACGTCCGTTTTGAGCGCTGTCAGCGGCATTGGGACCCTGGTGTCGAGGCGGGGTTTTCCAGTGTGGTTTCGGGCGTTGAAGCCGGAGTTGAGGCGTGGGCCCCATGGCCCGTCAGTTGAGCTGCGAGCAGCGTTTTGTAACTTTTTCATCGGATGTATGTTCGGGGCGTGCGAGCAGTTGATTTTGGGTGTTTTTTTTAGGGCATTCAAATGGCGCAGTCTGGCCGCTTTAATTCCGCACGATGGTGCGGGCCCCATGAGGGTCGTTTGGGCATTGACGGTGATTTTCCCTCTCTATCACTGGGAGACCGTTTTGGAAAAATGAATAGTCCACCTTGTGTACTTTTTCGATAGGATCACAATGGCGGGATCCGTTCTTTGTGTTTTGAGACCGGGATGCAGGTCCCACGTAGCACCGCTCGTGTGCGGTGCGCCAGGATGCATCTTTTTCTCTAGATATCTGTTGCACTCAAGTGAGCAGTCTTTTTGACGTGTTTTCTTGAGAAGATCGCAATGGTGCGATGCGCCTGACTATTTTCGGGGCCGAGGCTCAGGACCACGGGATGTCGTTCGGGCGTAAGGTGGTGGTGGTGACTTTTCCGTCGGATATCCGTTGGAGGCGAGTAAGTAGCCTATCTCGCATGTTTTTCCGTGAGGATTACAATGGTACAATCCATTGGGATGTGCGGAGTCTCCTTTGAGATCTCATCAAATGTGGAAACATGAAAGGTGTACCGGTGGTGGTTCTTTCCATGATACTTACAAAGAACCCTTGGCGCGTGATCGTGTGCACTCCCGTGTGAGCGGAGTAAATGCTTAATGAGACGTGGTTGGCCGTACCTTGTGCGATGAGGTGGCAATTTGGTGAAGTTATGTTTACGCACTTCACGTTGATGTTGGGGTGTCGTGTGCAATATAGACTTAGGGTTGGAGATGTGGTATACTCTGGGAGTATACAAGAATGCTTGGAGGTACACGTTGGGGATGTTTGTACCTGAGAACGTTTGTGAGCTTGGTTGGGGTTGACTTGGGGCCACACGTCGTGTGGGCCCCATGTGCATGTCGTGTTCTGCTTTACGTACTTTTGACCTCTCGAGATGTAGAGGGTTCCTCGGTTCTTGACTATTGACCAGCAGGGTTGAGTTTTCCCCTGGTGTTGTTCTCGTTTGGCCGGCAGAGATGGTTTGGTTCCTCTGTTTCTTCAACTGTGAGGGGTTTCAGTACCATGCCCCTTTCGCCGACCTGCGGAACCGTTTGCGACTATGTGTGCTCATACAACGTGGGTGTTTTCCCACTTTCTGGGATGAGTTGACTCGGTCTGCTTCGACAGTGACTCAGCAGACTAGAGCGTGATCGCCTTGAGAGGCCCGGGGAGTTTCTCATGTTCCTTCCTAATCCCTGGTAGAGTTCTTGTGGATTCGGTGTGACCAACACATTATGCGAGCACCGATCCTCTACCCAGGAGGTTGTTTCCAGTAGGGCTGAGGTTGTTTCTAGTAGGGCTAAGGTTGTTTCCAGCAGGACTGAGTTTGTTTTCAGTAGGGCTCGCCAGTTGTACCATCTAGCAGGGATGGCCAGTGGGTTACCATCCAGAAGGGATTGCCAGTATAGTGGTGTTCACCGAGCAGTACCATCCAGCAGGGATGGCCAGAGCAGTTCCAGGTTTACCTCCAGCGGGGCTGGGCAGTGGTCTCCGATGCCGGGTTTACCTCCATTGAGGCTGGGCAGTGGTCCCTGATGCCCGTCTTACCTCCAGCTGGGCTGGGCAGTGGTCCCCGATGTCGGGCTTACCTCCAGTTGGGCTGGGCAGTGATCCCTAATGCCAGGTTACCTCCAGCTGGGCTGGGCAGTGGTCCCATCGACGACTTTAGCCGGGTCGCCCTCTAGTGTATTACCCTGTTATGGGACTGGGTAGTGTGGAACCCGTCGACTCTTGTCAGGTCTCCCTCCAGTGGGAACCCATCGAATTCCAGGGACCCTCCAGTAGGGCTGGGTAGGGGGTCGCATGTTGACTTTGAGACCTCTCGACTGCGGGGCAGTGACATGGTGGGGTTTGATGTTCCCCCAGAACTTTCAAGTACGAGGGGCCCTTTCCCCACCAAGACGCATCCTTGTGACGTGACCTAAAACCGTGAGGTGAGTCAGTGCAGCCCAAAGCGGATAGTATCAAGGTGTGGTGATTTGAGCCCTTGACTTGCAGTTCGGGGCAGACGTGCGGGATGCTGGGCATCGATGGTGTTTACTTCTGGGACTGTTGGTGACTCACTTTCTTGGGATGAGCTACGGGATGGAGATCCCCTTACGACCTTGTTCGGGCTTCTTGTTGAGCATATTTATATGTATATACCTTTTCCTATTACCCACTTCTTGGGTTTGGTTACTCTCCTTCCAGGAGAGGCGAAGACGCGCGGGGTATGTCGCATGCTTTCCGTGCCTAGCTTCTCGTGGTTGGATGAGTCTACTCTCCTGCTATAGGTAGCAAAGACTCGACGGGAAGTTCATCTTCTCACCGTTTCTAGCTCCTTGTGTCTGGACGAGTCTACCTTCTTTCCTCTTATTGGGTTGAGTTGGACTCTTTACTGTACTCTTTACTGCACTCTCAGTTGTACTCCTTTACTTTTCCTGATCTCTCTACTTCTCACCCTTCGGTACCTCCTTTGTTGCTCTCTCAAGCCTTCAGGGTATCCTACTGAGTATTTTTATACTCACCCCTGCTTGGGCTTTGCCCTCACTTGGTGTGCCCTTGCAGACAATGGACAGGTTGGTCGTGACTTCAGTGGAGCTTAGGAGTTCGGGAGCTTGGACCGCGTGTGGTGGTCGTAGTCGGGTTCCAGGTGGGGGACCCGTTCAGCTATTTTTATTTTGTTCACCTGTTGTTGGGTTGTGGCACTTTTCTAGTTGGGCGTGTGTTTTTTCCCTTTTCTTTTCAGTTTACCTCAGCACTTTATTTGTACTGTTTAGAGGTCGATGCACTCTTGTGGTTTATTTATAGCAGTTTACCTTTACTTTACTTGTATTTTCTTTTTACTCTGCACTTCTGCATTGAGTGGGTTATGTGTGTGTGTACAGGTACTTAGGCAAAGGCCTCCCCAAGTTGTTGTGCCTTTGGCGCTGGTTGCCAGCCCCTGAACTATGGAGGCGGGCTTGGGGTAGTTACAGCTCGAGCCTGGGTAGGGTTGGGTCGTGACAAAGTGGTATCAGAGGTGGTGCATTCCTTGGGATGTTGTTCGAACGTCCCTAAAAAGGAATTGGTTTGGATATAGGGCAATAATGTTAACGTGTCTCGAGAGTGGCTCTTAGGCCAGGGAGTCCAGTGATGTTGTGGCGGCTGACGTATCCATTCACCAGGACCCTGATAACCCGCTTGTCGACTCGGCATGTTGAGACACTTGTTGCAGGGAAAATTTGGTTTGTGCATCACATAGGATTGAGTCTTTGACTATCCTTCTTGAGTCATCTCCCCATCATTGTTGTTGTTGTTATATACATATATGCTCATCTGACCGCGACACTCCTTGATAATATTCAGTATGTCTTTGTGAAGACAGCTAGCCAGGATACCATCTTTGGTTCATGACGACGACCCTGTGAGCTACGATGCCTCAGTCCAGGACCCATCATGCGAGCCCCTTTCTCCGAGTGGGCTGGTAGCAGCACCCCCACCTGTTGAGAAGCAGACAGCTTCAACAGAGCAAACTGAGCTTGAGTGCAGGTTGAGCGCGCTCCGTGAGTTCCAGCGGTAGAGACCGCTGAGGTTCAATGGTGAGCCAGACCCTCCAGCAGCAGAGGTTTGGCTAGAGACAGTGGTTCACCTTTTCAGGCTTGTGCAGACGCTGACAGATCAGAGAGTGGCTTTGGCAGCCAACCTTTTTCGTGGAGCAGCTTGGCGTTGGTGGAGTCTGGTGACTCAGTTTCTTGACGAGTCATCGCTTTCATGGGGAGACTTTCAGTTGTTGTTTCATGAGGAGTTTTTCCCCTCCTGCTTACGCTCCATTCGGATTTAGGAGCTCTTCCAGTTTCAGTAGGGAGGGATGACGGTGGCTGAGTACGCGGCTAGTTTCGCAGACCGTGCACGCTTTTACCCGGACTTGGTCAATGACGACAACATCTGAGCGCGGATGTTTGAGCAGGGTCTCCGCCGAGAGATTCGTGTTTTCATAGTACCCTTGGGAATTTCCACATATGATGGGGTGCTAGAGCAGGCGCTGGTGACAGAGAGCTTCCTATCACATTCTAGAGTTGGTGGTGGCAGCAGGCACGTTGGAGCCGAGACGTCTGTCGCAGCTAGCGGGCATCGGCAAGCAGAACATCGACGTAGGTGTCCTTCTGACAACCGGACTCAGGGGCATGGTCGTACACCACAGTGGCGCCGGAGGGCACCAGTGCAGACCAAAGAGAGTCGGTGTTATGCTTGCGATGGGCGAGGTCACCTGGCACGGGACTGCCCGACCGGGTATGCAGAGAGCTTCAGGCAGGCAGTAGGTGCACCACCACGATAGAGGTAGTGCCATGATCAGAGTAGCGCCCAGAGAGGTGGTGCTAGCAGAGGAGCGGGAGGAGCTGGTAGTGGGGGGTAACTTTACGAGGTATTCTCATCACCACTAGGCGGTCCACGTTAGGCTCCGGGAGTTGACAGTTGGGACCGCGGATAGCCGCGAACTTTGGATGTCTATGATCCTGCAGAGAATGGGGTGGTAAGAGGTACGCTCTACAGCTCTCCTACTTTTTACAGTAGAATTGTTAGACTCATTGTGTGGAATTCTTTTCTCCCTGCTCCTTTCTTGAAGTGTTACCAGGGTGGCGCGGGGCGTCGGTGTAACCCTGTGTTGATAAGGTAAAAAGGCGTGAGATCTTTTTCTCTAGTTGATGGTGATGACTCCTTTGCTCTCTGAGCGTGTAAGAGAGTCTTGGTCGTGGGACATCGACTGTGAAATCTTGCGTGACCAGATATCCTTGGGTGTTTCACCATATGGATATTCAAAAGGAGGGAATCACTGGGCCTTGTTCCAGGTGCGGGTGGTGATTCCAGTCGCGGCGTGTGACGTAGGGGTTCGGTCGGGGAGGTGAGCCACCCCCGAGAGCCTTCGGGGCGTTTGAGACCGTGCGAAGGGATAATGAGGTTCCCTACCGCCTTGCCCTAACCCCAAAGGCTGGTTTGGGTGCATAGTGTCTCCCGCGTGACTCACTTGAGGAGATGTGTGCGTGCTCTTATGCACGTCATCGGTAAGGGCAGACCTCACAAGAACAGATCAAATCCTTTGGTCTGTGCGCGGTGATGTAGAGCTGTGCAAAAGTTCTTCTGGGTACGGGAGAGCCAGGTGTGAGCTTAGTACCCGGAATTGTTCCATGGTTTTGATTTTCGGGGATGAAAATCATGTAGGAGGTAATAATATAAGAACCCAGTTTTTGGATATAAAGGACTTTGGAATATTCTTGATGTTATTCCAGAGTAGTTTCTTTGGACGGCGTGCGATTTCGAGCCCCGATGTGGCCGGAATTAAATTTTCAGTGCGTTCACACTGGGAACACCAAATAAATGGGATAACTTCTAAACGGAGTTTCAGATCAGAGATCTAAGTGCACGGATGGGTACGCAATGGGTTTTTTACCCTAGGAATGACATAAAACATGTCGGAACGGGACGTTTGGACCCCTCGCTCTCTATCAGATCGTGGAACGGATAAATTAAATAATTAATTTATCTGTTTAATGGTTAAACTCATTATCTCTTAAACAGTGGATCGGATGGGGAAACTGAGGGCACAGTTGAGTCCAGAGTGTGCCATTTTCCCTAGGAGGGGTGTGAGTTTCGCGGGCGCGGGCCGTCAGTGAAAAATGGCCCCAGGGGCGTTTTCGTAATTTGGTGGCCTCAAGCGCTAAGTTTAATAACTTTTGAATGGGGTCTCAGATTAAAATTATGAGACCACCATTGTGCTTAGAAGGTGGTGTTTACCCTAGGGGAGTCTTAACCTTGACCCCGTCGGGCGTTTCGGATGCGGGTTAATTTAGGGGTTTTAAATTAATTAAATTGTAATCAGTTTTCTTTATTTAAACCACCCCCCTCATCTCCCCTGGCTCAATCCTCTGGCGGGAGGAGACTCAACCAGGGAGAATTCCTCTCCTCCATCAAGCTCCACCTTCCTCTCCTCTTCAAGGCGTTGCGGCCGGCGGATTCCTCGCGAAGCGTTGGGCTTCGCCCTATGGGTAGGATCTTGTTTCTATTTTAATTTCTCGCACCATGTTCGTCCTAAATTTGTATTATCAAATTGTTGTCTGATTTACGCGCAAAGCCCATAAACGCGTAGTAGTTTTTATAAGCTTTCTGATGTCCATTTTGAGCGCTGCCAGCGGTGTTGGGACCCTGGTGTCGAGGCGGGGTTTTCCAGTGTGGTTTTGGGTGTTGAAGCCAGAGTTGAGGCGTGGGCCCCACGGCCCGTCAGTTGAGCTGGGAGCAGCGTTCTGTAAATTTTTCATCGGACGTCTGTTCGGGGCGTGCGAGTAGTCGATTTTGGGTGTTTTTTCGAGAGCATTGTATTGGCGCAGTCTTCCTGCTTTAATTCTGCACGATGGTGCGGGCCCCACGAGGGTCGTTTGGGCGTTGACGGTGATTTTCCATCTCTATAACCGGGTGATCGTTTTGGACAAGTGAATAGTCCACCTTGTGTACTTTTTCGAGAGGATCACAACGACACGATCCGTTCTTTGTGTTTCGAGACTGGGATGTGGGTCCCACGTGGCACCGCTTGTGTGTGGTGCGCCAGAATGTATCTTTTTCTCCGGATATCCGTTGCACTCAAGTGAGAAGTTTTTTGACGTGTTTTCCCGAGAGGATCGCAATGGTGCAATGTGCCCGAATTTTTTCGGGGCTGAGGCTCGGGACCACGGGACGCCGTTCGGGCGTAAGGCGGTGGTGGTGACTTTTCCGTCGGATATCCGTTTGAGGCGAGTAAGTAGCCTATCTCGCATGTTTTTCTGTGAGGATTACAAAGGTTCAATCCATTGGGATGTGCAGAGTCTCCTTTGAGATCTCATAAAATGTGGAAACATGAAAGGTGTATCGGTGGTGGTTCTTTCCGCGATACTTGCAAAGAACCCTTGGCGCGTGATCGTGTGCACTCCTGTGTGAGTGGAGTAAATGCTTAATGAGATGTGGTTGGCTGTGCCTGGGGTGATGAGGTGGCAAGTTGGCGAAGTTATGTTTATGCCCTTCGTGTTGACGTTGGGGTGCCGTGTGCACGATAGCCTTAGGGTTGGAGACGTGGTATACTATGGGAGTATACGAGAATTCTTGGAGGTACACGTTGGGGATGTTTGTACCTGAGAACGTTTGCGTGCTTGGTTGGGGTTGACTTGGGGCCACACGTCGTGTGGTCCCCATGTGTGTGCCATGTTCTGCTTTACATACTTTTGACCTCTCACGACGTAGAGGGTTCCTCGGTTCTTGACTGTTGACCAGTAGGGTTGAGTTTTTCCCTGGTGTTGTTCTCGTTTGGCCGACAGAGATGGTTTGGTTCCTCTATTTCTTCAGCTGTGAGGGGTTTCAGTACCGTACCCCTTTCGCTGGACTGCAGCACTATTTGTGACTATGTGTGCTCATACAGCGTGGGTGTTTTCCCACTTTCTGGGATGAGTTGACTCATTCTGCTTCGACAGTGACTCAGCGGACTGGAGCGTGATCACCTTGAGAGGCCCGGGGAGTTTCTCTCGTTCCTTCATGATCCCTGGTAGAGATCTTGTGGATTCGGTGTGACCAACACATTATGCGGGCACAAATCCTCTACCTAGGAGGTTGTTTCCAGCAGGGCTGAGGTTGTTTCCAGCAGGGCTGAGGTTGTTTCGAGCAGGGCTGAGGTTGTTTCGAGTAAGGCTCGCTAGTTGTACCATTCAGCAGGGATGGCCAGTGGGTTACCATCCAGCAGGGATGGCCAGTACAGCGGTGTTCACTAAGCAGTACCATCCAGCAGGGATAGCCAGAGCAGTTCCGAGTTTACCTCCAGCGGGGTTGGGCAGTGGTCCCCGATGTCGGGCTTACCTCCAGCTGGGCTGGGCAGTGGTCCCCGATGCCGGGTTACCTCCAGCTGGGCTGGGAAGTGGTCTCGTCGATGACTTTAGTCGGGTCTCCCTCTAGTGGATTACCCTGTTATGGGACTGGGCAGTGTGGCACCTGTCGACTCTTACCGGGTCTCCCTCCAGTGGGAACCCGTCGACTTCCAGGGACCCTCCAGTAGGGCTAGGCAGGGGGTTGCTTGTCGACTTTGAGACCTCTCGACTGTGGGGCAGTGACATTGTGTGGTTTGACGTTCCCCCAGAACTCTCAAGTACGAGGGGCGCTTTCCCCACCAAGACGCATCCTTGTGACGCGACCTAAAACCGTGAGGGAGAGTCAGTGCCGCCCAAAGTGGATATTATCAAGGTGCGGTGATTTGAGCCCTTGACTTGCAGTTTGGGGCAGAGGTGCGGGATGCTGGGCATCGATGGTGTTTACTTCTAGGACTGTTGGCGACTCACTTTCTTGGGCTGAGCTATGAGATGGAGATCCCCTTACAACCTTGTTTAGGCTTCTTGTTGAGCATATGTATGTGTATATACCTTGTTCTAGTACCCACTTCTTGGGTTTGGTTACTCTCCTTCCAGGAGAGGTGAAGATGCATAGGGTATGCCACGTGCTTTTCGTGTCTAGCTTCTCGTGGTTGGATGAGTCTACTCTCCTGCTATAGGTAGCGAAGACTTGATGGGAAGTTCATCTTCTCACCGTTTCCAGCTCCTTGTGTTTGGATGAGTCTGCCTTCTTTCCTCTTGTTGGGTTGAGCTGGACTCTTTACTGTACTCTTTACTGCACTCTCGGTTGTACTCCTTTACTTTTCATGTTTGCTCTACTGCTCACCCTTCGGTACCTCCTTTGTTTCTCCCTCGAGCCTTCAGGGTATCCTACTAAGTATTTTTATACTCACCCCTGCTTGGGCTTTGCTGGCACTTGGTGTGCCCTTGCAGACGATGAACAGGTTGGTCGTGACTTCAGTGGAGCTTAGGATTTCGGGAGCTTGGACTGCGTGTGGTGGTCGTAGTCGGGTTCCAGGTGGGGGACCCTTCTAGCTGTTTTTCTTTTGTTTACCTGTTGTCGGGTTGTGGCACTTTTCTAGTTGGACGCTTGTTTTTCCCCTTTTCTTTTCAGTTTACCTCGGCACTTTCTTTGTATTGTTTAGAGGTCGATGCACTCTTGTGGTTTATTTATAGCAGTTGCCATTTACTTTACTTGTCTTTTCTTTTTACTCTACACTTCTGCATTGAGTGGGCTGCGTGTGTGTGTGCAGGTACTTAGGCAAAGGCCTCCCCGTGTTGTTGTGCCTTCGGCGCTGGTTGTCAGTCCCTGGCCTATGGAGGTGGGCTTGGGGTAGTTGTGGCTCGAGCCCGAGTAGGGTCGGGTCATGACATGACATCATCAGTTTGGCCATTTGTTTTGGTGTAGCACAACATACAAAAAACTATAGGGATGAGATTCTTGTTCTCATCTTCTTTTATGGATCTTTTTAATTATCATGCTTTAGTTTTCTAGTGGGTGGGTTTATTATGTACCATATTTATTTATATAGTAAAACCTTATTTAACATATTTATATATTTTTCAAGTAGTATATATGAATCTCTTTTCCTATTTAGTAATAGTTATGTGTTTAATTTTTTTTAATATTGTGTAGACACATTGTGATATACATGGATAAAAGCCAGATCACATTATCGAGGAACACACCTCAGTATGTTGAGGGTTTGAATGAGTTTTTAGATTTTTCAATTTCCAATCGATCCATTGAAGGGAGGATAAGATGTCCATGTCCTAAATGTAAATTTAGAAGATGGTTGAATAGAACTAAAGTTTATGAACATTTAATATTGAAGCAATTATCTATTCAATATTTGTGTTGGATTTGGCATGGAGAATCGAACATTACAGAAAGGTTGAGCACTGATGTCAATCCATAGAATGACCTCGCAACTTTGTCGACAATGGAAAATGAAATTCAAAACCTTTTAAATGATGTATTCAGAACTACAAGAGACCACCATAAACATAAAAACATATCAGAACAACTGTATGAGGGTTCTACAAATAGCAATGTGACAAGTGATGTTTTTGAGACTGTAGGAAAACCATATCAAGATTTTAACATAACAGTAGATCCTTCTCTTGATTCTATGGAGACTAATGTAAGAGAAAACTTTACTAAGGAAAATATGTTTCATGATTTAGTTGATGATGGAAATCAAGAGTTGTATAGTGGATGTTTGAAATATTCAAAACTTTCTTTTATGCTGAAGTTGTACCATATCAAATGTCTATGTGGAATTACAAATAAGGCAATGTCCATGATATTGGAATTGTTGCGTGATGCATTTCCTAAAGAAAACATCCTCGAGTCTTTTTATGATATGAAAAAAGTTGTTAACAGGCTTGGTCTGAATTATACAAAAATACATGTGTGCCCCAATGATTGTATGCTTTATTGGCGAGAGGATTAAAGTAGACAGGATTTTAAAAAATGTTCTTCTTTTAGATGGAAGTCAATGGGTGATGTTGGAAGTCTGAATCAACATACTTTCATGAAGAAGAAGAAAAGGAACACACCTGCAAAGGTTTTTCATTACTTTCCTTTAAAGCCTCGATTGCAAAGATTATTCATGTCATCGAAAAATATCGAACACATGAAGTGGCATTCTGTACATAATAACAATGATGGGTTAATGAGACATCCATGAGATTCACAATAGTGGAATAAATTTGATTCATTGCATCCATATTTCTCAATTGATCCTATAAATGTTCGATTGGGATTAGCTACCAATGGATTCAACCCATTTGGGACTTTGAGTACCAATTATAGCATTTGGTCAGTTGTTTTGATCCCTTACAATCTGCCTCATTGGATGTGTATGCAACAAATGTCTTTTATCATTTCGATGATTATTCCTAGAAAAAAAATGTCTGGAAATGATATTGATATATACTTGCATCCTTTAATTGAAGAATTACAGGAGTTGTGGAGCAACAGTGTTGAGACATTTGATGCTTCTTCTAAAACAATGTTTAAAATTCATACTACTTTAATGTGGACCATTAGTGACTTCCTTGGGATTGGGAATTTATCTGGTTGGAACACTTACACGGGTTTGTCTTGTCCTATTTGTAACATTGATTTTGATCCCAAATGACTACCTCACAGTAAAAAATGGTGCTTCTTGTGCCATCAAATATTTCTCAATGCATCTCATAGATTTCGGTTGAACATATAAAAATTTAACGGTTTCATTGATCATAGACCACCTCCAAAGTTTTTAATTGGTTCTGAAATATTGACACAACTTGGAAATATTGAAACAGAATTTGGGAAGGTTCATCATTTGAATGATAGCGGGAAACGGGTTCGAAGTCCATCGTCAAGCGAAATCGGAACGCAACAATGGAAGAAAAAAAGTATATTCCTCAAACTTCTGTATTGGAAATTTAATTTGTTGCAGCATAATATTGATTTGATGCATATTGAGAAGAATTTCTGTGACAATTTGACTTTCACATTGCTTAATGAGCATGGAAATTCGAAGGATCGTCTCAATGCTCGCAAAGACATAAAGTAATGAACATAAAACATGATCTCTGGCCAGATGAGAATGAAAAGTATGCTCTGGAAATTTTTGCAATGAAAAATAGGGATAAAGATACATTCCTTAGAATTTTAAAGAATGTGAAGGTATCTGATGGGTATTCAAGTAACATCTCAAGGTGTGTTAACTTGAATAATCATAAGTTACATGGATTTAAAAGTCACGATTCACATATTTTGTTACAACATTTAATACCATTGGCATTGCGTACATTATTACTTGAAAAAGTTATTGTTGTTATACTCCAATTCTGCACATTTTTCAGATAACTGTGTGAGAAATATCTACATCCATTTCAGCTTGACAACCTCCAGGAGAGGTTTGTATTGACCCTTTGTGCAATGGAGATGATCTTTCCTCCATCGTTTTTACTATCATGATGCATTTAACTGTGCATTTGGTTGAGGAAGCTAAATTAGGAGGGCCTGTTCATTATCGATGAATGTATTCAATTGAGAGGTACTTTATTTATATTTTTTTCAGTTAAGTAAAAAAAAATTGAACTTAATTAAATGGATAATTATGTTTATTTTATTTCACAGATATCTTGGGCATTTGAAATCATATGTGAGAAATAAAGGTCAACCAGAAGGCTTTATTACTGAAGGCTATTTGGCTAAGGAGTGTCTTACTTTTTTTTTCTAGATACTTGGATCATATTGAGACAATATTTAATTGATTTGGACGTGTTGACGACACATCGACTCAATCTCAAATACATCAGAAATCAAAAATATTTCATGCTATTGTCCGATCAGTTGGGAGGACCTCAAATGTGACACTAATAGAATTGGAATTATTACAAGCACATAGATATGTGTTGGTGAATAGTGAAATTGAAGATCCATTTATTGAAGATTTGAGGATACAAACAAAGAGAAAAATGAGAGGCTAAACACAAAATGATAAAGATATAACTAAAGTTGTTAATAAAGAGCTTGTAGAATGGTTTGCACGACGTGTAAGTTCATAAATATTGCAATAAATATGAATATTAGTTTGACACATGTATTTGTAAATCTAATAAAGTATATTTCTTTTTTTAGATCATGAATACTGATACTCGAGCAGAGTTGTCAGAATATTTGAAGTTTCTTTCTCAAGGTCCTCTAAAAAAGTTAGAAATTTCGATGCTTACAACGTGAATGACTTTAGATTTCATACAGTCGATTGAGAAGAGGGTTTAAAAACACATAATAGTGGTATATTTACATTTGCTGAAGTGGATACTATGGAAAGATGGCTGATATTATTGAATTAAACTACCATGGGCATTTTTCAGTTGTTTTATTCAAATGCAATTGGGTCTATATTATCAAAGGTGTTAAAAGAGATTCCTTGCAATTTACTTATGTGAAATTCTCTCACTTGATAGATATTGGTGATCATTAACTGCATGATCCATATATCTTATCATCGTAAGAAAAAATGGTATATTATGTGAATGATTTTGTGGATGATGGGTGGATTGTAGTTGCTCACGTAATACAAAGAGATTTGTATGATATGGGTGATGAAGTGAAAGATTTGACCTCTGAAATTGAATCTCATCAACAACAAGAAGCATAATTATTTGTCCATAATGATATTGAAAATATTAGTCTAGCAAGGATGAATGAAGTGGATGAAGTAATGGAGTGGGAAACTGACATGATTGAAGGGGAAAATGATTGTATGTATAGTTATTTATTCATTCAGCAACCACTTATTTCATTTGTCCAGTCATTCATTATCATTGTTATGTATATTTTATTTATTAGTATTGGGCATCTATTATCATTTTTAATTTTTGTTCTGCATAATTTTTTTGAAATGTATGTTCTGAACTTAATTTTATTTGATTAAATGACAAGAATGCCAAGGAGGAAGTGATACACTGTTTTATCCACTACTGCGACAGATGACGATCTATCTATCTCCCTCACTACGGCATCTGAGCCACCAGCTGCCTGCCCCCCCTACACCATCTCCCCCTGCACCATATCTCACACCCTCTGTGAGTGTCCCTTAAGAAGTTGAGTCGTCGAATCCCCCTTCAGCAGCCTCAGTAGTGGGGCGGCGGCGCGCCACTTCTAGTTCATCACGAGCATACTAGAGGGTCACTGTTATAGGTACAAATTTTAATATAAATAAATTTATTTTACTTTTTTGTACTAATTGTTTGTTCATTAAAGATGAAAAAAATGAAACTGTGGAGAAAAATATAAAAAATTCATATGTGTGGAATATGAATGGATAGAAGATAGTTGTCTCATTTGATTCATATGGGGTCCCTACGGATGACGTTGTGGAATTACTTGGCCAAATTCTAGGTCAACTGGCAGTGGAGCCCATTTCCCTTCCTATTTCTTATGATGATTGGAGACATATGCCTCCAATTTGAAAAAATGATGTTTTTTATTCCCAAATAAAGTTAATTTTAATACATTATGGTGTAATTGAATGTTATGTTATTAATATGTTCAAAATGAATTTCTGTATACAGACGTTTTTCCACTTAACAGTTACTGATGTGATAGCATGAAAGCATACATTGAAAAATCATGGTAAGAAATGAAAAGACTTCAAATGGAGATTGTGGAGTGATGTCAATGATACTTTGTTGACTGTCCAACAAATTTATGAGAAGCTACTCAATGGGGTACCTAAAGAACAGTGGAAAGTTTTTGTTGACAGACATCGTGATGAGAAGAAGATGGTATTTAAATATATATTATTATATTAACCTCATTTTACATTTATAAATGTATATGAATAAGAGATGACATTGAATACATTACTATTAAATTACATTTTATTTATTTCAGGATCTCTCAAGAAAGAATGCATCAAGTCGGGCTAAGCAAGTCATCCCTCACACCACGGGGTCAAAAATCTTTTCTAGAAACCGATCAACTATGGTAATATTTTCATTAGTTTAAATATTTATAAGACAATATTATATGTTTAATATATTAAATTATTGATTTATCTTTGTTTAATGCACTCATAGAGTTTAGGGCACGAAGCATCCCAAACTGAAGTGTGGTTGGATGTTCACAAAAATCTGATGGAAGTTTTGTTAATGATCCAGCAAAAGAAGTTGAGGTATGAACTCATTTTTTCATTACAGTAACTTATTATCAGTTTTTACTATGTTAATATATATTGATATTTGATTTATAGGTAAAAATTAAAGAACTATGGGATGCCAATCCTGGGCAGTCCTACTCAGTCTCCCAGGATGACCCGGTTGCTAAAGTCCTTGGGAAGGAGCATCCTGGTAGAGTGTGCGGTATGGGTTTGGGACCCATACCATCTGAGGTATTTGGCAGGCCACCGGGGATTGTAGCTGCATCTACTCCTGGTTGTAGTTAGTCCATACTCATAGATTCTCAGAGAGAGATTTCTTTTCTATGAAACACAGTTCAAGACCAAGGGGTTTAGATATCCGATTTGTAGAAAGCATTGACTGATATACGTCAACAGATGAGCAGATATGCCCTTGGTGGTATTGCTTCGACTGGTGGTGAGCATGTAAATCACAAAAATTCAAAATCATTTAGTTTTCAAACTATTATTGGTTTTAAGTTTAAATATAAATATGCAACACTATTTAATTTTCAATATAATGTTCTTATAGGGGTAGCAGGAAGTAGAGATGGAGGTAGAGATGGTGATGATATGTGTTCATCATCGAACCATGATTAGTTGTATTGTTGATATGTTGGACAAATATGGTAACAGTCGGTTTGTATATGTATCATGTGTGGCACATAGTTGCCACCAAACATTTTCATGACCTAACATTTTCTTGATTTCTCATGTTTCTTTTTTATGTATTTTATTGATTTCTGATGTTTTCTTTTATGTCTTGATTTCTCATGTGTGGTATGCACCATATATGTCGATTCTTTATTATGATGATTCATTTTTTATGATTCATTTTTCTTAAATTTATTAGGTTTGTCGGCCCTAGGTGAACATCCCACTTCAAAGCATTATAAGATCTCATAAACTCATCTCTCATGGAATATGTGACCATTAACATGCTATGAACTATAAGCACTCAATGTATATGAAAGTTCAATCCTGAAATAGTTTCACATTCTTCCAACCTATCACGCATCATGATACATTCCAAAACAATATTCTAACTTTTCTTTACTTGTTTAACCAATGAAGACATTATCACTAAGGATACCCACATTGATTCCCCTAAACCCTCAACTACACCCACCAACTAGTCTTACAGTGAAGATAATATATTCTATTCAACTAATGAAATCATTTATCCCATATCCTACATTTTCTAGCCCAATGCATTTACCACTACATTTCCATTTCTAACATTTAAAAATATTGAACATCAAAATTTTCTACTTTCCCTGGTATTCATGATACTCTTGGTCTTTTCTACTTTCCCTGAGACTCATTTATCTCCATTCTTCCTTATTTGAATATGAGATTCTAGCACATTGTTAATGAATTAATATTCTCATTTGGTAAATTGTGTGCTAACAATTATTTTTTCCTCTATTCTGAGACACATATATTTAAAGGTAAATGATTCATGATCATATCTAACTATGTTCCAACCATGCCCCACCTAGTATCCTTCTTCAACTAAGCCGCATGGTTTTCTGGGGAGAACCACATGGTTTCCCATGACCATGTTCCTATCATGCAACCATTTAGAGGCCTCTATAAAGCTTAAAACCCAAAAACAAACAACCTAAGAATTCACCCAACAAAATAATATCTCAGAAACAATTAAAGAAGGGTAGAATGTAAGGCTTAAGGCCCCTGGAAAACTTCAAGTCATTATAATCTTCCCCTCTGAGGATTTATCATCCTTGAGTAGTGCCTCTATATTTCACACCCAAAAAACTAGGGCTATTGAGCTCGCACATCATATTATCACTTGTAAGACTCTTCATGCATACTTTCATGCTCCTATATGACTCTAACAAGTGACATCGGCTTTCTTCAAAACATTTTCTCACTACAGTCCACGATTCACACCGAGCGCTCCACAAATGTTGGGTAAGGCTCCAACTGAAATTCTTCATAGTTGATCACATAATTTTGATCGAGAATGTTCTACTGAATATAAGAGACGTGTAAAACATCACGCATTCCTCAATATTGTGGAGGAAATTCCAAATAAAATTCCACTATCATGACACTCTTGATAATCCCGAACAGCCCCATAAACTTCGGTGCCAGCATCCTTTGCTTCTGCAATCATTGATTCCCTAATTGAGGAGTCTCCCATAATAAAACTCAAACACCCACAATGAATTCCATGTGTTTCCTCATACCATTGTCATATGATCTCTATTTTAAATGAGAAGTGATTAAATGCTTCTTGATCTAGTACAATCTCACAAATGCCTCTAAAATCACAAATGACCCACAATTACTACCTCCCATCCTAATGCTACATATTAATGAGTGAAACATCCAACCATAAAGAGCATAAAAATGTGTCATTTGAATTGAATTCTGGTTTTATTTGTATGTGAACTCAACCAAGGATTGGATATCAACCCAAGCTCCCCTAAAGTATAATATGATGAAAATCATTGTGCAATGTAATTTTGGTTATAATTGGTTTCCAAAATAATAAAATCTGGATTTTTTACAACTATATTCTTAATTAGAATTTGATGGAAATAAATTGATGCCTAATGCATGTTTATATAAATTGTTCATCAATATGTAAATGGAATTGGATAAAGAGAATGAAGCTGAAAATTCATGTTGTTTTTAATATTAGAGGTATATTATTGTGAATTTATTCTTTAAATTTTATTTAAACAAGAATATTTGATGGTGAACATTCTAGTTAATTTATATTTTCAATATTAGTAACACATCATAAATAAATTGATTAATCCAAGACACTAATTGAATAATTACTTCGATAAAGATAAATTTATGGTGTCGAGTAAGCCCACTTTATTATGATGGATGGATTGTTATTTTAGGGACTAGATTTCATATTGACTCTATTTGATGTTTTTTGTATTTTTATTTCTCTGGATGTAGGCCTTTATATATGATGTTATGTGACCTTAGGATGACTATTGGTTGATGAGGTATGGGTAGGGAGGCCTGAGTTTTTGGAGTAGTTAGCTCCAATGATAGTGGGATGTATGTTGATATGAATGGTTATATCAGGGTTGGAACTGGTATAGATGGAATAGGTTGAACCTAGGCTTGTCATTGTTTTCATGAAATATGACATACATGCTTGTTTATAATTTTGTTTAAAGGTCTAATGGTCATGTGATATGTTTATCTGCATTCTTTTACCTACTGAATGATTCATTTGGTTGTGCTTAGTTAAGCATCTCTTTTCATATTGACTGTAGTATGTATTTTGTTGGTCTTTTGGTATTCTTGGAATGGTTTTTTTTCAGGGCACTAGTATAGGGGCTGCAGAAACTGCATTTTTTTTGTAAATCTGTTTTTAGCGGCGGTTTTAACCGCTGTTAAATGTTGGTATTTTTCTATTAGCGGAGGTTCTAACTGCCGCTACGGTCTTAAATTTAGCGGTGGTTTTAACCGCCGCTAAAAAAAGTAATCCCCTGACCAGCAAAACCGCCGCTAAAAACATTATAACCGCCGCGAAATGTGCCAACTACGATGGTTTCCATAAACTGCCACTAAACTGCTTTAACCACCGCCAATAGTTTCCTGACACACAATTTAGCGGCGGTTTTCGAAAACTATCACGAAATTGTAATTTTCCTATAGTGTCACTTGGGAAGGCCACCAATCTTTTCTGACTTCTCTCTAGTTTTCATTTTCTGCTACTTGATTTTTTCTTTTTTCATGTATTGTTAGATTATAATTTAGTTTAGTTTAATTTTCTATCAAATAAAATTCCCTTAAAAATATATTAGCTACCTATTATAAAAATTGTGACTAAGAAACTCCTTAAATGTAGTCTCATTGGGATGAAACCCTTGTTGATTCTATATTGCATTAGTTAGGAGATTAAAAATATTTAAGAGGGCTAAAATGATATAAAGACCCTTTTTTTAATTGGCGTTATTTCCGAGAGGCTTCCAATGAGTTTCACAAAAAAAATTAATTAGGTTGCTGACAAAATTTAAAAAAAACAATGAGAACAAATATATTTTGACCCAACCTTGGAAGATGCAGTTCAATATTTTCCCTACAATACGAGGGGGAATTTCAAGACTTTGAATGAAAATGAATTTAAAACTCTGATAGGAGAAATTATAACATATATGAATCCAAAAGTCTTGAAACCCTTAAGTTGAGGAAAATCATGAATTTTCACACTTCTTCCCTAAGTTCCATGTAGGAGAGATTTATTTTCCAACTTGCGATGAAGATATACTAGAGGTTAAGGTCGAACACTTTGAATATTCACTTCCCGATGTAGTTTATTTTTCAATAGCCATGGAGAAAGAACAAGGGTTGCCGACTGATTTATCTCTAGGGGATTTCATCCATTTTGACCATAATTTGTTAGACCTTCTTGAATCTGAAATGATTACCGAATACCATTATTTTTTCATTGTAGGACAGACACCCACTACACTGGCTAAGGAAAATTTGGAAGAGTTTGTAGAAGAATGTATAATATTTGGAGAAGATGGAAAGATGATGGAGATGGGTATAGAGGTATTATCTATGGAAGAGTATTTAGAGCTAGAATTAGAAGAGGTGACTGCATGATTAAGGGATAAAAAAAATCTTCATCTATTAATGATGTCCCGATAAGATTTGGATGAACTTGGGTACAACATTCCCCTCAAAGATGTTGGAGAGGGGGTTCCTTTTATTGTTTTTCCAGCTCAGAAAAAAAAAAACATTGTTCAACAACAAGAAGGGGTTTGGTGCATCATACTATTTCACAAGGGACCTCAACAAAGAAGTTAAGCTGCACAACTGCGGCACAGAGAGGATGTGGTGGTTTTTACCACATAAGCCCCTATCAACTAATGGATTGGGGATGAACAACACACTATACATCTGTAGACATTTTAAAAAGCAGCACCTCCTGGGGGGTTTAACCCAAGATTTCTCTTTTATTTACTTCTTTCCCATTTAATTTCATTTTTTGTTTATGAAACTCAAAAGAAACATTTAATATTATATTGTTTTTCTTATAGAAGATAGAGTGGACATCACCTTTGTACGTACCTTTCTAAGGTTGTCCACTTTCTTCTAAGTTAATTAGTTCACCATGTTGAATCCACCAAGGAACTCTCTCCATTATTTTGAGCAGACACTTTACAAATTTCCATGATTATAAGGAGTTACAAGTTGAAGCAACTTGGATCAACACCCTGAATTCTTGCACACTGGTTACTTTTTAATTGAGCTAAATATTTCTTGAGTCTAATTTCAATTTGATTTCATTTTTAAGAGATTGATGTTGATTATCTAGAGAGACTTCGTTAATGAATGCTTGGGGTGTATTTGAATCTATGTTATGGAGAATAAAGCTTCTAATTTAGGGAGTTTTCCGATTTAAAATTCTTTTCACCTTTTCATACTTTTTTTTGTACTACTTTTTTATTTAAATTATTGAATAATACTGAAAATGAAAGAATTGTTGCATGCTGATTTTTTTAACATGCTGGTTTCTGCCATTAAATAGTTTGTTTTTTACTTGTGTATTAGTTTTAAATAATCTTGTACTTTGTTGACATATTTATACACACTTCCTAAAAATACATTAATACATGAAACTCATCTTTGAGATGAAATTTTTGATTTGGTAACGAATTGTGAGCTTATGTACCTGTTTTACATTGTTTTTTATTATTTTTATTTTATGTGGCATAAAATTTCATTGAGAACTGTTGTAACCCTTTGAACATGCGTCTAACTTACTGAATTGTTAAATCTTTTTTAATGTTAATAATTGAATTTGAATGTTTCTCCACCTAGGATTCAACATTGTGGACGATGTTGATCTTTAGTGTGGTGAAGAGGATATTTCAATTTTCTAAACAGTACCACAATGTGAGCCCATCGAAAACCCCTATTTTTTTTCTTCAAATTTTACTGTTTCTCAAGCATCAATAATACATTCTCGATAGTTTTAAATTTTTATGAAGATTGAATGTTGTGTAGCCACATTAAAGTGGTTGAATTTTTTATTACCTCTTAAATATTATTGAGTAATTCATTTTGCACTAAACGCTTGAAAAGTGGTTGACTTTGATAAAAATTTGTGAGAATGTTTTACAGGTATCATTTCACTTAAATATTTTAAATTGGATTCAAATTAAAAAGATATACATTCAGATGAAATATGAAATGAAAATCCTAATCTAGGTTGAACTTTCTATTTTATTATTTATGCTTTCAATTGAGTTATTTATACTCCTTTTAATTTATTAAATTTTAGCATCCAAGATGAGTTTCTAAATTATTCGATTGCTAATTTATGTAACTCGGTTCTCTTAGAGGTAAAGTGAAGTTTTTAATTTAAGTTGAACAGAAATTGAAAAGGGGTTAATCTAAATTCTAAATTTTAAGGTCTGTTATTTTTTGTAAAAAATAATCAGTTTTGCATGATAAAATACTTAATTTCTTAAGGGTAAACTATTTCACTGCGTGATAAAATTCCAAGGGAGAAAATCACTTTGAAAACCAAATTTTCGTGGAAACCCAGTATTTAAAAATCAAGCTTTATTTCAATCCACTAAATTTTATTAATTGTTTGCTTGAGGACAAGAAAACCCTTGGTACACTATTATTTTTATATAACAAAAATTAATACAAATTTAAATTCAAATAGACACGAAAAAAAAAAAAAAAAAAAAGACGAGCTAGGTTCAATTGAGGCCGAATCTGATGAATTGAGGCCGAATCTGATGAATTGAGGCCAAATCTGATGAACAGGACTCTGCCCTGTTGATATCCTGAAGCCGATTCTGAACCTGAAGCTCAACCGATTTGATGAACAACTTAGATCTGTGATGATACCCACACGCGGCCACCGATGAAATCCCGAGCTGTCGTTCTAGATTTGGAAGGAGAGGCCACCGGTGAAACCAGGCCGTACTGCCATCGCAAGGAATAACCCTAACCATATCTGGAAGGAGAAGCCGATTCATGCTTTTTCTACACAACCAAAGACAATCATGTGTGAACCCACCATCGTTGTTGATGAAGATCCCATCAACGATCTTTGATTCGATCTCTTGAAGCAAGGGTTCATCCGGGTTCTTATAGATGATAGAAATGAGCTTCGAAGAAGATGAAATTTGAACCCGAGCGTGGAATTGGGATCAGGGTTCACTGGTAGTAGATTTTTGTTTGCAGATTCATCGTTAGGCTGATGGCATGTTGAAGATTTGGGTCATGACCGAGCAGGTGATGCCGATGTTTGAAGATCTCAACCATGGTTTTGCTGTCTCTGGTCGACCGAGGTATTTCCAAACATGCGTTTGTCGATAATTTTGATCCTGTTTTTTTTTTTTTTTTTTGTTGATGAAGATGAACCAATATCAAGCTAATCTAGGGATCTTAGTGTTTCTCGAGTGTGATTTATTCTGTAGTTGGACTACTGGGTGTTGTTCTGCGCTGTGGTGGAATTTCAAGGTAGACAGGAAGAGTTCGAATTGGTGAAGAGAATTGTTTTTCTGGAACTCTGTTGTTTTCAGGTTCAAGTTAATTACGATGGATTTCATTGCATCAAAATACTCTGGTATCATAGATAGGCAACAATGTTCTTCATTTTCTTGTGAGGAACTGAAGTAGGAAGTGCATTTCCGACAGGCAGTCGCATGCATTGTCTGTGCAGGAGTTGCAGTGGACGATTTAGTGAAAAGATGACATGTGGGCATAAAGGGGTTGGTCATAAAAAAAATAATAAAATTTAAAAATGACTATTTTATAGAGCTTTAAATGCTACTCGGACAGTGACAGAGTTGGTGTAGGAGTATTCTAAAAGCTACTTGAGCAGTGACAGAATGCCAGAAAAACTCGACGATCATAGGAGGATGTGATTTTTTTTGGTGATTTTCGAGGAGATTAAAAGTGAAACAACTCATGATATAAGGAATCTAGATTAGTTTGATAGAGATTTCCAGAGTAGAAAGGAGAGAATATAGCAAGTTGAATACAATTTCACATCATCACAGCAGGGCGATGGAGAGAAGCCAAGAGATCTGTCATCAAACTAGAAGAAGACCTACTGTCAAGTGTGGAGATGAAGATGGAACGTTGATCGCGTTTCATAGACATGATTGGATAATTTGATTATTGCCAAACCTTTTGATTTATTCTGGTGAATTCATCCTAAGCATTAATATTTTATGTCAAACTGTAATTTTCTTCAGATTTTCAATTGTTAGATATGCAATTATTGTTTGATAATTGTTCTCCGGTCATTTTGTTCCATTTTATATTCCATTCATTGACCGATACATTGAAGATCAATGTGCATTTTTCATCAAGTGTGGACTATTACGATAGTCTGATTAGGAGTTCATTGTTTGATTCTTCTTGTTGAAGCTTCTCAATTCTCGATCAATAATTATGAGCACAGTGCTTTGATTCTGTCAAAGTGTACAACGATCATCATTCAATACATTGATAGGCTCTTGAAGAAAGAATGTTTAAAGTGAGATCTTATTTGACAACTTTGACTTATCAAACTTAATGAGACACATGGTTTTGATATTTCAGAATGTGGGTTGAAAAAATTAAGGAATGAATTCTTTTAAAGTAATGAAGGATAGATGATGCATTTGAGTCACATGGGAAGACCACCAATCTTTTATGAATTCTCTCCATTTTTTATTTTCTACTACTTGTTTTGTTCTATTTTCATGTTTTGATAGTTTAGAAATTAATTTAATTTAATTTTCGGTCATTAAAAATCCCCTTAGAAATATATTAGCAAGTTATAATAAAAATCATGGTAAAGAAACTTTTTAAATGCAGTCTTGTTGGGAGACAATCCTAGTTTCTTCTATATTGAAGTAGTTGGGAGATTAAAAACATTGAGGGGGGGGGGGTTAAAACAACATAAAAACTCTTGTTTCAATGATTCTTGTGGTGGATCTCTACAACATCCAAAGCTTCTTTTGTATCACAAAAATTCACATTTCCTTTCATTAAACATGGAAAGATCATGCATTTGAAGTAGGTTTTCATTGAGAAACCAATGATTTTGGGTTCATGTGGTCTCTATGACCACCTACAGATGCTTTATACTATATATTATGACCCATGTAGTGGCATGGGCTCCTCATCACCTAATGTTTTTGTGGTGCAACCATTTGCTTCAAGATATAAGGTATTCTAGATTTAGGCATGTGAAACTAAGATTCTTCACACAGTGGGGAGATTCTGGAGGAAGTTGATGTGGGACTGGCAATAATGAGAGATACCATCACTACAAATTAATATTTAGTGAATCCTCTATTTGATACTAATGTATCTCATCCTTTCATATTGACTCACATTGTGAACCTATTAATCCTTCTTATGGAGCTTATTACCTCTTTGATGGATATTGCTATGCCCCTCAGAATAAAGGGAGATGAGGGTCTTTGATGCCCCTCTGATGCCTTCTCTTTACCAATGATCTAGATAATCTGGGATTTTCTGGTTCTTGATATGAACCATCAAGGTTTCATTTTTGGGATGGATTATTAGATTGCGTATAATGCCTGAATTGACTCTCTAATGGGGTTCTTTTACTTCCCCCTGGTGGATGTACTATGTTTTCTATAGAGAATGCTACATAAGGTTGAGTATAGCCAGACCACCTCATCCAGAGTTAGATAGGATTATCCCTATGTTTTCTTTTGAAATTGATTTGGAATCTTTGAGTTTTGATCATCCTCTAGTGGTCGTTGAGTTTCCTGACATGTGTTTTTCTAACTTTTCTATAATGTCAATGGTAAGGGAAATATAGTTTTTATTGACTTTTCACCAGGTACCTAGCCTACCAATACTACCTCTTATTTTATGGAACCATATAAATTGGAGGATTTAATGTACCAGTTGGATGATTTACTGAATAAAGTATTCATCCACCCAAGTGTATCACCTTGGGCCATGCCAATTCATTTTTTCATAGAAAGCTGATATGACCCTTCATCTTTGTGTTGATTACAAAAAAAATTCAATTCATGTTAAGGATCAAATTTCCATTTCACTGGATCGATGATTTGTTTCATCAATTGTATGTTGAAAAGTGGATCTTGAAGTTTGATCGTCATCACCAGCTCAGAATCAAAGAGTCTGATATCCCAAAGACCGCCTTTTGGAGTAGGTATGTCCCTTACGAGTATCTTGTTATGCCTTTTGGTCTAACAAATACCCCTGTAGTTTTTTGGGTCCCGATGAACATGATATTACATGATTATCTCGATTCATTAATGGTTGTTTTTATGGATGAAATCTTGGTTTACACTAAAACAAAGGAATGCCATGTTCAGCATCTGAGAGCAGTTCTGGAAATTTTGAGATATCACCAACATTATGTTAACAAAATAAATTTAATTTATAGATTTGAGATATGATTTTCATGGGACACATAGTTTTATAATATAGGATATCATTTGATCATGAGAAGGAAGTGACTGTTATGACATGGGAACTACTGAAAAATGTTTTCAACATTCAAATATTTTTGGGCTTAATAGTGTTACAACATGTTTGTTATGGTTGTCTCAATGTTTTACTCTATGAAGAAAACTCTTACTAAGAATGGAGTAAAGATCTCGTGGGATTCAAATTTCCTAATTCTTCTGAGTAATTGAAGCACCTTTTTTACTTCCTCTCTATTGTTGACTCTTCCATAAGATGGGCAAGGCTATGTAGCATTTTGTAATTCATCGGGTTTGGGTTTGGGTTTGGGTTTCATTATCATATAGGGTGATCACATGGTGGACTATTCTCCCCTATAGCTTAGGAAAGATGATACGAACTATCCTACTCATGACCTCAAACTCATAGATATGACTCATGATCTTAAGAGTTTGCATTGTTACCTTTTTAGTAAATAGTTTATTGTTTATTCCGATCACAAAAGCATGAGTTATATCTTCTCACAAAAAGATTTCAATATCCATCAGAGTTGATGGGTGGAATACTTGTAATATTTTTATTTCAACATTTACAATATCCCAATTAATGGGAGTTTCATTAATAATTATTTGAGAAGGAAACATCTGACTCATGCTGTAAATTAATCATGTGGAACATGATAACTCTCATTGCTCCCATGAATTTTGGTTTTCAAGAGGATGAGACCAAGATTATTATGGAAAGTGTACAATTAACATCATATCTTCTCGAGATGATTCTTCAGGTACAACATCATGATTATCAGTTCCATGGCATTAGGGACACTCTTTATGGTGGGAAGACCCTCAATGTGTGGTCATTATCCCATGAGGGTATCCTATTCTTTTGAAGTTAGTACTTCTTACCATTGCATGTAACCAAAATTGTGACGGGGGATTTCTATAATTCCTATTTGGTTTTACACCCTATAACTATTAAGGTGTTCTATGATATGGGTTGATGATTCTAGTAGATATGAATGAGAGGAGATGTTGCTGATTTTGTTACAAATTGTTATACCTGTCGGTATGTCAAAGACAAGCTATAGAAACCTTAGAGTTTTCTTCAGCAACTTCATATGCTGACAAGGATGTGGGATTTGATTTCTATAGACATTGTGGTTGGGTTTCTAATTACCAATCAGGGGCACAAATGCGATATATTTGTGATCGACCAACTATCCAAATCAACTCATTTTATACCCATTTGTGATATGACCAACATTGAAGACTTGGGAAATTTATTTATGAAGGTGATCATCAGATTTCATGGAGTTTCATCTATTATAGTTTCTGAAAGGTATCCCCAATTCACTTTTTATTTTCAGCGTGGCCTCTAAAAGGTGATGGGAACCCCAATTATTTTGGGCACGAATTATCAACTGAGATAGATGGCCAAATTGAATGAGATATAATGATTCATGAAGATATGTTTCTTTCTTGAATTCTTGAAATTGGTAGAGCTTGTTATGGCCATGTGGGACTGGTTGAGTTTTCCTTCATAATTAGTTACCAATTGTTCATAATGATGTAACCCTTTGAAGACTTGAATGGGTGATAGTTTAAACCATTTTTTCCCTGGTCAGAGATTGGTGAAGCTTCCCTAGTTGGAGCTAGTTTGGTCCAATAGATGAAGATAAATATTTTCTTGTTTTTTATAGAATGTATATTGCTCAAGGATGGTATAACTCATATGTCGATCTTCATCCTCTTCATTTGGATTTTTTAGTTATCCAATACGTTTTTTAGACGTTTATCCCGATTGAGTCACTGACGGATTGGGAAATACGGAATGTTACTTCCAAGATACATGGGACCATTTTAGGTTGTTGATAATATTGGCACTATGGATTGCTGTTGACTTTTCCACCTCAGTTGATGTTGTTTCACAACGGGTTTCATGTGTGGAAACTCAGAAAGTATCTCTTTAAAACATCTCATTTCTTGAGCTATGAGTACATTGATTTGAAATCTGATTTATCCTTTACTAAGTATCTAGTTCATATTGTTGATTCTAAGAAGAAGGTTATTCATGTGATGTCCATACCCCCTAGTTTAATAGATTTTTAAATAGGTATTTGATTCACAAGGGACAAGGGGGTGTGGGGCATTAATGAATGAGAAGTGGCCTCATTTCTTTGATATAGAGTTCTAATGATATGATATATAGGGAAAGATTTTTTTATGGTGGAGAGATTAAAACATCCCATTACCAGATTTTAGGTACTTTTATTTCTTGGCTATGATCTTCCACTGATTGGATCATGTTGCATGTTGTTTTTGGAGACTGCAGTAAGTTTTTGGATGTATCTTGGCTAGTATACAACTAACATACTCTTAGGGAAAATAATGTGGGTTAGCCCCGAAAACTGTGTGTGATGTGATGGAGTTCTGAAGTTGGGTGCACGGTTAGTTACAACCCTAAGGCCTCCCCATAAAACAGTGAATCAAGGGACAATGTGGAGTGCATTTTTTGGGCCACTATTGTATAGTCGTGCATCCAAATAGTACACCTTTTCTAGCAGTAGAGGTGGTAGTGCATAGGCATGAACACGACTAGGAACACAAGCATGGTTATAGTATAGGGTTATAGCATGATACTCTGATGTGGACAAGTACACGTGAACGACCATAATGAGTGGGCATGACCCGAAGTACATGGGCACAACCAAGTATACACGAGCATGGGAAGACAAATCGAGTAGAGTGTCTGCTAACATCTATACGCCTTGTAAGAACCCGAGTTTTTAGAACGGGTCAAAATCCCGACCCTGTTTGAATTTTTGACCGGTTTCTGAGGAAACTGGAGGAAATGAGAAGTTTCTGGAAATTTCCAGACTACACGTCGTGTACATAAAGTATACACCGTGTATATGTTAACCGAGTGTCGGTCGTGTGCTTGCCAAAGTACATGCAGTGTGATGACCGTGTAGAAATTCCTTACTACACGCCGTGTAGTTTTAAACACGCCGTGTACCCCCGACCGTGTAGAGGCCATACATGGCGTGTAGGCCTGTTGGCCGGGTAAAACCAGGTACACGCTGTGTTCCCCTTGGACACGCCATGTAGTCTAGCTGTGTATGAGGGATATACATGGCGTGTGGGTAAGTCGGTGAGGAAGAGAAGAGAAACCAAGTACACATCGTGTACCCACAAGTACACGCCGTGCACTTATGTCGGCAGGTCTGGAAAGTAAGGCGGCGAAATTCAGCCATCTTATGAACAGTTAAATGATATATACATTGCGTGTAGTTATGAAGTACATGCCGTGTACTTTTTTCTCTCTCTCGTTAAAACGGGCAGTAGCCTCGTATTGAGGCAGAACCTCAATATCTCGCCCGGTTTCATGAACCAAGCTGGCCAGAGCTCTTTCCTTCTCCCGATCGTCCACCCGAGACCCGATTTGAACTCCGATTGATGTGTTGGAACCCCCTCGGTAAGGCCTCGATTCCTCTTGGGCCGTTTTGTTTGATTTTCGTTCTAGAACAAGTTATAGGGGTTTGAGCGGTTTGAATCTTTTGTAGATTTACTGCGTTTTAGACTGAATTGGCGGCTGTTACCGGAGGAGTAACACCGTACGAGTCTCAGGTAGGTGGTGCATACTTCATTTTGTGTTTTCGTGGTTGTTTGGGTGACGCGGCCTTCAGCGCATTTTCAGGTATTTTGAGCGGGACCCGTTTTATCTACTGTTTCATATTGAATTGCTTGTTGGACCTATGAGATGTCTTTGTGTATGCCTTGTTACCAGTTTGCGTGAGTGGGGCCGGGTGAGGGGCCGTAGCTCATCAGGGCATTTTGGTCGGGAGATGCCAGAATGGTTAAAATTGAGTTATATTGTTATAAACTGTTTAGTTTAATTTATTAAAGCCTGATAAATTGTTAGAGGCATTTAAGACCTCAGTACAGGTATGAGAAAACACCTTGCATAGTGCAATTCAACTGTTTAGATTGTTTTTCCTGGTTATGTTTTTTGTTTAAATATGTTATAAATGCAATTGCTGAATTGCATCTGCTGGACCCTTTGGGTGGTGTTGGGCATGACCCAGATATTCTTGAGTGATGCGGATCACAGGTTGGGTTTGGCCCGGGTTACTTTGGGTGGTTTTGACCATGGGATTGGGTGTCATGGACGTCGGCTTGAGGCAGTACGACTGTCAGGTTGGGCATGACCCGGGTTACTAGGATGGCGATGTCATCAGACTTGGGCGGCATGGTCGCAGGGACACGAGATGTCAGATGTGTTTGTGGCTTAGATACTACTTTGGTGATTACCGCTCACCCGGGACTTTGAGTAGTGTGCACACAAAGATACTCCGTGATGAGGTGGTTTTGACCACTCGTGTGGGTAGAGGCCCCCGTAGTTGCGGTTAGGTATTTTGGTTGAGGGTGCTTGCCGTAGAAAGCTACATGGGAGGTGAGGAGCCTTCATGGAATAGCTTGAGACACGAGGTGTCAGGAGGCACATGGTGCCGGGTTACTATTCTTGGGCGTGCCTTCGGGACGTCGGTACTTGAGACACGAGCTGTCAGGTGGCACATGGTGCCGGGTTACATGACAGAGATTTCGGCGTTGGCCAAAGCCGGTGACACTCCATAGTGGCTGTTGAGCACTAGTGGAGTTTGTGTTTATTTGTGCATTGTACTGTTTACTGCTTTCCTTAGAAATGCATGACTGCTTAAACACATATATTTAGTACGCACCGTTGGGTGGTGTCCTACTGAGATTTGTCTCACACCCTGCACGGGCCCTTCGGGACACGTGCAGACTTTATGAATTTACGTGCAAGAAAGAGGCCAGCTTCAGGAGCTGGGCTGCGTTAGTTGTTGCATGGAGATGGTATGGACCTTGAGGTCATACTTAGTTGGGGTTTACTTTGTTTTGTTTTCTTTTCTGTATCGGCATGCTTACTTGTTGTAGCTACTGTTGGTTAGCCATTGACGCACTTTTCTTATATTCAGTTGTGTATGACCTGCTTTGGATGCATGTTTTACTGTTCAGTAGTAGTTACATGTTATCAGCATGCTATTGTGTTTATTTCCGCTACTGTTGTTATATTTACTGCTTCTGCTATTTATTTATATTAACTATGCTTCCGCTCTGCGGGTCTGGTTCGAGTCTGCTGAGTCTTTTATTATGCTGCATTTTTACTGTTATACTCGGACCAGTACCGTTCTTATGATCCTCCGAGAGGGTATAGCCTCCCCACTATACCTAACAGACCCTTGCTGCTAGTCGACAGCCTTTGGTGTTCAGGGGAGGTGCACCTAAGGTAGTGATACCCGACCCGTTCAGCACTGTTCGAGTGGCTGGCCGGGTTCAGGTCGTTACAAAGTGGTATCAAAGGGGTTCTTGACAGAGAATTAGTAGCAGCGTTTTACTGGCTACTAATGAGTTTGAGTCTTCTCTTTTATTTCTGTTGGTTTTACTATTTGAGATATGGTAGACTGGAGATAGGTTGTTACTGGAACTGAGTTTCTAGCTTATGTTTGGGTGCCTGCAGTCCCAGGTATGAGGGATGGACCAAGTTGCCATGGGTGGGAGTTGTTGGTTGCTTTTGCTCAGATTACAGTTTATATGATTTCCCCTCAGTGGCTCACTTGATGTGTGATGTTATTGATTGTGATATGTGACCCTTGACCCGGTGTGGTAAGGGAGAATCACTACGGGAAAAAGGGGTTTTTGCGACGGGGAAATCTCACCCGTTGCAAAAGGCTTGGCGCGCATAGCGCGCCAAACCGCGGGAAAGTTATTTGCGACGGGTGGTTACCACCCGTCGCAAATAACCGGCGGCAGTAAAAACTATTTGCAACGGGAATATACCCCCGTCGCAAATACCTGGCGGCGGTAAAAACTATTTGCGACGGGAATATACCCCTGTCGCAAATAGTATGTCGGCAGGTTAATATTTGCGACGGGACCCGTCGCAAATAACTATTTAACCGTTGACCGTAATAAATGCGGGATCAAGTATTTGCAACGGGTCCCATCGCAAATAATACTATTTGCGACGGGTATCCTGTCGCAAATACTCCCGTCGCAAATAATCTAACCTATAAATACCCCCACCCGTTTTTTTCCATTCATTCTCAACTTCTCTCAAAACTCTATTTTTAGAGTTCACAGTTTCTTAAGTTTAATTTTTATTTCCAGATTTGATATTGATGTCTTCAACAATTATCGGAGATCAACCTCAGATCAATTTTAAAGGTATTTATTTTCTTTTTAATTTAATATTTAATTTAAATTTTTTATTAGTTTTATTTATTTTTAATTAGTTGTAATTTAATTGTGTTTATATTGTTTTGTTATTTAATAATTTTAAATTATTAGTATTAATTGTTCACAGTTAATGGTAATTAGTAGTAATTAATAATAATTAGAAATAATTAAAAATAAATAGGAATAAACCTCCCCCATGCGCGCATTAACCTTTACAACTAATCCATTTCATTTTTTTATACATTTAATGATCTATCTATATATATATATAGTTATATTTATTCGTATATTAATATATATTTATATTAATATAAATATATTTGGTTATATAAATATATATATATATATATTTATTCGTATATTAATATATATTTATTCTATATATATATATATATGTAGTTATAAGTTTTTATTCGTATATGTATTTATATATTAATTAATATATATTTATAAGCTTAGTTTTAAATAAATTTATAAAATATGGGTTTTTATGTATATGTATAAATAAATAAATAAATAAATAAATAAATAAATAAATACAATAGATACACACACACACACACACACATATATATATATATATGTATAGTTATGAATGAATACATAGGAATGCGGGGGTGAAAATCCATCGAGAATGTTAAAACGGCTATAACTTCTAATTCGTAAGTCCGTTACAACTCCACAACCAGTCAAATCAAAGAACACGAAACGATCTTTGATATGATATGCGGTACAGGCCAAACGGACATCCGGATCGAATGTTATAGCCATTTGAATGTTTAAACGACCATAACTTCTAATCCAGAAGTCCGTTTCAGCTCTACAATCAGTCAAATCGAAGAACATGAAACGATCTTCGATATGATATATGGTAGAGGTTTATCGGACATCGGGAGCAGAAGTTATAACTGTTTAAACGGTGAAAAATCGGGGTACCCCGACTAAAAACTCAGTTTTGGAGGCCTTCTGGGTCTTTTTTGGCCTTGAAACAACCTTGGACGGGTTTTACCCGTCCATAGAGCTGTAGAGCTCGTCGCAGGCTTCGATTTGATATGCTGTGGAGCTCAAACGGAGTCCCGGATCAAAAGTTATGGCCGTTTGAAGTTTGGGTTTCATTTTTAACTTATTTTCCATCTTTCATTAATTTTTTTATTTTTTTTATATTCAAAGAGTTATTAAATGACTATTAACTGATAAAAATTACATAATTACTAATTAAAAATATTTTTTAATTTATTTTATATGCCTCTTTTACTGAACATCTTATACATTCATATTTGATTTTCATTCTTCATTTCTAAAACATATTTAAAAAATAAATATTATATTTATATCAATATAAATAGGTTTATTGATTTATATAATAATAAATAAATAAATAATTTTTTTTAAATTTTTTTATTATTATTTGCGACGGGCCCGTCGCAAATACCCGCTTCGAAGCAACCATTTGCGACGGGAATATGGCCCGTCGCAAATACTTTTTGCGACGGGCCCGTCGCAAAAGATTTTTAAAAAAAAGCCAGAAACCTATTTGCGACGGGCCAATTTCCCGTCGCAAAAAAAATTAGTTGCGACGGCGTTTTCTGCAACGGGGCCCCGTCGCAAAAGGCTATTTGCGACGGGATCCCGTCGCAAATGACCCGTCGCAAATATCTATATTTCCCGTAGTGAATCGGACCTTGGCCCGGTATGGCAAGGCTTGTTGGCTTGGCTTTTGATAGGCACATTTTAGGGTATTTCAATTTCATAATTGCACGTATGTTTTGTGAAGTGATAATACCATGTGAATAAAAATCAATTGCCATGCTTTATATGCTTGAAATGTAAAAGGTGAAATTCCTGATATAATTGCTTGTTGTTGCAATGTGTATGCCATGCCTTGTGTATTTTTAGAATTGCATGTTGCAGGATATTTGGGTCTGGCTCTTATGAGAGCAGACATGTATTATGACTGAGGTAGTGTAACTGTCAGGATTGGGCGACTCGGTCGTCGGGTTTGAGGCAACGTAAGTTGTCAAGACGGGCATGGCCCGAGGTACTTTTTGATACTTGGCTCCGTTGAGGGCGGGTAAGGAGGCCATGAGGCCGGGATACCGTGGGGCATGGGTTGCGGTGAGGAGGAGTAAGGGTAGTTGTTATGCACTGCCTTTTACTGCTTTCCTTATCTGCGTAGAATATATTGTTATATGTATATATGGGCTGTTTGACCATTTATGGTATTCAGCGGGTTACTCCTTCACAACTCGATGGAGCATCAGACAGGAGATGATACAATGCCGCATGAGCAAGTTCAGAATTCGGTACAGGTAGAGCACGAGCTGCAGGTACAGGCTCAGGGACAAGATCAGGTTTAGGATTTAGTGCAGGCAGGACAGCAGCCGGGTTTGGCAACGTTCAGACCATGGCTTGACGAGCAGCTCTGAGCTAGCCTGGTACGTGTCTTGCAAGGGATTGACAGAGGCGCGCAGGGTACAAAGCCTTCTATGGCGTATCTGACGCGGGAGTTCCAGTCGCAGCACCCGCCGCTTTTTTCAGGGTGAGGGTGGTCCGTAGGCGGCTGAGAACTGGATAGAGAGTATGCATATGATTTTTCGAGCAGCTAGAGACGCCTCCAGGGCGGAGGGTCAAGCTGGCGACGTACATGCTAAGAGGACCGGCGAAGCGTTGGTGGGATGTATAGGTTTAGGCTCGTAGGCACGAGGGACTGACATGTCAGGACTTCGAGGATAGGTTCTTTGAGCACTTTTACCCGGAGACACTGAGGGCAGAGAGAGCTCGGGAGTTCTTGAGTCTTCAGCAGGGAGACATGTCCGTCATGGACTATGAAGCTACTTTCACAGAGTTGTCTCGCTTTGCACCTGGTATGGTGAGCGATGACGCGGCTAGGGTGAGGCGCTTCGAGGATGGTTTACGACACGCCATTCGGGTCCAGGTGAACATCTTCAGGTTGGGTTCCTTCTCTGAGGCGGTGAATCAGGCGCTCATAGCTGAGGGCAACGAGAGAGAGAAGTCTCGCTTGAGCAGGGCGACAACTTCAGGTGATGGTTCAGACAGTAGGAAGCGAGGACGGGATAAGTTCCAGCAGGGCAGTCAGGCTAGGGATTCAGCTGGACCACCTCGTGGTGGTTCTTCGGTGATTTGCTTTCAGTGCGGAAAACCGGGACATGTTCGGGCTTAGTGCGATATGCCTCCGAAGGAGTGCCGGGCATGTGGACAGGACGGACATCTGGAGAGGTTTTGCAGGAAGCCTTTTCAAATAGCCGGTAGGTAGGGACCAGGACAGACTGTAGCGTCTGGAGTTGGTTCAGGTTCGGTACCCGGAGAGGGTAGTCGAGGTTCAGCTGTGCGCGGGGGTCATGACAGAGACGGTGGGACTCAACTGAGGGGTCAGTGGCCGGTGACTGGAGCAGCACCGCAGGGAGGTCAGGCATCAGGCAACCATATTTCAGGCCAGGTGCACGCCATGGAGTTGCCAGAGGCTGAGCAGGCTGGTGAGCCGACGACGGTTAGAGGTACACCACGGTGTGGCTGTGATCTCCATGTTTCCTTTTTGGCATTACCTGTAGAGGCATGTTTGTTTTGAGTGCACGTGGTGCACAAGATCTATGTGCACTGACTAGATGCTAGTCAGTGGGATTGGCACCATATCAGGTGCGTGATATATTCTATCTATATATGTATGAGATGCGTAGCATCAGGGCATCGAGGATGTAGGTTACTTGAGGTTCCGTGAGCCTCGGGGCATCGAGGATGTGGGTTACTTGAGTTGCTAGGGACCAGGACCTCGTAGAGGTGGACACCGATGCGGTGCGGGAAACGTTGGGTGTTAGGAATGACACAGGAGCGCCAATGTGGTGCAGGGGTGACAATGCGTCACGGAAGGACTATGAGTCCAAGAAAACAGGTTAGTAAACATTGTTTTCTTTGAGTTTTGTCGGGTTGAGACCGGGTTAGGTGATTCCTAAGGTGGGGATCCCCCTTTAGGAATTTAGCCAGGACCTTTAAGACCGGGGAGTTCGGGTTTCTTTGATCGGGATGGTATGTACGGTACCATCTCCGGGTTTCGTCTGATAGCTCGGGGATGAGCTATGTTAAGGTGGGGAGATTGTAAGAACCCGAGTTTTTAGAACATGTCAAAATCCCGACCCTATTTGAATTTTTGACTGGTTTCTGAGGAAACTGGAGGAAATGGGAAGTTTCTGGAAATTTCCAGACTACACGCCGTGTACATAAAGTACACGCCGTGTATATGTTAAGCGAGTGTCGTCTGTGTGCTCGCCAAAGTACATGCCATGTGATGACCGTGTAGAAATTCCTTACTACACGCCGTGTAGTTTTAAACACGCCGTGTACCCCCGACCGTGTAGAGGCCATACATGGCGTGTAGGCCTGTTGGCCGGGTAGAACCAGGTACACACCGTGTTCCTCTTGGACATGCCGTGTAGTATAGCTGTGTATGAGAGATATACATGGCGTGTGGGTAAGTCGGTGAGGAAGAGAAGAGAAACCAAGTACACGCCGTGTACCCACAGGTACACGCCATGTACTCATGTCGGTAGGTCTGGAAAGTAAGGCGACAGAATTCAGCCGTCTTATGAACAGTTAAATGATATATACACGGCGTGTAGTCATGAAGTACACGCCGTGTACCCACAGGTACACGCCATGTACTCATGTCAGCAGGTCTGGAAAGTAAGGCGAGAGAATTCAGCCGTCTTATGAACAGTTAAATGATATATACACGGCGTGTAGTCATGAAGTACACGCAGTGTACTTTCTTTTTTTCGTTAAAACGGGCAGTAGCCTCGTATTGAGGCAGAACCTCAATATCTCGCCCGGTTTCACGAACCAAGCCATCCGGAGCTCTTTCCTTCTCCCGATCGTCCATCCGAGACCCGATTCGAACTCCGATTGATGCATTGGAACCCCTCGGTAAGACCTCGATTCCTCTTGGGCCGTTTTGTTTGATTTTCGTTCTAGAACAAGTTATAGGGGTTTAAGAAGTTCTAAATCTTTTGTATATTTACCGCGTTTTAGACTGAATTGGTGGCTGTTACCAGAGGAGTAGCACCGTACGAGTCTCAGGTAGGTGTTGCATACTTCATTTTGTGTTTTCGTGGTTGTTTGGGTGACGCGGCCTTTGGCGCGTTTTCAGGTATTTTGAGCGGGACCCATTTTATCTTCTGTTTCATATTGAATTGCTTGTTGGACCTATGAGATGCCTTTGGGTATGCCCTGTTACCAGTTTGCATGAGCGGGGCCAGGTGAGGGGTCGTAGCTCATCGGGGCATTTTGGTCGGGGGATGCCAAAATGGTTAAAATTGAGTTATATTGTTATAAAATGTTTAGTTTAATTTATTAAAGCCTGATAAATTGTTAGAGGCATTTAAGACCTCAGTGCTGGTATGGGACAACACCTTGCATAGTGCAATTCAACTATTTAGTTTGTTTTGCCCGGTTATGTTTTCTCTTTAAATATGTTATATATGCAATTGCTGAATTGCATCTGCTGGACCCTTTGGGTGGTGTTGGGCATGTCCCAGATATTCTTGAGTGATGCGGATCACAGGTTGGGTTTGGACTGGGTTACTTTGGGTGGTTTTGACCACAGGATTGGGTGTCATGGACGTCGGCTTGAGGCAGTACGACTGTCAGGTTGGGCATGACCCGGGTTACTAGGATGGCGATGCCATCAGACTTGAGCGGCATGGTCGCAGGGACACGAGGTGTCAGATGTGTTTGTAGCTTAGGTACTACTTTGGTTATTACTGATCACCCGAGACTTTGAGTAGTGTGCACACAGAGATACTCCGTGATGAGGTGGTTTTGACCACTTGTGTGGGTAGAGGTCCCCATAGTTGCGGTTAGGTATTTTGGTTGGGGGTGCTTGCTGTAGAAAGCCACGTGGGAGGTGAGGAGCCTTCAGGGAATAACTTGAGACACGATGTGTCAGGAGGCACATGGTGCCGGGTTACTATTCTTGGGCGTGCCTTCAGGACGTCGGTACTTGAGACACGAGCTGTCAGGTGGCACATGGTGTCGGGTTACACGACAAAGATTCCGGCGTTGTCCGAAGTAAGTGATACTCCATGGTGGCTGTTGAGCACCATTGGAGTTTGTGTTTATTTGTGCATTGTACTGTTTACTGCTTTCCTTAGAAATGCATGACTGCTTAAACACATATATTTGGTATGCACCGTTGGGTGGTGTCATACTGAGATTTGTCTCACACCCTGCACGAGCCCTTCGAGATGCGTGCAGAGTTTATGGATTTACATGCAGGAAAGAGACCAACTTCAGGAGATAGGCTGCGTTAGTTGTTGCATGGAGATGGTATGGACCTTGTGGTCATACCTGGCTGGGGTTTACTTTGTTTTGTTTTCTTTTCTGTATCGGCATGCTTACTTGTTGTAGCTACTGTTGGTTAGCCATTGGCGCCCTTTTCTTATATTCAGTTGCGTATGACCTACTTTGGATGCATGTTTTACTGTTCAGTAGTAGTTACATGTTATCAGCATGCTGTTGTGTTTATTTCCACTGCTGTTGTTATATTTACTGCTTCCGCTGTTTATCTATATTGACTATGCTTCCGCTCTGCGGGTCTGGTTCGAGTCTGCTGAGTCTTTTATTCTGCTGCATTTTTACTGTTATACTCAGACCAGTACCGTTCTTATGATCCTCCGAGAGGGTATAGCCTCCCCACTATATCTAACAGACCCTCGCTGCTAGTCGGCAGCCTTTGGCATTCAGGAGAGGTGCGCCTAAGGTAGTGACACCCGACCTGTTCGACACTGTTTGGGTGGATGGCCGGGTTCGGGTCGTTACACGCCTTGTGCCTAGATAGGTCACTCCATGTATTTGGAGGATTACATGCCCAGTGAGGCGACGATGAACTAACAAATGAAGGGTTAGAAAGACACACAGTGTACCACCCAATACCATTTGTGTACTCCATGTGATAGTGTTTCTTTCCCTTCATTTCGTCAGTATAGACCAGGTTTAGTTGAGTGTAATACTACGCTCCTTTCCATCAATGGTACAATGAGATATTACATCCTTGACATAGGATTGTTATCCCATTTATGTGTTCAGTATTAGATTGAGTTTGGTGTATCCCTCTATAAGATCTGGGTGGGATCCTCTATCATTCCTAGGTGGGGTTCATGGTATTTTCATGACCACTATACATAGTGCATTGATCCCCTATCTAGAAGGCTATTTTATAAGGGTTTGTTGTGTCCCCCAGTGGCCCTAGGTGTGGTCCCCTACCTAGATAATGAGATATACAAAGATGAAGTGATTACTTATTGGCGATACTTGACAAGAACATCTTTTCATATGATAACCTTCAGCGAAAGCATGTCTCATGGAGTGATAGCTCCTTGAAAAAGCAATTCCTTGGAGCCTTGAGAAGAATCCAGTGGTCAGAAGTGTTGGATGAGAAAAATTGTGACCAAATGTCTATTATTTCCATATCTTGGTTTACTATTGTTATGTATCTTATCTTGTTAACTTTTCTTGTGATGAGATAACTACTCTTGATTCCTTATGCTTAGGGATTTATAGGTGCCATACTTGGTATTGTTATAATCACACCTGTTTGAGATTTTCCCACACATGTTGTTTCTTATAAAGATGGTAGACCTTTAGAAGGTGTCCCAGGAAGACCTTGAGTAAGTGAATCATAATCTTAGGTTATACATACTGAGGTTCATAATGATGTGGAATTTGATAGTAGTCCCCTCCCTATGAATAGGTTGAACTATTTTTCATTTTTTTGATGGGATTTAATTTGGACCTTTATTACTTTCATTACATTTTTCATAAGATGATTATGGGATTATAGATGTATGTGTGAATCGGTAAGATTTGTTTTTCATTAGAATGTTTTTACATAATTAGAACACATAACCCATCAATTCTTATTATTTTTTAAGAGTTTATAACTCAACATCTAGTTATAATTGATGATATTGACACCATGGAGTTGGAGTTATAGTTTTCAATATAAACAATCATATTCATAATTTGGTTTTACCCATTAAACACTTTGATCCTTTGAAGAACTAGTAGTTCTATTATAAACACTGACATTGAAGAACTGGTGGTACCAGTATAAACAATGATCTATCATGGATGTGGATAATACCTTCCCGGCACTTGTGTACAAATTGTATTGTACTTGTAATACTAAAATTTTAGTGATAAAAAGCTTGTGAAACCAACACAGGTTGATCACAAAAAATGATTATTCTTTCCCATTTAGGTGAAACATTGAAAAATATCGATGCGATGATGTATATTTTTATTTTATTCATTACATATGTATGAGATTGTTGAGAAAACATATCATATATATTCCTCTTAACCATGGTAGAGGATCTAGAGTAATATGGGATAATTGAAAAGAAAGTATCAACATGGTAAATATTGGGTCTATTGATTCACCCCCCTCTAATTTTCCCTATGTGATCCGTCTGGGCTCTATAAGTTGGGTTAGAGGGTTGGTCATCCTCTGATTGGATCAATGTTTTTTTATCCCCATTTGATTTTAAAAGTTTTCTTTAAATTGTATATTATATGTTGATTATGAATTGCCTCAAGTGGAAGATTTACTATCCAGTCCTATTGAAGAAGGAATGAAGGTATCTTTAAACACTTTAAAAAACACGAATAATAGGGAAATAAATAGACAGTATAAAATCTCAATGATTGAAGAGAAGGATCATTGATCTTTTATCAAACAGTTGACAATGATACTTTTAATGAAACTATTTCATGAGGTGGAGAGTATGAGGAAGATGAGCATATAAAAACTATTGAATACTTCAACTCTCAATTTCAAATATATATACTGAATATTCCTAATAGAATGATTTCATATATACATTATTATTTGGAAGAAATTATTGATGAAAAATCATAACATGAAGAGGAAATATTTGGGGATTTATTAGGTAATAAAATTAAATGTTGTAATTCTATCACAAACCCCCATGAAGAAATGGAAGAATCTATGAGTCTTTTAATGAAAATATTTAATTAATTGAAGAATAATTAGAAAGGTATGTCTATGAAAGCATTGTGAGTTAATGTGTTTTTGGTGAAGTAATGCATGAACTTGAATCTTTGGTTAATGTTACCATGAATATCAAAGTTGCGTTGCATGAAGTAAAAACATGCAAGTTCAATGATCTTGAGATTTTAGTAGATGAAATGGAAATGTTACATGAAGAGTATTATAAAAATATTGATTCTCTAAAAGTATCACATAAAGCTACTATCAATGTCAAGAATCCCAATTAGATGTTAAATCCATCAAAATTGAAGGCCTTAACAACTCTTGAAATTAAGGTAGTATAAAACAAAAATATATGATTAATAAAAATAAAATCGAATGGGAAGGGAGGATGGAATAGATTGAATACAGAAAGTCTTCACTTTGCTTGATATTTCTTGAATTAGAGGTTTTTTTGAGAAATTTTAAGGAGACACCTGCTAGAAATTCCCAAGATGTTGAGAATATTTTTTCAACATAAAAATATGTCGAGATTCAATAACTGAAAAGGTATGTTGTAATAAAAACTATTGACGAGAGTCACATCTCTAATGAGACACATATTTGTAGAATAATACACTCAAAATAATATCTTGATTGACCTTTTAAAAGATCATGGAAGAATTTATCCCAAAAACCTATTAATTCTATTTCAATTAATGGAATTTCATCAACCTTTTCAAGTTAAATATGAATAGTTGGGAATATATGGATAGATAACAATGATAAAGAATCCACAAAATACCTAATGGTAGATAATGGAAAGATAAAAAACCCCCTATGATGATGCTCGAATTAAGAAAGTTAAGCCTTGAAATTGTAAGGTACAAAATCTTGTAAGACTTGTACTAAAAGAAAAATAATGAGATTTGATGGCTACTATTGGAGCTGCTGGAAGTTTGGACATATAGAAGCTATGTGTTGGAATGACTTGTCAATGTATGAAGACTACAAATGGACTTCATTGAAAGGGTGTATAGGTTCATAAATGAAGAAACATGAAAACAATAAGTATATTCAATAGAATAAAATGAATCTATACACAAGAAAGATTTAAATGATTTTAATATTTATATATATTATACAACATATCTGATCACACAGAAGATGAGTGTTGGTATGCACCATCCAAGTATAACTCCTCTTCCAATTTTAATAGAGTAAAATATCCCAAATAGAAGCCTGTGATAAGGAAAATAGAAGAAATTTATTTGGTAGATGAATAGGTGAATGAATATGTTCAACAAATTAAAAGAACTAAACAAACCACTCCTAAGATAATTGATAAGATGGATGCCAAGAATGCTAAGTCAACCAAGAAAATATGTTTCTAATTTGGTATGAGGGGTCATACCATGGACCACTACAAACAATACATGGATTTTCAAAAATAATTGAAGTAATATAAAATAAAAAAGAAAATCAATCCATAATATAAATAAGAAGATGGGTATGATTGAAGACATTCAAGATGATAAAATTGATAAGGTAAACAATAAAGGTAACTTAAAAACATTGAATTATCCTTGTGGAATCTCCCCTGAAGAATATGTTATGAATGAATGCTTAATTACTTCGATTGATCAATTGAATTTTGAAATATAAATGAAAAGAAGAAAAAGAAGAATCACTAGCAAGAGAAAAGGAAAAATATAAACATGTTGTCACACATGAAGAAGAAGTCATATTTAATGAGAGGTTATCACTAAATGAAAACTAAAGTGTTTGAAAAAAATATTTTTGAACGTTCATATAGTCTATATATATGGAAATAAATTGTATTACTATCCAACCTACTCTAGAAGAGAGGAAAATTATAGAAAATCAAGCACAAGGAGAAGTTTCTCCACTATTGTAAGATGTGAAGATAAATAGTCCACATAAGATGAATTTGGATGAAATGAAAGATTCCATGCTGAACAAAAAATCTCATAATATATATTGGAGCCCCAATCATGAAGAGTACTATACACTTTTGGGATACAGGGAAAATGGTCTCTATTTTAAGAGAAAATTATCATCCATGTTTCTTTTATTAAGAATCTCACAAGTGTTCCATCTTATTACCTTACTTGTTTTGTATCATTTTTGTGCTTATATTGGAGCCCCACCTTTAAGGCCTTCGGGCCACCTCAAGGCCTTCAGGCCACATGATCAGTGCAGTTTCCCCATATAGACTCTACAAAAAAGGAGCAGCCTCAGAGGAGGATTTAGAGCAGGCACACTCACTAGAGAAGAACCAACGAATTTGGAAGAATGAGAGGGTATGACAATGCCATCGGGACCAGCCTGTGCATGCATGCGAATCTTAGCTGGATGACCATGTGAAGGTGGAGGGATACCATCATGATTCAGATGCTGGGGAGGGGCAGTTTCTTGTAGTTATAGTCTGGTTGAATTCTCTAAGACCTTTGGGTCATGTAATGTCTCTTAAGACTACGGGCCATGTAATATCTTAAGCCTATGTGCCTTGTAAGGGTTCCCCCCTCATCCCTTGAAAGTGGGGTTATCAAAAATCAATAAAAAAATAAGGCATTCTGGCCATTCAGGTAGAATGAACAAAGTGGAATACAACATTTTCAAATGATTATTCAAGATCTGATAAAAAATGATTTTTTAAAGAATGGTGGAACATTGACATGAAAATATTGAAGACTATCTAATTAAATTATCCACCGAGTAAAAAAATGTGACTAAAACCATTAAGGGGGAGAAAAAATAAATTTTCTTGAATTTTTGAAAGTTTATGTCCTCTATATATAAGTTGAAAATAGAGGTAAACATGTTACCTATCTATTCATTTCCTTGATTATATCATATATGTGTTAATGAGAGGGTGCTGGTTGATGAGTAAGCTCATATAAAGGGAGAGAATTTTTTTACACTTGAAATTTCATATGTATTTGTTGAGTGAATTGCTAGGTATATCATTGTGGAAAGAAAATTTGGGTGTACTTACCTACGGATGAAAAATATATAAAATAATATCACATACAGAATCAGTTATTAGAAAACATCGATGTCTTGGTAAAATTACTTTTGTTTTCCACATGGGGATAACCCATTTAGACTTAGATATGACTAGCTAAAGGATATTTTCTATAGAAACATGTTGTATCATCCTTCTTATTACTTGTTGGCCAAATTAATCCTTTGAATTTATCATCAATAATGGGGAGAAGAAAAATTTACTTTATTTAAGGAATAGTATAGGAAACAAAGCTAAAGGTGGAGATTTGATAGCCAATGTTGATGGTTGATGAGTAAGGTTATATTTGTTGTCAGTATATAATAAGGAACCTACTAGTGTGTGAACTTGGGTGTTAATATTTAATAAATTATTTTTGTTTTGTTAAATTTCAAATACATCACATTTATATATTTTATAGTTTTATTACACACACACACATATATATATATTTGTGTGTGTTAATTGATATGATGTTGTTTAAATTTATATCTATTATGCTTTAAATTGTTTAATATAATCAGGTTTGCTCTATTTATTGTCTTTTTTAATTAATTGTTAAATTTAAGTGGATTTATTATTATATAAACTTCTTTAAATTTTATATTAAAATAAAAAACCACTTTTTTAACTATTTAATTAAAAAAAATCCTATTTCTGAACCCTGTGTAAGGCTTACACCATATCTATATAATGGTAAACATGAAATTTATTTATCACATACAGTTATCTTAGATCTTCTATATACTGCCAAAATTTAACCATGTGATTCTTAACATCCCGTAAGGGTTCCAGTGTGGTTTCATAAGGGTAAGCGAGTTTTTTATATGTTGCATCTATGTATCCTCTTTTTTATGAATGGGTACTAGCACTGCGTAAGTGTATCCCCAAAGTTATATAAGGGTACCCATGAGATTCTATAACCCGTTTATGGTTAACCAATATAAGGGTACTAGTGACACTGCATAAGGGTACTGGTGAGTTTCCATTAACCATGCAAGGGTAACCTGTATAGGGTAACTTCCGTATGAGTCTATCTCAGCTCGTGTAAGGGTAGTTAAAGTTTTTTATTTCCAGCTTAAAGGTAAACATATACCTACATAAAGGTATATTCAAGAAAATAATCATCTTCACTTGTACCAGGGTAAATGTATAGTCCACTGATAATGGTAACAACTCTCAACTCTAACATTAGAATTCCTAAAAATAAAAACAGTAGCATAGATATTTATTCTAGTGGTAGCACAATCATAGAAATATCGTATATAATTTTTATAGTGATAACACACCTATAACAATAGCATCTAAATTTTTTCAACATTAGTACATTAGTAATGTTATAATCCCCTTACCTTTAATGGTAGAAAAATATTAACAATAGTAGAAAAAATATTGGTATCATGTCCGCGGTTTTAGTGGTAATTTTAGTAAGCATATTCTACAATCACATAAAAAAAATATCTACATGTAATATTTATAAATTCTGAGACCCTTTCATAGTATCACAATAACAATCTATGATTTATTTTCATTTACACTTATTATAGAAAATATTTTATTTAATATTTTATTTTATTAACAAAATATATTTTCATAAAAATATAAATAGATGTTTGATTAAATATTTTGAGTATAAATTTATTATATGAAGAAACATGCAATATTTTTGTAATTATTGCTCTATTTTAGAAATGTTTTCATCTTTCCATAATAATAAAGTGAATTCAATTTATTTTAACTATTTTATTACACTGAAAAACACTTTTATAATTTAATAAAAATATTAAAAAATTGTTTTGGAAATATTTTTTATTCCTTACTCCATTTTTATATATTTTTACTACATATGTTTCCAACCACTTTTTTTACTGGTTGACAGATTTTAAAATCATTCATATAATCTAACGATCATATTAGAATTTGTTTTACTGAGTTCAATGCTAGAATTAGAGCATGCCTAAAATAATTTGTGAATACACACCTTGTTTAAATATGTAACTATTAGTTTCCATAAATTTATTTATAACCATTGAATTGAGGATAAAAGTTTTGGAAATATCTTTGAAATGAGGATCAAAGTATCTTGTTGATCATTGGTGTCATGAATCGACTCGAATACCCTCATACCCTAATAGCCGACCCGACCCCAACATAGCCCAAAGGGAGTTCCTGATCCCCATAGGTTGGTGAATAGAACTTGACATCATACAATATAAAATAAGGAGAAAATTTACTACACAAATAGTGGATAAAATGGATACACATCAATATTCTCAAAACTCCATAGGAAGATGGTACTAGAAACTGAATCGATATATCAAAAAATCAAATAGTACAACATCAAAGTTCAGCAAATAGACAAGATAAACTCAAACATCCTGAAGGTATCAACAATCCAATCCCAAAGGGTCAAGAACATCCACATCCTCCATGAGGTTCTTTCCCTTTACTTGAACCTAGAAGAAGAAAATCTACAAATTCCCAATGGAAAAGGTAGGGTGTGAGATAAAATCTAAGTAGGGTATCACCAAGTGTTTTATAATAAGATTTCATAATAATAAACCAAATCATTCTTTAAATTTTAAATAAAACAGGAATGGAGTTTCAATTTCAAATTTAAAACAAAACATTCTTTTCATTTCAAATGATGGAACTATTTTCAACAATGGATTAAGTAAACATTTCATATAAAATATTTTATATAAATCACTAGGAATGAAAACAAATTTCTCAATTAATGGAATATATATAAAATAAATCACAATAAGAATCATGGTTATATTCCCTAATGTATGCTAGTTTTTAGTTATAGTATCCTCAGTCTATCATATCAGTGATCATGGCTTAGGATCAAGAGGAATAGGAATCATCAACATCCCATCATGAATATGATCATCCTAAATGTATTTTTTTATAGTTTTCATCATCAATCCATTGATAGGGAATTACCATTATAGTGTTCCTATCCCAAATAACCCACTAACAACCAAGGATCGTATGTGCTCAATCAATCAATCAATAATGGGAAAATCATTTCAAATTAGTTTAAAATAAAATTTCCCATTTCCAATTTCAATATGCCAATTTCATTCCAAAACCCAAAATTAGGATTTTCAACATTTCATTCATTTTCAAAATAAAATCAATAATAGGTTTTTATCAAATCAATTTATTCCATTTTTCTCAAAAATAAATTTACAAATATATTCAAAAATTTCCATCAATTTCAAATCACACCCCAAATTCAAATTCCATTAAAATTGGGGGTTTTCCCAAAACTCCATAACAAATCAATTCCAATTCCCAATTTGCATCAAATTGGGTTTTTCATAATTTAATTAAAATAAATTTCAAATATCAATTGATTTAAGGTTAAATCAATTGGCCAATCTTAGACAAAGACACCTGACTTAATCACTGAGATCATGTAACACAACACCTGCAATGGGATTTTACAATGATACATGATAGAAATTGAGATCAAGAAAACCAAACACGATTCAAGATCAAAAAAAGAGGTTTATATTCATCAAATACATGATGATCTAGAAAACTATATGGAGGAAATAAAGTGAGAGCGAGTGAGAAGGGATGAAAATAGAATCACTTATTAGAGAGGGATCGAACGAGATCTTCCACGCTTTGATCCGCACATGAATGGGTTTGATGCAGCCAAAAGGGATTCTTGAGATTTGCCAATACCTAGGTTTTTGAGTTATGAGGAGTTGGGGTCAAGCGAGAGGTAGAAACTTGGTTTAATAATTTTTTAAAAAAAATTCAGAAATAAAAATTACCATGTGCATGGTTAGATGGGTTGGGCTACATGGTTAGATAAACCATGCACCATAACCATGAATCCCTCTACTAGGGTGCATAATTTTTACTGGGAAGGCACATGATTTATCAAACTATGAGCCAACCATGAAAACCCCCACTACCTGGGGTATCAAATTTTACACTAAGTGGGCACACGGTTTGGGAAAATTGGGTGCCAACCATGCACGTCCAAGAATTGTCCATAACATTCAACATTACAACTGAAAAAACCTGAGAAAACCCCCAATAAAAGCATGATAAAAAAATTTAGTGTCTAATAGTACCTGAAAATAATTAATAGGATATTACAAACTCCCCACAATAGAAACTTTCTATCCCCAAAAAACCTAACAAGAAGTTTCCATATAAAAAAGATGAGGCTAATGCTCTCTCATCAGTGCCCCTTTCCACCACATCTCATGCATATAAAAAATGTGCTTCCATAAAACTCAAACCAAAGGTATCATCCTCCCATGAAGTACCATTGTCTCAAAATCAACTACACTAACTGGATTCTCAGTCACGAATAAATCAATATCAACATCAAGATCACTCTAGCTCAAAACATGTGACAGATCAAAAAGATACTCTCACAAGTGAGATACATGTAACATGTTATGTATCAGCATTAACTATGGAATAAGTGATAATTGGTAAGAAAATTTCCCCACTTTCTCAAAATCTTAAAAATTTTCAAACAACAAGGATAAATAATCCATTACCTCCTAAGTCTCCAATGACCTAAAAGAGGTGAAACAATCAAGAAAACCTGGTCACCAACTGAAAACTCCAATTTTCTATGATGATAATAAGAATATGATTAATAACAACTCTATGATTTCAAAATCCTCTAATGAATAAACTGAATCTTTATTGTTTTCTACTGAACCAAGCTCGGTCCATCCAAGTAATATTCATCGATATCCAACCAACACAAAATATATTTACAAGTCCGACCATAAAAGGTCTCAAAAGGATACATTTTGATCAAAAATTGGTAACTATTTTTATAATTGAACTAAACCAGTCCTAAATGGTTATCCTAATCTCCAAAAAAATCAAGGATGTGGTAATGAATCATATCCTCAAGAATATGTATCACTCTCTATGTTTGGTCATCCATCTATATGGTATACTGTACTCAAAGGAAACTGAGATCTTAGTGCCTCCTGAATGCCTCTAAAAAAAGATCTAAAATTGGGATATTTATCAAAGACTATAGTATATGGAACTTCATGAAAATTAATAATCTCTCTCACATAGATATTTCCCATATCTACAACTTTGGTTCTATCATGAATGGGTATAAAGTGATCAAATTTGGTTATCTTATCAATCACAAACCATATCACATTATTCTTTTTATGGGTAAGTGGAAACCTAACTGAAATATCCATAGAAATCTCATCCCACTTCCAAGTCCATATTGAAAGTGGCTAAAGGAAACCCTATGGCCTATGATGCTCGACCTTGACCTTTTGGAAAGTATAACAACATAAAAAAATTCAATTATGTATTGTATCATACCCTTCCACCAAAATTGTCATCGCATATCATAAAACATCTTTGTGGTTCATGGGTGCATAGAATACTAGGAACTATTCAAATCCCCCATCATAGATTTTCTCAAAGGAAATGAAATGAAAAAATGTTTATGAAAACATATAATACCCTCCATGGATAATGACCACTCAATAATGATATCTCCACCATAAAGAGAGTCCCTAACTCTACAAAATTCATCATAAAGTTACTGCTCTTGATGAATCATATATAGAATAGTGGAGGTCAACTGAAAACTTTCCAAAACAACCTCATCCCCTATTTCCTAAACTTCAATATTCAACTGTTCAAAAATATCCATCAAGATCCACTGTTCTGATAATTATTTCATGATAGGGGTTGGAAATTTCTTACTCAAAGAATCTACGATGACATTCCCCTTCCCTGGGGTATAAATGATGTCAAAGTAAAATGATTATAGGTAATCCACCCAACATCTCTGGTGGGTATTAAAATATTTTTTAGAGATTATATAACTCAAGATCTTGTGGTCAGAATACATGATAAACCTTTCTTTGAAAAGGTAATGATGCCAAATTTTAAGTGCATTCATCACAACTAAAAGTTCAAGGTCATGGGCTGGGTAATTATTCTCATGTGGCCTAATATTCCAATACATAAAGGAAACTACATGATCACACTGCATAAGAACACAACCCAAACCCAAATTTGATGTGTTACATAATACCACATAGCCCTACTCGGCCTCAGGAAGAGTCAACACTAGTGTAAAAGTCAAAAGTTAATTCATCTCAATTTTTTTTACATTTATCATCCCAAGAAAACTTTACCCCATTTTGAGTTATAGTGGTTATGGGTGAATATGGATTCTAGAAATACTTTATGAATTGGCGATAATATCCATCTAAACCAAAGAAGCTCTGAATAAAAAATTCATTATGCAGTTTCTCCCATGTCATTACATCTTTCACCTTCTCAGGATCAAATGAACTGCCATGTTCTGAGACTACGTGTCCCAATAATGTCACTTCCCAAATCCCAAAATAACATTTTGATATCTTGGTATAAATTTAGTGATTTCTCAAAAATTTCAGAACTAATCTCAGACGATGGACAATATCCTCCTTGGATATAGAGTAAACCAAGATGTAATCCACAAAGAAAACCATCAAAGTTCAAGATACTCATGAAATATTATATTCATAAAATCCATAAGGACTGAAATAGAATTATTTAGAATAAATGGTATGAAATAGTACTCATAATGGGAATACCTTCATTGGAAGGTAACTTTCTGAATATTATATTATTTTATTATCAAATAGTGACATCCATATTGATTATCAATCTTTGAGCACCACTTTTACCATTTCAGATTGTCAAATAGATCATCAATACAAGGAAATGGATACTTTTTTCATTACTGTAAATTGATTGAGTTTTCAGTAATCAACACATAGGTGAAGTGTTCCATCAACTTTCCTAGAAAAGAGGATAAGCACTGCCCAGGGTGACACACTCGAGTGTACAAAGCCTTTCTCTAAAAGATCATATAACTATGTCTTCAACTCTTTAATTTTAGATAGTTCTATTTGGTAAGAAGTTATTGAAACAGGTTGAGTACTAAGCACTAAATCAATATAAAACACTACCTCCCTTACTAGTGTGAAATAATTTAAGTTAGGAGAATTTTTTTAGAAACTTAGCAGAAATTGTAGGGAGATCATTGCTCATGGATTATTACTCTAGGTAAATAGAAAACATAGATATCACTTTCCCCAAATATGGATATGTAGATCTAGATCTACTCGAACTTGGTTCCCTTTCTACCTGTAAGATATGACACACCCCATCATGTGAATTAAAGGAGACCTTTTGATGATGAGAATCAATTTAAGCTTCTATAACAATGAGCCAATCTATCCAGAAAATGAAATCAAGTGGTTTCATGTCAAGAACCGAAAAACCCCAAGTATGATCAATATCTATTAAAGAAAAAACACAAGAAGGACAATGGAGACCCTATTCTCTCTTCGTTCTGATGGATATAGCAATATCCATCAAATAAGATAAAAGATTCATATTAATATTTAGAAGATTTGAAATACAAGTCAAAATGAATGAATGATATACACCAGTATAAAATAAATTAGTAACTAAAGATGAACCTATAATGATGATACCTCTCATGGTCAATGGACTTGTTTCTTCTTCCTTTGGAGACTCTTCCACTATGTGAAGAAGCTTCATTCCAGATGCATGTGGATATAACCCCTTAGATCATAAAGCATATTATTTCACTATAGTACTATTTGGTGCTGATGATCCCATGAAACTATATGGATTAGAAAAGATATAAATCAAATTCTACAAGTTTCTAGAATTTCCAGATGAGCTTCATATCTTGGGTGCCTCAGTGAAAATCCATTTCAAATGTTGAGGCTTACCACACTGGAAGAAATTAAAAGGGATTTTGGTAGGAACTGTAGGAGGTTTAAAGGAAACTTATTATTGAAAACCACCATGAGATTCATCACACTTTATTTTCCATTTTTTCAAACTCACAAAACTATCATTAGGAGAAAAATGAACTCCCTTCAACCTTGAAATACATTCTAGATCAAGTTCAACCATCAACTCCCTATCCATCACATCAACATAAGAAAAGCAGTTCAGTAAGAAAACCTTAGAATGAATATTAGATCAAATACCCATATCAAACTATTAAGTCTTAATCTTCTTATTTGATACAATAATAGGTGAAAAATTATCACGGTCAGTGAATTGGTAAGTATATTCAGTCATAGTCCTGTTAGGATTCTCAGGTTTGAAAAAAATACATAGCCTTATCCATAAACATAGACATTGGATAAAACTAGTTGGTGAATAGAACTTTAAAGTAATTTTACTCTAAAAACTCACGATTCTTCATTTTCACCATCATTTCCCATCATCTCCTGCTAGTTCCTTCCACCATGAAGGTTGCACATTTCACTTTGATCTCATGAGGCGTCTCTAAGAACTCAAACAAAATCTCAATATTTCTCAAACAATACTCATCCTCTTGGGGATTATTTAATCCTTGGAATGCTGGTATAATACACAACATTAAATCCTTAGAATTATTCTATAATTCATCCATTGGAGGTTCCACCACTGAGCCTAAATGGGAATAGGTGCAGGTGTATGTCCTATACTTTAGACAACACACATAATAACTGTAATGACCCAAATTTTTTGAATAGTATATTAATTTACTCTCAATGATTTAATAGATATGTTAATGGTTAATGCAGAAAAAAGAGTCGATGGCTTCATCCAGTAGACTCGAACTATATGAATCCCACTTATCAGATCTTGGGAAGGAGGCAGCATCTTTGGGCTTCGCTTTGGACCAAGCCCAAACCGAACTCCAGCGTGTCAAGCTTGAACGGAATCGCCTATGGGAGAAGTTCAAGTTAATGGAGATTACTACTAGGGTAATGTTATCCGATCCTCCCTCAGATTCTCTCACCTTAGCACACCTTACACTTAGGTCATATGCTGGTGTTATAAGGGGATATGTAACGAGACCGTAGTTACTTTGTGTAATCCTTTGAGATAAATAAAATTGCGATTCCTTCCTTTTGTGAAGTTTGTGAATTTTCAGATGTCCAGATAAAAATAGGATGTATCTTATGGATGAATTTTGAAAAAAAGGATATTTTAAAATATTTATGTAAACCTTAAATAATTAATGATGTGTAATTATTTTCAAAAAATGGTCTTCTGCAAATGTGCTCAGTAAGAAATTTAGAGTCTAATAAGATCAACTTAATTTTTAGTGAATAGTAAATTGTGAATAGTGATTTTATGCTTAGGATTAGTAATGTGACCAAATGGATTAGTAATCTCACTTAAAGAAAGTATTAATATAATTTAGGCACCTTGATTAAGTAATGTGATTCAATAAAACAGGTAAATAACTGTTTCAGAAATTATTAGTTAAGTATTAGTTTTTTCGGATGAATAGTGTTTTTATTTAAAAATTAAATTAAAAATATTTAGAAAATTATTTTTATAAAATTGAGTTCATTTTTAATTCAGAGCATCGATATTATGTTAAGGTGAATTTTTGGTATTTTTCTAAAAAAGTTGAATTTTCGGTGAATAATGAATTTTCAGTTTAGAGTTTCGGGTGTTTAATGACATCATTAAGGATGTAATAATTATGTAATAATTCTGGTCGACTTATGAATAGTAATATAAGGTATGAGGTGTCCCATGTGGCCAATACCATGGGAAAATACCATGGGCAAGCCCATGGTTTTTCCAATACCACCAATGAGGTGTCCCTTGGACATTAATGCCTTGTCCCCTCACTTCCCCTATAAACACCAACCCATTATCTCATCCTTTCCATTCCAAAATCCTCCTCAACGAAGTTATGGTCTCCTTACCTTCCAAGGAGTCCTCCCAAGGTTCCCTCAAGCCTTCCAAGGTCCCAAACCTCAAGATTTTGAAGTTACTCTTCAAGGTAAGGGATTCTTTCACTCTTCCCATTTTCAAAGTTCTACTTTCATGTCAAGTATTTCAAGTTACTTTTTTACATGTTGGGGTATGATCTCTATATTCATCATACTTTCCTTTGTTCTTCACATGATGATATTCCCTATTTAATCTCATCAATTCATTTTTTTTAAGTTTAAAGTGACGCCGTTAGGCTGCTGAATTTTCATAAGAGAAATCTTATTTTTGTCTTCCTTTCAAGTTTTTCATTTCATATGGTATGTCCTTCAAATTTAATTACCATGTTCTTATATACTTTATATTCTGTACCTATACTATTTTATGGATCATTTATGAGTGGGTGACCCATGTCCCCTCTCTTTTCAATGTTTTCTAAAACCCTGCAACATAGCCGTTATGCTGCCGGATTTTCATCTCAAAATGTCTCTATCTTTTTCTAAAATTATTTTATTTTATTAAGTTAATACTCAAAACTCTTTATTATATAGGTATATTCAAATATATATCAAAATTTTATATTTTAAATTCTGTGATTTATATACATGAGACCCGCTTTCCTTTTCTGTGGGTTTAAAGTGACATAAAGATCATGTCTTTAAAGAAGTTTTTAAAACGTTATGATTATGAAATGAAATCCATTTATTTTATGCTATATGGGTTATTTATGAAACATTTATTATGATATATGTGGCTCACATGATAATAAATACAAATTAAGGGTGTTCCCTGATAGCTCTTCAATGCATTGGGTAAAGACTTAATCTCTAGAGATGACCATTTTAACGATACCTTGGTGAATAACCTTGGTAAAATTTTTCATGACACCTTGGGGATGGATCTTGGTGATACGGAAATGATTGTCTAAGTTAAATGTTGAAGCCACATATTCAAGTTATGAAATACATTATTTTTATTATGATATTCCTCATGATTTCTTTCTCATGCCTTAAAGTTCTTTTTCATGATGTTATTGATGTATCTCAAGTTCACATGTTAAATATTTCCCCTTGTTTCCCTTACTGGGCCTTCTGCTCACCCTTTGTTTTGATGTATATCCTCAGGTTATGAGATGCAGTAATGAACCTAGGATGAACATAATGAGAATCCTTTCAATTATTTAAGAAGAATTTTTTTATGTTTTCATGTTTTAAGTTCCTAGTTTCCAAGACACTAAACCTTAAAGATCATCAGTTTTGTATAATGTAATGAAAGTTAATCTGATAAAAAGGTGGGATGCCATAGTTGGTATCAAAGGACAGTTTAGTTATTTATGAAAATTAGGATATGAAAAGTTTAGGAAGAACCCTATAGAAAAGTTTAAATATAGGAAAAACTTCATGGTATTTTGGTGAGTATTGAGTAAGTGGTTTATCAAAAAAGTACATCCTTGTATGGATACGAGCAGGTAGAGGCGGCTCTGGCAGAGATGTACATAGGGGTAAAACCCAAAAACAACGCTTTGAGCTAGACTCAAATGGGAACTGGTGCATGATAACGGGCCTTACTGCACTCTTGGTTATGACACTCCCAGGGGATATGTTTGGTTAATCGCAAGCTTTTTATGAATCATAATGAAGGAATTATAGAGAAATATAATTATTTAAGCATGAAGTTTTAAGATATAGAATCCTTTATAGTTAAAATATTCGTAAATGAAAAAAGTTTCTCACTAAGATTTTTTTCTTTTAGAAATGACGGGAAATAGGAGGAACCTTGTAAATGGTGACTGCAATGGACCATGTACTGACGAACCTCTGATGGAAGCCGGAATGGAAACATTCATGCGAATGATGAACCAACTGACTCAAGTTATGAGTAATAACTTGAATCAAGCTGAGAGGCCGATCTCACCGTGAAGGGAACAACATTATGTTGAGTCCTTTATTCACCAATGACCACCAACCTTCAGTGGATTGACTGACCCATTGGTTGCGGAACAATGGATAAGCTCCATTGAAAAGATATTTTCTCTACTTCATTGTTCGAAACAAGAAAAAGTCACCCTTGCTGTTTACCACCTAGAGGGAGAAGCTGATCAGTGGTGGTCACTGATCAAAAACACGAATCCAAGAGGAGAGATGGAAGCTATGGAGTGGGAAGAGTTTAGGGGAATATTATTCAATAAGTATTTCCCTCGTTCGATGAGAACGAGAATGGAGAAGGAATTTCTTGAGCTGAAGAAGAAGGATAATGAATCTGTTGGAATCTACGAGATGAACTTCACAAGGATTTCCTATTATACCTCAAGCTTTGTCATGGAACCTAATGGTAAGGTTGATAGATTCTTTGGTGGACTATGACCTCATCTGCGGAAGAATCTAGCCAACAAGGACTATGATATCTACGAAGAAATAGTTCGAAGTGCTATGAAAGTCGAACTAGAGTTTGGTGAGACACAGTGGTCTCACAAATCTAATGAGAAGAAGAGAGCTTTAGAACCAATCCTAGTAAGAAGATTTGATCAGGAAAGAGGTGGAAATAAAATGCAACTTTCCACGTGCAATAAATGTGGGAAGAAGCATTTGGGGCACTGCTTGATCAGAAGTGGCAAGTGCTACAAGTGTGGAAGATAAGGACATATTGCTCGGAATTGTCATAGTTAGGTGAAGCCTCAACTTCCCAACACTAATAATAGAGGAAATATGGTTCTAGTTCTACCAGAAGTCAAATGCTTCAAGTGTAGACATCTCAGGCACTTTGTTAATCACTGTCCAAATCCGAGGGCAGTGGAGGGGAATCACTATCAACCTCAGCAAAGGCCAAGGGAGAAAGGTCGTGCTTTTTCTATCACAATAACTGAAGTTGAAGCTCCGAATAACGTGGTAGCAGGTACTCTTGTTGTCCTTTCAAAACTAGAAATTACTTTGTTTGATTCTGGTTCTACGCATTCCTTTATTTCCTCCAAGTTTTCAAATAATATAGAATCAATCCCCGAACTGCTATAGGTAGAGTTGTCAGTCAAGACTCCAAGTGGGATTATCCATGCATAAACAGTGTTTAGATACTCTAGTGTTTACTTTAGTGAGCACAATATTATCGAAAATCTAGTAGTCATTCCCATGATGGAATTCGACGTTATACTAGGGATGGACTGGCTCTCAAAGTATAATGCTAAGATCAAATGCAGAAGTAAGGAAATCTCAGTAGTCTTGAATGAACGACATACAATTATCTTCCAAGGAGAGATATCCCGAACTGATACTTGTCTAGAGGCACCTCCTATAACATTATTTATGGAGTTAATCAGTGATGATGAAGAAGGAAAAGGGAGTATACAAATAGAAGATGTTCTGATTGTTCAGGAATACGTGGACGCATTTCTTGAGGAGTTACCTGGACCTCCCCCAGAAATAGAGGTAGAGTTATCCATTGAACTCGTACCTGGATATCAACCGATATTAAAGAACCCGTATAGAATGGAAAATGTGGAGCTAGAGGAGTTAAATAAACAACTCCAAGAATCGTTGGAGAATGGGTTTATCCGACCGAGTGTGTCTCCTTGGGGAGCGCCAGTTCTCTTTGTGAAGAAGAAGGATAGATCAATGTGGCTATGCATTGATTATAGAGAACTTAATGGGATCACAATGAAGAACAAATACCCTCTTCCAAGAATTGATGATTTATTTGACCAACTTCATGGGGCTCAATTCATCTCCAAGATTGATCTTCGATCTGGTTATCATCAACTGAGGGTGAAGAAGGAAGATATTCCAAAGACTACCTTCCGATCAAGATATGGGCATTACGAGTTTACTGTTATGCCCTTTGTCTTGACTAATGCTCCTAATATTTTCATGGATTTGATGAATAGAGTCTTTAAGGACTACCTTGATAAATTTGTGGTAGTTTTTATTGATGATATTTTGATATATTCAAAAATTTATGAGGAGCATGAAGATCATCTGAGGGTCATTTTTCAAACTCTTCGGAAGGAGAGGCTCTTTGGAAAGTTCAGCAAGTGTGAGTTTTGGTTACAAAAAGTGGATTTCTTGGGGCACATCATAACCAATGAAGGAATATTGGTTGACCCTAAAAATACAATGGTTGTGGAGGAGTGGCCTCAACCCACGACATTAAATGAGATTCGTAGTTTCCTTGGTTTAGCAGGATATTATAGGAGGTTTGTGAAAAACTTTTCACGACTTTCTAATCCACTAACCAAGTTGACTCGAAAAAGGGTTAAGTTCATCTGGACAAAGGAATGCAAGGAAAGTTTCAAAGAACTGAAGAAGAGATTGGTTACTGCACCTGTGTTAACACTACCTTATATTGGAGAAGGATTCGTTATTTTTAGAGATGCATCTCTGAAAGGGCTTGGGTGCATCCTCATGAAAAATGACAAGGTAATTGCTTATGCATCTCGTCAGCTGAAGAAACATGAGGAGAATTATCCTATGCATGGTCTAAAGCTGGCGACAATTGTTTTTGCTCTAAAGATATAGAGGCACTATCTTTATGGGAAGAAATGTTATATATACACTAACCACCAAAGTTTAAAGTATATTTTCACGCAGAAAGAATTGAACATGAGACAAAGGACATGGTTGGAGCTTATTAAAGACTATTATTGTTCAATTTATTATCATCCTGGAAGATCAAACAAAGTCGTGGATGTGTTAAGAAGGAAAGACCCTGTTGTTCTGGCAATAATGAGGATCCTAGGAGATCCCTTGATTAAGGATCTAGTAAAACTGGACATGGAAATTGTAAGGTAAGGGACATCATCAACCCTATCCCAAATGATTTCTCAACCTTCATTACTAGAGAAGATCAAGAAGGCTAAAAAAAAAGATCTTTTGTTGCAGGATAAGTTTGAGGCTGTGAAGGATGGGAAGTTTCCTGATTTCAACATTGATCAAGAAGGTGTATTGAAATTTTGTATAAGACTATGTGTTCCATATATTCCAGATATAAAGAAAGAACTGATGGATCAAGATCATAGATTTACTTTCTCTATACATTTGGGAAGCACTAAAATGTATAGAGACCTTTGTGATAATTATTGGTGGGATAACATGAAGAGGGAGATTGCTGATTACACTACAAGGTGCCTGGTGTGTCAACAAGTAAAGGCAGAATGACAACTTCCTAATGGGGTATTACAACCGCTACCTATACCAGCATGGAAGTGGGATAATATCACTATGGACTTTGTCACTGGTCTCTTGAAAACTTCCAAAGGGAACAATGAGATTTGGGTTATAGTGGACCATCTCACTTGGGAAGATTTATCTCTGGATAAACTTGCCAAGATATATGTAAAGGAAGTGGCAATGCTGCATGGGGTACCACTATCCATCATATCTGATCGTGATCCAAGATTCACATCAAAATTCTGGAGAAGTCTTCAACATGCTCTGAATAATGAATTGAATTTTAGTACGGCCTATCATCCTCAAACTGATGGCCAATCTGAAAGGACAATTTAGACACTTGAGGACATGTTGAGATTATGCTCAATGTTATTTAAAGGTGGATGAGATCAACACCTCCCATTAGTTGAGTTCTCATACAACAATAGCTTCCATTCGAGTATTCAGATGGCACCCTATGAAGCTCTGTATGGAAAGCGATGTAGAACTCCTACTTGTTGGGATGAAGCTGGTGAGAGAAAGATTCTTGGGCCTGATCTTGTGCAAGAGATGACAGAAAAGGTTTATTCCATCCAACAACTCATAAAGGCTGCTCAGAGTCGGCAGAAGAGCTATGCTGACAACCGTCGAACGGACTTGGATTTTGGTGTTGGTAACAAAGTATTCCTTACAATTTCTCCATGGAAGAGAGTCATTTGGTTTGGGAAGAAAGGGAAGTTCAGCCCTAGGTACATTGGCCCCTATGAAATCCTTGATCACATAGGAGCAGTGGCCTATCCTATAACACTTCCACCGAACCTAGCTCAAGTTCACGATGTCTTCCATGTATCTATCTTGAGGAAGTACATAATCAACCCTTCTCATGTACTGAACCCATAGGTGGTACAACTAGAACATGACCTCTCTTATGAGGAGCAGCCAGTGGAGATCTTAGACCGTAGAGACAAGGTTCTACACAACAATACTACCCACCTTGTGAAAGTGTTGTGGAGGAATCATAAGTATAAAGAAGAAATGTGGGAGCCTGAGGAAACAATGAAGCAAAAGTACCCTCACCTTTTCGACCAGGCATTTGGTTTAAAATTTCAAGGATAAAATTTCTTAAGGGGGGAAGAATGTAACGACCCAAACTTTTTGAATAGTATATTAATTTACTCTTAATGATTTAATAGAGATGTTAATGGTTAATGCAGAAAGAAGAGTCGATGGCTTCATCCAGTAGACTCGAACCATATGAAGCCCACTTATCAGATCTTGGGAAGGAGTCGGCATCTTTGGGATTCGCTTTGGACCAAGCCCAAGATGAACTCCAGCGTGTCAAGCTTGAACGGAATCGCCTATGGGAGAAGTTCAAGTTAGTAGAGATTACTATTAGGGCAATGTTATCTAAGCCTCCCTCAGATTCTCTCACCTTATCACACCTTACACTTAGGTAATATGCTGGTGTTATAAGGGGCTATGTAATGAGACCGTAGTTACTTTACGTAATCCTTTGAGATAAATAAAATTGTGATTCCTTCCTTTGGTGAAGTTTGTGAATTTTCAGATGTGCGGATAAAAATAGGATGTATCTTATGGATGAATTTTGAAAAAAAGGATATTTTAAAATATTTATGTAAACCTTAAATAATTAATGATGTGTAAGGATTTTCAAAAAATGGTCTTCTGCAAATGTGTTCAGTAAGAAATTTAGAGTCTAATAAGATCAACTTAATTTTTGGTGAATAGTAAATTGTGAATAGTGATTTTATGCTTAGGATTAGTAATGTGACCAAATGGATTAGTAATCTCACTTAAAGTATTAATATAATTTAGGTACCTTGATTAAGTAATTTGATTCAATAAAATAGGTAAATAACTATTTCAGAAATTGTTAGTTAAGTATTAGTTTTTTCAGGTGAATAGTGTTTTTTATTTAAAAATTAAATTAAAAATATTTAGAAAATTATTTTTATAAAATTGAGTTCATTTTTGAATTCAGATAATCGATATTATGTTAAGGTGAATTTTTGGGATTTTTCTGAAAAAGTTGAATTTTCAGTGAATAGTGAATTTTTAGTTTAGAGTTTTGGGTGTTTAATGACATCATTAAGGATGTAATAATTATGTTCTACTTATAAATAGTAAGATAAGGTATGAGGTGTCCCAAGTTTCTAATACCATGCGCAAATACCATGGGCAAGCCTATGGTTTTGCCAATACCACCAATGAGGTGTCCCTTGGCCATTAATGCCTTGTCCCCTCACTTCCCCTATAAATACCAACCCATTCTCTCATCCTTTTCATTCCAAAATCCTCCTCAATGAAGTTCTGGTCTCCTTACCTCCCAAGGAGTCCTCCCAAGGTGCCCTCAATCCTCCCAAGGTCCCAAACCTCAAGATTTCGAAGTTACTCTTCAAGGTAAGGGATTCTTTCACTCTTCCCATTTTCAAAGTTCTACTTTCATGTCAAGTTTTTCAAGTTCCTTTTTTCCATGTTGGGGTATGATCTCTATATTCATCATACTGTACTTTGATTTTCACATGATTATATACCCTATTTAATCTCATCAATTCATTTTTTTGAAGTTTAAAGTGACGCCGTTAGGCTGCCGAATTTTCATAAGAGAAATATTATTTTTGTCTTCCTTTCAAGTTTTTCATTTCATATGGTATTTCCTTAAAATTTAATTAACATGTTCTTATATCCTTTATATTCTATCCCTATACTATTTTATGGATCATTTATGAGTGGGTGACTCATTTCCCCTGTCTTTTCAATGTTTTCTAAAACCCTGCAACATAGCCGTTATGCTGCCGAATTTTCGTCTCAAAATGTCTCTACCTTTTTCTCAAATTCTTTTATTTTATTAAGTAAATACTCAAAACTATTTATTTTATAGGGGTATTCAAATATATATAAAAATTTTATATTTTAAATTATGGGATTTACATACATGAGACCTGCTTTCCTTTTCTGTGGGTTTAAAGTGACATAAAGATCATGTCTTTAAAGAAGTTTTTAAAACGTTATTATTATGAAATGAAACCCATTTATTTTATGCTATATGTGTTATTTATGAAATTTTGATGATGATATATGTGTATCACATGATAATAAAGAAAAATTAAGGGTGCACCCTGATAGCGCTCTAATGCATTGGGTAAAGACTTAATCTCTAGGGATGACCATTTTAACGATACCTTGGTGAATAACCTTGGTAAATTTTTTAATGACACCTTGGGGATGGACCTTGGTGATACGAAAATGATTGTATAAGTTAAATGTTGAAGCCAAATCTTCAATTTATGAAATACGTTATTTTTATTATGATATGCCTCATGATTTCTTTCTCATGCCTTAAAGTTCTTTTTCATGATGTTATTGATGTATCTCAAGTTCACATGTTAAATGTTTCCCCTTGTTTCCCTTACTGGGCCTTCTGCTCACCCTTTCTTTTGATGTATGTCCCCCGGTTATGAGATGCATTAATGAACCTAGGATGAACATAATGAGAATACTTTCAAGTATTTAAGAAGAATGTTTTATGTTTTCATGTTTTAATTTTCTGGTTTCCAAGATACCAAACCTTAAAGATCCTCGGTTTTGTATAATGTAATGAACGTTAATGTGATAAAAAGGTGAGATGCCATAATAACCTCAACCAGATTCCGGTCCATGAGAGGATTTGATCACGGCGGTTCATCATCACCTTCCTTTTGTATCCTACTCACTCACCTTCTCAGAGTCATGATTCTACAAAACATGAAAAAACAACATTGAATACATCATAAGATTACTTTGGTCCACACTCAAACAAGTGCAATTGGGAAATTAATCCCATCAGATAGAAAAATAATATTTTAATTTGAACTTATCCAAATAAAAATTAGGGAAAAGACTAGATATAATCCTCAAGAAAACTTTCCAAAAATAACTTTAGTGACTTATGGTTCATTATGACGAGTGATGGCTAGACACTCACTCACAACTACCTCTTAAGTCTCAACAAGATATCCAAAACTGCATACTGATATCAAGGAAAAATGCTTGACTTCTGCCTTTGATATGACTTTGTGACAAACCTTCCCAAATACCCTAGTACCCAGATACCTAATCCAATCCTGACATATCCCTAAGGGATTTCTCAATCCCCATTGGTCAGTGACTAGAACATAGAATCATATAATATAAAAGAGGTATTTAATTTTCCACACAAATAATGGAAGAAAAAGATACACATTAGTATGCTCAAAACTACAAGGAGATATAATACCAGAAACCAATACTATATATAAGAAACCAAAAACATAAATAAAAAAGTACCAAATGTATGCAAGATAAACTCAGACATCCCAAAGGTATCAACACTCTAAGCCCAAAGGGTCAAGAGCATCCCCTCCCTCAAGAGGCTATTAACCTTTACTCGAACCTAGAATAAGAAAATATACAAACACTTGAAGGAAAAGAATGGGTGTGATATAAAATTCTAGTAGGGTCTCACCAAGTGTTCCATAATAAGACTCCATAATAATAAACTAAATAAATATTTCAATATTAAATTAAATAGGCATGGTGGTACAATTTCATATTTAAAACAAGACATTATTTTCATTTAAAATGATGGAAATGTTTCAAATAATGGATTAGTTAATCATTTCATATAAAACCATTTACATTAATAACTAGGAATAAAAAAAACTGTTTCTCAATCAATGGAATATATATCAAATCATTCACAATAAGCAGCATGGTCATATTCCCTATATTATGACAATTTTTAGTTATAGGATCCTCACACTCTCATATCTGTGATCATGTATTATATGTACACACATCCATTAGGCTAAGATGAATAAGAATCATCAATGTTCTATTAGTAATAAGATATTTCTAACAAAATTTTAGTTATAGATTTCATTATCAAACCATTTTTAGGAAGTTACTATCCTAGCATGATTTTCCCAAATAACCCACTAACTACCTAGGATCTCATGTTCCCAATAAATCAATAAAAATGGAAAAATAATTTAAAATCAGTTTAAAATACAATTTACCTATTTCTAGTTTCAATATGCCAATTTTATTATAGAACCCAAACATAGGATTTCATTATTTCTTGCCTTTTCAAAATAAATCCAATAATAATTTTATATCAAGTAAATTTAATCCATTTTTCTCAAAAATATATTTACAAATAAACTCAAAAATTTCCATCAATTTCAAATCACACCCTAATTTCCAATTCCATTGATATTTGGGGTTTTTCAAAAAATTCCATAGCATATCAATTTGAATTCCCAATTCCCATCAAATTGGATTTTTCATAATTAAATTGAAATAAATTTCAAACATTAACAATTTCAAGGTTAAATCAATTTCCAATATTATAAAGAACCACATACCTTTATCATGGAGATCACATAAAAAAACACCCACAATAATATTTTCCAATGACGAATGATTGAAATGGAGATTAATGAATCCACACTAGATTCAAGATCTAATACAAAGGAGTTTAGATCCATCAAACTCATGATAATTTAACAATTCATAGTTAGAAAAGAAATAGAGATTAGGAGAGAATAAAAAGAAATAGAATCACTTACTGGGGAGGGGTCAAAAGATATCTTCCACGCTTCAACCCACCTAGGAAGGAGATTGGAGGATCTAAAAGGGGTTCTTTAGAGCCTCTAAGACCTAGGATTTTGAGTTATGAGGATTTGGGGTCGATTTGGTGGTAACAAGTGGGTTTAATATTTCTTTTAAAAAATTTCAGAAATAAAAAATACCACATGCATGGTCAGCTTAGTAGGGCCACACAGTTAGAAAAACCATGCCTCTTACCGTGTGCCCCTCTATTGGGTTGTAGTGTTTTTAAAATCGTGATACAAACATAAAAACCTCCACTTCCAGGGGTTGGACATTTGACACTAGGTGTGCACATGGTTTTAGAAAACTGTGCACCAGCCATGCACAACCCACAATTTAAAAAAAAAATCAAATTTCCACCTGAAATAACTTGAGACAAACCCAAAACAAAGAACGATAAAAAACGAGGGTCGAGGAATACATGAGAATTAGTAATAGGATTTTATAATTTGAGATATTTATATTCATAATGAAGATCACATAAAGTGAAACCCTTAATTACTTGACACACAACTAATATCTTCTATGATTTTTATTTCATTGGTGTGATCATAAAAAATATTTAATCTTCAACTCTCTACTATTGAAGTTATTGGAGATCATTGAGTTACATAAACTTTCCCATCATTTCTTTATATTTTTTTTTCAAAATATTTCTGGCCATTCATTGTTTAATATTCTATAATTATGTTTGTACTAGAGTTTTATTATTCTTCTCTAAATAAAAAAATTCTAGTATTGATTTTTCTACAAACCAAAAGGAATATCCTTGGGTTATGACTCCTGAAGAAAGGTTAGATCAATAAATGTTGTCAATCCTATTAAAATATAGGTTGGTTATGAAATGGGGTATTGTAAATGTAAGGGGGTGTAAACATGTTATCACACCTTTAAATGTGTGGTTTCATATTGGGTACCAATCTTCTCATAGACATGATTTTATTTAAGAGTATATTAGGATCTTGGTGATCTGTACACTAAAAAATATTGTATTCATATTTTAACTATGATAAATTATATTATACACAATACAATACTCTATTATATCATACAATAATAAATTCCTATAGGCTATTTCATTTAACTATTTTAAGGACTATTCACCACCTATAGTATATTATTTTCTTATATCCTAAAAAATATGAATCAATGTCAATGTATGATGATTTCATTTTTGATCAGTGATTTAATCATGGAATGTGAAATATGAAATGGGTTTTATAAATACATAAGATATTTTTTGGTGATTCTTAGTGGATTATCATGGATTTATTGGATTTCCTTTGGTAAGATAATTCTATGTGTTAATAAGAGGATTTTTGAAGTGGTCCTATTTCCTAATACATGTGTAAGAGATTTTTGAATACTATTTTTCGATAAAACTTTTGATGAATTTATCCAAGTCCATGAAAAATGTATATTTCAGGATGAATTGTTGATGAAATAGAGAAATTAGATTTGGATTTAAAACATGGAATTACAGTGGGGTTTTTTTAATATACTATTTATTAATAAGATAAAAATAAAGATAATAATTTCAATGAGTTTGTATAAGTATAAACTAGATAATTAAAATAAAAATAAATAATACTTTATGAGAAAATTGTCATGGAATTCTATGTTATGATTTAAATTTTTTTGAACCAATTTCAAATAATTTATATAAACAAATTTATTTAGCATTATAAGGAATTAAAGTCAATTAATGATGAAGTCCATTGTGATTTGTGATTAATTAAGGAAAGAAAAATATGTAAATACTTTGATAAATTTTTAAGAATGTAAAGACCCAAACTTATGATACATAGATATTACATATTTTTAGATGATTATTCATTATATTAAAAAAACATTCACATGAGGATTGTAATGTTATAGCTCCTTTGGCAACATCGAAACATAAAAAAATAGTCCACAAGTGAGCAACATCATCTCCCACTATGTTCTTCATAAATACCACCATTATTATACGTATCATACAAAATACCATTCATCATAACCTGGGGAAAGGAGACATAAGAAAGAGTGAGCTCAGATTCCCAGTAAGGGTAAACGATAGATATATCAACATGTCATGATCATAGGGGTACGATAACATGAGAATAAAATTTTGAAAAACATACCCTACATATCATAGATCATAACCATGAGTCATGGCATAAATCATGAAATTTCATAATAAATGAATCATAATGGAATCAAAGAACATGAACCATGAGAATATATCATTATCATATCACATATATTATCTACATACACATAATCATAGAAAATTATTTCCATAGTAGTTCATTGATCATTTCTAAGACTATCATAATCGAATGAGATCACTCCCCTAACCATAATAGTGGTAATTATTCAATCCCAAGACTATCATAGTGCGTAGAGTCCCTTACTGAACTGGGTTCACCCAAAAATCCTTTATTATTTATCTCTTGAGATAATAATCTTCACCAAATGCATTGGTGGGATATTTGGGTCCCACCAATAACATAATTAAAATCAAACATATTTGTTACAAAATATTATAAAAAATTCATCATATCAGAACCCATTAAAATAAATGGGTTTCATAAAAATTTTAGCATAACATAACTAGTTGAAAATAAATAGTTTTCATAATCATTTCATTATTTTATCTGAGCACGAACCATGAAAAAAAGAAGTGGGTTTCATAAGTATTTTATCATGGTATAATTCATAGAAGAAAAATAATTTTCATAAACATATTTTCATCATAAACATATACCATATAAAGAAAGAATAAATACTACATCATTGGATTATACTACCATTAAAGATTATGTAACATTAAAGGATGTCATCATAGATGGAAAATTATTTTGAAATAAAAATAACTTGGAACATTTATTAAGGAGAATATCCTTTCATAGAAAATAATAATGTTAAATTTAAAAAATTGTAAAATATTAATGAAATACTTTTATTTTAAAATAAAATTGAATGGTTATAAAGTATTCTTCAAAATAATTAATGTCCATGATTCTGTGAAATTTTATTCATGCCATACATGTTAAAATAAATATTCCTTTCAAATTTTCGATGAAATCCAAAGAAGCGTTGTTTTGAAAATGAAATTTGGATTATAGTTAACAAAATATTTAAAAATTAAAATATTTTTTGAATTTATTTTATAAATCATTTGGATATTGTTAAAAATATTTTTTAAGACAATCTTACAAAAACATGGTTTTAGAAGAAAATTTTGGTTTCAAATGAAGAGAGAAATAAAGACAATTTTTTATTTAAAACATTCCATTGAACTCTAGAGTACATAAAGAGAGGAAAATAAAGGGAAAAAAATGAATTCTCCTAAAATAACTATAGTTGAATAAAATTCATTAGTTTCTTGAGATATGGATCACAATATTTTAGTATCAGAATCATAATCATAAACAATCCTGGTAAATAATGAGATTGTGTCATAAAACCACTACCACTTTAGTAACATTGAATCATTATCCCCATAAAAATAACATTAAATAAAACATAATATATCCTAAAATTATGGATATTAATGATAAATCATTTCAATTAATCTATATATATTCTTCATTAAAAAACATAGGTGCATAGCACAACATATCTCTCAAAGAAGGAAAATTGAGACAAAAATCTCATACCTTAAGTCCCGACTTCCTTATTACACATTCAAAAACACACTATAATAAATATAATCTTATTATAAATATATTAAATAACCATAAATAAATATATCATACCATATATGATTAAATTATGACCTTTTATTACATATTTATTAACAATTCCTTGTTAAATTTAGGTTTCGGGCAATAACTACTTTGTTTTTTATGGATGTTTTGATTCGTAATTTTTTAGGCCCTATTAATTTTATCATGGTTACATAATATAATAAATTCTAAAAAAATTTAGAAATATCATATATATTAAGTATATATTTATTTATAGTAATCCATAAAAGTTATAGATATAAAAATAAATACACTGTTAATGAATATTGTAGGTTGTACATATGCATGAACACTGTATCCATTTTCTCGACAGATTGAAATAAAAAAACATAAAAAACATATTAAAATTATATAATCATTTTTATGTCATATATATCACATATTATCATTAAAATACTCTTTAATACTTTTTGTATAAAGTGTGAATGAATCACATCACTTCATGAGGAGGTAGTACGCTGTACACTCGAGCAACGTCATCGTATTCCCACAGAATGGAAAATAAGATGGTATATGTTATATAATTATTATAGAATAATATAAATATCATAAATATCATATATATATATATATAATAAATCCATCATTATATTCAGTAGTGAAATGTGGTAATGGAAAACAAATAACATAGGTTCGCGAGACGGTATTGTGCCGTGCATATGAATGATGATTTAATATCACATTTGATGAAGAGGAGAATGATATAGGTTATAAAATTAACATAATAACATATTTTTATGTAGTATATTATTATTTTTATTATATAAGTATAATACATGTAGATTAGTAGTAGGTGGAATAAGAAATAAAATATAAAATATCATTGAAGAACATCACCTCTTCTTCGGGTAGCCTCCTTAGGCTATACCTAAAAGCTTTACTAAGATGTATTTATGAAAAAAATAAGGATTCTAGGATGAGATGAGGAACATAAATATAGTATTGTTTAGTGAATGGATTATCCAAATGGTTTTTATGTGTAAATGGGATATGAGAGGGGATGTAATTTTATAAGTGGGTGAGAGGACACACTAGGTATTTTTGAAAAGAATAATGCATACCGACATTTTCACAAGAAAAAGTCTCTAAAATGGACCATTATAAAATATTAGAGGTTATTATGTCAATATATGGCCAAATAATAAGTTTTGGACATGTATTGGATCATTTTTAACCATTATTTATTTAGTTCAACACCCCAACAAACCCATTTTTTCATTAGCAATGATAAATAATTTCTTCAATTTTAAAAATTCATTATGTTAAAAAAATTAAGTTGAAAATACTAGATAATAAAAATTATTATGATTCAAAATATGGAATACATTTTTCAAATTCATCTCCCAAATGTGGCTAAATATAAATTATAATTAATCTCTCAAATGCGATGAGAAAGATAATTTTCAATAAAAAATAATTAAAAGTATATTTTTTTATGTTAGTATTTAATATCAAATTGATTCCAATGAAAAAAATTATATTAATAAATTCATAATTAAAATGGTTTTACTTGTAATCACATTTAAAAAAAGAAATGATTCTTATAAATTCTTAAACTGAAAATGAATTTTTCAATAAAACAAGTATTTTTCACTATTCTAGGCCCCACGAGTGCAAACTTATGGTTGCATCCTGTAGAGGTATTTGGGAGGTCTCGGTTTCTAGCCTCACCATGCACAATTAGGTATCTTTTTTTATTCCCACTCCCTTGAATGATGTAAAAAAATTATTTTTCACTATTCATCAACAAATTAATATTTTCATAAAAATCCAAAAAAATTACTTAAAGAAAGTTTTGACATGATGATTTTAAAAATTATTTTTAACTCATAAAATTAATTTTCTTAAATTTAAAATAAATAATTTTATTATTTTAAAAAAATAACATTTCTTTGTGAAAATGGTATTTTCAAAATTTATAAACACTTTACTGAAAATTAAGTACCTTTTAATAAATAAATTTTATTTGTATAAAACCATTAAATAATATTTAGAATATGGTTATTCCTATTCATGTCTCCAAGTTTAATGTAAAGTTATAAATAATCAGTTTTAGATAATAATATTAATTGTTTATTGTGATTCGTAAAAACTCAGGGTTGTGTGTAAGGGGTGCTATCAATGAAATTTAATTTATTATAAAAATAACAAGCAATAAAAACTTATGGTGTTATATTCTAACCCCTAAAATGGATTTTCCCCTCAATATTCTTTGCTTGAATACAAACAAATGGGAATACTTATACCTCATAATTTCCCCAAGTTCCAACATAAATTCTTCAAACTTGTGGTTTCACCATAAAACATTGACCAGGTGAGTGGCCCTGTTTTATAGAACATTCTATATTCAATCTTGAATCTCCACTAGTTTTTCCTCATAAGTAAGATCTTGCTCTAGTGGTACGACATCTGAATTCAGTATATGTGAATGATTAGGTATACACATCCTCAATAAAAATACATGGAACACATCTCAGACTTGATAGAGGTTTGGTGGAAGTACCAAGTGATAACCTACAGTCCCAATATGATCAATAATTTCAATGGGATATAAATACAAAGGGATTAGTTTCCCATTCTTCCAAAATATCATAAAATTAATCCATGGATATATTCTTAGAAACACCTTATCACCAAATTCAAATAATAGATCATATCGATGGTTATCATCATAATGTTTATGTCTACTCTGTGTCACCATTATGTTTTATTGAATGACTCTAACATTATCTTTCATTTCATTAGTGATATTAGGTCTCAATAAATTTATTTCTCCAACATCATCCCATCACATATGATCTCTACATGTCATTCTAAGGAGGGATTCATATGGATCAATCTGTATACTCAAGTAAAATATATTATAGTATAAAAACTCAACTAGAGGAATGTTTTTATCCCATCCACATTTAAAATCTATAAAACTAGATCACCATATATCATCTAGGGTTTGAATTGTTATATGAGACTGCCCATCTATCTAGGGATGATACACAATGCTAAAACTCAAATCTTTATCACAAACATTTTGAATACTTCTCTATAATAACAAGGTAAACTTCAAATCCCTATCAAACATAATAGAATGTGGTTCTCCATACAACTATACCACATCCTTAATGTATATCCAAGAATGTTGATCTAAAGGGATTTTTTTATGATAGTGATGAAGTGTTCTTAATTTGTAAGTCTATCAACTATATCCCATATATAATTGTTCCCTTTAGTTATTTTGGGGAGTTTTATGAAATAATTCATGGTGATGCTTTCCCATTTCCATTATAGAATGGGTAATGGATGTAACATACCAATAGAATTTTTTATCTTAGCCTTAACTTGAGGAAATACCAAGAATCATGATATTTTTTTCAATATCTCTCTTTATTCCATCTCACTATAAATAATATTTTAAAATCACTATACATATACACAATTCTTGTATGAATAGAGAAAAAATTACAATGAGCCTCCTATAATAACACCTTCTTCAAATATGGTATTGAAAAAACACATACACGATTCCTGGACCTTATCATTATATCATGATCAAAATTAAACTCTAGAAAATTTGTCACCTTCTTTTTCATCTCTACATCTTCCTTTTATGGATATTTAATCTTCACTTAGGTAGATGATTGAACAATCAATTGAGAAAGATGAAACTTCTCACCAAACATCAGTATTTCAAGATCCATCCTTTCAAAATTTAGAAATATTAGATCTTTTTTATCCTCATCATGTATAATATTGCATGATCCTTTCAGGTCAAATCATCAACCACATTGTTCACTTTCCTAGGGTGGTAATGCATTGGGTAGTCATAAACATTAATAATCTCTAACCATCTTTTATGGCACATATTCAACCCCTTCTCTGTAAATTAATACTTTAAAATTTTATGATTTTTATACATATGATACTTTTCTCTGTAAATATCATGCCTCCATATAATTAATGAAAAAATTACCACAACTAAGTCTAAATCACGAGTTAGTTTATTTTTATCATGAATAATTAATTTCCATGAGGTATATGATATTACCATGTAATTTTACATAAGAACATATCACAATCCCTTCACTGATATATCAATAATGATTAAAAACCCTTATCTACTATAGGGTAATGTATGAATATGTTTGTAGAATAATATTCTCTTCAATTCCTTAAAATTTTCCTCACATTCATATATCAAGATTAACTAGTCTCCCTTCCAATGTAACTTGGTGTGTGGATTAGATAATTTTAATAAATTCTCAACAAACCATTGATAATATCCAGATAAACCAAGAAAACAATGTATCCTATTCACCATGCATGGTCTTGTCCATCATTCAATATCCTCCATCATTGATGGATCTACCGATATATCCTATCTTGAGATTACATGAATAAAAAATGAAACATTTTGTAGATATAGTTAAGAATTTGTAAATTAGGCATATATATTCTCCCTCCTTAGGTTCTTTGGTACAATTATCATGTGACCCTCAAGATCTTAATTTACCTTTGAATAGATAAGAATATTCTCTATAGAGACTACCACAAACTGAACATTGTTATATCTAAATACAATATTCATTAAATAAATGAATATGGATAGGATATTTGTTAGACCAAATGGAATCACTATATATTCACACCATACATGCCCTATACAGAATGTTTTCTTGGGTATATACTCCTTATTGACCCTCAATTGATGATATCTATAATGAAGGTCAATCATGGATAAGTACTGAAATCTACATAATTGATCAAATAAGTCATCAACATGGGATAAATGATACTTTTTTATTAATGTTCTTCTAGTTCATCTCATAATAATCAATGCAAAGTCACATTGATTAATCTTTCTTTTTAACAAAAGAACAAGTGTACCCTAAGGTGGTACACATGACCCAATGAATACCTTGTTAATGTTCCCCTGGAGTTGTTTATTAAATTACTACAACTAAATCAGAACCATTCCATTAGTATTCTCTTAAATTGGAATGGAACTATATATGAGTTCCATCAGGAACTCAAAATCACATTTTGGTGGAAGTCTATGTAACTCTTCTTGAATGAAATAAAAAAAATTCACGTAAAATAGGCATATCATATATGTTGAGTTTCTCCCCAAACATTTGAGATAAACACCCATTTTTTATCAAACGATGTGTAAACTTGAGCTTATTAGGAATAGGGATTGATGCCTCAGTAGAGTCCTGTCCTTGGGATTTGGTTAGCACATGTCCTGTAAGGTGTGTTATTGAATTTTGAACTCACTTTCTGGTGTATTTTTTTATTTGTGTTACCTGACATATTTTTTTTTAAGTTTTGATTTTGATTTATAATTTTTTTTAGGCTAACACTAATCATGGAAAAGTTTTGTTTTAAAATATTTAAAAAAGGGGGTTTGGAGGAATGAGAATCAAGACCCATACAATGGATGTGATCTCCATCATAAGTTAATATTTTTCATCACACTAATAGAATATCATAGGTTGGTTTGGAATAAAAAATGTGACTTCCCATCATTGAAAATTGTTGTGGGATTTATCTAGATAAAGAAAATATATTCCTAATATATCATCAAATTCAACTATATGATTAATAAATATATTTTTCTAGAAGCACATTCCAACAAATATCAATTAGAGATGAATCAATTACTTGATATGTGATCATATTAACATTAAGTGATATCATGAATAATTTTACATATTACCATGTGGGAGTCATATTGATAACCTTATAAAATTATTCAGAGATAAAAGATTGAGTTTATCCCAATTTAAATGAGTCATTATAAGTTCTAGAGTGGATGGTAAGAGTAACTTTCACAACATTTTATAGACCACTCATCAAAAATAGGGATTGCATAAGATTTACTCATATCCATTAAATTAAGTGGTTATTGATGTCAATCATCATTATTATAATTTTTATTTTAGAACTGTTTATAATAGTTCCTATACTCCTTGGATTTGAAACATTTGAGTGTGGGTGGTAGATTATGTGGAGATTTCTCTTTATTTTCATAATAATCTATCTTCTTCTCATCAACTTAGCATTCAATTTCTAAATGTCCTTACATTACACATATAAAACATTTTCCAGTCCCCTTAAGAAAATTTATATCATTTTTACATCACACTTAAAGCATGAATAAAGGCTCATCTTCTTCTCTCCATGGTTTTTAGAGTTTCATTTGAACTCAATCTCCATTTTCTTGTCTAAACCATGATATTTATGGGTAACTCCAATATCCATTATCACCTTGATAATACATTGAAAAATTTATTCATAGCCAATGAAGAGCATCTTGGATAACACCCTTAAAATACTTATTCATAATCTAGTCAATATTTTAGCAACCATACATTCATGCTGGATGATAATTCTAGAAGTTTATGAAAATAATTCTTGCAAATTATTCCTCATAGGAACCAATAGATTCATCATGCTTATAATTTTACTCAAGGAATTATGTATCAATTTTTTTTATAAATAAATGAGGTAAGTACTTATTAAAAAAACCTTTAAAATCATCCAAATCAATGAATTAAATTTAATAATATTTCCTTGAATTCATGATGAGAGTCCACCATTGATCCTCTTCGCCTTCCAAATGATAGACGTCCTAAATGAATTTTTCATGTTCTGAACACTTGGTAATGGGAGATTTATTTTTAGTGTTACTAATATATTTATCACCAAATAGAGGAACAGAGGAACCACTAAAATAAGGTGGATGTTTCATTATGAAAGAGTCAACAAAATATTGTTCCCTTCTTTGCACAGTTGGATGTTCAACATGATTCATGGATGGAGAATGTTTTATGATCATAGTAAAAATATTTTAAATTAAATCTCCCATAAAATTTGTATTATCATGAGTAAAATCATTTCATTTTCCATTGTAATTAATATTAAATTGATTCCTATAGGTTCCATCCATTGACTAAATAAAAAAGAAACATATTTTTGGAAACAATAATAATAGCGAGGAACAACATAATCATTAAAAATCACTTATAGTATTCTTGAATCATGACACCTTAAATTAAATCTATTACACCTTAGGTTTATCCTAGGTTATTCATAGTCATCATCTATTTAAATCCCTCATGATGGTTTGTAAAGAGTTTGTGAATTTCCAATGCATATCTCTAGGGAGTGTCAAATCATGTGTGAAGCAAGGCATGTTGTCATGTACCAGGTGATGATACAGTCTATCTCAGTATTTCCTTTTTAGAGTTATTACAACTAGGAATCTCTATTATAGAGCCTCATACACTTTTATTATCCATACAGGGATGTAATTTTTAGAAACCACTCATTCTACCCATTATCGAAATTTCAGGACAATTTCTATATATTGAATCATCCATAGACTTATCATTATATATCTCACTAATGTTTTCTCATCCCTGTTTCCAAAGTTTAACTAAACGTATACTATGATACCAACAGTAAATACCCAAACATATCATATATAGATATTAAATATTTTTAGATTAATATTTATTAAATTACACAAATACATTCTTGAGGATCGTAAAGGTATAATGCCTTTTGAATCTTAGAAACATAAACAACTGGTCCAAATGTAAGATACACCATCTTCCACTATTTTCATGATTACCAGCACCCTTATTATACACATCACACATAATACTATTCATTATAACCTAGGAAAGGAAGATATAAGAAAGGGTGTGATAAAATTCTCAGTAAGGGTAAACCATGGATATATCAACATATCATGAGCATAAGGTTACGAGAACATGAAAATAATATTTGAAAACTATACTATGAATATCATAGATCATAAAAATGAGTCATGGATTAAATCAAAGTAATTCATAAGACATGAATCATAATATAATAAAATATAATGAACCATGAGTACATGACATTGACATATTACATAGATTTTTGGCATACACATAAGTTTATAAAATTATTTCCTTAGTAGTTCAAGGATAATTTACAAGACTATCATAGTGAAATGAGTTCACTCCCCAAACCATAATTATAGTCAAGGTAAACTCCCAAGACTATCATAGTGGATATAGCCCATTAGTTAACTAGGTTCACTCCTTATTCCAGTCTTATTTTTTATCATGAGATATCAATATTTACATAATTCATTGGATAGAGATATAGTTGAGACCCATTATATAATAAAATAATATATGCCTATTCCACAAGATCATAAAATCATTATATTAAAAATAATAACCCATGGAAAAGGAATCGGGTTTTATAAGGATATTATCATGGTATAACCCACGTAAGAGGAATGGGTGTCCTATTTTTTCATAATAATCATATAACATCTAGAGAGTGAATGAATATTATATCATAGGATGATATCCCTATTTAATATTAAGTAACATCAAAGTACGTCATCTTAGATGGAAAAGGTTTTTGAAAGAAAAATCACATAGAACATTTCTTGATGAAAATTTTCTTTCTTAGAAATAATTTTTTTAAAATTTAAATTCATAAAATATTATGGAAGAAATTTCATTTTTAAATAAAATTGAAAACTAATATATAAATCTTCAATGAAAATAATGGCCTTGACATTATAAAATTCTATTCATGTTGTACATGTTAAAACAAATATTTATTTTACATTTTCTATAAAATCCAAACATGCCTTGTTTATAAAATGAAAAGAAGATTTCTTTCAAAATATTTTTATAAAGTAAAAAAAGGGTAAAAATGAATTTAATAAATAATTATGGTATTTTTAAAAACAATGTTTTTATAAAAAAAATGTTTCTGGAAGAATAACATGATTTTGACCAAAGAGAGAAATAAAGATGATTTCATATCTTAAATAAATTCCATTGAGCTCTTGAGTACATTAAAATGGGAAAATTATGGGAAAATATGTTATCTCCTGAAATATATAACTGGGAATAAAAAATCATGTGTGTCTTGAGATATGGATCAGAATATTTCATCATCATAAGAATAAACATAAATAATCTCAATATATATTGAGATTGTATCCTAAAAACATTACCACTTTGGTAAAATTGAATCATAATTCCCCTGAAAGAATAAAATTTATTGAAACTTAATATATCATGATTAGAATTTTTTTAATTATATAACATGTCAAATAGGTAGTATATATACCTCATAATCAATTATACATACATAACACAACATATGTCTCAAAGAAGGAAAATTGAGACAAAATCCCTTACCTTAAGTCTCAATTTCCTTCGTATATGTTAAAACCACATGTAAAATAAATATAAATTTATTATAAATATATTATATAACCGTAAATATATATATATATATATATATATATATATATATATATATATATATTAAAACATATTATTTACTTATTACATTTTATTAACTGTTTATTAATAATTCCATGTTAAAGTCATGTTTCAGGCAATAACCAGTTTGTTTTTCATGTATGTTTTGATTTGTTATTTTTTCCCTATTACATTGATAATGGTTAAATAATATTAGAAAATTTAAACATTTTATAAATTTCATATATATTAAGTTTATATGTATCTAGAGTAATCCATAAAAGTGACAGAAAAAAATAAAATACACCTTTCATAGAGATGGTAGAGCATACGTATGGATGAATGCAGTTTTCATTTTCTAAATGGATTTAAAGTAACAAGATAAATAATATATTAAAATTAAAAAATAATTTTTATGAAATATATATCACATATAATCATTAAATACATCCTCAATACCTTCTATGTAAAGTGTGAACGCATCACATCACATCGCTTCGCAAGGTGGTAGTTCACCAAACACATGAACGAAATTATTGTATTCCAAAAGAATGATATGTAAGAAATTATATATGATATAATAAATATATAAGAATAATAATATAATAATAAACAATTTATACATCATTATATCCATCCTTTAGAGGAGGTGATGGAAAAAATGACATCGGTTCGCGAGGCAGTAGTCCACCGTACAGACGAATGATGATTTCATATCCGATTTGATGAAAGAGGAGATTGATATAGGTTATTACATTATCATAATAACATATTAGTATATGGGAGGTACTAGTGTTATTATACCAGTATAATAAAATCATATTTTATGGAGGTGGAAGAAGAAATAAAATATAAATGATCGTTTAAGAATGTTACATCTTCTTCAGGTAACCTCTTAATATTTGTACCAAAATACTTCCAAGGATGAATTTATGATCAAAATATACCTTATAGGATAATATGTGGGAATAAATTAGGGTATTTTTAAATGGAATTGATAAATCAAATGTTTTCGAAAGTGTGAATAGAAAAAGGAGAGGGGTGGCCTTTTATAAGTGGGGGAGAGGACAACCTTGGCATTTTTAAAAAGAATAAAGTGTACCCATTTTTTATAATAAAAAATACTCTAAAATGGATAATTAATTAATAATAGTGGTTATATGCTCAAAAGTTTTCCAAAAATGGATTTTTAATACGTTTTTGGTCATTTTTAACCCTTATATTTTTAGTTTAACCCCCAGTAAACCCATTTTTACCTTAACCGTGGTAAATAATTTTTACTATGTTTAATATACATCATGGTCAAAAATTAAGATAAAATTATTATATAATATTAATTATTATGATTCCAAATATATAATAATTTTTTTCAATTTCAAATCAATGAATTTTTTATAATTTAATTGAAAATTAAACCCGTAGATACAACGGGAAAGCGGGTTTTAAAAGAGATAATGTTAAAAAGACTAAAATGTTTTTATATAAAACTTAAATAGAAAATTTATTCCAATGACCAAAATTTAATTAATAAATATATAATTGAAATAATTTTACTTTGAAACCCATTTTAAAACAAATATAAACCTTATAAATTTATTAAATGAAAAGACAGTTTTCAATAAAAACCTGTATTTTTCACTATTCGTCAAAAAATTTATTTTTTTTCATAAAAATACCAAAAAATCACCCTAAAAAATACTCAAATGAATTTTTAAAAAATGATATTTATTTAAAAAATAATTTTCCTAAAATTTTAAAAATTTAATTTTATAATTGTTCAGAAAAATAAATAAAAAACAATATTTTTAGAAAATAATATTTTCAAACATATTAAGGCATTAACCAAAATTAAGTTCCTTTATTAAAATAAGTTTTCATTATATAAAACCATTAAATTATTTTTAAAATTTAGTTATTCCTATTCATGACTCCATGTTTAATAGCTAGGTGATAATGTTCTTGTTTAAATAATAATATTAAAAATCTTGTCGCAGTTTGTTAAAACTCAGTTTTGTGCGTAATGGATGCTGTTAAAGAAATTTAATTTATCCTAAAAATAATAATTCATAAAAAACCGATTTTAAAAATAAGTTTAGTGGGAGGAGTGCTTAGTCTCTCTTAGGGGGGTGTGGTGAGTTCTGATCCTATGTCGGTACGACAATGTCCAATGTGTCGGTCCCTCCTCCTCCAATGGGGGAAGGGACATCCATTGTCATTCAAAGGAGGAGAGTATTTATTTTCCCCCTTTTCCAATCCCATTATCCTTCCCACATTCCCTCAATTTTCTCTATTCCCTAAGGTTCTTGATATGTATAATGGTTTTCCTAACATCCCAATCTCGATTGTAGAGTTTAACGATGCTTCGACTCTCCTCAATTAGACTTTAATCGCTTGTTTCTCAAAGAGAAGGACTTCAGTGGATTCATTTGACTGGTTCATGTTCATATCCTGAGATTTTCAATATCAAGCTATAGTGGGGTTTCTCAATAGAAAGAATATCATGATACAGTTCACCTTAGAAGAATATTTAATAAAATTTTGGGCTTTTTCTCCTCATAGCTACAACAGGTCTCAATTATTTCTCTTTAGATGGACCTATGACTTCCACATGAAGCATGAATCTTACTCATTTCTGATTTGGGCGATCTTTCCTAAACTATCTTTACCATTTCAAAATACTTTGATCTTTAGGATTATAGGGAACCATGTAGGTAGGTTCTTGTGTTATGATAGCTGAACCTCATCTCTTTTCCATCCTATTAATCCTCATGCTTATGTGGAAATCGATGCCTCAAGAACACCTCATGATTTTTATGGGATAATAGTGGGAGAAGAGTTTCATTATAGGAAAAAAATTATTTATGAATCACAGGTTGATTTCTGTTCAGTGTCTATGCGAATGGTCCACTCATTGATGGTCTGCAAGTGTGGGTCTAGATAGCCAATTATGCAAGTTGGTATTGAAATAATAGGTAGAGGCAAGGATCCTACGACCAGTGTTGTTGTAGGTTCCTCTGGTCAGGGGTATATGAATGTGAATACTATGGAAAATAAAGTCCAAAGTGAACCTTGGGAAGAGAATCCGTTTGTAATTGAGATCTTCTGTTAGTTGAGGAAGGGCCTGGTTGATCCTCTACCTTCTGTGAAAGATTCTTTTGAAAAAATGAGTCTGAGGATAGGGAAGGCGGATAATTCTGCTATGGATCCTCAAGTGGTGGATGTTGGAGGTTCCAATACTCCCTTGGGCACATCATATGTTGAGTTGATGTGCCTAGGGAGTGGTATTAGTGATGGAGTCTAGGAAGTAGTCTCTAAGAACCCAAGGAGGGTAATCCTATAGGTTATAATGCCTTGAGAAAAGATTTAGGGGGTGTAGAATTTATCAATACAATTCCTAGTAGAGAGGTTGCAACCATTGATTTGGGTAATCGCTTTGAATGATTACTGATTATTGAACCGGTTCAAGAGGTTGGGGATGATTCGGTCAGACCCTCTATGGATGGGAAGAAGGTATTTGGGAGTGAGTCCAGTGCAGGTGAAATAGAGGAGGATATCTTGGGAGATAGTTATCCAAGCCCAAGGAGAAATAGGAGCCAGAAGGGCATTCATAAATAGAAGAAGGATTACTCTATTTTCCCAATTTCAATGGAGACACAATCAGTAAAGAAGTTAAAAGACAAGAAGAAAAACAATGATTCCACTTGTCATCATCAAATTTCGAGTGATGTGTTTGAGAAATAATTGGAATTAAGTATGATCTCGGAAGAAGAAGTGGTTGAATAGGTATTATCACTCAATGCTACCGAAGAGGAATCTTCCAGAATGATGGGGAGGTTATTAATCATGACTCTCAATGAGGATCAATATACCTGGATCAACAAGAAGTACTTGATTCTTGTTGGGGGGTTCAATAATGAGAATATCAGCCATGAGGAGTACATACAATCCTAGGACAAGTTTACCTTTCAGTTTGAAGATCTTCTAGTGGATGAACTAGACACTCAAGTGACCAACATCACTTGGAAATTGTTTAGGGAGCATTAATCTAGCAGGCTTAAATTATCCTTCAATGGATCTATTTTTCCTTTTTGTATTTGAACTCATTATTTCTCACTTTTTCCTTAAAAGTGTTTTAATAATAAAATTTTTATTTTCAATTAGTTAAAAATAAGTCTAGTGATGAATCTTTGATTATTGTTATGAATTCGTTGGATGTCATTTGGTATGACAATTAATTATGATAATATGATTATTTTTGAACCAGTCTTATTTCCTATGACTTTTAAAAGAGATATTGGAAAAATTTATATTGTTACAACATTTTTAGGACTTTTTCAAGGACATAAAAATGTATATTTCAAGATAAATTATTCAATAATTATAGTAATGAACATTGAAATTAAAAAAGAGATTTTAGTTGATATTTGGATTTTATAATTTAATTCCAAGAATAAATGAAAGAGAATGATTTAATTGAGTATGGATATAAAAATAATTGGTAATAATAATTGAAATAAAGAAGACTTGTTGAGAATAATGGATCAAAATTTTATGTTAGGAATTAAATTTTACAGAACTAATGTTGATTAACTTGGCCAAAATTTTTATTTAGCCTTATATTAAACATTTTATCTCTATTTTCTAGCCAAGGGACCAATGAAACCATATATTATGTGGGAATGTAGGTCAACCCCATGTCTCCATGGTAGAGAGTGAGGGTGTATATAATCCACAAGGAATTCATTAAGGTAGTGCATAATCATAATGTATGCATAGTGACTGTAAGGTCTGAACAACAGTGCACAAGGGGGTAAGTGGTGCGGTCGACCCCATGTATATGTGTGTGTAGTGTATTTGGGTGATGACCCTGATGCCGGATCAAGACGATGCTATGATTTTTTGTATTATTATAGAGAGTGAAATCATTCTCCAGATAGACATTGCTCATCAATGTGTGGCCATGTTCATAGATCATTGAATTAAATGAAAATAATGCTGGACATTTGATTCGTTCTATCATAATTTTTTGACCAACTCATATACATAATCTTTTTACCATCAATTGACATATAAATCATGAAATTTTTGCACATGATATCTATACATGTCTCAATTTTCACTCCATTCTTATGCATGAATGATAGAGATATCGAGATCTTAGAGACAATAATCCATGCATTCTATATTCATCTTGCATGCATGATATAATTTGAAGAAGTTGTCAAAAAAAATTGAAAAACAAAATTTCAAGAGGCTTCTAAAGTATCCATATTTATACATGAGTTATATCCTATAAAATTATGTAACATGTGTTTATATTCATTTTCACATGAGGCTTCATCATATAAGAAGATATTTTATGAGTTTTGGGGTCAGATTTTTTGAGTAACTTTGAAAGATTAAATGGTTTATAAAAAACCTAACATAACATATTTTATATTGTTTTAATTAAAACCACTATGAAGATTATTTATATAAGATAATGAAGTGAAATTTAGTGAAACATCTCTATAAATATTGAGGGATTATGAATAAGAAACCCCTATTGCCGATCAAGATCTTGAGCCTATTGATTTCTAGAGTGAAACAAAGCACCATGAAACTCTTTTTTCATGAAGAAGTAATCTGATATTGACAAATTAATGTGGGGAATATTTATTCCATAAACAAATTATTTTATATATATTATTTTTAGCACAATTATTATAGTTCAAAGAACACTTGAGGGTTACATGAAAATAAAATACACTCAGAGTTCTGTGAAGCCATCTTCGTCTTCAGGAATGTACTGAGATACCATGTACCTATCTAATGTACGAGAAGAGGTAGATAATAGATAGTTTGATATACATACTCAAATAAATTTGGATAACTTTGTACTATTTGTGAAATTTAATTTCTTTAAGACAACATTATTTAGAGAATGTGAATGCCCAAGTGCATATTTGTTGAGAAATGGTGCAATTCTTATTTGAAGGATAATTCATTCACGATACTATAAAGATATATAAAATAATTTAATGTATCCATATACATTGAAAACTCCCATTAAAATAATGTGAATTGGAACATGAGATATATATGATATTAGATATACAATATTGGTAGAATAGTATAAATAGCTCAAGATTTCATATATAATAATAAATTTAAAATAGAACATGTACTACGATTTATTCTAAATTATTATACCATGAATTATATAACAAATGGATGAAGTTAATATTGAAAAAATCTAATTGAAATTCATTAGTGTGTTGAGTTTAATTTTTATTGTTCTATAAAATAATAGCGTGCATCTCTTGCACACATTTAATTAAGGCTAGTGAATGACCATTTTAATGAGTAGAGCATGGGTACCCCACTTCAAGAAGACCGGACCACTAACTAATCCAAGGAAGTAAAACCTTTGAAGAATATGGAATCCAATGATTTTTTCACTCCTTGGTAAGCCTAATAAGAGACATCCATGATCTATTCCCATCCTCAGCACCTATAGGTATTGGAGGTTCCACAAATGGCTGTTTATATTCAAACCCCCATTTTAATTCCATGTGGCCCAATCACATGTGGATAACCTTGTTAAATCAATTCACTACACTCAGATGACTTATGGAATATCAATATATATTATTTTAGAAATTATATAAAAAATAAGTCATATTTTTTTGTTTGTACACCACCAATTATGGAAAATGATAGAGTGATAAACTCCTAGCCATTCGGTTGGGTTTCTTGGTTTGTGCGTGACCACCTTATATACAACATCACGAGTACAATTTTCAATTCAATAGTGTTATCTTCCTTTCTAAAACTGTGATGTTAAAAACCAATATGTTGGGTGGCCTTGTATTCTACTAACCTTTGGATTCCCTTTATATAGGGGTCGATCATGCTACTAGTTGTATAAAGGGGTTACACTCTCAAATCTAAACACCCCTTCAACTTTTAATGCTACCAACACTATGTGGAACCCACTTACCAATTCCAAGTGAAAGTACCCCAACCTCATAGGACCCTCCATAGTTGAGTGGGTGCTAAATAATCATTACAATTTAATATAAAATAGTTTGAGTAGAAGGCGTTCTCATCTAATTCCAATTCTCCCCATATCAATGCCACCAAGTCCACAAAAAAACCTCATTTGAATTCCAACCATCATTGACCATGAACCCCTACTAAACATAGGTAACATGATAAACTAATAGAACTTTTGATCATGGAAAATTACAGACATCGCCAATAGATGTTATTGGAATATTAGTATGGACTTTGAACTCCATAGACTCAAGATTGAGTTAGCTATACCCTAAAATCCATGATCCACCCATTACTACTACATTTTATTTTTCACCTAGGTATGCCCCATTCCCAGCTATATCCATGCATACCATCGATCACACAAAGATGTGGTTGGGTTATGATCTTAGAATACCAATTGACTCATATTCAATTTCCTAATTCCATACCCTTCCACAATCACATTGTTCATTCACTCCATCCCACACACCACCTTGTGCCTATTGCAATTTCCATGACATACCATGTTAACACTACTCTACTACCAACCACATCATAAAATGATGTGATAAAATGGGTGGTGGGACCATACTAAACAAAACCAACCTACCTATTACTCCCAATACAAGGATATTTTGAAGAAATTAACTCATATACCAGAGTTGATGATGTTACAAGAAACATCTAGTCCAAAAAGATAACTTTTTTGAATTGTGTTCAACCACTTATCAATGGAAGAATTTAAGTCAATAGAATTGAATATCTCTATCATTGATCATTTTATCCACATATATTGGGATATGTGAAAACACACTCATGATCCAATAATGGTCAGTTAATAGAAAATGTTACAAGATATAGTTTCCTATAGTAAAACTATAATTTCCCCTTCTCTAATAGTATAAATCCATTCATCATCAATGTATCCTTTCATATATATAAAAGGATTCCCCAGGAAAAAATCATATGAAAACCAATAAGAAAAAAATCATGATATCTTTTTCTCAAGAACATTCATCACATTTTCATCCTCATAGTCATAGAAAGTTGATAGATGCATGGAAAACAAGGTCATTTATAAACTGACTTTATTAAGACCTGATTAGTTATATTATATAAGAGTACAACTAATTTCTTCAACAATTTTATTTCGAACTATTTCAAAAATTAATTTTCAACTAAAAAATCCACAATAAATAATAGTACTTTTTATCAAAGGAATATCACAATAAAAGAGTTATAAAGTCCATTGACACATCCAATAAAATATGATTAGATCAATATTAGTAGTTTCAATGACTTTATCATGGCGTGCCTGAATAGGTGACCTTAAATACTATTATCATTCGCATCATCAGTTGAATAATCATACTGAAAGAAAGATCCACCTAAATTACCCTATAAGATAAGGATTCATGATATTAGATCACTAATCTATGAAAAGATGGTATCATCCTAATCCATGTTAATGAAAAAAAATTCAATATATTGAGAGGCTAAAATAGATTCTCTGGAAATCATAAAATTGGAAATACAACCACGTTACCAATACTAGTGTACTGTTCATCATACTAACCTAATAAAGGGGGAACAATAATGTGACCGTGAGTACAAAAATGAGAGAAATTCGGTTTATTATGTTAATGGCGGCATTCCCCAATGCCTAAGATAGTTGATTTTATAACACACTAATAATTTTTTATGAACCTCTCCATATGGCCAACCCATTTTTATTATTTTAATGGATCACTAAAAACTAATCTTTCCTGATTGGTTGAGTTTCTCAATTGTGGATTTCTAATGGGTCCACACTATCTATCCACTTCATTTTAGAAGTTTATGGACTAGTGTAGGTGTAAGGGGATTCCATGGGGTCTAAAATATGGTCATTAGACATCCAATAATAAACTTGGGAAATTACTTGTTGAAAGTATGGACTATCGAGTATGCTTGGAAAATGAGATTCCTAGGAACATGCTGGGATACTTTAAATATCCTATTTTAGAGTTGTCCTAGAACATATGAAGTATCCATAACAATTACTACAGGAATGATGGTGAACTAGGCTAAAACACCAATGACAAAAAAGATTCCATCATTGAGGAAAATGATGTTATAGATTTGTTAAGATAAAACCCCATACTTTCATACCCAAATGATTTTTTTCCAATGATGTATTATGATACACATATTAAATAAATGTACAAAACACATTATCAATTCTGACCACCACTCTAGCTAAATCAATAGTAGCATCACCTGTACCCATTGATTTTACAATCTCCACCATCTCGTTCCTTGAAACACCCAACTCACATAGCCCAATTAAACATTGACATTGTATTTGGCCTATATCACCCTACCCTAGCCTTTTGGTGAAATAATTTATTTGGGGTTGATTACCCTTGTACGACTATATGGTTTTTCATTGGGTTTTGTGGTTGGGATTCTTTGTTTCGCACCATGGAGAACCTATGAGTTCATGGTATTTTTGATTCATATAATGTACTTGACCACTAAGATATTGATTGGAAGATCCATGGGGAATGCTATGAATATTTTATTTCTCCTAGAAACACCACATGTTCCAAGTACACCATTTAACAATGTGTTCACTCACTAGGTCTATAAGTGGTAGTCATCTTGTTCCAAGTTATCTATTTCTATGTGTGCTTACTCACCATGTCACCCAGGTCATTTTATATTCTTAGCAATCCTAAGAGGAAATATGATAACTAGAAAAAGTCCTACATAGTCTAGGATACTTCATGTATCCCAAGAAATGACCAGGATGTACCTAGTATAGGATCTGTAATGTCTCATAGGGAGTGCATGGGGTTGCACTGGAGTGACAATGGGGAGATTAGGAAATAATCTCAATGAAATGAGCTGATGATGATTTATTGGGCCAATGGTTCCTTGTGATTGGTATCACTACAATGGGTTAAAATTGGTGGTGTCAATGGGGTTTCTCATTTGACCCATGACCCTACACCTATATAGCTAATGGTGTGTATCATACAAGCCTATCAACAAATAATACCTTTGTTAAATAATTCTGGCTGGTACTCGATCCAAACAAGTAGATCTAATTGATGACTATCCTATAGATTCTTAACAGAAGATAAACAACCATACCAATGCCTATAAACTAAAAATAAATCTTAGTATACCCTTAAATAAATAAATTAAACCATTATTTAGATAATACAACTGAATGATCCTCCAGAAATCTTTCTAAACCACCTCATTGTGTATGAGCATCTTCGTAGGCTAGATCTGAGACACCAGACCTCATAGTAAACCTATAAATTTTCATTTTGTGATTTATGTACCATTAAAACCCACACTTAAATTTATTAGAGTGTTTACAATACCCTCACCCCCAACTCTCACACCACTTGGTCCTTCTTTGATGGATGACAATAAAGAGATGAACAAATGCACTGTATTGGTATTCAGACGGTGTAGTGCATTGCATTAGGAATTACACCATTGTCCAACCATGATCATGGGATAACTTCTATTCCATCATTTGAGATCTCATTTTACATTTTCTATACTATGGAAAAAACTAATTCTTATTTTAGGTTGAAATGTTGATCCTAGAGGTCTTCAACTATATATCATAAATGAAACAATACACCCCTGTACAACATGATCTGACCAAAATATATTTTTACCTCTACCATGAACTCATATACCCACTTTATTCTATTGGAATTTCTACTATAACACAAATAATGCATGACTACTTGAATGACCACCTATAGCGTGATAAGAATCATGTGGCTCTCTCTTCGACCTAAATTTCAATGAAAACTATATAGATTAAAGTTTAGTTTTTTCACCCCATGTTGTAGTGTGAGATGAGTTGTTCCCCCTTTTCATAATGATTATCCAACTACCTTATTGGAGTTGAAATAGAATTGGGGGACTAGTTTGTTCCCTGTACTTGATGTGGTGTCATGTGTTTTTATCCCATAATACCGTTTACATGAATATTCATCATTATGGAGCCTAGTCTAGTAGATAACATGGACAAAATTTAATCCTAAAGAATATATTCTTATTGAAATCATTACAATATGCTGTACCCATATGATATAGTATCCATACATGACTTTCCCTTGATGTAAAGTAAAAATTAGAATGAAAGACCATTTTTAGCAGATCCATGATCACTTATTAGCTAATGACAATGCCTTTTTCTACAAGATCTTTTGGACCATATCATCTCATGAATCAATTACAATGAAACACTATGGGAATGTAAAACCACCAATGAAACATAATTCATTCATGATTCCATAATAGTAGTAGTAGGTTCAGGATGACTACCCATGGAATTATAATAAACACAATAGCTTCCCCATATTCGATATTGGATCTCATGGCCTTCAATAAGTTCATGGTACAATGGGGATCTTGTGGTTCAAAACATTGGGTTCTGTCATGAATTCTATACATCTCTCGAGTTGAACTGAACTTGATATTGATGCCCTTGTTTCTTCTATTTATATAGTTCTACATTAGGCTTATGACATATGTGGTCTACCATGTGGTATTAAAATCATATTGGCCATCTCCATGGGCTTGTAACTCATTATATATGAATAATGATTCAATGGATTTTTACACACTAGATAGCTATGAGAATCCTATACTTTTTTGAATTTAGTGGAGTGGGATCACACCATCAGTTTCTCTAATTTTGACTAGAACTCTGTGGTATGAAGACACCATGGTACATTTTGAATTACTTCTCTTCTGTGGTGGTGTTTTATGGTCGATCCCCTTCATCCAAAAGGCTGGTCAAGCTATTAATCCATAGTGACTAGGTGAGCATTAGGATTTCAATGATTTTCAATTGCTAAAAAATGGAACCAATAAACAACAACAGATGCATTCTCACTCTCCATTCACATTCCTTTGGTTCAAATAATTCACTTATAGCATGTCTACTAGCTCAAAAAACACTCATAGTAAAATAGCAAGTTGGTGGCCATCTCAATCACTTGACACTACTAAAAATGCGCCTTTAACAGTGCCGACATTTATCAGCACTATAAAAATTCACTGATAAAGTCCATCTTTATCAGTGCTAAATAAAAGTGTTTATAAAGGGAACACTTTATCAACATTTTTTATTTAGTGCCAATAAAATTCACCTTTTCATCTCTTTATTTTAGCACTGACAAAGGTTACCCTTTATCAACTCTTTATCTTTAGTGCTGATAAAAAGTACCCATTATGAGTGATAAAAATAAAGCACTGAAAAATAATATCCTTTATCAGTGCTTTATTAGCACTACTAAGGATCCAAAATAAAATTAAATAATTAAACAAATAATTTTTTTAACAATTTCATTATTTAAATAATTATTATTAAAACTGAATAAATTGAATATACATATATATAAATTTTAAAAATTAATAAATAATATATATTAAATATATAGATATGTAAAATTAATATAATGAAATAATTAAGCAAATAAAAATTTAAAATGAGTAAATTAATAAAAATATTAAACATTTTATTAATTAAATAATTATTGATAAAAATGAATAAATTTAATATACATATATATAGATTATAAACATTGATAAATATTATATATTAAATGTAGATATATACATGAATATATAATTAAACAAAAAAATTAATAAAGAATAAATAACAAAATTATTTAAAAATTTATTAATGAAAAAATTATTAATAAAAAATGAATAAGTATAATATATATATATTAATTATAAATAGAAATAAATAATATATATTAAATATATATATATATATATATAATGAATAAAATGTTAATTAAAAACATATTAATGTCTTATTCATTTTTAATGTTGTTTGATTTTTAAATTTAACATATATCAAATGTCATGTGTTACATTGATTTCATGCACACACACACACACATATGTAATTAATGCAGTTTTATATACAAAAAAACACACAAATATATTTATGCAATATATAGAAAAACATACACCTAATATTTATGTAATTTATTCAAATTTCAGTATATTTTAGAATTTTATTATAACATGATACATTTAATATATTATGTTTTTAATCAGTCAATTTTATTTATTTATTTTTAATACTATTATAGTCAGGGCATTCATTTTTAATATATATAGTTTTTGAATTTGATCATTTTATTTTATTTATTTATATATATATATTTATTTACTGTGTTTTAATATTTTCAATATGTATTCATCTTACTTCAATATTTATATATCCATATTTTTTAAATAATTTATATTTAATTAATAAAACTTATCCATTGTTTCATTATTTTTAAAGTATACTCATTTTGAATTATTTAATTTCACTCAATTTTAAAATGCATGTATTTAAGATTATATATCCACTAATTATGTTAAATATATATTTTTAAATAAATATATTTATAAATGTATATTTACTATATTTATAAATTGATATATTCATAAGTATTATAAATAAATATTTTTTTATTTTTTAAATAAGTATTTATATAATTATAAATAAATAAATATATTTAATAATTATAAAATTAGAATAAATTTATTTAAATAAATCATTTTTAGAAATAAAAAAGCGCTATTAAAAATAATCGTTATCAGTTCTAAAATATTAGCACTGATAAAGATGTTTTTTATAAGCACTTTTTTAGCACTAATAAATATCTCTTTATCAACGCTTATCAATTTAATGATAATAAAGGGTATATTTATTAGTGCTTTTCTGAAATCACTATTAAAAGTATTCTGATCTTTTTAAAAGAACCCTAACCGATACTCAGTCTGTTGCGATTATCAAGCTCTCATGGAACTCCTCTGTTGCGAGTGCGACTCCTCTACATTCCCTCGAACGAATCAAGGACAGAATCCAATGTATGTTATTTAATAATTTTCCTTTATCATTATTTTATCTTTTGGGTTCCACATTTTGCATTTTTCATTTTACGCTGTTCTTAACCCTGATGAACCCTACATCTCATCTCCCACCACTACCGACACGACTCCTCTAGGCTTATGTAAGGATCATAAAGATGTACCATGATATTAGTCACCATTTTTTGTGTCCTATAATGATGAAATAAATTTTAGTATTCCTTGCTAAATTGTTTACCTATAATCCAGTGATGGAAAAATACCAAAAACCAATAAGTAATCTTTTAATACTTTCTCTTTTCCTATTAGTAAATGGGATAAAATCACGATGGATTTCTTGACTAGATTTTCAAGATGAACTAAATAGAAAGATGTCGAATGGGATATAGTGGATCACCTAACTAAGATGAACAAATTATTACATATTGAAGAGCATTCTTCAATTGATAAACTCGATTAATTATATGTCAAAGAGATAATAATGCTTCCATGAGTCCCATCTAGTGCTGTATCTAATAGGGATATGATGTTCTTATTGTTTTTATATCAAGGACATTAATTTTCAATGAGGTTATGGGTGAAATTTTATACTTTAATTATTCTATAGACTAATGGTCATTATAATCAGACCATCTTTATATTGGAGGATATTATTTGAGCCTTAATTCTTGACTTCAGTGGCTTCTGGAAGGATTAAATTTCCTTGGTGAAATTATCTTATAAAAGTAATTATCAATCACTTATCTATATGGATCCATATGAATAATTATATTAAATACATTTTCACTCTCCATTGTGTTGGATAAAGATTGAAGAATATCTTATGAATATCTATATTCTTGTATAAGAAATAATAGACTGAGTGATGTTAATTCAAAAACATTTTTGAAACTACTCAAAGTCAACCAATGTCCTACAATAACCATTATAGGTGAACCCTATAGAGGTTTTAAATTCCCCATCCAATCTAACCATGTAATCCCCTTTAATGTTAAAATCTTAGTCTCATTTTGGGTGTATTTTGTGTTGATGGGGAGTTAAAAGAGGGGTTAGAGGATTTGATAGGAGAGAGCGGTGAATAGATAGAGGTACCCTTGTGTGGTAGGCACTACGTACTTGATTGAATGGAACCAAGTACCTATTGATAGACTAGTGTAAGTAGGGCTACTGTTAACACAACCAAGAACCCAGTGGCCTAGTATTATGTATAAGGTGGTACTTTTGAGATTTGATCAGTGATGGGGGTTGTTAGTCTTTTTAATCATAGTAAACTCATATACTAAGTAATATATGGGCCACTACCATGTCACTGAGTTTAGCATGAATACTAGTTCCTCATTATGGTGGTTTAGTGTGAATTATGTCTTGTTTTAGTCTCAGTTGTTGTGAGTGTACTTTTAAAATGAAAAAGAATTTGAAAATTAAAATGATTTCTTTCAAATGGTCTCAGATTGAAAAAAATGAGTTTTAGAGGAAAATGTTTTGGATTGAAAATTTTCTAAATTATTGGGTTTGGTGATAAAGTGGTAAGTGTGACCCTCGGTATTCCATATGAGTGTTTTCATATGTATGGGTCTGTGAGAAATTGATTCTGAACCAGATTTTATAATTTTTGTGTTATTCAGAATATGCCTCCTAGAAAGGTCCCTGAAGTTTCTGGTGCGTCTCTCCCTTTTTCTAGTTCTCCTTAGTCGCTGCCCATATTTTGTGGAAATTGAGGTTCGTTATAGGTAGTGAACTATCTTGAGCAAGTTGATCATGTCTTTATAGTATTAGGAACTCCCAAATCCATTAGATTTCTTACTGTTCTGGGTCTACTTGGGGTCTAGATTTGGAAGAATGAGATTTTTTCCCCACCGACAATGCAATTTGGGATGACGTGGAAAGTTTTTAACTCCGTATTTGTCTGATGGTTTATACCATAGGAGGTAAAGATGAAGAAAAGGGAAGAGATCATGAGTGTCCAGTAAGGTCAGCAGACAGTAAAGGCTTATGTTGAACACTTCAAAGAGATGGTTTCATTTTCTTCGGAGGTTGTGTTACAGGATATTTTGAAAGATTGTCTTTTCATTGGGGGTCTTAATATAGGGAACAAGGAGTGTGTCCTTTTATCTAATGATCTACATTTTTGAGTAGTTAGTGGAGGAATAATTTTTAGCTGAGTTTTTGTGAAAGAATCATACAACACATTGGCTTAGTTGTTGTCTCCCACATTGGTTTTAATACATTCAAAGTTTCCTTGTTTTTGTTTTGTGGCTGTTATAAGTTCATATTTCATTTTAAAATCCAAATGAAATCATCCTTTAATTGTTCAAATGGGTTTGTTTTTATGAATGTGAACCTTTAAATGGTTATCCTTTCTTGAATTAGTTCCCCTATCTCTATAATTCCTATTTAGAGATGTCTATTTTTGTGGAAATCACTCTTTGTGCTTTGTGTGTGGGTTCATTATTCAGTTCAAGATATTTATTTTTTTAATAAAAAAATGATAGGGTTTTATATGATTGGAAAAAGAGGTTGATGGAGGTTTGTACTTCGTTAAAACTTAGGGAAATGATCCATAAGTCATTTGAGACATGTAGAAATCATCCAAAACTCAATTTGATGCATGGTGTGACCTCTATAAATCAATGTTTCATGCCATTGATAGAATTATCCATACATCAAAACTGAACAAACACATTCATATTGTTTTGATATGTTATTTTAAAAAGTTTCACTCATTGAAAACTGATCAAACATGCTTAGATTTTCTTGATAATTTAGAACAATGATACATAAGTCATTTGTGACTTGTACAAATCTGTTTCACATCAAACCGATACATGATGTCATTGGAATGATTCAAAAGTAAATGTTTCCTATTTAAAATGATATTTTAGTAAAAAATACAACTAATGTACTCAAAATTGAGAAAAAAATTCATATTGTTTTGATACTTTAGGAAAAATATGCACAAGTAATTTGAGACATGTTGGAATCAACCGTACCTCAATCCGATGCATGGTGTGACTGGTATGACTCCAAGTGAATCTTTTTTATTTTAAATTAACACTTTCTTATAATTTATTTATATATATTATTACTAACATAATAATTGTTTTCTTATATAGGTGTGTTCTTTTTCTTGAGAAGGGGTGGTTTGTTCAACAATAGCATGAGTCGGGCAAGGATTAAACAATAAAGGAACATTAATGTTTTTGAATGAATGTGATAATTTGTATTTATGTAATTGTATAAACCAATGTTTGAAATATCTATAGTATTGTTTTTTTTTTATTTTTTTTTGTATTATAAATTTTATTTCATTTAAATTCTGTATTGGGAATTTTATTTGTTGATATATGCTGTGTTTTTGGTGTTTCAGTGTGATGTTACAGCACACTACAGAATGACCATTTATCATCTCTTTTAAAAGTGATGATAAAAACCACATTTATCAGCGCTTATATAAGCAATAATAAATGTTTCCTTTAGCAGGACTAAATTAAAGTTTCGATAAAGGGCACCTTTATCAGTGCTGATAAAAGTCTAGGGATTTTACCTCACTCATGTAATCAGTGCTTTTCTAGTGCTGATAAAGGCCATTTCTAGAATGGTTAAAGGTCTATTTTGTAGTAGTGTGAATTACATCATCTACATAGTAGATCCATGGTGTGGTGTGATATATGAGATGACATTCCATCCATAATAATCTAATAGGGAATACCAAGCCAAAGTCATAACATCACCACTCAATTGTAATAGTGAACCATAATTAGTAAAAAACCCTATTTTCAAAAGACACTAATCGAATGGGGGTTGGGTATAGTAGTAGTTGAACTTAAGAAAATAGAGTTAAAATACCAATGCTCTAACTTCTAATCTATACACCCACCTCATCTCAGGGAATGAGGTTTCTAGGTAGGATGACCGAGGCAAGCTATGGACCCCTATTGGAAACTATTCCAATAAGCACCATTAAAAGTGTTATGGAATATATGGGGGTACATCAGGTACTATTGACACCAATTAGACCATTTAAAGTCCAAAATCAATTATTGTATCAGTCAATCATATCAATATTTGTTGATTGATAGTATGAAAACATGATTATTCTACTGTATATTTTAGATTTAATGATGTAATCTATTGTCCCTTCAGACATAGTTTCCATTTTGACTATCAAAATATACCACTTTTTAAACCACCATGATCTATTTCAAATCCATATTCACAAATTTTCACTATGTGGTATGATTTTTTAGATTCCCCATACCCATAGTTGAACCTCTCTAACCCCAAGTCTCAATTCCATCGTTTTCTTTGTGTGGTCTCGAGATAATTGATCTAAAACCTTCCCAACCTCTTGACCCAAACATCAATGCACCCATAAGACAATGACATTTGAATTGGAAGTGTCTCATACATCAATAAACATCACTCATAGACCCATATTTTTCTTCATTGACATAGGATAAAAGTCTATCCCCATGTTTGTTCCAATCACCCAATCAGACCTCTTAATGGTTCAGAAAGATCTTAGCACTCTAGTCTGACAATATAAAATATGTGGGGGTTCACATACTGAGTGGAATACCAGAGAAACCACCATTTTTTCCATAGGTAAGATGCACCCTCTATTAACATTTATATCTAATCACATTGATATATATGGTTGGATCAAGGATCTCTTCCAATTAGTATAAAATATCAAAGGAAGGAATAATAATTCATATCAGTATGATACCCACCAAAATGGTCCAAAATCAACTTAGGATTAGTTTCATGAATGAAAAAATTGATCATTAGTATACTAAGAAAGGGGACCATCCAAAAAACTTAAACCATAATTTGTGAAATGAACCCCAAGATTAGAAATAGTAAGTGACATATATGGTTATATAACTCAATGATTCGATTCATGATCGGTATGAATCTCTCTTGAGATCTTAGTTTCTATGGCTGAGCTACATCATAATCAATATCTAGTTTGTTTACATTGATATTATATTATTTTTTTATATTATAAAACATGAAATTTTGTCTATCAATGCTGGCCCGTTACACCAAGACACATCAAAATTTACTATTCCACCTCTGGTATTCGGATTGATATTAACATTTCTTATCCTTCATTTAAGAAGGGGATGACTTTTAGGTGCACGTAGTATGAGGAGTCAATTCTTCCTGATTATCATCCCATTTTCCATGGGATACATGATGTATCATAGATTGGGGAGGACCAGGTCTTTCCTAGTGATCCCATGAGCTCCCTAAGTATTTATAACATCATACCCACCATTCTACTATTCTTACTACATACCATCCCTAAAACCCCCATAGTTTGTCTCTATATATTGAATTATTTAATGGAAATTATTAGTTCCAATCACCCTCATGTGTTCTATACCCATCACCATAAATCAAATTCATCACATCCTAGAGTTGAGATATCGTACCTCCAATGTTCAATTGCACCACCTTCATATTTCCTTTGTAACACGCTGAGTTTTTATGAACATTTTTTTAGAATAAAATAAATTTATTTTATGTCTTATGTTTCATGATAATACAATATAATCTTGTGTAATGTTATACTCTAGGTTAATATTGCACTATATGAAACACCGTATTATATTTAATTACATGTAACATTGAGTTTCTACGAAACAAAATTTTATTATTATAATTATTTAAAAGAGATAGTTATAACTCAGCTGTTAAAAATAATAATATGAATAGTATTAAATAATATTTAAATATTATTTTTAATGTTTTCACATAAATAAAATATAGTGATAAATGAATATATAATAGTCTGCAGGGTATATATGTTTAAAAAAAATACTGTTTTATCAAAAAACTCATTTTTTATCCTTCTATGAACAGTAATAAAACTAATTTTAGACACTTTTAAAAATTTAATTTTATAAAATAAACCTAATTTCTGAATTCATAATTCCAAAAATAAATTAGGGTGATTTTTTTTGTATTTTTCTAAAAAATGACATTTTTGGATGAATAGGGAAAAACATTGAATTTTAATTTAAAAATGCACTTTAATATTATATATTTATATTGTTAAATTATATTTTAATTTTATTTTAATTTATAATTAGTTTAATTGTACATTATTTAGTCCAATTTAGGTCATTGGAATCAATTTTAAATTGAAATTGGATATAAAAACATTTCAATCTTTTGAACATTTCATTTTAAAAACCCATCATATCATTCCATCTGTGGGAAAAATATTAAATTAATTTAAGCCACTTATATGATTTGAATTTGAAAAAATGGATTAGATATTTGGAATTAGAATAATTTTTAGAGTTTAATAATGTCAGGTTGAATTCTTTCCAAAAATATTAGTGATATTAATTCAAATTAAGTACAATGATTAGGGAAAAAACCTGATTACTTAGTGGTTAGAATTTAATCTTAATGTGTAAAAATGACCCTAAACATGTAAAAAATCCATTTTATAGCCAAATATAGACCATAAAATCCCTTTTATTTAATATGTAGCATTATTGTAGGAAAAATATGTAAGTTAGACCTCTTAAATGTGTTTACCTTTTTAAATTTAATCTTAATGTATAAAAATGACCCTAAACACTCATTAACACATATAAAGCCCTTTTGATCAGCCAAAACCTATCCAAATATCCAAAAATATTCCCTAAATTCATCCTAGAGGCCTCAATTCCAGTATAAATCCAACCAAAGAATCCCTTTGGTCAAAAACTAAAAGGAGTTACCCAATGAAGTGGTAACACCCTTCAATATGCACTTTTGTTTAATTTCTTTCTGAACCCATTAAAATATTCTTATCCCATGATTATATAATAACATAAGTATCCTAAATATACTGATATGTTGTTATGTTAATGGTATAACTGACACTCACACACAGTTCCATCAAATGGGACACACAATCATCATTCGTATGTACGGTGGACTACTACCTCATTAACATATGTCATTCTCTCTTCCATTACCACCTTTCAAGGTTAGGAATAATGATATAAGTACAATATTTATATAATATATATGATATTGATGATTTATTTATACTTTTATAATTATTATATAACACATTACTTCATGATTTCTATTTTTTGGGAATATGATAACTTTGTTTGTGGACATGTGGACTATCGCCTCCTTAAAGTAATGTTATTCATTCACGCTTTACATAGAATGTATTAGGGATGTGTTTGATAACCATATTTGTTAAATATGAAAAAATAATTCTACTATAATGATAATATATATATATATATATATTATATAATTTCATTCTTTCAATACAAAAAGAAAATGGGAACAACATTTACTTATACGTGAAACCTTCCATCTCCATGATTGGTGTATTTAATTTTATATTTATATATTTTATAGATTATTATAAATACATATATAGTGAATATATATGATATTTATATCATTTTTTATATTCTATAGATAATTATATAATTATTATGACAAAAAATATAACAAATCAAAACACATGCGAAAAATAAAACAGTTATTACCATAAATGTAACTTTAACATCAAATTATTAATAAAAGGATAGTAGAATATCCTAAGTAAATAATATATGGTATGATATAATTGAATATGGTTATTTATTATATTTATAATAAACTTATATTTATTATACAATAGTTTATAATGAGTACGATGAGAGTCAAGAAAAAAGGAAAGAGAATTTTATCTCACTTTTTATATCTATGAGATAAATTCCATATTCACCAACGGATTATTTTGTGTGGTGTATATACTGAAATATAATATATTATATCATTAATTAACCTTATTTCATGATATTAAACTTTTTAATTTATGTTTTACTTTCTTGGGTATTATGATTCAAAAGTTACTCATGTGGTAAGACGATTTATAGTATCACTTTTATTTCTGTGAGACTTATTCCATATTCACCACTTTTTTATTTTGTGTAGTGTACATACTTCAAATGAAATTATTATATGATTATTATACTTCATTTTATGGGTATTTAAAAACCCATTTTATTATCTATCTTTCATGTGTTTTACATCTCAAAAGTTACCAAATTAGTAACGTAATTTTGTCTCAATTTTCCTTCCTTGAGACACATATTATCTCATGCAAATATATTCATTTATGAGGTGTATATACTACCCTTTGACATGTTGTATCATGAATCTAATTATTTTCATAATATTTTCATCTTCATGTAATTTTATTCTCTCATGGGGATTATGATTCAAAGTTTCCAAAGTGGTAAGAGTTTATTCCTAAAATCCCATCATTTATTAGGATTATTTTTTATTATGATTCCATTAATTAAATATTATGACCCATATATGAAGAACTATCATTAATTTTATTATCCAATTCTTATTCATGATATTTTAATGTAATGGTACCAATTTTACACTATTTAGTACTTAAGATGATTATGAAAATGTTTTTAAGAAAACCCGACCATATTTCTCTCTTCGATCAGAAATATGTTTTATTCCAAAACCATGTTTTATAAAAATGATTTCATTTTTTATAAAGATAAGGATCTTAAAAATGTTTTATGTATTAAAATAAGTTTAAAATGGTTTTCAAATATTCCTTTATATATTTTCAATGAAAAGGTATTCAATTTTTTTTTGTTTTAAAAAGTGTTTTTCGAAGTAGAAGGGATATTTTCCTCAAGGAATGTTGTAAATGAGCTTTAAAAAATATTTTACATCTAAGATGAAATATGTTGATGTTACCTATTCCTTACATGGGTTATGTTCCAAGGATAACATTCATATTCTTTCCCTGAATGATTTATTCTTTTGATGACATGTTGGTCATGAAACCTATTTCTCTTCTATGGGTTATAAGATTATGAAACCTGCTCATTTTCATGGGTTATGCATTGATGAAATGATTATGAAAATAGAATATTTTAAATAGGTTATGATGTAATGGAATTTTTGTAATACCAATTCCATTTCATGGGTTATTATATGATTAATGTTTGTGATCTAGTGGAACACATATATATGATTTCATTATGAGATGGGTGGGACCTATATCTTCCTCTATTTCATTGGGTAACGATTCATATCTCATGAGGTAGACATGGATGTAACATGCTGTGAACTCAGTTCAGTAAAGGATTTTTTTTACACTAAGATGGTCTCAGGAGTGATCCTTTACTACTAAGATGGTTTGGGTACTAAAACCATTCCACTAAGATGGACTTGGCATCAATCCTTGACTACTATGTAAATCATTTTATATGATTATGTTTCTTACACAATTCCATTCCTTATTCCTATGTTATGCTTTCATGTCTTATTATCTTTATTCACTTATGAATCATGTCTTATGAACTGCCAATATTTATTACATGACTCTTGATTATGATCCTTGATATATAGGTCATGATCTTATAACATTATGTTCATGTTCTCATACCCTTATGATCATTATTATGCTTTTATATATCCCTTGTTTACCCTTACTATTAATCCGAGATCACCCTTTCTTATGTTTCATTTCCCCAGGTTATGAAGATATGTATTATTTTTTATGTGTCTATGAAGGATTCGAGACATTTAGATCCTAGTGTATGATGATATAGCTTACTTATATACCAATTTTAATGTTTCCACACTTTCAAAGGCACTAAATTAATACGATGTTTGGGTGTCTGTTTGTGTAATGTATTAAATGTTGCACAAAAGTGATGTAATGTATATATATATTATTCTTGGGTCACTAAAGTTGGTATCAGAGAAAAAATTTAGTTAACCTTTATAAACTAGAATGACAAAAAAATTATTAATATCCCAAAGGAAATGTTTATAAAGAGAAGTCTAAGGATGAGTAAAAGTATAGGAAAATGTCATGGAATTTTGGTAAAGGATAGAGTGAGTGGATTCCTATAAATAAATCCATGTCTTGATTATACAAGTGGATTTGGATATGGAAAAGATGTACATAGGGGTGACAACCTCAAAAAAACTGTATTGAGCTAGACTTGGTCAGGAACCGGTGCACTATAATGGGCCTTGTTGCACACCTGTTTTGAAACTCTCAAGGGATATTCTTTAGAATTTCAAAAAATCTTCACGAAACATCATGAATTATTTAAATATAAGTTGGATACTAATAACCTAGGATAAACCTAAGGTATCATATATTAAAGAATGTTTCATAATTTATAAATCAAATAAATGGTTTTTCATGATTATGTGGTTCCCAACTATTATAATTGTTTCCACTCTATGATTTTTGGTTTTAGTCAATGGATGTAACTAGAAGGAACTATGTCAATGTTGAGTGTGATGGGAAATGAAATGATTCTTCTCCTAAGAATCCAAATGCTATAGGAGCTATAATGAAAACTCTCATTTCTATGTTCAATCGACATTCTTGAGCTATGAATCATGCTGGACTTTCAAATGAGAAAATGAGGGAATTAAATTTTGTTGAGTCCCTCATGAGGAAACATCCACATTCTTTCAATGGGTATTCTAATCAACTTGTTTCTAAAAAATGTATCAGTACCACTAAAAAATATTCTCTGTTTTACATTGTTGAGAATATGAGAATTTTATTCTGATTGTTTATCATTTATAAAGTGAAGCAGACCATTTGTGGACTCTAATCAAGAATAATAGGCAACATGATAAAATTTACTCCATGGATTGGGGCGAGTTCAAGAACTTATAATTAAATAATTAATTAAATCTTATTTAAGGTATGAAAGTGGAGGTTTTTCTCAACTTAAAGAGAAGGTATAATGAATCTGTTGGTACATATGAAACCAATTTTATAAGACTTGTGAGGTATGCTTTAGGAATTATCATCTTACCTGAATGTAAGGTTGACTGATTCTTTAGTGGATTGAAGAAAAGTATCAAAATGAAATTAAACATAAGATACTTTAGTAGATATGAAGATATTTTCTATTATGAAATCAAGGTTTAAAAGTAGGTTGGTGTTATGTATCAATCTCATGGTTTTCACAAGAACATAAAGAATGAGTTCAAAGGAAATGGAGTGAAGAAGATGATATTTCCTTTATTCTCAATGTGTAGTAAAAATCATGGGGGGAATTATCTTAAGGGGTCTAACAAATGTTTTAAGTGTTGAAGGGAAGGTCTTTGGGAATTTTATTTCCAAAGTGTTGGGAAGAATATAACTGAAAATGAAAGTGGAGAGAAAGATACACAGAATGAACCACCCCTGGTTTTTTGATAAAATTGTAAGGATAATGGGAATTATGCTAACCAATTCCCAAAACTAAAGGTTAATGATGATGATCTACATTAGAAACCTCTTAAGATGTGGGGAAAAGGTGAAATCTCATGTGATCACTATTTTTGATGAGGGGTATGATAATGACATGGTGAAAGGTAGACTTACCATCCACTCTAGAACCTCTAATGTATTATTTGATTCTGGATCTACCCACTATGTCATATCAAAAGAATTTTCTAAGGGAATTAAGATTACAACAAAATGATTAGATATGTAATTAGTAGTGAAAACACATAATGGTATGATGATAACATCTCAAGTCTATGATTCCTCTCTGGTTAACATTTGTGGGAATTTTCTTCCTGAAAATCTTGTTATACTTTCTTTAGTTAAATTTGATGTCATCTTAAGAATAGATTTTCATTATTTAAATAAAAATGAAATCAATTTTCAAGTAAGGTAAGTTACATTTGATATTTCAAACCAAACTACGATCTTATATTAATGTGATGATAAGTATGAAATACATATAGAGATTACATATAGTGTTTGGGTCTTAATTCCCATTCATAAGGGTTTTTTAACTCAAGTGGTTGGGGAGAAAATCCACATTTATGATATGCCCATTATCCAAAAATTTCTGGATGTATTCCTTGAAGAGTATCCTAGAATTCCACCAAAACGTGAAGTCAAGTTCTCAATAGAATGCATACCTGGTTCCACACTAATTTTAAAGACTCCCTATAGAATGACCCAAATAGAGTTACAAAAATTAATTGAAAAAACTAAATGAAAAACTTGATAAGGGATTCATTAGACCATGTGTGTTACATTGGGGTGAAAATATTCTTTTTGTGAAAAAGAAAGACGGATCAATGAGAATATTAATTTATTATTGGGAGTTGAACAAGATCACGATCAAGAAGAGTTATCCTCTACCATTTATTGATGAATTTTTTGATCAAATTCACAAAGCCCAATACTTTTCTAAGATTGACCTTCATTTCGGATATTATCAATTGAGGGTTAATAATAAGGATATACTGAAGAAGACATTTCATACAAGGTATGGAAACTGTGAATATATATTTATGACTTTTGGTCTTACTAATTCCCCTTATATCTTTATGGATTTTATGAATAGAGTATATAGAGATTATTATAATCATTTTTGGTAGCCTTTATAGATGATATTGTTATCTATTAAAAGAGAAAGTAAGATCATGAAGACCATATGTGAATTGTACAAAAGACCCTGCAGAAGGAGAAACTGTATTAAAAATTTACAGTGTTAATTTTGGATGCAAAATGATTCATTTTTGGGTCATATAATTTCAAGACAGGGTATAACAGTAGATCCATTAATGGTATAAGTTATTTAATATTTCACCAGACCAACCATGGTTATTGGGATCCATAGGTTTCTTGGTTTTGTTGGATATTATCAATGATTTGTGGATAATTTCTCATGGCTATATAATACTATGACCATGTTAAATCCTAAGGGTTTCAAGTTCCTATGGACAAATGAATGTGATGAAAATTTCAAGGAACTAAATAAAAGGTTAGTCAGTGAACCTTTTCTTACATTATCCTATAGTGTATAAGTGTTTGTAATTTATAGTGATGAATCCATGAATAGATTGAGATGTGTTATTATACAGAGTAACATGGTTATAGCCTATGCCTCATGAAAATTGATGACTCATGAGAAAAATTACCCAACTCATGATTTGGAGATATCTATGTTAATTGTTGCATTAAATATATTGAGGAATTATTGTTATATAAAAGTGTGATATACAAACTGATCATAAAATTTTGAAATATATATTTACAAAGGAGTTGGACATGTGGTATAGAAGATGGTTAGAGATGATACAAGATCATGAATTCTCAATACATTACCAACCTAGAAAGGAAAACAAGGTTTTTAGTTCTTTGAGTCGAAAGGATCATGTTATCTTATACATGATGAGGATACAAAAAATATCCAATATTTCTAGATTTGCAAAGGATGGTCCTAAAAATCCTAAAGGAAGGGTAAAATCTTATCTCCCTCAATTAAAATTTCAACCCTTATCGAAGTGAATATTAAAGAGGAACATAATAAATATATAGAGATGAAAAATAATATTAGAAATGATCCTAATTTTAACCTTAATCATGATGGAATGATAAGGTTCAGGAACTGTGTATGTATTCCATCCATACCAGATTTGAAGAAGGATCTATTAGAGTAATCTCATAGTTCTTCATTTTCTATTCACGCTGGAAGTATGCATACTTATAGATACATGAAATAATTCTTATTGTGGGATGGAAAGAAGAGGGATACCATAAATTTTGTATCTCAGTGTGTGGTATTCTAGAAAGTTAAGGATAAAAGAATAACGTCTAATGGTATGTTACATCCATTACTCACAACATAATAAAAATGGGAGATCATAACTGTGGATTTTGTCCTTAGACAACCCAAAACCTATAAAGGGATTCATATAATAGGGGTTGTAGTCAATTTCATTTCAAAGTCATCACACTTCATCTCTATCAGAGAAGACCTCTATCTGGATTAACCTTTTAGGATATACATTGAGGAATTCGAAAGGTTTCATAGAATATGAAATTCCATTGTATCTGATCAAGATCTAAGGTTTACCCAAATGATTTGGATAATTATTCAATAAAAAATTGATATGGAATTTAGTTTCATTACTACTTATCATCCTCAGATGGATGGTTATCCTGAAAGAACAATCCAAACCCTATAGGATTTATTAAGATCTTGTTCATTGTATTTCAAACGTGGTTGGGATCATGACCTTCATCTAGTTGCATTTTCTTACAACAATAGATATTACTAAAGAATTGATATTTCTCCTTATAAAAAAAATAGAAATAAATTTAGAGATATAACATGTTGGGATAAATTTGGAGAAAGAAATCTATTGGGACCTGAGATAGCTGAAGAAATGACCAAGAAGGTTAGAACTATTCAGCAGAATATCAAGGAAGCTCAATATCATAGGAAAAGTTATATAGATAACTATTGGTGGAATCTATAATTTGAATTCGGTGATAAGGTGTTTCTATGAACCTCTCCCTGTAATATGTTTTTGAGATTTAGAAATAAAGGTAAACTAGCCCTAGGTATATCGGTCCCTTTGAGATTCTTGATCGTATCGAGATGGTAATATATCGCTTGGTACTTCCACAAAATCTCTCTCAAGAACATGATGTGTTTCATGTATCTCTTCTAAGTAAGTACATACCCTACCCTTCACATGTACTGAACTCAGAGTTCATATCACTGGAGAAAGATCATTCTTATGAGAAACAACCAGTTGAAATTATGAATCATAGAGAGAAAGTTCTACGAAACAAGAACACTCACCAGGTTAAATTTTTTTTCTAGAGAAAACCATTGTTAATAGAATCTATTCAAGAACCTGAAGATATTATGAGGTTTAATTATCCTCATTTTTTGTATCATAATGACAAATTTCGAGGGAAAATTCATTTTAAGGGTGGTAGAATATAACACCCAGAGTTATTATGTAATTTTTTTCTTGAATAAATTAAATTTATTTAATGGATTATGTTTCATGATACACCAAGATAATATTATATTATATGATACACCAATTTATTCTTATGATACACACAACACTGGATTAACTTACATTACACACAACACCAAGTTTCTACGAAACAAAATTTTATTATTATAATTATTCAAAAGAGATAGTTATAACCTAGATTCTAAAAATACTACTATGAAGAGTAATAAATACCTTCTAAATATTATTTATAAATGTTTCACATAAATAAAAAATATTTATAATGAAATATATAATTCTCGATAAAGTCTATATGTTCGGAAAAATACTACTTTCTCAAAATAACTAATTTTTATATCCTTTAATGAAAAATAATTAAAATAATTTTTGAAAATTTTATATATTTAATTTGATAAAATAAACCTCATTTTTAAATTTATAATTCCAAAATTATCTTAGGGTGAAGTTTTTGGATTTTACTAAAAACATCTTTTTTGGATGAATAGGGAAAAATACTGAATTTTAATTGAAAAAATATTTTTTGTATGATTTATTTATATAGATAAATTATATTTTAATTTGGTTTTAAAGTATAATTAGTCCAATTATACATAAATTAATCTAATTTAGGTCATTAGAACCAATTTTACATTTAAATTAGATAGGAAAACCATTCAATCTTTTGAGTTTTTTCACTTTAAAAACCCGTCATCTCATCCCATTTGTGGGATTAATTTAAAATTAATTTATGCCACTTATGTGATTATAATTTGAAAAAATGGAATCCATATTTAGAATCAGTATAATTGATAATTTCTAATAAGTTCAACATATTTTAAAAAAATGTTTGTAAAATTAATTACAACAATTAGGGTAAAAACAAGATTAAGTAGTGGTTAAACATTAAACTCAAGATGTAAAAATGGCCCTAAAAAAATTGAAAATACATTGAATGGAAATATTTATGCAATATAAACCCTTTTCATGAAAATTAATCATTATTTTATGAACATTATTTAAGGGATACCTCTCAATACTGTTTAACTTTTTATATTTACGAGAATGATACTCCCCACAATAAAATAGGTACTCACCCCCATCACTAATTCACATCTCCCAAGACCTTTGTGTCGGAAAAACCCTATAAAAAACTCTAAAAAAATTCTCTGCATTAATCCCAAATGACTAACTTCGGGAATAAATCCATCCAAGGAAGACCTTTGGTGAAAACAAAAAAGAGTTATCCAAAGAAAAAGAAACACCCTTTAATAAGAAATTTTATTTTATTTCATTTTCCACCCATTAAATTCTTATTGTTACATGATTATATAATAACATAATTATCATAAATATATTGAGATGTTTTTATGTTAATTTTATGACCTACACTCACACACACTTCCATAAAATGGTATACGTAATCATTGTTCGTATGTACGACAGATAAATGCTCTGCGAACTGATGTCATTCGTTCTTCCATTACCAACATTCAATATAGGTAATAATTATGGAATTATAGTTTTAATATGATATATATGATATATATGATATATTTATTCTTTTATAATTATTATATAACACATAACTTTATGTTTTCTACTTTTTGGGAGTATAATAACTTCGATTGTGGATGTGTGGACTACCACTTCCTCAAAGCGACGTGATTCATTCACACATTAGATGGAATGTATTTAGGACAAGTTTAATAAAAATATGTGTTATATGAAAAATAATAATAATAATTAAATTATAATATATAAATATATAAAAATGTATTATACACATACTTTCTTTCAATAGGAGAAGAAAATGGAAACAACATTCATGCGTATGTACGACCTATTGTCTCCATGAACGGTGTATTTAATTTTCTATTTATATATTTTATAGATTATTATAAATAAATATATAATTAATATATATGGTATTTATATTAAATTTTATATTTTTTAGATCATGATATATGCATGTTGGAAAAAATATAACAAATCAAAACACATGTGAAAAACAAAGCGGTTATTACCCAAAATGAAACTTAACATGGAATTATTAATAAAGGGGTCATAAAAGGTTATAAGTAAATAATATATGGTATGATATAATTTAATATGGTTCTTTAATAGATTTATAATAAAATTATATTTATTATATAGTAGTTTTGAATGAGTATGACGATATTCAAGACAAAAGGTAATTGAATTTCATCTCACTTTTTATATCCGTGAGATACACACCATATTCACGAATCACTTATTTTGTATGGATTTTATACTTACCTATGAAATTTTATATCATGAATTTCATTTATTTAATTATATTAAATGTTTTAATTGATGCTATTCATTATTGGGTATCACTATTCAAATGTTACCCAAGTAGTAAGGGGATTTCTAGTCTCACTTTTATTTCCGCGAGACTTATGCCATATTCACCACTCATTTCTTTTTTCATGGTGTATATAATTCCCATGAATGTATTATAGGATTATAATTATTAATTTTATGTTTATTTAATATCCATTTTATGATATCTCTTTCATGGGGTTTATAGTTCAAAAGTTTCCAAATCGGTAAGTTAATTTCATCTTAATTTTCCTTCTTTGAGTTACATGTTATGTTATGCACCTATATTTTTTTTGAGGTGTATAAACTTCCATTTGAAATGTTTTATCACGAATATCCATTTTTTTATATTTTCAGATTAATTTAATGTTATTCTCTCATGCAGATTATGATTCAATGTTACCAAATTGGTAAGATCTTATTGCTATAATATCATCATTTATCGTTATTATTTATGATTATGCTTCCATTGATGAAATATTATGATCCATCTCTCAAGAAATATCCTTAATTTTATTCTCCTATGGTTATTCATGATATCCTCATGTAATGTTACCATTTTCTCAATCATTTTTACTTAATATGATAAATAATATTTTTAAGAAAACTTGACCATATTTATCTCTTTGGTGGGAAATCTGTTTTATTCAAAAACTATGTTTTCAAAAAATGTTTTCAAAAACTTTTTTTCAAGGAAAGGATTTTTTTTTGTTTTTAAAGGTGTTTAAAATTATTTTTAAATATTATTTTATATTTTTAAGGTTATTTTCAAATAAAAAGGTTTTAAAAAATGTTTTATATTCTAAAAACATTTTTCAAAGAAGAAGGGATATTTTCCTCAAGAAATGTTTTAGATGATCTTTAAAAATAATTTTCTACATAAGACGACATCCATTGATGTTACCTCTTTCTTACTGGGGTTATTATCCAAGGATACCATTATTATTATTTCTCTGAATGGTTTATGATTTTGATGACATGCTGTTCATGAAACTTGTTTCTCTTCAATGAGTTATAAGCTTATGGAACCCACTTCTTTTCATGGGTTATGATTTGATGAAATGATTATGATGCCTGTGTATTTTCCATAGGTTATGATATTATGGGATGATTATAATACCCATTCTATTTAATAGGTTATGATATGATGAATATTTATGATCTAGTGGAACACATATGTATGATTTCATTATGATATGGGTGGTACCTATCTCCCTCCAATTAATTGGGTAATGATTTATATCTAATGAAATAGACATGGCTAGAATGAGGATTGAAATCATTTCAATAAAATAATTTTTCATTAATATGTTCTTGGGAGTGAACCTAGACTAATAATATGGTTTGGGTAGTGAACCTATTCCACTAATATGACCATTTAATTAATCCTAGATCACTATGGAAGTCATTTTATATGCTTATGTGTCTACCAAAATTCCATGCCTTATTTCTATATTATGATTTCATGGGTCATGGTCTTTTATCCCTTATGATTCATGTATTATTAAATGACAATATTTATTCCATGACTCTTGATTATGGTCTTTTATATATAGGGTATGGCCTTCTAATGTTATGATCATGGTCTCATACCCTTATGATCATGATTATGCTTACATATCTCCCTTGTTTACCCTTACTGATCATTTGAGATCACCCTTTATTATGTTTCCTTTCCCCAGATTATGAAGATATGTGTTATGTTTGAAATTTCTAATAAGGGGTATAAATATGGAGAACCTAGTGGGATATTATGTAGCTTACTTATGTACAAGTGTTTATGTTTTCATGTTTCTAAAGGCACTAAAATAATACAGTCTTTAGGTTTCTATTTTTGTAATGTATTAAATGTTCTATAAAAGTGATGTAAAATATATTCATGTTGAGAGTGTATTGATATAACCTCCTTGTTGATCATGGTGTTTCAAAGAATTAATAGAACCCGTCCTATACTATTTCAATCATTCCATAAACCCTTGAAGTAACTATGTCATCAAGATAGAATACATCGACAAGAGCTGGTGGTTGATCTTGAATTATACAAGAAGAAACCTTGAACCGACCCTTGATGGGGTGTTGGTTGTAACATCATTGATTTCTGAAGGTGGCAGTGATTCTTTCAATGATAATGAAGAATCAACCCTAAGGTATTGCATCAGTCATTTTAGCTTTGTACCCAGAGATTGAGTTATCTAGTTTCTTTGACTGTTGGTAGCTTCTTCCAGTGAGTTGAAAATCTGAATAGCATACCATCTAAATTGGTTGAACAAAAAACCCATTCCTACTAGATTATATCTATCTAGTAGATCAAACTAAATATTTCATATAACTAGGATTTTATTTCCATTTTTACCTCAAGTGTGAACCCAATGAGCCAAAAAAGAATGAAATTATAACCATCTATGAGGTGGTTTGTGATTGTTAACTCTTATTGAACTATTCTATCAACATTAATTCTATTAAAGAAACCATTGAATACTGCATATAGTGCCATTTATTATTGTTTAAGAACTTTTGGATGATGTAGTGGTTGTTTCTAAACATCCATATGCCGAGAACTTTGAATGGGAATAACCTGAGTCACTTCATCCAGGTCTGAACCAAATTGATAAAGGTATACCAATTATCAATATTATTCTAATTCTAGTTTTAATGAACTAAATACTTTTTTCATAGATTTCACAAGAGAGGATTAGTAAAATAGACTGACTGATATGCCAATGCTTATTATAGGGTGCATACCTCGATAATAGAGATCCATGTTGGAAAATATTTTTATATCATTAATTGAATCAAATTAGTGGGAATATAGGAAAAGACCTCTTCTTCTAGTGTTTTTATAATTTTAGGGGTATTCAATCTACCTACACTAATATTTTATGATTTTTAGTGTCAAATTATAATAGAATGGAATTAACAGAGAATAGATATCCAAGAAATTCATTATATCTCTATGGGTGGTATAATAATAATTCCATTTTTCAATACACCACTTCCTATTTTGAAATATTATCACATAATCACAACATGCATTCCATTATCGTTGAAATATTCCCCCATTAAACACCTGAAACATGGTCCATGAAATTGAAGTGGAGAAACTTCCTATGTGATATCATCCTCTAGAATAGAATACCCCATTCTAGAAGTTTCCAAGAGTAATTGAACAACTTGTACAAACATTGAGTGTATTTGTCATACTACTTCATAGACACAATAAAGATTGTCCCATTTAGTAGAAATGGAATTCACTTGATTATTGGAAATATTGGTATAGATCCCAATTTTGCATCTTATCATTTTTAGTCTCCAATGTTGGGTTTGTGTTTCCCATGAATGATAGGTATCAGTCTATCCCCCTGGTTTGAGACCTGTATGCATTGGTTTGAGAACCATTTTACTTTTTGATAATGCCTGGACCTTTCACTTTGACATGTTTTATCTTGGATTCCTAGTATGAGGTTGATGTATTTTAAATTGGAAAACCCAAAGTGTCAAAAACACAACCCATCTAGCTTGTCTGTTAGGGAATATCCACAATCTTACCAGTGCAAATGACCCGTTTTTTATTTTTACACTGTGGTGTCCAACCCCAACACCACAATATGTACAATATATAGCTTTATATTCAATGATATACCTTTCAAACCACTAGAAAAATGGACTATTCCACCAAAATTCAATTGATACAACCCAGATATATTTTCACTTCCATCCTCATATCCTAATACCGGACCATCTGTTTTCACTTTTTTTTACTTATTATGTCTAGTTAGTGCATTATACTCTATAATATTCTTGTTAATTAATAATAATGGGTTATTTTTCAACAATTTACCATTATAAAGATATTTGAAAATTCCTATAATGATATTGTTTCTTCTATAATAATAAATGAAGCTCCACATGTTCCATCTCGGTAGCCCCAGCATAGAGAGGGGCCAAAGACGAAATTGTGAGTTGAGTCAATGAATATATACTATCCCACAAGGACTAGAATGACTTTAATCAAGCATGAAATATCTAAGATTCATTTTAGGATTTCATGTGTGACCATTGTAGCCACAAATTCCCCACTTATCATTTCAGGTAGTGAGTTTGGTTCCATTGTGTACCATTTCCACTATTCATCCAGTGGTTGTGATCCTATAGAAACCTTGTCAATGGAATGGATGGTTATAGTATACACAACATCCCAAGACACTATGGATATATGGTTCCTACATAAAATTTTCTAGAATAGATAGTTGGAATAGAGATTGTGGTTGACCATAGGGATATTAGTACTAGAAAGGGAGGAAGCTTCCATCCCCTATCCATTCCCAGTTATGATCAAATTTAATGGGTTAGATGTCATGAATAGGTTTTCAATTTCATTTAAATCCCTTTAATGAAATGGATCCACCCACTCCAAACCATAACCAACAACTACATTATATATCACAACACCACTAAATTATACTTTTCTATTGAAAAAACATACAAATGGTGAAGATGTATATATGGTGTCATCACACATGTTTGTAATGGTTATCATGGGAGTCCACCTTGCTAAGGTAGAACCATCCCCATTCCATTCATTCATAATATCGCAACCAGTGTCCAAGAATTTAAGAAATCCATCATCCAAACCTCCACTCCCATTCCAATCACCAGGGATTAATATGTTATTATTCTACTTAACTTTTATGAATGGTCCAAAAGATTATCCAAAAACTAGTTCATTTTAGGTCATCATTAAAGTTTAGAACTTGAGTTGTTTGGCTATTCCCATCACTGAATTAAAATGAACTCATGATATGGAATCAATCTTACAACATTGTGATTTATAATATAGTTGTAAATGTAGGTTTTGGGGGGTTTGAAATCATATGTTTGGGTTCCACCAGTTAAAATGAAATTTTCCTTTGGTGGTTGGCCTCTAGAACCTCACTATTCCCCTATATATAGTAATTAAGGTAACCAGGGTATTTTCCTTCTTATCCAGTTGAACACCAGCTCATGCTATATGACCATGATCACTATGATTTGGTGGTGGTGTTAAAGAGGGTGGGATCTCAAGAGATCAAGATATACTTAATCTTATTTAAAAACACCATTTCATTTAACCACCTGATAAAGGCTATTTATTGACTGGTGAGTGTGTCTAGTACTAATACTATACTTTATCAAGTCCACTATAAAATCCTTTACCTTTAGGATAGAATGCATACACTATTTCAGCAATTAAAAATATGTGGATATTTTCCTCACCTATAATCACTAATAATGAATTGGTGGTGAAGGTGGAAGAATTTTGGAAAGGGGTAGCAGGACTATTTTGTCCATCGAATGCAATGCATGACCTCTTGGTAGCTTGACCTTGGATTTACGCATATTCCAATTCCATAGACCAGACCACTCCCTGAGAACCACCTCCACCCAACTATAAAGACAACCTCCATCAAGTCCCAGAATTCATATACATAATCTCCAATATGAAATAACCAATTTGACCACACCAATTGACCATTATAACCACCATTATCTTCCAAACTAACCACTGTAAAACCAACCAGGGCAATACCATGCCTCCATCCAATAACAGTTGCACTTCTACCACTACTAGTCAAGTATAGTACCTCCAACTCGAATTCCAACATCACCATATTCATAATCAATCCCCAAAACCATCAACTACCATATGAGGTGAATGCACCCCTTTGAACCTGAAACTACCTTCTGACTTCGGTTTGGTAGATGAAATGACCCCAATGTCTACTAGACCACAACATCGATGTTTTATCGACCAGTTCACACTGTTATAGTGTCATCAGACATGTAACTCTTCTATTTTTTTCCATTTCAGTTTAATTTGATATGGTATAATGGAAATGATAGGGTATATTTTGGTTTGAATAGAGTAACTGAGTTGGGTGGTGTCCCATGAACATGGAGGAACCTATTAGCTACTTGTATGATCAATATGAAAACTCATTATCTATGATATCACCTTGATATATAAAATAGGCGAGAAAGATCAAGTGAGAAAGTGTAGGGTTCACATCTAGGCAATCCTATTAGTTATTGTTCATCTAATGAGTTTGAGAATGAGTCCATGTGGCATTTCAAGATCCATCCACTAGTGACCACCAACAATAGGGATGATACTAACAACATTGTTGAACCACATACAACTATAGAGATTATTTAATGAAAAGTATAGTCCTCATTCTCTATTATATTAAAATCATGAACCAATCTGTTTACATGACCCCATGCTAGATAGGAACTGAATTGCCTCAAAATGTTCTAAATCTAACTCATGTACCAATTTTTTCTATCAGGGAACAACCGAACCCATGGGTCTAGATTCTTCCATAAGAGTTTATGAGTTAAAATCAAGGTTTCAAATTAATCCACCCATTCAAGATCTTGCTATTAATCACCATGTTATCCTTATCAGACTATAGATCTATTTCACAAGTTCCCAACCACACAGAACTGCCAGTTGCACTATGTTTGATATCTCATAATAACATTTAAATTGTCTATCTTTACTCGAGTTGTGCCATCTATTAGTCAATCATTGAACACCAATATGCACCCAATAGAGTTAGGTACCTTTGGCTATTTCACACCACCCATTACAGTTTATGGGGTATATTCCCAAATAAACTATAGATATCACTTTTTTTCTAAGACATGAACATGAACCAGAACTCGAATTGAATGAATAATATTATAAAACAATCAACCACAATATCATACTATATTGGTAAAAATAATAATTTTCATCCCTCAAACCATCATATTAAGATGATACAAAGTTATTTTCCCCATGGATATATCCAAGGAGTGAGAATCCATCATTATAATGAGAATTAAACAATGGGGATAAATGTAATAACTACATTCCAAACCTACCTATGAATCAATGGGAGCCTTCCGAGAAATTTTGGTATCGTGGTCATGATTGTGCCTATAGTGGAACTAGTGATTTGATTCATTTCACTCATGATAACATCAAGTTAAAGAATTTGGAATTAACCAAATGAGTTTCCCAATATATCAGTCAAGTAGTGGTGGTAGGAGACCAGATCAATACTACCATTCTCTGAGGAATTTGACTATCATAATCATAGAGAAGTGAATAGTCAAGGTTCATGAGGTCTTACCATATTTCCATGGGGATCTTGACATATAAACAAAGTAGGGGTGTCCATGGGTTGATTTGGGTCGGGTCAGAGGCGTTTCAAGGCCCGACCCGAACCAAAAAGGTCGGGTCGGGTCAGGTCGGGTCACATGCTCCCAGAGCAGCCAACCCGACCCAACCCAACCCGTTGGGGTCGGGTTACCCATCACATGCCCGAAGGACCCGACCCAACCTAACCCACTGAGGGTCGGGTCAATTTGGGTGGGGTTATATGTGTAAACCCGACCCGACCCGACCCAACCCGTCCCAACCTGTCCCAACCCGTCCCAACCCGTCCCAACCCAACGGACCCGAACCAGCTTGCTGCACAAAAAACCAACCCCCCCCCCCCCCCCCCCCCCCGCATAAAAAACCAGCCTAATAGACAAAAAACCACCCCCCTGCACAAAAAACCAGCCCCCCCTGCACTGCCCCAGCCTGCTGCACAAAAAAACCAGCCCCCTGCACAAAAAACCCAACCGCCCCTGCACTCCCTGCCCCCGCCCCCATGTACTCCCTGCCCCCTCCCCCCTACACTCCCTGTCCCCCTCCCCTACCCCCTGCACACCATCCCCCCCCCCCCTCCTGCACTCCCTGCCCCATCCCCTCCCCCCTGCACACCATCCTCCCCCTACCAGCACGCCAGACCCAGCCCCCTCCTGCACCGGACAGCCTCCCTCCCCCCTCCTGCACCCCTACCTCTTTCCCCCTGCACACTCCCCCCTGAAAACCATCCTTCCCCCTCTCCCCCCTTCCTATAAACACTAAACCAACTCAGCCTATCTCTCCCCCCCTTCCTGCACAGTGTACACACCAAACCCAGCCTCCCCCCTGCACACACCAACCCCCTCTCCCCCTGCCTGCACACACCAAACCTGTTTAACCTACCCAGCCTGCACCCCTGCACACACTAGCCCCCCCTCACACTCCCCCTGAAATACAAAACATCCCCCTAATAAACATGGAGAAAAAAACCACCCCCCTGCACAAAAAACCATCCCCCCTGCACAAAAAACCAGCCCCCCTGCACTCCCTGCCCCTCCCCCCTGCACTCCCTCCCTGCACACTATCCTCCCCCATGCACTCCCTCCCCCACTCCCACCTGCACTCCCTGCCCCCTCCCCTCCCCCTACACACCATCCTCCCCCCTCCTGCACCCCTGCACTCCCTGCCCCCTCCCTCCCCCTACACACCATCCCCCCCTACCTGCACGCCAGACCCAGCCCCCTCCAGCACCAGCCTGCCTCCCTCCCCACTCCTGCACCCCTGCCTCCTGCCCCCTGCACACTCCCCCCTATAAACCAGCCTCCCCCCTCTCCCCCCTGCCTGCACACACTAAACTAACCCAGCCTATCTCTCCCCCCCTGCCTGCACAGTGCACACACCAAACCCAGCCTCCCCCCTGCACACACCAACCCCCTCCCCCCTGCCTGCACACACCAAACCTGTTTAACCTACCCAGCCTGCACCCTTGCACACACCGCCCCCCCTCACACTCCCCCTACAATGCAAACTAGTCCCCCAATAAACATGTAGAAAACAAGGAAATCATAATATAAATCTACTTCCTAGTGAAGAAGTCAATCACACCAATAAACATGGAGAAAACAAAAATAGCATCTAATTAGGCCAAAATTCCAATAAGGTAAGGTTTTCAGATCAGTATTCAGAAGTTGAAATATTCAAAAAATGTGTAATACATTCTATGTAAATGTATAGGTAAGAAAACCTGTTGACAAAAGAAATTATCCAGCATCCAAGCTTTTGAGAGCAAAGACTCCACCATCTTACACCCTATATAAGTTTAAAGTTTTTGACAATTTAAGAACAAAATGAAGAAGGGAATAAAATTGAAGAACAACCATTTTTAAATTACAAGTTAAGAAATCACCTAGATCAATTTCAGGAAACAGGTAATATAAAATTGGAATCCTTCAGGGCTAACATCTCTGCACAACAAACCTGCAACAATCACCCAGTACAAAAAATATTTGTCTCAGCAACCTCGACATTTTAAATTAAGAAACAACTTAAAACACACACATAAAATGATGACATAAACCATTGCACATTGAGAAAGTTTATCATTTTCCAAAATTTAGAAACAAATTACATGAAATTTCCATCCTTGTAAGTATGTGAAGGTAAAATCATAAATTTATACCTTAATGAAGAGTGCTCCATCCATCATCCTTTCTTCTTATACTTTAGATAGTGAAACTCTGATCATGAATTGTGATTGATGGTGGCATTGGAATATCTTAAAAAAACACAACAAAAGAATGAACAAGTCAATCTTTTACTTTATCAAACAAATATTTATAATTGAAAAATGAAAAATGATAAAAAATCATAATATTTTTAATGGTAGTACCTGATTCAATCGCTTCCACTTCTTCTAGTTGCTTTCAAATGTCAATTGGTTTAGACTTTATAAACCAATTTTGTGAGAAAATTAATGCTTCAACAGTTTTGGGATTCAAACAACTACGAAATGGCTCAAGGACTCTTCCTCCTGTACTAAAAGCTGACTCTGAAGATACTGTAGTTAAAGGAATTTCTAGAATATATCTAGAAATGCATGAGAGAACATGATATTTTCTTGCCTTTCCTTTCCACCAACTCAAAATATCAAATCCTTCAAAATCATCCTCACATTCATCAATCTCAAGATATCTCTCTAGTTCATTCCTTTGTTGTGTCAGTTGCCTTTTCCTTTTCTTTAATCTATATGCATATTTCCATTTCTCATCATCCTCACTATTGGTACTAGCATCATGTATATGTGACTCTTGATGAGAACTGGACTCACATTTATCACCAACTAAAATGGGATATCTATATTTGTAAAACTCATAGAGATTATTCAGAACCTATGTTAATTTACTGATCAACTGATTTTTGTCTTCTTCATCATCAAGCATCATTTCAAAACTATCCCGAACATATTCCAATTTATATCGGGGATCAAGAACAACTGCCACAAGCAAGAGAGAATTAAAATTTGAACCAATACCCCAATACTTGTCCAACTTAAGCTTTATTTCAATAGCCATTGCACTCACAGTAATATCATGACTCTTCATCCATTTCTTGATTTTTCTATATATGTCACAAAGTGTATGAAAGAATGTGTGGCATGTCACATGCATAGAACCAGAAAACTCAACAGTGCTATTATAAAAAAATTTTAGGAACTTGACAAATACACGAGCATGCTCCCAATCATATGTTGCGAGAGCCCCACCTTCACAGACAAGAGAACTCCTAAAACTTGCTTCCTCCTCAAGGAAAATAAATACTTTTTCATAATTCTCTACAACATCCAACATAAAGTAACAAGAATTCCACCTAGTAGGCACATCAAGAATTATAGCCTATTTACTAGGAATTTTTAACTCCTCGACTATGCTTCTGAAAATAGCCAATCTTGAAGGTGAACTTCTCACAAATTTGCATGAAACTCTGATTCTAGAAATTGATGTCGATATTTCCTTTAACCCATCGCTAAAAATTAGGTTTAAAATATGTGCACAACATCTAACATGAATATACTCTCCATTAAGAATCGAACCATTCCAATCATTAACCCTCCTCACCAAATAACTAATCATTGTATTATTAGAACTAGCATTATCCACTGTAACAATGTTAATCCTTTCAATCCCCCATTGTTTCAATGTTTGTTCTATTACCCGGCCAATTGTTTCCCCTTTATGATCCGCAAAAAGACAAAACCGGATGATTTTTTTATTCAATATCCAATTATCATCAATAAAATGTGAAGTCACACGCATATAATTCAGATTCTGAATTGAAGTCCATGTATCAGTGGTAAGATATACCATGTGAGAGAACATATCAAACATAGACTTCAACTTTTCTTTCTCTTCCAAATATAACTGCAAGCAATCCCTAGAAACTGTTTGTCTAGACGGAACTTGAAATTGAGGTTGAACAGCTTCAATAAATTCGCTAAAACCTTGATTCTCAACATATTTAAATGATAACTCATCAATTATTACCATTTTAGCAAGAGCTATTCTACACTCTTCTTGATTAAAATGAGATACTGACATTTTAATCATCCCATCATCCTCATCTTTACATTTCTTTCTAAGACTGAGAGTGCTTTGACTTTTGTCAAGATTTTTGTGTGGATTTTTATTACACCTTATCAAATGCCTATTCAAATTACTAGTTCCATGTTGGCCTGATTTGCAAGCATAATCTTTCCCATAATAATTACAAACAACCCTTCCATTTTTCTTATGAAAGTGATCCTAAGCATGAGAAATTCTAGAACCAATAGGTGTAACATCCCAAGTAAATAAATAATATTACATTATAATGTTTATCAATATTTTTGAATAAAATGTTAATAATACTTTAAAGGGAATTCTATGCTTGATGGCGTACCAAATACGCAACAATGAGTTTCTTTGAAATCTTACGTTGCACTCTAATAATAAAATAATATTATTTTAAATGGTAGTTAACGCCTAGCCGTTGTAATGGAGGGAATGAACAGAACTAACTACAAAATGATTATATATGTTTGTCAAATATTTTTAATTTTTACAATAAATTTTAGAGGATTAAAAATGCAAATGAATCCAATTTTAAGCGTAAACATTCTAATATTCTTTAAAAGGTCGATTAACCGCCTTTTGATGGCGAACCTCTTTTAAATCCACTTTTTGACAATTTTATGTGTTATATTTGACAAAATAAAATTCTTCTTTAGAATCGGGACATCAAAATTTACATTGTGTAAATTTTTGGTATTTTTCCGATAAAGTTCATTTTTTAATGAATAGTGAAAAATGTTGTATTTTAATTCAAAACCACTTTTTAATATAATTTATTTATATGATTAGATTATCTTTTGAATTGTTTTTAGAGTAAAATTAGAATAAATTTTTACCATTTAATCCAATATTGGTCATTGGAATTAATTTCACTTTGAAATTGGACTTAAACTAGTGTCAATCTTTTAATACTTATTGTTTCATAAAAACATGCTATTTGCTCTGACAACGAGAATTAATTTTTAAATTAATTAATGTAACTTATATGTTATGAATTTTTTAAAATAGAAATCATTTTTGAATTAGGGATATCAAATATAGCTTAGGGTGAATTTTTGGTATTTTTCTGAAAAACTTCAATTTTTGATGAATAGTGAAACCACTAAGTGGTACTTAAAAAACTGATTTTTCGTTTAAATGAAATTTTACCACCTCTGTGTTTTGAATTTCAAAAATCCGACATACATGGTTTTCATTAGGATGTAAAATGTGGTTCAATTGGATTAAAATAATTTTTTGATGAATAGTAACTCTTAAGTTTTTAATCGCGATTAGAGGTAATTAGTGTAGTTTAAGGTAAAAATAATGTTTTAATAATATGAAATGACCTAGACACATGTCCTACCCTTATTGGATGATTCATGGCCGACCAAGACAATCCATGGGTCAACTTGGGGACCCCATGGAGCCACTTTGGTTGGAAAATGACATAAATACCTTTTTATTTAAAGTTAAAATTAAAATGTCACAAACATGTGTTGTTTTACTAAAACAATTTTTACATGGGGTTATATAAGTCATATATTTGACTATAAATATTAATTAGAAATATAAAAAGATTTAATACATCATTATATATTTTTTATAATTTTTAGACATCAAATAAATTAATTTATTTATGACACCGTGATGATGCAGTGATTACCTCATAAATGAACGATTTAAATAAAATGAGAAGATAGAGTGAAATCTAAGTCTTAAAATTGTCACAAACCTATTTAATGGGTGGATTTATAAACCTTATCACCTTATCCTCTAAATATATCGTTTTGGGACCTTTTAAATCCGAAAATCATTTTATAATAAAGTAATATTTTATAACTTTCCAAGAGTGCCCCTCCTCTCCTCTTATAAAAGGCCACCACCTATACCACCTTACACACACCTCTCAAACCTTTGGCTCACCCAAACCCTGTCCATTTCATCTCTACACATCCCTCTCTTCATCATTGAAGCCTCACTTTGTGCAGAATACTTTCCAAGGAAGCCTTTGAGCTCAAATCAAAGAGAGTTACCCGATTTAAAGGTAATGTCTTCCCTTGTGTTCTTTTGTTTTATTTTTCTTCTCCAAACACCTAAACTCCTTTTATTAATTTTTTTTGTAACAAAACCAGTATATTAAATATAATTGGATTTTTTTATAAGAAGGATTCGATATACACTTTCACACACCGCCGTCTAATGGTTAAAGAACATACTGTTTCTGTAGATGGCGAATTACTGCCTCACGAAACGATGATTGTTCAATATTATTTTAACACCTTCAAAGGAGTCCATTAATTTGTAACTATATTTATATATGATATATAATATGTTTATGTTTTCCTTAAGCTTCTGTATTTTTCATTTATGGAATACTTTTATGGTTTCCATTATGGGCAAACGCGATATCTTCATTTTAGGAAGTGCGGACTACCGCCCCCTCAAAGTGATTTGATTCGTTAATGCCATATGTGGGACGTATAAAGGATGAAATTAATGGTATTACATATGATATCCTACTGGAATTATAATATACATTTATATAATTATTATTTCATTCCATTGAATACAAAAAATAAATAAATGAAAGTAGCGTTCATGCGTACGTACGGCTTACCGTCTCCATGAACGGTACATTTCATTTCTTATCTCCAAATGTTATGTACTATTATAAGTACATATATATAATGGATATATATGTAATATATTAAATCTAAATTATGGATATCATTCTGGAATTATAATATATATATATATATATATATATCTCATTTTTTTAATTCCATTAATATGACAAAAAATGAAAGTAGCGTTCATGCGTACGTACGGCCTACCGTCTCCATGAACGGTGCTTTTAATTTTTTTATCTCCAAATGCTATGGAATATTATAAAATGAATATATAATGGATATATATTATATTTAAAACATCAATACTATTCTTGATATGATGTACCTATAACTACATGGAAAATTCTTTTCCAACAAGTTCGATTTTTACTCATGTACCGAACATCGACAAAAACGTCTGATATGAACTCACTTTATTAACCAATTATTATAACATTATAATATGTGATATGAAATGAATAATAATATTTAAAGGTTTTCCTTAAGAAATTATAAATTGACCAAATTTTATTATTCAGGAGATTAAAGAATGATCGAGTCATGTCAGACATGAGGTAAGGGATCTTACCCCTCTCTTTCTTTTTAAGTACTCTCCTTTATGTCACTTATTTTAAGAACCTCTTTGTTATGTTTGGGGATGTTATTTTATATTAATATTTCTGTAAATTTTATTTTAATATTATTAGAGACCCTATTTGATCTCATCAATCCATTTTTGGATGTTTTAAGTGGCGCCGTTAGGCTGCCGAGTTTTCGTAAGGGATTTCTCATCTCACTTTTATTTCCGTGAGATTTATGCTACATTTGCCACCATTTCATTTGAGTGGTGTATGTACTTCCCATTATTATACTAAATTTGTAATATAATTTCATTTATGGGTATTTACATATTCATTGTATGACCCTTCTTCAATGGGGTGTACGTTTCGAAAGTTACCCAAGTCGGTAAGGGAACCTTTCACCCTCCTCCTTTTAAAAGACTTCTTTTGTTATGTCTTTTAATTCACATACTATTATGTTGGGATATGTTCTTATATATCCTTATTGATGTAAATTTTATGTCCAAGAGATGAGATACTTTTTTTATCTCTCATCAACTCATTTTCTGAATTTTGAAGTGAGGCCGTTAGGCTGTCGAATTTTACTAAGGGAACTTTTTAACCCAATTTCGATTTCTTTGGGTTCAACATGTAGTTATTGAATATGTCATCCTTTGAATATGTTTTAATGACCTTTTATTATTTTAATATTAATATCCACTTATATTGGGTGTATTTATATTTGTCACACATAATTTTGAGATTGATTTATCCTTAATTTAAAGATACCTTCTTTATAAGGGATTTCATCACATTTTACTTTTCTATTGAGACTTCATTGTTGTTATGCACCAATTCACTCTTATATGGTGTATATACTGTCCTTTGGAATATTATATCATGAATCAATTTATTCTCATGATATAATAAAGTTCTGATTAAATGTTATTCCTCAATTATTGTATTCAAGTGTCTCTAATTTTGGTAAAAACCCTTTAACCAGAATATCGCTTTAAATGTTTTAATGATTTGTTCTTATTAATATCCATGTTTTCAAAATGGTTTTAAGGATTTATTTATATGGATATTAATGGTTTATAATGTTAAAATCTTTAAGGTGGTATGGGACACTTTGATTCAAAAATCTCTTTATTAATGTTTTAAATGGTTTTGAAAATGGTTTTTTTGAATGGATTCATTATTTCAATATCCTAAAATGTTATACTATGATTAAAATGTGGAAATGTTATGTTTCCTTTATGCATGTTTTATGTGATACGTTTATGTTATGGTTCTTGGGCATTGTTATGAAAAAAGGTGGTTCTGTGATAAACTAAGGGCGGGTGAGCCCGATATAGCTCTCCAATGCATTGGGTAACGTGAAGGAGTTAAACGTTAAGGTTTCTCTGAAGAGATTTAGGGAATATACTGTGATGGGTATTCCAAATGTAACCAAGAGGGTTACCCCCTATGTAAGAATTTTATGAATGCATCAAGTTACCTTTATGCCTTATGATTTCTATGTTTTATTCATGATTTGATGAGGTATGTTAAAGTGATTATGTTTTATGAGTAAAGTATGATTTCATTGATTCTTATGTATACATGTACTCATGTTTCCTTTCCATATTTTTATATCCCTTACTGATCTTTTTATGCTCATCCCATGTTTTTTAAATGTTTTTCACAGGTCAAGGGAAAGGTGCATGATATGATGACAATGTCAAGGAAGTGTCAAGAAAGAATCCATGTTTTATTTTAAATATGTTTCCGTTGATGGGAAAAAAAGAATTCTATCTTTTATGTAACCACTTTGTTTAAATGTGGAATGTAATTCATGATTTATGATGTAATTATCTAAAACTCTAAACCTGAAAAGATCCTCAATGTGAATTATTCATTTAATTCATTATTAAGTAAGGTTTAAGGCTGGGGTCTTATAGTTGGTATCAGAGGTAGGTTTAGATAACTTTAGAGGTTAGAGTATTCTCTAAGCATAAGTGACATTACCATAATGGTTAGGATTTCAGAAAGAGTCCTAGTTTTAGATAAAGTGAATGAGTAAGTATATCTCAGTGTTTATCATCCTCATTAGTACATGATGGTTTTGTTGATATACTCACACTGACATTTCTGTTTTTAGTGAATGGATGGATCTAGCAGGCACCAAAGTGACAATAGGTTTGAAGGAAACTGTGGTGGTTCGCTGATTAAGAGACTGGATGAAATGGGGGATTCAATGAGGAAACTCATGGTTGTTCTAAACCAACTATCAAGGAGTCATGATCAACCACTTGAACCTTGGTATGTTCTGTAATGCATCATGTACGAGATGACCAATCGATGTGGAAGTTCAGGTAATAATTATAAAGGTAACCAATAGGGTTTATATGATCCTTACTTTTGAGGTAATTATGGGTTATTATATGTTATGATGGAAAATGAAAGGCATGAGATAAACTTGAGGTTAAAATATGTTATGATTATTTTTGAAGATTTTATCTTGTTTTGATGAATGTTTTAAGAATTATATAGTTTTGGAAAAAGGACAACACACAGACCGTGTGACAACCCGTCGCGTCGGACAAAGCTGCGAGAATCGAACCCACAACCGAAGTGCGACTGGTATTTATCACCTACCACTAGACTACGTGAATTCCCTAGTTAGTTTGACTAATTCTTTTTAGTCGGATGATTTTAGGAATCAAGAGTAAGTTTATTTTGGGTTATCTATGGAAATGATTAACCTATCATGGAGGATATGTGATTAGGTTAATTACTTTTCAATATGAGAATTTAAGATCAACTGATGTTATTTGGAGATAAAATTTAATTTGTACCTTGGAAGACTATGTGATTAAACCCTTAAAATATTTGGGTTTCAATCTTAGTTTGGTTTACTTTGAAGAATTTTATGGACAATTGTTTATCGAATGGTCTTCGTTGAACTTTGGGTTTTTTTTCTAGACAAATTTTGGAGATTAAGAATATATTTTCTTTTTATAAAGGATTATACTTTTGTGGATTATCTGATCTCATACTAACAATTTTAGTTTTGGTTTTTGTCTAAATACATCGGAAATATATAGTTCTCTTTTGTGGATTGGGTTATTTTCAAGAAGTTGATTATAATACTCTTAATGCGAACAAGTCTTCCTAGATACTCGTCTTTTGGAGAAAATATGAGTTTGATTAAGGAATCTAGTAAAATTTGAAAGTCTATGTGACAAGTAAGTATGTTTCATTATGATTTAGTTAAGCTCAAAAATAAATTCCTCAATGAAGAGTAACTTAAAACAAAAATTTTGTCTGTTAACTTTTCCTACTGGGGAATCGAATACCGTTTAACCCATCACAATTTTGTGATTTTCTTATGGTTAACTTTCTACTAGACATGTTTACTATCACTCTCCATCAGAACATGACCCTTTGTTTTCTCCTCTGTATCCATATTTTCATACTTGTAATCCTAGTATGGGTTAACTCAGGTGATCTTTTTACTTCTCTCCCTTTCTTTTAAAGTGATAGTTTTACTGACTCTTGTTCTGATGTGGGACTTTCAATGAAGTTTCCAAGCCCAATTTTAAAATTGCAAGGACGCAATTCCCAAAAGGGGGGAAGGATGTAATATCCCAGGTAAATAAATAATATTACATTCTAATTTTTATCAATATTTTTGAATAAAATGTTAATACTACTTTAAAGGGAATGCTATGCTCGATGGCGTACCAAATATGCAACAACGAGTTTCTTTGAAATCTTACGTTGCACTCTAATAATAAAATAATATTATTTTAAATGGTAGTTAACGCCTAGACATTGTAATGGCGGGAATGAACAGAACTAACTACAAAATGATTATATATGTTTGTCAAATATTTTTACTTTTTACAATAAATGTTAGAGGATTAAAAATGCGAATGAATCCAATTTTAAGCATAAACATTCTAATATTCTTTAAAAGGTAGATTAACCGCCTTTTGATGGCGAACCTCTTTTAAATCAACTTTTTGAAAATTTTATGTGTTATATTTTACAAAATAAAATTCTTCTTTAGAATCGGGACATCAAAATTTAATTTGTGTAAATTTTTGGTATTTTTCCGATAAAGTTCATTTTTTAATGAATAATGAAAAAGTTATATTTTAATTCAAAACCACTTTTTAATATAATTTATTTATATGATTAGATTATCTTTTGAATTGTTTATAGAGTAAAATTAGAATATATTTTTACCATTTAATCCAATAGTGGTCATTGGAATTAATTTCACTTTGAAATTGGACTTAAACTAGTGTCAATCTTTTGATACTTATTGTTTCTTAAAAACACGCTATTTGCTCTGACATCGGGAATTAATTAATGCAACTTATATGTTATGAATTTTTTAAAATAGAAATCATTTTTGAATTCGGGATATCAAATATAGATTAGGGTGAATTTTTGGTATTTTTCTGAAAAACTTCAATTTTTGATGAATAGTGAAACCACTAAGTGGTACTTAAAAAATTGATTTTTCGTTTAAATGAAATTTTACCACCTCTGTGTTTTGAATTTCAAAAATCCGTCATACATGGTTTTCATTAGGATGTAAAATGTGGTTCAATGAGATTAAAATAATTTTTTGGTGAATAGTAACTCTTAAGTTTTTAATCGCGATTAGAGGTAATTAGTGTAGTTTAAGGTAAAAATAATGTTTTAATAATATGAAATGACCTAGACACATGTTCTACCCTCATTGGATGAGTCATGGCCGACCAAGACAATCCATGGGTCAACTAGGGGACCCCATGGAGCCACTTTGGTTGGAAAAAGACATAAATACCTTTTTATTTAAAGTTAAAATTAAAATGTCACAAACATGTGTTGTTTTACTAAAAAACATTTTACATGGGGTTATATAAGTCATATATTTAACTATAAATATTCATTAGAAATATAAAAATATTTCCTACATCATGATGTATTTTTTATAATTTTTAGACATCAAATAAATTAATTTATTTATGACACCATGATGATGTAGTGATTACCTCATAAATGAACGATTTAAATAAAATGAGAAGATAGGGTGAAATATAAGTCTTAAACTTGTCAAAAACCTATTGGATGGGTGGATTTAGAAACCTTATCACCTTATACTCTAAATATATCCTTTTGGGACCTTTTAAATCTGAAAATAATTTTATAATAAAGTAATATTTTATAACTTTCCAAGAGTGCCCCTCCTCTCCTCTAATAAAAGGCCGCCACCTCTACCACCTTACACACACCTCTAAAGCCTTTGGATCAGCCAAACCCTGACCATTTCATCTCTCCACATCCCTCTATTCATCATTGAATCCTCACTTTGGGCATAATTCTTTCCAAGTAAGCCTTTGAGCTCAAATCAAAGAGAGTTACCCGATTTAAAGGTAATGTCTTCCCTTGTGTTCTTTTGTTTTATTTTGCTTCTCCAAACACCTAAACTCTTTTTATTAATTTTTTTTTTGTAACAAAAACATTATCTTAAATATACTAGGATGTTTTAATAAGAATTATTCTAGCTATACTTTCACACACCTCCGTCTAATGGTTAAAGAACATACTGTTTCTGTGGATGGCGAATTACTGCCTCACGAAATGATGATTGTTCAATATTATTTTAACACCTTCAAAGGTGGCCGTTAAGATGTAACTATATTTATATATGATATATAATATGTTTATGTTTTCCTTAAGCTTCTGTATTTTTCATTTATGGCATACCTTTATGGTTTCCATTATGGGTAAACGTAATATCTTCATTTTAGGAAGTGCGGACTACCGCCCCCTCAAAGTGATTTGATTCGTTAATGCCATATGTGGGACGTATAAAGGATGGAATTAATGGTATTACATATGATATCCTACTATAATTATAATATACCTTTATATCATTATTATTTCATTCCATTGAATACAAAAAAAAAAGAAAAGAAATGAAAGTAGCGTTCATGCGTACGTACAGCTTACCGTCTCCATGAACGGTACATTTCATTTCTTATCTCCAAATGTTATGTACTATTATAAGTACATATATATATTGGATATATATGTAATATATTACATCTAAATTATGGATATAATTCTGGAAATATAATATATATATCTCTCATTTTGTTTTAATTCCATTAATATGACAAAAAATGAAAGTAGCGTTCATGCGTACGTACGGCCTACCGTCTCCATGAACGGTGATTTTAATTTTTTATCTCCAAATGCTATTGAATAGTATAAAATGAATATATACTGGATATATATGATATTTAAAACATCAATACTATTCTGGATATGATGTACCTATAACTACATGGAAAATTCTTTTCCAACAAGTTCAATTTTTACTCATGTACCGAACATCGACAAAAACGTCTGATATGAACTCACTTTATTAACCAATTATTATAACATTATAATATGTGATATGAACTTAATAATAATATTTAAATTAGGTCCTTAAGAAATTATAAATTGACCAAATTTTATTATTCAAGAGATTAGAGAATGATAGAGTCATGTCGGACACGAGGTAAGGGATCTTACCCCTCTCTTTCTTTTTAAGTACTCTCCTTTATGTCACTTATTTTAAGAACCTCTTTGTTATGTTGGGGGATGTTATTCTATATTCATATTGCTGTAAATTTTATTTTAATATGATTAGAGACCCTATTTGATCTCATCAATCCATTTTTGGATGTTTTAAGTGGCGTCGTTAGGCTGCCGAGTTTTCGTAAGGGATTTCTCATCTCACTTTTATTCCCGTGAGATTTATGCTACATTTGCCACCATTTCCTTTGAGTGGTGTATGTAATTCCCATTATTATACTCTTTTTGTAATATAATTTCATATATGGGTATTTACATATTCATTGTATGACCCTTCTTAAATGGGGTGTACGTTTCGAAAGTTACCCAAGTCGGTAAGGGAACCTTTCACCCTCCTCTTTTTAAAAGACTTCTTTTGTTATGTCTTTTAATTCACATACTATTATGTTGGGATATGTTCTTATATATCCTTATTGATGTAAATTTTATTTCCAAGTGATGATATACCCTTTTTATCTCTCATCAACTCATTTTCTGAATTTTGAAGTGACGCCGTTAGGCTGTCAAATTTTACCAAGGGAACTTTTTAACCCAATTTCGATTTCTTTGGGTTCAACATGTAGTTATTGAATATGTCATCCTTTGAATATGTGTGAATGAGATTTTATTGTTTTAAACTTAATATCCAATTATATTTTGTGTATTTATATTTTTCACACATAATTTTGAGATTGATTTATCCTTAATTTAATGATACCTTCTTCATAAGGGATTTCATCACATTTTACATTTCTATTGAGACTTCATTGTTGTTATGCACCAATTCACTATTATATGGTGTATATACTATCCTTTGGAATATTATATCATGAATCAATTTATTCTCATGATATAATAAATTTCTGATTAAATGTTATTCCTCAATTATTGTATTCAAGTGTCTCTAATTTTGGTAAAAACCCTTTAACCCAAATATCGCTTTAAATGTTTTAATGATTTGTTCTTATTAATATCCATGTTTTCAAAATGGTTTTAAGGATTTATTTTTATGGATATTAATGGTTTAGAATGTTAAAATCTTCAAGGTGGTATGAGACACTTTGATTCAAAAATCTCTTTATTAAATGTTTTAAATGGTTTTGAAAATGGTTTTTTTGAATGTATTCATTATTTCAATATCCTAAAATGTTATACTGTGATTGAAATGTGTAAACTTTATGTTTCCTTTATGCATGTTTTATGTGATACGTTTATGTTATGGTTCTTGGGAATTTTTATGAAAATGGGTGGTTCCGTGATAAACTAAGGGCGGGTGAGCCCGATATAGCTCTCTAATGCATTGGGTAACGTGAAGGAGTTAAATGTTAAGGTTTCTCTGAAGAGATTCAGGGAATATACTGTGATGGGTATTCCAAACGTAACCAAGAGGGTTACCCCCTACGTTAGAATGTTATGAATGCCTCAAGTTACCTTTATGCCTTATGATTTCTATGTTTTATTCATGATTTGATGAGGTATGTTAAAGTGCTTATGTTTTATGAGTAAAGTATAATTTTATTAATTCTTATGTATACATTTACTCATGTTCCCTTTCCGTATTTTTATATCCCTTATTGAGCTTTTTATGCTCATCCCAAATTTTTGAAATGTTTTTCACAGGTCAAGGGAAAGGTGCATGTTATGATGATAGTGTCAAGGAAGTGTCAAGAAAGAATCCATGTTTTATTTTAAATATGTTTCTGTTGATGGGAAAAAACTAATTCTATCTTTTTATGTAACCAATTTGTTTAAATGTGGAATGTAATTCATGATTTATGATCTAATTCTCTAAAAATCTAAACCTGAAAAGATCCTAAATGTGAATTACTCATTTAATTCAATATTAAGTAAGGTTTAAGGCTGGGGCCTTATAATAGGAGCTTTAGGAACTGTTACTTCCACTGATGCCTAGTAGAAAACACGACCTACCAACACCTTCTCGAGTCACTGTTGGCCTCCCGTTCCACCACAGTTTCTTACTGTGACTCACTATCAACACCAGTAATAGAACCAATTGAAGTTAAAGTGGAGTAAATTCATGATGCAGTAGAAATAAAAATTACTATCAAAAGGAAAATCAAATCAATAAAACACACACCAGTAGAAGATTTGAAGAACGAATAAGTGAAAACCTATGCGAAAAAATCATCTTCAGGAGAAGAGTGAATAACATTGATTCAGTCTGAAAACTTGAAATCAACTCAGTCAAACCAGGAATCAATTGAAAACCTCAAACCAACAATTTGAACCTCACCATATCTGGATGATCATAGGGGAGCCTCCTCCAATTTCGAAGCTGAACTCGAAGCCCTAAACCCTCTGCACCTGGCCCTACCAGACGACACAAACAGGTTGTGTGACACAACAGCAGGTGGAAGGAGGAGGAGGCGATGTGAGACCTTTTCTGGATGGGTTCGGTCGTAGGTGCAAAAGGAGGATGGATGGGAGGGAGTATTTTTCGCAAGGGAGAAGAGGGATCAGAGAAGTAGAGGGGTTGGGGAAGATTAGGGTAGAAAAGAGGGAGTAGGAGAGTTTCTATAGGCTGTCGAATCGAATCAGTCGAGTCGAATCATGAGGGAAGGAGGGAGGAGAGGAGGGTATTAGGTCTTCTTCATCATGAAGGGAAGGTCTCCATGGGCATGGGGAGCAGAGGAGAGAGCGAGTCTGGGTGGGGCCGCGAGTCCGCGAGTGAGGCAGAGAGTGGGGAGAAAAACAAATTTAGCTGGCATCGGGACACGGGTCAGGTTGGGTCTAAATGAATCCAACCCGTGACCCGACCCAACCCATGTACGGGTCGACCCGAACTGAACCTGACCCTGGTTTTTCTTGTGTGACCCGACCCAACCCGACCCAACCCGGTTGGGTCGGGTCGAACCCATCGGGTCGGGTCGGGTCTGGACACCCCTAAAACAAAGAGTTTATTTTCATAGGATTCCACTTTAGAGATAGATAGGTAGACATGAAACCATATGTGAAATTATGTACTTATGTGACATGGAATTTCAATACGTTTAAATAGTTAGGGCTATTACCACTTTTTACCACAAGGTAGAAACGTTTGGGTGCCATCTGCTCAGTGACAAACAACATCATAATTTCAACACCAGGAATGTATCCGAATCTATACGTAGGTTAAAATCTTAGAAAAGAATTTTTTTTTCAAGTAAATAGTCTATAACCACATTTATAACTTCATACCTATTCGATTCATGGACTGAAGCAAATCTAATTATACAGGAATATCCAATGAATTGACACAACTGGTGGTTTAAGCACCTATTGAGTTCCTTCCAAATGGGTTCCTCATACACTAAATAGTATACTATACTAGAGAACCTATGTCAGTTACTAGTAAGGTTATATTTTTATAAATTGATTTTAATCATCCACTCATATTTATTTATAATTTTTTTCTTTCCATATTCTATATACTTCCACCATTAATACTAAATGAATCGTTGGAGTGGATTTATCCTAGTCCCGCAACCTTGGACCGATTCCCCCAGCTGGTATCATAAGATGGATTGAACTGCTACCCACCATTGGAAATTATATATGGAATACATAATAGTGGAAGTCATTAAATCAATCCCACCACCCCATCATATATAAATCATGGGGTGGTTTCAGAAAATGAACCATGAAATTGATAACCAGTCACCTTTGGACCTAAACCCTTCACATTTACAAACTCAACCCCCAACTAATATATGCGTATTTATATGAAATTTAGATGTTTGATATACTATCCAATCCAATTCTAGAAATGATCAATAGCATATCCCCATGGATATTCTCTCTAGAAACCCATCCATTTCATAGGGAATCTATTACCTCCTATAAACACTATTAAAAAACTATAGGTGACCTCCACCGTATACTATTTTGGAAAGTTGTTATTACTCTTATAATAGTGATGATTTAAAGTCCAAACACTAGCAACAAGTATAGCATGCTTTTTCATCAACTTACATTGTTAGTTAAGTATACCTCTCACCATCGAGTACCCCCATCAAAAAAAGAGAGCTAACAGACTAAATCAGTCAACATTTTTAACCACCCATTGAAACCCTCATTTACTAATAAATATCCCTGTGGAAACAGGATTGAAATAGTATACTCATGTCTGGATTATCTATTTTGATAAAACTACAGATATAGTATCCAAGGCCCTATAATATATCAATATATTATCCCACTACTGACAACACCATCATTTTCATATTGGCAGTTCCATGATGGAATCACCTCATCACTTTAGTGGACCACTTATAGACCCATAATGTTATTAGTTAGAATCCTCCACTAACTAATGTTTTATGAATATTTTTATAATCTATATGGTTACTTCCAAATTTACTTACTGAACAAGCTATGATACCCCAACTTCCTTATGCGTAATGATAGTTTCTTGGGGACCTTAGCAGACTATCTACACTCTTTCCCTATTAACAGTAGGTCTCATCCCCACACCATCTTTCTTGTACTGGTGATACTAGTCTAGTATTTTAATATAGTACCCATAGATTCAAACACCTCATATAATCACATACCCATTTCCAATAACAAATAACCAACACCATCTACCTCAAACCCTTTCAATTGTAGGTACTCAGTACTGAAATCACTTTAACAAAACAACTTATTCCTAATCTAGGTTGGCCTATCACCCTTTTCCATCCGTTTTACAAATATTTTTCCACATATGTAGTCTTGGTCCACCACATAAAACTTGAAAGTGACCCCATACCTAAGGCTATGTTGATCATTTTTAGGTCCAAAGGAAGCATATCCTAATGAAGAGTATATCTATGACATAGTAGATATAGACACATGTCCTATTAACTCAATGAACCATTATAAAAAAATTATACCATTTTGAATTGAGATACTATCCAACCACTCAAGTTTAGCTAGTTTTTGTCTTATAATTGTTATTCTACTCATTTCTTTTAGTGTGAAAACACCATCAGAATTGGGTATCTATTTCACAACCATCATAATGTAGTTGGTTATCATCAAAATTCTCCCCAAGTTACTTATTGGGATATCAATGTCATTGATGAATATGGTATTTCAATCATTATAGAGTGTGATTCCCCATGTTACTGTAGGTAGTCATGGAAAATATAGAATTCAAACATACAACATACTGCTTCTTGGGGGATTCACTCTTAATGGATATGATGATTTTCAATGCTTTCACCATTTTCTATAGATCATTTAAAACCATTGAAACCAAAATTTAATCTTCAACCTAATATCTTTATTTAACGGGGAGATATTCATATTACATCTAATCATAGTCATTACTATTCCACATGACCTAGATTTTCCCCTTAAAATTTGAACTATGAAATGTCTGACCCATAGGTTGATAGGTTCCCATGAACTGGTCGATTCTGACCAGTCACTTGATCACAGTAACCCAATGGTTCCAGATCACTACTAATATAATGTTATTTATTAATTGAGTAGATGGAGAAAGTCAAAATTTTCCATTCATTCTGATCTGTAATCCCAATTCAATCACCGATGAATCCCATACCCATTCAATTGAACATTATATGTCTTGTTTAATGTTATATGAATAAATTTATATCTTATATCCTAATTATACCATCCCACCCAATCACTACTATCTGTTCTTGGTTTTCACCCCCATGGACTATTGGTTGATGATGTGGTGGGTGAAAATTTCACTTAGAGATTGATCACCCACACTAGTAGTGTATGCCCTATTCCCCATTTTGTCTAATGGATGAATACAAGAAACTCATTTGGTTTGAGTCCTATGATTAACCATCCACTAGTATACTATCCAATGAATCATTTAAAGGCACACATGAAAGAGCCCCCACCCATTTACCACCAGTCACATTCTACCAACTGCTAACCTGTAGGTTTAGAAGGTCCCCTATTGTCCTCAATTTCCTAAATGGTGAGTGAAATATTATAACCCTCGATACATATGTAAATTTTGGATCTAATAGTTGAAACTATAGAACCCCAAATGAGTAGCTATATCCAAGATATGGTGTTGTTGTTTATGGGTGATAACAACTTCAATGTAGCATGCATCACCCCATAATTCATCCTACGAACTCATTGGGATACATCATGTATCCTAGTGTTTGATGTTTACCATACGAGAATGAAACAACATCCCCCATGATTCAGGAGTGAGTGAGCCAACCAAGTTAGCATAGTAGCTGGTATAACCATGTCATATGTTCACCTTGAACCATCCGCAATGCATGAATGAACCCAATTAGATGGGGAACTAGAGAATGGTGTCAAGTAACCTTTTTTCCACTCCCCATAAATCATTAGGTCTATCATTCATGGAGTTGGATGAAATACTATTAGAGAGAAACCCCATACGACCTATTTTTTATCTCATAAAATATGTTGAAAATGCCCTTCCAGAGATATACTGTCTATTACCCAATAATACCAATATCATTTTAGGTAGAAGTCACTCATGATACCCCTAATATTATATTATCTAGACATCCTGAATCATGAAAACATATACCCCAATATAGCCTAAAATAATTTCATCGACCTGATTAATAATAATGAACTCACATAGCTCTCCACCATTTGGAATGCATTTAAGTATTCCAGTGCTCAGAATGATGAGGTTTTATAGTTGGATATTAGAACCATCTATGAAGTTGAATTGAAATTTGATATCACACCATCCCATCATCAATTTGATAGTTTATGATCATGATGAAACTCTAGCACTCAAGAAACATGGTCCCATTCCTTTATTTGAATAGATTACCCATGGAGTTGAATGGCCTTGTTCATGGAATCCTTCTATATGGACCTACCCCCTGGTTCCCTATATACTAAACTGTAGGATCACCTAAATTTTTATTTATTATTACAAGTTTTTAGGTACCCAAAGTCTATCTACAATTAAAATAGTGATACACAAGGAGGACCTTGATCTATCAATTCTATCCATCCATGAGTAGTAATACCTACAAAGATAGCTCATGACCACCTTCCCTTTTCCCATGTTCATGAAACCTCTGAACGGAGACTAAAAAATGGAATTATTTTTCAATAAAATGACCTTCTATCTATTAATATATATAGAATAAATAAGATTATTCATTGGCTTCCTCAAACATTTACTACCTTCTAGACCGCCAAGCAAAGCCTAGGTTGTTATGACTAGTGGAATTGGAGCACAAACCCTTGGGGGAAGCAATCAAAGTGGCATATTTGGGGTGATAACAGGAAATGTATTTCACTTCTCTAGGACCAATATCACCCATACCTATTCCACCATAAATTTAATGGTGTTGGTATGTGAAAATTTAGACCATAATTTGATGTGATACTTCAGTGATACCTCCCTAGAAGTGTATACTACGAGATCTAATCATAATTCCTGAAGTCAATGGTGTACTAGTGCATGGTTTTCCATAAACATAGTGAGATGAATAAATGTGGGGGAAGTGATAAAGCTGGATTAATATAATGAAATGGTCATGGATGATACCTGTAAAACACACCAAGTATTTAACTAGTCAGTGGTAGTTGGGAAACCATGAAGGGCCTTTTTGTTTGGATGTGTGATCACACTTATGTGAGAATATATATGAAAGAACATGTTCCTATAATCTTAGATTAATTAATCATTAGGAAAATTTAGGCAGATCTGTAAACATAAAATGTACTCCTCTGGAAAATTATTAGAGTCAGGTGATACTGAAGTGACTTGGGAATAATGGTTCCCCATTGGAGTGTGGTTAGACCAACCATGACATGTGATCCTAGGGTTTTTTTTTCCACTTACCCATTTAGTATAATTGGGTATGGGAGGCCCCATATCAATGGAACACCCAATGGATAACTTCATACACTAACTTGTACCACCACCAAGCTATGTGTGGTATAAAAGATCACAAATGAGTTGATTTTTTTGTGTGATTTTGGACTATTGAGTATTTGAATGGATGGAAGGTAGTTTTTTAGGGCTACTATTTCTATTTCTTGAGTGGCTAATGGACAAGTCATGAAGCCCAGTTCACACTCTATTCCATCTGATTCTATTTTATTATAATAGAGAGATCATATAACTAGTGTTGTGATACCAGTGAACCTATAAATAGTGGAACATAGCTTCCAAGGATCCAATCAAGTATGCTTGATATTTGAATTCGATACATAGGAAGGGATAGTAAGGTGGGACTAGAATACATGATGTCTTCAAGCTTCCTGTATGATATTCCTTTTTTCCCTCAATCAATTGAACTATATGTATCATTATGGAGTTGGTGTTGGATTTTATTTTCTAATTAGGGTCCACATATCACCATATCATACAGTTTCCATGGTACTCAAACACCCCACATTCTATATGAAAATTTCCATCATTATTACTCTAGTCTAATATCCCTATGATAGAGGGATACAGTTTCATATTGTATCAGAAAACCCTACATGTATTGGAATTTATGTTTTCATCATAGAACACCCATATAATGTCACAACCCATCCCAGAGGGTCCTATGTTGTGACTACCCCAAACCCACCTCTAATAGGCTATGGGATAGTGACCAGTACTGAGTAGGCATATGCCAAAAATGGGAGGTATTTTCCTAAGTATCTGTACACATACACACATATCCAAGCCCAAACTTATTAAATTTAAAAACACTAAGTAAACAAGCATGCATACCACTAGGATACCAAAAACATAGTACGATAGAAGAAAACTAAAAAGTAAATAGAACCAGAATACAAGCAACCCAAAAAGGGAGTCTGGAAAAGTGAAAGTACAAGTTCCTGAAACTTATCCATAAAAACCCTCCCTAAAGGGTAGGTATAAGGAAAACTATCTGAAGCCGTAGGAGCACTCCCCAACTGTTTGGTCTCTCTAAGCACCACCTGGTCCTAGTCCCTGTCAAAGCATCGATCATCTGTACAAGACACGACACGTGTGGGAAATTCCCATGTAGGGATGAGTAAAACCATACTAAGTAGGACACCCCAAAACCATGAAGGAATACAATAATAATTTCATGAAGTATACCATAAGGAAATACATGGAGTATACCAATAAGAAAATACATAGTCATCTCACACAAGTATAAGTATAATTTATGCAAAAAAATGATTATCTAATGTAACCCACAAAACACCCAGTATCGATAAGACACGTAATCCTGATAAGACACTCAATCCTAATAAGACACATAGTCTTGGTAAGACACATAGTCTCAGTATGACACATAGTCTCGGTAAGACATGTAGTCTCGAAGTAATATAGTCTCAAGGTCACAGCTAGCCATATGATTCTACTCATAGTGTGTTCTTTTTGGGAGAACCTACTCCTCAATCCATTAGGTAGTATGTGAACTTCCACAAAAACTCAATTAGAGTATCTCAAAAGGACTATATCATTTCAAGGATCCCAACTACACAAATGTCTCATCAAACAGAAACATGTTTTGAAAGTTACTGTTGTTTTTTATAAAAAGGTTTGACCTTAGTCTAGCTCGGGTCTGATCCAACCCATTAGACCAAGACCAACCTAGTCTGGTTTGGTCCAAACCGGCCTGGCTCACTTGGATCGGCTTGCTGGGTCTAGCCTGCTGGGCGGCTTTGAGTGGCCCGACTCCCTTAGTCTGGCCCGTACTATGGGCCAACTTTCTATTCCATATTCAATCTTCCCCAAATGCATGCCTCCCCTATCAATGTGGTTCCATGTCACTTTCCACATGGCTAGCTCGCCGCTTACACCTTCCCCATGACCTCACTACCGCCACGAGCTCCATGCAGCCGCCTAACCACATCCCCCCTCATGGGATCGATCGCCATCATCGCCTACTCCCACAACCTGGACCGGCTAGAGCCATCGTGCATCGGCAGTCACCGCCACCTATGTTGGCCGGTGGCGCCGCCCCTCCCGATGGACACCAGTAATCTACTAATGCTGCCTTTTTCTAAATGGAGACAGATCTGTGATCTTGTGGTGAGATATTTACTTCCTTGTTCCCCAGTCCATCTTTCCATTACTCTGGGGTTCTGATCACACTCAGAGCCTCTCAAAAAGTTGAGTCGTGACCACAAGGGTTCAACAGAAACGAACTCCAAGAACGAGGGGTAAGTAAAGCAAAAAAAAACACCAAAAGGATAGATCTTTTATTTTGTTCATGTTGGCCTCAATTAATCCTTGTTAGAAGTATTAATGAAGAACAAATATGTAAGAAATAACACATATTATCTACACTTAAATCCCCACAAATCAATCCCATCCCGCAAGCTATCAAACTACGGATCAACCTATTTGTGGTTTATTCCGAGTTATTCATCTAATTTAGAAATGGGTAAAGTTCACAAAGAAAACAACACCCTACCTGGAGTTTGGATTGGTCATTGAGGAAGGGGGAAGCTGCGTCATCATTGTTCGTCGCTCTATCGGTCTTAGATCCCAATTATAATCTCTGACCCATCATCTCTATTGATAAAAATTAATTCTCTTTATCTCAAGGGAATTATAGGGTTATGGTAGTGACCATGGATTCCTGAAAAACATGAATATAAATAATATGAGTTGTTGCGTTGAAATAAAATATTTTTATTAAATATTTTATTACTGATACATCCAAAAACTAATTTTTACGTCCGACCCACGCCGTTTTATGTTAGGTCCCTCATAATGTAAAATCCCTTATTTTAATGTAATGGTGCCATTATATTTCTAATTCGTTCACCCTTTTATATGTTATTCCACTATTTTAGGAAAATCATTCTTTCACTTTATTAAAAACCGACCATTTTTCAATGAATTGTTCCTGGTACACCAGACCTCAAAATCACATGTCGTCTCAGCACTTGGTCTTGGAATTTTCCCAATTAATTTATAAAAATAATACATAAAATTTTTGAGATGTTACACTATCATCACATTAGGTATTTACGTCCCTGAAATGAAAAAAGTCTATACAAACAAATGAGGATACTGAGCACAAATATGATCCTCCCGCTCACAATTACTCTCCTAGAGATTCCCGTGCTACCACTGTTTTTGAAATAGAGGAATAAACCACCCTAAAAGGATTATCTCCTGTTGATCCTCAATACCCACCAGGTACACTACAAAATCTGCCCCATCATCAATTTCCAACTCACCCTAGTTAATGATGTGTGATGAATCATGCACACATCTTCTCAACTGTGACACATGGAAGACGTCGTGCACCTGCTCTAACTGTAGAGGTAGAGACAAATGGTATAACACCCCACTATAGTATCAATAAAGGGCTGATGAACCTCAGATATAACATTCCACCAAGGCCAAATCTCTACATCCTACATCGAGGAGAGACCCGAAGAAACACGTCATCTCTCTCCTTGGACTCCAAAGTCCTCCATCACCAGTCATCATAAGACTTATGACGACTCTGTGCAGTATTTATATTCTCTTGGATGACCTCCACCTTCTCTTTAGTTTCCTGCACCAACTCCTAGCCCATGAGTGCTGACTTTCCTGGGTCCATCTAGCAAAGTGGTCACCTGCCAGGTCGCCTGCACATGTCCTCTAATGGTGCCATACCGATGGTGTAATGTTAGCTGTTATTGTATGAAAAATCCACTAGGAGTACATGATCCTACCAACTGTGGCCAAAATCTAGGATGAAAGCACTTATCATGTCCTCTAGAACCTTTATAGTCTGATCAGTATGACTATTAGTCTGTGTGTGAAAAGATTTTCTCAAGCGCAGTTGAATCCCAAACACCTCATACAGTCCCTTCCACAACCAGGATATAAAGTGAGCATCACGATCTAAGACCATAATCAATGGAACTCCATGGAGTCAAACTATATACTGCATGTAGAGGCATCCCAAGATCCCTACTGAACTCTACTCTCTAATTTCTAGGAAGTTGACCAATTTGGTGAGTCGGTCAACAGTCACACAAATGGTATTGTGCCCCATAAACGTTTGTGGTAACCCTTTCATGAAGTCCATTAATATCCCATCCCACTTGTACTCTAGAACCTCAAGGTATTAAGTCAAACCCACTGGAACCTAATGCTCATCCTTCACTTGCTGACAAGTGAGGTATCTAGAAATGAAATATGCCACTGCCTTCTTCATCCCTGACCACCAGAACTGATATCAGAGGTTCTGGTGCATCTTATCCACATGAGGGTGTACCTATAAATGGTATGTATGGATCTCCCTCATAGATCCTCCCTTAATTCCACTGATACAACTGTGCATCTTATTATAAGAACTATGTGCTCCCTACCATTCAAATATCCATTAGGGGCATTCCCTATGGACATATGATCACATAACGTCTCACAGTCAGTATCTCCGAGCTATGCCCCCATGAATCACTATAAGAGTGGAGGGGTGACAACCATTAACTAGAGGTAATCTACTCCATCTCTATCCAAAAATGATATCTTCAATGAGGTTAACTAATATGACACCTCGTTCAACAACTTAGAACTCGATCTCCTGATGAGAGTATCTCTCACCACATTCCCCTTCCCAAGATTATTGATAATATCAAAGTCATAGTACTAGAGGAATCTATCCATCACCTTTGTCTCAAGTTCAAATACTTACGAGATAAGATATACTTGAGACTCTTGTGGTCATAGTAGATGACAAACCACTCGACTATCAGGTAGTGTCTCCACATCTTCAATGTGAAAACTACTATTGTTAACTTAAAATCATGGGTTGATTGGTTCTCCTTGTGTGGTCTCAACTAGAAAAAATCATAGGAAATCACTGCTTTCCCCTACACCAGGACACAACCAAGCCCAATTCCTGATGCATTGAAGAACACCACCTACTCGAAACACTCCAATGGAAATCTTAAGATGAGAGCACTCGTCAATCTCTGCCTCAACTGTTAAAAACTCTCACAGAACATCTCTATCCACATGAAAGGTTGTTGGCCATTAAGGGTGCTGCTACTCTAGAAAATTCAGGTGCAAACCACTGATATTTCCCATCCAAACCAAGGAAAATTCACACTTTGGTAACACTATTGGGTGGCTCCCAAGAAAGAACCATCTTGATCTTCACTGGATCCACTGCAACTCCATCCTCTAAAATGATGTGTCCTAGGATGTCATCAATGAAGACCACCACGAACTTGTCTAAGTAAGGATTAAATATCCAGTTCATGAGTCCCCTGAACACTGATGGGGCATTATTAATGCCAAATGGAACCACCAAGTACTCATAGTGGACATATCTACATTTGAAGGTCGTCTTCGGTACATCCTCATCCTGTACCCATAGTTGGTGATAACCCGATATGAGGTATATCTTGGATAACCACCGAACCCATTTCAACCAATCTAAGAGGTCATCAATCCTCAGTAGTGGATGCTTTTCCTTCATGGTCACCTGGTTTAGGAAACTAAAGTCAACACATAACCTCAAGATCCCATTTTCCTTCCAAGAAATATAAATTGGGGCTACCTAGGGTGAAACACTGGGTCTCTTGAAGCCCTACCACTGCAAGTCCTCCAAATTTACCCTCAACTCATGAAGCTCTGCGGGGGCCATCAGATACGAAGGTGTAGATATCAATGTCATTCCAAGTTATAGATCAATGAAGAAGTCTACCTCCCTATGGGGAGGTAATCTGGGAACATCCTTAGGAAATACATCCTCATACTCCACCACAACTACAGGAAATTGAGGACTCCTATTATCCATTGTACTGAGGGTGAGGCTAGCCAAATGATGGGTAATCTATTTCACCCTCCTATGAGTAAGTTCAACCTACACTACACGCATTACCTTTTCACCAACAAAGGAAGACATGGTCCCATTATAGTGGACACACTGCACTTTGAACCTAATATAGTCAATCTGATCATGAACTGTGGATAACCAGTCCATACCGAGAATGAAATTGTAAGGCCTCGATGCCGCTACCAAGTGACCCCAACCATAAATATCACCTCTAAGAGTAAGTTCACACTATCAACACCAATGTGTGATCATTTAATCCTCTCTCGTAGTAGTCTCTAAGTGTAAGGGTCGAGTTAATGGTTCCATTAGAATCTTTGAGTCTCAAACAAGGGTTGTGGTAGGAAAAGAATGACTGGAACCTGTGCCTATCAAAACTAGAGATAGGGTGGAAAAGATGCATATTATACCTCTAATAATCCCTAAAGAAATGGGGTTATATGCCTCTACCACCTATATCTATCCTCATCCTTTTCCACCAGCTCCCTGAGCCTGGTGTGGACCACCTGTGGGTGGTGGTGGTGGTAATATGTCAAACCTCTGCCCACCTCATACTTCTATGCCTATTACTCTTCCACGTCCGCCACCCTGTGGACCACACTTCGATCTCCTCAACCTCTAACTCAGTGGTCCATCGACCATCTCCCAACCATCCGTATGATGGGTTGGGAAATTTTGTACCAGATTTCCCCAACCGCCACACGAATAACACACCTTGTCCTTCAGCTGACTCACTCTGCCCTCGGGCCCTATCACCACTGATAATCTATCCTAGGGTCATCCTCTAGAGTGACTAAACCTATTGGGTCCCTGTGACTATTGTGGGCTACCTACCACTGAAGAATCATCTAACTGATTTTTGGTGGTAGCTCCCACTATCGGTGTCTTCTCTGCCAGAAATCTATCCACTAGTAGAGCTCACTCGAGTACCCCAACATATGTAGGAATGCTTAGGTATATCATGGATTCCATAATCTCCTAGTGTAAGCCCTGTTCAAAGGTATGATTCTTAAAGAATGGGTCTCGTACCATATCCATGGAGTAGTGAGACAGATCAGTAAAACTCACCGAGTACTCTTCCACTGTCTGAATGCACTACTATAGATGCAGAAGCTCTTTTATGTGCACCGAGTGTAACATAGCTATAAAAAACTCCTCTATGAAGTTACACTCGAATTATTCCCAAGATAGGGTCATCTCATCATGTGTATGGGTCACTAAGAACCACCTCTATCCAATACTCAGATACCTAGGGGTCTATCTCACCCTGAAAACTAGGAGTTCGCTGCCTCTAGAACTCATGAAACGCACTCAGCTTGTGTGAATCATCAACCAATAGCATTGGTAGTGACTACTTCTTGATGGGTGGTGGTACCACTGGTAAACCACACAGAGGTTATATCTTCGGTACATGTCCTTGTATTGATGAATCATCTCTAGGAGGATCATCCTTATGATCACACAATGGAATCCTGGATGACTGTCTATGTGGAAGCATCCTAAAATAGAACAAGATGTTCCATGATAAATAGAGTATAACTGGTGAGATGACTCAATAAGGACATGAGAACACACCCAAATCCTATATGATTCATGTAACATTGTTTTCCTTGCAACCAATGTTTTCATGCACCGATTTAAAACGTAGAATTCAGAATCTTGGTGTATGGATACATCGGCCACTACACCAACACTGGATTCCCTGGCCTGAAATCCAAACTCGAAACACTTAACACTGTTTCCCCAAACCAATATCATAGACCCCTTGTCCTTATTTAGAATGGACCACCTCTGATAAAACTCTATCATGACCCGTCCCAAAGGGGGCCATATCGTGACTACCCTAAGGCTACCTCCAATAGGTCAGGGGATGACGACTAGCACCAAGTAGGCATATCCCAAAAATGGGAGGCATTTTCCTAAGTACCTACACACACACACACATCTCCAAGACCAAAATGCAGAAATGTAAAAACTCTAAGTAAACAAGAATGAATACCACTAGGATACCAACAACAGAGTATGATAGTAGAAAACTAAAAAGTAAACTGGGCCATAATACAATCCCACCCAAAAAGGGAGTATAGAAAATGAAAATACAAGTTCCTAAAACTCATTTGTAGAAAACCCTACCTGAAGGGTAGGTATAGGGACAATTTTTTGAAGATGTAGGATCACACCTTGATTTTTTGGTATCTATAAGAACCACCTAGTCGTGGTCCACCTAAGACACCATCAAAGCATCAATTGTCTGCATAAGACACGAAACGTGTGGGGAAATCCCATGAAGGTGTGAGTAAAACAATACTCAGTAGGACAACCCAAAACCATGAAGGAATACACTAAGAAATTCAAAAATTATACCAAAAGGAAATACATAGATTATACCACTAAGAAATTACACAGTCAACTCACGCAAGTATAAGTCTAAAGTATAGAAAATAGGATTATCGGACGTAATCCAAAAAAATACCCTGTATTGATAAGAAATGTAGTCTAGATGAGACACTAAATAAAGATAAGACACATAATCTCAGTAAGGAATTTAGTCTCAGTAATACACATATTCTTGGTAAGACACATAGTCTCGAAGTCACATAGTCTCAAGGTCACAGCCATCCACAAGATCCCACTCATAGCACACTTGTTCTGGCAGAACCTACTCCTCAAGACATTAGGTAATATTTTAAATTCTACAAAAACACACTTCAAGTATCTCTAAAGGACTATCTCATCTCAAGGGTCCCAACACCGCAATAGATCATCAAATTGACACAAAGTTTTGAAGTTACGGTTTTTTTTTGCAAAAGGTCCGACCTGAGTCCGATCTGACTTGCTAGACCCATTTAGGACCACTTGTCTCGGTCCACTGGACTTGGCCCAAGTTGAGTTAATAAGGTTCAATTTTGAATTTTCTATTCCTTTATGTTTTGAAAATAACAAACATTGTATCTTAAGGAAAATTTATTTTTCCATAAGATTTATCTTAATAAGGAAAATTTTCCTCCCCCAAGGAAAATTTATCCTTACCATGTTTTCATTGTTCATATCATAGTATTTATAAATCTAAATCATTTTTTTTATAAGTGAAAAATTTGGTTTCATATTAAAAAACCTTGGAATCCTATAAATACTTGGATATAGAGCATTCTGTTTCAGAATCTGAATTCAGACTTCGAATTCTCTAAATTCAGACTCTGAGTTCTCTGAATTCAGACTCTGAATTCTTATGAATTTAGACTCAAAGTTCTCTGAATTCAGACTCCTAGTTCTCTGAATTCAGAATTCTAATTCTTATGAATTCATACTCCGAGTTCCCTGAATTCAGACTCTAAATTCTTATGAATTCAGACTTCAAGTTCTCTGAATTCAGACTCCGAATTCTTATGAATTCAGACTCCGAGTTCTATGAATTCAGACTCTGAATTCTTATGAATTCAAACTCAAAATTATTAGGAATTCAGAATCTGAATTATTATGAATTTGGAATCCTAATTCTTCAGAATTTAGACTCAAAACTCTTCAGAATTCAAACTTTGAACTCTTTAGAATTCAGACTCCAAACTCCTCAGAATTCAGACTCAGAATTCATCTGAATTCAGACTCAGAATTCATCTGAATTCAGACTCTGAATTCATTAGAATTCAGGTTCATAATTCTATGGAATTCAGGTTAAAAATTCTCTAGAAAACAGAATCCGAATTTCCATATATTATAGACACCGATTTTTATTTTGTGTAGACTCCGAACTTTTATTTTTTCCTTAGAATCTGAAAAATATATTTAGTTAAGCAACTATTTTTTTCTTACCCCTGTTATAATTATGAAATGATGTCATACAATTTGTTTCTAACTTACTGTTGTTTGAGTGACATGTGTATAGGTCCCTTTGAGATTAAAGGAAAAATTTGACCACTGGAGGAGGGAGCCGACCGTTGGAGATGTGCCTATAAATAGAAGCTCATTTGAATGAGCTCACAAATTTTGGATGACTGTTGAGAATGCTAGAGACCACATACTGTTGAAGTGATTTCTAGAGAGAGATACTCTCATGCTTTGTGCATAATGAACATCTTGTTCAGCTTACTTTGTGTGACTCCGAATGTTGCTGAGTACATTTGAGGGCTTTCGGGGATAGAAAGGCAGAGGTATCGACTAACATAAAGTTCGAGGACTTCCTTGGTGAGGAAGACAGTGGTTCCAACTACCTTGAAGTTTGAGGGCTTGTAGGGATAGCAAGACAGATTCTGATATTCCTATCGAGGGATTACCCTGGTGTGGGTAAGACAAAATTTCTTGAAAGTATAAATCAAGGGGCCTTTATCCAAGTTTGTTGGATACCCTACTCTTTGGGTTAAAAGATTTCATGCTTTTTACTTGTTTTGTTTCAATTTTATTTCCACTACATTTTTATTAATAAGGAAAGTATAACCATCTTATACTTCCTTGTATTTTTATACCCTGATTAGTAAGATTCTATATGCTTTAAGGTAGAATATTTTAATTGTAAACTTTTCTTAAGTTTTATTTTTAGAACCATATTTCCAGAACCTAGTAAGATTGTAGAACTAAGAGGTATTGTGAATTTACCTTGTTTAACTTTGTTAAAGATAGTTTTTCTTAAAGATAAAAAAGAAAGTTTTTATTCCAACTTTAAATTTTCCAAAATAATTTTTAAGGTATACAATTCACACCCCTCTTGTATATTGAGAATATACATTCTTATTTTGATCCTACAATTGGTATCATAGGAGGTCTCTAAAATACTCATATTCACATATAAGTTTTCTTTCTCAAGTTTTCATTGTTCATATTTTTCCTTGCTTACAAAATTTTATTATTAAAAATGTTTTTGTGGAAAGATATTTTCTCTCAAGATAACAGGAATGAATGTTGGTTCTATTGACAACTTAAATCCTACTAGACCACCTATTTTTGATGGGAATGATTACAAATATTAAAGAGATCGTATGATGATTTTTTTTATCAACACTAGAGTAGATAACTTTGTTATGCTTACTGGAGGATATAAAATCCCTAACACGGAAGTTAATACTTTCACTAACTAAGAAGAGCATGAAAATCAACTGAATTACAAGGTATGCAATACTCTACTTTGTTCCATGACTAGAAATATATATAGCCAGATTTCATCTTGTGAAGCAGTAAATTGTATTTGGAAGAAGCTTAAAGTAACTCACTTTGGAACTTCAAAAAGTCATTGAAACAAGAAACGCCATGCTCAGAGCTGAATATCATGGATTCTGCTTTCCTTATGAAGAACCGATATGTAATGTACAACAAAGATTCATGAATATTGTTAATAGTTTACAATCTATGGGTGAGGAAGGATTAGATGATGAATCTCTTATGGACAAGATCATAGACATCATGCCCAACGAATAGGAATCTAAGATGAAAACTATAGATGAAAATATAAATGTTACCCAGATTTCTCTTGATGAATTATTTGGAACTCTTCTTCAAAATGAAAGCATAATGAAGAGAGATACTAATAATAATAAGAATAATAATGGAAATGGCAGTGTTTCTTCTACAAATTCAAATCATATGAAATATAGGACTCCTGATAGGATTACAAGATCCAAATATAAGAAGGTTGTTATTCAATATGAATCTAGTAGAAGTGAATCTTCAGAAAAAGAGTTAACCAATATTTCTTGAAGAATGAACAAGATTTTTGGACAAAAGAACTTTCAATCTAAATACAAGAAGAAAGAAAGAAAATACAAGAGAGACTCATAAGTCACTTTTTATGAATGAAAAAGAGTAGGGCATATAAGACGAGATTGTTCTATTCCTAAGAAAAAGGATAGAAAGAAATAAAATTTTGAGAGGAATAGAAAGAAGTAATACAAAGATAAAACTAAGAAAGTTTTAAAAGCTAATGAAACTTGGAGGGCAGTGGTGGAGACTCTTCTGATGAATCCACAGAGTATGAATCTTCTAATAAGAAGAATCTTGGTTTACTAGCCAGACTACCTATTGAAAATCATTGTCTAATGGCTAAGGTACACAATGCTGAATCTATAACCAATGTATCTTTTAATGCTAACTTTAGTGATTATAAATACTATAAATCTTTAGATGAATAATTTTCTTTTGATGAAGATAATATTTTACCTACTTGTGAAGAAGTTTCTAGATTTGCTAAAATATTTGAAAATGAAAGTTATAAAGTCAAGAAAAAAAATTCATAAGGCAAATTCTAGAATTTCTATTCTTACTAAGGAAGTATCAGATCTTTCTAAAGATATTGATAAGAAAATTTATGATTTTGAAAGTATTTCGAAAAGTATTGAGGAAGTTAATTATGAGAAGGATAAACTTTCTATGGATATTGAAAATGTAATTTCGAAGAAAAATATTTTAGAGACTATCTCTAGTTCTAAAACTAAAGTTTTTGAGGATAAAAACTTGTTTATTAAACTAAAGTCCAAATTTTTTTCCTTGAGGAAGTGTTTTTCATACTTTACTGCTGGTAAGGAAAACTTTGATAAAATGTATTCCCAAATTTGACCTCTAAGGAATCATTCTGGATTTGGTTATACCCATTCTAAAATAATTTTCAGTAATAACTATTTTGTTCATCAAAGTGTTCCATTCTACACTAAATGTCTATGTGGTGGACATTGGGAAAAAGTTATTATCTAAACAAAACACAATATTTAGGTTTTCATAAAGCTTATTTTCTAAGAAAACATGGATTTCTAAGATTTTGCTTTCTGAAATTTTAGGATCCAAAAAAGTCTGGGTTTCGAAAGTCTAACATTCTTATTTTTAGGAAAATAGAGAAAGAACCAATAAAAATACTTGGTACATGGATAATGGATGTTCTCGGCATATGAATCGTAACAAAAACTTCTTTGAAAATATTATCAATATGAAAGGATGAAAAGTAACTTTCCTAGATAATGCTCAGGGAGAAATTATTGGTATAGGTAACATTTTTCTTCTTGGAAAAACTTTGATTTCAAATGTTTTATTTTTTAAGGGTATTAAGCACAACCTCATTATCATAAGTAAGTTATGTGATGAAGGTTACCTTGTGAATTTTAGGAATGATAAGTTCTTAGTACACAATTCTAAGGAAGAGTTTATTCTTTCTACCCATAGGCAAGAGAATGTATGCACACTAAAATTAGAAGATCTTAGGACCCAATACTTACCTTTATTTAGTGCAATAGAAGATCATTCTTGGTTATGGAATTGAAGGTTAGGAAACTGTAACCTTAAGAACCTATGTAAACTCTCTAAGAAAAGACTTGTTAAGGATCTACTAGAGCTTAGATTTGATTATTCAATTTTTTTGATCCTTGTCAATATGGAATGCAACATAAATCTAGTTTTAAAACAATTAGTGAAGTCTGAACTACTTATTAATTGCAATTAGTACATATGGATCTTTTTGGCCCAACACAAACTGGAAGCATTGGGGGAAAATATTATGTATTTTTCTTAGTTGATGATTATACTAGATTTACATGGGTCTATTTTCTAGCAAAGAAATCTGAAGCTTTTTCTTATTTCAAAAGTTTTAGAGCCCAAGTTAAAAATGAGAAAAACCTTCCATTGATAACTATTCATAGTGATCATGGTGGAGAATATCAAAATTCTGATTTTGAAGCTTTTTTTAGTAGAAAAGGGATTACTCACAATTTTTTTGCACCAAGAACTCCTCAACAGAATGGTGTTGTTGAATGAAGAAATATAATTCTTCAAGAGATAACTAGAACCATGTTGAGTTAATATTCTATATCAAAACATTTTTGGGCTGAAGCTGTAAGCATTACTTGTTATACTATAAATAAAGTTTTTATTAGACCTTTTCTTAATAAAACACCTTATGAGTTATGGAATGGTAGAAAACACAGACTTTCCTACTTCTAGGTATTTGGTTGCAAATTATTAATTCTGAATACTAAAGATAATTTACATAAATTCACACCCAAATCCGATGAAGTAATTTTCTTAGGTTACTCCACAACTTCTTAGTCTTATAGAGTTTTTAACAAAAACACTTGTACTATTGAAGAAATAGTACATATCAAATTTGATGAAATTGATCCTTTTGTTTTTAAACAACCCCAACCTACATCCTCAGATGTGTTTTCAAATATTGATTTTAAACCCTTGATAGAAGATCCTTCTGATAAGGAAAATGTTTAAGAAAATGTTTCTAAGACATTTACCCCAGAAGATTTCCTACCATATGTTGACGAACAGGTTTTACAAAACCCAAATCAGTTGTTTCTAAAGAATCATCCCAATGATAGTATCATTGGTGATGTAAATCAACGTGTAAGGACTAGAAGTTCCATAAGAAATGAAGTAGAACATCTAGCATTCCTTTCTTAATTAGAACCAAAAATCAGTGATGAAGCTTTAGGTGATGATGATTGGATCAAATCCATGCAAGATGAGCTAAATGAATATGAAAGGAATAAAGTATGGACCTTGGTTGAAAGACCTAAGGAAAATCATGTTATTGGAGTAAAATGGGTTTTTAGAAATAAGTGTGATGAACATGGAATAATTGTAATAAATAAATCTAGATTAGTTGCTAAAGGCTATAATCAACAAGAAGGAATAGACTATAAAGAAACCTATGCTCCAGTAGCTAGACTCGAATCTATTCACATTTTACTTGCCTTTGCAGCATTCTTTAACTTCAAACTTTTCTAAATGGATGTTAAATGTGCTTTCCTTAATGGTTATGTTCAAGATGGAGTTTTTTTGAACAACTCCCTGGTTTTGAAGATACAAAACTTCCTGAACATGTTTTCAAACTTACCAAATATTTTTATGTACTTAAGAAAGCCCCTAGATCTTGGTATGATAGACTTACAAGATTTTTGCTTCAAAATAATTATATTAAGGGAAATGTTTATCCAACCCTTTTTATAAAGAAAGATAAGAAAAATGTTTTGATTGTTTAAATCTTTGTTGATGACATTATATTTGGTTCAACTCATCAATATTTAACTGATTCCTTTGCGGACCTAATGAAATATGAGTTTGAAACTAGTATGATGGGTGAGTTAACATTTTCCCTAGGTTTTCAAATTTCTCAAAAACCAAAAGTAAATTATATATCTCAGCATAAGTATATTAAAGATATTCTTAAAAAGTATGGATATGACAACACTAAGAGTATTAATACTCCCATTGGTACCTTAAATTCACTTGATCTTGATGAAGCTGGGAAAACAGTAGATCAAACATCTTTTAGAGGTATGATAGGAAGTTTAGTATACTTGATAGCTAGTCATCCAGAATTTATGTTTTTAGTATGCTTATATGAAAGATATCAATCCAATCCTAAGGAATCTCATTTAAAGGCAGTGAAAAGGATTTTTCACTACTTAAATAGAACTATGGATTTAGGACTCTTTTATACTTCTAGAAATGATTTTGTTTTAAAAAGTTTTTCAGATGCTGACTTTGGTGGATGTAGAATGGATAAGAAAAGTACATATATAACTTGTCATTTATTAGGATATTCATTAGTTTCTTGTTCATGAAAAAAGCAAAACTCAGAAGCACTTTCCACTACTAAAGCTAAATATATAGCAGCTGGAAGTTGTTGTGCTCAAGTATTGTGGATGAAACACACACTCACAGACTATGGTATGAGATTTACCAAAATACAAATTTTTTATAATAATACTAGTGCCATTGCCTTAAGTAAAAATCTTTCACATCACTCTCATGAAAAACACATAGATATTAGGCATCAATTTCTTAGGGATCACACACAAAAATGAGATATCATTCTTCAATTTTTCAGAACACAAGATCAACTTGCGGATATTTTCAAAAAATCTTTACCATCTGATAGATTTGAATACATTAAATAGAAGTTAGGAATGATAACCATAAGGTAATCCTCCTTATTAACTTCTTGTTTAAACCTATCTCCTTATAGTAAGAAACTCCTTTTCATAGAGGGAGTAAATTTGTTTGTTAGGTTTTCTAAATTTTTCTTTTTCTAAATTTTTCGTAGTCAAAATTTTTGTAATTAGGTTTTATAAAGTTTTTGTTTTCTAAATTTTTCATAGTATAAAAATTTTTCATAGTCAAAATTTTCATAATCAGGTTTTCTAAATTTTTTGTTTTCTAGAATTTTCGTAATGAAGATTTTCATAGTTGGAATTTTTGTAATGAATATTTTTGTACTTAAAATTTTCATAATGAAGATTTTCATAGTTAGAATTTTCTTAACGAGGATTTTTGTACTTAAATTTTTTGTAATGATGATTTTCGCAGTCAATGTTTTCAAAATCAAAATTTTTGGAATCTAATGTTCTTCAAGAAGAATTTTCCTTATTACGAATAATATTCATGGCAATCCGAAAGGTATGTTTCCTTTCCTAAGTTTTCGTAATCATTTTTCCTTGTTGGTATTTTAATTTTTTTTAAATTTTTCGGATTCACTTTTCCTTAAATCCAATTGTTCTTCTTAAAAAAAACCTCAAAAGACCGGATTCAATCAAAATCCTTCTTCGGTTATCATCTCAACAGTCAGATCTTCTCAAATAGTTTTCAACCATTGGATCAATCAGGGAAGCTGAACCGTCACTTCAATTGCCTATATAAAGGCCTCCCAATGATTATCCCACATCGATCTCCAAGCTGTTTCATGCTGAAGCTCTACCCTACCTATATAAGCCCATTCCGAACTTCTTCAAAGTTTCCTTACTTTCGAATGTCTGCCGAGGTCTCTTCTCATAAAGAAATGTTGAATATCAAGCCAATCTCTGAATGGAAGATATAAAAATAAAGTTTAGTTGATCTAAAGTTTTATGCCATATATGACTCTATCATATCTAAGAATATCAAGCTTAATGGATGGGAGTGTGTATGCATTTCAAAACCAAAAGCACAGGATCTGGTGTATCCAGAGTTATTAGTGGAGTTCTATGGGATGGTATCTTTCTTCAAGGAAGAAGGCAGAGACAAGTTGTCTTTCAAGTGTTATGAAAAGACATATTCTCTTTCTTTCACCAAGGATATAAGTTTGATTGAAATTCCTTATGAAGGGGAATTTGAGTTTTGTACTCACAAGCTACTTGATATTCTAGAAAGTTTTAATAAGGAGAAGGCCATAGATTTCCTTGGTCTTTTAGAAGTAAAGACTCCAAATATTCTTCATCTATATACGAATATAATGATTCTTTAACTATGGGTTCAAGGTTTTATAATTATGAGAAAAGGTGATAAGGATACCTTGAAGAAAAGTGACATCTACATTCTGAATTTCTTGGTGAATTTAAGAAAGATAAATTTGGTTAAGTACATTATGGTTACTATTTATAATATCAAAAATGGGAATTTGAAATCTCAAATTATCATGTATCCAGCTATTCTGTCAAAGATTATTGTTCGGTGTTTATAATCCTTCAAAATTCCTTGCAGATCTAAGTCAAGGAATTGGAAAGTCATGTTGTTGAGTAATGACACTTTCAGAAGGATGAAAGTTGGTTTTTCCAAAGAATCCGAATAATTCTATGATTTTTCTGAAGAGGAGTTAAAATCTTTGTCAAAGAAATAGGAGGTGGTTGAAACCACCAAAAAGGGTGGAAGAAAGAGAAAAGTGGAGAAAGTTGAATAGAAAGATAAAACTCCATTACATAAGGAAATTCAGTCATCACCCCAAAAAACAAAGAAAAAAATCTCATCCTGATGAAATAGTAGAAAAGTGGAGAGAAGATAATAAAAATCAGAAATAAGGTGAGCCTAAGTTTGGCTTGGACACTTCTGAGGCAAAATCCTTAAAGGAAAAGGATATTGATACTCTTGAGAAGCAATAGAAAGAGAAGAAGCATAAGAAAAAGATCTCAGAGGCTGAGATAGTTCAATTTATTCTTAAGGATGTTGAGAAAGCATCTGAGAAAATTCCGGTACCATAATCATTTTTGATAGAACCTTTACCAGAGACTCTGGGAAAGAAATTTGTGATTCTGGAAAAAGTTCAAGAAAAAAAAGTAGAAGAAGAAGAATAATAAGGGAGTGGTGATACTGAATATTTGATAAAGAAATTTGAAGATTTTCATGAGAAGTAAAGTCTCTCTGAAAAGATATCAATCTTAACTTCTAAATCCAAGTATTCAAAACTTTCTACCCCAGGGAAATATGAGAAGAGTGGAGAAGAAGTGAACAAGTTGTATGAAGAAGAAAGCTCCAACCATGATTTCATTCAGCCAAAGGGTGTTGAGGCAGGAGCTGAGAAGGAATAAGTTGATGAAGATAAAAATTTTCAGTTATCAGATAGTGTAAATGAATCACCCAATCAAGAGGAAATCATTCCGAAAGATGATAAGGGAAAACAGGTGGTAGTTGATACACCTAGAAAAAATGTGGTGAATAAGAAAGAAGTGGGTGCTTCATCAAAGAGGAAGGCAACTGAGATTGAAAAAGAATCCTCACCAACAAAAGTCTCAGATTCGGAATCATCCTCTCTTAGACATGATTTTGTAGCTCAGTCCTTGAAAAAGCTTGTTAGAACTATTACTTTATTCCCAAGCATAGACTCAAGGTGTCAAATGCTACAGCATATGTTAAATCAAAAATCATATTCAGTATCCTTGGGGATGGAGAAGTGTGTCAAACTTGTGGCTAACTTCAAAACCTTCTTCATAAATTATGAATCCCATAAAAGATCTTGCAAGAAGATGACTAGTTGTTCAAATAAAACTGTTGAAGATATGATAATTGTTGATGAGTTCCAAGATAATATCAAGGATTCATTTGAAATTGAATATGGTAAGATCAAGGATCTCACTAATTCTTTTGAAGAAAAGATATCTCTTAAAGAAAATAATCAGAAGTAGGAAGTGAATGATCTGAATGGTAAATTATATTTAATTACTCAGAGTTGGAAGAGATAAAGGGATCTCAAAATTGAGATAGAAGAAAAGATTGTTAAGCAAGAAGAAGAGTTTAAAGCTCAGGAAGAGAATATTAAGGCTCAGGAAGAAAAGATTAAAGCCTTAGAGAAGAAATATGAAGATCATGATCAGTTTCTTAAGCGCGTGGAAGAGGATCACAAGGAGCTCAAGAAGTTAAAAACCATAGTGAAGAAGCTGACGCTGAAGGAGAAGGAAGGATATTTTTTTACTTCCAAATCCTATCTTTTGTTGTATTTATTTCCTTGTACAAATTTTTTCGATCATAATGGAATTTTGGTTGCTCTTTATATATTTTTTTGTTTATTACTAATATTTCAGGTACCATATTTTCTTTTCCATTCCCAGTATTCCTTTTTGAAAATTACAAAGGGGGAGAAAGGAATGTTAAAAAGAATACTAAGTAAAGAAGAAATTTCCCTAAGTCAGGGGGAGTTCATATAAGGGGGAGTTCTTATCAATGAATATTTTCATATACAAGATAATATAAAATCTCATTCAGGAAATCAATAATACGATCCTTAGGGATTCCAAAGCCTAAGGGGGAGTTAGTCATATTCACTATAATCCATAAGTAAAGGGAGATATTTTTTATTTACAAGCCTATAAAATTATCTAAGTCCTTATATTCTTTTTAGTAAGGATGTTTGTGCTTTCCAAAAAGGGGGTGATTGTTGAGTCAATAAGGTTTCTTTATGAATTTTCCATTCCTTCATGTTTTGAAAATCACAAACACTCTATCTTAAGGAAAATTTATTTTTCCTTAAGATTTATCTTAACAAGGAAAATTTTCCTTCCCCAAGGAAAATTTATCCTTACCATGTTTTCATTATTCATATCTTAGTCTTTCTAAATCTAACTCTTTTATTTCTAAGTGTAAAATTTTCTTTCATATTGCAAAAAATCGGAACCCTATAAATACTTGGATATAGAGTATTCTGTTTCAGAATCTGAATTTAGACTCCGAGTTCTCTGAATTTAGACTCAGAGTTCCTTGAATTCAGACTACGAATTCTTATGAATTAAGACTCTATGTTCTCTGAATTCAGAATCCTAATTCTTATGAATTTAGACTCTGAGTTCTCTGAATTTAGACTCTGAGTTCTCTGAATTCAGACTCTAAGTTTTTATGAATTCAAACTCCAAGTTCTCTGAATTCAGACTCTGAATTCTTATGAATTTATACTCTGAGTTCTCTGAATCCAGACTCTGAATTCTTATGAATTCAGACTCCGAATTATTTATAATTCATACTCCTAACTCTTCAGAATTCAGACTCTGAACTCCTTAGAACTCAGACTCCAAACTCCTCAGAATTCAGACTCAGAATTCATCTGAATTCAGACTCCGAATTCATCAGAATTCAGGTTCAGAATTCTATGGAATTCAAGTTACAAATTCTCTAGAAAATAGAATCCAAATTTCCATGTATTATAGTCACTGATTGTTATTTTTCATAGACTCTGAACTTTTATTTTTTCCTTATACTCTGAAAAATAGATTTAGTTAAGAAACCATTTTTTGCTTACCCCTATTATAATTATGAAATGACGTTGTACAATATTTTTCTAACTAACCATTGTTTGAGTGACACGTGTACAAGTCCCTCTGAGATTCAAGGAAAAATTTGACTGTTGGAGGAGGGAGCCGACTGTTGGAGATGTGCCTATAAATAGGAGCCCTTTGAACGAGCTCAAAACTTTTGGATGACTGTTGAGAACTCTAGAGACCAAATGCTTTTAAATTTATTTCTAGAGAGAGATACTCTCATTCTTTGTGCGTACTAAACATCTTGTTCAGCTTGATTCGTGCGACTCGGAATGTTACTGAGTACATTCAAGGGATTCCGGGGATAGGAAGACAAAGGTGCCGAATACCTTAAATTTCGAGGACTTCCTTGGTGAGGAAGACAGAGGTGCCGACAACCTTGAAGTTCAAGGGCTTGAGGGGATATCAAGATAGATTCTGATATTCCAATCGAGGGATTACCCTGGTGTGGGTAAGAAAAAACTTTCTTAAAAGTAAAAATCAAGGGGTCTTTATCCAAGGTTGTTGGATACCCTACTCTTTGGGTTAAAAGATTTCATACTTGATATTTGTTTTTTTTCAAGTTTATTTCCACTTCATTTTTATTAATAAGAAAAGTATAACTATCTTATACTTCCTTGAATTTCTATACTCTGATTAGTAAGATTCTATACTCTTTAAAGTAGAATATTTTACTTGTAAAATTTTCTTAAGTTTCATTTCTGGAACTATATTTCCGGAACCTAGAAAGTTTGTAGAACTAAGAGGTCTTATGAATTTACCTTGTTTAACTTTGTTAAATTTTTTTTTGCTTAAAGATAAAAATGAAAGTTTTTATTCCAACTTTAAAGGTTTCAAAGGAATTTTTAAAGTATACAATTCACCCCCCTCTTGTATATTTAGCATTTATATTCTTATTTAGATCCTACAACCCGATGGGCTTAGACTGCTAGGATCAGGCCACTGGGCCTTCTAGACTGAGACCCATGGGGTCTCCTGGAGTAGCTTGGCTCCCTTGGTCCAACCTTCACTACAGGCCGACTTGTTACGCCGCACGCGGTCCGTCACAACCATGCACCTCCCCTATCAACGTGGTGTCCTGCCACATTCCACATGGCCCACTCGACTCTTCCTCCTACCTCATGGAATCATCACTACTGTGAGATCCTCACTTCCTTCCATTTGTGTACGTAGCTTCCTCACTGCACCCCCTCACGACCTCAGTCACCACTGTCACCTTTTCCCGTGGTCGACACTGCGACCTAGACTGACCAGAGACGTCATGTGCCAATGGTCACTACCGCCTGCACCGGCCAGTGGTGCTGACTCTCCCGTGGGCCACTGGTCATCCTATGATGCTCTGTTTTTCAAAATGGGGGCACATCCGCAATCCTTGGGTCATGATCTTCACAGCCTTGGGCCCCGATCAATCTTTCCATTACTTCGAGGGTGTGATCTTTCTCAGAGCCTCTTGGAAAGTCAATCCATGTCCATGAGGGTTCAACGTTGATGAACACCAAGAAAGGATGGTAAATAAAACACAAAGAATTCTTGGAGTATGGATCTTTTCCATTGTTTGTGTTAGCCTTGATTCGTCCTTGTTAGAAGGATTAATGAATAACAAATAGGAAATAAATCACACAGATTATCTCCCCTTAAATCACCGCAAATCAAGCCCATCCCACAAGAGATCGAACCATAGATTGACATATTTTTTGGTTTGTTCTGAATTAATCATCTAATTTAGAAATAGTGAAATATCACAAAGAAAACTACACCCTACCTAGAGTTTGGATTGGTCATTGACTAATGGAGAAGTTACGTCATTGTCATTGTTGAATCCTTAGATATTTGATCCATGTTTCAATCTCACATCTGTCATATTCGTTGAGAGAACTTCATTCTACTTGTCTCAGGGGAATTCCAGGGTTATGGTGACAACCCTGTATTCTTGAAAAATTCAAATATAGAGAGTATGAGTCGCTGCATCAAAATAAAATATATTTATTAAATATTTTATTACTAATACATCCAAAAACTAACTCTCATAGACAACCTATTCCGGTTGATGTTAGGCCCCACCTAAGGTAAAATCACTAATATGAACGCAATGAAACTATTGTATTTTTGATCCGGGCACCCATTTAGAAGTTATTCCACTATTTCAGGAAAAATGTTCATGTGATTTATTAAAAACTGAACATTTTTCAATGAATTGTTCGGGGAACACCAGGCCTTGGAATCACATGCCGTCTTAGCACCTAGTCTCAGAATTTTTCTAATTAATTTATAAAAATAATACATAGAAATTATGAGATGTTACATAGATCATAAATATCATATTTGATTGAACGGTCTATCAGTTTCCATTTCCCACCCTCATACCCCTTTTATTGATATCATGGACATGTGCTCCATCCTTCGCCTTATACTCCACCAGACGATGATCACCCACCAAACATCAATCTATTATATCACCAACCACTTGGGATAATAATAATACATGATATGAATTAAGGGGTCAATTTTTTATTATTATAATACGGTGATTGGAGTTTTACCTACATGAGATGTTATAAAAGAACTAGTCATATGCACTCAAAGAAGGAATTCCACCCCTATCTCATGAAAGAGGTCCCATAGAGTTGAAATGAAACCCCTTTTCAACACACTTTAGCTTGTAGATTTCATAGTTTTACTAATGCAACCTCGTCAACCTGGCCAACTCAAACCCCCATTTCAATCCATACCCAGATCTTAATGAAAATTCACATATAGGAAAGCATCTATCCATATTTTGATTCTAATTGATCCACCCATTTCAATGATCAACCTTAACTATAAACAGTAACCACTATTGAAACTTTATCTCTCTATGATAATTATGGACAGGAAAGGTGACTCACTAACACCACCATAGAAATTTCTTATGCTGGAATGGTAATTCCAATAACTATGATATATCCCACACTACCATATCTCTTTTTATATGAAATTTAATTCACAAGGGGTAGTAGTGGGAAAATATAGCAATAAAAAATAGAATCTATAGAATAATTTTTAGTTGTGGTATTGGTGTTTAAGGATTCTTGGAATTTCACCACACAACAATCCATCACCAGTAACATCCTTTTGGATAAAACTCACTTTTATATCATCTATTATATATGTTAAGAAATGTATTTAATATATATTCCAACATAAATATTTAATAGTAGGTGAAACATGCTATGATTTGGAAGAAAAATTTGGGAGTCATAATTGTAGTAGTTAGGAAAAGAAACAAGACCAAGTCAAAATGATGATGGTGACCTAATGTTTTCAATTCATATTGGTTCAACATTATCCTTGAGTATTGAGTGCAAGAATCGATATCAAATATGATGGTCCATAAAACATAGATTGAGAATTCTTGGAATACCTAGAAGATTACCAAATTATGGAATGAAAGTTCAACGAGAAAGGGATGAAGGTCTGATATTCTATGTAGTATCATGAATTAGAGTGAGTGAGTTGTGAAGTGGTTAGACCACATGGAAGGAACATACCAACAAGGTGGAATGATACAGGTTTGAGTTAAGAACTAGATCACTATTAAGTTAACAACACTCAAATATAGTATACAAAGTGATCACACACTACACCTAGAGAAGAAAAGAAGACATTCACCAATAGAGGAAATATGATATAGTCCATAGAACATCAAAGCGTTTCAACAGAATTTGGGAGACCATCAACTAATTATGAAAGAATAAAAGAAGATAATTTCATACAACTATATACTCATTTGTATATTGGAGATAATAACTATTTCCCGTTCTAATAACGAGTCAATCATATCCAAAAAGGCAACCCTAAATCCAAACTAAACATATTTGAACTTCAACCATCTGAAAATCCCCTTCAGGGAAGCTGTGTGACCCAATTGTATCACATAGATGGTATATTCATTAAAAACAAGGAAATTTCAATTTATATTAGTATAAATGAGAATACTCATGAGTCTAGGTGAAAAAAATACTACGACATCAGTTAAACTATTAGGATACAATAATGGGGATTGAAGGATGGGTATTTTTATTTGTTATAGGGTCACCATTCACATACAACTATAGTGTGAATTTTTCCATTATTATAGTAGGGTGTAATTCTATAGGTATCCTAGAGGTAGTTCAATGTCGACTAATTACAATGAGCCAAAAAAATATAGGTCATTCAAACTACCAAAAAACTAGAACAATCCCATCATCCCAACCATTAAACCAATATATGGTGTGAATAATATATCCAATACCACAATACATGATCTAGGTATGTGAATTGAAAACCTTAGTTGCAGGTGAAATTCATTTGGTCTATTGAAATCACATGTAACTTCACTAATGGGATCAAACCTACCTTCAGTACACTAATATCCAGTAGAAAATACACTACAAAAAAGAACCATGGGTTTATTAAATCTTTTAAAAGGTGGTTAAATTCAAATTAATTCATTTTCCTTTGGTTACCTTCTCTTTCATGATTCACTTTCTTCACTAATATTGATAATTTTTCATCAAATCTAGTAGAATTTTTTTCTTTGAAGAATGCATTGGTCACATCGATGACCCCATTAAGCTTGATGGGCAATGATATCTTCAAATTTCTACTTATTCTCATTAAAATATTCCTTTCTTGGTTATATAAGATATGTATATCACCTTACCCTAAGATATAAGACCATTTCATCTATTTTAAGTGCTTTTATCATAGGATATGGTTCATCCTAAGGTGTGTGATTTTTCAATCTAAGTCATTTTAATAATTGGTTATCTATATATTCCAGCCCTTCCAATGCTTTAAATGACTCTAAAAATATGAGTTCTAGGTGAATCAAACAAATTCTATTTGATGAAGGATAATTTTTTAAAGGCTTTCAATTAGAGGATTCAAAGAAATAGAGTGTCGATACCAAACTCTTTCCAAACATCAATACCCATCTTTTACCCCTTGTTCATCATCTCGACCATTCCTCTCAGACATAACATCTATTATATACCATGTTAAAGAATAAATCATAGAATATATTCTTATTCCTCCATTAATGGTGCTTTTCCTAGTCTGGTTCAAGGCCTTCTATCTCTCCATTCTATCTCTGGATTCCTATAACGATCGTATTTTTTTATTTAGTCTATTATGGAACTATATTTTGTTCTACAATGGTATATGAAAGTTCTCTTCTTTTCCCCTCTCCTAGTTATAATCTATTGAGATTTATAGAGTACTGATATTGAACATATTTTTATGTGGTTCATACTAGACTATCTGATGGGTAAGGCCTTGGTCATTCAAATACAAATAAATCCCTTTCATTCAATCAAGAATTCATCACCATTGACTGTTATCATTCAAATAAATCTACTGTATTAATTAATTTCAATGATCCATGTTTCTCTAATCTAGATAAAATCTATCCAATATAGTCTATACTCTTGGGGATAGGAAAAATCTAAGTGTCTAGTATTGGAATAGATAGAATAGACATAGAGATGGTGTGATTGAAAAAACCTCTAAATAAAAAGCCTTTTCTACCATTCCAAAAAAAGAGATTGTCAATCATGCTTTTGACACTATATTATATGTAGTTATGTCATGTGTCTTTATTATACATATTTTTGGACTCATAAATTTATCAGAAGACTATATATAGATATATATCCAGTATATAGTGCGATCATAAAAGAATCCAGCATTAAGAACAACAAAAATTAGTTAATGTTATTTGAATGACATAGAATAATAAAGGATAGAGCTTCTTGAAATAAAAGTAGGGATTAAGTGAGTTTTTATTCTTAGTCAAGTTTAAACAATCCCCCACATTGGTTTTGGATGAAATAGGGTCTTGATATTACCCTACAGGGAGTGATAAGAAGGAAGACCAAAGTGATGTGAGAGAGTATCAACCAACTAATCCTTGAATCATGGAAGAGTTTTTTGTTGATAAAATAGTCTAATTTATTGAAACTTTTCATTATTCTAGAGAAAAAGTCAGGCAATGTATCGAGTCACTCTAGTCACCGACCTCCCTAAATTCCTTTCATCACTTCATTAAAAAGGATGTATATAAGAGATATAATAAGATATAATTCTCTATATCTATAATTTACTAATTGAGTTACATTTTAAAGAGAAAGAGGGTGAAGAAATTATGATATCATGGTTGTCTTGTATAGAATTAATTTCAGTATTTAAATTCTAATTATATATAATGGCAGCACAAAAGTCCATTCATGGGACAAAATAAAGCTTAGGGATGACCTTTGACACTCTAAGTAGGAATTCATAAATTCAAAGAATAAAATTCTTGATGTTTTTTGGTATATGTTTGAATAATTATAGAAAGGGATTGACTCATCATGATATGTTAGCTTGAATAAGATCATTTAGAATTTGGGCATTCACTGGTGACTTTTCTAATATAGATCTTCTCCACCTAACAACACATATCCATCAAATGTGCCTACGCATTAATGAATAGATGTAATATCCATGAAACACTATTCAGACCATATTTAAATATATATAGAATCAGGAATCCCAAATAAGAATACATATGTTATCTTGGATGATGAATAATAGATCAATGACAATGGATGATTTGACATATTCAGAAACATACACTCATTATATTCTTGGGAAGAACCATAGTTCTGATCCCCTATCCATGATTGGGAATCCCAGTCCTCATTGGAATGAGATTCTTCATGTATCCTAGTGATCCCTGATTAGTATCCACAATGTGATTTTTTTTGGAATGACCAAGAGCTCTTCATATTTTTTCATACTTATCATGTATCTATTTAATTATCCTTCTGCATTGAGAAAACCATTGAAATAAATGCTTACCAAATGGCTTGAGGCATGGAAAATTGGAGTGAGTGTTGGATCTATTTGAATTCTCATTTCAGCATTTGAAAAAAATTATTACATATGTTACAATGTCTAACACTGCTCCAATTCATGTGGCTGAAGTATACAAGTCAAAGAAATTAGTGTTGTAGTTTTTAAACTGGTATCTCATCGTCCAACCAACTAGTTTACCAATACCGAGTGCATTTGACCGAATATAATCAAACTTAGATAATATTTTGTTGAGTTACACAATATATTATTTCTTTAATAGAGTTGGATATGTTATATGGTATACATACACCATTAGTATTGGTATTGGTATTTTTTTTGGATGGTGTTGGCAATCAAACCCAACCTTCAGAGTTTTCCCCATGGTGCATTCCCGTGTATTAGGAAAAATAGACCACTTTACTTATTCTATTGAGTTCTATTCCCATCTCTGGTGCTTGGGAATTTAGACCTATCCAGTACATACTCCCCTATATCTGTTGAAATATATCCCAGGAATTAGAGATCGACTATTTCAGTGATTGAATTTGAGTTCCAACCTTTATACACTAACTACTTGAATAGAATAATCTACTACCTCTTTTCACTGTACTTGTAGTGTCTCTATTACCCCTATTAATTGATGTGGTAGGTGTATATTCCCATAATCCCAACAACAGTAAAGGGTTCTCACCCCTTACAATACAATATTTTATTACTTATTGGATCATTCTCCACCACGAAACCTATCACCTATTAGAATTTGATCAACACTGTCAATGTAATTCTAAATTTAGTAGTGGTACCATCTTAGTAGGTAGGGTTCCAATTCAACTAAAAATGGTTATGGAATAGTGATATAATGGCCTTTCTGTACGAAAAAATTAAATTGTTGATGTTTTGATTTGGAATGGAGTGGGCATCTTAAGCACACTTCTTCCCACTTGTAATACTAGTATAAAAACTATCATTGAAGAAATATAAGTACTGGTATATACATCATTGTATTTAGAAATTGGATTATACTGGTAAAAAAATTGTGTGAAAATTGTGTTTCACTTGAAATCACAAAAATTTTAGTTATAATAAACAACATGAAACAGACATAGGTTGATGAAGACATGGAATGAGATTTCACATTGAGGCCATACCTTGTAAAATCAGTGTGTGATTCTATTTATTTTATTATATACATTGTATTTGTTTGTTATTATTGAGTGTGCATATCTGAGTTGTTGCTCTTAAATTAGGTATTGGTTTGGGATTCAGAGGTTATAATCGAAAACAATGTATAAACTTCATAAAATTTGGGTATATTGATTCATTGCCCCCTCTCAGTGTCCATGTGCGATCTATATAGGATCTATAAGTTATATGAGTGGGTTTTTCTACATATGATGGTATCAATTTTTTTATCCTTCATTTATTTTAGAAGGTTTTTATGAAGTTTAGATCTTATATTGATTCTGAAGTTCCTATGGTGTAATATATATTCTCCACTTTTATTAGTAAAGATAATAAGGTCTTTTCCAAGAATCTAAAAAACATGAAAAAATGGGAATAAAATATTTTAAATCAAATTTAAATGAAATAAGGGAATAATTAGTGGTCTTGTGTCAAATTAGTTAAAAATTATCCTTTCAAATAAACTAGCTCGAGATGTGTTGAGTATAATGAAGATGAGTTTATCAAACCTGTTAAAGACATATACACTCAATATAAATGATATATAAAGAATGTTTCTAATGAAGTGGTTTTATAAAAAAATTCTTTGTTAAAGATATTTTTGATGAAAAATATTAGATTAAATGGGAATTAAAAAAATTAAATAGTAAGAAAGTATGATATTTAAAATTTTCATTTCTCTCATGGAAATCGTTGAAGTAAAAGAAGAATCTATGTATATTTTTAATAAAAATATTTTATTAATTGAATACTAATTTCAATGGAATGTTTATTGGGGAATCATGAGTAATTTTTTTGAAGTAATCTATGAACTTGAAATATTTCTCAATGCTATATTGAAAACCAGTGATTTATAGAATGAAGAAAAAACATATAAAGTAAAAGAGCTTGAAATTTTAGTGGATGATAATTCCATGTTTCTCTTGAAGAGTATATTAATTAGTTATATGATCTATAAATATCACATTAAGATAATATTAGTGTAAAGGAATCCCAATTGAAAGTTAATTCCATATGAAACAAATATATTAGAAACTATTTGAATAAAGGTAGTATATAACATAAAGAGAATATTAATAAAATGAAAATTTAACGAGAAGGAAGAATGACATCAGTTCATGAAAATGAAATATCATGAACTAGAGGTTATATTTAGAAATTTGAATAAGGGACATGCGTGAATATAATGACCTGAATCCGGAGCCCCTCCATTGGTGCCCTATACCCGGTTTGCCACATGACCTCAAGTGCGTTTCCCCAAATGCCAGAGGCTTCCGACTAGCAGCGAGGGCCTTGGTGAGTCAGTGGGGAAACTATTCCCTCATCCGGTAAAGTATACAGCGGAAGAACAACGAGACACAATAACGGAAACTGTAAACAGAACACCACAACTGAACTGAACAGTGGAAGCAATTTATAAATAATAATGATGCAACAAGGTACATATGTCTATAGAAAGCAGTAAACAAACCAACGCGCTGAATTACAACTGAAAAACAAAGTGCAAAGAAAACAAAGTAAACTCTTCAGCATCGCAAGCCTAAGCTCAGTCCCTTTCTCTCCAGCTTCAAGCAATCATGTACCGGAAGTCGAAGGGCACTTTCCCTTATCTATTCCTGCAAAACAAAAGTCTGCTTGGGCCCAAAAGCATGGTCCAAACAGGGTGTGAGATACAATCCCAGTAGGCAATCACCCAAATATTCGTGCCTAACAGTCAATGAATACAAGGCAAGTAAAAGTGCAGGAAGCAGTAAACATAAAATCACACAGCAGCTACAATCAACAATTCTAGCATATAAAGTACACAAATAACAACAGCAACAAGAAGAAAACAGGTAACCCTCTGGGTAGCTCTCATAGACTAACCCCTATGGTTCAACCTACAAGTACTAGCAACCCTCTAGGAGGCACACATAGTCTCACCCCTCTGGTTCAGCTAAGAATAGACTCTATGAGGAAGCACTCACCGTCAATTTCCCCTACAATCTCGTATCGTGCTAAAGGCTCTTTGGGGAAGCACTCAACGTATCATTCCCCCTATGGCCCGCATCGAGGAACTACAGACTCTCTGAGGAAGCACTCATCATCAATTCCCACTATGGTCTCACATCGTATTGAAAGACACTCTAGAGAAGCCCTTACATCTATTCTCCCTATGATCTACTACACTAGGTTCTCACAGTCCTGTGTGAAATAAACATGCTTAGCGCGTGTGCAACGTCCAAGTGAACCTCAAGAACTACTTGGCTATCAATCTAAGGCTCAACAACATAACATAGCAATAGTTCCACTATCCTACAAATTTACATGGCAACAGGCAACCACCAAAAGGTAATTCAAGCATGGAAAAGAAACCTGAGCACAAAACATTTTACTCTACTCACAAGCATAAACCTCTACTACAACAATCAAGAAATGTAGGAAAACAGCAGGGAAAAAACAAGAAACCCACAATTCCCTGCCCAAGGGTATTTGTGGAAATTGCACAAAATACTCAAAGAATTTCTACAGAAAGGCACAAACCACCCACCTGGATGCTAGGGGATCGATATACTTGAACCACGATGACTAATTCTCCCTAGAACATCGTAGATATGAGAAAATGCAAAAAACACTCAACCCACGATAACTTGAAAATGAGGAGGAACCATGGAACAAGGATAAAGAAGAAGAAAGAGCTCACCGAGGCAATCCCAACGCAATCAACGACAGTTGGAATGGAGATCAGACGAAGGTACGACGACTCAGAGAAGATTCGTAGTCTTCAAAACTCTTGGATGAACGAAATCTGAAGAAGAATCCATTTCTGTGCGTCTGGCGCAACCTCAGTCCATTTAGTGAAAAAAAGAAAAGCAAACAGTGTGTATTTTTAAAGTACACGGCGTGTAGTGGGTTTTTCCATAATCCGCCAAAATCGGTCTCCACGTCACCCCTACACACCGTGTGTGTGGACCGGACATGACCAACACCCGTCTTTGAGCGGGAAAAGAGTACACGGCGTGTACTCAGAAAGTACATGGTGTGTGCTTCAAAAATTTCCAGAAAGTTTACTTTTCTCAAAAACTCCAGAAAAAGGAAAGGCGTACCTGAAACGAAGATCTGGGTTCTTACAAACTTCCCCCCTTAAATAAATTCATCCCCTAATTTCCCTAGCGAGGCATAGAAGAAGAAACACCAAACAACTCTGGCCACTACGATCGTACATCGGCCTCCCTCTCCCAGGTCTCGTCCTATACTTTCCCGTGCTGCCATATCACCCGTACTAGAGGAACATACCGCCCGCGGAGAACCTTCGTACTACTATCGAAAATCCGGATTGGATGCTCCCCGAACGACGCATCTGCTTCAAGCTCAACCTCCTCAGGCTGAAAGACACGAGACGAGTCTAAAAAGTAACGTCGGAGCTGAGAGATGTGGAAGACGTCATGCATGGCCCGATACCTCTGGGGTAGCTGCAATCGATAGGCAACTGGACCAACTCCCTCCAATACCTCAAATGGTCCGACGTACTGCGGTGAAATCTTACCCTGTGTCCGAATCCTCTTGTGTCCCAGCCTCGGTGCGACACACAAGAAAACTTGATCCCCGACCTCGAACTCCAGAGGTCGTCTCCGCTAATTAGCATAAGACTTCTGTCAAGACTGTGCTGTAGCCATCCTCTTCCGAATCAGTTCTATCTGCTCTAAAGTCTCCTGAACAAGATGAGGTCCCAGCAAGGCTACCTCTCCTGCCTCCAGCCAACATAAGGGTGATCTGCATGGCCTACCGTAAAAAGCCTCATATAGTGCCATCTGAATAGTCTCCTGGAAACTGTTGTTGTAGGAGAACTCCACCAGAAGAATATGCTTCTCCCAAGAACCGCTAAAGTCTAGGATGCAAGCTCGGAGCATATCCTCAAGCACCTGGATCGTGTGCTCGGACAAACCATTTGTCTGGGGATGGTATGTTGTAATTAAAAGTACCTGTGTACCCAAGGCCTTCTGAAGTCCTTGCCAGAACCGAGAGGTAAAGCGCACATACCTGTCTGAAATAATAGAGCGTGGAACTCCATGTAGACGAATGATATCTCTGATGTAAAGTTATCCCAGATCATCAACACTGAAGGTCTCCTTGATCGACAAGAAGTGAGTAACCTTCGTGAGCCTGTTGACGGCAACCCAAACAGCATCATTCCCTCAGGGTGACCTCGGCAACCCGGTCACGAAGTCCATCGCAACATCGTTCCACTTCCACTCCGGAATGGGTAACTACTGTAAAAGGTATATTGGTCACTGATGATCCACCTCCACCTGCTGACAAGTAGAACAATGCAAGACGAAACCAGCAACATCTTTCTTCATACCAGGCCACCAGTACTGGCGATGAAGATCCCAATACATCTTGGTGACGCCAGGATGAACTGCCCAAACTGAGGAATGAGAATCCCGCATCATCTCCTCATGTATGTCTGCCAGCACCCATACGCAGCCCTAGAAATTCAAGATCTCATCCTCGCCCACTGTCCATCCAGGAAGAGGGTCGTCTCCTAACACGCTCTCCCGCAGGACTAAGCCTTCTAAGTATGATAGATGCCTCATCCGTACCCGATCAAGTAGTGTAGAGGTAACATCTACAGAGGATAGGAAAGTCTGTCCCTGTCTGTCGTGCACCTCCAGATGCATCTCAGAGAATAGATCCATAGGCTGCCACTCACTGCTGGCCTCCTGAAATTCCTGAATCTGAGTTCTCCTACTCAATGAATCTGCCACTGCGTTGACCTTTCATGACATATAGGCAAGCTCGAAATCAAAATACTGAAGATACTCGACCCACCTGTGCTGCCTCAGATTCAGATCACGCTGAGTGAAGATATAATTGAGACTCTTGTGGTCGGTAAAGACCACAAAGTGCTCTCCCAGAAGATAATGTCTCCAATAGTGTATGGCATGAACAACAACTGCCAACTCCAGATCGTGCGTAGGGTAGTTCCTCTCATGTGGCCTAAACTGCCGAGATGCATACACAATGACTCCATCTCCCTACATAAGCACAACTCCTACCCCGATAGCTAAAGCATCACAATAGACTGTATAGCTCTTGCCTGGCTCTGGCAAGACTAGTATCGGTGCCGACGTCAATCTTCCCTTCAGCTCCTGAAAGGCTGACTGACAGGAATCTGACCATAAGAACTTTGCCCCCTTCTTGGTCAGACCTATCAAAGGTGCTTCTAGGCGTGAGAATTCCTAAATGAACATCTTTAGTATCCAGCCAGCCCTAGAAAACTTCGTACCTCAAAAACGTTCTTTGGATTCTTCCAGGAAACTACTGGTCTCACTTTCTCTGGGTCCACAGATACTCCTGCCTCTGAGATGAGGTGACCCAAGAAGTGAATCTGATCTATCCAAAAGTGGAAATTTGAGAGTTTAGCATAAAGCTGATGCTCTCTCAGTGTACTCAGAACGATCTCAAGAAGTGTGGCATGGTCGTGTAGATTGTGAGAGTACACCAAGATATCGTCCACAAAGACCATGAAAATGGAGTCCAAGTAAGGATGGAACACTCGGTTCATCAGTTCCATGAAAACTGCAGGCACGTTCGTGAGACCGAACAATATGACTATATACTCATATAGACCATACCTGCTCCTGAAGGCTGTCAGAGGTATATCTGATGGTCTAAAGCGCAACTGATGATAACCGGACCTCAAGTCGATCTTCAAGAACACCCGGGATCCTCGAAGATGATCAAAGAGGTCATCAATCCTCAACAAGGGATATCGGTTCTTGACCATCAAGTGGTTCAACTTACGATAATCCACACAAATCCGAAGAGTACCAGCTGCCTTCTTCGCAAACAAGACACGCGAACCCCAAGGAGAAGTACTGGGTTGGATGAAACCCTTTGCCTGCAACTCCTCCAACTGCTTCTTGAGCTCTTGGAACTTAGGTGTAGCCATCCTATAAGGAGGAATGGGCACTGGTGCTGCTCCTGGAACGAGCTCAATAGAAACATCCACCTCATGCTCCGGAGGAAAACTCGAAAAGTCCTCTGGAAAGACATCCCTGAAACGATCTACCACTGGAGGAAAGTCTAGCTATGAAGTCCCCTGATCATCTAGATAAAGAATAGCAATCTAGTCTTTCACCCTTACTAGCCCATGATGCTTGAGTCCTGCTCGACTTGTCTGAACATCCCATTCGCCTCTATGAAGAAACGATTCACCCTCTGGTGAGATAAAACTCACCCTGCGTCGACTGCCTGGAAGGGAACCAACCAGTCCATCCCAAAGATGACATCATAGCCTGTCATCTCTAGTACATAGAGATCCCATAATAAACGATACCCTGCAACCTCGAGAGGGAACTCTCTACACTGGCGTACACTAGATGTCCTCGTCCCCAAAGGTGTGTCTAGTGTCAACGAGTCGGTAGAAGAAAAAACATAGAGCCCAATGCTCTCCACAGTAGCAGCAGAGATAAAACTATGCGTAACACCATTATCTAAAAGAGATGAAGGTAAAACTGAGGCTACTAAATTTGTAACTCGAACTGTAGAAGGTATAGGATCCTGCTCTTGATAGGTATGCTCCACGGTGAAAGACTGGCCTGCACCGTGACCCTGCGCCCCTGGATGACCACTCTGAGCTGAACCTCCCTACTGGTGCTAAGGGACTGGTGGCTGACTTCCACGACCTCAACCTCCACCTCGGCCCGAATGACAGGAAGAACTCCAGTTCCCCAACTGGTGAGAAACTAGTGGGGCTGCTCCTGAACAATGAGTCATGGAAGAACCCTGGTCAGCAGCTGATGGTGAGAAAACCTGGCAGAAATGCTGAAGGTGACCCATCTTGCCGCAAGATCGGCACTCCATGGGGTCTCTCTGGAACTGCGGCCTCGTGTGCTCTGACCGGCCACACTGGTAGCATACCACCTGGCTGCCTGACGATGCATCTCACTTCCTCAGATCACCGCGCTTAGACTCCCTACGGTGCTTCTTGCTGTCATCTGGAGAAAAACTAGCTCTGGAAGCAGAACCTCCCTGGCTAGTAGCTCTGGAGTCTCTCATATTGTGCTCCGCAATCAGCACCTGGTTGACGATGGAAGTGATGGAAGTCAGCTGGAAGAGATTCACCTGCGAGCGGATCTCCCACCTGAGACCATCCTCGAACTTCCTTGCTAATAACACCCCACTCCCATACCGGAGGGGTGTGAAACACTGCATCTCGGTGAAACGATAGGAATACTCCATGACAGAAAGAGTAACCTGCTCTAAGCTCATGAACTCCCGGGCTCAGTCGGCCCTCAGGGTCTCTGGGTAGAAGTAGTCATAAAAGACGTGCTGAAACTCCTCCCAAGTCATAACCTGTTGATGAACTACCTATGAGATCACGTCCCACCACCTCTTGGAAGAGTCTCAGAGCATGTCGGTAGTGAGCTTGACCCGACTCTCTGGAGGCCTCTCCAGATGCTCAAAGATGGTCAACATGGCTTCCAGCCATGACTCTGAAGCATGTGGTCCTCCTTCTCCCGAGAACGTGGGAGGATACTACTGCTGGAAAACCCACATCAAATATGCCATAGTCGAGGCAGGAGGCGGTACTCCCTAATAGGTCTGAATAATCCTCAGAAAACCTTCCCTGAACTGCGCATCAGCGCCTGCAACTGGTATGATAGACAGTGCCAAGGCTGGTCTGATTGGAGGATCGACAGGAAGTCTCTGATCAGCCATATATGGCGTCTGATCACTGCCTGACGACAGACGTACAACCGAAGGATGTCTAGGAGGCATAGCTCTGAAAGATCAAAAGCACACCTTATATAAGAATTAACAAGGACAGAGAACACAATAGTACAAAATGGGAACAGGGAAGAAAAACACACAAGTTTACAAAACACGACTACACGACGTGTATAAAAACTACACGGCGTGTCTTCTTAAGCCACTGACATGGGCGTGTACCCCCGCCCTATAGGTCGTGTAACAACTCAAACTACACGGCATGTTGACCCAGCACATGGCGTGTACTTGAAAACTATTCCCCTGCCCGAGTCTCCTTACATGTCTAGCCCACACGTTCCAACTTAACCCGAGACTACACGACGTGTTCTGAACAAACACGACATGTACTAGACAAGGATTCAGCATCCCATGTTGTTAAACAAACGGCCTTCTACACGGATGAACCTTAAACGGCGTGTTTCGAACAAACACAACATGTATAGGTGAAGGTGACACCGTCCCGTGTTGTTTGTGACACGACATGGTACCTAAATGAGACTACACGATGTGTTCCGAAGGAAACAAGGTGTGTCGAAGAGAAGTTAATGCCGACCCGTGTTGTTCGTGACATGGTTGGGTACCTGGACAGGACTACACGGTGTGTTCCTTTACAACATGGAGTGTTCTACTCGAGCTTCCCCAAACCGGGTTGTTAGTGACACGGACGGGTACACGGCTCCGAACTACACGGTGTGTACCTACCGTACACATCGTGTTCCTAAAGTTATTCCCATGACACTGTGATTCTACTCACACGGTCAGTGACATGGCCTGAAAACTACACGACGTTTATCCGAAAAGTACACGCCGTGTATTCTGGGTTTTTCTAGGCAGTAGCTCAGAAACTACACAGAAGCCCAGAAACACTAAAAACAAGGCAAGGAGGTGCCAAATTCTGATCCGTGAGGGCCCATAACACCTCAAGAATCAAAATTTGGCATTCATTTAAGAAAATTAGAAAAAAAAACAATCCTCTAATAAGGCAGCAAAGATTCTATCAAGCATCTATCACAACAACATGCATAATCTACACAAAGTCTATCACAACAGCATGAAATCTCTAATGCACCCTAGATGGCATGGAAAGAATGCATGGAATGTGATTTCAACAAGTGCCTATATGATGCATGAGATGGAATACCCTCATCTCATCGAGTTGAGATAGAAATAGAACCGCAATCATCAAGAAAATAACAACACAAAGTATGTGAATCACTCTAGGTGAAATCATATCAACCGTAAAATCTCAAAACCAGCAAACTGCAATTTAACAAGGTAGTATGGCTTTTCCCTGTACACGGGTTAGCTACTCTCGAGTACAGCTTAATACCAAGTACCGAATCCGTCCTATCCCTGGATAAAGTCTCTAAAAAGTAAATCAAGAGAAAAGAACTCCTCTGATACCACTTTGTAACGACCCGAATCTAGAGCCCCTCCATTGGTGCCCTGTACCCGGTTCGCCACATGACCTCAAGCGCATTTTCCCAAACTCCAGAGGATGCCGACTAGCAGTGAGGGCCTTGGTGAGTCGGTGGGGAAACTATGCCCACATTCGGTAAAGTATACAGCGAAAGAATAACCAGACACAATAACGGAAACTGTAAACAGCATACCACAACTGAACTAAACAGCGGAAGTAATGTATAAATAATGACGATGCAACATGGTACATATGTCTATGGAAAGCAGTAAACAAACCAACGTGCTGAAGTACAACTAAAAAACAAAGTGCAAAGAAAACAAAGTAAACTCCTCAGCATCGCAAGCCTAAACTCAGTCCCTTACTCTCCAGCTTCAAGCAATCACGTACCAGAAGTTGAAGGTCGCTTGCCCTTATCTATTCCTACAACAACAAAGTCTGCTTGGGCCCAAAAGCATGGCCCAAACAGGGTGTGAGATACAATCCTAGTAGGCAATCACCCAATGATCTGTGCCTAACAGTCAATGAATACAAGGAAAGTAAAAGTGCAGGAAGCAGTATACAGAAAATCACACAACAGCTACAATCCACAATTCTAGCATATAAAGCACACAAATAACAACAACAACAAGAAGAAAATAGGTAAACCTCTAGGTAGCTCTCACAGCCTAACCCCTATGGTTCAACCTACAAGTACTAACAACCCTTTAGGAGGCACACACAATATCACCCCTCTAGTTCAGCTAAGAATAGACTCTCTGAGGAAGCACTCACTGTCAATTCCCCCTATAGTCTCGTATTGTGCTAAAGGCTCTATGGGGAAGCACTCAACGTCTCATTCCCCCTGTGGCCCACATCGAGGAACTACAGTCTCTCTGAGGAAGCACTCATCGTCAATTCCCCCTGTGGTCTCGCATCGTATTAAAAGACACTATGGAGAAGCCCTTACGTCTATTCTCCCTGTGGTATACTACACTAGGTTCTCACAGTCCTGTGTGAAATAAACATGCTCAGCGCGCGTGCAATGTCCAAGTGAACCTCAAGAACTACTTGGCTATCAATCTAAGGCTCAACAACATAAAATAGAAATATTTCCACTATCCTACAACTAGGAATGGAAATTGGAAACCACCAAAAGGTAAAACAAGCATGGAAAAGCAACCTGAGCACAAAAAATTTTACTCTACTCACAAGCATAAACCTCTACTATAGAAATCAAGCAAAGTAGGCAAACAACATGGGAAAAATAGGAAACCCACAATTCCACGCCCAAGGGAATTTGTGGAAATTGCACAAAATACTTAAATACTTTCTATAGAAAGGCACAAAACACCCACCTATATGCTAGGGGATCGATATACTTGAACCACGATGACTGATTCTCCCGAGAACATCGTAGATCTGAGAAAACTCACAAAACGCTCAACCCGCGATAACTTGAAAACGAGGAGGAACCATGGAACAAGGATAAAACGGAAGAAAGAGCTCACCAAGGTTATCCCAACGCAATCAAAGATAGTTGGAACGGAGATCGGATGGAGGCACAGTGGCTCAAAGAAGATTTGTGGCCTTCAGCGCTCTCAGATGAACGGAATATGAAGAAGAAGCCGTTTCTGTGCGTCAGGCACGACCCTGGTCCGTTTAGTGAAAAAAAGAAAAGTACATGGTGTTTATTTTTAAAGTACAAAGTGTGTAGTAGGTTTTTCCATACTCCGCCAAAATCAGCCTCTACATCACCCCTACACACCGTTTGTGTGGCCCAGACATGACCAACACACGGCTTTGAGCGGGAAAAGAGTACACGGCGTGTACTTCAAAAATTTCCAGAAAGTTTACTTTTCTCAAAAACTTCAGAAATAGGAAAGGCGTACCTGAAACTAAGATCCGGGTTCATACAGTGAACATACCGAGACTCTAAGAATCAATTTTACACCCAAACATATGAATAGTTTCAAGCCCCCAAAAGGGATGTTTCTATACAAACTATTAATGAGAGTTAGGTCTCTAAATAGAGTCATATTATTGACATGAATAGATCAAATTAATATATTAATCAACCTTATATAAGATCATGGAATAAGGAACCCCATAAACCATATAATTTTGTTTTTATTAATTTACTTGCATCTTCTAGTGACAGTTCACAACCAATAATTTGGGAAAATAGAGGTAGATAAAATGATAATGAAACCACCAATACATCAAGGTTAGATAATTAAATGATCAAGAAAAAATATTTCCTAAATGTTTCTCCAGAGAAGTAATGTCAAACCCAGAAACAACATATTACTAAATCAAATTATACTAGTAATGCTATAAAAATAAAAAGATTCATTGGATAATGTTAGATATGTTGAAAGATTTTGTTTAGAAAAAATCCCTCAAGGTGTCTTATCAATATGTTTTGGGTATGATTGTGTTTTTTGAAAAATCCAAATGACCGCGAATGAGTATGTTTGGTGTTTTTTGAAGCAGGTTTTTAAGGTGGTGTAGTTTCCCAGTGTATTCCAAATTTTTGGGCCTCAAAATTAGGATTTGGTTTTTGGAAAATAGATGTTTTCCAAGTAGGAGTGAACAATACGGAGACCAAAAAAATACATTTTGTGGATTTTAAAGGAGGTACAAGGAATGGTTCGTAGAAGGAAAAATGGTTCGTAGGGAGGTTTGTGGTTCTTGGAAGGTGAGGAATTCACAGAAGTTGTTCATAGGATGACCTATAGTTCATGGTAGGATTATTGTTTATGGGATGGATTTCCGTTGGTGGAAGTTAGGCGGTGATTTTTAGATCCATTAAGTCTATCATTTTTGAAATGGAGGCGAAGATTTTGGCCATCACATAGGAAGAGTGGTGGTATACATACTACATAGGGAAGAATGGTTCATGGGAGAAGCAGTATGCGGTGAAGGCTGTACCACATTGAAGAATTGGTAAATATTGGATTAGAGGATTTTGGGGATCTATTTTCCTATATAAGGAGCGCTAATCCAATCATTATACGGAGTAATTTTCCTAAGAAAACATCTTTTCTATGGGAATTAGTGAAGTTTGAAAGTGGTTTGCTCGAGAGAATTTTGTGAATGGTGAATTAGTTCCTAAGGAGGATTCCACAAAAGGAGAAGGATTTCATGGGAATGGTTTGTGAAGGGGTTTTGTGGGAATCTTAAGATCTCAAAGGAAATAGGTCCATGAAGTTGAAAACCGTTCATGGAAAAAGAAGTGGTCTGAAGGGAGAAGAAGTATATGGAATTGGAGGTGGTACACAGAGTTGGTACGTAGAGATGGTTCGCCAAGGCGGTACGAGGAGGTGATAAACATTAGTGTAAGTGGAGGCAGTACACAGAAGAGGTTCTCCACAAATCATATGTGCTATGAGGTTTACATAAGAAGTAGGTGATTCACGAAGAGACTTAAACAGTTAGAAAAATTAATTTCTACTAACTACCAGTACATATAATAGTGGGTTTCATCTATGGGTGAAAATGAGAATTCAACAGAGAATCTACCTATAGTTGAGGATTTGTGATTTTATGAAAATTAATGGACTATAAGTCCATAAGCTGTGATTGGATCCCTTCCAATAACAGTGAACAAAGAAAGAGGAAGATGGTGATCCTTTCAACCGGTAGTGATCTCGAGAAAGAGACATATGGAGTGGCCCTTGGGAATGTAGTGAGCAGACCCTAAATCTTGTAAAGGCAGTGAGACTGGGCATATAAGTGATCTAGCCCGAGCCTTGTAATTGGTGGTGAGATTTAGTGGATTTGGTACATTGGCACATCGTCATTGTATGCCCCTTAGACATAGCCCAGTGAGGGTGAACCAAGTAAAATCGTTGTGTCCTATGCATGATTTTATTTTTGTTCATATATTTATATGGGAGAAAGAGAGAAGTGTGTTTTGTTTAATGATGAAACAAGATCCGAAGTGGATGTAGTTTTAATATGTCATACCCTGATTCACCCCCCTCTCAGGGTACTTGACCTAGTGAACCTAATGATTTTTATCACAATGAAAGGTTAAAAGTTAGTGAATCTATATCAGTAGAATAAATGGAGGTTTTCAATAAAAAATGGATTCTGATCTTTGTTGTAATAAAATTTTAGCTATGTAATAAAAGGATGTCACACTACTTCTACTCATTAGGAATGAATGTCTATACAACAAATATGCATGGAATATCAGCCAATATTGATAGTGGTGCTTTATAAGAAGCTGACTGAAGGGATTTTGATGTTAATGATTAAGGGATCAATTCTTTAAGGGGAGACATATCAAATGAAATTTATATGAAGGTGATGTCATGTATGTTATCACATGCTATTCAGGAAAAGTTTCTTAATATTTATGAGGGTGACTCAAAATACAGATAAGAAAAGTGTAATGTTCTATGGAACAAATATAAGGATCTTAGAATGCACCCCAATGAGTATGTTGATACATTATTTTGTTGGGTGAATGTAGTTGTGGAATAAATGTGTGGTCTTGGAGAAATCATTAAAGATATAATGATCATGAAGAGAATCTTGATAAAACTTCAACCTCAGTTTAATTTGAAGGTTTCTGTGTTAGAAGATAAATTTCTGAAGGAGAGAATATTGGATAACTTTCAAAGTACTCTTGTTTTATATGAAATGATAAATGATGATAAAAATGATGCAGAAAAGGGTAAGTCCAAAAAATTGGCTTTCAAATCCATGAATAAGTTCTCTATTGATGATGGTTAGGAGAAAGATAATTTGGATGATATCATGTCATTTCTCTATTCAAATCTGTAAAGAAGAAGAAGAAAGTTCAAAGACAGAATTCTACTTTCATGCTTCCAATATATAAAGATTTTAAATTTTTAAATAATGTATCCTATAAAGTTTGAAGATGGTGATGAATACCATGATGAAATTCCCCAAAAAGTATTCATCCAATGTGAAAGGTAGGAGCAGTGCTAAGAGAAATTTCTTGAAAAAAAGAATATATTTTCAAAATAAGATGAAAGTTTAGAAGAATATGAGGTAGAAGATTTGGAGGACTATAAGGGTCATGAGGTAGATGCTTTGGTGGAAGTTGTCAGAAATTCTATATCAAACGAAGAAAGTGACAATGAAGAAGGAGAAGTTGAAGGAAGAGTGAACCTTCTGGATGAATTAGAAGCTTCTCTTGAATAGATATATTTTTGGAGAGACTAAAAAAAGAAATATAACAAAGTGGTTCATGATTCCCAACTCTATATATAGTAACAGGAAAAAGAGAAGTCTAAGCTGAATGAATAAATTGAAAAGATGAATCTATCAATGCCAGAAATATAAGAAAAGGTGGTTTAATACAAACTCAAAATTTATGAATAGAAAATATAGATTGATAGTTTGACTAAAATTAAAAAATATCAAATCAAATGTATCAAATAACTTTAATAGGAAGTTATCGGTATACAATGAAGTGTTAAGGATAAATAAAATTCTTTGATTCATAGAAGAGCATTGTGAAAATAGATAACATAGGAAATAGAAATGATAGAATTGGATCATAGTTGTCTAGTAGAACATAATCAACAGTCAAATCCAAATGATAAGGCTGGTGTGGGTTATGATAAAAAATATAAAGCTGTAATAGTTGAAGTTAAGCCACAAGAACCCACTCTGATATTGAAGATTGATTTGGGTATGAAGTAGAATTATAAGATTCAGAGAACCCAAGGGATAACTAGTTGTCTAGTATTGCCTCACATGAATGTATCCCACATAAGATGGTATTTTTGTGGAAAGATGGGACACTCAAAAAATGTTTAATCCATATAAAATAGGCACTTAAGGGAACAAGTTAAACAGAGGAAGTCATATAGAGCTCAATTTTCTAGATCATCATTTGATGGTCACTGTTTTAGGTGTGGAGGATTCAGACACATGGGGAGATATTGATCATAAAAAATTTAGAGGAATTTAGTAGATAAGGTTGAACTTGGTTATAAGAAGTAAAAAATGTATCATTAAATGAGATAAAAATTCAAAATTGATTTGAAGCTCTACAAGATGAATCTGGTCCATCATATTCTGAGGAATGTCAAGAGTATCAATCCATATCGGGTATGAAGTCAAAAAAATGGATCAAAAAGAAAAGATATGAGTATGATGTGGTGGTAGAAACTTTGTTCAAGGAATCACATCACACTAGGATATAGATCATTGATAGTAAATGAACCTTTTATATTAATGGAAACAATGATATGGTTATGGGTATCACGTACGATAAAGAATGTATCATAAGATTTAGAAATAACAAAGGGTTGAAAATTACAGGCTCTCATAAAGAAAATTTTGGGGGAAACGACATGATACATGCATATGTCTTGGTTTTTAAAGTTCTTAGTCACAAATTATTAAGTGTAAGTCAATTGTGTGACTTATTACATGCCATAATATTTTCCAAGAAATTTTTTTTCATTAAGGAAAAATATGGTGTTGTTGTATTGTAGGGAAATCATACAAAAGGGAATCTCTACCTCATGAGTGGAGAAGGAAATATATTCTTTCTATCTAAGGAAGAAGAAAATAAGTTGTGGCACAAATTTCTTGTCCATGTGAGCCAAACTTCCTTGGAATATCTAGTAAAATATGGTGCTTCTTGAGATCTCCCTAGATTATCATGTGATCATACACATATGTGTGATTCCTTCCAATAAGAGAAGATCATTTGAAAGACATATAAAGAAAAAGATCATAGGTCAACAAGATTTCTTGAGTTGGTTTATATTGATGTGTGCGGACCAATTTTACCAAGATCTCATTATGGGAGGATATATTATGTTCAATTCATTGATGATTATAGAAAAATGGCATTGGTATCAATCATTACCCACAAGTCTGAGGTTTTTAGTTGCCTTACAAGATATCGGCAAGTAGTTAAAAAGTTGTTAGGTTAGAAAATCCAGAAGATCTGACTAGATAATGGAATAGAGTTAACAAATATCAAGTGGATGATTATCTCAAGAAACATTGGACAATGCATCAAGTTTCAGTGGTTAGCACTCCACAACAGAATGGAGTGGTTGAGAGAAGAAATACGATTGTCAAAAACATATCTAGAACAATGCTCATTGAGAAAGATATTCCAAAGAAATTTTGGAAATAAGTAGTGATGACAACATTCTATAATTCAAATAGAGCATTTTTGTGTTTGAAAAAATAAAAGACTCTATATGAGCTATGGTAAGGAAAGAAGACATCATTTAAGTACTTTTGAGTCTTCAAAAGTATGTGTTTCATTATCAAGAAGGAGAAACACAGGAAGTTTTAATCTCATAGAGATGAATATATATTTCTTGGATATACAAAGAAAATAAAATCATTTAAATTCTTCAACAAGAGTCTAGGAAAGGTAGTTGGAAGTCATTATGTGACTGTAGTGGAGAAAGAGAATAATCTTCATAAAATACATGATCATTATTAGGAGGATAGTGATGAAGAGATAAGAAGATTAGGGGATGATATAGTTCTATAGTTTGATTTAAAAGAATATTAATATGATGAAAAAAATGAGAACAATTCTGTATCTACACAATAATAGAATATGAGAGTCAAAATTGATAGACAAAACATAATTGGTTACCAGACACGTTAGTGCAGACAAGGAGGATGAAGACTCTAGAAAAAGAATCATACTTATCATAGGTAGAGCCTAAATGTTTTGATGAAGCATTTGTAGATGAGAATTGGGTTTAGTTTATGAATTAAGTGCTTGAGAAAATTGGGAAGAATCATACATGGGAGATTGTTTCAAGGCCAACAGATAAGAATTTCATCGGGACGAAATGGGTCTTCTGTAATAAGATAAATGAATAAGGAATAGTTATTCAAAACAAAGAAAAATTATTGTGAAAATGGTACTCCTAGATAGAGGGAATTTATGTGGATGATACATTTTCACTAGTTGCAAGGTTGGTGACAATCAGATTATTCTTAGCCATAGTAGTGAAAATAATGTTCAAAGTTTTCTAGATTGACACAAAATCAACATTTTTAAATGGGGTTTTAGAATAATAAGTTTATATTGAGTAGCCATATGTTTTTCTCATTAATGAAGATTTTAATAGATTTTATCAGTTTAAGAAGGGTTTATATGGGTTAAAGAAAGTACTAAGAACATGATATTCAAGGCTAGATCAGTTTCTAAAAAAGATCATTTTTTAGCGTGGTGGAGTTGATTACAATATATATGTCAACCATGAAAGTAATCAAAGGATGATGGTTCTAGTATATTTCAATGAGATAATATTTTGAGGATAAGATGAATCACAATGTAGAAAATTTTCTAAATTCATTTATAGTGAGTTCTAAATATAAATGATTGGTGAACTGACATTTTTCCTTAGTCTATAGGCGATAAAAGGAAATAATGGAACATTCATTTCTCAATTCAAATATGCTAAGGAAGTTTTGAGAATATTTGAAATGGATAATTCTAAGGAAATGATAAATTTGGTAGCCACCCAGATGATACTGTCTCAGGATGATGAAGGTAAATCAGTTATTGTCACATAATATAGGCAAATCATTGGAAGCATGTTGTACTTAACAACAAAACTACCATATTTTGTTTTTACATGTTTCAAATAGCATGGTATCAAAGAAATTACAAGGAAATACACTTGATTGATATGAAAATAATAGTTCAGTATATCAAGGGCACAAAGGATTTTGGTTTGATGTATAATGAAAAATCTCAATAGGAGTTATTGGGATATAAAGATGCAGATTAGGTCGGTTCAATAGATAATATGAAATCAACATTAGGAGGTTCTTTCTATCTTGGTGGATTGTGTATTTATTGGCTAATAAAGAAACAAGATTTAATTTCATTGATCACCATAGAAGCTGAGTAGATTGTGGCCACTCAAGCATGCAACAAATTATTATGGATGAACAGTAGCTTGAGGATATGGGGGTTGAAGTGAAGTATCTGATTGGAATCCATTGTGATAATTAAAGTGCTATAAATCTTATAAGAAATCCATTCCATCACTCAAGAACAAATAAAATTTAAATAAAATATCATTTTATCAAGGATAAGGTGGAGAAATGGATTTTGAAGTTGAAGTATGTGCCTATAGAACAACAAGTTGTAGATATTTTGAAAAAGGCCTTACCTAAATAAGCCTTTGAAAGGAATCAACTGGCTTTAAGAGTTAATTCAACTCCCCATACATGAAAACATGTGGATGTGTAACCCTCTCTCCATGAGGCATGGTGTGTTTTTCCATTAAATGTGCTAATCTGTATTCTTTACCAAGTTTTTGACCTTAATGGAATAGCCTTTAGGTTCGTTGAAAAAGGGGGAGAAATTGTTGATTTAGAAGGGAGAAAATTTCTTAGTCAAGACATGGGGATAATGTTTTATGTGGAGAAGTGAGATTGGGGGAGTTGAAGCTATGAGGGGGATTAATAACTTAGGGGGGTTATTAAATCTGATGATTCTAGATGTGATTTATCAAAGGGTACATATCATGAAAGTTGTGGTTCATGATGAAATTAGAAGAGTGGTTTTGGAATGAAAGAGTTTTCAACAAACCCAAAGTGGGATATTGTTGGTAAAAAATACCTTAAGGTGTCATCTCAATATGTTTTTTTTATGATTGTTTTTTTTGATAAAGATATATGACCACGAATGAGTATGTTTGGTTTTTTTCAAAGAAGTTTTTTAAGGTGGCACAATTTCCAAATATTTTCCAAATTTTTGGGCCTCAAAATTGGGAGTTGGTATTTGGAAAAGGGATGTTTTCTGTATAGGAGTGAAGAGTATACAGACCATGAAGTACTGTTCTTGGATTGAAAAGGAGGTATGCAGAACAGTCTTTGGAAGGAAAAAGGGTTCGTGGGGAGGCTTACGGTTCGCAGAAGAAAAACAATTTGAAAAAGTGGTTCACGGGAAGGAATGTTGTTGATGGGAGTCTTATGGTTCATGGGATGGCTTGTAATTGGTGGAAATGAGGTGGTGATTTTTGGAGCTGTGAAGTCTATCATTTATGAAATTGAGGAAATGATTTTGGCCGTCGAGTAGGAAAAGTGGCGGTATGAGGACCGTGTTGGGATTAAAGGTTTGTGGTATTATAGGTATGTGGTGAAGGCTATACCACATCAAATATTTGGTAAATATTGGATTAAAGGATTTTGGGGATCTATTTTCCTATATAAGGAGCACTAATCCAATCATTATGAGGAGTAAATTTCATAAGAAAATATCTTTGCTCTGAGAACTTAGTGAAGTATGAAAGTGGTTCGTGCAGGAGAATTCTCAAATGGTGAAGTAGTTCACGAGGAGGATTCCATGAAAGGAGAAGGAGTTCATGGGAATGGTTTGAGAAGGGGTTTTTTGGGACTCTGAAGCTTCCAAAGGAAAGAGGTCCGTGAATTAGAAAACGATTCACATAAGAAGCGGTCTGCAGGGAGTAGTAGTCCATGGAAGCGAAGGTGTTATGTAGAGGCGGTACATGGAGACGGTTCATATAGGCGGTACGAGAAGGTGATATGTGGAAGTGGAAGCTAAGTAGTACATGGAAGAGGTGGTATGCAAAGCATATGTGCTACGTAGTTCACAGAAGAAGTTGGTGGTTCACGAAGGGACTTAAACAGTTTGCGAAAATAATTTCTGCTAACTAATACTACACAGAAGAGTGGATTTCATCTATTGGTGAAAAAAGACACCAACACAACATCTACTTATAGTTCAGGGTGCATGATTTCATGCAAATTAAGGGACCTATAAGTTCATAAAATGTGAGTGGATCCCTTCCGAGAGAAGCGAGAAAAAGAAGAATAAGATGGTGATCCTTTCCACTGGCAGTGAGCCAGAGAAAGAGACATAAGGGGTGACCCTTGGGAATGCAGTGGGAAGACCCTAAATCTTGAAAAGGTAGTGAGCTTGGGAATAGAAGTGATCTAGACCAAACCTTGTAATTGGTATTAAGTTTTAGTGGATTTGGTACATCGGCACATCGCCATTGTATACTCCTTAGATGTATCCCAGTGAGGGTGAACCAAGTAAAATTGCTATGTCATGTGCATGATTTCATTTCTATTCATATATTTCTACTAGATAAAGGGAGAAGTGTGTTCTAATTAAAAATGAAAAAAGATCCAAAGGGGCTATAATTTTAATTTTTCATACCTTGATTCACCCCCCTCTTATGGTATTTGACCTAGTGGACCTAACATATTTTTAATCAGATTTTTGTGTGTTAGAACAATATGAATATGTATTAAGACTACCAAAAGACTAAATTCAGTAATATTAGTGTAATTAAATGAAGAAACTAGCTGATCATAAGGTGAATCCACTTAATAAAATGAAGGGAAAGATACTAAATAAGGAATGAAGAATTATTTTTCCCACTAAACTTCAAAATACTAAATAAATAAATCAAAATTAAAGATGAATAAATTCCTAGAGAAAAGGAAAAAATGGAAAACAAGTTGTCCCATAAAAATAACAGGTTTAATTCCATCATTGGTTTTCAACAAATGACAACTCATAGGATCCACAAAAAAATGGAAGTTGTAATTTATGTGAAATTAATTCCATAAATTGTATGACTCTTCTACCTATGCAAGAATAAAGGTTTTTAGATATAAAAAAAGAAATATTTGGAATTACTTCAGAAATGGAAGTGTAAATATAAATAATCCATATAGGATAAAGATGAATGAAAGTAATGAGTTCATATTGACTATAAAACATGATAATTTTTAAGTAAACACAACCATGAAGAGTACCAAAAATATTATAGATATATAAAAAATGTATCTAGGTTGATAGAAATACTTATCCCTATTACACTTATTAATAATCTCATAAGCATTCCACCTTATTCTCTTGCATCTTGTTTAGTATTTTTTTTGTGTACAATGCAAGTAATTAAAGGTGAAAATCAATATGAAGAGGAGAATTGAATGAACATAGTGGAAGACAATAAGTTGGAATGATTATTCAAGATTTGATAATGACATGATTTATTTCACAATGGTTGATCACCAACATTAACATCTTGAAGACTATATGAGGAATTTATCCCATGGGTAAAATTTTGCGATTGATGACCATAAGGGAGATCAAACAAAAGGTATATACTATAATTTCTTTCATGTATATCTAGAAGTTTACATTTTCTCTAAAGAAGTTAAAAATGAATGTAAACCTATTGAAAATCATATCCTTTCTTTGATTATATCAATTATGTGCATATAGTGATGATTAAGATTATAGAATGTGGGAGTAAATTAGTTTTAAATATGATATTTCTGATGTAATTGAAGAGTGAAGTACAATGTATATATTTCATGAAGGTAAATTTATTTGTAATTACCCAAGGATGAAATATATGGAAATAGTATCACATGATAAATCAGATAATAGTCAACATTGATGTCTTGGTAAAATAACTCTTGTTTTCTACATAAGGTTAGCCTAAGTATATATAGAGTTGATTTGTTAAAGGATCATTACTATGGTAAAAAGTTTTATCATCCTACTCATTATATTTTTTCCAAATTAATCATTTTCATTCATTTTCACTAAAGGGATTAGTGATATTGACTATATTTAAGGAAATGGTATTGAAAAAAAGATAAAGGGGGTTATTGAAAAGGACATGTTGATAGTGGATAAGTATGGCTATAAATTTTGTTAATATATAATAAGGAAAATATTAGTGTTGGAACATGGGTGATAATATTTTATTTATTATTTGTCTTTTTCCAAATATAAAATAAATCAAATTTATTATAGTTTAAATATTATAACATATATAATTTTTTTAATTAATATGATGATTCTTACATTTATATATCATATGATATTTTTTTTAATATAATCATGTGTGATTCATTTATTGATTTATTTTTCTTTAACTATTAAATTTTATTTTTTTAGTGTTTTAGAACTTTGTTTTTCATTTTTTACAAGGAAATACCACTTTTTTATCTATTTTATAATGTATTAAAATAAAATATGGATTGGTTGATGAGTATGGTTGTATTTTTTGTCAATATAAATGAAGGAATCAAAATTCAATTTATGAGAAATTCCCCTATGATTAGTTATTAATCATGGAATGAGAATATTAGAAATAGATTCAGATATATTCAAGAAGATTGGTGATTATTACTAGATAATTTTTATGGAATCACTAATTATCATTTAGTAATACAGTTCTCCATGAGTGGTGATGATGCATGGAGAATTGTTGTGGATTCTTTTAATGGAATTGGATGTCACAGTTGGATAATTCTCCATGTTACTCTGACAATTCTTTAAGTTATATTAAATGACGTTGACATGTTCTAAGGAGTATTTTCACATTTTTAATGCATGATAAGACCACAAAAATTTTAATTTTCATGATGATGTCAAAAATTCGATGAAAAATTATTGGAAGGCCATGCAATTGAAAAATAATTACTTGATGATATGAAGATGGTGTTAAAGAAGGATTAAAGTTTCCATATGTTTGAGGAATAATAGGAGATGGTTGAGGTGGTTTGGAAATTTTTTCTTGATTATTCTATAGTAATATATATTTTTAAGATGGCCTAAGAAAATATTCATGGGACAACCATAGATTCCCCAACGGGTTAGCCCTCAACCACTCATAGGGGGACCCAAGGGGAAAACCCCCTTGGGAGAGCCTACCCCAGGAGGAAACATGGTGGTTGGGGCCATTTATAAGACCTTATCATTCCCATGCATAAGTCTCGTAGAATGCACACTTGAAGGCACACATAGATTGGGCCAGTAGCACATAGGAGGGCTCGTGGACTGTGTAGCGTGGTGCATCTTAAGTGGGTGTGTGGTGTAGTGAATCTGGGTTCCAACCCCATTGATGGCTTGAGAGGCAATAGTCACATATTGAGTAATAAACCACACCAAAGAAAAATTCTAAAATAGATGTGTGACAGTGATGTCCTAAGTACTATTCACCCACACTTAAAAAGGATGAATATAAAATCAACAAGCCGATTTGTTTAATTTTGGTCGCTCAATCGGGATCCTGGTCATCTTCAAACTCCAACATATATCTATGTTGATCTCTTTAGGAAGTGACCTATGATCAAGCTCATGACTGCCAGTGACCATATAAAGTAATTGTATCATATAGATGAGACCGCTCAAACCAAAAAAAATCCTTGAACACAATCTCCATCTTAAATGCATGAGAATAAATCGAAGAAATTATTTTTTGAATTCAGATACAGTTGTAGGAGGACATTTAGTTATCTGATCACCATTGATGTAGTATGGCCTTTAATGGGGAGAATCATGTGGTCATTTTACCATGTACTAGAGGATTTTATTATAGAATAATGTGATTTCATTATTCTTGGCATCATAATAAATGGAAACATGCATTCGATAAATATAGATGTCTTTAGGAATTCAAAATGTCATGAACATGGATTTTTTTTTATTTCGAATGAATATTGACACAAAATGAAAACTAGATATTCAGCATAGATCATTTCCTATAAAATAAGAATCCCCCAACTGAGATATGTTCTTCCCATATGTTGAATAGAGCTCTTGTTTATAAAGAAACAGATCCACTGTAAAACCATTGTTTCATGAATAGGAAGAGTTCCATGAAGTTCTATTTTTATGTATGTAAAGTGGATTCCATAAGCATATGATATGTTTATAGCACACTAATTATGATTCATTAAGAACTACGTTTCATGAAGAATTCAGGTAATATCAATAACCCTCACATGTATTCCTCCTAGTTTGTACGAAGCACCAAGAAACCATGCCGACCTATCTTTCCCGAAGGTTTACACCCCATGTGTGATGAATTTTCATCTATAAACTAGTCCACTTGGTTTCAAGTAGAAGTTATTGCATGATTTTTTGAGTAATTTGAATTCACTTTTAAGCATGGTGAAGGAACAATATGTTTGCATGATATAGTCAGTTCATGCGTGCACATGCATGCTCATGAACACGTGTAGAAGAATTTGAATATAGTGTGTTTGTGAAAAGAAAAACAAAGAACAGTGGATTGTTTATTCACTTTCATGCATAAATAAAGATACCCGAAACATAATTAATGAATAAAATTATAATAATAAATAATATAAATTAATTTTCTTGGGTTTCAGAATCCATATAGTGTTTAAAACATGCATGAAGTTTGATAATTCAAGAAGGTAATCTGCTTTGAAATTGTCATATATCATTCTTTTGTAAAATATTATTGAATAAGGTGTGTTCACCACTGGCATACATTAGATTGAGACCGATAGCTTCACTGAAAAAAAGAGTATTTTCCTAAGAAATTTATATATTGAGGAAGAAGGAAGATTTTGGTGAATTGATAACTCTTTTGTTGGTCATTCTTAGAAAATAGATAGTTAAAGTTAAAGTATCATCTTCCACTTATTAAAGAGTATAATTACTGCATGTATAATTTTTTTTATTTAGTAGCATTCAAATAAATTCTTTTGAAGAAAAATATTATTCAATTGATGAAAATAAATCAAGTTTTGTAGATAAATAATGATCAAAGTGTTTGTTAAATATATTTGAAGAACTGGTGGTTCATGTATAAACAATTCCATTAGATACTGGTGGAATGAGTATAATGAACCCCACTATATCAAGAAGATTGATTATTTACAATATAAACACTGTGTTCTAATTACAAGTATTTGTAATATCTACAAGATTTAGTGGTAATACTGACTGAAAATTATTTTTTATTTTGTTATCGAATCACTTTTAACGGAAAAGTGAGTACCACCGAGTCCATAAAAACAACCAAAACAACAACATAGAAGAACCAAAACAAAAAATTTCCTACCTCACCCCAGAAGCTACCTCATGATTAGGCCCCCACCAAGCATGATTACTCAGAAACCAGTCCCATGCAAGGATGTACGAGCACAAAGCTGATGGTCGGGCGATACCCTCTCAGTCTTCCACTCTAAGTGCCATGCAGAAGTGGAGGCCTCATGCTCTGAACCCCATCTAAAGAAAAACCATGTAAAATAAAGAAAACAAAACACCAAAAACATCTTCAGTCACACAAACTATGAATAAGCCCCACCACAAGCATAGGGAAGGTGAGAATGGGAAACCAAGTATTAAATATAGATGGTTAAAGCAACATCATTGAAGAAAAATATAATTCTTCCAGAGTACATATCCCTAAAAAACTTCTAAGAAATAGTGGTTACCTAAGTGTGTGGATCGTCACTTAAAAGGACCTCCAATGAAGAGGTCAATTTATCCCAGACCTCTATATACTCTTCAAGTATGATCAACCCCTTATTGAAACCCTCAACTAGTATCATGTCTTGTTTTTCAACCCAAGAATATTTTTACTCACTTAGATTCATTCCAATATCTCGAACCATCATCTTCTCCTCTTCCTCTTTCGAGGAATTAAAAAATAGCACCTGATCTGTCACCTCATCCTCCGAACACAGAACCAGATCCAAGGAAAGTTCAGTTTGGCCAGGTGATTTCTGGCACATGGCCTCACTTTCCATATTCTCATCCATTTTCTTTTTTGATGACCGAGTCTTCAAGGGAGGTGACAAGGAGGAGTAGTCCCTGTTACCCTTCCTCCCCCTGTTACTTGTATTACTCCTTGGGCTGATTTCCCTTGTAGAAGTACTCCTACCGCCTTCAATGGTCTCCTCCATACACTCCCTAACTGTACCAAGGCCATCAAAGCTATTATTCACTTGAATAGAATATTGGTTCCCTGAAAAATAAATCCTATTCTTACCAGCCAAATTATGGACCTCTACATCTAGTGAATACCCCTGCCTCCCCTTGTGTAGGTCCCCACTACCTCTGACCATCTCCCCACAAGATGCTCTGCTCGGATACTCTTCAACACCTACCACTTGGGTCTCAACCACTGCTTGCCTACCATCACTCTGAGCAGCCTTATCATGGAAAAATTACCCATCAATTAGCTAGATGACCTTCATTTCACCTCCCATTCTCCACCGCGAGCCAACTGTGTTCCTATATGATCTGTATGGGCTCTACAAGTGGTATCTGAGCATAGGTCTGCCTCTGACTGGATCAATGTTTTTTGTCCCAGTAGTTTTTACAAGGATTGTATGAAGTGAATATTTCAAACTGATTCTAAAGAACCTCATGTGTAAAATTTAATCCCCACTCATATTAAAGAAAACATGAAGGTATCTTCCAGGACTCTGAAAAATAAGAAAAAGAGGGAAGAAAATATATTGAAAAAAATCTCAAAGAAAGAAGATAAATATCAATTATATCTTTTCAAATCCATTGAAAAATATTCTTATGAAGAAACTAGTTCAAGAAGTAGATAATATGAGGAATTTGAATCCATCAAAATTGATGTAGGCTTCTACTCTAAATTTGAATGGTATATAAAAAATCTTCCTGAAGAAGTGATTTCATATAGACTTTGTTCTTTCAAAAAAATGTTTGACAATAGAGCACCTCTTGAAGAAGAAATAAATATACAAGAGGATGCACATTGAATGAAATTAAAAAGGTGGAATATTCTTACATACCATGTTGAAGCAAAGGAATAATCTGTGACACTTTTAACTAAACATATTTCAATATTTGAAGAATAATTTCAATGTCATGCTTATTAAATCACCATGAGTAAATATGTTTTTGGTGAATTAATTACTACAATAGAAACATTCTTCAATGTTTCCATGAATTTCTAAGATTCTAAATTTGAAGATAAAAAATGTGAGGTCAAGGAGCCTAATATTATAGTGTTAAGAAAGAACAAGTTTCATGAAGAATATATACAGAATATCTAAGATTTTTAATAATAACATAAAGTTTCTATTTGTGCCAAGAAATCCAAATAGAAAGTTAAATACAAAATAATTAAAGACCATGACAACATAGTGATTAAAGGTGGTAAATATAATGAAGAAAAAATTAATAAACTTACAAGTTAATGGGAAGAAAAAATGACATTAGTTAAAATTTGATATGTTTTACCTCAGTATGAATTTTTTTAACATGTTGTAAAATTAATAAATTTGAAGGAGAAACATGTTGGAACATCCCAAGTTAATAAAAAGAATAATTATTTCAACCAAACATATGAAGAGAGTACATCACCATGAATGGATATTGATTAACATACTATTCATGAGACTCATGTCTCTAAAGAGACTCATGTATATTTCAATAAGGGATCAATAGAATATATTGTTTAACCTTATACAAACTAATGTAATTAGTTAACCCACAAACTAGTTAATTATTCTTCTACTTATGTGGTCTCATATTCTAGTGTAGGTTCAATACCACATGATGGGAAGATTTGGGGATATAAAATTTCTGATACATCTAATAAAACACCAAGTTTGGATACTAGAGAGATCATGAAAAATAACACCCAAAAAGGTTCTCCAAAAGGGTAAATAAAAACCTAGAATCAACATTGCACTAAATCCATCCGGACTGGTACTTCAACCAAAAGAAAGAATTTTTTTCTACTATTGGTGGTTTTAGAATTTTGGGAATTATCCCATTGTTTTTTGGCATGATGTGTTATCATATGAAAATTATAGTAGTCCAAAATTCAATGGGAGTAGATGTTAATAAATAGAGAAACCTGAAAAATGGAGGCAGAATACACAAATAAATAAGAATCTGTATATTAAGAAAAGATTTGGGTGTCTTGAAGACTTCTACGATAATTATAATAGATGTGGAAATACTTATGTATAGTTTAGTTATATTCAAACCAATCGATGTTCATTTAATTATCAGAAGAAATTCCCCAGCAAAGGCATAAGAAAAAAATAAAAAATTATTCCCTTGGGAATAATTAGAAGAAGGTAGTCAAGAAAACTACAAAACAAGATTCTACCAAGAAGAATAATAAGTCAGATACTAATAATGTAATCTAAACTAATAAAATATTATTCTATTATGAAAATAGAGTTCATACCTTGGACCACTATAAAAAATTCCATGGAAATGAATGGAAAAAATCTGAAATTGAGAAGATAATCAATCTAGGAGAGAAACAATATAATATAATGTAATTAAAACATTCATAATGAAGGCTTTGATATGTTACCCAAAAACAGTAACTCAAAAAAATTGAAGAATCCATGTGGAAGTTATAAAATTGAATATATTAATAAGGAATACTTAATCATTTTTCCTAATAAATTTAAAGATTCTAGATAAATGAAAAAAATTTGAAGATGAAGAACTAGATAGATCAAAGGAAAAAGTGAAAGTAGATTATTCCACATGAGCATGAATTAGAATTTAATGAGGGAATTTTAAAAAATGACAACTCCAGTGTCCCACAAAAATTGTGAGGAAGGTGAAAGAAGGATATAGTTACTGTAAATAATTATATAACCATTCTTTTATCTCAAAGGGAGAAATTTAATTTACAAAAAAAAAGCACTAGGGGATGTTACTTCACTACTAGAAAGTGAGGATAAAAAATACAAAGAAGATAAAGGTTATTAGATGTAAAGTGACCATGAATTCAAATAAATATTAGAATGTAAAATATGAAGGATACATAAGAATTTTAAGTACTATAAACTTTAGATCTACAAGGAAAAGAGTCCTTGGGATGAGAGGAAATTCTCAAACTTGTTTCACCTATCAAGAGAATGAAAAGGGTTACAACTTATTTATTTACTTCTTATGTGGTATTTGTGTGAATTAATTGTATGTAATAAATGGTGATGTTTATTATCAACATGATAAATGAGTGGAAAAAGTGGATGATAATAATTTGGAATTATTATTTAAGGACTGGTAGAAAATTGAATTTCTCCATAATGGTGGATTATCAATATGGATATCTTGAAGACTATCTAATAAAATTCCCCCTAGGATAAATGGATGGGAGTTTACCCCTTTAGGGGGAGAAAAAAATAAAGGAGATGATATGAAGGGTCATTTTGTGATTATCTAGAAATTGAAGTCATCTTAATAGAAGTTTAAAATGGAGGTAACCGAGTTACACTTCTTTCACCTCACTTGATTATATTAAATAAGTTCATAAATGGGGAGTTTTTGTTGATGATAAACTCATAGAAAGTGGGAGTAAAATATTTTTTCACTTGAAATTTATGGTGTGTTTACTGAATAGTGTATGATAATAAATTACTTGATAAATCAATTTTACACAGCCCCTTATTTGAGAAATATTTTTGTATGAGCATGGTATCTCCTTTGTGGTTTTTAATGGACATCATAGACAACATTTGTTGTATATATCTTATTTTATACACTAGTTTAGCCCATGAAAACTTAGATTTGACCAAATAAAATTTCTCTTCCAAGTGAACCATGTGGTACCATCCTTATTTTGTAAATAGGATAATTAATTTACAAATTATTTGGAAGGAAGAAAAAACCCCTACATTAATTCTTTGCATTTATTTTCAATAATGGGAGAAGGGATATTGACTTTATGGAAATGGTATTGATAATAAATCCAAAGGGGGAGATTTAAAATCCCATGTTGATGGTTTATGAGTATGGTTGTATTTTTTATCAATATATATATATATAGGAATAAAAATACAATGTACAATAAAGTCTATTATTAGTGATTAATCATGGAATGAGAAATTTGGATAGAGTTTTAGAAATATTTAAAAGGATTGGTGATGATACTTGGAGAATTTTTATTGACTCAGTGATTTTTATTTTCTAAGATAATTCTACATGAGTGGTGATTATGCATGGAAGATTGTTATATATTCATCTAATGAAAATGGATGACATGCTAGTACAATTATCTATGTTACTTTGACAATTTTTTAAGTGATCTTAAATGTTGTTGACATTTTCTAAGGAGTTTTTCACATTTTTTAATAAAATTAAATACCATAAAAATATTTATTTTCATGATGATGTGGATAATTCCATGTAGAAGTATTTAAAGTCCATGCAATTGAAATATTATTTCGTGATGATTTGAATATGGTGTAAAAGAAGGATTAAAGTGTCCATGAAAAAAGAAATTATTAATGTATGTGGAAGAAGATGATAAGTTTGATTTTGATTGTAATTTTTTGTTTTTGAGTATTCTATACTTATATATATTTTTCAAGTGGACTTACATTAAAATTATGGTCCAAGAACACATGACCCAATGGTATAGCCCTGAACCTCTCATATGGGGACCCAATGGGTTAACCCCCATGGGAGAGAATGACCAAGGAGGTAGGATGGAGGACATGGCCATGTATAATCCATGAGAGGGACCATTTAAAAGTAATATAGCGTGCATGACCAAAGGCGTGCATAGATTGGGTCAGTATCCCATATGAGGGCCTGTTGACAGTGCAGTATGGAACGTCCAATTTTGGCATGTGGTGTAGGGAGTTCGGGTGCTGATCTCGGTGCTAACTTGAGAGGTGGAAGTTACATGTTATATAATAAAACCCACTAAATATAAATTCTAAAATCCTTTTGGTAAGGAAATGTTCTAGGTACTTTTCACCTGCACTAAAAAAGGATAGATATAACATCTGATCTTCAATATGTTTAATCAAGGCAGCTTGATTGAGATTCTAATCATCATTGAACTCTCATGGATTTTTATAGTGATATCTTTAGGAAGTGAGAACTGATTGAGCTCATGATATCCAATTTCCATCTCCAGTGATCATATCATGTAGATGATATTACTCAAACTGAACCTAATCCACGCATGAAATATTCATCTTTATGCATGAGAATAAATTGAAGATGTTCTCGGACAGTTGAAAACATAGTTTTAGGAGTCCATTCTGTTATATAATCCCCATTGATACAATATGAGATTAAAATAGGAGAATCATGTGATTGTTTTTGCATTAACGATAAGATTTTATCCAGGAATAATGTGAGACCATTTTTCTCAGCATCACGATAAAATGAAACACACGTTAGAGAAATGAAGAGATATTTGGGAATTCAAAATTCCATGAACATGAAATTATTTTTGGTATTTCAAATGAACATTGACATGGAATGAAAATTGAATATTAGGTGATGATCATATCCTATAAAAGAATAATTCCTCTATCAAGAGAGGTGATTCCCATATGATGAAGAGATATATCTTTTCCTAAGAAACAGATCCATCACCAAACAACTATTCTATGATGAGGAGAAGTTATACAAAAAACTATTTGTATGAAGGAGAAGAGGATTCTGTGAGAATATGACATGTGCATAGCACAATAATTGTTATTTGAGATTAAATGAGTTCTATGCAGCATTTTGGGAAGTGAAATATCTATAATGCATATTCCTCTTGGTTTGGACAAAGCACCAAAAACCCCAAATTGCCTATATTGGGTGAAGGTGTAAATATATTGTGTGAAGGATATTCATCAAATAACTAGTGAATTTTTTTCATTAGGAAGTGATTGTGTGATTTCATTGGGTAATTTGCATTAAATATTAATCATAGATAGCGAACAATAATTTTTCAAGATACTTTTTGTAACACCCCGAGATTTTATGAGAAATATTATTTTTAATTTCTTTGATGTCTTGTGTTGTATGCTACACAAAGATTATCTTGCACTATATGAAATACTGCATTAACTTGTAGTATACGCAACACTATTCTTGGCTTGCATTACACACAAGAGAAACCTTCCTCAATAGATTGCATTGTACGCAATACTGAGTTTCACTAAACAACGATATGTTATTAAAATATTATATAAACTAGCCATTATGAATAGTAATACCACTTTTTGAAATTTTATAAATTTTATCTTTCTAAATGGACTTCATTTTTTTATTTGGAATATCGAAATTAGCCTAGGGTGAATTTTTGGTATTTTTCTGAAAACTTTGAATTTTTGATGAATAGTGAAAACGCTGAGTTATTGGTTAAAACTGACTTTTTATTTAAACAATAATTTATTTTATTTAAATTTATTTTAGGTAAAAATAGATACATAATACCTATATAAGTTCAATGTAATTCATTGGTGTCATTTTTTAATAATTTTAGATATATAAAAATTTTATTGAACTTTTTACCGTCTTTTACCCACCTTCTAAGAGCATTTAAAAATTTACATAAAACCTAATTTTACAGCTTCTGTGAGTTGAATTTCAGAAATCCGAGAGACACGGTTGATATCAGTACGTAAAATGTGGTTCAATGAGATGAAAATAATTTTTGGTGAATAGTAACTTTTAACATTTATTTACCACGGTTAAAAGTAAATAGGGTAATTAAGGGTAAAAATGATATTATTATTACCCTAACTCATTTCCTAATTCTATTGGATAAGTTTAACATTTATTATTATTTTATTTAAAGAAGAGTCAAAATAGTTAAAATCAAAGTTTAATAAATAAAACATTTTTAATATAGGGTTATACATAAGATAAATTCAACTATAAATATTCAATAGAAAGATAAAAATATTTCATACATAATGGTATTTTATTTATATTTTTTAGACATTAAATAATTTAATTTATTTTTAACACAATGATGAACCAATAATTACCTTATTAATGAAATATTAACATAATTGATATTATAAATACCCAAATAAATGTAATTTGATACTTTTTATGAATTAAAATAATTTTATAGGTTAATATAACATATTAGGGTTGTTTAGATGAATTTTTTTCGAATTAATAATGCTGTTATTAATTTATAAAAAACAAAATACCAAATAGTGTCAAAATTGAAATAAAAGAGTTTTTAAAAAAACATTATATTATTAATTGATATAATGGTCCTAAAAATATAAGGTTTTGTAAAAATACTTATATAATAATACATATGACATTAATGAATCAATTGGGGTTATATTGGTAGTTTATAGTAAGTTTATTAACCATATAGTGTAAGAATACAAGAAGACACGACAAAAGTTAAATTATTTAACTTAGAGTTAAATATAAAATGATAAGGTTAAAATGGTAACCTAAACTTGTATAAAACCTATTGGTTGAGAGGATTTCGACCCATCCCCACCCTATCCCTGAAATAAGTCAATTTGGAGCCATTATAAACCAAATATGAATTTATTATAAAATAATATTTTAAGTTTATCCTAAGGTGCCCCTCACCCCTCTTATAAAAGGGCACTCCCCCTTCTCTCTAATTCACACCTCCAAAGAAATTTTTCTTGGCCAAAACCCACCCAAATACCCTCTCAACTATCCTCCCTTCATCCTAGAGGCCTTCTTTTAGTCAAAAATCCAACCTAAGGACCACTTTTTGTCAAATCAAAAGGAAGAACCCGAAGAAGAGGTAAATATCTCACCACCTATTTCAAGTTCCTTTCTTCTTCCACTTACTACTTCTTTGTTGTTTCCATTATAAAATAATAAATCCAGTATCTTATATAAAATGTGATGTTATTATAAAAATTTTACAACCATATTATTTATTTTATCCATCCTATGAATGAAAAAGTCAGCACACGTGCGTACGTAGGGCTTACTGTCTCCACGTCATGGTGTAGTTTGTTATTCAAACATTTCATCATTTGGATGGGTATAATAATGAGTATAAATGATATAAATAAAAATATAACATTATTATTATTCTGTATATATGATATAATATCCAATTATATATGATTTTAATATCAAAAGAATGATATTGTCGCTCGTGCGTACGTACGGACTACCGTCTCCACGAACGCGATGAGATTCATTTTCCATGATTAACCATTCAATTATGATTATAAAGTATATATAATAAATAATCATGAAATATATTACATAATAATGATACTGGATTTATGTACATATATTTTTCATTTACTTAATTCCATTCAATTCAATAAGGAAATGAAAACAACGTTCATGCGTACGTACGACCTACCGTCTCCATGAACGGTGTATTTTATTACATTTATCAATATATCATATATATTTATATGATGAATATATATTATATATAAATCATGTTTTAAATTCTGGAATTAATTAAATCTGGATATATGTAATAATATCAAGAACAACAAGTCGAAATACGTACGATAAATGAAACGATTTTACCCAAAACACTGCTTTAATATGGAATTTACAAAAGAACAGGTAATATAAAGTCATAAGTGAATCATATATGATATAATAAATATTATTATGGTTATGTTACAAGTTAATAATATGTTTAAACCCACTATACAGGAGTCTCAGAAACATACAAAAGAAATTGGACATAAGGTAAGGGATAATTTTGCAAATCTCATTTTTATCCGAGATTGCTTATACGTAAGTATTTACTGGGGTTTTATTTTTCATCCATGTCCATAAAAATGTTTTCATAAAGTGTTTAATATTATTACATGTATTTTTAAAGTCATGTTTACCCCTTTTTGGCTTTTACTTTGTGTTATGGAAGGAATCTTTCTTTCGTTTACCATACAAGGCACTTTTTGACTTTTTCTGTAAAAGTACGAGGAGAATGTTTTTTAACTTATACGGCAAGAAATTTTTTTTACAGTTTCATAACGCCTAATTTTCATGAATATTCCTAGACAATATTTCATTATTATTTTCAACAAAATCATTTTATTTTATAATTTAATGGCATTTTGTGAAAAGAAACTGATTTTGAAGAAGAAAGGATATTTTCCTCAAGAATTAATTTCAAGTGTTTTGTCAAAACTATTTTCCATATAAGATGAAATTATTTAGTATTATTATGTTTCAAGTATAATGTCCCTATTATTTCTATGGTTTGATTCTTCTAATGATTAAATGATATCCATTTGTTTTATATGGATTACGTTATGATGGGATGATGTTTATTAAACCCATTTTATTCTTTGGGTTATGATGAATTATTTATGCTTATTTTGTGGCACAAGTAAGAATGATTTTATTATGAGATGAGTGAGATATATATATCCCTCCAATTCAATGGGTAAAGATTTATATCTCATGAGATAGACATGGCTGGAACGACAAGTGAATCCGGTTCAGTAATACAGGGCTGGAACGGCAAGTAAACCCAGTTCAGTAATGGACTTTGTCCACTATGATGGTCTTGGAAGCAATGTCTTGGCTACTATGGAAATCATAACATGTGATTAATGGTTGACACAATTACATGTTTTATTCCCATGTTATTTTATCATGATTAATGTTCCTTTATGATCTATTCCTTACGTACTGCCGAGATTTATTTCACAACTCAAGATCTTGATGTTTAAACTTTATGTTCATGTTTTTATGTTCAAATGTATATGGTTTGTTTTATTTTCTCCATGCTTACCCTTATTGAGCATTTGAGACCACCCTTTTTATGTTTTTTCCCCAGGATATAAATAAAGGTTTTAAGTAAGAAAAAAAGGGAAGATCTTTATGGGAGATGTTGAAGATCTTTCACCATGATTAGAATATTATGTTCCGAGTTTCCAAAGACACTAAACTATTACGGTCCTTGGGTGTCTATTTTTGTTATGTATTAAGTATTCCACAAAAGTAATGTAATTTCCATGTACGTCAAGTGTGGGTCTCTATAGTTGGTATCAGAGTAAAGGTTTATTTAACCTTTGGAAACTAGGATACGAAAACTTTAGTGAAATCCCTAGATATATTTCTAAGGTATGTCTAGGGATGTCTCTATGGTTAAGTATAAGTATAGGTTATAGTCCTAGAATTACAATAATAATCTTAGAATTAAACTTAAGATGTTATATATTGAAAGTACTTCCACTTTATTATGTTGTTTTCCTAGCATGATTTTTGCCTCTCACAGTATTATTTTTGGGTTTTAGATGATGGATGGAACCCGAAGGAACCGTGTTGATCAATGTAATGGACAATGAAATGATTTTCCTACTGAACAAACCAATGTTATGGGAGATTGAGTGAAAAATCTTATTTCTATACTTACACAAGCTATGAATCATTCTGGACTTCCAAATGACCAGATAAAGGAACAATATTCTATTAAGTCCTTCATGAGGTAATGTCCACCTTCTTTCAGTGGGTCTTCTGATCCACTTGTTTCTGAACAATGGATTAGTACCATTGAAAAGATATTTTTGATATGTAACTATTCAGAGCATGAAAAATTCATTTTGGCTCTTTACCGGTTTGAAGGTGAAGCAGATTAGTGGTGGACTCTAGTTAAAAATACAAGGCCCCAAGATGAAATTGATTCCATGGAATGGGACGAGTTCAAGAACATGTTTTTCAATAAGTACTTACCTCGTATTCTTCGAACAAAGATGGAAAAGGAGTTCCTTGAGCTTAAGAAAAAGGATGATGAATATGTTGGTATATACAAGGCGAATTTTACAAGGATTTCAAGGTATGCATCTAGCTTTATCATCCAACCTGAAAGTAAAGTTGATCGATTCTTCAGTGGCTTAAAACCAAATCTTCGAAAGGCATTAGCTATAAGAGACTTCAGTAGCTATGAATAAATTGTGTGTTGTGCTATCAAGGTAGGGCTGAAAGCTGGTGTAACATATCCATCTCATGTTTTTGACAAGAAACGAAAGATGGAGTTCCAAGAAAAATCTCAAAACTATAGTGAAAAGAAGACAAATGTTTTGTTATGCTCAAAGTGTGGAAAAAAGCATGGTGGAGATTGTCTTAAATGGACAGGATAGTGTTTAAGTGTGGAAAATAAGGTCATTGAGCAGCTGAGTGCCGAATTAATTGGAAAAAGGTAGATAATGATGTGAATAGAGAAAAGACTACAGAAAATTCACCACCAACACTTCAATGCTTCAAGTGCAAGGAAATGGGGCATTATGCTAACCAATTCCCAAATCTAATGGTTAATGATGATCGACATCAACAACCTCTCAAGGCAAAGGACAAAGGGAAGTCACATGCAATCACTATTGATGATGTTGAATATGACAACGAAGTGGTGGAATGATTAAGTTTTTATGTAATGGGATTCCAAAATAGTAGTGTGGAATGTCATTTTTAGTATTGCGGAATATTGGAATATCTATGTATTGGTTTATTGTGGTTTTCGATAATTGTATGGTACCAATAACCATGAAAAGTGATTGAAATATTTTTGGAAAGAAGATGATATGCGTATAATGAAGGGATAAGGAGAAAATAATATGTTTGATAGTATTAATGATCTCATGACTGATATACGGAAAAAGTGATATCATGGTTTGAGTATATAGATTTTTTTTTGGAATTTTGGTATATGGAAAGAGTTAACTTTTGATAGAATTCATGTTTTCACTAAAGTTCAATGGGTATTCATTTTTCAAGAGAATACATGATTAAGTTATTCATATGTTTGGAATGTGACCAACAATATGATATATCTTATGATATATGGGGGGAAAATGAAAGAATTCACATGCTCGGTAGATGACATTTCTAGTAATCGGACAGAAGTATTTTCGATAAGCCTAAAGGTTGGAATGGATTAATTTAGACATCATATAGTATTTATTAAGGCTATAACTTTTTTATTTTATTTATGAAATGTTATAATAGTATAGTTTTAGAAAAAGTACAACCCGTAGGACGGGCAACAAACCGTCGCGTCGGACAAGGATGCAGGAATCGAACCCACAACCGAAGTGCGACAGGCCTTTATCACCTACCACTGGCCTACAGGAAGTCCCTGGTTAGTATAAATTATTTTTAATTTATTAATTGGTATGATATATGAAGTATAAGTCCATTTTAGGAACCATAGACGATTAATCTCACCATAGACGGACTTATGTATATTTAATAATTTTTGCTAACCTTTTGTTTAAGACAGATGGAATGACCTATCATTCTATCGCATGATCTTCTAACACTTCACGAATAACAAATTAAACTTCATTTATTTAAGAGATGAAGTGTAAATTGTTCAAGGAATGAACAATGATGATATTGTACCAAAATCAATTAAGTATTTCCTCTAATTCCAATTTTTTTCAACTTTAGGGAAATGATCTTGAAAACCAAAAACATTGTCCCAGATGGTACCTTAGATCATCAAAAATTTATGGCTTTGTGATTGTTGGCTTTTTCATAGACTTTTTCTCTACCACTCTCCATCAGAACTTGATGGTTATATTTCTCTTCCATATCCATATTTTCACCTATGTTCTTCTATGTGGAAACCCAATGATGAGTTAATTTGGGTAACCGTTACGTTTATTTTTTAAAATTATGTTTTAGTATTCCTTTTTATGATGTGGGTTTCTATGAATGAAACTTTCAAGTATTAAACCATTTATAACCCCGACGAATTTCGAGGGTGAAATTTATTTTAAGAGGGGTAGAATGTAACACCCCGAGATTTTATGAGAAATATTATTTTTAATTTCTTTGATGTCTTGTGTTGTATGCTACACCAAGATTATCTTGCACTATACGCAACACCGTATTAGATTGTATTATACGCAACACTATTCTTGGCTTGTGTTACACGCAAGAGCAACCTTCCTCAATGGATTGCGTTGTACGCAATACCGAGTTTCACTAAACACCGATATATTATTATAATATTATATAAACTAGCCATTAGGAATATTAATACCCACTTTTTGAAATTTTATAAATTTTATCTTTAAAAATGGACTTCATTTTTGGATTCAGAATATCGAAATTAGCCTAGGGTGAATTTTTGGTATTTTTCTGAAAACTTTCAATTTTTGATGAATAGTGAAAACACAGAGTTATTGGTTAAAACCGACTTTTTATTTAAATAATCATTTACTTTATTTAAATTTATTTTAGCTCAAAATAGATACATAATACGTATATAAGTTCAATGTGATTCATTGGAGTCATTTTATAATAATTTTAGATATATAAAAATTTTATTGAACTTTTTGCCGTCTTTTACCCACCTCCTAGGAGCATTTGCAAATTTAAATAAAACTTAATTTTACCACTTCTGTGAGTTGAATTTAAAAAATCCAAGAGACACGGTTGATATAAGTAAGTAAAATGTGGTTCAATGAGATGAAAATAATTTTTGGTGAATAGTAACTTTTAACATTTATTTATCACAATTAAAAGTTAATAGGGTAATTAAGGGTAAAAATGATATTATTATTACCCTAACACATGTCCTAATTATATTGGATAAGTTTAATTCGACCAAAAACAACCTTAGTAATAAAATATTACCTTTTAGGTCCACTTCGATTAGATTAGGACGTTTATTATTATTTTATTTAAAGAAGAGTTAAAATAGTTAAAATCAAAGTTTAATAACTAAATCATTTTTAATATAGGGTTATACATAAGATAAATTCGACTATAAATATTAATTATAAATATAAAAATATTTCCTACATAATGGTATTTATTTATATTTTTTATACATTAAATAATTTAATTTATTTATGACACAATTATGATACAGTAATTACCTTATTAATGAAATATTAACATAATTGATATTATAAATACCCAAATAAATGTAATTAGAGACTTTTTATGAATTAAAATAATTTTATATGTTAATATAACATATTAGGGTTGGCTATATGAATTGTTTTTGAATTAATAATGCTGTTATGAATTTAGAAAAAACAAAATACCAAATAGTGTCAAAATTGACATAAAAGAGTTTTTAAACAAATATTATATTATTAATTGATATAATGGTCCTAAAAATCTAAGGTTCAGCCAAAAGACTTATATAATAATATATATGACATTAATAAACCAATTGGGGTTAGATTGGTAGTTTATAGTAAGTTTGTTAACCATATAGTGTAAGAATAAAAGAACACACGACAAACGTTAAATTATTTAACTTAGAGTTAAATATAAATAATAAAATTAAAATGTTAAACTAAACCTGTATAAAATCTATTGGTTGAGAGGATTTTGACCCATCCCAACCCTAGACTCTAAATAAGTCACTTTGGAGCCATTATAAACCAAATATTAATTTATTATAAAATAATATTTTAAGTTTATCCTAAGGTGCCCCTCACCCCTCTTATAAATGGGAACTCCCCCTTCTCTCTAATTCAAACCTCCAAATCCATTTGGCTCGGACAAAACCTGACCAAATACCCTCTAAATTGTCTTAACTTCATCCTAGATTCCTTAATTTAGTCAGAAATCCAACCTAAGGAGCCCTTTTGATCAAATCAAAAGGAAGAACCCAAAGAAGAGGTAAATATCTCACCACCTATTTCAAGTTCATTTCTTCTTCCACTTCCTCCTTCTTTGTTGTTTCCAATATAAAATAATAACTCCAGTATCTTCTATATACTATGATGTTATTATAAAAATTGTACAACCATATTAGTTATTTTATCCATCCTAGGAATGAAAAATTCACCACACGTGCGTACGTACGGCTTACTGTTTCCACGTTGTGGTGTAGTTTGTTATTCAAACATTTCATCACTTGGATGAGTATAATAATGAGTATAAATGATATAAATAATAAATATAACATTATGATGATTTTGTATATATGATTTACCATCCAATTATATATTATTTTAATATCAAAAGACTGATATTGTCGCTCGTGCGTACGTACGGACTACCGTCTCCATGAACGCAATGAGATTCATTTTCCATGATTAACCCTTAAAGTATGATTATAAAGTATATATAATAAATAATCATGAAATATATTACATAATAATGATACTGGATTTATGTACATATATGTTTCATTTACTTAATTCCATTCAATTCAATAATGAAATGAAAATAGTGTTCATGCGTACGTACGGCCTACCGTCTCCATAACCGGTTTATTTCATTACATTTATCATTATGTCATATATATTTATATAATGAATATATATTATATATAAATCATGTTTTACATTCTGAAATTAAGTAAATCAGGATATAAGTATTTTTGTATGACATAAATATTTAAATTACAATTTTATGATTAATTTAATAATTTAAAATGGAAATTTATTTTCATAAAATGTAATCACAAATTGTTACTTTATTGTCTTATTACTATAAGATAATTTTATAGGACCTTGATTAATTTCTCAAGGTCTTCTAAAAGGAGTTATGGTTTTAAAGTGTTTTTTGGAATAAATTATGTTATTATTTAAAAATTAAATTTAAAATATATAGAAAAAGTATTTAAAAAAAAATTATTTAATTTTTTAATTAAACACATCAAAAAATGTTTGGGGTTAATTTTTGGGATTTTTCTAAAATACTTGAATTTTTCATGAATAGTAAAAATACAGTTTTGAGTTTTCAGAACTTTAATGACATCATAATGACATAATAATTAAAATAAAAGGCTGGTAGACTTTTTTACAGTAACATATGACATGAGGTGTCCCAAGCGGATAAAACCCTGGTTAAATACCATGGTAAAGCCCTTGGTTTTTTAGAAACCACTAATAAGGTGTCCCTTTGAAATTATTAAAAAACTCCCTCTCCTTTTCTATAAATAACCACTCATCCATTAATTTTACATCATTAAAAATCCCTCATCCTATAATATCTGGTAGTTTTACCTCCCTAAGAGTACTCCCAAGGTTTCATTAATCCTCCAAGGTCCCAACCATCAAGTTCTAGGAGTTACTCTACAAGTTAAGGGAACCTTTCACCCTCCTCTTTTACTCAACACTTCTTTTTTATGTTATCTCTTTGAATTTTTATTATCATCCCTTGGGGTTTGATATTATGTATTCCTATTAATTTCATTTTTATTTTTATATGATTAGATACCCTTTTTATATCATGAATTCTTATTATTAAATTTTAAGCGACGTTGTTATGCTGCCGAATTTTCAAAAGGGATCTCTCAACTTTTCTTTTATTTTCAAGTTCATATCTTTTCTTTTTCTCTCCTCACCTCCTATATCCAAATGAACATGATAAATCCTATATAATTTATATACTGGAATTATATCATGTTAATGGAAGAACCATCATCAAATTTCTTACTCCCTCCCTTTTATTTTTATAAACAAAATCAACGTCCATGAAGTTCTAATTTATAACCTTCGTGGACGATGACATTTCATTCTTAAATTTATCATTCATTAATGGTCATGAAATCATTTATATGGATGAACCAGAAAATAATATATGTTTTATAACCTAATTAATATTCAGAGACCATTATATGTACATATTATTAAATAAAATGACCAAACTAGTTCCTAATAATCAAAATACCTCTTAAATATTCTAAGTCAATGTCATTAATATTTCATCTAATGATTCATCCTCTTTACATGTAAATGAATGATATAAATTATAATTAATACTTTTGGATGTTCATAAATTCAAATATAGACATTTACATCCATTCCACATGAATTCCATTACTTAAAAACAAGTGAACCGATTATGAAAATCAAGGAAACAAACACTCCAAAATGACATAATTCAATATAATAACTTATCAATAAAGACATAAATAAACTAAACAGAATTATGCTAAAATAAATTCATGTCTAATAGTTTCTTAAATAATTTACTAATCTAATTTCATATTCTAGGACCTTAACTTCAAGAGAGGAACACATTTGGACTTAAGGTAAGGGTTTCTTCATCTCACTTCCATTTTTTTGATATTTTCTATATTCACTACTAATTCTTGTGTTTGGTGTACATATACTGAAAATTGATGTAACATATCATGAATATAATTATTTTTATGTTATTAAATGTATCATTTTAATATTATTAATTTTGGGGCATACGAATCGTTTGATTACAAAGTGATAAGGGTTTTCCACCTGAACTTCCATTTTCATTCAGGTTACTTTCATTGTCTAAACTACCTCAATGAAATTCTTATGTATTATTATGTACTCCTCATAAATTCTTTATGAGTATTATATATATGTGAATCAACCAGAATCCTTCCTTATTTTATGGATAGTTACATGTTTTAAAAAATAAATTTCAAAATTATTTCTGATATACAAACCCAATTCAAGGGATCATTAGGAATTGTTACCCATTTTAATGTGTACACCAGAATCTATTTTAAGACACCATTATTTTTATAAAAAAACTAATTTTATCATGAAAAATGATCTTGGATCATTTCTGGATTTAATAGAACAAATTTGTCTTTCCAATTTAAAATTCTCTTTAATACTTTCCTTAAAATGTTCTAAAATGATTTAGTTTTGAAGAATCTTAAGAACTCTTTTTACATGATTTCACTTCATTGGGACATAATTTATGACTAAAATATAATTTCAATGTACTAGTTTTTTATGTTCTGGGATATTAATTTTTACAAACAGATTTTATGGAAAATACAAATGATTTTCTAAAAGTATTATTCTTTCCAAAGTAAAAAAGGATTTTCCCATCTCACTTTATCTTTATGAGATATATTCCTTGTTCACCACTTACTTATTACATGTGTTGTATGTACTGCCCTTTGATATATCATATCAAGAGTCTCCTTATTATCATGATATTCTAAGGGATTATTATTTGAATGTTTCAAGGTGGTATGAGACACTTTGGAATGTTTAAGTATTATATCCTCAAGGATTTTTCAATGGTCGCATTTAAAAGTATCTTCATCTATGTCAATGTCCTTTGTTGAATCTTGTACATCATTGAGGTTTATATCCTATGATATCATACACCATGTTTTATTTAATGTTTTATGATTAGTTTTATTGTGTATGTTCCATCCTAAAACCATTCACCACCTTACTATGAATGGTTCGTGTTTATATTTAATGATTGGGGAAAGTTAAATACATTTCATATGTTAGTTTCAATATGAATGTATTTGTTGTTTATGTTTATCCCTGCTCATATGAGGAATGCATTGGACTTATTATATGATGGGTGGGGCCCTTTATAGCCCCTTGATGCATTGGTAGGTCTCATGAGACAAATAGATTTGGAATTGGCCGAGACCATTCCCAATTTGATATATGGTTTTGGCCAAGGCCTTAATCATTTTTAGACATCTTGGCCGAGGCCTTGACAAAATGTTTCAGAATGTCCAACATATTCACTTCCCTCATTATGAAGCTAGTAATTGAAAGTTCATGTGGTTATTAGACTAGTATAATACCCATGATTATGTTATATTATGGAAATATTTATTTAGTTCATATTCCTTCAATATTATGTTCAAGTTTATTATTTTCAAAGGCATGTGTTTTAGTAATTCACCATGCCTAATGTTTATGTTTATGTTATCTTACTATATATTGATTAAACATTAATGAGGATTTAATCTCACCCATTTCATTTATTTTTAATTCCCCAGGTTATTAATAATAGATCATTTATTGAGTTTTCAAATATGAAGTTTATTAGCTTTTATTATGTATCATATTTTGTTTCCTTTCAAAATGTAAAATGGGTCCTATGTATGTATCTAATTTCTTCAATACTACTAAACTGATTGGTCCTCAGAGATTTGATTATTTTTAATCCTTAAAATTTAATAATATAAGGCACCAACTCTGGGAAATAGGGGTTAGGTCCCTACAAACACATGACAATCTTTTGGTAAGTTTTTAATTCTTAAAAACACACTTTTTGGTTTTTGACGATGATAATTAATTTTAAATTAATTTCATCCAATTATGTGTTTTGAATTATGAAAAATGAATTCATATTTTTAATAAGTGGGGCCAAATTAATTTAATATATCACTTTTATTTTTTGGATACTATTAATAGTAACTACGGTAATTTTTATTTAACTCGATTAAAGGTAAATCGGGTAAATTAGTGTAAAAAATAATATGATAATGAGAATATAATGATCCTAAAACCTAAAAAAATCATTTTAGATAAATAAAATTATAACCTTTAAATCTTAGGTTTTAAACTTAGTCATTTAAGGGCCACTTGACAATGAAAATGACATAAATATTAATAAAACTAGTGAAAGTGACAAAAAGTCAAACTCACATTTCTGATAAGTATAATAATTTTAATATAGATATAACTAGGTGGTATCTAATAAAATAAATAGTATATGTAAATATAAACTAATTAACTAAATCATGGTAATTTATTTTTAATTTTTAGGAAATTAATAATTACCTTAAAGTCTTATACTTTAATGATGTAAAAATTAATTAATTAATGAGAAATCCATAAAATGTTTTTTTTAAAAATACTAATAACCATAAAAAGACCTAAACACATGAAAAAATCATATAGGTCTAGTATATATTGATAATAAAAATCCAAGTGCTGAGAAAGTGACCGTTTGGAGCTTTATAGAAGAGATTATGATATTTATTTTATTTTATTTGAAGTCATGTTAATGTGTTCACATTCATACTTTAATAAGTATAGCATTTTTAATGTTAGATTTTCCAGAAGATATATTCAAATTAATATATTATTATTAAATATAGTAAATTTATGTTCATCATATTATTTTATTTAAAGACATTATACTGCAAATAATTATATTAAATAATTACACAATATTGATATATTGATTATTTTAATAATGGAGATATCAAATAAATGTTATAAAAAATATAAAAATAAATATAATTTGGGATAATAAATTTTTAAAATGAATTTCATAGAGGACCTTGACTCATTATAGATATAATAAAATATTTGGTTTGAGTATAACACCTTATCTTGATATTTATAAAAATCCATGAAATGAATAGTGTCAAAATTGGCACAATTGATATTTTGTTAAAATAATGTTTTATAAAATTATTTAAAAATAACAAAACAATTTAAAAATATATATAATAATTATTATATGGTATAAAATTTTCTAAATTATTTATTTATGTTATAATTTAAATCAAATAATTAAATATTTAACCATTTTAATATTGAAACATTTGTGATCTTAATTAAAATTAAATAGAATAACTAATTGTCAATTAAAATGATAATGTTTAAATTGACATAAAAACTTGTCTAAATTTTATTGGTTGATTATATTTAAATATTATAATATATTATATTAGAATATATCTTTGTTTGGAGGTATTTTTATTTATTATCAAATTATTATAAATTAATATTTTTTAGGTTTTCAAAAGTGCCCCTCACCTCAATTATAAAAGGGAACTTCCTCCCTCAAATCATTACTTCATTTTGAACCTTAACGATAAAAAATAACCTACCCATTTAACTTTTAAACTTTCCTAGAAACATTTTAGAGGTCTTGGTATTCTTCAAATACCAACTCTAGTGCTCTAAGAGTGGATTTAGAGGAGGCACGTCGAAGAAGAGGTAATATCATTTACTGATTATTTCTAACATATTTCTTATTCTACTTCCACCTCATGAGTTATTTCATTTTAAAGTAATAAATCCAATATTAATTATATAATTAGAGTTTATTATTATTATCAAACAACTATAGTCCACCTTCTACCCATACTATGAAAAATAAAATCCCCACACGCGTGTACTTATAACTTATCGTCTCCACGCTGTGGTGTAATCCGTTTTTCACCACCACCTTACATGGATGGGTATACTGATGGAATTAATACATATATATATATGATTAATATAAAATTATATTTATTCCTAGATACCTATACACCATCCACTTCAATACAATTCAATAATTATGGGAATGATATCGTCTCTCTTGCATACGTACGGATTACCGTCTCCACGGTGCAATGTGATCTGTTCTACATAATCTTCCTTAAAGCATGGTTATATAAATTAATTGAATTAATAAATATGATATATTTTATACTAATACCATTATTTTAATTATATAACTATAAACTAAAAAGAGTAATAATAACTTATCCGACAAAATATTCATAAGAACATAAAGCAGTTAATACCCAAATAATGAGTAACAATGAAATATTACTAACAAATGGATGAAAATATGATCATAAATGTTATCATAAATATAATTATGATTCTTTAATAAATCAGTAAAATTATTTAAATCATTATATAAGAGGTTTATAAACATACAATGCATATCAGACTTAAGGTATGGGATAATTTTGTAATCTCATTTTTATTCGAGATTGTTTATACGTAAGTATTTACTGAGGATATATTTCTCTTACATTTCCATGTTTTCTAAAAAAAATTCTTAAATTTTTTACTATTCTTCTATGTATGTTTAAATTCATTTTTACCCATTTTTGACTTTTATGACATGGTATGGAAGGAATATTTATTTTGTTTACTATATGAGGTACTTTTTGACTTTTCCAACAAAAGTATGAGGATAATGTTTTTATAACTTATATGGTAGGAACAAAAAAATTTATCTTTATAACGCCTTGTTTCCATGAAGCTTCTTATACAAGGTTTCAAATTTATTTTCAGTTTAATTTTTTTATTTTAAAATTTTACAACATTTTCAGGAAATAAAATGTTTTTGAAGAAGAAAGGACATTTTCTTCTAGAATTAAGTTCAAGTGTTTTATCAAAATTATTTTCCACCTAAGATGACATAGGGTTATGTTTATAAACCTATTATTACATTTATTTGATTGTGTTTATAATGGAATTATTTTTTATGAAATCAATTTATTTTATATGGTTTATGTTATGATGGAATGATGTTTAAGAAACCAATTTTATTTCTTCAGTTATGTTGTGATGAATGATTGATGTTTTCATGGAACATGTAATAATGATTTCATTATAAGATGGGTGGGACCTATATCTCCCTCCAATGAATTAGGTAAAGATTTATATCTCATGAGATAGAAATGAATGGAATGGTAAGTAAATCCAGTTTTATAATACAAGTCTGGAATGGTAAGTAAATCTAGTTCAGTAATACATGGCTAGAATGGAAAGTAAACCCGATTCAGTAATGGAATTTTTCCACTATGATGGTCGTGGTAGAAATTCCTTGGCTACTATAGAAATCATATTATGTGCTTATTTGTTTTCCTCAATTCTATGTTTTATTCCAATGCTATTTTATCATGGTTAATGTTCCTTTATGATTTATTCCTTACAAACTGCCAATATTTATTCCATGAATCATGATTTTGATATTTAAACTTTATGTTAATGTTTTTACATTCTTATGTTTATGGATTGTTTTATGTTTCCAATGTTTACCCTTAATGAGAATTTGAGCTCACCCTTTTTATTTTTTCTTTTCCCCAAGATATAAAGAAAGGTTTTAGGTAGGAAAACAAAAGGGGAATATCTTTATGGGAGATATTGAAGATCTTTCACCAAGTTAGAAGATTATGTTCCAAGTTTCCAAAGACACTAAACTCATACGGTCTTTGGGAATCTGTTTGTGTCATGTATTAAGTATTCCAAAAAAGTAATGTAATGGCCATGTAAGTCAATCCCTGGGTCGCTATAATGAAGAGGATGTATTTTTTAAAATCACCAAAGGAAGTATTTGGAGTGTAACATTATTAAACGGTAGAATATAAGGTATCATTCCAATGAATTATCTCTAATTTTTTTCACAATAATTTTTGGAATGTTTTGATATTTATTATTTTAGAATTTTTTTCTATATATCCCGAAATTTATGTTTAAAATATTATATGGTGGCCAAATATTCTAATACTAATATTAATCAATAGAAATTAGAATGTTTAAAAAACATTCTACTTTATTAATATATTTCAGAAAATATTCCTTAAATCTCTCAAAGATTCATGGTATCTAGATTGTGGGTGTTTTAGACACATGAATGGTGACATATCAAATTATATATCTTTTAATTCATGTGATGGGGGCCTAGTTTAATTTAGAAGAAACTCTAAATTTTAGATTAAATAGATTGGAGAAGTTATATTTTCTAAAACTATTATTATTTAAAAAGAGTTATTTATAAATAGTTTGAATCAAAATTTATCAAGTATATCATATGTTTAAAAGGATAGATTAAATGTAATTTTATAAAATGATAAATTTATAGTATTCTAAAATAATTATATTTTATTTTTTATAGGTTGAAAATATAATATTTATAATATTTATTTTTCAAATTTAACAAAATATAAAGTTTATTGTTTGAATGTTTTTGAAGTAGATGATATTTTATAGCATTGGAATCATAGACATGCGAAATTTTGACTATTGAACACATTTTCAAAGCATGAAGATGTATTATAATTTCTAAAGTTAAATACAAGTAAGTATTTTTTATTTTCATTAATTAAAGGGTAAGTAGTATATAGAATGATTTAAATCTAAGAATGGTGTTAGTACAACTATATGTCTTGAATTACTACATCTTTACTTATTTGATCTTATATAACCAAATAGTTTGGTAGGAAAGAAGTATGTGTTTGTAATAGTTTATGATTATAGTATATTGATATATATTTATTTATAATCACATAAATTTGAGACTCTATAAATGTTTTGCGATTTCTTCAAAATTATAAAATATTCCAAATATTTTTCAATCATCTCTATCAAAAGTTATATTGGTGTTGAATTTCTTAATTAAAAATTTTATAAATGTTCTGAAGACAATGAATATTAGAATTATTTTTCTTCCCCAAGGGAACAAGAAATAAATGTTCAGGGTGAAAGAAAAAATAATTAAGTTCATGAAATGACTATATTAAATACTATTATGATGAAACATGTCTTTTATTCATATTATTAAAGGTTTCCAAAAAATAAATATCTATGAATTACAACACCAAGATCATAAAGTCTTAGTGTATTCAGATGAATAGTGTCATAATATATAAAATGAGACTAAAACATGACATCATTAATTTATTCTCTATAGTTATAACCAACAGTCTATATGATCTTCTAAATTTTTAGGGGATAACCTAGATAACACTTGGAAGAAAGGGGTGAGAATCCCAATAAGAAGATAACAAAAATAAATAATCATAACCTATGATTCAAAGGTAAAACATGATATCATAAAATATAAGGTAAATGGGTAATTAATTGGAAGAGTAACATAAATATCATGTTATAACAAGATCATGGAAATAAGGGAAAGTGGAAACAACATAAAAAATGAAATAAATATACATAAATCCAAACTATGAACACAACTTCACATGGTGGAATGAGTCCCATAATGGATTAACTTCACTCACAAATCCCATACATAATATCTCATGAGACTAAAACATTACCTAATTAGTTGAATGGATTTATAATTTTGGTCCCACCAATCAAATTTATTTCATGTATATGCATATTCATGCTATATAATGATATAAATCATAATGTATAAACATAAGAATTACCAAGGGAAAGAAATGAGTTGTCTAATCCTTTCTCATAACATAATCAAGAGTGATTTTATAAATAAGGAATTTGAAAAATAATCATAAGGCATGTATTATGCCCTCAAAATAATGTATAATAAGAAATGTATACATTTTAAATACACATAAATAAAATTTTGTAGCATTCCCTAACTTTTAAAAGAGATAAAGTGAGTTAGAGAGATAATCACCATAACATGAAGAAAAGTGTCACGACTTGTCCTTCGAGGCCTGTGCCGTGACTACCCCAAGCCCACCTTCCATAGGCCAAGGGTTGGTGACTAGAACTAGAAAGGCATATCCCTAAAAAGGGAAGGCATTGACACAAAACCTGTACACACATAGACAGGGCACACTGTACAAAATCCTAACAGAACTGAAGAAGAAAGGTATAACCACAACTAAAACCTCAACTGAGTGTAATAGTAAGTACTGAAAGAAAAAGGGGCCAGAATACAAGACCAATTGAGATGGAAGTACATGTTAAAGGAAAAAATTTCTCCCGAGGTCACCCGAAAAGGATCCTACCTGAATGGTAGGTACATCTAATCAATGTGACTCTCCACATCAACTGGTCACCTCCACACACTGTCAAGTCCTGGCTCCCCAAGTCTCAGTCAAAGATGACCGTTGTCTACACAAGACACAATAAGGTGCGCGTGAAGCCCGTGCAGGGGTGATTATGAAAATACTTAGTAGGGACCCTGAGACCCATGAAGGTCTCTCAGAATTTCACAAAGGAAGAACCACAAATCATGATCTCAATCGCAAAGAACAAATCAAAAGAATCACCTCAAACCAAGTATAACATAAGTAAACATGTACATATGATTATTCGTAAATCTAGATCATCTTATTCTATTAAGGGGCTATGTTATTAACCCAAATATGATCTGACCCGCATATGATTGGTATACGCTGACCCACACAGGACCACTGAGCACTGACCCACATATGATCTGATCCATACAGGATCAATATGTGCTGACCCACACAGGATCGCTGAGCGCTGAACCACACAGGATCTGACCCACATAGGATTGGTATGCACTGACCCACACATGATCACTGAGTTCTTCCCACATAGGATCTGACCCACATAGTATTGATAGGTACTAACCCCCACAAGAACACCCTTCATTCTCCACCTCACAGCAAGCCACTGGATTCCTACACAAATTATATTTGATTCCGAGAGGATCCTCTCCTCAAGACATCAGTCATACCTCAACTAACAAAGAGTCCCACATATAAGTAATCCGATGAACCGCCATGTCATAAGGGTTCCAACACATCAGACAATGCATCAATCAGATTCCCAATCTATGAGTTATAAGCATTTTAGTGATGAGGGCTAGGTTGGATTCAGGGTCGATCCAACCTAGTAATTATCCAAATTTTCCCAAAACTTAAGTGGAGTATCAAAAAAGGTATTACACATCCTAAGGGTTCTGGTGCCATAGATAGTTTTTCAAATAAACATCTAGTTTAGGAGATACACCCATTTAAGCGTAACTAGGCTGAAAAGGGGTCTGAGTCCAGTCCGACCCGACCCATCCTGTTGGGCCAGGTTTGAAGAGGCTGGGCTTGACCTAGTTCGGTTGGGCCTAGTCCGAACCACTAGGCACTTGCTAGGCCCGCTAGACCGCGGGTTCAGCCCTGCTCACCTAGTTGGGCGCGGCTCGCTGGGCCGTGGAACCGCCCAGCCCGTTGGCCAGGTGCAGGGGTCCGCTCCCCTCCCGAACGGCCAATCCGTTTGGGTCTTCAAAGTGGAGGCGCTGGATGGCGCCACACCACCTGGATGGTTCGCTCGAACCGGTCACTTGTGGGACCCGCAGGGTGCAGGTCCGCCCCCCGCCGTGGCATGAAGCCACAAACTTCCTCCATGGAAAGCTGCTGCAACGTTCCTCCCAGTTTGAACGCGATCGGTGATGGCTGACCGCGCCTTTCATCCTCCGTGGCTTGGATCCATGACCCTCCTTCGCGCTGCACTACCGTGGCATGCTGTCATCATCAACGCGACTGACGTCAGTCAGCCGCCCTTTTCTGCCGCAACGTCTTCGAGTGCTGCCTCCTCTTCGTGACCGAAGGTTGCTGGCCACCGTCTCCCTCGGTCACCGACGTGACAACGGGGCATCGTCAGGCCACTGATGAAGCTCCGATGGTTCAATTTTATTATCTTCTGCGCCTACCGGCTTCCCAAGACGGTGTCTACGCTACGCGGCCCTTGGTTCCACCTTGCCGCCATATCTTTCTGTCACCCACGAAGAACACAACCATTACCGAGATCCACAGAGGGTCTGAGCCTTGTTCATTCGGCCCGTGCCATCCACGTTAGCTTTATAATAAGGTAAGTATTTCAAGAATGAACAACTCTTAGTTAGACAATGAAACCCCCTACCTCATGTTCATTGGAAGTTGCTGCAGATGAGGAAGGAGTGTCCATGTTCGAGGATGTCGCGGACATAGGAGAAGGTTCATGTCATTTGACGCTCATCAATTCCCATCGTCGAATCCTCCAATGGTCGTCGAAGTTCTGTTCTACATTGGTGGATGATGTCACTGACACTTCGTCAGAGGTTCCTCTATTTTGTCTAAAAACTCATGCCCAAGCATTGTTTAAATAGAATAAAAGAGGAGATCAACCCATCACACAATTAATGAGGTTCATTAATAAATTTAATTAATGAACCTATTAATTCTCCCAGCGGTGCAGTTACACAACCAAGTATAACCAGCCATTTAATGGTCTAAGAACCCAGCAGTCCAGCAACCACTACTCAAAAGTTACAAGAAAGAAATAAAATAACTCATTGAGTTATTTTTTTTATTTTTTTGTAAAGTCCAAAAATTAAATTTTGTCATCCGGCCTTTACCGGTCAAATTTTAGCTTCCCTTAAGCGAATCCCAGTGCTGCAAATTCAATGACACCCTCATATTTTTAATCTAAGCACCAGTTCAAAAGTTATAATTCACCGCCTGCATGTTTACTGAATGTACCTTAAAAAAGTTCAAAATTCCATTTCGGGCTCTTTGGGCCTTAGAATCATGTGCCCTCAATTTTCACAGACTAACAATAATACCAAATAATTTAAAATATATATATGGAAAAATCTGGTTCTTTTCATTCTCCCAACCTTAGGGATTTTCTTCCCCAAAAGCCATAAATAACTAGGGAAACAAATGGGGGCACTGAGCACCTATCTGAGCCTCCTACTCTCATGTTCTCTCCTAGAGTTTCCCATGCTGCCACTAAACTTGCACCAGAGGGATCAACCATCCATGAAGGAACTTCTCCTATCGATCCTCTATCTCCATCGGGAACTCTACAAACATCGCCCCATTGTCAATGTCCAGCTCGCCCCAGTCAATAACGTGTGATGGATCATGTACGTACCTCCTCAACTGCGACACATGTAAAATATTATCCACCTGGTGCATCTGTAGGGGAAGATCTAGGTGGTACACCACTTCACCTACTCTACTGAGGATCTGGAATGGTCCGATGAGCCTCAAAGATAGCTTGTCGCCCCAGCCAAATCTCCACAATCCTCATCGGGGTGAGACCCATAGGAAGACATGGTCTCCCTCATCAAAATCCAAGGGCCTCCGTCTCTAGTCAGCATAAGACTTATGCTGGCTCTGTGCAGTCTTCATCTACTTCTGGATGATCTGCACCTTCTCAATGATAGCCCATACCAACTCTAGACCCATCAGTGCTGACTCCCCTGGGTCTGTCCAACATAGAGGTGATATGCAAGGTCACCCATACATGGCCTCAAATTGTGCCATGACGATGGTGGAGTGATAAATATTTTTTTATGAGAACTCCACCATGGGTAGGTGGTCCTCCCAACTATGACAAAAAACAAGGATGCAAGTATGAAGCATGTCCTCAAGCATCTGTATGGTCTGCTCCGTTTGACCATCTTTCTAAGGATAAAAGGCGGTTCTCAAGAGTAGTTGAATCCCGAATGACTCCTATAATACCATCCACAACTGAGATGTAAAATGAGCATCATGATCTGAAACGATCGTCGATGGAACCCCTTGAATCCATACAATCTCTTGTATGTAGAGGTGTCCCAAGCCCTCTACTAATCCCTGCTCTTGAACAGATAAGATGTGGGATAACTTGGTGAGTCGGCCAACGATCACCAAGATGGAATTGTTTCCCCTGTATGAACGTGGTATACCTGTCATGAAGTCCATGGAAATTCCATTCAACTTCCACTCTGGCACCTCAAGTGTCTGAGTCAAGCCTATTGGAACCTAGTGCTCAGACTTCACATGATGACTAGTAAGGCGCCCTGAAATGAACTCCACCACTGTTTTCTTCATCCCTGGACACTGGTACTGATTCTAGAAGTCCTGGTACATCTTCGCCACACCAGGATGTACCTCCAAAGGGGTTGTGTGGAACTCCCTCATCACCTCCTCTCGTAGCATCACTGACACTATGGTACGCCATCTAAAAAGAATGGCGTGCTCCCCACCTTTATAAAATCCTTCAAGAGACCATCCTGAGGATATTAAAGAATGTTGGGACTTGTAATCAAAGTCCCCAAGTTGTGCCTCCCTAACTCGTTGATGGAGCTGAGGAGTCACTATCATAGACTATAAGTAAGATTCTCTATCACTATCCACGAAGGATATCTTCAACGCGGATAGCTAATACGTCGCCTCACTCAACGACTATAGTCCAGAACTTCTGCTGAGTACCTCTTCCACCACATTCCCCTTTCTAGGAGTATATACTATCTCAAATTTATAATACTAGAGGAACTCTAGCCATTTCCATTGTCTCAAGTTCAGGTCCTTCTATGAGAAGATATACTTGAGACTCTTGTGATCAGAGTAGACGGTAAATCATTCACCCATCAAGTAGTACTGCCACATCTTCAAGGAAAAGACCACTACTACTAACTCCAGTTCATGGGTAGCATAGTTATTCTCATTGTGTCTCATCACCATGAGTCTTAGGTGATCACCACTCGCTCCTACATCAAGATACATCCTAGTATGGTCCCTGATGCATCACGGTAGACTACATACCCAAAACCCTCTTCTGGTAGCCTCAATATGGGGGCACTCTTCAGTCTCTACCTCAACTCTTGGAAACTCTGCTGGCACTTCTCCATCCACAAGAAATGTTGTCCTTTCTTTGTCAAATCTGAAAAAGGTGATGCTACCCTGGAAAAGTCAGGTACAAATATCTGGTAGTACCCATCCAATCCAAGGAAACTCCACACCTCAGTCACACTCCTGGGTGGATCCCAAGTAAGCACTGTCTCTACTATTCCAGATCGAATGCAACTCTATCCTCCGAGATAACGTGACCCAGGGAGTGGACCTCCCATATCTAGAACTGGAACTTCGAGAGCTTTCCATAAAGATAGTGCTCTCAGAGTGTATCCAGAACTATCTGCAGTTGCGTAGCATGCTCCTTCTCCATCACCAAGTACACCAAGATGTCGTCAATGAATACCACCACAAATCGATCAAGGTTAGGATGGAAGATCCTATTTATCAGTCCCATGAACACTACCGGAGAATTTGTCATGCCTAAAAGCATCACCAAGAACTTGTAATGGACATACCGACATTTGAAGGCTATCTTCAATACATCTACATCCCATAACCTAAGCTGGTGATAGCCTTATCTGAGGTCTATCTTCAAAAACCACCATGCACCCTTTAGCTGGTAGAAGTGATCATTAATACTCGATAGAGGATACTTGTTCTTCACGATCACCAGATTTCGGCACCGATAGTCCACATAAAGCCTCAAACTCCCATCTTCCTTCTTGGAGAACAAAATCATGGCTTCCCCTGGATAAACACTGGTCCTTATAAACCCCTTACCCTGCAAGTCCTCCAGCCATACTCTCAACTCACAAAGCTCCATGGGAGCCATCCAATATGTTGGGTTAGATATCAGTGTTGTCCTGGGGGACAAGTCGATGTATTAGTCTACCTATCTACATGTAGGTAGTCCCAGAACATCATCAATAAAGACACCAGCATACTGGTCAACCACTACAGGATAACTTAGCCTACTCTCGTCATCTTCTCCGAGGGTAAGACTAGCCAACATATGAGTGATCGGCTGCACCCTCCTCTGAGAAAGTCCATCCTAAGCTGTAAAGGTTTCCTTCTCACTGGTGAAAGAAAACCTAGTCCCATCCTCACAGTTACACCACACTTTTCACCTAAAACAGTCAATCTGAGCATGGACCATGGATAACTAGTCCATAGCCAACATTACATTGCAAGGACTCGATGCTGCTACTAAGAGATCTCAACCGAAGATCTCACCTCCTAGAGTAAGCTCACACTACTGACACTAGTGCATAATCGTCTAATCCTCTCCCGTAGGAGTCTCTAATCGTAAGGATCAAGTCAATGACTCTATCAAAATCTCTGATATTAGAATGAGAGTCGTGGCAATAAAAGAGTGACTGACACATGTGTCTATAAGTACCAAAGTTAGGGTGGAATAGACACAGATCATACCTTGAATCATCTCTCAGGCATTGTGATTGTAGGCCTCAGCTACCTGAAACTAAGATCATCCCTATCCACCTACTCCCTGAGGTTGGGGTGGACTTTCTGGAGGTGGTGGCAGTAGAACCTCAAATCATCGCACACTTCCTGATGCTCGGCCAACTGTTCTGCCACATTCACCACCCTGCGGACCTCCTTGCTCGAATATCTACCGATGTCTTGGTAGTCCCTCGACTGTCTTCTGATCATCATTATGACAGGTTGGGAATTCATGATCCATGTGACCCTTTCTACTATAGTTAAGCATAGTCTACTCCTCTATTAACCCCCTCTATTTCATGATATCCGCACTTCTAACCATACATCCTAGGGTCGCCCTCTAAAAGGTCTTTCACACTTAGACCTCTATGACATCTGCCTACTGCCTACTACATATGACTTGGCTACCTATCATTCAGTGGTGGCTCTCACTATTGTTTCCTTCTAACCTAAGAAGCTCTCCACCAATAGTACTCGCTCAAGAACCCCAGCCTGTGTCGGGATATTGAGTGATATCATCAACGCTATGATCTTCCGTCAGAGACCCTTCTCAAAGATCTAGTCCCTGATGAAAGGGTATTGTACCATGTTAGTGGAGTAACGAGAGAGGTCAGTGAATCTCACCAAGTACTGGGCCACTGTCAGGCTGCCCTGCTGTAAGTGAAGTAGCTCATTGATACGCACTGAGCGTAAAGTCACTGGAATGAACTCTTCCTTAAAGAGGGTCTCGAAGTCCAACCAGGAGGGTGTTGCCTCCTCATGTGTCTAGAGCGTCATTCTCCACCATCTCTCTTCTGTTCCTTAGAAGAGGCTAGCATCTAGGATCACCATTTGATCTGCAGGTGTCTCAACTAAGAAAAAAACATGTGTCATAGCCTCCAACCAGTCCTCAGCTGCCTGTGGATCTATCTCACCTCAAAACCTCAGAGGCCTCTGTCTCTGGAACTCGTGAAACATGCCCAGTCTGTGTGAATGGTCTACTAGTGGGGCTGGTGACAACTGATACCCTACGAGTGGTGGTAGTTTTGGTACACCACCTGAAGGTGCCATCAATGTAAGAGGGCCCTACACCGATGCCCCATCGCTCGGTGGGCCATAACTGTGATCTTTCTTTGGAATCCTAGATGAATATCTACACGGTGACATCCTAGAATAAAATAGGTGATCCATGGTCAATAAGTTATACCTAGTGAGCTAACTCAAAGAGATCAAACAAAAAAAAAACAGCATTTTCAAAACACATGAAAATAGTGTTTTCATGTACCGATTCAGAAATCAGAATTCAGTGTCCTGGTATATGGATACGTTGGTCGCTGCACCATCACTGGACTCCATGAACTAAAACATGAACTCAAGAAACTTAACACTATTACTCCATTAAAAACATTGACTCTTAGTTCTTCTGGTAGAACCGACCCCTTTGATACAACTTTGTCATGACCCGTCCCCTGGGGCCCATGTTGTAACTACCCCAAGTATGCCATCCATATGCCAGGGGATGAAGACTAGCACTAGAAAGGCATATCCAATAAAAGGTAAGGCATTGCCTCAAAACCTGTACACACATAGATAGGGCACACAATGTATAAGTATAACACAACAGAAGAAGAAAGGTATAACCATAACTAAAACCTCAACTGAGTGTAATAGTAAGTACTGAAAGAAAAAGGGTCCAGAATACAAGCCCAACTGAAATAGAAGTACAAGTAAAAGGAAAAAAATCTCCTGAGGTCGCCCGCCAAGGGTCCTACCTGAAGGGTAGGTACAACCCATAACTGCGACTCTCCACATCAACCGGTCACCTCCATACACCGTCAAGTCCTAGATACCAGAGTCTTAGTCAAAGTTTCCCATCATCTTCACAAGACACAATAAGGTGAGGGTGAAGCCTGTACAGAGGTGAGTATAACAACACTTAGTAGGGACCCTGAGACCCCCAAAGGTCTCTCAGAATTCCACAAAGTAATAATCACAAAGCATGATCTCAATCACAAAGCACAAAGAAAAAGACGCATCTCAAACTAGGTATAACTTAAGTACAGAAGTAAGAACAATTAGTAGTAAATCTAGATAATCATATTCTATCAAGGGGATCTTTTTCTAACCCACACAGGATCTGACCCACATAGGATCAGTATGCACTAACCCACACAAGATCACTGAGCGCTGAACCACACAGGATGTGACCCACACAAGATCAGTATGCACTGACCCACACAGGATCGCTGAGCACTGACCCACACAGGATCTGACCCATATATGATTGATTGATACTAACCCCCACAAGATCACTCTTCATTCTCCACCTCAAATCCATCCATTGGATTCCCTCACGAAGCATGATTGATTTCGGGAGGATCCTCTCCTCAAGCCACTGGTCATATCCCAACCACCACAAATTCCCACAAAGAAGTAACCCAATGCACCACCATTTCATAAGGGTTCCAACACATTAGACGACACATCAATCTGACACCTGGTATTTGAGTTATAGGAATTTTAATGTTAAGGGACCAGTTGGATTCGGGGTTAATCCAACTTGGTAATTCTCCAACTTTCTTTAAAACTAAAGTGGAGAATCACAAAAGGTCAGCCTCATCCTAAGGGTTTTGGCGCCATAGATGGTTCTTCAAACAGATGTCTGGTTTAGGAGATACACGTATTTAAGCATAACTAGGATAAAAAAGGGTCTGGGTCCAGTCTGACCTGGTCGGCCGACCCAACCTAGCCCACTGTGCCCGATCTGAAGGGGCTGGGCTCAGCCTAGTTTGGTTGGGCCTGGTCTAGCCCGCTGGGCCATGGGTCTGGTCCGACTCCCTGGTTGGGCGTGACCTGCCTGGCCACGGAACCACCCGGCCTACTGACCGGGTGTGGGGGTCCTCTCTCCCCCCTGAACGGCTAAGCCGTTGGGGTCTTGAAAGTGGTGGTGCTAGATGGCATTGCAACCACTTGGCCAGTCCACTCAGACCGATCACCTGCGGGACCCGCGGGGTGCAGGTCCACCCTCCGCTGTGGCTCGAAGTCGTGGCACACTATCACGGTGTGCCACCTGGTGTCAACACGACTGATGATGCCCGGCCTCCCCTTTCATCCACCGTGGCTCGGAGCCACAACCATCCTCTGCGGTGTGCTACCGTGGTGAGCTGCCATCGTCAATGCAACTAGAATTGGCTAACCGCCATTATCTTTCGTGATTCCTTCGAGTGTCGCCTCTTCTTTATGACTTCCGTATGTAGGCCGCCACCTCCTTTGGTCGCCGGCGCCACCGCACTAGCAGAGCTTCCACGGGCCACCTGTGAATCTCTGGTGATCCGATTTTATTCTTGCTTGTGCCTACGGGCTTCCCAGGATGGTTCATTCATTGTGCAGCACTTGGTTCCACCTTACCATCATATCTTTCAGTCACCAATGAAGAACGTAACCATTACGAAGATCGACAGAGGGTTCGGGCCTTGTTCGTTCAGCTCGCGCCCTCCGCGTTAGAATTATAAAAAGGGAAGTATTTCAAGAATGAAAAACTCTTAGTGAAAAAACGAAACCCCATAACTCGAGTTCGTTGGAAGTCAATGCGGATGAAGAAGGACTGTCCACATTTAATGGTGTTGTGGATGAAGGAGAAAGTTCATGTTCTTTGGTACTCATTGATGCCCATCGTCGAATCCTCCATTGGTCATCGAAGTTCCATTCTACATTGGTGTGAGATGTTGCTGACACTTCGTCAGAGGTTCCTCTCTTTTGTTTAAAAACGCATGCCCGATATTTGTTTAAATAGAAGAAAATAGGAGATCAACCCACCACAAAATTAATGAGGTTCATTAATAAATTTAATTAATGAACCTATTACTTCTCCTAATGATGCGGTTACAAAACCAAGTGTAATCGGCCATTTAATAGTCTAACAACCCAGCGGTCCCGCCACCGCCACTCAACAGTTACAAGAAAGAAATAAAATAACTTATTGAGTTATTTTATTATTATTTTTTTAAAGTCAAAAAATTAAATTTTTAGGGCGACCCTTACCATTTGAAGTTAAGCTTCTCTTAAGGGAATCTTGGCACTGTGGATTCAACGGTACCCTCGAATTTTTAATCCGAGCACCGGTTCAAAAGTTAGAATTTCTCGCCTACACATTTACTGAATGTACCTTAAAAAAGTGAAAAATTTCATCCTAGGCTCTCTGGGCCTCGAAATCATGTGCCATAAATTTTTGCAGACTCGTAATAATGCCAAATAATTTAAAAAAATTATATGGAAAAATCTGGGTCTTTACAAAAAGGGTGGGTCTAAGTGATCGCTTACCTTGAGCCTGATTTTCATGTGTTTTATTTATCTCCCTAAATAATAAAAATATGTTAATTAATGACTTTCATAAGAACCATTTCATGTTTATTATTATTAATATTTTATTTTTTACCATTTCATATTTGATTACATAACCTATGAATTTATCATCAGTCGTTTCGATGATAAATGACGAATATGTCCACAATATTTTAGGTATGTGGACTAAGGTAAAAGATATTATTATATAATAATATCTATAATGTTAATTATATCATACTTATCATTTTTATAAAAAAATTATAAATTCTAATCCAACCATGAAATATGGTTATGAAAAATGAACTACCTTACAACCCCATAGATGGTAGGCCATATGTACGCATTAGTAACATTTTCATTTTTCAATGATCATGATGAAAAAATCATATATTTTATTTTATATTTTCATAATGATAATTTTACCACAAATATCATATTATTTAATTAAATAAACTTACATATTCCATATATGATATGCGGTATAAAAAATTAATCACATCACTTTGTGAGGCGGTAGTCTATCGTACAAAAGAACAACATTTTGATTTATTTAGTGGATGGTATGATAAGAAGCTATACAATATATTTATTTCTAATATGGGTTATATGTTATTAATATCTCATATAAACATTAAATTAATACCTATTACCTTCTATGTAATGAGTAAGTTAAAAATAAATACCATCTCTTCGTGAGGCAGTAATCCGCCATACACACGAGAAACGTTATCGTATTCTATACCAAATTTAATGTAACAAGGTATATATGATATTATAATTAAAGAAGTATAATTATATCATAAATATCATATATAAACATCAGATACATCATTATATCTATCCATTAGAAGTAGTGATGGAAAAGGAATTACATCGGTTCGCGAGACGGTAGACCACCATCCACATAATTAATGGTTTTGTTTCCCATTTTATGGAGGAGGAGATAGTTGTTGGACATTAACTTAATATAAGAACATATCATGATATTTATTACACATATTTTATTATATCATCATGGTATAAAATTATTTGAAGTATATGGAGGAGAAAAAATAATATAAAATGCTTGGTTAAGGATGTTTCCTATTATCTAGACAAATTCTTTTGTTTGCACCAAAAGCCTTAATAGGTTAGGTTTTTACCAAACCAAAGAATCTAGGATAATTGGATGGAATTAAGTATTTTATTTGGGTAGTAAATCCCATAAAAAATGGGTGTTGAATGTGTGTAAAATATATTCCAGGGGGTGTCATTTTATAAGTGGAGGAGATGACACACTTTGAATCTTTTAAAGGAAAGAATTCAAACCATGTTTTCAACATAAAATAAGGCTCCATAGTTGACCATTATAGAACCAAAATAGATATAAGATAAAAAATGACCATAAAATAGTAATTATTACTATTTTATGATATTTTTAACCTAAATACTTTTATTTTAACATCCTGGTAAATTAATTTTTAACTTAACAGTGATAAATAATTTTTACTGTTTTCACTATTAATTAATGTAAAAAAATAATTTGACCTTATTAGAAAATTTAAATTTTATTGACTACATATATTTAATCCATTCTTCTAAATACAACCCATATATATAATATAATTGAATTTAATATTACACCCATAGATGTGTTCAAAGCATGACTAATCCACTATTAAAAAAATACTATTTTTCAGAAAACATTTATTTTTCTTTCAAATGAATCTTATTTTATTTATAATAAGTATTTAAACCCTAAATTATTTTATAAATGAGTAAAAAAATAATTTTTTATAATTAAGATATTCTTATTCATACCCTACATCTTAATAGCTAGGTTATAATAGCCATGTTGAAAAAGTGTATCACGTTTTGTTTAAACCCGTTGTTGTATGAATCACAAGCTATCAAAGAGATTGAATACATTTAAAAAAGAGAATATAATATAAAGTTTCACATTGTTTCATTATTCCACCCATAATTTATTTGTCACTTTAAATTTCTTATTACATACTAAGTTGAAAATAGGTGAGGGTACTCCCACTTCCTCGCCTCTTTCGGTTCCAAAGTCATTTCCTCAAACTTGTGGTTTCACCACAACACATTAACCATGAATGTTATCTTGTTTCATAGAACTTTGTATCTAAAATATATGTTATTAACTAGATTCTCATCACATTAATGGTCTCTATACAATGGTAATATATCTATATTTAGTACATAAGATGGGTATAGTTTATACTTCTTCAAGAGGGATACATAGAACACATCATGTACAGAGAAAAGATTGGTGGGAGTGCTAGTCGGTAGGACACCACTTCGATGTGATCAAGGATCTCAAAGGGGCTTATGTATCTTGGAATAAAAATTCCCTTCTTCCCAATACTCATGGCTTTCTTGCACATTATAATATGGAGGAACACCATATCTCTGACCTCAAACTCCAAGTATCTAAAATGGCAGTTTGCATAGATTTTTTTTCGATATTACGTATATTTATTATGATTATGAATGGTTTATACCTTCTCTATCATATCATGGTCATGATTATGTTCCATCAAATTTCTCTCTCCATCTTCATCCCAACATAACGGAGTCTAACACATCTTCCCATATAGATCCTCATAAGGTTGCATTTGAATACTATAATTGATACTATTGATGTATGAGAATAATATCTGGGGAAGGTGTTGATCCCCAAAACTGTGGAAATATATTGAACAAGACCACCTCATATCCTCTAAGGTTTGGATGATTCTCTCAGACTGAAAATCCATTTAAGGATGATAATTAATACTAACACTGAGTTCTGTATCCAACTATTGAGGAAAAATTCACCATAAACTTGAGGTAAACTTTAGATCTTGATTCAATAAAATAGAGAGTGGAAATCCATGCCATCATACCACTTCTCCTACATATGTCTTAATTAGTTGGTCACAATAAAACTATTTCTCGATAACAATGAAAAGTGCCAAATTTGCAAGTATGTTGAGTACCACTAAGATTAAATTATTTCATTTGGGTATCCCAGGGTTTCCTATGATGAAATCCACAGATATGATTCTCCATTTCTATATTGTTATGTGAAACTATTTCATTATACCCTTAGACTTATAACATTCAGCCTTGACTTGTTGGCATAACATGCATCAAGATAGACATTCTACAATCCCCCTAACCATGTTATCCATTAATAATTGTTCCTTTAGACTCTATACAATCAGTGATTCATAGACGAATAGAGAAGTATGAGTTATTATCCTAATTTATAATCTCCCTCTTCAACAGCAGTTTTGATGGGACACATATCTGGGTTCAAAAACATATAACCCCATTCTCATCAAAGTTGACCTCTAGAAAATTTTATACCTTTTTTGTATGACCACATCATATTTATAAGCATCTATGATCGTTTCATTAATGTAAAGTTTTTTAGTTATTTTATCAAGGTTGGTTGAAGATCCTTTTACTATTCCCAAATCCATCTATTTAAAATCTACAATGATTGTATCCTTATCATTTCTCATCACTGATAAAATAGTAGGATCTAATTTTTATAGAGAATATACTACTTAATTTTCATTTATAGAATGGTAATGTATTGTGTAGATATATTCCTTGATCATCTCTAACCATATTTATTATAGCATGTTAAGATACTTTGTGAATATATATTTCATTCATTTTTAATCTGTATATATTTCACTATTTTTCCCCATATAGATAATTTCACTATATCTTTAATTCAAATATAAATTAATCCTAATCTAGATCATATTTCAAAATTTTAATCTCATGAACATCCAACATATTTGAGTAAAAGGCTTTCACTTTATCATTCTGTATTATTACACAACCTAAACCCTTCTTTGAAGAATCATGTATACCATAAAAAGTTACCCATTTAAGGGAAGCATAATTACTTGTGAATTGATAAGACACATTTAAAATCTTTAAATAACTATTAAAATTTAGTATTCTAGAAAAACATTACTCCCTTATGTGTTATCTTGGATAGTGGGTTTGAAAGTCATGAAATAATTTTCCCAAATCATTGGTAATTCCCACCCATCTAAGGGTAATATGGATCTCTATTACGTATGGTGGTCTATACTAGTACTCAATTTCTTTTTTAATAAAAGGGTTGAAAGATATCCATTTTTTGTGATAAAATTTCCCAGGAATGATACTTCCTTTATCTAGAAAAAAATCTTTATAATATATGTATAGATTCCCCTTTCTCAATGCCTTTAGCACAATATTAAAATTATCCTCATTCTCCTTCTTTCCCTTTGAGTATATCACAGTATCTTATATAATTAATACCACAAATATATTGTATAAATCCCTATATACTATATTCATTAAGTATATAAGGATTTCAAGAGCATTAGTGAGTCTTAAAAGAATCACTATGAAATCATAGTGTCTATACCTTATTCAAAAGGATGTTTTGGGAATATCATCCTTAATTACCCTTAATTGGTGATATCATAACCGAAGGTCAGAGCCCCATGTATTTGATCAAACAAGTACTCAATTTTTGATAGGTAATAATTGTTCTTTAATCATAATTTTGTTGATATCACAATAATCATTGTAGAGGCACATTGACCAATATGTCTTTTTGATGAAGAGGAATTGTGCACCACATGGTGAAGCACTTGTCCATATAAACTGTATATATATATATATATATATTCTATTTTAGTTACTTATTTATCTCCTCATATTCAACAAAATCCATTCTATATAGAGTCTTAGATATTTAAAAATATTTAGTTATAATATCGATTGAAAATTCAACCTCTCGACTTGGAGGAATACTAGGAAACTCTTTCATAAATACAATGTTATAATCCCTCAAAATGTATATTTCTCCCAAAATTATTATTTACATAATACCAATAATTTTAGTAAGATATTTATTCTCTTAAGGAAATAATATCCATGCTTCAAATGATGAAACCTAAGTATATTCATCCTCCACTATGTAGTTTTATTGAATCAGAGGACGATTTGCAATTTGGATGGTGATTTACTTATCTTGTAATTTTCATTTTTCTATATATAAAGAAATCCAATCCATTCCCAAAATTGAATTAAATTTCACTAAAGTGATTTTTAGAAGGTTTTCTAAGAAGTTCAACCCAAAAATATGGATAGGGGATGAATTATATTCTTGGGATTTAATAATTGACCAACTTTTCATCTTCAATGATAACTCAAATTCCATATCTTGTGGGTATTCTTGAATATTTACAACAAATGGAATGATATAAAAGAATGTGTAGATGAATAATTAAAAAATTATGTTCTCTATTATTGAATGAATAACAAAATACTTCTCAAAACGCCATTGTCAGGATCCACCTTAATAGTTATGATGGAATAAGCTCACCCTTGCTCTCTAGACCCTATAAGTTATTGTAATCAATCTTCATCAACAACCCAATGTTTAGTGGATTGGTCAACATAGTTTTTTTGTTCATTTTTTATTGTAACATTTGAAAATAAAGTGAGGGTCGTCTAGAGAATTAATTTCTTCCATCACATTGGTGGGTTTCTCTCATCATTAATCACTAGCTAGGCTCTCTTCCTTTACAAACCTAAAGAACTTCCTGCCCCCCTATAGAAAATTTACAGGATACCCATTCCCATAGTTTCAATAAGTGTTATTTTGTAATTTCTTTCCACATTAATATTTCTCTATCATACAACCATAGTTAAACTCCATTTTATATTTCTTTTCTTTATGAAAACAATAGATTCACTAATCTCTATATCGACTTTGAGGGAACAATAGAATATTTCCTCTTAGATATCGATGTATCGAATTTCTAAGTCTCTTCATATTCTTGGATTTATTCCACCAAATTAGCAATCAAATTTACTTCTAGGAAGATGAAAAATACAAAGGTGTATCATGCATGAGTTGTGAAGTTTTCATTGTTTGTCTCAATGAATTATTCATCCTTTTTCTTGATTCTATGGAAATACATCTTCATTTATGTCATATAATGTGAGTAAAATATTTTTTAGAAAACATTTTCCATAATTCCATCCACTCATATCATTGATATCATCCTAAGGATTTATAATTTTTGGTCAATGTTCACTATTTATTGCATTCTATCTCTATACGATAAACATCCAACACATCCATCACTTACACAAAGCATTAACTGATATAGTCAATCATTTCAATTGAGTTAAAATATCATTATAAAATTAAATGTTTAGAAGATCCACTCAATTTTTTAGGCCTTTTTTACATAAAGTTTTTTGTTTAAAATTTCACTATCTTGTTGGGGATTCAGGAATTCCTCCGGATTCATATTTTTATTCAAATGATTAGTTAGCTGAGAATGTTTTATCATGATGTTCTTGACTCCAGATTCAATCAAGTAAGGAATATCATATGGTAATTCATCACATTTCCCATCACAATGTTTATTGACTCAATTTCTCTATTTTCCAGCCATTTGATTGAAATAAAAGAAGAATTATAGATGAGTATTTTTAAATTATTAAACACATATATGGGAAACTATGAAAATTAAATGGATAAATCATAAATTGCATATATTACTTAACATATGAATTTATAGGATTCTATATACGTTATCTATAATCAATATCCTAAAATAAAATATCATGGTCATTTTACCCCTTATAATGATTCATAATTATTTTTAAATTTCAAAATCATATCTCATTGGAGTGTCAAACTGTGTTTGATATAAGGAATGTAATCATGTACTAGGTGATGCTTGAGTCAATCCCAACATGTTTTTTTTGTAGTTATTACACATAAGAACATATATTCCAAAATCATGTTCACTTTTATAATCTAGACATGGATGTAATTTCTTAGAAACCATCCACTCTATTATTTACCCTGATTCCAGGGAATTTTTCTATACATAGAAATATCATTAAATATTACATGGAATTATTACTAGGGTTTCAATAATTTTTTCTCATACTAATTTACAATGGTTAACTAAACCTTTCATCGTATACCAATTATGGGACCCAATCCATTGACACATATTATTACATGATTCTTAAACCTAAATATCCAATAATCTCAATAGAAGGATCGTAAAGGCCTAGTTTTTTAGGATGAAAAGGTTTATAATACATCAAACAAAACTAAAATGTGGTATCTTTAATTTATTCTCCATAATGAGATTTTAATATCCATTTTGAACTTGTAAATTGGAATGGGATAACATAGGGAATACATGAATTAAAGGGGTCTGCTAAAATCCTAGTAAGGGAATGAACATGATAAGAAAGCATGACAAGTGAGTCAAATATATAACACAATATCATAAAATCTACGGTACTTGAGTAATCATATTGAATGATAAAATAAAGGTTACAATATAATAAGATCATGTAAACATTTCGATGTTGAAATAGCATAAAACATGACCTAAATATAAGTCCACACTAACTACTAAGAAAACCTCACATGGTGGACAAATTCCCATAATTGATTAGATTCCATCCCTAATCTCATACATGAGGTCTCATTAGAATAAAACATAACCCAATACATTGGAGTGATATATAATTCCTAACCCACTAATCATATTAATTTAATTTACATGAATATAAGTTCCAAATAAGGATACCAATCATAGGTTATAAATGTAAGAATTACCAATTGAAATAAATGGGTTTCATAATCTTGTCTACTATCATAAAAAAATAAATTCATTAAAGAAGGATTATGAGAAATGGTCAGAAGTAAAGCTTTAAAAAGTTAAAATATGTGAGAATAAGGTAGTTATAAATGTGAGAGACACATATAATGAATTTATAAGCATTCTATAACATTTAAGAGAGAGAAATTGAGTTAATGATATAATGTTAATCTCCCAAAGAAATCGATTGGTTTGAAGGATCCCTTATTGTGAGCCTGATTTTTCACATGTGTTTATTATATCCTTGAATAGTAAAATTAAGTAAATTATTTACTTTATTATAAAAATTATTAATTTTCATCATTTTTTTAATCATTAACAAGTAATATTAAATTACATTAACAATTAATTTCACATTATATGTTTTAACAATAAATGAATCATATATCCAAAATACATTAATAAGGTTTATAAGGTAAAATATACTATTATTTAATAATATTCATAATGTAAATCTTGAAATAAATTCACATTTAAAAATAAATTATACTTTTTAAACTAACTAGGAAATATGGTGTTATGAAAATTTATCTAGATTCCAATCATGTAGAATGTAGGTTGAACTTACACATGAGTAACATTTCCATTTTTTAATGATCATGATGGAAATAAGGAAATTGTTATTATTTATTTATATAATTATTATTATATGATAAATATATAATTATTTCTTTAAATACACTTACATATAGCATCAATGTGATGTGGTAAAAAAACACATCGTGTCGTGTGGCAGTAGTCCTCCGTAAACACGAATGATGTTACCATTTATTCAATGCATGTTAAGGTAAAAAATTATATGATATATTTATTTTAAATAATTTTTAATATGTCATTAATATAATAAATAAACATAAAATAAATCATTATTATCTTCCATGTAAATCATAAGTGAAGAAAAAATTACATCGCTTCGTGAGACAGTAGTCCGCCCTACACACAAGCGACATTATCGTATTCTCTAAAGAATGGAATATAATAATTTATATTTTATATTATAATTCCATAAGTATAATTATATCATATATATATATATATATAATACATCATTATATCTTTCTATGATAAGCGGTGATGGAAAAAAATTATGTCGTTTCGCTAGGCGGTAGTCAGCTGTATACACGATCAACGATTTTATTTCACATTGAAGGGAAGAGGAGATGGCCATACATAATAGACATAATATAAAAACATCTTATAATTTAGAATATAATTAGTTAATTATATCATTATGGTTTAAAGATATTTGAATTTTTTTAGGAAGAAATAAAATAAAATGCTCGTTTATAGACGTTACCTCTTCTTCGAGAAACTTCATTTGGTTTGCACCAAAAAACATTCTAGGTAAGACTTATAACCAAACAAAGGGTTATGGGATGAATGGAGAGAAGTAATGAATTTATTTTTGTAGGTATTTTCTGAAATAATGGGTTTTTTATTTGTAAAAATGATAGGATATGGGGTGACCTCTTATAAGTGGAGGAGAAAAAACACATGGAATTTTTGAAATAAAAGAATTCCAACCATGTTTTTATCAACCCAAAGGATTTGAAATTGATCATTTCTTAGTATCAAAAGATAGAAGGTAAATATGTCCATAAAATAGAAATTTTAAATGTTTGGGTCCATTTATAACTCTTATGTTGTTATTTTTACACCGCTGTAAACCCATTTTTCTCTAAACTGCGGTAAAGGATATTTACTGTTTTAACTCCTCAATATAGTAAAAAATTAAGTTAAAAAATATTTTATATAAAAATTAAAATGAAATTGATTCTAATGACCTATTTTTTATGATTTAATATATTATTGAAATAATTTTATTTTTTAAAAAATTAAAAATAAATTGGGTCTTGTAAACTCTTTAAATAAAATGGCAGTTTTTAATAAAAATCAGTATTTTTCACTATTAATTGAAAAATGAATGCTTTCAAAAAAAATACTACATATTCAATATAAGATATTTTGGAAATAAGTCTTTTCAAAAATCATGTCAGTTTTATAAAAGAAATTTTATAAATTTATTAAATATTAAATTAAAATTATTTGTTCAAAGCGCAACTAAACTTCCTTTTAGAAAAATTATTTTTTTAGAATTTTTTTTTCAAATAGTTTTTAATTTATTTTTAATGAGTATATAAACATTTAATTTAATATTTAAATTTTTACACCATATAATGTTTCATAATTTAGATAGTCCTATTCATAGCCACCAACATAATGTATAGGTTATAAAGGATATGTTTAAAAATATTATCACATTAGGGTTTACGATGTCAGTTCCACACTTTCTCGACACAGTGATTATGGCTGGCGGCATAGGTTCTGTTGGGAATAAAGGTCTGCGACAGATTGGAGATGCATCTGCAGTGAGTCTACCGATGTCTTGGGATGCTGATGTCTGATCTGTTGGCCAGAGTGAAGGTGTACTAAGTCCCGGAGGTTGTGCTCCCTTAGTGGATGGATCTTCACAGATCCGCATTGTCTGTGTTCGGATGGCTAAAGGTGGCTTGAGGGGTCGTGATGCTGCCCGATAGGTTACTGGTGATGATCTCAGACCTCGAAATCTGGACGCTGGTCGTGGTTTTTTGGGCGATGCAGGCATGCGGGGTCAGGATGCTGTGTCCAATCCAAGACTGCCGCTCAAGAAGGATTTGAGCTCATGTGTTCGTGATGGATCCAATAAATTGGCTGCTGTAATGCCTTCTAGTATTTCTTTTCCTGCTTCACGGAGGATATATCTAGATGATTCTTTGAAGCCTGCTTTTGCGTCCTATACTGACTCTTTCTCTGGAATAATTCTTTGAAAGGGGTCTTCAGCACATGTTTAGGTAAATCCTGATGTATTTGCTAAAAGTATTGCCATCGGGAAAACCTCCCTGATTACATGTCTTATTTTACCTAAGGGTCAGAAATCCTGGAGTTTCGATGATTTGGTCTGATGGATTTCATGTTTGTGTGGTTTTTCTGACTAGAGGTGTGTATCTCTTGGACATGGTTTCATTCATTGCATTTTTCCTTTAGATGCTGCTAAAATTCGTGCGTGGAGCACTGGATCTCTTTCCTTGAAGCCTGGATGGATTCATCTTCATGAATGGTCTTTGTATTTGAATTCTTCAAGTGCAAGGAATGCTTTTTCCAAGGTATGGGTTCATCTTCATGGTCTTAATTGGGTTCTTTGGCACCCAAATATTTTGCGTGATATTGGCATGGCAATTGAGAACCCTATATAACTTGACAAGAAGACTGAGAATGTTCAGTTTGGACATTTTTCTATAATGTTAGTTGAGATTGATCTTAGCTCCACCCTGGTTGACAAGGTAACTCTTTCCACTCTGATGGATGACATTCAAATTTATGTTGAGTATGAAAGAAAGCCACTTTTTTTGTAATGAATGTATGTCTGTTGGGCACTCGTTGGAATTATGTCGAAAACTAATTTCCTGTGAGAACTATGGGATGAAGGGTCATCCATCTAGCCTCTATCGAAGGAGATCAAGGAAAAATGATGTGGATTTTTCACGACCTCTTGATCATAACAGCAATCCTTGTTCCAATAATGTTGATGTGTTGGCTTCTGAGGAAGGTCGTCAGCTACCTTCGAAAGGGAAGGGGCTGATGGTGGATTCATCACCGTTGAGAGCCAACAATGGTCCTTCTAATATTTGGGATAACTCTACATCTTTTATGATTGGTCCCTCCACTACTCGGGTTGGCTTTTCCATAGAGAGTACACCCAAAGCGGGTCATACAGTTACTCCCACAGGCTTAGTTGGGATTGGAAAGAATTCTCCTCTTTCTATTGCAGGATCTCCTACTTGCACTAACCCCTCAAATATATGCATGAATCCTGGTGAAGGTTTGCAATGTGATGAGCCTATTGGGATGACTTCTATCACTGAGGCTCCTCCCCAGGTTGATTGCCATCAGGAGATCCAGAATCTCTTGAACTCTTCTAGGATATCTGGGAAGTGGGGTGACATCTCAGAGGCGAAAGGGACTACAACGGGTAGAGGTGGTCCTACTTCTTTCAAGGACACACTCATTTTTGGAAAAGTGGGTGTTGACTACACTCCTTCCCCTCGAAGCGCAATCCAAGGAAGGACTACTCTAATACACCTCGCACTGTGTGTACTTGCTCTTCTAAGCTATCAATTAATTTTAATTATGATATTCTCAAGATTCTCAATCGGGGTAAATCCCACTTTGAATGGGAAACTGGTGATGATTCTGATTGTGGGAATTATATGTCTTATTATGATCTATAACATTGTGTTTTGATGGGATAATGGAAAGTCCCTTTGTTTGACCCCACCTGTCTCCTCTGTACTATTTTCCTTTTTTTAATAAATATTCAGAAGCATGACTTCTGGCTGGTCTTTCTGGTAAATATTTTTCAACAAATTCTGTTAATAGAACCTAAAATGTTTTAAATAGAGTTTCTATTATAAACATTCTAAAAAATAAACCTTATGATTTTTAAAGGGTTTATACAATATTATATATTTTGGAGGTTTTTTTGGACATGTATGTATTTTAAGTAAAAAAATAGATTTTAGAAAACTTTGACTCTAAAAATTAGGTTAATATAATCCTAATAAGTAATTTAAAGTTTTTTATAAGAGAATTTTAATTTCTAAAGAGTTTTTTCATGTTAATTTTTATAGAAATTTTAGTATTGAGAAGAATTAAGATCTAAATAAATATGATGAAGAATTTTGGGGACTAAATTTTTGAGAAGATAATTTTCCAAAATATTGTAATGTAGCAGTTTATGGGGATAAAATTTCTTCTCAAACTAATCATATAGATTAGAAAACTCTTAAAGATCATCTTATATAAATTATAATTGGAAATGTTTAATATATTATCATGTTACTATCTTTCAAGTACTTTTATCCCTTAGATTTTAACATAAATAGTTTGGATATGGTTTTAGGATGTTTTTCGATACTTTTGAAATTTATTGGACACATATGGGACAATACATGGTTGGTTCATGGATAGGAAAAATTGTGTGGGATAGCATGAAAACCATATTCTATATGTTGGATATCTAGATGGGTTTCATGTTTAGTTCAACCTAGGTGACCTCATCAAAAAACATTATGTCATCAAACAATGGGTAGTGCATAGACGGAACATGGTTTTAAAACTATGGCTCCAAACTATGCATCCATTTTCCAATAACCTTGGTGGGGGTATAGTGATTTTGTAAAGTTTTTCATACTATATAGAAACACTATGAAACTCTCTTCATAATCCTAGGGACAATGAACAATTATAAATATATTTAGTTATTATAGAGAGGCATATCCCAAGAAATAATTTGATGAGAATTTAAACCTCTAATTTTTTATTTAATGTTCATAAACCCCATATTGTAATTTTAAACTCCTCCTAATCGAACCGTATTTTAGAATCTTGTTTTTGGAGGATATCTAGATGTGATTTTTAATCTTCCAAAATCAATTTTACTTATATTGAAGTGCTGGTGGATGTGATCAATCCATCTCAAGTATTTGTAAACTCATTGAATGTGAATCCTATTTTATTTCTCTATCACTACAATCGAGTGTTGTGAATCCTCTTTTCACTATTGGATTGGTGATTTGATTGGATAAATTTAAATTCTATGGATTATTCTTTGATATCCCTCACCTTCATCTTTCTATTTCTAGTTCCCATTTCGGGTGGTTGATTTATCATGTATCTAAAGTTAAGTTGTTCCATAAGTCTTTAACCTAAAAATGAAACCATGATTTATTTATTTATTTACAATTAATTTTCAAATTATTTACCTATAATTAATAGAGAGGAATTTATTATTTATTTAAAAATGGAAATAAATTTTTAGAAATGACCATTTTTCAATGTCTTTGAATATATTTGTTTTATTTTAAAAAATGATAGCTTTGAATGAAAATATATTTTTTTGAAACTATTTGAGGTAGATTCTTAAGAGAAAATGGTTTTAAAATGAATGACCATTTTGAAAGTAATGAACTTGAAAAATAACTTTTGATTTTTTTTGAAGATAAAATAACAAATTGAAACCTTAAATTATGCATTTGAAAATTTAATGATGAATTTAATTGAAAATAATAATTTTCCCAAGATTTATTAGTTGATTTATTGAAATAACACTTGAGCTTAAGTAGTTAGTGGGTGACTAAGTCAAACATGTGAAGAATCTAACTCACAATAAATGGATTGATGATGAAAAATTTAATAAAATGATATTCAGAATGTTTTTATCTAATGGGATATTGATTGATTCTATCCTGATATCCTGAACATTAGGTACATATGAAAAATTTGATCTAATGTTATTTTAAATGGTAGATAAAGGATCTAATATCCCAAAACTAATGTAACTCAGGAAATATAAACATAGTACTTTGTTTTAATTTAATTATTACATGCTTGTGTTTATTGAACTGATTTATTCATGTCCTTCGATTTAATGAAAATTTTCTTTTTAGACCATTTTTGATGTAATTTACATCTACTTGTTTTGAAATCTTGTTTGACTGAAAATGTGAAAATGACTTCACATGTCATATTCTTAATTATATTGAATAAAAAATGGTTTAACTGTTTTAAATTTTCTTATGTATCATTTGGTGATATCCTAATGGGAAATTTGACCCACACACTATCCTTTCCTTTAATAATTTTTAGATTATTTTATACAAGGTCCATTAAAATAGAATCAACTACATAGAGGTGGAAAGTGTGTATGACTATCCTGAACTTGATTGATGGAGGTGACTGGTGGAGTTTTGATAAAATCATTACGTAGATATTTCTTATATATTTTTTTGGTGTATTTTTGTGTATATTATTACACGATATACGATTTTGGAATTTTTATTCATCAGATTGTGGTATATTTTTCTCCTTTATGAGTGTTTGGAACATCATCTGTTTACTGATTTATCTTCCAATTTTCTATATTTATTGATTTTTTTCTAGATAAATCAATCACACTAACACTTGAAAATTCCAAAACACTAGTTTCTAGCCCATGTGAATTAAGAACACCATTTGATATATTTTAATTGTGAAAACCTGAACCCACCCTTCCAGATTTGGTACTAAAAACATACAATGTATTTTTTTATTATAAATATAATTGCAAAACAAAAAAACATTATATAACCAAGGATATTTTTCGGTATTGGTTTTGATGAATTAGAAAAAACCTTAAAATTCATTAGAGTTGTGAAAAAATATACTATTAACTAATTATCTACATGTTTTCTACCTCCTTATATGAGATAAGAACTTTTTTAAATTCTAAAAATCATGTGAAAAATATTTTAAAACATGGGGTGAGAATCAATTTTCCTAATAAGGTGTTTCAAAACCAGTGAAAATTACTTTTGAATTCAATTTAAAATTTTCTATATCAAATAAAAAATATTTCTTATTATATATATATTTGAAAAATAATTTTTAAAACCTTTTAATAAAACTTATCATATTTTAAACCATTCAAGAATACCCTTTGAAATATAGTTGGATTTCCCCTTAAAAACATTTGAAAATAATAAAAAATTTATTGACTAAATGGATACATATAAAATCATAAGAAAAACATATGGCCAATATAATTATCTCATTTATTAAAACATCCCATTGATGTCATGGTTTCACTCCCAATTCCTCATCATATCCTTTTATAACTAAGTGAAAAATTTTAAGGAAAATTTTTAATAAGATCTTCCTTTCTCAATCTTAACCCATTGAGAACATTTCAAAACATTACATATATTATTTTAATAAAATAAAATAATTAACTAAATTTTAATCTTGAAAAAATATAATTTTTAGGAGAAATCCATTTTTCCATAAAAAATTACTTACATTTTTCAGATATGAATATAAACAATTTGAAATTAAAACAGGAGTTTGTATTAAAATACAAAAATATGTCAACAAAAATTATAAATGATGTTCATATATACAATAATGAACGAAAATAATATATTTTACTTGAAAATAGTAAATTAAATTATAAAAATAATACTTTTAAAATAATCCCCTTACCTTGAGTATGACTCCTTAGATACGTTTCTTTATCTTCCTCTTCTTTAGACAATTCCTTTTCTTAACACATTATGGACCCAAAGGATGGTTTTATGCCTAAAATAAGGACTCTAGATTGTAATTAGGAATTCTATTAAAGTATTTGGGTATGAATTGGATGAAAAAGGGGTTTTAAGTGTGAATAAATGTGATTAAGAGGTTCCCTTTTATAAGAGAGGGGAGGGGCAGTCTTTGAATTTTGAAAAATATTATATTAATATAAATTATTTTTCAAATTAAAATAGCTCCAAACTTTTTCATTTATAATATAAGATTATTATGTCTATAAATAACCTCATAAAATAAAATTTAGAGAAGTTTTTACTATATTTATATCCTAATATTTGGGTTTTAACCCTAATTTAATAACATTAACTCTTACCATGACAGATTGGAATTTTACTCTTTAAGGGATAATACAGTTTATAAAAAATGAAAAAAGACCCATAAATGGAATTTGGATAATATATCAAACATTATACCAATAAGGTGGATGTATTTATGATTTTTAGGTATTTTATATCATTTAATAAAATATTAGTTATTTTAATATATTATTAATGTCAATTTTCACACTATTCATTACTTTGACATTTAAAATTTTCAATACAACAAGATAAATTCAAAAAAAAAAAAGATTTTAATAATTCCTTAACAACTCAAATACATCTATAAAATTATTTTATAACATATATTATCTGAAATTATATTTAATTTAAAATTTATAATAACATTTATTTTATATTTTTGTTAATAAAATAATTATTGGATCAGTGTTGTGTAATTATTTAATTTTACTATTTCTCAACAAAAAATAAAAAATAAATTATGATGATATAGATATATGTTTTATATTTAAAAATAATTTTATTTTTTAAAATATCTTCTAGTTTGTTTCTAATGATTTCGCTAGGGCCCACGCACATCCATCTGATTTGGGGACGATGATGCTGTTTGTTGCCCCACATTCCCGCTTTCCAAAGGTGGGTGATATCTATCGCTTGTTCAGGGAAATTTGATCCTTGATCGAAACGGGATGATGGGATGTTGGTTCCTCCTTCCATGGATCCCTCCTCGGAACTCATCACCTAGTGTGGGTCTCCCTTATAGATTTAATATGTTTTTCGTGAAACTCTTCCCAATGCCATATGTTCATGGAGGCCAGTTAATTACGCTTCTTATGTTAGGACATTCCAAAGGGTCCAGCCAGGGCAGCAACCTTAGGTTGAGAGAGTAGTTAAGTTGGACATCACTGGCATGTCTGGACGCTGGGACTCTGGCATGTCTGGGTTTCTTCCCCTTATTATAGGGCTTCTGAAGGGCTCAGAAGTCTGAGGCATCCCACGTCGAGCGTGGGGAATTATATGCCATAGGCATGTATCTGAGGTTTTCCTCAGCTTCCTATATTTAACAAAAGGTATGCCGCAGGTTTAACGTCCAGTGGAGATGGATCAGGCTAATCGAAACACTTAATAGAGTGGATCAAATAGGTGTAACCCCCTGAGGGAACACTGATGTCGGGGCTAACACGCGGTTAGCTACCCAGTCACTGTTAGGAACAACGAAAAGGTGAATTGGCATGATCTCACCGAAATGTGGTGGCCCGAGTAAGAATCAGGATGGATGATGGGTGGTTAAGTGAAATGGATGGGGAATGGGATGAGGTCGACTCGAGGGTGACGTTGATGGTGGGCTTGAGCCTCGAAGAGACCTTGTACGTACCCCTGTTGCGGGGAATCAAAGTCCACGTAGTTCATCTGACGACGACTTACTATCAATTGGGTACTTCAATGGATTACCACTGAATGGGGTTGACAATAGCTTATCGTTGAATGGGGTCACAATGACTTAATCCTGGATGGGATCACAACATCTTACCACTGGATGGGATCATAACGGCTTACTGTTGGATGGGATCACAACGGCTTACCGTTGGATGGGGTCGAACCCCGTAGAGGCTTCCTATGTACTCTGTTTAGGATATAGGGATAAAATTCCATGTAGTTCTGAATTGGGATCAAAGAACCGACGTGAATGATGACTTGGGGTCCAATGGATGGTGGTCTTGAACCTCAGGGAGGCTTCCTACACACCTTATCTTGGCAAGGATCAAAGTCTACGTAGTTTGGATTAAGTGTGGGGCTTACACTCTAGGATGCCCAAGATCGGTCCGATGCCACTAGGATGGACGAAGTATGTGGATCCCAATAAGGGGGATGACAATGGCTTACCACTGGGTGAAGTTGACAACGGCTTACCGCAGGGTATGGATCACAACAGCTTACCATTGTGTGAGGTTCACAATTGGCTTTCCATTTGGTAGGGGATCAAAATGGCTTACCGTTGGATGGGGGAAAAAGGGGCATACAGTTTAACGTCATTAAGGACGGGGGTGAACCGAAATTAAGGGGTTTGTAACCAATGGTTTTTGGTCTTGAACATTGAGGAGGCTTCCTACATACCTTTCCTTCGTAAGGATCAAAGTCCACATAGTTTGGAATTGGTGTGTGGGCGAACCGACATGAAGGGGGTCAGAACGACTGGGAGTTGGGATTTAACCTTAGGGAGACTTACTATGTACCTTGACATGGCAAGGATCAAAGTCCATGTAGTTCAGAATTGGTGTGTGAGCCAATTGACGTGAAGGGTGTCGGAACAACCGGGTGTTGGGATTGAACCTCAGGGAGGCTTTCTACTTACCTTGACTTGGCAAGGATCAAAGTCCATGTAGTTCATGATTGGGGTTGTGGGGATTACACTTTAGGCTTCCCATAGAGGATGTCATGGTAGATGCTTACTCTAAGCCCACGTGAGTTATGCTCGGTGTGAGAAACAAGATACAACAATGACCTGACGATCACGTCGTGAAAGGTGCATCCGTGGGAAGTGGAATGGGTCTTATACGTGGCTAGCAGCACAGGGAGAGGAAGATTGGGACTCACTCCAGGATGGAGGCCCAAGTGGCAACAAATCCCAGTAGGAGAGGGATGGGGTAACGTAATTGTAGACACCGGAAAAGGAATTTGTTCCCAAACGAAGCTCCGGATGCGGAAAGCGAGGTCATATTTTGAGTCAGAAGCACGTTTCGGAAGGCCCGGAGGCCTTGCACGGAATTTTGGAGACCCGCGCGCAAAGTTGAAGTAAGGCGCGCAAACCTCCCGGGATGCGCGCAATGCGCTGGGCCGGCGCGCAATTTTGCGCGCCCGTGGCCCGCGCGACTCCCTTGCGCGCCGTGCCCGATTCCGTGCCCGCGAAGGAGATTGCGCGCCCGCGAACCCGATTCCGCGCCCGGGGTTGCCTATAAATATAAGGCGACCCCCGACGTTTTGGAGGTTGCCGGAATTCGAAGGGTCACTCGTTCGCGCAATCTAACCCCCTCCGCACGCAATGCCGATCTTCAGGTAACCTCCTTTCTTTCGCGCAAGAAAGCCTCGGGGTTCGCCTTCGCGCGCAATCCCTTTGGCTCCTTTCCTTTGAACAACTCTTCACCCAAAGGCCTTCGCGCGCAAAAGAAGCCTCTTGCGCGCAATTGCCCCTGGGTGCACGCAATCCAACCTGATTGCGCGCACCCCCCTTTTGCTAAGTGGCCATTCATTAAAGAATGAGCCGTTGCCCCCGCGCGCTATCCGAAGCCCGGTGCGCACAATCTCCCTCTTCCGCGCGCAAAGTGATGGCCCAATTACGCGCCAGCCCGCCCATTTGCGCGCCGACCCGCGGTATTGCGCGCCAAGCTCCTCTTTTGCGCGCAAACCGCCAGGGTCTCCCCTTTTGACCCCCTGAGGGTACCCGCCTGCGTGGCGCCCGATAATCTTCATCCCGGGTGCCTGCATCGTGCGTTGTCTTCCCGTGCGGCCCTCCAGGCTCGCGCGAAGTGACACGGACCCATCGGCGGCAACCACCACGTCCAAGCTGCACGACGTTAAAATGCCTAGCATATCGTCCGAGCTAAAAGACGTTAAACTGTTCAGCATTCGTCCTGCATGACGCTAAACTGAACCACGTCCAAGCTGCACGACGTTAAACGGCCTAGCATATCATCCGAGCTACAAGACGTTAAACTGTTCAGCATTCATCCTGCATGACGCTAAACTGCACCACGTCCAAGCTGCACGACGTTAAACTGCCAAGCATCTTCGTCCTCAACACACGACGTTAAACTGTACTTCGTCCGGCAAGACGTTAAACCGCCCGCTTCGTCCTCAACACATGACGTTAAACTGTACTTCGTCCGGCAAGACGTTAAACCATCCGCATCACCCGATCCCGTGCCCCGCACGCAGGGTCCCCCCCCCCGATTTGGATGTGGCCCCCACCCGCTCGTCTCTGCAGGGATGTCGGGATTGCCCCTCTTTCGGGACGATTCATTGGAGTGGCCTTCGCCCACGGGGGTAGAGTATTACAAACCGAATGAACTATGTGGACTTTGATCCCTGTCTCCTAAACAGGGTACGTAGGAAGCCTCCCTGAGGTTCAAGCCCACCACTTGGTCGTCCCGGTCGTATTCACGTCGGTTCGTCCATCAGTGGACCCCTCCCGGGTTCACACTTGCGTTGATTCACCTATGAATCCACCCTTGTGGGAGACTACACATGTGTATCTCCATTGTGCTTCCCCACTACCGAAGCCAGTAGAGGGCATGACAGGGATCGAGGTCTCTCACCCTCGGCCCAAGTCCCTCTCCAACTGAGCTTTGCCGCATCCGGGCCGCCTTAGTGCGTAAGTCCTGACAGAATGAACTATGTGGACTTTGAACCCTGTCTCCTAAACAGGGTACGTAGGAAGCCTCCCTGAGGTTCAAGCCCACCACCTGGTCGTCCCGGTCGTATTCACGTCGGTTCGTCCATCAGTGGACCCCTCCCGGGTTCACACTTGCGTCGATTCACCTATGAATCCACCCTTGTGGGAGACTGCACATGTGTATCTCCATTGTGCTTGCCCACTGCCGAAGCCAGTAGAGGGCGTGACAGGGATCGAGGTCTCTCACCCTCGGCCCAAGTCCCTCTCCAACTGAGCTTTGCCGCATCCGGGCCGCCTCAGTGCGTAAGTCCTGACAGAATAAACTATGTGGAATTTGATCCCTGTCTCCTAAACAGGGTACGTAGGAAGCCTCCCTGAGGTTCAAGCCCACCACCTGGTCGTCCCGGTCGTATTCACTTCGGTTCGTCCATCAGTGGACCCCTCCCGGGTTCACATTCGCGTTGATCCACCCGGCCGTTCCATCCCCCTCTCTGCGAGGTGGTTCGGTTCAATCCTCCGCCCGGCAGCCTCGACCTCCTTGTGAGTCGGCTTGCCAACGTCCAGCATGACGTTAAACTGTATATCCGAACTACGCTGACTTTGATCCGCGCTAACGCGCGGTACGTAGGAAGCCCCTACGGGGTCCAAGCTCTTCACTCCATCATCCATCCTGATCCTTACCCGGGCCGCCACATCCCGGTGGGGTCATGCCATTTCATTCCACTCCACTTCACTCGGGAAGCCACCCATGTGCTGGCCCCAGCGTCGAAAGTTCCCCGCAAGGGGTTCTGTCATCTGATCCACTTCTCGTGTTGATCAGTCCGATGCCATCCCCGCTGGACGTTAAACTCGCGGCATACCCTGTGTTAAACATGGTAAGCTGAGGAAAACCTCAGGTAACACAGTTCCCCGCACCCAGCGCGGGATGCCTTAGGCCATCACGCCTTCGAGAATCCCTATTAGGGACGGAAGGCAGACATGCAGAGCCGCAGTGTTAAGGCACTCCCCCAACACCCAGAGCTACCCGGTCTCCTCACCGCAGGTTGCTGCCCCGACCAGACTCCTTGGAGCGTCCGGGCGGAAGCAGCGTAATTAACCGGTGTCCATGGAGACATGGTGCCGGGAACGAGATTCACGAGCACGTCTTAAATCTATGAGGGAGACCCAGATTAGGCAACGAGTTCCGAGGAGACGTCCACGGAAGGAGGAGCCGACATCCCATCATCCCGGTTTCGATCAAGGAGCAGACGCCCCTGAATAAGGGACGGATGCCGCCCGCCTTTGGAAAGCGGGACTGCGGGGCCACAAGCCACGCGCCCATCCCCTCGGGTCGACGGTCGCACGTGCGAACGCATCCTGGCGGAACAGCGTCGGAACAGAAACCCGACGCACATCCGCACCGAAACAGAAAAATGGTGAACCCGATGTGAATCTCTTCTCCTCAATACGAAGACCGATGGCTTTTAGAGGTGTTCGAAGACTAGCATGTTGCCCGGCCGAGCATTCAACACTGGGGCACAGAACCCGCCAGGGGCTGGGGAAGGGAAATCGGGCACTCCGTCTCACGACGTCGATGGCCTGGGTTCCCCCCACGGAAGGCGTCGTGGCACTAATGGTTGGCTGTCGATTCCTTTTCCTGTCAGTGTTAACGGGTTCTTTTCCCTGCTTTCAGGAATCAGTTCGCCCAATCCAGCGCCCGATCGCCGCCCGCCCACTGGCGCAGGGGTAGGGGAAACACCGACGCGGCTACTCCGCGCGGTCCCACCCGTTCCACAGCCGTCCCAGCAGCCGCAGTTGCGGGGCAACCACACCCTCTCTCCCCCTCGGAGGTCATCCAGAGAAGGGTGATCAACAACTTGGTGCATAGATATGAGGAAGAGGAAGTCATCCCCACCAGGGACATGGCTCGCCTAGACCTCGAGGAAGCTGCACCTCGCCACCAACGCCGCCCCCGAGGGCCGCGCAGGGAGGCACCGCTGCCTACCTCGACCTCCAACCGCTTCGGGAGTTTATCCCCGGAACGTTCCGACAGCTCCTTCCCCTATGCGGATGAGGTGGAGGATGTCCGGGACCACCCTATCCGAGATTCGCTCCAGGGATCCGCGATAAGGGCTCCTGTCAGGCCATGGCGACACCGCCGCCAGGCCTCTCAAGTCAAAGAACGTGCTCTCCACCTGCCCACGCCGCTCATCCCGACTCGTTTGTCCCGACACCAACGTCGGGCACGATCGGAAGAGGATGCCCACCTTGGGGCCCTAACAACAGCGGCCGCGTTGGCCCAAGCCACTGCTGGCTCCAGTCACCAGGCCCCTGCGCATCCTGAGCAGGGGCACTTCTATGCCCGACCTGGATCGAGGCCCCGACCGCCCCAAAGGCAGGTTGGGTTGACTCTCCCGGTTGCTGGTACAGGCAATAGCCACCGCGGACCACCTCGCGGTAGCGCTATTCACCAACAGGGTCTACTCCGTGTGGCCGATCCAAGAGGCATGGGTCACCCCACCTTCCGATCCCGGCCCGGAGGCCTGCCCGGAATCATCTCTCCCCGCATCCCCTTTGATATCTTTCCCGGTGCTCCTCGCACCTTGGTTTCTAGTCCTCTTGGACCCAACACCGGTACGGCCGGAGGACGCCAGGACAGAGATCAGCCATGCCCCGAAGAACCACCCAGGGGCAGGAAGTCAAGGCGTCGACGTCGAGGGAAGAATGTTACGGAATTCCGGACAGAGATCCGACCGGTTCGTTTCTCTGATACAGAGGCGGAGTATGATTCGGCGATGGAGCCCTCCCCCCGATCCCGCCAGTCAGGGGCAGGGGTAGGAATGCGGCACGTCAGCCTCGTACTTCCCAAGAGCGAGATCGATACGATCCCCGCTTCTCTCCGAAGGTATATCCGGAGTAGTGAGGGCCTGGTAGACCCCCAAGGATCAAGCTTGTGGTTGGTACCGGCCCCTCCGGAAGCACCTTCTTCCTCGATCGGAGAAGCCGTAGACTTTTTCTAGGGACCAACGGTCGAACCACGATCTAGTGCACCCTCGGCGAGCACCGACGCTACGGCAGGATGTTCGCTCGCCGGGCCGTCTTATCGTGATGTGGTAGCTGGGGCACCGCCACCCTCAGAGGGCGGCCCGGGATATGGAGGCCAATCGGCCTGCTCGTCGTATTCACCGCCGGCCAGCCCGTCGGCCTGGCGGCCCGCCTCGGCACCACTGCCGGTTCCCCGTCCATTCCCAGTCGTTGAAGAGGACCAAGGAGACCTGGGTCCCGAGTTTGAGTCATGGAGCTTCTGGACCGTCCTTGCAGAGGGCCACTTCCCTGAGAAGTTTTGGCCAGTCGCAGGACCGGACTTTGATGCACCCGAATCACTCACCCCAGATGAGTTCGAATGCTTCCGCCGAACTCTCCAGGAGACTCACTCCCATCTTCACCACCTACAAATGCCATATCCCGGGAGTCGAGCATACCTGGAGGATATTGGTGAGCAGTTCCGTCAGATCGACCTGGCCACGCTCCCCGCGGTTCGGCACCCCGGGTCATTTGGGCACCACGAGGCCCTCCAACAACGATGCGTTGAGTGTTTTCAAGTACTCCGCAAGGTTATCGAGGGAGCCACCCCCCACGTGTATATCCATGGGTGGGGGCAGTACGCTGCCCTACGCTTCAGTGCGATTCACCGACAGCCCGATTCACTGGGTGGCCCTGAGGGTACATCCCCAGGGACGGAAACGGTCAATATGGCTGACCTGTCGGGAGAGGGGAACAACTTGGAACTTCTCGACGGGGGCTCTCCCCCCGAAGACAAGCCGTCGTTGGATCCATCGGTGAGAGTTACTCGTCACCAGAGGAACCTCCTGGGTCTCCCCACACCCACTGAAGCACTGACGTTGAGCCGAAACGTCAGCAAAGGTAAAGAGCACGGCGGGTCTATAAAGCCCGCCGACCCATCTGCCTCCATGCAGAGGGCAGAGGAGGATCCCGAGAAGGCCACGCTACGTCAACAGCTCGCCGAGCAGAAGAAGCTGGTTGACCAGCTCCTCGCTGAGCGCGCTGCAGAGCAGCGGCCTGACTACGGTGATCCTAGGCCAGGACAGTAGGGACAGGAACAACCACTCCTCGACGAGACTCTCCCGGGCAACCGTGATTATGCCGTGTTTGCCGAAAGGGGAGAGGCCATTACCTATGGAAAGAGGGCGCGGTATGTTTCACCACACCCTCCCGAGCGGCGTGACTACCTGAGAGACCCCGCTCAGATTCCTCCCGCTGCCCCAAGGGCCGCTCCGCCCGCCATCCCACGAGCTGCCGAGTTCGACGACCCGGTCGACGACCCGATTGAAGGGCCATGCAATGCGCTCGTGGTTAGAGATCCTCGCCAGGACTGGAACCCATGTCCGGACGATCCGATGGCGGCACTCATCGCCCGCTTGGAAGCCTTGGAGACTCGGCAAGTGGCGATCCCACCGGACGGCAAGCCATACCCAGCATGGGTGGATGACATGCCGGCACCTCCGGGATTCAGGAACCCCACTTTCACCCCCTTCAACGGGACTGGAGATCCTCCACAGCATTTGGCCCATTTCAACTCGAGGTGCGGCCCTATGTTGGGAACTCCGGCGCAGCAGGAGGCCGCTAAGCTTCGCTGCTTTGTCCAGACACTGGAAGGGCCAGCATTTGTCTGGTACAGCCAGCTCCCCGTCGGGTCGATAACTAGTTGGGAGGACCTTCGTAGAAAATTCCTCTACCAGTTCAGTTCCATGACCCGGAAGACGAGTATCGCAGACCTCTTCAAGTGCAAGCAGAGGCCTGATGAGCGAGTCGCGGATTTCGTCGCCCGATGGAAGGGTCTCACGTATTCCCTTGACATGCCATTGACTCAGGAGCAGTTGCTGACAATGTGTGTCGGGAACGTCAAGACCGAGCTAGTCCCTTCCTTGATCACTCAGAATTACCCCGGAGGGTTCAGGGACTTCTCAGACAAAGCTCAACGTCTTTAGGAAGCCCTGCAACAGGCCAGTCAGGCACACCCGCTGCCTCCTATGATTCCTGCACGGAGATTCAGCAGGGCTGAGCCCACTGCTGTTGCCCAAATAGAGGCCCCCAGGCCATTGGAGCTGCTGCCGGTGAGGCCAGCTCCACAGCCTCACAGGAATCCGCCTCCACGGGCTCAGTTCCCGGCCCAGCAGCGGCAGCCCCAGAACCGGTCGTCCCCTCCGCGTAATGTACCGCCACAACCCAGGCGAGACAATCAGGGTCCACCTCCTCGGCAGGCCCCTCCAGCCCCTCGTCAAGACCACGCTCCCAGGGGCCCGCGATACCTGACTTACTCATTTCACGAGGATCAGGTCCCCGGTTATTTCCGGAGCGCCCTGGAGCAGAGTATTGTGCGACTGCCTGAGTGTTGGAGGCCAGAGGAGGCACATCTCACGGATAACCCCCGCTACTGCCCTTACCATCGGGCCCTGGGGCACACCATCCGGCGGTGCTACGTGTTTAAGGACTGGCTCCAAGACCAGATTAACAACAATGTAATCAGGTTGGGCCCATCTCCAGCACAAGTGGCGCGCATGTTCGTGGGATCAGATGACGATAGTGGCAATGAGGACGAATGGCAGCTGGTCTCCGACCACGGATCACAGAAGTATAATAACTGGATGGCCCGCAAGACGATCATTCGCGCCGATGGAATCATCCGTGCGCGCTTGAATCAGCCTGAGCCCCCAGAATCTGCGGGTGCTGCTTCGGCATCGTCATCCCAGCCTGCCTCTTCCGAGAAGAGCAAATGGCGGCGGCACAAGAAGGAAGAGCGCGCCCCGCCAGTTCCGCCACTATCCCGCACTCTCGGAGATTTCATGCCCCCGGAGATGGGGATCCCTCCTCGGATCCTCCTGGTGATGGATGATTCGTCCGATGACAGTGTTGGGTACGCTTCGGTTAATGCCGTCGAGCTGGTAAATCCCTTTTCGGTTCCCGACGTTGAAGAACACCAGGTGGACCTCCCTAGTGTCCCCGGTCGTCGCCACCGTCGGAGGAACCGCAACAACAGGAGTCGCCGGGGCACAGCAGTTGGTACCTCTAGCCAGGACGTGCACGCCACTGAGACTAGGCAACAGGCTCAAAACCGAGCTCAGCGTGCCCATCCCCCCCATCCGGGGATGACGGATTCGCCTCCGCCACTGTTTGTGGTGTGGGACCAGGCAGAACCGCCTCAGCCACGCCGTGACCAGCTCCGTCCTGCCACGAGTCCATCCAGGCCTCCTAACCCCAGTACGGTGTCTACTTCCCGGGCTTCAACCAATGAATAGAGAGATGCGCCAAGTACCAGTCGGCCGCCGGTCCAACCGGCAAGGCCCGTCATGCCTCCAACCGCAGAGCAACCTCCTGTAACCAGGGGCTCGCGCTTGGCCAAAAAGTATGATGTCCTGAAGCACTTGGCCGACATCCCAGCAAGGCTCTCCATCCTTGAGGCTCTGCGCATGTCACCTGAGATGCGCGAGGCGCTCGCTGAAGCCCTGAAGAGCCCCCTCCAGTTTGAGACAGAGGTTGCGGCTGCAGAGGCCTTTCACACCGAAATGATTGAGGACGCCGAATGTCAGGCAGTTATCTCGTTCTCTGGTAAGGATGAAGACCCTCCTATACAGGGGCACATTCGTCCGCTGTATGTCACTAGCCAGTTCAATGGTCTTGAAGTCCGGCGCTATCTTGTCGACACGGGGTCCGGGATTAACTTGATTCCCACTCGGACGCTCCGGAGATTGGGGTTGTCTGAGGATGACTTGATTCCCTCCGACCTCAGGATCCAGGGGTACGACCGCACCGAGCAAACTCCGGTCGGCAAGATACGTTTGAAGACCCAGTTCGGTGACCTGGTTGCCAACACCGAATTCATGGTAGTCTCTCAAGACACTGCGTATAACGCATTTATGGGTAGGCCATGGCTCCACCTTCATGCGGCGGTTCCCTCATCATACCACCAATGCCTTAAATACTCTCTTAACGGTCGAGTAGGCGTGCTTCAGGGGGATGCCTCTCCCTTTGCCTCATGTGAAGCCCGCTATCTGGACGCGGACTATTACAAGAGCAAGGATAAGAAGATCCTGGCAGGTGAGGTTGAGCCTGTCGCTGTTGCAAGTGATCCCTGGGCAAGTTTGGATGACGCTTACGTCCTCCCGATCCATCGGTTGGACGTAGCCATGGTCTCGACGGCCTGTGAGTCTCCTGATGAGATGACCGCGACCGCCCGTGCCAGCACCAGCGGCCCAGCAGGATCTGGTAGCCCCAATGCAGTTTCCAACGCAGTCTCTCCCGTGAACGATCCCTCCCCGAGTGGAGAGGACGTGGAAGATGCACCCCCAGCCTTTGAGGAGGGCGTCTCCGCCACGGTCGATGAGTTAGTACAGGTGAACCTCGGAACCGAGGCAGATCCAAGACCCACATTGGTCAGTGCCGCCATGCCCTCTGAGGAGCGGCAGCAGTACGTGGACTTCCTCAGGCAGCACCGTGATGTGTTCACTTGGGGCTATGACGAGATGCCGGGGCTAGATCCTCAGGTAGCCGTCCACCGCCTTGGTCTCCCGGCGAACCATTGCGGGTTCAAGCAGCCTCCCAGGAAGATGCACCCATTCCACGGTGCCATGGTTGAGGCCGAAGTTGACAAGCTTATCAAAGCCAACTTCGTGAGATAAGTTCAGTACCCCAGATGGCTGGCCAACATTGTGCCGGTCAGGAAGAAGAACGGGCAGATCAGAGTCTGTATCGACTTCCGCGATCTCAACCGCCACTGTCCGAAGGATGATTTTCCCATTCCGGTGACAGAGCTGTTGATTGAAGCCATAGCAGGGTTCCAAGCCCTCTCCTTCAAGGATGGATACTCCGGATACAACCAAGTCCGGATGGCCCCTGAGGATGAGGAGTTTACTGCCTTCAGGGCCCCCCAAGGTATCTTTTGTTACCGGGTCATGCCCTTCGGCCTGAAGAATGTAGGTGCCACCTATCAACGGGAGATGCACCGCATATTCAAGCCAATCCTCGGCACACTGGTGGAATGCTACGTCGACGACTTGGTGGTCAAGTCGCGCCAGCGTCAGGACCATCTCAAAGATCTTGAGAAAGTGTTCGGCTTCCTCCGGTCTCGCTGCCTGAAGATGAACCCGTTGAAGTGTGCCTTCGGGGTCACCTCCGGGAAGTTTCTTGGCTTTGTGGTAAGATACTGGGGTATTGAGATCGACCTAGAGAAGATCAGGGCGATTAGCCAGATGCCTCCCCCAGGTAACATCCAGGAACTGCAAGGGTTCCAAGGCCACTTAGCCTATATACGCCGATTCATCGCGAATCTGGCCGGCAAGTATAAGCCCTTTTCTCAGCTCATGAAGAAAGGTGCCACCTATGTATGGGATAAAGAGTGTCAGACCGCTTTCGAGGAAATCAAGCATTACCTGCTTCAACCTCCGGTTCTGATGCCGCCTGTATCCGGGAAGCCGCTGGTCCTTTATGTGACCGCCCTGGAACGGTCCCTTGGTGCCCTTCTCGCCCAGAAGAACAACGAGGGAACAGAGAATAGCCTCTATTACCTCAGTCGCATGCTCCTCGATGCGGAAGTTAGGTATTACCTCATCGAGAAGAGCTGCCTGGCGCTCGTATTTGCCGTACAGAAATTACGGCACTACTTGCAGCACCATGAGGTACAGTTGGTTTCTCGGGTAGACCCGTTGAAATATATCCTGAGCCGGCCTATGTTGACTGGCCGTCTTGCGCGGTGGGCTGTGATTATCCAGCAGTTCGACATCAGGTATGTGTCTCAGAAGGCCATCAAAGGGCAAGCATTGGCAGACTTTCTGGCTGCTCACCCGACCTCCGCGAATCAGCCGCTGGATCTAGGCTTTCCTGATGAGGCCATTCTCTCGGTCGATCATGCCGATCCATGCTGGCAGATGCACTTTGACGGTGCCTCCCGGAGCCCCACTGGTAGAAGGCTCGATAATCCTAAGCTCAACAGAGTGGGCTTGGGTATCGTCTTCATTACCCCGGAGCAAGCCGTGCTGCCATACTCTTTCCTGTTGTCAGAGGGCTGTACCAACAATGAGGCGGAATACCATGCCCTCATCACTGGCCTCGAGTTAGCTCTTGAGATCGACGTGCCCCATCTGTGTGTGAAAGGGGACTCTGAACTGGTCGTTAAGCAGATCAATGGTGACTATGTTGTCAGGAAGCCGGAACTTGTGCCATTGCTGGAGTGCACCCTCCTTCTGATGGCCCAGTTCCCTTCTCGGCCAGAAATTGTCCATATTCCCCGGTCACACAATGGTCGAGCAGATGCTTTGGCCAGCCTTGCTGCGTCACTCGCAGAGCCTGAACAGGACAACCTGATCATCCGCGTGACGCACCGCAGGCTCATCGCTCCCGTTACCCCGGAGGGAGATCGCGGCCCGTCGGTAAGTAATCTCACCACGGTTGCCCCTGTGCCCGGAGCCCCGAGTACCCCAGATATGGCAGTCGAATCAGCCACTGATTGGAGGACGCCTTTGGTTGAGTACCTCCAACATGGCATTCTCCCGTCAGATCGGGCCGAGCGCGAGCGAGTTCGACGCCGCGCATCGCAGTTTTTCCTCCAGAGCAGTCCCAGCCTGGAGCAGATCCTCTATAGACGCGGATTTGATGGTTTTCTACTCTGTTGCCTTCAGGGAGTTGAGATCCATGAGTCATGCAAGAGGTTCATGCTAGTTCATGTTGTGCCCATCAGACTGGGCCGAAGCTGTCCCACCAGATTCGGAGGTTGGGATACTTCTGGCCCTCCATGATCCATGACTGCATCGAGTATGCCAGGAAGTGCCATGCGTGCCAGGTTCATGCGAACTTTGTGCATCGGCCGCCGGAGCCTCTCCATACCACCAGGTATTCTTGGCCCTTTGCATTCTGGGGTCTGGACGTTGTGGGACCTTACCCGCCGGCGACGGCTCGCCAGTGCCGGTTCATTCTGACCGCCACGGACTTCTTCTCCAAATGGGCAGAGGCGATTCCGCTCAGAGAGGTCAAATCCTGTTCGATCGCTGACTTCGTGACTTCCAACATCATTTATCGATTTGGAGTGCCTCACGCTATCCTCACGGATAACAGAGCCAATTTCCGAGCAGCCGAGTTGAATAAGTTGTACGCCAAGTACAACATTCGCTCGAACCATACATCTCGCTATCATGCGTAGGAGAATGGATAGATTGAGGCATTTAACAAGACCCTCTCTAACATTCTGCAAAATATGGTTGGTCAGAACAAGAAGAGTTGGCCGGACAAGCTCCCCAACGCCCTATGGGCTTATCGGACGACGACTCGCAATTCCACCCAGGTGACCCCTTATTCCCTGGTGTATGGAGCTGATGACATCTTGCCCATCGAGATCCTGTTACCGTCCTTGCGCACTGCGGTCTACGACCAGCAAGCGCCGAACAGAGCTGCTGAAGCCCATCTAGTCGAGTTGGAAGCACTGGATGAGAACAGACTTCGCGCTTTGCACAACTTGGAGAGGCATCAAAGCAGAATGGCTCGAGCTTTCAATAAGAAGGTTCGCCTCCGCTCCTTCCTGCAGGGTGACCTATTATTAGCCCTAAGAGCACCAATGATCCCCGGCAGGAAGCCGCCCAAGTTGGAGCCCAAGTGGGAGGGACCTTTTGTTGTCCACAAGGTCTATCCCAATGGCGCGTACTCCCTAGCAACTATGGATGGTGAGCGTGTCACTCCTCCCACCAACGCTAGGTTCCTCAAGCAGTATTTTGCCTGAGTGCACTTCTTCCAAGCTACAAGACGTTAAACTGTTCAGCATTCGTCCAACATGACGTTAAACTGTACCACGTCCGTGCTGCAAGACGTTAAACTGCCAAGCATCTTCGTCCTGCATGACGCTAAACTGCACCTCAAGAACTACGTGCGGCTTGATTCCCATCCTTATGGGATACGTAGGACCGCCTGAACATTCATGTTTCAGGCCCAGCCCCATCCTTCGGGAATTTCCATCCCATCTCGGGCCCTTGGCCCAGTTGCCTCTGGGTATGCGGCGTATGGTGTGAACGCGGGGCTATGCCCTCATGCACGCCGGTTTGCTCGCCACGCTGTACGCCCCCCACGTTTGGGGATGCCTTCCGCTCCCCCCTTTCTTTTTTTGTCCTGCATGACGTTAAACTGCACTTCAAGAACTACGTGCGGCTTGATTCCCATCCTAATGGGATACGTAGGACCGCCTGGACATTCATGTTTCAGGCCCAGCCCCATTTTTCGGGAATCTCTATCCCGCGTTGGGCCTCTGGCCCAAGTTCCCCTCCTTTTTGTGCGAGGCGTGTGGCGTGAGCGGGGGATTATGTCCTCATTCACGTTGGTCTACTGGCCGCGCCGTACGCCTCCCCCGTGTGTGGGACTACCTCACACCCCTCATCGTCCTGCATGACGTTAAACTGCCTCTCAAGAACTACGTACGACTTGATTCCCATCCTTATGGGATACGTAGGACCGCCTGGACGCTTGTGTTTCAGGTCCAGCCCTGTCACTTGGTAGATCACGGGGATCTGCCGTCTTTTGGTTGCTCTCAGGGTGAGTCCTCCGACCCTTTCCGGTGTTCTGTTAACCTGTTTTGGGTACTCAGGTCTATGAACCGTAGTGTCAGATTCAATCCCGACAAGTCCTGTGTTGCTTTTCGGGCCTCACGCTTCCTCTTGTTCGAGCCTTCACTCAAAGGGATCCTTGTTAGTGGTTTGGGTACGATGCCTCAGTGCTCTCCTACCACTCCGGGTCGATTTACCGGCGGGTCCTGGGCCGCAAATCGATATGAATCCTGCGCTTGAGCGGTTGATGCTCGTTTGCTTGCCCCATCCTAGGCTGACGCGATCGGATGTTGTGTTGCGAATATGGTCCGCGACATCCTTGATTGCCATGTCGGCTCTTTCAGGCTCTGAACATTGGTTGCGCAGTCCTCATCACACTCCGCCTTTGTGCGTTGTAGTGGAATCTCGACACTCTCTTCATACTGACCTTCAGTACACCTTTACACGTTAGGCAGGCCAACCAGGGTAATGGTGTCTTTCGAGGCTCCCGCGATCTAAGCACCAAGGATATATGATGATGTCCTCCCTAAGGGCCATGTGTAGATGGACCCTCGTCCCCATAAGGAGGAAGGAGTCGCCCGAACAATCGCGTTCTGGGCCCAGTATAGCTGGAGGCTAGCATCTCTGCCCCTCGGGTGATGGACATACGCAGGCCCCTATCCCAGGATCCTTCTCCTGTAATCGTGCGTGACCGCAGGACTGGGTATGTTCCCACCTCTGCTGGGTCCGCCATATCGCAATAAGCAGATTCCTCCATGGTCCGAACCACACGACCTTAAACTGTGTTCTGGTCTTACCACACGACCGTAAACTGTGATCGTCTTGGCCGCCCGACGAGAAACGGCACTGCATCTTGATGTTCTCCTCAGAGGACACTCACGTTGGGCGCTGGTTAATAACCACGCCATTTATCAATGCCTTTCATGGCTTGATTATTGTGGCAACGCCAGGGATTTCTTAATCACAGGCATGTTGCTGCACAAAGAAAAACCATCCATCTTTAAGGACAAACAAGAAATATCAAATGCCGCTTCTTCTAGGTGCGAGGGCTAGACCCGCACCCCTCCCCGCGCCAGTGCCCGATTGTGTTGCGCCGCGCTTCAAGAACTACGTGTGGCTTGATTCCCATCCTTATGGGATACGTCGGAACGCCCGGATGTTTGAAACTTCGGGTCCAGCCCCCACCTCTTAAAGATTCCCCCTTCTCTTGGGAATCCGCCGCCTTCGGGTCACCCTCAAGGTGTGTCCCTCGACCACTTGCAGTGGTCCACCGGTGTCAAGAGTACTCTGGTTCATTGCCAGGAGGGTCAGGTTCAGCTTGGTCAGGTTCCTTCCACTTTTCAGGCTTCGTGCTCCCTTTCATTCGGACCCATCGCCTACGCCCTGGGTGGAGCCCCCGTGAGCGGTTTGGACACAATGCCTCAGTGCTCTCCCACCGACTCGGGCTGGTGCCCCCAAGGGCCTCGGGAAGCAAATCGATATGAATCCTGCGCTTGAGAGGTTGATGCTCGTTTTCTGCCTCATTCCATCAACGGTCAGTGCGATATGGATGCTGCTTTTCCGCCACGGTCGGCAGTACTCCCATATCGTTACGCCGGTGCCCCCAGTCCTTGAGTGAATGGCCGCATGATTCACATTACATTTTCCACCTCTCATTCTGGCCAGGAAAAACCTCGACACTCTTGACATTATCCCTCAGTGCATCTTCGCATATCCAGGGGATAGGACCACGATGTGGCGTACTTTGAGGTTCCTATGGTCCGAGCTCTACGACTTTAAACTAAGATCTCCCTAATCGGGGTTCTACGTCCCGCATGATGTTAAAACTGCACTTTCAGAACTACGTGTGGCTTGATCTCCAGCCTGATGGAGTACGTAGGAACGCCCGGGCATCTCGACTCGGGTCCAGCCTCAGGGATCGCTAAGTCCCGCCCCTCCTCGTTGCCGACCGTCTGGCCTGACTTCTGGTAGAGTGGTGCAGTTGTGATATTCTCCCCGATTCAGCTCGGGATGCCCCATTGCAATGATGGGAAGCGACAGTTTCCTTGTCGAAGAGGTTCTGTCTGAGAATTGGGGTGATTCACGGCCAGATTAGTGCATCCGCCTAATACGCTTTCCCCACGGTGGCGCAATTTTGAGAGCGTTAGATTCTGTCCGAACAAATCGTCACTTTGCCCCATGCTTCGCATGCCCTTTTGATCCGGATTTCCACCCTTGTGTCTGAAGGAACCCCCAAAGCGGCATTGATGATGACATGTGATCCGCCTCCTGCAAATATGACCTTCGGTCCTTCTATTGCAGTAGTATGGTCGATTGATCCATTCTCCGCTTGCCGTCTTGGGCATTTCCTGGAAGGCCGACCGTCGTGGATTTCTGAATTCGGGACACGCGATTCACCCTTTCTCATTTCCCTATGTTCGGATAAAATCTTAATGCCCCTAGCGTTGTCCCGCTCGTATGTCGGAACAAGTTGGGGGGATGATACATTGATTAGGTCTGAGGTCTCCTTTCCTAGGAATGACCTCCCTCTTTTCTTTAGAAATCCAGGCCCAATTGTGGATGCCTGAAGCTTGGTTAACGCTCCCGCGAGACAATGAATTGTGGTTGAGCATGTTAAGCCAAAAGATGCAGATAAATATATTGGTTCATACAAATGGATCGAAGTATTGAGTAGCGGAAGCAAAATGTTCTGGGAATGGAAAAAACAAAGCCCCTAGGGATTAGCGTGCTGAATGAGTCTTTCTAACGCCGCTACCCTTTGGCTGACGGCCTCCAGGGCTGCTTCTCGCTCTCTGCATGCCCTCTCTTCGTCGGCAGTCGCAGCACATAGTTCGTCGATCCTGGCCTGTGCACGCTCCCGCTCGACTTGAAGTGTGACCATCTGTTGGCCCGCCTCCGTCAGCTGTACCTGGGCGTCAACCAGCTGGGCCGTTAGTTGCTCCACAAGCTCAGTGCACGTTGCGACGAAGGCCTCTTTCTCTGCCGCCTGCCCTTCGAGACGCCGGACTTCCTGCTCCGCCACGAGGATCGCCCGCGTGCTCTCCGACATGTCCCGACATTGTGCGACGTCGGCACACCGGCGGCTCTCTCGCATCTTTTCAGCCATGAAATCACGGACCGTCAGATGGAGGCGTTGAGCATCAGCTCCCCCGGCACACAGGAAGCGCAGCCAGGTTTGAAGTGATCCCATGCGCCCCAGCCACTCCGATGGGTCTCGCTTGAGGAAGCGCTGGATGCACTTCCACCCCCTGCGGCGCATTATCTGGCTCTCCTCGACCGCCTCCGTGTCCGATTCGTCCATCTCCTCGGGGTCGGCATGCCGGTAGGCAGGGAAAGCAGCCAGCAGGTCTGTCGCAGGGTCCGCCCCTGGGATGTCCTCACGGGGGATAGGTTCCCCAACATCTGGGCGACCTTCTTCTCTCGCCCCAGCGGCGTTGACACCCTCTTCAGCCCCCGACCTCTCTCCGATGGCAGCACCGCCGGCGTCCTCAGCCCCTTGATCAGCAGTTGGTGGGGCCGGCTCGGTGTGGGAAGTCTGTTCCGGAGCAGGCGGCATGTCTGCCACTGGTCCACTCGTGGATGGCCCGGGTTCGGCAGCCCGACGAGCCTCCAGTATTGAGATCACTGCGCAGGGCATGCCGTGGTTAGTCACGGATCGTCAACGGCAAGCACCAACAGTAAAGTAAAGAGACTTACGGGAATCCAAAGCGTCATCTTCCGCTATCCCGGCCGCCGTAGGAGAAATTGCAGCAGGGGACCCCTCAGCGCTTGTCAATTCAATGATGGGCGTCTGGCCCCCGCCCTGTCCTGCTGGCGCCTCTCCTACTCCTATTGAGGATGCCTGACCAACATCCGTGCACTCCTGAGGAAGGTGAAGAAATGGGTTAGAAACTGCATAAGAGAATGGATGAAGCAGGTTGATTAGGGATAGAAGCGGACCTCGAGGAGCTCAGTGATATCAATATTGCCAGAGCCGGCCACCTCGCCGCTCTCCTGCAGGCTCCCCGGATGGGACCTTCCCTCCGAGCCTTCATCCTCCCCCGTCTCCTCCTCTTCCTCAGAGTCGTCGTTACTATCATCTTCCTCCGGCGGCATCTGTTCTGGAGCAGGCTCTAGACCGAGCATCACCTTCACCAGAAGGGACGGCTCTGCACGCTGACCACGTTGGCGCGCGTACTCGTCCATGGCCGTCAGATACGCATAACACCAGTGGAAGTTCACCCTGTCGGCGACCTGAAGGCGCCCGACCTCTGGCAGATGGATTCCTTCTCTGGTTATCTTCTGCCAGATGATTTCGGTCCCCAGAGACTGCCGCAGGGTCATCCAGGCCGACCACAGCACTGGGAAGAATGCATCGTGAGAGGGTTCGAGCAGATTCCTTATCTGCTTCCCGGGCCGCTCCCCGACCACCGCATGTGCCCCCTCTCTGGGCGCTGAAGTCATGGCGGCAGCCTGCGATGTGCCCGCCGCCGAAGTCCCTGCCCGCGCCGGCTCCGCTGCTTGGCGCGCCTCCATTCTCCCCCGTGTGACGGCGCCTCGCCTCCTTCCTTGACGCCCGGTCTCCGCACGAGTGACTTCGAGCCTCCGAACTGTCTTCCGTAGAAGCCCCTCGGGGTACGCGATGACCCAGTGTTCGGCGTACTCGGTTGCCAAGCCTGCGTCGACCCCGGTAGGAGGGATAGTGATGACGTCTCCAGAGCCGAAAGCGGCGAACATTAGCCACATCTGGCAAAGGACGCAAGGGTTCGTCTCCTCCCGGACAGCAGTGAATACCCTCTTCGGCATCCGTTGAAGGCACCCGAACTGCCTGGCGAACCGGGTTGGCACGTAGGGCTCGCAGATCACCTTCCCGTCGATCCAAGCCACGAGCACCCCGCCCCACATGTTCAGGAAGTATTCGTGCTGCTCCAGCAGACCCTGCCCATTGTCGATCATCTGGCCAACGGGAGTGGGGAACGGGCTGAAGTTGAAATTGGCGTGATTGCCAATCTGAATCCTCACGCCCTCCTCATTTAGGGTCATCGGAGCGACCCCCACGATGTTCAGCAGGGAGGGTGGCAGGCAGTTGCCCGGAGGAATGATGGCGTTTGGAAACGTGTACCCACCGAGGTGAGAAGCCACCCAGCCGTGGAAGAATTGAAAGGGCCCACAGACCCTTCGTGGCGACCCCCCTCGCGAGATGCGTCCCAGGATGGCATATAGCTTTGCCAGCACTGGGACCCCTAGGTTGTATCTTTTGTTGGCGGCCATGGCGCCCGCCATCGCCAGTGTCGCCGGGCGGATGCCCATCCTCGCGTCCCACACTGGCAGGAGCCACCCACTAAGAAAGGCGGCCAGGAACGCCGCGTACCGGACATTTGGGTCCCGGGCCTCGATGACGCGGTACCCCCATGAGCGGTAGTCGCCCGTCTCCAGGACCCGCCAGTACGACCCGTTCCGGCTCCTCTGAGCCGCGGTCGGGCACCGCTTCCCCCTGCCTGGCATCTTGACCGCTGGGTCATGCTCCAAGAACTGGCCGAACCACTCCTTGTAGGCTATGTCCTTGTGGAAGTCCTTGACCTCGAGCCGCTGCGAAGCCAGGTCCAGTAGATGCCATGTCAGGATGGGAGTCCGTGACCTGTCGCCCCATGTGTTCCTCGGAGGCAGGAACTCATCGTATTGGTAACCCTCCAGCGGGATACCTCCGATGCAGTGGATGTCCCAGAGGCCAATGCTGACCTCCCCATGGTGGAGATGGAAGGTGTTGGTATCCGGGGACCAGCGGGTGAACAGCTCCGGCCCGAGCTCGGACTGCTGGTAGAAGTGGAACTGCGACGTCCACACCACCTCAAACAGGCCGATGTACCGCAACTCCTCCGCGAAGTGATCGCAGGTATGGCATACCCAGAACGCCCAGGCCCACTCACTGGTGAAATTGCCCCCAGACCGCAAGTCCCAGTACTTCAGCCAGCCCTTGGTGTCGTCGGTGACACTTTGGCGATACGTGCTCGAGTAGAGGGCTGGAGAGTTCTCCGCAGTAGGCTCACCCCCGACAATGGTTCGCGTCCTCGGGTTCAGGACATAGACATCTAAGTGCCTGGTCTCCCTGGAAGGATGCCCATTTTTGGTGATGTTATAGCGGAGAAGCTCGTCCTCCCGAGTCACCCAAGTCCGTGGCGCATCAACCTCGAACCCTGGCACCAGAACCTCATCCAGGATGCCATAGTTCCAGAGCGGCAGGTTGTCCGACAGCGGATATGTCTTCTGGGACGGCGTCAGCTAGTCGAACAAGGATTGATTGTTGGAAACAATCTCCTTGGCTCCGTAGACCTCCCCGTTCGCCGCCATCTCAGCTCGGCGAATGGCGGCATCCCCCTCATTCCCTTGATTCGCGGCCATCTCAGAAGCTCCGGGAGTCGTGTAGGTTAAGGGAGGAGGCGTGCGGAATCAGAAGAGGCTGGTAGAGAAGTTTGAGAGTTGGCGCGCAATCCTAGTGGACGGCGCGCAATTGGGAAGTCTGTCACGTAAAACCCCGGGTGTTCGCGCAAAAACAGGCCGAAATCCAGAAAGGTTTGCGCGACGAACGGGAGAATTCCGCACCGGTAATGGCAATTTCGCGCACGAGAGCTTGAAATCTTGTCGCGCGGAAGGCCGGTGTACGGTACGGGGGGACCCAGGGCCCCTACTTATAGGCGAGGCCGGGTGTCCGCGCTGCGCAGAAAGTGCTTTGCGCGACCGCGCCAGCGAATTTCGCGCCCGACGCCCTTTTTTGCGCGCCACAGTCTCGCGCCACCCAGGACTTCGGCATTCCGGCGTCTCCCTCGGAACCCGACCGTTGCGACCTCTCGCCGATCAGATTCCGAGGGGGGGCTTTTGTAGACGCCGGAAAAGGCCGTTGTTCCCAAACGAAGCTCCGGATGCGGAAAGAGAGGTCATATTTTGAGTCAGAAGCATGTTTCGGAAGGCCCAGAGGCCTTGCGCGGAATTTTGGAGACCCGCGCGCAAAGTTGAAGTAAGGCACGCAAACCTCCCGGGATGCGCGCAATGTGCTGGGCCGGCGCGCAATTTTGCGCGCCCGTGGCCCGCGCGACTCCCTTGCGCACCGGGCCCGATTCCGTGCCCGCGAAGGAGATTGCGCGCCCGCGAACCCGATTCCACGCCTGGGGTTGCTTATAAATATAAGGCGACCCCCGACATTTTGGAGGTTTCCGGAATTCGAAGGGTCACTCGTTCGCCCAATCCAACCCCCTCCGCGCGCAATGCCGATCTTCAGGTAACCTCCTTTCTTTCGCGCAAGAAAGCCTCGGGGTTCGCCTTCGCGCGCAATCCCTTTGGCTCCTTTCCTTTGAACAACTCTTCACCCAAAGGCCTTCGCGCGCAAAAGAAGCCTCTTGCGCGCAATTGCCCCTGGGTGCGCGCAATCCAGCCTGATTGCGCACACCCCCCTTTTGCTAAGTGGCCATTCGTTAAAGAATGAGCCGTTGCCCCCGCACGCTATCCGAAGCCCGGTGCGCGCAATCTCCCTCTTCCGCGCGCAAAGTACTGGCCCAATTACGCGCCAGCCCGCCCATTTGCGCGCCGACCCGCGGTATTGCGCGCCAAGCTCCTCTTTTGCGCGCAAACCGCCAGGGTCGCCCCCTTTGACCCCCTGAGGGTACCCGCCTGCGTGGCGCCCGATAATCTTCATCCCGGGTGCCCGCACCGTGCGTTGTCTTCCTGTGCGGCCCTCCAGGCTCGCGCGAAGTGACACAGACCCATCGGCGACAACCACCACGTCCAAGCTGCACGACGTTAAACTGCCTAGTATATCATCCGAGCTACAAGACGTTAAACTGTTCAGCATTCGTCCGACATGACGCTAAACTGCACCACGTCCAAGTTGCACGACGTTAAACTGCCTAACATATCGTCCGAGCTACAAGACGTTAAACTGTTCAGCATTCGTCCTGCATGACGCTAAACTGCACCACGTCCAAGCTGCACGACGTTAAACTGCCAAGCATCTTCGTCCTCAACACACGACGTTAAACTGTACTTTGTCCGGCAAGACGTTAAACCGTCCGCTTCGTCCTCAACACACGACGTTAAACTGTACTTCGTCCGGCAAGACGTTAAACCATCCGCATCACCCGATCCCGTGCCCCGCATGCAGGGTACCCCCCCGATTTGGATGTGGCCCCCACCCACTCGTCTCTGCAGGGATGTCGGGATTGCCCCTCTTTAGGGACGATTCATTGGAGTGGCCTTCGCCCACAGGGGTAGAGTATTACAAACCGAATGAACTACGTGGACTTTGATCCCTGTCTCCTAAACAGGGTACGTAGGAAGCCTCCCTGAGGTTCAAGCCCACCACCTGGTCATCCCGGTCGTATTCACGTCGGTTCGTCCATCAGTGGACCCCTCCCGGGTTCACACTTGCGTCGATTCACCTATGAATCCACCCTTGTGGGAGACTGCACATGTGTATCTCCATTGTGCTTCCCCACTGCCGAAGCTAGTAGAGGGCGTGACAGGGATCGAGGTCTCTCACCCTCGGCCCAAGTCCCTCTCCAACTGAGATTTGCCGCATCCGGGCCGCCTCAGTGCGTAAGTCCTGACAGAATGAACTACGTGGACTTTGATCCCTGTCTCTTAAACAGGGTACGTAGGAAGCCTCCCTGAGGTTCGAGCCCACCACCTGGTCGTCCCGGTCGTATTCACGTCGGTTCGTCCATCAGTGGACCCCTCCCGGGTTCACACTTGCGTCGATTCACCTATGAATCCGCCCTTGTGGGAGACTGCACATGTGTATCTCCATTGTGCTTCCCCACTGCCGAAGCCAGTAGAGGGAGTGACAGGGATCGAGGTCTCTCACCCTCGGCCCAAGTCCCTCTCCAACTGAGCTTTTCCGCATCCGGGCCGCCTCAGTGCGTAAGTCCTGACAGAATGAACTATGTGGACTTTGATCCCTGTCTCCTAAACAGGGTATGTAGGAAGCCTCCCTGAGGTTCAAGCCCACCACCTGGTCGTCCCGGTCGTATTCACGTCGGTTCGTCCATCAGTGGACCCCTCCCGGGTTCACATTCGCGTTGATCCACCCGGCTGTTCCATCCCCCTCTGTGCGAGGTGGTTCGGTTCAATCCTCCGCCCGACAGCCTCGAACTCCTTGTGAGTCGGCTTGCCAACGTCCAGCATGACGTTAAACTGTATATCCGAACTACGCTGACTTTGATCCGCGCTAACGCGCGGTATGTAGGAAGCCCCTACGGGGTCCAAGCTCTTCACTCCATCATCCATCCTGATCCTTACCCGGGCCGCCACATCCCGGTGGGGTCATGCCATTTCATTCCACTCCACTTCACTCGGGAATCCTCCCATGTGCTGGCCCCAGCGTCGGAAGTTCCCCGCAAGGGGTTCTGTCATCTGATCCACTTCTCGTGTTGATCAGTCCGATGCCGTCCCCGCTGGACGTTAAACTCACGGCATACCCCGTGTTAAACATGGGAAGCTGAGGAAAACCTCAGGTAACACAGTTCCCCGCACCCAGCGCGGGATGCCTCAGGCCATCACGCCTTCGAGAAGCCCTATTAGGGACGGAAGGCAGACATGCAGAGCCGCAGTGTTAAGGCACGCCCCCAACACCCAGAGCTACCCGGTCTCCTCACCGCAGGTTGCTGCCCCGACCAGACTCCTTGGAGCGTCCGGGCGGAAGCAGCGTAATTAACCGGTGTCCATATAGACATGGCGCCAGGAACGAGATTCACGAGCACGTCTTAAATCTATGAGGGAGACCCGGATTAGGCAATGAGTTCCGAGGAGACGTCCACGGAAGGAGGAGCCGACATCCCATCATCCCGGTTTCGATCAAGGAGCAAACGCCCCTGAATAAGGGACGGATGCCGTCCGCCTTTGGAAAGCGGGACTGCGGGGCCACAAGCCGCGCACCCATCCCCTCGGGTCGACGGGCGCACGCACAAACGCGTCCTGGCGGAACGAAGTCGGAACAGAAACCCGACGCACATCCACACCGAAACAGTAATCCCCTGTGCCCCTCTCCCCTCTTAGCCTTTGGCATGAAAGAATAGAGGAGTAGGGGAACTACCTCCCATGAGAAAGGCTAGGGTCTTACACCAATATGGTTTCCATGTCCCTGCGGACAAATGCCTCTCCGATAAAGAGGATATCATTCCATGTAAGGAATGATGTCACTCCTGTGGAGACCAGTGGGCATGGAGAATTTCCAAGACGGGGCACCCCGGGTGCGACGCACAGGGCGAGGTCACAGTTTAACGTTATGTGCTGAGGATGATGGTGCTTGGAAATTTAACCTCCTATAGCTCAGACGAGGTGGGTTTACTCCACACCCCTAGGACTTACATAACTGATACCTCCCGCCCCTTGGGGAAGGGAAGGAAACAACAATTCCATGGCTTGGGGGTGTCGTGAGGTCATCCCATTGGGGGTCCATATTAGTGTGGCTATGCGAAGAAGAAATAGTCGTTAGTGTGTCTATTCGAAGAAGCATGAGGCAAAGCAACACAATGGTAAGTAGTGTCCAAGGGACATTGAAATTGCTTTGTGCAAACCTAGAGGTTCGCTGGAAAAAAGGAATTGCAGAGAAAAGGGGCCCATAGGTGCCTTGTGAAGCTATGGTGCTCCATGAAGTGGAGGGGCTTCATGAAGGGATGTGCTTCGCGAAGTGAAGTCACATAGCCTAGGCATAGAGAATAAGTGTATATGGAAGGTGCTTCAGAAGTGTGAAGGCATTCATGGAGCAATGCCTCACGAAGCATAACATTGTGAAGCAATGTGCTTCATGAATTACAGTGATTGCGCCTTGGCATGTGGGTCACATGTGTATGAAGGGTGTTTGGAAAATCATAAACGCTTCACGAAGACCCGAGTCCCCTTGGGGATCTCCTTCCATTATGAAGTCCCGTGCGCTTCATGAAAGGCATCCTGCTCGGAAGAGGGGTTGAATTTAAGAAAAGGGGGAGGCACTTCTCAATGAAAAAGTACCTTGAGAAGCTCATGGTTCGCAGAGCAAGAAGTGATTTGCGATTAAAAAGCTTAGAAGGTGAAAGGTTGGATGATCCATCCTTTGGGCTTGAGGGGATCCTTGTATTTATAGGCTAGAGGCACTGCGGAGCAGATCTCGCTCGGCACGAAGACAAAGTTTTCTCCATGGTGGGCTCGCAAATGTCAAATTATTTTGTAGAGCATCCCTCCTCCTTGCTCCACGACGGGCTCACGAACGTCAAATTCATTCATGGAGCATCCTGACACCTTAATGCGTGGTGGGATCGCGGACATCAAATTCATTCGCAGAGAATACCACCTCCTTGTTGCACGATAGGATCATGAACATCAAATTTTTTGGTAGAGCATCCCGCCTCCTTGCTGCGCGGTGGGCTCACAAATGTCAAATTCGTTGGTGGAGCATCCCACCTCCTTGATCTACGGTGGGATCACAAACATCAAATTCGTTTGTGGAGCATCCTGCCTCCTTACTCTATGGTGGTATCGCAAATGTCAAATTTGTTCGCAGAGCATCCCACCTCCTTATTCCGTGGCGGGCTCAGGGCCATAGGGATCCGAGAATGGTTTTTGCAAGGCATCCCGAGAGACTTTCCTCTTATTCTTCTTCTTATTCCCATCTTTTGGTGTCAAAAAATTCTCCCCCTCTGACTTGGAGCCGAGTATAAATCAAGGGTCAAAGTTTGAGGGTCAATCGCCAAAATCCCATGGCCGTTTGTGAAGTTGTTTTGTGAAGAGGGATCACAAGGCGTATAGGCGATGTGTAGGCTGAGTGCGCTATGAAGCCCAGCGTGATATGGATGTGCTGTGAAGCTCCAAAGGTCATAGCCTATAAATATGGGGACTGAACTCTCTTTTTTTCCTTTCTTTTATCTGTGAATTTGGATTTTAGTGCTCTCAATTCGCGAAGCTCCCGCGTACTCTGCGATTGCTATCCACGAATCGGGAATTCTGCTTCATGGTGCATAGTGATTCTTTGACTTCGCATCAGAGTAGTTTGCGTCTTGGCATTGGCAGGCCGGGGCAGGGTTCCGTGAACGATCTTTGTGAACACTCTCTGAAAATGAGCTTCGCAAACCAAACCCAAAAATCACCCAAAATCCAAACTGAATGGATCAACAAGAGTTTATCAGGGGTCTTTGTGGACGCTGCTCGAAGGGAGGAGATGGCAAATATCTTGGGCCTAGGGGAGTTAATACAAATCCATTCTGACCATGGTTCATTGGTGGAGCTACTATCGGAGAGCCAGAGGAACTATCCACTGTGCAAGAGGCTGCATTTGTATGGATTCGAGATGAGGGATGATGTCTTCATTCCTGAATCAAGTAGGGATGATCCAACTTACTGGTTTAAGAGCACGCCATGCCAGCACCAACGATTTAGGGCAGCTGACGGCCACACCGGAGAAGACTTCACACCTATTGTTGTGGACTGCCTGTATAACCACCTGAACAACGTGGATGGGAAGGAATTACAGCCAGATACATCCCCCCATCCGTACCAGACAATCTTGAAAGCGGCCCTTAGAAACCTGGAGAAGGGATGGTCAGAGGAGTGGGACCTACGCCAGGGTGGAAACATCACAGACAATTGGGCCTCGGCCTACTGGGTAGGTGCCTCATGTGAGGAGTTTGGGGCAAAGCTTAGGAGACTAGGCCTATATGAGGTGGCTTGGGCCTCCCAATTCCACATCTATCAACCGAAGTAACTAATGTCGGAGCTTTTGAGAAGGTGGTCATCGAGGACCAATACCTTTCACTTACACCACAGGGAGGTTGGCATCATTTTTTGGGATGTGTAATAGATCTTGGGAGTCCCAATATTGGGGGCTATGTATGATGAATTCCTCCCCGTCATGGGTGTGTGGGAGGATCCATAGAAAATGTTGTGGCTGGTGATGGCGTTGATGGAGTTGGTGTCAGGAGAGGACAAGGAAGCAGTGAGGGATGTCCATTTCAGATGGTGGTTTAAGCAGTTTTTGAACTTCCCAGTAGACATAAAGTTTCTAGTGAGGCATCATACTTTCCTAAAGGGGGCTCAACGAGGCAAGGAGAACTCGTACTAGTGACTCTTGGAGGACAGCTAGTGGAAAACCTGGGGTTTTAGCATTAGCACCGAGCAACAGCCGATAGTGAGGCTAGAAGAATTAATCGTGGCTCTAATCTGTGGTTGGATCTTACTGGTGAGGGATACAAACATTGGCGTGCGACCAAGAACTTTCATCATAGTGTCCATGTTGGCGAATGGAGGATGAGTCAACCTCGGGATCCCGATGCTCGCCAAATTATACAAGATGTTGTGGCACATCAGTGAGGGGAAGAGGACACAGAGGATATGCGGGATATTACACCTCCTGTACGGGTGGATAGTGGTGCCCATTAGGGGGGTTTATAAATACCTGGACCCCATCTCACCTCCAGGATTGAACTTCCACCCACCAATTATGAACACCGCTAGAAGCTTTCCAGCCAAGCTGAACACACCGTTGGTACTGAACCAGGTGTGGAAGGTGAAGGAATTCAACTTTCACCCATTTTAGTTGCCAACGGGTGCTTTTACTGATGACGGTCAAGGAACAAAAGAACACCGGTTCTATATCCTGGCCTTTCAAGGTGGATTCATGACGGAAAGGGTGGACCGTGAGCCCCTCTACGAGTTGTACACCCCACACTGATTTGCCTATAAATTTCTATGTATGTAGCGACTGACCCCGTGGGTCTTTTTAGAGGTGCTCCATGAATAAAACCCATGTGTGATGAGGCAGATGTGGCTCGTGTTCACATGGGAAGACATGAAGATGTAGAACAAACTGCCTCCGCCTACCACTACCTTTGGGATGGTAAAGGAGTATGCCCAAATCTGGGAGGTGGCTTACCTAGGGGAGATGTTAAAGCAGCCAACTATCTAGACTGGTGATGGTGTGACTCCCCAACCTCGAGGTTGTGGCCAAAAGACGACAAGGACATCTTGCAGTGACAGGGCTACTATGGCGGCAAGGCCTGTACCATTTGATGGGGAGGCAGTGGCGGAAGATCCTACAACAACATTAGTCCTGATGGTCCCAGTAGAATGGAACCATCCATAGGGGATTCCACTGAGAGGATTCCGCAGAATATCCACTCAGGCCCCGGGGAAGTGGCTGCACCATATCGACATGCCAGAGAATGTTGTCTTCCCAAAGGCCTGGGATATTTGGGAAGTCAACAGAAAATTCCTTGGCCCGTCCGGGATGTGGTAACATTTGAACCATCTCAGGATGGAATTGTTGGGAATAGCCCCTATTAGGGCCAACTTTGCGGTATCTCAGGAGGAGGCCGAATGATACCTGACCGAGCTAGAGGATTTTGTGCACTCTCGGGGTGTCCTATGTCCAATCATAGATCATGTCACAGTGTTACTAGATCATATGATCCTCCCACAGTTGCTGGATGCTAACGTGAGGGAAAAATTCCCTTTAATGAAAGAATCAGACGAATCCTCATGGGGGACGAGGCCGGTAGAGGGATCCCATTAGAGGAGGGAGAAATTGGTGATAAAGACTCAGACATGGAATAATTTGTAGAGGCCCTTGAGGTAAAATCTCAAGCCCCCTCCTCAAGGTCTACCTCCTGGTCATTCTAGACTCCATACTAATATTTTAACTATTTAGGAGGGTCTCAAACACAGAAGTTATTCTCGCCCCTCAACAGATGCAGATGCGGGAACATCAGGATCTACACCTACGGCTACATTGATTACCGCATCTCGCAGGGCCAGGTCACCCAAGGTGCCTCCTCTAGAGCTTTCATACCTTTTGACAATATACAAGGGGCTAGACCTCGGGGTCCCAACGACGTCAACCCAAGAACGAAACCAGGAATTCAATCTATGTGAGTATCCTCTACCAAATTCATTATTGTCACCCACTTACCTTGTCAAATGATGTCCAAGTACCTTTTTAGTGTGCACAGTTCTTAAAATGGCGTGGGACGCCTTGGTGATGTTGGTCGGGGCTTCTCGCGGCATCCTTCCCAGGGGAATGCTAGTGATCGTGGAGGCGAAGGTCCAAACCGACCAAGCAGCGGCGCTCCCGATCACTGGTGGCACCGTCAGTGGGGATGTGCCTGAGATTATTGAGGTGGGATCTGATGATGAGGACTGAAAGGATAGCCCGTGTCCTACCGTGCCTGATCAAACACCAGATGTGGACCCTGCTGACGAGTTCCTGGGGGATTTCCCCACATATGAGCATGCCAACCTTGCCGACTAGGACGAGATGGCCTCTGATGAAGAGGATAACAAAATAGTCCATCGTCGATCATGGAAGCTGATCAAGTGATTCATTGATAACACCCCCAAGCACTATGGATGGATGAGATGGACTGAATTCACTCGTGACTGTGTGAACTATGTGCCGGGGGAGTGGATGCCTAGTGCCCCACCTGATCATCCATGATCTTATGGAGGAGAATATTCGAGAGTATTATCATGGCCTTGGTGTGGGCTGGTAGTAGAGGAAAGCGGTGAACATCAGGAGGCTTCGGGAGGCTGAAAATGATGTTCAGCGGCTGCAAGTCCAGGAAAATGAGCACTCAGCCTCTCTCAATGCACAATTAGGGATAATATTATGATTTAGGGCCCAGTTGGAAGAGGCCTAAGAGTGCATGAAGCAAGCATCTGAGGAGATGGCTATTATCCAAACTGAGGTAGAGTGGGTCCAAATTATGGTTGATGAATTGCGCCCCATCACTACTGAGGAGGTGCGGGAGCTAAATAGGCAGCATCAAATCCTAGACACCACAAGCCAGAGGGTGGTGGAGCTGCAACATTCTTTTGATGGGGTTAACCCTTCCATGGAAGGGATAAACCCCAGGTGCTATAAGGATCACAAAACCTTAAATGTACCTTCATTCTTTGATTGTTTTATTCCATATACAAGCATGATTTTCGTTATTGGTGTTGGTTTTATATGCATTTGTTATATTCGTGAAATTCCCAGTGATCAATACCTAAGCTCATGCGGGTTGAGCCCATTGTAAGAAACAAGAGATGATTTCCATGTTATTCCGTCTGAACATAAGAGTGATGACCAAGATTCAAGAATTTGGAGTTTGGAAAACTGATCCGGATTTCTGGGAAGAAATGGGAGAGGCCCGATTGGAGGACGAAGGCCTCAGAATAGTCAAATTACCATTTTCCCAGTGTGCTCTTGTGCACGAGTGGGGTAATGCCAGGGGTACTAGAATTAATCCGAATAGAAAGGAATGGAAGGTGTGAATCACATACCCAATATTTGTAACACTGTAGCGATGACGTGAAAATTTATAATGACTATTGACTGTGTTCAAAACACAGTATCCTTATTGCGTTAGCCTGAAATGGGGATAACAGATGAGAGCCGACTGTTGACCATGTTCGAAACACAAGGCCTAATTCAAAACATCATCCATTAGTCTTCTAGAACATTAGCCCAGGATAATAGGTGAGCCATAGGCCATTCATCCATACTATTAGGGGTTTCTTTGGACGTGAAAGAGGACGAAGTTCCGAATAAAGGGAATTCAAAGCATGGAGTGTGGAGTGATGGGTTGTTTGACTGGAATCCAACACTCTTGAAATTACGCCACTGTGGTGGCAACACATTAGGTGGACGTATCTTTCCGATCAGGGATCAAACATGATTCTGAACAAGACTTCTTTGGTGAGGACCTAGAAGGGCCTGTAGTTTTATGCCATACCATAAAGATGATGCACATAGTTTAAAGGTCATACTTCCTGGACCAAGATCGGGCCCTAAGGGCCAAGAGGGTTAATGACCATGGGGATTGAGCAAAGGTGGAATTCCTGGGTGTCGCTACCTATCCCATAAAGATGGAAATCAAACCAAACATTGTTCTTGATGAAGCACAATGTAGTCAGAGACCAATGGTGGTAGGGGGGAATCCTCTCTATCGAGGCAGTTGACACATACCATAATTATCATTGGGCATCCTGAACTTGTTCAGGGTAGGGGCCATAGTTTAAAGTCATGTTTCAAGGACATAGATATCCAGAAAGGAAATGTGTGGTGCAGTATATTAACTGACGTAAATGAAGACCATAAGGGTCTACACCACACATGCTCTTAGGGGAATCCTTATGTCGAGGGACCAAAGGAGAAAACTCAATTGGGCCCAAGATGGGTTGTTTGGGTGTTCCTACGTACCCCATGAGGATGGGAATCAAGACACATGTAGTTCTGAGAGTGCAGTTTAATGTCATGTAGGATGATGAAAGGAATGTGTGGTGTAGCTGCGCCAGTACATGTCCTACAAAAACTACTAGGCCCACGTGCGTCATGCTCGATGTGTGAAACATGAATTAGTGGTGGGAATTTCCTGAAACAAGAAGGAACATGTTAGGGCCGAAGAGATGCTCGGTGAATGTCATACCAATTATTCCAACCCGTCCATGAAACACACTTAGATGTGCGAATAAGTAAAGATGAGTTTTTCCAAATTCCACTTGAACATAAGGAAGTGGAAACATGTGAATCATGATACTCAAGATCTAGACCACGATGATGGCAGTGTGACGATAGGGGATGGCTGTTGACCATGTTTGAAACACAACATCCATATCATGTTGGCCTTATATGGGGGCATACAGATGAGGGTCGACTGAGGACCATGTTCGAAACATGGGACCTGACACAAATGTTGTTTGGGGTCTTTAGGGACGTTGGCCCAAGACGGTAGGTGAGCCGAGGCGGCATCAAACTAGGCTGTGAAGGGGGTCCCTTCGGATGTGGAAGAGGATGAGGATCCAAATAACGGGCTCACAAATCTTGTACATGAAATGAAGGTAATTTCCCCATGAAAATTCCACACTTCGGGCTCTTTGTCAAAACGAATCTGAGTAAGACAATGAGACGCATCAGATAGAGGGAGTTGAGTCCCTTCCCAAGGACAAGGTCCATGGGGTCACATGCTTTCAACCCAAGGTCCTAGGGTGGACCATTAAGGGGGATTGATTTAATGGACTGTTCGTAGGGTGGCGAAATAGCCAAACATGATGCAACATTCCCCTAGGGAGATCTTAGTTTTGGGTCATAGAGCTCGGACCATGCTGGGAAAAGATACGGGAATCACATGGTGAGACTATTGAAAAACCCAACTCGAACGAGAACCTAAGAGGTAATCGCCACACCACATGTTCCTGTAAGGGTTCAGGACAAGGTGCTAAAAAAGACAGGACGGATTGTAGTTTCTTGGTGCTAGACCAGGAGACAAGTTTCCTGGTCGTTCCTACATATCCCATGAAAATGGGAATCAAGACAAACATAGTTCTAGAAGTTGTATTGTAGTTTAATATCTTAGGACAAGGATGTGGAGTGGTATTAGTTTATGGTCATAGATCTCAGACCATGGATGGTAGAAAATGAGAGAGACACATGTCGATGTAACTACAAAACCTGACGTGAATGAGGACCTAGTCCAGATCACTGTTCATTTCTCGGGGGAGGTTTCAGGTCATGGGACCGAAAAACAAAGTTAGGCTGGCCCGAAGACAAAGTGCACGGGCATTCCTACATACCCCATGAGGATTGGAATCAAGCCATACATAGTTCTAGAAGGTGGCACGGTAAGGTACCAGTGCTGGAGACAATAAGGTCGTGCGGGTCTATCCCTTGCACCAAAAGAAGCGGTATTTGATAGATCTTGTTTGTCCTTTAGGATGAATGAGTGTTTTTTTGTGTAGCGATGGACCTAGGATATAAATTCTAGGCATCTCCACAAGAATAAATCCATGTGCAGGTGTTGAAAAATGATATGGTGTATGACCGATACCAAACATGATGCCTCATCAAGTGAGAATATCACGGTGTAGTGCTGTTTTTCATCATGTGGCTAGGACAATAATGTCACAGTTTAGGGTCATGTGATGGGACCACTCAAAAGTGATAGGTATGTGGCGTGGTTGTTGTAAACCCATTTTGAATAGGGACATAAGCCCATACCACACCTTATATCCCTCTCCTGGAAGAACGTATGCCAAGGGGCCAAAATGATGGGGGATTTCCAAGAAGTGGGGCTGGACCTGATGACAAGACGTTCGGGCAGTCCTACATATCCCATAAGGATGGGAATCAAGCCACAAGTGGTTCTAGAGGATGTCGTGCAGTTTAATGTCTTGCGACAAGGACAAAGATAGGGGAAAGGTAACTCAATGAGGGATGTGTATGGAAATATGAGTAATCAATCATGAATGAAGACATAAACCCATTCTACACCTTACAATCCTAAGTGAGAACTTGGAATAGGGGCCTGAAAAGGCCGTGGGACCTGAGGCTGGGCCGTAGACAAAAGTTCATAGCCAGCTTGCAGTTTAACATCTTACTGGGAGGATGATAGTGATCTTAGTTTAAGGTCATAGAGATCAGACCATAAGTGACTAGTTTAATGTAATATGTATGGTAAAAGTGAATGAAAAGGGTGAATCATCGTGTCTATAGAAGACCACAAGGTGGAAATGATGATAGAGGACAGTTGTTGACCAATTTTGTAACACAACATCCCCCCCCTCACATGGCCGAGGCAAACAATTGGGCATTGACCATTGACCGTATTTGCAACACATGACTTGTACCAATTTGTCTCTCAAAATCATTGGGGAAGTTGGCTCAAAATGGTAAAATAACCCTTAGGCTAATCATCCATGTCATTTGGGGGTCCTTTTGGATATGAAAGATAATGGAAACCCAAATGATGGGGCTCGCGAAACATGGCGGGGCATATGTTTTTGGAAGGGATGATAAATAGAGGGAGGAATGTCTCATATAGATGTGTGGGGAATGGCCCCCTCATGCAGGAATTTCTTCATCATAGATACTAAGACCATGGGAGTGATGCTTGGTGTGGGAAACAAGGATCAGGACTAGAATACACGCATTTCAAAAGGGACCAGTAGCCGAAATCACACTCCTGCTCGAGGCAGGCCAAATCTTGAAGAGACGGCGGGGCTTGATGAACCACTAAACTCTATATCTAAGACATGTGAAGGTAGGGACAATGAAAAAGGATGGTTGTTGACCGGATTCAAGACACATCATCCACGTCATGTAACCCGTGCGAGGAAAGCCTCAATAGGAGACCTTGGAGCTTGGGGCTGGGCAAACGGTCAAAATTTCTGGGTGGTCCTACATATCCCATAAGGATGAGAATCAATCCATACGTAGTTCTGAAAGGTCCATGCAGTTTAACGTCATGCAGTGAGGACGTGGGAGCATTAGAAGAATAAGGAGGGGCACATGGTGCGACCTTCATAATCTTACTTCCAGTCGGGCTAAAGAAGAATAGGTCACCTCACATGGGATCCTCCGAGGGAATTACACCCAAGAGGGGTAGCCAAACAAGAAGAGCGTGGGGATAGACTCAGGACAAGGCATCTGAGAATTCCTACATATCCCATGAGGATGGGAGTCAAGCTACACGTAGTTCTTGAGATGCTATTTAATACAGTTTAATGTCATGTGGGATGTTTCACAGTTTAAGGTCATGTAGGACCGAACAGTTTATGGTCGTGCAGGGGAAATATGTAGTTTAGGGTCATGCAAGACTACACTGCAGTTTAGGGTCATGCAGGACCATACAGTTTAAGCTCATGCAGGACCATACAGTTTAAAGTCATGCTGGACTTTATGACCCAGGCAAAGTATTGCTTGAGGAACTTGGAATTGGTGGGAGGAGTTACATGCTCACCATCCCTAGTAACCTGGGAGTATGCTCCATTGGAGCAAACCTTGTGAATGATGTAAGGTCTCTCCCATTTGGGCTCTAGCTTGGGCAGCTTTCTACCAGGTATCATTGGTGTTCTTAGGTCCAACACGAAGTCACCTTGTAGGAAGGAGCATAGTTGAACATTCTTGTTGAAAGCTCTAGCTATCTTGTTCTGATACCTCTCCAAACTGTGTAGGGCATGAAGAATTCTCTCGTCGAGCACTTCCAATTCAGCCAAATGGATTTTATCTACCTTATCTAGAACCTTCTAATCATATAACATTGTGAGTAATGTGGGAAACTTAATCTGAATGGGTAGGACGACCTCTGTTCCATATACCAGGGAATATGGGGTACTTGGGTGGAATTACGAGTCATCATTTGATAAGCCCATAGGGCATTGGGGATCTTGTCCGGCCAAATCTTCTTGTTCTGACCAACCATTTTCTGAAAAATGTTAGAGAGGGTTTTGTTGAACACCTTGATCTGTCCATTTGCTTGCACATGGTAGTGGTAGGTATGGTTAGAACAGATACTATACTTGGAATACAATTTATTCAGCTCAGCTGCCTGGAAGTTCGTGTCGTTATCGGTAAGGACGGTGTGAGGGACTCAAAATCGGTAAATTATGTTGGATCTCAAAAAGTCAATGATGGAACATGCCTTAACTTCCTTGAGAGGAACTTCCTCTTCCTACATGGAAAATAAATCCGTAGCAGTCATAATGAACCAGCACTGGAAAGCTGTCGCCAGCAGATATGGTCCCACAATATCGAGTCCCCAGACTGCGAAGGGCCAAGTGTACATGGTAGTGTAGAGAGGCCCCAGTGGCCGATGCACAAAGTTGGCATGAATTTGGAATGCGTGGCACCTCTTGGTGAACTCGATGAATTCATGGATCATGGAGGGACAAAAGTACCCCAGTATCTGGATCTGGTGTGATAACTTTGGCCCAGTCTGATGAGCCCCATAGGAACTGGAATGAACCTCTCGCATGACCTGAGAAAACTCAAATACTTGAATGCAACGGAGGAGAACACCATCGAAACCATGTTTGTAGAGGATCTACCCACATCCAGGGCCGTCCTGGAGGGTGAACTGTAACACGTAACGTCAGATTCGCTCATACTCAGCCCAATCTACAGAGAGATATCCATTTTGGAGATACTTGACAAATGAGGTTCTCCAATCAGGAGTCACTATAATCACTGCATCTTGGGGATCTGGGGGTCTTGACGTGGAGGCGTCAGCGGTAAGGTGGATTACCTATGGGATGTCATTATCTTTCAGGGTGACAGGGGAAATGAATCTTTGGTGTGCTGCATGGATAATCAGGTCATCCTGTTCGGGCTCTACAAGCGATGCAGCTAGGCTGGCTAGGGTGTCAGCCTGACCGTTATGAGATTAGGGAACATGGGTAACTTCTGGCCGAGACAGGAACTGGGCCATTAGTTGGAGAGTGCACTCCAATAATGGTATGATCTATGGCTTCCTGACAACATAGTCACCGTTTATCTTCTTGATAACTAGTTCAGAATCCCCTTTCACATGTAAATGGGGCACATCAATCTCGAGGGCCAGCTCGAGGCCAGTGATGAGAGCCTGATACTTCGCCTCATTGTTGGTGCAACCTTCTGAGAATAGGAATGAGTATGGTAGAAATACTTGTGCCAGGGTAATGAAGACAATACCTAGGCCCACCCTGTTGAGTTTGTGATAATTTAGCCTTCTTCCGATAGGGCTCTAGGAAGTGCCATCGAAATGAATTTTCCAGCACAACATGGATTGATCTACAAAGAGGATTGCCTCATTAGGGAAATTGAGATCTAGGGACTGGTCTACAGGAGCTGGATGGGCAGCAAGGAAATCTGCCAGTGCTTTCCCCTTAATATCCTTCTAAGGGAAAAACCTAATGTCGAACTGATGGAGAATCACCGCCCACCAAGCTAGATGACTTGTTAAGATGGGGAGCTTCAAGATGTACTTAGGTGGATCCACCTGGGACACCATCTGTACCTCGTGGTGCTGCAGGTAATGTCGTAACTTATGTACTACGAATAATAGCGCTAGGCATATCTTTTCAATAGGGGAGTATCTGGTCTTAGTATTGAGGAGCATACGTATGAGATAGTAAAGGTAGTTTTCTATCCCCTCATTGTTCTTCTAGGAGATAAGGGCACCGAGAGATCATTTTAGGGTGGTCACATAAAGGGACAACAACTTTCCGAAGATAGGTGGCATTAAAACCAGAGGCTAGAGTAGATACTGCTTGATTTCCTCGAATGCAGTCTGGAATTATTCATCCCACTCATAGAGTGTTCCTTTCTTCATGAGCTGAGAAAAAGGCTTACACTTGACGACCAGATTCTCAATGAATCATCATATGTAGCTTAAGTGGCCTTGGAAACCTTGAAGCTCCCAAATATTGCTTAAGGGAGACATTTGGATGATAGCCTTAATCTTCTCTAGGTTGATCTCGATGCCCTGGTTTCTAACAATGAAGTTGAGAAACTTTCCAGAGGTGACTCCAAAATCCCAATTCAACAGGTTCATCTTCAGGTGGTGAGAATGGAGGAAGCCTAACACTTTCTCAAGATCCTTGAGATGGTCCTGATGCTAGATGGATTTGACCACCAGATCTTCCACATAACATTCCACCAATGTCCTGAGGATTGGCTTAAATATGCGATGCATGACACGCTGATAGGTGGCACCTACATTCATTAAGCCGAAGGGCATGACTTGGTAACAGAAAGTACCTTGTGGTGACCTGAAGGCTGTAGAATCCTCATCCTCTGGGGCCATTCAGATTTTATTATACCTGGAGTACCCATCCATGAAGGAGAGGGCTTGGAACTTGGTTGTAACACTGATCAACAATTCCATCACGGGGAGGGGAAATCATCCTTCGAACAGTGACAGTTGAGATCCTGGAAGTCGATGCAGACTCTGATCTGTCTATTCTTCTTCCTGACTGGCATGATGTTGGCCAGCCATTTGGGGTACTGGACCTCCTTAATGAAATTGGATCTAATGAGCTTATCAACTTTGTCCTCGGCCATGACACCGTGAGAAGGGTGCATCTTTCTGGGAGGCTGTTTGAACCCACGATGATTTTCTAGAAGACTGAGGCGGTGGATGGATACCTGAGGATCTAGCCCTAACATCTCGTCGTAACTCTAGGAAAACACATCACAATGCTTTTTAAGGAAGTATATGTATTGTTGTTGCTCCTCTGGGGGCATGTTGGCATCGATCAACGTGGGTCTTGGGTCCACCTTGCTACCGAGGTTCACCTGTACCAATTTATCGACCGTGGCAGAGACACCCTCTTAAAAGGCAGGAGGAGCATCCTCTAAATCCTCTTCTTCATTTATGGAGGATGGATCCTATGTGGGGGGAGTTGATTCTAAGTTGGTAGACCCCGATGGGAGGCTGGTACCAGCCTGAGCAGTAATGGATACTGTATCGGAGGGCTCTTGTGCTGCCGCAGCCATAGCGATGAAGGATGTCGATCTAATCCCATCTGGTCTTTGGCCCATGGGGAAATGCTTGATGATGTCAAATTAGCAGTGTCACATCATATTGATCCAATTTTTTCCAGTCTGGTGGAATAAGAATGTATGATTTATTGTCGTTTCCATGGGGTGGACATACCAATACCTTATGGGGGTAGGAGGCACCAGTACCACCTGAGCCTGATCTGTATAGGAGTATGAGGTAATCTTATGGAAACTATTAGACATGGGAATGTGCTCCCCCCATTCCAAAAAAAACAAATCATTGTCCCATGTCTGGGGTTGTAGCCTCCAATCGGTGGATCGGAAAGATGTAGGCATCATCCAGGTCCGTCCACAAGTCTGTCACAACCGTGGCATGCTTGACCTCGTTGGTCTGAATCTTCTTGTCCTTTCTCTTGTTGTAATCGACATCCAGATAGCGGGCTTCACAAGAGGAAAATGGAGATGTGTCACCTTGAATCATGCCCACTCAACCATTAAGGGAGTATTTGAGGCACTGGTGATATGATGAGGGAACCACCGCATACAGGTGGATCCATGACCTGCCCATCAACGCATTGTAGGTGGTGTCCTGGGAGACAACTATAAATTCGGTGCTGGAAACTAGGCCACCGAACTAGGTCATCAAGTGGATCTTACCGAATAGTGTCTGTTTTGTATTGTCATAACTCTAGATTCTTAGGTTAGAAGGGATCAGATCATCTTCAGACAATCCCAATTTTCACAGTGTCTGAGTCAGGATTGGGTTGACCCTAGAACCCATGTCAAAAAGGCAACGACGGAACTCCACACCATTTAACTAATAGGTGATGTATAGTGGGATAATGTGCCCTGGTATGGGAGAGCCTTCATCTTCTCTAGATAATGAGATGATGGACAGGAATTCAGAATTCTCGATTGCATCATCATTGAAGGCTTCTGCAGCTGCTACCTCTATCTCAAACTGGAGGGGGATTCTTAAAGCCTCAGCAAGAGACTCGCGCATATCTGTTGACAAGAGAAGAGCCTCAAGGAAGGGGAGACTTGATGGAACATTGGTGAGATGCTTGAGGACTTCATACTTCCATGCCAGGTGTGAACTCTTTATTATAGGAGGTCTCCCTATGAAATGAGGTACAGGGGGCCCTGCTGGCTGGACTGGTGGCTGACTGGTGCTGGGAATGTCCCACTGCTCACTAGTCGAAGCTTACGTAGTGACTACTGGATGAGGGTAAAATGAATGAGACTGACTCATAGGGAAGTTTGGCTGGTCACAACGATGTCTGGGTGGCTCTGCATGATCCAGAAGCACGAACAGCGGCGAATGCGGACCTGATGTCACCAAATGAGAAGGTTGCGCTTGCTGAGATATAATCTGAGCCTACTACCGAGTTTTAGTAGCATAAAAATCATGGATTAAAGTACTGACTGAAGCACTCCAACAACCTATATATCCACAATTCCGTCGACGCTGACGCCGACTGGGGACATTGGGAGGGTTTGCCTAGTGCTCTTCATCGTCGGGAATCTTATAGGGGTTTACCAGCTCTACGGTATTAACTGAGTTGTACCCTTGATTTTCAATCGAAGAGTCATCTACTATAAAATGGGTTCTAGAAGTAACCTCCATCTTTAGGGGCATGAAATCGTTGAGAGTACGGGATGATGACGACATAGGCGGGGGACTTTGTTTTCCCTTGCGCTGCCGTTGTTTGCTCTTCTAGGAAGAGGACGACTAAGACAACGATGGAGAGGTAGTAGCTATGGATTTTGAAGGATCTGACTGAATCAGGTGTGCACGGCTGACACCATGGTAATAGAAAACCATTTTTCAATCCATCAAGTCGTCATACTTCTGGGATCCACGACTGGAAACCTGATGCCACTCGCCCTCACTTTCGTTGATGCTGTCTGGTCTTACGAAGATGCATGCCACCTGTGCCGGGGCTGGGCCTAACCAGACTATGCTTTTATCCACCTAGTCTTGAATCCAGTCCTTGAACACATAGCACTGTTTGAGAGTGTGCCCTAGGATTCGGTGATAAGGGCAGTAGTTTGAGCGATCAGTGAGGTTCGCCTCTTCTGGCCTTCTGCACTCAGGAAAACACATGGTCCCCTACTCTAAGGTGCTGCAAAAGTAACCAAGGACATTAGCCTCATTGAACGCGTAGGTCTGGTTTCTCCTATACGAAAAGGGGGCCCTTGGATCTTGACCCTGACGAGGAACTATAGAAGCCTGTCGAATAGGCGGCACCTGGTTATCTTTCTTGGGCAGTGGCGGCACATTACGCGGGGGAACCTGCCAATTCTGAGGTGGGCGCTACTGGGCCGGAGGCTGTGCCTGAGGTGGAGAGCCTCTGCAAGGCTGTGGAGGTGGCTCCATTGGTAACAATTCCAACTACCTGGGGGCCTCTATTTGGGCCACAACGGTGGGCTTAGCTCTGGTGCACCTCCTCATAGGAATTACGGGAGGCAACGGATGCGTCTGGCTAGCCTGTTGTAGTGCTTCTTCTAGACATTGTGCCTTATCAAAGAAGTCTCGGAATCCCCCGGGGTAGTTCTGGGTGATCAAAGATGGAACCAATTCAGTATTGAATTTCCCTACGCAAATCATTAGTAGCTACTCCTGAGTCAATGACATGTCAAGGGAGTATGTGATCCCTTTCCACCAGGTGACAAAGTCTGCGATGCACTCATCCAGCCTCTGTTTACACTTGAAGAGGTCTGCTATACTCGTCTTCCGAGTGGTGGAACTGAACTGGTAGAGGAATTGCCTATGGAGGTCCTCCCAGCCAACTACTGATCCGATGGGGAGTTGGCTGTACGAGACGAACACCGGTCCGTCCAACGTCTACACAAAACACCGAAGTTTGGTGGCTTCCTGCTGCGCTAGGGTCCCCAACATGGGCCCAAACCTTGAGATGAAGTGGGCCAAGTGCTATGGTGGGTCCCTTGTCCCATTGAAGGGGGAAAAGTTGGGATTCCCAAAACCTGGGGGTGCTGGCATATCATCCACCCATGCTGGATTTGGCTTGCCATCAGGTGGGAGTGCCACCTATCATTTTTCCAACGCCTCGAGGTGGGAAATGAGTGACGCCATCGTATCATCTAGGCGGGGGTCCCTGTCTTTATAAGAATCTCGGAACACCAGTGAATTGCCTAGCTCTTCAACATGTTAAGAAAGCCCAGTGGCTCATGGAGCGGCTGGCGAAATGACATGCGGGGCAGCTGGGGGAGCCCGAGCTGGGTTCTGAGGGTTTTTACACCGTTTAGGAGGATTTAGCGAGACATATTACACCCCATTATAGTAAACTCCTGCTTCAACCCTGTCTGCGTAAGCAGTATGATCGGGGTTACTCGAGGGTAGATCGTCGAGGGGAAGTTGTTTCTGCCCCTGCTGTCTTGACCTGGGATCACTATAGCTCCACCGTCACTCTGCAGTGCATTCATCCAGGAGGTCGTCGACCAACTTTTTCTGTTCGGCAAGTTGCTGACGCAACACAAAATTTTCAGAGTCTTCCTCCATCTTTTTCACTGAGGCGAATGAGTCAGAGTGTTTGGAGGCTCTGAGGTGCTCCTTACCCTTTCCGAGATTCCAGTTGAGGAATAATGCCTCAGTGGGTGAGGGGAGACCCAAAATATTTCTCTTTTGGCTAGTAACTCTTCCCGATGGATCCAATAGTGGTGTCATTACCTTAGGAGGGAGGTCCCCATCAAGGAGATCTAGCTCATCCTCCTCTTCCTATAGCCTGGCCATGTTGAATGTGACTATACCTGGTGGAATGTCCTCAATATCACATGGAAAGTTGAGCCGCCGCTGGATAGGAATGAAGAGGAGGGTAGCATACTACCCCAAACCATAGATCTGCACGTGGGGGGAAGCCTCCTTGATAATCTTGTGGATTACCTTGAAACTTTGGACGCATCTTTACTGGAGGGCCTTATGGTGACCTGGTGACTCAGGGCGCTCGGCCAAGGGGAGTGCAGCTAGATCAACTAGATGGCATTGCTTTCCAATGTCTTTGACATGCGCTTGGCTCTTAGGATAATCCACTCACTGATGAAGAATACAGAAATGAGTCATCCATAGGGTTTGAAGGAAAGACTAGAATTCCTCTTGGGTGAGGGATTCTAGTGCATAAGAATTTGGAATTGAAATCAGCCAAAAATTCTCAGGGAAGTGGTCTGCCTCAAGGATGTTCCATAAGCTCCTTGGCTCGGATTTAGGGTCTATCCCTTCATTGCCCCACTCGTCAACCAGAGGCCGCTGAGAAATTGGCAGCAGTACGGAAGCAGACCACTGGGACCGTAATCAGGCTGGTAGAGAATATGCCGAGCGAGTTGACAAACCGCCACATCTCCGGCTATCCTCCAAAGAGTGCAGCGACTTAGCCACCATATCGTGGTTGGACTGGCTAATGGTCTTAGTTCCTGGTGGAAGGACTAGGGCTACTAGCGATAGACCACACTGCTGATTTTCCACCATTGGTCCCTAGAATAGATCTCTATGATCTCTAGTCGAGGTAGAGAGTGCTTCTGGTGATGATAGTGGTGATTTCACGACCATAACATACGGGATTTCCAATTTTTCTTACTCCTATATATACTTGTGGAGGGAGGTGGGAATTTGGGGGACTTTATCTTTCGGGAGTACAAGGATGATGCGCCTTGTTCCTGCCCTAACCCTTAACATAGAGGACTGAGGGGAGGGTTTCATTTCTGAGTCGTACTCCGCTTCGGAATCTGAGAAGCAGACTGGTTTGATCTCTGTCCAAACCTTCCCATAATTCTTCTTATGGAGGTGAAGAACTGCCTTCCTACCCTTGTATGGCTCTTTGGGGCAGCGTATATTTCCGGCACGAGGAGGACCTTCGGTCGTACTAGTGCTGGGGCGAGTTGGACTCCCACCTGAGTAATCCGGGGTGCGAGGGGCACCTGAAAAAATATCGAAAGGGACACGGGGAGGACCTCCTTGGGAAGTGCTGGATTGGGTAGGACCTCCACTGGAGCTGAAAGGAGCACGAGTAGGAACTCCATTCTTATTTCCCCTATTGACGTTGGTGTGAGGAAGGTCCCGGTACTAGTCAGACTGAACATGGGCAGGACTTCTGTGCCGAGCACTGATGAAGTGAAGCTTACCTGCACCCCTATGGTTTCCAGGGTGGGGAAAACATTCTCTAACTGATACAAGAACATGAGGAGGACCCCCACATTAGAGAGTGACTGGTTGTGAAACATCCCCACCTCGGCGGTATGTGGTAAGAGGAATGACTCCATACCCGGTGTAGTGATCATGGGAGAGACTCCCGTAATGAGTGTTGTCATCATGGGGAATACCCTCATTTGGGTTGAAGGTGGTGCAGGGTGGACCTCCATGATTAGCCTGGGATCAAGGAGGACCCGCACTCTTCAGGGTGGCGGTACGGGGAGGACCTCCATACTGGGTGTCGTTACCGCATGTTGGTCTGCAGCGGCCGCTGCCTGTGCCGACATCCAAGAGAGTCGACCCAGCCTGCCCATGGGGCGGTTGGGGTCTCAATCTGGGTCGGGCATATAAATTACCCTACTCAGCATATTTAGGGGTTCAGTGATATACTTTGGAAGTGGTTCGGGCCACAGTGGCTTCTGACGTTGACGCCCCTTGGTGGGCATCCTCTTCAGCTTGTGCCCGACACCGGCGTTGGGTCAAACTGACCAGGTCCAGTGGTGCAGGTACATATCTTACCTGCTCTCCAACTTGGAAAACTAGGTGGCGGTGCTAGCACGGCCTAGTGGGGCCCCTCCTTGGGGGCCCCTGAAATGGGATCCCAGCTGGGCTGGCCTAGGCATCCCCTACCTCACTGGCATAGGGGATAGAGTCGTCGAGGCGTTCCGGGGAGTGGCTCCTGAAACGGTTGAACATCGGATTGGGGAGAAGTGGATCCCTGTGCGGGCCTTGGGAATGGTGGTGGTGATGAGGTGCAGATGCCTCTAGATCCTGGTGGTCCATATCCCTAGTTGGGATAATTCCCTGCTCCTCGTACCGGTGTATGTGGTCGTTGATCACACTTTGCAGGATGAATTCAGAAGGGAAGATAGAGCGCGGGTGCCCATCACTTGTATTTATAGAAGTCATCACAGAAGTGGTGGAGCTATACAGGGTTTCCATATTGGCATTTCCCCTACCCCTTCGTCAGTGGGTGGGTGGTGACCGGGTTCCTAGTGAAGCGACTTGGTTCCTTGAAAAGTAGGAAGATTAAGCCATTAGTGCTAAAACAAAGAAATCGAAGTCCAGTGCCCTAGTTCCCCAGAGCCATTCCATCTTCCATGGATGGTAAGAAGGATCCATGCTAACAACATCGCAGACCGAGATGCCCAATGTTTTGACTACCCCAACTTCTGGTGAGTTTCATGCTAGGCCCACTATTTTCTTGGCGGGACTCGGTGCCAGATAACTGGATCTGGTGACACATTATTCCACTGATGCCTCGAACGCTACTATTCTCCACATTGAGAAGAATAATTTCACGTCGGGTTCACCATTTTTGTTTTTGATGCTTTCGCTGAGGCTCACGTGTGTCCGTCTGATTCGGGGACAACGACGCTATTTGTTTCCCCGCATTCCCACTTTCTAAAGGCGGGTGACATCCATCACTTGTTCAGGGACGTTTGCTCCTTGATCGAAACATGATGATGGGATGTCAGTTCTTCATTATGTGGATTCCTCCTTAGAACATGTCACCTAGTCTAGATCTCACTTATAGATTTAATACATTGTTTGTGAAACTCTTCCCAGTGCCATATCTTCATGGATGTTGGTTAATTACGCTGCTTCTGTCAGGACATTCCAATGGGTCTAACCAGGTCAGCAACCTTCGGTCGATGGAGTAGTCACGTTGGACATCACTAGCGTGTCTGGACACAGGGAATCTGGCACATCTAGGTTTCTTCCCCTTATTATAGGGCTTCTTGAGGGCGTATAAGCCCGAGGCATCCCACGTCGAGCGTGGGGAATTATATTATATAGGCATGTATCTAAGATTTTCCTCAGCTTCCTATGTTTAACATAGGGTATGCCGTAGGTTTAACATCCATAGGAGATAGATCAGACTGATCGAAACACAGACTAGAGTAGATTAGATAGGTGTAATCCCTGAGGGAACACTGATTTCGGGGCTAACACATGGTTAGCTACCCAGTCACTATTTGGAACAACAAAGAGGTGAATTGTCATGATCTCACTGGAATGTGGTGGCCCGGGTAAGAATCAATGTATTAACACAATCCCTCTAGATTGGAACCAGTGTGTTACTTGTGATATTGGCATGGTTAGAAGGAAGGAAAATCCTGAAGGAACGATTAGTTTAGTAGTATTGAATAAACTTTATATGTAGATGTTATTCAAATTACATTGGAAAAGTTTACAAAATACTATATATAATGAAACTAAAAACTGCATCCACAAGAACTCAATAAAAGATCTCCTCTTTGTCACCAATTGAAAGTAAACAATGAAAGGGGGGAGCTCAAACGATCAGTAAGGGTTACAAATAGAGGAAGCATGATTACAATAATAATTTATTCAAAATCAATCTAACATAATCAATATGGAATAATGAATAAATGAATAACTAATGACATTAATAAACTGAGAATGAAAATGCATCCATAGATTTTGTCATAGTGAAAACCTCATAGATAATAATAATAATTGATAAGGAATAAAGATAATGATTATTAATTGGTTGTCATGTATCTGGCACATGAAACCATAATACCATAAAAACGGTTTAGTTCTATGAGTAGAAACCCGTCTGATTTTTGGAAATAAACTCAAAGGGTTTGTCGCCAACTGATTTGTCTCATGAGACCTACCGATACATCGAAGGGATTTAGTGGGTCCCAACTTCCTCTGCATGTCCAAAGCAATATTTATACATTGATTTAATACAATTTCAATATGCCTTTTCAATATCCGTATATATTAGAGTATATATATTCATCAATATTAAAATAACTTTCCAAATAAACACTCTATGTAAAAATGGTATACGGTTTAGACAAAAAACATATCCATGATATGAGATTATTGATATTTAATATAAATATAATTTTCAAAAGAAAGATGATCTTAAATTGGCAGTAGGTACACCACATAAGGATTATTAGGTGCGCAATACAAAGTTAGTCATAACAAAATAGTAGTTGAGACAAAGTCTTTTACCACAATGTAATCGGTTGAATCTTATGACCAAAACATAATAACCCTCAAATTAATCATTGAATAACATGAATATAAATATAATAATGTTATTATATAACAAATTTCAGTACACATATACCACATACAAGAAATAAGTGGTGAACAATAAAAATCTCATAGAAATGAAAGTGAGGTGAGAAACCCCATACAAACATTTCGGCATGGTAACGAGTGTTATTGCGAGAGATTAATGAGAGGTAAAGGGGTGTTCCATTATTTATATATCACAAGTGAAGTATGGGGGAGGTGAGAAAACATACTCCATTATAGGAATTAAAAATAACAGAGCACAACATAGGGGAGATTCTTGAACAAAAGTGAGAGAGAGGATCCCTTACCTTATGCTTGAAGGTGTTCTTGACTTGTTATTTAATACCTGAATAAACAAATTAGGATTATTAATTCAAAGTACAGAACCTATTTAATATGTAAATGATTTATTATAACCCTTTTCAGTTCATTCAAGGCCTTTTTATTAGTTATATGGTTCAATTTCATTGTTCGGGCTCATTTGTTTACTTGGTTTTAAATGATCAGTTCACTTATATTCAAGTTAGGATAAATATATAAGATGGATGTGGTTGTACAGAAATGAATTTATATTATATTAGTGAACATAAAAAATATTACATGGTTTTAAATTTAATTTGGTTACTTAGAGTGAAGTCAAATTATTATATATATAACCTTAGTGACAACTGTTTTGGTTAAACGATGGGTTTGATTACAATGAACATGTTTTGCTTTATAACTTAATAACATTTGTAAAAAAGGATTACAGAACTAAAAATAGAATATATTACATATATAATAATCTGTTTCAACCATAACACAAATGGTTTCATGACCATAATTAAAGATTATAATAGAAATTGATAAATCGTTGTCCTTGAATGTGCTAAATTGGTACATCTCAAACAGTGGTTTCATTTCTTTCAAATAAATGGTGGGGAAAGGAGAGAAGGTAATGAAATATACCATTAGCATGAAAACATTCCATTACATTTATGTTAATGGATTTATCATACTATTATGGTGAGGAAAGAAGAAAAAAGAAAATAACTTAAAAGAATTGAAGGAATTGGAAAGAGGAATTTACCTCTTGAGACTTCCTCCTTTGAGAACCTCTTAAGGGGAGAGGTTTTGGAATTTTGAAGAGGCTAGCAGCTTTTGGACGTGGGGGAGGATCTTGGGGAGAGACTTGGGAGGAATATTTTCAAAGAACAAGGCTTGAGTGGTGTGAGATGAATAGGGAGTGATGGGTGCTTTATATAGTGGAGGGGAGAGGAGTTTTCTTAATATTATAGTCATTAATTTATTATTTCTTCTCAAGACAACCAATAGTGAGTATTACATGACCTAAAATAGTAATATATAAATGTGAATTCAAACCAATTGGTATTACATCAGCATATCATCATTGATGACTCAATTAATCCATTATTTAGCATTTATTGGGAATTATCTGATTTTACTATCCATAAATTTTTTTAGTATTTCAGAAAAATCCCAAAAATTCACCTAACCATTTTTTGATGTGTAGAATCCAAAACTAAAGTCCATTTTTCAAAAATAATTTTATTAATATGATCAATTAAATATTTAATTAAAGTCATTATTTAAATGAAAAATATAAACACTTAAAATTTTCATCTTCAATTTTAAGGTGCCTAAATTCATTTATACACTCAATGGTATGGATACCATTCATAAGAGTCATATTAATATTCATAAGGGTAAGTTACTATTCATAAGGGTAGGTTACTATTCATAAGGGTAGGATACTATTCACCGAAAATTGATTTTTCTTTATCGGACTCCAAATAACTTACTGATTGCAACCATGTATGTCAGATTTTCGAAATTCACATCATAGAAGTGACAAAATTAGGTTTAATTCACTAGGTTATGAATATATCCTTTATGTAACCATGTTTTGTTCCATAAAGGTTCAATGTTTCATGAAATATAGGCTATAACTAGAATTTATTTAAGAGAAACATACCATGAAGTGTTTGGGGCGCTACAATCAGGATAGATGATGGGTGGTTAAGTGAAGTGGATGGAGAATGGGATGGGGTCGACTCAAGGGTGACGATGATGGTGGGATTGAGCCTCGAAGAGACCTCCTACGTACCCCTGTGGCAAGGAATCAAATTCCATGTAGTTCATCTGATGACGACTTACTATTGATTGGGGACTTCGATGGATTACCGCTGAATGGGGTTGACAACGGCTTACCGTTGAATGGGGTCACATTGGATTACCGTTGGATGGGATCACAATAGATTACCGTTGGATGAGATCACAACAACATACAACTGTATGGGATCACAACAGCTTACTACTGGATGGGGTCGAACCTCGTGGAGGCTTCCTACGTACTCTATCTAAGAGACATGGATCAAAGTCCATGTAGTTCGGAAGTGGGATTAGAGAATCGACTTGAATGAGGACCTGGGGTCCAATGGATGGTGAGCTTGAACCTCAGGGAGGCTTCTTACATACCTTACCTTGGAAAGGATCAAAGTCCGTGTAGTTCAGAATAGGTGTGGGTCTTACACTCTAGGCTGCCAAAGATCGGTCTGACGCCACTAGGATGGACCAAGTATGTGGATCTGAACAAGGGGGAAAAAACAGATTACTGCGGGGTGAAGTTGAAAATGGATTACCACTGGGTAGGGATCACAACGGCTTACCGCTGCGTGAGGTTCACAATTTGCTTTCCATTTGGTAGGGGATCACAACGGCTTACCATTGGATGGGGGACAAATGGGGTATACAGTTTAACGTCATGCAGGATAGGGGTGAACTAACATAAAGGGGGTTACAAACAATGGTTCTTGGGCTTGAACCTCCACGAGGCTTCCTCCGTACCTTTCCTTGGCAAGGATCAAAGTCCATGTAGTTCAGAATTGGTGTGTGGGAGAATCGACGTGAAGGGGGTCGGAACGACCGAGTGTTGGGCTTGAACCTCAGGGAGGCTTCCTTCGTACCTTGCCTTATTAAGGACCAAAGTACACATAATTCAGAATTAGTGTGTGGGTGAACCGACGTGAAGGGTGTTGGAACGACCGGGTGTTGGGCTTGAACCTCAGGGAGACTTCCTATGTACCATGACTTGGTAAGGATCAAAGTCCACATAGTTCAGGATTCAGGTTGTGGGTGTTACACTTTAGGCTACCCATAGAGGATTTCATGGTCGATTCTTACTCTAAGACCACATGAGTCATGCTCGGTGTGAAAAACAAGAGAAAAAAAATACCTGCTTATCACGTCATGAAATGTACATCCGTGGGAAGTGGAATGGGGATTATACGTGGCTAGTGGCCTAGGTAGAGAAAGATTGGGACTCACTCCAAGATGGAGGCCCAGGTGGTGAAAAATACCTATGGGAGAGGGATGGGGTAATGTAATACCCTGTGCCCCTCTCCCCTCTTAGCCTTTGGCACGAAAGAAGACAGAAGGAGTAGGGGCACCACCTCTCGCGAGAAAGGCTAGGGGCTCACACTAAGGTGATTTCCCTTTCCCCATGGACAAATTCCACTCTGATAAAGAGGATCCTATTCTATGTAAGGAATGATGTCACTCTCGTGGATAATAGTTAGCATAGTGAATGTATGAGACAGGGCACCCCACGTGCGACGTACAAGGTGAGGTCATAGTTTAACGTCATGAGCTAAGGATAATGGTGCTTGGCAGTTTAACATATTTTAGCTCAGACAAGGTGGGTTCACTCCGCACCCCTAGGACTTACATAAACGATACCTCCCACCCCTTGGGGAAGGGAAGGCATCATCAATGCCATGGCTGGGGGTTGTCATGAGGTGAACCATTAGGGGTCCACGTTAGCATGGCTAAGCGAAGAAGCAATAGCTGTTAGTGTGCCTATGTAAAGAAGCATGAGGCGAAGCAATGCAATGGTAAGTAGTGTCCAAGGGACTTTGAAATTTCTTCATGAAAACCTAGAGGGTCTCACAGAAAAAGGAATTGTAGAGAAAAGGGCCCATAGGTAGAGGCCTTGTGAAGCTGTGGTGCTCTATGAAATGGAGGGGCTTCGTGAAGGGATGTGATTTGCGAAGTGAAGTCACCTAGACTAGGCATAGGGTATAAGTGTATATGAAAGGTGCTTCACAAAGTGGAAAGGCATTCATGGAGCCATGCCTCACGAAGCAAGGGTGCCTCAAAAAACATAACATTGTGAAGCAACGTGCTTCGCGAAGTTACATGACTGCACCATAGCATGCGGGTCACATGTGTATGAAGGGTGTTTCATGAAGCATAAATGCTTTGCAATGACCTGAGTCCCCTTGGGGATCCCTTTCCTTCGCGAAGGCCCGTGGGCTTCGCGAAAGGCATCCCGCTTGGAAGAGATGTTGAATTTAAGCAAAGGGGGAGGCACTTCGCAATGCAAAAGTACCTCGATAAGCTCATGGTTCGCAGAGCAAGAAGTGCTTCATGATTTGGGAGCTCAGAAGGTGAAAGGTCAGATGATCCGTCCTTTGGGATTGAGGGGGTCCCTGTATTTATAGTCAAGAGGCACCGCAATGTAGATCCTGCTCGGTGCAAAGAGAGAGTTTTCTCCACGGAGGGCTTGTGAACTTCAAATTTGTTCAAGTATCATCCCTCCTCCTTTCTCTACAGCGGGCTCGCAAATGTTGAATTTGTTTGCAGAACATCCCGCCTCCTTGCTGCACAGCGGGCTCGCGAACGTAAAATTTCTTCATGGAGCATCCCGCCTCCTTGCTCTACGGTGGGCTCAAGAACGTCAAATTCGTTCGCGGAGCATCCCGCCTACTTGTGCACGACGGGCTCGTGAATATCAAATTCATTCATGGAGCATCCCGACTCCTTACTCGGTGGAGAGCTCACGAATGTCAAATTCATTGGTGGAGCATCCTGCCTCCTTGCTCTACGGTGGGCTCACAAACGTCAAATTCGCTCGTGGAGCATCCCACCTCATTACTCTGCGGTGGGCTTGGGGACATAGGGCTGCACGAACAGTCTTTACAAGGTAGTCCCAAAGACTGTCCTCTTGTTCTTCTTCTTCCCAACTTTTGGTTCCATCATAGGTAACACCATATTAAAAATGTTATAGTTATTAAAATCATGAATGTGACATCTTTGAATTTTCATTAAATAAAATAATATATGGGTCATAATATTATCCAAGTGGATAAAAATGGTAATTAATTAATCTATTGGTTTATTATGGTCGATATATACTCAAAAAATAATATTTAATAAAGTTTTTGGGTCATTTTAATGAACCTATCATTTTAATTTAAATCATTTTATTGATTTTTTTGCTCATACAAACATTGCGTCACTGTTTCATAAGCATTAAAGGTAATTATTTTAAATATAAAAATTAAAAATAAATTAATATCATTAAAATAAAAAAATAAAGCTCAATATATTAATTTATATAATTTAATTATGTATATTTACTCATATCCATGGAAATATAACTTACTTATTGTATTAATTTTACTTTTTTAGCCTTGCACAAACATTTGGATAATATTATTGTTATATCAGTCCAAAATTCAAAAATATAAGTACAAACCATAATTTTTCCATGATAAATAATAAAAAAGTCGTTCAAAGACTTTTTACCTCTCAATTAATATCAGTAAGATACCAAATTTTACATTTCTAGTGTTGTGCAAGCATTGCATTAGCAATGAAAATAATTCTAATATTTGTCATGAAATAAATTCTAATTTTTGTGTTATAAATTATTTTTGTTTTATGTTTTTATTATAATAAAATAAATTATGCATTCTGTAAGTTTACTAAATTTTAACATCATAATTATGTCTTGACGATATCAGAAAAGATACAGTATTTTATAAAAAAACTATATTTTTTAATATTCACAAAAAATTTAACATTTTTTGAAAATTATAAAAATATCACCATAGAATAATTTTGATATACAGATTTAAAATATTAATTTCTTTTTATAACATATATTTTCTAAAACTTATAGAAATTAATTATAATATTCATTCACAAAAATCATTAAAAATCATCCTTAAAGCAAATGTATTTCTAAATTTTAAAATGACTTTACTAAAAATTAGGTTATAATTTTATAATAATTTACCTATAAAATAATATTTCATAGAAACTACATATTTATTTCATAAATAATTTATTCTTATTCACAAACTCTAAATTATTGGTTATGTAATAATGGTCAGATTTAAATAATAATATTTCATTGTTTGTTTAATCTTGGTGTTGCATAACTTGTATGCAATCAAACATAGTGTTTCGTTTTAAAATAATGGGTTGTCACATTCTCCCCCCAAAAATGTCATGTTCCCTCATAATAACTTCATCTGACTAAATAAAATTTTGAATTTCCATCTTCATAATTAGGAAAAACTATATTCTTAAGGGCACTTAATTACATATAATTTCAAATGATAATTTTAGAGCTTAAATTTCTCCTAAAATGACAATGTCTAACCATAAAAAATTTTCTATACCATTCATATGATACCAAATATTATAGAACAAACTTAAACTTCTATATTCAGTAATAAAATGATTTTATGTATTTTTTCTATTAAAAAGATAACTGAAAACCCCACAGTACATTATACAATCAAGGATCTTTTCAGATCCAGGTATTAGAAAATTCAAAAAAACCTTACAATTCATTAGAGTTACAAAAAGTTTACAAAATTAAATAATTAGTATTGTGTGTAATACCACCTTATAATAAGGAAAAAACTCTACGATTAATATTATACATGTGAAAAATAGTTTAAAACATGGGGTGAGTTTAAATTTTCCATATAAGGGGTTTTAAAACCAGTGAAAAATACTTTAAAATTAATTTTATTTTTTTTATATAAAATAATAAATATTTTATATAATATATATTTGAGAAATAATTTTCAAAACCTTTTCAAAATACTTATCATTTTGAAAATGATTCAAAAATAAACTTTGAAGAATGTTTTGATTTTTCCTTAAAAACATTTTGAACATAATAAAACTTTCATGAATGAAAATGATACATAGTAAATCATAATAAAGTCTTATACCCACTAGTAATATCTATTTTAGTACCATTTATAATTGAGGTCATGGTTTCACCCCTCATTCCTCATCATCTCATTCGATTCCCAAGTGCCAAATTTTATGAAAACATCTTTAGAAAATCTTATTATATCATTCATAACCCATTAAAAACCTTTTAAAATATAACATATAATATTTTCATAGAATAAATAATTTAATAACATATAATATTAAAAAAATATCATTTTTAGGAAAAATAAATTTTTCCATAAAATAATTACATATATTTATATGACATGAAGATCAAATCTTTGAAATTAAATACATTTTTTTAAAAAATATTTTATAATAAACGCTTAGGTTAAAAAAAATTAAAAATAAGCTCTAATGGAGACAACCCATTATAAATATCATAAAATTGAAGAGAGACTTAATAGAGTGGATGGAATATGTATATAAAATTTAATAATACATAATTAAACATAATATAAGAAAAACCCATCACACAATCAATTTTAATACCACATAAATAACGAAGTTGAAGGTTAACCCAAAGAATGGAAATTGGGTTAAGAATTCCCTTACCTCAGGCTTGTATTACTTAAAAAATGTTTAAAATTCCTGTATAATGGTTAAAAGAGTGTTATTATTATTTTACAGAAACATGTTCATGTTTATATCATATTATATGATCATTTCATAACCTCATTTCATCCCTTAATTGTTAGTATTTTGTTCCTTGCACTGTTTTGGGTGAGTTCCTTACATGATTTCCATGATTGGTTCATGATGTATGTTCTTTTTGATTGGAAGTGAAACTCTAGAATTGAAATGGAAAGGTATATAAATATTTATAGTACCATAATTTATACCATTTATCATTATTATGTTTTATACGAGGATGATTGATGATGTTCGATTAGATCATTTTAGTAGTTCTTTGATAATAACAACCTCATTTTATCTTATAAATTAAAACCATGAGTAAAAAATAATTCCAGAACCATGGATGTGACATAATACATATACTGGTTCCACCATATAAATGGTTTCATGATCAGAATTTAAATAACTGATGGAAATTGAAATCACATCGTCCACGATGTCGGTAATTTGACACATCACAAACAATGTTTTTATTCCTTGAATAAGTGGGAGAGGAGAAGAATAATGATGATAAGTTTTACATGATAATGATAACATCCATAATATATATTATTTATGGATATTTCGTGCCTCTTGGGTAAGAATAGATAAAGAAAGAATAAGAAAAGAAAGGAACTCAAAATGAAAGAATAATTGAGAAATCCCTCACAAAAATTCGACAGCCTAATGGCTCTGCAACATGGTTTTAGAAAATATTAAAAAGAGAGGGGAAAATGGTAACCCATCCATAAATGAATCATAATACAAAATAGATCAAGAATAAGAAGGAAATAATAACATGGTATGTAAAATTGAAAGTTATACCACATAAAAGAGAACTTGAATGGAAAAGGAAAGAAATTGAAAACTTTTTTACCTTGTAGAGTAACCCCTAAAAAATGATTGTTGGGACCTTGGGGATTGAGGAAACCTTGGGAGGGATACTAGGGAGGTAAGTAGGCCAGATCTTCATTGATGAGAAATTTTAAATGAATCTAATGAAGGAATGGGTTGGTATTTATAGCAAAAGTGAGGGAATATTTTAATAATTTCCAAGGGACACCTCATTGGTGGTATTTGCAGAACCATGGGCTTTCCCATGGTATTGGCCCATGGTATAAGAAACTTGGGACACCTCATTACATATTTTACTATACACAAGTCGACCAGATTTATTACATCATCATTACATCATTAATGATGTCATTAACATACCGAAACTCAAAACTGTATTTTTTACTATTCACTGAAAAATCAACCGTTTTAGAAAATTCCTCAAATTTCACCCCAACCATTTATCAATGTGTAGAATTAAAAAATGAAGTCCATTTTTTGAAAATAATTTTCTAATTATTTTTAATTTAATTTTTAAATAAAATCACACTTAATTCAAAAATTAATAATTTTAAAACTATAAATGCTTTTATATCATATTTAAAAATTAATCAAGTTGTCATTATCTTAAATACTTAAGAAAATAAAATAATAATACAATTTACTATTCATTAGGTTCATGTTACTATTCATAAGGATATGTTACTATTCAACAAAAAAACAAGTTGGTTTCAATAGACTCTAAATAACACACTAAACACAATTGTGGATGACCATTTTACTAAATTCAAAACATAGAAGCAGTAAAATTATGTTTAAAGGCTACTTATAAATATCTACATTAAACAAAATTTCAATCATTTCAATTTAATTTTAGTAAAAATTGGGGTGTTACATTATCCCCACCTTCTATAAATTGCATCCTCACAATTTTTATTTACTTATTAAACAAGTGAGGGTACGTTTCCCTCATAGCATTTTCAGACTCCCATGTTGCTTCTTCAACCATGTGGTTTCCCCAAAAAACCTTTACCTGGTGGATTAACTTATTCCACAATACTAGTTCCCTTCGATCAAGAATTTGAACATGTTTCTCTTCATATGAAAGGTTCTCCTCTAGCTGAACTGCTTTTGGGCTCACAACATGAGTCGAATATTGGACATAATTCCTCAACATTGAAACATGAAAAACATTGTGTACCTGAGACAAAATCAGAGGCAAATATACTCGGTATACGATTGGTCCAACTTTATCTAGGATTTCAAAAGGATCAATGAAGTGAAGAATTAGCTTTTCTTTCTTACTAAAACACATCACACTTTTCCAAGGAGAGATTTTTAAGAAAATATGGTCACTTACCTCGAAAGAGAAGTCTTTACTTCTATTATCTACATAACCTTTCTGCCTGCTCTGTGCTTTCTTCATGTGCTTCTGGGTCATCTTCACTTTCTTATCCACTTCCTCCACTAATTCTGGCCCCATCAACTTTCTTTCATCGACTTCATCCCAAAATACTGGAGTCTGACACCACTTCCCATACAACGCCTCAAAAGGTGAATACTGGAATGAAAACTGTTATTATAAGAAAAATCAACTAAAGAAATATGCTGATCCCAACTTCCTTGGTAGTCCATTGAATAAGCTCGAATCATATCTTCCAATATTTGAATTGTTCGTTCTAAATACCCATATGATTGAGGATGAAAAGTTGTACTGAAATTTAATTCTGTGCCCAACGAATTCTGAAGTCCCTTCCAAAAGTTATAAGTGAACCCGGGATCCCGGTCAGATACAATATTAAGTGGAACTCCATGTAACCTAACAATATCCTTGAGGTACAATCGAGAAATATGATCCAAATATATTATATCTCAAATAGAAATAAAATGTGCAGATTTTGTCAGCCGATCTATAATAACCCAAATTGCATTGTTACCTCGATATGTCTTAGGCAGTCTCACCACAAAGTCTATGGATACATTCTCCCACTTCCACTCTAGCACTGGAAAAAGCTGAATCATCCTCTTCGGTAACTACCACTCTACTTTAACCTACTGACATGTCAAACATTTCATGGTAAAATCAACGATATCCCTTTTCATTCAATCCCACCAATAATACTTCCGAAAGTCTATGTACATATTAGTACTGCTGAGTTGAACTGAAAATAGAGAACTATGAGCTTCAAACAATAATTATTTCTTCAATAGGGAATCACAAGGCACACACAACCTTTTACATATTCTTAAAACACAAACTTTATCAAGGTTAAATTCTGGAAGCCTACCCATTTTAACCAATTCTACCTTTTTTTGTAGCTCACGGTCTTCCTTATATGCTTTCTTAATTCTGTCTGACAAAAAAGACTACACTGAAACCTAAAAAAAAATAGGTGTATTCCTTACACCAACAACTTCTAAGCCAAAATTCATCAAATCATTAATCAAGGGATCATGTTCCAAACATAACATGGTTAATTATGCATGATGTTTTTGAATCAAGGCATCCGCCACTTTGTTTGCTTTTCCAGGATGGTAATTGATTGTGCAATCATAATCCTTTATCAGTTCAATCCATCTTCTCTACCTCATGTTTAATTCCTTCTGAGTGAATATATACTTCATACTTTTATGGTCAGTATATATTTGACATTTGTCTCCGTATAAATGATGCCTCTAAATTTTCAAAGAAAAAACCACAGCTCCCAATTCCAAATCATGTGTGGGATAATTTAACTCATGAGGTTTTAGTTGTCATGAAGCATAAGAAATTACCTAATCATTCTGCATCAAAACACCACAAAGTCCCTTCAACGAAGCATCACTGTAGATGAAGAAATCACCATTTTGGGAAGGCAATGCCCAAAATATAGCATTTACCAATCTCTTCTTCAGTTCTTAAAAAAAACATTGCATTCTTTTGTCCAAACAAATTTAACCGCTTTCCGTGATAACTTAGTTATCAGGATAGATAATTAAGCAATGTTCTTAACAAAACATTGGTAATAACCTACTAATCCAAGAAAACTATGAATCTCTGTAACATTTTTGGGTCTTGGGAATTCATCAACCACTTTTGTTTTGGTAGGATCAAGTGTTATTCCATCCTTATTTACAATGTTCCCAAGAAAATAAATCTGTTGCAACCAAAAATCACACTTGTTGAACTTTCCATACAGTGTCTTTTCTTTTAAGGTCTGTAAAACAACCCTTATATGTTTTTCATGCTTCTCTTTATTTTTAGAAAATACCATAATTTCATCAATAAATACAACCACACAGTTATCCAATAACTCATGAAATACTCTATTCATAAGATTCATGAATACAACATGTGCATTAGTTAACCCGTAGGGCATAACAACAAATTAATAATTCCCATATCTAGTATGAAAGACAATTTTTGGGATTTCATCCTCCTTCACCTTCAGCTGATAGTATCCAGATCTCAAGTCAATCTTGGAAAAGTATTGAGCTCCATAGATCTGATCAAACAATTCATTGATGTGAGGAAAAGGATACTTGTTTTTAATAGTGATGTTATTCAAAGATTTATAATCAATGCAAAGTCTCATGCAACCATATTTATTTTTAACAAATGAAATAGGAGCTCCCTATGTTGAAGTGCTAGGACGAATGAAGACTTTATCAAGAAAATCTTGCAACTGATTTTTCAATTCAAGAAGTTCTATTTGTGTCATATGATATGGGGGTTTTGAAATTGGCTTAGCATCAAGAACTAAGTCAACTGTGAATTCGACTTCCCGATTAGGTATGACACTGGGAAACTCATTAGAAAAAACAACAAGGTATTCATTTACCATAGGCACACCATCAATTTGAATAGTTTGCTTGTTTTCAACAATATGAGAAAGATAAATTTCATTTCCATCTTTCAACAGTTTCTCATCTTCTTGATATGTTATAAATTTTAAGGGTTCATTCTTGTATAAAAATTGAAACCCTTTCTAAAAAACAACTTCTTTAACTCTAAAATCAATCTTAGCATGATAAACAGAAAGCCAATCCATTCCCAGAATAACATCAAAATCAACTAAGGGTAAAACAACAAGGTTTTCTGGTAAAGTCTTTCCATAGATGAAAATAGAAAGATTTTTATAATTCCTCTTTGCTATAATATTTTCCCTTGATGTTTTAACATCAAGTTCATGTCTCATATGTTGAGGTGATATTTCTAATTTACCCAAAAATTTATCAAAGATGAAGGAACTTGTAGACCCCGTATCAAACAAAACTTTAGCAAAATCCAAGTGAACAAAAAAAGTACCTGATAGAACATCTTTAGATGGCCCGACATCTGCTGACGTAGTCGGAAATGATCTCACTACACATTTCTGCTTATAGTCTGGCTTCTTTTCATCATACATATCCCTTTTTGAGCAGGTATTTTCATAATGACCAATCTCACCACATTTAAAACACTTTACAGTTTTCTTATCTGGATTAGTCTTAAGATCATTTTCATTGAAATATCGGGCCATATGTACAAACATACCACATTTAAAACACTTCTTAGTTTTTCTAAGACATTCCCCAGGGAGTTTCTTTCCACACTTTTCACAAACTAGAAACTAGATTTTATTACTATCAACTTTATTTGGTTGATTCTTACCCATCACTTTCCACCTGTACCTCTTCTTCTCCTTTTTTCCAAAATGCGCGCGATCATCATAAAACTACATCTCTACCCTCTCAGCAAATTGGACAAGTTCCTCATAACTTTTTAATTCACCGGAGGCCAATGCCATTCGATAGTTTGGCTTCTGTCCTGAGTAAAAGCGATTGATTTAAATATCAAGATCCAAAATAATATTTGAAGCATACCTCGCCAGTTGTGTGAAGTTTGATTCATACACGGCCACTGAATCCTCATCCTCTTACTTCAATTCAAGTAATTTCTTCTCCATCCTAAGTCACACCACCTTAGGAAAATATTTTTTAGGGAAAAGGCTTATAATTCATCCCACTCTAAGGAATCAAAATCCTCTCTACCCCTGATATTACTTACCATTGACCACCATTGATCAGCTTCACCTTCAAAATGATAAATAGAAAGACTTACCTTTTTATTTTCTGAACATCCCATAACATCAAATATCTTTTCAAGGGCTTTTATCCATCCTTCAGCTGCTACTGGGTTAGAAGATCCATTGAAAGTACGAGGGCGTTGTCTCATAAAATGTTCCACTGCTATCATGTTCTGTTGTGTTACCTAAATTTTTTCTCTTTCATGGGTGCCACCACCATTTACTGCCTATGTTAGTGGAACCATTACTGTCACAAACTACTCAGTTAAAATCCCTACTATTCCAGGCTGTAGATCCGAAAGGATGTTGTTCTGTCAGTGCCTCTCCTCTTCAGCATGCATGTTCCTTCTATGGACAACCATTTTGAACAAAAATATCTTAGATGAAGAAACATGGTAATCATTAAATTCTATAACATTTCAAATTAATGATAGAGTAAAAATCATTTATGTTATTCTTTTAACATCATCCTAACCCTTAATGTTATCTAAACCATCCTCTGATACCAACTATAAGGACCCAACCTTATTACATACATAATATTTAATTTAGTCAAGAAAAAACATCCTTTTACATTGATGATATTTTCAAATTTATAGATTTATAGAATTGGGACATAATACATTCATAACATTACACATTGTTACAGAGTGGATACCATAAAAACAGTTTCCATTTTTTTTAAAAAATTTAAAACATTAAAACATAAAACATGATTCCTTGAAAATTATTCAACATTTAACATGGATTCATAATTTTTCTTACAAATACATTAACCTATGAAAATAATTTCAAAATTTGGATGAGCACAAAAAACTCAGTAAGGGATATAAAAAGAAGGAAAGAACACATTTGTCCATGAATACTTGTAACGCATGAAATCATTTTCCAAATAAATACTTATCACCTATATATATATAATTACTTTGTGAAACATGATATTTACACAATACATAATGACATAAGTATAACCATAAAGGTATATTGGTGAATTACTTACATAATCATGTAACCCTCTCAACTACCTTATAATTTGTAACCCTCACGACTACCTTATAATTTGTGTAACCAATGCATTTACACCTGGAGTAACCATACGTCCGACCACCAACTTACACATACCCAATGCAATGTAGGGAGATATAGTTCCCACACTTCATCATAAACAATTCCCAAGAACCATAACATAATCATACAACATGAATAATAGCATAAAAACATTTCTTTTGAATTTTGGAAAATATAATATCAAAAGAGGATTTTAAAAGAAAATACCTTTATTAATATCATACAATTGAAGAGAGACTTAATAGATTGGATGGAATATGTATATACACTATAATAATACATAATTAAACATAATACAATCAAAACACATCACATAATCAATTTTAATACCACATAAATAACAAAATAGAAGGTTAACCCAAAGAATGGAAAGCGGGTTAAGAATTCCATTACCTCAATATTTTATTACTTAAAACTTTTTTAAACTTCACGTGTAATGGTTAAAAGAGTGTTTTTAGTATTTTAAAGAAACATTTTCATGTTTATAACATATTATATGATCATTTAATAACCTCATTTCACCCCTTAATTGTTAGTATTTTGTTCCTTGCACTGTTTTGGGTGAGTTCCTTACATGATTTCCATGATTGGTTCATGATGGATGTTCTTGTCGATTATAAGTGAAACCCTATAATTGGAATGAAAAGGTATTTACATATTTAAAGTTCAATAATTTATACCATTTATCATTTTGATGGTTTATATGAGGATGATTAATGATTTTCGTTTAGATCATTTTAGTGGTTCTTTGATAATAACAACCTCATTTTTTTCTTATAAATTAAAACCATGAGTAAAAAAGAATTCCAGAACCATTGATGTGACATAATACATATATTATAACATAGTTCAACCATAGAAATGGTTTCATGACCATACTTTAAATAATTAATGGAAATTGAAATCACATCGTCTATGATGTCGGTGATTCGACACATCACAAACAATGTTTTTATTCTGTGAATAAGTGGGAGAAGAGAAGAATAATGATGATGAGTTTTATGTGATCATGAGAAAATCCAGAATATACATGATTTCTGTAGATTTCAATCCTCTTGGGTAATAAGGGATGAAGAAAGAATAAAAAAATAAAGGGACTCAAAATAAAAGAATAATTGAGAAATCCCTTACAAAAATTCGTCAGCCTAACGACTATGCAACATGGTTTTAGAAAATATTAAAAAGAGAGGGGAAAAAGGTCACCCATCCAGAAATGAATCATAATATAGAATATATCGAAAATAATAATGAAATAAGAACATGGTATGGAAACTTGAAAGTTATACCACATAAAAGAGAACTTGAATGGAAAAAGAAAGAAATTGAGGATTTTCTTACCTTGTAGAGTAACCCCTAGAACATGAAGGTTGGGACCTTGGGGGCTTGAGGAAACCTTGGTAGGGCTAATATGGAGTTAAGCAGTCTAGATATTCATTTATGAGGAATTTTTAATGAATCTAATGAATAAATGGGTTGGTATTTATAGCGAAAGTGAGGGAATATTTTAATAATTTCCAAGGGACACCTCATTAGTGGTATTTGCAAAAACATGGGCTTGCCCATGGTATTTTCCCATGGTATAAGACAATTGGGACACCTCATAACTTATTTTCCTGTACACAAGTTGACCATATTTATTACATCATCATTACATCATTAATGACGTCATTAACACACTGATACTCAAAATTGTATTTTTTACTATTCACCAAAAAATCAACTGTATCAAAAAAATCCCCAAAACTCACCCTAAAAATTTATCAACATGTAGAGTTCAAAAATGAAGTCCATTTTTTTGAAAATTATTTAATAAATATTTTTAATTTAATTTTTATATAAAATCATACTTAATTCAAAAATTAATAATTTAAAAACTATAACAACTTGTATATCACATTTAAAAATTAATCAGGATGTCATTATATTAAATCCTTAAGAAAATAAAATAATAATAAAATTTACTATTTATTACGGTCATATTACTATTCATATTACTATTCATAAGGGTATGTTACTATTCACTAAAAAACAAGTTGGTTCCAATAGACTCTAAATAACATACTGAACACAATTGTAGATGACCATTTTTTGAAATTCAAAACATAAAATCAGTAAAATTATGTTTAAATACTACTTATAAATATCTACATTAAACAAAATTTCAAGCATTTAAATTTATTTTTAGAAAATCTTGGTGTGTTACAGAAGTTATTAATGAAAATGATGAATTGATACCTCATAGGCCCTAATTTTTAGAATGTAGGGATTGTTGGTTTTGGAAAGGCTTAATGGAATCATAATTAAAGCACTTATGTTTTTATCATTGGATATAATCCATTTAAATTACCTAAATATGATCTAGGGACACTTTTATTCAATGATATATAATAATATGTTCATAATTGTGAACTACATACTATTTTGTACACTTTTATGAGTTGAAGTGTGTATAGCTATGTTTCTTCTTGTAAGAAAGTCAAATAAATTGGTATATTTCAATAAATTACTATTTATGGAACAAAAAAGACTAAAAGAACCAATATGGTTATGCTTCATGTAGAATTCTAGGATTTGATTATAAAATAAGATGATTCAGTTAACTTGATGTTTCTTCGGTTAGCAAGAATTAAAAATGGAATGAGTGAACTTTGTGAAGCACTGGAGAGTACTTCTCTAGTTGAAAAAGTACTAAGATCATTTAAAAAATATAGAATGTAAAGAAATAAGTGATATATTAAAGTATGAGTTTTAAAATTAATACTTTATATGAAATACTTAGTTCTTTTGTGCAGTATTAACATGAATTGAAAAACATTACTGATTTGGAGTTATCAAAGAAGAAAGGTATTTCTATGAACTCTAGTTCTAATGAATCCTTTGTCTCTTCTGAATATTAGTTATAGGAATTTTGTAAATATATGGATCATTTTCAAAAAAACCTTCACATGTTTATGAAAAAATTTGGTAAGAGTTTATTCAAAAGAATTAAAAAAGGAGTACAATAATGATAATAATAAAAATAATAATAATGTTCCATAATTTTTTTGTTATAAGTGTAGGAAGAAAGGAAGAATCAATGATGAATTTCAAAGACTCAATAAGTCAATTATATAAAAATAAGAGGGGGGAAATAAATGAAATAATTATTTATAGGATGGGGTTATTTAGATAGTTTAAGTTATAGCAGTGACACATGAAGTGAACCTATATTGGGGAACCATTATTTGATCATTATACATTATGAGGTAATTAAATCATTCTTAAATACACTGATAACTCATGATAATTTTGATCACAATTCAATAAATGATGATATAAATTAAACAAGTTCTGATTCTACTTATTATTATGGTTGTATTAATTAAAAAATAAAACAACTATATAAAGAGAATGAGGAATTCTGGAATGATACTTCTATATTATTTAACAATATACTCACATAAAGATTTATAAGAATAATTTGGAAAAATATAATTATTAACATAAAATGGAATGAGAAAATATAATTATCAGTAAGGCTTCTGAGCCACCTTAAGGCCTTCGAGCTACTCAAGGCCTTCGATCCACCTTAAGGCTTTCATGACACATGATGTACATAAGCAACCAAAAAATGACTCTACAAAGAACAAGTTTCAGATGAGGATTTAGAGTATGAACATTTACTAGAGCAGAGCTAATCGATTAGGAATAATGTGAGGGTATGGAAATTTACATGGGTACCATGCCTGTACATCTCTACACATGACAACTAGCTAAACAACCATATGAATGTGGAGAGATGACATCACAATGTAGATACTGGGGATGGGAAGTTCCAAGTAGTCATTGTTTGGGATGAATCCCTCTAAGACCTTCGGGTCATGTAATGTGTAAGGATGCCTACAGACCATGTAAGGGTTCCCCCTCAACCCTTAAAATGGGGATTATCATAAGTGAATAAAAAATATAAGGCCTTTGGGATATTCATGATTAATATATTTTTATTATAAAGTATTATTTTACAAATTATATTAACCCCAAATTATCAAGGGTGCCAAAAAATTTATACATGATTAATATATTTCATGAAATATGCCTTAGATATTCCAATGATTCATGGTATCTCGATATTGGGTGTTCCAGACACTTGACATGTAGTATTTAAATATTAAAATATTATAATTCTTGTGATGGAGACCATGTTATAATTAGAGATAACACTAGAGTTCAGATTGAAGGGATTGTAAAAGGTTGTTTTTATAGAACTGTTATTATTTTAAAATAAGTATTTGCAAATTGTTTAAAAGATTAATAAGTATATCAAATATACATTATGATCAATTAAAAGTAATTTTGGTTAATGATAAATCTATAGTTTTAAAAAACTAATTTATGTTCTACAAAAATAAAAATTATTGTGTATACAATTTATTTTTCTAATCTAACCAAACAAAAAACTTAATTATTTGATCGTTATAGAAAATGTTGATTTTTTGTGGAATAAGGGATTTGGACATCAAAAATTTAGATGATTGAAAATGTTTTAGAATCATGAATAAGATATATAATTGTAAACTTTAAATACAAGTAACAAATTTGTGCATGATTCATGAATAAAGGTAATGCAGTATAAAGAATGATTTAAAATTTTGTATTAAATATATAATGTGAGATGCATTTAATTGATATAACCCATATTATTTCTTCATATAAAACCTACTTGTTTTATTAGAATGAATTTTGTATTCATAGTATATTATGATTATAGTAGATTCATCTCAGTTGTTTTCTTTTCAAATATAAGTGAAACTCTAACCTTGTTTAACGATTTCTGAAAATTTATAATTTTTTTAAAAAATATATCATTCATCTATATCATAAATGATATAGGTTTTGAATTTTTTAATTAAAAAATTTAATAATTTTTTTGATGATAATTCATATAACTATTAATTTTATTCCCATATGACACTATAAGAAAACATTTTTGTTGAGCGAAAGAATATGTCAATTCAAGAAATGAATAATTAAATGATTATTGATTTTAATGAGTCGAAATATTTTTAGGCTGAATCTATTAATACATCATTTCATTTTTTAAATATATTTTCTATTAGACCATTGTAAATAAATTTTTTAATGAAATATTTATATGGTTTAATCATAAAATTGGATATTTTTAGTTGATCAACTTCAATGATTTCATTTTATATTCAAAAGATAATTTAGAGAAGTTCAATTATAAAAGTTATCAAGTAATTTATTTCTATTATTCAAGTACTAGTGAGGAATTTATAGTTCCAAAAAAGATAACATTAGTTATTGAAGTGAATATTGATGAAAAATTTCATGAAAATAACAACATCAAGTAGAATTTGCACTAAAATAAATATGATGATGAATTCAGTTATAGTGAAGATAATTCTAAAGAAAATGATTTTGAATCATTTTATGGGGGTATATTTCTTCTGAAACTAATTTCTATAGAGTGGAAAACAATTAATGGTCATCCTCCTAAAAAAATAAATGGATATTTTGAATATAACATTATAATCCTAGAATTTAGGTAATTGTATATCTTGGCTTCAATAATACTTTGTTTGGATCTTGTTTTGGGGTGTTTTTGGAGACTTTTTGAATCATTCAGATGTATCTAGGATAGTGTAGTATTAGGACACGGTTAATAAAAAAATTATGGGTTAGTATAGAAAACTATTTTCCACATGTTAAAGTTCTATAGGGGGTGGAGGGGGTGTACAGTTTTTTAAACCATGTGGTCTCCCCTTACATCTTCATGGAATGAGATAGTGGGGTGAACTTGACTGGTGCATGGTTGTCAATAAATGTGTAAAAAAAATTCAAATTTTTTCCAATAGAACTATTGGTAGAACATGGTTGGCACATGGTTTTTCAAATCGTGCAGCTAAACCATGATACTCTCTCCAAAATATGATAATGGGTGTAAAGTTTGTCTCAAACTTAGTGATAACTGTGAAGATGATCCCAGTAAATTGAATGAAAATAGTTTAATCCTCCAAGATTTTTATTTAATTTCTTGAATAATCATCATTATATTATAAACCCCTCTAAATTAAATCTAATACAAAACTATATTTTATAGAGGCTCTGTAGGGGCGATTTCAACTCCTCCAACCTCTTCTCTTCTTTAATTTAAGTATTGGTGGATGTTATTTATAAATAACCTGACCCTAGTGGCCTAGAGTAAGTGTTAACTTAATTACATCATCACTAGACCGAATGGCCCGAAGGCATTCTTTTTTATTTTATTATAGATAATCCCCCTTTTAAGGGTTGAAGGTGAACCCGTACATGACCCGTAGGCCCAAGGAACAAGGACCGACATGACTTGCAATACATGACCTGATGGCCTAGAGGCATACCATGCCCATTACATGACTCGTAGGCCCAACCCACTAGAACTGCCCCTCCCCAGCGTCTTGCATAATTGATCTCCTTATCACCCCACCTTGCATTGCTGATCGGCTAGCATTGCCCCGTACAAAGCTGCATGGTGCCTGGTCCTGATGGCGGCTGCCATACCCTCTCATTCTTCCAATTTGATTAGCTCTGCATCTGGTGGCTGCTACTTCTGTTTCTCTGATCCTCTTCTGGGGCCTGTTCTGTGTGAACTGGGCTACTCCATGGTCTACATGACCTGAAGGCCCTGTGGCCCGAAGGACTTTGATGACCCGAAGGCCCTGGAGACCCGTAGGCCCAAATTGGTGGCCCGAAGGCCCAAATAGGGTGAATAGTTCCGGATGCTACAGTACCGAACAATAACTGCTATAGTGCCTGCTACAATGCCTGCTACAGTACTGCTACAATACTGCTACAACAACCTGGGAATTCGCCTCCACCCGGTTTTGAACCCGGGTCTCTTGGATGCCAAGTAGCAGCCCTTACCACTCGGGTACAGGATCGTTGGCAATTACATCATCACTAAGATATAAGGAATCACATACTGAACCATTTAATAGTTTATTAATCTTTTCAAACTATATATATACATCCCTCCCATTTTACATTATAAATATAATATTAAACACAATGAGATCAGTATTTTGGAATCATATAACTCATTTAATGATTCCATCAACACATCTTGGGGAGAAGAAACAAAATAAGGGTGATAAAAAATTCTTAGTAAGGTTTATGTACAGTATATGAAATCTTGAGTAAATAAGTTATTATTAATATGGTAAAGTAAATAACTTATAACTAATTACATTTAATCAATTACATGATCAAAAAGAATAATATGGATGGAATAAATGATTATCCAATAATACCATATAAATAATCACATGTCCTTGAAACTTATCCATTAATATCATAAATATTCAAATAATAATATGGAATCAATATATAATCTCATAATGATGGAATGCATAATGGTTGGCATCATAAATAAACCCACATGGCCTAATTCTTAGAAATAATACCTTAATGCATAAGGCCTTGGCCAAATATCGAAACAAGTTTGTCTCATGATACCTAATTATGCATTAAGGGGACATAGCGGGCCTTTTAAGTAAATTACATATTCCAATTCATTCAATATAACGAATGAGAGAATAAGAATTCAATACACAATCAACATAAACTTTCATATTGAAAAACTAGCATATGAAATGTTTGTATTTCCCCTGTAAAACTAATCCTAAACCATCTAGATAAATATTATTAATTTTATTAGTAAAACATATCCCAATTATATTATAATTATAATAAAGGGTTTTTGTCATTTATGAGTATAAATTCAATAACAATATCATAAAAATTGTGAGTAAAATCACCTTTTCATTTTGAAATAACAATTTTAAAATAGATAAATTTACAAAATATTAGGGAAATAATTTTCTATGAAAATAAACATTTAAAAATAAAAATTATAATTTAAATAATTGAGTGGTAATAGTTTTGGGAAATTTCATTCTTTCCATATAAGTTAAAATAACAATCCTTTCAAAATTTTGTAAGAAAAGCAAAAAAATACCATGTTCAGAAAATGGAAAGAAGATTACTTTTAAACCATTTTGTAAAAGTCAATAATGGGTAAATTTTTCCTTAATAAATCATTTTATAAATGTAAAAATATTATCATAAAACATTTTAATGAAAATATTTATATGGAAGAGAAATATTCATTATCGAGAATAAAAATAATGTTGATTTTACTTAAAAATATTATTTTGATATCTTGAATACATAAAGAGAGGATAATGAAAGGAAAAAAATTAAGATTTATTGAAATAAAACTATTAGAATAAAATTAGGTTAATTTTAAGATATAAATACCAAAAAATATCTCAAAAAGTGACTTAAACATAAATATTCTTGAATAATGATGAGATTGTAAAATAAACCATTACTTCTTTGGAAGTATTTGAATCATAATCCCCATGAAATAAATAAAATTAAATAATTTTTTTAAATATAATTGTTGTAAATTTTATCATGATATTTCATATCAAATTTCTAGTATATACACCATACATATGAAATAATTAGGGAATATGGCATATGTCCCACAAAATTAAAAGTGAGTTGAGAAACCCTTCTCCTTGTCTGACATCCATTGTATGTGTTTGAGTCTCCTATATAATAAATATAGATTCATTATAAATATATTTAAGAATTTTTATCATATATATCTAATAATAAATTATCTAATTATGATGTTTTATCACCCATTTATTTATAATTCCTGGTTAAAACCACTGTTTTAGGTAACAACCGCTTTATTCTTCAGAAAAGTTTTGGTTTGGTAGATTTGGTCCATTTACTTTTTTTGTGTTTCCATAATAATAATAATATTAAAAATGATATAAATATCATATATATTAATTATATATATATTTATAGTAATCCGTAAAACATAGAGATAGATAAATGAATTAAACCGTTCATCGAGATGGTTTGTTGTACGTACGCATGAAGGCTGTTTTCACATTTTAATGGATGGAACAAAATAAAGGTAAATAATAATTCACAATTGAAGAATAATTATAAGAATATATATATCATATATAGTCATTATATCTATACTTATTACCATCTATAAAAAATGGAAATGAAAAAATGATCACATTTCTTCGTGGATGTGGTAGTCCACATGTACCCATGAGCGACATAATCACTTTCCAACTAATTGGAAGGTAAGAAGGTAGATATGATATTAAATTTAAAAAATAATAATTCTGAAATTTATATAATATGTAAAAATTAAACCCATCATATTACCCATTCATGAAATATGGTGATGGAAAATGAATTGTATCTCTCTCTAGAGAGGGTAAGTCATACGTACGCATGTGCGAAACTTTCACTATCCATTTGAGTTATAAGAAGGAGGTTAAATATGGTATCATAATCCTAATAATATTTAAGTATATTTATATTAATTAATTTATTATTTTGATATAAACACCACTAATTTAGAGGATGTAAAAGAATAAAGCAATTGAAAGATGTCGGGTGAGACGATTACCTCATCTTTGGGAGCCCTCCTATTGATCATTTCTTATGGAACATAGGTTTGGTATTTTGTGGAGAAAAAAACTAATCGAACATGGATAAGGATGTTAATATGATAAATGGCCAGGGATTGGTCAATCTAGGCTTCTCAATGTGGAGTAAATAAGTAAAGGAATGGGTTTCCATTTATAAGGGAGTGAAAGGTCACCCTTGGAATTACAAAAAATATTAAAATATAACCAATTAATTATCAAGAACAATGCATCCAAATGGACATAGATTCTATGATAAGGTATGATATTTTTTAAATCTCAGCATATGATAAAATTTGGATAGGTTTATATCTTATTTTAAATCTTATATTTTGGTTTAACGTCTTAGTTGGCCTGTTTTAACCTTAATCGCGGAAACACTTTTTCAGTCTTAATGGGTTATAATTTTACATATAATGATTAAATTGGATAATAAATTGAAAATAAATGATATTTTATATGGTATCATATCCACATTATCTAAACTAATTATTTTAATTAGATTTTATTTATTTATTATATATTTATTTGGATAAAAAACAATTAATGAAAATTTTGACATTATTTATTTAATTAGATGTAAAAGTCATAAATAAATAGTTTCAAATTAATTATAATAAATTAATAAAACACTAATAATTCTTAATCATCTATAAAATTCATGTAAAAATATAATTCATTTTAATTATATCACTTTTAATAATTTTTTAATTATCTATTTCATTTTTCTATTAATTTAAGAAATATTGTGTCGGTGTTGCATAAGCATTTAAGTAAATTGCACATGAGCCTTAGCCCGGTTGGTAAGGACTCTGTAAGTGCATCCAAGCGACCAGGGATCAAATCCAGGTGGAGGCAGAATTTCTGGGGTACTGTAGCAGTACTGTAGCAGTACTGTAGTAGGTACTGTAGCGGGAACTGTGCAGTACTGTAGTAGCCACTGTTTGGAACTGTAGTAGCCGGGAATATGCCCCCGTTTGGGCCTTCAGGCCACCAATTTGGTCCCTGAGTCCTGTAAGGCCTTTGGGCCACCCAGGCCTTCGGGTCAGTAAGGCCTTTGGGCCACCTCAAGGCCTTCGGGCCACCTTAAAGTGTGATGCAAACCAGACAACCTACAAGGAACAAGCTCTACAAGGAGGATGAGCAAGGAGCTTTCACCACCGAAGAAGCTAAACGGATTGCAAGAATGAGAGGGTATGACACCTTCCATCGGGACAAGCCTTTGCATGCACATGAAAGCCTAGCCGAACAACCATGCGAAGGTGGAGAGCTGATTTCAGGATGAAGTTGCTGGGGAGGATCAGTTACAAGTAGTTAGTCTAGGTTGTATGTAATGTTTGAAGCCTACGGGCAATGAATTCCTCTAAGGCCTACGGGCCATGTAATACTTCCGTCTTCGGGCCTTGTAAGGGTTCCACCTCACCCCTTGAAAGGTGGATTATAAAAAATCAATAAAAATGAAGGCCTTCAGGCCATTGGAGTGCATTTAAGGAAATTATTTTATCACGAAAATTTAGAAATAAAATACTGTGTAAAAAAAATTAATTATATTTCAAATAACTATTCATAACTAATCATAACCTTTGATTATTTTTATTTAATAAATTTTGAAATCATAACATAAATAGAATGAAATTATTCACATTTCTTTTAAAAAATATAAATTCTAAATCACATCCAAATGGAAAAAAGATCATATATTAAAATTTTGGATACATATGAAAAAAGTAGGTTAATCTAATAAAATTATTCTATGTGTTAGGATTATTTTATAGTCCATATCATATTATTTTTAACCTTAATTATCCCATATACCCTAACTATGGTGGTAATTATCTACTGTGGTTACTATTCACAATGACCAACAATAAAAGGGAATTATTTATCAAATTTATATAACCTAATTTAAAATAAGAAATTTATTTTTAATGAATAAATCTCAATAAGTGGAACAATTTTATTTTATATCAAATGAAAAAATGAAATAAAAACAATTTTTTAGAAAAAAAACATTTTTAAGTGTAAATTGTATTTATACCAAATTTAATAATAAAAATGATACCAATGAACTTAATTGAATTAATAAAAATATTAAAGAATTAATTTTAGTTTGAAATCATTTTAATATAAAATTGATCTTTGTAAATTCTTGAAACAAAAAATACAATTTTCAATAAAAATCAGTATTTTTTACTATTTACAGAAAATTCAATATTTTCAGAACAATCTAAAAAATTCACCATAAACTAATATTGATATAATAATTAAAAAATGTTATTTTTTTATAAAAAAATTTATATATGATCTAGAAATTAAATATAATATTTTTCTCACAAATAATAATAATAATCATTTTTGAAGAAAACATATTTATGAAGCATAAAATTACTTCACAGAAAATTGAGAAAATATTTCCTAATAATTTTTCAATAAATTTTTATAGAGTAGGTACTTTATATATAATTCATTATTCTATTAAGAATATACATACTCTCTGATTTAATGGCTAGGTTATAATGGTCATATTTATTTTTTTAATATATTGTGGTTCGTTTAAGCTAGATGTTGCATGTTATATATGCTATTAAAAATATTTTTATTTTAAAATCATGGGGAATTATGTTTTCCCCATAAATAAATTTTTTCATCATAATTTAAACTTATTCTTGGTAATCATGTGTTTGAAATTTGAAAATTTCTTTATGGAAAACTCACACCATTTAAGGGGTTCAGAAAATATCCTCTTAAAAAGGGGGAAATGAAAATATGAAGCGTGTCTTTAGTAATAAAAAATATGGTTTATAAATAGGATAACATTAGTATGAAGTGAATATATTGATATGTAAGAGAAGTCTAATTCCCAATGATTGATAGAGAGTGATATAGATAATGGGCGGGAGATAGTTAACGACCACAAAACCATAAATATTTGATTGATGAAAAGGCTATCAATTCCTAAAAAATGATTATAATAGGACACAATTTTTGTTCGAATATAATTTTGTCATTATTTGTGGAATTCCATCACAATATATACTAAAAAAAAGGAAATATTTATACATTATATGTATAATTTCATCCTTTAATCAACATCCACCACAATCACATTTTTTATTCCAAGAGATGAGTATTCAAGATGAATTATTTTTTCCCTGAATCACTAAAATAAACACTAAATGGACTATATAAGACATATATGAAAAATAAGATATTCCCCTATATATAATAAAACCAAAATGGATAGCATAATGTAAAATAACACTCTAAATGAATAAACCTTCATATTATGAAATAATACATAAATCTCCGAAATTCAACAATAAAAAATAATGTTAAACCTAGAACGTTAATTAAATAAAGAACCATATATCCCATGTAACCTCAATAAATTAATAATTAAATATGGGTTTTTACCTCAATGGTTATCTCATAAACTATAACTTAAATCTCCTAAAATATAACATCATTTAAAAAAAGTTAAACTTTATTGTAGTACTAAAGGTTATATATAACTTAAAAAAATAAAATATATGATGAAATATAATTAATCTCCTAAAAATAATAAAAACTAAAAAATATTTGATCCTATATTATTTTCTATAAAATGAAATTAATATATACTTAATGGAAGAAATTTCATTTTAATTAGTGGAAGGAAATGCATGCTCATCACCCATTGGTTGCGGGTTTAACCCAATGGCCTTACTATATGTGATGAGTTTTCATAGGGAATTTAGGTTGTAATTTTTCTAAGAATATATTAATATAATTAATATAAAGTTCCAAATAATATAAAAAACATTTTAAAAAATAGCAGTAATCATTAAATCACTTTTTAAACACTATGGTTTTCTATATAAATATATTTTTTTTTCTAAAAAATAAAATTGTCTTACATGATTATTTTTACCTTAACATAAATGATAATGTTAAACATAAATGTTATAAATAACATTAATATTATGTCCACACTATATAAATTAATTACTCCTAAAATAATATTCTCAGTAAAACAAATTCAAAACCAAAGGGTTTGACTCAAATAAATGCCTCTAAAAATATCCTTAATCATGTTAATCTACCATCATATAATACTTAAAAGGGGATATATATTCCTTTAAAATTATGATAAACCTTATACTTATTATCCAAATATTCTTTAGGTTTTTCTTAACATCAAACAAATGTGAAGTACTATTAATCCCTCAATAATTTTTTTCCAAGAAAATATTACCTTATCACTAAAAAACTTGTCAAGGTTATTGTTACCATTCAAAATATGATTACAAATATAAAAAAACTACTATAAAATAGTCTATATATTCTTCATGATTGTTATATCTAGAATAAAATTTATATAATAAATTAAAACACAATTATCAAATACTAATAAATAAACACATCATTCCTTACCCATCAACACTTTTCATAGCATAGATCCTTATATTGTCATGGATTGAACCCTTTTATTTTGGAATTGAATTGAATAATTCATATATTCTCCCCACATAAGACATTAAACTAATTTTTTCATTAGATGTAATTTATTCCATTCCATCACACTTTTCACTTTTCCTCAATAATTCATTTATTTTCCCCCAATTTTCCACACATAAAAAATTATCATATTCCTTTAAGACATTCTCCAAGATGTATACTTACACATTCTGGACATAAAGGAAATTTATAATTATTTATTAAATAGTATCCACTACTTGAGATCTAAAAAAACTCCATCATTCTCTTCTTTGGTTAGTTAGATAGTTGGTTACGGTGTATATTTTTAATCATATATGTTGATAACTGGTTAGGCATAATCAAAATATTATTCACCCTTCTATCAACCAATTTGGTTACTCATGATCACTAAAATGTGAATCACATTCAATGAAATCATTCTTACTTAGGGTTCTATCCATTGAATGAATCTGTAAAGAATATCATGAGAAAAAATAATTATAATGGGAAGTCATGAAATATCATTCATAGGATGCCTAAATCATGAAAACTTCATTTTACACTATATAACCTTATGTTTTACCTAGGTCATCCAGGGTTATTATATATTCAAATAATTTAAAATGGTTCATAATAATATTGTGAGTTAATCAAATAATATACCTTGGGAGTGTCAAACCATGTGTGCAGTAAGGTCACACTCACTGTGAATCAAAATGAAGGAGGAGATATATTTGACAAACCCTTTCAGAGTTATTACCCCTAGATGAATCCATGAAAAAATCACCTCCACTTTTTGTATCTAGATAAGGATATATTACAATGAAAACCAAATAATCTATATGTTACCAAAATTTTAGGCTGTTATATAATACTTAGAATTATTATCAACATCAGTCACATGGTTATGTTCCCAAATCTATATTTTTCAAAATCTAGTTCCAAAAATTTCTACTAAACTTCCTCTTATACCAACTGTAAACACCCCAACCCTTGTAGTCTATATATGGTGGTTACATTATTACATTTTAATTGGATGCATGGAGTCACATCCCAAATGAACAAATAGTTTAGTAGTATTTGTAATATCGGTACATAAATTGTTCACATTTTATATTGGAAATAAAATATAAAACATAGTGAGAGTAATTATTCTTCAAGCGTTAAATCATTCCAAGATTTATTGTTCATATATTGGTGAAAAGAGAAAAATAATGGTGAGATTAGATGCTCAATTAAGGTTATGTACAGTAGAACCTATTAGGAATAAATAATGTATAATCTATATAGAAATGTAAATAATTGAAAACACATGTCATTTAATCAATAAATTGAGTATAATGAATAATATGGTGTCCATGGGTTGGATCAGGTCGGGTTGGAAGCTTTTTGGACCTGAACCAATAAAACATTGTCGGGTCGGGCCGGGTTGGGTCTAAGATGATTTCTCATTCAGACCTGACCCAACCCAAACCATCTTATATCGAGTTGTGTCGGGTCGGGTCCATTGGTTCACCCGGGAAAAACATTCACTGAAAAAAAAATCACGCTTGTAATGTGACAACCTCTCCACCCACACAAGATTCATCTTCTACTCCTGCTATTGGAAGAACCCTGTTGGATCTAGGTGCTGGATCAGGCATACGGGTCATGCCCACCTCATAGGCACCAGAAGAGAGGCCAATACCCAAATCTGGTGGGGGGAGATGCACTTATGAAAATGACTTGGTGGTGGTCCTAACCTTGGTAGTGGATGAACTTGAGGGGGTGGCTCCGATGTCAGTGATGAAAAGCCACAGTGGAGGCGGGCCTGAAAGGGATGGTCCGGGCGGTGGTCACTGAACGGTGGGTGTGCAACTAAAGGTAGGGGTGACACCCTAAAGGGCCAAATCGGCCTCACCAGACCAAATAGTGGTGTGTATGGGCCGTCATCCAACTTCCAAGGCAATGATCCACATCACAACGGTGGAGGAGTAAAATGCCAGGGAGGCCAGGTGACTCCTAGAGGTGGCGATGGGGATCCAGTGGGATCCTGCTGTGATAGTGGAGGTGGTGTCCATATAGTGTATGGAGGGGAAGATAACACTAAAGACCGAATCTAAAAGTCATTGGCAGTCCATGTGGTACTGCGGTTGGATGGTGTAGATGGATGGGATGAGGCAGTTCATGCCAGTGTGAAGGAGGGGAAGAGGTAGTGGGTCAAGCAAAGTACCAAACTGAAGTGTGGCGGCTAAAAAAAATGAAGATCAGGTTGAGGGGTTAGGTTGCGTCATTATACTTCCAAACCATGACCTGACCCAACCCGATCTCAACCCAACCCAAATAGACCTGACCCATCTATATACCTGTGTAACCCGACCCCACCCGACCCGACCTAACCCGGTCAGGTCGGGTCGGGTCGATCGGGTCAGGTCAGGTTTGGACACCCCTAATAATATTGTAGGAATAATTGATTACAAAATAGTTCTATATAACTAATACCATGAGTTTTAAACTAATAAATGGATATCATAACTCTTCAAATAATCAAAAGAACATAAATAAATGATCACAAAATGATGTAATTCATAACATTGAGACAATAAAATTTTCATCAAGGCCTCGTTCCAAGACTTCTTACATAAATGGGTAAGGCCTCGACTAAATATCAAATCTAGTTTGTCTCATGAGACCTACCAATGCATGGAGGGTCAATAGAAGGTCCCACCCTTCATGTAATATTTTTAATACATTCATCAAATTTAGTGGGAGAATAACATTTCAAAACATAAAGAAGAGAACTTTATTTATTGAAATTATTTCATATGAATATTTAATATTTCTGTAGTCAAACTGATCGTAAACCATCTAGCAAAAAAATATAGATGTTATCATTACATCATATCTAATGTATATTATCTGTAAAATATTGTTATTTTTTTGATGAGTAGAAATAACATAAAAATATCATTAAATATATTCTTCAGGAAGATACACTTATCATTTTGTAACATCATTTTTATATTATAATAATTTACCAATATTAAATATATATTTTTTATTAAATTTAACCTTATAATATTAAAATGGATTTTAAAATGAAATGATAGGTCATGTGAGAGGGAATTTTTCTTCCTGCCATATATGTCACAAAACATTCATTCCACACTTCTATAATAAAGGTAAATAAGTATCTTGTCCAGAAAATTATTGGAAGATTCCATTTAAACTATTTTTTAAAATTCATACATGGGAAAATATTTCTATAATAAATATTTATTAAATATTAAAAAATGTATTTAAATTATTTTCAAAAAAATATGGACATGTAAGAAAAATATGCCTTACTGACTAGAAAAACAACTTTAGTTTTACCTAAAAATATTTTTTTTGGAATTTTGAGTACTTAATGATTAGAAAATTAAGGGAAAACTTATTGTTACTAAGAATAACTAGATTAGAAGAAAAATATTTTAGTTTTAAGTTATAAATACCAAATAAGTTTCCAAGTTTAGACTTAAACATAAACACTCCTAAATAAATGAGAGATTTTGAAATAAGCACTTACAAATTTGGTAACTTCTAAATCATATCCCCCATGAAAGAAATAACATCAAATGAAACTATAAAAACATGAAATATTAATGTAATAATGATATATCTAATCATAGGGGTAGTATATACACCACACAAAATAAAAATTTGGTGAATATGGAAATATGTCTCATGGAAGTAAAAGCGAGATGAGAAATCTTTAACTCGGGTTTAAATTCCTTCATATGTGTTTTTAAACACTATATAATAAATATAAATTTTTTAATAAATCTATTATGTAAACAAAATAATATATATTAGAAATAATGATTTACTTATGACCATTTATTACCATTTTATTAATAAATATTCATTAAAATAACTATTCTGCATAAAAACTGTTTTGTTTTTCATTTATGTTTTGGGGTGCTTGTTTCGGTTATTTTACAATTATAATGGTCCCATAATATAAATAATTTTATCAATTATATATAAATAATATTTATTCATTATTTAATTATTTATAGTTATCCATAAATGATATATATATATATAATGAATTATAATGTTCATGGAGACGATAGGACGTACGTACACATGAATTCTGTTTTCTCTCTTCAAAATATGGAATAAAACAAAGTTAAATAATAATTCAACTTTCTAGAATTATTATAATTATAACCTATAAAATATATAAATTAATTAAATATATCATTATTACCATTGATATAAAATTGAAATGAAAAACGGATTACATTTCTTAGTGGTGGTAGTCCACACATACACATGAGCGAAAATATCTTTTTCCAACTAACATGGAAGGTATGAAGTTATATATGATAATATAATTATAAAAGAAGAATTATTTCATAAATATTTTATATAAATTTAAACCCATCACAATAACCAACCATAAAATATTATGATGAAAAATGACTTTTATCTCTATGTGGAGATTGTAAGACATACATATGCACAAGCGATAATTTCGCCTTCCATTTTGTTGGATAGATGGTGGATAACAGTCGTTTTATAATAATAAAAACTATTCATTATATTGAGAATACTTAATTTATTAATTTATTATAAATAACACTTATTTAGGGGAGGTAAAAGAATAAATAAGTTAAAAGAGGTTCGGTAAGATGATTACCTCTTATATGGGAGGCCTACTTTGGATCATTTATTATGGAACCTAGGTATGGTATATTTAGTAAAAAAAATATATAACTTGGATAAAGTTATTTAGAAGAAAAATATACAGGGCTTGGGTGACCTAGGTTTCTCAATGTGTTTTAAATAAGTGAAGGAATGGGTGTCACTTTATAAGGTAAGGAAAAACAAACTTTGAATTATAAAAGAGATTAAAATATATATATGTAATTATCAAGAAAAAATTCTTCAAAATCGATATATATTTGAATCTAAGGTGTGATAAATAGATTCTAACAACAATTTTTTGATAGGTTTTTGTGAATTTTAAACCTTATCTTCTGGTTTAACACATCAGTTAACATATTTTAACATTAACCATGGTAATGCTTTTTCAGAGTTAAGGGGTTATAATTTTTATTATAAGTTGAAAATTGGCCTATAGAAGCACAAAGTGTGTAATTGAAGACATTATATTATCCCCCTTGTCCTATTTAAATATTTTAATGATTATTAATTTATTTAATAATATATTAATTTTTATAAAATATCACTATTGTCAATTTTGACACAATTAATTTATTTTGACTTAAAAGTCATAAATAAATATTTGGAATTTGTATATAATACATTAACAAAAAAATATCAAGTCACACTGATATAGAAAATTTACGGAACACTAGAACTCATTCAAATCATATCAATTTTAATATTTTTTTGAATAATTTCTTTCATTATTCTATTAATTGAAGAAATAATTCTTGGGTATTGTGTAATAATTTAAGGTAATTATTTAATCTATAAAAATTATAAATATATTAAATTGATGAAAAAATAAATCATATTTCAAATTATTATTTATAACTGAACATATCCTATGATTGTCCTTATGTTAAAAATTTTAAGATCATTAATGAAATCGAATGACATCTTTCACTTTTCATTAAATAAAATTATATAAATGTCAAAATCATATCCAAATAGAAAAGATGTTTATTTATTATAATTTTGGATGAGTATGGGAGAAATAGGTCCATACAATGAAATTAAGGCAGATATTAGGGTTATTTTCTAGTCCTTATCTTATTATATTTAATCTTAATTACATGATTTACCCTTAACTATGTTGACAATTATCTACTATGGGTACTATTAATAATTATCAAAAAGTGGATTATTTATAAAATTTGGACCTCCTGATTCAAAATATGGAATCCATTTTTCAAGATTCAATTACTATAAGTGGTAGTAATTAATTTAATATCGGTACATAAAACACTAAAAAACATTTTCCTGGAAAAAAACCTTTTTATGAATGTTGACATCCCTAATTTTACATTAGACACTTTCTTGTTAGGGATTTGAGAAGTGTGTATCCCATGAAAATACAATTCTTATTGTTTGTATTAGGGATATGGAGATGTAATCATTGAAGTATTGTGAATGGTAATGGGTAAATTTTAATTATCCATTCCACTTAGATTATTTATTCTTTGTTCTCATAGGTTCCATTAGCCAAATAATTGGCCAACCAAGCTAACAAGGCAACTAGATCAACCAGGTAAACCTTTGGGAGTCACCTAAACTATGACTTGGGATCTATCCATTCATCCATCCCAGTAGTGAGAGTGTGATATCATAGCTGACACAGTGTGTGCCCAGGGTTCATGTAGATCGTCCTAGGTGGGCTACATAATGGGAGGTTTCCGATGATGATGGCATCATATAGAGGTTGTGAGTATTGACCCCACTCCCAGATCGAGGAGATTCTACTCTGTAATAACTTATTAAGTGTGCCCCATCCTCATGAAAAATCGATGTGGGGTAGGGAGTATAATAGGAACTATTCAGTCATTAAAAAAATACATGTAGAATATAGGCAGCATGATGTAGTTGATCATGGCCATCTAATATGCTGCAGCTATTGATTGTACCACGATTCACTGCGTCATTTTCACCCTTACACCATTGTATAAAACTGAATTTTCATTATAAATTACAAATATAATAACAAAATTAACTTCAGGTTTGATTCAATTATATTATGTCTATCACCATTAAAAAGGCCAATATTACCTGTCTTTGAAATTTCATTGAAGTTGAAGGTGATTTAAAGGGCCCGTGATGATGTCCAAGAAAAATGGGCCAAGCTGCGCATGACCCAAGCACACCGGTGGATTAATCCGCACACTTCTACTCGACCTCAAATACAATTGGGATTAAATTTTATGGGCTTGTCCAAGATTAATTGGGATATATTTCATATGAAGAAACCCAAGACTCATTTGGCCATCTAGGGGCCCAACCGACCTGATCTGTCCAGCACACCGAATCTGCACGAAGTCAAAAGTAGTGTTATATGATCTGTCCATATCTCGTGCTATACATGTCAAAATTATGCCAAACTTTTGGTGGAGACAACCAAGAGGTGGGTATACAACATTTTTACTTCTATAAATCTAGATAAGGATGTTAAGAGGTTGAAACACATGTGACAAGTGGTTATAAGAAATATGTGTGCTCGAAACCCCATTCCCATTTTCCAATAAAATGGCACATTGGGCTTCCCATTTGTAAGTCCGACCAGGAGAAAAATCTCTAGTATTTTGGAGACCCAAAGGAGTCCTCTCATCATGTAAGGAGTTCTGGAGTCCCCTATCCTCATAGGGGAATCAAGGATGAAGGCGAAGTTCCACCCAAGCTTCCTCCTCCTTCCGATGGTGAGCTAAACGATGGATGATCATTTCGAGGGAGCTACACAAACTTGGGAGGGAGTTCCAACACATGTTCTTCTACTGGTTTTGTATAATTTTTGTTCTGAATATTTCACTTATTTTTTATCTTGACATGATTCTCCCCAAATTACATTTCATTTTATATAATTGAGTGGAACACTTTTTATTTCAACACCGATTGGGTTGATATTTCAAGTGGGAATCCTGGGTTGTTCCGATTAGACAACACAATAATCCTATTTATCTCACACATACATAAGATTTAAGTATGCTTTGGTAGACCTTTTATTCTATGTTTGATAACCAAATCTTGGCAACATGATTTTTGTGTCAAGGGGTGGTTCTTTAAGCATCATTTGAAGAGGAAAGAGGGGAGTCAAGATCTTGACAACCTTAAACAAAAGAATTAAACAAACACATGTTAAATTTTAAGAACAATGAACTATACAATATGTTTACTGAACTTGAAATGATTTTCTTCTCTCATAATTATTAATACACCACCTTTATTTATCAACCATTAAACTCTTTAATTAAGTAATTTACTTAAATTTGTTTTCAAAACCACCCCCTCTTTTAGTAATTCTTATTGAAAATACATACTCAAAAACTTTTAACACTCCTTGAGAGATGACATAGGGTCTTCCCTAGACTATAAATAAACCTAGAAAAGATAATAAATTTGACGTTTCATGACAGCGTGGTCAAATTTTGGCGCTGCTACCAGGAATTGCTTTGGTTTTAGTGCGTGTTTTTGATAATTTTATTTGTAAATTTTGTGAATGATTGTTTGTTTTATCTTCTACCTTTAAATTTATTTTTGTGATATAATTTATTTCCTGTGTAGGTTCTGTGTATGACACGTTCTACTCCGGGAGACTTACAACCTTTCAAACCCAAACTGGAGAGGATCCTACATCAACGACCCCAAGATACATAAGAGGAACCTTTGAAGGAGGTCATACAAAACATCGACACTAATCTTGATCCTTCTTCTTATTCTTCTTTGGAAACCCACATTAAAACTAAAATTAACATGCAAAACATTTCTAAAAACAATCAAACACTAAAATAACTAACCTCGCCAGATGTTGATATCCAACCCACCTATATTCAATTACAAGGCGAGACACCAAATTTTGAACTAAAATATGGTTTAATTCATCTATTACTAAGATTACATGGACAACCTAGAGAGGATCCACACAAGCATTTAAAATAATTTCACACTGTGTGTTCTACATTAAAACCTAAAAATGTGGATGAAGACCAAGTAAAGTTAAGTTAATTCTCTTTTTCATTATAAGGAACAACAAAATATTGGTTATATTATGTTAATACCCTATTAAGTTTCTAGGAGGACATGAAATGCATTTTTCTTGAAAAATATTTCCCAGCCTCTCGAACTGCAACAATAAGAAAAGAAATTTTTGGCATAAGACAATCAAGGGGAAACATTACGTGAATATTGGGAAAGATTTAAAATATTATATTCAAGTGGTCCACACCACCATATAAGTGACCAACTTATAATACAATATTTTTATGAAGGGTTAATCCCTATTGATAAAAACATGATTAATGCTGCTGTAAGTGGTGCGCTGTTATATAAGACCCAAGTCACTGCAAGGACCTTAATTGAGAACATGGAACAGAACACTCAACAATTCGGTTCAAGGTCCAATGTACCGATTCGAGGTGTAGATGAGGTGAAAAGTGCTGAATTCAAGAAGAAGGTGGACACAACATTTGAAGAGGTAAGTACCCTTCTTCGAAAACTTTCTCTTTCCCAAGGGAAATACCAATATCCTCCTCCTATCCATTGTGGTATATGTTCTTCTGAGACCCACTACTCTGACCAATTTCCTCAATTGAGGGAAACATCTGATAGTTGTGAGGCAATATTTCTAGGCCGCCCCTATAACCAACCCTTTAGGAAATAACCTTACTATCCATCAAACCCTCGGTGGAAGGAGAACCAAGCCTATAGACAAGAGGGTATTCGAAGCATCCTCAACAACAATGGAACCAACCGGGGCAGAGTAGTCATCCACCACCACCACCTAGAAATCCTCAACCACCCCAAAGGCCTTTCCAACAGACCACTCCAAAACCCGAGCCTAGCCTAGAAGATATGATGAAAAAATGGTTTCTAATAATATCCAATTCCAAAAAACCACTCAGGCATCCATACAAGACCTCAAAACCCAATTAGGCTAACTAGATAACCTAGTGGGTGAAATTCAAAGTCATGGGTCAGGTAAAATTTCCTCTTAACCAGTAGTTAACCCTAGGGATAAAGGAAATGTTAGTTCCATCACCCTTAGGAGTGGAAAAAAACTAGAAAGTAAAATGAATCCTCCATTAGAGTCATACCTTCCTAAGGAAACCTCCATCCCAACAATTAAAAATGTTCCAAATGTTGAAGAACCTTGTATTTAGTGAAGCCCTTCCAAAGGAAAGAGTGTTTATATTGATGAGTCACCTAGCCCAACCATTCCTCTTCCATTTCCTCAAAGGTCCAACAAACCAAGAAAATAAAAGGAAACTGAACTCGATAAGGAAATTTTGGAAATTTTCAAGAAAGTGCAGGTTAACATCCCATTGATTGATGCTGTGAAGAAAATTACACGGTACTCCATGTTTATAAAGGAGATGTGTACACACTGAAGGTGAATTCGTGGAGATGAGAAAGTGGGATTGGGGAGGAATGTTTCAACATTAATAGAGCCATCACTGCCTACCAAATTCAATGATCCTAGAACCTTCTTAATTCTGTGTACCATAGGGGAGTATTATTTTTCTAATTTTATGCTTGATTTGGGTGCCTCTATTAATGTGATGCCTCACTCCATTTACTCTTTATTTCAGGTTGGTTAACTAAAGCCCAATGGAATAGTCATTCAGCTAGAAAATCTGAGTACAACAAACCCTTTTGCTGTGTTAGAGGATGTTCTTGTGAGGGTTCAAAATTTAATTTTTCCTGCTGATTTTTATGTGATTAAAATGGAAGATGATATGATGAATGGACATGCCTCAATTATATTGGGGAGACACTTCTTGAAAACCCCAAAAACCATAATTAAAATCTATAATGGTACATTATCTAAAGAATTTGATGGCGATATAGTAAATTTCCACATCCTTGATTCCATGAAGCACCCCTCAGAAGAACACTCCTCTCTCTCAGTAAATTCAATTGATGTACTAACTTCCCCTGAAAACACTTCTTGTCATTCCCCCAATACCATTTCCGAGTTTTCTTCACTGATTTAAATTCTAGGTAATGAATCATGAATTGATTATTATAGTGATCTAGAAAAGTGTCATGCATGTTTATTAATTGATGATTTCTGGAACACTGAGGATCCACTGACCATTGATGATACTACTAAGCTTGTAAAAGCTCATTCCTGATTTGAGGATGATACCATTGAGTAGTTAGATGAGATTAGGGATCTCTCACTTTCACACACACTCCCATCAATCAAAAATCCACCTGAATTGGAACTTAAAAAACTACCTCAAGATTTAAAATATTCATATCTTGAGAATGGAAACAAGTTGCCCGTCATCATTCCTAGTTCACTCCCTCCTGAGCATAAATTACGACTACATGAACTTTTGAGGGATTATAAAAAAGATTTGGGATGGACAGTTGCTGACATTCCTGGTATTATCCCATCAATTTTTACACATCATATATTGTTAAATTATGAGGTTAAACTAGCGAGGAAGGCACAATGTCGACTGGACCCAAATCTCTTCGAAGTTGTAAAAAATGAAGTAACAAAATTATTGGCTGGTGGAATCATTTATGCCATCTCTAACAACCAATGAGTCCGTCCCATTAAAGTAGTTCGTAAAAATACTGGCCTTACAGTAATAAAAAAGGAAAACAATTAATTGGTTCCAACTCGTGTACAGAATAGTTGACGTGTCTGCATAGAATATCTCCAACTAAACCAACACAATAGGAAGGACCATTTCCCTTTGACATTCATTGACCAAATTCTAGAGATACTAGCGGGTAAGTCCCACTACTGTTTCCCTGATGGGTATTATGGATACTTTCAGATCTATATTTCCCCCAAGGATCAGGAAAATACAACCTTCACTTGCCCCTTTAGTACATATTCCTATAAGAGGATGCCATTTGGTCTATACAATGCTCTAGGTACTTTCCAGCGATGTATGGTTAGTATTTTTTCTATTTACCTAGAAAATTTCATGGAAGTTTTCATAGATGATTTCACTATTTATGGATCCTATTTTTATGAATGTTTGAGTAGTCTTAGTTCAGTCCTACGTTGCTGTATTGAAAAGAATCTTGTATTAAATTATGATAAATGTCAATTCATGGTGCGACAAGGTATAGTTTTTGGGAATTTCATTTCTGGGGATGGTATACAAGTAGATAAATAAAAAGTGGATGTCATTTCTTCCTTACCATTCCCCAAAAACGTATGAGATGTGTGGTCTTTACTAGGTCATGCTGGATTTTATCGTCGTTTCATTCGTGACTTGAGTAAGATTTCACTCTTGCTCTCCCAGTTACTCCAAAAAGAAAAGGAATTTGTTTTTAATAATGAATGTGAGGAAGCTTTTAATAAGTTAAAATGGAGTCTCACGTCACCTCCAGTAATCTAACCAAGTTAGTGGGATTTACTATTTGAGCTCATGTGTGATGCCTCTAACTATGCAGTTGGGGCAGTCCTGTCAAAAAGGGTTGACTGGGCTCCACATGTCATTGCCTATGTCTCACATACTTTGGACCCTGCCCAAGAAAACTACACCACAATAGAAAAATAATTCCTTGCCATTGTGTTTGCCTTGGAAAAATTCAGGTCCTACGTTTTAGGGTCTAAATTTATTGTGTTCTCAGACTATAAAGACCTCCGGTATCTCCTTAAGAAACCTAAAGCCAAACCACATCTCATTCGCTGGACACTTATCCTTTAGGAATTCAATTTAGAAATTAGAGATAAAAAAGGAGCAGATAATGTGGTGGCTGACCATATCAGTAGGATTCAACCATCCTCGGGCATTGACTCATCCCCCTGTATTCCCATAAATGAAACCATTCCTGATGAGCAACTGTACCGAGTGCAAGATGTTTTTCCTTGGTATGTGGAAATTGTAAATTATTTGGTAGCATCTTTCATTCATACTGATTTCAATAAAAACCAAGCCAATCGTTTAAAACATGAGTCTCATTGGTACATTTGGGATGACCCCTACCTATGGCACACATGCAGTGATAATGTCCTTAGGCGTTCTGTCCCCGATAGTGAGTTTCAGTATGTCCTTAGCTTCTGCCACACTCTTGCTTGTGGGGGCCACTTTGGTCCCCAAAGGACTGCTCCCAAAATCCTTGATTATGGTCTATTTTGGCCAACACCTTTTTGGGATGCCCTTGATTTTTGTAAATCTTTTCCTTGTTGTCAATGAATGGGTAATGTATCAAAAAGAAAAGAAATTACACAACAACTGTTGCTCTTTCATGGCATTTTTGATGTTTGGGGTATTGAATTTATGGGGAAATTTTCCAATTCCTTTGGAAACTTGTACATTCTTTTGGTGGTCGATTATGTGTCAAAATGGGTAGAGGCTCAAGCCACAAGGAAAGATGATTCCAAAACAGTTGTGGAATTTTTGAGAACTCAGATCTTTTGTAGGTTTGGATTACCTAGGTTCATCATTAGTGACCGGGGTTCTCATTTCTGCAGCCGAACAATGTAATCACTTTTTCGTTGGTATGGGATCAGTCATCGAGTGTCTACTTCTTATCACCCACAGACCAATGGTCAAGCCGAGGTGTAAAAGGGAGAGGTAAAACAAATTCTTGAAAAAATAGTTCAACCCAACAGAAATGACTAGAGTCTTCGAATTGATGATTCATTATGGGCCTACCATACTGCTTTCAAAATTCCCATTAGAATGTCACCCTATCGACAGGTGTTTGGAAAGAGTTGTAACCTCCCTATTGAGATTGAGCACAGGGCCTTCTGGGCCCTCAAACAATGAAATTATAATCTTTCTAATGTAGGTGCTCAAAGGAAGTTGCAGATTCAGGAGCTAGAGGAAATGCGTAGAGATTCATATGAGAACTCCAGGATTTATAAGGAGAGATCCAAGGATGACCATGACCGTCTAATCCTTCATTGTCAGTTCCAAATTGGGTAGAAAGTCCTGATTTATAATGAAAGGCTGAAGTTTCATCCAGGTAAGCTTCATTCCCACTGGTTTGGCCCATACATTATTATTAATGTATCTCCATTTTGTGTTGTTCAGGTTCAAAATAAAGAAACCAAAAAAAACTTCACTATCAATGGGTAGCGGCTGAAGCACTTCCACAAATCCCTTCTGGTGTTCTTGATGGATGAACTCCATGATCAAGAAGCAACATATCAGTGAAACACACTAGGTTTTATCCTTCCTTCTCAAATTCTCAAATATTACAGTGAGGACACTACACATTCTAGGTGTGGGGGGATGGGTACATTCTTGGGTTAGTTAGGAATTTTCATTGTCTTTTTTCTTTCTTCTATTTTCTCCTCCTTTATGGTATTTTCATTTTTCCCAATCTTTCTGATTTTATTAGGATTTCTATTGTCTTTTTTTAATTTCTTCTATTTTTTTCCTTCTTTACAGTATTTTCATTTTTCCCCATCCAAAATTTCAAAGTTCCATGATTTGGTTACCATAAGGGGGGGGGGGGGGGGAGTAAAAATACCATAATGAAGGGAAAAAAGAGTATTTGTGTGAATTTAACATCAGGGAGTGATTTTTAGTAAATTGGTTTTCTTTCAATGATATAAATGGTTGTATCACTGTGACACATTTGAGATGATTGATTCCCCTTGTGTGAGTAGTTTTTGGGAAAATTGTGTCACTAATATCTCCACACATTTTTTCACCAAACCACTAAGTGTGAATATTTCTTACTTAATATAAGGTAAATATATGTTAGGTTAATATTTTTCCGCATTAAATGAAATTTCCATACGTTCGTTCCTTATCCGATCTATTTCATTACTCTACTAGATTGACCTATGTGTGTGTACCTAATGTCTGACTGTTGTACGACCTCAAAAAAATTCGGTTGTGTCTTGGGACGGTCAAAAACCACTTCTCCTCAACCTTTGATCTTGTTATAACTATTTCAATTAGTGTCATGAGGAGATAAAAAAGGTTTAAGAGATGAGTGTGAGATTTTTTCCATATGAAACTTCTAGAAAAACAAAAAATAATTATAAATGAGGGGAGTGATGAAATGTGAGACATATGGGGATATCTAGGTCAGGAGATTATGGTTTGACTTCTGGGAATTCTTAAGTGAGTGAGTCTTGAAATATGATTGCAAAGGATGTAGGACAGGTTCGGTGAAAAAAAAAATCATTTAAAGATGAATAATGTTAAAATAACCTATATTTATTTGATATAGAGTGGAAAGAATAGCATGGAATGGTTTTCACACACACACATGGAGAGTTAGTGGAATGGTTGAATTTTTAATTCCTTTCTCATGTTGGTGTCGTGAATCTCTTTTAATTTCACTGTGATATGATTTATGAGACATATTTTTCCATTTTCACTAGGAAGAACTCCTTGGTGTTGTTCGTGCATTGATCACATTACCTTAATGAATTAAAATTTCCTCAAATTTTAAATCTTCATATTTTTGTGAATATATATATGCATCATTTTATTTGATATGTGACTTTTTCCAGGAGTGAAAATGTTTCGGTGTGGGGGTGTGATCGTACCACGATTCACTGTTTCATTTTAACCCTTACAACATTGTATTAAACTTAATTTGCATTGTAAATTCCAAATATAATAACAAAATTAACTTCATGTTTGATTCAATTATTTTTTTTATCACTATTAAAAAAGACAATATTACTTGTCTTGACAATTTCACTGAAGGTGAAAGTGATTTGGAGGGCCCATGATGATGTGCAAGAAAAATTGGCCAAGCTAAGAAGGACCCAAGCACACTAGTGGATTAATCTGAACACTTCTACTCAAACGTGCATCCAATTGTGCTGAATGTTTTTGGGCTGGTAAAAAATTCATTTGGATACATTTCATATGAATAAAACCAAGACTCATTCAGGCATCTAGGGGCCAACCAACCTGAGCTATCCAACACCCTGAATCTGCACGAAGTCAAACGTGGTGTGTTGTGATCTGTCCATATCTTGTGCTATACATGTCCAAATTATGCCAAACTTTTGGTGGAGACATACAAGATGTTGGGATACAACTTTTTTATTTTCTCCAAATTGTGATAAGGCTATCTGGAGGTCTAAATACATGTGAAAAGTGGTTTTAAGAATTCAGTGTGCTCAAAACCACCTTCCCATTTTCCTATAAAATGGAACCTTGGGTTCCCCATTTGTAAGTTCGGCCAGGAGGAAAAGCTCGGTTATTTTGGAGATCCAAAGAGTCCCATCATAATCCAAGGAGTTATGAAGGCCCCTAACCTCATAGGGGGATCCGGGATGAAGGAGAAGTTCCACCCAAGCTTCCTTCTCCTCCCGATGGCGAGCTAAATAGTGGACGATCATTTCAAGGGAGCTACACAAACTTGGAAGGGAGTTCAAACACATGTTCTTATACTAGTTTTGTATAATCTGTGTTATGAATATTTCACTTATTTTGTATCTTTACATTCTTCTCCCCTGATTACATTTCATTTGATATAATTGAGTGGAATGCTTTTTATTTCAACACCGATTGGGTTGAGATTTCAAGTGGGAATATTTGGTTTTTCCGATTGGACAACACAATAATCTTATTTATCTCACACATGCATAATATTTAAGTATGACCAAATCTTGGAAACATGATTTTTGTGTCAAGGGGTGGTTCTTTAAGCATCATTTGAAGAGGCAAGAGAGGAGTCTAGATCTTGAAAACCTTCAACCAAATAATTAAACAAAAACATGTTAAATTTTCAGAACAATGAACTATCCAAGATGTGTAGTGAACTTGAAATGATCTTCTTCTCTCATAATTATTAATACACCATCTTTATTTATCAACTATGAAACTCTTTAATTAAGTAATTTACTTAAATCTGTTTTCAAAACCACCCCTGTTTTAGTAATTCTTATTAAAAATACATACTCAAAACCTATTAATGCTCCTTGAGAGACGAACTAGGGTCTACCCTAGACTATAAATCAACCTTAAAAACACAATCAATTTTACGTGTCACAACAGCGCATTCATCCATCGTATTCAACCTTTTTTTGTCATGGGGTTCACTTATGATCATGTGAGATCCAACATCTAGCCCCCCAACACTCCATATCTCTCTATGGACTTACATCTCCAAGTATCAAACTAAGGAATCCAGGACTCACTCAATGTCTCTAAGGAATTCATGCAACTTCATTTTCATGCATGCAGTACATTGGGAGAATCAAGCTCTAAGATAAAATTGTGTGAATACACTCAATAAAACCTTGAGAATCCTTATCATGTAAAGTGAGGATAATCATACGATTCAAGATTATATAATATAGGTGCATGAAAAACAACGATGCAAGTGGTATCCTTCTTTTATAATTTTATTCATTTGTTTTCTGACATGATGATTTCATGTTTTTATCTATTGATACCCCTAGAGACCATAAAAATACCCTTAAGGGATCACTCAATTCCATCTTTGAATATTTTCTAACCTTCCACATGAAATATATCCAAGTTTAGGATAATCATTCCTTGCATACATGCAATGTTTTGAAAATAGAGTTCCTATACGATCTTACAGGGTTGATTGAAGATTGATTATGAAGCCATGTGATTCCACCACATGAAGACATACTGATCATGCAATGTACTTAGAGAATATCATGTGAACCATCAGACTCTAGGGATCATTCTATCATGCAAATTCATCTCATAGCCGCATGATGTAGATCATGCGAAGATCCTACTACCTCAGGCCATCACACATGGCATGCACAATGTGAAAAGAGGTGATAAAACATTCCACATAAACCTCTATAAATTCCTTCCTCCCTAAAGATAAAGTCACACACAATAGGGGAGAATAGGGAGAACATCAGAGAAGAATAGTGGAGAAATATAGGAGAGAAAAAACAATGGGCTCCCACCATCAGAAGAATCACTCCAGGTGATCATGAGTATCCATTGTGCGATCCATTGAAAATCCCACGATCGTATGATAAATTAAATATAATTTGATTCCAAAAGGTGAATTAATTTTTATACATGGTGTTCAAAAAATCTCTTGATACTTCACTAGTTTCGTGACTTTTCCATGGAAACCTTCATCTACACAAGTGACACCAACATGTATCAATAACACAAGTTCACAAAAACCTTCACAAAACCCTTTAATATATCATGAAATTTCATTATTATCATGTGATTTTAGATATGTGATTCACATAGGATGATCATACATTCACCTCTTTTACATGTAGAGTTAATAGGATAGACCCTATGATCCTAGAATACCTCTATTCAGTCGTACGAGACATGCCCTCTGGCATGCGATACACCCTTGCTTATTCCTGCGGACATACAACCACGGACATGTGATACTCCATGTAGAACCTAGGGTTTACATCCATGATTTACATACCCTTATCCATATGGCCTATGTTTGATGCACCATGTTCCCCACATGTGGAAACAATGTGATTCCTTTCACATATTAGAAGAACACTTTTCAAGACTCAATTGGGGATCACATGAACAATTGAGAATTATGTGATTCCATCATGAAGGAACCCCATTCTAATGCATGTAAACACATGTAAATTCCCTCTTTTTTTCAAAAAAACCTAAGTAGGTTCATCTATTAAGTGTACCCTTGGCCATGTACTCCTTTTCTCATGAAAAATGTTGCTCATGTGGATGAGGCATGATCCCTTAATAAATTCAACTCAAACACTTGGATGTGTATATGATATTAGACATGTTTTCAATACCCCATCATGTAATTATCCTAATATCACAAAATATAAGTACTCTTCACTAGTCTTGAAATGTCTTTAGGTGACCTCAAAACTGTCATTTTGATCAGGAGATAGACCTTAGACACGCCACTTTGATTGTACGATAGGCCCTGGACAATTCAGGTTAATCACGAGAACACTTATTGAAATGTCATTTTTTTCTTGTGATTGACTATGAAAATGTCATTTGATCATGTGAATACATCACATAAAATTAACTTTTAACATTTGAAGACATCTCATACAAGTCAATTGATCATGAAAAGGTATTCTAGACATGTCAGGTTGATCATGTGACAACATATGGATAAGTGAGCTGATCATGCTAAGACATCCTGGATAGGTCAATTTGATCATATGAAGATATCATGGATAATTCATTTTATAATGAAAAATATCAGGGAAATGTAAACATCGATCATGTGAATCATCTTGAATGTGTTAGGCAGGCTTCCTTTGCCATGTATTCCATGCTAGACTGACACCCCATACATGTAATGTAGACAGTTAAGACATGTACGACAGGCAACAAAGGCATGTTCAATAGACAATAAAGACACATCTAGAAGATAATAAAGACATGATGAGAAGATACCCTAGTACATTTCCACTTCATATAATAGAAACATGTAGACCTAAACTATATGGAACTTCATCTGAATCCCCATTTAGAAAGGTATTTTCTTTAATGTATTATGATTACACTCTCATGTGATCCTATTTGTGTTGTTCTCTCAGAAAGACCCTCCATTTGAAATAAGTAATATTCAAAAGACCTTTGAAGGTCTCCATCTCTCTCTATCTATCAAATTATAGAGAATGATTATGGGAATGAGAATCCATACTAGTATATGCTCCTAGAATTCCAAAAAATCATAGAGATAAATAATTTCTCTATGTATAAATACCCAAACCAACCCATCATTGGGTTAGGAGGTCACTAAACTAAAAATACATTGATTCCAATCTAAGAAAGATACATATGATGGCTTACTAAGGCCCGAGCTCCAATGGGTATCCATAATAGTTTAAGTCCATCCATTTCCTAAATATTCTGGACTCATGGGATTGAATTCTCCCATATGTATTCTATCCTTCTATGTCTATTAGTGGATGATAAGTGGTCTTACAAACAAGAAACATTTTAATTTTAATCCATGACCATTCCCTCAATTACCTCAAACCCGTCAGTAGGATAGGGACAAACTAAACTATGAGAATTTTGATTTCAATCATGAAAAATATATATAAGATGCTTTCCTAACACCTAATCTATATACCACATATTTCATGAGACTAGTAATAATATCTCTCAAAGGTAATCTTTAATTTATATTCCCCGTATAAATATTCTCTCATGTGATGTGTCCAATATTTCTCTATCTATTTTTTCTCACACTAAGAATCACTCACATGGGTTTAGAGACTAATAGTGATTATACCAATAGAAGACTGAGGATTCACCTATGTTGTTCCATCCATTTGGATGTTTGTTTGATTTCATCACATCTTCACTCAAAGGGCCATATTTCTGATGAGGCAATTCAGGGCATGCACATGTGCATAATACCAACTAAAGGACACTTTTGTCACATAGTTCATAATGAAGATGCCCAAAAATAACTACGTAGACTCTGATTCCTATCTTAACGGGATATGTTGGGTGCCTCTTTGAGTCCTGAGCCTAATATTTACATCCTTTTCACGTGATATCAAACTACATGGTCTTGTATTTTCATGGGACTTTAAACAATGTCAAATGAACTATGTGGGGTTTGATTACTATTTTCATAGGATACATAGGATGCCTTGTGGAGGGTTAATCCCATATCCAAGACACCATTTTCCTCCCTAGATGGAAATATACTCTAGAGAACCCAAACATGGATATAAACTAAATAATAATAAATAACCAAGATAATGATGGAGAACCTCTCACACACATAGTTGTTAATGTTCATACATAGTCTTAACAAATTTATTAACATAGGGGTAACTATTCTCACATTAGGGCCTAAGAAGGATTTCAAGAACATATATTAAAACTTTAATAGATCCTAGGAATATGAAATAATTACCTCCAAAAGGGTGTGATGAGCCCGACCTCCCATCCTCTCAACCAGGTTTATTTCTTAACTATTATTCGATTTGAAATTGAAAGGACCACCTACCTTTGGAAATCAGGTCCGAACTTAGTTATGGATGTAGGAACCAATGGGATTTTCCATTAAGGAAAAATATGGTAAAATAGATGAAAATGATTATGAAACCACCACCAATCACCCATAATAGAAAATTGATCTAAAAGCATTCTAGATTTTTTTTTGGAAAAAATGGTGAGCCTGATGTGAAATCTTTTAAATGTATCATCCATTTCGCATGGTAAAATTGATAGACTGCCCAGTTCCCTTTGGTCCATTTTTTTGTTTTGTATTTTTTTCAAAACCAAATTATGAATATGATGTTTTTTATATATGTTAAGCTATTAATAAAATAGGGTACCTACACTTTATCATTTAAAAGTGAAAGAAATTTAAACAACATCTACTACGATATATGATGTTGCACTAATAAGGTATCCTGTATCTTTAATAGGTTTTTTATGATTCCTTTCAACCAAATGGAATCTTAGAATGTGCAAAAGGATTCCAAATCCTCTGGAAAAGCTTCATTGGCCCCAAGGCCCCAACATAAATTCTCACTAACACTGCACATCTATTGCTAGTTGGTGAGTATCATGGTATAGGAGAACCACATAAATGGATCTATAAAAACATTGGAATTCGATCATGGAATCCACAAAAGGATGAATTCCCACTAACCGTCCTTCCCATGAAAGGCTGCCAAATATGAAGTGGACCTTATTTCCACATTAAATCTATTTAGGATATTATCCCTAGAGAATAACAATACATAACTTCTATAACTAAGGTAGGTGGATGAGTAAAATCACCATGTTATCTCAATAACTCGAAAGCCTACTAGGATTGTTCCCATCCATTATACTCATCGACAAGTGTTCATGATTGCACAAGGAGTTGTAGAGAAGGTTGTTCCTACCCCAACCGTACAAATTAGGGAATCCAAAAGGAGATCTCCCATAGTATATCCAAATAATACAACATACAAGAATGCTTATATCCCTATTATAACCAATATGTTTGAGTTATAATGGTGTATCCTGACAGTGGATAAAATAAACTATATATCATCACTAAATAGGAGCTTCTAACTTTATAATATCTTGACTTAGTGACTATGGAATCCCAAGGAGAAACCCATCCCACAGGGGTGGGGGAATATTTATCATATTTTACACTTGTATCATCTTCATCATTGGAATCAAACCCTAAATAGTACAATGGGTACTGATCCCCCCAAATAGTACTATGGGCATCGACCCTCCAAATGTTACTATGTGTGCCAACCCAACAAATTATGCTACAAGAACCATCCCACCAAATGAAATATCATATGTCGACCAGTCAAATAAGATACTCTATTGAGGAGGAACACCAGCCCGTTTATATATCCATAAATATGATATCCGTCAAATGTAAATAATTATTATCAAACCCAGACAATCACACTCCTTGGAGGTATAATCACACCATAATATTGTCATTTGAGTCACAACATGTTGCCCACCTTCTTCCTCCATAAGGGAAAAGAAGTTCTCAAAGGTATATTTAATACAATTACAAAAGTTATTATCAATGGTGTAGGTATTTTATAGGGAAATTCAATGAAGAATTTGGCTAGTGGTAGCAGCATATTTAGTCTTCGAGGACCATGTTGACACTCCTATCATCATCCAAAATCCCTGCCACTAATAGAGGAATGGTTATTATTAGGGATCCTTCTAGTTATCCCCTTGAGTATGTGATGTAAATTTCTATGGAGGAACATATCACTCAAATCTAGTGAAAGAACAAGGATCTCTAGGAAATAAATGTGGGATACTCTTGGGATATATCCTTTGGAATGAGGTACCAGAACCTTCCTATGAAATCCAACCTTTTAGTGAAGTTCTCCATCCCACTGGGGATGGGGGGATTTTCATTTTTCTCATCCCCTCATCTGGTGAAATCCATACATTATTCTATCTCACCTGATCCCATTAGGTTCATGGCATTTTCGTAATTTCACGACCCTTATTCCATAGGGATGGAGGAATTTCCTAATTTCCACCCCTCATCAGGGGTACTTCGGAAGCCATCCAACCTCAATCATTTCCAAAAAACCTACAGGAGAGTTAGGATCCTATAATAATCATGAATTATATGCATCAACCAAGGCCCCAAATACTTAAAAATCTACCCCTAAACCAATAAGGAAAATGGATCTGCATATCGGACTCCAAACTCGTCCAGGTTCCCACACTAACAGAGGTTTTGGTAGCATTTGGGAGAAACAGCATGGTTTCTCATCTCTTTAAGACATAAAAATAATGGTATATTACATCAAATAAAAACATGTCCCTATATACATTCATTATACCAAGGAAAATGGTTTGTTAAAACTCTTGTTGATAAAGAATCTACATGAGGTAGGGTTGGTAGTCTATGAAAACAACTTCCGCTACCACTGATGTCTCATTCACACAATAGGGAGGCGAATTTCAATTAAATACTATATTCATGAGCATATGGAAAGGGGTATGTTGGAAGCAGTAAAACCTAAATCCCACTCTAATCATGTAATAAATATGAATATAACATAATAGTTGTGTAGCAGAGCATGGTCCACATACCTCCCAATGATAGGTGACTATTTTTCAGAACGATATTGAACAATGAATATTACTTCCAAAGAAAATTTTCCCTAGGTATTTGGATTATTCCATGGATATTTATTTGGTTAAAATAATAGTAATAATGGAGCTGATTGAGTCAGGGTTGGTAGTCCATGAAAATTACTTATCTTACCAGCGATGTATTAAAAAAACAATAGATAGTTTATTTATTTTTGAATATTTTCTGGAGAAATAGGTAAATTATATCATAATAGAGTTATAATTTCATAGAACTCATGAAATATTCATAAGATTCATCCAATATCCATTATAAATATATCTCTCCTGATAGATTATTAACCATGTCCTAGACACATGACGTTAAACTTCATGACCACATCCTAGTCCCATGATGCTAAACTGCATGACCACATCCTAGTCGCATGATGCTAAACTATATGACAAAATCCTAGTAGCATGATGATTAAATGTACAACCATGTCCCGGTTTCATGATGCTACACTACAATATCATGTCATGATCTTATGATAATTAACTTGCATAATTCTTAGCTATATGACCATTTATTGGTCACATGATGATAAAAATGCATGATATGTTTGGGTCACATGACCTTAAAGTGAATGATACACCCTTTCTGCATGTCAATAAACTGCATGTAATACGTCCTAGACATAAGATGGTAATCTGTGTCCCATATTGATCTCAAGGAGACATCATCAGCATCAGGTTGAAATTAATATTTCTAGAAGTTCCACTGATAAAGTATAATATTAATCCCATTTATATCACAAAATCTCTAATACCCCTAGTCACCTAGTGAGGGAGTTATCTGATAATCCACCTCCATAGACACTCAGATATAGGCATCAAGGACACCTTGTTGAATAAAGAAAGTTGTGGACCAGAGGGAGAATGATCATATAACTAATAGTTCAAGCAATATCTACTATCATATCCAGGTAGTAAGCATGGGGCATTAAATGATTCATTCCCCCATAAATAAATCCCATTGGTATATTCTAGTGGAACAAGGAGTACAAGAATGAACATACATCCCCACTTTAATAAAATACATCAACCACTATATCCTGGAAGTGGAGAGCATGTTGAAATTCATTCCAATACATTCCTTATGAAGTGTCAGTACATTATGATAACAAGTGAGAGGATCTTCAGGTACATTCTAGTGATGATGTTGGTATAGTAATATATTTATATCATAATAGCTAGAGAAACACAACACAATTACAAATATAAATAAGTTGTTACTCAGGAGGATGTGGACATTCTTGCTCCCATCTATGACAATTATCCTCAATTTCAGGTAAAGGATGTGACATAGGGTCAGACTCATATCCCCATTCCAAATGGGGCACACTAAGTGAGAGAGGAACATGCCTTATGATAGGCTCATATTCCTATAAAAAAGATTTACGACATACTCCAAAGGCACAAGATTGGGCTCAGAACCCATTCCAACCGGGGCTCACTAGGTGAGAGAAGCACATGCATAAGGGCAGACTCATATTACTATAAAAAAAGTATAGATACATACCCCAAAGGTATAGGAGAATACTCATACCCCGGTTCAATTGGGGCTCACCAAGTTCTAGCGATACATGGCTTGATATAGGCTCACATTCATGTCATAAAAACAAGCGATATACTCCAAAGGAAGAAGACCAAGAACATATATTGGTCTCACTATGTGAGATTTAAACATGACTTAGGACAACCTCATATTACTTTCAATAAAGCTACTTGAAATATTATAGTATATTAAAATATGAGGATCATATCACTTCTCCAATTTCATAGGTCCGTCGGTATATCCAAACAAGGGATACATATTTAAACTAGGATCATACCCTCAAATCATCTAGGATTGACCTATATAGTCTAGAAACTACCCATAGGTATTCTCATATTCATACTAAAAATACAGAATCTCACCAAAATACTCCATCATTTTATCAATAGTGAGATGATGTCTCTACAACACCATATGGTTATCAACATATTCTGACAGCCATCATGGAGCATGATTGTATCCCTAATCAACCAATAAGTTGTGTCAATATATTCGAGTCACGATCTATAATGAGGCACATATTCCAAACCTACTCAATTTTAGTTTCCTTGAGTCTGTTCAGAACATATATACAACACCATAAGGGTCCCTCAACTCTTCATGAAAAGTAGAAAGATGAAAATACTTTCATAGTTCACATCGTACTAGTGTAGAGATGGATCACATGGACTATACTCCTGACATCCGACATGGTAAACCTCCCTATAATGATATCTATCTCCTAGATAAGGACATAATCCCCTATCCTATACACCTTCATGTAGATAAGTTCCCAAAACTCAAATACCTTCATATTTAAATGTACTCAAAACACCATGGTTAACCGTATATAGTTCCCTATAAACCATTTGTAATACTTCATCACAGCTCGGAGGTAACCTAGAGAGAAAACCTCTATTATCTAACCTATAAAAAACATATAAACCTAATGAAGAAGAGGATGACAAGTATATATGGAGAGAGTTATGCAGAGACAACCTACCAAACATGTACATGCCCATGGTCACCTCCAATTATGATATCCCAAATGGGTCAAAAAAGGGATTTCATGCTTTAAATTATCCATAACATGTAGGATAATTTTCATAGATCGAAGGATATACACCTCTCATATCCAGGATATGAGGGTCACCTCTAAATCATAAATACACTTCATTGTCAACTGGACATGGCCGCACTCCCTAAGGCCCGAGACCTAGGATTAGAAGATCATAAAAAAGGCCTATGGAATGTTGTATCTACATCATGAAAACACTTTGAATGACTAGAAAAGACATGTTAGAATATTTTATATAGAGATAGGGAAAATTTGAGTTTAATCCCATATGTCCAGGATTCTCATCTCCCTAGTGACAACATAAGAGAAAAAAATCATCTCCAAAATCTCTCTGTGACAACATCATCAGTACATAATGACAATGTATCTTCCCAAGGCCTATTTTCCCATGATATTGATATAGATTTATCTATATTATCCACCATTTTAGAAAAAGTTCTTAATAGAATCAAAGATTTTAGAAGAAGAGGATGACCTCAAGAACGCACCTCTCATATTTTAGGAAGGCATTTACACCACCATCAATGATATCAGACAAGTGAATTCTGGAATAGAAGAAGACTCACAACCTAGATTATTTAATGTTATCAGGATTCTATAGGATCAGGTGGTTTATATTTCATTTTTAACACATCATCTATATGTTTCCTCTTGTAATTATGAACAAATGATAAGGCTGGACCCTTATATTACTACACATCACCTAGTATTTCCGGATGACCATTGAGGTTTCTAGAAAATAGTCAAGAGAATAAAACCCTCTCATGATACTACATCTTGGCCAGATGACATTAAAATGAACTATATTTATTGGTCACATGATATTAAACAAAACGATACACCCTAACCGTATAATGTTAAACTACATGAGACATCCTAACCACATGACATTAAACTATATGGAATAATTATTGACAACCAAACTTTGAACTACATAATGTCTTACAACCTAGTTACATGAAGTTAAACTACATGATATATCTTGAATGCATGACATTAAACTTTAAGGAAATCATCCTTGTCATGTGGTGTTAAACTGGATGATACATCCTTATTACATGAAGTTAAACTACATGGAAGAATTCCACACGACATGATTTTAAATGGATTGGGGACTATAATATTAGCAACGATCCATTGCACATGATACAGATCTATATATAAGTGGAATGAAGTTCCCTATAGCTGTGTGCAAATAAAATCGACATAGGTAATCCCCCATTCAAGAATTACATGTAGATTTATTTCATCTATTACAGGATATGTTGTGATGCCTATATCTCCAATAATGTGTCCATCCATAATGTTTCTTTTTTCATGATGAGTCACCATCTTCCATACCACATGGTGTTAAGTTTCATGGCTGACGTCCTTACCAAATGACATTAAACTGCATGGTTGACTTTATTGATGTATGAAGTTAAACTATATGGTTTCCTAGAACTATATATAGCTTGTTACTCATTCCATTGGGATATATAGGGACACCTAGATCCAATATATTTTCCCATCCACTGCATGATACAAAATTTCCTCATCCTTTTCTTTATTTTACTCTGTATCGTGAAATAAACCTTTTCCACCCTTTTTTCCCACATCGATCATAGATCATGTTGTATTAGGAATATTGGTAAATTCTTCCCAACATAATTGAAACATTTCAACTCGTGATAGGGTTAGCATGGTCGTGGATGCAAGAGAATAAAAGGAACAACATACGTCCTCACCATATGACATTAAAATGAATGGTTGATGTCCCTTGCATGACATAAAACTATTCCCTACTGTGGGACTCACTTGAGAGGACCACTATCCTTAGTGTTGGTCTCCCATCATGGATCTATTAGAGAAGTATGTGTGTCTTAATTTCTATTATCATAGGACACATAGTGCTGGTTGGATATCCAATCCTAGGTCCACTAGCAATAGTCAATATGAAGAATTTCCCCCCTCTAAATATGGTTCTAGCCTGTGTAGAGAGTTTACCATTGAAAAAATACATGTGAATTGATTCCTATCATATCAGGATACTTAGTGATGAACAGATCTCCATTCTTGGGTCTAGCTACAATAATCAACTTGAACAATACCCCCTATACATATGGGTTAGATCTTCTTGGAGATTTTCCCATTAATGAACTATTTTTGGATTTATTCCTTTCATAAAAGGTTAAGTAGTGATGCTATGATCTCAAATCATGTATCTAACTAGAAAAATCAATAATAAAAACTCACCCTATTCAATTGGGTCAAACCTGCATAGAGAGTTTCCCATTTTAGAACTATGTGTGGCTCGATTCCGGTCATCATAGGATACATAGTGACACCTAGATACCCAATCTTGGATCCAACCATAGCATAAAAATCTGCCCTCCCTGTGTATAAGTGAATCCTAAACTGGGATCCTTTATAAAAGAACTACCATTGGATTGAATCCTATCACGAGATTCCCAATCATGGGTCCATCCACAGTGATCGAGGAGAACAATATCCGTCTCTTCATATGAGTCAGACCTGTATGAAGAGTTTCATATTTAAGAACATTGTATCGATATTTTTTTTCCATTACAGGATATGTAGTGACATTTAGATCTTCATTATTGGGTTTAACTACAACATATCAATGGTAAAGATTCACCCCTTACTACATATGGTATGAACCTATGTAAAGAGCCATCTTAGACCCTATTTTATACAGCCTAGTTGGCTGCCCATTTTCCCCTTATTCCACACACCAATCATGGATCATGTGATCTTAGGGAACTTGGAAAGATGATCTGGCCTATGTGATCAAGAGACACCTGATATTGGTAAAAAGTTCCCTAACACATAACATTAAACTACAAGTAAAACATCCTTATTGCATGATGTTAAACAAAATAGAAAGGAAATCAACCTCATCAAATGATATTAAACATTATGGAAAACATCTTTGTCTCATGAAGATAAACTGGAGAACAAATATATCCCCACTACAAGAAATTAAAATGTCCAGTCTATCCCCCATCATCATTTCTTTTTAAAGGACTATAAGATCTTGACCCTCTTAAACTAGAGTATGAGGTTATTTCAATATCATTCAATCCCCTGAACCCATAAATAACACTTCATTTCTTGAAGGCCTAAAGTTTCCATAAACCATTCATTTGCCATGGAAAGTAAAAGATAACTCCCTATTTGACCATGATAGGAATGCACAATGTCATTGAACTACCATTAAGAGACACATTGGACTTACAGGAAGGGATTTATAATCCTTGTGAGGATGATGTCACCATAGAAGAACTGAATACTTGAGGGTGTTCTGGGCCACCCCCAACATGATTTTCCTATATCATTAATCATTTCCTAAGATCCTGGAGCATTTCCATACAAAATTTTATTCTCCCTCTTAGAAATATGTTAGAGTACTCTTGACCTGGGTATCCTAATTATATTGTTTTGTAACATTCCCCTCATACTAGATCCATGTGTGTCATGACCTCAAACTATATGCACTTTGGTCAAAGTTCTAGGAACATAAAGTTTAGCATTTGATGGTCTAAATTGAAAGACCATGAACTATTTATGAAAGAGACACAAAATAGGTCAGGCTGAAAACCTGCAAAGGGAGGCCAAAGAAAAATTCATATTTCCTCACACTAAACCATTCATATCAAGGGTTTAGGGAAAATTTATAGAATAAATCAATAGATAAAAAATCTCACAAGACCCACTTCTGGCCCTAGTAAAAGCTGATCCATGCCCTCTGGACCCCCTAGTCCAAAAAAATATAGAGTAAGGATTTTTTTACATCTCCTCACAATGATAACGTTTTCAATAGGTGGCAACATGACTTTTAAGGTTCTCGAACCTCTCTTTAATGTTATTATTATTCATAAATAAAACTTTATGCCTCAAGTTCCTTGATTTGGCATAACCTTCCATGACCCTGGGAAAGGAAAATAGATCTCTCTATTTGAACAGGATATATATACATAAGGTCTTTTACATAGTAACTTGATTTATATTATCCCTACAGGAGGGGATTTATGATCATTGTGATCCTAACATCACTATAGAAAAACTCATCACCTTAGAGTGTTCTGGGCCATCCCTGACTTGATTTTCCCATATCATTACTCATGAATCTAGAAAATTGGACCATGATTTAGAATCTTCATAACCAAACTATTCATGTAGATTCAACATCCTTGATGATACATCACCATTTATTATACCATTTATCAAATATGTAATGTGACATTCCATTCCTAAACATTTTGATTACACACACCATGTGACTCGAAAACACATGGCATTCCAAAAAAAAATCTAAACTACCATAAAGTTCCAGAATCCTCCATGGATTGCCTTTACACAATATCCTAATTCACCATCCAAATGTTTGAGTCTTTAGAAATATTTCTTGGACCATTGAAAATTGTGTGTATCCCATTTAATTGACAATTCATTTAATCCCCATTGACTCATGCATAAGGGATTATAAACTCCCAACTAGTGTAATATCCTCCTTGTAGGAAAGGAACTCTAATCCTCATGAGCTATGATGACACCATAGAATTTTTCCTCACCTTAGGGTGTTTTAGGTCATCATTAGTATGTCCTTATGATTTCATAATCATCAATTCAAACTCATAGACATGTGAATTACATAACCCATATTCCAACTATACAAGTATACTTTTCTTCCCTAATATTTTATCATCAAAAAATACCATCATCAAAAACATTAATAGACTATATAAAAGAGTATGGAAACCTCTGTTTGACCATGTTAGCGATATATATGGGATTTTACCTACAAACTAGAGGCATCTCCTCATAGGAAAGGAACTCCAGTACTCATGAGATATGGGAACACCGTGGCATAACTCAACAACTTAGGGTGTTTTGGTTCATCCACAACATATATGAACCATTCTATATTCATAGATTAGGACCTAGAGGAAAAAAATTAAACTTCATGTCATCTCATGGTCTGAGGTATTATACTATAATCTTCTAGTAGAAGAAGGTCATAGCTAGACAACTTTAAATAACTTGCAGCCGAAGTTTTGAGCTAGAAGACTCTAATATACCATCAACATAAGTTATAAGTGAGAAGACCCTAAACTACAACTATAAAAGGTCCAAGATAGAATTCCATAAATGATATCACAATAATGGTCTAGTTGAATGACCTAAAAAAACAAATCAAAAGAGACACAATGATTGCTAAGATGAAAAACTAAAAAGGGAACCCTAGGAAAATTTTGAGACTCAGCTCAATAGACATGCACTTAGTGTGTTACAGGAAATATTGAGCACTCATACAATGTAAAAGGAATAAAAATTTTCCTATTGAAAACTCAAATGAGGGAAGACTGAGAAAACCAAATTCCAAACCTTCTAGGTCTTCTACTTTATGAATTTTAGGAAAAATTTAGGGAAATTAAATAGAGAATATATGAATATTTTTGGGATAAATACCTATCCCTATAAAAAATCAAGATATGGTCACTAAGTACACTAACATAGGAACAAAAGTAAGTATTATCTCTTTGGGTCCTATAACAAATAAATATTATCCTTGTAAATCAGGTGATATCAAGAAAACTGGTGTATGTACATTAATGAGAAATCTTATGTCGATGGGCATTTGTGATTATTTTCAAGAAAAATATGTCATGTGTTGAGAACTCAAATCCATGAATTTAGGTTTATATGGTATTATATAAAGTATAAGTATCGTTGATGATCTTTGCAACATATCCATCAAAACATAGTTCTCTACATGGGTTTTCATCACAAAATAGTGACATTCCCAATCCAGTGAATGATCATGAACTATTTGAGGACATTAAACATAGAGTTTATCATCTTTGAACTTATTTTCTATAAGAATGTACATGATTTTCACAGGGTTTTATATTATAAATACATATGGATTGATTCCCTTTTCAATTGGATACATAGACATGTCCATGACCCTTATCATGGATCCAACTTTGAGTTCCTTTCAATCAAATCCCTCTTCCATCTTGGTTTTTTTACATATTCTACATTTAGGGTATCTATTCCCCATAACAAGGATACTTCCTATCATGGATTTATCTAATCACTCATTGTTTGGAATCTATACTTTATATCACCTAAAATCCCTCAGTCAACACCCTATGGACAAATCCTCTCGTAGTTCTCAATATGAAATTACATTTAGTGTTCATATATAAAACAAAGTGTTATATATTTAGCATATAATTAGATTCTTTTCATCCCAAATGAATCTAATTCTATGGGGGTGGGGGATTTTTTGAAACCCATAATTGTGCATCATAAAATATTCTATTAAGGATTTGAGAAGTGTATAGACCATTATAATAAAATTCGCGTTAATTTTACGAAGGAAATGAAGGTAGAATTATTGAAGGGAATTAGGTGAGAATGAGTACATTTTAATTATTCATTATAACTATTTTATTTTTTATAAGTTCTCATGGGTTACCTTAGAAAGAAATATCCAACTGGGATAAGCAGTTGACCATATAATGTAAGGGAACTTGTGAGAGTCCCCTCAAACAAGCCTTGGGAGCCTTCCAACTATCCAACCCTGTATCTATAGTGGGTGCACATAGATCATACGGTGTGCTCATGGGGTGAATGCAAGTATGCCTAGGTGGTCTGTGCAATGGGAGGGTGTAGCCAGTGAGGGAATGGTGTAGGTATTGCGGGTGTTGGCCCTACTGATAGCTTGAGGAGATACTACCATGGAATCACTTATTAAGCATGCTCCATATACCGGCGAAATTTATGTGGGATAAGAAGTATCATGGGAACTATTCAGGCATTAAAAACATATACATAGAACATAGTTTATATGATACAGTTGATCCTAGACATAAGATTAGTTGTAGCTATCTTCTTCATGATTCATCATTCACAAGATCCACCTATGATCACGTGGGAGGTGACATCCAACACCCTGACACTCTAGTGCTATAAATGACCATCCATCTTTTATGATCAAACCAAGGTACCCAAGACTCACTCAAAATCCATAAGGAATGCATTCCACTTCATTTTCTTAAATTCAGTGCTTTGGGATAATCATGATATGATTTAATATCACATGAATCCATTAAGGAGAACCATGATAAGCTATCAAAAGTAGGGCGATGATGATCATGCGAGATAGGCTAACATCACCGTGGGATAAATACCAACAACATGATCGTGTGATACCACTACATGAAGATAAACCAATCATTTTAAGTCCTTGGATCAGATCATGGAAATCCTCAATGGATATCAAGAATTCCTTCATGCAAGTCTATCTCGTGGAAAGATGATGTTGATCATGAAAACCTACCATCACCTCTTTCAAGTTCACACAACATGAAAATCATTAAAAGTGGAAATAAAAAATGATTCCTCTTCATATATAAAGTCTTAAATCCAATAAAAAATACACACACATGCGGTGGGTGGGGGGAGAACTGTGGATAAGAATAGTGGATGAAAAAAGAGAGAATGTGGTAGGTTCCCACCTTTGGAAGAATCTCCCAAGGTGATCCTGATAATATATCACATTATACCTTGAATATCACACAATAAAATCATAAATTAAATATCTTGCGACTCCAAAAATTGATTTCTAGTTTGTGCAAGTTGTTCAAATGATCATGTGATATTTCACTAGTTTCATGATCCCTCCAACAAAACCTTCTTCCACAAACGCGACACCAACATGAATCCCTATTTCAATTTGGAAGAACCCTTCAAAAAATACTATAAGAGATCATGATATCACATTTTGATCATACAATCTCAGTTATTCAATTCACATAGAAGGAACTAACATGTGACTCTTTTCCATAAAGATTTTACAGGATGGACCCTCTGATCATGCGATGCCTCTATTTGGTTGTAAAGAAAAATACATTGGGCATGTAGGATTCCCTTGATGATTCCCATAGTCATACACCCATAGACATGAAATCCTATATCCAATCCCTAGGGTGTGAGACGATTATGTATAAATAGTCATCCATATTCCCCACACACTATGAGCTATCATCCACATGTGTGGTATCAACATGAATCCTCTTCACATATTGGGATAACCCTTCACATGAATAAACAATAGATCACATGAAAAATTGAGAATCATGCGATGTGATAATGTGGGAACCCCTTGGAATTCATATAAACTCATGGAGATTCCCTACTTTTATCATAAAAACCCTAGGAGGTGTGTATATGAAGTCAACCATTGGCCATGCACTCATCTTCCCATGAAAATTGTTGTTTATGTAGCTGTAGAAAGATCTATTTGGACATGAAACTCCAATACATGGATGTGTGAGTGATCCTAAACACATTTACAAGACCCCATCATGTGAATCTATTAAGATCACATGATCTTAAGACTCTTAACTAGTCTTGTAAAGCCTTTATATGGCCTTAGACATGTCACTTTGATCAAGAGAAAAACCTTGGAAAAGGCTCTTTGATAACATGAATAGCCTTAGACAATTCAAGATGATTATGTGATAGCTTATTCATATGTTAAAAATTTTATATGATTTCCTATGGACATGCATATTTTTCGTGAGAAGAAATACAAGACAATGAACATGGATCATGAAGAGATATCTTGGAGAAGTTAGTTGATCATGTGAAGGTGTCCTAGACAAGTCTGGTTGATCATGAGACAACATATGGACATGTAAGTTGATCATGAGAATACATCCTAGAAAAGTCAATTTGATATTTCAAAGACAACCTGGACAAGTTATTTGATCATATGAAAGATCATGGACATGTCAACTTTAATCTTGTAATTAATCTAGTACCTGCCACGAAGGAATTCCTATATATGTCTCCTATATTAGACCGATCCCCTGGACAAGTCTAGTTCAAAATTAGAATATGACTAGTAGGAAATTGTAGTGTCCAAAAAATTCAGAAATGTAAAGGAAAACACTCCTGTATGTTGGGTGAATAAAAGAAATACAAGTTGGATTTAAAATTGAGAAGAAACTTGAAGAAATCAAATTTTGCAAAGGGATCCAGCCTTACTGTGTACCGATTACCAAGAAATGTTTGCAAAGGGAATAAACCATGAAACACTGGTACACAGATGGCCTATGATGTGCTGGTCCATGATGCGTTGGCCAGTGAACAAAACTGTTCATGGTGAATTTCCACCCGCAAAACAAAGCTGCCACAAACCATTTTCATTGGTGAGAATTTGACAGAGGTACACCCTGCACACCATCTCTACGAACGATGTGGTTGATGGATGGGGAGAAGTCAATGGAATCCTGCACCTCCCTAAATCATAGTTTACTAAGTTATCCACATGACAGATTTCCTATATGGGATTCCACAAAAGGTGTCATTTGAATCGCAGATACAGATTCCCCAGTGCTCTATAAAAGGACCACCTGGGGAATTGAAAGAGGAGGGGTTGAAGAAGATGGAGAGATAACTCTGGGACAAGTGAAAAATGGATGATGAAAATAGAGGATGCAGGAGAAATTTATCTTGCACCCAAAACAATTCATGGGACTCAATCTCGTATATGAATTAGTTAACAGATTCCATCCCACGAATCATATGTAGAAAGTAGTTTGTGGGATTCCTCCCCACAAACCATAATTATAAGAACCTCTAAAACCAACCAAAAAATAAATAAAAATAATATAATAAATATGGGTCACAGACTCCCTATACATAATTAAGTACATGGACATGCATTGGAAGAAGACAGTTCACATCCAACTTGTATCCGACCAACGATTCGTGGAAGCTACTATGCCGAAAACAATATATGTACCATCTTACATGGAAATATTCTATGTGAACAACATCCTTCACTGATAGAAAGTTCATGTCTAGCTCATATACATACACTCTTACATGGCCAGCTCCAATGCAGACAACCCTCTGTGGAAAACTGTTTGTGCCCACCAGTACATACCACGGGGGCTGCGCCCCTGCACCCCTGCTTGGGATCATCATCGGGCTGTGGTCCTGGCCCTTTGGGATGGTCCCTTTGCTACCCTCACTAACCCCCATTAAAAATGGAGGGCCATACCATCAAATCTTCGGGAAGAGTCCATGACATTTTCCATTGCACCCTTATGCTGCCCAAACATCCATCCCTTTAATACCACAAGAAGAGACATTCCTCATGCACCTCCTGAAAACCTTATCACCCACCTTCTATGCCAACTTGACCTAGAAATCCATTTAAAATCTCAAAATGTTTCTTAAATTTACAAACACATCCTTTCCATCCATCAAACTATGTGTCTCTGGTGATTTCAGATCCTCATAAACCTCCATGCCCATCAGAAGTGGAAGTCCAATGTCCTGAAGACACCTTTTTTTGATTAAGAACATCATACCCCAATGGATATACATATGTTTCCTACAAATGGTCGTCAACCCAAGGAAAATTCTTCCTCAGGAGATTCCTTTCCTTCCTCTGTACACCTCAATGGCTTCCATTCCCCATATCATTTCTCCTGATCTGAGAATCCCTAGAGTCACACTTTACACTTTCCTTCCCTCTCATGTTAGAGGAATTTCAAAACATCCCAGCCCAATTACTGTACCTATAATCATGGATTCAATAACAAATGGTCCAAAATCTATGATCTTAAATTGTGAGTTATCATCCTGACCACATGACATTAAACTGTACAAAATTAGTCCATGAAACACGACATTAAACTATGATTCCATCACCCAATCTATATTACTTTAAACTATAGTATATTGGGCAATTTTATATCTTCATAAACATCCTCTTCCATCAAAAATGGATATTCAGTGTCATGAAGACACCTCTACTTGATTATTCACACAATGCCCCAAAAGCTCTGTATATGTTGCCTATAAAAATGAAATGCCAACAAGAGACAAATTCTTCCTCACGAGAGGCCTCTCCTACCTCTATAAACCTCAATGGTTTCCATGCCTCATATCACTTCTCCTAATCCAAAATCCTCCATAACCATGGTTTACAAATTCCACCCCTCTCATGTTCAAGGCACATCAAAACATCCAAACATGATTTTCCTCCAGTTAATCATGGTTTCTATAATAAGTGGTCCTCATCTTATGACCCTAAACTACAAGAACCCAAATAGTTTTATCCACATGATGTTAAACTATATGGAACTCATCCCTACAACATGATATTAAACTATGATTACATCATCCAAGATTTATGACTTTAAACTGTAGTATACCCCATATGACATCTCAAGGGAACTCATCCTTGGGTAATCCCCTAGCCTTTTGTGATAGGTTTCACCCTTTACCCTCTTCGCCTCAGCTCGGGATGTGCCCAGATAGATCACAAAGATTTTACTATCCTATATATCAATACGAGTGAGGGATAAATGCTCAAAACCCATCCCTCTCTCTTGAATTTAGTACCATCTATCAGTATATGATGTAGTGAATGCGATCATCATATCTTCTACCTCTTCTTTCTCACACTTAGCATGACTCATGTGGGCTTAGAGTTTGGTGGTAATCATAACATCCTCATAGTTACAACTAATGGGCCTCCACCTAGGTGTAACCCCCAACCAAACCTTCAAATCTTCATGATTCAAGATCCTCGTCATGATTAAAACAAATAGGAACTACCAATAAGGTAAGTCCCTAATCTTTCATGAGCCGACAAGACCTCCAATGTCATCCCAAATTGAAAGGTTCATCACTCCATGCCCTCACCCACCTTCACCTCATCTTCTTCTATCGTAGGCCTGGATTCTCCCATCAATGGGAGAAAAGGTGTCTGAATTTTTGAATCTCTCATATCCTCTTGTTTCTCACACCGAGTATGAATCACACGCGGTTAGATATTTGTGATGATTACAACATTCACGCAATTAACACCCATAATGAACTACGAGAACTCCGATTCTTATTCAATCCAGGATATGTAGGATGTATTCTTGAAGGTCTGAGCTCAAACAGGTTTCCCTTTCAAAAGGGTTAACCCAATCATGTTCTCCTCAAATGGGAAGCTTCCATGTGTAATCCCCAACCCACAATGAACTACGATAACTCTGCTTCCTATTCAAACTAGGATACGTAGGACGCCTTCTTGATGGCCCAAGCTTAAAAGGGGTTCCCATTTGAAAGGGACCACCCAATCATGTTCTCCTCAAATGGGTAGCTTCTATGTATAAGCCCTAACCCAACATGAACTATGAGAACTTTGATCTTGTTCAAACTAGGATACTTAGGATGCCTACTTGAAGGCCTGAGCACAAAAGGGGGTTCACTTGCAAAAGGGTTCACCCAGTCATGTTCCCTCAAATGGGAAGCTTCCATGGGTAATCCCCAACTCATCATGAAATATGATAACTCTGATTACTGTTCAAACCAGGATACATAGGATGCTTGATTGAATGATCAATCTCAAAAGGGGGTTCCCCTCCAAAAGGCTTCACCCAGTTATGTTCCCTTCAAATGGGCAGTTGCCATGCCTAAGCCCCAACCCATCCTGAACTACAAGAACTATGATTCCTATTCAAAATAGGATATGTAGGATACCTTCTTGAAGGCCCGAGCTAAAAAGGGGTTCCCTTTCAAAAGGGTTCACCCAATTAGGTCCCCAAAAAATGGGCCTCCTCCCAGGTCCAAGCCCCGAACTAACCGAACTATGTGGGCCCTGATTCCTCTCTAAAAGATATGTAGGAAGCCCATATTATGGGTCCTATCCCAACATCAAACCACATTACATCCCTCTTTTATGATGATAAACTCTAGAGTGTCTTATTGCATGGATTAGGTCAGCGTTTCCTCCCCAACATCAAATCCATGTATATCCATGATGATCCTACAAACCAGGGGTATCCCATAGATACACTCTTCGGGAATGAACCAAGGATTCATGAACATAATAACACAGATTAAATCTAGAAGAGAATCCTGGAATAGGAAATAATTCCCCCAGAAGGGTATGATGAGCCTGAACTCCCATCCTATCGACCAATGGAGTCCTTAAGTGTCATTGAACAAATCGTCATCCAATAAGCACCTACCATTGGAAAGTAGGTCCATGAATCATGGATACCAGGGCCGTTGGGTCGTTTTGGTTCCACAAATAAACCCACTGGAGACCATCTGACGAATTCATATCCTAAGAGGACTGATTTCACAAATACTTAACCCCATGAAATCACCCAATGAGACCACTTGATTGTGGAACCTTCTTCATAATAAGGATGGGATAAACTACCCAGTCCCAACATGGTCAATCCAATTCCCCCTAAATGATAACAATACAGATCGGGTCAAAAAAAATATGGTGACGAGAAGGTCTCTATAATAATGGATAAATGCTCGTTATCCATCAGACCATTTTGTTGTGTTTTCCCCAAACATAAAAATGCACTGTCTTAGAGAAAAAAAAGGTGAAACCAACATGAATCCTCAACCAAGGTGGCATTTATACCCCACTCAATCCCCTTCACCTCAAAAAAAGTGGAAGGGGGCTAAGCTGAATCATTAAATATGAAGAGATTCACCTTAGTGATCCTGCAGGCAGACTGGGCCCCGATGAAGAGAAGGAACCCCTCACCAACCCAGTTTCTTCATCATTGGGTATCCAAAAAACTGATTAAAGAGTACCACTAAAATGATACTCCCCCATAGTGGAGGCCATAAGACAAGCCCTCTAGACTGAAAAATCTTTCCAGCCACCTCCTCAGCCGCGACTGGCACCCCAACACAAGGTGGCCCCAGTGGTCATCTCAAACTATTTCGGGATCATATCCATGGAGCGTGAAAAAAATTAACTCCCTTATCTTAGGGAGGTATATGAAGTCTACGTTGATGACTTCATCCCAACTATGTTGGGGGTCTAATTCAAGGATCCATGCTAGAGAGCGTCACCGACAGAACCACATGATCAAGTATCCTCACTCTGAAGAGGATCTTATGCTGAGGGAACCTACTGAATTACAAAAGTAATGGGACCCTTGGGCCGCCCAAAGAGGGTGGTAGACATGAAATCAAGAACAAGATATCACCCTGATTCCTAAGGAGGAACTCCTACATACAAATATGACAACATTCAATGTGCAAACATACAACTCTTCCCCCTTCACTCAAGACCACTATAGAAATAGGGTGGCATAATACATGCATGATCACATGCCTTCCATTACCCTCCGGTCAAACTGTGCAGAAAAAGTAAAAAATTATAGGAAGATGAAGACATCTGCTGATACATAAGAAGCCTATCATCTAAATAGGATGGAAACCAGCTATAGGAAGGCACAAATACCAGCTAATGTGTATCAAGTGCGCCATCCAAATAGGGTGGAAAGAAAATTTTAGCAGAGTAAAATTTCTACAGATGCATACAAAGATCGTGAGAGAAATACAGTGGAAACAGAGAAGATAAAAATTCCTTCTCATGAATATGAATCCCACCAGTCAAATACAGTGGAAACTGAAGAAGAAAACTTACAGAAGACTCATTTTTTTATCCTGGCATAGGATAATTTCCAGTATCTACTGGAAACCTATGGAGGATTGGAGAAGGCATAAACGTATGCTCTAAAATCATAATGGTCCTTCATACCTGCTCTAACCAAATATGTATCTCACCACATCTTTTAAATGATGGAAGATCAAACCTTGATTCCAGACCATATCCTCTAAACATGCCAAGATATCATTGCATCGACAGAAAAGTCAAGGAACTAGTCCCAAAAACTGATTTCCTTGAACGAAATGACTTACTTGGAAAATGGGTTAGTCACTCTAGAGTGGTTAGGCATCACTGCTCCAGTCCAAGATGATCGATGAAAATATCCTGCAATACACGGACAACTGGTTAGGGAATAAATACCCGTACCAATTAGGGGATGCCAGTCCAACATGGTGGTCACTATAGGGAGGACATATATCCCTACCAGAACTCAAGATGTCCGTCGGTGAATCCCAATGGCATCACGGGAACCAAAAAAATAGAGACCTGTATATGAAGGTCATTACCAATAGTTGAAATCCATAGTTACCCATAAGAGAGTACCCAAAAAATTAATTCTACCAAAAGGAATCATAAAATGAAGAGCACGTACATTATTCTGCTCTGCTAGAAGATGGAGTTCTTGAAACCATAGAGCATATATCAATAAATGATCAAGACCATGTTAGTCCGTTACTAAATTATGGAAGTTGCAGTAGTAGTTGCAAAGACCCTCCTGCAATGTTTCTATGAGAAGCTCTGAAGTTACTCCACATAGCACCCACGAGGGCTTACCCTATGGGCCAAGAATGATCGATCATGATATCTTATCTCCTGATGCATGTCAGGGTAGCCCTCCCCCTGACCTTAAGATCAAAGAGCAAGAAGGTCCTCCCCTTACAGTTATCTGCCCCGATGGTCCTCCCCAGGGTATACATTGCAGACATGCTTCTCCTTACAGTCAGACGTCAAGTGAAAATGGTAGTCCTTTCCATATAGACAGCCATTGAGAAAGTCCTCCCCACAATGGTATTTTTGTAAAGTCCCTCCCTATAGAAACAACAAGCAATGATAAGGTCCTCCTCTCATTGCAGTACATCCTGAAGTCCCTCCCCAGTATGTAAACTACATAAATTATCCCTTTAGCAAGATATCAAGATATGACAGCAGTCCTCCCTATCATAGTAGGCATCGAGAAGGTCCTCCCCTTAGTAACACCACACATAAAGAAAGTCCTCACCTCACTGTAGACCACCCTGAAGGTCCTCCCTAGGGTATAATCCATAAGGAAACTCCCCATATTCAAAAATAATGTTGCAATGGTAGCCCTCAAAATTGGAGCACTAACTGCAAAGGTCCTCCCCATAATCAAAATTCCCACTGGTAAGAAGGCCCCCCATGCCAAGAAAAATGTGAGAAAACCCTCCTACACTGAGGAGGTCGAAAAAATGGAGTTATACATGTCAAAAAATCTGTCTATGATGAGTGATATCCTTTCTCAACTAGAGGACGATCTAGGGACACACTCATCTTTCAAGCCACCCCCGTGCCGCTCACATATCAATGAGGCTCCTACCAACCCAGATTCTTGGAATAAAATAATTAAGTAGTCAAGTTGGGCATATCAAGTAGAGGAGTCTCCGAAAGAACAACAATAGGATATGTTTCTCATGAGAAGACTACTAGCTAAGGATAATATACCAGTGATGTATTGGCCCATGAACAATTATCACTTCGACATAACAAGGGAGTTGTCTGAGGAATGTATTCATACCATTCACCTCAATATCTAGATGACTCTTCACCACTTAAAATAAAAGTTCTTTCCCTATGAAGGGTATGCAGACCATATCAACATATTAGGAGAGAATCCTCGTATAATTGAGCAAGAATCCATTCTATCTGTATGGTGACCACAATCAGAAAGGTGAAAGAAAATCCTTGAACAAGATTTCTTCCACACACAACAAAAGTTACGTTGCCTCATCGGTGACGCCCTGTTTGGAGTTCATATTCTGGGATGGGGAGAACATTGAGCTCTATACTTCACACCATGTCCTGTCTAGTAGACCTCATTAGAAATGACATCTTGCAATGTAATTACCCAATGTAAAAAATTAAATGAAATCCCTGCTTAGGAAAGATGGAATAGTTAACAAAATCCAGCCTCAAGTAAGTCTCAAAAGTCTCAGGCCCAATGAGATCAAGCCAACAGAAATCTTCTGAACCAGTAAACCAAGAACATCCAGCATGCTTCTTGCCTAAGGGAAGCTAGCCAGTAAAAAGTTCTCATGTCTTCAAAATCCAATAAATCCTACGTGGAGCCATCACTATACTCAGATCACACCTGCACGGGAGTTCATAAAATCAAAAAGTTTTCAATAGTGGTAGCTACTGCCGTAATATGGGAACATCCCCAGCCCACAAGTATGGGGGCATTTTTAACTCAAAATTAGCCCATAATACAAAAAAATATAGCCTATAGTGCATCAATAAAAGAACATGAGAAACCCCAACCTATAGGGCCAAGGTCATTTTTACCTCAAGTTCCTGCACAATGGATGTCTGTCTTCTCCTATCTGGGAAGAAAAATGAGCAGAGAGGTCACCCGTTCAACCCCATCTTGCGGTTCATACCCTTTGGGATGAAGGCATATTGTGAGGTTAGAGTAGGGCTCCCTTCAAGTAGATCTACACCAGGAAACCTGATGAATACCATAGAATGGAAGGAGAAAGTCCAACAAAGGATGCAAAAAGATATCCTACCATTTGGCACCAGATACACCACCCCTAATGCGGTATGAATCACTGAACATCGTGAATGTCAGCCCCACAAATATTATAGGAAATGATACAAATAGAGATTATTCAAGAGAAGATGGTTCCTTTTTGGAGGCGTCCCACACCGTGATTGATGGTGTGAATACCTAGAACTAGAGAGCTGCCCTAAATTTGGGTGCACCCTCAGAAAACCCTTTGTTACCTCCCTCAAGAATCCCAAATAATAAGAAGAATAAATCACAAGTCATATCTGACCCACCTCCTCCTCCCCCTGAGAATGTATACCTCACATGCTAGGAAAGAATCGCCAATAATTAGGAAGAAATGAAAGAGTTTAGGTGAATCAATGAAAATCTACATCGAGGGGGACATCTTTCCAGATTTGTTCCCCCTATAGAACGTCAATAGGTGTTCCCAGAAGAGGTGCCCCTACCACAAGAACACATCATAGTAAATGGATTTAAGCTTAGATGCTCATCCAATATAGCACTAGGACCATCAACATACTTGAATCCAACCCTAGAAGGACATAAAGACTTTCCTCTATAGTGAAAACAACCGTTAGAAAATCCAGAGAACTTAAAAAGGATACCCACGACTGGGTATATGCCCCACATAATTTTAGTGCCATCATGTTTATATTTTACCCCTTATTCACTTAACAAATCTCAAGTATAGTAGGATATGCATCAAGGGATCTTGAATACCATCAAGCAACTAACAACTCGGCTAGAAGCTATGGAAGGGTGATGCACTCTAATAAAACCAGAGCGCAAACCCTACCCTGATTGAGTGAGCAATGTTCTGCAACCACCAAACATCGAGAACCCCATATTCCCAGTGTTAAATGGTTTGGGGGACCCAAAACATCATATAATTTACTATTCCTCTTACTATAACACCATGATGGGAACCTTGGAGTAGCAGGAAGTACTAAAACTTAGGTGCTTCATGAAAACTCTACAAGGTTCAACCTTTGTATGGTATATTAGCTTTCCATCCAACTCAATAACAGCTTGGGGGGACCACTGGCAATAGTTTCACTTCCACTTCAGTTCAAAATTGATTAATATAAAGGTTAATGATCTCATGAACTGCAAGCCAGGATATAATGAAAGAGTTTCTGAATTCATTTCCAGATGAAAGTGCTCGACTTAATCCCTGAACTGGGACCTCCCCTAGGATGAAATGATCCCTATGTCCATCGATAATCTACGTGATGAATTGAGAACACCATTCATCCTAGTGAAGTACACAAGTGGGTTCCAAGATTTCTCCCTAATTTCCCAAATGATAGAAGACTCACTACTGAAAAACAATCTCAAGCCCTTGGTGGCCTCATCATCCCTAGGAAAAAGAACGAGAAAAGATGAAGTGGCTTATTTCATGATTAATCCACCCCAACACTATCTCCAGTTTCTAGGCCTCCACTAAACCATGTAGGACCACCTAGTCCCCAATTGCCACCGCCAGCTCGGTAAGATGAGTGATGAGGTGCTAAAATAAATAAGTTGGAGGAACAAAAAAATAAAGTCTACTCGTTCCAAGATGACCAAGTCTGCGATTACTTCATAGCCTCTAGGAATTAAAACTTTCTACAGCTACCGAATCCAAAGATATCCAATGAAGTGGGTCTCAACGACTGTCCAAATTATTGTCCCTATCACCGGATAATAGGGAACACCATCCAGGAGTGATTCATCTTCAAGGACCTCCTGTAAAAGATAGTGGATTATAGACAAATCAAGTTGGGTCCGCCACAAACACAAGTGGCGTATGTCTCCTCCTTAGACCCAAGATAGGAAGAGGAATGTAAAATAGTCAACAACAAAAAGGAGAAAAAATTTGACTCTTGGATGAATCGAAAAATAGTCAATTGAGCTCATGGAATCCTCTAAGAATAGTTTAAGCAACCAACCATGCCCATGATAGCTCCTGATACACACAACTATCATCCTTATCCCCAAAACCCTATGAAGGCCAAAAGGGTAGTAAGTAGGAGAAATAAGATGAGCCGACAACAAATCCAAAGCCACTCTTGACACTTTCAGACTTCATGTTAGTAGACTTGAAACAATAGGCACCGCCCCACCAAACCGGATAATGGGCACCACCCCGCCATATGGGACAATAGGCACCACCACCACCAAACAACACTATCAGAAGAAGACATCCAAACTGATGCATTTTTAGATCAAGAACTGATCTTCAGCTCCATTAGTTTCATTCAATTTATGGACTCTTTTTTGATGGATACTATAGACATGAACTCAAATTCCCTGCATCCAACCATATAGCCGGAGGAATAGTCCGCAGAGGATGAGGGTTTCTCGGAAGACATTATCATGGGAGGAATGAAATTCTCAGCCATGCCTTGAATCAAACTATTAATGTTTCAGAAACTCATAGAAGATCCCTCTAGTAGGCACAATAAGAACCGAAGTGTTTCTCCTCCCCCACCAGAAGAAATCCAAGCCCAGTCATCTTGGAGTATCTATCAGAGGAAGAACAGATGTCCAATATACCAAGGCATACAGGCAGACTAATTCAACCAAATATAGAAATCACAACAACCCCATTAACTCCTGTCATAGAGGCCGAACCATCTACGTCCAAAGCTCAAGATCCTAAGGAACCCATGAAAGAGCATCCCCGAGATGGGAGGTGATAATATTTAGAGCAGACATATGATATTCTAAAGAATCTGGCCTTAGTAATGGAAAATATATTGATCTTGGATTCCTTGAGTCTATCTGCAGACCTTAGGGAGGCACTCATTGAAACCTTACTAAGTCCCCAAGAATTCAAGGCCAAAGTAGTAGTTTCTAAAGTCTATCAGATAGAGACCAATCCTGAAGAATTTCATGCTGTCATTTACTTTAAAGACTAGGATGAAGACACCATAATGAAAGGATACATAAAAAACTTATATGTGTCTAGAAAGATAAATGAAATTAATGTTCAGAGAATTTTCATAGATAATGGATCTGGAGTCAACGTCCTACTGCTTCGAACACTTCTTTGGTTGGGATATGATGAGGAAAGTCTGACACCCTACACCACAACTCTGTTGGGATATGAAAAAATCAAGAAAAAACTGTTGGGATGAATCAAGAATAAAACTTGTCTTGGTACTACTATAAATAGGGCCTTTAGAGACCGCCATTGGCGGTCGCTATAGGTAATATACCGCACCACATTTGGGGTGCCCACTGTTGGTTGAAGGTGAGGATACCCCCTTTTAGCGATGACCTCTCGCGGTCGCTACACTTTTTTTTATGATTTCTGTAGGAATGCTCTAGTGGCTGCTGGAGCATTAGAGGCTGGTATTAGAGACTGCCTACGACGATTGCTAACCTAGAATTTTTTTAGAAAATATGCAGTTCTGCTTCTAGAACTACAAAGATCCAAAAAACCAAATAGAAAATAACAAACAAAAGGAAAAGATAAACAACTCCAAACAACTCCAGAACATCACCAAATAGAAAATAAAAAATAGAAAATAACAAACTACTCCAGAACATCAGGAAAAGATAAAAAAACATCCCCAAACAGCTAGAGAGGCCTCACCAAAAATAGCAAACAACACCAAATAGCAGAAAAAATATGCATTTCTCACATGTCCAGTGATCCAAATAGCTCCAATCCATTCCAATATTCTATTTCAAAAAACCTACAAGAATATACAAAAGATAAAAATAGCAAATTCAAATTGGTTAGTGTGACTGGGTCATGATGGTGATAAGATGGTAATGAATGATAGATAAAGAAATAACAAAGACATGCAAAAATGCATTTAAAAGGATTTCTCACACTTATTATCATGTGGACATTACTTGGTGTAGTGGTTGTAATCCCCCTACCCATGTTTTAATTTACCACCAAAGGATCAAGAAATGGAGAAAAATAGTTTTAATGGGTCATTCAGATATGTGATCATAAACTATCATAGATTATCATTATATATTATTAACACTGTAATGAAATCTATAGAACCAAAACACATTCTAGAACTATTTTACCTAAGAAATATCAAATTTTCCAACTCTACTTATTGGAATGCGGTCATAGTCATCCAACCACCTATCATCAAGGAAATCCTTGTGACTGAGGTGATGGCTCACAAACTTCATTAGTGCAGTCTTGGATGACAGTCAATTGGCTATATTTGATAACATAGTGCATAATTCAGAACCAAATTAGTGTTTTTTCAAGAGCTTAGACTTGGGTCCTAGTCCACTGTATAATCTATGTCTTCCATAACTCCATGGGCCTTTTCCTAAGGAACATAACATTCCTAGGTCACCAAAATATGAGGGGTCTGTATCTGTAGTTGAGGACCATTTCCGTATCCTTGGGTAGTAGTTCACACCTTCATGGGACCCCTATGAGAAACTATCCATGATTACCCTGAACAAAGCTGCTAAAGATTCCCCATATTGTCATGCCAATGGAAGTTATTCTAAGGTCCGATATTTTTTTTCAATAATCCCAACTTTTTAAAGAGACGAGACACTGAGGATCTCCTACTCCCAAAAAGTGTTTGAGGAAACCCCACTCTACTATGATTACCTAACAACACCATGTGTCCTATCCTCATCCTTCCTCTTCTTGCTACAAGAAGAGGAACCCACTATAGCCATCATATGTTTATTGAAAAATCCTCTTAGAGTTAGAATAAGACATGTAGTTTTATGCTCATACAAACCTTTCATGATCATCAAGTCCATGCTTAGCACCTCAAAATATGTCATATGGTCAATGATCATGACATGAAACCTCAACTCTAGTTAAAGGATGATTTCAAATATTTATGCCCTATACACCTCCTCCCCGGCTAAAAGATGAGTGAAGAAAAGATACCTCATTAAACAATTACATTAAAAAGAAACTAAAATTGGTCTATATAGATGCTTCATAAACTCCATGACATGGTCCTACTTCATTGTTTCAAGAAATTACTCATAAATGAAAAGGTCCTTGAATGTGTCCCTTGTAAGACCCTCACATCTTCTCTCCTAGTTCAGGACACACCACCTCCTCCTGGCGAGTCCATCAAATGTCTTTAAGGTGTAATTTTGTCAAATAAAAAAAATTATTATAGAACCTAGAAAATCCCACTTAAGGTAACAACCTATGAAATTATTCTGCACAATAAGGGATTTTTAATAGAGACATATCCTAGGAGGCTACCAATGATAATAAGGCATAACCCTCATGACAATATACAAGGCCTAATCCTAGCCCTCTGTACCTACATGTTTTCCAAATTCATATACATATTTTAACAATCATGCTCATGTTCAAATAATCCAAATGTTAGCATATTATGTCCCAAAATCATAGATAAATAGATTTAATAAAAAGAACTACCATGAAGAATATGAAACTGGTATATATGAAAAATTATCATAGGTGATTATTCATGATGAATGAATGTTCCCAAAACCAAGAAACTATAACAGAAAAACATACTCATGATAAAAAAAATTATAATTCCATAACTATAAAAATATATCCATGAACTTACATGAATCATTAAATAAGATTCCACATAGACTAAATCATTTATAACTTTTCCCAAACATATTAAAGAAGAAAAGAAATGAAAATCACCATCTGATACTACCTTTTGATGTCCCTACCTAAATCACCATATCCTGTTAGGAGACTACATGACCCCATTTGTGCATCCTCATATGCAAGGGGTTGATGAATAGTAGTGATAATTGGAATGATACAATGAGATGACTATAATCTCAGTATTAATATCCATACACAAGAATAATAACAATAAATGGGAAATAATCCAAAAGGAACAACAAAACTAAATAATAATAAATACAAAATTAAAGTGTAAGTTAGGAATTATAGTTCTAAACAAGAACTAAACCAAGGACCCCTAATGTAGAAAATAAATCCCATGTATAAAAAAGACTCTAGAAAATAAATAAAGAAACTACCACATCATTGAAGATTCTATCCTAGTATCACCTTCAAACAATTCTACATTTAAACTCTAAATCAATATATAACATTAATTAAATAATAAATATAAAAGAAACACACCTTGTGAATATGATGTGTCATTCATGTCCATGGATTCTACCTCTATCGGTGTTCCAGGGGCCTACAACAAATAAATTTTATAAAGATTTTAATAACGAAAATAATAGAATGTAAATAAATAAATTCTGTATAAACATATATCGTATGATCCCCTGCACCATCACCTGGATGCACATATTCCTGCAGTGTTCTAACCTCAGTAATAAGCTACGCATTTACCTCCTCAGAGGCATGAAACCATGCCTTGAAATATAACAGCTGATGTGTATTCCCAACAACAACAGGATCGATAACCTCAGCACGTGATACTACAGAATGAGGAATCCCCATTCTATAGGCCAGACTATATCCATGACCTTCATGACCAATAATGCGATGGAATATCTCATCACTTTGCATGGGAAGCTATCACTGGTCCTCTGGTAGTTGTTCTAACTCAGCTTCAAATTGAACCTGTGTAATATTTAGCAGTTCAACGTCAAATCATAAATGAAAACATTGGGAAGAGGTGAAATGGATCTTATAATACATAAAGGGGTTGGAGGATAAAACATTAAATTTTGGGGATGATGATCATGTGAAAGGTTTTATATATGAATATTTTAATGGGGACATGGAATTATTGGTAATGAGTACAATAACTTACTATAAGAGCTATAGCCTCTGGATCATTTCGATCACGAGTCCTCATCCACACCGACATTTTATTAGTCGGTTCACCTTCCTTCCATAACTTTATACCAATAAAATATAAAAATGTAACAAAAAAACATATTAAATAATAAATTTAAAATTTAATAATAAATACATCATGTCGAATATGAGACACATGACGAGTCCCAAGCCTGTGTGGTGGTCCCTGCAATGCTCAATTATCGGAATGGCGTGCTGACACCTCCTGCATTCAATTAATTCAAATTAAAAAAAAAATAAAATGCCACAAATTCTTGAACATATATATACAATAATAAATATACTAACTGCAATGGACTTAGTAGACCAATATGCATCTAAGTCATGCAACGGAGATGGGAGAAGACCTCTCGGGGCTTTTTCCAGAATGTCTGGGGAACCCACATTTGGCACCCAGTGATCCCTCTTAACATTACCTTTATGATATTTCCTTAGATTGTGACATTTTCCTATACACAATGGCCGAAACTCATTAGGGCACACTTTTAGGTTATACTATTTAAGAAAAAAAATCACACATGTTAGTATTTTTTAAACATAGGGATGAAACAAAAATGGTCTTCTTACCCGAACTTACCTTTAAAGTCGGTCTAATGTATCCTGAGGGAAAGAAGCCCAGTCACGTGTGGTCAATGGAAATTGATGTGCGTCACGTATGATATAACCCAACTGGTGAATAAATGTAGGGGTATTCAGTCCCACAGTATGAAATCTCTCATCAAATGAAACATTTATGGTCATGTCAGAATTCCATGATGAAATGCCACGACCAGGGCCTCTCTTATGAGAGGAAGAAACAATTGAGTCAAATCCTATTGAAAATAATTTTATACATAATTAGACAGATGTGAATATATATATATATATATATATATATATATATATGGGAAAAGAACATTCAGATGAACTTTGGTCCTATAAGAGACTAGTGGTGAACCGTATCAAAGTATTTGGAAGTATAAAAAAAGTTCATATCAATGGTAAATATAGAGATAATTTATAGGAGAAATCCAAGGATTACTTCCTCATCACATATGGTTATGATATCTTTGGATATCACTATAGGATAATAGTAAGAAATAAGTCATCTAGGATTAGGATTATATGATCTTTCTACTTCTAATAAATGTAGGGGAAGAATAATGTCATGAATAGGCAGCTCCTCCTATAGATACATATTAGTTGGAGTCTCCATAGAATAATAAATGAATTCCATAAATCTCAATAATAAATTATAAATTAAAGAAGTACTAGAAGGTAAAATAGATATAGAAAAATAGTTTTTTCATTTGAAAGTAGAAACTGATGGATGTAGGAGATACAAAGAAATGTTTTTGGTAGAGGGTTTTTTGAAAAATAATGGGATAGACTCTTTTCTTGAAATAAGTTCCCTAACATTATGGATAATTAGAAGATGGTTAGGAGCTAGAATTTCCCGAGGTCATTTGATTCAATATGGGTTGGAGAAGGCTCTAGTTGGGAGGGGTCCTGGTGGTTGGGTGGATCATGATGGTTAGGATGGGCACTGTATGCTGGAGGCTGCAGATGGGGTGGCTTGGTTGTAGGTTGTTGGTATGTTGCAGATTGGGCTCGTTTCTTATTGCTGGTTAGGGTTGTTGCTGGTTTTTTTGGCTGGGTTGGGAACTTGGACGGTTCTAGATTCTTGTTGGAGTTCGGGCTATCAGTAGGTTGTGCATGCGTGGTGTGGAAGGATGGTTGTTGCGGTGGGGGTTGGGTTATGTTGTCCTACTGCTGGTTTGGGGAGTGCTTTACAGGGATGTTGGTTGGTCGGTGGCTGCTAGTAGGTAATGAAGGAGGGGTGTGGTAGGATGGGTGCTGTGGTGGGGGTTTGGTTGTGCAGTGTTGAGATGCTGGTTGGGTGATGCTTTGGTTTACAGGGATGCTGGTTGGCCGGTGGCTGCTCGTTTCTTACTGCTGGTTGGGCAAAGATTTTGTTTTAAATTTTCTTATTTATAGCAATTATAAGGCCAAAAATGATGATACTAATCCTATTATTGTATAGTTAATAAAGAAAATTGGTTGGGATGAGAAACCTGGGCAGGGGGATGAATTTTTTCTCCCTTTAAAAATTTCATCGACTCTAGTGATTTTGATCCTATTAATGCTACTAGGATGGATTTTCCTGCACAAAATTTTGTTGGTCTTAATAATGTAGAGTCCTCATGTGATGAAAAATCAGATACATATTATTTTGTAAAGTTGCATGTTGGTGGTAATGGTAAGGCCAAAAGTGAGGACACTGATCGCGTTATATGTAGGATTTTTTTGGTCTTAATGAAGTAGGGTCCTTGTGTGCTGCTTTTAGACATGAGATCATCAATTTTAAAGATTCAAAATTTTTGGCCACTTCGTTGGAATCTAAAAGAAGATCTAGAATTGAAAATGGTTTCAAAAACTGTTCTCATAAGGAGGGTAGCAGTGGAGATTCTTGTTTTCAGTTTAGTGATGAGTTAAGGGATGTTATCTCTTCTACTACTTCTGATGAAGGGTCAGTGTGTCTGGTCTTAGTAGTTGGAGTTGTACAATGAAAGAATGTTTGGAATTTAGAGTCTAAACATGGTTGTTTATTTATTAAGCGGAGACTAAGGCATGTTGGTCCTGTCAATTTACTAACAACTAAGGCTTCTCATCCTTGTATCACCATTGTTGTTCCAATGGGGTCTTTGAACTGCCTTATATTTGAATTTTTTTTAATATTTGGGGCCCCTACTAAACTGTTTATTTTTTCATTTCCTTTCCATCATCAAATACACATGAACCATCCTACTGAGTTACATTCAAACATACCTTGACCCTGAGATGTAGATGACTCTGCTGGATGATGTGGATCTGCTTCTTGTTCCCCCGACATGCCTGCAGCCGTAGAAAACATTAGTAAATCAACACAGGGATGTATCTATATCTATAGAAAGAATGAACACTTTTTTGAGGGTGTAATTTCATTTTCCATAAATGGAAATCTTCAGAGGATATCATTCAAAAAATGTGCCATACAACAGTGTCATGACATATAACACTAGGGCTACACATGTTATAGTCGTAATTTGAGAGTGACACCACATTCCCAAATCCAATAGTCCTTGAGAATGAAAGCTTAAACGAGTAAAAATGTCACAGAAATTTGAGACCTTAGACTAATTTACCGTCATGAACACACACCACCAAACTATATACAAAGCAAAAGAGTTATTTAATTGAATCAACTAGAGTGTATGTAAATACATGAAACATCAACTAGAGTGTATGTAAATACATGAATCTCATAATCTTTTTATGTGTTATGTGACACATACATAAACAACAAGAAAATATATGTAACTCTGATTTTACATCCTATCTTTTTAGCTAATGAACCAAATTAGTGTTGGGTTGTTTAATTAAAAATTATCCAAACAACTTGATTTATTTTGTAATATTGATTGAATGCATCGAAGTAAAAAAATAAAAAAAGTTAAACATCTCATAAAAGGTTAACCAATTTCAAAAAAAGATTTTAAAATGAAGAGCGGGAAAAAAATTATACCTTTCATTAAACATAAAAATCTACCATTTCTCCTTCAACAACTGCTCTAACCCAATAAATATCTTCTTCATGTTGAACTACAGTATGTTGATCAAGTTGTTGTCCAACAAAGGTAAAAGTCTCAGGTTCAGCTTGTTCGAATAAAAACACTCCTCATTGGGACATTTTCACAACAACTTGAAAACTAGGATTCGAAGGAAAAGTAACGAAGAATACTTGTTCTGCTTGTGATGTAAAAATGAAAGGTTCACTACCAACTTATTCATTTTTGTATAACATATAGTTTAAATTCACCAATGTAAACTGATATTGATCGACTTTACACCCACTCACTGGATCAAACCAATTAAACTTTAACAATATGTATTTCAACCCGTGTGCGTATACAATTTCAATGGAGTCTATCAATTGACCATAATAATAACCAGAATCGATGAATGGAAAATCGATGCCACTATTTTGTGTTTCTTGTTTGTCATCAACATCTTTATTGTGAAATCGAAATCCATTAGCATTTATAGCTTTATTACAACGAGCTGTTATAGAGGGGCCCTCATCTAGTTGGTTAAATTCATCAATTGGCGTGGGGTCACCTAACTCCCTCAGGTTATGAACCTAAATAATTCATAGAATTCAATAATGATATCTGCAGAAATAAATTAGTATTATACTTCACTGATAATGAAAATAAATTTATACGTACACAATCCTTGAAACAATCATGAAATGACACATAATGAGATTGTATAATTTGAGACTCAGTCGCATGAGACACCACTTATTCAAGCTCAATAATGTGTTTCCTACAAATGATAACATGACGTTTAAATGATCAACTTATGCAAAAAAATGTAAAAGTTAAACAATAAAAGTGATAAGACACTTACTGCATTAATGGTGCAACTGATGGGGTACTGAACAAAATATATCGATGCACTTGTATCAACTCGATGTTTTCCATATCAAATATGGTTCCTTCTCTAATTGGACCATCATGAATCCAATAGGGCTTATCTAATTTTGTATCAACATCCATAAGATATTATGTACAAAAATTAGTACACTCATCCATCAGATAACCATTGGCTATTGATGCCTCCGGATGAGCTCTGTTTCATACAAATTGTTTCAATGTATTTAGTTACCACTCAATAGGATACATCCACCTGAATTGCACTGGACTAGTAGCCATTACTTCATCAGTTAGGTTCACTTTCAAGTGAACCATAACATTGAAAAATGAAGGGGGAAATAGTTTCTCAAAGTGACAAAGACTAAGTATGATTCTGTCCTGCAAAATTTTTAAATCACTCATTCATTGAATTCTTAAACAAAGATATCTAAAAAAATTACTCATATCAATCAACGATTGAACAACATTTGGGGATAAATAATCACTAATTGCGATTGGGATCAACTGCTAAAGTAATGTGTTATTGTCATGACTTTTCAACCCTTGCAATGTCCTACTCATCAGATTCACGCACTTTGAAATATTATAAGAGTAACCATTAGGCACCTTGAGCATCTAAAAAATGGAAAGAAATGTCTCTTTCTCTTTTTTAGTCATCGTATACTATGAAGCATGCATATATGCCTTGTTTCCATCAGAAAACTGTAAATGTAACTGTTTCCTTAAACCAATTTCTTCAAAATCACGACGTTCATTAACATGGTCCTTTGATTTTCCATTGACACCTAAAATGGTCCACAATATATTATCACAAACATTTTTTTCAATGTGCATGACCTAAAAATTATGCCTTATCATGTTAGTTTTCCAATAGGAGAGATTGTAAAAAACACTTTTCTTTTTCCAATTGTGACTGCGCTATATACCCGCACCACGAATATTAGGGAATGGATGATTCACCAAATCCTGGAATTCATATACCATGCGGATGTTTTCTTCCTCAATCTGCAATAATATTTCTACTCCTTTCATGATCTTTGGTGATGGTTTGAACTCTCTAGAACTATCAAATGCCACTTTGTCCTTTTTGAACCTGTGCAGAGGGGGGAGAAAACATCTGTGACCCATGTATGGCCATTTTTTGGAATGTTTATGCCATACAGAATTTTTACTTTATTGCAATAAGGGAAATAAAATTCCCCTTTTGTAATCCAACCTGATAAATTTTCATAAGCTGGGAAGTCATTGATTGTGCACAATAAATAATCCTGCAGTTTGAACATTGCATTCGTTTCACAGTCATAAGTCATCACACCCTTGCCCCAAAATTCATTCAACTCATCAATAAATGACTGAAAATAAACATCAATCTTATCACCCAGACTTCTAGGTCCATCAATAAGATTGGAAAGTAATATAAACTTTTGTTTCAAACAAATCCACGTAGAGAGATTATATGGAACCAACACCACGGTCCATGTGCTATGAGTTACACAAAACATAGACTTGAATGGATTGAAACCATATGCTGCCAACCCCAATCAGACATTACGACCATCTTGGGCAAAATTGGGGTGTCTCTGATCAAAATCCTTCCATGCAAGAGAGTCTGGCGGGTGGGTTAGCATGTCACTTTCCTAATTTCTTTCCCCACGCCATCTCATTAAATTAGAAACTTTAGATGACATAAAAAATCTTTCCAACCCTGGCTTCGGGGGAAAGTAGCGCATTTTCTTTACAGCAATCGGTTTTCCCTGGTTCGTAGTCTGACTTTGATGAGTCTGATTTCCCTTGTTATCTTTCCACCTAGAAGCATCACAAACCATACATATATCCAAATGAACAGTTTCATTTCTGAACAACATACAATTGTTTTCACATGCATCTATGGTCTCATATGTAAAACTTAATTTCTCTGTCAACTTACGAGCATGGTAATATGACTCAGGAATATTAGCATCGATAGGAAGTACCTTTTTCAATAACACCAAAAGCATGTCGAACGATGTGTCTGACCACCGATTCAAAGTCTTCAAATGCAAAACCTCCACGATAAATGAAAATTTATTGAAAGCAGTACATCTAGAATATAATTCAGTTTTTTCATCATCAAGTATTTCATAAAACCTCCTCGAATCACGATCTGCACCAAAGCACATATTTATCTCACAGGTATCGACATTCTGAATGTCAATGCGTTTAGGAGGTAACCCACATACCATTTTAGTAAACATTTCATGCATTGGATCATTCATCCTCGCATCAACATCTATCTGAACTGCATCTTTATTTTGAAAACAAATATATTCTTCCCCATGATGAGTCGAACTCTTATAATTTTTTAGAAATCCGTTCAAGAATAGGTGCTCCCTCACGGTATCTCGTGTGAGTTGATATCTGTTTGCACATTTTCTACATGGACAACTAATATAGTCACTTTTAAATCCTCCAGTGAACCCAATAAACTGCATAATTCCCTCAAAATATTATTTAGACATGCGATTTGGAAGATAAATCCAACTCTTATCCATATTAATATCTGTATAACAAGTAGTAACATTTACACACGACGTCATATTACAGGAATTTTTCATATCACAAAATATATTTAAAATAAAGACTGACCAATTGCATGTGGACATACCATTGATAAAATAAACAATTTATATCTATGAATAATAAACAGGAGAATAGATAATGGAAGGTTTCATTCAATATAAGTGAAAGAACACCATTCATTGATGAATCCAGATGGAATGTTTCATTCAGTATGAGTGAAAGAATACCCTAGAACCCAAAGATAAAACTTTTTCACATGAATGATTGGGGGAATCACCACTATCCCATTCATTGATGAATACATATGGAAGACATTATTTTATTTCCTAAAACAAAAAATCTTATATATTTAAAGTGTATTTATACACAATGATAAATAGAGAAATTGAATCCACTACTAAGAAAATAAGTTCCAAAACATGATACAAAAAATAGGGGGTAAAAGATGATATAGCTTCCTGAATATCATAACATTAAGGGATTGATCAATCATACACCACTTATAGAGAATGGAGGAATATGAGGGAGAAATAAGCTCCTATATCAAATGAAAAACACTATTTTCAAAAAATAGTTGGAAACCAAGCTATCGAACATGACTAAAACTAAGAACGTGGTGTATCTATGTTGATGCATACAACTATTCAAGGTTTAAGAACAAAGTTATGTTTAATCTTGATTGAATAAAAACATAAATTGAACAAGGATCATCGTATACTTCAAGATGCCAATATGGATTCCTGATAAAAAAAGATGGGAGATAACAAAAGATTAAGATTGAATGCATGAAAATAACACATGGGAGATAACAAAAATAAAATGATTAAGAAGAAGTGGTAAAGGAATTATTGGAGTTAAAGGAATCAATAGAAAAAAATGATTGAAACGAACCAACCTAGGTGGACGCAGAGGCAGAGGAAGGGTGAGGTGTGAGGAGTGGCGGTCGGATGGGCACCGATAGGGACTCCTGGTGCGATATTGGCGAAGGGAGAGGTTCCAGGAAGAGGGATTATGTGGGATGGAAGTGGCAGAGGGAGTTTGCGAAGATGGGTGAGGAAGTTTGCGGTGACGGGCGCCGGCTTGTGCGGGCCAGTGGTGGTGGAGGGAGTTTACGGTGACGTGCGAGGTGCCAGGGAGAGGTCTTGTGCGGCGATGGGTGAGTTTGCGGAGCTGGAAGTAGAGGCGGCTGGTGGTGGAGCGAGGGTAGGGCCTGTGCGGGCCAGTGGAGGAGGAAGATAGGGTTTGTGGCGATGTGCGCGAGTGACGACCGGGCGGGTGGGGGAGGGGTGGCTGGGGGGGGGGGGGGTGATAGATAGGTGGATTTGTTTGGATTTTTTTTAAGTCTAGCGACCACCTATGGGGGTCGCTATTGCCCATAATTAGAGACCTCCAAAGGCTGTCACCCGTGTCAGGGTTCTTTTTTCCCATATTTCTAATAGTGTGACCTCATGTCAGATTCTGAGTTTTTGGTAGTGCGGAATTGTATGGCCTTCAATGTCCTAATAGGGAGGCCCTAGCTACATCAGTACACTATGATTCCATCATCATAGCATCAGTGCGTCAAATATTGTGCTAATAGAAAAAATGGAACATTGCAAACCGATGAATCCCCATTCAAATTCTGTGAGTTGCATTACATTGATTTAGGGTTTTATGAACTGAAAGATAAGTAGTCTTTGATCGATGATTTTGATTGGATCACTACCCCAAATGGATTGGAAATGGATCCTATTGATCCCCTAAAACAACTTGGGGAAGAGTATGCATTACCTATCAACTAGTTTGAATGCATAAACTAGTTTGAATTCATAATTTCAAGCTTAGATTGGACTCAGTCATCTTTATGATTTTTGTTATGACCACTAAGTCAAAAGACACATAAAAGAATGATGAACCCTCTGATGATAGGGAAGGGAAAAAAGATGCTCATAGACCATCCTCAGGACCTCAAAAAATCATTTCCTTACTCACTAAGGCAGAAGATGATGTCCTATAACTAAGGGAAAGAAAGAAAATTCCATCCTCTTCAGAGAATTATGCACAGCCAGTCTGGGTCAGAGGAGCTGTTTCAATCTCCATAAATCTGTGTTCTAATTGCTCTCCCAATATCAAAGATTTCATCACCTGAATCCTCTCTCCATCAGAAGAGGAAGAAGATGAATAATTGGATGACGATGATGAATAAGAAGAATACCTCAAATACGCCCCTTACGTATTTTATGAAGTGTGTCAACCACAATTGATGAACTTAAGGGGATAAACTCAAGCACTGAAGATGACCCGCAACCCACTCTGATTAGTGTGTCTATGACGTTCAAATATAAAGTGGTATATACCTACTTCCTAAAGAAGAATTGAGATGTGTTTTTCTGGAATTTTACAGAAATGATAGGCTTTGATCTTGAGGTTACCACTCATTATCTGGGTCTGCTGGAAGTACATTGTGGCTATAAGTAGGATGCTGAAAGGACCCACTCGACACATGCTACCAAAATAGAGGATGAAGTTGAAAAAATAATCAAAGTTAACTTCATCCGAGAATTCCAGTATCCAATCTAGCTTGAAAAAATAGTCCCATTGAAAAAGAATAACATATAGATTAGTGTCTTCATTGACTTCCGGGCCCTCAATCAGTACTGCCCGAAATATGATTTCCTAGTCCCAATCACAGAATTGTTGATCGATGCGATTATCAGATATAAGGCCCTCTCTTCCATGGATGGATATTATGGATACAACCAGATACAAATGAAGTGAGGGGATGAATAATCCATTGCTTTTAGCCCCCCAGGGAGTGTTTTGTTATACAGTGATACCCTTTGGTCTGAAAAATTCCGGTGCTACATATCATCACGCCATGCATCACATTTTCAAGCCCTTCGTGGGAAAATTAACTGAGTGATGTGTTGATGATATCGTGGTTAAATCATGATAGCACTCACAACACCTGATAGATATTGAAAATTTCTACAACAAACTACGTCAAAACAATTTAAAGACGAACCCCCTAAAGTGTAATTTCAGTGTTACCTTTGGGAAATTACTCAGCTTCATCATGCGCCATCGTGGCATCGAAGTCGACCCTAGGAAGAAAAAAATCCATCTTTGGTATGCATCCACCTCGCAACCTCACTGAATTGAGGGGTCTCTAGGGGAACCTGACCTATATTAGGCACTTCATATCCAACCTTGCAGTTAAGTGTTTTCCCTTCACCAGGTTAATGTAGTAAGGGTTTTCATACGAATGGTATAATGAATTTCAAGAAGCATTCGACAATATCAAAATATATCTTCTAAACCCACCGATCATGACACTTCCAGTTGAGGGGAGACCACTCATTTGTATATAAATGCCTTAGAGTGGTCATTATGCACTTTCCTCGTGCAGAATAATGATGCTTGTAGCAAGAACAGTCTTTATTACCCCAGCCGTACAATGATCTATGTTGAGACTCAATATTCAATAATCTAAAAGAACTTCCTAGCCATAATCTTCGTAGTTTAAAAATTCAGGAATTACCTATAGTTCCACGAGGTCTATTTAGTTTTCTGCTGCAACCCACTCAAGTATATCCACATCCGACTTATGCTTACTAAATTTCTATCAATGTGAGAAGTCATCCTACAATATTTTGACATATGGTACATTCCCCATAAATCTATCAACGACCAAGAGTTAGCAGACTTCATGGTAGGGTACCCCTCAGAAGAAATGACCCCATTGGATACTGAATTTCCTGATGAAGAAGTATTATGCATACAAGAAGGCCCCCAAGCATGTGAAATGTACATTGACGGTGCCTCTAGAAGCCTGGTAGGAAAAAGGATGGAGGATGCGAAGATAAAAAAAGTAGGGGTGGGGGTTATACTCATATCCCTAGAAAATGATGTCTTGCCTCACTCCTTCCTTATTTTAGAGGGATTCACAAATAATGAAGAATAATACCATTCCCTCATTGTATGCCTGGAGATGGCACATCATGCATGATATGAATTCCTTAAGATAAATGGTGATTCCGAGCTGGTCATCAAGCAGGTCAATGGTGATTATGACAGAAAAAAATAGGTATCGGTACCTTTAATGAACCATGTTTGAGAACTGATGGAAGAATTCGCATCAGAACCAACACTGACTTATGTACCCTAGTCACAAAAAGCTCAAGCCAATGCATTAGAAAATTCAGCCACAAACCTTGCCAATCCAGATCAGGATGAAATATTCATCAGTATTTCCCACCATCAGATGGTCTTTCCATTCATTCAGAAAAATATGGAGGAAATAAATGAGATTATCCCCATTTCTGAGCCTTATAGTCACACCAATGGCTGGATGAATCCTATTGAAAATTACCTTTGTAGGGGGAACCCCACCAAATAGGGCTGGAATATAAAAAATCAGAAGTTAAACAGTCAATTTTCTCTTGTGCAATGGTGCAAAACAAGAAAGGGTTCTCTATAAACGAGGCCTTGACAGAGACCTTATCTGGTGCATCGATGGAGAACAGACTGCTACCATCATGAAAGAATTTTACACTTGAGCTTGTGGATCACACCAATCAACAACCAAGATCTCCCATCAAATTCAAAGGCTTGGATACTATTGGCCCACTATGATACAAGATTTCACCACATTCACCATGAAGTTCCATTCCTACCAAGTTCATGCTAATTTTATTCACCAACCCCAGAGATACTTCACACAGCTAAGTACTCATGGGCATTTTCCATATGGGGGATGAATGTTGTGGGACCATATCCTCCCAACCCAATTAGACAATTCAATTTCATTCTCATAGCATATGACTGCTTTTACAAATGGGTGGAATCCATACCCCTTAAAGAGTTCAGGACCAAAAGCATTATTAGATTTGTGAAATCCAACATCATTACCAGATTTGGTGTCCCTTATACAATATTGATAGGTAATGGCACCAAATTCTCCTCTTCTGAGTTGGACAATTTATACCAGGAGTAGGAATCAAATCCAACCATTCATCCTACTAAAATGAAGTGGCCAATAGGAAGATAGAGGATTTCAACAAGTCTTAGTCTAATATACTCCAGAAGATGTTGGAAAATGATATGAAATTATGTTCAGACAAGCTCCTTCATGCTTTATGGGATTACCGGACCACTTCCCACACTGCCACCCAGGAAACCCCATACCCATTAGTATATGGGACAAGGGCTGTTTTACCCATTGAAATTGAAGTTCCATCACTCTGCGTGGACATTTGTGATCAACTTTCCATGGATGAGAAATCCTAGAAACAGTTTGATGAGTTGGAGCAGCTGGATGAGAAAAGGCTGCACACTTTACACCATTTGGAAGTCTACCAAAATCGGATCGCACGAGCCTAAACAGAAAGGTTCACCTTTTATCTTTACTTGAAGGAGAGATGGTGTTGGTCCTTAGAACCCTGATGATACTCAGGAATAAACCCCCAAATCTTGGTCCAAAGTGAGAGGGAACATATGTCATACATATGGTCTACTCCAATGTCTCATATGCCTTAATATCAAGACGTTAAACCTTAAATCATAAATTTTCATAACTGCACAATGCTAAAAATGAAAGGTTAAAATTTTCCTAACCACATGACGCTAAACTATATGGAGTCTTTCCTTGCCGCAAGACATTAAACTGCACAGTTTCTGAATAACTACATATGTCTTGATTCCTATCCTTGAAATATATGTATTGATGCATGAATTTAATAGTAGGACCCAACCACTAATTAAAGGAAAATTATCTCTCATTGCTCTATACGTGGACCGAACCTTTGTAGGGAGAATTTAGAACTACGTACAACTTAATTCCCATTCATCAGTGGGATATGTAGTGACGCTCAAATACTCTATCCTATTTCAGCCTCCCAAAAGAAAATAATGCCCCTTCCTCTATGTATAGGTCAAAAATGAACGTGGTAATCCATGAATGGTCCTAACCACATGACATTAAACTATAAGGTTTCTCAAGAGTCATGTACGGCTTGATTCTTAACATTACGAGATCTCGAACGTGTACCCAATTTCCTACCCAACAAATTCAAAGAGATAATGAAAATTCGAAGTCTGAATTCCGACGCTCAGAAGGTGTCAAAATATCATGATTCCCCCTACATATGAGTCAATATATGTAGAACCTTCAATAGTTCATGGCTAATCATAGTCTGGATATTCATATGTTCCCATAAACAACATTACAGTTTGTCAAAATCCATACTTTGGGGAATCTTGGGTCCCCATAAACATTCACAAACATTGGGGATGGAAGTCCAGTGTCCTACATAAACCTTTTTTTTGACTATATACATAATTTCCCTATGGATATACATATGTCACCTACAAAACGACCATCAAACAAAGGTAAAATAGTCCCCAGGAGAGTCCTTTACTGCCTTCGTACACCTAATGAATTTCCGGCCCCATGTCATTCCTTCTGATCTAAGGCCCTCTGGGACTATGGTTTACACCTTCTATCATCATTAATGTATATGGAATTATAGCATATTCAAACCATGATTAACTCAAATCTATTCATGGTATTTGTGACAATTTTCCTCCGCAACATGACAGTGAACTGTTTTGCTGACGTCCTTAATGCACGACACTAAACTACATGGCCAGAAGGGTATCAGTTGCACTACATTAATCTGCACCACACAATGAAAATTCTTAGGTTCTTATCTTGTCTTCGAATCCCTAAAAAATGACTTACCTTCTCATTTATGGGAAAAAAATCTGCACAGAATGTTCATTGGGAATCTTGCATAACTTGGTTTCCCCCGATGAGATGGGTGGAGGACCCAAATTCTACGATCCAGACATAGCCATAGAAGATATTTAAATTTCCCCTTTTCAACACATGCGTTGAATCAAAGGGGAGAATCCAAGAACAAGTCCCCTTTTACAGGGCTACTTGAGGGTAATCATAATTCCCTTATCTCACATATGGATTACCCTAAATCCACCCCACATGATGATAAACTATATGGGATTCATCCTTGATGCATGACATTAAACTGCATAACATTGGTCTAAGTATAAAATTGTCCCTGCCATTGATTATTATATTATTAAGTTGTGATCTAGAATCCTCGTAATCCCTTGTTTCTCACATCGACCATAGCTCACATTAGCTTAGGGACCTCTGTAGGGGATCCACCATGACATCATGGAAAATCAATCCAATAGTTTGGTCCTAGAAGCATGACCCTAAAAATCATGTTATTTTTCCCCTTCTAATAAGGAACCCCGGGTCTTAACCATATGATGTTAAACTACATGGTACTATAAAGATGGGAGAGATGCCTTGCCCTATGTATGAGTTAGATCTATATAGGGGATCACTTTATACCATGAAGGAATCACAACCCAGCCATTTCTAATGTATCTGGATACACTCGTTCTATATATAAAACTCCACAATTTGAGTAATCATGAATCCCCATAATCCTCCACAACCATCAGAGATGGAAGGACAGTGTCCTACGAACACCTTTGGTTGACTATGCACATCATGTCTTAGTGGTCTGCATATGTTTCCTAAAAAATATTTATAAAACAAAGGAAAATTCGTCATCAGGAGAGTTCTCCCCTACATCAGTGCGCCTAATCACTCCCAAGACTCATGACATACCTTTTAATTAAAGAATCCTCCACGTCATGGTTTACATTATCTTTCCTAGCCACATCCCAAATATATCAAAATATCCTGGCCTGATTCAACTTTGGTCTCTCAAGGATTATATAAAATAAAGATACCCCATCCATATACATGAATTTGATCTATGTACAAAAACAATATATCCCCAATTATTTACGGTTTTCCAACCAATTTTCATCCAAATAAATGCCCCTTTCATGTTTAGTTACACCCCCTTTCATAAGCCATATAATTTGTCCAGAAAGGTCCCAATAACCATAATTCTTCAAGTCCATTGGAGATGGAAGGCCAGTTTCTTGAAGACGCCTTTTTTTGGCTATGTACATCATGCCCTAGTGGATTTGAAAATGTGGCCTACAAAATGGATATCAACTAAAGGTAAATTCATCCACAAGAGAGTCCTTTATAGTTGCCGCCCGCCTGCATGACATTTATGTTCCATATCACTCCCTAGATTTGGAAACCCCCTAGATTATGGTTTACATATCTTTCCCCTTTCAAATGACCAGAGATGAAAAATATTTCTAATTGAACCGCAGAGTCATTTAATCTCCCCTAAATATGATAAATTCACGTGGGAGATGTTTCCCAATAAAATATGATACAAATTCTCCCAATAATTTTAGAAATCATCCCTCAGATGGTCCACCCACTATGGTTCTCAAAATAAAAACAAATCCAAAGTGTTATAAATCTCCAAGGACATTTGAAATGGATGGACAATGTTCTATAGAAACCTTTTGTTTGAATATGGACATCATTCCCCAGTGGCTCTATATATGTGTCCAAAAAAATAGCCATCAAACAAAGGAAAATTCATCCCCAGGAGAGTCCTCTCCTACCTCTATATGCCTAAAATGGATTCCAAGACTCACATACATCCAAAAATCACAAATTTAGGGTCAATAAAATCCCTCATTCATATATGAGATTATTAAGAAATTCCCAGATGATGAATACCAAATTAGGCCCCCCTACCCCATCAAGCTTGGTTAAATCTGTTTGACCTAAAAAATTAGTAATAAATATGATTGGAAATGATATAAACCACTAATAAAAAAATGATGCAATACTCACCATAGTGAAAAACCGTAAAGGGAACCCTTGAATAAAATACGAGTATCAACTCATTAAACCTATACTATACATGTTTTAGGAAAAAAAAATTGAGCTATCAAATAATCTAAATAGACATAAAGATTGTTTGGTCAAAAACCCGTAATGGGCCACCTAAACAAAATTCATGTTATACCCGCTAAGCCCGTATCAAATAGTCTTAGGAAAAAATTAGGAAAATAATGAAAAAAGGCACAAAAGGTCAGAGGTCTTCCATATTACCCCAACAAGAGTCAAAATATGCTTACTGAGTCCCTTGGATAAAGAAAAAATTAGAGCATTATCTTACCATTCATGTTGAGACCAATTCTACATCAGAATAGCCTCCTCTTCATTCCGATCAGACCCCATTCCAATGGGGGGCATTTGTAGAGTACCAAAAATTCAGAAATGGGAAGAAAAACACTCTCACAAGTTTGGAGAAGAAAATAAATACAAGTTGGAATGAAAATTTGAGAATAAACCTGAAGAAATGAAATATTGAAAAGGGATCCATCCTGGATGCATATCAATTATTGGGAAAGGTTTGTGGAGGGAATAAACTGAAAACCACTAGTTCATAGATAACATATAATGTGTTAGACTGTGAGGTGTTTTCCAATAAACAAATTTGTTCGTGGTAAATTTACACCTATGAACCAAAGCCACCACAAACCTTTTTCACCAATGAGAATCTAACATAGGTATGCCCTGCACACCATCCCTGCAAACAATGTGGTTCATAGATGAGGAGAAGCCAATGGAATCCTGTACCTCCAAAAATTATGGTTGACCGAGTCATCCATGAGCCAAATTTCCTCCATGGGATTCCACAAAAGGTGCCACATGAATCACAGATACAACTTCCTTGACCCACTATAAAATGACCACCAAGGGAACTAAAAGAAAAGGGGTTGAAGAATATGGAGGGAGAGCTCTGGGACAGGTGAAAAAGGGATGAAGAACATAGAGGTTACAGGAGAAATTTCTCCTACACCTGAAGCAATTCATGGGACTCCATCCTATATCTGAAGTATTTTGAGGATTCAATCCGATGAACCATATGCAGAAATCAGTTCGTGGAATTCCTCCTCACAAACCATATTCAGAAGAACCACTACATCCAACCGGCAAATAAATAAAAAATATAATAAAAATGGTTCGTGGACCCCCTATGTAGAATGAAGTATGCAGATACCCCTTTGCAAAAGATATTTCCCAGCCAGCTCGTATCTGGAAAATGGTTCATGGAAAATCCTATGCCAAAAACGGTCTGTGTACCATCCTACGCGGCCAACTTCTTCATGAAAAAAAATCCTTCACAGACAGATAGTTCACGACCAACTCTTATGTGGATGCTCCTATGCTGCCAGCTATATGCGAACAACCCTATACAGAAAGCTATTCGCACCCACTAGTCCATACCACGAGGGATGTGCCCCCTCAACCCCACTCAGGATCAGTGTCAGGCTATGGTCTTGGTCATCCAATTTGGTCCCTTCAATACCCAAACTAGCCCCCATGAAAAATGGAGGGTCACACCATGAACTTTTCCAGCCGAGTTAATGACATTTTCCATTATTCCCTTATGCCTCCCAAACATCCATCCCTTAAATACCATGAGAAGTGAAATTTCTCATGCACCTCCCAAAACTCCTATCACCTTCCTCCTATGTCTGGTTGACCTAGAAATCCATATAAAATCACAAAATGTTGCTTAAATTCTTGAACACATCCTTTAAATCTATCAAAATATGTGTCTCCTGTGATTCTAGATCCTCGTAAAACTCCATGTCCATCAAAAACAGAAGGTCAGTGTCCTGCAGACACCTTTTTTTGACTATGCACATCATGCCCCAGTGGATATGCATATGTTTCCTACAAAATGACCATCATCCCAAAGAAAATTCATCCTCAGGAGAGTCCTTTCCTACCTTTTTATGCCTTAATGGATTCCATGCCCCATATCATTTCTCTTGATATGAGAATCCCTAGAGTCATGGTTTACACTTTACTCTCCTCTCATGTTTGAGGCATTTCAGAACATCCAAGCCTGATTATCCTAAAATTAATCATGGATTCGATAAAAAATAGTCCAAATTCTATGACCTTAAACTATGAGTTATCATCTTAACCACATGATGTTAAACTGCACAGTATTAGTCCATGAAACACAACATTAAACTGTGATGTCATATCCCAATCTGTATGAATTTAAAATGTAGTATATTGGGTGGTTTTAGATCTTCTTAAACATCCTGGACCATTAGAAATGGATAGTCAATGTCATGAAGACACCTTTTATTGACTATGCACACAATGCCCTAGAAGTTCTGCATATGTTTCCTACAAAAAATGACCTTCCAACAAGAGACAAATTCATCCCTAGGAGAGGTTTCTCATACCTCTATATGCCTCAATGGATTCCATGCCTCGTATCATTTCTCCTGATATGAAATCCTCCATAATCATGGTTTACACATTTCACCCCTCTCATGTTCGAGGCACGTTGGAACATCCAAACATGATTTTCTTTTAGTTAATCAAGGTTTCTATAACAAGTGGTCCTCGTCGTATGAACCTAAACTGAAAGACCCAAAATAGTTTTATCCACATGATGTTAAACTATATGGAACTCATCCCTGTAATATGACATTAAGTTGTGATTCCATCATCCAAGCTGTATGACTTTAAATAGTTGTATACCCCATATGACATCTCAAGGAAACTCATCCTAAGGTAACCCCCTATCCTTTTGCAAGAGGTGTCACCCTATACCCTCTTCGACTCAACTCAGTATGTATCTAGATATATCACCAAGATTTGACTATCCTGTATATCAATAAGGGCGAGGGATGCATGCTCAAAGCCCCTCCCTATCTCTTGTCTATAGTACCATATATCAGCAGATGATGTAGGACATGTGATCCTTAGATCCGCTACCACCTCTTGTTTCTCACACTGAGCATGTCTCATGTGGGCTTAGAGGTTGGTGGTAATCATAACATCTATATAGTCCCAACTAATGGGCCTCCTCCTAGGTGTATTCCCCAACTAAACCATCAAATCTTCATGAGTCAAGACCCTCCTCATGATTCCAACAAAAAAAATCTCCCACTGAGGTAAGTCCCTAATCTTGCATTAGCTGAGCCGCATGAACTCCAATTTCATCCCACATTGAAAGGTTCATCGCTCTGCGCCCTCACCCACCATTTCCTTAGTTTCTTCCACTGTTGGCCCGACCTCTCCCATCAGTGGGAGAGAAGGTGTGTGATTTTTTGAATATCTCACATCCTCTTGTTGGTCACACTGAGTATGACTCATGTGGGATTAGATATTTGTGATGATTACAACATCCACACAATCAACACCCATAATAACTATAAGAACTTTTATTTCTATTAAAAACAGGATATGTAGGATGCTTTATTGAAGGCCCAATATCAGAAAGGGGATCCCCTCCAAAAGGGTTCACCCAATAATGTTCTCCTCAAATGGGAAGCTTCCATGTGTAATACCCAACCCACAATGAACTACAATAACTTTGATTCCTATTCAAACCAGGATACATAGGATGTCTTCTTGATGGATCGAGCTCAAAAAGGGGTTCCCTTCCAAAAGGTTTCACCCAATCATGTTATCCTCAAATGGGTAGCTTCCATGTGTAATCCTCAAACCATCATGAACTATGAGAACTCTAAATCCTATTCAAACCAGGATACGTAGGATGCCTGCATGAAGACCCGAGATCAAAAGGGGGTTCCATTCCAAAAGGGTTCAACCAGTCATGTTTCCCTCAAATGGGCAGCTTCCATGCGTAATCCCCAACCCATCATGAACTATGATAACTCTAATTCCTATTCAAACTAGGATACATAGGATTCCTTCTTGAAGGCTCGAGCTCAAAAGGGGGTTCCCTTCCAGAAGGGTTCACCCAGTCATGTCCCCCTCAAATGCGTAACTTCCATGCGTAAGCCCCAACCCACCCTAAACTATGAGTACTCTGATTCCTATTGAAACCAGGATATGTAGGATGAATTCTTGAAAGACCGAGATTAAAATGAGTTCCCTTCCAAAAGGGTTCACCCAATTATGCTCCAAAAAAATGGGCCTCCTCCCAGGTCCAAGCCACAAGCTAACGAAACTATGCGAGATCTGATACCTCTCTTAAGGATATGTAGGAATCCCATATTATGGGTCTGATCCCATCATCAAACCACCTTCTGTTCCCCCTGGATAACAATAAACTCCCGAGCACCTTATTGCATGGCTTAAGTCAACATTTCCTCCATAGAATCAAATCCATATATATCCATATGGACCATGCAAACCAAGAGTAGCCCATGGATACACTATACTGGAATTAACCAAGGATTTAAGAACATATTAACATGACTTAAATCAATAAGTGAGTCATAGAATAGGCAATAATACCCCCAAAAGGGTGCGATGAGCCCGACCTCCCATCCTCTTGACCAATGGATTCCTTAAGTGTCGTTGGACAAATTTTCATCCAATGAGTGCCTGACTTTAGAAAGTAGGTCCATGAATCTTGGATACTAGAGTCGTTGGGTATTTCTGGCTCCATGAATAAACCCACTGGAGACCATCTGAAGAAGTTATATCCTAAGAGGAATGATTTCACAAATACATAACCCCATGTAATCTCCCCTTGGGACCAATTGACTATGGTACCTCTTTCATAATGTGAAATGGATAAACTACTCAGTCCCTGCAGGGTCAATCCAATTGCCACTAAAAGATAACGATATGGATCAGGTCAAAACAAAGAGGGTGATGTGAAAGTCTCTATAAAAACATATGAATGTTCATCACCAATCGGACCATTTTTGTGCATTTTCCCCAAACACGTACACACGCTACCTCAAAGCAAAATAATAATCAAGATATGTCTAGTAGATAATGAAGATATATATAGTAGACAATCAAGATATGTCGGGAAGATCCATTAGTACATGCCAAATTCACCTGATAAACGCATACATACTTAAACTATATGAACCCTCTGCTAGGAACTTTCAACTGAATACCCCTTCTATAAGGGTAGTTTCCTCAAAGGGATATAATTACACACTCATGTGAACCTATTTGTGTCATGCTCTCAGACGAACCCTCCATGTCATGATGAGTATATTTATAATGTAACATACTAGAAATTTATTTCTGACTAATAAATGAATTATAGTTAAAATAAATAAAGTTATGAACCATCTTTTATAAAACAAAGTACATTTAGTTAATAAAAATAAAATTTTATTACATTTTATTTGGATTGTTTAAAATTATAAGAATACTTAAAAACAATATTAGAAATAATACTACTTTGTATTAATTTATTTCAAATTTAAAAATGTGATATCTTTTTATTTTAAAACAGTATTTTAATGAAAAATATTTACATTATTATTTTTTTAATAATTTTTGATTTGATATATATATATATATATATATATATATATTTACGAATGAAAATATTTTTAAATGAAATATATTATTTTCTTCACATATGATATTAAATAAATAATAATTATTAAAATTATAATAGGAATTTAACATATAAATTATTTAAATATAAGTATTATTATTGAATTATTAAAATTACTAAATTTTATAAAATCTAAAATATGAATATTGAAAGTAATATAAAAATATCATTTTAACTAATATATATATATATATATATATGAAATCATCATATTTTTTATATCATGATAAATATAAAACAATTATTGTTAAATTATGAATTAAAAGTATTATAAACAAAATAATTATGTTAATATTTATATATAAATAAAATTTGATTAAATAAATTAAATAAATAATTATACTAAAAATGATAAATGATTATAAAAAAGAAAATGAATTAAAAAAATTATGAAAATGAGATGAAGGGATAAGTCGAACAGGCTTTGTACATTTGGAAAAAAAATGAGAAAAGGGGGAAATCATAGTTTAGATTTTATTAGGATTTAATTTGTGTCCTGAGGGAGATCAGGTGAGAGCTCATGTTTCCCAAAGGCAGTTCCACTACTAGTGAGTGAGATGAAGGCCGAGCATGATTAAGGGTTCTCTAATAGAGACAAAAATTGAAAAAATAGGGAATAATCAGGTTTTTATTTGGGATATCTGAGCGAGAAGGAGACTAATGAGGGTGGACTGGGTGTTTTCAAAGGAGGTCCAAACACAGATAGGGTTCAACCTCAAAAGGATTTCCAATCTCAGATGGAGATTATGATATTGTATATGAAGGTAGGATTATATTATAATTTAGTTTCTAAATCCTATTTTTCTTATCTAAAAATCAACAGATTTCTATTTCATTTATTTTTTTGGATTCTCTTCATCGATATTTATTTTTTGAACTTATCTTCAATTACATTTCTATTGTATTTTCTATAATTTCTTCAATTCACTGAATATTCCCTTATACTGTTGTTTTCAACATTAAAAATTGATGTATCTTCTATTTATTTCAATTTCAATTAAAATTGAAAACCTATTTCGTGTCTTCTTCTCAGACAGAGTATCTCATCTTGCATGTCAAGCTGATCCAAGCATTAAAATTTATTCACAAGTAGAAATATAAAAATCACATATTATGTCTTGATGAGTGTATAAATAAGGGGATGTTGAGAATAAATCTATAAGGAAGTAATAGTTCCATGTTTCTTTGTGTTTTGATAGGTTTTTTTCTAATTTTTAAAGAATGTGAGACAATGAGTATAAGAGACAATGATTTACCATTATTCCAAGAAGAATAAGATGAAAATGATTTTTTTAAATAAAATTTTAAGGGTGTTTTTTTAAAGTTATTTCATTAGGATTATAATTTTTGTAAGAGAATATATTATTTTAGGTTTTCTATTTTATTTATTGTTGAAAATAACTTTTATATATTCTCTATTTTCAATTCTAAAGAATATTTAATAGTGTTTAATTTTAATTTTAAGTTTTGAAAATTATGTCATTGAAATTATAATTTATGTAAGGAACTTTATGAAAATATACTTTCATTAAGGCATAGTTTCATGTTATACACCCAACTTATTTTTTAAGGTGTATATACAAACCCTTCGATTTATCATGTTGTTAATTATTTTATTATATTTTTATTTAATGTTTTTTAAATGTTATTCTTTCATGGTGATTATAATTTATATGTTTAAATTGGTTTGGGACACTTTGAATGCTTAACGATTTAATTATCACATATTTTTATCCATGTCTATACTCATGAAATTATTTTATATATTTATTTATATGGATATAAAAGAATTATAAATGACATATTATGACTATTTTTAATTTATTAGAATATTTTCAAAAGGAATCCATTTATATGTTTTATATAGAATGTTTTGAAAAACGACAGAAGGAATTTTAGCGTACATGACAACAATGACTTTCGTATTGCTGTGACTATTATTAAAATTATAGATTAATTTTCATGATTAGATATTTTCATAAATTAAATAACCTATTCTTGGGATATTTGGTATTGAAAATGGATATTTTTAAAAGAAAATGGTATTTTTATAAGAAATATTTTTTCATATGGGTTTAATAATATTTTTTCCTTAATGATTTCTATGATTTTTATTACAGTATTTTCAACTATGTGAACATAATTTGTTGAATATTAATCTTAATCGAGGTTGATATATTATGATATCATTTACAATATTTCATTTACTAGTTTATTATTTTGTTTTAATATTGATGTTTTATTTTTATACTATTCATGATTTGTTGTTAAAGTATTCACATTTCGTATATAGTTTTCCAAGACTAGTAAACTAATTAGTCCTTTGGGATTTTATTTCTTCAATCTTATGACTATGTGATAAATTAAGACACATAATCTTTGCATTAGGGGTCAGGGAATTATAGTTGGTATCATAGAAAGTTTAGTATAAACCTTTGGCACTAGATTTAGGAAAAGGTAGATTAGGGAATGCAACCATATGACTGACTTTGATGATATAACTTTATATAATATATCATCCTCTAGATTTGTTAATACAATGGATATCCTATGTTAAACATTTGGATTCATAGATTGATAAATATTCATGATTTAGTCATCCTATAAATGATTCTTCATAACTATATCACTATTATTAGTGTTTCTCACATTGTGTTTTGGGTTTTGGTCAATGGTAAGAATTAGAAAGGTTATACAAGTAATGTTTATACTAATGATGATGAAGATACTAAAAAATAAAAATGAAACAAATGAGGTATTAAGGAATAAGATGAAAGTTTAATAATGAAGTAGAATGATTAAAGTTCTTATATATTTGAATTCAAGAATTATTTCATCAATAATACTCTAATTATAAGAATCATAAGATATATAAGGATCGTACTACACTATAAAAAATTTAAGGATTTGGAATCTTGAAGTTTTTCGATAAGGTTTTAAGGTGACCATGGTATTCATATATGTGTTATGTGACAATAAGAGCTACAACATGTGGTATAGGGAATATAATGTTAAGATTAATTTGTGAAATTTAGAGACATTTTTGGAATGTGAATTTAGATAGATATATTTTGGATGATTCTTAAGGCTAGAATAGATTAAATTGAACATTGGATATTATTTTATGAGGTTACATTATGATTTATTGGACATTATGTGATAACATTTTTCGATTTAGTTAACATTTAAAATCCAAAGGAATGACTAATGGATATTTTGATTTAACAAAAGTTCTTCATGCATAAAAATTCATCTTGAATATCCATATCTATGTGTATGAAATAAAGTGAAAATAAATTGAATCAAAACAAAAGGATGTGATTATTCTCATGATAAGGAATGTAATCAAGTATGTTTTTTATCTGATGTTTTTATCGGAATGATTTTCTTAGGTATGAAAAATATTTTTGACACAAAATCATTAACCATTTACTTCTCTTTATGATAAATAAATGACCTATTCAAACCATCACATATTTAGGGTTTTGTGATGCTTGTCTTAAAAAAATAGGTTTTTTATCATTCTCCATCAGAACATAATGGTTTGCTTTCTCTTCCATGTCTCATTTTTCACTTTTCGCTAATGTTATCTTATTTGAAATCCTAATTTGGTGGTGAACTTCACATTTCCATTTCCCTCATATTAAGAGGATGTTTTATTAACCCTATTTTCAATATGGGTTTCCCACAAAGTAATTTTCAAGTATCAACCTAAATTTTTAAATTGTGATTTCAAATAATGAGGATAGAATTTAATGGAGGGGAGAATGTATCAGTCCCAAAAATGTATATATGATTAATAAATTAATTTTAATTTAAATAAATAATGTCATGAAATATATTTTATAAAACTAAGTAATTTTATTTAACCAAAATAAAATTATATTATAGGTTATATGGATTGTTTAAAATTATAATAATACTTGAAAACAATATCAGAAATAATATTACTTTTTATTATTTTATTGCAAATTTATAAATGTGAAATATTTTTATTTAAAAATATCATTTTAATATAAAAACATTTATTTTATTATTTTTTTAATTATAAATATTTGAATAAACAATATATATAGATAAGGAAAATAACTTTAAATGAAATATATTATTTACTTCACATATGATATTAAATAAAGAATAATTATTAAAATTACAAAAATAATTTAATGTATAAATTATTTGAATATAAGTATTATTATTTACATGAAAATTATTAACTTTTATAAAATCTGAAATATGAATACTAAAAGAAATATAAAAATATGGTTTTAATTAATATATATATATATATATGATATCACCATATTTTATATATCATGATAAATATAAAATAATTACTTTTAAATTATGAATTAAAATTATTATATACTTATGAAATATATTAACCATTATATATAAACAAAATTTTATTAAATAAATTATATAAATAATGTAAGGCCCTGACCATAGAAGACCAGAGTTGGTGCATTATTTTAATACATTAGCATGATTATAAGGAATCATGTCCTCAAGGGCCAATCATTTTAGCTGTCTTGGAAAATAGATTACATACAAGAACTTAGCATTACACTTTCTAACATAAAACACATCATAAATAATAGTTTGATAATGCCATTATTATGCTAGATTTACCCTACATATCAATCATAATACATTTCTTGACATCCTGGTAAAATAAAACATAAAAAAGGGGTGATCTCAGATGCTCATTAAGGCTAAATAATTTAGCGGAGGATATAAACATTTAAGGAATGATGTATAATAAAAACAACATCCTTTTAAACATAAACTCAAACATAATATAGAAAAAATAAATCAATCATTACCAGATAAACATGAACATGGATATTCTACTAGTCAAATAATCACATTTAATAACTAATTCATAAATAGGGAATGCATAATGCTGGACATAACAACTACTACGTCAAGTACTTATGCCAAGACCATTCAAAAATATTATTTCAAGTCCTTGGACAAGACACTACTTTGCATCATGATACCTACTGATTCATTGAGGGGCTATAGCAGGCCCCACCCATCACTTACTAAGTCTAATTCATTCTTCATATGAAAAAGTTGAAACATAACACAAACATTCGTATTAAAACTAGCATACAAAATTTCAATACTTTAACCATAAACCATGAATGATATAAGAATAGCATATCCACAATCAAACATATCAAAACTCATTCAATATAATATGGAAGATTGTATTATAATAAATCAACCTCAATCAAAAATAATATCTAATAAAGGATGTTGACATAGTTGAAAATGATTAGTAAAACTCTTTGAGAGAAATATCCATTTTCCTGAAATCATTTAAAAGTCAAAAAATTTATAAAGAATGTAATTTAAAATATATTTTTGAATCAAAGTGTCCCATACCACTTTAAAACTTTTTAAATGAATTAACATTTTAAAATAATCACGTTCAAATAAATAAATCCTAAAAATCATTTTGAAAACATGGTCATTTATTAAATAAATTTAGAAAAATAAATCTTTAAAAAATTTAAAATGATGATCTAGTGAAAGATTCCCTTCCATAAAAACCTTAAAATATTCCTTTTGAATTTTTTTTTACAAAATATGTACATGGATGATAAATATGTCCCAGTAAATACTTACACATAAACAATCTCAGATAATAATGAGATTGAGGAATTAACCCTTACCTTGTACTTTCCTTTAGTCAAGGGTACGTTTAACCTCCTCTATAATTACCATAGTATGTTATTAAATTATAACAGAACCATTATAATATTTATGATATCATATATGATTCATTTATGTCTTTATACTAACCAATTAATAATAATTTCCAGGTTAATGTAACATTTCGGGTAATAATCACTTTCTTTATCGTACGTGTTTTAACTTGTTATTATTGATTGTATCACTTAGAACATGAATTAAATACTTAAAAAATATAAAAAATTATTTATATATCATATATATTCAAAATATAAATATTTATAATAGATAGATATATGAAATGGACACATCGTTCATAGAGATGGTAGTCCGTACGTATGCATGAATGTTGTTTCTGTTTGGTTATCGTATAGTGTGGAAGTAAGTAAATGAAATACATTTATCTATATAAATATATATTATTCAAATAGAAATATTATTTCATATATCTCACACTTAATCAGTATAGATATTTTTATAAAAATTCTTGAAGGGTGATCGTTGAAGATGAATCTCATTGCGTCGTGGAGACGGTAAACCGTACATACGTATGAGCGATAATATCATTCTATTGATGGTAAAACAATGTTTAATTGGATGGTATATTTTATATAAATAATAATTACAATGTTATATTCATTATTTAAATTAATTATACTCATAATTATACCCAACCATATAATGTATTGTTGAATAACAAACTAAACCACGATGTGGAGACGGCAAGCCTTACGCGCACACGCATGGTGAATTTGTCATTCATAGGATTTACAGAATAATGAATATGGTTGTACCATATTTATAATAACATATAAAAATGTATAAGGTACTGGAGTTATTATTTTAGTATGGTAACAACAAAGAAATAGGAAGTACAAGAAGAAAATATATTTGAAAGAGGTTTTAAAAAAATTGCCTCTTCTTCGTGTGTTTCCTTTTGATTTGAACAGAAAATCTTCTTAGTTTGGATTTATACTCAAGGTAAGGCCTCTAGGTTTAAGTTAGGGAATATGGGAGGGGATTTGGTCAGGATTTGGCCAATCCAAATGTCTTTTTAGGTGTTAATTTAAGAGAAGGGGAAGTACCCTTTTATTAGAGAGGTGAGGGGCACTTTAGGAAAAGATTGAAATATTTATTTATTATAAAATTATTTTCGGTTTCTAATAGATAAAAATTGATTTATTTAGAGACTAAGGTGGGGGTGGGTCAAAATACCCTCAACGAATAAGTTTTAGACATGTTTAGGTCACCATATTAACCTTAACTCTTTGACTTAACCCTTAGTTAAATAGTTTATCTTTTACCATGTCTTCTTGTATTTTTAAACTACATGGTTAATATAGTTACTATAAAATTCCAAAAGAACATAAAGTGGTTAATTAATGACATATATAACTTTATTTAAGTCAATTTTATGAATCTTATAATTTTAGGACTATTATATCATTTAATAAAATAGTCTTTGTTTTAAAAAGTCATTTTTTTTGAAGAAAGTAGCGTCTCGGTCCAAGACCAAGGTGAAATTATTGAATATATAAAAAGGGGAAGTTACAAGATTCTAAAATATGGGAGATTATTACCATACTCATCATAAAGATGGAATAAATCAGAGGGCAAGGCATCAAGCCAAGTCATATTCTGGTTGATACATTTATTCGCAAGAGCATCAACAACCATGTTCGCTTCCCAATAAGCATGTGTGATTGATATCCATAAGTTAATCGAGATAGTTCATCTAGCAGGCGGTAAGGGGCTAGGAAAGGTGAATCATACCATTCTAGATTTCTTATACAATGGTGTTCGAATCACTTTCAATCCAAATATTTCTCCAACCTTTTTTAAGGAAAAAGATGACGACATGAATCACACCCATCATTTTTGCATCCAAAGATAAGCCTGTGCTAAAGATAAAAAAGAAGCATCCATGTAATTGACCAATAGAGTCTCATAATATTTCACAATAACCCGCAAGACCCGTATTTCCTTTTGAGGCCCCATCTATATTCACTTTGATTCAACCAGGAATCAGGGCTTTCAAGAACACTTCAAAAGTGTTCTTGGGTTGTCTATAGACACCCTCAATCCGAAGCTTACAAAGAATATCTAAGTTACCGAAATAATTGTTGCAGTGGACCTTCTTAATCAAGGTAGCCTCAAAAACTGCAATGAGGACTTGGGATTTACCTGCATTAAGAATTAATGTGCAATTATTATGAAGAACATCATTTTTATCATACCATATTACTTGGATGATCTCAACAACTGCAGCGATGAAGACATTTTTAATTTATTGGGAGGCTTAATGTTCAACACATATCTTTAATAGAGAGTTGATTGAATCAAGGATAGACCATCTACAGTTAAAAATCATAAAAAGATAGTTCCAAAGAGAAGAAGATGTAGCACAAGAAAGAAAAATATGGTTAGTATATTCCTTATACTGATTGCATAGGTTAAATTTAGAGCAAAGTTGGACACCAAAAGATTGAATAAAAACCTTAGTGAGAACCCTATTATGAGAAATTCTCCAAAAAAGAGTGATTCTGGAGGGCCTAGTCCAAGGTTTGTTAAAAAAATTCAACCATCCAAAATTAGTGTCAGATTTTGAAAAGTTGTGATTGTAAAAAATTTTAGAATCAATAATGCCATTAGGAGCAGGTTCCCAGATAATGAAATCATCATAATTGGAGTAAGGGTAATTATTAATGACATGAGAAATGTTATCAAGGATGTCATTGCGATGCAACTGAATAACATCCTTAATAGTGTAACTGGTATTATCAGGAGGAGTGTTTGGAGATAACATGGAGATTAAAGGAGAACCAGTCCAATTATCCAACCAAAAATTCATAGAAGAATTAGTACTAACCATCCATCTAGAGTTTTCCATAATATTATAGAAGGCATGCCTAATAGAGGTCCAGATCGAAGAAGTGATAAAATTTGAGTTCCCTTTCTTAAGATTATCAAGAAATATTTGTTTAAGGAAATAAATGGAATTAGATTTGATATGGATTAACCTCCAGGAAATATTTTCTTGGAGAGAATCATTAAACAATTTAATGTTTTTAATTCCAATACTACCTTTATCTAAAGGTTTACAATAGGTAGCCCACAAAATGGTGACAATCTTCTTTTCAAGAATACTTCTGGTCCAGATGGAATTTTTAATGTAGACATTAATTTTTTTAAGAGTACCAATAAGCCATTTGTATATCATCAATGAGTAGACCATTTTAGAGATAGTAGTAGATTTAACAAGGCAGATTCTGGCTACAATGGAAAGTGGTTTCCCTTTACAAGTGGAAAGTTGATTAATGATTTGGTCCAAAATGTTGTTAAAATAACTAGATTTAGGTATCCCCCAAAATATGGGCACCCCAAGTCATGTGAAGGAGAAAGAACCCTCTTTTATTCTGAGATAGCTGGTGACAAGACCTTTTCTGTGTGGAGAGAATTTTTTTCTAAAGAAAACTGAGGATTTCTTTCAGAAAATAGCATGACCAGAAACTTCTTCATAATGTGTTAGAGCATTTTTAAGCACCTAAATTTTTTTCTTTCCACCGTGTAAAAACAAAATGATGTCATCAGTATATAAAATATGGGTTGGAGTGTTGAGGTTTCTGGAATCATGAATGGGTTTAATCTTGTTTTGATTAACAAGTTGAGTGAGAGATATGCTAAGATATTCCTCAACAATGAAAAAGAGAATGGGAGAAAGAGGATCGCCATTTTGGACACATTTGGTGCATTTAAAATAACCTTTGGGGAACCATTAATCAGAATGGAAATGGAAGTATAGTTATATAATATTTTAACTATCTTAATGAGAATATCATTAAAACTAATGTTTTGAGGAACTTTAAAGATAAAACTCCAGTCCATGGTATCAAAAACCTTTCTTATGTCAATCTTAATATCAATATTCCCTCCTCTAGTGATTTTATTTAAAATGTTGGTGCATTCGAAAGAGAGACAAATGTAGTCTTGAATAGATATACCTTTAATAAAACCAAACTGATTCCAAGAAAAAAGTTATTACATATAGGGGTAATCCAATTTTCAAGAATTTTAGTAATGATTTTATAAAGAGTGTTGATAAGGGAAATAGGCCAGAAAAGGTGAATCTGAGAGGAATTATCCACTTTAGGGATTAAAGAAATAAATTGAGCATTAATCCCATGAGGGAGCACATCATTTGAGAAAAAATATTTAACAAGTTTGAAAACATCCCAATTAATGACCTCCAAATGATCTTTAAAAAAACCATTATTGAAGCCATCTGGACCCAGGGCAATATCAGGCTTCAAACTAAAAACAATTTCTTTTATTTTTTGGTCAAGAGGGACACTTAATAGATAAGCATTGTCAGCCTCATACACCATATATAGAATGATTTCAGACCTAAGATCTTTATTAACATCCATTCCATTAAAAATATCTTGTAAGTAAGAACAAAAATGATTTGAAATGGCTTTTTTAGAGTCAATAAGGGTGTCATCATGTAAAATGTAAATATTTATAGGGAGTGATTGAGGTCATCAATCACAATAAGTGAACAATAACTGGAAAATTGAGGGCCTCAAAACCATAAATATATGATGATTTGAAGTATCATTGGTTCATAAAAACATAAGGTATTAAGATAACACATTTTTTTGATATTTTTTTTGAAGAGGAGGGATTAATTTACTATCAATATAAGAACTCAAGAAAAAAATACTTGATTTCATTACCTATCATAATCATAATCTAATCATTTGGTTGTGCATCGATCTATTTTCACTTCATCCCTTACACTAGGAAATGAATGTTCAAAAATGATTTTTTTACACCTGAAGCACATTTGATAAATAATAAGGACCAAACGTATTTACTTAATCATCTATATGTTTACTGAAATCCAAAATTTTAGGTCAAAGTATCCAATAAATTTTACTTTAACCTCAAACTAAATATCAAGTACTCAACGTACTCCATTATAACCTTTAATCTTATCAATTATACTTGTGTCCAAAATCACAACCTAAAAATTTATATGGGAGGTAAACATAATGAAGATCTCTTTTTTTCATATAAAACATGTGAATACCTTCATCATGTATTCTATTAAAACATAGTAACTCCTTAAATTACCATAAAAGAAAATTGAATACATTAATGCTCCCTTACTCTTTAAAGAACACTAGATATACTTCTTAAATCCAAAAATGTTGTAAACTCCAAAAATGATGGAATACAAAAAATTAATTACTTCCAAGGTAATCAAGAATATCCAATATAATTTATCCGAATCAATCATCTCTTATTTTAAAATAACTACCTCAGTATTAGGACCCTATTAAGGTTTATCTTTCCCCCAACCATATATTTTCCAAAATTTTTGACTTTATATTGAGTAACCTTTCTTTGTACTATAAAATCTCAAATCCTCAATGAAATAATACTACAGTACAATCCTTATTTATCTCCATAATTCATATAAAAAGTACATCATTGATACAACACTCAAACGACATAATTCTTTAATCCAAAAACACTAATACATTAATTATTCCATGTAGACTATAGTAACAGCTTATGCTTGAACTTGATTCCTTTGACTCTTCAGAGCTATATTTCATTTAAACTTAGGAAATTTGTTTTCTTAATGCCCCATTTCACTACAGTTGGAACACTGAATATTAATATTTTCTTCCTTCCCTTTGCATTCTTTTTCCTGATGACCCTTTTTTCCTCACTTATAACAAACACCCAATCATTTCAAGCACTTCCCATGGCGATTCTTTCCATAGTAATCACATGTGGGAAAATCATTCTTCCCCGTTTTCTCTTTATCCATGTTTTTTATAGCTATCCTTATTTTTACCATGCTTCCCTTTGAAGTCAGAATACCTAGGATATTCTTTATATATCTTACTATAATGTGATATTATGTCCTTATAGGATGAGAATTATTGGGATATTATTTCCCTTTAAAATATTAGATTAAGACCATGAAAGAAATGATATTTATTACTATTTGGATCATGTGAATTTATTGGTTTCTCATTCCTTTTGTTATACGCCATTTATAAACAATGTCATACACTAGATTAGGTTATGAATCAAAATGCTTAATTCCAAACTAGTAAAATAATTAACATAAATTGTAAAATTTATGCATATCTAATCCATAATCATAAATATGGTTCATTTGAGGACATATTTACTCATAAATATTTCATAATGGTTTGTAAAGAAAATATGAATTATCCTAATAATATCCCCCAGGAGTGTCAAACCAGGTGCACCATAAGGCCCGTTATGGTGTACCAGGTTACCCCAAGTAAAGCTCAGAACACCCTGTCGAAGTTTTCACCCCTATTTACAATTGTGCTAGAACCACATCCACTTATAGTATCCATATATGGATGTATTTCTTATAATATCCATGTAATCCCTTCTTTACCAAAATTCTAGGGGGTTCTTCTATACTTATCCTCAAATCTTATCTTAGGTTTATGATCCCTAATATAAATTTTCTAAATATATTTCAAAGGTTGTTTCTAAACATAATATGATACCGACTTCAATTCCCCAGCCCTAGAAGCCCAGATTTAGTGCATTATTTTAATATATTTGCATGATTACAAGGAATAATGTCCCGAAGGGCCGATCAGTTTAGCAGTCCTGGAAAATAAATCACATAAAATAACACATAATTACACTTTAAACATAAAACATAGTATAAATAATCATTTTATAATGCCATTATTACCCTAGCTTAACCCTATATATCAATTATAACACACTTAGCATCCTAGGAAAATAATACATAAGAAATGGGTGATCTGAGATGCTTAGTAAGGATAAATAATTTAGCAAAATCTATAAACTTTTAAGGTAGGATGTATAATAAAAACAGAATCCTTTTAAACATAAAATTGAACATAATATAGAAAAAATAAATAAAAAATTACCATATAAACATGAACATGGATATTATACTAGTCAAGTAATCACATGTAATAACTAATTTCGTAACAAGGGAATGCATAATATTGGATATAATAACTAATATGTCAATCCCTTGTGCCAAGACCATTCACAAATATTCTATCAAGGACTTATGCCAAGATACTAGTTTGTCTCCTGAGACCTACTGATGCATCTAGGATCTATAGAGGGCCCCACACATCACTTACTTAGTCTAATGAATCCCTCATATGAAAATGTTGAAACATAACATAAACATTAATATTAAAACTAGCATACAAAATTATAATACTTGAACCAAAATCCACGGATTGTATAAGAATATCACACCCACAATAAAACATATCATAACTCATTCAATACAATATGGAAGATTGTATTATAATAAATTAACCATAATCAAGAATATTATCCAGTAAATTATGTTGACATAGTTGAAAATGATAAGTAAAACTCTTTGAGAGAAATATGATTTTTTCATGAAATCATTTAAAAGTCAAAAAATTTATAAAAGAAGTCATTTAAAATAGATTTTTGAATCAAAGTGTCCCATACCACTTTGAAACTTTTGAAAGGAATTGACATTTTAAAACAATCATGTCCATATAAATAAATCCATAAAATCACATAGAAAACATGGACATTAATTAAATAAATTTAGAAAAATAAATCCTTAAAACATTTAAAATAATGATCTAGTTAAAGAGACCCTTATATAAAGTTGTTAAAATATTCATTTTAATTTTTTTATTAAATATGGACATGGATGATAAATATTTCTGAGTAAATACATGCACATAAACAATCTCAGATAATAATGAGATTGAGGAATTAACCCTTACCTTGTACTTTCCTTTAGTGGAGGGTATGTTTAACCTCATGTATAATGACCATAGTATGTTATTAAATTATAACAGAACCATACTCATATTTATGATATCATATATGCTTAATTTATGACTTTATACTACCCATTTAATAATAATTTCCATATTAAATTAAGATTTTGGGTAATATTCACTTTCTTTATCGTACGTGTTTCAACTTTTTATTCTTGATAATATCACTTAGATCATGATTTAAATACTTAAAGAATATAAAATATGATTTATTTATCATATATATTCATAATATAAATATGTATAATAGATAGATATATGAAATGGAAACATCGTTTACAAGGACGGTAGTTTGTACATATGCATAAACATTGTTTCCATTTTGATATCATATAGTGTGGAAGTAATTAAACGACATATATTTATCTAAATAAATAAATATTATTCCAGTAGAAATATTATTTCATATATCTCATACTTAATCAATATATATTTTTATAAAAATTATTAAATGGTGATCGTTGAAGATGAATCTCATCGCGTCATGGAGACAGTAAGCCGTACGTACGCATGAGCGACAATATCATTCTATTGATGGTTAAATAGTGTTTAATTGGATGGTATATTATATAAACATAATAATTAAGATTTTATATTCACCATTTACATTAATTATACTCATTATTATACCCATCCAAATAATTTAGTGTTGAATAATAAACTAATCCATGACGTGGAGACGGTAAGCCATACGTAAGCACGCATGGTGACTTTGTCAATCATAAGATGGATAGAATTATGAATATGGTTACACCATATTTATAAAAACATATCATTATGTATAAGGTATTGGAATTATTATTTTAGTATGGTAACAACAAAGAAAGAGGAAGTAGAAGAAGAAAAGAACTTTGAAAGTGGTGATAAAATAATTACCTCCTCTTCGGGTTTTTCCTTTTGATTTGAACAAAAGGTCTCCTTAGCTTGGATTCATGCTCAAGGTAAGGACTCTAGGTTGAAGTGATAGAAGTTGGGGGGGGATTTGTTCAGGGGTTGTTCGAGCCAAATGGCTTTGTAGGTGTGAATTTAAGAGAAGGGGAAGTACCCTTTATTAAGAGAGGTGAGGGGCACTTTAGGAAAAGATTGAAATATTAATTTATTATAAAATTATTTTCCATTTCTAATAGATCCAAATGGATTTATTTCCAGGATATGGTGGTTATGGTTATAAATCCCCTCAAACAATAGGTTTTAGACATATTTAGGTCACCATATTAACCTTATCTTTTAGACTTAACCCATTGTTAAGTACTTTAACTTTTACACTATCTTCTTGTATTTTTATACTATATGGTTAATATAGTTACTATAAAATTCCAAGAGAACATAAAGTGGTTAATTAATGACATATATAACATTATTTAAGTCATTTGGACGAATCTTAGTTTTTATAACTTTTATATCATTTAATAAAATACTATTTGTTTTAAAAACTCATTTATGTCAATTTTGACACTATTTAGTATTTATTTTTTGTGAGTCATAACAACATGATTCCATCAAAAAAATACATTGAGTCAACCCTAACATTTCATATTCACCTATAAAATTCATGTATGGCATAAAAAGTTTCAATTTACTTTTATTTTAATTTTTATAATATCAATTATTTTAATCTATCATTAATAAGGTTATTACTACATCATCATTGTGTCATAAATAAATTTAATTATTTAACGCCTAAAAAATATAAATAAAATACTAAGATGTAAGAAATATTTTTATATTTGTAATTAATATTTATATATAAATTTATCTTATGTATAACCCTATATTAAAAATACTCTAGTTATTAAAATTTGAATTTAACACTTTTAACTCTTTTTTAAATAAAATACAATAAATGTCCTAATCTAACCCAAATGGATAAAAAAGGATTTTATTTTTTCCCTAAGGTTTATTTTGGTCTAAAACACTTATTTAATATAATTAGGACATGTGTTGGGGTAATTTTATATTATTATAATATTATTTTTACCTTTAATTACCCTCTTTAATTTTAACCGTGGTAAATAAAATTCAAAAGTTACTATTCACCAAAAATTATTTCCATCCTATTGAACCAAATTTTACTTACTGATGAAAAGTGTGTCTGTCAAAATTTTTAAATTCAATTCACAGAAGCAGTAAAATTATGTTTTATGCAAATTTGCAAATGTGCCTAGAAGGTGGGTAAAAGACATTGAAAAGTTCTATAAAATTTTATATATCTAATCTTATTATAAAATATCTCAAATGAATCAAATTGTACTAATATATGTATTATGTATCTATTTTAACTTTAAGCTAAATTTTAATTAAAAATAATTATATAAATTAAAAAGTCGGTTTTTATGTACTATGTAGTATTTGTCACTATTCATCAAAAATTGAATGTTTTCAGAAAAATACCAAAAAATCACTCTAAGCTAATTTTGATATTAAAAAAATTAAAAAATAAAGTCTATTTTACCAAATTAAATTTTTATGAGTGTATAAAATTAATTTTATTATTTTTCACAAAAGGACACAAAAAGTAGTTCTTTTAAGAAAATAGTTTTTCTAAATATATAACTATTTTAAAAAATACTTGTAAATTTCATTATAAATATGTTTTATTTATGTGAAAAAATTATAAATTAAATTTAAATTTTATTACTTACTAATCATATTAAAATATTTAATTGATAAATAAATATATCATTAAAATAAATATAATACTAATGTGTTGTTTCGCCGAAATGAAATCTTACGTATAACGCAAGCCAAGTCGGTGTTGCATGCAATATAAGAATTTAAATAACTTTAAAGAGATAACGTACTATGAAATATTGGGGTGTTACAAATAATAATACTAAAAATTATAAATAATTAAAAAAAGGGAAAAATAATTAAAAAATGATGAAAGTGAGATTAAAGAAGAAGTTGAATAGGCTTCGACAATTAGGAAAAAAATGATCAAATGGGAAAATCAGGGTTTAGATTTTAATAGGGTTCAAGAGGTGTGGAGAGGGAGATCGGGTGAGAAATTGAGTGGGCCAAAGGTAGTTCGACTATCGCTGAGAAAGATGAAGGTTAAGCATGGACGATGGTTCTCGAATAGAGACCGAAATAAAAAACAAAATAAAGAATCATTGGGCTTCAATTTGGGAGATCTGAACAATATGGAGGTGGGTGATGGTGGACTGAGTGTTGTTGGAGGAGATCTGAACACAGATATGACTTGACCATGAAAGGATTTCTGATCTTATATAGATATTTTCCTATCATCTATGAAGGAAGGCTTGTATTTTACTTTTGGTTTTCAAATCATCTTTTTTCATCTCTGGAGTTCGGTAACTTCCTATTACCTGTATGGTTGAGGATTTCCTTAATCTATCTTTATTGTTTGTCCTTATCATGAATTAAATTGTTATCGTACTGCCAACAATTTCTTCTATGCACTAAACATGCCCTTCTTATATTGTTTTCCACATTAACAATTGATGTCCCTTCTCATTTATTTCAATTTTGAATCAAATTTAAATCCTATTATGTGTCTTTTTCTCAGATGAATTATCTAAGATTAAATGAAAAAAATGATTTGGGCATTCAAATTTCTTCACAAGTAGAAATAAAATAATAACACATTATATCATTCTTAGTGTATAAATAGGAGAGTACAGAGAGGTATCATGGAAGGAAGTTGGAGTTCCATGTCTCTATATGTTTTCCTCTGTGTTTTCTAGTTATGAGAGAATGAGATAAAATGTGTGTAAGAGATATTGATTGAGTGTTCTTCCAAGAAGTGGAAGATGAATAATATTTCTATAAATATATTTGTAAGGGAGTTTTTTCATGAAAATTATTTCATTTGAATTATTATTTATGTAAGTGATTCTATTATTTGAAGTTTTTTAATTTTTTAATTTTTGAAACTAATATTTCATTTATGATCTAAGTTCAATTTTAAATTACATGTAATGGAGTTTAATTTTAATTTTTATCCTTGATAAACATGTCCTTAGAATTATAATTTATATAAGGGACTTCATCTCAATATCCTTTCAATGAGGTATAGTTTGATGTTATACACCCATATTATTTTATAAGGTGTATATACATCTCAATTGTCATATAATTTAATTAATTTATTTATTAAAATGTTATTTAATATTTTTTAAATGTTATTATTTCATGGGGATTATGATTTAAATGTTCAATGTTGTATGAGACACCTTGAATGTTTAAAGATTTAATTATCACATATTTTTATTGATGTCAATACTCATGAAATTGTTTTAAATTTTTATTTATATGGATATAAAATAATTACAAAGGACATATTATGTCTATTTTTAATTTCATTAAAAGTTTTTAAAAAAGAATCTATTTACTTGTTTTATACAGAATGTTTTGAAAAATGAAAAATGAAATTTTAATGTACATGATGATAGTTACTTTCCTTCCATCATGAATATTATTTAAATTATAGGTTCATTTGAAAGATTACATATTTTGATAAATAAAAAACCCTCTTCATTGGATATTTTGTTTTGAAAATGGTTATTATTTATAGAAAATGGAATTTTTTTATTAAAATATTTTTCATATGGGTTTAAAAATAGTTTTTCTTTAATTTTTTTTATATAATTTTATTACATTATTTTGACCTATGTCAACATCTTTTATTGAATCTTATGATTAATTAAAGATGATATCCTATGATATTATTTACCATATTTCATTAAATGGTTTATTATTCAGTTTGGCTATGGATGTACTATTTTTATACCATTCATGGTTTATGGTTAAAGTATTCAAATTTTATATCTATTTTTTGAGGCTATTAAACTATTTGGTCCTTTGGGATTCTATTTTTCAATCTTATTATAATGTCAAAAAGTAAGGCACTAGCTCTAGATTCTAGGGATGGGGTGTCACACATATGGACTGTTATGCTCTCCATGTCTCTTTATCCATCAGGAGAGAAATAATGATTATGAGAATATGTATCCATCCTAGTATAATCCCTTATAATGTTTAAACCGTAGGGAGAGTAATATTATTATTGAGTGTAAAAACCCACCCATACCCATCGGTAGATTAGAGGATCATTGAACTATGAGGAATTTAATTCCAATCCAAGTAGGATATATAAGATAGCATCATAACGACTGAGCTCCAATTGGAATAAAATTTGGTGTTAGTCTCTCCATATCCCAAATATTCTCAACCCATGGGATTAAATTCTCCCATAATCATTTTATCATTTTATTTTCATTAGTGGATGAGAATTAGGCTTAAAAATGGGAATCATTTTAAGTGTAATCCCTGACCATTCACTATATTACCTCAAACCCATCAGTAGTTTTGGGATGAATTGAATAATAAAGCCTTTGACCTATTTTATTAACAAGATATTAAGGACCACTTCCCAATTCCCAAAATCCATACCACATCTTCCATGAGACAGGTAATTCTACCTCTCAAATGAAAACTCTAATTTTTATGCCTCGTATGAATATTATCTCATGTGATGTATTTGATCTTCCTCTATATATTGTTTGTCACACCGATCATGACTCATGTGGGATTATAGATTAGTGACGATTATACTATCAACATGGTGAATATACCCCATGTTTGGGCCCTATATTCAAATGTTAGACAGATTGTATCACTTATTCACTAAAAGGTCCACATTCTCGATGATTTAATTCATTGCAACCATATGTTCATAAGCCCCACCCAAGTCCTCTATTTTCATATATTTCGTGATGAATATGCATGTAACAAACTATATGGACTCTGATTTCCATAAAAAATGGATACATATGAAGCATCTTTGAGGCATGATCCCAATATTTACATCCTTTCTACATGATGTTAAACTACGTGGTCAAGTCCTTTCATGTACTGTTAAACTATCTCAAAAAAACTACACGAGTTTTGATTATTATTTTAGTAGGATACATATGATGCCTCATAGAGGTTTAATTGAATATCCAAGACAGGAACCACCTCCCTATATGGAAGTAAAATATATATCACCAGAACATGGATAAAAAATAAGCATCATAATGGAATAAGGGAATGAATGAGAAACTGTGTCACACACAGTTGTTCCCATTAACACGTGGTCTTTATCATGTTACTGAAATAGGGGTAAACAATATCATATCAAGGGCCAAGGAAATATTTTCCGAACATGTATTAAATATATAAAAGATTCATATAACATGAAATAATTCTATTCAAATGGGAGTGATGAGACCGACCTCCCATCATTTCAACTAATGTGAGTTCCTAAGATTCATCAAGTAGGAAACCCTAATGGAATGCCTACCTTTAGAAAGAAGTTTTGTACTTAGTTATGAATTTTGAAGTATTGAGAACTTATATCAGAGAGAAATAAATTAAACTAGATGAAAATTTGTATGCAATAACCATCAATCACCCATAATAGATTATTGGGCCAAAACTAATCCAGATTTTTCGAGAAAAAATGTATATTTTTTTTATACAAAATTAAATCATAGAATTGATTCCAATGAACATAATTGAATAATTGATAATATAAGATAACTTAATTTAGTTTAAAATCATTTTAGAAAATAGTGGAGCATTGGTAAAACATGAAAAATAGTAAAATTTTATATTAATATTGGTATTTACACTATCTACTAAATAGTTAGTCTCTTATGAACAATCCAGAAATTTCACCTTAATATAATATTGAAAGTTAGATTTAAATGATGATATTATTTCCATAAAGTAAAATTTATATAATTTCCATAAAATTAATTATAATATTTTATCACAAAAATTTATAAAAATTGTTTTTGAAGAAATCATATTTCCAAAGCATAAAAATAATTTACTAAAAACTGAGTACTGATTTCTAAATAATTAATTAAGGATTTTTATAAAGTATGTTATTCATATATATTTATTAATTCAGATAAAAATATTTATACATTCCAATCCATTGTCTAGGATATAATGGTTATATTTATATATTGATTTTTTTTGGTTTGTTAAAGCTCAATATTTTATATTGTATATGCTATTGAACATAGTGTTCTTTGGAAATGTCCAGATGTTACATGATTGTTCCCTATTTGATAAGTGTAACTACTTCGATTGATAATTAAATTTTTATCCACTCTCACTACTTTTTTTAGTGATGAATCCTCTCTTTATTGATGGATTGGAGCCTCAGTTTTGTGAATCAGAATACCTAGGATTCTTTTGTGATGCCTCCTTCCTTTGGTACTCCATTGGCAGTTCCCACTTTTTATGGATGATTGATAATATGACCAAAACTATGTGTTTCCATAGGTTTATCACTAAAATTGAATACATGATTTCTATATTTATTTAAAATTAATTTTTAATTTATTTATAGACCCTTAATTTAGAACATTTGCGGATTTTTTTAAAAAATATAGGGAGTTGTGGAATAAAAACCTATTTTAATGTTTTTAAAAATACTATTTAATTATTATAGAAAATTTCTTGAAATGAATAAAAATTTGATGAAATTATTAAATGTTTTTTTCATGAGAAAATTTCATTGAATGATAGATTATTTTTAAAGTAATTAACATGAAAAAAATATGATTTGTTTTTAAAGATGACATGGAATATTTAAGCATGAAATTAGGAATTTGAAGAGTGAATGATGTATGAATTAAAATTAAATATTTTATAATGATTGATTTATTGATTTAAATCACATGTGATCATGATTATTTAAATGTTTGAGTTGGAAAACCATGGTAGGACTTTGAGTCCTTGGCATAACTTTGATTATGAAGTCCCAAAATTGAAAAAATTCAAAAATAATTTCCCTTGTCAGGGTGCTGATTGATTCTATCTAGATTCTATAATCAATAGGAATGTGTGAACACATTTATCATCCAGTAAAAAAATCTTATTGGTATATTGGTTTCTATTGTTCAAGCTCTTTTATTAGTAGCCACATACATTCTCATTTAGGCTCATATATTGGAACCTCAGAGGTATGAACTAAGAGATCCTTAAAAGAATTTTATAACATTGAAACCAATAGAATTACATGGATAAAATGATACTTAGGAAGAAGATTATTGATTGAAAATGGTTTATATACTATTTGAGTTATTGGAAGGTAAAGATTAAATAAATTAGAAATGTTCTATATTAAATCTTAAAGTACCTAGTATCTGGTGGTAGGATTCTATTTTTATAGAAGAGAAACATGAGGACATGTAGTGGAATGAAATCATAGAATGTCTCAAAGATCCATTTTACCCAAAGTTAATGGGTTTAGAAAATTCTATAGAAAAAATCATCCTCAAACATGGTTATTTAACGATGACTCTGTACACTAATGATTTGCTAACATGTTCAAATTTCACAAGGGGTATAATTGAATGACTGGATAAAGGCTCAAAGATTTTATATGGGTATTTGATATAGTATGTGATATCATGTTTTCATGCTAAAAATTTTATATTAAGTAAATGTGATGGATATATCATTGATTAATGTTCTTGACCAGGATTTTATGTTATGGTTGGAGGTAGTTCCTCATACATCCAGTGGTATTTATGTTAAATTAATTAAATGAAAGAGGGTGATGGATGAGTCTCATGAAAAATTTGACACCAGACATCATTCACACCTTCTTTAATATCTGGAAAATGTCCTTCTAAAATTATCAATATGCCATGATCGGTAATTGAAAGTGGGGTTTTACAGAGTAACTAAATATTTTTCATTCATGCAATAGCTTAGGAAACTGATAAATCTAATTTTTTTTTCTTTTATACCCTATGCAATGGGACATTCTCATCAGCACAGAATATTTCAATGGTTCAGTCAGATGTCTAATGATCTAAGGGGTTATTTTTGGTAAAAAAATCCCTTGAGGTATATTTTTAGTGCTTTTGGGTTGATTTTGTTAAGTTAAAAAAGGATGTTTACAAGGTCAGTTGCAGAGTTACACAGTGATTTTTGAAAAGGTATTTTGAAACAAATCTTAGACAAGATGATTTGTAATTAGTATGGAAAATTTCATGTACAAGGTTTAACTGTTTCCTAGGGGTTTCAAAATCTATGGGGTCCAAAATATGTAGGAGGAATCAAGATTCAGGATATTTGGATTTCCTGGGATGCCTCATAAAAATATGTTAATGGAATGAAATTTGAAAAGGATTGGTGTTTCAGAAAGGTCTGGTGCTTCACGAAAGAAGGTAAGTTCATAAAGATGAGTTGGTTTGTGGATGATGGATGAGTGAGAATGATAGATGATACATTCTATGATTACGAGAAGATTCAAGAATGGGAAAATTACATGAATATATTAATGAAGAAAGGGATCTTTGAGAACAAGAATAAAGATATTCATGAAAAGGTAGTTGAGATAATAAATGTTTTGAGAAATGTAGGAAACTTATATAAATAGGTGTTTACCCATCCCCCATTTAAGTAAATAATCCATAAAGAAAATAAAAAGGATCATAATTTTAAAATTTGATTCGTGAAAGATTTTTCTTATGTGAAGGTTTTCATAAGATCATCTATTTCATGAAGAAATATAGTTTGCGAAATCTATGTATTCTTGGAGAAAATTGCGAATTTCATGAAATTTGTGATCATCACAAAAGGAGTGAGGTTCATGAAATTAGTGAGCTATGTGAAATTGGTGAGATTTGAAATATTTTTAAGCAGCATGAAAGAATAACTTTTATAAATAATTGTGATGTTTTTTGAAGGCTAGAAGAAGGGAATTACCATTAACTATGTAGTAAATTAGTATACATAAATTGGACAAAAGTGGAACTTAATAGAGAAAAAAATATGGAGTAAAACCTATTGATTAAAGTAATCAAAAAAATATTATTTTGATGGATTAGTGAAAATAAATTAATTACAAAGAGTATTGAACTTTAAATTTGTGATTGGTTGTAATCTAGGAGGGAAAATGAATCTGCTCCAAAAAATTTAAAAGCAGTGTGCTTTAGTGGATTTTGTACATAGGAACATTTTCTTTTTATTCTCCTTATACATATCCTAGTGTGGGTGATACATGTATAAATTATTGTGTATTTTTAATGCTTTGATTTTTTCTCATACATTTCTATAAAAAATGGAGAGATGACTGTTTTGATTAATAATAAAACAAGATCCAAAGGTACAGTTGTTTTGATCAGCCATACCCAGATTCATCTTAGAGTATATAGAATTGTTGGGATAAAAATTGGTATCAGATCAAAAGTTTAATATCAATTTTTCTCTCTCAAGGGTTTCAATAGAGGTTTTCAATCTTACATAAAATTGAATCTTTGATGGAAACAATTTTAAATTATGGAATAATGGGATACATCACTACATCATATCATTTTTATGGATTTTATTAGAGAAGAAATGCATGGTATTTTCTCTAGTGTGGAAAAAGTTTATTTATCCAAAGCTGGCTGAAGGGAATTGTATGATAAAGCTAGGGGAATTAATGCATCAGGGGATCCTTATCTAATGAAATCCACATAAACATGATGTCATTTATGTCAACAAATTCCATGTGGTAAAAATTATTAAATATATATTAGTTTTAATCAAAATTCATATAAGTAGAATTAAAGGCTATTTGCAATAGATATGAGGTCCTGAGAATGAACCCTAATGAGTCTATTGATGCGTTATTTAACTAGGTGAATATTTTTGTGGAAGAAATGTGTGGTCTCAAAGAAATTATTAAAGATTTAAATATAATTAGCACATCTTGAGAATACATCCACATTCTTTCAATCCAAAATTTTATGTACTAGAATATAATGATCCAATGGAGTTGGCACTGGATAGCATGCATAGTACTCTTATCACATACAAGATACGAGATGAGGATATTCAGTTTGTAAAAAAATGGAAGTCCCAATAGGTGGAATTCAAGGCCTTGAAGATGCTCACTATTTTTGATGGACATGAAGTAGAGGAGGAATACGAGGACATTTAATTCCATTCCTTGAATATATAAAGAGGAAAATGATTGTTCAAAAGGAAACTTCCACTTGAACGCTTTCGATGTTGAAAGGTTTGACATATTGCACAAAGGTTCCCTATGAAGTACAAATATAATGATGGGGATGAAGTTGAAAATACCATTAAGAATAGTTTAGCCCATGAGAATGGTAAGAAATATTATGTGGGAAATTACACCAAGAAGAATAATTGTCTTTCACAAGAAAATGAAATTTCAGGAGAATCATAGATTGAATAGATGGAGAACTAAAAGGATCATTGGGAAAATGTTGTAGTGGATATTGTAGGTAGCTCACATACAAGGGACGAATGTGATAATGATGAAGAATAATTATAAGGAATATTTGATTTATAAGCTGAACTAAAAGTCTATATTAAGGATTTAGATGTTTGGAGAGCTAAAATTGAAATAAAATAGTGTTTTTCATAATTATTAATGTTATATGTAGTATCAAGAATAAGAGATGTCTGATATACAGGATGATATTGAAAATATTAAGACATAAATGCAGAATAACTCAAAAAAATTCATCAAGTATAATATCAAATATGGATAATATAAAATTTTTATTGATGGTTTTGACAAGTGAAGAATGCTAGAAGACTAGGAGAGACTCTTGACTCCATGTATGACATTAGGAAATCAGTTCTCTCAAGTGAATGAAATTATAGAAGTGAATCATAGAGAAATATAAAGACAAAATAATCAATCATAAACAAATGAGAAGGTTGGTATGGGGCTTGATCACAAATAGAATGTTGTGGTGATTGATGTGAGACCACAAGCACCCACTATGAGGTTGAAAATTTATTTGGCTACAAATAAAAATAAAAAATACTCATAGAACCCAAGAAATATTTGGTCCTAAAATAATGTATTGTAATACACCACATATCAGGTGTTATTGTTTTGGAAATATTGTAAATTCAAAAAATGTATGTTCCATAACTAATATCTATCGATGGGAACATGAGACAAAAATATGTTCAAATTGAGTTAAATATTTTTCGAATGATTTTGATTGTCTCTATTATCTAGTGTAGAGTATTTAAACACATTACTATATACTTCTCATCAACCATATAGATGAATGTACTAAAGTAGATTGAATGTGGTTGAATGTAGATGATCAAAGAATCATCAAGTGAGATGAAAACACAAAATTGATTTGTATCTATGTAAGATAAAGTTACTCCATCATACTTTGAGGAATATCATGAATATTAGTCCATAATTGGCAAGAAATTAGTGAAATGGATCCAATATAAAATATCTGATTAGGAAGTGGCTACAGATATTTCCCTTATAACTTCAAATGGGGATGCTTTATGAACCTTGATAGTGGATGAACATCCCATATAAAGGCAAATATGTATCTTTTTACAAGCATAAAATTTGATAAGTAAGGTGTTGTAAATTTTGGAAATGATGAAGGCCTACAAATTATTGGTTTAGGAAAATCAAAATTTGGGTGAAATGATATGATGCATGTTGATGTCTTGGTTATCGAAGGTCTTAGTCACAACTTACAGAGAGTTAGTCAATTGTGTGGATTGGTTATTGCTATAAGATTTACCAAGTAGTTGTGTCTCATCAGGGGAAAAGTCAGTTTAGTTGTTTTATAGGGAACTTTCATGAAGGGGAATCTCTACCATGTGAGTGGAGAAGAAGATAAGTGATTTCTATCCAGAGAGGAATATAACATGTTGTGGTAGAAACGGATTGCCCATTTATTCCAACCATATCTATATGATCTGGTCAAATGTGGTGAAACTTGATATCTCTATAAGTTATCATGTGATCACAATCACATGTGAAATTATTATTAATAGGGAAAGATTATTGGAAATATATATAGGGAAGAAGAACACAAGTGAACCATAGTTCTTGAAAGTGTCATGCCAATGTTTTTTGAACTATCTCTCTAAGATTAATTTATGGTAAGGGATATTATGTTATTTTCATTGATGATTTTTTTAGTATGGCATGGATATTTTTCATTTCAATATAGTAGAGGATAAACAAAATCTTTAATAATATAGAGAACTATTATTTGAGGACAATGATGAGGAGGTAAGTAAATCTTGGTGAGTAGAAGATGAAAATGAAGATTTAGAAGAAGATACTGATGATGAGAAGGATGAAATCAAATAATAACCTTCACCCAAGATAAATATTGGAGCTGAAATTGATAGGAAAAAAACATTGGTGATCATGTAGTGCCAGTTCAAACATGGAGAATGAAGTATTTATAGCAGGATTCCATCCTATCTCAGGTAGATCTTAAATGTTTTGTATAAGAAACTTAAGATGAGAACTAGGTTCATGATATGAATTAAGAGATTAAAAAAATTGAGAAGAATGCAACATGGGAGATTGTTTTGAGGATGGAAGATAAGAATTTCATTGGTACCAAATGGGTTATCTGGAATAAACTAAATGAATATGACAATAATTTTAAACAAATAAAAAATTGTGTGAAAATCATACTTCTAGATATAGGGAATTGATATTGATTAAACATTTTCACATATTGAGAGGCTATAGACAATTATATTATTCTTATCCATAGTAGTGAAAAGAAATTTCAATGTTTTTCATATGGATTTCGAGTCAAAAATTTTTATTTTTGTTTTGGAAGAAGAAGTTTATATTGAGTAAATATATGGTTTTATAATTCATAAATATGTGGATAGAGTTTTCTTAAAGAGTAAGGAACTATATGGTCTAAAATAAGCACCAAGGGTGTGGTATTCATGACTGGATCAGTTTTTGAAGAAGCTTGGTTTTTTGCATTCTGGAGTTGATTACAATCTATATGTTAGTAATGATAGTAATCAAAGGATGATGGGTTTTTTGTATGTATAATTCATAATATTTGGTGGATCAGATAAAGTTAAGTGAAGATAGTTTTCATAATGTTGGAAAAGTGAGTTTGAATTGTCAATGACTGGTAAACTAACCTTTTTCCTTAGTTTACAGGTGACATAAGAAAGGAATGAAACATTTATTTCTTAATACAAATATTCTGAGGTTGTATTTATATAATTCATAATGGATAATTTCAAGGATATGAAGACTCCGATGGATACAAAAACAAAACTATTATGAGATGATAAAGGTAAATATTTTAATTTCATAGAATATAGTAACATCATTGGTAGTCTATTGTATTTAATAGTAAAAAGACATGATATTGATTTTCCCCAATCCAAGAAGCATGAAATCAAATAAATCCCAATTAAATCCACTTTATTTTAGTAAAAAACAATACTTTTATATATGAAGGGAACGATGGATTTTGGTTTGATTTACAATGAAAAATATCATCAAAAGTGATTGAACTATACAAATACATATTTGGATGGTTTAGTAGATGATATAAAATCAACATTAGTTTGAGCATTATATCTTGGTTTATTTTGTATTTATTAGCTAAGAATGAAACAATATTTCATTTCATTGATTACCATATAAGCTTAATATATTGTTCATACTAAATATTTTATGTTGTTATTATGTATAAAGCATCAACTTGATGATATGTGAGTTGAAATAAAATCTCCTATTAGAATCCAATGCAATTATTCAAGTGTAATAAATCACAGAAAAAATCCATTACATCACTCATGAGTGAAGAAAGTTTAAATCAAGTATCATTTTTTCAATGAGAAGGTGGTTCAAGGTCTTGTGAGGTTGGATTATGTTTTTATAGAACTAAAAGTTGTGAAAATTATAATTAAGGCCTTACCCATAGAGGTATTTGAGTGGCATCGACTGGATCTCTGAGTTCATTTGACTCTCCACACCTGAAAAAGTGTGTATGTGGGACCACCTCTCCCAAAGGTATGGTGTGTATTTCCCTTATGCTGATATATGTGTTCTTTATAATGTTACAACCACAAAGGAGTTACCTTTGGGTTCAATGAAAAAGGTGGAGAAAATATATTGTTCATGATTGGGGGAGAAACCGATATTCTAATATGTGAGGTATGGGGTATTTTTAATATGATGATTCTAAAGATGATATATTAAAGTTTATATGTCACGAAATATGATGATCATAATGAAAGTAATTGGCTATTCATGAAATGAAGAGATTCATTGATGAACTTTCCATGAAAATCTTTTTTCCCACACTGATCATGGATCTTGAATGATTAGAGTGTGTGCTGTGTAAATATTTTTTCACTATCTAGAATTAAAATAAGTGAATTTTTGTTGAAGATACAAGAAGATTTAAAGTGTTATCAATGAGTGAAGAGTTTTTAACAAACCCAATGGGGGATATTTTAGGGGAAAAATTCATTAAGGAAACATTTTTGTGTTTTTGGGTTGATTGTGTTTGTTGATAAAGAAGATTTACAAGGTCATTTGTGGATTTATAGAGAGATTTTACAACAAGTTATGTTGAAAATATTCCAAGACATTATTCTAAGGAAGTGGTATAAAAAATAATGTGTACAGGGTTACACCATTTCCAAATGTTTTGAAAATTTTTATGGTAAAAAATTTAGTGGATGACTCAAGCTTTGTGAAAGTTAGATTTCTAGGGATTCCCCATAAAAATATAGAAACTTCGTGAAATTCAACAAGTTCTGGAGTTTCATGAGGTTCTATGATTTACAAAAGAATGGTGTTTCATGAAGGTATTGAGGTTCATGAAAGATTTTAGGGCATGAATGAATGATGGTAGGTACCATTATTATGAGAAGATTTGTGAATGGTAAGTTTTCTTGAACTTTTCATAAAGTTAGGGAGATTCATGAACAAGAATTGAAATCTTTGAAAAAAGGTGGTGTTGAGATTGAAATCTCCATAAAAGTTAGGAAACACCTATAAATAGGTGTCTACCCCCTCATTTAAGGAATAAATCCTTAATGAAAATACATAGGCTCTGAATTCATGAAGGAGATTCCTAAAGGATTTTAGTTGTGTGAAGGTTTCTATAAGATAATATATTTTTCAAGTAATGATAATTCAAAAAGGATATGTAAGTATTGAGAAATTTTTTAGAAGCTTGAATGTTGCGAGAATTGTGAAAACAGTGATATTCATGAAAGAAGTGATCTTCACAAAAGTGGAGAGCTTCCTAAAATTTTTGATCGTTGAAAAATCATAATGTTTTTTCAATAATTGTGAATTTTCATAATGGATGGAAGAAGTAAATTTCCTAGTAAATCTGTGGTAATGTGTTATTCATCATCTGGAACATAATGTTTCACTAAATGATGGTTAAACCCTATTGATTCAAGTGATCCAAAGATGATTATTCTGAATGATAAGTGAACACACTTCATTAGATAGAGAAATGATATTTCTAGTTATGATTTGTTATAATCCATGTGGGATAGTGATTCCACCTTGAATGTTGTAATAACAGTGTTATTTAATGTGTTTTTTTACATAAGAACATTGTCTTTGTATGCTCCTTGGATGTAGTCTAGTGCAGGTGATCTAGGTAAAAAAATTTCTATCTCATCCATTATTTCGTTTTTTCTTATACATTACTATGGGTAATGGATATAAGAATGTTTTGTATTGATGAAACAATATCAAAAGGGGCCGTTGTTTTAGTCTATCATACCCCGATTCAACTCCTCTCTCAGGCTATTTAACCTAGATGAGATATTATTCCTAGATGTAGACATCTAAAAAAATCCTTCTTCACTCATTGGATAAGTCTCCATATGAAGATAATTATGGTCTAGTGACAGTTAGAGGTATCATAACTATTTTTAATCTTTATATATTTCTGTATATTTTATTTATATATCTCGAATACTCACATTGTGAACCTATTAAACCTTAATATGGAGATTATTTATTTTATTATTGGTATTTCTATTCCCTTTGGAATAAAGATATTTAGGGGACTCTAACTACCCCTTTATTCCATCCATTTTTTAGAGATCAAGATCAATTGATATTTTCTTACTCTCGATATGGAACCCCTAGGTGTTATTCTCAGGAATAATTGGATAATTTTATATAGAGACTAGGTTTACTATGACGTCTAGTGGGTTTCCATTACTTCCATTGATGGGATGTGATATGTTTTCATTTGGGAATGGGACCTGATGTAGAGTAGAGCCCAAAAACATCTTATGAAGTTGGTAATTATGATATCTACATTTTCCTTTGACCTAAATCTTAAATCATTGTGTGGTGATCTTACTCTTTTAGTCTTTAAGATTTCATAAGTATTTAGATTTTACTTTTTATAGTTGGCCCCTAGTTATGGAGGTAGATATTTTTATTAACTCGGTACTAGGTATCCACCCATATCTATTTCCTCTTACCATATGACACAAGGTGAATTGAAGGAGTTAATGATACCTATGGATGATTTGTTGAATAAACACTCCATTCACCCAATTCATTTTCATTGGTCAATGGTTTTTATTTTTATAAATAAAGATAATGGGTCCCAACATCTATGAATTTTTTTTAAAAAAACTCAATAGATTAATGGAGAATAATAAGTATATATTATTCTAGAATTGTGATTTTTCGATTAGGTGAAATGGGAGAAGAGGTTCTGAAAGATTTATCTTCAATACTTTATCACCAACATAGAATCAAATAGTATAATATACTAAAGGCCTCCTTATTGATCTATTATGTCCAATATGAGACCCATTTTAGGGATTTTTCTCTAATAAATACTCATGTGATTTTTATAGCACTGATGAATAGGATATTATAAAGGCCGCTCAATTAATTTTTGTGTTATTTTTTGATGAAGTATTATTTCAATATAAAAAAGAGGAACATTATTTTCATCATCTAATAGTTGTTATGGAAATTTGGAGAGATCACTAATATTTTTTTTTTCAAAAATCTATTTTTGGATTCTGAATGTTATGCTTTTGGTTCATGTGGAAATGAAACTTGGAATTTTAATTGATTTAGAGAAGGTGTGGTCTGTTATTACATGGGAACAAACATGATATGTTTTCAAGAGTTAGGGGTTCTTGGGAATAGTGGGGAATCATTGTTGGTTGATTAAATATTTCTCAATGTTTGAGTCTCCAAAGACAACTCTCACTCACAATGGAGTAAATTTATTTTTGGATTTATTATTTATATTGTTATTTTAATAAGTTAATGGAATTCTTGGAATCTTCTCTTATTTTGATTATTATAGAAGATATGAATCCGTATGTATAATTTTTTTATGCACTTAGTTCTAGTTTTGGATTCTCTCACCAATAGGGTGATCACATAGTGTCTTATGATTCTCAATATCTTTGACCGCTAGAGAACAAAAAATACTAATCATAACCTCAAACTCATATTTCTTTATAATTGCTATTAAAAATTTGATGAATTGTATTTTTATAAAATTATTTACCATTTATTTTAATCATAAAATCCTTAGTTATATCTTTTCACAAAATGATTTGAATCTATATAAGAGGTGATGGGTGGAATACCATAATTTTTTTTTATTTCATCATTTTCGACACCATGGGTAATAGTAATTTCATAGGTGATTATTTGAGTAGGAATAATATGACCTAGGATGAAAATAAATTTTCAAAAGTGTGTAACATGATAGATCGCTCTTCTTGTATGAATTTGTGTGTTCAAGAGGATGAGAATAATATTGTTCTGGAATGCATAAGTTGGTCTCCTATCTTCTCAAGATTATTATTCCAGAATTAAAACTTGATGATTTATATCATGAAATTTGGGAGACTCTTTATCATGGGGATACCATCTTCTAGTGGTCATTATCTATGAATATATTCCTATACTTCCATATCCAACAGATTGTATCTTTACTGTATGAAAATATTTGACGAGGGAATGACATAATTCCCAATATATGGTACACCCTAGAACCATGATGATATTCTATTATATGAAGTAATGATTCTGGTGGTTATGTATGTGATGAGATATAAACAATATTGTTTCTCAATTTTATACCTATCAATAGGTTAATGATAACCACCAAAATCTATTTGGTTTTCTTTAGTCCCTTTGTGTTCCAACTACAAAGTGGGATGATATTTTTATAGACTCAATGGTAGTGTTGCCACATCTCCCTCAAGGAAATGAGGTGATATGGTTGTAATAAATTGTCTATCTAAATCAGATCACATTTTTCTCATTCATTATATGACTAAATTTAATGACTTGGGAAGTTTGTATATACATGAGATCATTACATTTCATGGAGTTCCATATTTTATAGTATCTGATATCGATCCATGAATCACATCTCATTTTTTAGAGAATTTATAGAGGCTATAGGATCCATGTTTAGTTTGAGCATGACATATCTTTCACATATGGATGTCCTGATAGAATGAGCTATACTGATTCTTTAATACACGCATCATGCTTACACTCCCAAATTTTGTTGATTTTGGGATGGAAACTTTGTATTGGTTGAATTTTCATATAAAAACTATTAGTAGTTTTCCATAATTTTGGAACCATGTTATCCCTTTTATATCTAACAATATAAATAAAAATTGTATTGTTCATAGATTTTTTATAGTTTCCCTAGTTGGACCTAGTTTGGTCCGAGAGAAGATGAAAATGACTCAGTTGATTTTTGAGAGAATTTTGATGGATCAGAGACATTATAAATCATATGTTAAATTTCATAGATACCACTTTGAGTATTCACTTAGTGACCAAGTGTTTTTTAGAGTTTCACGATGGTTAGTTCACTGATAACATAGAAAATAGGAAATTTTATCTCCATGCGACATGGGACAATATGAGGTTTTTGATTAGATTGGAAAGTTGGATTACCTTTTCGATTTTCCACTTTAGTTTATGTTGATTCATAACATTATTCACCTATTGCTGCTCATAATGTATATCTATGACCCATATCATGTCTAGAAATGGGATAAACACAATGTGTAACCTAATTCATCTGTGACCAATTATCTATTTAGGATTGATGATTCTGAGATGAAGGTTCTTTGTTGAAACTATATACACCTAATTATAGTAATTTGGAAACATATCTCCAATTCACATGAGACTTGGGAGAGAGAGTCCCTCATGGTAGTGAAATGGCCTCATCTATTTGATATTAAGTTATCTAGAGTATATTTCTGGGGGTAGAAAGCATTTACAGTGAGGTGATTACAATATACCATTATAAGAATTCAGACACTTTTATCCCTTAGAATTGACCATCTTTTGTTTGGAAAAATTTTAGTTTATTTTTTGAGAATTGAGGAAATTGAAGGATGTATCTAGTTGAGTGCATGTTTTTTATAGTTAGGGAAAAATATGTAGTTCATCTGAGAAAACCTTGTGCCAAATGTTTGAGTTTTATAGGGGGTGAAATTTAGTTTAAACCATGAGATATCCCTCTAAAACCATATGATATGGGATCGTGTGGATAACATGGTTGGTTAGTGGTTGAAAAAAATTACTGGAAAATGATGAACCATTTTTCTAGTATCCAAGAAGGGAGAACAATATTATCGCACAATATTTCAAGAAATTCATCCAAACTCCAAACCACTATATAGAATCCGAGTTCATATGCATGGTTAGGTTCACGATTAGTGTTAGCTATATGGCATAGCCCAAGAAGCATTGTGATGGTAATTTAGTCCTCTCCAATTTTTAATTGAAATCATGAAATCCCATCTATAAATTATTAAATCCGAATCGAAAATAATTTTACCCTCTCATTTTTGGAGGATCTCTAGAGAAAATTTTAAATCCCACAACTTCTTTTCATTTTTAATCAATGTTTTAGTGCATAGGATTTGTCCCTCTATGGTAAATGTATCCTTTTTGATTAGGAATTGTCCATTATTACTATGTCACCTCTATTTATTGTGGTGAATCCTCTTTTTTTAAATATTATATAACCTTGATTTGATGAATTGTAATTCGAGTGATTAAGCATCAATCTCCCTCCCCTTAAACACTCCATTAGAGGTTCCCATTTCAGGTGGTTGATTGATCATTTAACTAATGGTTCGTGTTTCCATAATTTTCCCTCTAAACATGAACCCTAGATTTATTTCTTTATTTAAAATGAATATTCAATTTATTTCTTAGAAATTAATTGAGAAGATTTGATGCATGATTTTAAAAGGCATTGATTGTTGAAATAAAACCATTTTTAAAGGTTTATAAAACAGTTGGGGGTTTTTATAATTTTTTTTGTTGAAATTGAATGTGATTATATTAAATTATTTGGTGTTGATTATTTAGAAAAAATATCTTTAAATTAAATATGATTTTAGAATTCATGAAGATGATAAAAACAAGTGATTTGGGTTTGAAAATGAAATGGCATGTTGAAATATGAAACAAGGCATTTGAAAAGTGAACGTTGAATTGAAATAAAAAATGAATTTATTATTATTTATTGTGTTATTGATTGAATGTAAAAGTTATATTGAGTGGTTAGTAGGTGACTAGTTTAATAACACTAATACTTCGACTCCCTAACAATGTATTGATGATGAAATCTATAACTAAAGAAAATTCAGCATGATTTATCCTGATAGGATATCAATTTATTCTATCTTGATGGATTGAACCTTATGGATGCATTCAGATATTGAGTTATAATTGATTAACCTAGTAGTGCAAGGATCCAATAGCCAAGAACAAGTGATCCTCATGGAATATGACCATGGTGCTTTGATTTGATTTGATTATTATATTGCATTATTTATTGAACTAATTTATTCATTCCCTTATATTTTATGAAAATTTTCATTTAATCCTAATTTCTATTTACATACAGTCCACATGTTTTGAAATCTCATTTTACTGAAAATATAAAAATGTTTTTCTAATACTTTTTAATTTAAATTATATTATAATTTTTTTGTATTTCATGGAATTTATTATAAAATATTTTATAATATAAAATTGTAATATTTTTCTTTCGTGTGATCTTTTCCTTTTAAGATTTTTATATTATGTTTTCCCACTTCTATGAAAAAGGAAATCACTACTTGGATGTAGTAGATGTGCTTGAGTACTGATCCTTTGGTGATGGAGGTGATAAGTGGATATATGATCTACTCATTAAACGTGTATTTTTGGGACTTTTCCTAATTTATTTTAATCTCATTTATTGGATCATGCAACATTTTAGTATTTTCATCGGTCAACATGTTGTATTTTTACTTCTTCAGGAGTGTTTGTCGTACTGAATGTTCATTGATATATCTTCTATTCTTATATATTGATTGATTTTTATTGTGAAAAAATTATCCCCTATGACCATTTTTATTCCCAAGTACTATTCACTAGACTGTAGGTATCAGGAACACCATTCAGGATGTGTCAGTGTAGGCTCTATACTGTTTTACCAATGTATTTAGGCACATTCATGACATTGAATCTTTAATACAAACCAGGAAATCTAAATTTCATTACTAGGAAAAATTTTTATTTGTTTTTGACCTTATTCCAATTAATAATGATGATGATTTAAATGATTCAAAAAATATTAATGATATGCATGATGAATTAAATAAATTTAAATGAAATAAAGTGTGTAACCTTTGTTGAATTAAAAAAATATTAACAAACAATAGTGTAAAATCAATGATATTCTTCATAGGAGGTAAATGACAACATTGATTATTTTTCTACCAATTCAGGGATATAGTCTATTTTGATATTTTTTATCTTTTTCTTACTTTCAAAATGTCAAATTATTTCTTACTGATGTAATGAGTGTATCTTTAAATGGAATAATTTTTTAGGAGGTATTTATTAAACAACCCAAATGATTTGAAAATTAAAATTTTAAAAATCATGTATTTAAAAATAATAAAACTATTTATTTTGTTAAGAATGATCCTAAATATTAGTATGAGAGGATAACTAAATTTTTATTATTGAATTATTTTTCTATATTAAAGGGTTATCATAAATTTTTTATAAATAATGTTTTGAATGATGTTTTGATTATATAATAATATTATGAAGGTATAATATATTTTTTTTAAAATGAAATACAATGAAATTTTTTCATAAATTAATGAATAGTGAGTTTGATTTGTGCATAATGGGATAGTTGAAAATATTACTTATTTTCAAGTTACTCACTGAAAATATGATATTTTTTAAATCAAGCAATTTATAATGTATAACATTTTAATTTTTTTTATTTGATTCATCAAAATCCATTAAAACACATATGAAAATAAATTCCAAATTGGGTTTCGATGAATCTAGAATGTGTGTTGATGTTAAATTATGTAACACCCTGAGCTTCTACGATACGCTTCTCTTTCAATAATGCAATAGCTTGCATTGTACACAAGTTCGAGGTTCTAACACACTGCGACCAATAAAAGTAGCAGTTATGAATAGTAATACCCACTTTTTGAAATTATATAAATTTTATATTTCAAAATGGACTTCATTTTTGTATTCGTAATATCGAAATTACCCTAAGTTGACTTTTTTGTAATTTTCTTAGAACTTCCAATTTTTTATGAATAGTGAAAAATACTTAAAATAACTTTTTAAATCAAAATAATTTATAGTGATAAATTATACTATTGAGTGGTTTTAAAGTATAATTAGAAAATATTTTTACCATTTTATCCAATGGTGGTAATAAGAATTAATTTCACATTGAAATTGGACATAAACGATTGTCAATCTTTTGATATATATTGTTTCTTAAAAACACGCTATTTGTTGTGACAACGGGAATTAGTTATAAAATTAATTAATTCAACTTATATGTTTGGAATTTTCTAAAATATTCATCCTTTTTGAATTCGGAATATCAATTATAGCTTAGGGTGAAATTTTGGGATTGTTCTGAAAAACTTCAATTTTGGATGAATAGTGAAACCACTAAGTGGTAGTTAAAAAAGTGATTTTTCGTTTAAATGAAACATTGCCACTTCTGTGATTTTATTTTTGAAAATCCGACATTCATGGTTGTCATTAGGTAGTAAAATGTGGTTCAATGGGATTAAAATAATTTTTTGGTGAATAGTAACTTTTAAGTTTAATTAATCACGATTAAAGGTAATTAGTAAAATTTAAGGTAAAGATAATGTTATAATAATATAAAATTAACTTTACACTTGTCCTACCCCTATTGGATGAGTCATGGCCGACCAAGACAATCCATGGGTCAACTTGGGGACCCCATGGAGCCACTTTGGTAGGAAAATGATATTAAAAACTTTTTATTTAATGTTAAAATAAAAATGTCACAAACCTGAGTTGTTTTACTAAAACAATTTTTAAATGGGGTTATAAAAGTCATATTTTTGACTATAAATATTCATTGGAAATATAAAAAGATTTCCTACATCATGATATTTTTTTTATAATTTTTAGACATTAAATAAATTAAATTATTTATGACACCATGATGATGCTGTGATTACCTCATTAATTAACGATTTTAAATAAAATAAAACGATAATGTAAAATATAAGACTTAAACTTTTCAAAAACATATTGGATGAGTATATTTCGAACCCTTATCACCTTATACTTGAAATATATAAGTTTGGGACCTTTAAAATCCGAAACTCATTATATAATAAAGTAACATTTCATGACTTTCCAAGAGTGCCCCTCCTCTCCTCTTATAAAAGGCCCCCACCACTACCACCTTACTCACACCATAAAAGCCTTTTGGCTCGGCCAACCTCTACCCAAATAATCTCTCAACTTCCCTCTCTTACTCCTAGAATCCTCACTTTGGGCAGAAGTCTTTCCAAGGAATCCTTTGGCTCAAATCAAAAAAGAGTTACCCGATTTTAAGGTAATGTCTTCTCTTATGTTATTTTGTTTACTTTTGCTTCTCCAACCCCTTAAACTATTTTTATTCCTTTATTTTGTAAAAAAAACAGTATCTACAATATACTAGGATGTTTTTATAAGATTTATTCGAGCTACACTTACACACACCTACATCTAATGGTTAAATAACATACTATTTCTGGGGATGGCGAATTTCTGCCTCACGAAACGATGATTGTTCAACACTCATATAACACCTTAAAAGGTGGCCATTAAGATGTCACTATATTTATATATGATATATAATATGTTTATGTATTCCTTAAGCTTCTGTATTTTTCATTTATGGCATACCTTTATGGTTTCCATTATGGGTAAACGCGATATTTTCATTTTAGGAAGTGCGGACTACTGCCCCCTCAAAGTGATTTGAATCGTTAATTCCATATGTGGGATGCATAAAGGATGGAGTAAATGATATTATAAATTATATTATACTGGAATTATATTATACATTTATAAAATTATAACTTCATTCCATTAAATAAGAAATAGAAATGAAAGTAGCGTTCATGCGTACGTATGACTTACCGTCTCCATGAACAGTGCATTTCATTTCTTACCTCTAAATGTTATGTAATATTATAAATGAATGTATATACTGGATATATTATGTATATTATATCTACATAATGAATATAATTATGGATATAATCGATATTTTACCACATGAGCAACTTTTAATTTTAAGAAGTCAATTTTTGACTCAAGTACCAAAGATCGACGAAACGGCCGTTATTAACATAAATAATTACATAATGTTCATAACATGATAATAACCGATATAAAAGGAATAATAAACTTGAAAAAGGTTCTTAAGAAATTATAAATTAACCCTAGTTTATTATTCAGGAGGTTAAAGCACAGTCGAGTAAAGTCGGACACGAGGTAAGGGAACTTCTTAACCCAATTTCCATTCTTTGGGTTAATCTCCTACTTTCAAATTATGTCATGATATTATTATGTCCTATCTTGTATTTGTACTTTCTTTATGTGTACATATAGTGAATACACATAATAGATATATTTTATTTAAAATGATCTTTTTAAGGGACTTCATCTCAATCTCCATTCATTGAGGCATATTTTGTTTTATACACAAATTTCTTTTATACGGTGTATAAACCCCTTTGACTTTTACGTTTATTCAAAATGAATCTTTTTATACGAAGAATTTTACTAAACGAAAAAAAGGAATGTTTTTCTTGTCATACATATGCAGAGACAATGACTTCTCCGCTGCCATGACCATTATTTGAGTTTTGGATTCCCCTACAAGCCATAACTTTTTTTAAATGAAAAATAAAAACCAAGTTTTAACATTCATTTATTTTGGTATCAAAAATGTTTTTGATAATGTTTTAATATATCAATGTGTTGTATTGATATCTTGAGATTGAAATGTGGAAATGTTATGTTTCCTTTATTCATGTTTTATGTGATACGATTATGTTATGGTTTATGATATGTTTAAACCTTTTCATATGAGGAATGCATTGGACTTAATAAGAGACGGGTGGAGCCCGCTATAGCTCCTCGATGCATCAGTAGGTCTCATGAGACAAACTAGTGTCTTGGCATGAGGCCTTGACAAAATCTTATTTTTAGTCTTGGCACGAGGCCTTGGCTACGTGGTTATGATAGTATGGCATTATGTATTCCATCATTATTAAAGTGGTTATTGATATTTCATGTGATTATTTGACTAGTAGAATATCCATGTGAGTAAGTAAATGGAAATATTTAATTTTATTTTTTCCGTATTATGCTGAAGTTAAAATTTAAAAAGGATTTTGTTTTAGTTATAAATTGCCTTAAATGTTAATGTTTATTTATGAAAGCTTCTGCAATATTGTTATCCTTACTGAGCATCTGAGCTTACCCCTTTCAATGTTTTAATATTTTCCAGGATGTGAAGAAGTTTTTTATAAATAACCTGTAGGGATAGTCAGATGGGGATATGAGTGTGGACTATGGAGTCTTTGATATTGCAGTTTTTCACTTTATGATGTAATGTAACATTTATGAATGTATCTAGTGTTTACAAGGCTACTAAACAAATTGGTATTTTGAGACTTCATCTTTTGTGATCATGCCAATGTTACGCAATAACGCACCGAATCTGGGTAACTGGGGTCGGTCGTTACAGTTGGTATCAGAGGTAGTTTATTACTAACCTTGGAAGCTAGATTTAGATAAACTCTGATTAGAGCACATAGCCCAAAGATAGACTTTGATGATTAGTATAGAAGAACTTCCTAGAATTTTGGTATTATAGAGATTTTGTGAGTTTTCTGAGCAATACATCCCTGCCTGGATACGAGCAGGTAGAGGTGGCTCTGGCACAGATGTACCTAGGGGTAAAACCCAAAAACACCGCTTTAAGCTAGACTCGAACGGGAACTGGTGCACGACAACATGCCTTGCTGCACTCTTGGTTACGACACTCCCGGGGGATATTCTTAGGATAATTCTCATTTTCTTTACAAACCTCTAAGAAGGGTTATGAGTACATACTTCCTCAAAGAAAACATTTTTATGATTATGGATTATATCCATAAATAGTTCAATTTATGTTAAGTGTTTTACAAGTATGGAATTATGTATTTTAATTCATAAACTAATCTAGTTTATGCCATTGTTTAGAAATGGCGCCTAGTGGGAGGAATGGAAACCGTATCAATGCACGCACTCCGTGTAGGGATTTCCCTCCTGCTCAAGATAATTATTGTGAAACTGGAGATACAACTGGTGCTGATCAAATTATTACCATACTGGGACAACTCGCTCAGGTTATGAATAATAACCGTACTCGTATGGAGAACCCTGATCCGCAACGTGGAGGATCAATGTTAGACCGCTTCATGAGGCAACAACCGCCAACATTTATTGGGGGTACAAATCCATTAGTAGCTGAGCAATGGATAAACTCCTTAGAGAAAATATTCCACGCCTTGGGGAGTAACGAATGGGAGAAGGTTGTCATGGAAATCTACCGCCTCCCTAGAGATGTAGATCAATGGTGGTCGTTGATTCAAAACACAAAGGTAGATTATGAAATATCAAATATGGAATGGAGGGAGTTCAAAGAGCTTTTCTTAGAAAAATACTTTCCTCATGACCATCGAGCAGATATGGAAAGGAAATTTCTGAGTCTGAGACAAAAGGAGGATGAGAATGTCGCAAAGTATGAGGCCAACTTTACAAGGTTAGAAAGATAGGTTGCATTTTATATATGTAACCCAAGAAGTAAGATCGATCGTTTCTTTGATGGGTTAAAACCGTTTCTCCATCGAGCATTAGTATCACAATCTTTCTCAATATACGAAGATATAGTCTCATGTGCTATCAAGACAGAAAAGGAATTATCTAAATCTTATGACAATAAAGTAAAGCAAGAGAAGAAGAGAATAGTGGAACAAGAGACAAATAAAGGGAAAAAGGGAAAGAAGGAGTTTCCATTATGCGGTAATTCTGGGAAGAATCACCCCGATACTTGCCTAAAAGGAATGGTAGTTAGTTATAAATGTGGAGAAAAAGGTCACCAGGCTCGTGATTGCAAGGGAAAGAAAGAGGTTATCAATGTTGAATGATAAAATTGTAGGGAAATGGGGCATTATACAAATGAATGTCCTAAACTTCAGGAAAAATTACCTCAGAAAAGGCCAAGGGATCAAGGAAAATCTTATGCTGTTACTACAGTTGAAGTGGAATAATTAATGTATTGGTGCTTTTGGACTCAAGGATTATATTCTGGTTATAAGAATAATGTGATATATATAAATATTGTACTACATTAATTTTTTATTTCATTAAGGTTTTAATATGATTAAGGTAATCATATTTTTAGTATGTGACAATAAGAGAAACTTTACTTTGTTTGGGGAATTTGATGTTACAATTGATTTTGGAATTTTGAGACCTTTTAGAGAAAGTCTGGACGGAGGTATTTTGGATAACTATAAAGGTTGGAAAGGATTAAGTTGAACTTTGGATAGTATTGTTTAAGGTTAAAACATTTATGAAGATTATTTTCGGAATATTATAATACTATAGTTTTAGGAAAAGGACAACCTGCAGGTTGGGGGATAACCCGTCGCGTCGGACAAAGCTGCAGGAATTGAACCCACAACTATAGTGCGACATGCCTTTATTGCCTACCAATATCCTACATGAAGTCTCTGGTTATTACAAAATAGTTTTCCTAATCTAAATGGTATGTGTTAATATTTTGAACCTTGTACTATTAGGATAAATATAATATTTTTGAGTTCTATTATCTTTTTGAGAGAAATATGAGTTTGTGGTAGAAATTAGTTGAAGGTTGAAACTCTCCTTGTCAAGTATATACATCTCTCTTATTATATGAATAAATTAATTCTTAAACTGTAGTAAAGGGATATTAAAAAAAATGTGTTATCATAATACCTTATGTTTTGTTGAACAGATGATATTTTAAATCACCATAGATTGAAGGCTTTGAGACCCTCAATTTTACACTTGTTTGTGATTGATGACCTCAATCAATCCCTATAAATATTTACATTTTTCATCTAATTATGTGTCTATAATTTCCACCAATGTTCTCCTATTAGAAACCCTAATTTGGTGGTGACTTTCTCATTTCCATTTCCCTCTTATTAAGGCTAAATTTTATTAACCTTATTTCCGATGTGGGTTTTCCAAAAAGGTATTTTCTATTTACATCCTTTTATTTTCAAAGAAAAATTTCATATTGCGAGGACGCAATTTATTGAAGGAGGGGATAATGCAACACCCCGAGCTTCCACGATACGCTTCTCTTTCAATAATGCAATAGCTTGCATTGTACGCAAGTTCGAGGTTCTAACACACCGCGACCAATAAAATTAGCAGTTATGAATAGTAATACCCACTTTTTGAAATTATATAAATTTTATATTTCAAAATGGACTTCATTTTTGTATTTGTAATATCGAAATTATCCTAAGTTGAATTTTTTGTAATTTTCTGAGAACTTCCAATTTTTTATGAATAGTGAAAAATACTTAAAACAACTTTTTTAATCAAAATAATTTATGGTGATAAATTATACTATTGAGTGGTTTTAAAGTATAATTAGAAAATATTTTTACCATTTTATCCAATGGTGGTCAGTATAATTAATTTCATATTAAAATTGGACATAAACAATTTTCAATCTTTTGATATATATTGTTTCTTAAAAACACGCTATTTGTTGTGACATCGGGAATTAGTTATAAAATTAATTAATGCAACCTATATGTTTGGAATTTTTTAAAATAGAAATCATTTTTTAATTCGGAATATCAATTATAGCTTATGGTGAAAGTTTGGGATTGTTCTGAAAAACTTCAATTTTGGATGAATAGTGAAACCACAAAGTGGTAGTTAAAAAACTGATTTTTCCTTTAAATGAAACATCGCCAATTCTGTGATTTGATTTTCAAAAATCCTACATACATGGTTGTCATTAGGAAGTAAAATTTGGTTCAATGGGATTAAAATAATTTTTCGGTGAATAGTAACTTTTAAGTTTAATTAATCGCGATTAAAGGTAATTAGTGAAATTTAAGGTAAAGATAATGTTATAATAATATGAAAAGAGCTTTACACTTGTCCTACCCATATTTTATGAGTCATGTATGACCAAGACAATCCATGGGTCAACTTGGGGACTCCATGGAGCCACTTTGGTAGGAAAATGACTTTAAAAACGTTTTATTTAATGTTAAAATAAAAATGTCACAAACATGAGTTGTTTTACTAAAACAATTTTTAAATGGGGTTATACAAGTCATATTTTGGACTATAAATATTCATTGGAAAGCTAAACAGATTTCATACATCATGATATTTCTTTTATAATTTTTAGACATTAAATAAATTAAATTATTTATGACACCATGATGATGCAGCGATTAACACATTAATTAATGATTTTAAATAAAATAAAATGATAATGTAAAATATAAGACCTAAACTTGTCAAAAACCTATTGTATGAGTATATTTCGAACCCTTATCACCTTATCCTCGAAATATATAAGTTTGGGACCTTTAAAATCCGAATCTCATTATATAATAAAGTAACATTTCATGACTTTCCAAGAGTGCCCCTCCTCTCCTCTTATAAAAGGCCCCCACCACTACCACCATACTCACACCATCAAAGCCTTTTGGCTAGGCCAGCCTCTGCCAAAATATTATTTCAAATTCCCTCTCTTACTCTTATAAGCCTCACTTTGGGCAGAAGTCTTCCCAAGGAAGCCTTTGACTCAAATCAAAAAAGAGTTACCCGATTTTAAGGTAATGTCTTCTCTTATGTTATTTTGTTTAATTTTGCTTCTACAACCCCTTAAACTCTTTTTATTCCTTTATTTTGTAACAAAAAAAAAGTATCTTAAATATACTAGGATGTTGTTAAAAGAAGGATTCGAGCTACACTTACACACACCTACATCTAATGGTTAAAGAACATATTGTTTCTGTGGATGGCGAATTTCTGCCTCACGAAACGATGATTGTTCAACACTCATATAACACCTTTAAAGGTGGCCATTAAGATGTCACTATATTTATATATGATATATAATATGTTTATGTATTCCTTAAACTTATGTATTTTTCATTTATGGCATACCTTTATGGTTTCCATTATGGGTAAACGCGATATTTTCATTTTAGGAAGTGCGGACTACCGCCCCCCTCAAAGTGATTTGAATCATTAATGCCATATTTGGGATGTATAAAGGATGGAGTAAATGGTATTATACATTATATTATACTGTAATTATATTATACCTTTATATAATTATAACTTCATTCTATTAAATAAGAAATAGAAATGAAAGTAGCGTTCATGCGTACGTACGGCTTACCGTCTCCATGAACGGTGCATTTCATTTCTTACCTCTAAATGTTATGTAATATTATAAATGAATGTATATAATGGATATATGATGTATATGATATATACATCATGAATATAATTATGGATATAATCAATATTTTACTACATGAACAACTTGTAATTTTAAGAAGTCAATTTTTGACTCAAGTACCAAAGATCGACGAAACGACCGTTATTAACATAAATAATTACATAATGTTCATAACATGGTAATAAGTGATATAAAAGGAATAATAAACATGAAAAAGGTTCTTAAGCAATTATAAATTAACTCCAGTTTATTATTCAGGAGGTTAAATAATGGTCGAGTCAAGTCGGACACGAGGTAAGGGAACTTCTTAACCCAATTTCCATTCTTTGGGTTAATCTCCTACTTTCAAATTATGTCATGATATTATTATGTCCTATCTTGTATTTGTACTTTATTTATGTGTACATATAGTGAATACACATAATAGATATATTTTATTTAAAAATTATCTTTTTAAGGGACTTCGTCTCAATCTCCATTCATTGAGGAATATTTTGTTTTATACACAAATTTCTTTTATACGGTGTATAAACCCCTTTGACTTTTACGTTTATTCAAAAGGAATATTTTTATACGAAGCGTTTTACTAAAAGACAAAAAGGAATGTTTTTCTTGTCGTACGTATGCAGAGACAATGACTTCTCCACCACCGTGAACATTATTTGAGTTTCAGCTTCCCCTACAAGCCATAACTTTTTTTAAATAAAAAATAAAAACCAAGTTTTAACTTTCATTTATTTTGGTATCGAAAATGGTTTTGATAATGTTTTAATATATCAATGTTTTGTATTGATATCTTGAGATTGAAATGTGGAAATGTTATTTTTCCTTTATTCATGTTTTATGTGATACGACTATGTTATGGTTTATGATATGTTTAAACCTGTTCATATGAGGAATGCATTGGACTTAACAAGTGACGGGTGGAGCCTGCTATAGCTCCTAGATGCATTAGTTGGTCTCATGAGACAAACTAGTGTCTTGGAAAGAGGCCTTGACAAAATCTTATTTGTAGTCTTGGCACGAGGCCTTGGCTACGTGGTTATGATAATATGACATTATGCATTCCATCATTATGAAAGTGGTTATTGATATTGCATGTGATTATTCGACTAGTAGAATATCCATGTAAGTGAGTAAATAGAATTATTTAATTATATTTTTGCCATATTATGCTGAAGTTCAAGTTTAAAAAGGCTTTTTTTAGTTATAAATTGCCTTAAATGTTAATGTTTATTTATGAAAGCTTCCGCAATAATTTTATCCTTACTGAGCATCTGAGCTCACCCCTTTCAATGTTTTAATATTTTCCAGGATTTGAAGAAGTATTTTATGAATGACCTACAGGGATAGTCAGAAGAGGATATGAGTGTGGACTATGGAGACTTTGTTATTGTAGTTTTTCACATTATGATGTAATGTAACATTTATGAATGTATCTAGTGTTTCCAAGGCTACTAAACTAATCGGTTTTTCGAGACTGGATCTTTTGTGATCATGCCAATGTTACACAATAATGCAAAGACTATGGGTAACTGGGGTCAGGGCGTTACAAATTATATAGAGGCATGTCCGACAACATAAATTGTTTGACCTTATATAGATTGGATGTGAATTTTTCATTTTTTTGTGTAGGATCTCAATGGATTCCTTAGAAACATTATCATAAAGATGATAAGAGATTTAATATATATATTAATGGTTTAATTTATACTAGTTTATATTATTTAAAATAGATTATTTTGATTCGATATCATATTATGACTTTAATTTTACAGGATACAACATTGACTAAAAAAGTGTAACATATATGTTTTTTTCTTAATAAAAATTTAATTTCAAGGATTTATAAGAAAGAATTATCAATTCAATTATCTAAAATTGATGCTCAGTATCTTGTTGCATCTAGTTTTATTTTCAAATAAATTTTAATAAATATATCTTTTTTATTAATATCATCATTTACAAAATTCTAATATTCTGTGATAAATCTAGTGTTATTTCAATTTCTAAAAATCCTATGCAATACTCTTGAAAAAACATATAGATGTTATATTACATTTTATAAATAATCATGGGAATAAAGGAGATATTAGTTTAGATATTTTTCAAATTAAAATAAAACTAAATATCATATTTACTAAAACATCATATTCCATAAGATTTGAGAAAATGATGGTAGAACATGGTTTGTTAAAATCATAATATCCTTATTATTTTAATTATTTTTTCACTAGATGTTAAAAACACAATACATAACTTTCTATATATAGTTTATTTAATATTCTTATCATTGTAATGTTATTAATTGAAAATTTTTTATGTGAATGTTCTATTGCATATATTCATTCATAAAAGGAAGGATAACGATTTTAAATATATTTATTTTTAAATGATTATTATTTCAAAGGGAAAATTTTATTTAATTAATAATATTATTTTTTGTTTTTGGTAACATTCAAAAAGGGATAGAACATTTTAAGGATAGTTTTAAATTTAAATAATTTTTTTTGAAATTTACAAAAGGGGGGATTGATAATGTCTAAAATTGGGTGTTAATATTGAATTATTTATATTTTATTTTTAAAATTTCAGTTATGAAACATTTATTGTTTTTAAATTTAATAACATACATACATGTGTTAATTAATATGACATTGTTTAAATTTATATCTCATATGCTTTAAATTGTTTAATATAATCATATATGGTTCATTGTTTTATTTAGTTTAATTATTTTTTTAGTATTATATATATATATATTTTTAAATTTTTCATTACAAGTAAGACCCTCACTCTTATCTAATTTGTAATAGTAAAACCCATTTTTGAACCTCAAGTGTAAATACATCATTGCATAAAAGTAACATTGAAATATCCTTTGTAACATAATGGTTGCCTAGAAATTCTATATACTGAATAATGTAACTACATGATTATGAAAATCATGTGAGGTTACTAGTGGAGTTGTGTATGAGTAAGAGAGTTTGCAATAGGTTGTGTAAAGGTATACCCATCATTATGTATGCATACCAGCGCAACATAAGGTTATCCCTTCTATTATGTATAGTTACCAATGATTTTCCATAACCCATTTAAGGGATTCCAATATAAGGGTATAATAGATATTGTGTAAGGGTACTAGTGAGTTTCTATTACCTGCATAAGGGTAACCCATGTAAGGGTACCCATTAGTTTCTATTAGAACTGTGTAAGGGTACCATTGGTTATGGCACAGTGGTTCTGGTGTAGTAGTTATGGTGTATTGTTTGTGGCACATTTTGTATAGCAAGATGGTTGTGGGGAAGTGGTTGTGGCGTAGTGGTTGTAGCCTTGTGGTTGTGGAATAGTGGTTGTGGTATAGTGTCTTTGTTGTGGTATATTATGATATTGTTATATGGAAGTCGTGTTTTGACATGGACTAGGCTATGTGATGCGACGATGATGGAATATGTGTGGTGATGTGGTCTTGGATATGTGATTTGGGGTAGATATTGTGTGATATAGTTATGTTAGTTTCATGTTTATCCATGGGATGAACTGTGATGATATTGAAAACAAAATAGGCTGGTAAATAAACTATGTGGACTAGAAATGGATGTGTCATAATTGGATGAAACTAAATTTATTGAAACAATGAGTAGTGTAATGTGAAATGAAATGAATAATTAATAAAAGTGGCTAAACCTATAAGTCAAAAGTGGAATGTTGTGTGGATTGTGTGGTGGTTGTGTGGTGTGTTAAATATAGTGGCGGGAATAGTTGAGACGATTTATGTGTGGTACGTTATTGTGATGTGGTTTGTACTAGTGTTTCTTATAGAAACCCAAAGGTTGGGTATTATGTGATATATATATATCATTCTTGTTTATTTTATTTGATACATCCTCCACCTGAGTTGGATAAATGTACGAATTCTCATAGTTTCTGAGTTCTGAGTGTTTTACACAACATCTAGGATGGTTTTAACACCCCAGCATGGGTGCCAATGTGGCTAGTGCCCTGAGCCAATTATTCACATGAACTTAGATGCACCTCCCTATATTCCAGAGGATGTTGACTAGTAGATATAGTCTAATGAAACACGTGGGGAGACTATACCCTCAACACGAATGTAATCATCAACTGATAAAATAAGAAATAATGGAAATAGTATAAATAATAAACATGAATGAAAATATATTTACCAAAACTCGGTTCATGACCACAACTAAATAGTAAATATTCCATGTCATCTCATACTGTTCCAAGTCTCAAATAAACCCAAAATAAAGACAAGTTGATGATTCCAAAAAATGGGTTTTTACACAATGTTCAGTTCCTTCATCCATGCATATCCGTGATCCCCAAATCGGTCATATATCATAGGTCCATTTCTCTTGTCCCGACCTATAACTATGTATTCTTCATGGGTACCCAATGATTCCCAAGAAGTGTGTGAGGACAAATCAGTAGGCAAAAAATAATGATTTTAAAAAAATATTCAGTCTAACAAAAAAACACTATGTAGAAGTATGGTACTAGAAGATAAATGAAGAATAAGATTGGTTTAGTAAATTTACAATATTTCATTAAACACATTCATCATTATTTCCATATACTTCCCAGAAACATTAAACAAGATTTTTCCTATGCTTGTTGACTTAACCACACATAAGGGGTCATGATTACCCACATCATATGGAAATTTTTTCTTTAAGTATATATAACCACTTTCCTTGAAGTCTTGGTCCTGATAAACACACCACTTGATTTTTTTGGGGGAATATAGCCTTTTTCTGACAACCTATACCATGAAATATAGTGGTGGGGTATAGATTATTACTCTAGCTCGACCTGTGGAGTAAAGCCTCAGTCCAATACTCTACACATACCACTTATTCAAGTGAACATGCTTCTTTAATTTATTAACACATTTATCGTTTACATGCCATAACCCATTTAACACATTCAAGGTTGACCAAATTCCCCCTTATTCCATATTAAAAAATTGAAAACATTTATCATTTGTTTCATCTCATAAACCCATATTGACTTTATAAAGATAATTATAATAGGTTCTATGTCCCATCCCATCAATTCATTATATAAAAATCTAAATTTGGGTTAAAGGATGTGGCAGACCACATGGCTGTCCTTTAGCCAAGTTTCATCAACCTCAATGAATCCCATTTTAATCATGAGGGGTTAGATTCTTCATTAAATTAACCCATTTTTCATTTCATTCCAAGTAGACCATGGGTGACGTAATAAGTTTTATGTGAATAATTGAGGAAGACGCGACTAGTTCATAGAAAAATCCAATCCAAAATAAAAAAAATACCATATTGAGGGTTTGTATCTTGAGGAAATACCTATTCATTAATGGTCAGAGTCATGGATCTTCTAGCCTAGAAGCCCCTTTGTGAACGTATGAAGCCATGATGGTGTTCCTCTACAAGTCTGATGGAACTTCGCAACCGAACGAATTATTAGCAGTGTCTTGCCGAGTCCAATGAAGCTTCTCGTATTTTCGAATCCCACAAATTATTCATGAACTTTTTCCAATCTTTTTCAAAACCAATTTCCTATAAATACCCCCATCATTCAGATATTTTAGGAATAATTACTCCACCCTTCAACTTCTAAATTTCTCTTAATTAAAAAACCTCTTGAGAATCGCGAACTAGACCAAAAATGGACCATCCTAGGTACATGGGCTTCAAAACCCCCCTTAATGTGTTTTTGAGGGCCTCCACCCCAGGTGGAGATTCCTTTCACAGTACCCTAGAATTTTGACAAAGGAATAATTACCCTTGGGGAAATTGATACTTTACGATGAATTTAACCTTCACGAAGCACATCTTTCTTGAGCTAGTAGTTCACTCTGAATAAGGGGAACCCTGTTTCACAAATTCTACTCCTTCATAAATCCCATAACCTTCATGAAACGCCTAAGATTCATGAAAAACCTCTATACAATTCCCTAATATTTGAGAAACCTCTCTCGTGGGCCTCTCCATGCTGCCTCCCATCTACTGACACATCTTCATGAAGGTTGAGTTCCTAAAACCCCCACACCCATCCAGAACTAGTCCAACAACACCTTGAGTCCCTATGTGATCTGTACAACCCATTCTAATGGCCCAATATTTTTAAAGTGTGTCCCAGGATTCCCATTTACCCTTTTATTCTCATTATAGTTATACTAAAAAAAATTCTTCTCATCATAGTCACACTAATGAGGAACTCATGATTGACCACTCATCCCAATCATTACACCCTAGAAATTCCAAATACATGCCCCTCCCTGAGGCATACGAGTGGTGTTCTTGTAATACCAAAGAATGTGGAGGGAGTTCCCACATCTTCGTTTCATGACATACAAATATATAGTCCCAAAATCCTCCACACCTGATGTAAAACTATAGTCTTACCCTATTTGACGAACAGAGGATGCCCTGTGTGTTATCATCATGGGATTCCACCTTCTCCCCCACCATTGAGTGATCCTATTGCATTAGGAATCCATTATACGTAAGCCCCACTTACCCTATGTTACAAGAAAATGATTCTCCATGTATGACTCACATAGAATGAGATCCTCATTCGGTAGATTCCACATGTAATCCCAACAACATCTCTCATTGATCTTCTTTGGTGACATGATTTCTAGGTCTATAGGTTACTCTTATTTTTCATACCAAGCATGAATCACAGGGAATTAGAGGTTATTCGAGATCATAAAATCCTTACAATCACCATCTTGGTCTTTCTCCACATATGTAAGTGTGAAACTCCATTCAAATGGGCCACTCCTATGCATAATCCCAAACCATGGTCGCCCTACAGGTAGTTTCCATGCATAAGACCCAACCACATTCTTCTTTGGGAATCCTCATAGGTGTATGCCCCAACTTCACAAACTATGTGGGAGAAGATTCCCAACTAACTCGGATACGTAGGAAGCCTCCATGAGGTTCAAACCCAACATCCACATCCATCATGAGTTTCTACGAGCAACATCCCAAGTTAGATCATTCCCCTCACATGGGAGACCACATCTCCTCTAGGTGTCTTGGGTAGCTTAATGCATAATCCCTACACCAACTCCAACCAAGATAAATAATCTTGAGAATGGAATATTTCATATGTAATCCTCACACCATCCATTTTTGATGCTCCCTTCGCAATGTGAGTATCCTCACCTCATGATGTTAAACTATATAGATCGGGCTTGTCACACACCCTTAAATTATGGCATTGAGGTACATGGGTTTTGATACCTATATTCTAAATAGGGTATGTAGGATGACTCCCTAGGGTTAAATTCCAACCAATGGTAAACTTTGTTTCTCTATTCTAGGGATATACCTCCCTTATCCACCCCATTGGGTGTTCCGATGAACCTTCACGATGTTACATCATCTATTTATGGGGAACACCTCATGGATCTACCTCTATGAGGCGTTCTAATACCTCCAATGGTAAAATTATATGTGTGAAATATTCATTCCTATGAATGAACATCGTTTATCATCCACCATGGGGTTTCTTGATCAATCATCTAATTCTAAACAATATGTTAAACTCGTGGCTCAGTTTGTATCCGTAAGACATTCTGATCCATCTCCAAAAGATGTTAAAATCGTGACCTATCCCGAAACAGCTACCCCATGAGAAATGTGATATACCTATACTGAATGTATTGGAAGATATTTTCCTATGACATTAAAAACCTCATAAAAAACATGGGATGACTAAGGTGAAAGACTTGAAAGATATATGCTATCAAAATTAGTTACCTTATGATCGACATGATATGCCATGGGTTCTATGCCTAAGATGCCTCCATGAGATGCCCACCCAAGAGGAATAACACTAGTGACTAATGTTTCCAAAATCCATACATGCTAGTGATACCCAACATGACTACTATCCTCACTAAGTGTTGATTCCCTATCAAGATAAAATGGAATATCAAGACGAATGTAGTATAATTAATTTACTTCCACAAGTAAATGGAATTGTTGATTACTTCCAAGAACATTACTAACTCTATTAGTGAGACCTGGATTATGTGAAAATTTCCAAAGAGGAATAAATGAAAGAGAAAAATAACATCCCATCATCCGGTTTCAATCATGGAGTAGACATTTCCATTGAATGTGATGAAATCTGCCTCCCTTTGGAATGAGGGAATATAGCGTAATAGGAACACCATTGCACATTAACACATAGACAATTCGCTATAATGAAAGAATCCCAAACAGAAATGGTAAACCCTACGTGAATATTTTCTACTCCAAATGGGGACTAATAGATTTCGAGACATCATCATATTAACATGTCACCAAATTAATCTATCTAGTGCAAAGTTAGACCAAGAAAATGGTGGGTCTAACATGGAACTCACAACAAATTTGTGTAGTAAATGATTTGAATTCTTAGTATGTGACATCATCATCGTGGGTTCATTTATACTTTAGAAGATTCGATGGTGCTGGGTAATTGGGAATCAACTTCCTTGTGCATCTGATGAAGTATTAATCCAACTTCCTTATAAGACCTCAACTACCGAATACCCGCCACCCAGTGGACGCAGGTTCAAGGGAAGGAGAAATGTCAATATGGAAACCCAGCATAAATCCACCTCTACCACCACATCTATCAAGACTAATTATCATGATCTGACACCCCATCTCACCCATAGATATTATCTGATATATGGTGAAGGACACACTCGTACATCAGTATGAGTGGGAGGGGGTCATTATCTTGGCTCACCTGAACCTGGAGCCTTCAGTGCCTCACTCACACAACCTCCTCTAGAGGCCACGTAGGGAGAATCCACTCCTAGTTACAATAGAGAATCACCTCAAGAGTCTCTCCCAAGATAGATCACATTACTCTATCCCCTATGATGATGAGGTGTGGGATTACCAAGTCAACCTAGCCATGAATACTACCTAGGAACCTCTAAGGAGGGATCCCACCATGCCCTGTCAGTGCCAAAAGTTCCTGGTCTTTTAGGATGAAGAATAACTGTTCCTTATACCTATTATTATGGACCTAGTCTGAATGACCCAATTTGAACATTGGACACATGCCCATAAGAATTCCAGATAAGGGTTATCATCTCTTATGGATCTAGTGGAAATTTACACCATCGGTGCATCCTTACAGATCCCAACAACTGATGAATAGGGACTTATATTTGATCAATTGGGATTGAGACCTCATCCACATCATTGGGAGGTTGAGTTGGCGCTGTCCAATTTCGGCACCACTGACAGTAATTATGGGCTAGACTATGATGATTTTATTTAGTGATGAGGCCCTCCTGGTACTGTCATCAAGAAAAGAAGAGGTCCTCCCCACTCTCAAAATCAACATGGAGGTCCTCCCCATGTTCCCACCGATCAAAGTGGAGGTCCTCCCAACTTTATAAACATTCAGTACAGCGGTCATCCCCATACTTATGCATCCCAACATGAAGGTCCTCCCTATATCATATCCAATCAGTGTGTATGTACTTCTTTTTATTTTCCTAGATCAAGTATAGGTCCTCATCACCCCAACATAGATCAATGTAGAGGTCCTACCCACTTCATCAGCAACCAGTACAAAGGTCCTCTCATGCTATCACCATCAAACAATGATGAAGCCCTCCCTATGTTGCAACTAAATAGAGTGGATCTTCTCCCCATTCCTTCAAAAATCAACATGGATTCCCATTCCAAGATTCCACCAGCCAAAGAAGAGGCCCTCCAAAAATTTTGACTAGTGAGTATAGAGGTCCTCTCTGTATCTATCTCCTCAATACGAAGGTCCTACCAATTACCATTTCTATTAGTGAAAAGGTAATCATAGTTCTTCAACCCACAAGTATAGAGGTCCTTCCCATGAAATTAATACTATTCAGTATGGAGGCCCTCTCCATGTTTCCACTAACCAATGTGTAGGTACTCCTTCTTTGAAAATAACCAGAGTAGAGGTCCTCCCAACTCCTTCACCAGTCAACATGGAGGTTGTCCTTCTCTATAATCAACTGATATGGAGGCCCTCCCCATATCCCAGCTAATGAAAGTAGAGGTCCTCCCCACTTCAGAACTAACAAGCATAAAGGTCCTCCTAGTTCCGAATAATTACCCTAACCTGAAAAACCATCCTAGAAAAGAAGGTAGAATCGCTACTGCTGAAAGAAAAATCGTGGGAATTTTCAACTCAATGTAAACACTATCAAACTATTATAATGTGAGGGGGAATGTTCCTAACTGAAAGAGACATTAACCCAATCATTGGAATCAGATTCTATGGTAAGAACCCAATAGGTGAGTTTCTCCATCACATAAGGTGAAATCCACAGGATCCCCAAATCCCACTATAGGTACATGTTGGTGGTGGAAGATTTGGACCCCTTTCCAGGGCTCATGATGTAGTTGTCTTTATCATTACGAGTCTCCCTCTCCACCACTACTACTCAAGATCATGGAGATATTTTCCATTCTGGGATGACTCCTTCAAATGATGTGTTGCCAGTGGATACACTAAAGAGTGGCATTGCCCTTGCACATGAGGCAGTGGTAATCACCCAATCCTGTAAGGATGTGATGATGTGGTCGATTACACCCTCGATAGATGTTCTATCACATAGTGAAAAGTTGACTCACACCCTAAATTCTCCATCGTCCAGCCTGCTACTGCACCAATATATATCAGTGAGACCACCCATTTCTTAGCTAGTTTTAAACAAAACCTGTGTTGAAAAAAATATGGCCCTGTTGCTGGGAAAGAAACCCTGTGGGAGAATCTTGATTCTCATCAGTTTGAAACTATGTTTTTGTCAAATATTACTTCCAACATTGATATTTTGGAGTCCCTCACCAAGGGCTAGACCATGTGTCTCTGAAAGGCCATATGGTCAATGCTTCACTGCCACTGTGATCGTTAGTTGGTCTATATAAGAAGCTAAGAGCACTTCAATGACATTCATCAACAATGACACATGGTTGATATTGTATCACACCCAATGCATTTTCACCATACGCCACTCGTCTACCACTAAACCCTCCAACATTGATGCATCAAGAGCCTCATTGTGCTCCAAAAAATCATGGAAGAGGTGGCTTCACATGTATAGATCCACAGTTGGGGATAATATTCTTTCCTCCATTTTATCCCTATCCTATGATAGTCATACCTACCCATTAATATTGAGGATATACCTATGAGTATAGTTATGATAAAAATGGTTATCCCCAACCTTCTAGAAAATAAAAATGATATGTTCTTTGATAAAAAGTGCAAAGAGGGAAACCTACCCCCTAGGGAAGAACAATACCGGGTAGACCCTCATACATGTATCTGCACTCACCTATAAAGGTAGAGACATAGACTCAGAGATCCCTCCACAAACTTTCTTATTGGTCGGAACATCAATAAGGGAAAGGGACATCATGATACCTCATATCTGTCGAATATTTCACAAAAGATAAAGGTCGATCCCGTGATTTTCTCCTTCCTCCAGTAGGTGACAAATATAAAAAGGATCATAGATGAGATTATTATTGAGTGGAGCACACATTATGGTGATCATTGAAAGGATCATATTCCTCCTCCAAAGGGAAAAAAGTAACTTATACTTGTCCAGTTGTACCCAGTTGAGCTTAGTGATCCTGCACATCCAGATAATGTAGGGGAAAGAGTTTAATGAAAGTGACTGAGATATAAGTTGTTGAATCCACCTGAGCAGCATGATAATCTTTCTTCAGACCCAAATCGAGCTGCTCCATGAGCTTTTGAGCCTTCATACAGATTTGATGAGCCTGTTAATGCATTGGTGGTTAGGGATCCTTGTCAATAAAAGGACCATAGAAAGGATGATTTTATTTAATCTCTCACCACTTTCCTTGAGTCCATTGAGATGCGATAGGTTTTGATCCCACCCAACAGAAAGTCATACCCATTATGGGTGGATGACATGAGGGAACCCCCGGATTTTGGGAACCTTATCTCTAATGTGTTTAAATGATGGCTGACCTATTGTAGCATTTGGATCACTTCATCTCGAGGTGAAGGACAATATTAGGAACCCCGGTGTAGTTTGAGGCCACCGAGCTTTGATATTTCATCTACATATTAGAATGACCTATATTTTTAGGGTATAACCAGTTACCCTTTAGGTCCATCACTGGTTAGTAAAACCTTCATAGAAATTTACTCTACTATTTCAGCTCCACTGCATGGAAAACATATATCACAAACCTCATCAACTAAAAGAAAATTCCTGACAATTGAGTCAAATGTTTTATTGCTTGATGGATGGGCCTTATGTATTCACACTATATACCACTGACTCAAGAGTAGATTATAATGATGTGTGTGGGTAATGTGAAGGATGATATGGTACCTACACTAATCCCTAAGAATTTCCCTAGCGGGTTCTAAGATTTCTATGACTAGGCCCAATTCCTAGAGGAATCCTTTCTGTAGGCTAAAATATTTCATCAGTTTCCTCCTTTAGCTACCTTAGGAAGGGATTATAGGGTCAAAACTACTTATATTGTGTAGGTAGAATCCCCTAATCTATTGGATCTATTGGACCCTTTGCTAGCAGAGCCTCTCCAAGTGTTACAACATCATAAAGTAGAGACTCACCCAATGAAAAATAAGCCTGCCAAACCCCACCATGAAAAACCTCCTAGATTAGAGAATGTGGCTCTAGAACTACATAAGGCTCCATCGCCTCTTCAGGGACATGTTCCCAGATTTCCCCTCTCGAGTGGGAGAAATTAGACCTATTATTTCAAGTAGGCATAGGTTCCTGGTTATTTCCTTAGCACCCTTGAGAAGGAGATTCTGAAGCTTCCAGAGTGCAAGAATACCCCTGAGGATGAGCATACTAATCTTCCTAACCATTACCCATACTACAAGATCCTTGGAAATCCCACAATAAAATTCTATGTGTTTAAGGATTTTCTCTAGGACAAAGTGGATAACATTATGGTCAAAGTGGGAAATGTACCAACATAGGTGGTGCACATCTCCACTAATCCAAATTGAAAAAGTGAGGATTCGAGTGAATGAAAATAGTTTTCCAACCATGGGACTCATAAGTATGATCACTGGTTGGGTCTCAAAGCAGTTTCTCACACCTGTGGTGTCATCCATTCCTGATTAGGCTAGCCTGAAACTGTTGAAGTAACTACACCTTCCCTGTACAACACTTCTACATCATTATCAAATTCCTCAAATTATGAGAAGATTAGGATCTAAAGGTGCAAAATAAAGTAGAGTCCCCCTATGATGCTAAATCCATCAAGCACTCTCGATGATTTCATTACTTCAGAGTTGGAAATCATGCCCAGGGTCTTCCTTGCACTATATAACTCCTCTTATAAAGAGTAGTAGTGTCCCTTTGTGAATTTTTTCAAGTTAATAGACCACTTGACACTATCCGAGGATGAGGAATATCAGGAAACCCCCTGATTTCTTTCAACCAACCCTGGAGAAGGAATGGTCGAAGGAATGTGAACTGATGGAATATTTAGGAAAATGCCTCAAACTGAGCAGTTTATGCTACTGATATGAGCCAATAGGTCCTGTATAGAGTTCAATAAGAATAGTCCTCCTATACTGATCTATTAGACACATTTACACAACTGACCGTGCTCAATGACTTGGAATAAAAGCTGTAGTAGCATTGTGACCATCATTGTCAAGCTAAAGATAGATCTCAGCTAGCCGATAGTTAGGAGATATTAGTTTTGGGTGAGTTTTATGATGATAAATGATATATTTACACCACCATCCAGAACCCATTACTATATACCTTAGTTCTTATAGTTCCTCCGGCTAAAGAGAGACCCCCTATGGGTTGAAATATGCACAGGAAATAGATTATGATGTTCTACAACACCTCACCAGCATACCTTCGAGGCTCCCAATCCATGAGTTCCTCTTGTTGTTGAAAGATATGAGATAGAATGTCACAGAATCCATGAATCCCACTCCAATTTGAAGTATAGGTAACATATTTAGAGGCATATCATGTTGTGGAGGTCGAGGAAGAGGAATAAAAATCTATCATCTCATTCTCTAGAGAATATTAGTTCTCCATCGGGCATGGGTACATTCCCCAGTTACACATCATTGTCCAGTCCAATGGTGTGGAAATCTTCCACTTCCTTGTTGACACTAGTTCTAGTAAAAATCTTATCCCAACCTAGATGATAAAAAAATTGGGACTAATTGAAGCATATTTGAGTCCGTATGACATAAAGATCTAGGGTAACAATAGGACCGAGGAGATAAAGTGTGGAAGAATTTGGTTGAAGACCTAGTTTTGTGTCCTGGTAGCAAACACTATTTTTATGGTTATCTCATAGGATAATACCTACAAAACACTGATGGCTAGGCCCTGGATTTATCTTTTTTTATAATTACCCTCCTTGTATCCCCAATGCATCAAGTACCCCCTCAATAGTCAAGTATAGGTAATCTAAGGGGATGAATCCCCCTTCGAATCCTTCTAAAAAATCTATTTGGATGATGAATATTATACGATTTGTTGAAATCAATATCACACCAATGAGGTTTAGTGCACAACTATCACAACCAATCCATGGGTGGACATAGAATATGATTTCATTTTGCGGATTCATTAGTTGGAGTCCACGATGTTGGACATGTAAAATTTCATTGTTGTTATTGATAAAAATGAGTTCCACAACCCTAAGTATAGGTAACATAGAAATATTACATCGTACTCCTACAAAGGACAAGACTAGGTGATTCTATAAACCCCCACCACAGTACAGTATTGAGACATTTTCCAACAGACACCATTCTATAAAACTACCTTTTGTTCTATAGACCCAAGTCAATTAATCAAAAACCTACCTACCTACTACTACTTTGACATCAAGCATGGACCCCATGGTCAAAGGCCTAAGGGAATTGGTTTGAAAATCTCTTTCATTATGGTTTCAGCAGATCAAGATCCCCACATTGATGGTTCTGTCTCCTCCCAAGTAGCAAGAAATTTTTCCCTAGATTTAGCTAGCCCTGTTGAAACTCCTCCCACTAATTCTCTTGCCTCAAATGATGAATAGAATTTTCAGGATTCTCTGCCTACATTTTATGAGGGTGTCTCTACCATTTTTGATGATCCAGTACATCTGAACCATAGTATTGAGGATGATCCTAAGTAGACACTCATCAGTACATCTATTACCCCATAGGAACAAGAAAATTATGTGGATTTCCTGAAGTAGAATTATGATGTATTCACCTAGAGTTATGAAAATATTCCAGGACTATACCCTTAGGTCACCTTCCACCATATTATTCTCCCAGTGAGTCCTCGTAGATTCACCACATAGAAAAATATAATCCCTCCCACTATACCATGGATGAGGACGAGGTTGTCATGATTGTCAAAGAAAAGTTTAGTAGGGAAGTTTAATACCTCCAATGGCTGGCCATCATTATCCCCATCAAGAAAAATAATATGAAAATTAGAGTCTGTATCGACTTCTATGACCTCAACTTCCATTATCCTAAGGATGATTTTTCTCTTCTAGGGAAAGAGTTATTTATTGATTCTATAGTCAAGTTCTAGGCCCTCTCCTTCATGGATGGATATTATGATTATAACCAGGTCCATATGGAAAATTAGGATGAGGATTCTACCACCTTTAAGGTTCTATAAGGGACCTTTTTCAACCAGGTAAGGAATGTCAATTAGAAGAATATAGGGTGTAATTATCAGTGGGCCATGAATCCCATCATCAATCTGATCCTTCGGACACTAGTAGAACGATATGTGGATGTTTTGGTGGTATAATGTCACGAACCAACCCGGGTCGACCATGAACTGGTCACCCGAGCCGGTCCGCGACATGGCCCGAGAGGCATTCCTTATTCTCCCAGGCGGGCGACAAGCTCCAGGGAATCAATAGAGGACAATTGGAAAGGATTTGGCCCATATATGAAAGACAAGTAAAGTAGCGGAGAAAGTATAATAACACTAGGAAAATAAATGACACGAAAAAGGAGGAAAAAACAACAACAACAAAATAACCTGACCTTGACCATACTCCTCACGAGTCCGAGAGTCACTCACCAGTCCACAACCAACTCTCACCCAAAATGAGAATGCTCAATTCAAACCTGCAACAAAACTAAAAAAACAGGAAAACACTATAGGCGTGAGTATTAAAACTCAGTAGGTGTTCCCAACAAACTATTCCCAATTCACTACCTTTAATCAAAATAAATTTACTAATTCCAGGTTTGAAATAAATTATACAAAATATGGTTTTCCACACACACACTTTCATTTATAAGATAAGTAACAGTCCATTTCCCTTTTTAATATAAAAACAAGTTTAGTGTTTGAAAAAAACGGGGGCATTGCATTTTAAAACATTTTTTGCAATCAATTTAGAAATCCATATTTTAGTTGTTGGTCAAATGGAAAACCACACACAACACACACTAAGGGCAATGGAAGAAGTGGCACACGAGGCCAAAAACCGAACAAAACCTTTCAATCATCTTACAGATACAAATAAACACTAAAAGAAAACATGAGTCGAACCTAGGAGCTCATGAACAATCCAGAACGTACTATACATGTGACTCATCCTGAAGGCATGCCTACTCGCAATGAAGTCATAACGCCCTAATGCCCGGTGTTTCCCTACATGGCCTAACTGAGGGGCCCAATCCCCTAGCAGAGTGTAATACATACTAATAAACACTATCCATTACGTAATCTAAAATACTACATCAATCGTTCTCAGAAGATTCACTTACTATGCTAGGTTCCCATGCCAACACAAATAATAAACATGAAAGGGGTGAGTCAATAAAGTTAATCAAGAAGTACAAACATCACACACAAATCATGCAGTCAATGTACACCAAATATCACCCCTCAGTTACCCCAAATAGAGTTTTCCAAAATAATTTATTTTATTAAAGTTCCAAATGGACCTTCACCAATTTTAAGGAAAATCCTCATTTCTCAGGAGAACAAAAACACTTGTTTGCACTTCAAAATAAATCATTTATCAATAAACCCGAACTAGGTTTAAAATTATGTAAATTATGTTTAACAAAAAATGGGAATTCTTTCACTACTGGGTGTTCATTCATCAAGAAAATATTTCAAGTGTCGTGTATAAAATAAAGATCTCTTTTTTACACCAAATAACCATTTAAAAATTAATTATCTTATATTATTTTCCATTTATTAAAATTAATAAAATATCAAGAAATTAATGAATTCAAAATTTAAAGGCAAGTGCATTGGTGGACCTACATTGGCTCGTAGTCCAAACAAAATGGCACGTCACGCCTCGTACAAATGCACAAACATGCGCAAGACGATGACCGCAGTATCGCGGGTCTTCCTTGCCAACACGCTGCAACGGCCGCACAACTAAAATGCATAAACACAGACTCAAAAAAATTCAAACAAACAAACAATGCAAACACCACCTCAACATGCTTTCAAAACACAACTTGCACCACAACCAATGATAATTCACACCACTTGCACAGTTAAAATAACAAATTACATAACTTAACAAAATACCCACATGTCAAAAATCCATTTTTAAACCCAACGCACCTCAAAAATATTTCTGAAACATAATTCACACCACATATAATATTTAATAAACTAGTTAAAAGTTTATAATACAATTTTAAATAACATTGCAAGGATTTTATGTCAAAACTCACCCAAAATCCCTATTTTGAATTAAGAGCACACCCAAAACATACCAAAACTGAAAATGAACCAATCTAATTAATCACCAAAAAATAGATAAACTAAATGTTCGATATTCAAGGAATAAAAAATGTAAGAAATTAGTATATTTAAAAATTTAAAGGGGAAAAAGAAAAGGGACCCTACCTCAATGGATGAAGAACCACGCTGAACTGATGCAAAATACCGATTGTGCCTCAAACACACTCGCAGGATGAAAAATCAATCCTCGTGCAACAAAAATGAATGAAAAAATTAGGACTTGACACTAAGAATTGAAACCGTAGCCATGGAAAACCCTCAAACCAAAAGGAGGACGAAAACATCTACCGGAGGGGCTGCGCATGTTAGAAGAGGGGGTTACGGGGCATTTTACAGCCGAGCAGGAGGTTTATGGGGCGTCGTGTGATGAGCCGAAGGCGCGCTAAGCCGGGAGTACACACAGCGGCTGAAGTAGGGAGGTGAGGGATGCAAACACTTCCCGGAAGGGAACCAGAAGAGGGAAGGCCGCTGGGAATCTCGCCAGAGAAGAGGGGTCTCCAGAGGGGGCCTCGACTGGTGGAGCTCGCATGGCCAGTGGGTGCGTAGGGAAGATGTAAAATGGGAGGTCGTGGCTAGAGGGGATGGCAGAGCTGGATGTGCTCCGGAAGGACGAGTACGACTAGGTAAGGAAAACCGGGGAGTGATCAGGGAGGTAGGTTGGTTCAAGGTGGCAGGGGTAAGCGGAGACGCCGGGGATTGGCATGGGGTGTAGTTGCAGCGGAGGGCAAGGGCCTGGATGAGCTCAACAAGGCTGGGGGGTTGGGTGCAGCATGGAGCGAGGCTGGCGGGGTGTGCTAAGGGGGTGAAGTCGACGACCTAGGAGATGGCAGACATGGAACGAGGGCCGACATAGGGTGATGGAAGCGGAGGCGGTTGCTTGGTGTGGCGAGGGATTAGGGAGGGTGAACAGGCGAAGGGGAGAAGTGCCACTATAGGAGGGCGAGGGAGCAAGGGGGTGGTGGCTCGCGGGTATGAGGAAGTGGGGCCAGTTAAAATTAGGGTTAGGCTTAGTTTTTTTTCATTTTAATAAAATAACAATAATAATAATAAAACTAATAATAATAATAATAATAATAGTAACAATAACACAAATAATAATGATAATAATAATAAAATTAACAATTACAAAGATAATAATAATTAAAATTACGAAAAATAAAAATAATAATTATTTCAATAATTGTAAATATAACAATGAAGATTAGAAAATAATTATAATAGATTTAATACTATTGTAATTATTATAATAATAATTTTAATCATTTAAGAAAACAATAAAAAACAATATTAATAAAATAATGAGAAATTGCATGCCCCTTGGGCCATCTGTGTGGCTACCGCCAACCGTACGGTGACCACGCATGGGTCCGAACCCCACTACAAACATTAAACACAAACAATTTTGACTAGGGAGCCTACTCGGACCTTGGTGAGAGAACTCAAGGCCAAAAATTAAATAAATAAAAATGAATTAAATGTCAGGGTGTGACATATAATCCCTCCAAAATTAGGACTATCTATGATATATTGAGAAATATTTTGGCATCCTTCACTCTCGGAATTTGAATATGAACCCCTTGATATGTGCCTTTGGGTGACCTCGGGAATTTCCTCATCTTCATCATTAAATATATAGGAATCAAGATCGACTCGGAAAAAATAAAAGTCATCAGCAAGATCCCTTCTCCAAGAAAACTTTGGGAGATCTGATTCCCCGATGGAAACTTTTACTACATACTCTTATTCATCATGAATATTTCTATAATTTGTAATCCCTTTTAGAGTCTCATGAAGAAAGGTATCACCTACTAGTTTGATGAAGAGTATTTGAATAACTTTGAGAAAATTAAGAGGTATCTACTACAATCTCTAGTTCTGATGCCACCCTTCATAGGATATCCTTGGTTCCTCTATGAGACGTCCTTAGAGTGGTCCCTCAAGACCCTTCTCATCAATAAAAAAAATGAAGATATAGAGAACCATGTATACTGTTTTAGTTTCATGATACTAGACATAGAGGCTAGATATTCCTCTATTTAGAATAACTACCTCACACTAGTCATTAGTGAAGAAGTTTTTGAATTATATAAAGAATCATGAGATAAAAATGGTGTCCCTTGTGAATTTTCTAATGTTTATCCTGAATCTCTCCCTGTTGACGGGATGGATAGCATGCTAGGAGGTGATCATTCAGCCATTCGACATCATATTCATTTCATGGAAGTTCATCAAGGGTAAGGCATTGGAAGACTTCATGTCCCTCCATCTTCCCACCAAAGAGCTTCACCAGGATTTTGGATTCCAAGATAAAGCTATACTCTCAATGGATAAAGATATTATATGTTTTTAGATTCATTTTGATGGTGCATCCTAGAGCCCAATCGGTAGAAGGTTAAATGATCCCAAGATAAAAAATTTAGGCCAAAGGACCATCTTCATCAATCTTGCACAAGCCATTCTACCATGCTAATTTCTTCTATAAAAAGGCTTCAAAAACAATGAGTAAAAGTATCAGGATATCATTACTGTTCTTGAGATGGCTCATGAGATTAATGTTCCTCACATGCATGTGAAGAGAGAGTCCAAAATAGTCATCAAGAAGATTAATGGTGACTATATCATCAGGAAGACCAAGCTCATTCCCACGCTCGAGTGCACTCACCGGTTGATGGAATAGTTCCCCTATTATTCAAAATTAACTCATGTTCCCTAGTCATAGAATGGTCTAGCCGATATCTTGGCCATTTTGGCCACATATCATGCAGACCTTAACCAGGATGACCTGTTCATCGATGTGGCACATTGGAGGGTAATTGAAACAATCATACTAGATGATGATGATGATAGAAAACTCGTAAACTAGATGATTATGATTCTTCTACATCAGTGCCCCTAGGTCCCCCTATAAAAAATAAACCACTTATTGGACAACACCTTTCACTGAGTATCTCTATAACTGTGTTCTCTCACTAAATTGAGCTATTCACGAGAGAATATATCATCATACATTGCATTTTACCCTCCATAGTAGACTTAACCTTAACCAGACACTCTATAGATGTGTATTTTATGGAATTTTCCTTCATTACATCCAAGGAGATGAGATTCTCCATCTTGTGCAGGATGTTCATGCTGGGTCCGATGGTGCCCATCTAGATGGGTAAGAACTCTCACACTAGATTTGGAGGATGGGATACATCTGGCCCACCATGATCCATGACTATATTGAGTATCCTAAGAGGTTTCATGCCTATCAAATTTATGTCATATTTGTGAATAAATCACCATATATCCTCAACATCACCAAGTATTCTTGGCCCTTTGTAGCATGGGGAGTCGATATTATGGGATAATACCCACCAAAAATGACTCACAAGTGTAGGTTCATTATGAATGTGGTGGATTTCTTTTCTAAGTGGGAAAAAATCGTTCCCCTCTTGGAATTCAAGTATCGATCCATGATTGAATTCATGAGCTCACACATCATCCACCGATTCAGAATTCCTCACAGCATTCTCACTGGAAATGACATAGGATTCCGAGATACTAATCTGAAAATATTTCATTTCAAGTACAATATTCAGTCCAACCATACACCCTGTTATCATGTGTACATAAATGAGAAGATATAGGTGTTTAATAAAACCCTCTCTAACATTCTTCAAATAACTGTGGTCCAGATCAAGAAAATTTGGTCGGAAAATCTCCCCAACACCCTCTCGGATTATCAAATGATAACTAGAAATTACACCCATATGACTCTATATTCCCTGGTGTATAGAAAAATCTACTTATTGCAATTGACGTTTAGTTTCCTTTTTTATGAAAATATGGCTACATCTAGTAGACACAAGAAAAAATAGCATAATTTCATCTAGATTAGCTAGAATCCATCAAAGAGAATAGACTCTAAACCTTGAAAAATATAGAGAGACACTATAACAAGATGTCTATAGCGTTAAAAAAGAAGGTTAACCTATGATCCTTCCTATAAGGTGACATAGTATTGGCTCTCAGAATTCCAACGGTACCTAGAATGAAGCTTCCAAAGTTGGAGTCCAAGTGGGAAGGACCTTAAATCATTCAAAAGGCCTATTCCAATGGTGAATACTCTTTGATCACCGTGGATGGATATTATATCACACCTCCTACAAATTCCATGTTTATTAATAAATACTTCATGTGAGTATCTTTTCACATCCTAGTTTCATGATGTTAAACTACACACCAATCATCATTGTCACCATACGACGTTAAACAACGTGTTCATGTCCTAGGCACACAATGTTAAATAGAGAGCTTGGTCTAAACTCTATGAACAGAAAACAATATCCTCATTGGTCTAATCATTAATACCTTAAACTAATACCCATATAATGGTTTATAAAACATGGCCTTAAACTATTCACAGGGGCCTGAACTCTCTGACCATAAACTAGGAGTCCCAGCATTGGAAACATGATGTTAAACTATATTTGGGTTTTCTTCGGGATGTGTTGTGTTTTGTTTGTCCAACTTGGTCCCCATTCAGATTGAGTTTTTCATAACACTGCATGGAACATTCCTATTTGAGTTGTCCCCCCCCCCATTTTGGTTTAAGCTCTGTTACCATAATCTTGGAGTTAGTATCCACAATGCAAGATGTTAAACTGCAATCCTACCCTGAACAAGATCAGGACGAGTATTAAACATGTAAGAGATGGTGATAAACCAATTTTAAATTGTGATTCCTCATATGATAAGGAAGGGATGGTTAAAAAACCTCACCCCATACCGTAAACATGGGATGACTCACAATAATCATGGGATGCCTCAGACTACCTCTCTAGAGAGGATCACCCCTACCGACCTCGGTCTCTTACCTCACCATGTTCTAGAAATATGTGTGGATTGATTCCCAAACTCTTTGGATATGTATAAATTCATTTAAATATTATATTCATGACCAACCAAAATTTATAATCACTTTTTCCCTCTGGCCCCATTTGAGGTGTGTAAGCCCATTTACCTCCATTCATATCGGGAATTCACTTCCTCCATACAACATTGGCTCCCATAGGGCCAATGTCGGTCCTATTTAAATGATTTTAAGATATTTTTTTTCTTATAATTTTTTATTATAGGTACTCCTAGTCTCATTCACATCATATTACACTAATTTTGTGCCACACAAACTTGTGACAAACACCTTTTTTGTCAATTCATCTCGACATTAAATTGACTACCCCAGTCTAAAAATTATGACTTTAAACATTTTAAATATCCTATTCAATGTATGTGGTGTGGTATTGGGCCACCTTATCCCTCATTCATGCTAGTTTTTTTCACTCCATCACACTACATATGTTTGTTCAAAGAGCCCCATGATCTGAGCTCTATGAACATAAACTAAGAGTCTAAGTCCAAGAATCATGACTTTAAATTGAATGTGATCCTTACTTGGGAGTATTTAGTGTAACACAATCCTCATGGGACATCATTAACATCTTGTTATGTCTATCTCACCAAAAAAATCACTTTTAGAATACTTCCTCCCATGGTCCTCAGTGCATGACGTTAAATCGCAATCTTACCCTTTACGTGTTCAGGATACCTCTTAAGTAATAGATGATATTTAGAACATTTTAGATCAGGAGGTGATGTGGGGGGTTTATAGTCACATTACCCCAATCAATATTTTCCCCCATAAAAATACAGTACAATAGAGACCACGAGGTTATCTCACGAGGAGGTTTCATGTTAAGCTGTCAAACTACCACATTGTTAATTTGTTGTTTTCAATGTTAAAACTAAAATTTGGGATTTAAAATGAGGTAGAAAGTGTTAAAATATAGAAAATAGGAATGAAGTAAGAAATATATGTCATTGATTGAAAATTAGAATCAAACTATACTAAAAATGACAAGAAAAAGAAGGCAGTAGTGGACAAAGTACAATACTCAGACACTCCCTTTAACGTTATTGAAAAAAGAATTCCAATTTAATTATCCAATGTATAATTAGAGACATCAATTTACACACCTATATTGACCAAAAACCATATCAAGACCTAAAATATCAGTTTTTATCTTCTTATGAATGTGATCTAATTTCCCAATGAACTTCGAGCAATTAAAAATGGTTGAACTTGTTGTGCTCAATGGGGAGACCTCTCCCAGATTAGTTTAAAAAACAAGACTACAATTTTATAATCATAATTTAATAGAAATTCTAGGAAAAAAAGAAGAAGATGAAAACATGAAAAAAATATACCTCGTTCATTCTTGAAACCATATTCCAGGATAATTTAAAATAAAAGAGTTTACATTTTAAAGCACAAACTCAAAAGGGGAAATGCCTTTAGATATTCAATGACCACCACCACATAGAGTTTATAACTTAATAGATTTATTAATTCATGGAATACTAATATTATATATAATTTCTTCCCCATCACATCACCCTACCTTCAACCCAACCATATTTTGAAATAAATAGGAGATGGGAATATATAGAGAGGAGGTCTGGAAATCATCTTCCCATAATCTTCTTCCCCATAAATTTTCCCAGTTTTATCCCCTACTACTTCTAAATATACCAATGGAACCTTATATATATTTGTGTGAAATTAAATTATACGTTGACCCTTGAAATATTAGGTCATTTTGACATGTTGTGATAATTTTATGACTTAATTAATGAATAAAACTATTTCTACATAAAAGTTACCTAAATATTCCTCTAATGTTGAGCCTCCAATGGACACATTAGTCATATAATATATCGATGATATTTATTGGATGAATGAACCATTGAATTATCTTTAAAATCCAACTAGAATTAATGAATTTGGGCATTTTTATCTGTATTTATGCCTCCATTACTGATGTGTGGTCCACCCTACTGGCCGGAATAAATTTCCATAAAGATTGATTTTATGGGCATCTAGAAGGATGAATGAAGATATGATAAAACTTATAAATTTATATCCAATTAAAAGGGGTTCCAAAAAAAGAATCTTTCGATTTGAATCAAAATTGAAAAATATATAACTAAAATACATAATCTATTGAAAATAGTTAAAATTGCTGAATATGGGAATTTTCAAAATTATGATAAAAATCATCAAAATTCCAAAAAATTATACAATTGCACATAAAATGAATTTTTTCAGGGGTTTCAATCATTGAAATTAAAATAAAAAATATTTAAAATGTCATATCTATCAATTCTCCCATACTTAGCACTAGGAATCCTGGATAAGTGAGAACTCGAAATAAATTTCCAATGAAAATTAAAAGCATGTCAATGAAAATACCAATCTCAAGATCATGGAACCCAACTCATCATGCCTCTTAAACATATTAAATTCATAATTATTCATTGTTTTCATTCATTATAGTCCCATTTAACTCATTACTCCTTACATATTTATGCCGACCTCACTTTTTATCTTTCTCTTAACACATGATGTTGATTTTGAGAAAAGATTTTCTCATACAAATAAATTAAAGAGTCACCATAGTCTTGAAAAATTTCTAAATCTCCACCCAAATGATTAAAATAATTTTATCCATCATAAGGAATTAGACTTGTTTTTTCTAAAGCTGGCAGATTGTGGGTTTTCAAATGTGAAAAATTCTGAGTTTGAAAGAGACGACTTGGCTCTTTGTGGAAGCACGATTGCATGATTCCAGTTTTAAAAAGAGTATGGTCTTATTATACTTATTAATTATTTAAAATCAGCTCAAAAAATTTCAAAATTTATTTCATGAACATCCTACAACATGAAATGTTCAACAGTAATTTCACACTAATTTATTCCCAAAACATTAGGTTTTTTATGCTCCTAACTAGCACAACTTTATTTCTTGGGGAGCTCTAGAAAGATAACAACCCCCTTTTCCTTGAAATATCTAGTTGGGAACAACTTTCATTAAGGTATTTTAATCCTCAATAAAATATCTTATGAATATGGATTTCCACCCAACATAGAACCAAATAATGCATCACACCAGAAAGAAGCTCTCCCCCACATAAGCATTACTAAAATCATGCAATGTACTTCAAGAGAGGGTTATATAGGTAAACTTGCATGTAAGGTGCCTATCTAATAGGAAATACATGGATTCTAAGGTATCATAATGTTAAAATTTATAGGGTAGGCCATAATATTACAAGATTGTTGTAAAAAGGGGAATTTCAATCAAAAAATGAATTACCTCAATCATTTTGAACACAACTTCTTTAAAGATCACATGTTTTGATACAAAAATGAAAGTTCTAATTAAAACAAGATTTATTTAGTTCACTCAACAAGTGGGGTGAATGTGAAGAAGATGAAAAATTGGTTGATATTAGTCATGGGAAAATGATTTTAATTATTTTATGATATTCATGGAATGGAATTTGTAATTAAACCATCTTTTCATAAATTTCCAATACAAAAATCCAGAAAGAAGAACATTTCTGCAATCATGTATGTTTAGTTCCATGAATTAAGATGGTTTTTTTCATAAAAAAATATATTCATTTCACGAATTATATTACTTTCAAGCTCACTTGTTTTTTTAACACAAAATTTGAAAAGAAAACACACAAAATAATAATCTACCCATCATGTCCACCCCACACTAATATTTTAAAATGTCCGCATTATGCATTGATTATATAAGAAATGAAAATATAAAAGATATTTCATGAGAAAAAAATTAGAATAGAAATATAAAACAAAGTTTTTATTTTGTAGCAACAACCTTATGATATCATCTTAAAACCCTTAGTCTTGTGCCTATTGTTCTCTTGTTTGTTCTCTTGTTTGTTCTCTCCTTAGTTTTGTCTCTCTCTCTTGTACTCCCTTTGTTCTCTTTTGAATACAAATTTGATTTGGATGGATGGATAACCTCCTCAAAGATGAAACTTGGAAATATACATGAAAAGGCACCTAAATTTTATTTAAATAAATAAAAGAAAAAAATAAATAGAAGGGAAGAATGTTTTGGTTTGAACCCCCAAGTGGGTGCTAGGATTTCACTACCCCTAGTCACGAAGTTCCAACTGATCATCTCCAAAATGATGTTGGGTGTATTTTTTTCCTTATGAACCACCAAAATGAGATTACACTAGTATTTTAAATCTCACAAAAATCGAATAAACCACCAAAAAAAGATTTATTCAGGTTACCCTTCATGAAATTGTGAATTCAAAGTTGTAGTGGAAAAGGGAAAAAAATGTAGAAGAAACCTCCCAAAAAATTATCCTCACAAAAAAACTCTATTGGTTGTTGAAATTATATTATAGTATCTAGTTCGTCTTTAGTTTTATCTTAAAAATTTTTTTCTTCTCTGAAAAAAATCAAGCTACCACCATCCTCTTCTAAACAATTGTACTCAAATGAGCACATAATTATTTATTCAATTTCAATCATGAAATCATATTCATATGGAATATGAGTCCAATAAAAAGAAATAAAGACAAAATATTTATAGGGATAATAAGTTATAAATTTATTATTAAAATAATCAGGAAAAATTAGAACAATATTTGAGGCATATCCCCATGTCTTCTAATTTTCCAGCTCTTTCTGGGAGTGGAAAACTATTGTATTGAAAGTGTGAAGTAGCTCAGGTTCCCCCAAATGATCTTTGAAAATAGATGAATTATTTTTATCTTCCTCTTTATCCAAATATTAATAAAAGGTTCTGAATTTTAAATTTCAAAAATAGCGGCTTCACATGAAATTTCATTTTCAACAAATTATTCCCAATTTTTTTAATAGTGTTTTTATTTCCAAAAGACACATCATTTCTTAAATCAATGAAAATTTATTCCATAAAATTTTAAAAGGGAGATTCCAAATCAATTAGAAACATATTTAAAAAAGTTTCATCAACATAAAAAGTGTGTAGGATATGATTTTCCATTTCTTGAGCATCTTTTTTAGATTTTAGTTCTTTTAATTATTTTAAAGCAATTGAAAGAATCCCCATTTTTTTTGTTAATTTTTGAATCATGGTAGCTCATTGTTGAAGCTCCAAATAATTTTTTTGAATCATAAAATTATTTTTTATAGAATTAAATCCTTTTACTGGAATGGATATTTCAAAAATTCTTCATTACAAGACTCCTTAAATGGTTCATAATTCGACCAGGCATAAGAGAAATCATTGTGAAAATCCATTTTTTTTTTGTTTTTTTAAAGACTCTAAATTATTTTTTAAAATATTAGAAAGTCAAAAAAAATTAAAAAAAATTATTAATCCTCCCAAAAAATGGTAAAAAATTGATGATTAGGTTTTCATTCATGTTAACCCATTCAATATTTTCCCATTAAAAATGCATTATAGTGGTGACCACAAGGTTGTCCCATGAGGAGGTTGCAGGCTAATCTGTCAAAATATCACTTTGTTAATTTGTTTTTATTATTGTTAAAACTAAAATTTGGGATTTTAAATGAGTTAAAATAATTTAAATTATAGAAAATAATAATTCATAAGTGTGATTAAAAATCATAAGCAAACCATACTGAAAAGGAAAATCTAAAGAAGGAAGTGGTGGAGAAACTATGATCTTTAGACACTCCCTTTATCATTCCAGACAAATTTATTCCAATTAAATTATCCAATGTATAAATAAATACCTCATTTTATACACCTATATTGACCATAAAACATATTTATATATCAAATATGGATCTTTATCCACTTATTAATGTGATCTGATCACCCAAAGACCTTAGAGAAATCAGAACTCATTGACCTTGTTGCGCTTAATAGGGATACATTGATCAAAGATGTCTAAACATCAAGAAAAATATTTTAAAATCAAAAGTTAATAAAAATTAAAGAAATAAATAGAATAAAATGAAAACAAGAAAGAAATAAACATCTTTAATTCATGAAAAAAAAATTTAGGATAATTTAAATGAAAGGAGCTTACAATTAAAAGCACAAACTCAAAAGGGTAAATGCCTTCAGAACATCATTGCCCACCAGCACATGGAGTTTATCCCTTCATGGCTTGATTAAATCTTATAATAATCCTCTTATACAAAATTTATTCACCATCACATCACCATCCCTTCAATCCAACCATACTTTTAAATGAAGAGGAGATAGGAATATATAGAAATGAGGACTGGAAATCTTCTGTCCAAAATATTCTTCCCCAAAATATTTCCCAATTTATCCCTTTTTTCAACTGAATATACTTATGTAAAATTATATAGATTTGTTCTAGGTTAAATTATATGTTCAAACTATCTATTTCAAATCATTTAGACTTTCTATGAGAATGTTATGATTCAGTTAATGAATACAACTATTTCTATCTAAAAGTTTCCAAAATTTATCCCCAATTTAGAGCATACAATGACTGTATTCATGATATAATAACTACATGATATTTATTGGATGAATTTAAATATTAATTATATTTCAAATAAATTTTAATAAATGAATTTGGATATCTGTATCGAGATTTATTCCTGCATTACTAATGTGGGGTCCACTCTACCAGCCAAAAAAGGTTTCTGTAAAGATTGATTTTTCTGGATATCTAGAAGGATGAATCAAGATTGAGTCTAAATTATAAATATGTATCCAATAAACAAGGGGTTCCTAAAGTAAGAATAATTATTTTTGGATCAAAATTGAAAAAATATATGCCTGAAATACAAAAACTATTTAAAACATTTAAAATTCTATAATTAAGGAATCTTCATAATTTAACATAAAAATCTTCAAAATTTCTAAAATGATGAAATTTCACATAAAATGACACTTTGGTGGGGTTCAAATAATTCTAATTAAAATAAAATATACTGAAAATGTCATCTCTATCAAGAGGCCCTATATATTATGTAGGGGATAGTTAACATATTTTTTCCCAAGCCCTAAACATGGGATTTTGAATGATAACTATGGGATTAATCATTGGTCCAGACCTTGCAACCCTAAACTATGAGTTCTATTTACCATCCTCATGGGATATGTAGTGATGTCTATAATTTTCATCTTTGATATTCATTCCATGTATTATCCCCCAAATTTACCTTGGAACATCAACAGAACATGATGTTAAACTGTATACTTTCCCCATATAAATGAGGGATGCCTCATACCTATGAATGAGAAGGTCCAATACCCTTGTTTGAGTAGTTAGACCCTTTTTCCGACATTAGTCTTGTACTGAACCGTGTTTCAAGTCCATGCATCATGAATTTATGTGTGAATCCTCCCAAGAATATGTGGTATGGTATTGGTCCACCTTGGACCTCATTCACAATATGATTATCAACTCACCATACAACACATATATCTTTCGAGAAACCTCTCCATGGTCAAAATATGATGACCTTAAACTATGAAGAATAGTATAGAAAACAAGACATTAATATATTTTCCATGTTACATCCCAGACAACCTTAAACTGTGTGCAACATCCTGATCACATGAAATTAAACTCTAAAATGCATCCCGATCACAAGATGTTAAATTGTACCATGCACGATACACCGCATATGATGTTAAACTACATGTCTATCATCCTCATTGTATGATGTAAAACTATAATGTATCCTAGACCCTCAAATGTGAATTTCTCTCCTCTGGTATTAATTATCTACCACATCTTCCAAATTTGAAGTTGTCGATTGGCATCTGAGATGATTCTCCCATGGAAGATGAGTTTAAAATTTTTTGGGATGATACACATAAAACATTGTGCTCTAATCTATAGTGGAATAATTCCAAGAGTTTCATACTCCATTCAAGAATTATGTAACCGAATTTACATGCTTTGAATGCCCCCTATTTAGATCCTCATCCTCATCCACATCTGATGGGACCCTGTAACGAAATAGAGTTTTTCAAAGACTCACTTACCATTTGAGGAAAATTCCTTAAAAGATTTCAGAAAAAAATCTGAGATAGGTTCTATGTTTCAAACATGGCCAATGGTCGACCCTCATTTTTTTCACCTATTCTTTGATAACGATATGGATGCTGTATTTCCAACATGGTTAGTAGTTATCTTTTATCTCCATTCCACTCTACATGTGTTCCAAAATTTGGTATTGTGATTCAAATTCCCTACTCACCTTTATTTGGGTCTTGTTCAAAACCCTTGGTGTTATCCATTTCATGCACTAGAGAACATCGGAAACGAAAGAAGGATATTTTGAGATCCTCATTCTTCACCCACATCCTATCTAATCTCTAGAAATCTCAGTGGTCAGTCAATTAGACGACAATTTATATATTATTTTCTAACACTATCATATGAAAAGAAATAACAAGGCCATACCTTGTTTCTCACACCAGGCATTACGCATGTGAGCTTAGGGGTTGGTTGTTGGTTGTCTTAAAAATATGATCGAAGTAAAATAGTATAGAAATGAAATATGTTCCATTTCAAAAATTATGGAATCCATGGTTTTAGAGGGTTATCCATATAATAGAGACTCCCCTTTTTAAAATGTACATCTATGGGATCTACCTCAGTGATCGAGTGCTCGAGATCATCCATCCTTTACTAAGTGGCCATGAAGATCTACTGTCACGCTTCCAAGTCATCATTATCCTCATCATCCTTAGAGGAAGCATCATCATCTCATGGTTGATATTTTTTTTTCATCCCACCACTAATCCCTTGGGGATATAGAATCCACCACATGGCCTATTCCACAAAAAAATGGGACTTAGAATTATTAATAATAACATTCTAAGTAGATGCAACCATAGGCTGATCCTACAGAAAATCCTCTAGGTGTGAAATTTCTCCCTTATCCTTTTAAAGTGCATTAGAGCCTTCAACATTGTCCTTCCTCTAGGTCAGGTTGAGATCCTTACATTCACAATGTTCCCACTAGATGAAAAAGTCCTAGGAAAGCACCTGAATTTTACTAGAATTATCCCAACTAGTCCATATACTGAAAAAGTAATTGTGGAGAGACCCCACCCATTTTGGAAGTTCAACTATTAGGATGTGAGTGATAATTTTTTTCACATCCCTACATGCTATGTGATGGATAAATCGGTTATCATCGGAAACCTATGGTCCATAATATTCAAAATCATTAGGAGGTGTAGGCTCATATAGAGGAAAGACTTCCAATAAAGTTTTTTCTGGATCTTCTGGGTGTAGGTCATCAATTGTAAATAGTTTAAATACTATCTCTGGAAGAAACTCCTTGTCTACCTCTGCACCTATATTAGAATCCTCTGCTGCACCTTACTATAAAAAAGAGGTGGACACCATCATCCCAACTTCCTGGGATACCCCTTTTAGTGACGCAACCTTGGATTTAGATCCCGTGGCCACCACTGGTGGAAATTATGGGGTAGGAACACCTAATATAGCCTTCCCAATCACCTAATCTAATGAAAGTGGGTGCCCTAGGCCCAAAGTGTATTGTAATTTGATTACCACTACATTTATGCAGTTTGTTATATATTCATATTTTTTTCCATAATAGTGTAGATACTTCGGCATCCACTTTGTTTATGGTAATGTCCTTAGATTAAAAGTCATATCAAAGGGTTATAGAAGATCCCAGTCTATAATGAGAACCCAAGATTTCATGACAGTAATCTTAAAATATGTTCTATGGTCCAGTTACATCATTCAGAAATGACCTAGATGATGCGTGACCATCAGGTGCTGGAGGCTCATAAGCATTGAGACTTCTTCTCATGAAGTTCTCACTTGATGATCTGTAGTAGTTGAGATCATGAGGACATACCCACATAATAGAAAAACCATGTGTTTCCCGTTTCATTGGTCGTTCCTATCTATGGACATGTGTAACGGTCTCCAGACTTGAGATCATTATCAATGTATGTGATTTAATTGCATACATTGATGCAAGGTGAAAACCATGTAAATTAAGTCATGGAGAGGTAGTTTGTGTTGGGAACGTCATTGATGACTTGACATTGATTGAATGATCAGGACAAGAATTGTTACTTCTGAGTTGAGGAAGAGATATCTCGGGCCTGGTTGATTAGGATGGTTTCACCTTTATTAAATCCATGGCCATGGTAATGGAAGGTAAGACCATCTGGACAAATCAACAAATAAAATAAAACATGATAATGGATGATGACACTAGTGTGCATTCTGCTCTATTGAGATATTGATGATGAAGATATTATATTACACAAACCAAGTTCATAGGAAGGTAGTGATTGCTTTGAATTTACATTATCTATATAGGGGCCTCAATGGGTTGCTAGACCCCACTCCTGGTCAGTGGATATTATTCACTTCTATTGAGATAAGGGCATAGAGGGTCGCACACTATAGCACTTTGATAATATGCCCTATTTTGGGAATTGGAATATAGAATGTGGTGGGCCCCGCTAATGGGTCCGAGTATTATCCATGTTCTATCGATCACCATGTAATAAATAAACTATATAATTATTCAAGTTTGGTATAATTTTTTGAATTTTTTAGAACATGTATTTACAAGTTATTAAGTAAATATGTAGATAAAATATCATTTGAACAGATTTAAATATCTAGGGTTTGTTTAATATTTTCAGGAGAAGTGATTCGAGTTATAGTATCAAGTTTATCACGCAATATATATTTAATTAATATTGAAATTAGTGATAAAACTTTAAATATTATTTATGGAATAATTTAATTTGAAATTAATAAATATTTATAATACTTATATAGAGAATATCTATTACACGGGGGTAGGGAACCCATACAGGATATTTTAGATATCCCCTATACAAGTAAGAGAGATTCTCTCACCAAGTAACTTTTCCATGTGTCAAACTTGAGAGCCACTCTCTCCTCATGGATTCTAGAGATAGATTCTATGAATAAAGGAAGAAATTCAAGATCATCCTTCTTGGATCAAAGTCTCTTTCCTTACGGTGATCACTACTGCATCAAAGAGATCGTTGGTGTACAACTCTAGCACCCTGATTCTAAATAATGATGCGTGTGCGGATTTGAAAGGCATGTGTGGAAGACCTAGAGGACTTCAACGTTGGAGTTTTCGAGCAATGGTCGTTGGCATCCTGCAACAAACTAGATCATGTTAGATCTAAAAAAGGTACTTGTTAATTATATTTTTTGTGCATTTTCAAATCCACAAGTGGTCCTTGGATTGTACTAAGATAGTTCATCAGAGTCGACGTCGTAACGTTGATTTAGTGATGCGAACAATTTTAATTTCCTGGACCATCGCCTTCTTTTGCCTATCCTAGTACCTAACAATGGTATCAAAGGTATGTGTGATTTCATAGAGTCAAAAAAAATTGAATTAAAGTTAAGTACGGGGGATTAAATCGGTTCCAATGGATCCGACCGCATGTCGATCTGTTTCTGAATGGCCAAGTTATGGCCATTTAAAAATATTAGTGGGATCGACGTCATCGGTCTTAAATTTTAGGATTATTATTTGATGAAAAATGCTTTTAATATTATTTATGTGTTCATAAAAATTACCAAACTCTGGCCACGCTTTGGTCATAATCCAATCACCAGATTTTTTCCGGTAGGTTTATTTTTGGAGATAAATAAAATATATTATTCTATAATATTATTTTATTTTTCTCAAATAAAATAAAAATTAAAAATATTAATTAAAAGGCTTATTGAAGGCTTGAGGTAAAGCCTTGTTTTTTTTAATTTATTTAATGTCTTTAGACATTAAAAGATAAAATAAAAAAGTTTAGACCAAGACCCCATTTTGGGTCTTCTCCTCTTTTTATTTTTAAAAATATAAAAAAAGTAAAAAATGGTGTTTTTTTAGAAGACAAAATAAATATAAAAAAGGAAGGAAGATACCCAAGGGGGTCTTCTTTGACGAGGGTAGTGTGCCTCCCCCTTGGAGAAACCCTAGCGGTCACCTCCCATCCAGCCACTGGTCCACCTCGAGCAGCCCCCCCCCCCCCCCCGACCTGGCCACCGGTCCACCTCGCAGTGCGCCTCCCTTCGGGCACGCTAGACCGTTCCTCCTTCCGAGCTCCTCATATCCCTCCCTGCCAGACCAGGCCATGCCGGACAGTAGCCTGAATTGCCACTGCCGAACCAGACCGGCTCGCCCGGGTGCCCTCTGCCTCAAGCCAGTCCCACCCCAGAACCCTCCCGGCTAACCACTGCTGGAACAGACCAGCTCACCCCGGTCCCCTCTGCATTGCGCTGGTCCTGCCCCAAAACCCTTCTAGATCACCACTGCCAGACCAGGCCATGCTGGACCGGGCCGCTGTCCCTGCGGCTGGCCAGAGCAACAGCCAGCCGCCCTTGGGGCTGGCTGGAGTGGTGTCATGCCACCTCCGAACCGTACTGGAGGAGTCCGCTGCCGTCCGAAAGACATTGCCGCCACGAGTGCTGATGGACCGAGCAGATACACCACGATTAAGCCATGGTCCAGCCACAGTCACGCCGCGGTCACGTGGTAGTCACGTCGTGGTCACGCCACTATAATGTCGTGATTTGGCCCTGCTCCAGTAAGACTCCCTTGTAGTGGTTCATAGTCCTACCAGCCTCCTCCCAGCAAGAGGTAACCTCCTAAAAATAATTTTAGCTAATTTTGTTTTTTAAATTAAATTAATTAGAATCATATTCGAGTTTAAATTTAATTTAATATAAAATATTAATTTATTTTGAATTAAAATTAAATTAATGGTTTAACTTAATTTTTGGAATTAAAATTAAATTAATCAAATGGAACTGATAAAAATAATTTAATTGAATTTATTTAAATTCATTTAATTTATTAGAGTTCCCTCGTACTATTTAAATTTTATTGCAGTTTAATTTTCAATTTCACATAATTATACTGACTTGTCTTAAGCAAGCCACTGAACCATGCATGTCTGGTTTATTTGTTTATTTAATTATTTATTCAATGTGTGCGATGATTGTAATAATTAGTTAGATAAATGATGTTCTATGAATTGTATTTTAATTCAAATATGTATAAGGGCCTGTGTGTCCAATGCACAAGTTGTATTTTGTACCCCTAGACCACCTTGCTTTCATGCGAGTATATTTCTAATAAAACTATGATGATCGGAGATGCAGACCCCACCAAGTCGAGGTGGTAAACCAGACGGGAGCTGAGTGCATTTCACTGGGGATGGGTACGATGTGAGTCAGGTGTTGACTCAGGTATGGATTCCCCTAGGTCAATACTGATCTGTTATTGATCAGTCTTTATAGAATTCTCAAGACTAGTCAGATTTCATGATTTAGCTTTATGCAATGTTTATTATTTTATGCGAGTGCATGATTATTGTTTGATCACATAGAATAGTAAACAACATAAAAAATGCATAAAGAAGTGACAAATATATTTATATTTCATGTTCATTTTTGAGCGCAACAGTCTAGTTTGAACATATAAATAGAAAAGGATTTTATTCATCAATAAATATAAAAATATATCAAAGATATATTAAGTCCAAAATCCTTCCTTTTCTCACATCTAAACAAAACCAAGTGTTTGGGGTGCTCATCAGCCATAGTTGAGAGTGCTTCTTTACTACCAGGTTGTTTTAATGAGAGAACTAGGTCTACTTAACTAAAGTGAGTAGTCAAGTATTACCCATAGATAACTTTCTGTCACTTTAGAGGCAAGACGTTAAGAGAATCATGTTCAGATTCCAAAAGCTGGGACTTTACTCAACAACACAAGGAACCACAAGTCAAGTGGTTGTCCAGCTTAGTGCCTACCTTGAACCCCTCTGAGTAGTGGTGTAGCCATAGCTTGTAGACTATGAGGGAGGTTTAGAGGGTCCTTTCCACTAGAATACTAAAGTGACAGAGTATTCTGAATCTAATAGTGAGGGATATTAATGTTCGTTAAAATAGTGGGAGACATTAAAATGATATAATAATTTATTAATCATAAATGTCAATAGGTAATAAAGACAATGTACAAACTGCTAAATGTTTATCTGATGTAGATTTAAGATGGAAATCAACAACACCATAAGTACATTATCACTACGATTGATTCTAGAAAAATAAAATATCCTTACAGGGAATAACTTCCAAGAGTGGTACAGACACTTGCACATAGTACTATTCCATGAAAGAAAGTTATATGTGCTGGAATCCCCAATTCCTACTGAGGTGCCTCTAGGAGAAAGAAAGGTAGAAAAAGATAAATGGAAAAATCATGTAGACGATGCACTTGTTATTCAATGCATCATGTTGTCATCCATGTCCAGCCAATTTCAAAAAATGCACGAGGATGAGGATGCCTAAAAGATGCTTTTATATCTCCAAGAATTATATCAGGAGACGGAAAGGAAAGAAAGGTATGAGATCTCAAGTGACCTTTATATGTAACGAACCAAAGTTTCATTAATGGAAATCCCTCTTGATCTAATTAAATGTCTCTTTATGTTTATATAAAATTTCAACTTCTTTAGTTTTATGTTAAGAATTTTGACCATCGCTAATATAGACATTAAACAGTTATCACATGATTAGTATAAATATAGGACTTTAACAAATCCAATTTACTCAGACAAAAGAAGCGATGGCCTCATCCATTAGAATTGCTCCATACGAAGCCCATTTTTCGGAGCTCGGAAAAGAGGCGGTGTCCTTGGGCTTCACTCTTGACCAAGGCCATGCTGAGCTTCAACATGTCAAGCTCAAATGGGACCTTCTACGGGAGATATGGAAGTTGATAGAAATTACCACTCGAGAAATGTTATCCGGGACACCCCAAGAGTCTGTCACAATCACACACCTTACCCTTAGGTCTTATGCAGCTGTTTTAAGGGGTTATGTAACAAATCTCTAGTACTATGTTCATGTATATTATTTTTGTATATAATAATGAAAATACCTCCCTGTCATTTTTGATACATTGTAAATAGTTTTTAAAGTAAAAATAGTGTTTTTAATTATTATTTAATTAAGAATTATATTTTATTAAATTATGGGATTTTTGAATTAAATAATATTTTAATAAAATATTATTATTAAATTAATTTTTATTAAATATAAATGATCTTATAATTGTATGAATGCAATTATAATTTTTATTAAGGTTTGAAAGCCATTTCTGTCAAAACCCGTGAATTTTCGATAAATGTCGGTTTTTATTTTAAAGTTGAAAATTAACATATTTAGAAAATTATTTAGATAAAATAAATGTTATTTCTGGAATCAAGATGTCAAAATTATCCAATGGTGAATTTTTCATAATTTTCTGAGACAATCAAATTTTCGGGTAAAAATTAAATACCATTTAAATATGTAATGTGTTTTATGACATCATAATGACCCAATAGTGATGTAATAAAATACTATAATCTTTATGTTTGGCCAATATATGTTTTAAAATTAAAATAATATGATTTTGGGTTTGTTTGACTTGCTTTTCAAAGCATTAATGGACCCCTCAAGACTTATTAAACACCTTGTCTTTTTAAATTGTTTTCCATGTAAGTGTGACTCACCTCCACATAAGAAACCCTATTATTTTAAGAAGCTATGACTTTGTCATTATAAAATATTTTTTTACTCTTCCCTTTTCCAAAAACAATGGGCAAAAACCATGGGATGGTTTGTGGTTTGGATTAATTTAATATAAGGGGTCCCAAACCTAAATAATAAAGAATTCCCTCACCTTTCCTATATAAACCCATCCAAGATCCCACTTCCTGCTCACTCAAAGCCTTTGGAGTTCGTCCAACCTCTACCCTACTCTCTCTAGAATCCTCCCAAGGTGCCCCAAGCTCCCAAGAATCCTCTCACAAGCCTCTCTCTAGCCTTTGGATGCACACATCCAAGTAAGGGGTTTTTTCTTCCTTTCTCATTTTTATCCAATTTTCTTTAGGTTGTTTTGCCTTTTAATTTTAATTATGAATGTTGGGGTATGGTTTATCACCTCCCCCATACTTCCCTATTTATGTTTGAATGATGGGATACCCCTTTATCTCTCGTTAAATGCCTCCCATGTACACCCGTTACTACGCCGAAATTCTGAAATGAACTTCTCTCTCCTCTGTTACATTCAAGCAATACTTTTGTATCATGAATCTAAATTCCATTAAAATTGTTGGGACATGTATCTATATGACCTACTTACTGTTCATTACATGTAAATATGATGAGAAACCCCTTTCTCTCTCATCAACCATTTTTATGAATTCTTATGTCACGCCGTTACGCTGCCGAAATCACACCGATTTTCTAAGCCAATGCCATTGTGTAGTGAATACCATGCCCATTTCTCCATCAAGAGTTGTCACCTTTATGCACATTTACATATTGATTATAAAGTTTCATGTATGAATTCCACATTCCTTTATCATTTAATAAATGATTATGTTTTATGAATCCATGTTTTATGATCCATGTGGCACACTTATGCATGAAATGAAATGTTTAAGAAGGGTGCGCCCTTATAGCACTCCAATGCATTGGGTAAAGTGTAGTATCATGATACGTCATGTTAAATGAGTTTTGAATCATTATAATTCAAGTGAAATGAGGGTTTACTCGTGCTTCATGTGCAATGAGTATTTACTCAGGCTTCATGTGCAATGAGCCTTGGCTCATGCTAATTCCATGTTAAGTGTTGTTGCCACATTTCTATGTTATGAATATCATGCTTTATCATGACTTTATGTTCATGTTTCTCTTGTGCTCTATTGATATGCCTAATGTCTAACATTTATTTTACTCCTCATGTTATTTCATGTGTATTCCCTTACTGGGCTTTATAGCTCACCCTTTTCTTATGCATGTCCTCAGGTTATCCCATGCAATGCTAAGTACAAGGGAATGTAGTGGTCATGTAAAGGAAGATTTAAATAAACATGTTGTATTTCATGTTTTAAGTTTTTATGTAATGATCCTAATACCCAAATACACTAATCCTCTTGATCATCTTTTTTGTATCAAGTGAAGTTTTATCTAATAAATCAGGTTTAAGTTTGTAATAAAAGCAGGGTTGCCATAGTTGGTATCAGAGGATAAGTTTAGTTATTTTTGGGATTTGGATTAGAAAACCCTATTAAAGCCTTAGATACAAGACTAAGTACAATAAATACGTCCCTATGTTTTGGTGAGTATTGAGTAAGTGGGTTATCAAGAAAATACATCCCTTTCTGGATATGAGCAGGTAGAGGCAGCTCTGGCACAAATGTATCCTAGGGGTAAAACCCGAAAACACCGCTTTGAGTTAGACTCAAACGGGAACTGGTGCATGACAACGGGCCTTGCTGCACTCTTCGTTACGACACTCCCATGGGATATGCTTTGGTAAATTCACAAGTTTAGTATGAACCCTTATTAAGGGAATAAAAAAACCCCTAAGAATATATGTTAGAAAGTAGATCATGAAAATCCAAGCCTATAGACTCATGAGTTAAAGAAATAAAAGTTTATTTTTTAGTCATCAACTTTTGTCTTTGGATTACCCTTTATGTGTTACCCATAACTTTCCTTTTATTCCAGCCAATGGCCAGTAATAGGAGGACTCGGTCTAACAACCGATGTGAAGATCAGTGTGATGACTGTACTAATGAGATGCCCAATCCAATGGGAGCGGGAATCGTGACCTCTTTCGCGCTTCTCTCTCAGCTAAATCAAGTTTTGAATAGAAACACGGGTCAAGAGGAATGTTCAACCCCCCTAAGAAAGAACAAGTTTCTATCGAGAGCTTCATGAGAAAAAGGCCTCCTACTTTTAGTGGATCATCCGATCCCATGATCGCTGAACAATGGATCAACTCCATTGAAAAGTTCTTATCCATCCTTCAATGTTCTGAACAAGAGAAGGTTCTCCTGCCAGCTTATCGTATGGAGGGAGAAGCTGATCAATGGTGGGTGTTGATAAAAAATATGAAACCTGAGGAGGAGATTGAGGTGTTGGAATGAAAGGATTTCCAGAAGATGTTTTTTGATAAATATTTTCTACGCACCCTCTGGCTTAAGATGGAGAGGGACTTCCTTTCCCTCAAGAAAAAAGAAGAAGAATCTATTGGAGCGTATGAGACAAACTTAACAAGGCTTGCACGATATGTTTCCGTCTTTTTCGTTACCCCTGAATGCAAAGTTGACCGCTTCTTTGGTGGGCTGAAGCCTAGCCTGCGGAAAGCATTGGCAATCCATGACTTCGATAGCTATGAGGAAATTGTCCGATGTGACCTCAAGGTCGAAATGGAGATCGGAGAATCATAGGGGTATCATGGGGATAAGAAGAATAAGGTGGAATTCATTGTTGGTGGTCCGATGGATAAATCCAACGGTGCAAAGAAGATCTAGCACCCCACTTTCCAAAAGTGCGGAAAGAAGTACCCTGGAAATTGCCTTAAGGGGATGAGGAAATGCTTCAGGTGTGGAAGAGAAGGGCACCTAGCTGTTAACCATTAGCAAGAAAGACTCGCGGCTGCGACAGAGGAGAGAAATGCTCCGTTCGAACCTCAACACGTTGTTCAATGCTACAAATGAAAAGAACCGGGTCATTTTGCAAATCAGTACCCTAATCCATGGGTTTTCGGAGACAACCAACAACCTCCATGGCAGAAAGGAAGATCTTTTTCCACCACTTCTGTCGTAGTGAACCCCGACAACAAAGTGGTGCCAGGTACGCTAGTTATTCATTCACGAATTGAGAAGGTGCTTTTTGATTCAGGTTCTACGCATTCTTTTATATCTCGAAAGTTTAGTAGAACAATCCTTGCACCACCAAAAATCATGGAAGTGAAGATGTCGGTGAGTACGGAAAATGGGGCAATCATTGCATCCCATTAATATAAGTCCTCCCCTGTTATAATCTGTTGATAGAATTTCCCGGAGAACCTCATCATACTCCCTCTGGTGGAATTTGATGCAATTATTGGCATGGATTGTCTTTACTTATATAGAGCCAACATAAATTGTCGGGAGAGGGAAATCACACTCTATATGGAGAATCAACCCCTGATTCATTACAAGTGTAAGGAGGAAGATGAATCTACTTTAGATCTATCATCTCAAGCATGGATATTACTGCCCTATGAGCATGCGTATCTGGCTTAGATGATTGAGTCCAAGGAAGAAACCATCCTTGAAGAAATATCTATTGTGAGGGAATTTGAGGAAGTGTTTCCCGAGGAACTGCCTAGTCTTCCTCCTAGAAGAGATGTTGAATTCTTAATTGAACTTATACCCGAGGCATTACCAATATCCAAGAATCCATATAGAAAGGCTGTTTTAGAGCTTGAAGAGCTGAAGAAACAACTACAGGGGAATCTAGATAAAGGGTTTATACGCCCAAGTGCTTCACCATGGGGTGCACCAGTCCTCTTCATCAAGAAGAAGGATGGGTCAACGCGCCTTTGCATCAATTATCATGAGCTCAACAAAATCACGATAATGAATAAGTATCCTCTCCCACAAATTGATGACTTGTTCGATCAATTGTGTGGAGAACAATACTTCTCCAAGGTGGACTTGCAGTCGGGATGTTATCAAGTAAGGGTGAGGAAGGAAGATATTCCCAAGACTGCTTTTCGCACAAGATACGGGCACTATGAATTCATAGTAATGCCTTTCAGACTCACTAATGCTCTCGAAATCTTCATGGACTTGATGAATAGAGTCTTTAGAGATTACCTATACCAATTTGTGGAAGACTTTATATATGATATTCTAATATACTCCAAAACCAAGGAGGATCATGAGGAGCATTTAAGAACTGTACTAGAGACTTTGCGCAAGGAGAAACTCTATGTAAAGTATAGAAAGTGTGAGTTCTAGTTGAAGGAGGTCTCATTCTTGGGCAATATCATCACAAGCAATGGGATATCTGTGGATCCCTCCAAAACAGATGCAATTGAGGGATGGCCGAGGCCAACATCAGTAACCGATATCCGTAGATTCTTAGGGTTAGCTAGATATTATCGACGATTTGTGAGGAATTTCTCACGATTGTCCAACCCTCTTACTAAACTAACTCAGAAGGGAGTAAAGTTTTCTTGGAGTGATGAATGCGAAGAAAGATTCCAGGAGTGGAAATGGAGTCTTATCACTGCACCCGTGCTCACTTTACCCACAATTGGAGAACTTTTTGTGGTTTTCAACGATGATTTGAAGAAGGGATTAGGCTGTGTGCTGATGCAGAATGATAAAGTGATATCCTATGCCTCAAGGCAGTTGAAAATCCATGAGCGAAACTATCGAACACATGATCTGGAGTTAGCGGTGGTGATCTTTTCCTTGAAAATCTGGCGGCATTATCTCTATGGGGAGAAATGTGAGATATATACTGACCACAAGAGTCTTAAATATATATTCACATAGAAAGAGCTTAATATACGCCAGAGAAGAAGGATAGAGCTCATCAAGGATTATGACTATTCAATACATTACCACCCTGGGAAAGCAAACAAGGTAGAAGATGCCCTAAGTATAAAGGACCCATCGATTCTATCAATTATGAGAATTGAGAAGGATCCAATATTCTTAGACTTGATGAAGATGGACATGGGAATCATAAATAAGGTAACATCATCAATTCTTTCACAAATTATTGCACAAGTCCGGAGTTGAAGAAGTAATTGTGCGGTTTGGGAAAAGACTATGTGTTCCATAAAGTCTGGAGTTGAAGAAGGAACTTTTGGATGACGTACATAGTTCAAATTTCTCTATTCACCCAGGGAGCACAAAGATGTATCGAGATCTTCGAGAAAGCTTTTGGTAGGATAATATGAAGAAGGAGATCGCTGAATATACATCAAAGTGCCTGGTGTGTCAGCATGTGAAGGCAGAGAGGAAGTAGTCTAAGGGGATGATGCAACCATTGCCCATACTAGAATGGAAATGGTAGAACATCACCATGGACTTTGTCATCGGACTTTCAAGGACATCCAAAGGCAACAATGCAATCTGGGTTGTTGTGGATCATCTTACAAAGACTGTACACTTCTTTACTATTTGGGAGGATTTCTCTTTGGATCAACTGGAACAGATATATATCAGGGAAGTGGTAAGGTTTCATAGAGTACCACTATCTATTGTGTCTGACCGAGATCCAAGATTCACCTCTAAGTTTTGGAAGAGTATTCAACATGATCTGAATAATGAACTAAACTTCAGTACGATCTATAATCCTCAAACTGATGGCCAATCCGAGTGGACTATCCAAACACTTGAGGACATGTTGAGATCATTCTTAATGGACTTCAAAGAAGGATGGGATCAACATCTTCCACTGGTTGAATTCTCCTACAACAACAGTTTCCACTCAAGTATCCAAATGGCACCATATGAAGCCCTGTATGGGAAATGTTTTAGAACACCGACATGTTGGGATGAGGTCGGTGAACGTAAGCTGCTTGGACCAGAAATGGTCGAAGAAATGGTGGAGAAGGTGAAAACCATTCAGCAACATATCAAGGTAGCCCAGAGTCGACAGAAGAGTTATGCAGATAATCGTCGATGAGACCTTGAGTTTAAAGTTGGAGACATGGTTTTTCTACGCATATCTCCGTGGAAGAAGGTCATGAGGTTTGGAAATAAAGGAAATATTAGTCCAAGGTACATCATCCCATTCGATATTCTTGATCGTGTTGGGGTTGTGGCCTATCGACTAGCACTTCCACCTACCATGGCCAAAGTACATGATGTCTTTCATGTATCCCTATTAAGGAAGTACATACCGGACCCTTCACATGTACTCTCTTCTGAGGTGGTACAATTGGAAGATGATCTTTCATATAAGGAGAAACCAGTGAAGATATTAGATCGTAGAGAAAAAGTTCTATGAAATAAGACAATGCCCCTCATCACGGTGTTGTGGAGAAATCACAAGTTTGAAGAAGCGACTTGGGAATCAGAGGAAATGATGAAGCTGAGTATCTGACATCTGTTTTAGTGTAGGAAAAGGAAAATTTTGAGGGAGAAATTTCTTAAGGGGGGAATATTGTAACGACCCAAAGTTTTATTAATGGAAATCCCTCTTGATCTAATTAAATGTCTATTTATGTTTATATAAAATGTCAAATTATTTGGTTTTATCTTAAGAATTTTGACCATTGCTAATATAGCCATTGAACAGTGATCACATGATTAGTATAAATATATGACTTTAACAAATCCAATTTACTCAGACAAAAGAAGCGATGACCTCATCCAGTAGAATTGCTCTATACGAAGCCCATTTTTCGGAGCTCAGAAAAGATGTGGGATCCTTGGGCTTGGCTCTTGACCAAGCCAAAGCAGAGTTTCATCATGTCAAGCTCGAACGGGACCGTCTACGGGAGAAGTGGAAGTTAATAGAAATTACCACTCGACCAATGTTATCCAAGCCACCCCAAGAGTCTGTCACCATCGCACACCTTACCCTTAGGTCTTGTGAGGCTGTTTTAAGGGGTTATGTAACAAATCTCTTTTACTATGTTCATGTATATTATTTTTGTATATAATAATGAAAATACCTCCTTGTCAATTTTGAAACATTGTAAATAGTTTTTAAAGTACAAATAGTGTTTTTAGTTATTATTTAATTAAGAATTCTATTTTATTAAATTAAGGGATTTTTGAATTAAATAATATTTTCATAAAATATTATTATTAAATTAATTTTTATTAAATATAAATGATCTTATAATTTTATGAATGCAATTATAATTTTTATTAAGGTTTGAAAGCCATTTCTGTCAAAACCCGTGAATTTTCGATAAGTGTCAGTTTTTATTTTAAAGGTGAAAATTAACATATTTAGAAAATTATTTAGATAATATAAATGTTATTTCTAGAATCAGTACGTCAAAATTATTCAACTGTGAATTTTTCATAATTTTCTGAGACAGTCAAATTTTTGGGTAAAAATTAAATACCATTTAAATATATAATGTGTTTTATGGAATCATAATGACCCAATAGTGATGTAATAAAATACTATAATCTTTATGTTCGGCCAATATATGTTTTACCATTAAAATAATGTGATTTTGGGTTTCTTTGACTTAATTTTCAAAGCATTAATGGACCCCTCAAGACTTATAAAACACCTTGTCTTTTTAAATTGTTTTCTATGGGAGTGTGACTCACCTCCACATAAGCAACCCTAATATTTTAAGAAGTTAGGAATTTGGACTTGTAAAATATTGTTTTAATCTTCCATTTTCCAAAAAAACATGGTCAAAAACCATGGTATGGTTTGTGGTTTGGATTAATTTAATATAAGGGGTCCCAAACCTAAATAATAAAGAATTCCCTCACCTTTCCTATATAAACCCACCCAATCTCCCACTTCCTCCTCACTCAAAGCCTTTGGAGTTCATAAAACCCCTTCCTACTCTCTCTATAATCCTCCCAAGGTGCCCCAAGCTCCCAATAAGCCTCTCACAAGCCTCTCTCTAGCCTTTGGAAGTACACATCCAAGTAAGGTTGTTTTCTTCCTTTCTCATTTTTGTCTAATTTTATTTAAGTTGTTTTTCCTTTTAATTTAAATTATGAATGTTGGGGTATGGTTTCTCACCTCCCCAATACTGCCATCTTTATGTTTTAATGATGGGATACCCCTTTATCTCTCATTAAATGCCTCCCATGTACACCCGTTACTATGCCGAAATTCCGAAAGGAACTTCTCTCTCCTCTTTTAAATTCAAGCAATACTTTTGTATCATGAATCTAAATTCCATTAAAATTGTTGGGACATGTATCTATATGACCTACTTACTGTAAATTACATGCAAATCTGATGAGAAACCCCTTTCTATCTCATCAACCATTTTTATGAATTCTTATGTCACACCGTTACGCTGCCGAAATCGCACCAATTTTCTAAGCCAATGCCATTGTGTAGTGAATACCATACCCATTTCTCCATCAAGGGTATTAAACTTTATGCACATTTAGTTATTGATTATAAATTTTCATGTATTAATTCCACATTCCTTTATCGTGGAAGAAATTATTATGTTTTATGAATCCATGTTTTATGATCCATTTGGCACACTTATGCATGAAATGAAATATTTAAGAAGGGTGTGTCCTTATAGTGCTCCAATGCATTGGGTAAAGTCTAGTATCATGATACATCATGTGAAATGAGTGTTGACTCATGATAATTCAAGTGCAACGAGGGTTTACTCATGCTTCATGTGCAATGAGGATTTACTCAAGCTCCATGTGCAATGAGCCTTGGTTCATGCTAATTCCATGTTAAGTGTTGTTTCCACATTTACATGTTATGATTATCATGTTTTATCATGAATTTATGTTCATGTTTCTCTTGTGCTATATTTATATGCCTAATGTCTGACATTTATTGTACTCCTCATGTTATTCCATGTGTATTCCCTTACTGGGCTTTATAGATCACCCTTTTCTTATGCATGTCCTCAGGTTATCTCATGCAATGCTAAGTACGAGGGAATGTAGTGGTCATGTAAATTAAGATTCAATAAAGATGTTGTATTTCATGTTTTAAGTTTTTATTTAATGATCCTAATCCCCAAATACACTAAACTTCTCTATCTTATTTATTGTATCAAGTGATGTTTTATGTTATAAATCATGTTTAAGTTTGTAATAAAAGTATGGTCGACATATTATAAGTACAGGCTAGAAGAAGGGCACCAATACAGTCCTCAAATACTAAAGATGATTGGGTATATTGATAGGCTTGAAGACCTTGGGTTCAAATTGAACTAAGATCTAGAAATGGATCTCATTATTTCCATTTTACTATCAATATTCTCAACTTTTATTATCAATTATAACATGAATGATATGAAAAAGTCACTCCTGGACCTTTTGGCTATAGTTCACCAAGATGACAAGGATATAAAAAATACCAATTTATTTTTCCTTATGGTGAATAATAAAAACAAGGTAAAGGAAAATGGGTCCAAGTCCAAGTCATGGAAAAAGACACCAATGCATAGTCCAACAAGGAAGCCAAAGATTCAGGGGCCAAGTAATGAGTAGGAAGCTGTCTTCATTGGATGTGGAATAAAAGGCCATTGGAAGAATAATTTCAGAGCTAGAAAGAAGAATAAAACTAATGTTTCTACATCAGGTATTTTTTTATTGAATGCAATCTATATTTATCTACAATATGGGTATTGGATATGACATGTGGCTCACACATTTGTATTCGTATACAGTAACTAAGTAGGTTAAAGAAGATTAGAAAAGGTGAAGTGGATATCTGAGTTTCAAATGGTCCAATTCTAGTAACCTTGGCAGTGGGAGACTATCACATAACCTTGCTAAGTGGTTTCATTATAGTTCTAAACAATTTCTATTTTGTATCTTCTATTACCAAGAATATTATCTCTATGCCGATTTTAGACACTGGGTTTTTATTTTGAGTTTGGAAATAAATGTTGTCTATTTTATAAGGATAACATATGTTATGGTACGAAACATCTTAAAAATGGTTTATACATGCTGGAACTTGAGAACCCCGTAATGGAAATAAATGACAAAAAAACATGACTCATTTATCACACGCCTATGGTACTTCAGGCTTAGTCATGTAAACGAGAAGCGATTATGAAGATTACATCAAGAAGGTTATTTATACTTGGTATAGTTAGAACTCTTGGATGTATGTCAAGTTTATTTACAAGGAAAGATGACCAAATCACCTTTATCAGGAAAGGGAGAAAGAGCCAACACAATACTAGAATTAATACATACTGATGTATGTGGTCCATTTCCAGCAGAGGCAAGGGGTGGTTTTTCATACTTAATTACTTTTACCAATTACTATAGTAGGTATGGCTATATCTAGTTAATGAGGTATAATTCTGATTCCTTTCATTTTTTAAGCAATACCAAAATGAAGTAGAAAACTAACTTGGTAAAAAGATAAAAGCACTCCGCTTAGACTAAGGTAGATAATATGTTAACCAAGCTCTCATTGATCACTTTAAGGAGTGTGGGATAGTATTCCAACATAATCCTCCTTATACACCACAATAGAATTGTGCTAGTGAAATGAGGAATAAGAAATTTCTTGACATGGTCAGATCAATAATGAGTCATGCAACTCTTCCATTATTGTTTTGGTGATACACTTTATAGAAAGTAGTATATACGCTTAACTGAGTACCAACTAAATCTGCATATGGGATTCCATCTGAGTTATGGTATGGAAAGAAACCTAGTCTAACACAAATACATGTATGGGGGTGTGAAGCATTTTTCAAGACGTTACCAAGTAAAAAAATTAGCATCCAGAAGCACGAAGTGCATATTTATAAGTTATCCTATGGAAACTAGAGGATATTACTTATATAACCCTTTAGAAAAATAATTTATTGTGGATAGATACACCATATTTCTATAAATGGAACACATTTCTACTGGAAATAGTGGGAGAAATATTTACTTTGATGACGTTAATGCTCTAGATGTACAAGAGTTGGTAGAGGAACAGTCTCCAAAAGAGCATGTGGAAGAAGAAATTGTTCTTGTGAAATAAATACTGCCTAAGTCTATGCGAGAGATTAGAGAACCAGAGCATTATAGTTTTTTTGTCACCGAGTTAGGTGACACATTAGTCCCTGAGGATGATGAACCTCTAACCTACAAGGAAGTAGTAGAAGACAAAGAAGTTGCTAAATGGAAAGAGGCCATGAATTATGAGATGAAGTCCATGTATCATAATCATGTTTGGATCTTGGTAGACCCTCCATGTCATGACCCGTCCCCTGGGGCCCGTTTCGTGACTACCCCAAGACCACCTTTCATAGGCCAGGGGCTGGCGACTAGCACCAAAGGTGTAATTCCCTTAAACTGGTAAGGCATTGCCTTTATAACCTATAAACACACACAGAAAGAGACAAACATGAGTAAAATGTATAAAAAAAAGAGTGCTGGAAGTAAAAGGGGTCATAATACAAGCCCAACAGTAAAGGTACAAGTACAATTGAAAACAATACAACTGAAGAAAAAGAATGAAAAACTACTACTTGGTCATCCTCCAAGATTCATACTTGAAAGGTAGGTACAAATAGCCTCCTTAGCACTTTGTGTCCGTCCGTCTCCTCCACTTACCGACACGCCATATGGTCCACCTTCGGGAACCGTCCAGTCCTGGTACTCTCAGCCTTAGTCAGCGTTGTCCATCGTCTGCATCCAACACAACAAGGTGCGGGCATAGCCTGTGCAGGGGTGAGTATACCGATACTCAGTAGGGACCCTGAGACCCTCAAGGCCTCACAAAATCCAACAAGGATAAACCACAAAGTATGAAATCAATATATAACCTTACTTAGGTATATGGTCATACATATACCTCAGTTATCAAGTGATCTATCTCAATCATGAGGAAAACATAGAAAAACTGACTCAGTTCAACCATGATTTTATTATAGGGGTAGTATCAAGTAACATCCCCAGTCACATTGTCAAAACCTCAAATGTTAGAGAACTCCTACTCTATCCAGTACAATGGTCCTACCAGGACACCAAGTGCGCTTACCACTAACCTTGGATTGTAGAGGTACTCCTCTTGTCAAGTACCGTGGATCTTCCACATCATCAAGCGCACTCCCCACCGTGGGTCTACCGTGTCACCAAGCGCACTCCCCCTCAGAGCCTGCTGAGGTACTCCTCCTGTCGAGTACCATGGGTTTTCCAGGACACCAAGGATCTCCCCACTGTGGGTCTTCCTTGACACCAAGGCTCTCCCCACCGGGATATTAGAGTCACTCTGAGTTAAAAGGGCTAGCAGTCAACAGGTCTTAGCCAGCTACTAGGTCTCGCAATATTCTTGCTCATCTCTAGGAGGATCCTCTCCACAAGCAACTGGTCGATACTCAAAATGTCACAAAGTCCCAATAAGAAGTATCACAATGGTCTTCCACGTCATAGGGGTCTCAACGTAATAGACAACGTGTCAATTGGATGCTCGGTCTGTTAGTTATTAGCCTTTTAGTCCTGGGGGCCCGGTTGGATTCGTGCTTGACCAAACCTGACCATACCCCTTCTCAAACCAAAACTCAGTGAGGTATCACTCAAAGAGAACATCTCTCTCCAAGGTTCCTAACACTGCTAACGATTTGTCAAACAGACGTCCAGTGCCAAAGTTATGGCAAAAAAAAGGTAAAGGTGTTTAGTGGGCCCAGGTTCGGTCCGACTGACTCAGCCCAACCTGTCGGGTCAACCCGACCTGACCTGTAAAGTCAGGCCCGACCTATAATGCGACTCTGTCGGCTGGGAGGTCCAGCAAGCTGCGGGGGTTGCAAGGGGATGCTAATCCCACAGGGGCCACAGGGCGGATCGGCCGCGTGGGAGCTACAAGGGCGTGGGGGCGGTCCGACTGGGGTGTCGCGAGGGGCGTGGGCAGGTTCGTCCAGGGCGTCATGAGGGGCGTAGGCTGCTACTAGAGGCTGGTGGGCGGTGTGAGCCGGGGAGTCTCGGCCGGCGGATGGTGCGACTGGGGGGACACAGCCGGCGGGTGGCATGGCCGGCGGACGGTGTGTCTGGGGAGGCGCGACCGGTGGGCGGCGCCACTGGGGTGGCTTGGACGGAGGGCACATGGCCGGTTCTTCTGGGAGGCCGGATTTCCGCAGGGGCGACGCGGGTGGCAGCGTCGTTGTCTTCATTACCTTCGTCGCCTTTCTTCATTCTGAAGAACACCACAAAGAAGAATGTTGAAGGGGGGTTGGTCCATGTTAGTTTGGCCCGAACCCTCCGCATTTAGAGTGGTAGCATATGTCTCAACAAGAAATAATAACATCAAGATTACAACTTCATGCAACGTTCCATTTCCAAATTGTAAATAAAACCGAAGTAAGAATATGGTAAAAGTATTTTCACGCAAATAACCCCCTACCTCGTATTGTTCGTGGATGACAATGAAGAGGGAATGTCGATCATCGAAGAAGTCCCATGTCGGTTTCCTCTGCAAGGTGATTCTGAGGAAGAAGTCGAAGATGTTCCTCACTGGCATTCTTCATGGAGGAAGCGTTCTTCATTGGAGAGCATAATCCTCCAAGTGTTGGGCGTCACGTCACTTTATCAGCGTTTCGTTGCTTGGTAAATCCATCCCAAATCCTCCTCCAATGCTCTATATATATAAGAGAGGGGGGAAGGAAGGTAACGATTGTGTAATTTATGATGGTTCATTTATTAGGAACCTTTTTAAATTCCTACAACGCTGTTACTTAATTTAAAAATAGGGCAAGCCAATTAACTAAGTTGAAAAAATTAAAGGAATGTTTGTTGGTATAAATAATGTGTAGGAAGTCATGAGGCTCCTCCACATTAATGAGGGGGGTTGAGAGTTCCTCTCAATTAAAGAGGCGATTTAATCCCGGGTGGTCCCCACCACCATAAACTTTAAGGGGAGGTTATGGTTTGGGTGGTCCCCCACCATAACCTCTCATGGTAGGTTAAGGTCTGGTGGTCCCCACTTTCACGTTCCATAAGGAGGTTTAGTTTAAGTGGACCCCACCTCCTAACACCCACATAGGTGTTTCAAATAAAATTAAAAATGTCATAAATTCTTATTTTTATTTTATTCTTACATGAAAAACCCAAAAAAAAACATTTCACCCTCAACTAACTGTCGTCGAGGGGAAAGTCTTCTTAAGAGAATACTGGTGCTGCAAGTTCAACGGTGCCCTTGGATTTCAATTCCGAGCACCAGTTCAGAAGTTAGAAAAACCCGCTCGTACGTTTACTGAACACACACGAACAAACCTTCAGAAATTGATTCCGGGCACACTAGGCCTCAGAATCACGCACCGTCAATTTTCGCGGACTCATATAATTCCCATATATTTAAAAAAACTACATGGAAATTACGGGTCTTTAAATTCTCCCCACCTCAGGATTTACGTCCACATAAGCCACAACTCAAACTAAGGGAACATGTGAGGGTACTGATCACACATCTGAGCCTCACGCTCCCATGTGCTCTTCTGGAGGTTCCTATGCTACCAGCGAACACGCATCAAAGGTATCGACCGTCCATGAAGGAACCGCTCCTGTCGATCCTCACTCTCTACTGGAACCCTCATAAATGTCTCCCCATTGTCGACATCTATCTCGTCATGGTCGATGATGTGAGAATGGTCATGCACGTATCTCCTCATATAGGATACATGGAAGAATTCGTGCACCCGTGCAACTGAGGTGGAAGAGATAAGCAGTATGACACCTCTCTAACTTTTGCTGATGACCTGAAAAGGTCTTATTAATCTTGGAGAAAACTTTCCTCCTCAACCAAATCTTCAGAAACCTCATCTAGGTGAGACCCATAGGAAGACGTGGTCGTAATCCTTAAACTCCAGAGGTCTCCATATCCTGTCGGCATACGAATTCTGCCTACTCTGTTTAGTCTTCATCTTCTCCTGGATGATCTGCACCTTTTCTATTTTAGCCCAAACCATCTCTGGTCCCACTAGTACTGAAGTCGTTGGGTCAGTCCAACACAAGGGTGATCTTCAAGTTCACCCATATAATGACTCAAAAGGTTCCATTACAATGGTGGAGTGATTGTTATTGTTGTACGCAAACTACACCAAAGTAAAGTGATCCTCCCAGATGTGACCGAAGTCGAGGAAACAAGCACGCAACATGTCCTTGAGGGTCTAAATAGTCCGCTCAGTCTGACCATCCGTATGAGGAGAGAAGGCGGTTCTCAAATGAAGTTGCGTCCCAAAAGCCTCCTGTAACCCCTTCCATAGCCAGGAAGTAAAACATGCGTCATGATGGGAGACAATCGTCGAAGGTAATCCATGTAGCCACACAATATCATGCACATAAAGGCGTCCAAATATCTCTACTGAACCCTTCTCTCTGATCGGAAGGAATTGGTATGACTTGTTGAGTCGGTCAACGATCACCCAAATAGAGTTATGACCCCTGGATGTACATGGAAGTCCTGACATGATGTCCATGGATATCCCATCCCACTTCCACTATGGGATCTCTAAAGGCTGAACCATGCCTACTGGTAACTGATGCTCTGTCTTCACTTGCTGACAAGTGAGGCATTGAGAGACAAACTCCACAACTACTTTCTTCATTCCCGATAACCAGTGCTATCGTCGGTTTTCTTGGTACATCTTCACCACTCCTGGATGTACCGTTAGAGGGGATGTGTGGAAATCACTCAACACTTCCTCCTAAAGTGACACGGGTACCATGGTATGTCCTATGAAGAGGATGAAATGCTCCCCACCTTCAAAAAATCTATCAGGTGCATGTCCTGTGGATATCTGATCACGTCGTGGCTCTTAATCAGCGTCCCCACACTACGCCTTCCTAAATCACTGAAGAAGTGGGGGAGAGACTATAAGAGACTGTAGAAAAGCTGCTCCGTCTCTATCCACAAAAGATATATGCAAATCGGATAGCTGCTTTATTTCCTCGCCTAATAGCTATATAACAGATCTCTTGCTGAGTGCATCTGCAATAATGTTCCCGTTCCCAGGAGTATAGAATATATCGAAGTCACAGTCCTGGAGGAACTCAAGCAAATGTCATTGTCTTAGGTTCAAGTCATTCTAAGTGAAGATATACCTGAGACACTTGTGATCATAGTACACTATAAAATGTTCTCCCATCAGATAGTGTCCCCACATCTTCAAGGTGAAGACCACTGCTTCTAACTCCAGGTCATGGGTAGTGTAGTTCTACTCATACAGTCTCAGCTGTCGATAACCATATGCGATCACTGTTCACTCATGCATTAGGAAACATCTAAGTCTAGTCCTTGATGTGTCACAGTAGACTACGTACCCTATGACTTCCTCTAGAAGCCTCAGGATGGGGGCACTAGTCAGCCTCTGCCTTAGCTCCTGAAAACTCCGCTGGAATCTCTATGGCCACATGAAGGGTTTCCCCTTCTTCGTAAAGGCTGGTAATGGTGCTGCAACTCTGTAGAATTCTAGAACAAACCTCCGGTAGTATCTAGCCAAACCCAAGAAACTCCGTACCTCTGTCACACTCCTAGGTGGCTCCCAAGCAAGTATCGACTCAATCTTTGCTGGATCCACTGCAACTCCAGCCTCTGATATGACATGTCCTAGGAAGTGAACCTCTCGGATTCAGAACTGTCACTTCAAGAGCTTACCATAAATCTGGTGCTCTCAAAGTGTGTCCAATACTACCTGTAAATGATAGGCATGCTCCTCCTCAGTAACCGAGTATATCATAATGTCGTCGATGAAGACTATGATAAAGTGATCAACATATGGATGGAAGATCCTATTCATGAGTCCCAGGAACACTAATAGAGAGCTGGTTATGACAAATGGCATAACCAAGAACTCATAGTGGCCATAACGACACCTGAAGGCTGTCTTCTGCACATCATCATCTCACACTCTGAGCCGGTGATAGCCTGATCTGAGGTCTATCTTTGAGAACTGACCGTGATGTCATGACACGTCAGATTGATTATATTTTTAAGATTGATTTATAGTCTAGGGTAAACCCTAGGTCGTCTCTCAAGGAGCGTTGGTAGGTTTAGAGTGTGTATTTTTGATAAAAATGTCTAAGAGAGGGGTGGTTTTGAAAACAGCTTAAAACAATGACTTAGTTGAAATAGCTTAAAAGATGAGTGACCAAGTGGATTTTGAGAAATATGAGATAAAAGGGTCGATGTGATTTCACTACACACATATCAAGTTCATTGTTCATAGAGATTCATCTTGGGTTTAGAGTAATCCTTTGGTTGGAGTTAATTGGAATCCCGATTAATTCCTAAGCTTTTATTTCAATACTTTACGGACCAAACCTTGACGTAACAATCGTATTGTCAAGGTCCAGTACTTATGAATAGAATAAGAGCTTCCAAAGCATATTGAAATCTCAATAAGGTGGGTATGAAAAGGATTCTTGTGATGTCCAATCGGAACAACACAAGTCACGCACTCAAAACCTCACACCGATCGGTTAGAAATTAAGAGCATAACACTCACATGCATCAAATCAAGAATTCAAATCTGAAATAAAATAAGATACATGGAATGAAATGTTTAAACACCCAAATTACTCCAAACCAGTAGCTAATTTATGCATCGGAACTCCCTTGGCATGTGTGTAGCTCCTTCACAACGAACACCCAACTTTTAGCTCGACATCGGGAGGAGGAGGAAGCTCGGGTGGAACTCCTTCTTCATTGTTGATCTCCCTATGAGTATAGGGGCCTCCAGAACCTCCAAGGTGATTAGGAGACTCTTCTAGGACTCAAAATTGGCAGCACTTCACTCCTTGGCCGAACTTGCAAATGAGGATCCCAAGGTGCCCTTTTATAGGAAATGTGGGAGGTGGTTTTGGGAACACAGATTTCATCAATCCACTTGCAGGACGCGTTTCGGCATTCAGACAGTCTTATCTCGCTTTGGAGAAAATAGAAAAGTTGTATCCCTACCTCTTGACTGTCTCCACAGAAAGTTTGGCACCGTTTGGACAAATAATGCTCTAGATATTGATAAAATACAGAACACCGAATTTGACTTGGTCCAAATTCGGTGGCTCGGACAGATCAGTTCGTATGGGCCCCATGCAATCCGAATCAGGATTGGGTTCCTGAATAGGAAATGTAGAATATTGAATTTTGGACAGGCCCACAAAATGTCAGCCCATTTGGATGCACGGATTTTGTGTAATATTCAAAACAGTGGACAGATGTCCATGGATCCATGCAATTTTGGCCCAGTTTTCTTTCACTTCATCAAGAGCCCTCCAAATCACCTCCACCTACATTGTAATTTTCAAAACAAGTATCATTGCCCTATTTAATAGTGATAAACACTAAATTATTGAATCAAACATGAAGTACAATTTGATAATATTTTTATAATTTTTAATACAAAATATGTTTAGCACAGCGGTGTAAGGGTGAAAATGAAACAGTGAATCGTGGTACGATCAAGAACCATAGTTCTACCTTCAACTAATCGAAGAGGTTGTCAATATGTAAGAGGGGGCACTTGTTCTTCACGGTCACCTGATTTAGGTGACGATAGTCGACACAAAGTCTCAAGCTCCCATCCTCCTTCTTAGTGAATAAAATCGGGGCTGACCAAGGTGAAACATTGGGGCAGATGAATCCCTTCTCCTATAAGTCCTCCAGTTGTACCCGCAGCTCTCGAAGATCCTCCGGAGCCATCCAATATGCTGGTGTAGATATCAGTGTCGTCTCGGGGTACAAGTCAATGTAAAAGTCTACCTATCTGCGAGGGTGTAGACCTGAGACATCAATAGGGAAAACATCCATGTACTGGTCCACCACTACAAGATAGCTCAGAATCTCCACATCAATAGCTCTGAGGGTAAGGCTAGCCAACTGATGAGTGATCGGTTGCACTCTCATCCAAGCAAGTCCATCCTATACTGCAAAGGCTTCCTTCTCGCCGGTGAAGGTAAACCTGGTCCCATCCATGCAGACACACCGAACTTTGCACCTAATATAGTCTATCTGAGCATGGACTGTAGATAACCAGTCCCTACCCAATATGACTTCATAAGGCCTCGACGCCGCTACTAGGAGATCCTAGCTGAAGCTCTTTCCTCCTAGAGTAAGTTCACATTGCCGGTACCAGTGCATAATCATCAAATCTGCTCCCGTAGGAGTCTCTAGTCGTAAGGATCGAGCCAACAGCTCCATAAAAATCTACGAGCTCTGAATGAGGGTGGTGGAAATGAAAGAATGACTGGAACCTGTGTCTATAGCTACTGCAGCTATGGTGGAGTAGACACAGATCGTATCTCTAATCATCTCCGTAGCACTGTGGTCATAGGCCTCAGCTTCCTGGAGATGAGATCTCCCCTGTTTACCAACACCCTACAGTCGAGGTGGAACTCCTGGTGGTGGTAATGGTAATATCTCAAATCATCACCCACCACCAGCTACCCGACCAGCTCCTCTTCCATGTCCGCCTGCTCCCTACAGAACGCCTTAATCAAATCTCTGTCTCTTCCTGGGTGGTCCCTCGACCATCTTCTGATCAATCAAATGGTGAGTTGGACAGTCACAAGCCATGTGACCCTTCCCACCGCATGTGAAACAATTCCCACTCTTGGAATGTCTGTCTCCACTTCGGGTTCCCCACACAGCTGACCGAGAGTCATTAGGTCGTCCACCTGTAGGTCTGGTCCTCTTGGAACTCTATGACATATGTCTGCTGCTACCTGCATAAGTCTCCTCTACCTGATTACTGGTAGTGGGTCTCGTTGCTGGTATCTTCTCAGTATGGAAACTCTCTACTAAGAGGGGTCTCTCTAACACCCCCACCAGTGTCGATATGCTAAGTGAGATCATTGAAGCCCAGATCTCCCACCCGAGTCCCTGCTCAAAGGTCCAAGCCCTGAAGAATGGGTCCTAAACCATATCAGTGGAGTAGCATGAGAGGTTAGTGAATCTCACTGAGTACTGAGCCACAATCATGATGCCCAGCTGCAGATGTAGTATCTCCTGAATGCACACTACACGAAGAGTTTCTGGAACAAACTCTGCCCGAAACAGGCTCTCGAAGTCTGCCAAGAGAAGTATCACCTTATCGTGGAACTGGAGCATCAAGCTCCACCGTCTTCCCACTGATGCCTGTAAAAGGTTGGTAGCAAGAATCACCATGAGATCAGATGGTGTCCCTACCAGTCAGAAAACTCTCACCATATCGTCCAGCCAATCCTCAGTCGTCTGTGATTTGATCTCTCCCCTGAACCTAGGTGGCCTCTGGTGCTAGAACTATTGTAATGCGATCAAGTGGCGTGCACCGTCTACTGCTGGGGATGGTGACATCGGTGGACCAACAGGTAAAGGTGCTGTTGGTGCCTCCGCTGGTGCCTCTACTAGAAGAGGCCCTTGCACTGAGGCCTCATCGCTCAGTGGGATATCAGTAAGTAAAACTCTCATAACTCTAGACAACTGTGTGTGGGGATGCATTCTGAAAAGAAACAGGTGAGACACGGTCAAAAGGTTATACCTGGTGAGCTAACCTGGTGAGCTAAATTAAATAAAACTATTGAAAACACACATGTAATTAGTGTTTTCATGCACTGAGTCATAAATCATAAGTCAGGGTCCTGGTGTATGGATACATTGGCTGCCACACGAACACTGGACTCCATGAACTGAAAACCACACTCACTACACATAACACTATTGCTTCACAGAAAAGATCAGAGTCTTAAGTTTTTTGGTATAACTGACCCCTCTGATACCAATTTTTCATGACCCGTCCCCCAGAGCCCATGTCGTGACTACCCTAAGCCTGCCTTCCATAGGCCAGGGGCTGGTGACTAGCACCAAAGGTGTAATTCCCTAAAACCGAGAAGACATTTCCTTTATAACCTGTAAACACACATAGAAAGATACGAACATGAGTAAACTATATAACCAAAAGAGAACTTAAAGTAAAAGGGTCCTGAATAAAATCTAAACGGTGAAGGTACAAGTACAACTGAAAACAATACAACTGATGAAAAAGAAAGAAAAGCAGCTACTGGGTCATCCTCCGGGATTCCTACCTGAAGGGTAGGTACAAATATCTTACTTAGCACTCCACGTTTGTTCATATCCTCCACATACCAACACGCTGTATGGTCCACCTCTAGGCACCGTCTAGTCCTGGTACTCTTAGCCTCAGTCAGCGATGTCCGTCGTCTGCATCCAACACAACAAGGTGCAGGCATAGCCCATGCAGGGGTGGCTATAACGATACTCATTAGGGACCTCGAGACCCTCAAGGTCTCACAAAATCCAACAAGGATACACCACAAAGTATGAAATCAACAGATAACCTTACTAAGTTATATGCCCATACATATACCTAATTTATCAAGTGATCCATCCCAATCATGAGGAAAATATAGAAAAACTGACTCAGATCAACCTATATTTCTTTCTAGGGGTAGTATCAAGTAACACCCCCAGTCACGTTGTCGAAACCTTGGCTGCTGGAGAACTTATCCTCTATCATGTACAATGGGCCTGCCGTGACATCAAGCATGCTTCCCACTAACCATGGACTACTGAGGTACTCCTCCTATTGAGTACCATGTATTTACTGTGTCACCAAGCACGCTCCCCACCGTTGGTCTGCCACGTCACAAAGCGCACTCCCCCTCATAGCCTGCTGAGCTACTCCTCCTGTCGAGTACCGTTGGTCTGCCGTGACACCAAGGCGCTCCCCACTTTGGGTTTGCCGTGACACCATGGAACTCCCCACTAGGATAGTGGAGTAACTCCGAGTCAAAACGGTCAGCTGTCATCAGGTCTCAGCCAGCTAATAGGTCTCCGCACTATCCTCGCTCATCTCCTGGAGGATCAGCTCCACAAGCTACTGTTCGATACTCCAACTGTCACGAAGTCCCATGAAGAAGTATCACAAAGTTCTGCCACATCATAGGGGTCTCAACGTAATAGATAACGCATCAATCAGATGTCTGGTCTATTAGTTATTAGCCTTTTAGTCTCGGGGCCCCGGTTAGATTCGTGCTCGACCAAACCTGACCATACCCCATCTAAAACCAAAACTCAGTGGGGTATCACTCAAAGGGGCCGTCTCGCTCCATGTTTCCCAACACTGGTGACATTTCTTCAAAGGGACGTATGGTTCCAAGTTATGGCCAAAAGAAGGTAAAGGGGCGTAGTGGGCCTGGGTCTGGTCCGACCCGATCATACCGACCTGGCCCGACCTAACACGGGTTGACCCGGCCGGACCCGTATGGTCAGGCCCAACCCGTAATGTGGCCTGGTCCGCTGGGAGGTCTAGCAGTCCATGAGGGCTATGAGGGGCCGCGGTGCGGCTCGACCGCGGGGGAGCTGCGAGGGCGCGGGGCCGGTTCGGCCGGGGCACCGTGAGGGGTGCGGGCCAGTTCGGCCGGGGTGCCAGGAGGAAACCAAGCCAGTTCGACAGGGTCATTGCGAGGGGTGTGGGCTGCTTCTCTAGGCCGGTGGGCGGCGTGACCTGGGGCTGCTCAGCCAGCGGATGGCATGACCGGGGGGGCACCGCCGGTGGGAGGCGCGGTCGGCTGGCGGCACGACTGACGGACGGCGCTGCCGGGGAGGCACGGTTGGCGGGGGTCACAGCCTGCGGGCAGCACGGCCAGCGGGCGGTGCAGCTGGGGTGTCTTGGTTGGCAGGCGACGCGGGCGGCGCGGCCGGGGTGGCACGGCCGGCGGGCGCGAGGCCAGTTCAGCTGGGAGGCCGGAGCGCCGCGGGGACGGCATGGGTCGCGGTGGCTGCATGGGTGACGCTATTACCTTCATCACATTTTTATCCTTCCTTCATTCTGAAAAACACCACAAAGAAGAACGGTGGAGGGTGGTTGGGCCATGTTAGTTTGACCTGCACCCTCTGTGTTTAGAGTGGTAGTATATGGCTCAACAAGAAAGAAGAACTTCAAGCTTACAACTTCCCACAATGTTTCATTTCCAAACTGTAAATGAAACCAAAGTAAGAATATAGGGAATGTATTATCAAACCAATAATACCTTTACCTCGTATTGTTCGTTGAAGATGATGTGGAGGGAAGGTTGGTCATCGAAGATGTCCCACATCGGTTGCCTCCGCAAGGTGCTTCTGAGGAAGAAGTCAAAGACATTACTCGCCGGTGTTCTTCGTGGAAGAAGCATTCTTCATTGGAGAGCATAATCCCTTAAGTGTTGGGTATCACGTCACTTTACCAGCACTTCGTCGCTTGGTGAAGCCATCCCAAATCCTCCACCCAATATCCATATACATAAGAGATGGGCGAAGGTAGGAAATGATCGTGGAATTTATGACAGTTCATTTATTAGAAACCTTCCTAAATTCCTATAACGTTGTTACTTAATTTAAAAAAAGGGAAAGCCAATTAACTAAGTTGGAAAAATTAAAGGTATGTGCATTGGCAGAAATAATGTGGAGGATGTCAAGAGGATCCTCCACATTAATGAGGGGGGTTGAGAGTTTCTCTCAATTAAAGGGGGGTGGGTTTAATCCCTGGTGGTCCCCACCACCATAACCTCTCATGGGAGGTTATGGTTCAGGTGGTCCCCACCACCATAATCTCTCCTGGGAGGTTAAGGTCTGGTGGTCCCCACTTCCAACTTCCACAAAGAGGTTTAGTTCCGGTGGACCCCAACTCCCAACACCCACATGGGTGTCGAAAATAAAAAAAATGTCATACACTTTTATTTTTATTTTATTCTTACATGAAAAACCCAAAATCTAACTTTCACCCTCAATGAACTGTTGTTGAGGTGAAAGTCTTCTTAAGCGAATACCAACACTGCGACTTCAACTGTGCCTTCAGATTTCAATTTTGAGCACCGGTTCCAAAGTTAGAAAAACCCGGTCATACGTTTACTGAACGTACCTTAACAAAACTTCAGAAATTGATTCCAGACATAGAAGGCCTCAGAATGACACGCCGTCAATTTTCACCGACTCGTAAAATTCCCATATATTAAAAAAATTACATGGAAATTCTGGGTCTTTACACTCCAGCTGATGTAAAACCTATTCGATGCAAATGGGTATCCAAGAAGAAGATTAAAATGGATGGTGAGGTTAATACCTTTAAAGCAAGACTAGTTGCAAAGGGGTTCAGGCATCATCATGGCATTGACTATGATGAAACCTTCTCACCAGTAGAAATGCTGAAGTCCATCAGAATATTGCTTGCAATATCATCCTTTCATGATTATGAAATTTGTAAAATAGATGTCAAAACTACTTTTCTAAATTGGAAGTTGGTTGAAGATGTTTATATGACTCAACGCGAAGGGTTTGTTAAGTCAAAGAATTCCAATAAAGTGAGCAAGATGCAAATATCTATTTATGGGTTGAAGAAGGCATCACGATCATGGAATGTTCATTTTGATGAGGCTATAATAGAATTTGTTTTTTTCAAAAACAAAAGTGATCCTTGTGTCTATAAAAAGGTTGAAGGGAATGCCATCGTTTTCCTAGTGTTATATGTTGATGACATATTAATTATGGGAAATGAGGTGAAAGTATGACAATCAGTTAAGACTTGGTTAAATGAATGCAACTCCATGAAGGACATAGGTGATGAAGACTACATTCTAGGGATCAAGATCTATTGAGATAGATCTCAAAGGTTCTATCATGTATGTCATGCTATGTACTAGGTTTGACGTTGCATTTTCCTTAATCATGATGGGTAGATATCAAGATAATCCAGGAGAGCTGCATTGGAAATATGTTAAAACTATTATAAAGTACTTGAGGCGTACTATGGAAATCTTTCTGGTGTATGGAGGAGATGAGGAACTAGTAGTGAGGGGATACACCGGTACTTGTTTCCAGATAGTTCATAATGATCTGAAATCACAATTAGGCTATATATTTTTCCTCAATGGTGGTGTAGTGAACCAGAGAAGCTCAAAGTAAGTTGTGGTTGCCGATTCTATAGCAGAGTCCAAATATATTGCAGCTTTTGATATAGAAAAGGAAGAAGTCTGGATATACAGCTTTATCTCAGACATTGGTGTTGTGCCTAATAGTGCAGACCCTGTTCCAGTATACCGTGATCATATTTCTCTAGTGGTTCTTATCAAGAAGCCCAGGTCACACCAAAGGACAAAGCATATTCTTTGGAAGTTTTATCTATTGGGTGATTTTACTCAAATAGGTGTAGTGATAGTTAGTAGAGTAGACACAAATTACAATGTGGTAGACCCTCTGATTAAATCCATTTCTCAGTAGAAGCATGATTCTCATGTGAGAGATAGCAGATTGAAACCTGTTAGCAGTTGGCTGTAGTGAAAGTGGGAGTATTGAAAGTGGGTTACCTAGACCTGACTTGTATTGTAATTTGATTACCACTACATGTATGTAGTTATATATATATATATATATATATATGTTTTTCTTTCCATAATAGTGTAGATACTTCTGCATCCACTTTGTTTATGGCAATATCCTTATATTACATGTCATAACAAAGGGTTATAGTAGATCCCAGGCTATAATGAGAACCCGGAGATTCCATGAATTTAATCTTAAAATATTTCCTATGTCCTAGTTACATAATTCTGAAAGTAAATAGATGATGTGTGACCATCAGGTGCTGTGTACTCATAAGTGTTGAAAGTTTTCTCCTTAAGTTCTCACTTGATCTCCTCTAGTAGTTAAGATCATGTGGACAAACCCACATAATAGGAACACCACATGTTTAAGGTGTCATTGGTCTTTCCTATCTACAGACATGTGTAATGGTATCTAGACTTGAGATTATTATCAATGTATGTCATTTAATTGTGTACTTTGATGAAAGGAAAAAACCATGGTAATTATGTTGCGGTGAGGTAGTTTGTGTTGGGTACATCATTGGTGACATGACATTGATTGAATGATCCAGATAGGATTTTTCGATTTCGAGTTGAGGATGAGATATCTCAGACATGGTTGATTAGGATGGTTTCACCTTCATTAAATCCATGGCCATGGTAGGGGAAGGTAAGACCGTCTGGGAAAATCAACAAATAAAATAAATCAAGATAAAGGATGATGACACTAGTGTGCATTATGATTTATGGATATATCGATGATGAAGAGATTATATTACATAGACAATGTTTGTAGAAAGGTAGTCGTTTCTTTGACATTACCATATATCTATAGGGGCCTCGATGGGTTGCAAGACCCCGCTCTTGGTTGGTGGATATTATTCAATGATATTGAGATAAGGGCCTAGAGGGTCACACACTATAGCGCTTCGACAATCTTCCCTATTCTGGGTGCAGGTATATAGATCATGGTTGGCCCCTTCAATGGTCCCACATATTATCAATGTTCTATGGATCACTAAGTAATTAATAAATTCTTTAATTATTCAAGTTTGGAATAATTTTTTGAATTTATTTATAACATGTATTTATAAGTGATTAAGTAAATACATAGATAAAATATTATTCGAACGAATTTAAATATCCAGGGTTCGTTTAATATTTACAGGATAAGTGAGTCAAGTTATAGACTCAAGTTTATCACACAATATATATTTAATTATATATTTTATTTAGTGATAAAATTATAAATATTATTTATGCAATAATTTAATTTGACATAAATAAATATTTATAACACTTATACAGAGAATATCTATTACACGGAGTCCGGGAACCCATACAAGGTATTTTGGATATCCCCTATATAAATAAGAGAGAGGCTCTCCCCATGTAACTTTTTCATGTGTCAAACTTGAGAGATTCTCTCTCCTCCAAGATTCTAGAGAGATATTATCTCAAGAAAAGAAGAAAATCAAGATCAAACTTCTTGGATCTAAGTCTCTTACCTTGCGGTGATCACATCTATGTTGAAGATATCATTGGTGTATAGCGATAGCACCCGGATTACAACGAACGATGCACGTGCAGATTTGGAAGGCATGTGTGGATGATCTAGAGGACTTCAACATTGGAGTCTATGAGCTACGATCGCCGATATCCTATGACTAAATTGCACACTTTAGATCCAAAAAGGTATTTGTTCATTTTATTTTTGTGCTATGTCAAATCCATTCGTGGACCTCAGACCGTACCAGGATTGTTCACCAGATTTGACATCATAACGTTGCTTCGGTGATGCCAATAATTTTAATTTTCAGGCCTATTGGCTCCTGCTTCCCATCCCAGTACCTAACATAATCCACCGACACCATCATCACTTCATCCATTGTAATTTTAATTCCAACGTCCTTTTATGATAGCACCACTACCATAGGATCTTCCACTGCTACTCTTTCAGCCATCCCTATTATTTTCCCCATCTCAACCCCCTCCTTTAAGGGAATGAACATAGTAGTTCTAAACCATGTAACCTCTAAATCTTGCACTACTTCCATGACCTCTCCATACATTTCCACAAGAAGAGTAGAATCTTCTATTACCCCCCCAGCCTCAGGCGCAACTAATGTGAGTGTTGGTACTAGTGGTTGAGTCCTGTATGCTGCATGAAATTATATTAAAAAATATTTTAATAAAGCATAGGAAATAAAATAATGGTTTTAAATATGTAGAAGTGGAAGGAACTTACATGATTTTTATACTCCAGTTAGGAGTCCCTAAAGGTCCAGAACAGGTAGGGTTCCTTCCGCATCCACTACCCTAGTTGCAGGATTTGATTGTTGACTGTTCACAACCGTAATATTGGGATGGGACCCAATATTCACTCCTTCATGGTTTGAGGTCCCCTATCACTCTTTTCATGTCTATCTTGGAACTGCCCATCACATGTTGTTGATTCCTTCACAAGTGAAAAAAGAGTTATACAATAGTTCTAAGGAACATGTTATATCCAAGGGACATAAGATTCCGATGTTTACCTGACCGACAACAACACTTCCTCCAAAAGGGGATCCTTGATAATCATATCATCCCCAAGGATCATATTAATTCTATGTAAAAGGAGAAGATATGGCCAGATTGGCTATGGATAGCTGTGGGGGTAGAGGTCTTGTCTAGTAACACCTTCACCTGTTCAGTAAGTGAGTAGTAACCCAGGAATGTAGCAGATCCACCATATCCATCACATATTTCTCTACCTCATCCCGAGAAATTTGTAAACCATACATTGGGTAACCAATCCCAAATATGTTCATCCCGTACCTATTGATATTCTTCCACATTCTACAAGCATTGGTGAATTGCATGTAAGCATCCAAGTGGTCCCAGGAATTAGAAAATACATCATCATTGTGAATGTCCACATGACGTAACCACTTTTTGGGGGCATAGAAAAATGTTCTCAGTACCACACCATATGGCTCAACTTCCTCCCATGATTTATTGCCCAAGGATATTGGTCCTAGTGCTGATGCTGCACTCCTGTATACTCTTGCATATTCGGTCCCACGAACTATTGGACCAGCTACTACAGCCCTGCCCACATGGCCAGCTCTGACACCATGATTTATTGCAGCCACAATCCAGCATTGGCCTCATGGTGTAGGAACCACCCTTCATGGGATCTAGTGGCCCACTTCCTCAGCGTGACCCTAGGATATTTGCTTTCCCAACTATGCGTGTAACCTTGAGTATGACTATACACAACCATGGGTGGATTAAACTAATTCCACATGTTTTCATATTCATGCGTGAACATGCACCATAGCTACATCATCAAAAAAGGGTGAAATTAATGACACACCTATTAGTAAACCCTCAGGGACAATCTCTATAGAAACATGAATTTCCATGAAAACTGTTGTAGATTGTATGACTAAAAAACCGTCTTGCAGTAGAATCTTGTTACTAGTACCCCACCTCGAAATCCCAAGAGGTATGATCTCTATTTTATGGTCCCTAATCCATCATCATCCACCCCATATGTAGGATTAATGAGTGAAATATGATGTTCTCTGCCAACCCTACCTTCTATAGTACTTCCACCAGGCCCAACATGAATGGGACACTTATCTGCATGGAATTTTTTGTGGGAGGAGAAATGGGGTTTGGATAATCATTACTCATTATATATGAGTCCATCCAAATATATAGAAATTAAAAAGTCACACACCTAGGCTACATAGTTTTCCATTCACTGATATTCCAATGTACCTTATATAAATTCACCATCATCGGGAGAATAAGGTTGACACACTGCCCCGTCGCCAGAATTGTCGCCATTATGGAAGTGCTTTTGTGCATGCCTTATGTGTGTGTCCCTCAATGGGAGGAAAAAACGACCAATAAGCAATGTTATGAATCCCTCCAACCTAATTACAATTTGATCTAATGTATTGACACTATATCCACATAGTTTCCACTAGTTTGTTTCCAGAATCTACTAGTAGGATCTCTCCTTGCCCTGTTGGTATCCCCCTATGAAAGTGAAAGGCATGATCAGAAAATTATCTACTAGATCATATCCATCAACTGGTTCTGCCACTAGTTTATTCAAGAAATATTTTAACCATATCTTAAATTTAATGTGCCTCATTCCTATTTTCACTTCCTTTCCTTGGTTTCCTATACTAAATCCAATAATGACTTCTCTATGGATGAAAACTACTCTTGGTACCTACCTAAATTCTATACGGGGAGAAATTCATCATAAATTTCCCGTAGTATCGGTATTCTTCTTATTTGGTGAAGGTCCCATAGGCTGACACTAACCTCCCAGTGATGAAAATTGAATGTACTGGTCCCTGATGACTATCTGGTCAGTAGATCAGGAATGATCTTCTAGCGATGATAAATAAGGAACTGTGAAGCCCATGCTACTTCATAAGGTCCTACCTACTTTAACTCAGACATGAATTTTAGGCATGATGCACACACCCAATAGGTCTAGTCCAACTTATCTATGAAGTTTCTTTCTTGGTTCCAATCTGGGTCATCATTACATCCCTTCTGTGAATCCCCCATACCAACCATAATGATAGTATGATTTTTTGAGGGGATACCGTTTTCTAATGATTCTCCTAATTGATGATGTTCGTATGTTGGCAGTGGTAGTATTCTATGATGGGTGCATTATCCTTCAATATGTGGATGTCGGCATCCAATTGGAAAAAGTATTACCCTAGTAGGCCCCTAATCCAGTAATCTGCTCATCCTTTCTCACCACCAAGATGAAGACATCGTCTCTCAATCCAAAATCATAAAGATAAATCCTATTTCGAAAACGATATTTATTTTGAGCCTCTGATAGTAGTTTGAGTAGTGATTTACAGTTCAAGGTGGTTCATACGAACTCCCTAATCATGACGTAGTCCACTATTTCTCCCCCCTGAGTAGTATCTACATTGAATTCTTAAGAATCTATTTCATTCATGACTTAATTGTTTTCTAAGTCTGGTTCATGAAGGTCATTCATGAATCCTTTTCATAGAGATTAGTTTGAAAATATTAGTTTGAAAAGATTAGTGTCATAGGACTTGCTACATGAAGATGTAGTTTGTGGTGTTTAGTTCACTAACAGAGAAATATCCAAGAAGTATGGTTTGATAATGAAGCGTTCATAGAGAACGTTTGTAGATATTGTGAGCTTTGTGAAAATAGAGAAAAATATATTTTCTTCACACAAAGTTAGGTGCCTTCGAGGACCCATAGTTCTATTTATTGGTGTATAGTCAGGCCAAGCTTCGTGTTGGTCTCCATGCTTGGAAATATCATGCACAGGTCTCACGGGAAAACATTACAAGTGAGCATCCATATTGATCTTCACGAAAGGTAGTGAATTTAAAATTTTCAGTAATTCTCTATCAGAATTCAACCCACCTTTCCCTGTGGGATCCCATTTCTTGGGGGGGCATTTGTTGGAACCAAAATACGTGCTATGGGACTAGTCAAGGATGACACGGTCAGTTTGGAGAAAAATATGATTCAAAATGAACAAAAAACCCTCTTAAGGATTTGTTTCACAAGGAACTACCTCTTTATGAATGGATAGAGGGTGAAGCTCCTAGATGAGAAGTTCCCTATGTGAATATATGAATCTGTGATGGTGTTCCTCCATGAGTCCAAGAACGCTTCACGCCCAGGAAAATGATTAACGGTGTCTTCATGAGTTCAATAGATTTTCTCCCATTCATTAATCTAATAAATTCTTCTCGAACCACTTAGAATCTTCATGAAACTCCTTACTTATAAATACCCCCTCATTCCAATATTTTAGGGATGGTTTCTTAACCCTTAAAATTTCAAATTTCTCCAAAAATATGAACCTCTTGAGCATCAAGAATCACACAAAAAATGGATCATCCAAGGTACAGAAGATTAAAAAAACCCTATTTAATGTGTTCTTGGAAGCCTTGACCCCAAGTGTAGATGCCTTTAGTGAAGGGCCGCACCCTTCATGAAGGAATAAGGCCCCTTGGGGAACTTGAGGATTCACAAAGCATTCAGACTTCATGAAGCACTTCTGTCTTCATCCAAGAGTTCACTATGAGGTAGAGGAACCCTGTTTCATGAAATATAATCCTTGAAAATTCCCATATCCCCTGTGAAGAACCTATTAATTTATATAACCTCTCTAATATTCCTTAAAATTCACTAAATCACTCTTGTGGGCCTCTCCATGAGGCCTTCCTTCTATTAAAACCTCTTCCTAATGGTTGAGTTTCCAAAACCCCCACACCCATCCAGGACAAGTCTAGATTCACCTTGAGTATCTATGTGACCCATAAAACTAATTATTGTGGCCCTATCTACCTTAGGTGTGGCCCAACACTCCCAAATACCTTTTTATTCGCAGCATAGTTATTCTAATTCATGTTGCTTCTCATAATAGGCACACTAACGTAGAACTTATGATTGACCACCCTTCCCCATTATTACACCCCAGAATTTCCTAAGACATGCCCCCTATAGGAGAATTACTTGTGGTCATTAAAGCCCAATTAATGAGGAGTTGGTCCCCCGTGTCTCAGATTCATAACATAAATTTTACTCGTACCAACATCCTCATTTCATGACATAAACTTTAGGCTTACCCTATGTGATGAACATACGATTCCCCATGTATGATCATCATGAAATTACACCTTCTCCCAAATGCATCATTGATTGATCATATTTCATTGGGAAGCCTTCATTCCAATCCCCACTAATCTAGTGTGTCATTAGTGGGATAATTCATGTGTGAATCACATGGAAGGAGATCCTACTTGGGTAGCTTCCATGCATAATTCCCACACCATCTCACATTTAGTCTTCTTTCATTAAACGAGAATCATGTCTACTATTTCCTCTTGTTTCTCACACCGATCATAACTCACGTGTGATTAGAGGTTATATGAGATCATGAAACCCACCTAATCACCATTTTGGGCCTTTACCCTAAGGATAACTCCTTAGAATATTTGTGCCTATGACGTCAGATACCTCATGAAAAAATGGGATTCCTAAGGTGAATTTCTTGGAAGATATGAGAAACCCAGGTTAGTTACCCTGTGATTGAAACAATATGCCTTAGGTTCCATAACTAATATGACTCCATGAGATAACCTCATGAGAGGAAGAACATAGGTGATTAATGTTCCCTACATCCAAACATGACAATGATGCCCAACGTGACTACTTTCACGAACTAAGGTTTATTCCCTTTCCAGACCAACCTGAATGTCCATATAGAAGTTGTTTAATTAACCAACATCCACAAATAAATGAAATAATAAATGAGATTCATGAAAATGAAATAAGTCAATTAGGGAGACCTGTAGAAGGATATATGTTCCAAGGATCAATCTGTAGAAGGATAAACCAAAATACTATAATCCCATTTCGATCAAGAATTCGACATCACCATTAAAAGTGATGGAATCCATCCACCTCTAGAAATAGGGGATATAGGGTAATAAGCACACCAACACAAATTAACACATAAGAATCTTTATTTGGAGAAAGAATCAAAAAAAAGAGACCAAATGACCAATATAAAAAAACACAAGAACAACCACTTATACCTAAAACAAATCTCAAGACAGTGGGATATAACTTTTATACCAAATACCTCATGTCCATAGATGAATGATACATTGACCTTATCATTTTTTATAAAATCAAATACCTTCAAATAACCAAATTAAAATTTGGTTTAAAAATGGTTTTAGTTATTTTGAAGGATAAGAATGATTCAAGCATCCCTATTCTAGAAAATGTAAGTAAGTGGTGAGTTTGACTCACCTGGACTTTTGATTCTCACCCAACGGTACTCGAAACAACCATGAATCAAAAGAGAGTAACCTCATGGAAGATTGGGGGAGAATGCTTAAAAACCATTTCTAATGTATCATGAAATTAGAGGAAAATTTGGGTGGAGTTTCATAAATAATTATGGGGGGGAATGGTAAAATAATTATTTTATAATTGGGCGCACGGTTTGGACACATAGTTGGACAAACCATGCGGTAACACTACACCACCCTCTGTCTAAAGAGGCCTAGGTCACATGGTCTCCATGGAATCATGAGTAGATTGAAAAACCATTTAGAGACAATATGGGATGGTTCTGTCTAAGCCCACATATTTTGGTCCCCCCTTTATATACATTTTTTCCAACTGTGAACCACCCCTCTCCATTGTCAACAATTATGGTGCACAGTTATTACTAACAATGTTACAACCATGGAACCTATACTAGATGGCTAATTTTTCTCCTTTATCTCATCTACAACCCCTAGAATATCCCCCAAGGCTACCCATATTATCAAGAAACATTTACTTGACTATTTTAAGGGAGTTAAACCAAAAATATTAAATAATAACATACCTCCATGAATGGCTGTGATCTTACAAACTCTCTTCCTTATAACAGATAATCCTCAAGTCACCCTCTAATGAATCAATAGGATCCTCAGGTAAACATGTTGGGAAACTAGGACTACACATTTTCTTCGCTTTCCCAGGTTCCCTAGGTAAAAATGTTGGGCCACTAGGCCAACACATCTGCTTCCCTTTCCCAGGTTCCCTACTAAACATTACCATGATACCATAACACTCAAACCAATAGAACAATCATACCCCTCAAGACATTCTCATTGTGATATATATTATGAAAGGATTTTTCCTAAAAGGATACATCTACCACAAGATCAACATCATATACATTTATCACATGAGAATGGTCGGGGTGATACCATTGATGTTGTGACACATGACGAAATTGTGAATGCCACTATACCATTATATAAGATCTATTAGGCATTCCACTAGTCTAATTATCTCCAAAATCTTACACAGATTCATGTACCTAGGCACTGACATACAATTTTTCTAAATCTGATGGTGACCCAACCTTGGAAACAACTAAAGGAAAAAAAAAATCACCTGCCTTAAACTCAGGAGGTTGATGTCATTGATCATCATATGACATTTTCTTACTATGATTTATAGCCATAAATTTCTGAATAAACTAAACATTATTTGATGTCTCATGCAAAAGACAAAACCCCAACAACTCTTATTCCCTAACCTCCATCGAACATAATAGAGATCTACACAACCTACTATTGAATTCCTCATATAGTCCTATATAAATAATCATATAATAACTATTATTATAAGAGAACTCAAAAAGAACTAATTCTATCTCCCATGAACCAAAAATTATATGAAATATTCCCTCAATATATCCTCTGGCACCTTGATAGTATGTTCCAACTTCCGATATGTCTACGGGTGAAAGGTTGTACTCAAAAACACCTAGGTACCAAGTTACTTCTATATCCCTTTCTAGAAGTGTGATGTAAAATTAAGATCCTAATGAGAAACAATATTCTGAGTCACCCAATAGAAACATACCATCTCTCAAACATACGTTTCACCTAATTGGTACATGTTGAAAGTCTCTCAAATCGGTATGAAATTGGTTTCCTTGGCCAAATAATCCACAATTACCCATATTTCATAATTCTTATAATTTTTCCGTGGAAGACCGACCATAAAATCCAAAGTAACATAATACCACTTCTATTTTAGAATGGAAAAAGATTGTACCAAACCACCTTGTCACTGATGTTTGGCCTTCACCTCCTGTCAGGTGTAGCATCATGTTAGGAAACATTCAAACTCTTTCTTCATCCTTTACCACCAATACTATATACAATGATCACAATAAATTTTGGTCAAACCAGAATGCACATCCCACTTCAAGGCATGAAACTCAAAAATCATATCTTCTTGAATACACATGGTAACAAAAACATGGATACTAATGAAAACAATTTAATCATCCATGATAGTTATGATATAAGGTGAGGCATCACCTTCATGGATTTCTTTCAAGGCCAAAAACTCAAGCTCCTCATACTGACTCTCCCCAATCTAGTTCATAAGCATGTACTAAATGAAAAAACACACAATGTTCATCCTCCCTTGTCCCTCCAGAACCTCTCTATGAATCTCAGTGAATAAGGGAATCATCTTCTACTTATAACTATACTTTTGAACTACTTATATCTATTTTTCCTTCTCAAATCATTAAATAAAAAATTTCCGTTTTTTGGACTGTAAGCTAACTCAAAATCAAAATACTGCATATACTCAACCCATATTCATTGTTAGAGGTTCAAATATAGCTATGAAAAAAAATGAAATTTAGACTTTTTGGATTGGTATACATAATAATCATTGAAACAAAAGGTAATGTCACCCAAAATTTAGATCATATACCTCTATAGCTTTCTCAAGATCACAAGTAAAGTAATTCCACTCATTCGGTCACAAATTTAGTTACCCATACATAATAAATCTCTCTACCTGCATTAAAACGTCCCCAAGACCAGTATAATAAACTTTAAAAACAATGTATTCTACTTACTCGGATGATGTATGATCAGAATTGGTCTGTAGGTAAAGAATTTATTCATCTCCTTGAAATAATTATCACATGATTCATACCAATAAAACATGAAACCCTTCATATTCAAGCCCGAAAGTGGTGATTCCAATAGAGAAACTTCCTTGATGATCCTATGGTAATGTCCCACCAAACCCAATAATCATATGATATAAAACAATTCAAGGGATACTCCTAATGTACCAATTCTTGAAACTTATCTAAGTACACTGATACACCTTCCTCTGAGATGATGAGACCCAAGAAGTATACCCCGTTGATCTGGAACTAACACTTTGATAGATTAGTGTATAGCCTATACTCTCTCAGCATACACCGAATGATGCCAATATGTTGGGCATGGTCAACATGAGTTTTGGAGTACAAAAACATTATATCAAAAAAAACTACAAAATGATCTTGGTACATGTGTAAAACTCTATTCATAAAGTCCTTAAACATATAAGGAGTGTTATTAACCTGAAAGACAACACAAAAACTCATACAAACCATACATGCTCCTGAAATCCATCTGTGATATATCGGATGGTCTCACCCTCAGCTGATGAAACCTTGACCTCAAATCAATTTTGGAGAACAAAGATGCACCATTAATCTAGACGAAAAGATTATTGGTACATGGAAGAGGATATCATTTCTTTACTATCATCTGATTCAACTTCTGATAATCAACATAGAACCTCAAAATCCCATAAGCCTTCTTAGAAAATAAGACTGGAGATCCCCAAGGTGATGTACTCAGGTGAATACAAACATTATTCTATAATTCCTAAAATCTAAAACTTGATATCCTGAAGCTCTTATATTTCCATTAAATATGGTTGGATACATACTAGATCAGCTCCATGCATCTGTTTAATTGTGAACTCAATATCTCTCTCTAAAGAGGCTTTGTTGAGAAGTCCTTACAAAATACATCCTGGAACCAATCCACCATAGGAGGAAAGACATTATAATATACTCCCCCATCTTCTAGAATAAGGAATACCAATTGGGATGTGAGGTCACCCAATTTCAGTTTAACTGTACGTACACAACCTTCTTTGATACTCTATTCTGCTCAGTGTACATAAATGCCACAACCAAGTAATGTAAATGTTAATAACTGGCTATAAAATTAATTATGGTCTTTATTCAGCACCAACTAATCTATCCATGATATCATGTCATTACTTGATATCTCAAGAACAAAAAAGTCACAAATAAATGGCACCCACCATCTTTAAGGGAACACTCCCTCTATTGACATATATTTTATACTCACACTACCAAAAGTGTGTCCATCAATATAACCACACACATATGTTCTAACTCTAGAACCAACACATTAATATATTGATAATATATAAAATAATGAGAGCCCCACATACTAAATATTTTACTAGAATTAAAGGAACATACAAGGATCATACATCATATAGTAGATGGTCTATCCTCTACACAACCTAGTGTAGGAAGAAATGTATGAATAAGATTCAAAACTCTCCCCCAGGTACCTATATGTGTCCTTGGTGTTGCACTACCATACTAATAAATACAATATTATCTTGAAGAACAATGTCTACCAACCTAGATGGTAGAGCTAGTAGAACTTTAACTTCTTGTCTGGTATAGGGTTGTAGAGCCCCTTCTTACACTCTGCACCTTCCATGACCCTCTATCACTACCCACTAGTTGAGATTTCGTACATAACCTCTCTATATGTCCCATACTTCTACAAGATTTAAATTAAACTAGTGGTTGGGGAAACTAATCATTTATAAGTCCCAGATTTTCACACTAATAGAATAAAACCGGATCGCTAACCTCATATGAAAAACCTCTCTATTGGCTACTATGTCTACCTCCTACCTGATGAAAACCTAAAAATGGTGATTCCTACTATTGGAAGTCTTACCAATAGGTTTCCCAATTAGAACCAAATTTCAACCACTAGAAGCCTCCATCAGGTTTCCTTATAAAATGAGTGTCTGATCCACCCCTCATCAAAACCCTCCAATTGGATGATAATTAATCGGGACATTACCTAACCTATATATCTATCATAAAAAAATCTTGCAATTGAGGCCTAATTTCCTACCAATTCTAGAACAAAATGTTACAAGTCATTGAAGCAACTAGAATAATCCATCATAGAGATAGTCCCCCAAGTCAACCTCATGAACTCTGCATATTTCTCACGTCTTATAGTCTTACAATAAAAATGTTCTAGAAAAATTTCTTAGAAATCATTCCACAGCATACCATATTCCAGCTCAGTCTGAAAAATAACATCCCACTAATAGTTTACCAGTCCCTATAACATGTAAGCTTCCAACATGACTCAATTCTCAAGAAGATTCTATATGTGATCCAAAATTATCTAGCTAGAATTTATCCATATTTTCTCTACCTCAATTTGATCCTCTCTGGAAAAAATTTGATGGTGATGCAATAAAAAATATCTAGTCAAATCAAACATACTTGGTGAAAGAATTCATAGATCTCACTCCTTCATATACATAAACCAAGAAAAGTTATCACAAAATTGCTCTTCTCCTCTTTTACTTAGAACTATTGGGGTGTCTTACATCACCATTAGAGGATCATTCATTATTATACCCACTTATTTATCAACCCTTAGACATAGTCATGGTGAAATATCTCTTCAATTCCATACAAATGTCTCAAAACACATAACACAAAGTTTCTGCAATTTAAATAGTAGATGGATCAATAATATCACTAAAAAAACTGTTTCACATACACTTTCCCAAAAGAGATAATCCAACCTCTATCACTATTCTCAACCACTCCAATCTTGGCTATGGTCAATACATATTAAACCCAAACCTATAGAAATAGATTCGTTTCATTAAACACCAGTTTAAAATATTTCACTTTCACCAACACAAAATAATCCCATTTAGTTATTAATTTAGACATTTCACAAAAAATTCAATTAATTATGTAATTATAGCATATTTATTGGTAAAAAAATTCCTTAAATCTAAAATAGATTCAAAATAAATTTATAATTCCCATGCCCAACATCAACATGTTTTACTATTACACCTAACATTATGCATGCCACAAATATCCCTAAGTTCATAATATGATTATTAAATATAAAAACCTCATTCCATGTTGTTCCATGAATAAAATATCAATAAACATTAACATCACAAAACATGTTCATTAAAAAATGTGAAATAATATTTAATTGTAATAAAGAACATCACGAAAAACAATCCCACAATGGGTACTTGGGTTTCCCCCCATACAAGGGTTAGGTACTCCAAAGCAGAAGATTATTTACAAGGACTAACACATCCTAATATCTGGTCTACCTACCAAAAATAAAATAATTAACTATAAAGAAAACCTCTTAGATACCACTTTCCAATGCCCCAGATCGGGTGACACTACAACTCGTGCCCTGAGTCGGTTCATCATAGGAGTTCAAGAAAACCTCCCCATAGGCCAGATGATGCTGACTAGTAGCGAAGGTGTAATGTGACATGTGGGGAGACTATACCCTCTACAACAGAGTAAGCTATAATATATAAAATAAGATATAATGTAAATAGACTAAAAAATAAACACGAATCACAATCCATTTCCCAAAACTGGGTACATCCCCACAACAAAATAGTAAATATACCACACCATATCATATAGTGCCAAGTGTCAAAGAGAACCAAAAAAAATATAAGCAGGAGAATCCCCAAAATTTTTCATAACACCAATTATGGTTCCCTCATCCACGTGCTTCCCTGGTCCCAAAATCAATCATCTAGCATAGGGCCCTTGCACTTTTCTTGACCTAAAACAATTAAGTATGATTGGGTACCCAATGGTGAACCAAGAATTGTGTGAGTACAACTCAGTAATCCAGCACCAACAGTGTTTACAAAATATCTAGTCTAAAAAAATAGTGTTTGTAGAAGATTGTTAATAAATAATAATCCAGGTTGCATAAATTTACAAGATAAGATTAACCACTTTCATCATTAGTTCCATGTGTTTCCAACAAACATTAAACATGACTTGGCCTATGTTGGTCAACTAAACCACAAATAAGGGGGTCCTGTTTCCAAAATAGGGATAATAATTACACAAACAATATATAACCACTTTCATTGGATCCTTAGTCTCAGTAACCATACCACTTACATTTGTTAGGGGTATAGAGCCTTAGTCCAACACCCTAACCCATAAAATATAGGGGTAGTTCCTAAAGCCTTAGTCTAGCCTAACCTATGGAGTGAAGTATCTGTCCAATTTTCTACACATACCATTTATTCTTGTTCATATGATTGATTAATCTATTTATACATTTACAATTTAAATTCCAAAACCTATTTAACTGATTCAAGATTGACCAAATTCCCCCTTATGCCATATTCAAAAATGAAATAAAATTTTATTTAATTTTATCTCATAAAACCATATTAACATGATAAAAATACATATCACAATCTCTTTCTCATACCTCATAAATTCCATATTTAGTAATCTAATTCCATGTACAAGGATGTGGAACACCCCATGGGTGGGCTTTATCTTAGTCTATTCAACCTCCACTAATACCAAAATAATCATGATGGGTTTAATTCATCATTAATTTAACCCATTAGTCATTTCATATAAAGAATACCAAATTTACATAATAACAATACCCATTCACAACCACATACACACAAATCAAACATTAGGACTATGAGATATAACTTATAAACCAGCTACCTCATGTTCATAGATGAATGTTGAACTAAACATAGCCTATTACCCAAAATCCATCAAACATCATATCCCCAACTTATATTATACTAAAAAAATATGATATTAGATATTGATCAGGAGAAGAATTATTGTGTAATCCCTATTCTAGAAAATAGAAAAAATAGGAGTTTTAAACTCACACAGATATTTGATTCACTCCCAATGACACTCCAAACAACCAAGAATCAAATGAGAATCAATTATTTGATTCTTGGGGAGAATTTCTTGTAACCCTTGATAATGTAGTGTGGAATGGGAGGTAAATAGAGTAATATTTCATAATTCTATATGGGTACATATGGGAAATAAACTTTTTTTAATTAGGAACATGGTTTGGTGGAATGGTTGGCCAAAACCTGTGCCAACTGTGTGACACCCTCTATCCAAAGGGACCAAGGTCGCACGGTATTCGAGGAAGTCTAAAAAGTTTGAGAAAATATGTGGAGGCCATACGATATGGAATTGTACAAGACCACATGGTTTTTTTCCCCTTTAATTCACAGTTTTACCATCCTTTCACCACCTATCCCAGGTTTCATAGTTCAGGTGCACAGTTAGTAATAATTGTTAACTAACAATACCACCATCACTGGATGCCCTCTTTTCCTCCAATTTCACACCTTTAACCCTTGGTACACCCCAATACTAATCATATTACTTATAAAAAATTCATTTACTATTTTAGAGAGTTTAACCAAAAACCTAAACAAAGAAGCACCTCCATGATAGTTTGAGATCTAATAGTGTTAGTGATATAAATAGCTAGATACCCCATCTCCCCTGCTCTTCCTTCAACATTAGTGAAAACAGTCGGTGTTGGAGATTACCTAGTAGTGATGTGATTTCCCAGTTATTTTTTCTTGGGATTCTATGTGTTGTCCCAGGTGTCTATAGGGGATACATTATGTGGTGTGATATGATATGTATTGGGTGTCAGTCATGGTAAACGAAGGGAACTGGGTTTATTTCCTTCACATTCATGATACCTGAGTACTCTAATTCTAGTTGTGATGTTATTTTTTGTGTGAAACTATTGTATATGGGTGAGATTCAATGTGATGTGTTATCAATGTGCCCACATGTGATATTTGATGTGATTTGTTGTGATGTGATGTGTAGCCTAGGTGTCTATGGGAAGGATGTAATGTGATGTGTTATGTGTGGAAGGTTTGGGGGGTATTGGATATCTCATTCTGGGTTATGAGACTAGAAAATTAGTGGGGAAGTCATAGTATAGCCCCATGCTTTATTATCATCTCGTTGCTATATTATTATATTGGATGTTTGATTTGGTTAGAAATCCATGTTTATTATGGGTTTGTTTAGATTACTGATATAGGTGCTTATTTGTTGTACATTTCCTTCACTAGTGCATTAAAATTCTATTTTCCCATGTGCACATGAGTACTTAGTTGTTTCCCTACTAAGTATACTTTTTATACACAACCAACTTATATAAAATTATTTCTAGGTTTCCAGGAGGACTTTGGGGACTGAGCTAGACATTTATATCTGGGATGGAGTTATTGTTGAGTTTCTATCATAGATATGTCTTTTACTACTTAATTTAGTTAATTTTATATGTATCAATTTTACTTTATTCGTGTATTGTGGGATGGTTTTTTGCTTTACTATATATTTTCTATTAGAGTGGTTTAGTGATTGTTTATCCTATCTCCTGATACTATCTCATTTATAAAGGGTAATTTCGTCCATACAATTATATTTTTATACCTTTAGTGCTAGTATCCAACCCTGGGACTAATGGAGGTCAGACTCGGGGGTCGTTGGCTCTCTCTCTCTCTCTCCACATTATGGTATCATTTTTTGGAGGGGGTCATAACAAAGTGTTATCATAGGATGATGATTGAGAGATAGGATGGAGTTTAGAGTTAGGTATAGTTAGTTTTTTATGGTTTGATATGAAAGCACTTCCAGTTGACCTTGGTGCCTCACATAAGCCATAGAGACATTCTAAGACATGAGATATGAAGTCCCCTCATGATCCAGTTCATGATCTCTAAGCTTATTGTATGACTAAGTGAGGAATACCTACTAATGTGGTAGATATCTAGGAGATGTGAGTGAATTAGTATGGTTTATTTTCATGTCTAAAAATGGTGTTTTGGGAAAATATTATGAATACATAAATAAGATTTGATAAAATTCTATCCTACCCATATTAGGTTGTATTATTTTTTTAGGAATGTATCCTATTATTCATTCATGTGTTTCTCAATAAGTTGATCTCCATTAGTATAATCAAGTTGATTGTTAAAGGATTGACCCAAAAGGGGAGGATTAGGCATGGAAACTATATTTTCATACCTTTTAGCTGAAGAATTTATGTCTGTATAAGGGAAGTGTCTCACATATGGAGATGGAACACTAGATAGATGATCTCAATATCTCTATCATCCTCATCATATTATAAGATATATTTTGAGTACCATTTGTAGTTAAATAGATATCGGGAGCTTTTCATCAGTGCTTGAAACTATTTCATAGAAACCAAAACAAAGAATAAGTTTTATAGCCAGACATTTAGTGTGAATTCCAATAAGAGTTTATGTCATCGACAATGAAGGAAACCAAGAGGCATGAGATAATATCCCTTCATTGGGGGAGTCTGAGTGTGTAGGATCCTAGGATCAGGTTTACAAACCTACCTAACTTTTCTCCAGATGTTTTCCTAGATGAGGATTTTAGAGTACGACATCTAGAGGAGGCTTTGTGCCCAATTATTCGATATACAGTAACTCAGTTTATTCTTATGATGCATATAGAGGTGTAGAAAAATTATAATTATATCAATCATATTCTCTACTTGGTTGTTGATATATAGAAGGATGGATAACAAGGAATTTTGATGAGCCTAAATTTAGGAATTGGTCCACAGGTGTTCAGCCAGTCAGGGTTTCATTCAGTGGGGAACCAACCATGGAATGTTCTTTCCTCTCCATCGGGGACATGTGGTATCCGAGTGACCTTCGATGGTTTTCCATTTACATGAAATATTTTTAAGAGATATGGGTACCTCATGTCTTCATGTTCAACTACTTAGGGAGATCAGTTTTAGATGGGTGGTCAGGCCCCTTTTCAGTAAACGTAGTTCCCTCTAAGGTACTTCTAGGGACAGGGACCAAAAGTTGTTGTTCAGAAGACAACTGTATTCATAGTTGGAAAAGGGAAGCCTAATGATGGTCCCAATAAAAAGGTGACCAGGAAAAAGTGTGGTCATGGAGGTTGGACGAAATTGGTTAGAGGATCTGGGTGTGGTCAGATGCAAGCATTTGAGGTAGAATCACCATCAGAGTTGGGGGTTTTTTAAGGTATGATAAGTTTATCATATACCCTTGTGTTTGATTTGTTTTATTTAGGAGACTCAAAATCATTTTTTCTCATTCATTGGTCCATATGATGGGAGAGTATGTGGAGAGGTTTCCTGCTCCCCTATTATTATCTACATCAGTTAGAGGTTAATCTTCCCTATTTAATGTTTGTTGAGAATGTACACTCATGATGGGGAAACACCAATTAGTGTGGGACCTCTTCTTATTATGGATAAAATCTGCTATTATCCATGGAATTAATTGGTTATATAAAATTCATGTATTCATCAACTATTTTTAGAGAAGTGTTTTGTTTTCTGATGTGGAGGCCTTGTGAGTGGTATTCATTGGCAAGCATGGTTATCGGTTGGGTGGTAAGAACATGGAGCCACTTATTTCATAGTTAGTGGAGATTTTAGTTGAAGATTAGTTTATGGATGTTTCTTGGGTTATGGATAAGTTCTTGGTTGTTTTCCTAGATAAGGTTATGGAACTACCCCCTTGATATGATATCGAGTTCTGGTTAGAGTTATAGCTGAGGACATATATCTAAACTCGATGGATCCCTAATGAACAGTTCAAACAGTGTTGTGTGACTTGATGTTGTAGATGGATGATCTATTTCAGAGAGGTTTCAGTCGACCTAGGTTTCCATCAGGGGTAATCCAATGTTTTTCTCTAAGAAGGAATATAGTAGTTTTAGGTTTTTTATAGACAAATATAGGTTGGATCATTTAACGTTTAATAATTGTTAACATGTTTTGAGGATTTATGATATTTTTGACCAATTGATTAGATATAGATGGTTTTCTAAGTATTACCATCCATATGGATATCACCAGTTGTGGGTGAATGGTGAGGATGTTTATAATACTTCCATAAAATTCTTGTATGGGAAATTTGAGTTTTCTATCTTTCGATTTAGTATTACAAATACACCAGTTGTGTTCATGGGGTTTATGAACTCCATGTTCTATGACTTCCATAACTGATGCACCATCATATTCATTAATGATATCTTGGCCTACTCTAAGTGATAGGAGGTTCATATCAAGTATATAAGAATTTTTTTTCATGTAATTGGACACCACCATCTTTATGAGATGTTGCGTACATATGTGTTTTGGATATGAGAGGTGTATTTCCTTATACATGGGGTGTCTCAGTATGGTGAGGTAGTTTACCCTTAAAATGTAAAAGAAATTGTTTATTGGGGAACTCATAAAAGTTTCAACGCATTTTGTAGTTTCTTTAGTATCATGGTCTATTTTTCGAGGTTTTTACCTAATTTATCTCAAGTTTTATCCCCTCTAGTAGAGAACTGATGTAATTCACATTCCATAAAAAATGTCACGATTATGTATAATGATGGATTTTAGGTATATATATATATAATATTTATAATAAAATTATTATTATATAATTTTAATATCATATATACCTTCTTATTTTACATTCCGATTAAAATACAATAACAACACTCATGTGTACGACGGACTACTACCTCATAAATCAACATGATTCGTTTATCCCCAATAATTTACAATGAAGCAAATAAGGATAAAATTAATTAACATATGTTATATATATAAAATTATATTTATTCATGATAATTAATATATCACCCAATTCCCTACCCTTTTTCTCATTAATGGAATGATATTGTCACTTGTGCATATGTATGACCTACCATCTCCACGAAGTGAAGAAAATCATTTTCCATTTCCAATATTCAAGAATGATTCTATAAACATATATAATATGATGATATTATATTTATAAAATTAATAAAATTTTGGATATTGTGGATATATTTACAATAAAATAGAACAATAACTTTCATAACAAAACACATATGACAAAATACCGCAATTAACACACAAAAAAATGAAAATAACGAATATTATTAACAAACAGGTGATAAATTTTTTTAAGAGAATAATATATTATATTATAAATATGAATATGGTTTTGGTATGAAATAATAAAATTCTTAAAACCATTATACCGAATATGAAAGTGCATTCATCCAAAATGTAGAGTGAGGTACGGTACTTCGTCTAAATTTCTCTTTTTTTAGGTATATAGTAATTTTATGAACATAATTTATTTTTTATTGTGTAAAGAATTACTCTATTAAAATAAATATCATGAATCCTAAATATTTCATGATATATTATTATTTTTTTAATTATAATTATTTCAACCAATGGGATTTGACCTAAAAATTAACAAGTGGTAAATAATTTCATAACTACATTTTTTTCATTAGGTTATATATTTATTTGTTGTCATTGATATTGTTAGATTATGTGTGTAATGAATTTTGAATATCTTATTTTTTATTTCATGTTTTTTATAAGGAATTAAAATTTATAAAAATAATCAATTCTTTGATTAATTATAACTTTAATGTTATGATCCTTATAATCAATTTCACCTCAATTTCCATTTCATTGAGACATATTTTTTAATATGAACTTATTCACTTTTATGTGGTGTATATACTACCCCATTGATATATTTAACATGAATAAATATTTATTTATCATTATTTATATTATTTATCATGTCTATACTTCAAGGGGTTACAATTTAGAAATTACCAATAAGGTAAAAATTATTGTACAATCTCACATTCATTTGTGATTATTTACTTTTTCTAGAAAAAATAAATTTCATATAATGAATTGTCATTGTAAATTAAATTTCTATTAAATATCCATATTATTTTAGGATGAATGTGATTTTTTACTGAATTGTATACCATTATTACATACAGTGAATAATATGAAAGTTATTTGATTAATTGGGGAAATATTGATGAATCTGTATCTTTTACTCAATAGAGATATTTGATGATAAAAAATATTTATTGATGAATTAAATAGATTATTTAGTATATGAGAAATTATTTGGACTTTATATTATGTTTGGTTCTTGGATATAGATATCCCTTTGAGGAATCGATAGGTCTCATGAGCCAAATCTATTGGCCAAATAAGATAGTTTTTTACGAGTAGTTTTAAAATGTATTGTGAAAGGTCTTGACATTAGAGGTGTCACAATGCCAGAGATCATAACATCTAATAATGGAGAATTTTATTCATTAATAATTCTATGATTATTGTTATCCATCATATTTTGTAAATGATGTTATCTCTGAATAAATTTAATTATCACTTTATTGGTAAAGTGGCATTTATTTTTAGTTATTTACAGTTTCATATTTATTATGACCTATCAAATTATGATATTCAAGTTATTTATTAAATTGAATGTGTATTAAATTATTTAACTTTACAAATTTATTATTCTTTATTGATAACTTATGATGTAAGTAACCCATATAGATCATTTAAGCTCACCCTTATTTTGTTTCCATTCCAAAGGATATGAAGAAGAATTATTGTTATGAGGTCAATGATGGAAAATGTTTTCTATTAAAATTATTTTCATTTCTTTTCCTATGTAAAATGGGTATAATATTTGTATCTTGTTCTTTAAAACCAAAAGAATTATAGTTTATTTGGTATTTAACCACTTTTATCTATGCCCATGTAATAAATTACTCACCAGCACTAGGTTTACTAAATTAAACATGGATCGTATTCAAAGAATATTTTTGGAGCATTATAATTCCTACATTAAAGTCATAAAAATTACTTCCAACATTATTTTTAGATTATATAAAATATTTTCAGACATGTAAAGGTGTAAAATAATTTCTCTTATATACTCCCTAAATGAATATGTCAAGAATAGAGTATGGAATAATAAATATTACCAATTTCTTTTCAATATAGTTGTTTATTTATAAAAGTGGTTTTTTATGTAATAAAATAGATAATATAAATTTAATGCACAATGAATTTATTGAAAAAACAAATCATTACAAAAGAATATTCTTGTTACATAAATATTCCATGTCTATTTTTATAATGAATTTATGATCAAAATAATTAATCAAAAATATAATTATTCTTTAAGAAAATTTTAGTTTATTAATAAAAAATTATTATTATATTATTTATTTTATGATAATGAAATTAATAAATAAACATTCAGTTAATGTTTTGATACTATAAAACTGTTAAATAGTGTATGACTAAGAAAAGAAAAAATATTGTTTAAGTGAATATAGAAAATTATTTCTACTTCTAGCACTAAAATAGAGGTTCTAATACCTCTCATGTTTCATCTAATACTTATATTATACTAACATTGAAGGAAAGTTGTTTCTAGTAGTCCCACTGAGCTACTACTAGAACCAATATACATGTTGTAGTTATATTTTTTCTACCATTAAAAATAATATGCATTATACAATTATTATTTCACTGTGGCTAGAAAAAATTTACATGCTGCCTCTAATGTTTTTATACTTCTAGAACAAATATTCATTCTCTGGTTACTATTTTTAGATCATCTATTGTCATAAGTGAGCGCTTCTATTGTTATCTTTCAGCTATAATATTATGAATGTATCAGTGGAGATGATTATGTTCTCAGATATACCATTACGAAGTAATATGTTTACCCTTATTCATGATATGAGAAACCCATTTTACCATTACATGAGCTAGGATTGAACATTATGTGAGTTACCCTTATGCGGGTTATCATTATGTGGGTAATGAAAAATCACTCGTACCCTTACACATTATCATTGGTACCCTTTCATGGGTTACCATTATAGAGTATATGGAAACCCCTTGGTACCATTAAATAATAGTGTGGATACCATTACACAACATTGGTTCCATTATATAATGATTGGGATAACCTTTTGACATATATGAGAAAATTTTTAACCTTATAAAATTCCATGGGTGCCCTAATGTAAGGTTTAGAATCACATGGTTGCCTTTATCTGTCCTATAGAAGATCCAGGTTACCATTAAATGATAATGTAAAGGTAAAGGATACCATTAGATATTAATAAAGTAACCCTTTTATAAAGATCAAACAGATGTCTTACCTTTATGTAATAGTTTAAAAAGTGTATTTTTCTGGTAATATAAATTGTAAAACATGAGTTATATAGTATTAGACATACTAAAAATTAATTCCTAAAACAAAATAATTATAAAAGTACACATGATTAAATTAAAAAATTTACAGTATAATATATTTAAATTTAAACAACATCATATTAATTAACACATGTATACTCGTTATACAATTTAATATACAATAAATGTGATTTATTTTAAATTTGAAAAAATAAAAATTAATAAGTTAATATTAACTGCAATGTTTAAGATCTAGAATATTCCTTATTATATATTGACAAAAAATACAACAATACTCATCAACCATTAACATATGATTCTCAATCTCCCCTTTGACTTTTTTTGTCTATAAAATTTACCTAAATATATTCAGTGTTTCTTCTTCCCATTATTGAATATAAATGAAAATGACTCATTTTTTCATCCTATAATGTGGAATATGATGCAACATATTTCTATATAAATGATAATTTATCTATTAATATCTATTTATATGTGTTATATACCATTATAAGAAACAATAATGATTTCACAAAGATATCAATTCAATATTTAAAATTCCTTAAATTATGATATTATATCGATATTTTTCATCACTGTGGGAGTAAAGACAAATTTCCCTTCATTAAACATATACACTATATATCACTCAAAAAAATACTTCATAAATTTCAAGTGAAAAAAAATTTACTCCACCTTTCTATGAGCTTATTCATCAACCAACACTCCCCATTTATTTAAATATTTTATATAATCATGGAATGTGTTTGATGTTTAATTGAGTTACCTATTTTTTCAAATTTTATTATGATTACCTCAACTTCTGTATATTCATAAATAACATTCACCATGTCTTCTTTAAATTTTCCCCTCCTCACATGGTTTACTAAATCATTTTATCTTGTGGATAATTTCATCAAATAGGCTTCTAGATGTTTATGATGGTGATCCACCATTTTGAATAAATTCATGTTTTTATCAGATCTTGAATAATCATTCTAGTTTATTATATTCCACTTTTTTATTCAATTTTCCTATTGAGAGTGAGATTCAACATCAATTCCTTAAAATATAAGCAAAAAAATATTGTACTAGATGAAATGAAATAGGATGGAACACTTAAGATATTATTAATAAGACAAACCCGGTTGAGTATTTTCTTTCAACATATAGATAGTTCTCCATGTAGCTATAAAGTTTTTATTACTCTTTATAATTTTTTCATCATTGATATTCTGGGAATTATTATTCAATATAGACTCTTTACATTCATTAATGTTCATTTTGTGTGTATTATTTATCTTCGCATATTCCATAGGTTTAATAACTTCCAAAATATCCTTTTTTCTATCTTCAACATATCTTCTTGAGAAGGTATAAGATTCATACAATTATTTTTCATTATTCATAAACATTATTCGCCTTATTCCTTATTTTTTTAAAACACATGAGTTGTAATATATTAACATCTATTGGGTTAATTATATTTATTCTTCATGTGGAACATCCTATTTTCAATTTTTCATTACTCTATATGGTACCTTATCTAGAGAATTTATTATTTAATTTGCATCTTGTACATGATCAGGCTAAATAATTAGAAATTCTTTCATAACATATACTACATTAGATCTTACTCATGGATTCTTCAATGTTTCTGAGTTACCTTTATCAGTAACTTATCAATGTATTCTTCAGTAATGTATTTTATAAATACTATGTTCTCATTTATATCTTGGATTGACTATCTTTTTTATCTCATATTTATTCAATTAATTTTAATTTCCATGTTTTTTCTTCAATGGACAATAGTAGGTCGTATCTTTAAAATTTTGAATAATCTTTTATTCATTAACACGAAATTATTGGAATCTATCTTACCAATCCTCTTAGAATATTTTTTAGTTCTTTTCATCTATTGAACATCTTTATTAACCTATTGATCTCATAAGGATGCATGATCTCTATTAATTATGACATAATTTTGTCTAGGTTGTTTCCATATATTTATATATTCATAGGATTTGTACTTTGTTGTTTCATACCATCATTGTTATTTATTTGGATCAAAAATGTTGTAGTAATCATAGAAATTTAAAAAGACATTTGGATATTTTATAATTGTAAAAATTCATTCTCTTCTATGGAATATACTTCTGTTCAATAATGTTATTCATTTCTACAACACTTTTCCCCCAGAATATAATTGTTTTATAGACTTTATACATTTTAATGATAATCCAACACATAACATCCTGATTTAAAAACATCCAGTAGCACCAATAGTTACTAAAAATTCTCCTCTTTCTTCTATTACATGTATTACTAGAATTAGTTCCATAGTTCTTTTAGGATTCACTTTCCTTATTTTTAGAATTAATATTTGATTTTTGTTTTATAATAATTATTTTATATACATTTGGTGTTTTAGTGGATTCATTTTCATTTTTATCTACCCACAACATCCTAGCTTTTGGATTTAAACCTACACTAGAAGATGAGACTGAATTAATAGAAACAAAATTTACTGGGTTATTGGTTAACTTCTTCCATGAGGATGTATAATTTTGACCAAGAGATGATTTTGATCTCTTATTGTCACAAAAATGAGTCTCATTAGATACATGACTCTCATTGATAGTTTATAAAGAAACATCACTTTTTGGTGCTTGGATCTCTTAATATGTATTGGTGAAAAAATTATTCTCTTCATCTTAGTAATTTCAAACATGAGTCTACTTTATATTTATCAACATACAATATAGTTTAGAAATTATCACGCTAAGGGAAAAAATTCATTTTTAACAGATTTTATTCATCCTTCATGTTCACATTTAATTTTATTAAACTAATATTCATGTTTTCTACTACCTTTATTGAAAATAATTGTACCTTCCTATATAATTATAGATGAGGTATCTTCTAAATATATTGTACATGGAATTTTTCATTTTCTTCCACTAAAATTTCTAGCACATTAACCTTACATGATTTTTCCTCAATATGAGTATCTCTAATATTCATTGGAAAATTCAAAAATTTTATAAGTGCGTTAATTACTTCACCAAAAAAAGCATGATTTAGTCATAAACATTCCTCCTCAATTAATATTCAATTAAATATTATATTTTCATTGAAAATTGTAATATATTCTTCCATTGATTTAACAATGTTTTTTAAATAATTTCAAAATTTTTATTTTTTATGTATTACATCATCCAAATTATTAATCCCCCCATAAAGTGGTTGTTTTTATTCAATAATCTCCTTCAAAAAACATATTATATATAAAACTACATTAATAGGAACATTCTTCATATATCATTGAAATTCTGAGTATGTGCCTTCAAATTTTAAAATAGAATAATCATCCTTAAACTCTAAATAGATTGATCTATTTTCCTTAAAATGGTTAATTTTAACTAAATTGAAAAAAATAGAACTCATACTTCTATAATTCTTTAAAATTTTCCTTAATCTCTTTTCTTCCCTATTCATCCTACATTTCAGAGTCTTATCATAGATCATTATATCTCCTTCAATAGAATTAGATAGTATGTATTCCATGTATGGAACATAATAATCAACATCAAATATATAGATCGTTATTTTAAAGACCCAGAAATTCCGTTGATTTTTTTTAAATACATGAGAATTTTATGAGTCCGCAAAAATTGACGGCGCATGATTCCGAGGCCTGGTGTGCACGAAATCAATTTCGGGAGTTTTATTTGGGTACGTTTAGTAAACGTATGAGCATGTTTTTATAATTTTTGAACTGGTGCTCAGAATTAAAATCTGAGGACACTATTGAACTCGCAGCGCTGTTATTCACTTATGGAGACTTTCACTTTGATGACAGTGAGTCGAGAATAAAAGATAGTTTTTGGGGTTTTTAGAGATTGAATTATATAAAAATAAAGTGTGTTTCTTTATTTTTATTTAATGGTTAAAATCTCCTCATGTAAGTTGGAGGTGGGACCACCACACCTTAACCTACCATGAGAGGTTATGGTGGTTGGGCCCACCCGAACCTAACCTCCCAGGAGAGGTAATGACATGGGGAACACACGGGGCTAAACTCACCTATTGATGGCGGGAACGGAAAACCTCTCAACTCCCCTCATTAATGAGGGAGAGTTTCTCCACACCCTCCCTCCTTTATGGTGCCACCTTCCCTTTAATTAAATTATGGAAATCCTCAACATTAAGTAGGTGGAGCCAATTAATTTATTTAACCGTTTTGAATTCTATGCCAACGAAATAATAGATAAACCTATATATTATTATTTTCGTTGGAATCTTGGTGGAAACTTGGGAGAAGAGGGAAGAACTCTCCCAACGAAGAATGAAGAACGCTAACCCTCTTCAACTTCTTCCTCAGAGCTTCTACCGACGTGGGGCGTCTTCAACTATCCTACCCTCTACATCATTGTCAATGAGTTGACACTACTCAGGATTGGAAGCATGCAACGGACGCGACGAATGATGATCTTCTTTGTCTATGTTTTGTGACTCTGTCAAAAAATGACGAACAACGAACAAGGGTAGTGTGTTTTTACAAGTTGATACTTTTTTTCAATCATCTTCAATAGTTGGAAAGGAATTGTTTATGGGTGGGTTTTTGTTCATATTCTTACTTCTTGATGAGCTACTTGATACCACCCTAAATGCGGAGGGTGCGGGCTAAACCAACATGGACCAACGCCTCCGTCGTTCTTGTTTGAGATGATCTTCAGCATGGTGATGAGGCGATAGAACGCTGAAGGTGGCGATGAAAAAGGTCCTGCTACCTGTGGCCTACGTAAACAAAGCTACCCCCGCAGCACTTCGGTGCTTCGTGCCGAACCACGACCCTCTGGCCGAGCCACCACGGTCGTACCTCCGCCGGCCCGTGCCACCCGGCTTCCAGCCGCCGGTCCGCCTGTCGCCCTGCTCAGTCACCCGTCGGGCCGCCTGGCGCCCCGCATGGCCGCCCGCCAGCCTGCCCGGCTCTCTGTCTGACCTCCTTCCGGCCTGCCTGGCCGCCCGCTGCCCCGCCTGGCACCCCGCCCGGCCGCCTGCTGCCCTACCCGGCTGCCTCCTGGCTGCCTACCGGTCGCCACGTGACCGAACCAGAGCCCTGGATGTGCTGGCCTCCCGAGCTGGCCTGAGCCCCCCCTCGCGGTGCCCTGGCCAAACCGGACCAACCACGCCCTTTGGGCCGAGCCACACCGGGCTGCACCCTCACAACGCTTCGAGCAGAACCGACCCCGAGTCCGGGCCGAATTGGCCATGCAGCCTGGTGGGCTGGGCCCAATGGGCCATGCTGAACCTAAGATGCTGGCCCACCCAATGGGCTGGGACAGTCCCAACAGGTTTGAGTGGGTTGACCCAGATAGGGTTAGTGGAGACTAAGTTCGGACGGGTCGGTCCGATCGGGTTGGTCCGAACCTAGGCCCACTACTGCCCCTTTACTTTATTTGGCCATAATATTGGCACTGGATGTCCGTTTGATGATCCATCGGTGGCACTGGTAATATTGAAGTGATACGGTCCCTTTGAGTATACTCCACTGGAGTTTGGGGTTTAGTTGAGTTATGGTCAGGTTGGATCGTGCAGGAATCCAACCAGGCCCCCGGGACTAAAAGGCTAGTAACTCACAGACCGAGCATCCTATTGACGCACCGTATATTGTGTTGAGACCCCTATGATGTGGCAGACCATTGAGATACTTCTACATGGGACTTCATGACAGTTGGAGTATCGACCAGTAGCTCTTGGAACAGATCCTTTCGGTGATGAGCGAGCAGAGTGCAGAGACTTAGTAGTTGGCTAAGACCTGACGAATGTTGATCGATTCGACTCGGAGTTAGTAGACTATCCCAGTGGGGAGTGTCTTGGTGTCGTGGAAACCCATAGTGGAGTAGAACCTTGTTGTGGCGTCAGAACTGTGGTACTCTACATGAGGAGTACCTCTTCAAGCTACTAGGGGGAGCGCCTTGGTGACACGGTAGACCCACAGTGGGGAGCGCCTCTGTGTGATGTAGTAGACCCAAGGTTCTTGGCTAGATAAGTACCTCAATAGTTAAGGTTAGTGTGAAGTGCCTTGGTGTCACGGCAGGACCACTGTACTTGATTGAGAAGAAGTTCTCCAGCAGTCTTGGTTTCGATAATAAAAATCCTGGTTTGAGAAGAGTCAGTAACTTTTGTGTTTTCTTCATGATTGAGATGGATTACTTGATAACTTAGGTATATGTATGGAAATATACCTAAGTAGGGTTATCTGTTGATTTCATACATTTTGGTATATCATTGTTGAATTTTGTGAGACCTTGAGGGTCTCTGGGTCCCTATAGAGTATCGTTATACTCATCCCTGCATGGGCTATGCCCACACCTCGTTGTGTTGGTTGTAGATGACAGATAGTGCTGACTGAGGTTGAGAGTACCAGGATTGGACGGTACCTGGAGGTGGACCACATGACGTGTTGGTACATGGAGAATACTGACAGGCGTGAAGTACTGAGGAGGCTATATGTACATACCCTTCAGGTATGATCCATGGTGGATGATCCATGAGCTGCTTTTCATATTTTAGTTGTTTTTTCCTTTTTAGTTGTACTTGTACCTTCCTGTTCGGCTTGTATTCCAGCCCGTTTACATTCAGTACTCTGTTTTGGTTATACAGTTTCCTCAGTGTTTCATATCCAGCTGTGTGCTCTGTTTTGTGTTTTTAAACTTTATAAAGGCAATGTCTTCCCAGTTTTAGGGAATTACACCTTTAGTTCTAGTCTCCAGCCCCTGGGCTATGGAAGGCGGGCTTGGGGTAGTCATGGCATGGGACCCAAGGTACGAGTCATGACAAATTGTTATTAGAGGAGTTGGTTCTACAGCAAGACTTAGGACTCTGATCTTTTCTATGAAGCAATAGTGTTATGGGTACTGAGTGTGGTTTTCAGTTTATGGAGTCCAGTGTTGGTGTGGTGGCCGAAGTATCCATACACCAGGACCCTGAATACTGATTCCTGACTTAGTACATGAAAAAACAGATTACGTGTTTGTTTTCAAAAGTTTTCTTTATGTCATCTCAACCAGGTCAGCTCACTAGGTATAATCTTTAACCATGTCACATCTGTTTCCTTCAGGATGCCTCCCCGCAGATGACTAGTGAGGGTCCCAAGAGTTATACGTATAGATATCCAACTGAGCAACAAGGACCCGGTACAGGGCCCTCTTCCAGTGGAGGCACCAGCGATACCCCTACCCATTGGGCCACCGATGCCACCAGCCCCAACAGAAGATGATGCACACCACATGAGCGTGTTGCATGAGTTCTAACGCCAGAGGCCACCCAGGTTCATGGGAGATATGGACCCAGAGGTGGATGAGGATTGGCTGGAGGATATGGTGAGATTTTTATGACTGTTAGGGACACTAGCTGACTTGATGGTGATTCTTGTTGCCAACCTTCTACAGGAAGTAGTGGGCATATGGTGGAGCTTGATGCTCCAGGTCCATGAAGAGATGACGCTTATCTAGGAAGACTTAGAGAGCCTCTTTCGAAGGGAGTTTGTTCTAGTGACTCTTCACATAGTGTGCATACATGAGCTACTTCATCTGCAGCAGGGCAGCATGACTGTAGCTCAGTACTCAATGAGGTTCACCGACCTCTCACGCTACTCCGCCGATATGGGGTGGGACCCATTCTTCAGGGAACAAACCTTCGAGTAGGGGATCAGGCGAGAGATCCGGGCTTTGATGATCTCCCTCAGCATCCCAACATAGGTAGGGGTGTTGGAGCGAGCCCTCCTACTGGAGAGGTTCCTTGCTGAGCAGTCTCCAACAGCGAGATCCACCACCAGTTGACAAGTAGCGAAGTCTTATGTAGCTGGTAGCAGGCAGATGTCGCAGAGGTCTAAGAGGTCCAGACCTATAGGTGGATGACCGCGTGACTTTGGATCATTTGTGCGGGGAACTTGGAGTTGAGACAGACCTTCTTGGAGCGGGCATTGTTACTCATGTGGTGGGCAAGGTCACATGGCTCACGACTGTCTGACCCACCGTTCAAATGATCAGCAGACTGTCAAAGGACCGCCCATGCAGAGGCAAAGATTCGATCGAGGCGGTCCATAGGGAGCATGCAGACATGGAATAGGAGTTGGTCATGCAGATGGATGTGGATGACGTTTTGAGGTGTTACCGCCACCACCACCTAGAGGTCCACCTCGACTGTAGGAAGTAGGTGGACAGGGGAGAGCTCAGCTCTAGGCAGCTAAGGCCTACGATCATGTAACTCCAGAGATGATTCGAGGTACGATCTGTGTCTACTCCACCATAGCTGTAGTTCTTATAGACACAGGTGCTAGTCACTCTTTCATTGCCACTTCCCTCATTTGGAGCTCGGAGATTCTGACAGAGTCATTGGCTCGATCCTTACATCTAGAGACTCCTATGGGAGAAGACTCAATGATTATGCACTGGTTACGGTAGTGTGATCATAGTCTAGGAGCTGAGAGCTTTGGCTAAGATCTCCTCATAGCGGTGTCAAGGCCTTACAACGTCATCTTGGATATGGACTGGTTATCTACAGTCCATGCTCAGATAGACTGTATTTGGCGCAAAGTGTGGTGTGTCTGCACTGATGAGAACAAGTTTACCTTCACCGGCGAGAAGGGAGCCTTTGAAACATAGGATGGACTTACTCGAAGGAGGGTGCAGGCGATCACTCATCATTTGGCTTGTCTTACCCTCTGAGCAGTTGATGTGGAGAGTCTGAGCTATCCTGTAGTGGTGGACCAGTACGTGGATGATTTCCCTAACAATGTTCTAGGACTACCTCATCGCAGAGAGGTGGACCTATACATTGACATGTACCATGGGAAGACACCTATATCTACACCAGCATATTAGATGGATACCGTGGAGCTTCGCGATCTGCGGGTATAGATAGAGGACTTGCCGGAGAAGGGATTCATCCAGCCCAGTGTTTCTCCCTAGGCAGCCCCGATTCTGTTTGCCAAGAAGGCATATGGAAGCATGGGGCTTTGTGTTTACTACTGTCACGTGAACCAGGTGACCGTGAAGAAAAAGTACCCACTCTCGAGGATTGAAGACCTATTTGATCAGCTGAAGGGAGCGTGGTGGTTCTCGAAGATAGACCTCAGATCAGACTATCATCAGCTTAGATTTCAAGATGAGGATGTGCAGAAAACAGCCTTTAGTTGTCAGTATAGCCACTACGAGTTCTTGGTTATGCCTTTCGGAGTAACCAACACTCCAGCAGTGTTCATGGGACTCATGAACATGATATTCTATCCATACCTCGATCACTTTTTCATAGTCTTCATCGACGACATACTGATATACTCAACTACTAAGGAGGATCATGCCTACCATTTGAGGGTAGTACTGGACACACTCCGAGAGCACCCTCTTTATGGTAAGATCTAAAAGTGACAGTTTTGGATCAGAGAGGTTTACATTTTGGGACACATCATCGCAGAGGCTATATTTGCAGTGGATCCAGCGAAGATTGAGGTGGTACTTTCTTGGGATCCACCCAGGAGTTTGACAGAGGTACGTAGATTCCTAGGTTTTGCTGGATATTACCAAAGGGTCGTACCAGACATCTCCAGAGTTGCATCACCACTATCAGCCTTGACGAAGAAAGGGAAACCCTTCTAGTGGTTGGATAGATGTCAGCATAAATTTCAAGAGCTGAGGCAGAGGCTGACTAGTGCCCCCATCTTGAGGCTTCCAAAGGAAGGCATATGATACGTAGACTACTGCGACGCATTAGGGACCAGACTCAGGTGTGTCCTGATGCAGAAGCGAGCTGTGATCACGTATGGTTCTCAGCAGGTGAGACAACATGAGCATAACTACGCTACCCATGACCTGGAGTTAACACTAGTGGTCTTCTCCTTGAAGATTTGGTTACACTATCTGATGGGAGAATATTTACCATGTACTCTGATCACATTGTCTCAGGTATATCTTCTCTCAGAAGGACCTGAACCAGAGACAACGGTGATGGCTTGAGTTCCTCTAAGACTATGACTTAGAGATAGTCTATACTCCTGGAAAGGGGAATGTTGTAGCATATGCACTCAGTATGAGATTTGGTATACAGCTTCTAGGCGAGGCGATAGAGCAGTTGGCTGCCTTACAGATATCCTTTGTGGATAGAGATGGAGTAGCCTTTCTTCAGTATCTTACCGTCACTCTCCCACTTCTTCAGTGATTCAATGAAGCACAATATGGGGATTCCAACTACGATACATGGCGTACTCATATATCCATAGGGTAGGCACCTAATGGATTATATGAAGGTGGAGAGCATGTCATCCTCTTCAGAGGACGTACTATGGTACCAGTTTCACTTCAAGAGGAAGTGTTGAGGGAGTTCCACACTTCCCCTTTAGCAGTACATCTAGGAGTGGTGAAGATGTACCAAGACCTTTGACAACAGCACTACTGGCCAGGTATGATAAAAGGCAGTAGTGGAGTTTGTCACTTGATGCCTCACTTTTCTACAAGTGAATATGGAGCATCAGGTACCAACAAGCTTGGTTTAGTCTTTAGAGTTCCAGAGTGGATGTGGGATGAGATATCCATGGACTTTGTGAAAAGAATTCCAAATACATCCAGGGGTCACGACTCGATTTGGTTGATCATTTCTTGACTCACGAAGTTGGGCCACTTCCTACCGATCAGAGATAAAGGTTCATTATAGAGCTTGGAATGACTCTATGTGCAGGAGATTGTTAGGATACTTGGAGTACCTTCATCTATTTTCTCCAATCATGACGCAACTTCGTCTGAGCACCACCTTCCATCCTTAGACGGATAGTCGAATTGAGAAGACCATTCAGACCCTCGAGGATATGATGCGTTCTTGTGTCCTCGACTTTGGTCGTAGCTGGTAGGATCACTTACCTTTGATGGAGTTTTTATACAATAGCAGTTATCACTCCACCATAGGGATGGCGCCTTTTGAGGCATTATACAGACGACCGTGCAGATCACCTTTGTACAGAACTGACCCTGGGGAGTTAGCACTAGTGGGACCAAAGATGGTACGGGCTATCACGGAGAAGTTGTAGATCATCTAGAAGAAGAAGGAGACTACATAGAGCACATAGAAGTCATATGCTGACAGGAGATGGACACCTCTAGAATTCGAGGTTGGTGACCACGCCTTTCTACAGGTCTCACCAAGACGAGGACTATAGAGATTTGGCCGACGCGTCAAGTTATCTCTGAGGTTCATCGGACCTTTTCAGGTTCTCAGTAGAGTTGGCAAGGTGGATTACTGCTTAGCTCTTCCACCTCAGTTGCACCTGGTGCCCGACGTGTTCCACGTATCTCAGATGAGGAGATTCATGCATGACCCTTCTTACATCATTGACCCTGGAGATCTGGTTGTCGACAATGGGGTGACTTTCATAGAGGTTCCAGTGGAGATTGAGGTTCGACAGGAGTGGGTCCTATGTGGACAGTCGATAACTATGGTGCGCGTTTGTTGACAGCACGGGAACCTCTAGGAGAGTACATGGGAGTGGGAGGCTCAGATCCATGCTCAGTTCCCCCACATGTTCCCTTAGTACTATTTGTAGCTTACGGGGATGTAAGGCCCTGTGGTGGGGAGAATTTAAAGACCTAGAAAATCTGTGTATATTTTTTAAAAAAATACATGGGAATTTTACAGGTCCGCAAAAATTAACGGCATGTGATTCCAAGTCCCGGTGTGCCTGGAATCAATTTATGAAGTTTTGTTCCGGTACGTTCAGTAAACGTACGAGCAGGTTTTTATAACGTTTGAACCGGTGCTCAGAATTGAAATATGAGGATACCGTTGAACCAATAGTGCCGATATTTTCTTAAGGAGACTTTCACTTCGACAACAATGAGTCGAGAATGAAAGATAGTTTTTGGGGTTTTTAGAGATTAAATTAAATAAAAATAATGTGTGTGGATTTATTTTTATTTGACGATTAATATATCCTCACTGAAGTTGGAGGTGGTACCAACACACCTTAACCTCTCATGAGAGGTTATAGTGGTGGGGCCCACCTGAACATAACCTCACGTGAGAGGTTATGACGTGGGGACTACATGAGGCTAAACTCTCCTATTAATAGAGGGAGCAGATAACCTCTCAACTCCCCTCATTAATGAGGGAGAGTTTCTCCAAACCCCCCCTTTTTATGGTTCCACCTTCCATTTAATTAAAATTTTCCAATCCTCCACTTTAATTAGGTGGAGCCAATTAATTAATTTCACCTTTTTGAATTATGATCCAATTAAATAATAGATAAACCTATCTATTATTATTTTCTTTGGAATCTTGGTGGAAACATGGGAGAAGAGGGAAGAACTCCCCCAATGAAGAATGAAGAACGCCGACCTTCTTTGACTTCTTCCTTGGAGCTTCTACCGACGTGGGATGTCTTCAACCGAACTACCCTCCGCATCATCATCAACAAGCAGACACAGCTCGGGATTGGAAGCATGCAGCCGACACAGCTCGGCGTTCAGGTGCTTCGGGCTGAACCACGACCCTTCGGTCGAGCCACCATGGCTGCACGGCCACCAACCCCTGCCACCCGGCTCCTGGACGATGACCCCCCTGGCCGCGCCCTGCCTGGCCGCCCGCCGGCCCACTCGACGCCCTGCCCGGTCATCGCCCGACCGAACCAGAGCCCTATTAGAGCCAGCCCCTCATGCCCCCACCCGTAGATCCCTGTCCAAACCGGCCTTACTATGCCCTCCGGGTCGAGCCACGCCAAGCCGCACCCTCGCAGCGCTCTGGGCCGAACCAGCCCCGGGTTTGGGCCGAGCCGCCCACGCGGCCCGCTGAGCTGGGCCCAGCGGGCCGGGCCAAAACTAACAGGTTGGCCCAACCAATGGGTCGGGACAAACCCAATAGGTATAACTGGGTCGACCCAGACCGAGTCGGCCCAGACTAAGTCGGGTCGGGTCGGTTCGACCGGGTCAGACTGGACCCGGGACCACTACTTCCCCTTTAATTTGTTTGGCCATAACTTTGGCACCGAACGTCCATTTGAAGATCCTTCAGCAGAACCGGTAATAATGAAGTGAGATGGTCCCTTTGAGTATAAACCACTAGAGTTCAGGGTTTAGTTGATTTACAGTTAGGTTGGATCGTGCACGAATCCAACCGGGCACCTGAGACTAAAAGGCTAGTAACTCACTAACCGGTCGTCCGATTGACGCCTCGTCTGTTGCGTTGAAACCCCTATGACATGGCAGACCTTTGAGATACTTATATGTGGGAATTTGTGATAGTTGTAGAACTGACCAGTATCTCATGGAGCGGATCCTTCCGGTGACGAGCGAGCAGAGTGCGGAGACCTAGTAGCTGGCTGAGACCTGATGACTACTAACCGATTCGACTTGGAGTGAATTGACTAGCCCAGTGGGGAGCGCCTTGGTGTCGTGGCAGACCCATGGTGGAGGAGCGCCTGGTTGTGGTGGAAGACCCACAATACTCGATAGGAGGAGTACCTCTACAGGCTATTAAGGGGAGTGCCTTGGTGACGCGGGAGACCCGCGGTGGGGAGCGCCTCTATGTGACACAACAGACCCATGGTACTCGATTGGAGGAGTACCTCAGTAGTTCAAGGTTAGTGGGAAGCAATTTGGTGTCTTGGCAGGGCCACTGTACTCAATTGAGCAGGAGTTCTCCAGCATCCATGGTTTTGATAATAAAAATCATGGTTTGAGCTGAGTCAGTAACTTTTGTGTTTTCCTCATGATGGAGATGGATTACTTGATAACTTAGGTATATGTATCGGCATATACCTTTGTGGGGTTATCTGTTGATTTAATACTTTTTGGAATATCCTTTTTGTATTTTGTGAGACCTTGAGGGTCTCAGGGTCCCTACTAAGTATCGTTATACTCACCCCTTCACGGGTTATGCCCTCACCTCGTTGTGTTGGTTGTAGATGACAGACGACGCTAACTGAGACTGAGAGTACCAGGACTGGACGGTACCCGAAGGTGGACCAGATGATGTGTCAGTACACAAATGAGACTGATAGGAGTGGAGTGCTGAGGAGGCTATCTGTACCTACCCTTCAGGTAGGACCCATGGTGGGTGATCAAGGAGATACTTTTCACCTTTCATCTATTTTTCCCTTTTCAGTCATACTTGTACTTTCACGTTGGGCTTGTATTCTAGCCCCTTTACATTGTGCACTCTCTTTTGGTTATACAGTTTTCTCAGTGTTTTGTATCCATCTGTGTGCTGTGTTGTGTGTGTTTAAACTTTATAAAGGAAATTCCTTCCAAGTTTTAGATAATTACACCTTTGGTGCTAATCGCCATCCCCTGGCCTATGGAAGGCGGGTTTGGGGTAGTCACAACACGGGCCCCAAGGTACTGGTCATGACAATAATAAACATGAAAAATCAGTTTGGGATAGAAATAATTGATCTAATTAGATAAAGAACTATGCAGTTATACTACATATAGTTCTTATATATACCATTCAGGGACACTATGTGGGGAGGGTAAATTATTTTACCCACATTTTACTAAGTTTATAAATTCTTTCCAATTATCCCATTTGTCACATAAACCTTTTCCTGGATAGGAGTAATGGATATAATATTTTCTCTCAATAATAACATAAAAATATAATGAATACAATATATGAAATATCAGCACAAAAATATTTTACGATGTTCAAAATCTATGAGAGATCCAACTTTGTGTCATGATTATCTTATTTTAATTTCATATATTTTCTTATCACTAAAATTACAGTGATTACAAGTGCCTAAAAATTTGAACATAATTTTCAGGTAGGTATCACAAAATTTCTATATATGAAGTTTTTTATACTAACACCACTAGATCTTACATGGAATTTATTATACTAGAACCACTATTTCTTAAAATTTTCTTTAAAAAAATAAAAAAATATACTCTAGTTAGATAAGGGATGTAATAACATCAAATTGAATATGATATTCTCCCCCAGACGATACATCTTTGACTTCCAAAGTAATAAAAAATTTATTCCATGATTATCAATCCAGCTATACCGTCTCTCTGCTAGATTATTATCAATTATTAATATTATATTACTCAACACTTCCTTCATCCAAAATTTCAGAATGATCAGGTAGATACAACTTGTATTAATGATGTTATTAGACTCAATGAAATGTTTTCAAGGGATACAAAAAATTATCTTATATGAAATAAAAAAATAAAAAAATATGAATATCAGTTTGATTAATTCAATAGGCACTTCATGAATATGTGATATAATGCATGGTGTGATAATTGAGAATAAATATTAGCATATGAACTATTTTCTATTTATTATTTCATTTTGTATATCAACTTATTTATTCAATTTTTCTATTTTATCCATGAAATATATTATATTTATAAAATTAAAAATCACATAGTTTCCTTGGGCGTCTTATAGAAATGATGTTGTGTTACATGATCCTATTCATGTTTATTATATCATACATGACTTCCCCATTTAACAGTTTGTACCTGTTTCAACCAATGATATGATCCAATCCATAAACCTTCTCTAAATCAAATTTCTTTCTTGAAATTACATCACATAAATAGTATACATGGATCATCAAATTCTTCATGTGGTAATATTATAAAATCTAATGTATCCATTTTCACATATATCAGAGTTGTATGCGTATCTATCGCATGTGCATCATTCCAAAGATAACTCAATGTGAAGAGAGAGAGAGATGATGATGACCTCTCCAGTCCCACCTCCAATAGGACCGGGGTTGGAGACTAACATTGATGTTATAAAATCTCAATGTATAAGAGGGAATGCTCCCTATAAATGAAAAATAGTGAGGAAATGTCATAAAAATCTCTAAATAAATCAAGAAGACAATATAATGGTAAAATAAAGACCATACCACAATACATAAATATTTTAAAAATGATACATATAAAATTCTACAAAGTAAATAGAAAAATACATGTCTATTAAAGTGACTCAATAGAAACACCAACCCATCTAGTAATGTCCAACTCGGTCCCCAAATTCCTTCAAGAAACCTGAAAATCATTTTAAATACATAGGGTGATCATAAAAGGTATACTAAGTAGGGACATAATCAAGGACTCACGTGTACATGTTAAAATATTGTTCTAATGTACCAGTAAAAAAAATTAAAGAACCAACAAAAATCAATATAGTTCATCTAGCCAAACTCAGACTCACCATAGACTGATCACTAAATCACACATCAAATATAATAATATATAATCGAGACCACAAGAAATCAAGGATCCCTACTACCACTTTCAAACTAATTTTCATTTCCCACAATCCAAATTAGAACATCCTATGATTACATATGTTATACACATATCATGCCACATCACATCCTGCCTACAAACACGAAGCCCACACATCACATCACATCTCTCCCATAGACACCTGAACCATACATCATGTCACATCTCTCTTGTAGAAACCCAGTCCATAAATCACATCACATCACAAGTAGAAGTAAATTAGTTCAGTACCAAGAATGTTAAGGACATCAAACTCTTTCCCTCCGCCTACCACACTTGAACTCAACCACATATCACATCACACAACATCATGTCTCTCCTGTAGACACATGGGAAAACACATCATATCCAACTCGAACACACTTGGTCCCTCATATCAATGTTGGGTAATATCAATCCCCATCCCTTATCACTAATATTGATGGGAGATCAGGGAAATAGTGGTATCCATCAATATGTATCACTACCATCCAATATGTTTGGGAATGTAATCATAACACATCACCTCTAAGAATTGGTAATTTTATCCAACTTCTATGGGGTGAATATAAAATAACATAAACTTACATGATATATAGATAGAACTAAATACCCAAACTATGGGTTCACTTGAACAAAACTAACATACACCACATCTCTGCCACATACCACACATCAAAGATCAAAACCACTACAACCACTATATGCATCACACCCCACAACCACTAAAAATCCAAAACATTACAGTTTCAGCATATATGTTTCACCACTTTTATTTGTTATCCATCTCATTTCATATTTTGATACTCATTATTTCATTAAATTCAGTTTAATTCAATTATAAGACATCCATTTCCATTCTACTTTTTTTATTTAACATCATATTTTAATTCATATATCACCATTTTTCATCCCAAGGCTAACTAGGGAACTAATTTTACCAAACAAAACATATACTAGCCCAAATCACACAACCACCGCCACAACAGCAGACATCCACTATCATTGTAGAGTCGCATACCCAAGAAATATCACAACACAACTGTTTTATATAATGTTTTCACCACATACCACAATAAATCCACTACCCCAGAACCATTATGATGCAACCACTGTACCACAATCCCTACACCGCAACCACTAAGATATTCTCATTAAGACACAACCACTGTGCCAAAACCACAGTTCCACAACCACTACACCACAACCACTACACCACAACCACAGTTTCAAAACCACTGCTCCACGATGCCACTACCACTATGGAACAACCTTATTGCACCACATCACGCAACTACCCACATCACATCCTTGATAACCAACATCCACACGCCATACCCAAACACTACACATCCTAGTCGAATACATCCATCACTATAGTATATCTCAAACAACATAGTAAAACAAAACAATAGAAGCATACAAAACATCACAAAAACTGACTTCTATGATTATTTAGGGTAATTAGAACATATGTTATTTATTTAGATTGTGTATTATTACACAAACCAAAATCTATTGGAAACCAGTTTTTGGAAAAATATAATTTCTTTAACATTTTATTCAAGGTGAGATCACAAAAAAACACATCAAGGGTCATTAGAACATAAAAAATATATTGTAAACAAGCCCCTATCAACCATTATAATAAAAATTAAAATATGAATGCATAAAAATATAAAAACTATCTTCCAAAATAGTAAAGAATCCAATAAGTACTCATAACAATCAATTTTATACATTCTAATTAATTATATCATTATTGATGACCTGTATTATCCACCAAATGGGAAAAAACCATGAAGATATCACACATAGAACATAAAATCAAGACAACAAGGATTTACACCTCAAGGAATCATTCTCACCTCATTATGCACTATAGGGAACAAAAGAAACTGCCCAGAAACAACTACTACATAAATAACCCGTGGATTAACCTATGTTATACCAAATGGTATTCAAAAATACAACCCATACACACCATAACCATAACCTCACCAGCACAGTGGATCTATAACGAATAACATAAGAAAACCCATGAGAAAGAAAGGAGAACTCCCTAAGGATCACCAAAAAGCATCCACCAGAATCAATAGATCAACTAAAGAGGAAGATTTATAGGGGATATACTCGAGGTAGATAGGTTTCATTTGGTATTATGAAGAGATAGTGGTATGAACGAATGAAAATATAATCTTCCACACAAGGGAAAAAATTACATGTAACCCAACACTTCACCTCCTATAACCCATTCATGATGTAAATTCCCATTTTCCCAAATTAGGATGAAATTTACATCACCTCGAATCGAATTAATTACATGTTCTAAATTGAACATTCATAACATGGATCCATTTCATACTGCACACCTTAGCTGAAAAAAATCTATGAATTAGAGGACATCAAAATAAATTAATCACCAATTCACATCTTTTAACCCATTCATGACGTGAGTATCCCATAAAACCTCTACTGCACCTCCAAACACCAAAAAACATCCTCTAGCCTCCTCTGAAACACCACCACCACCTAAAACTATAAAATTAATCGATTAGGAAGGCACATAACAATACATTAGATTCATCTGAAGATATTCTTTCCCCCGAGAATCCATGTCCAATCATAGATGAAAATGGGTCTAAAACCCACATAATGAGACTCCTCTCAAGGACATTGTTACTCATCAATGCTTCAACTAACCAAACACACAAACCAAAACACCCACAAAGAACACTATTAATCTATATAAAAATAGCACACCAAGCACTACACACTATCATCCAATCTTAGACTCAATCACCACATTTTCATATAACTATAATAAACATAACACAATGGAAACCAAACACTACCATAGCCAATGCACTGTACCACAACAATCAAATAAATTTGGGATTTCCATCCTTGAATTCAAGATACTATCCACTATAGGTAGAAATGACTCACTCGTATGGGTTCAATCACATCGTAGTATAATGTGTATCGATTAAGATTTAGGTCTTCCCCCTATTAATATGTCATAGGTTTTTTTACATATCACAAATTAAGGGAAAAAAGACATATCATAACATAGAATGGTATGAACATCACACCACAATAAAAATTTATCAAAGAAAAATTAACATAGATCTAGGTACTTGGTATTAATCTTCATCTCTCACTCCCATGTACTCTCCTCCGAGACACCGTTCCTTAGTAATGGTTCACCAATTAAGAAAATTATCTTTAAAATTATAGATCTCTACTTTACACTCAACAAACAACACATAATCCTAAATATCAAACTCCGTCTAGTTAGTGGTTTGGGTTTCATCATGAAGATACTAAATAATCTGGGACACTGGGATGATTTCATGGATCCACCCTTACCATAGTGGAAACACCAACTGATATTCCACCTCTCCAACATGACCCAAAAAATAAAAGGTTCCAACAAACCTAGGAGAATTCTTACTCCAACTTCCAATACTACACTAACCAAACTTAGTGGAGACTCTAAAAAACCCATGGTCTCTAACCTTGAACTACAATGTCTTCCACCTACGATCATCATAATCCTTATTATGGTCCTTCACTTCCCTTTTCCACTCAAAATCCAACTGGATCTTCTCATTTGTTCTCTAGACCACATTAAGAACATGAAATTCCAACTCCCCAACTTCCTTCTAGAAAAATAAAAAATGTCATAGTCACCCGTTAAATCCCTTAAAGGGATCCATACTAATGGATGAGTGACATATATTGTTGTATGAAAACTCAACCAACAATAGGTGTCATACCAAAGTTCCACCAAAGTCTAAGACATATTACCATAGCATATCCTTTACTTTCTAGATTTCATGCTCCATCATTCCATATATATGAGGGTAGAAGGAAGTGTTAAGGAACATCTATGAGCTAGAAGACTGTTCCAAAACCCTCTAGAATTTCTAGGTAAAATAAGGATCCCGATTAGAGATAATGGTATTTGGTACCTTGTGAAACCTAACCAAATGATTCATGTACCAGATAAATAAAAATATCCATGACACTTGACTCATGGATCACAAGTAAGTGATTTGATTTCATTAGTCAATCCACTATCACTCAAACTAAATCACATTCTCTTTGAGCATGGGGTATACCTATGATTATTTCCATAGATTCCCCCCCCCATTTACACTTGCGGATATCCTAGGAATAAAAAAACCTTGTACATGGTTTTCCACATTCACAATATGAAAAACCATACATTTTTCTTCAAACTCTGCTACTTATCATTTCATCCTTATCCACCAAAGTTTTCCCCTCAAGCTGTGATAAATCTTTGTTACACCAAGATATAACACTAATGGTGAGTTATGATACTCTTAATGAGCTCCCTCATACATCACCTTTAGGAACAAAACTTCTCTTAGAATAACACCCAGTGCTAACCATCCTCTGAACTTCCCTCATGATTATCACTATGGCTAACATGATCACAAATCACGTATGCCTTTGAGTCTCCCCATTGAGACTCCTCCACCTATCACATAAAAAATGACTCCGCTATCATATGATAAATACAACTTCATCCACTTATCTCCCCAACATCAAGACACATCACTAAAATATCCACCATTTCTTTCATACCGTCATTGAATTCCTTAGCCACATCCTCTCAGGACTTATGACTCAACACATCAGCAAATATAATCACCATATTTGGGGTGTAAGAGATCTCAAAATCATAATCCTATGGAAACTCATTCCACTTTCCCTAGTGTAGATTCAAAAAACATTGATAGAAAACATATATCATTCTATTATGGTCTGTGAAAACCATAAAACACTCGACATTGATGTAATATGGACACAAATTTAGAGTGAACACAATAGCTTAAAACTCAAGATCATGGGTGGCATAGTTACACTCATAGAGACATAACACACTAGAACTATAATAGATCACCACATTAAATTTCAGCAACACACATACCAATACCAGAAAATATGTGTCCTAGAAAACCTAATAAACATACCCTCTTTATGAAACCGAAGCACTTGATCACTGACATATTTCTCCTTCATGTAGTCAAATCCTTCCTTGAACTGATTTTCCCACAAACAAGCTTGTAAGTTCAGTTTCAATTCTACTATAGGTGATAAAACATGTGATAAATTAGGTAAAAACCTCCAAAAATAGACCATGATACTAAAGAAACTACTAAATGCTATGACACTTTTATGAGTTCCCCAATAAACAATTTCTTTGACCTTTGAAGGGTAAACAACCACACCATGCTGAGACAACACATTTATAAGGGAATAAACCTCTCATATCCAAAACACACATGTATACAGCATCTCATAAATATTGTGGTGTCGAATTACATGAATAAAACTCTTATATACTTTATATGAACCTCCTATCACTTCGAGTAGGCCAAGATATCATTAAAGAATATGATGGTGCATCAGTTATGGAAGTCACAGAACATGGAGTTCATAAACCCCATGAACACTACTGGTGTATTTGTATTACTAAATTGAAATATAGAAAACTCAAATTTCCCATACACGAATTTTATGGAAGTATTATAAACATCCTCACCATTCACCCACAACTGGTGATATCCATATGGATGGTAATACTTAGCAAACCATCTATCTCTAATCAACTAGTCAAAAAGATCATAAATCCACAAAAGATGTTAACAGTTATTAAACGTTAAATGATCCAACCTATATTTGTCTATAAAAAACATAAAACTACTATATACCTTCTTAGAGAAAAATGTTGGAGTACCCCCTGATGGAAAACTAGGTCGGATGAAACCTCTCTGCAATACATCATCCATCTACAACATCAAATCACACAACACTGTTTGAACTATCCAGTAGGGATCCATCGAGTTTAGATATATGTCCTTGGCTGTAACTCTATCCTAAACTCGATATCATATAAAGGTGGTAGTTCCATAACCTTATCTGGGAAAGCAACCAAGAGAATATCCATAACCCTAGTAACACCCATAAACTAATCTTCTACTGACATCTCCACTAACTATGAAATAAGTGGCTCCATATTCTTACCACCCAACTGATAACCATGCTTTCCAATGAGTACCACTCACGGGGCCTCCACATCAGAAAACAAAACACTTCTCTAAAAATAGTTGATGAATACATGAATTTTATATAACCAATTAATTCCATGGATAATAGCAGATTTTTTCCATAATAAGAAGAGGTCCCCCACTAATTGGTATTTCCCCATCACGAGTGTACATTACCTACAAATATTAAACAAGGAATATTAACCTCTAACTGATGTAGATAATAATAGGGGAGCTAGAAACCTCTCCACATCCTCTCCCATCATATGGACCAATGAATGAGAAAAAATCATTTTGAGTCTCCTAAATAAAACAAATCAAACACAAGGGTAGATGATAAACTGATCATACCTTGAAAACCCCCCAACTCTGATGGTGATTCTACCTCAAATGCTTGCATCTGACCACACCCAGATCCTCTAACTAATTTCATCCAACCTCCATGACCACACTTTTTCCTTGTCACCTTTTTATTGGGACCATCATTAGGATTCTCTTTTCCAACTATGAGTACAATTGGCTTCTGAACAACAAGTTTTGGTCCCTGTCCCTAGAAGTACCTTAGAGGGAACTACTTTTACTGAAAAGGGGCTTGACCACCCATCTAAAACTAATCTCCCTAAGTAGTTGGACATGAATACATGAAGTACCCATATCTCTAAAAAATATTTCATGTAAATGGGAAACCATCGAAGGGATCTCAGATACCACATGTCCCCGACAGAGAGGAAAGAACATGCCATGGTTGGTTCCCCACTGCATACACAATCATTGGGCGCAAAGCCTCATCTGGATGTCTTACTCTAAAATCATCATCTAGGAAAACATCTGGAGAAAAGTGAGGTAGGTTTGTAAACCTGATCCTAGGATCCTACACACTCAGACTCCCCCAATGAAGGGAGATTATCTCATGCCTCTTGGTTTCCCTCATTGTCGATGACATAAACTATTATTGGAATTCACACTAAATGTCTGGTCACAAAACTTATTCTTTATTTTGGTTTCCATGAAATAGTTTCAATCACTAATGCAAAGATCCCGATATCTATTTAACTACAAATGGTACTCAAAACATATCTTGTAATCTGATGAGGATGATAGAGATCTTGAGATCCTCTATCTAGTGTTCCATCTCCATATCTAAGACACTTACCTCATACAAGCATAAATTTTTCAGCTAAAAGGTATGAAAATATAGTTTCCATGCCTAAACCTCCTCTTTTGGGTAAATCCTTTGACAATCAACATGATTATCCTGATGGAGATCAACTTATTGAGGAACTCATGGATGAATAATCGGATCCATTCCTAAAAAATAAAACAACCTAATATGGGTAGGATAGAATTTTATCAAATCTTATTTATGTATTCATAATATTTTCCCAAAACACCATTTTTAGACATGAAAATAAACCCTACTAATTCACTCACATCTCTTAGATCTCTACTCCATTAGTAGGTATTCCTCACATAGTCATACAATAAGCTTAGAGATCATGATCTGGATCATGAGGGGACTTCATATCTCATGTCCTAGAATGTCTCCATGGCTTATGTGAGACACCAAGGTCAACTGGCAGTACTTTCATATCAAACCATAAGAAACTAACTATACCTAACTCTGAAATCCATCATATCTCTCAACCATCATCTTATGATAACACTTTGTTATGACCCCCTCCAAAAAATGATACCACAATGTGGAGAGAGAGAGAGAGCCGACAACCCCCGAGTCTGACCTCCATTAGTCCCAGGGTTGGATACTAGCACTAAAGGTATAAAAATATAATAGTATGGAAAGAATTACCCTTTATAAATGAGATAGTATCAGGAGATAGGATAAACAATCACCAAACCACTCCAATAGAAAATATATAGTAAACCAAAAAACCATCCCACAATACATGAATAAAGTATAATTGATACATATAAAATTCACCAAATTAAGTAGTAAAAGACATATCTATGATAGAAACTCAACAATAACTCCAACCCAGCTATTAAGTCTAGCTCAGTCCCCAATGTCCTCCTGGAAACCTGAAAATAATTTTATATAATTTGGTTGAGTATAAAAAGTATACTTAGTTAGGAAACAACTAAGTCCTCAAGTGCACATGGGAAAATAGAATGCTAATGAACTAGTGAAAGAAAAGTACAACCAATAAGCACCTATATAGGTAATCTAAACAAACCCATAATAAACATGGATTTCTCACCAAATGAAACATCCAATATAATAATATAGCAATGAGATGATAATAAATCATGGGGCTATACTATGACTTCCCCACTAATTTTCTAGTCTCATGACCCAGAATGAGATATCCAATACCCCCCAATCCTTCCACATATAACACACCACATTACATCCTTCCCATAGACACCTAGACTACACATCACATCACAGAAAATCACATCAAATATCACATGTTGTCACATTGATAACACATCACATTGAATCTCACCCGTAGACAACAGTTTCACAAAAAAAATAACATCACAACTAGAATTAGAGTACTAAGGTATCATGAATGTGAAGGAAATAAAGCCATTTCCTTCCGCTTACCATGAATGAAACCCAATACATATCATATCACACCACATCCTGTATCCCCTATAGACACCTGGGACAATACATAGAATCCCAAGTGAAAATACCTGGGAAATCACATCACTACTGGGTAATCACCAACACCAACCGTTTTCACTAATGTTGAAGGAAGAGCATGGGAGATGGGGTAGCTAGCCAGTTATATAACTAACACTATTAGATCCCAAACTATCATGGAGGTGCTTCTTTGTTTAGGTTTTTGGTTAAAATCCCTAAAATAGTAAATGATTTTTTTTATAAGGAATATGATGAGCATTGGGGGTGTACTGAGGGTTCAAGGTGTGAAATTGGAGGAAAATAGGGCATCTAGTGATGGTGGTATGGTTGGTTAACTATTATTACTAACTGTGCACCTGAACTATGAAACCTGGGATAGGTGGTGCAAGGTTGGTAAAAATGTGAATTAAAGGGGGCCAAAACCATATGGTCTTGTACAATGCCATCTCATATGGACTCCACATAGTTTCTCAAACTTTTCCAGACTTCCTCGAATACCGTGCGACCTTTGTCCATTTGGATAGAGGGTGTCACAGAGTTGGCACAGATTTTGGCCAACCATTCCACCAAACCATGTTCCTAATTAACAAAAAGTTGATTTCCCATATGTACCCATAGAGAATTATGAAATATTACTCTATTTACCTCCCATTCCACACTACATTATCAAGGGTTAAAAGAAATTCTCCCCAAGAATAGAATAGTTGATTCTCATTTGATTCTTGGTTGTTTGGAGTGTCGTTGGGAGTGAATCAAATATCAGTGTGAGTTTAAAACTCCTCTTTTTTATATTTTCTAGAATAAGGATTGCACAATAATTCTTCTCCTGATAAATATCTAATACCATATTTTTCTAGTATAATATAAGTTGGGGCTATGAAGGTTGATGGATTTCGGGTAACATGCTATGTTTTTTTCAACATTCATCTATGAACATGAGTTAGGTGGTCTATAAGTTATATCCCATAATCCTAATGTTTGATTTGGGTGTATGTGGTTGTGCATGGGTATTGTTATGATGTAAATTTTGTATTCTTTCTATGAAATGACTAATGGATTAAATTAATGATGAATTAAACCCACCATAATTATTGTGGTATTAGTGGAGGTTGAATAGACTAGAATAAAGTCCACCCATGTGGTGTTCCACATCCTTGTACATGGAATTAGATTACTAGATATGGAATTTGTAAGGTATGAGAAAGAAATTGTGATATGTATTTTTTTCATGTTAATATGGTCTTATGAGATAAAATTAAATAAATGTTTATTTAATTTTTGAATATGGAATAAGGGGGAATTTGGTCAATCTTGAATCAGTTAAATAGGTTTTGGAATTTAAATTGTAAACGTATAAATAGATTAATCAATCATGTGAACAATAATAAATGGTATGTGTAGAAAATTGGACAGATACTTCACTCCATAGGTTAGGCTAGACTAAGGCTTTAGGACCTACCCCTATATTTTATGGGTCAGGGTGTTGGACTAAGGCTCTATACCCCTAACAAATGTAAGTGGTATGGTTACTGAGACTAAGGATCTAATGAAATTGGTTATATATTATTTGTGAAATGATTATCCCTGTTACAAAAACATGACCCCCTTATGTGTGGTTTAGTTGACCAACATAGGCCAAGTCATGTTTAACATTTATGGGAAACACATGGAACTAATGATGAAAGTGGTTAATCTGATCTTGTTAATTTATGCAACCTGGCTCATTATTTATTAACAATCTTTTACAAACACTATTTTTTAGACAGGATATTTTTTAAACACTATTGGTGCTGGATTACTGAGTTGTACTCACACACTGCATGGTTCACCATTGGGTACCCAATCATACTTCATTGTTTTAGGTCAAGAAAAGTGCAAGGGCCCTTTTCTAGATGATTGATTTTGGGACCAGGGAAGTACATGGATGAGGGAACCATAATTGGTGTTATGAAAATTTTTGGGGATTCTCCTGCTTATATTTATTTTTGGTTCTCTTTGAAACTTGGCACTATACGATGTGGCATGGTATATTTACTATTTGGTTGTGGGGATGTACCCAATTTTGGGAAATGGATTGTGATTCATGTTTATTTTTTAGTCTATTTCTATTATATCTTATTTTATACATTGTATCTTACTCTGTTGTAGAGGGTATAGTCTCCCCACATGTCACATTACACCTTCGCTACTAGTTAGTATCATCTTCCCTATGGGGAGGTTTTCTTGAACTCCTATGATGAACTGACTTAGGGCACCAGCTGTAGTGTCACCCGATCCGAGGCATTGGAAAGTGGAATCTAAGCGGTTTTTTTTCTAGTTAATTATTTTATTTTGGATAGGTAGACCAGATATTATGATGTGTTAGTCCTTGTAAATAATCTTCTGCTTTGGAGTAGCTAACCCATGTACGGGGGGAAACCCAAGTACCCATTGTGGGATTGTTTTTCTTGATGTTCTTTACTAGAATTAAATATTATTTCACATTTTTTAATGCACATGTTTTGTGATGTTATTGTTTATTGAGATTTTATTCATGGCCCAATATGGAATGAGGTTTTTATATGTAATAATCATATTATGAACTTAGGGATATATGTGGCATGCATAATGTTAGGTGTAATAGTAAAACATGTTGATGTCTGGTGGAACGCCCCAACCCCAGTTACTCAGAGTCGGTGCATTATTACATAACATTTTCATGATCATAAGAAAGATCAAGTATCGAAAGACCAATTAGTTTAGTATCCTTGGAATAACTAGATACATTCATAAAGTTTACATTACATCATAAAATGAAAAACTACAACAACATGGTATCCATAGTCCACACTCTTGTCCCCTCATACTATCCCTGCAGGTCATTCATTAAATACCTTTTCACATCTTGGGAAAAATAAAACATAGAAAGGGGTGAGCTCAAATGCACAGTAAGGATAACAATATAGCGGAAACTTTCATAAATAATCATAAACATTTAAGGCAATGTATAACTAAAACAAAAGCCTTTTAAAACTTGAACTTCAGCATAATATGGCAGAAATAAAATGAAATTATGCCATATACTTATTCACATGGAAATTCTACTAGTCGAATGATCACATGCAATATCAATAACCACTTTCATAATGATGGAATGCATAATGCCAGACTATCATAACCACATAACCAAGGCCTCGTGCCAAGACTACAAATAAGATTTTGTCAAGGCCTTGTGCCAAGACACTAGTTTGTCTCATGAGACCTACCGATGCCTCGAGGAGCTATAGCGGGATCCACCCGTCACTTATTAAGTCTAATGCATTCCTCATATGAACAGGTTTAAACATAACATAAAAATTCGTATTAAAACTAGCATACGAAATGTCAATACTTTCTACATAAACCGTGAATGGTATAAAAATAACACATCCACAGTCAAAAATATCACAAAACCATTAATAAAATAAGTATGTCTTGTATCATAATAAATCAACTCCAAATAAACTTAAAATCTATCAAAGGATGTTGACATAGATGAAATCAAAACTCCTTTTAGAGAAATATATCTTTCTATTTTGAAATCATTTAAGAGTCGTATATTTATAAAATAAAACATTTTCTTTGAAAATATTATTATAATCTTGTAAGGGAAGCTTCGACAATTTTATAATGGTGTAAAATAGCCGCACCCGCCGTATAAGTTAAAAAACATTCTTACCTTAATTCCGTCGAAAAGGTTAAAAAGAACCTTGTTTGGAAAACGACAGAAAGATTCCTTAATAAACTTATTATAAAAAGTCAACAAGGGTATTAATTACTTTATCCCATAGTCTTTAAAATATTAAGAATTATTTGTAATACATTTTTATGAAATATGGATGTGGATGATAAACAGGTCGTAGTAGATAATTACGTATAAACAACCTCAAATAATGAAGAGATTGTGAAATAAACCCTTACCTTGTACTTTTCCAAGGTTGGGGGTAGGTTAAATTCCTGTATAATGTTGAAATAATTGTTATTAAATTATACAAGAATCATATACACTAATATTATATCATATATGATCTTTTAACACTGCTTTGTTAATAATATCTTAGTATTATCGTCGTTTTGGGTGTTGACTTACTCATTTTCATTTATATGTTTTGTTATGTAAGCTGTGTTTGTCATGGATAGGTTATATATTATTCATATACATAATGATATCAAGTCCTTAAAAATTATTTTTAAATCATCAAATGATAATTATACTTGAATGGATACGATGAAGAATGAATCTCATCGCGTTTGTGGAGATGGTAGTCCGTACGTACGCACGAGCGACAATATCATTCTTTTGATATTAAAATAATATCTAATTGGATGGTATATAATATATACAGAATCATTATCATGTTATATTTATTATTTACAAGAATTACACACCGTTATTATACCCATAAAAATAATAATTTGTTGAATAACAATTACACCACGACGTGGAGACGGTAAGCCGTACGTACGCACGTATGGTGACATGTCCTTCAAAGGATGGATAGAATACTAAATACAGTTGTAACATATTTATAATAACATCACAGTATATATAAGATACTGGAGTTATTATTTTAGAATGGTAATAACTAAGAAAAAAGAAGTTGAAGAAGAAAGGAACTTGAAAGAGGGTGGTGAAAACATTACATCTTCTTCGGGTTCTTCCTTTTGATTTGATCAAAAGGGCTCCTAAGGTTGGATTTATGATCAAACTAAGGCCTATAGGTTGAAGTGAGGGAACTTTATAGAGTATTTGGGTTGGGGTTTTCCGATCCAAAAGGCTTTGAATATGTGAATTAGTGAGAAGGTGGAGTGCCCTTTTATAAGAGGGGTGAGGGGCACCTTTGGAAAAGCTAGAAATATTATTTTATAATAAATTCATATTTGGTTTCAAATAGCTCCAAAGTGGATTATTTAAATTTTAAGGTGGGGATGGATCTAAAACCACTCAACCAATAGAATTTAGGCAGGTTTGGGTCATTATATTAACCTTATCTTTTAGTTTTAACTCTTAGTTAATTAGTTTGACACTTACCATGTCACTTTGTATTTTTATATTATATAGTTAATAAACTTATTATATACCTCCAAGAGACCCCAAAGTGGTCCATTAATGATAAAACTACCATGATATAAGTCTCTTGGCCGAAACATAGATTTTTAGGAATTGAATATAAATTAATAATATAATATTTGTTTTAAAAACTCTTTTATGTCAATTTTGAAACTATTGGGTATTTTGTTTTTGATAAATTCATAAAAGCCTTATTACTTCTAAATAAATTTATATAATCAATCCTAATATGTTATATTTACCTATAAAATTTGTTTAATTCATAAAAAGTCTCAAATTACATTTATTTTTATATTTATATTATCAATTATTTTAATATTTTATTAATTAGGTAATTAATGCATCACCATCGTGTCATAAATAAATTAAATTATTTAATGTCTAAAAATTATAAATAAAATACCATTATGTAGGAAATATCTTTATCTTTCTAATGAAGATTTAAAATCGAATTTATATTATGTATAACCCTATATTAAAAATGTTTTAGTAAATAAACTTTGATTTTAACTCTTTTAACTCTTATTTGAATTAAATAATATTAAATGTCCTAATCTAATCCAAGTGAACCTAAATGATAATATTTTATTCCTGAGGTTGTTTTAGGGTAATATTAATATCATTTTTACCCTTAATTACCCTATTTACTTTTGACCGTGGTAAATAAAAGTAAAAAGTTACTATTCACCAAAAAATTAGTTTAATCTCATTGAACCACATTTTACTCCTTGATATTAACTATGTCTCTCAGGTTTTTAAAATTCCTATCACAGAAGTGGTAAAATTATGTTTGATGTGAATTTCCAAATTCTCTTAGGAGGTGGGTAAAAGGCGGTGAAAAGTTCAATAAAATTTTTATATATCTAAAATTATTCTAAAATAAATCCAATGAATTACATTGAACTTATATAGGTATTATGTATCTATTTTGATCTTAATTAAATTTAAATAAAATAAATAATTATTTAAATAAAAATTTGGTTTTTAAACTACAACTTAGTGTTTTTTTACTATTCATTAAAAATTGAATGTTTTCAGAAAAATACCAAAATTTCACCATTGGATAATTTCGATATTACGAATCCAAAAATGAAGTCCATTTTGAAAGATAAAATTTATAAAATTTCAAAAAGGGGTATTACTATTCATAACGGCGAGTTTGATTAGTTGTGGTGTGTGTGTTAGAACTCGAAGTTGCATACAACACACGCTACTGTATTATTCAAAGGAAAGCGTATCGTGGAAGCTTGGGGTGTTACATTATCCCCTCCTTCAAATAATTTCATTCTCAAAATTTCTAGAATACTACCACATGAAAAGACTCAGGTGGTTCTTCATCATAAGTTCCTTGGGTTCCCACGTTTCCTCTTCCATCTTATGGTTTCTCCACAAAAATCTTACCAGATGAGTCGTCCAATTTCTCAGTACTTGTTCTCTCGTATCAAGAATCCTAACAAGCTCTTCGCAATAAGACAGATTGGGTTCCAGTTCTAATTCCTCATAGGTGACTACATGCATTGGTCCAGGCATATATTTCCTCAACAATGATATGTGGAACACATCGTGAACTTTGGAGAGACTTGGAGGCATTGCCAAACGGTAAGCTACAACCCCAATTCATTCTAGAATTTCAAAAGGTCTGATGTACCTAGGACTAAATTTACCCTTCTTACCGAAACGTATAACTCCCTTCCATGTAGATACCTTCAAGAAAACATTATCTCCTACCTGAAATTACAAATCCTTCCTTCGGTTATCGACATAGCTCTTCTGCCTACTTTGAGCTGCTTTGATGTGGTTTTGGATTACCTTTACCTTTTCCATTGTTTCCTCCACCACTTCTGGGCCAACAAGTTTTCGTTCACCAACATCATCCCAATAGGTTGGTGTGTGACATCTCTTTCCATATAAAGCTTCATATGGTGCCATATGAATACTCAAATGGAAGCTATTGTTATAGGAAAATTCAACCAGAGGTAAATATTGATCCCACATACCCTGAAAGTCAAGTGAGTAGGATCTCAACATGTCTTCTAAGGTTTGAATAGTCCGTTATGATTGCCCATCTGTTTGAGGGTGGTAGGCAGTGGTCAATTGAAGTTCAGTATCCAGGTATTTCTAAAGACTCTTCTAGAATCATGAAGTAAAATGGGGATCACGATCAGAAACAATCGATAGGGGTAATCCATAAAGTCTCACCACTTCATTAAAATATAGTCTTTCTAGACGTTACATTGGTAGATCTTCTCTTATAGAAAGAAAATGTGCTGACTTGGTAAGACGATCAACAATAACCCATATTGCATCATTCCTTCTTGGAGTCTTTGGTAGCCCCATGACAAAGTCCATCGTAATATTGTCCCATTTCCAATCCAGTATAAGAAGAGGTTGCATGACTCCTCCAGGTTGTTGCCTTCCAGCTTTCACTTGTTGACCAACCATACATCGCGAAACAAAATCAGCAATCTCCCTCTTCACGTTGTTCTACCAAAAATGTTCCTTCAAGTCTCTATACATTTTCATGCTCCCAGGGTGTATAGAGAAATTATAACTATGAGCATAGTCCAACAATTCCCTTTTTAGATCAGGTATATTGGGAACACAAAGTCTCTTCCCAAATTTCAAAATTCCTTCTTCATACCCAAAGTCATTAAATCTCCCATAATTCACAACTTTAATCTTCTTTTGAAATTCATCATCATAGGTCTGAGAACTCTTAATCATTTCTAGTAAAGATGGTTTGGAAACCATTTGAAAAAACACTGATGTTTCACCTTCCATGGTTATTCCCATGTCTATCTTCACTAGATCCATGAAAATTGGATCCCTTTTAATTATAATATTGTTCAAAACTCCATGATCTTTTCTGCTCAAAGCATCTGCCACCTTATTTTCCTTCCCCGAGTGGTAGTGTATCGTATAATCATAATACTTGAGTAATTCAAGCCATCTCCTTTGCCTCATGTTGACTTCTTTTTGTGAGAAAATATACTTCAAACTCTTGTGATCAGTATAAATATCACATTTTTCACCATAGAGGTAGTTCCTCCATATCATCAAAGCAAAGATCACAACTGCTAACTTGAGATCCTGAGTAGGATACTTTTGCTCATGAATTTTCAACTATCGTGATGCATAGGCAATAACCCTATCATTCTGCATAGGGACACAACCAAGTCCTTTCTTCGATGCATCACTATAAATAACGAACCCATCATTCCCTGATGGTAGAGTCAATATAGGAGCATTGAATAATATTCTATTCAGTTCTTTGAAACATTATTCACACTCTTTTGACCAAACAAATTTAACCCCCTTACGTGTGAGCTTTGTTAATGGGTTAGCCAATCGGGCAAAATTCTGGACGAAATGTCGATAATAACCTGCTAAACCAATAAAACTGCGTACCTCAGTTATACTCATAGGTGCTGGCCATTCTTGGATGGCCTTGGGCTTAGAAGGATCAATAGAGATTCCATCTTTAGACACAATATGGCCAAGGAAAGAAATCTCCGGAAGCCAGAATTCACACTTGCTAAACTTCCCATATAATTCATGTCTTCTCAGAGTCTTGAGGATAATGCACAAGTGATTTTCATGATCTTCATAGCTGTTAGAGTATACCAAGATATCATCAATAAATACCTCCATAAAATCATCAAGATATTCCTTGAAAACTCTATTCATTAGATCCATGAATACAGAGGGTGCATTAGTCACCCTAAAAGGCATTATCGTAAACTCGTAATGCCCGTACCTTGTTCGAAATGCAGTCTTCGGAATGTCTTCCTTCTTCACACACAACTGATGGTATCCAGATCGAAGGTCAATCTTTGAAAAGTATTGATCTCCATACAGTTGGTCAAATAAATCATCAATGCGAGGTAGGGGATACTTGTTCATTATTGTTATATAATTGATCTCCCTGTAGTCGATACATAACCTCATAGATCCATCTTTCTTTTTAACAAAAATAATAGGTGCTCCCCATGGAGAAACACTAGGGTGAATAAATACCTTATTACTCAATTCCTCTAGTTGTTTCTTTAGTTCAACTAATTCCACAGTGGCCATTCTATAAGGGGTCTTCGATATAGGCCTTGATCCAGGAATTAAATCAATGGAAAACTCAACTTCTCGTTCTAGAGGATGTCCAGGTAAATATTCTTGAAACACATCTACATATTCTTTCACAATTGGTACATCCCCTATTTGAAATTTCATTTCCTCACCCACAGTCATTTCATTCTCTTCCTTCCCAATAACTAAATTTAGTTGAGCTACTGGGGGTGGATGTAGTTAAGAATTAGGTGGTGGTGTTTCTGCTCTAAAGATATGGTGTTCCTTATCATCATCATCAAAAATCGTAACCTACTTCTTTTTACAATAAATCTTCTCATCATGGTCTGAAAGCCAATCCATACTGAGGATTATATCAAACTCAATCATAGGTATGATGATGAGATCAGCGGATAAAGAACATTTATGTGCTCTAATGGGGACTGATTCGCAAAACTTTGTTACAATGATACTTCCCTTAGGAGTTTTAACTGACAAATCCCTTGTTAAATCAAATTGGAAATATCTAATTTTCTTAGAAAACTGGGGAGATATGAAACAATGAAATGATCCAAAATCAAATAATGCATTTGCTAAACTTGAGGAAACCATTAAATTACATACCACCACCTCTTTCAGAGCTTCTACCTCAACAGTAGTGATAACATAAGCTTGGCCTTGATCCCTTGGCTTTTTCTGAGGTAAGTTCCCCTGACGCTTAGGAAATTAATTTGAATAATGTCCCAACTCCCTGCAATTGTAGCATTGGACATCCGTAGCTTCCTTCTTCCCCTTGAAATCACGAGCTTAGTGGACTTTTTCACCACACTTATAACAGACTCCAATTCCTTTTAAGAAAGTACCGGGGTGTTTCTTCCCACATTTACTACAGGATGGATATTCAACTTTTCCCTTCTTCCACTTATTTCCATTCCCAGATTGATCATCAGATCTATTCTTATCTTTCTTTTCTTGAAAGTCATAAGACTTATATAATTCCTTTTGTGTCTTGATAGCACATGAGACAATGTCTTCGCACGACGAGAAGGATTGTGAGACTAATGATCGACGGAGAAATGGTTTTAACCCATCAAAGAAACGATCAATCTTACTTCTTGGGTTATGTATATAATCTCTAGAATACCTTGCTAACCTCGTAAAGTTAGCCTCATACTTTGCGACATTCTCATCCTCCTTTTGTCTTAGACTCAGAAATTGCATTTCCATATTTGCTCGATGGTCACGGGGAAAGTATTTTTCTAAAAATAGATATTTTAACTCCCTCCATTCCATATTTGATACTTCATCATCTTCCTTCATGTTTTGAATCAATAAACACCATTGATCAGCATCCCCAGTGAAGCGATAAACTGCCATGACAACCTTTTCCCTTTCACTACTCTCCAAATCCTAAAATATTTTCTCTGGGGAACTTATCCATTACTTATCTACTAATGGATTTGTACTCCCAGTGAATTTTTGTGGTTGCTGCCTCATGAAGCGATCTAACATTGATCCTCCATGCTGTGGATCAGGGTGCTCCATACGGGTAAGGTTATTATTCATAACCTGAGTGAGATGTCACAGTATGGTGATTAGTTGATCAGCACCAGTTGCATCACCAGCTCCACTATAATTATCTTGAGCAGGAGTGAAATCCCTACATGGAGTGCGTGCATTGATATTGATTCCATTTCTTCTACTAGGCGCCATTTCTAAACAATGGCATAAACTAGATCAGTTTATGAATAAAAATACATAATTCCATACTTATAAAACACTTAACATAAATTGAACTATTTATGGATATAATCCATAATCATAAAAATGTTTTCTTTGAGGACGTATATACTCATAAACCCTTCATAATTATTTGTAATGTAAATGAGAGTTATCCTAAGCATATCCCCCGGGAGTGTCATAACCAAGAGTGCAGCAATGCCCGTTTTCGTGCACCAGTTCCTGTTCGAGTCTAGATCAAAGTGGTGTTTTCGGGTTTTACCCCTAGGTACATCTGTGCCAGAGCCGCCTTTACCTGCTCGTATCCAGACATGGATGTATTGCTCGGAAAACTCACAAAATCACTACAATACCAAAATTCTAGGAAGTTCTTCTATACTAATCCCCAAAGTCCATTTTAAATCTATGTTCTCTAATCAGAGTTTATCTAAATCTAGCTTCCAAGGTTTGTACTAAACTTCCTCTGATACCAACTGTAATGCCCTGACCCCAGTTACCCAGAGTCGGTGCATTATTACATAACATTGGCATGACCACAAGAAAGTTCAAATCTCGAAAGACCGATTAGTTTAGTAGCCTTGGAAGAACTAGATACATTCATAAAGTTTACATTACATCATAAAATGAAAAACTACCACAATATAGTCTCCATATTCCACACTCATATACCCTCATACTTTCCCTACAGGTCATTCATAAAATACTTCTTCACATCCTGGGAAAAATAAAACACAGAATGGGGTGAGCTCAAATGCCCAGTAAGGATAACAATATAGCAGAAACTTTCATAAATAATCATAAACATTTAAGGCAATGTATAACTAAAACAAAATCCTTTTAAAACATGAACTTCAGAATAATATGGCAGAAATAAAATGAAATAATTCCATATACTTGTTCACATGGATATTATACTAGTCGAATAATCACATGCAATATCAATAACCACTTTCATAATGATGGAATGCATAATGCCAGACTATCATAACCACATATCCAAGGCCTCGTGCCAAGACTACAAATAAGATATTTTCAAGGCCTTGTGACAGGACACTAGTTTGGCTCATGAGACCTACCTATGCATCTAGGAGCTATAGAGGGCTCCACCCGTCACTTATTAAGTCCAATGCATTCCTTATATGAACAGGTTTAAACATAACATAAACATTCATATTAAAACTACTATACGAAATGTAAATAATTTCTACATAAACCATTAATGGTATAAAAATAACACATCCATTGTCAAACATATCACAAAACCATCAATACAATATATAAATTCTGTATCATAATAAATCAACTCCAAATAAACTTAAAATACATCAAAGGATATTGACATAGATGAAATCAAAACTCTTTTTAGAGAAATATCTCTTTCTATTTTGAAATCATTTAAGAGTCATATATTTATAAAATAAAACATTTTATTTGAAGATATTATTATAAGATTGTAATGGAATCTTCGATGATTTTATAATGGCGGAAAATAGCCGCACTCGCCGTATAAGATAAAAAAACATTCTTACCTTAATTTTGTCGAAATGGTTAAAAAGGACCTTGTTTGGAAAACGACAGAAAGATTCCTTAATAAACATATTATAAAAAGTCAACAAGGGTATGAATGACTTTATCCCATATTATTTAAAATATTAATAATGATTTGTAATACATTTTTAAGAAACATGGATGTGGATGATAAAGAGGTCCCAGTAGATAATTACGTATAAACAACCTCGGATAATGAAGAGATTGTGAAATAAACCCATACCTTGTACTTTTCCTTGGTTGGGGGTAGGTTAACCTCCTGTATAATGGTGAAATAATTTTTATTAAATTATACAAGACTCATATACATTAATATTATATCATATATGATCTTTTAAAATTACTTTGTTAATAATATCTTAGTATTATCGTCGTTTTAGGTGTTAACTTACTCATTTTCTTTTATATGTTTTGTTACGTAATCCATGTTTTTCATGGATAGGCTATATCTTATTCATATACATAATGATATAAAGTCCTTAAACATTATTTTTAAATCATCAAATGATAATTATACTTGAGTGGATACGATGGAGAATGAATCTCATCGCGTTCGTGGAGACGGTAGTCCGTACGTACGCATGAGCGACAATCTCGTTCTTTTGATATTAAAATAACATATAATTGGATGGTATATCATATATACAGAATCATTAAAATTTTATATTTATTATTTACATGAATTACACATCATTATTATACCCATCTATAAAATAATTTATTGAATAACAATTACACCACGACGTGGAGACGGTAAGCCGTACGTACGCACGTATGGTGACTTGTCATTCAAAGGATGGATAGAATAATGAATATGGTTGTAACATATTTATAATAACATCAAAGTATATATAATATACTGGAGTTATTATTTTATAATGGGAATAACTAATAAAGAAGAAGTTGAAGAAGAAAGGAACTTGAAAGAGGGTGGTGAAAACATTACCTCTTCTTCGGGTTCTTGCTTTTGATTTGATCAAAAGGGCTCCATAGGTTGTCTTTTCGATAAAAATAAGGCCTCTAGGTTAAATTGAGGGACTTTTATAGAGTATTTGGGCAGGGTTTGTCTGAGCAAAAAGTCTTTTAATGCGTGAATTAGTGAGAAGGGGGCGTACCATTTTATAAGAGGGGTGAGGGGCACATTTGGAAAAGCCAGAAATACTATTTTATAATAAATTCATATTTGGTTTCTAATGGATCAAAAGTGTATTATTTAAATTTTAAGGTGGTTATGGGTCGAAAAACACTCAACCAATAGAATTTATACATGTTTGGGTCATTATATTAACCTTATCTTTTAGTTTTAACTCTTAGTTAATTAGTTTGACACTTACCATGTCACTTTGCATTTTTATATTATATAGTTAATAAACTTACTATATACCTCCAAGAGACCCCCAAGTGGTCCATTAATGATACACCTATCATGATATAAGTCTCTTGTCCAAAAAATAGATTTTTAGGAATTGAATATAAATTAATAATATTATATTTGTTTTAAAAACTCTTTTATGTCAATTTTGACACTATTTGGTATTTTGTTTTTGATAAATTTATAACAGAATTATTACTTCAAAAAAAAATATATAATCAATCCTAATATGTAATATTAAACTATAAAATTAGTGTAATTCATAAAAAGTCTCAAATTACATTTAGTTTGATATTTATATTATCAATTATTTTAATATTTCATAAATTAGGTAATTACTGCATTACCATTGTGTCATAAATAAATTAAATTATTTAATTTCTAAAAATTATAAATAAAATACCATTATGTAGGAAATCGTTTTATATTTCTAATGAATATTTACAATCGAATTTATCTTATGTATATCCCTATATTAAAAATGTTTTAGTAAATAAACTTTGATTTTAACTCTTTTAACTCTTCATTGAATTAAATAATAATAATTGTCCTAATCTAATAAAAGTGGACATAAATGATAATATTTTATTCCTAAGGTTGTTTTTGGTCGAGATACACTTGTCAAATAGAATTAGGACATGTGTTAGGGTAATATTAATATCATTTTTACCCTTAATTACCCTATTTACTTTTAACCGTGGTAAATAAAAGTAAGAACTTACTATTCAACAAAAATTATATTCATCTCATTGAAGCACATTTCGCTCTTTGATATTAATTGCGTCTATTTTATTTTCAAAATTCCACTCACAGAAGTGGTAAAATTAAGTTTTATGTGAATTTCCAAATTCTCCTAAGAGGTGGGTAAAAGACGGTGAAAAGTTCAATAAAATTTTTATATATCTAAAATAATTCTAAACTAACTCCAATGAATTAAATGGAATTTATATAGTTATTATGTATCTATTTTGACCTTAATTAAATTTAAATAAAATAAATAATTATTTAAATAAAAATTTGGTTTTTAAACTATAACTCAGTGTTTTTTTCACTATTCCTCAAAAATTGAAAGTTTTCAGAAAAATACCAAAATTTCACCCTAGGCTAATTTCTATATTAAGAATCCAAAAATGAAGTCCATTTTGGAAGATAAAATTTCAAGAATTTCAAAAATTGGATATTACTATTCATAATGGCTAGTTTGATTGGTTGTGGTGTGTGTATTAGAACTCGAAGTTGTGTACAACACATGCTACTGTATTATTCAAAGGAAAGCGTACTATGGAAGATTGGGGTGTTACAATGGTCATGGGAATTATAAATGTATTTTGAATCTATTTTAGTGTTAAGGGATGTTTTTACCAATAAATTTGCTATAATTACATAATTAATTGAATTTTTTGTGAAATGTCTAAATTATTACCTAAATGGGATAATTTTGTGTTGGTGAAAGTGAAATATTTTAAACTGGTGATTAATGAAATGAATCTATTTCTACACGTTTGGTTTTAATATGTATTGACCATAGCCAAGGTAGAGGTGGTTGAGCATAGTGATAGAGATTGGATTATGTATTTTGGGAAAGTGCATGTGAAATAGTTTTTTTATTGATAGTATTGATCCATCTAATATTTAAATTGCAGAAACTTTGTGTTATGTGTTTTGAGACATGTGTATGGAATTGAAGAGATATTTCACCATGACTATGTCTACTGGTTGATAAATAAGTGGGTATAATAATGAATGATCCTCCAGTAGTGAAGTAAGAAACCCCAATGGTTCTAAGTAAAATAGGAGAAGAGCAATTTTGTGATAACTTTTCTTGGTTTATGTAGATGGAGTGAGATCCATGAAGTTTTTCACCGAGTATGTTTGATTGTACTAGAGATTATTTATTGCATCACCTACAAATTTTTTTCCAGAGAAGATCAAATTGAGGTAGAGAAAATATGGATAAATTCTAGCTAGATAATTATGGACCACATATAGAATCTTCTTGAGAAGAGAGTCATGTTGGCTTCTTACATGTTATAGGGACTGGTAAAATATTAGTGGGATATTGTTTTTCATACTGAGTTGGAATATGGTATGTTGTGGAATGATTTCTAAGAAATTTTTCTAGAACATTTATATAATAAGACTATAAGACGTGAGAAATATGCAGAGTTCATGGGGTTTACTTGGGGGAATATCTCTATAATGGATTATTCTAGTCGCTTCAATGACTTGTAACATTTTGTTCCAGAATTGGTAGGAAATTAGGCCTCAATTGCAAGATGTTTTTATGATAGATATATAGGTTAGGTAATGTCCCAATTAATTATCATCCAATTAGAGTGTTTTGATGAGGGGGTGGATCAGCCTGTCATTTTATAAGGAAACCTGGGGGAGGCTTCTAGTGGTTGAAATTTGGTCCCAATTGGGAAACCTAGTGGTAAGACTTCTGATAGTAGGGAGCACCATTTCGAGGTTTCCATCAGGTAGGTCATTGACATAGTAGCTAACAGAGCGGTTTTTCATATGAGGTTTGCGATCCGGTTTTATTTTATGAGTGTGAAAATCTGGGACTTATAAATGATTAGTTTCCCCAACCACTAGTTTAATTTCAATCTTGTATAAGTATGGGACATATAGAGAGGTTATGTAGGAAATCTAAACTAGTGGGTAGTGATAGAGGGTCATTGAAGATGCAGAGTGTAAGAAGGGGATCTACTACCCTATACCAGACAAGAAGTTAAAGTTCTACTAGCTGTACCAGCTAGGTTGGTAGTCATTGTTCTTCAAGATAATATTGTCTTTATTAGTAAGGTAGTGCAACACTAAGGACACATATAGGTACCTGGGGGAGAGGTTTGAATATTATTCATGTATTTCTTCCTACACTAGGTTGTGTAGAGGATAGACCATATACTATATGATGTATGATCCCTGTATCTTACTTTAATTCTCGTAAAATATTTAATATAGGGGGATCACATTATTTTATATATTCTCAATATATGAATGTGTTGGTTCTAGAGTTAGAACATATGTGTGGGGTTATATTGATGGATACACTTTTGGTAGTGTGAGTATAAAATATATGTGAATACAAGGAGTGCTCCCTTAAAGATAGTGGGTGCCATTTATTTGTGACTTTTTTGTTCTTGAGATATCAAGTAATGACCTGATATCAGGGATAGATTAGTTGGTGCTAAATAAAGACCATAAATAATTTTATTGCCAATATTAACATTCAAATTACTTGGTTGTGACATTTATGTACATTGAGCAGAATAGAGTATGAAGGAAGGTTGTGTACGTCCAGTTAAACTGAAATTGGGTGACTTCACATCCCAAGTGGTATTCCATATTCTAGAAGATGGGGGAGTATATTAGAATGTCTTTACTCCTATGGTGGATTGGTTCCATGATGTATTTTGTAAAGACTTCTCAATATAGCCTCTTGAGTGAGAGATATTGAGTTCACAATTAAACAGATGCATGGAGTTGATCCAGTATATATCCAACCATATGTAATGGAAATATAAGAGCTTCATGATATCATGTCTTGGATTTTAGGAATTAGAGAATAATGTTTTTATTCACCTGAGTACATCACCTTAGGGATCTCCAGCCTTATTTTCTAAGAAGACTTATGGGATGTTCAGGTTTTGTGTTGATTATCAGAAGTTGAATCAGATGATAGAAAACAAATGATATCCTCTTCCATGTACCAATAATATTTTTGTCCAGATGAATGGTGCATCTTTGTTCTCCAAAATTGATTTGAGGTCAAGGTTTCATCAGCTAAGGGTGAGACCATCTGATATATCACAGATGGATTTCAGGAGCATGTATGGTTTGTATTAGTTTGTTGTGTTATCTTTCAGGTTAATAACACTCCTTCTATGTTTATAGACTTTATGAACAGAATTTTACACATGTACCAGGATCATTTTGTAGTTTTTTGGATATAATGTTGTTGTACTCCAAAACTCATGTTGATCATGCCCAACATATTGGCATCATTCGGTGTATGCTGAGAGAGTATATGATATACATTAATCTATCTAAGTATTAGTTCTAGATCAATGAGGTATACTTCTTGGGTCACATAATCTCAGAGGAAGGTGTATCAGTGGACTTAGATAAGTTTCAAGAATTGGTATATTAGGAGTATCCCTAGAATTTTTTTGATATAATATGATTATTGGGTTTGGTGTGACATTACCATAGGATCATCAAGGAAGTTTCTCTATTAGAATCACCACTTTCGAGCTTGACTATGAAGGGTTTCATGTTTTATTGGTCTGAATCTTGTGATAATTATTTCAAGGAGATGAATAAAATCTTTATCTACAGACCAATTCCGATCAAACATGATCCGAGTAAGTAGTATACATTGTTTTTAAAGTGTATTATACTGGTATTGGGGAAGTTTTAATGCAGGTAGATAGATTTATTATGTATGGGTAACTGAATTTGTGACCGCATGAATGGAATTACCTTACTCATGATCTTGAGAAATCTATAGTGGTATATGATCTAAATTTTTGGTGACATTACCTTTTTTTTCAATGATCATTATGTATACCAATCCAAAAAGTCTAAATTACATTTTTTTTCTTAGCTATATTTGAACCTCTAATAATGAATATGGGTTGAGTATATGAAGTATTTTGATTTTTAGTTACCTTACTCATGATCTTGGGGTTTTTTCATTTGCATGAAACATCAAATCATGTTTAGTTTATTCAGAAATTTATGGCTACAAATCAGAGTAATAAAATGTCATATGATGATCAATGACATCAACCTCTTGAGTTTAAGGCAGGTGATTTTTTGTTCCTTTAGTTGTTTCCAAGGTTGGGTCACCATCAGATTTAGAAAATGGTATGTCAGTGCCTAGGTACATGTATCTGTGTAAGATTTTGGAGATAATTAGACCAGTGGAATGCCTAATAGATCTTATACAATGATATAGTGGAATTCACAATTTCTTCATGTGTCACAACATCAATGGTATCACCCCGACCATTCTCATGTGATAAATGTTTATGATGTTGATCTTGAGGTAGATGTATCCTTTTAGGATAAATCCTTTCATAATATATATCACAATGAGATTGTCTTGCAAGGTAAGATTTTTCTATTGGTTTGAGAGTTATGGTATCATGGTAATGTTTAGTAGGGAACCTGGGAAAGGGAAGAGGATGTGTGGGCCTAGTGGCCCAACATGTTTACCTAGGGAACCTGGGAAAGGGAAGAAAATGTGTAGTCCTAGTTTCCCAACATGTTTACCTGGGGATCCTATTGATTCATTAGAGTGTGACTCAAGGATTATCTGTTATAAGGTATAGAGTTTTTAAGATCACAACCATCATGGAGGTTTGTCATTATTTAACTTTTTTGGTTTAACAACCTTAAAATAGTCAAGTAAATGTTTCTTGATAATATGGGTAGCCTTGGGGGATGTTCTATATGTTGTAGATGAGATATAGGAGAAACATTAGCCATTTAGTGTAGTTCCATGGTTTTAACATTGTTAATAATAACTGTGCACCATAATTGTTGACAATGGAGAGGGGTGGTTCACAGTTGGAAAAAATATATGTAAAGGGGTGACCAAAATCTATGGGATTAGATAGAACCATCCCATATTGTCTCTAAATGGGTTTTCAAACTATTCATGACTCCTAGGAGACCATGTGACCTAGGCCTCTTTGGACAGAGGGTGGCGCAGTGTTGCTGTATGGTTTGGCCAACTATGTGTCCAAACCGTGCGCCCAATTATAAAAGGATTATTTTACCATTTCCCACCAAAATTATTTATGAAACTCCACCCAAATTTCCCTATAATTTCATGATACATCAGAAATGGTTTTTAACCATTCTCCCCCAATCTTCCATGAAGTGAGTATCTTTTGATTCATAGTTGTTTCGAGTACCGTTGGGTGAGAATAAAATGTCCAGGTGAGTCTAACTCTCCACTTACTTACATTTTCTAGAAAAGGGATGATTGAATCATTCTTATCCTTCAAAAGAACTAAAGTAATTTTTTAAACCAAATTTTAATTTGGTTGTTTGAAGGTATTTTGATTTTATAAAAAATGTTAAGGTTAAGATATCATTCATCAATGAACATGAGGTATTTGGTATAAAAGTTATATCCCACTGTCTTGAGATTTGTTTTAGGTATACGTGGTTGTTCTTGTGTATTTTTATATTGGTCATTTGGTCTCTTTTTTTGATTCTTTCTCCAAAGAAATATTCCTATGTGTTAATGTGTGTTGGTGTGATTATTACCCTATATCCCATCTTTCTAGAGGTGGATGGATTCCATCACTTTTAATGGTGATGTCGAATTCTTGATCGAAATGGGATGACAATATTTTGGTTTATCCTTATACAAATTGATCCTTGGAACATGTTTCCTTGTCCAGGTCTCCCTAATTGACTTATTTCATGTTCATGAATCTCATTTATTATTTCATTTATTTGTGGATGTTGGTTAATTAAACAACTTCTATATGGACATTCATGTTGGTATTGAATGGGAATAAGCCTTAGGTCATGAGAGTAGTCACGTTGGGCAACACTGTCATGTTTGGGTGTAGGGAACATTAATCACCTCTGTTATTCCTCTCATGAGGTAATCTCATGGATTCATCTTAGTTATGGAACCTAAGGCATCATGTTTCAATCACGAGGTAACTAATGTTGGTTTCTCATATCTTCCAAGAAATTCACCTTAGGAATCCAATTTTTTCATGAGGTATCTGACATCATAGGCACAAATATTCTAAGGAGCTATCCTTAGGGTAAAGGCCCAACATGGTGATTAGGTGGGTTTCATGATCTCATCTAACCTCTAAGCACATGTGAGTCATGATCGGTGTGAGAAACAAGAGGAAATGGTAGACATGATTCTCGTTTAATGAAAGAAGACTAAGTGTGAGATGGTGTGGGAATTATGAATGGAAGCTACCCAAGTAGGATCTCCTTCCATGTGATTCACACATGAATTATCCCATTAATGTCACACTAGATAAGTGGGGCTTATGAATGAAGGCTTCCCTGTGAAAGAGGATCAATCAATGATGCATTTGGGAGAAGGTGTAATCCCATAATGATCATACATGGGGAATCTTATGTTCATCACATAGGGTAAGGCTAAAGTTTATGTCATGAAATTAGGATGTTGGTACGAGTAAAATTTATGTCATGAATCTCAGACATGGGGGACCCACTCCTCATTCATTGGTATTTAATGACCACAAGTAATGCTCCTATATGGGGAATGTCTTAGGAAATTCTGGGGTGTAATAATGGGGAAAATCATAAGGTCCATGTTAGTGTGCCTATTATGAGAAGCAACATGAATTAGTATAAATATGCTGAGAATAAAAAGGTATTTGGGAGTCTTGGTCCACACTTGAGGTATATAGGGACACAATAATGAGTTTTATGGGTCACATAGATACTCAAGGTGAATCTAGGCTTGTCCTGGATGGGTGTGGTGGTTTTGGGAACTCAACCATTAGGAAGAGGTTTTAGCAGAAGGAATGCCTCATGGAGAGTCCCAAAAGAGTGATTTAGTGAATGTTAAAAAATATTAGAGAGGTTCTAGAAATGAATAGGTTCTTTAAATAGGATAGGGGATTTTTCAAGGATTACACTTCATGAAACAGGATGCATCTACCTTATAGTGAACTCTTCGCTGAAGAAAGAAGTTCTTCATGAAGTCTGAATGCTTTTTGAATCCTAAAGTTCCCCATTGGGCCTTATTCCTTCATGAAGGGTGCAACCCTTCACTAAAGGCATCTACACCTCGGGTCGAGGCTTCCAAGAACATATTAAATAGGGTTTTCTGAATCTTTTGTACATTGGATGATCCATTTTTATGTGATTCCTGATGCTCAAGAGGTTCAGAATTTTGAAGCAATTTGAAATTTTAAGGGTTAAGAAACCATCCGTAAAATATTGGAATGAGGGGGTATTTATAATTAAAGAGTTTCATGAATATTGTAAGTGGTTAGAGAAAACTTTATTGGATTATTGAATGAGATAAAATCTATCGAACTCATGAAGACACCGTTAATCGTTTTCCTGGTCGTGAAGCGTTGTTGGACTCACGGAGGAAAGCCATCATGGATTCATATATTCACATAGGTAACTTCTCATCTAGGTCTTCACACTCCAGCCATTCATAAAGAGGTAGTTCCTTGTAAAACAAATCCTTAAGAGGGTTTTTTTTTTCATTTTGAATCATATTTTTCTCCAAACTGACCGTGCCATCCTTGACTACTCCCATAACACATATATTAGTTCCAACAAATGCCCCCCCTCAATAAATGGGAGCCCACAGGGAAAGGTGGGTTGAATTCTGATAGAGAATTTCTAAAATTTTTAAATTCACTACCTTTTGCGAAGATCAATAGTGATGCTCACTCGTAATGTTTTCCCATGAGTCCTGTGCATGATGTTGCCAAGCATGGAGACCAACACGAAGCTTGGCCCGACTATACACCAATAAATAGCACTATGGGTCCTCAAAGGCACCTAATATTGTGGGAATAAAATATATTTTCTCTATTTTCACAAAGCTCACAATATCTACAAAGGTGCTCCGTGAATACTTCATTAGCAAACCATAATTCTTGGATATTTATCTGTTAGTGAACTAAACACCACAAACTACATCTTCATTTAACAAGTCCTGTGACCCTAATCTATTCAAACTGATCTCTGTGAAAAGGATTCAAGAATGTCCTTCATGAACCAGACTCAGAAAACAATTAAGTCATGAATGAAATAGATTCTAATGAATTCAATGTAGAAACTACTCAGGGGGAAGAAATAGTGGACTACGTCATGATTAGGGAGTTCATATAAACCACCTTGAACTATAAATCACTACTCAAACAACTATTAGAGGCTCAAAATAAATATCGTTTTGCAAGAGGATTTATCTTTATGAATTTGGATTGAGATACGATGTCTTCATCTTGGTGGTGAGAAAGGATGATAAGATTAATGGATTTGTGGCCTACTAGGGTAATACATTTTTTAAATGGATGGAGACATGCACATATTGAAGGATAATGCACCCATCATAGAATACTACCACTTCCAACATACGAACATCATCAATTAGGAGAATCTTGAGGAAATAGAATCCCCTCAAAAAATCATACTATCATCATGGTGGGTATGGGGGATTCACAGAAGGGATGTAATGATGACCCATATTGGAACCAAGAAAGAAACTTCATGGATAAGTTGGCCTAGACCTATTGGGTGTGTGAATCATGCTGAGAATTCAAGTCTGAGTTAAAGTAGTTAGGACCTTATGAAGTAGCATGGGCTTCACAGTTCCTTATTTATCATCGCTAGAAGATCATGCCTGATCTATTGACCAGATAGTCATCAGGGACTAGTACATTCAATTTTCATCCCTGGGAGGTTAGTCTCAGACTATGGGACGTTCACCAAATAAGCAGAATCCCAATCCTGCAGGCAATGTATGATGAATTTCTCCCTATATAGAATTTAGGTAGGTACCAAGAGTGGTTCTCATCCATATAGAAGTCATTATTGGATTTAGTATATGAAACCAAGGAAAGGAAGTGAAACAAGGGATGAGGCACATTACATTTAAGATATGGTTAAAATATTTATTAAATAAACAAGTGGAAGAACCAGTTGATGGATATGATCTAGTAGATAATTTTCAGACCATTCCTTTCACTTGCACAGGGGGATACCAACAGGTCAAGGAGAGATCCTACTAGTGGATTTTGGAAACAAACTAGTGGAAACTATGTTGATATAGTGTCAATACATTAGATCAAACTGTAATTAGGTTGGATGGATTCATAACATTGCTTATTGGTAGTTTTTTCCTCCCAGTCAGGGAAACACACATTGTTGATGCACACAAGCACTTTCATAATGGCAACGGTGCAGTGTGCAAACTTATTTTCCCGATGCTGGTGAATTTATATAAGGTACATTGGCATATCGGTGAATGAAAAACACTGTAACCTAGGTGTGGGAGTTTTTTAATTTCTATATATATGGATGGACTCGTATATAATGAGTAAGGATTATCCAAACCCCATTTCCCCTCCCACAAAAAATTTCATGCTGATAAGTGTCCCATTCATGTTGGGCCTGGTGGAAGTACTATAGGAGGCAGGGTTGGCAGAGAACATCATATTTCACTCATTAATCCTACATAGGGGGTTGATGATGAAAGTGTAGGGACCATAAAATAGAGATCGTACATCTTGGGATTTTGAGGTGGGGTACTAGTAACAAGAGTCAACTGCAAGCCAGTTTTTGAGTCATACAATCTAAAACAGTTTTCATGGAAATTAATGTTTCTATAGAGATTGGCCTTGAGGTTTTACTAATAGGTATTTCATGAATTTCACCCTTTTGTGATGAGGTAGCTATGGTGTGTGTTCACGAATGAATATGAAAACATGTGGAATGAGTTTAATCCACCCATTGTTCTATATAGCCCTACTCATGGTTACACACATAGTTGGGAAATCAAATATCCTAGGGTCACGTAGAAGAAGTGGGCCACTAGATCCAATGAAGGGTAGTTCCTACACCATGAGGCCAAGGCTGGATTGTGGCTGCAATAAATCATGGTGTCAGAGCTGGCCACGTGGGCAGGGCTGCAGTAGCTGGTCCAATAGTTTGTGGGACTGAACATGTAAGAGTATATGGGAGTGCAGCATCAGCACCATGACCAATATCCTTGGGCAAGAAATCATGGGAGGAAGTTAATCCATATGGAGTGGTGCTGAGAACATTTTTCTATGCCCCTAGAAAGTGGTTATTTCATGTGGACATTCACAGTGATGATGTATTTCCTAATGCTTGGGACCACTTGGATGCTTACATGCAATTCACCAATGCTTGTGGAATGTGGAAGCATATCAATAGGTATGGGATGAAAATCATTGGGATTGGTTACCCAAATTATGGTTTATAAATTTCTCAGGATGAGGTAGAGAAATAAGTGATGGATATGGTGGATCTGCTACATTCCTGGGTTACTACTCACTTACTGACCAGGTGAAGGTGTTACTAGACAAGACATGTACCCCCACAGCTATCCATATCCAAACTGGCTATATCTTCTCCTTTTACATAGAATTCAGATGAGCCTTGGGGATGATATGCTTATCAAGGATCCCCTATGGGAGGAAGTGTTGTTGTCGACCAGGTAAACATCAGAGTCTTATGTCCCTTGGATATAACATGTTCCTTAGAACTATTGTATAAATCTTTTTTCACTTGTGAAGGAATCAACAAAATATTATGGGGAGGTCCAAGATAGACATGAAAAGAGTGATAGGGGACCTCAAACCATGAAGGAGAGAATATTTGGTCCCTTCCCAATATTACAGTTGTAAATAGTCAACAATCAATTCCTGCAACTGGGGTAGTGGATGCGGAAGGAACCCTACCTGGTCTGGACCTTTAGGGACTCCTAACAATAGTATAAAATTCATGTAAGTTCCTTCCAATTCTACATATTTAAAACCATTCTTTTCATTCCAAATCTTTGTTAACAAATTTTTTAATAGAATTTCATGCAGTATTCAGGACTCAACCCCCAGTTCCAACACTTACATTAGTTGCACCTGAGGCTGAGGTGGTGACAGAAGATTTTACTCTCCTATTGGAAATGGATGGAGAGTTCGTGGAAGTAGGGAAATATGTAGAGGTTACATTGGTGAGAACTAATAAGTTCATTCCCTTAAAGGAGGGGGTTGAGATAGGGCAAATAATAGGGATGGATGAAAGAGTTGCAGTGGAAGATCCTATGGTAGTGGTGCTATCAGAAAAGGATATTGGAATTGAAATTGCAATGGAAGAAGTGATGATGGTGTCAGTGGATTATGTTAGGTACCAGGATGGGAAGCGGAAGCCGATGGGTTGATAAATTAAAATTATTGGCATCACCAAAGCAACGTTACGATGTCAACTCTGGTGAACAATCTTAGTACGGTCCGAGGGCCACGCATGGATTTGACATAGCACAAAAATAAAACAAACAAGTACCTTATTCGGATCTAAAGTGTGCAAGTGCATCATAGGATACCAGTGAACGTAGCTCATAGACTCCAATGTCGAAGTACTCTAAATCATCCACACACGCCTTCCAAATCTACACGCCCGTCGTTCGTTGGAATCTAGGTGCTAGCGTGATACACCAATGATATCTTTGACATAGCAGTGATCACTGCAAGGTAAGAGACTTCAATCCAATAAGGTTGATCTTGAATTTCTTCCTTTCTTGAGAGAATATATCTCTAGAATCTTCGAGGAGAGAGAATCTCTCAAGTTTGACAGATGAAAAAGTTACATGGGGAGAGTCTCTCTCTTATTTATATAGGGGATATCTAAAATACCCAATATGGGTTCTTGGCCTCCGTGTAGTAGATATTCTCTGTATAAGTGTTATAAATATTTGTTTATGTCAAATTATATTATTCCATAAATAATATTTATAATTTTATCACTAAATACAATATATAATTAAATATATATTGTGTGATAAACTTGAGTCTATAACTCGACTCACTTATCCTGTAAATATTAAACAAACCCTGGATATTTAAATTAGTTCGAATAATATTTTATCTATGTATTTACTTAATCACTTGTAAATACATGTTATAAATAAATTCAACAAATTATTCCAAACATGAATAATTAATGAATTTATTTATTACCAAACGATCCATATAAAATTGATAATATGTGGGCCCATTGAAGGGTCCAACCATGATCGATATTCCTGCACCCAGAATAGGGAAGATTATCAAAGTGCTATAGTGTGTGACCCTCTAGGACCTTATCTCAATATCATTCAATAATATCCACCAACCAAGAGCGGGGTATAAAAACCCATTGAGGCCCCTATAGATATATGGTAATGTCAATGAAACGACTACCTTTCTACAAACATTGTCTATGTAATATAATTTCTTCATCATCGATATCTCAATAAATCATAATGCACACTGGTGTCATCATCCTTTACCTTGCTTTATTTTATTTGTTGATTTGTCCAGACGATCTTACCTTCCCCTACCATGGCCATGGATTTAATGAAGGTGAAACCATCTTAATCAACCATGTCTGATATATCTCTTCCTCAACTTGAAATAGAAAAATCCTATATGGATCATTCAATCAATGTGATGTCACCAATGATGTACCCAACACAAACTACCTCGCCACGACTTAATTGCCATGGTTTTGGACTTTCATCAAAGTAAGCAATTAAATGAAATATATTGATAATGATCTCAAGTATGGATACCATTACACATGTCTGTAGATAGGAATGACCAATGACACCTTAAACATATGGTGTTCCTATTATGTTGGTTTGTCCACATGATCTCAACTACTCGAGAAGATCAAGTGAGAACTTAATGAGAAAATGTTTCAATGCTTATGAGTCCATAGCACCTGATGGCCACACATCAAATATGTCCTTTCAAAATGATGTAATTAGGACATAGGACATATTTTAAGATTACAGTCATGGAATATCCAGGTTCTCATTATAGCCTGGGATCTACTATAACCCTTTGTTACGACATGTAATGTAAGGACATTTCCATAAAAAAAGTGGATGCAGAAGTATCTACACTATTATGGAAAGAAAAAAATATTTATATATAAAAAACTTCATACATGTAATGGTAATAAAATTACAATACAAGTCAGGTCTAGGTAACCCACTTTCAACACTCCCACTTGCACTAGAGCCAACTGCTAATAGGTTTCAATATTCTAGCTCTCACATGAGAATCATGCTTCAAATAAGAAATGGATTTAGTTAGAGGGTCTACCACATCGTCATTTGTGTCTACTCTGCTAACTATCACTACACCTATTTGAGTAAAATCCCCAAATAGATGAAACTTCCAAAAAATATGCTTTGTCCTTTGGCGAGACCTGGGCTCCTTGGCAAGCATCACTGCAGCAGTATTGTCACAGTATACTGGAACAGGGTCTGCACTGTTAGGCAGAACACCAATGTCTGAGATAAAGCTGTGTATCCAGACTGCTTCCTTTACTTCATCGAAAGCTACAATATATTAGGACTCTACTATATAATCGACAACCAAAGCTTACTTCGAGCTTCTCCGGTTCACTGCACCACCATTGAGGTAAAATATATAGCCTAATTGTGATTTTAGATCATCATGATCTATCTAGAAACTAGTACCGTTGTATCCCCTCACTACTAGTTCCTCATCTCCTCCATACACCAGAAACATTTCCATAGTACGCCTCAAGTACTTTATAATAGTTTTAACAAATTTCCAATGCAGCTCTCCTGGATTATCTTGATATCTAACCACCGTGATTAAAGCAAATATAATATCAAAACTGTTACATAGCATGGAATACATGATAGAACCTTTGAGATCTATCCCAATAGATCATGATCCCTAGAATGTAGTCTTTTTCACCTATCTCCTTCATGGAGTTTCATTCATTTAACCAGGTCTTAACTGATTGTCAGACTTGCACCTCATTTCACTCCTGGAAATTTAAGCTATATCCACAGTTTCAAACCATGGCTATAAGTCCCCAAACCATGGATATAGGTTATAGCCACGGTTCAAAAAACTGTGGCTAGTAATGGCGTGGCTATTGGGAAAGACCTATCACCACAGTTTGAAACTGTGGCTAAATACCTATAGCCATGGTTTGAAACCGTGGCAGAACATTGAGCTGCAAAAAGCCTATAGCCACGGTTCAAAACCGTGGCTATATAGCTTTAGACATGGTTTAAAACTGTGGCTTCAGGTCTACATCCACAGTTTAAAACTGTGGCTATAGGTATTGACATTTCTTAAAAAAACCACAACCCCCCCCCGAACAACCCTTACACCCCCCTGGACAACCCCGCTGGACAACCCTTGCACCCCCTGGACACCCCCATGCCCCCCCAGACAAACCCATTGCACCCCCTTGGACAACCCCCTTGCACCGCCCCCGCCCCAGATATCCCCCTTGCACCCCCTAGACAGCCCCCATGCCCCCCTGGACAGCCCCCATGCCGCCTGGACAACCCCCATGCACTCCCCCTGGACAACCCTTTCACCCCCCTAGACAGCCCTTGCACCCCCCTGGACAGCCCTTTCACCCCCTTGGACAACCCCCCTGCACCCCCATGACACCCCTGGACAACCCCCTTGCAGCCCCTAGACAACCCCCTTGCCCCCCACCCCCCCACTCCTACAGTAGCCCACCACCCCACCCCCTCCCTGCAGCCCCCCTCCCTGCAGCCCCGCCTCATACAGACCCCCAGCACACCCCACACCCCACCTTGCACACCCTCCCTGGAAAGCCCCCTTTCACCCCCTGGACAGCCGTTACACCCCCTGGAAAACCCCCCTTGGACATCCCCTTGCACCCCCTAGACAACCCTTGCACCCCCCCTGGACAGCCCCCCTGTAGCCCCATGCCCCCTGGACAGCCCCCTTGCACCCCCCAACTCCTGCAGTAGCCCACAACCCCACCCCCTCCCTAGAGCCCCCCAGGAGATGAGTGGAGAAGACCCTTGAGAAGATGGCAGACTTATTTATTCCATGAAAATCTAGAATTTCTGGAAAGTGCTTGAAAAAATCATTGATGAGGTATGCATTTCTCTCATCCCTGTTAATGAACGAATAAAGTCTGAAATTAAGGGGCAGAAATTGAATTAATCAATGACAAGAAGTTGAGGAAATTTGAGATTTCAAGGCTGATTTCTAAAACCTTCTACATGTACTTGAATGTTTTCAACATGTGTATTGAGATAAGTGTAAGATCTCAGGTTGTAAATGAGGAAGACAGGTTGTTTCATGCCAATATGCAGATGATAAATGGCTTGCAAGTTAGTTGGAGTACCCAATTGTATTGATGAGACAATTAGGAGCTGGACAACTTAGAAGGGAGTTGGAAGTTCCCAAGCTTGTTGAGTATGAATATGAAGTTCTCAAGAAAAGGTGTTAGTGTGCAAATCTTAAAGCCCCCCCATGTACCCCTCCCCCCTGCATCCCCCCTTCCCACCTTGGACAACGATGGATCCCCCATGTATAGGAGGTTTTGTGAGACTAGAAGGCTGGGGTGGTCACATGCGTTATAATCATTGCACCGCACTTGAGTTGTTGTTGTTTATTTCATTTTTTTAATGTTCCAGTAACAACCTTTATAGATAATTCATACAAAACATGGAATGTAATTCATGTTAACCAACTATAGAATGATTGTTTCCAATAGTGTGAATAATTTTGAATGATATCACTTCTTAAAGATATAGTTAATGGGGAAGTTACGACCCTCTAAGTAGAATCCCCTTATAAGGGTGTTTATAAAGGACCAGTTCATGTTAATATTATTCATATCAGGTGATAACTTAATTGTTTATCTAATTAGAATCATCTCTTAATTTTATAGATTATTAATGTGATTCACTTAAATAAGGATCCAATTACCAATTAACGGGTGTTTTCTTTACGATATGGAATGCAAAAAACCAATATAATTGAACCCATTAGGCATGATTTGAGCCTCATAGGTCAATATAATGTTTATATGACATAGGAAATACACCATTTAGAATGTTTTGTTAGGTGTGTTAAATGTCGTGTAATGGTCATGTTGGGAATGGGGATGTTTCTAGTGCATTATAATTAAAATTGGATATGATTTATATGTTGTAGGCCTAGGGGTTTGTTTATTAGACCTAATGACTCAGATAAGATACATGATTGGAAGGATATGGTGGGATACCTAAAGAACCTTAGTTCTTCTTGGAACCTAGTGAGTTTGTGTTAGGTTTTATTGAGGGAAACCCATGAGAGGGGTTAGCCAAGATTGGTGTCATCGTTTGAGGAAAATCAAAGGTATGTTCTTTTTTGTATGAAAATAATGCATTTGAGGTGCAGGGGGGTTTTTCATAGGCTGGTGATGCATTTGGATTCTGAAAAATCACCTAGAGTGCTTGGGTGTTGAGACTGGATTTGATAAGTAATACTGTTCAGGTGCCTAAACCTATTGTCCTATGGGTCCTCTTTCAGAAACATGGTGAGATAATGGGTGGATTCTCCTAACTAGAACATCATAGGCTAGAGGATAATCATGTGGATGAGGTTTTAATACTTTATAGCAAGGATGCTATCCTAAAGTACTAGAAGGAAGTCGTGAAGAGGGAGATCGGGGGATGAATCATGGAATGGGAAGGGTTCATGACTATGAAGAGGAGTTATAATAGAGCTCCTAGCCTGCAAATATTTAATCTTTATACAACCGAATCAGCTTATTCTTAGTGATGTGTGACTCATAGGAGAATGATTCATGTTATGTACTAGGGTTTTATGGGAGTGTGCACCTATTATGTTATTGTAGCCAAAATTAAAACATGCTAGTTATGTTGTGTGTCATTAATTTATTGAATTGTAGATTGTTATGACCTGACCGTGGATCAATGGAATTTTGAGTTTTTATATTTTGTCCTAGTATATCGATATCTTGACCAACATGGCATGAGATGAGTGACATGCAATGTTGGTACTGAAAGCACTAGGAATACTCTTGAAAAGTGTTATAGCATAATTCAATTAGTGGGAAGTTCCGTATTAAAAACTAGAGGGTGGTGACCCTCTTTATCGATGTAAATTTAGTTATTTCTATGGATCTATTCACATGAAATGGGAATAGATGATGATTTAATGTTGTAGGTTAGCGGTAAAAAATTTATGTGTTTGGTCACACTAGTCATTGTGTTTGATGATGGACGAAGTGTGGTTTATGGACATTTATTTTTATGTAGGGTTTTTATAAGGATACACCTATGGTGGGAATATAATATCATTTGTGGTGATATGACCCTAGTGTGGGTATGGTTGAGGATATAGTGGAAACCGCATCATGCTGGTTGATGGAATAATAAAGATTTTTTTGATAGGCGTTATTGATGATGCAAAGCATCATTTAATGAAATTGGTCATTCTAGGATTAGTTCTATGGTTGGGAGGACCATGGAAATGATGATGAATTATGGAAGACTGTTTGAAATCTTAGGACTGGAAGGAGAGATCAAGAAATATTTTGGTTTTTTTCTGAAGGTGAAAACTGTTGGAATAACCATTTATTTGAAATATTTCTTGCCTTTGGAGATGTGAATAGAAACAAAATTTTTGACCATTAGCCTCACATCATTCGTTCTTCTGAAGGTGGTGCTGCCAACTCTGGCTACCTTCTGTCTTAGTTCCTCGTTGGACGTTCCTGTTCTCTCTCCCCTTCCGAAGGCAGATGGCATGATTCCTCCTCATAAAGGCCTCTCCTTCAAGGATGTTATCTATGGAAATCCCCAATCGTGGTGTCACCACTGCTTCTCGGAGTTCCCCTTTTTTGCTTCGGCTACTCTAGCAGATAGTTCTGGTCTCTCTCTTCTTATTCCATAATAATCCTTCTCCATAGCCTCAAAGTGTCTCTTCTTTTGGGGGTTCTTGTTGCTATTATGGTGTTGGGTGGGTGTGGGGTGTTTATAGTGCAAGGATCCTGTGCAGAGGATGCCTGATTTTAGTGTGTGGGGATAATTCTAGAGGGGATTCTAGTGTGGTGAAGATAGAGTCACATGTTATTATTCTAGGTGCAGTTGAAGAGGATAGGGTTCATGGTGTGGGTGATTCAAGCAGGGATTTCTAGTTTTTGGTTGATTGGTTTCTTTTTGGGTTGTGGTTTTCTTGCTATTTGGCTACATGTAGGGGATTTGTTGTGGATGGTTGTGGTTGAGTTTGTAGTTGACTGGTTGGGTGTTCCTTTGGTGGCTGGTCTTTTTCATATGGTGATGTTAGGATATTGTTTTCTTGAGTCTTTGAGTGGTCGAATGTGGTGGTCTGGTTCCATGATATTGTAGAATGTTTCCTTGGCTTCAAGGTTCATGAAGTAGTAGGTGGTTAGAGTTGCATATGGACTAGTGTTGTTGTTCCTAGAGGAGGGTTTTCTTTATTGGATGGGTTTTTTCCAGCAGCCTGTTGGGTTGCAGTAGCTATTTTGGTGTGAGTGGTCAGGAGGGTTGGGTTTTGTTTGGTGTTGGGTGGGATGACTGCAATTATTTGTGTTTAGGGGAGCGGTTTTATGGTTGGGTGGTAGGTGGATGGTTTGTGGTTCTGTAAGGGTACAAGAAGGTGGGTTTGATGGATGGTGTTTATTTTAGGTGAGTTGAGTGGTCTATTGTAGGGATTATGTGATTCTGAAACTATTAACTTTTGGTGAACAATACCAACAAAGATTGGGTCATATTTCATAGGAGGGGTGAAGGATTTTTGGATCTGTAGCTTTATTGAAAATTCAAGAAGAAGATAATTCAATTTCCATAATAGACTGCCAAGTTCAAGAAAAGAGAAAACGAATTAGATATAATTTCTCTAATATAGAACCTGAAATATATTACCTCAATCTATAGAATAACATTTTGGGTAAACATAGTTTAAGGCCCTTTTAATATGGCATAGTCAGAGGAACAAACCTACATTTTAGGGTACTACAGTTCTTGCACATAACATATTGGTTTCAGTAACTAGTGAAATTACCCAACCATAGAATAGAGAATAGAAAGTGTCTTTTATTATCAAACATGATGAAAATAAGAATCAAAGGTCTTTTACTGAAGAACAAGTTAAAGACAATGATAAAAGAAATCATCAAGATCAACTAGTAGTCATTGACACTAAAATGATAGTCCAAATCCAATCAATTTCTATCATAAATGATTACATAGACACAGAACTGTTTATTCATACTGATATTAAAGTGGTTTTTGAGACTGAATTCTTTGCCTCTATTTAGAAAATTGGAGATCAATCCTATTCCAATGTTGATAGAGGCCAATCATCTAAAAAAATATGAACAATATTTTGGTTCATTGAATACATAATCAAAGGATTTCTTGATCATTTTAAGAAGCAATGAGAATAAAATTCACGTTCTCACAGTGAATTAAAGGCTATAATAAAGTAATTTTAAGATTTAAGAAATTAAACTCTTCATGGAGATGAGATTGAATCTTTACAGACTCATCTTACTAATCTATGATTCATTTCTAGTTTATCCCAGCTTTTCTAGTTTCACCCTTTCGATGTTTCCTTTGATGTTAATTAAGTTAAATTCCATATTTAGAGAGATTTTGGGTTGTTTCAAATGGTATATATCACATAAAAACCTGAATCTATTTTGACTCATAATCCATGTCTTCATAGTCAAGATCATTCTTTAATGGACTTTAAAAAATTATGCACCTTACATTAAGGATCCAGCCTTTCTAAAGACCAAATCCTCTCTTCTATTGAACCCTTTTATTTTCTCTTGGTGCACCCAAAGCCTCTCTCCCTTGAAGAGTCATGTGGCTATGATGTTGTAGTATGTTTGGTTCTACCATGGATTCTCTCCTGCTACTTGGAAGACCCCTTATTTTTTACACAAGGAAGAATTGTTTTTCATCGTTTGTTCCATGTAGGGGTTCCCTTGTCTATCTTTTATTTTTTATCAGGTGGGGTTGGCGTGATGATATATTCTCATGAAAATGGATGAAACCTTATTTATTGATGTAATACATGAGAGGATATAAATATGATGATAATGGTCTCATTGTTTTTTGACTATTAAATTTGTTCCACGTTTTGAATTGTTCTGGGCATAGGACTTCTGAAAATCCTGGCTATTGGCGGTCTCTGTTTTCACACCATAATCATGAATTCTTGTTGTTAATATTTTGATGCAGTATTTTGAACATGAAAAACATGATATATAATGTACATCTATTATATTAAATGGATTCCTATGATCAAACATTCTATGTGATAACCCCTAATTTATAAAGTGGAATTAGAGCGTGACTGTTGAATAATCAGGGTCCTATTGCTGGGGATGTGTGCTGTGTGTGGTTCTGTTCGGCCATGTGTATGGGTTGTTCATGTGTGAGTGTGGTTGGGACTGTGGGGTGGTGAAACTGTTTTAATGGCCACTCATTTTGAGATATTTATTGATTTTGAAATTGATGAACTTTTTATGCAGTTGGACTAAAACTAGGTGGCCTAGTTGTAGGATTGGGTAGTGTCTTTTTAATGTTTATAGCTGTGTTGGGTTTGGGGTTATTATGTTGTGAGGCTGCTGAGTTGGAATTAATTAGGTGTGTTGGAGGGTTTTATTATTTTGAGGAAGGAAAATACGGAATTAACTTTAATAATGATGGTGGGATTGGTTGAACATGTATTCAAAATTGGGTTGTTTGTAGCGGGACTTCAAGTTGGGTAAGTTTTGTTTGGCTAAGTGTGGTGATTTTGGTGTAGTGGGAAAGATGAGGATGTTTTAAGAGAGATGGTTTTGTATAAGTATGGTGTTACCTTGTGTGGGCCTTTATCCTGAAGATTTTGGGACCATTTTTTATGAATTCTTATTAGAATGGATTCATTTACCTTGGACCATCATTTTTGTTTGGATTTGGCTGTGGTTGGGATGGTTTCTTTGTCTTAAAACATTTTCAGTTTTTTTATTTTTTATGGTAGGGATGGAATAAATGAATAAATGAATTTACATTATCGAATAAAAAATGGTTAATTTAATTAGCTGGGGGTATGTTTTGAGTTGTGGCTTATAGTGAAGCATCCTTCAATTATTGACTTGTGAAAGTGACCACCATTAATGGTGGTACATGAATGTAGGGTTGGAAGTGAGGGTAGTTTTTGTGTCTTATGATTGTTGATTTGAAAATTCAATTCTTAGGATTAGTGTTTTGTATATATATATATATATATTTAGGTAGTTCCTTGTGATTTATATACATAGCATACCAGTGTTGAGCACTATGTTCTGAACACCCCATTGTTATGGGAGAGGTTGTGACATCCCAAAATCCTAGTGGGATGATGGATGTATGGTATTGGATCTTCTCTACTCCCCCTTCTAGGATTTTGTATCCCCATACTCTTTAGGTAGTTTTTGTTTGGTTTTTATGAAAAAGTGTATGTTGGTGATTTTTTCTTCATATGTGTCTTCACGATGAGATATAATTTACTATATTAGGTGTCTTCAAGATGAGATTGTGGTTTCATTCACTAGGTTTATGTGAGAAGGATGTGTTGTGGTTGTAACCCCAGTGTTTTTTTGGTGGGATTTAGTATGTGGACCAGTTGTGTGTGAGCAGGTTGTGAAAGTGGTTCTATTAGAATAACATGGTAGCGTGATAAAATTCACCACTTGGGAGGAGTAGTTAACTAGTGGGGGTGGTTCTTGGTGCCCTAATATCAGTGCGAACTGTCACGGGTTTTCATCTTGGAGCAGGGCCAAATCATGGCGTGACCGTAGAGTGACCTTGGCGTGACCGCGACATGATCGCGATGTGACCACGGCGTGTTGGCCCGGTCTAGCGACATCCATGGGGATGCAACATTCGGCCAGGAGTGAAGGGAGGGGGAGGAGGCGGGGCAACATTCCGGCCGTCACCCCGCCAGCAGAAATTCTGATTAGTCAGTCTCAACATTGATCACAAGACTCTTGGAATACTAGCACTATGAACAGCCGCGGGGTTTCGTCTTGGACTAGGACCAAATCACGGAATTACCACAGCATGACCGCGGCGTGACTGCAGTGTGGCCACCATGTGACGGCGGCGTGACTGCGGTGTGACGTCGTTGTGATGACGGCGTGACCGCGGCGTGACCGCGGCATGACAGCGACGTGACCGCGGCATGATGGCGGCGTGACAGCGGCGTGACCGCGGCGTGACCGCGGAGTGACCGCGGCGTGACCGCGGCGTGACTACGGAGTGAGCGTGGCGTCCCCGCGGCGTGGCCACGGCGTGTCGGCCTAGTCCAGTGACATCTGCGGGGCAACATCTTCCGGCCAGGAGCGAACGGAGCAGGAGGAGGTGGGGAAACATTCCGGTCATCGCCCCACTGGTAGAAATTGTGACTAGTCAGTCTCAACATTGATCACAAGACTCATGGAATACTATCACTACGAACCACCGCTGTGTGTCGTCTTGGAGCAGGACCAAATCACGGCGAGACCGCGGCGTGACCGCGGCGTGACCGCAGCGTGACTGCGGCGTGACCGCGGCGTGACTGCGGCGTGACCACAACGTGATCGCGGCGTGTTGGCCCGGTCTAACGACATCCGTGGGGCAGCATCATCCGGCCCAGAGCGAAGGGAGCGGGAAGAGGCATTTGAAAGACTCAAACCAAATCTAAACATGATACAAATAACTATCACTACTCTTTTGTTTAGAAGACAGTGCACCTCCGTTGGAGGTGTTTTATTATAAAATCATGGCATTGCTCTATCACACATTTTATTTAATTATATTTAACATTTATTCTAAAACTCATTCAACACAAATCAAATGCAATAATTTAATCAACTAGATCAGCATAACTATCACTGTTAGTTTTCGCAGACAGCGCAGCTCCGTTGGAGGCGTTTTATTATAAAAACATGACTTTATGAAATGAAACAATTATATTAAAGAACACTTATTGAAGATATTCAATTCAATATAATTAAGTAGAATAAAGAAAGAAGATAAATTCAATTTAAAGCATTCTTGAATTAAAGAGGATGGAAGAGGGATCCTACCTCAAGGTGGAACCAAACCGTCCACTTCGGCTTTTGGAGCTTTCTAACTAAAAGTTGTTGCTCCCCCACTGTGTATACACACTTTCACACATTAAATTTATTTTACAGAAACCTTAAAATAAAATGGGCAATGTCTCACATAAAATTTAAAGATGAAGGTGGAAAACATAAAAAACATTGAAAACAAAGTAGAAACATGAACCTAGATGTTTATTTATGCTTCCAACAACAGTATGATTCGATCTTTTAACAAGTGCATGAGGTGCTGTCCAGATTGTTTTGTGCCCAAAAAACATAAGAAAAATGTTATTAAATAGTAAAATAACTAAAGGAAATAAAAGAAAAGAAAAGGGAAAAGAATTTTTAGGTTTCAAACCCCAAACATGGGCTGTTGTTAACTTATCCACAGCTGGACAGTTCCAACAATTTATGTCCCCTTCCCTCTACCCCATGCCCCCTGTCCCCCTCCACCCTGCCCCCCCTGCACCCCTGCACCCTACCCCCTGCCCCCCCACCCAGCCCCTAGCCTGCCCAGCCCCCCTGCACCCCCTGCACCCCCATCCCCCTGCACCCTCCCCCCTGCCCCCTGCCCCCAGCCCCCCTCCACCCATGCCCTCCACCCAGCCCCCCTCCACCCAGCCCCCTAGCATGCACAGCCCCCTCCACCCTACCACCTTGCACCCCTCCACCCTACCCCCCTCTACTCTCCACCCAGCCCCTAGCCTGCCCAGCCCCCCTGAACCCCCCTGCACCCCCTGCGCCCTCCACCCTCCCCCTTCCCCTACCCCCAGCCCCCCTCCACCCTATCCCCTCCACCCAGCCCCCTAGCCTACACAGCCCCCCCCCCCCTTCACCCCCCTCGCCACCTTTATCCCCCTCCATCCATTCCCAGTTGCTAAATAATTTTTTTTGTATTTTGTACAAGTGTTTTATAAACCTAATTTTCCTATGATACTAAACATTTAGATCCTTGAATGTATTATTATGTTATTTATCTTAAAAATTATGTAATAAACATGTACAAACAGGTTGGTTTTCTATATAATGACATCCCAATGTCCCTTTACATGGTTTTACATGAATATGATAACAAATACCACTATAATCACAATACATTATTGAGTACATATCATTGTATACATTAAAATTCCAACACCTAAGGAATATGCAACTTTCTCCATGTATTGGCACTCTTGTTCCATTGTGAGTTCTTATGCCTTGGTCAAGTTGAAGTGCAAGATGGGTAGTCACTATTTCTCATCTATTCATGCCCAACCTTTTGATGATCCTATCGATATGTTCCGTCTGATTTATTACTAAATCTATATTCTTATTATCTATTTCTGTACTTATCCACAATATCTTCTCAAATTTCTTGGGATTTTTCATCTCAAAACCTCTAAAAAATTATGCATAGATTTCTAAATCATTCAATCAACTAGTCCAAGTGGAAACATGTAATTGAAATACAATATGAAATTTATGAAGGTACCATTGTCCCATTTATTTCAGTAGAATTAATTATCTCTATTGCAACTATCAAAGCCTTCATCAGTGATAAATGATTCAAATTTCTGATTCCACTATCACGGTACTTTCTTTATTCTATACAAGATTTTATTGAATATACAAACTAAGTTAGGGATCCCAATTGCTAGTACTCATATTGGTTGTTACATGTTGATTTATTCCATTAACTCACCATGAATCAATGTTGTCTTGATGTACACCAAATCTAGAAGCATATTTTCCAATTCCACCATACTTAGAATTGTTTAGATGATATAATGCTTATATTTAGTGAGAATATTTCCAAAAAATAAACTTTTTCATTCTACTAATAACACATTATTACCATCCATAATTTTTTATCATTTATAAACATCATTCTATTAATTAATTTAGTAAACCAACTTATTTTCAAGTTCCTTTTTACCCACTTAAAGTTCAACCATATTTTATTTTTTTTAACTTCAAAGAATCGATCTCTTTATTAATGGAATATTCCACTAATTTGAATAAAAAATCATAGTTTAATTTGGATTTTCATGTTTCTATTCATTCAATAGAAGTATATAATTCATTTAAACCCCATACCTTTGAACCACTCTCCTAATTTTGGTTGATCTCATCAACTGAATCATATTTTCTAAACTACTCGACTTAGTTCTTCCTACATGTATACACCACAACATCTACCAAACACTACCATCATTATATGGTAGAATTCAATGTATAAACCAAGAATGAAATTTAAATCTAAAATGTACCTCAATATCAGTATCATTAAAACCATCACGACCCTCATCATCTCCTTCAGCAACACCAACATCATGATCTCCTCCTCTCAGACCACTATCATCATCAACATCCGCATTGACATATGCACCTAAATCAATGGTAGGAGCAGAAGAATCCTCATAAACCGAACACAAATAAATGATAATACATTTAATTAATGAAAACACATTTAATTAATGAAAACATAAAAAGGTTATCACTAAAATCAACAAATCAATCCAGATTTATTTTACTCACATAAAATCATAAAAAATGTGAAAATATATCAATGCCAAGGATTTTAATATAATTTGAGGGAATAAAACAATGAATTACATATAAAAATTAATGAAATTTCTAATTCGATCACTCCCCCACACTTAGTTTATTGAACTCAAAGGAAATGCATTGTCTATTGGACTTCCTAAAAATGAGAGACACCTAATGAATATGAAGTTCACAGCCCTATCAGCTCATCCAACAAAAAAATTTCAGATAGTTTAAATTGTATAAACCTATTCCATCATTTGGATATAAAAATTCCTATTAATATAGTTTCGAAATGCTTAGATCCCTGTAAGAACTCATTTATTTCTCAGATATCTTTATCTAAAGGTACAAAACCTTGGAAAATTCTTGATTTAGTTTCTCATATTTCTACTATTTGGGGATTTCATGACTTCAAATGCGTTTCGTTAGGAAGAGGTTTTTTTCACTTGTTGTTTCCCTCTGCTGAATTGAAGGGTAACACATGGAGATTTGGTTCCATAAATTTGAAGCCAGGAACACTTAGGATCCATGAATAGAAGATAAATTTTTGTCTCTATGATTTTAAATACACTTTTTTCCAGGTTTGGATAAAGATTTATGGTTTAAACTGGGTTTTTGGGCATTTTGAAATTCTTTATGACATCGCCTCTGCGATAGGAATTCCAATCTGGATGGATTTGGCTAATGAAAATGTTAGATATTGAAATTCTTCTAGAATTTTAGTTGGGGTAGATTTAAGTTCTACCATTGTTAATAAGGTAGTTCTATCCACACCACAGGATGAAATTAATCTTTGTATTGTGTATGAAAAGTTGCCTTTGTATTGTGAAGTCTGCTGTATGATTGGACACTCAAGGTCCAACTGTCATTCCAATATTTTTTGTAATAGATTCATGTTGAAGGGGCATGATGAGGCTCATTGCAGAAGAAAAGAATGTAATAAATTTCCCCAAGGGACTGATGTCCAATATTCAGAACAAGCTGCAAATGTGATTTCTCACAGCTCTCCCAACAGACTCCTAATCTCTGAAAATGTTCAGACAATGTCTCAGAGTGAACATATGATCAATGATCATAGTAAAAGCCCCAATTTGGACTCCACCTATGTCATCCTGAAAGATATAGAGCCTTCTTCTTTTTAGTTGATTGATAGACCAAATGTCACTTGGGCTGATTTAGTAGAAGAAAGTGACTCACCTGAAGTTGGGCTGTCTTTCAAAGATGTGCTGGTTAAAGAAATTAACCAAGATCAAAATGGGACAGAATCTGAGGAAATTCAAATAGTGATAGAGATTATAGCACAAAATGAGGCTGATGAAAGAATTAGGCATGAGAAAACTTCTTTTTCTTCAAAATGCAGAAAAGTAATGCACATGTTAGAGACAACAGCCTCAAGTATGGTTAAGAATAAAAACACAAACAAGGAATCCAAGGAAGTGACTACTGAAAACGGAAATGCAAAGGTCCCCTGACCTGCCAAGTCCAAGGAATCTATGAAAAATGATGATGTTTCTAGCCCTTCAATGGACTTACAACAAACACAAGGTGCGACTTCAAAAAAATCTTGTCTCCCGAAACCTGCTCCTATAGTGGGAAGTGAAGTTAAAAAAATTCCTGCAACTGATAGGGCGCTGCATGTTCCTATAAATCTGAAAGTTTCAAGATTGAGAATTAACCCTCCTATGGTGGGAAGTGAAGTTAATCGCTCTACTTCTGAATTTGGACCCAAATTGGTGCCTAGCGCTCACCCTGATAGTACTCCTGCTGGAACTTCTATAGGAGTTCATGGCATGGATGTTTAACCCACTTGTGTGGCATCTAAGTTGCCCATCGATGAGAAGTTACTAGAGAAGTTTAAGATACCCCGCACAATGGAAGGTGTTATTCCCACCCAAAGTCATCCATCTTAGAGTGGAAAGAATATGAGGCTGAGAATCCAGCCTGATTCTAATATGATGAAAGAGTTAACTCCTACTCGAGAAGAGGAAAATTCTACTCCAAAAAAGGGTTCCCTTCCAGACCCCATCTCTATTTTGGGTGTTTCCAAGCCAATTGGACAAACACACAATGTGAGGAAGTCAACTACAATGCCTCCTCTAGCAAGAGAGGCACAAACACCTATGAAGAATGACGAACTGTTGAGATCAAAGGTTTCTACCTCTCTTACAAGCAGTGCCCCGCCTCAAGTATCGAGGACCCGGACAAACAGAAATTTTGGTACTCATAACACTTTTGAAATCCTTTCCTCACATAGCAGTGATGATGATGGGAATAAAAGTGACAGAGCGAATAAAGATGAAACCATAAAGACTGATGTTGTTGTGGAGAACCTTGATGTTGTTGATGGTGAATGTCCATGGATACAAGCCAGGACCGGGAGGAGAGGTTAGAACTCCCATGGTAGGGGTGGAAGACTTCATTTTCATAGTATGAATACCCATTATAAAATGGGTTGATGTATTTTTAAGTGTTGTGTTCTTGTATTTCCTTTGAACTTTCTTGTTTTTCTTTATAATTTAAATAAAGAGGACTTTGCGCCCTTAAAAAAAATTCCTATTAATAAAGATATTATAGTCAACTACTCTCATAAACCTAATAAAAATTGAACATTTTCAAGCCTTGAGTTTCAAGATATATGTAATTGTTTTAAGCCAAAAAAATCATTCTTAAAAATCAACAATTTATTATCATCATCATTTAATTGAAATCCACATAGTTGACCAATTTAAACTTCCTTAAAAAAACTCCAATGAGAAAATAATACTTTTTATTATATACATTAGATATACCTTGATATTCTTTATATAACTATGGTAAGAAAAAATTTGATAACCTCAATACAATCAATTGGTGAAAATATTTTATCTACAACCACCATACCAATCAATGAATATCCCTTTCACAAAATTCTGACTATGAATTTTATAACTTCTCTATTTTCATTATGCATATTTTTGAATACTTGTTTCGTGAATATGATATTTTCATCTATTGTTTGTGGAAAAAATTTCTACGTGTCATTATTTTCTGTCTAATTTAACTCCTCATTCATATATTTAATCCAATTTTAATCATTGGATGCTTAATCAAATCTTTTTTACTCAAATAAATATAAGAGGGGATTTCTTTTAATTCTATACATCCTCCTAGTTTAAACTACAACATATTTGTCTCGAAAAATGTTCTCTTCATCAATATGTTTAGTTCTAGTAAATCTTTTAGGTGTAATTGGAATCTTTTTGTCTTTTTCTTTCCCATATTCATCAAAAAATTCTATGATGGATTCCTCACTACCCCTAAGTGACTCTCTAGGCTCTTATAAAGATTCACTTTTCTCTACATTATCTTCAATGCTCCTGTCATAGATTCCTTTTTATTTCCTATCCATTATTACATATTTTATTTCAAAAAATTTAATGAGAATATTATTAAAAAATATATAAACCTTCCTTATTAAGGAATATATATGAAATATATCTTAATCGTGTTATTTATATACTTTTATTGATTCCCTTCCATGTTAAGAATACAGAACTTACTTCCAAAGACTCATAAATACTTCAACGTTGGTTTCCTTTTATAACTTAGTTCAGAAGGAAACTTTTTTTATACCTTGTAATACCACTAGAGATCACCATAGTTTGTGTTATATTATTGACGGTTCTACTTTAAATCTCAACCACCACATTCTATTAGGGTGTCTACATTAAATTAGTTTGTTGAGCATTATCATACTTCTCCAAATACTCCTTAACTAAATAATAAGTGAATTCTATTCCATTATTATAACTTGGCACTTTGATATTCATTCCAAATCATGGTGTGAATGTAAGGTTAAATTTTCAACCATATAAACCTATCATTGTACTCTATTGAAAGCATTAACATTTCCTAACCCAATCATATTAGTTCATTAAAAGCCATCCTGATCCTGATGATGATGCATAGACTCCAAACATCACCACATTTTCAGAACATTCAATTCCCAATCCCCTATTTCAGGAGGCACATCATGTTCACCATTATAGACCAATGAATTAAACTCTTGAAACATGGTGAAGTTCTTATGTCTGGGCCTCCACCAACTAGACTACCATCAAGCCCTATCACCGGCTTTGACATAACCATGATTTAACACATTTGGATCATCAAAACCACCCCAAGTCCGAAAACTAGTGCGATTCCCTCATTTGGGTCATTAGTTGATCAATCCCATGTCATAAATTCCATAAGAACCAATTAATTTTCAAATATAAAGAAACCTTGGATCTTTACTATTTCCACTCAACCCAAATGCCCATGTTCAGACTCTAATCTCCAAGAAAAACCAACCCAATTTAGGTACTCATTGGGTCGTTGGAACCTAATTTCCATTTGAAATACCTAACTATTGGTCTCCCAAAACCAGGAATCTACCTTCATGGGTATATATTTCCCATGACTGATGTCACTCTCTACACTATAGGATAACCCTTGTCCCAACATCACTTGATCAAAATCCAAGCACCACAACACACATCCTGTCTATCCCTAAACATGATCACTGTATTCATCCAAAACCCATGCATTCCTAAGAGATAACCAAAAAACTACTCAATACCCATTCTCGGTGCATGATAATTACATTCTTGGCATGTGATGAGTTTTCTAGAAAAAAAGATTATCACCTACCACACCATCCATTGGTGCACTCACCACCACATGGATTTACTTAAAATTGCTCCCCAAGAAACACCTCGAAGATCCAAATCTAAATCTATATACCACTTCTCCCAATCCATTATTAAATCACCCTAGGAAACACTTTTCCTTAACCAAGATCTGGTATAACCATACCCAATATATTTCCAAAGAGCCCTTTTTCATAGGGAACTTCATCCATTTCATTTGAAGCTATGGGATACCTCACCTATGATAATCTCGCTAAAATTTCCATCGATTCTCTATCCTCTTTCATATAACACTGATTAAAAAATATACAACTTCCATGCCTGAATTTTTTGTGCTTACTCAACTTATGTCAAAGTCAATAGGTGTACGCTCCTGTACCACCCAGTTGCAACCCATCTCAAAGCTCCAGAAGTCACATCACAATTGAACTAGGATCACATGCCTAATTAAAAAGATGACCATTCCTCTTGGATGTTAGTTCCATGAAACCCAAGATTAGAATAAATTGAACCAATGATCTAGAGAAGGGAAAACATGAGACCTAAATACCACATTGGAGTCGAAAAACAGAAAATACCTGGCAATGCAAGGAGTGCAGTAGGAAGGGATTTTCACATGAGAAATTTAAGAAGGGTGGATTTCACTAGGGTCCCCTGAGTGGGGTCAGTGATAAATCACGGGAGGAGGATGCCAAGGTAGGACTTGGTTCAACTGAGAAATCGGGAAGGTGGGGCCGCTGCGTCAGAGGAGAAGAATCGGGGGTGGCCGCATGGAAGGAGGATCCCGAGAGGTGGAGTGGCCATGTCTGAGCTGGTCTGGGAAGCATAGAAGCCGTGTTGGGGCAGCGTCCGAGAAGGAGAATATTGGTGAAGTGGGGTGGCCGCATCGGAGGCACGTCGTCAGAAGACGTGGGGAGTCTATGTCGGAGTAGCGACGTCGGGGAAGTGGAGTGGCCGCACCGGAGGAGGACGATTGTGGGGAGGTTGGGTGGCTCGTCAGAGGAGGAGGAGGATCGCAAAATGTCGGGGAGAAGAGTCGTGAGGAGGAGGGGTGTTAGGAGGAGGGGCGCAAGAGGTTATGGTAAATTGGGGAGTGGGGGTGGGTTAATTGCCATGGACAGCGAAATTTCCGTGGCTTTACACTAGATATAGCCACAGTTCCTATTGTCCATGGGTATAGCTCCGTATCTATAGCTCTAAATACTAGTAGTGTATGTTGATGACATATTAATTATGAGAAATGGAGTGCAAGTCTGACAATCAGTTAAGACTTGGTTAAATTAATGCCACTCCATGAAAGACTTAGGTGAATAAGAATACATAATAGGGATCAAGATCTGTTGAGATAGATCTCAAGGGTTCTATCATGTATGCCATGATATGTACTAGGTTTGATGTTGCATTTTCTTTAATCATGCTGGGTAGATATCAAGATAATCCAGGAGAGCTGCATTGGAAATTTGTTAAAACTATTATAAAGTACTTGAGGCATACTATGGAAATGTTTATGGTCTATGGAGGAGATGAGGAACTAGTAGTGAGGGGATACACTGCTACTAGTTTCCAAATAGATCATGATGATCTGAAATCACAATTAGGCTATATCTTTTTCCTCAATGGTGGAGAAGTGAACCAGAGAAGCTCGAAGTAAGTTGTGGCTGCCGATTCTATAGCAGAGTCCGAATATATTGTAGCTTTCGATGCAGTAAAGGAAGCAATCTAGATACACAGCTTTATCTCAAACATTGGTGTTGTGCCTAATAGTGCAGACCCTATTCCAGTATACTGTGATAATACTGCTGTAGTGGTACTTGACAAGGAGCCCAGGTCTCACCAAAGGATAAAGCATATTCTTTGGAAGTTTCACCAATTGGCAGATATTACTCAAATAGGTGTAGTGATAGTTAGCAGAGTAGACACAAATGACATTGTGATAGACCCTATGACTAAAGCCATTTCTCAGTAGAAGTATGATTCTCATGTGAGAGCTAGCAGATTGAAACCTGTTAGGAGTTGGCTCTAGTGCAAGTGGGAGTATTAAAAGTGGGTTACCTAGACCTGACTTGTATTGTAATTTGATTACCACTACATGTATGTAGTTTTTTATATATAAATATGTTTTTCTTTCCATAATAGTGTAGATACTTCTGCATCCACTTTGTTTATGGAAATGTCCTTAGATTACATGGCGTAACAAAGGGTTATAGCAGATCCCAAGCTATAATGAGAACTCGGAGATTCCATGACTGTAATCTTGAAATATGTCCTCTGTTACAGTTACATCATTCTGAAAGGACATAGATGATGTGTGACCATCAGGTGCTGTGGAATCATAAGCATTGAAACTATTTCTCATTAAGTTCTCACTTGATCTTATATAGTTTTTGATATCATGTGGAAAAACCCGCATAATAGGAACATCACATGTTTAAGGTGTCATTGGCCTTTCCTATCTACAGACATGTGTAATGGTATCTAGACTTGAGATCATTATCAATGTATTTCATTTAATTGCGTACTTTGATGAAAGGCAAAAACCTTTTCAATTAAGTCGTGGCGAGGTATTTTGTGTTGGGTACATCATTGGTGACATGAAATTGATTGAATGACCCAGATAGGATTTTTCTATTTCAAGTTGAAGAAGAGATATCTCAGAAATGGTTGATTAGGATGGTTTCACCTTCATTAAATCCATGTCCATAGTAGGTGAAGGTAAGACCGTCTGGACAAATCAACAAATAAAACAAAGCAAGATAAAGGATGATGACACCTGTGTGCATTATGATTTATTGAGATATCGATGATGAAGAAATTATATTACTTAGACAATTTTTGTAGAAAGGTAGTCATTTCATTGACATTACTATATATCTATAGGGGCCTCGATGGGTTGCTAGACCCTGCTCTTGGTTGGTGGATATTATTCAATGATATTGAGATAAGGGCCTAGAGGGTCACACACTATAGCGCTTTGATAATCTTCCCTATTTTGGGTACAAGAATATAAATCCTGGTTGGACCCTTCAATGGGCCCACGTATTATCAATATTCTATGGATCACTAAGTAATAAATAAATTCTTTAATTATTCAGGTTTGGAATAATTTTTTGAATTTATTTATAACATGAATTTAAAAGTGGTTAAGTAAATACATAGATAAAATATTATTCGAACGAATTTAAATATCCAGGGTTCGTTAATATTTACAGGATAAGTGAGTCGAGTTATAGACTCAAGTTTATCACACAATATATATTTAATTATATATTGTATTTAGTGATAAAATTATCAATATTATTTATGGAATAATTTAATTTGCCATAAATAAATAATTATAACACTTATACAAGGAATATCTATTACACATAGGTCGGGAACCCATACAGGGTATTTTAGATATCCCCTATATAAATAAGAGAGATTCTCTCCCCATGTAACTTTTTCATGTGTTAAACTTGAGAGCTTATCTCTCCTCATAGATTATAGAGGGATATTCTCTCAAGAAAGGAAGAAATTCAAGATCAAACTTCTTGGATCGAAGTCTCTTACCTTGCGGTGATCACTACTATGTTGAAGATATCGTTGCTGTATCGTGCTAGCACCCAGATTCCAACGAACGACGCACGTGAAGATTTGGAAGGCGTGTGTGGATGATCTAGAGGACTTAGACGTTGGAGTCTACGAGCTACGGTCGCCGGTATCCTATGATGCACTTGCACACTTTATATCCAAACAGCGTACTTGTTTGTTTTATTTTTGTGCTATTTCAAACCCATGAGTGGTCCTCGGACCCTACCCATATTGTTCACCAGAGTTGACATCGTAACATTGCTCTGGTGATCCCAATAATTTTAATTTCCCGACCCATCGGCTTCCACTGCCCATCCTGCTACCTAACATAATCCACTGACACCATCATCACTTCTTCCATTGAAATTTCAAATCCAACATCCTTTTCTGATAGCACCACTACCATAGGATCTTCCACTACAACTCTTTCAGCCATCCCTATTATTTGCCCTATAACAACCCCCTCCTTTAAGGGAATGAACTTAGTAGTTCTAACCAATCTAACCTCTACATATTTCCCTACTTCCACGACCTCTCCATCCATTTCAACTAGGAGATTGGAATCTTCTGTCACCACCTCAGCCTCAGGTGCAACTAATGTGAGTGTTAGTATAGGTGGTTGATTTATGAATGCTGCATGAAATTCTATTAAAAAATATGTTAATAAAGCATAGGAAAGATAATAATGGTTTTAAATATGTAGAAGTGGAACGAACTTACATGAATTTTATACTCTAGTTAGGAGTCCCTAAAGGTCCAGGTCAGGTAGGGTTCCTTCTGCATCCCCTACCCCACTTGCAGGAATTGATTGTTGACTGTTTACAACCGTAATATTGGGAAGGGACCCAATATTCTCTCCTTCATGGTTTTAGGTCCCCTATCACTCTTTTCATGTCTATATTTTACCTCCCCATAATATTTTGTTGATTCCTTCACAAGTGAAAAAAGAGTTATACAATAGTTCTAAGGATCATGTTATATCCAAGGGACATAAGATTCCGATGTTTACTAGGTCGACAACAACACTTCCTCCCATAGGAGATCCTTGATAAGCATATCATCCCCAAGGCTAATCTAAATTCTATGTAAAAGGAGAAGATATGGCCAGTTTGGCTATGGATAGCTGTGGGTGTAGAGGTCTTGTCTAGTAACACCTTCACCTGGACAATAAGTGAGTAGTAACCCAGGAATGTAGCAGATCCCCCATATCCATCACATATTTCTCTACCTCATCCAGATAAATTTGTAAACCATACTTTGGGTAACCAATCCCAAAGATGTTCATCCCATACCTATTGATATGCTTCCACATTCCACAAGCATTGGTGAATTGCATGTAAGCATCCAAGTGGTCCCAAGAATTAGGAAATACATCATCACTCTGAACGTCCACATGATGTACCACTTTCTAGGGGCATAGAAAAATTTTCTCGGCACCACCCCATATAGCTAAACTTCCTCCCATGATTTCTTTCCCAAGGATATTGGTCCTGGTGCTGATGATGCACTCTCATATACTCTTACATGTTTGGTCCCACAAACTATTGGACCAGCTACTGCAGCCCTTCCCACATGGCCAGCTCTAAAACCATGATTTAATGCAGCCAAAATCCATCCTTGGCCTAATGGTGTAGGAACCACCCTTCATTGGATCTAGTGGCCCACTTCCTCAGCATGACCCTAGGATATTTTCTTTCTAATCTATGCGTGTAACCATGAGTAGGAATATACACAATAATGGGTGTATTAAACTCATTCCACATGTCTTCATATTCATGCGTGAACATAAACCATAGCTACCTCATCACAAAAGGGTGAATTCATGACACACTTATTATTAAACACTCAGGACCAATCTCTATAGAAACATGAATTTCCATGAAAACTGTTGTAGATTGTATGACTCAAAAACCGGCTTGTAGTTGACTCTTGTTACTAGTACCCCACCTCGAAATCCCAAGAGGTACGATCTCTATTTTATGGTCCATACTCCATCATCATCGACCCCCTATGTAGGATTAATGAGTGAAATATGATGTTCTCTGACAACCCTACCTTCTATAGTACTTCCACCAGGCCCAACATGAATGGGACACTTATCAACATGAAATTTTTTGTGGGAGGGGAAATGGGGTTTGGATAATCATTACTCATTATATATGAGTCCATCCATATAAATAGAAATTAAAAAGTCCCACACCTAGGCTACATCATTTTACATTCACTGATATACCAATGTACCTTATATAAATTCACCATCATCGGGAAAATAAGGTTGGCACACTGCCCCATTTCTAGAATCGTCGCCATTCTGAAAGTTCTTGTGTGCATTACCTATGTGTGTATCCCTCACTGGGAGGAAAAAACTACCAATAAGCAATGTGATGAATCCCTCCAACCTAATTACAGTTTGATCTAATGTATTGACACTATATCCACATAGTTTCCACTAGTTTGTTTCCAGAATCCACTAGTAGGATCTCTCCTTGCCCTATTGGTATCCCCCTATGCAAGTGAAAGGAATGGTCAGAAAATTATCTACTAAATCATATCCATCAATTGGTTCTGCCACTAGTTTATTCCATAAATATTTTAACCATATCTTAAGTGTAATGTGCCTCATCCCTAGTTTCACTTGCTTTCCTTGGATTCATATAATAAATCCAATAATGACTTCTATATGGATGAAAACCACTCTTGGTACCTACCTAAATTCTATATAGGGAGAAATTCATCATACATTGCCTGCAGGATCGGGATTCTGCTTATTTGGTGAAGGTCCCATAGGCTAACACTAACCTCCCAGGGATGAAAATTGAATGTACTGTTCCCTGATGACTATCTGGTCAGTAGATCAGGCATGATCTTCTAGCGTTGATAAATAAGGAACTGTGAAGCCCATGCTACTTCATAAGGTCCTAACTACTTTAACATAGAATTAAATTCTCGGGATGATGCACACACCCAATAGGTCTAGGCCAACTTATCTATGAACTTTCTTTCTTGGTTCCAATCTGGGTCATCATTACATCCCTTCTGTGAATCCCCCATACCCACCATGATGATAGTATGATTTTTTGAGGGGATTCCATTTCCTCAAGATTCTCCTAATTGATGATGTTCGTATGTTGTAAGTGGTAGTATTCTATGATGGGTTCATTATCCTTCAATATGTGGATGTCAGCATCCATTTAAAAAATGTATTACCCTAGTAGGCCCCTAATCCATTAATCTTATCATCCTTTCTCACCACCAAGAAGAAGACATCATCTCTCAATCCAAATTCATAAATATAAATCCTCTTGCAAAAACGATATTCATTTTGAGCCTCTAATAGTAATTTGAGTAGTGATTTATAGTTCAAGGAGGTTCATATAAACTCCCTAATCATGACATAGTCCGCTATTTCTTCCCCCCCGAGTAGTATCTACATTAAAATTTTAAGAATATATTTCATTCATGACTTAATTGTTTTCTGAGTTTGGTTCATGAAGGTCATTCATGAATCCTTTTTACAAAGATCAGTTTGAAAAGATTGGGGTCATAGGACTTGCTACATGAAGATGTAGTTTGTGGTGTTTAGTTCACTAACAGAGAAATATCCAAGTACGGTTTGCTAATGAAGTGTTCACGGATAACGTTTTTAGATATTGTGAGCTTTGTGAAAATAGAGAAAAATATATTTTCTTCACACAAAGTTATGTGCCTTTGAGGACCCATAGTGCTATTTATTGGTGTATAGTTGGGCCAAGCTTCGTGTTGGTCTCCATGATTGGCAACATCATGCACATGCCTCATGGGAAAACATTACGAGTGAGCATCACTATTGATCTTCACGAAAGGTAGTGAATTTAAAATTTTCAGCAATTCTCTATCAGAATTTAACCCACCTTTCCCTGTGGGCTCCCATTTCTTGGGGAGGGGAATTTGTTGGAACCAAAATACGTGCTATGGGAGTAGTCAAGGATGACACGGTCAGTTTGGAGAAAAATATGATTCAAAATGAACAAAAAACCCTCTTAAAGTTTTGTTTTACAAGGAACTACCTCTTTATGAATGGCTGGAGTGTGAATCTCCTAGATGAAAAGCTCCCTATGTGAATATATGAATCTGTGATGGTGTTCCTCCGTGAGTCCAACAACGCTTCACGACCAGGAAAATGATTAACGGTGTCTTCATGAGTTCGATAGATTCTCTCCCATTCAATAATCCAATAAATTCTTCTCGAACCGCTAACAATCTTCATGAAAATACTTACATGTAAATACCCCCTCATTCCAATATTTTAGGGATGGTTTACTAACCCTTAAAATTTCAAATTGCTCCAAAATTCTGAACCACTTGAGCATCAAGAATCACACAAAAAATGGATCATCCAAGGTACACAAGATTCAAAAAACACTATTTAATGTGTTCTTGGAAGCCTCGACCCCAAGTGTAGATGCCTTTAGTGAAGGGCTGAACACTTCATGAATGAATAAGGCCCCTTGGGTCACTTGAGGATTCACAAAGCATTAAGACTTCACGAAGCACTTCTTTCTTCAGCCAAGAGTTCACTATAAGGTAGAGGCACCCTGTTTCATGAAGTGTAATCCTTGAAAAATCACCTATCCTCTGTGAAGAACCTATTCATTTCTAGAACCACTCTAATATTCCTTAACATTCACTAAATCACTCTTATGGGCCTCTCCATGAGGCCTTCCTTCTGCTAAAACCTCTTCCTAATGGTTGAGTTCCCAAAACCAACACACCCATCCAGGACAAGTCTATATTCACCTTGACTATCTATGTGACCCAAAAAACTCATTATTGTGGACCTATCTACCTCAAGTGTGGCCTAAGACTCCCAAATACATTTTTATTCTCAGCATAGTTATACTAATTCATGATGCTTCTCATAATAGGCACACTAACATGGAACTTATGATTGACCTCCCTTCCCCATTATTACACCCTAGAATTTCCTAAGACATACCCCCTATAAGAGGATTACTTGTGGTCATTAAATCCCAATGAATGAGTAGTGGGTCCCCCATGTCTGAGATTCATGACATAAATTTTACTCGTACCAATATCCCCATTTCATGACATAAACTTTAGCCTTACCCAATGTGATGAACATAGGATTCCCCATGTATGATCATCATGGGATTGCACATTCTCCCAAATTCATCATTGATTGACCCTCTTTCATTGGTAATCCTTCATTTATAAGCCCCACTTATCTAGTGTGACATTAATGGGATAATTCATGTGTGAATAACATGGAAGGAGATCCTACTTGGGTAGCTTCCATGCATAATTCCCACACCATCTCACATTTAGTATTATTTCATTAAATGAGAATCAGGTCTACTATTTCCTCTTGTTTCTCACACCGATCATGACTCATGTGTGATTAGAGGTTAGATGAGATCATGAAACCCACCTAATCACCATGTTGGGACTTTACCCTAAGGATAACTCCTTAGAAGATTTGTGCCTATGAAGTCAGAAACCTCATGAAAAAATGGGATTCCTAAGGTGAATTTCTTGGAAGATGTGGGAAACCAACGTTAGTTACCTCGTGATTGAAACAAGATTCCTTAGGTTCCATAAGTAATATGACTCCATGAGATTACCTCATGAGAGGAAGAACAAAGGTTATTAATGTTCCCTACATCCAAACATGATAGTGATGCCCAAAATGACTACTCTCATGACCTAAGGTTTATTCACTTTCAAGACCAACATGAATGTCCATATAGAAGTTGTTTAATTAACCAACATCCAAAAAGAAATGAAATAATAAATGAGATTCATGAACATGAAATAAGTCAATTAGGGATACCTAGACAAGGATACATGTTCCAAGGATCAATCTGTAGAAGGATAAACCAAAATACAGTCATCCCATTTCGATCAAGAATTCGACATCACCATTAAATGTGATGGAATCCATCCAACTCTAGAAAGAGGGGATATAGGGTATTAAGTACACCAACACAAATTAACACATAGGAATCTTTTTTTGTAGAAAGCATAAAAAAAGAGACCAAATTACCAATATAAAAATACACAATAACAACCACGTATACCTAAAAAAATCTCAAGACAGTGGGATATAACTTTTATACAAAATACCTCATGTTCATAGATGAATGATATCTTAACCATACCATTTTTTATAAAATCAAAATACCTTCAAACAACCAAATTAAAATTTGGTTTAAAAAACGGTTTTAGTTCTTTTAAAGGATAAGAATGATTCAAGCATCCCTATTCTAGAAAATGTAAGTAAGTGGAGAGTTAGACTCACCTGGACTTTTTATTCTCAGCCAATCGTAATTGAAAAACCATGAATCAAAAGAGACTCTCCTCATGGAATATTGGGAGATAATGGTTAAAAACCATTTATAATGTATCATGAAATTAGTGGAAAATTTGGGTGGAGTTTCATAAATAATTATGGGGGGAAATGGTAAAATAATCGTTTTATAATTGGGCGCACAGTTTGGATAAATAGTTGGCCAAACCATGTGGAAACACTGCGCCACCCTCTGTTCAAAGAGGCCTAGGTCACATGGTCTCCTATGAATCATGAATAGTTTGAAAAACCATTTAGAGAAAATATGGGATGGTTCTGTCTAATCCCACATATTTTGGTCTCCCCTTTATATACATTTTTTCCAACTGTGAACCACCCCTCTCCATTGTCAACAATTATGGTGCACAGTTATTACTAACAATGTTCCAACAATGGAACCTACACTAGCTGGCTAATTTTTCTCCTCTATCTCATCTACAACCCCTAGAACATCCCCTAAGGCTACCCATATTATCAAGAAACATTTACTTGACTATATTAAGGGAGTTAAACAAAAGAAATTAAATAATGACATACCTCCATGAATGGTTGTGATCTTAAAAACTCTCTACCTTATAACAGATAATCCTCGAGTCACACTCCAATGAATCAATAGGATCCCCAGGTAAACATGTTTGGAAACTTGGACTACACATTTTCTTCCCTTTCCCAGGTTCCCTAGTTAAAAATTTTGGGCCACTAGGCCAACACATCCGATTCCCTTTCCCAGGTTCCCTACTAAACATTACCATGATACCGTAACACTCAAACCAATAGAACAATATTACCCCGCAAGACATTATCATTGTGATATATATTATAAAAGGATTTATCCTAAAAGGATACATATACCTCAAGATCAACATCATAAACATTTATCACATGAGAATGGTCGGGGTGATACCATTGATGTTGTGACACATGAAAAAATTGCGAATGCCACTATACCATTGTATAAGATCTATTAGGCATTCCACTGGCCTAATTATCTCCAAAAGCTTACATAGATACATGTACCTAGGCACTGACATACCATTTTTCTAAATCTGATGGTGAACCAACCTTGGAAACAATTAAAGGAACAAAAAATCACCTGCCTTAAACTCAAGAGGTTGATGTCATTGATCAACATATGACATTTTCTTACTCTGATTTGTAGCCATAAATTTCTGAATAAACTAAACATGATTTGATGTCTCATGAAAAAGAAAAAATCCCAACAACTCTGATTCCCCAACCACCATACAACATAATAGAGATCTACACAACCTACTATTGAATGCATCATATAGTCCTATATAAATGATCATATAATATCTATTATTATAAGATAACTCAAAAAGAACTAATTCTATCTCCCATGAACCAAAAATTATATGAAACATTCCCTCAACATATCCTCTAGCACCTTGACAGTATGTTCCAACTTCCCATATGTCTACAGGTGAAAGGCTGTACTTAGAAACAACTGGGTACCAAGTTACTTCTATATCCCTTTCTAGAAGTGTGAAGTAAAATGAAGATCCTAATGAGAAACAATATTTTGAGTTCCCCAATAGAAACATACCATCTCTCAAACATACGTTTCACCTAACTGGTACATGGTGAAAGTCTCTAAAATTGGTATGAAATTTTTTTCCTTGGCCAAATAATCCACAATTACCCATATTTCATAATTCTTATAATTTTTCCATGGAAGAACGACCATAAAATACACGGTAACATAATCCCACTTCTATTTCAGAATGAAAAAATATTGTACCAAACCACCTAGTCACTGATGTTTGGCCTTCACCTGCTGTCAGGTGTAGCATCATTGTAGGAAACATGAAAACTCTTTCTTCATCCTTTACCACCGATACTATATGCAACAGTCACAATATATTTTGGTCAAACTAGTATGAACATCCCACTTCAAGGCATGAAACTCAAAAATCATATCTTCTTGAATACACATGTGAACAACAAAATGGATAATAATGAAAACAATTTAATCATCAATGATAGTTAAGATATAAGGTGAGGGCTCACCATCATGGATTTATTTCAAGGCAAAAAACTCTAGATCCCCATACCGACTCTCCCTAATCTAGTTCAGAAGCATGTACTCAATGGACAAACACACAATATTCATCCTCCCCTGTCCCTCCAGAACCTCTCTATGAATCTCAGTGAATAAGGGAATCATCTTCTACTTATAACTATAATTTTGAACTACTTATATCTATTTTTCCTTCTCAAATCATCATATAAACTATTTTCTTTTTGTGGAATGTAAGATAACTCAAAATAAAAATGCTACATATACTCAACACATATTCATTGTTAGAGGTTCAAATCTATCCAAGAAAAAAAATTTAATTTAGACTTTTTGGATTGGTATACATAATAATCATTGATTCAAAAGGTAATGTCACAAAAAATTTAGATCATATACCACTATAGCTTTATCAAGATCATGATTAAGGTAATTCCATTCATGCGGTCACAAATTCAATTATCCATATTTAATAAATCTATCTACCTACATTAAAACTTCCCCAAGACCAGTATAATACACTTTAAAAACAATGTATACTACTTAATCAGATCATGTATGATCATAATTGGTCTGCAGGTAAAGATTTTATTCATCTCCTTGAAATAATTATCACATGATTCAGACCAATCAAACATGAAACCCTTCATAGTCAAGCTTGAAAGTGGTGATTCCAATAGAGAAACTTCCTTTATGATCCTATGGTAATGTCCCACCAAACCCAATAATCATATGATATCAAAACATTTCTAGGGATACTCCCAACGTACCAATTCTTGAAACTTATCTAAGTCCACTGATACACCTTCCTATGAGATTATTTGACCTAAGAAGTATACCCCATTGATCTAGAACTAACACTTAGATAGATTAGTGTATAGCCTACACTCTCTCAGCATACACCGAATGATGCCAATATGTTGGGCATGATCAACATGATTTTTGGAGTACAACAACATTATATCTAAAAAAATTACAAAATGATCCTGGTACATGTGTAAAATTCTATTCATAAAGTCTGTAAACATAGAAGGAGTGTTATTAACCTGGAATACAACACAAAAAACTCATACAAACCATACATGATCCTAAAATCCATCTGTGATATATCGGATGGTCTCACCCTCAGCTAAGGAAACCTTGACCTCAAATCAATTTTGGAGAAAAAAGATGCACTATTCATATAGACAGAAAGATTATTGGTACATGGAAGAGGATACCATTTCTTTACTATCATCTGATTCAACTTCTGATAATCAACACAGAACCTCAACATCTCATAAGCCTTCTTAGAAAATAAGACGGGAGATCCCCAAGGTGACGTACTCAGGTGAATAAAAACATTATTATGTAATTCCTAAAATCCAATACTTGATATCATGATGCTCTTATATTTCCATTAAATATTGTTGGATACATAATAGATCAGCTCCATGCATATATTTAATTGTGAACTCAATATCTCTCTCTCAAGAGGCTATGTTGAGAAGTCCTTACAAAATACATCCTGGAACCAATCCACCATAGGAGGAAAGACATTCTAATATACTCCCCGGTCTTCTAGAATAAGGAATACCACTTGGGATGTGAGGTCACCCAATTTCAGTTTAACTGGGTGTACACAACCTTCCTTGATACTCTATTCTACTCGGTGTACATAAATGTCACAACCAAGTAATGTGAATGTTAATATTTGGCTATAAAATTAATTATGGTATTTATTCGGCACCAACTAATCTATCCCTGATATCTGGTCATTTCTTGATATCTCAAGAACAAAAAAGTCACAAATAAATGGCACCCACCATCATTAGGGGAACACTCCCTGTATTGACATATATTTTATACTCCTACTACCAAAAGTGTGTCCATCTATATAACCCCACACATATGTTCTAACTCTTGAACCAACACATTCATATATTGAGAATATATAAAATAATGAGATCCCCCTATATTAAATATTTTACTAGAATTAAAGGAAGATACAAGGATCATACATCATATAGTAGATGGTTTATCCTCTACACAACCTAGTTTAGGAAGAAATACTTGAATAAGATTCAAAACTCTCCCCCAGGTACCAATATATGTCCTTGGTGTTGCACTAACTTACTAATAAAGACAATATTATCTTGAAGAACAATGTATTCCAACCTAGCTGGTACAGCTAGTAGAACTTTAACTTCTTGTCTCGTATAGGGTAGTAGAGACCCTTCTTACACTCTGCATCTTCCAGGACCCTCTATCACTATTAACTAGTTGAGATTTTCTTCATAACATCTCTATATGTCCCATACTTCTACAAGATTGAAATTAAACTAGTGGTTGGGGAAACTAATCATTTATATGTCCCAGATTTTCACACTGATAGAATAAAACTGGATCACTAACCTCATATGAAAAAACTATATATTGGCTACTATGTCTACCACCTACCTTATGGAAACCTAAAAATGGTGCTTCCTACTATCGGAAGTCTTACCACTAGGTTTCCCAATTGGAACCAAATTTCAACCACTACAATCCTCCCTCATGTTTCCTTATAAAATGAGTGGCCGATCCACCCCCTCATCAAAACTCTCCAATTGGATGATAATTAAACGGGAAATTACCTAACCTATATATCTATCATAAAAACATCTTGCAATTGAGGCCTAATTTCCTACCAATTCTGGAACAAAATGTTACAATTCATTGAAGTGACTAGAATAATCCATCATAGAGATAGTCCCCCAACTCATCCTCATGTACTCTACATATTTCTCACATCTTATAGTCTTACAATAAAAATGTTCTAGAAAAATTTCATAGAAATCATTCCACAACATACTATATTCCAACTCAGTCTGAAAAATAATATCCCACTAATATTCTACCAGTTCCTATAACATGTAAGCTGCCAACACGACTCTCTTCTCAATAAAATTTTATATGTGATCCGAAATTATCTAGCTAGAATTTATCCATATTTTCTCTACCTCAATTTGATCCTCTCTGGAAAATTTTTGAAGGTGATGAAATAAAAAATCTCTAGTCAAATCAAACATACTTGGTGAAAGACTTCATGGATCTCACTCCATCTACATAAAACAAGAAAATTTATCACAAAATTTATCATCTCCTATTTTACTTAGAACCATTGGGGTGTCTTACTTCACCACTGGAGGATCATTCATTATTATACCCACTTATTTATCAACCAGTAGACATAGTCATGGTGAAATATCTCTTCAATTCCATACACAAGTCTCAAAACACATAACAAAAAGTTTATGCAATTTAAATAGTAGATGGATCAATATTATCAATAAAAAAATTGTTTCACATACACATTCCCAAAAGAAATAATCTAATCTCTATCACTTTGCTCAACCACCCCTATCTTGGCTATGGTCAATACATATTAAACCCAAACCTATAGAAATAGATTCGTTTCATTAAACACCAGTTTAAAATAGTTCTCTTTCACCAACACAAAATTATCCCATTTAGGTACTAATTTAGACATTTCAAAAAAATTTCAATTAATTATGTAATTATAGTATATTTATTGCTAAAAACATCCCATAACACTAAAATAGATTCAAAATACATTTCTAATTCCCATGCCCGACATCAACATGTTTTACTATTACACCTAACATTATGCATGCCCCATATATCCCTAAGTTCATAATATGATTATTACATATAAAAACCTCATTCCATGTTGGGACATGAATAAAATCTCAATAAACATTAACATCACAAAACATGTGCACTTAAAAATGTGAAATAATATTTAATTGTAATAAAGAACATCAAGAACAACAATCCCACAATGGGTACATGGGTTTCCCCCCGTACATGGGTTAACTACTCCAAAGCAGATGATTATTTATAAGGACTAACACATCCTAATATCTGGTCTACCTATCCAAAATAAAATAATTAACTAGAAATAAAATCTCTTAGATACCACTTTCCAATTCCACAGATCGGGTGACACTACAACTGGTGCCCTGAGTCGGTTCATCATAGGAGTTCAAGAAAAACTCCCCATAGGCCAGATGCCGCTGACTAGTAGTGAAGGTGTAATGTGACATGTGGAGAGACTATACCCTCTACAACAGAGTAATCTATAATATATAAAATAAGATATAATGGAAATAGACTAAAAAATAAACATGAATCAAAATCCATTTCCCAAAACTGGGTACATTCCCACAACCAAATAGTAAACATACCATGCCATATCGTGTAGTTCCAAGTGTCAAAGAGAACCAAAAATAAATATAAGCTGGAGAATCCCCAAAATTTTTGATAACACCAATTATGGTTCCCTCATCCATGTACTTTTCTGGTCCCAAAATCAATCATCTAGCATAGGTCCCTTGCACTTTTCTGGACCTGAAACAATGAAGTATGATTGGGTACCCAATGGTGAACCAAGCAGTGTGTGAGTACAACTCAGTAATCCACCACCAATAGTGTTTACAAAATATCCAGTCTAAAAAATAGTGTTTGTAGAAGATTGTTAATAAATAATAAGCCAGGTTGCATAAATTAACAAGATAAGATTAACCACTTTCATCATTAGTTCCACGTGTTTCCCACAAATATTAAACATGACTTGGCCTATGTTGGTGAACTAAACCACACATAAGGGGGTCATGTTTCCATAACAGGGATAATCATTTGACAAACAATATATAACCACTTTCATTGGATCCTTAGTCTCAGTTACCATTCCACTTACATTTGTTAGGGGTATAGAGCCTTAGTCCAACACCCTGACCCATAAAATATAGGGGTAGGTCCTAAATCCTTAGTCTAGCCTAACCTATGGAGTGAAGTATCTATCCAGTTTTCTACACATACCATTTATTCTTGTTCACACGATTTATTAATCTATTTATACATTTACAATTTAAATTCCAAAACCTATTTAACTGATTCAAGATTGACCAAATTCTTCCTTATGCCATATTCACAGATTAAATAAACTTTTATTTAATTTTATCTCATAAAACCATATTAACATGATAAAAATACATATCACAATTTCTTTTTCATACCTCATAAATTCCATATTTAGTAATCTAATTCCATGTACAAGGATGTGGAACACCCCATGGGTGGACTTTATCCTAGTCTATTCAACCTCCACTAATACCACAACAATCATGATGGGTTTAATTCATCATTAATTTAACCCATTAGTCTTTTCATAGCAAGAATACCAAATTTACATCATAACAATACCCATGCACAACCACATACACCCAAATCAAATATTAGGACTATGGGATATAACTTATAAACCACCTACCTCATGTTCATAGATGAATGTTAAACTAAACATATCCTGTTACCCAAAATCCATCAACCATCATAGCCCCAAATAATATTATACTAGAAAAATATGGTATTAGATATTTATTAGGAGAAGAATTATTGTGTAATCCCTATTCTAGAAAATAGAAAAAATAAGAGTTTTAAACTCACACGGATATTTGATTCACTCCCAACGACACTCCATACAACCAAGAATCAAATGAGAATCAACTATTCGATTCTTGGGGATAATTTCTTGTAACCCTTGATAATATAGTGTAGAATGGGAGGTAAATAGAGTAATATTTCATAATTCTCTATGGGTACATATGGGAAATCAACTTTTTTTAATTAGGAACATGGTTTGGTGGAATGGTTGGCCAAAATCTGTGCCAACTATGTGACAACCTCTATCCAAAGGGACCAAGGTTGCATGATATTCGAGGAAGTATGACAAGTTTGAGAAACTATGTGGAGGCCAAACGAGATGGCATTGTACAAGACCACCTGGTTTTGGCCCCCTTTAATTCACAGTTTTACCAACCTTTCACCACCTATCCCAGGTTTCATAGTTCAGGTGAAATGTTAGTAATAATAGTTAACCAACCATACCACCATCACTGGATACCATCTTTTCCTCCAATTTCACACCTTGAACCCTCAGTACACCCCCAATGCTCATCATATTCCTTATAAAAATTCATTTACTATTTTAGGGAGTTTAACCAAAAAACTAAACAAAGAAGCACCTCCATGATAGTTTGGGATCTAACAGTGTTAGTGATATAACTGGCTAGCTACCCCATCTCCCCTACTCTTCCTTCAACATTAGTGAAAACGGATGGTGTTGGAGATTACCTAGTAGTGATGTGATTTCCCAGGTATTTTCAATTGGAATTCTATGTGTTTTCCCAGGTGTCTATAGGGGATACATGATGTAGTGTGATATGATATGTATTAGGTGTAAGTCATGGTGTGCAGAGGGAACTGGGTTTATTTCCTTCACATTCATGATACCTTAGTAATCTAATTCTAGTTGTGATGTTATTTTTTTTGTGAAACTGTTTTCAATGGGTGAGATTCAATGTGATGTGTTATCAATGTGCCACCATGTGATATTTTATGTGATTTGTTGTGATGTGATGTGTAGCCTAGGTGTCTATGGGAAGGATGTAATGTGATGTGTTATATGAAGAAGGTTTGGGGGGTATTGGATATCTCATTCTGGGTCATGAGACTATAAAATTAGTGGGGAAGTCGTAGTATATCCCCATGCTTTATTATCATCTCGTTGCTATATTATTATATTGGATGTTTGATTTGGTGAGAAATCCATGTTTATTATGGGTTTGTTTAGATTACCGATATAAGTGCTTATTGGTTGTATGTTTCTTTCACTAGTGCATTAGAATTATATTTTCCCATGTGCACTTGAGGACTTAGTTGTTTCCCTACTAAGTATACCTTTCATACTCAACCAACTTATATAAAATTATTTTCAGGTTTCTAGGAGTACTTTGGGGACCGAGCTAGACATTAATAGCTGGGTTGGAGTTATTGTTGGGTTTATATCATAGATATGTCTTTTACTACTTAATTTGGAGAATTTTATATGTATCAATTTTACTTTATTCATGTATTGTGGATGGTTTTTTGGTTTACTATATATTTTCTATTGGAGTGTTTTGGTGATTTTTTATCCTATCTCATGATACTATCTCATTTAAAAGGGTAATTCCTTCCATACTATTATATTTTTATACCTTTAGTGCTAGTATCCAACCCTGAGACTAATGGAGGTCAAACTCAGGGGTCATCGGCTCTCTCTCTCTCTCTCTCCACATTGTGTTATCTTTTTTTGGAGGGGGTCATAACAAAGTGTTATCATAGGATGATGGCTGAGAGATAGGATGGAGTTCAAAGTTAGGTATAGTTTGTTTTTTATGGTTTGATATGAATGCACTTCCATTTGACCTTGGTGCCTCACATAAGCTATGGAGACATTCTACGACATGAGATATGAAGTCCCCTCATGATCCAGTTCATGATCTCTAAGCTTATTGTATGATTAAGTGAGGAATACCTACTAATGGGGTAGAGATCTAGGAGATGTGAGTGAATTAGTAGGCTTTATTTTCATGTCTAAAAGTTGTGTTTTGGGAAAATATTATGAATACATAAATAAGATTTGATAAAATTCTATCCTACCCATATTCGGTTGTTCTATTTTTTAGGAATGGATCCTATTATTCATCCATGAGTTTCTCAATAAGTTGATCGCCATCAGGATAATCAAGTTGATTGTCAAAGGATTGACCTGAAAGAGGAGGATTAGGCATGGAAACTATATTTTTATACCTTTTAGCTGAAGACTTCATGTCTGTATGAATGAAGTGTCTCAGATATGGAGATGGAACACTATATAGAGGATCTTAAGGTCTCTATCATCCTCATCAGAGTACAAGATATGTTTTGAGTACCATTTGCAGTTAAATAGATATCGGGAGCTTTGCATCAATGCTTGAAACTATTTCATGGAAACCAGAATAAAGAATAAGTTTTATGGCCAGACATTTAGTGTGAATTCCAATAAGAGTTTATGTCATCGACAATGAGGGAAACCAAGAGGCATGAGATAATATCCCATCATTTGGGGAGTCTGAGTGTGTAGGATCCTAGGACCAGGTTTACAAACCTACCTCACTTTTCTCCATATGTTTTCCTAGATGAGGATTTTAGAGTACGACATCTAGGGTAGGCTTCTCACCCAATGATTGGGTATGAAGTCACTCAGTTTATTCTTATGATGCATATAGAGGTGTAGAAAAATGATAGGTCTATCAATCATATTCTCTACTTGGGTTTTGAGATATAGATGGGTGGATAACAATAAATTTTGATGAGCATAAATTTAGGAATTGGTCCACCAGTGTTCAGCCAGTCAGGGTTTTATTCACTGGGGAACCAACCATGGCATGTTCTTTCCTCTCCGTCGGGGACATGTGGTATCCGAGAGCCCTTCGATGGTTTTCCATTTAGATGAAATATTTTTTAGAGATATGGGTACTTCATGTCTTCATGTCCAACTACTTAGGGAGATCAGTTTTAGATGGGTTGTTAGGCCCCTTTTCAGTAAAAGTAGTTCCCTCTATGGTACTTCTAGGGACAGGGACCACAAGTTGTTGTTCAGAAGCCAATTATAGTCATAGTTGGAAAAGAGAAGCCTAATCATGGTCCCAATAAAAAGGTGATCAGGAAAAGGTGTGGTCATGGAGGTGGGACGAAATTAGCTAGAGGACATGGGTGTGGTCAGATGCAAGCATTTGAGGTAGAATCACCATCAGAGTTGGGGGTTTTTCAAGGTATGATTAGTTTATCATCTACCCTTGTGTTTGATTCGTTTTATTTAGGAGACTCAAAATCATTTTTTCTCATTCATTGTTCCATATGATGGGAGAGGATGCGGAGAGGTTTCCAGCTCCCCTATTATTATCTATATCAGTTAGAGGTTAATCTTCCTTGTTTAATGTTTGTAGGGACTGTACACTCGTGATGGGGAAACACCAATTAGTGGGGGACCTCTTCTTATTATGGAAAAAATCTGATATTATCCATGAAATTAATTGGTTATATAAAATTCATGAATTCATCAACTATTTTTAGAGAAGTTTTTTGTTTTATAATGTGGAGGCCCAGTAAGTGGTATTCATTGGCAAGCATGGTTATCGGTTGGGTGGTAAGAACATGGAGCCACTTATTTTGTAGTTAGTGGAGATGTCAGTTGTAAAGACCCATAAAATTCAATGGAATTTTTTTCCTTAATTTTCATTGTGATTTTACAAGAATGCAGTTTCTGACGGCACTTGATTCCGAGGCCCAGTGTGCCCGAAATCAATTTCCGAAGTTTAGCTCGGGTACGTTCAGTGAACGAACGAGCGGGTTTTACTAACTTTTGAACCGGTGCTCGGAATCGAAATCTGAGGGCACCAATGAAACTGCAGCGCCGATAATTGCTTAGTAACACCTTTTCCAGAGTTGCGTTTTCACGATAGAAGTTGATAAAAATTGTGGAAGTTAAAATACATATTTAACTACAATTTTTATTTTCTAAGTGGTTAAAACCTTTGGGTGGAAGTTGGGGGAAACCAACCAACTTCCCATGGGAGGTTATGAGAGTGGTGGGGCCCACACAAACCCCACCCCTTCATATTCTCTAACTCCCTCAACTCACCATTAATTAGATAACTTAACTTATTTAATTAAGTGAGTTAAATGTGAATGTTTGAAATTAAAAATCTTTGTTGAGTTAATAAAATAAGTGAGGTACTTATTTTATTTGGGGACTTGTTGCTTGAGAGGTTTGGGAGAAAAGCTAAAGGAGGATAGAAGATCTTCATCTTCTTCGTTGAAGAACACGAAGAACGAGAAGAACACATCGAACTCCGACGAAGAATGCCGAGTCCTCGGAGACCGACTACGCGACGCCGTATACCGCGATGCCGACGACGTCTTCTTTCACGACGTCTCTTTCTGCGACGGTTCTTCCGCGACGAATTCTCATTCGAAGAACCTCCATTCAAGCTACGCTCGAGGTAGGGAATCTAATTTGTGAATGTTAATGAACCCGTGTTTATTTCCTTCTAAAACAAAGAACGCAGATCAACTGAATATTAAGTTGATCCGTGGAGAGTATGTTTGCGGGTTGGAAATTCATTATTGTGGGGAAAATTTTAGGATTTATCTTTGTGGAATCCTTACCCCAATTGAATTTTCATGATGAACGTGAATTAAATGAATTAATTCGCGAATCGAAAAACCATGGGTTGAATAAATCTCTTATTGTTTTTCTTGAAAATATCGAAGTATGATGAATATCTTTTTGTCAATTCTGCATGTTATTAATTCTCAGAAATGATGGCCAAACCAAACACGGTCATCGATCCGCACACAAACCATGCCCTTTTCAATTTCTTTCTATGCGCGTTCATTGCGTGCTCTTCATCACAAAATAATTAAGCGCATTAAAAAAAACTCAATGTCATGATGAGCGCGGCATACGAACGCCGAGGTCTCGACCTGAGGATCAAAAATCCGCGGTCGCCACATATTTTTGGGTTTAGAATGAAGATGCAATGGACCACGAAAGGGGGTGTTGTGGCGGTGTGATTCCGACCAGGGCACGACAGTGGTCTGGGGCGTTTGCGGCAGGGTAAAGGGAAGTGGTTCCAGGCGCGGCGGTGCGCGATGAGGACAGTGAAGGTTGGTGGATGTACAGGCGGCTGACTGCGTTCGAGAAACAGGCCGTCCGATAAGGTGGAGGCGCAGCTGCACTCGCAGAAGGCTGTGGCAGAAGTCATGGCCGTGCGGTAGAAGGCCTGGTGATTGGGGGCGCCATTTGGGAGAACAAATAGTGAGGGGGAATTTAGATTGGAGAGAGATGTAGTTTTGGGAAATAAAAATTAAAAGAAATAAATAAATATCAAAGGGGTGTGATTTGCCATGCATGAAGGAGTGAGGCGCCCAAAAGAATTGGAGAGATGTGCGTGACCTTTGTTATTTGATGTAAACCATTTTTTTAAAAAATAATAATAATATAATAATCATATTATTATTTTTGTTGATAAAACACTTTTTCGACCGTACCTTATTCGTGGTACCTCTATTACACGAACCGTCTGTGGTAGTGTGACCCAGATTCCGAGACGGACATTCCGAGTCCAATATTGGATGTCTTTTTCGGGTTTTTGGATTGAGTACTCGAAGCGGTCGGAAAATAATAGATTTAATATTTTTATTAAATCTTCGACCTGCTATAACTCATGCATGCGACGTCCGATTGACTCGTCGTCAGCGGCGACGTGACCCTGTCTTTAAGACGGTTGATTCAAGTCTAATGTTGGATACTAAATTATGGTTTGTGGCTCGGGCCCACGAAACATCGAATAATAATAATATTATTATTATGAGATCTTGTATCAGACATATCTCTCTCATACGGTGTCGGAATGTCGAACCGTCTGTGAGGTTGCGACCCTAGAATTAAGACGGATGTTTCAAGACCAATTTTGGATATTTAAGTCGAGGTCGAGTCGCGGGCCCCACGAGGCCCGGTTCGCGCGTGTTGCGGTGAAATGAAACTTTTTCACCGGCTATCCGTTTTGGACCAATGGGTAGCCCATCTCGTGTGTTTTTCCGTATGGATCGCAATGGTGTGACCGGTTTGGTTAACTAGTGTCATTCGAAGTACGGACGGGTTGGTTCGAACCCAAAACCAACCGGGCCCTCGGAGCGGAAATGTTTATAACTTGAGCTCGAGACGTCCGATTGACATGCCGTCGACTTTGATTGATTCCTCTTAATGAGACGGAACTTTTGGCATACTTCACCCGAGGATTGGTCACTGTTGAAGTATGGCCGGGTTGGATTGTACCCGAAATCCAACCAGGCCCTTGGAACGGAAAAGCTAATATCTTTCAGACCAGACGTCCTTTTGACGAACCGTCCGTGGCGTTGGTGATCACATTGTAAAACGGTCCCTATGAGTATACCCTATGGGAGTTCGGGGTACAGTTGAGATACGGCCGGGTGGTTCTCACATGAAACCAACCGGGCCCCTGAGACGAAAAGGCTAATAACTCCCAGTCCGAGCGTCCGATTGACAAGACGTATGTTGTGTTGAGAACCTTATGACTAGGCAGTCCTTTGAGATACTTCTTCGTGGGACTTTGTGATACTTGGAGTATCGACCAGTAGCTCGTGGAGAGGACCCTCCCGGAGATGATCGGGCGGATTACGGAGACCGTGTAGCCGGCTGAGACCTGACGACTGCTTGACCGATCGACTCGGTGTGTTTCGGATAGCCTAGTGGGGAGCGCTAGGTTGTAGCGGCAGACCCACGGTGGAGGAGCGCTTGGTTATAGCGGCAGACCCGCGGTACTCAACAGAAGGAGTACCTCTGGAGGCTATGAGGGGGAGCGCTTGGTTGTAGTGGCAGACCCATGGTGGGAAGTGCTTGGTTGTAGTAGTAGGCCCATAGTACTCGACAGGAGCAGTACCTCAGCAGTCTTAGGTTAGTGAGCAGTACCTCGGAGTCATGACAGGATCACTGTACACTCCAAAGACGGGGCTCTTCCGCAGTTATGGTTTCGGTAATGAAAATCCTGGTTTGAGCTGAGTCTATGATCTTTGTGTTTACCTCATGATTGAGATGGGTCACTTGATAACTTAGGTATATGTATGGGCATATACCTAGGTAGTGGTTATCCATTGATTTCGTAATCATTGTGTTTCCTCGTGATTGAGATAGATTATTTGATAACTTGGGTATATGTATGGGCATATATCTAGGTAGAGGTTATTTGTTGATATCTTCTTTGTGGTTATCCTTGTTGGATTTAGTGAGACCATGAGGGTCTCAGGGTCCCTACTGAGTATCGTTATACTCACCCCTGCACGATCTATGCACGTACCTCGTTGTGTTGGTTGCAGACGACGGGCAGTGCTGACGGAGGCCGAGTGTTCGAGGACTGGACTGTACCCGGAGGTGGACTACACAATGAGTTAGTATCCGGAGGTGGACTTCACAGCGAGACGACACTCGGAGGAGGTTGATGGGTGAGAGCATTGTGGAGGCTATCTATACCTACCCTTTAGGTAGGATTCGGGGTGGATGATCCAAGAGTTGCGCCATCTGTACCTACCCTTCAGGTAGGATCCGAGGAGGACGACCCAGGAGTGGCTTCCGTTCTTCCAACTGTTGTATTATTCTGTTGTACTTTTGTTCAATTGTAGTGGTACTTTCAGTTGGGTTTTTATTCTGGCCCATTTACCTTTCAGCACTTTCTTTTGTACTTCATGTTTTACTTTCGCTTGTACTCTGTGGTGTTTAGTTTACTTTTATAAAGGTAATGCCTTCCCAGTTATCGGGATTTATGCCTTTGGTGCTAGTCTCCAGCCCCTAGCCTATGGAAGGCGGGCTTGGGGTAGTCACAGCACGGGCCCCGAGGACGGGTCGTGACATCAGTAGAAGATTAGTTTATGGATTTTACTGGGGTTATGGATAAGTTCTTGGTTGTTTTCCCAGATAAGGTTATGGAACTACCCCCCTTGATATGATATCGAGTTCAGGATTGAGTTACAATTGAAGACATATATCTAAACTCGATGGATCCCTAGTGGATAGTTCAAAAAGTGTTGTGTGATTTGATGTTGTAGATGGATGATCTATTACAGAGAGGTTTCATCCGACCTAGTTTTCCATCTGGGGGTACTCTAATGTTTTTCTCTAAGAAGGTATATAGTAGTTTTAGGTTTTTTATAGACAAACATAGGTTGTATCATTTAACGTTTAATAATTGTTAACATTTTTTGAGGATTTATGATCTTTTTGACTAGTTGATTAGAGATAGATGGTTTTCTAAGTATTACCATCCATATGGATATCACCAGTTGTGGGTGAATGGTGAGGATGTTTATAATACTTCCATAAAATTCATCTATGGGAAATTTGAGTTTTCGATCTTTCAATTTAGTAATACAAGTACACAAGTAGTGTTCATGGGGTTTATGAACTCCATGTTTCGTGACTTCCATAACTGATGCACCATAATATTCATTGATGATATCTTGGCCTACTCGAAGTGATATGAGGTTCATATCAAGTATATAAGAGTTTCTTTTTCATGTAATTCGACACCACCATCTTTATGAGATGTTGTGTACAAGTGTGTTTTGGATATGAGAGGTGTATTTCCTTATACATGTGATGTCTCAGCATGGTGTGGTAGTTTACCCTTCAAAGGTCAAAGAAATTGTTAATTGCGGAACTCATAAAAGTGTCATAGCATTTTGTAGTTTCTTTAGTATCATGGTCTATTTTTGGAGGTTTTTACCTAATTTATCTCAAGTTTTATCCCCTCTAGTAGAATTGAACATGAAGTAACAAGGTTGTTTGTGTGAAAATCAGTTCCAGGAAGTATTTTACTACATGAAGGAGAAGTCTGTTAGTGATCAAGTGCTTCAGTTTCATAAAGAGGGTATGTTTATTAGGTTTTCTAGGACACATATTTTCTGGTATTGGTATGTGTGTTAATGAAATTTAATGTGGTGATCTATTATGGTTCTAGTATGTTATGTCTCTATGAGTGTAACTATTCCACCCATGATCTTGAGTTTGAAGCTATTGTGTTCACTCTAAAGTTGTCGTCGAATTACATCAATGTCGAGTGTTTTATGGTTTTCACAGACCATAATAGAATGATATATGTTTTCTATTAATGTTTTCTGAATTTACACTAGAGAAAGTTGAATGATTTTCCGTAGGATTATGATTTTGAGATCTCTTACACCCCAAATATGGTGAATATATTTGTGGATGTGTTGAGTCAGAAGTCCTGAGAGGATGTGGCAAAGGAATTTGACGATGGTAGGAAAGAAATGGTGTATATTTTAGTGATGTGTCTTGATGTTGGGGAGATAAGTGGATGAGGTTGTATTTATCATATGATAGTAGAGTCATTTTTTATGTGATAGGTGGAGGAGTCTCAATGGGGAGACTCAAAGGCATACATGATTTGTGATCATGTGGTCCATAGTGATACTCATGATGGAAGTTCAGAGGATGATTAGAACTGGGTGTTAATCTAGGAGACGTTTTTTCCTAAAGGTGATGTATGAGGGAGTTCATTAAGAGTATCATAACTCACCATTAGTGGTATATCTTGGTGTAACAAAGATGTATTATAGCTTGATGGGAAAACTTTGTTGGATAATGATGAAACGATAAGTAGCAGAGTTTGAGGAAAAATGTATGGTTTTTCAGATTGTGAAAGTGGAGAACCTTGTACAAGGTTTTTTTATTCCTTGGATATCCCCAATTGTAAATGGGGTGAGAAATCGATGGAAATAATCATAGGTTTACCCCATTCTCAAAGAGAATGTGATTTAGTTTGAGTGATAGTGTATTGACTAATGAAATCAGATCACTTACTTGTGATCCATGAGTCAAGTGTCGTAGATATTTTTATTTATCTGGTACATGAATCATTTGGTTAGGTTTCACAAGGTAGCAAAGACCGTTATCTCTAATCAGGATCCTTATTTTACCTAGAAAGTCTAGAAGGTTTTGGAATAGTCTTTTAGCTCATAGATGTTCCTTAACACTTCCTTCTACCTTCATATATATGGAATGATGGAGCATGACATCTAGAAAGTAAAGGATATGTTATGGTAATATGTCTTAGACTTTGGTGGAACTTAGGTATGAACCGTATTGTTGGTTGAGTTTTCATACAACAATATATGTCAGTCATCCATTAGTGTCAATCCCTTTAAGGGATTTAACGGGTGACTATGTCATTCTCTGTTTTTCTAGAAGGAAGTTGGGGAGTTGGAATTTCATGTTCTTAATGTAGTGTAAAGAACAAATGATAAGATCCAGTTGGATTGTGGGTGGAAAAGGGAAGTGAAGGACCATAAGAAGGCTTATGATGATCGTAGGTGGAGGCTATTAGAGTTCAAGGTTGGAGACCATGTTCTTTTTAGAGTCTCCACTAAGTTTGGTTAGTGTAGTATTGGAAGTTGGAGTAAGAATTCTCCTAGGTTTGTTGGTACCTTTTATTTTTTGGGTCATGTTGGAGAGGTGAAATATCAGTTGGCGTTCCCACTGTGGTTAAGGTGGATCCATGAAATCATCCCAGTGTCCCAGATTATTTAGTATCTTCATGATGAAACCCAAACCACTGACTAGACATAGTTTGATATTAAGGATTATGTGTTGTTTGTTTAGTGTAAAGTAGAGATCTATAATTTTAAATAGAATGTTCTTAATGGGTGAACCATTACTAAGGAATGGTGTCTCGGAGGAGAGTACATGGGAGTGAGAGACGAAGATTAATACCAAGTACCTAGATCTATGTTAATCTTTCATTGATCAATTTTTATGGTGGTGTGATGTTCATATCATTCTATGTTATGATATGTCTTTTTTCCCTTAATGTGTGATATGTAAAAAAAACTCTGACATATTAAAATGGGGAAGACCGATATCCAAATCGATACACATTATACTATGATGTGATTGAACCCATACGAGTGAGTCATTGATACCTATAGTGGATAGTATCTTGAATTCAAGGATAGAAATACCAAATTTATTTGATTGTTGTGGTATTGTGCATTGGTTATGGTAGTGTTTCCTTTCCATTGTATTATTGTTATTATAGTTATATAAAAATGTGGTGATTGAGGCTAGGACTGGATGAAAATGTGTAGTGCTTGGTGAGCGATTTTTATATAGATGAATAGTTTTCTTTGTGGGTGTTTCAGTTTGTGTGTTTGATTTTTTGAAGCATTGATGAGTTACAAGGTCCTTGAGAGGAGTCTCGTTATGTGGGTTTTAGACCCATTTTCATCTATGATTGGCCATGGATTCTCGGGGGAAAGAATATTTTGAGGTGAATCTAATGTTTTGTTATGTGCCTTCCCAATCCATTAATTTTATTGTTTTAGGTGGTGGTGGTGTTTCAGAGGAGGCTAGAGGATGCCTTTTAGTGTTTGGAGGTGCAGTAGAGGTTTTATGGGATACTCAAATCATGAATGGGTTAAAAGATGTGAATTGGTGATTAATTTATTGTGATGTCCTCTAATTCTTAGATTTTTTTCAGCTAAGGTTTGCAGTATGAAATGGATCCATGTTATGAATGTTCAATTTAGAACATGTAATTAATTTGATTTGAGGTGATGTAAATTTTAACCTAATTTGGGAAAATGGGAATTTACATCATGAATGGGTTGTAGGAGGTGAAGTATTGGGTTACAAGTAATTTTTTCCCTTGTGTGGAAGATTATATTTTCATTAGGTCATACCATTCTCTCTCCATAATACCAAATGAACCCTATCTACCTCGAGTAGATCCTCTATAACTCTTCCTCCTTAGTTGATCTATTGATTCTGGTGGATGCTTTTCTGTGATCCTCAGGGAGTTCTCCTTTCTTTCCCATGGGTTTTCTTATATTATTCATTATAGATCCACTGTGGTGGTGAGGTTTTGGTTATGGGTGTGTATGGGTTGTATTTTTGAATACCATTGGTACAACGTAGGTTAATCCATGGGTTATTCATATAGTAGTGGTTTCTGGGAAGTTTCTTTTGTTCCCTATAGTGCATAATAAGGTGAGAATGATTCCTTGAGGTGTAAATCCTTGTTGTCATGATTTTATGTGCTATGTGTGATATCTTCGTGGTTTTCTTCCCATTTCGTGGATAATAAAGGTAAAAAATTATGATATAATTAATTGGAATGTATAAAATTGATTAGTATGAGTACTTATTGAATTCTTTACTATTTTGGAAGATAGTTTTGATATTTTTATGCATTCATATTTTAATTTTTTATTATAATGGTTGATAGGGGGCTTGTTTGCAATATATTTTTTATGTTGTAATGACCCTTGATGTGTTTTTCTGTGATCTCACCTTGAATAAAAGGTTAATGAAATTATATTTTTCTAAAAACTGGTTTCCACTAGATTTTGGTTTGTGTAATAATACCCAATCTAAATAAATAATATATGTTCTAATTACCCTAAATAATCACGGAAGTCAGTTTTTGTGATGTTTTGTAGGCTTCTGTTGTTTTGTTTTACTATGTTGTTTGAGATATTCTATAGTGATGGAGGTATTCGACTAGGATGTGTAGTGTTTGGGTATGGGGTGTGGATGTTGGTTATCAAGGATGTGATGTGGGTAGTTGTGTGATGTGGTGCAATAAGGTTGTTCCATAGTGGTAGTGTCATCGTGGAGTAGTGGTTGTCACACGGTGGTTGTGCTGTAGTGGTTGTGGAACTGTGGTTGTGGCACAGTGGTTGTGTCATAGTGATTATATCTTAGTGGTTGTGGTGTAAGGATTGTGGTACAATGGTTGCAGCATAATGGTTCTGGGGTAGTGGATTTATTGTGGTATGTGGTGACAACATTATACAACAGTTGTGTTGTGATATTTCTTGGGTATGCGACTCTATAATGATAGTGGATTTTGGGTGTTGTGGCGGTGGTTGTGTGAGTTGGGCTAGTATATGTTTGGTTAAATTAGTTTCCCAGTTAGCCTTGGGATGAACAATGGTGATATATGAATTAAAATATGATGTTAAATAAAAAAGTATAATGGAAATAGATGTCTTATAATTGAATTAAACTGAATTTAATGAAATAATGAGTATCAAAATATGAAATGAGATGGAAAACAAATAAAAGTGGTGAAACATATAAGTTGAAACTGTATTTTTTTTGGATTTTTAGTGGTTGTGGGGTGTGATTCATATAGTGGTTGTAGTGTTTTTGATCTTTGATGTGTGGTATGTGGTAGAGATGTGGTGTATGTTAGTTTTGTTCAAGTGAACCCATAGTTTGGGTATTTTGTTCTATCTATATATCATGTAGGTTTATATTATTTTATATTCTCCCCATAAAAGTTGGATAAAATTACCAATTCTTAGAGGTGCTGTGTTATGAGTACATTCCCAAACATATTAGATGGTAGTGATACATATTGATGGATACCACCTTTTGCTTGATCTCCCATCAGTATTAGTGATATAGGATGGGGATAGATGTTACCCAACATTAATATTAGGGACCAAGTGTGTTCGAGTTGGATATGATGTGTTTTCCCAGGTGTCTACAGGAGAGACATGATGTGGTGTGATGTGATATGTGGTTGAGGTCAAGTGTGGTAGGAGAAGGGAAATATTTTGATGTCTTTAACATTCTTGGTACTGAACTAATTTATTTCTAGTTGTGAAGTGATGTGATTTGTGGATTGGGTTTCTACAAGAGAGATGTGATGTGATGTATGGTCCAGGTGTCTATGGAAGAGATGTGATGTGATGTGTGGGCTTGGTGTTTGTAGGCGGGATGTGATGTGGCGTGATATGTGTATAACATATGTAATCATAGGATGTTCTAATCTGGATTGTGGGAAATGAAAATTAGTGGGAAAGTGGTAGTAGGGCTTCTTGATTTCTTATGGTCTCAATTATATATTATTATATTTGATGTGTGATTTAGTGATCAGTATATGGTGAGTCTGTGTTTGGTTAGATGAACTATATTGATTCATGTTGGTTCTTTAATTTTTTTACGTGTACATTAGAACAATATTTTAACATGTACACTTGAGTCCTTGATTATGTCCCTACTCAGTATACCTATTATGATCACCCTATGTATTTAAAATTATTTTCAGTTTTCCAGAAGGAATTTGGGGACCGAGTTGGACATTACTAGATGGGTTGGTGTTTCTATTGAGTCACTTTTATAGACCAGTATTTTTCTATTTACTTTGTATACTTTTATATGTATCATTTTTAAAATATTTTTGTATTGTGGCATGGTCTTTATTTTACCATTATATTGTCTTCTTGATTTATTTAGTGATTTTTATTACATTTCCTCACTATTTTTTATTTATAGGGAGCATTGCCTCCTATACTTTGAGATTTTATAACATCAATGCTAGTCGCCAACCCCGGTCCTATTGGAGGTGGGACTCGAGGGGTCATCATCATCTCTCTCCCTCTCTCCATATTGAGTTATCTTTGGAATGATGCACATGCGATAGATACACATACAACTCTGATATATGTGAAAATGGATACATGAGATTTTATAATATTACCACATGAAGAATTAGATGATCCATGTATACTATTTATGTGATGTAATTTTAAGAAAAAAATTTGAGTTAGAGAAGGTTTATGGATTGGATCATATAAATGGTTGAAACAAGTACATCCTATTAAATGGGGAAGTCATGTATGATATAATGAACATGAATACGATCATGTAACACAACATCATTTCTTTAAGACACTTAGGGAATCTATGTGATTTTTAATTTTATAAATATAATATATTTCATGGAGAAAATAGAAAAATCGAATAAATAAGTTGATATAGAAAATGAAATAATAAATAGAAAGTAGTACATATGCTATGATTTATTCTCTATTATCACACCATACGTTCTATAACATATTCATAAATTACCTATTGAATAAATGAAATTGATATTCATATTTTTTTTTAAAATTTTGAATGTCATAAAAAATAATTTTTTGTATCCCTTGAAAACATTTCATTGAGTCTAATAACATCATTAATACAAGGTGTATGTACCTGATCATTCTGAAATTGTGGATGAAGGAAGTGTTGAGTAACCTAACATTAATAATTGATGATAATATAACAGAGAGATGGTATATCTAGATTGATAATCATAGAATAAATTTTTTATTACTTTGGATTTCAAAGATGTATTTTCTGAGGGAGAATATCATATTCAATTTGCTGTTATTACATCCCTTATCTAACTCGAATATATTATTTTTATTTTTTTAAAAGAACCTTTTAAGAACTAGTGGTTCTAGTATAATAAATGCCATGTAAGATCTAGTGGGGTTAGTATAAAAAACATCATATATAGAAATTTTGTGATACCTACCTGAAAATTATGATCAAATTTTAAGTCACTTGTAATCATAGTAATTTTAGTGATAAAAAATACAAGAAATTAATGTAAGATAATCTTGACACAAAGTTATATCTCTCATGGATTTTGAATGTTGTAAAATATTTTTGTGCTGATATTTCATATATTGTATTCATTACATGTTTATGTTATTATTGAGAGAAAATATTATATCCATTACTCTTATCCAGGAAAAGGTTCATGTGATAGAAGGGATAATTGGAAAGAATTTATAAACTTAGTAAAATGTGGGTAAACTAATTTACCCTCCCCACTTAGTGTCCCTGAATGGTATATATAAGAACTACATGTAGTATAACAGGATAGTTCTTTATCTAATTAGATCAATGATTTCTATCCCAAACTAATTTTTCATGTTTATTATTGTCATGACCAGTACCTCGGGGCCCGTGCTGTGACTACCCCAAGCCCGCCTTCCATAGGCCAGGGGGTGGCGACTAGAACCAATGGTGTAATTATCTAAAACTTGGAAGGCATTGCCTTTATAATTCTTAAACACACAAAATAGAGCACAAAGATGGATACAAAACACTAAGAAAATTGTATAACCAAAAGAGAGTGCTAAATGTAAAGGGGACATAATACAACCCCAATAGGAAAGTACAAGTACAACAGAAAAGGGAAAAATAGCTGAAAGGTGAAAAGGAGCTCCTTGATCACCCACCACGGATCCTACCTGAAGGGTAGGTACAGATAGCCTCCTCAGCACTCCATGCCTGTCAGTCTCATCTGTGTACCGACACATCGTCTGGTCCACCTCCGGGTACCGTCCAGTCCTGGTACTCTCAGTCTCAGTTAGCGCTGTCTGTCATCTGAAACCAACAGAACGAGGTGTGGACATAGCCCGTGCAGGGGTGAGTATAATGCTACTTAGTAGGGACCATGAGACCCTCAAGGTCTCACAAAATACAAAAAGGATATACCAAAAATTATGAAATAAACAGATAACCCCACATAGGTATATGCCCATACATATACCTAAGTTATCAAGTAATCCATCTCCATCATGAGGAAAACACAAAAGTTACTGACTCCGCTCAAACCATGATTTTTTTTATCGAAACCACAGCTGCTGGAGAACTCTTTCTCAATTGAGTACAGTGGTCCTGCCGAGACACCAAGGTGCTTCCCACTAAACTTGAATTGTTGAGGTACTCCTCCTGCCGAGTACCATGGGTCTGCTGTGTCACATAGAGGCGATCCCCACCGCGGGTCTCTCACGTCACCAAGGCACTCCCCTAATAGCCTATAGAGGTAATCCTCTTATCGAGTACTATGGGTCTGCTACTACAACCAAGTGCTCCTCCACCGTGGGTCTTCCATGACACCAAGGCACTCCCCACTGGGCTAGTCGAGTCACTCCGAGTCGAATCGGTTAGCAGTAGTCAGGTCTCAGCCAGCTACTAGGTCTCCGCACTCTGCACTCTACTCGCTCATCACCAGAAGGATCCGATCCACGAGCTACTGGTCAATTCTCCAACTATCACAAAGTCCCATGTTGAAGTATCTCAAAGGTCCTCCAGGTCATAGGGGTTTCAACGCAATAGATGACACGTTAATCGGACGAATGGTCTGTGAGTTACTAGCCTTTTAGTCCCAGGTGCCCGGTTGGATTCGTGCACGATCCAACCTAACTGTAACTCAACTAAACCGTAAACTCTAGTGGTGTATACTCAAAGGGACCGTCTCGCTTCAAGATTACCTGTGCCAATTATGAATCGTCAAACGGACGTTCGATGCCATGTTATGGCCAAACAAATTAAAGGGGCAGTAGTGGTCCCTGGTCTAGTCTGACCCTGTTGGACCGACCCAACCCGACTTAGTCTGGGCTGACTCAGTCTGGGTCGACTCAGTTAGACCTGTTGGGTCTAGCCTGACCCATTAGGTAGGACAACCTGTTAGGTTTGGCCTGGCCCACTGGGCCTAGCTCAACGGGCCGCATGGGCAGTTTAGGCCAAACCTGGGGCTGGTTCGGCCCGAAGCGCTGCAAGGTTGCGGCTCGATGTGGCTGGACCCGGAGGGAATAGTAGGGCTGGTTTGGACAGGGCTCTGTGGGTGGGGGGGGGGGGAGCTTAGGAGTCCAACACAGACAAGGCTCCGGTTCGGTCGGGCAATGACCGGGCAGGGCGTCAAGTGGGCCGCCGGGCAGCCAGGCAGGGCACGGTTAGGGGGGGCCGTCATCCAGGAGTCGGGTGGCATGGGATAGTGGCGGTGCAGCCATGGTGGCTCGGCCGGAGGGCCGTGGTTTGGCCCGAAGCACCGGAACGCCGCGGGGGCAGTGCGGTTTGTGGAGGCCGCAAGTAGCATAGTCTTTGTTGTCACCGCCTTCGTCGTTCTGTCGCCTCATCACTATGCCAAATATCATCACAAACAAAAATGACGAAGGGGTCGGCCATGTTGGTTTGGCCCACACCCTTCACATTTAGGGTGGAATCAATTGGCTCATCAAGAAGTAAGAATATGAACAACAAATCACCCGAAAAAAATTTCATTCCAACCATTGAAGAGGATTCAAGGAAAGCATCAACATGTAAAAACCCCCTACCTTTGTCATTCATCATTCGTTGACAAAGTCGCGGAAAGTAGACGAAGAAGATCATCGTTCATTGCGTCCGCTGCATGCTTCCAATCCCGAGCTACGTCAGCTCGTTGATGACGATGCGGAGGGTAGGTCGGTTGAAGACGTCCCACGTCGGTAGAAGATCCAAGGAAGAAGTCAAAGAAGGTCCACATTATTTGTTCTTCATTGGGGTAGTTCTTCCCTCTTCTCCCAATTTTCCACCAAGATGACAAAGAAAATAATAATAGATAGGTTTATCTATTATTTCATTGGAACATAATTCAAAAAGGTGAAATTAATTAATTGGCTCTACCTAATTAATGCATAGGATTGGAAAAATTTAATTAAATGGAAGGTGGAACCATAAAAAAGGGAGGGTGTGGAGAAACTCTCCCTCATTAATGAGGGTTGTTGAGAGGTTATATTCTCCCTCCATTAATAAGAGAGTTTTCCCTATGTGGTCCCCACGTCATAACCTCTCACATGAGGTTATGTTCGAGTGGGCCCCACCACTATAACCACTCATGAGAGGTTAAGGTGTGTTGGTCCCACCTCCAACTTCCACGAGGAGATATTAACTGTCAAATAAAAATAAATCCACACACTTTATTTTTATTTAATTCAATCTCTAAAAACCCCAAAAAATATCTTTCATTCTCGACTCATTGCCGTCGAAGTGAAAGTCTCCTTAAGCGAATACTGGTGTTGTGGGTTCAACGGTGTCCTCAGATTTGAATTCCAAGAACCAGTTCAAATTTTATAAAAACCTACTCGAACGTTTACTGAACGTACCCAAAAAAAACATCAGAAATTGATTCCGGGCACACCGAGCCTCGAAATCACATGCCGTTAATTTTCGCGGACTTGTAAAATTCCAATGTATTTTTAAAAAAATTTCCACATAATTTCTAGGTCTTTAAATTCTCCCCACCTCAGGGCTTTACATCCGTGTAAGCTACAAATAGAACTAAGGGAACATGTGTGGGTACTGAGCACGCAACTGAGCCACCCTCTCTCATGTACTCTCCTAAAGGTTCCCGTGCTACCAGTGAACGCGCGCCATAGGTATCGACTGTCCACGTAGGACCCACTCCTGTCAATCCTCAATCTCTACTGGAACCTCTGTGAATGTCCCCCCATCATCGATGTCCAGCTCTCCAGGGTCAATGATGTGAGAAGGGTCATGCACGAATCTCCTCAAATGAGATACATGGAAGACTTTGTGCACCAGGTTCAATTGAGGTGGAAGAGCTAAGCAGTAATCCACCTCGCCAACTCTGATGAGAACCTGAAAAGGTCCGATGAACCTTAGAGATAACTTGCCGCCTCGGCCAAATCTCCATAGTCCTCATCTAGGTGAGACCCGTAGAAAGACAGGGTCACTATCCTCGAATTCCAGAGGTGTCCATATCCTGTCATCATATGACTTCTATCTGCTCTGTGTAGTCTTCTTCTGCTTCTGGATGATCTACACCTTCTCCATGATAGCCCGTACCATCTCTGGTCCCACTAGTGCTGACTCCCTAGGCTCAGTTCTGCACAAAGGTGATCTGCATGGTCGTCCTTATAACGCCTCAAAAGGCGCCATCCCTATGGTGGAGTGATAGTTGCTATTGTATAAAAACTCCATCAAAGGTAAGTGATCCTCCCAGCTACGACCGAAGTCGAGGACACAAGAACACAACATTTCCTCGATGGTCTGAATGGTATGCTCAGTTCAGCTATCCATCTGAGGATGGAAGGTGGGGCTCAGACGAAGCTGCGTCACGATTGGAGACAACAGATGAAGGTACTCCAAGTAGCCGCACAATCTCCTACACATAGAGGCATTCCACGCTCTATACTGAACCCTTATCTCTGATCGGTAGGAAGTGGCCCAACTTGGTGAGTCAAGCAATGATCACCCAAATCGAGTCGTGACCCCTGGATGTACATGGAATTCCTGTCACGAAGTCCATGGATAACCCATCCCACATCCACTCTGGAACTCTAAATACTGAACCAACCTTGCTGGTACCTGATGCTCCGCCTTCACTTGTAGAAAAGTGAGACATCGAGAGACAAACTCCACTACTGCCTTTTATCATACCTGGCCAGTAGTGCTGTCATCGATGGTCCTTGTACATCTTCACCACTCCAGGATGTACCGCTAAAGGGGATGTGTGGAACTCCCTCAACACATCCTCCTGAAGTGAAACTGTTACCATAGTACATCCTCTTAATAGGATGACATGCTCCCCACCTTCATATAATCCATCAGGTGCCTACCCTGTGGATATATGAGTACTTTGTGTCTCGTAGTCGGAATCCCCATGTTGTGCTTCCATAACTCACTAAAGAAGTGGGAGAGTGACTGTAAGATACTGAGGAAAGGATACTCCATCTCTATCCACAAAGGATATCTGTAAGGCAACCAGCTGCTCTGTCGCCTCGCCTAGCAGCTGTATACCAAATCTCCTTCTGAGTGCATCTGCTACAACATTCCCCTTTCTAGGAGTATAGACTATCTTGAAGGCATGGTCTTGGAGGAACTAAAGCCATTGCCGATGTCTCAGGTTTAGGTCCTTCTGAGAGAAGATATACATGAGACTCTTGGGATCAGAGTACATGGTAAAAGTTCTCCCATTAGATAGTGTCACCACATATTCAATGCGAATACCACTGCTACTAACTCCAGGTCGTGGGTAGCATAGTTCTGCTCATGCTATCTCTGCTACTGAGAACCGTTCGTGATCACTGATCGCTTATGAATCAGTACACACCCGAGTCTGGTCCCTGATGTGTCACAGTAGACTACGTACCCTATGCCTTCCTTTGGAAGCCTCATGAAGGGGGCACTACTCAGCCTCTGCCTCAGCTCCTGAAATCTCTGCTGACATATCTCCGACCACACGAAGGATTGCCCGTTCTTCATCAAGGATGATAGTGGTGCTGAAAATCTGGAGATGACTGGTATGAACATTTGGTAATGTACAACAAACCTAGGAATCTAGGTACCTCAGTCAAACTCCTAGGTGGCTCCCAAGAAAGTACCACCTCAATATTCGGTGGATCCACTAAAAATACAGCCTCTGAGATGACGTGTCCCAAAATGTGAACCTCTCCAATCCAAAACTGGCACTTCGAGAGCTTACCATAAAGCTGGTGCTCTCAGAGTGTGTCCAGTACTACCCTCAAATGGTAGGCATGATCCTCCTCAGTAGTCGAGTAGATCAGTATGTCGTCGATGAAGACTATGAAAATGAGATCACGTTATGGATAGAAAATCATGTTCATGAGTCCCATGAACACTTATGGAGTGTTGGTTACTCAGAAAGGCATAACCAAGAACTTGTAGTGGCCATACTGACATCTAAAGGCTTTTTTCTGCACATCCTAATCTCGAAATCTGAGCTGATGATAGCCTGATCTGAGGTCTATCTTCGAGAACCACCACACTCTCTTCAGCTGATCAAAGAGGTCTTCAATCCTCAAGAGTGGGTACTTGTTCTTCATGGTCACCTGGCTCACGTGACGGTAGTCAACACAAAGCCTCAAGCTTCCATATGCCTTCTTGGCAAACAGAATCAGGGCTGCCCAGGGAGAAACACTGGGCTGGATGAATCCATTCTCCTACAAGTCCTCTATCTATACCCGTAGATCGAAAAGCTCCACGGGAGCCATTTGATATGCTGGTGTAGATATCAGTGTCTTCCCAGGGTGAATGTTAATGTATAAGTCCACCTCTCTACGATGAGTTATTACTAGAACATCATTAGGGAAACCATCCGCATACTGGTCCACCACTACAGGATAACTTGGACTCTCCACATCAACTGCTCAGAGGGTAAGGCATGCCAAATGATGAGTGATCGGGTGCACCCTCCTTTGAGTAAGTCCATACTTTGTTGCAAAGTCTCCCTTCTCACTGGTGAAGGTAAAATTGTTCCCATCCGTGTGGACACACCACACTTTGCGCCAAATACAGTCGATCTAAGCATGGACTGTAGATAACCAGTCCATATCCAAGATGACGTTGCAAGGCCTTGACGCCGCTATGAGGAAATCCTAGCCGAATCTCTCAGATCATAGATTATGCTCACACTGCTGGCACCAGTGTGTAATCATTGAGTCTACTCCTGTATGAGTCTCTAGATGTAAGGATCGAGCCACTGAATCTGTCAGAATCTCCGAGCTCCGAATGAGGGAAGTGGCAATGAAAGAGTGACTAGAACCTGTGTCTATAAGAACTAAAGCTATGGTGGAGTAGACACAGATCGTACCTCGAATCATCTCTGGAGTTACATGATCGTAGGCCTTAGCTTCCTAGAGCTGAGCTCTCCCCTGTCCACCAGCTCCCTACAATCGGGGTGGACCTCCTGGTGGTGGTGGCGGTAAAACCTCGAAACGTCGTCCACAACCAGCTGCACAACCAACTCCTCTGCCATGTCCGTCTGCTCCCTACAGACCACCTCGATCGAATCTATGCCTCTTCATGGGAGGTCCTTCGATAGTCTTCTGATCATTTGAATGGTGGGTCAGATAGTCATGAGCCATGTGACCCTACCCGCCGCATGAGTAACACTGCCCGCTCCTGGCTGGTCTGTCTCAACTCCAGGTGCCCCGCACAACTGATCCTATGTCACACAGTTGTCCACCAGTAGGTATGGACCTCTTAGACCTCTGCGACATCTATCTGCTGCCAGCTGTAGAAGACTCCACTACTTGTCGACTGGTGGTGGATCTTGTTGTTGGAGACTGCTAAGCAAGGAACCTCTCTAGTAGGAGGGCTCGCTCTAACACCCCGAACTATGTTGGGATGCTGAGGGAGATCAACAAAGCCCTGATATCTCACCTGATCCCCTACTCAAAGGTTTTGTCCCTGAAGAATGGGTCCCGCACCATATCAGTGGAGTAACGTGAGAGGTCTATGAACCTCATTGAGTACTGAGCTATAGTCATGCTGCCCTGCTGCAGATGAAGTAGCTCCTGTATGTGAACTGTGTGAAGAGTCGCTGGAACAAACTCCCTTTGAAAGAGGCTCTCGAAGTCTGCCTAGAGAAGCTCCATCTCTTCATGGACCTGGAGCATCAAGATTCACCATCTTCCCACTACTTCCTGTAGAATGTTGGCAGCAAGAATCACCATGAAGTCAGATGGTGTCCCTACCAGTTGGAAAAATATCACCATAGCCTCCAGCCAATCCTCAGCCACCTGTGGGTCCATCTCTCCCATGAACATGGGCGGCCTCTGGTGCTGGAACTCATGCAGCGCGCTCATGTGGCGTGCATCGTCTACTGCTGGGGCTGGTGGAATTGATGGCCCAATGGGTAGTGGTATCGCTAGTGCCTCCACTAGAAGAGAGCCCTGTACTGAGTCCTTGTTGCTCAGTGGGCTATTTGTGCGTACAACTCTCGGGACCCTCACTGGTCATTTGCGGGGAGGCATCCTGATGAAAACAGATGTGACACAGTCAAAGATTATACCTGCTGAGCTGACCTGGTTGAGATGACTTGAAGAAAACTTTTGAAAACACACACGTAATCAATGTTTTCATGAACTAAGTCGGAAATTAGTAGTCAGGGTCCCGGTGTATGGATACGTTAGCCACCGCACCAACATTGGAATCCCTGAATTGAAAACCACACTCAGTACCCTTAACACTATTTCTTCATAGAAAATATCAGAGTCCTAAGCCTTTCAGTAGAACCAACTCCTCTAACAACAATTTTTCATGACTCGTACCTTGGGGCCCATGCCATGACTACCCCAAGCCCGCCTTCCATAGGCCAGGGGCTGGCGATTAGCACGAAAGGTGTAATTCCCTAAAATTGGGAAGACATTGCCTTTATAAAGAGTTAACAAACACAATAGAGCAAAAAACTGGATATGAAACACCGAGAAAACTGTATAACCAAACAGAGTGCTAAATGTAAAGGGGCTGGAATACAAGCCCAATATGAAGGTACAAGTACAACTGAAAAGGAAAAAACAACTGAAAGATGAAAAGAAGCTCCTGGATCATCCACCACGGATCCTACATGAAGGGTATGTACAGATAGCCTCCTTAGCACTCCACGCATTTCAGTATCCTTCATGTACCAACACGTTGTGTGGTCCACCTCCAGGTATCGTCCAATCCTGGTACTCTCAACCTCAGTCAGCACTGTCCGTCATCTGCGACCAACACAACAAGGGGTGGGCATTTCCCATGCAGGGGTGAGTATAATGATACTCTGTAGGGACCCCGAGACCCTCAAGGTCTCACAAAATTCAACAAGGATATAACACAAAGTATGAAATCAACAGATAACCCCACTTAGGTATATGCCCATACATATACCTAAGTTATCAAGTAATCCATCTCAATCATGAAGAAAACACAAAAGTTACTGACTCTGCTCAAACCATGATTTTTATTATCGAAACCAAGACTAATGGAGAACCCATTCTCAATCAAGTATAGTGGGTCTGCCGCAACACCAAGGCACTTCCCACTAACCTTGAAATGCTGAGGTACTTCTCTCGCCATGAACAGTGGGTCTGTTGCGTCACATAGAGGCGCTCCCCACCGTGGGTCTTCCGCGTCACCAAGATGCTCCCCCTAGTAGCTTGAAGAGGTACTCCTCATGTAGATCACCATAGGTATGAAACAAAAAACAAGGTTATCCCCCACCATGGGTCTTCCACGACACCAAGAAACTCCCCACTGGGCTAGTCTAGTCACTCCGAGTCGAATCGATCAGCATTCGTCATGTATTAGCCAACTACTAAGTCTCTGCACTCTGTTCGCTCGTCACCGGAAGGATCCGCTCCAAGAGCTACTGGTCGATACTCCACCTGTAATGAAGTCCCACTTAGAAGTATCTCAATGCTCTACCACATCATAGGGGTCTCAACACAACATACAGCGCATCAATAGGATGCATGGTCTGTGAGTTACTAGCCTTTTAGTCCCCGGGGCCTGGTTGGATTCATGCATGATCCAACCTGACCACAACTCAACTAAACCCCAAACTCCAATGGGGTATACTCAAAGGGACCGTATCAATTCAATATTAGTAGTTCCACTGAGGGATTTTCAAATGGATATCCAGTTCCAATGTTATGACCAAATAATGTAAAGGGGCAGTATTGGGCCCAGGTCCGGTCTGACCCGGTCTGACGGACCCGACCCAACTTAGTCTCCTCCAACCCTGTCTGGGTCAACCTGGTCAGACCTGTTGGGACTGTCCCAGCACATTGGGTGGCCCAACATCTTATGTTCAGCTCGGCCAGTTGGGCCCAGCCCAGCATGCCGTGTGGGCAGTTCGGCCCGGACACGGGGCCGGTTCGGCCCGAAGAGCTGCGAGGGTGCAGCCTGTTGCGGCTCGGCCCGAAGGGCGTGGTCGAGCCGGTTTGGCCAGGGTGCCGCAAGGGGGGGGGGATCGGGCCATCTCGAGAGCCCAGCGTAGCCAGGGAATCGGTTCAGTCACGTGGCGACCGACAGGAAGTCGGGAGGCAGCTGGGTAGGGCGGCAGGCGGCCGGGCAGGGAGCCAGGCGAGGCGGCGGGCGGCTAGGCATGCCAGAAGGAGGCCGGGCAGGGAGCCAGGCAGGCCGAAGGGCGGCTGTGCAGGGCGCCAGGCGGGCCGGCGGGCGACCGGTCAAGGTGACAGGCGTTCCGACTTCTGGAAGCCGGGTGGCGCGGGCTGACAGAGGTGCGGCTGGGGTGGCTCGGCCGGAGGGCCGTGGTTCGGCGCGAAGCACCCAAGTGCCGCAGGGAAGCTTGGTTTTTCTAGGCGGTAGGTAGCACGACCTTTTTCATCACCGGATTTAGCATTCTGTCGCCTCATCACCATGCTGAAGGTCATCTCAAACAAGAACGACAGGGGGGGGGGGGTCGGTCCATGTTGGGTTGGCCTACACCCTCTGCGTTTAGGGTGGTATCAATTGGCTCATCAAAAAGTAAGAATATGAACAAAATCTCACCCACAAACAATTCCTTTCCAACCATTGAAGAAGAATAATGGAAAGTATCCACATGTAAAACCCCACTACCTTTGTTCGTCGTTCGTCATTTCTTGACAAAGTCACCAAAAGTAGACAAAGAAGATCATCATTCGTCACGTCCGCTGCATGCTTCCAATCCCGAGTAGCGTCAGCTCATTGAAGACGATGTAGAGGGTAGGCCATTTGAAGACGCCCCACGTCGGTAGAAGCTATGAGGAAAATGTTGAAGAGGGCCAGCGTTCTTCATTCTTCGTTGGGAGAGTTCTTCCCTCTTCTCCCAAGTTTCCACCAAGATTCCAAAGATAATAATAATAGAGAGGTTTATCTATTATTTCATTGGCATAGAATTCAAAAAGGTTAAATAAATTAATTGGCTCCACCTAATTAATGTGGAGTATTTCCAAAATTTAATTAAAGGGAAGGTCGCACCATAAAGGAGGGAGGGTGTGGAGAAACTCTCCCTCATTAATGAGGGGAGTTGAGAGGTTTTCCGCTCCCGCCATTAATAGGGGATTTTAAACCCGTGTGCTCCCCATGTAATTACCTCTCGTGGGAGGCTAGGTTCGGGTGGTCCCCACCACCATAACCTCTCATGGTAGGTTAAGGTGTGGTGGTCCCACCTCCAACTTCTATGAGGATAGTTTAACCATTAAATAAAAATAAAGACACACACTTTATTTTTATTTAATTCAATCTCTAAAACCGAAAAACTATCATTTATTCTCAACTCACTATCATCAAAGTGAAAGTCTCCTTAAGCGAATAACGGCACTGTGAGTTCAATAGTGTCCTCAGATTTTAATTCTGAGCACCAGTTAAAAAGTTATAAAAACCCACTCATACGTTTACTGAGCGTACCCAAAAAAAACTTCAGAAATTGATTCCATGCACACCAGGCTTCGGAATCACGCGCCGTCAATTTTCGCGGACTCATAAAATTCCCATGTATTTAAAAAAATTTCAACAGAATTTCTGGGTCCTTAAAATTACGATCTATATATTTGATGTTGATTATTATGTTCTATACATGGAATACATAGTGTCTAATTCTATTGATGAAGATATAATGATCTATGATAGGACTCTGAAATGTAGGATGAATAGTGAAGAAAAGAGATTAAGGAAAATTTTAAAGAATTAGAGAAGTATGAGTTCTCTTTTTTTAAATTTAGTTAAAATTAACCACTTTAAGGAAAATAGATCAAGCTATTTAGAGTTTGAGGATGATTATTCTATTTTAAAATTTGAAGGCATATACTTATAATTTCAATGATACATGAAGAATGTTCCTAGTGATGTAGTTTCATATATAATATGTTTTTTGAAGGATATTCTTGAATAAAAACAACCACTTTATAGGGAGATTAATAATTTGGACGATGTAATACATAATAAATACAAATTTTAAAATTCTATAAAAAACATTGTTAAATCAATGGAAGAATATATTACAATTTTCAATTAAAATAAAATATTTAATTGAATATGAATTGAGGAGGAATGTTTATGACTGAATCATGCATAATTTTTTTGGTGAAGTAATTATTGCACTTATAAAATTCTTGAATTATCCCATGAATATTAGAGATACTCATATTGAGGAAAAAGCATGTAAGGTTAATGTGCTTGAAATTTTAGTGGAATAAAATGAAAAATTTCATGTACAATATATTTAGAAGATCCCTCATCTATAAGTATATATAAAGGTACAATTATTTTCAATAAAGGTAGTCGAAAACATAAATATTAGTTTAATAAAATTAAATGTGAATAGGAAGGATGAATAAAATCTGTTAAAAATGAATTTTTTCCCTTAGTGTGATAATTTCTAAACTATATTGTATGTTGATAAATATAAAGTAGACTCTTCTTTGAAATTACTAAGATGAAGAGAATAATTTTTTCAACTATACACATTAAGAGAGTCAAGCACCAAAAAGTGATGTTTCTTTATAAACTATCAATGAGAGTCATGTATCTAATGAGACTCATTTTTGTTATAATAAGAGATCAAAATCCTCTCTTGGTCAAAATTATACATCCTCATGGAAGAAGTTAACCAATAACCCAGTAAATTTTGTTTCTATTAATTCAGTCTCTTCTTCTAGTGTAGGTTTAAATCCAAAATCTAGGATGTTGTGGGTAGATAAAAATGACAATGAATCCACCAAAACACCAAATTTAGATACAAGAATTATTATGAAACAAAAATCAAATATTAATTCTAAAAAAAGTAAAGTGAATCCTAAAAGAACTATGGAACTAATTCTAGTAATATATGTACTAGAAGAAAGAGGAGAATTTTTAGTAACTATTGGTGCTACTGGATGTTTTTAAATAAGGATGTTGTGTTTCGGATCATCATTAAAATATATAAAGACTATAAAACAATTATATTCATGGGGAGAAGTGTTGTAGAAATGAATAACACTATTGAACAGAATTATATTCCATAGAAGAGAATGAATTTTTACAATTATAAAATATCAAAATGTATTTTAAAATTTCTATGATTACTACAACATTTTTTATCCAAATACATAACAATGATGGTATGAAACAACTATGTACAAATCCTATGAACATATAAATAGACGGAAACAACCCAGACAAAATTATGTCATAATTAAAAGAGATCATGCATCCTTATGAGATAAATTGGTTAATAAAGATGTTCAATAGATGAAAATAACTAAAAAATCTTCTAAGAGGATTGGTAAGATAGATTCCAATAATTTCGTGTTAATTAATAAAGGATTTTTCAAAATTTTAAAGATATGACCTACTATTGTCCATTGCAGAAAAACCATGGAAATTAAAATTAATTGAATAAATATGAGATAAAAAAGATAGTCAATCCAGGATAGAAATGAGAACATAGTATTTATATAATACATTACTGAAGAATACATTGATAAGTTACTGATAAAGGTAACTCAGAAACATTGAAGAATCCATGAGGAAGATGCAATGTAATATTTGATATGAAAGAATTTCTAATTATTTATCCTGATCATGTAGAAGATGAAAATTAAATAATAAATTCTGTAGATAAGGTACCATATATAGTAATTAAAAATTAAAAATAGGATGTTCCACATGAAGAATAAATATAATTAACCCAGTGGATGTTAATATATTACAACACATTTGTTTAAAAAATAATAATGAATAAGGCGAATGATGTTTAGGAATAATGAAAAATAATTTTATGAATCTTATACCTTCTCAAGAAGAGATGTTGAAGATAGAAAAAAAGATATTTTGGAAGTTATTGAACCTATGGAATATTTGAAGATAAATAATACACACAAAATGAACATTAATGAATGTAAAGGGTCTATATTGAATAATAATTCCCAGAATATCAATGACGAAAAAATCAAAAATAGTAATAAAAACTTTATAGCTACATGGAAAACAATCTATATGTTGAAAGAAAATACTCAACCATGTTTGTCTTATTAATAAGATCTTAAGTGTTCCATTCTATTTCATTTCATATAGTACAATATTTGTTTGCTTATATTGTAAGGAATTGATGTTGAATCTCCCTCTCAAGGGTATAATTGAATAAAAAAGTGTAATATAACAGACTAGAATGATTATTCAAGATCTGATAAAAACATTAATTTATTCAAAATGGTGGATCACCATCGTAAACATCTATAAGCCTATTTGATGAAATTATCCACCAGATAAAATGATTTAGTAAACCATGTGAGGAAGGGAAAATTTAAAGAAGATGCAGTGAATGTTATTTACGAATATATAGAAGTTTAGGTAATCATAATAAAATTTGAAAAAATAGGTAACTCAATTAAACTTCCAACACATTCCATGATTATATAAAATATTTAAATAAATGGGGAGTGTTGGTTGATGAATAAGCACATAGAAAGGTGGAGTAAGTTTGTTTTTCACTTGAAATTTATGAAGTATTTTTTTGAGTGATATGTAGTGTATATGTTTGTTGAAGGGAAATTTGTCTTTAGTCCCACAGTGTTGAAAATATTGATATAATATCATAATTTATGTAAATTTAAATATTGAATTGATATCTTGGTGGAATCATTATTATTTCTTATACTGGTTTATGACACATATAATTAGATATGAATAGATAAATTCTCATTTATATAGAAATATGTGGTATCATCTTCCATATTATAGGATGAAAAAATGAGTCATTTTCATTTATTTTCAATAATGGGAAGAAGAAACACTGAATTTATTTTGGTACATTTTATAGACAAAAAAAGTCAAAGGGGAGATTGAGAATAATTTGTTAATGGTTGATGACTATTGTTGTATTTATTTTCAATACATAACAAGGAATATTCTAGATCTTAAACATGGGAGTTAATATTAAATTAATAATTTTTATTTTGTCAAATTTAAAATAAATCACATTTATTGTATATTAAATTGTATAACAAGTATACATGTGTTAATTAATATGATGTTGTTTAAATTTTAATATATTATACTTTAAATTGTTTAATTTAATCATGTGTACTTGTATGATTATTTTTGTTTTAGGAATTAATTTTTAGTAGGTTTAATACTATTTAACTCATGTTTTATAATTTATATTACTAGAAAAATACACTTTTTAAACTATTCAATAAAGGTAATACATCTTTTTGATCTTTTTAAAAGGATTACTTTATTACTATCTAATGGTATCCTTTACCTTTCCATTATCATGTAATAGTAACTTGGATCTTCTATAGGCCAGATAAAGGCAACCACATGATTCTAAACCTTACATTAGGGCACCCATGGAATTTTATAAGGTTAAAGAGTTTCTCATATGTGTCAAAATGTTTTCCTAATCGTTATATAATGGAACCAATGTTTTGTAATGGTATCCACACTATTATGTATTGGTACCAAGGGGTTTCCATATACTCTGTAATGGTAACCCATGAAAGGGTACCAATGATACTGTGTAAGGGTACAAGTGATTTTTCATTACCCACATAATGATAACCCACATAAGGGTAACTCACATAATGTTCAATCCTAGCTCATGTAATGGTAAAATGGGTTTCTCATATCATGAATAAGGGTAAAAAGATTACTTCGTAATGGTATGTTTGAGAACATAATCATATTCACTAATACATTCATAATATTATAGCTGAAAGATAACAATATAATCACTCACTTATGACAATAGATGATCTAAAAATAGTAACCAGATAATCAATATTTGTTCTAGAAGTATAAAAACATTAACGACAACATGTACATTTTTTCTAGCAGTAGTGAAATAATAATTGTATAATGCATATTATTTCTAATGGTAGAAAAAACAAAACTATAACATGTATATTGGTTCTAGTAGTAGCTCAGTGGGACTAGTAGCAGCAACTTTCCTTCAATGTTAGTATAATATTATTAGTAGATGAATCATGAGAGGTATTAGACCCTCTACTTTAGTGCTAGAAGTAGAAATAATATACTGTATTCACTTAAACAATATTTTTTCTTTTCTTAGTTATACAATATTTAACTGTTTCATAGTATCAAAACATTAACTGAATATTTATTTATTAATTTCATTATCATAAAATTAATAATATAATAATTATGTTTTTATTAACAAAATATAATTTTCTTAAATAATAATTATATTTTTGATTAATTATTTTGATCATAAATTCATTATACAAACACACATTGAATATTTATGTAAAAAGGATATGATTTTGTAATTATTTGTTTTTTTAATAAATTAAATGTGCATTAAATTTATACTATCAATTTTATTACATAAAAAACAACTTTTATAAATAAACAACTATATTGAAATAAAATTTGGTAATATTTTTTATTGCATACTCTATTCATGACATATTCATTTAGGGATTATGTAAGAGAAATTATTTTACACCTTTACATGTATGAAGATATTTTATATAATCTAAAAATAATGTTTGATGTAATTATTATGACTTTAATGTTGGAATTATAATGCTCCAAAAATATTCTTTGAATACGTTCCATGTTTAATTTAGTAAACCTAGTGCTGGTGAGTAATTTATTACTTGGGCATAGATAAAAGTGGTTAAATACCAAATAAACTATAATTCTATTGGTTTTGAAGAACAAGATACATATATTATACCCATTTTACATAGGGAAAGAAATGAAAATAATTTTAATGGAAAACATTTTCCATCATTGACCTCATAACAATAATTCTTCTTCATATCCATGGGAATTGAAAAAAATAAGGGTGATCTTAAATGATCTATATGGGTTACATACATCACAATCTATCAAAAAATAATAATAAATTTTTAAAGTTAAATAATTTAATACACATTCAATTTAATAAATAACATGAATATCATAATTTGATAGGTCATAATAAATTTGAAACTGTAAATAACTAAAAAGAAATTCCACTTTACCAATAAAGTGATAAATAAATTTATTCAGAGATAACATCATTTAAAAAATATGATGGATAATAATAATCATAGAATTATTAATGAATAAAATTCTCCATTATTAGACGTTATGATCTCTGGCATTGTGATACCTCTAATGTCAATACCTTTCACAATACATTTTAAAACTACTCGTAAAAAACTATCTTATTTGGCCAGTAGATTTGGCTCAGGAGACCTATTGATTCCTCGAAGGGATATCTATAGACAAGAACCAAACATAATATAAAGTCCAAATAATTCCTCATATATCAAATAATCTATTTAATTCATCAATAAATATTTTTTATCATCAAATATCTCTGTTGAGTAAAAGATACAGATTCATCAATATTTCCCCAATTAGTCAAATTACTTTCATAGTATTCACTGTATGTAATACTGTTATAAAGTTTAGTAAAAAATCAAATTCATCCTAAAATAATATAGATATTTAATATAAATTTAATTTACAATGACAATTCATTATATGAAATTTATTTTTTCTGGAAAAAGTAAATAATCACAAATGAATGTGAGATTGTACAATAATTTTTAACTCATTGGTGATTTCTAAATTGTAACCCCTTGAAGTATAGACATGATAAAAAATATAAATAACGATGAATAAATATTTATTCATGTTAAATATATCAATGGGGTAGTATATACACCACATAAAAGTGAATAAGTTCATATTAAATAATATGTCTCAATGAAATGAAAATTGAGGTAAAATTGATTATAAGGATCATAACGTTAAGGTGATAATTAATCAAAGAATTGATAATTTGTGTAAATTTTAAATCCTCATAAAAAAATATGAAATAAAAAATAAGATATTAAAAATTCATTGTACACATAATCTAATAATATCAATGACAACAAAGAAATATATAACCCAATGAAAAAAATTGAGTTATGAAATTATTTACCACATTGTAATTTTTAGGTCAAATCCCATTGGTTGAAAAAAATAAAAATAAAAAATAATAATATATCATGACATATTTAGGATTCATGATATTAATTTTAATATAGTAATTCTTTACACAATAAAAAATAAATTATGTTCATAAAATTACTATATACCTAAAAAAGGGAAATTTAGACGAAGTACCTTACCTCACTCTGCATTTTGGATGAACGCACTTTCATATTCGGTATAATGGTTTTAAGAATTTTATTATTTCATAAAAAAACCATATTCATATTTATAATATCATATATTATTCTCTTAAAAAAATTTATCACCTGTTTGTTAATAATATTCGTTATTTTCATTTTGTGTGTGTTAATTGCGGTATTTTGTCATATGTGTTTTGTTATGAAAGTTATTACTCTATTGAATTGTAAATATATCCAAAATATCCAAAATTTTATTAATTTTATAAATATAATATCTTCATATTAAATATGTTTATAGAATCATTCTTGAATGCTGGAAATGGAAAATGATTTTCTTCATTTCGTAGAGATGGTAGGTTATAGATATGCACAAGTGACAATATCATTCCATTAATGAGAAAAAGGGTAAGGAATTGGGTGATATATTAATTTTCATGAATCAATATAATTTTATATATATAACATATGTTAATTAATTTTATCCTTATTTACTTCATTGTAAATTTTAGGGGATAAACGAATCTTGTTGATTTATGAGGTAGTAGTCCGTCGTACACATGAGTGTTGTTATTGTATTTTAATCGGCATGTAAAATAAGAAGGTATATATGATATTAAAATTATAGAATAAAAATTTTATTATAAATATTATACATATATATATACCTAAAATCCATAATTATACATAATCATGACATTTTTTATGGAATGTGAATTACATCGGTTCTCGCAACAGATGTCCACCGTATATACGATCAATGATTTCACTTCCCATTCCATGGACGAGCAGATAGATAAATATCATGTCATGAACATAATAAGACTTTATTATATTTTAGAATCTAATATTATTAAATTGTATGTTATTTAGGAATAATAGAAGTTTGAAAGATAAGAAATAAAACAATAGAGCTTCGTTAATATAATTACCTTCTCTTTGAGAAACTTCCTTTGGATATACTCTTAAGAACCCTGGGGTTGGTATTTTGGGATGGCAATAATCTATAGAATATGTATAAGAGTGTGTTTATGATATTTTTTCATATTTTTATTGATACAAAAGGATTTATAGGTGTAAATTAGTGAAGGATAGTATCTAGATTTTCTAGGTGGGGGAGAGGACATTCAAATAATTTTGGGAAATAATAAATAGTACCCAAGCTTTTCACAAGAAAGGCTAAAAATGGTCCATTATCAAAATATAGAGGTGGGAAGGTCAAAATATGGAAATAAAATGGGGTTTTTATAAGTTTTAGGTCATTTTAATGCTTATATTATCAGTATATTCCGCAGTAAAGTCATTATTACATTAACCACAATAATTAATTTGTAATGATTTCACTATTTATAATGGTCAAAAATTTAGTTTAACAAATTATATAATCTAAATTTAATTTATTCTATGTATTGAATCCATTTTTTGGAATTAAAGTCAAAAAATTATAAGAATCAAATTTAAAATTATCCCCACATATGTGATAAAAAAGAGAAGTTCCAAAGAGAAAATTATTATAAGTTTAGAAGGCTTTTATAGAAAAATTCAAAATGAAATGGTTTCCAATGAGATAAATTTTATTTATTATAAAATTATTTAACTAATTTTACTTTAATAAAATTAAAATATAATTTTTCTTTGTATATAATTTAAATGAAATTGTAATTTTTAATAATAATAATTATTCTTCACTGTTCGTCAACAAATGAAACTTTTCCAAAAAATCAAAAAATTCACCCTAAGTTAAATTTTACATGATGATTTAAGGAATTAAGTACACTTTATAAAATATATATTAGAAAAATGGTAAAAAATTTATATTTCGTGCACAAAGCGTGACTAAAACGTCTTTTAGAAATATAGAGTTTATAAAAAATATTTATTTTTATATTAAATGATAATAATTTTATTTATAATCAATATATAACTCTAATTTTCATTATTTATTTACTACTATTTATACCCTCCAATACAATGGATTATTTATAACTATATTATGGTTCATTTAGGCTCAGGGTTGCGTGTTCCAAAAACTATCTATGAGTCCGAATTTATTTTTTAAAAAATATATATCACAAAGTCTCACGGTGTTATATTCTAGTCTATGCTCAATGTTTCAGGTCATCTACAACATTGAACTTGGTAATACTAATTTATAATTTTAGGTTGTTAAATTTTTCCCACAATCAATAAAATATGACCTCTCATTTTAAACATTCACTTTTAAATCAAGGGTTTGAAATTTGAAAATTCATTTATTGAAAACCCACATCATAAAAGGTTTAATAAATCTTACTTATAAAAGAGTTAAAGGGAAATACAATTTTTCATATGGAATTACACAAAAATATGATTCCAAGTAGGAGAAAATATGATTTAAGTGAATACATGTACATGGAAGAAAATCATAAATAATTATTGATAGTGATAGACATCATTGATCATAATAAAATAAGTGATCAATGTAAAGTTAAGGACCTAAAAACCATAAATTTGTACTGATTTAAATGCCATTTGTTTTATCAGATATTAATTTTATAGGATAAATTATTTTAATGAAACATTTTCAAATTTTTAGGAAATGTTTTACTATCTATTAATATAATGAAATGTTTATACATGATGAGAATATATTTTATAAACACAATTCCATCCTCTTCTTGTGCATTAATCATTTTACTCATAAACTATTACTTTAATAAATGAATATCCAAAATGATTATTTTTTACCGATTCACAAAAGATTACTTTGGATCATAATATCCATAAAAGAGTGGCAAGTATTTCTTCCTATTTCTAAATATGTTTCAAAACCCAAATGGATAGAACATGTTATTAATATCTAAACCTCAACATTAACACCACTAGTTCATTATTAATATTTATTTATCAAATATTTTATGTAAAAAGAATAAAATACTAAATAGAAAAAATAGGCCTGTGGTAGGCACTGAACCCTTACTGTCCAACATTTGTGTGTTTAAGCCCAGTGGCCTTCACTAGATGCAATGGCTTATAACCCTATATGTGTTTTGACCTTTTTATAAAATAATTTTAATATAATTCTTATAAAATTTCCATATTTTGATGAACCATAATTACAAAAACATCAAATATAAGATAAAACCTAAATATCATAAATGCCTTTGATATTTAGTACAATTTTTTTAAAGGAATTCTTCCTCAAATAAAATTTTTATATACTAACCAAATGGGTTTTATTCCTATAATTGTTTTCAAAAAATTCCCTTAATCATGTTATATTCTAAAAAAATAAATTTTCAAAAGGTTTGTTTATGAAATTGATCTCGTGATCATTCTTAAACTCATAAACCCTTGATTTTTTCACTAACTCTAAAGGTAATGAAGACATACATGATTCTAATATTTTACACAATCTGTAGATGTTTCATGATTGTTATATCCAAAATACCATTGATAAAAGAGATTCTTAAAAAAATTAATTATTGAATCCTAATATATAAGTACTTCATCCATTTTATTTCAACGTAAGAACTTCCTTAATCCAGGGGTTAACCATTATAAGAGGTCATTATCTTGGTTGATTCATAGGTTCCCCATATTAAACAAAAAGATCTATAAATGAATCCCCATGATAAAATTTATTTCTTTCCATCATACTCTTCACTTTTCATCAAGAATTCATTTGTTTATACCCTTTATTTCCACACAAAAAACATTTTCCCATTCCAGTGAGGAACATTACTAGGACTCTTTTTAAATTTATAACATGAAGAAAATTGGGACTTATTTCATTCATGATATCCACCACTTGAGCTCTTAGTGAACTCCATCCTTCTTATTTTTTTGGTGATTCAAGGAATTGGTTAAGGTATAACTTTTTAGTTATATTTTATGGCAACTGATTAGGAGGAATCATGATATCTTTTACTCTTATTGTCATCCGATTTGGTTTCTCATAGTCACTACACTATCTTTAATATTCAATGTTTTCATGATTCTTTTGGGTTACCTACATTGAAAAAAAAGAAAAAATGAATAGTGTGTGAAACAATTATAATAGAAGTGAAACCATGTAATCATTTATTTGATGTCTAAGTCATGATGTAGAGCCCAAATGGATCATGTAGGGATACAGAGGGGGGGGGGGGTGAATCATTGTATTAATCTATTACAATGTTTTTTTAATTATCCACTCTTACTCTTTAACATATTATTAGATTAAGAGGAATGAATTTTTTATGTGCTCTAAAAAATAACATACAAATTTAATGAAGATAATAAAAGAAATAGTGTCACAAAAACATTTTTACAAGGTTCGGTAAAATTGACATACTCCTTTCCATGCTGAACCTATGATTGTTTCATGGATTTTATTATAATTATAACTATTTATTAATTGGAAGCTCTGATAATTTGAAAAAATGTTTATGTAAGAAGTTATCAATATTTCTAAGTCAATGGTGTTTTTTTATATTGGTACGAAAATGCTTTAATGGAACTATTTATAATGGAACTAAAAGTTCTTCAGATAATCTTCCTCAAAATGAAAGATTTTTTCTCTTTCCCTGTGCAATTGCTAAAGAACATTAACAATTCAATAATTGAGACTCCTCATTAAATAAACGGGTTAATGTGATCAAATTCTTGCATAATTTCTTGGGTTTTACTCATTATATCTTCGATAAAAATATAGAATTAGGATATCTAAAAGATATTTTAAATGGTGCACATTCTATTTTATCACATATATGCATATATTTATACACAAAAAATATTGTTCATGTGATAATGTATCATTATTATATGATTTAAAATCCATCATTTAAATCCTAAATTAGAAAAACATATGAATAAAAACATTTATTCTCCCTCCATATAAATGTAAATACCTGAATGGCATTTAATATTATATTTACACATTTTCAATACCCATAAATAGTGGGTATTATTATTTCATGAATAATTATTTGAATAATTGAATGGGGTGGGTATTTAATTCTTCTTCACATGAATCACCATTATTTTTGTAGTGTAGTTTCAATCATTATACACCTGAATTATTATGGTGTTCCTAAAAGACATGACTATACTCTGTATTCATTTATCTCAAATAAAATAAACCAAGGTTTGGGTAACTCTTTCTTATCACATGGGTAAGTGATCACTCGTGGCCTGAATGCATGAAATGCAATTAAATATCCAAATAATAACATGATCTTTGATTTATCATGGGGATAAAAGAGCTACATATTATATAAATACTCAAAGGATCAAGTCTCTTTTATTTAGGTTTCATCTTCCCTATTTGAATATCCATGGATTAAAATCACATGGAATATCATTATCAATTTCCCTCGAGAAGGGCTAATTCTATGTTTCTTATTATTTTATTATGAGAATAAAAACTTACTATAGACTCAAGATTCGTTATTCATATAAATTCTATTTTTATTCATGAGAACCTAAGTATCATTCATGAACATTTTGATCATACTTGTGAAATTATCACAACATTTACATCATTCAATGTCCTTACTTCATTAGGATATTATAAAATATTTGGGTTATCTAATCATGCATAAAACTACATTAATATCTTGTGTGATGAGTTCTTCAGAGTTATCTAGAATTTAAGATATCATCATATAAATAAATAATGTGGATGATGGTTAGTTTCCCAATTTATAGAGGTTTGGTCTCAACTCTAACGAATCAGATCCTCAAAGTATCAGAAAGTTAAAGAATATGGTGCTCCATCGATTGGATGGATGAAATTTCATAGATCATATGTTCAGTATTATATCCATATATTTTTATATGGATTAATAGTTAACCACATAGTGAGACTTCCTTTGAACATTCTTCCCATCTAGGAAAATTTTTATTATAATATTTTTGATTTTTTACCATTCAAGTTGGCTATGGGGGATCAACACATATCACACTATGAAACCCATGCCTCATCGACAACACCTCACCTATGCAAGACCACTAGAACCCTTTAGTCTCTATACATGGGCCCATCCACACCACTGGGTGAGTGCTTCTCTAGGCCAAATACATGGTCCTACCTGTGCTTCTAAGCTACCTCCTTGGATTGGCTCTCACATGGGGGTTGACCTTTAGGGCCCCTATGAGTGGATGAAGGATATATCTTGAGGGATTATATTGTTGGACCCTACTTTTTATATAAACTACATCTAAAATAATTCCATCATATTCTATGTATATGATATATTATCAATCCAAAATTCCACACCACTTCTCAACCGTATCCTCTACTACCTCACTTATTATCCACATAAAATTTAAATACATATTATATGTCCTAATTATAATTTCACGTGTCTTAATAAAACATTTCATGACCTTAACTTCATTACCCATGCAATATATAATTTATTATTTCATGGAGACTATAATCCATCTTCTTTAATTCACGAAAATAATAATTTTCATAGAATTCATTAAAAATCCTCTTTATTTTATTTTGGAATTCAATTATAAATTCTAAAGATCTTTAGGGTTAAATATTCGCCACATTATTCTTATACATTCCAAATATCATTACCAAAATTCCATCATCATAAAATATGGTATTTTTAATGATCTTCAAATTCTGCTTCAAAATATTTACTTTCATGTGATTCATTATAATTTTAAAAGATGAATAAAATGTGAACTCTCCTAGTGACATTGATACATGTTTTAGAATTGAATATCAACACAAAAAATCATCACAATTAAAAAATAATTATTTTTTAAGCAATAAATTATATTATATTAAATGAATCTATAAAAATTTTACATGAATCATCACCAATCATTAATTATTTTCATACAAGTGAAAACTAATGATTACATAAAAATTATCTAAGAATCAATACAACAATAATTGAGAATTGTATTACTGAATGGGATTCATGGGATCTATAATAGTTCTCTAAGAATCATAACCAACCTTCTTGAATATTTCTCAAACTCTTTCCATATTTCAATTTCTAGTATTGATCAATAATCATAGAGGAATTAATCATACATTAACTTTTATTTCTTTCTGATATATTGAAAATAAATAAAACCACACTCATTAGCAATCCATATGGGATTTTTCACATGAATCCTTCTTTTCAATCTAATAAATGTTAGGATTAAACTGAGTCATTAAATGTCATTATCTACTCAAATCGATCATAATTTTTTAAAATAAAATGTGAACCATCAAAGGAATATCCCCCAAGATTTTTAAACTAGGCGTTCCATAAGGACCACTATCATGTACCTGGTTATGATTGATTTAAGACTAATTCAACCTTTTTGGAGTTATTAATCCTTGGTACATTTATTCTACAAACACATTGACTTTTAGTAATAAGAAACAAATATATTTCTAGTAAAGAATTTAAAATATTTTCCTAACAAAAAATTTAGGATGTTATTCTATACATATCCTCAAAATATATAATAGGGGTATGTTTCCAAATGTATGTTTTTCTTAATATAGTTCACAATGTTTCTAATAAAATACATATAATACTATGTTTAATGACCCTGACTCCTATAACACTGGATCAAGTACCTAATTTATAAGAATCGAATAGATACATGGGGTATAATCCAAAATGAACTATAATTAAAGTAGTTTTGGAGAACTATATATATACACGATACCAATTTCATATATGGAAAAAAATACAAATCATAGTAATGGAAAACATTTCCTTCCTTAGAATAATTCTAATAATTCTTCTTCATATCTTGGGTAAAGTAAACAAAATGAGGGTGATAAGAAAACAAAAATAAGGGATACATATAGAGAAAGATATAAATAAATAATATTCAATATAGAAAAGTAAATAAATTAATAATCATTTTATTCGATAAATAACTCAACTATCATAACAAGATATGGAAGAATCAATATAACATTTTAAATAATTCAAAACAAATTAAATTTAATCAATAAATAGGGCATGGAATTTATCTGGGGATAATATCATTATGAAGATATAATGGATAATAATAATATACAAATTATAAATTATAGAAATTATTAATTATTAGACATCACGATCTTGGGAATTATGACACCTCTTCTATCAAGACCTTTCACAAGACATGTTAAAATTAATGGTAAAAAACCCCGTGATTTGGTCAACTTATTTGTCTCATTAGACTTGTTGATTCATCAATGGGATATCTATAAATGAGATACACTCATATCTTCATGTCCAAAGCATTCCTCATATTTAAATAGTTGATTTAATTTAGGAATAAATATTCCTTTTCATCAAATATCTGAAATGAGTAATGTATTTGAATTTATCACTATTTCACCAGTTAATCAAATAATATTAATTATCATCACTATAGCTAAAATTGGTATAAATTTAATGGAATAATAATATAAATCATACAATAATATGGAAATTATAGAGAAATGAAATTTCTAATGAATAATGATCACATGAAAATTATTGTTTAAGATAAAGTAAACAATCATAAAAGAATGTGATATTATACAATAATATTTATCTCTTTGGTTAATTTCAAATTGTAACCAATTATAGAGTAAAATGGAAATGAAACTTCATTAATTATGTATAAAGTTTTATTCCTATTAAATTAGTTCACTATTTTGTATATATACCATATAATAGTGAATATGTGTTTATCAACAAATATGTCTCAATGAAATTGAAATTGAGACATAATCCCTTTTAATGATCACAATGTTGAAGTGAGAATAATTCAATGAATTTTTAATGTGTATCAAATATATATCCCTATAAAACAAGATTAAACAAAACATAATAAATTCAAATTTTATGTCACACATTATTGATGAATATCAATGACAATGAAGAAGTAGTATAACCCAATGAAAGGAAATTTAGTTAAGATTTTTTTAAAACATTGTAATTTTCATGTCAAATTCCCTTGGATGAAATAATTCAAACTGAAACATAAAATAAAATTTACAATGAATTATTCATGATATTACAAGTAAAAGTTTAATTATATACAACAAATAAAATAAATTACAGTCATAACATTAAAAAATGCCTCAATGAAGTGAAATTGAGACTAAGTTAATTACCTCACACTTCCTATTGGTTGGTAATTCATTAATAAATAGTATAATGGTTTGAATATTGTTATAAATTTATATAAAAACCATATTCAAATTTATTATATCATATATGATCCTCATATAACATTTTACCAATATTTTTCTATAATATTACTTTATTTTCATTGTCTTTAGGTGTTAATTGTCATATTTTCCCATGCATTTTGTTTCATGAATTGTACATTTATTATGTATAAGTTATTGATACATCCTAAAAATAATTATATTAGTGTTATAAATATTATATTTACTCAGTAGTTATATTTTTAGATACATTCTTGATGTTCAGACATGAAAAAATGATTCACATCGTTTTGTGGAGATGATAAGCCATACGTATGCACGAGCGAAGGCATCATTCCATTAACGAGTGAAAGGGTAAGTAATTGGGTGATACATTAATTTTTATTAATAAATAAAATTTCATATTTATCACATATATTCACTAATTTTATCCTTATTTCCTTCCATGTAATGCATTTCTAGAAAATGATTGACATCGCTTTGCGAGGTGGTAGTCTGCTGTACACACGGGAAACATTATCATATTTTAAATGGCATGGAAATTAAGAAAATATATGGGAATTTAAAATTTCATAAGTATAATAATATAATAACCATTATATATATATATATATTTAATTCATTATTATATATAATCGTGAGATTCATTAATGGAAAATGAGGTTTATCGGTTCGTGAGTCTATAATCCTCCTTACACCCAATCAATGTTTTCGACACCCATTTTATGGAAGAAGGGATGGATAAATAAAATTACATCAATATAATAACATATAAGTATATGGGTAATAATATTTTTATTATATCTGTTTCTGTTAATACATAATATAAAATAAAAAATTTTGATAAAACAAAAGGGCTTCATTAAGGAAATTACCTTCTCTTAGAGAAACCTAATTTGGATATCCTCTTAAAAATAATAGGGCTGATAATTTGGGGAAAATGAATATATATAATGTTTATAAGGTTCTTGGGGATATTTTTTAATATATTTTGGTATAGAAAAATGTATTTATTGGTATGAATAACCGATGGTAGAGAGTGGCCATTTATAAGTGTGAGAGACAACACACATGGAAATTTTAAAATAAATAAAATATACCAACATTTTTCACATAAAAATGATATCAAATGAAAAATTATAGAATATAATTGGTGATAATTTTGATAGAGGAAAATAAAATGGGTTATGTACATGTTTTATTTTATTTATAACCATTGACGTCTTAGTTAAAACCATAGGAAAAACCCTCTTTAAAATAACGACGGTAATTAATTTGTACAGATTTTACTATTAATAATTATAAAAAATTATATTGACCATATTAGATAATATAAATTATTATGATTCAAAATATTGATTCGATTTTTTCATATCCGAATCTATTAAGATGTAGAATCCAATTTAAAATTATACCCACACATGCGATGAAAAAGAGGGTATATAAAAGTAAATTTAATAAGCATAAAAGGTTTTAATATAAAAATTTATTATGAAATCGACTCCAATGAACTAAAAAATATTTATTATAATTTAATTGAGATAATATAAATTTAATATAAATTATAATTAGTTTTATATTTGAAAATTATTTAAATGAAAATCCTTTTATACATAAGAATCATTATTTTTTTACTATCCATCAAAAAATGATACTTTTTAGAAAAATTTAAAAAATTCACCAAAATATTAATTTTTTATTATGATTTAAAAATTTATTGTAATTTTATCATAAAAATAATCTAAATTTAGTAAAATTTAATTTCAAATTATGTGCCCAGTGTGTGACTAAATTGTATTTAAAAAAAACAATGTTTTCTAGGAAAAGCATCATTGTATTTTAAATGATTATTCTTTTATTTAACATAAATAGAAAAAAATAATTTTCATAATTTAGTTAGTAATATTTATACTATCTCATTAAATCTCTAGGTTATAAATATATTATAGTTTTCTTATACATATGGTTGTGTGTTCTGTAAACTATTGAATAGATTGAATTTATTTAACAACAAATATATCATCAAGTCTCATTGTGTTACATTTTCATCTAAGATTGGTGTTTTGTGTCATATAAACTATTGAAAAAGATGTTACTATTTTAAAATCATAGGTATTTACGTTTAAAAAGGTAATTTATTGTTTCTATATCATTATTTCTAACCTTTGAATAGTGGTGAAAATTTTAGGAATCACCCACTTAATGAGAATTAGAGGATACTGAAGAATGATGGTGATCTCTCTATAAATTAATACCAAGACATTCATTGAAACACTTACTTTTATGACACAAAAATATAATCTTATATAACTACTATATCTTTTTTACAATTCCAAATCACGTTTAATTATTTAAACTCGACTACTGAAGTGGTTGGAGATCAAAAATCTACATCAGCTTCTACATCCTCTGCTCATATTTTTTGAAACCTATATCAGGGTATTATTTTTAAATTTCTTATTCTATTTATCTAAATATTTAGTTTGTTCTTTTCAAAATCAAATTAAATTCCTATATGGTCATTCTACCTATATAAATGACGTTCCTTGAGTTGTGACTCTAGAAAAAAATAAGGTTAGTATATGTTGTGACTCCTATGAAAGGTTCAGATGGGGTTTCTCCGAGTTATTATAAAATATTGCTTTTATAAAAAGTCTATAAACCCATTATATGATAGGTATCATTTTCAGTATGGAACATCTCACGAAGAAGATAATATTGAAGATTTGTTTTGGATATTCGTGGTCTAAACTAATATAAAAATACATTTTTCATATTTTATTTCTTCTACATTATATTCTAAACAAATCAACACACAATTACATCATAAAATAATTGAATATTATTGATTATTTTATTTAAATGTTTTTAACGTATAATGAACCCCTCACTATTCTATTATATTTATCTATCCTTAAAAAATAGTATCATAGTGAAATCCATTAAGATATAGATTTTATTATTTATATACATTCTGAACTAATTGTATCCTAGACCTAACAGTCTATGGAATAATATTAGATTGGTAAGAATAAAGTTATTAATGAAAATGAGGGATTAAAACCTTAATTCCCCCATTTTTAAAAGGAAGTGATTATGGTTATTTACATGACTAAATTGAATCATACTAGAATTAGTTATGTGTGGATCAAAGGAAAATAATGAAGAAACTATAAAAATTAATTAAAGGTTGTTCAAATACACTAGTATATAATGAAATGGAATAGTATGATCTATATTATAAAGGTAAGAATATATTCTATAGTTCTATAAATAAAATTTTGTAGGTCAATGTTCTAAATTGTAAGAAAACCAATGAAATTTTTATAATTATACATTTTTTCTATTATGAGACATACATGCTTAAAAGATCCAAAATGGGAATGGTTCATATAGAACACAAGGATTTTATAATAGGAGATTATGAGTAAAGGATTCAACTTATTCACTGGTTTACCATTTTTACAATTATAATGAGTGTTCTAGGGAAGCACTGGACTATACAACTCAAGTTGAAAGAGTACCAAGAGATTTACAAAAAAAATCATTTAATGATTTAAGAAATCGATGAAATTATGAATTTCAAAGAGTATAAAATTGATAAACAAATTGGCTATTTAAGTCATTATGAACTTGATTTTAAAAAAATTTGTAATTAGGTGTCTATAAATAATAAAGGAATAACTTATAAGTAAAATTTTAATGAATCTTCTAACTATACTAAATCTATGTTCTATGAATTTGATAATTTGATGGAAAATTTGAAGAAAAAGTCATACAAGTTGAAAAAAATGAGTTTAGAGGTACTTTAATTAATGAAAAAATGGGTATATGAAATTTAATAGTATTTATAAAAATGTTTTTTCAAACTTGACTTGTTATGAGTTTTATAATAATGGTCACATCATGATCTATTCTCATAGACTCAGTCATTTAAATAATAAAAAACAAAAACATACGAATGAAAATAATGAATTTTTTTTTGGATTGGATTGTTTGGATGGTTCAGATTATATCAATGAAATATGAAGTGAATTATAGAAATATAACCTTACTTTGATGGCTATACATTGTGAGGTATATGGATCAATATTTACTCAATTAATAACACCTTATAATGTTGATCGTAATGAAATTTCTACATATGAAAAATAAATTCACTATGATTTTAGTTATAATTATGATTATATTAAATTAAAATTAAATGAAATTTATGAAAATAATGAGTAATTATAGAATGACAGTGTTAGGATTATTGAAAAATGTAATAACATGAAAATAAAAAAATAAGATTTTTTTTAAAATTAAATGAGAAAAAAAAATGAATTTGAAAATTTAAATTTCACTATTTCACCAAATAATGAATATTAAAAGGAATCTGATTCAATGATATTGAAACTAAAAGAATAAAATCATTGAATTAATTATTTTCTTGTAGTATATGATATATTTCATGAAAGAATTTTTAATTCATACTTAGAGGAATTGAAGAAATTTGAGAATGACTGTTAGAAGCTCCTAAAAAAATAAAATATTGTGAATATAACTTTTATTTCTAAGGAAAATGACTATAAATATATACAATTTATTCAATAAGAAATTAATAATTTAAAAAAGGATATTTATATTATTAATGATACGTAATTTAATTTTGTTTAAGGTAGGGATGAATTTGAAAAAAATATTTATATAATGAAACCAAACTATAATAATAATTTTTTTCATTATAAGTTTTTTTTCACCAAGGAATAATAAGACTACTTTTATTTAAAAAAAATATAAAAAAGATGTATTTAACATATAACATGATTTAAATATATAATACAAGTGAATTATGCCAATGACTATTCTAGGATTTTTAAATATTCAATTGGGTGTACTATAACATTTATTGTTAGAGAATTTTTTAATAAACTACCCAAAAATAGTAGTTATAAAACTATTTGGGTGAACAAATGTTCCATTACTATTCTAATTCAACCAAAATTAAAATGGGTAATAGAAAATTCTTTTTGATTGATATATTTTAGGAATACATTAATAGATTTCACAGAGACTCATTTTAACTTGACAGTGGGTTTCTCTAGACATATGACATGAAATATTTCAAATTTTATATCTTTTAATTCATTTGATAGAGTCCTAGTAACATTTGGAGACAATTATAATGGTCAAATTGATGGTATTGGAGAATATGATTTTTATTGAAAATTTATTACTTCAAAAGTACTATTTTTAAATGGTTTAGAACAAAAATTAATAAATATATCACAACTATATTATGATGAATTAAATTTAATGTTTTCATTTTATTAATTTAATGTTTTGAAAAATATATATTTTTTATTTTCATCCAATGGAAAATTAAATTTTTATATAATTTAGTTTCCTAATCTAAACATACTAAATGTTATATGTTTGAATGCTATGAGAGAAGATTTTATTATGTGGAATATAAGACGTGGAAATGTGAATGTCAGATAATTTCACATGTTTTCAATTCATAAAAAAGTCTTAAATTTACAAAGTAAAATATACTTTGGTATTTTCCATAAAATTCATTATTAAAGTGTAATAAGTATAAAGAAATATTTAAATCTATGATTGATGTTAGTACTTCTAGATGTCTTGAATTATGATGTCTGAATTGATATATACTATAGAATATTATTGTTTATCTATAATGGTGTATGAATTTTTAACAGTTTATAATTAGAATATATTATCATCATTTATTTCATATCACTTAAAAGTGAAACTCTAACCATTTTTATTGAATTATGTTAAATTATAAAAAAAATTAAAAAATATTTCAAACATATTTCTCTATTGTGATTGAGGTGGTGAATTTTTGTGATATAATTTTATATTTTTTTGAAGAAAATACATGTATGTAATATTTTTCAATCCTTAGGACACTAGAACAAAATACAATTGTGGAATTAAATAATTGTTCATTTCATGAAATGGATAGATAAATTATTATTGAGTTTATTCTCCCTAAATATTTTGGTCAGAATATATTAATATATATTGTTATTTTTTAAATAGTGTTTCTTTTAGACCATTTATAAATTAATTAATTAAGAATAGTTTAAAGGGATTAAACCTGAAATTTTATATTTTTGAGTAGTTATTATCAATTTTTTTATATATAAATTATAATTTAGACAACTTATATTATAAAATTGATTAATTAATATTTCTAGGTTATTATAATGATTTTATGGGATATAGATTTTTCTATTAGGGAAAAATAGTTTTCAAAGAGTCCATTCTTGTTAAATTTTAATAAATAACAATATAAAGTAGAATTCATATCTAAATAATGATGATGAAGAATTATAGGAATTCACTTTTGGTGAAGTTAATTATCATGAACGTGATAATGCATCAGTTAAGGGGTATAAAATTTATCCTCAATATGATCCTAAAGATTGGGAAACTCTTAAAGTTCATCCTATTGAAAATAATTGTAAATATTGAATATAAAATCTTGTTACAAAATTTTAGGTACACTGATCCATTTTCTTTGATTTTCTTTTATTTGGATCATATTTGTATTTGTTAATGGATAATATTATAAATTTTTGAATCTGTATGGTACATTAAATGGTTGGTGGATGGTATGGAAAACATTGTGGGTCATTATAGAAATATTTGAGCCATATTTTAGTATTCTATAGGGGGTGGAGATAATTAGATAATACATTGATACTTGTCCACAAAAAAATGAATCATGGGATAGTGGGGAGTGCATGGATGGCACATGGTTGAAAAACAATGAGTCCACGTCAAGTTACATTTATATGGCATCGTAGTGGGGATAACATAGATTTAATAAAGTTTGAAGAATATTACATATAATCCTTGAATATCTGTCTAGAATCTTAGTGAGGGAACACAGTTTTGGCTCACTATTAGTGATAATCATGTAGCCTATCTCAGGAAATCATTTCAATATAATTTAAAACATTGATTTATTTATTAAATTCTATAAATTCCTTCATTAAATTTTAAAATCCACCCAATCAAACATAATTCAACCCTCTCAATTTTGGAGGCACTATAGTGGCGATTGTAACTCCACCAAATAGATTTTTTCTTGCATTGATTTTTTAATGGAAATTACTGGTTTATCTCTTATATATTTAAACTATTTGATTGGGAATTATATTTTATTCCCCACTAACCTCTATTGAGAGTGGATAATGCTCTAGTTTTTGATGTATTGGAGCCTTTATTTGATGAATTATAATTATCTTAATTCTTCTTTGATATACCTTACCATCAGTTATATATTAGAAGTTACCATATCAGGTGGTTAATTACTTATGTAACTAAAGGTAGGGTTTTCCATAAGTATTTCCCTACACAAGGAACCATTTTCTATTTCTTGATTTAATATGAATTTTCAATTGTTTTTAAGACATTTAATTCTTAATATTTCATTCTTGAATTAAAAAATTCAATGATTTGTTAAATAAAACCCATTTTTAGAGGTTTATAAAATAGTACGTTGATTTTAAGAAATGATTTTTTAAACAAAAAGGTGTTTTGATGAACTGATTTGATATTGATTCATGAGAAAAATTTCTTTAAATGAAAGATGATTTTGAAATGCATTAACTTGATAATAATAAATAATTTGGTTTTCAATATGAAAAGGCACATTGAAACATAAAATTTGGAATTTAAACTATGAATTATGAATTAAATTTAAAATAATAATTTTTATATGATTGAATGATTGATTAATTGAAATCAAATGTGGGACTGATTATTTACTAGGTTTTGCGGACAATAAATCTATGACTTTTACTCCCTACCAATGGATTGATGATGAAAATTGTAACTGATCCAAATTTTTCTTGTTTTTTCCTAATAGTATGTTGATTGATTATATTAGGATTTAATAGGCATTATGTTTTTGAAAACACATTGATCTGTGCTTTGATAGACAAAGATGTAAAATGATAGGATTGGAAATATCTGACAAACCATAAGGCATATAACCTTGGTGCATTTTTTGAATTTATTATTACATATATGTTATTATTGAACTAATTTATTAATTCATGTGCATTGTATGAAAATGTTTTCTTAAGAATGTTTTTAATGTACATATTATCTAATTGATTTTAAATATATTTTACTTTAACTATAGAAAATTAATTTCCAATAACATTTTATTAATATTTAATCATAAATAGTTTTTTTGATGTACAGTTTCTTATAGAAAATTTGGTGATATCCTACTCGGATATTTTTATCTCATACTTTCCTTTTGTTTTTCCGTATATTAGGTAATTACACATCCATGAAAAGGGAATGAGTCACATGGAGGTGGAAGGTGTGATTTACTAATGGGACCTTGAGTTATGATAGTGATAAGTGGAGTAATGATTGTGACATCCCAGAACTAGATGCCACTTAATATGTTCCCCAATCCCCTTGGGCCACATGGACTCAAGCGAATCTACTCGAATTCCACAGGCAAATGACTAGTAGTGATAGACTAGGGTGTGTCTAAGGGGAGACTTTTCACTCATTTCCAAAAGTGTAGAGCAACAGATGAATGTAATCATAGGAAAATAATGGAAGCAATATGAGTAAACCGAAGGCACAATAGAAATAGGGACAAAAAAATATTAAATTCAAGAACTAGAATAACTGATGATGATATGTCATGTATCTAGAGAAATGGAAAACATGGATACAACACTGAATACATAACATGATCCAAAAAAAATATGAAGGAAATCGAGACTAACCAAAGCAACAGGATCTCTGGCTCAGTCATCTGATATCAAATTACATCCTATATAGAAAGCAATCAAGGTCAAGTGCAAATGAGCCTTATCCCAATTGGCGAGGACTCGAAAAGTTATTCTAAGAGAACCATGACCAAATATGGGTAGAGACATATTTTTGGGTTACTTTAGTAGTACTGTAGCAGGAACTGTAGTAGTTACTATAGTAGGAAATATTTGGTACTATAGTAGATAAAACTATTCATCCATCTGGGCCTTCAAGACAACTATTTTGTTCTCAGGAACTGTTAGGATTTTGGACCACCCAATGCCTTTAAGATTTTTGTCTATTAAGGCCTTTGGGCCAGCACAAAGCCATTAGGCAACCCCAAGGCCGTTGGGCCTCAAGAAATATACAGATGTTCCAATCAGATTACTGGGGACAAAGGCTCTAGAGTAGGATTCAGAGAAAGCGCATTCAACAAAGTAGAGCTAACCGGAATTGGAATATTGGGAGGGAATGTAATTTCCATTGGCACCAGGCCTATGCATCTCTACACAAGAAAGCTAACCGACCATCCTTATGAAGAAGGAGTGACGATATCATTACATTTTCTAGGGAAGAGAAGTTCCAAATTGTCTTGTCTGGGTGATTTACATTAAGACCTATGGGTCATGTAATTTTCTCTTAAGCCTTTAGGCCTTGTTAGGGTTCAAACTCAACCCTTGGAAGGTGTATTATAAAAAAAATGAAGGCCATTGCGCCATTCAGGTAGTAAGGTCTAGCCAAGGCTCACCTGAACAATGACTCAAACGTGTCAAAACACTAAAATGACTATTATGTCAAAACATCCTATATGGGATGTTGAACATTGTGGGAGTAACCACCAAAAAGTAATCCCATATTTTTAAAGATCGTAACTATACAATTTTAATGATTTTAAGAATGAAATATAAATTTTATAAACGACACCTGATAAAATCGGTGGTCCCCAAACGACAATTTCAAAATTTAGAGACTTAAGGGATGATTTATAGAAAACCCACCTTAGAGTTGTAAGATCCCTATCCTATGATATCATCATCTAATTAATCATAGAATAGATTAGATATGAGAAAAATGTAAAAATAGTCACAACTCAATAAATAGGTCGAGAGAAAGTGAGAATAAGAAAGTATTAAACAGACTCGATTACTTACTGTTGCACATCCAACTTGATGAACATAAGCTCTATCAAATCCCATATGAAGAAGATATATCAATCCTTACCTTAGGCTTTAATAAATAACAAAATGAGATAAAAAAAGGTTTATCCCACATGAACTCAGGTTATGAGGAAAGATGAGGCTTAATAATACCGTTAAAGAAATAAAATCATAAAATTACACTGAAAATAGCTTTTGCATGGTTTGTCTATACGATTTGGAAAACCATGCATAGACTATGAATGAGTACCTAGGAATGAAATGGAACTTGTATGGTTAGGTCGCATATCCTTTCACCAACCATGTGATATGGTTCTTCCTGAGAAAAGACCATCCGCACGGTTAGGCAAACCGTGCACCAACTGTGCGGCATGGATAGTTTCCTAAAAAAAAGAGGTGTCATGGGCTCTATAAAAGCCCTATAAACCCATAAAAAATTTTATACCTAATTAAGCATCCAAACAAGGTCCAAAATAAATAATTAGACCAAAATTTAAAGGATCGATAACTGATTAAAAAACTGGGTTCTTATAGTCTTCCCCCCATAAAATAACTCATCTCTGAGTTCACCATCAAAGGGGGGAGAACTGTTGTTTTAGAACAACTCCGGCCACCAGGCTTGTAGATTGGTCTCCAACTCCCATGTCTCATCCTACAAGTAGATGTGCTTCCATAGGACCCATACTCAAGGAGCATACTGACCTTAGAGAGCCTTCATGCTCCTGTCAACGATGCGTACTGGATTCTCCTACAAGGTAGCATCAACATCTAAATCAAATTTATTAGGGTCAAAGGTATGAGACGGGTCAAAATGATATTAGGAATGATGTTAAATGTTAAAGACGTCATGCATGTAATGTTACCTATGAGGTAATAAAAACTTATAGGATAACCGTATGACTCTCTCAAAAAACTAAAGTGGCTCTAACTAATGAGGAAACATATTCCCTTGCTTCTGTAACCACCTATGCCCTAGCTTGGGCAGTACTCAAAACAAAAAAATCCCTATCTTCAATCTCTAGAGGTAATCTATGGTGATTGGTATATAATTTCGATCTAGACTGACCAGTGGTCATATGATTTCTCATCAACTGAACATGTTCTATAGTCTCTTCAAATAGAAGAGGATTTTGAAGGGCTACCCCAACTGCCTCTAACTAGAACAAGGGTGGATGGAATGGCCTAATATATAAGTCCTCAAAATGAACCATTTGAATTGTCACATGAAATCTATTGTTATAAGAGAACTCAATAAGAGATATAAAATTCATCATAGAAATGAAAAAAAATCAAGGAATCATGCTCGAATCATATCCTTTAGAACCTGTATTGTCTGTTCCAACTTCCCATCAGTCTAATATTGAAAAGATGTTCGTGGAATCACATGTGTTCCAATAGCCTTATGTAAGCCCTGCTAGAACCGTGATGTGAAATGAACTTCCTTATATGAAACGATAGTATGTGGACCCCCATGAATTCGCATGATATCCCAAACCAACATTCTTCCCAATTAATCAATTTATAAAGTCTATTGAATAGGATTAAAGTGGTATACTTTTTTAGTTTTTCAATGATAACCCACATAGTGTCGCTACAACTAGTCGACCTAGGTAAACTGAATAAAAAATCTATGGTAACATCTTCCCCTATTCACTCTAGGACTGGAAGTAGCTATAAAAAACCTGTATGTCCATAGTGATATTCCTTCACCTGCTAATAAGTGGAAAACGTAGTGATAAAGCATACTATCTAACATTTCATCCCAGGCCATCAATACTTGTATTCAATATCTCAATACATTTTGGATATTCATGGATGAATTTACCACTGAGAAGAATGGGGATATTTCATCAACTCCGCTATGATTTTTATAGGAACCTAGACATATCCATGAACTTTTAGGATGTCAACTCAATCCAAATACCAATCCAAAGGTGGGGTATCTCCCGATATACTATAACATAGAACCTGACCTTTCGGATCTGAAAACTATGTACTCTTCACTTTCTCAAGGAGGGAAGAGGTAACTCTCAAGGATGAGAGGTAATACTTCTTGTGAATATCATAAAATAGTTGATACATCTTAGAAGATAAAGAAATTAACTCCCATTGATCATGGGCTTCCCATATGGAATGTTTCAATGTTTTTTGACTCAACACATCAGCAACTACATTTCCATTTTCCAAGAGTATAGGAAAACACAAAATCAATGGACTATAAATATTCTAACCATATCCACTATAAGAGGTTCAAATAATTCTATGTAAAGATATATTTTAGGCTCTGGAGATCTGTGTACACCACAAAGTTCTCACCCAACAAATAATGTATCCAGCAATGTAAGGCATGAAAAACTGAAACTAGCTCAAGGTTGTGCATGGGGTAACTTCTCCAATGAGGCCTCAAATGATGAGATCTATATTCAATGACTCCATCCTCTTGCATCATAACTACTCCTAGAATAATTCTAGATGCATCATAGAAGACGGTATAGCCTTTTCTAAGATCTAGAAAAGTCCGAATAGGTGATGAAACAAGCCTCCCTTTTATCTCCTTAAAGGATTTCTCACATGATTCTGAAAACATAAAAATACAACCCTTCTTCATAGGACCAGTAAGTAGTGAATAAAGACATGATAAGTCATGAATAAAATTCCTGTAATATCCAACTTACCCCAAGAGTCTCCTTATATCAAACACGATCTTAGGATTCCTTTAGGAAATTACTACACTAACTTTTTTAGTGTAAACAGATAGACCTTATTATGATATTATATGACCCAAGAAGTGAACTTTTTCAATCCAGAAGTGGTAGTTAGAAAAAATTTCATAAATATTTTACTCTCTCAGTGTAATCGAAATCATATCAAGATGATTGATATGGTCACTACTAGTGTGAGAATACACCAAGATGTTGTCCAAGAGGACCACAAAAAAAGGAATCCAAATAGGGGTGGAAAACCCTATTCATCATAGCCATGAAATGTCAGGCATGTTCATAATAAGCTACCCATACAGACCATACATTCTATGAAAAGCTGTATGTGGTATGTCTGATGGCCTGAATCACACTTAATAATAGTCCAATATTAAGTCAATCTTGGAGAAGACCTTATCTACTAAACTATGGTCAAATAGATCTTCTATATGAGGCAGTGAATATTTTTTCTGGACCATAACCTGGTTCAATCTTAATTAATCCATGCATAGACATAAGTTTCTATCCACCTTTTTAAATAAAGAATAGGCAAACCCAACGATGATGTAATGGTCCGTATAAATCCTTTGGACTCTAAATCCTCTATATTCCACTTGACATCCTGAATCTCAGTAGGTGACATCCTATATCGAGGAATGGACAATAGATCCTCTCTTGGAACAAGCTTGATCATAAAATATACCTCTATCTGAGGAGGTTATCTAGAAAATTCATCTAGAATGACATCCCAAAAATGATCCACTACTAGATAGAAATCAAATTATCATAAAACCAAATCCTAAATGAAAATATTTTCAATATGGGTAGTCATTCTACCTATCCTATGATGTTCTGGTCCTACTCTACCATCCTCGAGTTCCCACTCACCCTTATGTAGACAAAAGTTTCCCTCTAGTGATTTAAATGATAATTTCCAGTGGTAGAAGTGTACGAAAGCATGATATTGAACTAACCAATCCATCCTAATAATGACATAGAATCCTATCATATTCAGAATTATGAGGTTCCATAAGAAAGGGTAACTTACCAAATCAAGGGGACAGTCCCTAAACTAGCGTATGACCTCTGTTTGTATTCTCAACTGTGTATCTAGGGTCATCGCACCACATTAATACTATATCTCTAGTCTGATACTATCTATTATAGATACATAGATAGAAGTGTTTGAATAAACTATATCATATAAAGAATATTGTTTAGTGGAGGCTACTATTATTTTACTTCATACTATAGATGGGCCCACAATTTAATCCTAAAGTATCAGCTGTAGTGTATGAAAGTGTCCTGATCCATGACCCTGTGCAACTGATGGACTACCATGATCATAACTGCTCTGCTGGCATTGCTGGTGATCAGGGGTCTGGCTACCATGGACACGACCTCCCCCTTAGTTAGTCATGCTGGTTGTATTCCAACTCCCTACCTAACACGCCACAAAGGAACCCACCCCTGATGGTGGAGCTAGTGTAGATCCTTTCCCACTCTAGGATGGTGGAATGTTCCTATAGAAATGCTAAAGATTCCCCATATGACCACAAGCCTGACACTCCAGAGAGTCTGTATCACACTGAGGCTTCAAATTCCCCATCATCCACAATGATGACACACCAAAGTTCTATAGAAATGGTCACTCTGGTTGTCACTACCTTGATAAAAACCCTCTAGAGAATGCTTCGTTACACCCGAATAACGATTGGCCCGACACATCACTGATTTTTTAAACCTAGTACTATTGTTTCCCCGCAGGTTATTATTAGTGAGAAGAGCCTAATATACTATTTTAGAGAAGTTAGGAAGGTGAAAGACATTCACCTGCATACAGATGGAAAACTAGAGCCCATACTCAATGTGTCTAGCATGTGAAAGATCATAACCAACTAGAAGTGATGAAAAGAGTTATAACTCCATAAAACATGCTAAATATTCCATAACTAACATAGAAACCTGTTCTAGATGCATGAACTGTATGGACTTATCAGCTCACACCATCTTAGGAAATAGTTGATTATAGAAAATTACTTTGATGTCAACCCATAACATGTCTTGATGGTGATCATCCTAGGTTACCACATCCCACCAACGCTTGGCTTAATCCTAAATCATGTATGTATAAAGATTGGATATCCACTCTAGAGGAATTTCTCAATACTCAAAGATAGAAAAAATGACCTCTAGAAAAGACTTAGTAGTCTGCGGGATTCCATCCCCTAAGAAGGTTGGGGGATGCTACTAGAACTCATGAGTCATGCCAACCATCGTAGGTGAAAGCTATGGATCACTATGCATGTAATGCATCATATTTTGGAAACTATCACAAACATGGCCATTATTACCCTAATCAGGTACAATAGGTGGTTCCCCTAGTGGAATTCCTGGTAATAAGACTGGTGGCTCTAGGCCCACCATGTCTGGATAATGGTCATTACCACCCTCCAGATGTACTATACGAGGACGCCATTGTGGCATTGGTCTACAAATTCCAATAAAACTTCTTAGAAAAATCATAGAAGTATAAATATATCATCACTAGTATAAGTTGAATGCATGAAAACTCACTACTAAAGGTATACTGCCCCAACTGCCTGCTAATATGGCCAGGTATCAGTAAGTACTCAAGTATATATTTAATTTCATTTTAAATTTAATTTTCAGGTTCACTCCATTACCATTAATAAACACGACAAGGATAGATAAGGATGTGCAACCAGTTAATTTTAGAAGTCTGGATTTAACTTATAATGGATAACCATTCCTAGTGAATCAGTTCCCATACACCTTATCACTAGAAACAAAACCCATTTATTTATAGAATAATGGATTGGCTTGGTAAATTACTCATCCCAACCCATGATGGCATATACACCTCCTGAAGTGAGATAAGAAATCACTCAATTGAAACCAAATGTTATACATGTATAAGATAACTATAACAGAACCACTCAAAAATCACAAGAATATAAAGTAATGATAGTAGTGAAATATACCTATATGGAATGTCAATATACATGACATGTGAATTATAAGTTCCTACAATAATGCATGGAACAAAAATCCATGACCTCATATCACAAATCCATGGATGAAATAAAATCCTAAAACATAGTAATAATAAAAAAAACCACACAACATGTGTGTCACAAAATAGTGAAATAATGTTAACTATAACAGGGAAAACATAACAACAATTATATTTTAGGCAACTCAGATTTTATCCCGAACATGGGTTCATGGTGCTGAAGCACAACTTATGAAAAAGTACCAAGAATTACTAATCTCCAATCTGTTGTCTCCAAATATTAAATCAAGAAATGAATCCCCTCTGATACCACTTTGTGACGTCTCAGGCCCAAATTCCACTTAATAGGTGTCCTGAGCCCAGTGGGCCACATGGCCTTAAGTGCATCTCCTTGAACACTAGAGGCTACCAACTAGTAGTGAGGGCCTAGGGTGTTTCCTTAGGGAGACTATTCCCTAACTACCAAAGTGTATCATAGTGGGTTAATGTAAGCATAGGTAAATAACAAAAGAAATATGAGTAAATAGAAGGCACACTATAAATTGGAACAACAACAAAAATAAATGAAAGAACTGGAATAACTGATGATGATATGTCATGTATCTAGAAAATTTGAAAAAAATAGATTCAATATAGTAGGGATAACATGTTACACAAAAATATAAAGTAAAAAAAGACTATGGAAAGCCTCCTGAGATCTGTCTCAGTCATATACTATCAAAATCCATCCTAAACAGTAAGCAATCAAGGGTTCGAAGCCATAAGCATCCCATTATCAGCACCTACATTCATGTAATCTACTTTAGGTACTTAGTGGAGCTCAGAGAGGGTGTGAGATTAATATCAGTGGGCCACCACCAATGGTGTATATAAAATCTATCCCATGTAATGGAATATAATAGTGTGCAAGCATGAAAATATAATGTAAATAAGTACAATGAAACTAAATACCCTAGTACCTGGTTCAGCTCTAGGATGGTGTCTGAAAATGCAACTAGTTACTTTAATTAATTAATTACCAATTTATGTTGATAGGTCATTTGATGCATAAAAAACTCTGACATCACCTCATGATAATATAAATAGTAAAGTCTCCAAGAGGTAACAAGGAAACCATGAGTGATGATATTTAATAATGAAGTTACAAGGAAATAACAAAGGCGATATATACCTAAAGGGGCACTAAATTAGTAGTATCTGAGTATATATAAGGGGTAATAGTTTAATACAAGGATCATAGTCTATGTAATTACACAATTATAATCCTACCAAGTCCAAGGAGTTCATGCAAGGTAAAATAGGGATAAGCAATGACTAGTCCCAATGGGCTTTAACCATGGAACCTACTTATAAATGATGGATCTAAGGAGTGTATCCAAGGAGTCTTGTAGTAATACACAAGGGATACTATGGTTTTATACTAGGCATCCAAATTTATACAATAATCAGGTTCTAGGTGGGTCTCAACATAAGAATGATGTAACCTAGAATTCTAAATGGGGTCCTTGAGTGCTCGTGGAATTCCTCAATAAGAATCCAAGGTGAGCTCAAGTCTCGACACTTGTATTTTGATAATGATATCATATAATTTTTCATTTAGTTCGAGCCTTAAATTTAATTAGTGTGATATTCAAAACTAGCATGAAACCCTTTAATCAATTCATAATTCATCAATAAGTATATTTAGTTCAATATTTGCCTTTCATTAGTGTGACAACACCATGTAGCATGAAACCATTTATTAAACCAATTTGTGTCGTATTAAATAATTAAGGTTCACTCCACTACCTTATATTAACATGGTAAGGTGAGTTACATATATTCAACCAATTATTCAATTACATTTGAAAAATTCCAGTCATATGCTCTGTATACTTTCCAATTTCCATTTAACATTAGTATATTAATTGAAAAACATACCTTAGACGGGTCAAGTGATGAGAATACATGGTACTTTCCATTATTTAATTTAGAATATGATTCATGTCATTTAATATAGAAAATCTTATCCTTGGGAAGGTAATGCTACGATAAACCCAAACGGTGGCTCAAACGTGTCAAAACACAAAAATGACAATTATATCAAAACATCCTACATGGTATGTTGAGAATTGTGGGTGTAACCACCAATAAGTAATAACATATTTGGAATTATAATAACCATATGTTTCAAATGATTACAATAATTGAATAAAAATTCTATAAATGGAAACCTATGAATTCAGTGGGCCCCACACAGAAATTCCATAATCAATGAACTTAAGGGATGTGTTATAGACCACCCACCTTAGTGTTTTATGATCCTTTTCCTATGATATCATCCTATAATTCAACATAGAATGGATTAGATCAAGGGAAAAGGGGATATTTTCCCACCTCGATAACTAGGTTGAGAGAAAGAGAGAAGAAGAAATGCTTACACTAACTCGAGTACTTGCCATTGTGCATCCAACATGACAAATAGAATCTCAATTGGATCCTAGAAGATGGAGATCCTTCAATACCTAGCTTATTCCTTCAAAAATCTCAAAAATTAGAAAAAATAGGTTAATCCTATAGGAACATGGATTAGGAGGAAGGAGGAGGCTTAATTTTATCATTAAGGGAAAAATTGTAAAATTACCATGAAAATAACTTGTGCACAGTTTGTGCAGACAGTTTTGAAAACTGTATACAAACCATGAACAAGTACCTAGTAAAGAAAGGGAACTAGTGCAGTTAGGTTGCATGGACATGTGCCTACCATGTAATATGAATCTTCCTGAGAAAAGACCATTTGCACGGTCAGGAAAACATGCGCCAACCATGCGACATGGCTAGTTTCCTCTAAAAAGTTATGTTTTGGACTCTAAACAAGCCCAAAAAACCCCTAAGAACTTTTCTAACTCATTAAGTATCCACATCAGGTTAAACAAAATAATTACACTAAAATTTAAAGTATCTATACCAGAGTGAAAAATCAGGTTCTTACAGTGATCCATTACTTACAAGAAGTTCTTTTGGCACTGAATTGTTGTATATTTGAACACCTAATATTAAATTATAGTAACTTATACTATATTTTAATAAAAATATATTAAAATTGAAATTTTCATATTTCATGTCACAATAGAGTCTAATTTGATTTCTTGAATATTTATTTTGAACTTACATGGCCAAAATAAATATAGAATGTGTTTTTGAAATATTCTCTTAGAAAAACGATTTTATGAATAAATAAAAATTTAGAATTTAAATATTAACAATTTTATTTAAAATAATATTTTATAATACGTTAAATTAAACATTATCTTACTATCAATTTGATATGAATAATGTTATGATTGTTTAGAGGTAAAAGATATATTTTCCAAATTTTGTTTTTAGCATAATGTCATTTTATTTTAATTAATTAAAATATTTTTAAATGACAAGTTATTATAATAAAATTTATTGATTATATATCAAAAAAGATGATTTTATATCTTTATAATTATTATTACAATTCATATACTTAATGTAATATCATTTAATTATTGAAAAAAAATCCTTTAATTAAAAAATATATTTCAACATATTTTGTGGGATTATTTTTACATTATATTCTAGAACTCCAATAAATAGAAAAATGGATTCCATATTTGGAATAATCAAAATTAATATTATTTTATATGTTAAGCATATTTTTTTCATAATTAATAGTAAAAATTTTAAAACTTAATTATGATGGTTAAGGTCAAAATGAGTTTACTAGGTGGTTAATCTATAAAGATAGTGGTTATAATAACATAAAAACTTAATTAAACCACATTTTATGGCCATATTTAAAAATATCACTTATCCTCGTTAAATATGCACAATTTTTTTATCCATTTTTCCAAGAATTTGTCTTCACATATTTTTAAATGGTTGAAAATTAAAATTGTGCCACTAATCACAATTTTAAAACAACACCGCCTTCCATAAACTCATAACACCTATTCTTCCATTTATATCATCCAAAACTAGAAAAAATATATTTCTAATATCCTTATACTTGCTTTACAGGTTTTTGGAATTACAAAAAGTACAAACCTAGTGTCCTAAAAAGTGAAAGAAAAGAGGTTTCTCTAAGAGAAGGTAATTATCTTCATGATGCTATTTTATTTTTCATCATCTGTATCCACCATAAATTATGTCATAATAATTTAAATATAATATAAATAATATATATAATATAATGATATGTTATTATGTTTATTTAATAACATTTATCAAACTCTATTTCCATAAAATGGGGAAAAAGTATTTCTCTTGTGTACGGAGAACTACACCCTCTCCAACCGATCTAATTTGTCTTCCATCACTAACTCATATGGATAATAATAATGATAAAAATAATGAATAAATATGATAAATATGTCATCATATTGACTTGGTTTGGTTAATATATCATCAAATTACATACCCTTTCACATGTTAATGATGTGATAACAATGTTCATGCGCATGTACGACCTACCATCTCCACGAAGTGATGTGATTCATTTTTTATGTAAAGATTTAAAGAACAATTATAAAGATGTATTTAAGGGATTAATATGATATTTATTAAATTAATATAATTATGTAGATTATTGAACTATATAGTATATATAATAATCAGATATTTTTTGACATCACATGCATGAGAAAATGAAGTTGATAACACCTGAAACAATGGTAATAATGAAATATTATTAGCGAATTGGAGATAATATTTTATAGAAGGACCATATTTGATATTATAAATATGAATAAGTAAATTTAATAAGTTAATAACATTATAAAAACTACTATACATGATGTTAATGTACGTTATACTAACGGGAAGTGTGAGGTAAGGGATTTCATTAAGACTTCTATCCAATTGAGTCATATTTGATATTTTGAACTTATTTACTTTTATGTGGAATATAAAATGACCCTTTGGTATATTTTTAATGAATAACTATTTATTAATGATTATTAATGTTTCAATTCATGTTTATTCATTAAATATGTTAGAATTCATAAGTTACCAAAGAGGTAAAGATATATTTTACCATCTCATTTTTTGAGATTGCTTTAATTTTTGATGAAGGAATCATATATTCCATCAATTAGAAAATACATCTATTTTCATATCCTCAAGATATTTATTGATTTTCTTTATTTTCCTCAGAATTTAAATCTATTTTTCACTTGAATCAAGAAATAAAATAATTAAAAGACAATGATACTTTATTTCTATTTTTATCATTTATACTTTTCTTCCATGGAAATATTTTTCAAAAATGTATTTGAAAAGTGATTTTTACTACTCAAATTATTTTTAATGATATTTTACGTTATCCAAGACTTTTAACTTTTTTTAATGAATCATTTATAATGTTTTACAAAAGTTCATTTTTTTAATTTCTTCTAAGAAAGTCAAAAAGACTTTTTTTAACATACATGAAATTAATAAACATCTTAACTATTGTAACTTTTTTTAATATTTACCTTCATCCATATTTTTTAAATGGGTTGAAAAATAAACCTCGTTATTTAAGTATTAATTTAATATTTTACTTCCATTTTCTTGATTTTCCAATGGACATGATGTTATTATAATACCTATATTTCTGATTAACCAATGGTCATCTCTTAATTCTTATTACTTTTAAGGTCATTGAAATTCCATATAAATAATCACATCACTATGATAAATGGACATTAAATTTATCTTAGTTATCCATATTTATTTTAACAAAGATAATATTATTTCCTAAACCTTATAAAACTTTTTCATATGGTGTTTTTCTGTAAATGTTATTTCATTTACTATGGAAAATTCAGATCAATTTGTATTCTTTTCTAAATTTAAGTATTTATGGATAATGAATATTTATTATTAATTGGATTTATTGTAAAATATATAAATAATTCATTATAAATGAATTTAAAGGTGGTTCATATTTATAGATTCCCCATGATGCATTGAGTGGTCTCATTAGAGAAATATGTTCACAAAATTAAATTCGTTTTTAGTGCATACCTACCCATCAATTGAAATGTCTTAAAAGAAGTTATTTATGATATATATATCAAAATTATTGAGATCATGATATCCAATATTATTTATTTCCTACATTGAGAATTTATTTATTATTGTCTACGATATTTTTCCATTGATATTATCTATAGATTAATTTTGTGTTCATATTATTGATTAAATGTAATGTGTATTTTGTTATTAACTTTTCCATGTATACTATGCCTTATTTACTCATTATAACATCCTTTCTACATAATTTTTATTAAGAATTTATGATCAATTTTTTTTTGTTTCCTTTTCTTAGGATTTGAAGAATAATTCATTTAATTTTCTCAAGGACGTAGAATGTTTTCTATTAATATTTTTTTTATTTTATTCCCAATGTAAAATGGGTATCATGTCGTATATGGATCTCCATGACTACTAAAATGATCATTATTTTAGAAAAATACCCCTTTTATCTATGCCAATGTTATAAAGTAGACACTAACTCTTGGTTATAGGAGTTGGTGTTGTTTTAGTTGGTATCATAAGAAGATTAATTGAAAACCTATTATATAGATTTATGAAAACATATATTAGGCAATACAACTATAATAAATACTATCAGGATAAGATTAATTATAGGATAATGTCATAATTTTTTTGTTAATGTAGATATTTTTTGGTTTTTCCTATAAATACAACCCTATATTAAAATAATAACAAGATGTAGTTTTGGCATATATGTATCTCAGGGAAAAGACCTAAATAAGTGTAGAACCACTATATCATAACCATAATTATACTATACAGTGAAGGTTCCCTTACACCCACTTCAATTAAAAATTCCTTTGATTCTTATAATGTCAAGAAACCATGTAAGACATTATCTTTTCTTAGATAGTCATAATAGATCTGTTTTCCATCCAATATTTACATGAATCTTTATTTAAGTTGATGTTTCATGATTTCCATTTGAGTTCATTTTGGTTGTTGTTGGAGAGAAATTCTGATACAAGCATTTAGTTTTTTTCAAGTCATGGTAATATTTCTAACCTTTATGGAAGAAATTGCGGAACTCATTGGTAGTGTGTAGTTGGGGGAGATCAAATGCAAATCAGATTATAGTTTTGGGTTTGGGGATCAATGAAAAAGAAGTAGTGTACAGATCTTATGCAATTTAGAATGAATAGATTCTAGTTGTGTTGTAATTGGATTGATGTACCTATTATGAGGTTATGTGAACTATAACTTAGGTGGGTAAGGAGCTAACTGAGAATTTGATTGATGGAAATACTGTGGATCTCCCAGTTTTATATGGGAAAACAAAGGATATCAATAACCTAAAAGCAAATCATAATTAATATACTATTTCTAATGTGTTTGACATATATGAATATTATTTAGTGACCTAATGTGAAAAATAGGTAATGTGTAGTTTCAATCAAAAGTAACACTAGAGATTGAAAATGAGGTAGTGGCTGTTACGAGGGATAGACTAGTCGGTACTACTATGGTATGTGCTTCTTGTGTTTTAGATTAAATATCCTAGAATCTAATTGAGGGATCTCATAGTGGAGATGTATGATCTAGTATTGGTATCAACCCTAAAGTTGAAACAAAAATGTCTATTGAGGGAGGTGCATGGGCCTATAAGGCTCTATCCTATAAAGATTATATGATTTTAGTGTATGGAACTAGTGGAATAGAGGGATCCCAGAAGACTAATACTCTACAATTCGATTCAGTGGTGTATAAAGTGGCAAGGTAGGGTGTTCCATTGGTTGGAAAGAGTAAAGAGTAGTCCATAGGGGGTGGAAATTTGATAAGGCCAAGACCTATAAGGGAATTTACAGCCATTAATATTGTAAATTACTATGAAGGATTAGAGAGTGAAGGAAAAAACAAGATGTATGAAGCATATTTGCAAGATAACTATATCGAGAAGTATGGATGACCTGGGGATTTTTCCAGTGATGAGTCTTCTTAAAATTATCAAGAGATAGTGCTGACCTTCTTCAAGGTAGAGGGCTTCTTGTCCCAAGGAAGAGGAAGGGTTAGAGAGGCAATAAGAGGGGTCCAAAGTACTATTCATACATACCCCTAGGAATAGATACATGATTTTTAAAAAGGTCAAAATCCAAGGTGAAGGATGATGACCACAAGTATTTTGGAATTTCTGATCCAAATATGGCTGTAGATCAAGGGGAAGTTCACTTCATGGGTGTTATAACTGGAAATTAGTTGGATACATGAACATTTTCTAAGGAAACTAAGGAACTACTCATGATTTTGGGATAAGTAATGTTGGATGAGGTTCTCATTATTAATTCCACACTAGAGGAATATGATAGGATGATGGCACAATTTCTACACATGGAAACTAATCATGACTAGTTTATATGAATTGAAAATAAATATCTTATACTGATAAGATGATTCAAAGAAGTCAAGATCAACAAATTAGAGTAAATTAAATCGTGGTACAAAATGGAGTATCACTTTGAATACCTTATTAAGGATAAACTAGATATATAGGTAACCACTCTCTCCTAGAAATTATTTAGGGACATTTCTTCAAGTATGCTTAAATTATCCTTCTATAATTATGTTGTTTCTTTTAGTGTTTGTTCCTGGTGAACCTTGTCATTTATAACTTCCCCCATAAAATTGTTTTTTATAATAATAAAATTTAATTTTTATTCAGTCATGTTAATGAATCCCCCGTATTTTATTTAAACAAGTAATCTAGTGGTAGATGTACAATAGATTAAGTCCGTTGAAAAGATATTTATGTCCTTGGGATGTGATGAATGGAAAAAGGTTATATTGGTAGTATATTGTGTCAATGTATATGTGGATCAATGGTTGTATATGGTATAAAATACAAGGGGAACGAAAAAATTGATCACATTGAATTGATATCTTTTATAGTAAAATTATTCGATGGATATTTCCCACCTGATCAATGAACAAAAAATATTATTATGTTCCAAAAAATATCTTTAAAGGATAAATCATGTTTTCAAATGTAAAAATAATACATTTTAAAACAATAAAAGTATTCTATGTATTATATACATAATATGTAAATCATGAATTACCATTTCATTGAAGTACTTATATCAAGTCTCTGAATGTCAAATTCTTTTCAGAAAATATCATCACATGATGAAATAGTTTTATATGACATCACAAAATAAAATGAATTATATAGAACCTATATAATAAATGGAAACCATGAGATGAATAAATCATTCTAAGAATGTATAAAGGGGAAGAAATCAATGAAGAAGAATAAAATGAAGTAATTTTTAGAGTGTAAAATTTGTGGAATAAAACATTATGTGAAACTTATGAGGGGAATTGGATATTAATTCAAGTATGAAGATCAAGATGATCTATATAATAAATGTAGGGAAAATAATTTTAACACCCCAAGCTTCCACGGTATGATTCTCTTTGAATAATATAATAGCGTGTTTTTTACGCAACCTCGAGTTCTAACACACACCACAACCAATCAAACTAACCGTTATGAATAGTAATACCCACTTTTTGAAATTTTATAAATTTTATCTTTCAAAATGGACTTCATTTTTGGATTCGGAATATCAAAATTAGCCTAGAGTGAATTTTCGGTATTTTTCTGAAAACTTCCAATTTTTGATGAATAGTAAAAACACTGAGTTATAGGTTAAAATAGAATTTTTATTTAAATAATTGTTTATTTTATTTAAATTTAATTAAGGTAAAAATAGATAAATAATACATATATAAGTTCAATGTAATTCATTAGAGTTAGTTTAGAGTAATTTTAAATATATAAAAATTTTATTGAACTTTTCACCGTCTTTTACCCACCTCCTAGGAGAATTTGGAAATTTACATAATACAGAATTTTACCGCTTCTGTGAGTGAAATTTCAAAAATCCGAGAGACACAATTAATATCAAAGAGTAAAATGTGGTTCAATGATATGGAAATAAATTTTGGGGAATAGTAAATGATTACTTTTATTTACCACGCTTAAAAGTAAATTGGATAATTAAGGGTAAAAATGATAATTATATTACCCTAACACATGTCCTAATTCTATTGGACATGTTTTTCTCGACCAAAAACAACCTTAGGAATAAAATATTATCATTTAGGTCCACTTGGATTAGATTAGGACATTTATTATTATTTAATTCAAAGACGAGTTAAAAGAGTTAAAATCAATGATTAATAACTAAAACATTTTTAATATAGGGTTATACATAAGATAAATTCGATTATAAATATTAATTATAAATATAAAAAGATTTCCTACATAATGGTATTATATTTATAATTTCTAGACACTAAATAATTTAATTTATCTATGACACAATGGTGAGGTAGTAATTACCTAATTAATGAAATATTAAAATAATTGATATTATAAATATCAAAATACATGTAATTTGAGAGTTTTTATAAATTAAAATAATTTTATAGGTTAATATGTCATATTATTATTGATTATATAAAATTTTTTCATAGTAATAATGCTTTTATGAAATTATCAAAAACAAAATACCCAATAGTGTCAAAATTGACATAAAAGAGTTTTTAAAACAAATATTATATTATTAATTTATATTCTATTCCTAAAAATATAAGGATCGGCCAAGAGACTTATATAATGATAGGTGTATAATTAATGGACCACTTGGGAGTCTCTTGGAATTTTATAGTATGTTTATTGACTATGTAATTTCAAAATACAAAGAGACATGGAAAGTGTCAAACTAATTAACTAAGAGTTAATACTAAAAGATAAGGTTAATAAAGTGACCCAAACCTGTCTAAAACCTATTGGTTGAGTGGTTTTAGACCTATCTCCACCTTGAAATTAAAATAATCCACTTTCAAGCCATTAGAAACTGAATATGAATTTATTATAAAATAATATTTCTAGTTTTTCCTAAGGTGCCCCTCACCCCTATTATAAAAGGGCACTCCCCCTTCTCTCAATTTCAAACCTTAAAAGCCTTTTGGCGGGGCCAAACCCTACTAAAATATTCTCTCAACTTCCCTCACTTCGACCTAGAGTCCTTAGTTTGATCAGAAAGCCAACCTAAAGAGCCCTTTTGATCAAATCAAAAGGAATAACCTGAAGAAGAGGTAATGTTTTCACCACCCTCTTTCAAGTTCCTTTCTTCTTCAACTTCTTCTTTCTTTGTTATTCCCATTCTAAAATAATAACTCCAGTATATTGTATATACTGTGATGTTATTATAAATTAGGTAAAACCATATTCTGTATTCTATCCATCATTTGAATGACATGTCACCATATGTGCGTACGTACGACTTACCGTCTCCATGTCGTGGTGTAATTGTTATTAAATATATTATTATTTTGATGGGTACAATAATGATCTGTAATTCATGTAAATAATAAATATAAGATGATAATTAATCTGTATATATGATATACCATCCAATTATATATTATCTTAAAATCAAAAGAATGATATTGTCGCTCGTGCGTACGTACGGACTACCGTCTCCACGAACGCTATGAGATTCATTCCCCATCGTATCCATTCATGAATAAATATCATTTGATGATTAAAAGTAATTTTTAAGAACTGTATATCAATTTGGATATGAATAAGATACAACCTATCCATAACAAACACTACTTATGTAACAAAACATATAAAAGAAAACAAGTAGGTTAACACCTGAAACAACGATAATACTAAAATATTATTAACAAAGAATTATTAGAAGATCATATATGATATCATAATTATGTATATGGTTATTTTATAATTTAATAACATTGTTTTAACTATTATAACATAGGTTAACATACCATGGACTAAGGAAAAGTACAAGGTATGGGTTTATTTTACAATCTCTTCATTATCCGAGGTTGTTTATACGTAATTATCTACTGGGACCTCTTTATCATCCACATCCATGTTTCTTAAAAATTTATTTAAAATCATTCTTACTATTTTATAGAATATGGGTTGAAGTCATTTATACACTTTTTTTGACTTTTTATAAGAATTTTATAAAGGAATATTTACGTCATTTTCAAAACAAGGACCTTTTTACCCTTTTTGAAAAAATTAAGGTAAGAATGTCTTTTTTAACTTATACGGCGGGTGAAGATATTTTCCCCCATTATAAAATCTTTGAAGATTTCATTAAAAGCTTATAAGAATATTTTGAAAGTAAATATTTTATTTTATAATTATGTGACTTTTAAATGATTTCAAAAAAAGATATATTTCTCTCAAATGGTTTTTGATTTTATCTATGTCAACATGCTTTGATTGATATTAAGCTTATTCGTAGTTGATTTATTATGATACAAAACATCCATGTTGTATTTAAGGTTTTGTGATATGTTTGACTGTGGATGTGTTATTTTTATACCATTCATGGTTTATGGATAACGTATTGACATTTCGTATGCTAGTTTCAATACGAATGTTTATGTTATGTTTAAACTTGTTCATATAAGGAATGCATTGGACTTAATAAGTTATGGGTGGAGCCCGCTATAGCTCCTAGATGCATCGGTAGGTCTCATGAGACAAACTGGTGTCATGGAACAAGGCCTTGACAAAATCTTATTTGTAGTCTTGGCATGAGGCCTTGACTATGTGGTTATGATAGTCTGGCGTTATGAATTCCATCATTATTAAAGTGGTTATTGATATTGCATGTGATTATTCGAATAGTAGAATATCCATGTGAATAATTAAATGGCATTATTTCATTTTATCCTTGCCATATTATGCTGAAGTTCAATTTTAAAATGCTTTGGTTTTCGTTATACATTGCCTTAAATGTTTATGCTTATTTATGAAAGTTTCTGATATATTATTATCTTTACTGAGCATCTAAGCTTACCCCTTTCAATGTTTTATTTTCCCAAGATGTGAAGAAGTAATTTATGAATGACCCGTAGGGATAGTATGAGGAGATATGAAGACAAGATGTTGTTGTTGTAGTTTTCACTTTATGATATAATGTAAAATTTATGAATGTATCTAGTTATTCGAAGTCTACTAAACTAATAGGTCTTTAGAGACCTGATATTTTGTGATCATGCAAATATTATGTAATAATGCACTGAATTTGGGTAACTGGGGTTGGGGCGTTACAGTTGGTATCATAAAAAGTTTAGTAGAAACCTTGGAAGTTAGATTTAGATAAACTCTGATTAGATCACATAGACCTAATATGGACATTGAAGATTAGCATAAAAGAACTTCCAAGAATTTTGGTATTGTATTGATTTTGTGAGTTTCCCAAGAAATACATCCTTGTCTGCATACGAGCAGGTAGAGGCAGCTCTAGCAGAGATGTACCTAGGGGTAAAACCTGAAAACACCGCTTTGAGCTAGACTCAAACGGGAACTGGTGCACGACAACGAGCCTTCCTGTACTCTTGGTTACGACACTCTCGGGGGATATGCTTAGGATAATTTTCATTTTCCTTAAAAACCATTATGAAGGGTTTCTGAGTATATACTTCCTCAAAGAAAACATTTTTATTATTATGGATTATATCCATAAACTGTTCAATCTATGTTAAGTGTTTTACAAGTATGGATTTATGTATTTTGATTCATAAACTGATCTAGTTTATGCCATTATTTAGAAATGGTTCCTTGTGGAAGAAATGGAAACTGTATCAATACACGCACTCCATGTAGGGATTTCCACCTGCTCAAGATAATTATAGTGGAGCTGGTGATGCAACTAGGGCTGATCAGCTAATCACCATACTGGGATAACTCACTCAGGTTATGAATAATAACCTTACCCATATGGAGCACCCTGATCCGCAGTGTGGACGATCAATGTTAGATTGCTTCATGAGGCAAAAACCACCAACATTCAATAGGAGTAAAAATCCATTGGTAATTGAGAAATGGATAAGTTCCCTAGAGAAAATATTTCAGGCTTTGGGGAGTAGTGAAAAGGAAAAAGTTATCATGGCAGTTTACTGCCTCACTGGAGATGCTGATCAATGGTGGTCATTGATTCAAAATAAAAAGGAATATGATGAAGTATCAAATATGTAATGGAGGGAGTTCAAAGAGATTTTCTTAGAAAAATACTTTACTCGTGACCATTGAGCAGATATGGAAAGGCAATTTTTGAGTCTGAGACAAAAGGAGGATGAGAATGTCGCAATGTATGAGGCTAACTTTACAAGGTTATCAAGGTATGCTAGAGATTATATACATAACCCATGAAGTAAGATTGATCGTTTCTTTGATGGGTTAAAACCATTTATCTGTTAAGCATTAGTCTCACAATCCTTCTCATTGTATGAAGACATTGTCTAATGTGCTATCAAGACAGAAAATGAATTATCTAACTCTTATGACTTTAAAGAAAAGAAGGAGAAGAAGAGATCTGCTGCTCAATATGGGAATGGAAATAAGGGAAAGAAGGGAAAAGTTGAATATCCATCCTGCAGTAAATGTGGGATGAAACACCCTGGTACTTTCTTGAAGGGAATGTGAGTCTGCTACAAGTGTTGTGAAAAAGGCCACCAAGCTCGTTATTGCAAGGGGAAAAAGGAAGCTACTGATTTCCAATGCTACAATTGTAGGGATATGGGACATTATGCAAATTAATGTCCGAAGCATCATGGGAGCTTACCTCAGAAAAGGCCAAGGGATCAAGGCCAAGCTTATGCTATCACTACTACTGAGGTTGAAGCTCTGAAAGACGTGGTGGAAGGTAATTTAATGGTTTCTTCAAGTTTAGCAAATGATTTATTTGATTCTGGATCATCGTATTGTTTCATATCTTCCCAGTTTTCTAAGAAAATTAGATATTTCCAATTAGATTTAACAAGGGAGTTTTCAGCAAAAACTCCTAAGGGAAGTATCATTGCAACAATGTTTTGCGAATCAATCCCCATTAGAGCACATAAATGTTCTTTATCCGCTGATCTCATCGTCATACATATGATTGAGTTTGATATAATCCTCGGTATGGATTGGCTTTCAGACCATGATGCAAAGATTTATTGTAAGAAGAAGGAGGTTACGATTTTTGATGATGATGATAAGGAACACCTTATATTTAGAGCAGAAACACCACCACCTAATTATTAACTAGATCCACCCCCATTAGCTCAACTAAATTCAGTTATTGGGAAGGAAGAGAATGAAATGATTGTGGGTGAGGAAATGAATGTTCAAATAGGGGATGTACCAATTGTGAAAGAATATGTAGATGTGTTTCTGGAATATTTACCTGGACATCCTCTAGAACGAGAAGTTGAGTTTTCCATTGATTTAATTCCTAGATCAAGGCCTATATCGAAGACCCCTTATAGAATGGCCACTTTGGAATTAGTTGAACTAAAGAAACAACTAGAGGAATTGAATAATAAAGGATTTATTCTCTCTAGTGTTTCTCCATGGGGATCCCATGTACTTTTTGTTAAGAAGAAAGATGGATCTATGAGGTTATGTATCGACTACATGGAAATCAACGCTATAAAAATAAAGAACAAGAATCCCCTACCTCGCATTGATGATTTATTTGATCAACTGCATGGAGCTCAATAATTTTCAAAGATTTACCTTCGATCTGGATACCATCAGTTGTGTGTGAAGAAGGAAGACATTCCGAACACAACATTTCAAACCAGTTATGGGCATTACGAGTTTATAGTAATGCCTTTTAGGCTGACTAATGCAACCTCTGTATTCATGGATCTAATGAATAGAGTTTTCAAGGAATATCTCAATGAATTTGTGGTGGTATTTATTGATGATATCTTGGTATAATCCAAAAGCTACGAAGATCATGAAAATCACTTGTGCATTATCCTGAATACTCTTAGAAGACATGAATTATATGGGAATTTTAGCAAGTGTGAATTCTGGCTTCAGTTGATTTCTTTTATTGTCCATATTGTCTCTAAAGTTGGAATCTCTGTTAATCCTTCTAAGACCAAGGCAATCCATGAATGGCCAGCCCCAACGAGTATAACTGAGGTACACAGTTTTATTGGTTTAGCAGGTTATTATCGGCGTTTCGTCCAGAATTTTGACCGATTGGATAACCCATTAATGAAGCTCACTCGTAAAGGGGTTAAATTTGTTTGGACAAAAGAGTGTGAAAAATGTTTTGAAGAACTGAATAGAATATTAGTCAATGCTCCTATATTGACTCTACCATCGGGGAATGATGGGTTTTTTATTTATAGTGATGCATCAAAGAAAGGACTTGGTTGTGTCCTTATGCAAAATGAAAGGGTTATTGCCTATGCATCACGACAACTAAAAATTCATGAGCAAAACTATCCTACTCATGATCTTGAGTTAGCTGCTATAATCTTTACTTTGAAGATATGGAGGCATCATCTCTATGGTGAAAAATGTGAGATATATACCGATCACAAGAGTTTAAAGTACATTTTCGCACAGAAATAACTCAATATGAGGCAAAGGCGATGGCTTGAACTACTCAAGGATTATGATTGCACGATAAACTACCACTTGTGAAAGGAAAATAAGGTGGAAGATGCTTTGAGCAGAAATGACCATGGAGTTTTGAACGTGATGAGTATTGAAAGGGATCATATTTTCATGGATCTAGTGAAAATGGATATGGGAATTACCATAGATGGTGAAACATTGATACTTTTTCAAATGGTTTCCAAACCATCGTTACTAGAAAGGATAAAGAGTTCTCAGACCGATGATGAAGAATTTCAAAAGAAGATTAAAGCTGTGAATGATGGGTGATTGAGTGACTTTGTGTATGAAGATGGAATTTTGAAATTTGGGAAGAGATTTTGTGTTCCCAATATACCTGATATAAAAAGGGGATTGTTAGATGATTCTCATAGCTCCAATTTCTCCATACACCCTGGGAGCACCAAAATGTATAGAGATTTGAAGGAACATTTATGGTGGGGAAACATGAAGAGGGAGATTGCTGATTTTGTGTCAAGATGTATGGTTTTTCAACAAGTAAAAGCTGGAAGGAAATAGCCTGGAGGAGTCATGCAACCTCTTCCCATACCTAAGTGGAAATGGGATAATATCACGATGAACTTTGTCATGGGGTTACCGAAGACTCCTAGAAGGAATGACACAATATGGGTTATTGTTGATCTTCTTACCAAGTCAGCACATTTTCTTGTTATAAGAGAAGATCTACCACTAGAATGTCTAGAAAGACTATATATTAATGAAGTTGTGAGACTTCATGGAGTACCCCTATCGATTGTTTCTGATCATTATCCCGATTTTACGTCACGATTCTGGAAGATTCTTCCGAAGGCCTTGGATACTGAACTTCATTTGAGAACTTCCTACCACCCCCAAACTGATGGAAAATCAGAACGAACTATTCAAACCTTAGAAGACATGTTGAGATCACGATCACTTGAGTTTCAGGGTGTGTGAGATCAATATTTACCATTGGTAAAATTTTCCTATAACAATAGCTTCTATTCAAGTATTCAGATGGCACTATATGAAGCGTTATACAAAAAGAGATGTCGCACACCAACCTGTTGGGATGACATTGGTGAAAGAAAACTTGTAGGCCCATAACTGGTGGAGGAAACGATGGGAAAGGTGAAGGTAATCCAAAACCACATCAAAGCAGCCCAAAGTAGGCAGAAGAGCTATGCCGATAATCAAAGGAAGGATTTGGAATTTCAGGTAGGATATCATGTTTTCTTGAAGGTATCTCAATGGAAGGGAGTTATATGTTTCGGTAAGAAAGGTACATTTAGTCTGAGGTACATCGGAACATTCAAAATTCTAAAACGAATTGGGGTTGTAGCTTACCATTTGGAAATGCTACCAAGTCTCTCCAATGTTTACGATGTGTTCCACGTATTACTGTTGAGAAAATACATGCCTGAACCAACGCGTGTAATCACTTACGAGGAATTAGAATTGGAACCCGATCTGTCTTATTGTGAAGGGACCATCCGGATTTTTGATACCAGAGAACAAGTGCTGAGAAACCGGACGACTCGTCTGGTAAAAGTTCTATGGAGAAACCATAAGATGGAAGGGGCAAAGTGGGAACCCCAGGAACTCATGATGAAGAACCACCCAACTATTTTCATGCGGTAGTATTCTAGAAATTTTGAGGATGAAATTTTTTGAAGGTGGGGAGAATGTAACACCCCAAACTTCCATGGTACGCTTATCTTTGAATAATACAGTAGCGTGTGCTGTAGCAACCTCGAGTTCTAACACACACCACAACCAATCAAACTAGCCGTTATGAATAGTAATACCCACTTTTTGAAATTTTATAAATTTCATCTTTCAAAATGGACTTCATTTTTGGATTCGGAATATCAAAATTATCCTAGGATGAATTTTTGGTATTTTTCTGAAAACATTCATTTTTTGATTAATAGTGAAAACACTGAGATAATGGTTAAAACTGACTTTTTATTTAAATAATTATTTATTTTATTTAAATTTAATTAAGGTAAAAATAGATACATAATACCTATATAAGTTCAATGTAATTCATTGGGGCTAGTTTTGAATAATTTAAGATGTATAAAATTTTTACTGAACTTTTCACCATCTTTTACCCAACTCCTAGGAGAATTTGGAAATTCACATAAAACATAATTTTACAGCTTCTGTGAGTGGAATTTCAAAAAAATGAGAGACATAGTTAATATAAAGGAGTAAAATTTGGTTCAATGAGATGAAAATAATTCTTGGTGAATACTAACTTTTTACTTTTATTTACCACGGTTAAAAGTAAATAGGGTAATTAAGGGTGAAAATGATTTTAATATTACCCTAACACATGTCCTAATTCTACTGGACAATTATATCTTGACCAAAAACAACCTTAGGAATAAAATATTATCATTTAGGTCCACTTGGATAAGAGTAGGACATTTATTATTATTTAATTCAAAGAAGAGTTAAAAGAGTTAAAATCAATGTTTAATAACCAAAACATTTACTAATATAGGGTTATACATAAGATAAATTCGATTATAAATATTCATTATAAAGATAAAAATATTTCATACATAATGGAATTTTATTTATAAATTTTAGACACTAAATAATTTAATTTATTTATGACACAATGGTGAGGTAGTAATTACCAAATTAATGAAATATTAAAATAATTGATATTATAAATATCAAAATAATTTTAATTTGAGACTTTTTATAAATTATAATAATTATATAGGTTAATATGACATATTATGACTGATTATATAAATTTTTTTCGAAGTAATAATGTTGTTATGAAATTATTAAAAACAAAATACCCAATATTGTCAAAATTGACATAAAAGAGTTTTTAAAACAAATATTATATTATTAATTTATATTTTATTCCTAAAAATCTACATTTAATCCAAAAGACTTATATAATGATATGTGTATCATTAATGGACCACTTGGGGGTCACTTGGAAATTTATAGTAAGTTTATTGACTATATAATATAAAAATACAAAGAGACATGGTAAGTGTCAAACTAATTAACTAAGAGTTAAAATTAAAAGACAAGGTTAGTAAAGTGACACAAACCTATCTAAAACCTATTGGTTGAGTGTTAATATACCTACCCCCACCTTAAAATTTAAATAATCCACTTTTGAGACATTATAAACCGAATATGAATTTATTATAAAATAATATTTCTAACTTTTCCTAAGGTGCCCCTCACCCCTCTTATAAAAGGGCACTCCCCCTTCTCTCGATTTCACACCTTCAAAGCCTTTTGGCTCGGCCAAAACCCACCCAAATATTCTCTCAACTTCCCTAAATTAGACCTAGAGGCCTTATTTTGATCAGAAAGCCAACCTAAGGAGCCATTTTGAACAAATCAAAAGGAAGAACCCGAAGAAGATGTAAGGTTTTCACCACCTTCTTTCGAGTTTCTTTCTTCATCAACGTCTTCTTTCTTTGTTATTGCCATTCTAGAATAATAAATCCAGTATACTCTATATACTATTATGTTATTATAAATATGGTACAACCATATTCAGTATTCTAACCATCCTTTTAATGACATGTCACCATACGTGCGTATGTACGACTTACCGTCTCCATGTCGTGGTGTAATTGTTATTCAATATATTATTATTTGGATGGGTATAATAATGATGTGTAATTCATGTAAATAATAAATATAAAATTATAATGATTCTATATATCTGATATACCATCCAATTATATATTATTTTAATATCAAAATAATGGTATTGTCGCTCATGCGTACGTACGGACTACCGTCTCCAAGAACGCGATGAGATTCATTCCCCATTGTATCCATTCAAGACTAATTCTCATTTGATGATTACAATTAATGTTTAAGAACTTTATATAATTATGGATATGAATAAGATACAACCTATACATAACAACCATGACTTTTGTAACAAAAAATATAAAAGAAAACGAGTAAGTTAACACCTGAAACAACGATAATACTAAAATATTATTAACAAAGAATTATTAGAAGATCATATATAATATTTTAATTATGTATATGGTTCTTGTATAATTTAATATCAATTTTTTCACTATTATACAGGAGGTTAACATAACATCGACTAAGGAAAGTACAAGGTAAGGGTTTATTTCACAATCTCTTCATTATCCGAGGTTTTTTATACGTAATTATCTACTGGGACCTCTTTATCATCCACATCCATGTTTCTTAAAAATGTATTTCAAATAATTCTTAGTATTTTACAGAATATTGGTTAAATTAATTTATACCATTTTTTGACTTTTTATAAGAAGTTTATGATGGAATCTTTACGTCATTTTCAAAATAAGGACCTTTTTAACCTTTTCGACAAAATTAAGGTAAGAATGTCTATTTTAACTTATACGGAGGGTGCGACTATTTTCCACCATTATAAAATCTTCAAAGATTCCCTTACAAGTTTATAAGAATATTTTAACAGTAAATATTTTATTTTATAATTATGTGACTTTTAAATGATTTCAAAAAATGACATATTTATCTCAAATATTTTTTGATTTCATCTATGTCAACATCCTTTGATGGGTTTTAAGCTTATTTGTAGCTGATTTATTATGATACAAAACTTCCAAATTGTATTGAAGGTTTTGTGATATGTTTGACTATGGATGTGTTATTTTTATACCATTCATGGTTTATGGATAATGTATTGAAATTTCATATTCTAGTTTGAATACAAATGTTTATGTTATGTTTAAACCTGTTCATATGAGGAATGCATTAGACTTAACAAGTGACGGGTGGATCCCGCTATAGCTCCTCGATGCATCAGTAGGTCTAATGAGACAACCTAGTGTCTTGACACAAGGCCTTGAAAAAATGTTATTTGTAGTCTTGGCACGAGGCCTTGACTATGTGGTTATGATAGTCTGGAATTATGCATTCCATCATTATGAAAGTGGTTATTGACATTGCATGTGATTATTCGACTAGTAGAATATTCATGTGAATAAGAAAATGGAATTATTTAATTTTATCTTTTCCATATTATGTTGAAGTTCAAGTTTAAAAGGATTTTTTTAGTTATACATTGCCTTAAATGTTTATGCTTATTTATGAAAGTTTTCGTTATATTGTTATCCTTACCGAGCATCTGAGCTCACCCCTTTCAAAGTTTTATTTTCCCAGTATGTGAAGATGTAATTTATGAATGACTAGCAGGGATAGTATGAGGGTATATGAAGACATGATTTTGTTGTTGTAGTTTTCAATTTATGATGTAATTTAAACTTTATAAATATATCTAGATATTTAAAGGATAGTAAACTAATCGGTTTTTCGAGACTTGGTATTTTGTGATCATGCCAATATTATGTAATAATACACCAACTATGGGTAACTAGGGTCAGGGAATTACAATAATGGTAAAATTTTTATAAATAATTTCAATAATAATGAAATGTTGAATTATTCAAAACAATGCCCCAGTAATCTAAGTAAAATACCAAAACACATGCTAAGGGGAGAAGACCAAGCTCATGCAATCACAATAGCTGTGGATGAAGTTCTTAAAGATGCGGTGGAAGGTAAATTAATAATATATTTAAATTTATACATTTTTTTTACTTTATTGTAAACCCTTGAACAGTTTTATGTTTTCTATGTTTTATAAAACAAATTAGATATTTCTATAGATACTTAAGATGGGACGTTTTCAGACAAAAATCATAGTGAAAATATCACTGTAACACAGTTTTTTCTGGAAGATCCCATTATGATACACAAATGTACCCTATTTATTTAATTTATAATGGTACCTATGGTTTAATTTTATGTAATCCTTAATATGTACCAGATACCAATGTTTTATGAAATAATTTACAATAAAGAGAAAGAAATTACAATTTATAATGATGATGTCAGATTTCTTACCTATAGAGGGGACACTTCATCATCAGAGCCATGTCTTGATCCGCCTCTTGTAACTCTTCTGAATGAGATTCTTAGGAAAAAAGAGAATACATAATCTAGAGATAAAAAATGTAATCTTAAAATTTTTGGTGTAACCATTTTACAATAATTCATTGATATTTTTACTGAGGAATTACATAAAAATACACCATAGCATGATGTGGAGTTATCTATTGATTTAACCCCCAATGAAAGGACAATATCAAAGAATCCCAATAAAACAAACACTATAGAATTCATGCAATTAAATAAAAAACTATAGAAATTTTGTAATAAGGGATTTATATGATCAATTATTTAACCTTAGATATCCAATATTTTATTCATTATGAAGAAAGATTGATCTATGAGATTATAAATTGATTATTAGGCAATCAATTGAATTATAATAATGAAAAAAGACCATGTTACTCACATTGATCATTTTTTCTATCGACATCATGAATCTAAATATATTTCAGAGATTTTACATCATTACATGTATTGTAAATTGTGAGTAAATAAGGAATATATTCAAAAGGTAATTTTTTGACAATGTATAGACATTACAAATTAAAATTAATTTTATTTGGATTGACTAATGGACCCAATATTTTTATGGATCCAATTAATATTGCATTCATGGAATTTGTATAGATTTTATTTGGTATTTATTGATGATATATTTATGTATTTTCAAAGCAATAAGAACCATGAGAATCACTTGAAGCTAGATCTTTAATCTCTTAGAAGTAATGTGCTATGTGGGAAATTTAGTAAGTGTGAATCATCACTTTATAAATTATCTTTTCTTGTAAATATTGTCTGCAATGATGAAATATCATTTAACCATGTTCAGATAATGGAATTTAATGAGTGGAATACAGAAATAAGCATAATTGGGGTACGTAGTTTCATTTGTTTCCCATGAAATAGTCTGCAATTTTTTTTAAATTTCACAACATACTAAACAATTAAACTATATTAATCCTAATGGTTTTATGTTCATATATAAAAAGGAATTTATTGAATTTTATGAATTATTGAATATGATATCAGTTAATTTTATAATTTTTAATCTAGAATTAAAAAATGATTGATTGCATATATATAGTAATGATTTGAAGAAGGGACTCAGTTGTGTCCTAATTCGACATGAAAAATTTATGGGCCATGCATCGTGGAATTCAAAGAAACATGGACATTACTATCCAAATTATGTTTTTTATTTTACAACCATAATTTTTTCTTAGAATATATAGATAAATTTTCTATATGGTTAAATATGTGACATATATATATATATATTTAATATTAGACTTTAAAATATAACTTTTCCTAGAAAGGGATCAATATGAGGCAAATGAGATGGCTTGAACTGATGTAGCATTATCATTCCTCATTATAATACCACTTACGGAAGATTTATATACCCCATCCCAAGTAACATGGCGCCAGTACCTTACATCATTACATTGGTATAGACACAATAATTGAATCCCAAAGGATTGATCAGTTTAGTAGCTTTAGAAAACCAAATACATACGTAATTATTACTTTATAACTTGAAAGAGAAAAAACGTCACAAATCTATTAGAAACACCCATAAACTCATATATAATCCATTAATTTAATTCATAAGATACATCATCGTATCCTAAGAAAAATAAAACATAATAAAGGGTTGAGTTCAGATGCCGAAAAAGGGTAATTAATACAAAAAAATCTATGAGTAAAAATGACATAAATAATATAATAAGGTAAATACATAAAACACATTCCATTTAAATAATCACATGATCTAGAAAAATTAACCATGGATATTATAACTAATAAAATAATAATATGGTAAAATAATAATGATGGAAAGCATATTTTTGGATGTTTTCACTATCGAGATCTTTCCTCAAGATAGATACTGCCAAGATCTATCCTCATGAATGTTTAAGTCTATCATATGATTTGTGTCAATATCCATCCTAATGAAAATTTAAAACTTATTAGAAACAAATGATTAATTTTTTTCTCCAATTGATTTCATATCATGAGACATAATGATGCATCAAGGGGCTATAAAGGGCCCTGCCCATCACATACTAAGTCCAATTCATTCCACAAATATCAAATAAAAAGTTATATTTAAATAAAACGTGTCCCATAACACTTTGAAATAATTTAATGATAATATTAAATAAATTTACTCCAATAAAATCATTGAGAAATTCTTGGGAGAAATACTTTTTTCTTTGAAAAGGAGAGTTCTTTTGGAAAATCTATTGTATTTTTCAGAAAAAATGATTGTAAACATTTATATACAAGAAAATAAAATAGTGGGACAATGGAATTATCTTTTAGGAATAAATTATTTCCAACTTAAGTTAAAACATGTAAAAATTGTTTTTAATAAACATTATAAAGTGTCCACTTTAGTACGATTTTACGGGAAAATTATAAAGCGACTTTAAAATAGAATAATGAATATTTTTTTTATAAAACAATAAATTAACAAAGATATTTTTTCCTGAGAAAATGAATAATTTTATAAAAATTATGATCAATTAAAATATATTTTGGAGTTAACTTGAAAATTTATAAGAAACAAGGATGTTCCCTTAAATCGGGCATGCTTATCAAGAAGAATTGAGAACCTAACCTTATAAAATAATTTATTTCCCATCAAAGAAGGATAAAATGATATGGATACATGGGTTTAAAAAATATACATATAATTTTTAATATGTATATGAAATTAAATAATAATTACATTGTGGTAAAGAGAGAGGAAGAGTAAACTAAAGGAAAAATTGATGTTCCTGAAGAATCCCTTACCACGTTGTAATCAATCGAATCATTTGCCTCAAAAATTGAATAATAAAAATAAAATGAAACATTTAATAAAATTAAGATAAATATATTCATGATATGATACATTAAAGGGAATTACACATACACAGCACATAAGAAATAGTGGCGAATAAAGCATATCTCACATAAATAAATGTGAGATGAGAAAACTCTTACCTTAATTCCCTCTTAATTACGTCTCTTTCATGTCTCTTGAATAATAATAAAAAAATTATTAAAATATTGGTCCATAATTTAATTATATTAATATATAATTATTTTTATAAATTATAATCATTATATTATATTTCATAATTTTTTCTGATGAAATTGAAGCATTTTGATATCATTTTTTACTTAAAAATTTCCCATTTTTTCTTGATTTTTATATTCTGGTAAATGTAAAATTATATACTACTGCAATTAGTTCCAAAAAACCTAAAATACATTACATTACATATTTATATGTTATATATATAATCCAAAATATCCATCCATGAAGTTTATTTTATGATTTTTTAGAAATGTCTCCATAGGTGGTTAACTGACCTTTAAGAGGATATTGTCGAAAGAAGGCGAAAAGGAGTAAGAAATATACATATGTCATATATATGATACTTGAAGTAGGTTAAAATCATTAATTTAATTTTAAATTACATAATAAATATTGTTTTATATACCTGGTGTTGAAAGGAATTTGTAAAAGACGAAGGAGAAGAAGAAATGAGGGAAGAGCTAATAAAGACTTACTCTTTGCTCAATGTGGATTCTATTGCACGTCACTATAACTCCATAAGTAATTGGATTTTATTTCTCTAGAATATACATAATTATTATGAGGGTCTTGAAATGGATTATTTGGTAAGATATTAAGATTTTTAATTGGTGGAAGGAGTGGTTTTATAATTGAAGGGATATGGGTTATTTATACTTGAGGAGAGGAGAATTTTTTGAATAAAATATTATATAAAATTTTATATCAAATGATAGACTTGTAATAGTGTATTTATGAAATTATAAATAATATATTAATATAATATAATGATTTTAAGGCTTCAAAAAACTTTATAATTTGAATTAATTAACTTATTAAAAAGGAAAGGTAAAAGAAAGAGAAATTTTATTTTAAAGAATCACTTTGGACTTTTGGTTTGGAAATTTTTATTTTTTGTATTATATTGAAACTTTAATAAAATAAAATATTACATGGCTCAAACTAATATTATAGAAATAATTATATAATTATTTCACGATGAATGATGTAATTTGAGTTGCACTTGTTATGTGAAGAACTGTATTGTTACTATTCACCAGAAATTGAAATATTTCAAAAAATTACCAAAAAATAACCCTTGGATAATTTATCTTTTATTATTTCTAAAATGGACTCAATTTTCTGAAAATATTTTTCTAAATATGTGAAAATTAATTTTTAATTAAAAACACCATTTATTCAAGAAATATTGATTTTAAAATTATCACTGGTTTTATGACACATTGAATTTTTTATAGTGTATTAAAATTATATTGTAATAATAACAAAAGAAAATAATAATTAATGAAACTATTTTATGAAAAAAATTTTTTTATTTAAAATCATTATTTTAAATATAAAATTATAAATAAACATTTCTATTTCAAAAAATATCAACACTTAATTTATCATTTTAAAAACATTTTTTACTTATTCCATGAAATAAATACATAATATTTTCGTTTATAAAATACCCAAATTTTATTTTTAATTTAATGTGTGAAGATAATATTCAATTTTTAATAAAACTATTCATAATGGTCACATTACTATTCCAATGGTCATATTACTATTCGTCGAAACATGAAACTTATCAAAAATTTGAGATTTTTTACCAAAGTAAATTTTGATATTAAAATGTCCAAATTAATATTTATTTTTTCAAATATAATTTATAATGGTTTAATAATATAGTTTTAATACATGTGCGCTATTAAAAGGTGGTGAAACTTCCCTTATAAAAATATAGCCATTTATGCATAAAATTTGATATATTCTTATGTTATGCCAATAAAATCATTTATACGAATTTCAAAACACTTGATTAGGTATATAATATATATAAATTTAATAATTTTGTTAATACTATTCATTACCTCCAATTTAATTTCTATGTTATAATAGTCATTTTAAAATTATGATATTTAATTGTATATCATTGTTCATTTAATCCTGGTGTTGTGTGAAACCTTTATTATACAAGAAATTAAATTTTAAAAGTTATGTACAATAAAATATTGGGGAGTTTCACTATACCCTCTTTCATTAAAATTTATCCTCGAAATTTTAAATTTCCCTTCGAAAATTAAAATTTGATACATCAAATTTTTTTTCTGGGAAACAGACACCAGAAATATGGTTAATAATACATCCTCTTAAAATGGGTTAAAGTGAAATGTGAAGGTTACCAAAAAACCATGATTCTGAAATATAATAAAATTCATGAAAATATAGATATGGAATTGAAATATAACTATCATGTTTTGATGGAGAGGGATTAAAATCATAGTTTTTAGAAAGTCTATCATCACAAAATCATAAATTCTTGATCTGTTAAAAGGAAAATTTATTTATCTAAATGAAAAGTAGAAAAATGATGATGTTGTTCTAAAATAATTTTCATAATGTTTAGGAATTCTTTTACTTTCTATAAAATAAGTTGAGAAAATAAACTTACTTGATTTATTTCCATTTCATAATATCATCATTTTGTTGTTCTTCGATATATCTCCAATTCATATCTTAAATCTAGATATGGATATTAAAGTCAATTTTTTTATTCCTTCAGAACTTTTTTGAATCATAAGATCCATAAATCATTCCCTTTAGCCTTTAAATTTTTACTAAATCCAAGATGGTTATTACATGTTTTTTTAATTTAATAAATAATTATTTAATATTAATAAATAATACCCATAATCCATTCTATAATTAGTCAAAATTAAGAGTCTTAAAAAATATTTCTATCCAAATTTAAAGACTTAAAAAATTTAAAGTATGGTCAATAAATTTATAGAATAAATTTACATTAGATTCCCCAATCAACTTAATTCAAATAAAAATTCCACATACTAAATTTCTGAATACCTTGATCACCTTTATGCTTAATCAGAACATGCATTATTCCAATAATATAATATTAGGTTGTTTAATATATTCCTCGAATCCAAACATCTAATAATCCTAAAAAATATAATACATGCCATAAAATCACTAACCACATTCACGTTCCCTAATAATATCCCATAAACATCTCTTTATCATTATTATCTCAACATCAAGAACATATTAAGGGTTCTCTTCCCTCAATAAAGTGTCTTACAACAGATCAAATTTCCCCTAAATCACATTTCTCAGTACCATTAAACACATTATTTCCTATCCTTAATGTAAAATTTCTATAGTACACTCAATACATATTTCACAATTGTTACAAACAAAATATCTCATAACTATTGAATCCAAATGAAATAATATTAATCATTCCACTTAATCAGTAGTAATGAAATAATATTGAGTTTTATCACGTAGATTATTCTTTTGTATATTCCCTTGGCATTTTGTTAATTTATTTTCAAAGTTCCACATATCCTTATAGTTGAAGCATTGAAAATTATATAATTATTTCCTTCCCTATAAATCAGGATCATGGTGGACTTTTTCTCCACACATAATGTAAAATCCTTTTCCATATAAGCATGTTCCAAGGTGTTTCCTTCCACAAGTATCACATGTTGTAAAATATTTATTTATATTTTTTATTTTATCCAACTTTTTCGTAATCGTACTCTTGTACTCATGCTTCCTTCTGAATCTATAATAAATAGATAATTATTTCTCCTTCTTATTAGATAATGACATTATCTCCTCATATAATGAGAATGTTTGAGAGACTATTTACCTACAAACGAATAGATTAAACCCATTGAAGAGATTTTCATTCTTAATCTTTGTATTATGTTCATGGATTGGGATAAAATTCATTCTACTAGGTTCTATTTCTTAAAAATGGAATACCCTAAATTATGTTTTAAGTCATAATGCATACTTTATAACTAGAAAAGTATATAATATAAATTGAATTTTTTTTTCATAGATAATGTCATTTTCATAAACATGATTTCTATGGGGACATATTCACCTTTAAATTCCTTCATAATGGTTTGTAAAGAAAATGTTAATTATCCTAAGAATATCCCTCAGGAGTGTCAAACCATGTGTATAGTAAACCCGTTTTCATTTACTGGGTCTCACCAAGTCAGGCCCAACACACCTAGTTGGAGTTGTTTCCCCTAGGTACATATATTCCAGAACCACATCCACTTTTAGTTTCTAGATAGTGATGTATTTTTAGTAATACCCACATAATCTATACCTTACCAAAATTATAAGATGTTCTATGCTTATCCTCAATTTCTATCTTAGGTTTCTGTTCCCTAATCAATGTTTTACTAAATATATTTTCCAATATCTCTACTAAAATTCCTTTAATTTAAATTGTATGTATTATAAACCCTATATCCTAGAGATGGTTCCTTTATTACATTAGCATATATACAAGAATCTAATACCAAAAGACCAATCCATTTAGTAGATTTGGAAAACCATATATATATATATACATAATTTTTACTTTACAAAATCAAAGGGAAAAAATAACAACTCCATTGAAAACACAAAATATCTCTTAGATTATCCATGAAATCCATTCCTAATATTTAGCTTTGAATCCTGGGAAAAAATAAAACATAAGAAATTGGTCAGAACAATTGCTCATTAAGGGAAAGAAATATCATAGAATCTATGATTAAGAATGGAATAAATAAAAAAACAAGTTGAAAAATTGAATCACATTATATTTTAATAATCAGATGAGTGGGAAAAATTAACCATTGATATTATAACTAATCAAATAAACACATGGTATAATAATAATGATGGAATTAATATTATTGGATTTCTGCACAATCAAGATCTGTTCTCAAGATAGTTACAACTGAGTGTATCCTCATGAAAGTTTATGTTTGTGGGTATAATCCTAAATAATTTGTGTCAAGATCTATCATCATGACAATTTAAAACTTCTTTTAAATAATCATCAAGGGTTTTTCTCTAACTGATTTTATCTGATGGGCCCTGACGATGCATCGCGAGGCTATAATGGACTCCACCAGTCACTTACTAAGTCTAATTCATTCCTTATATGTTGAATAAAAATACATATTAAAATAAAATTTTCCCATACCACATTACAATATTTTAATCATAATTATATATAAATCTATAATAATAAAATTATTGAGGTAATATTGATAGAATTATCCTTTTCTTTAAAATTAAGAGTTCTTTTGGAAAAGCATTTGTATTTTTCATAGAAAGAAGATTGTAAACTTGTATATCCCAAAAAAGAAATGGGAGGGAAAATGAAATTATATTTTAGGAATAATTTATTTCTAAAATAAGTTAATACATGTAAAAGTAGTTTTTAGGAAACATTAGAAATGGCCCACTTTAGTGTAGTTTCGAGGGAAAATACGAATGTTTATTTTAAGCTATAAAAATATAATTATTATATAGAACCAGAAATGAAAAAATAAATTTTTTCAGAATAAAATGAGTTATTTTATAAAAATAATTTTCTCTTAACATATATTAAGTAGTTCACATGAAATTGGGTAAAAAACATAGATGTTCCTTTAAATCGGGCTTGCTTATTGGGAAGAATTGAGAAGACAACCTTATAAAATCACATATTTCAAGTCAAAGAATGATAAAATGATCTAGATAAATGATTTGGGGAAATGTACACAAAATTTATATGATGTATATAAAAATAATGAATAACTAAATTAGGGTAAATATATAGAAATAATAACCTGAATAAAAAATGGAAGTTTAGGGATAATCCATTACCACTTTGTAATCAATCAAATCATATGTCAAATAAAGTTAATAATAATCAAATGAAACATAAAATACCATGAATAAGAATATATTCATATTATAATACATAAAATATAAGTACACATACACCACACACAAGAAATAGTTGTGAATAAGGTATATCTCACAGAAATGAAAGTGAGATGAGAAAACCTATTCCAAAATTATAACTTAATTAAGTTGCTTTCACACCTCCTCAATAATTACCATATATTTATAAAAAAACTGGTATAGAAGTTTTTTATAGTAATTTATAGAAATATATATATCAATTATAATCACCATATTATATTTCTTAAATTTTCTTGATGAAATTTAAGCGTTTTGATATCATGTTTTACTTAAACATTTCCTGTTTTGTCTTGATTTCTCTATTTAGTTAAATGTAAAATTATATATTAGTATATTAAATTCCAAAATAATATAATAAATTAAATTTCATATTTATATGTTATATTTAATCCATACAATCCATCAATTATGGCAGTTTTGAGAATTGTTTTGGAAAAGTCTCTTTCGGTGGTTAACTGACCATTAACAAGACGATGTCAAAATTGAGTGGAAAGGGAGTAAGAAATTTATATATTTCATATATATATATATATATCACACATGTAGTATGTTAACATAATTAATTTAATGTTAAATTAATTTATAATTTGTTTAGATTACATGGTTTGGAAATGAATTGATAAAATAAGAAGGATAAGAAGAAAATATGGAAGATTTAATAAAGACTTACTCTTTCCTCGGTGTGGCTTCTCTTTCATGACCTTATAACTCAATTGGTGATTAGAGTAAATTGATCTGGAAGGTACCTAAGTATACTAAGGTTCTTGAGAGGGATTATTTAGGCAAATAACAGACTTTGTAATGGGTGGGAGGATTATTTTTCCAAGGGAAGGGAGATGGGTCATTTATACTTGAGGAGAAGGGCATTTTTTGAATAAAATATCAAATATAAAACTATATCAAAGGTTAAAAATTTTATAGTGTATTTTGGTAAAAATTAATCATAGATTTGTATAATATAATGAGTTTATGACTTTAAAATACATTTATAATTCTAATTCATTAATTAAATAAAATGGAAAGTTGAAATAAAGAGAAATTGTAATTTTAAATATTCACTTTTGACTTTAGGCTTTGAAAAGTTCTTTTTAGTATTGGAAATAGAGTTTTTTATATTCAAATAAACCATTATGAACTTAAATATACCATTTCCTATCATATTTTATATAATAGAATATGTCATTATTACATCATGAGTGATGTAATTTGAGTTACACCATTTATAAGAAAAAAAATGTATTTTTACTATTTAATAAAAAATTGAAATATTTCAAAGAATTATAAAAAAATCACCTTTGGATAATTTTTATGTTATTATTTCAAAATTTGAATCCATTTTATGAAAATAATTTTCTAAATATTAGAAGTATAATTTTTAATTAAAATTTCTATTTAATCAAGAAATACTAATTTTAAAATTATATGACATTTTTTAATAGATGGAGAAATTAACTTAGGTCTCATAAAATGATCTTATAATCATAAAAAAAATTAAATTATGAAAATATTTAATGAAAATAATTATCATTTTAAATAATCATTTTTATTATAAAATTTTAAATAAACATTTATGTTTCATGAAAATATCAACACATAATTTATCATTTTTAAAATATTTATTTGTCTATTACATGTTTTAAATACACCATATTTTAATTTTTAAGGGAACCAAATTTTATTTAGACTTGAATAGGTGAATATACTATCCAATTGGTTATATTACTATTCTTAATGATCATATTACTATTTGAATGGTCACATTACTATTTGTCAAAAAATTAAACTTATTAGAAAAATACCCAAAATTTAACCAATCTAAATTTCGATATCAAAATTTAATACATAATATTTATTTTGAAAAATATAAATTATAAAAGTGTAGAAATTTAGTTTCAATACAAGTGTGCCAGTAAAATGTAGTAAGACTTACCTTAGAATAATATAATATTTTTTGCATAAAATTTGATTTATTGTTATCTTATTCTTATAAAATAATTTTTCTGAATGTCAATTTTTTTATTAAATATATAATATACATAAAATTTATAATTTGGCTAATAGTATTCATTCCCACTAATTTAATTTCTTGGATATAACAGTTGTTTTAAAACAAAGGTATTTTATTGTATATCATTGTTTGTTTAAGCTTAGTGTTATGTGAAGACTTTTTTGTAGAAGAAATTAAATAAAAAATGAGACAAACCATAAAATATTAGGGTGTTTCAAAAGATAATTATGTTAGAAAATTATTTGAGGAGGAATGATCATAGTGTCCTGAACAAATTGAAGTTTGATAGAAATTAAATAATCATGGATTTAGTATGGATAGATATAGAAATTATTAAGGAATGGTCAGTATCATTTTTTTATTATTCAAATATATCAATATAGGAAATATATATAAAATTATTATCTTGATTTTGAGATTTTACAAAAATATTAATTAACATCATGAATGATGGGAAATTAGAAGATATCATATATGAAGATTCCATTTTGTAATTTGGAAATATGTTACGTGGTCCTTAAATACATGAGATAGAAATAGGTTTACTGGTTGATTCTCATAGATCAAATTTGCTTATACACCATGGTAAAATCTTAGTGTATAGGGATTTGAGAGAACATTTTTTGTGGGAAAATATGTAGCAATGAATTACTGATTTTCTATTAAGATGATCGGCTTCTGAATTTGTGATTGGTGAAAGACAATATCCTAGAGAATTAATGCATCCTCTACCTATTACAATGTTTAAATTGAATTAAATTACTATTTCATATACCATTTTATTACAGAATTCCCCAAAAATGAATGATGAAATATTGGTTATTGTTGATCTCCATAAAAATACGTACATTTCTTTACTCTAAGAGTTGATTTACCACTCGAGTTCCTTCTATAGATTAATATTAATGATGTTGTAAGGATTTATCATGAAACTCTTTCAATTGTGTCTGATCATGATTTATAATATACAAAAAACTTTTATAAATTTCCTCTGAATGCTCTTGATACCATATTTCGTTTTAATAGTGTATATTATCCTCAAAATTATGGGTAGTCCAAAATGACTATTCAAAAATTGGAAGACATAGTGACGTTATTTTATCATGACACTAAAGGTATGTTGGATCAAAATTTATATTTGATACATTTTTACTATAATAATTGATTCCATTCAAGTATCAAAGTGGCCACATATGAAGAATTATATGAAAAGAGATGCCATATTCCAACATGTCGGGTAGGAGTTTATGAAAGGAGGAATGTTGGTCTAGAATATGATAATGAGACAATGAGAAAGTTAAATACTATTTATCATTATATTAAAGAGGGTAAAACAATGTGAAAGTGTTATACTAATAACTAATGGAATGATTTAGCATTTCTTTTGGAAGATTATGTTTTCTTGAAAGTATTTTATTGCATGGGTGTTTTAAGCATCATTATGAAAGGGAAACTGAGACACAATTACTTTGGAAATTTTGAAATTCTAGAATTAATTGGAGGTGTGTATTATTAATTAAAAATTCAAAAAATCCTCCCTAAAGTCCATGATGTGTTCCATATATCCTTGTTAAGGAAGAACATATTAAACCCACGACATATTCTCACCTGTAAAAAAATAGAATTAGAACCTAAATTATCTTACTCTGAAGAACCCATCAATATTCCTGACTATAGAGTGTGAGTTCTACAAAATAACATGAAATAAATAGAAAATATATATTTGAAAAATAATAATGTGGATGATTTAATTTTCGAACCAGATGATGTTATGAATAAGAACCACTATCATTTGTTTATAATATTACAACCATAAAAATTTAAAGGGTGAAATTTTTGTAGGAGAGAAGAATTTATCACCCAAGTTTCAATTATAGTAATTGAAAATTATATTTTTTTTAAAAAATAACACATTATACATTTTGATATTTATTTTCAAAAAATACTAATTTGATAGGCTGAATATAAACATTAAACATACTTGGTCAAAATATCCTAGCATGAGTTTTCTAATTTTTATTTAGAAATAAGATTATACGAATAATTTAAAATATATTATTTAACTATTCCTTATTTTATTTATAACAATATGTTATAATATATATGATTAACCATGTATTGAAAATAAATTTTAATAGAATAATGATAATATCATTTGGTGGTAAAATGTATATTTTTTATAAATCATTTTTTAGTATAATGTCATTCCATTTAAAATAATTATAATAATCATTAATGATGAATGATTTAAAGGAAATTTAAAGATTATATATATATATATATATAAATTTAAATAAACATAATTTTTATTAGTAGTACTATTGTTAATTTAATACCATTTTTTTCTTGAAAATGGAAATTCTTGAATTGTTTTTTGATATGTTTTTATAGTTTGTTTTTAATTTAAATTATGAAAGTTTGATGAACAGAATTTGATAAAATGGATTCCATGATTGGAATAATTATAATTATAATTATATAACAAGGTAAAATTATTTTTTATTAATAATTAATTGTTAAAAAATAGTAAAAAATAATCACTATGGTTAAGGTCGACATGGGTTTACCTAGGGGTTAATATAAAATGTTAAGGCTTAAAATGACCTAAACACATTCTTAAACCCAATTGTATGGTTTAAATTCTTCATTAACCTTATAAACATAAAATATTACCCATTATGGATCCATTTCACCATGCATGTGACCTGAAATTATTTTTTTAATCTAAGAACATGCAAGTGTACCACTCACCTCAATTATAAAATAGAACCAATTCCAATCATATATTCACACCTCTTGAGCCATTTACCTAAAAATAACGCTAAAACAATATATCCTCATCATCATTAGAAACGTTTTATAGGTTCTATTCTTCCACAAATACTATCCCTAGGGTCCTTAAGAAGTGATACATTGGAGGTTTCTCTAAGAGAACACAATCATCTTCCAGAAGCTCCTTCTATTATTACTTCTTATTTTATAAAAATAAATTAAGATTTAATAATTAAAATATAATTCAACTAGTATGTCTCATATAATAAGATTTTATTATGCTTATTTCTTAATATTTATCCATCTCATTTTATATCAAATGAGAATCAGAACCATCACTCATGTGAGTGGTGAACTACCGCTTCACAAATCCGATGTAATTAGCTTTCCATCAAAAACTCAAATGGATAGTGAAAATCATATAAATAATAATAATATATTAAAATTATGAAATAATATTTATTTTATAAAAATAATATATCATCCACTTCCTTACCATTTATCCCATTTACAAAATGATAACGTAGTTCATGCATAAATATGGAAACCAAATCCAGGAAGCAATGTGATTCATTTTCCATGTAAAAATATAAAAAAAATTATAAAAATGTTTCTAATGAATAAATATTACATTTATAAAACTAATATTATTGATATTATATAACTATACCAAATGAAAAAAAGAACCGGAATATCGGTTACAAAACAAGAATGGGGAAACAAAGCAGTTAACAACCTAAACAATTGTATTAATGAAATATTATTAGTAAATTGATGGGTAGATGTTATAATAGGATAATATATAACATTATAAATATTAATATGATTCGTTTATAAATTAAAAACATGACTAAAACCATTATACAATAGGTTACAACATTTTCAACCAAAGAGAAGTGTTTGGTAAGGGATTTCACCCCAATTTCCATGCCATTTAGATAGATTTGATATTATGAACCTATTTAATATTATGTGGTGTATATAATATTCTATTAATAAATTTAACATAAATACCTATTTATTGACGATGGTTAATGTTTCAATTCACTTTAATTATTTCAAGGTTTAATAATTTTAAAATTTCCCAAGATGTATAAATTTATTTTACAATCTCAATTTTTTGGGGATGGAATAATTTATAACGAAAGAATATTATAATCTATCCATCATAAAATAAATTTATTTTATTTTATATAGGATATTTTAGTAATTTAAGATTTTCATACAATAATTCCTCTCTTTTTTACTTTAATTATGACACGAATTGTTTGAATGATAAACATATTTTATTTATATTATAATTTAATATATTTTTCTTATATGTCCTCATTTTTCAAACTTATTCTAAAAAATTAATTTTTATTAATCAGAAATTTTATTAAGGATAATTTATGTTATCCTTGAATTTTTCAATAGTTTTAAGGGAATATTTATTGTTTTTTTGGAATTTTCCTTTTTATAATATCATTTAAAAAAGTAAAAATACATAATTTTAACATATGCAATGTTTTTGGATATCCCCACCACCATAAAAGTTTTATGATATTTAGCTTATTGTATATGTTTTCAATGGTTTTATAAAAAATAATTTCTTTGATTAAATCTTATATTAATATTTAACTTCTATTTAATTTATACTTCTGAAGAACATGATCTTATTACCAAGTCTATTTTTTTTTTCAAACTATGGCTATTTATTAACTATTATTAATTACGTGGTAATTAAATTCCAATTGAAACATTTTCATTCTTGTGAACATTAGAAATTTTTTTTTTAATATTTATCTTCTATGTATAATTTTTATGTTTATTTCTTAAACTATATACTATTTTTACTTATGGTGGTTTACTATGAAAAAGTTTTTATTAACTGTGTGAAATATTAATAAATAAATATTATTCAATAAATATGGATATTTATTGGTATATAATATTTCTTATGAATTTAATTGATAGTTCAATATATTAAGATTGAATTGGAAAAGATTTGACTAGTGGGGAATGGTTATAAATATTTCCTCAATGCATCGATAGGTCTCGTGAGATAGATATGTCATCCAAATGAAATGAATATTTGGTGTATACCCACCCATTAATAAAACTTTCATGGTGCAAGGGCTTGAGTTTATAGTTATCATTATTTCTGAAATCTTGATGTCCAATAATAATCAGTTCCTCTATTGAGAATTATGTTATTATTTTCTATTATATTTTTTCACTGATATTATCCTTGGATGCATTTCATGCTCTTGTTAATAATAAAATTTCAATTTTTTATTTATTTAAAAAACCTTATTGATTATGCCTGAATTACTCAGGATAGCTTCCACTGCATAAACCCCAACTATGAATACTAGCTCAAACTTATTCTGTCTCTTTTTTGATAGATATGAAGAATAATTCTTTGAATGATTTTAGGGATACCAATTTTTTTATTACATCGTTTTATATTTGATTCCCAATGTAAAATGGGCATCATGTATGTATCCAGATCTCTAAGACTACTAAACTAAATAGTATTTTATGATTAGATCCATTATATCTAAGGTAATTTAATAAAGTAGACACTAAATTGAGTTCATGGGATTTTATGTTTTTATAATATTTATGTTATTTATTGTATGATGTATGATTTTTGGAATTTTCATCTCTCAAATTGTTTTATTTATTCTCACAAGGAGTATCCAACATACCAATTTTTAACTGATTTATCTTCTGTTATTCTATATTGATATATTTTTCATAAGGATTAATTATTCAATATAATTTTTTTGTGGCCTTGGAATTAGTTTCCCACTAGTGGGGATTAGGAACGCCCTTATTACTATGTTAGTGTTGGATCAAGGACTTTTGTACCTGGGTATTTAGGTTTTTTAATCTGAAATTTGTATGAAATGAAGTTTTTGTATCTATTTTTTATTTATATATAGATTCTCAGAAATACTAGTTGAAATTATGTAGGATTATGAATACATAAGAGTAAGTTTACAAGTGAGATCCTATAAAACTATCATCTTAGGGAGACATGAGTCACTATGATTGTTTGGGAAAAGAGTCTTTAAGTAATTAATTTATTTCATTCAGGTATTTACTCAACATTGATTTGAAAAAAATAAATTCCATTTGATGGAACTGATTTTTCTATATCTCTATTTTGGGAGGATGATCTGAGTATCCTTGTGGATGTTTTCATGTTCCATTTTGTTTTTTTCTACCTTTCGCCCTAAAAAGATGTTTAGAAATACTTCAGGAGTGAGCTTCCAATGAACCACAAAGAATTTACCCTCTAGTTGATCAAAAACTTAATGAGTTAGCAGGGTATTCTATCCAGACTATGGGATATGTAGTCGAACCCATTCTCATGAATGCAGTAAAAATGGAACCAAAATTTTATGAAACAAGAGATCATTCCTATAAGTTTCTTTAGTTGGAACAACAAGACTTCCAAGAAAATAAATATCCTCATAAGATAAAAAATTGATTGAAAAGGTTGAGCTACATTTAAAGTTTTTGTGAAATCCATGTTCCATAATGGGGAAATTTATAATATTCATCCTTAAAGGGCATAATAAGAGATAGTGGGATTTGTCAGATATGAGAAAGAAGTATAAATATTAGAGTATAAATAATTTATATCCCTTTTAATGAATCTGTTCCATCTATAATCATTTTTTGGAGATGTGTTTGGAATTTATTGGCCATTATGTGTTATACCCAACCATGACTTAATATTAAAACCACATTACTGATATTATTCAGCTTTATCCTAAGGAAGTATCAAATGAGATGCCAAAGGAATGGATATTTTAAATGGGTCTTATATCTAACATCTAATCATAGGTTTTGATGTTGAAATAAACCTCTTATATAGATGTATTGGACCGAGCATTAATGAATGAGCTTAATATGGATGGTATATGAGGTAGAAAGGGAGTTCCCCCGAATACCAATGGATGTTCTATTAGTTACATTAAATGGAATATGGGTATTAATGATTATAATGGGGGATCACTATAGAAAAATAATTTAGAGCTTCTCTAGTGTCTTTAAAATGCCGAATGATTTTCTTTTAGTGAGGCATGATTGGGTATTCACGGTGAGTTTTTAATGAGGAACCAAATATTTGATGTTTATATGGTAACTCAGGCCACCTGTTGATGTTCATTCATATCATCTCAACCCCACACAATGTCATGGACTAATCACCATATAAATGGGACTTTGTGTAGTTAGATGATAATGATCTGTGGGGTTCTTGCCGCAGTCACCCATAATGAAGTTTCTTTATGAAGAGGAAGAGTCTCAAGAGGAAGTTGATGTCAGACCAATAAAAGTGAGAGGATCCATCACTATGACATTATCATTACTAACTTCTCTATTTTATACCTATGCATCTCATTCATTCATATCAATTGTAATTTTAAATCTTTTAATACTTCCTATAGAGATTATGTATTATGTGATGGATAATGTTATTGCAATAAAAATGAATATAGAGTAGTGTCTCTGATACCCCTATTGTGTATCTTCATGATTAATGATCAACCTAATCTAGGATTATATAGTAACAAATAAGAGTCCTTCAATTTTAATTAATTTGTATAGAATTGATTATTTCCCCTAAATCACTAAATAATGATTATCACAGATGGGTTTCCTTTAATTCCGTCAATGGGGAGTGGAATGTTTCATATGGAGAAGGAGTTTCGAGTTTGAGAAGATCCAAAACACTTATTTCAATGTTTTACATTATGATGTCAATACATGCCTTTAACCTAGAGAATCAATATTTGAGTAGTGATATTCCCCCATTGGATTTTTATTTTCCCAACATGTTTTCCAATAAATTTGCTACCAAACCAACAATAAGGGAGATGGATTTTTTTATTGACTTGGTAAAAGATACCTAGTCTATATCAATTCCATCATACTATATGTATCTAACTGAATTGAGGACTTATATACATATATGGATAACATGTTGAATAAAATATTCATTATCCAGAGTTTCTCCCATTGGGAAGTGGTTTTTCATTTTGTGAAGAATGTTGATTAGAACCTTCTTCAAATCACTGATTACTAAAATTAAAAATGAGTCATAGTAAATAACAAGTATCTATTATAATATATTAATCATTTCTTTGATTAGTTAAAATAAGTGTTGTAACACCCCATTACCTTCCTTTAGGTTTTCATTGACTCCTCATTTGGTTTAAACTTTTTTCCTTGGGTCCAATTCAGGCTTCCAAATGATGAAGAACATTCTCTATGAAAAATAACATAACATATGGGGATTTTTGATTTTTTTTATTTAAAAAATATTGGTATAAATATGTAAATGGATTTCAAGGGATCTCCCTCAGTTTTAATATCCTAAATAATGGGGTTGAGAATTGTTTTTATGTAACTGTATTGCGCACTTCCATATATACATATTTGAACCGTGAATGGGTTACATGACCTGGACCTATTATAGGGTTTATTTCGTGATTCTAGTTCAAAATGTGAAAATTTAGAAGCCCTGAAACCATTGCACATCATGAAAACATCAATCGGTGGTAATTTATACTGAGAAGTATTTTTTTTGTATATTTGTGATTTTTATAAATTCACATTGTGAATGGGTTTCATGATGTGAATTCTTCTGTTCCAACAATTAATTTCATGTAGCACAATAGACAAATTTTCCATTCGACGTGAAGGCCTTCCACTCAAAACAAAGGGAAACATTAGGTGATTTTCTGTGATCTACCTCATTCTAGATCAGTCTATTCAATGTTTTACTCGCAGTGTGGTTGTGTCTCTTATCCCACATAAGAGGTCTTCCGTATTCTTGACATTCACTTGTCACAACTATGACTGTTGCAGAATTTTTGTTTTAGATCATGAACATTTGGTGTTTTATTTTGAACATTTGCAGTTTTTATTAATTACATGTCTTTTGAGGCTAATTTATTGGATTCCAATTTCCATTTTTGAAGAAGGATAGATTTCCATCATTATTAAGGTTTGGTTATCTATAAATGTGGTTATAATTTTTGAATAGATATATGTTCTTATCAATTCCATTAGTTTATTGAATAAAAATTAATGATTAAACATTTAAAATGATTTGTTGGAAATGAATAATGTTTTAAATAGTGTTTTCTCTAAAATATATGTTTATTGGATAAGAAAACGTTTTATTAAATTTAATCATGGGTTTTGGAATGGTTTTGAAAAACATATCTTATTGGGATACTTTAGTGAGTTAGTAAATGGGAATGTAACTATACTCTTTGTAATAGCACTAGATTTTCTTGATATTGATAGAATGGGGAAATAATTGATACTATTTGGAACAAAAACATTTATAGTTTTGGATTCTTTTTTATATGGTACATATTATCATAGGATAGAGCCCAAATGGCGTGATTTGTTAGTTATAACCGATTTATCCCATGATGATTTATTACATTGATATATTGTCACATTTTTATATTATTGTTTATCCATTGTTGGGTTTTCTTATTATTTCATGATTTACTTTATTCTTTAAATATTCCTTGATTTTTTGAATATGGTATGAATTTCTGGAAGTTAATTTTTTTTAATAGGGTTTGGATTAAGAAAAATCCTTATAAACTATATTTTTTTTAAAGATAGATTTTTCACATTCTTGATATTATAACTTATATATATTATTTAGTGGTCTCTTATGGGGCTCTTTTACTGCACCCTAATTTTCCATTGGGTATTATTAGATGTAGTTTTTCATGACTTAGGTAAAGGTATGAGAATCATATAGAAATTGAGTTCTCTTATTGTTCATCAACTTCATAGTGGGATAATTTGGTTGTGGCAGATGCCCACATGAATAGTCTATTAGTATGTTCTTTTTTAACATTCTAGTTTTTCCTCTTAATATTTTTATTTTATTTATCATAGATATTTAAACCTTTCCTCGACTCTGAAATTTTATGTTTCTTCAGTTTTACATGATAATTGTTGTTATTTTTTTACATCACACCATGTGATAGACCATTTAGGGAGGCTTTTCTTCTAGAACCGTATGGGTTTGTTACAAACAGCTATAAGAGGGAATGCCTATATTGAAGTGTTTTGACACTTATTAGGTGTGGTTAAATGTTTTGGTAGATCAGTGTTAGGACCATTATAATTTGGATAGTATGCTAGGAAAATGGGCCCAGCTAGCACAATTTCCTGCCATCATCCATGTTACAATGTAATGTCAGAGATTTATAACAAGTATGTGTCATGGTGGATAAGATTGATTGAATGAACTAGATATGGATTCATTTGAATATGAATGTTCCTTATTTTTATGTGTCTATTTAAATAATATTCACAGATTCTATAAATTAATTTTATTTTAAATAATTTATATAGATACCTATAGTTGGTCTTATGATCATTGAATTCTTCTAGTGATAGATTGGTTTTTCTCCCGTGATTATTAGAAAATTACCCATAGATGATATCATCCAAATATTATCAAGGAATCTATGTGAAATTATCCACATATGAATCCACCATAGGACCCTTCTATAGTAGAATATCTAAATGATCAATACTATAGGAATTCGAGGTTTTGGGAACCTAGGATGGGTAGTGGATCACAAATTAGAATTTACCAAGAAGAATTCACCTATCCTATGAGGTAACAAATGATCCTAGGAACTTTATGAATGGATTCAGAAAATTGAGATGAGCTTAAAATTTTTGAAGACTCATGAGTAATCTAAGGTGAGGTTTTTCATATACATGCTTGAGGGACCAGAATGGAGATGGTGGGACTCTATTGTGAAAGCTTAGATTCATAAGGATATCACTAGGGTATCATTAATGAAAATATTGAACTGGTAGTCGTAGAATGATACCCTATGAAGGGAAAAGACCATGTAATTATTAACATTAGATTATAGAAAACTTACCATTCTAGACTATTCCATCTATTTTGCCGAGTTGTGGAAATTTTCAGCAGAGCTAGTTAGTACTGATTACCTAATGTCTTTGAGGATTGATGATATTTTTTCAATAATGATTCTCATGTGACTTATTACAATACCCCAAGGTTTTAAAAATAAATTAAAATGAATGAATCTTTGTTTTAAGTAGATATTTATAATTAGACTTTAAATATAATTTTATCGCTTCTATGATTTTAATTTCAAAAAAGGCCATCTACGGTTTTGATTGTATGTTATTTGGAGTCTGATAGAACCAACTTGATTTTTAGTGAATAGTAACATAACCTTATGAATAGTAATATGAATAGTAATATGAACCTAATGAATATTAAATTTTATTATTATTTTATTTGTCTTAAGGATTTAAGATAATGAAATAGTGATTAATTTTTCAAGGTGATATAAAATGAGTTATACTTATAAAATGTTAATTTTTGAATAAAGTATTATTTTATTTAAAAATTAAATTAATAATATTTAGAAAATTATTTTCCCAAAAATGGAGTTCATTTTTGAATTCCTCCAATCAAATAATAGTTCGGGTGAATTTTTTGGATTTTTCTAAAATTCTTGAATTTTTGATGAATTGTAAAATACGATAAATTACGATAAATTATAAATACTTGTTTTACTGCATGATAGGTGATGCAAGACTGATTTAAGCACACTTTTTTCAAACTCTTATGCACTTATTACTATTTAGGGTCACATAAATCAAGACTATTCAAAGTCTTGTGCAAAAATATTAAACCAATGATTAAAATAATGTAAAACCTCTCCTCTCCTCCACTATAAATACCACCCTCACCCCCTCTTCCTCTCACATTTATAAAGCCTTGATAATTTTATAAGTTTTTTCACAATATACTTCTCAAGGATCTTACCCCACATCCAAGACCTATTTGTCTCACCAAAAGGATAAAACCAAAGACCTTAAAGAGGATCTCAAGGAGAAGGGATCAAGCGGTAAAAATCCTCTTTCTTATTCTTGTGTTTTCTTTTCAATTCATTTTATTTTCTTATACTCTCTTCTCTTAAAATTATCCAAGATTAATTAAATCTATATAAACTTATATATTATGTATTTTATAATGTTTATGGAAAAAAGTCATCACCTTACTTCATCTGCTTCCCCTTTTATAAAGACACCGTTCGTGATGTGTCATTTACCAAAATCTTGGACGATGTGTTTGCAATTTCCAATACTTCCTTCAAAACTATTTGTAAAAAAAAATTTACGGTTGAAAAATAATTTAAATTTTATTATGTAACCACTTTTATGTTTTGTAATAAACTTTTTTTTATAATATTTATTTGTATAATGAAACAAGTTCACGATTATTGTGGAACTGCAAAAAATGTTCTAAACAAATATCATTAATGTTTTATCTAATGAATCATCATCATATGTGATAAAAAAATGATTTGTGGTCTTATTAAATATTATGGAGCCATTTTAATACCATTTCATTACACTTATAGATTTTTAATTCCATATGACAAGAAAAAAACACAAACCGGCCACGGTAATCATGTAAAAAACTCACCTGAAACAATGTAAAGTACAAAATATTATTAATTAATTTATGGAATGATGTTATTAAATGATTTTATAAGGTGTTAAAAAAATGAATATGTTTCTTTAAGATATTAATAACACTCTTTTAACCACTATACAATAGGTTTAAATAAGTTTTGGGTAAGACAAACCCAAGATAAAGGAATTCTTAACCCTATTTCTATTCTTTAGGTTAACCTTCTACATCATCATTTACGTGGTATTAAAATTGTTTTTTTGTGATGAATTTTTTTATATTATGTTTAATTATGTGTATTTATAGTGTATATACATATTCCATCCACTATATTATCTATCACTTCAATTATATGATATTAGTAAGGGGATTTTCGTAAAAAATCATCTTTTAATAATTCTTTTTTACAAAATTAAGAAGTACTATTTTTATGTAATTATTCATGTTGTATGATTATTTTCCAGTTCATGGGATTTCGTTATGATGAAGGGTGATACCTATATATCCCTAAAATTCATTGGGTATGTGTCTGTCGGAGGTTAGATGTAGGTTTACTCCATGTGTAACTGTGATGGTTACACCATAAAGTAGCCATGAGGGTTACATTGTAAGGTAGTCGTGAGGGTTACCAAACATAACGTAGACGTGATGGTTAAAAAACTAAGTATTTAATGCCCCAAGCTACCATTATGGTCCTATTTATGTTCTTTATGTTTTGTGGAAATCTCGTTGAAATCTGTTGTTTCACAAATAAAGTATATATGGGTGAGAAGTATGTCTTTATGAAAATGGTTACATGTATTCATGGAACAATTATTTATTTCCTTATTTATATATCCCTTACTATTTTTTGTGATCATCCCATGTTTTTAATTGATTCTCACAAGTTGTAAGAATCTTAAAGATAAAGAAGGAAACCAAGTTAAATGTAATAAATATTCATCAAAGAAATCATGTTTTATTTGAAAAGTTTTATATTTTGGAAGAAATGGATAGTGTTTTTGTTGTGTCTAGTATGTGTTAAATATGAAATGTAATGTATCTTTTATGTCTTAAATATATAAAACTCTAATCTATAAAATATATTCAATTTGAAATGAAGTTATTTATTGACTAAAATTCAGGTTTATGTATTGTTATATGAATGGGTCCTTATAGTTCATATCAGATGATGGTTTAAATAACTTTAGAGGTAAGGATAATGTTAATAGAATAACATAAAAGAAGTTTACTCTATGGTTAATCTAAAATGAAATATAATTTAGATATTAAAATGATTCTTAAACTAAGATATGTTTGTTCAAAATGGTATTCTGTAGAAGAAATAGGGAAGCTGAAGTGGATAGTCACCGACATAACGATATCCTTCCGAATCTACAGCTTGAAATGGAAGGGATTGTTACCAAGTAGTTTGTGATAGTAAAAAATCAGCTAATATAGACAATTAATGTCAGTGTAATCCACTAAAGGTAACAACCAGAGGTACGACAAATGAACATAACTATAGTAGATCATTTTATGAGAAAACACCCTCATGTTTTCAATGGATCTTCTGACCTAGTAGCCACTGAAGGATGGATTAAATCCCTTGAAAAGATATTCGATGTTATGGGATGTTCGGATAACAAAAATGTAAGTCTATCCATTTATTTTTTTAATGTGAAGATAATTAGTGGCGGTCATTGTTTAATAATATCAGGGATAGAGAGGAGATTGATGCATTAGAGTGGGATGAATTTGAAAGTATTTTCCTTGAACAATATTATCCAAAGGTGGTTTTACTTATGATAGAGAAGAAATTATTTAAATTGAAGTAGAAGGAGGAAGATTCAGTGGACATGTATGAAGATAATTTCACCTGATGAGGGAGGTATGATCCAAATCTTATTCAGAATATTGATAGAAAAGTCAACCATTTTTACTCAGGATTGACACTAAGGTATAAACAGGAATTGACCTCCCATGAATTCAAAAGTTATGAGAAACTTGTCTGATGTGCTGAGAGGAAAGATATAGAGTTTATTGATGATCACATGAACTTTGAAAATAAAGATAAGAAGAGGTTCAGATATAAATCGATGGGTAAGAATAAATCAGTTAAATCTTAGGGTAAGAAAGTCTAGTTTCCAGTTTGTGAAAAGTGTGGAAAAAGGAACCCAGGGGAATGCCTTACCAAATATTGGAAGTTTTTTCGATGTGGTATTTTTAGAAATTTAGAATGATATTATAAAGAAAATTATACTAAGACTAATCTTGTTAAGAAAACTATAAGGTGTCTTAAATGTAGTGAGATGGGTCATTATGAAAATGCATGCACAAAGAGAGATCCGAATGATGAAAATAAGCCAAATTATAAGTAGAAAGTTGTAGTGATATTCTTTGTGAAAATCTCACCAGATGTATGGACGTCCAATGAAGTGGTATTAGGTAATTTATTTTATTAATCATATTTTTCTAAAGTCTTATTTGATATGGGATCTACACATTCCTTTATTTATAAGGAATTTTCTGGTAAATTGGAAATATCACCTCAAAAAATGAGGCATGAACTAATTGTTAAAACGCAATGGGGAAATTTTATATAAAAAAATCATTTTAAGAATATTACTTTTATTATCTGTGAAAATAATTTACCTAAAAACATTATTGTTTTTACCTAATTAGATTTTGATGTTATTTTGGGAATGGATTGGCTTTCTATTTATCATGCTAAGATTAACTGTAGAGATAAATAATTTGTTTGTCAGAGAGTTATAGTTTTTATACAAGAAAAATCCCTTACAATTAATAACATATAAAGAAGTTGAGAAATAGTTGAAATATGGGAATTAATGATATCTTCATCATATTGTTGAAAACAAGGTAGCTGTTGAGATTAATGATGTTCTGATAGTAAATGAATACCTTGATGTTTTTTTGATTGGTTACCCGATTACATACCAGATCAGGAATTCAACTTCACAATTGACTTAGTTCCTGGTGCTAAGAAAATTTCAAAACTCCCATATCAAATGGCTCAAATATAACTTATTGAATTAAAAAATCAATTGTAGGAATTTCTTAATAAAGGCTTCATTTGTCCTAGCACTTTACTATGGGGTGATCCAATTTTGTTCATTAAAAAGAAATATGGTTCCCTAAGACATTGAATTGATTTTAGAGACTTTAATAACATCGATGTTAAAAAAAGTATCCTTTTCCTCATATCAATGATTTGTTTGATTAACACTAGGCGAAACTGTATTTTTTGAAGGCTTGCCTAAGGTCGGGGTACCATCAGTTGAAAGTAAAAGAAGAATACATCCAAAAGACTGTGTTCCACAATAGATATAGGCATTATGATTTTTTATGTTTTTTGGATTAAATAATTCACCTGTTTTTTCATGAATTTGATGAATATAATATTTCATGATTTTATGGAGAAGTTTTTGGTTTTATTTATTGATGACATTCTTGGGTTTTTTAAATGTAAATAGGATGATGAATAACATCTAAGGGTTTTTTTCAAACCTTAAAGGAAAAGAAACTGTATAGAAAATTCAACAAGTGTTATTTTTGGTTGAAAATGATTTCTTTTCATGGGAAAATTGTAAATAAGTATGTAATAATAGATGATCATACCAAAAAAAGTGGTTGATTAATGTCCAAGGCCTAAAAAGGTTACAAATATTCTTATTTTTCTTATAATTTTATTTTATTAACGATGGTTTTCTAAAAACTTATCATGGTTATCGAGACATAAAATTATTTTTACAGGAAAAGGGGTTAAATTTGTTGGGATATAATAATGTTATGTTTTCTTTAGGAATTGAAGAAGAGATTGGTGAATTTTCTAGTTTGGTACTAGCCTTCCTGAAATGGTGAGTTTTTCTTCTACAGTGATGCTTCATTGAAGGAACATGGTTTTGTTTAGATGTATAATGATTATGTAATTGCTTATGATTCAAGGAAACTAAAAACCCATGTGTTAAATTATCCCACACATGATTTATAATTTTTACCTAATGTTTTTTCTTTGAAAATTTGGAGGCATAATTTATATGGAGCCAAATGTCAAATATATACTGACCAAAAAAGTATGAAGTATATATTCAATACGAAGGAATTTAACATGAGGTAGAGAATATGGATGTAATTGATAAGATATTGTGATTACACAATCAATTTCCATCCTAGAAAATAAAAAAAACTTGGGGATTCCATGAGTTGAAAACATTATGCATCATTAACCATGTTACAGTCATAACATGATCACTTGATTAATGATTTGATGAATTTTTTCTTAGAAGTTATTGTTGTAAGAAATATATCTGTTTTATTTCAGGTTTAAGTGATATCATGATTATCAGACATAATTAAGAAAGTGCAGAATGAAGACCATGAGCTATAGAAAAAGGTATAATTAGCTAAAACGGGCAATTTTACGGAATTTATCCTTGCTAAATATTGTGTTTCGAGATTTGGAAAAGGATTGTTTGTGCCTTGTGATTTCTAGTTGAAGAAATATTTATTTTGTGAAGCTCGTAGTTCTCTATTTTTATTTCATCCAGGTAGTAATAAGATGTACAGATACATTCAGAAGTATTACTGCTGGAATGGAATGAAAAGAGATATTGCAGATTTTACCATGAAATGTTTGAAATGTCAATAGGTTAAAGTAGAAAGGCAGTTACTGAAGGGGATGCTTTATAATTTTCTAGTGCCAGAGTCGAAATGGGGAAATATATCCAAGGAATTCATTGTAGGACTACCAAATACTTATCGAGGTAACAATGCAATATGGGTTATTGTTGACCGACTGAATAAATATGCATATTTCCATTCTATTAGAGATGCAATGTCTTTGGATCAAATTTCTCGACTATACCTCAAAGATATTGTTTGGATACATGTATTTTATATTTATAATGTATCTGACTGGGATCCCATGTTCACTTCTAATTTTTGGAAGGGCCTTCAGAAGTCGTTGGGCATAAAAATAAAATTTAGTACAAATTTTCATCCTCAATCAGATGGGTAGTTAGAACGAACAATTCAAACTTTAGAGGATATTTATAGATATTCTCAAATGGACTACCAGGGAACTTGGGATCAATATATTTCTTTATTTGAGTTTTCTTATAATAATATTTTTCATTCTAGTATTCAGATGGAACCTTTTGAGGCATTTTATGGGAAGTGGTTTCAAAATAAAACATTTTTGGATGAATCTCGGAAGAGGAAGTCAACGAGACCATAATTAGTATAAAAAGTGGATGAGAAAGTGAGGATGATCTAGTAATACCTGAGGTCATCGTAGAGTAGGCAAAATTGTTTTTCAGACAACAGGAGGAAAGACATTTCTTCTGTGGATGGTGATCTTATTTTTCTTAGAATCCCACCATGGAAAAGTGTTATGAGTTTTGGTAAGAAATGAAAGCTAATTCAATAGTTCATTGGACCTTATGAAATTCTGGAGAAAGTTGGAAAATTCTCCTATCAAGTAGTTTTTCTTATGAGTTTATCTCAGGTACATAATGTTTTTCATGTTTCATTATTGAGAAATTATGTGCTAGATTCATCTCATGTCTTGAGCCAAGAAGCAGTTTAGTTGGAATAGAACCTTTTATATGAAGAAAAACCAATTTAGATTCTTGATCAAAGAGAAATAGTATTGAAAAGTATGGTAATCCACATGGTAATGGTTTTTTGGATAAACAATATGGTTGAATAATCAACATGGGAATCTGAAAATGCTATGAGGGAAAGATACCCTCACTTGTTTAATAAGAAAATAAAATTACGATGACCCAATTTATTGAAGGTGGGGAGAATGTGATAACCTATGGTTTTAAAAATAAATTGAAATTCAAAAATCTTTTTTTAATTAGATATTTATTACAAGGCTTTAAACAAATTTTTTTGGCTTCTATGATTTGAATTTCAAAAGACGGTCATCGATGGTTTTGATCAGTAAGTTATTTGGAGTCTGATCGAACCAAATTTATTTTTAGTGAAAATTAACATACCCTTATATATTTTAATATGAATAGTAATATGACCCTAATGAATATTATATTGTATTCTTATTTTATTTTCTTAAGGCTTTAAGATAATGACATCGTGATTAATTTTTTAAGGTGATATAAAATGAGTTATAGTTTAAAAGTTGTTAATTTTTGAATAAAGTAGGATTTTATTTAAAAATTAAGTTAATAATATTTAGAAAAATATTTTCAAAAAATTATGTTCATTTTTTAATTATATATGTCATAAAAAGGTTAGGGAAATTTTTTGGTGTTTTTCTGAAATTCATGTTTTTTTTATTATTAGTAAAATATGATAAATTATGATAAATGGTAAATAATTGTTTTACTAGATCATAAGTGATTAAAAGATTATGTAATCAAACTTGGTTATAAATCACATGTACTTATTACAATTTGGGGTCACATTAATCAATACTATTCATAGTCTTCAGCAAAAATATAAGACTAATGATTTGAATAATGTAAAACGCCTCCCCTCCTCCAATTTAAATACCACCCTCACTCCTATTCCTATCACACATATCAAGCTTTGATAATTGTATATTTTCTACCATATCTCATTTACAAGTCTCTTAAACACTTCAATGACCAGATGGTCTCATCAAAAGGCTAAAACTAAAGGCCTTAAGGAGGATCTAAAGGAGAAGAGATCAAGAGGTAAAAATCCTCTTTCTTATTCTTGTGTTTCCTTTTCAATTCCTTTTATTTTCTTATAATCTACTCTAGTCACCTTATCCAAGATGAATGAATGATATAGAATCTTATATATTCTGTATGTTATCATGTTTATGGAAAAAATTCCATAACTTACTTCATCTCCTCACCATCTTATAAAGACACCGTTCGTGATGTGTCATTTACCAAAATCATGGATGATGTATTTTCAATTTCTATTACATACTTAACATATATTTGTAAAAATATTTTAAGGGTTAAAAAAGAATGTAATTTTTATTATGTAAACTCTTTTATGTTCTAGAATTATCTATTATGCATAACATTAATTTATATAATGAAATAAGGTCATGATTATCGAGGAACCACAAAAAATGATCTAAGCAAATATCATTAATGTTTTATTGAATGAATTGTCATCATATATGATAGAAAATGATTTCTGGTAACATTAAATATTATAGAAAAATATGAATACAATTTCATCACACTTATGGAATTTTATATCCATATGAAAAGAAAATCAAATACAAACTGGCCATGGAATTCATGTAAAGAACTCACCCGAAACAATGTAAAGAACAAAATATTATTAATTAATGGATGGAATGATGTTAAAAAATGATCATATAAGGTGGTATAAACATTAATATGATTTTATAAGATATTAATAACACTCTTTTAACCATTATACATGAATTTTAAATTATTTTTATGTAAGACAAACCCGAGGTAAGGGAATTCTTAACCCAATTTTCATTCTTTGGGTTAACCTTCTACTTTATTATTTAAATTATATTAAAATTATTTATGTGATTAATTTTGTTTATATTATGTTTAATTATATATATATTATATACATATTCAATGCACTCTATTAAGTTACACTTCAATTATATGATATTGGTAAGGGGTTTTCTTTTAAAATCCTCTTTTAACACTTTTGATTTACATAATTCAAATACAATGTTTTTATGAAATTATTCCTATTGTATGATTATATTTTGGTTCTCAAAAATTTTTTATGATGAAGGGTGGGACCTATATCCACCTCTAATTCATTGGGTATGTGTATGTTGGTGGTCTTCCATATGGTTACTCCGTGTGTAACTGTGATGATTACACCATAAGGTAGCTGTGAGGGTTACATTGTAAGGTAGCCATGAGGGTTATAAATCATAAGTTAGGCATGATGTATTGAAAAATAATTAATTAATGAACCAAGATACCTTTATGGTATAATTTATGTTCTTTATGTTTTTTTGAAATCTCGTGGAAATACCATGTTTCACAAAGTAAGTATATATGGGTTCGAAGTATGTCTTTGTAAAAATGTATACATGTATTCATGGAATAATGTTTTCATTCCTTCTTTATATATCCCTTATAAAGAATTTTTTTCTCATCCCATGTTTTTAAATTATTTTCATAGGTTATAAGATTTTATAATACAAATAAGGAATCTAAGTTATATGTAACAAATATTATTCATTGAAATCATGTTTTATTTGAAAAGATTAATATTTTGGAACAAATGGATACTATTGTTTTGGTGTCCACTATGTATAAATGTGGAAAGTTATGTATGTATTATGTCTTAAATATCTAAAACTCTAGACTAAAAAAGATCCTTAATGTGAAAGGAAGTGAGTTATTGAATAAAATTAAAGTTAATGTAATGTAATAAGGTTGGGTCCTTATACATAGGAACATTGTGTATGTACTTGACACATAGTATTTGGAAAAGACTAACATATAAGGACTAATGATATTGGGAGGTGATTTTGTTGGTACTGATGTTAGCTAGGGTGTATCTTCTTCCAAAATTGGATGTGAAAAAGAAGCAATTTTTCTTCAGAACCAGTTTTGGGGGAATTTTTAGGACAAAAACACGTTATTTTAAGGAAATTCTTGAGGCATGTTCGAAAAAATACTAATTATATAAAGGCTCCCAATATTTTTCATCATTTTAGAAAATATATCCATATGAAACGTTTTTGTGAATGGATGAGCTAAGGCAGCAAGGCTGGATCAACTCTCACTAAGGGTTCATATGTGAATATAAAAGATTGGAATGGTAGTGGGTGTTATCCTTAGGATATAGGGGAAATTCATGTGGCTATGTAGGATAAGGGAGGATATGATACTAGACATATTCACCTGGTGGAATTTGAAATAGAGGAATCTGAAGCAGGGAAAGCTACAGTTAGAGGTACAATGTTTATTTTATCTTTTATTATTATAGCTCTATTTTAATAGGTGATACACATTATTTTATTTCATCAATGATAGTATATGTGTTGGGGTTGTGTTTACATCACATGGAGTTCTTATTGGATCCTTCCAAGCCTTCGGGAAAGAGTTAAAATAATTATTTCATGTTTCTAGTATATCGAGTGACGATTTTAGACCAAGAGGTGGGGTGGGAATTCTTGGTGCATGATCTTTAAATATTAAACCTGAATATTGGCATGGATAGGATGTTCAATGATAAGAATCAGACTGATTATTGTCACCATTGAGTTTACTTTCTCTCGCCTGATGAAAAAACTTATGTCTTTCAGGGTGAGTGGGATTTCAGGTCTGGGAGATATGGTCTTGTTGTTCCATACACTTCAGTGATACCATGACATTTTCTGGATTTGTACCTCGATCCCATTATTCAACGTTTGAGAAGATCACTTCCTAAAGTGGCATGTATGTATACCAAGGACTCTCGGGAGGATTTCTCTAGTTCAACACCATAGATTTTGGTGGATTTTACAATATAATATATACCTAGTAGGATGCCCATTTATTTTCCATATTATAATTTGGAACCAAATGAGTTGGTAGAAAATATATTCTAGCTTATAGATCTCAAGGATATGTGATTTATTCAACCATGCATGTCACCATGGAATTTTATAACCCTCTTTTCTATAAAGTCAATCAAGAGCCTCTCACTTTTTATTGATCAATGAAAGTTAAATCAGGTTTCTATAAGTAATAAATAAATTTTACCTAAAATTAATGCACATTTTGTTTAGTTTATAGGGTGTTATTGGTTTTCAAAGATATAACTTTGATCAAGGTAAAATCATTTAAGAGTCCAAGAAGTGGATATTCCTATGAAAATAATAATGAAATCTTATGGGAATTTAGAGTAAATAGTTATTCCATTTGGTCTCACTAACACTCCAATTTTTTTTTATAATTGATTAATAAGACCGTTCATCAGATCTTGGAATATTTTTGTTTCGTTCATGGTTGATATTTTGGTTTAATCCAAGGAGGAGGGTCACATGGACCATTTGGATATCGTCTTTCATTATTTGAGGTAACATCATATTTATGGTACTTTTGAAATATGATTTTTTGATTCAATAAGTAATATTTTTATTGAATTGTATATATGAAAGGAATTTATCAGTGGATCCTGAAAATGTATAGTCAATTATGTCCTAGTAACAACCTAGAACTGTGTTTTAGATCTGAATATTATTACATCTTTCTGGTAATTATAGGTGGTTTGTTAAAAAATTCTCCATGATTTCATCTCTGATGACAACTTTAACCCATAAGGTTATAAATTTTAGTGGAAGAGAAAATGTTTGGGATCATTTGATGAACTGATGGTGTGATTGACTTCAGCTCCAATTTTGATTCTTCAAAAACTAGGTTCAGGTTATGATGTTTTTGTCAATGCGTCTATAACGTGATTGAGGTGTGTCTTTATATAGGGGATATAAGTATTATCCTATGAATCTCACTAGTTATTCCCTCATTAACCAAACTAACCCACCTATAATATTTACATGGTAGTGGTTATGCATAAACTCAAAACAATGTGTCACTGCCCCCTTTGGGATAAGTTTACTATATATTCTCATAGTAAGATCCTATGTTATTTTTTAACTCATAGGAATTTGAACTTATGAAAAATACCCTGGGTGTATTATCTATAGACATTTGATTTTTATATTTCATATATTCATGGTAAAGGTAATGTGGTCAGTGATGTGATGAGACGGAAATTATTGACCCAAGAAATGATAGAATTAGTGTAAGAGAGGTATCTGATGAGTTTGTTTTCTAAGATGATCTTGGGAATGTAAGATGATCGCTAGAGTGTATATATTTTTTTGATGAAGGATGAATCATTATTTAAGGAGCAGGTTTATCTCAAGAAGATATCTTACCCCGAATTCTATTGCTTTAGTAAAAATCCTTTAGGGAACTGAGACCTTGGGCGAGTGGTTTCAGTCTCCCATTGATGGTTCATGTTTTCGAAATATATTGGTTGTTCTTTTTTCTCTAAGTAAGGAGTTTGTTGAATATGGTAAATATTATTATTAGTTTATAAAAACATGTACTACAAAGTTGTATCATTATTTGATATGTCATTATTGGTGGCTAGGGATGAGATGGTCGATTAAAGATTTTATATCATGATATATTACTTATTAGTGAACTACAATGGAGAACCAGTGACCTGCTAGGTTATTAAATCCCTTACCCGTTGCATTATGATAATGCTATGCGATATAAATGTATTTAATTATATGATTACCATGAAATCCTTGTTGGAAGGATGGAATTGGGAGATCATTTATTGACTCTTGAAATCAACACATTTCATCTTTATCAAGGATATTAAAAAAGTGGAACAACTTGGTGACATCTATTTCCAAGGGATTTAATAACTTCATGGGGTTTCTTTTATGGATATTTCTGAAGGGAACCCAAGGTTCACATCTAGGTTTCAAAAAGGATTTCATGAGGTGAAGGGTTCGTAAATGATATTGAGAATATCATTTCATTGGAATATGGATGGGTAGATAGAGATGTCTATTTAGGTTCTTGAGTGTATTCTATGGGCTTATGTGCTTTATTTTGGTGGTTCATCGGAATTTTTTCCCTTCCTTTGAGTTTATATATAATAATATTTACTAGGACTAAATAAAAATGGATCCCTTTGAGGCTTTGTATGAGATGAAATTTATAGCTCCGTTGTGTTGGGGAGAGTAGGAAGGGTTATCATTTCTTAGGTCGAGTTTTATTTAAGAGCTGACAACAAGGATGAATTTGATATGGATGATATTTATCACAACAAAAATTCATCAGAAATATTATGTTGACTCTCCTCATTGGCCACTGAATTTGGAGGATGGTGTTCAGGTCATTATTTTATTTTTACCTTGATTGGGACATCTTTGAATTAGTAAACATGGTATGTTGGAACTGAATTTGGTGGACCTTTTGATATCATTGGATGACATGGAAATAAAACATATCAGTTGGACTTATTGTATTGTTTAAATTTTATCCATGGTGTGTTTCTTGTTTTCTAAATGAGGATATACTGACTGAATCCTTCCTATGTGATTGAATGGGAGGATGTTGATCTTGAACCTGTAACCATTGTGATTGAGAAACCGATTCTAAATATGTATAACTGAGGGAATGTTCTTCATGGTAAAATGTTTCCTTTGGTCAATGCACAGTGAATGTTTGGAAAAAATAGCCATGAGAAGTGGGATTTAGAATATATAATTATGTGGCAGTGGCCTTCAAATTTTGGGAATCTAGAATCTTGAGGACTTTTGGGGAATATAAATCATTTACACTTGGAATATTTTAACACCTCTTTGACTTTATTTAGGTATTATTTGATTCATGTTTTCATTTCCCCTTTTTTGTTTGGGTTTATTCCATGCTTATAAGGGATGTAGATCCTCTACTAATAAAAATATACTAATGCTTATGGATGAATTATTTTTTTGTATTAATATAATTTGGTTTAAATGTCTAATTGGATTTAGAGGGTTCTTCTTTGGTTCAAAAGTCCTCAATAGCATGTTCAATAATTTCATGCAGGAAATTACACTATGCAATACAAGATAGAAATACTAACATTGTGAATGGGTTACATAGAATGAACCTATTATAGGTAATATGTTATGACACTAGTTTAGAGTGTAAAAATTTATAAGTTGTGAAACCATTAAATATTGTAAAAATGTAGATTGGGGGTAATTTATCATGAAGCTATTAATTTTTAAATATATTTGTGATTTATATAAATTCAAATCATTAAAGGGGTTGATGATGTGGATTCCTCTAGTATAATAGTTTAATTTATGCTTCATGTCTGACTGTTTTGTTATATGACATCCAAGATTTTCCCTCGAACCCTAATGCAATTTTGGATGACTTTGGGTGATCTCCCTCTCTGCGGATTTCTCCATTCATAATTTAACTCCCATGGTGGTTGTTTCACACATATGTGACAACCAATCTTCTTAATTCTTAATTTTCTGTGGTGGTCATAGAAACAATGGTTTTTTTTATTTAGATCATAGTTATTTGGTGTTTTCTATTAACCTATTATAGTTTTCTATCCTTCGTTACCTTTCAAAGGTATTCTATTGGTTTCCAATCACCTTTATCAAATTCATCATGGTTTACATCATTATTTTGGTAGGTTTATCTATGAAAGTTGTTCAAAATATTCAATTTCTAGATGTTATTGTCTATTCAATTTGGTTATTTAATAAAAAGGAATTATTTGAAATTGGAAATGATTTATTAGAAAGTATTCAAAATTTTAAATGGGGTAGTAATTAAAAATGTATTTTCATTGATATTAAAATGTTTTATTATATGTGTTTACAAAATTTTATATGGTTTTAAAAATATATTTCCAGGAACCTTGGGTGAATCAGTAAATGGATATGTCACTTTAGTGTGCATGACACCACTAGATGTTTTATGACATGGACAAACAATTGATGGAGTCAATATCAGTTGGAACCAGCATATTCCTTTTTAGGCATAATTTATGTGTAGTATGTATTCCTATATGATATATCCCAAAATAATTTTCTCATTTAAACATGGTTTATGACATGATGGTTTATTTCATGGATATTTTATTACATGTTTTTTCAAAGGGTGCATCAATGGTTTGTCTTGCCTATGTTTTCCTATTTTCATTTATAATTAACATATTCCTAGTTTTAGAGAATAAATTATTGATTTATAGAATACAAATGGAATTTTTAAAAGTGGTTTTTTTTATATAAAATAATTACAAACTGGATTTTATTTTAAAACTAGAACATTAACGTTCTTGATATTAGAAATTGTATTGATTATTTGGTGGTAACCTACTGGGGTCTATTATCACACCATAATTTTTCATTTGGTAGGTTTTATATATTATTTTTAAGGACATAGGTAAAGGGAAGGGAATCATGTTTCATTCCGCATTCCCTTCTCACTCATCACCTTCATAGAGGGATAATATGGTGGTGACAAAGGGCCACATGGAGACTTGGTCAGTCTGGTATGATTTATCATTATGGTTTCACATGGTTGGATTCTATTTGTACGTATCATGGATATATATAATCCTTTCTTCCATGCAGAACATTTATTTTTCATTATAATTATATTATACATGTGGTTCTTTTATATCTCACCATGTGGTGTACCATTTAGGGTGCCTTTTGTAGTAGACCTGGGTTGGTATGTTAAAATTCAAGTGGATCCCAAGCAATGATCTTATGTCTTGTTATCATTTTATTAGAATATAAGTGTCGAATATCTCAAATCCCACATTCGCAAGTACTTATAAACATTATGATTACCTTTTTATAACATTTTTCTCACTAATGCCTATAGAGGTTTCATAGTGCTGATGAAGAATATATTCAATGAGTATTTTGATTCGTTCATGATGGTTTTTTTGAATAACATGATGGAGTAATGTAAAACCAAGGAAGAACAGGTGTTTCATTTGAGAGTTATTCTTAAAATTTTGAGACATCATTGACATTGGGATAAGATTTCCAAATAAAAAAAATTATTTAAAAAGTGATATTCTAGGGATAACATGGTTTTTGAACATGGGATTTTAGTTGAACCAAAATATGTGAGTCTTATTTTGAGATGCGAATAACTATTTAATATTATCAAGATTCTAAGATTATTGGGAATAATAGGGTATTAATGTTGGTTCTTTGAGTATTTTTCACTGATAAATACTTAGACGACATCTCTAGTTTAAAAATGACTAAAGTCTTATTGGGAATAGAATTTTCAAAATTCATTTGATTAATTGAAGAGAATTTTTTACTTCTTCTCTAGTGTTGACTCCTCCAAAAGCTGGGAAAGTCTATCTGTCCATTTTGGACTCATCGTGTTATTTTTTATCCCACATTATAATCCATGGTGATAACATTATGGTATATGGGTCCCAATAACATAGGTCACAAAATCAGAACTATCCTACTAAAGACCTGAAGCTCACATCTATGACTTATTCTCTTAAGAGTTAGTGTTATTACTATTTATTTAAACATGTTACTATTTATTCTTATCCCAATATCTCGATATATTTATTCTTATAAAAATATTTGAATCTATACTAGGTATGATGGAAAAAATTCCATGAATAAATTCATTTCAACCATTCATAAGCCTTGGGAATGTGAATCTTAGTTTTTTATTCTTTGAGTAGAAACCTTATGACCCCAACCCTATGGGAATATTTAAAAGATTTGAACATGATGTATCTATTTTATCTCACTCATTTGGCTATTGGTGGATGTGACGAATATTTTTCTAGAAAGTGTGTAGTAGACACCATATCTTATTGAGATGATTAGTCTAGAATAATAGCTTAATGATGAGTTCCACGGATTTAGGGACACACTTTTTAGTGTGGAGACTGTTAGAAAGTGGTCATTATATAATGAGGTTATCCTATTATTTTGGATCTAGTTCTACATAAATTTTAATATAAGAATAGTTTTATGGGGGTATTCAATAATTCCTAGTGTGCGGTACACTCTATAATGATGGTAAGTTTACTGGTATACAACGATGATTCTTGTGGACTAGTAAGAGATGAGATGTCCTAGACTTTTTTTCTCAGTATTATACCTGTCATCATGTCAAGGTCAAGTAGAAAAAATATTTGGTTTTCTTCATCCTATGCCTTTTCTGAATCTAATGTGGGATGATATTTTGATGGACTATGTGGTTTGGTATCCATGATCCCCTCTAGGGAAGAATAAAATATGGGTAGTGATCAACTAGATAAACAAATCTATTAAAATTATTCCTATTTAGAATCTAAGTAAGGAGGATTATATGGGACATCTTTATATACTGAAGGTTATCAGAATTCATGGAGTTCCATATTTTATTATTTCTCATAGGGATCTCTGATTCACGTCTCTATTTCAGAGAGGCCTCCAAGTGGTGTTGAGATCCAAGATTTTTTTTAGAATAACAAATCATACATAGATGGATAGATAGATAGATAGAATAAGCTATAATTTTTTTATGAAAAGGTATATGGTTATGTTCTCAACTTTTGTGTATCATGGAATGTGCACTTGGGACTAGTGGAGTTTTTAAATAATAACTATTACAAGTAATCCAATAATATGGAACAAATTTCAGCCTTATTTTTTTGACAAAGTAAATTTATATTGTGTTGGTTGGATATTAATTAATCTTTCATGGAGAGACTGAGTTTTTTCTAGGGGATAATGGTAATGAACCATTTAATTTATTAGAAATTGGGGACAACTCAAAAAGTTATAAATCCTATATTTATTTTTATTGACTCACTATGAAGTTTTTTGTTTGTAAGCATATGTTTTTGGAAGTTTCACATCATTTGGTTCACCAATTTATTGGGAAATATGGATCGCTATCTTTGAGACAAATGGTACAATTTATGGTTATTTATAAGAATGTAATTTTTTCATATAACATGTATTTTCCATCATATTAGATGTTTATTCATTACATGTTTCACATGTAGTAGATTAGAAATTGTCTCTTTGACCAATCTAATGAATTGAGCAAGGAGGAACATGAAGTGGGACCAAATTTATAAAAAACTGAGAATCCTATTTAGATTAACGAATTCTTATATATTGGTTCTTCATCAAAGGTTCATACATCATGTTTATGTTCTTCCCATGATGGATTTAAGAAGAATGTCACATGGAAGCTAGTTCCACTGAATAGGGAGTAATGTCATTATATCTTTTATCTGATTTCCTCATGATATGATTTATATTTGTAAAAGTGTGAACTATTTAAACATTGTTACCTATTGTTAACATATTTTAGGTACTTTTAACCATTTTCCTTAACTATATGTTTTCCATTTTTTTGAGTTTATTTGGAAACCATGTGGGTCATCCCAGAAAACCATGTTCCATATATTGTTTCCTAGAAGGGGGTTGATGATACTTAGTTCAAACCATGTTTTCTCCCTCTAAAACCATTTTTAATGGGAGAGTGGCAAGCATAAGTTAGGAACACAGTTGAAAATCACTATCACCAAAACATGCAATATTTCCTAGTAGACCAGGTGGATGTTCATGGTTTTTTAAGCCGTGTGTCTAAATGATTAAACCCAAACCACAAACCTAGTGAGGGTGATTGGGTATCCATATGATTATAGATAACCAAGTGTTATATCCTATGAAATAGTACGATGAGAAATTAATCCTCAATAATTTTTAATTGATTTCCTCTAACCACTAATTATAAATTATAATCTCTTCCAAATCAAACATAATTTCGACCTCTTTTTTATTTTCCAATTAAAGGTGATTTTTACACAATAAAATGACATTTTTATCTGATCGAAGTAAATTTATATGCATTTGGTTCCTCCTTCGTATGTGTAACCTCATTTATTGGATATTTTCCAATCATACTCTCCCACTTACATTTATCATTTTTAATTATATTGTTGTTGATGGATTGGAACCGTTAATTAATGAATAATAATTCTAGAGATTATTCACTAATATTTGTTTCCATCATCTCTCTAGGTTCTAGTTTTGGTGGTTGAATGATCATGTGACTAAAGGTTAGATATTTTATAATTGTTTCCTGAAAAATTGAATCCTTGATTTTTTGGTTGATTGAAAATAAAGCTTTTATTTATTTCCAAATCCAAAATTAAGAATATTTTTTTGTTCACTTCAAAATGGTATAAATTTTGAAAAAAAATCCTTTTAAATTTCATTGAATATATTAGGTGTATATGTTAAAAATATGGATTGATATGTATAGTGACTATATGAATTTATTTTATTTTGATGATTGAAAAAAATGTATTTAAATGAAATATGAGTTTGAAAGGCATAAACCTATATAAATCTTATTATTTTGTATTCTAGATCAAATCGAATATTCAATAATTAAATTTTGTATTTGAATAATGATTGATGAGTTGAAATGAAAAAATTATTTTCCTACTATTTATTAATCCATTGATTGAAATCACTTGTCTTTATAATAATTTAGTTTGTGATTAGGACAAAAATTCTAGATCTCTGATTCCCTTTAAATGTATTGATGATGAAAAATATAACTAAAAAATATTGGGCATGATATTTCCTAATGAGGTATTTATTGATTTTATCCAGATGGATAGAGAATTTGGGGTATGTGAATACATTGATTCATGATATATTTATTTTTTAGTACAATAATCAAATAGTCAGGGGCAAACAACCTTTTGTCATATGATTATTGTGATTTGTTTAAAATTAAATACTTTATTCCATAATTTATTGAACTAAATTATTCATATCTTTATATTTTATAAAAATATTCATTTGATCATTTTTGATATAATTTCTAGATACTTAATTTTAAATCTTGTTTTAGTAAAACTATGAAAATGATTTTCCTCGGATTATTTTTATGTAAATTGAAGTGTAATTGGTTAATTTATAATGGATGTTCTTATTTAACATTTGATGATATCACATTGTGGTATTTTTCTCATAGCATACAATTTTGTTATCTCATTTTATTATTATTTAACTACCGAACCAGGAAAATGGACCGTGCCTCATGGTTGTGGTGGGTGTTGTTGATTAGTGGGACCATGGGTGATGGTGGTGATTGGTAGAGAAATGATCCACCCATTACACTGTGGTTTATAAGACATTTTATTCACTTATTTTTGTGTTTTTTACTGGATTATATACCATTTTGGGATTTTTACTAGCCAACTTAGGATATTTTATTCTGATTGAGGTGTGATTGGAATATTTAATATTCCATGATTTTTCTTCTAACATTTTATATTAATTAGTAGTAATTGGGGATATATAATTCCTTTTTGTTTTTTTTAATGCCAAAGTTCTAGTCCCTAAAGTATAGGGATTGTGAAATTCCATTGGGTTATTTGAGTAATGGTTTGTATTACAAGGTACTCGTGTATTCATGTTGGTATGTGACAATAAATCTGTAATACAAAATATGAAATCATTTTTCTAATAATTTCAAAATCCAACATTTATTGTTAATGTTAGACCTATTAATATGGTTGATTACTTAAATCATTCATCCAAGATTAATAGTATTCATGAAGAATTAAGTCAATTTAAAAAAAAGAAATTTTGTAATTTTGTTGAATTACCATTTTTTTGAATAATTGTATTATTCATAATATACATGATAATTTTTGAAACATATTTAATATAAAATCAAGACTATAGGCTCATGTTAATTCTCTGTAACAGGTAACTGACATTAATGATTCACTTGATCATGTCTTTAGGATATAGGCTCTATAGATTTTATAAAAATTTTATTATTTAAAAAATATCTATTTTTATTCAAATTGATATATAGTTTTTATTTTAAATATAATAATTTTTAAGGAAGTATTTGTTAAACTACCCAAAATATATTAAAATGAAAAACATCCATTTTATTTTTTTAACATAATAAAGAATAATTTGGCCATAAGAATTATTCTAGATCTAGGTATGATATTCTAAATCAATTATTATTGAAATATAATTTTTCTAAAGGAATGAGAGATCCAACAATGTTTATAAAGAATATTTTTACTGATATATTCTTTATATATTTACATGTTGGTGATATAACATTTTATTCTATAAATGATTTATTTCTTATTGATTTTTATAAATTTATAACTTATTATTTTGACATGATTTTAATGGAATAGGTAAAATATATTCAATGTTTTAAAATTAATCAATGAAAAGATGATATTTTATGAAATTATTCAATTAATACAAATAATTTTTTCAAAAAAATTATCCTTGATTAATTCTAATCTATTAAAACGCCGATGAGTACAAATTCAAAATTGGATTTGGATGAATCATGAAACTGGGTTAATGATAATTATATAGAGGATTTATAGGAATCCTACACTATTTGATTGAATACAGATCTAATAAAATATTTTTATTTAATTATTTTTTTAATGTTTTAGCTGAATTTTAAGCAAAGTTGTCCTAAATCAGTTAATAGAGCTATTATATATATCAAAGGAACTATAAGTAGTGGAATATTTTATTCAAATTATAATATTTTTTATCTAATATCATATTCAGAATCTGATTTTAGTTTTTCTAGGATTTATTATAAAATACTAATAGGTGTATTTAATTTTCACTATTTGAATTTACTTTAACTGAGTTCAAAGAAAAATAGTTCAGTTTCATTATCTATAATAGAGACATAATATATTCTTCATAATAATTTTTATTATTAATGTTTTTGGATTAATCATACAATATGAGATTTTATTATTAGTCTTGAAAAAATTACTTTATATTATGATAAATATATTTTTATTTTAATTTATAAAATTCATTAGATCACTCTAAAAAAGTATATAATGACATTCGATTCTATTTTATGTAATAATGTGAAAAAATGTGATATTTGATTATAGTTTTTTCATTCTGAAAAACTAATTGCTAACATGTTTACTAAATCATAATAGTCTATAATACATAATAAACAGATATTAGATCTTGGTATGTTAAAAGAATAATATATAAAAAAATTAATTTTTTTAACTATACGTTAAAACCTAGATAATTTTTTTATAAACATGCATATTATTTAAATTTTATTAATTGTTTTATATTTATGTGAATATTATATTTTATATATTGATTTATAATGAGATATTTTTATTCCTTTTATGAAAATGTATTTATAAATGTTTATAATTATAGGGGGAATGTTTTTACTTAAAAAAATATTTTCTATTAACTAAATTTTAAATGGGGGATAAGATTGGGAGGATGATTTTGAATTAAAGTAAAAGATCAATTTTATAATTTAGAAATGAGTTATATTGTGATCATTTAAACTTTATTGGAACAATTTAATTAATGATTTGTGTTTTTTTAATTTTAATCACCTCATAGTAATTATATTTTAAATTGTATAATATATATATATATTAATTGAAATGATGTTGGTTAAATTTATAAATCATATGCGTTAAATTTTTTACTGTGATTATACGTGTTTCTTTGTTTTATTAAATTTTTATTCATTAAATTTTAATGATTTTAATATTATATATTATTTTGATTTCATTTTTTTTATAGAAACCCATTTTTAATATAATGTGTACTTGTAAAACAAAATTTTGATCCTTGAATATGGTTAACTCCATCACATTGTAAAATTATCCATGAAATTTCATTTATCAAGTAACAGAAACCTCGATCTTCTATATGATGGGTAAAGGAAATTTCTTGATTTTGAACCTCTTATGAGGATACGAGTAGTGTTTATTATGGGTAAAAAAGTTTTCAATATGATTTTTATGGGTATCGTCCCCATTATGTATGGTTAAAATCATTGTATAATTGTATTCATCATATCACATAAGGATACCGACAAGTATCCATATCCCGTGTAAGGGTAACCATTGTAAGGGTACCAATGATGCTACATAAGGAGAATATAAAGTTTCCATTAATCATGTAAGGGTAACCTTAGTAAGAGTAATTTGAATAAGGGTTAATAATTTCCCATAAAATGTATAAAGGGTTTCTCATTTATCACATCTGTGTATATATATACCTAAATAAATTCATAGTCGATAACATCTTTATCATATTAGTAACTTCATAAAGTTATAACCAATCTTTATTGGCAGTACCACTCACCAATGATAGTATCACACTAATCAATAGTAATGGTTGAATGTATACATGTTTTATATGTAGAAAAACCATAACTGTAGAATGTTTATTTATTCTGGGGGAATCACAAAAAAATTGTAGATGTATGTTTTTTTATAGTGGTTGAAAAATAGTTATGGTATCAAGTACATTTTTTTCTAGATGAAGAATGGTCCCAATGGTAGAAGAACTTTACCTTTAATGGTAGAAAAATATTAACAATAGTAGAAATACAAGTGGTAGAATATCCTCTATTCCTATGGTAGTGCTAAATAAATCATCTACCATTATTTAAAAAAATATAACTTCTTCTATTAGTTATAAAATGTTCAATCATTACAAAATATCACAAATTGAACTAGTATTTTTTAATTATTTCATTATATATAGATTTTTTAAATGATTATTTTAGTTTATTATCTATTTATGTTTCTATAAAAATATATGTAGATATTTGATTAAATATTTTGGGTATAAATCAATTACATGACCAAACATGATATATTTATGTAATAATGCAATGTTTTGGTAATTTTTTGTGGTTTCAATAAAATTTATGTGAATTAAATTTATTTTAACTATTTTATTCCATTGAAAATAATTTAATAATTTCACAACTATATTATTATTTTTATTAAAATATTTTTATTTCATAATGATTTATATAAATTATTTCTAAACATTTGTGGGAGTTTTTTTTACAATTTTACTTATTTAGAAATCATTTATATAATCTACCAAGAAGATTGGATGGTTATTTGTTGTGTTCATTGAAGTTAATAGGTAAGGAAAAAAATTATTTGAATAAACATGTTTTTTAAATAGTTAATAGTGTGTTTATATATCTTTATTTCTAACCATTTAATAGGGGTGATATGTTTAGGAAAATCCCACTCCATTTAGAATCAATAGAGCATGATGAACACTGGTGATTTTTCTATAAATAAGTACCATGAAATGTGGTAAAAAAATTTCTTTCTTGACACATGAATATAATTTATAGATACTTTGGATTTAATGGTACAATCACAAATAATATTCAACATTTTACTCCATATTTCTAAAGAGGTTTGACTTTATTGAGTTACATCAACATCCATATCCTTTTCACATATATATTGAACATATGTCTAGTATTTCATGGTTGAATATTTTATTATTCAATTTATTCTTACGAGTCTGTTTATAATTTTCTCAATCAATATAAAATAATGTATTTTTCATTCTACAAACCAAACCGATGATCATTATGCTGTGAATCCTGATGAAAATTATGGTTAGAATAGGTTGTGACTCTTGATAATATTTATGTTTTTTGTTCCTTAGGGTATTTTAAATTGAATGTACTATAAACCTGTCATCAAAGCTTTAATATAGATTTTCCATAGTGGGTAACGATCTTATCACTGAGTATAGAATATTGAATAGTATGATAGGATTTTTTGATATTTAGTTTTTATAAAAAAATTGTATTCATATTTATTTGTACTGTATTATATTATAAAAAATATACTATTACTTCATAAAATAGTAAACCATGAATTATTAATTGATTAAATTTATTTTAAATGACAATCCCCCCTCTGGTGAATGATTTTCACCTATCAAGGACCTATAGAATAAAACTCAATGTATGATGAAGTAATATATGATTATTTATTAATAATTTAAGGATAAAGATGTAATTAATTTAAGAAATATTGAATATGTTTTGTTTTATGGTTTCTAGAATGTTATAGAATCATTAGATGCCATTTAGTAAGTCAATACACCATGTTAGTATGAACATTGTTTAACAGGGCATATTTCCTAAAATATGTGGAAGACATATTTGGAAATTTCACACTTTAACAACATTTCTTGAATTGATCCAAGGATATATAAAATTTATTTTTCATGTGTAACTATTGAATAATTGGACAGAGAGGATAATTAGAATTTAAAAAGAGGGAATTAATGTTTTATTTGGGAATTTTTTGTTAAATTAAAAAAATAAAAACATAGATAATAATTTCTTTGAGTTTGGGGATAAATAAAATTGATAATTAAAATGAAAAAAGAAATATGATATGATGAGAATGTAGGTAGGACATTTATTTAATGAATTAAATTTCATAGAAACTATGTTGAATAATTTGGATAAAAATTTAAGTTCAACCTTATAAAGAATAAAGAAAATTTATGTCAATATACTCTATGTGTATTAGTTAATCATGGAATGATAAATATATAATTAATTTTAAAAATATGGTAGTTGTTTAGGGTTTATTCGGGGATGATTTTTATGGATTCACTAGATTCTATCTAATAAGATAATTCACTTTGTAAACATGAATATTGTTGAACTAGTCCTATTTCTTAAGAAATATGCAAGATATGTTTAGAGATTTAAAATGTTTAAAAAAATTTAAGAATATATTTAACTCCATAAAAAATATATTTATCATGAGAAATGGTTAAATAATTTTAGAAATGGAATTATAAAAAAACAGTGAATTTAAGTTAAGTTTTGGAAGTAATAATTTAATTCCATGTTAAAAGGAAGGGAATAAATTTTATTGATATAAGTGATATAGAGAATAGATAATTAAAATAAAAAAATAATATTTGATTATAATATTTTATTGGTATTTATATTAAGAATTATATTTTATGGAAGATATTTTGAAGAATTTTCCTATCATTTTTTTAACATCATGGTAAAAAAAATTCAAACCATTGACTAGTGTAGGGACCTTTTAAACCACTTTTAATCTTGGAAAGAATAACATGGTTATCCATTAATGGTATTAAGTGTGGATTTCTAGTTCCCATAAGTACAAAAAAGTGTGATTACATGAGAATGATGGACACATAGTGCCCATAGGGTGCACAAAGTGGTGTGTAAGGTGGTATCGGTGTTGGCCAACCTTTGTATGTGGGCATGTAGTGTATATTGGTGTCAACCCCCATGATTTTATAAGAAGATGATAGAATATATTGGGTTATTAATTAGACTTAATTCATTCTATATAAAAACAAGGAGATTTTGATTTGTGATATTATTCTTGCATGATTAAAATGTGATGCAAATATGAAGTTCCATTAAATCTTTTATATCACAGCTATCTAATAAACATGGATGAAAAATTTTCTTTACTAAAATTAATCTTCAATGATTTACATTATTATTTATGATACCTCAACATGAAAAAATATCAACTATATTAAAGTGCAAGCAAGATAGATATATAAAGATCTAGAAGATGAGAGCCCCTACATGGAAACCTTTCAATTCATGATTCTGTTTATATGAAGATGATGATACTTATGAATGATAAACAATGTTACTTTTCGATTATCAAGTATCTATATTCATATAATGGATGATCTTATAAAACATATTGTGTAATGTGATCATTTTATTTTTCATGTGAGGCCAAGTATCATAATAAGAGGAACTATGATTTTTAGCATCAGATTATTTTAGAAATAAAAAAGGCTTAAGTGGCTTATAAAACCCATGAAATAATATATTTTATGATTTTTTTAATTAATTTATAACATGAATTATTTACCAGAGTATAATGGGGAGGAATATAGTGAAAATTCTCTATAAATACTGAGGTATTGTGCATAATATGTACCACTGATAATCGAGATCTTGATCATCTCATTTTCTAGAGTGACAGAGAACACATTAGAAAATTTGTACCATGAAGAGTAGATCCAAACATCACATAGTATCATTAAAAATAGGGATTCTAAGAACACACTGTGTTATGTAATGTTTTTCCACATACTCTTTCCAATATAAAAAACACTTGAGGGTTTCATGAATGTGAGTTACACACACATTTCAACATATCCCAACTGGTTTTCATGAAATTACTAAGATATTATATACAAGTTATATGTATTTGAAGTTTAATATAAGATATAGAGTGATATACATACATGAATAATTAGAGAATATGTGTGTACTATTAGATAGAATTAATTTTATGAATAAAACACGAGTTATGAAATCTATATGCATGGGTGCATATCCCTTGTGAAAATGTTTATTTATTTTTAGAAGGATAATTTATGAATGATATTATGAACATTACTACAATCATGAAACACATCCACTGACCTTGAATAGAACCATGAAATTAATGTAAATATGAACACTTGATATATAATATTTTTTAAGGAAAATATAGCTAAAATAAAACAAATACCTTGTGATAGAACAAATATTAATAAAGGAAAAATATTATATTTTCTATGATTTATTATCAATTATTTTAAAAATAACTATATCATAAATTCATGAAGTTTCACTTGAAAAAATATTACTAGGATTTATAAAGATATTACGTTGGATTATTAAAATTCAATAAAATAAATATGTGCCTCAGTTGCACACATTTAATGGGGACTTGAAGTTCAATAATAGAAGTAGTTTCTGCCAAAGAATTATATAATTGGAGAAGTAGTTAATGTAGAGTAATCTATATTCAATAAGTTTTATCATTCTGATAGGGAGCTAGTATAGTCAGAGCAACAGGAATGAAATATCTTTGTCATTACATTGGCTCTTAAAGATATATTTCTAAAGGGAGAAGATCTTTTTCAGTTTGATTTGGTGATATCATTTATATAACTGATTCTTCCATTATATATATTTACATTTAATATCTAGTGGTACTAGTATTAAGGATATCATATCTATGAATTGGAGGACACCTACCTAATACATGGGTGCAAATTTTACAACACTTTAATCAATATAATTTTAGTGATAAGAAAATACATGAAATAACCACATAATAATCATAGAATATAGTTTTAAATATCATTGAGATTGAACCATATTAAATCATTGTGTGATTCTATTTCCTTAATTATCTATATTACACATGTTTATTATTATTGATATATAATTTCATATCCATTCCTCTTAATTTGGGTATTGTTTTAATAAAAAAATGGGATGACTGAAAATAAAATATAAATGAGGTAAATATAGGGTACAATAACTTACAAATTATCTGTGTCCCTATACTATCCATATAGGCTCCATAACTTTATTCATTGAGGTGGTAGTCCACATGTATCCATGGATAATGTTTTTTATTTTTTCTAATGATAAGTGAGGTAGAAAGATATTGATTGTACCATTAATATAATTAATAAAATTATATTAAAGATAATTAATTAATTATATTAAATTTGGTTAGAATAGGTTTAGAGTATCATGACAATGAAGAGAATACTAGTGTGATGGTATTACACATATTGAGGAAAAGATTCTTCCATTCATGGACTTATTGAAAATTGAGGACATAAGATAACTTATTGTGACTAGATGGTTATGATTTTATAATATGGTTCAAGAATATATAAAATGGGTTGAGTATCAAAAGAATATCAAAGTATTAGTGTGGGGTTATGTGGGTTACTATTATATGTGATAAGTGGTAATTTTCTTTTTTAATTGAATTATTGGTAATGGGTAAGTATGGAATGCCATGAATTTATTAGTGTGTTGGTGAGACATGCCCTTATGAAATTACAACCTAACAAATGTGTTATAAAAGTTATGTGATTCATGTTATGCTATAAAAATTAAAGGTCCCTTAAGTTACCTAGTTTTTCTATTATTAACATTGATTAAACAATAAGAATTTTTATTATTTTTCAATAATAAATAAAAGATTAACCCTCTAATTTTTTTTGACATGTTGAATCCTAATTTTGAATCCATTTAATCTAATTCAATTTATAATTATGAGAAAGTGAACATTTATAATAAAAAATATAATACCAAGAAAAATAATTTTATTATAGAATTGTTTTATAAATCATTATGCTTTCTAAAAATATTATCAAATAAATTAATAATTTAATGGGTATTTATAGATTTATATATATATACATATATATTATCGTAGAGTAATTATCTATAATAGAACAATTTAATTAATATAGATAAAAATTTACTTATTTATTATAATCAAATTCATTTAAAAATAATTATTTTATGGTAGTAAATAAATTATACAATGGTAACTAATTTTTTTGTTAAAAAATAAGGACCATATTAATTTTTTTGGACATTATGATTAAAATTTGAAAACAATTTTATTGGTGTAAATTCCTATTTTTTTAATATAATCCATTGTAATGCATAAAATGCAATTTGAAGTAAAATATATTTATTATAAGATCAAAATGGTATTATTATTTATTTAGATATATTAATTGAATTTTATGAATAAATTTGTTTTAAAATGAAATATGCTTTTTATTTAAAAGTTAAAAAAACATTATTAATAATATATGTGTTATACAAAAAATATAACATTAGAAATTATATGTTTATATCATTATAATTTGCATTACTTGATGACATTACTTATTCTATAAATATATTCCATAATGTGGTTACATATACTTATATGATCCATTTCAATGGGTATGATACACCAATCATATTATAGGATGTTTTACTTTTTTAGTGTCTTATAAAAAACAACCCTTCATAATTTTAATTTCATATTATTTTTGGGGTTTTATATAAAGTGGATAAAATTTAAACAATGGTTGTTGAGAAGCTATATGCTGATTCTATTTTTTTCACTAGGTTATACCATATTTTTAGTTATATCAGTACTATTTAGATTATTAAAATTGATATCCTAGAAATGATGAATCCACATGAGTTTATATAATTGCTAGTATTGTTTTATGGACTATTTATTGAAGACATTATTATGAAAAAAATCATATTATTATGTAAAAAACATAATTTATGATGGTATTTTTGTAAAAGAACATACATATATTCCCCCACAATCATGGGTTATATAGAAATAAATATTAAGGATAGATTTAGTGTCCAAAATAATGAAATTCAAAATATATTCTAAAATAATTATTAAATATTTATTCATCCATTATAGCAAGAACCTAAGATGTTATATTTTTTTTTCATTTTATGAAAATTTATTGCTTAAAAATATTATCTACAAATTATTTTGATGTATGAAGAATAGTATGACATGAAAATGAGTGGATATCTGTTAGAAAAAAATGACATCTCGCAAATTCTCCAAAACAAAAGAAAATTTTTCAATAATTTTTTTCATTTGGGTATGCTGTTAAATTCTCATATTATTACTATGAATATATATTATGAATAAATAACATATCATTATTTTAAAATATAGTTCATGGTTTAATAGGTTTGTAATTTATATATTACCCAAAAAAATTTTCTAATGAAAATTATATTATTCAAAGTTTAATGATTTAAGGACAATAAAATCTTGAAAATGATTTTTATATTTAAATTTGAAAATTAATTAATGATCTAAAACAGTCATTGTAGAAATTTTACAATGTATGGGTTTATTCAAAAAAATATTCCCAATTTCACTAAATGGTTAAATTCATTATAAATTATTTCCCAATATACTGATATTTTTTTAGATGAAATTACAAGGGGAATAATGCGTGTATAATATATGAGGATGTGAATTCATTTATTCAACTACAAAAGGAGAAGAAAATTAACAGATATGGTTAATTGAATGTTACTATATATATATATATATCAATTTGATTGATAATAAAAAATTATTCCATGGGTCCTAAAAATTTAATGTTTTTCTAAATCCATTTATTAGATGATTAATGATTTTAGAGTGGAACATCTCGTTACCCCATTTCATGTATTTAATGAAATGTGTTTCATCTCCTTTTGGTTGGGTCATGTTTCAGGGTGTTTTTGGTGATATTTGTATAATTTTTTAATCCCTTTGGGTTGTGAATTTTTGGTGTACTATTAGGGAAAACATTGTGTTTTGGCCAAGAAAACGTTGTCCCCTATCGAGATCCACACTGAATGGGGAGTACAGTTTGTTCAATACATGTATCCACCCATCATAATATTTTACCCTATGGATTGTGGAGAAAGCACGGTTCATGTATGGTTAGTTTAATAGTGTAACCAACCATGCACCCCAATTTGAAGACCAACATGGGTTCATGGTTATAGTGCATGGTTTTTCTAACCACTCATCCCTCCCCAGAAAACCCTTTTCACAGTTTTTAATACCTAAAAAATATATTTACAAAATACCAAACCCATGTTTTTATGTTCATAATCACCCCATTCGACCATAATAATATTTTTTCATTGTTAGAGGACCCCAATAAGATATTTTGGCCCCTCCAAACCCATTCCTTGGTAGACGAATGTAGTGTTGATCAAGATTGATTTCCTCTATTTATGCGGATATCAAATCATGTGATTTCCACTGATCTATCTATCTATCCTCCATAGATTTGGACATATCATCTTTTTAAATGATGCATCTAAACTCTGTTTTATTTATTCGTGATTATAGTTTATATTTATAGTTTTTTCAAGCCTATTTTATTCGTTGGATAATTATTTTATGGGTGTTAATTTTGGGATATTTTATTTAATGGTAGGGGGATCCATATTTCATTCACCTTTGATATAAACATTGAATTTATTGATTAAACTGAAATGAGTTTTTAATTGACTCAATTTCATGAATTTTTTTAATTTGATATTTCATTTGAAATGGGAATGATATTTGTAAAAACCCTAATCCTCAATGAAATAAAAATTACTAGAGTGAATTTATGAAAAATGACAGCTTGATTTAGAAATAGTTTTGATGAAATGATTTGATTTTGATTTTTGGGAAAAGTTTCAGTGGAAACGAGATTTGAAATAGAATGAAATGATTAAGACCTATGATTTGGGATTGAAATTATAAAGACATATTTGAAACTGAAATTGGGGAATTTTTTTCTAAAATGATTTAACACAATTGTTTTCCAATTTGATTAATTTATTGATTGTTTGAATCGCATGAGTTCATGGATAGTTAGTAGGTGGTTTGGATAATCATGATAATATAGTGACCCCCTAGCACTGGATTTATAATGAAAACACTAACTAAACCAAGTTAACTAAATATTATCATGATGGGTTCCCCTATTGGGGTGTATTTCAATTTCTTATAATGGGTTACCCTATTGGGGTTTTCATTATGTACACATAATAATTATGATCCATGATCAATAATGACATGTGAGATGATCATATAGCTAGAAAATAACATACCATAGGGTGTTTAACCTTGGTGATATGAGTTATTTGATTTTATGAACATGTTAATGAATATTGAAATGTTGTATTCATGCCAACTAAATTATATAAACTATTTAATATAAAATTTTCATTTAAGACATTTTTATTTTTTTGGTATATCTTCCATGTACTTGAATGAAATATTGATTCATTTAAAATATCTAAATTTAAGTCACTTCATTATTTTTTGAAAACTAATAGCTTAAATTGAAAATTGTTATAGTATTGATTATGGAATAATTGGTGAGAACCTACTGGTATTTACTCCTCACACCCTACCTTTTCCTTTATAAGTTTGTAGAATTTCTTATGCTTGGTCCAAACAAAGTAAATGTTCCACTTGGAGGTGGTGGATGTTCATGATCATTTAGAATGTGGGGTGATGATGGTGAAGGTTGATATACTTTCAAATTTTTTATATAGGATTTTACGATACATTTTTTTGGTTGATGTTTTAGTTTCCTTATGGATGTTTATATATGAGATCAAGTAATTGTTTACCTCATTATTCATAGTATTTCTCCTTTTGGATTGTTGATCATACTAAGTTGCAATCATCAATCATACACTATGTGGTAAATTAGTTCCCCCTCTAATCATGTATGATTACAGATGATAGTAACCATCTCATAGGGATCGAGAATGCCCTTCAAGCTCTGTTAGTGTTGGATAGAGTATCGTGGGACCAAGGTATATGTGATGTTTTGTAAAAAAGTGTTATCCTAGGTAAAGGATAAGAAACTTTCCTAGATTTTAGTATATATTCTAGTATATCTTGATTGGTCCTAGGAGGTAATTGCGAGCGAGTACCTTTCTATATCTCATCATAAAAATCCTTATGTGACCAAGGGTGTTGTCAAAAATTTACTTTTAGGAGTCTTTTTATTTGATTCTTATCTTTTCCCTTCATTTAATTTTCATATGATGAAATAAAAATCTTAAAACCTTATATAATGGGATTGATATTTATTCCCTTGATCTAGTTTTTAGTTTGAGTAATTTTCTAATGTTTCCATGTAATTTTATGATATTTTTGAGCATCACAGCTCTGAGTATGAATTTGAATTGGCTGAGTGAGGAAGTATATTTTGAACCATAGAAAATGGATGCTCTAATGGACCATAATCTAGTTGAGATTGTTGTTCATGTTTTCCATGCTTTGGGATAGGTAACTCAAACTGTTTGTTTTCGGTTTCCAATTAAAGAACATCAAAAGTATGAATCTCAAAATCTTTATTAAGAGTTTCATTTAAAAATACCACATGATTTCCAAGGTACTAATGTTCTTCAAGAGGGTGAGGACTGATTAACAATGATAGAGATTCATTTTGATTTCCTATAAATAGTTAAGTCTGTTTATGTTAAATGTTCTACCATTATGTTGGATCGTTCTAGAATTATATGGTAGGATTTGATGGTAACAAAGAAGAAGCATGAGGGTTTTAAATGGAAATACACTAGTGTTCTTCTAAATTATCAATTATATCCAAAATCTATGGTGATATCTCAGGCTATGGAGTTTGTTAACATATAGAAGTTTTTTAGGACTATGACTTAGTATGGAAATAACATTTCTAATCTTGTACATTTTCACCTAAGATTATATCTAATAAGATGATGAAGGCTCAATGGTTTGAGAGTGGGCTTCGACCTATTATCAAATCACATGTTTTCTTACTGAATATCACTTCATATAATAACATACTGGATAGAGCTTTTATGGTTGAGCTAGACATGGATGGTAATTCAGCGTTGATGGGAGGTTCCATTTCTCATAGTAGAACATTCATGAGTAATAAAAAGGAAAGAGGAAGTATGATGAGTATCATGGTGTTTCTTAACATCATGTGTCTTATAGACCTCTTGAGGTTCCTAGAATAGGACCACTATCTTTTGTTAGTGTGTAAGGGTATGGAATTCAATAAATATTAGTACTGAAGTTCTAAAGATCATCAGTTCATGAGGCCATTCAGGACATCTAATGAAATTCTACCATTACTTTTCTTCTCCATGTAGTGGAACATTCTCATCATCACATAAAAGTACTATATAGTAATCTAATTCTTCAATATGAAATGGGTTACAACCACAAACATCCATAATGAAGCTTCTTCATGTAGTGGTAGAGTCTCAAGATGAAGTTGAAATATCTCCAACAATAGTGAGATGTACTATCACTATAGATTCATCCTTCGTGACTACTTTTTTATACTAGTACATCTAAATCATTTATATTGACTAGTATTATGATCCTTCTAAATATTCCAATGTATTTTTTATTTGGTGATAGATATTACAACGAACCTCAGAATGAACAGAGGGAAGTGTCTCTATTTTTCTTATTATGTATTATCTTTATCATAGATTGAACATTAATAAAATTTTGTAGTTCTTGACATGAAACCACTTTATTTAATTATCAGGATTGATTAGATCATTTCTAATATGACACCAATTGATCGTTATATTTGTAATGAATAATTTGATGCAACCAAGGGGGTGTGCCAACTTTTTAGAGTAAATAATACCCAAGGTCGAGTAGATCCATACATTGTTATCAAAAGTTGTGAAAAGTAATATTGGTGTTTCATTTTGATCTGGAGTAGTTATATATTAGTGATTATATACCTATAGTTATTTTCATTTTCCCAACGTGTTTCCTTTTTATTTCTCTATTTTTTCCCTAGAGATAAAGGTATATTTTTTTTGTTTGATTTATTTTATGGTACTAAATTAGTGTTTATTACTTCTTATAGTATTTCACCTTATGAACTAAAAAATTTGAAGACTAAGATGGAAGATATATTATAAAAATTATTCATACAACCTAAGTGTTAAACATTGCGAGATTCCAATTATATCTACTGTAAAACATGATGAAACACATTTCTTATGTTTTGATTAATGGAAACTAAATAGAGTTATAGTGAAGACAAGTATCAGTTACTATAGAATTATGATCTATTTTTTCATTTGAAATGGTCAAAGTTTTTCTTGAAGATTGATCTTCAAACTAGTTATCAAAAGTTGAGATTAAAATAATCTGATATTTAAAAACCACCTTCAAGAGAAGGTATTTTTATAATGTGTGTCTTGTCATACTATTTTTTACAACCATTTATCCAGTAGTATTTATGTAAATTATTAATGGAATCTTTTGTGATTATATTTATAAATTAACGGTGATCATTATTTATGAAATACTGGTTTACCCTTAGTCTGAGGAGGATCATGTTTATTATCTGAGATCCATTTTGAAAATATTGATAAATCACCTACTCTATTCCAACATATCAAAATGTTATTTTTGTATTAAGAAGTGATATTCTTGTTACATGTGGTATTTGAATAAGGTATTTTAGTTTATCATGAGAAGGTGAAAGCTGTTATGACATGGTAGAAATAATGGAATGTTTTCCATATTTGGAGATTCTAGCACTTAGCAGGGTATTTCCACTAGTTTTTAATATATTACATGATTTTGGATTCTATGATGACCAACCTCATTATAAAGTTGGTGACATTATCTTATAATAATATATTTAATAGTTATTTTTGTGAGACAAAATTTATTTGTACTTATGTGCTAGTATTGACTCTTGCAGAGGCTGAGAAGAGCTAGAGGGTCTTTTTTGATGCATCTAGTTCGAGTTTTGGATGCATTATTATGAAGGGAAATCAAGTTATATCTTATGGTTATCAATATATTATTATATGTGTGAAGAACTACCCAACCACGACATCGAACTTTGATCTTTTATGTATCCTATTATGATTTTCCAGCATAAAGTTTTCATAGATAGGGCTACTATGTTTTTTGACCGTAAGAGCCTGAGTTATATCTTTCTAGAAAATATTTGAACCTTCAAAAGAGAAGATGGGTATATTACATAGTTTCATTCATTTTCATTATTTACTACACCCTATAGAAATGGAGTTTCACTATTGATGATTTTATTATGAAATGTTTTCCCCAGGACATGAATGAATCATTATAAGAGTGGAACTTGATGGCTGTTTTTCCACACATGCATTTATAAGTCTAAGAAGAAGGACCTGCATTTGTTTTCGAAAGTGTTCAGTTGAACTCCTTTCTCCTAGACCTGAGTCCTTAAGAGATACAACTTGATGTTAAATACTAATGAATTATGATATCCCTTTATGGTGGGGAGACCTTTGGTGAATGTTATTTCTCTTCTGAGGGCATCTTATTATTTCAGAATCAGTTCATTTTTACTTTTTCAATAAAAAGTATGTGATATGAGGATTTCTATAATTCAATATGGGAAGTGCACCAGGGTTCTAATAAGATCTTTTGTAACATGTGGTTATGATTATATCATCCATTTATGATATGAGAACTTTTTAAGGTTTTTGTTCTCATTATTATACTTTAAAAAAGTTTAAGGTCAAGCACTAGAGACCTTCATGATTAATTCATCCACTTCTATTTATGACTGGTAAGTGGGATGAAATATCTATAGAAAATGTGGTTGGGTTTCTGTGTACCCCTCAAAAGAATAATTTGATATGGGTTGTGATAGATCTGTTTATGAAATCATCTCACATTTTACACATTTGATATAGAAAAAAACATGAGGACTTATGATGTCATTATGGGAATGAGATTTTTATATTTCATGAAGTTTGATCTGCTATAGTCTCTTATTGAGATACCCATTTTACTTATCCCTTTTGAAAAGTCTTTAATGTATAACTATCATATCTGGTGAATTTGACTATGAAATACCATCTTCAGAAGGTTGTCTAGGAATAAAGAGGTATATAGATTCTTGAAGATATGATTCATTCCTATGTTTTTTATTTTGGTAGAGCTTGTGATGTCCATTTGGTACTAGTTGAGTTTTCTTATAAAAAAATTCCAACCTAAAATCTGGATAGATCCTTTTGAGTCTATATATGGTCGATCTTGTGAATCTCTATTGTGTTGGTTGGTGACAGGTGAGAGTTCATTGGTTGGACTGAACATGGTCCAAGAGATGATGAAAAAGATTCAGTTGATTCATCAGAGAATGTTAAAGGAATAGATCCAAAAAAATATTATGATGGACAATATAGGGTAAATTTTATTTCATTTTTTATTGTAACACCCCTAATTTTCTACCAAATTAAGATTTTTTTCATTAACATATGTGACATGCAACACTGAGCATAAACAACCCACAAAATAAATTTCCTTAAATTGAACCTCACTGATAGCATATAGAACACACAAGAACGAGTATAAGTAAAATATAATATAGTATACCAAGTTATATAATTTGTGGGTATTAATAGTAATTACTAAATTATTACAATTATTGATATCAATTTATTATAAATAAAATTAATATCATTAAACTAAAAAATGATTTATAAAAAATGTACTTTTTTCGAAAAGGTTGTTTAGTCACATTTGTTTTCACAAAATTTAAAATTAATTTTTACCACATATAAAAAATTTGATTGAAAAAATAAAATTAGTTTTTAAAATCAGTATTTCAAAATTATCTTAGTGTGAATATTATTTATTTTTTGTAAAATTTTATTTTTTTATTAATAGTGAAAAAAAACATAATTAATATTCAAAGCCACCTTTTCAACTAATTTGTTTATAAATATTATATATATTTTAAATTAATTTTAAACTAATATTAATTAAATAATATATATATATATATATATATATTTATCCAATTTATTCCATTATAATCATTTTAATATTGAATTTTTATATAAAAACATTCTGAATTTGGACCATTTTCTCTTTAAAAAACAACTTTCTTATCGCTTAATAGGATTATTTTAAAATTATGTTCTTTCTATTATATGAATAGAATTTTGAAAATGGATTCCATATTTGGAATAACCATAATTAATTATATATGAAAATTTAAATATATTATTTGACAATAATGAATTATAAAAAAAATTATTTACCTTGGTTAAGGTAAAATTGGATTTATAAGGGGTTAAACAAAAAGGACATGGTTTGTTGGATCGAATAAGTAGATATGTATGTATATTATATGGAACAATACAAGAGGGGGGGGGGGTGAATTGTAGGTTTAAAAACCTTTGAATTTTAGCAACAAAGAGATTAGTTTAAATGATCTTAAACTAATATAAATACAAACACCCACAATTGTATTGAATATAAAAGGTATGATGTATTGTAATACTAATGTAATGTAAAACAATTGTATTCAAGGTGAACACAATAATCAGAGTAATACAAAGATGAATGATTCTACCTTAAAGCGTATAGAATCAATCAATACAAAATGTATTAGAATGATTGTAATTGAAACAATTACAATTGAATATGTAAAGAAGAAAGGAAACAATACAAATCCCTTTCTAATACAAGTAACAGCGGAAATGTAAAAGTATTACAATTCTTTTAACCCAAAGAGAAGGGTTATCCTTTCACCTAGGATAAAAGGTCTGTCTCACCAACACCTTGGTGAGCCCTCAATACGATGATCAGCACGTCTGTCTGCCTATCCTCGGCAGCCCTCAATACGATGATTGGCACTTCTGTCTGCCTATCCCCGGCAGCCCTCGATACGATGATCGGCACGTCTGTCTGCCTATCCCCGGCAGCCCTTGATATGATGATCGGCACGTCTGTCTGCATATCCCCGGCAGCCCTCAATTTTGTAGGTAATCGGCACCTCTGTCTTTCAATTACTTGAAAGCCCTCGATACGATTGTTGAGTCAATAAGGTTTTCCTTATGACTTTTCCATTCCTTCTTGTTTTGAAAATCACAAACACCTTATCTTTAAGGAAAATCGCTTTTGTAAGGAAAATTGCTTTTATAAGGAAAAATGTTTTCTTAAAGAAAAACGCTTTTATAAGAAAAATTTATCCTTATCATATTTTCATTAATATTTTTCTTAAGTATGAAATTCGGATTCACTTTCTCGGAATCATTAAAACTGATAAAAAGCATTCTGTTTTAGGGTTCGGATTCTGGACAAGAACTATAAGGAAGTTTCACTCCGAATTCCGGTTATGAATTCTGACTAAGTTCTATTCCAGATTCAGGATACGAATTCTGAAGAAGAATTCCCATTACGAATTCTAATGAAGAATTCTCATTACGAATTCTCATTACGAATTCTGAAGAAGAATTCTCATTACGAATTCTAATGAAGAAATCCCATTTCGAATTCTCATTACGAATTCTGAAGAAGAATTCTCATTACGAATTCCAATGAAGAATTCTCATTACGAATTCTAATGAAGAAATCTCATTCCGAATTCTCATTACGAATTCTGATGACGATTTCTCATTACGATTTCTGATGAAGAATTCCTATTCCGAATTCCTATTCCGAATTCTCATTCCGAATTCACTCATTAAACAGAATCTGGATATCATTGTTTTATACACTCTGAATTTGTTCACTCCGAACTTTCACTCCGAAATTTCTATTCCGAACCTTTATGTTAGGTTTTAAAACGATGTCGTACTTTCTGTTACACTTACTTTGTTATAAAACGATGTCGTCCATTTTGTTATAAACTAACCGTTGTCTAAGTGACACGTGTACAGGTCCCTCCGAACTTTAAGGAAAATATGACCGTTGGAGAAGGAGCCGACCTCACCTATAAATAGGAGCTCATTTGAAAAAGCTCAAAACGGATGGATGAACATTTGGACTTTGTGCATACATGCTGTTGAAGTGATTTCTAGAGAGAGAGTCTCTTATTAACTCTCAAAGCTTCGTGCGACTCCGAATGTTGGTGATTACATTCGAGGGCTTCCGGGGATAGGAAGACAGAGGTGCCGACTACCTTAAAGATCGAGGGCTTTCTTGTCGAGAAAGACAGAGGTTGCCAACTACCTTGAAGTTGAGGGCTTGCGGGGATAGCAAGACAGATACACCGATCTTCGTATCGAGGGCTTACCCTGGTGTGGGTAAGACAGACTTGCTTGAAAGTATAAATCAAGGGACCTTTATCCAAGGTTGTTGGATACCCTTCTCTTTGGGTTAAAAGACTATCATCTTGTTACTAGTAGTTCTTCTACTTGTACTTGTTTTATTCCGCTGCAATTTGTATCTTAAGGAAAGTATAATTTTCTTATACTTCCCTACTTACTTTGATTAGTTTAGATTCTATACGCTTTAAGGTAGAATCTCATATTGTAACTTTTGTTAAGTTTCAATTTCCGGAACCATATTTCCGGAACCTTCTTTTGGAATCTCTTTCCAAGTTTAGTCCGGTGTTAGAGGTGTTGTGAATCAACTTAGTTTAACTTTGTTAAACTTAGTTCTTTCCTTTTCTTAAGGAAACTCTAGTTATTCATAACTAACTTTAAAGGTTCCAAAGGAATTTTTAAAGTATACAATTCACCCCCCCTCTTGTATATTGAGCATCTCATATTATATTTCGATCCTACAATTGGTATCAGAGGTTGGAAACCTCTTACTCTATACCATTCTTACATTTGGTATCAGAGCCAAGGTTACTGAAATACTTGTACTCACGTTCAAGTTTTTCTTGCTCACTTTTCAATTCCGAACTTTTTCATTCCAGATTATCCATTCCGAACTTTTCCTATTCCGAACTTTTTAATTCCGAATTTTTGTTATTAACAAGTTTGTCTCCAAGTTATTTTCAAGTATGGCAGGAATGAATGTTGGTTCGATAGACAATTTGAATCCTACAAGGCCACCAATCTTCGATGGTAATGATTATGAATACTGGAGAGATCGTATGAAGACATTCGTTATCAATACTGGAGTAGATAACTTTGTCATGCTTACTGGTGATTACAAAATTCCTGACAAGGAAGTCAGAACCTTTACTAACCAGGAGAAGCAAGAATATCAACTCAACTACAAGGTACGCAACACTTTATTATGTTCAATGACTAGAAATATATATAGCCAAATTTCTTCTTGTGAAGCAGCTAATTGTATATGGAAGAAGTTAGAGGTTACTCATTTTGGGACTTCTAAAGTGATTGAGACTAGGAGAGCTATGCTTAGAGCTGAATATCATGGCTTTAATTTTCCTTATGGAGAACCTATCTGCAAAGTACAACAAAGATTTATGACAATCGTCAACAGTCTACAGTCTATGGGAGAGAAAGGTTTAGATGATGAAGCTCTTGTGGACAAGATAATTGACATTATGCCCAATGAGTGGGAATCCAAGAGAACAGCCATAGATGAGAACAGGAAGGTTACTCAAATTACTCTTGATGAATTATTTGGAACTCTTCTACAACATGAGACCAGAATGAAGAGAGATGCTGACAACATCAAGAAGAAGAATGGAAATGGTACTGTTGATTTTACTACAACTTCGAATCAGATGAAAGCTAAGACTCCTGAGAGAGTAACCAGATCCAAATCGAAGAAAGTCATTTTCCAATCCGAATCTAGTGAAAGTGAAGTTTCAGAAAATGAATTAGCCAATCTTGCTCGAAGGATGAACAAGATAGCTGGACAAAGAAACTTTCAATCCAAGTATAAGAAGAAGGATAGGAAAGATAAGAAAGATGGAGAAGTTACTTGTTATGAATGTAAGAGAGCAGGACATATTAGACCAGATTGCCCTATGCTCAGAAAGAAAGAAAGAAAGGAAAGGCATTCAGACAGGAACAGGAAGAAATATTACAAAGCTAAAGCTAAGAAAGTTTTGAAAGCTAATGACACCTGGAGTGCCAGTGGTGGTGACTCTTCAGATGAATCTTCTGAATATGAATCTTCAGGACAGAAGAATCTTGGTCTTATAGCCAGATTACCTATTGATAATCATTGTCTTATGGCTAAGGTACGAAATGCTGAATCTTTGACCAATGTTTCCTTAAATCCTAATGATAGTAAGTATTATAACTCTTCTGATGAAGAATCATCTTCTGATGAGGAAAATACTTTACCTACTTTTGAAGAAGTCTCTAGATTTGCTGAACTTCTTGAGATTGAGAATTCCAAACTCAACAAGAAACTTGATAAGGCAAATTCTAGAAATTCTATTCTTACTAAAGAGATATCAGATCTTTCTAAAGATCTTGATAAGAAAAATGCTGATTTTGAAAGTATTTCAAAAAATCTTGAGGAAGTAAGTTCTGAGAAGAATAAACTTTCTAAAGAGTTAGAAAAAGTAATTTCTAATAAAAATATTTTCGAGCCTAACTCTAGTTCCAAAACTAATGATTTTGAAGATAAAAACTTGGTTGTAAAACTCAAGTCCGAAATTTTTTCCTTAAAGAAGTGCTTATCAAACTTTACCCATGGTAAGGAAAATTTTGATAAGATGTATTCTCAAATACGACCTTTAAGAAATAAATCCGGATTTGGTTATACCCATGCAAAACCTGTTTTCAGCAACAATTATTTTGTTCCTCAAAGTGCCCCATTTTGTACTAAGTGTCAATGTGGTGGTCACTGGGCAAGAAATTGTTCCTTAAACAAAACCCAATCCTTAGGTTTTCATAAAGCTTATTTTTCCAAGAAAATGTGGGTACCTAAGAATTTATTGTCTAGAAATCTCGGATCCAAGCAAGTTTGGATTCCGAAAGTCTAACTTTGTTCTTAATTTCAGGAAAATAAAGAAAGTTCCAGCAACAATGTTTGGTACATGGATAGTGGATGTTCCCGGCACATGACTGGTAACAAAAGCTTCTTTGAAAAAATTATCAAGACGAAAGGAGGAAAGGTAACTTTCGGAGACAATGCTAAGGGAGAGATTGTTGGTTTTGGTAATATTGTTCTTTTAGGTAAAACATTGATTTCAAATGTTCTTTTTGTTAAAGGTCTTAAGCACAACCTCATTAGCATAAGTCAGTTATGTGATGAAGGTTACCTTGTGAATTTTAGGAATGATAAATGCTTAGTTCACAATTCCAAGGAAGAATTTATTCTCTCAGCCAACAGGCAAGAGAATGTTTACACCTTAAACTTAGAAGACCTAAGAAGCCAAGATTTACCTTGCCTAAGTGCAATGGAAGATCATTCTTGGTTATGGCATAGAAGACTAGGACACTGTAATCTTAGAAACCTATGTAAACTCTCTAAGAAGAAACTAGTTAAGGATCTACCGGAGCTTAGATTTGATTCTTCTAAAGTTTGTGATCCTTGTCAATATGGCAAGCAACATAAATCTAGTTTTAAGTCAATCGGTGAAGTCTCAACAACCGATGCATTACAGTTGGTGCACATGGATCTTTTTGGTCCTACACAAACTGGAAGCATTGGAGGCAAATACTATGTGTTTTTTCTAGTTGATGATTACACTAGATTTACTTGGGTCTATTTTCTAGCAAGGAAATCTGAAGCTTTTTCTTATTTCAAAAGTTTTAGAGCTCAAGTTAAAAATGAGAAAAACCTTCCATTGAAAACTATTCATAGTGATCATGGAGGAGAATTTCAAAATTCTGATTTTGAAACTTTTTGTAGTAAGAAAGGTATTACTCACAACTTTTCAGCACCTAGAACTCCTCAACAGAATGGTGTAGTTGAAAGAAGAAATCGAATTCTTCAAGAAATAACTAGAACCATGTTGAGTGAATATTCTATTGCTAGACATTTCTGGGCTGAAGCTGTAAGTACTGCTTGTTATACTATAAATCGAGTTTTGATTAGACCTTTTCTTAATAAAACTCCTTATGAGTTATGGAATGGTAGAAAACCAAGGCTTTCCTACTTCAAGGTTTTTGGTTGCAAAGTATTCATTTTGAATACTAAAGATAACTTACATAAATTCGCACCAAAATCAGACGAAGGAATTTTCTTAGGATATTCCACAACCTCTAAGGCTTATAGAGTTTTTAATAAAAATACTTGTACTGTTGAGGAAACAGTACATGTGAAATTTGATGAGTCAGATCCTTTTGTTTTTAAAACTTCCCAACTTACATCTTCAGATGTGTTTTCAAAAACTGATTGTCAACCTTTGTTAGAAGAACCTTCTGATAAGGAAATTGTTCTAGAAGATACTTCTGAAACATTTACCCCAGAAGACTTTCTACCTTATGTTGATGAACAGGTTTTACAAAACTCAAATCAGATGTTTCTTAAGAATCATCCCAGTGATAGTATCATTGGTGATGTAAATCAACCTGTAAGGAATAGAAGTTCCTTAAGAAATGAAGTAGAACATCTAGCATTTCTTTCCCAACTAGAACCTAAAAGCACTGATGAAGCTTTAGGTGATGATGATTGGATCAAAGCAATGCAAGATGAGCTAAATGAATTCGAAAGGAATAAAGTCTGGACCTTGGTTGAAAGACCTAAGGAAACTTCTGTTATTGGAGTAAAATGGGTCTTCAGAAACAAATGTGATGAAAATGGAGTCATTGTTAGAAATAAAGCTAGACTTGTTGCTAAAGGCTATAATCAGCAAGAAGGAATAGACTATGAAGAAACCTATGCTCCAGTAGCTAGACTTGAATCTATCCGTATTCTACTTGCCTTTGCAGCATTCTTTAATTTCAAACTATTTCAAATGGATGTGAAATGTGCTTTTCTTAACGGTTATGTTCAAGAGGAAGTTTTTGTTGAACAACCTCCTGGCTTTGAAGATACAAAACATCCTGATCATGTTTTTAGACTTACCAAAGCTTTGTATGGCCTTAAACAAGCCCCAAGAGCATGGTATGATAGACTCACTGGATTTTTGCTTCAAAATAACTATGTTAAGGGAAATGCAGATCCAACCCTTTTTATAAAGAAAGATAAGAAAAATGTTTTGATTGTTCAAATTTATGTTGATGACATTATATTTGGTTCAACTCAGCAATCTTTGACTGATTCTTTTGCTAGTCTAATGAAATCTGAGTTTGAAATGAGTATGATGGGTGAGTTAACATTTTTCCTTGGTTTACAAATTTCTCAAAAACCAGAAGGAACCTACATATCTCAACATAAGTATATTAAAGATCTTCTTAAAAAGTATGGTTATGACAACACGAAGAGTATAAGTACTCCTATTGGTACCTCAAACTCTTTAGATCTTGATGAAGCTGGGAAACCAGTAGATCAAACATCTTTTAGAGGTATGATTGGAAGTCTACTTTACTTAACTGCTAGTCGACCAGACTTAATGTTTTCAGTATGCTTATGTGCAAGATATCAATCCAATCCTAAGGAATCTCACTTAAAGGAAGTTAAAAGAATTTTTCGCTACCTTAAGGGAACCATGGATCTAGGATTATTTTATACTTCTGGAAATGATTTTGTTCTAAAAAGCTTTTCTGATGCTGACTTTGGTGGTTGTAGAATGGATAGAAAAAGTACATCCGGAACTTGTCATTTCTTAGGAGATTCATTAGTTTCTTGGTCATGCAAGAAGCAACATTCTGTTGCACTCTCCACTGCTGAAGCTGAATATGTAGCAGCTGGAAGTTGTTGTGAACAAGTGTTGTGGATGCAACACACACTTACAGACTATGGCTTGAGTTTTACTAAAACTCAAATTTTGTGTGATAACACAAGTGCCATTGCTCTAAGTAAAAACCCTGCACATCACTCCCGTGCAAAACACATAGATATTAGGCATCACTTTCTTAGGGATCACACACTTAAAGGAGATATTATTCTTCAGTTTATCGGAACGCAAGATCAACTTGCTGATATTTTCACAAAATCTTTACCTTCTGATAGATTTGAATATATTAAACAGAAGTTAGGAATGATAACCGTAAGGTAATCTTCCTTAATTAACTTTCTGTTGGAAAAATCTTCTCACAGTAATAAACTCCTTTTCATAGGGGGAGTACATTTGTTTGTTTATTTAACAAAGTTTTTTTCAAAATTTGTTTTCAAATTTTTCGGAACGAAATTTTCCGGAATGGAACTTCCGGAACTACAATTTTCCAGAATGGATATTTCCATACAAAATACTTCTGGAATAAAAGTATTCGTATTGAAAATTTCCGGAATGGAAAATTTTCGTACTGGTATTTTCATAATGGAAAAACTTTCGTATTGAATCTTCCATATCAAGTTTTTCGTATCAAGTTTTTCGTATTGAGTTTTTTTTTCGTAGTCGTCTTTACATTACCCATTACGAATAACTTTCCTAAGCTAATCCGAAAGGTATGACTTCCTTACTGAAGTTTTCGTAATCATATTTTACTTGCTGGCATTTTCTTATAGTTTGTTTTCGGTTTTTTTTTAATTTCTTGAATTTTGTTTTAATAAAACCTCAAAAAGATCGGATTCAATCTCTCAACCGTCAGATCTGATCTCAGATCTTTCTAAACCGTTAGATCAACCGAGGAAGTTGAACCGTCATCCCAAAGCCTATATAAAGGGGACCCTATTTTCTCGTCCCACATCGATCTCAAGCTCTTGCGTGCTGAAGCTCTGTCTCTCTGATTTAAGGCTGTTCCGAACTACAGTTTTCCAGTTCCGAACTTCAGTCTTCTCAGTTCCGAACTTCTCAGAGACTTCTAATCCGAATGTCTGCAGAGTTAGCTTCTCAAGAGATGTCTTCAACAAAGCCCATTTCACAGTGGTTAGTCTACAGAGAGCGGTTAGTGCATCCGAATTTCTTCAGCAACTATGATTCTATTATATCAAAGAATATCAAGCTCAATGGCTGGGAAGATGTTGCGATATCAAAAACTGGCAACCAAGATGAAGTTTACCCAGACTTGCTTGTTGAGTTTTATGAGTCGGTTGCTTTCTTCGTGGAAGACAATAGAGAAAAATTTTCCTTCAAATCGTATGGCAAGACTTATAAGCTATCTTACACCAAGGCTGCAAGCTTGGTAGGGTTGAATTATGAAGGGGAAGCTGAGTTTATCTCGCATGTTCTGCCAGACTCCTTGGGTAGTTTCAACAAGGAGAAAGCCTTAGAAATTCTCGGACTGGATGATGATAAGGCTTCGAAAATTGCAACCCTATCTACAAACTTCCGGATTCTGGAGTTATGGGTGCAAGGGCTTATTGTACCGAGAAAAGGAGACAAGGACAGCTTGAAGAAGAGTGAGATATACATCTTAGATTTCTTGATAAATCAAAGGAAGTTCAACCTGATGAAGCATATCCTTCTTAATCTTGAGAATTTAAAGAAAGGGAATCTGAGAGCTCAGATAGTAATGTACCCGGCAATATTGTCGAAGCTGATAGTTCAGTGCCTTGAGTCCTTCAAGGTTGCTTGCAGTTCTAAACCGAAAGTTTGCAAGATCATGTTGCTCAGTGATGCAACTCTTAAAAAGATGAATATAGCTTTTGACAAGAAGTCTGGCATGTTTATTGATCTTCCTCCTCAAGAAGAAGTGACTCCGAAAGTGGCTGATCCGGAATCGCCTAAGCCGGTAAGGAAGAGGAAGCTGAAAGAAGTGGTAGGTGAAGCTGAAGAACCTAAGTCTAAGGAAGTCCATTCCGCACCTCCTAAGCCTAAGAAGAAGAAGACATATACTGATGAGGTTGCAGCGAAGTGGAGAGCTGACAAGGAAAAGAGGAAGGAAGGAGATCCGCAGTTCGGATTGGATCCCGCAGAGGCTAAAGCTCTGAAAGAAAAGGCTGCTGATGAGCTCGAGAAGCAAGCTAAGGAAAAGAAGCTGAAGAAGAAGTTGTCAGAAGCTGAGGCTGTGCAAGCCTTGTTGAAGTTTAATGAAATGGTTTCAGCAACCATTCCCGTTCCGAGAACTTTTTCTTTGGACTCTCTACCTGAGACTCCAGGAAGAAATCTCGATGATCCGAAAGAGGCTGCTGCTAAGAATGCTGAGGAAGTAGAGCTAGTGGAAGAAGTGGAAGAAGCTGCTGAAGGAAGTGGTGAGACAGGAGATGTGCTCAAACAAGTAGATGAATACAAGGGAACTCCTTCGGAACACCTGTCGCTCCGAACTTCTGAAGCCGAATCTTCAAAACTAGTTACTCCAGTAATAGAAGGAAAGGAAGGAGAGGAAGAAGTTTCTTATCATGGAGAAGAAGAACATCTTTCACTTGATGCTGCTCAGAAAGAAAATATAGAAGTTGTTGATGAGGAAGATTTGGTTGTTCAAGTTTCTGACAGTGAGAAGAAATCTCCGGAACAGGTTTCTATTCCGAAAAAAGATAAGGGGAAACAAGTTATTGCTGATACCCCGAGTTCAGAAAAGAGTATGAGGAAGGAAGCTGGTAGTTCTTCAAAGAGGAAGTTGGAGCTTATTGAAGAAGAAAATTCTCCTAGCAAGATGTCAGATTCGGAATCATCTTCGTTGGGGCACGATTTTGTTGTTCAATCCTTGAAGAAGTTGGTGGGAACCATTCCGACTTTCTCCAGTATTGATTCTCGGTGCCAGATGCTCCAACATACGCTGAATCAGAAAACCGATTCCGTATCCATGGTAATGGATAAGTGTGTTGAGATAGAAGCCCAGTTCAAAAATTTCTTCATTGGTTACGAAGCCCATAAAAGATCTTGCAAAAGGATGACTAGCTGGTCGAAGAAGAATGTGGAAGAGATGAGGTTGCTGGATGAGTTTCAGGAGAATGTTAAGGATGCTTTTCAAACCGAGGATAAGAAGTTTCATGAGATGACTGCATCATTCGATGAGAAATTGGCAGAGGAAAAGAACATTCGGAGTCAGGAAGTAAGAGATCTGAATGGAAAGCTCAACTCTGTTAATCAAAGTTGGAAATTTGAAAGGGATCATCGGATCAATTTTCTAGAAAGGATAAAGTCTCAGGAAGAGAAAATGGAAGCTCAGGAAGAAAAGTTGAAGGCTCAGGAAGAAATCATTCAAGCTCAGTCAGCAAGAATAGTTGCCTTAGAAAAGCAAGCAGAGGAAGATCATAAGGACCTCAAAAAGATCAAGACTATTCTCAAGGGGCTTATGTCAAAGGAGAAAGATCCGAAATAATCAATCCGATCTTTTTGTTGTAATCTGTTTTTGTTGCTGACATTTCAAATTTAATGACAATCGTGCTTGTTGTTCTGTTTTGTTGTTGTTACTAATCTTTCAGGTACTTTGTTATTTTTTTTTTCCATTCCCTCGAAATTCTTTTTGAAAATCACAAAGGGGGAGAAGGAAAAGATCCTTAAGAAAAAGAGGAAATCTAATAAGTGCTTATCAAAGGGGGAGAAAGAAAAATACCCAATGAGATAGAACTCTAATAAGAGTTTGTTTAAGGGGGAGTTTTTATCTTAAAGAAATATCACTCCGGAAATATGAATACGATCCTTAGAGATTCAAAGCCTAAGGGGGAGTTAGTCGTATTCATCTATATTCTTAAACCAAGGGAGATAAGCTTTATTGTGTTTCTTTCTTCCTAGAAATAGCTTTTTCGTAAGGATGTTTGTGCTTTCCAAAAAGGGGGAGATTGTTGAGTCAATAAGGTTTTCCTTATGACTTTTCCATTCCTTCTTGTTTTGAAAATCACAAACACCTTATCTTTAAGGAAAATCGCTTTTGTAAGGAAAATTGCTTTTATAAGGAAAAATGTTTTCTTAAGGAAAAACGCTTTTATAAGAAAAATTTATCCTTATCATATTTTCATTAATATTTTTCTTAAGTATGAAATTCGGATTCACTTTCTCGGAATCATTAAAACTGATAAAAAGCATTCTGTTTTAGGGTTCGGATTCTGGACAAGAACTATAAGGAAGTTTCACTCCGAATTCCGGTTATGAATTCTGACTAAGTTCTATTCCAGATTCAGGATACGAATTCTGAAGAAGAATTCCCATTACGAATTCTAATGAAGAATTCTCATTACGAATTCTCATTACGAATTCTGAAGAAGAATTCTCATTACGAATTCTAATGAAGAAATCCCATTTCGAATTCTCATTACGAATTCTGAAGAAGAATTCTCATTACGAATTCCAATGAAGAATTCTCATTACGAATTCTAATGAAGAAATCTCATTCCGAATTCTCATTACGAATTCTGATGACGATTTCTCATTACGATTTCTGATGAAGAATTCCTATTCCGAATTCCTATTCCGAATTCTCATTCCGAATTCACTCATTAAACAGAATCTGGATATCATTGTTTTATACACTCTGAATTTGTTCACTCCGAACTTTCACTCCGAAATTTCTATTCCGAACCTTTATGTTAGGTTTTAAAACGATGTCGTACTTTCTGTTACACTTACTTTGTTATAAAACGATGTCGTCCATTTTGTTATAAACTAACCGTTGTCTAAGTGACACGTGTACAGGTCCCTCCGAACTTTAAGGAAAATATGACCGTTGGAGAAGGAGCCGACCTCACCTATAAATAGGAGCTCATTTGAAAAAGCTCAAAACGGATGGATGAACATTTGGACTTTGTGCATACATGCTGTTGAAGTGATTTCTAGAGAGAGAGTCTCTTATTAACTCTCAAAGCTTCGTGCGACTCCGAATGTTGGTGATTACATTCGAGGGCTTCCGGGGATAGGAAGACAGAGGTGCCGACTACCTTAAAGATCGAGGGCTTTCTTGTCGAGAAAGACAGAGGTTGCCAACTACCTTGAAGTTGAGGGCTTGCGGGGATAGCAAGACAGATACACCGATCTTCGTATCGAGGGCTTACCCTGGTGTGGGTAAGACAGACTTGCTTGAAAGTATAAATCAAGGGACCTTTATCCAAGGTTGTTGGATACCCTTCTCTTTGGGTTAAAAGACTATCATCTTGTTACTAGTAGTTCTTCTACTTGTACTTGTTTTATTCCGCTGCATTTTGTATCTTAAGGAAAGTATAATTTTCTTATACTTCCCTACTTACTTTGATTAGTTTAGATTCTATACGCTTTAAGGTAGAATCTCATATTGTAACTTTTGTTAAGTTTCAATTTCCGGAACCATATTTCCGGAACCTTCTTTTGGAATCTCTTTCCAAGTTTAGTCCGGTGTTAGAGGTGTTGTGAATCAACTTAGTTTAACTTTGTTAAACTTAGTTCTTTCCTTTTCTTAAGGAAACTCTAGTTATTCATAACTAACTTTAAAGGTTCCAAAGGAATTTTTAAAGTATACAATTCACCCCCCCTCTTGTATATTGAGCATCTCATATTATATTTCGATCCTACAACGATGATCGGACGCACAAGGCAGATGAGAGAAGTCACAGTGTCTCTCTCTAGAATCTTGGCAGTTCACAGAGTCTCTTCATTCGTTCTCTTCGTTCATCGTTGTTCTCTCAGCTTCAAATGACCTCCTATTTATAGGCCTCGGGTTCCAACGGTCATATTGCCTCCAACGGTCATATTGAAACAGAAAGCACGACATCGTTTTGATTAGTTTGTAACTAACTCAACGACATCATTTTGTTAGGACAAGATATATATAGAAATGAAAAAACATGAGTACGATTCATATGCAAAGAGTGTTTTTGACCAAGTACCAAAACAAATAATGAACATTTGAATAGTAGAGTCAGTATGATACGATTGACAGAGTCAATATGGTACGATTGACAGAGTCAGTACGATACGATTTATAGAGTCAATATGGTACGATTGGCAGAGTCAGTACGATACGATTGACAGAGTCAGTACGATAGAGTCAGTACGATCAGTATTGTACGATACGATAAACATGATAGAAGAAAAATGTAATTTCCAAAATATGATAGAATGCATTTGTGATTTCCAAAACATGATATAGAAGTCAAAAAGAAGACTTTTGACTTAACAATCTCCCCCTTTTGGAAAGCACAACACACAAAGTAAATGTAACAAGTAATACTTATCTCCCCCTGAGTTATTGAAAACTCTTCTGAATAAGAAATTGAATACAACTAACTCCCCCTTAGGTATGGACTTTCCTAAGGATTGTATTCGTAGTTTTTCCTTACGAGCATTGTAAAGCATTCTCCCCCTTTATAAAACATTCTCCCCTTTGTAAATATTCTCCCCTTTTGTGATTTAAAAAAAGAAAGGAGTAATCTTGAATTGTCTGAAAGAGTTAGTAAAGCAATACAAGACAATGGATAAAATAAAAAGATCATAAAAGTCATTACAAAACAAAGATAAGTTCCAAAAGAAAACAAATAAAACAATCATTTGTTTTCTCTTTCCTTCTCCTTCTTTATAAGCTCATGAAGAACAGCTTTCATCTTCTTGATCTCCTTCTTGTCTTCAAGAATTGATTCACCCTGAGTTTTGAGAATCTCTTGTTTGTCCGCAAAAATATGATCTTGATTTCTGATAGTCTCCTCTTGGACTCTGATTACTTCTTCAAGGGTATCAATTCTGTTTTGCAAATTCTTGTTATCTTTGGATAACATAGAATTTTGATTCTTCAGCAAAACCATTTCATCTTTGAAATATGAAACCTTTGAGAATTCTGATTGAAAAACATTCATTCTCTCTTGCAAATATTTCACTGAAGGAACATCGGCTCTTTGAGAAGACAAAAGATTCAACCTTTCAACCGTTTCTCTGTCAATCTTGTTGAAAGCAATTTCAAGCTCATTTGATAACCTTCTTATATCTTCAATAGCAATTTCATGATCATTGATTGAGCTCTCTGTTTTGTGCGAACACTTGGTCATTTTATTGCATGCCTTCTTATGAGCAACTGAGCTTTCTGAAATAACTTTCAAATCGGCTTCTACTGACAAAACTTTCTTCCTCAATTCTTTTACAGAGCCAAACTTCTTCTTTTTATTGTCAGTAATAAAATAAATCTTTCCTTCCAGCCTCGGGAAATAAGGAATAGTCTTTTCAACCCTTCTTAAAACATGAACAATGTAATCACTTTTCTTGAGAGAGATTGTATGATCTGAATCATTATCTTCATCATACTATGCTAGTTCATACGATCTGCTTGATTCAACAACTGGCTGTTTCCCTTTTGCTTTTTCTTTCTGCTTTCTTTCTTCTTCTACTTTGTCACTAATGACAACAACTTTATCAGAATGAGAAGATTGAGCACCTTGCTTTTCTTGAGATGACATTCTGTCCGGAGATCATGCCTGATCGGCATGAGGAGTTTGTTGAACACCTTCACTCATCTTTTGAACCGATTCATCTCTACTCTTCTTTAAACTTTTAAGAAATTCTAAAAGAAAGTCTCCTTATTCTTTTTCCACTTCTTCTATCTCTTCCATCACTTGTTTTTGTTTTCCTTCCTCAGGGAAACTCTGCATGATGGGCTCTTGGTGCACTTCTACTGTTAGTTGGGAACTGGCATCCTCAACCGCTTTCAAGACTTTAGAGACATCAAAGTCTTGAGCCTTTCTTTTTAAAAGAACCTTCTTCTTCTTTTCAGCCTGAAGGGTTTCTTCTACCCTTACTCTTTCTGTAAAAGCCTCAGCAGGGTCAAGACCAAACTTCGGATCACCTTCCTTTCTCTGTTCCTTATCCTTTCTCCATTTTGCTACAACCTCCTTACTATACCTCGGCTTCTTCTTCAGCTTTGAACTGGTTTGTGGATCAGACTTTTGAGTAACACCGGTAGATTGAAAGTCTTTGGCTGGCATAGGTGCCGATTGATTCTAAGCCAATCCAGCTTCTACATCTCTGACAAAAAGTTTTGAATTCAGATCAAAACAAACATTCTGCTTTTTCATCATACTCTTACAAATCCATGATGGCCTCAAATCCATGGGTTTTCCTTTCAAAGGAATGTTACAAAACTTCATACTCTCAAGAATTAATTTCGTAAGGATTTCTGGATACATGATCATCTGGGACTTAATCCCTCCTGTCTTGAAATTCTTAATGGTTTCAAAATCATATTCCATGAGATTTACTTTTCTGATATTCATAAGATAGTAAAGCATAAAGATATCATAAACTTTCAGAGTTTCTCTATCCCCTTTCCTTGGGATAAGAAAACCTTGCATCCATAAAGTTACAAAACGATTGTCCGGAGAAAGATGAGACACTTTTCTCTTTTCTTCATTAATAACAAACAAAGTCTTTTCATCACTTTCTCTATTAAACGTACCAACTTCCTCTGGTAGTTTGTGCGATGGACAGAAAGAATTACCTTCTATAGAAACATTCAGAAAATGTGCCGCTTGTTTCACAGACATAGACAATTTTCTATCATACACAACAAAGTTTATAGTCATGTCTTTGTCGAAAGAAACAGTTTTATAAAACTGACAAACTTCATCAAAAAGAACCGGATCTTGAAAATCTGGCTTTTCAACACACTGATGTTCCCATCCTTGAAACAAAATTATCCTCCTGATTGTAGAATCGTACGTATCAAAAAAGTCTCGAGATACTAACCTTTCTCTGTTAAAGTCTTTTTCTGTAAAAGTCTTTGAAGAAATTTCGGCGGGAGTGTTAGCAGAGGATTGAGACATAAAGGTTCTGCCGATGAGAAGATCGTACGATGATTTATAGCTGGTGGAGCAGAGCTTCGCCTCAATTCCTAAAAAATCAATGTGGGTTTGGGGAGGGGAGGGGGATATTTATAGGGGATAAAGGGGTGACCGTTGATCTTCTTAGGTCAAAAAAGGGTGACCATTGATCTTCTACGGTCAAGATTAGAGAAAACCAGAACAATGGTTAGGATTAAAACAAAGAATTTTTTTTTAAAAAAAATGAAAAAAAACCTGTTAGAGAACATAAGGTAATTGTTGGTTTTGATTGAAATCAAAAGAAAATACAATCGTAAGGAAACAAAAAATACATCATGCCGATGGAAAACAAAGTCATAACTATGAACTGACCGTACGATAGAAAACAATCTTGTTACCATGAATTGACAATACGATGGAAAACAATCCCGTTACCATGAACTGACAGTACGATGGAAAACAATATCAATACCATCATCGGTTGATTCAATCCCATGATTGATTGATACGATGAAAAAGAATTTCAATACCATTATCGGTCGATTCAATACCAAGATTGATTGATACGATGGAAAAGAATTTCAATACCATCATCGGTCGATTCAATACCAAGATTGATTGATATGATGGAAAATAATTTCAATACCATCATCGGTCGATTCAATACCAAGATTGATTAATACGATGGAAAATAATTTCAATACCATCATCGGTCGATTCAGTACCAAGATTGATTGATATGATGGAAAAGAAATTCAATACCCTCATCGGTCGATACGATGGAAAAGAATTTGAATACCATCATCGGTCGATACAATACTATTGATTGATTGGTACGATGGAAAAGAAATTCAATACCATCATCGGTCGATTCAATACTAAGATTGATTGATACGATGGAAAAGAATTTCATTACCATCATCGATCGATAGTAAATGTTACTATAAAACTGTCAATACGATAAACAGGAAAAAATGAACGAAACGATAAAACTGTCAATACGATAAACTGAAGGGAAAAATGAATGATACGATAAAACTGTCAATACGATAAACAGAAGGGAAAAAAGAATGATACGATAAAAACTGTCAATACGATAAACAGGAGAAAAAAAACACAATCCAAAGAGTAAATAGTTAAAGAACATAAGATAAAAAGAAACATAAAAACAGAAAGAAATTTCCTCCCCCTTTCTACGAGGAGTTTCTTACTATTAGGAGAGATGTAAAACAGGAAGTAGATATGAATGATTATTTTAATGTAATCATTCCTAGATTCTGTTTTATAAATTCAAATCTATCGGAAGGTAAAGTTTTTGTAAAAATGTCAGCAAGTTGTTCTTGCGTTCCGATGAATTGTAAAACAATATCTCCTTTTACAAAAAATAAACATTTGAAACAATATTACATATACCAACAATCATTCCTTGAGCATTATCTCCGAAGGCAACTTTTCCACCTTTTGTTTTGATAACCTTTTCAAAGATATCTTTGTTTCCAGTCAAGTGTCGAGAACAACCACTATCCATGTACCAAATGTTCTTATTGGTACACTTCTCATTTTCCTGAAAAAGAAACAATTAGATTTTCTAAATCCAAACTTGTTTGGATCCAGAAGGGTTAGATAGAAGAATTTTAGGAATCCAAATTTGTTTTGCAAAATGATCTTTATGAAATCCTAAAGATTGAGTTTTTTTAAGAGAACAATCTCTTCTCCAGTGTCCACTACATTGACACTTAGAACAGAAAATGGTTTTTTGAGGAACAAAATAGTTATTGCTAAAAACAGGTTTGGAACAAGTATAACCAAGACCAGAACGATTTCTCAAAGGTCTAATTTGAGAATACATCCTGTCAAAGTTTTCTTTTCCATGAGTAAAGTTTGACAAACACTTTTTCAATGATAAAATCTATGACTTTAGTTTTAAAACCGAATTCTTGTTTTCTAAAACATTTGAATTTGAACTAGAGTTAGACACTAAAATATTTTTCTTTGAAATTACAGTTTCAAGATCCTTAGAAAGTTTATCCTTATCAGATTTAACTTTCTCAAGGGTTTTTAAAATACTTTCAAAATTAGAAGTTCTCAAAACAAGATCTTTAGAAAGATATGATACTTCTTTAGTCAAAATAGAAATTCTAGAATTTGCTTTTTCAAATCTCTTTTTGAGTTTAGAATTTTCATTTTCAAGTAACTTAGCAAATCTAGAGACCTCTTCGAAAGAAGGTAATGTATCATCCTCTGATGATGAGGATTCATCATTTGAAGCTTCATAATATCTATTATCAATATAATTTGTATTTAAAGATACATTTGTAATAGCTTCAGCATTATGTACCTTATCTATGAGACAATGATCTTCAATTGGTAGTCTGGCTAGAAGTCCAATATTTCTTTGTACATATGTCTCATATTTTGAAGAATCATCTGAGGAATCACTACCACTTGCACTCCACGTATCATTTCCTTTCAATCCTTTCTTTTTCTTATAAAACCTTATCTTGTTTCTTTCAGAGTGTTTCTCTTTTCTATCTTTCCTCTTCAGTAAAGGACAATCAGACCTTATATGTTTGGCTTTCTTGCATTCATAACAAGTTACCTCTGAATCTTTCCTATCTTTCTTTTTGAATCTATATTGAAAATCTTTCTTTCCCACAATCTTCTTCATCCTTCGAGCAAGATTGACTAACTCATTATCCAAAAGATTACAATCACTCGAATTAGATATAACAACTTTCTCGGATTTAGACCTTGTAAGCCTTTCAGGTGTTTTAGCTTTAGATGCAAAAGCTACACTTCCATTCCCATTCTTCTTCTTATTGAAATCACCATCTCTCTTCATTCTTGTCTCATGCTGTAGAAGAGTTCCAAAGAGTTCATCAAGAGTAATCTGGGAGACTTTTCTATTTTCATCAATAGCTGTCCTTTTTTACTCTCATTCATTTGGCATAATATCTATAATCTTATCAACAAGAGCTTCATCATCAAGACCTTTTTCTCCCATAGATTGTAAGTTGTTGAAAATTGTCATAAAACTTTGTTGCACTTTACATACTGGCTCTCCATAAGGGAAAACAAATCCATGATACTCTGCTCGAAGCATTGCTCTCCTTGTTTCTATAACCTTGGATGTACCAAAATGAGTAACTTCTAATTTCTTCCAAATACAGTTGGCTGCTTCACATGAAGATATCTGACTATATATATTCCTGGTCATAGAGCATAATAAAGTATTGCGTACCTTGTAATTCAATTGATATTCTTGCTTCTCTTGGTTGGTGAATGTACTAACTTCTTTGTCAGGAATTTTGTAACCCCCAGTAAGCATAATAAAATCGTCTACACCAGTATTGATAACGAAAGTCTTCATACGATCTATCCAATACTCATAATCATTCCCATCAAAGATTGGTGGTCTAGAAGGATTCAAATTATCTATTGACCCGATATTCATTCCTATCATCTAATACAACAAAAACAACTTTTCCACTCCACACGTTAGTGTAGTAAATATTCAAGACAGTAATAAGAAATAAATCTAGTAATACAAATCAGTGGAAAACCTCCTCTAATACCAATTGTTTGATCGAATAAGTAGATATGTATGTCTATTAGATGGAACAATACAAGAGGGGGGGGGGGTGAATTGTAGGTTTAAAAACCTTTGAGTTTTAGCAACAAAGAGATTAGTTTAAATGATCTTAAACTAATAAAAATACAAACACCCACAATTGTATTGAATATAAAAGGTATGATGTATTTTAATACTACTGTAATGTAAAAAAATTGTATTCAAGGTGAACACAATAATCAGAGTAATACAAAGATGAATGATTCTACCTTAAAGTGTATAGAATCAATCAATACAAAATGTGATAGAATGATTGTAATTGAAACAATTACAATTGAATATGTAAAGAAGAAAGGAAACAATACAAATCCCTTTCTAATACAAGTAACAGCGGAAATGTAAAAGTATTACAATTGTTTTAACCCAAAGAGAAGGGTTATCCTTTCATCTAGGATAAAAGGTCTGTCTAACCAAAACCTTGGTGAGCCCTCGATACGTTGATCGGCACGTCTGTCTGCCTATCCCTAGCATCCCTCGAGACGATGATTGGCACGTATGTCTGCCTATCCCTGGCAGCCCTCGATACGATGATCGGTACGTCTATCTGCCTATCCCAGGCAGCCCTCGATTTTGTAGGTAATCGGCACCTCTATCTTTCAATTACTTGAAATCCCTCGATACGATGATCGGACGCACAAGGCAGATGAGAGAAGTCATAGTGTCTCTCTCTAGAATCTTTGTAGTTCACAGAGTCTCTTCATTCATTCTCTTCGTTCATCGTTGTTCTCTCAGCTTCAAATGACCTTCTATTTATAGGCCTCAGGTTCCAACGGTCATATTGCCTCCAACGGTCATATTGAAACAGAAAGCACGACATCGTTTTGATTAGTTTGTAACTAACTCAACGACATCATTTTGTTAGGACAAGAGATATATAGAAATGAAAAAACATGAGTACGATTCGTATGCAAAGAGTGTTTTTGACCAAGTTCCAAAACAAATAATGAACATCTGAATAGTAGAGTCAATACGATATGATTGACAGAGTCAATATGGTACGATTGACAGAGTCAGTACGATACGATTGACAGAGTCAATATGGTACGATTGACAGAGTCAGTACGATACGATTGACAGAGTCAGTACGATAGAGTCAGTACGATCAATATTGTACGATATGATAAACATGATAGAAGACAAATGTAATTTCCAAAATATGATAGAATGCATTTGTGATTTCCAAAACATGATATAGAAGTCAAAAAGAAGACTTTTGACTTAACATGGTTAAAACTGACCTAAATTTTTTTATAAAATATATTTTATTGAAATATTTAGACCTTATCATTTCTATGTCTCATGAATAGTCTTTTTTTACTGTTGTGTCAAGTGAAAAATGTGGGTACACCTTTTGTTAAAAAAATGTCAAGTGTGTCACTCACCTCACTTATAAAAGGCCACCCTCTTCTATACTCTTCATACAATAAATTTTTTTTAGATCATCCATTAACTAACCAAATAAATTATAAAAATCCCTCCTATTATACTATATGGTTTATATTTTTTATAATTCTAACCTTGGAAGGCTTTTAGTGCTAACCTAAGGAGGATACCCGAAGAAGAGGCAATGTTCTTCAATAAACATCATTATTTTATTTCCTTATCCACCTATATTAATTATTTTTAATCCTCAATGATATAAAAACCAAACTAATTTACATAAAATGATATGTTTTTATGTTAATTAAAATACATACAACTATCTTCACTTCCCTCAAATGGTTTACGAAATCATCATTTATGTGTATGACGAACTACCACCTTTCGAACCAATGTCATTCATTTTTTCATGACCACCTATCATGGTTGGGTATTATGATGGAAATAAATTATATATATATTCTTTATAACATAATTATACCTATAGATTCATTATATCATATATAACATTAAAATTTCCATTCTGAATGGGATAAAATAATGGCGCTCTTATGTTTGGTGGACTACCACATCGCGAAGTGATGTGATTTATATTTCACTAACACTTTACATGGAACTTAATAAGGGTAAAACATGGAATATTTATGATATGCATGAAATATTTTTGATATTAGTCACATAGTTATAATTTTTAAAATATAATATATCATTTTTCCTTTTTTACTATGAAAATAATTACATCATTCATGTATTTGTGGAATACCGCCTTCCCGAGGCGATGTGACTCTCCCTTCATCACCACACCACATGGACGGTGTATGTAAATATATTTAAATAAATAATGTGGTATATATTATATTATTAAAATTTTTTAATGAAAAAATATTAGTCAACACCATTCCTTAATTATCCTTGAAAAATGGAATCCTTACTCATGTGTACGTATGACTTGCTGTCTCTAGGATTATAACATAGTTCATTTTTCAAAACCATATTCCAGGATTGGTTTTAAAATTAAAATTAATGTAAAAATATGATAATTATATTATTATTATAATTATGTAAATTATAGAAATATATAATATGAAAAATTACAGGAACTTTCATAACAAATCATGAATGAGAAAACAAGACAATTAACACCTGAGACACTGAAAAGAATGAGTGATTAATAATTAATGGGTGATAATATTATATAATATGATATTATATGATATTATAAATGTTAATATGGTTCAATAATAGGTAAATAAGATTTTTTAAATGAATATATATGTGGTAAAATAACATTCTACCAAAAGGAATAGTGAGCTCAGAAATTTCATAACTCAATTTACATTCATTGGGTTAAACTACTTATTCATTTATTATGTCATGATAATATTATTCTTGTAAGGAAATTTTATTATTTTATATTTTATTTACACTTTTTTATGTTGATTTACATTTTATACACATAATCAATTCATTTATTATTCCTCACATCAATGATAAGTTATTTTTAAGGGACTTCATCTCAATTTCTCTTCATTAAGGCATATTGTAATCTTAAGAAACTAATTTATTATATATGGTGTACATAATTCCCCTTTGAAATATTATATAAAGATTAATAATTCATTTAATTTATTTTAATTTGATATATTTCATCTATTGGGGTTTATTACAAAAATGTTACTATTTGGTAAAAAATTCATAACTTATCATTTCTTTATGGGTTATATTAGTTCTTCATCATCTATGATATTATGAAATTATTTTTGAAATGAATATTTAATATATTATAATTAATTTCAACCTTTTTATGTTGATTGAAAATTGATATAAATAATTCATTGATTAATTTTCCCTACATCATTAAGATCATTGTAAGGGTTTATTTCACAATCTCGTTTTAATCTAAATTGTTTATTATTTAATTTCAATTGTCATAAATTATTTGACCGTTTAATAATATATAGAGTTTATTTTATTATAATCAGGATATTCATTTTTTTAATTATTCTATAGTTTTTCAACTCTATGGTACATAAAATTATTGATAAATTATTTTTATTAAAATTTGGCACTATTTCCCTCCTCATTCATAAAATTATTTGTTCTAAAACCATGTTTCCTAACAATGTTTTCTAAAAAATATTTATTTTTTGTCCTTTAAAAAATGATTTATCTAATATATTTTTACTCATTTTTTATTTAAAAAAATAATTAAAGGAATATTCTTCTCCTTTTGTAAATAAGTATTTTTTTTGTTATTATCAAAAAAGTGAAAAGAAACATTGTTTTAACATGTACGAAATGAAAAATATTTCCATTATTCAAGACTAATAAAATGTTCTAAATAATACATTATAGTTTTCGAAGATTATTTAAAAAGAAAATTAATTTCAAAATATTTTGAGAACGTCTAGTTTAGAACATTTATTTTCAAAATGAAAATAATATTTTCCTCAAGATTGTTGTTGAAGATATTTGTTGGGTCTGTTTATTCATCAATGACAAAAACTATTTATTCTAATTCCAAAGGTTATATGTTCTATTGATATGATCTTTATTATTACTCTACATTTTTATGATCATTTTTACCATGTAAAGTATTGACAATAAATGTATTGATTCATTTTTCTCTATTAACCTTCCCATGAAATATTAACTTCGATGTGATCATTTTACATTAAATTTACCATAAATATAAATATTATTTTTCTTGCATATATTAATTTATTAGACCTTATATCATTTTTACATATCGAAATCTACATTGAAATTTATTTTTTTATCTTGGGAAATATTGGAAAATTCATATTCATTGCTCAATATGAATATTTTGTGATATAGAATATTCTTTGAAAATAAAATTAATTATTTTATATATGAGAAATTATTATTTTTAACAGTGATGGGTGGGTCTTTGTATTATATACCCAATCAATTAATCAACGGTTCTCATGATAACAATTAGTAAGCTAAAATTAAATGGGTTGTTACCTATATTTTTAAACCGTCTAGTGAAATTTCTTGATGGTAGAGGTATCCTGATGCCTATGATCTTGGTGTTCAATAATTAAGAATTTCATTCATTAATAAATAATTTATTATTATCAATGTGATAGTGACTATGACACTATCTCTGGATGTATTTCATTATCATTTTACTGATTAAATGGAATGTATTTTATGTTACTTACCATTACATATTGTATATGACTTATCTAGTTAGAATTGTCATGTTTTTGGTAGAAATGAATGTTTTTTAGTTATTTATATTGACACATTGATTATTATAAATGAAATTTTCACAAATATAATATATATGGAAGAATTAAATTCTCATTTTATTGAATATGTGGCATTTTTATCTAGTTATTTAACATTCTATATTGATTATGATTATTTATTGATGATAGCTTTTATTTTACTTAACCCTTATTAATCATATATAAACAACCTTATTCAATTTCCTTTCATAGTAATATAATATGTTTATAATATTTTATAGGAAAGGATATGATAGAGAGAATAATTTTATTCTAAAAAAATTATGCTGTGATTTGTGTATTGAAATGTAATTACAGACTCAAGTATATATCTAGTTTGACAAGACTACTAAACTATTATATCCCTTAGGATAAATTCCTCTTATCTTATGCCAATGTAATAATTTAGAAACCAGATATAGGATATTGGGGTCAGATAAGATATATTTGGTATCAGAGGTAGTCTAGTAGAAACATTAGAAGCTAGATATAGGAAAACATAGATTAAGGATGTGAAACCTATGATAGAACGTAAGGATAAGTATATAAGAAAATATTAATGTTTTCGTAAGGTAAAAATTATGTGGTTTTTAGTGACCCAGAGTTTCCATGTAATTGTTTTTAAATGGGATTTTTATGGGTTTGCGAAATCTGATGGTGTGCAATTCTGAGGCCCGGAGTGCCCGTAAGGATTCGTTGAAGTTTTTGTTATGTTTTAGTTAACACGCATAAGAAGTTAACCTGAAAAAGTGGAATAACTTCTAAACAGTAACTCGAATCATAAATCCAAGGGCGCCATTGAGCTTAGGATGGCGGGGTTACCTTTAGCGCGAATTATGAATAGTCGGTGCGTGCGTCCTATGAGAAAACCCGAAAATGACATAATTGTAAATAAAAAAATTAAAAAAATTATTTTATTTTTCAAATGCTTATAACTCAAAAGCAGTAACTCGGATGAAAAATCAGAGACCACCACTGAACTCGTGAGTATATGCTTTCATTAAGAAGATACAAACTTTGGCCAGCGCGGGCCACCGAAGAATGTTAGTTTTTGGCCACAAACAAAATAATTAAGTGACAATTATTTTATTGTAAAATTAATAAATTCTAAATGGTAACTCAGATTGAAAATCCGAGAGTACTGTAGTGTTCATTGGGGTGTGTTTCATCTAGGCAGAGCCTAACCTTGACTGGCATGAGTCTAGGGTGACTGATAATAATTTTACAAACTTTTTTTCGAGTATGTTCAGTAAATGCGCGAGCCACATTTTGTATCTTTTGAACCGGTGCTCAGAATTGAAATATGAGGTCACCATTGAACTCGTTGTGCCAGTATTTTCTTAAGAATACTTTCACCTCGACGGAAGTTGGTCAAGAATAAATGTTTGTTTTTTTCTTTTTATAAAAATAGTAATAAAATAAAGTACACCACTTTATTTTATTTTTAAGCTACCTTGTGTTGAGTGTGTTAGCTGAAGCCTCCCCTTGGGAGTTAGTGGTGGGACAACCACACCCAAGCCTCCCATGAGAGGTTATGGTGGTGGGGCCCACCCGAGCATAATCTCCATATTAATTATAGGGGTGGGGACCACCTGACCCATATTGATGGTGGAGGATGAAACCACTCCACTCCCCCTCATTAATGAGGGGGGACCTATTGACCTCCTATGTGAAATTAATTGTGCCAACACACATGCCAATTAATTGTGCTAACACACGTGCTAATTAATTGTGCCAACGCCTGTACCAATTAATTGTGCCTAATCGCGTGACAATTAACTGCGCCAACGCGTGTAAATTTATTAAGGGGAGTTTCTTTCTCTGTTTGAATTACGTCCCAAAAATAAAATAATAGGAAACCTATTATTATTATTTTGTTGGAATTCTGTTTTGGTAGAACAGAGGAAGAGGATAGAAAGGAAGAACCATTCTCCCAATGAAGAATGCGAAGAACGTGAAGAACGCTGGTGACACTTCCACCTCCGTCTTCTTCCCCGAACCCCTACAAATCAACCCTCTGCAACATCATCAACGAACCAACACTACTCGGAATTGAGGATGTGCAGCGGATGAAACGAAAGAGAGTCTCCTCGATCATCCTTTCTCAACTCCATCAACAAACATCGATCTACAACTGGCGAATCGAAGGTAGGGGTTGTCTCCTTTTAAATGCCATGTTCTTCCTTCATTAATCAAAGAACGTTGATGTTTACCATTTGTGGGTGGGGTGTTTTGTTCCGTTCATGAGAACATATTGCTACCACCCTAAATGCATAGGGTGAAAGCCAAACCAACATGGGCCGAGCCCGCCATTTTTCTTTTTGTGATGACTCCATGATGACAAGAAAATGAAGTGACGACGATGAAGATGGCGAACAAAGGCCGCACTACCCAAAGCCTCTGCGAATCGCGCCTCCTCCTTAACGCACTGGAGTTCCCAACCGAACACCGTCGCGCCCCGCGCCACCTGCCCGGCTCTGTTGGTGCACTCTCAGGCACCCCGCGCTGGCCTCCCTGTGTGCCCCGCATGCTGCCCGTATCTGCCGGCACCCCCACGCTCTGCCTGGCTCCGCCAACACGCCCACGCGCTGCCCGGCTCGGCCGACGCCCTACCTGATGCCCTCATGGCCTGCCCGGCATCCAGACGGCCTGCCCACACCCCACGCGACCTGCCCGCTGGTCTCCCTGCTCCCGACGTCCAAATCCACGCCCCTCACGGTGTGGGCCAAACTGGCCCCGGCCTCCGAGCCGAGCCGCCTGCGTGGCGGCATCCAGGCCGAACCGCCATCCCAGTCCGCTGGGTCGGGCCCAATAGACTAGGCCTAACATAGCAGGCTGACCTGCCCAACAGGCTGGGTCAGACACATCGGGTCTCTCTCAGTTGACCCAAACCGGGTCGACCGAGACTAGGTTGGGCCGAGTCAGTTCGACTGGGTCTGACTGGACCTGGGCCCACTACCGACCCCTTTGCTTACTTTGGCCATAACTTTGGAACCAGACGCCCATTTGATGAAACGTCAGTGGCACTGGTAATCTCGTTGAGAATCCGTCTCTTTGAGAATACCCCACTGGATTTCGGGTTATAGTTGAGATATGGTCAGGTTGGTTCGTACATTAATCCAACTGGGCCCTCGGGACTAAAAGGCTAATAACTAACAGATCAGGCATCCAATTGATGTGCCGCCTATTGCGTTGAGACCCCTATGACGAGACAGAGCTCTAAGATACTTCTACATGGGGCTTCACGACACTTTGGGTATCGACTTGTAGCTCGTGGAGCGGACCATCCCGGTGACAAGTGAGCAAGTTACAGAAACCTAGTAGCTGGCTGAGACTTGATGACTGCTGACTGACAAACTCGAAGTGATTCAGATGGCCCAGTGGGGAGAGCATGGTTGTAGTAGAAGACCAAGGGAGAAAGAGCGCTTGTTTGTAGCGGTAGACCCATGGTAGTCGATAGAAGGAGTACCTCTGTAGGATATGAGGGGGAGCGCTTGGTTATAGCAGTAAACCCATGGTGGGGAGCGCCTCTGTGTGAGCATAGCAGACCCACAATACTCGACAGGTGGAGTACCTAAGCAATCCAAGGTTAGTGGGAAGTATTTGGTTGTAGTGGCAAACCCACTGTACTCGATAGAGGAGGAGTACTCCAGCAGCCGTGGTTTCGACATCAGGAATAAAAATCCTGGTTGAGCTTTTTCAATGACATTTTTGTTTGCCTCATGATTGATATGGGTTTCTTGATAACTTAGGTATATGTATGAGAATATACCTAAGTAATGGTTATCTGTTGATTTCATACTTTGTGGATTATCTTTGTTGGAATTTGTGAGACTGTGAGGGTCTCAGGGTCCCTACTGGGTATCGTTATACTTACCCCTTCACAGGCTATGCCCGCACCTCAATGTGTTGGATGCAAACTACGGACAACACTAACTGAGGTGGAGTGTATGAGGACTGGACAGTACCGAGAGGTGGATCTCATGAAGAGTCGGTACCCGGAGGAGACGGACGAACGTGGAGCACTAAGGAGTCTATCTTTAGCTACCCTTCAAGTAGGATCCATGGTGGATGATCCAGGAGCTATTAGACATCTTCCAGCTATTTTTCATTTAGTTGTACCTATTTTTTATTTTCCTAGTACTTTACTATTGGGCTTGTATTTCCAGCCCCCTTTACTTTCAGCACTACCTTTGTATTCAGTTTTACTTAGTGTTTTGCTTCCAGTTGTGTACTCTGATTGTGTGTGTCTACTTTTTATAAATGCAATGCCTTTCCAGCTTAGGGATTTACTCCTTTGGTGCTAGTCTCTAGCCCCTGGCTTATGGAAGGTGGGCGTGGGGTAGTCACAACATGGGTCCTGAGGATAGTTCGTGACATGGTTATCCTAGAAATACATCTATGTTTAGATAATACAGGGGAGCGTGGTCCTAAAATGGATGTATCTGGGTCTAATAAATCTAAAAAGGGTGCATTAGGATTGACTCTATCATCACCTAATGCATGAAAAAATGAATTACTATGCACCTAGTTTAACATTCCCTTGAGATATGCTTAGGATAATTAAAATTTTATTTATAAAAAAATATGAAGTATTTGAATAGATGATGAAAATAAATGAACTAGGTTAAACATAACATTTATTATATTAAAAATAATATGGTAGGATTTTTCCATCCTATAAATGAACTTATGGTTTTTCTACTATGGTTATTGTTTCTCATACAATTTTTTTTATCAAATGGATTGAACTCGAAGGAATCATGTTAACATTTCACTTGATGGAATATATTGTGAGTATGATAAACCAATTTGATGATGATATTAGTGAATGATATAATGACTATGAATAGTCAATAATCAGAAAATATGATTAATAACCTACCACATTACCATATATTAGACTCACCAAATACTAGAATAATTGATTACAATAAGAGCTCAAGTGATGGAGACCATGGGGAAAAGATGGATCGATTTTATTTGTGTCAGAAAAATTTGGAAGAAGACACCTAGAAAAGTGTCTCAATTGAATAATTAAATTCATTATGTGTGGAATGGAATGAAACAAATAACTATTTTCCAAGGATAAATGTTGTGTAAGTCGAAAGGAAATAAATATTATCCCATGTATTCATTTATAGTTATCTATTTTAAATATGGCGAACCGGGTCATTATCTGATTCAACGACCTCTTCTAAAGGTTAAATTCTAGAACAAGTAGGGACCTATGTTAAATAAAAAATGGTTGATGTATTTATTTGGAATCTAGAAAATCATTATATATGCAATCTTTTTACCAAGGTAATTTTAGTTTAATAATCATGAAAAATTTAAGCATTCTATTAAATTTTAGAAGAATATATTTCTTTATTATCTTAATATTTATGGATGACATTATGGATTAATTATTTTATTATTTTTCAAAAGTTCAAAGTCTTAAACTCATATTTTTTTAATTTTCAGTGTGATTTGAGTCTACCATGATTAAGGATATTTTTTAGGGAAATTAAGGAAACTATATGTTTTAGTTGATAATTTATATAATGAATTATTCATATATTTTTAATAGACATATGTTTAAATGTGTTGATAACCTTTCAGGTCAATATGATCAATAAGGAAATTGTAATAATAGTTATATAATATTATTAGATAATGTATGAAAAAATAATGTGTATTGAAAACATTATCAAAATGGTTACTTAAAGATTACTTATATTTCAAGGATATCCATTATATTTTTTGGGAACATTATAGTAATTATATAAATATCGGTTAGAAAAAGGAAACCCCATATGTTCAGTGACAACAAATCGCATAAGGAATGGATGTGGGGCTTGAACCCATGTTCGAAGGATGATAATATTTTAGCACCTTCCAATGGCATGTGTAATATCTTGGTAAACATTACATTTTTATATTTGAAAAATTTGTTTAATAAATATCAATTATGTACTAGTGATATGAATTTTGAAGTTCAGATATTAATGTATTATATATGATAACTTATGCTATCCATATTTGTTTTGGAAAATAGTTAAAGACAGATGGAAAGACCTTTCACTACTTTATGAATATTATGATCTTTTAAAAGTGAATTTTTGTTCTTTAGAAAAAAGAAATACATGTTTTTGGATATTCATTTCTTAAAGTAAATTGTGAATTCAAAATTGATTGAAGAAAAACCAAATGATGATATTGTTCTTATTAAATAGAAACATATCAAGAAAATATGTTTTATAATATTAATAGACATTTATATAGTTTTCAAATATTGGAAAATGTTCATGAAATAAAAATTTTATCTGATGAATCATATGGTCTTTTAAATCGTATCAAATTTATAGTTTTGCTGCCCTTATGTTTTCTTTGATCATTAAATTTCTTATTATCAATGACCTCAATAACTTTCTATAATTATTTAGGATTCTTTCCAATACCAAATCATCAATTTCTAATAATCTTCTCATACTTATAATCCTATATATAAGTTATTCCATACGACCTTGGTACTTCCCTTCCTTTATTAATAAGGGGATATTTTATTAACACTTTATATGATCTGTGTTTTCAATAAAATATTTGTCAAATATCAAACATTAGATTGCCAAGATCATTTTCAAATTTAAATGAAAATTTTATTTATGTTGGGGAGAATATAAAACCCTAAATTTAAAAAATAAGAACATTTTCATTGATATCGTATGCGACAACATCACTGAGCTTAAATAGCTAACAAAATATAATTTTAAAAATTTAATCTCTTTGATGGCTTAGAGAACACCCAACCACAATTTTAAGTGAACAATAATATAGTATACCTATAAATTAATTTGTTAGATATTAATAGTAATAATCTAATTATAAATATTATAGTTATATATATTTTTTAATTATATTATTAATAATTTAAAAGTTTAATTTTTTTCTAAAAAGGCATATTTTTATAAAAGAGCATTTAGTCACATTTTGTGAAGTTAATTTAATATTATTATTTTACTATTCTTGAAATATTCGTTTATTAAATTAAATTAATATTTAAAATAAAATATTATAATTACCTAAAGGTGATTTTTTTTATTTTTCTTAAAAATTTAATTTCTTGTCTGAATAATGAAAAATACTGAATTTTAATTGAAAATTTTATTTTAATTTAATTTTTTAATAATGATAAATTCTCTTTAAAATTAGAATTAATTTAAAATTAGATAAATTAAAAGTTAATTTATCCAAATTTGGTAATTTTAATAATTTAAATATTTTATTTGGATATAAAAACTTTTTAATATACTAAATAGTTTTTCCTAAATAATGAGCTTTCTCATCATGCTGTGTGATTAATTTTAAATTAACTTTTCCCACATTATTGAATGGTTTTTGAAAAAATGTATTTCATATTTTGAATCTTAATAATTCATATAATCTAATATTTAAACTTATTTTTTTTATCAAAATGAATATTAAAAACATTAAACATTATTTATCATGCATAAGGTAAAAATAGACTTACTGGGGGTTAATCTAAAAAGAAAAGGGTTAAAATGACCTAAAAAATCTATAAAATATGTTTCCTGGACATATATCACCTTTATCATGTCCAATTATTTATAATACAACATTTTGGATGCTTTTGGATTGTGAAAAAATGCGGGTACATCTTTTTCTTCAAATATTACAATTATGCCCCACACCTCAATTTTATAGGGCCACCCCAGTCATCTCCTCTTCACATATTCAATCAATTTTGGATCAGAGAATCCCTGCCCAAAAAAAATCCAAAATTACCTCCTCTAATCAAATTATCATTAGTTTTGAAATAAGTCTAACATATGAATTCTTTGGTACTAACCTAAGGAGGATACCTGAAGAAGAGGTAGTACTTTTCAATGATCATATTTAATTTATTTATTCATCAACCTAAATCAATTATTTTAGAAAAATATGGATATAATAACCCCTATATCATAAAAATAATAATTTATTTTTATGTTTAGGTATTTATCTAAAAACATCCCCACCTCGATCAAAAGAGTTCTAAAATCAACATTCGTTTGTACGAAGGACTATGGCCTCGTGAACCGATGTCACTAATTTATCCATTACCACCTACCATGGTTTGATATGATGATGGATGTAAAGAATTAATATTATATTTATAACATTATTATGCATATGGAGTCATTATTTCATATATTCTTTCTCTAAATTCTATTCCCTAGGTGATACGATAATTTCGCTCGTGTGTACGACAGACTATCCCCTCATGGGGCGATGTGATTCATCATTCATTAACACTTTACATGGAATGTAATAAGTGTAAAGTTTTTGAATATGTGTAATATAAATGAATGAATTATTATATTCATGACATATTTTTCATTTTGAAAATTTAATATATCATTTTCATTTTTTACATTGAAAAATGATTACATCGTTCGTGTATGTGTGGACTACAGCCTTCATGAAATGATGTAACTCTCTTTTCATCACCACACCACATGAATTATATATATAAGTATATTTGAGTAAATAATATGGTATATATGGTATTTTTATCATTCTTGAAAGGTAAAATATTACTTAAATGCTTTTAATAATTATCATTGAAAAATAGAAACGTTACTCATGCATACTTATGGCTTACCATCACTATGATTGAAATATATACAATTATTCATAATCATATATCATGATTGGTTTTAAAAATTAAATTAATGTAAAAATATTATAATTATGTAATTAATATTATTATGGATATTATAGAACTATAAAATGTGCACAATAAGTAAAAATTGTATAAAAAATCATGAATTATAAAATAAGACAAATAACACCCAAAACAATGAAAACAATGAATAATTATTAATGAACAGGTGTTAATATGTTATAAAAGGACCATATATGAAATTATAAATATTAATATGGTTCTATTATTAGTTAATAACATGCCCAAATCCACTATAGAGTAGATTAAACCACGTTTAACCAAAACAAAGTGTGAGGTAATGGATTTCATAACTCAATTTCCATTAATTAGGGTAAAAATATTCTTCATTAATCATGACATCATGAGATTATGTGTTTGATTACCATTTATTATTTAATTTTTGATATCCACCATTTTTTTGGATTCAATTTTTATACTCACAAACAATTCATTTATTAATCCCTACTTCAATGAATTGATCTTTGTAAAGGACTTCGTATCAATTTCACTTCATTTAGGAATATTGTAATGCTATATGCCTAATTTATTATATATTGAATTGATAATTACCCTTTAACATCTAATATTATTATTTATATTTCCTGGTATTTTTAGTTTCAATTTGAAATGTTCCACCACTTGGGGTTGTAAATGTTCCAAAATGGTAAATAAGTTCATAACTCAATTTCTTCCCATTGGGATTTAGAACTTCTTCATCATCTATGATATTCTATAATTATGTGTGAAAGCAATAATTATTTTATTAAATTTAATTTCCAATGTTTATGTGGATTTATATTTGATAGACATAATCTATTAATTTATTAATTCTCAATTCAATGTTATGAGAATTATAAGGGTTTATTTTACAATCTCATAAAAAATAAATATTTTTTTATTCCTGAATTATAGTTGACGAAAATTATTTTTCCATTTCCTAATAAAACCATTTAATTTTCTTGTTATCTAGTTATTGATGATATTTTCATGTAATATTACAATTTTCTAACTCTTTTGTATTTAAAATGAATGAGAAATTATTTTATGAAAATTTGAAATCATTTCTCATTAAATGTGAAAAATCATTTTATAATTATACCAGATTTTATAAAATTGTTTTTAGAAATGTTTTTAACCATTTGAAAATAGTCAATTAAATACATTTGTCTTCATTTTTTTCTTTTTAATTTTTCTTGTAAGGAATCTACATGTCGTTTGAAAAACAATACACATTTGGATTTTACCAAAAAAGATAAATGAATAGTTTTTTAACATGTACGAGATGAATATAATTTTCATTCATTATGAAAAGTAAATTTTTTTAATTATTCCATAATAATATTCAATGGTTATTTTAAAACAAAATTATTTCTACGTTTTTTTAAATTTTCTTTTTAAAAATTTACTTACAAAACGAAAAAGATATTTCCCTCAAGAATTTTTTTAAACATATTTTAATTTCATTTCTATTTCTAAATAAAAAAAACCATTTAATATTCCTCAAATGGGTATATTTTTTATTTATATAAACATTATTGATCGTCAAAATTGATTACGATTGTTTATGACAAAGTAATGTATTGGAATTTACTTTACTGAAACATTATTATAATTATTAAGATTCTCATGATATATTCTACAATACGTGATCATTGGAAATTAAATTTCCCCTAAAAATGTATATTATTTATCATTTATACATTAATTTCTTAATCTATTTATGATTTTTTACATACTTGTGTTATACCCTGAAAGTTATTTTTTTGTCTATAAAAATATGGATAAATACATATTCTTTAATCAATATGTATATTTGTTGAGAAGGATCATTATTATTGAATTAAATAATTTATCTGATATGTGGTGAATGTTTTTGAGATATAGTGATGGGTAGGGCCTAGTATTTCATAGCCCCTTGATGGATTAATAGATCTCATGGGACACATAATTAAGATATCATTAAATGTGTTTTTAACTTTAGTTTTAATCCTTCTGATGAAAATTGTTGAAATTATAGGTATCATGATACCAGAGATCATAGATTTAAATTAATATTAATTTCCCTCATTAATAATTATATTATTATTATGAATGATATTATTTATTCTTGAATTTAATTCTCACTTTTTTCATTAAATGGACTAATTTTTATATTATTTACATTTCCAAATTGATTATCCATTATCTAAATATGATTTTCATGTTTTTTATTAAATTACATTTGTTTTTAGTTATTTACATTTCCATATTTATCATTATCTATTGAATTTTCAGAATAATATTATCTCTGGAATAATTTTTTCAGTTTTTTGATTTCAAGGAATGTGTTTTCAATTATTTACTTTTCCATATTTACTATTGTTATTGAATCATGGTAAATTCCTATGAACATTAAACTAACTAAGAATATGATGTCACCCTTATATTTTTACATTCTCAAAAATTCATCATGTGTACTTTGTTTGATAGGAAAGGATATTCCAGAGGGAATAATGTTATTCTCAAAAAATATTATATTGTAATTTTTGTGTTCAAATGTAATGAAATACTCATATATATATATAGTTCACCCAAACTAATAGACTATTTATCCCTTAAGGATGTTATTCCTTATATATAATTCCAATGTAACAAAGAAGACACCGACTTTGAGATAATAAGGTTAGATTTACTACTTGGTGACAAGGTTTTTGAGAGTTTTACCTCATTTAGGTCATCAACGATATATGAAGCAGCAGATGCATTCTACATAGTATGTTGGACATTTTTATATTTTTGATATTGTTTGTAATTTATATTAATAATTAGAACATTAACTTATTTTTATCTCAATAAATAATGTGTACCATATATAAAAACTTTGGATATTTTTTTCTACCCATATAAGGTCTTCATCTAGGAAGATCATGATGTTGAGCCTGATTTATCTGTGACGAGGCATCAAGTTAGGATAGTGGATTCTGAGATAAATATACTTTTTTGGAGGATAATACCATTGCAATATGTGCTATGGAATCATTGTTTTTATTCCCATTAGACATGGGGTCATGAGGTGGTGACGAGACACATATGATTTCATCTTTTTTTATGGAAACTTCTTGATAGAATTTCTAGGGATAGAATATTTTTTATAATAGGGAGGCTGTAACATACCTATACAACCTTTAATTTAGTAATTTACCAATGTTTTGATATTATATTTGGTGGGTATTTTTTTAGTTTTGGGTAAAATTTGTTAGATTTTATAATCACATTAGGCTTTTAGCAGTTGGTGAACGTTTTGGAAAACTGCGGGGTTTGTCCTGGAAAACAATGTGCCATGTTGAGATCTACTAGAAGGGGGAAAATGTTTTTTCAAAACTCTAATACCACTTATCCAAGATATGAACCCCAAGAAATTTGTGGAATTAATTTTTGGATCATGGATAAATTAATTATGTTTCAAAACCATGTACTCTAAAAAGAAGACACGTATGTGCACACAATTAGGGAACATTGTTTTTCTAACCATGGGTAAACCCTAGAAAACCATGAATGTGGTTTATAATTCCTTATAAATATATTTAAAAAACACCTAACCCCTAATTTTAAGTTCTTAATACCCTGATTTTACCATAACATGACTTTTCCATCCCTTTAGGCTTTAAAGATGTGATTTTCCCCTCAAAACACTTTCCTTGGTGGATCAAAGCAGTGTTGATCTCGATCGATTTACTATGGGTAAGTGGAAATAAATTCATATGGTTTACATAGATCAGTAATTCTATCCTCCTTATATTTTTATTGGTCATAATGTGATTAAAGGATCTAAAAATTATTTTTTAGGATCTTAATTATATGTTGTATTCCTAGATCTTTGGTGTCTATTTTCTTTATTGGAGAATCCCATTGTCGATGTCAATTTCTAAATCTTTGATTTAATGTTAGGTGGTTCCATATTTATTTTTCAATAATTAAAACCTTGAAAAACATTATTAAACTAAACTGAGTGTTTAAATAGTTTAAAAACATGTATTTGGTATGATTTGATCACTTATTTAAAAATTCCATGAAATTTGAGAAAAAACCCAATTTCGATTAAATTGAAATTGTTGTGGTGAATTTAAGAAAATGATGGCTTGGTTTAGAAATAATTTTTCTGAAATGATTTAATGTTGATTTTGAGAAAATTTATTAAATTCAAAACAGATTTTAAATGGATAGAAATTTTGAAAACCTAGGATTTGGTTTCTAAATAAGAAAAGGCATGTTGAAAAAGGAAAATGGGATTTTTTTTAAATGATTTAAAATTATTTTTTTCCAATTTTATAGACAGATTGCTTTATTTAAGAACATGATAGCTTATGTATTTAATAGGTGGTTAAGAAAATCATGTTTGGATCTTCATCCCCTAGCGCATGATTTCTTATGACAATATTAACTACGATGAGTATAATAAGGAGGCTCATGATGAGTCCACATTTTGGGATGTAGTTTTATTTCCTATAATGGGTTACCCTGTTAGGGTGTTGATTTTTTATACAAATTATTTTTAAGACATGATCATATATAAGATTTTTGAATACCCAATTGACAATAACTAACATACAACAAGGCATTTTACCATGGTGCTCTATGTTGTTTAATTTGATATTAATGTTAATTATTATTGAAATGTTTTATACATGAAAATATATTTACATAAACTATTTTATAGATAATGTCAATTTAAGTTTTTTATAATGTTTTCTTGTTATATATACCTTCTATTTGATAGAAAACATGTTTTAATTTAAAAAATAAAAATTTAATTCCATGTGTTGTTTTATTTAAATTGATATAGTAAATTGAAAAATTGTTATTGTATTAATAAAGTAAAAATTATTGGGACCCTACTAGGATATATATCTCATAACCTACTATTTCCTATTAGTTTTTTTGACTTTATTTTGCTTGGACAGAGCAAAGACAATATTTCACTTTTAGGTTGTGGATGCTCTTGATCCTTTGAATCGTGGAGTGATGATGATAAATGCTAGATATTTTTTCCACTTGTTACATAAGAATGTCTAATAGTGTTTTCTAGTTAACATTTTAGTTTATTTTGGGATATTTATCTATCTAATATGGTACTATTTTGACTTTCTGTTTTTGCTACATCTCCATTTAGATTACTGACTATACTTACTTGTAAAATTGTATCTTAAATTTTTTGGTGCTAATTTTCCCCCTTATGATCATGTATGATACTATGTGCTAGTCGTAAACCTGTGGGTATCAGGAATGGTGTTCTAGCTATGTTAGTGTCATCTTAGTTATTACGGTACTAGGGAATCTGAGCTGGTATGTTTCAGATTGGGTAAAAGTAATTTGTATTACATATTATAAGTCACAATAATCTTATAATGACACAAATATATGGAATAAATTATCAATCCTCTTGGATTATATATTGTATGTTTCTCGAAGTAAAACATAAAATTTTAATGACTTAGAAAAATAAAATATATATATCAGTGTGAATGGTATGGTTTTTGATATTAAATGAAAGACTAATTTTTATTTGAGTATAAGGCTTAGATTATGGTCAATGAGAATATGTGAGGATTCATCTACCAAACTTAATAAAAATTTAACATACCAACCTTTTATTTTTAAAATATTATTATGGATACATGATTCAATTTATGATAGTTTCTATAGGATATTATTTCACCTAATATTTATTCTTCAAATATAAAAAATATTATATCACAAAAACATTAAAGTTTAATTGATTTGAAATATAATTACTATAATCCATTGATAAAATAATATTTACTCATTTACATATATAGAATAAAAATAATTTTTTAGATTGAATACATTCAAGGTATTAATTTTTTTAATTCCATTTATAGAAAAGTGATAGGTCCAAATTCATTTAAAATTTTGGAAAATAATGTTATAGATACAATTTATCAAATTGAAATATTTTCTCCTCTATATCATTTCTTGTCAATAAATATTTAATAGTTCTTTTGGTGTGATAAAATATGATATTTATAACAATATAGTTGTGTTTGATATATCCTTTTGAGTGGTATGTTCATATAATGAAGGGAAATGTTATGAATCTAAATTTATTAGGGGCCTCTATTGTTGAAACATATATTTATAATGAGGTGGTTATGTTCATTATGAAAATCATATCTGAAGTTGATCATATGTATATTCCTACATCCCACCTTAAGGGAGTCTGTATTGGAGGAATGGGGATCCATAAAAAGGTTATCAACACAAGATAAAAAAAATTAAAACCCATTTATATATAATGAATAATATATGTGAGGTTCTGTCTTGTATATCATCAAATTTTAATAAAGTAAAACAATTTTATCATAAGAAGAAAAATATTTTGGAAAGAAATGAGTAGAAAACAAATATTATACGATTTCAGGAGACAATGACTAGTGATTTATAAACATTAGAAGCAATGACATAGTCAGAGGTTTACCACTATATGAATATGAAAAATGGTCTAATTATGAAATTAATGGTTATACTTTTAATAAAAATGATAAAAAATAAAAAAACTCAAAATAGGGAATAATTATTTTTCTTGTAGTAATTTCATTTTCATGTAAAATAATGAAAAACCAATATATAAATCAATAAAAATTATAGAGTTATTAAAGATATATGTTTTATTGAATACAAAAAATTTCAGTTACCCGTGTTCAAGTGTAAATGTATTCATGGTAAATATTTTCAACCACAACGAATTAAAATCTATAATAGCACATTTAATGATATTTGTTTATAAATATGACCCTTTTATCATGATAAAACGAGAATTTTTTTATGTTTTTAATCTATAAAATGATTTGTTTCCTACAATTTTGTGAGTAAAAATAATTATATATTTATAAAAATGATCATTAGAGAAAAAAATATTAAGGATTGATATAATTAATATAAAATAATTAACAAGTTGTATAAATATTTTATGTAACATATAATTACCCTTAATAAAAAATATTGGAAAATAATCCTTCTATAATATCTTAATGAATTATATAATATATAACTATTTTGCTTTTTAATTTTTAAATTATGAGAAAAATGAATTATATTTTTCTGTTAGTATTATTATTTAAGTAAACTATTTTAACAAATATTATACGTTGAGTTCCTAATAATTTGTATTTCAGAACACATAGATATTAATTTTCATTATACATGTATATAATTTTAAATATTTATTATCATTATATTTATTCTATTTGTACCGTTTTAGGTGTCATAAATTATTTCAAGATTTATATTATTATATATATATTTATAATATTTAAAAAAATTATTTTTTTATTCTATAATATTTTTAAGTTAATTACATATAGATATTAATTTAGTTTTTATATTGCTTATCAATTTTAATATCACTTATGTTTACATTAGTTTTCTATATATCATTTTATGTCCAGTGAATCATGGTAGTTGGAAAAATACTAATAATAGGGTCACCATTTAATTTTTTATCAACATTAGATTTAATTATTATTATTTTAACAATTTTTTAATTATATATATAATGTGATTTTTTTAAAATTCATTAATTAAATGTCTTATAGTTTATGTGTTCAATTTATTTTCAGGATTATGTCTAATAAAAATACAATGTTTTGATTATTTTATATTCTAGATCCTCGAAATACATATATTCAGGAGACTCCTTATCCTTCATCACTATAGACTCCTAGTTCTATAGGGCATGATAGAAATTTAGGTTTGGTAAATAAAGTGAAGGTGCCCAGTCAATGTATTGTATCACTGAGAGGGGGAGGGGTGAATTAGTGATACTCATTTTATTTTATTTTTCTTTTAAACTGAAAAAACATCACCTCTTATTAGAGATTTTAATTCCTTGCTGAAAACAAAGTAAACACACATCCACATGAAGAAAAATATTTACAAAGTTCACTATTTAAAAAAGAATAGCTACGTCCATGGCATGGTTTGAAAATGATGCTATACCATAAAATCCACTAAGAAAATAATCCTTGGATTACAATGAGTCGGATATACCCTTACACTCATGTAGCACTGTGAAAAAATCCATCTAATGCCTGTGCACCCTCCTAGGACAATAGGGCAATACAATTTCTTTTGTAACAACTCATGTTACCTGTACTTCCTTTCAATTCACCAAATGTATTAAATTGTCAATCAATTCTTGTTTTTCTAACCTAGAATAAAGGTAAGAACCTCTTGGACTATGTAACATAATCTGTCTGATTACCCTGAGTACGATGCTTCCAGTTTGATTATTCAATGTATTGTTTTATTTCAATTGAATACATTATAATATATTTGTCACCACTCTAATACTTTCATAAAATAGTTAAGACAAATACAATCAACACCACTTCAAAAACATATATGTAATAGTCAATATTGAGAGAATAGACACCACTTAAAAACATGTATGTAATTGTCAAGACAATTAGAATTGTCACAACATCAAAATCCGAGACTGATAAAAATGATCAGTATGATTCTTCCTCAGTCTGAGAAGCCCAATCAAAAACACTCAGTATGGAAAACTCAAAACCAATTAATTATTCATGATATGATGAAAACTTTAAAACAAAAGTTTAGTTGAATAATCTTCAGCTATTCTTCTATCTCTAAAAACAAGAGCTTATCTCTCCTCTGCTATGAATAGTGGTCAATATCAGAAAGTACAAAGTACCTCCTCCTTTTATAGGTGAATATTAACGGGAATCGAAAAGTTCTTCCTGCTCACTCAAAATTTAAAAAATATGATTTTCCATCTAAAATTTTGGGATACATGAGGTCTTCTTCAATGTTTCTAGATGCTTCATGAATCTTCTCAAAACATCATCTCAATCTTTGTCTCTTTCATTTCTATCACCTTACGCATTTCTTATTTGAGAAATCCAAAACAAATTTTCTTTTAGAAAACCTGAAATATGGGTACTATTGTAGAGTACGATTGTTTCTAGGTATGATGGTCTTTAATCGACACCATCTCTTTTCATTCAGTTTCACCTGTGAGCCTGATGTAAAAGAAAGTCATTACCCTGTTGGCATGACATGAATCGTTTCTTCACATTCTCTTTCCATTAGCACAACTATTTCCTCTTTTCAATCGGCACGACTCATTTCTCTTCCATCGGCACAACTCTTTCCATCAGGATGACTATTTCCATCGGTACACCTATTTTATCTGCACGACTATTCCACATCATTACTATTCATTCAGTATGACTATTCCCTCACCACGACAATTCCATTGGAATGAATATTCCATCAGCATGACAATTACATGTCAATATACCTGACCAATACTCTTCCATTGGGATGACTCTTTCCATTGGAATGAATATTTCCATCTGCACGACTATTACATCGGCATGACTATTCCATCAGCACAACTATTACTTTTCAATCTGAATGACTATTACCCTTCCATTGGCATGACTCGTTCCACCGGAACGACTATTTCCCTCAGCACGACTATTCCATAGACATGACTCTAAATCTGATGTAAAACTAATTCAATACTATGTGGGCTTGAGAAACCTTTTCTTCCTTCATATGCATGACAATAATCATATCTTCTTTCATTGGAACAACTATTCAATCTGCATGACTATTCCATCATCGTCACCATTCACATGATTTTAGTAGTAATAACCATTTATAGATTTTCAATAGTCACCAGCATTCACATATTTTCAATAGTCACCACTATTCACAGATTTTCAATAGTCACCAGCATTCACATATTTTCAATAGTCACCACCATTCAAAAAATTTCAATAGTCCCCACCATTCACAGATTTCAAATAGTCACCACCATTCACAGATTTTCAATATTCCCCATCATTCATAAATATTCAATAGTCAACCCTATTCACAGATTTTCAATATTCACCACAATTAATAACTTTTCAATAGTTACCACCATTCGAAAATTTTCAATAGTCACCACCATTCATATATTTTCAATAGTTTCCAATATTTACATATTTTCAATAGTCACCACCATTCAAAAAAATTCAATAGTCAACAACATTCATAGATTTAACTTGCACATTTTTTCCATCAACCTTGCATCATATGTTATACCACTTTACATATGATTTATGAGAATTACAAAATAGAAAAGGATCATCAAATTTTCATTGGAATTTATCATAAATTTCCATTCATTCAGGTTTCTTTCTTTCCATCTTATACTTTCATATTTTACAGAAAAACCGATCACCCTCAAAACTTCTTTCTTTTAGTCCCTTTTAATGTGAATTCCCAATCATCTTCTTTCTCAAAATATTTTAATTCATCAATATATAGATCGATTGACAAAAAATACCACCAAAAAACAACTTGGGCATAACAATATCCCATTTGTATTTGTTGTCAACACCCACTACAATCACTTAAACAAGATAAAACTTTCCTTTCTTTTTTATTTCTCAATTCCTTTATTCTCACCCTCCTTATTTTATCTCTCTGATTTATATTATCTCTCCCCATTATTGAAAATAAAATTCATAGGGTCTATAATGATAAGTTCCTCTCTAATTTAAAAAATGATCTTCATTTCTAGAGTTTGGAATTATTCTTCAACCTTGGTATCACATGAGTTCCTTAACAAATAACCCTTAAATAAACAAATCTAAGTCTACGTGGGATAGCCCAATATAGAGAAAAAGAGTGTATAGTCAAGGAGATCGATGTTGTAAAAAATAAAACTTTTATGTAAATCCTTTTAATGTTTCTTATAGATTTCTCATGATTGGGGAAATTCTTGAATGAATTTTCTAAGAAAAAAGTAATCTGCACCCATCTCAACAAACAAATTAGAATGTTCAGATGTATAAAAACACATCTTTTCAAATAAAAATTTTTCACATCCTCATTAATTTATTTTTCACGAAAAATATGAGACTCATCAATCCCATCTTCCATATTTACACTCCTTAAATTCCATACATGTTAGCACAAGTATGCAAAGATATTTGGAAAAAGGAGTAACCTCGATTGAATGTTAAAAATAAAAAATAGAATGAGAGTCCTCTCTCAGTCATGCCTTTATCATCTTCTTCTTATATTTTTCATTAGATGTGATTTCATCCTTCTATTCACCCTTCTTGAGTTTTTTTTAACAATTTTCTTCTTATATTTTGAATCTTCTGATGAGTATGTCAACTTTTCTTCATCTTTGAGAACATCCTTGTTATAATCATTTTATTCCATGTTGTCAATTCCCATCTTTTCCTCTAGTTGTATAGTTGAACAAGTTTTGATATCATGACCTTATTTCTCATCTTCAGCATTTTTGGATACTTTTTTTCAGAAATTTTCATATCTCTAGAAGTCTACTTCTTCTTTTCTTCTTCACTTTCTTTTTTAATTCCTCCAATTTATTAGATAGGTCAACGTGTTCTGGAAAAACAATTAAGCACTAATTATTTTTAAATTTATTAGATCTATCTTTCTTGACTTCCAAATCATCCAGATTCTTAGAATCATTAAGAATCTTTTTTGTGATGTTATCAAAACAAGACATCAATTCACAAGGTTTTCAGGTTGCTCACACATTTCAAAAATAGATTCCAATGGTTGAAATATATTTTTAATTTTTTACTTCATTCTTATCATATTTCATCAACACAACCTTCTTAGACATCTTCTTTTGAGAGAATCTACTCCCACTCGAACCTTGTCTTCCATAACCTATGGAATAATAGTAGTTTTGTTTGTTGAACCAACACATATTCTTTTAATGTCCAAATACACCACAATACCAGTAATATGCATAAAAGGAGTATTTTCCTCTGACACTTCTATATTTTCCAAAATTTTGAATTTGTTTCTCAGCTACCTTATTCAATTTCTTTTTCTGATCCACCAACCGTTATATTATCAGTTAAATTCCTTTTTTTCTTCTCTGAATTATCTTAACCAAAATTATTGGAAATATTTACAGATTCTGAATGTTTCAAAACATTCCCAACCTTGTTGGTATTTTCCATATAAATAATATTACCATCATTCTTCTTTTAAAAAAAATTCCACTCTTCTTCTCACCCTTTTATGGTTACTTTTGTTAATCCTTATTGGGTTTCTAATTCTGAGAATATCCACTAATTTTAGTGATACATTTTTGGAAACATGTATTTATCAATTCAACTTCAGATAAATTTTGTTGGAAAAGTCCTAACTCTTAATCATTTTCCTTCATCTATAATTCTAGATACTCATTACAATTATTTTCTTCTTCATGATATTTCTTCAAATCATCAATCTATTTCTCCATCTTCTCTTTCTATTCATCAAAAAATCATTTATTTTTTGTAGAGAAAGATTAATCTTCCATATTTTGGTTTTCTTTTTAATCCTTCTGATATTTCTCAAGAATTATTTCAATTATTCTTTAAAATGTATCTCAAGTAGAGTATCTTCTTCATTTTAAGTGATGCTTCTGAATTTATAATAATTCATTATTATAATAAAAGTATTTTACTTAGTAGGTTCAATGTAATTTTTGGATTCATCTTTAGATTATTTTTCTTTTTCAGCACAACTACTATCATTACTAGAAGAACATTCCTCATTAACTGTTGTAATGAACGTGTTGTCTTCACCATAATTTTTAACATACTCACTATCATATTACATAGAAAAAAAGCTTCTCATTTTGGAATTACAGAATCTATTATCATCCCTATTGGAATAGAATTTTTCTTTATCACCCTTTTTTCTTCCAAGATCTTCTTAGACTTATTTCTTCATCTTCTCTTTCTTATTCATCACTTTATTATTCATTTCCTCTTTGAGGATAATTGGAAACAAAATTCCCAATGGATCCACATACCAAAAAATTTAAGGTAAATTTCCCTTTATAAATTCTCATACAAATATTTACATTCTTAGAAAAAAGGAAAAAATTGAATCAATATTTTTACATACCTCATTTTTGGAGTCAAAATTGACATAAAAGAGTTTTTAAAACAAATATTATATTATTAATTGTTCTTCTATTCCTACAAAACTACGGTTCGGCCAAAAGACATATATAATAATATATATGACACTAATTATCAATTGGGGTTCTATTAGAAGTTTATAGTAAGTTTATTAACAAGATAGTGTAGGAATACAAGAAGACACGGTAAAAGTTAAATTATTTAACTTAGAGTTAAATCTAAATGATAAGTTTACAATGGTAAGCTAAGCTTGTATAAAACATATTGGTTGAGAGGGTTTAGACCCATAACCACCATATCCTTGAAATAAGTCACTTTGGAGCAATTTCAAAATGAATATATATTTATTATAAAATAATATTTTAAGTTTTTCCTAAGGTGCCCCTCTCCTCCCTCATAAAACGACACCTACTCCCTCTCCTCATCACACCATGCTGAGCCTTTAAGCTCGGACACCCCTAACAATTGCTCTTCTACACTTCCCTATAAACATAATAGGGGTCATGGTCTTCTTCAATGACCAACTTTAGTGCCCTAAGAGGAGGTTAAGAAGTGGCACGTCAAAGAAGAGGTAATATCTTTTACCGATCCTTTCCAATTTATTTCATCTTCCACTTATTCTTATTTATTTATTTCATCATAAATTAATAAAATAAGTATCACTAATATACCAATCTGTTATTATAAATATGAAACAACCCCATTTAACCTTCTATCCATCCTATGGAAATTGAAATCACCGAGCGTGCGTACGTACAGAATACTGTCTCCACGCCATGGTGTAATCTGTTTTCCACCACCACCTTACATGGATGGGTATAATGGTGTAAATAATAAATATATATGATTATAATAACATGATACTAATTCTGAGACATTAAATCATTCACTCTAATACCATTAAATAATTATGGGAACGATATCGTTGCTCGTGCGTACGTACGACTTACCCTCTCCACGGTGCTATGTGATTCGTTCTACATGATCTTCATTAAAAGATGATTATATAAATGGATTGAATGAATAAATATGATATATATTACACTAATAACATTCTTTAAATGAGGTATCTATAACCTAAATATAGGAATAAGAATTTTTTTAACAAAACATGCATAAGAACATAAAGCAATGAACACCTGAATAACAAGTAGCAATGAAATATTACTAATAAGAAGATAATAATATGACCATATATGATATAATAAAAATTAATATGATTCTGTAATAAGTAAATCACATTATTTAATTCATTATACAGGAGTTTTGGATACGTACGAAGCATATCAGACCTATGGTAAGGATAAATCTCACAATCTAATTTTTATCTGAGATTGTTTATACTTCATAATTTACTCGGGCATATTTATCATCCGCATCAATGTTTCCTCAATATGTAACATTATTTATATCCTTCTACAATTGTTTAAATACAATTTTACCTATTGGTGAATTTTTAGTAAAAGATATGAAAGGAATCTTTTTTCATTTTCAGTACGAGATACTTTATGACTTTTCCGGCCAAAGTATGAGAAGACTATTTTGTAACTTATACTGCATGAATGGATTTTTAATATTTCATAGAACATTATTTTGATGAAGCTTCCTTTACAAGTTTTCAATTTTATTTTTAATTAAATTATTTTAGTTTAAAATTGTATGACATGTTAAGAAAGGAAAAATGTTTATAAAATAGAAAGGATATTTTCCTCAAGAATGGAGTTCAAGTGTGTTATCAAAATTATTTTCCATCTAAGATACTACATGGTTATTTTTCTTTACCTATTTTCACATTGATTTGATTAAGTTATGATGTAATTATTTTTTGTATGAAGTCCTTTTATCTTATATGGGTTATGTTATGATGGCATGGTGTTTAAGAATCCCATTTTTATTACATGGGTTATGTTATGATATATGATTTATGATTTTGCGGAACACATAGGAATGTTTTCATTATGAGATGGGTGGAACCTATATCTCCCTCCAATTCATTGGAGAAAGATTTATATATCATGCTATAGACATGGCAGGAATGGTAAGTTAATCCGATTCAGTGATACAGGATTGGAACGAGGAGTGAACTCGGTTCAGAAATGGACTTTGTCTGCAACGATAGTCTTGGCAATGAGTATTGACTAATATGAAATGATTTTCTATGATTATTTGTGTATGACAGAAAGTTTCATGTTTTATGTTATGATTATTGGGATTACATTTCACTACTATGATTTATCCCATGTTAGGATATTATGATCTCTTTTGCAGGTTAATATTTTCAAAATGATCTATTCTTATGAATATGATATGATTGATATTTTCTTTGTTTACCCTTACTGAGCATTTGAGATCACCCTTTTTTATGTTTTCTTTTCCCCACGATATAAATAAAGGTTTTAGGTAAGAAAACAAAAGGGGAAGATCATTATGGGAGATGTTGAAAATCTTTCACCGTGATAAGAAGATTATATTCTGAGTTTCGAAAGACACTAAACAATTACCGTACTTGGGTGTTTGTTTTTGTTATGTATTAAGTATTCTATAAAATTAATGTAATTTCCATGTATGTAAAGTATGGTTCTCTACAGTTGGTATCAGAGGAAAGGTTTAGTTATCCGTTGGAAACTAGGATGCGAAAACTTTAATGAGATCCCTAGAGATATTTCTAAGGTGTGTCTAGGGATGTCCCTAAGGATAAGTATAAGTATAGGTTATAGTACTAGAATTACTGTTACAATATTAGAATTAAACCAAATATGTTAGATATTGAAGGGACTCTCCCTTTAATATGTTGTTTTACTTTCATGATTTTTTCCTCCCACACTATTCTTTCTAGGTTTTAGAAGATGGATAGAACCCAAAGGAACTGTGTTGATCAATGTAATGGACGATGCAATTATTTTCCACCTGAATAAACCAATTTTATGGGAGATAGAGTGAAAAATATTATTTCTATAGGTAAACAAGCAATGAATTGGACTTCCAAATGGGAAGAGAAGGGAACAATATTCTATTGAGCCCTTCATGAGGCAACGTCCACCTTATTTCAATGGGTCTTCTGATCCACTTGATAAGGAAAAATGGATCAGTTCCATTGAAAAGATATTTTCCATACTTCACTGCTCAGATCATGAAAATGTCATTCTGGCTATTTACTGTTTAGAAGGTGAATCAGACCAGTGGTGGACTCTAATTAAGAATACAAGGCCCCAATATGAAATTGAATCCATGGAATGGGAGGAGTTCAAGAACTTGTTTTTCAATAAGTATTTCCCTTTTATTCTTCGAGCCAAGTTGTAAAACGAGTTCCTTGAGCTTAAGAAAAAGGATGATGAATTTTTTGGTACATACGATGCGAATTTTACAAGGATTGCAAGGTATGAATCTGGATTTATCATCCAACCTGAAAGTAAAGTTGGTCGATTATTCAGTGGCTTAAATCCAAGTCTTTGAAGGGAATTATCTATAAGATACATCAGTATCTATGAATAAATTGTGAACTGTTATATCAAGGTAGAACTAGAATTTGGTGTTATATATCCATCTCATGGTTTTGACAAGAAACGAAAGATGGTGTTCATGGAGAAATCTAAGAACAATGGTAAAAAGAAGATGAATGTTTATTTATGCTCAAAATGTGGAAATAAGCATGGTGGAGATTGTCTAAAAGGAACTAGAAAATGTTTTAAGTGTGGAAAAGAAGGTCATCGAGCAGTTTAGTGTCGAAGTAATGGACAAAAGGGTAGCTAATGATGTGAATAGAGAAAAGGCTACATAGAACGCACCACCAACACTTCGATGATACAATTTTTTAAGGAAATGGGGGCATTATGCTAACCAATGACCTAATCCAAGGGTTAATGATGATTGAAATCAACAACCTATTAAGGAAAAGGAAAAAGGGATGTCACATGTGATCACTATTTGTGATGTTGAGTATGTCAATGATGTGGTTGAATGATTAAGTGTTTATGTAATGATATTTCAAAATATTATCATGGAATCTCATTTATATTATTTTGGAATATTGGAATACCCATGTATTGGTTTATTCTGGTTTTCAATAATTATATTGAAATAATTTTGTAAAGAAGATTATATGTCCATAATGAATGGATAAGGAGAAAATTATATGTTTGGTAGTATTCATGAGCTCATGATTGATATAAGGAAAAAGTGATATCATGGTTTGCGTATATATAATTTTTGGGATTTTGGTATGTGGAAGGAGTTAACTTTTAACAACATTCACGTTTTCACTAAGGTTCTGTGGGTATTCGTTTTTCAAGAGAATAAATGATTAAGGAATTCACATGTCTGGAATGTGACCAAAAAGTTATATCTTATGATATACGGGAAATAAATGATTGTAATCAATGCTTGGTAGATGGCCCTTCTAGAAATAATTTTATTTATACTATGAGATTGGATATAAGTATTTTGGATAAATAGAAAGATTATAATTGATTATGTTAGACATCAGATAGTATTGTTTAAGTCTAGAAGTTTTTGTTATGTGATAATAAGTTTTGTTTTAGAAAAAGGACCAGTCGTAGGACAGGCGGCAACCCTTCACGTCAGACAAGGATGTGGGTATCGATCTCACAACCAAAGTGCGACATGCCTTTATCACCTACCACTAGCCTACATGAAGTCCCTGGTTAGTAGAAACTAGTTTTATTTTATTAAGCGGTATGATAGATGAAGTATAATTCCATTTTTGTAACCATATACGATTAATCTCAGCATAGATGGACTTATATATATTTAATAAATAGTGCCAAACTTTTTGTGATAAAGACATATGGAATGACCTATAATTCTATCACTTGATCTGACAACACTTCATGAATGACAAATTAAACTTCATTTCTTTCAATAAGAGATGAATTGGAAATTTTTCATGGAATGACCAACGATAACAATACACCGAAATCAAGTAAGTATTTCTCCCTGTTCAAAAACATATCAACTTTAGGGAAATGATCTTGAAAACCAAAAACGTTGTCCTAGTACCCTCATATAAAATGAATTAGATGGTACCTTAGATCATAACAAATTTATGGCCTTGTGATTATTGACTTTTTCATAGCCATGTTCTCTACCAATCTCCATCAGAACATGATGGTTTGATTTTTCTTCCATATCCATATTTTCACCTATGTTCTCCTATGTGGAAACCCAGTGATGAGTTATGTTGGGTAATCGTTACGTTTCATACTTTAGTTTTTAAAATTAAGTTTTAGTATTCCTTTTTACGATGTGGGTTTCAATGAAAGAAACTTTAAAGTAGTAAACAATTTATAACCCTGACGAATTTCACGGGTGAAATTCATTTTAAGGGGGGTAGAATGTAACACCCCAAGATTTTATAAGAAACAATCTTTTTAACTTATTTGATGTCTTGTGTTGTATGCTACACCAAGATTATCTTGTACTATACGCAACACTGTATTATCTTGCAGTGTACGCAAACAGTATTCTAGGCTTGTGTTGCACACCAGAGCAACATTCCTCGATAGCGTGTGTTGTACGCAATACCGAGTTTCACTAATAGATATATTATTATAATATTATTATGAACTAGCCATTATGAACAGTAATACCCACTATGAAATTTTCTAAATTTTATCTTTCAAAATGGACTTTATTTTTGGATTCGAAATATCGAAATTAGCTTAGGGTGAATTTTTGGTATTTTTCTGAAAACATTCAATTTTGATGAATAGTGAAAAACACTGAGTTATAGTTTAAAACAAAATTTTTATTTAAATAATAATTTATTTGATTTAAATTTTTTTAGGGAAAAATAGATACATAATGCCTCTATAAGTTCAATGTAATTCATTGGTGTCATTTTATAATAATTTTGGATATATAAATGTTTTTTGAACTTTTTACCATCTTTTACCCACCTCCTAGAAGAATTTGAAAATTTATATAAAACATAATTGTACCACTTCTCTGAGTGGAATTTCAAAAATCTGAGAGACACAGTTGATATCAGAATGTAAAATGTGGTTCAATAAGATAAAAATAATTTTTGGTGAATAGTAATTTTTTGCTTTTATTTACCGCGGTTAAAAGTAAATAGGGTAATTAAGGGTAAAAATGATATTATTATTAACCTAAAACATGTCCTAATTCTATTGGATAAGTGTAATTCGACCAAAAACAACATTAGAAATAAAATATTTTTATTTAGGTCCACTTGGATTAGATTAGGACATTTATTACTATTTAATTCAGAGAAGAGTTAAAAGAATTAAAATCAATGTTTAATAAGTAAAAAATTTTTAATATAGGGTTATAAATCAGATATATTCAACTATAAATATTAATTAGAAAGATAAAAATATTTCCTACATAATGGTATTTTATTTATAATTTTTAGACTTTAAATAGTTTCATTTATTTATGACACAACGATGATACAATAATTAACTTATTAATGAAATATTAACATAATTGATATTATAAATACCCAAATAAATGTAATTTGAGGCATTTAATTGATTACACTAATTTTCTATGTTAATATAACATATTATGGTTGGTTAGATGAATTTTTTTTGAAGAAATAATGCTGTTATGAATTTAACAAAAACAATATACCAAATAGTAACAAAATTGACATAAAAGCATTTTTAAAACAAATATTATATTATTAATTGTTATTCTATTCCTAAAAATATAAGGTTCAGCCAAAATTCATATATAATAATATATATGACATTAATGAACCAATTTGGGTTCTATTGTAAGTTTATAATAAATTTATTAACCATATAGTGTAAGGATACAAGAAGACATGGTAAAAGTTAAATTATTTAACTAAGAGTTAAATCTAAATGATAAGGTTAAAATGGTTACCTAAACTTGTATAAAACCTATGTTTTGAGAAGATTTAGACCCATATCCACCCTAGCCTCAAAATAATTCACTTTGGATCCATTATGAACCGAATAGTAATTTTTTATAAAATAATATTTTAAGTTTTTTCTAAGGTGCCCCTCTCCTCCTTTATAAAAGGGAACATCCTCCCTCTCCTCCTCACACCACATTGAGCCTTCAAGCTCGGCCAAACCCTGAAAACATATCTTCTCCACTTCCCTAGAAACATAATAGAGGTCCTGGTTGTCTTCAAAGACCTAATTTAGTTCCCTAGGAGGAGGTTAAGAAGAGGAGCGTCAAAGAAGAGGTAATATCCTTTACCGAACTTTTCCTATTTATTTTTTCTTCTAATTATTGTTCTATATTTATTTCCTCAAAAATTAATAACATTAGTATCACTAATATACTGATATGTTATTATAAATATTAAACAACACTATTTCACCTTCTATCCATCCTAGAGAAAATGAAATCACCGCGCGTGTGTATGTACAGAATACCATCTCCACACCGTGGTGTAATCTGTTTTCGACCACCACCTTACTTGGTTGGGTATATTGGTGTAAAGAATAACTATATATGATTATTATAACATGATACTAATTCTGATACATTCCATCATTCACTCCCATACCATTAAATAATTATGGGAATGATATCGTCGCTCGTGCGTACGTACGACTTACCGTCTCCACAGGGCGATGTGATTCGTTATACATGATCCTCATTAAACCATGATTATATAAATGAATTGAATGAATAAATATGATATATATTACACTAATACCATTCTTTAAATGAGGTATCTATAACCTAAAACGATGAATAAGAATTTATTCGATAGAACATGCATAAGAACATAAAGCAATGGACACCTGAATAACAAGTAGCAATGAAATATTACTAATAAGAAGATAAGAATATGACCATATATGATATAATAACAATGAATATGATTCTGTAATAAGTCAGTGAAATTATTTAAATCATTATACAGGAGGTTCGGATATGTACGATGCATATCAGACCTAAGGTAAGGGAAAATCTCACATTCTCATTTTTATCCGAGATTGTTTATACTTCAGAATTTACTAGGGAATATTTATCATCCACATCCATGTTTCCTCAATATTTAATATTATTTTTATCCTCCTTCAATTTTTTTTATACAGTAAATTAACTTATACAACATGAACGGATTTTTAATATTATTTTTACTTTTCCGGCCAAAGTACGAGAATAATGTTTTTTAACTTATACGACATGAATGGATTTTTATGATTTCATAGAACATTATTTACATGAATCTCCCTTTAAATGTTAGAAAGTTTCTTTTTAATTAACTTCTTTTGGTTTAAAATTGTATGATATGTTAAGAAATGAATTTTTTTAAAATAAAAATGTTATTTTCCTCAAGAATGGAGTTCAAGTGTTTTATCAAAATTATCCTCCATCTAAGATATTATAGGGATATGTTTATATACCTATTTTTACATTGATTTGATTAAGTTGTTATGGAATTATTTTTTTATGATGTCCTTTTATCTTATATGGATCATGTTATGATGGCATGGTGTTTAAGAATCCCATTTTTATTACATGGGTTATGTTTTGATATATGATTCATGATTTTGTGGCACACATAAGAATGGTTTCATTATAAGATGGGTGGGACCTGTATCTCCTTCCAATGCATTGGGTAATGATTTATATCTCATGAGATAGAAATTTTTGGAAAGGCAAGTTAATCTGGTTCAGTGATAACGGTCAGGAACGAGGAGTGAACTCGGTTCAGAAATGGACTTTGTCCGCTATGATAGACTTGGAAACAAGTCCTAACTAATATGAAATTATCTTCTATGATTATGTGTGTATGACACAAAGGTTCATGTTTTATGTCAAGATTATTGGGATTACATTTCACTACTTCTATTTATCCCATGTTATGATATTATGATATCTTTTGCAGGTTCAGATTTTCAAAATGTTATGTTCTTATGAATATGATATGATTGATATTTCCTTTGTTTACCCATATGAGAATTTGAGCTCACCTATTTTATGTTATCATTTTCCCAGGATATAAAGAAAGTTTTTAGGTTAGAAAAAAAAGGGGAAGATCTTTATGGGAGATGTTAAAGATCTTTCACCATGATTAGAAGATTATTTTTCGAGTTTCCGAAGACACTAAACTATTACAGTTTTTGGGTGTTTTTTTTGTTATATATTAAGTATTCCAAAAAATTAATGTAATTTACATGTACTTCAAGTATGGGTCTCTACAGGATTCCCATAGATTAGCCCCATTATCTCTTTTTTGGATGAAAAATAGAAAAGCTAATAAATGGTAGAGAAAGGGGAAATATATTACAAATTTTTTGAAGTCTATAGATAATGAAATATTAAGAATAGAATAATTTTTTCTAAAATCCTTATAAATATGCTGATAGTAATATAACATCCAATTATTTTTTAGTGGATTCCATTATGGGGATAATAATTAAAGTGACATTAATATTAAAGGGTAGGAAGAAAATACTAGTAAAAACATCAGATAAAAAAGAACACATGGGTTTTATATGAGGATATTTGGTAGATGTATGTATTAGATAAGTTCTTAGTCATCTTAATAAATCTTCATGTGATATATCATAAAAGTAAGTAATAGAATAACTAAGACCACAAGTTTTGGAGTTAGGTGAGTTAAAGGAGAATAATATTTTACCATTAATGTAGTTGATGACTGGTAACATATAGATATAGTTTCAACCTATATATACCACTCCTCAAACTCCTCTATATTTTACCATATACTTGGAGTTATACAATGATTTTCCCCAATATAATATTATATAATTTGATATTATACATTAGATTGGGGACACCATTCATCATAATTATATAGAGATTAACAATCTAAGGTTGATAATAAATGATACTATCAATGAATTAAAAATATTTTGTACCTTATTGATGTGGTGATAATAGTTAGACAATGATTCAACAATTTCATACATTGGAAATCTAGATTTATGCATAAAATCATCAACAAGGTATAACAATATTATATTTTATTTAAAATAGTGATTTTAATTTCTTATAATATTCTGTTATATATATAGATTAGTGTGTCTGTGCATATTGGGATAAGATAAAATGTAAAAATTTTAATATTCAAGAGAGAAAAACAACAGGCTACCACCCCTCTAGATTGCACAATTATTGCATCTAAATGAATTTTAAAATTATTTTGATATGAATTTATATTTTATGTGTACTATCAAATTCTGGTGAGTTTTGACATTTGTGGACACAATTATATGGTATCAATTTTATTGAACATATAATGGATCATGTATTTTAAAATATGTTTTCATGGCCCCATCCCTCTAAGGTACCCCTCATATACTGGAAACGATGGGAGAGAGATAATAACTCTAAAAAAATTCCTAAAATAGGCCTTGGGTAGGTTAATTGAACTGAATTTATAAAAATTAATCATATCTGATGATTTTCCCAAAAAAATATTTATATAAGATAAAGACATAGGATAGAAACCATCGAAAACATAAATCACATGGATATATAATCATGTAAAATTATCCCAAAATGAATCAAAACTGTTAAAAATATAAAAATAAATATTTCAATGTAAATACTAAAAGATAAAACCTATGAAAAAACTCAATAGAAGATCCCACTATCAATTTAGGAATATCCAATTATATCACTAAAATCCTTTTAGAAATCTGAAAAATAGTTTATATATTTTTATGGTTAAAAAAACATACATAAACAATTGGACCATAGTATTTGAATCTCAAGAACATTTCAAAAGAGTAAAGTAATACACTAGTGAAAAAATTAAAGAATATTTTTTTCACCAATACATTTCAACTATACAATCCCATCCTCACCAAACACTATCACATAATAACACATTGATGTATAATGACATAATTATGAATGAATATAATCAATGGTTCCAAACAACCAAACCCACACTAATTTTACACTCTCACACCCCACATTCAAACAACCAATGCTCTAATCCCATCCATGCATATCACATTAAATATCCATACATCTGTAGCATATTTCATGTCGAAACCGTAGTTATACATACATCCCATAAGGTCTAGAATCTTGTGCTTTAATCAGTCAATATCCATGTCACCTCATCACATATTTTTATTTGTAGGTTATCATGAACATAAATGACATAAATCACTTGTATTCCTACTGCCATGCATGACCACCACCAAAAAACATATCCACATCACCTCTTTTCATTTGCAAAAATTATCCCTCATCTCATGGAATAACCACAAACTATGTTGTAATTGAGGTGTCCCCAGAACCACAATCCCAGATCTAATGCAAATAATATACATTTAATAATATATTTGATAAACATTATAAATTATAAGATCATTAATAAATAATATAAAATTTAAATTCTATGGATGATTTTAGGTATAGAGTGTTATAGAGTTGGTATAAAAATTTAACAAGAAAACACATGTTCTTACTATAAAATGGATTTTTTTCCACAGTATAAGAAACTTTTTTACCCAAAACAAGTACTAAACACCTCCCACATATTATAAATAAAATTTGATATAAATAAATTATAAATATTTCTTCCTTTCATATCCCATGGAAAATAGAATTATAATAAGGGGATAGGTCAAATTATTCAAAAGGATAAACATATAAAATAAAAAATACATATGATTGAGCATAAGATGATCATATGAGTATAATTACAATATGTATTATTTCTATAAAAATAAACTTAATAATATAATATATAGGAGGTTATCATATAACATAAAAGTCTTTAATATATTATAAAAGATTCATAATATGGATTATAACATATGTGAAAATGAATGATTACATAGAAAACTAAAGAAATCATAATAGTAGGAAAATATTGTGATGAAATCCAAGAATATAAAAAAAACAAAATTGTTTTGACTAAATATATGTATGGCCACCCTTTTAGATCTTAAAAAACCCATGTTTGTCCACTAATAAATATAAGATGAGATATGAAACAATAATCAGTTCATTAGATGTAGATATATAAACTCACCCATCAATATATATATGTTCCATAATAAATCAATCATTAATTATTTCATAAACAACACTTGGAATGAAGATGGGTGTCATATACATATAAAATGGAATCATCTAACTGAAATATTTACATTAAAATTTTTATCATGATATAGTTATGTTAAATAAGTTGGTATCCAATTTTATTCAGTATTTTTTTAGGAAAATAACCTTCACATAAGATTGAACATGTTATTTATTCCATATAAAAATGGTATATGGTTTAATAAATATTTTTCCTATTAAATAGATACATGGTGCCTAAGTGAATAGCCTTCAATTAGGGAAATTAAAATTTGGTATTCACAAAAGAAAGGCATTGGAAGAGATGTGATAATTATTCATAGTGGATTGATAGGTAATAAAAATTTAATAATGGATCATTCCTTTGATAAACAATAATAATTCGTGAACCATTAAAATATATAAGGTTTTTATTATCAATTAAAGAATATCCTTGATTGAGCATAGGATATATTAAGTGATTCTTTAAAAGATGAAAATCATTTTATAATAGAATTATGAAAATCACTATGGAATGAAGAAATATCATTTAATTATTGAATAGATATAAAAATTAATTATAGAGTAAATAGGGATATTAATAATTTCATTTATAAACCAATGAAAATTTAGAGAGGAAGGCTCATGGAAATCAGAAAATGTTATGGAATGATATGTACCCAATGAAATATTAGAAGAAATTATTTTTATAGAAAACATCCAATTTTGAGAATTTTAAAATGATTTTATATTAAACCATTTTCCCTGAAATTTAAGGTAATTGAAATTGAACATTTTATATATTCCAAATAATTATATGGATATCCATAGAAAGTCTAGGTGTTCATAAATGAGTTTACTTTTTAATATTTTTTTAAAAAATTATGTTAAAACAACATTTCTTCAAATATTAGAAAATAACCAGTCTAAAGAAAGGATTATAGAAGAAACATATCTAACAGGTTAACTAGATGAGAAAAAAATTATTATGACCTTATAAATACAAATTACATAAATTTCTAGGATAAGATATCCTAATTGAGAGGTCTCAATTTTGAAATGACATTGCGAATAAAAAAAATTATGGTTTGATTATCATTCAATTACGAATGCTAGAAGTAGAGAGTGCATGAAATTGAACATCATATATCATGAATGAAATATAATTCACGAAATAAATGTTTAGCAGGTTATTGTGTAGACTAAATGAATGGATGATGTGGGAAAACATCAATTTTGTGTCATGTAATATAAAACAGTGACAAATAGATGTTACAATCATGGCATCCTTTAAATAAAAATCCATTTAATGAAAGAAAACAATATAGATCTCTAAACTCCATGAATTACATTATTATAGTAAATGAGATCAATTATTAAGCAATCACACCCCAAAAGGACATCATTTTGCACAATATGAAATATGTCTCAATAAAACAAATTTGAGATAAATAATCACATACCCTGGTCCTCATTCATTATTTTCATACACTTAACACACCCAATAATGAAATTATAACATTTAATAAAATTATTAAGAAACTTATTCATCTATAACTAATATTACATTGTTTTTCTTGAATCATATGTTATCTTTTTGTTATAAAATGTTTTTGTCAGTTACTTGGGGTTGTTTGTTATGTTTTTATCTAACTCTTTATATATATTGAAAAATTTTAATGGTATTGAAAAATTTCAACATAATCACCAAATTTATTGATTTTTAAACCCTTTATTATTACATTGTTAAAAAATTAACATAGTTTGACATGTTTCCCAAATGGACTTAATAGATGAAAGGTAACATAAAGTGTTCCTTTTGGGTGGTTAGCTTTTCATTGATAGTATATTATTAATATAAATTATGTAATGAAAAATATTTTATATAAAGAATCATAAAAACTACATATTTATTTATTATTAGACCATATAATTTTTTTTATGTTTCTATAGTCAACCCTAATATAATTTTATACACTATTCATGTTGGGGGTTAAACTGACCAATACATAGACAAGCCAAAATTAATTGGTATATACAGTTATAGGGTGACTTAGTTATAAAGTAATATCTATAAAAATATAATTATAACATGTATAAGTTCATATGACGTTGAATCATAATTTTAAATACTTTAAAAAATAATAAAATACTAGATGAGAAAAATTACATCTCTTTCACGGAGATGGTAGTCCTTTTGTATGCATGTATGAAACTTCAAGTATCTTCATAGAATGAGAGGAAGGTAGGGAATGGTTTATAATTTCAAAAAATAATAATTTTATAAATTTAATATTATTTAATTATATAAACATTCAAGACCATTTTTGTTTTGTGGTTATAAAAAATAAGACATTTCAATCACCGTGGTGGTAGTCCACATGTATGCATGAAAACTTTTTTACTTTTCAATGAATTGGAGATATTGAATGAAAATATTTTTTTAATTTTAATTCATAAATATACTATATATATAATATATTTATTGATAAATTACATAATTAAAACCATCCATGAGAGGAGGTTATGAATAATGGAAGAAATTTATACATGTAGACGGTAGTATATATGTACGCACTATTGACATTCTTTTGTTTTTGTTATTTTAATGAAATGAATAAATAAGTGTTGATATGAAAAATATAATAACATAATTTTATATTAATAATACTTATTTACTAATATTAATGTTTTTTATAAGAGGTTTTGAAGAGGAAGAATGAGATGAAAGTATTCAGAAGGTGGTAATTCTTATGTTAAGATATTGAGTTTTCTCTTAGAAATATCATTGGAAATAGAGGCCATAAGATAATAAATTGTGAGTAAAGGTATAATGATGATGAAGATTTTAATATGAGGGAAATATTTCCAAATTATCAGTTTTAAATTTAAATGAAAATACATGATATGTTGTGGTGGAAGGATCCCCTATTATAATCCAACATGTATGAAATTTTGGAAGCACCATTTACATTTATTACAATGTAAAGTAATAATTCTAGGTTAAAGGGAACAAAATGGGAAAAAATTGGAATATATGTTGGTTTAGGAAATGAAATAACACAAAAATACATTTTTAAATGTATTTTTAACATGTTTTGGGTTATTTACTGTAGTTAAATCAGTTTTATACAATTTTACTTTTTATTGGGTTGTTAATTATTAATTATATTAATTTATTTTAATGATAAAAATTAAAAATTAAAAATTTACTTATTTTTAAACTTATGGTTTCAAATATTAAGATAATTAATATAAATAAATTTTATAATGGTTTGAACTATTAATTTTATAATAAAAACACAGAATGTGTAAAAACATTATTTATGAATATTGTGTTATAACCATAAAATTTTTGTGTAATATAACATTATCAAGATGAATAGATATGTCACGGGTAGTGATATTCATTATCTATGACCATAGAATATTGGTGTGTAATATTTGATGAATCCAACCTTTCTTGAGTATTTTAATCACATGGATATCTATGTTAGCCCCTTGAAGAAGAAGGGATCTGTTTTGAGTCAAACTGAAGTTCTAGTTGCAGACTCGTTGAACGATAATGGAAACTTGAAGCTCACAAATTTGGGAGGGATTTCTAGTGGAGCTTATCCAGTAAAAGGTTAAGATCTATTTTCCCTATGATCTTGGAGTATTTATTTCATCTCCCATAATAGGATCTCGTGGAATGACGTGCTTGTAGTTGTCTATGTGAACCCTTGAATTTTTGAAGAGCATATTAACACTTGAAAACACTCAATCATCGCTCAGTTCAGTTGAAAAATGAAAAAAATGTGGAATCATAATGTGCTAAGGGATCACCTGCATCAAATTTGGGGTTTTAGTGAATAGAATATTGTATCTATTGGAATGAATTTTTTTCACATCTCCCTTCATTCAAATGAATTGAAATTGATAGATTATAGGTTTGAAATTTTCAACATCAAGCCTTAGAATTTGAGGTTTCAAAAATGGGATCCCTAGATTCATCCTCTTCAAGTTAGGAATATTTTTGTCCGGAATTGGATCTAGGTAAAAGGATTAAATAGGATATTTGGGATCTAATTATACTTTTGGATTTTGTGTTGGTATTTGGAACTCCAATAAAACTTGATAAGAATATTATTTTGGTAAGGTATGGTCATTTTTCTTGAATTTTGATTCATTTTAATATGTCGCAACCCCTGGTTATGAATGTTTACTTACTTGATGGTGGGTTTATGTTTGAACATGACATTTAATTTGAACATGTTCCATAGTTATACCATAATTCTACAACTATTGTACATGCTAAGGATAACTGTCACAAAGGACTGAGATGCCCAAATTACGAAGGATATGGATAATTTACTGAAAAATGTATATTTAAGATACCAAATACTGGTAATGTTAATCCAATTTTTTGGAAGAAGTGTACCTTTGATGGTATGAAGGATGCTCCACCTTCACCCATTAAGGTTAACCTAATGAATAACATCAAATTTATAAATGAGGGCTCTCTCTATTTTGTTGGTGTTGTTGTTAAGAAAAAACATGTTGCTATGAAATGTATTGTGGATAATGGTGGTAGTGTGATACCATGTGCACCATCCACACATAATCTTCCTTATATGACTCATGGGGAGACATATTCTAAATGGGGTTATTTTTATAGTCATTATTTTTCTGATGATATAGATCCTATAATTTTATTAGACGATCAACTCATATTGATAGGGAAAATTGATTTTAATTATATTCAGTTTCAAATGACCTATACTTGTGTTGTTAGGCTGGAAATTCTTGAATATGAGCTACATGGTACACCTTTATGTTTTACTAAAGGGTATAAATAGTGTGTGTAGGATTCCCTAGAACCTGTTTCATTTTTGATCATTGGTGAGGCACAAGTTGTCTCTAGAGATGATGTCAACAAACATATGGCAGAAATGGGGTGTCACTTGATGGAACTGATCTTGTAGCCTCTATTATGTGCGATGCTGCTGGGTGTCACTTGATGGAACTGATCTTTTTTCCTCTCTTATGTGCGATGATGCTGAAAATTATATGGTTGTCTTCATAGATGATGTTATATGTACAATGGTGCAGGATGCACACAACATAAATTCTCAAGGACACGTGATGCTTTTACATTACCTTAGTTTTGAACCAAAAAATTATAGTGGTGACTTCGCATGATGATGAACAACTTGTTACTTCATCTAATACTATTTTTTGGTAGAAAAATATCTTCACTATGTTGGATTCGACAAACTCTCCATACATTGTGGTGAATTACGAAGAATGTTGGGAGAGAAAAGGTACAAAAAACTCAACATCTCACATGACTAATTTCTCTCCATCGATGTATAAACAGGATGAGGAAAAGGAGATGAAGGATAGAAATAGGGGGAGCCCCCAGTAAAAACCTGTTAATATTACAACACACCTAGAAAACCCCTTTAATTTAAAACAATGGCCCAACAAAAACATGTAATGTTAAAAAATTATATATACATTTAGTATGACATCATAAATAAAAAACATGTCTGCCTATGGTATATACAAAAAAACACTACTATATACATTTCAAACAATTTTTTAAATAATTACATTTACAATTACCCAATAAACATTTAAAAACATTAATGTATCACCTTTTGACTCATGTTATCCCATCTCAAAGATTTCTACCCATGGTATTAGATTCCGAATAAATCATCTCAACCTGAGAAAAGGATTCCACCTATATAATAAAACAAATATAATGTTAGTAATACTATAAATAAATAAATTAAACCATAATATAAAATAATACATTAATAAAATTTCAATATTTAATAAAAAAGACACATTTGGATTTAAACTAGTCACATCGTGTGTTAGATTAAGATTGGGCTGATTACTACACATCACAAATGATTCATAGATCATTTTCCTAAAGTATCAAAACAATAAAATGTGTTTGGTTAGTTTTCAGTATTCCAGTTCTGTTTATATACTAAAATTTCATTTCAAACTAGAAACAAGCATTTTTAGTCATATAGGTCGTATCTTGCATCATTTTGACATGATAATATTTCATACACATCACAAAGGACTTATGAATCAATTTTATAAATTATCAAGAAAATCACAGCGTGTTTTCTTTGGTTTTTTAGGAGAGAAACGTTTTGAACTAAAAAGTCAATTTTAAAGTGATAATGAACACTTTTAGTAATACCGATCACACTGTATGTTTGATTGAGTTATGGTTGACTTATACCCAAAAAAATGACTCATGGATCAATTTCTTAAAGTATCAAACAAATATGAATGTGTTTTCTTGGGTTTTAGTATGTAACTTATCCTTTTTTACATAAATTAATAACAATTTTAAATAAAAGGACACACTTGGAGTCATACCTATCACACTATGAATTATAATGAGGTAAAGATGACTCTTAAATTTCAAAAATGACTCATATATCATTATACCAGAGTATGAAAACAATATGAATACATTTGGTATGTTTTTAGTACGCCAGTTGTGTTCTTTTACAAAAATGTAATTTCAATCTGAATACACACATTTTGAGTCATAACGGTATATCGTCCATCAGTTTGATGTGAGACTACTTCATGAACATAAAAAATTTCCTATGAATATATGTCCTAAATTATCAATACAATCAGAGTGCATTAGATGGATTTTTAGTGAGTGTATTGTTTTGAAATAAAATTTCAATTTTAAACTAATAATGAACAATTTTAGTGAAACTGCTGACACTGTGAATCAGATTGAGGTTTGGATGATTCTTCCACCTCACAAATCACTCATGGATCATTTTCATAAAGTATCAAAAATAATATAAATGTGTTTTCTTGGTTTTCAGTATGTCATTTGTTCCTTTTTACTTAAATTAATATCAATTTTAAATAAAAAACACAATTGGAGGCATAACTTTCACACAGTGCATCTTATTGTAGTTCGGTTGACAACTACATGTGAGAAATGACTCATGGATCATTTTTCTAAAGTATCAAAACAATTCAGATGTGTTTGGTTGGTTTTTAGTATGCTATTTTTGTTTTTTTTAATAAATTGTAATTTTAAACTAGAAACATTAATTTTGAGTCATACTAGTCGCATCGTGGGCCGATTAGATATGATATTTATTCATAAATATCATAAAGGACATTTTAATGGAGGTTATAAATTATCAATACAATCAGATTTTGTTTTATTAGTTTTTAATGAGTGAAACATTTTGAACTAAAATGTCAATTTTAAACTGATAACAGACACTTTTAGTCATACTGGTCACACCGTGCATCAGATTGAGGTGTGATTGATTTCTAAAAGTCAAAAATGAATTATAAATAGTTTTCCTAAAGTATAAAAACAATATGAATGTATTTTATCGGTTTTTAGTATGTAACTTTTTCTTTTTTAAATAAATTAATGTCAATTTTAAATAAAAAGATAATCTTTGAGTCATACAGCTCACACTGCACATCATATTGTGGTTAGGTTGACTCTTACAGGTAAAAAATCACTCATGGATTGTTTTACTAATTTATAAAAACAATACTAATGAGTATTATTGGTTTTTAGTTGAAAATAGTGTTTTTTTACAAAAATGTCATTTCAAACTGGAAACATACATTTTGAGTCATACCGGTCGCATAATGTGTAAGTTAAATTTGAGATTTCTTTATACAAGTCACAAAGGACTTACAAATCAATGCCACAAATTATAATGGTAATCGTAACAAAATTTATTAGTTTTCAATGATTGAAACATTTTGAACTAAAATGTTAATTTTAAACTAACAATAGACACTTTTAGTCATACTGGTCACATCGTACATCAGATTGAGGTTTTTTTGATTCATATAAATCAAAAATGACCCATGGATCATTTTCCAAACATATCAAAATAATATGAATGTGTTTTATTTGATTTTAGTATGCCACATATTATTTTTACTAAAATTTGTGTCAATTTTTAATAAAAAGACACACTTGGAGTCATACTGGTCACACCGTGTGTCTTATTAAGGTGAAGTATACTCATTAACATAAAAATGACTCATGGATAATTGTAATAAAGTATAAAAACAATATGGATTTTTTTCTCAGTTTTTAAAATAAAATTTATGTCTTGTTAATAAAATGTCATTTAAAACTAGAAATAAGAATTTTGAGTAATATCGGTCGCATCATGCATTAGTTTGATGTGATTCTGATTCATATATTTCACAAAGGACGTATAGATGAGTTTAATAAGTTAGAAAGAAAATCAAAATGCATTTTCTTCATTTTTAGTGTGAGACACATATTGTACTAAAATGTCAATTTTAAACTGATAATAGACATATTTTGTCATACCGGTCACTCTGTGTATTGGATTGAGGTGTGGTTAATTACTACATGTCATAAATTTATCATATATCATTCTACTAAAGTATAAAAACAATACAAATTCGTTTTCTTTGTTTTCAATTTGTCAAATTAATGTCAATTTTAAATAAAAAGACCCACTCTGAGTCACACCATTCACAATATGCATCGTATTGAGGTACAATTGACTCCTACACATCCAAAATGACTCATTGATCATTTTACTAAAGTATCAAAAAACACAAAAACGTTTCTCACTTTTCATTATGTATTTATTTTCACTAAAAGGTCATTGCAAACATAAAAGACATATTTTGAGTCATACTGATCGTATCGTGTATCGATTTTATGTGAGGCTACTTCCTACATGTTAAAAATGATATATAAATCTCTGCCATAAATTATTAATACAATCAATGTGTTTTTTCTTAGTTTTAAATAAATGAAATGTTTTGAATTATTATTTCCATTTTAAACTGATAACAAATAATTTTAGTTATACTGCTCATACTGTGCATCTTATTGTGGTGGGGTTGATTCCTACACATAAAAAATGACTAATGGATCATTTTTCTAATGTTACATAAAAATATGAATGTTTTTTCTTAATTTTTACTATTTCACTTTTTATTTTTTCTAAAATTAGCGCTAATTTTAAATAAAAATAGACATATTGAGTTATACCGATCACACCGTGGATCATATTGAGGTTTGGTTGAATCCTACACATCATAAATGACTTATATATCATTTTTCTAAATTATCAGAACAATCCAAATTATTTTCTTCATTTTATTTCTAGTTTTTATTTTTACTAAAATTAATGTTAAATTTAGATAAAAAGAGATTGTTTGACTCATACCGAGAACATCGTGTATCATATTGGGGTTTGGCAGATTCCTACCGGTCAAAAATGACTTATGGACCTTTTTTATAAAGTATAAAACAATATGAATAGGTTTTTTTAGTTTTGAGTGTTTCAGTTGTTCTTTTCACTAAAATTTATGTCAATTTTAAATTAATATAATAACTAGGTGTCATTCTTATCACACCCTATGTCAGATTGAGGTGAAACTAAATTCTACACATCCCAAAGTCTCAAAAAAACATGAGAATACTCTAATATTCTAGCTCTCAACAAGAAAGGTTTCCACTAAATAACATCGACTCTATACAGTGTTTGCATCTCGATTGAGAGAAGAAATGGAAAGCATAAAGATTTGTGAAAAGAACTAAATAAGTGTTATATAAAATGATAAGGAAACTAACTTACAAATTGTAGATAAAATGATGAATATTTTAAATAAAAAATGAATATAGGTTTTGTTAATGCAGTATAGAACAATTAATATTGTGAAGATAATATAGTATATTAAAAAACATTACCTTATCTTTAAATTATGAGTTGTAGCCTTGAAGTCCTATGTATCACGAGTATGAGCATCTTTGAAAATACCACCCTGAACTGAACAAAGGAAACCACCTATATAAAAAACAATTCTTATGTGATTAATAATAAAAAATTACATTAAATATAAATATGAAACCATCCACTATATATATAAGTCACATATTCATGTTATATGTGTACATTCTTCCATCTAGTATACTGCCCATTCATTTCTGTAAATATCTATATCGACTTGTGAATCTGAGTCTTCTCAATAATAATAATAGTACTTGAAAAATATAAACACACAAAAAAATTTATAAAAAGAATGTTCTTGGCAACTGATAGGAGGTAAATTAAACGAAATAATTTAAATCTTAAAAAATAGTATTTTAATGGTAAACAATACACTTACATTGTGTCGCATCGAAAAATTGAATATTTTTTATGAATCCCATTTAAAAGAATATTCTAGAAATAGTTTCCCATTATTTAAATCCAAAGGATGTGTATATAGGATATGAGAGAAGCAATATGGGTATTATTTAGATAGAAAATCAAATGTTAGTTACTTGTAAAAGAGAGGGGGAAGTGCTCCTTTCTAAGCAAACTTATCATAATTTTCATAATTAAATGTTATATATATAATTTATAAATGAAAATTCGATTGGAAAACTAAATAAAATTGGTTGATACTTATTTTTCATCCATAATTTTCTGATTTGAAGACTATATCCCATACATAGACCCGCTACAGATCTAAGAAAACCTCTTCAAGCATTACCCATGACAAGATTAGATCACACCCGTCTTCCTAACCATATAATCAATGGAACTAACTATAATAATCCCTTGAACTAGAATTTTTTAGTATCCCACATGAGATCTTCTGAAAATACTACCTTGAATGAACAAACCAACTTCTAGATAAATATTTTTCAACCAGTTTTTCAGTGTTGCTCTAAAAACCTAAAGGCCTGCTCCACCAGACCATGTCAACTAGGCCCATCCACTAACCTTAGTTAATTTTATCATTTATTAACTATCTAACCACTTAAATATTATTTTTCATCATGTCCCTCATTAATAAAACCATCTCTAAATATGTCTTATATATATTCAATAACTAGTAACTACCCAACATCATCTTTTTCAAGTAGTGCACTAACATAAACTAATTATCCCTCCACAAAGTTGTAGTCATCTTCCATGAAAAATTCAGTCTAGACCAAGAATCACTCTTTCCATACTAATATATCCATCCCTATTACTTGTGTACAATACCATAATAGTAGACCGAATTTCAACTTATCAAAATCATTCAACATTTGGAACCTCACTAAATTAGATATTTACCCATTTATATGAACATAGATTTTATTTCACAATAGAGAAACCCTAAAATCATCAAATTTTCACCGTTTATTTAGTCTTGGTAGTAGCGTAGGTCCTCCCAACTCTTGCTCTGATAACCTCTTTTGAGTTTTATATAGGATTCTTGATGAAATTCCTCAAGTAATGTTTACTTTCCAGTATTGTAATATTACAAGTCGAATGCATAAAATGGAAGTATAGTGCAACCCATCAGACAAAAATATTTTCCTACATGATGATTCCCCATAAAGTATGCATAAAATGACATAATTTTTTTTCTAATAAAATAACCATATTCATCCTATTGAAAAGAAACATTAGTGATCACATACATAATTTAAAAACAGTGGAAGCAGTTGAAACAAATATTGAAAATTTTCAAGGCTAAATCTAGAAGGAAAAGGACATAGAAGAATTTATCAATGGCATAGAATACATAAGAAATTTTTACCCTACTAACCATATACTGAATTTTAGTGAAAAGAAAAACTTTACGTGATACATAATGATATTTCATTGTAAAAGGAATGATGATGGTGAAGAAAACGGAGGGTGGCAGGGCAGGGAGAGATGGCAAGGAGGAAGGAAGGGATGGCCGCAATGCAAGGAAGGATGGCGAGGACATAGGTATAGATGGTGCTGATGCATGGAGAGATGGAAGGGGAGGTAGGTTTTCAGTAGAAGAGGGGTTCACAGTAGAGGTAGGGTTCTTGGAGGAGGTGGGGTTCAACAATAGAGGTGGGCTTCTGAGATGGAGGTGGGGTTCGTAGTGGAAATGTACAAGGGATTCACGATGATGGAGGAGTGATTCATGGCAGTGCTAGAGGGGTTGGCAGCGGCAGGTGTTTTCTTCTATGTGATCATGAGGTGTGCGAGAGATGAAGATTACTATTAGGGTTCTTTTTTAAAAATGCATAATGCTTTTATCAAAGCTATTATAAAGCAGTGACAATGATCTGTTTTATCTGCACTAAAGTAGACAACACTGATAAATGGTTTCTTTATCAGTGCTAAATTTATAGTTATGATAAAGAAAATGTTTATCAGTGTTTTTGTAGCATTGATAAAGGCATTTCTTTATCATCACTAAATTTATAGTGTTGTTAAAGAAAACTTTTATTAATGTTTTTTTGCACTGATAATGTCATCTCTTTATTAGTGCTAAAAAACACTAATAAAGATATAATGTTAATAAATTATTCATATTATTATATATATTTATAAATTATATATATAATAAATATATATTTATTATAAAATTATAATAACTCTATTTATTATACTTATAATTTTATAATTATATATAATTAATATATTTATTAAATTTTACAATTATTTAAATATATCAGTATTTATTTATTTTTATTATTATATCTATTTGTATTTATTTATAAATATTTGTATATATTTATAAATATATATATTTTATTATATATATTTATAAAATTATAAGTTTAGTAAATATATTTGTTAAAATTTTATAATTATTTAAATATATATATTTATAAAATTATAAGTTTAGTAAATATATTTATTATAATTTTATAAATAAATAAATATATATATATATTAATAATTATATGTATATATATATATATATACGTACAATAAATTTTAATAAATATATATTTATATATAGTTGTAATTATTAATATTTATTTATTTATTTTAATAATTATAAAATTATAGGTGAATGAAGAAAATGGGGGGATGGATTCTCGAGAGCATATCTCTCTGTTTCTTTGGCGATTATGGTTTCTGTTGACTTGATATTACCTATATTTTTCTCATGGAATAATTTTCTGTTACTTTGGGGAGATTGGACTCTCATAATCCATCCCAAATCAAGACGGATTCCCCAAATTGCACTAGAGGAGTTGATAAAATGGCAGAGTAACTGACGAGAAAAGTTTCTTTATAGATCTAAAAAGTATTTTCTATGCCTATAATCCATTCAAAAGGAACTATGACTCATTTCAAGGAATAACCATTCATTATCTTGGAGCTCATTAAAATCGGTGAGCATTCTATAATCGCCAGTCTTGTTTTACCTAGGGGTTCAAGTCCGATGAAAAATGAAGAACATATTGACAGGATATCATCCATTTGGGGGTTTTAATCCTGAAAATGTGTATCTTTGGGTCATGGATTTTACCACTTCTTATTCTTTTCGGAATAACTAAAGAGGAAGGCCTGGGGATTTGGTTCCATCTCGCTTAAGACATGTATCATTCACATCTGAGAGTGGGATAAGAGATTCAACCTATTTGAATTGGATTTTTTTTCAAATATAGGCGAGGGTATATGGTCTTAACTTGATACTCTATAACCCCACGATTATATATGATATTATTTTTTCAATTGGTGTTATGATAATAATTTATAATGAAATGGACACGGCAAGATTTGGTCACTTTGCATGATTTTTTGTTGAATTTGACCTAAGTTTATTTCTAGGTGGTAGAATTATTCTATCTATTAATGATGATGAATTGGAACTATAAACATTTTTTGTGAAAATTCCAAAGATTTTGTTATAATGTATAGTTATTGGGCACAATCTCTTGATTTACTGGAAGAATGTTATTTTTAAACACTATTTTACATTTGTACATGAGTGTACTTCCTATATTAGGAAACGAAAGAATTTAAATACTTATAATGGAATTGATTAGTCGATTCAAACTAGATGACATGACAGTCTCTTGATTGGTCATTGCAACCTAACTGATCTTTCTACTAGTTAGAGTTTAAATTCTAAGCAGAATGACATTGCTACTCTTATCCAGATACTACCATTTATGTATGCCACTTCTCAAATGGTTGCTTCCAATAGTGGACAATATCAAGTGCTTATTGAAAATGTGAGGCCCCCTGATGGTGGGAAGAAAACCTGGGCCAATATAGTGGGTGAAGAGGTAGGAATTCAGGATGATGCTAAATCTCGGGTGCATGTAGTGAATTGCAATGTCCAACATCCATATTAGGGAAATGAGAAAGATCTTTTGGATGTGTAAGAAATTTAGGAGGCAATTGATCAACATTTATCTCATGAGCATTATATGGATTCCAATGACAACAAAAGGCAATATGAAAACTGGTATTGACTCCCTTATGATGGAGAGGGAAAAAGGAAGTGAATGTGATTCATGATGATGGGAAATATGATACCCTTGAACCTAGACCGATGGGTGGATGATCTATAGATGGTAGAGGCTCTACTTGTATTATCCATGTATGTGATGTGCAGGTGGAACCATATGTTTCATAGTAGTATATTCAAAAGATAGTGGAAGTGGCTTCTCTTGAAAGAATCTATGAGATCAGTTCAATGGCTTATATGGATTAGGCATTACAAACTATTGATATCTCACCCATCTATTCTGAATATCAAAGGAAGAATGATGATAAAAGAAATATGGACTTTCTTGATGTTTCTCAGGTGATTCCTCTAAACCTGAATAAGGGATTATTAAATTAGTTTGATTAGGATCATCTAGAGGATTGCGAACAACCAAAGACATGGTGAAGAGGACGTCATCTGAATGGTTGTGGAAGAGGTCATGGTTGGGCTGAATGTGATATCAGGAATGAGGAAACTAATTCAGAGGATATTGATCAATCATATGATAACAAGGGCTGCTGACATGGTTGTGTTCATGGAAGAGATCTCACCTTAGAACAAAAAAATCATAAGGAGAAATATATGTTGTTCTTCCTAAAAATGTATTCTCATTCAGAGTTGGAAACTGTGGACGATGATGATCATTCTCACAAGTAATATGATGTTTGTGTGCTTGACTAATTGTACTACCTTATGATTAAGGGCATGTCTCATTGTGTGACCCCTTCCTCCCTTTCTTCCATTATCAATTTTCTTTTTTAAATAAATTTTTAGGTGTAGGTTTACCTGCCTTCTGAACCTTTCTACTAATTATAATATTATAAGAAATATATTTATTATATTTATAATTTTACTAATATATATAATCAATATATTTATTTTAATTTTATATTTATTTAAATATATCTATATTTATTTATATTTATAATTATAATTATTTGTATTTATTTATAAATATTTTCCAATATTTATAAATAAATTTATTTAATTATAATTATTTATAACAATATAAGTATAATAAATATATTTTTTATATTTTTATAACTATGTATATAAATATATATTTATATATAATTATAGTAATATTTAAATATAAATTTATTTTTAATAAAAAAATATAATAAAAATATATTTATTTATAGTTATAATAATAAATAAATAAATATTCATTTATTTAAATAATTATAAAATTATTAAAAATATAATTATTATATTTATAATTTTATAAATATATATAATTAATATATTTATTATAATTTTATAACCATTTAAATATATCTATGTTTATTTAGATATAATTATAAATATTTGAATATATTTATAAAAAATATTATATATTTATTAATATTATTATTTAATTATATATATTTATTACTTTATAAGTAAAAGAGATATATTTATTATAATCTTTTAATTATATATATATATATATTTAGTTATTTATAATTATAAGTATATATAAGTATATTTATAAATATTTATATATAATTACACACACACACACACACACACATATATATATTTATTTTTAAAATTATAATAGATGAATCTATTATAATTTTATATTTATTTAAATATATGTATAGTTATAATAATTATTATAAATAAATATATTAAAAAGGTATTTATATATAATTAAAAAGTTATAATTATAAATATAAAAAATTTATATTTTTTTAAATATTTATTGTAATTTTATAAGTATTTATGAGAACATAATTGATTAATGGGTATAACATGAATGAATAATGTACCTAGTAAAGTATAGATTATAAAAAACGAGGGGACAACATGAATAATTATAAGCTTAAAATGTATAAATGAACATTCATGATGAATACACAACATATGCATGTCAATTATACTCATGCATCAATAAATTTATTGACCAAATTCATTGGAACATATATTTATTTATTTATAATTATAATTATGAAGATATATATTAAAAAAGTGTTTATATATAATTATAAATATAAAAAATATTTATTATTTAATGAAATTTATTATAATATTATAAATATGTAAATATATAATTTTTTAATTATAATCATATAAATACATTTAAAAATAATAATACATATATTTGAATTATAAAAAATTATATATTAATTATAGCATGAATTTTTTATTTAATATATATAAATAAATTTTTTAAATATAAATATAATTACTTTATATAAATTAATAATAACTTTTTATTAAAAATCACTATCTGTGCTAATAATAGCACTGATAAATCTATAATTTAACAGTGCATATTTTAGCGATGATAGGCGATGGATTTATCAGCACTTTTAGCTAGTGCTGATAAAATCCCCTCTCCTCTCAGTGTGTTTTTCTTAGCACTGATAACGGTCAGTACTATTGGAATTGGTGGCCTAGAACCAACTTCTGTGTACTTTATTCATTAAATAATCACCTTATCACATCTAGATTGTTCTTCTTCATGACAATGCATGTCATAATGTCCCAAGGATAGCTGTTGTATTAAAGGGTCATAGCGGATCCCTACTATGATGAGAACATAGAAGTGCCATAACATTATTCTTGAATATATGTTCAATGGACGGATGATGTTATTTGAGGGACACAAATAATACAGGCCATTAGGGGTGAGGACTCATAAAACCTTGAGGCACCTTCTCATGGTGTGCGCCCGTGGTAATATCTAGGAGGATATTATGAGAACAAGACCTGCCAGTAGGAAATCCACATTTCATAGTGTCACTGGATGTTCCTATCTACGGACATGTGTATTGGTCCTTGGACTTTAAGATTATTATTAATGGGTATTACAACTCACACACTTAGATATATTGACAAAAACATTGACGACACACTATTCACAGCGAGGTAGGATACGATGGGTGCGTCACGAGTAATACTACATTAATAGATAATGTGAGAAAGGATTTGTCTCTTCTATTCCATAACAGAAGTAGGTATCTCAGGCCCTTTGATGGAATTGATATCGCCTAAATAAATCCATAACCATGGTAAGGAATGGGGAAGTTCAATTCCAAAAAGTCAAAGAAAGAATAATCAAACACATTGGTTGATGGCACTAGCAAGAAACCCTCTTGATTCGAGATATCGTGACAAAGGGATTATATTACACAGTAATCGTTCATATGAGGTGACACATCATTGTGGCGTTAACTTCTTTCTCTATGGGTGCCTTGGCGTGTTGCTAGATGCTAACCTTGGACTTTAGGAAGGCTCCACCTAATGCCACTGAGAAAGAGGCCTAGAGGGCCGCACACTATGTGTCTCCATGTATCTCAGTTAAATATTAATTTAATAAGATAAATAAATATTTCCTCCCGACTATGGTTTGATAATTACTTAAGGATGCCAATCGCATTTATTTTGACACTAGTTATTCTAGAGAATATATTGTGGGAGAAATAATATATATTTATTAGCGAGTAATACAGTTACATTTATTTAAGAAATAAATGGACATTACTCAAGGTATAATAAATGTGGTGGAGGAAATAAAGAAAAATTAAAAGAAGATAAACAGGCCGTATGCATTGAATGTAAACGCCGTGTAGTTTTCATGGAAAACAAGTACATTCCGTGTATAAATTATTACACGCCATGTAGTTTTTTCAGTCGTTATTTTGAGGAAATAATATCATTATATTAAATGATATTTATCATAATCTGTGTGGGCACATGTCAAGGAATTAATCAGTCGAAATGGGGGTTTTAAATGAGAGTTAATGAAATAAATAAAATTTGAAACACATTTATTTATTTTCATAACTCTATAACCTCAAACCTGATTATAAATATCCTCACAACCCCAACACTTTTTAGAGAGAATTGTTGTCCACAAAAATTCTAGAGAATTCCGTCAAGGTCGAAAGAACTCCTTCCTCCAATAATGCTCTCCAAAACAAGAGAGATCCTCCTCCACCGGATCAAGGCGATCTAATGCGTACAACACCAGAAAAGGATTACCCATGATAGAACCTAGAGATTATTTTGGCGACGTCCAGAGATATGTGGTGCACATGTGGATCACCACTAGAGGAAGTCTACACTTGTATTATGCGACACAATTACGGATCCCATCGGATCGTGACCAGAGACATCAAGGAAGAAAGAATTCCATCAAGGTAATTCTTCTCAATTAATTAAATTAATTATAACCAACATATGATGATCCTATCTATATGGTTCCGGGGCTCCATCTTTCTTTTTCATTATTTATTCTATTTCGAAGATCTGGTGTTTTATTATCATGACAGATCTCGGATTGATCATTGTTAACACTAAAATTAAAGTTGTGTACACCCACTAATGCACTTCTGCTATGCCCAGAAACTACAAGTGGTATAAGATGGGTCATATCATTGATTATAATTATTTAGTTTTTCATTGGTGATTTATGCATTTAATAATTTAGTTGTTTCAATTAATGTTATTCATTCTTTAAAATATGAATATCGAGATTTGTTCCTCCCCTCTCATTTCTCATTCACCTTACAGAAATGAATTTTTCTTTTAATTTTGATTAAAATAAAATAGAGTAACTCATCCGGAGGTTCCAAAATCTCTTGGTCATACAACACCAGAATACACAGCGCATATTCAGACGTACACACTGTGTTGTCTAGGTTCAATGCATTGACTAATCCACCAAATCAGGCCATGTATTAGATCCTATCTAAGTCATTTATGACACATTTTGTTGACCAAGAACAGGTGGCACATGATTTCTGGATTACACGTCGTTTGGTCCAACTGAACACGATGTGTAGTCCCTTCGGGTTAGGTTTGGACCATGTACCCCATATATGGCTTGCCCTACTAGAAACCGTGTAATGGGGATACTACATGGCGTGTGTCCAATTGAACACGCCATGTACTACGAAAATTTCTGAAGTACATCTACACACCATATCCCCAGGCATGTACTTCAGATGGACGGTGAAAAAAAGTACACACCATGTTGTCAGAACTACATGCCCTGTACTCATCCGAATTACACAGATTAATTAAAATTTATTATTATATTATACAAATCCTTGAGATGTGTACCATAGCTCATGCATAATGCTGAAGCACAACACGTGATAGGTGTTATGTATATATGTGTTTAATTTAATATCTGCATATTGAATGGGAATTTACCAGGTTTCCTCCAAGGTACAAGTTACATACAAAGATAATTTTAAATGAATAAATTTGTTTAAAATTATAATTGATGAGAATCTCAAGGAAATTCAGAAAAAAAGGGTTTAAGATAAAAGGATTGATTAATTAAAGATAATTAATTGATTCGGGCATGATTTATCTTAAACAAAAACAATTAAAGAATTGAATTCTAGTTTTATTAATGTGTAATATCATTGTGTTCATGGATGATCATGAGCTAGACCAAGACCTTTTTATGTGAATGGTTTATTTTAATTAATTTATTTAAATTAAATTTGTTGGCATGCAAGTCTTCTCCTCATTAATATGTAGGGCATGTGCACCCAAGGTTTCTTTTATGTAAAAAACCATTTTACCCCTCACCTGTGAATGAGATAAATCCACATGTAATGTACAGAGCTCCCAAGCTAGTGGAGCTGGCTCAAGTCTGGAGCCAATGTGAAACCAATCCAAGGAGATATAAAGATGGATATGTGAAAGCTGTAAACACGAACCTGAAAGGTTCAAGTTGTTTTCCCCTAGGTATTGGGTTTTTTTATCAACCTCTAGATAAACTGACCAATAGAACAAGCTCATGATCATAAAATTTATTTTATTTCTGTCAGTTGCATGGTTTATTTATTGTGGGTGTGTTATCATGATCACACAATTAATGAATTAAACAAGCATGCAAGATGAAACTAAAATAAGACCGGCTTATGCGTAAAATATTATCATATACATGGTTAGTCACTTAATTATATCCCAATTAATATTAAAAAGCATGTAATCGAATATAATAAATTGGAAATTTACTTATAAAATCCCTCAAAGAAATTTTATGTCAGTATAGCCTTCCATAATCCTGGTTAGAATCGAACAATAGTTCATAGTGCTTGACCAACCCTAGTTGGGGTGATTTAAATTATCAGGAAATTATAATTCATGGTTTTGGTTTGACATAACCTGGTTCACATCAAAAGTTGACTGCCATAGCAGGACTATGTGTGACCAAGAGGTAAAGATTGAGGAAATCCAAAATAAAAGGATTTCAGGATTGGGGAGTCCATTAAGCGGATCAAGGAGCAATGGGTTAATGCAGTTGGAATTCGGAATGCCTACCTAAAACCCTTCATGTTACTTGACCAACCCCAGTTTGGGTAATGCGAAGAGAAATATGGATCCTTTCCACTAGTATATTCAGGCAACAGAATATTATGAAGTCAATGGTGAGGGCTGTTGGATTTCGATAAAATAGTTGCAGACTAATAAGTATTAATTTATTTATTTGTCTCAGATTTTTAATAAAGTACTAATCCTTTTATCATCTTAATTTTTAGAAATGGAAAGAAAAATGAATTCAAACATATCATTGCGAACTATACTCAAGAAGGAAAACATTCACACCGACACCAATTTCCAAGAGTGGCAGAGGTGTTTATGTGTCATCCTTCGCGATGAAAGGAAATTGTATGTGATGGAAGATCCTATTCCAGTTGCGCCTGCAAATGAGTCCCGTGACGAGGAAATATCTCTCTATGAAAAACATATTGATGATTCCACATATGTCCAATGTTTCATGCTATCGACCATGTTTAGTGAGCTCTTAAAGAGACATGAAATCATGGATGTGTATAACATCATGTCTCACCTTTAGGATCTCTACCAAGAGAAGTTGAGACAAGAGAGATATGAGATTTACAATGCTTTGTTTACAACTATGCATGGAGAGTCTACACCATCTGGGCCTCATATAGTCAATCTTATTGGCTACATCGAATGCCTAGACATCTTAAGGATTAAATTCTTGGATGAGTTGCGTATAGGTCTCATCCTATCATCACTACCCAAGATCATCTCATGCTTTATTTTCAACTACAACATGAGAAATAATGAGATGACTCTATCATAACTTCTAACCTTGATTTGCCAAGTAGATAAAGACACGGGGTGTGACAAACCCACATTCCTTATTGTGAATAAGAATATGAAGGACAAGGAAAAGGGGTCAAATACCAACAAATGGTCTGAAGCCCCTGAGAGCCGTCCTTCCAAGAAGGGGATGATCAAGAGGTAGCACAAGGAACATGAGGCAGTATGTTGTGCATTTGAAAAGCAAGGCCACTAGAAGATGAACTGAACATAGAAGCATGGGGAATCAAAAGGTGCATTTTTTAACAAGTGTAATCATTCCATTTCTACACATTGGGTATTAGATAAAGCTTGTGGGGCTCACATCTGTATTGAAATTCAGGATCCAAGTAGGCTTTGAATGATTTCCAGAGGAGAGGTGGATCTTTGAGCTGCCAATGGCGCGAGGCTGGCTGTGTTGGCCATTAGCGATTACCACCACTCATTGCCGACTAGGCTGATTTTGGTTTTAAAAAACTGTTATTATGTGCCTAGTGTTACCAATAACATAATTTCTATATCTTATTTGGATATATATGGATTTATTTTCATGTTTGGAAACTAGGGTTGTCTCTCTTATAAGAATAGCGTATGTTATGGTATGGAACATTTAAATAATGGTTTTTATGTATTAAATTATGAAAAGAAAGTGTTGGATATCGATAATGAAACAAACTCACATGACTCACACATCACCCAGTTGTGCCATCACCATCTCGGTCATGTAAATGAGAAATTCTTGACAAAGCTCTACCAAGATGGCTATTTAGACTCTACTGAGCTAAAACCACTTGATAGATGTCATGATTGTTTACAAGGTAAAATCACCAAGCTGCCTTTCAGTGGAAAAGGTGAAAGGGCCACGGAGCTTCTTGGATTGGTGCATACTGATGTGTGTGGACCACTTATAGTAGAAACTAGTTGTTGATATTCTTACTTCATTACATTTACTAATGACTTGAGTAGATATGGATATGTCAACTTAATGAGGTATAAGTATGAAGCCTTATATAAATTTAAGGAATTCAAGAATTAAGTAGAGAATCATCTTACTAAGAAGATAAAGAAACTTCGATCGGATCGAGGTGGAGAATATCAGAACCAAGAGTTCATCGATCATCTACAGAAGTTTGTGATACTATATCAGATCAGACCTCCTTATACACTATAGTGGAATGGCGTTAGTGAAAGGAGGAATCGAACCTTGTTGTACATGGTGAGGTCAATGATGAGTCATGCAGATCTTCCATTATCTTTTTGGGGATATGCATTACAAACTGTAACAAACATATTAAACTGAGTACCAACTAAGGCGGAAAATGGAATTCCATCTGAGTTATGGAATAGAAATCAACTCATTTTTTCACACACACATGTATGGGGATGCAAGGTGTTTTTAAGGAATTGTCCAGAAACCAACTAGCACCCCTGGGAACGAGGTGTATATTTATAGGATATCCTAAGGGAAAGAAATGATATTACCAATATAACCCTTCGTACAAGAAAGTGATTGTCGCTAGAAAAGCCGTCTTTCTTGAGAGGGATCACATCCTCAGAAAGGATAGTGGGGGAAAGATTGAATTTGATGAAGTTGATGCTTAAGATACACATGAGTTGGTACAGAAACAAGTTCCACAGGTCCCCATGGAAGAGGTTCTAGAAACACAAGTACTGCGTCGGAGCTCAAGAGAGGTAAGGGAACCAGAGAGATTTGGTTTCCTAGTCACCGAGGACGGTGAATCATTGTTGTGGGACAATGATGAACCTCTCTCCTATAAGAAAGCAGAAGAAAGCTCAAAAGCTACAAGATGCCTAGAAGCATTGAATTCGGAGATGGATTCCATGTATCAGAACCAAGTCTAGGTTCTGGTCGATGATCCAGTTGATGTAAATCATGTTGGATGAAAATGGGTATTCAAGAGAAAACAGGACATGGAAGTTCATGTTAGCACCTATAAAGCACGTATAGTGTCTAAAGGAATTAGAAAATGTTACGAAATTTACTATGATGAAACCTTTTCACCAGTTTCCCTTTTTAAATTCATAAGAATCATACTTTCCATAACAGCTTACCATGACTACGAGATTTGACACATGGATGTCAAAATGGAATTCCTTAATGGGAACCTTTAGGAGGATGTCTGTATGAAACAACTAGAAGGGTTTGTGACACCAAGAGAATCCAAACGGGTTTGTGAGTTGCAAAAATCCATTTATGGATTAAAGAAAGCATCCAGGTCATGAAACATTCGATTTGATGAAGCCATAAAGGAATTTGGTTTCATTAAGAATGGATATTAGCCATGTGTTTATAAGTGGTTTAATGGGAATTTAATAATTATCCTAGTAGCATATGGTGATGACATAATGCTTATTGGAAACGATGTACCAGTCTTACAGTAAGTTAAGGACTGGTTGAACAAGTGTTTCTCCATGAAGGACTTGGGTGAAGCAGCGTACATTCTAGTGATAAAGATCATTCGTGATAGACCCAAGATGCTGCTTGGACTAAGTCAGGGTACATACATTGACTAGATACTAAAGAGATTTAATATGGAACAATCCAAGAGGGGATTTGTTCCAGTGACACATGGCCTTCATCTTTCTATGAAAATGTGTCCACATGCACAACTGGAGAAAGATATAATGAGATAGATCCCATAATCTTTGGCTATAGGATCCATCATGTATGCCATGTTATGTACCAGGCTTGATGATGCCTATTCACTAAGCATGGTAGCCAAATATCAAGCAGATCCACGAGAACAACATTGGACTACTGTTAAGACTATACTTAAGTATCTGAGAAGAACTAAGGATATGTTCCGGGTGTATGGAGGAGACGAGGAGCTTATTATCAAAGGGTATGTTGATGTAGGTTTTCAAACAGATCATAATGATCTGAAGTCACAATCTGTTTATGTTTTATGTCTCAATGGAGGAGCTATGAGCTAGAAGAGTTCAAAGAAGCCAATTGTCGCCAATTATACAGCGGATTCCGAATATATGGTGGCTTTTAATATAGCCAAGAAAGCCGTCTGGATTTTGAACTTTGTCCAGGAGCTTGATGTGGTGCCTAACAGTAAACATCCTATCAAGTTGTATTGTGATAATACTACAGCGGTGGATCTTGCAATAGAACCAAGGTCACATCAACAGACAAAGCACATACTCCAAAAGTATCACCTCTTGAGGGATTTCTATCAAAGGGGTAATGTTGTAGTGAGCAGAGTGTCCATAGAAGAGAACATGGTAGACCCCATGACTAAAGTCCCATCTCTGTAGAAGCATGAATATCATGTGATATCCAGTCGGTTAAAAGTTGTTTACAGTTGGCTCTAGTCCAAGTGGGAGTCTATTGGAGTTGGTGGCCTAGAACCAACTACTTTGTACTTTATTCATTAAATAAACACCTTATCACATCTTGATTGTTCTTATCCATGATAATTCATGTGATAATTTCCCATGGATAGATGTTACATTAAAGGGTCATAGCGGATCCCTGCTATGATGAGAACCCGTAAGTGCCATAACACTGTTCTTGAATATATGTTCTATGGAAGGATGATTTTATTTGAGGGACCCAAATAATAAAGGACATTAGGGGTGAGGACTAATAAAAAATTGAGGCATCTTCTCATGGTGTGTACCCTTGGTAATATCCATGAGGATATTATGAGAACAAGACCCGCCAATAGGAAATCCACATTTCATAGTGTCATTGGATGTTCATATCTTCGGATGTGTGTATTGGTCCTTGGACTTTAAGATTATTGTTAATGGGTATTACAACTCACACACTTAGATGTATGGATGAAAACTATGATGACACACTGTTTGCAGTGAGGTAGGATATGTTGGGTGTATCACGAGTAATACTGCATTAATAGATAAGGTGAAAAGGGATTTTTCACTTCTATTCTATAACGGATGTAGATATCTCAGGACCTTTGATGGAATTGATATAGCCTAAATAAATCCATGGTCATGGTAAAAATGGGCGAGTTCTATTCCGAAAAGTCAAAGAAATAATAATCGATCACATGGATTCATGGCACAATCATGAAACCTACTTGATTCATGATATCATGACAAAGGTATTATATTACACGGTAAGCATTCATATGAGGTGACACGTTATTGTAGTGTTAACTTGTTTCCTTATGGATGACTTGGAGTGTTTCTATACACTATACTTGGACTTTAGGTAGGCTCTGCCTAATTACACTAAGAAAGACACCTGGAGGGTCACACACTAAGTGTGTCCATGTATCTCAATTAAATATTAATTTAACAAGTTAAATAAATATTATCCCCGACTATGGTTTTATTATTATTTATGGATGCCTGATCAAATTTATATCAACACTAGTTATTTGAGTGAATATATTTTGGGTGAAATAATATATATTTATTAGGGATTAATGAAGTTACATTTATTTAAGAAATAAATATACATTAATCAAGGTCTAATAAATGTGGTGGAGGAAATAAAGAAAAATGACAACAAGATAAAAACGTCGTGTACATCGAATGTTCATGCCCTATAGTTTTTATGGAAAATTAGTACACACCATGTATTAATGATTACACGCCGTGTAGTTTTTCCAGTCAGGATTTTGAGGAAATAATATCATTTTATTAAATGATATTTATTATAATCAGCGTGGGTGCATGTCAAGGAATTAATCATTCGACATGGGGGTTCTCAATAAGAGTAAATGAAATAAATAAAATATGTAACAAGATTATTTATTGTCATAACTCTATAGCCTCAATCCTAATTATAAATGTCCGCACAACCCCAACACTATACCAGAGATAATCTTTGGGCACAACAATTATGGAGAATTCATTGAAGGCAGAAAGATCTCCTTCTTCCAAGAACTCTCTCAAGACCGAGAGATATCCTCCTCCATCGGATCAAGGCGATCTAAGGTGGAAAATGCAAGCAAAGGATTCTCCACACTAGCACCCAAATATTCCTTTGGCGACGTCCAGAGATACGTGGTGCATGTGTGGATCACCACTTGAGGAAGTCTACACTTGTCTTCTACGACACAATGACAAATCACATTGGATCATGACTGGAGAAATCAATAAAGAAAGAATTCCATCAAGGTAATTCTTGTAAATTAATTAAATTAATTATAACCAACATATGATGATCATGTCTTTATAGTTCTAGGAATCCCTCTTTATTTTTTGTTCCTTGTTTTATTTTGAAGATCTAGCATTTTATTATCATGAAGGATCTCAGATTGATCGCTGTTAATGCTAAAATTAATGTTGGGTACACCCACGAACGTGCTTCCAAAATTAGTTTTTAAAAACTCTCATAAATTATCCACACAATATGATATTCTAAGATAATAATAAATAATACTTCTTCTATATCTTTTGGAAAATGGAAACATAATAAGGGGTGAGATCAAATTTTCAGTAATGGAAAACAAAAATGACAACAATCAATGGCCATAATTGAGAATAATATGAGAATATATGTATAACATGGATAAATAAGAAATCTATCTCAGAAAATGAAAAGTTTATAAATCATGGAATCACGAATAGAATGACATAAAATTGTGAAATATCATAGGAATGTTTCATAAACTATAATATATCATTGGATGATATGAATGGATATGAATATAGGTGAAAATATCATATGAATTGGAAAATATTTTGAACAAAAATCAAGTATGTACAACCTTTTATTTTGGAACAAATCCATGTATGAACATCATTATAGTTTTCAAAAAATCCAACCATCCTTAAACATCAATATCCTATGATCTATGAAACCATAACCAATGAATTTTATAAAGATATATAACATTACTTGTCATCATCCATACATATGAGTGTATTAAGAAATAAATAATTCTTCATTTTATAAAGAACCCATGGAATGAAAATGGAATTGATATCCCTCTAAAATTAAAACATATAAGAAAAAATATTAATAATTCTATCTATAATAATGTTATGATATTCACATGTAAAATAAACTATTATCAAAATATATTTAGTAATTTTATAGGTAAGTACTCCTAAAATAAATTAACACGTGGTATTTATACCATATAGATAAGTGGTATTCCATTTGTTAAATAATATCCCAATTCAATTGATTTATTTCATCTATGTAAAAACTATTAAACCAAACAACTAGAAAGTAGGGTATTCAAAAAGGTAATCCATTGGAATAAATGTTATACAAAATTACGCTAGATAGTTAGACAAGAAAAATGAAATAATAAATCATTCTATTAATAGAAAATAATAATTTATAATCCCAGTATATAAATAAATTGGATGTTATCATTTGGAGAATATCATAGACCATACAAATGATATTTTAAGAGATGTTTTCATAGATGAAAATAAGTTTATAAGTGCATAAGAGAATCAGTTTATAAATAAGAAATATATTTGAACTTCTGGGAGCATATAAAAAAAATATTATAAAATATGGATAATAATAATTTATTTTATAAAAACATGAATTTATAAATTGAATTTATCAATGAAATCTATAAAGGAGTTAGTAATATTCATTCACATAGAAACATTAAAAGAGTATATTTTGGTCAAAAGTGTCATATACAAATAGTTTTGATAGTATTTGATTTAAAATAATTTTCAATTAATATAATTTTAGTATAAAGTGAACTTTCTAATATTTTTAAATAATTATAGTAATATACAGAAAATTTAGAGTCATGCATAAAGGTAATTCACATTTTATATTTTTTAAACATTACATTTTTGAAATCCAAATTAATTTAATGAATTTAAAACATCATTTATAAAACAATTTTAAGGAAATTAAAACCAAGTTAATGATAACCACCGAAGAATAAAATTATTGTGACCATATATTAAAATACTATACAAATTCCCCAAAAGGGTTATCACATTTGATAGCTATCGATTTTAAAAGGACATTGAGAAATAAAATGCTACATATTGAGTTACATAAAAATCAAAATCCATAAAATGATTAAAATCGAACATAAAATATAATGAATAATATATAATTCAGGATATATTATTTCGATAGGTTAGTGAGTACACCAAATAAAAAAAATATGTTTTGTAACATCAAACATGTATCATGGAATTAAAAATACTATCAAATGTCCTATTCAACTATTGTATCGATTGAATAAAAATCCATTAAATATTGAATATGATACATCTATTCAAACCATATTAATTATGTGAATATAGTAAGACACATTCATTAGGAATTGATCACACTGTAATAAAGTTATCATGGTACACAATGTGAAATATGTCTCTATAAATTAAATTTTAGGAAATGAACACCTTACCGTGATCTTGATTAATTCTGCACATACTCTTAACATTCATGATAATAAATATATGTTTTTAAAAACATAATATAGATCCCTATTTATATAAATTTCATTTTACAATTTTTATTTATTACTATATATTATTTATTTGTTTGTTAATTATTTGTTATTTTGGTTACTCTTGGTTGATCAATCAATTTTTTTATAACTCATTATTTATATCAAAAATAGTAAAAGGTGTTCTAAAAATGAATCATAATTACCAAATTTAAATATAATTATTTTCAGTATTATTATATTATTAAAAAACTATTATAGTTACATATGCTTCCAAAATAGACCGCATGTATAAAAGGTAACATAAAATATTCATTTATGATGGAAACATTTACTAGGACTGTTAATTGTTAATATCAATCATAGAATATAAAATATTTTATTCCAAGAACCATACAAAAATCCTTATGCAGTTATTATCATAAAATATCACCATTAATTATGTTTCTATATTCATCCATGATAAAAAAAAGTAGAATCATTCATGTTGGTGGTAGACCAGCCAAAACATGAACATACAATAATTAATGGATAAGAATGACTATGATATGATTTAGTTATATTGTCATTATTAAAAAATAATAGTTAATTTACATAGATATTATTATGGTGGTGAATAATATTTAAAATATTTTAAAAAATATCAATATATAAGATTAAAGAATACATCTTGTTTATAGGGATGGTAGTCCGCACTTATATACATAAGTCATTTTATTTTTTTATTTAATGAGTGGATGGTAGATAATGGTTTATACTTTAAGAACCAAAATAATGATATAAATATAATACTATTTCTATAATTACACTTTTGGTGTGATCTATATCAGGGAGTTAAAAAATTAATTCATTTCATTCATGGAGGCAATTGACTTCACGCATCTATGATGACATTTTTTATTTTTCAATGCATTGGAGTGATTGAATGTAAATATTAATGTTCCATTATAAAATCCTACATATATTATTTATTACAATTATAATGCTAAATTATATCATTTAAACCTGTCATTATCGGAGATTATGAAAAATAAATGTCATCAATTCATGGAGGTTGTAGTCCAAATGTACATACTATTGACATTCTTCAAATTTCATAGGGTATGAAAATGATTAAATAACTGTCATTAAATAATTATAATATCATATTAGATTATTTATTATACTTAATTCATTATATAAATGTTTTTAGTAAATTTTATTAATTATATGATTAACAATAATAGAACCAATATATTATAATTAGATCGAGAGATTGAGTTCCCTATTATAAATATCCTTGGAAATTGAAAAATTAAGAAAAATAAAGGTGAATAGAGGATTATGGAAATTGTAAAGGGTTTTTTGAAGAAAAAAGACTAATTTTTATGTAGAATGTTTTTTTAATTTTTTAATATTATTTGGGGGGAAGTATCCCCTTTTATAAGTGATGAAGAGTGAAATTTCTAAATCACCCTTTACATTTTTAAAAATAGAAAGTTACAACTGTAGGTAAATGGATAAAAAAGGAAAAAATAGGAAGGTATGGGATTTTTTTATAGAAAAAACTAAACCATACCTTTTTAATCATTTCATTAATAGGTTTCTAATCATTTCCTATGAGTTAATCAATTTCTTATATCTTTACATTTAACCGGGAAATTAATTTTCAACTGTAATAGTTAATTTTAATGTTCAAAATTAAAATTTATCATTTTAACTAATTTTAATCTTCTAATTTAAAATGGAAATATCATTTTACCAAAAAATTATAATAGTTTAAAAGTTTATTATAAAATATACACACATAATATGTAAACATATTTTTTTTGAAAAGTTTATTTTTAGGCTTAAAAAATATCATTTTAAGGAAATGTTGTCGATGAATTTCATTTTAAAAAATAAATTTGTTAATTATAAACAAAAAAATTATATTCCTTTGAAATATATCCCAAAATTAATTTTTCCAAAATAATTTATAATTAATAAAAATTCAAAAAAGATATTTATATCTGTAAAATATTACTTAAGCTCCAAAAATCTAAGCACATGTTTTATATGTTCCACTTAATATTTTAAAATGATTAACTTTTTATTCCCCAAATAAATGGTTAATTCCTTTTTTATAATTATATTTTTCAATAATATCTTATTTCAATGTCATAAAATATCATAGTTTTCATAAAAATACTATTTCTTTGTAATTTAGTAAAAGATTAATTATCCCAAAAACCAAAATATTAACCGCATAATAATTTTTTAATTTAAAAAATAATCTATTTTTATTTTTTTAATTATAATTCAAAAAATATATATATTTTTTTGAATAAAAATACACAATATAATGATAAACTAACCTTACTAAAAAGCACCTTTACAAATTATGTGTCTTTATTAATATTTCATACCATTTTCTATTTTAGATAATTCTAATATATGTTTTTTAAAATATTTAATTATTTTATAATTTCATATAAATTTTTTAATTTAATTTATTAGAATAAAATATCTGATAATTGTAAAAATTATTTGAGAAACCGTAATTAAATCACAATTAATTTTTTTCCTATAAATGTAAGAACTTGTAGTGAAATAATATCACCTTATTTGATAGATTTTTTCTTTATCTTAAAAATTTCTTAAGAGTATTTATTTATTTGGTCATGTATCATTATATTTAAATTGATTTTATTAAATATTTTATCTAATATACTATTCATTTAATGTAGAAATTATATTACAATATATTGAGTAGTTACAATCATCATCACTACTGATGAATGATGGGTAGGGAGGAGAGGGTAGTTGACCATTTATTTCACCACAAAAACGTATGTGAGGGAAAATACCATGAAACGAATACATTTAGGCATTGATAAGGGTTTAAAACACAGTTCAAGTTTATATAGAAATAACATTAAAATTAAAGATAGTTATATAGAACACATTACCCAACACAAGGGTTAAATTCTTATACTAATATCACATCCCAAAACATTACCAAAACATCTCATGGAATCCACCTCCCACTCCTATTAAAAAAACATGAATCACACCATAAGAACTCCACACATAACCACACAATTCCCCACATTCAATTACCAATTAGTCATTTCCAAAATTACCAATCTATTCACAAACATCTATAAAATATTCTATTTAACTACATCATAAAATGTGAATTTGTTATTACATAAATTAAAATAAAATATGTTTTATCTTAACGTTTTATAAATAATTGAAGCTCACACACAGATAGACATACTAGTTGTCTATCATGGCTCAAACAGCCCCCTCAAATGTAAGGCTAATCCCAAAACAAAGATAACCATAATAATTTAATGTCATGAAGCCTATATGGAATGAAATCTAGTAGTGTTAAAGAACCATCATCTTGTCTTGAAGTCCCTCTTCCATCAATACAATACAGCTTGTGTTAAGAATTTACTTGGTCTACAACACTATCTACTTCACTTCTTCTAAAGTAACTTCCTTTGTCATTATCCAAAAAATACAAAAAAAAAAACTCCACATAAGAGGAATTAAATAATTAAACCTTATTAATTTATAGAATTAAATAATGAAATTATACTCTAAGTAATTCCTCTAATTTTGGTTTATCAAATAATTCATTACATAAGTTATCACACATCAATTTTACCCTACAACTTCTTAATCGTGAGCCCATATAATTTCAATGTAATCATTAAGAATTAATTCTATATGTACTAGAAAATAACCACATAACAAACCATCCAAATCAAAAACATAAATCATCACATATAACATTTCGAAAAAATAATCATAATTTGACAACATCCCATCAGATCTCATAACATCACATTCCAACTAACCATAAATCAACTACCACTAAACTTTACACATCTAAGAAGGGCACTACCATCACGACATGATCCCAAAAATTGATAACATAACATTGTTATAACGCCCTAATATTCCAATAAGTAATTTAATTTAAATTTATATTATTTTTTTATTTCACTTAACTTAGAAAACATTAAATAAAAATGAAACATGATATACTTAATAACTATTATTATTTAAATATGACAACTATAACCTAGTGATATTTTTGTGTGTAGTAATATGACTAAAACAATTATCGAATATATGAATTAAATTTGTCCATATAATTTTTTTAATTATTTTTTAGAAAACAATTAATCAATATTGGGTAATAAGAATTAAATAAAATAAGAATAAAAACCATTAAAAGTATTAACATGTCATATTTCTTAAAAATAAATGCTTCCTTTATATTTTTTAATTTCATTTAAAATAAAAAATTATAAAATTATAAATATTATTTGATAATATGGGAAGAAATGTTGATCTTTTATCAAAAATATCATGGGGTGAATTCTTGGTAGCTTTATAAAAAAATTTATTTTTTGGTGAATAGTAATAAATATATTTATTTGAAAACTACCATTCATTTTGAACTATTTAAAAATACCAATCTTATTTTTGAATTTTTAATAATGTAAAATTAATACACATTTATTAAAAATGATCAAATAAAGTCAACATGTGTCACAACACGACCCGTATCAGGGCTCGCATCGCAACTACCCCAAGCCCACCCCCGTAGGCCTGGGGCTGGAGAACAACGCCAAAGATATAACAAACTCGAGGAGTCCTTTGCCTAAGTACCTATACACACACGCAACCAACTCAATGAAAAAGTTTAGAGGGAAATGAAAGAAAAATACAACACAAATATATATAAACCACAAATATGCATCGACATGTAATTAGTACATGTAAAGAAAAGTAAAATGAAAGGGAAAAGTAAAAAATACACACCCAACAAAAAGTTCCACAACCTGGAAACATGTGGAAAAGTAAAACAACTGAGAGAGCCCCTATATTGAATCCCAAGTTACAAACACCATAGGAAATCCAAGAACCTCGTATCCCTATGATCCTCTGATTACACGATCAACATGTCTTTTGTCTGCTAGGGCACACCAAGTGTGTGAAAATCCCAAGTTGGGGAGAGAATAAAAATACTCAGTAGGATGCCCCAAAGGCTCAAGGGAGTAGCAAGTGAGGTACTGTAGAGGGAAGAAGTAGTAGAACAAGGTACAGTAAAAGAGTAAATCTCAACCCAACCAAGAAGTAAAGTAATATCATCCAAATGTGAGGAGATAGAAACGCAGAGAAGATGAACTTCTCATCATGTCTTCGCTACCTACACTAGGAGAGTAGACTCGTCCAACCATGAGAATCTAGACACATAAATCACATGGCATACCCCATGTGTCTTCTCCTATCTTAGAATTATATTAACCAAATTCCAAGGAGTGGGTACTGTAAATACGATATATATATTCTCAATCGAAGGAATCCAAATGGGAGAGTAAGGGGATATCCATATCACTATCCCATCCCAAGAAATGAGCAGCCAAATGTTCTAGAAGAAAAAACCATCGATGCCCAACATCCCACACATCTTCCCTAAACTACAAGTCAAAGGGGATCAATCACCTCACCACAATACTATCTACTTGGGGAGGTTCTGTCTCGCCAACATGGCTTTAGGTACCGTCCTAAGGACGTGTCTTGGAGGGAAAAGCACCCCTATTTCTTGAGAGTCTTATGTCACATCAAGTACATCTCATCTCTATGTAGCACAGTCAAGAGACAATGTCACAAAGTCTTAAACCCACTATCTATCCCTGCTAGAGGATATACGTATAAAAGTTAATGGAGAATGCCACTGCCATGCCCAGATAGAGGGTAATCCCCAAAGAGTAACTAGTGAATGCCACTTCCAATTTAAGTTGGAGGTTAACCGCTGAAATATATTGGAAAACGCCACTACCCAGCCTAGCTGGAGGGTAAGACACAAAGAGTAACTGATGAATTCCACTACCTAGCTATGCTGGAGGGTAATCCCTGAAAGATTTCGGCAAAGGCCACTGCCCAGCTGCGTTGGAGGGTAATCCCTGAAAGAGTAACCAACGAACACCACTGGCCAGCCTTGCTGGAGGGTAATCCCTAAAAGCGTAACCGGTGAACACCACTACCCAACCTCGCTGGAGGGTAAGCCCAAAAGGAACAATGAACACCACTGCCCAGCTGCATTGGAGGGTAAGATGACATTACTCTTGTGATTTCAAAAATACCTCAATTCCATCACTGTCATCATCAAGCATCACCTTCAAAGGTACCTCACTAATTAATCTGAAATCGTAACTTGAAAGCTAGTATGAAGGGAACTATTGCATCGTACATGGAGAAACACTCAAAATAAACTACCTGCAGGCCAAAATCTGAGTCCAGAAGAAATAGATATGAGAGGTAGAAGATTCATAGTAGTACACGATGCGTGTTGGGCCCAAATGACGTGTGACCCCTCCTCATCACCTGGCCATGTACCTAACCATTTTTGGGTCCCAAAAGGGTGAACAAGTACCACTATGAATGTCACAGTACTCTCAGATTACACGCCACATTAATCAAAAAGATTACAAGCGCATGACACTCGTCGCCTATCCAAAGTGTTATAATCATAGATTAGATGACACCCCTCCTCGAATGGTCCAAAAACATCAATCGTATATCTTCAAACATTTTCTATTCTCTCGTAAGAGTCAGAGCTAACCTAATCTGTTGATTCTCTTCAAACACTTCAAAAGGATCTTCCACTTATATTCCTTTCATGTTTCCAAATTTAACAATAGATTGTGAATAAGGCTTAGAACATTCAATCAGATCACACCATCACAATTGAGGTGAAAAAACACACAAGATCGACTATGTACTCATCTGAAATGGACTAAAAATGTAGAAGATGCATCTCCCTACGTTATATGAAAAAGGGGCCCCGTGGGTCCCGCACCTTGATCCCAAAACATGTCATGCATATTGTGCCATTACAATCCTTGAATATAAACACACAAATTAGGCAATTTTTTCCCCTGAACGGACTTATGAAACATAAGTTGTAAAAATGCGCCACATGTCTAGAATTTTCCCCGTGGGGCCCACAACTCGAACCTAAATTTAGATATCCAGATTGCAACATTGCAATCCCCTCAGAAAGACACAAAAATGAGTTCTCAAACACCCCAAACGAATTCTAGACAAAAAAGTGGAATTTCAACGTTAAACGTGTGAACCAACCCTATGAGCCCCACACCTTGTCTCCCACCCAAACACTTCAAAAAGAATCTCAAAAAGTCGGCTCGAGGACTAGGGCCATGCTTTTACAAATGGCACATCAATCGAACATTCCAAACAAGTGTTAGGTTTGATGAAGGAATAATTAATAAATTAATTAATCACATTAATTATTTCGTGACACTGAGTGATTAAACTAAACCAAAAAGGTTCTAAACCACCTTTGTATGGACCGTCTCAACTCCAGGGTCAGAACGCCTCTGACAGTGCGTCAAACTGATGTCTGACTAAAGATATACAGTCGTTGCAAGCTTTAATAATAATTTATTATTATTAAATTAATGTGTTCCAGGTCACACACCTTTGGGAACATGACATAAAATCACTGAAACCCATTTAAAATTGTCTGTGTTTATAAAATGGACATGTGGCCATAGACGACACGTCAAACGAATGCACTGTTTAAGAGATACGCCCATTTGAACATAGAGGGACCCAATAGGGCCGGTGCATCCCAGCCGACCTGGTCCATCCCAGCTGGCCCTGTCCAGACCAGCAGCCCGTGGCCCAGCTGTGGGTTTGAACTGCTCTGTCGTGGCCTGCCAGCTACAACCCGCACCACATCCACTGGGCCACATGGCCCTGTCCCCTTGAACAGACTAGCCAGGGTGGTCAGTCTATCCGCATGCACCAAGGACCAACAGGAGGTGGGTCCTGCTCCTACTTCCCCCGAGGTCAGCAGCTTGGGATCCCTCCTGAGAGTAACAGGATGAAGCCACCACTCCCGCCTGCTAAGCGCGACCCCGTCGGAGCCTTGGCCTAATGCACCGCCCTGCGCCCCTCAACCCTCTGCGCCGCTTGACCACCCCGCCCCGGTGCTCCCTACTTTCCACACGACATGCCGAAGACCCACCTAACGATGTCGTCTGCACCGGCCGTACTCGGCACTGAAACTGGCCCTCAAGCTCCACCTTGGCCTGCCACACCATTCCAAATTCCTCTAGTCATTGTCTCTATCCAACTGAGTTCCACCACACCAAAGACTAGTGCTTCCATTTCAACCTCCGATCATCTTCACCGTTGCGCCACCTTGACCTCCAGCCACCGCTCATGCCTGAGTCAGGGCTTTCGTTGGCCTCCAAAACCACTCCGGTGGCCAAATTTCATATTCAATGGAAGATTTGGGATCCTTGGGATGAGGGCTTCATAGGGCCTACCCCCTATTGATGATCCATTGACGTTTTGGAACATCCAAAAATTTAGAGGAAGAACGACGAAGAACGCGTTGAACATGAGATTTAGAACGGGTCTCAGACAATGGACTTGTTTGATTGGCCATTGTCCAAGTTCCTAAATTTAAGAATTTAAATGACGAAAACAAATAATAACTGACCAATTTCTTTTTGGGGGGAAAAACAATTTACAAGATCATACCTCAAATCGGTCATATGTCATTGGAGACACCTACGCTGCGCTCCAGCTTCGATCTGCAGAGTTAGTTACCCAATATGGAGAATTACGGTGAAGAACGCCGAAGAAAGGTAGAGGTATAGAGAGAGAGTGGAGAGAGAATGGAAAACCCTAACTCTAAACTCTTGTTTTTTATATTTATAGAAAAACCCACTTAGCACAGAATCTGAAACGGTCGTACCCCCACGATTTATATCGCGCCTAGGTAAAACGCTCCATTTTGAACTCAAAGTAAGTATCATATTTCCATTTCACGACATCATTCAAAAGAAATTCAAAAATAACTCCACTGATAAAAATCACTAAGTGGTCATTCAAAAATGTCAATTTTTCCCCTCAGTGAATTTTTTCATAGCATCCCTACGCCGAAATGCTTATACACCTCATAGGGTAAACAACACATTTCGAGATCAAATATAGACTCAGATATCCAATCTGAGTTAAATTTTGAATGTTATTTGGGTTTGAGATATTAAATTAATGAATAAATAAATTAGTTCATCCATTTACTTACCACTAATGAGAATATGGTCCGAACATCCTGCATCGACATACTTTATGTTGCGCCTAGGGTATGAAACATGTTCCTGACCCAATCGTGGTATCAGATTCCTGATCTAGTAAACTATTTAAGAGATATCCCACTTCCATTGTGTGAAGAGTACAAAAACACTTAATATTTTTTTATAATTTATTTTAGGAACATCGGACCTCGAAATTGCACACCGTCTTAGTGCCTGACTCTTTAAACATATGTAGAAATTTTGCAATGTCTTCAGAGAAACAACTAGATCTATAAATCATTCCCTCCTTCAAGATTTTCATCCCTAAAATGTAAAACTAGGAAAAAAAACTTAGGATATAGAGCTCACACCTCGTTCTCCCACTCCCAAGAAAACATACACAACACCATGCTGGAACAACAGACAAACCAAAGTGATTGTTCATGCTCATAAAGAAAACTACTTCTGATGACATGCATAGGAACACACACATATCTCATTATTTGTGACACATGGAAGAAATCGTGCTCAAACTCCTACTATTGGGAGGGTAGGGAAAGGTGGTAGACAATATCTCTATCTCTTGCACAATTTCCGAACATCCTGATGAAACATGGGGGACTTAACCGACCGTAACTCTTTATTCCACATCGTAACCAGAATCACAGTTTGTTCCTCGAATATGGTCTCATGATTCCCTCCTTCAGAATATCCATTTGGTAAAAAAACCATGGATATTTGGTAATGAAAAATTTCACAGTAGGTTCATTACAACCAAGACATTCTTACATGCTCAATAAGTGCAGGAGTCAACACTATCGATTGAAGAAAAGTTTCACCCTCCTACTCCAACTGGGTCTACTATAGGGAAGCAAACTGCTACAAAACGTACCGCACCTGGAAAGGGTGGGACTCTATTTTAAGGGCATCTGCTACAACACATCCAATTTCCGGAGCATAGACTACATTAAAGTCATTGTCCTGTAGGAATTTCAACCAGTACTACCATCTCATGTTCAATTCTCTCTGGGTGAAGATGCACCAGAGACACTGGTGGTCTCAGCAAACCACAAAGCGCTCTCCTAGAAGATAGCATCTCTACATTCTCAGTGAGAATTCCATTACTTCCAACACCACATAGTGAGTCACGTAGTTCTGTTTATGGGGTTTCCATCACATAGAACAATACTTGATAATAGTATCAATATTGACATCGAGCCTACAAGTTACCGACAAACAGGGTTGGTGACAAAACTCATCCAACCGCCAGAGGCTAGACATAGAAAGCACGTGGCATACCTCATGTGTCTTTTCCCCTCCTGGAAGGTGTGTAATCCTCAAAATAGGAACTCTTACAAACCCACTAGTGTAACCTACAGAAAAGGGAGGTCAAGTAGAAAAGCGCCATTGGCAAAGCTAGAACCTTCTCCGACACTCCACAACACAACCACGCCATAAATGCACAAGTTAGTGTGACTCGTCCACCAAAACTCGATACTATACACTTTGGGTGGTACTGAATCTCCCTCATAGTTTTTATTGCATCAGAAAAATGTGTCTTAGTGGGGGAAGAACCCCACATTATGGTGCATTGAAAGCTATGTCGAACAACACCGACACATGCATACAACAATTCCCCACATCACCCACGGTAACTCCTTGAATAAAGAGTTTAAAGGAAAGATTACCTCACACAGTTTCTAATAAGTTATATTGAAAATGTTATAGAAAGATACATAGCATACCTCTTATCATCTCATGTGCCATAGGTTTGTATAAATCCATAGCATGAAGTTTCCCGCAGTCCTAGTCGCTAGCTCCCTGAGCCTGACGTGGGCCGCTTAGTGGTGGTGGAAGGACCTCACAACATCGTTCATCAACCACAGTTCTTCCTTCTCTTCTGCCAACACCACCTCCCTTGGGACCACCCTGTCCTCACCTGGGAGATCTCGGATCACGACACTACCTCTGTCATAGAGGTGCATCTACCAATGGCCTAGAATAATCAGCACCTCTAGTTGGGTAGTCTCGTACCACATGACCCCACACATCACAAGAATGGTACAAGCCCTTCCCGGTATGTGTAGGTGCTCTATTGTGTCCCCGAAATTGTGCCTGAATTGTATCAAGGGGAGGTATCCTGTGTCGAGGCCCTACCAACTAATGTATGCTAGCAGTGGAAGACATCCTAACTCTTTTGCATCCAATCCCAAAACAAGCCAATTGGCGTCCTTCTAACAGAAATTTCTCTATCACCAATGCTTACTACAGCACCTTGAGATGGGTGAGGATACACAAGGGAACTATGATAGCACAAACCTCCTCTACAGATACCATGACCAAACTTTCGTTCCCTGAAGTTACCGTCACGAACCATGTCCAAAGAGTACCATGTAAGATATGCAAATATAGTCACTTACTCAGACACTATCATCACTCCCCATAGAATCTCAATTATCTTCTGAAACCGTACAGAGTTTAATAAGGAGGGGTAGTACTCCTCACAAAACAGCTACTAGAAGTCATACCACAAGAATACCGACTCATCGTGAAACTGAGTAACCAGGCTTTACCAAGGCCATGTTGCTCCATGGAAAAAGATTGGTTGTCAATGGAACCATCTAACATGTTGGTGTTCATACAAGACTAAAGTGGTGAACCACTAACTCTAGATAACCCTTCACTTCCTAAGGGTATGGATCCCCATGAAACTTCAACGGTCTCTAATGATGGAACTCCCATAGTGCGCTCAGCCTACGCTCGTCATCAGCCTTCAATGACAGTACTATTTAATGCTCCATAGGTGGAGGTGATGTTTCCCATCCTCCTGGAGAAAATGGAAATAGTATGGGGGATCCTAAACTGGGGCCTTTTTGCTCATGGAATTGTCATCACGAATCAAAGATATTATCTAGGCTGGATATCATCACAAAGGCATCCTAAACTGTTCATGGAGTACCGCATTCAAATTAGCACACAGATGCACACACACGCACACACACATAGATAGATAGATATATATATTTATATAAACAGCGATGGGGAGATTAATCAAGAAGGATAGTCAAATACTCAATCAAATATGATGCATGTACTAATGTTCCCTACAACAAGTTTCTCAGCACGCTGAGTCAGAAAGAGGGTAATTAGGGTCCTGGGGAATGGCTACGTCAGCCACCGCATCGTCACTGGTCTCCCTGTCCTGAGAGCCACTCTCGAGACATGTTGACACTATTTCCCTAAAAACCTACCAATTCCATTTTAGGGATCATCCAAACAACATCATAAGGAATGAACCACCATTGATACCACTTGGTTACAACCCGACCCATACTGGGGCTTGAGCTGCAACTACCCCAAGCCTGTCTTAATAGGCCAGGGGCTGGAGACCAGCACCAAAGGCATAAAAAACTCAAGGAGGCCTTTTCCTAAGTACCGGTATACACACATACATAACCAACTTTGTGAAAAAGTGTATAGGTAAAAGAAACCATGATACAACACTACTATATATAAACCAAAAATATGCATCAACCTATAATAAGTACAAGTACAAAAAAGTAAACTGAAAGGGAAAGGGGGAAAGTAAACACAAAAAAAATAGTGACACAACCCAGTAACAGGTGGAAAATTAAAACAACTGAGAGATCCCCACTCTTGGATCACAAGATACGACCACCGCATGCGATCCAATAACCATGTATACCTATGCTCCTCTGATGTCACGATGAACCTGTCCATCATCTGTAAGGGCACACCAAGTGTGAGAAAATCCTAAGAAGGGGTGAATATAAAAAAAACTCAGTAGGATATCCTGAAGGCTCAAGGGGGCATCAAGTGAGGTACTAAAGAGGGAAAAAGTAGATAGAACAAGGTACTGTAAAAGAGTAAAGCTAAACCCAACAAAGAATTGAAGTAAGCTCGCCCAAACATGGGGAGATAGAAATGGTGAGAAGATGAACTTCTCTTCATGTCTTTAATACTTACATTAGGATAACAGTCTCGTGCAACCATGTTAAGTTAGACACGAAAAGCACATGGCATACACCACATGTCTTCACCTCTCCTAAAAGGAGAGTAAGCAAAGCCCAAGGAGTGGGTACTGCAAATAAAATACATATATATATATATATATATATATATGTTCAACCACAGGAATCCAAACGGGAGAGTAAAGAGTTCTCCATATCACTAGCTCAGCTTAGGAAAAGATTTTCCAACAATTCTAGAAGAAAACACCATCGATACATGATATCCCACATGTCCTACCTGAACTACAATTCAAAGGGGCTCAATCACCACACCTAGATACTATTTTCTCTGGGTGATTTTGCCTCCCCGACATGGTTTTAGTTTGTGTCCCAAGGACACGTCTTGGTGGGAAAATCACCCCATTGTTGAGAGTCTAAAGTCACATCAAGTACATCTCATCGCTATCCTGCACAGTCTAGAGATCATGTAACAAAGTCGTGAACCCACTATCCATCCCTATTGAAGGACTTACTAATAAATGTCACCGACGAATGCCACTGCCCAGCCCAACTGGTTGGTATGCCCCAATGAGTAACTGGCGAATGCCACTGCCCAGCTACGCTATAGGGTAAGCCTGTCAAGATATCAGCGAACGCCACTACCCAGATCCATTGAAGGGTAATCCAAAAAGTGTAACTAGCGAATGCCACTACCCAGCTATGCTAGAGGGTAAGACCTGAAAGATATCAGTGAATGCCACTACCCAGCTGTGCTGGAGGGTAATCCCTAAAAGAGTAACCGGTGAATGCCACTACCCAGCCTTGATGGAGGGTAAGATCTGAATGAGTAACTAGAAAAAACCACTTCCCAACCTCGCTGGAGGGTAATCCCAAATGAGAACGAGGAACACCACTACCCAACTGTGCTGGAGGGTAAGCCAAGATTTCTCTGGTGATTTTGAAAACATTACTGCCATCACTGTCATCATCAAGAATCACATCAGATATGTACCACACTCAGAAAATCTCGTATTGTACCTCGAACGCCACTACATAGGTCACTAGCGGGTTGTATGTGGAGAAACACTCATGATAGGCTACCGGTAGGCCACAATATGAATTGAGAAGAAATTGATATGAGACGTAGAAGATTCATAGTTGTAAAAAACACATGTGGGGACTACACAACATGTGACCCCTTCTCAGTACCTGGCCGTGTACCTAACCATTTTCGGCTCCCAAAAGGGTGAACAAGTACCACTAGGTGTGTTTTGGTACTCTCAGAGTACACAACACATTAGTCAGAAAGTTGATGAGCGGACAACGCTTGTCACTTATCTAGAGGGTCAGAATCATAGATTAGATGAAACACCTCCTTGAACAGTCCCAAAACATCAATTGTATCTTTTTATATATATTCTATACTCTTGCATGATTCAGAGCTGACCTAAGCCTTGGATTCTCTTCAAACACGTCAAAAGGATCTCCCACTTATATTCCATACACGTTTCAAAATTTTACAAGAGACTGAAAACAAGGATTCACACATTCAAATGGGTCACAACATCGCAATCTTTGTAAAAAAAACACACAAGATCGTCTACTTACTCGTTCGAAACGGACTCCTAATGCAGAAGTTGCATCTCCCAACGTTATTCACAAACGGGGCCCTGTAGGGCCCAGATCGTGCCATTGCGATCCTTGCAGATAAATACACAATTTAAGCTATTCATTTACCTCGAACAGGCTTATGAATCATGTGTTGTAAAAATGAAGCTTATGTTCAGTAGTCGCCTCATGAGGCCCACACCTCAGCCCTGAATTTAGGCAGACGAATTCCAGCATTGCAATAACCTCAGAAAGAAACACATAAAAGAGTTCTCAAACACCATAAGCATATGCCCAATGAAAAAGTGGCATTTTATTGTAAAATGTGTGAACACGCATTGTGGGTCCTGAACCTTGTCTCCCACCCGAATGCTTCAGAAAGATTCTCAAAAAGTCTACGCAAGGACTGGGGTCATTCTACCTGTAAGGGCGCATCAATCAGATATCCCAAAAAGGAGTTAGGTTCGATGCAAGAATAAATAAATAAATAAATAATGATTCACATTAAGTGTTTCGTGCCACCTAGTGAAGAAACCAAACTATAATGTTTCTGAAACAACTATGGAAAACGGTCTCAACTCCACGGTCATAGCTCCTCTAACAGTGCGTCAAACGGACACTCGACCCGAGAGATACATCTACTACAAGCATTAATAATAATATATTATTATTAAATTAAAGTGTTCCAGGTCACCTTCTTTTAGGCACATAGCATAAAATCTTATAAAACCATTTAAAAATGTCTGTCTCGATGAGATAGACCCGTGGATACAGACAGCGCATCAAACAGACTTGCTGCTTAAGAGATATGCCCCTTTGCACCCAACGGGGCCAGTCCATCCAGACTGGATCGGTCCAGACTACTGGCCTGCAGTCCAGACACTGGTCTGGCCCACTCTGCCATGACCTGCTCCACCTCCAATGGGCCACGTGGCTTGGTCCTTTTGAACAGACCAACCAGGGTGGCTGGCCTCTACTTGTGCAATAAGGGCTCGCAAGATGTGGGTCATACTCCTACCTCCTCCCCCCCCGAGGACAATGCCTCGGGGCTCCCTCCTAAGTGCGGCAAGCTGAGGATGCTGCTCCTGCCTATTGAGCGTGACACCACCGGAGCCCTGGTTTGTTGTACCACTATACGCCCCATACTCCTCTATGCCGCTCGACCGCATCATCCCAGTGCTCAATGCTCGCTGCGTCGAAGCCCCACCTAATGCCGTTGTCTGCACCGACCACACCTGGCACTGGCATCAGACCTCCAAGTTCCGCCTCAGATTGATACACCATTCCAAATACCTCTGATCGACATTGTCATCCAACCAAGTGCCGCCTCTCCAAATACACGTGCTACCATGACAAACTCCGACCAACTCCACCGCTGCACCACATCACCCTTAGGCCACCACCCTTGTTAGAGCCGGGGCTTCTGTCAGCTGCCCAAACCCCTCCAGCAACCCAGTTTTAAATCTGAAGGTGGATTTGAGATACTCGGGATGAGGCCATCACATCATGTACCCTCGATGGACAATCCGTTGAAGTTTTGGAGCATTCGAAAATTTGAATGAAGAACACGTGAAACAAGGGATTTAGAACGGGTCTCAAGCAATGGCAGGGTTCGTTTGGAAACTATCCAAGTTCCAATATTTTAGAATTTAAACAATTAAAATAATGAAAAACTGAGCAATTCACTTTGGGGGTGCAAAAAAATTAACAAGATCCTACCTTGAATCAATCGTATGTCGTTGAAGACGCCTTCACTGTATTCCTGCTTCGATCCGAAAGAGTTCTCTCCTCGATCTGGCGAAGAAAGGAAAAAAATTCTGAATAAGGGTAGAGATAGAGATAGAGAGAGATGAGAGATGTTAAAACCCTAACTTTAATCTCCTGTTTTTCTATTTATAGAAAAACCCGCTTAGTATGGAATCTAAAACTGTTATGCCCTCTCATTTTATATTGCACTAAAGTAAAACTATCCATTTCAAACTCAATAAAAGTGTTATATTTCCATTCTGATACTTCGTTATAAAGTTATTCAAAAATAATTCCACTGATTAAAATCACTAATTGGTCATTCCAAAATGACAATTTTTCCCCAAGGTGACTTTTCTAACAGTTTCCTTAAGCCGACAAAGCTTATACCCCTCCCAGGGTAAATGAAACACTCAGAGCTCAACCATGGACTTATATTTCCAATCTGAGTTACCATTTGAGAGTTATTTGGGTTTTACCTATTAAATTAATGATCTAATAAAATAATTCATCCATTTACATACCTCTAATGAGCGAGGGGTCTGAACATACTGCGCCGATAGAATTTATGTCACGCCTAGGGTAAAAACCACGTTCTGGACCCAACCGTGGTATGAGATTCATAATCTGATCAACCATTTAAGAGATATCATGTTTTTGTTGTTTGAATAGTATAAAAACACTTAATATTTTCGTATAATTTATTTCAGGAACACTGGGCCTCAGAATTGCATACCGTCTCAATTCCTAGCTTTGGAAACATATGTAAAAATATTCTAAAGACTTATAGGGCAAAAAATGGTCTCTGAAATATAAATCAACCATTAAAAAGATTCTGTAATAAAATAATTTTGATGCTTAAAAAGGTATATTTCAGAAAAAATATTTTCCTTTGCATTGCATGATCTTGTATTAAAATTAAATGAACCACTTATAGAAATTAAATAATTTAAAATAGATAATATATTTTGAATTAGATTATTAAAAATATGTTACATATTCACTTTTTCTTTTAGTCCCAAATAATAGAAATTGTTGTATAAATATGTCACCATAGTAAATGATATTATTGTGTAAAAATGATTAATCAAGGGATAAAGCACTAAAATATTAAAAAATATATTTAAATGAGTGTACATAGTTATTATAGAACTCAATTTATAATATATTAAATAATTATAAAATTTTTATCCATTCTCTGAATATAGATTCTTATTTATATTAATAAAATTATATTCCAAAATCTGTCATTTTGTCTAACTTATTATATTGTCTAGATAAATATATAGATATAAATAATATATGGACCATTATAGATGAGATAATTTAATATTAATAAACTATGTTTTTATAGTGATTTCTATTTTTCTGAGTATTTAATTTCATATAACACTAATGCTATACTAATGCAGTGCTCGTGAAAGGGGGTGAAAAATCAAAGTAAATTTTTTTAAAAATATAAAAAAATGAAATTATTTAAATAAGTTAGTGGCATACACAATTTTTTTCATAATAATTAAATTTAATAACATTTGTGAATATTAAAATTCTATTTCTATTGTTATCTTGGTGTCCATAATGTCAAAATATTTGAATAGTTCTAAAAACAAATTTTATGATGTTTAATGGTAAATAATATATTTTAAAATGAACTAAAAAGAATAAAAAATCGTATTATTTTTCAAATGGGTTTTAAAATATTCCAAAAAAATATATATTTTATTTGAGATCAACTAGTAATTTTTAAATTAACTTATTGACCAAAAAAATATAAATATTTATGAAAAAGGAATTGAATTTTTCCTATAAAAGGGACTTAATATAACCCATTTAAAGAAACATATCAGTTCAGTTTTCCATCACACCTCTACTAAAATATATGTCCATGAATATATTATCACATCTTTAGTACCCTGTATTAATAAAATATCACATCTCGAAATTCCACAAGATCAATAAAAAAGTGGCATTTCGACGATTGGGTTAAGGGTTTCCAAGTCTCTTTTATTATTCATAATTATGATTCATTATACTAAAATATTATTAAATATTCAATTATTTATTTCATTATTTCAAATATAAGTTACTAGGATATATATTTTTAGTTACTTATGGGTGATAAATTTTTTCCTCCTGATGAACTCTTCTCTATAAGCCGTATTTTTTTCAAAATGTATGTTTTTCATAAACAGACTTTTCATTTCAATTTTCCATGTAATTTATAATTAATGAATTTAGTCAATCAAAAATTTATCATAAATAATTTTTTATGAATTATCAATTTTATTATCTAATAATCACATTTTTACTAAGTTAGAACAATTTTTTATGCTTTTGAAAGATATTTCTCACTATAGTGGTTTTGTGTATCCTATGCAAAAGATGATGTTTTCGTGAACTCGAGTCTCTCATGGGCATACTTAAAAATTTATTTTATTATGGAATATTAAATAATGATTAATTATATATATGACTATGATTCTGGAATAGTAAATTTTCTATTTGAAGATTGAAAGTTGAAGTAAACAACCATGGTTATTTTTAATATTCAAAAATAGGATTTTTGAGGAATTTTATTTTGATGGTACAAATTTCATGACCTATCAAACATCTATACTTACAAAATGGTATAGAACATATCCCTTTAACATTCAAATATCTATTAAACCGTTTCACTATGATCATTTATAATTATTAATATACTACACATATATGGATAGTATGGACTGAACAATCCCAATAAAACCTATGTGAAATATGTGGAATGAGTAAATTAAGAAACCCTAATATTAAGATATAAAATAAAGGTAATAATAAAGAAACAATTTATAAATCAATTATGTAATTAATTTAATTTCATTATTCTTGATTTTAGTGGATGTATGTGGTCAGTTAGTATACGGGGTTGAGGGTTTTTAATCTCATTGGGTTAGAGTATATCAACATTTACTCTATTATGAAATGATTATATGTGTATAGACCTATGATGTTTTAATTTTTTATTTATGATTTTTTATTACAATCACATTGATGATCGATTCTCACTTCAATGTTATGATATTTCTATGTGGTTTTCTTATCCAATTTTCTTCCTCAATAAATGTGCAATATTTCATATCATGTTTTATTTTATTTCATAAAATTAATAAAAACATATTTTTTTGAAAAATTATTTGATTTATTTCATGATATTTAGAGAACCTTATCATTTGATAACATTATATGGAATTTTATTTGAATGATTCCAAAGAAATAAGATTATATGATTGAATCTCGGTTTTAATTGGATTTTGTGTGCTTGAATCTTCATTGGGAAAATTATTATCTATTTAAAAGAAAAACATAATCCATATTCTTATAATAAATTAATTTTTGGGGATTATAATTATCTTCCCATTCTCCTATTGTTTGATACTTAATCCACTAAAGGGAAAAAAGTGACCCCATTTTCCATTTGGGTCGAACAACATTCTCTTCCATTTATATATTAATTATATTGTTTTATGTAAGTGGTCATCTATAACCTACTGATTTCATAAGGATATTTTTTAAATTGAATTTCAATTTAGATTATTAAAATGACACTTTCTAATGTTTTGTGAACATGTCATTTTTGAGGTTTTTTACAATAGTGTTAAGAGAAAATCTTATAAAACATTATTAATTAGAATATATTTTCCCACCATCAAGAACCCTTTTCATTATTGAAATTATTTTCAATGTTTTATGTTTTTCTAAATTAGTATATATTTCCTTGGGTAAATTATTTTTTCAATGGATTTTTTTTATTTTCATAGGAGTTTTGAAAAGCAATTCCCCTCACCTTATGTAAGTTTTTATCTTCCACTTCACATTTTTTCACTTAAGTATAAATTAATTATAGGATTATATTATTGTAACTTATTTTACAAATAATATTTTAATGTAATTATCAAAACATCATATAATTTTATTTCTAAGTGATTTATAATTTCATTTATTGAAAAATTCCTTTTAAAAGTTTCCCTTCATTAACATATATTTTTTTAAAAGGACATGACTTTACATCAACACCTTCTTTTATAATAAATTGATGGCAGTATTAATATCCTTGTATTTTTTTTGTCATAAATGTATTTTAAAACATTTATATTATCAACTAAACGACATAATCATTGCCTTATAAGGTGTAAATACATATTTTATATATATTTTGTTTGGGGTGTTTACCATGACTAATAGCCCATTTGTTAATTTGGTAAACAATGGAAATAAATATAATTTTTAATTACATAGGAATGACTATCGAACAAAAATACATATGAATATATAACTATAGAAACATTAAAATATCATTGTTTTGACCACATGAATGTATATTATTAGGGCTTGATTATTATGTATTTAATGGTTGTTCATTTTGTTCATAAGAAGAATGTATTAGATATTATAAGTGAAATGTGGGGATGAACTTACATATCCCTTAATTGCATCGACAACTCTGATGAGAGAATCTATATTGGGTATTTGTGGTATGGATGAGAAGTTTATATATGATGTCTTTACAGGAGGTTTTGACCATAAAATTATGATTTCCAAAATTACGAATTCACACAATTTGTAATTAACTATTGATAAACATGTGATTAGGGTTTTGTTATATAATACATGAATATATCCAATTTTTTGATGATTACATATATTAAATATTTGAATATTTTTTATCTATGAAATATTTATTATGCCTTATGCATTCATTATTTATTCCAGATTACACAATCCATTATGGATTATTTTATCATACCCTTTCTTATGTTTTGATTCCATAAGTTATTAATAAGAATATTATGAATCATACATCTAGATGAAAATTACTTGTATAAAATTTTGTGGGAGATAATAATGACTTATCATGGAATAATGAAATTTGGATATAGTGGAAAAAGTTACATTGAGCGAGAAAGATATGGGTTTTTGAGGTAATTATTTTACTAATTATCTAAAGATCAAAACCTAAAAACGTCTTAGGTATGTATGTGGATTAATTGTTTCATTTATACTATAATTATAAATGTTAGAAATTGGGAATCTTGATATGATATCTAAACCAATATATTAAGATTACGTATTTATCCTTAGATCTGACTATATGGGTCTGGACACCTATAGTTGGAATAAAAGAAAGTTTTAGATAACCATAGATATTAGAATATCATCAAAAAAGGGTAATTTAATTAATTTATATACAATAAATGCCAAATTTTTCTATTGTTTACTATACTATATAGTAATAAATACCCATTTTTTGTTTTATATAATATATATTTGTGGTGATTAATGATAATTTTGGAGACATTTATATCATTATAGGATAGATATGAGATTGATTTATACAAAACAATTTGGATTAACATATGATTTATGGTGGAGATTCTCCTTGATAGTATAATTATTTTATGTATTTATAATTAAAATATACAATATTTCATAATTTTATTCTTTTTGGATAACTATAACATTATATTTTATTGATATTTAATTTTTCATCATTTATACTTATTATTTTCTATAATTATTCTATGATTTTTTTTAAAAAAAATTATATTTTTTTACCATACTGTATCTCATGTTAATATTATACTTATACTTATTCATTATGGCCATTACCTATATTAAATATATTTAAATTTATTTTTTAATGATAATTATATAAGTTGAATCATACCCCCTCTTAACATTAAAAATTTAATCCTTTCTTTTATAGGAGTTTCTATTTACCATTACACAGTATATGAAATCTTATATTTACCTTTGTGAAACTCTTTACATAACCCTAAACTGCACTTATTGTCGTCTTTTTACCCTTATGAAATGCATGGAATTAATAATTGACCACTACAAAACATGCAATTACATCCCTGGACAACATTTATAAATTTTATTTTAGAATTATACATGCTATATATATTTTCTCATTACATTTACAAAATATATATAATTTTGGGTTTTAGGTTTATACTTTCATGAATATGGATCTTATATAAATATTTATTTCCAACTTATAATGTTTTAATTTATTTTACGACATATTCATTTGATGCATATTTTTAATATTTTTATTGTTTCAATATTTATATAAATTTAGATTATTGATATAGATCCCAAGAGAAGTATTTTTTTTATGGTTTTAACAAATTTATATGAAGAATAATAGTTTTCTCTATTTATACATGAAAATGTTGTAGATTTTTTAAAAACATTGTGAATTTATTGTTTTATTGTTAATTTCATTATTTATTAATTATAATTTCATTTTGGATTCTAAGAATTTTATTGAAACACTTTTTATAATTTTTAATTCATTATCATTAATGTTTGATGTTATAAAATGTTTAAATTTGTAATGATATTTGAAATAGAAATTATTAATATTTCATTAAGATTTTTTGTGAGTTCTATGAGTTATCATTGATAATCTATTTTTGAATTATTTTCAACATTAAAAAAGCATTTTTAAAAATTAGGATGAAGTAATCAATAATTTTAAAATAAAATGATAGAGTTATTGATAATATTAATATAACTTTAACTATCCATTTTAAAATTTTGTAATAATATTATTTCTATTTGGAAATTGAATTACATAAATATTTACTTGCTCATGTTGAGTTAATTATATTTAAAGGTTTTTAGTAGGATTGAAAAAATGATTGTAAATATACTCCAAACCAGGACCCCTTCAATTTTAAAATACTCAATGTATTCTAGAACATTAATAAAGGATACCGAGCCTATAAATGCAGACATTTGGATGCATTTTAAATCTAAAATAAAAATCTAATTAAAAAACCTTCAGGATAAATTTCTCTATGATAGTAAGATATTATCATTATCCTAAGTCTATCTCATTATATATCTTCTATCTTCTCTCAAGAGTGTGTACCAAATTATTTATCATAGTCTCTGTCAGTATTTCCTCAATCTTTCATAGTGTTTATTCATATTCATTGTGATATTAGAGACTATGATACAAATACCACATTCCTTCTCTTTATTATATTTTTTATTACTAAAATTAATGTTTGATACTATGTTTTGGTTCATAATTCCATTAATAATTCAAGGGAATACTTTGATTGTGGTTTTTAGATTTACTGTTGAAGATCTTATGAATTTTATATTTGGTTTGTAGACACAACATAAAAATCATAGAATAGTAATTGTATCATGGATACTTATATACTATGGTACTAATACATTAAATCCTAATGTTATTGCGGTGGTACATGTATTTTTACATTCTGGTGCAATTTCTAAACATCTTTACCAAATATTTTTTCGCATTTAATTCTATATTTTAAATTATTTAAAACATTAAATTGTTCATTTCATAATTTTTTTAAATACATCAAATGTACCTTATCTATTTTTTATCAAATGACACTCTATTTTATTCTTACTCATTTAAAAATATATGTATTTATAATATCGTGCTTTTAGAACTTGATTATTTTATATTTAAATGGATGTTAATTCATTAATCTTTTTAGAATACATTTTTGAACTCGTATTGTTTTTCTTTAATTTTTTTGGAATTTTAATTTAACTCCCCTATATACATTTTAAATATATTCAGAATATACTTTCTATAATAGGAGTTTGATTTTATCAAATTTCATTATTCTCTTAACTAAATCACTGTTATTATTTTCAAAATATTTAAATTATTTTTAAAATAATGTTAATCTTTAAAAATGGGGGTTTAATCACTCATGGTGCTTTTATTGAAAAATCCCATGGTCATGCTCAACTCTTTGATGTATGTAAAAATGGTTATTGGAAAACAAATATGATAAAATTTATTTGGCATATTTTCTACCCAATGAGTAAGACTTCTTTAGATAGATATACCCCTTATATAAAAAAATTACTTAAATGAACCACATATTATATGTCTTATTTTAAATTATATGGTCAATCTATGAATTCCCTGATTATGTTTTGGATAAAATTGAATATAATAATATTTGTAAATGAAAAAAGATTCTAAAATTTAGAAATATTTAGATTTAACTCATGAATGATGTAATAAAGTCAAAGTTACCTATTTAGATATGTTTAGACAAGACATTGAAAATTTTCTCCATGCATCATAATGAGTCTATAGATGATATGATTGATATATTGTTTGTGATTTTCAATTTATGAAAATCTCTTGGTGACTCTCTTACAACATAGTTTTTTTAAGAAAATAAACTATATACTACAAAGAAGTTGGACACAAAATTTCACCATGATCCTATATTATAAGGATGTAATAAATTTGGTGGTTTACGAACTCATAGGTTATCTCTTGAAATATAAGATAACAATGAATTGACAAGAATAAAAAGAGTTTATGGAGGTCTAGGAAACAAAAATTAAAATTTCACTCAAGTAAAATAATTAAAATTCATATAAATGAATCTCAAATAATGAATATTAAACTTAACTCTTGGGTAAAAAAATGATAATATTGAGAAATCATTTGAAAAATAAGTGATTCATCAAATGAGACGAAATGAAAGATCAAATTGATATTCTAGATGTGATATTCTTCAGTTTAAAAAAACAAGGCCCACATCAAGTTGTATTATACCTTGAACAAAATGTATAAACCAAGGATGGAAGGTAAGAAGGATCTAAAAGTATCAACATATAGTGTATTAAAATATTCAATGTAAACTTATGAAACTACCAATATATCTACCAAATTATTCAAGGATCACCATGAGGTAGGGATAGATGATAGCTCCCATTCCACTTCTCATTCTTGTTCCTCATCTCATTCACCCAATTAATCATTCTACTCGTACTCAGAAAATGAAATTGGGAGTTTTTGTAAAGAAAATATTTTAAAATATAAAAAACATAAAAAAATGCATTCTTAATGCGTAAAATACTATTTAGAAAGAAAAAATTAATCATTTAAAACAAATTGGTTTTTATTTTAAAGGTTAAAGAACAACCAAATATTAATAGAATAGGATTTTTAATTAAAGATGATTAAAATTATCTTTATCATTTTCCCATGTAGTATAAAATTTTAATATGATCCTAGGTTCCAAGAAAGATAATAAAAAATGTTATGGTTTTGGTTTTTCAAAACTATATAGTTTTCTCAAAGATTTTAAGATCAATACTTTACTAAGAAGAAATTCTGAAAATTATCTTTTAAATGGTCATCTGAACATAAGTCATCTAATGAATTAAATTTTAATCAATCTATATATGGTAGAACAACAATAGTTCTTTATTTTTCTCAATTTTCAAAAATATATTATATTTTTTAAATAGAAATGTGTTCCATGATACTTATTAGCTAATCTTTGTGAACCAAAAATATCTTCTCCATCTAAAATCATATTATCTCACAGTATTGAACCCAAATTTTTGGGTACCAAAATGAAATCCCTTTTAATGTATTTCTATATGATGCCAATAAACATCATTTTAATTTCATAAGGCCACAAAATATTTCAAATAGATAATCAAACTCAAAAATAATTTGTTATCAAAAAAATAAATTTCTGGAGTTCAAATCAAAAATAAAATCATGGATTTATTTGAACTTTTATTTTATAACTATTTTATATAGGGGCATTATATTAAGGGTATATAATTTAATCTCTAATGTTTTTTGATTCAGGAATAATCATGAAAATCATATCCAAGAATGTTTTATTTTTTAATGAAAAATTACTAAGAATGTATGATCTTGAAAATAATTAGATTGAAAAAATCATGTTTTAAATGGTTATCTCAAGATATTCAAAAAATTTTAATTTCATTTTAAATGTAATTTTAAAATAATAATAATTTTTTTATTTTATCTTAATTTCAATTATTATTTTTAATTTATTTTTATTATAAATTTTATTTTTAAAAAAAAATTATGTCTAATTTATCTAGATTTTTTTAAATTATCATTTAAAATTTCTTTGGGATTTTTTATTTTATTTTATATTTTCATTTTAGAATTTATTTTAAATTAAATTTATTAATTCATTGATAATAATTATTTCTCATTCATTTCAAAATATTTAACAATTATTTTTACATCCTTATACATATTTATAGGATCATCATTTTTAAAAGTTCCTTTTTTATTGAGTTTGTGTCCAAGCATTATCTTATCCTGAGTAGAAGATTAATTGCTCATATGCATAACGATTCTTGAATTTAAATGTATTATATATTGATAAGTTGTTTCTATGTTGATTCTTAAAACATAACCACTTACATTATACTGTATTAAAATATTTAATCGGGGAGTTTGGAATAAATAGTTTTATTAGAAAAAATATATATATTCTTTTTGGAATTTCATATTCAAAGTTTCTTATAGTTTTTTTGAAAATATTTAATTTAATCAATTTGAATAATTTTATATTTAACATACAATTTTTTTAAAATGATAGGAATAAAATTTTTCAATGAAAACATAATTGTCTTGATACAAACATGTTGATGTGGTTTTGGTGTAGATAGTCATATGGTTTTATCCGGAAAATGATTGATTGGGTTTATTAAATATTTTTCATCTTGGGAACAGTCAATGTGACTCTACTATTAAACATGGTTTGAAACTAAAAAAATATTTATGTGGTTTATTTGAATGATAATTACTTATTAAAATTAAAGGATGACTTGCAATTTTATTTTAACTTTAAATGATATTTTTATTGTTCCTTATAGATATTTTAGAGAATTTATTTTTTAAATTCTATCTTATGATATCATAATCTTTTTTATAGGGAGATTTATTATTTTATTTTAATTTTTGATTTATCTATTTTTAGAGAACATTTTTTTGGGAGTTTTGTAATATAGTGTTTTGTTTTGGAGAAATTCTAAAATTATTATTATATCCTGTTTATTTCATCAAGGGGAACATTTTTCAAAATTCCAATCATATTGATAAATTCCAAAAGGGGGATAAATTTTTGAAATTGATGTTTTTTCTATTATCGAAAAGGTAAAGATTGTTAGATTGGGACCTTACCACTTAAATCATTTTATGTTTTGATAATTATAATATTTTATATTTCATAATTATTTGGATAATTAAAACATTATTTTTAAGTAATTTTTAATAGTTCTTCAATTTTTCTTTATTTGTACTAATTATTATTAATATTATTTATAAATATTTTTTAATAATCTTAAAAAAAATAAATATCAATTGTTTTGTTTAGCCTTAGGTATCTTGTGATAATATTTTGTTTTCCCTTATGAATAATGTTTTGTACCTATAGGCAGAAGATATAATTTTTTAGTTACCTTTTGAAAAAATATATAAGTTAATGCTTAGCCTTATGTATCGTTTCATTTTCAATTCTTACATTTAAATTAGTTTCTTTTTACCCTTAGGTAGTGTATATAATCTTCTCTTTACCGTTATGTAACACCTTACTTAACATAACATTTTCATTACATCTTCTCTTTACCCTAAAACAAATTATTTTAATTATAATTTACCTTCTCACATAGAGCTAAGATACTCTTATAGAGGAAGTATAAATTGTTTTTTAATCATATGGATAATATATATTTTTCCTCATAACATACTTTTTATAATTGTAGATTTACCTTTATGTATACAAGATTCTATTCCTTAAAACATCTATTTTTTCTAAATTGCCATGTTTTATTTTTTCTGATGATATATTTATTTTCTACATGTTTTTAACAATTGTTTAAATTTTTAACCATTATATAAATTATTATTAATGATATATAATGTTTTTAATGTATTCTTATAGTTTTTAAACAAATTTATATGAATATTAATATTATCCCCCAATTACACATGAACATATAGTACATGATTCAAAAATTTCTAATTTATTTTGTAGGTCGAATCCATTGTTTTGATTATTTCTAAAACTATGATTGATGGTAACAAATTTATTCAATATTACTTTATAATTTTCAATGAAATATATTTAATGTTTGTTGTTATTTCATTTTTAAATTTGGAATAAGGATTAAAATTCAAAATTTTAATGTTTTTTGAATATGTGTGAGTTTTGTTTGAAATCGTTAACCTATTACTTTTCAGTAATTTGGAACATTCTAAACGATTGTATTTATATTAATTTGAATTGTTCCAGTAGTTTTAAATTCGAAATATAGTATTATCAATAATAAGTTTTTATCTTTATCTCTCTCTTTTGACGGGTTAAAATTCTAATTATAAATTATTTTTCCTATGATAGTATTTGTCATGGGACCCATTGTAAATACTATATTTTACCACATCATTAATTACTAACTTGTGATCTATTAGGGATGGAATCTATCACAAATAATGTGTTGGTGAGATAGTATTTGAGACATGACTTATCGTAAATACTATTGTTTACCGCTGGCTCAATTAATAAATGCCTAACTGTTTGTGACGGGTCCCATCATAGATATCGTTGTCGCAAATAATCTAACCTATATATACCACCATTTGATTTTTCCATGTTCACAATTCTCTCAAGTCCTCTCTCCTCATCTCTCATAATTCTCTCTTCAGTTTTTTCAAACATATAAATTTTTATAGCGGACCAATTTTTGAGAATTAAATCCAACGAAAGATTCCGTTTTACGGTATTTATTTATTTCTTTTATTTTTTAGTTACTTTATTTTAATTCATAATATGAATAATTATTATTAATTAATGATAATTAAATTAAATTAGAATCAGATAGCTTTATTTTTCATTATTTATTTTTACAAATATGTTGTTTCATTAAGATTCAAAGTTTCTATTTAAAATTAAATAGTATTAATTTGTAATAATTTTCTTTAATTATCATTAATTAAAAATAATTACTTTTAATTACTATTAATTAGAATTATTTACAAGTAAAAATAGGTGATTACTAATAAATAGAAATAATTAGTAATAAATAACAACAATTAGTAATAATTTAGGGTAATTAGTAATAATTAGCAGTAATTAGAAATAAATAGAAAAAATAGTAAAAAGTAGTAAAAATAGTAATAAATAACAAAATTAAAAACAATTAGTGGTAATAAGCGGTAATTATCACTAATTAATTATAATAAGTTCTAAATATTAATAAATTGTATTAAATACTTTATATAATAATAATAAGGAATAAATAGCGGTAATTATTATTAAATTGTAATAAATATTAATAAATAGAGAAAACAATAATAAATAGTATTAAAAAGTAATAAATAGTAATAATTAGTAATAAATAGTTATAACTAGTAATAAATAGTAACAAATAGTAATAAATTGTAATAAATAGTAATAATTTGAAATAATTTGTAATTAATAGTAATGAATATTAATAATTAGTAATAAATAATAATAAATAATAATAAATAGTTATAAATAGTAATAAATAGTAATAAATATTAATAAATAATAATAACTAGTAATAATTAGTAATAAATAATTTTAAATTGTAAAAATTAGTAAAAATTAGTAATAATTAGTAATAATTAGTCATAAATATGATTAAATAGCAGCAATTAGTAATAATTAGAAATAATTACAAATAATTACAAATAATTATTTATAATTAGTAACAATTAGAAATAATTAGTAATAAATATCGGTAATTAGTAATAATTTGCTGTTATTTGTAATAATTCTTAAATTTTTTAGTAATTATTAGCAATAAATTGTAATTAATAGTAATAAATAATAATAATTTGTAATAACTAGCAGAAATTTGTAGTAATTATAAAAAATTAGTAATAACTAGTAATCGTTAGTAATAAACAGCAGTAATTAGTAATAAATAGTGTTAATTCTAAATAGTTATGAATAATGAGGAATAATTTGGAATAATTTGTAACAAATAGTAATAAATAACCACAAATAGTATTAAATATTATTAAATATTAATAAAGATCAATAATTTAAAATTAATAGCAATAAGTAGTAATGAATAGTAATAAATAGTAATAATTAGTAATAAATAGTTTTAAATAGTAATAAATAGTAATAACTATCCAAAATTAGTAATAAATTACGGTAATTAGTTATAAGGAGAGGTAATTAGAAACAAATAGTGATAATTAGTAATAAATATAATTATTTAGTAATAATTATTTAGAATTAGTAATAAATAGCAGCAATTAGTAATAAGTGGTAATAATTAGTAATAGTTAGCGGTAATTAGTAACAATTAGACATAATTAGTAATAATTAGTAATAATTAGTAAGAATTAGCAGTAATTATGAATAATTAAGAAAAATTATAAATAATTAGGTAGTGCATAAAGAATGCAAACAACCATCAAGAAAAGGTGAATTCCTATTACTAATTTCATTATTTTTGTCATCATTTTTTCAACTATTTGTAAGTTAATTCCTTTATATTATTTACCTAATAATTATTTAGTTATTTTTCACATATTATATAGGAAGTCATATTTTACATTCAAATATCTGCAACAATACACAAAAGAGATAAAATGATTCCTTTTGCTAATGTAACAATGTTTTCTAGATTCATTTCCTTTCTTTGTCGAACTGCCAACACTACATATTGATTCGATGTAGTTACCCACAAAACCATTGTCAATGTTGAAATCCAGGAGAGTAGAGGAAGCTCATGTTCCCATTGTGGTGATTTATTTTGTTATAATGGGAACATGATCTTCTTCTACTCTTCTAAAATCTGACAATAAGAAAAAATTATCTGCTAAGATCATCGAGTCAATATGAAGTGTTGGAAGTTCGACATAGAAACACAATAGAAACGTGGTTACATTGGTAGTTAGGGTTGTTTTGTGACTTTTGGATGTTTAAATACAAATATTTTTGAATAATCAAGAATACATAGGAATAATTTGGACCAATTAGAAGTTATTAGGACTAATTAGCAATTAAATTGTATGAATTGAGGGAGTTCTTCATTTCACTTCGCTCCCCCGCAATGCCCTAGTTGTGAAGATGTCCGCCTCTTCGGATACCCCCCCCATCTGAGGGGGGGAACTCTTCCTTCCCCAGGCAATCATCATCCTTTCGTCTCCTTTTCAAATCTAGAACCCATTCCACCTTTCCTCTCTATCTCTCTTAGCCATAAAATCCCTAACCTATTCGAGGGTTTTCCGAATCTTCCTATCTCGACTTCAGAATTAACAACTGCTTCATATCACCTCACCCTAAACATGGTAGCATGATTCCTGCCTCATAGAACATTAGTGGGTGTGTTCCCCAAATTTGTTTTCAGTTTGGGGGCTTTGCAAGACCGCACACCTATTGACCTTTTTGACAGCGAGCACAATATCATTCACTTTACTTCAGAGAGTGATATGATCAAAGCCTGGTCTAGGGCTCATATCTTTTGAAATGGTTTTTTCTTCTTCCTGCTCTGATGGTCAAAAGACTTCCTTATAATGAGGTACTATCCTTCTATGAAAATATGGGATAGTTTCCATAAGCTTCCACTCCCTTTTCAGAATCCCTCTATCATCCGATTTCTAGGTAATTTAGTTTGTAGATTTATATTCTATAATAGTAGAACAAGAGAATTTTTCCACCCAGTCTCTCCATGAATATGCCTTAAAGTTAATGTTTCAAGGGGTATAGTCAGTTTTGTGTGGATTATGTAGGTGAAGAATTTAGTTTTAAGCAACATGTTGTCTTTGAGACCAGGGTTGATTACTTCTCTTCGTGTAATAAACATGGGAATCAGAATGCAGTGTACATGTGTGGGTGTGGTAACCTTATCCAGGTGAATGAGGAAAAGATGTTAGTATCTCTTGATTCATCTCCCATCCTTTCTACATATTGTGACAAGAGGAGTACTGAGAACCAAAAACAAAGAGTTGAGGACATTTTTGCAAGGTTTTTTAATGATGTAGGTGTTCACAAACTGATAGAGAAGACCACAAGAGGACCTTACTACAAGAATACTCCCTACTTTGCTGAGACAATTATGGCTAGAGGGGTGACTCTTGGCCAAGTGACTGAGCAACACCCAGGTCTTGGTGGTGGTTGTATTCCTACTGATGTGTGGGTTCATGGGGGATACAAAACATCACTGAGAATGTGGCAGTGTCTCAACACCACTGGGTCCTTGATAATTTCAAAGATTCTAAATCAGTCTTGATATATAAACATTTTTCGTCATTGAACAAGGTTCAGAAGGATAATGTGGACACTTTAGGCTGGAAAATTGTCATCCCAAAATGGAAGTGCAAATTGGCTGGTCTGAGATATATATAATATGAGAAATCAGCCTAGATAAAAGTGTATTCCCACTCAGACATGGTCTATGATCAAGATACATTGCTTGGAACTAGATTAAAAAAAGGGAAACTAGGGAGCATCATGACCTCAAATTTCCCAGTTCACAAGGGGGAGAAAAATTCAGGACCCTATAAGGATTATTCAAACACCCCAAAGACAATACTATCCAGATAATCAAAAAGGAATCATGCAAGACTAAAAAAGTTAAACCATGGGAACCGTCTTTGAAGGAAGGTGTGGAAATGACCTTCAACAGGATGAGTAACAGGAATTCTCAGTATGATTATATCACTACTTTAGGCAGTACTAAGGTGTAGTAATTCCCAACGATAGATAAAGTCTTTGATAGAGAGGGAGAAAAATTAGAAGTGGGGTGAGGGGAAAACCTGAAATCAGATCTAATTTATGAGGAGGGAATAATGGGGGTCATAGGGAAGAATGAAAAATGTGGTGGTGCTTCATTGGCAATTATTTTTGGTTTATTGTGGGAAGATGATATAAAGGCAACATATAACACCAGAGAACTTCTTATGTACTCTGAAGAATAGATGGTGGAGGCACTCTTAACTATTCAATATTCTAGAGAGGACATATAAAGGTTGAACATTCTTCCAAGGAAAGTAGACACAAACATGGAATAAATCAAGTGTATTGAGAAAGAATTTTAAATTCAGACAAGAGGCTTTAATGATAAGAAGTTAATAGTGGAGGAGTTCTTGAAATCATGGGACAAATTGGCCCATCAATTTGAAGATATCTTCAAAGACGATCAGAGAAAAGAAAGAAGATATCATTACTAGAAACTATATAGGTAAGTCACGTCTAATACGTTTAAGTTATCCTTTGATGATTTTGTTATCAGCTACTACGTTTGATGTTCTTAGTTGTACATGAAGGTTTCACTCGTTTTTCCACAGAAGTGTTTTTTAATAAAAAATTAACTTAGAAGTATGACTAATTAGAAATAATTAGAACTAATTAAAAATAATTAGGACTAATTATTCATAATTACTAATAATTAGAAATAATTAGGGCTAATTTTAAATAGTTAGGAATAATTAGAAATCATTAGGAAGAATAACAATAATTAGGAATTGTTAGAAATAATAAGGAATACCTAGCAATAATTAGTAATACATAGAAATAATTAGAAATAATAAGGAATAATTAGTAAAAATTTCAAATAATTCGGAATAATTTGGTATAATTAAAATGATTTGGAATAATTATAAATAATTAGAAATTTCTAGGAATAATTAGAAATAATTAGCAATAAAGAGAAATTATAAGAAATTATAAGGAAAAATTAGTAGTAATTTGGAATACTTAGTAATAATTAGTAATACTTATCAATAATTTTCAATAATTAGGAATAATTAGGAATAATGACCAATAATTAATAATAATTTGGAATACTTTGGAATAATTAGAGATAATTAAAAAAATTTAGGAATATTTAGGAATAATTAGGAATACTTAGGAATAATTATCAAAAAAGTTCAATTTTTTGGACCATGTTATTCTTATTCAAAATAATCATTAAAAATTAATTATTTTATATTTTTTAGCGAAATACGGAACAAGGAATTTGACAAAAGTCATTATTAGATGATCACAATTGGATAAATTATCATAAAAATCCAAATGGTTCTAGTATAAATCTTGTTTATATTGAGGGTGATGCAACTTTGTTATCATTTTCATAATTAAAAATAGATTGTTTTAGAAGGGAAAATTATGTGTCCATGTATGAAATGTGATCTGAGGACGTTTTAAAAATTTGACAATATTGGGGGGTCATCTATTATATTTTTTTTCAACAGATTATGTTTTTTGTTATCAACATAGTGAATGTAGTTCCAGAGAAGACACTAATAATATTATTCTAGATCTATCATGGTTTCAGAATATAGAATATGATTTGGCAAGTCTATCTTATCAAAAAATTGAAACTCTGGATGATATTGATTTAATTTCTGAGTTAGAACTATCTCAATATTGTGAGTTATTGAGGTCTGTTGAAGATGCCTTATATCCCGATTACAATATAATAAAATTTAAAGTGGTTGAAAAATTTATGGATCTTAAATCAGATAATGGAATTTCAGATAGATATTTTGATAAGATATTCCCTTTGGTTAAAACACTATTACCTGAAGGAAAGGTATTGCCTACATATTACTATGAGAGTGAGAGGCTGGTTTTTAATCTAGATATTGGTTATCATATGATTCATGCATGTTAAAATTATTGCATATTATATTATGGTGAAAATTAGTCCATAGATAGTTGTCCTACATATGGTCAATAATGGTATAAATAGGCTTAACTAGGGAATATTAGATTGATTATTGTAAAATAGTTGAGGTATTTTCTACTTACACGCTGATTTCATAATTTATATATGTCTCAAAACATAGTTTCATTAATTTCATGGCACAAAACCAATATTTAAACCGGTAGAAGATTAAATTATCCCTTTGATGGTGATTCATGGAAACATTTGACCAACTACAACATTATTTTTCTTCAAAATCCTAAAACATGTGATTTGGTATTTCTATTGAGGGTTTATATCCATTTGGTTATTATGGTATTTAATATTATTATTGGTCTATCTTTGTAAATCCATAAAATTTACCTCCTTGGATGTTGATTAAGGAGATATATATCACTTTGACCATATTAATTCCATGGTATCCGAAAAAGAATATTTATGTTTATTTGAAGCCATCGATTGATGAGTTAAATTTACTTTTTATTAATGGTGTCTCTATAAATGTTATTGTTGTGAAAAAAAATTAATATTAAAATCAATATTGATATAGAAAATTAGGGACCTCCAAGGATATGGAATGTTATCTGGATGGAGTACACATGTTCCAAAATCATGTCAAAACTTTATAAGAGATTGAAAGCTATTTATTCTTGTTAATGTGAGACAAACTTGTTTTTTCGACTCTCATCGCATATTTCTTCCAACTGGTCATCCTTTTTAGAGGAACAAATATCATTTCAGAAAAGTCACAACTGAAGGATATGGACCTCCAATAATGATATTTTATATAGAGTTTAAATATTTTATCTCTTCATTACCTCCCATTACATTTGTACCAAATATAAACCAATAGAAAATTGGTGGATTTGGGAAAGAACACAATTGGTTAAAGTAGACCAATTTTTGAGATATTCCATATTGGACTGATTTTTTGGTCCATCACAAGTTGTATGTCATGCATATTGAGAATAACTATTATGATAATATACTTTACACAATTTTGGATACACCAGGTAAGACTAAAGACAATATAATGACCGGATTATATCTTGCCCAAATTTGCGAGCTACTAGAACATGAACTATTTGAAAACATTGGATCAAAGAAGTTAATGAATCCAAATGAAGCATATAAAAATTCCAAAGAAATTAGAATGATATTTTTTCAATGGATTGTATATTTTAGACATCCATATGGTTATGTTTCCAATTTGGAATGATGTGTTAGAAATAGTCATGTTATTGGATTAAAAAGTCTTCACAGACATGTTATAATGGAATGAATTATACCGATTTTATTAAGAGGTTTGTTTAATTATATGATTTATGATGCACTGATAGACATATAATATTTTTCTAAGACATTTGTGTGGTGAAAACAGATTACAATGCACAATGTAGACTGTAATAGGTTATTATTTTAATTTTTTGTAAACTAAAATAATCATGCCATTGAAATTATTTTACTCAATGAAACATTTTTTATTACGTTTTCCACATGATGAAAAATGTGGTGGTATGATAAAATTTCTATGGATATAAACATTTGAGAGATACATGCAGAAATTGAATAACAAATATGTAACAAAGCATTAGCTGAAGGATCAATTACAAAATCTTATTTAGAGAAGGAAATTTATTTTTTTGTCTCTCATTATTTTCAATATTAATATCCATAAAAACATTATTTCATGGGATATAATAAGGTTAATTATGACGATGAAATGAAAAATTAGTCATCTATTTCTAAATAGGTAAAACTTGGATATGGTGGAGTTCATGGACGAAGGACTTCAGATGGTGTAAATCACAAAGCTCATACATATGTTTTTCTCAACATTGAAGAAATGAAACCATTTTTACTCTGAGTTCTACTATTAGTTATTCAATAATATTTGTTATATTAAATTAATATTATTTTATTTTTGGATTATATGATAATAATATAATGGAATGACATCCATAAATTACAACAGCTACTCTTGAAGAACGTTAGGAATTTTATCCCCACTGGTTTCAAAAATTGGTAACATAAATTATTTAGGGTTTAATATATAAATTCCAATTATTACTTGTTATATTGATAATTGTTTGAAAAAAATTTAGGTATCTTAACAAGCTAATAAAATTGATAATATATTTTGTGTATTGAGTAACCCACTATCCAAAATGGTAAAATATTATAATGCATATGGGGTGCGTGGTTCTTGATTTCACATATATGAACATGGGGTATAAAGAAAGACTAGTGGTGTTTTCTTTAGAGAATATTATAATAAAAAATTGAAGTTGACTTTTATGGCATGCTAGAATAAATAATTGAGCTATGTTATCTGAGACAGAATTATATAAAGATGTTTAAATGTCAATGTTTAGATAGTGAGAGATGATTGCTTGTTCATCCAAGCCATGGAATCAGTGATATTAAATATAAAATCCATATTAATATAAAAATATTATTTTTATTAGCTCATTAGGCACATCAAATTTTTTATGAAAACTATTATGATACTTCGAGAGAGTTAAGTGATTGATGGTGCATAATAGAATAGAAATCATGGGAAAACCAGTTTATTCAAAGTGAATGTGGTTTTGTTGAAGTAAATGGAATAGATGTTTTTCAAGAGACTACTCCAAATCAATATTTTCCATGTAGAGACATGAATATAGATGATGGTACCCCACAATTAAGGGTATAGGGTGATGATGATGTTATTGATGTTGCAAATGAATTTGAAATTACAAGAGAGGATGGAACTATATCTACTATAGAAGTTGATGATATTAAGGAGAAATATGAAGATATTGACATTGTCATTTACGATGACAAGGATGAATATAAAGATTGATATAGTTAAATACTGGTTGTAATTATATATAATATATATCAATATATAATACTTGTGACTCATTATTTACTTACAACAGTAATTTCCTGTTTTAAATGGAACTGGATCTGTTTTGTGAGTTTAAGGGACAGATCTACCCGATGATGAGCATGATGTTAGATCATCTGACCCTCATACGGCTGGGGGTTTAGTGATGACTCAGAGGGGTTTTTGTCTTGTGAGATTTCTAATTCCTGACCCTATCCTCAATAGACATCCGCATCCTGACTTCTATATATGAATGCAGATTTATGTTTACTTGTGTATTTTATATTGTTTTCATTAATTATCATCAATTTATTTATATACTAATTGTTTGATTATTTATTATATTTTTCATAGATTTTCACATATAGTAGTTGGGAAGAGGAGTGAAATATTGTGTAATTATGTTTCTGAGGAATGGGTTGCATGAGATCAAATTATTATTGATGTTCATCACTGAATGTTCAATCATTGGATGGTACCTACATAAATATAATTTATTCAATTAATAACTTGATATTATTAATTATTTTTATCATTTATGGTATTCCATCTATGGTAGCATTTTTGATTCTATCTGGGAGGCATGGAAGGGTTGTATGTATGATCATTGACTTCAATTTTTGCATAATATGAGGAGGAAAATAATGAGGAAAGTAGGAGTCATGGAGATTGATCAGTCTTCTTATACCCACCAACATGATTACATTTCAACCCAGGTTTAGGATTGATTATGTTTACACTGGATGGGTGGTTGTTTTTAGAGGAGATCATCAGTAGGTCAAAAAAACCAGGGTACATAGGAAGTGACACATTGAGATGGTAGTTGTACATTAAGTATGCTTAGGGAACTTATGATAAGTACTTTTTAAAAATAATTTTTTTAACTTTAAATTTATTTTTTTTATTTTATATTTATATAAGAAGTCGAAAAACATGATATTATAGAGTTTGATGTTTATAATAGGATGTACAACGATCCTGGAACTAGAGAGATTAGAGGTGATCTCGAACTTCAGATTGAGGTCAGTATAATTTCTTTTTGAGATTCAAAATTTAATTCAAATAATAATTTAACTATATTAATTTTAAACTGAAATTGAAGGAGTCATATGAGGACACGGTGTCTCAGACACATACTATGAGTTAGGTTGTGACTGATGGTCAGACCAGTGTAGCATGATTTGATTATACATCATGGATGCAGGTGGCCTAATTTGCCTTTGAGAAAGGCTGAGTTTTTGTTATCGACTCTAGATTGACGGATAATAATTATTATGGTACAATTGTGATATCATTTTATAGATCAATAGGATCTCATAGAGAGGCATCATCATCTGATACAGAGTATGAGGAGAAGCTACGAGCTCTGGGTGAGCTTATAGTGAGTGTGTATATGGAGTAGGAAGAGCTTTGTCAACAACAGAAGTAATAGTAGGAAGAGATGATTTGATGGAAGCAACAATAGAACGAGCATACAATGTAGTACATGTGACATATAACTCATAGTTTAGGGATGGAGTTCCTTCCTCAATCTCATCCAACTCCTCTTAGATGGTCCCCCCTTAGTGACTTATTTTCATTTTATGATAAAAATTTGAATGCAAAACATTTTTGTAATATTTTTTTATTCCATACATTTATAATTCTATATATTGCATTTTTTATATGTTTATGAATATTGTTTTATTTTATTTTAATTATTATATTATATATTTATTATTATTATTATATTAGTTTTTGTTATTATATTATATTATATTATATTATATTATAATTATTATTATATTATATATTTATTATTATTATTAATGTAATATGATTATTATTGCTCCATATTGTTGTAAATATTATGTTTTCTAAAATTTTATTATTTTAATATTTTGTTTACTAATTTATTAGTTATTATTATTATTATATTATATAATTAATATTTTATTATGATTATTATTCTACATATGATTATTTTATTTTTGTATTATTATTATTGTATTGATTATTATTATTTTATTAATTTATTAAAATTTATAGATATTGATTTTTTTTAAATTTTTTAGTTTTTTTTCGACAAGACCGTTGCAAATACTTATGTATGAGAGGGCCATTATAAAAAGTTATTTCTGATGGGACCATCAAAAAAGGATATTTTAAACAACCCTGATAAACTATTTTCAATGGACCATCAAAAATAAGTGTATTTGCAACGCCATTTTCAACAACGGGGCCATTACGATGAGACCTCGTTGCAAATGACATTTTACGACACGATCTCATCGCAATTGCCTTGTCAGAAATGGTTCAATTTCTAGTTGTGAGGCTTGAAAAAATGACAGATAAAATTCACTAAACCAGAATGTGTTCCCCGTTAAAACCCATTATTGATTCCAAATCATAGACAAATAAATTTAATTCTACAAATGGAAACCATTAGAGATGTTGGAAATCCACATCCAATTTCTCATCCAAATGTCAATGTGTTTTATTTCCAAAAAATGATCAATTATTTTAAATATCCCAAGGAACACCCCTTCTAAATCATCAATTTTATCTTATGAGTGTTCTATAAATTGTATATCTTACCCACTCACATTATTTTTTAAATATATCCAAGAATTTCATCATATTCATTGGGAGACTAGAAACTAAGCTACCAGGACCTTATTCCTCCACTATCATATATTATTTTCATTATATTATCATTATATTAATTGATCATTGTATTCATTTATTTTCATTAAAAAGTAAATAGAGTACATAATTTTGGGTTTCTATATATTCTATTAAAGATATGGTGTCTTTTGTATCATATTTCTCACTATTTCCAAAAAAATATAAGGTATAATTTTGGTATCTTAGATACCATCATGGCCAAGGTACCAATGCATTAAATCAATAATATATTGAGGTGGTATATGTAGGGGAACCTTTGGGTAATATTTATGAATATATTACAAAATATAGTCACTCATTTACTATTTTTATTTTTAATTATTTTTCCATTCCAACTAAATATTTTATAATTTACTTAATCCATCAAATATGTTTAATCGATTTATCCTTGAATTTATCTATTTTATTCATCTACTTTTATTAATAAATTTAATTATAGTGGAGCACATTAAAAAATCGATAATTTATTATTAATAATATATTTATTTAATTAATAATTTCAAAATAATTTATTAAAATGTGTTTTTTATCCATTATATATTTTTATGGTAAATTCACACCCCACCTTTTATTTTTCCTTTATATGACCTACAATATTCTATGAATTTTATATATAAATATTTTTATTTTATAACACATAAACACTGTAATGGTATATATAAATTTTAGGGTTAATGATATCATTTATGTTGAGGTAATTATGGATACATAATTATAAAATTTTGAGAATATAATTTTTTTTATACAAAACATTTGGATTTAAAAAAGGATGATTTGGTTATTAGGTGAGTAAAGTTATTTTATAAGAATATCAATATTTTTTTTATCATTACTAGAATAAGGATAAATTGTAAATCAATGGATAATATTGGATTGTATGTCAAAGTGGTTGATATAATTTAATGAAAAATGATTGAGTTATATTTTGGAAAAATATGTGATGATGTTTAAATATAATGGTGATTCTGGTTATTTTGGGAAAATACTATTATATTTTAGGGAATATATTTCATAGGAATATAAACCTTTTATATATGAATTTATGAGTGAATAATGATGTTTTGAGATAAATTCTATGTTTATTCTTGAAGAATATGTTATCAAATATTTTTTACTCTTGTGATTTTTAATTTTATATGGGATAATTTAAAATGTTTTAGTGTTTAGTTATTTTTCAAAAGATTTTTGTGGGTCATTGGTAATTATTTAAGATTAATCTATTTATTATTCACATTATTTTTAATTCATATTAATAATTATCTTAACTTTTTTATAAAATTTCTATTTTTAATAAATGTCTATGGAAAATAAGAGTAACATTTCATTCCTTTTATGGATATTATGATCAATTAAAAGTAAAATTTAGTACTTCAGGAATGAAATATACACCATGATATATGTATTTTAAAATAAAATATGAGTCATTGTTGTTACAAAAACTCTAATCATTACTTAATTAATAATCATATTCTTATATGATGGAGATAAATCAAGTGATCGTACAACGATTCACTACTTTATTTATCCATTACAGAACAATTTTAAACTGATTTTTTATTAAGAATTCCATATAATATAAAAACTTTAACTCCAAATTGTATTCAATTATTTAATTTTTATCACCGTTAAAATGGAAAATTTTAAATTTTTTGTTGATTTCATTGTAGGGGGAGTTTATTTGGAGGACATGAGATAATGAAGGTGGAAAATGGACCAAACTGCATGGAAGCCCAAGGAAATATGTTCACTATTTTATATTTTCCATGAAATAAGTGCATCCAAATGGGCTGAAATTTTGTGATATGATCCAAAAAGTTGGGATAAAAATCATCTCAAGACACCCAAAACCAATTCTTCCATCTGGTGGCCCAACCTAAATGGTCCATCTGGAGAATTGAATCTGCACAATGTCAAAATTTAGGTTCAATATTTTTACTATATATATATATATCCCATTATAGATGTTCAACCACCACCAAATATATCAAAATGATAGTAAATATGTTGTCCAAAAACCTTTATCTTTTTTCTAAGTTGATATAATTCCATTTACCAACCCAAAATTGAGACACAAGTGGTTTCTCGAAATCTAGGTTCAAAAAACCACTTCTTCTTTTTCTATAAAAGGTATACATGATAACCTCATTTGAGTGTTATAATAAGGAGTAAAGTGACTCCATTTTGGAGTTCTAGAGGATAAATCTCATCACAATGGAGGTTTTCGGACTCCCTATAGTCATAGAGAGATCTATTGAAGTAAGGATCCTTTCATCAAATCATTCTTCTCCATCCCATGATATAATATTTGTGTTTGCATAAGATACATATTAGTTTCTATTACAATTTTTTTATTTTGATAAAATTTAATATTATATACTCATCCTATTTGGGCTGGAAATCAATATTAGATTTGTGATTTTATAACACTCTTTATAAACCTTTTAACATGAAAACTGTTTCTACGATGACTACACCACCCATAGAAGTGTAGTTTTTCATATCAACAGATACAATTATCGCCTTATTCACTTATTTTTTAATAAACGAGGTACTTTATTTCACATAATATTATACACGAATTATGTTTTCAACATAATTGAAACTGAGAAAGAAATTGATGAATTTACAAAAAACCCACGAGGTTGAGTAATATTTTAATTGGGAGAGGGAAATCTTAATAGGTAAAACAAAACCACACATGATCAATTTTTAGAGTTCATATATAATCCATAAACTCAATTAATCTACATTTATTTAATTTATATGTTAACTAATTTTTCACTAACCATAATCTAGTCTTGGATCGACAATCAACACCAGGTTTTATGATTTCATGTTCTGAAGATCGAAGGGTTTTTTTTCATTTCATTATTATGGTAAAGTTAACTACCATAGGGTTTGAGGTCTAAAAATTTATGGGATCATAATAAAGTGAAGTTTAATTTAAATGATAATGACTACTAAGTAAGCTAAGATGTAGTGTTATATCAATTAATCCATTTAAAAATAGTTCTCTAAATAAACATCTTCTCATTGTATTTTCTCAATATCATTTAAAAAATTAAAATCTTATTCCATCATACATATTCATTTTTTAATGATAAAAATCCCACCATTTTTATAAGTATTTTGTTTATTTTATTTTATTTTACAAATAACTGAAAGATGTTGTTTTAATTACTTCCCCCATTTATAGACCACATTGGTTATCCACTATACTAAACCAAAATAAACATAAAACCACACATCATTTGAGAGTTCCCACAAAATTCCCCCACATATTGGAACCGTGGTAAGGGTGTAAATTAAAATTTTCAACAAATTAATGTTATTTATTTTATGTTTACATTTCATTATCTTATTATATTCAATCTTCCTTCTTTACCCTTTAATAGATTATATTATTTTTAGACCATCTACTCAAACTTCACTTCTTTTTAATATGGTCCACTTTTCTTCATTTAATTTATGTATTTTTGGTAAAAAATAATCTTAAATAATACTTAGATATTGACTATGATATTTAATGAATCCTTAGGTATTGATTTAGATAGTATTAGTATATGGGAAGACTTAAAATTCACACTTTAGGGGTATTCCTCCATTTTGGGATCATTGAAATTGGAATCACTTCTAAAACAAACATAACACTAAAACTAATTGACAGAAATAATAATAATTAATAAATACAACCATTTAAGAAGTAGATACACCAAGAATTAAATATAAACCAAATTTTATTTAATACCCAATCATTGAATCCATCTTTGAACTGAAATATGGGATAATTAATCTTCATCCAATATTTCATGGATTATCCGGTGAGGAAAAAAAACAAATTAAAAAATTTAATATGGTTCGATAAATCCTAAACCAATAAATGACTCTTCAGACTAATTAAAACTAAAGTAATTCATATAATCATATGACAAAATAAAAAATTATTGGTTGTATTATTTACAACATGAATATGTGACATGTTTAAATGATTTGAAACTATATTTCATGTAGATATTTTTCCATCATTAAGGACCACTACCATTCGAAAAAGGATATTAGGAATCAAGTGAGATCAAGTGGAGTCAATGTATGAGTACTAGGAGAGATTCACGAAGTTGTATGAATTCCTACAATGTCACTAAATCATATAAAAAATCTTCAACTAGATATTCTATGAATGCCTCACACCTATAGAGAGGAGTATTTTGGTTTCTGCAAATGGAGGGACATTAGTAGAAAAAAACCAGCATCACCACATGCATTGATTGAAATAATGGTGTAAAACTCCCAAATATTTGGCAATTGATGTACAATACATGTTATAGGAGTAAGTAAGGTAAGTCCTTTTTCTATTGAAAAAAAATTAATTGACACGAAGATGGAATATTTTTACACTATGGTGAGACATATTTGTTTAGCTCAAACAACATCCTGACTCTCTCCAACAAGGCCTTGTGGAATTTTCATTTAAATAGACCATTCAACGGATTGTTTTTCTTCAATTACAAGGGAATGAATATTATGAATTTTTATTTACTTGGAGACCATATCAAAAACATCAAAAACCACATCCCTAGATGATGTATGATTAATTTTCTCAAATAACTAACCCATGGTGGAAAGATCAATATAATATGAGGTATTTCTCTAGAGTGTAATAAAGGCCCCCTTTTCAAAAATACGTCTGGAACCCTCTACCATACCAATTTTTATTTCAACAACCCCAATGTAGATTTTAATCCAAATCATAAAAAAGTCCATAAAAAGTGAAACCCCAAGAAAAGGTAGATTCTAACAATGATTTCCTTTTAAAGAAAAATTTTCTTTATCAACATAATGAGATGATGAGTCTAGGTTTGGAGCTGAGGGAGATGATGATAGAAATGATCTATATTTCCACTACCCTCTATGAAATTTTAATAAATAACTCTATAAATATAGCTTCCTTGACTACTCCAAATATCAAGGGGATGTCTGTTCCATCACATTGAGAAGTGGGAATCAAATACCCAATACAACTACATCTATCATTACATCATGATTCAACTAAACTATAGAGAAGCCCGACTAAGGATGAGATGATGATCAGCCAAAGGAGGGAGAAAAGGTAAATATAAGATTGATTATTATTCTCCTAATCCCATTAAAAATACAAATAGAGTTGTGAAAACCCAGAAGATTGATGAATTGGAAATGCAAAATGTGGTTTTGGATATATTCAAGTACAATGATATAAGAATCACCTACCAGAATTAGTTAAGAAGAACCCAATGTATACAAATTTTTTTTATAAAAAATATACCAATCAATGAGGGATAAAGATAAATGAGAGGATACATTTTGGATTGAATTTTTCAGTACTCATTACACCAACTCAAGAAAAGCGTACAAAGTGAAAAAATATTGGGACATTCATCATACCATGTAGTATAGGGGAGTTTCACTTTTGTGATGCTTTATAATATATGCGAGCTTCCATAAATATGATTCCTCACTTTGTATTCTCTTATTTATAGGTTGGTGAGTTGAAGCTGATGAGAGTAGTGGTCTCGTTGGTGGATAAGGATATAGAATATATACTAGGAGTCATTGCAGTTATTCCTATTTGGGTAAGATACATGATCTTTCTAGCATATTTTTATGTGATTATCATGGAGGATGATTTGTTAAATTCTCATGATCTTATTATCTTTAGTATTCCCTTACTTAAAACTACAAAAATGTTCATAAATGTCCATGATGATATTATTTCGACATATTTTGGAGATGAATTTGAGATATTTAATGTTACAAACTCCATGAATTATTCCTCAAGGGACTATTCTAATTTTTTTATCTCCCATTTTGAACCACTAGGTCAAAACCCATGGATTTTTATTGTCTTATACATAGATAAATTATGAGAATTGGTTCTAGTTTGATTTCTAAGATAACATACACACCCATTTGTAATGCACAAACCTCTATTGGTTTTGATTTTCATGTGGATTCATATTCTTATTTTGACAATGTTCACTATAATTATGAATTGGTTGCTGAGTATACTGAAGGGTTTAAGGCATTATTCTCTAATTTTGAAGATTTCTATTATAATACAGATATTCATTGTTAACATATTTTAGTTCCTTCAATATATCCATCCATACATCACCCCTACATTGGAACTCATATAATTACCACAACATTTACAAAAATCATACTTATTGAGTGGTAAGAGATTACATGTTATAATTTTTAACAATTTCCCTTTGGAACATGAAGAAATAATTTTAATCTTTCGAGGGAGAACATTAGTGAAATATGGTGGACCTTGGATAACTTTCATGATATTAGCCCCTCCATTTTCATGAATAGGATTATTTTTGAGTATGTGGCTAAATTAGTTAGGCAGCCAAAAAGGATAATTAATTCAACAATTCTAGAAGTTGTTAAGAAGAAGTTGAAAAAATGCTCTATGTATTCCTAATTTATCACATTTTATATTCGATGTGGATGATTCCTATTCATGATGTGCCTAATAAACATTTTGTTACTATTGTAAGAAACGATACAGAGGAATTAATTCCAATTATGGTGGAAAATAGTTAGCATGTGTGTATTTAATATATGAAACTAAATCAATCCAACCATAAGGACCATTTCAACTACCATTTATTGATAAAATTATTGAGATAATAACTAAGGAGATATACTATTTTTTTCATGGATATATTTTCTAGTTATCTTCATGTTTTTATTTATCTTAATGACCAAGATAAGGAAATATTCACATGTCCATTCGGTACATTTTCGTATTGTAGGATTCCATTTGGATATTTCAAGGCCCCAAGTACCTTCAAGAGATACATGGTGATTATTTCTCAAGATTTAATTGAGGCCTACATGGAGGAGTTTATGGATGATTTTACAATGGAAGGATATTTATTTGATAAATGTATCTTTCTTTTTGGAATTATATTGAATAATTGTTTTGAGAAGAATTTGGTTTTCAACCTTGAAAAATGTCATTTAATGGTAGAGCATGGCATTGTCTTAGGTCATGCAATTTCAAAACATATAGTTCAGGTTAAAATATCTAAGGTTTATTTTATTTCATAATATCTATATCATTCATGTGTGTGAGAGGTTAGATCATTCATAGTGAATAGATACTTTTATCGATGCTTCATCAATGATTTCTATAAGATCTCCCTACCCTTATCTTGATTGCTTCAAAATGATATTGGATCCTTTTTTATGATTCATTCATTGTATCATTTAATTAGATAAACAAGATTTTTACCACTCCACTGATCATACAATACCCATGTGGGATCTTCATTTTTAGTATTTGTGTGATGCGTCCAACATCACAGTTGGATCTGCCTAACTTCAAAGAGTGGAGATGATGGAACTTTTGATTTATTCTACATTGAGGAATCTATATTCCACCAAAGAAAAATAAGACATAGTGAAAAATGTGTTTCTTGATGTTATATTCACTTTAGATGAATTATCTGTATATTTATTAGTCATTAAATAGTTTTTTTTAAAACAAAAATATGAGGTACCTCTTAAAGATTGCAAATAAAAATCCAAAACTTATCTGATGTGTTATCATTATACAATAATTTGATATTTAGATAATAAAAAAGAAGGGTTCAATGAACTTGGTAGTGGACCACATGATTAGGGTTACTCACATACTATAGTATGACACATTAGACCAGGTACCACTTCAAAACACTTTCCTCGATGAGAATCTCTATGTCATCTTAGGTATGTATCCTAAGTATTCAGATTTGGTAAACTATAATATTTCCTCTTCAATTCCTATATATTTATATAAACATGAATTCAAAAAATAAAAGAGTGGATGTTTGTTTTATTGGTGGGGTGATCCATACCTATGGAATATTTTTAGTGACTATGTCATTATGAGATGTGTTCCCGATCATGAGTTTTAGTCTGTTGTGAATTTTTTTCATACAATTTCTTATGGTGGAAAATTTGGACCCCAAAACATAGATATTAAAGTAATTTATTTTTTTATATTATTCTATATTGTTTTATAATGTTGATGAGTTTTTTAATTCATGATCTTGTTGGCAATAAAATGGAAACATTTCATGAATACATGACATTCCCCTAAAACCCATATTATTCTACGAGATTTTTGATATTTTGGGGAATTAATTTTTCAGTTCCATTTCAACGTTCATTTTTTTCTTGTATATTTGGGTCAAAATTGATTATGTTAGAAAAATGGTGGAGTCTAAGGTCACTAGGACTAATGATTCTCTTGTTTTAGTGTATTTTTTCATGTCTTAATTTTTTTCTGGTTTGGAGTTCCAAAGGCCCTCTATGGTGGAAAATGGACAAAATTTTTCAATTGAATTTTGGATTCACTCCATTGTATGTATGGGGTGTCATACAAAACATCAACACCATACCAACCCCAAAAAAATTTCTAGGATGAGGTTTCAAATCGGGATGTAAAACATTTGTTTTTTGAGAAAATTGTGAAACTAAACATAAAGGAATTGAGATATCACTTTTGTGACATGTTTCGGGATTATAGGACAATATAATAAAATCTGATAAGTATGTCACCATTTCAATTTAGTTTTGGGAAATATTTTTATATCCCCATATAAGGTGATCATTATGTGTAATGTTCTATAAATAAATACAACATGTATTTAGCCCATGTTGGAATCCAAAAGAAGCTTAAAATTTAATAGCCTAACAATATTTAATTGTCATAATATGAGAACTTAAAGGCTCTATATGGAAAGATCAAAATCATCCCATGATAGAAAGGTTAAAAAATAGTTTCATGTAGTATAGAAACTGCTACTCTATAGTTAATGATTAAAGATATTTCATTATAAGTTCTGTTCCACATGGTTAGGTCCATATATTGTATCTAATGTTTTTTTATGGTGAAGTTGAGGAAACACAAGACAACACAATAAAGATATTTAATGGCAATGGAAAATTTTTAAGAAATATATTGAGGTACTTACAAACCATGATGTTGATTTCATCACACTACATGAGACCATCATCAATTGAGAATATCAGGTTTTCTCTAACCCTTTCACATTTTTATAATTTTTCCTATTTTAAATTTTGTATCTTATGTGAATTTTCATCTCATTGGTTCACAATTTAGGGAAATGAAATATTTTATGTGTGGGGTGGGTACATTCCTGAGTTAGTTAGGAATTTCCATCATCTTTCTTCTTTTTATCTTTTTTTTCTACATAGTATTTTTACATCCACCACACCCCCTCACTTTGGGGCCAAAATATTCATTTTCTATACACATTAAATCAAGTATTTTTTTTAAAATGAATGATGAATTTACCTATTTCATGTTATTTTAAAATCACAAAAATCATCAACGGAATGTGTGTTTTAGAATTAATTTTAAATTGTGGTGTGTCTTTTTTTAGATAATTAGTTTTTTATCAATCATATAAATGTTTGTATCAAATTGAAACCTTTGGTAAGATTAATACACTTTTGGAGAGTGGTTTATGGTAAAACTGTGTCAATTAATATCTCCACCAATCATGGTAACCAACAATGAAATGTGTATTTTTCATACTCAATAGAAGTTAATTATAAGTTAGGTTATAATTTATTCTCTATATAAAATGATTTTTCCATATGTTCATTAATTATAAAATATTTTTCATCACTATAATAGTTTTAAAAATTCATGTGTACCTGATTAACCAACTATTGTACACCCAAAATAATATAAAAAAAAATACGGGTCATGTCTTGGTTTAGTTAAGAAAATTATTCATTGACCTTTTATATTTCTATAAGTATTACATTTAGTGTCATGAGGAGATCAAAAAAGGGTTGAGTGGTGACTGAGAGGTTTTTTCCAAATGAAAAATATGAAGAAGACAAAAAAAATAATAAATGAGGGGAGTGAACAAATGTACAGTATATTGGGATATCTAGATCAGAAGCTTATGATTTGGATTTAGGGAATCAATAATTGAGTGGGTCATGAAATTTTATTTAAATGTATGTATCGAAGGTTTGGTGTACATATACATATAAGATTTTTTTTTAAAATAACATATATTTACTATATAAAATATTGAAAAAATAACATCAAATGTTTGTCAAACACACACCAACATTTGGAGATTTTCTCTAATTTTTGAGTTATGAATTATTTTCTCATGTTGTTATCATTCATCTCCTTAAATTTCATTCTGATACAATTTAAGGCACATCTTTTTTCACGATCACTGGGGATTACTCCTTTGTGTGATTTTTGATTTAATAACATTACTATCATGAATTAAATTTTATTTTAATTCTCAATCGTTATTAAGTTGGAAATATATCCATGCATAATATTGAGATTTCTACTTTTCCATGGAGTGAAAATACTTCAGTGTGGGGGTGTGATCCCACCATGAATCACTGCTTTATTTGACCCTTAGATAAACATTTTTAACTGGTTTTTAATTGAATAATAAAATTGTAATAAAATTTTTTATTTCTAATTTTATACAATTATTAAACGTTTAACACTTTTAAAAAGGGTAAATCTTCATGTGTCGGTGATTTCATTGTAGGAGGAGGTGATTTGGAGGGCGAACATAATGTAGAAGTAAAATGTGCCAAACTGCCTAGAATCTAAAGGACATATTTCCATTGTTTTACATGTTTTGTAAAATATGCACTTTCAAAAGTGATTACATATTTTTATATGATCTAAAATTTTTTGGGACACAGCTCATTGAAAGGCACCCAATCCTAATTTATCAATTTGGGGTCTTAACTGAATCTTCACAAAGTCAAAAGTTAGGTCTTGTATTTTGAATATATCTCCCATAGTAGATTTACAATTTCCTCCAAATGTTTTATAGTGATATTCAATATTCTAGAACAAAAACCTTTAATTTAATTCCATGGCATGATATTTCCATTTACTGATCAAAATCCGAGATATAAAAGGTATCTCAAAATCTGGGTGCACAAAACCACTTTCAACTTTTTCTCTAAAAGTGTACAATTGGAACCTCATTAGAGAGTTAATCCAAGGAGTGAAGTGATTCCATTTCTGAGTTTTAGTGGATTCCAAACATCACTATTTAGGTTTCATAACTCCCTATACTCATAGGGGGATAACTTTAATCAAGGATCCCTTCAACAAAGCCTTCCTCTCATTCTCATAATGTAAAATATAAGTTTGCATAATAAACCACTTAATTTCTTTTTACGTTCACCTTTTTTAGTTTAATATTATTCTTATAGAATAATACAATTTGGGATGGAAATAAAGATTATAAACATGACTGGGACATATCATTTCAAAACCTTTTACCGTGAAAAACATTTCTATGTTGACTACACGACCCCTGGAGGGGTAGTTTTTCATAGAAATTAATCTAATTCAACCCTTCACTTATTGTTTATAAATAAATGAGATAATTTAATTCATATAATATTATAAAAGAATTTAGTTTTTAACATAAAATAATCTAATAAATCAATTTAATAATTTTCACAAAACTCTTGAGGTAATGTAGTATCTAAAATGTGAGAGTGAAAGCATAATTGGTAAAATAAAACCACACACAATCAATTTTCAGATTTAAAATATAACCCATAAACATAATTCAACCACATTTCTAGAATGGTTACATTCCTTAATTTACCATTTACCATAATATAACTTTTTAGTGATAATAAACTTAAGGTTCTATGATTGATTTTTTACAAGTTAGCCTAGAGTTTCATTCATTTTATCATTGGTGTTATGTTAACTCATATAGGATTTGATGGGTAAAAAATTAGGGGATCATAATTTTGTGGAGGTAAATATAAATAATAATGATTAATAAGTAAGGGAAGAGGTATTTTTAGATCTATTAAACCTTTTAATAATAGTTTCATAAAAAACATCTATTTATTGCATTTTTAATGGCATTTAAAAAATAAAAAATAAAAAATAAAATCATCCTCCAGCATAGTTCTTATTATTTTATAAATGTTAAAAAAATCCAACCTTTTATGTATTTATTTTATTTTATTTTATTCTTTTAAAAATACCTTAATTATTTTTTTAATTTCTTGTTCATTTGAGAGATGACCCTGGTTACCAACTCGGTTGCACCAAAATAAAAAAACCACACATCATTGGACATCACCCATTATTGAACCTTTCATCATGTGACTATGTTTTTTTATTCCCTAGAATTATGCTACAAAGTTATTCAACTCCAAAAAAGTGGAATATAAATATTTCAAGACATCTGGGGAAAATTGAAAAGATTAATTTTGTTAATATTTTGTGAATTTAATCACTAGTATGAGTATTAAAATGGCGACCACATGGTTTGGAAGTATTTATAGGATACAAAGTTTCCTAATAGTATAAAACAATCCCAAATCAAGAAACCAATGGATGATGTACATTATCACATTAGCATATTATACAAGTGGTCTCACTACAATGTACTAATAATTTTAGTATTCTTGAAGAACTATTTAGATTCCTCATTCCCATTTTAAATAGGAAATGTAATATAAAAAATTATAAACATAAATAATCTGCATCATTAAATCCCATTATAATATTCCTTCATTATTTGTTGGGAAAATGAAAAAAATGAGGGTCAACCCAAAATATTATGTAAGGTCTTCATATAGTGAAATCTATCAGGACTAAGTAAGGCATAATCAATATGGAAATGTAGATAACTAAAACAACATTCCATTTAATCAATAACTCGATAACAAAATGCATCCATATGTAATATCAATATTTTAATATCTTTGATTATAATAACCTAATTATGAATGAAGGAAATGCATAATTCATAATTTATTAATCAAATAATTTTTCCGTGGTACTTTAAAATATGGGTGGGTATACACCAAAACCCATTCAATAATGCTATCCAATTGGCTCACCTTATGAGAGATATCAATGTATCAAGGGGATATCTATAATTGGTCCCCACCTATAACTACATGAATAGTGCATTCATCATATAATGAATGATCAATTTAATTCACAAATAATTTTCCTTGTTAATATATTTCTTTATGCCGTAAAGAATAATGAATATCATGATTTACATAGTAAATCAAATTATTTTAATAGTAAAACACCATACATAGAAATTATATACAATTTTGGAAGTTAGTATACCCACGATATAATGAATTTTGACGTGGAATAAAAATTTCATGTCCAATGAAGTATGATAAAAAAGTGAATGATTCAGGTGAAACTTAATGTACTCAAAATTAATAAGAGATAAAAAATGACTATAAATGCATCATAAATATAGGGTTCATTAAAAAATAAAATTTCTTCAGAATAAATAATTTTTTTAAAAAAACATATAAAATAAAAATTCATTAAATAAATTTCATTCTGAAGAAGGGAAACAAGTAAATGAAGATAAATTTTGTAAAATAGTTATGGGAATATTACAATGTTTTAATACCATAAATTTTGAAAAGAGACAACACATTAGAATTTTGGAAATAATATCCTAAATTGAACCTTTATACAAACATTGGAAGGATTACGTTGAAACTATTAAATGAATTAGAATATGAAATATTATTTCATTAATATATTATTTAATGAGATATACAATGATTTTCACAAAAAAAATTACCAAAAAATATGGATATCGAATAAAATATTCCATATCTAGAAGAGAAATATGATCAAATTTTATTTTGTACATTTATCTACATGATTCATGTTCTAAAGGGAGAAAAATTTGGTTGAAAACATTGGATGAGATTAAATATCCAAAGTATAAGAATGTATATGATTTGTATGAATGATAGTTTATAATATTCTATTGATAAAAATACAAGCAATCCAAAAATTGAGATTATAAAAATAAAGACATAACTATTACATAAATTTTTTACTATAGCCCCATTAAAGAGTAATCCTTAATTTAAAAAATATAAACCATGAATAAATTGATATTGATGTTAAATTTATCAAATAATGAGTATATATATCTAATAAAAGCAAGTAGGTTCATCCTACAAAAATTTTCTCAATGAACTAAAAACTCTTTACGTATGTTCTTTAACCATATGTATATTCGTAATAATAATGTTATGAATTCATAAAAGAACTATATTGATATTTATATTATTTTTTATATTCTAATTTCCCATTTGTTAATATTCATGGAAAAACTAATCATTAAGTGCGGACTATTTCAATTTTTGCTGCATGTTTCATCATTGATATTATGGTTCTTCTGTTCTATGCACACACATGAGTGATATTATCATATAAAAAAAATATTTTTTAATAGAGTTAAGTATTGTATAATCATTTAAAAATGAAAATTATAATATAAATATCATATTATTTTTTAAAATTTACATCTATATTTTATCCTTGTATTGTATTATTGAAGAGTTAAATTAATAGTCTAGTGAGGATATAGTCTGCATATTCAAATGGGCGACGTTTCAATATTCTAATAGATATAAAATTATATGAAATCGGTTGATAACATAAACATAGTTGTGACACCTATCCAATGATACAATTCCTAGTAATGAAAGGAAGGAAGATAGATAATGACCCCAACACCAAACTCATGTATAAAACAAGTTAGTGACTAGAAATGATGGTATAAAATATCCCAAATGGGAGGAATCATGATTTATATTAATTTTATTAGTGAATGAAATAAATCAAATTCATGTAAATCTTTTAAATAATAAAAAAGGGAAGTAAAACCTTCCCATAATCCATTTTAAACATAAAAAAAATACAAAAATCCATATAAATACCCAAATGAAAAACCAAGGTAGGGAAACAACAACTCCAAAGACCAATCTAGAAATGTTAGTAATGATAAAAAATATCCATTAAGAAACATGGAAATAGTTTTTATGCATTTATTTATAGCATAAACATATATTGAGTAGGATCAAACCAAAATTCTTTCATGTACATGTTAAAGAAGATAACTAATTCACTAGTGAGAAAATAGAGAATCAACAGTACCTAAATTAATAAGATAACCTACCTTGTCCTCAACATAAAGAATTATCCAAATAACACACCCAAGTTTTATTAAAAAATAAGATTCATATAATTAAATGATATCTTGTATCACATTTACCCTTATTTTTATACTCTCACAACCCAATGTCAAATGGCTTGGTGCACCCATGTCTTATATATAGTAACCCTTACTGAACAAACATGAGTCATCACGGTAAATCATATCATACACGAAGACACTTGGGCCATCACATAACCTTGAATAATAACCATATACAAATATGAAATCACGTCACATCACATAATACCTAATGACACTTGTGAAATCTCCTCCCATCCACAACTACATAACTAGAGTAGTAGAAATTGTGAACATGAAGGGCATTAACATCATATACACCTCATACTATCCACATACCCCACTATTAGCCAAATCATCACATCTCTACTGTTTAAATTTTCTATCTTTCCATGACATACCATACATATCAATTTCACCTAGGAGAGATATGAAGGAATAGATTGTAGTTATCAATCCATCATCACCAATGAGATTTTGGGAAAACACCCAAAAAGAATTTTGTTTTAGGAACTTGGTGCTAGATGTGGGAGGGGAATGTATTAAAATAAAAATGAATATACAATATATACATTTATATAGAAACACTTAAGACTAATATTTTGATTCAAAAAAATAGTTCCAAATAACACACAACATCACCACTATCTGTCACGATATCTTACACCTTTGCTAACAAAAATAAATAAAAAACACCACACAACAAGACATAAGCCAAATTGAACCATTACTTTTCAAATTAATGAACTTACTAGATTTCCTACTTACCAATCAATTCATTTTTCAATCCCATTCCTTCCACATTTAATCATCAACTATATTTAACCAAACTTTCAATTTTTATGAATTAATTCTTTCATTTACCATTCAACCCTTCAATTATTATTCATTGTTAATACATTAATAATGATCCTACCTAAGAAACTATCACAACACCCAAAAAAATATCTATCCTTCATAAGGAAAAAATCCCCAAATCACCACCATTTCAGAAGCACAAATACATCCCCATAAAAACAAACACTTACCATTCCCACATATCATCACATATATACCACACATCACCTCCACAAACCATTACTATGAATCACATTCACGCATCACTGCTACACATCAAAACCACTTTTGATCTCATTTCCCCCACATCGCGTCGAAAAATAACCTCTACGCATGTCAACTGCACATCAGTACAACACATCATAATTAAATTACATCACTTGTTTTCATTCACATCACAACAAACCTCAATAAATGTTTCCCATCATTTAAATTTTTTTAGATTTAGTATGTCTATTTTCCTTAAATTCATAACTTTATTTTAATATCATTATAAAAAATTCCCAACGTACATGGTAAACCATCTTATTAACATATATAATTGTTTTTTAAATTCCATTTTAGGAGATAACAATCAACTACACAATAATTATCCACAAACACATCATCCACATAACATAAAATCCCCCAAAAATATAATTTTCTATCATGAAATCTAGAATGTACTATCTTAATATCAACTAATTTTTAAAAAGTAAAACATGAGCTTCATTCTTTTTAACCTTATAATTCTAATTAGATAGATTCATTTTAATTATTAATATACAACACATTTTTTTAAAATAATATAAAAAGCAAAAAAAAAACCATTCCAAATGATATAAGTACATTAGAAAAGAAGTAACACATACCTTAAATGGAGAATTCCAATTTTCTAAATATGGTGGAATGAGAGAAAGAAAACTACCATGAACCAAAATGAAGAAGGTCAATTTAAGAAGTCGAGAACCCAACACCCCACATAAACCCCTTATTAATAGAACATCATAAATGAATATTTCCATGAGAACAACCCTATCCAGAAATTAAGCATGGATATAATATGGAAAAATCCGGGAGAAGGGGAAGGGGACTCTCATAGAACTACCCTCGATCGATCTCCTAATACAGAGGTAGATATCAATTTATTAGGTGATGAATTAACTCCAAAGGATTCACTTGGTTCCCTTGATAAATGAGATAATTTTCTACTTAATGATACGGTTCAAGTGTTTTTTAATTTATACCCTATTTAAAAAATAGAAGGCCACAATGCATCCAAGGCCTCATAAGATAGAATTACTAAAAATTATACCAGACAATAGATTAGCCTACACCTCCACACTATAATGGAATATGTCAGAGTAACCTCTCTAATCCATTACTCTCTCCAAACCACAAATCCAAAAAATATTGGAAAACACCGTGGTGTAGGATGAGACATCACACCGCAAGCCCCAACTACCGAGAGTTAGGTTATGTCTTATCCTCAAATACATGATGTATCTACCCAAAAATTAAACAAAAAAACTACCAAAATTATCCCCTGAGACAATAAACCACATCCATCACCTCCATTTCACTAGAAATATTAGGATACACTATAGCTAAGGTATCCAAATTGCAGACCCCATTTGCTGGGAAGTGGCCATGACACAACTGTCCTTCATGATGGAGTTTCCCCCCAAAATAGACGGACAACTAATTTATACCTCCAAGATTCCTATGACACATTGGATACCTACATGTCACTGATACTAATACTTATAGTGAGACACATCTCTACATGCAATATAATTCCTCCTTAGGTATAATTTCATGATGCAAACACTCCCATACTCTTCAACACCATGAGACCTTCAACAGAAACCTCCACCACCAAAATTTTCATAATGTAATGGGATATAATGTATGAAGAATTAAATTGAATAGATATAAAACTATTAAAATACTATATAATCATAAAAATTATCAAAATGAAATGGGGAAGGATGTCTACAAAACAATATTTATATATGGATTATATTGATCATATTTCAAGAGAACACTACCACCAACCAAACATGCCAAACCCAACTGAAAACGTTCAGCAAAAATACTAGAAAACCACATTTCCACAAAAACCACATGAAATTTTTATTACAAAACAATATTTACAACCATATCAATTTCCACACCGTTGATACAATCAAGTTTCATAACCACCATAGAATATATCCCCAAGAACAATAATCCATGAATTCAATCTAACATATTAGGATATTTATTCTTTGGGAAACACTAGCTCACCCACAAGGTTATAAACACATTGTGGTATAACATCTATTTATTAGTAATCCCATTTTCCCCTATTTATATACTTAATGGTTTAATAATTAATCACATCATCAATAAAAAAGTGCATCTCATTAAAAAACAAGATTTTAAAATCACATTTACATGAAAAACATATAAGGTAAAAGCACAGAAAATAAAAATTTAATAAGAAAAAAAATATAATATCACACTCCCAAGAACTCTTCTACAGGACTCCATAAGGCCACAAAAATCAAACAAGAGGAATTTTCTATTTATGTATCACCATATCCCCCTCATCTATGATCTCTAATGGAAATTTTATGAATGATGCATCATATTAGATACCTGTCTATGCATAGTCAATGTAAATGGGCTCAATGTGAATATGCAGATGGAGCTGAGATGTGTGGAAGATATCCTGAATCTAGTCCAGTCATGGTGGGAGTTAAAAATGATAATACAATTCTATAAATCAACCCAACAACATGAAAGTCCTGAAAAACAGATATGATAACATAAACCCCAACCAAAATTCAAATTTTCATATCAAGGGGAGAATCTCAACAACACATTGTCTCTAACCTCGAACTCCAAATTCCTCCTCCAAAAAATGGCATATACATTATATCAATCCCGTGATGTCGTCATACCCTTATAAACAATATGAACGTTCAATATCGTGCTACCTGCCACATCAGGACTGAGAACTAGTGATACCCCTACCTCTTCCCATGATAATGGATAAAGAAATAACCTCCACTACAAAGACCCGACAAGCGCCATTCAAATAGACGAATGGTAGAAATGTTTATAAGAAAATTCAAAAAAATCATGTTCTTTTATCAATGTTTTTTGAATTCCAAGACATATTACCTCAATATAACCTCTTTCATCTTGATAGTTTCATCCACCTTCTCATTTATCATACAGTGGAAAGCTGTGCTAATTCACAACAGAGTGCCAAAATTATTCTGAAATCCACTACAAAAAGATAAGGTAAAAATGAAAATCAATATCCTAGAAAATAGAATATGTAACTCCACGAAACCCCACAATTTTATCCACATACCACATTATAAAAATAATCATGGAACCCAAATCCTTTACCATTAGAAAGTGATCTGATTTTATTAAATGATCCATGATCACCATTATAACATGGAAACCTGCTAATTACTGGTTTAACACTATGAAAAACATCATCGAGATGTCATCCCACGTCAACTTGGTCAAATATATGGGCTGTAAAAATGACTACAAACATGGTGATCATCCTTTTCCTTATGGTAAACTATATATCATGTCACAAACTTTTCGACCACCCCTTTCATCTTGAGCCACCAAAACTACATCCTCATGGTACGATACATTATGGAAAGTAGTGGGAGAACAAAAAAACGAGTTATATAATGCATAAATGACTCAAAAACATATTTATATCAAAATACATAGCCTCATCTAAAACAATATCAGGTTTTGATCAGCCTCTGTACATCCCCCCAAATAATCACCATGGCCACCATGATCGCTCAACACCCCTTCCCTTAAGGGTCCCCACCGAGAATCCATCACCTTCTATATCATATAATACTTCACTTTCATATAAAAAAATAAACCTATATTAACAACCATGATTGCATCTATGTTCAATTATAACAAATCCTCTATTCCCACACAATAATATACTGACTTTTAGGAAATATCATTCCCCAAATTCCTACGAATAGGGATATCCATGAAATTTCTATATCAAGTGGTGTATCATATTTCAAAATCATAAACCATTTGAAATAACATCCACCACTATTTCTATAGAATCATATCACATTGAGAAAATATTTTCATCATGTTTTGATGAATAGAAAAGACCACAAAGACCTTCCCAATGATATATTGTCACCATAACATTAGTACAAAAACAAAATCTCCTTACCTCATATCATGGGCGGCATAGCATTTTTAGTGGAGATGTAACTTCCTTGGTCCATTATATGTCCTTTCTTTATGATGTATTTATACACATCTCAAGACTATAAGGGAAGAATAAAAAACCCCTCAAATATCACAACCTTTGCTGGAAACTAAGCACCAAGACACTTATTAATTTCCCATTAATGTATTCAAATAAATTTTGAATCTAACTATTATAGTAAATATCATGATTGTTCTGAGTTAATGATGTAATTTGGGTCATAATACTTGAGAACTTGGACATTCACCACCAATAATATTCTATAGGACTAATGAAACTACAAACCACTACCACATTGTTAGTTTCTTCAAAAGAAAAAAATTCCTAAATATTTGATGGGTCTATTACCAAACCATATTTATACACCACATGCCCATGGAAATTCACATTTCATCTCCATAATATGAACTTATTGTGTCCATAAGTTACACATGTAAAAAATTATGTTAAAATGTTGGTATACTAAAACATGTATGATTACTTCTAGAAGATCAAAATACTACTCATTAAAATTAAAATAGATCAGGATGTCTTTAGTGAAAATGATTGCGTAAATATCCAAGAAATCACCTAACACATCGTATTTTATTACCATGAACATAACTGGCATGTTTGTAAAACAAATCCATAACCTTGAAGACCACATACCTATATTTGAAGGCATACTTCAAGATATCATCCTAATTCACCCAAAACTAGTGATATCTGGATCAAATATTTATCATATATAACCCATCTAGCTCGTCTGAATTAACCAAATATATCGTCAATCCTCAAAAGGGGTAAAAATTCTTGATGGTCTCCTAATTCAACCTTTGGTACCCTATACAGAGCCTTAAACTATGATATGATTTAAGGGACAGTAACACTAGGGAAATCCATAGTGACATACTGGGATTGAAAAAACCATTATGCATCAAATCATCTATATAAATCCTAATCTTCTGCAACATGGAACATTTTGTTCAATATAGATCCATAGAAGTCAAAGGAGCACTAAGAAACAAGTCTATCCTAAACAGAATATCAAGTCAAGAAGGTAGAACCCCAACCTCCTAGGGAATAATATCAAGAAACTGACTAACAACCATGATTTCCTCTCTAATCCCAATATTTATATACTATTTGGATAACATGGTCATAAAATAAAGAAATGTATCCATACATGTACTACCAAAATGAAAAATCCACTTTCTAATGAAATCCTCATGCTTTCTTTCCACATCATAGAACATGACTCTTCTCTCAAAAAAGTTGAAAAAATCATCGATGGAATAAATCTAATAAATGTTGATAATGGAATCATAATACTTAATCATTATCATGAAAATCTCTACACATTAATGTTATGGACCCATAATATGTCTACACACCTAGTACTCATCAAAAAAGGTGGTGTGGCGTCTAAATTTTAATGTGAACACAATTGGAATGTGAACCCTCTCTATTTATAGTCTTATAAAACATAATAGATTAGGTGGAATAAAGCATAGAAAACATATAATTAATATAGATAACAAACAATAGTAAAAAATAATCAGATCATACCACTAATGATATTTGACCTCTCTGGAGCTACCACCATCACTTTAGAAAACCCGAAACAACCAGCTCGTCTACCACTCTGATAAAGGTCACCTCTACAACCATGCCTAGATTGGGGTCCCTAAATATGAGAATCATCCTAAGGTTGATCCATTCTTATTCTTTCTCTTCTTATGTGGCCATAAACTTACTACCCATACTGTTAAAATGGTCTCACTAGAAGATACAACTAAGTCTAACACTTAACCAAACCACCTCCATGATATTGGGTTAAATGAACCACTATGAAATGATTCAAATGATGACCATGGGAACCAATATCAAATAACACTAGATTAAATCCCCCAATAATTTCATAGAAACCACTGGCCCTAGAATGTTTTTAATGAAGATGCTATTCTCAACTACTTATTGATTAAAACATAAAAGGCCATTGAAATTGAGATCTAACACTAACAAGTCTACTCCATGAGGAACCCTTATAGTACCCCTCTCATAGTAAGAATACTCCCAAGTCCATAGGATTAATCACCTAATATATTGTCTGATCATCAAAAAAGCTTGTAAATAAAACTAGAGTAACTACATGAAAGTCAGATGGACAAAATTCCTCCTCATTATGTCGGACACAAGGCCCCTCATCACCAAAAATGATACAGGGAAAAATGAAAATTGTCTTTGAAATCAATTTCAAGATCCATAATAGGCATACTCCCCTTATAAATAGAGATTAGATCTTACCTCTACAATAACACGATGGTCAATGTCAGGATTCCTCTTAGAAATGTCAAACCCTAAAATATATGACTCCTTCTTCTCATAAAGATACAACGTCCACCATTCACCCACACCACCTCACATTAAACTTACTACTAAAGAGACCCAATAATGTTTTGGGGCCTAGATAAAAAAGAAGGTGATCTTGAGATTCTTCAACTAACTCAATATCATTATATTCAAAATTTCTCCCTCATACATCCCCAAACTATATCATTAGAAGGAACACAATGACCAATTACACTAAAAATTATCCTTAAGAATATCAATCCTATATCAATCTACCAAATCATCCTACTGAACCTACATTTCCTAGAGAACATTTAGATGATGAGTATGTGCTATAAATGAAAGAGAAATAGATATTTTTTGTTGTGATTGGTGGTATGTAATTTTATTAATATCAATTTAATTCATTTTGATATTCCAAAAAACAACCAATTAATACATGAAAAAAATTCAATCATGATGTACTCACCTCTCATAGTTCTATATCCAAAAATAGGTTCCAACTCACATGTTAATTTTTTAGGCTCAGATTCCCTATATTGGATCATGGGGGTCCCAATATTGTCTTAACATGTCTTCCTAAACCTATATCATTCACTAAGGTCAATTATTGTATCCCGAGAACCACACTTCTGGACCTAGTGTTAAAAACATGGTTTATATTTCTTTCAAAAAAGTTAAAGGATATATATAATACTTTAAATACCGAAAGATCTATTATGGTCATGGTTGAGGAGGTTTAATAGAATTACATTCATAATATCTTAGTTTACACAATTTAAAAACAAAACACCTATTTGGATTCACTCACACTAGATCATTGTACACAAAAAAACACCATAAAATTGATAATGAACTAATGGAAATAAATTTCAAACATAAGGTGAGCATATAATTTCCCATTAATGGGGTTATAAAACTAGTGAAAAATATTTTTATGAAAACTGTTTAAAAATTATATTTATCAAATATATAAATTTGATACAGTAAATAATTAACAAAATATAATTCTATATATTTTAAAATATATAAAATGTTGATGATAAAATTTTATGATATATCATTTTGAAAATACAGTTAATTTCAAAACAATATATCATCGAAATAAGCTTCTTATTTATCATTTTAAATATTTATAAAATAATGACATTTATGAATTAAAATGATACATAGAAAACAATAATAAATATATGATGACACTATATTGATCACCATTAATAAAACATCCCATTTGAGGCTATGGGGTCAATCCATTCTTCCTCAACCCATTTGATACCTGATTTCTCTGTTTTATTTTAAGAAAATTGTTTTTAGGCATGTGTTTCTCATATGCATCCCGAAAAATGTTCAAAAAATTATAATGTATTTTATATATAGAAAATAATTTTATATATTCGAATCTTTTGAAAAATATTTTTTTTGAAATACCATAATGGTTCAGAGAAACCCATAATATTATATGAATTTAAAAAACTCCAATCTTGTATACATATAATATATGAAAATTGAAACTATAATAAAAAATTATTTCAATATGCATGAAATTTATATAAAAATTAGAGTATATGGCCACAACTATATTAATAAAAACTAATTTCCTAAAATAAAAAATCAAGAAATAATAAATTTCACCTTATCATTTAAAAATTATTATTGAAATTTGAAAACAGACATCATCTTTAATCAGAACATACTAAACTATGAAATGAAAATTTAAAAAGAAAATTTATAATAAATTCGTATTCCACCACATAGAGGTTTTAAAATAAATCTCTCTTAAAACATGTCTTTGAAATGGATTTTTAAAAATAATGAATTATTGTATGATTTTGATAATAATCCCCTTATATATGGGTTTTATGAAAAACACAAGGAATAATAAATTTGTTAATTTTTTTTCTACAAATGATTAATATTAAAATAAAATTTTATTACAAATGTTATTTTTTTAAATAATAATTTTTAATAAAAGTAGATTTTTTTAAAACTGCCCATACATTATATTTAGAGGTAATGAATATAACAGGTTTAGAAGTGAGGTTTTCAACTTCAAAGAATTAGAAATGGAATGTGAAAATAAATAAAAGGGGGGAGAGTGATGTATTGTTTGTGGGAGGTATTTACAAGGAGAAAAATAATGGTACTTAAATTGGAAAACATTTTTTCTAACATTGCATGTTTTTTAAATAGTTATTAATTATAATTTAATAAAAAATATACCAAATACAGTAAAATGTTGTCTATATTTAGTTTATAATTTAGATATACAAACATAGCTATATATATGTATATCAATATTCCATATAAAACCATAGAAAAAGTAGAGTGAGATCTTGATTTCTCTAAAACTCACTTATAACTAGCTATAAAGCATCCCTAAACTCATGTTATTGGTGGAGTAAGCTGATTATATAGTTATATAAATTGAGAATATGTTTATACACTATACATTGTTACAACCGCAAAAATAAACTTGATGAGAAAATTATTACCCTTAAAAATATAACCATATCTGTGGGTGGTCACTGGTTTTGAATTAAAATAAATATTTATTATATATATATTTATATATATATATATATTATATCTTGTTTCAATTAGATTGAGATTCTAATTTAAATTGAAATTTTTTATTATATATTTTATTACCCATTTAAATAGGCTTTATAGAACATGAAGACACCCATTAAAGGTCTTCAACAATGAGCTGGATATATATGCATGGTTTAGGATAAAAAGTACATCATAAGAAATAAAGCATTCGATGTCAATGGGCTAGATAAAGTGGGATTGAGGTTGAAGATAATGATTGAGTGAATTGAATGGCTCACATTGATTCAACCACAAAAACATCATTTTAAATGAAACTTCCTAATGCATGTGAATAGTACCTAAATATCTGTGGTCCCACATTGACGTTTCAAAAATTAGGGAACTTGAATATATACCAAAGTCATCAATCAACACACCATACAACAACACTAAAATATCAAAACCTGAAGACACCTCACACAATCTCTCTCAACACATTTCATTCCATGTGGTCCATTGGTATGTTGTCCACGACTTCATGCATACCCTATGTAAACTATGGGAATGATAAAAGCTTAAATACTCACACCTAACACCCAAGGATAACTAGTTTGATTTTATTTTCCACTTACGCAGTTGTTCATAGGTCCATGGCTACCTTATGGTAAGGCTCAATATTTTTAGTATACTATGTAAAATTTAATTTACATTTTTATTATTTCAATACAATATTAGTATTCTATTTTAGCATCATGTACATGTTAATTTTATAAGTTACATATTTTCATAATTATGATTTTATTATCATTTTCAATAAAAATAATCAAATTTACCACAAACAACATAATTCCACATTTTTGTTAAATATTATCACGGATAAAATATTATGTTCACAAGAAAATTATAATTTATTTATTTCTCCAAAATAAAACATTTCATTAAAAATAATATTATATTCAAATCTAAACGTATTAAAATCATATGTTCTGAAAATAAATTTTTTCCATATAATATAAATACTCATAAATATTTAATTTTCATTTAAAATACACTTTTATTAACAAAATTATAGAGTTTTAAAGGGATTATAATTATTTTAAATTGAAACTAGTATTTTGAAAAATATAAATTTTAATATTATACTTAAATTCCCTTTTAAATAGTTAAAAAAATGAATTTTAAGAAAACTATATTTTATAAAAAATATTAAGTATATCTTCCCATAAGTGCGAACATTTAAGACACAAATATTTACATTAAAATAGAATTTATAGAAATAGTGTTAAAACATAATACTATAAATTTTCATATAGTGGTAATTTTAAATAGTCATTTTTATTTTAGATATTATTATATTAATAAGAGATTATAATTTATGAAATAATGTATAATTAAAGTAATATAATTTTAAATATTAAGAGAAAAAAATAATTTAATTTTTTTAATTATATTTTTTTCTAGAAATTTTCTAATTTACATTTGAGAATATAAAATAATATTTCATTAAACTTTTAAATTTTGTTATATGAATATATTATAATAAAAATCTATTTTTATTATAGAATATTTTTTTTATAAAATATAACATAGTGTGTTTAATAAATTATAAAAAATCACTTAATAAAAATATAATTAAAAGAAAACTATACTTAAGTTCCTGGGATGTTGCATTAACTGACACTGCTGCTCTACCAACCCATGAAATCATCAATATGTCTAATAATGGGAACCATCAAATCAATAAACCAAAACAATTTATACTACTATTTCAGGACTAAATCGCATTAAATTCACCCCACTTATGCTTATATTGAGGTAGGAGTTATGATAACCCATTATTCCTATAACCAGTTAGCTATAAAGGGTACAATAATCACATGAATGAGAGGAATTTCCCAATACAATAATAGTATCATGAGATATGAGAATCCTACCATAAGAAAATCAATGAAATAATTAAAATATAAACCCAATACCATCCCACAGTTCATTTATAATTTAAAAAATACACAAATATCCAAATAAATACCAAAATAAAAATATATTATAGTAGAAAACAATAGATCCAAATACAAAGATAGAAATTTCTATCCTGGTCTATAAAGTCTTCATAAAACCATAATATTTTTTTATATATAGGGTGAGAAAAAACTTATATGTAGTAATATCATACCCAAATCCACTCCAGTATATGTGAATGAAACATATTAATGAACCACTGAGAAAACATCATAATCAATGTCAACTAAACATCTCAATAAACCTATCCCATCCACACTGTAGAACACTCAACAGATAATCATTGCATTTTATAATAATATAATAAGATTTAGGTTGCTAAATTCTTCCCCATAATGAATTTCCACATATTTTCCTCCGTCAAACCCCAACAACGTATGTCATGGTGGCCCCATATCTCACAAATTATAACCCTTCCCAAATACACCATGCTCATCACATCAGATAACATATCAACCATAAAAAAATGGGTCATCACATAATATAAAATATCGACCGAAGAAACCAAGTCCATCACAGCACTATACATCTCACTTGAAGACAATTTGTTCATACCATCACATCTACAACCACATAATAAAGGTATTAGGGTATCATTTACAAGGACATAAAACTCATTCCCACATCCTACCATGAATGAAACCCACCATAATCTGACTCCTCACCACATCACACATCATAAGCTGTTAATTTTTACTTATGTCCATCACATCTCATTCAAGATAAAATTAACTAGAAGAGATAATGGGGGGAAGAGTGGGTATCCATCCATCCTAATACCCCACCAGGATTCTTGGGAAATCATGAATTAAAGATTTGTTTGTTGGAACAGGGTCGTCAATGTTGGTGGGGGTTGTATAAAAATAAAAAGGAATATACAAAGAAAATAATTATATAGCCACAAAAAAACTAAACATGGGTTCACAATAAGAGTACCAACAAACAACCAATATCACAACCAATCACTATATTATCTTCCCCCATCGCTTCTATATGGAAATGAAAAAAAATTCACACGATACATTTCACCCTATTATTTCCAATTAATCATGTTTACAAATTTCCCACTTACTAAAATTTTCATTACTCAATCCCATTTATTTTATATTTAATAATTATGTATATTAAACCATGTAGCCCTATTTAATCCATTCATTCATTAACCATTCAACCCATTCAATTTCCATTAATTAATTTAAAATTATTTCTCATAGTACATGGTAACTAGAACAACACCAAAAAAATGTAAAAAATGTTGTCCTTATAAAAACAAGCCCCACATCACCACCAATTCACAACTATAACCACATTCTCAACACAAACTCCAGTTTACATGAACAAATTCAACACATTCAAAAAACATATCAAACCACACATTAATTCTACAAATCACAACTACATGTCACTACCACACATCACCGCTACACATCATAATAACGTATCATCACATTGATCCCTACATCACAACCACACATAACATCCACACATCACAACCAAATATCACAAAAACACATTACCTCTACACATCATATCCACATTAAATCACCTTCGCCCCCACATCACAACCATACAACTGGAAACATTTACCATAATTCACATATATTTCTAATTTAGAAAGGTCTTTTTATCAGTTTCAATCCTTTAAATCAATTTAATTATTACACAATCCATAATTCCATGTTAAACTATTATATTAAGAAGAGATAAGTAGATAAAAAATTCAATTTAAGTAGATAAAAAACAAAAGACCCACAAGTATCTATAAATAGATCATCCATAACACAACCAAATCCCAAAAAAATGAATGATTTTCAACAAGGCATCGAACTTATAAAATCTCAATATCTAATAATAACAAAAGTTATAAAACATATCATTATTTACCATTCCATTTTAAATTTATATTAAAAAAATACATTATCATTGATAATATTGTACACATAATAATATTAAAAGATAAAAAGTGCATAACCCCTATCATATAATGAAACTCAATGAGAAAAAATGGATCTCATATCTGAAATAAAGCATTCTGATTTTGCTGCAAAAGGTCAAATTAGGGGAATACGACCACTAAGAACCAAAATAAACGATAAAACATTTATAATCCTAGGATAAAACACCCCAGAAAATCATATTATTATAAAATTATCAATACCAATGATTTTACACACAAAATTCGTTCTCAGAAAATAAATATATATAAAATAGTTGGAAAACATGGAGAAAAGAAAGGGGACTCACCTAGAACCACCAAAGACCAATCACCCTTGGCCAAGGTTATATATAAATTATTAGGTTATAAAATATAGTTAAAGGATGACCTTTTTTCACCTTATAAATTAGGTAATGGCCATTTAAAAATATGGGTTTTATGGGATTTTTGAATTTATATTCAGTCTCTAAAACACAAGACCACAATAAGCCGAGGATCTATAATGATGAATTGATGGAAATATACCAAAATGAGTCACAACCAACAAATCCCCAATACTATGAAATTGGTAAAAGGTTCCAAAAATATCCATGGAAATATCTACACCATAGATCTATAAAATAGGGGAAAACACCAGAGTGCTGGAGGAGACACCATACCAATGACCCAAACTATTGAGTCCAAGTATTTTCTATAACCCTATCTCCAATGTACAACATCCCCCACCGACAATATAACTAAAAAAATATTCTTCAACCCATTATTCCTAAAATAAAACCTCAATGGAAAATCAAATGAATGGATACATCGTCGCTGGGGTCTTTATGATGTATATACCCACCACTGATATGGGGTTACACCATAACCAAGAACCACACCACAACTATCGAATAAAATAGAAGAACTACTAAATCCTACCTCTAATATTCATATGAAATAAAGTACACCACAAATCAATATACACTAATACTTATGATTTAGATCACCCTTACACACTGTAGAACACCTTCTAAACTAGATTTTCAAAATGGAGACTCTCTTCAACTCACCAACTCCAAAGGACCTCCCTAAATACATCCACCACCAGAATTCTCATAAAATAATAGGAAAAAAAGTTTGATCCCTTAATTAATTTAAATTCAAGTAATATAATGAAAATTGGGTTATTATATTATATTGATAAATATGTTTTTGAGGTGGTTAAAAATGAACTCGAAAAGTCTTGGTTAAAATGATTAACTCTTCTTTGAAGAACATCCTTAATATCCTTACTTAAGGGCTATAAGGATGGTCTTTTAAGAGTACCATAACCTCTATTACGTATATAAGGATGTTGAGAGATATTATGGTAGGGTTTTGTTGGTATATGATGCTCATTGTGCTATGAATAAATGAGGAATGGTGATTTCATTTTATTGTGAAGGAAATTAAAAACATCGAATTATTTCAAGATTTTAAAATTATAATATTTTCACATTAATATAGCACTAGGTGGACTAAAATATGAATATATGATAGGAAATGGTTGAATTTTCTTCGACCAATAAAATTATGATAGTTTTATGTGTCATTTTAAAGGACTTATTTTGGGTTGATGCTTTAATAAACAATTTTTAATTGAAAATGGGGCGAAATATTTTCCAGACATAAAGTGTAATAAATCTGTTTTAATGGTAAAAATTGTCTTAAATAAGGTAATGGAATGAACATTTAAACCATATACCATACATATTTTCTAATTTCATTATTTTTATCATTTTTCAATCATCTAATTTAATATTATTTTACATAAAATAACATTTATATCTTTTTAAGAAGTACCTATATATTTTAATTTTAATGGATTCATGATAGTAATGGAGTTTAAATATAAATTATTTTTCACACAATAATTGTTTATTATTGTCTATAAAATTAATGTGAAATAATAACTCTTCCAGAAAATATTACATTTTCCATTTTGAAAATCATTTATATTGATTTTTATCCAGCATAAACAAGCATGGTGTTATCATTGTGTAAGCATTTAAAGTAATAATACAATCAATATAAATAAAAATTAAATTAAAAAATATATTTTTATTATAAAAAAATTAAATTCTATACACATTTATATAATATTATTTCCCATATATGAATATATAAGATAAATTAAAACCATTTGAATGAAATTTGGTAATTCTCTATAACATAGAAATATATAATAGTCCTTTTCAATGGTAAATGGAACCAAGATGAAATATTTTTGAATAGATGAATGGTTAAATGTAAATAAACTCATCCAATGTAATATATGTATCTGTATGGATTATTTTTATGCCTTATTACATTGTTTTCCCCTTATTTATCCCATTATAACCTATAACGAGGTGATAAATTTTGTGATGGTTGCTATTTATAATACCTAAAAATAATAGATGCATATTTACCAAATTTGAAACTATCGATTTCAAATATATAATAAATTTTAAAAAATTCAATTTATATATGTGTTCTAATTATTTTAAATATAATCTCACAAAATTATTGGAACCCATTTTTTCAGGAAAATTATTTTTTCAAAGATAAAATGAACAAACATTAATTATATGTCCAGTAATAATAATAATATGAAATAAAATTTATATATATATATATAATCTAAATTTTAATATAAATATATCATCATTATTTTTTTTAATTAATTAAAATGAGAAAACATTTTTTACAAAAAAAATATTTTCTGATAAATATCTCTTTTTACCATTAAATGATCTTATCTATATTTATATCAAATTAATTATCAATATATAATTAAAAATAAATATTAAAACCAAATATTTTAAATACAATTATGACATTATAAATAATAAATATCTAATTATTATTAATAGAATATTTTTTGGGGGAAATTTTTTAAAAAAATCGATGATAATTTGGAAGTAGTATGTTTAAGATCGATATTCATTTTATCAAATTAATATTTTTGTGCAGTGAAATATTATAATGTGAATTTTATTATAGTTTCATTAATAAGAAATTTTCACTTACTATAATTTAATATTGTGTGTTATATGGTAATATATAAATTCATTATCATGATAAAATCAATATACCTGATTATACATAAGTTAAGATATATTAATTTTTTGAGAACAAATTCAAAAGGCGATGTTATAGTTTTTTAAGAGGGGAATATTGGAACACCATAATTTTTAAATATTTAATTATCCTTAATGTTATAATTATATTTCATATCATGTATAACATTCAATATCGAGCTTAATCAAAATGTGATAAACAATACAAATATTATTAATTAAATATGGAAGTATTTAACTAGGACTTGGTTCGGCGGGTATGAGTTAAAGTTAAAAAATTTCAAAATATATGTTCAAAAAGTTCTATTATTCAAATATATTTATTATTTATTATTAAATATGTACTCGGTTTTGAAAAATATGATTTAAATTAAATAATTATAAATACTACTAATAGTTTCAAATAGTCGTTTTTATGTAACTATAGCTTTTCCTTATATTTTTTAATTTCATTTTAAATATAAATTCATTAAATAGATTTATTTTTTATAAAATTTATATAACTATTTATATCATAATCAAATATATGTAATGGTAATTTTATTATAAAAATAATTATTTTTTGGCGAACAGTGGAAAATATTGAGTTAAAAAATATTATCATTCATTTTTAATTTTTTACAAAAAAACAATTATATTTTTTGTTTATCTTGAAGTAAATTTATTACCCTTTTATTATAAGTACTCAAATTTTTTAAACATGAATCAAAATAATAAATTATTTTTTTCTAAAATAATATTTATTATTTAAATATGTATTTTCAAAAAATAGTTTTTATTCTGTTTTGAGCATTACTTTTAAAATCAACACTTACTATTTTGAAAAATTAAATCATATAAATTGGTTAACATATATAGAATTAAGTTATTAAAATTATTCTATATGTTAAATTTTATTTTATTTCATAATGAATAAAAACAATGGTATAAATTAATCATAATAGTAAGGACTAAAATAATCTAAAAATGTTATGTCATAGGTTAATGTCGTATAAATTAAAATACCATTATAAAAAAATTAGTGTATTAAGTTATGATTGACCTACCTTATTATTATATTCACTAATGGTTGTATTTGGATCCTAATTCAAGGAATATGACATCCCTTTTAATATTAATATAATTATATTTCATAAAATGCCACTTTTGGTAACTTAATTTTTCCCTGATATGGGTAGAGATATAAATACCAAATGGAAGAACATAGTTGATAAGATTTAATATAAATATAATATATTATTTTATTTTATTTTTTGTAATGATATAATTACCGATATTGCTTATGCATCATTTATGTGGCACTTGTGTAGGTTCGTGAATAAAGATTAACATTTTTTAAAAAAATATTAAAATTAATGTTGTTTATATTCATTAGAGTCTTGAAAAAAATTTATATATCAAAGTTAATGTAAATATTTTTTTTAAATATTAATATTTGAAAATATATTTTATCTTATTTTCTTCATAGTCAAATTATGTAAATAGTTATGAAAATATATTTAAGGATATTTAATGTTAAATAATATCATGAAAATTTAATTAAAAATCAGAAAAAATCTATAATGATTCAATAATGAATGTAATAACTCAAAAATTAATCCTACATTTTTTATTTATTTATTATATATTATTATTTTATAAAACATAAATATTTACAATGTTACCCTATTTTTTAACACTTTTGAAAAAAACCACTCACCGTTGTGGTATTAGACAACCTACGTGAATGATGGTGTTTTCATTAATTTAAGTCTCTCGTGGGTATTATTAACTATTCATTTTATATTTGAATAAAACATTACTATTTAATAAATTTTATGATATTGATTTTATAATAGTAATTTGTACATTATAATAACGATAGTAAAAGTAAACAAACATAGTTATTTCCAAGGATAAAAAACATGATTTTTGATAATGTTTGTTGGGATAGTACCAATTTTTTGACCTAACGAACATACATAATTATTTAATGATACAAAACCTATTCCTTAAATCATATGGGGAATAAGAAACCATTTTACAATGGAAATTTACCATTATAAATATACCATCAATGTCTGAAGATTACAAAATGAATGATCCTAAAATGACTGTTGTAACTAATACTGAATTAGTAAATCCAAAGATCATAATAAGGGATCATATTAATGGAATAGACATTAAATATATTGTAATAAAAGTATATAATTTATGTAATTTTTTTAATTCATGAGTGTATTAGATAAACAAGGCAATTCAGGACTCGATGTAAAATATTTCTTAACTGAATTTCCTTATATTTGATTACAATACTATTTTATTTCCTATGGTAGGAAAATATTCTATACGAAATAACCATTAATTATTTTATGTTTGGTTTTAAAAACAACTTATATTCATTTAAATAAGTTACTTATAATCACTTCATTGATTTATTCTCACATCAATGTTATGATCTTTCAAAGGGTTTTGATTCTCCAATTTACATCCTTGAGACGTGTTTCATATTCACTCCATGATTTATTTTATAAAGCAAACATACTCTCTTGAGAATGTATTTTTACATAATTATTGTTGTTATTGATGGAATTTATAGAATCCTAAATAATTATAAATTTTTATGGTTGTTGAATAATAAATAAGAATATTGTAAGGGTTTATGATTCAATGAAACATGTAATCGAGATTGATTTTCATTTCCACTTCATTGGGGGGGTTTACAAGATCTATAATACATAATAATCATATATTTTATTCTACAGTAGTTATTTCAATGTTTTAAAAATATTCCTTCCATTTCACCATAATTTGGATCCCAAATCCACTAAATAATTTCATATATGATAATCTGATATTATATCTCTTTTTTATTTATGAAACATTCTCTTCCATATATTATTTTTTTAAGAAACTGGTTTTCCAAACATTAATTATTTCAAAATTTCAAATTTTTTAACTTTACATTCTATTGAAATGTTATAATGTATAATTTTAATATCGTTCTCTAAATAAGTAATTTTTTACTTTATTTACAATACAATGAATAGATTCTCTTTTAAAATTTTTTAATATGAACAAAATATCTCACTATCCTGAACATTATTCATGAGTTAGCTTAATTTAAATGTTTTGATGGATAGTTTTATAGAGAAATATATATTCCAAATAATATTGGATTTTTTTCAACGTTAAATGTTTAATTTTCCAAATGTTTTTGAAAATGGATCTCACTCCTCTTATGTTATGTTTTTTTCACTTGACATTTTCTTATATAAATATAGTTTATTTTGATGACTTTATTATTGTAATTTATTTTACAAAAAATGTTTTCATTGAATTAATAAAAACTCATAAAAAGAATGTTTGATTACATTTTTAAATTCATTTATTTAAAATCTTTAATAGAAATTATATTTATAGTTTTCAATTCTTCTATCCACCACATTTTCTAATGGAATTTTCTTTAAATCAACTCCCTCTAATGAATTGATGGTCAAATAAATTTACAATAAATAATCATCATAGAATTATTATATTTAATATCTAGTATTGAATTAACTATATACTCATTACTCTATATAGTGTAAATAACCCATTATATATAAATGTGATTTGGGGTGTTTACCAAGAAACATAACATATTTATAAATTTTGAAAACATTTAAAATTTTTATACTTATTGGTTTTCTATAGAAAACTATTGAATGATATGCATTTCTCTATATTTTAATAGTAAAATCCCCTTCAACATTTTCATATATGTTGTATATGTTTTTTTGTTTCGTGAGGCATGTAAGAGTTGTTCAGTAGGTTAAAATTGGAAAGGGATTGGACAATGAGAGATGTAATATTTTTAGAATCAATAGAAGCACCAATGAACAACTAGTTTAGTATATAATATATTTAATCATATTATAGATCCCACCAGATCACCAGTGACAACGTCTATAGCCATGTAGGACCACTATATTATATAAAGTGTTTTTAAAACTCGAAAATATATCTCTTTTGTCAATATTTTAGGACTCTCTTAACCCCAAACAGTAATGGATAACTCTTCAGGAAATTTTGTTCTCTCTCATATACTTTCATCTACTCTCTTCGATGCCTGTGAATTTTTTTCACACTACGTTTCCTAATCCAATGAGTTTTATCATAATATAAATCAATTAAATCTTATTCTCATTGGCTAAACTAAATTACATTCCTGATTTATTGGACATATCAAGTTGTTTTTTCATGGTATAACATTGTAACTATTTTTCGTGGATATAATTGGAAACCATATCCAGAAATTTGGCATATGAAAATTGTTTAGACCTATACTATCATCATTAGTGGATCTTATAGGGAATGAGTGATCTATTCCTAAAATTTGAGAGGGTTTATCTTGAACTATGATCCTCGATTTATAAAATTGGTTGATCATGTTTGGTTTTATAATTTTTTTTCTTTATGATAGACTTAGAAAATGGAACCATTCATCGAACATTATTGCAACTAAGTTAGGTGGTCCTTATACGTAGATATTCTTATTTGGGTTTATTCCAAGATTATGTTTTGGAAATATATATCTTGTGATAAATATGTTTTATTCAAGGACACATGAGGATTTCTTATGTATCCCTATGGAACATATGATTTCTGTTTTGGCACATTTTTATTTCTAAAGGCTATCACTCTATGGAATCCCGCCTTTTTATAACATAAACTTTCATTACATTACAAAAAACTAATGATCTTTAAGGTTTAGTGTCTTGGAAACAAGGAACATAATAAATGAAAACAAGATAAAACATTCTTCTTAAACACTTGAAAGGATTCTCTTTATGTTCATCCTAGGTTCATTACTGTATCTCACAACCTGGGGACATACATCAAAAGAAAGGGTGAGCAGAAGGCCCAATAAGGAAAACAAGAGAAACTTTTTACATGTGAACTTGAGATACTTCAATACGGTCATGAAAAGAACTTTAAGGAATGAGAAAGAAATCATGAGGCATATCATAATGAAAATAAAATTTTTCATAACTTGAAGATGTGGATACAACATTTAATATTGACAATCATTTCGTTTCACCACGGTCCATCCCCATGGTGTCATTAAAAATTACCAAGGTTATTCACCAAGGTATCAGTCTAAATGGTCATCTCTAAAGATTAAGTCTTTACCCAATGAATTGGAGCACTATATGGGTGAACCCTTGAAATGTCTTTATTATCATATGAGCCACATATATCATCATAAATAATTTCATAAACAACCCAGATAGCATAAAATAAATGGGTTTCATTTCATAATCATAACATTTTAAAAACTGCTTTAAAGACATGATCTTTATGTCACTTTAAACCGACGGAAAGGGAAAGAGGGTTTCATGTAGGTAAATCCCAGAATTTAAAATAGAACATTTTGATATATATGTGAATAAACCTGTATAAATAAAAGATTTTAGTATCCACTTAATAACATAAAATAATTTTTAGAAAAGAGAGAGGCATTTTGAGACGAAAATTCTGCAGCATAACGACTACGTTACAGGGTTTTAGAAAACGTTGAAAAGAGAGGGGACATGGGTCACCCACTCATAAATGATCTATAAAAATAGTATAGGGACAGATTATAAAGTATATGAATCATGGTAATAAAATTTTAAGGACATGCCATTTGAAATGAAAAACATGGAAGTAAGACAAAAATAAGATTTCTCTTATAAAAATTCGGTAGCCTATCGGCATCACTTAAACTTTAATAAAAAAGAATTAACAAGATAAAATAGGGTATCTCATCATATGATCATAAAAGATCATTATTATAGATATAGATATCATACCCCAACATAATAAAAAGGAACTTGAAAGACTTGACATGAAAATAGAACTTGAAAAATGAGCAGGGTGAAAGAATCCCTTAAAAATTCATTAGCCTAACGACGCCACTTAAACATTCATAAAACAAAATTATGATAGTAAGAGGGGATCTCTCATAATATGAACATTAAAAGGGAATTAAGTGGAATATAAAAGAACATCCTCCAACATAATAACATGGAGCATAAAAGGAATGACATAAAAGAGATTACTTGAAAAGAAAGAGAGAGGTCAGATCCCTTACCTTAAACGTAACTCTTAAAACTCAATGGTTGGGACCTTGAGAGGCTTGAGGTAACCTTGGGTGGACTCCTTGGGAGCTAAGGAGACCATAACTTCGTTGAGTATGGTTTTGGAGTCGAATGGATGAGAGATGGGCTTGGTATTTATAGCGAAAGTGAGGGGACAAGGCATTAATGGCCAAAGGACACCTCATTGGTGGTTTTGGCAAAACCATGGGCTTGCCCATGGTATTTGCCCATGGAATTGGACACTTGGGACACCTCACAAAATAATATATCCCCTTTAGTCGACCATCCCTTAAAATATCTCATGACATAATCATGACATTGTTATGATGTCATTTAAAATACCGGAACCCTAAAACTGCATTTTTACTATTCGCTGAAAATTCATCTTTCTCAGAAAAATCCCAAAAAATTATCATAACATAATATCGAAGCTCTGAGTTCAAAAATAAATTCCATTTTATAAAAATATTTTTATAAATATTTTTAATTAAATTTTTAAATAAAAAACACTATTCACCAAAAAAAACTAATACTTGATTTTATGAAACCGTTATTTAACCATTTTATTGAATCACATTACTTAATCAAGGTGTTTAAATTTTATTAAAACTTTCTTAAAGTGAGATTACTAATCCATATGGTCAAATTACTAATCCTAAGCATAAAATCACTATTCATAATTTACTATTCATCAAAAATTAAGTTGATCTTATTAGACTCCAAATTCCTTACTGAACACTTTTGCAGAAGACCATTTTTTGAAAATCATTACACATAATTAATTATTTAAGGTTTACAAAAATATTTCAAAATATCTTTTTTCCAAAATTCATCAACAAAATACATCCTAAAATTATCCGAAAATTTAAAATTTCACAAACATCATTAATGGAAGAACTCTCAATTTATTCATCCCAAAGGATTACACAAAGAAGCTACGATCTTCTCACATATCCCTTTATAACAGCAGCATATGACCTAAGTGTAAGGTGTGCTATGGTGAGAGAATCTGAGGGAGGCTCAGATAACATTGCCCTAGTAGTAATCTCTACTAACTTAAACTTCTCCCACAGGCGTTTCGATTCAAGCTTGACACGCTGGAGTTCGGCTTAGGCTTGGTCCAAAGTGAAGCCCAAAGATTCCACCTCCATCCCATGCTCTGATAAGTGGGCCTCATAAGGTTCGAGTCTACTGGATGAAGCCATCAAATCCTTTTTCTGCATTAACCATTAACATCTCTATAAAATCATTAATAGTAAGTTAATATACTATTTAAAAAGTTTGGGTCGTTACATTCTTCCCCCCTTAAGAAATTTCGTCCCTGAAATTTTATACTTGAGGCCTAGTCGAAAAGGTGAGGGTACATTTGCTTCATTGTTTCCTCAGGCTCCCAAGTCGCTTCTTCATCATCACCGATTAACTCCATAAAGAAAGCTATAGGAGGTGCTTCTAGATAGGGATCAGTTCGGGATATCTCTCCTTGGAAGATAACTATAGGTCGTTCATTCAAGACTACTGAGATTTCCTTACTTCTACATTTGATCTTAGCATTATAATTTGAGATCCAGTCCATCCCTAGTATAACGTCAATTTGCAACATGGGAATGACTAGTAGATTTATGATAATATTGTGCTCACTAAAGTAAACACTAGAGTTTCTAAACATTGTTGATGCATGGATAATCCCACTTGGAGTCTTGAATGACAACTCTTCCTCAAGCAGTTCAGGGATTGATTCGATATTCTTTGAAAACATGGAGGAAATAAAGGAATGCGTAGAACCAGAATCGAACAAATTAGTTGCTAGTTTTGAGAGGAGAAAAAGAGTACCTGCTACCACGTCATTCAGAGCTTCAACATTAGTTTTTGTGATAGCAAAAGAACAACCTTGCTCCCCTGGCCTTTGCTAAGGTTGATGGTGATTCCCCTCCACTACCCTTGGATTTGGACAAAGATTAGCATAGTGCCCAAGATGTCCACACTTGAATAAATGGACTTCGGGTAAGGCCAAAACCATCTTTCCTCTGTCATTAGTGTTGGGGAGTTGAGGCTTCACCTAACTACGACAATTCCGAGCAATATGGCCTCCTCTTCCACACTTATAGCACTTGCCACTTCCGATCAAGCAGTTCCCCAGATGCTTCTTCCCACATTTATTGCATGTGGTAAGTTGCATTTTCTTTCCACCTCTTTCCTAATCAGAAGTGTTCCCTAAACTAGGCTCCCACGATCTCTTCTTGTCATTTGATTTATGAGACCATTGTGTCTCACCAAACTCCAACTCGATTTTCATTGCACTCCGCACGATCTCCACATAACTATCGTAGTCCTGGTTGGCTAAATTCTTCCGCAGATGAGGTCTCAGTCCACCGAAAAATCTATCAAACTTCCCACTTGGATCCATGACAAAGATAGAGGTATATCGTGAATGTCGGGTGAAGTTCATCTCATAGCTTCCGACAGATTCGTTCTCCTTCTGCTTTAGCTCAAGAAACTCTTTCTCCATTGTCGTTCTCATGGAACGAGGGAAATACTTATTAACGAATATTCCCCGGAACTCCTCCCACTCCATAGCTTCCATATCTCCTCTAGGCTTTGTGTTTTTGATCAGTGACCACCACAGATCAGCTTCTCCCTCTAGGCGGTAAATAGCAAGGGTGACTTTTTCTTGTTCCGAACAAAGGAGTACAGAAAAGATCTTTTCAATGGAGCTTATCCATTGTTCCGCAACCAAGGGGTCAGTAGATCCACTGAATGTTGGGGGCCTTTTACGCATGGAGGACTCAACGGAGTGTTGTTACCTTCGTGGTGAGGTCGGCCTCTCATCTTGATTCAAGTTATTACTCATAACTTGAGTCAGTTGGTTCATCATTCGCATGAATGTTTCCTTTCCGGCTTCCATCGGAGGGCCGTCAGAAAATGGTGCATTGCGGCCACCATCTACACGGTTCCTCCTATTTCCCGCCATTTTCTAAATGGATAAAGCCTTAGTGAGAAACTTATTTTATTTATGAATCTTTTAACTAAGACTTCATGCTTAGACAATTACATTTCTATATAATTCCTTCATAATGATTCACAAAAAGCTTGTGATTAACCAAACATATCCCCCGGGAGTGTCGTAACCAAGAGTGCAGCAAGGCCCGTTATCGTGCACCAGTTCCCATTTGAGTCTATCTCAAAGTAGTGTTTTCGGGTTTTACCCCTATGTACATCTGTTCTAGAGCCGCCTCTACCTGCTCATATCCGGACATGGATGTATTTGTTTGATAAACCACTTACTCAATACTTACCAAAATACCTAGAAGTTTTCCTATATTTAAACATTTCTATAGGGTTCTTCCTAAAGTTTTTATATCCTAATTTCCACAAATAACTAAACCATCCTTTGATACCAACTATGGCATCCCGCCTTTTTATAACATAAACTTTCATTACATTTCACAAAACTGAGGATCTTTAAGGTTTAGTATCTTGGAAACAAGGAACATAATACATGAAAACAACATAAAAAATTATTCTTAAACACTTTAAAGGCTTATCCTTAAGTTCATCCTAGGTTCATTACTGCATCTCATAACCTGGGGACATACATCAAAAGAAAGGGTGAGCAGAAGGCCCAGTAAGGGAAACAAGAGAAACATTTTACATGTGAACTTGAGATACTTCAATAAGGTTATGAAAAGAACATTAAGGCATGAGAAAGAAATCATGAGGCATATCATAATGAAAATAAAATTTTTCATAACTTGAAGATGTGGCTACAACATTTAATATTGACAATCATTTCATTTCACCAAGATCCGTCCCCAAGGTGTCATTAAAAATTACCAAGGTTATTCACCAAGGTATCAGTTTAAATGGTCATCTCTAAAGATTACGTCTTTACCCAATGCATTGGAGCGCTATCTGGGCGCACCCTTTACATGTCTTTATTATCATGTTAGATACATATATCATCATAAATCATTTCATAAACAACCAATATATCATAAAATAAATGGGTTTCATTTCATAATCATATCGTTTTAAAAACTGCTTTAAAGACATGATCTTTCTGTCACTTTAAACCCACGGAAAGGGAAAGCGGGTTTCATGTATGTAAATAAAAGAATTTAAAATAGTACATTTTGATATATATGTGAATAACCCTGTATAAATAAAATCTTTGAGTATTCACTTTATAACATAAAATAATTTTGAGAGAAGAGAGAGGCATTTTGAGACGAAAATTCTACAGCATAACGACTACGTTACAGGGTTTTAGAAAACATTTATAAGAGAGGGGACATGGGTCACCAACTAATAAATGATCTATAAAAATAGTATAGGGACAGAATATATAGGATATGAATCATGGTAATGAAATTTTAAGGAAATACCATATGAAATTAAAAACATGGAAGTAAGACAAAAATAAGATTTCTCTTATAAAAATTCGGCAGCCTAATGGCGTCACTTAAACTTCAATAAAAATGAATTGATGAGATAAAATAGGGTCTATCATAATATGATAATAAAATATCAGTATTATAGATATAGATATCATACCACAACATAATAAAAAGGAACTTGAAATACTTGACATGAAAATAGAACTTGAAAAATGAGAAGGGTGAAAGAATCCCTAAAAAATTCAAGAGCCTAACGATGCCACATAAACATTCATAAAACAAAATGATGAGAGTAAGAGGGGTTCTCTCATCATATGATAATTATAAGGGATGTAAGAGGAATATAAAAGAACATTCTCTAACATAAGAACATGGATCATAAAAGGAATGACATAAAAGAGATTATTTGAAAAGAAAGAGAGAGGTTTGATCCCTTACCTAAATCGTAACTCTTAAAACTCAATGGTTGGGACCTTGAAAGGATTGAGGGAACTTTGGGAGGAATCCTTGGGAGATAAGGACACCATAACTTCATTGAGGATGGTTTTGGAGACGAATGGATGAGAGGAGGTCTTGGTATTTATAGGGAAAGTGAGGGGACAAGGCATTAATGGCCAAAAGACACCACATTGGTGGTTTTGGAAAAACCATGGGCTTGCCCATGGTATTGGCCACTTGGGACACCTCACACAATAATTCATCCCCTTTATTATACCATCCCTTAAAATATCTCATGACATCATCATGACACAGTTATGATGTCATTTTACATACCGAAACCCTAAAACTGCATTTTTACTATTCACTGAAAATTCATCTTTCTTAGAAAAATCCCAAAAATTTACCATAACATAATATAGATTATATGAGTTCAAAAATAAAGTCCATTTTATAAAAATAATTTTCTAAATATTTTTAATTAAATTTTTAAATAAAAAACACTATTTACCCAAAAAAACTAATACGTGATTAATAATTTATGAAACCGTTATTTAACCATTTTATTGAATCACATTACTTAATCAAGGTCTCAAAATTATATTAAAACATTATTTAAGTGAGATTACTAATCCATTTGGTCACATTACTAATCCTTAGCGTAAAATCACTACTCATAATTTACCACTCATCAAAAATTAAGTTGATCTTATTAGACTCCAAATTCCTTAGTGAACACTTTTGCAGAATAACATTTTTTGAAAATCATTAAACATCATTAATTATTTAAGGTTTACATAAATATTTTAAAATATCCTTTTTCCAAAATTCATCAATAAAATAAATCCTAAAATTATCCGGACATTTGAAATTTCACAAATATCACTAAAGGAAGAAATCTCAATTTATTCATCCCAAAGGGTTACACAAAGAAGCTATGGTCTTGTCACATAGCCCCTTATAACACCCGCATATGACCTAAGTGTAAGGTGTGCTATGGTGAGAGAATATGAGGGAGGCTCAGATAACATTTCCCTAGTATTAATCTCTACTAACTTGAACTTCTCCCGCATGTGTTTCCGTTCATGCTTGACACGTTGGAGTTCGGCTTAGGCTTGGTCCAAAGCGAAGCCCAAAGATGCCACCTCCTTCCCAAGCTCTGATAAGTGGGCCTCATAAGGTTCGAGTCTACTGGATGAAGCCATCGAATCCTCTTTCTTCATTAACCATTAAAATCTCTATTAAATCATTAAGAGTAAGTTAATATACTTTTTAAAAAGTTTGGGTCATTACACACTCTTTCTCTATGTGAATTGATTTTTAAACATTCATATAGTATCTAGATATTTCATGTGTTGTTTCCTTGTGTATTCTAGTTGATATATAGAGAATATTTTCCTGAGGGGGATGTGTGAGAGTTTTATTCAGCATGTATATGTGTTATTTATTAATGTGGGATGTGAGAAATATTCTTTAGACTATCCCATAATGGGAGGATGTATCAGACATGTATGCATGACATTATATCAAGCATGGAGCTGATGTAGGTAGATCCATTCTCTAGGGACCAAATGTATGTGTGTTTCTTTTATGATAAACTTTTAAATTATTTTCAATCTGTTTATTTTCATGTAATAAAATGGTATATATTATGTAGTTATGTTAAGGACCATTGCTGGTATCCTACTATATTTTATACTTGCACCCTACATGGGAATCTCGGTGCATGGGTGGATTTCTTGACTAGGGATGTGGTAACAGGAAAGGGTCCTATTGAACGCAATTGAGATGAAAGTGTAGAAATGTGTTTGGTGGTAGAGGTGATTCTATGAACATGGATGTATACTACTAGTTTTTTTAGTTAATTTTATCTATTATAATTTTCCTCCTCTTGTGGAATTACATTTCTTAGTTTTGGATCCTATGTTTGGCATACCAGATTTCTATTTCATGGCTTAGAACATTGTGTTTTCTTCTTCATTTTTGGTTAATTTTTTATTATTTACTTGTTATTTTTCATTATTATAAAATAAATTATAAAATCCAATTCCCTAATACTAATTTAATATTCCTTCCATAACATTCCTCTTGGACTTTATCACCCGTTTGTATCCTCTTGTACAAATGGAGGAATGTATGAGATATTGTGGAATCCCAACTGAGACTTGATGATTCTGATTGGGGTGTTACAAATTAGTATCATTTCCCCTAGTAAACTACCATGCTTATCTTCCTTGATTTTTTTATAGTGAATATAATAGATAATATTTTTGATATTTGAGAATGGAAATTATATCAGGGCATAACCATCACTGTAAAGTGGACCTTCATGTTATCAAAAATGTGTTAATTGATGTATTAAAATATTGATATTACTATTGATTTAATTCACATTTGTTCATTAATATGATATTAGTCTTATAGTGTAAGGATTTTTTTGGAGTTTTATGCATGATGTATAAGAATGTATCATTACAGGACATTTGTATGTTTTTTTCCTTATACTATTTCCAAATAATTAATGTTCCTAATGAAATTTATTATCTTTGATTTTTGTTCTTTATTTCATAAATTATTTTATTTGATTCTAAGTATTATATGATTGATTATATATATATACGGTTGTGAGTAGTGCATTGTAATTATAGATTATCAAGGGACATGGTTTGTACATGGGGTTTTATTCCTTGTTTTTTTGGGCAGCATCTTATGTTGAACTATGATGTATCTCGAATGCATGTATGTAATCTATTAGAATAATTCTTGGGTTTTATATTGTTTTTTATAATTATTAGTATTTAAAATCAGAAAATTCATCCTTATAGACATATTTAATATCTAGTTACTTTAGTTGGCCAAATTTCATTCATAAGGGAGTATGTCCTAATCACAACACCAGTTGTGTTGGAGGATGTGGTAGAGTATTCACCCAAGGATTCCCTTCAAAATAAATCTATATAACCTATATAGAATAGATTATTATTTCTATAAACCATTAATTCAGGAGGAGATCATATGAGATCATCAATGATTGTCAATTATGTTAATGAAATCCAACTCTAGTGGCCCATTATTTCTAGGGCATTATAGGACCCTCTAATGCAGGGGATTGGATACAAAACATCTGTAAGATCTTTGATCTAGAGGGGAAATTGATAGAAAAAGTGACTGATTACCATTTTTCAGCACCATATCACTTTTGGGTGGTGGTGGGACATGATTATTTATGCTTGTATAAGTGAGGGAATGCTATTGGAAAAATTTATAGACCACTTATTTGAGATGTTATTCCCAGATGTGTTAAATTTATATCTTTCTCATGTGTTCATGGCCCTCTTTTAGGGGATGATTTCCATGTATTCCTATTCAACCTGAATAACTGAGTGGACATATTCCACTAATATTCTAGAGTGAAACTGAGTGAAAAGGGTACAATGTTTAATATACTCATTCATATATAGTTGAAATGCCATGTTAGGAGCATTGGTCTAACAAACTATACTACAATATTCCAAATGGTTTGGATGATAAATTCCTTCATGGAAGGAAAATATGTAGTTGTAATTAAAGATTCTGGTTGATCTACGGGTGTTTTCTAAAAATCAGTCGTACTTAGACATTTTGCTAATAAGAAAATGAATAAATAGGATAGATATTGGGCTATCAGTCAAGAGTGAGAGTGGGGGAGAGGTACTTCAACACCATATATGGGAGATGACTCTCTTAGATGAAATAACTAATTAATAAAATATAATTATCATAGGTAACTTCGTGTTTATATAATTTTATGGTATAAAATCATACAATTTAATCAATTATAGTGAAGTGGCTTCTTGGTGGAGCTTCTAGTTAAATTATCTACAAAGCATTTGTCTATTGATACACCATTGTGAGGGAAAGTGAATGATATTAATGTATATCCAATATTCCAAATTTTTATTACTAGTGTCAATATTTTGAGGAGATTTAGGATTTTAGAGATGATATGTTTTGATATTATCATTACCATTGGATAATTACTATCTACCATGAACATATCGATTGTTCCAAGACATGAGTAAATTTTTGCTCACCTAAGGTGGAGAAGATCGTGATGACAAGTCAGCGTGACATCATAATAGGTAGATTATGACCATATCCTTGATTTTTGGAGGTATTTTAGGGGTAGGAATTTAAATTATCATTATAATAGATTAGACAGTGACTCCCTCTTCAGTTTTTCTTATGGTGGGACAATTTTCAGAATTTAAACTAAAAGATTTATCATGGTAACCTTTATACAAGGGAGTTAAGTGAGAGATTGACCTAACACTGGATGGACAAGCTATATCAATTCCACCATACCACATGAGACCAAATGAATGGATTGTGTTCAAGTCTTAATATGATGTTTTTCAAGAGAAAGGATTCATTAGTCTAGGAAAATCCCCTTAGAGTGATTCAATAATGTTATCTTATATGGTGGATAATTAATTTTTTCTTCATGTGGAATATTTGAAGTTTCATTATATCAACATGAAAAATAAAAACCAATTTTTTATGGATTGATTAATTTTTTGATCAATTTAGATGATCCCAATACTTTTCAATGACTAATATCTATTATAGCTACCATCATCTTAATATCATAATGGAATAAAAACTGTGAATAGAGTTTGTGAGAATATAGGGGATTTATGTTTATCTTGTTATTCATTTTGGAATAATGAATTCTATGATAGTGTTTATAGATCTCATGAATAATATATTTCACCCATTAAAGGATCCCATAATTAGCATGTTTGTTTATGAAATCTTTATAAATTCCAAGACATTGGAATCACAATTTAATCACCTTAAGATCATAATGAGCATTCTTCCATCACATCAACATTACACTATGTTATAGATGATTATCCACTATATCAAATAGGTGAGTTATATTGGGAACATGGTTTCTCATTCTAGAATATCTATTAACTTGGAGAATCTAGAAGAAGTTTTGACTTGGTAATGACCACATAATGTTTTTTAGATTAAATGTTCACTTGGTTTGGAATGTAATCTTGAAGATTAATTCATGAATTTTCTCACCCAGATGGATCTGTAGTGACACTGACCCCCATAAACCTGAGCTGTTATCTAAATTATTACATTGGAATAAGATAAATAGAATTTAATCCTAAAGGAATGAATGGTTTATTTTTATTAGTGAACTAAATAATTACTTGAATGAATATTAAATTTTAAATTTTAAAATATAAAATAAAAAATATTTTGTTTGATAACACTATTATTACCCTTATCATATTCATGAATATATATAATTGAACACTTACTGGTATCCTAGGGAAAAGTAAATCATAAGAAAGCGGTGAGCTCAGATGCTCTATAAGGGTAAGTGTATAATAAAATCTATGAATAAATATAGAATAATATTTTTTTCATAGTAAATAACTGAAAAAAATTCTATTCCAATAATAAAATCATCAAAATATGGTAGAATAAATTATAATAATACAATTACATATAAATAATATCATGATAATGAAATATTAACCATGGTTATTATAACTAATCAAATAAAAAGATGGAATATCATTAAATGGACTCATAACTATAAAATGTATTATTCCTAAAATCTAAAACAAACAATCATGGTATAGTTCCAATAAATCAAAATAAATGGGTAAGGCCTCCTCTAAAACCTAATCTAATTTCTCTCACGAGACCTACCGATGCATCAAGGGTCTATATATAAATGGCCCCCAAAAATTACATACTAATACTAATTCATTCCTAATAGGAATGGGGTAAAACATAATCAATATAAATATTTATATTTAAATAATAACATTCCAAATTTTAATACATACCCTAATCAAATAAACATTATCATAAACCACCCTATATAAAATGGTGAACGATATTAAAAATTTTCATCTTAATAAATTTTTTCATAAACCATCCAAATAAATAAAAAAGATGATATAAATAAAAAATATCCCTAGTGGATCATAATTTCAATAAAGTTTTAATGTCATTGATTAACATAAACACCATAAAAATATCTTTAAAAAACTTATTTTGAGGAAAATAATCTTTTCAAATTGGATTTTCTTTAAAATTAATAGATCACAAAATATTTTGAAAATAATTTTCCTTGAAAATAAAAAATCAAACATATAAAGTAATATTTTATTCATTTCGTGACAATGACGGTTGGAAATTACTAACACACTGAGTATGCTAAAATTAATATTCCTTTCACATTTTCCAAAAAATCACAAAAGGAATTGATTTTAAAACACAAAGAAGCTTCATTAAATGAATTATAAAAATTATGAATGGGTAAAAATTAAGTTAATCATTTATTTTCAAAAGAATAATAATATTTTTAAAAACCTTTTGAAAAAACTTTATTTTTGATGAAAAATGATTTCCGACATTAGAGTGAAATAAAGATGAATTTTCTTAAAACAAAATTCTCAATCATTGTTCATTAAAAATAGTGGGGAAATAGAACTATTATTAAAAAAATTTCAAAAAGAACCATATTTTATGAATATATATATTTTAAGATATAATTATCAAATAATTCCCTTAAGGGAGATGTGACCATAAACAATATTTAAAATTGATGATATTGTGAAATAAACCCTTATCATTATCGTAACTTCAAAATTGTATGCCCCATAAAATAAAAGACATAAATTGTATCTTTTAATAACATGACGATAAATTTATTCAATATAAAACATATCCAATGGGAAACATATATATGACACAAAATAAATTAGGGGTGAAAATGGAATATGGCCAATTGTAGTGAATGTTAGTTGAGAAAACCTTACCCCAAGAATGATTCCCATCATACATATCCTTAAATCGTGAATCATATCAGTAATCAGGTAATTAATATATACTGGAAAATTAATAAAATTTATAATATCATATAATATCATCTGATAATAGTTTACCAGCCCTATCTTGATAATATTTCATTATTTATATTGTTTTATGTGTTAATGGGCTTGTTTTCTTATGCACGTTATGTAAGGAATGTTCTGATTCTTGTTAATATGACATATATATCATCTATAGAATGATAATAACTTTATTAATATAATATTTACTTAGTATAAAAATATTTAGATCCATTTTGATTGTCATACATGTTAATTAATCAAATTTCTTCTAAGATATAGTAGGGAGTACTTACACATGAGTGATGATATAATTTCATTAAATATTGAAAGGGTCTAAATGAGGGTGATATATTAATCATATATAATAAAAAAATATAATATATAATATATATTAATTAATTTAATAATTATTTCGTTCCAAGAGAAGTGTAAGTTAAAGATGAATCACATCGCTTCGTGAGGCGATAGTTTGTCGTATAAATGAGCGACATTATCTTTTTTGATAATCAATGAAATGTAAACATTATATGTGGTATTAAAATACCATAAATATAATAATATCATAAATAAAATATAATTTTGGTAAATCCATGGTAATATCTATCCTTTAAAGGTGGAGATAGAAAAAAAAACTACATCAGTTTGTGAGGCGGTAGTCCACCAAACACATGATATATGATTTATTATGTTATTTGATGTAAGAGGAGATCGAGGAATAGAATTCCATAAACAAATTAAAATATATCTATATTTGAGATAATTTTGTTATTATATTGTAGGTGTTAATAAATAATTTAATTTTTAAAAAATTGAAACAAAATGATATACGTTTGTTAAGATAATTACCTTTTTATGAGAAACCTCCTTTGGATCTCCTCTGAAAGACCATAGGTATGGAATTATGGGAGGAAAAATAGATATAGAATATTCATAAGGATTTTGAGGAGATTTTTTTGAAGGCTTTTTTTCTATAAAATGGTTATGATGGGTGGGAGGGAGTTTCCTTTTATATGTGGGGAAATGGAATCCTCTTGGATATTACATTGAAATTTCCTAAAAGAATCAGATATGATAATTCTATTCACATGAGAAAAGATTCCAAAAAACCTTAGGTCTGTATTTTAGATTAAATACGGTTTTTATATTTCCATCCAAGAATATATTTACATGTAGTTATGAAATTGTACACCTTATCTTCTTACTGTAACCACATGGTAAAAACATTTTTACTTGAAACACCATAATTAATTTTTACTTTTTTCACTATTAATTTTGGTAAAAACATATGTTGAAATTATTATATAATATATATTTTATTGTTTTAAAATATGGAATCATTTTTTACAAGTTAAATTCCAATAAGTGGATGAGGTAAATTTTAAATTATTCCCATAGATACGATGAAAAAATGGGGCTTTAGAGATAAAATTCTCATAAGTATAGAAGGATTTATTATCAAAATTAAATATGAAATTGGTTACATTTACCTAAGTATGTTAAATTATTAAATAATGGAACTAATTTTACTTTTATACCAATTTTTAATATAATTTAACTGAGTAAATAACTAGGATAAAATGGTATTTTTTCTAGAAATCATTATTTTCACTATTCATATAAAATTGAAACATTTTTAAAAAATCCCCAAAATTCACCCTAAGATAATTTTGATTTAATGATTTCAAAATGTATATTTAATTTTAAAAATAAATTTTCATAATTTTTTAATAATTAATTTTAATTTTTTTGCACAATTCGTGACTAAATCACCTTATAGAAAATAAGAGTTTAAAAAAACATTTCATTTACATTCAATTGATTATATTTTTATTTCTAATCAGTATAAAAACAATGAATTTATTTTATAAATGTTTAAAAAAAATTCTTAATTTATTTAGTATTATTCCTACCCACCAATTTAACATTACGGTTATAATGTTCAGGTTTAAGTAATATTATTTAAATTTAGTATCATGTTTTATTTAAACATGATGTTTCATATATACAATGCTATCAAAGATATTGAATTTATTTAAGAAGAAATATTTTATAAAGTCTCGTGATGTTATATTATATTATAGGATTTGTGTTTTTTTTGTATATGTTATCGAACATGATCTTACTTTTTGAAAAATCTCATGGTGTTACAGAAACAATGACAACACTAACCAAAAAGGGGATAAAAATTGAATGGACATATCAATGTAAAGACGAATTATTTGAGTTAAATTGGAGGTTTACTTTGAATCTAATATTTATTCTTCCTAATCCTAGAGTTGGGTATATAGTTTATTGTGAAACATAAGGTGTTGGTTTGGGATATTTTTTATTATATAGAGAAAAGGTAATTTCTTATGTGTATCGTCATCTATGACCCAATGAGAGGAACTACCATTACTAAGAAAAAGATTTGTAAGTTGCATTTATTAGGTTGAAATGTATTGGAAAATAAGTATTTATTGTGTTATTTTTTTAAAAATGGACTATAAAAGTCCAATGTATATTTTCTCCTAGGTATACAAAAATATTTGATAGAGTAATTAGATAGAATAATTGAAATAATTATATATAGTGATGTTGTATGCTATTGGAAAAGGGAATGTGGTTATAAATTCACATATTTGAAAGAAGAATGATGTTACCAAATAATAATAAGATGAATGTTGTAAGCTGATCGATTTACTGGATGATTGTTGGTTGGTATTAACTAAGGGTCAATGGGAAATGATTGTACACCCATGGTAATAACATCCTCATCAATAGAATGAGTGAGGGACTGTTTAGAGTTCATCTTAGTTTGTATCTTGTTGCATAAGAGGATAACATAAAACAACTATATTCTCAAATGGACTATAGAGTGTTTTTTTGTGATTTCAGTTCATGGTTGATTGATTTTTAATTATTGCATGAGGGGATAGATGAGTAAAGACACTCATGTATTATAGTGGGAAGTGAACCCGTGATAACCCAAAATGCATCACGATGTTTGAAACAAATTCTTGTGGTCTGAAAGAAAATGTGACATTTCAGTATTTATCAACTATTGTCCATATTTTTATTTCAAGGTCATGAATCACAAAACTAATGTGTTTCCCCAAGCACTTCTATGTCCATTGAGTAAGTGGGATGAAGTGATGATGATATTCATGATAGGTTTTTCCATGACCCCATGTGGTTAAGATACAATGTGTGTGGTATTGGATCAGTTAACCAAGGTGTCTTGTCTCTTTTTGAGACGATTGATGCACATAGGGGAGGATGTATAAAATATCTATGTTTAAGAGATTTTTTAGCTACCTAGACTTACTTCTAGAATGTTATTTTAGAATTATTCTTGGTTCACATCATAGTTTTTGAAATTCTAGAAGAAGTTTATTTTTTTCGTTAGAGGTGATTATTATTTATGATCATTAGACAAATAGAAGGTCAATGATAATGGTCTAGACCATCTAGTAACTATTGCTGGCATATTTATTGGAATTTAGTAGAAGCATGGGAATATTACTTGTATCTAAAAGATTTTTTCAACAAAAATAGTTTCATGTATTTGATTTAGATGGATCTATTTGAGACTTTCTATGAACGGTCATGTCATTCACAACAACACTAGCAAGGGTTAGGAGAATCATCAGTTGTTGGGCCTAGTAAGCTATATGAGATATCTTATCTAGTGTAGTTTTTTTGAAAATACATTTTTATGGTTTATAAAAGATAGTGGTAAAAATTTTTCTAATGTAGATGACACTTGGATTTCTCTATGGGTAATTTTTTTGTTGGTATCTCCATGCTTGGGGAAATGAGATTAAGGAAGAAATAGAAATTGGTAGTACATTACATTCATTCATTCTAGACTATCGAGTGAATTTGTATAGTGGATTATCCATTGGATCTCACTACACAATGTCAAGGTATACATAATGTGAGAAACATATAATAGAATTGGAGATACGAGTCCAATACTAGAAATGTGCTTATCTAAGAGAATGTTGATCTAGAACTAAATACATATTCTATAGATCAGAAATTTTAAAATATTGACTAATGAGATAAGTTTCAATGAGGGAAGTTTATTTACATTTTTATGTTTAATGAATGAAATATCTATTTCCCTATGGAACATGGGGGTTGGAGAAACACATTCATGTGTAGTGGTTTTTTTTGAGCATGCCTATAGGGATACTCCTTGAAGATGTCAATTTATTAGAGGGGGAGTTTTGTGAAGCCCTATTTTTTTGTTATGAATATATTCAAAATGTTCATATCTTTTTTATATATTTTGAAGTATTGTATGTTAAGTTAGAGGTGTTAATGAAGATAGAATCAAAAAGGGTGTGGCTAGTGATTGATGTTTTTCCTTAAAAAGATACAGTAGATCCACTGGCTAGTTAGTTGTGCCTTTAGGATCTACAGTAAGACTACACATACCATATGCCACCTAACAGGGGATCTAATGATATTTCAAACCTCCTACAATACACTCTATAGATATTTGAGGCCAATTTCATACCAATGATGCGAATTGGAGCCTAGTAAGCCCATCAGGTTACATATAGTTTCTTAAAAACCTGACCACTCTCACAATTTTAATCACCATATTTGTAAAATAAAAACCTTTCATGCCATAGAATCTCACATTCAATTATTTTATCCTCATCATCTCATTATATATACTCTCTTTGATATATAAAGATCATTATGATCCTATATTTTTTAATCTAGTGACTTATATCTTGGGTTAGATCAATTTTTTTATCTTCTACAAAGTCAAGACAAACCATATTCTTAATATATAAACTGGATCTAAGGGTTATGACATGGTATAATAATGGAATTATTTTCCATTAAAATAATTGGAACGAAAATCAATAATATTGGAATTTATGAATTGTTTGGGCCTACAAAATTTTCGGTAGTGGATCTTATCCATTATGACTGATCAATCCCTACTATTTGGGTATGGATTCTCCCTAACCATGATCCTAGACTTATAAATGTGGTGGAATATTTTTGGTTATTTAATTTGGTGGGGTATTTTTGGACATGGAGAATGAAACTTCTCCTTGAATACTATTTAACCTAAGGTAATAGGTCGTTATCATTAGACCAGGTTTATACAATTTATTGGTATGATTGGCTAGCATGAGTGTGTAGATCATGTGACCTATTCTTTATTCATTATAACATGATGCCTGAATTTTTTCCCCATGGTTCCTATGAAAGATGTTTTATCACATGTGAAAATTTATTGGTTATGAATAATTATTTCTATGATGGTATGTTTATTCTATCATCCTATATCTATATATTACATGTGTTTCTTCTTTGACCATATAAAGTATTTAATTATGTGGGATGTATCAGACTATTGGTCTGCATGTACATGGGAAATCTATTAAGGGGTTTTGTCAAACATGATTTTAGACTATCCCATTAAAAGGGAATGTAAAAAACATGGATGGTGGATATTCCTTCTGACATAGAGCCAAATCATGTAGAGCTATTATTTATGTACCTGACATATGTGTGATTCCAATGTTATATACATGTTTCTTTATTTAATCTTTTTTATTATCATGAAATGAAATAGTACATCATATGAACTTACATTAAGGAATATTTTGAGAATGTTATAGTGTTTCATACTCACATACTACTCTTGAATCTGGATGCATCTAATGATTTCATGACTAGGGACCTAGTGAGGGAAAGGGTCCTACTATGGGAAGTTGAGTAGGATGGGCATGAGTTTCTTGGGTCATTGTAGGATGGACATAAATCGTAGACAATTTACCCTAATATGTGTTAATTACTTTTATATTATATATTTTCCATCGCATGTTAAGATCCATTTCTTAGTTTGTGTTTTTTTAATGAGATTCCATAATTATATTATAATGGTTGGTAATATATGTGTATACTACTTCCCTAATGATTTATTATATGGTCATTAATTTTTTATTTCTATTGTCATAACTTCATTGTATGATCTTATATTTTAAGACCTATTGAATAGTCTCCACATGATGTAACACTTAGTCATTTCATCTTTCCAAAAACCTCTTTCATATGGGGCGGTGCGCAGGGGGTTATGTGGTATCCCAATTGGGACCTAAGGATTATAGTCAATGTGTTACACTATTACATGTTGAATATGTACTAGCAAAATATTTTCATTTTGTATATTGGACTTAAAAAATAAATAATTGTTATTAATTCATGTTCATTACATTATAGTTATTTATTTATTTATTTTATATGATTAATTCATTAGAAATATTATGTTTTAGGTGGTGCCTAAAATTAGATATCCCTTAATGTATCAATGTGCCTCTTGAGATAAAATCACGTAGATATTTGGTGCTTTCCTGCCAATTTATATATTATTTTATTGAATGATGCATTGACAATATGATATTGATGTACAAAAATATACATTTTGTCTTAATTAAATAAGTTATTATTATACATGGGAATAGTTATATTGTTATGTCATCCATGGATATATTCTCATTTTAGGATGATTTGATATATAGTATATTTTATTATTGTTTATCACTTCCATATTTATCATGCCTTATGTATTCATGTTAGAATCCATTATATACATTCCCTTATTTACCATTGTAGTTCACCATTTCTTATGTTTCTATTCCCCAATTTTTGAAGAAGAAGACTAAAACAATGTTTTTGGAATATTATTTTGATTGTAATATTGTTTGAGAGATATTAAATACATATAATAGAATAATAAAATATAGGTATTGTGTAAATAATTTCCATTGGTTGAGAAATATATTAGATATATATTGTAATTATTTTTCAAATTATTAAAATCTATATTCTGAAAATGATCTTGGATATGTAACATACTCAATAAATTAACTGATTTAATCACTATTTAATGTCAAAATTTGGTCCCTTGAGATGATATAAAAACCAGTATAAAATTTGAATGTATTTAACAATAGATCTTAGTTTACACACATGGGATACTATATTTGAAACCACACCAATACTTCTAACACCAGTTTCATCTTTAACAAACACAAAAATTCTTTTTCAATAACAGTAATTCAACACATTTCTTCTTGACATCCATTGGTCTTTTTTAATTGAATATTTAAAAGGGAAACCAATTCCTTAGTCATATATAAGTGGTTAACCTTTTTGATTGGTGTTTTTAAAAAAAATCACATCATGGTGTAAAAATTCCATGAATCCACAAAATATGAGATGTCTAAACAACAAATATTATTTCCAAAAAATCACTGGTCATGCATATCCTCATAAGAAAAATTATAGGAACATGTAGACACATGTGAATACACTAAAACCATTCAATTTTAATTAAATAAAATTAATTATATTATTAAGACAAACCATACAATACACCCATAAGATTTAATAATAATATATTTCACATAGATAAAAATGTAAATTAAGATCACCTACCTCAATTATATGTTCATGGTTCCCCATTAAAGAACACACAATTTAGGATCAATCACCAATAAATGAAACCCCACCATTACCTAATCAAAAAAACCCACCATGATCACTTACTTGATTTATAACCCAAAATAGGTGAAATCCAAAAAAAATTAACTTCTAAATAAATGGCGAATGAGAAGAATGAATATAATTGTATAAGGGAGAATCACTTGATTTTAAAGACACAAATTCAGAAGAAATAATAAGTTTAAAATAAAAATATGTTCAGTTGGATGTTAATGAGTCGTGAATGTTTTGACTATATACTGATAAAAGAATAAAATTTAAAACTAATGAATCATAATCACCGCATTTATTGAAAATCCATATAACACCTCAATCATCAACACACATTTGGTGATTATTGGTCAAATGGAAATCAAAAATTAAATCCTTAGAAATCCAAATTATAAATTGATTTAAAAACAAAATGGAATCATTTTATCCACATAAAATGACACTGTAGTACCCCTGGTTTGTTTTAAGTAACCCTAGTTTTATGATTTTTAAGTACATGAAGCATATGAGAGATGGTTGGGGAAAGTTTAGAGACTTTTAAAGTGAAAAAGGGCAAAGAGTGGTGACACACGGGCTACGCACGGTTTTCCAAACTGTGTGGAAGTTGTGTGGGTGTGGTCACCTTGGACAGAAGAGACCGCATGGTGTGCACACGGTTTGGGAAAACCGTGCGAGGAGGCCATGTGGAGCACCCCTTCCTAGCAGTGACTACTGCACGGTTAGTGCATAGTTTGCCTAACCGTGCGGCCACTTAAAATTAGATCCTTAAAATGTGGATCTAATTCGTTTTTCCTCTAATTGCCTCATTAAAGCTCCTAAGAGGCCATAACTGGGGATTACTATCCCTTAATGGTTGGAAAACTTCTCTCAAGCATTCCGAAAGCGATCCGAAGGCTTATCTTGGCGAATCGAAGCCGGATTCATGAGGTAAGTGATCGTTCTCCTTCATTCTTGATCGTTTTCTTAGATCTACTTAGATCTACATCTCCTCTTCTCTCAGTTTCTTAGATCTACACCCGTTATGTGTAGATCTATGTGTGTGGATTCCAAATATGATGATATTTGGTCTTGGATGGGTAAGGAGAAGAGGTCTAAGGAGGATCCTTGGGAAATATCGGCCCATTTTTCTTGTGCGTTCTTCATTAATTGGGGTTTTCGTCAAAACCTTTGAGGTAGGTGGTTCACTCTCGATTGCTCTTGTTATAATTGATTGTCTTAGTTTCAAAATGGTTATTTGAATGGAATTGATTGTGAAAAGCATGGAATAAATCTTCTTTAGTGATGATTTATGGTTTTGATGAAATTGTGAAATATTGGTGAATTGTGTGCAAAGTGACTTGGCTATTTGAATTTCAAATATTGATTTTAAATTATGAAATTTCTGAAATTGTAAATGGTTTGATGAGAAATGGTTTTTCAATAAAAATGGTGTTTTATTGAAATGGTTTCGTTGGAATTGGTTTTCAAAAAAAAGGAAGCTTTATTGAAATGGTTTGAATTGTTTGAACACACTTGGTTTTTAAGGAATATGGTTTTCAATAAAAGGTGTTTTATTGAAAGGATGGTTTGGAATGATTGTTGGAAATGTGTGGTGTGTGTTCATATTTCATGTACGTGGCTTGGTTAAAATAGTACCTTGTGCTCGGTGCCAAACATTTAATGGCACATGGTAACTATATGTACGAGGCTTGGATGAAATATGACCTTGTGTTCGGTGCCAAAGGTGTAATGGCACATGGGAATTAATTACCTTGTGACGACTTGGTAGATCGACGAGAAACTGGTCATGAGTATGGAACTGTCACAACGAATCATGCATGGTTGATTTCATGGGTTTGTGAAATGGTTGGGTATGCCAAAACGGAATGTTTGTGAAATGGTGTGGAAATTTTTTTGGTTATTTTTCTAGAAAAATAATGTGTTGGAAAAGCTAGTTTAAATTGCACTTTGATGCTTTTAAGCATGGATGGTTTTGGAAAACTTGTTTATAATTAGTTATAAACTGCATTGGTGAAAATGTTTTGTATAAACTGTTTTTATATAAATGTGGCTAACTCTTCTATCCTAGTGGCGTGAGTAGAGAAGTCATTGGGGAAAACTTACTGAGTTTTATACTCACCCCTGATTTGGAACTTTGGTTCTTTTGTAGATGTTGTTTTCCGGGACACAGGTAAAGGTAAAGCATCTTATTACTAGCGGTTCGTGGTGGAGGTTGGGAGATGTGGTGTTTCTTGGAGCATGGAGCTCAGTGTGGAACAACGGAGAGCGTCTTGGTTTGTTTTAGGTCTTTGTTTAGTCATCCGCTCGGTACTCTAATATTGTGTTGGTTATTTATTGGTTTTGGAATAGTGTAGTTTGCTTTTGGTAATGAATGAGTTGGTTGTTTCTTTATCATGCATCATATAGTGGTTGTTAGAAATGTTTGGTTGGTTTTTTTCTCAAAGGGTATAGCGTCCCCCACTTGCATTGAAACCCACAGGCATTTATTTCCAGACTTTGTTACCATGAGGATGTCTCTTAAGGACTAGTAATGACTCATTGAACTCTCAAGCCAATGGGAATTGGTGGGTCATAACAGACACCACCACAGAATGGTGTAAAAAATAAAGCTTCTTTGAAAAACCAAAGCTTGAAAAATAAAAATCCATAGAGTTCCCAACAACCCCATTTCTAACAGGGAGACACATAAGGCCTCTAGATGAACTATATCTTCCACTATAGAGTGGTTGTCCTCTATATTTTTCATAAGATTAAAAAATAAGGAAAATTTACTTGCAAAATGGAAATAAATGATTCTTCACTCATTGTGGTGTTGTGTAGCACCAAATGACCAACCATGTGGCTACTCTCAAAAAAACATATGCCAAAATAGCCTATCCCATGCTTAGGAATATAAAGTCATAAAAAATTTACCACACCATACCCATTACCAAATTATAGTGAACCTATGATTATCTTGATCTATAATCTAGCTTTCAGAACAACTGAAAACAACATATAGACACCACCAAACCATGGAAAAATGAAATGGATAGGTTTTAGAAATACGATAAATTAAATTAGATACAAATTAAACTAATCCAGTATTAATGAATTCAAATAAAATTTAAGAATATGATGTGGATAGTTTCATAACAACATAATGTGAGATACATATCAAGGCTATTTATATATCAGGGAAAAAATAACACACTAGAGAGACAATTTTCACAAATGTATAATATCATTAACTGTCTTATAATACAATTTAAGGGCCTTAAAAATCATCTAAAAAGGATCATGAAAAAATGAAAACAACTTGGGGTATTAATAATTCATATGTTTCCCAAATTACAAATTATTATATTTATATATACCACTTATATGTATCAAAAAATACCATTGAATAATTCACCTATAAATCACCATCTTTCAATGAAATTGAATCTCAATTGGTCCCTCCACAAATCAGGTCATCAAGAATATCAAGAACCCCCCAATCAATTAAATCATTGTCATCATAATGATATTGATAACGATGAGACACATAGAAGTTGAAATGAATTCTATCTAGAAATTCTATGTGTTCCAACTACAAATACATTCCACCAAAATGCACCGACACATTGAAATTTCCAATCATGTAAGGAAAATATTTAATCCCCGAACCAATCCTACCAAACCCCTAATGAGGGGAAACCCTCAAGAACATATGGTCTTCAACCTTAAACACTAGGGGTATACACCCACAATCATCACAAGAATTATGATCCTCTAGTTCGACATCCATAATCTCTCAATCTAAATATACATTCTTTATCATGTTCATCATGACATCAGGATTAAGAACAACAAACTCCCCAAATTCAATCCAGAATAGTAGAGAACAACAAAACTACCCATAAAATTACTAAACAAGGATATTCCTAGGTATGGTGGAAAAATATTATTATTTTAAAACTAAAAAAATAAAGGTTTCCAACCAACGATCTTCCAAAATACAATATATAATTATGAAAAATATATTATAACATCTATATGGTTTTATATTTCTGCTAATTTTTCTGGGGATTCAATGTAGTGATAATGGGGTAGTGGGATGAAAAATAAAATTGCAATACCATATATATTTTAAAGTGAAAATATGAATCCATATTAATAATAATGATCTATTATACACAATAAAGACTCAACATCACATGCACATTTCATATTTCCATGAAATTTATGACGCTCAACAGCCGAGTCTTTGAAAAAAATCTGCAAACTTCAAATGTTCATCCATGATAACTTAACAAATATCACATCCTCTATGATTCTAAGGAATCCCGGTAAGGAAATACATTGAAATTTCCTCCAATATCAACTCGAGGACATCCAAACACTGAAAAAAATCTAAAATAACATGATTCTCAGATTTATTCTATTAATAGAAAAAGAACCATTCCATGAATTCCTCCACTGACCACCTATTCATAAACCACAAAAGCAATCTCCTCATTCCATTATACATAATAGACACACCCAGATGTTATACTAATGGTGAGATATGAAACTCATAGGGGACTCCCTCATTAATATATTGTTGTTCAAATCATTTACCCTAAAACAAAATATAATTATGGCCATCCTCTATTAATCCCTTTGGAGAATCACGATTCTCGATATGGCCTTGCAATAAATACATCACTGATTCTAACCGTGATATTAATCTAATTACTACATCATAGATGAATCTATTATCAGCTGGTAATTAAATACTATTACAATTAATTCCTCTACACCATCATGCCTCACTACAATCCCTTTTATAACTTTATAAACATCATAAAATTAATAAAAACCATTAACATTGGATTTTAAACCAAAATTATCCTAGAAAATTCACCATTATAATAGTGTAGGAGATCTAAAAATAATATTCATAGATAATCTCTATCCATGTGTATTTAAATAAATTTGGATCTCACTTACTGAAAACATAAATTAGGATTTTTTATCTTTTGAATACAACAAAACTGTTGTCAATGAGGTAATTTCACTATAGTTTCAGTGAAAATATAATCAAAATAAACTCTTAATAATTTTTGGCATATTTTACACTCATGAGAAAATAGATTCATACACCATAATATATCACATACATATATTGAATAAAGAAACATCATAAACCTTAACTAGATGTATGAAAGAAGATCATGAATGTAAACCATTATTTCTGAAGCTGGTGAATTAGAGTGCTGAACAATATGACCTTCAGAAAATAGATAACAATGTAAAATTGATCATCCCAAAAAAAATCATGCCCTTTTATATTCATAGTTATCAATGGGGTTGTAATCCGAGAAAAGAAGACAAAAACCACTGATAATATATTGAAATCGAATATATGTTATGAACCTCAACAATATTCTGGTTTATTCCCCTTAAATAACTACATTAATATTCAATGTTTCTAAGAGAATATCATATTGATACAACATGACCACAATGAAATAAACCTCTATCATTCCAAAATATACATGAAAACACTTCTATAGAGCTGATGGTGTAGATGGTTTTTTAGTATAGCTCTAAGTTTTTCAAAATTCTCCTCTTCAGACATCAATTAGAGTTTGTTATTATCGATTAAGAAAACAATGTTCTTGTATTGTAACTCTATGAAAATATACTTTATTATCCCCATAAACAAAACCATTTTATTCGTGAAATAGAATGACTTGAACATGAACTCAATGTGACCATTCTATCACATGAAGATAGTCACTATGATATCCTCATCATTCACTATCATATGGTAATATTTAGAACACAAATCAATCATTGAAAATTAACTGTCTCTCTTTAGCAAGATAAACATATCAATAGTCACTAGAATGGGTTTACATTTTCTTACCATCACATAAGGAAACCACTTTCATTCTATTCCTAACCTCATAAAATCATCCACATTATTTTATAATAACATGGTGGAACCCAAGGATACACATTGGGCCAAATGAAGACCTTTTATACAAGTTCATCAATTTGAAACCATAAATCAAGTAGCTCCATATGTGCTACTATATCAGGATACATCAAAGATATGATACATTCTTAGTTAAAACAATATATTCTACAGAAAATCATATCAATTGGGTTTTTTAACAACCTAATCTGGCAAAACATAATGGAACACATAAAAAAATTTGGGATCCTCCACTACTTTCATATATAGTATTAACTTTTCAACAGCGATAAAAGAGGCTCGACATGCTTTCCACCCATCCAATGAATGCACTCACCAATTAACCAACTCATTGTCCATCTACATCAAAAAATTTGACTCCCATCTAGAAACAATCAGTTAATTAATGCAATACCTATAACTAATCCATGCCAATTTTGACATCATATAGCTATATCTATAATAAAATGAAATTACACACAGACTAATGTTTCCATATCATTAGAGTATATCCCTAACAAACTTCAAAAAGATGCATGACTTATAAATTTCCTGGATAACACTAGGGCCACCAGAGTCCTTTCTTATCCATCCCAAAATCATGGGCCAATGGACGATAAATGAAGGATAAAAACTATCTATAATCAAACAAGAATAATCTATGGTAGTTGATAAACTAATCATGCCTTGATCATCATATGGGATATATATGGTTATCACCTCCATCAAAAATAGCTTCTTATAATAGGATATTATTCCTCACTCATATCAAATTCAACAAATATGCTAATCCTTTGGACCTTACAGTTTTGTAACATCCTATGGTTTACCTATATTATCTCCATAATATTGAGGAAATGACTCCTTTTATTTGACACCCATTACTCTAATCCTATACTACCTGACCATATCTATCCCTCCACTGAAATATTTACGCTATAAAATTCCCTACTAACCTACCTATCAAAAATCACCTCCTAGAGAATTCATCCATTCAATCATGTATACCGTCTTCTACACCTCCATGTACATGGTATGTGTAAACGGGGTGATTGAATTCCTTAAAAAAATGAATCCCCACTCATTTTCACTCTAGAATCCTCATATGAGAAGAGATCTAGAGAAAAATATTGGTGTTTGTTGATCATAATCCCAAGCTCCTACAAACTTATTCTCCCCTGGTAAAGGGATATAATAACCAACCATATCTCTATTATCTTTATTAAGGAAAAATAATTCCAAAAAAATCTTTATGAAAATCATCCATTGAAGAAGTCACCTCCCTCTAAACACAACGATATAACATCTAAATCTGAGGAACTAATCCCCACTACCGAAGAACCACCAAAAACACCTAAAAATTATCCCATGATCAAATAAGATTGAAAGTGATGATGATCTATTCAAACTAGTTCACCATCTCTAGATCAGAGACTCCCCCATCATATATTTCCAAACACTAGTGATGAAAAAACTCAAATACCTCTTCCATTCCTCGTACTCCTCTATTATATTGGTTAACTAATGATTTCATATATTACCATGTTGAACCTTTAATGCCTGAGGTGTATATGGTGGATAACCAAGATCCATTCCATAAAACACAAGGAATAACTAAAGCATGAAAAATAAAATTTTATTAATTTTTATTTAATCAATTTCATTTGATTTTTCCAAAATCACCCAGTTCAAACATCAATACACACAATTATAATTCATTTAAATCTCCTTTGTATCTGCCCTATAAGAAGTACCACATAATATTTTCATTTGATAAACTAGAGTCTTAATATAGGATGATGAGGGGCCTAAATTCTAATGTCCAAGCTGATTTCCCTATTCTATGTCACAATCCATGATCTACTTGTACGTTTTCCCAACTAATCAATGAAATCCTAATTTTTCCTAACTCCAAAATCTATATTCTCTGCAAACCTCACCTATAAAAGCACATATTCAAACCCCCTCCCTCTAAATGTACCCCAAATGGGATGGAAAGGGAGGTAGATATATAAAGACCCACAGAGCCCACCACTAATAGGACTTGGGTTAGAAACTATCATAAAGTGTATAAAAACTACACATATGAGATATATTTCCATTATTAAAATTTACAGATTATCTGGTGATAATATATCAACAATATAACTATAAAATCCAAATAATATAAATTGAATCAAAATCATCATAAAATGAATGAACAATGTATTTAAAATAAAAATAAATGTATCTATGTTAATATGGAAACATATAATCTATAACAATTGTAGCTATAATCACTAATATATTAATGTCCATTTTGTTCCATAAAATCATTGTGGAAACTGAAAAAAAAAATTATATATATCTAAGGTGAACATAAAATATATACTAAGTTGGAAGACACCCATTTTCTCTCATAAACATGTCACAAGTGAATACTAATGTACCTGAAAACAGTAAAAATACTTATTATGAAACTAGGTATGTCAACTATACAATCCCAACATCACTATGGAATTATCACAAAAGAACTCATCAATGTAGAGTAACATATGATCAAAAGAACATAATTAAAGGTTCATTGTGACCACATTCCTATTGATCATCTACCCTCAAGAACGAGAATCAAATGTCATATAATAATATCCCCTATATTCACATCATATCACACATCCATCTATAATGGATATGGTCATTTTTAAGCCTAACATTCTGAAACATCAACATGGTCTTGCATTCCTTGATAGAATTAGTTAATATCCTCCTAACCTCATTTTGTAACAAAAGAAATAGGGTATCATTAATGTGAATGAAATCATCTTCATTCCCTAATACTATTATTCATAACTTACACTTAATAACATATCACCACCACCATTGGTGCTCCCCATGAAAAACCCAACAACTCTAGGAATTTACAACAACTAATAATTCATCATCACTACTACGGATGGAAGAGAGAGGAAGATGGGGTATCCAAACATGTATTTTACCATCAACATGGATATTGGGGAAAATTTACGGAACCCAAATAATTTTTCATGGTAAGGTTATCCAACATGGGTGGTATGCATATAGAAAGAAAATTAAAATATAATATTATTATATAACGCACGTTACCAAGGATAATGATTTAGTCTTAATACCACTAGTACATCCTTTAAAAATCACCGCAATATCTGACAACATTGACCTACAACTGATGCCACTATTAAATTCTTCACACCACTTGAATAAAACACATAACCACATAGTACTTTCATCAAATTACCAATTATCCATTTTAAGATACACTTATGTACTAACCATCTTCCAATTACTAATCTATTTTATTACACATTAAAAAACTGCCCATTGAAAAATCATAAAATTTATTATTTATGTTATCACACATTAATTTTAGGTGAGGAATACTTGTCTCCTAGACCATATCATTCATGTGTCATCATGACATGTTTATTTTACCAGAACATGACAACTAACACCAAACATAACATAGTGACTCTTCGAACTCATAAGAAGTATAATAACACCTATTACTAAGTGAATCACCACAAACTACCTCTCAAGAAACATAACAATAATCCAACAACTACACATCATCCCACATCACACCACATTGTAACTTACCTCAACTAAATCACTAGTACACATTTCACATATAATTTTAGAGACAAAATCAGAACATTATCCCAGGACTGACAATGTAATTAATAAATTACACCAAAACAGGTAAATATTATTTTACATTTTATAAAAAATGAAATTGAATTTTAATGAAGGGAATGTGTCATATTAATTTTTATCTAGCGTGATTATTTTCACAAAAAAAACATATTTCAATGGTAAACCCATTCATTTAATATATATATATATATATATAGTTTTTATACTTTTTTGTTTAGTTGGTTAAAATATATAATAATTTAATTATTTATAAATTCAATGTGGCCATAGAAATATACATGTATCCACATCAATTGTTTTTTTAAATAGATATTAGTCACAATCTCGTAAGAAAAATTACAAGATAAAATAAACATATATGAATAATACATCCCCTTTACTTTCAATTAATTCATATTAATTATCATCATATGTCAACCATACTGTCCACTAAAAGGAATCCAAAGGAATGATAATACCTAATATTCATGTAAGAGTGAAGATATTTGGGTTCACATACTACTATTAGATATTCATGGTTCTCTAAGAAAGAAAAAAATATGTATCAACTACTACCAAAAGAAACACCACAAAAAATATGCAAAACAACCCACTATTAAAATTTATTCAATTTCTATGAAAAAACATGGGATATCAAATAGTATGTAGTTTTTTAAAAAGAATAAGTTTATAGAGAATGATGATGATAAAACTATGGAGGATACTTTTGTTTGTCATCCGTTATGGGGTTTTTTGAATTGTTTTTATTAATAGAACCAGAAACACCCAAAGGTTTCCAAATATGTGATGGACCACTGACCTACTTTCCAGTGGTGAGCGATCATTCGGTTTTTTCCAATGATATATAGTAAATCATAATGGTTTATAGGATTGGAGGTCAAGATTATCACACACAATTAGGGTTAATTATTCCCCACTTCATAAATCTATTATAGATTTTATAAACTTTCAGGAATCCTTCCAAAATCCCATGTGTCTGAATAGTTACACCTATTCCAATTATCATATTGATAAAATGATTTTGATGTGAAACTCTATATGCTTTATAGGTTCCCAATATTTTCATTATAACATCATGATGCTTTAGATTAAATCTAATTAGTTAAGACCTGTGGAGTTTGTTTACATTTAGGGATTCAGTTGGTGCTTTGGAGTTGGGATTGACCCAAAAATAGGCATCCAACATATACTATGAAAATAGGAATCGATAACCAAATAGTTACATTTAATTTGTAAGGGATATGATAAATTGTGTTAAAACCTTTAAGACATGTCATATATATCATAATACGAACACAAATCAAAGAACATGTAGTTTTATTTAAGTGGTTATTATCACAAATAGAAATGGAATCCCATAATGGAGGCACATTTTATTATATTGATTTAATGGTCAAAATTTATCAATAATACCACTTGAGTAATTATCATTGTATAAAATAAGAGATAATATAATATTATTTGCATCACATGAGATCCCACCAATAGATTTGAATGTGGGAATTACACTTGAGAATCCCTAAGGGTATTTCTATTCTATTATAGTGGTAACATTAGGGAATAAGGAAGAGATTATTAATAATCTTCCCTAAGATACAGGACCTAATAAGTGGGTATGGTGAGATTGTGCATTAGGATTTCATGTGGAGTATCTCAAATAAATGGTGTTGTAGGAATCCATAAGGATTATCTCAACACAATTATGTTTTAGGATAACCATGAATATTATCTGGAAAATATTGTAAATGATGGTTTGTTTGGGGATTACACAGAAGAGGTTTCCCATGTTTCTAGATCATGGAGGACTATCATAACTCATGTTGAATAATGAAAACCAAGAAGAAAATCTCAACTCATGCATAATTATATTTTTAGTTTGGGTGTACACCTTGGAGGATTCCTATTTATTATAATTGAAGATATGTTTCCCAACTAGAGGGGAATAGCGATAACCGTGATAAGAATCTAACCATAAAGGTAACTAATGCTTTGGATGGGGATTACATCTTGGATGATGCAAATGTATTTGAATGAATGATAATAATCTAAACTCATGTTGAATAATTATAACTGAGAGGTGAATCTCAACTGAATAGTAATTATAGATTGGGTTGGTGATTTCACAAAGGAGGATTCCCCTGTTTCTTGAACCCATAGTAGTATCTCAACTCATAGTGAATGATGAAATCTAGGAAGAGTATCTCAAATCAATGGTAATTATGGATTTTTTGATGGATTAAACTAAGAATGATTCTTGTGTTTTTGAAACCCAGAGTAGTATATCAAATCATGGTGAGTAATGTAAATCATTATGAGTATCTAAACATAATGGTAGTTGATGATATGGTCAATTCCTACACCCAAAATGATGCCCAATCATGATTTCTTCCACCTTTTTCTGGTAAAAATATTAGGAAATTTGATTTTTATCATTGGGTTTTTCACATATAATAAGGTATAAACATAGGGAAGTATCTCAACTCTACAAGAGTGGTGAATGAATGGATTCCCAGATATGAGGCTTGGGTGAATCAGTTCTCATCCCAAGTGATTTTTGATGAGGATTATTAATCATATTGGGGGATAGAAAAAGTGCATAGCCTTATTGAGGGTTAACATAAGAGGATTTTTAAAGATTATAGTCCTTATGTTAATGGCTTAGTTGGGAAACCTATGTTGAATGGTCTCCTAAGTATAGATCCATGGGATAATTATCACTCGTGTAAGGTGGGTCACCCATGTAGGTTTCCTAAGTGGGTTCCATTGGAGAATGGAATCCTAATTAATTTGTGTCACCCAAGTGGGTGACATGGGTGAATGGTATACCATGTATGATGGGTCACTATTGTGGGTCTCTTAAGTCAGTTCCTTGGGTTATGGGTCACCCATGAAAGGTGGTTCTCCCATGATGGTCACCCAAGTGGGTTCCATGGGGGAAGTGTCACCCAAGCGGGGTCCCTTGGGGAAAGGGTCTCCAATGTAAGGTGGGTTTACCTAGTAGAGAGGGATCCCAAGTGAGGGTTCACCCGTGTGGGTCACCCATTTTATTGGTTCTCTCAAGTGAGGTCTCTCCCAACTGGGATACAGATGTAGGGGCTTTCCCATGTGGTTAGTTAGAAAAAGTGTTGGGTTAACCATGTATTTATTCCATGTGGGTAAACAATAGTAGCCTCTTCTTACCCTGGGTGGGCCTTAATAGTTTACCCTTGTAATTCGATATTACATTTTAGAATATGTTTAGAAATCACTACTATTACCATGTTTGTGCACAACCTTTTTTAAGTTCTCTATGAAAATTATTGGGTATAGTAAAATTTATAGATGAAATGACTGAACTAGATGAGAGAGTTATGTGAAGGAGATATTTGAATATATTAGAAAATTTGGGAGAGATATCTTCATGATGGAGCTACATGAATGTCTAATGAGATATTAGTGAGTGAGCAGCATAAGCGAATGGAATGAGAACACAATTTTCATTATAAAAAATACCTGACTTATAAAAACCACAATTTTTGACTTATAAAACCTTTTTGTCTTTGTGACTAGTCAATAAAAAGTCCAAAAAGTTAAATACACCTCTTGATATTATGTAAACACCCAAACATGATGATATATGATACCGAAAAGTTTCAAGATAACCCTAAAAAATAATTTTTCAGGAATCACAAACTCTTTATCAATAATTTTCATAATCCATATCCTACTCTTATAGGGAGTACTGAACTGTCACACCACTAGGTTGGGTTTTTTAGGAATCTATATCTCCAAGTGTGAGATTTCTCTTATTTTACATGGACATCAAAATATCTTATTCTTTCTCGATAGGGAAAACATTCTATAAAAAATAATTATGCGTTGTTTAATTGAGGAATGCATCATGGGTCATGTAGAGATGTTCTTGGAATGAATTTTCCAATCCCATCCAAATTCCCCCCAACCATAGAATTATATTTTTTTAGTCTTAAATTTAATTGGGTTTTAAGGTAAATGTATGGAACATCCAGGAATTCCTAAATAATTTGGTCGGAATTGGAGCGATCTCAATATAGAGAAGATGATTTTAAAAAGAGGATTAAACATAGGTATTTTTAATGTACGAAGATAAGAATATCGACCCCCATGATTTTGGATACTATGAGAAACAATTCAATAATGGATTTTAAGTTTCCAAGAGTGGAAATATCAATTAAATTTTCAAGTATCCTTAATCAAGAAGGGAATAAATTCAATGAAGGGAAAAAGGGAGTGTAATGAAAGATGATTTGTATATAGAAAACTGAGTAGAGATATAGATATAACTATGTATCTAGTGAGGGTAAGAATTTATGCACACATTGTATTGATAATGGTAATCCTATTTAGTTCATGTTTAAACATAGAGGGATAACATTTTCCATACAGGATCTATGATAATGAACTATATGATGAAAGAATATAAATGGATATACATCATATTTAAGAGAGATAATATCATCATATTGTAACAGATTCTTGTTTTGGGACTCATGTTTCTATGGCGATCAATCATGGTTTTTACTCTCAAGATACCACATGAGGTAGGACTCACTAAGAAATTTAATTTTATTCTATATATAAAAAATATCATGTAGTTTTTTTGTCATGAAATTAGTAATTTTTACCCCTAGGATAGTTATTGAGGTGAAAATACATGCTCCAGATATTTACTATGTCAATGGAACTAGAATGTATCATTCTTTTTTAAAGGGCCCAATGATGGTCTCTAACAGATATATTTGGTTTTAATTTTCTCTTTATCGTATTACTAATCCAATAATGGGGAGGCCTAGTAAGAATGATCTCAGATTTTAGTCAGGAAACCCTTATTTAGTTTTCAACTAAACAAATTTTATGCATTTCCCTTCGATTTCAATTGATAATGTTTTTCTTAGTATATTAGGGTTTTAATCCAAATGATATTGGACTTGAATATTGTAAAAGATTCCATTTTTGGGATTTTAACATTTTGATTATGATGTCTATTTCTATTAAGAGTTTATGGTATTTCAATCTAGTATAATGTAGATAGTATTTATAGTACTAAAATTTGTACAAAATGTGAATAGGTTTCATAGGGGCATGGGAAGAGAAAACTTGACATGAATTGAGTACCCAACATCATGATTGAAGAAAATTTTAGGAGACACACTAAATAATAAGATACAACCCAAATATAAAATGTCATGGTGTTGCATTGAATGTGTTAAAAATTCATGAATGCATAACATTGAGTATATTTCAATAAACTTTAACATTTGGTATATTGTAAGTGTAAATAATAATAAATAAATTCCTAAATAAACTATAAATGAAGGATGGATGGAGTAAAATTACAATTATTAAGGGAACAAACAAATTCCATTCTCAGTGATGGGATGACACATGTGGTTCGGGTGGAATTTTACTCCAAGACCAATGACTTCCAATAAGGTCACTTTATTGGATCAGGGGAAATATTTATTATTCACTATCAAGTACAAGAGTGTTCATAACATATCAATCAACCCTTGTTACAAATATTACCACACCGGGTTAAACCAAGAGAATTAATCAACTAAAGGTTATGGGTTTCCAAGAGGAGTATCTCGAATCAATTAATTAGTCGGTTTTCAATAAAACATGAGAGATATGTAGTGTGTTCATAGAGAATATAAATATTCAAGAAGGTTTTGGGAACCATAAAGGATACACCACTATTTATGGTGAACATTTGTGGGAAGAGGAATAAATCCATAAATTCATGAGTATACTAGATCATAAGTGGCTGGTTTACCAAGAAGGAAGAGGTAATATTTGTGATAATTAAAAGATACCATTGTTATAGATTATGATCACTTATTAAAGGAATGGAAGATGTTATCAGATTATAACTAGATCAGCGGTCCAGTGAGTATAAACAATTTTTTTAGAATCACATAATGGTGGGACCTATATGATTTATTTCATATTTATTCAAAATTTTAATTGTGAAAAAAATGGAATGACATATCCATCGAGGAAATGGTTTTTTCATAGTCATGTCCTAATAAATTTTCTACCAGAAAATCCTTTATGAGTCTTCTGATGTTTTGTTTAATGTCATTCATTTAGGACGATTAATTGATAAAATGATAATATCATATAGTTTTTACAAAATGATTCTATTTTCCCTGGGATAAAAAATTATGGAATCACTACATATATCATCAGAACTAAAATCAAGACACAACTAGTTATATGTACTAGAGGGTCCCCTGCATAGAATTTACACATATTAATTGGAAGTGTAATTATATTACAATCATGGGTCTAGAAATAACATAACTCAAATTATAATCTTAATTTTAGATCAAGTTTGTACCCCAAATGGGGGAGGCAAGTTCATATTTTGAGAAAGATGACTGTGGTTAGGTCCATGGTAGAGTAACTAGATGTCTCCATGTATACTGTTATGATAGAAATCATGCAAGGGAATAGTTATTGAGAATAATAATAATGAAAACAGATCAAAATCATTTTTAATGAATATGGGAATTAATGTTCAAAGTAAATGGATGATTATGTGCCATGGACTTTTACACTTATCAATATACCATGTAGATGAGAAACATTCCACATGGACTGGGCCAATATGAGTAGTTTAAGGTCAAACATGTTGGGTTAAATTTTCTAGGATTTTTCATAGCGTAACATAAAATAAAAAATTATAATAACCATCATAAAACAATAATATCACATGATTCATTTTGTTTAAAAAATAGGGAAATAAAGGATTAGATAATTTATTTTATGATGTCCATCATAGATTTATTATGAAATGAATCACAATATTTGTTATCTTTTTGTGGAGATATTATCAAATTTTTTTTCATGTGACCTGGATGATGGAACTATGTAGTTTAAGGTCTTAGAACCTATACGTGTTCTTGGAAATTTATTTTCATGCATCTCATAATTAGTTCCATATATTTGAATATAATGAATCTTAATCATGCTATTCAGAGTGACCCTCTAGGCCTTGTATGATTACATGTTTGCAGATTAGTATTATAAAAAAGATAAAACATAGAAAATCATTTAAACCTCATGAAAAATTCTGATAAATACCATGAGGTGGAATTTTGATTTCAATGTAAACATGAATATCCATATGGACTCAGATCTTATGGGGGAAATGGTTAAATGTGAGGAAAATCCCTAGATGTTCCTAAAATAGAAGATCCAAGAATCACTAAGTATCTCATATTATAGTAATCAATACAAATATGGTTATATAATAGTATTTGGTGGGAAAATGGAACTAGGAGTGGGGGACCTCTATGGTGTGGGACACAAAACACACATTTTTTATGTTATATGATACAGATCCTAACATTGGCTTTTATCTTTGTACAATAAGGAATTTGGAAAAAAATTTAATTTTATACTGTGGGGGCTAATTTATGCATGATTCGACATTTTGTGACATGAAGAAGGTGAAATGATGCGATGATTGTGAAATAAATCCTTAAAAAGAACAATAAATTTACTGGGGGTGTCTTAATATAGATATGTTTCTCAAACCTATATATTTTTATGGATAATTGGCCATATACAGGGATATCATGCATATATATGACTCATATGTAATGAATATGGGTCTCAAGGACTAAACCATCCTATATAGTTTATGTTCATGTAGTGTTGACCAAATAATTATGTAGTTTATACTCACATTATATGAAGAAACCTTATAAAAAACAATGGAGTGTGATTAAATAAAAAATAGAAACTTTTTTTATCCATTTGACCATAGGAAAAATTATTGACGTAAATAATGTCTAAATATTTACTATTCGATGACTAGAGACTTGAAGGTATAGAATGTCCATTAGTAATGATGCGAGTCTGATTCCACAATTAGTAATATTAAAATCGTGGGAGTAGGATAATTGTTACCACACTCTGTCCAAGCATATCACAAGGGGTTCAGGTGGACCATTCTAGCATACTAAAAAATCATTTAAGGGTTACTTCATAGGATTAGTGTAAAAATGTGTTATTGAATATAATATCCTAGTATAGTCTCTTTAGATCAAAATGTTCCTACCAATAGTTATACGTTGCAATATAGAACCAAGTAGACTAATCATATTAAGGAATTTAGTTCATTAAATCATAAAAATGTATCATTTTATTTGTTCTAATAAATGGGGGTTGAAATGGTTTCTGAAAATTCCATGGTTATAAAATCATTATCTAAACATGATATTTAGGTAGGAGTAATGAAACATGACTAAAGTGAATATTCATTTAATACTCCCAAAGAATAGAGATGGAACTCAAGATGTATTTGGGTAACCTTATATATTAATTAATAGAGTTTTTGAGTGAATTATTTGAGTAGTATATGGTTATATAATTTTTACAATGCAATCAAAAATTTATGGTCATGTGTCTAAGAACAAATGTAACATATTTTTGCTTCATGAATGTATGATGTTGGTGTATTGCTGTTTAGGTTCATATGACTAGGACCCGTGGTGATAGTGTAATTTATTCACCCTTATGTTATAATGAACTCGATGTGAATGAAGGCCTTGGGGAGGAATAAAAATAGAATAAATAATCACCAATGGGGAATAATATTTGTTTTTTACCGAGATATAAGGTTTATGAATCACTATATATCCCATAAAATATGGAATAAAGCTGTATGTAGTGTTAAAAAGGGGTGTGGATGGAGACTGGATCTAAAGGGAGGTCCTCTCATGTGTTGGTCAAATCATTGTGTATATTTAAATCATGTGATAGGGATGTGAACCATTATGTTTAACATATTATGGAAATGAGATAGGAAAATAAGATTAATGTCATATAGTGAGGATAAGGAACTATAATATATAACATCTTCCAAAAAGGAATTTGTCTTAGTGTTTACTATCATACTACAATGATGAGCACAAAATAAAATTTAATTTCATGTATCATAGAAAATGGGGTCTTTTACTTTTTGGTCATATGACTAGGAACATTATTTTCTAATTTTAGGGATATAGAACTAAGGCATATGGTAATAGAACACATTAGGAATAGTGCTCTTCTAGTTGAGTGAGAATAACTCCCATGTATGTGGAATAAAAATCCGAATTTCCTAATTTTATAAGGGAAGTTTCTACATTATTCTAGATCCAATCATTAAATAAAAATAATTATTTAATTATATGTCATAAAATTTGGCGGTTGGGATAATTTTTTGAATAATCTTTTATGACTACGTATATAGGTTTGTTGACCATTAAAAGTTTAAAAATGATGTGCTTCAGTGAATATGTGAGTTATAAATCTACATCCTTAGACATAAAAGAATTTTATTCAAATTTTATATCTCTAAGATATGGGTTATACAAATACTATGATACACATTTTATATTCTTATAAGGATTTCAACTTGTCTAGAAAAGAAATATTTGTGTCATTGGATCCAATACCCCAGTGTCTATATTATTTGAAGCCAATCTTTAAATCCAAATCACCTCTTGACTGTATATCCAAACAATCAATTGTATGTGATGTATTTTGTATGTTCTATCAGATCAACCTCTTCATGTATGATAATACATTTGATCTGGATAAAATCATTTTCCATTGAATGTTAATAATAGTTGGGGACTATTTCTATTTGGATGGAGTAAACATTCTTTTTTATCATCAATATATAGATTCCAATACATTCTCTACATTCTATTAAATACTCTCCATTTGATTAGAAAAAATGGATGAATTTGGGATCTATATGGAAGTTCCTTGATCCTTATCAATTTATGGGTAGAATATGAAGCATTATAATCCTTAGATGTTGATGATATATAACCTATATTGGGTAACATTTACTATCCTATAAATAATGTGAAAACTTATAGGGTCAAATATAATTCCAAAATAACCTGATGATGAGATGTAAAATTTGTAAGTTCCACCAATATAGTGGGATGGGGGACCTTGAAATATTAAAATTCTCCTAGGCCTTGTGGGTTAGGGTGAGGAGGAACAAGTTACTAAATTCACTCGATGAGGGGGGAGATGATTTTAAAAATATGCCGAGACCTATCAGATGAAGTACTTCCCTACATGAAGGTCCTTTGTAAAAGGGTTCCATTATTACATCATGGGTAAAAGGTCCATATAGCATCATCATAATTAATTCACACAAATACTCATTTTATTTCCCCAACTAAGTGATATGCTACATGATAAATATATTTGTATCATCATCACGGTGCTAGAATATATAATAATTTGATAAAATGTTCCGTTTTTAATGGTAGGATGGGTGGATGAGTATGGGAGTCTCATATTAGAACCCATATATTGGGTCTTATGTCGACATTGGGCATATGACCCATCAATATTGCACTCTATAGCCAAAACTGAGGCAATAACACCTTCTATAGAGGCTTCAAAGGTATCATGAATCCCTCATTAACCAATTCTTTTTGAAGAGGATGGAGCAAGATGTTGGGGCTCAATGTATTATAGGAATTTAAAATCATCCACTTTAAGAGTGGGATCATCAAAAATTGGTGAAAATTCCTGATACATGGTTAATACTATGTTGATCAAGATGTAGGTGAATTGAATATACTATTTAGTTGAATATCATACATGGTGGTCCAGTTCCCACTATACCATTTGGTTGGATGGATAATGTTGAACCATTAACTGGGAAGATGCTAATTGGCTCATATTATTGGATAGTTCCCACTGGACTATTGAGTTTGATAACACCTTTTGACCAATTATATTTGTCAGAAACCATGATAACATTTGGTGGGATGGTCCCAATGACCATTTTTATTCTTCCTTGGAGATACTGAATGAAACATATGGTGCATTTTCCTTTATATTTCTTATCATCATCTAGAAACATGATTTCTATATGCATGACCAGGTTACCGTAGAAGATGTGACTTATAAGGGAACCTGATCATTACAGAAGGTATAAATTTTGTACTTCCATATTTTAAGGATGTGTAGCCTATCTCTTTTTGGATTTTGAGAAATAAGAGTTTATTTAACATTAGTAGTATTCCATATCAATATTATTTTTTCATTATTATATTTGTCTATATTTTTGTGAATAGAATTTTCTATAATTTGTTTTATTTTCATGAGAACTAAGTAACCAATGGGGTGTTTCAAATTAATAAGTGTAGATAAAAACTCAGTATAATGTTTTCATATATAGATCTCTTGTAGATGTTCATACAGAATATGTGTTTCTATGATATATATCATCCCTCCCAACTTATAATATAATCCATGTCTTCCCCATTTTCATACTTCTTGAAAATGGAAAAGTCAATGATGGTGATCATCCTCAACAAAGAGATTAATTGGAAAAGGAAATTATGATGGGGATTTTACTAGCATGATATATACCATGATATAAGGTTAATATACCTAGAAATGGAAGGAAATCCTGTGGTATGAATAAATTATCTGTTCTTGAAAGCCTCTTATTATTATGGGGTTCCCCAAAATGGGTCTCACTAGGAAGAGAAATGGGTGAGATGATGTTCAGGATCAACCATTCCATTATATGTTGATACATTTGGGTTCCTGATGTTCAGAGGGAGAGGAGATGAATAAACCCAATAATAATGATAATTCCTCTCTAGTTTTACAAGTTTATGTCATACTTTATGTGAATTAATATGATAAATGTGGAAATAAAACAATTTATATGATACCCATATTATAGATAACGTTGTAGGAGTTTATAAAACTAGTAGTTTTTGTCTTCCAAAATGTGGTAACACTTGGCAGTCATTTTTCAAAGTAGTTTAATAAGAAAATTGATGTATTCAACAATCTATGTGGTGGCTTGACTGTTCCATTATGTTTTTAGAAGCCTTCTCTCTATGAAGATGTTTAGATTAAGGTTTCATAATAAATAAATCTCATGATTTTTTAACAAATGATTTTCATAACCTAAGAAACTCATCCATAACCTACCAATGTTATATAATTATGACATCGAACTGAGAATTCTTATCTTTTGTTGAAATGGTATCACCATGGTCAAGCATTGGGTGGGTAGTGAATGTGGATAGATCTATCACCTTATCAACAATATAAATGTTTTGATCCTTAACTATTCCATCCATGATTATATTCACTAATGTGAAACATGTGGGAGGAATTAGATATTCCTTATGGGTATGAATATCTATGATCTATGTATATTCTTTTCCAATAGATAATATTATAGAATTCAAGGGGATTGTAAATGATAAAAATGGAACAAGCCTTAGTGGATTTGGTTTTCCCTAGTATTCTCCTTTCACCATGGATAGATGGGAATATGATTCAATATATTAGCTATTGGTAATCAAGAATAATCCTCTACCGATTGTTGGGATTTGTAGATGGGACTCATAGGTTTTGAAAGTAGCATAGGTATAGATCATCCCAAGATTTGTAGTGGGTTGATTCCCATGGAATTTTCTCTATCTAGATTACTATATTTGGATAATTAGGATAGTAACTATTTATTTTTTTTAAGAATTGGTGTCACACATATATTACTATGGCCATGGTAGATATAGGTTCTCATAGTGGTCTTCTACATTTTATCTTTGATGTGGTGGATTTAGTCATCTAACTCCCCATGATATGGAAGGAATGATAATCTATTCTCTAGGTATATGATCTAAAAACTATGGGATTTGGCCTCAGATGCTGCTTGCTTCCACGAATCCCATAGTTGATAATAAATATTACAAGGCTTCATTCTAGGGATACATTAATGAGCTAATTCTAATGATGGTATGGAGCCATTGAAATGATACCGCCATACAAGGGAATTCCCCATCTTGAATTGGTGGTTCTACATTGATGAAATTTTACATTGAGGTCGTGAGGCCTTACCCTACATGGTAGTCAAGGCATATATCTGGAATGTCTTCTATTTGAGAGAAATGTCTTGAGTATTCATTTGAGTATTACAATCATGATGAATTGTTTTTGAATTTATTAGCACATCAAGTAATACCATTTTCATTGTATGAAATCATGAATTACATGAAAGGAAATCATAAATAGGTAACCAATCACTATATCATCACAAATAAGAGTGTATGGATAATTGATCACATTAAAAGTTAAATGTTTCATTTTGGGCCACTATCTTCTTTGAGAATGACCTAACATCCGATTTTAAAAGACTAGAACAGTTAAATGATTCATTTCAGGTTAACCATTTTTTTCACACCCCATTTCTAGGAGGTTCTAAATGGGTTGTATTCTAGGAACCTAAAACACCCAATGTTTTAAAATTCATTGATGTAGAATCCTGAGTTTTTGGACCAAATGAGATTCTCCAAAAGAACATGAATTTTCTATTTAGTGGATGGAATGAATTGTAAAACTATTTTTTAAAAGGAAATTATGAGAGTTAGAAAGCTCAAATATATTGTCTTTAGAATTGGTTTAATGCCCCAGAGGAGTCTATTATTTTATGTCAATTTTCTAAAGAATTAGACACCAACACCCCAAATATAGAGAAGGGTGACTGAGACTCATTGTATGTCTGAAACCATGTGGCTTATCTAGTAGAGTTGGAGGTCTTGCATGGTTTTTTCTAATAGTCCGGTGGGATATTCATGGATGTGAACCTAATTATTGTTTCATGAATGGTTGAATTTTCATGAACAACACAGTTATCCAAACCAATAATCCAACTAGTATTGGAGTGTTCCTTGGGCAGTGACGGAACGCCGGTTGACACACAGTTTGGAAAACCATGCAGCCAAACTATACAAATCATTAAAGGGGGTGAAATTTCCATTTCCCATACTACCATTATTTCCTTTCTAATTATATTCTTCTCCTCTTTCCCACTCACAAAAAGCCACCATGGGATCCACTCCCCTCCTCTCTTAAGTATGGAGATATCTAATCCATTCCATGTACATTTAGAGCACTGTTAGGTGTGTTAAATAGCCCTAAGAAATTTTATGACTCCTCCATCTTCATTTTAATTTTTTTTATTTCTTTCTATTGTTCAATCTTTGTGTGACATAATTTACCATGGTTTTATGGTGTTATTTTATTTCATAGATTTTCCCAAATATGATCGATTCGAGCCTCGATGTTGGATTGGATGAGAATCCTAAGCCTAAGGTTGGTGATCTATAGAATTTTACATAATTTATTCCTCATTTATAAATTTCTCTATTATTTTATAGGCATAATTATTTATACATTTCCCCTAAAATATGAAATTAATTATGTGAGACCTAATACCTTAAATTAAATATCCATCATTTCATAAAATTAAGAAGGATGGAGGTTATGAACTCAACCATAACCACACCTTTTGGGAGGTTTGTATTCATCACACAAAGGGAACTATCTTTGTTTGGATTATATCATGACCACCTATTGGGTGTGTGAATTTATACACCTTAAATACGACTGTTGTATTTTTCGTGAATCTCCTTTTCAGTGTGTTAAATTATTATTCCTTCTTGTGATACTTAATTTGGGGTCAATTTTTTTTAATGTCTATGTCTTTTTTATAATGAACCCCTCATTGAGGTGTGATATATTGTAATCTAAAAATTATGTGTCAATTTTGTTTTATTTTTCTCTTGGATTTGTGGCATTCATTGTACATGGAACTCGTTCTTTAACTAGGCGATGATAGTGGAATTTTTATGTTTTTTACTCTTTAACTAGTTTGTAATGAGATGTGATTTGGGATTATTATGGACACAAACTTCTCTATTATTTATTATCACATGGTAATAGTGGCATGCATGATCACATGAAATATTTCTAAATGATAAATAATCACATTAAAAGAATCTAATGTGCCTTGAGTGATGTCTATTTTCTATGTACAGAACATTATAAAAATTGATCATAGAGAAAATAGACTACCCTATACTGATTAATTAAAAAGGGACCTCAGGTAGGGTTGTTAGACATTGCTTATTAAACCCCCTTGGCCGAGGATGTTGGAATAGAGTCCACATCACTTTGGTTATTAGGAATAATTTGCCACACCCCCTTGATTAATAGGTTGGGAATTTTCATCATTATTATTATTAATGATACTCGGCATTGAGACCTTTAATTTTTCCAATCCATAAGCATGAAGATATTTATTTACTCTAATGAGTTATTATTATTATTATTATTATTATGCATGGACGCTTGAGTTATGCCTCAGGTCCTGGATAACAATACATATCCTTATATAACACTATAAATTTCACTACATTTATAGTTTATACACGCAGAAACATACAGAAACAGAAAAATATATATATTTATGTATATGTATTTCTATATATTTATGCTTGAAGCCATTCTAGATTATACAAATGTTTGTACGGTTAGTTAGGTGTCCTTGAAGAACTTGGTATTGACTTTTTATGTATATGCGATTATTTATATATTGTATATTTATTATCCCAACACATATCTATATTTATTTTCAATGACTAGATTCTACATTAGACATTATTGGTTGTGGCCTATTGAGTATGTCTCACACCCTTCTTGGACCGCCATTACTCTAGGTTACCTGAATAGTTCTCATTTTTTTTATTTTCATGGATTATTTTTTGTGATGTTCGTTGTATATAGGATATTTGGAGAACATGATCGAGCTAGTACTCAGGATCCCCATAGTGATATCCCTTAGGAATTTGTTTTAATTTTTCATTTATTTTATCACCATTACCAGTTTTATGTTTACTACATTGGATTTTGAACAATATCATTGACATGAATGCATGGTAATATTTGGAATTGGTCAGGTTTATACAATCTATTATATTGTTCCAATACTTTTCATTTATTATTACTGCTTATGCTATTTTATATTGATTCTTTATTATTACACCACTATTCCACTCTGATAAAGAGTGTATATTCTCCCCACCACACCACCATTGGACCATCACTCCTAGTCAGAAGTGTATGGAATATGGGGTGGCTAGTGGATTCTTTTTTAATTGGAGTAGGACGTTATAAAGTGGTATCATTTCCTATTTTTGTTTGTCTTAATTTTTTTGGTTGGTAGATATGAGATGTGGAATTTATCAACACTTAGTAAATGTCTATGTATGGGATTGATCAACCCACACAAGGGGGAAAAGTCCAAGAGTCCATGTGTGGATGATTTTTGGTGCAATTAATTTTTTTAGTTTATTATGATTTATCCTTCAGTGATTAGTATCAATTCCACTGCTTATAGATTTATGATATTACAATATTTACCCATAGCATAGTATGGAAAAGATGTGTCATTATATGCATCATTATAGGATCATATAGATCACATAACATATATATTCCATTACATGTATATTTCTTTGCTAGGATGTTTGAGATTTATTGTAGTACCACATGTGATTATTATCATGCCTTTGATATACCATGTTTGGTATTTTAGTAACATGCTTATTTTTTCCTAATAATAAATTTCATTAGTATGTTTTTTATATAACATGATTTGTGAGTTATTTAGTATATATTACCATGAAGTATGTTTGTATGATTTTTTTTATTGTTACCATGTTTAATTGAAGACTAAGAATAGATGTTTACATGATCATGTGGTAGAATGAGATAATTATTTTACTCTTAAATGGTTATTTAACATGTTTCTCATAAATTTGAATCAACCAATGGTTGTTTAAATAAAACATCTCCCTCAACCTAAGAGGTGTTTTAATAAATAGATTGATGGTGGAATTTTATTTAACCGACCAATTTGGAAGTGTTCTACCCATGAAACATAAGTTACATGGTGTAAAACATTTATGGTTGTGATTAAATGTGAAACCAATATTAATTAATAGTCAATTGACATAATATGACTTTTGGATAATTATTTTTTTGGGCTATCTAATACTAGGATTCATAGGGACTATAATCCAATGGATAGTATCAACGATGTATAATTTTACTAGTTAAACGTTTGGGAATACTGATTTGATACATGTTCTAACTGCTGGGTTGTTAAATGGTACAAAAAATGGATGAGTTTGGTGATAATTTTTTGAGCCGTGAGGTTCTATGAATTTCTCATTGGTCATCTACGAGGAAGAGTATCCAACACATTAAAGGAAACCAGGAACATCTCAATGCTTATTATGACGTTACGAAGAGGACTGTCTATTTTGATATGATGGTAAGTTGTTTTGGATTGTACAAAACATTATATGTCACTTGTGGACATAAAATTGGATGAGTGTCATGCATGAATCTAAACAAGATCTATCAAACTATGCTTGTATGCATCTAGTCTATATCGCTTTTGGTTTAATTCTTTCTAAAACCATAGTGTCTATTTGTGGGACCTTTGTCTAGGTATTGATGGAGAATGAATTGTGTGATGATTTCCCTTTTTTGATAAATCAAATGATAAGTAATCTCTTAAGGTTGGGAGAATCACCTAAATTTGGTTAAAATTTATCCTTAAAAGGCGAAAAACAAAACTATGGAGGAGCTTATAGAAATGGTCAGTGTTTCTTAGAAATTATTGTGAGGACATTAAAATTTCAAAGGTGTTAATGCCTATGAGGCAACATGATAATTATATTGTTGTAATTATTACAAATCTTTGTAAAAACCATTGTTCATTGATAGGATCAGATTTTTATGGTTGGATTATCATGTGATTCTTCAATTGATAATTGTATGTGGGTCAGGTAATGATAACATATGAGTAGTTACAACTGATATTCATTATGAAAATTCATATATTTAGATTTTTAATTCCTTTCTCGGATACTTTTGTGTATGGTTGGTTTGAAACATTATCAATAACATCATATTGGTATTGAAGAGTGTGTATAAAGTCTTCTTGGAAATTCATACTGTTATCTTTATATTCCCCTATATTAGTGATGATCATGTCTCCTATATTGCAATCATTCAAGATACACTAAGAGAGTGTCAATTATAAACTAAACTAAAAGTTTAAAATTCCCTACTATTTTGATAAATAGATTTTATGGGAGTTATAGTTATAAAGAGTGGAATGTTATTAGTTATGGTTATTATAGATTAATACCTGAGTTCTATATAGGAATTCCCTAGATGTAATCGTGGAAACTATATGGATTTGGGACATTAATATCATTGGGATCAGTCAATGTTATGATATGTGGACGTTTTAACATTATATTGATGGATACTTATAAATAACGGATTATGGAATACCTTGGATGAGCTCCTTGAACTCTATTTGATGTTTCTAAGGTTACCATGAACTTTAGTTGGGATCAAATAAGATGTTTTATTGGAATCTATCAACATATCCTTGATTTAGTACATGCCATGTTTGTGTTGGGGCATGACAAAATAAATATATTTTTTTTCCAATATACATCATCGAAAGATTTGTATGTGCTCTAGTTGACATGATCAAAGTAGATGAGAGGTTCTTTCAGAGAAGAAAGTGTGTTTATAATTTTGATACTTTTGGATTCGAGGCCAAACAATTTTTAAGAATACTTAGGAATGGTGTGGATCATATATTTTTTTCCTTTTCTTTATTATATACAGTCATTAATGAACCATGTGATAGAACATCGTTAGTATGAGGTGAGTTCAATGTAAATTCTGATAAATGATTTTCATGGAACACTGGATTGATTAAGCTAATGACCATTCCTAGAGAACACCTGAACACTAAGAAAATGATTAAAAAGAATTCTCTAATGGTGGGAGTACCATGACTCAGTGTTGGTCATTCAACGTTAAAAACTATGATAGGGAGAACCATTGGGAATTTGAAGAAAGATAAAGTTGTGAGTTCCTTTTTTTGAGATAAAAGATCATGGGTAAATCACATCTTGATGTTCAATTCACAAGTTGGCATTGGATAGAGGTTCAATGTCTCATGTACTATATGCTTAATGCGATGATTTTGGGTGAGTTGGGTGTCTGGACATGCAAAATTCCCTTTGAATGAAACCACTCAAACTGAGTCAATTGAGTTATGATCTTGTTATTTTATTAAAGTCCCCTTAGGGATTACAAGTTTTAAGGTTGGGATATTATAGCATCCCAAATTATTGGACCGGATCAAATTCTCCACATGAGAATGGATTCTTAGTCTGGTGGACTAACAAAATCAAAAACTATGATTCATAATGAAATATTGAGAGTTAGAGTGATCCAATTTGTTTTTTAGAAATGGATTAAGGACCTAAAATTTCATCAGGTGTTCCGTCAAGTTTCATAAGTTTCATAACTGAAATCCTTATATCCAGAGAAAACTGACATGGGAACATGGTTTGTTTGAAACTGTTCATCCCTTTAGGAATAATAGTGTAGATTATCTAGTGGAGTTGGTCATTTTTCACTATTTTTTCTAACCTTACATGAGGAGCCACATGATAGTGTACCTGATTGTATATTCATTATAAAGGGATTTTGTAATGAATGTACAAGGTTTTCTAGACCGTGTGGCCATCCCATGTTAGATAGATCCTTAGTCAGTGTCCGAAGTATAGATTGTGCATGTTTTTTTCTATCCTTTCAACCAAATTGAGATCCAAATTAAAGGGGTTGTAATTCCCATCGTTTCCTTCTAGCAATTATTTATTTTCTCATATTCTTATTCTTCTCTTACCCATGCACCACAACCCACTATGGGATATCCTCTTCTCTACTCCAATTTGTGGAGTGATATCCTCTATTAGGTGACCAGTTTGAGTTCCATTAGTTCCATTGGATAGACTTACTTATGTATATGAATCCCCCTTATTACTTTAATCATTTGCCTCTCTATATCTTATGATATATTCATGTGAGCTAAATTTCATAGTTTTCAGGTTGTCTGAATGTTTCATTGATTTCCCTCAAACTGGATCAATTCAAACCCCAATAATGGATGGGTAGAGCATTGTACGCACAAGGTAGGTATTATATATATTTTCCCATTATTAAATCTCATCTATAATTTAATATTTTATTAGGAACTCCAGATTCTCAGTTAATTTCCACTAAAATATGAAATTATTTATCTTATACGTAATGCATTAAATTAAATAGTCACCGCACCATGAAATCAAATGTTAAGAAGTTATGAAATCAACCTAAACCACCCCTTTCAGGTGGGATCACTTAATATTTCAGACTATTATACTTATGTGCCTTATTCTAAGACAACCATTAGGGTTTGTTGTTGTAAATACCTATAGAAGAGTGGTTGGAATATACATGAATCTCTTATTTGGTGTGTTAAATTATTCTACCATATTATGATGCTTAATTTGACATCGATAAATTTTTAATGAAAATTTCATATTTTCTAGTAAAACACATATTCTAGGTTAATTTTCATCTATTATAATAAAGATGAGTTAAATTTTTTATGTATTTCTTGAAATTTTGGAATTTTTTTACAAGGCCCTCTTTCTTTATCCTGGATACGATAATGGTGCAATTATTTTGTAGCCTTTTTAATTTATTAATGATATTTCATGAGGAATTCATATGAACACAACCACCTTGTTATTTATGATCAAATGGTATTAGTGGCATGGATAAGCACATTTTCTATTTCTAAATGATAAATTAATCAAATTACAAGAATCCAATGCTCCTTGAGTGATGATGGTTTCTTCTTTATGGAAGGTTGGGATAAGGGTTCATAGAAAAATGAATCACCCAATATTTCATAACGATAAATGGGTTTGTGAGTAAGGTCATTTTCAATGACATGTCACAATCCATTGGTTGAGGATGTTGGCATAATTTTACAAAACATGTGTTTATGGGCATGACATTCCATGCCCCCCTTGATTATGAGGTTGGGCATGTCCCTCCTCATTATTATACATGATACTTGTCAAGGAGGCCTATATTGATTCTAATCCATGTGTATGAAGAACCTTATTTAATATTATGTTTTATTATTATTATTATCAATAATTATAGGCATGGACGCCTGAGTTACAACTTAGATCCTTGCTAATAGCACATATTCACACACACACACATATATATATATATATGCCTATATATGTCACTATGAAAATAGTGCATATATATTTATGCACCTATCACTATATATATATATATATAATCAGAGACATTTCATCTTAGAATGATGTAGGTATGGCCAACAATATGTCCTTGAGGATACTGAGTCCGACTTGGGGCATCAATTTATTTATTTATCTGTTGTCTATTTATTATCTCTACACAATTCTATATTTATATTCCTTGACTGGATCATGATTTAGAATCCTTTGGTAGGTGATAATTAGTATATCTCACTCACATATTGGGCCTCCATTACTCTGTGGTACCTAAGAAAATCTCATGTTTTCAGGTTCATGGTTTACTTGTTGTGTTATTTATTTTACTTTAAAGATTAGGAGAACATTACTGTTCTAGTAATCAAGATTCTTGTGGAGAATGAAATTGGGGAATTTTATTCCATATCTTTGTTCATTTATTCTATACACATTACCTAATATATGATTCATACTTTGGATTTTGTATCATCATGTTGATATGAATGAATGGTTATTTATTTCATTGGACATGTGTTTTCAATATATTATATTATTTAGCTTCTTTCAATTTATTGTTACTGATTATGATGTTGTATATTGAATCTTAATTATTTTACAGTTTTTATACTCTATTAATCAGGGAATAGTCTCCTCACCATACCCCCATTGGACCATTGTTTCTAGTCATCAACCTCTGGTATACAATGAGGTGCACTTGAGGCCTTGTGGTGACTGGTCCAACTGCAGGTTTTAAAGTTACTCAAGCTAGGACATCACATGTGACGAGTCAAGGACCTCCTTTACATGGGTGTCATTTCATTCGATGTTTTACAATGATTTTTTTGAACACCCATTATCCTAGAGTATAAGAGGTCGGGCTCATTGCACTTGTTTAGGAATAACAATTATATATTATGGGATCCTCTTTAGATTTAATACAAGTTCAATAATCCATTAGAAATCCCAAGCATCATACTGGTTACCCTTTTCCAAAAATTAGATTGAGACCATGTGTTTGATGTTAAAATCCATTGGATTTTGAGGTTACCCATACTTATCATACTAATTATATATTCATTTCCCTAAAGCTGACTAGTTGGGCCCTCTTGAATTTATTTCCATCCATATAAGCGATTGGGGATTTAGAGTTGGGATTGAAAATGAAATACGCTTCCAGCATATCCTGTGAAAATAGAAATCAATATAGACATCGTTTTGTTGAATGGGTAATGGTGAAAATTATTTTTTTTGAACCACAAATAAGAGTCTTATATATCATACAATGATCAAGAATCAGATACCATGTGGTTAATTTGAATAATCAGAGGTTGCAAATCAAAAGTAATCTAAAAATGGAAGCACTTATGTAATGTTTATGGAATGATCATCATAGATATATAAGACAATGTAAATCATTATTAGTCTGAAAAAAATCATATAAGATGGTCATTCAAATTCCATGATAGAGTTACAATATTTTTTAATGTTGGTCTTATGTATGAGATTCTCTAATGGTATTTGTACAATTTTAATGGGGAGACCATAAGTAGGAGGGTATTACACATGAAATTACTTTAGATACCTAACCTTTTTTAATGGAAAGGTGAGATTTTGTTTTTTTAATCCATGAGGAGTATCAAAACTGAATAGTGTTTTAGGATTCCCAGAGGAGTATGTCAATACAATGGTGTTTTATGATAACTAAGAGGTATGTCATGATATAATGTTAGGTTATGTTTTAATCGGGGCTAACACCTAGGAGGATTACCATGTTTCTATAACCAGGAGTAGATCATGAATCATTGAAAATAATATAATGTATAAAGTGCATCTAAACTCAATGTTAATTAATGGTTTGGTTGGGGATTACGCCAAGGAGGATCTTTATGTATTTGGAACCGAGAGAAGTATCTTAATCCATAGAGAATATCTATAAATATTTTTAGAATCTCAACTCAATGATTATAATTTTTTTTTGGGTCTTACACCATATATGATGCCCATATATTTGAAACCAATAATTTTATCTTGGCCCATATTGAATAATGATAAACATGTGGAGAATATCAAATCATTGGTCACTGATGATTGTTAGTATGGGAGAATGTATTGGAGTACATTAGGATGATAAATTTAAATTTATCATCACCAGAGTGACATAACATCATCATATCTAGAAATATTATCCCAAATAAAGGTCATATGATCACACATGAATTTATTTCAGCACAAAAATAAATAGAACTATTACCTCATTTAGATTGATGAAAGGATTGATTATTTCACCTCACCATCACTCTTTTTTTTAAGGATGTATGTTTTAACCCCTAAATAGCATCCACACATTCTTCAAGATCCCACACGAATTATGATTACCAAATTTTGGGTGCTATCATTGAGGTCTAATGAATTATTCAATTGCACAATGATCACCACAACTCCATTCATTTGATCTAGAAAGACATCATTAGATCAATTTGTTGTAAGGTGCCTTACACTCTCTTGGATGCATGTTGGATGTGAGTGGATATCGAATATTTGGGTGCTTTAATAGTCCCCAAATCATGAGCTCCACTTTGATTATAATGTTTAATTTAATCAACTATAGAGGGTTCCAGGCCCCTAAAGAAATAATTCCGTCTAAATAAGCAAAAATGAAACTTTTTGATGGCCTAACTTCATAATTAACATCATTTTTATTTTATCAAATACATTAATATATAATAAAGAAAATTGTGTAATAAAATAGGTTCATTAAATCGAATTTTAATTATTGGTAATATTAATCGAATAATTAATATTAAAACAATTTTTTTACACAATATGTTTCTGTGTATTCACATATTACCTTGTGAATAATTTTAATAAATGAAGTTAAATCCAATTGTTCTATAATTGAATAATAAATATATTTTGTTTTTGTAGATTATTTATCCTAGGACATATCTCAGACCCAGTGGTGGGTCCCACTTTGTCATATACTCATTTCAATCAGAATATGACAGACTCTTGAATTCGTTATTTTGTGTGACCCTATAGGAAAATTTATTGACAATAGTATATAATATTTATAGACAAATATAAGATTTTAGAAACCTATCAAGGCCTATATAGATATAAGGAAATTTCAAATCAATGACATCCATTCCTACAAGAATATAATGTGTAATATAATATCTTTTTCATGTGATGTATCATAAAGAAGGATGCACGAATTGTGTCATTATCCATTCATTCATTATCATTTGCTAATATAAATAGATGTACATACATTCTTCAACCATGTCCATGGATTTATTATAGGTACAACCATCATGATCCACTAGGCTTGGGATGTCACTTCATTTTGTATGCAACATGTTTTATCATGATTATTCAATCAATGTCATATCACCAATGAAACACCCAATGCAAGATACAATTATACAAATTCATTGACATTGGGTTTTTTAATAACATTAATGTAGGTGATAAAATATTATATATTAATAATAATCACAAGTTAGAAGGCCATTTTATGATATTTCATATAGTAACTACAAATGCCACCGGAAACTTGTGGTAATATTATTGGAATTTTAGTTATCATGATCTTCTATAGTTGAGATCATTGTGTTCTATATTCATGAGAAGAAGTCTCACTACTTATGATCCCCAATTAATAGATAGTCAAACAACATCTATGTCAGGTCAGTGTGATGTACTTATAGCATACGAAACATGATTAAGATTAATTTCATGGTATCTAGAGGTTTTAAATATATAATGGGAACTACTATAACATTTTTACATGACATGTAATATAAGGAAATTACCATTTAAATTTTGGATGAAAAAGTAAAAAAATAATGGTGGTAACTTTCCAACATGCATGACTCACTCTATTAATGATATGGTAATCGGAAATTACTATTTAGTTTGGTAAAGGTATGCAACTATTAACACAACCACATAAACAAGTTCTAATTTTCTATCAAACTTTGTTAGCACTCACATGATAATATCATGTTTCTGTTGTGTAATCGATTTAGAAATTATGCCTTCCACACCTCTGTGATGTGACTATTATGAAATCGAAAAACTCAACTCCATGAGTAATAAACATAATGAAATTTTTACATGATTATATCTCTTTTGGGTCATTATAAAACTAGTTTACCTTCATATCCATGTACCAAGAACATATCCCTTGTAATTTGTCATGTACATGTGGATAGTTGTGACTTTATCTTGGGAAGTTCTCCTTTTAATAAATTATATCTTCCTACCATAAAGTATATGTTGTTAATATCAGATCTAGTATAAAGCATGGAGTATGTTATTGATCCATCACAAAATTGTATGGAATTATACTCACTATATTAATATGAACAAATGTATCATACATTTCATCACGATATAATTTATTCTTTATGACATTGGAAACAATTCACTCTCAAATATTTCATACTCATATTTTGAAAAACAATGTCACCATATAAACATTTTTTTAGTATAAGAAACCCATCAGACTTATCTCAAAAGATATCATTAATTAAAAATTAGTTTTTTTATTAAGTAAATCATAGGATAGATAATTTCATTATGGTATTGACCAACAAAATTTTCAATAACTATCTTACGTATATTATAAATAATATTTAACTCGGAAACTAATGTGATTCTCCCAGTAACCTCTTATGCGCACATTGAAAAAATTCACTCTAAATGAATTTGTATGATCTTTTTTTATATCAAACCAAAACACATTATTAGTAACTTTTATACCTTATTGGCATTGTATAGTGTTACCAAACCTTTCTATTTGCGTCTTATAGAGTCCTTCCATTTCTGATAGTCATAATATCCAATGTATAATTCGAAAATAAAATAATGTAGCAACACAAAGTATAATTATAATGTATTAATAATAATGGATTGGTATTACCAATCGTTCTCTATTGGTACTAGTCCTATAAACCCCATGTATTGTCTCACACGAAAATGTCAATAAATATTCAAATTAATAAGCCATTCCAAATTTATTTTTCGAATCCATTATTCAATTTTAATTGATCCGATCAATCTTGTCCTATTTCCATTTACAACTTAACTGTAAAAATTAATTATTCTCCATGAATAATGTATCAATTTATTCAGTGAATTTAAAACAATTACCATGTATCTATCATTTCTACATAATATGTTTCTTTGGAATATACTTCTTCTGAAGATATTGTGTAACATATTCTTATACCATCCACTTCTGTATCAATAATATTGACTAAATCAAAGTAATTCCTTATCCTAGAATCTACAGTATAGATGTTGAATTGTTATGATAGAAATTTAGTCTATAAATTGGATATAAATTTTCTATATTTTGGGTTTAAATAATATACAATGTGATAATTAGGATGCTAATAGAGTTAAACTTTATGTTTCTGTTGATTCAAATTTTATTATATTCCAAACAGATTATTTTCATCTAAACACATGATAATTATAATAAAATGGAATCGTATCATACTATAACTAATATGATATGAAATTTTTATAATAATTAGAATATGATTATGGGATAGTAAAACTATTTGTGAATCATGTTGCTCAAAATAATCGAAGTTTCTATAATTTAAATTAAATTTAACCATGATGAACCTTCCACTTACATCATGACACTGATGTGTATAAGAAAATATGTATTTTGGAATTGATTGAAAATAAATTTTTATGATCACTATTTTCTTTTCAAACTCATCATTAATCATCCATTATAATATCATATAATATATATTTTTAATGAAATCTGAGGTTATGAATATGTAAAATATTAATTTTCTAATTGATTAATGCTTGTTCATAATGTTCATTAGAACACAAGCCCATGAAACTATATTATTTTAACCATGTGCATTTTATAATTCTATTTTACATTTAATAAAAATAGATAAGTGAATATTGTGATGTATATATACCCATAGATTAACATTGGAATAGTTCACTCTCTTTAAATAAACAAAATATGACATATTTATGGATTTTAATTTTTTTCTAAAGGACACTTATTCCAAAAAATAGAACACAATTCAAGAGTACCAAATTTATTTAATTCCTAATATTCTAAGTTCAATTAAGGTTATAACTTTGGGAACTACTTTTATTTTTTGGTGTAAAAATAATAATAATTCCACAACTGTGTATTAGAATCTCATATTTTTTTATTCATCAGTCATTTCTAATGAATCACTCATTAGTGAAGTATTAGTTTAGTAGTATATACGATTGAAATCATTATTTATAGAATGGAATAATCCATCCCTTTGTCTAATGGGTAAGTGATATCAATGTTTAGTTAATTCTTAATAAAATAACAATTATAATCATTAATCTTCGTAATTAGATGTTGCGTACTCACTGACATAAAAATCACACATTCTCAACCACTCTGATAATTAAAAATCCATTTACTAATGTTGTGTTTCATACGTAGTTACTATATTTTAATAATAATATTTGATCATCATATTTTATATAATATATAATAAGTAATATATAAAAATAACAAATACATTGATTATTATAAACTATATTGAAGACATTGCTTGCTTCTACTTTAATTCATTACATTTATTCGTGAACCAACTGATCTCATGATATGAAAATAATTTGTGTCATGCATGATGATCACCCAATATTTAGTTGGAGGATTTTTTTGATGGTTCATTTTTCATGACACTTTTAATTGGAATTTTTACCTTGTCTTTAAACTATTTCACCAAATGGGTAAAATATTAAACATTATTTATTCTATTATTTTCAAGGTGATAATTACTGAAAACGTAATAAAGAGTTTTCTCCATTCTGTTAATTTTTCACAGTATTAAATGAAACTTAAGTAAGTGTTTGATAAAAAAATAATAATGTGATGTATTGAAAGATCATGTTATCCTTAAATTTTCATTTATCTTGTGTAATAATCTCCCATTCATATCTTGTTTCACTCTCTCTATTCTAAAATCTCAAAAGATGTGACGACATGTGTTAACATCCATGATATAATGATTTATCCACAACTAAATATAAATTAGTTATTGATTTATCATGAAAAAATTAAATTCATTATACATTTGAATCATGTAAAAATATTTCCCACTATCATTTATTATGGTATCTCAACAGGTACTGTGGATCGTAACACCTTCAGTTTCCTATATCGTATTAATATATGAAAGTTCTTATACTGCATTTATAATCTTAGTATAGTGAAAATTTTTACTGTTTAAAATTTTAGTTACAGTATATTTATTACATTACATTCCATTTTATACAAAAATCTAGCAGGTTAGTACTTTTATATTGATTACTAATTACAAATTATAAATTAAATAATTAAATGTATCCTACTATGATGTAAAACCCTAGCATTCATCACCAATAAATCCATAAAACTCAATCCCTTGTGTATTCGATCAACATATTTACTTTATATTCATGTAAATATTTCTTCAGATACATTTTTTTTAATAAAATTTGTTTTTTCGACTCATCACTTATATAAGGACTCCCAAATAGTAGGAGGAACCCTCATGAAGATATTACAAGCACCCCATATGCCTAGTTTGGTTCAAATTTAATAGATAAATGGTATTACATCATAATATTACATTGAGGGGTTCTAATACTTATCAATGGACGTAATACTTTTATATTAAATACTTTATCACTATGTAATCACTCAAAGAACTGAACACTATGTTAATAGAAAAAATACGTCTTTTATTTGTTCATTATATGTTTATTATTTTTTGAGATCTCGAAATCATGCACATACACCATGATAATAAAAAATGCAAAAATATATAAAATACTTGTATGGTCTTGGGAATTTTTATTTGTTTATCCATTTTAACATAATGGTTCATACATGACCTAGATATATGATACTCAAGTCGTGTCTTAACTTGTATCATAGCTCACACCCTTGTCAAATGTTTCCATATATTGTCTGTGATTCCACTTCATCTTGTTTTTTCCAACATATTATAGTGTCATATTAATTATTCCTAAATAATTTCATGTAGGCGAGGGGTTATCAAGAAGCTAAAAAAATATAAATAATGGTACTAAACATGAAATTCCCTTATACATATTTACTGAAGAAATATGATGCATATTCTTGGAAAATAAAATAATAATACATTCATTACATTTTATTATAATAATTAGTTAAATTTAAATAAATATAGAAAAACACTATTGGTCAATCCTTGAGACAAGATGATTGGTGTTTTAGAAGTGCGATAATATTTAAATGTGATAAATTTATGTCTAAGGGAAATTATATTAATTAAATGAATTCTTTAAATAAAAATATATTTTTAGTCTCAAAATTAATATAATTTTAATAAAAAAGTAATTTTAATTACCAAATATTTATATTATTGTTATTTTTAAATCTAAACATTTTAATTCAGTATTTAATATTCTTAATAATTTTCCTTGTCCCTATAACCCTCCTAGGACCATTGAGGGTTCAGAGGAACTCTCAAAAACAAGTTCCTATTTTGGGTTAACCTGCCCGAGCACTTTTTCGATCGGGCTATAACTTAAGATAATCCATAGAGGGAGCCATCAACTGAAGGGGACATCTAAGGGGTGTGCACTGTGGGACTTCATTGGAGGGGAAGGTGAGGGGGAATAATGGGGTGGTATTTGGGTTAACCACCATAGTGGTGAGCAGTGTATAGACCCGTAATTTTCAAGAATTTTTTTTTTCTTAAATTCTTTGAGATTTTATGAGTACGGAGTTTCTGACAGCACCTGATTCCGAGGCCCAGTGTGCCCATAATCAATTTCCGAAGCATAGCTCAGGTATGTTCAGTGAACGAACGAGTGAGTTTTTTCAAACTTTTGAACCGGTGCTTGGAATCGAAATCTGAGTGCACCGATGAAACCAAAACGCTGGTAATTGCTTAAGAAGACCTTTATTGGAGTTGTGTTTACTCGAGGAGAGTTGTTCAAAAAAATGTAGATTAAGTATAAAGAGAAATAAAAATTGTATTACAAATTTTATTTCACTTATAAGTGGTTAAACCCCATGTGTGGGAGTTAGGGTGGGACCCACTAAAATTATAACTCCTCTTGATATGATATTAGTGAGGTGGAGCCCACACGAGCCCCACCCCTTAAAATTCCCTAACACCTCTACCCCCACCCCCCACATGAGTTATGTAACTCTCCTACATTAATGAATTCCAACTAAACACCTAATTAATTTGACAACACAAGTATAATTAATTAGGTGAATTCCACTTTTGAGATTTTAAAAATGTTGGCACGTGTAAATAAAATAAGGCAAAGCCTTATTTTATTTTGGTTTGATGTGTTGTGTGGATAATTGAGAGAAGGATAATTCTTTACTTTGAAGAACTTCATCTTCCTCATTGAAGAACGCGAAGAACACTGTCACGCCTTCCATATTCCCTCCGCATCAAAGATTGGGAGACACCGCTTCTTCCACGGACATTCTCCATCGACGTATACGGAGCCTCACCCAAGATGTCGTATTCCGCAATGCTAGCTTCCTTGAACTTCTTCAAGGTAGGGGTCGTTTCATCATTCTAGTTTTATTTTGACGTTCATCATTATTTTCTTTTGGCCGCCTGTTATCAATATAACGGGAGGAGGTTGGACCGCACACACCCATCCGACCCTCCTCTCCTTTTTATGTTGATCACCATCGTGGTATGGAACGGAGGTGGCGCAGTGCAACGACACTACGCGGGAATGAGGGAAACATCACTGGAGTGCGTCGCAGCGAAGGAGCACGGCGCCGTCGCATGGCGCCGTTGAATCCAAAGGAACGAACGACCTAAGAACACAGCGGTGCAGAGGAGGGCGGAAGGACTCCGCCGGCCACCAACGCTCTAGGAGGCAAGACCAGTAGGTCCCGCAGCGGCACTCCGGTCATCCATTACGGCCGGCCATTTTCCGGAAGTCCGGGGGTTGTAACCCCTTGCAGGTGGCAAAGGCGGGCCCCCAAGAGGGTCAGCCGTTTCTCAATCAGGGGAGGGGGGGGGGGCAGCGCCCCCCCCCCCCCCACATCCCGCTTGGACGAAGGCGAGACGCTGGCCAGGGCCGGGCCACCCATGCCACGTCGTGCCCAAACGGGCCAGATCCAGGTCAGATCGACCCAGTTCGTGTAACGCCCCGACCCTAGTTACCCAGAGTCGGTGCATTATTACATAACATTGGCATGATCATGAGAAAGATCAAGTCTCGAAAGACCGATTAGTTTATTAGCCTTGGAATAACTAGATACATCCATAAATTTTTACATTACATCATAAAAAAAACATCTTGTCTTCATATCCCCTCATACTATCCCTGCAGGTCATTCATAAATTACTTCTTCATAATCCTGGAAAAAAAAATAAAACATTGAAAGGGGTGAGCTCGGATGCTCAGTAAGGATAACATTATAGCAGAAGCTTTCATAAATAAGCATAAACACTTAAGGCAATTTATAACTAAAACAAAAGCCTTTTAAACTTGAACTTCAGCATAAAATGGCAAAGGTAAAATGAAATAATGCCATTTACTTACTCACATGGATATTCTACTAGTCGAATGATCACATGCAATATCAATAACCACTTTCATAATGATGGAATGCATAATGCCAGACTATCATAACCACATAGCCAAGGCCTCGTGCCAAGACTACAAATAAGATTTTGCCAAGGCCTTGTGCCAAGACACTAGTTTGTCTCATGAGACCTACCGATGCATCGAGGAGCTATAGCGGGCTCCACCCGTCACTTATTAAGTCCAATGCATTCCTCATATGAATAGGTTTAAGAATAAAATAAACATTCGTATTAAAACTAGCATACGAAATGTCAATACTTTAACCACAAACCATGAATGGTATAAAAATAGAACATCGACAGTCAAACATAACTCATTTGATACAATATGGAAGATTGTATTGTATCACATTAACCTCAATCATGAATAATGAAGGATGTTGACATAAATGAAAGTAATCATCAAAACTATTTGAGAGAAATATCCCCCTTTTCTTGAAAACATTTAAAAGTCACACTATTTGTTAAGAAGCCATTTAAAAGTAGATTTTTGAATCAAAGTGTCCCATACCACTTTGAAACTTTTTAAAAGGAGTTTTAATTTGTAAACTTTAATGTCCATATAAATAAATCCTTAAAACCATTGTTTAAAACATGGACATTAATTAGAAAGATTTAGATGAATAAGTCTTTAAATCATTTTAAAAATGGTATTTTAGTTAGAGATTCCAACCAAAAGAGACACTTGAATACAAATAATTGTGGTAATCAAAACTTTGTAATATCATGAGAATAAAGGGATTCATGATATACTATGTCAAAGTACGTTATATACACCACATAAAAGTGATTTGGTGTATACTAACAAAGAAGTCTCAATGGAATGTAAATTGAGATGAAATCTCTTGTAAAGGTTGTATCCTTAGGTTAAGGATAAATAAATGACATAATTATGTGTGACAAATATAAATACACTAAATATGATTGTATATTCAGTGTAAAACAATCAAAGGACATTCACACATATTCTTGTAAAAACAATACCAACGAATTGGATGTTTAACTCAACAAATGGAGAATGAGTTAAAATTACTCTTATCAAATTCATATCAATGACTTGAGAATTACCAATGGAGTGATTATGTGCATCAAACTTATATCCACAGGAAGGGGAGTGGAAATTATGACATAATCAAATGAATAGTGATTCCACACATAATCTTGGGGTAATATAATCAATGAAATATGTGTAAAGCCAAATGAGTGGAAATTGAAATCCCAAATTCCCTTATCGATTAGGTAACTTTCGAAACATACACCCATGAAAGAAGTATCATACCATGATGATGTAAATACCCATAAATTAAAGTATATTACACAATGAATACAATCATGGGCAGTACACATACACCACATGCAATAATTAAGTGGTGAACAATAGAATTCTCACGAAATTAAAAGTGAGATTAGAAAATCCCTTACATTGTACTTTATCCTTGGTCGATGGTAGGTTTACCTCCTGTATGATGGTGAAATAATTGTTATTGAATAATAAAAGAATCATTTACTTTAATATGATATCATATATGATCTTTTATCATTGATTTGTTAATAATATCTTAGAATTATCGTCATTTCGGGTGTTAACGGGTTCATTTTACTTTATATTCTTTGTTATGTGAGCCATATTCGTTATTAATGGGATGTATATTATTCATATCCAGAATGGTATCAAGTTATTAAACATCATTTTTAAATCATCAAATGATAATTATACTTGAATGGATACGATGGAGAATGAATCTCATCGCGTTCGTGGAGACGGTAGTCCGTACGTACGCACGAACGCTACTTCCATTTAATTTTTATTTTAAAAGAATCGAATCCAAATGATACATAGGTATATTACTATTCCAGTATAATATAATATTTTATATATGTTACTTAAGTTCATTAACACCATCCTTTATACGTTCCATGTGTGGTATGAACGAGTCATATCATTTTAAGGGGGCGGTAGTCCGCACTTCCTCAAATGAAATTATCGTATGTATATACATCATGAAACGAATAATGGTATGAAATAAAATGGAATTACAGAAGCTTATATATAAAATATATATCATTAACATAATATTTAATTACAGTTCCATCATAATGGCCACCATGAGAGGCGGTAATATGTATTTGAACAATCATCGTTTCGTGAGGCGTTAGTTTTCCATCCACAGAAACATTATGTTCATCATCCATTAGATGGAGTTGTGTGTATGTGTAGTTTGAATCATTCTTATAAAAACATCCTAGTATATTGAGGATACTGGTGTTGTTACAAAAGAAAGGAAATAAAAAGAGTTTGGGGGTTGGAGAAGGAAAATAAATGAAAATAATTTAAGAGAAAACGTTACCTTTAATTTAGGTAACTCACTTTGGTTGGAACCAAAGGACTTGTTGAAATGCTTTCTGCCTAAGGGGAAGCTTCAAGGAGGAGGAGATGGATGTGGGGAGATTATTTGGGCAGAGTTTGGACGAGCCAAGTGGCTTGAGAGGTGTGAATAAATGAGAAGGAGGAGTGCCCTTTTATAAGAGGGGTGAGGGGCACCTTTGGAAAAGCTAGAAATATTAATTTATAATAAATTCATATTCGGTTTCCAATGGCTCCAAAGTTGATTATTCAAAGGCTAAGGTGGGGATAGGTCTAAAACCACTCAACCAATAGAATTTAGACAGGTTTGGGTACTTATATTAACCTTATCTTTAAGTATTAACTCTAAGTTAATTAGTTTCACTTTTACAATGTCTCTTTGTATTTTTATATAATATGGTTAATAAACTTACTATATACATCCAAGCGACCCACAAGTGGTCCATTAATGATGAACCTATCCTGATATAAGTCTTTTGGCCGAACCTTAGATTTTTAGGAATTTAATATCAATTAATAATATAATATTTGTTTTAAGAACTCTTTTATGTCAATTTTGACACTATTCAATAGTTGATTTTTCTGAAACTCATAACAGATTGATTACTTCAAAAAAAGTCAATTAAATCAATCCTAATATATCATATTATCCTAGAAAATTATTTTAATTCATTAAAAGTTTCATATTATATTTTTTTTGGGTATTTATAATATCAATTATTTTAATTTTTCACTATTATAGTAATTACTGCATCATCATTGTGTCATAAATAAAATAAATTATTTAAAGTCTAAAAATTATAAATAAAATATCATCATGTAGGAAATAATTTTAGTTTTCTAATGAATATTTATAATCGAAAATCCAACATGTATAACCCTATGTAAAAATTGTTCTTCTAAAAGATGTAAGCTTATTCCATTTTTATTTTTATTTTAACTTTATTAATATAATGTGTCCCTACCACATACAAGTGGCTCCAAGGGGTCTTCAAATTGACCCAAGGATGCCCATGGTCGGGTATGTGTCCACCAATAAGGTTAGGACACGTTTTAGGGTAATTTTGTATTATTATAATATTATTTTTTAACCCTTATTTACCGGATTTACCCTTTAACCATGGTAAATAAAATATTTACCACAGTAACTATTCAAAATGTCTAAAAATAAAAGTTACCTATTTACACAATTTGAACATCCTGATTCCAAATATGGAATCCATTTTCCTAAATTCAAAACACAGAAGTGGCAGAAATTAATTTAAAATTAATTCCCGCTGTCAAAACAAAAAGCGTGTTTTTAAGAGATAATAACTATCAAAAGATTGACACTTGTTTATGTTCGGTTTAATTGTAAAATTATGTCCAATGACCAACATTATATTAAATGGTAAAAATATATTCTAAATATACTTTAAAACCACTCAAATTCATAATTTATCACTATTAATTATTTTGACTAAAAAAGTTGTTTTTAATTAAAATTTAGTAATTTTAACTATTCATCAAAATATGAAAGTTATCTGAAAAGTACCAAAATTTCACCTTAGGCTAAATTTGATATTCCGAATCCAAAAATTAAGTCCATTTTAAAATATAAAATATACATAATTTCAAAATTTAGGTATTACTATCCATAACGGTTAGTTTGATCGGTTGTGGTGTGTGTTAAAACTCGAAGTTGCGTACAACACACGCTACTGTTTTATTCAAAGGAAAGCGTACCGTGTAAGATTGGGATGTTTCATTTTAAATTTTTTGATGTCCCCATTTAGTCAAAAAGTTTGAAATAATTTATTTAAAAAGGTTTCACTATTAAAAGTTGGTAAAACTACAATACTGAAGATGAATTTGTTCTTACATTATGTCTAAGAAACTCATAATATGGATTCTAAAATTATAAGGATTATATAAAGTTTAAAATTTAGTTAATACTATTCATAACCTTTTTTGAACGGCTTGTTTGGTGAGTCATGGTGCGCTTGAACTCGGTGTTGCGTGTAGTGCATGTTATTGAATTATTTTGAAGAAATAACACACTATGAAATCTTGGGGTGTTACATTCTCCCCTCCTTCAATAAATTGCGTCCTCGCAATTTGAAATTGTTCTTAGAAAATAAAAGGTTGAAAATAGAAAATATATTTGTTGGAAAACCCACATCGGAAATTGGTTTACTAAAATTTAGTCTTAATATGAGGAAAAGAGAAATGAAAGGGTCACCACCAAATTATGATCTCGATTAGGAGAACATTGGTGGCAATTAGAGACATATAATTGGAGGAAAAACGTAAATATTTATAGGTAGTGGTTGAGGTCATCAATCACAAACAAGTATAAAATTGAGGTCCTTAAACTCATGAATCTATGATCATTTGAAGTACCATCGGTTCAACAAAATATAGGGTATTGGGATCACACATTTTTGACATTTCAAAATAGCTTAGTTGAAATCCCACATCGAAAAATGAATTAATGAGGCCTCTATTTAAAATAAAGAGTGGAAAGTATGAAGATTACCGAAAATAACACATACTAGGGTTCCATGTAAGAAAATATGGATATGGAGGAGAAATCTAACCATCAATTATCTGATGGAGAGTGGTAGAGAACATGGCTATGAAAAGGCCAACAATCCCAAATCCATAAATTAGTGATGATTTAAGGTACCATCTAGGACAACATTTTTTTTCAAAGTTACATTACATAAGGAAGAGGAATTCATTTATGATATTGACTAAGAACATTATGAGATATACTTAAATTTTAAGTAGATTTTCATTCTTTAATAAATTTCCACCACTAACTCAATTTTTTTTTAAACGATGAGTATTCAAGAAGACTTGGTCACACTGGAAGAGCTAGAATAAACTTCTATAGAATCACATGATCCATGCAGGATAAACCATATATTTACATTGTCTTTGAAGATTAATCAAAACCAAATGGTTAGTGAATGATCTAATGATCCCCCAAAAGGATATTCATTGAGATAAATATGCACTAATCTTAATTTCTAAAATTAAACCAACAATACCCCAAAGTTAAATAGATACCATTCAATAACCAATTGTCCTTAAAATCCTTTAATATAATCCAAACTAATATTGAAACCCAAAACATAGAAGAATTTGATTATGTAGTCTCCCATGTTACATTGTATCTCCAAATTACATCAAATACTCTTAAAGTCACATACTTAAAAGTAATCAACATCATCACATATTCTCTGTTATAGGTTAATCATTTCCATAAATAACCCAAATCACTATAAATCAACAATAAAAATGTAGATAAAAATCCACCATTACTCTACAAATGAAACCTCATTGTATTCTATTTTCCTTGGGCATATAGTGTTCCTAACAAAACTAACATCTTCCAAAATAACATTTATCACTTAATCACCAAATCATTTTCCTATACCAAGGGTATTCATTTGATAAGACATAAGAACCCAAATCATATTATTATTGATCAATAAAATCATTTAACAAAAAAAAAATAGTCACACTAACCAGGGACTTCACGTAGTCCAGTGGTAGGCGATAAATCCCAATCACACTTTGGTTGTGGGTTCGATTCCCACAGCTTTGTCCGACGCGACGGTTTGTCACACGGTCTACGTGTTGTCCTTTTTCAAAAACTATATTTTATAATATTGCCAAAATGAGATAAATTCCTCAAAATACTATATCATAAATTTAACCACAAATGTTATATCATACCATGAATCTTCATCCCAAATTAGAATAACGTATAATTCTCTCAAACCCCAATGATCATATAAATCCAAATGGTTATTTATACCCATATCCATAAGAGAAGAGACAATTCTTCCTCAAATATCATTCTCACATGGAAAACTGCGGGGTTACAAATACAAGAGAAAATTATTCCATAGTAAACCCATCAACAAGGAGTGCTAATACTTTTTAAACATTTCTCCAACCATTTATTCCCACATAGCTTCTTCTTTGACCAAGAAAATATCCTATAGAATAGGACATTCACTCGGGTAATGGCCAGGTCCCCTACATTTACGGCAAATGACTGTAAATGGACTCTTGGGACCATTTTTATCTTCTTCCATAGTACTCTTCATTTTTCTTCGGCAATTCTTTACTTTATGTCCTTCCTTCCCGCACGTAAAACATTTCGTTGTCCCATTGAGACACTTTCCTGGGTGTCTCTTTTCACATTTCCTGCATGATGAAAATTGAGGGTTCTTTTCTCTATGGTCTCCATTGCTGGAGCTCTTATCATTTATCACCTTTCTCTTCCTTGTTGAGTCTGGGAGTTGGTTAATATATATGTTGTTGATCATATTTTTGGAAAACTGATTTGGCATAAAGACAATATCTTTTACGCCTATCAACATTCCATTTTGTTGCTCATTGCCACCACCGTTCCCATCTTGTACATCATTCTCAAAGTCACTATGACTTCCTTGGAATCCAGCCATTGACTAAAACCATAAAGCATTGTGAGAGTAATAGTAGTCGTAAAATCATTTAGAGATTAAAATGTCACCATATTCTCAATTTGAAACATATTAGGATTAACCAAGGTCATTTACTCTCATCTTATATATATATTACTTAAATTGGTTTGTAAAGAAAATGTAAATTATCCTAAGCATATCCCCCGGGAGTGTCGTAACCAAGAGTGCAGCAAGGCCCGTTTTCGTGCACCAGTTCCCGTTCGAGTCTAGCTCAAAGCGGTGTTTTCGGGTTTTACCCCTAGGTACATCTGTGCCAGAGCCGCCTCTACCTGCTCGTATCCAGACAGGGATGTATTGCTCAGAAAACTCACAAAATCTCTACAATACCAAAATTCTAGGAAGTTCTTTTATACTAATCCTCAAAGTTCATCTTAGGTTTACGTGCTCTAATCAGAGTTTATCTAAATCTAGCTACCAAGGTTTGTACTAAACTTCCTCTGATACCAACTGTAATGCCCCGACCCTAGTTACCCAGAGTCGGTGCATTATTACATAACATTGGCATGATCATGAGAAAGATCAAGTCTCGAAAGACCGATTAGTTTAGTAGCCTTGGAATAACTAGATACATCCATAAATTTTTACATTACATCATAAAAAAAACATCTTGTCTTCGTATCCCCTCATACTATCCCTGCAGGTCATTCATAAATTACTTCTTCATAATCCTGGAAAAAAAATAAAACATTGAAAGGGGTGAGCTCGGATGCTCAGTAAGGATAACATTATAGCAGAAGCTTTCATAAATAAGCATAAACACTTAAGGCAATTTATAACTAAAACAAAAGCCTTTTAAACTTGAACTTCAGCATAAAATGGCAAAGGTAAAATGAAATAATGCCATTTACTTACTCACATGGATATTCTACTAGTCGAATGATCACATGCAATATCAATAACCACTTTCATAATGATGGAATGCATAATGCCAGACTATCATAACCACATAGCCAAGGCCTCGTGCCAAGACTACAAATAAGATTTTGCCAAGGCCTTGTGCCAAGACACTAGTTTGTCTCATGAGACCTACCGATGCATCGAGGAGCTATAGCGGGCTCCACCCGTCACTTATTAAGTCCAATGCATTCCTCATATGAATAGGTTTAAGCATAAAATAAACATTCGTATTAAAACTAGCATACGAAATGTCAATACTTTAACCACAAACCATGAATGGTATAAAAATAGAACATCCACAGTCAAACATAACTCATTTGATACAATATGGAATATTGTATTGTATCACATTAACCTCAATCATGAATAATGGAGGATGTTGACATAAATGAAAGTAATCATCAAAACTATTTGAGAGAAATATCCCCCTTTTCTTGAAAACATTTAAAAGTCACACTATTTGTTAAGAAGCCATTTAAAAGTAGATTTTTGAATCAAAGTGTCCCATACCACTTTGAAACTTTTTAAAAGGAGTTTTAATTTGTAAACTTTAATGTCCATATAAATAAATCCTTAAAACCATTTTTTAAAACATGGACATTAATGAGAAAGATTTAGATGAATAAGTCTTTAAATCATTTTAAAAATGGTATTTTAGTTAGAGATTCCAACCAAAAGAGACACTTGAATACAAATAATTGTGGTAATCAAAACTTTGTAATATCATGAGAATAAAGGGATTCATGATATACTATGTCAAAGTACGTTATATACACCACATAAAAGTGATTTGGTGTATATCAACAAAGAAGTCTCAATGGAATGTAAATTGAGATGAAATCTCTTGTAAAGGTTGTATCCTTAGGTTAAGGATAAATCAATGACATAATTATGTGTGAAAAATATAAATACACTAAATATGATTGTATATTCAGTGTAAAACAATCAAAGGACATTCACACATATTCTTGTAAAAACAATACCAACGAATTGGATGTTTAACTCAACAAATGGAGAATGAGTTAAAATTACTCTTATCAAATTCATATCAATGACTCGAGAATTACCAATGGAGTGATTATGTGCATCAAACTTATATCCACAGGAAGGGGAGTGGAAATTATGACATAATCAAATGAATAGTGATTCCACACATAATCTTGGGGTAATATAATCAATGAAATATGTGTAAAGCCAAATGAGTGGAAATTGAAATCTCAAATTCCCTTATCGATTAGGTAACTTTCGAAACATACACCCATGAAAGAAGTATCATACCATGATGATGTAAATACCCATAAATTAAAGTATATTACACAATGAATACAATCATGGGCAGTACACATACACCACATGCAATAATTAAGTGGTGAACAATAGAATTCTCACGAAATTAAAAGTGAGATTAGAAAATCCCTTACATTGTACTTTTTCCTTGGTCGATGGTAGGTTTACCTCCTGTATAATGGTGAAATAATTGTTATTGAATAATAAAAGAATCATTTAATTTAATATGATATCATATATGATCTTTTATCATTGATTTGTTAATAATATCTTAGAATTATCGTCATTTCGGGTGTTAACGGGTTCATTTTACTTTATATTCTTTGTTATGTGAGCCATATTCGTTATTAATGGGATGTATATTATTCATATCCAGAATGGTATCAGGTTCTTAAACATCATTTTTAAATCATCAAATGATAATTATACTTGAATGGATACGATGGAGAATGAATCTCATCGCGTTCGTGGAGACGGTAGTCCGTACGTACGCACGAACGCTACTTCCATTTAATTTTTATTTTAAAAGAATCGAATCCAAATGATACATAAGTATATTACTATTCCAGTATAATATAATATTTTATATATGTTACTTAAGTTCATTAACACCATCCTTTATACGTTCCATGTGTGGTATGAACGAGTCATATCATTTTAAGGGGGCGGTAGTCCGCACTTCCTCAAATGAAATTATCGTATGTATATACAACATGAAACGAATAATGGTATGAAATAAAATGGAATTACAGAAGCTTATATATAAAATATATATCATTAACATCATATTTAATTACAGTTCCATCATAATGGCCACCATGAGAGGCGGTAATATGTATTTGAACAATCATCGTTTCGTGAGGCGTTAGTTTTCCATCCACAGAAACATTATGTTCATCATCCATTAGATGGAGTTGTGTGTATGTGTAGTTTGAATAATTCTTATAACAACATCCTAGTATATTGAGGATACTGGTGTTGTTACAAAAGAAAGGAAATAAAAAGAGTTTGGGGGTTGGAGAAGGAAAATAAATGAAAATAATTTAAGAGAAAACGTTACCTTTAATTTAGGTAACTCACTTTGGTTGGAACCAAAGGACTTGTTGAAATGCTTTCTGCCTAAGGGGAAGCTTCAAGGAGGAGGAGATGGATGTGGTGAGCTTAGTTGGGAAGAGTTTGGACGAGCCAAGTGGCTTGAGAGGTGTGAATAAATGAGAAGGAGGAGTGCCCTTTTATAAGAGGGGTGAGGGGCACCTTTGGAAAAGCTAGAAATATTAATTTATAATAAATTCATATTCGGTTTCCAATGGCTCCAAAGTTGATTATTCAAAGTATAAGGTGGGGATAGGTCTAAAACCACTCAACCAATAGAATTTAGACAGGTTTGGGTACTTATATTAACCTTATCTTTAAGTATTAACTCTAAGTTAATTAGTTTCACTTTTACAATGTCTCTTTGTATTTTTATATAATATGGTTAATAAACTTACTATATACATCCAAGCGACCCACAAGTGGTCCATTAATGATGAACCGATCCTGATATAAGTCTTTTGGCCGAACCTTAGATTTTTAGGAATTTAATATCAATTAATAATATAATATTTGTTTTAAGAACTCTTTTATGTCAATTTTGACACTATTCAATAGTTGATTTTTGTGAAACTCATAACAGATTGATTACTTCGAAAAAAGTCAATTAAATCAATACTAATATATCATATTATCCTAGAAAATTATTTTAATTCATTAAAAGTTTCATGTTATATTTTTTTGGGTATTTATAATATCAATTATTTTAATTTTTCACTATTATAGTAATTACTGCATCATCATTGTGTCATAAATAAAATAAATTATTTAATGTCTAAAAATTATAAATAAAATATCATCATGTAGGAAATAATTTTAGTTTTCTAATGAATATTTATAATCGAAAATCCAACATGTATAACCCTATGTAAAAATTGTTCTTCTAAAAGATGTAAGCTTATTCCATTTTTATTTTTATTTTAACTTTATTAATATAATGTGTCCCTACCACATACAAGTGGCTCCAAGGGGTCCCCAAATTGACCCAAGGATGCCCATGGTCGGGTATGTGTCCACCAATAAGGTTAGGACACGTTTTAGGGTAATTTTGTATTATTATAATATTATTTTTTAACCCTTATTTACCGGATTTACCCTTTAACCATGGTAAATAAAATATTTACCACAGTAACTATTCAAAATGTCTAAAAATAAAAGTTACCTATTTACACAATTTGAACATCCTGATTCCAAATATGGAATCCATTTTCCTAAATTCAAAACACAGAAGTGGCAGAAATTAATTTAAAATTAATTCCCGCTGTCAAAACAAAAAGCGTGTTTTTAAGAGATAATAACTATCAAAAGATTGACACTTGTTTATGTTCGGTTTAATTGTAAAATTATGTCCAATGACCAACATTATATTAAATGGTAAAAATATATTCTAAATATACTTTAAAACCACTCAAATTCATAATTTATCACTATTAATTTTTTTGATTAAAAAAGTTGTTTTTAATTAAAATTTAGTAATTTTAACTATTCATCAAAATATGAAAGTTATCTGAAAAGTACCAAAATTTCACCTTAGGCTAAATTCGATATTCCGAATCCAAAAATTAAGTCCATTTTACAATTTAAAATATACATAATTTCAAAATTTAGGTATTACTATCCATAACGGTTAGTTTGATCGGTTGTGGTGTGTGTTAAAACTCGAAGTTGCGTACAACACACGCTATTGTTTTATTCAAAGGAAAGAGTACCGTGTAAGCTTGGGAAGTTTCATTTTAAATTTTTTGATGTCCCCATTTAGTCAAAAAGTTTGAAATAATTTATTTAAAAAGGTTTCACTATTAAAAGTTGGTAAAACTACAATACTGAAGATGAATTTGTTCTTACATTATGTCTAAGAAACTCATAATATGGATTCTAAAATTATAAGGATTATATAAAGTTTAAAATTTAGTTAATACTATTCATAACCTTTTTTGAACGGCTTGTTTGGTGAGTCATGGTGCGCTTGAACTCGGTGTTGCGTGTAGTGCATGTTATTGAATTATTTTGAAGAAATAACACACTATGAAATCATGGGGTGTTACAGTTCGGGCCAGCCCAGGTGGTATTGGTCCGGGTCGGACCAGGCCCAAACCCCCTATTTTCGGACAAATCCGTTCAAATGCCCATAACATAGGCTACAAACCTCCGATCGACGCACTGTTAGTTGTGTTGGGATCCTTGGATCGAGACAATCATTTAGGTATATTACAGTCAAGGATTCAGAGAACTTTGGGTATGGCCGGGTTGGTTCAAACACGAAACCAACTGGGCCCTCGGAGCGGAAATGCTCATAACTTGAGCTCTGGACATCCGATTGACGTGGCGTCACATTTGTTGGATTCTTCTTAGTGAGACGGTTCTTTTGGATTACTCCACTCGAGGAATGGATGCAGCTGGAGTACAGTCAGGTTAGTTTTAGTTTAAAAACCAATCGGGACCCTCGGACGGAAAAGCCAATAACTCTTAGACCAGGCGTCTGATTGATGCGTTTTATGTCACATTGAGTTCCTTTTAACGAGATGGATATCAGTGATACATCAACTCTGGACTTCGTGATAGTTGTTGTATTGACCCCCTTGGTTCGTGGAGCAGACCCTCCTGGAATCGGGCGTGCTGTGTCTGGGAACCCTAAAGCTGACTGCAAATACGACGACGATGATGACAGTACTTGGATCCTACGTGGGTTCATCAGTGATGAAGACGGTACCTGGATCCTCCGTGGGTTCGACAGTGATGATGAACGTACTGGGATCCTCCATGGGTTCGACGACGATGATTGTTGTTCTTTTATCTGATGTGGGTCCAGCAGTTTCTGACTCTGTACTTGTATCCAATGTGGGTAGGTAGAGTAGCTGGTCTTGTATCCTTTGTGGGTCCGACAGCATAGCTGGTCTTGTATCCTATGTGGGTCCGACATCTTAGATGAATCAGTGGCTACATCTGATCATCTCTATCACCTTATGAAGAGTATATCTGTGTGAGATGAGTCTTGACTTCCAATCATTATCTTCGATAAGATTGACTTGATATCCTTTGTGGATTGGGTTAAGATTTACTATGTGGATTGAGTTGTAGTTTCCTATGTGGATTGAGTTATACTATCCTATGTGGACTGAGTTGAACTTGATCTTGTGAGTTGGGCAGAACTGGAATTGATGACTTAGGTATATGTATAGGCATATATCTATGTAGTGTTGGTTGATACTTGTGTTCATATCCTTTCCTTTGTGGTTTATCCTTTGTGGATTCTGGGAGACCTTCAAGAGTCTCAGGGTCCCTAATGAGTATCGTATACTCACCCCTGCATGGGCTATGCCCGCACTACGTTGTGTTGGATGCAGACGATGGACAACGCTGATCGAGGTGGAGGCTCATGGAGCTGGACGGTAGCTGGAGGTGGATTACTGGATGGGACATACACGGAGCGGACGGCTGGAGCCAAGGAGCTGAGGAGACTATTTATACCTACCCTTCATGTGGGATTACCAGAGGACGACTCAGAGTTGCTAATTTACTTTTCTACTACTGTACTTTCTTTTCATTTGTACATTACTTTTAGTTGAGTTTGTATTCTGGCCCATTTAATTTCCAGCACTTACTTTTGTACTCAGTTTACGTAGTGTTTACTTCAGCTTATGTACTCTGTGGTGTTTGATTACTTTATAAAGGAAATTCCTTCCCTTTTATTAGGATTTTCTCCTTTTGTGCAAGTCTCCAACCCCTGGCCTATGGAAGGCGGGCTTGGGTTAGTCACGACACTGGCCCCGAGGAGGGGTTGTGACAAATTGGTATCAAAGGAGTTCGGTTCTACCGCAGAACTCAGGACTCTGATTGTTCATCTATGTGAAGCAATAATGTTTAGGGTATTGATTGTGGTTATCAGTTTAGGGAGTCCAGTGTTGGTGCGATGGCTGACGTATCCATACACCAGGACCCTGACTTCTGATTTCCGACTCAATGCATGAAAACAATGATTGCATGTGTGTTTAAAAATATTTCTTTGTGATTACATTATGTCAGCTCACCAGGTATACTATATTGACCGTGGTGCACCTCTCTCTTTTTAGGATGGCCCCACGATGGCAACTAGCTAGGTTTCCAAGCTTTGTGCGAGACGGCATACCACCGAGCGACGAGGCCTCGGTGCAGGGCCCCATTACAGTGGAGGCATTGATGGTACCTCTACCCGCCGAGCCACCGATGCTACCATCCCCAGCCACTGAGAGTGCATGTCGCCTGAGTGCACTGCATGAGTTTCCGCATCAGATACCACCCAGATTCCACGGGGTGATGGATCCTCAGGCAGCCAAGGATTGGCTGGAGGTTGTCATTCGAGTCTTCAGGTTAGTTGGGACACCAGCTAACCTCATAGTGATCCTTGTGGTTACTCTCCTGCATACGGCAGCAGATAGATGGTGGAGCATGATGCTCCAGGTGCACGACGAGGAATCTCTTCTTTAGAAGTACTTAGAGAGAATCTTCAGCTTAGAGTTCATTCCATCCACCCTTCGTGCTGTGCGCATTCAGGAGATACTACAGCTGTGGCAGGGCAGCAAGATAGTTTCCCAGTACTCGGTGAGATTTACCGACCTCTAGCGCTACTCCACGGACATGGTACGAGACCCATTCTTCCATGCTTGGACCTTCGAGCAGGGACTGAGGCTTGAGATCAGGGTATCGATGATCTCCCTCAGCATTCCGACACAGGCAGTAGTACTAGAGTGATCCCTTCTGGTAGAGATCTTTCTTGCTGAGCCTACACCATCAGCGAGACCTTCCATAGGGCGGCACGTAGCGGAGTCTTCTATAGCTGGAATTTGACCGATGTCATAGGGTTCCAAGCGGACCAGACCATCAGGTAGAAGACCTCAGGATATTGGCTCAGAGGTGCGGGGCACACGGCGCAGAGCCAGACTTCCGAGGAGAAGACAGTGTTATGCATGCGGCGGGCAGGGCCACATGGCTCATGACTGCCCGACCTGCCATGCAGAGGAGCAGCAAACGGTTGAGGGACCACCCAGGCAGAGGCAGAGGTTCGACCGTGGTGGTCCGCAGGGAGCAGGTGGACGAGGAAGAGGAGATGTCCGAGCGGCAGGTGGTGGACGACGTTTTGAGGCTCTACCACCACAACCACCAGGAGGTCCACCCCGACCAAAGGGAGCTGGAGGACAGAGGCAGGCTCAACTTCAAGCAGTGGAGGACTACAACCACGGCGCACCAGAGATGATTCGAGGTACAATCTGTGTCTACTCCACCCTTTCTACAGTTCTTATTGACACAAGAGCGAGTCATTATTTCATTTTCTCTTCCCTTGTTTAGAGATCAGAGATTTCGACGGAGCCGTTGGCTCGATCCTTACGGCTAGAGACTCTAACGGGACCAGACTCGACGATTACACACTGGTGCTGGTAGTGTGAGATTACTCTTGGAGGTGAGAGCTTCGACTAGGATCTTCTTGCAGCGGCGTCGAGGCCTTATGGAATCATATTGGGCATGGATTGGTTATCTACAGTCCATGCTCTGATCAACTGTATTAGGCGCAAGGTGTGGTGTGGCTGCACCGATGGGAGAAAGTTTACCTTCATCGGTGAGAAGGGAGCCTTTTCAGCACATGATGGACTCATGCAGAGGAGAGGACATCCGATCACTTATCAGTTGGCTAGCCTCATCCTAGGATTAGTTGACGTGCGGAGTCCGAGTTTTCCTATTGTGGTGGATCAGTATGTGGACGTTTTTCCTGACGACGTTCCAGGACTACCTACTTGTAGTGAGGTAGACTTCTACATTGACCTGTACCCCAGGAAAGCCCTGATATATACTCTATAATATCGGATGGATCCTGCGGAGCTTCGAGAGCTACAGGTACAACTGGAGGACATGTAAGGCAAGGGATTCATTCGACCTAGTGTTTCACCCCGGGCTTCACCGATTTTGTTCCCCAAGAAGGCAGACAGGAGCTTAAGACTGTGTGTCGATTACCGTCGCCTGAACCAGGTGACCGTGAAGAACAAGTATCCACTTCTGAGGATCGACGACCTCTTCGATCAGCTCAAGGGAGCACGATGGTTCTCAAAGATAGACCTCAGGTCTGGCTATCATCAGCTCAGAGTTCGAGATGAGGATGTGAAGAAGACGGCCTTCAGGTGTCGGTATGGACGCTATGATTTCTTGGTTATGCCTTTAGGCATAAACAATGCTCTAGCAGTGTTCATGAGTCTCATGAATAGTATCTTCCAGCCTTATCTTGATCGATTTGTCGTAGTCTTCATCGACAACATATTGATTTACTCGACTACTGTAGAGGACCACGCCTACCACATGCAGGTTGTACTGGACACACTCCAAGAGCACCAACTTTATGGTAAACTCTCGAAGTTTCTGTTCTGGATTCGAGAGGTCCACTTCTTGGGACATGTCATCTCTGAGGCGGGAGTTTTGGTGGATCCTGCGAAGATGGAGGTAGTGTTATCTTGGGAGTTGTAACACCCCGAGATTTTATGAGATATATTATTTTTAATTTCTTTGATATCTTATATTGCACAAAACACCAAGATTAGCTTGTACTATACGCAACACCACATTATCTTGAAATATACACGACACTATTCTTGGCTTTTGTTTCACACAAATTCAAGTTCGTTTTGTGGAAATTATCCTACGCAACATTAAGTATAGATTTTGTTTAACATATAAATGAAATATGTTTTGATTATGTAATACGCAACACCAAAGAGATATTTCACTACACACAGCCCTGACATTCCTTGCATTACATGCAATCAAGACCTTCCTTGATAGCATGTGTAGTACGCAATACCGAGTTTCACTAAACAAGATATTATTATAATATTATTATAAAATAGCCATTATGAATAGTAATACCCTCTTTTTGAAATTTTAAAATTTTATCATTCAAAATGGACTTCATTTTTGGATTCTAAATATTGAAATTATCCTAGGGGGAATTTTTGATATTTTTCTGAAAAAATTCAATTTTTGATGAATAGTTAAAACACCGAGTAACTATATAAAAACGGACTTTTTATTTAAATAATTATTATTTTTTATTTGAATTTATTTTAGGTCAAAATTGATACATAATACCTATATAAATTCAATGTAATTCATTGGATTCATTTTATAATAATTTTCGATATATAAAAATTTTATTGAACTCTTCACCGTCTTTTACCCATCTCCTAGGAGAATTTGGAAATTCACAAAAAACATAATTTTACTGCCTCTGTGAGTGGAATTTCAAAAATCTAAGAGACAAGGTTAATATGAGGGACTAAAATGTACTTCAATGAGATGAAAATAATTTTTGGTGAATAGTAACTTTTTACTTTTATTTAGCACGGTAAAAAGTAAATTGGGTAACTAAGGGAAAAATGATATTATTATTACCCTAACACATGTACTAATTCTATTGGTTAAGTTTAATTAGACCAAAAACAACCTTAGGAATATAATATGACCATTTAGGTCCACTTGGATTAGATTAGGACATTTATTATTAATTTATTTAATGAAGGGTTAAAATAGTTAAAATTAAAGTTTAATAACTAAATAATATTTAATAAAGGGTTATACATAAGATATATTAGAATATAAATATTTATTAGAAATATAAAAATATTTCCTACGTAATGGTATTTTATTTATAATTTTTATACATTATATAATTTAATTTATTTATGACATAATGGTGATGCAGTAATTACCTAAATAATGAAAAATTAAAATAATTGATGTTATAAATACCCAAATAAATGTAATTTGATACTTTTTATGAATTACACTAATTTTATAGGTTAATATGACATGTTATTATTGAATTAATTAACTTTTTCAGAAATAATCATGCTGTTATTATTTTCACAAAAAATCCATTACCAAATAGTGTCAAAATTGACACAAAATAGTTTTTAAAACAAATATTATATTATTAATTTTATTTTAATCATAAAAATATAAGGTTTAGCCAAATGACTTATATAAGGTTATATGTGTTAATAATTAACCACTTGGGGTTCGTTTGGCTTTTTATATTACGTTTATTAACCATATAGCGTAAGAAAAAAAGAAGACACGGTAAAAGTTAAATTATTTAACTTAGAGTTAAATCTAAAAGATATGATTAAAATAGTAACCTAAACTTGTCTAAAACCTATTGGTGGAAATTATTTCGACCCATAACCACCTTAGATTTTAAATAAATCAATTCTGAGCTATTAAATACTGAATATGACTTTATAATAAAATAATCTTTTATGTTTTTCCAAAGGTGCCCCTCTCCTCCCTTATAAAAAGGGAACCCCTTCCCTCTTCTCTTCACGCCCTTTTGAGCCTTGAAGCTCGACCAAACCCTGCCCATTTCTCTTCTCCACTTCCCTAGAAACATTTCGGAGGTTCTGGTCTACTCAAAAGACCAACTCTACTTCATTAAGAGAAGGCTTAGAGGAGGTGCGTCGAAGAAGAAGTAATCTCTTCTTCTGGTTCTCTCAAGTTTCTTTCTTCTTCTACTTCTTCTTCTTAAGTTGTCTCATTATAAAGTAATAAAATAAGTATTACTTATATACTGATATGTTATTATAAAATAGAAACAACCCTATTTCACCTTCTATCCATCCTACAGAAAATGAAATCACCGCACGTACGTACATACAGAATACAATCTCCACGTCGTGGTGTAATCTGTTTTCGACCACCACCTTACGTGGATGGGTATAATGGTGTCAGTAAATAACTATATATGATTATTGTAAAGTGATATTGATTTTGAAATATTATACATATGCTTAAATAAAATTACACGATCATGGGAATGATATCATCGCTCGTGCGTACGTACGGACTACCGTCACCACGACGCGATGAGATTCATTCTCGATGTAAACCATTCATCAATGATTATAAAGTATATATAATGAATAATAATGAGATATATGACATAATAATGATACTGTATTTATGTATATATATATTTATGCCATCTACTTAATTCCATTCAATTCAATAAGGAAACAAAAACAACGTTCATGCGTACGTACGACCTACCGTCTCCATGAACGATGTATTTCATTCCATTTATCAATCTATCATATATATGTATATGATGAATATTTATTATATATAAATCATGTTTTATATTATGGAATTATAGAAATCAGGATATAAGTAATAATATCAAGAACAACAAGTCGAAACACGTACGATAAATGAAACGATTTTACCCAAAACACCGCTTTTACATGGAATTTACAAAAGAACGGGTAATATAAAGTCATAAGTGAACCATATATGATATCATAACAATAAATATGATTCTGTAATAAGTCAATGAAATTATGTGAATCATTATACAGGAGTTTCAGATACATGCGAAACATATCGGACATAAGGTAAGGGATAAATTTTCAATCTCATTTTTATCCAAGATTGCTTATATGTAAGTATTTACTGGGGATACGTTTATCATCCATGACCAAGTTTTCTAAAAATGTTTTCATAAAATGTTTACTATTCATCCATGAATGTTTAATGTCATTTTTACCCATTATTTACTTTTTACCACATTGTATGGATGGAATATTTCCTTTGGTTACCATATAATGTACTTTTTTGACTTTTTCGACAAAAGTACACGGAGAATGTTATTTTTTACTTATATGGCATGAACGGATTTTTACAGTTTCATAACGCCTCATTTTCATGAAGCTTACTCTACAATACTGCATGATTATTTTCAACGAAAACCTTTTCTTTTAAGATTTCATGGAATTTTGTGAAAATAAAATGATTTTTAAGATGAAAGGATATTTTCCTCAAGAATTATTTTCAAGTGTTTTATCAAAACTAATTTCTATATAAGATGAAATTATTTCATATGTGTATGTTTCAAGTATTATATCTCTATAATTTACATGGTTTCACTTTTCTTATGATGAAATGATACCCATTTGTTTTATATGGATTATGTTATGATGGGATGATGTTTATGAAACCCATTTTATTCTTCGGGTTATGATGAATGATTTATGTTTATGTTGTGGCTCAAGTAAGAATGATTTCATTATCAGATGGGTGGGACCTATATCCCCCTCCAATGTATTGGGTAAATATTTATATCTCATGAGATAGACATGGCTGGAATGGTATGTTAATCTGGTTCAGTGTTACAAGACTGAAAGGAGGAGTGAACTCGATTCAGAAAGGGACTTTTTCCACTGAGATAGTCTTGGCCGCAATGCCTTGGATACTATAGAAATCATATCATGTTCATAATGGTTTCCACAATCACATGTTTTATTACCATTCTATTTTATCATGATTGATGTTCCTTTATGATATATGCCTTACGTACTTCCAAGATTTATGTCTTTGCTCAAGATTTTGATATTTAGATTTTATGTTCAAGTTTTTTCCATTAAAATGTTACGGATTGTTTTATGTTCTCTATGTTTACCCTTACTGACCATTTGAGGTCACCCTTTTTATGTTTTCTTTTCCCCAAGATATAAATAATGGTCTTAGGTAAGAAAACAAAAGGGGAAGATCTTTATGGGAGATGTTGAAGATCTTTCACCATGATTAGAAGATTATTTTTCTGAGTTTCCAAAGACACTAAACTATTACGGTTCATTTGTGTCTGTTTTTGTTATGTATTAAATATTCTGCAAAAGTAATGTTTTTTCCATTTACATCAAGCTTTGGGTCTCTACTGTTGGTATCAGAGGAAAGGTTTAGTTAACCTTTGGAAACTAAGATGTGAAAAAATTAGTGAGATCACTAGAGATATTTCTAAGGTATATCTAGGGATGTCCCTAAGGATATGTATACGTATAAGATATAGTCCTAGAACTACGGTAATGATCTTAGAATTCAACCTAAGATGTTAGATATTGATGGTACTCCCCCTTTACTATGTTTTTTCCCTAGCATGATTTTTTCCTCTCACACTATTCTTTTTGGGTTTTAGAAAATGGCTGGAAACAGGAAGATTCACAATAATGGAAGATATGATGGACAATGAAATGACATTATTCATGAGAAACCAAAGGAAATGGGATTTGGAAGTCCAAACCTCTTTATTATGCCAAATTATCAATCTCATAATATGATCAATAATCTCAACTTTGGTATGTTTCTTAACTCATCTAATAAGAGAAAGATGGAGTTTCATGATGATTATATAGGAAAGAAAGTTCAATTTCCCTCATGTAATTCATGTTGGAAGAGGCATCAAGGAGAATGTTTCAAAGGAACTGGAATATGCATTGGGTGTCGAAAAGAAGGACACAAAGCCAGTACGTGCAAAGGAAAAGGTTCAGTTAACACCATGGATAAGGATAATGGTATTTCTATGACATCAACAACGATTAAATGTTTTAAATGTGGAATTTATGGGCATTATGAAAACTAGTGCCCTAAGGGAAAATCTCATAAAGAGAATTAGCATGGTTTTATGGGTAGTATTTATTTTGATGATGATGAATAGACTACAAATGATATGTGAGATGAAAGAATTTTTGAATCTCAATCAATGGTTAAGTGGAATGATTTATGTTTATCAAAAGTAATGTTGTATAGGTAATGGTACTATGGAATAAAGTCACATATAAGGATTGTTACACTATTTTTTTCCTAGAGTATTTGAAAGTATATATTGAATAGTTCCGGTAACCATAAAAGGTTATTCAGATATTTTTGGAAAGTATATGATATGCACATAATGAAGGGATAAGGAGATAATGAGGTGTTTGATAGTATTCCAGAGCTCATTATTGTTATAAGGACTAAGTGATATCATGATTTCAATATATAGATTTTATTTGGAATTTTGGTATGTGTAAAGAGTTAACTTTTGACAGAATTCATGTTTTTGTTAAGGTTCTATGGTAATTCATGTTTCAAAAGAATACATGATTAAGGTATTCACATGTTTGGAATGTGACCAAAAAGACATATCTTATGATATATGGGGGACACATGAAAGAATTCACATGATCGGTAGATGAAATTTTTAGTGATCGGACATAAGTATTTTCGATATGGCTAAAGGATGGAATGGACATCATATATTACTGGTTAAGGTTATAACTTTTTATTTCTGAAATGTTATGATAGTATAGTTTTAGAAAAAGGATAACCTACAGAACGGATGATAACCCGTCACATCGGACAAGGCTGTGGGAATCGAACCCACAACCGAAGTGCGACAGGACTTTATCGCCTTCCACTGACCTACAGGAAGTCCCTAGTTAGTATAAATTAGTTAAGTGGTATGATATATTAAGTATAAGTCCATTTTAGGAACCATATATGATTAATCTCACTATAGATGGACTTATGTATATTTGATAACTTTTGCTAACCTTTTGTTTGAGATAGATGGAATGACCCATCATTCTATCACATGATCTGCTAACACTTCATGAATTACAAATTCAACTTCATTTCATTAAGAGATGAAGTGGAAATTGTACAAGGTACAAAAAATGGTGAGATTGTACCAAAATAAAGTAAGTATTTCTTTTAATTCTTCAACTTTAGGGAAATGATCTTGAAAACCAAAAATGTTGTCCTAGTGTAATCATATACGATGAATCATATGGTACATTAGATCATCACAAATTTATGACTTTGTGATTGTTAGATTATTCATAGCCATGTTATCTACCACTTTCCATCAAAACTTGATGGTTAGATTTCTCTTTCATATCCATATTTTCACCTATGTTCTCCTATGTGGAAACCAAGTGATTAGTTAATTTGGGTAACCGTTACGTTTCATAATTTTTTTTAAAGTTATGTTCTAGTCTTCCATTTTATGATGTGGGTTTCTTTGAAAAAACCTTTCAAGTAGTACACCATTTATAACCCCGGCGAATTTCAAGGGCAAAATTCATTTTTAGGGGGGAAGACTGTAACACCCCGAGATTTTATGATATATATTATTTTTAATTTCTTTGATGTCTTCTATTATACAAAACACCAAGATTATCTTGTACTATACGTAGCACCACATTAGCTTTCAGTATACGCAATACTATTCTTGGCTTTTGTTACACACAAATTCAAGTTTGTTTTGTGGAAATTATTCTACGCAACATTATGTATAGATTTTGTTTAATGTATAAATGAAATATGTTATGATTATGTAATACAAAACACCAAATGGAGATTTCACTACACGCATCCCGGACTTGGCTTTCATTACACGCAATCAAGACCTTCCTCGATAGCTTGTGTAGTACGCAATACTGAGTTTCACTAAACAAGATATTATTATATTATTATCATGAACTGGCCGTTATGAGTAGTAATACTCACTTTTTGAAATTTTATAAATTTTATCCTTCAAAATGGAATTCATTTTTGGAATTGGAATATTGAAATTAGCCTAGGGTGAATTTTTGGTATTTTTTTGAAAACTTTCAATTTTTGATGAATAGTGAAAATATTGAGTTACTATTTAAAAACCAACTTTTTATTTAAATAATTATTTATTTTATTTAAATTTATTTTAGGTAAAAATTGATACATAATACCTATATATGTTCAATGTAATTCATTGGAGTCATTTTATAATAATTTTTGATATATAAAAATTTTATTGAACTTCTCACCGTCTTTTACCCACCTCCTAGGAAAATTTAGAAATTCACATAAAACATAATTTTACCGCTTCTGTGAGTGGAATTATTAAAATCCGAGAGACAGATTTAATATCAAGGACTAAAATTTGGTTCAATGAGATGAAAATAATTTTGGGTGAATAGTAACTTTTTACTTTTATTTACCACGGTAAAAAGTAAATAGGGAAATTAAGGGTAAAAATGATATTATTATTACCCTAACACATGTCCTAATTCTATTGGATAATTTTAATTCGACCAAAAACAACCATAGGAATATAATATGACCATTTATGTCCTCTTGGATTAGATTAGGACATTTATTATTAATTTATTTAATGAAGGGTTAAAATAGTTAAAATCAATGTTTAATAACTAAATAATTTTTAATATAGGGTCATTAATAAGATAAATTAGACTATAAATATTAATTAGAAAGCTAAAAAGATTTCCTACCTAATGGTATTTTATTTTTAATTTATAGACATTAAATAATTTATGTTATTTATGACACAATGGTGATATAGTAATTACCTACATAATGAAATATTAAAATAATTGATGTTATAAATACCCAAATAAATGTAATTTGAGACTTTTTATGAATTCCACTAATTTTATAGGTTAATATGACATGTTATTATTCAATTAAAAAACTTTTTCCGAACTAATAATGATGTTACGATTTTCACAAAAATCCATTACAAAATAGTGTCAAAATTGACATAAAATAGTTTTTAAAAAAATATTATATTACTAATTTTATTTTAATCCTAAAAATATAAGGATCGGAATAATGACTTATATAATGTTATATATATTAATAATGAACCACTTTTTGTTCTTTTGTCTGTTCATAGTATGTTTATTAACCATATAGTGTAAGAAAATAAGAAGACACGGTAAATGTTAAATTATTTAACTTAGAGTTAAATCTAAACGATAAGGTTAAAATAGTAACATAAACTTGTCTAAAACCTATTGGTTGAAGGTATTTCGACCCATCCCCACCTTATATTATAAATAAATCAATTTTGATCTATTAAAAACTGAATATGACTTTATAATAAAATAATATTTTAAGTTTTTCCAAAGGTGCCCCTCTCCTCCCTTATAAAAAGGGCACCCCTTCCCTCTTCTATTCACACCCATTTGAGCCTTGAAGCTCTGCCAAAACCTACCTATTTCTCTTCTCCACTTCCCTAGAAACATTCTGGAGGTTGTGGTCTTATCAAAATACCAACTCTACTTCCTTAAGAGAAGGCTTAAAGGAGGTTCGTTGAAGAAGAGGTAATCTCTTCTTCTGATACTCTCATGTTTCTTTCTTCTTCTACTTAATCTTATTTTGTTGTCTCATTATAAAGTAATAACATCAGTATTATTTATATACTTATATGTTATTATAAATATGAAACAACCCTATTTCACCTTTTATCCATCCTATGGAAAACGAAATCACCGCGCGTGCGTAAGTATGGAATACCGTCTCCATGTCGTGGTGTAATATGTTTTTGACCACCACCTTACTTGGATGGGTATAAAGGTGTAAATAAATAACTATATATGATTATTGTAAAGTGATATTGATTTTGAAATATTATACATATGCTTCAATACAATTCCATGATCATGGGAATGATATCATCGCTCGTGCGTACGTACGGACTACCGTCTCCACGACGCGATGAGATTCATTCTCCATGTTAACCATTCATGAATTATTATAAAGTATATATAATGATTAATAATTAGATATATGAAATAATAATAATACTAGATTTATGTATATATATATATGTATGTCATCTAATTAATTCCATTCAATTCAACAAGGAAACGACAATAGTGTTCATGCGTACGTACGGCCTACCGTCTCCATGAACGGTGTATTTCGTTCCATTTATCAATCTATCATATATATGTATATACTGAATATTTATTATTTATAAATCATTTTTTACATTCTGAAATTATGGAAATCAGGATATAAGTAATAATATCAAGAACAAAAAGTCGAAACACGTACAATAAATGAAACGATTTTACCCAAAACGCGGCTTTAACATGGAATTTACAAAAGAACGGGTAATATAAAGTCATAAGTGAACCATATATGATATCATAACAATAAATATGATTCTTTAATAAGTCAATGACATTATTTAAATCATTATACACGAGGTTCAGATACATATGAATCATATCTGACATGAGGTAAGAGATAAATTTTGAATCTCATTTTTATCCGAGATTGATTATATGTAAGTATTTACTAGGGTTACGTTTATCATCCATGACCATGTTTTCTAAAAATGTTTTCATAAAATTTTTACTATTCTTCCATAAATTTTTAAAGCCATTTTTACCCTTTATTTACTTTATACCACATTGTATTGATGGAATCATTCCTTTGGTTACCATATAAGGACTTTGTTGACTTTTCGGACAAAAGTACGTGGAGAATGTTATTTTTAACTTATACGGCATGAAAGGATTTTTACAGTTTCATAACACCTCATTTCATGAAGCTTCCTCTACAATATTGCATGATTATTTTCAACAAAACCCTTTTCTATTATGATTTCATGGAATTTTGTGAAAATAAAATAATTTTTAAGAAGAATGTATATTTTCCTCAAAAATTATTTTCAAGTGTTTTATTAAAACCATTTTCCATATAAGATGACATTATATCATATGTGTATGTTTCAAGTATTATGTCTCTATAATTTACATGGTTTCAATTTTCTTATGATGAAATGATATCCATTTGTTTTATATGGATTATGTTATGATGGGATGATGTTTTTGAAACCCATTTTATTCTTTGGGTTATGATGAATGATTTATGTTTATGTTGTGGCACAAGTAAGAATGATTTCATTATGAGATGGGTGGGACCAATATCTCCCTCCAATGAATTGGGTAAATATTTATATCTCATGAGATAGGCATGGCTGGAACGGTATGTTAATCTGGTTCAGTGTTACAGGACTGAAACAAGAAGTGAACTCGATTCAGAAAGGGGACTTTTCCACTAAGATGGTCTTGGCAGAAATGACTTGTCTAATATGGAAATAATATCATGTGATTAATGGTTGCCACAATAACATGTTTTATTACCATGCTATTTTATAATTATTGATCTTCCTTTATGGTATATTCCTTACGTACTTCCAAGATTTATGTCTCTGCTCAAGATTTTGATGTTTAGATTTTATGTTCATGTTTTTTCCATTAAAATGTTATGGATTGTTTTATGTTCTCTATGTTTACCCTTACTGAGCATTTGAGGTCACCCTTTTTATATTTTCTTTTCCCCAGGATATAAATAATGGTCTTAGGAATGAAAATAAAGGAGGAAGATCTTTATGGGAGATGCTAAAGATCTTTTACTATGATTAGATGATTATTTTTCCGAGTTTCCAAATACACTAAACTGTTACGGTCCTTTTGTGTATGTTTTTTTATGTATTAAGTATTCCACAAAAGTAATTTATTGTCCATGTATGTCAAGCTTTGGGTCTTTAAAGAAGCCACCCAGGAGTGGGAAAGAGGTGTGGATTTTCCAAGGTCTAGCTGGGTACTATCGGATATTTGTGCCAGACTTCTCTAGAGTTGTAACACCGATTTCAGCTTTGACGAAGAAGGGGAAACCCTTCGTGTGGTCAGATATATGTCAGTAGAGCTTCTAGGAGCTGAGACAGAGATTGACCAGTGCACCCATATTGAGCCTACCATAAGAGGGAGTATGGAACGTAATTTACTGCGATGCATCAGGGACCGGACTCGGGTGTGTCCTGATGCAGGAGCTGGCCGTGATCTCCTATGTAATGCCCTGACCCCAGCTACCCAGAGTCGGTGCATTATTGCGTAACATTGGCATGATCACAAAAGATCACGTCTTGAAAGACTGATTAGTTTAGTAGCCTTGGAAATACTAAATACATTCATAAATGTTACATTACATCATAAAGTGAAAATCTACAATAACAAAGTCTCCATAGTCCACACTAATATCCTCTTCTGACTATCCCTGCAGGTCATTCATAAAATACTTCTTCACATCCTGGAAAATATTAAAACATTGAAAGGGGTGAGCTCAGATGCTCAGTAAGGATAACAATATTGCGAAATCTTTTATAAATAAATATAAACATTTAAGGCAATGTAAAACTAAAACAAAAACCTTTTAAACTTGAACTTTAACATAATATGGAAAAAGTAAAATGAGATAATGCCATTTACTTATTCACACGGATATTCTACTGGTTGAATAATCACATGAAACATCAATAAACACTTTCATAATGATGGAATGCATAATGCCAGTCTATCATAACCACATAGTCAAGGCCTCGTGCCAAGACCACAAATAAGATTTTGTCAAGGCCTCGAGCCAAGACACTAGTTTGCCTCATGAGACCTACCGATGCATAGAGGAGCTATAGAGGGCTCCACCCGTCACTTATTAAGTCCAATGCATTCCTCATATGAATAGGTTTAAATATATCATAAACCATAAAATAATCGTATCACATAAAACATGCATAAAGGAAACATAACATTTCTACATTTCAATCACAAGATATCAATACAACACATTTATTTAATAAAAACACTTTCAAAACCATTTTCAATACCAAAATTAAAGAAAATTAAAACGTTGTATTTATTTTTCATTTTAAAAAGCTATGGATTATAGAGGAAGCCGAAACTCAAATAATAGTCACGGCGGCGGAGAAGTCGTTGTCGCTACATACATAAGAAAAAAACATTCCCTTTTGTCATTTTGTAAAACTCTTTGTATAAAAAAATATTCCTTTTGAATAAAAGTAAAAGTCAAAGGGGTTTATACACCGTATTAAAAAAGGTTTTGTATAAAACAAAGTATGCCTCAATGAAATGAGATTGAGACGAAGTCCCATACAAAGATAATTTTTAAAATAAAATAGATATATTATGTGTACTCACTATAAGTACACATAAATAAAGTACAAATACAAGATATGACATAATAATATCATGACATAATTTGAAAGTAGGAGATTAACCCAAAGAATAGAAACTGGATTAAGAAGTTCCCTTACCTCGTGTCCGAATTCACTCGACCATTCTTTGATCTCCTGAATAATAAACTATAGTTAATCTCTACCTTATTAAGAACCTTTTTCAAGTTCATTATTCCTTTTATATCACTTATTACCATGTCATGAACATTATGTAATTATTTAAGTTTATAACGGTCGTTTTGTCGATCTTAGGTACTTGAGTCAAAAATAAAATTCTTATAATTACAAGTTGTTCGTGTGGTGATATATCCATTATATCCAGAATTATATTCATGATATAGATATCATATATCTCATATATATCCAGTATATACATGCATTTATAATATTACATAACGTTTAGAGGTAAGAAATGAAATGCCTCGTTCATGGAGACGGTAAGCCGTACGTACGCATAAACGCTAATTTAATTTCTATTTCGTATTTAATGAAATCATAATGATATAAAGGTATATTATAATTCCATTATAATATCATATATAATATCATTTACTCCATCCTTTATACATCCCACATATGTTATTAACGATTCAAATCACTTTGAGGGGGCGGTAGTCCGCACTTCCTAAAATGAAAATATCGCGTTTACCCATAATGGAAACAATAAAGGTATTCCATAAATGAAAAATAAATAACCTTAAGTAAAACATAAACATATTATATATAATGTATAAATATAGTGACATCTTAATGGCCACCATTGAAGGTGTTATATGAGTGTTGAACAATCATCGTTTCGTGAGGCATAAATTCACCATCCACAGAAACAGTATGTTCTTTAACCATTAAATGTAGGTGTGTGTAAGTGTAGATCAAATAATTCTTATAACAACATCCTAGTATATTGCGTATACTGGTGTGGTTACAAAAGTAATGAATAAAACGATTTTAGGGGGTTGGATAAGCAAAATAAAACAAAATAACATAAGCGAAGACATTACCTTAAAATCGGGTAACTCTTTTGATTTCTGCCAAAGGTTTCCTTGGAAAGAATTATACCCAATGTGAGGCTTCTAGGAGTAAGGTAGGGAAGTTGGGAGAGTATTTGGGAAGATGTTGGCAGAGCCAAAAGGCTTTGAAAGTGTGATTAAGGTTGTAGAGGTGGGGGCCTTTTATAAGTGGGGAGGAGGGGCACTCTTGGAAAGTAATGAAATGTTACTTTATTATATAATGGTTTTCGGATTCTAAAGGTCCCAAAATTATATAATTCGAGGATATGGTGATAAGGGTTCGAAATAGACTCATCCAATAGGATTTTTACAAGTTTAATGCTTAGAGTTTACATTATCCTTCCATTTTATTAAAATCGTTATTTAATGAGGTAATCGCTGCATCATCATGGTGTCATAAATAATTTAATTTACTTAATGTCTAAAAATCATAAAATAAATATCATGATGTAGGAAATCGTTTTATATTTCTAATGAATATTTATTGTCAAAAATATGACTTGTATAACCCCATTTAAAAATTGTTTTAGTAAAATAACTTATGTTTTTGACATTTTTATTTTAACTTTAAATAAAAGTTATTTATGTCATTTTCCTATAAAAGTGGCTCCATGGGGTCCCCAAGTTGACCCATGGATTTTCTTGGTCGGCCATGACACATCCAATAGGGGTAGGACAAGTGTAATGGTATTTTCATATTTTTATAATATCATTTTTACCTTAAATTTCACTAATTACCTTTAATCACGATTAATTAAACTTAAAAGGTACTATTCACCAAAAAAAATATTTTAATCCCATTGAACAACATTTTACTTCCTAATGACAACCATGTATGTCGGATTTTTGAAAATAAAATCACATAAGTGGTAATATTTCATTTAAACGAAAAATCAGTTATTTAACTACCACTTAGTGGTTTCACTATTCGTCAAAAATTGAAGTTTTTCAGAAAAATGCCAAAATTTCACCCTAAGATATAATTGATATTCCAAATTAAAAAATGATGTCTATTTTGCAAAATTCCAAACATATAAGTTGCATTAATTAATTTTATAATTAATTCCAGCTGTTAGAACAAATAGCGTGTTTTTAAGAAACAATATATATCAAAAGATTGACAATTGTCTATGTTCAATTTCAAAGTGAAATTAATTCTAATGACCACCATTGGATAAAATAGTAAAAATATATTCTAATTATAATTTAAAACCACTAAATAGTATAATTTATCACTATAAAATACTTTGATTAAAAAAATTGTATTTAAGTATTTTTCACAATTCATAAAAATTGGAAGTTCTCAGAAAATTACAAAAAATTCAACTTTGGATAATTTCGATATTATTAATACAAAAATGAAGTCCATTTTGAAATATAAAATTTCTATAATTTTAAAAAGTGGGTATTACTATTCATAACGGCTATTTTGATTGGTCGCGGTGTGTTAGAATCTCGAACTTACGTACAATGCAAGCTATTGCATTATTGAAAGAGAAGTGTATCGTGGAAGCTCGGGGTGATACATTCTCCCCTCCTTCAATAAATTGCGTCATATCAATTTGAAATTTTTCTTTGAAAATAAAAGGTTGAAAATAGAAAACACCTTTCTGGAAAACCCACATCGGAAATAAGGTTAATAAAAATATAACATTAAAAGAAAGAAAGAGAATTACAAAGGTCACCTGAGATAGACCATATTAGGATTCTATGAAAATATAGATATGGAAGAAAAACAAACCATCAAGGTATGATGAAGAGTTGTAGAAAACTGGATTAGGAGAAAGTTTTCCATAAGAAAATCACAAACTTGTGATTGGTTAAACAGTCATTGAATCACCAGTTGGAAAAGATAACCAGCAACGTTTTTGTTTTAAGTTACCTTTTATAAAGTTGAGGAATTTATTTAGGATATTTACTAATAACGTAAGGGAATATACATACTTGTTATGTATAATTTCATTCATTAATAAATTTTTACCACAAACCCATCTTTTACTCCATATGGTAACAGAACTCAAAAATATTCTATTTATCCTAATTGTATAAGGTTCTAAATATTACCACATAGCATTTAGATTAGGAAAAATATTTTGTAACCAGGGACATCCTGTAGGCTAGTGGTAGGTAATAAAGGCCTGTCGCATTATGGTTGTGGGTTCGATTCCTGCAGCTTTGCCCGACGCGACGGGTTATGCCCCACCGTGTAGGTTGTCCTTTTCCTAAAACTATAGTATTATAATATTCCAAAAATAATCTTCAGAAATGTTTTAACCTTAAACAATACTATCCAAATATCAACTTAATCCATTCCAACCTTTATAGTTATCCAAAATACCTCCATCCAGACTTTCTCTAAAAAGTCTCTAAATTCGAAAATCAATTGTAACATTAGATTCCCCAAACAAAGTAAAGTTTCTCTTATTGTCACATACTAAAAATATGATTACCTTCATCATATTAAATCATTAATGAAAACAACATGTACTGCAGTACAATCCTTATATATATCACATTATTATTATAACCATAATCTAGTTCATGAGTCCAAAAACACAAATATAATAATTATTCAACTTCATCTGTAGTAGGAGCATAAGCTTAGCCTTGATCCCTTGGACTTTTCTGAGGTAAGTTTTCCTGACTCTTAGGACATTCATTTTCATAATACCCCATTTCCCTACAATTGTAGCATTCAACATTGATAGCCTTTTTCTTTCCCTTGTAATCACGCGCCTGGTGAACTTTTTCTCCACATTTATAACAAACTCTCATTCCTTTTAGGCAAGTACTGGGGTGATTCCTCCCACAATTATCTCATAATGGAAAATCCTTCTTTCCCTTTTTCCCTTTATTTCCATTTCCAGATTGATCAGAAGAACTCTTCTTTTCTTGCTTTGCTTTAAAGTCATAAGACTTAGAGAATTCCATTTTCGTCTTGATAGCACACGAGACAATATCTTCGTATGACGAGAAGGTTTGTGAGACTAATGCTCGATGGAGAAATGGTTTTAACCCATCAAATAAACGATCAATCTTACTTCTTGGGTTACCTATATAATCTGCAGCATGTCTTGCTAACCTTGTAAAGTTGGCCTCATACTTTGCGACATTCTCATCCTCCTTTTGTCTCAGACTCAGAAATTGCCTTTCCATATCTGCTCGATGGTCACGAGGAAAATATTTTTCTAAGAAAATCTCTTTGAACTCCCTCCATTCCATATTCGATAATTCATCATCTTCCTTTGTGTTTTGAATCAACGACCACCACTGATCGGCATCTCCAGTGAGGCGGTAGACTGCCATGACAACCTTCTCCCTTTCACTACTCCCAAGGCATGGAATATTTTCTCTAAGGAGTTTATCCATTACTCAGAGACTAATGGATTTGTACCCCCATTAAATGTTGGTGGTTGTTGCCTCATGAAGCGGTCTAACATTGATCCTCCACGTTGCGGATCGGGGTGCTCCATACGACTAAGGTTATTATTCATAACCTGAGTGAGTTGTCCCGGTATAGTAATAAGTTGATCAACACCAGTTGTATCTCCAGCTCCATAATAATTATCTTGAGCAGGAGGTAAATCCCTACACGGAGTGCGTGCATTGATACGGTTTCCATTCCTTCCACTAGGTGCCATTTCTAAACAATGTCATAAACTAGATTAGTTTATGAATCAAAATACATAATTCCATACTTATAAAATACTTAACATAAATTGAACTATTTATGGATATAATCCATAATTATAAAAATGTTTTCTTTGAGGAAGTATATACTCATAACCCTTCATAGTGGTTTGTGAAGAAAATGAGAATTATCATAAGAATATCCCCCGGGAGTGTCGTAACCAAGAGTGTAGTAAGGCCCGTTGTCGTGCACCTGTTCCCATTCGAGTCTAGTTCAAAGCGGTGTTTTCGGGTTTTACCCTTAGGTACATCTGTACCAGAGCCACCTCAACCTGGTCGTATCCAGACTGGGATGTATTGCTCAGAAAACTCACAAAATCTCTATAATACCAAAATTCTAGGAAGTTCTTCTATACTAATCCTCAAAGTCTATCTTTGGGCTATGTGCTCTAATCAGAGTTTATCTAAATCTAGATTCCAAGGTTAGTACTAAACTTCCTCTGATACCGACTGTAACGCCCCAACCCCAGCTACCCAGAGTCGGTGCATTATTGCGTAACATTGGCATGATCACAAAAGATCATGTCTCGAAAGACTGATTAGTTTAGTAGCCTTGGAAACACTAGATACATTCATAAATGTTACATTACATCATAAAGTGAAAATCTACAATAACAAAGTCTCCATAGTCCACACTCATATCCTCTTCTGACTATCCCTGCAGGTCATTCATAAAATACTTCTTCACATCCTGGAAAATATTAAAACATTGAAAGGGGTGAGCTCAGATGCTCCGTAAGGATAACTATATTGCGGAAGCTTTCATAAATAAATATAAACATTTAAGGCAATGTAAAACTAAAAAAAAGCCTTTTAAACTTGAACTTCAACATAATATGGAAAAAGTAAAATGAGATAATTCCATTTACTTATTCACAAGGATATTCTACTGGTCGAATAATCACATGCAACATCAATAGCCACGTTCATAATGATGGAATGCATAATTCCAGACTATCATAACCACGTAGTCAAGGCCTCGTGCCAAGACCACAAATATTATTTTGTCAAGGCCTCGTGCCAAGACACAAGTTTGCCTCATGAGACCTACCGATTCATCGAGGAGCTATAGCGGGCTCCACCCGTCACTTATTAAGTCCAATGCATTCCTCATATGAATAGGTTTAAACATATCATAAACCATAACATGATCGTATCACATAAAACATGCATAAAGGAAACATAACATTTCCACATTTCAATCACAAGATATCAATACAACACATTGATGTAATAAAAAAACTTTCCAAACCATTTTCAATACCAAAATTAAAGAAAATTAAAACGTTGTATTTATTTTTCATTTTAAAAAGTTATGGCTTATAGAGGAAGCCGAAACTCAAATAATAGTCATGGCGGCGGAGAAGTCATTGTCGCTGCATACGTAAGAAAAAAACATTCCCTTTTTTCGTTTAGTAAAATTCTTTGTATAAAAAAAGATTCCTTTTGAATAAAAGTAAAAGTCAAAGGGGTTTATACACCATATAAAAGAAGGTTTTGTATAAAACAATGTATGCCTCAATGAAAGTAGATTGAGAGGAAGTCCCATACAAAGATCATTTTTAAAATAAAATAGATATATTATGTGTACTCACTATAAGTACACATAAATAAAGTACAAATACAAGATATGACATAATAATATCATGACATAATTTGAAAGTAGGAGATTAACCCAAAGAATAGAAATTGGGTTACGAAGTTCCCTTACCTCGTGTCCGAATTCACTTGACTATTATTTGATCTCCTGAATAATAAACTAGAGTTAATCTCTACCTTCTTAAGAACCTTTTTCAAGTTCATTATTCCTTTTATATCACTTATTACCATGTCATGAACATTATGTAATTATTTAAGTTTATAACGGTCGTTTTGTCGATCTTAGGTACTTGAGTGAAAAATAAAATTCTTATAATTACAAGTTATCATGTGGTGATATATCTATTATATCCAGAATTATATTCATGATATAGATATCATATATCTCATATATATCTAGTATATACATGCATTTATAATATTCCATAACGTTTAGAGGTAAGAAATGAAATGCACCGTTCATGGAGACGGTAAGCCGTACGTACACATGAACGCTACTTTAATTTCTATTTCATATTTAATGAAATCATAATGATATAAAGGTATATTATAATTCCAGTATAATATCATATATAATATCATTTACTCTATCCTTTATATATACCACATATGGTATTAACGATTCAAATCACTTTGAGGGGGCGGTAGTCCGCACTTCCTAAAATGAAAATATCGTGTTTACCCATAATGGAAACAATAAAGGTATGCCATAAATGAAAAATACAGAACCTTAAGTAAAACATAAAAATATTATATATCATGTATAAATAGAGTGACATCTTAATGGCCACCTTTGAAGGTCTTATATGAGTGTTGAACAATCATCGTTTCGTGAGGCAGAAATTCACCATCCACAGAAACAGTATGTTCTTTAACCATTAGATGTAGGTGTATGTAATTGTAGCTCTAATAATTATTATAAAAACATCCTGGTATATTGAGTATACTGTTTTTGTTACAAAAGAAATGAATAAAAAGATATTAGGGGGTTGGATAAGCAAAATAAAACAAAATAACATAAGCGAAGACATTACCTTAAAATCGGGTAACTCTTTTGATTTGAGCCAAAGGCTTCCTTGGAAAGAATTCTTCCCAAAGTGAGGCTTGTAGTTGTTAGGGAGGGAAGTTGGGAGAGTATTTGGGCAGAGGTTGGCCGAGCCAAAAGGCTTTGAAAGTTTGAGTAAGGTGGCAGAGGTGGGGGCCTTTTATAAGTGGAGAGGAGGGGCACTCTTGGAAAGTAATGAAATGTTACTTTATTATACAATGGTTTTCGGATTCGGAAGGTCCCACACTTATATAATTCGAGGCTAAGGTGATAAGGGTTCGAAATATACTCATAAAATAGGCTTTGGACAACTGTAATGCTTAGATTTTACATCATCCTTCCATTTTATTAAAATCGTTAATTAATGAGGTAATCGTTGTATCATCATGGTGTCTTAAATAATTTAATTTATTTAATGTCTAAAAATCATAAAACAATTGTCATCATGTAGGAAATATTTTTAGATTTCTAATGAATATTTATAGTCAAAAATATGACTTGTATAACTTCATTTTAAAATTGTTTTAGTAAAAAAACTTATGTTTTTGACATTTTTATTTTAACTTTAAATAAAAGTTATTTATGTCATCCTCCTGGAAAAGTGGCTCCATGGGGTCCCCAAGTTGACCCATGGATTCTCTTGGTCGGCCATGACACATCCAATAGGGGTAGGACAAGTGTAAAGGTATTTTCATATTTTTATAATATCATTTTTACCTTAAAGTTCACTAATTACCTTTAATCGTGATTAATTAAACTTAAAGGTTACTATTCACCAAATAAATATTTTAATCCCATTGAACCACATTTTACTTCCTAATGACAACCATGTATGTTGGATTTTTGAAAATAAAATCACAGAAGTGGTAACATTTCATTTAAATGAAAAATCAGTTATTTAACTACCACTTAGTGGTTTCACTATTCATCAAAAATTGAAGTTTTTCAGAAAGATGCCAAAATTTCACCCTAAGCTATATTTGATATTCTGAATTCAAAAATGATGTCTATTTTAAAAACTTCCAAACATATAAGTTGCATTAATTAATTTTATAATTAATTCCCGCTGTCACAACAAATAGCGTGTTTTTAAGAAACAATATATATCAAAAGATTGACAATTGTTTATGTCCAATTTCAAAGTGAAATTAATTCTAATGACCACCATTGGATAAAATAGTAAAAATATATTTTAATTATACTTTAGAACCACTCAATAGTATAATTTATCACTATAAAATACTTTGATTAAAAAAAAATTTAAGTATTTTTCACTATTCATAAAAATTGGAAGTTCTCAAAAAATTACAAAAAATTCAACTTTGGATAATTTAGATATTACGAATACAAAAATGAAGTCCATTTTGAAATATAAAATTTCTATAATTTTAAAAAGTGGGTATTACTATTCATAACAGCAATTTTGATTGGTCACAGTGTGTTAAAATCTCGAACTCACGTACAATGCAAGCTATTGAATTATTGAAAGAGAAGCGTATTGTGGAAGATCGGGGTGTTACATACTATGGATCATGACAGTTGAGGCAGTACGAGCTGAACTGTGCTACCCATGAACTGGAGTTAGCAGTAGTGGTCTTCACCCTGAAGATGTGGTAGAACTATCTGATGGGCGAGCGCCTTACAGTCTACTCTGACCACCAGAGTCTCAGGTACATCTTCACACAGAAGGACCTGAACCTAAGACAATGATGATGGCTTGAGTTCCTCTAGGACTAGGACATTGAGATAGTCTATACTCCTGGAAAGGGGAACATAGTAGCCAATTCCCTTAGCAGGAGGATGGGCATTCAGCTACTTGGAGAGGCGACAGAGCAGTTAGCCGCTTTACAAATGTTATTCATGGATAGAGATGGGGCAGCCTTTCTTCAGTAACCCACAGTCAGTCCTCCACTTCTTCAGCGGGTCAAAGAGGCATAGTGTGGAAACGTTGACTGTGAGATGAGGCGTGCACATATTTCTAAAGGACAGGCACCTGATGGATTTTTTGTAGGAGGAGAGCACGTCATCTTTTTTAGTGGACGTAATATGGTACCAGATGCATTACAGGTGGAGGTGCTGAGAGAGTTTCACACTTCCCCTTTAGTGGTACTTCCAAGGGTAGTGAAAATGTACCAGGATCTCAGACGACAACACTGGTGTCTAGGTATGAAGAAAGATGTGGAAGAGTTCGTTTCTCGATGCCTCACCTGCCAGCAGGTTAAGGCGGAGCCCTAGGTACCAGCAGGCTTGGTACAACACATGGAGGTCCCAGAGTGGAAGTGGGATGGGATATCTATGGATTTAGTGACTTGACTTCCACGTACTTCCAGAGGTCACGACTCCATTTGGGTGATTGTCAACCGACTCACCAAGTCGGCCCACTTCTTAACCATCAGAGTGCAGGGATCAGTGGAGAGCTTGGGATGCCTCTACATTCATGAGATCATACGGATTCATGGTGTGCCATCATCTATCATCTCCGATCGAGATGATCGATTTACTTTCCAGCTTTGGAAGGGGTTACAGGAGGCATTCGGGTTACAACTATGCTTGAGCACCGCTTTTCACCCTCAAACGGATGGTCAGATGGAGAGGACCATTCAGACTCTCGAGGACATGATCTTTGCATGTGTCCTCGACTTTGGTCGCAGTTGGGACGATCACCTACCTTTGGTGGAGTTTGCGTACAACAATAGATACTACTCCACCATCAGGATGGCACCAGACGAGGCATTGTATGGCCGACCTTGAAGATCACCTCTGTGCTGGACAGACCCTGGAGAGTCAGCACTTGTGGGACTAGACATGGTCCAGGCCATGACAGAGAAGGTCTAGGTCATCCAGGAGTGGATGAGGACAGCTCAGAGCTAACAGAAGTCTTATGCTGACAGGAGGCGGAGACTGCTAGAGTTCGAGGATGGCGACCACGTTTTCTTACAGGTATCTCCTCGACATGGATTACAGAGATTTGGCCAGGGAGGCAAGTTATCTCTGTGATTCATCAGACCATTTCAGATTCTCAGTAGGATAGGCGAGGGGGCTTATCGCCTGGCTCTTCCACCTCAGTTGAATCGGGTGCACGATGTCTTCCACGTATCTCAGCTGAGGAGATACGTGCACGACCCAACACATATGATCGACCATGGGGAGCTGGACATCGATGATGGTGTGATTTTTGCGGAGGTCCCGGTGGAGATCGAGGATCGACACGAGTGGGTCCTACGTGGGTGGTCGATTCCTCTAGTGTGCATCAGGTGGCAGCACGAGAACCACCAAGAGAGCACTTGGGAGTAGGAGGCTCAGATTCATGCTCAGTACCCTCTTTTGTTCCCCTAGTTTGTGATGTATCTTTACGTGGATTTAAAGCCCTGAGGTGGGAGTAATGTAATGATCTGTAAATTTCAAGGAATTTTTTTTTCACAAATTATTTGAGATTTTACGAGTACGCAGTTTCTGACGGAACCTGATTCCGAGTCCTGGTGTGCCCGGAATCAATTTCCGACTTTTAGCTCGGGTACGTTCAGTGAATGAACGAGTGAGTTTTTTCTAACTTTTGAACCAGTGCTCGGAATCAAAATCTGAGGGCACCGATGAAACCGTGGTGCCGGTAATTGCTTATGAATACCTATATTGGAGTTTTTTTTACTCGAGAAGAGTTGTTTAAAAAAATATGGATCAAGTATAAAGAGAAATAAAAATTGTGTTAGAAATTTTATTTCACTTATAAGTGGTTAAACCCCATGTGTGGGAGTTGGGGTGGGACCCACTAAAATTCTAACTCCTCTTGATAAGATAATAGTGAGGTGGGGCCCACATGAGCCCCACCCCTTCAAATTCCCTAACACCTCTAACACCCCCCCCCCACATGAGTTATGTAACTCTGCCACATTAATGCATGCCAATTAAAAACCTAATTAATTTGACAACACAAATTTAATTAATTAGGTGAATTCAACTTTTGAAATTTTAAAAATGTTGGCTTGTGTAAATAAAATAAGTTAAAGCCTTATTTTATTTTGGTGTGATGTGTTGTGTGGGAAATTGAGAGAGGGAGAATTCTTTACCTTGAATAACTTCATCTTCCTTGTTGAAGAATGCAAAGAACGCTATCACGCCTTCCATCTTCCCTCCGCGTCAAAGAAAGGGAGACACCACTTCTTCCATAGACGTTATCTGTCATTGTATACCGATCCTCACCCGTGACGCCGTATTCCGCGACGCTAGCTTCCTCTAACTTCTTTGAGGTAGGGTTGGTTTCATCATTCTAGTTATATTTGGACATTCATCGTTATTTTCTTTTGGCCGCCTGTTATCAATATAACGGGAGGAGGTCAGACTGCACTCCATCCGGCCATTACGGTCAGCCGTTTTCCAGAAGTCCGGGGGTCGTAAGCCTCCAAAGGTGGAAAGGACGGTCTCCCCAAGAGGGACCTCCATTTCTCAATAAAGGGGGGCAACGCCCCCCCGAATCTCGCTCGGCCGAAGGCCAAGCCGCCGGCCACGTGGGTCGGGCCGCCCATGCCGGGCCGGGCCAGCCGCACTGGGCCGGGCCGCGCTGGCTGGGCTGGGCTGCGCCTCCCGGGCTGGGCCACGCCTCCCGGGCTGGGCCGCACCCAAACAGGGTGGACCCGGATCCGGGTCGGGTCGATCCGAGTTAGGCCGACCCAGGGGGTATTGGGCCGGGCCTGATCGGGCCCAAACCCCCTGTTTTCGTATAGGTCCGTTGAAACACCCATAACATGGGCTACAGACCCCCGATCGATGCACCATCAATTGCATTGGGATCCTTGGATCGAGGTGGTCATTTTGGTATATTACACTCAAGGTTTAGACGAACTTTGGGTATTGACGAGTTGGTTCGAACATGAATCCAACCGGGCCCTCGGAGTGGAAACACTCATAACTTGAGCTCCGGACGTCTGATTGACGTGTCATCGCATTTGTTGGATTCCTCTTAGTGAGAAGGTTCTTTTGGGTTACCCCTCTCAAGGTTTGGACATAGATGGAGTATGATCGGGTTGGTTTTAGCATAAAAACGAACCGGGCCCCTGGGACGGAGAAGCCAATAACTCTCAGACCGGGCGTCTGATTGACGCACCATCTATCGCGTTGAGTTTCTTTTGATGAGACGGATCATTGTGAAACATCAAATCTGGACTTCGTGACAGTTGATGTATCGACCCCCTTGGATCATGGAGTGGACCATCCTGGAATCGAGCATGCTGTGTGCGATAACCCTAGAGCTGGCTGCGACTACAGCGACGATGATGATTGTACTTGGATCCTACGTGGGTTCAACAACGATGACTACTGTACTTAGATCCTCCATGGGTTCGGAAATGACGAAGATCATATTGAGATCCTCCATGGGTTCGATGGCGATGATTACTATTCTTGTATCCTATGTGGGTCCGGCAGTATCTGACTCTGTACTTGTATCCTATGTGGGTCAGGCAGAGTACCTGGTCTTATATCCTTTGTGGGTCCGACAGCTTAGCTGGTCTTGTATCCTATGTGGGTCTGACAGCTTAGATGAATATGTGGCTACAACTGATCATCTCTATCGCCTTAAGAAGATTATACCTGTGTGAGCTGGGTCTTGACTTCCAATCTTTATCTTCAATAAGATTGACTTGATATCCTTTGTGTACTGTGTTATGATTTCCTGTGTGGATTGAGTCATACTTTCCTGTGTGGATTGAGTTATACTATCCTATGTGGACTGGGTTGTACTTGAGCACGTGATTTGGGCAGAACTAGATTTGATGACTTAAGTATATGTATGGGCATATACCTAAGTACTGTTGGTTGATACTTGTGTTCGTATCCTTTCATTTGTGGTTTTAACCTTTGTGGATTCTGGGAGACCGTTGGGGGTCTCAGGGTCCCTACTGACTATCGTATACTCACCCCTGCACAGGCTATACCTGCACTACGTTGTGTTGGATGTAGAAGACAGACAACGCTGATCGAGGTGGAGGATCATGGAGATGGATGGTACCTAGAGTTGGATTACTGGATGGGACATACACGGAGTAGACAACTGGAGCTGAGGATCTTAGGAGACTATCTGTACCTACACTTCAGGTGGGATTTCACGAGGATGGCTCGAAGTTGCTGCTTTACTTTTCTACTGTTGTACTTTCTTTTCAGTTTTACTTTACTTTCAGTTGTGATTTTATTCTGCCCCATTTACTTTACAACATTTACTTTTGTACTCATTTTACTTAGTGTTTACTCTAGATTGTGTACTCTATGGTGTTTTTTACTTTATAAAGGCAATTCCTTCCCTTTTATCAGGATTTATGCCTTTGGTGCTAGTCACCATCCCCTGGCCTATGGAAGGCGGGCTTGGGGTAGTCACGTCATAAGCCATGAGGATGGGTCGTGACAAGCAGTTCCATGAATGGGAGGGTGGGATCGATAGTGTGTCATTGGTAGTTGAGTTATGATATGAGCAACAACCTAGATATTAAATGTTGGTAGACTGGGGGGATGTCGTAGTGGAAGTTGTCCATGGTCAGTTGGATCATGATATAGTGAACGTGGGGTACCGGATATATGATCCAATAATGTGAGATGTACTAGTGGGTTAAGCATGAGGAGGTGTTGTAGGGGTGGGAAGAAGCCATGTTTTGTAGGCGGCCAAGTAGGGGTGGTGGGGGGATCACCCCCCAAAAGATTCCTCTTTTTATTTAAAATAGACTATTTTTTTTAAAACGTAATTTTTTTGAACGCTAAACCCAAACTTCTACCTTTATTTTGTTTTTTTTCTTACTAACTTATCTATTGACTTAAATCCACATAGTGACCTGTCATCCACATTTTTTTTGCTAACCCACTTACCACTCAACTACTGTGATTTTTCTCAAATACCAAAAATAATAATTTTTTGTTTATTTTAAAGAAATTTATATAAAAAAATAATGAATCATTTCCACCCACCCATACGATTAAATGAGACTGTATTTCAGCCGAAACATATATAGAAATACTGGGTTCCCCAAAAACCACCATGAAAAAACATAAATAAATGTGTTCTAGAATTTTTTTCCCATAAACTATGCTAAATATTTTTTTTCATATGGTAATAACATGTCCATTAGAGATCATGTCGGAGAAAGGTTAGATATTTTGGTACTAAAACATATATCTATACTAAATTTATTTGAATATTAACTTTTTCTATCTCAAAATATTTACACAATCACTCGGATACCAATTATTGTTACTGGGGTATGTAAGGAAATCTAGTGGGATAGAGACTTTAAAATATTCATCACCGGAGTGATGTAACTTCATCATTAAATTGATTTGTAATTCTAGCTACCATAATATAGACCTTAAATATTAAACTATAATTTAGTCACATAATATTTTTCCATGTATTCATATAATTCTTATCAAATATTTTTAAAAATAAGTTCAAATCTGAATATTCTTTACATAAATAATATTGAATTTATTTATTATTTTGTTATTTATGATCCTAGGACATATATTCAACCCCATGGTGAGGCCCACCAATGTCATATACTCCAATTCATCAGAAGAGGGATGAATCTTGGATAATCCATTGAGTGTGATCCTTTAGGTGCTTATTTGGAAATTAAAATAATATTAGTCCTACATTAGTATCAGATTCTAGAAACCCATCAAGTCCTCTATGGAGATATGTAATAATAAAATAAATGGAAACCTTTCATACGAACAGATGATATGTAAATTAATCTCTTTGTCTCACAATATCTCCAAATGAAATATAAACATTATGTTTTATCATCCATTCTTGATTTATTATTTTTTGATATAAATGGATAGAATTTCATTTTTATACCATTACCATCGATTTAGTAATGGTAATATAATCCATTTTAACTAGTCTATAGAAGTGATTTCATTTAAAAACATAAAAATTATAAATTTATTTTTCAATAATTTCCATACCACCAATTATGAACTCACACAAGCTATGTCACTATGAAATCAATACCAATATATTATCTTTTTATAATAATTTGAAATCAAATACTATACATTAACTATAATCTCACTTTATGAGTCCATTACATGTTTTTATATATAATATCCACCACATACACCTAAATGATGTCATGTAACTATTAGGAGGCCAACACTCAAAATTTAATATATATTTGGTCGAAAATTTTAGTCTTTAGGATAAGAAGTCTCAATCTTTATGAGCCCCCACCACATGATAGTCAGTCACCATCTATGTCTAGTCAGTATAATGTATATATACCACAGGATATATGATTATGTTTTATGTCATAGTATCATGTGGTTCATAATTTGTCTTGGGAAATTATATAACCATTTTATATGATATGTAATCTAAGGACATTACATTATAAATAGTGGTTATGGATATATAAACACTAATATGGTAATTTTACATCATATATGACTCACTATATAAATAATATGATAATCAAAAGGTACTATTCAATTACCTCTAGGGAACCCACTATTACAACGAATATTTGGTTGAAGATTTTATCTTGGAGGTCACCCATGTTTCTGTAACCTGGAGTGGTATCATGACTCATGGTTAATGGTGGAAAACATGAGGAATATCTTAAGAAAATTTTAATTTATTATTTTTCTAGAGACTACACCTAGGTGGATATTGATGTTTTTGGATCCAAGGTGAGTATCATCATTCATTATGAATAATGGAAACCATGAAGAGTATTTCAAATCATTTGTAATTGGTTATTTTTCTCAGTATTACACCTTGTATAATTCTTAGTTTGTGTTCCCTACCCCATATACTATTAAAAACATGATGAATGGGGATTTTTATGATTTAGCATCTTACCTATCAGAATGATTAACCCTAGAGGAGTATCAAAAATCTTTGGGAATATAGAATGAATCGACACCTAGGTATGAATCCAAGGTGAATTGGTGCTTATACCAAGTTTGGGATAGTAAAGATTCATTGTCCAAGTGGGAGATGTAAAATGTTTATAGCCCTAATGAGAGATAACTTCAAATATTTTTCCCGAAAAATAAGGGAATTTTCTAAATTGCACAAGATAAACTTCTTGGTTTAAGGGACACCATAGTAGAGTGAATTGGGAGTAGGGTTAGAAATGTGTTGAGGGTATCCCAAGTGGGATTCCCAAGTTTGTTTCATGGGGAAAGGGTCACCAAAGTAAGGTGGGTCACCATAGTGGTTTCCATAGATGATGGGTCTCCCATGTAAGGTGGATCACCCATGTAAACACCTTAGGGAAATGTCACATAGGTAAGTGAGTCACCGAAGTGGTTTTCCCATGTGGGTTCCTTAGGTGAAGGGTATCCAAAGATGAGTGAGATGGAAAAAAGGCTCACCGAAGTAAGGAAGGCCACCAAAGAAGATTGGGATCCCATGTGAGGGATTTCCAAAGTGGGGTACACAAATGGGTGAGTTCATCCATGTTTGGGCTCTCCTAAGTGGTTAATTTTTCCTTCTGGGTGGTCATACATGTAGGCTTCTATGTGGGTGGAATTGTTTTAGCACCCTAGTGAGGGAGGGACATAGTAGTTTCCCCATGAAATAGAAAATTACATTGGTAATTTTTTTTGGTAATAATTGATTTTACATTTTTTTCCTCTAGGTGTTTATCCACACTCCCCCAAATTTGTTGGTGGGCATCTACCTATAGAGGGACTGTAGTTCTGGGGCAAGAATAATACATGAAGGATATGGATGAATGGTTAATGCGATATGGGAGAGATATCTACACAAATGGATTGAATGAGATGAGTGAGAGATCTATGTGAGTGACTTTTGTAAGAACAATAATTACTTTACTAAAAATTCACCATGTGTGATGGCCATAAATATTGATCTAAATGTTAGTTTAGGCGCTAGGACTAGTCAAATAAAATACCAAAATGAAAAGTATCATCATTGATATGGAGCAAATAAATTAGATAAATTTTTTATAATTCCAAAAAACTTCCCAGATGATTTTTAAAAATGATATTTTATGGTTTTTAGAAATTTTATAATAAATTACCAAAATCCATGGCCTACTCTCAAAGGAAGGATATCACCACCATGCCTCCTGATTGGGTAACATATATGAGGAATCTATATCACTTAGTGTGTGAGAAATCATTTGGTACATGTAAATCAAACCCTCTAAATCATCTGAAATGTAGAAATATTTCTACTCTAACTCAACATGTGTTGTCTTTGCGAGGATAGTATCACGGTTCCTATTTTAAAGTGTGGGGAAATAATTTTTCGATTCCAATGACCTTGATTCATGAAACATAAATACATAAAAACTAAGGTGTTTAAAGAATATGTTCAATTTTAAGTTGATATGTGGTAAAAGGCACTAATTTTTATTAATAGAAGAATAAAATCTCAAGACAACGATTCTATGTCCCCCAATTTATCAGGAAGTCTTTGAAAGCCTCATCCATGACATGGAAAGGGGTCACAAAATGCATGTGGAGATCACTAGTCAAATGGATACTTGGAATTTATTGCTATGAACCCTAAATTATATCATGTTATAAAAAATCCCTCTGAATCATTTTGACCAAATCCTTGGCCTACACCATTTAGTGGTTTTAAAAACCATGCTATTTTGACCCCGCACACCTTGTAAAATGAAAACCCATGGAATTTCTACGACACCAATATCAAAAATGGATATACCCATGGACTCTAGAGGCACCCAACATTCCCTAAATATTTTTAATCCACCATATTTGTCATAAAATGAATTATTAAGGTGGAATTATTTATAAAGTATTTAAACTAGATGTTTCTATACCCACAGTGAATCCTAACACCAAATGACCAACTCTATGGCCAGAATTTAAAAAGCAACTTAAAAATATCCATCCCGACACTCAATCCTCAATGTGGGGATTAACACAACTAGAATAACACCAAACACCATGGTATGGTGGCCCTATTAATATTCAAAACTCCCATATAGACTTCATAACACCATAAAGATCCCTCTCATAACCACCAATCATCATAAAAATGAAAAGGATTGGATTTAGTATTCTTGTCCCTTATATATGGTTGAATTTTTAAAGATGGATGTCTTTTTTATGTATTTATATAATATATTATCATTTAATTCTTTAGTTTAATGTTACATACAATGTATAATTGGTATTTATTAAATATGTATCTTTATAAAATTTTCATTAAATATGATACAATTACTATGCATAGTTTCATAGACCCACATTGATTTCACTAGTAGTGATGAATGTTGGTTATGGGAGTCAAATATGTTTTTGTATGATTTAAAAATGATGGAATTAAGTGTGGGATTATTCTATATCATGAGATTTATGAAGTCATATTTAATTTCCATTTCATAATTCATTTAATATTCAATTATTTAATCACATAAAAATAAAATTATTTTATATCAGTACCCATTGAATATTGTTTTTCCCCATAAAAACACAACTTATTGTATATGATATATATATAGATTTTTAAAAAACATTATTAAAAATTATTTAAGAAAAAAATTATATTAAATTAATTATAGTATATTATTATACCATTTTATTTTTTATATCTTTTATCATATTTAAATAGGTACTGGAAATGAAGGATTTGAGTGAAATAGAAGCATCAATTAATCCCATTCTCAAAAAATATATTTTTTCATATCGAGTGAGTAGTCTTTGAGAACCCAGTTAAGAATCATCATGTCTAATTTATTTACCTATAGAAACATGAAAATGAATCCCATTCAAAAGAGAGAGGATATTTTCATATAAAATTTGTTATCTCTTTAATTTTTGGAATTTCCTTGATCGTGAGATCTTTAATTGATTTTGAAACTGATCACATGAAAATATTTTGTGTTGTACTATTATTTTAAAAAGAGTATCCAAGGTTCAGTATCTCTTGAAATATACATAAATACCCAACAGATCTCAAATTATCATCAATGGGACCCCACCTTCTACAACTGATAATCCAATCATATTATGTTATTATTTTTTTATCATAAAATGAATCACATTGATCTTTAATTATCATTTCAAATTTTCTATAAATATTTAGAGGGAATTGGAGGGGGGATTTTATCCCTATATTGAGAGAACACTTGAGGTTTTCTTTGTTGACATAATCTTCTTGAAATGAATTATTGTGAAGAAATTCCACAAATTCAAAAATGGTATAAGATTTAATATGTATATATGGGGAATATTATTAATAATTACATTATAGATTTATAATAAATAATATACCTAAAATATTTCCAACGTAAATAATAATATTATTGTTACCATTTATCCTGGAATCCACTATTGTTAACAAAATAATTTTTAATTACCGAACCCTTAACTCGATTTGACCATCCTCTTCATAACTTATCGAGTAAATAAAATATTTATATAAAAAATATAATTCAACCAATAAATAAATAGATATTATATTTAACATCCTGTGAGAAAATACCTATTTTTTATTCACATTAATAAATAACTATTCATTAATAAATAAATAAATAATATTTATTACATGGTGAATAATAGAAGATACATATTTGTTTCTATTCGATGGTCATGAAGAAAGATATTTATTTTATATTAAACATTAAAATACATTAGTTCATGAATATAACTATTGTATGAATAATAAAAATTAATAAATCCTAAAAAATTAATATTTTTCATTAATGAAAATATCATTTCTTCCCTCTATGAAATTCAAATAGAAATTAACTGTGATCATAAATAAACATAGTGTGTGACCCTTAAGTCCACATTATTAGTTGCGTTAGATATGGTTTTAAAATGTCTGAGATTAACATATAACAACAAGTTTATTAATCCATTGCGAAAGAGGGTAAGGTCCTAATGAAGACAACCACATATGAATAATCACTGGGTAATATAATCCCTTTTTTATGATACCACTAATCAAGAAGGTTTCACACATTTTTCATCAACCTATGTGCTGTATTTCTTTATATTTTATAATCAAAAATGGAATAATTGAACACCATGGATATGAAATATATTAGAGAATTTTATTTTTATGAAAGGTCCTTAGTTATCATCAGAAATTTCATAAAATAGAAAATCATACATTGAATTATTCATTGTTTTCATATCACTTGTAATTGAACTAATGTATCCTACCTCACTACAATCATATGTTATTATAGTTTTTTACTAATACATCACACATGTGGACTTATTATATTCATTAATAATAATCATAAGTATAATTATCATTATACATAACAAAAACTAGTAATATGTAATGACATTCAAACAAGTGGAATTCATATTGTTCTATGTGTTCTTATAACCTCCTCTGTTAGAGACTAAAAAGTGAAATCTTCATGTGAAGTATTCTGAATGTCTCATGGGCATGAAATAGTTGATATTCTGTATCATCTACTTCCTATTAGATGATGTCATGTTACCATAAAACACACATTGAAAAATATTATCATAACACTTTAAGGCTGTCATACTATCTGGGAACTTTTACGACACTTCCACAAGTCAAATTATCTAGTTACATTTTCACATTGACATTATGTTGAAGAAAAATAAACATATGATAAGAAACATTTCAATTAAAGTACAAGTGTTATAATATTTTGATAATATGATGTATAAGATGAGTTGTTCTTGGATTCCCACACAAATGGATCCTCACATTCACTAGAGACAATGGTTAACTAACTAGTTAGTAATCACATGTAAATCCTTCTTATTCTATGTATAAATCATGTTTCTAGGACTTCTATGTGTTCTTATATCTACAATTGGACTAACAATATTTCTATGTTGAATATATTCTTACTAAAACCACTCTCAATTGAGAAAATTCCTTATATAGTGACAACCCAATGTTTTTACATTTGGTTCCCTTTTAATAAACAATACATATGAGTTAATATTGTTGACATAGTCTGTCTTAGTAATGGAAACTATTAAAAATTTTGTTATAACTAAACGTATAACTATTTATTTCTAAATAACATCATAAGCTATATTAGAAGCTGAAACATACTTGGTAATTGTATATATTGAAACCATTTGATGTAATAAGGTTATCCTACTTATTACCCTTTCCTCGCTATAATAAAAGATAAAAATGATCTTACAAATGAATGTTTTCATGTCCCTAGGGAATATAGTAATATTATTTCTATAGAAAAAATGTATTCATCTGAATCTTATTCCCCGCATACTATTATATATCTCTAACAACAATAATATGCATCTATTCTAAACATGATTTATATTTTCTCACTATACACTAGGAATGATTCATATGAAACATCATTACATATCTTGTATTATCTAATTGATGTATATGACACAGTCATATGGAAATATATTTATAATCACCACTTATCCACGCACACATTATCCTTGAGTGATTTCCTTCCATATGACCTATGAAAAAATTCAGTCTGGAATTGTACAATATTGTTGATGTGTACTAAATGAATATATAATGTAAACTACATACATGTGTTGGAATATCCTTTTTCCTAAGAAGATGGTACAATTTATGAATCCTTCTGGGAGAAATATCTTTCTTAAGCCCTAATGAACTAGTAAGACATATTATCAGTTTTCCCTATTTAATCAGAGTAGTTGTATTTGAAAATATTAGTTTTACCACTAACCTCTTATATACACATGCCACTTTTTAATCCCAAAAAATACATTGTATTATTACTACACATTCCATTATTCATTGAATTTTTTTGAAACATTTATATATTATTAGAAATTTTAGTGTCACAAACCCTTTTATAATTCCATATAAACACCCTTCATATAGTATGTATATAAAAATATATTCTCAATATATAATCACCCAATATATGAAAATAGATTATAGCTATGAAAAGGTTAATTAATATTTGTTTTAGTATAAATTATTTTATAATGGTTTTTTCAGAAACCGTGTTTGGACATTTCATATACTATTCAATAATAAATAATGAATTGATTGGAACCAACATGTTCAATACATGTTTTATTTATCTTTATTTCCCAATATAATTATCGAGTATGTATGCATCCAAAATATAGACCCCCGGAATTTTGGTACCCATAATCCAAATTAATTCATTTAAGTATGTTTCAATTTTTGATTCCACGAAAGATTCACTATTCTTTTAAAATAATATGTCAATAGTCATGGTAAAAAATAACCATTTTTGGATTTAACTTCCTATATAATATAAACTATGAAAAAAATCTTTCCATTTATCTTAGTTTATTTTGTGTTCCTACAAAAACTCATATATATCTTGAGACTAGAATTCATTTATGTCAAGCATACTCTAACTATCTCAAATTTGACACGCTTCCCTCTTATAAGTTGTTTAATCTAACTGGGTATGTTTATATACTTATTAGTGCTAATATAATTAACAATGATTCAATTTTTGTACTCATTGACGTATTTTTCTAGACTGTACCAATATAAAAAATAATTTTCATCACAAACATGAGGATATGAAATGTTATAATCATATTAAATACTTTTTACAATATAATTTACAGGGATTTAGTGGTGTATTATTATTTTCGAAACAAATATTGGTTTAAATCTTGGATTTGATTAAATGTATATATGAATCACCATTAATCGTTTATATAATACCCTCATTTTTAATGTGTATATGGTAATTTGATTTTGTCAATAAATTTAATTTAAATTTAGATTTATCTACAAATACTTAGTTTGGATATTCTATAATAAACCTGCCAAATTTTTCTAATACCATTTCCAAGATTATTCATTTATTCAGTGAGTGTTCTAAAAATCACTTAATGGAATCTCGTGAAGAATATGAACATAAATATTTCATTACAAAAAATTATCATGTTTTCATTGTGAAATAACTCTATATTTTTCATAGAGACCCATCCTTTATAAGGGTTTCTATGTCAAAAAAATGATAGATACTTTATCAATATTCCCAATGTATTAACTCATGAGGCACTCAATACCCTTGTGAAATAAACTAGAAAAACAATACAAATTTTACTTTGAAAAATTATCCTTAAACAATTATATATATGTATAATTTTATATAACTAATTATCATTTATTGGATAACTATGATTCTAAAATTACTAAACTATTAGTTATGTATGAAATACGATAACAAAAATCAGTTTAAATTTAAATAATATCTCATTATGTTTAAATAGATACAGAGAAAAATGTTTATAATAATAATAAATATAAATAAATAAATAAACTTGAATTACTTCATTATGAAATCATGAAGCTAATTATTTCTCTATATAGATCTGTAAATAGCCCAACACTACTTTTTTAGAGAACATGACTCACTTCTAGGAATGATGAACATTATTTAAGTAGATTCAAGTGATTTTTTATTATTAAATGTATTTTAGATAGTTTCTTTCCACATGTATTATAGATACCCTCTAACTCATTTCCATTCACACAATTCACGTATCTTTTTGAAAGTCATTGTAATACACCATACTCCTTGGATTGGTAATGGACTTTCTATCTAGATCTTTCATTCCATTCACTATCTAGTGTGACAAACCATGTTCCCAATAATCCTTTTCTTCTGGGGAAATACATACTGAATATTCTTGGTATGTTTCATAATATTTTTTTATTCAATCATGGATGAATAAATAAAACCTTTGAAATAAGGTCGATAATTTAGCATGAATGTATATTTTTTTAATAAAATAAAAGTCCAATTTAACAAAATCATCAATATAAATCAACCTATTAATGAAATGATAACTAGTTGTGTTCCTATCTCCTCGACTACCCACATATAATGTTTTGAAAATATAATATATCTCAAAACAATCAGTATCCATTTGAAGAAGAATGGAGTGTGTTTTTTTATATAATAATCCATTTCATTATTTTTCATTGGTAGTTCTCTGGAAAAATATTACAACATTATGTAATGGAAATAAAAAATCATCATCAACTATTATATAAAATTATTTTTAAAATTCTATCATTTAATGGGATGACTTATCTATTTTAGGGGATTCTAACACATAGAAAAAATTTCAGTAACTTCATGACACTAAGGACATGAACCTAGTTGAAGAATGATCACTATGTTTCTATCGATTAGAATTTCATTATCTACAATAGTTATTGATTATTATGAGTAAATAAACAATATTAAAAAAGGTGTGACAAAATATATTTTATGTCATTATTCTCCAAACATATTAACTAATCATAATCATTTCTCCATTGGATTCCAAATTTTATTTCACATGGATATTGTTGTAGAAACAATCCAATTTATCATTATAAAATCATATATGAGGGTTTATTAAATTATTCAATTGTATTTAGGAATGATTACTTCCCAACTACACTATGTTGCAGATCCATGATCTGTTGAGCGAGCTCAGAAATTCTAAAATCCTGGATTTCTATTTATCCAACACTTGTATCATTGTTGTACTAGGTATTATGATGAAAATCAACCCATTATGCTAACTAGGTTAATTCAAACCAATAATATTAGTGAAACTCTTTTTTAAAAAAATTCCCTATATAAGTGATAGCTCGATACTTGAATATATTTTTTCATTCAATCTAATGTAATGGATGGCCTTTCAAACATAATATTTTCTTGAATTAATTTCATTTATTTATATATAAATATAATTAAATGAACTTTTACATTTTATTTTTATGTTATGTTTATTTTACTTTTAAAATTTCCTATTACTGGATAAAAAAAAGTTCACTTAAAATATTTATATTATTTTAACCTGCATCCTTGTTTCTTAAATTATACTAAAATTAATAACCATCCAGGTGAGAAAATAAAATAAATATTGTGATTTGATACTAAACATTCTATTAATTTTTTATAAAGAGGATAAGAAATAAACCAATGAAACTAGAGGGAAAATCCTTGAGTAAGGAGTGTAATGAGATGTATTCCACCATTTACTATTTAATGTTCTTGGTTAGTTTAAATTCTTCATGGGTTTTGAATCATATCTTATCCCTGGATCCCAATATTATATTGATATTCAAATCACCAACAAGTTAGGGGAACATAAGACGAGATTAAAAATATCAAACTATTGAAAATGATGTCCCACATGAAAATGGTGGTTTGGATGAAATATAAGACAATATATTTAATATTATAAAATATAATGACATAACAAAACCCATTTAATAATTATTAAATTTATAGAAACCCAACACATACACTGGTTGGCCAATATCATGATTTTTTATATACATGAAATGAAGTCACATTCATATATGTATAATAAATCTCAAATAAATCATTTAATTATGATAAATTTACCATAAATTAATAATAAATGATTTTATTAACAAATAAACTCTTTATAATAATTATTTAATCCAATTTTTCATATAGACACACCGTATTTCCTCATCAATAATTTTTTTTGTAAACTTAATTTATTAATTTAACATAAAATTTTCTATGTTCAGGGAGTGTGTTGACCAAGCACATTATATATACTCCTCTTGGTTATACTTGATCAACATATATTTTATTGCATGGGTTTCACTGGAGGAAAAAAATATGCTCATATATGTATTATATAGATGAAATGCACAATTACATGGAATGACATATAATATACGTAGTTTATAATTCCAATATTGTATATTTTAATAATGAGATATGTTAGAATACATTTAATGTCACAATATTACATTGAATTTAGCTCATTGGGTAAAGCCATATGCTTAAAATGACAAATCTGACCCCATGAAATTCCATTTTCTGTGTGGTGTTTATTTTTGGCATTTCCTTCATAGATTACACAGTGTGTATGGATACTAAAAATGACAATTATAACATAAAACAGGGAAAATTATTTATTTATACAATTAGTTCCATACAATCCTGAAAAAGATACCCTCCAATTAATGAATGTGAAAAATCCTTGTCAAGCTGTGTATACATTCATTAATAAACTGTGTAGTTTGATTTTAAATTTTAAATTTAATTTTCTCACAATGTGTCTACATACACAACATGATTATCATACCATGCATCATGTATGATTTTACGTGTGTTACATGATTTTTATATAGGAACATAACCCCCTGGTCTATCACATATCACATTTATATGTACATTAGTTGTAACCCTATTGAATGAGATAACTTTACACTTAGAGAGAAGGTAAAATATTTGCGGATTTTATTGTTTCATGGTGTGAAAATAATAACCCCCATATAATTTCTATTATTAAAAGATCCATTTCCCCATGAGTTTGTAGATCAGGTTAGAGGGGATGACCTTAGTTTGAACTATTATATACCACCTTAATTCTATGTCTGTTTTCCTTCTTTTATGTTATTTTTGTTGTTTGTTTTATCTCCATGGAGTTATTTGTAGTAGTTAATAAAAAAAAATTTTGGTTGGAACATGATAAATACATAAGATACATTTCATATAATTGATTATAGTCATTCTTTCATTACAATTCTATGAATATAGCGTCTAAGTTTCATGAAATAAAATTTTATTACATGATATGTAAACTGGATACAAACCATGTAATCGAAAATATATGGTGTTGATCAGATGACAGGAAATAAAAATATTTTATATTGACTATATTACACATTAATTAACTACACACCCCCCATATCATGGGGATTTAGATGACGTGTTTACCAACTGCATACCATGTAAACCTAAAATAGTGTACCATCCTAGAATGAAATACGTGGTCTATTTACACACTATGTAATGATCCTCCACTTGGTGTTCCATAATTTAAAAAATCACAAATGCATGAGATTGGTCGATAGTACATGGTTTATAATTATGATTACACATAATGTATTATAGTCATGTGTGTAGAATCTTCAGTAACTAAATTTGGAATCATCTTATGTTCATTAATAGTTGTTATAATTTATTGGTTATATAAATTTTAATAAAAACACTTACATTAAATTTTATATTAATAATTGAAAAATGAGATGAAAAATTATTACTGAACCACGATAATTACTAAAAAATTAAATGACATAAATTTAAATTTTACCATAATGATACCAATTAATGGATCTGGATGTTATAGAAGTGTGAGACCGAAATATTCCCAATGATCCGTTTTTTTAAATACAAATAATAACCCATAAGTACATGATGAATTATTTTCATGGCTGTCGAATATGCACAAATTTATATTAAAATTGAATCATTAAACCAATATTTGATATTTTAATGTTGATTTTTTTAAAAAATATATATTAATTATCTCATATTTTTTATTTTTATTCATCATAGAAGTTAATAATGATAAACTCATTTTAGTTTCATTGTGTTTTCACTGATGGAATCCATGGCAGAATTAAACTAGATATATATATACACAATACAAAAATCATGGATCATCACTGATTGATTTTTAGTGCAAAAATGATCTAAGAATATTAAATATTGATAGGGTTTAATATTAGTAATTTCATAATGAACGTTTATTAAATATTTCCACTAATAATATTAATTGTTATTATTATTATCTTTTTGATGGAGTGTTCTATCTTGGGAAAAATACCATTTTAGTCGACGTGCCCTTAACATAGTCCAACTATCCTTTACATCATGTATCATTCTTTCAAAATAATATATATAAATTGTAACACCCCAAGTAAATAAAGAATATGACATTTTTATATTTATCCCTATTTGTGAAAAAATATATATTAATATTACTTTAAAGGGAACTCTATGCTCGATGGCGTACCCAATACGCAACAACGAGTACCTTTGAAATCTTACGTTGCACTATAATAATATTATTTTAAATGGTAGTTAACACCTAGCCATTGTAATGGAGGGAATGAACATAACTAACTAAAAAATTATTATATATGTTTGTCAAATATTTTTTATTTTTACAATAAATGTTAGAGGATTAAAAATGTGAATGAATTCAATTTTAAGCGTAAACATTCTAATACTCTTTAGAAGGTCGATTAACCGCCTTTTGATGGAGAACCTCTTTTAAATAAACTTTTTGACAATTTTATGTGTTATATTTGACAAAATAAAATTCTTCTTTAGAATCGAGACATCAAAATTTACTTGTGTAAATTTTTGGTATCATTCCGATAAAGTTCATTTTTAATGAATAGTTAAAAATGTTGTACTTTAATTCAAAAACTCCTTTTAATCTAATTTATTTATATGATTAGATTATATTTTTAATTGTTTTTAAAGTAAAATTAGAATATATTTTTACCATTTAATCCAATAGTGGTCATTGGAATCAACTTCACCTTGAAATTCGACTTAAACTAGTGTCAATCTTTTGATACTTATTGTTTCATAAAAACACGCTATTTTCTCTGACAGTGGGAATTAATTATTAAATTAATTAATGCAACTTATATGTTTTTAAATTTTTTAAAATAGGCATCATTTTTGAATTCTGAATTAAAAATATAGGTTAGGGTGAATTTTTGGTATTTTTCTGAAAAACATCAATTTTTGATGAATAGTGAAACCACTAAGTGGTACTTAAAAAAAATGATTTTTCGTTTAAATGAAATTTTACTACTTCTGTGTTTTGAATTTCAAAAATCAGAACACATGGTTTTCATTAAGAAGTAAAATGTGGTTCAATGGGAATAAAATAATTTTTTTTGAATAGTAACTTATTAAGTTTTTAATCACGATTAGAGGTAATTAGTGTAGTTTAAGGTAAGAATATTGTTTTAACAAAATGAAATGACCTAGACACATGTCCTACCCTCATGGGATGAGTCATTTCCGACCAAGACAATCCAGGGGTCAACTTGGGGACTCCATGGAGCCACTTTGTTTGGAAAATGACATAAATAACTTTTTATTTAATGTTAAAGTAAAAAATGACACAAACATGAGATGTTTTACTAAAACAATTTTTACGTGGGGTTATGCAAGTCATATTTTTGACTATAAATATTCATTATAAAGATAAAAAGATTTCTTACATAATGATATTTGTTTTATAATTTTTAGACATTAAATATATTAAATTATTTATGACATTGTGATGTTGCAACGATTACCTCATTAATAAAGGATTTAAATAAAATAAAAAAGATAATGTAAAATCTATGACCTACACAAGTCCAAAACCTATTGGATGGATGTATTTCGAACCCTTATCACCTTATCCTAGAAACACATAAATGTGGGACCATTAAAATCCAAAACTCATTCTAAAATAAAGGAACATTTCTTTACTTTCCAAGGGTAACCCTGCTCTCCTCTTATAAAAGGCCCCCACCTCTACCTCCTTACCCACACTTCCAAAGCCTTTGGCTCGGCCAACCCCTACCCATTTTGTCTCTAAAAATCCATCTATAAATCCTTGAAGCCTCACTTTGGGCAAAAGTCTTCCCAAGGAAGCCTTTGAGCTCAAACCAAAGGGGGTTACCGGATTTTAAGGTAATGTCTTCACTTGAGTCCTTTTGTTTTATTTTGCTTCTCAAACCCCCTAAACTCTTTTTATTCATTTCTTTTGTAACAACTACAGTATCTTAAATATACTAGGATGTTTTTATAAGAATGATTATAGTTACACTTACACACACCTAAATCTAATGGTTAAAGAACATACTGTTTTCGTGGTTGGCGAATTTCTGCCTCACGAAACGATGATTGTTCAACACTCATATAACACATTCAAAGGTGGCCATTAAGATGTCACTATATTTATATATGATATATAATATGTTTATATTTTACTTAAGCTTCTGTATTTTTCTTTTGTGGCATACCATTATGGTTTCCATTGTGGGTAAACACGATAATTTCATTTTAGGAAGTGCGGACTACCGCCCCCTCAAAGTGATTTGATTTGTTAATGCCATATGTGGGATGTATAAAAGATGGATTTAAAGTTATTATATATGATTTATGTTACATATAAATGATTAATATAATTATGTAATTAAAATATACATACCTCTCATTTAGTTTTAATTCCATTAATATGACATAGAAATGAAAATAGCATTCATGCGTACGTACGGCTTACCGTCTCCATGAACGGTGCATTTCATTTCTTACCTCTAAATGATTATGTAATATTATAAATACATGTATATTTTGGATATATATGATATATATGATATCCAAATCATGAATATCATTATGGATATAATGAAACTTTGACCACATGAACAACATGTAATTGTAAGAAGTCAACTTTCGACTTAAGAACCAAATGTCAACAAAACAAACAATATTAACTTAAATGATTACATAATGTTTATAACATGGAAATAAGTGATATAAATGGAATAATGAACTTTAAAAAGGTTCTTAATCAAGTATAAATTAACTCATGTTTATTATTCAAGACGTTAAAGAATGATCGAGTCAAGTCGGACCTGAGGTAAGGGATCCTACTCCTCTCTTTCTTTTTAAGTACACTCTTTTATGTCATTCCTTTTAAGATCATCTTTCTTGTGATTGGGATGTTCTATTATATTAATCTTACTGTAAGTTTTATGTTCATATGATAAGAGACCATATTCTCTCTCATCAATCCATCTTGGATGTTTTGAGTGGCGCCATTAGGCTGCCAAATTTTCATAAGAGATCTAACCTCTCTGTTTCTTTTTAAGTACTCTCCTTTATGTCAATTATTTTGAGCTCCTATTTGTTATGTCGGGGGATGTTATTTTATATTTCTCTTGCTGTAAACTTTATTTTAATATGATGAGAGACCCTATTTTATCTCATCAATCCATTTTTGCAAGTTTTAAGTGGCGTCGTTAGGCTGCCGAGTTTTCGTAAGGGATTTTTCATCTCACTTTTACTCCCGTGAGATTTATGCTTCATTTTCCACCATTTCCTTTAAGTGGTGTATGTACTTCCCATTATTATACTCCATTTGTAATGTAATTCCATTTATGGGTATTTATATATTCATTATATGACACTTCTTCAATGGGGTGTATGTTTTGAAAGTTACCCAAGTCGGTAAGAGAACCTTTCACCCTCCTCTTTTTATAAGACTTCTTTTGTTATGTCTTTTAATTCAGATACTATTATTTTGGGATATGTTCTTCTATATCCTTATTGATGTAAATTTTATTTCCAAGTGATGAGATACCCTTTTTATCTCTCATCAACTCATTTTCTGAGTTTTGAAGTGACGCCGTTTGGCTGTCGAATTTTACCAAAGGAACTTTTTAACCCAATTTCGATTTCTTTGGGTTCAACATGTAGTTATTGAATATGTCATCCTTTGAATATGTGTGAATGACCTTTTATTTTTTTAAACTTAATATCCACTTATATTGGGTGTATTTATATTTGTCACACATAATTATGAGAATGATTTATCCTTAATTTATTGATACCTTCTTTATAATGGATTTCATCTCATTTTACATTTCTATTGAGACCTCATTGTTGTTATGCACCAGTTAACTCTTATATGGTGTATATACTGTCCTTTGGAATATTATATCATGAATATTTCTATTCTCATGATATTATAAAGTTCTGATTAAATGTTATTCCTAAATTATTGTATTCAAGTGTCTCTAATTTTGTTAAAAAACACTTTAACTAAAATATCGTTTTAAATGTTTTAATGATTTATTCTTATAAATATTTCTCATTAATATCCATATTTTCAAAATGATTTTAAGGATTTATTTATATGGATATTAATGGTTTAAAATGTTAAAAGCTTCAAAGTGGTATGGGAAACTTTGATTCAAAAATCTCTTTATTAAATGTTTTAAATGGTTTTGAAAATGGTTTTTTATAATGGATTCATTATTTCAATATCTAAAAATGTAACATTGTTATTACAATGTGGAAATATTATGTTTCTTTTGTGCTTAAGTTATGTTCTATGATTATGCTATGGTTCTTGGGCATTGTTTATGAATACGGGTGGTTCCATGATAAACTAAGGGTGGGTGAGCCCGATATAGCTCTCCAATGCATTGGGTAACGCGAAGGAGTGAAACGTTAAGGTTTCTCCGAAGAGATTTAGGGAATATACTGTGGTGGGTATTCCAAACATAACCAGGAGGGTTACTCCCTATGTAAGAATGTTATGAATGCCTCATGTACCTTTATTTCTTATGATTTCTATGATTTATTCATGATTTGATATTCCTATGTTTTAAGGGTAAAGTATGATTTCATTCTTATGTATATATGAACTCATGTTTCCTTTTAGTATTTTTTTATAACCCTTACTGAGTTTTTTATTCTCATCCCAAGTTTTTTTGAAATGTTTTTCATAGTTCAAGGGAAAGGTACATGATATGATAGTGTCAAGGAAGTGTCAAGGAAGAGTCCATGTTTTATTTTAAATATGTTCCCGTTGATGGGAAAAATGAATACTATCTTTATGTAACCACTTTGTTTAAATGTGGAATGTAATGAAAGTTTTATGATCTAATTCTCTAAAACTCTAAACCTGAAAAGATCCTCAATGTGTAATCTTTTAATAACTCAATATTAAGTAAGGTTTATGGCTGGGGACTTATAGTTGGTATCAAAGGTCGTTTTAGATAACTTTAGAGGTTTGGGTATTCTCTAGGCATAAGTGACATTACCATAATGGTTAGGATTTCAGAAAGATTCCTAGTTTTAGATAAAGTGAATGAGTAAGTATATCTTAGTGTTTATCTTCCTCATTAGTACATGATGGTTTTGTTGATATACTCACACTGACATTTCTGTTTTTAGTGAATGGATGGATCTATCAGGCACCAAAGTGACAATTGGTTTGAAGGAAACTATGGTGGTTCTCTGATTAAGAGACTGGAAGAAATGGGGGATTCAATGAGGAAACTCATGGTTGTTATAAACAAACTATCAAGAAGTCATGATCAACCACTTGTACCTTGGTTTGATCTGTAATGCATCATGTACGATATGACCAATCGATGTGGATGTTTAGGTAATAATTATAAAGGTAACCATTAGAGTTTATATGATCCTTACTTTTGAGGTAATTATTGGTTATTATATGATGGAAAATGAAAGGCATGAGATAAACATGAGGTTAAAATATGTTATGATTATTTTTGAATATTTTATCTCATTTTGGGGAATGTTTTATGAATTATATAGTTTTGGAAAAAGGATAACACGCAGACCGTGTGACAACCCGTCGCGTCAGACAAAGCTGCGGGAATCGAACCCACAACCAAAGTGCGACTGGTATTTATTGCCTACCACTGGACTACGTGAAATCCCTGGTTAGTTTGACTAATTCTTTCTAGTTAGATGATTTTAGGAATCAAGAGTAAATTTATTTTGGGTTATCTATGGAAATGATTAACCTATCATCGAGGATATGTGATTAGGCTAATTACTTTTCAATATAATAATTTAAGAGCAACAGATGTTATTTGGAGGTAAAAGTTAATTTGTACCTTGGAAGACTATGTGACTAAATCCTTCAAATATTTGGGTTTCAATCTTAGATTGGTTTACTTTGAAGAATTTTATGGACAAATTGTTTATCGAATGGTCCTCGTTGAACTTTGGGTTTTGTTGGACAAATTTTGGAGATTAAGAATAGATTTTGTTTTTATAAAGAGTTTTCCTTTTCTGGATTATCTGATCTTGTACTAACCATTTTGGTTTTGGTTTTGGTTTTGGTTAATGTCTAAAGACATGGGAATTATATAGTTCTTTTTTTTGGATTAGGTGATTCTCTAAAAGTTGATTATAGTGAACAAGTATTCCTAAATAATCGTCTTTTGGAGAAAATATGAGTTTGTGTAAGAAATTTAATTAAATTTGAAAGTCAACATGATAAGTAACTATGTTTCCTTATGAATAAATTCCTAAATAAAAATTAACTTAAAACAAAAATGTTTTCTGTTAACTTTTCCTACTGGGGAATCGAATACCGTTTAACCCATCACAAGTTTGTGATTTTCTTATGGTTAACTTTCTCCTAGACATGTTTACTATCACTCTCCATCAGAACACGAACCTTTTTTCCCTCCATGTCCACATTTTCATACATGGAATCCTAGTATGGGTTAACTCGGGTGACCGTTTTACTTCCCTTTCTTTCTTTTAAAGTGATAGTTTAATTTACTCATTTCTTGATGTGGGACTTTCAATGGAGTTTTCAAGCCCAATTTTGAAATTGCGAGGACGTAATTCCCAAAAGGGGGGAAGGATGTAACACCCCAGGTAAATAAAGAATATGGCATTTTTATATTTATCCCTATTTGTGAAAAAATATATATTAATATTACATTAAAGGGAACTCTATGCTCGATGGTGTACCCAATATGCGACAACGAGTTCCTTTGAAATCTTACGTTGCACTATAATAATATTATTTTAAATGGTAGTTAATTCCTAGCTGTTGTAATGGAGGGAATGAACAGAACTAACTACAACATTATTATATATGTTTTTAAAATATTTTTACTTTTTACAATAAATGTTAGAGGATTAAAAATGTGAATGAATTCAATTTTAAGCGTAAACATTCTAATACTCTTTAGAAGGTCGATTAACCACCTTTTGATGGCGAACCTCTTTTAAATCCACTTTTTGAAAATTTTATGTGTTATATTTGACAAAATAAAATTATTATTTAGAATTGAGACATCAAAATTTACTTGTGTAAATTTTTGGTATCATTCCGATAAAGTTCATTTTTTAATGAATAGTGAAAATTGTTGTATTTTAATTCAAAACATATTTTTAATCTAATTTATTTATATGATTAGATTATCTTTTGAATTGTTTTTAAAGTAAAATTAGAATATATTTTTATCATTTAATACAATATTGGTCATTGGAATCAATTTCACCTTGAAATTGGACTTAAACTAGTGTCAATCTTTTGATACTTATTGTTTCATAAAACACGCTATTTGCTCTGACAGCGGGAATTAATTATTAAATTAATTAATGAAAATTATATGTTTTGAATTTTTTAAAATAGAAATCATTATTGAATTCGGAGTATCAAATATAGGATAGGGTGAATTTTTGGTATTTTTCTGAAAAACTTCAATTTTTGATGAATAGTGAAACCACTAAGTGGTACTTAAAAAAACTGATTTTTCGTTTAAATGAAATTTTACCACCTCTGTGTTTTGAATTTCAAAAATCTGACATACATGGTTGTAATTAAGAATAAAATGTGGTTCAATGGGATTAAAATAATTGTTTGTTGAATAGTAACTTATTAAGTTTTTAATCGCGATTAGATGTAATTAGTGTAGTTTCTGGTAAGAATAATGTTATAATAAAATGAAATGACCTAGACACATGTACTACCCTCATTTTATGAGTCATGGACGACCAAGGAATCCATGGGTCAACTTGGGAACCTCATGGATCCACTTTGGTTGGAAAATGACATAAATACCTTTTTATTTAATGTTAAAGTAAAAATGACACAAACATGATATGTTTTACTAAAAACAATTTTTTAAATGGGGTTATACAAGTCATATTTTTGACTATAAATATTCATTAGAAATATAAAAAGATTTAGTACATCATGATATTTTTTTTATAATTTTTAGACATTAAATATATTAAATTATTTATGACATCATGATGATGCAGTGATTACCTCATTAATAAAGGATTTAAACAAAATGAAAAAGATAATGTAAAATCTATGACCTACACATGTCAAAAACCTATTGGATGGGTGGACTTCGAACCCTTATCACCTTATCCTCCAAACACATCAATTTGGGACCATTAAAATCTTAAACTCATTCTAAAATAAAGGAACATTTCTTTACTTTCCAAGGGTACCCCTCCTCTCCTCTTATAAAAGGCCCCCACCTCTACCTCTTTACCCACACTTACAAAGCCTTTGGCTAGGCCAACCCCTGCCCATTTTGTCTCTCCACATCCCTATATAACTCTTTGAAGCATCACTTTGGGCAGAAGTCTTCCCAAGGAATCCTTTGAGCTCAAACCAAAGGGAGTTACCCGATTTTAAGGTAATGTCTTCACTTGAGTCATTTTGTTTTATTTTGCTTCTCCAACCCCCTAAACTCTTTTTATGCATTTCTTTTGTAAAAACTCCAGTATCTTAAATATAATTGGATGTTGTTATAAGAAGGATTATAGCTACACTTACACGCACCTACATCTAATGGTTAAAGAACATACTGTTTCCGTGGATGGCGAATTTCTGCCTCACGAAACGATGATTGTTCAACACTCATATAACACCTTAAAAGGTGGCCATTAATATGTCACTATATTTATATATGATATATAATATGTTTATTTTTTACTTAAGCTTCTGTATTTTTCTTTGGTGGCATACCTTTATGGTTTCCGTTGTCGGTAAACATGATAATTTCATTTTAGGAAGTGCGGACTACCGCCCCCTCAAAGTGATTTGATTCGTTAATGCCATATGTGGGATGTATAAAGGATGGATTTAAAGTTATTATATATTATTTATGTTACATATAAATGATGAATATAATTTTGGAATTAATATATACATACCACTCATTTAGATTTAATTCCATTAATATGACATAGAAATGAAAGTAGCGTTCATGCATACGTACAGCTTACCGTCTCCATGAACTGTGCATTTCATTTCTTAACTCTAAATGATTATGTAATATTATAAATATATGTATATTCTGGATATATATGATATATATGACATCCAAATCATGAATATCATTCTGGATATAATGAAACTTTTACCACACGAACAATATGTAATTGTAAGAAGTCCACTTTCGACTTAAAAACCAAATATCGACAAAACAAACATTATTAACTTAAATGATTACATAATGTTTATAACAAGGAAATAAGTGATATAAATGGAATAATGAACTTTAAAAAGGTTCTTAATCAAGTAGAAATTAACTCATGTTTATTATTCAGGACATTAAAGAACGATCGAGTTAAGTCAGACCTGAGGTAAGGGATCCTACTCCTCTCTTTCTTTTTAAGTACACTCTTTTATGTCATTCCTTTTAAGCTCATATTTCTTGGGATTGGGATGTTCTTTTATATTAATCTTACTGTAATTTTTACGTTCATATGATGAGAGACCATATTCTCTCTCATCAATCCATTTTGGATGTTCTGAGTGGCGCCATTAGGCTGCCAAATTTTCGTAAGAGATCTAACCTCTCTCTTTCTTTTTAAGTACTCTCCTTTATATCACTTCTTTTAAGCTCCTTTTTGTTATGTTTGGGGATGTTATTTTATATTCCTATTTCTTTAAACATTATTTTAATATTATTATAGACCCTATTTGATCTCATAAATCCATTTTTGGAAGTTTTAAGTGGCACCGTTTGGCTGCCGAGTTTTCGTAAGGGATTTTTCATCTCACTTTTACTCCCGTGAGATTTATGCTACATTTGCCACCATTTCCTTTGAGTGGTGTATTTACTTCCCATTATTATACTCCTTTTGTAATGTAATTCCATTTATGGGTATTTACATGTTCATTGTATCACACTTCTTCAATGGGGTGTACGTTTCGAAAGTTACCCAAGTCGGTAAAGGAACCTTTCACCCTCCTCTTTTTAAAAGACTTCTTTTGTTATGTCTTTTAATTCACATAATATTATGTTGGGATATTTTCTTCTATATCCTTATTGATGTAAATTTTATTTCCAAGTGATGAGATACCCTTTTTATCTCTCATCAACTCATTTTCTAAATTTTGAAGTGACGTCGTTAGGCTGTCGAATATTACCAAGGGAACTTTTTAACCCAATTTTGATTTCTTTGGGTTCAACATGTAGTTATTGAATATGTCATCCTTTGAATACGTGTGAATGACCTTTGATTGTTTTACAATTAATATCCACTTATATGGGGTGTATTTATATTTTTCACACATAATTATGAGAATGATTTATCCTTAATTTAAGGATACCTTCTTTATAATGGATTTCATCTCATTTTACATTTCTATTGAGACTTCATTGTTGTTATGAACCAATTCACTCTTATATGGTGTATATACTGTCATTTGGAATATTATGTAATGAATCCCTCTATTCTCATGATATTATAAAGTTTTGATTAAATGTTATTCCTCAATTATTGTATTCAAGTGTCTCTCATTTTGTTAAAAAACAATTTAACTAAAATATCATTTTAAATGTTTTAATGATTTATTCTTATAAATATTTCTCATTAATATACATTTTTTCAAAATGGTTTTAAGGATTTATTTATATGGATATTAATGGTTTAAAATGTTAAAAGCTTCAAATTGGTATGAGACACTTTGATTCAAAAATCTCTTTATTAAATGTTTTAAATGGTTTTGAAAATGGTTTTTTAGAATGGATTCATTATTTCAATATCTTAAAATGTTACATTGTTATTACAATGTGGGAATATTATGTTTCTTTTGTGCTTAAATTATTTTCTATGATTATGCTATGGTTCTTGGGCATTGTTTATGAATACAGGTGGTTCCATGATAAACTACGGGCGGGTGATCCCGATATAGCTCTCCAATGCATTGGGTAATGCGAAGGAGTGAAACGTTAAGGTTTATCCGAATAGATTTAGGGAATATATTGTGGTGGGTATTCCAAACATAACCAAGATGGTTACTCCCTACGTAAGAATGTTATGAATGCCTCAAGTACCTTTATTTGTTATGATTTCTGTGATTTATTCATGATTTGATATGCCTATGTTTTATGGGTAAAGTATGATTTCATTCTTATGTATATATGAACTCATGTTTCCTTTCCATATTTTTTTTATAACCCTTACTGAGATTTTTATGCTCATCCCAAGTTTTTTTGAAATGTTTTTCACAGGTCAAGGGAAAGGTACATGATATGATAGTGTCAAGGAAGTGTCATGGAAGAATCCATGTTTTATTTTAAATATGTTTCCGTTGATGGGAAAAATGAATACTATCTTTATGTAACCACTTTGTTTAAATGTGGAATGTAATGAAAGTTTTATGATCTAATTCTCTAAAACTCTAAACCTGAAAAGATCCTCAATGTCTAATCTGGTAATAACTCAAGATTAAGTGAGGTTTAAGGCTGATGACATATATAAATAACTATTATTCTTTCAAGAAATAACCAATCATTATAATTACATTCTTTTCAATGAATAATTTTAAATAATTACAAAACTAAATATATAATTATTTATGAACAAACAATTATTATTTATTACCTAGGGAATCATAAAACAGGAAAATAAATATTGTATCAAAAGTTAATGATAATTAATATTTATTTAATATTCACCTAAAAATATATTTTATCTATAGTATAACTACTAAATAAATAATTTTGAAAAAAATACTAAATAAATATTATTCCATGGTAATGCAGATATAATTTATTCATATTGATAAATTAAAATATAATTTAGGAATCATTGTGGATTCACATAATTTATGACCAGGTAAGAAGTTTTTTTAATGCTATTATGTAATCCTTCAGAATTGTAAGATCTATTTATAGAAAAAAATTAATCCCCCTATAGAGACTGAATGTAATATTTAAACAACTAAAAAAATATAAATTCAAACCATGAAATATAATTCCATTTTAATATGAGGTAAAAAATTTATAGAACATATATTTTAGAATATTATCAGGTCAGTTATCATTATAATGGAGATATTATATAACCTTCCGATTTTACAAGTACTATGGGGATATTATAACGTTAATGTTACATACAAAAAAAATATCATGTAATACAAAATAAAATATTTAATATATCGACATCAAATGTTTTTTAAATCTTAAATATAAAAATTCCATTGCTTCTAATGAACACACTCTCCCAATTCCACTAATGAAAATTGTAATCTAACTTTTTATTTCTAAAATGTTCAACTTGAAGGTTGTTGGTGTAATAGATTCATTTATTCTGAATATTACAAAATATTGGTTTGTTGCATCAAATGAAAAATATAAATTAAAAAGAAAATGAATCATCATTCCTAGTTTATATGTCAAAAGAAACCTAACAAGTATCTCCGGAAGATGAAAGTGGATATTTTAATGTGAAATTTAAAATTAATTTACCAAAAGAGACAATACCATCATTATTAAGGATTTTAATTGATTATGCATTTGATTCCATGAACCTATTTTATTAAGTATAATGGTTGCATAATGAACACTCAAAGAAGATACATGGTAGCAGTGATCCACACATACTACATGATCTTAGAATGTCATTGTCAGGTATTTGGATGATATCATGAAGATACAGATCACCTTTTGTTGTCCATTATTGATCCCAAGAATGATCCTATAGGTCTTTAAGGATTGTGTCTCTAATATATGTACCTTGATAATAATGAAGAATAATATCACATTTATCATTATGGAAATCCTTAAAAATTATCATGAAAGATAATGATCTATTTGAAAAAGATGATCTCTATATATCATGTTGTCTCAAAAATTTTATCACATATATATACCCATATAAGTTAAAAGTGATACTATATATAACCCAATGGATCATGTTTTATATTAATAAAATTTTCAAATTCCATTAAACATATATTAATCTCATAATACACAACATGAAATATAATAATAATAATAATTACAGATGTGGTGGGGGAATTAAAAAGATATAAACATAATACACAAAGGACATATAAATATTTCTTATAGAATACTCTCATGTGCATAATATATAAAAATTAGTTAAATTCACAGTACTGAGAATAAAAATTTATCACTGGAACTAAGACTCAGTTCATTTTCCCATATAATATTTTTTGAAAGATGTGTTTATATTTTAATTTAATATTATTAAATAATTCAATAGATAACTAATATATTCATGGTATTGTGAAAAATTATTTATTAAAAATTATTTATTAATTAATATTAAAAATAAATATTCAAGATGTTGAGAATAGTATTTATTCAATTGTTAAACTCAAATAAAATTTTAATATGATATTGAATAAACATTACATTGACCTTATAATCTACTCTCTTAGTTTTATTAAGTAGCATTAACAAATTTTATGATTGATTTCCAACAATAGTTCAATTCATTCCCAAAGTAATAAGTATTTTTGATATGACATACATGAACCTTCGAATGATCATTATGTTATACAATCCCTATTTCTTGATATCTCTAATAAAAATGGTTACAACTATATTTCATCATATTAGATACTGGATTAATCTTTTAATGTGTTTCAATATTTAAATTGGTGAATATAAAGGACAAGGAAGTTATTGGATTGTTACCTTCTAATTTAAGGGACTAAGTAATTAGATTATATAAATATAGAATGTACAAATCCATTCTTTATTAATTTTTTAATAACATATAAATCCTAATGCACCTAATGTATCCTACATTATAGTGAAAATATTCAACCAATGGTTTTTAGTTAACACATAAAATAGTTTAACTCTGATTATGTACTAATAATATTTATGATGAGAAAGGATCATTAAAAACATTCTATAACAAGAATTCCAATGGAATGAAAATATGTAGAATTACTACAAAGAGTTCTATCCAAGTCATTTTCTATCTTGGATATTACTATGGGAAATATTCAATAGATTATTTCTTATCCTCCTATTATTACTCTTAATATAAAGTCAATATACTGGATTTCCCATCATATAATGTTTTCCGGATCATAGTACTAATATCTTTGAATAAAACACAATGCTTCTGGGATATCATCATAATAGTGGAATTCTATATTGTTTAGAAAATAAAAAAACACCTATGATACTATCATATAAATTTTAGGAAAATAAATTATCATTATGTTATAAGATATGTATTTCTTAATATTATGTCCTTAGAATAATATCATGACCATGAGTATAATATAGTTGGATATGTTGAAGTAATTCTAAAATACTCTCTCATTCACTACAAAAAAATAACTCTCTTTTTATATTTCTCATGTTATTCATGGTTATTTTGAGTATGGAAATACCATATAGGCCTACCATGCTCAAACATGGATGATATTTACATTCCACATTTTTTTTCAAGAAATATTCTTGTTGTAACCACACTCCAAAAATCCATAAAAAATTGATATCAATAGATATTTAGCATTGGTAATATATTATAAAATTATTTTTTTAATAACATTGATATTGATTAACCTATATGATAAAACATTACTATTATTATATACCCTAGAAAATTATTTTTAAATAACTTCCAAAGCTAGATAAAAATTGTAACATACATAGTCCATGTAGAAATGGTAACCAATGGATGTAGTATGTTTTTCCCCATTGTATAGTTTTATATTTTAGACTATACTTCTATCACATAAATAATATCATACTTATTATATATCTTTACATTTGACATGGATTCCAATGGAAAATTATGCATATAGAATATAATCCATCACAATAATCCCCCCTTATTGGAATGATTACATGCCTTATAACAGAACATCAATTTAGTCTTGAAATATATAATATTTTATTTTAATTATATTGTAAATATATTCACTATGTCTAGTTTTAGAAATCCATATATATATATATTTCTATAGATCATGTTCCCTAATTGTTTTTCATTTTTTTCATTCTTAGAAAAATTATCTCATTTTTCATTACTAAATTACAAGATTGATAAACAATTTTCCATATCTTACTAACATATTTATCTTGAAAAACTATATCGATCCCTCTAAAATCATATAGTCTTATAGAATTCCATCATTAAAAATGAATGTTATATGGTCATTTTTTTATTACTATACATACATGGACTTTCTCAATAAGAATATCTAATTAAATTTCATTTTCCCAAAAATATATGGTTTTTCCATATATAAATCTTAGATTGTTTTTACATTAAGTAAAATATACCTGGTTATCAAATTCCCAATATAATGTTTGATGTAAAATATGTGATAATTATTATTAAAATGGTTTTAGTATTATGACTAGTTTAAATAAAATTTCATTAAACATGACTATACATAATTAATTATTTTTTATTATATCATAGAATATCCATGTGTTTTTCCTCAAATAAAATACCAAAAATCAATTTATTGTTATGAAATAAAAAAAATAATGAATTATTTAATTTTTCCCCCAAATTACATTATTAAATTACAATCAAGCATCTAAACATTAACTTATTGTGAAATAATTATTCCTTATATGATTCATTATATTTAATAATTATATATCACCCAAAATGAAAAATAGTAAAACAATATTTTTATTGTTCTCATATGTTTTGTTTCTATCTAAAAAAATACTCCCATAGATTTTGATAGAGTATCATTTTTGGATTCCAAATCATGTACATATGAGTCCTATACATCATCGAAGCCTATATTTCATACACTCTCACAATGAGACGTGATCCATTCTTTATAATGGAAAAAAATTATTAACTATTTTAGGGGTGTTAATATTCATTATGGTATATATTCTTCGTGAATAATTTCATCATATTAATATCCATTATGAATATATTATAATAAAATAAAATAAATAATGATTTATTTCTCATGATGTGTGTTCTTTGGTCTAAAAAACAACCCACATCAGAAAAATGATTTTAAGACAAAATGAATTCTCATTATGTTTTGATAATTATGATACTCATCAATATATATGTAGTTTATATGGCTAGTTATGATGATATTTGCAGTGTCATTCTTTTTATATATCTTGGGGATTTGAAATATATATAAATCTCAACTTAGATTTCCCTATTATTATCATCAATAATTTGGTGAATATGGTAATGATAGTATTTGGATTCATTCAATCCACATATATTTGTTGAATAAATACATGGTTAGGATATACTCTATAATGAAAATTGATTCTCAAGGTTTCTAAATTTGTAAATAATTTTGAATTTGTTGTTTCAGAGTCTTGTAAACTGTAAAATGGTCATTTACCCAAGAATATGATCTCAAATAATTTCCTAACCACTCCATTAGTCATAGAATTTGGCATTTAAACATGGGAATGAGTTCAGTGGAATTCCAAGAAGTTTGAGTATTTTTTGGAATATTTTAAATTTTATAAATTCAATATTAAATTCTTCTTGTGAGTTTTTTTGGAGTTATTATTTTAATGGTCCATTGGATTAAAATTATGACACTATTGTTGAGCCTAGAATGTTGTGTTTTCTTAGTCATCGTATAAACCCACATCGTGTTATGGGACTCAGTTGATGTGTTAAAATTGATAAATAAATGTATAATTAACGTAATAATTAATTAATTAAATTAGGAAAAAAACATCCTCCACCATTTTGGTTCTCCACATAGAAAAATAAAAGGGGAAGAGGGATATCCCTTGTTTTTCATCTAGTCTATGTGGAAATTGGAAGGATATTCTACCAGACATTGTCTATGCTGGAGAAAAAGACCCGATTTAGGTGAAACGTCTTCACGGAGAGGACTTAGACCCATATGATTGGTGTTTAAACCATTAGGAAGGCCACTATTTAGTATTATTCCCATATCCATTCTGATTAATTATTTCAAAGTTATGGAGACCTATTATCATTGATAAGGAACTATCAGGGATCGATCTGCAACAAATTGGGGGGAAACATTGGTTATTAGTGGTTCGTAGGGATTTCACATTCATAAACCTAGACCACACGGTGTGTTGTTTTTGGAACAGATTCCATGTGGTCTTCTCATTCTGGTAAGAAGTACTTTTTTGGTGTACACTCCATGTACATTATATACATGACATATAATAGTACATTGAAATGTATATGGATATGTGGTAAAGTATATGGCTAGAAGATATTTGGAATGTACACACCATGTAAGATGTGTTCAAGTCGTTTGGTAGGACATGGTCATTTGGTCATGTACTTGGGAAAACACCCAATGTGAACAGTACATATCCATGTAGTATTAGATTATAAGCCCCCATGTATACTCTACATGTTTATATATATGGCCATGTGAAGGATTGGGAGTGCAATCCATGTACTCTAAATTACATGACATGTAATTTTTCCATAAAAGAGATGTTTTTTTATTTTATACCATGGAGTCTGAATTGGACTTATGAGTTTTCCATTTTGAGCTTTTTTTATTGTATATTATGACGGTGAAACCCTTGTAGAGTTTTTCATAATTTTATGAGTTGGTTTTTGGTGAGTAGGTTATGATAGGGATGTCTTCCTCTAGAATGCGAGTTTAGTTGTATATTAAAAGGAACACATGGGTTGAAACTTGTGAGAGGGTTGTGAGAATGATTGTAGCATATATAATGGGTTCATCAAAGGCCTTGAATGGATTTGAGATGAAATTATACCTAGTTAGTGAGACTGAGTTACAATAAGAGGCAGTGGATAGGTCAGGTGTACATAGAAACCAATAAAGTGGTTGGGCCTAAGGATATTTTTTATTAATAATAATTAATACCAAGGATTCTTGGGAGGCTATGTGGTAAGATGGAATAGGTTGAAGGATGTGTTAACTGAGAGATTGTTGGTGGTCCATGTTGATCGACTTACCAGCCGATTATTTTGAGATATTGATGGTGGGTGGGTGAATTTGGAGAGACCATTATATGTTTTTGTTGGGTTATGTTGAGGCTTGGTGTACGCCCATGGGGTGGACAAGATGTAGTTATGTTTCCATGTTGGAGCCAGGTATACTGATAGGTCATGTGATGGTTGAACAGTTTGATTGAGGGTCTGGACACTTTTTTATCTTGGGTATAGTATACATGATGTTCTATATATAAATAAGATTATTTTCTAGAATGACACTCTCTTTACTATGAGATTTGGTTCCAGACTGACAATCTTGGAACCATGATATTTGGTACTATACTAACACTCTAGGAACCATGAGATTAGTTTCTATATTGAATCTCTAGGAAACATGACATAAATTTCTAGACTAAATCTCAATGAACCATAATATAAGATTAAAGAATGATGTACTGCATATAGGGATTTGGTGTCAGACTGATCCTCCAATATCCACTAGTGAAATATATTCTGTATGTATTGAGATTTTTATTGATACTATTCTTCCATGGTCATAGTGCAACCCTGATGCTCTAGAAAATGATTATATTTTTGGTGGTATTGATGGTTTCCTAATGCTCTACATCCATTTTTTTGGAGATATAATCACTCTCTAGGTACTTATTTTATATTGGGTGTCATGGATGATGCACTGACACTCTACATCATGGGTTTTTCTTTTGGATTGATTCTCCAAGAACTATAGTATGAGAGAGAAGGGTGACAAGTTAGATTGATGTTGTGAGTTTCGGTTATACTTTTTCATTGGATGAGTACCTGAGATTCACATATCTACGTATCAAGTAAGATATATTGATTTAATTCATGAGGTTTGGTTGGGGATTCTATTAGAGTGGAGTCTATGTGATGTTTAGGATTCATGGTCATTGATACTTGCATATAGACACTCTGACATTGGATGAAGTAGGTATGTTCAATTAGAGTCATGGACTCAAGGATAAATTAATGTTTTATTTGTATATACTTATGTCATATTTTGGGTAGACTAAGAATATAGTATAGAGGTGAACTTATGGAAGAAGGTTAGAGGTTCACCACTAGTGGATGGTAAGTGCGATTTATTTATCACCCCATGTATGTGCACCTTTTTTTGTGAATAAATTTTCTTCTTCTAGGTTTAGCACTAATACGTGATGTTTTTTTTGAGGGCCAGGATTGCATGGTAGAGTAAGATACTCATATGGAGTATGGTGATTAGTCTTGAGCATCTCAATAGGGTACTGGAGTCTGGGTATATAACATGGCTTTTCCTTGGTAGTAGGGAATGATGTACTTATTTTTTAGTTTTTTATTGCGTATATGTTATTTTCCTAGTGTGTGATATATTTTTTATGTATAGAATGAATTTTCAAGAATTTATTGTATTTAATTTTATAACATCATGTTTCAGTTTGAGTTTATTTAAACATCAAAATTCTATGATGTTTATTATGTTTGGTTATTTACATATGTTTGTGCACTCTGATATAGGGGTATTGTCCCCTCATTTTTCCACCATAAACCCCTGCTTCTAGTTGGAAGAACCTAGTGATGAGGAGGCGCACTTGAGATGTTTTGGAGAACTAGCTCAAGGAAATTTTTATAGTGGAACCTAGGCTGGGAGGTCACAATGTGATATTAGAGGAGATACATTCCCATTATTTCTCTATTTGTGGTTTGGTGGACAAAAGATATTTGAATGTTTCAGAGATATTGATGGATATTGACCAGTTCATCAAAACACATGTTCCAGTATGAATTACATGTCACCAGGGTTAGGATTTTTGTTCTTGGTATTCGATGTTACTATTGAATATGTTTTCATCTTAGGATACACACATGTTATTTGGATATTTTGGTTTACATTCTATTTCAAACACTTGTCCCAATGGAAAGTTCTATGTGATTGAGTTTTGAATCAATGACTATAGTGAAAATATTCATCACCTGCATTATGATAGGAACATAGGACCCGTATGTTACATGACTTATACTGTTTAATTTTATTTATTTCATTATGATGGTTGGGTTTGTTGATCTATCATAAGACAACTAATGGTATGGATACTGATTCAGTCCTTGTTCATAGTAGCTATATTGTCCATGTTTAGTTAATGTGGTATAATTATATGATTTCATGACCATGGTGTGTGGTTTTATTTTGAATTTGGTTATGTGTATTGTTATATTAGATACTATTAAATTGTGCAAATTCAAAGATAGTATGAGTTCCCTTGTATTGGGTGGTTTTTTTGGAAGGAAACATTTTTGTATGTGAGACCCTAGAGATTGGTGTTTTGATATATTGATGTAGTGTAATGTTGCGATGGGAGCATGTTTGATGCATTGTGATTAGTGTAATATTATATGAGTTAGCATAGTCCAAGGTAGTTGGACATAGTGAATTGAGGTGAGCCTTGACTACTTGTTCTAGGTGGGAGAGCCTAGTGACCTTCTAGGATGTAACTACAGTTAGGGAGTTAGTTTCCTTCAACATTGAGGGGTCATCCAATATGATTGTTATTTTGGGTGTATGAGGAATAGGTGGATTCTTTTTAATTTTGAAAATTCTGGGGAAATGGTGAAGATGGGTTTGAGGTTAGTCTTGTTGGATGTCTTTTGTTTTTGCGACCGAGCACTTGTATGCTTTTGTTTTGGGATTGTGGTTTATTTAGAGAGGTGTATGTTGGTTCGACTACCTATCCCAAGTAATGGTTGTATAGGAAGTTCATTCATGGTCATTATGACCTTGATCAAGAGCACATGATATCCTATATGTTGTGTGGTTAGGGATTAAGATCCAAAATTTTGTGAGATTTGACTCATTGGAGATGGAATCATGTTTTGTAGTTGGGTTACACAAGATCATGTAACATCCTTATGTTGATGGAAAAATTTATTCATTGTAACTTGTGATACACTATCTAATTTCACTATTTTATTACACCATGATGTTTGAGTTGAGTATGATTCCATGATTAGGCTGAGAACTAGTGTCAATGTGATATATTTCTTGCGGGCTGGGGTGCCCATGGGTTTTTAATGGGTTTGACATATACTTACTGATATTGGTGAAATCTAAAATGTATTTGTTATGGTGGTATTCATTTATGAGATCTTAGTGTACTAATATTATATAGAATATCATTATAAATATCTTGACATCAACTAAGGTATGCTAAGAGAGCATCAATTATACAACAATCTATATCAGTGTTTCCATATATTGATAAGGGGCCTCCTAGGATACTCCACCCATGAAGATGTGTTTTTGAATTCATATGGTGGGGAGTACACTATCCTCTATTAACGAGTCATGTACCTGTGATAGATTAGATGCCAAAAAATACCAATGGATATCATTATCATATGCTAGGAACTAGCGATAAATGATTTTTCTTGTCATTCTAAAGGGAGTGAGATGTCTATATCTAGATCGATGGATTTCTTGTGATTAGTGTGTGGGATGTGAAGTGGGTTTTTTGTTTTGAGGTGACAGAAAATATTCTGATTTTTGGGGATGTAATAGATCAGTAATTGTGACACGAACCTCATGGATATAGGGTCAAGGATGTAGTGGGAACCACATTTAAAGGGTTAGTGGACAACCAAGGATGTGTTTTGATAGGTGATTCTAATAGTGGGGAGTTTTGTGGATCAAAAGTGGTTGTTTTTGGTAAAAGTATATTATGGAAAGTACCATGTGATAGTTTATTATTTTTAAATTATTTTATGATATCTCATGGTGGAAGAGTGTCGTTAGGATTTTTCCTAGTGGTTTGCTGATAGTAGAAAGTGGTGGATCATCCTTAGATGGGTTGTGATATTTATTCTTGGAGTTATTTAGTGGAACTCAGTTGTTTTAATTTAGTAAAATGAAATTATTTGAGTATGATTTGGCAACCAAAGTGGGTTGGGATGTTTGGTTTAAAGAATACTATGCCTTCTCGAGGAAGAGAAGATTTATGGTTGGGATATTTTAATGACTTGGATTTTGTGGGTTTTTGAATTCGGTCAAAATTTTGACTTTTTGGTTTAGGAGGCTTATTAGGGGTAAAATTTATATTTTCCACTAGAATAAGAGCTCATATAATTTTTCTGATCACTTTTTTGGTAGTCAAATATGAAATTTATCAATGGAATTGAATTTAGTGAAATTTTGAACAATTAATGTTTTTGATAGAATATTTAGTATTTAATAAATTAATTACTATATTATTTTCATGAGTTTGGGTGGATATATATTTTGAATGGATCTTCATATTTTAATTTTTATTCTATGTTTGAGTCTATAATGGGGGGATTTTCATAAGTGAGGTATAAAACCACTTCATGTCTTGGGACTTGAGTCAAGTGTTTATATGAGAAATTAATTAACTAATTAATTAATTAGGTAAAAACATCCACCCCCCATTGGGCTCTCCATGAATGAATGGATAAGGGGAAGATTGTTCTCCGCACAATGATAGATGGTACAAGGGAAAATATAGAGTAGATGCTACCAGGCATCCTCAATGGTTGATATCAATACTGGATTGAGGTGCAAAGGCTTTCAGGAGTAGATTTAGACATGAACCTTCAACATTTATTCCATAAGGTAGTACCTTATAGAGTTTTATTGACATATCATGGTAAAATATATTTTTTAATTTTAGATCCCTATTACGATTTAAAAGGACCCCATGGGGTCAATTAGTAAAAAAATAGGGAAAATGGGGGTTTTTGTGGGTTCACAGGGGTTTCCCATTCCAAAACCATGAATTTAGGACATGTGGTTTTAGAACACATTCCATGAGTTCCTATCATTTATAGAATATTATTTTTTATAATTACATGATTTTTAAATAATTTATATGTCGTGTAGTAGTACATGGAAATATACCATTCCATGGGAATAACAAATACGTATAACTATATCTTTTGTAAAATTTAATCTAATACGTATAAATTTAAATCAAGTTTTTGTAACTTTTATATATTGTATTTAGAAAATAAAATTATAATTTCAAATCGAGATTTAAAAATTTACATTGGATGAATTATCGATATTTTTATGATAACTTTGATGTTTTGATTAATAGTAAAAATATATTACATTTAAATCGAAAAAAGCTTTTTTCATCGAAATAATTTATTTAATTAAATTAAATTATTGATTTGTTTTAATGTATAAATACATTATATGTTTATCATTTAATATAATTTTTTCCATTATCATTAATTTTACATTGTGTTCATATGTATAAGCATATCAATATTTTGTAATGTTATAACTTTTAAAGACCTGTTATCTCTTTCTGATAATAGGAATAAATTTAAATTAATTAATTCAACATTGGTGTTTTAAATTTTTAAAAATGGATTCAATATTTGTTATTAGTAGGCCCAAAGTATGTAAATAACTGTATTTTTTTGGGCATTAGGAATAATAACTTCGACAATTTTTATTAATATGATAAATGGGTAAATGGGTAATTAAAAGTAAGACCACTATGATAAAATTACACTAAAATTTGTATTAATATAATTTTCTGAGTGTATTTCAACCTAAAATATCCTTGGGTCAAAATTTTGTCCTTTGGAAGCCACGTGGATGAGATTGGGACATTTAATTTGTTTTAATTAATAAAAATGTAAATATGCCTCACTCAAATTTTTAAAAATAATCCAATATTTATATAAGGTTATACAGAATATAAAATCCAATATAAATACTAATATGAAGCATGAATTTTTTTCCTTATCATGGTAATTTATTTGTAATGTTTTAGGAAGTATATAATTACTTTAAATACTTATACTTTGATGGTGTACAAATAAATTAATTGATGTAAAATCAATAATACAATTTTTATTCAAATTCTAATATCCATAAAAAGTCTCTAAAAATTTACCAATTGTTATTTATAGAGTATATCTCGACCATAATCATCCATGGGTCGAGTTATTGACCATTTGGATCCATATGTAAGAGATTGCGACACTTATATTATTTTAATTAAAGTGATGTTGTGGTTGTCACATTCAAAATTTAATACGTATAACATTTTTAATGATGAAATTTACAGAAGATAAATTCTAATAAAATAATTATTATGAAATATAGTATATTTATATTCATAATAGTATTTTATGTTTAATTTTTACCCATAAAATAATTATATGAAATAATTACACAAAACTGTTGTAGTAATTATTTCATTAATAGAAATATGAAATTAATGTTATTAAAAATATTAAAATAAATATAATTTTAGGAAATTAATATGTCTAATGAGTTTTATAACTTACCTAGATCCAATTGGGATTTAATAATATATTTTTTTAGAGTATAAAATCTTATCCTTATGTTTGTAAAAATCCATGAATTGAATAGTGTAAAAAATGACAGTATTGTTGTTTTGTCAAAACAATTTTTTATTAAATTATTTAAAAATAATAAAACATTTTATAAAAAATATAATAATTATGATATGGTAAAATAGTATATTATTTACTATTTTTTGTTATAATTGAAACTAAAAAAGTAAATATTTCCACATTTTAATATTGAAATAGTTTTTATCTTAATTTAAATTAAATAGAATAAATAAGTGTTAATTAAAAAGATAAGGTCTAAATTGACATCAAAACTTGTATAAATTTTGTGGGATGATGAGATAAAAATATTATAATATATTATATTCTAATATATCTTATTTTTGAGGTAGGTTTATATATTTTTAAATTATTTTAAATTAATAGTTTCAGAAATTCCAAAAGTGCCTCTCACCTCAATTATAAAAGGGCATATACTCCCTCACTACTTCACATCAATTTGAGCCATCATGATTGGTACTACCATTACATTTTACCTAATCAACTCATTTAGTCACATTATATGTGATTGTTTCTTCTTCAAAGACCTACTCTAGTTCTATAATAAGAGATTTAGAGGAAGCACGTTGAGGAAGAGGTAATCTCTTCTACCAATTTTTTCAAACATTTTTCTTCTTCTACTCACTATTCACTAGTTGTTTCATTATAAATTGACATCATCGGTATCACTAATATATGAATATTTTATTATAATTATGAAAAAATCATATTACACCTCTTATCCATCCTATAAAAAAAATATTTCACACGTGTGTACGTACGACTTATCGTCTCCACGTCGTGGTGTAATATGTTTTCACCACCACCATATAAGGATCGATATAATGATGGAAATAAAAAATGTATATGATCATTATAACATTATAATGGTTCTGAAATATTATAAACCGTCCAATTTCATAATATTAAAAAATTATGGTAATGATATCGTCATCGGCGCATATGTACGACCTACCATCTCTACGATGCGATATGATTGATTACACATGATCTTCTTTAGACCAAGGTTATATAAATGAATGGAATGAATAAATATGATATATATTATACTATTATAAATATTTAAGTGATAAAAATATATCCTATGAAGTGGTACATGATCTTATCTGAGAAAACATTCATAAGAACATAAAATATTTAATATCCGAATAACGAGTGATAATGAAATGTTACTAACAAAAAGATGATAATATTATCATATATGATATCATAAAAATTACTATGATTCAGGAATAAGTCAATAAAAATATTTAAATAATTATACAAGAGTTTCAGATATTAACTAAGTATATTGAACATAAGGTAAGGGATAATTTTGCAATCTGATTATTGCCTGAGATTATTTATATGTATGTTTTTACCGGGTTATATTTTTCATCAACATAAATGTTTCCTAAATAAAATAAATTGTTTAAATTATAATCCTATTTTTTAATTTTAATTATCCCCTTTTATGAATTTTTATTAAATGTTATGGAAGGAATATTTCTTTCATTTTCCGTAAGAGGCACTTTTTGACTTTTTGAGTAAAAGTACGAGGAGATTGTTTTTAACTTATTCGACATGATCAGATTTTTTAATATTTGTAACTCCTTATTTCTTGAAGCTTACTTTATAATATTTATAGTTAATTTTCAAATAAATTCTTTTATTTAATAATTTCATTTTATTTCGAGAAAATAAAACATTTTTGATTAAGAAATGATGTTTTCCTCAAGAATTAATTTCAATTTTTTTATTAAAAGTTATTTTCCATCCAAGATGAAATTATTTAAATAGGATTGTGTTTATAAACGTATTATTACTATTATTATATCATGTTTATGATGAAATAGTTTTTATAAAATTCAACTATTTTATATATTTTATGATAGAGTAATGTTTAAGAAACCCATTTATGTTCCTTGGGTCATGCTATGACAAATGATATATGTTTTTGTGGCGCACATAAGAATGATTAATTATGAGATGGGTGAAAATTATATCTCCCTAAAATTACTTGGGAAATGATATATATCCCATTATATAACCAGATCTGAAATGACAACTAAATCTAGTTTAGTAATACAGGGCTGAAACGATAAGTACATCCAGTTTAATAATACATGGCTAGAATGTTGAGTGAACTCAGTTCAATAATGGTATTTTTTTTCTATCATGGCATTGTAAATAAACCTTGTCTAAAATGGAAATTATTTTCTATGATTATGTGTCTAAAAAATTCCATGTTTTATTCTAAGACTATTTTATCATTATTAATTTTATTTAATGATTTATGACTTCCATAGTAAAAAACATTATTTTATGACTAATGATTTTGATATTCAAAATATATGTTTGTGTTTTGACATTATAATGTTTATTTTTTGTTTGATTTTATCCATGATTATCCCATACTATGAACCTTAGTTCTACCTTTTTATATATTATTTACCATAAGATATAAAGAACTGTTTTATTTAGGAATATTATTTGGGGAGATCTTTATGGGAGACATTGGAGATATTTCACCAAGCAAAAAAGGATGTGTTTCAAGTTACCAAAGGCACTAAATTGATATTCTCTTTGGTAATAGATTTGTGTAATGTATTATGTATTCCTTAAACAAATTTTAATTTCCAGGTACTTTAGGATTGGGTCGTTAGAGTTGGTATTAGTGTAAAGGATTAGTTATAATTTTGAAACTAGGGTGTGAAAACATTAGTGAGTCCCTAGAGATATTTATAAGGATACATCTTGGGTTTACCCTAAGGATAAGTCTAACTATAGGTTAATATCCTAGAATTTTATTTAATGATCACGAATAACCTAAGAAAAAAACTTAGATGTCATATATTGAAATTACTCCTCCATGATTATGTTATTTTCCTATTATATTTTTTGCCTCTCACACTAATATTTTTGTGTTTTATAAAATGTCAAGAAACATGAGGATTTATATTAATGGATAATATGATGGAAAATGGAATGATATTCTCCATGAGAACCTGAATGAAATTGGAGTAGGAAGGAGAAACAATGTTATTATTTTTAATTAGAAATCTCATATTATGATCAATAATTTCAACTTTGGTGAGTTTATAAACCCTACTAATAAGAGAATGATAGAGTTTCATGGTCACTACAGAAGAAATAATGTTCAATTTTACATGTAAATAATATGGGAAGAGGCATCAAAGAGAATTTTTCAAACGAGATGGAAGATGATTTGGGTGTGTAAAAGGATACAAAGCCAATAATTGTAATGGAAATGGTATATTTAACATAATGTACAAGGATAATGGTATTCCTAAGGAATTAATGATGATTAAATATTTTAAATGTTGAATATTTGGGCATTATTAAAAAAATTCCCTAGGGGAAAATATTCCTAAGAGAATCAACATGTTCATATGGGTAGTATTTATGTTAGTAACGATGAAGAGACTACAAATGATACATGAGATGAAAGAAGTGTTATGGAATAAAATGATGAAGCTCAATTAATGATTTATGAAGATGGTGGAATAATTACTTGTTTATCAAGAATAATTTTGTATAATTAATTTGGTGGTATTATGGAATAAAGAAACATCTAAGGATTGTTACACTATTTTTTCCCTTAATTATTTGAAAGTATTTGTTGAATGGTACCAGAAACCATGAAAAGTGATTGATTTTTTTTAGAAAACACATGATATGTGCATAATGATGGGATAAGTAGATAATGAGATGTTTGATAGTATTAATGAAATCAGGAATGATATAATGATAAACTGATATCATGGTATTATTATATATAATTTTTGGGATATTTGGTATGTTGAAAGAGTTAATTTTGGAAAACATGCATCTTTTCACTAAGGTTCTATGGTAATTCATGTTATTACAATGTTTCATGTGAATACATTATTAAGGTAGTCATCTGTTAGGAATATGACAACCAATAACTTACCTATGAGATATAGAGGATAGATGTTAATACTATATATTTCTCCTATTTCTTGACATGTAGATTTTCAGTTTTTTGAAGGATTGTAAGGTTATCCATTTATGGATAGTATAAGTTATACTCTGGTTGATGTTTGTTAGATTAATTTATTATATCTCTATAGGTGGACTTATGCATATTTGATAACCCATGATAACCTTTTTGTTGAGATGGATGGAATGTCATATCATTCTATTTATGGATCGTATGATCTGCTAACTCTTCAGGAATGAAAAATTCAACATCAATTTTTTGAATAAGAGATAAAGTGGAAATTGTTCAAAGCAGGACCAATGGTGAGAATGTACTAAAATCATGTTTTCATTTATTATCATACAAATGTCTTCAACATTGGTAAAATAATATTGATATAAAAAATGTTATCCTTTTACCTTATTATCTGATGAATCAGATATCCCCAAAATCACCACATATTTATGGATTTCTGGTTGTTAAATTTATCTAAACCTTGTTCTCTATCACTATCCATCAGAACATTATGCTTAGGTTTTTCTTAAATATCCTTGTTTTTTATTCCCAATTATGTTATTTTATATGGAAACCTAGTGAGGAGTTACTTTTGGAACCATAATGTTTCTAAACATCCTTTTTAAAAAGAAGTTTTAGTAAGCCTTTTTACGATGTGGGTTTCTATTGTAGAATATATCAAGTAGTAAACCTTTTATAACCCTGATGAATTTTTATGTAGAAATTTATTTTAATGGGGGAAGAATGTGATACCATGAGATTTTATGAGATAAATTATTTTAATTTATTTGATCTCTTCTGTTGTAAGCTACATAATGATTGGCTTGCACTATACACAACACTATATTATCCTACAATATACAAAACACTATTACGAGATTGTGTCACACAAAATTTCATGTTCTTTTGTCATAATTAATTTCACAAATTATCAATTATAGGTGAATAACTAAATATTACAACGTATTCATTATAATGGTGGGTATAAATAGTATTAACTTCCTTCTAAAAAATATTTAACTAAAAATAAGTGAGTCAATAAAATAATTAAATAACTTTTTCTAGATTCAATATAATGTTTAAAATTCACTTTTTTGGTTTTCTAGACAGGATATAAGACCAAATTCAATTTTTCGAATAAATGAAGTATTTTTTTTCAAAAATGTAGTATAGACGACTTTTGATGGTGCACCCATTTTAAATATATTTTTTGACACTTTTATATATTCTATGTAAAAAAATAATCTTCTTATTATGAAGTGTGATATAAAAATTTACTTTGGATCAAATGTTGATATTTTTTTGATAACTTTCCCATTTTGATGAATAGTAAAAATACACAAAATTTTAATTGAAAACAATTTTTTTCATTGAAATAATATATTTAATTAAACTATATTATTGAATGGTTTTAAATTATAAATATAATATTTTTTATCATTCAATATAATTTATTTCATTATAATTAGTTTTAGATTGAATTCAGATGTAAAAACATTTCAACCATTTATAATGTTTTAACTTTTAAAAAACTTATTCTCTATTTCCGACAACAAGAATAATTTTTAATTATTTACATAAAATTGGAGTTTTTATGTTTTAAAAATTTAATCCATGTTTTGAATCAATTGTTCCAATTATTTGAATAGATTTATTTCATTTTTTGGCATTATGAATAACTACTTTAGTAATTTTTATTAAAAATATAAATGGTTAAAACGATTAATTTTGGGTAAAAATACTATTATAAAATTACCCAAACACTTTTATTAATATCATTGGTTGAGTTTGGTTCTAAAAAAATCTTCCTTGGGATGAAATGGAGTCATTTGGAAGCCAATTGGATGAGATCAGAACACTTAATTTATTTAATTTAATTAAATGTTTAATATATCTCACTTAAATTTTATTAAATAAACCATTTTTTATATAAGGATATACAGAACATATATTTGACAATAAATACTTATTTTAAAGATAATATATTTTTATTTATCATGGTAATTTATTTTTAAATTTTATGAAATATATAATTACATTAATAAATTATACTTTAATGGTGTACAAATTAAATAATTGATGAAAATAAATAAAACAATTATTGTTAAAAATATAATAACCATTAAAAAAATCCAAAACATTCCAAATGTTTATTTGTCAAGTATTTCTTGATCCTAATCATCCAAGGTTCGTGTTATTGACCATTTGGATCCATATACCATAGATTATGATACTTATATTATTTTAATTAAAATTTTGTTAATTTTGTCACATTCATAATTTAATAAGTATACAATTTTTAATGTTGACTTATATAGAAGGTAAATTAGACTAAAAGTATTAATATGAAACATAGTATATCATTCTTCATCACAATATTTTATTTTTAATTTTCACCCAAAAATATAATTATATTACATAATTACACAAAATTGGTGTATTATTTATTTTGTTAATGGAAATATCAAATTAATGATTTTAAAAACATTAAAATAAATATAATTTTAGCTAATTAATATGAAAAATAATTTTTATATATTACCTATATCCGGTTGATAAATTATAAAGTAATTTTTTAGATGATATCATTTTATCTTGATAATTTTAAAAAACCATTAATAAAATAGTGTCAAAATATCACTATTGTTGTTTTGTCAAAACAATATTTTATTAAATTATCTAAAAATCATAAACCATTTTTTTAAAAATAGAATAATTATTAAATGATCTAAAATTATCAACGTTAATTATTAATGGTCTAACCCCTTGTTTCATAAATTTTATTAATGTTTTTATGTCCTTGAGTCTTGCTTTTCCCCCTTTACCCTTAAACAAGGCTTATCTAAAATCAATTAAAATATCAGCATTCGGGCTAATCAGTCAAATTAAAATTAAATAGAATAACTAAGTATTAATTAAAAATTTATTTTTTAAATTAACCTAAATCATCATATATATTTTATTGGTTGATGATATTAAAATATTATAATATCTTATCTTCTAATATATCTCATTTTTTTGGTATTTGGATTGATTCTAAAATTATTATAAATTAGTAGATTTTGAAATTCCAGAAGTGCTCCTCACCTTAATTATATAAGGGAAACTCTTCCATCAATTCTTCACTTCAATTTGAGCCATAAATATTGAAAATACATTGAATTATTCCTTATAAAAATCCCTAGTAACATTATATATGTTTTGGTATTCTTCAAATATCAACTCTAGTTCATTAAGATGATCTTTAGAGGAAGAACTTTGAGGAAGAGGCAATCTCTTATACCGATTTTTTCAAACATCTTTATTCATATACTCCGTATTAATTACTTGTTTTATATTGAAGTTACAACATCAATATAACTAAAATAATAATATTTTATTATAATTATTAAACAACTATATTGCACCTTCTATCCATCCTACGAAAACTGAAATAACCACCCATGCGTACGTATAGATTAGCGTCTCCATGCCGTGGTTTAATATTTTTTTCACCACCACCTTAGTTGGATGTGTATAATGATTGAAATAATAAATATATATGATTATTATAACATTATAATAATTCTTAAATATTATACACCTTCCAATTCAGTACCATTAAATAATTATGTGAATGATATCATCGCTATTATGTACGTACGACCTACTCTCTCCACAATGTGATGCAATTAATTATACACGATCTTCCTTAAACCACACTGATATAAATGAATTGAATGAATAAATATGATATATACTATACTATTATCATTCTATAAATGATTTAACTATATCCTAATAAGTGTAACATGAACTTACCTGAAAAAATTTTCATAAGAACATAAAGCAGTTAACATCCTAATAATGAGTGATAATGAAATGTTACTAACAAATAGATAATAATATGATGATATTTTATTTAAAGGTTGGGGATAAATCCTCATTTTATTATTAAATCAAATATCTTGTTTTTTTTCTAGGTAGAGGGAGGCACATTACATAGTCCTAAGGACAAAGACCAAGTGGTTAAATACAAGGCATGAGTGCCAAAAAAAATTTCCCAAAGGGGCCTTCAGTTAATATTACTTCTATAGTACCCAAGTAGCTACAATAGTTGCTATAGTACCACTATGCTGGATTTCTTGCTATAGTGCCCCTGCTGCTATAGTACTTCCGCTGCTACAATGCTGCTACAATACCTGCTTTAGTGATTCTACAGTACTCAGGAATTCCTCCCCTTCCTCGATTTGATCCTAGGTCTTTTGGATGCCAAGAAAGATCCTCTACCACTTGGGTACAGTCTTGTTGGAAAAACATATTGTTTGGGTAACGATGTATTGGGGTGGCCTCCCCATCTGTGTGCCACACATGCCCAGCGAGGCCCAACGTGGACAACCCTTGGGCTTAGGCCAGTTGCTTTACAATATTTAATGTTAATATTCAATTAAATTATTTTCTTTCCAAATTTCATGCAATTTTGAGAAAATAAATAAGTTTTTAAAAAGAAATTACATTTTCCCCAAGAGTAAATTTCTAGGGTTTTATAAAAGAAATTGCATCTAAGAATACATTCCTTAAATAGGGTTATGTTTCTATACCTACCATTACTATGATTTTATTATATTTATGATGGAATGATTTTTATTAAATCCATTTATATGATATGTATTAGATGTAATGCTATTTAAGAAACCCATTTCTTTCCTTAGGTTATTCTATGATGAATGATTTATGTTTTTGTGGCACACGTAAGAATGATTTCATTATTAGATGGTTAGGACCTATATCTCCATCCAAGGAATTGGAAAAAGATTTATATATCATGAGGTATAGAGAGATATAAGGTCAAGTAATCTGGTTAAGTAATACGGGGCTGAAATGACCAGTATATATGGTTTAGTAACACATGGATGTAATGAAGAGTTAACTCGGTTCAGAAATGGAATTTGTCTGCTATAAAGGTCTTAGAAAAAATCCTTTGATAATATGGAAATTATTTTATATGACTATTTGTTTTAAACAACACAATGCTTTATACCAATTATTTTTTATCATGGTTAATGTTTGTTGATGATTTATTCCTTACGTACTATGATAATTTATTTTATGACTCTTGTTTTTTATATTCAAAATATATGTTCATGTTTTTTTATGTTTATGTTTTCTTTTATTTTCTCCGTGATTACCCTTAATGAGAATTTGAGCACACCCTTATATGTTTTCTTTCCCTTGAGATATAAATAAGGGGTTTAGATTGGAAAACTAAATGGCAAGGTCTTTATGGTAGATGTTTGAGATCTTTCACCAAACTAGAAGAAAGTGTTCTGAGTTTCCAAATTCAATAAACTAATATGGTTTTTGAGTGTCCATTAGTGTAATGTATTATGTATTCTGAAAAAGAAATGTAATGTACATGTACACCAATCTTGGGGCTTTAGAGATTGTCCTTGGTTAGTGTGACGTAGATGTGACATGAAGTGGTGGATAAGCTGGGTGTGCATGCCAGACATGGGTCTTTTGGAATGTTGTTGGGCTTGATAAAATTTTTCCCTTATGAAAACATATTTCCATTGAGTCTTGTGAGGATGTGAGATGATATGGACTATTTTTAAGGATGTGTTGCCCTGAGAGATGGGTGATGGACCAAGAGTTTGGTTGTTTCTACTATATTAGGTGGATATGTTGATGGAGGTTTTGGGGATTTGTATTTGACAAGATATGTTTTCATTGGTTTATTTAATGGCATGGTGTAAACCCAAGTGGTGGTTGAGACATGCTTTAGTTTCTATGTTTGATCATATTATACTGATATGGAATTTGATGATTTGACTAACAGACTGATGATCCATAAATGTTGTTTTTTTGGATATAGTGTATTTGATGTTTTATATATATATATGAGATTAGGTTCCAAAACAATTCTCTTGGAACCATTATATTAGGTGAAAAATAGATTCTCTAGTAACTATGGGAATATGTTTCGGACTGATGCACTAGGCACCATGAGATTAGGTTCTAGACTGACAATCTAGAGACCATGATATTAGGTTCTAGACTAAAACTTCAGTCAAAATAATATTAGATGGAAGACTAATTCTATAAATCAATCAATTAGGTTTTAGAATATTTATTCATGCATAATTTGAGATATATATTTTCTGTATGGATTCAGATGAAGGACCAATGTTCTTCTTCTAGGGTTTGACTATCGGGTATATTTTATGGAAACTTATTATAATATGGGTGGTATGGATAGTGTACAGATAATATTTATGCATTGTTTCTGTTCCTTACAATTTATGAAGTAATTTATTATATATTTTTTTGGTGTGTATGGGGGTACATAAACCCTGCATCAATGGTTTATGTACTATAATGATGGTCTATACATTATTATTTGAAACACTTGGGAGAGATGTTACACTGATGCCCTAGGTTGCAGTTGTAATTTATCCATAGATGAGTTCCTTAGACTAATGAATCAAGGTATCAAGTAGGATATAATTATTAAAGTCATGAGATTTTGTTTGGGATATAATGATAGTGGATCAGATGTGTTTTTGGGTTGCGCGGTCATCGAGAAATTCTGAGAGGCACTCCGATATAGGCATAAGTAGGTATAGTTAATTATAGTCAAGGACTTGATAATTAATTGTCTATTTATTTTAAATTATTTTATTATATTTTTTCTAGAATGATAATTTTTCATGACAATGATCTTTTGGTATTAGGTTATAGGTTCAAAATTGTGGGTGTGCCACTATGATTTATTTCTCACCCTTATACATGCATCTCGATGTGGGTGCTGACCATATATCTTCTTCCAGATTGATCATAAATGCATGATGAATAGGGATTAGTCCTAATATTTCATGTATAAGAGGGATTATCATGTTTTGTGTGACAATTATTCAAGAGCCACTAGAATGAAAACTGGAGATCGGGAATGAGACAAGGATTAGATTGGGTAGTAGGTCATGATGTATTTATTTTTTTAGTTTTTTATTTTCCATATGCGATCAACCCAATAGTAAATAGATGTTGTATGATTGGAATTTCTATTAATGACATTAGTATATCTCATTTTCCTATTTCATGATTTATTTTTAATTTATTTAATCTTCCATATTATATTATAGTAGGTAGACTCTGGTTTATGAGGAGGCATGCTTGAGATATTTTGGAGAACCAACTTGAGGCTCTGATTCTAGTGGCACCCGAGGTGGTATGTTACATACTCGAACAACCTTCCAAGAGGATTTTATATCCTTTATGATAAAAAATCCTTACATTAATTTACATTGTAAGATTTTATAAATTGAATCTCATGAATTTTATGAATTTACACTATACTTCCCATTTGAATAGTTCTTGTTGGCTTGATGAACAAATTATAAATATTAGTGGTGCATACATATTTATAAAGGTTAATTTTTCTAAAACAAGATCTGGTAGTTTTTTGTATACACAGTGACTTTGTTTTGACAAAATACATAATCATTAAAGTCAAAGATCAGCGGAAGTACAATCACATAACCATGAAGGAAAGTGGTCCAGCTAGAGATGGTCAGTGTCGGGAGGGCCCGCTGCCGGCACCTGATGGCCAACCTTATTTCCATCCCTTTTGATAAAGGAGAAGGTACAATTTGCGAATCTTTGAAAGAGGGATTGGATTTTCTTGATGAGTTAGCCAAAGGGATAGAATCCACCATCGTTGAGGTTTATAGCCATGATAATGGTGAGACAGTCTGATTCCAGGTGGATTGCATCCCATCCACGATCTTTAGAGAACATCATCCCAGCGAGGATGGTGGCAGCTTCAGCAACCATGGGTTCCCAAAGAATGTGATGAGATTCGTGTTTGTCTGTGATGGTCGGCCTGAAATGATCTCGGGCCAAGAGACCAAGACCAATTGGTTTATCCTTGATAAGAGCTGCATCCTCATTAATCTTGAGAATCCCTTCCGGTGGAGGGTTCCACTGGGAAGAAGAGGATGGAGATCCAAAGGGCTTTTTATATCCAGTGTGATGTTGTCATCCCTCAATCCCAGAAGATGCCTGTTTGATCCAGAAACTGGGGGGCTTGATGAAGTGGTTGAATATGGAATCATTGTGCCTCATCCAAATTATCCAGGCCAAAATGCTGAGCGGTCCCTCTTTGGTAAGTGAAAAGGAGGATCACCATCGCATCAGAAGAGAATGGAGGTCTTCTACCACATCCAATGAGATATTCTTACAAGATCCCCATTTGATCCAGACATCCTTTGCCCCCGGTCTTTGGATGATAGCATGGAGGGGAGTTTTAGGAGTGTTCCGGAAGAAGGGGCATATCATGTCGCTGAAAAAATGACGACAGACGAGATGGTCCTTGGTTGGGAGGGTTCCAGTAGATACCTTCCACCAAAAGTGGCGGATTTTTTGATGGAAATTGAGTTTCCACAGCTATTCCCAGGGCCCCCCATCACCTCCGTCTGACTGAGAAAAGAGGGCGAGCCGATTTCCATATTTTACCGTATAGGATCCCGAGATGTCGTTGATCCAAAAGAGTTGTAGGGACATTGAGATTCTACAATTTTTTCTTTCATAAATATTTATCTTACCTCTAATTGGTATAAGCCATATATTTTTGTCATCATTATTTCCAATTATAAATATTCAATTCAATAAATATTAAACTATTTGTCATGTATAAAATACCATAAAAACATACATTACAAACTTAAAAAAGGTATACTGGTTTCAAATGTAAAATCATTAATAAATTTTCAGTAATACTCAATGAAAAAAAAATTTACTTGAATCGGTCCACCATGAAATCCAAATGTTTGATGCTTCTCTTCAATGTTATAGGAATAACCATTGTTATGTTATGTTAAAAAAGCACCATACTTAGAGTAGTATTACAATAATTTATTATTTAATTTATTGAGTAATCCTATTAATAACCTATTTTATTTAATAACCATAATGTGTTATTAAATTTTTTTAATGATGAGTCCACCTTTTGTGGCAGATTCAACAAACCTATTTTCTTATTCATTTTAATTAACCATATAGTGAAATTTATATCCATATAAAAAGAATATATACTTATTCACATTACAAATCCTTTGAATATATTATTTTTTATAAAATTTGTTGTAAATAAACCATTGACATTGAGATTGTTCTATGATTTTTGACATTATTCTTATCTTAAATTATCACAAGGGATGAGGAACCAAAAATCTTATCTTTTTTTTATTTAAATGAAAATGGATTCAAGGGTAGTTTGTCCATAAATTTTGGATGAATTATAATTTCCTTTCTATACGGATGATAAGAAGACATTATTAAATATTTATTTAACTATATGGATTCCCAATTTAACCTTATAAACAATGTAATCGAATATATTACTGAAACTATAAGTATATTCGATTCCTTTATGAGTTTTACACTAATATAGTGTAGTGAAAATATCTTTTTTTCTAAGACAAAACATTATCATCTTATGTGATATAATATGAGACATAATAACATGGGATTACATTTCATTAGTTTTTATCATAAACTCAATATGCATTGTTTATGTCATGATATAGTGGGTACATGAGATAACTTCTTTATATCAATAGTAGACATTCTTCTTAAAATTAGTCCCTTGCCGAGGTGGATGATTAGGAACAGTGGATAATAACACATAATACAAATTTTCCAATTTTGATGTACGATATAAACATCAATGACACCATTTTATATCTATGCCCCGGAGGATATTATCATCATTAGGTAATGGTTATGATTCTCCCATGGTTTTGTGCTTTATTTTAAATAATAATTTCTATAGGATTATTAACTACATTATCTTGATTAAAATGGTTGCTTTAAAAGATGATATTGTCTTATTAGTCCCACAATATCTTATCAAGTCCCAATATCCATCATTATTGGAATAATAAAGAAATGTCTCATAGACATTCTAGGGGTAATGATCTATATTTCCATTCCCAATACTCATATGAGAGTCTGGTAAAATAATTGAAAGTGTTTTGGTTGGTGATAATTCTAACTATTATCTCACATTTCTTTGACCTTTATAGTGTCCACCCCAATCCTAAAACACTATATCAGATTTCCCTAAAAAATCCTCTAAGGATCATAATATCCAGTGATGGATAATTCTCTAGATTTCAATGTCCTTAAGTAATCCCAAAACATCTCATATGAACTACTTGATAAAATTAAATTTATTGAGAAGATCCCAAACTTCACTTATTTCTATATCTTCACCATTAATTATACAATGATATGTGTTAAAGTCTTAATATTTACTTGATGAATTTCTCATACATATTTATATGTAAACATGATTATTTTTTCAATTTCATACCATGATAATATAATATTAATTTTAATAATTAATTAACTATGTATTGATATAATTTTTAACTCATAATCCATTTATTTCATCTATTATTTATATAGTGTGATTTAATTGAAGAATCTATGTAATTAAAAATACTGTAAATATATCAAATAATGTTAATAGGATTACCCATACAAAAATGAATATTTTTCCCAGTGAATGATATATTGATATATGAACTTGGGGGGAAACTATGATAAATAGTTTGGATCGAGTTGAAACATTCCACCATAAACCATGTGACTTCTTGGTTGGTTCTATATTAGTTATACATTGAATCACCTCCACTCTCCTATGAACTCCTTCCATGACATGTGCTTTTATTTATGATTAGTTGAGGGGAACAAAAGGGTTTTTTGGGGGGTTATATAATATTAACCACATATATATATGGATAATAAATATTAATGGTGGGAGGATGATAATAAATTAATATTAATTTATTTAATAATAAGTTATTGTAGAACAATTTAATACTTATTAAATTAAATGAATCAAACACATAAAGGGGTTGGTTTGAGATCATGACTAGTCAGATACATGCAATAAGTTGGTATTCCAATATAGCTGAAATTCATTTCAAATAACTCTCTTAATTATGATCATGTTCTCTTACGATAATTATTGATGATATTATTAATTAAATAATAAATTATATTATTCTAATAAAACTATTTTGGAGTTACCCCATATTCATATAAACTGTATATTCTATAAAATAAAATAAATTATTTTTATTTTAAATTAAGAAGTACATGGTGTATACTAACTAGGTTACATTATGTGTATCATTATTGTGAGAATAAATTTGGTTTTCAATTCAATACATTGTATGTACATGAGGAAATATATAATTTCCCCTTTAAAATTAATTATATTAAATATAATTTTACAATATGCAGTGTGTGTTGAATATCATGTATATTTCTGGCTCTGTATAGTGTATTTACATGAAATGGTGTTAAGAATGGGCTATAATTAATTAAATAATATACTATTTCATGGGCCAAATAAAGAAATTGACATGAAGAGTTTTCACACAAAAAACCACTAATATACAAAACATGCACCATTAACTATATCTGTAATGTACATGATGTTTAAAACAAATAAAAATTATTCAAAAATTTAGAATACAATGAATGAAGTGACTTTATACACTATTTCACATAGACAGCAAAAATTTCTCATTGTGTGGAAAATCTCTATCAAATTCCAAGTATTATAGCTATACAGCATGTAGTTTCGTTTAGATAAAATTAAAAAAAATGTTCTCTCTATGTAATAAGTAACATAAAAATGATAAATATGTTTTTTATCAGAATCTGGAAAAAATTACATGTTTTTACATCATTCACATGAAGTGTAATCCATTATTTCCTATTCCCACTTTATTCCTAGGAAGACATCATTAAATCTAAATGAAATTTGATTTTTTATATAATATATACATTCAATACAGGATGCGTAATTATATCCATGCTCATGTTATCTGGAAACAATTAATTAGTATGGGTCTTTATTAAATGGATGATGCATACATTAATTACACGGCCACCATGTCAAGTTAGGGATACATGAATGGTAAACCTATTAAATTTCATGTATGTATTATAACATAATTCTACCTTCACAATCAATACATGAGGTATTTATGAATATGTGTAACTAAACCACACATGACCTTTCATGATTGATGTAATCACATATGCTAGTGGTTGAAAATGACTACAAGACATAAATTTGTATTATGTTCCATTTAATCTTATTTAGTATTCAAAATCTCTGGTACATCCAAAATTAATATCTACGCATTATTTACATATACTAGGATAGTTCTTTTTCATATAATACTTAATTAAAATATTATATTTTATAAATGGACTATAAATGATTATTGAAATGAAAAATTTAAAAAATATTTGTGAGAAATGATATGTAAATTAAATAATTATAAATTTGAACATGACGGCTGTGATGCCACATTAAGGATTAGGTTCCATATAAGCACTCATATGTCCAATGTATAGTGATTGTTTTCCAAATCAGAAGAATAATCTCAAAGATCGTGGCAAATAATTTTCAGTCGTAAATGATATACCAGATGAAACATGATAAGAATCTAAAAAAGAAAGAGTAATAACTTTTCATGTTAAATTTATAATAAATTTTTAAACCAAAAAAACATTATTTTTGAAATCATTATTTTATTAAGATATTGATTTATTAAACACCATCCATGTTATTCCCCTATTGTAGAATTAGGGACCAAATCTGGTCACATTGTGTCATCAATTTTGATAAAATTATTGATTCAAAGGATCATAAAGAATCAATTATATGATCTCTCAACCTTGAAAGGAAGTAGGAAGAATATCACATTATTTTATCTTGGGATACTATAATTCTTTTCGTGGTGGAGATATATCTCTATGTTGGAGATATTTTGTTCATAAAAAATGTTTCCAAAATTTGGTCTCACATATGTTCCTATAAAAATTAAATAACATGGTGTATATAAGTCTATGTATAATTATTAATGTTCAATAATTTAACAAAGTCCCTTAACCATATATTAATCCAATAGTATACTTTATTCCATATAATAATGATAATAATAATAGTATCATTATTATTTCTTATCACATGTGCCTTGTTTTTCAATAGATTATTATTATTATTATTCACAGTCATATTAATAAATAATTTTCACAGAACCTAATCCACAGTCCGTCCATCCTATTAGACATTTATTGAACCCCAAATAAATATTAAGATAAATATTATTAATTAAAAAAATTAATATTATATTAACAGTCTAGTGAATAAATATTTATTTAATATTTGTGATCAATAAATCATAAATAATAAATACATCTAAGTCTTGAGAAAATTATTTATATGAATGATAAATTCAATTAGAATTAATTTTTTTCTAAGATTAAATTTTTATGTGACACACTATACCTATTTCTCAATATCATTTGGTGGGATTGCATAATTTCCAAGATTACTATAATATGATGGGAAGAGAAACCTATAGACAAAGAAGTAAAGTCTCAACTACATTCCATCACAAACAAACATTCTTTGTACAATATAATCCCTTGTATCGATATCAATAATCATTCCATTTTCATACATTATGTCATGAATATTTGTGATTGATTACACTTTTATTAAAAATATTTGATGAACATTTCAATTACCAAGGTCATGGAATTTGTTAAGAAGTTATATTTCAATACAATGGCCTGAGACATTTTTTAGAAAGGTGATTCCTTGGTCAAAGGACCAAAGCACTAAAATATATTAAGATAAAAATTTTAAAAAAGTATAAAGGAGGGGATTTTATTATAATCATTTTGATGCAGGGGTGAACTCAACAAGACGATTCCCCATGTGCATGTTATTGATATAGACACATTTATTAGCAAGATCATTTGTCCCATTTTTCCCATAAGCATGAGTAATAATACTAATGGGGTCTGATAGGTGACGGAGGTAGGAAATCAATTTATTAGTGAGAATCCACACAAGGTGAACTATTTGATGTCTAAGAGCCTAGAAAATAGTAGTTGAATAACATTCAATCCAGATGTTGTTCCCACCATTTTTATGAATCCAAAGAACTGCATTTATGATACTATACATCTCTACTTACAAAAAGGATGTGTGACCACATTAACCGAAGCAGTATCCAAGAATGTCACCATTTTTATTTCTTCTAATTATTCCATAGAATGTAGTTCCTGTGTTTCTTTTTGAGGCACCTTCCACATTAATTTTGATATATCCAAGGATGGGAGGTTTTTAGATACTTCTAGAATAACCCATGGCGGGATGTAATTTCCTTTTATATCAATACATAAGAATGTTGTGAAATCCTTGAATGAGATGTGACATGTCACTATTTGAATGATTCCGTCTTACTTGATCGTATTATATATCCTAATTTGAGCTGAACGAAAGTTGAAAGTTTTATCTTTGTGCATAATAGAGTATTCATACAAGATAATATGTATCAGTTCTGCAACAATTGTGATGAAAAGCTGAGTAATTTGAGGATAGGTATCCCTTTTAGTACATCTTTGATGCTGTAGTCTAATAGATCTCAAACCTATCCATCTAAGATCAGTGACCTGAGATAAAAAATTATTTAAATATATGAAGGAAGATTTTTTGTGGAATAATTTGTTAATAACAAAGGATTACAAACACACCCAAGGTATCCTTATTTACAAAAGGAATATTTCAAACTAGATTTTAGTGCATATATCAATGTGAGTGACTTATATTATGTATTAATAACAATAATCATAATGTCAATGTATAATTACACATTCTCTTAGATAGGAGTCCCAATGATATGAAAATATTTGGAAATCTTTATGGTGTATTTTTACTCAGAATTTCCCCTATTGGAGATTACCATATGTTGAAATCATTAGAAGAAGTCTCAACCTTTTAAAAATACTCACAATTGAAAGTAAAAACACTATGTGTCCCATAATAGAATTTTATCCTGAACGTATGACTTATATTTTGTTATATGACATTACACTTCATGGATATGGTCTCAATAAGGAAATGTTGTTTATATTACATGAGAATAATACCAAAATAAAATTTTAACATAACTTTTATGAACAATGATGATAATTATTTAATAAAAAATTAATTTATTAATATTATTTGCATAGAGTATTATATTAATCCGAAGAAAAATGTTGTTGGTTCTAGGAAACCAAATCCAACATAATATGAAATTATTAAGTATATATCTAGAGTTTATACATTCCATGTTTTCTTATGAATCCTGTAAGATAAAAAACATCTATCTATAGAACTTCCTCTAAATTCAACCTCACTCCTATAAGAAAATCACTCCAGTAGAAGTATCTTAGAGTTTTATTGTTTTTACCTTTTTATAAACCCGATATCACAGTTATTTTTTTTTTGAAATTGTACTATATTACTAATAGAACATTAATATTTTAATATAAACATAATTGGGAAAAATATCATTTTTAAATCCCATCATATACTGCATTTTAAGCAAAAACATACTCAGTTGTTGATGACTCATATACCATTAGATGTAATAAAATTGTATTACATTTTACCATATCCTAACTGTGCTAGTATATCAAATTGATCATAAGGAAGACTAGTGTCATTTTCCCTTCACAATTTGTTCTCCCAGATCTCTAAAATTTGGGTATTCATATAATTATTCATTGTCCAATACTATCTTCTAGTTCTAGTTTCAAGTCTTCATAGCCATCTCTGTTCAATATTATTTTCACCATTTATACACTGTAAAAAAGTTATATAAAATTCATCATATGTCATGGACTTTTAGATAGATTCCAAAAACAAAAGTATGTTAAATTCTATTCATAATTTCATTATATTACCATGCATGTTATTTTTAGGATATTTTATTCCTTGTGATATAATAATAAAATCAATCCTAAATTGTTCTATATTGGAATTTTTTTTACTATAACTAGATTAAGAAACCCACTGACCCATATCTATAGACCATTACATTCATGGAATTGGTTTCAATTTTATTTCATTATCAGAGAAATGTATTTATAGTCTTTCATTAAAAATGTAATACCTAATTTATATTTTCTAAATAATATTAACACATCTATATTAGAAAACTATAGTACTCCCACTAACGTATATAGACTCCTAGAACTTACTTGTTCCAAATTAATACACTATGATCACTATATTTTTATATTATTCATATAATAACTTACGAAAAAAACATAACAAATTAGTATTAATTGTTTCCACCATCCCTCAAATAGTTCTATATCCACATATTCCATAGGGTATCAATATGTGAAGTCGGTCTCAATATATAATTACATTATATACACTAATAGAAATAGTTAAGAAAAGTAATTTTATATTGGATTTTATCATAATTATTAGTATGAAGGTCAATTCATCAAAATTTCAGTTCATTCATAGACCATTCAATAATCAATAATGATTTTAAAATAATTGACTTATTACATCAATTATTAATTTTCTTTGAATACTCACCACCAATATCAAGTCTATAATAATCCAAACCCCATTGACCCTAAATATTTTTATACAGAATCCATCAATGAATTCATATAAATTTTATCATCATTTAATGTTTCCAGTTACTATATATTTAAAATATTTATTAATCTTTTTCAAATAATATATAATAGGTTTTAGTGAAAACGCACATCGTTAGTTTTAACATCCAGCACATTATCTGTCTCTATAAAAAATACTCTTGCTCTTATATATGGATTCATTGTTCCTATACCAATCCATGTACATCTAAAGCGTAGTCTTCATCGATTTACCCTATATCGAATTATGTTAAAATATATTTTCATCCATATTAATGTCATTATGAACTAATTGAGATCTTATTATACTTGATATATATAAGATAATTTACTAAGATACATAATGGTTTTTATTTTATGAATGTTTTCTTCTTATAATAACTTAAAAAAAATAATTGGCATCAAGAACCTTAGGTAATGAAGTAATAGATTTATATTTTATCCATTTTTTAATATGGTTCTAATATGGATAGTGGGGTACTATATTTTTTAAAACATGTCTTTGATGAAATCATGGAAGGAATGATATGTATATATTCCTCTCCAACGATCCTACTATAAGAAAAATTAAGTATTTCATATGTATAAAGAAAGAAATGTTTTTTCCTACCTTCAATCTATATTTAAAATGATCAATGAATACAACATCATTATGATATTCTCGGATAGGCCCACTCAGAGGATCTAACACATTTACCATGTACATTTAATCGTTTTGTGAGAATTACTAAATACAATTTTAGGAATCTCTTAACATATATGAAAATACCACTAGCTTCGCCATATATTTTTCAAAGGTTTTGGATGAACTAACTCTATAATATTTATAGAATATCACTATTTATAAATGTTTCTTTATGTAAAACTAGGTAGTGATTATCTCTAGTATCTTTTCATAAGCTAGACCAAAAATCCATTTACATTAAAACAAGTAAACTAATATTAATAATGAATTATATTTCTAAAATCATCAGTAAGTCTTGTAGTGTTTATATTATATTCATCATTACCACAATTTGGATTTATTTGACCCAAGAATTATGTATGTATTAATTATGTATGAAATAACATAACATAATTTATTCTAGAAATAAATAATGACTTATTAAATATAAATAAAAATTGAGATTATTGTTTTTAGTATTATTCAATAATAAAAAAATTAAACATGAATCATATCATTAATAAATCATGATGTTGTTCATTTCTTATTAATGATACAAGAATCAAACTTCTATAGATTCTTATGGAATATACTATAATTTATTTAATGGTGAATATTCCTGATATATAATAAATCTATTTTCTATTCGTTAATTAATTTTTGTATTTCGTTACACATGGTTTTTGGATAACCCCGCATTCATTAACCTACCACTAAATCATATGAATCATTTAAAGGTGCTGTATAAAACTACAAAACATGGTTTGGTCATGGGATTCTAAACCTAACCATTCATTCTATTAAATATGAGGGTTGAACCCTATTCCCACCCATCCATATATTATAGGTATTTTTCGAAAATATATTCCTGAGAAAATCTCTATACCAATTATTTGATATTAGATGAATAAGGATAATCTTGGTGGTAATGATTATTTTCACACATCAGATTGTGAAATCAGGTATTTCCTTCTTTTGTTATTTTCATTTTGGATTTGGAATAATTGGAGGTGATTAGTTGATTAATAGTGGTTTTTGGATAATTTCTGGACAAAATGGATAAGAACATGGGTGTGGTTAAAACTATGTTGTGCATGGGGACCTCCATCAACAAAAAAGAAATTCCAAAATGTATGGTTGATGGGTGTACTCTCAGGTGGAAAGAGATGGGTCTCTCACTACTGATTATTCATAGAATTATCTCATGATGTCATGGAAGTAATGGTGAGACTAAAATGTCTTGTATTGAAACACCTTGATTTAGTCAGACCACAAGATATGTATCATTGGAAAATACACCATGATGTGGAGGGAAACAATTAGTAACATAGGACATCGACACATATTAATACAATATTTTTAAACAAAATTATCTAATAAATACATCCCATAGATCATGAGTCATAGTGTCTTTGGAAGACTAGGTACATATAAAATCCTAAGAAACTAAAACACAACCTCATTATTTTAATTACCCTTCATGAGATACTAAATTTCTTTGGCCTCATAAAAATTAATAGCTTAAACTAGGTAATAAATAAAATAAATGGGTGAGATAGAAAATTTAATTTATTGAGTAATCCTAATAACAAAAAATAACATCTGATTCAAAGGTATAATATGTTATAATAAAATAAAAGGCTCATGTGTAATTACATTAAAGAATAACATAAATAACCTAGCATCATAAGATCATAGAACCTTAGGAAATGTGGAAGTAAAATATAATATTAAAACAACATGAGTCAAGGATATATTCCGTGACAATATCACATGGTGGAAAATTTACCATTATATATTAGTTATACTACATAATCCCATAAAATATTTTCATAAGACAAAAAACATTACACATTTCATTAGAGAGCTATCTGAAAAAACCCATCATAATGTATTCTTGATTTCAAGTGACATAAAAGTAAATCAATACTAATGTATAAATATAAGAATTACCCCCATAATGAAATGGGCTGCATAATATTGTCTCATGTCTTAATCGAACGAGATTTCAAAAAAAAATCAAATTTGATAAATGAAATTATGAAATATATTACACAATAAAATGATCATAGAATGATATATGAATATATGTAAATGCTATATTTTCATAAATTTGATGTAAATCATAACATCAATGGTTATATTATTTGATGAAAACATCATTAAAATTTAACATGTAATATTTCTTGAGGAAATTAACCTTTTAAAATTGAAAATAGTTCATTAATATATAAAAAATTCTAAAAATATTAATCATTATGTATTCATTTAAATGAATCACTAATATTTGAATATTAATAATAAAATAATTAATAATTCATGATGTTAGTAATTTTTTTAATGTCTTATAGTTTTAAATTAACATTTATTTAAAACTATTTTTTAAAAGTCAAAATATTCCTTCTTCAGTAAAAAGAAAAGACTACTCCATTCATATTATGTTGTAAAAAATATATGATGTGTAAAAATAACTTTAATAAATAATAGTATTATTCTAAAATTATTCATGATTCAATTTTTAGAAATAATGGATATGGAATAGAAAACATATTTGAATGATGAAGTAAATGTTAGTAGGGTTTCATAAGATAATATTTTTTATATATCATTATAGGTAACAATGAGAGGAAAATTGTTCAATTATAGGAAAATATCCTTATAAACATAAGAGAATAAAATTAAAGTTTTTTATTATAAAATAATCATATAACTTACTTAATTGTAAATTCCAGCATAAATAATCCCAATCAAAATGTGATTAAAACAAAATTATCTTACTGATTTCATAACATTCGAATAAAAAACCCCTACGATGAATTAATTAGAATTGAAACATTAAATACAATGGATTATGAAGGAATCATGATATTTTATTTAAATTAATTTTATATAACTCATATAAATAAAATAAGGTGAATAATATTAAAATATTTCCCGATTAAATGAAATTGAGATGGAATCCCTTATCTCGAGTTTGACATGTCACATATGGAGTTTATCTTATAGAATAAAAATATTATGTTAAATATTTACTTTATTAAGTTATTTTTTGATTTTTATTATTAATTTTATTTTACTTATTACAATGACTTATTTATTTACATAATATATTAATTTTAGGCTAGATGTTTTTATGATATTCAGTTCATATGTCCAAAATGACTTTAGTGGGTTGACCACTGTAAAATAGTTAACTGTTTCATCATCCCTAGAATAATAATAATGAGTTAAATATAATTTTTATAAATGATTTATACATTTAAAACCATTTAAAAACGTTGGTTTATAAAAATGAACCATGTTTTAATGATGGAGAGGGTAGTTCATAGATATACATTATAAATATTTCCAAATATCAACAATTATGATAGAAAGAAAGTAAGTATAATTTAAATTCAACTAATTTTTATTATATCACTAATACCACATTATTTTTTTAAAATACTTATATATACCATCCATTAGATGTGGTTATAAAAAAGTAATCACATCACTTCATGGAGGTTGTAGTCAACACTTACACAGAAATGGCATTATCATATATCAGTGAATGGAGTGTTAAGAATAAATGATATATTAATTTTATATAATGATAAAGATTCAGTGGATATTTTATATATATTTATATTTAAATATTTCATCATCAAAATTTGTGAGAGGTGACTATGAAAAAATAATTAAATCGTTTTAAGAGATGATAGTCTATTTTACACAAAAATGATGGTTTCATTTCAAATTTGATGGAAGTGAAAATGGATGTATGTTACTCCATTAAAAGATAAAAATTTCAATACATTCTAGTTATTTATGTCATTATATAATCAAGATGTAATATGATTTTATATAGGTGAAAGAGTAAATATAACAAAATTCTTGATTACAAATGATGCCTCTTCTCCATAAAAACTCTTATGTTTGCAATAAAAGACTTCCTAGGAAGAATTCATAATAAATACTAGGCCTCTAAAAGGTGTTAAGGAATAAAGGTAAGGGATTTGGGTAGGTATTGTATGAAATAAGATTCTTTTTATGTATGAAGTAAAGTGGAAAGGTGGTGAGATTTTATAAGATAGGGGAGGGTCCCTCTTGGAGTTTCATAAAGTATTAAATTAATATAAATTAATTTTACTATTAAAATGTCTTAAATTTAAGGGTTTTATTGGGAAATATTACGAAGAGTATAAAATCACTAATAAAAAAATTACAAGTATGAGACTATTTTTTTCAGCAGTATCTTTATGTTGTTGAACCTTTAAATCCTTTTTCATAATTGTGATGGTATTAAGTTTTATAGTCTTCATGAGTAATGAATGTACTTATATATGAGAAAACATACCATAGTTTTCCTATGGATGATATTATAGAACATTTACCCATCACATTGATGAATGTAATATTTTTAGTAATTTTAAATAATTTTCTTAATCATTAGTCATTTTTTAATATCATTAAAGTATATTTTGATAGTATTATGTTCATTTAAATTTAAAAACATCTAGAAAAAGATGTTATTAGAATCTATACCATAATATATTCAATAAAATTTCATATTTGGATGAAAATTTAGTGTAACATGATAATTATTTCATAAAATAATACATTTATTTTTTCATCAATTGATATATTTTTATTTTATTTTTATTAAATAATTACAATGGTGGCATTGCGTAATCATTTATGATAAATATATTTTTTAAAAAATAGAAGTAAATTAACATCATGAAAATAATTTCATTACACTCTAAATAACCATTTATATTTTTTCACCAAATTATTTTTCCCTTTTTGAACACATAAGACCTATTTAAAAGCAACAATGTGGTATTTTGTCTTTTTCTTTACTTAAGATATTATATAAGTATCTTTCATGGAACGTCATCCCACAAAAAATAAAAAAAATTACATAAGGAGGAAAGGGTATGAATTTTTTCATCAAATTTGATGAATTATGAAATATAATGTACTTATCAGTTAGTTTAATCTATGTTAATTTGATTTATAATTTTAATGTGGTGGCCAATTTTAACTTTTTTCAATTCATTTTGAACAAATATTAAGTTAGATTTATTATATAATATTATTTTTTCTGATTTCATATATGGAATCCATTTTATGAAATTCAATATCAATAATTGGAAAAAATGAGTCTTAAAATAAATTTGAGACGCACAATCAAATGTGGTTTCTTGAAGAATTATTTTTTAAATGAAAAATGAATTTACACAAAATATATGAATAATAATATTAATTAAACTAATTTAAATTAATATATATAAATTTATAATATAAACATATAATTTAAATAAATCTACATTAGTGATTTTCTAATTTAATTGATTAGAAATTCTTTATACACTTAAAATGATTTTAAAAACTACATAATTTTTAGTAAAAGAAATAAAAATATAAAAATCTCAAGAGTGTTTTTTATTCAAATAAAATTTATTTTATTATTAGAAATAAAATTCTATATATTTCACTTTAATAAGAAATAATAATATAATAGGACATTTCAATTACATTATTTATCTAAAAGAAATGGCAGTATTTGAAAAATACGTAATTTACACAAAAATTTTAAAAATAAATCCTTTAAGAAGAATAGAAAAATAACCTCAAATGTTAATTTTGATATAGTAATTTAAACAATTACGTTCATTTTATCAAATAAGTTTTCAATTTTTACATAAATTAGTTATTTTATGTTCTCAAAAAGAGATAAAATTCATTTTTAAAGAAAAAAATATTTATAAGAATAAAATGTATTTATTAAAAATTAGGTTCTTATTCATTTAGTGTTTATCAATACATTCATATTGAATAAAATTTATATATTCTATAAATCATTAAATCCTATTCATACTAACCTATTTAACATCTAGGTTATAATGATCATATTTACATATTAATATTTATTAATTCATTTAGGAATGGTGTTGCTTGTTTTATATTCTATAAAAAACATATATTCGTTAAATAATGGGGTGTTATATCCCCCACTTTAATAAATTTTAACCTCTTAATTTGAAATTTATTTATATAATCAATGGTTTTATATCAAATAATACCATTGTTAAAATCTAACATTGTTAAAAGGGTTAATAAAACATCATCTTTATAAGAGATATTGGGAAGTGAGAAGTTCATTCAGAATATATCAAAACTAATTTTCAAATTATTGAAAAAGTAGTGGCACATGAATATTTGGATATGTATGAAAATAATATTTTCCTAATAATGATTGAGTGTAAGAGATCATCGGTTACAATAAATTGAATTACCATGAGAAGTTTGACGACAACAAAACCATAAACCCAAGAGGTACGAGGAAGAGAATCAATTCATTGGAATAGAAGGTAATGTGATTATATTTCCATTTTAGGATCATTTTCTTCGAATATATAATTCCATACCATCTACAATAATAACATAAAGATTATATATGTACTTGAAAAGTATAATTTCATCATTTAATGAATTTTTACATAATATCATATCTTAATCCAAACAATGAGTATTCAAGCTGAAATAAAAAAATATACTAGAAGAAATAAAACCAAATTATAATAGATCAAATTATTCAAAAAAATGAAAAAAACTCAATTAATCATATTATTAGAAATTAATGAAAACCAAATTGGTTATAGAAAAGGAATGATAATTATAAAAATGAATGAACCTTCACACAATGAAATACAGTTTTAATCTCTAAATCCTAAAAAATAATAATTAAAGTTTAATATATATCATTTGATAAATAAAAAACCATATACTAATAAAAATTATTTGTAACTATGTTTGAAACCCAGGTATTGCAATTATTTGATAACATATTCATATAAGTTAACACAAACATTTAATTATAAATATCATTAATCACGTTGAAATTATCACTCCAAAAATTGTATATTATACTGTTCTATAAAATCCAATATATTTAGATAATTTACATAAATGAACTAAATCACCACAATGATACATTAAAATAATATAATCATCAAAAAATTAAAACAACCCTTAGATGTTTCATGATTCATATAACCAAAACACCACTGGAAAAAGTATATCTAAAAAAATTTACAAATAACAATATGTAATTACATTCACCTAAATGATTTCTATAATATTGGTACTTAATTGGCCAATTAGTCAACCATTAGAATATTTATTTTACTCAAATAGTGACCAAGATCCCCACATATAAGTTAATTAAATATAAATGGGTATCTCTGATAAAATTTATTTATATAAATTGAATTTCTCATTTTTTGTTAGAAATTTTTTGAAATTATAAGTCCATTTACTGGAAGAATTTTTTTTTGATTCCTTTGATACATTATCTTTGGATTCTATTATATAAAATTTTATCTAAAAGAATATTAATATTCATTCCATTATGGTCTCTTCTACCCGAGCTCATAGGGGACTCCATCATTCTCGGATATGGTCAGTCTGGTAGTTGGTTAAGGTACAAGTTTTTAGTCACATATCAAGATAATTTATTTGCAATAATAACAATATAGTTCACTTTTTTATCATCCCATTTGTATTCTATGATTCAAATAAGTTTCCATGACATTCATGATTTAAATTATTCCTTATGGTTGTAGCCATTTACTTAGAGAAAAAATCATGGGTTTAGAAACATTTACACAATTCATGAAAAAATGATAGGATATTGAAATCATTACACATTATATTAAATCTATTAAACATTATGTTTAACTTCATTAATTCATGATTATCAACAATTCAAATCCATCGTGATGGCTCATATGGGAAATATGAAGTTACTAAGGAATATCCACCAAGAGTTTCAAACCAGGTGTGTAGTAATTGCAGACTCACCATGAATCAGAATGGTGGTTGAGATATACTCAACATAATATTTTTAGGGTTATTAATTTGAGACTCATTTTTACCGAAACATTGTTGACTATTTTTATCCAGAAATATTTTTATTTCTAGGAAAACTACATAATCTCTTCCAATCTAAATCATTAGGATGTTTTTATATACAGACATACCCCAATGTTGTTTTACTAAATTTTCATATTCCTAATATATAAAATTTCTTCTAATCATACTATTATTACCTAAGGAATTTTAATATATTATTAATTTAATGTTAATAAAAAATCCAATATGTTTAGCCCATGGAATGTTATGCCATTTATTTTGAAGTGTAATTACATAAGTAATAAAAAGAATATAATACATTAAATATTTATTTTAGTCTCTTTGTTAACCCCATAGGTCACATATAACTCTTAAAACTACTAAGGATAACCTGGGAAAAATATAATATATTTGGGTGAGCAAGGATAACCAATAAGGGAATAAACATAATTGGGAAACAAATGTTGGTGTCAAAGGTAAAAAATGATATCATTAAATTGAAGGATGATATCTAATCACATGGAGGAATAGGATACATAAATTGGTATAATATGATCATTAAAATATGGGAAATATGGGAAAAAATTACTATGCTATAAATATGTGTTAAGGAGAATTTCTTAGAAAATATCACATGGTGGAAAAAGTCCCATAATGGATTATGTTTACACCCAAATCCCATTCATAACAACCAAAGAGACCAAAATCACTACTCAATTAATTGAAAAAAATATGGGTGCACCCTACATAATGTGTTAATGATAATTCATTTGATAAAACATCATTTATAAGGTATGATCAAATGAATTGACCATGGAAGGGAATCAGTTGTATAATTGTTCCTCATGTCATAACCAAAGGATATTTTGGAAAGAAGCCATTTTATAAATGATCATAAAGAATTTTTTATGCTATATAATTAATGGATAATGATCTATGAATATGTTTAAGATACATATAAATATAATTTAAAATAAATCCTTAAAAAAATTTATCACTAATTAAAACACAATTAAAAGATCACATATAATATTTTTTTTGTGGGATATAACCTTTTCACATTGAAATGAATTAGTTAAAAAAACCAAATATATTATAGAAAACATTTTATTTTAAAAGAACCATTTAAATTTGTAATGTAAGAATTAAATTAACAATATGTTAGGACTGTGTAAAATCTGTTCACTCAATATAAGTTAAAATAAATCTTTCCTTTCTCATATTTATAAAAAAGGTAAAAAAATAAATTGTTTGGAAAAAGTAAATAATATTCCATTTATTTATTTTTTTATATAAATAAAGGGTAAATAATGTCTTCAGATAATATTTGGATGGTTTTAAAAATATTGTTGAAAACATTTCTTGAAAAAATTATTATTGAAGGAAAACAATATTCAACCAAATTGATAAATAAATTCGGCCATTTATAAAAACATTTTATAAGTAATATTAATGACCTAAGATAAGATAATGGTACTATTACATAAAATTTTAATGAATAAATATATTGTAATAAACTAAATGGGTTTTATCAGACGTTGTTCAAATAATTTCAATTAATGCAAGTTAAAGAAAAAAAATAACATTCCAAATGAGGTTGAAACATAAATTTCTTACCACTATGGTGACATTATAATCAATACTAGTTGGATGGAATAATAATATTTAATAGATAAAATAAAATAATTAATGAATTATTAATGATAAGAAATTTTAAAGGAGCAATATATGTGGTATATAAGAGAAATTCTGTGCATAATAGTGAAATAAAACTCAATAAATTGAAATTTAGATGAGATCTTTTACATTGAAATTGAATCCTCAAATATGTATATTAAATTCATAAATAAAAAATTTATATAAATTATTTAATTTCATAAAGCCCTTTCCAATGTTTTTTATACATTTTTTATTTATTTATTACTATATTATATTTATTTACAAAATCAATTTACTTCATGTCAGATGTTTTTGATGATATTCGGTTTCTAAGTCTAAAATAACTTTGGTAGGTTAAGTATTTTAAAACAATTCATTATAAAATCTTGTAAAAAATATTCATTAGATAATTATCATTTTTATAAATCAATTATACTATTAAAACTATCTATGAAATATTTTTATGAAAAATCAACCATGTTACAAAAATGGAAATGGGAGGCCATAAAAACACATTAGAAATGTTTCCATTTTCCAATGATCCTGATATAAAGAATGTATGTAATATTTAAACATTAAATAATGATGAATATACCATTTGTAAAATTTTACTTGTTTGAATATAGTTATACATTCCATCCATTCTATGTGGTGAAGAAATATGATTCACATCGATTCGTAGTGGATATGCGACGGTCTCTTCTGGCGCTCTTCGTATCAGTTCACGGCTCTCCCTCCTATTATGGATTCAAGCTATGGGATCTATTGTGCTTCAGTTCCCAATTTTAGGGTGTAAGTATGGTTTAGGACAAAGTTGCACTGTTCATCGGCCCACTCGTTGGAGTGTTCGTGGGATCGTGGTTTCTGAAGGCACAGCGTCGTCCTGGTTTGTCCGATCCTGAGGGTTGTGGTAATGATCTTCTGCGGATTGAATGCTTCGAAGGATCGTGGTGGTATCCTCTTTCCGGACTATTGGCGGTGACGGTATTTGTTTGGTTGCTCTATAGAGTCTCGAAATGGTGATGGGTTCTCGGAATCATCCTCATTTCTTCGTTTCAATTTTGGTTTTTCCTGCTGCTACTCTTTTCTCTTTCTGCGTTTTGGTGTTGGACTTCTTTGGTTGAATCATATCCGGGGTTCTCGGACTTTTATTGTGTGCTGGTTGGAAATGTTCCTCCGACATTCAAGATTTGATGTTTTTCTTGCTGGCTTGTTGGATCCCGGATTTGGTGATCTTCTCATTTTGATTCTGATCTTCTAGGTTTTTATTTTGGGAAGAACTTGTGTTCGTTTGCAGTGGGTGGAAATGGTGATGGTAGTAGAAACTATGAGGTTGATGGTGGGTTTTTTGATGAAGCAGCGTTCTATATTTATGTAGCAGATTCTCCTCTAGTTTAGGGGTTAGCCTTTTTAGGGGAAGTTGGATGGTTGTTCTGGTTTGGGCTTTTTATTCTTTATTTTATGGTTGTGGATTCTCTGCTCACAATGGTTTTTGGCGTGGTCGAATTGATTTTGGTCTGCGGAGTGTCGACTGTCTGTGGTTGCGCGGTGGTGTCTGTAGAGAAGGGTGAAGCATTTGGATGGCCTGGTATTCCTCATTCTGGTTTCTTCACCACCTTTTGTAGATGTCCTTAGGTTCATCTCACATCGCCAGACAATTTGGGAGAACTCCGACTGGAGTCCGCCGGCGGGTTTGTGGATTTGGGATGGTGTTGACAGTCACACTGGTGGGCACGCGAGGAGATAGTTTATGTGGTTTGTCATGATTTTTGGATGTTCGTGATTCCGATTTCGTGGTCCCTCAGCCTTCTCTTGAGGTTTTCGACTCCAGCTTGAAGGTTTTTCAGTTTTATGATTGAATTGATTGTGCATTCATTGTGATTGAATGTTGTTTATTATGAAGGTTTGTGTTGTTTTAAGTGGGAATGTGGCGAAGTGGTGAAGTCGTGATGTGGTGAAATGGTGAAGTCATGTATGGTTTCTCAATTTTTCCTTAAAGTGTTTGCATAATAATAAAAAAACAATTTTCTGTCAGTCAGAGGTGGTAGTCCAATTATAAACATGAACTATGTTATCATATATTAGTGAATTGAAAGGTAAGAAAATTTATGATATATTAATTTTATATAATGATAAAAAAATTGTAATATAATATATATTGAGTAAATAAATAATCATAAACCACAGTTATACAGGATCATGGAAAATGAATTGTGTTGCTTTGTGAGGCTGTAGTCATCCTTACACAAAAACAACGAGTTCATTTCCCATTTAACGAAATATGATATGAATGTAGGTTATGCAATTATAATAATAACAACTAAGCATATGTGATAGTCTTATTTCAACACATAATCTTGGTTGAATAATATTTTAATGAATTGGAAGAAGAAATAAAAGTAAATGATCAGTTAAAAATGATACATATTTTCAGACAAAATCATTTGGTATTCACAAAAATCATTCATATAATGATTTCATAATATGAAAAGTCTTCTAAGAAGTGGGAATAAATTGATGGAATGTATTTAGTTAAATATTTTGTTGAAAATAGAATTTTTAAGTGTTATGAAAAGTGGAGAGCATATTCCCTTTTATTATAGATAGGAGAAGAACTCTTGAAATTTCATAGGATATTAAATTAATATAAATTAATTCACATTTAAAATTTCTAAAAAATGATAATTTTCAAGGAAAAAATTAATTTCAATCAAAATAATTTAATATAATAAAAAATGGATATGTTTAAGTGATGTTTTTACCATTATATTTTCGTTTTAACCCCATTTAATTTTTTTCATAGTTACCACGATATTATGTTTTTTATTTCATAGGGGTCATGAATGTTTTAATAAAAGGGGAAACATAAAATAAATGGTAAATTTGGGATATTTATTAGCATTTATCATCCACATGGTGGATTATATATATTTTTAGGAATTTTAAATAATTTAATAAAATAATATTTTTTTACAAAATATCAATAATGTAATATTTGACACAATTCATTTTATTTGACATTAAATACATCAAGATAATTATGGATTTAGAATCTATACCTTGAATACAAACCTAAAACTTTATGATTATATATGAAATTTGTGGAACGTGGTAATTCATTAAAATAATATTATTTTTAATATTTTTAAGTCATATTTTTTTTTATTTTCAACTCAATTAAATAATTAAGGTCTTATAGTTCCATAAAAATTAAAATTAAATTTATAATTAAAAAAGAATCATAAATAAGCTAAAATCGTGAAAATTAAGTCATTATTCCAAAAATAATCCTTAAAATTCATTGAAATATTTATTTTAATTCATGTTAGATACAAATGTGATTTTTAAAGGACAGAGTGTGTAATATTTTTTCATTTTATTTTGATAAATTATTATATTGGTAACATTTATAGGAAAGTGCCCCAAAAAATTAAAATGGAGCATACTGTTAAAAGGTTCTAAATTTATTCATATATGAAAATTTAGTGTGAATATATTGTGGTATTATCACATAGTTTTAATGACTATGTTGTAATAACCATATTTAAATAATAATATTCATGTTTTGTTTGGGCTCCAGGTTGCATGTCGTTTTCACCATCATTTTTTTATAATCATTAGGTGGTTTGTTAAATCAGGTCATATTGATAAGGGTATTAGAAATTAACATTGTTAAACGATCTATAGATATTCCATGTGAGATTAGTCCAACCATGGGAAATGTTAATGAATGTTTTATTGTTTATCTTACATCATTTATCCTCTATTAAATCGAATGATTTCATCCCTTAAGCTAAATATTATGATTGAGAATTTTCCAGAAAGGGGTATTTGGTTTTCCAATTTTATCAATAAGTATCATAATATAACTTCATATTTTCAGTCTTCTTCTTTATAGATCGTAGAACATGAGGACTAGATATATTCATTTCATGATAACTAATTTAAACTGTAATGAGATTTTAATCTATATTGGGGTGGGTATTTCAATCCTATGGTTTATCTTATGGGATGATTTCAATCTAATAATGTTATAATTTGGTTCATATTTTTGAAATAGAATATTTGAAAACCATCATAGGTGAATTTTTTCTTTGAAAAGATGATTTATACAGATGGTTTTTTTAATAAATACTTCAAAGAAGTTTTTTGGATGGAAAATAGTTTTAAAGAATGGAATTAGAATAGTGTCACATTATAATATGTTTTAAAAAATGTTGTTAGGGTTTTCAAGAATCATGATGGTGACATATATCACATTTGCAGACCTCAGTGAATAGTGGAAAACTTGAAAAATGTGAGATTTAGTGGAGTAAGACGTCATTGAGGTATGTTACAATTCTTTAATGGTTTCAATTATTATGCCTTTTAAGGTAATCAATTTTCTATAAATTAGGATTTACTTCTGCCAGTTAGTGTTATGTAGAGATTTTTTAGTTTGGCATACCCCTTTGTCTTTAAATATCCTTTCGTTACTATATTGATACATTACTTGAATTATTTATTTTTTATGATTATTTTCCAACTTCATAGAGAATTTAATTATTATTAAGTGGTTTATTCATCTTTTATGACAATGGATAATTTTTATATCATATTTCATGGAATATTATAATATTAAAACATTATTAAAAGGAATCCAATTACTAAATTTATATACAATGGAAAATTAATTATTTTGAAATGATTTAAAATATGTTTTTCATAATAATAAATAGTTTCATACAGAAAGATAGTGTATAGATATATTGGTTGTATCCTATAGAGAATTAGTACTAAGACGGAAATTTTTCATTTCGGTGTTTGTTGCACTAGTTTTAAATGATACACGTAAATGAAAGTGTTTCTAGCAGAGTATTCATATCCTATATCATTTTTCCTCCTAGTGGGTTGGGATGTTGGTGAATTATTATCACATGGTAATGGACCTACGAGTTTCCTCAAGTTCATTATTATTAGATTTTAAAACCTTCATCAAGACACTACTATAAATCTATTGGATGTTATATTTATTATGTGTTTTTTTTTTTGAAATATGATTTATATTGGATATATATTGTGATATATTTATTGTTTTTATCATATAATACATGTTTGGAGGGTGAAATTGTTCCCACTTTTCTTTTTATCAATCCCATATACTTATTTCTATCCAAAGGTTGTCAAGAAGATTCTTCAGGCCCTATGGATATAAATGTATAGTAAAATTTTAGGGAGGACCTTGTTCTTAGGTTGGATAATATATATATGAAAATATTCTATTTTTATATGATGATAATACTATGTGTATTTGATTTAGAAGGAACACTTTAGTGGGGTCCTTGGGAGATTAATATTTATAAGCCAATGGGGTCTTCACTTTTAATGTAAGATGATTGTTCTGATAGAACTGAAATATGAATTAATAGATAATAGACACATATCCTACGTGTCTTTTCACACTATAGTTAGCAAGATATGTCACGACATCAAATTCCATTACACGTGTCTAGGAAGGCGTTGGTAAATTGCATATTTTTTATCTCGATGGCTTACATGTTAATGAATTAAGATAGGATGTCATCGACCTGCTGGTTTTCTAAAACCATTACACATTCAATTAGTTAAATGGGAAGGGAAATATATTTTATTTCTAATTTGGATACCTCAAAATACTAGTGGAAGGTATGAAATATGGGTAGTTATTGGTAAAATTATTAAATAAATGAATTACTTACCATTTAAAGAGTAGAAAAAATAAAGAGACTCTATATATTTTATATATGATTAGTTTTTATAATCCATAACATACCATGAGGTGTCATTTCTGATTGGGAATATTTCTTCATATCCCAGATTTAGAGTGAGTTGTAGTGGGTGATGTGTTCTTAGATGAAGTTGTCTAGGAATTATCATCCCCAGACGGATGATTTGAAGGAGATGGAAATAATATATCATGAAGGCATGAATCAGGTATACATTCCTAAATTAATGGATAATAAGTTATACATTTTCACCTAGTATAGATTTATTTTCAAATAGTTATGAATAATTGCCAAATATGGATCCATTTTGGGCATTTAATGGGAGGCCTTTTAGGTGTCCTTTCTATTGACTATAGGATAGAGAATGTACCTTTGTTGGGATGGTATCATTTAGGAGAATATGAATATTTTTTATTTTATTAGGGGCTTAATAATTAATGATCAATGGTTCCAAATATAATATATTCATTAAAGCATGGTTTTTTAGAGTTTGTGGTAGGTTATTAGGTTTTCCATGGATATTCACCCCAGACATGACATAGTTGTTTATAAAGGGAGTCATGTTATTACCTCATTACCTAATCCCATTTGAGATTGTGTTGGGACTCATGAAGGTGGCTTATCAATTAGACTAACCTTATCATTTAAAATCTATTCAAGATGTGTACCTTGTTTTCCAATTGAATATGTATCATCCAAATACATCCTACATTAATGAGTGGGAGGATGATGAAATTGAACCCCACACCTCAATGATAGAAATAATGTTTTAGATAGTATATATAACAGATAAGTTACATTATAGAATGAAGATCCCATTAGTCTGAGTGATTTTAAATTTTGGTAGAGATATCCACAATATATTTTAAAAGGAGAGATTTATTATTCATCAAAGGCGTTATCTCTTTATAGGTTCATGTTCATGAGTTTCTCAATGAGAAAACCTCTATAGATGGGAAAATGATCAGACATCAATACTTGAAAATATAAACAAGTCTTATTTATAATTTTTATTTTGGTTTCATAAGATGTGTAGGTTAACAGTGGAATAAAATTGGTTTTTGTACATTTTTTGTTCAAATATATTAGGACCATTGTGGCAATGGAATCCACGGTGTATATGTGACCCACCTATGGGTAATGAGAAAAGAAAAAATAGAAAAAAATATGGTGTGGAATCAATTAGAGTTCCATAGAGGTTATGATGTTGACCATGGTCATAAGGACCTTAATATAAAATGGTGGAGTTTATTTTGAGAAACAAAATTTCACATATTGAAGTGTCACAACATGGTCAAAAATAATTTTCTATCACCTTGAAAAATGTACCATTCTTTTATTTGAATCTTTAGCGTATAATTATGGGCGTTTTAAAATTTAAAATGGAAGAACTACCGCTTGATATTATGGAATAGATTACTCCTATAATGTGAATCATTAGTGAAGGGTTTTAATGAATCTATTGACACATATTTCCTATATTAAACTCAATGTAATCCCCCTTTTGGAGCTATTTCCATGTTAATCATTTACTATGAATGCATTTTGGGTATTTCCCTTTCATAAAAGAGTGGAATTGGGTGAATCTATCTTCATAGGCTTGATCCTTGTGGATATTGGATATTAAGAAATAAATATATTCCTTACCCCATAATTGGTTTAAAAATAAATGAATTTTTCCTTGATCATGAGGTATGTATCTATGTTCCAAAGTCCATCCCTTGCTACTATTGCATTATTGTGATGTTGTTTATTGATTTTGATTTATGAATTTGATGAATTGAGGACCATAACAGGTTAATTTTATCACAAAAATTGGGATTTAAACAAATGTAGTGTTCCACAAAATACCTATAAATGGATTTGAAATGGAAATGGATAATCATTCATGGAAGCTCTATGGTGTCTCCATAGATAATATTTTTTAAAAATCAGCCTTGAATTTTTTGGCACATAATGATGATCAACATCACATTGGGACACCATGAGGTGTGGAGGAAAACAAGGCATATGAGAGACCTAGTAGGGTATGTCATAACTAAGGGAGGATTACCTGATCCCATGGTTTTTAGTGGGTAACCTTTCATTGGGAATGAGTTTCCTAAACATTAGGATTCATTTATGATAGATACAGTTCCATTGAGATGTATTATATTTTTACACCCTTATGTGTTCAATTTCCCATTTGATGATTTTTTTGATACTTTACATGCATTATTTATTTGATATTTTATACCACATGATATGTATTTTTCTTATATTATAGGAGACTATTCATATAATTTTAATTCATGAAAATAGTTTTTACAAATTTATTTTCTAATATAATATGACATGTTTTTGAAATGAAAACTAATAGATAATTTTATTGGGAAAGGAAAATTATCTATTTTGAAATGTATTTTAAATATGTTTTAATCAATAAATAATTGATTCATAAATAAAGAAATTTTATAGATTCTTTACTGGTATCATAATGAGAATTATTCCACACAACCTTATATTTCCTTTCTGTGTTTATAGCCCCTAATTTCAGGGTGCTGGTATAGGGAATAGGTTTATTTATAGGATAACTCTTACAAATCATGTTTCCTTACATTGGTTGGGGATGGTGTTGAATATTGATGACATGGATTTGGAACCACATGTTCCTTTTTTCATGTTGTTGGTTTTTTTATTCTTCATCAGGACCATGATATCCACATGATTGTTGTTATATTTATAGATTGTTTCTATTGAAATATGTTTTACATTATAAATCTAATATGATAGTATAATTGTTTCTATCCTATGATATTTATTTTGTGAGTTGAACTATTTCTAGATTTATTTTTATTACACCCTAGTGATTGTCTCCATATTAAAGTGATCAATAACATTCTCCAATCCATGTGAAAGGCCATGTTGTGAATCATTACGGGTTAACCCAAGGAGTTATGTTACAATGATATATGGGTTTAGTAGATAATTTTCTATCAAAATTGAAACCCAAAAATTATAACTAAACATTATAATTTATAATGTTGAAGCATTTATCACTACATAGGTTCCCAAATTCTAGATTATATTGGTATATTATAGTTACAATCTCAATTATATTTTTCCTTTTAATTTCTTTTTTCACAATCAGTGGGACAAGTTTCATAGTATAAGAAATTTTACTCATAGTTAATCAATAAATCTCATGAAATAGATAATATTGTGATGAAAAAATCATAATAATAATTCTATTTTAATATATAATAGGTATCCATTTTTAAGATTCATTAGATTGGAAGAATATTGGATTATTTATTTGGTAAATGTTAAGTCAATTAATATATTCAATTTAATAATGAAATGGATTCCATATTATATGATGTGATTTTTTCTTATATCCAAAAATAAAGTGAGATGCTAATTACCATACATTATAGTTGTTTTTGTATGAGGAGAAGGATTACATTTAATGTTTTTCTCTATTTTTTGTAATAGATGTACCTTTATTGATAAAATCTTATATAATTAACTTCATTAAAAAGGAGACTTTTATTATTGGAGATAATCATGTAATATATTCAATTGAATGAAATATAGGACATGTTGGATATAGTAAATAGCTTCAATATTAATTTCAACCATATATAAATGGATAGATGATTTGTTTTTGATGACCAATTAGTTTGTAGAAGACCAACCTAGTGTGCTACTACATATAATTATTGTAATTAATATATAACAACACTTAGATGAAGCATCATTGAGGACGGTGTTAATAAGTAGTGAAGCTATTGAAGATAATATTACATTAGAATATATGATTTATAATTCCATGGGTGGTGTTATCAATAGTATTATATATTGAATAAATTCCCAAAGTTTATTTGATATGTACAAGAGGATGTTTATAGAGGATTTAAGTATTTTTGATGACATTTTTAGACTTGGAATTCGAAGTTCTTTTTCTCGATGATTGGAAACTTATGTTGGACCTACTAACCACATAGTTAATTTTTTATGTTGTCACTCATCTATTTCATGGATTCGATCAACTACATAATGAATTCTATCAACATCCTCATGGTTACCGATTTTATGTGTTGTATATCATCATCACCATGGTCAATCAGCACAGTTTGTAAATTGGTCTTGTGGTCGATCCAATATATCATGAGGATGATCTTTATAGTCATGTTATCAATACACTAGATTGGGATGTGTAAATTATATATTCATTTATACTAAAAAGTTTAAATTTAATTGCAAATATCAGCTTCTATATAAATACAACCTTAACATTAATATATTTATAGAATTGTAACTCAAAATATCAATAAGTTCCATATATTTTATATGCATGATTCATTATCTACATAATGGTAATATATTATTTTCAATAGATATGTAAGGGTTAAAGAGGAATTTATTGATCCATATAAATGTCCCACTATGGTTTTATTATCCATAGTAAGGTAACAAAAAAGACGATGATCCTACATAAAGGTATATCAATGGTTTATACAGGAATGTGGACCATGTATAAATTTAATTCAATTAGAACAAGAGCTATGTAAAAGTAAAATAATACCTAATCAATGGCGATCAATGGTATTTGATTTTTAAATAGGATAAATATTGATTAAAACATAAATATACTAGAGTTGGTCTGAATTGGTTTAAATATAATAATGATATGTGACTCAGGATAAGATTTTGGAAACAGAGATAAAGATGAGTTGAAGGTTATTAACTTTAGATTAAGGTTTAATATGTATATTTATATAGGGATTTAATGAATCCACTAATGGATAATTCAATAAATAATCTAAATTAATAGGATTTATCTGTAGCTTCTATAATGGATTAATTTTAGATTTCATTGTATCTATATTAATTAGATATAGTCTTATTGTAGAATCATTCATAATAGCAAATGATTTCTTAAGAACTAAAAATGATTTTATGGTTTCAATAAGACTATCTCAAGATGATTTTGTTAAAATAAATAAGATGATATATTTTTATGGTTTTGGAAGGATGTGGAATATCTATATTTGATATGGAAAAAGGGAAAATAAATGAAAAGGGAAAAAAGAAATATCACTTTGGGAATTTACTAATATGAATAGTTTGAGAAGTAGAAGGAATAATTATATCACATGGGATTCCATATAATTTTTTTGATAAATTAAATGTGATCATGGGTAATAAATTAATTTTGGGGGATATTTAAAATTCATAAATAGATAATTGAATTTCCTAGGTTCATACATAGAAATGAAAAAGTTTGGATAATAAAGATTTGTATGAATATTAAATTATCCAAGAGATTTTCATTGGTTGGTGATATTCATGAACTCTACTAGAGGAGAATTAATTGAGGATTAAATGGTTGTGGTGATGCTAATATTCATCTTGTTATTTAAGCTAATGGTAAATAAGATGATGTTTTTGGATTTTTTAAATGATAAGATTCAATGAATTAAATCCATTATATAAAATAAGAATATTATCATGACTGATGAGAAAGAATTCAATCGATCATTATCTTATTCTCAAGAACATGGTGAAATATGAGGAGATACTTGATACATTATGGTAATATTATTTTATTGAGGTTTGGATCACAATAACCATGTTTATAAGAGGATATGTGAACTATGATATATACAATGAACAAGTTTTTTATATAATTATTCAAACATTTGAATAAGTTGCAGTAAAGAAATATATTAGTATTTATTGATGAAAAGGAATCCACTTACAAATAATATAATTCATTGGATCAAGGTTTTATAGAGAAAAAATGATGGTTTTATAGTATAAGTACAAGCAATGTGATGATGTAGCAATCAATTGTGTAATATAGTCATCCCAAACAATGTAGTATTTTTTCATGGTTTTAGGATGATACATATATAACACCACTTATAATGATTATTTTATTCCACTAGAGAATCAATACCTTGTACAACCCATGTGTGTAAATGGATTTGTTTTCCTGGGAGGGAACTAACCTTAAAATAATACCTGTGAAATTTAATAGTTTACCAGTATTTAATATAGTAATGTTCTTCATTAAAAAAAGTAAAATTGTCTTAACTTAAATCACAAGTTCATGTTTAATGGGTTGAAATGTTTTGAAATGAATAAATTAGTATTTTTAAAATCAAACATCACCTACTTCACTCCCCTTTAGGTGTGTATGTCGGGTCTATTAGGAATCCCAATTAGTATAAGATGAAAAGGTCCCTCATAATGTGATGTTCTATTTATTCAGAATAGTAATTATATAAATAAGGGTTCTTTACCTAATTTGATATCAATATTTTCCTAGGTTTTTTTTTACCTAATATATATGAAGTAATGTTTTTTATATGTTTTTAATGGAAGAGACTCAAGTAGAATAATCTATTATTGTCCATGCTAATGTTGATCTTGAAGTTTCATACAATATCTTATAGATGTGGAAAAAGAATGAGGATTTAAATCAAATAAAATTCATGAAGATTTAATATGAAATACCATTAGATAATTGTTATCAAAATGGTATAAGTAAATCTGATAAATATTTATATTTTCGTAGCTATGGTGAATGTTTTTCAAGTTGTATAGACTATGAAGAGATCTAAATAGTTTGAATTTTCATCATTCAAGTTTGAGTATATTGGAAGATAGTTCCCAATGATTTTTTTTAATCAAAAATTTTTTAATCAAGGAAATGATGATGAAAAATCATAGTGAAAGGAAGATATTGATTATTTAAAGAATTCATTGGATACATGAGTTTTAGGATGGAACACCCTCTCTAAAATAGATAATTTCAATGAAGATATATCCTCAATTTTCAATTATAAATGTAAAAAATTGAAGAATAATTTAAAATAATATTATATGAGGAATTAACCTTGGAAATTGTCTTCAAAGAAGTGGTTCTTTCAATATATATGTTATACCACCCCTCATTGAATATTAATGATATAAAACTATAGTTTAAGAAGAAAGAGAGAAAAAGAACTGGATAACTCTTAAATGATAAAATGAATATAGATAATGGTTAGAATATGAATTATTATTGTTAATGTTGGATGATATCATTGAAGAATGGGGAGAACACAATGAACATTAATTTTAATGAGTTAGAAGTAATTATGTTAAATTGGGAAACTATACTAGATGAATGTTACTAATCTGTTTGAAGGAATATGACGGATTCAACATACATTTCAGAGAATCATATTGAAATAAAAGTGACTGATAATGGTGGAAATGATATAATAATATCAAAGGTAGAATCTTCCAACCCTTTCACAGGGAAAAAGTTATCCATCAATACTCAAAAATAATATTTCTCTATAAATATTATTTCTCTAAGTGTTGGAAAAATTAAATAATACATACATATGTGGAAGATTATAAATTCTAGGAAACAAACCAATATTTCATGGATGGTGCTGAGTATATAAAATTAATGTTTTCTTTCATAAGGATCCATAATGAATGGGTTCCATCACTAAAAAGGAATGATTGAAAATATTAACATATTTCTTGCAACAATAAGAGAAAAATTTTAATGAGTAGGTGCTCATGATTTTATAGGATTTGGAATATGGATATTGAATATTGAAAGGAAATGTTTCTGTGTGGATAACATATAAGGCCTATAGTGAGGTTTATAAATTGAAAAATAACAATGGAACCCATAATAAATGATTCATAGGATGAAATAAATACTTCTTCCAATAATATATTTTAATACTTTATAAAATTTAGTGAAACTTGAAATATTGCATGGAATTTTTATGAATATTGATTGTACAACTCTTCTAGGTATCAAAAATATTAATAATACAATTATTAACAACCAGATAAATAAAATATACTTATGAAAATAAATCCATTACTTCCTTGGATGGGTAAGATGTAATGAAGGTTATTTAATCAAATACATTGAAACTGACATTAAAGAAACAAAACCATGATGTTCAAATAATAGTAAATATATTATTCTATTGTGGTAGGAGGGTCCAAAATATGGAATTTTGTATGTAATCCATGTAAAATACTGGAAGTAAAAGTAATATGGAAATAAAGAAAATGTCAATCAAGGAGATGAATTTGGAATATTGAAATTTTGGAAGACATCTCAAATTAAAAATGTGATATGATTCCCATGATGGGTAAACCAAAATATGGAAATGTTTTGTATAGAATATAAAGTTTAGTTGGCCATATTTCAAATAATTGAATGACTACATTTTATTAACATACACTATTTTTATGGAATATGTAATAAATAATTTTTTATTTGTTATAGATATATTTTTATAAAGTAGACGATGACACCCATAAATGAGGATTAATATCTGTACGCTAATTGTCTACTTATTTGTCTTGAAAATATATAAAATGAAATAAAGATTGAATTAGAAGATCAATGTATGGATTCCTTGATATCTCAAATTATGAATCCATGTCCAACTATGAAGAAATATATGATATATGTTAATTTGATGATAACAAATGAGATTCAAATTTGGAAATTCAAATAATATTCTATCATGATGATGGGTAGATACTTCAACTCCACAAATAATAAGGTGTCTATGTTGTGGAACATGCCTCAGCCATTGTACTATAATATAATAGGTGATGATGACCACCCTAATCAAAGAATTTTCTAATAAGGAATCACATTTTGTGGAAAATGGAAATTATCAAGCATGGTAGACTACAATATCATTTGATATCAGTTGATATCTAATATCAAATTAATGGAGTTTAATTCTACAAGAAATAAATAGTGGGGTTGAAGCTTGTTTTTAACCGCCTAAGGGGACAGCTAAAGAAGTCAAGGATTCATGAATTTAAAATTATAATTACATGAATAAATAATTTGGAAATCCCAAATAAATGATAACATTTGAGGTATGATTTATCACTCTTATAAAACTGTAATGGTATATAATTTTTTTAATTTATCAATGGAAAGTTATTGTCTTACAAATAGGAATGTATCTTACATATATATTAACAGTTTGATGTATTTTTTAAGAAGTTTGCATTTTTATATAATCCTTTTGAAATATGGTTTCACCACAAATATGAAATGATATTCTGATTGGGAACTATAGGTCATAGATTATTCACAACATTTATTCCTAAAATTTTCACTCATGTTTTCCACACTAGCTCAGTCCACATGGATATTTGTGTTGGTTTATTGATTTAACACTGCTACGTAACATGTGATTTCACATTACATAAATGTATTAGTACATTAACCATAAATTAACTTATTCACATCAAACTTGAAACTAGTGACTCAACCTATATTTCATATATCAAGGAATTCATCTAAATTTTGAGAAACAATGGAAGGGTATACAATGTTTTTTCAAGGTTATTTTATTCAAAAATGGGGTTAGGATTTTTAATATTCCATTTTCATTTGTCAAATTACAATATTTTCATAAATTTAGAATTTTAAGAATGATGGGGAGGAAAAAAGTTTCACAATTATTAAATAATTGGTTGGATGTCCTCCCTTGAATGATTTATGTTCGAGCACATATTTCATTGATAAGATCCATTAAATCATATCAATGTGTTAGAGAACATATTTTCCATTATTTTTTATTCATTGTTGGTTAGGGGTAAAAAGATACATTTACATGATAATGAATTACAAATTTATTTTAAATCCAAAGGGGTAGATTTAAGTTCCTTGTATAGCATGAATCAAGAATTTATTTATTATCACTGTGAATCAAAAGAATATATGAAATTGAATAAAGATGTTTATTCCATTGTATACACAATGATGTATCTATATTACATTTAGAAAGAATTGAGAGGATATTACCCAACCATATTTGGCAACGGAGTGTGAATAACTTTATACTTTGGGACACCAGGTTGAATAGGTTCTAAGAGTGTCCCCTAAAACCAGATGATTGTATACCATGAACCTTAATGGAAAATATTCATATACTGATAGAGATGACGTAATTATCACTTCAATATTATGTAATTGAGTATGTGATGTCTATAGTAAGCAACCTCAATAGTTTTTAATATATAGTAAAATAGACAGAAAACTATCATTTGAAGACACATGAGTTAGGGGGAATACCATCCTACTATGTTATAACTTATTACCATAGTAATCAGTATACTATAACACATGAACTAAATTTCATTAAGTACAATGTTAACTTGAAATGATGTTATGGGAAGTACTCCCACATGAGTATATATAAGACAATTGTCCTTGTGAATTGTGATAAAGAGTTAGTTTAGTTTCATATATTCTGAAAGTTTATTTGAGAATTATGGAGGGTATTTTTTAGATTATTTGAGCTTATTTTAAGAATTCATAGAATTTTGAATTGACATGTAAAATTTGGTAAAAGATAAAATCTTTTTGTAGACCCACCGACCACATAGTTACTTTTTTATTCATTCAATTTTATAAATCATGATTTCTATCAAATAATTCATATGGTTGGTTAACTAACACTTGGTAAATTAGATATTTTTACATCTAGTCAATTCTTATCCACATGGTTGATAGTGATAATTAATAAATAGGTTTTGTTTCCAATCCAATAATTTATACAGTCATTCATAATATTCATGTTTTCAATCAAGTAATTTATGATGTGTAAAGGTAACATTGAATTATTCTAAACATTTCATAGGTAATAAAGAATACTAGCCAATATATAAAGGCAACTTTGAATTTTTGATTTCTATGGAAAGGTAACTCAAATGTTCATCGATATTTCTAAAGTCTAGAGGCTTCAATATCATTGTAAGGGTCATCTATAGATTTTAAAAGAAATTTATGCCTTAGTTGGGATTTTCCCAAGCTATATAAATGTCATCCTATGGATTTTAAATAAATTAAAAGGTATCCATGATTCCAATTGAAAAATATAATGGTAGATGGGAACTACACATCATTATGTGGATATAGTGTAATTTCAATGTTACATATGGATATACAAGTGTCAAATAATGCATGTCTAAAGGTAATTTGTGGTTTTAAGAATTTATTATCTAATAATAGGTGGTACAAATCTAAAGATTCAAAATTTGTTTTTAATTATTCTTATAATAACATTGTTTTTCATTGAAATAGTTTTTAATATTATAAAAATTATTTTTGAAGATTAGATTGTAGTTAAAATTGGAATATAGGGTGGATACTCATAAAAATTGATATAAAAAGAATTTTAAAAACATTATTCCATGTGTCACCAATTTTCAAAAATAACAGGATATCCAATGAAGGGTGTTTTGGCATGGAATAGAATTTTCTCCACTCATTTTATGTGCCTTATTAATCATATATTTTATTGGAGGATAAAAATTACACAAAAATTTTCATTAATCAATAACTATTTGGAAAAACAGATTGTTTCTATAGATTTGAATTTTGATTTGATGGTATGATTATGGTGTGTTGCAAATAATGAGAGATTTGGGTTGAAAAAAGAACATAGATTCATGTGAGTTGGAATTTTTGGAACATTTTACAATAGAGTAAATTTATTTAGATGATGAGTGGTTAGAATTATACCCATGGGGATGGTTCTAGAGAAATTAATTATAGATCTGAGATCTAGGGGTATTATATGTGGCATATCCTTTTGTATAAACAACAAAAGAAAAAAATCAAGGACATTATAGAGTTCATCTGAAAAACTGAGTTACACGGCATTTATTTTAGACAATCACATGTAGTGTGGATCACCCACCATAATGGATAGAGTTTACAAATATAGATAAATATCAAATAATATATGACCATTTCACGGTTACTCAGCGTGTATCATATGGGTACATGGGCATGAAATTATCCAATAGGCATAAACATGGCTGGTGTTCATGGGAATGACCAGCGTATATGTGAATAGTCTATTTACAGAGCCTCAAACAAAATCATGGGCACGATTCACTGTTTGTGGTCATGCTACAAGTACACAAACATTCTTGGACTTGAAAATACATGTTTTTTATTTCCTATAAACATCATGTACTTCTCCAATGAAATGTTGGAACCCACATTCTCTTATGTCTAAATGAGTGTTAATAAGGTGTGTTCCCTTATTCCATTATATCAAATGTACAGTGATAGATACCATCCATATAAAGGATGAGTGACACCATTTATTATTTTATCCTAGCTAGAGTATGGTATTGATTCATGTGTCCTGGGGTGTGATCTTTACGTATGGCCAGGTATCCCATTACTGACTATCAGGGCATGTAATCCCAATCCTATAAGGTTATTAAATATAGGGTTTGGTTTCCCCCATATTCCATAGAAATATCCCTTACCTATTTATCAACATCATCTGAGTTCCTTCACGTACATGTCCATGGAGAGTCCTGACTATCACAACCTCTTGGATGATATCCATATGTGTTAGTATAACCCGAGGAGTGAGTTAACCCAAATTAACATTACCTTGAATCCCTAATTAGAATAAAACCCTAAAAATGTGATGGTAAATTTACATTGAGGATTTGATTATCTATTGAGTATATATATATTAATGTTATCTGTTCTTATGAGATGACTCTATTGACACTTTTTGTTTTGTTATTTCGAGGTGTCCCACTTAGTATGACTATACTCATAGCAAAATGGGATCTTCCCACTTGTTTTTGGTCTTAGGTATATTTCACACCTTTCGATATTGATATATAAAGACCTATAGAATGTGGTGTATATTTAAGCTATAATGACCACGTTCAGTTCAAGGAGTTTAATTGGGATGTATTATCCCCCCTTTCCATTAGGATGGAATATTTTAAAATTTTGGTGGGCTGGTATTTGGCCCCTTTTCTTTCTAATAATTATTTTATATTATGATGTTATATTTAGTATTATTCATGCATATTATTAATAGTTTTATCATTCCTTCAATATAATTATTGTTTTTGGAGATGTGTGTGTGTAGAGGTTCCATAGACTAAGGCATCCCATGTTGTTGATATGCCAACTATACGCTTGTCTCTTGCACCTAACTTATTGGATGTGGCTTTCGGTTATTACAAATGTCATTCTACCACTAAAGAGGGCCACAATGTGTCAATTTTAGATATAGTGGTATCAAATTATGGGTTTAATATAGGTTTATTGTCTAGGCATGGTATGAAATTCTGTATTGGATTATGATACTTGGATAATAATTTTAAAGTGTCTCAATTTCAGTTATTAGGATAGGGATTCCAGTGATCGTGCAGAGGAAGGCATATCGATTCAATATGACAATATTGAACTACTTGTTGACTCAATACATTTATGCATCCATTATATGGAAAACATTAGCACATGCATCATATAGGAATGGGTTTTTGGTTCTATTCCATATTGAGTCACCTCCTCTGATATCCTCATTAACCATTCAACTTTTTAAGTTCAGCATTATACCTCCATAATGACTGGTTGATCTAATTCAATAAGATTATGTTGAGGATGACCCCCCTAGTGATGAGTATTAAATATAAATAATTATATAGGATCCAGTACAAATGGGTTGTTATCTGAACATAGCTCTACCCATTAATAATAGAGTTGTCCTAGTAGTATTATATTGTGATGTGTGTATGTTGATTGAACTACATGAGTTTTAGAGGTAGAAACCATCATTTTTCAGGGTGAGAAACAACCTAGTATGTAGAGGACTAGCTCGAGGACATTTTTTGGGTTTTCACCATTAATCATACCAATCTAGATTAAGTGGAATTCATAGTAGTTGTCCTTTTACATTGTTCCATTGGGAGATAGTGGATTATGGTGACTTATAGACACTAATAGGCGACTCTCCGCTGGTCAGATTTTGTGAATCTCTTCATAGAGTAATCCTACTCAGCAACGATGCATGTGGTAAAAATCTAGGGGCTTATGGATCCATAAGGAGAGTTTGTTTGTATAGTATTATGATTCACGGTTTAATAATCACTATTGATACTTCACTGTCATGGTTCATGATGATTACTTTTGAAAAACAACCCTCAACCATGATATTAACCAATATATCCATGCTAGGGTAGTCTCTCTTTGAATTTATACTTATGATAGGTTTCTAGAATTTTTCTTAGTAGTGGAGATATTCATTGAAGAGTCGAAACCATAAATTTTTTATGTATGAGGAAAATAAAGAGTTGGGACATCAGAAGTTAGTAACTAATAAGGGACTCAAGAATCTAAGATTTCTAGGAATTTTAGAGGATATCTTAGGAAATATGGAATATACTTATAGAATCACAATATAGTTCCATTTAGTCAAGGGATAAGTGATGCTACTCCTTTGATGGGTAAGGACATATCATGTGAGATTTTCTATCCCACCAAACAATAGGTAGGCACTTAGTCAATGGACCTCCTTGAGAAAGGGAGAAACTAGAGTAGTAATTTTATAAAGATAGAGGACATGGATGTAGATCTGGGTGAGAAATGTAGGTGGTATTTGATTTGATCAGTTTCAACCACAACCACAAGGTGGCCTATACTAGGATTAGATAGATAGTGTTCAGGGTCGTGGGAAGCTATAGGAAATATAGGAATATAACCCAGACGTACTATAAATGATTCGAGGTATAATATATTTCTAGTAAACATAAGTGAGATTATTTATGGACATAGTAACAAACCACACTTTTCCTTCCACATCCTTTTTTCAACATATAAAGATTCTAGTAGAGCCTTTATCTCGACCTTTTTGTTTAGAGACTCGTACCAAGTGATATTCCATGATTTACCACATATGCAATTAGTGTTAACTGACTATAATAGTATATATCATTTTATGGTACAATTTAGATGAATCGATGAGGTGTTATGTTTCATTTATAAATATGGATGGGGTCTCCATATTTCATGAAAAATTTAATGTTTTAGGTCGAGGATGTGGTGATTCTGTGTTAATGGGTTGATTTTTTCCTCCGTAAGTTTTAAAATGTAAATATAGGGGAGGATTAGATCATACTGAGGAGGATATAATGGATTAATCATTAGAAATCTGTTATTACCCTTATAGTATTATAAGTTATAAGTCATTATCTCCATAGAGTGGAGTCATAGTATGAGTATGTATTCCATAAGGATGTGTTGGGATTACATAAGAAATAAGAAATTGATTTCAACATAGACATGCTCCAATGTGATATAATTATATTCATTATTTCCTATTAGAAATTCCCCACAATGCTTAAAGAGATAATGGTTTAGTTGGATGATTTTTTGAGGGAAGGATTTTTCAGCCCTAGTGTGTCCCCCTCGGCCACCCCATTATTTTTCTCCAAGAAAGAGGATGATTAAATTTGGTGTTTTCTGTATTACCACCACCTAAATCTATTGAAAATAAAGAATACGTATCCACTATCATGAATAAAAACCACTTCATCTAGTTGAATGGGGACAGGTGGTTCAAAATTATTGACCTTAAGTAAGGCTATCAACATCTCCCTATTAGAGTGAATGATATAAAACACATATAATTCTGATGTTTAAGTGGAGTCTATGATAACATGGAAATTCTCATTGGAATGGTAAATTCTCCATCAATGTTCATGGGACTAATAAACAAGATCATTTAGATATTATTGGATATGTTCATGGTAGTATTGATCGATGACATCCTTGTGTACTCATCTTCAGAGGCAGATCATGTAATGTATTGGATGATGGTCCCAGAATTATCTAACAACACATAATTTATGGTAATATATTTAAGTGTCTATTCTAGATTCTGTAGGTCCAGTTCATGGGATATTTCATATTACAATAGGTTTTAGATTTGGACTATTAAAGGTTGAGTACTATTAGATTGGGATATAACTAAGAGTGTAATAGACAAGAAGAAATTTGTTAGGACTTGAATCTACTATCATATTCCTACTTGATTTTTCCATGATTTTAGAACCCTTGACTGAATTAACTAGAAAGTGGAATCCTTTCATGAAGATAGAGATGTTCAATTTTAATTTTTATGATGTATATAATAAGATGATGAACCTACCCCCCCCCCCATCATTAGGTTTCTAGAGGAGGTTTTTGGGTATGAAATGTTATATGATGCCTCCAAAATTGGGCCTTTATATTTTCTATTGTAGTGAGAGGTAGTTTTTTCTATTGGTTCTTGGTAACTGTAACCTAATGTGATGAAATAAGTAACCCACTATCTAGATCTTCCTATAGTGTTCATCATCGTGACGACGTGGTGAAAATACCAAATGGGTGAGAGGTGAATCATCTGTTCTAACAAGAAGAGTCAGATGTATAACTATTCAAAGAATGACATTAACATGAAATAGTGGGGATGTATGATGTTCCTAGAAGATTATTACTTTGATATTGTATATAATATTGGAAAGGGAACTGTTTTTGTGGATAAATGTAGTAAATGGAGTTGTTCGTGGTTATTAGTTATAGTATCAGAGTAATTATCCTAATTGCAGTTTAGATATCTAGAAAAGGATGGGGAAGTGTCCCACTAATTGATTTTAATTACCCCTTTTCTTAATCATTGTTTTAGGGAGGCTCAATATATAGATATAATTTTCAGAACATGAATGGAAATATAATCATAGGATATTCTACTGATAGTTTTTGTGAAGGGGGGGTCACATCATCATTTTTTAAGGATAGATGATGGTTATTATGTTGCTACAAGAAGAGGTTATGAGGGATTTATATATACCCCCCATTGTAGTACGTTATGTAGTGGGGAATATATACCCAGGACTTCAGTACCAATTCGACAGTCTAGGGATGAAGATGTTCACAACCTTGTTAGTCTCTCGTTTCCTCACATTTCAATAGGTGAATGATGAGCACCAAGTTCCATTGGGTTTCTCATAACCACTTGATCTGACAGAGTACAACTTTGATGGTATATCAATGGAATTAATTAAAGTAATTTTGTAATAATATATAATTAATTATTTTATATTGGCTATCATTTATTGACTCACCATGTCATCCAACGTAATATCCATTAGAGTGCATATTTTAGTGGAGAGTTTGGGGGGCACTTAATTATAATTGATTGTTGAAACTCATGGAGTTCCTTCAAAGATCATATAAGACCATGATGCACTGGTGACATAATGATTGTTGATAGTTTTAGAGGAGGCATTTGGGAATCAATTTTTGGTGAGAACTATGTTTACCACCTAGATAGAATGACAAACTGAGTGAACAATTCAGGTCATAGTGGAAATTCAGCAGGATTGCATGCTAGATTATGTCTGAAGTTGGGAGGATAACATACCCTTTCTAGATATTGTTTTTAAAAATATTTACCACCTCAAAATCGGTATGTTACAGTTTGAAGCCCTATATTAGACAATGTGAAGGTCACCACTATGTGTAGATATCCATGGGAGTCACCTATTATGAGGTATTACAACATCCCCACCTTAATAAATCTCATCATCTAGAAGACTCTTTGAGAATCCAATCATATGAGCTAACCATTGTGGGTCACGAATTCCAATTCAATAGGATATGTTATACCTCTAAATGCACAACATGGCTCTACAATACCAATTTTATACCTGATCACTAAACCCTCAAAAAACCTGAGACAATGCTCACAATCACCCCCAAAACACCGAGATGTACTCAAGTTCATTTATCTTAAAAAGTGATCATTTCACCGAACAATTTATTATAAAACTTATGATACTCTCAGAAATTTGAATTATCATGTAATGTTCAATTCTATGCCATGATTCCACTACCATCATAATTTTCTATAAAAATATGCCTCCAACATCCATGAAATGTCAGTAGTTCAATAATATCCTTAAAAAGGAACAGAAAAAAAATCCTCAAACACATATCTCATGATAATAATGTCTATCCAAGTGTATTTTCTAACTGTTAATATTGAATTACACATTGGAAATATATTCAAAACACCCATTGATGAAATTCCTTAAAAATGATTTGCTCTAGCTACTACTACATCACCAATCATTATCATGATCCCAAGAGCCTAAAGGAATTTAGAGCTTGTACAGGTTCTTAAATTGGAATCTATACCCAACACCTAGTGTGATTCCATCAAATTTATTTTTAGTTTTTATAACCCACTTCATTCTTGACATGTGAAATGACACAATTATCGATCCAAATCAACCTTGATTCATCATAAACCCTAATGATCCTAAAACACATTCTTGATCCTTAATCAATATTGTAATGGAATAAATATGTGCCATTAATCAAGGAAACACTTATAGAAAATACAACTATAGCCACAAAACTATATCCATGGGTTTCAAAAACTATTACTACAGCTATTTATACAAAGGCTATAGCCACAATTTTATATAATACAATAAATACAAGGTATAGTTTTGAAAATTATAGCCACTGTTCAGTGAAACTATACCTATAACATGTACCTATAATCACAGTTTCTCTAAAACCATGTCTATAGAGTGTTTTTTCGATAGCTATAGCCAAAATGTTACACAAATCAGGGCTTTACAGACTTCTTTTCTTGGGCTATAGCCATGCTTTGTTTCAAACAATGTCGATAGAGTATTTTTAGAGGGCTATAATTGTTGTTTATATAAAACCATGGCTATAGAGTAATTTATCAATTCTTGTAGCTACCGTTTCTAAAATCGCTTTGCTATATAGTATTTTTTATCATTCTATAGCCATGGTTTTCTACATCAGAGCTGTAGAGTATTTTTTCAAGATCCTATAACCACGTTTTCTTAAAACCGTGGTGATAGGTTTCCCACCATTTTAGGGGAAAATAACCTATTAAAAAGAGAGGGAAGGGATACTTCCATGGTTTACATGCTATATATATGAGTTAATATTTATATATATATATATATATACACATATACTCGATTTTTTCTATGGTGCATTGGTCAAGCGGCTGAATCCCACTTGTGAGGTGTCGAGATCAAATCCCACAAGGGACATATTATTTTTGGGCTATATACATGGTTTAATGGGGTTACAACCACATTTTTTCATTATGAAACACACTTATATCAATGCTTTAAACCATTAAAATAACTCAATTTATATGGTGGAAAACTGTGGGAGGGATTATGTTTCCATAGTTGAAATCAGTGGAAATAGACCATAGAACCGTGGAAATAGATATTAGTTATAGAAATTCCAATAGGTGCCTCAAACAGTTGGAACTATGGATATATCATAGATCCATGGTTTCTAACCCTATATCCATGGTGATAGGCCATGTATATAACCAGAATTTATACTTGTGAAATAAACTATTTCATGGGAACTTTTGTTCACTAGTCTAAAAAATCCAAAATGATAATGAATGATTGATTCTGTACTCCCACTACCCTCATAACTTAAGACCAACATAATCATGATTTACAACCCACTCCCTACCATAGGAGTGAACTTTTCATTACACCCCCACATTAAGCTCTCAATCACCACAAATCATTTCCCATATTTCACAAGACGCAACTAATAGAGTAGATAGACCAAGTCATTCCCAAGATATGATACAAAACACTATTTCATGAACCATCCGGCCTCTCATGAATAGTGTTCATGATATTTTGTATAATTTTACTCAAAATGGGGGAATAATACTTTTATTGTTATTTATACACTTCCTTACCACAAATATTACCTTATAACACTACTTTAGTATTAACCTCACTAGGTTCAACTATTAATGATTTTATGTTACTCTACCCCTAATCTAAGACCCTCATTCACATCAAAAATTTATTCTTTAATCATGGTCCATCCTACACAGTCCTCCATAACCTAAATAATCCATTACACAACCATTGATCCTAATAGTTAAACATCAATAAGACCACATTGACCATGATTCAGGACACACCAGTCTTATAAAGCCAAGTGATCCCCTATAACAACTTTTCAATAACAAGCATATAACATGTGATACGGTTTATGAAATAACCACCAAAAAAACATTGTGGATCTAAAACCAAATTCATCCACCTATTCCCCAATCTTTTTAAACCACATCCACCCACTTAGCCTCATTGTGAAGTTGATCCAAGTCATGAGTATCTACCCATGTTATATAACTCATCCACCGAGGAACACATCTAATGAAATAAAAATTTATATTCCCTTCTCAGGGATGACATGGAAACACCATTATTTGATAGAATAATAGTTACATCCATCATGTAACAGTCCCATCTTTAAGAGTATACCAGCACTTTAATCCATACAGAAACAATCATGATAGAAAAAACCTTATGATGGGTCACATTTGATCAATCAAAATTTTGACTCACTGATTCTTGGTTCAATACAAAGGGGTTAAAGGTCTCCCAAATAATCCTATGAATCATGTCATGCATATTTGATGGATACAACATAACAGGCATCTTCCATTCTCCAGTATCAACCCAAAACAAAAAATCATTCCAAAATATCCACCCGCAATTAGGTAACCCATCATCTCTAAGAATTTTAACATTAGAATTCTCCTTATAGGTCTTCCAAATAATATAAACACAACAGATCTTCCAAGATGAACCATGTCAAACCACAAACAAGGGAGTCAATAAGATAAAATTCCATTCAAAAAAATGCTATAAAACAATGTTTTGTGTGTTATGAGAATAATAAACAATTGAAACATAATTTTTAAAACCCACAAGGGGTTTTCAATGAATACATAAAATTCAAACATATATTTTCAAAGTCACTACATGTCCTATTCACCGATGGAAAAAATCATTGATGTCAATATATGTTTCACCATAGTCCAATAGGACCTACCATCAAAATAAAATATATGTACATGTTGGTTAAGATAAATAGAATTCCACTATGTATATATATGGTAAAATGTCATATGAACAATTTTTGACACATTAAAAAAAGTCCGCATTTATAAATAGAACTAAACACTAGCTAGAATATATATATTGTGAATTCAATGTGCCTTATTTGATTCATGATATGCCCATTAACACTGTAGGAAAAGAGTCATATTTAAACATTGGCCTCTCTCAAATCGCCTAGAGCTACAAAACATAACTACATATCTATAAATTTTCGATAAAATATTCATCATAGTTGAGGGTAATAATATTCAACATAAAATATAATTCCATAAACATTAAATCAATCCATAATAACATGAAAGTTTTATCATAATAGGAGTTTCTGATGTACCTAACCAATATAAAAAACATGATCTAAAATATTCCTATAACATATGTCTATAAAATAATTGAATAACCAAAATAAAGGAAAAAATATTTATTATACCACTTTGTAAATCCCCATTATCCAATACTGCATGTCATTTCTCAGATCGACATTCACCGTTTTACCTCATTCATGCCTCCCAGTATGCTATAGGCCCCCAACTATCAGTGGGTGGTTTTAAGGGGTACTTTGGGGTGAGTATAACCCATGTTTCAGAGTATAACCATAAAAAATAAACAAACATGTATCATATATCACAAAATATAATGAAATCATAATAGATAAATTTATGTTTGAGTGATATTGAGTGATATTTTTTAAGGTCCAAAAAACCACATCATCCATACAATATATTTTTGACTACGTTAATTACAAATATACTCTATCATAAAATAAAATTAAGGATTTAGGATCTAAAAAATCCATGATACATAACTCATACCAATGTCCATGTATCTATCAGGTCTATCCAACTTGATCAACCCTAGGCCTCAAACCATCCTTTTCCTATAACCAAATGAATGTCTTATTCGATAAAAAAGTGTGATGGAGGATTGAGAAGGGTGTGCAAAAAAATATTAGTTGGGAACAACAAAAATAGTCATGCACTAACAAGAATATTAAATTAAATGTGGATATGATAATATTTACTAAAATAAAAATTTTCAAGAAAAAAATAAATAAAACAAACATCATTGATCCTTATGTTGGCGAGCCTAATCGACCATGCATTATTTTTCTAGTGATGTGGTGTCTCTGAGCATGTCATGATGAACTATCCTTCAATGAAACATACAATATCCAAATATATGGAATCCCCAAACAATATTAACGAGTCCATAGTTCTATCATAGGATAGTCAAATCATTTGATATCCAAATCTATTATTGCTTAATCGTCTCTCTCATACCTAGGGACACCTCCCTTATATAGTCCATAGGTATGACTATATATGCATGACATTCATATAATTTTTAATGGATCTAGGGACAAAACCCTTAGTATTCAGTATTTCCATCTACAAATCCTTTTTAGTCACAAAATATCTAGTGGCTATGATGACCAATCACATAGTAGTTTGTTGGATTTTCTCCAAATACATTGAAATAATAACATATGTGAGATACATATTTATTGATACTCCAAAATATTGATCGAAGTCAATAGTTTCTCTCATATGTATACCCAAATTCATATCAATGGTAACCCACAGTTATCATATTTGACATAAGTGAACATTTGATAACCGACCACTAATAAAGAACACGTGGATTAGCTGAATGCACATTCGCAACACCACTATCTCCACCCCATCGAGATTCATTGTCGGTTCCCATTATAGGTGACACCTTATCAATATATATCTATATTAATACATACACTATTTGGTTTGATATATAAATGAGTAACCCATGGATTGTACTAGATCTCATTATAGTAGAGGCACCCTCAAATTGTTCCTTCATCTCCTCACGATCTGTGGTTAACACCTGACACACTAAGGACATTGCATCTCATATCTTCATAAATAGATTAGCATGAGCATTATTCTTATACACATTATTTAAAAATAATAAATATTCAACGTATGAACTATAACCAATCTCGAACCTCTAGGTTTCTCTGGGTATGTCCTCTAATAATAACCAATCTCATTATTCCAAAGGTATATAAAACAAGGCCAAGTCAAAACATACATGAGTGGATATCACATCCCTCTATTGTCTCGATGCTACTAAACAACATGATGTTTAGATGAATTCTCTAGAATAACTCTATTGTGGAATTTGAATCCCAAACATTCCTTTATCAATTGTGTGTATCAATCCCCTAAACATATGGAAATAGTATTTATTGGTCTGACCTAACCTCCCAGGAGGTATGGATTACAATCCATATCTCAAAAATCTTGGCCTCAGACATCAGTGCCTAAGGAGACCATTTAGAAACAGAAGGGTCATACTTTTCCCTATTTTCACAATCATTTAATTTATAAATTTTAATTTTTAATATAATATTGTATTTAAATATTTAAAAAATGGAATTTACCTCCTTGGAATTCAAGATAATTCACATATAACCCAAATGAGAAACATATTCTATAGGTCTAGTACACAAGACAACCTACCATTTCCACTGGTCTTATCAATTTAAATAATCACATTGACAACTATACATAAGTTATCCAATACCCATCCAAGCCTTTCAATCCTTGTTCATATCCAACTAGGCAAGTCTTAATGTAAAAATCTCATAAATGAACCCAAAAATCCATAATTAGTTCATTATGAAATTTATAATTAATCAATTAATCCTATCTAAACATGGAATATTTATTAAATTCACAACGAGTAAAAATGAATCACTAAAACCACACCCAACAACCTCTATGATGTCCAAAGAGGAATCTCGATAGTAATCATGGCCAAATCCCAAATGAACTGGAACCATATACATAATTTAAATTTTTCTTGTAGAAACCAAATAGAAATTAATATCTTGATATACTATATATGAAATGATGAAATGTGGAAGGTAGACATATTATTGTGATTCCCTAATCTAAGGTTATAGAATGCTTTGTCAAAATCAGGCATTTTTACTTTCCACTAGTGAAATAACCATTTTCAACCTAAAGGAAAAAAATTTCAAATCAGAAATAAGGATAATTATAAGATATGGGGGGAGAGAAACTCATAGATTTTGTAGTCACTGAAATTCATGATGAATCTCCCTGATTATTGTTGTGCGGAGAAAGAAAGGAAGTGATGGAAAGAGGGGGGTGAATTGCCTTTTAAAAAATTAATTAACAAATTAAAATCAAAGTAAAGAATGCAACGGAAATAAAAGAGGCAAGACACGCAATTGATAACGGAGTTCGGCTTAAACCCAAGCCTACGTCTCCGCTCCCAAGTCAACCGTTGAGAGATTTACTACCGCTTTCTTTTTAATGGTTTTAGCAAGAATCCCACTAGACTTTTCAAGTATTCTAGAACCTATTACATCTTGCTTTTAGTGGTTATGCAAGAACCCACTTGCTTTCAATGGTTGAGAAAGAACCCACGAGCCTTCTTACAGGTGAAGGCTAGCTCACCTATGTCTCAAGCCTTTTAAAGGAAAGGCTTGACCAACCTCTTCACACCTTAAAGGTGATGTGAAAACCCAAAAGAAAGGATGAGAGAAAGAGATGGGGTTTGTAGGCACAAACCCAAAATGATGCTCAAAATAAATAAAACAATAAAACCCGTAATTGGGGAGAAGCCTTGGGCGCCAATGGATGATTGGAGTTGAAGACGTGCACTCCCAAGCTTCTATGATGGTGCTCCTTGGATGTGGAATTGGATTGGAGCAGTTGGGGTTCCTTGGAGGAAGTCCACCGGAGGTTCGCCAAATGATGTTAAATATGTCCCGTGGGCTTCCGTACATGTGTCTTAGGTTCCGGGGCTTCAAGGTCCTTTATTTATAGAGGGGGAACCCTCATATGGCCGTTAGAGGCCTTTGGAGCTGTTGGCGAGGCTTTCGGAGCCGTTGGAGGCCAAGTGGACAGGCTGGTCAAAATCCCAACGGCTAGTTTGACTGCCTCCACCGGCTGACCGGTACAGGGCCACCGGTTGGCCGGTGCCTTGGAGATGGGTGGATGCTTCTGTCCAGGCTCCACCGGCTGACCGGTGGTGAGGCCACCGGTTGGCCGGTGGCCAGACAGTAGCTTGCCATTCTGTCTGGGCTCCACCGGCTGGCCGGTGCCGAGGCCACCGGTTAGCCGGTGCTGAGGCAGTGGCTCAGCCTTCTGTCCAGGGTCCATCGGCTGGTCGGTGGTGAAGCCACCGGTTGGCCGGTGGACTGAATTTCAGTCCACTTTGGCTTTTTTCCTTCTTGGCCTTCTTGGCCCAATTCCTTGGCACCCTGAATTTATGCCTATCATCCAAAAACACTTAAAACAATATTAGATAAATAAGAGAGTGATTGTATAAGGCCCCAGCCTCAAACCTTACTTAATCTTGAGTTATTACAAGATTACACATTGAGGATCTTTTCGGGTTTAGAGTTTTAGAGAATTAGATCATAAAACTTGCATTACATTCCACATATAAACAAAGTGGTTACATAAAGATAGTATTCCTCATTCCCATCAATGGAAACACATTTGAATTAAAACATGGATTCTTTTTGACACATCCTTGACCCTATCATCTTATCATGTACCTTTCCCTTGACCTGTGAAAAACATTTCAAAAACTTGGGATGAGCATAAAAACTCAGTATGGGTTATAGAAAACATGAAAAGGAAACATGAGTTCATATGTACATAAGAATGAAATCATACTTTACCCATAAAACATAGGCACTTTAACATGCCTCATAAAATCATGAATAAATCATAGAAACCATAAGACATAAAGGTAACTTGAGGCATTCATAACATTCTTACGTAGGGAGTAACCCTCTTGGTTACGTTTGGAATACCCATCACAGTATATTCCCTGAAAATCTCTTCGGAGAAACCTTAATGTTTCACTCCTTCGCGTTACCCAATGCATTGGAGAGCTATAACGGGCTCACCCGCCCTTAGTTTATCACGGAACCACCCGTTCTTCATAATAATGCCCAAGAACCTCAACATAATCGTATCACATAAAACATGCATAAAGGAAACATAAAATTTCCACCATTCAATCACAAGATATCAATACCACACATTGATATAAAAATATTATGAAAACCATTTTCAATACCAAAATAAAAGAAAAGTAAAACATGGTATTTATTTTTCTTTTAAAAAGAAGGAATGGCTTGTAGAAGAAGCCGAAACTCAAATAACGGTTACGACGGCGGAGAAGTCGTTGTCGTCGCATACGTACGACAAAAACATTCCCTTTTGTCGTTTGGTAAACGCTTCGTATAAAAAGATTCCTTTTTAATAAACGTAAAAGTCAAAGGGGTTTATACACCGTATAAAAGAAGGTTGTGTATAAAACAAAATATGCCTCAACGAAAGGAGATTGAGACGAAATCCCATACCTCGTATCTGACTTGACCCGACCGTTCTTTAATCTCCTGAATAATAAACTTGAGTTAATCTCTACTTGATTATGAATCTTTTTCAAGTTCATTATTCCTTTTATACCATGTTATGAACATCATGTAATCAGTTAAGTTAATAATGTTCATTTTGTCGGTATTTGGTTCTTAAGTCAAAAATAGACCTCTTACACTTACGTGTTGTTAATTTGGTCAAAGGTTCATTATATTCAGAATGTTATTCATGATGTAGATATCATATATGTCATATATATCCAGTACATTCATGCCTTTATAGTATTACATAATCATTTAGAGGTAAGAAATGAAATGCACCGTTCATGGAGACGGTAAGCCGTACGTACGCATGAACGCTACTTCCATTTCTATTTCATATTTCATGGAATGGATTCATAATGGTATAAGAGTATGTTATAACTCCAGTATAATAACATATATAATATCATTAACTTTATCCTTTACACATCCCACATATGGTATTAACGAATCAAATCACTTTTAGGGGGCGGTAGTCCGCACTTCCTAAAATGAAGATATCGTGTTTACCCATAATGGAAACCATAAAGTATGACCAAAATGAAGAAAAACAGAAGCTTAAGGAAAACATATACATAATATATATCATATATAAAAATAGTGACATCATAATGGCCACCTTTGAAGGTGTTAAATGAGTATTGAACAATCATCGTTTCGGGAGGCATAATTTCGCCATCCACGGAAAACGTATGTTCTTTAACCATTTGATGTAGTTGTGTGAGAGTGTAGTTCAAATAACTCTTATAACAACATCCTAGTATATTGAAGATACTGGTGTTGTTACAAAAGAAGTAAATAAAAAGAGTTTAGGGGGTTGGAGAAGCAAAATAAAACAAATGAGCATGAGAGGATGAATTACCTTAAAAAGTGTAACTCCTTTTGATTTGAGCCTAAAGGCTTCCTTTGAAAGGATTCTGCCCAAGGGGAATCCTCTAGGATGAGGAGAGGGATGTGGAGAGAGCAAATGGGCAGGGGTTGGCCGAGCCAAAGGCTTGAGAGGAGTGTGAAATGAGGTAGAGGTGGGGGCCTTTTATAAGAGGAGAGGAGGGGCACTTTTGGAAAGTAAAGAAATATTAATTTATTTGAAAATGTGTTTCGGTTATAAAAGGTCCCACATTGATAGAATTCGTGGATAAGGTGATAAGGCTTAGAAATCCACTCATCCAATTGGTTTTTGCCATGTGTAGGTTTTAGATTTTACATTATCTTTCTGTTTTATTTAAATCGCCAAATAATGATGTCATCGCTGCATCATTATTATGTCATAAATACTTTAATTTATTTAATTTCTAAAAATTATAAAACAAATACTATGATATAGGAAATCTTTTTAGCTTTCCAATGACTATTTATAATCTAAATTTGGACTTGTTTAACCCCACTTAAAAATTGTTTTAGTAAAACAATTTATGTTAGTGTCATTTTCACTTTAACATTAAATAAAAAGTAATTTATGTTATTTCCCAACAAAAGTGGATCCATGGGGTCCCCAAGTTAGGCCATGGCTTGTCTTGGTCGGCCATGACACAACCAATGGGGTTGGGACATGTGTCTAGGTCATTTCATATTATTAAAGTATTAATTATACCTTAAACTACACTAATTACCACTAATTGCGATTAAAAACTTAATAAGTTACTATTCACCAAAAAATTATTATAATCTCATTGAACCACATTTTACTTCTTAATGACAACCATGTATGTCGGATTTTCAAAATTCAATACACATTAGTGGTAAACTTTCATTTAACTGGTAAATCAGTTTGCTTGATTACCACTTAGTGGTTTCACTATTCATCAAAAATTGAAGTTTTTCAGAAAATTACCAAAAATTCACCCTAAGCTATATTTGACATTCTGAATTCAAAAATGAAGTCTATTTTACAAAATTCAAATCATATAAGTCACATTAATTAATTTAATAATTAATTCCCGCTGCCAGAGCAAATAGCGTGTTTTTACAAAACAATAAGTATCAAAAGATTGACACCAGTTTAAGTCTAATTTCAAAGTGAAATTGATTCCAATGACCACTATTGGATAAAATGGTAAAAATATATTCTAATTCCACTTCAAAACCAAATCAAAACATAATCTAATCATATCAATAAATTAGATTAAAAAGCAGTTTTGATGTAAAATGCAGTATTTTTCACTATTCATTAAAAAAATGAACATTGTCAGAAAAATACCAAAATTTCACACAAGGTAAATTTTGATGTCCCAATCATAAAGAATAAGTTTATTTTGACAAACATAGTTTATAAAATTGTCAAAATATAGATTCAAAAATGGTTTGCCATCACAAGGCAGTAAAACAATCTTTTAAGAATATTAGTGTATTCCATGCATAAGATTGTATTTATTTTCATTTTAAGCCTCTATAACACTATCTTAATCATTAATAGACATAGATAAAAATATCTATTATTCATTACTTACTTGGGATGTTACATCCTTCCCCCCTTTAGAAAATTGCGTCCCCGCAATTTATTTACTTATCGAATAAATGGGGGTACTTATCCCTCATTGCATTTTCAGATTCCCATGTTGCCTCTTCAATCATGTGGTTTTTCCACAAAACCTTTACCTGCTTAATCACCTTATTCCGTAACACTTGCTCCCTGTGGTCAAGAATCTGGACCGGTTGTTCCTCATAAGATAGGTTCTCTTCCAGCTGAACTACCTCTGGGCTCAAAACATGAGATGGATCTGGCATATACTTTCTCAACATCGAAACGTGAAAAACATTGTGTACCTGAGATAAAATCGGAGGTAAAGCCACTCGGTATGCAACTGATCCAACTCTTTCCAGAATTTCGTATGGTCCAATAAACCTTGGACTCAACTTTCCTTTCTTACCAAATCTCATCACACTTTTCCAAGGAGAAACCTTGAGAAAAACATGATCACCTACCTCGAAAGATAGATCCTTCCTCCGGTTATCCGCATAACTCTTCTGCCTGCTCTGAGCTGTTCTCATGTGTTTCTGAATCAGCTGAACTTTTTCTGCCATTTCTTCTACCAATTCTGGTCCCATCAACTTTCTTTCACCCACATCATCCCAGAAAGCTGGAGTTCGACACCGCTTCCCATATAATGCCTGAAATGGTGCCATCTGTATACTAGAATGAAAACTGTTATTATATGAAAACTCAACCAAAGAAAGATGTTGGTCCCAACTTCCCTGATAATCCATAGAACAAGCTCGTAGCATATCCTCCAATGTCTGAATTGTTCGTTCTGACTGCCCATCTGATTGAGGATGAAAAGCTGTACTAAAATTTAATTCAGTACCCAACGACTTCTGAAGGCCTTTCCAAAAGTTAGAAGTAAACCTGGGATCACGATCCGATACAATGGAGAGAGGAACTCCATGTAACCTGACTATCTCCTTAAGATACAAACGGGAAAGTTGATCAAGAGAGAAAGTATCTCGTATAGCAAGGAAATGAGAAGACTTGGTCAAGCGATCAACAATAACCCAGATTGCATTATTACCTCGAGACGTCTTCGGTAATCCAACAACAAAGTCCATGGATATATTTTCCCATTTCCACTCTGGCACTGGTAAAGGCTGAAGCATCCCTTTCGGTAACTGCCTCTCTGCTTTAACCTGCTGACAAGTCAAACACTTCACAGTAAAATCAGCAATGTCTCTTTTCATTCCATCCCACCAGTAATACTCCCGCAGATCTCTATACATCTTAGTACTGCCCGGATGAACTGAAAACGGAGAACTATGAGCTTCACATAACAACTCTCTCTTTAACTGTGAATCACAAGGCACACACAATCTCTTCCCAAATCTCAAAACACAATCATTATCAATGTTGAATTCAGGCAACTTACCTTTCTGAACCAGCTCTACCTTTTTCTGCAACTCACTGTCTTGCTTCTGTGCATGCTTGATTCTATCTGATAGAGAAGATCTCACTGATACCTGAAACAAAACAGAAGGACTTCCTGCACCAACAACTTCCATGCCAAAGTTCATCAAATCGTTAACCAAAGGATCACGTTCCAACCGCAACATTGTTAAAGAAGAATTACTTTTTCGACTCAAAGCATCAGCCACTTTATTTGCTTTCCCCGGATGGTAATGAATTGTACAATCATAATCCTTGATTAATTCTAGCCATCTCCTCTGTCTCATGTTTAACTCTTTCTGAGTGAATATATACTTTAAACTTTTGTGATCGGTATATATTTCACACTTTACCCCATACAAATGATGCCTCCAAATTTTTAAAGCAAAAACAACAGCAGCTAATTCCAAATCATGTGTAGGGTAATTTACCTCATGAGTTTTCAACTGTCGTGAAGCATAAGCAATTACCTGATCATTCTGCATTAGGACGCAACCAAGTCCTTTCAATGAAGCATCGCTGTATATAACAAAGTCACCATTCCTGGAAGGTAGTGCCAAAACTGGAGCATTCACCAATCTTCTTTTCAATTCCTGAAAACAATCATCACATTCTTTTGTCCAGATAAACTTAACACCCTTCCGAGTTAGCTTAGTCATTGGACTAGATAACCGTGAAAAATTTCTAACAAACCTTCGGTAATAGCCCGCCAAACCAAGGAAGCTACGAATCTCGGTTACATTTGTGGGTCTTGGCCATTCTTCCACAACTTTTGTTTTTGCAGGATCAACAGTTATTCCATCTTTAGAAACAATGTGCCCAAGGAAAGAAATTTGTTGCAACCAAAACTCACACTTGCTGAATTTCCCATACAATTTCTTTTCTTTTAAGGTTTGCAAGATAACCCTTAAATGTTTTTCATGCTCCTCTTTACTTTTAGAAAACACCAAAATATCATCAATGAAAACAACCACAAACTTATCCAAGAACTCATGGAAAATTCTATTCATTAAGTCCATGAATACAGCAGGTGCATTGGTTAGCCCAAAAGGCATTACTACAAATTCATAGTGGCCATATCTCGTACGGAACGCGGTCTTCGGAATATCTGCCTCCTTTACCTTCAGCTGATGGTACCCCGATCTCAAGTCAATCTTTGAAAAAAACTGAGCTCCCTGGAGCTGATCAAACAAATCATCGATATGAGGCAAAGGATATTTGTTCTTAACAGTGATATTATTCAAGGCTCTAAAATCAATGCAAAGTCTCATAGAACCATCTTTCTTTTTAACAAATAAAACAGGAGCACCCCATGGTGATGTACTAGGTCTAATGAAACCCTTCTCTAATAAATCTTGCAATTGCTCCTTCAACTCTAAAAGTTCGATTTGTGCCATTCGATAAGGGGGTTTTGAAATTGGCTTAGCATCAGGAACTAAGTCAACAGTAAACTCAACTTCCCGATCTGGTATTATTCCAGGCAACTCATCAGGAAAAACATCAGGATACTCATTTACCACTGGCACATCATTAGTCTGAACAGTTCCTTTATTTTCAACGACGTGTGCAAGGTAACATTCATTTCCATCTTTTACAAGTTTCTCGGCCTCTTCATATGTTATCAAAAGTAATGGTTCATTCTTGTAAACAAACTGAAAGTCTTTCTGAAAAGAAACTTCTTTAGCTCTACAGTCAATCTTAGCATGGTAAATAGAGAGCCAATCCATACCCAGGATAACATAAAACTCTACTAGAGGTAGAACAATAAGGTTTGCAAGTAGGTTCTTTCCACAGATAAGGATAGGAAGATTCTTATAAATTCTTTTTGCCTCGACACTTCCCCCAGGTGTTTTTACCAAAAGTTCAGGAGTCATTTCTTGAGATGGTATTCCCATTTTACTAGAAAAGGTTTCAGAGATGAAAGAATGTGTAGACCCCGAATTAAACAACACACTGGCATAATCTGAAAAAACAAACAAAGTACCTGATACAACTTCATTCGATGGCCCGACGTCTGCTGAAGTAGTTGCAAAGGATTTTGCCACCCCTTTCTGCTTGTAGTATAACTGCTTCCCATCACTCAAGCTCCTTGTCGGACACTCGTTTGCATAGTGACCCATCTCATTTCACTTAAAACATTTCACTAACTGTAAATCAAATTTGTTCTTACCTTCACCTTGATCCTTTTCAGTGCAATCACGAGCCTTATGTCCCATCTTACCACATCGGTAGCACTTCCCAGAATTCAGAAGACATTCCCCAGCATGCCTTTTGCCACATTTATCACAAACCGGAAACTTAGTTTTCTTACCATCAGACTTTTTTGAAGAACTCTTACCTTTCTCCTGCCACCTCGGTCTCTTCTTCTGCTGGTTGTTATAGAACACTTGGTCATCGGCAAACTCCATTTCCACCTTCTCAGCACATCGAACAAGCTTTTCATAACTTTTAAACTCACGAGAAGCCAATGCCCTTCGATACTTTGGCTTTAATCCTGAGTAAAAACGATTGATTTTACTATCAAGGTCCCGGATAAAATTTGGAGCATACCTTGCCAATCGAGTGAACCTTTCTTCATAGGCAGCCACTGAGTCTTCCTCTTGCCTCAATTCCAAGAATTGCTTTTCCATCCTAAGTCGAACAGCCTTAGGAAAATACTTCTCAAGAAAGATACCTTTGAAGTCATCCCAGTCAAGAGCATCAATCTCATCGGTATCCCTGATGTTTTTAACCATAGACCACCACTGATCTGCTTCACCCTCCAGACGGTAAATAGCAAGACTAACCTTTTGATTGTCTGAACACCCCATGACATCAAAAATCTTCTCCAGTGCCTTAATCCACCCTTCAGCTAGCACAGGGTCAGATGATCCTCTGAATGATGGTGGATGTTGCCTCATGAAATGTTCCACCACTGACATGTTCCTCTGCGGTTGGTCTGGCTGATCTCGTGCATGGATACCTCCACCATTTATCGCTTGAGTCAACTGCGCCATTACTGCAACAAACTGTTCAGTTCCAATTCCGACCATTTCTGGATGCTGATTCGGAAGGTTATTTCCTTCTGTATGCCTTCCTAGCACAGCTTCCCTGTTTCCTCTGCGGAAAACCATTCTGAACAAACATGTCTTAGATGAAGCAACATGGTAATCTTTAAATGCTATATCATTTTGAAAAAAAATATTTTTGGATAATCATTTTAATAGAATTCTAACTCCTAAAGTTATCTAAACCGACCTCTGATACCAACTATAAGGCCCCAGCCTCAAACCTTACTTAATCTTGAGTTATTACAAGATTACACATTGAGGATCTTTTCGGGTTTAGAGTTTTAGAGAATTAGATCATAAAACTTGCATTACATTCCACATATAAACAAAGTGGTTACATAAAGATAGTATTCCTCATTCCCATCAATGGAAACACATTTGAATTAAAACATGGATTCTTTTTGACACATCCTTGACCCTATCATCTTATCATGTACCTTTCCCTTGACCTGTGAAAAACATTTCAAAAACTTGGGATGAGCATAAAAACTCAGTATGGGTTATAGAAAACATGAAAAGGAAACATGAGTTCATATGTACATAAGAATGAAATCATACTTTACCCATAAAACATAGGCACTTTAACATGCCTCATAAAATCATGAATAAATCATAGAAACCATAAGACATAAAGGTAACTTGAGGCATTCATAACATTCTTACGTAGGGAGTAACCCTCTTGGTTACGTTTGGAATACCCATCACAGTATATTCCCTGAAAATCTCTTCGGAGAAACCTTAATGTTTCACTCCTTCGCGTTACCCAATGCATTGGAGAGCTATAACGGGCTCACCCGCCCTTAGTTTATCACGGAACCACCCGTTCTTCATAATAATGCCCAAGAACCTCAACATAATCGTATCACATAAAACATGCATAAAGGAAACATAAAATTTCCACCATTCAATCACAAGATATCAATACCACACATTGATATAAAAATATTATGAAAACCATTTTCAATACCAAAATAAAAGAAAAGTAAAACATGGTATTTATTTTTCTTTTAAAAAGAAGGAATGGCTTGTAGAAGAAGCCGAAACTCAAATAACGGTTACGACGGCGGAGAAGTCGTTGTCGCCGCATACGTACGACAAAAACATTCCCTTTTGTCGTTTGGTAAACGCTTCGTATAAAAAGATTCCTTTTGAATAAACGTAAAAGTAAAAGGGGTTTATACACCGTATAAAAGAAGGTTGTGTATAAAACAAAATATGCCTCAACGAAAGGAGATTGAGACGAAATCCCATACCTCGTATCTGACTTGACCCGACCGTTCTTTAATCTCCTGAATAATAAACTTGAGTTAATCTCTACTTGATTATGAATCTTTTTCAAGTTCATTATTCCTTTTATACCATGTTATGAACATCATGTAATCAGTTAAGTTAATAATGTTCATTTTGTCGGTATTTGGTTCTTAAGTCAAAAATAGACCTCTTACACTTACGTGTTGTTAATTTGGTCAAAGGTTCATTATATTCAGAATGTTATTCATGATGTAGATATCATATATGTCATATATATCCAGTACATTCATGCCTTTATAGTATTACATAATCATTTAGAGGTAAGAAATGAAATGCACCGTTCATGGAGACGGTAAGCCGTACGTACGCATGAACGCTACTTCCATTTCTATTTCATATTTCATGGAATGGATTCATAATGGTATAAGAGTATGTTATAACTCCAGTATAATAACATATATAATATCATTAACTTTATCCTTTACACATCCCACATATGGTATTAACGAATCAAATCACTTTTAGGGGGCGGTAGTCCGCACTTCCTAAAATGAAGATATCGTGTTTACCCATAATGGAAACCATAAAGTATGACCAAAATGAAGAAAAACAGAAGCTTAAGGAAAACATATACATAATATATATCATATATAAAAATAGTGACATCATAATGGCCACCTTTGAAGGTGTTAAATGAGTATTGAACAATCATCGTTTCGGGAGGCATAATTTCACCATCCACGGAAAACGTATGTTCTTTAACCATTTGATGTAGTTGTGTGAGAGTGTAGTTCAAATAACTCTTATAACAACATCCTAGTATATTGAAGATACTGGTGTTGTTACAAAAGAAGTAAATAAAAAGAGTTTAGGGGGTTGGAGAAGCAAAATAAAACAAATGAGCATGAGAGGATGAATTACCTTAAAAAGTGTAACTCCTTTTGATTTGAGCCTAAAGGCTTCCTTTGAAAGGATTATGCCCAAGGGGAATCCTCTAGGATGAGGAGAGGGATGTGGAGAGAGCAAATGGGCAGGGGTTGGCCGAGCCAAAGGCTTGAGAGGAGTGTGAAATGAGGTAGAGGTGGGGGCCTTTTATAAGAGGAGAGGAGGGGCACTTTTGGAAAGTAAAGAAATATTAATTTATTTGAAAATGTGTTTCGGTTCTAAAAGGTCCCACATTGATAGAATTCGTGGATAAGGTGATAAGGCTTAGAAATCCACTCATCCAATTGGTTTTTTCCATGTGTAGGTTTTAGATTTTACATTATCTTTCTGTTTTATTTAAATCGCCAAATAATGATGTCATCGCTGCATCATTATTATGTCATAAATACTTTAATTTATTTAATTTCTAAAAATTATAAAACAAATACTATGATATAGGAAATCTTTTTAGCTTTCCAATGACTATTTATAATCTAAATTTGGACTTGTTTAACCCCACTTAAAAATTGTTTTAGTAAAACAATTTATGTTAGTGTCATTTTCACTTTAACATTAAATAAAAAGTAATTTATGTTATTTCCCAACAAAAGTGGATCCATGGGGTCCCCAAGTTAGGCCATGGCTTGTCTTGGTCGGCCATGACACAACCAATGGGGTTGGGACATGTTTCTAGGTCATTTCATATTATTAAAGTATTAATTATACCTTAAACTACACTAATTACCACTAATTGCGATTAAAAACTTAATAAGTTACTATTCACCAAAAAATTATTATAATCTCATTGAACCACATTTTACTTCTTAATGACAACCATGTATGTCGGATTTTCAAAATTCAATACACATTAGTGGTAAACTTTCATTTAACTGGTAAATCAGTTTGCTTGATTACCACTTAGTGGTTTCACTATTCATCAAAAATTGAAGTTTTTCAGAAAATTACCAAAAATTCACCCTAAGCTATATTTGACATTCTGAATTCAAAAATGAAGTCTATTTTACAAAATTCAAATCATATAAGTCACATTAATTAATTTAATAATTAATTCCCGCTGCCAGAGCAAATAGCGTGTTTTTACAAAACAATAAGTATCAAAAGATTGACACCAGTTTAAGTCTAATTTCAAAGTGAAATTGATTCCAATGACCACTATTGGATAAAATGGTAAAAATATATTCTAATTCCACTTCAAAACCAAATCAAAACATAATCTAATCATATCAATAAATTAGATTAAAAAGCAGTTTTGATGTAAAATGCAGTATTTTTCACTATTCATTAAAAAAATGAACATTGTCAGAAAAATACCAAAATTTCACACAAGGTAAATTTTGATGTCCCAATCATAAAGAATAAGTTTATTTTGACAAACATAGTTTATAAAATTGTCAAAATATAGATTCAAAAATGGTTTGCCATCACAAGGCAGTAAAACAATCTTTTAAGAATATTAGTGTATTCCATGCATAAGATTGTATTTATTTTCATTTTAAGCCTCTATAACACTATCTTAATCATTAATAGACATAGATAAAAATATCTATTATTCATTACTTACTTGGGATGTTACAGATTGTGATCATGAAAATCAAACCTCGAGGGGTATGAGAGGTACAACAATCTCCCCCTATTTTGATGATCACAATCACCAAAACAAACAATGTAAAAAGATTGAAATGAGAGGCATGCTTTAAAAGATTTTGAAAAGAAAGCAAAGATTTTTCCCCCAATCAACCAAGAATTTCTCCCCCTTTGTGATTATCAAAATAGCACAGGTCATAAAACTTGATTGAGGGAGGCGTTGAAAAACAAGATAGAAATTTTAAACCAATTGAAATTTTTGAAAATTGAATTGAAAGTTTTGAATCAAAAATTGAATAACAGTTTGAATTGAAACTTTTGAGTGAAAATTTGAATAACAATTTAGAATTAAAAAATTTGATACCAAGTGTTGAAATTGAAAGTTTGAATCGAAAATTTTGAAATTGAAATCAAAAGGGCTTAAACGATCCTAACTCCCCCTAAATAAAAACAACAAATCACCGGGGAGAGGTTTTTGAAACCGAGACAAATTTTGGCCCGGAGAGACTTGCTAAAAGGGATTTTTCAATCCATACTTGTCTAGTTGCGGGTCGTCTCCTATAAAATTCATCATTAAAAAAATGGTTTTGGGCCTACCATACCGGGCATTTTTGCAATTGCACTCACAGATTAAGTGCCCGGGTTTTTTGCAATAATTGCAAAATTTATATTGGGAGCTCCCCCTTACAAAAATAGTTGGAGCATGGGAAGAGGAATCTTGCTTGGAATAGCCAAGCCCTTGGGTGGTTCTAGATATACGTTGGGAACCGAGGAGTTTGGTCAAATTTTGTTCACCTTGGGTGAACATGGCAAGGGATTCCCTTAAATCTTTGATAGTTGATTCCATGGAATCAATATCGGGAATATTTTGGATTTTGAGGGTCAACTCTTCCTTCTCTTTGAGAAGTTGTTCTTTTTCGGAAGAGAGTTTTTTGAAATTCTTTTTTAAAGCAACAAATTTGGAAGAGAATTCGTGAAAACCTTCCTCCAATTGATCTCTAGAATGTTGGAGATCCTCATAAGATAAATGATTTAAAGAATTTGAATAACTAGAGGATGAGGAGTCGGAAGATGTTACCTCATGAAATTCCATTAGGCATTTGTTACCGTTGTCGCTTGATGAGGAGGAGGAGGAGGATGTGGAGGTATCACTCCATGTGGCCTTGAATGCTTTCTTCTTCTCCTTTTTCTTGGCCTTTTTCTTGTTGTGTGGGCAATCGGGCTTGTAATCGCCTTTCGTACCTTCATGGGTTACTTCTAAAAGTTTCCAAATATCATAAGAAGATGAGACAGTAGAAATAAGATTAAATTCATTACGGTCTAACCCACAATGAAGAGCATTCATGGCTTTGCCATCAAGCTCAAAATTTGCAATGTCATTGGGGGTCCATTTGGATTCATCGGGAGAAGAAAGTGTATAACCATGCATGAAAATTTTAAAAATAGGATAACCAATGCTTTTAAGAAATTTGGTCATGCGGGTTTTCCAAAAAGAATAGTCGGTTCCATCAAAAAATGGAGCACGACCCAAAGAATAGCCTTCGGGGGAAAATGAGGTTGAAGCCATCAAAAAAAGATCTTGAATTTGAAACCTGTTAGGGTATTACTCAAATTTTGCCTCTGATACCAATTGTTGTGCGGAGAAAGAAAGGAAGTGATGGAAAGAGGGGGGGTGAATTGCCTTTTAAAAAATTAATTAACAAATTAAAATCAAAGTAAAGAATGCATCGGAAATAAAAGAGGCAAGACACGCAATTGATAACGGAGTTCGGCTTAAACCCAAGCCTACGTCTCCGCTCCCAACTCAACCGTTGAGAGATTTACTACCGCTTGCTTTTTAATGGTTTTAGCAAGAAACCCACTAGACTTTTCAGGTAGTCTAGAACCTATTACAGCTTGCTTTTAGTGGTTATGCAAGAACCCACTTGCATTCAATGGTTGAGAAAGAACCCACTAGCCTTCTTACAGGTGAAGGCTAGCTCACCTATGTCTCAAGCCTTTTAAAGGAAAGGCTTGACCAACCTCTTCACACCTTAAAGGTGATGTGAAAACCCAAAAGAAAGGATTAGAGAAAGAGATGGGGTTTGTAGGTACAAACCCAAAATGATGCTCAAAATAAATAAAACAATAAAACCCGTAATTGGGGAGAAGCCTTGGGCGCCAATGGATGATTGGAGTTGAAGACGTGCACTCCCAAGCTTCTATGATGGTGCTCCTTGGATGTGGAATTGGATTGGAGTAGTTGGGGTTCCTTGGAGGAAGTCCTTCGGAGGTTCGCCAAATGATGTTAAATATGTCCCGTGGGCTTCCGTACATGTGTCTTAGGTTCCGGGGCTTCAAGGTTCTTTATTTATAGAGGGGGAACCCTCATATGGCCGTTAGAGGCCTTTGGAGCCGTTGGAGAGGCTTTCGGAGCCGTTGGAGGCCAAGTGGATAGGCTGGTCAAAAGCCCAACGGCTAGTTTGACTGCCTCCACCGGCTGACCGGTACAGGGCCACCGGTTGGCCGGTGCCTTGGAGATGGGTGGATGCTTCTGTCCAGGCTCCACCGGCTGACCAGTGGTGAGGCCACCGGTTGGCCGGTGACAAGACAGTAGCTTGCCATTCTGTCTGGGCTCCACCGGCTGGCCGGTGCTGAGGCAGTGGCTCAGCCTTCTGTCCAGGGTCCATTGGCTGGCCGGTGGTGAAGCCACCGGTTGGCCGGTGGACTGAATTTCAGTCCACTTTGGCTTTTTTCCTTCTTGGCCTTCTTGGCCCAATTCCTTGGCACCCTGAATTTATGCCTATCATCCAAAAACACTTAAAACAATATTAGATAAATAAGAGAGTGATTGTGATCATGAAAATCAAACCTCGAGGGGTACGAGAGGTACAACAATTATAAGGATCGTACTTGGGAGAGAAAATAGAGAGAATACAGATGGTGTGTCTAAATGATGAGGAATGAGGGGGTATCCACACTAAAAACACGAGTTGTAAAAATATTATTTACCTATTTAAACACCACTAGGTAAGAGTTTTCACATTAAGTAGATCCCTGGAGATTGATGGTCACACTGACTCACCAGTGGCCCCAACTAGTTAGTGGATGTTGTAGTCTTTACTACTATTGCACAACCCCACCATGAAAAATATGATTCTTTTTCATGCCATTAAAATGCATTAATGTCCTCATACCCATAACAATATACCTCTTAAATGTGTCTCATATTGTTGAGTTCAATTTTGAATCATAGGTGAATTTCTAACCACTCATGTGATTGGAAAAATCAAATGTATCCCCTAATATTTTTTGTTTGTGTTAATATAGGGATGGAAAGGATGTAAGATGAATGGTAATAGGAAACCACTAAGGTTTATAAATTCAATAATTTTTTTACTATTTAGGATAATTTGGTAATAAGATTTTTAATTTTTATATTGAACTATTTTGACTATTTTCTTTTCTTATAATTTTTTAGAGTTAACGATATTATATCTTAATATTGTGGTGTAGTCATATTGAGTATTATCTTACCATGTTCTAATTTTAAGCTTTTTATGTACTAATTTATTATTTATTTATCCTTTCCTATAAATGAGGATCTATTAAATTTTTATTTGTTAGGGATACGAATGATTGATCATTGATACTTATCTATTGTCACATGTGAGGAGATTGAGGTGGAAACTTGTTAAAACATGCCATCCAAGAATTATCCTTTTAGGATTAGAATGAAATCATATATTTAAATTTTCCAAATTATTATTATGAAATAATATACCATTATATGTAAATAATATTATCGATTTTACAATCATTTTTGATGAATTCATTGTATTTTATCTCTCTTATAAATTGATGATTTATTTGTCATTAATTTTTCCTTAATCTCATTCTCTCTCAGTACCCATCATTATTTGGTCATAAATTTCTCCCTATATATATAAATTCCTCTATATGACTAATGTTTATATATTTATAAGCCGAGTTATGTGTTATTCTAGAATACAATCACACTTCTCCCTCCCTCTTTTTAAAAGGGTGTTTTTTATGATTTTTATATTGTGGTTTTCCAAAAATGGATTTTCAAATAACAAATACATGAATTAAAAATCTATATATATTATGTTCTATTGATAAAACATTTTAATGTGATATATTTTAATATAAAGATATATAAAAATAAATATATGTCAGTAAACATAATGAAAAAACAATAATAGGATTTAAGGACTATGAAATATAATTATAAAAATATGATGGTCATGAATAATACATTTAATAGGAGTTTATGAATAAGAGTAACCGAAATATGTTATATATATTTACGATAGTCATAATAAATAATAATTAATTAATTAATTCAATTTTATTATGAAATAATTTTTTAGAACTCCCATTTCTTTCTTCTAATATATGTTTTATTACAAACTAGATATTAGTTATTTTTTTGAGAGAATAATATAATAAAATTATTTATACATTTATTGTTTGGAACCTAACTGGGTATCCTTGTATCCTAAAAACTATGTCGGCCCTAACATGGCCCAAAGGGCGTTCTTGGTCCCCACTAGATGGTTTATTAAAAAATGGTATCAAATTTAGGTTGATCATTTGTCTTAAAGACAGTATGCATTTGTGAAATATTGTTAGGACATAAGAGGTACTTGCGATGGAGTGCCTAGCCATATCTCACCGTAATGGACCTTAAGTCGCAAGGGTTGGTTAAGGGAAGGCATCTTGTGGTTTATTTTTAGCATTTTCCCTATTTTGATTTGGATAAACTGAAATCAAAATCCTGTTTTTTATTTCTATTGGGATTAATTTCCCTCATTGATCTATCAGCGAACTACTTAATGTCTTCCTTGTTGTTTGGTGATATTGTGTAGCATCATGCCTCTAAGAAGATGTGTGAATTAGATCCAGGAAGTGGATTCTATAGAACCAGAACATGTGAATCTTTTAGTGGTCTTGAATCTAGTTATGGCGATTGTGCACACTATCCAAGCTCTGAGACAGGGAACACCTCCAGTTCTAGTTGAATCTCTAGTTGTGGATCCTCATGGGAATATTATTTTAAATAATTATCAATATTTCCTTCACCAAAGACCACTAGTTTTAAAGGCTTCACCGATCTTCAACATGATGAGGAATGGTTGTTCATGATAGAATGTCTGTTTGAGTATTTGGAGACACAAGACGAGATCATGGTGATGTGTTTCACCTTCATGATGGAGAGACCGAGCCTGAGATGGTAGGACACGATGGCTACAATAATGAAACATTAAGTCTTAGAGTGGAAGGACTTCAAGGTTCTTTTGGCAGACCAGTTATATTCAGTTTCAATGGATTTTCTCAATGATGTGGAGTTTATCAATCTATAGGATTCCAAAAAAATGATTGAGTATTCAAATCCCTTTACTGATGTAGTATAGTCTGTGCCTGAGATTGTATCTAATGATAGGATGAAGGCTCGATAGTATGAGTTGGGGCATCAATCAGATATTGGTTCTCATGTTTTCATACAAAAGCTCTCCACTTATGCTGATATAATGGATTGAGTGATAATGGTGGAGATGGACCTGGCTGGAATGTCAGAGTTGATGGGAGTTCCTTTTCCTCCCTGTGGAAGCATGATTTATTTAAATCTATAGAGGAATAATGATTAATCTCATTGTAGTTTTCTATAGAAAGGTCATTCTAGAACCCCTGGAGTACATGATAGAGTTCCTTTAGTATACTACCAATGTGGTCAGTCATGCCATTAAAAGACAGCCTACACTGAGGCACCCAAGAATAGTGGCTCCTGCGGACGTTTAGGGAACTTATAGGAGTTTGACCATAACATTTCCACTCCACATAGTGGAAAAAAAATTATCATATCCTCCTAAAACTAGGGGGAAATCAAATGCTTCATGTACAGAAGGGTTCCAGCCTCATGCATCCAAAAAAATATTCTTCATGCACTAGGAGAGTCTCTAGAGGAAGCTGATATGCATCCAGCGACCCTAAGAGGTACCATTACAATAGCTTCATTTTTAATTAATTTTTTTGAGACGGTTACTTCTCACTCATTTATTTTAATTTGTATCGTTAATCTGCTTAATCTTTCTTTGTAGATTTTATCTTGGGAAATGGATATTACTATACCACCTAGTACAAAGAGAGAGCAGGGTCTCCAAAGTCCCACTTGTGTATTCTCCTTATCTAATGTTGATCTTTTGTGGAGTTTTCTTATAATCAACAGGAAATCTGCTAATGTCATATTCGGGATAGATCAGATCATTTCCAATAAATCATGGATATATTGTTATCTTCGACAAGTATACCTTACTACACCCAATGGTGTTCCTCTTTTATTTGAAAGAGAATGGGACCCAAGGTCATAAAGAGCCTAACATTATTATCTGGAGTTGGGGAAAGTGATATCAGTTTTTTATTTTGATCTGTGGTGAGATTCAATTAGTTGAGATCTCCCACTTATTTTCATTGAGTTTCCCTTTGTGTATATTTTTTGCCTTTCTAGTTTACCACTGGAAAGGGAGGTTGAGTTTTCCATTGACTTGATACTCAATAATCAATAAGTTTCAATTCCATATTACCGCATGACACTAGCTAAACTAAAAAATATGAAGTCTCAATTGGATGATATTTTGAGTATAATCATCGTGCTTATGTTCTTGACATTTTTGGGGATTGGGAAGATCATTTGGGGTTGGATGTGTTTTATTATATCAATACATACCAGTTCTTGATGATAATGGATCCTTTGGAAGCCTTTCACGGTCTTCCTTATAAATATCTATTGTGTTGGTCATAGATTAGTGGAAGTTCCTTGGTTGGATCAAGTTTGGTCCAAGAGATGATGAAAATATTCAATTGATTCATCAGATAATGTTAATGGTTCAGATCTATTATAGTCTTATGATGATCATTATCACTGGACTTTAGAATATTAAGTTGGTGACCAGGTATTCTTGATGGTTTCACCCCAGTTAGGTCATCGACGGATTGGGAGGAAAGGGAATATTACTCTTTCATTTGTCTGACAATTCGATGATGTTGATTAGGTGGGGAAAGTTTCTTACTATTTAGAACTACCACTATAGCTAACATCAATACATAATGCATTCCCTGTATCATAGTTGTGAAAGTATATCTATGATCCATCTCACATTTTTAGTTATTGTGATCTTGATATCAAAACAGATATATATTTGACTGAATGGCCAGTCAGGGTTGTTGATTCTGATACCCAGGTACTTCATGGTAGGAATATACCTCTATCCGATTTTCTATGGTTGCATGGTTCAGATTCTCATGAGATGTGGGATAGGGAGGCACTGATGAGATAGCAGTGGCTTCATAATTTTGATGTGGAGGCTCCTTCGTAGGTTCTATGTAGATAGAAAGTTCTTATGGTTGGGTGGTTGTAACATCGCATTACTGTTTTTGGTATTCAAAAACCATATTGTGTTAAATTATTAATATCATAAGTTTGAAAAATAATTTATCAGCAAAATTTTGATAAATGTGTTAAAGAATATAAATGCTAGTAAGCATCTTGGAATATTCAATTAAATATTTTTAGAGTTTGACACTTTGTTATTGTGACATTCCAAGGCCCCAAAAGTCCCAATGAAGACTGAATAACGATATAAAATATGATATATTAAGATCACACTTTTTATTCAAAGAAATTGAATACATCCAAAAATGTGCATCATATGCAAAATCTAATAAAACTGTTATGTCTGAATTATGGTTTTTACCCAAGGAGGAGTATAACAATCGAAGCTCATGGACATTTGGACACCTCGATCATGATATAAAGTTATTAAATAATATATAATATAATATTCTATTAAAAAAATAAATATCTCTCAAAAGGTGCATCGTATGTGAAACTATAGACTACTAATGGGTCCAGAATGAGGGTTTTACCTGAAATGAGTTATAACATTTGTAAACATTGGACGTTTTTTTGGATTCATTGTGATAAAAACCATTTAATTTTTAAGGATTTATTTGCTCTGATTTTGAAATAATAAATCATTAATATCTCTCAAACAGTGCATCATATGAAAAATATGAGACCACCTTTGGGTCTGGAATGAGGTGTTTACCCTATACGAGGTATAACATTTATGATTAATAGAAATTTTATATTATTTATTTTTATGTTAAATAATTTATTATTTATTTAATTGAAATTAAGAATCATTGTTCATCTTCTCCATGTAACGCATTTCCTCCATTGACAACAATTAATGTAATCTAAACCATTATTTTTTAACCATTTTTGATGATTTAAAAATGATAATAACTTAATGAGATGGAGTTAAACACTCATAATTAATTCTTTTAGTTTAATAAACTGATTAATTGGGCTTTTCATTTTTGAGGCATAGGGTTCTTCAAATAGCCACAACCTTAAAATTTTCTTTCAGGATTGATCCTGTTTAATTTTATCAAATCTAAAACTTCTTAAGTGAAACCATCTATTCCTTGAAAGGCTAGTTATGGGCACTGGGAGGGTTCCCTCTTCCTTGGTATGTGACACCATGTAAAGCAGGTTACCCATTTTTTCCTCCTGTGCATTTCCCCCAATACCCAAATTATTTCCTCTTTTTTATTTATTTTAGTCATTATTAATTTTTTTTAATCATGTCTCTAAAATATCATTTTCAAAATTGATCAGTTTTCTGCGATGTTATAATCGTTGGAATCAACTCGATGAGCAAAAGGAAAATAATATTTTTGTTGTGAAGGAAACAAGGTATTCTTCAATATTATTTTCACATTTTAATGAATCTTAGAAAATAAGTTATAAAAGTATATATTATAAATTATAAATGGATTATTTGTGAATCGTTATCCTAATATAATTATAGTTTAACATATTATAAAAGTAATTATTAAAAATTAATTTTACAAATGTCAATGGTTAAATACGCAAAAAATATTTATGATAATTAGACCAGAAAAAAGTTTTTCAAAATTATCATACTATAATTATGAGGATTAACAAATAATAATTATTAATCTCATCAAATTATACCTTTTTAAGATTATCAAAGGTTATTTATCGAAGAATTTATCACTAGATAAATTCACTATTTTATTAAATTATAATTACTTTATCAAACGATATTTTAATAGAAATATATATATATATATATATAAGAATAATTATGCATAATACCACTATTTTCTCAAATTAATTTAGTAATATAAATTCTTGAATCAGGTTTATAATTATTCTTCATGACAATTCTTCTAACTGCATGCATTGACATAAATGATTATCCAAAGATTATCAAGGACAGATAAAATGTTATTTCATTTGATATTTTATTTCCTTTTGAAATAAAATAACCGGTATTGGTTCTAGAAACCCTTGATGAACATCATCCATTATAGGGTTGATGCATATTATAATAGGGTTGTGAGGAGATTTATTGAACCACATGGGATGGTTTAGCATTTTCGCTAACATTGATGACCTTGAGTTAGGTGGTTTTTTCCTGATTGTCCAAATTTATTATCTATGTATTGTGTCATTTTTTTAATTGCTGATTTAAATTCCATTACTCAAACTTAATTTTAATTAAATTAATAAAACCACAATCTTGTGAAATACGATATTCGTAACTATTTTGGAACATAAATTTGGAATACCACCAATTTAATTTAATTGGGGCATTTTATGGAAATTTACCTATTTAAATTGTTGATTTTAAATTTCGAGTTTGATAGAAATGTTTTTGATTAAAATGTTGGATTTAATTGATGAAAATAATTTTGATAAAGATGGAATTGCTTTTGAATTTATTTTAAACTTATTAAAATGGCTTAAAATGATTTGATATAAACCCCGGGGTTTTATATTGTGGAAAGGGAAGGTTTTTCAGTAAAACCCTTTTTGGATTTAAATTGAATAAAATTGGTAGTTTGAAATGGTAGAATTGGATTTTTTGTATTTTAAGAAACCTTAAAATAAGTTTTCCATCGTGTATAATAACATAAAAATGTAGGAAGTTGGTGATTTATTTGGATACAATATATTCTATTAAAACAATCTATTACATACATTCGATAGGTCACATCCTCGATTGGAGGGTGATAAGTTGGCTCTGGCCTATGTCAGAGGGACACGAGCATACTCATTTTGTTGTAATAACATAGAGAGTGGAAAATAATATAGCTGGTTCATACTATTATACCTATTTTTGTAGATGAATATATTCCTCGCTTATTGATTTATATTTGAGATATCAATGTATGAAAATTTTGTAAAATTGATTTACATTCCTATTCTGGATTTACAGAAACTGCTTTATGTAATTATTTTATTTAATCCACTATTTTAGAAATATTCATCTCTTATAAACTATTTTATACGTTTTTAAAATATTTTCCATCATTTTTAAAATGTGCAGCATGTTTTGTTCACGTTTTCTTTTGAATTTCCCAACTTATTTAATTTATAAATTGAAATATTTTATTATGATAATATAAATTTGGCATATATTATGGAGTCTTTGGAGGTATCCTACCATGATTAATCTCACACCCTAAATTTTCCTTTGGGTGTCCATTGAATTTCTTATTCCATGTTTGAGAAATGGGAAGATATCACTTGGAGAGGATCTGGCTATTGAGATTTGGACATAGTGAGTTTTTTCTATAGGGACCTTGGGGTTGTTTTCCTATTGTAGTACTTGGGTTGTAGTACTTTTTTCCTTTTATTCCTTGTTGTATATTGTTACTTTTCTTTTAGTGGAGCTTCCTTTTGTTGATAATATTGTCTTATAAATTTTACGTCCTCTATGTTTTGTTGAAATTTAGTCCCACATGCTTGTTGTATGATGTGAGGTGCTAGTCGTTATCCCATGAGTATAGGGAACGCTAGTAGACCCTTGTTATGGTCGGCTCGATTATCATGTTACTTGGGTATCTAGGATGCTTTATGACATATATAGATAATATTTGATAAAAATGATATCATTTTTAAAATAATCAAATCTATAGGGTAATTTTTTTGTAATTATTATTATATTAATTTTTTAGTCAATAGTGAAAAATATTGATCTTATATAAAACTATGTTTTTTTTCAAGTATTTACAATATCCCATTTTCTTAGAAATTGTTCTCAATTTTCATTAATTTATTTTAACTAAAAATAATGAAATAAATGTTATTGAAATAAATTTATTCTTACTTCTAAAACAAAACCATTTTTTACTTAAAATATGGGTTTCTAAAGAACTAATTTTTATCATGTTTTTTGGTTTATTTTTAATGTCATTTCTTCCACTTATAAGAATATAATTTGATAAAATAGATTCTATATTTTCAATCAGGATATTTATATTTGGTAAAAATATTCATATTATTTTTTGATCGTTATGAATAATAAAAATGACAGAAATGTTTTCAACATGGTATTGTAAAAATGAGTAAAACAAGATTACAACAACCAAAATAATCAACCTAAATTTGATACCATTTTTTAAATAGTTTCAGTCTATTAGCTCTTTATATTGATAAATCCCATTATATTATTTTATGTAAAGAATAATTAAAAAATGTCCCAATCCTTATTTTGATATATTTAATATATTTTCATTGGTTTAAAAGGGTAGATAATCATTTTTAAATGGATATATGACATATGAACGATTTTTTATCTATGAAAATTTTTAATTGTTTATTTATGGAATAATTAATGAAAATTATGAAATAGTTTTGAAAGGGTGGTTGTTTATGTTATAGAATAATCAATTAAATTATTGTAACTAGAATAAATATAATAAAATATGGGTGCATTAGTTTCTTCCTTGAGTTTTTTAGTGAATAAAAAATATTAGTGATGATTTAAAAGTTTTTATTTTAATTCAATTGCAATATCCATGCCTTAACTATTAAACTATTTGAAAAGAAGTGAAAATGAATTTAATGGCGTCTTATGTTATATAATAATTTATTATGTGACTAAAAATTAAAAAAATACCATCACAGATGATTTTAATAGGATATCATCAATAATATCTTGAATTTTTCACTTATTTCTAACATTTCATTTTATAATAACCTTCCTTAACTTAAAGTGTAAAAAATTTATATCATGGTAATCATAAAAAAGCTAAATGACATATTAAAATAAAGAGATAATGGTTAAAATATAAAATAATGTAGTATATTCTTTGATAGTATTTATATGACTCCTCATTATATATTTTATAAATATAGATTTATTTCCACAAGAACATGAAAACTAATTTATATTAATTTAATACTTTAAGAGATTCCAATGGTTCCTCTCCCCTCACTTTTTAATGGGAACCTTGTATCCTCTATTAATCCCACATTTTGATGTCCATATCCCCAAAAATACCTAAAAAATCACTTTCCAACCATACTACCCATGATATAGAGTCTCTTTTCTCATTAAATACTAACCCATAAGACTTAATGTTTAAGCCAATGGTGGTTTTTCAATGAGTAGGTATAACTCTTAACTGAGCGTTTTAATTTTTCCTAGTCTTATAACAACTTCAAATCTTTATAATCATGTATGATATAATAAAATTATTTTTTAAAGTATAAGAAAAAATTATAATGAATATTGTATAACCCTTTTCATCTGTTTTTCCATCTAATGTGGAATGAAAACATCGTTTATCCATATGTGTGGACTGACACATCCAAAAAGTGATGTGTTTGTTTTCCATTACTTCATATCAATGATATATATATTCTTATGGGTTAAATGTATTTATATTATATTAAATACATTATTATTATTTTTTAAATATAATATTTTACCTATTTTCTTACCCTTCCATCCTTTAAAAAATGTACTATCGTTATGGATTTCCCCCTCTACAAGTAGGTGTGTTTAATTTTTCATGTATGCCATTAACGGATGAATAAAAAATTTTAATTCAATAATTAAAATGAAATATAATTCATTTTTAATATTTTGAATATGATGAAATAATGACCCCATTGACAATGAACAATCAATCACTCTAATTTTTCAATTATGAATCGAATATCCCAAAAACTAATGGCAATGATTAGACTAATTTATTAAAAAAATTATCATTGAAATAAATTAGAAAAATTGTTTAATGAAATGGGAATGACCCAAGAAAATTATTTTAATCTACTATATAATTAATATATATATTTTGATTTAAATCACACATATAGGTTGTTCAAATTCAATGTAATGGATTTAATATGTTAATTTATATTCATTTGGTTACATCACTTCTTCAATGAAATTATTATAAAAATATTATTAGTAAATTTTTATCTCAATTTTTTATGTTTTATTTTTTTTTTTCACATCATAAGTTCATTCGCTAATTATAAATTCAAAATTTTTAATCATTGTAAGACTTTTTTTTCAAAATATTATTTTTGACAGATTATGTTCATATAGTTAACAATGATTTATTTTTATTATTTAATTGCAAACCCCTAACTGATTTTCTAAATATCAATTCCCCCAATTCAAGTCACTTTGAGTTCTGAATAGTATTCGATATTTCAATAAAATTTTACTCGAATGATACAACATTGGAAAATGATTTGTTTATAATATCATTTTATTCATTCAGTGTTTATGTTCAGTATTACCTTAGGGGGAAATTGTATGATTTTATTTTTTTAAAATAAAATATCTATTATTATCCTATGATTATTTATGAGTTTTCATGATTTCCATTTTTCCTTCTCCTTAGTACTTAAGGAGAATAATAGAACATTTTGAAAGAAACACCAACATTATTTTTATTTTTTTCTAGAATATTCGATCCATCATATCCATGATTAGAAAAATACATTCAATATTTTTATTTGATATGAATAACCAATTTTTTGAATGAAATTTTCAAATTTTTGTGACTTTCAATATTTTTTTACAAAAAATTATTTTCTTCATTTTCTAAAGAGGGTGCATTTTATTTTTTCCTAAAGTGTGATGAGGATAATTTTTTTTAGTTTTTACCATGTGAATAGTTTTCCCATGCTCATAAATCCCATTAAATTTGAATTTTCCATTAGAAATTTCTATCAGTATTTTTATATTAATTATTCTGTCTGTATTTATTGAATATTTATTTAAAATTCTACCCAAAAAAATGGATATTTTCTAGATTTTAAACGAAATTATTTAAATATTATTTTAAATTTATTTTTCTTATATGGGCATAAATTTTATTTTTTTTCTATGATCTAATGGGGATATTATCTAATGATACCATCACTACTAGAATTATAGGTATTTGCGACAGGTAAATTGCAACGGGATCTCGTCGCAAATAAGTTTTAACGACGTGGTCCCATCGCAAATAGCCCGTTGTAGAAAACAGCGTCGCAAAAAATATTATTTGCGACGGGCTCGTCGCAAATTAGTCTCTGATTATATACTTTATATATAAAAACTTTTTTGTGGTGGGCCTGTCTCAAAAAGTATTTGTGACGGGCACCAAATCCAGTCGCAAATAATTTTTTTTAAAAAAATATTTAAACTATTTGCAACAGACCTGTCACAAATACTTTTTTTAAAAAATTATTTAGACTATTTACAACGGGAACCCGTCACAAAAGATCCCGTCGCAAATAATAAATAAATTTTTAGAAAGACAAATTTAATAAAATTATGATTATTGAAAAATTAATTTTAATATATTTAAAATAATTAAAATAAAAATATATTAAAATTCTTGATATTTACAAAAAAATATAAAAAAATCATAAAATATTGTAATTATTATTATTATTATTAATAAAATAAACAAAAATTACAAAATATAATACTGAAAAAATATATTTAATAAAATTATGATTAATGAAACAATAATATTAATATTATTAAAATAATAAAAAAATAAAAATTATTAAAATTATTAAAATTATCAATATTTAGAAAAAAATCATAAAATATTAAAAACTAAATTATCTAATATTTGCACCAATATAAAATATAGAAACTACAAATAGTTCATATTACAAAAAATGTTAAATTCAAATGTTTGTAACAAAAAAATCACTGGGGGGACGTCTTTTGGAGGAGGTGGACGAGTTGAAAAAGATGGTGGAGGAAACTCCATCACTAAACTACGAGTTAGACGACGCATGTACTCCATCTTATCCTGATGTTGTTGCTCCCATCGATGCATCTCATCCTCGTGTTGTTGCTTCTGCTATTGCTGCTGACGCATATCTTCATACTGCTTCTGCAAACTCTCTATAAGGTCATTCTGAGCTCGTAACTGCTCCTGATACTGTGAGGTAGAAGATGGTGCCTCTCCACGAGCTCTTCTCGAGCTGGATGCCGACATTGCATTCGGTCCATAATAAGTACTAGGAGTCACATGAGAGCTGATACCAACTACTCGGCCCTTCTCAAAGCCATACTGAGTCGGCTGCATCAATGCCGCCTCGGCGAAACGGTGTACACTAGTCTGATCAGTCGCCACATCCTGAACCTCAGTCTGTGTCTGAGAGGTCACAGCCTCATATGACTCTGTCAATTCCAAATAGAAATTAAAATTGTGAAAATATTAAATGCATCTAATTTTCAAACTAATAAAATAATACTAACCACAACCCGACACTGGCGATCTCCTCTAATCACTCTAGTGACTAGATCACTATACATCCTCTGATAAATGTCAAACTCCATAATATCGGGATGCTCGACTGCCTACAGAAATATAAAATAAAATTTTTATATTTAATGTTATTTAAATTGTTTAAAAAATATTCTTACCAGATGCTCTCTATGCGTACTGAATGTACGACTACCAGCTCGATGCGTCACCTCCTATCTCCCCTGGTTCTAATATCCCAATGAAGACCTCCTCTGAAATCCACCACCCAACCAGTGTGCACATAATCCATCCCAAACCTGAGATTAAATGTACTCTGGTTGGTGGGCTCTACACGACTCATCAAATACTATCTCTCATGCTTTCTTAATGGCTGTATTTCTCAAATTGTGCAAAAACTGACGCAAACTCCCATGCATAGCCACCTCCCATGCTGCATGGATTGTGTCACGCATGCTATAATTGATGGGATACCATGAACCCTAAAAATAATTTATATTATCTTGTTTTTAATAAAATAAATTCGAAAATAAATATTATTTATTTATGTACCAGCCAATGATTGTACATGGTGAGCTGCACATCAATGGGAATCTGTTCTCATGTGATCCATGGCTGAGAAAAATAATTGCGCAGGATAGCACTCCCTTGTCCAACAGCTACAAGCGCAAAACTATAAAAAAAAAAAAATAATAGAACAATTATTATATATATATATAAATTAATGAAAAATATAACTAAAATATATAGGTTATCATACCTCCATGTGCATGGATCGAAGACAAGACGTGGACGTCGCTCAGGTATTGAGTTAGGAATCATCAGTCGCGCAAGACCACACCCCCTCCACGTACCTCATGAACCACCAGTAGGCTGAGGGTCAGATGATCCCACATCCCCCTCATCCAAAGGTAGATCAACCACCTGCAACTCCCAAAATAGATCAAGATCCATCTAAAACACAAAATTATTGTTGTTAGCATATTGTTGAAAATAACTATCATATATAGATAGATATAAGTTATGATCATAACCAGCATTTAATTGTGTTAATGTTCACCTTAATAATCATCTTCATATCTGATGATGTCAATGTCTTCATATTTCTCCTCAGCATCATCAATATCTATATGAGTTTCACTTTCACCATCCCTTGCCATTTCAAATTCATTTGTAACATCATTAACATCTTCATCACCGTTGACCCTTAATTGTGGGGTGTCATAATCGATATTCACGTTTCTTTGTGAAAAAGATGGATTTTGACTAGTCTCTTGAAAAAATTCAATTCCTTCCACTTTAGCAGAACCACATTCAGTTTGAGTAAATTGATTTTCCCAAGATTTCATTTTTTATGCTCCACCGATCACTCAGGTCTCTTGATGTAGCACAGTACATTGCGTAATAAATTTGATGTTCCTATTGAGCCAGTAAAAATTGTTCATTTACTGCAAGAAGACTTTTATATTTAATATCGACAATTCCTTGAGGCGGATGAACACGCAAGCCTCTCTCAGTATCCAACCACTGACATTTAAACATTATTATATAATTTTGTCCAAGATAACATAGCTTAAATATTTCCTCCAGAATTCCATAAAAGTCAATATCAGTTTCTCTATGATGTGATCCTCTCAAACAAACTCCACTATTCATTGTTTTTTTTGTTTCCCCACATTCAAGCGTATGACATCGAAAACCATTCACCACATATGCATTATAATATTTATCCATTTTGGATGTTGGGTTACTCAATATACACAATCTATTATCAATTTTATCATCATTTTGAGACACCTGAATTTTCTTAAAACAATCATCAATATAATAAATAGTAAAATGAATTGATATTAAACCATTAATAGTTTATATTACACTTTTTTGAAACCATTTGGGAATTTTTTTGCTTCATTTTTCAAGAGCAGCTGTAGTAATTTGTGGAAGTTGTTTCTTGATATGATTATCATATAACCTAAAAATAAAATAATTTTACATACTGTAACAGAAATTATAAAATAAGTGATAGAAGCACTCACAGTACAAATGATGTCATTTCTTCATAGTTGAGAATAACATATGTATGATTTTTGTGATGTTCATCATCTGAAAGCCATCATTCTTGAACTCCACCGAATCCAAGATTTGGCTGATTAAAAACTAATAATTGATTTCCCATTTCATCATTAACATTTCCCTCATTCCATCCCATGCGGTATTTTTTTGAGGGATACTCAGATTCAAAATAGTGAGAGCAGAAAAAAGCAATTTCATCTTCAAAATAAGCTTCAGCAATTGAGCTTTCCACAGATGCTTGGTTACGTACCTTTTTCTTCAATTTCTACAGGCATCTCTCGAATGGGTACATCCATCAAAATTGTACTAGACCACCACATTTATCTTCATGTGGAAAATGTAATATTAGATGTTCTATTGAGTCAAAGAAACAGGTGGAATGATTTTTTTCAGTTTACATATAATTACAGCAACATCTTCTTCCAGTTTTCTTAAAGCATCATAGACTTTTATCACAGCAAAAATGTCTCAAAAAAATATGATATTTCTGTTATCGAATCCTAAACCATAGAATTCAACAAACCTCTGAATCTGATGGGCATAAGTCATTCCATTATAATATGAATATCATGACATTTTAATTCGATAATATGACCATTCTTAACACATCTTCCCAAATTGGAAGCATATCCATATGGAAGACTCAAATCTACAATCCACTAAAAAAATAATAAGGGACTCTCTATGGACAGTGTATAAGCTGCTTTTGGCTTTATTATCCTCTCTGATATGACATATTAAAATAGTTCAAGTTCTGGTCGCCTGCAAATTTGGGCAAGATCTAATCATGATTTTATAGTATCTTTAGACATACTTGGTGTATCCAAAACTGTATTAAATAAATTATCAAAATATTTCTTCTCAATATGCATTACATCCAACATGTGGAAGACTAGCAAATCAGACTAATATGGGAGATCCCAAAAAATGCGTCATTTTATCCAATTACATTCTTTCCCAAAGCCATGAATTTTCTGTTGGTTTACTTTTGGACAAAATGTGATGGGATGTAATGAAAATACAACATATTTTAACTTTGTACCTGAGATCATTTTTGGAGGTTCATCCCTTTCAATTTTTCCTTTTCTAAAATGAGACTTGTTCCTTCGAAAAGGATGATCGGTTGGAAGAAATCTGCGATAACAGTCAAAATATAATTTTTCTCCATTGATATGCATAAAAGATTTGTTGTCTTTCATGTAGTAAGGACATGATTTGAGACCATGTTTACTCCAGGCTGATAACATGTCATATTCCGTAAAGTCACTAATCATCCACATCAATGTATCTTTTAATGTGAAATTCTTTTTTCGCAGTAACATCATATGTACTAACACTATTACTCCACAATACATTTAACTCATCAATCAATGGTTTAAAATAAACATAAATATTCTTTTTTGGATGTCTTGAGATTAATAAGGTCTAAAAATATAGGGCTCCTTTATCAATATCCATGGAGGTAGATTGTATGGAGTTATAAAGAGAGACCAACATGAATATTGACTACCCTAAGAACAAAATGGACAGAAACCGTCAGTAGAAAGACCCAATTGAACGTTTCGGGCTTCTAAAGAAAAATACGGATGCAAATGATCAAAATTTTTCCATGAATCACCATCATATGGATGATTCAAGCTTTTACCAGTTGAAATATTGGTTTTGTGCCATGAAATCATTGATGCTATGTTATGAGACATAAATAAACATTGCAGCCTGGGTGTATGGGGGATATATCTAAACTATTTTACATGAATCGATCCAGACTTCCCTAGTTGTGCTTCTTTATACCTCGATTGTCCACATGTGTGACAACTATCCAACGACTCATTTCCACCAGAATATAAGATGCAATCATTTTCACATCATGAAACTTTCGATAACTATGACCCAGATTACGAACCAACCTCTTGCTCTCATAGTAATTTGCAGGAAACACATTTCATTTAGGTAACAGTGTTTTAACCAAAGAAAATATCTGATCAAAATAGTTTTTTGACATTGCATTTTCTGATTTAATAGCCAGAAATTTTGCAACTACTTCTAATTTTCTTAACTTTCAACTAGGATATAATAAATCCTCATCAGACCTCAACAACTCATAAAATCCGGATAGTGCCAACTCAGGAGTTTAATCGATATCATCGTGAGTTTCAGTTTGTTGAAGAGATGGACCTGTGACATCATGTACTAAATGTTGGAACCGTGATGGATCCAAAATCAAGTTATTAGTATCTTCTCCTAAACTGTGTTCACCGTGTTGATACCAAAAAAACATAATATGGTTGAATACCAAACCGCAAGAGATGTCCCCCAACCTTGTCAACTGTGCCAAACGTTCTCAGAGCACATTTTCTATTCCTAATTATTGCTAATTATTCCTAATTATTCCAAATTATTAATAATTATTACAATTTATTAATAATTATTACTAATTATTATTAGTTATTACTAATTATTACCAAATATTACTAAATATTACTAATTATTACTAATTATTAGCATTTATTAAAAAAATTACTAATAATTACATTTTATTAGTAATAATTACAATTTATTAATAATTATTAATGTTTATTTCTAATTATTACAGTTTATTACGAATTACTACAATTTATTAGTAATTATTACAATTTATTATTAATTATTACAATTTATTACTAATTATTACAAATTATTACTATTTATAACAATTTATTACTAATTATTACAATTTATTACTAATTATTAAAATTTATTACTAATTATTACAATTTATTAAAATTTATTAAAATTTATTACTAATTATTACAATTTATTACTAATTATTACAATTTATTACTAATTATTCCTATTTATTACTAATTAATACAATTTATTACAATATATTAATAATTATTACAATTTATTACTAATAATTACTATTTATTACTAATTATTACAATTTATTACTAATTAATACAATTTATTACTAATTATTACAATTTCATACTAATTATTACAATTTATTACAAATTATTACTAATTATTACAATTTATTACTAATTATTACAATTTATTACTAATTATTACAATGTATTACTAATTAATACAATTTATTATAATTTATTACTAATTATTACAATTTATTACTAATTCTTACAATTTATTACTAATTAATTCAATTTATTGCAATTTATTACTAATTATTACAATTTATTACCAATTAGTACAATTTATTACTAATTATTACAATTTATTACTAATTATTATAATTTATTAATAATTATTACAATTTATGACTAATTATTACAATTTATTACTAATTATTACATTTTATTACTAATTAATACTATTTATTACTAATTATTACAATTTATTACTAATTATTACAATTTATTACTAATTATTACTAATTATTACTAATTATTACAATTATTACAATTTATTACTAATTATTACTATTTATTACTAATTATTACAATTTATTACTAATTATTACAATTTATTACTAATTATTACAATTTGTTACTAATTATTATAATTTATTACTATTTATTACTCATTATTACTATTTATTAATATTTATAAATAATTATTAATATTTATTACTAATTATTAGTATTTATTATTATTTATTACCAATTATTATTAATTACTAGAAATTAATTATATACATTACTAATTGTCGTTAACAATTACTAATTACTACAAATTATTAAAAATTAATACTAAATATTTTAATTTATTAGTAAAAATAAATAGTAATGAAAATAAAATTTAAATTCAATTTAATTACAACTAATCAACAATAATAAAAATTAACATAAAAAATGAAATAAATTATAAATTAAATAAAACATAAATACCTTTAAACTTGATTTGATATTGATGTAGATGGCTTCACAACTTCTTGGTGACCAAAAAAATTAACTAAGAAAAAATTTTCCTATAAAATCAGAGTTCAGAGAGAAACAAGATCTAGAAATTGAGAGGAATGAGAAGAAAAACGGATGTGGTATATATTGTTAGATTATTTGTGACGAGTTGCCCGTCCAAATAGTATCTTTTGCGACAGGTCCTGTTGTAAATACCTACCCAGCATTAATTACTGCCCATGGTTAAAATGTTATTTGTGATGGGTCCCGTCGCAAATAGTCCCCGTCGACACACCTTTGGCGACGAGAGAACATCCCATCACAAAAAGCTATTAACTGCCACCAGGTATTTGCGATGGGCCCCGTCGCAAATAACCTTCGCACGGTTTGGCGCACTACCCACGCCAAACCTTTTGCGATGGAACATGAAATCTTGTCCCAAATAATCGGTTATTTTAGTTGGGTTGTTACCCCCGTCACAAATAATCTGTTATTTGTGACGGGTTGTTACCTTCATCACAAATAACCTCTTGGATGAACTTTTTGCGATGGGATTTATTCCCATCGCAAAAAGTCCTTTTTCACATAGTGCATCCTAATTCTTTCTCTAGATGGAATATGATTTTCTTAATGTGAGTGTTGGGGAACCCATTTATTTTTCAATGTTTAATTAAGGTAAAAACAAAAGATTTCTATTTTTAATGGTGTTATATTCCAATGTGTTAAATTTTAAAAGTTTTTTTTATTATATTAGACATGGAAATTGATGATTGTTTCGTTTTTCTATATTAAAACATGTTCTTGTGGTTACGTTACAAAAAATATCTTGGAAGAATTTTTATATCCATCTAATGAATTTGGTAAAGTAATGGAGTTAAAATATTGTATTTTATTCCAAAGATAGAATAAGGTTAAATATTATAAGATAATCCTAATAGATATTGGAATTATTCTACTTTGTTGATTCCATGATGATTGTTTAATGATCTAGGATATCAAAACTATCTTTAAATGATTCTAATGTGTTATATTTATTTGATTGATCATATACTATTTTTACTTGACACATGAATATTAAAACATATGACTCTTATCGCTTTTTATGTTTTTATTCCATGTATTATGATTATTTTCAACATTTTTTTGGGTATGGAATCACATTTTTTATTCTCATGAGCATTGAATATGTTACTATACCCTTATTCACATCTTGTACTCATGAATATATTGAATTAATAATGCCAAAGTTTACCTATACTGAAAATTTGATCTCAGCATTCCTATGTTTCTTTTCCCCTAGTCATAAAGTCAGCTGGTATGTGTGACAACCCAACCTATATAGACATAAAAACAATTCTTCGGGCTAGCAGGACAGGTGGACTGAAGTGCATCTCCCTGAACGCTAAAGGCTTCCAAATAGAAGTGAGGGACTAGAGTGTGTCCACGAGGAGAATGTCCCCTAATTTCCGGAGTGGATCAAAGTGGATGAGATAAAACAAATGAATATAGGAAGCATATCAATATTGGAAATAATAGTAGATGTAGACACTATAATGAATTGACTAGTAACCCACAATAGTGGGATCACATATAAATAGAACATAAAATGATAATAATTAAAGGAATTAAATATAATCATATACAATGTATGGTAATGCTAGGTCTATAAAAATAAGGAAAACATGGATCCAACGTAGTAGGAAAAAATATTGTACAAAAAAATGTATAAAAAGGAAAAAATATATCCAAGAATATAAAGCATCAGCCAGACCATCCACATCCAAGATCCCATCCTAAATCATGAAATAACTAACACATTTGTATGTTGATGATTCTTTTTATCTACAATTGCAATCATATAGTCTACTTGGGTGCCATCAGAGGCGAGGAAAGTGTGTTAGATAAAATCAGTTGGCCACCACCAATGAGATCTATAAATATATAGTATGTTAATATAAAATGTCCGAGTAAATATATAACAATTTAAATTAGTAATAAAAACCATAAATGGGTTGGCTTAGGTTCCTAAAAGGAAATAAGACTAACACTACCCACTTCCTCATGTTCTAGAATACCTATAAATGTATTCAAGGACACGATTCCTAGTATCAAAGTAGTATTGAAGCATTTCTCGATACCACAATAGTAGTGGATTTCATTCCTAGTATCATAGTATAGAATTTTCATGCCAAATATAACTATATTAGTGGAGGCTATGTCCAGTATCAAAAAATATGGTCGTCTTTCCCAGTTTACATTTAAGGGTCATCATGCCCTTATAAAAAAAAGGGATTCCATGCTTGGTATCAAATGTAGGTACACCATTCCCATTTCACGGTATAGGGATACCATGCATGTATCATAAATATAAAATGTTTTTTCAATCCCATTTGTAGCATTCATTTGGGAAACTATGCTCAAATAAATATTACTTGCTAAAGGGTCATCATGCTCATTTAGTGAAAGGCTTGGGGACATTATTTCCATTTATATTTAACAATAATAAGGTTAATAATTCCGGCTAACAATAACTAAAACGGGTCATCATGCCCCCACATCTTCAGATATGGGTATCCCTTGGATTTAATACGAACCAAGGTATAATCCATAACTCATTATCATTTAATATCAATAAGGGTGTATCCATTGATCCATTTAATAGGATGACATGGTCGTAGTTCTCACATTAAAATAAATTTAATATAATTTATAAGGGAATTTTCCATGCCACTCCACTAAAATTACTATAAATACAAGTATTATAAATATTTCAAAATAAATACTAACACAACATTAGGATCTCTGGACATATTCTCATGAAATCCATTTAGTCTTGTAAGAGGGAACACCCAAAGGGATGGCTCCATCTAAAGTAGTTGATCATAGTGTGATATGGGTTCTAACAAGTTAACCAATTCAATGAAAATTCAATTGAGTGAAACATATGGTGAAAATAGTGTGTTTCACGGTAGAACATATTATCAAACATCAATAGATGGATGCATAATTAATATACCACATACCTCAATCTCATAGTATTATTCCCTTCTAGTATCAATGCCTTTTCCCCCTATTATAATAAAATAGAATAAAAAATCTATTCCTTATAAAATAGGGTGTACGACCTTCCACAAAGATATTATAATTGAGTAGAAGAAAAAATATGAGAGGTAAAATAGAAATGACGATCTTAACGGCGCACATAAAACATTAAAGAGGGATCTAAAAATGGAGGTTGGATGGAGAAACAAGTGAAAAATCCTAGATTGGGGATTCCATGGGCCACCTTTGTGATAGAAAATGGAGGTGAGGGGTTCTTCATTAAAAGAGGCCCTGTTTACAATTTTTTTTTTAAAATATGGTGGGTGTTTACACGATTTGTTAATGCTTGATACTTCATGTAATGATCCGGGTCTTCCTCATTGGGAAAACCCATTAACAATTGATTAAATGTTCCATCCTTACCGTTACACATCATTTAATTGATAGTCGTTGTGTATTCAAATTACACACCATGCAATTGACCAACAACCAACTTACAACCTTTCAATTATATCCATCCCAAACACCGCCCTATTGTCCCATAACCCATAATAGAGGGCAATCCATAAAATGAATTTAAAAAAGATCCCAATAATGACTATGATAATCCATACATAATGAAAAATGGGTTCTTATAGGCCCTCCCCTTGAAGGAACATGTCATAGATTTCACCTTCTACTGGTGGCGACACACTGTGTAATAAAAATTCATTACTGTAAGAATTATTACACCCCTATGCTCCTTGGTCTCATCTTATACCCATCCATGCTTCCATAACACCAATACTAAAGGACCAGAGAAGCCTTAGAGAGCCTTTATGGTCCATTCAATGATCCATATAAGATACTCCTCAAAAGAAGCTTCATGATTTAATTCATCCTCCTTGGGATCAAAATTATGATATGGGTTGGTATGATAATGTTGAAGATGTGAAACATTGAAGATGTCTTGCATGATATAGTACCTATGAGTTAGTACAAACCAATAGATTACTGGAATGACACTATCCATAATCTAAAATAGGATTACAAATTGATGTGACAACTTCACTTGCCTCTATGTCTATATATTTCCATGCCTGGGTGATACCCATAGGAAAAAACAACCCAACCTCAAAATCTAGAGTTCATCAATGGAAACCATCATCAGATTTCTTACTCGACTGACCAATATACATCTCTTTCCTAATAATATGAACATACTCTGAAGTCTCCAAATTGAGATGAGTACCTAGTAGATCTGTATCTGAAGCCACTAACCACCAAGGGGTGAACAAAACGACCAACATGATAGGGCCTCATAAGGATCCATCTTTATCATCTCTTAATAACTATTATTATAGTAGAAATAGATGATAGAAATATGTTTCTCCCTAGATAATTCGAAATTAGGGATTATTGATAACAACAATTCATCTATAACCAGTATAGTATGTTCCAATTGGCCATCGACCTAAGGGTGAAAGTATGTGATCAGAAGAACCCATGTACCCATATCCCTATACAACCCCAGCTAGAACCTCGATGTAAAATGAGAGTCCATATCTAAAATTATAGTACGATGGACCTTGTGTAGCTGTATGATCTAAGAGAAAAACTGAATTCCCAAATCCTCAACTAGGAAAGTATCCTAGATTAGATGAAAGTGGGCTAGTTTGGTCATTCTATCTATGAGAACCCAAACTATGTTGCTACAATAAGGAGAACTCAGTATTCCAATGATGAAATACATAAAAACATCATTCTATTTACATTCCAGAACCAGTAATGTCTGTAACAAGAATAACGGTCATGGGTGCTCCACCATCAGCTGCTGAATGTTGGAACACATTGTGATAAAAACTTTTATCTTTCATTTCATACCTAGAAACCAATACTATTGGTTCATACCATGATATATATTAGTGATACCCAGGATAACTAACCACTGTGAATCAAATGACTCATGCATTATCTCCTCCATTATATATGTGGGAACCCATATACTTCCATTTATTCACAAGATTCCAATATCCTCGATAGTCCAATCCGAAGGTGGGTCCTCACCTAATATACCCTCACATAGGAAAAATCCATTAGGATATTAAAATAGCTTCATCCTCACCTTTTGTAGAATTGAATAAGTCATTGATAGTGATGCAAGTATAAACTCTCCATGAAGGTTCTGAACCTCTATGCACATCTCAGAGAACAAATCCATAAGCTTCCATTAGTTGTTGACCTCCTGAACTGCCTATGCCTGAGTCCTTAAACTCAAAGCATAAAAAAACATTTCCTTTCCCAGGAATATAGGATATCTCAATGTCAAAGTACTATAGATATTCAACCAATATTTGTTGACTAATATTCATATCTTACTGTGTAAATATATACCTGAGGATTTTGTGGTCAGTAAAAACCAATAAACCAATCCAATTAGGCAATTCCTAAAACAATGAAATACATGTGAAATAGAAAAAAATTCATGATTCCATGTAATGTAAATCCACTCATGGGGCCCCATGTACTGCAACCCATACACAGTGACTCAAACATTCTACATCATAACTGCTCCTATCCAGATATCTGACACATCACAATAGATTGTATTTCTTTTTACCTTCTCCAAATAAATCACTATAGACACTATTTTGAATCTACCTTTTAGATCACTTAATGATTTCTCATATTATTCATTCCATAGAATCTTTAGAATCATCTTATTCATTCTGGTAAGAGGTGAATCTAAGCGTGAGTATTTTTGTGTAATAATAATGTAGTAACCCGATTTTCCCAAGGAACTCTATCAGTAAAAGAAGTTCTTGGCATGATCATAGGTATCCAAAACTCTTGCCTTCTTTTGGTTAACATAATCTCATACCTCTGAGATAATTTCCCCCCATAAGTGAACCCTTTCAAACTAGAAGTGACATTTACTGATCTTTTCATACTACTAGTTCTCTCTTGGTGTATTCAAAATTTTCTCATGATGAGTAGAATGGTAACTTTGAGTATGAGAATAATCCATGATGTCTCATATGAATAACTCAAAAAGGAATCTATCTAGGGTTGATAACCTATATTAATCTAATCCATGAAGACAAATTTTACATTATTAAGAATGTCTGACATCATAAGATACTCATATTGGTCATACGACAACTGAAAGTCATACGTACAATATTTAATGGACTAAATTGAACATGATGATAACCCAATATTATTTCGATCTAGGATAATACCATCACTCCTATTATCTTGTAAAAAAGATTCTTTATGCAAGGTAAGGGATACCGATTTTCACTATAATCTGATTCAAAATTCAGTAATCCAAACAAATATTAAGGATTATGTCTACATTCATGGAGAAAAGGTTCGAAAAACCCTAGGGTGATGTACTTGTCTATACAAAACCCTTGGCTTCTATGTCTTCAATCCACCTCTTGATCTCTTGTGACTTAGTGGGGGACATCTTGTAAGGGGGAATGGATACTGGTGTAACTCGAGGTACTAGATAAATAGTACAATCTACCACTATCTCAAGTGGTAGCCTTGAAAATTTTTAGGGAATACATCCTTTAATCAATTGACTATATGAGGGAATTTAGTCAGATGTTATTCAAGATACAATATATAAGTTCTTGTAGTTTGGTCAATCACTACACCTACTAAAGGATTATCAGGTCCATCTCTACCCACATGGACATTCAATTCTCCCTTTTCTTGATATGTTCTACCCACAAGGGATATAAATGACACCCTCTACTGATACAAATCCATACATGCATGATAGGGAACCAACCAGTCCATCCTGATAATTATATAGAAAATTTCACCTCAAGTAATAAGAGGTTACATAAAAAACAATCACTTCCTACCTCAATAGTAAATTCCTTATACTGGTTTATAATCTCATAATGTATACCCAATGATATATCAATTCTCATAATGCCACTATAAAACTAAAGATAGAGCCCAAGGCTATTCACAACAGGAAAAGATATGAAGGAATGTGATCAACATGTATCTATTAAAGATTAAACAATAGTAGAGTCTACTAGAATAGTGCATTGGACAGTAGATATCCCAGTTTCCTTCTCCTATGGCATATGCTAAATTGAATAAATATGGAATGATCCATATCCTTATGATAAAACATAATTATTTGGAGTTGGTTTACACTATTAGAATTTCATATTTGATTCCTGAATACCATGAACATGACCTCATCCCTTACCTATACGTCTAGTATTACTCAAGCTGCAAACATGGGGAGGCACAAAAAAACATTCTCTTGATGGTGGATTTGATTAAGATACACACCCTCTTGAAATAAATGGGACGATCTTGCAGAATCACTGAATATGACCCAATCTTCCACAACCTCAGCACTTAACAATTTCAATAGGAAACTAGTTCCTCTTATTCCTATTCTATACACACTTGTGACATTTAACATAACTATCTTTGGGTCTCATATAGCTGTCGCTACTAATGTGCACAGTCCTAATGTGTCACTTCTAACTGCTTCTAGAATGAATACTCTATCTGGGTTCTAAACTGCCTAGGTTCACAACACCATTTTTCCTCATTATCTTCTTTGTGATTAGAAACATGTCCACTATATTAAATATGTCATCCAATCATAAAAAATTTACATTATAAAAAATAGTATTCCTTAGACAAACCTCACATCATCTCACCTTTTCTTTCCTGTTACCTGTATAATTGGGTGTGGAGAACTGATGCTCTTTAAAATGAGTTGAATAGTACATCAGATTAATTGAACCCTATGACATGTTCATGAATTCCCTTTCATGATAATACATATGGGTCTCATGGAATAAAGAACCAAATAGTATTTAGTTGAAATCCCTTGACATCGCTTTATGAAACTGACCATCCAAATTTAGAATATCCCACCAACATTTTTTGAATCCTCAAAGCATATAAGTAGTGGTTTTCACTCCCCTATAAGGAGGTCAATCTTGATTCTTGAATATATATATATATATATATATATATATGAACGTCTCGATCCATAAATATCTAGATTTTGGTCTTCCATCCCTTGAAAACATGGGTGGATGCTGTTGCAGGAACTCTTTAGCCAACTCTCCCATAGAAGGGGTGGAGCGTAGAGCTCCATGTAATGTTTCCATAATCCATAAAAGTATTCATCTGAATAGTAAATCATCAACCACATTGGGAATATGAATAGGTACTACATGTGTCACTACTTTAGGTATAAATGGTGTCCCATGACCCTCCACCTCCAGGGCATTGTCATCACCACCCTCCTGTTACATGACTAGATGAGATTATGGTGGAATTTCTATACAATTTCAAAACACACAACTAAGTTAAGGATTATATAATGGAATAATCAATAGATAACCAGATTCAATGGGAAAATTATTTTATAGGTAATTTTCACACCCCTTTTCTAGCTCAGTGATTCTGGTCTAGGAGATAAAATAATTTAAATGGAACAATAGAGACGTTACCTATTTCCAACTACTATGGATGGGACTAGGTCATGCTCATTGTTTTCAATTCAATTTAGTTTTAAATTGTATATAAATTTCCTTTTAAATTTCTGAACCAATTGATTCAACACACATGACTAATAAGGGATCATACACATTATGAACTAAAATGTGTCATCCACTTAATCCAAACCATAACACATTCTAGTACATGAAATAAATAGTTAATGATCCAATATGACATGGTTTACTACCTAGGGAATCTATAATAGTTGATGTGTGAAAACACTATTAGTTTATGCAAGTAACTCTTTGTACCAACTGAAATTTATCAATTCCATGAAAGACCATTAGCTAATAAAAATTATATTTATAATAGTCAAGGAACTCATCAAAATCAAAGGCAATACAGTCAGCAAAATTATCCTATATGTCATGTAATATGCATGGCATGTTAATTTTCTACAAGGTGCTAATATGATGCTTGGCCAATGATTTATATCCCTCATCTCATCAGGATAAAAAATAAATATAAACCATAATCATATCAATAGTAATATCACAATTCATGTGTATCACCCAATGGTGGAATTAACTCCACTACAATAAAAAAAATTATAAAATAGAAATTTCCATTCGAGTTAATTTTACTTATCTCTGTACATGGCAGAGATACTCCCAAACATATCTCTGTACCAAATCCCATAGAATTCCTAATATCAACTATACTATTTACAAATAGTAAGGTAAGAAAAAATCATCTGATAAAATAATGTCACATACCAGACCCAATTTCAACCGAACGATGCCCAGGGCCTAGTGGGCCACATGGCCTCCATAATATCTCCACAAATTCTAGAGGCTACCAACAAGCTATGAGGGACTAGGGTATTTTTGTTGGGAGACTATTCCCTCATTACAAGAGTGGAGAAAAATGAATATGTAACAAAAATAGTGTAAGAATATATAAACTAATGGAACAACTGAAACTTACTCTAATACTGACTGGGCCAGTAACCTTGCATAGATGAAGAACATTTAAACTAATAAGAAACTGATAATAATAATAAAAATTAAATGGAATCATATAAAAAGGATGGAAATTTCATTTCTCTAAAAATTAGGAAAACATGGATACAAAGTAGTGGGGAAAACATGTTGTAAAAGATAGTTTTTTTACAGAAGGAAAAAATCAATCCATGAATCCTGAGCGTGAGGCCGATCATCTACTATAAATCTCCCATACTATTTAATGGTTGAATTAATGCATCCATAAGTTCATGCTTCCCCTCATCTACACCTACACACATGTAGTTTTCTTGGGGGAGATCATCGACCTAGATATGGTGTGAGATAAATATTGTAGGACACTACAAATGAAGTTTATAAATATCCAGACTTTTTATATATCATGGAAGTGTGAAAATAAAAAAATATAATGCAGTAATAATAACTGTAAATGGGTTGGCTCTGGATATTGAATGCAAACCAGGATTATACTACCTACATTATCCAATGTAAGAATATCTCTAAAAACCTTCAAGGGACGCAATGCCCAGTATCAAAGTAGTAAGGGATTCTATTTAGAGTGTCACAATATAGGGTTTAAATTCCGTGTATCACAATATTAAGGGACTTCTGGACTATAATCATAGTACATATTCTCCTTTTATAGTATTACAATAGTAGGGGATTCCATGTCTAGTATCATAGTATTGGATTTCCCTAACTGGTATCATAGTAAGTTCCTTTATGCCAATATATAAAAATTAGGAACTCCATGCCCAGTATCACATATAGGGACACCATACCCATATAACATTATAGAGATTCCATGACCATATCATATATATACAAAGTTTCATCATTTTTGTGTATCAAATTTAATAGGGACATCATGCCCATATAGATAAAACATGTTGAAGGGTCGTTGTTACCGTTTACAATAAAGAAGGTGGGGTGTCAAACCCATTTATATTTAATATGCATAAGGGTCATCATTATCATTTACCATAATTAAAGGGGGTCATCATGCACCCACATAATAAGATATGTGAATCACTTGGATTTCATACGAGCCATGTTATAATCCATAACTCATTTTCATTTAATATCAACAAGGGTGTAACCATTGTTCTATTTAGAAGGGTTACATGGTCATACCACTCAAAATCAAACTAATTTACTATCCTTTATATGATCATAGGACTGGACATAAAACTATATTTACTCTAAATCAATATGATATCACTATTTCAAAGTAATTACATACACTCCATTCAGTTCTTCTTCCATATTATTTTGAAATACATTTAGTCGTGTTAGAGGGTACACCCCAAGTGAAGGATCCATCAAATGTATTTGTTATTGTTTCAATTTTTTTTAAAAGTCAACCAATTCATTGAAGATAAAATATTAGGCAATGCATATTGGAACCAGTTTGTGGAAAATTGGAAATTACTGTAAATCATCAAGACATGAAGGGATAATTAGTTAGCCACCTACCTAAATCTCATAGTACTAACCCTGTGGAGTATTATCCCTTCTTTTGTATTGGATAAGAATAAGTCAGTGGAATGGATCAAATCCCTGAAAATAGTGCATAAGAGCCTACTCTAGGATATCTCTATCGAGGGAAGGTAAAACAATTATATGTGAAAGATGAATGAAGATATTACCGGAATAGTTTCAATGTGATTAAAGGATATTAAATTGGAGGTTGAATGACGAAATAGGAGAAAATACTATATTGGGTCTTCCTTGGGGGATTTAGCATTAGAGGGAAGGAAGGTGATAAATTCTTTATGAATATAGAGTCCCTTTCCTCTATTATTAAAAAAACTATGTTAAATATTTACACAACATGTAAATTTTTGGCACATATTGTATTGCTTGGGGTATTCCACCATTAGAGAAACTGTTTACACTACATGATAGGTTCCACATAGGGCATTACCCATCATTTAATTGATACACATCATGTATTCCAACTACACATAGTGTTATTGAATGACATCCACATTATATCCCTTTGGATTCTTCCTTTCCAAAAACCACCCTTCTGAACCATAGCCTGGCCTAGATTCTAAGACAAAAAATGTACATTACAAATAGCCCAAGAATGAATATAATATTTTTTATCAAATATAAATCTAGGATCGTACAATATGTAATATAATTATAGAAGAGTTTGATGTGGGATATGATGAAGGAATAAAAACGAATAATTAAATTTTGTTATAGTGTAACCAAATTCTAAATTAGTGTCATTTGTAATATTCGGTAAGAGGTTATCTTGAATCAATATAAATAAAAATCCTTAATGTTATCTAGTTATATATGTAAACAATATTCTTTTATGATGTAATATTTTGAGTAGTTATTGTTGGTTATTATTATGTTTTTATTAATTCCATAAATATAAATATTATAATTATAACCTTGGATCTTGGTGTAAGGGTTTGACAATATTACTATAGAAGCTCAAGGCTGTGTATTTGGGTTCCCCTATAAATTTTGGTGTGGTTGTGGTGTGGTTCATGGGTTTTTTCATAGATTTAACATGATTTGTAGTATAATGATGAGATCTACAACATATATTTTGATGGAATACTGGCTGGGGTGATTTCAAAATACCCTTTTATATTGGTCCTTTGTTTTTTAAAAACTAATCACTAAATAATGGCCCATAGTGATGCATCATGGTCCTTTAAAAAGATTCTGGTTAAAAATTCCAAAATCCCATCAAAATTCATATTTATAAACAATTTCCCTTTTTCGTAGGAAACATAGGTGAATCATTAGGTGTTTTTTCAACACCTTTTCAATGGAATTGATTACCAACATTTGTGGACTGGTAATTAATGATCAATGGTGAGTCCCAATCAATTACCATATTGTTTCATTATTTTGTTAGTCCGTGAAGAAGGTTGTGAATGTTTTAATTGTTGGAATGGGTGAATCTCTAGATAGGTAGTGACGTAGAGAGCAATGTCAAAGGCTATTAATACCACAATAGTTTCATTCTAGTCTTACGTCCATTTAATTTTTTTGTTTTCCTTATTTTTAAAACTGTAGGATCTCAATTAATGTAGGAACTTTGAGATCTGTCATATTTTTTATCTATAGGATTAAATTCATTTTAAATCCATTAGTCAGATAATAATAATTAAATTTATCATGATAATCAACTAGGTTATGTAAAAGTTTTGGGGAAGGGATGAGTTCTCATGTGTTTTCAAGTTTCATTTTTAATGTTTCCTTGTAACGATTGATATTTTAAAACAATTGTGATATTTATTCTAAAGAAGTGATAAATTTCAATACCTTGTTGGGTTTTATTTAATGAACTAAGTATTAATAAAAGGTTAATAATTTATATATGGATATCCATTAGTTCTGTGTGAATGTATAAATTATGTGAAAATTTCATTGAAAGATATAATTAAAAGTTAATAAATCCCTCATTTAAATAAATTAAGATAATTATATGAATTGGGAGTCTATTTTATGTGTGTGTGATGGTGTGATTGTTGTTATCCAATGATAGTTTTTTTGTCTTTTTGTTTTTGTATGGGGATTTTAGAAAACAGTTAAGATGTGTAATGTGATAAATAAGAAGCTCGGTCATTGGATTGGTGTTGGATATGTTAATGTTTATTTTATGGTGTTTAATGTATGGTTTTCATTATGTGGTGGTAATGATTTTGTGTGGTGTTACTATTTTATTGTCATAGTAGTTGGGAAGTATAGTTATAAATGTTGAATTTGAAATGTTCATGGGATAGAATTAAATAGACATGGGATGAAAATGGAATAATAATGTTGGATTATAATGTGGGCGTTAGAAAATTATTTATTTGACATTATTTTTGAAAATAAACGGCTGATTAAAAAACTGTTATTAATTGAAAATATAGACAATTTAATGAATTTGAGAGTGGATAGGGGAATTGTGGGTGTGTGAGTGTGTGGTTTTTAGGGTTTGTTTGATTTAGTGTTACAGATCTTTTGTGATGTTAATTATATATTAATGTGGTAGAACTGTGTGATATTATATAGCACTTTGATGTAGACCAATTAGTTTAGTTGTCATGAGACTATATGTATGTTTATTTTAGTTATATATATATAAACCCTAGTTAAGTGGGGTCACCTCAATCATACCCAAATCTATGAGAATATAGTTTTTTTTCTAACATCAAGTGTAATACATAATATCACCCTCTAATAATTAAACATTGCATCACTAGACTATTCCCAATGCACATCATATTACATTACTGTTATAATAAAATTATGTCATGGTTAGATTTAAAATTAATATTTACAAGTTTTTGAAATTTATTAAAATAATAAGGGTTTAATTTTTTATTTTTTTAGGTAGAATTTATTTTATGGAGATTTTTTTATTTTTAGATATAGTTCATTTTTGGGTGAATTGTGAAATATTCTGATTTCTACCAAAATATCATTTTTCCCTGAATCAGGTAACTCACAATTACCATTCTATTTTGGACTTGGGTTGAAATAAAAATAATATATATTTTATTAAAATAATACAATTAATTTAATAATAAAATAAATTTTACTTTATTTGAGTTGAAGTTTATTTTTTTTCTCAGAAACAAATATTTTATAATGAACTATTTTTCATTGAATTTTCTACACACATAATAAATAATTATTATACTTTTACAAATTTTTTTATTACAAATATAGTTCCATATATTGAGTGATTTTTCTCAAATTCAGTAGGGTGGTCAATTTTATTTTTTGTTATTCTTAATAAAAACCTTCATAATCATTTTTCACTCATAAAAATGATCAACATGGTTATTTAAGGTAAAAAAATAATTAAAAAGAAGGAAAATTTAATCATAAATATTATTACTTGATATATTTTTATCCTTATCACATTATCTTATAAATATTATTGATGGTTTTAAATAATACCTTAAAGAAAAAAATTATAATAAATAAATTTTAAAAAATTACTAGTGTGACAGTATCCCCACTAATTATAGGGCACCAAAACTCCAATCATCTTTATACATGTTAATCAATTTATATTGAAAATTCCATAACTAGATAATTTATAAAAATATATACTCACGTCTTATTTCCCATAATTTGTATAAGGATATAATCCTAGAAATATTAAGGTATAACAAAAAGGATGGTTTCTAAAGAAATTTTGTAACACATTACCAAGTGTATTTATGTTGATTAATTCTTTCACCTCCTTAAAATATTCTATTACCATAATAATATGATGACGTAAATATCATCAATTTATTGAAACTTCAATACATATATTTTATTACAATTATTCATGTCAATTTCCATCAAATGGGAAAGGAAATAATCGCTAATGCATATATACAGACTCTATCCTCACATAGTGATGAAATTTATTTTTCATAATTCCACATATAGGTGGTTAAAATTATGAATAAAATGAATATTTTTGATATTTAGGAAATATTATAATTTTATAAATATTTATATTAAATAATTTATAATCCTTACAACCACCATAAAAATCATAATGTACCTCATGCATACATGTGGACTACCACATCCATAAAGTTATGAGATTCATTATTCATTTCCATTATACATGGATAATCATAAGAAGGGTTATAATAAACACATAAGATAATAAGAAAATTATTATCATTCTTTAATTTACTAATTTATCTAAATTATTTCATTTTCATCCGTTAGAAAAAGGAAAACACTTCTCATGCATACATATATACTACTGTCTAAGTGAAATTTCAGATTTCCCTTTTCATGACCATTTTAATAGATGTTTTTAATATTATATAGAATGTATCAAGAAAATATTATTATTATTTTCAACATTTTAGATATTATGATACCATGACCATGTTGATAGGATCAAAATTATCAAACATTAACATGTATAGAAAGCAAACCATTAAACACTAATTGATTTTAACATAAAATTAAAAATAAATGAGAGGAATATATTATTGATTATTTATTAAAATTTTATTTATTTCACTAATATGATGAATATATTAAACATAATAAGATATAGGTTGAGGTCATTTTAGACCCATGATGAATTGGTAGGTCTCGTCATAAAAACTATCATCGAAACTTGCTGTAGACAATAACAATTTATGTTTGATGTCATTCAATTTTTCCCTTATTATACCCACTATGATGACCAAAAATATTTCTTATCTAATTTTGAAACTAGTTATTATTATCCATGTGATTACTTATGTTTATATTTTATAGATAGATATATTAAACTATTATTATTTTATTTATATGTACTATTTTATTGTTGTTTGTCTTGATTATATTAATCATGTTTTCATTATTATATAATTGATTTTTTTGTATACTATCCTTAATAAGAATATGAACTCAAACTTTTTAGGATTTTATTTACCTAGGATACCAAGAAGGGATATTTAATTTATTTCATATATATATTGGAAGAAATAATTAAGTTTTATTTAGAATTTTAGGTAGTATTTATTATTTCCAATGAAATGCAAGAATAAATTATGTATCCAGTCTCCAAAGACCAATATACTATCCATCATGTTAGATACGTTCTATTATTACTTGGGAAAATTTACTAATATAACCATCATATATAAGTTACTGTAGTTAGGATAGAATAGTTAGAATCAATAATAGTTCAGTTGGACACTTGAGATATAGAATTCACAAAATATATATTTGTTAACATAACCTAATGACATATTGTATATATATATGTATATATATAGGAAAAAATTATTTTTTTGTTATATAGATTGTGGGTTTTGTCATGAATTAAATCCCTACTGAGATAAAATCAATTAGATGTAGGATTTGGAATATATTTACCTATGTGTAATAACTCAAAAAGTTACATTTTTTATTAACTTGATGTTCCCATGGTTTATGAAAAAGATTCCTAACTAAACAGCTAGATTGAAAATATTTGTGGTTCTTCATTGGATTATCCAAAAACTCCTTACAAACCGTTATAATGGATTTTAAATTATTTATATCATTTGATTGTTGTCCCCAATACAATAATATTTTGATTCATAGATGACTATTTTCTAAATATTCAATTTATGCTTTACTATTACAACATATTTTTAGGTATACACTAAAATATTTTATTCATGATATTACGAGATAATCCAATGAATTAGATTGTTTATTAATAGTTCATAGAAGATGAAATGGAAACTATATCAATGAATATATTTTATAAATGGATTTCCCAACTTGGGACAGAAATTAATCTCCAAAAGATCATGTGATCAAAAACATACCCAACAACCCCTAATTAGCTAAGTGGATATATTGACATGATTATATAGAACATTAAATTATAAAGGTTCTAATTATCAGAATTATTTCAACCATAAGTAATATGTACTAAAATATGATACACGAACCCATAATATACAAAATAAATTATTATGAAACTCCATGTAGTATACTTTGTAGGAAATCCAGTTAAGAATAAAAAATTCATGCCTTATGATCATATTTTGTATGTCAATACAATTAACCTATGCATAAATACCATTGAATTTTATCCTGAAATATAATACTCAATGTAGATCATCAGTTTGGGAAAACTCAAATTCATACATTCAATGGTAAAATATCATTACACACCCTCAAATATAAATATTTATATATCCATATATATATATAAACATTTATATATCAAATTTGAAGAAATTACAATATGGACATTTCCATTTGATGATGAGACATTATATACAATTAAAACGATTTATAATTCAAATTACCCAATATGTGACCATTTCATAAAACCCACCCACTAAAATATTTTACTGAGTAACATATATGAATAAAGAATATGTGAATAATTCAATGATTTGGGAACAATCTTCCAAATGGTTTAGCTCTATGAAAACATTAAAAATCTTAAACATCACAACATAAAATGAAACTTTGTGAAAATATTTTTTTCTACTCGTAACTCTTTCTATGTTCATCATCATCATCCTCAGAAAAATTTACTTTAAAAATATCCTTCATTAAATTTTATTAAATAATGTAACTACTTACATTATTTTTATCCATTACATCCTAAAATATTTTGGGATAATGTTATAATTACATTTTTATAGTAACTAATGAAACTCTTAACTTTTAAAATTACCTTCATATCCTAAAATCATTTTGGAATAATGGTGAAATTGAATTTGAAATTACACTTCTATAGTACTTCATGACATAGTTTTTTTTTCACTTTTCATGATAACTATATGCATCTCATTAAATTTTTCATTAATTTCATAAGTCTTCAATACATTAGGACAATTAGTAAAAATTACATTAATTTAAAGTTGTAAAATTCAGTTTGAAATAAGGGTATTCACTTACTAAATTATAAATAATGGTAAGAATATACATTTTTCATTACAATCACTTATCCTAAACAATTTAGGAAATTTAATAGAAAACACATTATCATTAGATTTTTATGATCATTTATTTGATGAATTTTAGATTCATTAAGACGAAAAATATGACCAATTCTCACCTAGAATATAATTTATATATAAAACTTATTACAATGATACGATAAAAAAAATTTATTAAAAATAATTTTTTTTCAATTTTGTAGTATCTTTTAACATATAATGTATTATTTCCATATAAAATATTATATTCTATGTGTTTGGAAGATCTTTCATGAAAGACATTCATTATTAAAATATTCCATTAATGGTTGGAATCAACATATTATTTCATTTTTTAAAAATTATGATATCGATTCCTTTAATCTAGAAATATTATTTTCACAATTATCTCATATTTAAAATATATTATATAATTCGATGAATTTGACGTTCTACCTTTAATCATAGTACGAATAGTTTTAATTTTTACTCCAAAACTATAAAGAGAACCTAGGCATGCTCCTATGTACCCTGTTGCGAGTTCGTGGAAGCTATCAATATTAGTTAAAAAATTTCTCAAGATTTATATAATTTTTCTACGTCATTCCCTAGCACTAGGTTCAGGCTAAAAATTATTAAAAGTTTTAAAAAGTAATAAATAGAATTATTGGGAGTTTAATAGAGTTTAAAAAGGGGATAAAAGTAAATAATAAATTAAAAATGGATAGAGAAATATTAAAAATAATTAAAATGGTGTAAACATGTTTTTGTTAATTACTTCATTTATTAAACCATTTTAATTCTTATTATTATCATTATTTAAATTATTTACTTTTTATTTATTTTAATTTAATTTTTTCCATTCCTCTTCTTTCTTTATTCTTTCTTTTTTCTGTTCCTCTCTTCCTCTCCCACTCTATTTGGTGCATCGTGCCACCCTGCTAGGTTGTGCGCACCACCCTCCTCTACATTCAAATGCCTGTTGTAACCGCATTTCATCTCTGATTTCAGCATCGTCTAGGGCACTATGAATCTCATAGTAAGGCTAAACTCACACACACAAAATTATATGATCTCTCTCTCTATCCATCACATGATATTCTGTGGATGGTTGTTAACCGAAATTGGGGTTTTTCTAAAATCGTCTGATTTCTTCTATTTTAGGTCATATTCAATGATCTCTATGGATCATAGGATCCTCTACGAGTACAAGGCCTGGTTTCTACTCTTTTTCCAGTCATTTTGTTTTTTCTTTTAAATCAAAAATTGTGTCGAACACTAATGCATTCTGGTGATACATAAATTCTCCCTTTCTAACTTAATGAAATTGTTGGGATTAACTATTTCAACCTTATTTGAGGTATATTAGTATTTTTAAATTATTAAAACATCTTGTAAACCCCTTTGGGTGTTCCAACATATTTGGTCTATTTTCCGTTATCCTCGTATAATATAAATAATTAACTACATGTTATTCATCATCCTTTTTTTGTTTAGTTTTAATCATATAAATTATTGTAGGACAATGGTGAACAATGAACTTTTGTTTTGTTGGTTAATTATGCCTAATGATGTTTCCTAGTTACAATTATTATGGTTTTGTTCATTCTTCTACTTTTTCTGATAATGAATCTTACATGTGACTACCTAACATGATCGACTAGAAGTATTTTCTTCCTTGTTACTTAAATATTTTATTTTGCAATTGTAATTGCATACTATATGATATATAGTTCCTTGAAATATAATTAAATTTACGCCGAGGAGACAATGTGGGTTCTGTATTAAGGACAACACAAGGACTCTCCATTACTGACAAGTTACTCAATACGTCAAGGAGGCGATGTCTTAGGCTTTTCCAGACAAGGGTTCTCCTGGGATTCTAAATATTCATGAGAGAGACTAGTACCCAAAGGGAAATTCAATAATGGATGAATTGGAAAAGTAGATATTCCATGCCTCATTTGATACTTGACCCCTTATGTGAGATATCGAGATAGACTCATCATAAATCCAAGCATCAAGAAATATTTGGGTTTTTAGATGATTAACTTGGATGAGGTAGGGGGTATTGGATAAATTGAAGGATGTATCATAGCTATAACTTTAGGAATACCTAAGACTCCAACACTCAAATTGAAAATAATAATAATGATAATGCATGGAAGATTAATTTTAATGATGCTTTGAGTTTTATGTTAATTGTGATATCTTCTTGTGTTTTGAAGTAAACATTTCTGACACATAAATTTGACCCCAAGGTAAATAACAATATTAAGGGTATGTCACTTTTTGGGTGATTTTTTTATTTATATCCTTTATAAATCACATGAGCCTTTGCCCAGTTAGTGAGGACTCCTTAAGTGCATCTAAGAGAACTAGGATCAAAACCTGGCGGAGGCTAATTTTGAGGTTACTGTAGCAGTTACTGTGCAGTACTATAGCGGGAACTATAGCAGAAACTATTTGGAACTGTAGTATCTGGGAATATTCCCCTGTTTGGGACTTCAGGCCACCGATTTGGTCCCCGAGTCCTTTAAGGCCTTCATGTCAGTAAGGCCTTCGGGCCACCTCAAGGCCTTTAGGCCACCTTCTGTGAAGATACAAACCAGAAAACCTACAACGAACAAGCTTCAGAAGGAAGATGAGCAAAGATATTTCAATAGTGCCGAAGCTAAACAGATTGCAATAATGAGAGGGTATGACACCGGCCATCGGGACAAGCCTGTGCATGCACAGGAAATCCTAGCCAAACAGCCATGCAAAGGTGGAGAACTGATTTCACGATGAAGATGCTAGGGAGGAGAAGTTACAAGTTTTTAGTCTGGGTTGTATGTAATGTTTGAAGCCTAAAGGAACTGAATTCTTCTACGTCCAATGGGCCATGTAATACTTATGCCTACGGGACTTGTAAGGGTTCCACCTCAGACCTTTTAAGGTGGATTATCAAAATCAAAAAAAATGAAGGCCTTCAGGCCATTGGAGGTATCATTCATAAATATATATATATATATATATATATATATGCATCATTCACTTTACATGTAATTTCTTTAGATTCCAAGAATAGTCTGATGAATGTGGTTGTGGATGTAGGTCACTGAGGAGTCGTACAAATTTACAATTATTTTATATTTTTCTATTTAATAGCTTGCACTTATCATATGTTGGCACACTAATTTTGTTTACAGCATGAAATGAAAATGTTTAGACACTGTGGGTGTCAGCCTATTGGGATTTTATCTCACTCCCTTCCTGGTGCATTATGTTACCTGAGTAGATTTTATGCTCATATGTAGGGATAATGGGAGGCAGGCTGCTTTTGGTGCGTAAAAATGGATTGCCACTTAGGATGGAGCTTGGGGGATGAGGACCGAGATTTGGCTTAAGATGTAGTTGTTTCAATTTGAGTCTTTTTTCATTAAATCTTTGATTTCATGCATGTATTCATGTTTTCCATATTATTTCTTTTTTAAAGACATCATTTCATGACATCAATGTGTATTGGGTTTATTTATCACATTCTGATCTTATTATTTATTTATTTGGGGTTATTAATTTTTTTTTGTGATTTGGTTATTTATATGCTTCATCTATTTGATATAAATTGGGTTTCTTCTGATTTATAATACCTATTACCTATCAGGACATATTCTTCCCCATAGACATGTGAAGAAGGACCTCACTACCAGTCGACAGCCTCTGGAGTACAGGAAGATGCGCTTGAAGTTATGTGGCCAACTAGCTCAGAGAACCCTTTTAGTGGCTTCCAGGATGGGGATGATATAAAGTGGTATCATAGAATGTTCTTCCTTTTGTCTTACTCTTTGTGATAGATAGGAGACAAGGATATAGGAATTTGGACCATACCCTACACATAGACTTAGCAAACCAATGTACCGGGGAAACCCAAATTTTTTGGTAGGGATTGCAGTTATTGATTATGCCAAAAAAATATATTATTTCACCATTGGGTGACACGCTTGTTTTATGCTATTGTTTATATTTCTATTATTTTGATAATACTTTTTACCATTTAAGCCCAATTTTATGAAGGAAATTCATTTACATACATCATATGAGACACAATAAGGATTAAAATGACATGCATATTGTCATGTCATATCTAATTTCAGTGTGCATATTCTTGTTTTAATGTGAGTGTTGTTATGTTTAGTTGTAAAACCTTGATGTACCTATTTTTGAAAAAAAATATTATGATATTTTGTTATAAGTTATCTTTTCCTCACCTGGGAAATTAGTGGCCATCCACATATTGATGATCCTTTATGTTTTCTATTCCTTATCTTGGACCAACTCCTTGAGTAGGTCATCAGCTGTGTAATGTGAAGATGAAGGATATATACCTACCCTCTTTATTACACATTTTTTATATCGTCTTTATCTGCTATGAATTCTCTCTAAAGATGTGTGTCAGGATATTGTAGACCAATGCCACCAAAAAGACTTTATGTTGTGCCTCAGGAGAGTGGCGATGATCATACTCCAAAGATGGTGGGTCCCAAATTATGACAACCCTGCTTTTTATTACAACTTAAACATGCTTTATTACATAAAACTTCACTTGATACAACAAAGAAGATCGAGAGGTTTAGTGTCTTTGGGGCTTAGGATCATTACATAAAAACTTTAAACTTAAAATAAAACATCTTTATTGAAAACTTCTGTTACATGACCACTACATTCCTCCGTACTTAGCATTGCATGGGATAACCTGGGGACATGCATAAGAAAAGGGTGAGCTATAAAGCCCAGTAAGGGAGTACACAATGAATAACATGAGGAGTAAAATACATGTTAGTAAATAGGCATATCATTAGAGCATAAGAGAAACATGAACATAAAGGCATGATAAAGCATGATAATTATAATATTGAAATGTGGCAACAACACTTAACATCGAATTAGCATGAGCCAAGGCTCATTGCACATGGAGCATGAGTAAACCCTCATTGAACTTGATGCACGAGTAAACCCTCGTTGCACTTGAATTATCATGAGTAAACACTCATTGCACATGACGTATCATGATACTATACTTTACCCAATGCATTGGAGCGCTATAAAGGGCGCACCCTTCTTAAACATTTCATTTCATGCATAAGTGTGCCACATGGATCATAAAACATGGATTCATAAAACATAATCATTTCTTCCACGATAAAGGAATGTGGAATTCATACATGAAACTTTATAATCAATATGTAAATGTGAATAAAGGTGAATACCCTTGATGGAGAAATGGGCATGGTATTCATTACACAAAGACATTGGCTTAGAAAATCGGTGCGATTTCGGCAGCGTAACGGCATGACATAAGAATTCATAAAAAAGGTTGATGAGAGAGAAAGAGGTTCCCCATCATATTTAAATGTAATGGAAAGTAAGGAGATCATATATATACGTGTACCAATAATAGAAATGGAATTTAGATTCATGATACAAAAGTATTGCTTGAATGTAAAAGAAGAGAGAGAAGTTCCTTTCGGAATTTTGGCATAGTAACGGGTGTACATGGGAGGCATGTAATGAGAGAGAAAGGGTTCTCCCATCATTCAAACAATAAGAGGACAGTATGGGGGAGGTGAAAAACCATACCCCAACATTCATAATTGAAATAAAAAGGGCAATACAACTTAAAGAAAATTGACAAAAAATGAGAAAGGAAGAAAACCCCTTACTTGGAAGTGTGCTTCCAAAGGCTAGAGAGAGGCTTGTGAGAGGCTTCTTGGGAGCTTGGGGCACCTTGGGAGGATTACAGAGAGAGTAGGGCAGAGGTTGGACGAACTTCAAGGGCTTTGAGTGAGGAGGAAGTGGGAGCTTGGGTGGGTTTATATAGGAAAGGTGAGAGAATTCTTTATTATTTAGGTTTGGGACCCCTTATATTAAAATAATCCAAACCACAAACCATCCCATGGTATTTGCCCATGGTTTCTGGAAAAGGAAAGGGGAAAACAATATTTTACAAGGCCAAGGTCCGAACTTATTAAAAAATTAGGGTTGCTTATGTGGAGGTGAGTCACACTCCCATGGAAATTAATTTAAAAAAGCAAAGTGTTGAATAAGTCTTGAGGGCTCCATTAATGCTTTGAAAATTGAGTCAAACAAACCCAAAACCTCATTATTTTAATGATAAAACATATATTGGCCGAACATAAGGATTATGGTATTTTATTACATCACCATTGGGTCATTATGATGTCATAAAACACATTATATATTTAAATGGTATTTAATTTTTACCCAAAAATTTGACTGTCTCAGAAAATTATGAAAAATTCACTGTTGGATAATTTCGACATCCTGATTCCAAAAATAATATTTATTTTATCTCAATAATTTTCTAAATATGCGAATTTTCATTTTTAAAATAAAAAAATTCACGGGTTTTGACAGAAATGGCTTTCAAACCTTAATAAAAATTTTAATTGCATTCATAAAATTATAAGATCATTTATATTTAATAAAAATTAATGTAATATTAATAATAATATTTTATTAAAATATTATTTAATTCAAAAAATCCTTTAATTTAATAAAATATAATTCTTAATTAAATAATAACTAAAAACACCAATTGTACTTTAAAAACTAATTACAATGTATCAAAAATGACTAGAAATTATATTCATTATTATATACAAAAGTAATGTGAATGAACATGATACTAATTATTTATTACATAACCCCTTAAAATAGCCGCATAAGACCTAAGGGTAAGGTGTGCGATGGTGACAGACTCTTGGGGCGGCTCGGATAACATCGCTCGAGTGGTAATTTCAATCAACTTCCACTTTTCCCGTAGAAGATCACGTTCGAGCTTGACTTGATGAAGCTCAGCTTGGGCTTGGTCAAGGGCAAAGCCCAAAGACGCCACCTCTTTTCTGAGAACTGACAAATGGGCTTCATAAGGGGCAATTCTACTGGATGAGGCCATCGCTTCCTTTGTCTGAGTAGAAAATTGGTTCGTTAAAGCCTTATATTTAAACTACCCATATGATCACTGATCAACAACTATAAAAGTAACGGTCACAAATCTTAACGTAAAACTAAAGAAGTTGACATCTTATAAAAACATTTTTCATAAAGAAACATTTAACTGGATCAAGAGGGATTTTCCATTAATGAAACTTTGGGTCGTTACAATATTCCCCCCTTAAGAAATTTCGCCCTCGAAATTTTCCTTTTCCCACACTAAAACAAATGTGGGTAACTCAGCTTCATCATATCCTCCGACTCCCATGCTGCTTCTTCAAACTTGTGGTTTCTCCACAACACCTTGACGAGGGGCATTGTCTTATTTCGTAGAACATTTTCTCTACGATCTAAGATCTTCACTGGTTGCTCCTCATAAGAAAGATCATCTTCCAATTGTACCACCTCGGAAGAGAGTACATGTCAAGGCTCCGGTATGTACTTCCTTAAGAGGGATACATGAAAGACATCATGCACCTTGGCCATAGTAGGTGTAAGTGCTAGTCGATAGGCCACAGCCCCAACACGATCAAGAACCTCAAAGGGGCCGATGTACCTTGGACTTAACTTTCCTTTATTTCCAAACCTCATGACCTTCTTCCACGGAGATATGCGTAAAAACACCATGTCACCGACTTTAAACTCAAGGTCTCATCGACGATTATCTGCATAACTCTTCTGTCGACTTTGGGCTACCTTGATATGCTGCTAAATGGTTTTCACCTTCTCCACCATTTCTTCGACCATTTCTGGTCCAAGCAGCTTACGTTCACCGACCTCATCCCAACATGCCGGTGTTCTACACCTTTTCCCATACAGGGCTTCATATGGTGCCAGTTGGATGCTCGAGTGGAAACTATTATTATAAGAGAACTCAACTAGAGGAATATGTTGATCCCATCCTCCTTTAAAGTCCATTGAGCATGCTCTCAACATATCCTCAAGTGTTTGGATAGTCCGCTCGGATTGGCCATCAGTTTGAGGATGATAGGCCGTACTGAAGTTCAGTTCAGTATTCAGAGCATGTTGAAGACTCTTCCAAAACATAGAGGTAAATCTTGGATCTCGGTCAGACACAATAGATAGTGGTACTCCATGCAACCGTACCACATCCCTGATATATATCTGTGCCAGTTGATCCAAAGAGAAATCCTCTCGAATAGAAATGAAGTGTGCAGTCTTTGTAAGACGATCCACAACAACCCAGGTTACATTGTTTCCTTTGGATGTCCTTGGATGTCCAGTGACAAAGTCCATGGTGATGTTCTCCCATTTCCATTCTGGTATGGGCAATGGTTTCATCATCCCCTTAGACTTCTGGCTCTCTACCTTCACTTGCTGACACACCAGGCACTTTGATGTATATTCAAGTATCTCCTTCTTCATATTATCCCACCAAAAGTTTTCTCAGAGATCTCGTTACATCTTTGTGCTCCCTGGGTGAATAGAGAAAATTGAACTATGTGCATCATCCAAAAGTTCCTTCTTCAGCTCCGGACATGATGGAACACATAGTCTTTTCCCAAACCGCACAATTCCTTCTTCATTACCATTAAACTCTGAGGATTTTCCCTTTTTGATAGCTTCCACTTTTTCTTGGATTCTCGCATCATCCTTTAACCTTTCCAAAAGAGATGGTTGAGCAATCATTTGTGAAAGGATTGATGATGTTCCCTTCTTTATGATTCCCACATCCATATTCATCAAGTCTAAGAAGATTGGATCCTTCTCAATTCTCATCATTGATAGAATTGCTGGATCCTTTATACTTAGGGCATCCACCACCGTGTTCGCCTTCCCAGGGTGGTAATGTATTGAACAGTCATAATCCTTTATGAGCTCTATCCATATTCTCTGGCACATATTAAGCTCTTTCTGTGTGAATATATATTTAAGACTCTTGTGGTCAATATATATCTCACATTTCTCTCCATAGAGATAATGCCGCCAGATTTTCAAGGTAAAGATCACTGCCGCCAACTCCAGATCATGCATTGGATAGTTTCGCTCATGGACTATCAACTACCTTGAGGCATAGGTTATCACTTTATCATTCTGCATCAACACACATCCTAATCCCTTCTTCGAAGCATCGATGAATACCACAAAAAGCTCCCCACTTGTGGGTAAAGTGAGCACGGGTGCAGTGATAAGCCTCCTTTTCAACTCCTTGAAGCTTTCTTCGCATTCATCACTCCAAGCAAAATTTACTCCCTTTTGAGTTAGCTTGGTAAGAGGGTTGTACAATCGTGAGAAATTTCTCACAAATTGTCGATAATATCCAGCTAACCCCAAGAAGCTACGGATATCAGTTACCGATGTTGGCCTCGGCCATCCCTCAATTGCATCTGTTTTGGAGGGGTCCACAGATATCCCATTGCTTGTGATGATATGGCCCAAGAATGAGACCTCCTTCAACCAGAACTCACACTTTCTGTACTTGGCATAGAGCTTCTCCTTGCGCAAAGTCTCCAGTACAGTTCTTAAAAGCTCCTCATGGTCCTCCTTGGTTTTGGAGTATATTAGAATATTATCTATAAAGACTACCACAAATTTGTCTAGGTAATCTCTAATGACTCTATTCATCAAGTCCATGAATATTTCTGGAGCATTGGTGAGTCCGAAAGGCATTACTATGAATTCATAGTGCTCGTACCTTGTAAGAAAAGCAGTCTTGGGGATATCTTCCTTCATCACCCTTACTTGATAATATCCTGACCGCAAGTCGACCATGGAGAAGTATTGTGCTCCACGCAGCTGATCAAACAAGTCATCGATTCTTGGGAGATGATACTTGTTCTTTATCATGATTTTTTTAAGTTCACGATAATCGATGCAAAGCCGCATTGACCCATCCTTCTTCTTGACAATGAGGACTGGTGCACCCCATGGTGATGCACTTGGGCGTATAAACCCTTTATCCAGATTCTCCTGTAGTTGTTTCTTCATCACTTCAAGCTCAACAACAACCATTCTATATGGAGTCTTGGATATTGGTAGCTCCCCAGGTATAAGGTCAATTGATAACTCAACATCTCTTCTTGGAGGAAGACCAGGAAGTTCCTCGGGAAATACTTCAGCGAATTCCCTCACAATAGCCATTTCTTCAAGGGTGGTTTCTTCCTTGGACTCAATCATCTGAGCCAGATATGCGTTCTCATAAGGCAGTAATATCCATGCTTGAGATGATGGAGCTAAAGGAGATTCATCTTCCTCCTGACACTTGTAAGGAATCGGGGGTCGATTCTCCATATGGAGTGTGATTTCCCTCTCCCGACAATTTATGTTGGCTCTATATAAGGAAAGCCAATCCATACCAAGAATTGCATCAAATTCCACCAAAGGGAGTATGACGAGGTTCGCCGGGAAATTCAATCCACATACTATAACAGGGGAGGACTTATATTCATGGGATGCAATGATTTCCCCATTTTCCGTACTCACCGATTTCTTTACTTCCATGATTTGTGGTGGTGCAGGGATTGTTCTACTAAACTTTTGAGATATAAAAGAATGCGTAGAACCTGAATCAAAAAGTACGTTCGCTATTCTTGAATGAATAACTAGCGTACCTGTCACCACTTCGTTGTCGGGGTTCACTTCGGCAGAAGTGATGGCAAAAGTTCTTCCTTGCTGTCTTGGAGGTTGCTGGTTGCCTCCGATAACCCTTGGATTAGGGCACTTATTTGCAAAATGACCCGGTTCTTTGCATTTGTAGCATTGAACAACGCGTTGAGGTTCGAACGGAGCGTTCCTCTCCTCTGTCGTAGCCGCGGGTCCTTCTTGCTGACAGTTAACAGCTAGGTGCCCTTCTCTTCCACACTTGAAGCATTTTCTTATCCCCCTAAGGCAATTTCCAGGGTGCTTCTTTCCACACTTTTGGCAAGTGGGGTGCTGGAACTTCTTAGCGCCGTTGGATTTATCCATCGGACCACCAGCATTGAAGTCCACCTTACGCTTCTTGTCCCCATGATACCCCTGTGATCCTCCGATCTCCATTTCAACCTTGAGGGAACATCGGACAAATTCCTCATAGCTGTCGAAGTCACGGATCACTAATGCTTTCCGCAAGCTAGGCTTCAGCCCACCAAAGAAGCGGTCAACCTTGAATTCAGGGGTAACGAAAAAGCCGGAAGCGTATCGTGCAATCCTTGTGAAGTTTTACTCGTACGCTCCCACAGATTCTTCATCTTTCTGTTTGAGGGAAAGGAAGTCCCTTTCCATCTTAAGACGGAGGGTGCGTGGAAAGTATTTATCGAAAAAAATCTTCCGAAATTCCTTCCATTCCAAATCCTCGATCTCCTCCTCAGGCTTCGTATTTTTGTTCAATGTCCACCATTGATCAGCTTCACCCTCCATACGATAATCCTCCAGGATAACCTTCTCTTTTTCAGAGCATTGGAGGATGGAGAATATCTTTTCAATGGAGTTGATCCATTGTTCAGCGATCGTGGGATCGGATGATCCACTAAAAGTAGGAGGCCTTTGTCTCATGAAGCTTTCAATAGCGACTTGTTCTTTCTTAGGGGGGGTTGAACGTTCCTCTTGACCAGTGTTTCTATTCAAAACTTGAGTTAGCTGAGAGAGAAGCGTGACAAATTTCGCGATTCCCGCTCCCATTGGATTGAGCATCTCATAAGTACAACCATCACACTGATCTTCAAAACGGTTGTTAGCCCGAGTTCTCCTATTACTGGCCATTGGCTGGAATAAAAGAATGTTAGGGGTAACACATAAAGGGAAATCCAAAGACAAAAGTTGATGACTTATAAATAAACTTTAATCTCTTTAACATATGAGTATATAGGATTCAATCCAGGCTTTTCATGATCTTCCTTCTAACATATATTCTTAGGAGCATTTTTCCCTTAATAAGGGTTCATACTAAGATTGTGAATTTATCAAATCATATCCCCCGGGAGTGTCGTAACCAAGAGTGCAGCAAGGCCCGTTGTCGTGCACCAGTTCCCGTTCGAGTCTAGCTCAAAGCGGTGTTTTCGGGTTTTACCCCTAGGATACATCTGTGCCAGAGCCGCCTCTACCTGCTCGTATCCAGACAGGGATGTATTTTTTTGATAAACCACTTACATAGTATTTACCAAAACTTAGGGATGCTTTTATTATACTTAGTCTTGTATCTAAGGCTTTACTAGGGTTTCCTAATCCCAAAAATAACTAAACCTATCCTCTGATACCAACTATGACAACCCTGCTTTTTATTGCAACTTAAACATGCTTTATTACATAAAACTTCACTTGATACAACAAAGAAGATCGAGATTTTTAGTGTCTTTGGGGCTTAGGATCATTACATAAAAACTTTAAACTTAAAATACAACATCTTTATTGAAAACTTCCTTTACATGACCACTACATTCCTTCGTACTTAGCATTGCATGGGATAACCTGGGGACATGTATAAGAAAAGGGTGAGCTATAAAACCCAGTAAGGGAGCACACAAAGAATAAAATGAGGAGTAAAATACATGTTAGGAAATAGGCATATCATTAGAGCATAAGAGATACATGAACATAAAAGCATGATAAAGCATGATAATCATAACATGGAAATGTGGAAACAACACTTAACATTGAATTAGCATGAGCCAAGGCTCATTGCACATGGAGCATGAGTAAACCCTCATTGCACATGAAGCACGAGTAAACCCTCTTTGCACTTTAATTAGCATGATTAAAAACTCATTGCACATGACGTATCATGATACAATACTTTACCCAATGCATTGGAGCGCTATAAAGGGCGCACCCTTCTTAAACATTTTATTTCATGCATAAGTGTGCCACATGGATCATAAAACATGGATTCATAAAACATAATCATTTCTTCCAAGATAAAGGAATGTGGAATTAATACATGAAAATTTATAATCAATATGTAAATGTGCATAAATGTTAATACCATTGATGGAGAAATGGGCATGGTATTCACTACACAAAGACATTGGCTTAGAAAATCGGTGTGATTTCAGCAGCGTAACGGCGTGACATAAGAATTCATAAAAAATGTTGATGAGAGAGAAAGGGGTTACTCATCATATTTACATGTAATGGACAGTATGTAGATCATATATATACATGTCCCAACAATACAAATGGAATTTAGATTCATGATACAAAAGTATTTCTTGAATGTAAAAGAAGAGAGAGAAGTTCCTTTCGGAATTTCGACATAGTAACGGGTGTACATGGGAGGCATTTAATGAGAGAGAAAGGGTTATCCCATCATTCAAACAATAAGAGGACAGTATGGGGGTGGTGCAAAACCATATCCCAGCATTCATAATTGAAATAAAAAGGGCAATACAACTTAAAGAAAATTGACAAAAAATGAGAAAGGAAGAAAAACCCTTACTTGGAAGTGTGCTTCCAAAGGCTAGAGAGAGGCTTGTGAGAGGCTTATTGGGAGCTTGGGGCACGTTGGGAGGATTCTAGAGAGAGTAGGGCAGAGGTTGGACGAACTTCAAGGGCTTTGAGTGAGGAGGAAGTGGGAGCTTGGGTGGGTTTATATAGGAAAGGTGAGAGAATTCTTTATTATTTAGGTTTGGGACCCCTTATATTAAAATAATCCAAACCACAAACCATCCCATGGTATTTGCCCATGGTTTCTGGAAAAGGAAAGAGGAAAACAATCTTTTACAAGGCCAAGGTCCGAACTTATTAAAAAATTTGGGTTGCTTATGTGGAGGTGAGTCACACTCCCATGGAAATTAATTTAAAAAAGAAAAGTGTTGAATAAGTCTTGAGGGCTCCATTAATGCTTTGAAAAGTGAGTCAAACAAACCCAAAACCTCATTATTTTAATGATAAAACATATATTGGCCGAACATAAGGATTATGGTATTTTATTACATCACCATTGAGTAATTATGATGTCATAAAACACATTATATATTTAAATGGTATTTAATTTTTACCCAAAAATTTGACTGTCTCAGAAAATTATGAAAAATTCACTGTTGTATAATTTCGACGTCCTGATTCCAAAAATAATATTTATTTTATCTAAATAATTTTCTCAATATGCGAATTTTCATTTTTAAAATAAAAAAAATCACGGGTTTTGACAGAAATGGCTTTCAAACCTTAATAAAAATTTTAATTGCATTCATAAAATTATAAGATCATTTATATTTAATAAAAATTAATGTAATATTAATAATAATATTTTATTAAAATATTATTTAATTCAAAAAATCCTTTAATTTAATAAAATATAATTCTTAATTAAATAATAACTAAAAACACCATATGTACTTTAAAAACTAATTACAATGTATCAAAAATGACTAGAAATTATATTCATTATTATATACAAAAGTAATGTGCATGAACATGATACTACTTATTTGTTACATAACCCCTTAAAATAGCCGCATAAGACCTAAGGGTAAGGTGTGCGATGGTGACAGACTCTTGGGGCGGCTTGGATAACATCGCTCGAGTGGTAATTTCAATCAACTTCCACTTTTCCCGTAGACGATCACGTTCGAGCTTGACTTGATGAATCTTAGCTTGGGCTTGGTCAAGGGTAAAGCCCAAAGATGCCACCTCTTTTCTGAGCTCCGACAAATGGGCTTCGTAAGGGGAAATTCTACTGGATGAGGCCATCGCTTCCTTTGTCTGAGTAGAAAATTGGTTCGTTAAAGCCTTATATTTAAACTACCCAGATGATCACTGATCAACAGCTATAAAAGTAACGGTCACAAATCTTAACATAAAACTAAAGAATTTGACATCTTATAAAAAAAATTTCATAAACAAACATTTAACTGGATCAAGAGGGATTTTCCATTAATGAAACTTTGGGTCGTTACACAAATCACCAAAAATGAAACTTTTAGTTCCTCCTGTAGTGTTACCTCTAATACCATTCATGGTGCCTTCTATGGTACCTGTTTTGGCTTATCTTATTAGGGTCCCTCATTATATGTTCAGGGATCATCTCCTTAGGTTTATAGAGTTGGTTCAGAATGTTCCCAGACCTGCCTCATATATGAAAGAGATTACAAGGGACTTTCTATAGAATCACCCTCCAACCTTATTGGGGAGTGCAAGTATACATTCTGCAGAGTCATGGATTAAATACATGAAGTCTATATTTGACCATCTAGAGATGCTTCCAGAGCGGAGGTTCTAACAAAGAGTTCACATGCTTCATGACTCTGCCAAGAATTGGTGCAATGTTAAGTCTTAGGCAGGGCACACCAGAGACATTTTTTTGGAATACTTCCAAATATATATCATCGACCACTTATTTACAAAAACCCTGAGAGACGATCATGCTAGTAAATTATTACATCTTCAGCAAGTCTCTATGAAATTGTTAGAGTATTAAACTCATTTCAGAGATATTTAGTGTTTTTCTCCATCTATGCCCAATGATAAACATAAAACTATGAGATGCTTTGAGGCTGAACTCTGATATACCTTTCACTCATAGGTGAATTTCTTTTTATTGATCACTATTACAGATTTCATGAAAAGGACCCAATTTTAGAATGAAATATCAAGGAAGCTACACTTGTGAGCCATGGAGGTTCAGTTATGAGATAGGGTGATAGTTCTTCATTTAATAAGAAGCCCCATTTTGAAAGTTCACATTGAGTAAATCCTAGCTAAGTAGAATATTTTGATAATACTGTCACATGTTATCAGTTTTTCCAATTTTTCCATAAAATCATTTGTGCACAAGATTCCTGGTTGAGTGTCGAGCTTGTGGCATGATGGATCGCCTTCAAAATTTCTGCCATTTTTTCTCACTAGCATCTAGTGTCAGAGGATCCATACCAACACCTCTTTTAGGTATGAGATCAAGGACTCCGTAGTAGGGTGGATGTTTTTTTCCATTGGATTATTAGGTCAAGGTAATGGTGGAGACCATGGTTAAGGAAATCATGTCCCAGACTATAAGTGTCTACAGAGCATACCTACTTAGGCCAGTCAAGCAGCATCTCATGGCCATAGGTTAGGACTTCTGTATGATGTGTATCTAACACCAATGGAGAATATTGAAAGAACATATACTGTTTTAGATAATATTCTAAGAGAATATATTATAGTTTCTTCCCTTCTTTATACAGTATCATCAAATTTCTTCTTATATGTAATTATTGTGGAAAGCCTTGGTTATAAAATCTAGTACCTTTGTGGCATCATGTCTCTCAACCTTCCTCTAGGAGTTTGGACAGAGGGAATATTCCAATGCCAAGAGTCACCCCTTTCAATATTTTCAAACCATTTCCTTTGGAATTTTTATATTCTCAAAATGTATGGCATAAAATTCATTCTTAATATGTGCTTTCTCACTTTATATCAAGGCCATGTAGATTTCTATTACCATCAAATGTCCTTCACAACCCATAAGGGTGACACATATATACAAAACCAATAATGGGAGATGCAGGCCGATCGATCTAGATTTAAAAGTGTAGGATGGGGAAGAGTGATAACACAATTATCAAGTATCTTCATCAGTTGTTAGGGAACACAAGTAGTGTACTTTATATCTATTTTGGATAGTTTCATTGATGTTTTCCCAGAAAATTTCTCTAAAGTACCTCCCATTATTAATTTCGAGTTCAATATCAAGCTAGATCTAGGTGTTGCACTAGTGTCTATTCCTCATTATAGGTTGAAAACTACAGAACTACATGAACTCAAAAAGAATCTTGAAGACCTAGAGACTAAGGGTATTATTAGACATAGAACATCACAGTGTGGTTCACTAGTTCTTTTATCCAGCAAGGTGGATGGTAACCTTATATTGTAAGTGGATTAATTTCACCTCAACCAGCTTAATAAATTAATCAATATCCTTTTCCTTGTACAGAAGACCTCTTTGACCATCTCAAAGGAGAAACTATTTTCTAAAATATTGATATGAGTTCGGGGTATCACCATGTGTGTGTGTGACCATCTGACATACTGTATATTACATTTTATAGTAGGTATGGCTTGTAAAAGTATCTGGTTACCAATTTGGTCTCATGAATGTGCTGAAAATCTGCATGGATCTGATGAATTGGGGTTTTCACGCATATATTGATTCCTTTGTGGTAGTTTTTATTGACACCATATTGGTGTATTTTCATTCCAAACACCACCATGAAACCCATATTGAGATCATGATGTGTAAAATGATAGAGTACAAACTATATGAAAATCCTAGAAAATTCAACTCCTTGATTGATATGGTTAACTTCTCGAGTTGTATAATATCTTAGGTAGAAATTTCAGTCATCCTAGAAAAGTTGAATGATATAGTTTCATAGGATCATCCCAAAAAAAATTTCGATATAGACAGTTTCATAGGTATTATTGGCTATTACATTCATTTCATCCAAGATTTCCTCTTCTTAGTAGTGCCTCTTAGGACCCTAACAATGAAGGGTGTGCAGTTTATCTGGTCAGAAGATTGCAAAAAATATTTTAATTAGTTAATGGGAAGATTAACCTTATCTATGATCCAGATTTTTTCTGAGCCTGGTAGAAGCTATACATTTTACTATGATTCTTTAGAAATTATAATGGGTGAAGTTTTTATTCAGGGTGATTGAGTCATGTCTTATGGATCTCAAAAGTTGAGACCTCATAAGAAGAACTATCCTACAAATGACCTTCAGTTAGCAGTCGTGGTTTATGATTTATTTTTCTAGAGACACTACTTATTGGGTGATAGGTTCATTGTTTACATGAATAAAAAAAGCTCAACTATATCTCCACGCAGTGAGCCTTGAATTTAATGCATCATAGGTGGGTTTAATACCATCATTCATTCGACTTTAAAATTTATTATACCCCTGGTAAGGGAAATGATATCGCTGAAACTTTTGGCCCCAAGATGGAGACACAAGCCATCCAGGAAACCAGGAGTGAGTGGAATATAATGGTTTAATTTTCCAAGATTCATCTAGAGGTTCAAGAACAGTGTGAGCAACAAGTTTTAATAGCTATTTCAGTGATATCCTCTCTTATGGAGTGAGTATGTATGAGAAAATTTTCTGATCTGATGGGGATCATTTGGAGGGAAAGCATCATAGGAGATAACCATCTTTCTGGTTGGATTGTTTATGGTTGTGAAACTCTTCTTTAATGAGACCGTCAATGGGTAGCTTCTAATATTTAGGAAGAAATGATAAAGGAATAACATACATTAGTTTGGGATGTTCATCCTAGACATACCATGATTCACAAAGACATGTTTTCTTAGTACTGGTGGCCAGGTATAAAGAGTTAGATTGCAAGTTTCATCACTCAGTGCTCTACCTGTCAATAGGTGAAGGCTGGGCACCAATGACCTTATAAACTTCCTAAAACCTCTATTAATTATTGAGTGAAAATGGAATGATATCACCATAAATTTAATTATAGTATTTCCATGATCTACTCATGGATGTGATGTAGTATTAGTGACTATTGATAGATTGAACAAATTCATGCCCTTATTGGTTATTTAGGATACCTTTTCAATTATTTAGTTGGGAAGGTTTTATATTTGGGAGAAAGTTTGACTTCATGGAGTACCTCATTCAATTGTCTCAAATATAGATTCCCACTTTACATCACGGTACTTGAAAGAGATGTATAAAGTGATGGGTTTATAGGCACTCTTGAGTACTGCATATTACCCTCAGACAAATTGGTAGCCTGAGCCGACCATACACGTGTTATAGGATATGCTACGGGCTTATATCACTGATTTTTTATGTCTCTAGGAGAAAAATATTCCTATGGTTGAGTTTACCTATAATAACATATTTTATGTGACAATTAAAATGGCTCCATATGAGTCCCTCTATGGTAGACCATGTCGTTCACCTTTATGCTAGATCGAACTAGGTGAGGCAGCTCTATTGGATCCTCATCTCATTCTGGAGACATCTGAGAAAGTTCAGTTGATTCAATAGCGTATTAGTATAGCTCAGTCTAGGACGAAATATTATACCAATCATTGTTGCCTACCTCCCATGTTTGTGGTCGGACATCGAGTCTTTATGCATGTTTTTCCAATGTAGGGTCACATGCAGATCATAAGACATGAGATGTTATCACCATGATACATCCAACCATTCGAGATAGTGGAGAGAGTTTGGATAGTAGCCTATTGTTCACTATTACCTAAAAGGAACTATACCATGCATGATGTATTCCATGTATCTTAGCATTGATAGAATCATGCAAACCCGTCTCATTTATTTGACCTTGATGACATCGAGCTCTAAGAGGATGCATATTTTGGGGAGCGTCTGATATGTATCATCGACCATAGAAAAAAGGATATCTGATGTACTTCAGTTACATTGGTCTGGGTGTTATGGTAACATGAATGCATTCGGGATGAGACCTGGGAATGGGAGACTAATTTGGGTGCTCAATGGCCTAATATTTTCTCAAACGCCATTCCACTACACTTATAAGGAAAACTCGGGGACGAGTTGTCATAAGTAGGGTGGATTATAATGTCTTGGTAGTAATCAATGTATAGGCCATTTATCTTTTTAGTCCAAAACCATAAAGCAACATAGGGAGAAAGAATACACCCCCTTTTGTGGGTCCCAGACATATATTAAAAATAATTAAATAATTTATCAGCCATTATGTAAAATTTTATGTCATTCCCTAGTGCTGTGTTCTGGTTAATAATAATAAAAAAGTGTTAAAAATGAATAAAAATAATAATTATGAATTTAAAATAGTTAAAAAATTGAATAAAAATAAATAATAATAAAAACTATTCGAGAAATATTAAAAATAAATAAATTCTCATAAACAAATTTTTATTAATTCTTATCTTTCTTCCACCATTTTTATTTTAATTATTATCTTTATTTTAATTATTTAAATTTTATTTGTTTTACTTTTATTTTTTTGCTTTAATATTATTTATTTATTCATTTTTCATCTTTCTATATTCCTCCACCCCTCTCCTTGGTGAATCACGCCCCCTACTAGGTGGTGGACACCACCCTCCTTTCCCTTCAGATGCCTGTTGGAACCCCATTTATTCTCTGATTTTGGAATTTTCTGGTGCACTGTGAAGCTCTTGGTAAGTCTACCCTCATGAACCAAGAATTATACCATCTCAGTCTTTATCCGTTGCATGATCTTCTATCGAATATGTTCACCCAAAACTTGGGTTTTTTCTAAAATAGTCTTATTTCTTCCGTTTTAGGTCAAATCCATGATCACAATGGAACATAAGATCCTCTATGAGTACTAGGTAGGAAATCTACTATATTTACCCTAATTTTATTACATCTTTTATATCAGGCGATGTGGAAATCATTAGTTCCTACCAATGATACTTAAATTCATCCGTTATAATTTAATTAAATTTTTTGGATTAACTATTGCACTGTTATTTGAAATAAATTATTTTTTAAAATTGTTGCAACATCATAGACACACCTTTGGGTGTTCTGAAATATTTGTTCTATTATTTTTTATCCTAGAATAATCAAATTAATTAACTTTATGTGTTTTGTGATCCTTTTTTTCTTTAGATTTAATTAAATAAATTATTTTAGGGTAATTGGAGACCATAAACATTGGGTTTTTTTGGTTTATTATGCCTAAATATTTTTCCATGTTACAATTTTCTTATGTTCTGAATTATTCTAATTTTGCTGATAATTTTTTTTTAACTGTGACTTCTTTACTTGAATGATTAGTAAATAGCTATCTCATTATTTCTTAAATTGTTTTGTTGTAATTATAACTGTGTATTTTGTGATATCTTCTACTATGAAATATAATTAAATTTGGGGTAGTGAGACAATGTGGGTTCTATATAACAGACTATACAAGGACTCTCTATTCCTGACCGGTTAGATAATACGCCATGTAGGTGTTGTTTTAGGCTTTTCCAAACATGGGTTTCCCTAGGTTTCTAAATACTCATGAGTGATACTGGTTACCAAAGAGAAATTCAAGGATTTACCCATTGTAAATGTGGCCACTCCTTTCCTAGCGAGATACTTTACCCCTTATGTGTGATACCTAGACGAAATCAGGATAATGCCATGCCTCGAGCAATACATGGTTTTTCATAAGATGGCCTTAGACAAAATCGGTGGTATTGGATGAATTGATGGATATACCATAGCGATACCATTAATATGGACTCAAAATCCAACTATCAACACGAATATAATAATAATGATAATTTGTGGAAGGTTATTATTGAAGCTTCTTTGAGTTCCGTGTGAAGTGTGATGTCTTCTGGTGTTTTGAAGCACACTTTTCTAACACTTGAATTAGACACCAAGCTAATGAACAAGCTTGGGGGTATGTTCCTTTTTGTATGGATTTTTTATCTCAATCCTTTATATATATATTCATCTTGAGTGTTATAGGTACTTTCTTCAGATTCCCATCTCAGGATGAAGTATGTGGTAATGGATGGGTGTCATTGAGGACCTGGACTAAGTAATTCTTATTTTCTTTATGTCTATTTAATTGGTTGAATTTATCTTATATTTGAACATTTCTTTGGTTTATAACATGAATTGGAAATGTTTAGACACTGTGGGTGTCAGACTACTGGGATTTTATCTCACTCTCTACTCGGGGGGCTGTTTGGTACACGAGTAGACATTATGCTCACTCGTAGGGATAATCGGAAGCTTGCTGCTTCTGGTTCGTGAGTGTTTATTTCTACTTAGGATGGAGCTTGGGGGTAGAGTTCTTATATTTTGCTCGATATGTAGGTGTTTCAATTTTTTCATTTTCATTATAGCTTTTATTGCTTGTTTGTTTTCCTATTTTATAAACTCATACATTACAACAGACATCGTAGAATGACATCATTATGTACCTAGTTTATTTATTTTCTTCCTCACTTATTATTTATTTAGTTTGGGTTTTTTTCTTCTCATATAGTTTAGTTATTTATATTCTTCCAATATTTGTTTAAAACTGGTTCTATTCTATTTTATATTATCTATTATCTATGAGAGTTTAATCTTCCCCACATACATGTTAAAATATCCCTCGCTGAAAGTCGATAGCCACCACCATTCGAGAGGTTGTGCTTTAGGTTATGTGGCCAACCCGACTCGGAGCACCCTTCCAATGAGTTCTGAGTTGGGGATGCTACAATGAATCACAAACCATATGAATTAAAAAAATAATATCAATTCATTTTTATAGCTTGTATTTATTATCTAATAAGTCCCCTTATTATATAATATAAATGGGATGAAAATAAAATCATTTACTAAGATACATTTGATCTACAGAAATACCTTCACATTCAAACATTTTGTGTATTGAATCTTTACTACATGAATTTAAACTACAAGCTCAATATTTTCTTCCCTTGACTTTCAAATCTTGTATATTCTAAACACAATATAAAATATACATTCTTTATCACATATTTTTCAAAACCAAGGAATATATTTTCATAAAAAACATACCTAACATGGACATTTCATGTTGTTTCCTAAACCCCCTCGGGATTTTTGGATAATTGCATCATATAGAAATACTATTCCTCTTCCTAAAAACACAAGATTTAAATGTCCCAATACTCTATAAGAATAAACAATGTTTAAATATACAACTAAATTTTATTCTTCCTTTTAGAATATTTACCCAATTATAATATTTATACTATACTTTAGCAAATAAACATCATATTCCTGGTACATATGAACTATTAAAATTCTAAAATATAAGGTAAATATTCCATGATTTCAATCATATTTTTTTAGTATTTAATTAAATGAAATTTTATAAATTACATAACCAAAAAAAACTTATTGTCTTTTAAATATTATTATAAAATTAAACAAATCATAAACTATGTGTACTAAAAATTTCATATGATTCTATTAGACAATAATTGATTAAATTTTATACCGACAAAAAAATGATATAAATATTAGCCTTCTTATGATATTTTCATACACACGTGAAAAATTAAATTTATTAATGAAACAAATACTTTTCACTATTAGAATAATGAAAAAATGATTCTCTAATCATCATTTATTTTTTGACATCTGACCATTTTGAATTATTAAAATTTTCTAAAACATAAATTTGATATATATATATATATATATAAGAATTTTATAAATGTATAAAATATAATTATTTATTGGAACTTTTACTCTCATAGTTTACTTAACATATTTAACCATATTTGAAAATCATTTTAATACATGATCGTATTGATTATAAGAAACAAAATCACCTTAAATTATACATGTACCCAATCAAATTGATTTTAACAATAGAGAGTAATATATCTCTATTAATTATGAATATAATGACTTTGAAACCATAAATGAATAATTATATGATTTATAACAATATATACTCATTATTTGATCTATATCAAAAATAATATATTAAGGAAAGAATTGTTATGACACATATAATTTTCTTTAATAACATTTGTTAAATAACCATTGTTTATTAAAAAAAATTAATCAGTTAAATTTATTGAGGGTTTCTTAAATTAATATTTTCATTCTATTTATTAATACCAATGTTTATATTGATAATTATTACTATCTTCATCTACAATAGAATATCCTATTAGATGATTATCATGATGTATAAGCATTTACTATGGAATTATGTTAAATGCCCTCCCACTAAAATGATAACCCATTTATAGAAAATTATATGTATTAATGGGAAAATATCCATATTTTTAATGATGTAAATGAATTTATTCAAGTAAAAATTAAAGGATTATTATGATTGGTAATAATCACAGTCACTAAAATTGTAACTATTAGATATTTTAGTTGATAAATAATTACCCAATCCATCATATTGATTAACACAACTATATTCATCCAATACACAAAAACATAGTGTTTCTTAAAGTGTGTATCCTAAGAAAAGGTGAGGAATAAGGTAACGAAGAATAGTCAATTGAGGTTGATGTTCAGCTCAACCTACCCATTATGATAATCCATAGATACTTATATTTTTTTCTAAATAAATATAATATCTGGGTAATTAATAAATTCATAACAGCAATGGGTTGAATGATAGAGGACATGATAATTCCACTTTGGGAAGTATATAACACATTATATTTTTAAGGGGATCTAATATTCACATCATATCTCTAGTTTTTCTATTTTATAACTATATGATTCAGTTAATTCAGTTCGGAATTCTATTCCAACTAGAAAACCAATATGTTCAAACAATATTGATGTATAGATCTGTATATAACCCACATGTTTGTGTCACTCACTGAAAAATAGAATTCATGTATATTTATACATATCTGAATGCATAATATGTATAAGGTACATGATCTCTTTATGTAATGGTTTATAGGTATGTGACATTGATATTATTGACATGAGTAATACTAGTTAAATAGATAGACAACCTCATTCCCAATACTAGATGAAGAATGTTCCTTAAGATAAATAGGTAGTCTGAAACCATGTACCTTTCCTAGGGTACCCATTACTCAATTAATATTTCATTTCATAATAAATTAAATATGTAATTTACACAAATTTTATGTAATAACTTAATTAAAAATATTAATATCAACAAAAAATAGAGTTTGATGTACATGAAACACAATATTCACTTTAATCATGAGGATGAAATGTAGGTCTCTTCCCCATTACTACTTTATCTTTTAAACAAAATCATGCATCTCTGTAATATAAAAAATTTGAAATATTCAATAAAGGAGCTAATTAATTTTAAATAAATAAACTATTTAGTTATTTTAAAAATATATAACAATTTATGAACAATTCATATGCAGAGGAAATAATAAAAATTTAATAATAATAATTCATTCCATTATATATATTCCTTAAATATGGACATATAAATTTTATATTTGTTCTGATATTATCTCTTTTATATTCAACATTATATGGAATTTTATTTTAAATATGTTTTGTTTTATGAATTATAAATAAATATATAATCCAAATTTCAATTATGTAAACATTTTAAATAGTCTCAAGATATTATGCATAATTAATATTTAAACCATGATCATATCATTACACAGAACACCTTTGATGTGGGTTAAATAATAAAAAAATTATTCCACATTAATTTTTACAATTCACATTATTTTATTTTAGATAATTCAGAACTCTAATATTGAAAATTTATATTTTACCCTTTTATGGAATTTATAAATATCTACAAAATTTATATGTATTTTTTCAAAGTAATAACTTTTATATCAAAATCATAAGAAATGCTATATAATTTGATTAAATGATATTTAAAATATTTAGAATTAAGAATTCAGAATAAAATGGTTCCTAAATATTAATGTATTTAACTATAAACCTTTAATGATAAATTAATTAATTTATAAATTATTTATAAATTAAATATTCCAAAAATAATTTTTACCAAAATTTAAAAAAATTAAATAATTAAATTAGTAATTAAAAGTTTTATTTTTTAAAAACATTTATAATCACCCTCATAAAGAATCAAAATTATGCATGAGGTTAACCTCTTTAATAATTTTAATATAGAGGACACCATAATGAATACTCATTCATGTAAGGGTAGCCTGAGAGTTATCAATTACATAAAAGAAAAATATAAACTACCTTTATATAGGTTCATTTTGTAAAATATATCCTTTAAATACATGCCAATTCATAAAGGTACACATGGAATCATGTAATAGTATCTTGGGAAGAAACATATGTAGGACACTCTATATAATGTTACAATAGACTAACATATACATTGATTAGTATATGTAAGGGTATGATTCAATTATCTTTATGAAGAACACATCTATATAATGGTAATTAATTTTTGTACATAATTTTTGGAATTCCAATATGATATGATATATTTTATATTTCAATCATTTTCTAAAAATGATATCACAAATCAATGGAATGGGATGACTTAAATACATTTAAAGGGACCTAAACAAATCTCATAATTACTATTATATGTATATAAGTGAATAAATACATTTCTTGATGAAATCTAATACAAGAAAAACTAAAATTATATATAAATTAAAATGATGATTTTTTGTTGTAAATTAGTGTATCAAACTCTATAAATAATATAAAACATCTTCATCATTATCATCATATAGTCTAATAAGTCTAAAAAGGGATGGAAAAGGATATTCTCTATAAGTAGTGTATCCAAGGGCCAACTGGTTCACACATCTATTTTTGTGTGACTTCCCATCACCCATGATGGTCTAATTTATCATTATACAAAGGGGGAAAGCGAAATCGAGAATAATGGAAAATGTTTTTTAGTTAATAATCTATTAAAAAGATCATTCCATCACTTGTAAGTGGACATTTAATGTAATAAAGTACCCCCATTAATAGTAAATGTATTATCTAATGTGTTTAAATTGTATGAGTTAATGAATTCACCATTCATGAATCATATTCAATAATTCAACAAACTCTATTAATGTTAAAACTTTTATAAGAGATCATTAAGGACATATTTCGTGGTGTGTTGATAAGATGTATAACCAATACTTCAATCACAGGTAATATATAATAATTCAACATGTTTTTTAGGAAAATTACAATTTACATGAATCATATAATATATATATGTCATATATATATATATGGATTCAAATAATATATCACCATCTATAGACTATAATTTTGTTAGCTCAGCTATGTATGTTTTATATATATAGTTTGAAATGTCTTGGGTTTTCTCACTTGATATAGTTTTAGGTGGTAACCAAGTCATGGGAATTACTAATAATATTTTGTTATATGACTCAAATAAACTTTTTTTCTTAACACAATTCCAATTATAAGGGTCTATTATTTAATAATTGGAAGAAAAACTAATTCTTTAAGGATATATACTAGAGAAAAAAATTCAATATTTACATTACCATTTTTATGAGCGAATAATATATATGAATATTTCCTATAAGTAATTAGATGATGATTGGCCATAATATCTCCATTCTATTAAACCACTTTTCTATTTTATCAACACCATATAATATATTTTTTATACTCCTTAATTTAAAATTCATACATCATGATTCATAAAAAACAATTCTTGATTTCTAATACATATACACTTTAATCATCCAATATTATTATTAAATGATTTATTAAGCTTCATTATATTTCCTCTAAACATGGGATGTATGATAAAATTGAGGTTGATGAAGCTTAATAAATGATTCTAATTTCATATTTAATGAATTTGGTATTAATTAAAAATATAATTAAGCTTAAGAAATATTTTATAAATAATGATGGATGATTAAAGTGTATATGTATTGGAAATCAAGAATTGTTTTTTATGAATCATTCAGTATGAATTTTAAATTAAGGAGTATAAAAACTATATTATATGGTGTTGATAAAATAGAAAAATGGTTTAATAGGAAGGAGATATTTTGGTTAAGTGACATGTACCCTTAATGTGTTCTTGATGATGAGAAAATTCATATTTCTATTGGATAAAGAGATGATTATGGATAAAAACATTAGGTAGTAATAATTACCATTTAAATGAATATTGATTTTTTGAAAAAGATGTATGTGGTAAAATTGATGATGTTTAAAACACTTTTTTGGATTTAAGGAATATATTTTATAATTTTTTGATTAAGAAAGAATGTATTATTTTCCTAAGTTTTAATTTGGGGTATTACCATGTTTCAAGAGAATACATGATGAATGTATTTACATGATTTTTATGTGACAAATAAGTGCTATGTTAAAAAATATGGGGGGTAAATGCTATGTTGTTTTTATTTTGAAATTTTAGTTACCTTTTTTATAATGTTTTGTACTTTATTATTTTGGAATGGTTATGTAATAAACCATTTGTGTAGTGGTTTTTTAACTTCAGATGAGGTTTTATAGATTAAATTATTTACTTTATATAAGATAATTTATGAATATTGAATAACATGTGTTAAGAATATAGTTTCGATGAAGACAGATGTAATGATTTATCATTCTATTTATGGACCTCATGATCTGCAAATACTCTTAGCATAGCAAAATAACCTTTATTTATTAAAATGAGAGATGAGGGGGAAATTGATCAAGGAACAAAAAACAGTGAAATTGTTATGAAATTAAGTATGTATAACTTCTGATGAAAATTCATCAACATTAGTAAAATAGTTTTCAAATAAAATATTGTCACGTTGTCATCATTTTTCATGATATCAATGATTTGTAAACCCTCATTGGTTTATGGATTTGTTATCATTAAATTTATCTATAAACACGTTATCTATAATTATTTTTCAGAACCTGATTGTTAGTTTTTTCAACCATGTCCATGTTTTAACATCACACCTATGTTATCCTATGTGGGAAACTATTTTTGAGTTACTTTAGGTAACTATTATATTTCCGAAATACTTTCTTGATTGGATTTTTAATTTTTAATTTTTACGATGTAGGTTTTTATAAATTTAACATTGAAGTATTAAACCATTAATGAACACGATAGTTTTAAGGGGTAAATTCATTTCAAAGTGGGGTATAATGTAACCCGTTGTGATTTTGTGAATTATTTTTTTTCAATTAATTTAAAATTCATGATGATTTTCCTCTCCTGAAACTCTAAATATATGTTTTGTTATATGAATGAACTATGTTTGGCTTCAATTCTATGAAACACCTTGTTAATATTTCACTACACAAAACACATAGATTGGATTTAAATAAACATTAAACTATGTTTGGCTTCAGTTACACAAAATAAAGAGTCTCCTTGATACTTTCTGTTACACAAGGCTATGTTTTACCCAACAAAGAAATACTATAAATATTGTTATTAACATATTATTCCAGTTACCACCTATCCATTAGAATTGATGTTAATAATAGGAGTATATAATGTGTAAATATATTATTTACACACAAATATAAAATGATTCCGATGGTAATCAATTAGTTATAGATGAAATAAGGAATTATTTGAAAATAAATAAATTCATTTTCTATGAAAATGATTTCTCTTTGTAAAAAGACCATTTTAACTCAATAAATTAAAAAACATTTCTGATTAATTCCTTTAATAAAATTTTTATGATATATATTCAATATAATTTTTTTACACTCATCCAATAGATTTAATATGTATAAGATAAAAATAATACAAATTACATTAATAAAAAGAGGTATTTTTCAAAAAGTTAATTTTACCACCTTTTAATGGAGAACCTATTTTAAATATATTTTTTTCACTTTTATAAATTCCATTTGAAAAAATAATTTTATTTTTAGAAATATTAATATCAAAATTTTCTTTTTTTTACTTTTGTGTATCTTTCGGAGAAGTTTTATTTTTTGATGAAAAGTAAAAAATATTGAATTTTAATTGAAAATAAATATTTTCATATAATTTATTAATATAGTAAAATTATATATTAAATTGTTTTTAAAGTATATTTAAATAAATTACTAATATATTTATAAAATTTAGGCTATTAGAATCAATTTAAAATTGATATTTGATATAAAAACATTTCTAAATTATTAACATTTTCACATTCAAAACTCCATGTTTCGTCCTGTCTGTAAGATTTTTTTTAATTAATTTCTTATAAATATGTGATTATAATTTGTTAAAATGGAATCCATTTTTTAAATATGAATAATTTTTATTTTCTGAAATTTATGAATGGTTTTTGGACCAAAAATTTTACTGTAGCTATTTAAAAATAATTACACAGATTAAGGTAAAAAAGAGTTAACTTAGTGGTTAGACATTATCTTAAGGGAAATCATATAAAAATCCATTTTCTATCCATATATCGACCTTATAATAAATTTCATCTAAAATGAACTATTATTGGAGGCACATTATATAAGATAGACTTTTGAATAGTGTTTACTTTTTTATATTTACATAAATGTCACTCCTTCTCCACTATAAATGGGCACTCACCCCCATAAATTATTCACACATCTCAAGAACTTTGTCTCATAGAAAACCATCACAAATAAGCTCCCAAATTCCCTCCTATAATCCTATAATTTGCACATTTCGATTAAAGAAAACCAATTTTGTCCTTTGGTGAAAACCAATTGGCATTACCCAAAGAAGAGGCAACAACCTTCAACAAAAACTTTTGTTTTATTTCCTTTTCCTCCACATATATTATTATTATATGAAAATTATATAATAACCACATTGCAATAAATATAATTAGATTTTTTATGTTAACATTTGAACCTACAATCACACACACTTTCATTAAACGAGATTCAAAATTATCGTTCATGTGTATGGTAGACTATCTCTTTACAGATTGATGTCGTTCGTTCTTCCATTTCCACATTCAAGGTTGGGTATATTGATATAATTTAAATTTTTATATGAAATATATTATATTTATATGTATTTATTATTCTTTTTTTATTATATAACACATACATTTATACTCTCTATTTTTTTTAAATACGATAACTTTGTTTGTGGACGGGTGGACTGCCTCCTCCTCAAAGCTATGTGATTTATTAACACTTTAATTGAATGTAATAAAGATCAATTTAGTTAATGTATATGATATATATAAAATAATAATTATAATTTAATAATATATATATATATAAACACAAACACACGGACTTATTTCATTTACATTAATTATTTCAATACGATAAGAAAATTGAAACATCGTTCATGCGTGCGAACGACCTACCATCTACATAAACGACGTATTCCATTTGACATATATATAATTTATAGATTATTATTAATATATTTATACTGAATATATTTTATATTTTAATCATGTTTTAATTTATAGAAATACTAAATCATTATTTGAGTAATATGATCACAAATAAAATGTCAAAAAATATACAATAAACAAATTGGTTATTACCTAAAATGTAACATTAACATGAAATAGTTTTTAAAAAAGTAATTTAAAGTAATAATAAAATCATAAAATTTATGATATATAATTTTATGGTTATTTGGTATATTTATAATAAACATATAATTATTATACAGGAGTTTTGAATATGCATGATTAATGTAAAGACTTATTTTAACTATTTTCTCATCTCACTTTTATTTATGTGAGATAAAACATATATTTCACCAATTAAAACTTTTTTTATGTTGAATATATTTCCATGGTTTTTATATCATTAATTTAATTTATTTAATTATTTTAAAAGTATCAATTGATGTTATTCTTTCCCTGATCTCAAGATTCAAATGTTACTCATGTTGTAATGAGATTTCTAGTATCATATTTAATGTAGTGAGACTTTTTCCTTATTCACCACTAATTTTTTTTGTGGTGTATATAATATCAATTAATTTATTCTATGATCCTTATCATTAAATTTTTGATTAATTATAAATCCCTTTTATGATATCTATTTCGTGGGGTGTTTCGGTTTAAAAGTAACCAAATCAGTAATGTAATTTTGTCTCAATTAGCCTTCTTTGAGACTCATGACATGTTATACACCTAAATTACTCCATATGTGTATATAATGACGGTAAAAATGTTATGTCATGAATATAATTCTTATCATGATATTTCAATAATATGTTAATTTTATTCTTTCATGGGGATTAGGATTCACTGTTTCCAAAGTGGTAACTATTTATTGCTATAATCTCATCATTTTTCAAGAGGGTTTATGATTATGATTCCACTGAAGAAATACTATGATCCATTAATCATGAAATATATTTAATTTTATTATAATAATTTTATTACTAAAATATTTAATTAATGAAACAATTTTCTTCTCTTTGATACTTAATATAATTAATATATTGTTCTTGATAAAATATGACCTTATCTATTTCTTTGATTGGAAACACATTTTGTTTCCAAATCATATTTTATAAAAATGTATTAAAAAAAATAATAGTTAAATACAATATTTATAATATATTTTTACAAATTTATAACCATTTTAAAAAAATATTTTTAAAACTTAATCTTCTTATTGTTTTATAATCGAGGAACTTTTCTAAAAATTTACGATGCAAAAGGAATGTTCAGTAGGTACAGATTTATTTTCCATCTTGACCATAATATATTTTAGTATTCCTTTTAATGTTTACAGGATTTTGTTTTGAAATTTTTTTTCATAATATTTTGTAAATTCATTTTTGTGAAAATTGTTTTGAATGAAAAATGTTTTCAAAAAAACAATTATGATAAAAAATTGTTTTAAATGATTTTAAAGAATTACTTTATATGTTTTTAAAGATAATTTGAATGAAAAAAGTCTTTAAAAAAATTTATATTTTTAAACAGAGTTTTTAGTTATTTTCAAAACATAATTTATATTATATTAAAAGGTTTTTTCATAAAAAATGATTTGAATGACTTCAATTCTTATTTTATATGTTTTTTAATCTATTTTCAAAGAAAAAATCTTTAAAAAATCATTCTGAAAGAAAAATATTTTTTCCAAAAAAAATGTTATTTTCATTAAGAAATGTTTAATGGGTTTTAATGGAATAAATAATTATTTTTTTGAATGTTTTTATCAAGAAAATGTTTTTAAAATGTTTTATATTTTTATTTATTTTTTAAATAAATGTTATTTACCTTAATAAATTCTCCATGTGATCTTTAAAAATACTTTTCCATCCAAGATTATATGCTATGATATAGTTTATTCCTTCTTACTAAGTTTTTTTTTTGAAAAATTGCTAGAGTTAAAAATATATGTTATATTTAGTGGTTTATTTCACTCTTCAATCCATATTCCCTTTATTAATCATTTTTATATTTTGGATATAGTTTTATTAATGACAATATTACACACTTCATATTCATAACCACTTAATTTAAAAACTACTTCCTCACTTTTTTTCAATATCTCTTTACATCAATGGAAATTTCACCATTTTCCTCTTTCTTGAATGCTATAATTTTTTTAGTATTTAGAAAAAGATAATTTTTTTTAAATTATCTAGTGTAAAATCCTCTCTCTTTTCCAGGATTGATTTTTTATATATTCAATAAAGAAAATTATGCCTCCAATTTTTTACAATAATTTCTCTTCATGATTCTCATAATATACATTAAGTTTCCTTGTAATGACATTGATCATTCTAATATATTCATAAATGATCTCACCATTACTTATATTTATTAACTCAAAATGGCTCTTTCAAACATGAATATTTGAATTCTTTTATATACATTTCATTTCGATAATATTCTCTATTTTTACCCAATGTAATTTATAGTTTGGAGACTAATAATCATTGTGTAAAACTTATATGACAGATACATGATGGTTGAATATTGAGAAATATTTTCAAAATCCATATAGTTCTTATCATATCAGGTCCTAACTACTCATTTAGTAATGGGTGGAAACCCCACTACATTAATATCTCTTAATTCATGGATGAGTGATGTAAATATTGTTGCATCATATTACTATATTTGTGATAGTTATTACCATTGAGTGTGGTTAAACATTTATAGATGGAGTAATTAATATTAACCATGTTTGAAAATTATTTTTAAAAAATTATAGGGAATAACCCTCAGGTACTATTTAATATAACCAAGCAAGATGGACCACTAAGTTGGGGGGGTTCTCTGGAGATATTTTACAATTTAACCCATTTTAAATTAATCTTTTTAAAACTATTAAAGTTACCAAAAAAATATATAATTAATATCAACCTCACTTCATTTGTAGTATTAAAGTGGTGATATCAACAAAAGAATATTTACTTGGTTTGACTAGAATATTAAACTCAAGGTAACATTGGTCAGACCCCCCAATATAAATTCTCCATTATAAAAAATGTGTATACCACTCTAGAAATTCCCAATCTGATAATTATAGTATACCACTCTGTTCATCCACATTTATAGACTATTTTGAGATATAATTCTCTTCTAAGATAAATTTACTATACTAAAAGATCTTCTTCATTTCCTTGGTTTATTTTTAATCAAATAGAAATATTATATTTCTCTATGACTAGATAGATTATTATGTATTCATTTGTACTTCCTCTATATCTTCATCAAAACTATACTTGAAATTCCTCAATAGTTTTAGAATGATCCTAGTCTTCTCCGTCATCAAATAATTATGTATATCTCTTCTAGTGGATCTTGGATTTTAATTATCTCATTCTAAAATAATAGAAGTTATAAAACTCATTAAATTTTCTGAATATACTCTAAAGTAGTACAATATTCTTCATCATTGGTTGCAAGAATATGTATATTTCCAGCGTATAAATTTATTAAAATCATTTAAAATAATAATAAAACAACTGTAACAGTTTGAATTAAATCCTATAAGATTCATATCATGTATCCCTTGATTCCAAAAACATTAAGAGAGTCTCCCATGATTTACAGTAGAATCCAATGAATTATTCATAATAACTACATGTAACCACATGAAATTATTTTTCTTTTAATTCAAGATATTTTGTCTCAAATTAATACCTCATTTGAATCTCATCTGGAATAAAATATTTTATTTTATTCTTCCATTACTTCCATTATTCATTTTGTAATAACGAAATCCTCTTTTGACACTCAAAGAACAAGATATTATTATTTATTCCATTATATTACTCCAATATCATGACAATTTATCCTTAATTATCAATTATTGTTCACATTGGATCCATGAATCAAACCCATGAAATCTATGTGAGATTAATCAGTAAATGATCATCTCGGGATGAGTTTTAAACATTTTGAATATTTATTTATTCTTATTATAAAATTACATGAATACCTGTAACAAAAAATTCATGTATCATTATTTTGAGGCCATCGATGATTGAATGAAGCATCATCATGGTAATTAATTTTCATAGATATCTTCCTTTTAGGGAATATTCATGATTTTAAATTACATAGAAAATATTCTTTGTCCGTACTTACTTATTCATCTACAAAACATGTGGTATCTTCTATGAATTTTTCATGCTCAATCATTGATGTTTCTCTATGGTAATTCATGTATATGTGTGTCTCCATAGTCTCTCATACTGTGAAGCATTTCCATGGAAAATCTATTCCATTACATTGTTTCTTTACCCTTCATGCGGTACAACCTCATTGTTCATTCACACTAACCCTTTATGTGGTCTCAAAATTTCAATGTGTAGTCTCTAAAACCCTTCATGCATTCAAACACACCAGGCATGATTGTACACATTCAAAATAAGGTCACTCAATCCCTTAATGTTGTTTCACTCACATTAATGTTTAGTCGTTTATACCTTCACATAGCCACACCATTCCAACATGTGGTTGCACCATTTCATCAGGTTTTCCTTAGAAAACTTTACTCAATTTAAATTTTCACACAAAAAATCATGTCACAAAGTATTTGAGTTAGTCATGCTGCTGATTCAATTAAGTTGTGTGGTTTATGCAACATATTTGATATTAATCTCAATGTGATCCTTGGAAATCTCAATCACATATCAAAAACCTAACAAGGATCCTTCACACCCAACACTTTTCATCCATTACATTATGGATCAACCCTACAATAGTTATATATACATGTATAAATGATCAATCATGACATCCAATTCCATTTTATGATTCTATAATAATCACACAAGAAACATCAAATCTTTTGCAGTCACCAAACAATTATTAAATCATTGAAAAAAGAAACAATTACATTGGCTCATTAATATATTTAGAAGGGGTGTTACAGCCTACTAGCACTACTGCATTATAATTTTTCCACTTTGGGGTCTGAACTATATAGTTTTTTTTCATGGTAATCCCAACCTTACAAATAAATTATATTTTTTGGTGATTTATATTGACCAATTAATTTCATTTGAAACACACCATGTACCATTTGGAGATCATGTCTTATTTAAATTACCATAAAAACAACGCGGTTATCACCAATCCCAAATCCAAGGGGCTCTTTAACTATCAATTTTTATAACAATATTTGCCTTAGTATCATGTGGGATTCGAATCTTTACTCAAAATTTTATACCATATTAATAAGGGTTGGAACCACTCCCCATTGGCAAGAAATATCATTTTTTACACTTTAGGATCCACCAAAAATGTTTTTACAATGTATTCCATTCATCTATAAAAGGCCTCATTTTATGGGAATATTAGACGTGACTAACTAATAACATCAAAAATAGCCCCTCTCCTTATCTGAGACTCTAATATTGCTAGATTTTCTTACCCAAGATCATATTGGTTTTTACCTATCATGAATTTGAGGGGAGATATGAACAACCATGCGTGAAATATAACTTATATTAGTTAAATCCATCACATTAAATAAGTAATAATCTTCATCAATTCATTAGAGTTTCTTTTATTCAATAACACATCATCACCTCTTACACGTAACATAGTAGTTAAATTCATCATCACGAAGGAGTAAACATTTAGTTAAATCTATCATCTTCTTAGGGTGTCTTGTTAATTTACTCTATAATCTCATTCGAGTAAAAAATTAGATAACACTATCATCTTTTTGGGGTATCAAATCAGTTTAACTCGATCATCTTTTGAGAGTAATAAACTTTTTGTACATTTAATCATATGAGTAGTATTTTTTTAACTACATCATCATTACCCAATGATTTATAGGGCTATATAATATTCAGACCACCCATAAAATAGTTAATACCATATAAGTATAATTTTAAAAAACATGTTTAATAAAAATATTCTCATCACATAATCATAAGTCATCATGAGAATGGAGTTCAATGGTATTGTAATGTCATTCATTATTTTGTTATAACTTAATTTATCCATGGGAAATAAATATAATTCTTGATATCATCCTATAATATTCATCATTAAATGTCATCCAAATATTTGGATGAAATTTTATTCCCATATTTTTAATTAAATTTATCAATTCATAAAGGATTTAGACATAGGCAAACAATCACTTTTATATAATCATTTAAAAAATGAATTAAAATCAAGGGAATAAATTCAATATAATTTGTTAAATTTTTAAAACAAATTTCTCTGAATAAATTTTAATATATTTTTATTCAATAATACTTTTAAATATATAATGGAATCATAGTTAATAATTAAATACATGATGATAGGAAAATATACTCATTTTGTAAATGTAAAATGAAAACAAACCATTATATGTTTTGTAAAAATTAAAATGTGAGTCATTTTTAAATCCTTAGAAAAGGAAATTTTTCTTTTCAAAAAATTAAAATATTCCAATTTATTGATATTTTATTATCTAAATAAATTAATTATATAAAAAAAATCTATAAAATAATTTTTAATAGAGAGACTTGGAGGAAAGTCATCCTTGACCAAAATAGAAGAAATAATATTGGGTTTTCCTAAAACATGGTCTATAATTTTATTCACAACAGTTATTAAAATTGAATTATTTACATAAAATTAAAATAATAAACATAGGTGAGTAATCCAGGTTAGGTTTAAAGGATAAGGACCATATAATTTTCCCAGTATAAATTTGACATTAATAGTCTTGAAAAGAAATGAGATTATAACATAAACCCTTACCTTAAGTCCCACCGTTTATTTTATTTCTTAAAAAATCATGTATAATTTTTTTTATTTATTATAAATATATAATATATGAGAATATATATTTCTATGTATCATCCTATTAACATTTCATATTTATTTTTATTTTTAAAATTCTTCATTAAAATAATTATTCATATGAAAATGCATCCTTTTTTGCACATATTTCGATTCAATGGTTTTTGTTGATTAAAATTTTTAATGGATTCATAATATTTATAATTATTTAAAAATAATTATATTTCATAATTATATTCATTAGTTTATTAATTCATAAAATGTGGGGGTGAAAAATGTATTACATCAATTCATAGAGATGATTGTCTATATGTATGAATGAGTTATGTTTCGAAATATTTATGGACAGACTGAATGAATTTTAAATAATTTTTCACCATTCATGAATAAATATTATATAATAAATGTCAAATATATTCATTCAATATATATTTATTACATTTAATCAAAAACATAATTGATATACAAATCACATATATGCATGAAGGTATTTGTCGACACATATGTATGAGTGACGTAATCATTTTCTAATAGATGAAGGGTGAGAAGAAGGAAAATATATTATACATATAATAATATTTTAAAAAATAATATATATCCCTTACATTCACTAATATATCCATGCAAATGTGATAGTGATAAAAAAATAATAGACATCACTTCATGTAGATTGTAGTCCATATATACACATGTATAATGTTATTATATTTAATTAAAAATAACAGAGATATAACATTGATGTAACACTAACATAAAAATTGATTATATTAATTATAATTATTTCCATTTTGATATGGTGGTTATAATTTTTAAGGATTTTTAATCCTAAATAAACCGGAAATAAATCATAAATAATGTAACCTTCTTCTATGAGAAACCACCATTTACATACACCATAATCCATCAAAGGTTGTTACTTTAGGGATACAAATGATTCTTATAGGAGAAGAGGGAAGTAAATAAGTTTTTTGTTTTGGTATTGGATGAGATATAATTCTCATTAAGTGTGAATATGGGAAGATGGAGGTTCTCTATTATAAGTGATATGGATGGAAATCATGATAATACATGAAATATTTAATTTATATATGTGTGTATGTCAAGAAACAAGGGATAGAAAATTACATATATTAAAACTAAACTATTAAAACATGTAAATAAAATCATCAAATATAATTTAGATAGGTTTTTGTGTCATTTTATACCTGATATTTTGCATTAACTCCTATGATATATTTTTTTAACCTTTTCCTTTCGAACAAAATTCTCATTCTTTAAGAGCGATGACTATTAATTTTCATATGATAAGTGGAACATAATTGAGACATGAATAATTGGATGGAAACACACCCATAAACTTGAGTTATTATTGTATTTATATGAATTTATTGTTATTAAAAATAATTTGTAAACATTATCTTCAATTTAATAACATTTATAGGACCATTAAAAAAATTGACTTTACCAATTTCCTAGAAAAAGTTGAATTGAAAAAATTTTATTTTTCAAAATATCTATTGTGTAATAATTATATAATAAATTCATGGGAAATAATAATTTATTAAAATAATTTAACTTTTATTTTTATTTATATAATATACTTTAATTTGTTACATCTTGAAAATGTGATTTATTTTCATTGCATAAGCTCTTAAAGTAATTATACTACAAATAATTGGTAAAAAATATTACTATTAGAAAAATATGCTATTCATATTAAATATAACATTTTATAATTGCTAATGTATTATTTTATCCTTTTGATAACTTATAGTGGATATTGAAAATAAAAACTGACATTTTTGAAATATTTCTAAACAAAAAATAATAAAAAGGTTATAATGAAGTATATGTTGCAAAAAAATTACATATTTTAAATTATTAGATTATTTTGGTTGAAATAAAATCTTAAAATAAATTAAATTATTTTTTTATAGAGATTTGGATGCCTTCTCCAGTAATTTTTTCCCCATGTAACCCATTTACCCTTCACTGTGCTAAATATATTTACCGTGGTCACAATTCATTATAAAAAAAATAAACATATTACGAAATTGGATTCTCCTAATATAAAAAATTAAATAAATTTTTATGGATTCAATTACATGATGTTTCTGATATTTTTTTAATATCTGTTCACAGAATGCAATGAACACATATTTTTTGAAATAATATTGCTTTAATAATTAAAAAGATCTTATTCCAAAATAAAATATATTATTCATTCAAATTAAATTAATAAATTTATAATAATAAAATATATATTATGTTAAATGAAAATAAAATAAAAAATATAATGTAATTTTTTATAAAATTATTTAAATAAAATATAAGTAGCTTTTCCAAACAAATCAATATTTTTCACTATTAATTCGAAAATGTTTCCTTTCATAAAAATTCAAAAAAAATCACTTTAAAAAATATTCAATATGATGAATCAAAAAGTGATTTTAATTTCATTAGATTTCAATTATAAAATTCAAAATTATGTCTTTAAAATAAAAATATTAAATAAACAGAAATAAATTTATAGAAAAATGTCCCTTTTCAAACTTTAATATACCTTATTCATATCATTAAAAGTTGCGTACATAATTCCTTATAATGAATTAGTAAATTTGAATAAGGAAAAAATTTAAACATATTTTTAGTTATTATTTAATCATATTCAATCCATCCCAACCAATATTTTGGTTATAACAATAATATTTAAAAATTTATTTATATAAAATATAATGGTTCTTTAAAGCCTAGTGTATCGTGTAAAGAATGATCTGAAACACTATAAATATATTTTAAGATTAATTAATTCTATAATAATGGAGTGTGACATTTTACCCTGTTAAACATGTTGGTCCCACAAAATTATAATGATCAATTATTATAAATATTTTATCATTACATAGTAATGAAATTTAATGTATAATATTTCATGATAAATAACTTCTATGTCCCTACTAGAAAGATTATTATTTCTTAATTATTATTTCTAAAATTTTGTATGTTTTATTATAATACTCATCAGTTTCAAAATACATATCATGAAAACTCAGTATTAATTTCTATAAATGACTATATAAATTCATCTTCCTCTAAATTGAGTTGAGGAACTCATTTAACATCAAAGTTGATACAGCTTGATAATATACATACTTGAGTTTCTTCAAATTTATAAGCATAATTTAATCATTTCAATATACATAGAGAAAATTTTCATTCGTTATTCTTATAATAATATACATGTTAAATAACCATGGTGATTTTTTCATGCATAAAGCAATGAAAATTATATTTAATGGATTTTAATGTCTACAAAAGAATGAAAGGACATTTTTATTTATCTAAATATTAAAAAAACCCAAAATTGTTATAACATGTTATAAATGTTGAATAAATCTTCAAATAATGAAATAATAAATTAGTCTAAAAACCTAAATAATAATACCTATTGTTCTAATTAATCTATTCTCGAAATTAATAACCTTAAGAAAATTAAAAAATACATCTAAAAATTTTTAATAACAAAAAATCGGAACTTTTTCATCTAATTTTTTTTAAAGATCAATGTAAAAATTATCATAAAATAAAATTAATAACTCATAATTCCACATAAGAAAAAATTTATATACCATAATTATATATTCTCCCAAATATACAATAATTTCCTAAAATTACCAAAATCAATAAAAAACCATTAAAAAATATATGGTTTAAAAAGTAAACACAATCATCCTTCATTAAATTATATAAACCACATAATAATAAAATCCCATATTATCTAATATCATTATATTTTCCATATTTATATAACATTCCCAATATAGTGAATTTCATCAAAAATAATTTTATTCCAATAATAATTAAATCACATTTCAATTCCATTCTTATCAATATAAAAAAAATATGTTCCCAAAATGTAAAAATCACTATATCCCATTTAACCATTATAACCTCAATATCAATGATCATATTAAACCTAAATAATATAAATATCTTAATAATCGCATCATACTTCCTCAAATAAATTTTTCACTATAACACATGAAAAATGTAACTGTTATATATTCCTAAATAATCGATTGTTACTGGTTACATATATCTCAAGCATCTATTAACTATCAATAAGTGTCTCCAAAAGGATCATTAATCATCATAAAATCCCATCTTATAAAAATTAAATAGTGGTATTCATTCTTTTAAACATATGATTATATACATATTTATCATGTATTTTAAAAAAAGTACCATTACATCATAACTCATAATACTATATATGAAATTAATTAATTTATTCCCCCAAATTGTAGATATTTAACTTTTATTTACAGATTTATTACATAATACTTCCTGTAAATAATAAAATTTATGAATCATGTTCTAAGACTAATTAATCTCAATCTTCTCGTTTTTCTAAATTTAAACAAAAGAAGAAATGTTTGAATAATTTATAACATATTTATGGTATTTATTGTTGCTTCTAAAATAGTATACAACCTTAGCCAACCATTATCCTTATGACCCTGGTGACCCCCTTTAAAGGATTTCTGTTAAGTGGATCCATTTTCATAATTACCAAACTATAGAAATTTAAAAAATTAAAATAATAACTTTTTTGAAATATATTCTGTCCAAATATTTAACTAAAATATTCATTTTTCTACATAGAGTATTTATATATGTCCTCATTTGTAACATATAAAACATATTCTTTTTTATTGAGACAATCTCCAAGGTGCTTCTTTTCACATTTCTGACATGATAAAAACTGAAACATCATTTACCCAAATTCATTATCACATTAAATCTCTTGAATCTAAAATTATATATTTTTCTGTGTCTCATTAAACCCACCTATATTTAGGTTGATATAGATAAATTGATATAGATATCTTGAAAAGGAAAATTATTTTACAACCAAGATTGTACCCCGATTAGAAATTTTTTCTAGAAATAACAATATTGTCCACCACACCATTGAATCCTCTTGGTTTTACAAATGTAATAAACCATAATTTTTATTGAGAATGTTAATTAGACATATTTATCATATTATATAGTCATATAATATTGAAATTAATTCTTAATATATCTTTATTTATGACTCCTCACCAACCCAATACACTTCTTGTTCACCTTATACCACATTTAAATAATTATTTGTTCGCTTATGTTCTATATTCAAATTACTCATATCCTATTCCCCCAATTTAAAAACCATAGTAAATAAAACTAGTGGAGTAATAAAAAATCATTTCATACATAAAAAATACATAATTATAAATTAATGTTCAATGATTCTCATAGTATTAAATTCCATAGAACCTTAAATGTGTCATATTTTAAGAGAATACATACATAATCCACATATTTCATGATATATCATAAATATATCAAAGAACATCCTTCAATAATTGTAACCTTATTATATAAACACTAATTAAAATATTTATTCAAAACCTAGGAAAATGAAAATATTATGAGGGGTGAGCTCAAATTTATAGAATAGGTAAAAATGTCAGAAATAAATTAATGATCATATACAAGCATGAGATAATAATAGTTAATGATATATGATCATAATTTATAGATATAAGAATTAATCAATCACTGATCATAAATCATTATCATGGCATAAATATTTACCATTTAAAAATAAATTAGTTTTTAGATTGAGGAATCACCTTTAATAAATCATGAGCACTGAGAGCATATAATTAGCACAAGAACATGTAATTGTAATCATGGGGAATAATCATAAGAATATAAAATAACAATTTTTTTTTGATATTTCATTCATTATGAAATAAACTAAATGTAAAAATTCCTATATTATCTTTGGAGTAACATATATTAGTTAATTATATTATAATAGTGTATTATTTAATTCCATCGTATATTAGGAGTTTCAAAAATTTAGAAATACAAAAAAAATTATTGTAACACATTATTTTACTCTTCTATAACTTACGAGTAACACATTAGTTAGATATATCATATCTTAAGAATAATATTTTTGGTAATATGGTGTTCTCTTATGTGTAATAAATTAGTTAAATCCTTTTTATCTTATGAGTAACTTTTTTTAACTGTTTCATCATTAACAAACACATTATAGGGATATATAATTAAGGTCCCACCTATCACAATTTAAATAATACATATTTGTGTTTGATGATCTTAAAATATTATTCATGTCATCATAGAATGACTCATGTATAGTAGACATGTTTTATAGAAATCTCATCATCACATAATCATATTCCATATAGTGAATGAAATTTGACAGTATCATAATGGGATTTTGGTCCACTAGGCTTTCAGGCCATCAATGTGGAAATGACCCAGACATGATGTGGTGGTGGTGACGTGGTAATGATGCATAAAGGGCCTTTGGGTCATCCAATATGGTCCTATGGGCCATTTAATGGGTTTCATGACCACTGGGACTTTAGTTCGTAATATATAATGTAATAAAGTAGCGGGTTGTGTGGGTAATCCCTTGAGGGGATATGAACTACCTTTAAATGAAAACATTCCCTTCGTGGTATTGTAAAGAAAAGATAGTCATATGTAAACCCATATATAATATCACTATTTTTCATTTTTAACTATTATTAGTGTTAGTAAATATAAAAAATCTCAAAATTATAATTGTATATAGAAAATGCAAAAAAACAATTTCAAAAATATAAACATTGTGGGAAATTATTAATGACCAAAAGTGGAGATATAAGGTTGTTTTTTTTAAACAATTTACTTTGTAATTTTTCATTCCAAATACATCAAAATATTATTAATATATTAAAATACAAAAATAAATATAGGATAACAAAATAGTGCTTGTTTTTAGTATATTTATGACATAATAATTCTCAATGGAAATATAACACAGGAAATCCCAAAAAGAAATGAAATTGTTAAACAGATCCTTATATCATGTCTCGTCTTTCTTCACATGTATAAAAACCTCCTATATAAGAAATATAGAATTATTATAAGTCAATACCATAACCATATATATATTACTATATATATTTCCATTATAATATCAAATTAACCCTTTTATCAACAATCCTATATTGGAATTAATCTTCCTTTGTAAATGGATTTGTTTTCCATAATTGATTCAGATCAAACGTTCCTATTATTGATCCATTTTCCTGGAATAATATTCAAAATAATCATGAAAAAATTATTTATTATTAATTATATACAATTTTAAACCCTTTCGATAATATGGTGGTGAAAAATGATCTACATTACTTTTGGGAGATGACAGTACGTGAATATGTTGGAGTGATTTTTCTAATTTTTGAAGGATAAAATGATTGGAAGATGAAAAATAAATCACCATTAAATATTATTATATTATAATAATTTTATCATTTTATCATTTAATATATCTTTATAACCTAACATGTATAATTTAAATGAGTAATGAATCACATTTCATCATCGTGTTGGTATACCACAAATACACACAAAAGATGTTATCATTTTCTAATGAATGTATAAGTAAGAAGGGAGATAATATGTGATATATTTAGAATAATATATTTCTTATAAACATATAATATATATAATTAATTCATATATATATATATATATCCATACATGAGATATGGTATAGAAAAATAAAAGGCATCACTTCATGGGGACTATTGTTTGTACATATGCATGAGCAATGTTATTATTTTCAATTAGATATAATAGAGAGTCAAAATTATGGAATCTACAAAATTAAAAAAATTTATCATTTTAAATATAATTATTTAATAATGTTAAAATTCCTATATAATAATTGTAGGATGTATAAAAAGAAAGATTCTTGAAAATAATTAGTAAGAACATATGCTTCTTCTTTGAGAATCCTTATTCGGTAAAAAAATCAAGCCTTAAATGGTTGGTCTTATAGTGAAATGAACCCCTATAGGATTTGGGGAAGATATATAAGAAGTTATTTGGTATGATATTAGATGATATATATGTCTCATAATATTTTAAGAAGATAATAGAGGATGTACAACAATATAGGTGAGTTGGGGTGAAATATTTTAATTAATTAAATTATTAATAATTAATATGTTTATAACTCACGTAAAATGGTACCATTATGAAATATAATATATGATAAGGTCTTTATGATATAAATATAATATACGAACAATTTTATATATTTTTTATTAAAATTTTAAACATATTCATTACATTTAACATCGTCGTGAACTATTTTAAACCTAGACCATTGTAACATGTTTTTTAATCGTTAAGGGAAAATAAAGTAAATTTAAAAATTATTGGATTAATAAACATAAAAAATGAATTATAAGACCAGTTATATCCTATATAATGATTTATTGTAGAATTTTTTATTATTACATATTTATTTTATAAATAATCTCTAATCATTAAATACAAATTATGGCCATTTCATGCCTATTCTAAAAAAATTGACAAAAAAATTATGAAGACAACAATTAAATTATAATTTGAACACATGGGAACTAAATTATATACAATATTTATTAAATAAATTCATATAATGTAATAAATCCTACAACACATATAACTTATAATGTATTTACAATAATTAACTTTATTTTTCTACAACTTGTAGATACATTTTGTGGGTGTTTCTATGCATCCAAGGTAGTTATACCATAATAATAAATTGAATATTAATTAAGAGAAAAAAAATATTATTCATATTAAAAATAAATATTTTTTCAAATATTATATTAATTGTATCCTTATGAAAATATATAATATATATTATAATAAAGAAACTGACATTTAATAATTTTTTTAATCTCATAAATTAAAATAATATCCATAATAAAATAAATATAGTTACAAAATTTATGTCTTTTATAATCTAGAATGTCTATAGATTAAAATAGCATCAAATGAAATAATTGAATGTTCTAAGGTTATTTTTAGGCTTTATCCCATCATTTTAGCCATGTTTATCCCATTTCAGCCTTTACTATGGTGATTACATTTTCCATGATTAATATTTATTAAAAAAAGAAATTTAATTAATTTAAAAGTTTTAAAAACCTATTTTTAAATATGAAATAAATTGATCATAATTAAATTTTGAGAATTGCTAAAATTTACTTTTAATATTTGTTCAAAAAAATTCATAAATTTATTTTAGAAAAATTCTTGTTTTAAGCATTAAAATGAATATATAATAAAATGAAATGAAAATTTGATTCTAATGGAATTAAATAGATATTTTTTAATAAAATGGAGGTTGGTTTACATTAAAATATTTAATTTTAACATATAAGTTACCTTTTTAATTAAAAATATTGTTGTTTAAAAAAATGGCATTTTCACTATTCACTCACAAATCATTATATTAATTAACAATCATGAAAATTAACCCAAAAAAATATGATGAATAAAAATATAAATTTTAATTCATCATATTCAAATTATAACATTCATAAAACATTATTTTCAATGAAAATGTCAATTACTCATAATAAATGAATTTTATCTAAAATAACCCTATAGAACCTTAAATATTCCTAATCCATACCTTTTAAAATATTGTATTTAATTCCTAAAACATAATAAATACATTTTAATAAGAAAATAATTTCATCATATTTTTTATTATGTGGTTACTCTTATTCATATAAAACAAACTAACCACTGTTTTTATCATTCATATTTAAATAATAATACTTATATAGTATATCACAGTTCAGTTATGTTTGGTGTTTCATGTAATGAAATATATAGAACACTAAAAGTTTACTTAATGATAATTATAGTCTATAATCTCATGGTGTTACATTTACAATGTTTTCTCTTTTAATATTCCTTGAATGGGAAATATTCATTTTCCCAGGGATGAACAATTGTACCCGTCTCCTCAAGAATAATTTTTCATACAACTGAATCATTTATGAGATTTAAATATTTTTTATGTTTCACTAAATATTATACAAAGGGATTACAATATAATTCTTCTAAAACATTTCAATAAAATAATTTTCATTTCCTTTATTTTTCATTACTTCATCATTTCTAGGAGGGGTTATAGCAGTATGTAATGTGGTGGAGCATATTCTATATATTCCTATTTTTCTTAACATGGTCCTTTCCGTCGTTTTTACTCCCCATTCCTTAATTTTTTTAATATTTTAATTATGTAACCCCATTGTTTCTACACATTCATCATTTGATTTTATACTCATAAGGGTAATATATTTAACATATCCACTTAGCTAGATCTATATGTCACATAACAGTTACCTTTTATTTTCCCAAATTTTTTCCATTGTAATTATCTTAAAAGGAATTATAAAATTATTATAGTATATCAGAATTTTATCATTAATTTCACCATGGTCACCTACAATAGATGTATTTTTTTAGTAATTTATTAAAAAATTTTGATCCCTCAAAATCTTCCTCATTATGTATTTCGTTGATTTTCATTATTATATTGTTCTAAAAAATGATTTATATGATTATAATAAATATAATTTGAATATTTGGATTACCTGAATTTAGGTTGGTTCATATCCATCATCATATCTATCTTATTGTTTTGATAAAAACAATTATAAAACCAATTATCCATTTGAATCTTCATCTTGAACTCATTTACTTTGATGAAAAATGTATATTTTTTATTGTAATGTATCTGTATACATGGAATCATCAATATACCAATATCTATGAGAATATCTCTTTCAAATGTTTTGAAGATGTAACCATATATTGAGACCATGATAGGGATATTTCCTTAAAAGTTCCTCACACTCCAACCATTTAGTGTAAATTGATTGATTATCAAATTCATTAAAATGTAAAATATCAAAGTAAACATTCAATGATTTTGAGTGAGGGAAAATCATCTATATAACTATATTTTTTCTCACCCCATGTTTTAATGGAATGTGGTGATATGATTTTTATCAATTTCTTATATTTTTTCCCAAATTGAATTTGAATAATTTATTTCTTTCCCATAAAATTCAAATTATCTTTTAATTATTTTAATAATTGGAGGGGGATTTTTTTTATTGGATGAATGGGAACCTAAAAAGAATGAAATAATAAATTGAAGTTACACCATAACCATTGCTCGAAAACCATTTAAAGGTGACCATATAATGTAAGAATCATTACATTTTTTAATCTTCAACGTCACTAAAAATACCATTGAATTAGAAAGTATAAAAATGAAAAATGAAACTTCCTAGGTTTTTTAATATTTTTTCATGCTCTACTATAATGAATTGAATAAAATTCAAGATCATTGGGATCATCAATAACAATATAGTTAAATTATTAGTTTCAACCCATGGAACAAGGATATTATTTTTGTACAATTACACATCAAGGTAATCTATACATCATCAATATTACTTTCATTGGTTGTCTCCTTTTCATGGCATGGTTTCCTTTATGATCAAAATAAAGTCCGACCATGTTCTCTTTGTTCTATTCTTTTCATAGTTTTCTCTCAATATTGGGATTTTACAAAATACGTTTCAACCCTTTCTCCATATCATTATCCCTTGTTTATTAATTTTTCATAAATTATACAAAACTTATAATTAACATCATGAAAGAACAAATAATAAAAAAATTGAAGATAAAAATTATAATGGGATAAGAAATGTGTTTTCTAAATTTATCCAAAAATGATTTATACTATAAAAGATGGTCTATGAAAATGGATCCCAAATTTTTTTATATTACTGATCCATCATTTATTCTAAGGAAATATTATTTTTAAAATTTTGTAATGTCTCATTATACTCAATAACTACTTTTAGTATGAGTATATTTTCATGTTATATACACATAAATGTGTTCTCCTTAAGATGAAACATTGATTGAAAAGTTATGACCACAACAACCATAACTCTAGTTACCAATATCTAATTGTTATTTATTATAATGTAATAGAGATCATGGATTTCATTTCAATTGACCTATATTTTAATAATCTCATAGTATTATTTACTTAAATCATTAAAAAATTACATTGGAAAACTCAATACAACACATAAATTATTATTCGACCACATTTGATTATTTTTTGACCGATCAAAGTAATCTTCATGGTGTCTTATATAAAACTAAAATTATATAATGGGGAAAGATAAGACTCTTAGTAAGGAGTAGAATAAATTGTAATCTATCCTAACATTTATAAGACCTAAATAGTATAACATTGTTAAATTATTAAATTATTCCATATAACTTATATTATCATATTATATACAAGTTTAACCTAAAAATAAAAATGAATACTCAAATTGATTATAATAAATAAATTCTTACAGAGATAATGAAAAATATTATTAATCATAACTATATATTAAATACCTTGAATATGAAAACATTATTAAATTGGTAGGAACATACTAAATTCACAAGATAGTTTGACTATTGAAAACTACCAATTCATTAGTATGGCACGTTACATTCGTCATATATGGATTATAATAGGAATGGGTCAATTAATAAAATATTTTTTAATTCAATTAGATAAAATAAATGATAAGAAAAGAATTTATAATAATTTTAAATATAGAACATATATATTTGATAAGTATTTGGTATATAAATTTTCAATGAGGATAAACTACCCGGATAATATGCTTTGATGATAAAGATGAAAATGGTTCAAAATCAAGTTTGATTCATTCAGTTATTGAAAGAGGCTCCAAAATATATATTCATAACAATTTTTTATAAAAAACATACCACATAGAAATATTCATTCACGTATTGAACCAGATACCCATGTAACCTGATAAGTGAGATGACACTCAAATAGCCCGAGGGGAATTCTTGATCCCCATGGGTTGGCCACTATAGATTGGAATCTTACTATATGAATGTGGGAATTAATTTTCCATAAAACCCAATAGAAATATGATAAACTAGTTAATACACAAACAATAAAAAATCCATATGTAGAACTGTACCAGAAGTCAAATAGGTATGAAAACCCAATGTACAACCACAACGGTACAAAAAAATGATAACATCCCACGTCCTAGTGGATAAAACTCTTAAATACCAAGGATAAATAATTATAACCACCTCCAAGTGGAACTTTAAACTTTCTCAAACATGGAAGATGAAAATCTACAAATTCCCAAAGGCACATGTAGGGTGTGAGCTGAAATCCTAGTGGGGTCCTTCCAAGGATTCCATAAAAAGATTACATAATTAATTTTCCAAATAAAGATATAAATTTTATATAAATATCTATGGAATTTAAAAATATTATTTAAATAGATCATTCTTTATATTTCAAATTATGGAAATAATTAAAACAAAATTCTTAAAAAAAATTTATATAAAATATTTTAAATAAATCCATATGTCATGTTTAAAAAAAATTAAAAATAATGGAATGCATTTCAAATATAAACAATGTGAAACAAATTTATATTCCAAAAATGTATAATAGTTCTTGGTTATTTGACTGCTTCACACTCAAGTAGTTATCACAGAAATTTGTGTACATACATCCCTTAGACATTTGAAAAAAGATGATTCATCACCATCCCATCTATGATGTGACCTTCTGTATATGTATTGTTAGTGTTGTAAATTATCGATAGAGTATTGTTCTGAATAACTTGATAAATACATAGGATTTCATGTTCTCATAAAAAAATTAGTGATGAGAAATTTATTTTAAAACTACTTGATATAAAATTCATCCCATCAAAATTTCCAATTTCCCTTTCAAAACCAGTACACACATTTTTAATCAAAGAAGAACATTTCCAAGATAAAACCACTTGAATTATAACAAAACCATTTCTAAGAAATGTTTGTCAAATGAAAATATAAACTCAATTTATTGAAATAAATATCAATATTTAAATAGAAAAATTTAAATATAAAGAATATACATTAATTTTACAAACAAAACCCAATTCATTTGAGTTAGGGGTTTTTACCCATTTCATGCCAAATCAAATCCAAATTCCCAATTTATAGGAATTGGTTTTTTAATAAATAAATTGAAATAAAATTTAATTTAATCTAACCAATAAAATTTAAATTAATAAATTTAGGGTTAATAAAATTTACCATTATAAATAGAACCACCTTCCTCAAGATCATGGGATCTTAAAACACAAATCTCGAATTAGGAAAATCCAATAAAGAACATCATCGATGGGGATCCATGAATCAAACCAAGATTCAAGACCCAAATTAGCTGGGATTAGTTCCTCCAACAACAAGGAAATATATAAATCCCTTTGGTGGAAAGTTGAAAGAATGTGAAAATGATAATTGGAAGAAGAAACCAACTTAGAAGAGATATTATGTTGTTCATATTATCCAGATTTTCCTTTTTAAGGGTGTATAGGGTCCAAAATCACAAAATGGGTGCCTCTAGGGAGGAAGAAATCAGATTAGGTATGTACATGTCTATCATGAAATTAAACTGAGGGTTTTATGGTTTTAAAATTAATTTTTGGATTAATTATTTCTCGTATGCATGGTTTTCTGTTAAGGGATGCACTGTTAGAAAAAAAGTGCACCACAACTGCATTCCCCTACTATAAAAATTTCTGGTTTCTCCATAGTGGGGGAACATTTTTTAAAAAAATTCACAACTACACAAACCCTCAATGGCTTATTTTTTACAGTTTTACTAGCAGGAAACACGGTTTGAGGAAACCATGCACTAACTGTGGACAACCTAATAACATCCATTTTTTTTCAAAATATCACTTCACAAAACCACTCACACATTCCTATAAAATAATGATAAAATTTTGGGTTTAGGAATACCATAAAATAATAACATGATGTTACAATATCCCCACAATACGAAACTTCTATACCTATATATACTACTAAGAGACTTCCATTTCAAAAGGATGAGGCTACTACTATCGCATCATTGCCTCCCTCTCCCACATATCATGATACTCATAACCATGCTACCATAATACTCAAACCAAAAGTATCGTCCTTGATCTATGAACCATTATTTCAAAATCAACTATTAATACTGGATGCTCAGTCATGGATAAATGAAGTACCACAATGAGTTCAATCCAGGTTAGAACATGAGATAGATCAGAAATATACTTTTATAGATAAGATAAATAGAAGAAAATATTTTTCGACATTAGCTATGGTGGATGTGGTAAATGTTAATCCACTTTTTCACTTGGGAAACAACCTCAAATGGTCCCAAAAAATGAGGAGAATTTTTCCCATGCCTCCCAAACCATCAATGAACCAAACAGATTTAGACTTTCAAGAACACTTGGTCACCAAATTAAAATTTCAATAGTCTAGAATGATGAGCTTCATAAGTTATGTACCATATATATTCCATCAACATTATATGAATAATTAGTTCAATATTTAATGTCATATTTCAAACCATCCTCAGTATAACCCTGGAACAATATACAATATTGGACCAATACACCATGAATTTAAAAGGGTGGCTGTATAAGGCCTTTTATAGATCCATTCATATCATAAACAAGTAATGGTTTTTATAACAAAACTCAACCATTAATAAATTATCAGTCCAATCCCCCCCCCCCAAAGTAGATAACACTGGAGCATAGTATATACTAAAGAATATGTATAGCTCTTTATATATGGACATTGACTATTGTCGGTATGCCATGATCAAACAAACATGAGATTCAAGTGCCTCCTAAAGGACTCTACAAAATCATGAAGTAAACATAGGATCCCTATCAAGGAATATAATAGATGGAAGTCAGTGTAAATGAACAATGTCTTTCACATGGAGATTTATGAACTCTTAAACATTGATTTCACTGCAAATGGGTATAATTTGATCTGATTTAGTCATAATATCAATCATAACCCACTTTTGATCTTCTTCCTCTATGTGTGTGGAAACCTTACCCAAAAGTCCATTAATATTTCATCCCATATCCATGTTCACACTAAAAGTGGATGAAGTAAACTTGATGGTTTTTTTTCGTGGACATAACCTATTGGCATGCATAACAATGACCAAATAAATTAGAAATTCCATGTCTCATACATGGCCACCAGAATTTTCAGTTTATGTCATAGAATATCATCATAGTTCCAAGGTTCTTTTCCCGTTGGGATATTCAAAAATCCCTCATCACAACTTTCATACCTGATAATGACACAACCAAATGATTTAGGTAGCATAGAATTCCCTCAGTGGAGAATTACTAGTTATGTATGGTATCCTAAAAAAAGAGTATATAATTCCACATAACTCATCATACAATTTATTTTCCTTAAGAATCATCATGATAAGAGTGGAGTCCAATAAAACATGGGCCAATGAAACCTCTTCCCCTGATTCACTATCTTCAATATGCAACTTTTCAAAAAGATCCATCATTTTCTATTGTTCTGATGATACTTTCAAGTCTTGGGTTGGATGTTTCCTAATCAAAGAATATATAACAAAATTTTGTTTCTACACAGAATAGGTGATCTCATAATCAAAATATCACATGTATTCCCCCAAATACCATTGGAAGAGATTTATTTCTTCTTGTGAGAAGATATAACTCAATATTTTGTGGTCAGAAAAAATGGTAAACCTTTCATCAAAATGGTAATGATTCTAACTCTTAAGTATGTCCATCACATCTACAAGTTCAAGGACATGGGTAAGATAATTTTTATCATGTATCCTTGTACGTTGAGATCAATAAGAATTGACATGATAAAATTACATTAGAATGTGTCCCTAGACTAAACTCGATGTATCATAGAAGACCACATTGCCTTGACCTGCCTTTGGAAGATTCAATAATCACAAAATAGTCAAAATGTGTCTCCTCATATCAAAAGAACTGTGAAATTTTTCATCCTTATAAAACATTACGCCCTTCAAAATTAGTGCAATCAAAAGATAATCTAACATTGATAAGTCCTTAATGAACTGGGGACAATACCCAGCTAAACCCAATAGGCTCCGAATCATGAAAATATTCTGCGGTTTTTTCCATGTCATAATGATATTTAATTTTTTAGGATCAACTTAAATACCCTATATAACGCCATGTTCACCAATAATTTGACTTCATGAATCCGAAAATCATATTTAAAAATTTTAGCATAAAATCTGTGATTTTTCAATAATTCAAAAAATGCTCTCAGATGATGCACCTGATCTTTCTCCTACATAGACTAAACAAGTATTTAATCTATTAATACAACCAAAAAGGTATAAACACACTAATAAATGATCATGTTCATCAAGTCCATAAATACTACAGAACAATTGGTTATTCCAAAAGTCATGACCGAGTATTCACAGTGTATGTACCTACTCAGAAAGTTGGTTTTCAAAATCTTATGTTCCCTTATCCTTATGTAATGATAACTAGGCCAAAGATAAATATCTTAGAAAAAATTATCCCATTTAAACTAGTCAAACAGGTCATTGATCAATGGAAATAGATATTTTTTCTTCATCATAACTCAATTGAGATTTTGATAATCCACAAAAAAGTCAAAGTGAACGACCATCTTTCATAGAAAAGAGTACTCACACAACCCAAGGTAAAAAGCATAGTTATATAAAGAATTTCTACAAATTATCATCCAACTGAGAGTTCAACTCATTCATTTAATCTATTTCCATGTTGTAAGAATGGACAGATACTAGTTGTGTACCATGCAATAAATCGATAGAAAAATCTACCCCTCATCTGTGGAAAACCAAGAATGTCAGAATGAAACACATCAGTGAACTCTACAAAATTTGGAGAGAGATAACCAGAGAAATATTCTCACATGAGATAAAAATAAAATGCATATATTACTTTCTAAAACTATAAATAAGATGTTCCGGCTCAACTCGGCCATATGACCCATTCTCCTTAAAAGATATAGAAAACCCCATCGTGTGGTGTAAAGGAGAACTGTCGATGATAAATGTCAATTGAAGATTTAATGTCAATGATACAATCCATTTCGAATATTATGTTTATTGGTTTCATATAGAGAAATATTAAATCCCAATAAAGCACAACATCTGACAAATAGAAAGTACAAGTGGGACTACGAAGACTTTATTCTCTCTTTGTTCAAAGGGGTGTATTTATATCCATCACATAATATCAAATATCAGTAGGAAGATGTATTATATTAACAATATATGGTGAAATAAATGAATGAGATTAACAAATATCAAATAAATTAGTCACTTATTATGATCCTATAGGGATGGTACCTCTCACAATCATTAGACCCATATATTCTTCTTCTAGGGAATATTCCAGAACATGAATAGGTTATATTCCTAATTTATATGTTTTGAACCCCTTTTTCCATGAAGTATATGAATGCACAAATGATTAAAAAGGTGATGATGATCCACTTCTACAATGTGGAGTAGAGAATACATGGAATAACTTCTGTATGTGGCATTAGCATTTTTATGTACCGCATATATTTAGTTCCCTAGTAAAAACCATATTATAATGCCTCAAATTGATTTGATGGTATAAAAAAGTGAATATTCTAATAAATTCATGAGGTCTTGAAAACCCCACCTATAGAGATCCCCTATGAGAATAATCATGCTTCCTATTCTAATTAGAGGAAAATATAGAACCTTATTTAGGAGAAAAAGAAACTCCTATCAACCCTAATTTTCTATCTATTTTCATTTTGACCATCATGGTTCTATCCAGTATGTAACAATTTTAGATATATTTTCCAAGAATACCTAAGATCGAATGTTAGATTGATGTACCATATTGAACCATTGATTCTATATATTCTCATTCAACTATCTCCTAGGTGAAAACTAGGTAAGCTCAATAAAATGGTTTATATCATCTTTCATGGTCTTAATAGCCTTCTTGAGTTCTAAAAACTCACTATCCTTGGATAACACCATCGAATTTGGATATAAATGGTCGGTGAAAAGTTCCTTGATGAATTTCCACATAATTATCTTCTTCTTTTTTTCTTTCACCAACATGTCCCAATATCATTAACATGGTCACTACCCCACAAAGGTGTCACACTTCACCTTTATTTTATCAGGTTTATCCATGAATTAAAAAAACTGCTTCATCAAGCTCAACCATTCCTCAAACTCTTGAGGATCATTCAAGCCTTCTAATGTTTTTGGTTTCAAGTGAAGAATCTCTATAGAGTGATTCCAAAGAACATCCCTCTAAAAATCCACAACTAATGCCTGAATGGTAAGTTGTGGCGATTCCTATCCCAAATCATGGACAATACACAAAATCACCTCAATAAGAATTGGGTACCAAAGAGGATTTTATCACTGTGGTTCATTAGTATCTCCCTCCTGGATCTAATTAACACATATTTTTAGAGCTACGATTCTATGAAACATCAAAAATAACATTAAAGGCATAAGATTAACACTTAAATAGATAAATATGGATAATTAATACCAAAATATAAACAAATGAGATTTGGATTTCAATCGATCTAAATCAAACTTAGGGAAAATATTGTAACCAATACATAAGAAATTCTTCCCAAACCACCCCTAGTGACTTAAGGTTTGTAATGGTGAGAACTAGACACTAAATATGTCCTAACTACCTCATATGTCCTGATAAGAATATACAAGCTCATACTGACATCAAGGCAAGATGATTAACCTGTAAATTGGATACTTATTTTTCATGAACGAATATGGGTAACCTAGTAAACCGATAACTGAGAAGTCATAGACATAAACCGATAGGCATTCTGGATCCCCTTGGGTTGGCGGCTAACACATATAATCAAATAATATGAATGTGTAAATGAATTTTACAAAAAATATAACAGAATAATGATAATTAATTAAGATTTAATAAAATAAAAATATATATAGAGAACCATATGGGAAGTCAAATAGGTACAAAAACCCAAATTATCACAACAAAGGTACGAAAAATATCAATACAACCAATGTCCTAGTTAAAAGAAATCTCCAAAGCCCATGGATCAACAACTAGAACCTCCTCCAAGTGGTTATTTACATTTCTTGAACCTAGAATAAGATAATCTACAAGCACCTAAAGGAAGAGGTAGGGTGTGGTCTAATATCCCATAGGGTCTCAAAAAAGGATTCCATAATAAGATTCCATAATTAATTCACCAAATAATGTTTTCAATTATAAATAATTCGTTATGGAATTTTAAAATCATATTTAAACAAATCATTCATTATATTTCAGGTGTTGGAAATACTTTAAGAAAATGTATTAATAAATTTTTATATAAAATAGGTTATATAATTCCATAAGGAAAGTGTAAATCAATTTACAAACATTGGAATATATTTCAAATACAAACGAAGGGCAATATGGTAATCTTCCAAAAGGCATAATAGTTCTTGGTTATTGGATTCCCTTGCACTCATTATGATATAATATCAATATGTGAACACAGGTCCCTCAAACACTTGTCAAAGAGGACTCATCACCACCCCATATGGGATATGACCTACTGCACATGTATTGTTATTGTTATTAAATTTCAATAGAGTATTGTCCTGAATAACTCACTAACTTCCTCTAATTTCATGTTCTTTAATAATAATTCGTGATTCAAAATTTATTTCAAAACTATTTAAAATACAATTCATCTTGTTCTCTCATTTTAAATATTCAAATTTTCCTTTTAAAACCAATGTATTGGTTTTCAATCTAATAATGAATTTTCCAAGATAAAACCAGTTGATTTATATCAAAACTATTTTAAGTCATTATGTCAAATGAAAATTTGAAATCAATTTCATACAATCAATTGAAAATTTTAAATTCAACAATTTAAATCTTAAAAATTTCCATCAATTTTACAAAGACACCCCAATAAATTAGAATTGTGGGGGTTTCCCAACTTCATGGAAAATCAAATCAATATCCCCAATTTTATGGAAATGATGTTTTTAATAAATTAATTAATAGAAAATTTAATTTCAATCAAGAAAAAGAATATAAATCAAAACAATTTTCATTAATAAAATTGAACATCATAAACGGAACCACCTATCTTGAGATCACAAGATCTCAAAATAGATATCCATAATCTGGAAATTCTTATGATGAATGTTATCAATGATGATCTGAGAATCGAACCAAGATTCAAGATCCAAATGAATGGGGATTAAATACTCTTATAATATGTATATCTACACAAACCTTAGGTTGAGTGAGGAGTGATCATGAAAAAGATAATGGGAAGAGGAAACCAACCGAGAATGGATCAAGTGTCTATAGGTTAGCATCAATTAGCTTCTTAAAGGGGGTAGATGGGACAAAATCTCTTAATTGGATCCTCAAGGGAATATTAAATCTCATTAGGTTCATAGAGGCACAATGGGAACATAAACCACTAGTTTTAGGGTTTTAGAATTAATTTTTAGATTAATTTTTTCTTACATTCTTGGTTTGTTGGGGAGGGTTGAAAGGCTAGAAAAACCATGTTGCCTAATCATGCAACCCCTGCTCTAGGGTTGGATGGTTTTTACTTCTTCTATTTATGGTTTGAAAAACTCAGATCCAAGCATGAAAAACCTAACTGACTCAGTTTGCATGATTTTTACCGGTAGGGCATATAGTTTGGTAGCGGAATAAAAACCGTGCACAACCCAAGACTTCCAAAATGTTCCAAAATTTCACCCTAAACAACCCTAAATGATTTAAAAACCAATAATTGATGAAAATAGGTTTTTAGGAATACCAGAAAATTGTAATAGGATATTATATATTCTATCCATAATTCCAAAAAAATCCTATCATACATATGGATATGGATAATGAATTTTTAGGACTAGAGAAAAATTATAAAAACAATTGAACATGGTATAATGATTGAGAATAATGAACATAAATTAAAATTATAATAAGGAATTTATAATTGTAAATAATAAATCATTTTTTATTTAATTGAAAAAGGATTGGAAAGGATTATATAATATATGAAGACATAATATACCTTCTCAAGAATCTACCATGATTTTTAGTATGAAATCATTTGTTATATAAGAGTTTCATTGAAATACTATTAAGAATTAAATTGAGGGGAAGACTATGAACAATGGTTATGGAATGAGAAGAAACTAGAGTATGGGTGGATATTTATAGAAAATGAGGTGTAATGTTTTTAATTTTGGGGCCAAGGTTGTTGAAAATGTTATACCATTGGATTTATAATGGTTTTAATTCGTGTTTTATTAAAATTATGAAATGTTTTTTAATTTCATGAACCATCTCAAGTAACCTAGTAATATGATACTAATGAGGGACCTAACATGACTTGAAGGGTGATCCCAATCCCCATCAATCGGTGACTATAATGTTGTATCACATCAAGGTCAACAGGAAATGAATTTTCCACAAAATGATAGAAGACAAAATATAAAAGTCAGTATGATCAATACCCCAAAGGGAAAAAGTAAAAAAAATACATAAAATAGTACTAGGAAAAAAGATAAAAATCAAAATTATAAAAAAAATAAACCTAGAACAAATTATCAAAAATATGTTTGTAATAAGTTGAAAACAGTTCCACCAGTCACCATCATCACTCCATGGTTCAAATGACCAAGAACATCCACCACCTCCATATGGTTCTTCCCATTTTCTTGGACTTGGCATAAGAAAATATAAAATTTCTTGAATAAAAAAAGTACTACATGATATATAATGACCATTGGTGTCTCAAAAAGTGTTCATTAATCAATTATATGAAAATTATCCAATTTTTTTCTTTAATTTATAAAAAAATAAAATAAGTTGTTGTATTTCGTTCAAATATTTTAAATAAAATTTTTTCCCATTGATAGAAATAAAAGCCTACTAAAAAATTTCTTAAATTAAAATTTTCTATAAAAATCACATATAAAAATTAAGCATAAATAAAGATATTTAATAAACAATTTCATGTATATCAAAAAAATCACCATGTACAAAATCCCAATGGTATGTTAGTCCATTTAATATGATCCTCCCAAATCTCAATAATGATCTCAAATCAGGATAGGTGTGATCACTCAAATAAATATACACCCTAATTAGGAAAAACACAAGGGATATCTACAATCCCATACAGAAACCCTCTTATGTATTCATGCTCTAATTGTTTAGTTAGAGTTTCCATTTTTCATTCCTTTATAGGTAATCTAATTTCAGGTGTTCTTGTCTGAATTACCACTGCCTACCCAATATGACATGTGCTTCAATAAATCCCTCAATCAATCATGGGATAATCATGAAATTAACTTAAATTACAATTATAATTGATTAGATTTCTTTTTTAACATTCCTTTCCCATTTTAAAAAAACATAGGTTTTCATCAATTTATTCAATTTCATATCATCTGTCACTATAAGGCATTTTTCATGAGGTTCAAAATATATTCAATTTATCAAATCAATATGAAAATCAATAAATCATTGCTCCCTAAATCCAACTTATATTTCAATTAAATTAAAACTGGGGGGTTTTCAACTATTATTTTCTAACATAAATATTAAACATAATATCATTTCATGTAATCATTTTTAAATCATTTAAAAATCATTTAAATTTGATCAAAAAATTTATGGTTTTAATCATCGGAAAAAATATAATGGAATAACTTTAATTTAAAAGAAGATATCACAATGAATAATATTTGCAATGGGGAACACCAACTAGGAATGAAGGTGAGAGAGATCAATAATCTCACACTAGAATCAGGATCCATAAAAATGGAGATTATATCAATGAATAATAAGAAGATCCACCACTCTATATGGAATATAAAATGAGATTTCATAATAATACACATGAGAGGAGATCCACATACCCAAAGGAGAACAAATACAATCACCAAAGCTTTGATTGATCAATATTAGGTGTTCAAACGAGTCAAAATCCCTTCTTGGGATACTTTATGTACCCTAGATTCATGTTATGGTGTATATAGGATGATTAATGTCTAAAAATAAGGGTTTCAAGATTTTAATAAAACATTCAATGGAGATAAAACCCATGCATCTTGTTTTGTAGGTGGGGTTATGTCGTTAGACAAAATATGCTCCCTAACCATGCATCCCTACATGTAGGGTGCATGGATTCTCCTTTGGGAGCTACATTTTTTTATGTTCACCAGTAATGGAATTCATCAGTTGTAGGGTGCATAGTTTCTCATAGGATGGAAAATAATATGTCTAATCATGCAATAACAATGAAAACACTCACATTGTGAGGATTTCATATTTAGATAGTCTAGACACGTGGTTTGGGTAAACTTTGTTCCCCTTAAAGCATCCCACAACAAGGAACATTGTTATCTTTTCCAGAACATTAATTATTTTCCAACCATGAACTGATCATGCATATCTCCTTGTTCTACTAAAATTCTATAAATTTCACCGGAAACACCTAGAGACTAGAACCAAATAGAGGGAGATCAATATAAGGGTATAAAATACATAAAAAAAGATAACAATATGTTTGAACCTCCCCATTATAAAATATTTTATTCCCCATATTTTATATCAAGAAAACCTTATTTCCATGATATAAGTTGACTAATATATCATTAGTTTCCCATTATCCAATTTATCATGAACATCACGACTATGTTTCCATTTAACACTTTACAAATGGTATCATCATCCCATAAATAACCATTATCTTTATCTTAGTAATCCTTATCAAGTGTTGAGTAGTTGATAAATCAGGCCCAACATCAAGATCCTCCTTACTCAAGACATGAGTTGTGTGAGAAAGATACATCTAAAGCTATGATACAAGGAACACAGTATGTATTAACATCAATTGCATCGGAATTTATAAATATTAATCCACTTATCCCACAATCTCAGAAAATTAAAAAGGTCCCACAAAATGTTATACAGGATTCCCCTATTTCCTAGGTCGTTGATGACCAAAACACAGTGAAACACTTAATAAATCCTTGTTAACCATAGAAAAATCAAAAATATCCAATGAATATCAATCTAGGAATTATTTAGGCACTATTTTATTTACATTATATGATAAATTAACTGATTATTAATCAAAATCTCTTGGCCCAAACATGGTCCAACCAAGGATGCATCACAATCCTTCGACCATTATAATGAATATTTACCCTTCATTTAAAAAAGACATCAAAAGGTGCCATATAAATTGAAAACTGGTAAATAATATTATAAGAAAACTCAACCGGTCCCAAATAAGCATCCCCATCTCCGAAAAAATCAAGAATTCCAGAATGTAACCATTCCACAAGAACCAGTATATCTTGTTTAGTCTGGAAATATATTTATGGATGATATGTATTTTTCATAAAAATTTGATATCCTAGTACATATGGGAGGTATCTCAAAAATAATGATGAAAAATGGGTATCACCATATAAGACTTTCATTGAAGTGAATATGAAAAATCTTACAATCTACAATAAATAGACATTCCATAATTAATCAACATTGGTGGTATCTTGGATGGGTATATTGTGAGATGAGATGGAAACCATATCAATCAAAAACCATAACAAATTCATCTTCTAAGGGGTACATGAAAAATCATCCATTAAGTACATAGAGATATTATACCACTTCCATTTTGTCATTTTATATTGATAATTAAATCTTATTTATCACTGGGGCTCACATTGGACCAGGTGATAGGTATAAAAATGAGAGAAAAACTCAGTGATGTCCCATCACTTACCAGGACCCCCGAATCATCACAACATATCGTTGAAAATAATTATTTTCTCAATATACATAACCCATTGGGAACTATCAAACACCACCATCAAAATTTTTATCAAAGTAAAAGTTTCAACATACTGGTTTGAGAAACATAGTGTACCCTCTGATGATAATGATGGCTTTCCATTGGTCTACCAACCATAAATAGAGACCCCGGTGCTATTGAATTCATTATCAAGATACAAATCATGATGAATCATCTTGAGAAAAGCCTAATTATAGAAACCATGTTCCTAGAAAATCTCAACCTCATACTCTTGGACATAGAGTTGGAAATGAGAAAAACGAGCAATGACATTAAACTCATCTAATGACTCTTTCAAGATATGTTTTGGTTATTCCATTATTAAATAATCATCAATGGAATTTCCATTTCCTTGGGGTTTAGGAAATTTTATAATCAGAAGATGAAATGTAATCCACCCAACTCCTCTACCGGTGGTTCAAAATATTTTGAGAAAACATATAGATCAATCTTTTATGTTCAAAATAAGTTGTAAACCATTCTTTAAAGGGAAATTATATCAACCCTGAAGACAATTCATTGAAGATGCATGTTCAATATCATGGGTTTGATAATTAATCTCATGAAGCATAATATTTCTAGGGTCACAACCTTTTCCATGATATCACTTCATACAAACACATCCTAAACCCAAACATGATGGGTCATAAAAGATGGAATTTCCCTACCAATCCTTTAGAAGAATCAACAATGGTGTTGAAGTCAAATGATGAATCATGTCATCAAATGAAAAATTATATTCTACATTCCATAATAACTTCACTCCCTTTCGAGTGAGGGTGGCCATCAGAGAAGCCATCTTTGGGAAATATTTAATTAATCTATGCTAATACCCTAACAAGAGAAAGAAGCTTTATATTTGGGAAACATTTTTTGGGTTCTTTCATGTCATAATTGTCTTCAAATTTTAAATATCTATAATGATTTAATGATTTAAGGCCATGTGTTCCATGATCATCACTCCTCATATCCCTGAAATATATTTTGAATGAATCATGTAATGTATGTGATTTCTAAAGATTACAAGCACTGTACTCAAATGATTAACATGGTCCTTCATAGATTTAGATTAAACCAATATGTCATCAAAAAATCACAAAATGAATTAATCAAGGTCCTTATGAAGTATTATTTTCATCAAATCGATGAAAACCACATGAATGTTAATCAGGACAAAGGGAATAATAAGAATCTAAAATTGACAATACCTTATACCGAAGGAAGTCTTTAAAATGTCAGATAATTTTATTCTCAATAGATGGTAACTAGATAAAAGATCAATCTCTGATAACCACATCACCCCTTTTAACTAATCAAATAGGTCATCTATCCAAGAAAACTGATTATTTTTCTCCATTGTTAGTCGATGGAGCTTTTGTTAATTTACTGAGAGTAAATGTGTACCATCATATTATTTGAAAAGTAATAGGTTTCACCCAAGATGACTGAATTGAGAATTTAAATTCTTGTAGATTAATATTTTCCAATTTATTTTTTAACACTTTAATCTCTTTGGATTATATAATATAATTTGGAATAAATACTTACTCAGTAACAAGTATAAAATAAATAGACTACAATACCACACTTACCGGTGGAACATTGGAGAAATCAGAAAGAAACACATAGGGAAACATGAAGATATGTGGATTGAGGTCATAACTAAAATATTCTCACTCCAAGTCCATATACCACACTGATATTATCCTACAAAATTATAAAAAAGAAAATTTGGATATACTCATCCCCGAGTACCATTCTCCTTAAAATATATAGAACACCTCGTCATGGAAAGTAAAGGAGACCGATGAAAGGTAGCAGTCAATATGGGAATTATGAAGGATCAACCAATATATTTATAAAATAGTTTCAATAGTATTCATGATAAGAACAATAAAATTAATGGTAATATCTATATATGAAAAAGAGAAAGAACAATAAAGATAATAAGTACATGACTCTCTATTTATTCTAAGGGGTGTAGTAGTATCTATCAAATAAGAAAAATGATTCGTATTAAGATTTAGCAGTTTCACAATATGTGAAAATATAATAGAGTGACATACACTAGTATCAAATAATACTGTAACAAAAAATGTGACTACATAGATTGTACCTCTCACAATAGTTAAACTAATATCACCTTCCTTTAGAGACTCTTCGAAAATGTAAATAAGATTTGTTCCAAATTAGGAAAGATACAACCCATTGTATCATGAATCATCTCACCATACTAATTTTGGGATCTGATGATCCCATTACACTACATGGAGTAGAAAATAAGTAGTATAACATCTAAATATGTCCTAAGTGACTATAATAACTTCGTTATTTTGAGTCATAGTGACAAAATGTCATGAATTCCAAACCATTCAACATAGAAACCATGTCAGTGGGCCTCTTCGAGAAACTGTATAAGTAATGGAAGAGTATTTCATTCAAGAACCACCATGAGAATCATCACACTTCCTCTTTTCATTAATGGTAGTCAAGGAATTTCAACATTATGATATAGTATTAACCATCAACCATGATGTTCTATATAGGTAAAGCTCAACCATCAACACCCAATCCACTATATTAGTATAATAATCCATCTTCATCATGAAATCCTATGATCAAATGTTATGTCAATGAAAAATCCCATATAGTCATTCCATAATGTTCTCATTCATCACCACCTCACAAAAAACTGAATAATCTATGTAAAGTGATTTTTGTTCTAACTCACGATCTTTTCACCCGACTATAGGTTGCTAAATACGATATATTCCACAAATACCATATATTATAGAGAGAAATGATTGGTTAAAATAAATTAAAATTCATTATATTCAAAACCATCATGAATCTCCACCATAAAAATTAAATCCCAATGTCTTCTATTACGTCCTTCAATATTAAAGGTAATACATTCAACTATAATATATTTTTGAGTTTCCATGAACTAGAAAATATGTATTTACTTTTTTAACTAGTACATAGACTCTTTTGGATCATTATATCCTATTAAATAATGTTTTTTCTTTTGGATAAACTCTTTCCTAAATGACTCGAAGGCTTTCTTTTTATTAATTTTTTATAACCCCCCCCCCACCTTCATGGGATGAGGGGTAACCCTTACAAGTTCCTTAGGCTTAGAGATTACTTGACCCATAGGTATTAGGTAATTTACAGACAATACTTGGAACTCCTCCTCCCCAGCTTCTTTATCATGATATCAACTATCCACCTTCAATTGTCTTGTTAGAATAGGCTTCATGTGAAAACATAGGTTAGTACCAATGGCAAAGCCATAACCTCTCTTTCTCAAAAATCTGCTTAGATTCTACTATAGTGAATGTGCCTACTCTGAATCTCTAACTAGAGTCTGTTTCTTGTAGATTCTGTATGATTATTGAAGTAAAATTATCAGGAGTCCCAAAGGCCTTGAGGTGGCCCGAAAGCCTTAATGGCCCAAAGTCCATGGGTGGAATAAAGACCTTAAAGGACCTAGGGCCCAAACCATGGGCTCGAAATCCCATAAAGATGAACTATTCTTGTTGGTACAACACTCAACTGTGACTGCTATAGTACTTCTATAGTACCCCCTGAAATTAAGTCTCCACCCATTTTTGAACTCTGGTCTCTTGGATGCACATTCTGAGTCCTCTCCATCTTGGTTGAGGCTCTTTTGCATTGGAGAAACACTTTATAACAATCAAAAGAATCATTTTTTTGAGTATCCACTACCAGAACCTAAATAGGAATGAGTACAGGTATATATCCTAGAGCGTGGAAAACCCTCACCTCTATCACAATATGATTCTAGTTCAATGAAGTATTTTCTCACTATAGTTCACTAATATCTTCCACTTGGGGACTATTCAAATGCCTTGTCATAGGGATGATTCTATACAATATCAATAAAATACAATTAAGACATCATAAATTATGCAAGATCATTGATATAGAAAAATAAATTCTATCTGGAAGAAATTTATTATTGGGATATAAATATTCTCAGACCAAAGGCTTAGAAAAATCTTGATTCAGATGAAAAAATTACAAAAATAAACTTTTCCAAAACTCCCATGGTGACTTAAGGCTAGTTATAATGATTTTTCACCTGGAAAATTCTCGCAAATACTTCCTATGTACCATAAAGACATCCCAATCCACATACTAACATCATGGAATAATTCTAAACATACACCTTTGATACCAATTTTTTACGATCCTTCTGAGATAACATTGTACTCAGATACCTGAGTCGAACCTAACATAGGTTTAAGGGAGTTCCCAATCCCCATAAGTAGGTGATAGGCACCTCGAATCACATCAACACCAAGAGGGACTAGATTTAGAATAAAAAATAGATGATAAATGAAAGAAGTTACTATCATCCACACAACAACGGGATATGGTACTAGAAAGTAACTGTTAAAATAATACACAGATAGAAAGGTAAACATCACAGGTTAAGAAATGAAAGCTAGACCAAAGTCTCAAAAACTCATATATATGAAGTGGAAAACTGCACCACCAGTGTTATTACTTTTCAAGGAACTATGATAAGAAAATATGTAATTTCTTGATGGAAAAGGTATGGAGTAAGATATAAATCCAAGTATGGTCTGACAAAGTGTTCCATATTCGATTCCATGAAAATTAATCCAATTATTCAATCATTTAAAATAAAAAAAATTATGGAATCATATTTCATTCACATATTTAAAATCAAAGAATTCTTTTATATTAAAACTGATTGTAGATAAATAAAGACTGTATTAAAAGAAAATTTTATATCGAATCCTTATATAAATTCATTGTAATGAATAAAATAGTTCAATACAAAATGGAATGTATATATAAATAATGGAAACATAGAACTGTAAACAAAAGCCCTACAGTATTTTATTTTAGTTAATATGTTCCTCACACATCACAATAATGGTCTCATCTTAAGATAGGTGTGAACAATAAAATCAATCAACACCCTAACTAGGGAACCCTCATTGGCCATCTAATACTCTAAAGATTAACCCTCACAGGAATTCATGCTACAACTATTTACTTAGTGTTATTTTCAATCCATTTATAGGGAATCACACTACCTTTATTCTAATCCATGCTACAAAATTTTTCACCTAGGACGACATGTGTTTTATAAAAAAATGAATCAAACATGGAAAAAATCATGAATTTCAAATCAATTAAAATTAATATTTTCCATAATCAGTCTTTAACAATACTTTATCATTTCCTAACAAAAATTGTGGTTTTCAGCAATTCATGACATTTCAAGTCATCATTAACATGATAGTTCAACATCAAATAACTATTTCAAATCAATTTCCAAATCCAGCTATCATTTTTTCCAAAATCCAACCCATATTTCATTTTCATTAAAATTGATGGCTTTTATCAATTCTATGCCAATGTGATGATCAATAATCAAATACTTTAAAATCATAGTTTTTATATCAACTAAAAATTTGTTTCAATTTGATCATGAAATTTTAGGATTCGATAATAGGGTAATGTATTATTAAATAATATACTTTAAATTATGATATCAAAATGCACTACGCCCATAACAGGGAATGAAAATAGTGAAAATATGCATAGGAGATTAAGATAATCAACCTAAAAACATGATCCATCAAAATTGATATTAGATCAATCAATAACATGATGATCCAACACACTATAAGGACGAGAGAAAGATAGATTAGAAAAAACAACACAATAGGATATATACTTATCCAGAGGAGATCGAATGTAATCATTGGACCGTCGATCCCCATTGGAACAGTGTTTTTATGAGTCAAAATCACCTATTGGGAGCCTTCATAGGACAATTATTCGATTTCATGTGAAAATAGGCTAATTAGGTGTAAAACTGGAGGGTTTTAGTAATTTAACAAAAACTTTTGGAAAATTAAAACCTACAAACATGGTTTTCAAGGTGCAGTTGCACAGGTAGACTAAATATGTGCCCCTACTAGTAGGGTTCATGGATATCCTATGATAGTTGATGGTTTGTCTAATTTAGAACCATCCTCGAAATCCACCACTTTCTGAAGTTGCATGGTTTGGAGGTGCTAGCTATATAGTTTAGACAAAAAATGATCCCCTTCCTCGTGGATTACAATAGGGTGCATGATTTTTGATGATAGACAACAATATTTTCCCTAACCTTGCTCCAACCATCAAAAATTAAAAAATATTCACCCATAGAACTCTGATACAAGATCCAACCCAATAAAGATAATAAAATGTTCATGGATTTCTTCAAAGATGGTAACGAGAAATTACATTTTACAATTTTATGTTTAAAAAATAAAATAATTATTTATAGATTATTTTATTATTGTAATTTTTATTTTCAAAACTAATAATTTTTCAAATATTAATATTGATTTTTTATATTGGAACGATTATTATAGGCTTAAAAATGTTTTCTAAACATTAAAATTCATTATTTCAAAATGTTAACCTATATTAGAAAATTTATTCATTTATAATTATTATTAAATAATTTTTACATCATAATGAAGTCATAATTATAACACATATTCGTATCAAATTTTACATTACACATAAAATTTCATTATCTCACAAAAATTATCAAATATCCACCATTAAATAATTTGGATGTGAAAATTAAAAATTTTAATTTCTCTATATAAAAATAAATTTTTATGTATAATAAATTTATTTATAAAATAAATTTCATTGATTTTTTAAAATAATAAAATTGTTGAAAAAAATTTAAAACCCATTTTTAATTTTTTTCATTATATGAAGACAAATGTAAATAATTAGATTATTATATACTGACCAACTAAAATATATGTTTTACTATTAAAATATTATGATTGTTATTTTATTGAAAATATATATGTTCCACATAATATTCACTTTTCTATATTTCTATTCTATTGGATTGATTCTTAATGGTCAAATTATAATGTCCATATTTATCTTCAATTAAATTTCCTTTAAATAATAGCTAAAAAATCTGTCACCCAATTCTACATTTCAAAAAATTCATATTACATTAATTATTATCATCTTAAATATTTTAATATATATTATATTCTCATTATTATTTATAGAATATATAGAATAAATATTTTGTTACTACGATACTATATATTATTATGAAATTTGTAGCATTAGATGTAGCTATTATAGTGAATATAATTTGTTATTTTAACTATTATACTATCTTGTTGAAATATAATAACATGCATTATTCTATTATATATTGTAATCATGTTGTTTTTGATTAATTTTTAATGTCATATATTTATTTACCACCCCATAAACAATTAAATCATAGAATTTTTTGTAAGCATCAATCCATGAATGAATATCAATAATTTTTTATCATATATTCTTAATACCCTCACATTGTTCCCTATAATATTTTCATAATGTATATTCATCATCTAACATGTATGATCCTACAATACTCACTTTATAGTATCATGAATATGAAAATTATTTTAGTTATAAAAATTTTAATGTAAAGACACATATCCCAGTGATAGTGATTTAGGATTTTTTATATGAAGTTTTGAGATGTAATGTATTGGTTTCTTTAAATTATTAGTCATATTTCATGGTTTAATTTCCATTTTTTGATTCATATTTGATTTTGGGTGTTTTCTGATATATTATCAAGCATTTATGGATAGTAATTGAGGCTTATTTTTTGTTTTTTAGTTTGGGTTATTAAAAAGGGTTTTCACCAATAGTTTACAAATTTATGTCTATCCAAGTACATGGTTGGAGTCCACCAGATACTCTTTAGCCTATAAAATGGCCCAGTGGCCTGGGGTTTTCATGGGGCACTCATTGGACCAAAATCGGTACGTGGTGGGAAAAAATATGTTTTACTGTGGGATATATTCTCATTTTACCCCTACCCCATTTTCTCCATTTCTTTTATCCCATTGATCATAACTTCCCCTAGTGATAGATATCTCCTTTATAACGTCCCTTGGATATTATCATCAACATTATTCTATACCCTTTCTTCATAGAGTGTCCATATATATTTTTGGCTTTAACCTATTGTTATCTAAAAAAATTATATCCTACATCCTATTAATCATTTATTTTATGATTTTAATGTAATTGATAGAGATTACAAGGAGTGTTACACTAGATCTTCACATAATTCACCCTAGAATATGGGTATTTCAATATTCTTTTTTCAAAGAGGCTTGTTTGTGTTGATTTAAGATATATCACCTTTTTATTTATTTAAGACAATTTAGTTCTAATTTTCTATAGTGGTTTTAAATTTTTTAAAAATATTGGATAAATTATCTTCATGGTTTAATTTAGTGATTTTTTATTTAATTGATTATTTGGATTTATGTATTTATATTTGTTAATAGTTTGATAAATATTTTTTAATTGTAAATTTTATATTTTCTCCCTTTTTGGGTGATATTTGTTATTCAATTTATGTTGTGACTTTATTATTTTTAGTGTATTAGGGACAGTTCATCATGTATAATATAAATGAATAGGTTTTATTGATATCATCATAAGAATATTAAAAAATTAAACCAATGTGTTTATTTAGAATATTTCATTAATGTTAAACTCATTTATATTATTATATAATGTTTATTAAACATGTTAGTATTATTTTATTCCAATGAAAGACTTCTCTAATATTGTTTAATTCACCATAGACTGTGAGTGGGAAAATCCATTCCTGTGTTATGTCAATAAACCCTATTATTGGCATGTGGTGGTAACATCATTTGGTTTTAGTTAATGTTCTACTAATTTTTTATTCGGTGTCTCATTAGTCTCAGTCCAACTGGTGGAAACAAATTCAATTAATGTTTTTTTCATTAATAAATGAATTTTGGGTTTTGAGATCACATCCTTGGGTATCAACACATTCTATAAGAGGAATAACTTTTTCTGATCTAAAATAGTATAAACTATATGTCCAAAAACAATAATTAAAACAATGGTTATTTGCGTGATTTTTGGATTATGTGTTGTCTAGGATTATGAGGATGAAATAAGTTATTCAATATGATAAACCTAATGGTTTAAATATTTAGCTAAACTTGAATCTTGATAACTACCATGGTTTTTATAAGTATGTAAAATCCAAGTTTGGAAATAATTTCCCAATGAACAATTTTAATTAATTAATTCCACCATTTAATAATCTTCTATAATTTTAATCATTTTACCAAAATCATGTTTTTAAAAAGAACTCACTTTCTCTCATTTAATAACATTACACTTGAACAAAAAAATTTATTCCAAGTGTTAGATATAAATAATCATATGTTGGATAGGTTATAAAATAGAACCATGAACCAATACAATTTTATTAAACATTATTTTACTAATGTCATCTGTTAATGATAGTTTATTCTTAATTCTTATTTTTCCATATCCATATAGTAGTATACCTTGAATTATAAAATAGGACTATCTATATATTACATCAAATAATTAATACTATAATCTTGTGTGTTCCTAGTTTAGTGTCTTCTTAGTATTCCTTGGGGGTTAGCTATGTTAGAAGCATGTATCGATAGTGTAATAAATCAGGAATGTTGACTGCATCATTATTATTTTAGCTTATCATATTAACTTATATCTTAAATAATACATATATTTTGTCTTATATCCTTTATAAAATTAGTACCTTTTCCATGATTATAATACATGATAGCCAAATTTATTATTGTATGATATAATATTTGGGTGTATTAGGAATGGATATGTTTTAACTATGTTGGTTAATTTGTTTATAAATATTTTTTTAACCTTTTTAATGATAATTTTGTAATATAGTGTTTTTAACATTACATAAAATATAAAAATGGCCACATGCATTGAATTGTTAAATCGTTGATAATAATAATACATAATGCATGGATATTGTATATCGTTGTTATAAACTTCTTTATATGTTCAAAAATTATAGGTTAAACTTATAAGATGCATTATTATACTATTATCAAATATATAGGTTGGCGGTGTGTGATAGGCTGACAATGACCATAATAATTATTGTCATACATAATTATGTTTCCCCGAGTCATTATACCAATTCCCTTATTCCTAGAAGGAGTTATAAGTTGTCTTGATTGGATAAGATATATTATTTTCCACTATGATGGTTAATCAGAACCTAAATTCAATTATGCAATTCTATATTTATATATGAGTATATATTACTACTTCCATAATCTATCATTTGTTTGACAATTATATCTTTTAGGGGACAGATCTAGATTATCTTCCAATTTTCTTCGTGCTGGGGTTAAATGAGGTATATTATGTATGGATCCTCATAGTACAAGGATTAATATATTTATATTTAATTATAATACTTATTCTATTACTCATATAATATTCTACCATATTTTTTTGATGTCTTCAAAAATGATTTACCATATATGTATATGAATGTATAGACATTCTTTTATATACACCAATATTTTTCTATTGTGTTGATAAATTATTGCTAGTTCCAAATTGATTATTTATTCTTACACACTTCATGGAATCTATAATTTAAACACAACCTATAATTTTATTATATATAGTTACATAAAGTTAATAAAATATTCTGGGACTCCATTACGGGTTGTTCATGTTTTTCCTGAATGTGCGATCAGTTCTAAATATTATTTTTTATCAATTGGAGGTGTTATAAGGGATTTTTCTTATTAGTGCCTATTTTTATTTTGTTTTAACTTATTTTATGATTTTTTTTTACACATTAAACATGGAATGGTTTTTATAACATTGACAAATAGTTTTTTGTTTATCAAGAATTAAATTAGTATGACTATTTCATTATTTTTGTCCCATTTTTTTATTATAAACATTTTTTTATTTTTTATTTTTTAATTTATAACATACGGATGAAGGTAATAATTATAAAATGTATAAATAATTTTTTCATTTAAAATGAATAAATACGTTAATTTTTAATTAATTTATAATAAACACATGCACTACATGGGTTTTTTGGAGTGTTTTAAGTTATACCCTGTGAGATTTGATAGACTATGATGCATCAGAACCATTGATAATATTGTTATTGTATAGTGGTTGTTATGATATTTATTCATTATGTCTTATGATAAATCCAATAGTCACAAATGAATTAAGGCATTTCATTAATGAATATAATCGTACTATATAAAGCTAAATTTTTAGAGCTTCTAAGAGAGAAGGAATCACTTATATTTTTACTTGGCTAAGAAAAAGATAGTATTAAAAATCTATAATATGAGAAAAACACTTTACCTTAGAGGTTCATGTTTATTAAGATCATATCCCAAACCATGTCATCCAAAGCAACTGAGGAATGTGTCACCACCATATCAATTACCCTTAGGCATACACTAGTCTAATAAGGGGTAATCTATTTAGCCCAATACCATATGAATTATCATATTTATATTTTAAATAAAATTAGTATTATACCTATAAATTTTTTTAATTACTTAATAAATGGTTACATAATGATTTTAACTAAAATAAGAATTTGATATAATGATATTTAAATTTTATTTTATACGAAATATTTGATAAAGAAACCATTTTAGATGAATTACTGATTTTTTTACTAAAAGATATTATAATAAAAAAAATGCTATTAAATAATAATTATTTATATATAAAACATAATACAATTTTATGATGATAAATATAAATTTTATAAGGGTGTGAGAACTTTTATCATTAGAAAAACAAATATTTTTCAATAAATAGTAATATTGTTATAAAATATTAAATTAAAATATTTATAAAATTATATATATTGTGTCACGAACCGAATCTGGTCGCCACCAAAACCGACACCAAACCCAGCCCGTGACATGACTCGATGGTAGTTCTCTATCGCCATGGGCTGGCACAAGTTCCCGGGTATCATTTATTTTTGTTTGGGAATGATTTACCCGAATATGACGGCATAAACCATTAAAAACAATCAATAAACTGAATCTGAAAAATTTATACCAAAAGATGTATACACAAAAACCAGAACTGAATACATTGGTTTAGAGTCAATACAAGTGGTCCAAATAAAGATAATTATAGCATATATACATCCCCAAGGACTCCACACGACTAAGGGTCATCGCCCCCAAGCTATCTCCACAACTCCGCACCAAGGATGGGAACTAACACCCTGAACCACCATCACCCTTAGCCTTCCCTTTACCTAAGTCAAAAAAAAACAAAGTCTACTTACACCCAAGGGGTTTAAGTAGGGTGTGAGCCTGAGCCCAATAGGATACCACTCAATGATTGCAAAGTGCATGCAATATAAGGTGAAGAAGCAAATAGTTTTAATTTGTAAAGAAAAACGACGATGAAATTCCCAGAAATGAAACTTTCATTTTAAAAAAGTTTTCAAACTAGAATTTCCATAATTATAACATATCTTAACGGAAGTGATACATACTATAAATTACTGAAAAAAAACCAAATACAAGGTTAAATACTAAAAATCCAGTGAGCAATAAACCAGGAACACCCCTAGGCACTAGGTTGTCTCGGGCCCTATGTACCTCGTACCTCGGTGTAAAGCAACCATAGTAAAATCCACTCTCGTTTACGAGCCACTAGTAGGTAATATACCCACAACATAGTGGCTTTGAATCAGCATCCACATAGTTTAGTTAGAGTTGTCGTTATCCAAATGCTAGGTGATACAGGGACAACACCCATCTGGTCCACTAGCCGTACTAGTACAAATCTGCCCACCTAAGTACCTGGGCTTCCCCTTTTGTGCTCAAACAATTTCACCATGCAACATAAATCCATTTTCAAATAAATCACCACTACAGGTCACACACAATCAATACATTATTTATCACATTTTTATACCACTTAAAACACACAATTAAACACTTTGATTTGTAATAAAACAATTCCTCAAAATCACGTAGTGTTTTGCACAAAAAAACACCTTGAGAACACCAATTTCACACTATGTGCACATTTTTGAATTAAAAAACATAAAGGGAATCCCAATACATTTAAATTAAAACAACAAATCATTTTTATGGAATCCTCATATGGTTTAACAAGTGACATCACTGTAAAACCTCCATTTTTACACAACACGACTCTTAGAAATTCATGTGTTTCACAAACACCATTAAAACCAACTTTCACAGCAATAAACACATGGTAAAATCATAGAAACAGTATTTTCATTCCTATTACAGTTCATTAAAATCAACTAATTACTTATAGTTCAGCCCAAAATGAACCAATAAAATATTTGAATGAAAACCCCCCAATTTCACCAAAAACTGGAACTTAAAATTCATTTGCATTATAAATGCAACTAAAACCAATTTTTACAGAAACATTCAAGTGAAATAAAAATTATGTTACAATTAAAACAGTAAGATAATTCACAAAAATTTCACACATAATGGAATCACCTACCAAAACCAAGGAAACCCTTGTATCCTTTGTGTGAAAACTCAAACGCACCACCACCGCACCTCAAGGAAGGTAAACCAGACCTAAAACCAGAATTTCAGACCATGAAACACAAAATAAAACCCTAATTTTTAACCCTACTTTTTGGAAATTAGGAACCTCAATGATAAGGGAAGAAACCCTAAGTACATTGGATGTAACCGTAAACAAATTGAAAGAAGAAAGAAGGAGAAGAACTTACTTAAAATATCTTGTAGAAATCGCCCCCAAAAATACCAGTAACTGATTTTAAAAGTACTCAAACCTTAAAGGGATGTTCTAAAAAGGATAATGATATCATTTAGGAATTTTAATGGGGAAAGAGAGTAAAAATTGAGAGATTTATGAAGCAATGAACTTACCTCTTCACATCTGGAAGATTTGAGGAAGCCTATAAAGTTCGGCACCAAATAGTGATTAACCAGAGATCCAAAGAGGGGGGAGAGAGAATGGTAGCGCGTTTGCATTCAGTGATCTTGTTCTCCACTTGGAATCACCAAAAAATCCCAAAAATTGAATACGTTATAACATAATCAAAATTTATTTTTTAAAACAGGAATTGGGATTTCGGGCAGGCCCAACCCCTTAGATAAAAACCAAAATAAACCATGTTTATGGATTTCTAAAAGCTCCAAATTACCTTTTTGGTTTTAATAGGTTAGGGAAGGTCAAGTAGGATTTTTAATGGATGAAAAATGTTGAGAAATGAAAAATTTATAAAAGATACAAAATTTATTTTTTAATTTGAAATTGGGCTCACAGTTTGGCCCAATTCATGAATACTCATCTATTCCTTCCTAAAACCTAGGGAAACCCCCAAAACAAATCAAGGATACAAATTAAATGAAAAAAACCTTTAATTTATTTTATTAATACTATAAACCCTTAATTAATCATCCAAAACCTTAGTATATAATTATATTTAAAAATTAATTCTTCTTAGAACATGAATCAATTCCAAATTACGAAGATTATTATTTAAATGAGTTTCATTATTAGAATTATAAAATATTTAAAAAAACCCTAGTTTAATAAATAAACCATAAATAATCAAGGGTTTGTTTTTGGATTTGATTATTATATCCCACATAGTCAAAGATATATGTTTAAAAACTAATAATGATTCTTCCACTGTTTGAATATTAAAACTCACTCAGCCTCCCATTTCCCTTCACTAGAAATACATATAAAATTAATTTTCTATTTTATTCCATATCTATATACCTCCCATGGTTATCCAAATACCATAATAAGCTCTTCCAAATCTCTTAGAAGTTCCCCTCAAAGGAATGAATCCAATTTTTCTCTTCTTTCTTCATGAAACATCATTATATTATATATTTTACTTTCCAATTTTTTATTCGGGTATGTTTTCATAAATTTATATTATTATAAATATTATTTTCTTGTGATAATTGGCCCCTTTCAATATCATTAACCCCATCCATAAATCATTATATAAACATGTTATACTGTCAAAATGATACAGTGATTTTTCATTGTGAAAAAATTGAGTATTGAATACCCATCCCTATATCCATTCATATATATTCAAATAAATGTTACTATCTATATTTGATTAGTTAATTTAATATATATAACCCTCACTCCCTAATAATCAGTATAAAATTTAGGAAAACATTCTTATTTTATATTATTTAGGTTAAAAAAAGATGTATAAACATTATATAAATGCGAATGGTGGACCCAAAATTATATTTCCCCTCAAGGAATTTTCATAATTTTTTATCTCATGAGAATTAATTTTTGGTTTATAGGAGGATATAATAAGTATTCTATGAATTCATTCCATATAATTTAGAATTTATTTATTCTTTTGATGTAATTTTTATTTTTTCCCCACATTCTAATGTTATGTTGATGTTATCATTGTATATCATGCATTAGTGATAAATTTTATGACTCTAACAAATTTTATGGAAAGATGATGTTCATATTCACTAACATGTATTTATTTCATCATGGTATGATTTTATTTTTCCCTTATGGGGATTTATAAGTCACCCATTTCTTATGTACTTTCCAAAATATCCATTTTATTTTTAGAATATCAATGAAAAGTAATGGAATATTTTGTGATTTTTAATTAATGATATTTTATACCTATTCAATTTATTAGGTTACGTCACTATTTTTAAAAGGATAGCAGGCCTAATTATATTATGTTATTTTATTATGTGTGTATTTATGTAAAAAAATCATGAAATAAGGTGTATAATAGTTATGGGTCATTAGAGACAAATCATTAATGTTATATAATGGAGTTTGACTATGAATTATTTTCAATATAAAAGTGTGTAAATCATTCCCTATCTATATACTAATATTAGTGATTCTATTCACAAATACCAATAGATTAAAGAGAGATCCTAGAATCATAAAATACCAATTTAGGAACTTCTAGGGCTTGCGAGTCTGGTTCCCTATAAGTTATTATATATATACTTTTTCATATTAGTAAGTGAGCACATAGGATTTGATATATACTTCCCTAAAAAAGAGATATTAAATACATCATGAACATTATAGTGGATGTTTTAATATCCAAGTGATAATATAAAAAATTATAATTCTCTCTAAAATCACAAAATTACCAATATACCATGGACATTTCTTTATATTCATACCAATACATATAACTACCATCCATTGTGATACCTTCATTAATACATGATATTTTAAATGAATAACTATGTACATATAAAATCATCATATTTTTCCTATATACTTTTAGAAATCATACTATTAAATCCTATGGCGCAAAATTTCCTTTTTTTTACCTTGATGAGTTCATGAAAAAACTAGCTACCTTCCACAAAATTCATCCCCTCAAATATGATTATTGCATATATTCCAATACAAATGTTCCAATGATTCCATATTTTATTCTCTTTTGAAATATATTATTTTATATGAATTCCACTAGAGGTGTATATTGGTCTTAAGATCATTAAAAGTTACATGATAATGACATGAACATATCTTTTAATGTTTGTATACTTCATTTAGATTAACTATATATACGATAATGATGAGAAATTATAAAATAAATTTTAGTGTTTAAATCCTAATGAATGTTTCTATAAAATATCAATGATAAATGAGTGTAATGATTCAATAAAATTGATATATTTACACCATGAAGCTATAAAAATTCATCAAGGTGCATATCCTTCCATATTTATAGGAAATGTGAAATCATTGTAAGGTGATAAAAAATAACCCATATTACGTCATTCATAATATATATATTAGGAAGCATAATAGTAAATACCATTGTGTTATTATACCACTTTCACATTTTTATATGGAGAGGATTTATGAAATCCTTTAAAATTTTTCCCTTACTCACTACGTATTAGAATACCTATATTATTGAAAAGTAACCATAAATTTCGTACTTCATGTTATACCCCTAGAAATGATATCTGAATTATCTATAAATCATGAAGTTACTAGGGTTTATAAAAAAATTTTGATCCATGTGATTTACCTTTAAATGTCCACTTTATATTATATATAAATGGTATAAATAATCTCTTACTAAAAAAAATATTGTATCTCCATATTTGAAACCAATAAATATCATATATTCAATGGAAAAAATATACTTTTTCATAATTTTTATTTCATATTGTGACTCCAATATGTTCCCTAGTAAACGCGGTTAGGAAATTACATGGAAAATTATTGTTTTTTCTCCTTTCCTAATAACTTCCATGTCTTTCATTACTAAATCCATATATTTTGGTCCCTTCTCTATCCCCATAATTGAAGGAAATCCAATATCCTTCCTACTCAGATCATCTTCCACCTTATTTTCATGCCACAGTGATAGTGTATTATATAATCAATATCTATAACGTTAGTAATTTTAGAAGCCTATATTGTTTCATTTGAATACTTTTTATGTAAATATATACATGACACTCTTCAGACCAGTATATACATCACATCATTCAATATAATGATAATTCTTCTATATCACTGAGAAAAATAATAATTCAACCAAATATATCATGTTTATTATTGTTTTGTTCATGGGTGATTAATTTCATGACTCATATGAAACACCACCATAATTTTAGATAAGGAAACAACACACACCATTCATTGATACATCATTAGACCTTGAAGAACCTTCCCTCACAATAGATAATAATAATACTAATGTATTAATCAATATAAAAATTATATCATTAAAACTATCATCACATTTTGTTAAATATTTGAAAGAGTAATAACACTTGATGATCTATCAATGTCTTGGTAGAGGAATAAGAGAGATGATTTTATAGATATCTAGATCACTATTGATTTATGAGTGATTCCCTCTCAATAAGTTGTGAACAGAAAGTGTTATTATAGAAAGTGTTATCATTAGATATTTATTAAGGAAGGTTCTTTTAGAACATTTTACAAAATCCCTTTTCCTAATTAAAATTTCCTAGTAGAACTTGTGTCCAGTAAAAATAATAATATTATTATTAATAACATGACATGAACAATACATTAATCATGTAAAAAATTATCTTTCATACCATATCTAATTTGGAATATTAGTCTGATTTCCCTTTCCCAAGTTAACATTTACCTATCCAAGAATAATTAATACATATTTAATAAATAAATTTTACTTCATTATTCAACAATAAATATAACTAATATTATATTTTCCAATCATTGAAAAGATATATTTTTAATTTTTTTAACACAGATGTCCTTTCTAATAACTTGTGATTAAATCATAGAAATCAACCAAACAAGAATAACTATTATTTCTATAAACTGTAAAATTAAATACATAAACATAATATAGAATGAAGAAAAACATACTATCTATATAAGTAGCCATATCATCATATACTTATGAATTCTTAATATATGATTATTTTATTCCTTTGAAAACATGAATGATGAATGTAAAGGATTAATGTCTTTATAATCATGGAAATAGAAAATTATGTTTCATAAGTGAACTACATCCTCTACCATTGAGTTCTTCATGATTTGAATACTTCATAGATATATTATAAATAATACCTTTATTTATAAGTAACATAATGAAAACATAAGAATGAATGATCTCAAATTTTCATTTAGGGTATGTAAAGGATATATCAATGGTCAAATAAAAATAACATGTAAGGGTATGAGTTCTTAATCATAACACTTGGAAACTGTACCATGCATTTCATAGATCATAATCATAAGTCATTGAATAATGTATTCCATTTTAGAGGGAATAAATAAAAAAATAATCATATATCATGATCTATGAGAACATACTAGTGGGATTAGTTATTGATTTTTGGAATACACGTATGAAAATAAAGTCATTTCATATGAAGTCATGGTTCATTCCCAAGACTAATACAATATATTGGTTTCAAAAAAAATTGTTGTAGTATTCAAGGATCAATCTAAAGTCTATTATTTTAAATAGGCTCTAATAATGAACACGGCTCACATCCCATTCAATTCTTCATAATATCATGAGATATAAATATTTACCCTATGAACTAGAGGGTAATATAATTATGGGTCAACACATCACATAATTAAATTCATAAATATGTATTCAATAAGATCATAAATATTTTTCATATCCTAAACCATGAATGAGAAATAGATTTAAAAACACAATCAACATGGCTTAAACCATTAAAAGGAAAAAATTATCATAAAATTTTCATTAATTCATCATAACATAATGCATTGAAAATAAATAGGTTTCATAAAAATCCTTTCAACTTAATCTCAAAAAATCAATTGAATGTATAATTATTCTATCATAGGATCATATCTCTAGTAAAATTGATTTAAAAAACAAGGATTTCATCTAATATTAAAAAAGATTTTAAAATTTCATTAAGAACATTTCTCGAGAAAAATATAAATTAAAAAGTAAAATCAATTTTAAAAAATTGAAAAATTACACATATATTTGGGTATAAATTTTATTTTAAATAAATTTAGGAAATTTTTATTGTAATATTTTAATAATAGAGTTTTTATTATGGTAGTAAATTAGGTTTATGATGTGTATGTTAAAATAAATATACCTTTTAAATTTTCATTAAAAAGAAAAAAGTCAATCATTTATGGAAATTGACATGAATATTTTTTTAGTAAATATTAAAACATAATAATGGGTACAAATTATTTTGAAAATAATAGGATAATAATAAAAACATTATAGATTATTTATATAAAACATTTATATAGAAGGATAACTATTTTTAGCTGAAGTGAAAAATAAATTCATTTTTAACATAAAAACTTTATATCTATATATTCATTTATTAAAGATATGAAAGTTAAAGGAAAAATGAATTCTAAATAAATTACCCGTGGGTAATGAAATTTATTATTTTAGTGAGAGTTATATTATAAAATTTCATCATCAAAAACTTAATCATGAACCATATATATAAATAGTGAGATTGTAACAAAAAAATACTTACCAAATTGGTAATATTTGAATCATATACACCATAAGTGAGATAACTATATACAGATATGTATATAAAATAATTTTCATGGGTTGAATCATAAATTTAATTCATTGGAATAATATACACAATATAAATGAAACACGTGGGGAACACGGAAAGTGTGCCAAGGAAATTAAAGTCAGACGAAAATCCCTTAGATCAGGTTCGACTTCCTTCATACTTATTCAAACCTCATATATAATAAAAATATATTTATTACAAATATATTCTAAAACCATACATATATATATATAACACTATATATTATTCACTTATAATTTTTTATCACTATTTGTTTCATAACTAAATTTTAAAATAATAGTTTTGGGTGATAACTAATTCATTTTTTGATGTATAATTTAGTGTAGTAGTTTTTTGTCCTTGTTATTTGATCATGGTTCCATCAAATAATTTATTTTAAAAATCATATAAATTATATAAATATTCATTGAATATATATTTATATTCATCCATTAATGTTATAAATAGAGAAATATATTTCATCGTTCAGGGAGATGGTATACTATACATATGAAAGAATGTTATTTCCATTTGTTTAAAAGATATAATGAAAGAGTGGAATATAATATTTCTTCATTTTACAATATTTTTTTTTATTTTAGTTATCATAAATAACCATTAAGTCTATTCTTATTACAATCCATGTCAAAATAAAACTAAAAATGAGTAACATCTCTACGTATAGGTGGTTGTCCACAAGTACACAAGAGTGACTTTAATTTTTTAAAATGGATTGAAATATAAAAAGGTATATTTGATGTTATAATTATTGTAGTTTATTTATTATATATATATATATTCTGTCATTATATACATCCACGAGAGGTGGTGACAAAAAATGAATTACATCACTTTAAGAGGTGGTAGTATATTGTAAACAAGATCAACAGTTTCATTCCTCATTTGATGGAAAACGATATTAATAATTGTTATTATCCTCAAATAATAACATATTATTATATAAATGATATTGGGTTTGATTATGTTATCATGGTTAAAAAAAATTGAAGGATCTAGAAGAAAAATAAAACAAAATGCATGATTAAGAACAATACCTCTCATTTATAAAACGTCTTCATGATTATACAACCATACTTATAAGGGTTTTTAACTATTAAAATAGGGACTCCATATCCAAATGATGTATTTTTTTAGGTTTTTAGGGAATGTAGAGTCCAAAACAAAATGTTTTTTAAGTGTTCATTGAAGAGGATATGATGTATGATTTTATAGGTGGGGGATGAGGACCCATATGGAATTTCATAAAGGAATAAAATATAATATTTTAATTATATTGAAAAAATATTCTAAATTAACAAAAAATTTATTATTTTATATTATAAGGTTCAAATATGGCCATAAAATATTATTTAGTGAATATAAATTGACTAACTGACTATTATCTTTTATTTCATCCCTCGACAAACTGGTTTTAATCATAATTAGGGTAGCTAATTTTTACTTTATTCACATTAAATTTAGAAAAAACTTATTATTAAAAAATATTATTTAAAATTAGTTAAATTTATTATTTATTAGGAATTTATTTTTCCAAATTCAACTCACATATGTGGCACAATATAAATTAATATTAGACCTTTAGGTGGGATAAAATTCAGTTCTCCAAAGAAAAAAAGTCATTTAGTGTAGAAATATTTTTTATAAATATTCTATATATGTTGGGAAAAAATCCCTTAAGGTATCATTGAATCATTTTTGAGGTGATTGGGTTTATTGACAAATCGGGCCTCAATGTTGTGTTTGTTCACAAAGCATACCACGTTTCCCAATTTATTAACAAAGGGGGTTTACAGGGTGATTTGACGTTTTCAAGAGATGTTGATGGATACCCATGTTTGACAGTAGAACCTCAACAAAGGAATGAATGATTTGGTGGTGGTACAAAAAGAGAAGAAACAAGGTGGCACCATTTTCTAGAGTTGTCCAATGTTTTGGGCTTAAAAATCGGAAAATAGAGAGATGTGCTTTTGGCATAGGGTGGTGCGTGAAAAATTGGAGCAATGCCCATAAAAGAAAGTGGTGCACAAAATATTGGCATGGTGAGTGAAATAAAGGAATAATTTTTTTTGTGCAAGAGGTATTTTAGGATTAGAAGCTCGAAAATGAGAAAAGGCATGAGGTGCGTGAAATATTGGAGAATTGTGTGAAAAACATGTTGTGTGGATGATGTGTTTTCCGCACTCAAAGAGTATTATACGCACCAGGATTGGTTTTTTGTGTAGGGTTCGATTTTTTCTATAAATACGAAGTGACCCCTCATTCATATGGCTCAAGAATTAGAGAGAATCTGAGATTTGGCACATGAAATTGGAGTACACAAAGGTGTTGCTTGTAAATGTATAAAAGAAGTGTTTGCACATAAATAAGACTTTGCGTGTAAAGGATATCTGTTGTGAGTAAAAGTAGTTTTTGAGAATAATGAAAAGTATGTACATAAAATAAAGATGTTGTGTGTAAAAGAATTTGTTGTCTCTAAAAGACGTGTTGTGTGAAAAGTGGATTTCGCACAAAATCAGGGAATTATGAGAAAGGCAGTGTGGAGGCTGCGTGTAAAAAATGGGGTCACCCAGTACACCGTGTTTAAAGAGAGATTCATCAGTGGAAAAAAGTTGGATGTCATTATAGCATCTACATAAAGTGTAGGATGAATTAATTAGTGCAAACAAAGAGACCTACAGGTGTATAAACTACGAATGGATCTCTTCCATCAGTAGTGAGCAGAGGAAGAGGAAGAAGATTATTCTTTCTACTGGAAGTGGTCTAGAGAGAGAGATAAAGGGTGTGACCCTTGGAAATGAAGTGAGATGAACCTAACCATTATAAAGGTAGTGAGCCTGGGCATAGAAGTGATCTATCCTGAACATTATTGCAGTAAGCTTTAGTGGATTTGGTACACCGGCAAATCACCATTGTATTCTCTTTGGACGAAGCCCATTGAGGGTGAACCAAGTGAAAATCTATGTGTCTGCCTAGTTTCTTCCTTGCATTCCATCAAAACCCTCATCATCAGATAAATAAGAAAAGAATAAGATCAGTAGTAAAATATTAGTGCAAATAAGGTGGACCTTATAATAAATAGTTCAATATCTAGTGGCCAAGGATAATTTTGAAAAGAATATATGTACCCTGATTCACCCCCCTCTCAGGGTATCTAATCCCATTTTGGTCCTAACAATTGGTATCATAGGGAAGGTTTCATTTATCAAATTTATTTTCTTTGACTTGGTTTAGTTTACTTCTAAAGTTAAATATTTTTTCCACTCTTATTCTATTGTTCCATGGCAAAGGGAAAAACAACAAAGAAGAATCAGAATTTAGATGGCATTATTCAGTGAAGAATTGTTTATGGAAAAAGTGTGATTCAACTAAAGGAATAAACAACTTCCTAAAGGAAGGTTTGGATGAATCCAATAGGGAAAATTTAGATTCACTAAATAATTATGTAATAATGATTGGATTACATTAAATACAAAGTGAATCTAAAGCTACTAATGATGAAGAAGTTTCAAGGAATCCACCAGTAGATGATGTCGACATGAAAAAGGAATTGGATTAGAAATTGGATGAAGAAATTAAATATTAAGATATTTGGATCTATGTACTGAAACTTGAGGTCAACAAGTTAAGATTCGTAAATCAAAGGCTTATTGACGGGGCCACTGATCTAAGGGAGAATAATGATTCTCAAGCTAAAGAACTGGAAAATATATCTGCAAATAGAGAAAATCTCAAAGCTGATGTCAAGGGAAAGAATCTGAACAGAAATGAAATTTAGAATAAAAAATCCATAATTGATGATCTTGATACACAGCTATCTGAACTACTTCAGAAGAATCAAAGGCTTCAACAAGAGAATGCGTGTTGTTCTGATTCTTTTGCTCAGGAAAATTTGAAATTAAAGGTGCAAAGTGACATGGTGGATAAGCTGACACAAGAATTGGGAGATGAGATGAGTAGAGGGAAGCTTCTAAATAGAGAACTTGATTCCCAACACGAATAAAGAGATAATAAGATTCTTAAACTGGAGGAAGTGTTATAGTTAGTTAATAAAGAAGTTTGGAAACCCAAAGCTAATGTAAATTATAAAATGAAGGATGCCCATGCACTTAAAATTTGGTTATCCTTATGTAAGAGAAGATGAAATGAAAGGAATATATGATATTTCAAAAAATAAGCAAGAATAAATTTTTTCGTCTCAAACACCATATTTTCTGGTAAAATTTGGTATTTGATATGATGATCCCCCTACCATGCATGATAAAAAGAGAGCTGAGAAAATTTCCAAGGAAAATGAAAATCCAATAGGTGTTGGAGACCAACCTAAAAAATACTTTCACAGGAAGTAATGACAACATGTGCTTGTCACGAATCAGGATGAATCCTCATCCAAACTGGTGGAAGACCCGATCCGCAACATGGCCCAAAGGGCGTTCCTGACCCCCATGGGCTGGCACAAGTGTTCGAGTATCATGAGTATCATGTGGGAACAATTTACCTGCAATAAAAGAGAGAAAAACAATAAACAAGATAAATAAATAATCGCTGGAAAACCAAACCAAACAAACCCTTAACATTGGACCAAATTTTAAGTTCACAATTCATCCCAATACATTAATATGACTATAATGAAAAGAAAACTAATGCATATATTAGCACCATTAGGCTACATTAGGAGCCACCTACTCAACTCACCTTCATCAGACCCGCATGTTAAAATTATTAACAACTCTAACCATTGTCACTAAGCACGATGCCTCAACCTGTGACACACAAAGAAAAATAACTACATACACCCAAAGGTGTATGTAGGGTGTGAGCCAAGAGCCCAGAAGGATGCCATCAGGAGAAGATTCCATGCGTAAAAATTTAAATGAGGAATACATTTTTTAGTTAAATAGATAAAATGGAAATAAATTCTTAAACAATTTTTAATGAAGACAATTTTTAATGACAAGTGCATTAAATGAAAACGAATTTAAAAACAACAACTAAAATTACAAAGGACAATTAAACCCTTGAACACTTTTAAAGAAAAATGGATTAAAGAAAATTGTTTCAAATAGAATATATTAAATTAAAACACACAAACATAGTTACTTTTTTAAAATAACCATTGTGTCCCACCGATGAGCGTAAAGTAACCAAGGAGAACCAAACATGGGAGAGGCCTCATGGGTTTTAGCAAGCTTGGGTCCCTATATCTTTGTGTATCAGTGAAGCATGACTTAGAAACCACAACCCTTAGAAAATGTGTCTTAAAACCTTATCCAAACAAGTTTTGCACCATTGATATAATTTTATAATCCCTTTGAAAATTTTCATAAGACAATTTTAAAAGTGCATCACCGGGGTTTTCAGATGAAAACAAACTCAAAATCCACATTTTGAAATAAACGCCCACCCAAAATCCTTTTAGGACTTAATTTGCATTGCTTACACCATCAATTAAACAATTTCCAAATTAAAAAAAAATAGTTTTACACTTAGGCAACCACCACTAAAAAATTATTGAACAAATTCATAGATGTACTGCATGACTTTAAACACCAAAATGGACTCAAGACCACTTTTATGACAAAATTCACTTTGATGTCACACCCAAAACAGACTCTTCAGCTCTTTCAAATTAAAACAAACTAAATGCACAAACTTGAGAACACTAATAAATATCTCAATGTAGGTTTCCACAATAAAACACATTAAAATCACATAAATACCCTACTAACAGAACAAATGCACAACTAAACTCAGTCAAAATAACTTTTGCAGCATGTAAACTGCTCAACAATTATTCTAAATTAATTAAATTAACAAACTAATTAACCAGAAAAATTATAGAAAAATTTTCAGAATATGACGTAGGAATCAAAACAAAAAAAATTAAATAAAAATTTCCTCTATGACTTGACACAAATTGACACTAAACCGAAACTCAATTTGTATAAATTATAAACTACAAATAAAAAGTTAAACATTAATTGCTATATAAAACACACCTATATCACATATCCATGTAAAATTCCATTAAAACATTATTCGCATCAAACAAACTAATTATATAATATAATAAATTGATTTAGGTGGAATATTAATTCATCAAAGAATGGTTAAATGACGAACCAGCTACCTTCATGTCGAAAAACATTATGATCTTGATATGGAAATTCCATCGCACGTCAATCATTGCTCAAACCACACAATCATGCCCTAAAACCGTGGTATTGAACCATTTGCATCAAGATAAAACCGAACACAACATAAAACCCTAGAAAAGAGGAGGAGGGATTACTCGGGTGGTCCGCACATGCAGCAAAAGGAGCAGAAGGCTGCTGAAAGGGTTTTGGAGGATGTCTGAGGAAGAAGCGATGTGCACTAGCCGGGCAAGAAGTTCAGGGTGTTGGCACGAGGGGAAGGCTGTCCGGAAGGGTCCGGTGTGAAGCAAACAGATAGTGCTAGTGTGGTTCATGTTGGATGGAGGATAGTGTGGCCAGAAAGGGGGATGTTGATATGTTGTGACAAGATAAGGGGGTCTCTAGAAGGAGGGGCTGACAGAGGGAGGTGAGGGAGACAGGTTGAATTCAGGGAACAGGTAGGGCATGGCGAGAAGGGCGTTGGGGGCTGCTGGCTGGGAGATCAGTTTAGCGGTGCAATCAGGGGTGGAACGGGGTTCTCCGGACATAAGGAGAGGTGGGGCGCGAGGGGTTCAAAGGGGAAGGATGGTGGTGGCCTTCAGCGCATAGGGCAGGGGTGCGGTGAGGAGGTGTTGCACACTAGGTGGAAGTCACAATGCAGGTCAGGTTTGAGGGGGGAAAGGGTGTGTAACATGAAATAAAGGAGGGGGAGAGGACGTGGGAAAAGGGGAAAAATAAAGGGAAAAAAAGTAAAAAATAAAGTAAAAAATGGAACCCAACAAATAAATAAAAAAATAAAGTAGTCCTAATAATAATAAGCTTTTTAATAATATTATAATAATATTATGATAACAATTATATTAGTTACAATAATAATAATTATTTTATTAACAATAAAATTAATAATTATATTTACAATAATAATAATATTTAACACATTAATGATATTAACAAAAACAATAAGAATCTTAAGAATTATAATAAATAAAAAACTACCACTTACATTATTATTTTAATAATTATTTAAACTTCAATTATTTATTTATTTATTTATTTATCTCTAATCATACATCAACCCCGTTAATTTAATTTTACTTCATTTATTTGTCCTGAGCATCGTGCAGGCCGTGTGATGAATCGAGTAAGGTCACGAGGTGACCCAGTCAAAGCTGGGCGACTTCAACTGTTCCCCACCCGTGCGTTAGACGCCTCCAAGCCCAAAATATTCATTTATCCGCCAAATGTAAAATTTCAATCGGGCTTGGCCCTCACTCGATCCAAGATTTGCAAAAGAAAATAAAAATAATGAAAATAATAAAATAAAACTTTCTTTAGAAATCTGGGTGTGACCATTCTCCCCACCGTATCACTTTTCGTCCCTAGAAAGCCACAACTAAGAATGAACCCCAAAGTAGAAAATGACACCCCCCTTAAGTCTCAAAGAGGATCCCCACAAACAACAAGTGAGAAGAGGCAAACACATCATGCATAGAGAAAGTGACTGAAATGATGACCTCAAGAAACCCAGAAAAATACATTCCATTATGTGTCACCCTCCCCCAAGAGTTAGTACACCTCCAATTGATTAATAAAGGATAGAAACTCTCGTACCCGCCGAAACCAACTTCTCAACCCGAAACACCTCAAGCACCAATGAGAAAAAACCACATTGGTTGACTTGAACAAACAAACATGACCAACCACATCCAAGGACCACTCTTATCACTCACCACCTAGCCATATTTAGGAACAGAATCAAAAGGTCAATATGGGGAAACTTGATGGGGCTCCCCACCATTAGAAACTTACTATCACCCAAGGCCAAATTGGAAAACTGACACAGGGAGGCCCGAGCGTACTCTCCACCCTTACGAAGAAGACCAACACCAATTCATTCCAGAGACTTTTGAGTGAGTCCTGTTGTGGGTCTCCCCGCCATTGGGATTGATGAAAGATACAATACTTTGAAAATTTTCCGATGGGGACCAAACACCCCACCACAATGGGTGGGGAGGTCCGGACGCAACTACCAAGACGTCAAAACCCCAACCCAAGACAAATCAACATCTCAATGTCCCTAGATGAGAACTATTTAAATTTGAGACCTCTTTACCTAAAAAATACCATAATGAATACTAAAAGTGATTACACACAGTGGGAATAAACCCCCATGGCTTTAATGTACAAGAAAACCACGCTTCCTCATAACCACAGAAACCTCATGCACCCAGACGGGTCATTCGGAATGAAACAGCTATAGGAAACGATTTAATGTCCCTTCAGCTTCAATACTGATGACAAAAATAAAGCTGGGTTCCCATGAACTCTTGGGGTTCTTGACCATGTGCTAGCTTCACTTTGAGTCCTATGGCTGGAGACCTGATGTTTGAAGCATCTCCTTCCTCGTAGTCAGGAATCAAAAACTGCTAAAAAAATCTTCTCCTTTTTAGTGCCACTCACAACCACACCACAACCGAGAAAACACCAACAAACACAACATACCACAACATCCAACCACTCACTCGCAACATGTCCACTAGAACAAGGTTTTAGATGAATAATATATATCTCCTCCTCACCTTAACCATGAAACCTAAGGAGGGAAGACACATGACAAACACTCCCCTTCGAACATAAAAATTAGAACTCCTTGAGAGGACAAACTCCTATGAAAACTGGGATTCTCAAAGGATCCTATGAAATTCACCCTTGCTATTCAAGAGAAATCATGATGCAAGAAGTCACCAATCATGACCCTTGAGGCTGATGAAAGAACTATAATAATTTCAATCATCGATCATCACTAATAACTCTGAATCACCTTCGCCCTTCCCCACTTAAATTTCTTTCACCACTTATAGGGGAAACCATCAGACATAACAATATAAAACATCATACTGGACAACTTCAACAACGCAAAGAGACCAAAACTCCCATCAACTACCCTCACATTTTCCATCCTACTATGAGAGGATCCAATTAGTTATAAAAAGGAGAGGAGGGTTCAATTCTATAATTCAATAAGAGATATATCCGATCAATTGGGGGGCTAGCCAATGGTGAATTTCCCGTGGACGCACTTCAATCGCATGTTATAGATTTATGGGGGGAATGCACTAGTAAAGAAACAAAACCATAGACCCAAACAAAAATGAACAATAGTAAAAACATACCACAAGCGAACACCAGACGTGTGGGGGGAACCATAGTAAGGGCTTCCTGAATCACTGTTCAAAATAATTCACACACCACACTCTTGCACCCCAACATACAAAAAAAATTCATACTCAATATAAAAATTAGTCAAAAATGATTTTTGGATCGAAATTCCTCACATCCATCACTTCCCAAAACCAAAGGACATATCACACAATCACCTGTTATTAAAACTCCAAAAAAATTTCTTAACCACAATTTTTGAAAATAAAACAAACTAGTGGGTTTCACAAACACCAATGGTGTCCCATTGACCTCACACATGCATGTTCCCATTCCACACTAGCACCCACCTCATTTCCATCCAGGATCTCATCCATTTGTTCTATTAACCTATTTTTCATATACACTCATGCATGTGGTTTCCCATGGGGACACCATGAATCAAAACCAGACCTTTCCATTTTTTCAAAACCAAACATTCAACCCACACTTTGCAAACCTTACAAATAATTTTATTTTTAAAGTGCTTCATTTCAAAATAATTTTCTAGACCAAATCATTTTTACTTAAAAAACAGATTTCCATGAATCCAACACAAATAGATGAGGAATGATGTAAGAGGGAACTAGTGTTAGAGGGTGATTGGTATGTATGGTTGGCGGCCATACGCCAATCACGCTACTAACACAGGGGGTATTCTAGGACAACGTCCCCGGCTCCACATGGCTTTCCAGACCCAGTGAGCTCACTGGGACCACTGACCCTACTCCATTTTCATTTCCCCTATACAAGATTAACCACATGGACCCAAGAATTAGACAAACCTAATCTTACTTTGGAAACTTGATTCCCACCATGAGGTGTGCTGGAAAAGAACATTAATCGTAGTCAGAATATTGAGTCCCAAAAACCTTAACACTAGTCTACCATGACTCTATCCCAAAAGAACACGACCCAAGTGGGAAAACATGCTTTGATACAATTTTGTCAAGAACCAGGCCGGGTCTTCATCCAACCCGACACCCGAACCAATCCACGGCATATCCTGAAGGGCGTTCCCAATCTCCACGGGCTGGCACAAGTGCCTGGGTATAAAGAGTAACATGTGGGAACAATTTACCCGATATAGAATACAGAAAAACAAAATAATGATAAATAAACAATCGCTGGAAAACCAAACCAAACAAACCATTAACATTGGACCAAACATCAAGTTTTCAATTCGACCCAAAATATTAAGAACACTATAATTTAAAGAAGACAAACACATCTATTCACACTGTCATGCAACATGAGGATCCTCCTCCCCAACTAACCTTCGTCAGACCCGCATGGGAAAATCATTGACAACCCGAACCACCGTCACTAAGCATGATACCTCAACTTGTGACATGCAAAGAAAAATCCCCACATACACCCAAAGGTGTATGTATGGTGTGAGACAAGAGCCCGGTAGGATGACAATGGGAGAAGATTCCACGCATTACAATTTAAACGACTAGTACATTATTAAGTAAAACTGATAAAAGGGAAATAAATGTTTAAACAGTATTTAATGAAAACAATTTTTAATGATAGTTTCTTTATATTAAAATGAATTTAAAGACAACAAATCAAATTAAATATAAGAATTAAACACTTGAACACTTTTAAAGAAAATAGGATTAAAGAAAACTATTTCAAATAAAATAGATTAAATGAAAAAACACACACACATGCTTACTTTTCTAAAATAACTAAAGTGTCACACCGATGCGCATAAAGTAACCAAGGAGCACAAAATATGGGAGAGGCCTCATGGGTGTTATCTATATTAGGTCCCTATATCTTAATGTCTTGATGAAATATGGCTTAGAAACCATGAACCTGAGAAATTGTGGCCTAGAAACCACAACACTCATAAAATGCGACTTAGAAACCAAAACCCTCAGTAATTCCTATGTTTAGTTAGTGTTGCAATCGTTGGTCCTACCAGTGAAACCGGGTTGAGTCACCTCTGGAAAACTAGACCACTTGTCTAGTCCACCCTCATAGCTACCTAGGCTTCCCTCTATGTGCTCAAAAAAAATTAAGATCATAATAGGTTCCCATCACATAGACAATCCAAGTAAAACACCAAGCATGACAAGATACCATTTTTTTAAAAAATTACGCACACAAAAACCTTATCCAAACAAGTTTCTACCATTGATATAATTTGATAAACCCTTTTAAAATTTTTATAAGAAAATTCTAATCGAGTATCATCGATATTTACCCATGAAAACACACTCAAAATCCCCATTTTTAATTAAACACCCACCCAAAATCCTTCTTGGAATTAATCTGCATCGCTTACACAATAAATTAAACCACTTGAAATTAAAAAATATAGTTATACACTTATACAACCACAATGAAAACTTTTTTAACAAATTCAAATATGTAACACCCGACTTTAAACACCAAAATGCACTCAGTGCCTCTTTTAGAACAAAATGCACTTTGATGTCACACCCAAAACACACACTGCAACTCTTTCACATTCAAAAAAACTAAATTAATAATGTTGAGAACATTAATAAAAATCTCAATGTAGGTTTTCAAAACAAAACACATTTACATCACATAAAATCTATACTAATAAACAAAATTCACAAAAAAAACTCAGTCAAATCACTTTCGCAACTTGTAAACTAGTCATCATTTCTGCTAAATTACTTAAATTAACAAACTAATTAACCACAAAATTTATACAAAAAATTTAGTATATGTCACATGAATCAAAACACTAAAAATGAAAGAAAAAGTTTTTCTATTACTTGAAGAAAATATACATTAAACTAGAACATAGTTGGTATAATTTATAAACTACAAATAAATTGTTCAACATTAATTTCCACATAAAACACACCTATATCACATATTCTTTCCAAATTCAATTAAAAACAGTATTCACATCAAACAGACTAATTAGATAATATGATAAATTAATTTAAGAGGAAAATTAATTCATCAAACAATGGTTAAATGTAGAACCACCTACCTTGAGGAAGAATAACATTACGATCTTGATGCGCAAATTCCACCACATGTCAATCATAGCTCTAACCACACAAACATGCTGTAAAACAAGGTATCAAACCATTTTCCTCAAGATTGAACCAAACACAACCTAAAATCGTAGAAAAGAGGAGGAATGGATTACCCGGGTGGTCCACACTTGCGGTGAAGGGAGGATAACGCCAATGTATGGGTTCAAGAGGCTATCTGATGAAGAAGCATGGTGCACCGACTGGGCTGGAAGTTCACAGTGTCAATATGAGGGGAAGCCCGGATGGAAGGGTCTGGTGCGAAGAGAATGGACAGTGCCATTACAGTTCTTGTTGGCCATAGGATCATGTGGCCAAAAAGAGTGGGGTTGTGTGTTGACCAGACAAGGGGGTTACTGGAAGGAGGGACCGGCCGACGGAGGTTCGGGCGATGGTTTGAATTCAAGGAATAGACAGGGCATGTCGAGAAAGTCGTCGGGGGCTGCTGGCCAGGAGATCGGGTTAGCGATGCATTTGGGGGGGGGCACGGGGATCGCCAAACATAAGGAGAGGTGGGGCCCAAGGAGATCAAAGGGGAACGATGGCGGCGGCCTTCAGTGCGTAGGGCAGATGCACGGTGAGGAGGAGATGTGCACCAGGTGAAAGCCACAATGGAGGTAGGGTTTGGGGGGAAAGGGTGTGTAACGGGTAAGAAAGGAGGATGAGAGGATGAGGGAAAGGGGGAAACATAAATGAAAAGAATGAAAGAAAAAAATAATGTAAAAATGGAACCCAACAAATAAATAAAAAAATAAAGTAGTCCTAATAATAATAAGTTTTATAATAATATGATAATAATATTTTGATAACATTAATATTAGTTACAATAATTATTATTATTTTATTAATAATAATATTAATTATTATATTTACAATAATAATTATAATTAAAACATTAACGATATTAACAAAAATAATAAGAATCTTACAAATTATAAAAATGAAAAAAACAACAACTTCCCTTATTATTATAATAATTCTATAATATTTGTTTATTTATTTATTTATTTATCTATGTATTTATCTCTAGTCATACATCAACCTAATTTATTTAATCTTAATTTTTTTATTTGTCCTGGACATCATACAAGCTGTCCAAGGATCCGAGAAAGGTCTCGTGGTGACCTAGTCAAAGCCGATCAGCTTCGATCGTTCCCCACCCATGCGTTGGACGCTGCCAAGCCCAAAATATTCATTTATCAGAAAAATATAAAATTTCTATTGGGATCGGCCTAAACTCTGACCAAGATTGGAAAAAGAAAATAAAAATAATGAAAATAATAAAATAAAAATTGTTTTAGAAATCCATGCATGATAGTGCTATTTCTATAGAATCCATGGAAAAACATGAAGTTTCTATTCCATGGCTTTGGAATAGATTTATTATTATTAAGATGGAAACATTTCTAAATATGAGAATAAGAAGAAGCATCTAGACAAGTCTGAAAGAATAGTCTATCATAAGTGAGTATCCATGATGTTTCTTCTATTATAGAAGAACGAGGACATTATGAGTATGTGTCATGAAGCTCGAGAGATCAATGTTAGAAGAAGAATAACTCAAGCGGATTCAACATATCAGCTTATAAATGATGAAATAAATTATTCCTTTGATGTAAATTTTTATATATGTTCTAATTATGGGACATTGGAAAGATATTGTAGCAAGAAGAAATTAATAAAGGAAAAGGAACTCAAAAAGATATTATTGACTGTAGTGGTGTATAAGGAGAATTCCTACACTAGAATACAAAGTGGTAAATTGAAAAATAGGTTTAATACCTCAAGGTAATTACAAGTAGATAAATTAAAGGTGTATCAATCATCTTCTCTATCACACTCACAAAAGATCTCACAGAGAGAATCTGAAAAAACCTGGAAGATTAAGGGGATATCAAATCCAACTGTGAGTAAAAAGAATGCATGTTCAGTGGAGGACTCACCACTAACACAAAGCAGTATGGTGAATCATATATTTTTTAAAAGAAATATGAACAAAGAATATTTTGAATAATTCACATGTCGTGTGCCACAGAGAAAAGTGGAGGAAAGAAGAAGATCCCTGCAATGGTGAAAGAAGCAAGGGAAGATGACAAGCAAAGAGATTCCCACTCAGATAAGGAATCAAGGGAAATGGAATTTTGTAGAACATTAAATAAGGAAATATGTATTAGTGGGTTTAAAACCCAAATGGTGAGAATTTCTAGGCCTATAGAATGTACATTTTAGAAAAAGGCTCAGCATGTGGGTAATGAATGCTTAGTCATATGGCCAGAACAGTTGAAGTTGACCAGCCATTTAGAGTAGGCATGGAAGTAGTGTGATTCTCTACAAGAATGTAGAAAAGGTTTGACCCATCGGGATCAACCAAAATCCTCATCTTGAGAATTCTAGGAGTGCCCCACTCCCTATGTATATATAATCCATTAACTAATAATTCATGTGCTTCAAGTTTTAATGAGATATAATCCAAGGGGAAGTGATATCTAAAGATATGAAGTGACATGGTGATATGCTCCAGAGTTTCAATTGATTCAAATCAAGAACCAGAGTTGAAAAGTGGAGGGAGAAACTAAGTGAAATAGAAAGTGGTTTTGTTATTAACTTTATCTCTTGTTTCCTATACTGAGTTTCAACATAGTAGGCTTAGAGATATTGTTGATGGCTCAATGCCAAGTGCTATATGATAATAAATGTTGCAGGAGGAGAAGAGTGTTTATGGGTCTAAATAGTTGACCTAACCATAGGAAGTGTTTCATAACATAGGGGGAGAATTCAATATCATAATCAGGTGAAAAAGTCATCAAAGCAATAATTTGATGACCAAGATCAGGTGTTGTCTATCAAGAGAAGCCATATTGTAGGAGAAGCAGCAATATTCATGTATTTCATAATTATATATTTTTTCTAAAAATGTGGTAAAAGATGAATGTTTTTAGGATACCAAGAAGCTATGAGAGATTATAAACAATATTTCAACAAGAAACCTTGAAATGAAGATGAAAGAAATGATGTCACTGTACTATGACACAGGGAAAAATTCATGGTGAAAGTGATGAAGTTGTAAGAGCCACAGGGGGGAATAAATGGAAAATAATTATTTAGATGCTGATACAGATAATGAGAATGAGGAAGTCAAGTCTATATCAGCAAAGATACCAAATATTCTAGCTGAAATTAACTGGAAGAGTATCATTAGTGATCAGATAGTGCCCATCTAGATGGAGGATATGGGAACTCAACAGAAAGCATGAAACTTATCATAGGTAGAGCCTAAATGTTGAGAATATTTGGAATCGAAAACTCCAAGGATATGAGAACTGTGATTGCTACCCTAATTAAGCTGTAAAAAGATGATGATGACATGGTAGTTAATATCACAGAATCTAGGAAAATCATTGGAAGTCTATTGTACTTGACAGAAACAAGGACAAACATTGTATTTTCCACATTCCAAGAAGCAAGATATCAGAGAAATCAAAAGGAAAGACACATGCGTGAGGTGAAAAGAATACTTTGGTATATCAAGGTCATAGTGGATTTCCAATTAATATATAATGAAAAATCACAGTTCGAGAAATTGGGATATACCGATGTAGATTGGGATGGTTCAGTGGATGATATGAAATCAACTTAATGAGGTTATTTTTATCTAGGGGGTTATGTATTTCTTAGTTGTTCAAGAAGCAATATTTCATTTTATTGAGCACCACAGAAGAATAGTATATTTCCGCCACTCAATAATGCACATTGTTATTGTGAATGAAACAACATCTTTATGATATTTTAGTTGAAGTGAAGTCTCCTATTGTAATTCAATGTGATAAATCAAGTGCTATAAATATTCGGAAAAATCTAGTTAATCGCTCATGGACAAAGAACATTGAGATAAATTATCATTTTATCAAGGAGAAGGTTGAGCAATAAATCATGAGTTTATATTATGTGCCTATTGAATAGTTGGTTGTATACATTCTAACGAAGGTATTACCTAAGGAAGCTTTTTTAGAAGCATCAGCTAGGTCTGGGAGTTCAGTCGACACCCCACACTTGAAAAAGTGTGTATGTGGGAACCCTTATCCCCGAGGAATGGATTTTTTACTAAATATACTAATATGTGATATATACTCTATTTCATACCACAGTGAAGTGATAGTTGGATTAGTTGACAATAGGGGAAAGAGTGACTCCTAAAGGGGGATAAACTACGGCTAAAGAAGATTGACAATTTCTTTTTCAAAGACACGTGGAGAAGATGAAAGGTGGAGGAGTGAGAGAGGGTGACTTTATCATGATAGGTGAAGAAGATGATAGGGGGAGAACAATGATGAGTGTATGTGGTGTTAGAAGTGATCATATATAAGTGAAGAAGGTGTGTATTAAATATGATGATGCTATAAGTGATCAATCAAATAATAGATATCACGATAACTAAGGATCTCAATAAATATAGAAGCACGGTGTTGGAATGTTGTCATAATTTTTCTAGCTATCACCAATTTGTATCAATGTCGTATCAAAAATTTGTATCGGTTTAGTAATTGGTATGAGTTTGGTGTCCACAATGTGTTGTATGAAATAAAGTAATTCATTGATGGAAATTTCATTTACTCTAGTTTCTCACACTGAGCATTTCTCATGTGGTCTTAGAGTATCTGTTTAGTAAATCCTTGATCGCTATATGAATCACAAGAGGCGAATGGATGTATCATTTGGAAGAATCTTTAATGAGGTATCTAAGTGTAGAGATTTTTTATGAGAAGAGTTGTAAATAAACCTAAAGGGGTAGATTTTTGGGAATAATACCCCAAGTTATCATTGAATCATTTTTGAGGTGACTGTGTTTGTTGACAAAGTGGGCCTCCATGCTGTGTTTGTTCAAAATAAGACCAAAATGCCTAATTTATAGACAAAGGAGGTTTATATAGTGACTTATCGGGTTCAAGAAATGTTTTTGGCTATCCATGATTGACAGCAGAATGTCAACAAAGGAATGGATGATCTGGAGGTGGTATAAAAAGAGAAAATAAAAGTTGGAGACATTTTCCAGTGTTTTCGAAAGTTTTGGGCCTGAAAATCAGAAAACGGAGAGTTGTTTTTTTGTAAAGGGAGGTTTGCACAAAATTGGATCGGTGCTCTAAAAATAAAGTGATGTGTGAAATATTGGTGTGGTGCGTGAAATTAAGGAATGAATTTTTTCATGCAAGAGTTATTTTGAGATCAGAAGCTCAAAAATTGGAAATGGCATAAGGTGCCTGAAATATTGGAGTATTGCACGAAAAACGTGTTGCACGGAAGACATGTTTTCCGTGCTAAAAGAGGATTACGCATGCAAGGAGGGTTTTTCATGCAGGGGTCGATTTTTCTTATAAATATAAAGTGACCCCCATTATTCATAGGATCTCAAGATGTAGTGAGTATATGAGCTTAGGAATGTGAAATTGGAGTACGTAAATGTGTTTAGCGTAAACATTAGGTTTGTGCGTAAAAGAAGTGTTTGTACGTAAAGAAGAGGTTGCATGTAAATGAAGACTGTTGTTTGTAAAAGAAGTGTTTGTGAATAAATAAAATATTGCACATAAAAGAAATTTGTTTCACGTAAAATAATTTTCTGCGTGTAAAATAGGTGTTGCGTGAAAAGTCGATTTCGTGCAAAATTAGGGAATTACACGCAAGGCAGTGCAGAGGTTGCACATAAAAACGTGGGTTGCCCAGTACACCCTATGAAAATAAAAATTCATCAGTGTATGAATGTTGGACTTCAATAGAGCATCTACATAGAGTGGATGATTTATTCATCAGTGAAAAAGAAGAGACCTATAGGTCTATAAACTGTGAATAGATCCCTTCCAAGTGTAGTTAGAAGAGGAAGAGGACGAAGTATATTCTTTATAGTGGTAGTGAGCTAGAGAGAGAGAAATAGGGAGTAACCCTTGGGAAGTAGTGTTATGACCCTAAACATTGTTAAGGTAGTTATCCTTGGCATAGAAGTGATCTAGCATAAACATTATTGCAGTGAGATCGAATGGATTTTGTACAAAGACACATCATCCCTATATGCTCCTTGGAAGTATCCTAGTGGGGGTGAACAAAGTAAAAATATTTGTGTCTTCTTGGTTTCTTTCCTGCATTGTTTCTGAAGAATCATCATCAAATAAAGAAGAAAATAATAATATCAATAGTAAAATATAATTGTAAACAAAGTGACCCTTATAATAAAGAGGTCATGATCCAGTGGGGAATTGATAATTTTGAAAAGAATATCCATACCCTGATTCACCAACCTCTCATGGTATCTAGGCCCCTTTTGGTCCTAAAAATATATAATTTATTTCAATGGAATAAATTGGATTATAAATAACAAAATTTATCTTTTATTAAGTATAAAACAATTTGAAAAAAATATATTTTATAATTATTTAAATTAAAATCCTCTTTTAAAAAAATTTAGTATTTTTCACTATTTATCGATAAAATAATCTTTTCAAACAATTATTAAAAATTAACACTCTAATAATTTTGAAATTATAATTTTAAAATGATGTTTATTTTATCAAATAAATATTCCATAAGTGACTTTTTTTATTTTATAACTTCTTTTTATAAAAATATAGTTTTTAATCATGAAACTAGATTAATTCTTATCATATGCGTAAATTGATATTAGATGCATGATAAAATATCGTATTTAATATATATATATATATCTATCATTAATATCATGAAAAAATAGTGAAAATGTAATCTATTAAGATAAAAACACATTGCGTGCATAAACTGTTTTTTGGAAAAAATATTTCCTTTACATTCAAGTTATTTTTATTTATATTTTTAATCAATTGAAAACCAATGAATTTATTTTAAACATGTGTAATGAATATAATTTAGAAATTTATTTATTTATATTAATACCAATCAATTTAATATTACAATTTTGATAGTATAATATATTACGAACCATTTAGTCTCGATCTTTTGTTCATCACATGATGTCAAACAGTTAATTATTTTATGGAGAAATATGTTATAAAATCTTGCAGTGTAAATTTTACAAGTTTCAAAATTAATTTTACTCTCTATATTATGTTTCACCAATACAAAAAACTAAGGATATATTTTCATCAAGACATCTTGGTATTCCCAAGTATCTTCCTCAAATTTCTGTTTTCTCAAAGGAACTCTAACCTATTGAGCAGTCATGTTTCGTAGCATATTAACTCTAGGTTCTAAGAATTATACATGAGGTTCTTCATAGGAATAATCATGATCCAATGGTAAAATATCTATGTTTCTTACTTGTAAAGGATTTTATTTATATATCCAAAGGATATAAACATGGAACACATCATTCAATTGAGAGATGTTTAGTAATGAACTAAGTGATAAGATATTGTCACAACTCAACCATGAATCTTGAAGGGGAAATGTATATATGGATCGTCCTTCTTTTATACTGGATTCACACAACATTCTTCAACAGTGAAATTTTTAGAATCCCCTTCTCACCAACATCAAAATCAAAATTTCTAAAATTTTTATCTACATAACATTTCTATTAACTCTTTGATGATTGTTGTTCTGTATAAGGGCTCTAACATTCTCTGTTATTTATTCAACTAGTTCACTTCCCAATATATTTATTTTAATAACTTTATATAAGTGCATATGAGTTCTATATTTCTTCATATATAGTTCCCTATAAGGATCCATTATAATTATTATGTGAATTATATTATTATACAAATACTCATCTTGAGGGAGGTGTTTATGCCAATACCATTGATACCCACATAGAATGATCTCCACATATCCTTTGGGGGTTTGAATGGTCCACTTAGACAATCCATCTATATGTTTATGATATACCACACAATGAAACAATACTAATCCAAATCCAACTAATGGTTTCACAATAAAATCACAGTAAACCATAGATCCTAACTAGATATAATAGACTGTGTTACTCAATGAGACCTTACCACTTCGTTATGGTATATCCTCTAAAACTGATCAAGAGAGAAATAATCTCCAACATCAATGATATGTTTTGACTTTTTTTTTGATCAATTACATACTAAATAATATTGATGAATTTAGATGTTTTTTTAATTTCGATGAGATAATTATCGTCGATATTTTCACATTTCCATTATAGTATGGGCAATGGTTTTAACATCTCCTTAGACTTTAATATCTTAACCTAGACATGTTAAAATACCCAGCACATAGATAAATATTCTAAACTAAATCCCTTTATGAAATCCCACTATAATTAATATTTCAGATATTAATATATCATTGGTCTTCTAGAATGAAATGATAATGACTAACTATGAGCCTCCTCTAACAGATCCAAAATCAAAAATCGTATGGATGAAACACATTCATTATTCATGAAAATTAAAATTCCATCTTAACAATGGTAGAACTCAGGATAATTTCACAACTTCTAATATTGTACAACATATTCCTTTTATGCCTCGGTAATCTTCACTTGTATATATTATTGAATAATCCTTTCATAATGAAAATATTTATCCACATCCTTCATCATTTTTAGAAAAATCTGTTGAAAATCCATAAATATATGATCTTTTTTTATTCTCATTATATATATTCTAGCATAAAACATTCAATTCATATCATCAAACTCATTGGTTTTTTCCCTTGGGTGGTAATGTATTAAATAATAATATTCATTAATCATCTCGAACCATATTCATTGGAACAAATTCATATATTTACCTATGAATGTATGACTCAATATTTTATGATCAATATATATATAAAAGAATTATCTATAATGATAATACCTATGTTAGGCGGAGATAAAGGGAGTGATGGCAAGAGGGGGGGTGAATTGCCTTTTAAAAAATGATTAACAAATTAAAAATCAAAGTAAAGATGCAGCGGAAATAAATGAGGCAAGACACAAAATTGATAACGGAGTTCGGCCAAAAACCCGGCCTACGTCTCCACTCCCAACTCAACCGTTGAGAGATTCTACCGCTTGCTTTTCAATGGTTTTAGCAAGAAACCCACTAGACTTTACAGGTAGTCTAGAACCTATTACAGATTGCTTTTATATGGTTATGCAAGAACCCACTAGCCTTCTTACAGGTGAAGGCTAGCTCACCTATGTCTCAAGCCTTTTAAAGGAAAGTCTTTCCAACCTCTTCACACCTTAAAGGTGATGTGAAAACCCAAAAGAATGGAGGATGAGAGAAATGGGAGTTTGTAGGAACAAACTCAATTTGATGCTCAAAATAAATAAAACAATGAAAAACCGTATATGGAGAAGCCTTGGGTGCCGGAGGATTGATTGGAGTTGATGGAGGGCACTCCCAAGCTTCTTTGGTGGAGCTCCTTGGATGTGGAATTGAGTTGGAGCTATTGGGGTTCCCTTGGAGGAATGCGCCGGAGGTACGCCAAATGATCAACAAGGTGTCTGTGGGCTTCCGTATAGTTCCGGTGATGATCCTTGGCTTCCTAGTCCTTTATTTATAGAGGGGGAACCCTCATATGGCATTTGGAGGTCTTCGGAGCCGTTGGAAAGGGCTTCGGAGCCGTTGGGAGGCAAGTGGACCAGCCTGGTCAAAGGCCCAACGGCTAGTTTGACTGGCTCCACCGGCTGACCGGTGCAGAGCCACCGGTTGGCCGGTGTGTGCAAAAAGGAGATGATTCGGGCTCAGGCTCCACCGGCTGGCCGGTGAGGAGGCCACCGGTTGGCCGGTGCAAAGGTAGTAGCAACCACTATTCATCTGGGTGCCATCGGCTGGCCGGTGCTGAGGCCACCGGTTGGCTGGTGATGAGGCAGTGAGTGTCTCTTCTGCCCAGGGTCCATCGGCTGGCCGGTGGTGAAGCCACCGGTTGGCCGGTGGACTGATTTCAGTCCAGTTTGCCTTCTTTCTTACTTGGCCCAATACCTTGGCCACCTGAAATCATGCCTATCAACCAAAAACACTTAAAACAATATTAGATAAATAAGAGAGTGATTGTGATCATGAAAATAAAACCTTGAGGGGTACGAGAGGTACAACAATCTCCCCCTATTTTGATGATCACAATCACCAAAATAAACAATGTAAAAATGAAATGAAAGGCATGCTTTAAAAGATTTTTCCCCCAATCAATCAAGAATTTTCTCCCCCTTTGTGATTATCAAAATAGCATGGGGCATAAAACTTGATTGAGGGAAAGATTTTGAAAAACAAGATAGAGATTTTAAATCAAATGAAATTTTTGAAATTTTAATTGAAAGTTTTGAATCAAAAATTTGAATAACAGTTTGAATTGAAAGTTTTGAAATGAAAAATGAATTGAAAAATTTGAATTGAAAAATTTGAAACCAAGAGTTGAAATTGAAATGAAAAATTTGAATTGAGAGTTTTGATACCAAGTGTTGAGTTTGAAATGAAAAATTTTGAATACACAAAAAGGCTTAAAAGATCCTAACTCCCCCTAAATAAAAACAATAAAGCTCCGGGGAGAGGATTATCAAACCGAGACAAATTTTGGCCCGGAGAGACTCGCTAATAGGGATTTTTCAATCCACACTTTTCTAGTGGCGGGTCTTCTCCTAAAAAATTCATCATTTAAGAAGATGGTTTTGGGGCGTCCATACCGGGCATTTTTGCAATTGCACTCATAGATTAAGTGCCTGGGTTTTTTTCAATAATTACAAAATTTAAATTGAGAGCTCCCCCTTACAAAAATAGTGGGTGCATGGGAGGAGGAACCTTGCTTGGAATAGCCAAGCCCTTCGGTGGTTCTAGATAAACGTTGGGAACCAAGCAAATTGTTCAAATTTTGTTCCCCTTGGGTGAACTTGGCTAGAGTCTCCCTTATATCTTTGATAGTTGATTCCATGGAATCAACATCGGGAAGATTTTGGATTTTGAGGGACATCTCTTCCTTCTCTTTGAGAAGTTGGTCTTTTTCGGAAGAGAGTTTTTTGAAATTCTTTTTTAAAGAAACAAATTTGGAAGAAAGTTCGTAAAAACCTTCCTCCAATTGATCTCTCGCATGTTGGAGATCCTCATATGACAAATGATTAAAAGAATTTGACGAACTAGAGGAGGAGGAGTCGGAAGATGTTACCTCATGGAATGCCATTAGGCATTTGTTACCGTTGTCGCTTGAGGAGGAGGAGGAGGATGAGGAGCTATCACTCCATGTGGCCTTGAATGCCTTCTTCTTCTCCTTTTTCTTGGCCTTTTTCTTGTTGAGTGGGCAATCGGGCTTGTAATGGCCTTTCTCGCCACACCCGTAACATTTTACCTTGGGCTCGGATTTTTCGTTGGGTTGAGCCTTGCGGGATTTATTCTTCTTGTGCTTCTTCATGAACTTGTGCATTTTGCGGGCAAGATTCTCCATTTCGGAATCGCCGCTTGAAGAGGAAGAAGATGAGGAGGATGAGCTTTCTTCGTTTTGTACCTTGAAGGCGATGTTCTTTGGAACTTTGATTGGTTTGCCTTTTTTTCAGCTTGCCTCCTCATGGTGATCTCATAAGTCATGAGGGATCCGATGAGTTCTTCGACCGACATGTTCTTTATGTCCTTTTCTTCTTGGATTGCCGTCACCTTCGGTGCCCATGAGCTTGGTAGGATCCATAGGATCTTCTTGACCATGGTTTCTGCAGAAACATCATCACCAAGGGACTTTCTACCATTGCACACGTCAGTAAAACGAGTAAACATTTCAGAAATAGATTCATTTGGATGCATAGAGAAAGATTCAAAATCTTGTCGAAACATATCTAATCGAGTATCCTTTACTTTGTTGGTCCCCTCATGGGTAACCTCCAAAAGTTTCCAGATTTTATGAGATGAGGTGCATGTGGACACTCGATTAAATTCATTTCGGTCAAGGCCGCAATGTAGAGCATTCATGGCTTTGCCATCATGCTCGAAATTTCTAATATCGGCTTGGGTCCATTTGGATTCATCGGGGGAGGAGAGAGTGTAACCTTGCATGACAATTTTATAAATGGGATAACCTATACTTCTAAGAAAAGCGGTCATGCGGGTTTTCCAATATGTATAGTCGGTTCCATCAAAGAATGGATCACGACTCAAAGAAAATCCTTCGGGGGCGAAAGAAGTGGATGCCATCACAATGGATCTTTAATTTGAAACCGGTTAGGGTATTACTCAAATTTTCCCTCTGATACCAATGGTTAGGCGGAGATAAAGGGAGTGATGGCAAGAGGGGGGGGGGTGAATTGCCTTTTAAAAAATGATTAACAAATTAAAAATCAAAGTAAAGATGCAGCGGAAATAAATGAGGCAAGACACAAAATTGATAACGGAGTTAGGCCAAAAACCTGGCCTACGTCTCCGCTCCCAACTCAACCGTTGAGAGATTCTACCGCTTGCTTTTCAATGGTTTTAGCAAGAAACCCACTAGACTTTACAGGTAGTCTAGAACCTATTACAACATGCTTTTATATGGTTATGCAAGAACCCACTAGCCTTATTACAGGTGAAGGCTAGCTCACCTATGTCTCAAGCCTTTTAAAGGAAAGGCTTGCCAACCTCCTCACACCTTAAAGGTGATGTGAAAACCCAAAAGAATGGAGGATGAGAGAAATGGGAGTTTGTAGGCACAAACTCAATTTGATGCTCAAAATAAATAAAACAATGAAAAACCGTATTTGGAGAAGCCTTGGGCGCCGGAGGATTGATTGGAGTTGATGGAGGGCGCTCCCAAGCTTCTTTGGTGGAGCTCCTTGGATGTGGAATTGAGTTGGAGCTATTGGGGTTCCCTTGGAGGAATGCGCCGGAGGTACGCCAAATGATCAACAAGGTGTCCGTGGGCTTCCGTATAGTTCCGGTGATGATCCTTGGCTTCTTAGTCCTTTATTTATAGAGGGGGAACCCTCATATGGCCTTTGGAGGTCTTCGGAGCCGTTGGAAAGGGCTTCGGAGCCGTTGGGAGGCAAGTGGACCAGCCTGGTCAAAGGCCCAACGGCTAGTTTGAATGGCTCCACCGGCTGACCGGTGCAGAGCCACCGGTTGGCCGGTGTGTGCAAAAAGGAGATGATTCGGGCTCAGGCTCCACCGGCTGGCCGGTGAGGAGGCCACCGGTTGGCCGGTGCAAAGGCAGTAGAAAACACTATTCATTTGGGTGCCACCGGCTGGCCGGTGCTGAGGCCACCGGTTGGCCGGTGCTGAGGCAGTGAGTGTCTCTTCAGCCCAGGGTCCATCGGCTGGCCGGTGGTGAAGCCACCGATTGGCCGGTGGACTGATTTCAGTCCAGTTTGCCTTCTTTCTTACTTGGCCCAATACCTTGGCCACCTGAAATCATGCCTATCAACCAAAAACACTTAAAACAATATTAGATAAATAAGAGGGTGATTGTGATCATGAAAATAAAACCTTGAGGGGTACGAGAGGTACAACAACCTATATATCATTATTGAAAACATTACCCTAGGTAACACCAACTCATTTGTAGGGTACTATTTCTCATGATTCGCCGTTGGGCATAATGAATAAGCTATAACCATGTCATTCTACTTGATCAGGAATTTCAATACCATGTTTGATTTATAATTATTGATTACAAACCCCTCTCCTCTACTGAGTAATATAAACACTGATGCAGTTACTATCCATCTCTTCAGTTGTTTGAAAATTTCTTAACATTCATCTATCCAACAAAACATGTCTCCATCCTAAGGTAAATTGGTGAGTGGATTAGATAGACATGAATAATTATCCATAAATATTTGATAATATATAGTGATTCTAAGAAAACTACAAATCTCTTTCATAGTGGTTGGTCTAGACCAATTTTGAATTACATATGTCTTTGATGAATCCATTGATATAAACATTCTTGAGATATATGACCACAAAATGAATCTTCTTATAGCCAAATTTAACACTTTTAAAGAAGGAAGACAACCTCCCCTTCCATAGGGTATTTTTTTCAATCCCCATGTGATATTCATTCTATTACATGATCATAGAATATATGTGAATATCATAAATATAGAATTCCAATAAGTGATAAAGATATTACAAAAATCATGTTTATTTCTTATAATACTTTTAAATATTTTAAAGAATATAAATGATTCCAGTCATTGAGGCACAACAGAGGGCCTAGAGTGATATGGTGGGTTGATTTCAAAATACCAAATCTATTATATTCAACACACATATTTTCTCATTAATAAGGTAATATATTTTATATAGTTTCATGTAATGTAATTTTGGGACTCCCCTTAAATCTGAAACATCGGTGTTACCCAAGGTGTATCCAACATCTTGCCAGCTTCAGTCATTTTGATAGATCATTATCTGGAAAATTAAATTTATTGAATATATTAATCATTATAATTTATAATTATTTTAGAAAACCTAACCGAAAAACTATAAAATCACTACAATGGCGAATTCCCTTGGGTTAGTATCATTAACCTTGCCGGAATTAGAGGATGAAGAACTCTTGTGGTGAGATAATTGGCTAATGGTCATTGGATCATGGACCGAGGGTAAGAGTATTGTGAGATTTTTCATCATCAATGGTGTTCTTGTATATCTCCAATAAAAATAGTGTAGAACCATTAATCTTTAGAAATTGATCGAAACATTTGATAGAGTGTCTTTTTTTTTTTTAATACCAATTTTTTATTTGACATTAATATGAATTACTTCATCCTAAATTAATTCTAGAATCACTGATCATTGGTATTCAAATTATATTTTTTATCATCCATGATCTATGAATTATATATTTATTTATCCTCATTGACTCTTATTGATTTTATAAATACCATTCATTTGATTCCATTAGTGATTACCAAATGAGCAGAGACATCACTAGAGGCACACATAGTGTTATGTGACTTTATCGCTCTATTCATGGGGTTCATCATTAGCAACATGTTGGTCGGTGATTCAACTATATCTTCAAGGTCTAATCACTGGGAGTTTTTCCTTCGGAGTAACAGATCACATCAATGAGTTCATATTTTGGATTTATAGATATGAAAAATGAGCTGTGGGAAAAATGAGACCCTAATGATGGATTAGGTATTGATGATTTTGGTATCTGAATTGAGTAGATCTCATAACTTCTTAGGAACATCAACATGTGAAACACATGATAGACTAGATGAGGTTGTTCATCATTGTTGTTGGTGTTTCATTGTAGAACCTGGTTGTGGATGTCATGGAATTAATGATGACCTACGATAAGAGGAAGTCGTGGCAGAGCAGTTTTGTGTGTAAAATCTCCCCTCTGTGTGTGTTTGGAGGGAGGGGGTATGTGGGTTAAGTTTTAATAATATATAATAATTAAAATTTTAAAAACTAATAATTATAAAAGAATAATATTTTATAATATAGCTAATGTGACCTAAAGTATTTATCTTAAAGAACCCATGAGACATATTTTATAAATTTAACTGATTTAATATCATACGTAACATGAAACCCTGAGTTATATTGAACTGTAATATAGAATATTGTTATATCCTATTAGTTAAATTTGTGTGTAATGTCCAGGCCTGAGTACCCTGCAATGATGCCCCGAGACGGTTTTCCACATGACCTCAGGCACATCTCTACATATGCTAGAGGATACCGACATGCAGTGATGTTCTGGTAAGTCGGTTTTTGGGAGGCTTTACCCTATTTTATCATAGTAAAATACAATCGGATGTAAAGAAGCAATAACAGAAAAATATATAGTTATAACAGTACAAATATAACAAGAATAACCAAGACATGAAATACAATACTAAAATGAAAGGTAAACATTCAATGTCTATATATATGTATCAAGTGTTTAAAAAACTCGATGTAATAGGATAGTGAATCCAATGATGGTTTTGGACCATGTCTGGTTCCCTCAACCAAGCTGCATCCTAAATCATAAATCTAAATCAGGGCTCTTGACCTTGTCTTGTCCTGCAGCAAAAAAGTCTATTCGGGTACCAATCAGGCATCCCAAGTAGGGTATGAGTATGACTCAGTAAGTCACCTCTATCAGTTCCTAAAACAAATCTAGTCAGAATCATTGTATGCAGTTGTATTAATAATAAAATAAGGAAATAGAGGAAACAATTTATATTTTTCCATTTAATCATTACTTAATAACTTTAACTTCTGAGTTCCCAAGGACACCCATACTAAAATACCAGCTTCATCCCATGCCAGAGTCTGAAACATTTCCCCTGTTCATTTCATAATCATCATTTCACAACATTCAATTTATAAATAGCAAAAATAAATCATAGTAAAAAATAAATGAAGGACTTTAGAACGTCAAGTCTAGAACACTTGTGATTATTTGGAGCATAATTCCCTATATCACAAATCCATGTGTATTTAGAGAATCACTCATCCCATAAAATAATAATTTCATGTATGTTATTGGTTCTAGATCACCATGTCTAGAACCCCATTAAGTATTTGGAGTGTAAGTCCATGTCCCACAACCCATTTCTCACCAAACATCTATTTCACATATACCACATTATTCAATGTTTAATAAACCTTAACCTTACATCACAATTATCATTCAAAATATTGATTAATTTACTCAACCATTCATCACAATAATTGTTCCATTAATTCAAATGAAATTATTTAACTAAATTAACAATCACAATATCCGCATAACTAATCCACCAATTAATTATTTAAAAATAACCAACTAAGTAACCACATTATTACCATCAATTAATTCTAAAATTGGTTAACCAGATCCATAATTACAAAATAGTCTTAATTAATATATTAATTAATTGTTTATTCCAACCAATTCAATTACCATTTTTAGATTTCAAAAATTAATTAATTTACTAAATTAATTAATAGATTAAAAAACTCAATTATTATTTAAGACATGATATTTGTATGACTGCATATTCATAACAAGATGAGACTTTGGGATTGGATTTTAAACAACCTACCTTATGTCAAATATAACTCACAAATCCAAAATCGAGGTATGGTTCGATCTGGTTCGAGTAGAAAAGGACAGACAAATACCCTAAAAACGCATATCAACCGCTGATAAATATCTTATGATAACATCATATTTATTTATAATGTAATAATTCCATATTATTTCCTTATAAATATATTTGATATTATTACTTGAATACAAAATATGATAATTTTTGAAAGATTATTTTATCAAATCGTACATTGATAACTTCTTTTAAAAATAAAATCAATGTAATCAACATTTGGAAAACAAAATTATCATTTATAAAATAATCACCTCTTTTATTTTTAATTTCTATCCATTTCATTAAAAAGAATTATTTTAAAAGGGTGAGAAAACAATAATAATTAAAGAAAAAAAAAACAAAACTAATAACCTGGTTGTGCGCGCCAGGTTGAGACGCAAAGGGAAATAGTGCACAAGGGAAGGTCACACTCTGGGACTTCAGAAGGAAGAAGATGAAGGTTTATTATGAAAATAACATCAAGAATATTTTATAAATTCTCGCTCTAATCTGCATCTAAAAAAAGGGGCATTCTAAAAATAGATCTAGAAAAATTTGAATTTAGTAAAAACCCTAAATTAAAACTCTTTATTTCATGTATGTTTGATCAGTTTCGTTTTGGCGTAGTGCTTTATTTCCCTCCTAGAAGTCGTTTTAAAATTTATTGTGTTTAAAATGGTTCATAATGAGGTTCCCAAAAACATCCACGAATATAAAATGTAAAAACGTTATATAGAGAACGTGATTGAACAGTGAACAGTATATTAATTAATTTATTTATTTATTTAATTAAATAAAACTGTTTTTCTTTGTTACATTAATAATAATTTCGTTGCGAATAAGAATTATGCTCTTTATAGGGTAAACCCCCCATTTCGGAACCATTGGTGGCCTTATATTTCTTGTAGTATGCACGGTTTGTGAGTCATTAATGATTTATTCTTTAAAAATGGGATAATTGATCATTTAAAATAAAAGGGAAATTTCTTACGATCGAGGCATCCAGATGCTCGACACATACAAATGTTATACCTTGTCTAGGGTAAACCCCTTATTCCAGACCAATTGGTGGTCTCAGATTTCCCATAGGATGCACCGTTTGAGAGTTATTTAATTAGTTTTGAAAAAATAATAAAATAAATATTATTTAATAACTTTAACTCCGGAGAGAGACATTCAAACATATGATGCCTATATATTCCATACCCGGCCTAGGGTAAACACCACATTTCATATCTAACAGTGGTCTAAAAATTTTTATATGGAAAACCATTTTAGAGTTATTCAATTATTTTTAATAAATTTTTCGTACATACTATAATATAATTAATATTTTTATGTCACCTTTATCAATGATTTTTGGGCCTCGGTAACTAAAACTAGTTAGAGTATGACTCCAAAATCAATCCATAAAAAAATTAAAAATTTAAATGGGAAATGTTTCTTATGTAAAGATTTGAAGCTTTTATAAAAAAAATTACCAATAATACATTTTTTCTCACATAAAATATTTATAATTAATAAAAATATAAACTCAATAGAAAAAATCCCTAAAAATAAAAAATTACAATCTCTCCACTATATAACAACTCGTCCTCGAGTTTCACTCCTAAGCCTCTATAAGATTTCGAGAAAAAAGATCAGGCCACTAAGCCCGTATATCTACCTCCATTTCCCATGTCTCTTCTTACACATGTCCATGTAGCCATAATACACAAACTATCAATACAGTCTTTCTCCTCAACACCTTCACACTACAATCCAACAAACGTATCAGATGCTCCTCAAAGGACAGATCTATCTCAAGCTCGACATCGTCAATATCAATCACATGAGAAGGGTCGGTGTGATACCGTCGTAGTTTTGATACCTGGAAAACATAATGAATAACACAATATTTATGTGGATGATCCAATCGGTATGCTACCGGCCCACTTCCCTTCATGATCTCAAAAGGTACAACAAACCCGACAACCAACATTCCATGACTTCTTATCCTGTGGTGACCCAAACTATGAAACACCTAAAGGAATAGATGATCACCCTCTATAAACTCTAGCGGTCATCTCCGTATATCAGTATAAGACTTCTTCCATCTCATAGAAATAGACATTCATTTCTAAATTACCTGAACATGCTCTGTCGTATCATATGCGAGTCTCAGTCCCAACAACTCAAACTCACCCACTTCTATCCAGTATAGTGGTGATCTGCATAGCTTGCCCTAAAGAGTCTCTTATGGTGCCTTCTGTATATTTTCCTAATAACTATTGATATAGGAAAACTCCACTGAAGCTACGTGCTTCACCCATGAGCCACCGAAGTAAAAGTAAAAACTCCCTCAACATATCCTCAATCACTTTTATAGTACGCACTGACAGTCCATATATTTTTGGATGGAAATTCATACTCAATAAACTAGTGTACTGAGTTCCTTTTGCAAGCCTTTCTAGAAGTGTGATGTAAAGTGTGAATCATGATCTGAATCTATAGTCTTTAGAACCTAGTGCAATCGAACTATATCCTGTAAATACTTCTCTCTGAACTATTCAATTGTAAAATTTTACCTTATAGAAAAGAAATGTGTTACTTTTTTTAGTCAATATACAATGACCCAAATAGCATCATTCGTCCTAAGTGTTTTTGGAAGACCTACCACAACGTCCATAGTCACATCAGGCGTGTCTCCCCGTATGCCAGAGGTTTCCGAGAAGCAGTGAGGTTCTGGTAAGTCAGTCATGGGGACACTATAACCTCTTTTATTAGAGTAATGTACCAGAGGAAGTAAACAAGCAATAGCAGAAACATATATAATTATAACAATACAAATTTAATAAGAATAACCAAGATAGGAAATGAAATAATCAACTGAAAGGTAAACATGAAATGTCTATATATATGTATCATGTGTCATAAAAACTAGAAGTAAGAGGCTTGCGAATCCCAAGAGGGTTTCGAACCATGTTATGTTCCCTCAACCAAGCTCCATCCCCAATCAGAAATCTAAACCAGGGCTCTTACCCCAGTCCTGTCTTGCAACAACAAAGTCTATTCAGGTACCGATCAGGCAACCCGAGTAGGGTGTGAGTATAACTCAGTAGTTCACCCCCAACCGTGTCCAAAACAAATCCATCTAGAAGCAGTGTATGCAGTTGTATTAATAATAAAATAAGGCAATAGAGGAAACAGTTTATATTTATCCAATTAACCTTATTTAATAACTTGATCCTATGGGTTCCTGAGGAACCCCAAACCACAATACCTACTACATCCCGTGCCAGAGTCTGAACCTTTCCCCAAATCAATTCATAATCATTATGTCACAATATTCAATTTATAAATAGTCAAAAGAGTCCGTAGTTAAAAAATAAATGATGGAGTGAAGAACGTCATGTCTAGCACACTTGTGAGTATTTGGAGCATCAATCCCTGCCTTACAACCCAATGGGTATTTTTAGAATCAATTCATGTCCCATAAAATAATAATTTCATGCATGTAAATGGTTCTAGAGAGCCATGTCTAGAACCTCTATGGTCACTTTGAGCGTTAATCTGTGTTCCCCAACCCAATCCCGATCAAACGTCTATTTCACCTATAATACATTATTCAATGTTTAATCAAACATTACCTTCAATCATAATTCTCATTCAAAATATTGATTAATTAACTCAACCATTAATCACAATAATTGTTCTATTAATTCAAAAAAATTAACTAAATCCACAATCACAAAATCCGTATAACTAATCCACCAATTAATTATTTAAAATAACCTACTAATTAACCACATTATGACCATCCATTAATTCAAAAATTGGTTAACTAGATCCAGCATCACAAAATAATCTTAATTAAGAACCAATTCAATTACAAATATCACATTCCCCAAATTAATTAAAATACCTAATTAATAAATTCATTAAAAAAAATTCAATTATTATTTACGCCATGATATTTGTATGACTGCATATACATAAAAAGTTGAGAGTTTGGTATTGGATTTTAAACCACCTTCCTATGTCAAAGATAAATCACACATCAAAAATCAAGGTATGGTTCGATCTGCTTCGAGCAGAAAAGGACGGACAAACACCCTCAAAACGCACATCAACCTCTGATAAATATCTTATGCTAACATTATATTTATTTATAATGTAATAATTCCATATAATTTCATTATAAATACATTTTAGAGTATTAATCGAATAAAAAAAAAATTATAGTTGTTGAATTATTATTTTATTAAATTATACCTTGATAATTTCTTTTAAAAATAAAATCCATGTAATCACCATTGGAAGAACAAAATTATCATTTATAAAACAACCCTATCTTTTCTTTTTATTTTGCAGACATTTCGTAAAAATAATTATTGTATAGGGTTGTGAATATAATAATAATATATGAAATAAAAAAACAAAACAAATAACCTGGTTGTGCACTCCAGGTTGAGACACAAAGGGAAATGGCGCACACGGGAAGGTCATGCACTGGGTCTTCAGAAGGAGGAAGGCAAAGGTCACATATGAAAATAACATCAAGAATATTTAGAACATAACAGTTATAATCTACAAATTTACAAAAAGATTGTTTTAAAAATAGATCTAAAACCGTTAGAATTCAATAAAAACCCTAAATTAAAACTCTTTATTTGATGTCTATTTGATCCGTTCCTTGTTGGAGGAGTGATTTATTTCACTCATAGAAGCCATTTTAAAATTCATTATGTTTAAAACAGTCTATAATGAGGTTCCCAAAAGCTTACAAAGGCAAAAAATGTAAAAACTTCATATATTGAAGGTCATTGTACAATAAACCATATATTAATTAATTAATTTAATTAGAAAAATTAAATATTTTTTTTAATTTTTTATTCTTAAAAATAAGTTCATTGTGAATAAGAATTATACTCTACCTACAGTAAAACCCCAATTTCAGACACATCATTGGTCTTATATTTCTCGTACGATTCATGGTTTTAGATTTATTAGTGATTTATTATCTAAAAACAGAATAAATAATTAATTAAAATAAAATTTATTTTCTTGTGAGTGAGGTATCCAAACGCTCGACACATAAAAATGTTATACCTTGTCTAGGGTAAAACCCTTATTCCGAACCCACTAGTAGTCTCAGATTTTCGATAGGATGCAACATTTGAGCAATATTTAGTTAATTTTTATGAAAATAATATAATAAATATTATTTAATATTTTTAACTCACGATTGACACATTCAAATGTCTGACACATATATATGCCATATCATGCCTCGGATAAACACCACGTTTCTGATCTAATAGTAGTCTCATATTTTTCATACGATGAACCATTTTAGAGTTATTCAATTATTTTGAATAAATTTTCCATGCTTAATATAATATAATTAATATTCTTATATTTCTTTCATCAAGGCTTTTTGGGCCTTGGTACCTCACACTACTCAGAGTCTTACTCAAAAAACAATACATTAAAATAATCCAAAGTTTAACCAGGTAGTGTATCTTATGTAAATCCTTGATGCTTTTTTGAAGTTGTTTCTCTAATAAAACATTTTTTCTCACATTAAATTATTATAATCTATAAAAAGAAAAACTCAAAGGAAAACATACCTAAACAAAATGGAATCTTACTTGGTGGGTATGATTAGTACTAAATAAATTATGAAAATTATGGTAATCTATTGATTATAAATAAAATAAGAATCATTAAACATAAATATTTATTTTAATGAAATTATTTTTTCAAAAAGACGTATTAGTGACGCATTGAGTATATAATTTAAAATTATTTTTAACACATTTATAAATTTCATTTGAAAAAAAACACCATTTTTTGAAAAATCATATCAAATATATCTTATTTTGAATATTAAGTATTTTTAACAGATATTTTTCTTTACAATGAATAGTTATAAATACTAAATTTTAATTCAAAATTTTTGTTTTCTTTAAGTTATCTAGAAAGATAAAATATATTTTTAATTTGATTCAGTGTAAAATAAGTTCAATTATATATCCATTAGACCAATTTATGATATTTTAATCATTTTTAACTTAAATATTGATATAAAAACATCATAATATTTTGAACACTTTCTCTTTCAGAACCCGCTTTCTCATCGAAACTAAGGGAATATTTTTTTCATTTTTTCAGTATTGTGAAAGGAATTTGGAAGAATGGATACCATATTTATAATAAAAATACATTTTGTTATATAATATGGAAATTTTAATTTATTTTCAACATGAATATTAAAAACAATTAACATTATTTACCATGGTTAAGGTAAAAAAATATGTCGGTGGATTAAATTAAAAATATATTTATTAAATGGCCTAAAGAGTTATAAAAAATCTATTTTATGGCCTTATTTCGACCCCATAATGTATAAAAAAGTATAAAAATATTTTTATGACCCTATTTCATTTGAAAATTTCATACAACGTTTTCTTTTAAAAATTTACAAGTCTACAACTCACCTCACTTATAAAAGGACATCCCATCTCTTCACTTATACACACATGAAAACCATTTTGGTTCTTATAGTACCTACAAAAATAACATCCCAACATCCATTATCTCATCCTAGTAGCCTGATTATGGGAATAAATCCTAAATTCGATTGATTTTAGTACCAACTTTAGGAGGATACCCGAAGAAGAGGTAACATTTTTCAACCAGAATCTTTATTCAATTTCTTCCACCACCACCTTCAATTATTATTAAATGATTATGATATAATAACTTAAAAATAATCATTATAACGAGATTATTTCTTTCATTCATGACCTCTAACCATCTCCACTCCCATCAAATGGGTTACAAAATCATCATTCATGTGTACGGCGAACTACCACCTGAAGAACCGATGTCATTAATTAATTGATTACCACCTCTCACAGTTTTGTATGAGATGGATATGAGGTACATATATTATATTTATAACATTATTATTCTTCTAGAGTTATTATATGATATATTACTTGTTATATTCAGTTCATTAGGTGATAGAATAACATTGTTCGTGTGTATGAAAGACTACCACCTCATGGGGTGATGTGATTCGTATTTCACAAACACATTACATGTAATGTAATAAGGATAAATATAATTAATATATGTGATTAAAATAATATAATTATTATACTCATTTTATAATTATCATTATGAAAATATAATATTTCATTTTTTCACATTGAAAAATAATAACATCTTTTTTGTATCTGTGGACTACCACCTCCACAGAGAGATGTGACTCTATTTTCAGAACCTCCCTAGATAGATTATATGTATATGTATATATAATACCATAATCATGTATATATGATATTATTATCATTATTTAATTATAAAATATAACTTTCCTCCATTCTATAATGATCATTGAAAATGGAAACGTTACGCATCCCTACGTACGGCTTACCATCTCTATGATTACATCCCAGTCTATTTTACCTAACCCTCTATCATGGATGGTTTTAAAAGTATAAATTTTTTACAAATTTTATAATAATTTATTTTTCATTATTCTTAAGATTATGGAACTATATAATATACACAAGATATGTAATTTTCATAATAAATCATGAATGAGAAAACAAGGATATAAACACCACAAAAAATGAAAAAAATGAATTTGGATTAATGAGCGAGTGATAAGTTTTTATTATAGGATGATATATGATTTAATAAAAATTCATATGGTTTTTTTATAAGTTAATAAAATTTTTAAAACCCCTATATAGGATGTAAAAACATTTTCAACAAAATGGAAGTGTGAGGTAATGGAATTCCTAACTCATTTTCTATTCATTATGCAAAGATTCTAAATAATTTAATATGCAATGCTAAGATTTTTTGGGTAACGAAATTTTTTTATGTTATGTTTTATTTCAAATTTATTATATAGATTTAATTTTTATATATAAAATCAGTTCATTTGATATTACCCACTTCAATGATATGATATATATAAGGTACTTCATCTAAATTTCCCTTCATTGAGGCATATTGTATTGTTAAACAACTAATTTCTTATATATGGTGTACATAATACCCCCATTAAATGTAATATCATGATTCATAATTCTTGATATTTTATGTTACAATTTTAAAAATTTCATCTATGGTGTTTTTTACTTATAAGAGACCGAGTGGAAAAAAATTTCATAACTCTATTTCTTTTCATTGGATTATATTTATTATTCATCATCTATACTATTCAAAAATTTATTATGACATGGAAATTGACTCAACTATATTTTATTTCAACTTTTTAAATTGTATTTATAGTTGATACACATAATTTATTCATTGATTTATTCTCACATCAATGTTATTATCATTTTAACTGTTTATTTTATAATTTCATTCTAGTTGATATTTTTTATTAAATTTCAGTTGAAAGAAATTATATTACCATTTCCGAATAAAACTATTTCATTTTATTTGTCCCACGTTATTAATCTTATTTTTTAACAATAGTGTCAATTTTTCACTTTTTGGTACTTAAAATTATTGATAAATTTTTTTTATGAAGAAATGAATTCATTTCACTCTTCAGTCAGAATCAAATTTTCCTCCAAAACCATGATTTCTAAATATTTTTTTATCCTTTTCTAAATAGTATATTAAATAAATTTACACCCATTTTTACTCTTTAGTTTTTTTGGAAGGAATCCACATGTCTTATTAAAAAAATTATCATTTTGATTTTATTACAAAAGTTAATGTAATCATTGTTTTAACTTGTACTGTAAGAAAAATTACCTTCTCTGGGTATGTTTTTCCATATCTCTAAGATTATTTTTGGTTCGTGGTCCATAGATGTGGATTTATAGTTTTTGGATAGGCTATAGAGTGGGTATATATTATGTACCTGAGGTACATGATGGGTACTGGATGATGTGTAAAAGTCATGAATGGGTAGATCATGATGGGAATCAGTACTCGTCGTGAATAGTGGGTACACATTACGTAGGGTGTAAATGTTAGTTTTTAACCATAGGTGACAAGTTTTCTGGTGTAACATATCCATCATGGACTTTATGTCGTGACCCTTGGGTACACATTTTGACTCGGCCTGCACCTGTATTTAAGTCATGTATAAGGAAGTTTCACTCATTCTTTTATTTCCAAACAACTTGGCTCTCAAACTATGATCTTTACTAGATGTTTTTTAGAGGCTACCCTCATCCATGATCTATCTGATCTAATTTTGATAATACTTTTTCTTGTAGTGTTATTCCTGGGTAGTTGTTCTCTCTTATTCAACAAGTTCATATCTTTCTTCTCTCTTGGTGTTTTCACAGATCATCTATGAATTGATGGATCTATGTCATGTTGTGTTGAATATTTCTTCTAGGTTGATATTAGAGGTCTTAAACACCTTTATTCTCATTTATGGGTGCCATTATGAGTAATTTGTTTTGGAAAGAGGTATGTGGTTCCATCCTGATTAGCCAAATTGATTATCCTTGTATTACATGATTTATTTTAATTGTTGATCTAAATTAAATATCTCAAATTTTGTTTCAATTAAATTCAAAAAACTATATTCTAGTGAACTGAGAGATTTGAAATGGTTTTGGCATAAAATTTTGGAAAACCCTCAATTCCTTTGAAATGGGGTGTTTTTTGGAAATTATCCAATTTAAATTGTGGAGTTTAAATTTTAGATTTGATGGAAATGTTTTCAATTAATTTATTGAATTTAATTTTTGAAATGAATTGTGAAAAATAATGAATTGGTTTTGAGTGGATTTAAGACTTGTGAAAATGTCCTTAAAATGATTTGATAGAAACCTAGTGGTTTTATCTTGTTTAAAGGGAATGTTTAAATGAAAAGTTGTTTCAGTTTTAAAAGGAAAGAAATTGGAATTTTTGAAATGGAAGAATGTGATATATTGTAATTTAAGTAGTCTTAAAATTAGTTGCACATCATGTAAGAGAACATGGAAGACTTAGGTAAATAGTGAGTTACAGGGATACACACTACACTACTACAATGTTCTAAAACTTACCTACAATAGGTCACATCCTGAAGGATAGGGTGATGACCCACCACTTTCTAGTATTATGGGAATGTTAGGACACTCATTTTTCTATGATCACTTTGAGAGTACAGTATCATATAGTTGGTTAATACTATAATAACTTTTGGTAGATGACCGTGTTTCCCACTCATTTGTTTATTTTAGAGATATAAATGTATGACAATATTTTTTGGACTGATTTTCATACCTACAGAATTTTTATAAACTGTTTTATATGATTATTTACTTCAACAATTTTTTTCGAAATATTACAACTCCTATAATGTAAATTATGTTCTTTAAAAGTATTTTCAATCATTTGAAAATGTATAGAATGTTTGGTTTAAATGTTCTTTTGAAATTGATAACCTATTTATTTTTGAAAATTGAAATCATTTCCTTTAGTTAAACAATATTTTCATCTATTAATGAATATTTGGTGGTATCATGTTGGGATAAGGTTCACACCCTACATTTTCCTTCAAGTGTTGTATATTTATTCTTCCAGGTTCGAGAAAAGGGAAGGGATCTCTTGGAGGTGGATATAGCCACTAAACTTTGGCCTTTGTGAGTTGAGTCCGTAGTGACCTTGGGGTTGTTTTCAAGTTTTAGTCAATTGAGTTTTTGTATGTTGTGATTTTATGCCTTGTTGTATTCTGGTACTTTACTCCCAGTTATGTTTTCTGTTGATATGCACACTTTCACTTTTCTTATACTCCTTCTATTTTTTTGTGGAAAATTAATTCCCTTTTGCATGTTATATGGGGCCAAGTGATAGCTGCAAACCCATGGGGATTAGGAACAACCTTTGGTCCATGTCAAGGCCAGATCAGATATTGGGTTACCAGGGTACCTGGGCTAGTTCATGACAAATTGGTATCAAAGGCAGGTTAAGCATCTTTTCATGATGTCATTATGCATTTGTGTTTATTTTTTGTACATAGAAGGTAGTGTCAATTGAATTAATTTCCAGATCTCACAAAAGTTAACCTTAAGTCACGAGGGGTGTTTTGGGAAAGATGTCTTGGGGATTATTTCTAATCATTTACCTATTAATATTTGGATAGAGAGAAATCTAAATCCTATTTTTTTCCACTAATGGAGAATTTCATATTTTCTCTTGATACTTAGTTTGAGTGTTAATATAATATTTTCCTTTTATTTGAGTATGTTGTGTAACATCATGCATCTAAGAATAATTGGGAATCTGATATAGGAAGAGCTTCCTACTGAACCTCAGCAAGAAAATTCAGTGGTTGATCTGAATTTGGTTGAGGTGATTGTGTGCCATGTCTATGCTCTAGGACAAGCACTACCTATATTTCCCACTCACGATCCAGTGGTATATCCATAGGGGGGATGTTCTTAGGAATTTTTCTTGAGAGTTCTTTCACCAGAATCCATCAGTCATTGTGTTTTCCTCTAATCCTTGTCATGATGAGGAATTTTTGAGTAAGATAAAACATCTGTTTGATTTCTTTGAGATGCTATATGTGATAAGGATGAAGCATGACACCATTTTTCTAGAAAGACAAATAATGTGTTAGTGGGACATGATGGTGATGGTAGGGAAACGCGTGGGATTAGAGTTTAAAGAACTCAGTGTTCATTTTACCAAATAGGTATATCTATAGTGTATGGTGTTGGACATGTTCATAGAATTATTAAAGATTGAGTCTCCTGATAGAACTGTGATTGAGTATTCAAATATCCTTGCAGATATGGTGCAGTTATCTCTAGAGATTTTATCTAATAAGAGGATAAAGGCTCAACGGTTTGAATTTGGTCATTGATTGGATATCCATTCTTAGGTCTTATTGCTGAAGCATACCACTTAAAATGTTGTTCTAGATATGGTGATGATGGTTGAAATGGATATCACTGGGATTTCAGGGTTGATAGGAGTTCCTTTTCCTCATAGTGGAATCATTGATTCTTTTAAAGGAAAATAGAATCATGATGATTCTTTTTGTGGTTCTTGATGGAAGATTCTTTTCAGACATCCATCAGATCTAGGAGGAAGTTATTTTCTTTTCTATTAGTGTGGAAATCCAGATCATTCTAAGAGGGTTTTGACTGAGGAATACAAGGAATATAGTTCTTGCAGTTGTTTATGACACTTACATAGATTCCAAGGAATATAGCGAGACATGATCATCCTCTCCTCCAAAAACTATGGAGAAATAAAATTGTTCATGTTCAAAATGGTTCTATCCAAAGGAATATAGAACGAAGCTTCTTCACAGAGTGGAAGATTCTATAGAGGAAGCAGACACGGGTCTAGCTTCTTTGATAGGTACCATTACTATATCATCGTCATTAGTGACCACACTATTTGGTACTGGTGAATCTCGGTCTTTTATTTCATCTTATATCATTAACCTACTTAATATTACTATGAATCATCTATCTTGTTCAATATATATTTAAACACCTCTTGGTATAAAGAGAGAGTAGTTTCTCTGTTGGAATCCTCATGTGTTAATCATGTCTTAATGATCACAAATCTTATACATTCTATAAAACTTGTTAATCCTATTTAATATATTTAAAATCATGTGTACAGATGATTACTCACTTTATGCCTTAAATAATTATTGTACACTATTTTGTTTATAATGAAATTATCTTATGAATGATTAAGTTTAATTCATTCAATGAAAATAACTGTTTAAGTCTGTATACAGTTATTTGGCTAAGTCTGAGAAACTGTGAGTCTACCACCAGTTTTGCTTTTCTAGAATTGGACCTAGACACCGTGACCCAAACATCATGACCCAGAAAACGTGGCCATCCAAACACCGTGACCATCCAGACATTGTGACCATCCAGACACCGTGACCCAGGCACCATGACCAGACATCGTGACCCAGACACCATGACTAGACAATATGATCAAACACCACATATGTGGTACTAGTTCTAAATATCTTTACAACTGTCACATCATAGCTGCCTCGTCGCTCAAAGGCAACCAAGGAGAGACCATTTCAAGAAGACAATGTTTCATGAAAACACCATTTCCGGACAGACTATGGAACAATTTCTTAGTCTACTTTCTCATTTTTCAATTTAATTTCTAACTATCATTTTTGAAGATTTTAAATGTACTGAAGTAATCAATGTTTCATTTTAGACATGTCACCAGACAGTTCGAGGTATGAGGTGTAGAGTACGTGCATCATATCATCTCTAACACATGAATTCTATGAATAAAAAGAATAGTGTGATCAGAAGAAAGGTGGAAACAATAGTGAAAAATAAAAAAACAAGTTTGTGCATGATAACGAAGAAGCACGATCATTCATGAAAGAAGAACCGACACATGCAACCCGACACTGCTGAATAACACTGGAAGCATACTCGAATCCTAGAGTCAAGAGCATTTCAACAATATAAAATCCATGAAGAACATGAGCCAGATTTATCTGACTTGTGATACTCTATTTTCTATAAGAGGACTCTATTTCTGCATATGCTTCATCCTAGAAGTCTATAGCGGCAGATATTAACACTTAGAGCACTTCTAAACTTATTTCATCATTTATTCTATTTTGTGTATTATTTTTATCTTTTGAGCATTGTCTGTGTTTCTGTATAAAAAACACACTATATCCTGTATTAAACTGAAGGATACAAGATATCCTGGCTCTTACATCTTTTTACACTTGTGTATTCCCATGAATAAGTGTGAAAGAGGTCCATGAGTGGCCTGATAGTTCACACCCATGAACAACTGTGGAAGAGGCCATGTGACCTTGATAGTCCTGTGTACTGTTGCAAACCCCAATCCAGAGTATAGATCAAGGTTATTATATGAAATTCTTGGTGGAAGTTGGTCGCCCAGTGCAGTGGATTAGGTCTTGACTTGAGACTAAACCACATGTTTTATTTCCACTGTGCTATTTAATTTAGTTTTCTCTATTTTATAGTATAAGTTAGAAATCACTAAATTTACATTGATAGTTAATCTTGTAAAGAAGATATAATTGGGTTTCCTTATTAGAATAGATTAAAAATTAATGTTAATAACTACTATAATATTTCTATAAATTAATCAATCTTCTAAGAATTTATTTAAACAAACAAACTTTTATAACCATATTATGTTGATTAACTGGGATGTATTTAAATTTACTGGGGAACTTTTTTAAAAATACCTTTGAAATAAAAAAAATTATAGATACTCAATTCACCCCCCCTATTTTAGTACTCTACTCAGGCCAACATTTGGTATCAGTGGATTGTTTATTAACACTCTTTTTTTAACCTATTTAACTGTGATTCTAGTTGTACTTTAAATATCTATAAATATATATTAAGTATAAATTTATAAGACTTTGAAAATATTTATTTATTGTGGATAATAGATTGGAAGGTGTTGTAACAAACAGAACACCATTTTTTAATGGAAGAAATTATTCCCAAAGGATAATCTAAAAGAAAATAAATTTAGAAAGTATGAGTTTTGAAATCTAGTCTTCAATTACATTTGAGTATAAGATTCCTACTACTGATATAATAACGTGGGATGATCCTTCCAAGACTACCTATAATAAAAATTGTAAATCCATGAATTATTTATATTTCCCTTTAGGAGATGAGGAATTTAATGGAAATTCTCCATGTAAAACTGCCCATGAAATGTGGGATACCTTGTCTATTTCACATGAATAAACATATAGTGTGAAAGAATTGAGACTTAATTCTTATATGAATCAATATGATAAATTTAAAATGAAACCATAAGAACCTATTTCTGACATGTATCTCAGGTTCAATGAAATTGTCAACACCATGATTTCTCTTGGAAGATAAGTGACTACCAAATAACGGATCATGAGGATTCTTTGATGCCTACCCAAAAGATGGATAGGAACCTCTATCTCTATTAGAGAGTCATGTGACATCAGTAATATACCTTTAAAAGAACTCATTGGAAAAATGATGATGTATGAATAGGATCTGAAAGTAAATAAGGAAGAGGAGGATGAACCCAAAATAAAATTCATTATGTTCAAGACCACCACCTCTAACACAAAGATAAAGGTAAATTGGAAGATTCTGTAGAAATTTCCAACAGTGAACAATCATCAAGTGACAGTGTTGAGGAGATATCTCAATTAGCCAGAAGCTTTAAGAGATTTTACAAGAAGAATATCTTTTTCAAAAAGCCTATCTTTAAGGGAAGATATGATCAGAGAGCAATTTTTAAGAAATATTGGAAACAAAATGACATGTCTAATGGGATAGTCTGTTATGAATGTAAGAAAATGGGACATATCAGGACTGACAGTCACAAGATCATGTACAAAAATAAATATGAGGACAAAGATATAATGTATAAAATGGAAATGAAAGAAATATTGAGTGCTTATGAGAAAAATTCAAGTAACTCAGAATATTCACATGATTAATCGGCTAAAAAAGCCAATATGTGTTTTTATGAAAAACACATCTGAAGTAACACTGGAATCTCATGTACACAATTACTTTTATTCTGTAGATGAGAGTGAATCTAAAAATATGTCTAATGATGAAATGTTTTAGGGCTATAATATGATTGAAGAGACATGCAATGGATTAAAAAATAAATATAAGTCTTTAAAGAAAAATCATTCTCTCACCTCAACTGTTAAAATTGAACTTTGTGTATAAAGGGATAAAATTGCTCAATTACTTAAAGATAACAATAAACTAAAACTATCTAATGAGAAATTGAAAAGGATCATGAAATGTTTACTAATGGTAAAGATACCTTGGTAAGAATTCAAGGTAAATAGGTTTCTCCTAAATATACTACTGGCATTGTCTATAAACCAGGTAAAAGAAATTTTGGAAGAAATAATTTTGTTTCTCAATCTATGACATATAACATTACTCCAACCTCTGGGAAACATTCTTCTAGTTAAAGTTATGATACACTCTCTACTGTTTCAGTCTTTTCTAGACTAAATAGAGTTTATTTTTCAGGTATGTTACATAATGCATATAGGAAACCTATGAGGAAGATATGAGTTTATAAGGCACTAGTCACTAATATTACTAGACCCAAACCAGTATGGGTAACAAAATCAGTTTTTATATTACTATTTTGTATGAAATTTTCTTAAAGAGTTCTTGTAAATGATTATGGTACATGGAATGTGGGTTTTCAAGACACATGACCGAATAGTAATTGTCAAAAACATAACTTATTTTAAATTTATTTTTATTTTAATTTCCATTAATGCTTTGTTTTGGGGGTTTCCAATGGTTTTGTGGAGAATATGTGAGTTTTCATGAATTGGGCCAAATCGTGAGCCCAATTCCATATTTAAAAATATATTTAGTTTCTTTAATAAATTTTTCCTTTTTTAATATATTTCACTTATTCAGACTCATAAATGTCCTACCCTAATATATTAACACTAAAATTAAAATTTGGAGCCTTTAGAAATCCATAACCAAGGTTTATTTTGGTTTTTATATAAGGGATTGGGCCTGCCCGAAATCCCATAACCAGTTTTAAAAATTAATTTTATTTATTTAATAAAATATTCAATATTATTTGTTTTTCGGTGATTCCAAGTCTCACATGAGACCATTACACCCCGCCACACCCCTATCCCCTTTCCACCCTTTTTGAGCTCTTAGAAAGCGCAATTTAGGGACGAACGTATTAGGGTTTCAAAACTCGTCCATATTTGAGGAGGTAAGTTCATTATTTCATAACTCTCTAAATTCTTACTCATTTCCCTCCATTATAGTTCCTAAATTACCTCCTAATTCTTTTCCAAACAACCCCTATATTTTGGCCGTTTTAAATTTTAGATACTAGTGTTTTGGGGAGATTCATTCAAGATTTCTCAAGTAAGTTAGTCTATTTCTTTCTTCTTTCATTATTCTTAGGGTTTCATTCAATGTGCTTAGGGTTTCTTCCCTTATACATGAAGTACCAAATTACCATAGGGTAAGGTGTCAAACCTAAGGTTTAACCTTGAGTTTTCCTGGTCCAATTTTCTATTTTTAGGTTTGATCTACCCTTCTTGAGGTGCGGCGGTGGTGCGTTTGTGTTTTCGCACAAAGGATTCAATGGTTTCATTTGATTTGGTAGGTTATTCCAATGTTGATGAAATATTTGTGTATTATCATGCTGTATTTATCATGTTTTCTGGTTTATATCATTTTATTATTTCTGCAAAAATTGGTTCTAATGATGTTTCTATTGCAATTGAATTTTAAATGCCAATTTGGTGTGAAATTGGGGGTTTTCCAAAGAAATGTATTATTTGTTTATTTAGGGATGCCCAATAAATAATTAGTTGTTTTTATTTAACTTTAATAAGTCTTAAAATACTGTTTATAATTTTTATCCCCTTTGGTTATTGCTTCAAAAATGGGTTTTAACTGTGTTTATAAATAATGTGAAGTTTTGGTTCCACTTTTGTGTGAAAATGATGGTTTTACAAAGTTATCACTTCTTTTTTAACATGGGGATGCCCAAAAATTCATTTTTTGTTTTAAATGAAATTTATTGGGATGACTTTACTGTTTTGATAACTTAAAAGTGTGAATATAGTGTGCAAGTGGGTTTCATAAGGAATTTTGTGTGCAAAACAACATGAGATTTTGAGAAATTGTTTTATTCAAATTAAAAGTGTTTGTTGTTTGTTTTAAGTGGTATAAAATGTGATAACTACTTTATTTTGTGTATGATACCAGTAGTGGTGTTTTACATTAAAATGTATATGTGTTAAATGCTGAAATTTTTTGAGCAGAAAGGGGGAAGCCCTGGTACCTAGGTGGGGCGGATGTGTACTAGTACGGCTAGTGAACCGGATGGGTTTTATACCTGTTTCACCTAGCATTTGGATAAAGACAACTCTAACTAAACTATGTGGATAATGATTTGGTACCACTCGGTTATGGTTATGTTCCCTAATAGTGTCTCATGCATGATAACGGATTTTACTATGGTTACATTACACCGAGGTACGAGGTACATGGGGCCCGAGACTATCTAGTGCCTAGGGGTGTTCCCGATTTTGTTTCTCATTGGATTTCTGGTAGTTGCCCTTGTATTTGGGTTTCTTTGGAATTATATTGAAGTATCTAACATTACTATTTAAATTTGTTAACATTTTTAAATTTTTATCTTGAAAAATGTTTTCAATTTAATGTTTCTTTTCTTGGAATTTTTTGCGGCTTTTCATTGCATATTAAAACTGGTTTCTTTTTCACCTTGTATTGCATGCACCTTGGAATAAATGGTTTATATCCAATTGGTCTTAGGCTCACACCCTACTTACACCCATTGGGTGTAAGTAGACTTTATTATTTTTTACTCAGGTAATGGAAAGGCCAAGGGTGATGGTGGTTCTCGGTGTTAGTCCCCATTGTTGGGGAAGAGTTGTGGAGACGACTTGAGGGTGATGACCCCATTGTCATGTGGAGTCCTTGGGGATGTATTTATGGTGTCATTTTTTGTATTTGGACCTATTTTATTGTATTCAATCCAATTTATTCAGTTCTGGGTTTTTTTATTATGACTTGTTTGGCTATAAATTTCAGAATTTATATTATGGATCGTTTTTAAGGTTTTATGCTTTCATATTCGGGTAAATAATTCCCAAACCAGGATAAATGATACCTGGGAACTTCTGCCATCCCATGGGGATAAGGAACGCCCTTCGGGACTTTTCATGGGATGGGTTTGGTGCTGTTTTTTGCGGCGACCAGATTCGGTTTGTGACAAAATGGTATCCAAGGAGGTTTAGGTTAACTCTTTGGGTCATGTTATTTGGGGTAGAATCGGGATAGTATGGAGTCATGATTGTAGGGAATTGGTAATACAGTTATGGTTAGTTTCACTGATCACCACACCTCATGACATGATTCATGTTTCCAAGGGAAGTCAGTATTTATCTAAGTCCTTTGGTTTTCTTGGTTTGATGATGGTTAGGGGAAATGAAAAGAGAGTTGTGTTAATGGTCTCAGTGAGCTCGCAGGGCCTGGCAAGCCATGTGGAGTCGGGGATCTTCCCTAGTACACTCTTTGTGACTTTGAAATGATTGGAGTATGGTCTCCAACCAGATGTCCAAGTCACCCACTAAAACTAGTTTCCTCTCTCATTGTCTTGTGTTCTTTATTTTTGAAATCGTGGAACATTGGATTTAAAGTGACTTGGTTTTAAGAAGCGTAAAGTTTTTTTGAAATGATTTTAAAATAATGAGGGAATTGTTTTGTTAATGAAATGGTGGAACTAAATTTTCATAATTTTTTTGAAATGGAAAATGGTGTGCTTACACCTCTTTTGAAAGCAGGAACAATATTGATGTTGGTTTTGGAAAGACTTTCTAATAGAGTTTTCTAAATAATAAAATTGTGTTTTAATGGGATGAGATGTTTTGAAATTGATGTGAATATCTTGATATTGAGTTCTTGTATAAATGGTTGTGTCTTTTTGAAAATTTTAGTAATATTTGAATTGGGATTTGGATCTCATGGTAATCAGTTTTGAAAAAAATGATGTGTTGGTTGACCGTTTTGGTTTTGAAAAGTGGAAATAATCTTTGTTTTATCCTTTGGTATTTCTGTGAGTAACCACATGAATGGGGTTATATGGGATGATGGATGGTTGATGTAATGACTTGATGAGTGTTGGGATGGATATGAGGAGGGTGCTCGGTGTGGCACAAAAACATGCATGTGTGAGGCCCAAGGGGTACCATTGGTGGATATGCTTACTTCTAAACAATTTGTTTTCAAAGAAATGGTTTTAAAGAAAAACATGATGTCTTGATGAATAGTTTGGTATAGTTTGTATTATGGGTTTTTTATAATGTTGATGTTGTGGGATATTTTGAGTTCAAGAACCCCTCCTCTTTGAACTGTGTTTTGGGTTTGTGTTTGGACGGTAAGTTGTGTTGTAGGGACGGTTTGTAGTCTCTTTTGAAAAATGTTTTGGGATGCCTTTGCGGTGGTTCCCTTCATGTGTTTGGATATGGATTGTGGTATATCTTGACCAATGGACCATCTTGGCTGGGTCCTTTGGTTCAATCTTTGGATAAGGTACGCCCCATTAGGGGTTAGTGCATAAATGAAGTGCAACCCGAATTGTTTTTCCTTTTGAAGACCATCTAGTTGATCAATATAAGGAATCGTTTTCTTGATATTTTTATATTGAGTCTACACCCTTTCCTTTCTTTGATTTTTAGATCCTCTTGTAACGGGAGAGTGCTCACGGAATTTTGAAAGAGACCTTAGTTCCTTAAGTTTCCTGATATGTTGAACGTGGATGTTGTCTAGGGTTGTTAGTGTGGATGAGTGTCTCGATGGTGTTTAAGAGGAACTTTGGGTTCTTCAAAGTTTCTCTGATGCAGGAATTCATGTTAAACCACCGGTGTGGGAAATATGGTCACGATAGGATATTGTGGCCACATTATAGAATTTTGTGTTGTTTGGGGATGTTGTATAAGGTCCCTCTCCATGCATTGTTTATATCAGTCACAATTGTCATGTCCGATGATGCCTTATGATGTCATGTGGTCGATTTACTGTATAGGTGAATGTCGTGAAATCCTCTGAGAGTCCCTATTATGTTGGCCGAATGTCTCCATTGGAAAAACCTCAAAATCATCCATTTTAGAGGAAGTTGAGTGTAGGTGTTCTTTACTTCTATTGTTTCTCACCTGGATAAACAAGGTGTGATGTGTGTGTATCTTCTTAGCCTTTGTTTCAGTGAAATATCGGGGTCAGGTAAAGTGAGTTTGGAATGTGTTATGTCTGGAAAACTTATCTGGTATTGCGGTGTAATTTTTGGTGGCATCGAAAGGTGATTTCTCATTAAGTGGGTTTCAAAATAATAACTGAAAGTCCAAAGATGCTTCAATCATTTGAGCTCCAGCCATAGGTCTCGGAGACAAGCTGGATCATAGTCAGGGGAAATCACCGGGTCATTTGAACCCATGTACAAAGTCCTATCCTAAATATGAAATATAGGAGTAGTTTAAACCTTTGGTATCATCATCCTTTTTATGTTGTTCAAATTTGGTGGAAATAAGTAGAGGGCCTTATACCCATATCATCGCCCAATGTCAATCCATCCCCCTTTGTTTTCCATTAAGTCTTTGGATAATGGTTGGAAGTTTGGCTAGAATGGTTGAGAACACATTTTTCAATTGGTTAATAGTGACTATGCCCCAGAAAACCATGTGGATAGAAAGATCCACACTGTTAGCACATGGTATCCCAAATTGTGCAGACTAACCATGTGACTTTCCCAACTCTTCAAATTTTGGGGTCTTTCTGTACTGGCCCATGCTGTTCGGTTAAGATGGTTGGTTGTCTCTTATGGTGGGGAGCGTATTTTTGTCCCCCCCCCCCCGTACCGGTAACTTAGATTTATCCATGGTCTTGGCTTGGTGTAGATAGTCTCGTTCGGAGCTATCTAGCTATCGAAATCCTTCTTGAGTAAACGTAGTGACTGGAGAGTGCCCAATGGTTTAGTTAAAGTAAGGTAAGTGTAACCTTGTTCAAAGTTGTTGTTCGTTTGGGTGAATTTCTTGAGTATTGTTCAGATTGTGTTTGAGGATTTTTCATTTTGGATAAAGCCTGAATGTGATTGATGGTATCCAGAAAGTGGTGTAAGTTTTGTTTGTGAGATTATTCCTTCCTTAATTGATCACTGGAGGTGTTTTGGCCTTTGGGGGAGAAACCTGGCAAGGGAGTACTTCTTGGTTTCTCAGTTGGGTTTGGTTGTTGCTTTGGCCTTTCTGTGACTTTCTGGGGTGGAAAGTTTTCATGGTAGGGAGAATTGACACATACATATATTATTTTAAATTTATTTTTATTTTAATTTCCATTAATGCTTTTTTTGGGTTTCCAATGGTTTTATGGAGAATATGTGAGTTTTCATGAATTGGGTCAAACCGTGAGCCCAATTCCAGATTTAAAAATAAATTTTGTTTCTTTAATAAATTTTTCATTTATTAATATTTATCACTCATTCCAACTCCTAAATGTCCTCTGCTAATGTATTAACACTAAAATTAATGTTTGGAGCCTTTATAAATCCATAACAAAGGTTTATTTTGGTTTTTATTTAAGGGATTGGGCTTGCCCGGAAGGCCAAATCCAGTTTTAAAAATAAATTTTATTTATTTAATAACTTATTCCATATTATTTATTTCTCTTTGATGAAAAATCTCACACGAGACCATTACACCCATCCGCTCCCCCAGCCTCTTTCCCCCATTTTTGGAGCTCTTAGGAATCTCGATTTAGGGACTAACTTCTTAGGGTTTTAAAAATCGTCCAGATTTGAGGAGGTATGTTCATTATTTTATAACTCTCACAATTATTACTCTATTCCCTCCATTCTAGTTCCTAAATGACCTCTTAATTCTTGTTCGAACAACCCCTTAATTTTAGCTATTTTAAATTTTAGATACTCGTGTTTTGGGGAGATGCATTCAAGATTTCTCAAGTAAGTTAGTCCATTTCTTTCTTCTTTCATTTTTCTTAGGGTTTAATTCAATGTGCTTAGGGTTTATACCCTTATACATGAAGTAAAAAATTACCATAGGTTAATGTGTCAAACCTAAGGTTTAAACATGGGTTTTTTTGGTACAATTTTCTATTTTTAGGTTTGATCTACCCTTCTTGAGGTACGGCGGTGGTGCGTTTGTGTTTTCCCACAAAGGATTCAATGGTTTCATTTGATTTGGTAGGTGATTCCAATGTTGATGAAATATTTGTGTATCATAATGTTGTATTTATCATATTTTAAGGTTTATATCATTTTATTATTGCTGAAAAAATTGGTTCTAATGATTTTTCTATTGAAATTGAATTTTAAATGCCAATTTGGTGTGAAATTGGGGGTTTTCCAAAGAAATGTTTTATTTTTTTATTTGTGGATTCCCTATAAATAATTATTTGTTTTTTTACCTTTAATAAGGCTTAAGATACAGTTTATAATGTTTATCCCCTTTGGTGTTTTCTGAAAAAATGGGTTTTAAGTGTGTTTGTAAAGAAAGTGATGTTTTGGTTCCACTTTTGTGTGAAAATGAAGGTTTTACAAAGTTATCACTTCTTGTTTAACATGGGGATGCCCAAAAATTGATTTGTTGTTTTAATTGAAATTTATTGGGATGTCTTTACTATTTTGGTTACTTAAAAGTGTAAACATAGTGTACAAGTGGGTTTCTTATGGGGTTTTGTGTAAAAAATAACACGGGATTTTGAGAAATTGTTTTATTCAAATTCAAAGTGTTTGTTGTGTGTTTTAAGTGGTATAAAATGCGATAGATACTGTATTTGTTGTATGTAACCAGTAGTAGGATTTTACATTAAAATGTATACGTGTTAAATGATGAAATTGTTTGAGCACAAAGGGGGAAGCTCGGGTACCTAGGTGGGGTGGATGTGTACTAGTACGGCTCGTGGACCAGATGGGGTTTGTCCTTGTTTCACCTAGAATTTGGATAAAGAAAACTCTAACTAATCTATGTGGATGATGATTAGGGACCACTGGGTTATGGTTATTTTCCCTACTAGTGGCTCATGCATGATAACAGATTTTACTATTGTTACATTACACTGAGGTACGAGGTACATGGGGCCTGAGACTATATAGTGCCTAGGGGTGTTCCCGATTTTGTTGCTCATTGGATTTGTGGTATTTGCCCTTGTATTTGGGTGTATTTGGAATTATATTGAAGTAGCTAACATGCCTATTTAAATGTACTAACATTCTAAATGTTTTATCTTGAAAAAGTTTTTCAATTTAAAGTTTCATTTCTTGGAATTTTTCGCCGCTTTTCATTGCATACTAAAACTGCTTGCTTTTTCACCTTATATTGCATGCACCTTGAAATCATTGGGTGGTATCCTATTGGGTTTAGTCTCACACTATACATACACCCCTTGGGTGTAATTAGTCTTTATTATTTTTGACTCAGGTAAAGGAAAGGCCAAGGGTGATGGCGGTTCTGGGTGTTAGTCCCCATCGTTGGGGAAGAGTTGTGGAGACAACTTACGGGTGATGACCCCTTGTCTTGTGGAGTCCTTAGGGATGTATTTCTGTTGTCATTTTTTGTTTTTGGACCTCTTTTATTTAATTTAATCCAATATATTCAGTTCTGGTTTTTTTTATTTTTACTTGTTTGGCTATTAATTTTCGAATTTATATTATGTATCATTTTTAAGGTTTTATGCATTCATATTCAGGTAAATCGTTCTCAAACCAAGATAAATGATACCCAGGAAGTTGTGCCAGCCCATGGGGATAGGTAACGGCCTTCGGGCCTTGTCATGGGATGGGTTTGGTGCCATTTTTGGAGGTAACCAGATTCGGTTTGTGACAGTAATCATATTTTAAGGATTTAATAAAAATTGGTGGAGGACATGTCACCTTTGGTGACAAAGCCAAAGGAAAGATTATTGGCCTTGGTGAAGTCGGTAACAATAACTCAGTTTTGGTTTACAAAGTAAATATTTTTGATGGATTTAAATATAATCTTCTTAGTATTTCACAACTATGGGATGATGGATTTCATGATAAATTTGAAAACTATGCTTGTAATGTTTTTAATTCTAAAAATTAATTAGTGTTTTTTTGCATTAGGAAATGAAAATTTTTACTTTGTTAACATAAATTCGTTAGCTTCTCAAAATGATTAATGTTTATGTGAGATTCACAAAGAGACTTGGATTTGGAATAGGAGACTAGGACACTGTAACATTCACTCCCTTATAAATTTAACTAGAAAAAGCTTAGTGAAAGACCTACCTAAATTTTCATTTCCAAATGAAAAAGTGTATAATCCTTGTCAAAAGAGAAAGCAACACAAAATTTCCTTCAAACCAAATAATGAAGGGTCAACTTCATAACCACTCGAATTGTATCACATGGATTAGTTTGGACCATCTAGAGTTTCTAGCTTAAATGGGAAGTACTGTGTTTATGTTCTTGTAGATGACTTTTCTAGATATACATGGTCTTTCGTTTTTCTCAAAAAAGTGAAGACTGCTCTCATTTTACCAAATATTCCAAAATTATAAAAAATATAAGTGGACATAGAATTAAATCTTTAAGAAGAGATCATGGTCATGAGTTTAACAATCAAGAGATTGAATATTTTATCAAAAAAATAGCTATAGTCATAATTTCTCTTCCTTTAGAACACCTCAACAGAATGGAGTTCTAGAAAGATGAAATTGAACCTTGAAAAGAGATTTCTAGAACCATGATTAGTGAATATGAATTTCCTATTAATTTTTGGCCTAAATCTGTAAATACTGAATGATATATTTTCAATAGAGTTTTGATTAGACCAATTATAAAAATAACTCCATTTGAGTTGTGGAACAATAGAAAACCCAAAGTTAGCTACTTCAAATTATTTGGTTTCAAAGTATATATCCTTAATACTAACGACAATATTGAAAAGTTTTCATCCAAGAGTGATGAAGGAATATTTTTAGGATATTCAATCTCTAGTAAATATTATAAAGTGTTTAATAAAAGAACTAAATGTGTGGAAGAATCTGTCTATGTCAAATTTAATGAAACAGATCCACATGAGCCTAATCCCACTCTAGGGAACCTGGAGGATAATGTATCAAATAAGGACATTAATTCAAAATCCTCTAACCATCCTGTAAAGGAATCTGTGAAAACTTCAAGTTATGGAAATTCTTTAGATTTAGGCCACAATGAACCTGCCCCTAATGAAGAACTTGAAATCACCAGTCCTTATTTTTCTAGAGCTGTTAGAACTCTTAAAAACCATCCTTTAGATGCTGTTGTAAGATACATATATAAAGGAAGTGAAATTAGATATTCTCTTAGAAATCAGGTTGAATATAAAGTCTTCTTGTCACAACATGAACCTAATAGAATTAAAATTTCTATTAATGATGAATTTTGGGTAATGTCTATGTAAGAATAACATAATCATTTTGAAAGGAACAATGTATAGAAACTCATTGATAGACCCAAAGACACATTGTGACAACCCGATATTTTATGATAAGTATTCTTTTTAATTTATTTGATGTCATGTGTTTTATGGTACAACAAGATTTTCTTGTGCTTTACGCAACACCGTATTAGCGTGCAGTATACACAACACTATTCTTAGATTGTGTTACAGACAATTTCAAGTTCGTTTGATAATAGTCATTCTACGCAACATTGAGTATATATAGATATATATATATATTCAATGTATAAATGAAAAATGATTGGATTCTGTTATAACGAAACAACAAAGGAGTCTTTCACAACACGCAACCCTGACTTGGCTTGCACTGCACGCAATCGCATCCTTCCTCGATAGCGTGTGTTGTACGTAATACTGGGTTTTACTAAACAACGATATATTATTAAAATATTATTAGAACTAGCCGTTATGAATAGTAATACCCACTTTTGAAATTTTATAAATTTTATCTTTCAAAATGGACTTCATTTTTGGATTCGGAAAATCGAAATTAGCCTAGGGTTAAATTTTGGTATTTTTCTGAAAACTTTCAATTTTTGATGAATAGTGAAAACACTGGGTTACTATTTAAAACCCGACTTTTTATTTAAATAATTATTTATTTATTTTAAATTTATTTTAGGTCAACATTGATATATAATACCTATATAAGTTCAATGTAATTCATTGGAGTCATTTTATAATAATTTTAGATATATAAAAATTTTATTGAACTTTTGACCGTCTTTTACCCACCTAGGAGAATTTGCAAATTTACATAAAACATAATTTTACCGCTTTTGTGAAAGGAATTTCAAAAATACGAGAGACACGGTTGATGTCAGTAAGTAAAATGTGGTTCAATGAGATAAAAATAATTTTTAGTGAATAGTAACTTTTTACTTTTTTTTCTACGGTTAAAAGTAAATAGGGTGATTATGGGTAAAAATGATATTATTATTATTTCCCTAACACATGTAATAATTCTATTGGATAAGTGTAATTCGACCAAAAACAACCTTAGGAATAAAATATGACCATTTAGGCCCACTTGGATTAGATTAGGACATTTAATATTAATTTATTAAAGAAGGGTTAAAATAGGTAAAATCAAAGTTTAATAAGTAAATAATTTTTAATATAGGTTTATACATAAGATAAATTCGACTAAAAATATTAATTAGAAATCTAAAAATATTTCCTACATAATGGTATTTTATTTATAATTTTTAGACATTAAATAATTTAATTTATTTATGACACAAAGATGATGCAGTAATTATCTTATTAATGAAATATTTTCATAATTGATGTTATAAATACCCAAATAAATGTAATTTGAGACTTTTTATGAATTCCAACAATTTTCTAGGTTAATATGACATTTTATTATTGATTTAAGTTACTTTTTTTGAACATATTTCTATTATGAGTTTCACAAAAATTAATTACCAAATAGTGTCAAAATTGACATAAAATAGTTTTTAAAACAAATATTATATTATTAATTGTTATTTTATTCCTAAAAATATAAGGTTCGGCCAAATTACTTAGATAAGGTTAGATATATTAATAATAAACAACTTGGGGTTTTTTTTTCTTGTTATAGTAAGTTTGTTAACCTTATAGTGTAAGAACACAAAAAGACACGGTAAAAGTAAAATTATCTAACTTAATGTTAAATCTAAATGATAAGGTTAAAATAGTAACCTCAACTTGTCCAAATTCTATTTTATGAGATTATTTCTACCCATCCCCACCTTAGATTTGAAATAAATCAATTTGGAGCTATTTAAAACCGAATATGACTTTATAATTAAATAATATTTTTAGTTTTTCCAAAGGTGCCCGTCTCCTCCCTTATAAAAGGGCACCTCCTCCCTCTCTTCCTCACAACACTTTGAGACTTAAATCTCGGCCAACCCCTGAAACATTCTCTTCTCCACTTCCCTAGAAACATCCTAGAGGTCCTGGTCTTCTTCAAAGACCAATTTTAGTGCCCAAAGAGGAGGTCTCAAAGAGGCGCTTCAAAGAAGAGGTAAAGTCCGTTACCGATTCTTTCAGCTTTATTTCTTCTTCCACTTCTTCTTCTTTAGTTGTTTAATTATGAATTAATAACATAAGTATCACTCACATACTGATATGTTATTATATGTATGAAACAACCCCATTTCACCTTCTATTCATCGTATGGAAAACGAAATCACCGCGCGTGCGTACGTACGGAATACTGTCTCCACGCCGTGGTGTAATCTGTTTTTCCAATACCACCTAACTTGGATGGGTATAATGGTGTAAAGAATAACTATACATAGTTATTATAACATCATACTGATTCTGATATATTTTATCATCCACTCCAATTAAATTCAATAATTATGGAAACGAAATCATTGCTCGTGCGTACGTACGGACTACCGTCTCCACGATACGTTGAGATTCATTCTCCATGTTAACCATTAAAGAATTATTATAAAGTATATGTAAGCAATAATAATGAAATATATGAAATTATAATGCTACTGTATTTATGTATATATATATATATATGTATGTCATCTACTTAATTCCATTATACACAATAAGGAAACGAAAACAGCGTTCATGCGTACGTACGGCCTACCGTCTCCATAAACGGTGTATTTCTTTCCATTTATTGATCTATTATATATATGTATATTAGGAATATATATTATATATAAATCATGTTTTATATTCTGGAATTAATTAATCATGATCTAATTAATCATATGAATAATTACAAGTCAAATCACGGACCATAAATGAATCGATTTTACCCAAAACGCTACATTAACATGAATTTACAAAAGAATGGGTAATATAAAGTCATATATAAACCATATATGATATCATAAAGATGATTATGTAATAAGTCAATGAAATTATTTAAATCATTATACAGGAGGTTAGGATACATATGAAGCATATCAGACATAAGGTAATGGATAATTATTCCAATCTCATTCTTATCTGAGATTGTTTATTCGTAATTATTTACTGGGGTTATATTTTTCATCCATGTCCCCGATTTCAAAAAATGGTTTCATGTATTTTTAAAGTCCTTTTTAACCATTTTTGACTTTTACTACATGTTGTGTAAGGAATATTTATTTTACGAGGTACTTTTTGACTTTTCTGGCAAATGTACGAGAAGAATGTTTTTTTAACTTATACGGTACGAACAGATTTTTATGGTTTTATAAAGCATTATTTTCATGAAGCTTCCTCCAAAATATTTCAGGAATATTTTCAACAAAATCTTTTTATTTTAAAATTTCATGACATTTTGTGAAAAAAAATTGATTTTGAAGAAGAAAGGATATTTTCCTCAAGAATTCATTTCAAGTGTTTTATCAAAACTATTTTCCATCTAAAATGACATTATTTAATATGCTTCTAGTATAACATCTCTATTATTTACATGGTTTGATTTTTATTATGATGAAATGATATCCATTTGTTTTAGATGGATTATGTTATGATTGGATGATTTTTATGAAACCCATTTTATTCTTTGTGTTATGATGAATGATTTATGTTTATGTTGTAGCACAAGTAAGAATGATTTCATTATGAGATGGGTGGGACCTATATCTCCCTCCAATGCATTGGGTAAAGATTTATATTTCATGAGATAGACATGGCTGGAATAGTAAGTTAATCCGTTTTAGTGTTACAGGACTGAAACGAGAGTGAACTCGATTCAGAAAGGGACTTTGTCCACTAAGATGGTCTTGGCAGCAATGCCTTGGCTACTATGGAAATCATAACAAGTGTAGAATGGTTTCCACAATTACATGTTTTATTCCCATGCTATTTTATTATGATTGATGTTCCCTTATGATATATGCCTTACGTACTTCCAAGATTCATGTCTTTGCTAAAGATTTAAATGTTTAGTTTTTATGTTCATTTTTTTGCATTTAAATGTTTATGGATTGTTTTATGTTCTCTATGTTTACCCTTACTGGGAATTTGAGCTCACCCCTTTTATGTTTTCTTTTCCCCAGGATATAAAGAAAGGTTGTAGGTAAGAAAAAAAGGGGAAGATCTTTATGGAATATTTTGAAGATCTTTCACCACGATTAGAAGATTATATTCCGAGTTTCCAAAGACACTAAACTATTACGGTCCTTGTGTGTGTGTTTTTGTTATGTATTAAGTATTCCGCAAAAGTAATGTAATGTCCATGTATGTCAAGCTTAGGGTCTCGACAGTTTGTATCAAAGGAAAGGTTTAGTTAACCTTTGGAAACTAGGATGCGAAAACTTTAGTGAGATCCCTATAGATATTTCTAAGTTATGTCTAGGGATGTCTGTAAGGATAAGTATACTTATAGGATATAGTCCTAGAACTATGGTAACGATTTTAGAATTTAACCTAAGATTTTAGAAATTGAGGGTACTCCCACTTTACTATGTTATTTTCCCTAGCATGATTTTTTCCTCTCACACTATTCTTTTTTGGTCTTAGAAAATGGATGGAAACTGGAAGATTCACGATAATGGAGGATATGGTGGACAATAGAATGATATTATTCATGAGAAACCAAATGAAATGAGATCTGGAAGTCCAAACATCGTTGTTATGCCTAATCAGAAATATCATAATATGATCAATAATCTCAACTTTGGTAAGTTTCCCGACATAGATAATAAGAGAAGGATGGAATTTCATTATGATAATAGAGGAAAGAAAGTTCAATTTCCCTCATGTAAATCATGTGGGAAGAGGTATTGGGGAGATTGTTTCAAAGGATCTGGTAGATGCTTTGGGTGTGGAAAAGAAAGACACAAAGCCAATAAGTGCAAAGGAAAAGGTTCAGTTAACACCATGGAAAAGGATAATGGTATTCCAATGACATCAAAAATGATTAGATTTTTTAAATGTGGAATGTATGGGCATTATGAAAACCAATGCCCAAAGGGAAAATCTCATGAAGAGAATCAGCATGGTTATATGAGTAGTATTTATGTGGACGATGATGAAGAGACTACCAATGAAATATGAGATGAAAGAAATGATGAAGCTCAGTCAGTGGATTAAGAAGTTAGTGGAATGATTGTATGTTTATAAAGAATAATGTATGGTACTATGGAATAAAGAATCATCTAAGGATTGTTACACTATTGTTTTTCCTAAAGTATTTGAAAGTATATGTTGAATGGTACCGGTAACCATGAAAAGTGATTCAAATATTTTGGAAATCAGATGATATGTGCATAATGAAGGGATGAGAAGATAATGAAATGTTTGATTGTATTCATGAGCTCATGATTGATATAAGGACTAAGTGATATCATGGTTTGAGTATATATAATTTTGAAAATTTTGGTATATGGAAAGTGTTAACTTTTAACTGCATTCATGTTTTCACTAAGGTTCAATGGGTATTAATTCTTCACGAGAATACATGATTAAGGTATTCAAATGTTTGTAATTTGACCAACAGGATATATCTTATGATATATGGGGGATAAATGGTGGAATTCACGTGATTGTTATGTGAAATTTCAAGTAATCATTTTCTTTATACTATGATCTTGGACCAAAGTATTTTAGATAATCCTAAATATTGGAATGGATTATGGTGGACATAAGCTAGTATTGTTTAAGGATAGAACTTTTTTCATTATTATTGATGGGATGTTATAGTAATATAGTTTTAGAAAAAGGACAACCTGCAGGATGGGTGGCAGCCCATCGCGTCGGACAAGGCTGTGGGAATCGAACCCACAACCAAAGTGCGACTGTCCTTTATCGCCTACCGATGGCCTATAAGAAGTCCCTGGTTAGTAGAAACAATTTTTATTTTATTACGCGGTATGATATATGAAGTATAATTTCATTTTTGGAATCGTATATGATTAACCTCGCCATAGATAGACTTATGTATATTTGATAACTTTTGATAAACTTTTTTTTGAAAAAAGATGGAATGACCCATCATTCTATCACATGATCTATTAACACTTCACGAATAACAAATTCAACTTCATTTCTTTAAGAGATGAAGTGGAAATTTTTCAAAGCACGAACAACAGTGAGATTGTACCAAAATAAAGTAAGTATTTATTCTAATTCAAATTCTTCAACATTGGGGAAATTATCTTGAAAACCAAAAATGTTGTCCTGGTGCCCTTATATCTGATGAATCAGATGGTACCCTAGATCATCACAAAGTTATGGCTTTGTGATTGTTGGATTTTTCATAGCCATGTTCTCTACCACTCTCCATCAGAACATGACGGTTATATTTCTCTTCCATATCCATATTTTCACCTACGTTCTCCTATGTGGAAACTCATTGATTAATTAATTTGGGTAACCGTTACGTTTCATACTTTAGTTTTTAAAGCCAAGGTTTGGTATTTCATTTTACAATGTCGGTTTCAATTAAAGAAACTTTCAAGTAGAAAACCATGTATAACCCCGACGAATTTCGAGGGTGAAATTCATTTTAAGGGGGGTAGAATGTAACAACCCGATATTTTATGATAAGTATTCTTTTTAATTTATTTGATGTCATGTGTTTTATGCTACAACAATATTTTCTTGTGCTTTACATAACACCGTATTAGCGTGCAGTATACGTAACACTATTCTTAGATTGTGTTACACACAATTTCATGTTCGTTTGATAATAGTCATTCTACGCAACATTGAGTATATATATATATATATTCAATGTATAAATGAAAAATCGATGGATTATGTTATAACGAAACAACAAAGTAGTCTTTCACAACAGGCAACCCTGACTTGGCTTGCATTACATGCAATCGCGACCTTCCTCGACAGTGTGTGTTGTACGCAATACCGGGTTTTACTAACAACGATATATTATTAAAATATTATTAGAACTAGCCATTATGAATAGTAATACCCACTTTTGAAATTTTATAAATTTTATCTTTCAAAATGGACTTCATTTTTGGATTCAGAAAATCGAAATTAGCCTAGGGTGAAATTTTGGTATTTTTCTGAAAACTTTCAATTTTTGATGAATAGTGAAAACACTAGGTTACTATTTAAAAACCGACTTTTTATTTAAATAATTATTTATTTTATTTAAAATTATTTTTGGTCAAAATTGATACATAATACCTATATAAGTTGAATTTAATTCATTCGAGTCATTTTATAATAATTTTGGATATATAAAAATTTTATTGATCTTTTGACCGTCTTTTACCTACCTCCTAAGAAAATTTGCAAATTTACATAAAACTTAATTTTACCGCTTTTGTGAATGGAATTACAAAAATCTGAGAGACACGGTTGATGTCAGTAAGTAAAATGTGGTTCAATGAGATGAAATTTTTTTGGTGAATAGTAACTTTTTACTTTTTTTACCACGGTTAAAAGTAAATAGGGTAATTAAGGGTAAAAATGATATTATTATTACCCTAACAAATGTCCTAATTCTATTGGATAACTGTAATTCGACCAAAAACAACCTTAGGAATAAAATATGACCATTTAGTCCCACTTGGATTAGATTAGGACATTTAATATTAATTTATTTAAAGAAGGGTTAAAATAGGTAAAATCAAAGTTTAATAAGTAAATAATTTTTAATATAGGGTTATACATAATATAAATTTGACTATAAATATTCATTAAAAAGATAAAAATATTTCCTACATAATGGTATTTTATTTATAATTTTTAGACATTAAATAATCTAATTTATTTATGACACAAAGATGATGCAGTAATTATCTTATTAATGAAATATTGACGTAATTGATGTTATAAATACCCAAATAAATGTAATTTGAAACTTTTTATGAATTAAAACGATTTTTTCGGTTAATATGACATGTTAATATTGATTTAAGTAGCTTTTTGCGAACTAATATTTCTGTTATGATTTTCACAAAAATCAATTACCAAATAGTGTCAAAATTCACATAAAATTGTTTTTAAAACAAATATTATATTATTAATTATTATTTTACTCATAAAAATCTAATGTTTGGCCAAATGACTTAGATAACATTAGATATATTAATAATAAAAAACTTGGAGTTCTTTTGGCTTGTAATAGTACGTTTATTAACCTTATAGTGTAAGAACACAAAAAGACATAGTAAAAGTAAAATTATCTAACTTAAAGTTAAATCTAAATGATAAGGTTAAAATAGTAACCTAAACTTGTCCAAATTCTATTGTATGAGAGTATTTTGACCCATCCCCACCTTATCTTTGAAATAAATCAATTTTGAGCTATTTAAAATCGAATATGACTTTATAATTAAATAATATTTTTTGTCTTTCCAATGATGCCCCTCTCCTCCCTTATAAAAGGGCACCTCCTCTCTCTATTCCTCACACCACTTTGAGCCTTACAGATCTGCCAAAACCTTCCAAATACTCTTCTCCACTTCCCTAGAAACATTCTATAGGTCATGATCTTCTTCAAAGACCAATTTTAGTGCCCTAAGAGGAGGTCTCAAAGAGGCACTTCAAAGAAGAGGTAAAGTCTGTTACCGATTCTTTCAACTTTATTTCTTCTTCCACTTATTCTTATTTAGTTGTTTCATTATGAAGTAATAACATCAGCATCACTCACATATCGATATGTTATTATAAGTATGAAACAACCCCATTTCACCTTCTATCCATCCTACGGAAAAAGAAATCACCGCACGTGCGAACGTACGAATTACCGCCTCCACGTCGTGGTGTAATCTATTTTTCCAATACCACCTTACTTGGATGGGTATAATGGTGTAAAGAATCACTATACATAGTTATTATAACATCATACTGATTCAGATGTATTGTATCATCCACTCCAATTCAATTCAATAGTTATGGAAACGATATCATCGCTCGTGCGTACGTACAGACTACAGTCTCCACGACGCGATGAGATTCATTCTCCATGTTAACCATTAAAGAATGATTATAAAGTATATATAAGCAATAATAATGAAATATATGACATTATAAATCTACTGTATTTATGTATATATATATGGATGTCATCTACATAATTCCATTATACTCAACAAGGAAACGAAAACAGCGTTCATGCGTACGTACGGCCTACCGTCTCCATGAACGGTGTATTTCTTTCCATTTATTGATCTATTATATATATCTATATTCTGAATATATATTATATATAAATCATGTTTTATATTCTGGAATTAATTAATCATGACCTAAGTAATCATATTAATAATTACAAGTCAAATCACGGACCATAAATGAATCGATTTTACCCAAAATGCTACATTAACATGAATTTACAAAAGAATGGGTAATATAAAGTCATAAATGAACCATATATGATATCATGAAGATGATTATGTAATAAGTCAACGAGATTATTTAAATCATTATACAGGAGGTTCAGATACATACAAAGCATATCAGACAAAAGGTAAGGGATAATTATTCCAATCTCATTCTTATCTGAGATTGTTATTCGTAATTATTTACTGGGGTTATATTTTTCATCCATGTCCCTGATTTCTAAAAATGGTTTCATGTATTTTTAAAGTCCTTTTTAACCATTTTTTGACTTTTACTACATGGTGTGTAAGGAATCTTTATTTTACAAGGTACTTTTTGACTTTTCTGGCAAAAGTACGAGAAGAATGTTTTTTAACTTATACGGCAGGAACGGATTTTTAAGGTTTTATAAAGCCTTATTTTCATGAAGCTTCCTCCAAAATATTTCAGGACTATTTTCAGAAAAATCTTTTTCTTTTAAAATTTCATGTTGTTTTGTAAAAATAAATTGATTTTGAAGAAGAAATGATATTTTCCTCAAGAATTCATTTCAAGTGTTTTATCAAAACTATTATCCATCTAAAATGACTTTATTTAATATGCTTCAAGTATAACATCTCTATTATTTACATGGTTTGATTTTTATTATGATGAAATGATATCCATTTGTTTTAGATGGATTATGTAATGATTGGATGATGTTTATGAAACCCATTTCATTCTTTTGGTTATGATGAATGATTTATGTTTATGTTGTGGCACAAGTAAGAATGATTTCATTATGAGATGGGTGGGACCTATATCTCCCTCCAATGCATTGGGTAAAGATTTATATCTCACGAGATAGACATGGCTGGAACGGTAAGTTAATCCGATTCAGTGTTACTGGACTGAAATGAGAGTGAACTCGATTCAAAAAGGGCCTTTGTCCACTAAGATGGTCTTGGCAGCAATGTCTTGGCTACTATGGAAATCATAACAAGTGTTTAATGGTTGCCACAATTACATGCTTTATTCCCATGCTATTTTATCATGATTGATGTTCCCTTATGATATATGCCTTACGTACTTCCAAGATTCATGTCTTTGCTAAATATTTTGATGTTTAGATTTTATGTTCATGTTTTTGCATTCAAATGTTTATGGATTGTTTTATGTTCTCTATGTTTACCCTTACTGGGAATTTGAGCTCACCCCTTTTATGTTTTCTTTTCCCCAGGATATAAAGAAAGGTTGTAGGTAAGAAAAAAAGGGGAAGATCTTTATGGGAGATGTTGAAGATCTTTCACCATGATTAGAAGATTATATTCTGAGTTTCCAAAGACACTAGACTATAACAGTCCTTGTGTGTGTGTTTTTGTTATGTATTAAGAATTCTGAAAAATTAATGTAATTTCCATGTACGTCAAGATTAGGGTCTCTACACACATTCACCATAGGCACTAAATGGTTGTTTAGAAATAAGGTAGACAAAGCTGATAATATAGTTAGAAACAAGGATACATTGGATGCACATGGAAATTGTCAAGAAGAAGGAATTGACTATGAATAGACCATTTTACCAGTATCTAGAATTGAAGCCATCAGAATTATTTTGGCTTATGATGCACATATGAATTTCAAACTATATCAAATGGATGTAAAAAATGCATTTCTAAATGCGTTTATTATAGAGGATGTCTTTGTTGAGAAACCCCCTATTTTTAAAATACCTCATTTTCCAAATCATATTTTTAAATTATCAAAAGAATTATATGGTTTAAAACAAGCTCCAAGAGCATGGTATAATAGATTGAGTAATTTTCTTATTTCCAATGGTTTTACAAAAGGAATTGCTGACCCTACCCTTTTTAGAAAATGAATTTCCAATGATGTTTTAGTAGTTCAAATATATGTAGATGACATTATCATTGGATATTCAAAAATTTATTTACGTATTGGATTTTCTAATATAATTCAAAATAAATTTGAAATGAGTTTAATGGGTGAACTAAAATTCTTTCTTGGATTTCAAATCTTACAAAATAATGATGGTATTGTTTTAAATCAAATCAAATATACTAGAGATCATCTAAAAAGTTTTGTTTTGGGTATCACTAAATGTAGTGATACTCAAATGAGTACTACTTGTATGTTGGATCTTGATAAAGATGGAAAATATGTTGATCAAACCACTTACAAATGAATGATTGGAAGATTACTCTAGTTAACTGCTAGTTAACCTGATATTATGTATAGTGTGTGTGTGTGTGTTCTTGTTTTCAAGAAAATCATAAGGAATCTCATTTAAATTTTTTTATAAGAATCTTCAAATACATCATGTATGCACCAAATATAGGAATGTTTTATCCCATATGAAAATCAATTGAGTTAGTTAGTTATTCTGAAGCTGACTTCAATACTTGTAAGTTAGATTGAAAAAGCACCTCTAGAACATGTCACCTTTTAGGCAAGTCACTAGTATCATGGTGTAGTAAGAAACAAAACCATGTTTCATTATCCACTACAGAAGATGAATACATAGGTGTTATTAATTGTTGTGCACATATTTTGTGGATAAAACACACATTACTAGATTATGGATATCCATTTAGAATTGTACTTATAAATTGTGACAATACAAGTGATATTAACATCTCCAAAAATCCTATTTTACACTCTAGGACAAAAAATTTTGATGTAAGACATAAATTTTTTAGATATTATTATCAAAACGGGGACATCACTTTGAAATTCATTGGATCTAAATATCAACTCGCTGATATATTCACCAAACCATTAAATTCTTAGAGAAAATATTGCGTCACACATGAATTGGGAATGATAAATCGTTAGTAGTAAGTTTACTGTTTCACAGTTTACTATTTCATGTTTATGGTATCTCTCTATTACTGTTTGGAACATACTATCTCAAACAATACAGTCACACATTTTAGAAATCACATAGTTATGGCCTCAATGTGAAAGAAAGTTACAGTCTCACCGTGAAATCTAGTTATAGTCTCACTGTGAAATCCAGTTACGGTCTCACCGTGAAAGTTGATTACGGTCTCACCATAAAGATTATTTATTTTTTTATTTATACATTATAACCCCTATAGCAGTAATTAATTATTTTTTCCTTTTACATTCCCACATTTTTTATCTCGTGATGCTTGATATCCCTAAATGTTAGAAAATAATGTAGTTTAACTCTTTCTTCACTTGACCTCTCTTCTCTCAAACAGTAAATCCTATCTCAACCCTTAGATTTTCTCTTATCTCTCTCTCTCTATCTCTCTCGAACCATCGTTGAATACCTAGGATTAAATTCCCATCTTCGTCAACTCTTGAGAAGCTCAGTTCAAAGAAGAAGTTGAAAATCATGCCGAAATTTGCGCCCGAAGGATAGTTGAAACCGAATTTGGTAGAAGGAAATGTGGTACCAGAAAAGGAGATATTCCCTAAGTGGATTATGTCAAGTAAGTCTTTGGTATTGAAATTACATAGAGAGTATGGATGATTGGATTGGTTCACAAAGGAGGATAACCCAATTTAGCTGAAACTAGTTGCATAGTTTTACCAAGATATTGTTTATTTTTTATTGATACAGAAGATGGCTATGTTGTGTGAAGTTGGATCAATGGCCAGAGTTGTATCTTTTCTTCAAGGTTATGGGATGCATGCACTAGGATACCTCATGAGTGTATTTTTGAGGACTACTAGAGAGGTCCTTGATATCCAAGTGGTATCATTGTTTTAGAAGATGCATTGGGAAGCATAACTAGAAATGAAACAAAGCGAGGAGCAATAGCTGCAGAGTTAGATGGTGAAACCAGGCTTCTGTTTAAGTTTGTTTAGAATCTGATTAGCCCAAGAAAAGGTGATTTTGATACACTCATGTTTCAGGATGTATTTTTGAAACATCTCATGAAAAATGGTCCAAAGATCATCCTATGAAAATATGTTATACTCTATACGTGTGAGTTGATCAATAAAACCTCCAAGTCAACTTCTAAGTTATATTCAAGGATTATCTCATCTATGATTCATGCAAAAGGTTTGGTGGGACCAGATGAAGAATATATTAAGGATTATGAGTTTTTTCATTAAAAAGTTACAGTAATGAGAATGAAAATCTTTTGGAATCCATAGATAAAAGCATGGGTGGAAGATAATTACAGGGTTTATGAGAAGATTCATATGGTGGAACACCCTTCAAGACCTATGGATATTTCTAATTAGACTTTGGAACCATATGAAATTGTAGATTTTTATGATGAGGAAGAAGAGGAAGAGGTTATTGCACTTTCAATAAAGACTATCCTGGTGGTGGAAGACAGTGAATCTACTACTCATGTATTAATTGAGAATGAAATATCTATTCGTGAAGATGTTACGGATTTGTAAGAACAACCTGCTGCTGAAGAAGAATCAGTTTCTTAGGTAAACGAATGAGATTTTGTAAAAGAGAATAAAGAAGAAGATCTTAATATTTTACAAGAATATTCTCTTAAGGAACACCCAAAGGAACAAGCTATTCCTGAGATTATTCCATCAGTGGAAGAGAGAATGAAGCAAGCCTTCAGTTTTCTAGAAAGGAAATGGGTGAGGTTGTCGGTGATGAAATTTTGGAAATATATCAAGGATCTAAATCTCTTATTCCTAGAAAACATGAACCTATTGATGGGGATCGGCACCCGAATCTGGAATCTATTGAAATACCTAATCCCATTGATCCAAGCTCGGTGGATACATGGTATAAATTCCCTATTTATTTTGATTTGACTGATTCCTAGGAAGTCTCAGTTAATGGAATTTATTTTTCTATTATGTTTCATTTGAAACTAGCATCTACTCTTAATGTTATCTCTTCCAAGTAACCTGATCCCGTCTCAGTCTCTATTCATGAACCATCACGAGAACCACCAAACATGGTCAATAAGGATGATCTAAAAGAATTTGGAGCTACCCTATTCGTTGGAGTTGAAAAACTCATGAATACCCAACTGGATCCTATAACCAATTTATGTTAAATAGATAATTCCAATTTGATGGAAAAGATCATATGGAAGATTCAATCCAAGATGCCTCATGAGATTCAAGAAGTCATAGTTTAGAGCAAAACTTTAGGTGATGAAGTAAAGACTCTCAGAGGTATTGTTGAAGAAATGAAGAGAGTGATGAACTGGTGACCAGAGCATGTATTTTATCTTGTTAAGGATATTGTTAGTCAGACTCCACAGGATGTAGCCTCAATGATTCAACCTAATCTAACCTTCTTGGCTGATAAGGTAGTTGACTGAAACAAGAAGATTCTTCAAGAGATGCGTGAGCTTGTTATTGGTCTTAAAAAGTTAATTGATGAGTATAAGGGTTGTCTCCAAAAAGTTATAAATCAACTGAAATCCCTTACATCGGCTGTTACTACTTCTCATACATTTGGTCAATCATCTCAACCCTCTTGAGACAGTGATATACTCCGAATAGTTGTCAGAGAAGAAATTCAATACGTGCTTAGTGGCTATGATAAGGAATCTAAATCTTATGTTACCAAGAACAATGACAAAGATCTTGATTTGGTAAGAATTCATTCCAAGATTGACAATGATTCTCAGTATGAAATGGATAATAAAGTAGATTTTCACTTCAATGAGATCTTCTCTATGAATAACATAACCAACCACATCAAGTACATTTTAGAGAATCTGAGAATTCCTCCAGTCAGTGAAGCTTTCAAAACACAAGTCCAGAAGCTTAAAGATTTAACTCCATTGTTGGATGTGTTTTATGGAGAACAAGGATGACTTTGATAGAGACATGTAGTATAGTGGAGAGATCATTGATGACTTCGTCATGATTTTGAGGCCTTATATTAATGCCCACAGTACTGCAATTGTCGCTCATGAAGCTGCACCCTTGAGACCTGGTTTACCAACCTTCCCATCCTCTGCCCTGCCTCTACATCCATGACTGTCTGAAGGGCTCTAAGTCAGATTAGGCCTGTTAACCTTGGTAAATAGTTTACTCGGTCATCCAATACACCTACCTTGGCCCATTCTTTTATTTAAGTACTCCCTTTACCTTATCTATCACAGAGTTCACTCCATTCTTCTAATTTCACCTATACCCCAATGGATTCTTCTTCTGATGCTACTGCCAAGGGAAAAGAGAAGGCAAGCCAGTGAGGAAGAATAATGATTACTAACTTTTTATAGTGATGTTTTTTTCATTCTTATTACTTACTGTTTGAAATTACACTTTTTATCTATCTAATGCATTGTGAACTTTTATTGTATATTTTTTATTTAATCTTTTTTGATAATATAGAAAAGGGGGAGAAATATGTATTATATATGCACACTATGTAACAGAAACATTGACTAAGAATAGATATCTCACTCACATGATTTGTGATCATCAAAAAGGGGAATATTGTTGGACTCTTCATGTGTTAATCGTGCTTTAATGATCACACATCCTATACATTTAGTATAACTTGTTAACCATGTTTAATCTATCTAAAATCATGTTTACATAGGGTTAGTCTTTTTATGCCTTAAATAATTATTTAAAACTATTTTTTATAATGAAATTCTCTTATAAATGATTAAGTTTAATTCATTCTATGAGTATCACTATTTATGTCTATGTACAGATATGTGGCTATGTTTGAGAAACCGTGAGTTTTCCACCAGTTGGGTTTTTCTGGCAAAGGACCTAAACACCATGACCCAGACACCGTGACCAAAACACCATGACCATCCAGACACTGTGACCATCCAGAAACTGTGACCATCCAGACACCATGACAATCCAGACACCATGACTATACACCGTGACCCAAACATCGTCACCAGACACAGTGACGAGAAACATTGATCAAACACCTCATCTGTGTTACCGGTTCTTGATCTATATATAACTCTCCCATCATATCTATATCACCGCTCAAATACAAACAAGGATACACTATTTCAAGGAGACAATGTTTCATGAACAATAAATTTCAAGACATATTCTAGCACCGTTTCTTAAATTGTTTTTTCATTTTTCAATTTAATTTCAAACGGTAATATTTGAATCTTTTAAATGCACTGACATAATTAATGTTTCTTTGTAGACATGTCACCTGACATTAAGAGGAACAAGGTGTAGAATACATGCATCATTTTGGATCCAACACATGCATTCTATGAATAAAAAGAATTGTACGGCCATAAGAAAAGTGTTGAAAACAGTGACAAAAATAAAAACATGTGTCTGAGTGATAAAAAAGAAGCACGAGCCTTCATTAAAGAAGAACCAACACAAGAAAAATGACATTTCTGAAGAACATATGAAGAATACTCGAATCCTAGAGTTGAGAACATTTCCACACTATCAACTCCGCGAAGAAAATGAGAAAGGTCTAGCTGACTTGTGATACTCTATTTTCCTCAAGAGGACTCGATTTCTATATCTGCTTCATCCTAGAAGTCCTAAGCTGCATTGACTAACACTCAGAGCACTTATAAACTTATTTCATCATTTCTGCTCTTTTGTGTATTATTTTAATCTTTCGATTAGTGTGTCTGTCTGTATAAAAAACACATTGTCTTGTGCATTAAACTGAATGATACAAGATATCCTTTCTCTTACATCATTTTACAATTGTGTATTCCCATGGATAAGTGTGGAAGAGGTCCTTGTGTGACCTGATATTTCATACCCCCAAAGAACTGTAAAAGAGCTCATATGACCTGAACTGTCCTGTGTACTGATCCTAAAACCGATTCAGTGTGTGGATCGAGATTATTTATATAAATTAATTGGTGGTAGGTGATCACCAAGTGGAGTGTATTAGGTCTCGGCTTGAGACTAAACCACTTTTTTTATTTACATTTTGATGTTTAATTTAGTTTTCTCTGTTTTACTGTATAAGTGAGAAATCACTAAACTTACTTTGATAGTTAATCTTGGAATGAATTTATAATGGTTTTTACTTATTAGAATAGCTTCAAAAGATATTTTAATAACTGATATTAAGATTACTGAGAATTAATAAATCATCGGATAAGTTATTTAAATAGTCAAACTTTCAAAACCATATTACATTGATCAACTAGGTTGTATTTAAATTTATTGGGGAACCTTTATAAGAATACATTTGAAAGCGAAATTTTTATAAATACTCAATTCACCCACCTATTGAGTACTCTACTCCAACCAACAGTCTCCATAGTTCTTCTTCTGTCTTCCCTCTATTAGATTCAAAGCTAGCATAGCTTTTTATGGTTCATGATATGAATTATCTTGATGTCATATTTGGGATGGATTGGATCATTTCCATAAATGATTGAATTGATTTTTATCTTCGACATGTCTACTTTACTACACCTAGTTGTGTGCCTCTTTTTTTAAGGAGATTGGGACCCATGATCGAGTATAGATGGACCTTCTTATCCAGAATTGGGGAAACTGATATCATATTTCTCTTTTGATTTGGAGTAGGATTCAATGATTGGTGATATCCCTCCATTTTTCATTGAGTTTCCCAATGCTATTCCATTGGATTTATCAATTTTGACACTGGTGAGAGAGGTTCAGTTTTTTATTGACTTAATTTTTAGATCTCAACCAGTCTCTATTCCCTCTTGTCAAATGGTTCTAGCTGAAATGATAGACCTGAAGTCCCATTTGGATGATCTTTTTGAAAATGAATTTATTCACCCGAGTGTATCACCTTTGGTAGTTACAGTTCTATTTTCCAACAGATCTGATGGATCTCTTCTCCTATGTGTCGATTATCGAATGATAAACCAAGTTTCGATAATGAACAAATATTTATTGCCACAAATTAATGATATTTTTTATCAGTTGGACTGGGAGAAGTGGTTTTGAAAGATCTATCTTCGATTTGGTTACCATTAGGTGAGGATAAAATAATATGACATTCATAAAACCGCCTTTCGAAGTTATTATGAACACTTTTAGTAACTTTTTATGCCTTTGGTATAAAAAAAGTATCATGCAATTTTTAGGGGTTTAAAGAAAAAGATTTTTCAATAGTATTTGGATACCTTTGTAGATGTCTTTGTGGATGGAATTATTGTTTACTCCAATTAAAAGGAGCATGATGTGAAACATTTTAGAATTGTTCAGATTATATTGAGAAATAATCGACTTTATTACAAGCTTTGAAAGTGTGATTTCTATAATTTGTAATTGAACTTCTTGGGACACGTCGTGTCTAAACAAGATATATCAGTTGATACTGATAATGGAATGGTTTTTATGGCTTGTTATAAACAACAAAATATCTTAGATATCTAAATCTTCTTAGGTTTAACTGGATATTATCGTAGGTTCATGAAAGATTTCTCATAGATGTCTTCTCTGATGAATACTCTTACTTAGAATGGGGTAATGTTTTCATGGAATGAAAACTTTCAGAGTTATTTTTCTAAGTTGAAACATTTGTTTACTTCTAAACTAGTATTGACTCTTCCATAATTTGGGTAGGCCTATGTGGTCTCTTATGCTGCATTGGGTTTTGGATTAGGCTAGGTTCTTATACAGGGCAGTCATGTAGTAAAATATGGATCTCATTAACTTAGGACCCATGAGATGAATTATCATACCCATGACCTGGAACATGAATAAGTGATGCACACAATTAAGATTTGGAGGAACTACCTTTTTAGTGAAAGTTTTGTGGTGTATTCAGCCCACAATATCCAGAGATGTATCTTCTATAAAAAAGATTTGAATATTCAGTAGGGATGTTATATGGTGTACTTGAAGCCTCTCAACCTTGACACCTCCTATACCCCATGTAATAGGAATGTATTTGTAGTTTCTTTGAGTAGGAAACATCCATCCAAAGTAGTGAAATAATCCTTAGAAGATTGTATTTTGATGGGTATCTTTTCACAGCTTTGTATTGGAGGTTAGGAGGAAGCTGATATGGTTTCTTTTGATGGAGTTCTATTAATATCTTCTTTCCCGGAGTTCATTCTCTATGATAAACATATTTATTATGATTTCTGTATCATTAGATAATCCCTTTATGGTGGGGAGATAGATTTCATGCGTTATTTCTATAAAGATGGTGTTCTTTGTTGTCAGAACCATTTTTTTGGGATGTTATCAGTAGGGAATATCTTGATGGGAGATTTGGATAACTCTCAATGGTATATGTACCTAGTAACCAAAAAAATTTCTCTATGATGTGTGGTGGTTGATTTGGTGGTCGATAGTGAGACGAGAAATTTCGGAGTCTATCTCTTGATGTTATATGTGCTAGCAGGTTAACGCCAAGCATCAGAAACATTCATTTTTTTACAGCCTCTTCTAGATCTAACTTGGATGTGGGATGAGATCTTTATGTACATTCTAGTTGTGTTTCCACATACCCTAAGAAACAAGAAATAAATTTTGTTTGAGATTGATAGGATGACCATGTTAGCTCACTTTATATGCTTTCAAGATACAACCAAGGTTGAGGTGTTTTGAAGTCTCTACGTGAAAGAGATTGTTCATTTTCACAGCGTTCTATCTAATATAGTCTCTAATAGGGATCCTTGATTTACATTTTTCTTTTGGATAGGCACTAGGATCTCTGTTCCGTTGGAGCATGACCTACCACCCACAGACAGATGGGCATACAAAAAGAGATATAGAGATTCTTGGGGACTAGCTTCACACATGTGTTCTTAAATATGGTGGGGCTTGGGTAATTAATTAGGGCTTGCTGAGTTTTCTTACATCCATAGTTACCATTTTATTATCAGAATGGTACATTTAGAGGCATTTTATGGCAGGCCTTTGGAATCTCGGTTGTGTTGGTTGGAGGTTGGTGAATGTTACTTTATTGGAATAATCATGGTGTAAGAGATGACACCTCATATTCTGCTGATCAATCATAGGATTTTGATAGCACAAAGATTATATAAGTCTTATGTTGATCGAACTCATATACCTTTGATGTTTTCAGTTGGTGATTAAGGGTTCTTGAAGGTTTCTCCTCGGTTGGGTCATCGACGGTTTTGAAGACAATGGAAGCTTGCTCCTCACTTTTTGGGACCTTTAGAGGTTCTTGAGAAGGTGGGGAAGGTTTCGTACAATTTGAAACTTCCACTATAGCTGATGTCGATACAAAACATATTCCATGTATCGTAGCTGAGAATGTATCTATCTGATCCATCTCATGTTTTTAGTTGGAGTGATCTTAAGATCCATCCTAATTTATCATTGACTAAGCGACCAATAAAGATTGTTTATTCTAAGGATAAGGTACAGCTTTGGAGGAAGCTAGATTTGTTTCATGTACTTTGGAAAGATGGATATGATAGTCACGAGATGTGGGAACGTCATGAAATGATGAGAGAGCATTGGCCTTATCTCTTTAGAATAGAATCTACTTCATCAGATTTTTTGGGGTATAAATTTTTTTATTATAGGGAGACTGTAACATCATGTTACCTTGATAAGGTATGTTTTCCTATGTCAATAAGTTTCCTTTTGGTTCAATGTCCTTAGAAGTGAATATATTATTTTTCTATAGGCTGTATAGCTGGTACATGTGTACCTGAGGTACACTTCGTGTACCTGAGGTACAAGTTTTGTAGTAGTTACTATGTAAAATTTGAGAAAGGGGATATCACATTGTGAATAATCACATGGCGTTAATGGGAGGTACATGTCATGTTGGGTGTAAATGTGATTTTTAACCTAATGTGATGGGTTTTTCTGGGTAACATATCCAACATGGACTTCACGTCGTGACCCTTGTGTACATGTCATTACTCAGCCCACTCCCATAATTAATTCATATATATCAAAGTTTTTATCAGTATTTTATTTCTAGACCTCCGAGATCTCAACCCAAAACCCTTCCAATGCATTATTCAGAGGATCTCCTCCTCCCTGACTAACCCAATATTCTTTCGATCATCCATTATCTTGCAGTTTGATTCTCAATTAAGTCTTTTCCATCATTATTCATGTTTCCCTCTTTCTCGTCTCCAAGGTTTTTGATAGATCATCTTGGAATTGATAGATCTATTCATTATGATGTTGTATCATTCTTATATACTGAATTTCAAGGTCTTATACACCTTTTTTCTCATTAACAAGTGTCATTGTGAGGGTTTTGTTTTAGGAAGAGTTAGGTGGTTCCTTCATGATTATCCAAATTTAAAGTAATTAATTTAGATAAAAAATTGTTGGAATCTGCTATAGAATCTTTGGAGGTATCCTGCTGTGCTTAGGCTCACAGCCTACTTTTTTACTTTGGGTGTTTATAGACTTTCTTCTTACCGGTTCGACAAAGGGAAGGGATCTATTAGAGGTGGATCCTACTTCTGAACCGTGGTCTTACAGAATTGTGTCCTTAGGGACCTTGGGGGGTTATTGCCCATTTTAGTGCTTTGTGTTGTAGTACTTTGGGACTTTATGCCTCGTTTTATTCTGGTACATTATTCCTAGTGGAGTTTTCTTTTGATAATTATATTGTCTTTCTTATTATGATTATGCTACGTTTTGTGGAAAAATCATTCCCATTTGCATGTTGTACGAGTCCAAGTGCAAGTCCCAAACCACAGGGATTGAGAACGCCATTCGGGCCATGTTAGGTCTAGCTCAATTAATGAGTTACCAAGGTACCCAAGATGGTTTGTAATATGTACATCATGAATGATGTTTTTAAATTTCATGATAAATAAAATCACTTAGATATTTTATTAGTAGTTTTAAAAATTATTTTGAACAGAAATTATTTACAAAATGTTGTTTTGAATATTTATTTTTCAAAGTGGTTTCCAAAGTAAAAAAATAATATTTTCCTCAAAAATATTTGTAATGATATTTTTATGGAATTTCTATTCATTAATGATAATAACATTTTATTCTTACTATAATTTTTATATTTTTTATTGATATAATTATAATTCATTATATAGTTGTTTTATGATCATTTTGTCCAAGGAATGTAAAAACATTCACTTTCTTGATTTATTTTTTAGTCATTATCTTTCCCTTGAAATATAAAACTTATTCTCATCATTATCCAATAAATTTACAATGAATATCTATATTAATTATCATGGGTATGTTAATTTCGTAAACCCTATATAATTTTTACATTAAATGTTCAATATTTAATGTTATTTTATAATAAGTAGAAATATTGATAAACTTACATTCTTTACTCAGTTAGAATATTTGATAACAAGGATCATTGGTCATGAATTAAATAATTTATTCAATATTTGAGGAATGATTTTGGCTTGAATTGTTGGGTGGGTACATTATTACATACACCCTCAATGCCTCAATTGGTATCATGGGATAAATAATTAAGCTAGAATTGAATTGGGTTTACCAATAGTTTTAAACTATCTTCTAAAAGGTATTGATGATAGAGGTACCATGATGCCTAAAATAATATAATCTAATAATTAAAGATTTACTTCATTAAAAATCCATTTTTTCCATCAGTTTGTAACAACTATATTAACTCTAAATTCTATTAATTCTCCATTTATTGATTAAATGGAATATATTTTCATATATTTAGTTATAAATTTTTATTATGCCTCATCAAATTATTATAAACAACTTATTGATTAAATTGAATGTGTGATTAGTTATTTACCCTTTCATATTGAATATTTTTAATGATATACTATATCTTCCATTGAACTTAAAATTTAATAAAAATCTGATCAGAAACGTATATTTTTTAGTTTCCTAGGAATACATGATGTGTTATGTGATGGTTATGGAAGGATATTCTAGAGGGAATAACGTCATTCTCAAAAAAAATTATGTTTTATTTCTATTTTAAATTATAATATGGGAATAATGTATGTGTTTAGTTTACTAAGACTACTAAGCTATTCATTCTTTAGGTTTGTGATACCTTTTTTCTTATTCCAATATAAAAATCTGGTCACTAGCTCTAGGATAGTGGATTTGAGGTCTCTATAGTTGCTATCATAATATTTTTACTATAAAAATTTGGAACTATATTTTGGAAAACATAGATTACTAATCATAATCATATTATAGAATTTTAGGGTAAATATATAATATCATACTAATGAAATGGTTGGGTAAATATTATGTTGTTTTTAGGGTAATACAACTATGTTTGTATACTACAAGTGGACATGGTTCTGGAATAGTTGTACCTGGGGAAAATCACTCAATGTTGGTTGAATTGGGCTTGAACTGATATTCACCTGATTCATGAAAATGGTACTTACTGTGTGCATAAAAAGACACCTCTATGGGATATGATTAGGATAATTCCCATTTTCATTAAAAACCATTATGAAGGATTTGTATACATTATGAAAATGAATGAACTATATTAAACCTAAGGTGACTGACATGAATTTTTTCTTGCATGGTTCAAACATATTTTAAATGATTCTGTGGTTATCCCACTGTGGTTATTTTTACACACATGATGCTTTTTTGTTTTATTCAATAAATGGAACATGCTGAAATCATGTTAAAATTGAACATGAGGGAAAATGTGATGACTATTAGAAACAGAATTGGACTATTATTGGAGTAAAAAATATAATGATTATATTAAATTAGTTCTACAAAAATATGACTAGCAACCTATAACTTAACAAAATCTCAGAGTCAAAAAATAAGAGAAGTATGGTGTTCACTAAGAGATCGAGTGATAGATATCATAGAAGAAATAAGGATCTGTTTCATTTAAGTTATAAATATTTAAGGCGACTCCCATTAAATTGTCTCGATGGAATGGGAAAATGATTTATGTGTTTAAATGAAGGGAATAAAGAATGTAATTGCTAAATAAATATGAATATTATTATAGAAGGAAATAAATCTCATTGTAGGGACCCATTTAATGTTGTTTATAATAAATTTGGATAACTATGGAATTATCAAAGTACATTACCTCATATAATGGTTAACTCATTGAACAATGAAGGTCCAATGTTGATGTAAAATGGCTAAAGTGTTTTTTAGGATTCTAAAATTATATTATAAAAGTCTTTTTTTACCAATGGTAATTTTGTATAAGAATTAATAGATATTTAATGATTCATTTAATGTTCATAAAAATATGTATCTTTATTAACATAACATTTATGGATAAAATTATTGGTAAATGTGTCTAATATTGATCTTGTATTCAATGTGTTAAACAACTATTTTTTAGGTTTTATTTAATTGGTGTCTACCATTGTCACGACCTGTCCTCGGGGCCCGTGCCGTGACTACCCCAAGCCCACCTTCCATAGGCCAGGGGCTGGCGACTAGCACCAAGGCGTAAATCCCGGTAAAAAGGGAAGGCATTGCCTTTGTAAAGTAAACAAGCACTACATAGTAAGCAAGCGGAAGAAGTAAAAACTAAGTAAAATCTGGTACAACATTAAGTGCAGGAAAGTAAAGGGGGCCGGAAATACAAGCCCAACTATAAAGTAAAGTACAACTCAAAAGGGAAAACAACAACTGAAAATTAAAGCCGCAAGGTAGAGCCATCCACTGGGAGTCCCACTTGAAGGGTGAGTACATATATCCTCCACAGCTCCTCGGTCCAGCCGTCCGCTCCGAGTACACCCCACCCAGTGATCCACCTCCATGTACCGTCCTGCTCCGCAAGCCTCCACCACGATCAGCGCTGTCCGTCGTCTGCAACCAACACAACGTAGTGCGGGCATAGCCCGTGCAGGGGTGAGTATAAGCTACTCAGTAGGAACCCCGAGACCCCCGAAGGTCTCCCAGAATCCACAAAGGATAACCCACAAAGGAAATATACAATCACGAAGTAACATCTGACACTGCTTAGGTATATGCCCATACATATACCAAAGTCATCAATTCCCGTTCGGCTCCAACATCCAAGCCCAAGTACAACCCAGTCCACACAGGAAAGCAAAACGTAAATCCACACAGGATAGCACAACACAATCCACAAAGGAAAGTAAAATGTCAATCCACACAGGATAGCTCAACACAATCCACAAAGGAAAGAAAAACAGGATTTCATCTCACACAGGTATACTTCCTGGAATGACGATAGAGATGATCACTGATCCATCTAATTCGTCATACCCACAAAGGATCGATAGGTACTAACACCTTCAATGACCCACAAAGGATCGATAGGTAATTAACCCCCGCAAAGACCCACACAGGATCGGGCCCACACAGGACCTGTAGGCGCTGGCCCATACAGGAGCGCTGAGCGCTGACCCACACAGGATCGGACCCACACAGGATCTGTAGCACTGACCCACAAAGGATTGCTGAGTGTTGTAGTCGTCGCCATCGAATCCACTGAGGATCTCTGCACAGTCGTCGTCGTCACAGTAGCAGTCGCAGCCAGCTCTAGGGTTCCCGCACATAGAAAGCTCGTTGGGGAGGGTCCGCTCCACAAGCCGAGAGGCTGATACACCAACTAACACATAGTCCAGATTGATGTATCCAAAAGTTCAGTATCGTCAACAGGAACTCAACATCACAGACGGCGCGTCAATCGGACGCCCGGTCTGAGAGTTATTGGATTTTTCGTCCCAGGGGCCCGATTGGTATTTAAGTCAAAACCAACCCGACCGTATTCCACCTACTTCCAAGCCTCGGGCGGATTAATCCAAAAGATCTGTCTCACTAAGAGGAAAACAACAAAGTCAACGGCACGTCAATCGGACGTCCGAAGCTCAAGATATGAGTGTTTCTGCTCCGAGGGCCCGGTTAGTTTCGTGTACGAACCAACCCGGCCGAACACAAATTATTCCGAAACGTTGAGTGTGATATACCGAAACTACCATCTCGATCCAAGGATCGCATCTCCGCTGACGGCGCATCGTTCGGAGGCCCGTAGCTCAAGTTATGAGCAAAAGACTGAAAAGGTCCAGAAACGGGGGGTCTGGGCCCGGCCCGACCCCCCCTGAGTCGGCCGGAACCGGGTCGACCCGACACGGGTCTGGGTCCAACCCATTTGGCCGCAACCCGGCCCGGCCCGGCCTGGGTGCGACCCGGCCCGGCGGGTCGGCCCGGCTCGGCTCGGCCGAGCGACCGAGCGGAGGAACCGCGGGGGCGCCCCGCGGGATGAGGTGTCGCGGCACCGCGTGGGGCCGTGCTTGGTCAGCGGACGTGGCTCTGCCGCGTCCCATGTGTCGCCGGACCCGCGCGGTCGCGGGTCTGGTCGGACGCCGCTGGCGCCGCCGCGCCGGCGACCCGCGCCGCTGGTGGATTCCGCGGGCCACCGGAGTTCCTCCGGTGGTCCGATTCCACTTCCGTCTACGCCGTAGCTCCTCCCGGGACTCATTCTTCACTGCCAGGCCCTCAAATCGCCATTGCGGCCCCGTTTGTCATCGTCCGCCAATCCACGCATCAACGGAAAACTGTGGAGGGTTTTTTGGCCGTGTTTGTTTGGCTCACACCCTCCGCGTTAGGTGATAACAATCGGGAATATATTCAACACATGAATAACAAGCAAGGCACAATTTTAATAAAATTAAAATTGAACTTTGAACCGGGTTATTTTTTTTTTAAATCAACCATGGGAATAAAGATTGTTCTCAAATAAAACCCCTACCTCTTCAAAGTCGTCAAATGTGCGTTCTTCGCGGAATTGATCATCACGGAAGAAGAGGTTCGTCGCGTCACGGAAGGGCGTCGCGTCGTCACAGTATACGGCGTTGCGTCGACGAACTCTGAGGATCAAGAACATACGGATTTAATTTACATGAATTAAATCCATGTCAAGTATAAAATCCACAAAGGAATTTAAAAGATTCGCAAACTCCTACCTCAAACAGATGTTCGAAGATTTGTCGCGGAAGAAGAAACATCGCAGAAGAACGTCGCAGGAGGAGAATCGTTGGCGTCGCAGAACACGGCATCGCGTCATCGATCTCCAAGGGCTCGGCGTTCTTCGTCGCCTTTCGTCGAAGGCAGGCGTTCTTCGCGTTCTTCATGTTCTTCGCGTTCTTTGTGTTCTTCGTGAAGGAGGATGAAGGACCTAAGGTTTCTGTCAAATCCTCTCAACGAACAACACTCAAGAAGAATATTGTTGGTCTTATTTTATTAACATGCCAACAAAAGAAAAACAAACTAAGTAACAACCCATTAATTCATAAAATTAATTTCAATGAATAAACCGCCCAATTAATAGGAGCGTTCAATTGTTTAAGAAAACGCCTCAGTAGACTTTATTTAAAAAGGGTTTTCACGGGTGCGTTACTTAGCGGAAAAGAAACGGTGGGGCTCATGCGGGCCCCACATCACAAATATCCTATCAAGAGGGTAGGAAATTTTGGATTGCACCCTATCCGCTTCAACTTAGCTTAAGTGGCTTTAAGTGGATTTTAAGTAGCTTTAAGTGAAATAAAATAAAGTTTGTCATACCGCATTATTTTATTTCTTAACTTAAAGACCAATAATTAAAAACCACACCCGATCAAACGCAACTCCGGAAGAGGAATTTATAAGCAAATACTGGTGCTGCAATCCCATCTGTGCCCTCATAATTTGATTCAGAGCACTGGTTCAAAAGTTAGAAAAACCCGCTCGTTCGTTCGCTGAACGTACCTGAGCCAAACTTCGGAACATGATTCCGGGCACACCGGGCCTCGGAATCAGGTGCCGTCAGAAACTGCGTTCTTGTAAAATTCTAAAGAAAATTAAGAAAAAAATTTCCTTGAAATTTACGGGTCTTTACATCACTCCCACCTCAGGTCTTTACGTCCCCGTAAAGATATATCATAAAATAGGGAAACAAAAGTGGGTACTGAGCATGCATCTGAGCCTCCCGCTCCCAAGTTCTCTCTTGGAGGTTCCCATGCTGCCATCTGATGCGCACAAGAGGAATCGACTGTCCACATAGGACCTGCTCCTGTCGATCCTCGATCTCCACCGGGACCTCCGCAAAAGTCTCCCCATCATCAACGTCCAGCTCCCCATGGTCAATGATGTGTGTCGAGTCGTGCACGCATCTACTCAGCTGCGATATGTGGAAGACATCGTGCACCCGGTGTAACTGAGGTTGTAGAGCCAGGCGATAAGCAATCTCGCCAATCCTGCTGAGGACCTGGAAGGGTCTGATGAAGCGCGGAGACAACTTGCCGCCTCGGACAAATCTCCATAAACCACGTCGAAGTGAGACCCGCAAGAAGACGTGGTCGCCATCCTCGAACTCTAATGGCCTCCACCTCCTATCAACATAAGACTTCTGCCAGCTCTGAGTTGTCCTCATCCACTCCTGGATGACTTGGACCTTCTCTGTCGTGGCCAGGACCATCTCTAGTCCCACAAGTGCTGACTCCCCAAGGTCTGTCCAGCACAAAGGAGATCTGCAAGGTCTGTCGTACAACGCCTCGTACGGTGCCATCCCGATGGTGCAGTGGTAGCTGTTGTTGTACGCGAACTCCACCAAGGGTAGGTGGTCCTCCCAGCTACGACCAAAGTTGAGGACACATGCACGGAGCATGTCCTCGAGAGTCCGAATGGTCCTCTCTGTCTGACCATCCGTTTGAGGGTGAAAGGCGGTGCTTAGACGTAGCTGCGTCCCGAACGCCTCCTGCAACCCCTTCCAAACCCAAGAAGTAAAGCGAGCATCTCGATCGGAGACGATAGAAGATGGCACACCATGAAGTCGTACAATCTCCTGAACGTAGAGACGTCCCAAGCTCTCCACTGAGCCCTGCTCTCTGATGGGTAAGAAGTGAGCTGACTTGGTGAGTCGGTCGACAATCACCCAAATAGAGTCGTGGCCTCTGGAAGTGCGTGGAATTCCAGTCACGAAGTCCATAGATATCCCGTCCCACTTCAACTCCGGGACCTCCAAGGGTTGTACCAAACCTGCTGGTACCTGGTGCTCTACCTTCACCTACTGGCAGGTGAGGCATCGAGAAACAAACTCTGCCACAGCCTTCTTCATGCCCGGCCACCAGTGCTGTCGTCTGAGATCCTGGTATATCTTCGCCACTCCAGGATGTACCGCTAAAGGAGAAGTGTGAAACTCTCTCAGCACATCCTCCCGTAAAGCAACTGGTACCAAGGTACATCCTTGGAAAAGGATGTCGTTCTCTGCTCCAAAGGAGAAGCCATCATGTGCATGTCCTGAGGAAATCTGTGCACGCCGCGTCTCACAGACAGTGTCCCCATGTTGTGCCTCTCTGACCTGCTGTAGAAGTGGAGGAGAGACTGTGAGAGACTGAAGGAAGGTTGCGCCATCTCTATCCATGAAGGATATTTGCAAAGCGGCTAGCTGCTCTATTGCCTCCTCAAGTAGCTGAATGCTCGTCCTCTTGCTGAGAGAATCAGCTACCATGTTCCCCTTACTAGGAGTATAGACTATTTAAAAGTCATAGTCCTGGAGGAACTCGAGCCATCGCCGCTGTCTCAGGTTCAGGTCCTTCTGCGAGAAGATGTACCTAAGACTCTGGTGGTCAGAAAAGACTGTAAGTGCTCTCCCATCAGATAGTGTCTCCATGTCTTCAGAGCGAAGACCACTGCTGCTAACTCCAGGTCATGGGTAGCGTAGTTCGGCTCATGCGGCCTCAACCGACGTGATCCATAGGTGATCACTTCCTGCTCTTGAATCAGGACACATCCGAGTCTGGTCCCTGATGTATCGCAGTAGACTATGTACCCTACTCCCTCCTCAGGAAACCTCAAGATAGGTGCGCTGGTCAATCTCTGTCTCAGCTCCTGGAAGCTCTGTTGACATCTGTCTGACCACACAAAGGGTTTCCCATTTTTCTTCAAAGCTGAGAGTGGTTCCACAACTCTGGAGAAGTCTGGCACAAATCTCTGATAGTATCCAGCTAGTCCCAAGAAACTCTGCACCTCCATCATGCTCTTGTGTGGCTCCCAAGCTAGCACTGCCTCGATCTTTACAGAATCCACTACAACGCCTGCCTCAGAGATTACGTGCCCTAAGAAGTAGACCTCACGTATCCAGAACTGACACTTCGAGAGCTTTCCATAAAGCTGGTGCTCTCAGAGTGTGTCTAGTACAACCCGTAAGTGGCATGAGTGCTCCTCCTCAGTCGTCGAGTAAATCAAAATGTTGTCGATGAATACTACGACAAATCGATCGAGGTATGGCTGAAAGATCCTGTTCATGAGGCCCATGAACACCACTGGAGCATTGGCTACACCGAAAGGCATAACCATGAACTCATAGTGGCCATACCGACATCTTAAGGTCGTCTTCTGCATGTCCTCGTCTCGAACTCTGAGCTGATGATAGCCTGACCTGAGGTCTATCTTTGAGAACCACCGTGCTCCCTTGAGTTGATCGAAGAGGTCATAAATCCTTGGTAGCGGATACTTCTTCCTTACCGTCACCTGGTTCAGGCGACGATAGTTGACACAAAGTCGCAAGCTCTCGTCCGCCTTCTTGGTGAACAATATCAGGGAAGCCCAGGGTGAAACACTGGGTCGGATGAATCCCTTGCCCTGGAAGTCCTCCAACTGTACTCGCAGCTCTTGAAACTCAGCGGGGGCCATCCGATATGCTGCAGTCGATATCGGGGTTGTCCCAGGGTACACGTCAATATAAAATTCTACCTCTCTACGAGGAGGTAGTCGTGGAACGTTGTTGGGAAAGACGTCTGCATACTGATCCACCACTGCAGGAAAACTAGGACTCCGCACGTCAACTGCTCCTAGGATGAGGCTAGCCAACTGATGAGTGATGGGCTGTCCTCTCCTCTACGGAAGTCCATCCTGTGCTGCGAAGGCTCCTTTCTCACCGGTGAGGGTGAACCTACTCCCGTCGGTGCGTACACATCGCACCTTGCACCTAATACAGTCAATATGTGCATGGACTGTAGATAACCAATCCATTCCCAGGATGATGTCGTAAGGCCTGAACGCCGCTACAAGAAGATCCCAACTGAAGCTCTCTCCTCCTAGAGTAAGATCACACTGTCGGCACCAGTGTGTAATCGTCGAGTCTGCTCCCGTAGGAGTCTCTATCCGTAAAGATCGAGCCAATGGCTCTGTCGGAATCTCCGAGCTCTAAACAAGGGCAGCGGCTATGAAAGAGTGACTCGCTCCTGTGTCTTTAAGAACTGTTGCAAGGGTGGAATAGACATAGATCGTACCTCGAATCATCTCGGGCACGCCGTGGTCGTAGGCCTCCGCTGCCTGGAGCTGTGCCTGTCTCTTCCCACCAGCTCCCTGTGGCCGGGGTGGACCTCCTGGTGGTGGTGGTGGTAGAGCCTCAAAGCGTCGCCCACCACCTGCTGCTCGGCCAGCTCCTCTGCCTCGTACGCCTCCTCCATGCGGACTTCCACGGTCGACCCTTTGCCTCTACCTGGGTGGCCCCTCAACTGTCTGCTGCTCCTCGGCATGGTGGGTCGGGCAGTCACGAGCCATGTGGCCCTACCCTCCGCACGTGTAGCACTGCCTGCCTCTCAAAATATTGGCTCCATGCTGTGTGCCCCGCACTGCTGAGCCAGTGTCCTGAGGTCGTCCGCGTGAGGGTCTGGTCTGCCTAGACCCCTGAGTCATCCGTCAACTGCTTGCTGTGGAAGACTCTGCTACGTGTCGCCCTGCGGTAGGTCTCGCCGCTGGAGAAGTCTCAGCAAGAAAGCTCTCAATCAAAAGGGCTCTCTCCAGTACTCCTGCCTGAGTCAGAATGCTGAGGGAGATCAGTGATGTCCTGATATCATGTCTTAAACCCTGATCAAAGGTCTATTCCCGGAAGAACGGGTCCCGTACCATGTCTGTCGAGTAGCGAGAGAGATCGGTAAATCTCGCCGAGTACTGGGCAACCATCAAGCTGGCCTACCGCAGCTGAAGAAGCACCTGGATGCACACCGCACGGAGGGTGGCCGGGACAAACTCTGAGTGGAAGAGGCCCTCAATGTCTGTCCAGAGAAGAGATGCCTCATCGTGCACCTGGAGAATCAAGCTCCACCATCGGCCCACTGCTGCGTGCAGTAGGCTCGCTGCAAGGATCACCATTAGGTCTGCTGGTGTCCTCACTAACCGAAAAACTCGCACCACTGCCTCCATCCAGTCCTCGGCTGCCTAGGGGTCCGTCTCCCCGTGGAACCTGGGTGGTCACTGGAGCTGGAACACATGCAGTGCACTAAGGCGACATGCATCGTCAGCGGCTGGGGCTGGAAGCATCGGTGGCTCGGTGGGTAAAGCTATCGTTGGTGCCTCAGCTGTCAAAGGGGCCTGTACCGAAGTCTCATTGCTCGGCGGGCTGTCGTCATGCTCAACTATTGGAACCCTAGCTGACTGCCATCGTGGGGCCATCCTTAAAAGGAAACAGGTTCTCCACGGTCAGAACAGTATACCTGGTGAGCTGATACAAATTAATCACAAAGAAACTTGAAACACGCATGCAATCAATGTTTTCGTGCATTAAGTCGGAAATCAGAAGTCAGGGTCCTGGTGTACGGATACGTCGGCCGCCGCACCAACACTAGACTCCCTGGACTGATAACCACACCCAATACGCTAAACACTATTGCTTCACATAGAAAATGATCAGAGTCTGCGGTAGAACCGAACTCCTCTGATACCAATTTGTCACGACCCGTCCTCGGGGCCCGTGCCGTGACTACCCCAAGCCCGCCTTCCATAGGCCAGGGGCTGACGACTAGCACCAAGGCGTAAATCCCGGTAAAAAGGGAAGGCATTGCCTTTGTAAAGTTAACAAGCACCACAAAGTAAGAAAGCAGAAGAAGTAAACACTAAGTAAAAGCGGTTACAATAGTAAGTGTGGGAAAGTAAAGGGGGCCGGAAATACAAGACCAACTTTAAAGTAAAGTACATCTCGAAAGGGAAAACAGCAACTGAAAAGTAAAGCCGCAACGTCGAGCCATCCACTGGGAGTCCCACCTGAAGGGTGAGTACAGATAGCCTCCATAGCTCCTTGGTCCAGCCGTCCGCTCCGAATACACCCCACCTAGTGATCCACCTCCAGGTACCGTCCTGCTCTGCAAGCCTCCACCACGATCAGCGTTGTCCGTCTTCTGAAACCAACACAACGTAGTGCGGGAATAGCCCGTGTAGGGGTGAGTATAAGGTACTCAGTAGGGACCCCGAGACCCCCGAAGGTCTTCCAAAATCCACAAAGGATAAACCAAAAAGGAAAGATACAATCATGAAGTAACATCTGACACTGCTTAGGTATATGCCCATACATATACCTAAGTCATCAATTCCCGTTCGGCTACAACATCCGATCCCAAGTACAACCCAGTCCAGACAGGAAAGCAAAATGTAAATCCACACAGGATAGCACAACACAATCCACAAAGGAAAGAAAAACGTCAATCCACACAGGATAGATTAACACAATCCACAAAGGAAAGAAAAACAGGATTTCAGCTCACTCAGGTATACTTCTTGGAATGACGATAGAGATGATCACTGATCCATCTCAGTCATCAGACCCACAAATGATCGATAGGTACTAACCCCCGCAATGACCTACAATGGATCAGACCCACAAAGGATCGATAGGTAACTAACCCCCGCAAAGACCCACACAGGATCGGGCCCACACAGGACCTGTAGGCGCTGGCCCACACCGGACCGCTGAGCACTGACCCATACAGGATCGGACCCACACAGAATCTGTAGCATTGACCCACAAAGGATCGCTGAGTGCTGTAGTTGTCGCCGTCAAATCCACTGGGGATCTCTGCACAGTCGTCGTCGTCACAGTAGCAGTCGCAGCCAGCTCTAGGGTTCCCGCACACAGCAAGCTCGTTCGGGAGGGTCTCCTCCACAAGCCGAGAGGCTGATACACCAACTGACACATAGTCCAGAGTTGACGTATCCAAAAGTTCCATATCGTCAACAGGAACTCAACATTGCAGACGGCGCGTCAATCGAACACCCGGTCTGAGAGTTATTGGCTTTTTCGTCCCAGGGGCCCGGTTGGTTTTTAAGTCAAAACCAACCCGACCGTATTCCACCTGTGTCCAAACCTCGGGCGGATTAAGCCAAAAGATCCGTCTCACTAAGAGGAATACATCAAAGTCGATGGCACGTCAATCGGACGTCCGAAGCTCAAGATATGAGTGTTTCCGTTCTGAGGGCCCGGTTGGTTTCGTGTACGAACCAACTCGGCTGAACCCAAAGTATTCCTAAACCTTTAGTGTGATATATCTAAACGACCATCTCGATCCAAGGATCGCATCTCCACTGACAGTGCGTCGTTCGGAGGCCCGTAGCTCAAGTTATGAGCAAAATACCGAAAAGGCCCGGAAACAGGGGGTCTGGGCCTAGCCCGAACCGGGTCGACCCGACCCGGGTCCGAGTCTGACCCGGTTGGGCGTAACCCGGCTTGGCCAAGCGGCCCGGCCCGGCCTGGGCGAGACCCGGCCTGGCGGGTCGTCCCGGCTCGGCTCGGCCGAGCGGCCGAGCAGGGGCGCCCCGCGGGATGAGGTGTCGCTGCCCCGCGTGGGGCCGCGCTTGGTCAGCGGGTGCGGCTTTGCCGCATCCTGTGTGTCCCCGGACCCGCGCGGTCACGGGTCTGGTCGGCCTCCGGCGACCCGCGCAGCCGGTGGATTCCGCGGGCCACCGGAGTTGCTCCGGTGGTCCGATTCCACTTCCGTCTGAGCCGTAGCTCCTCTCGGGACCCATTCTTCACTGCCAGGCCCTCAAATCGCCATTGCGGCCCCGTTTTTCATCGTCCGCCAATCCGCGCATCAACGGAAAACTGCGGAGGGTTTTCTGGCCGTGTTTATTTGGACCACACCCTCCGCGTTAGGTGATAACAATCGGGAATATATTCAACACATGAATAACAAGCAAGGCACAATTTTAGTAAAATTAAAATTGAACTTTGATCCGGGTTCTTTGTTTTAAAAGAAACAACCATGGGAATAAAGAGTGTTCTCAAATAAAACCCCTACCTCGTCGAAGTCGTCGAACGTGCGTTCTTCGCGGAATTGATCGTCGCGGAAGAAGAGGTTTGTCGCATCGTGGAAGGGCGTCGCGTCGTCGCGGTATACGGCGTTGCATCGACGAACTCCGAGGATCAAGAACATACAGATTTAATTTACACGAATTAAATCCATGTCAAGTATAAAATCCACAAAGTAATTTAAAAGATTCGCAAACTCCTACCTCAAACGGATGTTCAAAGATTTGTCACGAAAGAAGAAACGTCGCAGAAGAACGTCGCAGGAGGAGAAACGTTGGCATCACGGAACACGACGTCGCGTCGTCGATCTCCGAGGGCTCAGCGTTCTTCGTCGCCTTTCGTCGAAGGCCGTCATTCTTCGCGTTCTTCACGTTCTTCGTGTTCTTCGTGTTCTTCGCGAAGTAGGATGAAGGACCTAAGGTTTCTGTCAAATCCTCTCAACGAACAACACTCAAGAACAATAATGTTGGTCTTATTTTTTTAACACGCCAACAAACGAAAAACAAACTAAGTAACGACCCATTAATTCATAGAATTAATTTCAATGCCTAAACCGCCCAATTAATAGGATCATTTAATTGTTTAAGAAAATGCCTCAGTTGACTTTATTTAAAAAGGGTTTTCGCGGGTGCATTACTTAGCGGAAAAGAAACGGTGGGGCTCATGCGGGCCCCACCTCACAAATATCCTATCAAGAGGGTAGGATATTTTGGATTGCACCCTATCCGCTTCAACTTAGCTTAAGTGGCTTTAAGTGGCTTTTAAGTGGCTTTAAATGAAATAAAATAAATTATTTCATACCACATTATTTTATTTCTTAACTTAAAGCCCAAAAATTAAAAACCACACCCGAGCAAACGCAACTCCGGAAGAGGATTTTCTAAGCAAATACCAGCGCTGCGATCCCATCAGTGCCCTCAAAATTTGATTCCGAGCACCGGTTCAAAAGTTAGAAAAACCCACTCGTTCGTTCACTGAACGTACCCAAGCCAAACTTCGGAACATGATTTCGGGCACACCGGTCCTCGGAATCAGGTGACATCAGAAACTGCGTTCTTGTATAATTCCAAAGAAAATTAAGAAAAAAATTTCCTTGAAATTTACGGGTCTTTACAACCATGATTAAGGATATTTTTTGAGAATTGTATGAAAAGTATATTTTTTAGGGGAATCTTTATTTAAGGAATAATGACTTCATAGTTTATAGACATATTTTTATGGTTAAAGATAAACTTTGGGATTATTGTTTATAAACATAATTTTTAGTGTAAGGATAACCTTTTGGGTTAATATGATCATTAAAGACATTTTAATAATACTCAAATAATATTATTAAACACAGTGAAAATAATAGTTTGTAATGAAGCCTTAGAAAAATGGTTATTTATTAATTAATTTTATTTAATAGATGTCCATAATTTTTTTGGGAACATTATAGGAATTATATTAATATTTTTTATAGAAAGGAAAAATCTCCTACCACTTGACTACCCATCACATCCAACAAGGTCATTGGGTCTTGAACCATTGTTCATAGGATGATATTGGTTTAGTTCCTACCATTGGACCAATTTTTTTACTATTAAATATGTCATTATTTTTAGTTTCATGATTTGAAAAATATATATTAATGATGAATCATTTTTATTAAATTTGATGTTTATAGATTAGTGTATTATATTATATTTCATAAGTTAACCATATTGTTTTTAAAAAATAGTTAGAGATAGATAGAAAGACATTCTCACTTTTATAGATCATACAATCTGATAAAATTAAATTTCTCTGATCTAGGAATAAAAAATCATTTTTATACTCATTTCATTGTGTAAGTGATGAATTGGAAGTTGATTGAAGGAAGATCGAATGTATGGAGATGAAATATAAAATTTTCACAAAATTATATTTACTTAAAATCATTGAGAGTAAAATAATTCATATACACTATGAAATAGGACATGAAAAAAAAATCTTATTACCAACATTTTTTATGATTTTAATGAATTTCTTCACACCTATTTATTTTATTTTTATTGTGGCCATTAACCTTATCTAGATCACCCACTTTCTTGTGATCAATGTACAATATCACTCTACATTAATCCTTAGGTGTTTTTATTCTCTTTAATGTCCATTATTTCATTTATCACCTAGATTCCCATACATATAATCCTTGTTATGGGTTATTATATATGATATTTTCACTTTCCTTTTATCTCTTATTAATATGGTTTTTATTAACATAATTACGATATGGGTTTTTGAACACTGGGATTTCTAAATGTCAAGCCCTTGATTTATAAGGTCATGATTAAATAGCCCAGAAAAAATTTATTTACTATGTGGAGAATGTAACACCCCAAAATTTTGAAAAAAATGAAATTTTATATTATAGAATATATGACACAAATAACTAAATCTTAAATAACCAATGAAATATAAATCTTTAAATTTAATCCCATCAATAGCTTGTAGAATAAGAAACCATGACTCTAAATGAATCATAACATTGTATATCATTATAAACTCTCCACTAAATTGGATGTAATGATTATTTCAATTTAAAATATGAAAATTATTTTTATATGTAAGTTAGAAATAAAATTAGAATCATTTAAACGAAAAGGAAATATTTTTTTGAAAAACTATATTTTTGTTAAAGATATTTTAATTACGCTTTGTGTACATAATGAAAAATTATTTCTTATCATTTTTTTAAAAAATAATTTTTCATAATAGGATTTGTTTTATTAATAATATTATCAAAATAATTTTAGGTTTCTTTTTTAGTATTTTTCTAAATATTTAATTCTTCTATGAATAGTGAACAATACATATTGTTCTTTTCGAAATCATCATATTTAGTTAAAATATTTATAAAGTTAAATTATATTATTCATTGGTTTTAAAGTTATAATATTTAAATTAAATATAATTTAATAAAATTTATTTAATTTTAATAATTTTAATATTAAATTTTGATATTAAATCATTGTAAAATTACGAGAATTTTCTTTTTAAAAATATGTTTTCTCATCACCTCTGTGGGATTAATTTAAAATTAAATTTTCACACTTCTGTGAATTTAATTTGGAAAAATGGATTTTATACTTGTAATAAGATTAATTTATATTAATTATTATGTAAACCATAATTTTTGACCAAAATTAATTGAAAAAATATTAAAAATTATTTAGAGTAGTGAAAGTAAAAATAGATTTTTAGGGGGGGTTAAACTAAAAATATAAGGGTTTAAATGACCAAAAAATTTGTAATAAAAATGTTTACATCCTTATTTAGACCCTATAATATATAATACTAATGAATAACCCATTCTTACTCTTATCGTATGTGAAAAACATCCTTACATATTTTTTCTTTCAATAATTACAAGTGTGCCACTCACATCACTTATAAAAGGCCACCCTGACTTTTATCTTATTCAGAACTGAACAATAATTGCTTTGGACAATATATACCCAATTAAATTCCAAAGAATTTTCCTCCCATCTTATATTCCTTTTTTTGGCATAAATTCATCCTTAGAAGGCTTTTTGTGTTATCCTAAGGTGGATACCTATAGAAGATGTCATGTTCTTCAATGGATTTTATTATTTAATTTCCTCACCCACCAAAATAAATTATTTTTAATACATGATAATTTAATAAAAATAGAATCATAAAAATAATTATATGTTTCTATGTTACGATTATTACCTACATCCATCTCTCCATCCATCAAATGGGTTACGATATCATCATTCGTGTGTAAGGAGGATTACCACCTCTTGAAATGATGTCAATCATTTTTCCATTACCAAATCTCATAGTTGGGTATATGTATGAATATAAAGTATATATATTATTTTTATAACATATATATTACTCATGATCCATTATATCATTTTTACATTTTTACTTTCCATTCCATAGAGGATACAATAATTTCTCTTGTGTGTATGACAGATTACCACCTCGCGAAGTGTTTTGATTCTTCTTTCATTATAGATTTATATAGAATTTCATAAATCAATAATTAATAAATATAAGTAACATACATGTAATAATTAGGATTGTAATTATATATTCATCATTACAAAAAATATAATATATTTTAATTTTTTTATCCTAAAAATGATAACATCATTCGTGTACGTGTATAATACCACCTTCATGAAGCGACGTGACTCACTTTTCATCCCCACACCAAATGAAATATATATATATATATATATAATTATATTTAATGAATTAATATTTTATATATGATATTATGAGCATTTTTATGTTATAAAATTTTACATTTCACCTTTCAATAATGGTCATTGAATAATGTAAATGTTACCAATTCATCTGTAAAACATACTATATCCATGTCTGTAACATAGTCCATTTATCATAACCATGTTTTATTATTGGTATGAAATTTATAAGAGATTTAAAATTATGATGATTATGTTTGGATTATTATTCCGGAGATGATGGAAATACATAATATGCATAATAATTTGAACTTTCATAACTTATCAGAAGTGAGAAAAAAAGAAAATTAACATCCAAAACACTAAAAATAATAAATGATTATAAATTAAATATTGATAATATGTTATCAAAGGATCATAAATTATTTTATAAATATTAATATGTGTATGTTAAATGTTAATAAAATCTTTAAAACCAATATAAAATAGGTGAATTCACATTCAACCAAATGGATGCATGAGATGAGGGACTACTTATCTCAATTTCCATTCATTGGATTAAATTTATTATTCATTGATTATGTCATTATATGAATATGTTGGAAGTGAATTTTGATTATTTTATGTTCTATTTAAATATTTTAAATGGATAAAAATTAGATACATATTATCAATTAATTTACTAATCCCTGCATCAATGCTATGATAGTTGTAATAGAATTCATCTCAATTTCCTATAATTGAGGAATAATGTATTATTATGAACCTAATCATTTAGATTCGGTGATAAAATAAGACATTTATATTTTTTTTTTAAAGTTAACTGAAACATACAAAAATCATTATACAACTGATGACATTTTATAGTCTCAGTTTTTTAGGATTAAAAAACCATATAAATTATTATATTCATACAAAATTAATACAATTAAATATTTATATTGTTTTGATCTACAAATATATATGAAACAATCAACCTTATAATTTCTAACAAACCTATGAAAAATATTTTAAAACATGTGGTGAGAAAAAAAATTCACATTAAGGGTTTTAAAACCAGTGAAAATAATTATAAATATACATACATAAAAACTATTTAAAAACATTTTATGTTAAAATATATATTTAATATATTTTATAAATTCCCATACTCTTATGAAGAATACTTATCAATTTGTAAATCCATTTCAAAAAATTGTCATTGGGAAAAAAATTTATTTCTCCTTGATAATAATTTTATAATATTAATACTTCTATAGTTGAAAATATTACATGTCATGTCTTATAAAAATCTTATGGATACATAGATGTATCAAAAGTAGGTAAGGGTCCCACTGAGTTTATGGGCTCTATCCAAATTCCTTGTTTTCTCAATTGATATAAAATTTCCAAATTAAATTATTAGAAATTATGAAGATCTATCTTTCTCATAAATAAACCATTTTAAAACATCTCAAACTATATATATGACTTATAATCAAAAAATAAAATAATTTTGAACATCCAATATTTGATAAATATATATTCAGAAAATTAATAGGGGAAATCCATTTTCAAGATGAATTACTTAAATTGAAATAATTAAATATTAATGCTTTTGAAATTAAAGTATATGTTTTCATAAAATATTTATAATAATTCTAAATTATGTCCATAACATCTATCTTGTATGACATTCATCAGTAATAAAACATTCCTCACATTAAAATGATAACTCTAATGTTTCAGAAAAACCCTTATGAATCCTTGATTTATCCTTTTCATAATCTAATTAAAATCATAATGGTAATTTCAACATATAATTTAAAAAAATTAAATTTCTGAAAAATAAAAGGATTAAATATGAAAAAAATTATAAACATACCATAATATATTTTTTCGTGAATTTAAAAAATATATTTTTATATATATGATTTATAAAAACAAAATACTTTGTTACTTGAATGAATTTCCTAATCAAAATAGTTCTATTCTTATTCTATTTTTCATAATACTTTCTCACTCTCTATCGTTTATTTTTCTCATGAATAAACAAGCATGAAACTATAAGGAAGCACTACTATAAATATCATTTTGATTTTCTATATTGATGAAATTAAGAACTTATATAAATGTGTGTGTGTATATACTACTATATATCTAGATGTATAAATCCATTAAAGAGAATATTGAGTGATCGTGGTTTTAAAAGAATATTATTTAGATATATTTCTTACTAATGAAGTCAATTTATAAATTCATGGATGCCGACTAGTTTGAAAATCTTATGGATTATAGGATTGGACGAGAGGAATAAAGATAGACTAAATTACCTAAACCAAAAAACATTCTGGAAAAGTTTTTTGGAATAAATCTACGAATAAATACTATTAGGAAAGGATTGAATGTTAAAAAATAGTTATTAGACATAGAGAATATAAATATATATATTATGTTCTCATTGATACTAATTAAAATACTAAATGGAAATAAAAAATATGAGGTCAACTGAAAAAACTAATGAAACATATTTTGATATAATTCATCCATTTATTTAATGAAATTTGTGTCAATTATTCCAAATAAAATACATATTCAACATCTAATAGGGTTTAGAAAAAATAAGGGAAAAAATTGAAAAATGTGGATTTAAAATCAAAGCCATAGATTTTTTTTGCTAAAATATGGAAAACGATTACACAACTGAATCACCACTATAAAGAAGATTGGTTCAGAATAAAAATGAAAGTGTGGATTTTTAATGATCTGTATTCATATATTACCAAAAAAAATATTCTTTCACCTAAAAAAATATTTGGACAGCAACCTTTGTGATGAAAAATGAACAACCTTAGACAACCTACCATACTCAAGTCCACATCCAATTAAATGATATATCCCGATTGATCTTTTTCGGTTTTTATTTCGGCACTCAAACCCTCATCCTCACCTAGTACTCCCTCACCTACAGAAAATCCTTCATCTGAGCTAAACCACTCATTCTACATCTAATGCCTAACTGAGATTCCCCTTCTACATTCAGTTTCCTCTCTACAATCCTCCATTGACCCCTCCCATTTTTGATTTCAAATTATCCCATTAATCTTGTAGTTCTTTAAAAAATATAATAATATAATTATTATATTTTACATTATATTAGTAATTTAATCATTTGTAAAATAATTTTTATAAAAACACAAGTATTAATAATTTCATATCATATATCCTTTGAAATTTATTTTATTACATTTCAAATTACATTTTATTTTTTATATAAAAAACAAATATTTTTTAAAATAAATTAATCAATGAATTGTATAAGAATTTTTCCTTATAAAAACAATAATACTACATTAATATTTGAAAAAACAAGTATATTATTATAATTACAAATATTAATTTAAAATATAATCTTACTTCTTGAAAATAATGACCTATTTAAAAGCATTATAATAGAATATCTTAAAATAATAAATTTTTCATATAATCATATTTGATGAAATCATTTAATATATCATCTTTTATAATAATGGAATTATTTTAAAAAAATACTATGTAATATTATTTCAATGTAATATTATATAATTTTAATAAATTTACCTATCTTATAATCCAAATTTATTTTGATTTATTTAAATTATAAAATAATATATATAATAAGAACTTATTAACATTCTAAAATTTCTTGGATGCTATATTCTCTCCCATTTAAATTATTTTCACTATCTCATTTCATTCATCATACATAAGAAAATTATGAATCACCATCTTCATAAATTGAAAAAGATAGAATGGTTGAACTTTTATATTTTTAAAGGTACCCAATTACATAAATGTCAAAAATAAAATTTTATTGTTAATATTTATCCTTAAATGATGATTACTAATCTACAAATATTCCTATATCACTTCTATAATACCAAATTACAAGACATAAACCCACACTTATGGATTAATTATTAAAACTTTCGATTTATTTTTTAAAAATAAGATATAAATAAAAAATACGAAGTACGTTGTACAATCAAGGACCTTTTATGGCCTAAGTTTTTAAGGATTACAAAAAAACCATTAAAATTATGATTTTATTATACACTTTATACAATTAATTTATTATCTTCACATTTAGTACCTCCTTATATAAAACAATAACCAATATAATTTTAACTAAACCTTTAATGAAAAAAATTTAGAATTTGGGTGAAAAATGGTCCAGTAAGTGGTTTTAAAACCAGTGAAAATTATTTTTGACATAAATATTAAAAAAAACTATTACATAATTTTATATCAAATATATGTTTGATATATATTTTAAATTTATAAATACATACAAAAAATAATTATCATTTGGAAAATCCATTTCAATGAAATATTATTTGAAAATCATTCAACTTTACCCTTGAAAATAATTTGGCAATTATAAATCATTTATGGACTAAAATGATATATAACATATAATATATAAAATTTGTGTCCACATAATAGCATCACATGTAGGAAAACATCCCATTTAAGAAATAGTTTCAATCCAAACTCCTCATTGTCTCATTTGATGTATATGTGAAAATTTTATTTTTAAGATAAAATTTTTCTGAAGTTCCATATTTTTCCTAAATGACCCACAAAAAACCATTACATAATATATAATTTAATATAATTGAAAATAGAAAATAAATTTAGAACTACAAATATTTGATAAATCACTTTTTAGAAAAGATGTGGTTGAAGACAATTTTCTAGTGTAATTAATAGAATTAAAAATAAATTAATGTAAATTATTTTGAAATTAAAAGATATATCTTCATGAAATGTAAATAAAAATATAAATTATGGACACAAATTCTTTCATGTATGACATTCATAGACAATGAAACATTTTTCACATAAAAGTGATAACTCTAACATTTTTGAAACACACTTAAAAATATATGAATTATCTTTTTAAAAATATAATATTAATAATATTAATAATAATTTTTTATTATTACTATAAGAATTAAAGAAGATAAGTTATTTATAAAATAATGTTTCAATATAATTAAATTTTGTAACAATGTTTAATTTATTTTTATGTGAATTTTCAAATTTGAATTTTTATGCATGATTTTGAAAATAAAAATATACCATTAACATAAATAATTATAGAAAAACTCATTCTATTATTCTTCTATTGGGAAGAATAATCTCTCTCCCTACTCTATTTTCCATAACCAATAATAGAAATGAAACTCGAAGGAAGCACTTCCTTAAATATAATGTTTATTTTTCTATATTTATAATATTATAAACTTATATAAAATTATATATTTAAAAACTTGTTTATATCCGAGAATATATATTAATTTGAGAGAAATATCTTGTGATACATATTTTCAAAGATTTTTCTTCAGATATATAGCTTGTCATGAATGTATTTTAATATATTCATTGATGCTTATATGTTTTAAAATCATGTATTATAGGATTTAATGAGAATAATAGGGATGGTGGAAAAATAAATAACTAGAAAAAATTCATGACAAGTATAAAATTGAATAAAACTACTTAGAAAGACCATTATATAATATTAATAAAATAAAATGAAGTTATTTTATAAACATATTGTAAGAATATATATATTATTAACTCATCTCCACTAATGTAATTTTAAAAATTAAATCAATGAGTCGGGGATTTTTTTTGAAAAAAAATTGATTTATATTTAATTAATGCATTCAAAAATCAACATCATCTGAAATAGTATATTGAAAATCCTTATTGAAAATAAAATAGGGACAACTGAATACTATTAAGGAAGAAAAAAAATGAAAAACAACAAATATGAATCCTAGACATCTAATGTTTAATCAAAAAGATGAAATAGATTATTCATTAGAATCACCACTATCATGTAGCTATGTCTAGAGGTATAAGAAAAGTTCATATTGATGATGAATATGTGACTATTATGAAAGAAATGATAGATTCAAAAACCTAAAAAAATACTCATACACCTACCTCTAATCTAGAAAATGAACAACCTTTGGTTGTCGACCATGTTCAAAACAACCTCTTTTTCAACAGTTGATCTTGATCTATCCCCATCTATGTTTCTTCATACACTCATACCCATATCCTTACTCAATATTCCCTTAATGGAACTTGTTCATTTATCCAAGATCGATCCCTTAGTCCACATCCAATGTCTGGATGAGATCCTTATTATGTTCTCGGTTTCCTCCCTACATACCATCACTCTACCATCTCTCATTTCTAATTTTCAATTCGGCATATTTTCCAAAAAAACATTCAGAAAAATATAATAATATCATTATTATTATATTTTACATAATATATTCAATTCAACAAATTTTAAACCAATATTTATGGAGACACATTTTTCCATATTTTTATAATATATTTCCTTTAATATTTTTTTAAATTTCCCTTTTTATACACAAAAATGTATCTTTTCCAAAAATAATAAAATAAATATATTTATAATAATGTATTATTTTCATCAAAATAATAACACGTGTATATAAAAAAAATATTTGTTTTATTATTTTCAGTATTAATTTAAAATAATATTTTATTTCATTCCAATAATAACTTATTTAAAATTATTATAACATATGATTTGAATACTATAAAATTTTCATCAATGATTAATCGATGAAATAATTAAATATATAATCATTTATAATAAATGTATTGTTTTTATTAAAAAAATACAGAGTAATATTATTTCTAATTAATATTATCAAATTTTAAATATTCAACATAAGTTATAAAATGAATTTATTTTCATTTATTAAAAATATAAGAAAATTAATTTAATAAGAACATAAAAACATTGTAAATTATTTAGGATATTACACCTTTGAAATGTGATCGAATGATTCATAATTCATTTTATTTTATGTTTCGATGTTAAATATTTTATCTAAGGCGGTTTTTAATTAAATGTTACTAATTGATAAAGAATTTCATAACACAATTTCATTTCATTGGGTAACATTACATCTTCATCAACTATGATATTCTATGATTATGTGTGAAATGAATATTGGTTAAATTATGTTGTATTTCAACTTGATTTATGTGGATTTATTGTTGAAATACATAATATACTAATTGATAAACACTCACTTTGTTATTATGATCAATATAGGGGTTTATATCACAATCTCATTTTAATCAGGATTATTTATTATCAAATTTATGTTAGAGAAAATTATTTTTTTGTTTCCTAGTAAACCCATTTCATTTACTCCTCCTCTTGAAATTCATGATATTTTCATATAATAGAATATATTTTAAACTCTTTGGTAGTTAAAATGTTTGAGAAAATGTTTTAAAGAACATCCAATTTTATTCTTCTATTCAGATAGATAACCATATTCATCCAAGACAATGTTTTCTAATAATTTTTTCAAAGATAAGTTTATCCATTTCCAAGTGATCTATCAAATACAATTTTAAACAATTTTATAATTACAAAGATGTTTTTAAAGCAATATTAATTTCATATTCAAAACAATTTCTATCATTATTTTACCAAAACAATTTGGAAGGAATATTTGTTTTAACTTATAAGACTTGAACAATATTTTATGAAATTATGACCAATAAAATGTTTTAAACATTCTTTAATAAGCATCAAAAATTATTTTCTGTGAAATATAAATTTAAATTTTTTCTTAACGTTTTTTTTATATTTTTTTAAAATGGAATAGATATTATGCAAATGAATTCTTTAATGATATTTTTATATTATTTATATTCATCAAATCTAACAACCCTTTATTCTTTCTAAAATGGATATATATTATATTGATAAAATCATTGTAATATCTATGGATTATTTATAATCATTTTCACGATTGAATGTATTGACATTTACATTCTTCATTCATTTTTTTTTTCATTAACATTCCCTTAAAATATTCACATTATTATCCTCATTGGATATTAAATTTCCCATAAATTTCTATATTATTTATCATGGATAAGATAATTAATTAAACTATATATGAATTCTACATACATTATTCTATATTTAAAATTATTTTTTATTAGGGAAATGATTAATAAATCAATATTATTTAATCAATATAGATATTTAAGGATAAGGTACATTGTTCAATAATTATATCAACTATTTTGAATATGAGAAATTCTTTTGAATTTCAGTGACTAGTGGGGATTGATATTATATCTACCCTCAATTCATCCATAGGTCTCATGGGACAAATATGTAAATTTATATTAAATGGTTTTTACATGTAGATACAAGATATCTTATCAAAGGTCTTGACTGTAGAGTTTTATGATGCTTGAGAATGTGGAACCTAATAATTAATAATTCCCTTAATTATGATTTCAGTTATTATCATCCATTATATTTTCTCAATGGTATGATATTTTGATGCATTTCCTTCAAAGTTTATTCATTAAATGGAATGTGTTTTCTTTTAATTTCCATTCCATATTGATTATTCCATATCTAATTATGATAGTAAAGTTACCTATTAAATTGAATATGTGTTAAATAATTTACCTTTCTATATTGATTATTCACTATTTACACATGATATCCTCAACTATACTTAACCATTACTACGAATTTTATCTCACCCTCATTGTTTTTATTTTCCCTAGAATCCATGAAGTGTTATATGATTTATATTTAAGTCTATTTTAGTTGGAATTATGTTATTTTCATGAAAAATATGCCATAATTTTTTTATTATAATGTATTATTGGTATCATGAATGTTTCAAGTTTACCAATACTACTAAACTATTTAGTCCTTCAGGATGCATTTCCTTGTATATTATGGAATTGTAATTATGAAGCCATCAACTCCATGCTACAAGGGTAATGGTCGGTACATAAATATTGATTTAAATAAAAAATGGACAATGAGGTAGAGGGTGGTGTGTGATTTGGGTTATTGGTTGTGGTATCTCCTCCCCCACATTTTTTTATATAATAATAATATAATAGTATTATTATTATTTATATCCTAAGTATGTTAATAGAGGGTTTGAGGAATGAGGCCCCCACATATCTTATAAATATAGATCTTAATAGAAAAATAATTTTATTATTATCAATATTTGATAAAAAAATTATTATGAAGATATTTTATATTGACATTATGGTATTGAATAACCCTCTTTGATATAATTATAATGGTATTGAGGTGTTATTTTGAAGACCAATGTTGGGTAATTATTTCTCCTTCATGGATCATCCCCACAAGGTGATTTTTATTCAAGTTATGATGCAATATATGTTTCACCAACCATTCATTTTTGGAAAATAATTTGCTAGTTCCTATTTGTTTTTTCACATATATCACAATGGAATGATCTCTTTTTTCATTCATGGCCATTTTTTGCTTTCTGTTTTTTAGATTTATGTTTGTGCTTATTGGACCGATGATGGAAATATTTTATATTTGATATGATTATTCTTGATTCAAATTTTGACATGTGTGTAATCCATTTGGAGTAGTTTACTATGTAAAATGTGATAGATGGATTCATGTTAGCATCAAATTGACAACATGAGGTTTTACATGGATGAGGATTTCATAGGAAATGTTTGGATAATGGTTGTTATAGGGAAGTATCATTAAAGAGACATTGAGGTTGGGAACCGACCTACCATTACTAATGAACTAGGCCGTAGGTCCCTGATACTCGTTACACAGTTTAGTGGTTCCCCTAATGCACTAGGTTACAGGTCCCCCCATCTATGGTGTGGAACCCCACTGATGAACTAGGGTATGGGACCACTAAATATGGAATTTCACACCCTTAATGCACTAATGTGTTGGTACTCAACCTACTGAGTGACACCACACCATCACATAAGGTCATGGATCATCCATGGGAGATATTACACCCTCAGTTGTGTATTGTAGTGTATCGGTATAGGTACTCCACACATATTTCTCACAAGGTTGTGTGTGGTGATCTCATCAGAGATGGACTTTTAGGGTTGTAGTCTAAATAATCTTTCTCTACTAGGCTATGGATATTTAGATCCTAATTTTCAATTTTATTGGGATTTTTATTAATAATATCTAGATTATTATTATTATTATGGAAATTGTCTTATATTTTGTTGACATACCTTGGTGGTAATGATATGTCTAATATATCATTTTAGGCTTTGTGTTTTATGATTTTGGGGTTTCATATAGGTTATGTATATACTAAAACCTACATGGAATTTTCCCACATGTGGCTTAACTTATTAAACACAAAAATATATTTGAAGTGAAAATTGTTGACTGGTATCTATGGATCATAGTCATGCATGGTGGTCATGAACATGTTTATTAGTTGGTCTCTAGGATCCAGATTCAGGATCTCCCCCTTCTTAATCATTAAAAATTCTTTTAGTTTGGGTATTACCCCACATATTTAGGGAAATTCATGTATTTTACCCTTTTATATAATTTTTATTTGGTTGTTTAACTCTAATATTTATATCCTAGATGTCATTTAATACATTTTTCACACTCCATATATTCTGTAATTTTCTTATACCTCTGTTTTGAATAATGGATTTGGTTATGAATGTGAGTACATGTAAATTAGGATAAGAAATCCCATTTAAGTATTATACATTTTCAAAGCTTGTCTCCACCCTATTCTGCTTGGAGGTGGGCTTGGGGTTTCTCACAAGACTTACCACTTTCCATATGATACTGGGGGGTTGAGATATAGTGGTATCAAAGGTAGCTTTTCAAACAATTAGTGTCAGGTGTCTTGACCTTGTTGTGGGAATTTTTTTGGGAACATAGGGACATGAGTTTAAAGGATCTAGAGCATTTATCCAATTCTATCAAGACCCGCATTGTTGTAGCGCCCAATGTAAACATTCACTGGGACACAAAATATGTTCTTTTCAACTTGGTATACTATGAAATCAATGATAGGGACAACTATTAAAATATTTATATAGTATCACATATTTTTACTTGTAATAAATTCATTAGATTTATCCAAGTATATGCTAGTTGATCGCCATACATCTTGATTTTTTTTAGGATTCCTATATGACTATATCCGTCTAGGATTTTAAGACATTTTCATGACAAAAAAAGATAATAGATGTGGCCACAATGCATTAATCTATTAAAGAGGTGTCCCTTCTTCTATAATTGAGTTGTTCTTCCACTTAATGGGATGTTCATAGGCTATCCTCTAGTGGTCTAGGTTGATGATCATCCATGTGTTGAGTAGTTTATGTCTTCAATTGGAAAAGATAATGGTAAAAAATTGGAATTGTATAGAAGTTTCACATGAAGAGATTTATTAATTTTTAAGAAAAGAGATACCCTCAAGAAGTGGTGTATAAGATAGAGTCATTGATCTATGTTTTTAGGATACTATGGACCCTTACAGATATGATGGTTTCACATATAACCTTTCATCTTCCTTAAGAAATATTTGTTTCTTGTAGTACATTAATATTATTCACCAATACTGTTCGTGTTTCATGTTGTGAAAAGAGAGAGATATATTTGGTTTAATGGTGGGACATACCCCATCATGAGTGGTATTGGATAGGCATGAGCCTATGGTGTTATTGTACTACTTGTTTAGGAACAATCCTAATGGTGGTCGTGAAAATAATTCTTCCCCAAGGTGACATGGGGCATCATCAAATCTCTATTTTGTTGATTATGGATATTAATTTGAACCCTAAATAAAGTGTGATGCTACCCCATCCCAGTAAATTTTTTTTGTGATACAATTTAAAATTGTATGGTGATTCAGTTCTACCTAAAGTTTATAGTGTTAATGTGTTAAAAATGATTTTCTCTAACATTTATGTTTAATGAATTTTTTGATCGATAAGATTACAGAGTGATATCTAGTTGGGGATATTAGGATGAAAAGGGGTGGATATTTGAAGGATGTATGGTATTGTGACTTGGAGGATACATGTAAAATTTTAGTGATACATATGTCTTAGTAGTTGTAACTAATGTTTGGGTACACAGTAAGAAGTCTTTTTGAAAAATAAAACCCCTGTTTGAGGCCTATTAATTACCATGGATCCTTTTTTTCTCATCCCTTACATTTAGAGGCTCATACATATAGGGATTGATGATCACACACATTTTTAGACAATGCGACATATATTTAAGAGTATATAGATTCTCATGTAATATAATTTTACATGAGGGGTGATACCTAGTGATTCTTAACACATTATGGATTCTTTCCCTACTATCCATGCATATTTGACTATTACTAGTCATGGGTATGGTATATTTGAGTTAGTGGGATGAAATATTCTCCATCTGGTGAGGTGTAATCCCATGTAGAGCAAGATGGGAATGTGTATAATATGATACAACAGAAGCTCTCAATCTCCTAAAAAGGCCAAAACCAATCCCCAATAAGGAGGTTCTCAAGGAGGAGAAGTTCAAGAGGTAAGAACCTCTTTCTTTTTATTTTAATTTACATTCATGTTCTTTCCTTTTCTTATTTTCTCCTCCCCTGACTATTTATAAGTAAGATTATATCTCTAGTTACTTCTATATATTATAATTTTATTGGGTTTAGGTTATAATCCATCATCAATTATCTTCCATCTCATTTTATTCTAAAGATGAAAACATCATTCATGAGGTGCCGATTTATCGACTTCGTAGACGATGTGCTTTCATTTATCAATTTTTCCTCCATAGAAGGTAATGAAACCATTTTTATGGTTGAAAATGATTATAAAATATTCATTAAATCATATTTAATGTTCCAGAACCATTACATGTACATATTATTAATTAATTAAACAAAAATAGTGCCTGATGATTGAAAAAATGAAAAAAATAGTCTAAGAAATTATCAAAAAAAACATCTAATGATTCATCCTCTTACCATATAAATGAATTAAATATTTAAAAAATTAATATTATTTAATTTCATTAATAACATATAATTTAAATTCTTGTGAACTACTATCAATTATCATGATTTTTCAAATGTGAATACATGTAAACCAATCATTAAAACCAAGGAAACAAATGCTCCTGAACCCTCATTTTTTCCTCGGGTTACACCTCCTATTTCTTTTTCCAAAAACCATTTCAAAACCAATAATTTGTGGAATTAATTATTTATTATGTTGAAAATATATTAATGATTTTATTGAACTATAATTTTCATACGAATATATATTAAATTTAAAAACATCTTCTTCCCACTCTCCCGTCAATGTCCTCTAAATGGTTGGTGAACCATCTATGGAGAAATTTTCAAGAAAAGATATAAATCCATCATCAATGATGAATTATATAACATATATAAAAATAAATATAATTATATTCAAATTTTATTTAATTAAATATACTAATTTATAATTTACATTTAGATAAAATAGAAAAAGTGTTGCAAAACTGGATTTTTTTAAGTAAGCATGATATCAGAATGAATCAATTTTCAGAAAAAGAAAATTATGAAATATAATAAAAAGATTATAAATGATAAATAGTTATATAATTGACTCAAATTATCTTTGAGATCATTTTTTTAATAAATATATGTTTGTTATTCCGGAGGCGCAAACATGAAAAAATAAAGTAGGAATTAATGTAAGGGACTTCATATCAATTTCCATTTCTATGATACTTATTGGGTATTGTGCACATAATAATTTTTATATGGTGTATGTAATGACCCTTTGAGATCAATTTTTATATGAAATTATATTGATATTAAATATAAATATTATTGTATCATTGATATGACTTTCTTCTTTGTCATATACTATTTTACATATGGTGTTTATTTTCATTACGGTTTTAACTGGGGAAATATTGATGAATTTGTATCATATACTCAATAAAAATATTGATAAGGCACATTTTTATTTAATTAAATCTATTTATGAAGAATTTTTTGGACATTCATATATGGGATAGGCCTACTATATCCCCTTGATGCATAGATAGGTCTCATGAGAAAAAATAGTTTGTGAAAACCCCTTTCTATGTGTTTCCAAACAGGTTTATACAGGTTTCTACACAAAAACATAAATCATCTTGATGGTATAACAGTTCATTTTCTAGATACATGATGTCCAATAAATAAAAAATTTCTTCATTCATATTTTGTTATTACATTCAATGATATTTTGACTGTGAAAAAATCGAGGGATTCATTTTCATATCTAGTGTATTTATGGTACTTATATTTAGGATACATAACTTTCCATAATGTATATTCCTTAATAACATTACATATCATTTTATAACTTCATATTACTCTTACTAAGAATTTGAGATCACTCTTATTATGTTTCCTTTCCCCATGTTATGAAGAGAAATCCTTTGAATGAGTATCAAGGATGCTATTTATTTAATTTTATAATGTATCATGTTTGTATTTTCTATCACTCCCATTTCACTATTGGTATCATTTATATATTTAGGAAAAAATATAAAACTAATTAGTCTTATTGTATTTTATTCCTTTTTAATCCTGATAATGCATTAAAATAATGCATCGTCTCTGGGATTCTTGGTTCGGGGCATTACAGTTGGTATTATAGAATGTTTAGTAGCAACATTGGAAACTAGATTTTGAAAACATAGATTAGAGAACATAACCCTAAGATAAAACTTTATGATAAGTATAGAAGAACATCCTAGAATTTTGGGAAGGTAGAGGTTATATGGGTATTCCTATCAATACATCCATGTATAGATAACATAATTGGAATTTGTTCTTACCTAGATGTATATAGTTGTAAGAACTTCGAAAAAGTGTCCCAACAATGACTCGGGGAAACCTAGTACACAAAAATGGGCCTTACTATACACATAGTTTGACACTGCTTGGGGATATTCTTAGGATAATTCAAATCATATTTACAAACCATTATGAATTATTTAAAAGTAAATATGTTCCTAAATAGAACAATTTTATTAGTTTATATATGCATAAATTTCAAATTTATGTTAGGTGTTTATCTAGTTTTAATTTATGAATTGTGATTAAAACCTAATTTAGTTCAATCCATTTTATTTAAATTGCACCTCATACAAGTAAAGTAATCAATACCTGTGAAAAATTACGGATTTCCCCAAAGAGTAAGTCAACATAGTTAGTGGTGGAGTTTACTAGATAATGACCATATTCAGAAATATTATATAGGATATGATGAGTGACCATAATAATCCTTTGTTAGATAGTTTGATTTCATATATTTCCCCTTATTTTAGTTGGACTACTATTAGAGTGGTAGTTGTCCAGTTGATCAAGTCCCTTGAAAAGATATTTTTAGCATTGGGATTTAATGAAAACAAAACAGTAGATCTTGAAGTGTATTATATCAAGGTATATTATGACTAATGGTGATAATTGATCCAAATTACTGAGGAGGAAGATGAAATAGAAGACATGGATTTCAGAAAATTTAATAAAGCATCCTTAAAAAAATATTTTCCTCGCAAAGAACGAAATAAAATAAAAAGAAAATTCATTAATTTAAAGAAAGGGGGATAAGAGTGTATTGTAGAGTATGATGAAACCTTCATAAGACTATCCAGGTATTTTATATATTATTCAAATGATTTGGAAGAAAATATTGATCATTTCATTTAAGGTCTTATTCCATGTCTCCAAAGGGCCATGGCTTCTCAAACATCTTCACCATACGATGAAATAGTACTAAGTGCCATCAAACAAGAGAAGGAATTTTCTGGAATCAATTTGTTCAAGGGAAATAAATAGAATATAGGTCTTTCGATGACTATATAAAAGGTGAAGTTACAAAGAGGAAAAAGGTAATGATTCAATTTATATTAAAAAAACTATGGAATGAATCATACAGGAAAATGATTATAATACATGGGATTTTTTATAAGTGTAGAGAAATGATTCATCAAGCTAATGAACGAAAGGGTAAGATACAAATCAATGGTGTTCAATGTTACAATTTTAATGAGATGGGAAACTATTAAAATTATTATCCTAAACATAAAGGAATCATTCCTTGGAAAGTATCTCATGAGAAAGAACAAGTTTATATAATCACAACTGTGTTGGTTGACATTCATATTGATGTGGTGCAAGGTACATTAATCGTTTACTAAAACATAGAAAATTATTAATTTGATTACATATCAAATTATTCTTTTATATTTTCCCATATTACTATAAAAATTATACATTTAACTTTTGATTTAATAATGGTTTTGTCAATCAAAACTCTTAAGGGAATTATCTTTGCAACAATGAAGTGTTATTGAGTCCCCTTTGTGGAACTTAAACCTGATTTAGTTGTAATCCATCCCATCATACATATAGTTGATTTTTATATATTCCTTGGTATGGATTGGATTTTAAAATATGATACAAAAATATATTATAAGAAGAAGTAAGTTCCAATTAGTTATGAAGATGTAGAATCCCATATCTATAAAGAAGAAACATCATCATCTGGTTCTTGTCAAAATTAATCTCCAGTATCCCTACTAAATGAAATAATTAGGGTGGAAGAGAAAAAACATCTAGGAATTAGTAATGAAATATTCAAAATGGGGATGTAAAGTATGTGAAAAAAATATACTGTTAAATTTCTTGAGGATTTTTCTAGACACACTTCAGAGTGGGAAGTTGAGTTCACTTGGATTTGATTCTTAGTGAAAGACCTATATCAACAGAGCATAATAGAATTTACACTATAGAATTAGTGGAGATAAAGAAGCTATTATAGGAATTAAGTGCAAGGGATTTATCTACCCCAGTGTTTCTCCATGGGGAGACCATGTTCTCAATGTCAAGAAGAATGATGGATCCATGAGGCTATGCGTTAATTATAGACAAATCAATTATATCACAATAATGAAAAATAATCCTATAACTTGCATTGATTATTTATTTGATCTAATTTATTGTGGTCAATATTTTCTGATGATTGACCTACGATCATTATATAATTAATTTTGGGTGAGGTAGAAGGATATTCCAATTATAGCAGTTCAAACTAGGTATAAACATTATAAGTTTACAGTAATGTCATTTAGACTGACTAATGTACCCTATGTTTTCATGGATCTAATTAATATAGAGTTGTTGGAATATATTGATTATTTTTTGTTCAATTTATTGATGATATATTGATATATTTAAAAATATTTTATGATCATGATAATCACTTTCATATTGTTCTAAAGACTCAAAGAAAAAAATAGTTATATGGGATGTTTAGCAAATGTGAATTCTGGCTACAAAAAGTTTCCTTTTTGGCCATATTGTCTCTAACGATGGAATCTCATTGGACCTAAAAATGGAATGTCAATCCCGTAATGGAATATTCCAATTTACATAACTGAGGTACACTGTATTATTGGTTGATAAACTTACTATCAACGTTTCATTGAGATTTTGTCTTGATTGACTAACCCCCTAACCAAGATCAGTCATAAAGTGGTTACGTTCATATGGAAAAAAGTATGTACAATTTTCTTTAATAACTAAAGAGAGTATTGGTCAATTATACAATTTTTACTCCTCAATCTGGAACTAATGGATTTGTGATATAAATTGATTCACCAAAAAAATGGATTGGGTTTTGTCTTAATGCAAAATGATAATGTTATTTCTTATGAATCAAGGTAGATAAAGACACATAATCGAAAATGACCACCTCATGATCTTGAGTAAGAATCCATTATATTTTTTCAGAAAATATAGTGGTACTATATCTACAATGAAAAATGTGATTTATATACATATTATAAGAGTTTGAAAAACATATTTTCACAGAAAAAACTCAACAGGGGGAAAATGTGATTACTCAAGTTACTCAAATATAATGATTGTTCAATACAATACCATCCAAGAAATTAAAATAAGGTATCAGATTCATTAAGTATGAAGGATCATGGACTTCTAAACTAAATGAGAATTGAGAAGGATCCTAGGTTCATTGATCTGGTAAGGATGAATTTGGGAATTGTTAAGGAAGGGGAAACATAATTCATTTTTCAAATGTTTAGTAAACTATATTTACCGAATAATGTAAAAATCACTCAATCTGATGAAGAGAGTCATCAAAAGAAAATTAAAGTCATTAAATCTGCAAGATTAGGAGACTTCAGGTATGATAATAATGTTTTCAAATTTGGAAAAATGTTATGTGTTCCATAAATACATGATCTAAAATGTAACTATAAATTGATTTTCATAGATAACATTTATCTATGCACCCTTTTAGTACTAAGATGTATAGTGATCTAAATGAATTTTTTTTGTGGGATAACATGAAGTTGTAAATATCTGACTATGTGTTAAGGTGTCATGATTTTTAGCAAGTTATGGCTGAGTAAAAACATCCTAGAGGAGTCATGTGACCTATTCCTATTACTATGTGGAATTGGGATTCAATTATGATGGAATTTTTCATAGGACTACCACAGAAAACTAGAAAGAAGGATTCCATACATGTTATTATTGATCAAATTAAAAAATCTACACATTTTCTCATAATAGTGGAAGATTTACCACTGGGGTGCCCAAAATGACATTATATTAATGATGTTTTAAAAATTAATGGCGCAACTCACTCAATTGGGGCTAATAATGATACATGATTTACATAAAAATTATGGAAAAACATTCAGAATAATTTGGATACTAATCATCATTTGAGCACTACTTATCACCCTTAAACTAATGGGAAGTTAGAATGAAAGATCCAAAATTTAAAAAACATGTTGTGATCTTTCTCACTTGACATTAATTTTATGTGGGAATAGTATTTAACATTGGATCATTTTTACTACAAAAATAGTTTCAATTCATGTATTCAAATGGAACTATATAAATCATTGTATGGAAAACTAATTCAAACACCAACTTATTGGGATAAAGTCTGTGAAAGGAAGATCGTAGGCCTAGTACATTTGTATGAAACAAAAATGGAGTTAAATTCCATTAAAAAACATATCAAAGCGGAACAACATAGGAAAAAGTGATATGCTGATAATTAATGGAAATATTTTTAGTTTTAAGTGGGAGATCATGTCTGATTGAAGGTATCTCCATAGAAGGATATTATATGATTTGGAATGAAACGGAAAGTGAGACCCTGGTACATTGAAACTTTTTAAAATTTAAATATAGTTGGAGCATTGTCTTATAGTTTCTTCATGCCTCATAGCCTTTATAAAATACACAATGAGTTCCACATATCTTTATTAAATAAATACTTTCAAGACCCAACACATGCCCTTACATCTAATTGAATAAAAATAGAACCTAATTTGTCTTACTGTGAATAGTATATCGTGATTATTGACACAAGATAGAAAGTATTGGGAATTAGGACAACTCTACTCATAAATATTTTATTTGGATAAACTATAAAATGGAGGAAGAAGTGTGAGAACTAGTGGATGTTATGAAGAAAAATCACCCTCATCTGTTTAGAATGAAATGCTCATAAAAATTTCGACGATGAAATTTCTCTAGGTGGGAAGAATATAATGCCCCAAAATTTTATTGTATGTATCCTCTTAAATAATTTCAATTCATTTGATATGTTATATTTCTCAAAAAACTATTTAATTTAGTATTAATCATATAAAATCATATACTGAATAGAAAATAACTTTATAAATGAATAATGAAAGAAATAAAAAGTATTTCTAAAAGATATAGAACATATACCAATGAAATAATAACACGACAATTGAAATAGTAATATAAACCTTATGAATAGTAAATCGGCCAAATAAATATTGACCAAACCCATGAATGCATAAATAAAATTTATGAATCATATAAATTAATGCATGATATTTTTATATCATACTATAGGTAAATAAAATATGAAAAAAAAGTTATTTTGTGTTGGCATATTTGTAAGTCATAAATATTTAATTCCAATTTTATAGTTAATAAAATTATTTCTTTGAAATTTTATTTGGATAATATTTATTCTTGAAATAATATTTTATTCCTTATATTTTATGATAATTTTATGATTCCTTAATTTATTTTTCAAAGTGTTAGAAAAACACTTATAATTTTAAAATAAGTATTTTTCGAGTAAATGATGATTAAAATTAAAATTAAAATATTTTTATCTTAAGAAAATTATTTTTATAAAATGGATATCATTTATTAATTCTATAAGTCAAAAAATGGTTAGGGTGATTTTTTTGGTTTTTTCTAAAATATGGGAATTTTTTGTGAATAATAAAATATCATAATTTATGACAAATGATAAATACAAGAATTATTGAGTAATAAGTGATGTATGGATGATTTAATCCCATTATATAAAACAATCCTAAATTAATTAAATATATTTTGTGATATTTATATAAACTATTCCAAGTTTTGTGTCAAAATAATAAACAAATGAATATAATATTAAAAAAACACCCCTCCCCTCCACTATAAATACCACCTCTCACCACCCCATCTCCTCACACCCTCCAATATTTCAATCTTTTCAAATTTTTACCCAATATTTTTCTGAAGACCCTCCCACACATATAGGATATGAATTTCTCTTCAAAAGTAAAAACCCATTCCAATTAAATAGGTTCATTAGGAGGAGAAAATCAATAGGTAAAACCTCCCACTTTTCTTTTAGCTTCCTTTCAAGTTCATTTATTTTCTAATTTTCTCCTCACCTCCCTCTCCCCAAGTGAATTTATATCTCCATAATCTTCTATATACGATAATTTTTATTTGTTTTGGTAATAATCCATCACCAATTCTCTTCCCTCTCCTTTCATTCTAAAGATGGAAACATCGTCTATGAGGTGTTAATTTACCATCTTAGTGGAAGTCATGTTTTAATTTTTTTAGTTTCTACTTGAAGGATGATCATGAAACTATTTTTATGGTTGGAAAAGATTATAAAATTGGTATTACATAATATTCTATGTTTTAACCATTCTATATACATATTATTAAATAAGAAAACAAAACTAGTGATTGATGATCGAAAAAACGCCAAAATAATCTAAGCAATTATCAATAAACTTTTATCTAATTATTCATCATCTTACCATATAAATAAATGGAATATATAACCATTTAATATTATATAATTTAAGTAATAACATATAATTTCATTTATGGACGTCTATTTTCATTTTTCATGATTTTCCATACATAAATACAGGTAAATAGATCATTAAAACCAAGGAAACAAATACATTCAACCCCCCTTTTTTCCTTTAGGTAATGCTTCCACTTTCATTTTCCACCAACCATTTTACAATAAATAATTAATGGAATTAATTTGAATGTTATATATACATATACTAATGATTTTAACATACTATAAGTGTTATAATACTATATATAAAATTTTAAAACCTCTTATTCCCACTCACCCGCCAATTTCTCGTCAAAGGTTGTTCAACCATCTTTGGAGACATTTCATTGTCAAAACATAAAGCCATAATAATGGGTGGATATTATAAAATATATATAATAAATAAAAAAATAATTATATCCATTATATACCACTGTAATAAATTATATTAATGTAAAATTTTCATTTTGATAAAATATAAAAAGTTTTGCAAAACTGGAAAATTGGTTATGTAAGGAATGATATCAAAATGCATCAATTTTATAAAAAAATTAAGAAATATTATACAATTATTATAATTGATAAATAGTTATACAAATAAAGATAATTTACTTTTTTATAGATTTATTAATAAATATATGTTTATTATTCAGGAGTTGGAAATGCGATAAAATTAAGTGGGAATAAAGGTAATAGACTTCGTCTTAATTTCCATTTCACTAAGAAATACAAGGAATTGTTCCCCTAATAATTTTTATGTGGTGTATAAACGTCCTTATTGAGATAATTTTTCATATAAAATTATATTTCTACAAAATATCTATATTCTTGTATCATGGATATGATTTTTTTCTTAGTCGTATAATATTCTACATATATTGTTTAATTTTAATGTTGTTTTAACTAGGGAAATATTCACGAATCTGAATCCTCAAATCAAAAATGATATGGATAAGGAATATTTTTATTTAAAAAAATCTATGTATGAAGAATGATTTGGACTTGAAGTGACAAGTGGAACCAACTATACCTGCCTATGCATTGATTGGTCTCATATGACAAAGTAATTGGTGACAAACACTTTGTGTTTATTTCCAAATAGATTTATATGTGTTTCAACCCACATAATTAAATCAACTTGACGGTATAATTGTTCATGATCTAGATACATGACATGAAAAAATATGCATTTTCTTCATTCAGTGATAAGTTATTACTTTCCATGATATTTTTACTATATAAAAATATATGAATACATTTTAATTACCATTGTATTGATGTCATGGGCTTCTCAGATTATTTAAATTTTCATCATTTCTATGTATTATTGAAATTAAATCTATTACTATTATTTAAAATAAATCTTAATGACCATTTTATATCACCCTTATTTTGTTTTATTTCCCTAGGTTATGAATAGAAATCCTTTGAATGAGTTTCAAGGACGTTGTTTATTACATTTTATTATGTATCATGTTTGTATTTTTATATCTTTTCCATTATATTATGGTTATCATGAATGTAATATGGTCTTTGAAAACTGATGAACTGATTGTTCCTTTTGGATTTTATTCCTTGTAATCATGATAATATAATAAAATATACAACTAGATCTAGGCTTCTGGGGTCGGGGCACTACAACTGTACTGAGTTCACTCCTCTTTCTAGCCATTTCATACTATACCAGGTTCACTCTCCATTCTACCCATGTTCATCCCATGATATATATAAATGTTTACCCAAATTCCCTGGAAGGATATATAGGTCCCACCAATCAAATAATAGTCATAAAAATGTCTTCAACAAGATAATAAACATTCATCGTATCATAACCCTTGAAATAAAATAGAAATTATAAACATTTCATCATATCATAACCTACTGAAAAAAAAAAGATAGGTTTAACAATCATAGCATAACCGAGGAAAGTAAGCGGGTTTTATAAGATTTGTATCATGTTATAACCCACATAAGGGAAACATGATTCTTAAAAAACATGTAATCTTTAGCACAAACCAATCAACAAAAGATAAATATTGGTGTCCATAGACCATATCGCCAATTAATTATTAACTATATCAATGGATTTCATCTTAGATGGAGAAAGATTTTGAATTTTTCCCTATATCATTTATACGGAAAATAACCATTCATTTAATTTCACATCAATAAATCACTTTTTAAAAAAATTGATAATAACATTAGAAACTTTCAATAAATGTTTTTAAAATTCATTTCAAACATTTCTTCAGAAAAATATGCATTATCCGTTGAAAAATTATTTTGGTAAGATGTAAAACCTTTTGAAAACAATGTTATTTAAAAATAACCTTAGAAATGTATAAATGAATCATTGTAACTAATTTAAAACACATTTCAATTATAAACATTTTCAAAATCCTTTTCATTATAAATATCCTTTGAAAATTTATGAAGAACCCTTTGATAACAATTTTATATAAAAATGATAAATTATTTATGAAATAAATTTCATTGAAAATAACCTTTAAAATATTATAAAGGGATATTTAATATAATTTTAAACACTTATAAACTATAAATAGTTAAAAAAACAATTTTTCAGGGAAAATTACATGGAAAACATATAATGGAATGTTTGAAAATCAATTTAAACATTATGAATAATACAATATTTGAAAGTCAATTTAAATTAAAAATCATTACAAAATAATTAAGAAAACTGTAAATTTGAAAATATTTTAAATAAATATAATTTAGGATCACCTATTTCAATAATCATGACTGAGGACAAATTCATATATTCGTATATGTAAAAACAATGATTACAGTCACATTTTTGGTATAAGTCAAAAGAGCCTTGATCGGAAAAAGAAAAGGAGAAAAAAATTAAAAACCATTATTAAAGATCATATAAAATGGGAAAACATATATTTTAAAAATAAAATTATAATAGTATAATATTTTCTAAAACATCTTTAGAAAACATGTTTTTGAAGAAAAATAGATTTACAAACGAATAAAGAGATAACGTTAAATATTCAATGAACCATTTTTTAAATATATTAATTACAAATGAGTGAATAAATTGAAATATTACCTTATGTTATCAAAAATGAATTGAAGAAAATAAAATTCATGATAATTGATGATAGGTAGTTTGTAATATATTATCATCAGAAGCATAATAATACACCTTCCTGATAAATAATTAGATCATAACATAAAATTATTACCAATTTTGTATCCTTAAATCATATGTCCCATGAAGGATTAACACAAAATTTAACTGAAAATATAATTAGTTTTTTAAATTAATGATATTACATTTCAAAGTCTCAATTCATAAAATGCATGAAAGAATATATGTTCATATCAGAACATATTTCTCAATGAAATATAATTGAGTCCATAACCATTATAGATTTGGTAACTTTTGAACTATAAACCCCATGAAAGAGAAATACTAAAATGGATATGTAATTCAAAAAAATTCTTAGTATAATAATCATAAAATATAACCATTGGAAGTATAAATAATATAGACATGAAATAACATGTGAATATCGCTTCTTTCTTATAGAGAATAGAAGTGGGACAAAAATCTTTTTCCATATATCTTGATTTCTATTTTTCTCATTAAATAATACTTTATAGTAAATATAAGTTTAATAGAAATATATTATAGATACATATTCATTTATATTATACTATATAATATTTTATTATGACCATTTATTACCCATTTATTAATAATTCTATGTTAATGTTTTGTTTTGGCTAATAACCACTATGTTTTTTTGCATATGTTTGGATTTGATATACATTTGTCCATCATAATTTAATCATGATTTAATAATCTACTGAATTATAAAAAAAATATAGATATATTAAGAATATATTTACATATAATAATTTGTAATGGATAGAAGTAGGATACGAAATACACCATTCCATGAGATGGTAGGTCGTACGTACGTAGGAACGATGTTTGAATTTTCTTATTGTATCAAATGAAAGAAAATTATATGAGATATTAAAATTAAATAATAATTTCTATGTCATATATATAAAATATTATTATTACACCTATTTTTAATATGTTCCATTTAAAGTATGAACCAATCACATTGCTTCTTGTCATGGTATTCTCCATCAATACAAACACCATTATCATTTCCCCACAAAATGAAACTAATGAAGTTATGTGAGATATAAAAAATTAAAAAATCATATATATAAAATATATCATATATAAATTTTATTTCCAACATTATCCCCAACCATGATAGTTGATAATTGGAAAACGAATTACATTGGTTCGCATTGCGGTAGTCCATCATACATGCAAATGATGATTTCATAACCCACTTGATAAAAGTGTGTGTGTTTGTAAGTAATAACCTTAATGTAAAAGAATAAGAGTATATTTAATATACTTATTATATCAAATAATTTTAATATAAAAATAATTAATGATGTCTAAGGAATAATTAAAACAAAAACATCTTTTAATAAATGTTATATCTTCTTCAGGTATCTCTGTGTGGTTTGTACCAAAGGCCATAATTTATGGGATTTATTCCCAATGTTTGTATTATAGAATTATATTATTTAATTGGATAATTTATTTTTTAAGATATTTTTCAAAACAATTAGTTTTTAATTTGTGATTGGAGGGGATGCGAGGGTAGTCTTTTATTAAAAAGGTGAGTGGAAAATATATAAACTTTTTAAAAAGAGAATTTCACCAACAATTTATCCTTGTAAATTGGCTCCAATAGTGTATAAATCACTATAATATAAGGTTTAATGTTTATATATGGCTATTAAATGGTTGTTGTATAATTATAAATGTCATTTTCTCTTTGTGTTTAATGATTAGTCTCTTATTATACTCATCTTTCTCTTAATCACAATGATTACTTTTAAATATATTCACTGATAATTATGGTAAATATTTAATTAGGACATATTAGAAATAATATATCATGAATATTAAAAATATGGAATCAATTTTTTTAAATTAAATTCAAAGAAGTTTCAGAAATGTTTTTATAATTAATCTGGCAGACGAGACGACACAACTTGTCTTCAATATGAAAATGTTAAAAATATTGAAATACTTTTATATCCAATTTCAAAGATAAAATTATTAAAATGAACTAAATGATATTTATTTTTGTATAATTTAACTATTTATATTTTTAAAAGTATTTTTAAAATCATTCAACAATATAAATAATTCGAACAAAAAGGATGTTTTGAATTAAACTTCTGCATTTTTCATTATTCATAAAAAAAATATTTTTGGGAAAATAAAAAAACTCATCCTAAGATGTTTTTAAAATTCATATCTCGAAAGTTTTTTTTATTTTTTAAAATATGATTTATTAAAGTTTCAGTATTTACTTTTATAATAACCAACAATTAAAATGTGGTAAAAATGTTTTTTTAGAAAAATATATCTTTATATGTGTAAAATCATATTTATTTTTATATATTGTCTAGAGAACACATAAGATAAATGTAAAATATCTGAATGAAATTATAATAAATAAATTCAATAAAAACCATTCATTAAAAGTGATTTTTTAATTTGTTTTGATAAAATATGTTTGTGCATAGAAATAATCTATATTTTTAGAAATGTAATTTCTTTATTTTTAAATATTTCTTAATTTCATTTATAAATAGTTTCTTGAAAAAGAAATAATTTTATAAAAACTGATAAATCATATTTTAATAATTTATTTAATCCATTTCATACACTCCATTTGAATGACAAGATATAAATGTAATAATATTTTAATAAAACATCATGTTTCTTTCAAAATCAGTGTTCTATGTAATAATTGATATGATCAATGTTGTGTGGAACACAATCTATAATTGATATTACTTGTTACAGAATCCAAACATAGTGTTGTGTGTACCACAAGATAAATTCATTGTTTCATGTTGTGAATTTTTAACAAGCTATTGCATAAAAATTATGATTGACATGGTGTAGCGTGAAATTTAATATATTGATGAAATTTATTTTGTTGAAAAATAATAATTCTTTAAATAATTTGGGTGTCATATTCTACCCCCTTAAAATAATTTTTTTATTTCAAATATGTTTTCACCATGAAAGTTTATGTACTTGAATGTTTCATTCATAGAAACCCACATCGTAAAAATTATCAGTAAAACATCCATTTAAAAAAAAGTTGGGAAATAATGGTTACCCAAAGTAAATTATAACTAGGATTCCATATAGGAGACCATATATGGGTTGTGAATATTTGGTAGTGAAAGGAATTTGTACAAAAAATTATATAGAGTGATAAAGATCACTGATCAAAAGAATATAGGTGATCCAGATAAAGTTAACAGTCGTTAACCAAAATCCAAAGAGATGTTAAAGATCTCATTGATATCACCAAAAATGTTGATCATAGAATAAAATTTTATTTTTATAACCTCTTCCTAAAATTGAATAATTTTCATTACAATATAAAATTTCTTTATTTAATTTCATTTCATATGCAGAATTTCACCCATTGTTTGTTCCATAATCAGTTTCCACTTCATATCATACTCTATGAAATTAAAGTGAATTTTTTATTCTTGAAGCACTACTATATCATGATATCCATAAATTGTTTATAAGTTTTTCTATATATACCTTGTTATAATCACAATAAAATAGTTAGAATAGGTTATCAAATATGTATAAATCCACATATGGTGATATAATACTTTAATAACTAAAACCTCATTTGATGCTTTTCTTAAACAATTCCATAAAAAGTTAACTTTTTAACCCTTCTAAAAGTTTAAAAAAACATAAAAAATAATGTCAATAAATTTCTCAAAATTATCATAACATTGATCCCTAATATATCATAAAGTATCTCATGGTATTCAATAAAAAATATGTGTGAATACCTTTTTCATGTATACTATTTAGAAATGGAAAATACCTAATTCACCATAAATCCTTTTTGAAAACATGCATTATTTCTTATTCTAATGATTATAGTAAATATTCCTTAAGTTAAAAAAATCCATAAACTCCACTAACAATAGAATGAACTAAATTTTCCAAAAATAATAAATCATTTCCAAGGTAATAAATAGTATCTAATTTACTTTATTCTTATCCATCATATCTTCATACATATTAAACAAAATTTTTCCAACATCAAAAAAATGTAAGGTTTATATTTACTTATTTTTTTTTCAATAAAATATATCATTTCCATTAAATCACTTTTCTAGGTAATTTCTACCATTGAACATACTTTTCTAGATCTTTAATAAAAAAAATATTCTAAAAAAATCTTTATATATCTTATAATTATTATAATACAATTTTCATAATTCAAATACGTAAATACATAATTCATCCCACTTTCTTACCAAATTATTATCTAGGCATTGATATCTTATTCATTAAAAATTATTTCAATTCACATTTCATTTTTAGTCTCTAAATAATTTTCAATATAACCACTACTCATACCACCTTGCGGATTTTCATCCAAAAAATTACCTCAAGTATATTTATTTTCATAATTTACATATATTACTCATTTAAAGTATTCATAAATTGATAATACCTATGGAAGACCAATATACCCTTTATTTAAATAAGTCAAAATTTCATTTTTCCTTTATAGTTACTTGTTTTCTTCCATTATCTTAAATATTCCAAACATATTATAATCACAAGGACCAATTAAATTGTAAATTTCTTCCCACATTCTCGAAAAGATGGAAACTGATTCTTCATTCCTACATGGTCACCACTACCTGAACACTCAATGAAAAAGTACATTCTTTTATTCAAAAATTCCAATAGTTTCTTTAGGTATACATTCATAATCATGTTCTATAAATCATAATTTGGCATAATCAATATTTCTCATACACTAGTTATCATCCAATTTGGTTTCTCATCAAAAAATCGTTTGTCACATTCTATGTTAACCTAGTTCTTTCTGGTTTTCACTATTAACTAAATCCAAAAAATCAAAGTGTGAGGAACTAATACCATAGCTAAAAACCACATAATCAAGAAAAATTAGTTATATTTTATCTAAATAATTACACCTACATCTATAATGTATGAATATTTAGGTTTATCCTGGGTTATTCATAGTCATATGCAATATAAATCATTCATGATGGTTTGTAAAAAGTTTGTGAATTTACAAACATTTTTCCTTAGGTTTATATATATTATTCATAGTAATATTATATATAAATCATTCATGATGGTCTGTAAAAAGTTTGGGAATTTACAAATTGTTTCCATTAGGTGTGACAAACCAGGTGTTCTATAAGTCCCGTTTTAGTGAATCATTTCTGGATCAAGTATAGAAAAATATGGTGTTTTTGGGGGTTGCTACCACTATGTACATATATTCAAGAGAAACAATAATTTTTTTTCTAGACATGGATGTGTCTCTAAGAAACCACTATCTCTAACCTTTACCAAAATACCAATAAATTTTCTTATACGATATTTCATACATAGACTTATCCTTAGAGACATCCCCACATATATCCTTAGATATATCACTAGGGACCTCACTAATGTTTTCTCATTTTGTCTTCCAATGGTTGACTAAACCATTACTTTGATCCCAACTATAGTAACCCAGGATATTCATACATGGATATTACATATTTTTAGATCAATATTCATGAATTTTCAATATTACATGCCCAAGGATAATAATAGTTTACTGACTTTGGATACATAGAATCATAATCTTATAAAATGATGAAATATATTCAACATCTCCCATAATGATCTTCCACTTTAGTAATATTAAAAATCACATTGTACCTAAAAACATTCATCATAACCTAGTTAAAGAAAACTGAATCATTGGTGATCATAAATACTCAAAAAGGTTAAATATAGAGGATAAGCAATAATGACATAAGTATAAGGGAATGAGAACATGATAATATTTGAACATTAACCCTTTGTATTGATGGTCACAAACATGAATCACAGAATATATATTGGATGTTCATAAGGAATGAATACTACAGAAATCATACGACATTAGTTATTAGAGCATAACATTGGAATAAGACATCAAACTTTTGGGCATACACATAAGAATATATAATAATTCCCAATAAGTCAAGGCTCATTTATATAATATATTAGGGAAATTCATGGGGGTAAGACTTATTAGGTGGGAATCACCCCCATTTATAGTGGAAGGTCTCTATTTTAGTGGAATTGGTTCACTCCCCAAACCATCATAATAGAAAATGTCTATTACTACACTAAGTTCACTCCTCATTCTAGATTTATCTTAATAAATAGTGATCACACCCTGTTCCTACCATGTACACCTCATAATATATATAAATCACTTCCTAATGCATTAGAGGGATATATAGGTCCAATTTATGACATAATTTTCATACATATGTTTGGTAAAAAATCACAAACATTCATCATATCATAACCCATGAAAATAAATGGTTGTCCAAAAAATTCACCACATCATAACATGTGGAAAAGATAAATGTTTCATAATCCAAGAATAACCTGTGACAATAAGTGGGTTTCATTGTCATTTTATCGTGGAATAACCCAATTAATATAAACAATCATCATAAAAATCATGTCATTATAAAATTAGTCCATTCAAGGAATGGGTATGAATGGTTTCAATGGATTATATCTCTGTGAAATAAAAACATTATCAAATGATGTCATCTTAGATAGAGAAGGATTTTGACTATTCAATTTGAACATCTCATAATGAAAATGATGATTCTATTAAAATCACATCCATGAAATATTGTTAAAAATAGTTTCATTGAAAATTACATTGGAAGCATATAAATAAAGCTCTCAGAATTCATTAAAAATATTTCTTGATGAAAATATACTCATTTATTTTAAGTTTTTTAAAATGTTAAAACTTTATAAAAAAATTTATTAGAAAATATCTATGTAAACTTATAAAGGAAGTTGTGAAAAAATCATTTTCAGAACATTAAAAACATAAACATTTATAAAAAAATTTAAACAATTGTAGGGTAGAAATAAATAATTCATTTAAAATTAATTTACAAACTCAACATAAGAAATTTAGGAAATCTATTTATTTTAACAAAAAATTTCAGAAACTATAAGTCATGGTTTTGAAAATAATTTGGATGAATTTTCATACATAAAATCTTTACGAATTAGTTTTCCTTGAACTTGTCCTTTTAACACATATAAAATAAGATTTCAAAATCATTTAAAAAAATTCAAAAATAATTTCATTAATGATAAATTTAAATTACAAATCATTCTAAAATAATTAATAGAACAATTTATTTTGAAAATATTCCATAAAATAAACTAAGAATGTTCCAAATAATGAGGTGTTCATGATGGAGTAGAAATACATTTATGATTTGTATATAAAAACATTGATTTCTTTCAAAATATTGGTAGATGTAAAAAGTTCCTTGATTTGAAAATAATAAGAATATTCCATTAAAACCCATTTTTTTAAAAGGTAAAACAAGGGTAGGAATATATTTTAAAAATAATAGGAGAATAATAGAACTATTTTTAATAAAATTTTGAAAACATTGTTTTGATGGAAAATAGGTTTCTAACTAAATATGGATGTAATGTAATATTTTCATAAAAACAAATTTTAGTTTTATTATGTAATAATATATCTTCCCATGATTAACATATATGGATATTTCATTATTTTAGTTGGATATTCTGCTCATAAAAAAGATCATGATCGTGGATAATAATTGGTTAGTGTCTTTGAAAACATGTAAACATAGACATATATATTAATTAAATATCATCACCATATCCCTTCAATATCACCCCCTTTAGTAAACCAATTTAAATCTAGTCTCCATAACATGGAGGAAAGGAAACATAAGAGAGGGTGAGACCATATTCTCAATAAGGGTAAATAAAGATGATATATAAGCATAACCTTGTATAAGGGTATTATTACATGATTATAAAATTTGAAGATCCTACCCTTCTTTTCAGAGAATAAAATATTAATTCATGGCATAAGGATTGGTAGTTTATATGACATGAATCCTAAATAAATAAAAGAGAATAAGACATGAGAGAAAATCATAGGAAGAAGACATAGAATTGAGGAACACACATCAGATTATGACAATGTGAACTAGTGTAAATAAGAACAAGTTCACTAATTATTCCAGGGACATGAAATTTGGACCTCTCATATACTTATATACATATATCAAGGTCCACACATAATCCTATGGACATGTAATAAGTTTCCTTCATAACACTATGAACATGTAATCTGGTCAGGACATAAACATATTAATATGAAACTAGGTCAATGAATAACATTAGTAACATGTAATCAGGTTCACGAATAAAATTTTGACCAAGTATTAAGGTTCACTAACAATATTTTGAACACATAATCATGTCCATACATTAATATATGGGCCCAATTCATGGTATATTAAGAATATTAAGAAAATGTAATCAAATTTATGCATATTATTGTAAATACACAATAAGGTTTACTCCTAACATTGTGAACATGTAATTGGTTTCATTCATAGGTGGTTATACCTCCTAGGTTGGAGAAACCCTCATCCCTAGTGGTAGACCATTATTTATAGTGAATCTGGTTACACCTTATTCCCATTGTGGATCAAACCCATCAACTTCTTCTCATAATTATATCATGAGATATAAATTATTACCCAATGAATTGGATGAATATATAATCCCACCCATCAAATAATGAAATCATATTTATTTGTTCAACAAGGTCATAAAACATTCATCAATTCTTGACCCATAAAAAGAGAAAAGTTTTTTAAAAATCACAACATAAACCATTAAATATAATGGGTACTATAAACATTTCATCATATAATATACTATGGAAAATATGGGGTTTTAATAATCATTTCATTATAGAATAAACTATGAATATAAGTGGGTTTCATAATAGTTTTATCATTGTATAACCCATGGAGGAGTATGGGTTTCATAAAATATTTAAATATTAAAAATAAACCATTCAAATAAAGGATAAAAAATTTTACCTATATAATATCCCATAAAATCATAAAATATACCAAAATATGTCATCTTAGATGGATAATTATTTTTAATGAGCACTTAGGGCATGTCTTATTGAAAATAACCATACTTTGAAAATAATTTTTAAAGGAATAAAACATATTCAATATCATCTTATTTGAAAACAAAATTCAAAATTATGAAGTAAGATTTAAAAATAATTAAAATCATTTTTCATTAAAATTAAGATTAAAATATATTTTCAAAATATTTTTGAAATAATTTTATGAATATATGGTTTTGTAAGAGAACATTTTTTCGACCAAAGATGGAAATGGAGTTGAATTTTCATAAAAAACATTTTCTTAATTATATTAAGTACCAAAGACTAAAAAATGGATACATTGCATTAGAATATCATAAATAATGTTGTTATAATAAATTTCATGATTTTTTATGACGGGTGTATTTTAATATTTCACCAATGGAAGCATAATCAAAATAATCCTGATAAATGATGAGATTGTTGAAATATACTATTACCACATTGTAACATTTTATCATAATCCTCTTGAAGGAATAACATGACCAAAATGATAAATTTCATGAAAATAATGAAACTAATTTTATAACATATAAAATGGATGTATATAAACCTCTAAAAATAATATATGTACATAACAAAACATATATTGCAAAGAAATAAATTAGAGATAAAATTACAAAACCAATTTGGTAACATTTAAACCATTAAAACCCAATAAATAAATATTATTAAATGGATATTTAAATAATTATAAATTTATTTAATTGGATCATATAATTAATTTTATTGAATTTTATACACTATAAAAAATAAATGAGTAGTGAATAAGGCATATGTATCGTAGAAATAAATGTGATACTTGATATCCCTTTATTACTTGAATAATCACTGAATCATGAGATTAGGATAACAATAACATAAATTGAGAAATTTAATATCATTAAATAAATTAAATTCATTATATAACATTACATAGGCATTTATATACACCACAAAACAATAATAGGTTGTGAATATAACATATATATCATAGAAATAATGGATATACAAGAAAACCCTTACCTTAAGTCTTTAGTTTCTTTGTACACATTCAAAACTCCTGTGTAATTAATATATTTTTATTAAAAATCTAAAAAATAATTATATTTTTATACAGAATACCATATACTATTTTATTATGGTTGTATATTACCTTTTTAATAACAATTTCATGTTAAAGTTATGTATTAGGTAATAATCTCATTTTTCTGTATGTGTTTTGACATATTATTCATGATGGTCTTACTATGAACACAATTTAATAATTTCCAAAATTTAAAATAGTAAAAAATATCAAATATATTATTTATATATTTATTTATAATAATCTATAAAATATTTAAATATGACATGGAATACACCGTTCATAGAGACAGTGGGTTGTACATATGTATGAACGTTGATTCTGTTTTCACATCATATTAAAAAAATTAAATGAAATATATGTGTGTGTGTGTGTGTGTGTGTATATATTATAATTCATGTAAAATTATTATTTCATATATATCATATATTTTTATTAAAACCACCCTTAATAAATTCCTTATAAATTTTGAATGAATCACATCACTTTGAGGAGGTGGTAATCCAAACATCCATTGTTGAAGTCATCGTATACCAAAAAAATAAAAAACCTAAAGGTATGTGTTATATAATAATTAAAGAACTCTAAATAAATCATAAATATCATATATATATATATATATATATATATTATATATAAAAATATTAATCCAATCATTTTCCCAACCTTTAATGGTGGTAATGGAAAATCAAATGACATCGGTTCATGGAGTTATAGTCCATTGTACACACGAATGATGATTATATATCACATCTGATAGAATTGTGTATAAGTATAGGTAGAACCCATAAAATAAAATCATATTAGTATATTTATAATAATAAGGTTATTATATAAGCATGTAATAATAATAGTTAAGTGGATATAGAAATAAGTAAATGAAAATTTCTTATTGAATGATGTAACCTATACTTTATGTAATTCCATTTGGATTGCACTGAAGGACTAAAATGATTTGATTTATGAAAAACGTGAGGATTCTAGTATTTGAGGATGAAATTTTTTAGATTCTTTTTATTCTAGTTTGGTTGAGCTAACGTTCTTGAGAGGTTTGAATAAGTAAGGGGTGGGGGTGAGTGCCCTTTTATAGTGGAGGAGGAGTTTCATTCTTGTAAATACAAGAAGGTAAATACTATTTAGAAGAATACCGTACATAATTGCCTTCAAATAATGAATAAAATTACAAATAAGGAAGGGAATTTATAAAATGTAGCAAGACAATGGATTTAGGGAACGTTTTTATGTTATTTTTTCCATTAAGATAAATTTTAACCACTAAGTAAACTCGTTTTTATCTTAATAATTATAATTTATTTTAATGACTTTCACTAATACATTTGGTCAATTTTTTACCATATTTTAAATTATGAATTATGATAATTCCAAATAAAAATCCTTTATTCCAAATTATAATCATTGAATTGGTAAATATTAATATAAAATAAATCATGCAGACATGTTGTGGAAGAGAGTTTTTAAAGAAAAATGTTTAAAAGTATTAAATGATATAAAATACAATTCCAATGTGATTTTTTTGAATTACATTAATTGTATTAATTGATGTATAATTTTACTAATTATTATTTAAAACCAATTATAAATATAATTTTATTATATAAATAAATTACACGAAAACACAGTTTTCAATATAAATTTATTGTTTTCACTATTCATCAAAAAATGAAACATCTCTAAATAATACCAAATAGATAACCAATGTAAATTTGGATATTATAATTTCAAAGTTAATAATATTTATTAAATAAAATTTAATTAATGATTTAAAGTATGATTTAAAATAGGTTCACCAATAAAAGGCGGTGGGATTACCTTTTATAAAAAAAATTATATCTTTATGCATAAAATTGGATTTATTCTTATATATTGTCTAGAATATAAAAATATGGATGTTAAATAGTTGAATGAATATTATATTTATATATATATATAATTAAATTAATTTATAAAAATTTTATTAATGAATATATTTTTTTAAAACCTTCTTGAAATATATTTCTAGCGAATGATTTCCTATATTCTCAAAAGGGGTTTATTTTAATTTATAGTTAATCAGTCAGCAAATAATTCTTATTATATACATGTGTAAACCATATTTTTGTAATTTTAATTAATATTATTAATAACCACCATTCCAATGGCTAGGGGACAGGTAGAAGAAAATTTTAATAATAATACTAATTGTACATTGTAGTTTGGTAAAACTAGGACTTGCGTGTTACCCAAGCTATTGAAGAAACATGGAATTATGTGTCATAGAAAACACATATAGTATTTCATGTACAAAAATATAATATATTTTTTCATGTAAATAAACATTTATTATTATTTCATAAAACACAAACAAAACTTATTTCATTCATATTCCCCATGAAATATTCAGTTTTTCATGAAATATGAAATATAGATTAGTATAAAATAATTTTGAAAAAAATAATAAAATCCAGGGGTGTTACATTATACCCCTTCTTAAAATGAACTTCTATCTTTGAAATCTTCATGGTTATCAGATTTTTAATACTTTAAATTTTCTTTCATAGAAACTGACATCGTAAAAAGGAATATTAAAACCTCGTTAAAAATGAATTTTAAAAACATCATGGTTACCTAAAGTAACTCATAATAGGTTTCCGCATAGAATAACATTTTTGGGATGTGAGAACATAGAAATTTAAGAGAAATATAACTATAATATTCTAATTTAGAGTAATATTGAACATGGTTAGGAGAAAATTATCTATCAGAAATCCATAAACCAACAAAACATGTAAAATGTAAGTGATAACATCAAACATGATGAAAGAGTGACTACATTTTTTTTAATACCATTTTTATAAAGTATGATAACTTTTAAAAGGATAAATACTAGGTTTATTTTTTTCATTTTCATATGAACTTTCTCACCCTCCAATTTCCACTTCAACTCTTACTCAAAAATGCAAGAATTTTTTTTATTCTTGATATAATAATAGATCATAAGATCCATATGTGTAATGATAATTCATTACATATTTCATTAGTTTTCATAAAAAAATAGTAACAAAAAGTTATCCAATATGAAAAAAATCATCATATGGTGAGATAATGTAGTAATCTATAAAACATTATATATTTATATAATATTAACCCATTTCATTAATAGTTAACCTTATAACCCTTCCAAAAGATGAAAATAAAAAAACATTAGAAATAAGGTCATTAAATTTACTAAAATCGGTTCAATATTGATCCATAATATATCATAAAGTCTCTACATTTTGTGACATTTCAAACATATGAATACATTAATCATATATTCTCTCGAAACATGGTAATAACTTGAATTAGCATAAATCCATTTCAAAAACCAGAATTCTTCCTTATAAAAAATATAATAAGACATATTTCGTAAATATAATAAGTTTCAATCTTCATCTATGATAAGATATAAAAAAATGTAAAAAAATAAACATTCATTTCAAGGGTAATCAGTACTATCTAATTTACTTTATCCAAATCAATCATCTTTTTTCCAAGCTAAACACATTTTTCTCAACATCATGAAAAAATTAATGTTTACCTTCCCTTAAACAAATAACACCATTATATTAAGGAATCTGTTTATTTCATTAGCACAAATAAATACATCCTTTCAAAACCTGAATGAATAACATATACTTTGATATTGTTATGTCATAATTCATAAACCCCAATACATATTCACTTCAATCAGCCATATTTATTCATAAACCATTACTTTGTCTTCATCATCAAATTATTTAATACCCCTTTCTAATAATATGAAATATAAATATTTTATTTAGGTTTTTCAAACTCAATTTAATCATTTTATCATGATTTAATGTAAACAATACTATTACAACATCCCATAACATTCACATTTCATTCATGGTCACTTAATATTTAGTAGTAGAAGAAAAACCTCTAACGCATTCCTAATTCTCTTCATTAAATATCCACTTAAGAAATATATTTTCATTATTCCAATAATTTTTATATATGAAACATTTAATGTTAACTTAGTTCTTTCTAGTTCCCGCTATTGAATATGACCATAATGCATTGTTTGAGGAACACTTATCATAAAAGAAAACTACTTAATCATAAGAAATTACTTAAAGGATGTCTAAATCATGACCCCTTTTTTTAATATAAGAAACCTTATGAATATCCTTAGATACATTCCTAGACATGTCCTTATAAATATCACTAGGGGTATTACTAATCTTTTCCCATACTAGTTTACAAAGGATAAATAGACCATTAATTTGATACCAACTATAACACCACAGGCATAACATACAAGGATATTACATCATTTTAGAAAAATAATCATCACATTAAAAAATTACATTCTTGAGGACTATAATAGTGTAGGGTCTTTGAAAACATAATCTTATATATTTTTGAATGATCGTCAGCATATCACGTAAAGATCTAACCCTTTAGTACGCCTACTTAAAACCACTCTTCATTAATTGGGTAAAATGAAACCTAATAATTTTTTATATTATATTTTTTTTAATATGAGATTGATACGTATTACACCATCATAAGGGTATGAGAATGCAATAGTAACATTTTATAATCATACTGGTCCACGTATGATTAAATAATATTGTATAAACCATAAGAGAAAAAACATTGGAATATGACCTAGAATTTTGGAATTCACATCATCTTATAACAATACGAACATGTGTAAATAGAAACACGCTCACTCATTACATTGAAGATATGAAATTAGGCCCTCCAAAAACTTATGGACATGCATCTCGATCCACGTATAACATTGTGAACATGAAATAATTTTCAATTATATCATTATGAACATGTAGTGAGGTCCATACATAAACATATGTAAATACAACTCATAACATTAAAAACATGAAATCACGATCACATATAACATTGTGTACACATGAAAAGGTTTAATAATAACATTTTGAACATGTAATATGGTCCACACATAAACATATGAATATGAAACAAATTCCATGAATAAAATTATGAACATATAATCAGTTTAATGAATAGGTCGTTATACATCCTTGGCGGGACACACAACCATCCCCAGTGGTATCCATTTCTTCATAGTGGACCAGGTTTCAGCTACATCACATATATGATAAATGAAATTGAATTTTTACCATAATTATATCATTAGAAATAAATAATTACTCATTTCTTTGTAGTGAGATATAGGTCCCACCTATCTTTATTGAAATAAAACATCTGTGTTCCACTAGATCATAAAACATTCACCATATTTTTCACCATTAAAAGAGATGGGTTCCCTAAAAATCATATCATAACTCATGAAATGAAATGGTTATGATAAAAATTTCATCATACCATAACATATGTAAAATAGGATGGTTTTATAATAATTTCATCATATAATTACCAATGAAATTAAGTGGGTATCATAAGCATTTTATCATGGTATAACCTATGGAAGAGAAATCTTTTCATAAATAACTTGTCATACTAACTATAAAAAATTAAAATAAATGATATGGATGGTTTCCATGGATAATATACCAAAAAATAATAAAATATATCAAGTGATTTCATATTATATGGAGAAGGACTTTGAATGATCACATGGAACATTTCTTGTCAAAAATAAACTTTCTTTGAAAATCATTTTTACAGAAATAATAAAATTTCAAAATCCTTTTCATTAAAACCCACATAGAATATTATGATGTAGGATTTAAAAATAATTTAAATAATTTATCTTTGAAAATTAATCTTGAAATCTAAATTAAAGAAAAATTAAACCATGTTTAATAAAATGTTTTTGGAAGAAAACAGATTTATGACTGAAGAGAGAAATGGAGTCAAATTTTCATAAATTAAATTAAATTATATTAAGAAAAAAAGAGTGGGGGCATGGTACCATTACATGAATATATCATGAATAACCATATTAGAATAAAAATCATAAGTGTTCTTGAGTTATGGATTATATGATTTTTTCAATAGAAGCATAATCATAAACAATCATGATAAACGATGAGATTGTAATATTATAATCTTTCCAATTTGGTAACATTGAATCATATACCCCATGAAATAATAACATTACCTAAACCAAAAAATTTCATTAAAATAAAGATATTAATGACATAACATTTCGAATGTAACTATACTAAACTCTTAAAATATTATAGGTTCATAACAAAACATGTATCTCAAATAATGAAAATTGAGACACAATTACCTCACAGAGTTGGTTACTTTTGAACCGTAAAACCCGATTAAATAGATTTCATAAAAAAGATATGTGAATACCCATATAGTAATGTATAAGTGTTACAAAATTATTTCATGATAATTACATACACTACACCAAAGAAACTCGTAAAAATACTAGTGAACCTATAAATCCCCTTACTACTTGGGAAACATTTGAATCATGAGATTAGTCAAATAATAAAATTAATTTAAAACATTAATACTATAAAATAGAATAAACACATAATATAAAATTTAACATGGAATTATATACACAACAAAACAAGAATATGTGGAGAAACTCTCTAACCCTATATACCCAGAGTTGGTGCATTAGTACATAACATTGGAAAGATCACAAGATATCAAGTCTCGAAATACTGATTAGTTTAGTAACCTTGGAATTACTAGATACATACATAAGTTTTAAATTACATTATGAAATAAAAAACATAATTGTGACTCATTTGAAGACACTCATATCCCATAGCCTATCCCTGTAGGTCATTCATAATATACTTCTTCACATCCTAGAAAAAATAAAACATGAGAAAGGGGTGAGCTTAGATGCTTAGTAAGGACTACAATATAACCGAAACATTTATAAATAAGCATAAACATTTAAGGAAATGGATAAGAATAAAAAAAATCTTTTTAAAATTAAACTTCATCATAATATGGAAAAGTTAAATCAAATAATTCCATTTACTTATTCACACGGATATTCTACTAGTCAAATAATCACATGTAATACCAATAGATAATTTAATAATTATGGAATGCATAATGCCAAACATCATAACCACATAGTCAAGGCCTAGTTCCAATACTACAAATAAGAGACCTTGTGCTAAGACACTAGTTTGTGTCATGATACATACCAATGTATCAATGATTTATAGCAGGCTCCACCCATCAGTTACTAAGTCCAATATATTCCTCATATTAAATGTTTGAAACATAACATAAACATTCGTATTAAAACAATCATATGAAATGTTTATACTTTAACCATAACCCCTGAATGATATAAAAATAACACATCCACTATAAAACATATCAACAAACCTTCAATATACTATGGAAGATTGTATCATAATAATTTAACTTCAAACAAGTGTAAAATCCAACAAAGGATGTTGAAATATATTAAATAGAAACTATTTGAGAGAAATATCTCCCCCTATTTTGAAATCTTTTAAAATTCACATAATTATAAAATAAAACATTTATTTTGAAAATATTATTATAAAATTTTAATGGAAGCTTCAAAGATGTTATAATGGTGGAAAATAGACGTACCCACCATATACGTTAAAAAAAATCTTACCTTAATTTGTTTAAAAGGTCATAATGTACCTTGCTTTGAAAATGACAAAAAGAGTCCTTAAAAAACATTTTAGAAAATATCAAATAGTGGTGTAAATAAATTTAACCCATATTCTAGTAAATAGTAAAAAAAATTGAAATAAAGTTTTAAGAAATATAGATGTAGATGATAAATAGGTCCTTGTAGATACTCACATATAATAAATCTCAGATAATAAAGAGATTGTAAAATTAACCCTTACCTTGTAATTTTACTTTATTGAGGGTATGTTAACATCTTGTATAATAGTTAAATCATTTTTATTAAATTATACAAGAACCAAATACATAAATATGATATCATATATAATCTTCTAATATTGCTTTGTTAATAATATTTCAGTACTATTATTCTTTTGGGTGTTAACTGATTCATTTTACATTATATGTTTTGTTAAGTAAGTCATGTTTGTTATAGATAGAATGCATTTGATTCATATACAGAATTTTATTATGTTCTTAAACATTATTATTAATCAAAAAATGAATATTATTCTTGAATGATTATGATGGGGAATGAATCTCATCGCGCTTGTAGAGACAGTAATCTGTACGTATGCAAGATCAACAAAATAATTATATTGATGTTGAAATATTATTTAATTGGATGGTATATAATATATACAGAATAATTATCAGGTTATATTTAGGATTTACGTCAATTATACTCATTATTATACCCATAAAAATAATGAAGTGTTGAATAACAAACAACACCACGACGTGGAGATGGTAAGCCATACGTACGCACGTATAATGACTTTGTCATTCATAGGATGGATAGAAGAATGAATATAGGTGTACAATATTTACAAAAACATAACAGTATATATAAGGTTCTGTATTTATTATTTTTTTGGAAACAACAACGAAATAGGACGTTGAAGAATAAAATAACTTTGAAAGAGGTGATGGAATTTTTAATTCTTCTTCGGGTGCTTTCTTTTGATTTGATCAAAAGGGATCCATAGATTGGTTTTTTGATCAATGTAAAGCCTCTAGGATGATGTGAGAGTTTTTGGTAGGTTATTGGAGTAGGTTTTGGCTGGGAAAAATTGATTTGGAGGTGTGAAATTAAGAAAAGGGGCAGTATCCTTTTATAAGAGAGGTGAGGGGAGCTTTAGGAAATGCATCAAATATTAATTTATTATACAATAATATTTAGTTTATAATGGCTCAAAAATGATTTATTTCAAGGATAATGTGGGTATGGGTATAAAACCTCTCAACCAATATGTTTTAGACATGTTTAGGTCACCATATTTACTTTATCATTCAGATTTAACTCTTAGTTAAATAGTATAACTTTTACCATTTATTCATGTATAATTATAATAAATGGTCAATAAAATTACTATAAAATGTAAAGATACCCCCTAAAGGTTAATTATTTATATATATAACCTTATATAAGTACTTTTTTAACCATATATTTTTAGGAAAATTATATCAATTAATAATATGGTATTTGTTTTAAAAATGCATTTCTGTCAATTTTGATACTATTTAGTATTTGGCTTTTTTGAAAGTCATAAAAACTTTATCACTTCGAAAAAAATTATTTAATCAACCATAACATGTCCTATTAACCCAAAAATTTCTTTTAATACATAAAAATTCTCAATTTAAAAATATATTAATATTATAATATCAATTATTTTAATCATTAAATAATAAGGTAATTACTGCATCATCATTGTGTCATAAATAAATTTTATTATTTAATGTCTAAAAATTAAAAATAAAATATTATTATGTAGTAAATATTTTTATATTTCTAATGAATATTTATATTCGAATTTATCTTATGTATAACTCTATAGAAAAATGGTTTAGTTATTAAACATTGAATTTAACACTTTTAACTCTTTCTTAAATAAAATAATAATAAATGTCATAATATAATCCAAGTGGACCAAAAGAGTCATATTTTATTCCTACAGTTGATTTTGGTCGAAATAAACTTATATAATAGAATTATGACATGTGTTAGAGTAATTATAAGTTCATTTTTACCTTTAATTACCCTATTTTTTTAACCATGGTAAACAAAATTCAAAAGTTATAATTCACAAATTATATTAATCCAATTGAACCAAATTTTACTTACTGATTTAAACTGTTTCTCTCATATTTTTTAAATTCATTTTACAGAAGGGGTAAAATTACATTATGAAAATTTTCAAATATTTATAGAAGGTGGGTGAAAGACGTTAAAAAAATAAATAAAATTTTATACATCTAATATTATTATAAAATGACTCCAATGAATTAAATTGAACAAATATAGTTATTATGTATCTATTTTTAATTAAAAATATATTAAATAATTATTATTATTATGTAAATAAAACTCAGTTTTAAACAACAACATAGTGTTTTCACTATTCATCAAAAATTGAATGCTTTAAAAAAACAAAAAATTCACCCTAAGGTCATTTTTATATTTGGAATACAAAAATGAAGTCCATTTTTAAAAACTAAAATTATAAAAAATCAAAATGTGGGTATTAATATTCATAATGGATAGTTTGATTGGTCATGGTGTGCTAGAACTCGAAGTTGCGTACAGTTCAATCTATTGCATTATTCAAAGAGAAACATATTGTGGAAGCTTGGTGTGTTACGTTCTTCCCTCCTTCAAATAATTTCATTCTCTAAATTTCTATAATATTACTACAATAAAATATTTGGGTGGTTCTTTATCATACGTTCCTCTGGTTCCCACATTTCCTCTTCCATATTATGGTTTCTCCATTTCACTTTTAACTGACGAGTCATCCGGTTTCTCAACACTTGTTTTCTGGTATCAAGAATCTTGAAGAGCTCTTCATAATAAGACATATCGGGTTCAAGTTCTTTTTCATCATAGGTGAGTACATGCTTTGGTTTAGGTATTTATTTTCTCAATAGTGATATTTAGAAGACAACATGAAATTCAGAGAGACTTAGTGGAATTTCAAAATGATAAGATACACCTCCAATTAATTCTAGTATTTCGAATGGCCCAATGTACCTGGGACTTAATTTACCCTTCTTACCGAATCATACAACACCCTTCCATGGAGATACCTTCAAGAAAACATGATCTCCTACTTGAAATTCCAATTCCTTCCTTTAGTTATCGGGGTAGCTCTTTTTCCTAATTTGAGCTGCTTTGATGTGGGTTTGGATAATCTTTACATTTTCAATTTTTTCCTCACCAAATTCTATGCCTACGAGTTTACATTCACCAATATCATCCCAAAAAGTTGGTGTGCCACATCTCTTTCTATATAATGCCTCATATAGTGCCATCTGAGTACTAGAATGGAAGTTATTGTTATGGGGAAATTCTACCAGAGGTAAAAATTAATCCTACATTCCTTGAATGTCTTGTTAGAAAGATCACAATGTGTCTTAAAAGGTTTGAATAGTCTGTTCTGATTATCCATCAGTTTGAGGGTGGTAGGCAGTGCTCAAATGATGTTCAGTATCTAGGTCCTTCTTAAGACCATTCCAGAATCTTTATGTAAAACGATGATCACGATCAGAAACAATCGATAGGGGTTATTTATGAAGTCTTAAAACATCATTAATTTATAGTATTTTTAAACATTCAAGTGGTAAATCTTCTCTTATAGCAATATAATGTGCTGACTTGTTAAGACAATCAATAATGAAACATATTGAATCATTCATTCTTGGAGTCTTTTGTAGTCCAATGACAAAGTCCAATATAATATCAGCTTATTTATACTCATGTATGGTAAGAGGTTGGATGACTCCTCTCGGATGTTCTCTTCATGCATTCACCTATTGGAAAACAATACATCTTGACACATAATCAACAATATCCCTCTTCATGCTTTCCCACAAAAAGTGTTTCATCAAATCTCTATACATCTAAGTGATACTAGGGTGTATAGAGAAATTATATCTATGAACATCATCCAACAATTCCCTTTTTAGATCAGGTATATCAGGAACATAAAGTCTCTTCCCAAATTTCAAAATTTCATCTTCATATACAATGTCGATCAATCTCCCATCATTGAGATATTTAATTTTATTTTGAAACTCTTCATCATCAGTCTGGGAACTTTTATCCTTTTTAGTAAAGTTGGATTGACAACCATTTGAAAAAGTATCAAGGTTTCAACTTCCATTATTATTCCAATATCCATCTTTACTAGATATCAGAAGAAAGAGGGTGCATTAGTCAATCCAAAAGGCATTACTATAAACTCTTAATTCCCGTACCTAGTTCAAAATTCTGTTTTCGTAATTTCATACTTCTTCACAAATAATTTATGATATCCAGATCTATGGTGAATCTTTTAAAAATATTAAGCTATGTGTAGTTGATCAAATAAATCATCAATGCGAGGTATGGGATACTTGTTCTTTATTATTATAGTATTGATCTCTCTGTAGTCAATGCACAACCTCATAGATATGTCTTCCTTCTTAACAAAAAGAATAGGGTCTCCCAATGGAAGAACACTAGGGAGAATAAATACTTTATTATTCAATTCCTCTAGTTGTTTCTTTTGTTCCACTAATTCCACAATGGCTATTCTATAAGGGGTATTTGATATGGGCCGTGAACCAGGAATTAAATCAATGGAAAACTAAATTTCCCAGTTTGGAGGATGTCAAGGTAAATACTTTGGAAACCCATCCAAATATTCTTGCACAATAGGTAAATCCTCTATTTTAACATTCCTTTCCTTACCCATAGTTATTTCATTCTCTTCCTCCCCAATAGTTGAATTTAGTAGAGCTACTTGGGGTGGATCTAGATAAAAATCAGATGTTGATGTTTCTACTATAAAGATAAGGTACTCCATATCATCATAAAAAAAATTGTAACCTCCCTCTTCTTAAAATAAATTTTTTCATCATGGTCTGAAATTCAATCCATACCAAAGATTATATCAAATTAAATCATGGGTATGACAATGAAATTAGCAGATAAAGCACGTTTATATTCCCCAATGGTAACTGATTCACAAAAAAAATTGCTATGATACTTCCCTTAGGTGTTTTGACTCACAACTCCCTTGTTAAATCAAATTGGAAATATCTAATTTTCTTATAAAACTCAGAAGATATGAAACAACACGATGATCCAGAATCAAGTAAAGCATGGGAAAAATTTAAGGAAACCATTTAATTACCTGCCACCATGTCATTCAGAGCTTCAACCTCAGTAGTACTGATTGCATAATCTTGACCTTTATACCTTGGCCTTCTATGAGGATAGTTTCCTTGGCACAAAGGACATTAATTTTCAAAATGTCCCATTTCTCTACAATTATATCATTCAACGTTTACAACCTCTTTCTTTCCCTTGAAATCACAATCTTAGGGGCCTTTTTCACCACACTTATTATAGACTCCCATTCCCTTGAAGAAGGTAATGGGGTATTTCTTCCCACATTTACAATAGGATGTAAATTCAACTTTTCCCTTTTTCCCATTATTTCCACTTCCAGAGTTTTTAGTTGATCTCTTCTTCTCTTTCTTTCATTAAAGTCATAATACATAGAGAATTCCTTTTCTATCTTGATAATAAATGAGACAATAACTTTGTATGAGGAGAAGGATAGTGAGACTAATGCTAGATGTAGAAATGTTTTTTACCCACCAAATAATCGATCAATATTACTCATTTGGTTGCGTATATAATCTGCTTCATCCCTTGCTAACCATGTAACGTTATCCCCATACATTGCAAAATTCTCGTCCACCTTTTGCCTAAGTCTGAGAAATAGTCATTCCATATCTGCTCGATTGTCACAAGGAATGTATTTTTCTAAGAAAAATTCTTTAAACTTCCCCACATTACATATTTGATACTTCTTCATCCTCCTTTGTGTTTGGAATTAATGACCATCATTTATTTGCATCTCCAATGAGGTGATAAACTACCATGATAACTTTTTCCATTTTGCTACTCCCCAAAGCATGGAATATTTTCACTATAGAACTTATACATTTATTATCAACAAATGGATTTTTAGTCCCATTTAATGTGAGTTTTTGTTTCTTTATGAAGCGGTCTAACATTGATCCTTCGCGTTGTGGATCGGGGTGCTCCATACAGGTAAGGTTATTATTCATAAACAAAGTGATTTTTCATAGTATAGTTATAAGTTGTTCATCATAGGTTGCATCACCAACTCCACTATAATTATCCTGAGTAGGAGTGAAATCCCTACATGGATTCCATGAATTGATATAGTTTCCATTCTTCCAATATGCTCCATTTCTAAACATTAGAATACACTAGATTAGTTTATGAATCACAATACATAATTCCAAACTAGTAAAATACCTAACATAAATTGAATTGTTTGTGCATATAATCCATAATAATAATAATAAAATGCATTCTTTGGGGAGGTATTAACTCATAAATCCATCATAATGGTTTGTAAATAAAATGTGAAGTATCCTATGCATGTCCCCCAGGAGTGTCCTAACCAAGAGTGCAGCAAGGCCTGATGTCGTGTACCAGGACTCCTCGGGTCAAGCCCGAAACTCCTTGTTGAAGTTTTCTCTCCAAGCTAAATCTATGCTAAATCCGCCTATACCTGCTCATATCTAGACATGTATGTATTTCTTGGAAAATTCCCAAAAATCTCTACGTTACAAAAATTTTAGGAAGTTCTTCTATACTAATCTTAAATGTTTATCTTAGGGTAATGTTCTCTAATCAGAGTTTTTCTAAATGTTGTTTCAAAGGTTTGTACAACAAATCCTCTGATACAAACTATAACTTCGTGACTCTAGTTACCAATAGTTGGTGCATTATTACATAACATTGTCATGATCACAAGAGATCAAGTCTCGAAAGACCGATTAGTTTGGTAGCTTTGGAAGTACTAGATATAAACATAAGTTTTATATTACATTATGAAATAAAAAACATCACTGTGTCTCCATTAAACAAACTCATATCCCATAGCCTATCCCTACAGTTCAATAATAATATAATTCTTCAAATCCTGGAAAAAATAAAACATAAGGTAGGGGTGAGATCAGATGCTCTGTAAGAATAACAATATAGAAGAAACCTTCATAAATAATCATATACATTGAAGCCAATGTATAAGACTATAACACAAGACTTTTAAAATTAAACAAAAGAATAATAAGGAAATGATAAATCAAATAATCCCATTTACTTATTCACATCGATATTCTACTGGTCGAATAATCACATTTAATATCAATAACTAATTTCATAATGATGTAATGCATAACACCGGACATCATAACCATATAGTTAAGGCCTCATTCAAAGACAACAAATAAGATTTAGTCATGGCCTTATGCCAAGACAATAGTTTTTCTAAAGAGACGTACTGATGCATCTATGAGATATAGCAGGCTCCACCCATCACTTAGTAAGTCCAATGCATTCCTTATATAAAAATTTTGAAACATAATATAAAACATCATATTAAAAATATCATACGAAATATTAATAATTTAACCATAAACCATGAATGGTATAAAAATAACACATCCCCAGTAAAACATATCACAAAACCTTCAATAGAATATGGAATATTTCATCATAATAAATAAACTTCAAACAAGTGTAAAATCCAACAAAAGATGTTAACATAGATAAAATCAAAACTATTTCAGAGAAATATATATTTCTATTTTGAAATCATTTAATAGTCACATAATTATAAAATAAAACTTTTATTTTGAAAATATTATTATAATATTTTATGGTAAACTTTTAAGATTATATAATGTCAGAAAATAGTCTCACCCGCGGTATATGTTAAAAACATTCTTACATTAATTTGTCGAAAAGGTCATAAAGTAGCTTGTTTGGAAAATAACAGAAATATTCATTTCAAAAAAATTTATAAAAAATCAAACAAGGGTATAAATGACATTAACCAATATTCTAGGAAATATAAAAAATGATTTGAAATACATTTTTGAGAAACACAGATATGGATGATAAAGAGGTCTTAGTAGATACTCACATATAAACAACCTCATATAATAAAGTTATTATAAAATTAACCATTACCTTGTACATTTCATGGATCGAGGGTACATTTACATATTGTATAATAATTAAATCCTTGTTATTAAATTATACAAGAACCACTTACAGAAATATGATAACTTATATGATTTTATAATATTGCTTTGTTAATAATATTTTAGTAGTTTCATTTTTTCAGGTGTTAACTGATTTGTTTTCCTTTATATGTTCTGTTACATAAGTCCTTTTTGTTATGGATAGGTTGTATTTTATTCATATAAATAATTATATTGAGTTCTTAAACATTATTTTTAATCATAAAATTAAAATTTTTCTCGAATGATTATGATGGAGAATGATTCTCATCGCGTTCGTAGAGACGGTAATTCGTACGTACGCACAAGCATCAATATCATTCTATTGATAATGAAATCGCATGTCATTTGGATTGTATATCATATATACACAGAATAATTAACATTTTATATTTAATAATAACATTAATTATAATCATTATTATACCCATCAAAATAATTAAGTGTTGAACAACTAACTACACCACGACGTGGAGACGGTAAGTCGTACATACACACGTATGGTGAATTTGTCATTCATAGGATGAATAGATTAATGAATATGGTTGTACCATATTTATAATAGAATAAAAGTATGTATAAGGTACTATAGTTATTATTTTGGTATGGAAACAACAAATAAAGAGGATGTGGAAGAAGAAAATAACATTAAAAGAGGTTAAAAAATTATTACCCCTTCTTCAGCTTCTTCCTTTTGATTTGATCTAAATGGATCCATAGGTTGGCATTATGATAAACTTAGGGCCTCTAGGTTGACTTGAGGTTAGTATAGAGGATATTTGAGGTGGGTTTGGCCGAGAAAAATGGATTTGGAGGTGTGAAATTAAGACAAGGCGAAGTACCCTTTTATAAGATAGGCGATGGAAACTTTAGGAAAAGCTTGAAATATTAATTTATTATACAATCATATTCAGTTTATAATGGCTCAAAAATAATTTATTTCGAATATAAGAGTGTTTTTGAGTGGAAAAACTCTCAACCAATAGGTTTTATATTGGTTTAGGTCACCATATTAACCTTATCTTTTAGATTTAACTCTTTTTTAAATTGTTTAACTTTTACCATGTATTCTTGCATTATTATAATAAATATTTACTAAACTTACTATAAAAGGAAAAGAGAACCCATAGTGGTTCATTATTGATATATCTAATCCTATCTAAGTCCTTTGGCCGAACATTAAATTTTTAGGAATATTATATCAATTAATAATATTGTGTTTGTTTTAAATACTCATTTATGTCAATTTTGACACTATTTAGTATTTGGTTTTTGTGAAACTCAAAACAACTTTATCACTTTGAAAATAATTCATTTAAAAAACCATAACATGTAATATTAACCTATAAAATTTTTGGAAAACATCAAACGTCTCAATTTACTATTATATTAATATTTATAATATCAATTATTTTAATCGTTCAATAATAATGTAATTACTATATCATCATTGTGTCATAAATAAATTTAATAATTTAAAGTCTAAAAATTATAAATAAAATACCATTATATAGTAAATCATCTTATCTTTCTAATTAATATGTATAGTATAATTTATATTATGTATAACACTATATTAAAAAAATTAGTTATTAATCATTGAATTTTACATTTTTAACTCTTCTTTAAATAAAATAATAATAAATGTCCTAATATAATCCAATTGGACCAAAAGGATCATATTTAATTCATAAGGTTTATTTTGGTAGAAATAAACTTGTCCAATAGAATTAAGACATGTGTTAGGGTAATTATGATATCATTTTTACCTTTAATTGCTGAATTTAATTTCAACTGTGGTAAATAAAATTCAAATGTTAATATTCATCAAAAATTATTATCATCATATTGAACCACATTATACATACTGATGCCAACTGTATCTCTCAAATTTTTGAAATTAAATTCATAGAAGTGTTAAAATTACATTTCAGGTGAATTTTCAAATGTGGGTAGAAGACATTAAAAAATTAAATAAAATTTTATACAACTAATATTAATATAAAATAACTAAAAGGAATTAAATTGAAATAATATAGGTATTATGTATATATTTTGACATTAAAATAAAATTAAATAAAATTTGGTTTTAAACAACAACATATTGTTTTTCACAATGTAGTTAGGGTTTGGCTTAGTGGAAAGCATCCCGTAATTCTACATTAAAAATGGGGGTTCAAAACCCATTGGACGCAGGTACTGTTACATTACTGTAGCATACTATAGAAGCGGGTGCACTGTAGCGGCTACAGGGCACTATAGTGGTGGTAGGGAAACTATAGTAGTGGAGGGTATTGTGTGGTACTGTAGTAGGCAGGTACTGTAGCAGTACTAATCACAGAATGGGCTTTGGAAAAAAAATAGGCCTATGGGCCATATAATGAGCTAAATACCTACTGGGCCTTCGGGATATTAAATGGGTCTCCCTCTACCCTGTTTCTTTAATAATAAATGAGGCTTCGACTCTAACCTTTAAAAAACATTATTTTCACTATTCATCAAAAATTGAATGGTTTCGAAAAAATACCAAAAATTCAGCCGAAGATAATTTTGATACTCTGAATCCAAAAATGAATTCAATTTTGAAAAATAAAATTTATTAAATTTCAAAAAGTGGGATTTACTATTCATATCGGCTAGTTTGATTGGTTGTGGTGTGATAGAACTCGAATATGCGTACATTGCATGCTATTGCATTATTCAAAGAGAAACGCATTGTGGAATCTTTGGGTGTTACATGTGGAGAATATATCACTTATCTCACAAGAAATAAAAGTGAGATGAGAAAACCCTTACCTTAAGTCGTGACATTATTCATACATGTTCAAACCACGTGAATAATAAATATAGGTTTATTATAAATAAAAAATAACCATATTATTTTCTATCATACCATATATTGTTTTCATGAATTTATAGTACCTGTTTATTAACAATATCTTGTTGAAGTTATGTTTCAAGTAAAAATTAATTTTTTCATATATGTTTAGACATGTTATTCTTGATCCTCTTACTTAGATGAAGATTTACTTATTTATTGGATTTAAACAATTGTATAAATATCATATATATTTAGTACATATTAATTTTTAATAATATATAAAATAATGTAATATTAAATCAAAAACATGGTTCATGGAGACATTAGGTCATACGTACGAATGAAAGTTGTTTCCATTTTCTTTTCATATTAAAATAAATTATGTAAATGAAATATATGTATTTATATATATATATATATTATTCCATTAGAATTATTATGTATTATATATCATGTAATTTTAAAAAACCATTTTTACTATATTCATTCTAAATTGTAAAATAATAACATTCCTTTGGGGAGGTGGTAGTGCTCACATCTATAAACAAAGTTATCATATTCCCAAAAACTGAAAAGAATGGGGGTATGTTATATATTATTACTAGAGAAACATAAATAAAGAAAAATTATAATATAAATCATATAAAAATAGTAACAGAATCATTATTACTAATATTTAAAAGTGGTATAGAATAACTAAGGACAACAGTTTGTGAGGCGGTAGTCCTCCATACACATGAACGATGATTTGGTACCACATTTTATAGAAGTTCAATTTGGCTTAGGTAAAACACTTAAAATAAATAAAAATTAGTATATTTATGATTCTTTGGTTGTTATATAATAATGGAATAAGTTTAATTTATAATATGGAGAAATAAATTAAACAAAAGTTCATGTTGAAGGATGTTACATCTTCTTTTTGTAATTCCTTTTGGTTTGCACGAAAGGAATATCTTGGTTTTCCTTTTGCCGAAAGTGAGGCATCTATGACGAGAGGTGGGAAGTTGTGATATTATAATGGTAGGTTATGGATGAGCCAAAGTTCTTGATAGGTTTGAAGAAGTGGTAGGGTGTGTGTTCCCTTTTATTGTGGAGTAAAAGTGGCATTATTGTAAATACAAAAAGGAAAACACTATTGAGAGGTCACTCTTACATTACGTGCTTCCAATAATGGAAAAAGTTAGATTCAATGGATTATATGGTATAAATATGTCTACAAAAAATATTTTGGACAGGTTTATATGTTATTTGGAACCTTAATATAATGTTTAACCACTATGTAAACTCCTTTTTACCTTAATCGATATAATTATTTTTAATTACTTTAAGTAATACCTTTGTCAAAAAATAAGTTGACCTTTTTATAAATTATAATTAATTATTAATATAAATATTGAATCCATTTTCCCGTATTCAAATCACATAATTGGATGAAATTAATTTAAAATTAATCCCACTTGTAAGTAGGGAAATCGGGTTTTTAATGAGAAAATGTATAAATGTTTGAAATGTTTTCATATCTTACTTCAAGGACCCTAGTTAGTTTTATTCATGAATAATTGAACTTTTTTTTCATTTAAACTAATTGAAAATATAATTTAACTCTCTAAATATATTATATGAAAATGTAGTTTTTAATTAAAATTTTGTGATTTTTATTGTTCATCAAAAAATAAAACATTTTAGAAAAATAACAACAATATACACAAAATAAATTATAATATTATAATATCAAAAAATATTATTATTTATGAAAATAATAACTATCAATTATTCAATAAATACATTTAAAATAGGTTTGCTATTAAAAGTTGGAATAATTACCTATTTGATAAAACGTATTTCTTTATCTGTAAAATTGGAATTATTCTTATCTCTTATCTAGAAAACACAGAAGATGAATGCTAAATAGTTGAATGAGTATAAAATATATATATTTATATCATAAAATTAATTTATAAACTATTTTTATTAAATTAATTAGTTAAAATGCTTTTGATATGGATTTCCATTAAATGATTTATGATATTTTCAATAGGGTTATATTTTCATTTATACTTAATTAGTAACAAATAATTATTATTATATTCATTTGTAAAAAATAGTTTCTGAAATTTAATATATAATATTCCTAATATTCATTCCAATAGATAGGTGGAAACTATAATAATATTTTAAAAACAATATTAGTAGTACATTGTAGTTTTGTAAAACTAGGTCTTGAGTGTAACACAAGTTATTAAAGGATCTCGACATTGTGTGTAGTACAAGCCATAAAAAGTGTTTCATGTACTTAAATCCAATAAAATTGTTGCATGAAGCCCAAGAATAATTTTTTTTCATGAAATGAAAACTAAACACAATGATTTCATATAACACAATCTATATTAGGTTTTTCCAGAATTGAAAATTATTGAAAAAATTTAACTAATTGGAAAAACAATATTTCACAAAATCTCAGGGTGTTAAAATAAAAGAGTAAAAAATGGTAATATTTCATTGATATAGTTTTAATAAATATAGGATATGAAAATTAAGGAGATTTATTTATATATAAATCAAAATACGTTATCATTGGAAAGTTATTCATAGATAATCCAAATAAACAATGAGATTGTAATATAAAATTATTTCTACTTTGGTAAACTAGAAACATAATCCCCATAAAGAAATGAAAATAGAACAGAAGTTAAAATAATATTTGGATAGATTAATTTCTAATATTACATTTCAAAGTTTATGTACATAAACCTCGTGAAATTTTGTTGGTGCACATCTGAACATACGTCTCAATGATTGAAAATTGAGACAAAATCCATTACCGATTTAGAAACATTTTAACCGTAAAACCCAAGAAAGTTAGATATAAAAATTTATATTTAAATAAAAATAATTATTAGTATAAAAATAACTAAATAATTCCATGGGAATAATAAACCCTAAATAGAAGAAATAGGTTATTAACATTGCTTTTGTCTCATAGAAAGTAAATTTGAGATGGAAATACATTACCTTATGTCATGACATCTGTTTTACTCATTAAATAATAATTTATAATAAATTTAAGAATATTATACATCTACTTAATAACCATATTCATTTACATCAAATAGTATATGATTTTTAGGACCTTTTATCACCTATTTATTAGAAATTCTACTTTCAAGTTATGTTTCGGGTAATAATACCTTTGATTTTTATATGTGTTTCGATTTTCTATATTATTTTTCCCATTATGTTAATAAATATTTTATAATGAAAATAATTATTAAAATAATATTAATATCATATATATTTATAAAAATTTATAAAGGATCGAAATGGGAAATGAATTACACCGTTCAGGGAGACGGTTGGCCATACGTCCGCATGAACACATTTCCATTTTATTATTGGATTGATTGAAGGAAAATAATATGATATAATTTCATCATGTTTTAATTTTAATTTCATAAACATAAGATATTTTTATTAAAATATTCCTTAATAAATTCCATGTAATGCATAAATGAATCACATTTCATTGCAAGGAGGTACTCTGATGTACACATGAATTCTATTATCTTATTCCCACAAAATAGAATGGGTTAAGTTATGTATGATATAACATATAATGAATAAAAATAACTTCATTAAAATAATAAATATAATTTATATAAAACATTTACATCATTATTCACAACCTTTATAAGTGGTAATATAAAAACGAATGAAATCTATTTTTGATGTGGTAGTATTTCATACACACGAATGATGATTTTGTTACCCATTTGATGGATGTGTGTGTGGTTGTAAGTCATACCCTTAATGTAACAATATATAGTTATTTCTATGCTAATGAGGTTATTATATAATAATTATACAAAAACAATTAAATGGTTTTATGGATGAAATAAATCAAAAACCATCATTGAATAATTTACCAATTCTTTTAGTATATCCATTTAGTTTGTACCAAAGCACATAGTTAGTCATCATTCTATCCAAATTATGTATTAAATGTTGTGATGATGAAATATATAAGTGATTTGGGTGGTTTTTTATGATCTAATTTATTTATGGTGTGAATAGAGGGGATTAGAGGGTGAACATTTATAAGGGAACAGAGTGGAAATCATGAAAATATTTTAAAGAGAGAATTCCACCCACATTTTTATATTTTTTTTGAATCAAATAATGGATCAATATTGATGTTATAAGGAATGAGGTAAAAATATTTCTAGCCTATTAGGTTGGAAATTTTTTATTTCATTTCCCTCTTATGTATAATGTTTAGCCCCTTAGTAAATTTATTTTTCTAAAAATCTTCGGGATTAATTTTTAATATTTTCAGAAATCGTTATAGTGTAAAATTAATTTGGAAATATTATAAAATATAAATAATTTTTATTCTAAATATGGAATACATTTTTCCAAATCCTATTCACAAATTTTTTAGAAATTAATCTAAAATTAATATCATAGATGGGATGACACCGCATCTTTTTACAGTGAAAAATGTTCAAAAGTTTGAAATGTTTTTATATCAAATTTCACTATAAAATTTATTCAAATGGATAAAATTGTATTTATTGATGTTTAATTGAACTAATAATACTTTAATACTAATTTGAAATGACATTAAATTGTTAAAATAATTTTAACAGAAGGTAGTTTTCAATAATAGTTTGTATATTTTCTATTATTCAACAAAAAATTATTCTTTTTCAGAAAAATAAAAAAACAAATCACCCTAAGATAAATTTAAAATTATGATTAAAAAAATTATTTTTTAAAATATAATTCATAAATATTTCAACATTTAGTTTTAAAATAACTCTTCCATTGAACGGTAGGGGTGTCCATTGGTCAGGTTGGGATATTGTTTGGGCCTTAGAAAATAACTATAGGTCAGGTCGGGTTGGTATGGGTATTGGTTATTTTTCGTGTTTGGAAGTGAACCTACCAAAATTGTTTTAGATTAGGTTGGGCTATTTTGTGTTAGAAACTAGCTCTGGTATCCTGGTAACTCGATAATTGTTCCAATACCAATAAGGCATGAAGGGAATTATTGATCCCCATTGGTTGGATACTAGAAACTATTATCATAAAAATGAAAGTGGGAATGATTTTTATAAAAAAACATTGAGTATGTAAGAAAAACAAGTTATTATTCATACTAAATAAATAGCATAGAGATAAGTGTAACATAAGTAAAATATGAATAACTACCCAAAGTACTCCATGAATGTACCAAAAATAAGAAAAGCTTCCTAGTTACCAATGGAAATAACTTCTAATTCCATGGATCAACATCTAGATCCACATCTATGTTCTACTTTTACCTTGATTGAACCTGAAATGAGATAATATAAAAACACTCAATGTCACATGTATAGTTTGAGATAAAATCCTTTTAGGGTCTCACCTATGATTCTATAATAAGTAGTCATATTTAATTAACCAAATAAATCATTAAATTTAAAATAAGCAGGTTTGGAATATCAAAATCTTATTTAATAAAGTTACAATTTACATTTATAATTATGGAAATACATCAATCAAATGGTTTACTTTTCAATATATAGAAGGTTTCAAAATAATGGATTCAATTAAAATTTTTATATAAAATAATTTATATAAATCCACAAGGAATGTAAAAAAGTTTACAGTAGTGTAATTTATTCATTTCAAATACCAAAAGTGAGCCACACATTCATATGCCAAAAATGTACGATATTTAGAGGATATGGGACTCCACACACTCATGTTGACATGATAATATGTGTACCCACACGTCCCATTGTTATACCCAAAGGCAACCTCATCACCATTTTATTAGGGACATTACATGCCACTTTTATGTTTTGGAATATTGTAAATCATAGAGTGATGTCAAAATAACTAAATAACTACCAAAGTCTTGTATTTTTTCTGTTAACAAATCAATGATGGGAAACATACTTTAAGAAATATAAAAATACAATTCATCTTTTTCTCCATTTTAAATTATTCAAATTAATATTTAAAACCACCACCTATGTTTTTTGTCAAAAACATGCCCTTTTCCGTGATATATCTGAGAAGCTTCTAACAAAATCATTTCAAGACATATTTCACAAATAAAAGTTTTAAATAAAATTAACAAAATCAATTTTAAAATTCATATTTCACAATAAAATTAAATAATTTAATTTTCATACAATATCTATCAATTTCAAAAATTTAAGTTAAAAAATTTATATTCCACGAAATTCAATCAATTTCATAATTTCAAAATATCACTCCAATTCAATAGAATGGGGGTCCCAAATTTAATTCCAAAATAAAACATCTAAATACAAATACCCCAATTCAATATAATTGGGGTTTTCAACACATTAAATTTTATAAGAATTAATTTTTATAAATTCAATTGAAAAAATTTTAATCAAATGAAAAAATTTAAGTTTAATTAAATTTTCTATCAAAAAAATACTACCCATTTCCAGATCAACAGATCTGAAAGAACCCAACTCTAATAGAGGTTCGACAATGATTAATGTTGAAAATGAAATCTTAGAATTACACCTTGATCCAAGATCTAAAATAGGGGGAATTATATTCTTTGACTTACATAGAGATATATAAACCCTATGGATGAAAATAGATAGAGTGAGATATATAGAATGAGAATATGAAAGCTAACAGGTAGAAGATTGATTGACATTAGATAAGCTGTGATCCACTTTGAGGAGGCTTCTGAGTGTCCAAACACTGCTCTTACCAGAATATAGGGAAGAATAAATCTCATATGGGTTGTACATGTCTTTTAGGGGGTCTAAAAATGAGGTTTTGATAATATTTAATATAATTTTTCAGATTAAAAATCTCATATGCATGATTAGTAGAGTAGAACTGCATAGTTTTGGTAAACTGTGTGCCCGATCCATGTGCCACTATTTATCATAGTGTACAAATTCTCCTTAGAATCACATAGTTTTTCCATCTTTGTGTTATTCAGGTTAAATGCCGTTGTTTTAATTTTCATAGTTTCTACAGGAAGGCACATGGTTTTGGAAGACTATGCACAAATTGTACATTGTCCTCGAAACATCAATATTTTCCAAAATTTCACTCAAAACATCCCCAAAATAAACACAACTGAAGCATGATTAAATTATTGGTATAGTAATAACTAAAAATAGTAACAGGATGTTACAATATCCTTACCATATGAACATTCTATCCCCAAAAAATCTACTAAGAAGATTCCATGATAAAATCATGAGGCCATGGCTCTCCCATAAATACATCCCTCTCTAATGTATCTTGAGAATAAGAAAAGTGATTCCACAACATTAAAAAAATGGTATCATCCCCACATAAAGTGCCTTCATTTCGGAATAAACCTTCATGAATGGTTTCCCAGTAATGGATAAATAAAGATCCACTTCAAGATCACTCTAACATAGAACATGATATGGATCTAATATATAAATTCTTATTTAAGAAACATGGAACACATTATATATCGATTTCACCTATGGTGGAAGTGTTAAATGGTAAGAAACATTTCCCACTTTCTAAACAACCTCAAAAGGCCCCCAAAAAATAGTTAGAGTTCTTCCCTTTCCTACCAATCCATTGATAACCCAACTGAGTTGAAACTTTCAAGAACATCAGGTCGCCAACTGATAATTATAATGTTCTATGGTGATGATCCACATAAAACTTATACCTTACCTTGACTGTCAACATTATCCAAAAAAATAATCTAATCTTTTCTATTTCCCCATGAACCAAGCTCAGTCTAACTATTTAACATTCACCAATCACCGACCAACAAAACATATAACTAAAATTCCATCCATAAAAGGCCCCAAAAGAGCCATTTTGATTGTGAACTAGTAACTATTGTTATAATAAAACTCCACTGGACCTAAGTGATCATTCGAATCTCCTCCAATATTGAGAACACAAGCGTGGATCATATCTTAAAGAATTTGTATAACTCTTTCTATCTGTCCATCTGAATGCATATGGTACAACATGATCAAATGGTCCTAAGATCCAAGTGCCTCTAGAAGGCCTCTCCAAAATGAAAATGTGATCTGTAGATCGCTATTAGAGACTATAAAAAATGTAACTTCTTGAAAAAAATATCTATTTCATATAGACATTTCCCAACTCCTCAACATTGGTTGTATCACGAATGGGTATAAAGTGATATGATTTAATTACCATATCAATCACAATATATATTACATTATTCTTTCTTCATGTTTGTGGAAACCCAACCACAATGTCTATAGGGATCATATCCCACATCCTTGTTGGCACTGGAAGTGGTAGAGAAAATGTGAAGGCTTCGGGTGTATGGACTTAACCTAAAGGAAATTTATAACAATGAGAGAAAAAATCAGTTTTATCCCATATCATACCTAGAAAATGGAACTGTTGTCTTATTTCATAGAGAATCATAACATTTATTGGGTTTATTTCCCCTTCAAAACTATAGAAATCACCCATAACAACATTCCTTACCCATGAAAGTAAAAAAGACTCTTATAGCATAGAATTCCATCAGTAGAGAACGAAGAGTTCCGCACAGTCTCCCCACCATTAAGAGAGCCTCTAATTTAATACAACTCATCATCAAGTAGATTTTATAGTAGAATTATCTCATGAATAGTGTTTTTCAACTTAACACTGGCTACAAAATCCTTAACACCTGATTACCGAACTCCAAAATGAAATTGTGCTAATACATCCATCAGGTTCCACTCTTATGATGATTCATTATATTCTTTTGTTAGTAGTTTCCCACTCAATGAATATGAAATAACAGTCCCTTTCCCTGAGGTATAGGCAATGTATAAATATAAATACAACTATAATTCCACCCAACACCACTATTTGATATTTAGTTATTTTTAAGAGAGTATATAACTTAGGTTTTTGTGGTCAGAAAACATGGTAATAATTTCTTCATAAAGATAATTCCACCAAATCATAAGTTTGTACGTCATAGTTGCATGTTCAATGTCATGGGTTGGGTAATTTTTCACATGTGGCCTAATCTAAATAGATATATAATAAATTACAAGATCACTCTATATAAGAACATAGCCCAAACATGAACTTGATGCATCAAAGAAGACCAAATAGAATTTTCAGGCCTCCAAAAGATTTATCATTGATGTAGTCATCAATATATTTTTATCATCAAAAAAATAACTCTGAAATTTTCATTCCAAGATATATTTACTCTATTAAAAGTGAGATAGGTCATCATAAAAGATATATTTGAGGATAACTTTACAAAATCTCATAAATACCAAGAAAACCCCATGAATCTATAAATCTCAAAACAATTTCATGGTTGTTCCCTTTTCATTAAAGCCTTATCCTTCTCAAAATCAACTGATATACCATGTTCAGACACCTTGATTCCCAATAACTTCACTTCCCAAACCAAGAATTTCTTTTTGAATGCTTTGTATAAGGTTTTTAGTTTATCAACAAATTCAAAACTCTTCTGTGATGATTCCCATGATCCACTCTTACATTGGGAAATCAAGGATTTCATCAAAAAAATTAAATCATGAAATTATCAATATACTCATGTAAAATAATATTCATCAATACCATAATGATTACAAGATCATTGGTTAATCAAAAATGCATTACAGGGTACTCATAATTATCATAACATCTATGAAAGGATGTTTTCTGAATGTTAGATTCATTTACCCACAATTAAAGGTAACCAAACTGAAGATCAATCTTTGAGAACCACCTCAACACATTCTAATAGAGAAAAAGATCATAAATATATGGAACTAGATACTTGTTCTTTAATGTAACTCTATATCTATTTTGGTAATCAACACAGAGGCGAAGTGAACCATAAACATTTATAGTAAAAATAACTAACATGGCACAAGGTGACACACATGGTAATATGAATACTTTCAATAAAAGGTCATCCAACTAGGACATAAAATATTCAGTTTCATCTTCTGATATGTGGTAAGAATAAATATACATAGATAGTGTACCATTCACAATATCAATAACAAAATATACATCCTGTAATGACCTGGACCTCTCCGGTACATTCCTTTGTAAAAATGTGATCCCGAAGGTGTTTCGAGAGGTCAAGGTGTCTTGGGGGTGTGTTTGGGTGGACTTTTAAGGAAAGCTAAAGGGAAATAGCTTTCGCAAGGCTGGTGCATGGTTTTCCTAAACCATGTGGCCAAGCCGTGAAAGGTTGGTGTTGGAGGCAGTGGCTAACACACAGTTAGCGCACTGTTTGTCTAACTGTGCGGACTAACTGTGCGAAGAGTGTTTGGTGAGGCAGAAGCTAACGCAAAGTTAGCGCACGATTTTTTAAACCATGCCGACTATCCATGCGGACACTTAAAGTAAGATCCTAAAATTGTGGATCTGAACTCTTTTGCCTCTAAATGGTTCGTTTAAGCCTCTAAGATGCAAAAACTTGATATTACCCTTCCTTGGAGGTAGAAGAATCTCTCTCAAAAATTTTTGAGGCTATCTGGAGGCCTTTCTTGGTGAATCGAAGCCGGTTTCTGGAGGTATGTGGTCGTTCTTTCTTGATTTCTTAGATCTAATTAGATCTAATCCTCCCCTTCTCTCAATTTCTTGGATATAAGCCCATTATGGGTAGATCTAAGCATGTGGACGTCGAATATGATGAGCTTTGGTCATGGTTGTGTTAGGAGATGAGATCTAAGGAGGATTCATGGCGAATCGTCCCGGTTTCTTGGGTGTTCTTCGACCGTTGTGGTTTTCCTTGAAAACCATTGAGTTAGGGGATTCGTGGCTTCTCAAATTATTAATGTGCAATCATAGATTTAGCATGATTTATCCCTTTGGATCACAATGAAATTGACCTAATTAAATACTTAATCCAGATAAAATGAATTGGTTTGATCGCATGTTGTTGCTTTGTGTCGTGTTAACGGTTCGCCTCTTGTTTTTCTAGGTAGTGTGATATCTATGCCTTGCTTGTTAGCATGTTGTTCTCGATGAAATTGATAAAGAACTTAATGTTGGACTTAATTGATAATTAATTGGATAAAGATAATGAGGCATGTAAATGAATCCAGTTGTTGTTGTTGTGGTTGTTGATCCAAATTGATGTTAATCAAATTGAGGCTGATATATGGGATTAATTCAGTTGGTTGGTAAACCTGAAAACTATTGGTGCTTGATGTTTGAAGGCTAGATGCCTTGTTAAGGGTCCAAGAGCCCAAATTGATGTGATGTTTATTTTTCCTACTTCTTGTGTTGTGATATGATCCTAGATGGATGTTGTGATATGTGGGGGCATGGAGGATTTGTGGTTGTGGCAGTGGATGACGCTTAGAGTAGCGAGATGCATCGGTTTATGCATGCGGGTGTTAGGGAGGACACCATAGATGATGGAATGGGATGGATGTGATTGTTGGATGTTTGGTTCTTTGTTTGGTTGTTTACCTGCTTAACTTTTCCCCACTACTCAAGGCAGCTGGTCTTGCTTGCTCATCTTCTGAAAGAGGCAAAGACACACGTGGTATTCCATGTGCTTTTTGTGTTTATCCTCTCAAGGTAGAATGGGTTTATGCTCTTACTATAGGCGGAAAAGACTCGACGGGTAGTACATCTACTCACCGTGTTGAGCCCCCTTGTGTTTAGTAGTATAGGATGCATTTCTAGAATTCCTGGGAATATGGGAAAGTAATTTTGTAATGAATGTTTGAATAAATGATGTTAACCCATGGGGTTGGTGTTGTTGAAACATAATGATGAGGTTGAGAACTTTTGAAGGGACATTGGTTTATGGATGTGATGTTAATGGAATTAAATGTGAAATTTTTCATGGTTAATTAATGTTTGAATAATTAATTAACATACAGTGGAATTGATAAAAAAGGGAATGAAGTAATCTAATAAAGCCATTAAATGGTTGTGTTCTTATAGGATACCTAGTATTAGAAGTGGAAGCTTGGAGTCTGAGAGACATTATCTATAGTTGTGTCTAAGACTAGGTTATTCCCATAGTGTGGTTGTGAGTTATAATATATTCTGTACTTTTTGTGTTTCTATATTCTACTCCACCCTATCAGGAAGGGAAACTGGCACCCCGGGGATTCTGATCCCTAGGGGTGTTTTTCCAACATTCTGGTGGGAGGATGAATGGCTGACTACCCCCATTGACCCCGCTCTCTTCTCTTGGTAGATACTAGTTCCATTAGGCACAACGGTTAGTTTTCCCAATATATGTGTGTAGAGGGATGTAATGGATTGTGGTTATTCACAAACATAAATTCTGGATATAGTATCCTATGGACTACTATAGGTTTAACATGTATAGGCTATTATGGATTGTGGATCCTTACTCGGTGTATGGGTTGTACTGGATTGAGGTATAATACTTAATGTATGATACATGTTATGCGAGCTGTGGTGGCTCACGGAAACTACCTAGTTACATTTAGTTGTGAGGATGGTGTGGTGCTTTACCCAGGTGTATGCGGGCAAGCCTTTGTGGTTCACATGGTGCAGATTTTGGAGCTTAGCCCAGGTGTATACGGCCAAGCCTTTGGAGAGAGATGAATAGGATGTATGTCGTTGGGGAAAAGAGAAAAACCTGTGGGGAAGTAGTAGTGGGGTACCCTTGATATTCTTTATTATATTATATATTCTTGTATGCATTACTTGGTGAGAGTAGTCATGGTGAGGTTGGGAACATAGTATACCTATTTAGGTGGCGAGTTAGTTTCACTTTTTGTTCACTATGCTTTAGCATGCTTTCTTTACTTTTGCACAAGAGTATTCGAGGAGGATCCTACTAAGTATACTGTTATACTCGCCCTACGTATATATAAACTATTTTTCATATCACTTGGAGCAGGTTGGAGATCAGGCTGGTTACTACTAGCTTGCAGTTGTAGGAGCTGTTCAGGATTATGGTCGCTGCTATTTTTACATTCTTTTGGGTACTTGCAGTTTTCCCTTTCAGTTGTAGTAAATTTTCTTGACATTACATATGTGTATTTGGTTTTTCTTTTATACTTCAGTTCTAAGTTGGAGTTGGTTGGTGTCTATCTTATCTCTCTCTTCCGCATATGTTCTCTTAGAGGGTAATGCCTCCCATTTGTGTGTTTATTATACCCTTGGTGCTAGTTGCCAACCCGGGGCCTACTAGTGGCAGGACTCAGGGGTCATTATCTCCCTTCTCACATTACCGGCCCATGAGGGGTACACTTTGTGGGGAGGGGGTCATGACTGAGTGGTATCAGAGGTCTGGTTGAGAGATATGATGGAGTTTGGTGTTAGGCACAGGTGAGGTTTCATGGTTTGGAAGGGAAACGGTGTCGTTCATGTTTAGAAAGTGAGGTAAACACTGGAGACCGACTGAGACATAGGCGTTTAGGTCCCCCTATGATCTTATGTACGGACCATTAAGTTTACAATGGCTACTAAACAAGGTGATAATAGTTGCATGGTAGAGACCTTGGAAAGGATAATTCATCATTCTTCTTTGTTCCTATGTTTGAATGGGTATACCTTGGGATAGGTTAACCTAAAACTAATAAAATAAATCAATTAATTAATTAATGTTGAGTCTTCCATATTACAGGCTTAGGAGCTCTAAGTTTTTGTTGTTTTACAGGTATTTCTCCAGGTTGACATCGTTGTCAGGTTTGTGCCGAAAATGTCTAGCAGGCTGTTCTAGAAAATCGCCACAGGGTAGAGGTTGATGATGAAGACACTTGGAGGAAGAAAATCTGAGAGTTTCAACACCAGAGTCTGCAGAAGTATGAGGGCTCCGTTTTAGATGCAGTCACAGAAGACTAGTTTGAGGAGGTCGAGATAGGCATCAGTTCAATCCGTGCTGGGAAAGAGCACTAGGTGTCCTTGGTTGTAATGATGTTGCGTAGAGCAGCAAGGCAGTGGTGGTTGTTGTCCATTGGGGATTGTGAGGAGTTAACGATCTCATGGGAGGAGTTCTGAGACAAGTTTAGTGTCAAGTTCCTTTCTTCGACTACGAAGGTGTCTAGTCACTAGGAGCTTCTTACCCTTTAACAGGGGATCTCTACTGTTTGATCATTTGGAATTAGTTTCAGGAACCTTTTACGATATGCTTCAGACCTCTTACCAGATGAGGAGGCCACAAAAAGGCATTTTGAGGAGGCTTTGCATCTAGAGATCCAGCGCCAGGTCACTCCATTTATGTTGAAGACATATCTTGAGGTACTGGGGAGGGAAGAGGTTGTTGAGAGGACTTTGGCCAAGACTGGATCATCACAAGAAGGGGATCGTCATGATCCGTCATGAAGCAAGGTTGTGGTCTGGGGTTTCTGGTTTTCAGGGCAGAAGAGTTTACGTTTACCTGGGGGTAGGTCCCAACACTTCACATCTTGTTTCTCCAGAGGCAGAAACTCTCAGGACTATGCCAAGGGATCAGGCGCTTGTTTTTCTTGTGGTGTTCATGTTCATCCGGAGCAAGAGTACACGACCTTTCAGAGCGGTCATCGTGCACCAGGTGTTACGCTTCAGCTTCCTCCACTGAGGTAGTTCCAGTCGATGTAGCAGCAGCCAGTTGCACCAGCTTTAGATCACCAGAGGGTAGATGAGGCAGGCAGAGGACAGCTCCATGATTCTCCCCATCCTCAGAGAGTAGAGCGTGGCTGTGGTGGGGGTCGTCATTAGGGTCAGAGAGGTCGTGGAGGAGGTTTTGGTCTGCTTCATGTTCTAGCGTTGCCGGCTCCAGATGAGCCAGATGTTGTTCAAGTTACCCTTTGCTTGTTTTCTACCTTGGTGTATTCCTTATTTGATTCATGAGTGACACACTCCTTAATATCATCTACCCTTGTCCATGCTTTGGGACTTGAGGTAGAGAGGCTTCCAGTGCCCTTGGTGTTGACTATGCCAGTTGGAGGTCGAGCTGACTTGTATGAAGTATGTAGAGATTTAGAGCTAGTGTTGGGGCAACACCACTCTTGGGTAGATTTCCTATGTTTACGCATACAACCATATGATGTCATCCTCAGAATGGATTGGTTGTATTCAGTGTAGGCTATCGTGGATTGCTTCAAGAAGAAGGTCATTTTCCTTGTTACGGATGCAGTGCAAGTGGTGTTTTTTGGTGAGTAAGATCCTCAGATTGGTTATAGGCGCGTTCCATTATTGTCGTCTATAGTGGCTTAGATGATGCTGAGTTCTTCAGAGGTTCGATAGTTGGCATTTCTTAGGGTTATAGAGGAGTACCCTAATGTCTTCCGAGAGAAGGTTGTAGCATTACCCCCCTTGATGAGAGATCGAGTTTGGGATCGACCTACATCTAGGAGGGTCTCCAATATCAATGTCTCTATATAGTATGGCCCCTTCAGAGTTACTATAACTACTTATACAGCTTTATGGTCTGTTTCAGTGCGGTTTTGTTCGACCAATTGTGTCACCATGGGGAGTAGGAGTTCTGTTCGTGAAGAAGGCCGATGGTAGTTTGTGGTTGTGTATCGATTATCGTCGCTTAAACAAAGTGAAAATAAATAATCGTTGTCCTCTTCCATAGATCGATGATTTATTCAATCAAATAAAGGGTGCAAGTTGGTTCTCAAAGATCATCTTGCGGTCAGGATATCATCAGATGCATGTGAAGGATGAGGATATCCTGAAAACTGCTTTCTGTTGTCATCATGGGCATTATGAGTTCATTGTAATGCCATTTGGCATGACGAATGCTCCAGTTTTATTCATGGGGTTGATGAATGTTGTGTTCTGTGAGTTCCTAGACAAGTTCTTGGTAGATTTCATCGATGACATCTATGTGCACTCTACATTTGAAGTGGAGCATGCAGAGCATCTATGAGCCATTTTGGGAGTTATTCATCGACATCAGCTGTTTGGAAGGTTTTCAAAGAGTGATTTTTGGGCTCGAGAGGTCCTTTTCTTGGGGCATGTTGTGTCCCAACATGGAGTGGTTATGGATACATCGAAGATAGAAGAATTTGTGTCTTGGGAATCCCCCTAGACAATTTCAGAGGTGCGAAGTTTCCTTGGACTCGTAGGCTACTACAGGAGGTTCGTAGCCATTTTATCCCGAGTTGAAACTCCTCTAACATCTTTGACCAGGAAAGATCAGGATTTCATATGGATTGATCAGTGTCAGGTAGCTTTCGAGTATCTAAAAGGGAATTTAGTAAGTACTCTAGTCCTTTGTCTTCCAGCTGAGGGAGTTCAGTTTGATGTTTTCTGCGATGCTTCACATCTGGGGTTAGGTTGTGTTCTCATGCAGTAGAGATCAGTTTTTTCTTATGGGTCTCAGTAGTTACGTCCCCATGAACGCAAATATGCCACCCATGAACTTGATTGGAAGTCGTCGTGTTTTCTCTGAAGTTGTGAAGACATTACCTTATTGGTGAGTGCTTTGTGGTTTTCACCGATCATAAGAGTTTGAGGTATGTTTTCTCCCAGTGTGACTTGAAATTATGACAGCGTTGGTGGATGGAGTTATTACAGGAATACGACTTCGAAATATCTTACACAGCGGGAAAAGGGAATGTTGTAGCTGATGTTCTGAGCCTAAAGTCACATAGTGATGTTGTGCATGAATCTGGTGATTCCTAGAGAGTAATGTAAGAACTGTTAGCATTGCATCTTGATATTGGAGAAGTTGGGGGTAGAGGTTGTCTTTTTCAGATAACAGTACAGTCATCCCTAATGAAGAAGGTAGAAGAGACCCAGTTAGGAGATCTTGAGGTGGAGGTATGGAGAGACCGATTTGTTTGTGGTAAGGCCCATGATGGTTGGTCGGAGGAAAAACAACACCGAGTGTTGTATCACGGGAGGCTTCTTTTTCTCCTGGAAATTCGCGAGATGGTTCTCAAGTAGTTCCATAGTTTTCACTCAGCGGTTCATCCTAGCATGAAAAAAGATGTACTAATCCTTGAGGTGTTAGTTTTGGTGGCCAAGGGTGAAGTGTGTGGTTGCGGAGTTCGTGTCTCGATGTTTAGTCTGCCAAAAGGTGAAGGTCGAAAACAGTGTTCCAGGTGGTCTTCTTTAGCCATTAGAGATTCCTCAGTGGAAGTGGGAGGACATCTCAATGGACTTTATTACAGGTTTACCTCGAGCTTTGGGAGGAAATGATGCTATTTGGGTGGTAGTGGATCGTTTAACAAAATCTTCCCACTTCATAGTGATCAGGGAGTTGAGCTCAGTGGAAGTTTTGTTGAGGCAGTATCTAGAGGAGGTGGTGAGACTTCATGGAGTCCCTAGGATGATCATTTCTGATCGATATCCTCGTTTTATCTCCAGGGTGTAGAGAGTTCTCCAACATTCTTTTGGTTTTCAACTATTCCTTAGCACTGGTTTTTCATCCCCAAACGGATGGTCAGACAGAGTGAACTATCCTGACTCTTGGAGACATGTTACGCTATTGTGTTCTCGATTTTGGAGGCTCATGGATGAGTCACTTACCCTTGGTGGAGTTCACTTACAACAATAGTTTTCACTCCACCATTGATATGGCATCGTTTGAAGCCTTGTATGGCTTTTCATGCCGTTCTCCATTGTGCTAGACTAGGGTCGAAGAGTCGGCAATTCTCATACCGGAACTAGTGCAGAATACAACAGATATGGTTCAAGTGATTCGTGAGAGGATAAAGACAGTGCAGGATCGTCAGAAAGTGTATGCCAATCAAATAAGGATACCCTTAGAGTTTAATGTTCGGGATAATGTGTTTCTGAAGGTGACTCCCCATCGTGGGGAGTGAAGGTTTGGTCATGGATGTAAGCTTTCTCCCTGGTTGTTTGGGCCTTTCAAGGTGTTAGCTCGTGATGGAGTCGTAGCGTACCGAGTAGAACTTCCCCCTCAGATGAGTTGGATACATGATGTTTTCTATGTATCACAACGCCGTCGTTATCTTCATGATGGCTCTCACATCATAGATTGGGGAATGATCGATTTTGATGATGATGCAACCTTTGAGGAGAGACCTATGGAAATCCAAGACTGCAAGGAGAAGGTGTTGCGCGGGAATTATATCCCTTTAGTTCATGTCTTGTGGTGACATGGCGACTTGGAAGAGAGTACTTGGGAACGTGAGTCACAGATATGCGCTGAGTACCCAGAGTTTTTTGATATTTAAATCTTTTCAGGTTTTGATGTAACTTATGTGGTTGTGGAACATTCATGTTTATGAGATGGCACCCCTTGTTGCTTTGGTGGCTTTCTCTCTTTTGAGAGGTATCTCGATGGGTAGTTGTTCAGACCCTACATTATTTTCTATTTAAGTGGGTTTTGGATTCTCGAGGAAGAGAATGTTTTGAGAGCTATTTGATGTAATGGCCCAGACCTCTCTGGTCCATTCCTTTGTGAAAACGTGGTGCTGGAGGTGTCCTAGGAGGTCAAGGCGACTTGGGGGTGTCTTTGGGTGGACTTTTAAGTAATGCTAAAGGGAAATAGCTTTCGCACATTTGGTGCATGGGTTACCTAAACTGTGCGGCCAAACCGTGCATGTTGGTCTTGGAGGAAGTGGCTAACGTACGGTTAGTGCACGGGTTGTCTAACAGTGCGGACTAATCGTGTGATTGTTTGGCAAGGTAGAAGCTAACGCACGGTTAGCGCACGGTTTCTTAAACCATGCGGACTAACCCTGCGGGCACTTAAAGTTAGATCCTAAACTTGTGGATCTGAACTCGTTTTCCTCTAAATGGTTCATTTATGACTCTAAGAAGCCATTACACAGGATTACCCTTCCTTGGAGGTAGCAGAAGCTCTATCAAGCGTTTTGGTGGTGATCCAGAGGCTTTTCGTGGAGAATCGAAGCCAGTTTCTAGAGGTATGTGGTCGTTCTGGCTTGATTTCTTAGATCTACTTAGATCTACTCCTCCTCTTCTCTCTATTTCTTAGATCTACGCCTGTTATGGGTAGATCTAAGCGTGTGGATGTCGAAAATGATGATCTTTGGTCTTGGTTGTGTTAGGATAAGAGATATAAGGATGACTCGTGGAGAATCGACCCCGTTTCTTGGGCATTCTTCGACCATTGTGCTTTTCCTAAAAAACATTTGAGGTAGGGGATTCGTGGCTTCTCAAATTGTTTATGTGCAATCGTAGAGTTAGCATGATTTATCCCTTTGGATCACAATGAAATTGTCTTAATTAAATACTTGAACCAGATTAAAAGAATTGGTTTGATCACATGTTGTTGCTTTGTACGATGTTAATGGTTCACCTCTTGTTTTGCTAGATAGTGTGATATCTATGCCTTTCTTGTTAGTGTGTTGTTCTCAATGAAATTGATAAAAAACTTAAAGCCAGACATAATTGATAATTAATTGGATAAAGACAAAAAGGTGTGTAAACGAATATGGTTGTTGTTGTTGTGGTTGTTGATCCAAATTGATGTTAATCAAATTAATGCTGATGTATGTGATTAATTTAGTTGGTTGGTAAACCTAAAAACTATTGGTGCTTGTTGTTTGAAGGCTAGATGCCTTGTTAAAGGGCCAATAGCCCAAATTGATGTGATGTTTATTTTTCCTACTGCTTGTGATGTGATGTGATCCTAGATAGGTGTTGTGAAATGTGGGGGCATGGAGGACTTGTGGTTGTGGCAGCGGATGATGCCTAGAGTAGCGAGATGCATTGGTTTATGCATGTCGGTGTCAGGGAGGACACCAGGGATAATTGAATGGGATGGATGTGATTGTTTAATGTTTGGTGCTTTGTTTAGTTGTTTACCTGCTTTACTTGTCCCCACTACTCAAGGCAGATGTTCTTGCTTTCTCATCTTCTGAAAGAGGTTAAGACATGAGGGGTATGCCACATGCTTTCCGCGTTTAGCCTCTCAAGGGAGAATGGGTCTACACTCTTAATATAGGTGACAAAGACTCAACGGTAAGTAAATCTACTCACCGTGTTGAGACCCCTTGAGTTTAGTAGCATAGGATGATTTTCTAGTATGCCTGGGAATATGGGAAATTAATTTTTTAATGAATGTTTGAATAAATGATGTTAACCCATGGGGTTGGAGTTGTTGAAATGTAATGATGAGTTTGAGAACTTTTGAAGGGACAATGGTTTTTGGATGTGATGTTAATGTAATTAAATGTGAAATTTTCCATGGTTAATTAATGTTTGAAGAATTAATTAATGTGCAGTGGAATTGATAAAAAATGGAATGAAGTAATCTAATAATGCCATTAAATGATTGTGTGCTTATAGGATACCTAGTCTTAGAAGTGGCAGCCCGGATTCCGAGAGATGTTAGCTGCAGTTGTGTCTAAGACTAGGTTATGACCGTAGTGTGGTTGTGAGTTATAATATATTCTATACTTTTTGTCTTTCTATACGCTTCTCCACCCTATCAGTAAGGGGAGGTAGCACCGTGGGGATTCTGTGCCCTGGGGGGTGTTTTCCCCAACATTCAGGTGGGAGGATGAATGACTGACTACCCCCTTTAACCCCTCTCTCTTCTCTTGGTAGATACTAGTTCCATTAGGCACAGTGGTTAGTTTTCCCTATATATTTTTGTGGAGGGATGTAATGGATTGTGGTTATTCACACACATATATTCTGGATATAGTATCCTATGGACTACTATAGGTGTGACATCTATAGGTTGTTATGGGTTGAGGATCCTTACTCGGTGTATGGGTTGTAATGGCTTGAGGTATAATACCTGACGTATGATACAAGTTATGCGAGCTGTGGTGGCTCCCGAAAACTGCCTGGTTACTTTTGGTTGTGAGGATGGTGTGGTGCTTCACCCAGGTGTCTGCGGGCAAGCCTTTGTCGAGCACGTGGGGCAGATTGTGGAGCTTAGCCTAGGTGTATATGGGCAAGCCTTTGGAGAGAGATGCACAAGATATATGTCGTTGGGGAAAAGCGGCAAACCAGTGGGGAAGTAGTAGCAGGGTACCCTTGATATTCATTATTATATGATATATTCTTGTATGTGTTACTTGGTGAGAGTATCCATGGTGAGGTTGGGAACATAGTAAACCTGTTTAGGTGACGAGGTAGTTTCACTGGTTGTTCACTGTACTTTAGCATGCTTTCATTACTTTGGCACGAGAGTCTTCAGGGAGGATCCTACTGAGTATACTATTATACTCACCCTATGTGTATATAAACTGTTTTTTAAGTCACTTGGAGTAGGTTGAAGATCAGTCTGGTTACTATTAGCTTGCGGTTTCAGGAGTTCTTCGGGCTTGTGGTCGCTGCTGTTTTTCCTTTCTTTTGGGTACTTGCAGTTTTCCCTTTCATTTGAAGTATTTGTTCATGAAATTACATATGTGCATTTAGTTTTTCTTTTATACTTCAGTTCTGAGTTGGAGTTGGTTGGTGACTATCTTATCTCTCTCTTCCGCATACATTCCCTTAGAGGGTAATTCCTCTTATTTGTGTGTTCATTATACCCTCGGTGCTAGTCGCCAACCCAGGGCCTACTATAGGTGAGACTCGGGGGGTCATTATCTCCCTTCTCACATTGTCAGCCTAGGAGTGGTACACTTTGTGGGGAGGGGTCGTGACACATCCCTTACTAGTGGTAAACAAGATAATTCGAGAAGAAAAATTTTAGGAAACATGACAAAAACTGAAAGGAGGTCTCCAACTAAATATTCCCAATCCATATCAAAAAAAACAATGATATCAATTTCCTTATCTGTGGATAAATAGTTCCATATATGCTCTACCTTAGTTCCCATTCTCCATGAAAGACTCATCAAACCCTATCAGGTGTAGTGAATGAGACCCATTGAAGATAAAAATAAATCATATATTTATTATAAATGAGCCAATCCCTCCTAAAAATGAATTCAAGCGGTTTCATGTTATTAATAAAAAAAATCCATGTAATCCCCATAAATTATAGAAATAAAACACAAGTGGAACTACAGAGACCCTGATCTCTCTGAATACTAAGTGGTGTATTGATATCCATCATATAACAAAAAAGATATGTATGTATATTAAGAAAATTAAAAATACTATTGATAAAAATGAATGAGATATACTAGTATCAAATCAAATCATCACTAATAAAGATTTTTTAGTGATGGTACTTCTCATGATCATTGGAACAGTATCTTCTACATTTAGAGACTCTTCTACTACATGACGAAGCTTCATTCTAAATTCATGTGGCTAGAACATCTTTGTCCTTAGACCATCTGATTAGAACACAGTTTTAAATGGTATTGATGATTCTATTCAACTATATCAGGTATAGTGGACATAGAGAAACTTTTTTTAGGTGACCCGAGCATCCATAGAAGCCCCAATACTTGGTTTCATCATTACAAACCCACTTAGAATTCCCTGGATTGTCAAATTGGTAACAAATAAAAGGGCCTATAGGACCCACTGAAGGAGGTGTAGAAAGATCCGACTATCAAGAAACACCATGAGAATCATCATTCTCTATCTATATATTAGTGTAATGTACACTTCCACTAGGAGTGTTAGAAACTCCATATCACACTGACTTTCTAGACATGTCCATATCAACCATCAAAGCACTAACCATCACATCATCATAAGAGGGAATCTCTAGTATGAATCCTAGAGATAGATTATCAAATCGCAATACCAAATCAATAAATTGATCCTTCATCTTCCCATTTGATAATATATGAATTCAAAACTACACAGAATTAGAAGAAAGGTTTTCATATTATGTCACAGTATTGATAGCCTTCTTGATTTTGAAAAACTCAGTGTCCATGGACAATAACATTGACCCTAGATAGAAATAGTTGGTGAAAATAAACTTTAATCCTTTCCACTAGAATCACTTGTGATTATTTTCCATCGTCAACATATCCTACCCTCACATACTTGGTCCTTCCAACATAAAGGTAGGACACGTCACCTTGACTTATTCAGGTGTCACTAATAACCCAAACAATGGCTTTATTACGTAAAAATAATATCCCATAACTTCACTTCTAAAAATGGGCCAAATATCACTCATGCAATGTCTCTTTCATACCTCTCGCAACACTATTCTCCAAAAATACATCTGATGAAATTTCATAAAATTAATGAATCATTACTACTAAATAGGATAAATATTGGTCAATATTTTTTAAATAGTGATCAAATGAAATTATTATCAATTATTCCTTTCACAATAATGATTAAAAATTATATGTGGACTATTTCCCTTTGTCAACATGCATGTGAGGTCAAAAAAAATCCAGATCGATTAGATGAAACTGTTTAAGCATATCATAGATACATGAAAATCCATAAACTAAGGAAAAAAAACTAAAAATAGATCCATTTAAAGTTCTAATGTTGGTAAAATCCATATATCAATAAATTTTTTTTAAAGTAATCAAAAAGAAAATTCAACCTACCAAAAATTTATCAAATGAGGAAACTTGTTTTGTGACCCATATAATTTGAAACTATATTTAGATCCCAGCCCTTATAGGTCTGATGAGTTACCACTACCATAGATAATTTTTTATTCTTCGTCATATTGTATTCCTTTTTGATGTTGGGAGGAGGGACTCAGGGAGACGACAACAATGGAATTGGTGGGAAACAACACAAGTGGTTGATGATGATAGTTTCAACACGAGTGACATATAAAGAAGAATTCATGAATGTGGTAGGTGGTGGGACTCAAGAGAGGTTTAGGTGATGGAATGGGTGGATGGTGAAAATGGAACTGATGGTGCATGTGTTGAAGGAAGCAGTAGTGGGGGAGGTGGAGGGTGAGGCATCAACAATGTCAATGAAGTTGCAAGTAGAAGGTGGTCTGAGGCATCGATTGATGGTAGTGTAAAAATACCCATGATAGAATGAGATTTGGAGTAGGTTGTTAGAGTGATGGGAAATTGAGTATTACTGTTAGGGTTGGATTGGGTGGATTTATGGAAATGTATTAGTAGGTGGATGTGTCTATAGGGTCGGGTCATGGACTAAACTTGCCAAACCGAGACCTGAACAAGCTCATGTACAATTCAACCCAACCCAACCCAACCCATCAATATTATTCATGTGACCTCACCCATCCTAACATAAATCAGTTAGGTTAATAAGATTCAATTATGTTGGGTCTGGTATGGACACCCATATTAAACGGTTATAAAACTACTTTTTAGAAAAATAAATCTTATTATTCAAAAATATGAATTTATTCTTATCTCTTATCAATATTACACAGAATAATAATGTTAAATAGTTCATTTATTATAAAAAATATAAATTTAATTAAAATAATTCATCAAAATTAGTTCTTTTAATTCATCAAGATAAAACATGTTTGAGTATAGAAAATAATATAGTTTTTAGAAAAATAATTTCTAAATTTTCAAATAGTTATTAAATTAATTTATAATTAATTAATTGCAATGGAATTAATTTTATAATGAAATATAATATTATTTTCATGAAATTAAATCTAAACATGGTATTTCATGTGATATAAGACAAACATTGTGCTTTATTTATTGCAAGATAAAATTTGTGTTGTGTGTAGCGCAAGTTCAAATTGGTATTCTGTATAATAAAAGTGCAACATAGGGTAACATATAATGAAATACATCAAAGAAAATTAATATATTTAAAAAATAATAATTAATAAAATCATGGGGTTTTATAGAAATATGTCATGGTGAGTTAATGGTGGAGGCTGAAAACTAGAGAAGAGATTATAGTGTCACTACATATCCCATTGGAATTGAAATCAACAAATACATAGTTTTGTAATTCTGACAGGTAGGAGGATAACTCTAGATGAGTGATGTCTTATCTGGTGATTATATAGATCCGTATCTTACTTGTAATATGATGCATCTTATTTTTAACACATATGGAAGTTATACAATTTAACAATGTGTGTTGAGTATGTTGGTTTGGTTCATCCCATATTTATTATATAAGGCATCCAATGTTTATCACACATGGTAAGGCTATTATTTAACATCATGTTATGAGGATGTTGTTTTTTTATATCATCTAATATTATAAATATGAGTCATTTACTTTCTGTTAGGGGAAAGAATTAAGTATATCATCGGTTGATAAGGATGTTTGTGGGGCTTACCCCTAGATATTCTCTTTCTCCCTTCCACATTCTAGGTTATGGCTGCATTATGATTCTCTTTTGATTTAGAGAATCTGATTATGACTTTAAATCAATGAGGATTCCCATAGGGTATTTTTTGGGTGATTTTACTGTAGGTAATGGGTTAATTTTTGTTCAATTTATGTTTGGGAGCTATGATAGGTGGTCTATGTGTCACTATTTATCCAATATGAATGAGAATTAAGCCACACATATTGTTAGAATGTGGAAATTTAGGAGACCTATGTGGTAAAGGTGGGGTTATATCTGGATACGACATAATAAAAAAAGATTTTTGGTTATTAGTTTGAGGAAACCATAGGGATATAGGAAATCATATGAATGAGGGGACACAAGGAGTTTGGCTGAAATAGTTAAAAATTCATAATTCTAAAACCATAAGGTGTACATGTTCTATTAGGATTCCATGGTGGTGTGAAAGAGTCAAAACCCAACTTTATGGATCCAATGGGGATATATTATAGGCAAAATTATAAAATGTTTTCCAAATAGTTTAAGATCATGTGGTTTGGAGCAGTTGAATTTCGAAAATAGTTCAAAAAATGATGTTTGGACTAGGGGAATGTTTATTGAAGGATAATTTTGTTAATATAAAGAGGTAAAACCCAACATGAAAACATGGAGATGCATTCCCACATGACACATAAATACCAATAAAATTCACTTAGTTTAAGTTAGTAATTCTTTGAATATAAGTAGGGTTATAGAGCCAATTGATAGAGACCATAATTTCTTCTCCCCCAAAGAGTACTTGGTGAATTGGTGGTTGGTCCTAAAGGTAGGGAGTTTTGCAATCACTACAAATCCATTGTGAATGGGAATCAAGAAAAACATAAGTCTAGATAATGTAATGGTTGAATTTCATTGCCGATAATATGGGTATATCCTCTCTAATATGGGAATTGTTGAATCCCATGTTTTCCATTGGCAATCCCATGTTTCTGACATGGGTTAAGGTTATATTTCTCATCATGTGTTGATAATGTTTTATCATATGGTCATAAAATATTTATCTATTAAAGAATACCTATTTTATATGAGGTAGGGTTAAAATTTAATGTCATGTTCTAAGGATTTTGAGATCTATAGTTTGTTGTTACAAATCTAAGACTTTGTTGGTTGTAAAAAGTTTAATATCATAATGAATTTTCCAAATGGGTTTTTGTTAGTTTATGGATGTAGATCATGGACCTAGATTCCAATTGTTTATGGTAATGTTGATTGGACAATTTTTTATGAAAATTACAGACGTGTATATTAAATAATGGCTACTTTAGATTAAGGGAATAAAGATTTGATTGTGGTTTCTATAGTTTAAGGTTTTGTGACTCTGACAAAAATGTCCATGTGAAGTACTGATTTAAGAACACAGAATAGGTGGGATATATTTTATGAAATCCATAAATGATGTTTAAGGAGTATAATTGTATATAAGGTACCTTATGGATAATTTAACATCTTTTACATTTCAGAACAAATATTTAGGGGTTTTACTATGTATCATCAGGGTTCTTAGAGATTATTCCATGTCACCCTAGTAGAAGAAGTAGAGGCTGTAAAACCCCAAGATTTTTGGTATTATTTTTTGAAGGAAAATAAATTTCATTATACAGAATAAAAATTTTATCATTCATTATACATAATTCTAATTTAAGGTTTATTTACAAGAAAAAATTTGTTGTTTTCCTTTACACATGACACTGTATTTTAACAAAACCAAAATATATTGTTAATATTATTCAAACAAGATGGTTATAAACTAGAATTTAAAAATATAGAAATGAATAGTAATAATTTTTTAAAAAATATTAATTAAAATGTTTTCATATATTTAAAATATATTGATAAAAAGTACTTAATTTGTTCTTAAAGACTTTATATGACTCAAAATACAGTTTTATCCAAAAAAACATTTTCTATATTTGTTTAGAAACAGTAATAAAATAAAATTATTAATATATTTGAAAAATAGTTAGATAAAATAAACATAAATTCTAAAACCATAATATCAACATTAGGTCTGGGAATTTTTTTGGAAATTTTCAGAAAAGGAAATTTTCTAATGAATACTGAAATAATAAAGAATACTAATTGAAAACAATAATTTTTTCTATTTTTTTATAAATATAAAATATATATATATATATATATAATAGATTATAATATAAAATTAGTTAAATTAAATATATATTAATCTAATTTATATAACTTGAATCAATTCCATTTTGAAATTTGATATAAAATATATTTAAACATTTGAACATTTTTTGTTTGAAAACCAACTTTCTCATTGTGTCTGCAAGAATTATTTTAAATAAAATTTTATAATAATGTGAATGGAAAATGGAAAAATGGATTCACTATTTTGAATAATAATTATTTATATTATCTAATAATTTTTTTTATTTTGTTCATGAATATCAATAGTGAATGTATAAATTATAATTTCTGTTGTTAAGGTGAAAATGGGTTTTTGTGGAGGATAAACTAAAAAGGTAAAGGTTAAAAGGACCAATAAACATGTAAAAAATAATATTTTATGAAAATATTTTGATCCTATAATGTATAAGGATCTATAAGTCTCTTTTTTTATCATTTTGAAATGTAATAAACATGTGTACACTATTTACTATTAAAAAATTAGAAGTGTGCCACTCAACTCACTTATAAAAGGCCCCACCTCTCCTGTCACACTGAAACCTAAAAACACATTATTATTAGACAATACATGACTGAATAATATCCCAAAATCCATAATATCACCCTAAAATCCATAATTTTGGATGAAATACATTCTATGAAGGCATTAATACAAACATAATAAGGTTACCCGAAGAAGATGTAATGTTCTTCGTCTAGCATTTTATTTTACTCCATCCTCTACCACATTAAATTAATATTAAAAATGATGATATGATAAAAAATTATAATAAATATAAAGAGATATTTTTATGTAATGGGAATGAACTACAACCATCTACACTTCCATCAAATGGAATAAAAAATCACCATCCATGTGTATAGTGGATTATCACCTAGCGAATCGATGTCCTTCATTTTTTCATTACCACCTATCATGATTGGGTATGAGAATTGATAAAAATTATATATATGAAATTTATAACATATTTATAACTATAGAGACATTGTATCATATATTCCTTTTCACACTCCATTCCATAGTGGATAAGACAACACAACTTGTGCGTATGGAGGACTACAACCTTGTGAAGTGTTGTTATTCATTTTGGACAAAACATTTACATGGAAGATAAGAATTATAAATATATGTAATTTATATTACATAATTATTGTATAAATTATATATTTATAATTATTATAATATAATTTATCATTTTATTTCATACTATTCCACTCACTGGATGATGAAAACGTCCTTCGTGAATATGTGGACTACTGCCTTCATGTATCCATGAGACTCTCTATTTTCATCACCACATCCTAGAGATGATAAGTATAAGTATATTTAAATAAATAATATTATATTATCATAAATTATGAAATATAATATATTAATTACGTTCTATCCATAATGATCTTTGAAAAATGAAAATGTTACTCAAGAATTTGAATGACCCACCATCTCCAAGATTGTAACAAACTTCATTTCTAAAATCCGTCTTTCAGGATTAGTCATATAATTAATATTGATGAATAAATTTTATAATTATTTCATGATTATTGTTATAGATATGATAGAACCATGATAAATTTATGAATAAAAAAATAAAAAATCAAAGCATATAGGAAGAACAACTGAGTTATTACCCAAAATGAACTTTTAACAGTGGAATTGTTAATAAAAAGGTACTAAATGGTCAAAAAAATAATATATGATATGATATATATAAATATGGATCTATATTAGATTTATAATAAACATATATTTATTTTACATGAGGTTTGAACATCTACGAAGGAAGTCAATATATATGTTAAGGTATTTCTAATCTCTCTTTGATTACATGTAGCCATACAAATTCTCCACTTGTTTCGTTTATGTGGTGTGTATAATTACATTTTAAAATATTAAATCTTGAATCTAATATTTTTGATGATTTTTTTCATCTGATGTTATGATTTATTATGTATTATGATTCAAAAGAGAACTAAATTGGTAGCATATTTTTGTCTCACTTTTTTACTTTTGTGAGACACATGTCATATTCATCAACAATTTTTTTTAAGTTGTGTGAATAATACCCATTAATTTATTTTATGATTATTCAAATAAAATTTATTTGTATTTATATATCCATTTTAGTACCTCTGATTCAATATTATTATAGTTAAAATGGTACCAAATTGGTTGTGTATTTCTGTCTCAATTGACCTTGATATATATATTATGTTACACACCATAGTTATTTTTTGAGGTGCATATACATCCAAATTCAAATATATTATCATTTATTGTTTTTTTCTCATGATAATTTATATTTCATAAAATTTAATCATTAATGGGGATTATTATTCAATGCCACTAATGTGGAAAGTGTTTTAAGTTACAATCTCATCGTTTATCGGGACTGTTTATGATTATGTTCCCAATAATAAAATATTGTGATTTATATCACTAAAATATCATGTATTTTATTATCCTATAGATATGTCATGATAATACATATTTTCTCTTCATTTTACTAACATTATGTTTTCACGAGTTAAAAATAACGTCGTTAAGAAAAATCAACTTTTTATTTGAAAACAACTTTTCCTTCCAAAACAATGTTTTTTAAAAATGGTTCCAAAAATATTTTTAAGATTAATCAAATGGATTGTTAAATTAATTATTAAAAATGTTTAAAATTTCTACAAAATATTGTTAAAGGAATCATAATGTCATTTTCATAACATCCCTCCTTTTACTTTTACTGAAAATGTGAATATATTTTTTATTTTTAACATCCATGATATGAATAGTATTTCTCACTATCAGTACTACTCAATTATTTCAAGATTATGTTAAATGTTTTAAAGGTTATTTATAATTGATATAACTTTCATAAAATTTATTTATTTTTTAATTATATTTTCAATAAAATTTTATTTTCATTAATAAATTCTCAATGTGATATTTAAAAAATAATTTGGGATCTAAGATGAAATAATTCATTATAACTTATCATTTTATGGGGAAATGTACCAAGGATATCGTTATAATTATTTTCATTAATGTTTTATGAGGAATATATTATTTGGAAACTCATTTCTCTAACACTGGTTATACCATGATATAATTATTATGAAACCCTATTCATTTTCCCAAGCTTATGCTATGATAATATAATTTGATAGTTATGAAACATACCTCTTTCCCACAAGTTTATATATGATGAAATGTTTATGAAACTCACTTAATTAATTCATTTTTTATATTATGAATGCTTTATGATCCTATGACACACATATGTATGAATTTTATTATTATACAGGTTGGACTTATATCTCAGTCCAGTGCATTTAGTAATGACTAATGTTATATGAGCTTAATGGTATATGGGATGTTATCCCAAACCCAAATGAGGGTAAATGAGAAGTTATCCTAACCAAAATAGTCATTATAACAGAGGTCATTTGAATCCTAAAGAATATATAATGATAGTTATCCCAAGATTAAAATTTTATGAATATCCATGGGGAATCTTTGACAGAGTATTTTCTATAAGTAGGTTTATGTCGTAAGTTTATGTCTTACCCCAATTTTAACATATCATGGATCATGTTATTTAATTACCTTATAATTTATGCCATTTTAACAAAAAAAATTGTTATTACATGTCAAAGGATTATGATTTTTGATATTTTGGAAATTATTTTTAAATGTTATTCTCATATAACCATACACTTTTAATCATGTAATGAGTACATATATCCCTTTTTTACCCTTAATAAGAATATAATCTCACCCTTTATTATGTTTCCTTTATCTAGTCTAAAAATAATGGTTTTATTTAGATGAACTAATGGGGAATATCTTTATTAGATTTATTAAATATCATTCATTAATTAAGAAAATTTAATACCACGATTCAAAATTCACCTACCAATTATGGTCCTATGTCATTTTTTATGTAATGTCATAAATATTCATCTAAAAATATGTAAAATCCATGTATGTGAATCATCAGTCACCATAGTGGGTATTAGTGTAATGGTTTATTCAAATTTTGGAAACTATAATGAGGACAAATTAGTGAGATCCATATGAATATTTATAAGGATATTAATATGGTTATCTCTTGGGATATTTATATTTATGATCCAATGTGTGGGAAAATTTCCATGAATTTTGGTAAATGATAGAAGACGTGGTTTCCATGAAATTACAACCCTTTATAGATACTATAAGTAGATTTGGATTTGGAAAAAATCTATCTAGGGGTAATAACATTGAAAATGGTTAATTGAGATCGATTCAATCCTCACATGGTGCATGAAAATGGGACTTGTCAGAAACCTAGTTTTACACTCCCGATGGATATGATTTTGAAGGTCACAAAATAGTTATGAACCATAATGAATTATTTAATTAGATGATGGATATATGTTAAATAGGATAAACCTAATTTATTTTATATTAAAACGATAGTGACATGATTTAGACATATTAAAAATTATATTTCATGAGAATATGGTTCCCCACTCTGATTAGTGTTTATCAGAGAATGATATTTATTCTAAATAATGGATATAAGCTAAATAAATCATGTTAATAATGAATTTTATGGAGAATCAAATGATTTTCTACCTTAGTAATGGAATTAAATGAGAGATGGAATAAAAATTCCATTCACTATACACATACAAAATTATTTTGTCGGTCTTACAAATGATAAAAAGTGGGAACAATGCAACTCACACCTTCTTTGAGTGGGTGTTATAATATATTTTCTACTATGAAATGGATCGGCACCACTGTAAAGATATTTTCCATACTCAAATGATCAGATCATGAGAATGCCATTTTGGATATCTACCACTTTGAAGGTGAAGTATATAAATGGTGGTATCTTATCAGGAATATGTAGAAAAATTATGAAATTAAATATATGTAATGGGTTGAGTTCAAGATGTTATTCATCAAAAATTATATTCATCATATTTTTTATCTTAAGAAGGATAAATATTTCATTGATCTAAATAAAGAGGATGATAAATCAATTATTATGTATGGGTAAATTTTACCAGACATGTGTGGTAAATTTTGGGTATTATCAGCAAACCTGAATGAAAATTTTATTGTCTATACATTGGATTAAAACCAATTCTCAGAAAGGAATTATCCATAAGATACATCAATATCTATAAATAGATTATTCTATGTTTTATCAAGGTATAAATGGATGTTCAAGTAATTTAGCAATCAATTTTTTTTGATAGGATGATAAAAATGGAATTCAAATGAAAATAGAAAACCCATTAAGAGAAAAATATGATTTTTCCTTTATTATGAATCTAAGAAAAGAATATAGAAGAACTTTTCTTAAGAAAATAGTGAATTTTTTATTCATGGAAGATAAGTTAATTGGGAAATTCAATTGAAAATTTTTGAGAAGAAGTAACTAATGATGAAAATAGAGACAAATATACATAGAATGAACCACCCATAATCTAGTGTTTCATGTGAAATACATTTGGGAAATAAAAATCAATGACCCAATCTGATTGCTAATACGGATGATAAACAATAATAACCTATGATTGCAAAGGAAAAAAGAGAAATATTATATAATAATAGTGGGTGAGGTGAATCTCAATAAATAGTTTGAACTTATCCTCTCGTCCTTACTTGTAAATTCATGGATAATTTTAAATGAATAAGACATATAAAAATCTTACTATGCATCCTTCAGTGAAAGTTCATGTCATTATCTCCCTATATCTGAATTTGGAATAATGAAATAACATTTGATATTCTATAAGTACAATGATAAACCATATATTCCAATGAATATTTTATAATATATGAGATTATATAAATAATAAAGCAGTAATTAGGTTTTACAAGTGTATATTTTACCATGTATGATTATATTAAGAGTTAAAGATACCTTCATGGTTTTATGAGTTAAAGGTTTATCATAAGAATCAATGTCATCATTACCCATTTTAATACTTTATGTGATGGGATTATTTCATGATTTATGATATTTTAAGAGACATTTATTGAAATGAAATCATTTTTATTTGTATTTAGTGAAAATTTTATTTGGGGGGAATCCATTTACACTTTGATAACATGTTATTAAAAGTTTTGGTATCATTTAGGGTTCATCTTATCTTAGATGTTGATATAGTTTTGGGTTATATTCAATCACTTTATAAAATTCATACACATCATTTATATCAGAGAATATTTCTCTTTGGATATATTTTCGACAATACAAATTAAAAAAATGTTATAGATTCATGGGGTAACACATTCTATTAGATGTTATCAAGATTCAGAGTATAACTTGATGTTATGGATAAGTATTCAGAATGATCTTTAAAAGGAATGAAAATTCAATACTTCATGACATCCATTGATAGATGGTTAGTATAAGTGAAAAATTCAAACCCTTGAGTATATGAAGAAATATTATTCTTTTTATTACAAAAGTTATTGGGATAAATACATAACTCTAGTTTAATGTCCATATGATAATAACATTAACTTGAGAAGTCAGTTGGATCATTATAAATCCCATTTTGGAAAGAAGTGTATTACTCCCATGCACTTTAATGAAGATACTGAAAGAATGATATTGGGACCTAAGAGAGATGATGAGAAGAGAGATAATGTCATATCCATTTGGTAACATGTAAAGACAACAAAAAATTGATAAATTTTCTTTGAATAGAATAATCAATATGATCTATAATTTTACATTACTGATATTGTATTCTTATGAGTATTCCATGGTAGAAAGAAGGAAAAACTAAGAACTAGGTATATTTGATCCTTGGAAGTAGTTGATTATATCAAAATAATAGGTTATTGTATGGAACTTATACCAAATATATATTAGGTTCAATATTTGTTTAATGTATTTTAGTATATACACAAACATTCGCATGTACTTAACTCAGAGGTCATACCACTGAAAGAAGATGTTTTTAATGAGGAATAACTAGTGTAGATTCAGGATCATGGAGGGAAAGTTCTATAAAAAAGGCCACTAAGTGATCAATATTTTGTGGTGAATCCACCAGTTCAAGGATATAATGTGGGAAATTAAAATTTATGAGGTAGAAGTATTATGATTTTTTTATCAGAGTGATGAATTACAAGGGTGAAATACATTTTAAAAGGGTAGAATGTAACACCACAATTTTTATGTATTATTATTTTTCAAATAAATATTATTTATTTGATATATTATGTTACATTCACTGTTATGTTAAGATTCGGTTACATGAAACACCACGTTAAACTTGTGTTACATGCCACATTTAGTAAGCTTATATTACAAATAAAACAGTGTTTTAACAAAACCATGATATATTATTACTATTAAAAATGACAATTATAATATATCCTATTAGCATAGATATATGAATAAAATAACTAATTTATAAATATTAGGAACAATTTTTTAGACCATGATAATATAATGATAAAAATGTTTATAATTATTTGATAAATTCTTAATATGTTTTGAAAAAACTATTATTTGAAAAAGTTTTTTTGAAGAGTAATTGAAATAAATATAGAGATGTTGAGAAAACTAAAATGATAATATGTATATAATTTTTTATATCAGCTATTAAATTTTTTATTAGCAATGTTTTTTGAGAATTTTTTGAAATGATAAATGTTCTTTTGTTAGGTAAAAAGTACTTATATTTTTGTGGAAAAGTCATTTTCATCTAAGATATTTATAAAGATAACATAAATTTTCAATATATATATAATAAATATTAGTTAAATTATATTTTTAATATATATTAATATATATCATTTCATTGGAATCAATTCCATATTGAAATTGGATATAAAAACATTGTGAAATTTTGAACATTTTCTCAATGAAATCCTATTTTCTCATCACAACTGTGGGAATAGTTTTAATTTAATATTTTACACATTAGTGAATTGGATTTGTAAAAATCAATTTCATATTATTTATAATAATAATTTATATTATCTAATATTTATGACATAATTTTTTACCAAAATGAATAGTGAAAGAGTAAAAATTAATTACTTTTTTGAAGGTAAAAATGGGCTTACCATGGGTTAAAAAAATTTATAATGGATAAGATGACATAAAAACTAGTCTAAAATATATTTTATGGAAATATGGATATGCTATATTTTATGAACCTCTATACTTATCTATTTTTTACACTTATTTCATGTGAAATATTTGGGTACCCCGTTGTCTTTTAAAATATTATAAGTGTTCCACTCACCTCGCTTAAAAAAGGAAAATCCCTCTCCTCTATTTATAAAAACTTTAACCCTTTCTAAGACAATAATTTCGAAAATAAAATCCCAAAATGTATTATAAAATCCTATAATCCTAATTTTGGTCAGATAGTAAACCTAGGAAGGATTTTGGGGAAAACCTAAGGTGGTTACCCAAAAAGGAGGTAACATTCTTCAACAAGTGTTTTTATTTTATTTCATCCTCAATATCCTTAAATTATGATTAATTATTGATGAAATAAAAACATAAGTAAAATAATTATAAATATTTTTTCATGTAATTTTAATTATATACAGCCTTCCCCACTTCTATCAAATGGGTTATTTATTCATCGTTTGTGTGTATGGAAAAATATCGCCTCATGAAGTGATGTCATTCGTTTTTACATTACCACTTTCCTTGTTATGTGTGATGATGAATATAAAGTATAAATATGATATTTATAAATTATTTATACCAATAGGGTTATTATATCATATATATCCTTTGTAATATCCATTCCATTGGGGATACAATATTGTCAGTTGTGTGTGTGATGGACTACCACACCATGAAGTGATGTGGTGTGTTTTTCACTAATGATTTACATGGAAGATAATATGGATAAATATATATGACATAAATGAAATAAAAAATTGTATTAATGAAAAAAGTTTCATTCTTAATAGATAATTTATCATATTATTTATTACATTTTCACTCAGTGAAAGAGGATAATGTCATTCGTGCATGTCCGGACTACCACCTTCACGAAGTGGTGTGACTATCTCTTTTCATCACCACATAACATGGATGAAATATATAAGTAAATTTAATTAAATAATATGATATTTTTATCATTATTTAATTATATAAAAGTAATTACATTTGACATATAATGATTATTAAATAATGGAAACATTACTCATGCATACATATGAACTACCTCTCTATGATAATATCATATTTCATTTATCAAAACAATATTTAATATATGGTATTAAATTTATAATTGATGTATACATATAATAATTATTTAATTATTATTATCCTTTAATTTATGGAACCATGATGAATTTTATAGGACCACAAATAACAAATCAAAACAATTCCATAAAAATAAAGTTATTGTTACCCGGCATGTTATTTTATGATTGGAATTGTTAGTAAAAGAGTATTAAATAGTAATAAGTGAATCATATATGATATTATTTTTATAAATATTCTTCTATAATATATTTATATAATACATATATTAATTATAATGGAGGTTAGAATGTGTATGAAGGAAGTCGATAGTATGGTAAGCGATTTCTAGTTTCTATTTTATTATTTAGAGACATAAAAATTCACACCTCATTTATTTTTTATTTTTTATATAATACCACTTTGAGAAGATATATCATGAATATTATCATTTTAATGATATTTAAGTTTTCATTTGTTGAAACATTTTTTTGTGTCTTATGATTCTCTATATTACTAATGTAGTAAGGTATTTCAATAAAAAAAATTACTTTTGTAAGACACATACCATATTCACCACCTATTTATTTTAGTAGTGTGAATACCACCCATTAATTTATTTTAATATTTTTCTCCATGTTGTTTTTTAATTATATATCCATTTTATTACATACCTTTCAATATGATTAGTTTTTAAAAGTTACCAAAGCATGATTGTATTTTTGTCTCAATTTTACTTCTTTGAGACATATGTTATGTCATGAACCTATCTTATTTTTAAAGGTTTATACAAAATCACATTTGATATGTAATTTCATATATTTATTTTTTATCATGATATTTTATTTTTCTATTAATTTTATTATTTCATGGTGATTATGATTGAAGGATACAAAAGGGGTAATACTTTTATGTTACGATCACATCATTTATTGGGATTATTTATGATTATTCTTCCAACAATGATATATTATAACATATATGTCATTAAACATATATATTTTCTTATAATATGGTTATTTCATGAGAATTTTTGTTTTACCTTTATTTGCATCTCTTTATATATGTAAAAGTTGAAAAGAGGGATTTTTAGAAAAATCATCTACTCAGTCAAAAACCATTTTTCTTCTAAAACTAGGTTGTCTAAAAATGTTATCAAAAAGGTTTTTTAAATTCATAAAATTGTTTTATAAATACATTTTTACCCATGTTTTAATTTTTTAAAAATGTTTTTAAAGTAATATTTATTTTGTTTTCCAAATAGTGTGAGTTTTCATTTAATTGAAAATGTGAAAGTAGTCTTTGTTTTTAACAGTTATGGTATTAATATTATTTCTCAAAGTCTAGATCAAGCACTGATTTCAAGATTCCCTTAAAATTTTTAAATGTTATTTTAAAAAGAATGTATTTTTAATATTTTTTTTAAAAACATATTTTCAATGAAATGTTAATTTCATCCAGAAATGTTCCATGTGATATTTTGAAATAATTCTCCATATAATATAGAATTATTTTATTTAACATATCATTTACTGAAGATATGAATTAAGAAACCCATGTTTATTCCATATAAGATTTGATCATGAGTACATAATGTTTATGGAACCCATTTCTCTCCCATGGGTTATATAATGAAAAAATTATTTTGAAACCCACACCTTTTTCCATAGGTTGTGCTATGGAGAATTAATGAAATAATTACACAACCTATCTCTTTTCCACAAGTAATGATATGTTCAAAATTTTATGAATCCCATTTCATTTCATAAGTTATGATATGATGAATATTTTTTGGAAATTTTGAACACACACACACACATATACATATATATATATATATATGATATTAATAATGGTTTTTTTGGTAATTATACATCCCTCTAATGAATTGGGTAATGATTAATGTCATATAAGCTAAAATGGTACATGGGAGGGGATCACAGGTCTAAATGAGGGTACGTGGGAGGTCATCCCAATCCCAAAATTGGGAATATGGGTGATCATCTTGAGATAAATGTATGTACATGGGTAGTTTTCCCAATCATAATATGTTATCAATTTCATTTTCGGTAGACTTTCCATATGATTTATAATTATTTGTTGTATTCAAAAAGTATATGTATTACACAAATATTATGCTTTCAAGGATCATGTTCTTTGATTTACATATTATTTGTGTCATATGAACTTACAATATTTATTCCATGATTAAAAATTATGATCTTTGATTTGGAGGGTAAGTATTTTAAATTTTATAGTCATTCTCTCATACCTGTATTCTCATGTTATGATTACATATCTACCATGTTTACCCTTATAGAACATATTGATATCATCCTTTCTTATGTTTTATTTCCCATGGTTACAATAAAATATTGTAAGTTGGATTACAAAATGAGAATATATTTATGGGGGATATTGAATATCTTTCATGAAATAAGAATATTATGTTCCACTTCTCCAATGAAAGAAAAATATTATGGTTTTCATGTATTTGTTTTTTTAATGTAATGAATATTTATTAAAAGTATATAATATCCATTTATGATAATCCTGGGTCTCTATAGAGGTGAACCTTTTTTGAAAAATCTCAATATCCAGTTTTGGTTCCTCTCTATGTCATGCATGGATTGATGCTTATTTTCTTCAAGGGATTTCAGTTCAGGTAGAAATACATCTTCCATTAAATATAACATCTTATAGTCATAATTATCCATTCAGAGTGATGGTAACTTAATATATGGGGGTAAAAATTCCTATGTTCAATACACAAGGGTGTATAGGGTTTGTTGGTTTTAATTTCATATTTTCATAGATAGGGCCAAAGGGCATTGAGGATCATTTCAAACAAACTCTATTAGTTTGGGGAAACCATTTCTTCAAGATGATGGAAAGTGTCTTTTTAAATCCCACAATTTACTCATTTTTCATTTTAATGGTTGTGAGAAGTAAGGATCGACCAGATTCGTTACTTTGTGTAAAATTTCTTCATATCAGTAGACCATAAGTTGGTTACATTGCCTATAAGAATTTTTATAGGAACCCCAAACTGATCGAAGATGTGGGGCCTCAAAAACCCAATCACCGAGAATTTTTTGACTTCCTTGAGGGGAAGCACTTCTACCCATAGAGAAAATAATAATTTTTTGGTCAAAATGAATGTTTACTATCAGGTTTTTATTGGAAGGCTTGGTTCCACAATGTAGATTCACTATATTACAAAGTGCCATGATTATTTTTTATTATGTAGATCATTTGTTAGTCAATACATAATGATAGTGTGGATATGACATGGATAAAAAAACATAGAAAACTCAATTTAGTCATGATTTTTTATGGATGAATTGTGTACCAACATTAAAAATCTGTTTTAATACATCTATGCTATTTGGGGATCCCTATAGGACCATATGTGGAGCTTGGGAATAACCAATGGTAACTCATCACCTTGAATAAAAAATTGGAGAATTCTATTTAAACCACACATATAGATGGTTGGATCAATGGTAGGACCACTCAATAAGGGTAAACTATTCTATAAACCTATAGATTTCATCACGCTCATATTTTTATGATGGTAAAATTACATAATGTAGCTACTCAGCAATGGGATTTGACCAATCAGGTATTTCCTTACCTATCAGTATTTGGGGGGCCTAGCGTAGAATTATTTACATCCAGTTGAAATACCTGTCAGTTTCCTTCAGCTGAGGGGTGGGGATAATGACGCTTTAGTGTTACATCTAAATTACTAGTTCATCCTAGTTAGGTTTAGTGAGGAACTTTGATGAACATTAAAAAGGATCATTTCAACCATTCTGTGACAGAAAAACCTGGGTAACCTTCAGATAGGAAAGGAACTAGTTCGATGCAAAAGTGTTCATCCAGCAATGGAAGAAGATCTTGTTTTATGATTATGTATTAACCCTTGATCTATTATTTGACTATATATGCGTCTTCATCCATGTTTTAACATGGGACATCAATATTGTGGCCCAACATGAGACAATTTATAATGTCCAAATATTCTTTATCAGTATTATTTCATCCACATATAAATAGGAATGGATATGGTATTATGACCAATTTTAGGGTGATTAAAATGATCCTCTAGACTATAATTTTTAGATTAAGGTCATTGAGCCTTATATCAGTTGGACTTTGGAATGTTTTGTCATACTACATCATCCAACATGGTTCATCCTAATCCACTGAAAGTATGTATCCCTTAGAAAAATAAATATCTAGCGGTAGTTCTAAATGGGATATTTGTGAAGATATAATGATTTAAATTAACCATAATTTAATTAACATCAATGGGAAATCCATGATGTTTAACTACTGTTGGATTATCACCCTATAGAAAACTCATCCCATTAGCATGGGGTGACTAAGGATGTACTTTAGCACGTCTACTTAGGTTACCCATTTTATCTCATGGTGTTGCATAAAATTTTGAAACTACTACACTATAATGAAGACCAAGATAGAAATCATATCCATGGGGGAGTATCTAGTCTCTGTGTAAAGGATATTGCATATGTGATAGTAGTGACTATTTTCTATACACTAGTCATTTTTTGGGCTAGAAGGGTGCATAGAGATTATTCGAGAGTTGTCACATAAAAAAATCCTGAAACAAATGGCATCTGAACTAGAGGTTTTAGTAGGTATTTCTTAATATACCCATAGAAATCCTCGTATTACTCATCCCAATGGAAAAAATGTCTTTTTTTCATGACCCTAATTATGGTGATACTCCTACTAGGCATTTTTTTAATAAATTAATGTATATTGGGTAAGTACCCATGGAGTCCATAAAACTCTGAGATATTACATGGGAGTGAATTTGATGGATAGTGTTGGTCTTCTTTGGAATAATCATTATTCATCTATATCTTAAAAACGTATGATAAATTTCCCAAAGGTATCCCCAAATGCACACTTAATGGGGTTTATCATCATTTTCCAGGAGTATAGGAAGCTGAAAACAATCTCAAGATCCTTGAGATGGACCTTTATAGTTGTGGGATTTGATTAGTAGATCAACCAAATAAAATTCCACCAATTTTCAAATAATTTTATTAAATAAATGATTCATGGAGCGATGGTATATAGCACAAAAATTCATTAAACACATTGAAATCACATAGTAATAGAATGTTCCTTTGGGATCCCTGAAGGCGATAGAATACTCATCCACAATGTCTATCCTAATATGATTATATCCAGAGTTTATTTCCATGATGTATATGGACTAGAACCTATAAATAGTACCAATTAATATATATATCACTAAAATAAGAAATCATCCATTAGAAAATAGTGACTCAGGTTTCCTATGTAAAGAAAAATATAATCTTCCCATTCTTCTTCCTGAATGGGACAATGTTGGTTGCAACCTGGCGTACTAAACCTCCCTAAAAAATATTTTATTTAATAATATTGTCATATTATCCCTCAATCGTACATCAATGATAGTATTGACTCTTTCTATGAGGTCGATTGAACCAATGATGGCTCACTTGGTGGATAATGAAAATAATAGAAACATGAGGGTCTATCCCTTGAATCAAATCATAACTCCAAGAATATACATTTGTATTCTATTTTAGGAAGGGCTCATATTTCTTATGTTCCTGTAGATATATGGATTCAAAGTAAATTGTCAACCCCATATCATTATCAATACCAAGGTGAACGTGGTTTACCTCATCAACAATGGTAGAGAAACCAACTTCAAATAATTGAGGGGCGTCTAACAAGTCCTCTTCATCATATGAGACAATGTGATTTGAGGTAGGATGTTCCTCTTATAGAAAATCTAACCTATTGGTTCACTAGTGTCTCCTATAGGATATATAGAATCAATGACAATGTGTTACTATTCTATGGATACTATGGTGATAAAATATATTGAGAAAATATTGATCAGTTTTATGTTGTGTGGTCCACACTTGATATTAAAGTAATGTTGATTAATCAACCATCTATAATTCATCCATGCTTTTTGGAACGAGAATGAATTCCCTAAATTGGTAGAAATTGGAAAAAAAATCATAGTAAATAAAAGTATTAAGGTCTTACAGTGCCATACGAGTCTATCTGTTGTTGAAATATGAGGTAATCTAGGAGCACTCATTTTTCATAAATATGATGAAACAACTACCTAGATAGGCATAATGAGATCCATCTAATGAATTTGGTGAAAAATATTCCTTATAAGTTTATGCTTTAATTAGATTAAATGGTTATAATATTATTAGTAGTATTGATACGCTCAACCTCATCGGTATTTACATTATTTCACTATCATCCATTGTAAACAACATTCATAATGTGTCCCTCTCATGCATGATAGGGTGTTAATTACCTTGGAGTACCCCCACTCAACTATCCATGGACTATTTGGGGAACTCTTATAAAGTAAAAAATACATGAAAATGTACCTAGGGTCTCTCCAATAATGAGTTTTAGGTTTTATCATTTGATAATACCATAAATTTAGTGCTTTATTTCATGCCTCCAAATTGAGATTTAGGAGAATTTTTCCACATGGCTTATTCTCACTATTCTCATATGCTAAATTTGTATAGTTGAATGGAGTTAGATATGCTTCTATATGTCCAAACTTATAGAAAGAGTTTACTTGGATGGATTTGATCCAAAATATAGTATCAACTATAATGTGGATAACTTTTACACTATTTAACTTACTTATGATATAATGTGGGAATACATGTCTGCGAATGGTGAAACCCATGTTTCATAAAGAAAATAAAAAATGTATTGAAATTACTCTTGTTCGGCCTCCTCTACATAGTAGGCCTAAAATGTTGCTATATTGTACTCATACTAAAGGAGATGTTTCGATAATTTAGAAGGGGGGATCATGTATTTCAATTGACAGATAGAGTGAAATAAGAATTTAATGGCTTAGGGGAATTCTGATGAATATCTTTATCAAGCCATAATTTATTCCAAGAGGAATATTTTTTCATGGGGAGGCTCATACATTTTAAGGGGGTGTAGAATATGTTATTAGATATGTATTTTGGTCTTTTATATTACTGGAAATATTCTATTGTTGGTTATATGTTCTAATATGAACAATTAATGATTGGGCAATGGTCGCCTAAGATTAGGCATGGGCTAGAGGCAACTATTTGTGTTAAATTATTGGAAGTCACATGGTCAAAAAATAAAGTTGGTTGTCAAGGTTAACCTAGTAGAGTGGAATGGGAGTGATTTTACCTCTATTACCTATTTAATTCTTACCTCTGGTTATCAGTAATTTGAACAACCTATTTTGAAATGCTGAAAAGAGAATTTTGTTCATTTCCTGTACTTTACCTCTCCTTCGATGGTGTTAGTCTGAATAAATTGAGAGGTGTTCATATATCTATATATTTTTGTGTTATTTAATGTTTTTGACTAGTATATTGGTATTTATATAGGTTTATGTTTTCTCGACATTAGTGGAATAGTATGGGAAATGGTTGACCCCAGGTAATCTCTTTACCTGGGAGGCATGACATCAACATGTGTGTGAGATAGATTCGACATCGGTGGGGGAATCTAATTTCACTTATACTGCCAATTTTTTTTATATTTAGTCTTGGTAGTATGTAACACTAATGTTGAGGAAGTGTAAGGAGGTGGCATGAATACCACATATTGATATTTCTTACTCAAAAACAAACATATTATACATGAGTGTGTAAGACTACGATAAGAACTAGTCAGCCATTTTACCTCTACATCATGTGTCCGGGAAACTCTTTCCACTCACCAGAGTCATCACTACCACTATCTAGGTTATTAGAGACATGAACCGCCTTCTCAAGAACATTTTCTAATTTGACTAGTCAACAATCTACATGGTCCTGGGAAAATTTTGTAAAGATGAATTAATCATTTAAGGTTTTTCCAAGGATTCTATAATTTGTGAAGTGATTGGCATAACCATTGATTTTAGGATACTAAGGTCTATTGAATTATGGAATCATAAGGATTCCCATTTATACATAATTAATAAATTACCATGGGACTTTCAGAACCATGAAGGATAAGGTCATGTATTTCAATTGTGTGAATGGAACCCTGGGAAACACGCCTTGAAGGGGGACTGGGATCTCATATTATTGATGAGGTGGATGTATTACTGAGTTCACACTTGGTAGGACTTTAATTGCGGAGTTTTCACATGGTGATGTTAATCTAGAAAAAGTATTACTATACATTCTATATTAAGAAAATCTATATAATAATTTGCCTATATCACTACTTTTACAAGACATTTATCAAGATATTGAAGGGTAAATGGGTGAAACAATTTTATGGTTAGTTGTAAGGATTATTTTGGACACTAATATTTATAGGATTTATCTCGAAAACATATGGGGGGTAGTCAAGGAAAAAATCATATCTATGGTTATCCATGAAAACAGTAAGAATATATTTCTGGGAATGTTTCATACCCAGTGAATATATGAGTCCCTTCCATTGGGTGAAGATGTTAGTGGCTCTCTCATATGGAATCTATTTAAATTTCCAAAGTGATGTGATTCTTTTGTTATGTGAGATGGATATTAACATGTGGAGGAACTATCTATAGGGGTTTTTCCAATATGAAATAGATCATATGATAATATGAATGTAGTATATGAACACATGAGATTCCATATTTAGGATAAGTAATCGATGCTTAGTGGATTATTTTTATTCTGGAGACCCAAAAATTGGACAAAAAACGAGTTGATGTGGTCCAGATACTGTAGAGGATCAACCATCCCATTATGTAGGGGGAATATAGGATTAATATTTTCTATGATAATTAATACATAGTCAACCTATGTTGGGTACATCCTTCCATATTATTAAATTGTTATTAGTCATGGCTTCATATCCTCGAGATGTGTAATGGGGGAAACTATAATGTCTTCTTGGTGAGTATTTTTGGCCAAAAAATGCATTGATAGTCTCTTTGACCTGGGGATAATCATGGAATTGATTCTGAGGCCAATAATCACATAGACTAGGCGATGTGGGTGACTCGTGTCATGGTTTTTTATATCCCGCATATTCTATCCAAACCTATTACATGGGGCCTCTAAGTTGACATCATAGAATTTTTCCTAGGGGACCTATTTCCCCACTAGAGGGTATACAGGTTATGATCAATCATTTATAGTGTATGGGAGATACTCAAAAATAGGCTAAGTAGTTATCATTTTATAGTCCTCATGTACCTGAAGCAAGGAGACTATCATGGGGTCTTACTCAGCTTTCAGTGCATCCTTGAATAGGCCAGTGAGCCTTTAGGGACACATTTCAGTTATCAATATTATTGTTTTTAGATATTAATTTATCATTAGGGTACCCTCAATAACTGGTTCCCGTCTCTTTTTACATGTACATGTACCTGTCTGGGGGGGGCTTCTTAGTACTATGTCACAACTTGAGTTGGGGTTCCATTATCATAAAGTACATTATAATCCTTATTTCATTTATAATATAGAAGGTTGATAGTGAAAATATTGATAATTATCATAGTCAATATATATACTTCATTTTATGTTGGCTGGTTGGATTGATTTTTGCTCCATTTTCATTCAATATTTCTAAATTGGGGGACAACATACTACCCCAAACCTCTGATCTTCACCTATTGAGACACCTATTTCATGACCTAACTATCATATTTAGTCTCTTAATGAAGTTCTTCAGGGAAGTTTGATTGTAACTGTATGATTCTGGATATTGAGAAATTGGGAGTGAAAAAATATCATACCTCTTTCACTATTTTTGAATATCATCGAGGTTCTCATGGATCTCTATAGTGTTCATCAGACGATCCAAAAGGTAGTGAAGCATCGACTAGATATTCTGGATTAACAAAACCTCTTGTTTCCAAGATAGGATATTTAAGATGAAATTCTAGATCTAGAGGAGTCCAAACCATCAAGCAAATCTGGTTTGTGGTCAGGAGTCCCCTAATTGATCGTATTCACTACCAGGTGGATATTCCAACTCATGTTTAGTGAAACCCCAATTGTTTTATACTAAGATAAAGGGAGTTGTATTGATGTGGATACACATTTCTACTTAATTTTTTGGAGATGGGGAAGCACACTTTTCAAATATCGGCTACTGGATGTATTGTCTCTTGTTGACAGAGCCAACATAATGATCACATCTATAGAGAATAGGGTGTTTAAAAATTCATCATGAATTATGGTGGTAGATTCAGTCTGGGTCTTAGTGGAGTTCTCAACATCATCTCAGGGCATCAATCCAGATCCTGACATCTCTCCAACTTTGAGTGTGGTGGTAGAGAAAAGGGAAACTGATGTTAGAGGAGTTGGTTTCAAAATAAGTCATTTAAATGAGGAAATGATGTCTTATTTATATTGGTACATGCAGATGAATTTGGGAACCTTATGGACATGAATTTCTGGTATTGTGTACCTAAATAGATGGGATTCAACCACCAGCTCTAATCAAAAGGGTGAAGGTTCCTCATCAAGTCATCAGTTGCCGCAATGTCTGGGAGGTTGATGATGAGATGATTATTTATAGTGTAAAACCTCTAACGGTATGTGAAATCTACAATCGCATTTTTTGGATAGGTTCCCTATTCTTACCATGTGTGTTGTGACTGTATCCATGCAGAAGACCCCCAGAACTGGTGTTAGATCCCATATTCAATGATTTTTCCTTGAATTAGGGAATGTTTACAGTAGGTTAGGACCTCCATGATGGTTGGTAGTGGTCTGGGGAGGACCCCCTCATTCGGAATTCCACATCATGATATTGACCATAATGGATTCCAGTCACACTAGTGATTGAGAGAGTCAATACAAATTTCCAAATAGCGGGATGGGGACTCGATCATAGGTTGGCGACGATGGATCCCTAATCACACATTGTGGGTATTTTATTAAAATATACTAGTGATGGTGAGGGACACTAGACTCGCAAAAATGCATCTTTTTAGGAAATGTTCTAGGTCCACCCTCAGAATCAGCACCATGTGTTCTATACTGGGGTTGGAGGAGTGATAATGAAGTAAACTGGGTCGTTAACTTGTGCAACTGGTTAGTGTTGGGACTGACAAGGTGTTGTGGGACCCATACTAGGTTTATACATAGACGTTTTTGGTGCATGAATGGCTCCAAAATCCTCTAACTTCATGGAATAGGTGATTAATCTATCATATTATTCAAGGGAGTGGCTCTTGAAGGGTTTTTTCCATTGAAACACAGGTGGTGGTTTCCCTATGAGAGGCCCTCGGGTGTGGATGTGTTTGCGAGGCAATGATTCCTCATGATCATTGTGGTCAATATCCCTATTAAAAATGACCTCTTCCTTTTCATTTCATTGAACAATTCTTTTAATCACCCTCCTCTAAATGATCTTGGAAGGTGAATGGGGTGTGGTATCCCAATATCTAAAGGTTCTATTACTATCATGCTAGAGTATAGTCATGCTGAATTTTTTATCAAATGTTTCCCTTTCCCCTTCCATTATTAGATCTAGGTCACCGATTTCCTATTTCATGATTCCTATAAAGTACATGGAATTATCCGTCAATAATGATATAATGAAATTATTTAATAATTTCTTAAAATCATGCACTCATCCTAAAATTGAGGAGGGGTCCACCCTAGTTATAATGTAGATTGAATATGACCAATGTTATATGTCCCAATTCTCATGGGAGTTTCATGCTCTTCCCCCCAATTAACAGGTGTGAATTGGCACCTAATATCTGGATCTACTGACATGTATATTTGATTGTGTCTCAACATTACTTTTCCCAATATTTTAAGAAGAAGAGTATAATTTTGGGTTAACATTTTTTTTATAACGATTTCCATCGGGGCAGTATGTTATCCTTCCCCGTAGCGATGATGTTCATTCTATTTTCCTTCCATTATTTCTTTCTACATGTGGTTGGATTCCATCACTTTAATCGATTTTGTCGGATGTCTTATCCACATATGATAACTTGATGTTTGTTTCTCCATCCATGTATTCCTCCTAATAATCATCGTATATCCCGAGTCTCCCTAATATATTCAATTATTGTTAATGAAACACATTCTTGTCCATATTGAGGTGGGAAATAGTTAATTACGTTGTGTATATATCAAAAAGTTAGAAAACTTCCATTAGAGTAGATCATAATAGTGTGAATTTCTTACAATTTCTGGATGTTGGTTTGTTGAGAATCTATAAAGTCTCCTCCTATTATAATTACTAGTACATTGCCCGTGCATACGCATGGCGTCATAAATGAAATATGAACTACAAAATTCATTAGAAATATGAGAAGTGATCAATGGAAAATAATAAATAATGTATTGAAATTATAAATGTATTCATAGAAACGTATGAAAATCTAATTTCTACACACCTGTAATAAGTAAAAAGTGAAACCGAAATATGGTAAGAGAACTAGAAATTGGAAACAGACATTAGATGTAATTTTCATATCACCTGTGAAATAGAACTATGGAATGTTATTTAACCATGATAAGAGAACATAAATACACATTGTAAATAATCGATAGCGATTGAATTTCCTCCCTCTCGAACAATTTGGGGAGAAACCCTGCTCCAACTTGATCGTTGTCTCCAAGACCCGGATTAAACTGAGTCAATGACAATGACAAATTATCTCAATCAGTGACGCAAACTTGTCTTCATTCCTCTCCTGTGGTTGCAGCTTAGGTATTTCTACCAGCGGATTTCTGGATAATAGTTGCGGCTTTCTGCATAGTTCAATTCTGAAACAAAAATGAACCTACATATTACAATTCTAAACCTAAATATTTTAATTTTGAAATAAATATGAACCTGCAAATTTCAATTTTGAATACATATAAGTTACACAAATAATATTCAAACAATAATATGTATAAAAACGAAACTAATAAGATAAAAATAATATTAAAAAATGCATATGAAACAAAAATAACCTTTATGTGGTGGTACACGTCTCCCAATTTCATCGTGTATCTGTTTAATGCACCTCTCATACAAATAATTATAATGATGGTTAATATATATCAATTCAATAGTGAAATAGTAAGTGGATAGTAGTAATAAAAAGTAGAACATGGGGAAATAATATTACTGAAAAATGATCATCAATTAGGAACTATGTATAATGGAGCACCCACAGAAACGAATGAAATGCTGGTTACTATAACTCAGTAAGCAAGAGTACCCTATCCTCCCTAATAATGGACACACCTACAACCACCAATTCAATATACAACATCATAATAATAGTAGGGATAAATATTCAGGGCTCTGATCAGTTCAGGGATTACCTCATCATCCATGGCTCTAATCGGTGAAGGATTTATCTCAATCAGGGCTCTGATAATTGCAGTTTGATGGAAATCATTCAGTAGTTAAATCATTCTCCATCAACCACATTGATGACAGAGTCATCAATGTTCAATGTTAAAACTCATCAGCAATGTTCATATAACATTATGTATTTGAAATAAAACATGACAGAGTCATCATTCCATAAAATAACAGTTAAAAAAAGCTAAACTGTGTAAAAAAATTACAAAATGAACAGTGAAATATGGGATGAAGACAATATCCCACATAAGAGGCATGCAACCATGGATGGTAATTAAAAAAAATTATATACAATAAAATAGAATGAAAAAATCTAATTCATTTCATTGCAATCATAATACATGAAGGAGAATATTCAACATAGTGCTTAGATCATTGCATGGAAAACATGCCAAACAGGCAAGGTGGAAGTCAATATTTTATTCATAAAACACACATGCCAATTTTGACAGTGATATGCAGTTTTATCTAGTTGGCCCATCTTGGGAACTCAGGGGCTTGCTTCCTTTAGAGAGACCCCACGCGGGTGATATTATCATAATCCTGAAGAACATGGTCCGTGAGGCCAGGGAACAGAAGCCCAAAAACCCTCATAAATCATAGAAGCCTCCCTTCCTTCAAAACATCACCCAATATGTATTGATCCACGAAGCTTCTGATTAGCTCCCAAACCGCACCAACATACATGGGGATCGCTGCCCTCAAAGAGAAGTAGTTCTTGTTGGGTTCAACCATCACACACTGAAAAAAATAATAATATTTGTCATTTAGTTTCGGACATACATGGGGATCGCTTTTGGAGGCCTAGGGCTTTCATGAAGTCGGCGTGCGCTTTCCCAACGCCGAGGAGCTTGTACCAGGAAATGTCAACATCAGTGGAGCAATCGTCAGCGCTGAATGGTTTCGTGCCCCGGAAGGACACGACGATCGTTTTGGGGTCGGTCAAGGGGTAGTGTCGGAGGAAGGCTTCTATGCTGCATTTCCCTTGACAGTCTTCCATTAATGAAGTTAGAAGAATTTTCAACTCTCAAGATTCCCTATTTGTTATTGGAAATTAATTAACACAATACAATATAAAATAGGTTCTCACCATTCCAAAATTTATATGATCCCATGAAGCCTTTCTGGAAATAGCAATAGTATTTATCAGAAGGCAGTTAACCAAAGTCGGGATTGTTATGATAATGGATGATACCTCCCAGTGGTCAGTAACCACAGATTTGATGAAAGACCCATTCTCCTAAGATAACTTGGATGCCAGTAAGGTGAGTAAATCATTGTATCTCTTGTATTCTGGCAGAATATGACTCTCTAAATCCACTCTCATGTCAATCATCCCAACGACAGACACAAAACTCGCTGATTCTTTGTCTAGAATATCCACCTTCCCTGAAATTGTTCTTGTTAGATGACTTCGGCCCTTATTCACAAATCATCATTGAATCACCCAACCTTTCAGTAGGTTTTGCAAAAGCCCACTGTGGTTGTGATAAGTAGGGAGGAGGTTCAGCGACAGCTCTAGCGCGGACCCAATCGCCGCCATGGGGCACCGCACGAACCTCAGCAGTGCCATCGCCAGCCCCGACAAGAACACTACCCATCTCCACCCAAACTCCGCCTCCTCCAATCCCACCCTGCACTCCACGAACATGGCCTTCCCAACCTTACGGGACATAAAATCCCTGAGAAGATCAAGTGGGGTCACTTTGTCTACATCAAAGAGCAAGTACTGGCTTGAAAACGCCACATCGTCACCGACCATTTTTAGTGATGGAAAATGGGTCTCTCTCCTCTCCCTGTTGCTCAATGGATAATAATTCAATTTCAGAGACAACTGTAAATCTGTGATGAATGTTGCGATCACTGTGCAGTGAGTTATTTTATACGCGTGGGTGACACATGGGCTGCTTGAAAAGTAGCGGCATACCCATGATGAGCACAAAGGTCACCCACTGATCAATTGGGACACATGGGCGGCTTGAAAAGTAGCGGCATCCTCATTTTTATATAAAGAATTTTAATCTATTAGTTCTAGTGATGCGAGGGAAAGTAAAAATGTAAAGTAAAATAAAAAAATAATTACACCAAATATGGAATAGTCATTAAATTAGTGAAAATTAAAAGAAGTTAGTACTGAATCAATAATACTATTTGTCCACAATTAATAATTTAAAACAATGTTTTGGGAGCCTACCAAATCACAAGCATTGATCAGGCCTAAATAGTAGAACTTGGACATCTCTTGTATATTAAAATAAATTAGGGTTTCATAAATGAAGACTATTGCACAAAGGGTAGGAAAGAGTAAATGAAGTCTGTTGCAAAAAAAACAATTATGGTTTCATAAATCAATAAAGGTGTATGAGGAATAAAATGTTATGTTTCGTCTACTGAAATCCCATCAAGACTTCCAGAAGTGTGTATCAATGGTGAATTGGACGAACAGTTTTGGATGGTGGTTGACGCAGCTGTTTATTATAGTTAACAAAAAAGAAACTGGGAAAACTGTACAATGTACAGCCTACACTAATAATAAAGGATATCAATTTGTGTTATTTGTGTTATAACTACTTTCTATATCTTATAATAATAGTAGAGTTAAAATTTGATATAAAAATTTATAAGGTAATTTGAAAAAAAATAGGTTCAATAAGGTTCTGGGGATACCTTTCAAATGTGCCACTTAATTTTAATCATTTTTTGGAAGTCTTCTTGTTTATTTTTTCCTTTAAATGGGGATGCACTTCATTGGAATGTCTTGTCGATGCTACATCATCATGAGTTATTGTAACTATCTGTTGAACCACATCGTCATCATAAAACTCAATCAACAAATATATGTACATTAAAAGATGAATTAAATCAATAAGTTGCAAAAAATACTTTCCACTATAATTATTGAATATGTAATTTGATGTTTACAAATTGAATACTGATACAAAAAACTGAATTGTGTTTTAATGATACAATGAAAATGATAATACAAAAAAATATTATTGTCTAATCCAATGATGTAATTAGAATAGACGACAGTGAAAATAAAAAATAACAACCTGGGTTATTATTTTTACAGCTTGCATGAACATAAACCAATCCTGGGTAAGTGGAGGGGTAGCCAGATATCACTTCTATGAATGGAGACATTCACCCATGCTAAGCTACATCAACAGAGAGCCCTCAACCACTTCATAAGACCTGACAACATGAAAGTAAAAAAATAGATGAATACATATTGGATGTTGATGTTTTATAACTCAATGTCAAGTGTGATGTATTTCCAGTTTTAAAGATCGCCTGAATAGTGGCAAGTAATGGATAAACAGAGGGGATTCCAGATTTATTTCCACTGATTTGAGGCATTCACCCATGCCAAGAAGCTTTAAAAGGTAGCACTCAACCACTTTAGAAGACCTAACAACATGACATTAAATTAAAAAATATATTTGAAGATAGATCGAATTTTGATGTAGCATGAGAATAAATGTCACCATTATTACTTCATGTTTTCCAAAATTGTGCATCTATGGTGCATTGGATGACCACATATGGATGGTGGTTGACATAGCTGTTTAATATAGCTAATAAAAAAGAAACTGGGAAAATTGTACAATGTATAGCCTATAATAATAATAAAGGATAACAGTGTGTGTTATGTGTGCTATAACTACTTTCATGTATCCTATAAAAATAGTAGAGTTAAAATTTGATATAAAACTGTATAAGCTAATTTGATAAAAATAGGTTCAATAAGGTTCTTTTGATACCTTGAAAATGTGCCACTTTATGTCAATCAGTTTTGGAAGTCTTCTTGTTTATGTTTTCCATTAAATGGGGATGCTGTTTATTGGCATGGCATGTGGATGTTGCGTCGTGATTCATTGTAATGGTCCATTGCACTACATCATCATCATAAAACTCAATAAATAGATTTATGTACATTAATAGATGAATTAAATCAATAAGTTGCAAACAAATACTTACCACTTTAATTATTGAATATGTAATTTGATGTTTACAAATTGACAAATGAGAAAAAAACTGAATTGTGTTTTAATGATACAATGAAAATGATACTACAAATAAATAGTGTTTCCTAATCCAGTGATGGGATCAAAATAGAAGATAGTGAAAATAAAAAACATCTAACTGGGTTATTGTTTTTACAGCTATCATGAACAGAGACCAATCCTGGGTAAGTAGAGGGGTGGCCCGATATCATTTACCTTAATGGAGACATTCTCCCATGCTAAGCAGCATCAATCGAGATCCCTCAACCACATCATAATACCTGACAACATGAAAGTAAAAAAATAGATTAAGACATACTAGATGTTGATGTTTCTTAACTCAATGTCAAGAGTGATGTATTGAGGGTATTAAATCTCACATGAATAGTGTAAAGTAATGGATATATGCAGGGGATTCTAGATTTTTTTCCACTAATTCGAGACATTCACCCATGCCATGAATCATCGAAAGGGAGCTCTCAACCAATTTAGAAGACCTAAAAACAAGATAATGAATTAAAAATATATATTAAGACTGATTGAATCATTGTGTAGCATGAGAATAAATGTCACCATTATATTCAACTTCAAAGCTTTGTAAATAATAAGTGCATATAGAATATGAAAAGACACATAAGGGAATACATATTCAAAAATCCAAAAATTTCATTACTATATGAATACAATCATCACAGCTTGTGTTTGATGGGTGACCTCCATTATCAAGCCCGTGCAAGTGTATAACCCAATGAGAAGTCTAGTCAAGCATGGTTGTACAATGGGAGGAAACATTGCCTTGATTATTGAATGATAAACGTTAAATGGAAAAAAACATCTTCTAATGACAATTTTTTCTTTATTTATTAAAACATGAATATACAAATTGAATATGAATCATCTAGAATTTTTCCAATAGAAAATAAAATATCATATGTTTTGATTCTAGAAAAACTATTTATCATAAAAAGGGTTGGAGTGATTTTAATTCCATACCATGTTGTGGTACCAAATAAACCTTTCATCATCCTCGTGCCCCTACCCAATTTGAATTAAGAAACATGGACCAATAAAAATAAGATAATATTGGAAAAAGAGCAATATAATTGTCGTAAATAATTGATCAAACATATTGATATGGCACAATTTGACATTATAAAAGACAATGAAATAAATACTTCCATGTTAATTTATAGTCCCATAATGATCTAGTGACACTGAATACATAGTTTGTGAACTTTATTTACCTTATACTTCTATTCCAACATATCAAAATAATCATTCTTTATCAAAACTATCACAAAATCACTACAGTCAAAAAATTTAAATTCAATTTATAAATTTAATCCCAAATGATACATAAAATGTATCCCAAACATTCACAAATATGTTTTCACATACTAAAATTAATAAAATGTTGTATAACATGAATAAGGATTCCACTAAACTGGTTTTATCTTTCGTGTTTGGAGTCTGCCTAAAATTTAAAAACCACATCAAGATAGATAATTAAGTAATTAGATAAAAAAAGCCACAAACCTAAGAATACATATTCAACATCTATAGTGATAAGTAATTAATCATTCAAACCGTGTGAGTAGATAATAGAAAGTAGAAAATACAACATGAAAAATGAATTCATTTAAAGAGAAATTATTTCCACCTATAAGAAACCAAATTAGGGAATAATATATAGTTGAATTATATTCATTGAAAAAGAGATTGAAAGAACCATTATCAGTATCATTAATATTAGTAATGTTTCAAATATCTAATATTGACAACACTAAAAAACACATATGGAACATATTTAAATTCAGAAAAATGCAACTGTAGGAAATGAAGATAACTGTCCTTAGTATTCCAACCACCTGTATGATGAAAGAAGGTCTATTTAGTGATAGAAAAAGAATATAAAATATGAAAGGTATGGGATTTTTTAGTACTATAAGAAAAGTGATGAATAAAGGTATGATGATACTACATAATAGAATAAAGAGTTGTCCAGAATAATAATATTTACTGATTGTTAGTCAAAAAATTAAAAAAATAATAATATCTCAATAGTTTAGAGTTGATGTGGAGGAGTTCAACACCTGAAAAATGAAAATCAAGGAGAAATAAATGACCCATCCAATAACTTATAGGAAAATAAATATCTGAAATAATGAAAAATTATTGAAGTAGTGAAAAAATAATATACTAACATTACATTTGTTTTTTGAACACAAAATTGGATCAGGAGGACAGGTTCTATGAGAAATTTCAACTGAATCTGAACCATGTGAGAGAAATTAATGCAGGTTGTCCGAGTCGAGTAGGTTCTGAGCTTTGAAGCAGATCCATAATTTTATTTAACTTGGTTCTCTCATCAGACGCCATTGAAATGGCAAGTCATTGATGAAATCCTGTGTCTATTCCATATCTGCATAACCAGGCATGAAATTGTCTTTTTTCTATGAACTGGGTTTCTAAATGGATATCAGACCAAAATATAGGGTTTGTATGGGTAATGGTTCTGAGAAATGAAGAACTTATGTATTCAAATGAGGAGTCGACATGGGATTTGAAAACCGAACCTGTGAATAGTAGACATTGTAGAAATGATCATAAGTGTTGTACTTAGTAGAACTTCTTGGAGATGAAATTTACCAGGAAGAGTTGGAGTAGGCGATGAAAATCGTGAGCGGGAGTGGTGCGGGCTGGAGGGGATAATCAGTAAGGGGAACGGGGGAGGGGAATCGGGGAGGGTAGCAGGAACCATGGGGATTTTGGGAGGGTAGCAGGAATCAAAGAGCAGTGAGAGGGGATTTGTGGAGGGGATCAGGAATCGAAGAGCAAGGAGAGGGGATTTGGGGTAGGGATTGGGAATCATAGAGCTGGTAGAGGGGATTTCGGGAGGGGAGCGGGAATCAGAGAGCAGGGAGAGGGAATTTTGGGAGGGTTTCGGGGATGGGAGAGTGAGGAGGAGGAAATTACCAATCGGAGCAGGTGATTTTTTAGGTTTTTGAGGGATTAATAGATTGATTAGGGTGAAATGAAACCATGAGAAGGTGACACATAAGTAGGAAGGAAGCCATGTTTAATATCGATAATTGATATGTATATCTTATGAGGCATCTATTATGAAAAACCAAAGTCTTCCCTTGTATCTCATGAGTAAGTTGACACCAGGGGAATAATTTTTTTGAGCTTTTTTACCTCATGAATCCCATGTATATTGTATATGATAGGTATTTGAGACCAGTTCAAAAGTTTAATGTCTTATATAGACAAATTTCTTATAGATTTAATGTCTTGTGGGTGGGAAAAGTGGTTCATAGGTTTAACATCTTCGAGTTATATGTGGATCATATATTTAACATCATGGGGGTAGTTTGGTGGATATATGTGTCCCCTTGGGGTAATATTCTACAGATTTTATTGGTTGTGTTTTTCTACAGGGGGAATTTAACACAAGGTATTTGGTTAAGTGTATATCAATTGGTGGAGAATTCCCAGTTGTGATGTGGTTAATTTTTTTCCCAAGTGGGAAATATGGAACACATGAGATTTGGTTATGTGTGTTTGTAGGGGGCTATTTCACACTTGGTAGGTGGTTAAGTGTGTACCATTGGAGGGGGATATTTCACACATGGGAGGTGGAGTGTGTCCCCATGGAGTTATATTTCACACATGGGATTTGTTATGTGTTTCTACATGGGGAATGATTTCACACATGCGAATTGGTGGAGTGTGTCTTTGGGGGTGGGGTAGGTATTTAAAACTTGGGATCTAGTTATGTGTGTCTTTGGGGTGATTTTATAGTACATATTTGTTATAGTGTTTCTCCATGATGGAATATTTCACACACTGGGTTCTGGTTGTGATGTTTGGGTGTTGGGATTAAACCTCAAGGAGGTTTCCAGTGTACACAATTTAAGAGATAAGGATCAAAATATATGTAGTTTGATGCCATAATTTATGTATGTGCTACAAGATCGGTCCATGAAATTTAACATCATGTGGTAATGATTCATGTTTAATGGATGGATAATCTACAAGGGATGGTGTGGGGCTTATGCATATGGTTTTCTTAGTGATGATGAAATAAGGGTGAAATCCCATACTAGTGGAGGAGTGGCATTCCAAGACGATAATACATGGGGAATCACATTCTCATCACATGATTCAATGATATCATTTAAATTCATGTGTTGAGTAAATTGACATACATTTTAACATTGTACAGTAATGACATGGAGATTATATGTTTTATGTCATGTTTGTCAGATGTGGATGTGGTATACGTATTAAGGGGGACCATGTAAGAAGAACAAGGTGATTTGATAAAAAGAATCTCTAGTAAAATATGTAATAATTATCCATTGGAAATTAAACCATTAAAAATTATGTTTCCCTTACCCATGAACCAATAGGTGGGTCATGGAATAAACAATGGCACAAATTCTTTTCAATTAAGAGGACTTTTGTTAGGGTGACTATTATTAGGATAAAAATAATATTGGTTCCAAGGAAAAGGATTAAATGGAAAGGTAATATCCAAAGCCTAACATAAAGAAATGTAGTTAACACAAGGACTAGTGGCACTAAATTCACATAAATTAGGGTTCGTTTGAACTGGTTTTGGATTGGTATAGGAGCACCATGAAATCGACCATTACAAAATGGTACTTGCTAAAATGAGGTGATGTGAGTGGAAAGGGGGTTGAGTTTAAAAATTTGGGGTTTCAAGAATGTGGGAGAATTCCTTAATGTTAGGGGTATTTCAATGTATTCCATCTTATGTGAATGAAATGGACCTTTGAGAATGGAATATCAACCATAGTCTAAGGTTCTCCAAACCCCATGGTAGGTGTTTCAAAAAATATAGTTCTACTGGAAAATTTGTATCCTCTCTCGCTCATAATGCTGAAGTGTATTTTGAATTTATATCTTTTCATGGAAATTGAATTCTCACATCCCATTAATAATAAGACACGACTAGGTATTTATAGGAATAATGAAGGAAAGAGAATATCTTTCCTAAAATATATAGGGCTTTAATTCAAGATAATGAGATTTCAGAAATTATGGTGTTACACAAATAAAAGTTATGTGGTAATGATGTTACCACCTCAGGCATCGCGCGACAAGGAAAAACTATAAATCATAGTTATGCAGTGTGGAGGATACTCCATCAGGATTCATTCCACTAGGGACTTCCATGAATCAGATTCATTATTATTGCTTTGGACTTTTGTGAACTAGGAACTTAAGTTGTGTTTTTAGATGTTTTTGACTAAAATGGAATCAAACCAGGCATGCATTCCTCAACCGATCAAATGATAAGTGTATTTTGACATCAATATTATCATCATATGATTAATTTGTTTCATGATCCATGTGAAGAATCACCTTATTAGTCATCCAAAACTTCCCCATACTATTTGAACATCGTCGTAGAATTGATGGGTTCTAGAAAAGATGAACCAACTTTCCTCAATTATCAATGGTTGATCACAACATAACTCTTCTTGAAGGAGGATGAGCTATCAATGTTCTATGGATTTCTAAAGATTAGAATAAAAGATAGAATACATGGGATATATAGATCTTCTTATATGTCTTGAGAGAGTCTCTCTCTACCCTTTTTTATATCAAGAGTGAATATAGAACATATTATAATTAGATATTTATTATTGAACCATTATGGTTGAAAGAATAAAAAAATGCCCTATCCCTAAATAATAATTCATAGTTGAACCCAGTCCAATTAATATAATAATAATATTATAAATTTTTTAAGATGATAAATACATTAATAATATAAATAAAGATAATTTATTCCATTTTTAATCTAAACTCAAATCTAGTTTTTTATTCTCTCCTCAACTATTAAGAATACATGAATAATGAGAATTTATTTCAATTAAATTTCACTAAATTATTAATCTATAAATATAATAAATATTATAATCACCAATCCATTAAAACAAATATTTATTATTATTGTTATTTAACTCTCTAATCCATTTGAATAAATTGTGAATAAATCCTCACGATCAACCAAACCTGAATAAATATTATATAATATAGCTTGTTAAATTATATACATGAATTTATCTGATATTATGGATAAACATAGTGTGTGACCCTCTAGGCCCCTTTCTCAGTGTAATCATTCTAAACCACCTAAAATCTAAATATAATGTCTTAAAAATACAATGGTAAACATATAGAATTAATTTAACATCTAAATTAAATTCATCCTCCAATGATTTCTTTCCATGAAATATAATTCTTTTACCATGAAATATCATATCATGATAGTATCAAGACAATAAGATTTACATATATACTATATGTCATTTCCATTAAATTTATAAAATTGAACGCTCCCACTAAATACCAGGGTCATTAATTTATGTAGGTATTTATATTCCCTTCAATTGGGAAAAGATATTAACATTCATTAAGGGATGGAAGTTATAAATACTTTACCTCATTATACATTAAAAAAATATCAATTTTGAAGTACACAATGAATCATACCTAACTATTTCTTATGTGATATTTCGTCAATACATCATATTATGTGATTCATAACAGCAACAACTGATAATTATAATTTCCAAGGATCAATACATCATTTTGCTGATAGGAACATCAAATGAAAAATAGAAATGTAGATTTCCTATTGATCGGTCTATTCTCATAACCTCCTATCATGAAGATAACTGTGGTTGAACACAGTGATCAGGTGTCTAAATGTATTATTAGGATCCTATACATTATATAATTTATTATCAATTTCCCATCAGACAATATCATCGGGCCATAAAACATTATTCAATTATACTTTCGTAAAAACCACATGGTTTATATCATAGTGGGGAACAAACATGACATCTAAGTGATGCATTTATTCCACATACATTATCTCATTGAAATTTCATGAAAATGAATAATAATGATATGATAGGGAAACTTCATTAATATTTAAATAAAAGTAATCAAATACTATGAAATTCAGTTATTGGGAACCCACTAAAAATGACTGATATAAGGTTGATAATATTCATTGAGTTATGTATGATTGGTTGATAATAACACTATAGAGTTGGATTTCAGGTTTTCAAGTCATATCTTGCACCATGATTAAGGATGGTGGAGTTTTAGGTTCTCTGGATATATGGTGACCTTTGTGCCATAAAAAATGGGTGGAAAAAACATTATTTTGGTGATATTTGGTAGTTCAAGAACATTAAATTTCAATAATTTGTGAGTAATCAGTTATTACATGATGAAGTTTGGATGAATTATTTTTGCACTGAATTATAGTTTCTCATGTTTCAGTATTAAATGATGAGTCTTGATGGATCCCTAACATAGATAAAAAGAATTTATCTTGAAGTTCCTATATCAAAAAATATTATGTTTTATTATGAATTTCTATTAAAATGATATTTATATATATATTAGGATATACACTCTACTATATATGTACTATTATAGATTTTTTTAGTTTTGTGGAACAAACCATACATTCAATAATGCTCTATGCCATGAATCATGGTGACATAATGTTTCATGTAACTGATTTAGAAACTAGTATGTTTTTACCTATGGTATGGTATCATGTCATAAAGTTATAATTATTATGATATTATACGTGGATTTCTCATATTTTATTTTTGAATATATAATATAATTATTTAACTTCGACATTCAGATGTTAATGGTTGAGAATAAATTAAGGATTATTCAACGGATAAATTTATTTTACTATAAGTTTGAATTGTGTTGCTATATTTAATTTCTTATTTGAAATAGAAATATTCATATGTTATGTTATCAAATATGAATATTCATAATGATATTAGATAGAAATAAAATCAAAAAGAATAGAATTGGGAGGAAAAATTTGTTCATTAAGGGAAGAAAGCGAGTCATCAACATCAGCATCATAACATCTTTGAATTAGAGGGGAAGTGTTGATACTGACCAAGATCATCTTGAAGGAAATAGTTCAATGGAGTATGAATTGGAATTCATAAAATTGATATTTTGGGGATTTTAAATCTAGTATTGAGAGTTACATTTTGATATGTATTACTAATATGTGAATATTCATTGTTTATTAAAGACATAACTCTCATCATTTGAATGTGTTTATATTAGGATGTGAAATTTAGAGAAAAATTTGTAATTCACGGAATTTCCTCATCTGGTATTTATGATACAATTTTCAATTAAATAAATTCAAATTAAATTTAGGTCAAAAATATTAGTATGAAGTCCTAGAATATAATAGACATATACATTCACCACAAAAGTGTGCATAGGAAAAGAAGAATGGGTAACTGTTTGGATTAGTGTGATATCCCAAAACCATCAGAATTCCAAGATATTATCCTAAAAAAATAATAGGTATTGATCCTAGATTTTTATTTCTCATACCTAAATATTGTATCTAGAAAAAATAGATATTATCATATCCTGACCTGAATCGCTATGATCACCGACCAGATCAAGTGTGACTAGAGCTCACATGCACCGCCCCCTACACCAGTGACTATTGACTATTACTGAGGATCTAGATTGGTGTTTTGAGGAGTCTATACAACTTGTATTATAGTTTTAATAATATGAGAAAATATATAAAAAAATAAACATTAGATTATGTATAATTATTTTATAATTGAAAAAAGTTATAACAAATAAAAGTTATATCACATATGCATATAAGTCATATAAACTACAAGGTTGGTCACATATATTGATAAAATGAGAATTGTTATAGTAAAATATATATGGATCTACAATATAACAGGTCCTCCCTCAAACAAACCCCAATCCCATCTAACTGATCCTACTCTATCATTAAATATTGTGGCTCCTCCCAACCTATTAATGTATTAAGTAACAGATTCCAAGTGAATGAAGTGCAATGCTCACTTGGGTTGAGTGTTAGTACATAACTAAGAAGGGAACCAATAAAACTGTCCAAAAAATATCTTGTATATGAAATGATATGAAAACATGGCATGATCAACTGATTGAAATAAATTAAAAGCATAAATATAAATATCCACCGTACTAATGTCTTCGAAAAGTGTCAGTGTGTCCCTAAGCACGTCTTGAATAGCATTCCAACCCATAACCATTTAGGTGGGGGGTAATGTACTTTCTTGGTACCACTCACTAATATTGATCCTAATATTTATGAAAATATCGAACCTAGTGACATTGGCTAGTTCGAGATTGTCTTTAAGAATATCACATTGACTGCATCATCCTTAATAACGACCCCGGGATCTTACACCAATATATATAGTGATAATTTAAAAGAAAAAAACCAATGTAAACATTATAATGATTTGGTATGATCTCTATACCATGATCACTTCCTATGGAAATCTTCAACATAGTATATAATGGTTTCAATATTTGATCCACAACAGTATAGGTGACTCGACCACACATGATTGGGACCCCACACACCCCACATCTTGCATACAACATGACATATCCATTTACATGACCAATAGAAACCCTACCTTCAAATACAAGACTATACCACTAGTAGTAACATATAATACCCATATTTTTTTGAAATCAGATAACCAACAACACCCCTTGTGAAATTTCCATAAAAAACACACTAAATTGATGTTTCGAATTAATGTTTTTAACCCTACCTCTTAAGTTAGTTTCTATATCCAAAGTATGAGAAACTTGAAAAAAATGGTTAAAACCATAATAATCATATAACTACATATAGAGAAACTACTTGGGACCTTTAGGTTATTACATAGATGAAGAAACCTGACTAGGATCATAGATACAATCTTATATCACCTATTAAATAACATTCCTCGCATAGGATTTCATGGTTCTCAACATCATGAAAAATATCAAACAAACATATAGGAATCATGGTATTTTTATAATTGAAATATTCCATACAAATGGATCATGAACCATCTCCTTTCCAATGGTCTTCTTTGGTTACATTTTTCAATTACCCCATTTCAATCCAGTCAATGTTTTTTGTAAACATTCTTTATATATCATAAGGGGAAATAATTTCTCTTCCAAAGTAAATAGTTAAATCTTTTTGGATATAAGACACAAAATGTTTATGTTATATCCTATAGGGGATAACCATAATGGATGGATCAAATTTCCATAGGAGAAAGGTTAATAATTCCAATAGTAATTTTTTATAGTGACTACTTGGGTTTTCCATCTATGTTGAGACACACTACAACATGGATGTGGGTAAGGGTACTACCATAGGTCCTCTAATACATATAAAATAGGATAAAATACCTTTAAGAGTGAATATAAAATAGCCCAAAAAACCTATTTATTACTATCATCATCCATCATAGGATGAGGCTTCAAGCTAATACACTAGGTCCATAGTGTCTTAAGATCATTTTTTCACATTTTTTAAAGACTAATTGTGTATTTATTTGTATATATAAAATTTGAAAATTCATTTAATAAATAAATTATAAAACTCCTTCATTTATGAGACTTCATATACCAATGTATATAAATAAAACTACATAGAAACTATAAGACATGTTCCATGATCCCTTACCTTAATTCTAAGCCAATACCCATTTTAAATTTTCTTGCAAAATATCTCATGAGATAATATATCACATGAAGAACCAATTGAGCACCTTGCTCACACTAATTCAAACCATAATTAATTTTAATAAAATTTTAATTAATCATATTATTTCTCAAACTATCAATAATTGTATAACTAATTTATTTAAATAAGGAATAAATCCTAAATACTAAACAGGTGTTTTGAACACTATAGAATCATAATTCAAGACATGGTAATGTTTCATTTAAATTCATCAACATCATTATTTTTTGAATATTTTAAAAATAAAAAATGCTATATCACAAATTAAATTTATGATGTTTCCCTAAACCATAGAAAAATCTAAAATTATGATGTACCTCATCAGAAAAATGCACGATTGTAGATAGATGTCGTGTTATAATATCCCTTATTCCTATAGAGAAAAAACCCCCATATGTGATCAATTGTCAATAAATAATATAATTATATTAAAATCCCATATAAAAACCAATTCATTTTTATAACCCCTTAAAAATAAAGTGATATATTTGGTTAATTTCATCTTGTGGTTTACTCTGGGTTATATACATGAAATCCCCATTTTTAGCCAATTCTGCTATTCTCCAGTCGAATCAAAATTTAACCCCCAAACTCAGAGATAGAAAATATATGAATATTTGAAAATATGGATTGTAGTGATTAAAATAGGGTAATAATTTTCATATATCACCATGAAAGTATTCCAAATATACACCCATAATGAAGTGGGTAGAATGAGAAATAGAGGTTTCATGCTATGTTCATGAATAAGGAATGAAGTTATTATAAGGATTTCCTCTTCATAATCTCAGCATGGGGTGTAGTTTTAGCCATTTTAACCCCCACTATCTAGCCAACCCTATATCAATGGCTAGATGGTTTTCCATTACTGGAATAAGGCCACTACACATTCCACCAGTGCTTATGTTTTGGCTACTGTTGTATCCCCTACAACCCATGGATGCACTCCAGAACATCTGACCCACCATTCTAGCTTCTTTCTATATCCAAAGAAATGATAGTATGGGTTTACATGCTTCATATTTAAATTCAAAGGACTGGTATAATTTTCAACCCTCCCACTAATTGAAAAATTAATAAATCCATTCAATGTATTTTGATCATACAGATGTTATATCCAAAAATATAGAAACCATAACAATTATAATCCTATAGATGCCATGGTGGATATACAATTATCTATCCCTACATGACACACTCAACTACAAAACTGATCATTGGTAGGATCTCCTCTAGTTTTTTATTTCAAAAAATTATTGGATATACCAATAACGTAAAGTCCAATTGCTTGACCATAGTTCCTTAAAACATGGAGGCATCCCATTATCACCTGACCACACAAAAGAAAGACCAATCCTAACACCTAACATGATTCAATGGCCAAATTCTTAGTTGAACATATTGCTTGTCGTACTGTACTGAGGGAACAAATATTCCATCAACCTGGTGTACATGTGATTAATCTTAAAACATCATTATCATCATTTTAACACTTAGACGTCATCATATATTGAATTTAGAATCACAGCTAACATTCAAAAAGGAATCCAAAAAAACGTGGCCCCTTTTATCAACAAAATAATAATGTTATAACAAATATTCTTTATATGATCTCCATTATTCCAAAATAATATCCTCACAAAATTTAATAGCCTATGCTAGAATCCCTACCATAAGTTATTCCTTATAATGGCTATCAAGATTAATCCCTGACATATCACATAATACACATGTGACATTGTTTTCAAGCCACACTCTCCAACCTATCAATACATGTCCAATATAATACCCTGGATAGACCAGACCACCACAGATGATACATTATTGATGGATACTCTACCACAGAGGTAAATTAACAATCTTAGAAAAACCAAATACAATTAGGCATAGAAAATTTGATCAAATCCATCATCCCTCCCCCACTTGGAATCTCGACGATTCCCAATTTGAAGTAAAGCTTGGAAAATATATCATTGAATTTCCTAGCTATCATCTAAACAGGAAGAAATTTATTCTTTTATACCACCCTATCAGATCACTTCACACATTCTACCATGAGTTTCACCACATCAGAATTAGGCTTGGGAACATAAATCCATAATGATATTTATGCATTGGTTTATCTCACATAACTAGGAGAACACTCGACTGTAAATGTTTTTTAAGATCGGTCATTAGTCCCCCATTAGTTCAAGGTATCATTAAAACACTGTATGTATCAATCAATACACTCTCCGTATGAGTCAATTTCACATCTATGAATCATCAAGCCCATAAAATGAATCATTCATGCCCTTTATTTCCTTATTTGATATAAAACACTTATAATCAAGTGCATTCAGGTTTTAGTTCATCTATTGAATATCCATATCGATTTCATATATTTAGAAGAACCTCACAATAAACATTCATATATTGAGGAACCTACACATCCTCCCCACATCTTTGGGGCCCGAAAACATGGTCTAACCCTCACTCAGGTCCCCCTATCACATATTAGTAGGCACTAGATCAACTATGTCACAAGTCAGTTCAGAAGGGTCACTAGGTACTCATATTTATCCCATAGTCCACATATCAAATTACTCATTATCCAAAATATGTACCCATTATCCCATCTCAGATATACAACAAAAAATTCATGACAAGAAACCCACTATATAGTTTCACATCTATATAAATACCAAGAATTACATGTAAATCTGTTGGCCTACTAGGGCACTAATCAGTAGCCTAATGGAACACTAATTCTCATCATTAATCCATATATAGGACAACCCCTTCAAAATCATAATTTATTTAGTAATATATATATATATATAATAGAACCTCACTATCCTAATCAACTTTGTGGGAATTATAGTCAAATGGTTGGATTAAGTAGAACATCATTCCATGATAAATAAAAAAAGTCTATACATTTTGTTATTAAAATCATGTGAAACTAAATCCATTTTCAATAGACCCCTTGAATTCACTAACAAGGCATCTAAGGCACCAAAATACTAACTATTGTCACCTTATTTCCCATAATAGATGGAATGCATCCTCATTTAAGATGAAGAATGTCCCACTATACAGTCCAAATAATATATATATATATATATAATTGTCAAAAATAGTATAATTTCACTAAAAACATATAATGAAAAACATACTATCAAATTGTTTTACACATTAATGAGTTTTAATCTCTTTTTTAGTGAAAAAAATGACACACTTTCAGGCCTATAGGTCATGTGAATCACTACATGATGAGAATGACGCGTCAGATGCATTATTCCACAATGGTAAAAATGATGAAATTTAATATTAATCAAGTCACTAAATATAAAATATAAGTATGTCCACCAATGTGAAATCATTTCAATCTTAATTGAGAATAAACTGAATATCAATCCCAAATCTCTGGTTACCTGGAAATCTAATGAGGAATGGTTTTCATGAAGAATCTATCAATTTTCCATCAAATGATTGGAAACCTTCAAAATATATGTCTATTATTTTCCAAAATTCATGAAAAAATATAATAATTATCAAATACCACTCAATCATGTCCGAACATGACTCAATATTAACTGTAACAAAATCAATGGTGGTGGGACCTCATGTGCACCTCCCCTTATGCTAGAGGATTCTCACTATGAGTGAGGGTCAAGGGGGTGTTTTGAGAAGAGTATAACCAAATAATATATTATTATTACCATGGAAAAGAGAGAGTCATAAATATAAACATCATATTATTCATAATAATAATTTAACCAAAACATGGAACAGAAAATAAAATGATATCATACAATCATACAAGACACATCATTCACCAGGCCGATCACTCACTCACAAATAAATTTATATTTCAAAGGCATAAAAATTTGGAGAGAACTAAAATATGAATCCAAAGAGAGTCACCACTAAAAAAAGGTGAAAATAATTTTTATGATGTACTATACTATAAAATATATTGATTCTATCTCTAGGAATATTGAATAGTGTGAGGTTATTCACAACAAAATTCCATTCCATCCAAGTTTGAGAGATATTTTTGTCACATACTTGAAGGGGCCTAAAATTAACAATATAATACTCCAAATATCAAGGGATACTGGAATTATCCTAGAAAATTCTTATGAAAATCACAGATTCTGATTTGAAAGTGGTAATGTGGATGTTGTATGGACTACAAAGAGATAGACCATTGAGAATGGATCTTACGTCCACCTCTATTGAAATAAATGGTCCATAAAATGAATTTAATCCATACACCATAAACCCCCAAGAATAATGAAACATACTTATATCCCTCATGATAGCTTGGGAAAAGGATCCATCCATATTCATGTTATAACTAATGTAGGGAGGGATCCCCTTGACCACCTACCATGGGGATATGAACCCTTACATAGAGAAATTGAAACAGCCCTTTGATAAAGCCTCATGATGAGAATAAAATTCTCACCCCTTGTAGACAAAAGAACCAATATCCTTAACATGTGAAATAATACTCACATTGTGGTAAATATGGGAGAATCACATAACTTCTCTATTCCGGTTATCAGACTCCCAAATAACCCATCACACAACCACATAATCCATTCCACATAACCAAAATATATGTATATGATTCTCTGTAAATCAAAATAGTGATATTAGAATGTTTCATAAATCACCCCACCACCACAGTAATTCCTAACCACCCCCTTCATAGTAATTAGTATTCTAGTGACTCTACAAAAATAAGTGACATGTCATTTCAATATATATTTAAGAAAATACATGCATTGAAAATCCAACTAAATCTCTATCGTTTAAATTTTATTCTCTGTGGGAATGGAACTATTGTGAATACTTTGGAAAAGAAAATTCATTTTATTTGGGATCATCTTGAACCATAGTATAGTATCCCACTCATCAATATCCTCTTGATGTGAATTAGTGAACTTTAGTAAAGTGAGAAAAATAATCAAGAATCCAAAGAAGATAATACAGATATATCAGGTTCATCCACATGAATAATGCTTTGAATAAGAAATTTTAATCATAATAAAAATTTTCCTTAATGAATATTGGTTGAATAATATCATAGATAGAGGAAATATTTGGAACTGGACAACCAGGGGAGAAGAGAGAGGAACATGTATAGTTTTCTTTCCGGTAGATTATATCTCCTTGATCAACCCCCAAAGCACTCAATCCTTCATAATCTAAAAATCTGTTAGCCTGAAGTCTGCCATAACAGATTATCTACCTGTACATTCCACCCATCTACCCCATTCTCTACCGCACTAGTCCATCATAAATATTTCCCATGGTTATTTCACTTCAATAATGTCATATTCCATTTTTTCCTTCATGCCATGAATATTCAACTTTATGTTCCAAAATATGATCCCACCTTCTGCTATGGGACTGACCATTCATTTCTATGAAGCCTTAGTGATACTTCACCTACTATTAGATTTTACAAATGAAATAGTTTTTAGTTCTTTCCAACCACAAAATAACTCATTTTTTAGAATTAATGAATGTTAAAATTTACATAAGCATGGAATTAAGGATTCAATTGACTAGTAGGATCCTACTCCCAAAAGAAAGAAACTTTTTTCTATTGTATGTGCACACAGTCACCTGGATTACCAGATTCTCTAATAGAACCTTTTTTATCCATCCATCAGAAATAATAACAGATTAATTTTCAATTGGAATATTTACTCATTTAGTGGATATTTTTCCTTATTTTTCCTTCCATGATTGTTCAAGTAGGACTTATAAATTTATAGAATACTCTAGTGATTATTAATCCATTTCCCACTCCAAAAACCATACATTTAAATTCTTTTATTGAAGCCTTTGATGGAATTTTTCTATCCATTTTTAATGAATAAAATATCTTCACCGAACATGATATGGAAAATAATTCATTCCCTAGAAATGTTATTATATGGGAAGTTATCCCTTTAATATATTACATTTTTAAATTTCTTGAAATCACTTATTGAGATAAAATAAATAAATTAGTATATATAGATCCTCCTGGAAAAGTACTCATGTTGATTTAAAGATCGCAATGATTCTACCAAAGAGAGAAATAATGAGTCACAGTGATTCATAGAACCTAAATAGAATATCAGAGGCCTGTATATAGAATCCAGAACTATCCGTGACTATAAAAAGGAACCCCTACTAAATCATATTATTATCCATTTCTATTTTTACATTTATTGTGATGTTAGATCCATTAAATTTCCTATTATGATCATCCACCATATCATTCTCAATTGCCACTAAATCCTCAATGCTCCACCCCTGAATAAACATATTCTTATATTTTTAGATAATATGAGTTAGCACCTTTACTATCCATTTATTAATGATACTGGCTAGAATATTTAACGAGAAGTATGATAAGAAATTTAAAATATATTTAATAAATCTTGTTATATCATTCACTTTTAGAAGTAAAGATAGATTTTAGGCACATAAATATCATATAAGGTGACCTGAAAAAGATGTCTTCACTGCATTGAACACTTAAGTATGAATGATATCACATTCACTAACATAAAAATCCATAGAAATTAATCCAGACTCAGTGCACTTTCTGGATTCAGATCAAATGTTTCTTTTCTGACTACTTTCTCTTCTAGAATGGATTTCGTATGATAATTTTCCCAATCAAAAAATAAATTCCTAATGTTTTAGAAAAAATATAATATCAATTTTCCTTCAATATTTTTTCATCACATTAATTATTGGTACATAATAGAGTTCCTAAAAATTATTTTCAGCAATCTTACCTACAACTTTGATGTCCCATAGTACATTCCATCATTGAAAAGAAAGTTGATCTTTCTCATAGATATCCACTATTTAAAATAGGAATATAATAATCATGTTTTCTTGAATTCCACGGTTTACCAAAGGCCCATTTATTTCTCCCTTGAATAACTATATATTATCACATGTTTTTGAAAAAATATTATTTTTTTCCACCAACATGGTGAATAGATCATCTTACTAGATATCCTAAATCTTTCCATCCATATATAATGTATCCTAATAAAGACATACCAATTATGGATATTTATTTTTCAAGGTATATTTCTATTTCATTATGAGTTCTATGAGTCTCTTTAGTTAGTCAACTAATCCACACCTATATATTACTCTCACTAGTTGATCCCATAAATATTTAACTACCTAGAGGAACCCTTCATCGCAAACCTTACTATATAATAATCTAAAATTTGGAGGCCTTATATACTCCATATTTAGTCTCACTAAAAGAGTAGATTTTTTTTAGAGAACATGAGATTGATGTTATATAAAAACCTAGGGAAACGAGTTGACTCCTTAATGATTTGACATGCATCTATCTATAACAAATTATTTATCTCCCATTTTTATTATTTCACCACATAAATGGATCTCCCCAAAATCTCATGTCTTTTATACTAATAGAATCTAAAAAATAATTCAAATAATTCATGTATTTGGAATTTTTCTTTGTACCATATTTATTTTGTGACATGTTTCTAAATGTATTAAAATCACCTCCCAAAAACCCGAAATGGTTTCCCGATTGGAAGGAGGAGAGTTGCCTCCATAGAACCATCCACCCAGTTTGGAAAAAATTTCATAGATTGTTGTGAAATATAAATATGATTCTTATAGGGATACCATTTAAGTAATATAATGGAAAGATACCTCTATTATATACCCTATAATGTTATGCCTCCAAAAAATCCAAACATGGGTATTTCATGGGCTAACAAGCTTGTAGTTCTTGAAGCCTTGCTTCCTCAAAAAAATGATAATGTGTCCCCCTTCTAGTATGGATCTATAAAATCTATAATGGATACCTGGTTCTTTGGAACCCCATTCTTAATAAAGGCCATTTTTCTTTGATCACTCAAGATCTTAGAATATCACATGATAATAGAGATCATTATGATGGTGATAAAATGGTCATATGAACCTTCAACTTACTTTGAGTAGGAGTTTATTAAAAAACATACAGATATCTCTAGCATTGGATAGTGTAAGACTAACTTTATGAAATGATTACTAGTGATTTCTAGAGAAAGATCATTTCCTTATTTTAATAGGATAATCCCCAAATTCTACATCATCCCCATGTGAATGGAACAAAAATAGTTAAGAGTAAAAAAGATATGGTTCAATGAGCCTAGAAGACTTCCACAAGTGAGATTTAATGGGATTGTAGAAGCCCCCATCATGTCATCTCACAAAATGATTGAAGGAGAAGAATCGACATAGGTTCCAACAGGATAATAAATATCCCCTTCCTCCATATGATCTATGGGAGACGAAAGATCATTGGGATCAATCCACTTTGGGAAAAGAATACCCTGGCCAACTCATTCTTCCCTTGATACCCCATGAAACACGTGAGCCAAAGTAGATGAAGGATTAGGAGAGACCAAACATGAAATCATCCCCATGGATAGAACCATGATTTATACAATGGTAGTTACATTGCATTGACAATAAGATGCTCGAGGACACAGAAGACCATCAAACCAATTATCTTTAGAAGGACTTGATTAATCATGAACCAAGTGATCTTCATCATAATTAAATACACCCCACCAATGACCATGAATATTATGATTCCATTTTTCCATAATATTATGACAACAAGTAAAAACTGTCATCCCATGAAAGTGGCATACCTCATTGAATCTGGGATTATAATTGTATAGACTATGCTACAACCAGGATATGGTCTCTCTAGAATGGATGAGGATGTGATCTAGAATAAATGCCTCTTTATGAAATTTAATTCTGATATGGGGCACTGTAGAGGACTAAATAAATTTATATCCTCATCACTACAATAGAACCCATCTGGTAAATCACATGGAATCTAAAGAATCGAGGGATTGATCAGTGGTATGGGAGGCCATGAAGATTCTCCCAAACAATAACCAAGCTCATATCACTCCCTATAGAGATATACCAAGACTTTTTAAAATGATGGAACCTCCAATATTCACACACCCACCCCTCCCATGAACATGCCTTTATCAAATCATCATGTTAGAAAAAAAATGAAAAACCAATGCCTTCTGTGAGAGATTGGATACTGTATTCAGAAAACTAAGATTCTATGAAGAAAAAAAGCACAATAGGAATAAATAAAATAATGGTTATGAAAAAACCATGTCACCAGAGACCATTGATTATAAGCTTCTTCATCCCCCATTTTTCTATAGACATATACCTTAAACCGAACCCATGTAACATAATTGAACACCAAGGAACTAAAGAAATACGCAGTGTGAATGGGGTATGATAAGAATACAAAATAATAGTAGAGATAATAAGGATATCATTGAATGGTATCTTACCATACTCATGGCTTGGCTCATCAAGAGAAGATGAAATACGAAGTGGATATGGTGACTTATCTTTGTTAATATCTGTCAGTATAGGCAGTGAATCCTTTCTAATAACAGGATAAGAAAACCACTCAACAAATGAAACCTAAGGAATCTTCCCAACCCATGCCAATTACAAGTTTGACCTTCATGGGCACCCAAGTGAAATGGTATACCGAGTAGGGTGGGATTTAATAAATCATTATATGAGGATAAATTCTATCCCATACATATCCATGAAACATAATGACATGTTCATGTAACATTATTAAACTATCTAAATAAAAATAAGCACTATTATATGCACTTAGGACAATTCTAGGTTGTATTTGAGTATGCCACGATGTTTATGGAAACCCATAACAATCAAAGGGACTAATTCCTTCCTTCATACCAATTCCCAAGGTCAATCCATGGGTGAATTACCCCAATCAACCATACATTCTATCTTCAGTTCCATAATGTCTCTAAGAACACAATGTTGAGAAAGAAAAGAATAATAATGACACGAAGACCTCTCTCCATTGTATATAGTGATAATTACTATGGGATAAACTACCCCTTATATATAGTATAATTATATGATTTGATCTCCAAATTGGGATAAAAATGTGGGTAATACTCCATCCTTTTATGAAATGGTTCCATCATGTGAGTCCCAATTACATGGGAGATTTGTCTAGGATTTACAGGGACCCTATAGTTCCTGACGTATCTCACATGGAATGACATATCATTTGACCATATCCCTATTTATAACTGATCTATATCAATGTTATCCCCATTAGTACTAATATTGATATCCCCTATGGTTTCTTTTTCATCAAATAAACAACACTGTCAAAAGTGTATTTTCAAATGCTTGTTTATAAACTTATCTAATTAATGCACTTCCGATATATAACACTATTAAAAATAAGGATTTCAGGTAAATTAAAAACTCTAAAGCTATTAGCGAACCTAATTGGTTCCCCTATTCCAATACATATCCAAAGGAACCTACTATGGTCTTTTATACAATCCCAGTTCACCATGGTCATTACCCCTCTCACATAGGATGTCATGCCCCTCCAATGCGTCATAAATATCATAAATCAACCTATAACTAAAAGAATTTATATAGATGGAAGATGACCAATATCAATTCCCAATGTCATAATATGTTAGTTTTTCCACTCAACATATTCCCATACTACCTATGGATTGTCCAAAAATTAAACGAATGTAACAAGGGTAAAATTATCTCATATTATGTCAAACAACCCATTCATAATGACTCTAAGGTATCTCAGGGGTCTGGTCCAAACCACATAGTTTGACCAATATCAGTGAATCACCTTCCCCCAAGATAATTTTCCATAATTATTATAGGAAATATCTTCGAGGACTACATGGGCCATTTTTTAAATTGGAAATGCACCCCTATTAGATGGTGGATAAGGGTACATACCATAGAACCTATAATCCATTCATAATCCATTCCCATCCCTCAAATGAAAAACAACACCAGTCTATAAAACCTATTTATTTCCATCCATTGACATCATTTTATGAGTAATCATTCAAGTTCACTAGGTTTGTATTGTTCTAGAAACCGTATTAATTTATTTATGGAGTTCAAATATATTTTTATCAATTTACATCAAATTAAACATTTTATTTAATAAATAAAAAGGTCCAATGTCATCAGTGTTGAGCAGTCACATCCCCATAAATATAAAAACACTACATACAATCCATAGATAAATTTACCTAACTGTATACATTAATTCAAACATAATTCCTATTTTATATGAGCTAAAAAGTATCACTTCATCCCATCCAAGTCTTAGAACACATTTTGATAACATGGAACAAAAAATTTCAGAAAATTATTATGTCTAAGTTATTTATAATTAATTACATAGTTCATCAAACAATAAATATTCATTTAACTATTTTAAAAAATCATGAAATAAAGACTAAATAATCATCATTTTTTAACATCACATTATAATCCCAACCGAACAGATAATAATGACACATGACATAACCTCGACCGAATTCTAATAAATTTCACAAACGTGCAACCATAATTACATATCTTTTTAAATTTAATTTTAGGAAGAAAACCATTTAAAATCTAGTATTTATTTGTACCTCATAGGAATGATGCATTGTTATAGGGAGATATCATCTCGGTATGACCTATATAGAGAAGACAAAAATCCTCAAGGTGTAATGAAATTTGAATTAAACAATTGTTATAATTAATAAATCTTAGTAAAAACCAATTTGACAACTAAACTCTACAAAAACAGCATGTTATGGTAAGTAGATGTCATCTCAGGATAAACTCGAGCTAAAATTCCTAAATTCCCCATTTTATTTGAAAATTTCCACCAACATCTAGGGAAACCATAATTTGAACCCTCATCTAGGAGACTCAAATTAATGAAATATGAGGAATGAGAAATATCAAAGGTCAAAAGAGGAATTTATTGCCATATATCAAGAAAAACTAAAATCAAATACACCTCGAAAAAAGAGGGATATAGAGGCGGAGTATGGGGTTTACCCATATTAATGTATAAGGAATCATGTTAGTGGAGGGTCTACCCATGATTAAACTCATGGTGGGGGATAAAATTTTACCCTATTAAACCCCACAACAGCAAGCTAGTCCATGCTCATAGGATAACTGATGGATATAACTTCATCCCTGAAATCCCTCAGTTCCCTATCAAATATACATCCCCCCATATGATATTCAACACACATTCAATAAACCTCTTTTATGAGGTTCAATAAATTAAAATTTCAATATTTACATCATTATAAAATTTTACCAGTTATTTATTTGAAAATTAAATATCCTATTAAATTATACCACCCATATAGATGTGATATCGTATAGTTATATTGGTTGTTCTTACAATTTCACAACGATTATAATGTACTCAATAAATTAGTCTTTTATAGATGAACCATGTAAAATATTTATGTTCCATCCTTTTACATTTCAACATCTTTTTTTGTGTTTGAGGAAAAAAAATCAAATCATTTCCCATCTAACAAGATAAAAAGTTCTTGATTAATAACTAAATGGAGAAAATTTTAATTCAACATACACCCCAATTCATACTCATCATAGTGTTTCCCGATCATCAAAAAGATTCATCAAAGCTATAGGTTTTTGTTATGGGATGAAACTAAAATTATTATCTTGTAAATTGTTTGTGATTATTCAAGATAATTCTTATCATGTGAAGAATCATGTTTTATGGAAAAAAATTTAATTGGATTGTAACACCCCTGGTAAATAGAGAATATGAAATTTTTATATTTATTCCTATTTGTGAATAAAATGTTAATATTAATTTAAAGGGAACGCTATGCTCGATGGCTTACCCAATACGCAACAACGAGTTCCTTTGAAATCTTAAGTTTCACTCTAATAATAAAATAATTTTATTTCAAATGGTAGTTAACATCTAGCCTTTGTAATGACGGGAATGAACAGAACTAACTACAAAATCATTATTTATGTTTGCCAAATATTTTTACTTATAACAATAAATGTTAGAGGATTAAAAATGCGAATGAATCCAATTTTAAGCGTAAACATTCTAATATTCTTTAAAAGGTCGATTAACAGCCTTTTGATGGAGAACCTCTTTTAAATCCACTTTTTGACAATTTTATGTGTTATATTTGACAAAATAAAATTCTTTTTTAGAATCGGGACATCAAAATTTACTTTGTGTAAATTTTTGGTATTTTTCTGATAACGTTCATTTTTTTAATGAATAGTGAAAATTGTTGTTTTTTAATTCAAAACCTATTTTTAATATAATTTATTTATATGATTATATTATCTTTTGAATTCTTTTTAATGTGAAATTAGAATATATTTTTACCATTTAATCCAATAGTGGTCATTTGAATTAATTTCACTTTGAAATTGGACTTAAACTAGTGTTAATCTTTTGATATATATTGTTTCATAAAAACACGCTATTTGTTTTGACAGTGGGAATGAATTATTAAATTAATTAATACAACTTATATATTTTGAATTTTGTAAAATAGACATCATTTTTGAATTCGGAATATCAAATATAGCGTAGGGTGAAGTTTTGGTATTTTCTGAAAAGCATCAATTTTTTATGAATAGTGAAACCACTAAGTGGTAGTTAAAAAACCGATTTTTCGTTTAAATGAGACTTTACCACTTCTGTGATTTTATTTTAAAAAATCCGATATACATGGTTGTCATTAGGAAGTAAAATGTGGTTCAATGAGATTAAAATAATTTTTTGGTGAATAGTAACTTGTAAGTTTTATTAATCACGATTAAAGGTAATTAGTGTAATTTAAGGTAAAGATAATGTTATAATAATATGAAATTACCTTGACACATGTCCTAACCTTATTTCATGAGTCATGACCGACCAAGACAATCCATGGGTTAAATTGGGGACCCCATGGAACCACTTTGGTTGGAAAATGACATTAATAACTTTTTATTTAAAGTTAAAATTAAAATGTCACAAACATGTGTTGTTTTACTAAAAAAAAATTTACATGAGGTTATACAAGTAATATTTTTGACTATAAATATTCATTAGAAATATAAAAAGATTTCCTACATCATGATATTTTTTTTATAATTTTTAGACATTAAAGAAATTAAATTATTTATGACACCATGATGATGTAGTGATTACCTAATTATTTAATGATTTAAATAAAATGAAACGATAATGTAAAATCTAAGACCTACACTTGTCAAAAACTTATTGGATGTGTGTATTTCGAACTATTATCACCTTATCCTCGAAATATATAATTTTGGGACCTTTAAAATCCGAAAATCTTTTTATAATACTGTTACTTTTCAAGACTTTCCAAGAGTGCCCCTCCTCTCCCCTTATAAAAGGCCCCCACATCTACCACCTTACCCACACCTCTCAAGCCTTTTCTTGGCCAACCCCTGCCCATTTTTACTCTACACATTCCTCTATTACACCTAGAATCCTCACTTTGGGAGAAGTCTATCCAAGGAAGCCTTTGAGCTCAAATCAAAAAGAGTTACCCGATTTAAAGGTTAAGTCTTCCCTAGTGCTCTTTTGTTTAATTTTGCTTCTCCAACCCCCTAAAAAAATTTATTCCTTTATTTTTTAAAAACACCAGTATCTTAAATATACTTGGATGTTTTTATAAGAAGTATTCGATCTATACTTACACCCACATCTGTCTAATGGTTAATGAACATACTGTTTCTGTGGATGGAAAATTACTGCCTCACGAAACGATGACTGTTCAATATTATTTTAACACCTTTAAATGTGTCCATTATGATGTCAATGTATTTTATATATGATATATATGGTATTTATGTTTACTATATGCTTCTTTATTTTATATTTATAACATACCATTATTCTTTGCATGTTGTGGAAATGCGATAATTTCATATGAGGAAATGTGGACTACTGACCCTCAAGTGATTTGACTCGTTCATGCAATACATGGAATGTATAAAGAATGAAATTAATGAAAATATGTTACCTATGTAACATATATATTATACTCGAATTATAATATATGTATATATCATTTATTTTTAATTCCATTAATATGAAAAAAAAATGAAAGTAGCGTTCATGCGTACGTACGGCCAACCGTCTCCATGAACGGTGCTTTTCATTTTTTATCTCCAAATGTTATGGAATAGTATAAAATGAATATTTACTGGATATATATTATATTTTAGTCATTAATAATGATCTGGAAATGATTTACTTATAACTACATGGGCAATCATTTTCAAACAAGTTCATTTTTGACTCATGTACCAAACATCGGCAAAAACGTCTGATATGAACTAACATTATTAAACAATTATTATAAAAATATAATATGTGAAATGAAATGACTAATAATATTTTAAGGAGGTCCTTAATTAATTATAAATTGAACAAAGTTTATTATTCCGGAATATAAAGAAACGAACAAGACAAGTCGGACTTGAGGTAAGGGATCATACCCCTCTCTTTCTTTTTAAGTACACTCTTTTATGTCATTCATTTTAAGCTCATCTTTCTTATGATTGGGATGTTATTTTATATTACTATTACTGTAATTTTTTATGTTAATATGATGAGATACCCTATTTTCTCTCATCAATCCATTTTGTATGTTTTGAATAGCGCCGTTAGGCTTCCGAATTTTCGTAAGAGATCCAACCTCTCTCTTTCTTTTTAAGTACTCTCCTTTATGTCACTTATTTTAATCTCCTCTTTGTTATGTTGGGGGATGTTCTTTTATATTCCTCTTGCTGTACATTTTATGTTAATATGATGAGAGACCCTGTTTTATCTCATCAATCTATTTTTGGATGTTTTAAGTGGCGCCGTTAGGCTGCCGAGTTTTCGTAAGGGATTTTTCATCTCACTTTTATTCCCGTGAGATTTATGCTACATTTTCCACCATTTCCATTGAGTGGTATCTGTAATGCCCATTATTCTACTCTTTGTTTAATATACTTTCGTTTATGAGTATTTACATCAATTTTTTATTGTCCTTCTTTCATGGGGTGTATGTTTTGAAAGATACCCAAGTCGGTAAGGGAACCTTTCACCCTCCTCTTTTTAAAAGACTTATTTTGTTGGGTCTTTTAATTTACATATTATAATGTTGGGATATGTTCTTATATATCCTTATTGATGTAAATTTTATTTCCAAGTGATGATATACCCTTTTTATCTCTCATCAACTCATTTTCTGAATTTTGAAGTGACGTCGTTAGGCTATCAATTTTTTTGTAAGGGAACTTCTTAACCCAATTTCCGTTCTTTGGGTTAATCTCCTACTTTCAAATTATGTCATGATATTATTATGTCCTATCATGTATTTGTACTTTCATTATGTGTACTTATGGTGAATACACATAATAGATCTATTTTATTTAAAAAATGATCTTTGTAAGGGACTTCGTCTCAATCTCCTTTCATTGAGGCATGTTTTGACTTTCTTTTATACGCTGTATAAAACACCTTTGGATTTTCATTTCATTAAAAGGGAATATTTTTCTATGAAGCATTTTACTAAACAAAAAAAAAGTAATGTCTATTTTAACGTACATGGTGACAACGACCTTTTCTACCGCTGTGAGTATTATTTGGTCTTTGGCTTCCTCAACAAGCCGTAATGTTTTTAAAATGAAATAAATACCATATACTCTTTTATGTATTTTGGTATTGAAAATGGTTTTTATAATGGATTTTTTATGTCAATATATTTAAGTGATATATTGTGATCAAAGTGTGGAAATGTTTTCTTTCCATTATATTTGTTTTATGTATTATGATTTTATAATGATAATTGAACATTTGACGGGTGGTTACATGATAAACCATATGACAAGTGGTGCCGTGAATACCAGGATGGGTGGTTAATTATAATCTCCAATGAATTGGGTATGGAAGTCGGCCGTATGGCTATTCCATTAAGTGATATGTGTGGAAGTCGACCGTATGGTTATTCCATTTAAGTATGTTTATGTCCCAAGTTACCTTTATATATTATGTGTACTTTATATGGGTTTTAGGGTAATATTTTGGTTAAAAAAGGCTAAGTAATGATCTTTTATTCAATGAAGAGTATTTTATGCTTCATAAAGGTGAAAAGTATTACTTTGGTAAAGTATTCGTGGTTTACTTGTTGTTTTGAAAAACTAATAGTTATCCTTCTTTGTGTATCCCTTACTGAGATTTTTATGCTCACCCTAAGTTTTTTTTTGAAATTTTTTTCACAAGACATAATGTGGGATATGGTAAAGGATGGGATCAAGGAAAATTCATGCTTTCTTAAAAATGGAACTAGAAATGACTTTTTTTTAAGTTCATGTTTTGAAAAAAAAGGAATCTTTGTAGAAGTGTCTATTGTGTGATCTTTTGAGATGTAATAGTTATGGTCTAATTCGCTAAAACTCTAAACCTGAAAAGATCCTCTATGTGAATTATTCATTTAATTCAATAATAAGTAATGTTTAAGTTCGGGTCCATATAGTTGGTATCAACGGTCGGTTTAGACAACTTTAGGGATTATGAGTTTTTGTTAGACACATGGTTAGTCCATATATCTATTATTTTAGTTAAATCCTTGTTTTATAACTTTTTTCATGTCAAGTAAAGATAGTTTCTAATGGAAGGAGGAGGATCTCAAACGACATTCATATCTCTTCTTGATGACATTCTTTCAATAATTATTTCAAAGTCATGTTCAGATGATTGTGAAACTTTTTCTAGAATACAACTCACTTGTAAGCAGTTGTTTGAGATATCAACCACCTCCAATATACCTCGTTATCATTGTGGATCATGGGTTGTATTTAGACAAATACTATTTTCACAATATTCTCATATTTTCAAGAAAGGTAAATATTATCAAGGTATTTTCAAATATTTTACCATATCACAAGAATTTGAAGCATATTATGATTTTAAAAATGGTGCTGAGGAAGGAGACCCTTCCGCAACCTATTTATATTTTCTTTTAAAATATAGTCTCTCAACACATACTTATGGTATTTTAAAAGGACCAATAATATAAAGTTTCAACTCAAATTATGTCTGAATATTTTATAGAAATAATGTTTTATCAGATGTTTTGGAATTATATGTCATACATGATCCACTAGTGCAGAAAACGTTTTTTACGTCACCATTTTTTACGTCGGTTATATAAAACCGACGTCATAATATTTAAAACGAGGTTTTTTACGTCGGTTATTTCTTAACCGACATAAAAACCTGTGTTCGGTACACATTTAACGTCGGTTATTTTTATAACCGACATTATTAATCGCGCGGCTTCGTTTTTTACGTCGGTTATTTTTATAACCGACGTAAAAAACGCGGTTTTCGAAGGCCCTTTGACGTCGGTTATTGAATACCCGACGTAACAAACGCGGTTTTTGAAGGATTTTTTACGTCGGTTATAAAATAACCGACGTAAAAAAAGAATCCGCAGATGTTTTTGACATCGGTTATGGAATAACCGACGTAAAAAAATGCGGATTTTGAGCCATTTTTTACGTCGGTTATTATATAACCGACGTAAAAAATGAATCGGAGGAAGGTTTTTACATCGGTTATTTCAATAACCGACGTTATAAATGTTTTTAAAACAATTATCACGTCGGTTATTGAATAACCGACGTGATAACTCATTTAAAAATTTACCCAGACCCGTGGATTGTCATTCGCGAGTTTACCTTCGACAGTCGCGACTCGTCTCTCTCGTGCGTAAACCCGTATCGGCTCGTCCATTTCGTTGGTTTAGATTCGTTTTGCGATCATCGTTTCTCATTTTTAATCTCCTCGGATCAATCATCTAAACTCGCAGCACTCAGGTAATCCTCCCACTCGTTCGTTTTTTTTCGCGGATAGTAAATATATATGTGTTGTGATTTTTTTGTTGAAACTAGCTAAGATTCTTCGATTGCGAACCCTTTTAACTCGTTTTGGCACCATTATCTTATTTATCATCCGTAGATCTATTTGTTCGACTTGCAATATTGAGTAATTTTATGATTTCACTAATTTTTCATCGTTTTCTATAAATCCCCGAGAGGGTTGGGGCGTGTCCATTTGGATGGGTTGCCCTTTTACAGTTGTTACTACTTTATTCACACACAACCATGGCATAGGTGCATGGATTTGGGGTCGGGGGGTGTCCAGGGGGGTTTACAAGGGGGTGGGTGGGTGTGGGGGGCTGTCCAAGGGTGTGGGTGGGTGTTGGGGGGTGTCCAGGGGGGTGTCCAAGGGGGTAGGGGGTGGGGGGTGGTGTCCAGGAGGGGTGGGGGGGCTGTCCAGAGGGTTGGGGGGTGTCCAGGGGGGTGTCCAAGCAGGTCGGGGGTGGGGGGTTGTGTCCAGGAGGGGTGGGGGTGCTTTCTAGAGGGGTCGGGGGCTGTCCAGAGGGGTCGGGGGGTGTCCAGGGTGGTGTCCAAGGGGATGGGTGGGTGTGGGGGGCTGTCCAAGGGGGTGGCGGCCTGTCCAGAGGGGTCGGTGGGGTGTCCAGGGGGGTGTCCAAGGGGGTGGATGGGTGTGGGGGGCTGTCCACGTGGGTGGCGGCCTCTCAAGAGGGTATTTGGGGTTGTCCGGGTGGGTGGGGGGGCTGTCCAGAGGGTTGGGGGATGTCCAGGGGGTGTCCAAGGGCGTAGGGGGTGGGGGGTGGTGTCCAGGAGGGGCGGGGGGCTGTCCAGAGGGGTCGGGGGTGTCCAGGGGGGTTTACAAGGGGGTGGGTGGGTGTGGGGGGCTGTCCAAGGGCGTGGGTGGGTGTTGGGGGGTGTCCAGGGGGGTAGGGGGTGGGTGGTGGTGTTTAGGAGGGGTGGGGGCTGTCCAGAGGGTTGGGGGGTGTCCAGGGGGGTGTCCAAGCAGGTCGAGGGTGGGGGGTTGTGTCCAAGAGGGGTGGGGGTGCTTTCTAGAGGGGTCGGGGGCTGTCCAGAGGGGTCGGGGGGTGTCCAGGGTGGTGTCCAAGGGGATGGGTGGGTGTGGGGGGCTGTCCAAGGGGGAGGCGGCCTGTCCAGAGGGGTCGGTGGGGTGTCCAGGGGGGTGTCCAAGGGGGTGGATGGGTGTGGGGGGCTGTCCACGTGGGTGGCGGCCTCTCCATAGGGTATTTGGGGTTGTCCGGGTGGGTGGGGGGGCTGTCCAGAGGGTTTGGGGATGTCCAGGGGGGTGTCCAAGGGCGTAGGGGGTGGGGGGTGGTGTCCAGGAGGGGCGGGGGGATGTCCAGAGGGGTCGGGGGTGTCCAGGGGGGTTTACAAGGGGGTGGGTGGGTGTGGGGGGCTGTCCAAGGGCGTGGGTGGGTGTTGGGGGGTGTCCAGGGTGGTAGGGGGTGGGTGGTGGTGTTTAGGAGGGGTGGGGGGCTGTCCAGAGGGTTGGGGGTGTCCAGGGGGGTGTCCAAGCAGGTCGGGGGTGGGGGTTGTGTCCAGGAGGGGTGGGGGGCTGTCCAGAGGGGTCGGGGGGTGTCCAGGGGGGTTTACACATCGATTTGTTTTATATTTCAAAATTGTTATATTCAAATTATGATTTTTTTCATATAAACATATATTTGTCTTATCTAAAAAATATATATATATTTTCTATTTGTTATAGGTAATAATGAGTCGAAGTTGGATTACGGCACATCGAATGAGCAATGAATATGAGGAAGGTGTTGATGCCTTTTTGGAATTTGCTAAACGAAATGTTCCAAGTAGTGACATTTTTTTCTGTCCATGCCTGAAATGTCTGAATATGAAGAAGTTGAAAAGTAGAGAGATAAAAGATCATCTGATTTGTCATGGTTTCAATCCGAGTTACAACCCTTGGATTTGGCATGGCGAAACTGGACAGAATGTCACTGATGATAATGAATCGCAAGATGGTAACTCCGATGGAATTGAAGAAATGATTCGCGATATTGTAGCAGAACAAATTGAGATAGAACCGAGAGTTGCACGTCTATATGGTGATGCCGAAAAACCATTATATCATGGTTGTAAAGATTTTACGGTTTTGTCGGCGGTGTTAAGATTGATTAACCTGAAGGCGAAACATGGATGGAGTGACAGAAGTTTTACAGAGCTGCTACAATTGATGAAAGACATTCTTCCAAAAGATAACGATCTTCCAGATTCACATTATAAGGCCAAAAAAATATTATGCCCGATGGGATTGGGATACAGGAAAATACATGCATGTCCGAATGACTGCATTATATATTGGAAGGAATATGAATTTCTGAAAGAGTGTCCCAAATGTGGGACATCACGGTATAAGGTGAAAGAAAAATCACAAGCTGATGTAGAGATTACAAAGCTCCCTTCAAAGGTATTTTGGTATCTTTCTATAATTCCTCGTTTCAAACGTTTATTTGCTAATTCACATGATGCAAAAAGGTTAAGATGGCATGCTGATGAGTGGGTATGTGATGGAAAAATACGTCATCCAGCTGATTGTCCACAATGGAAGAAAATTGATGCCCAGTACCCTACATTTGGAAATGAAATTAGAAATCTGAGACTAGGCTTGTGCACAGATGGAATGAATCCATACCGAACCCTCAGTAGCACACATAGTTCATGGCCTGTTTTATTGGTAATTTACAACCTCTCTCCTGAAGTTTGTATGAAGCGCAAATATGTCATGTTGAGTATCATGATCTCTGGTCCAAAGCAACCCGGCAATGATATTGATGTATACTTGTCACCGCTGATTGATGATTTGAAACTTTTATGGGCTGATGGTATTAGGGTGTATGATTCTTATAAAATGGAATATTTTCAACTGCATGCAGTGCTTCTATTCACTATAAATGACTTCCCAGCATATGGAAATTTGTCTGGATACAGTGTTAAAGGGCATAAAGCATGTCCAATTTGCGAACAACAGACGTCATATTGTCAATTGCATCATGGGAGGAAAACAGTGTACATGGGTCATCGAAAGTTTTTGCCTATGGATCACCCTTATAGAAGACTAAAAAAGACATTCAATGGCTCACAAGAATTTGATACTGCTCCTCTACCTTTATCCCCAGAATTGTATTTTGAGAGGGTGAAAAACCTTGATGTGACATTGGGAAAGACACAGAAATCTGGTAATGATAGACATATTTGGAAGAAAAGGTCAATATTTTTTGAGCTACCATATTGGAGGTATCATGAAGTCAAACATAATATTGATGTCATGCACGTGGAGAAGAATATCTGTGATTCTTTGATCGGAACATTGCTAGATATTAAAGGAAAGACAAAAGATGGGTTGAATGCAAGGTTAGACCTACTGTCAATGGGAATACGTTTGGAGTTAGCTCCCACTCCTAAAGGAAGACGAACATTTCTTCCCCCGGCTTGTCATACATTATCGAAGAGGGAGAAAAGTAGCTTCTGTCAGTGTCTTCATGATATCAAAGTGCCTCAAGGTTATTCTTCAAATGTAAAAAATTTTGTCTCATTGAAAGACTTGAAGTTGATAGGTATGAAATCACATGATTGTCATGTCATGATGCAACAAATTCTACCAGTTGCACTGCGTGGAATATTGCCCATCCGTGTCAGAAAGACTATAATGAGGTTGTGTTATTTTTTCAATTCAATTTGCAACAAGGCGATTGATGTGAATGCTTTGAACATTTTGGAAAAGGATGCAATTATTATACTTTGTCATTTGGAAATGTATTTTCCTCCAACTTTTTTTGATATGATGGTGCATTTACTGATTCATCTGGTTCGAGAAATAAGGCTTTGTGGACCTGTATATCTTCGTTGGATGTATCCTTTTGAAAGGTATATGAAAATATTAAAGGGATATGTTAAAAATCCATATCGACCTGAAGCCTCCATTATTGAAAAGTATATTTCTGAGGAGGTAGCAGAGTTTTGTACGAGTTACTTGGCTACGGCGCAACATATAGGTTTGCCTCCATCTCTCCATGAACGGGTTAATAATGAGGGAAAGGGGATTCGTGGCTTGAAAGTAAAATCACTGTCAGCTGAACATATGAAGAAGTTAGAATCATACATCTTGAATAACATAGCTGATGTTCAACCGTATATCACATTGCATATTAATGAGTTGAAACAATGTCATCCAAAGAAGAAAGAAATGTGGATTTTGAATGAGCACAACAAAACTTTTTTGCCATGGTTTAAAAAGACCTTGCTTGGTAGATCAGATGTATCAGAGACATTAAAATGGATAGTGGGTGGTCCATCTTTAAATGTGATAACATGGTCCGCTTATGACATTAATGGCTATACATTTCATACGAAAGCTCAGGACAACAGAAGTGCAGTTCAGAATAGTGGTGTATTGGTGTTTGCAGAAGCAATGCATTTTTCGAGTGCTAAGGACAGAAACCCAATTTCGGCATCAAGTGCATATTATGGAGTGATTGAAGACATATGGGAGGCTGATTACTTTAAAATTAAAGTTCCCGTTTTTAACTGTAAATGGTTTATCGGTAACAACAGTGTCAGACACGATGAATTTGGAATGACACTTGTTAATCTGAATAGATTGGAAGACACAGCTGATTCTTTTATAATGGCAACACATGCCAAACAAATTTTCTATGTAGTAGATCAATCAGATATGCAGTGGGCTGTTGTTTTACAAGGGAAAAACCAATATGTTGGTGAGGATGAATTTGATGAAGATGCTGATTTATGTGAGATCCCTACTTCCATGGAAATATTAACAGAATATAATGATGAGTATGTTGAAGACATGGTTTGTGCCATAAGGAACGATCACGACGAAGGAATTTGGGAAAACAATCCAACTGTACATTCCTAAAATTACAGGTAACACAAGTTTATTTCTTGTTTACATTTAGTTTTTTAATATAATGTTAGATACTGTAAATTTTTTACTTATTAAAATATATATCAAACCAAAACGATAAAACAATAAAAACCGTAAAGAGGAGAAGTCCTGGGCGCACCGGCAACCGGTCCTCTCTGTCTGAACCACCGGTCGGCCGCTGGCTCACCACCGGCCGGCCGGTGGACCAGACAGAGCCTTCCTCTCTGTCTGGATCACCAGCGGTCGGCCGGTGTTGAGCCAGCGGCCTGCCGGTGGTTCAGACAGAGAGGAAGGCTCTCTGTCTGGTCCACCGGCCGGCCGGTGCTGAGCCAGCGGCCGGCCGGTGGTCCAGACAGACAGAGCCTCTCTGTCTGGTCCACCGGGCGGCCAGCCGGTGTTGAGCCACCGGCTGGCCGGTGGTTCAGACAGAGGAAGGCTCTGTCTGGTCCACCGGCCGGCCGCTGGATCACCACCGGCCGCCCGGTGGACCAGACAGAGAGCCTTCCTCTCTGTCTGGATCACCAGCGGCCGGCCGGTGAGGAGCCAGCGGCCGGCCGGTGGTTTAGACAGAGAGGAATGCTCTGTCTGGTCCACCGGTCGGCCGGTGGTGAGCCAGCGGCCGGCCGGTGGCATCAGTGATTCCACTTTTCAGCTTTCTTATGCCAACTCCTTGGCAACATTTTTCCTGTGTTTACCATGTTTATCATTGTTTAACATGCTTACCATATTACCGATGTTTACTATTATGTAATTTAGTACACTTTTCTATTTGTGAACTAATGTTTGTTTTTTTGATTTGAAGGAAAATGACAGATCAATCAGTTGATCAGCCACATGATTCTGGAGATGAGCATATTGGTCATACATCTGGGGAGGAACATTCACATGCTCCTATTACGAAAAAGAGTTCAAAGGTTGGTAAGCGTGGGTGCACACGTTTACCAAAATTATCACTTGCCCGTACGAAGGAGGAGAGGATAGTCGTGGAGTTTGATGAGGATGATCTTCCTAGAGGTCCAAATGCTAAAGATTTTAAGGGTTTTGTAGCAACTCAGGCTAAGAGCAAAGTAAGCATTCTCTATGATGATTGGAGAAGTGTGGATAAGGCGATAATTTCTCAGCTGTGGGAGACCATTTTGGTAAGATCTTTTGCTATTGTTTGACTGTTCTTTAAATGTTTCTAGTATATATAATATTTTTAACCTCTTTTTTATCAGATGACATTTGATATTCCTGAAACTGGAGGAGTCAGGAAGAAATGCTTATCGTTGGCTGCTAGGAGATGGAGGGATTTCAAATCTACCCTCTCATCTGATTTCATTTATGGTCATAGGAGTCGTGAGAATCCATGTCGTATATATCCTTTTATAGATGAAGACACATGGAGAGAATTTTTTGGAAGTAGAAGAAAAGAATCATTTTTGGTAAGGGCAATGTAAACTTTTATAAGCTTTCTTATATAAATGATCTTATTATTGTTTTGTTAATGATTACTTATTCTTAATTTACAGCAAACAAGGAAAGCTCATCAAGAGATCCAATCTAAAAATGTATACCCTCATAGTTTATCTCGGGGAGGGTATGCATTATTGGAAGAACAAATGATGGCAGAAAAATTTCAACAACTAAGAGCTGAGTCTTCAAGCTCTGGAGAGGTGGCCCCTCCATCCCCTCCATCTAGACATGAGAAATGGAAAAGAGCTCGGAAGGGCAAAAAAGGACAATATCTTTCGGAAGAATCGAGACTCGTAGTTGAGAGGATTGTAAGATATCTATTTTATTTATTTAAGTTTACTATTTTCGTCATATATTTCCAATCATTATAGAAAAGTTCAATTAATTATTACAGGACTCTCTTGAGGAGCAGAGTTCACAGGGGACATTTACACCATCTGGGAGGGAAGATATTTTATCTGTGGCATTGGGAAAGCCCGAACATCCTGGCCGTGTAAGAGGATATCCGGCAGGTGTATCGGTAAGAAAAGTGTTGCCACGTTCCTCAACTTCTAACGTTGAGGGAGTTTATAAAAAAAAATAGAATCGTTGGAGGCTGAAGTCCATAATATTAATGCGACAATGGAGGACAAGATTAGAGCATCGGTGCAGTTAATGTTTGCAGACTTGCAAAGACAATTTCAGGGTGCAGCTCCCACTCTACCTCTCCCAGTAGCTCCCATTCCCCCACCTCAGCCTGCGGACCCCATTTTTGATCCTCCTCCTCCGCCGCAGCTACCTACTTATTGTGAGTTGTATGTTGATGATCCTCAACATCATATAGTTGCATATGGGATGGTATATTGTATAGGAGATACAGTTCACCATCAACAGTTAGAGGTAGAGAATCAGAGGGTCACTGTACAGGATATTATAGATAGATCAGCTCGGATACCATTACCTACAGATGAGGTGACGACAGTTGGACATAGTATCGGCCATTTTTTACTTTGGCCATCCAGACTTCTTCGACTCATTACCATAGAGGTATGGATGTTATATCTTTTATTTTATATTTTTATTAATGTTTTATCATTTGAAAACTAATATATTTTTCAATTTATTTTTACAGGAATACTTCAAAGGTAAAGAAATACTGTATAGACAACAACAAAGACAGATAGCTATGACATCAGATGCAGATACTAGCAGTCTTGACAAATTGTCAAGATATTCAAATTTGTTGGCGGATCATTATGACTTTACAATGGAAGCTCATGTCTGTGGACGTGAACTATGTGTGGGGATTATGAAAACTGATATCATGGAGTTTTTCACTGGAGATAAGTTGGGCATCAACGTGGTGCAAATTTTTATCATGTAAGTCTTAACTCCTTTTCCTTGCGTTATATTTATTAAAAATGTATACTTATGTCTGCTTTGTATTAGGTATATGTATAAAATTTGTGAGAGGAATGAGCTGACAGATGTATATGGATTCGTGGACCCACAATTGATTTCCCCTGAAGCATGTGCATTGGATGAGGAACAAAGAATGCTTTATATTGCTGATAGATTTGAAAAGAATGTAATCACACAGTGTTGGATGATGCCTTTTTGTGAGAGGTATGAAACACATCCCTCTCAAAGAGTTAATTATCTTTTAACATAAAAAACCACTAACGTTAAATTTCCTTTTCTCAGGGATCATTGGATGTTAGGGGTTTTTTTCCCTAGGGAGAAAACACTTTATTGGATATGCTCTCTCCATGATGATGTGCGAGAAAGTTTTAAGAATATATTGGAAACGTAAGTTTCAATTTCACAATAGTTATATATATTATAATGAATTTTAAATTTACCCCATTCGTATTATTTTCTAACAGGGCATGGGTCCACTTTCGAAAAAGCGCAAAGAAAAGGAATTACAAGATCAAATATGTACATGCGAAGGTAAATATCCATTTATAATTTGTACATTTTGATTTATTACATAAAAATAATATATTGAATTTACACTCATTCAAACAGAAATGTCATGAGCAACAAGGCATCATCGAATGCGGATATTACATGTTAAGATTTATGTATGAAATAATAACAACTGGGACAGTTCTGAGTTTTGACCTGGTAAGATTTCCTTTTTCTAATAATATTTCAATTTGATTTATTCATTATACACGTTGACTACTATCCTTTTCCTTTGTAGCTTTTTGATGACCCTCAACCCTTTACTGCTGAAGATATCAAACACTTACAAGTGGAGTGGTCAAATTATTTTACAGGTTTGATTGACTTTTAGTTGTTTGTAATGTAAAATGTAATTTTGAATATTGTCAATGTAATTGTGTATTTCGTAGGAGTTTAGGTTGGATTTAGTTTTTTTTTGAAGTTGACATTGTAAGTTTTGAATGTTATATAAGTGAATGTTTAATTTTTCTCTACTTCTTGTTTTGGTCTACTGTCGATGGTTTTTCTGGTCTGGATTTTGGTATGGGGGGAGAGGTTCCAAGGGGGTGGGTGGGTGTTTGGGGGGTGTCCAAGGGATATGGGAGGGGTGTCCAAGGTGTGTTTGGGGCTGTCCTAGGGGTCGGGGGGGTGTAAATGAGGGTGGGGGGTGTCCAAGGGGCGGGGGGTGTCCAAGGGATATGGGAGGGGTGTCCAAGGTGTGTTTGGGGCTGTCCAAGGAGTCGGTTGGGTGTAAATGAGGGTGGGGGGGGGGGGGGGGTTGTCCAAGGGGTGGGGGGTGTCCAAGGGATATAGGAGGGGTGTCCAAGGGGTGTTTGGGGCTGTCCAAGGGGATGGGGGGGGGTTTCCAAGGGGTAGGGGGGGTTTCCAAGGGGTCGGGGGGGTGTCCAGGGGGTGGGGGGCTGTCCAAGGGGTGGGGGGGTGTCCAAGGGGTGGGGGGGTGTCCAAGGGATATGGGAGGGGTGTCCAAGGGGTGTTTGGGGCTGTCCTAGTGTTCGGGGGGTGTAAATGAGGGTGGGGGGGCTGTCGAAGGGGTGGGGGGTGTCCAAGGGGCAGGTTGGGTGTAAATGAGGGGGGGGTGTCCAAGGGGTCTGGGAGGGCTGTCAAGGTGTGGGGGGTGTCCAATGGGTGTTTGAGGCTGTACTAGGGGTCTTGGGGGTGTAAATGAGGGTGGGGGGTGTCCAAGGGGTGGAGGTTGTCCAAGGGATATGGGAGGGGTGTCCAAGGGTTGTGGTGGGGCTCCAATGTGGTGGGGGAGGGCTGGCCAGGTTGTTAGGTGGGTATAGATGAGGGTGGGGTTCAGTTGGGGCTTGGGGGAGGGCTGGCATGGCTATTTTTGTATGGTTTCTGGTTGCTTTTTGGTGAGAGCAGTGAAATTATTTAAAAAAATAATAATTTCTTTCACGTCGGTTATAAAATAACCGACGTGGTAAATAAATCGGTAGGGGTTTATCACGTCGGTTTTTTCTAGAACCGACGTGATAAACCGTTCCCGGGGATTTTATCACGTCGGTTCTTAATATAACCGACGTGATAAAAGGCCTGGGAATCGATTTACTACGTCGGTTATTGAATAACCGACGTGCTAAAACGTTTCCCAGGCCTTTTTATCACGTCGGTTTCCTAAATAACCGACGTGATAATAGGCCAGGGGAAGGGTTTATAACGTCGATTATGACATAACCGACGTGATAAACGATATCCCAGGCGTTTTATCACGTCGGTTTAGGGAATAACCGACGTGATAAAGCCCCCCGCGCATATTTATCACATCGGTTATTATATGAACCGACGTGATAACCACCGTGATGTTAGGGATATTACGTTGGTTTTAAATAACCGACGTAAAAAACGTTATTTATAACGTCGTCCGTATTAACGTCGCCTAAAAACCGACGTAAATAATAAAAAATAACCGATGTAAAAAACGTTTTCTGCACTGATTATTTTCCAAAACTATTTTTCTATGAACACCCATATGACCCATGTTGTACAAGGTGTATTTAGATGGAGGAAGCAAATGATTTTGAAGGATCTCTAAATCATTGTTGTAATGCATGGTACTTCTACCTACGTGAACAAGATGACGATGAAACCGAGTGGACGCCATGATCAAGGTATGCTGTTATTCATTTTGGGAATCGTTTTATTTTATCTTATGGTGGTGAAATAAGACTTCAAGAATTAAGATGTTGAGATCGTAATGAAATTGGATGAAAATGAGAGGTATAAGGAAATTATTGAGGTTAAAACATGTTAGGGTTATTTTTGGAGTTTTATAAAAAGAACAACAAGCAGACCGTGTGACAACCCGTCGCGTCGGACAAAGCTGTGGGAATCGAACCCACAACCAAAGTGTGACTGGTATTTATCGACTACCACTGGACTACGTGAATTCCCTGGTTAGTATGAATTATTATTTTTAGTTATATGATTTTATGAATTAAGAGTAAGTTGATTTTGGGTTATCTATGGAAATTATTAACCTATCATGGAGGATATGTGATTAGTTTAATTACTTTTCAATATGAGACTTTTTGAGCAACTGATGCTATTTGGAGATAAGTGTTAATTTGTACCTTGGAAGACTATGTGACTAAATCCTTCAAATATTTGGGTTTCAATCTTATTTTGGATTACTTTGAAGAATTTTATGGACAAATATTTTAACGAATGGTCCTCGTTGAACTTTGGGTTTTGTTGGAAAAATTTTGGAGATTAAGAATAGATTTTCTTTTTATAAAGGGTTATCCTTTTCTGGATTATCTGATCTTGTTCTAAAAATTTTGGTTTTGGTAAGGGTCTAAAGACATGGGAAATATATAGTTCTCTTTTGTGGATTAGGTGATTCTCTAGAAGTTTATTATAGTACTCTTAATGTGAGAAAGTCTTCCTAAATACTCATCATTTGGGGAAAGTATGAGTTTGTGTAAGAAATCTAGTAAAAGTTGAAAGTCAACATGACAAGTAAGTATGTTTCCTTAAGATAAAAAATAAATTCCTCAATGAAAAGTAAGATAAAACAAAAATGTTTTCTATTAACGTTTCATACTGGGGAATCGAATACTATTTAACCCACCACAAGTTTGTGATTTTCTTGTGGTTAACTTTCTCCTAAACATGTTTTCTATCACTCTCCCTCAGAACATAACCCTTTGATTTTTCTTCCATATCCATGTTTTACTACATAGATTCCTAGTATGGGTTAACTCAGGTGACTTCTTTACTTCTCTTTATTTCTTTTAAAGTGATTGTTTTACTGACTCTTGTTCTGATGTGGGACTTTCAATGATGTTTCCGAGCCCAATTTTAAAATTGCAAGGACGCAATTCCCAAAAGGGGGGAAGGATGTAACACCCCAGGTAAATAAAGAATATGACATTTTTATATTTATCCCTATTTGTGAATAAAATTTTAATATTAATTTATAGGGAACACTATGCTCGATGGCTTACCCAATACGCAACAACGATTTTCTTTGAAATCTTAACTTGCACTCTACTAATAAAAGAATTTTATTTTAAATGGTAGTTAACACCTAGCCGTTGTAATGATGGGATTGAACAGAACTAACTACAAAATGATTATATATGTTTTTCAAATATTTTTACTTTTTACAATAAATGTTAGAAGATTAAAAATGCGAATGAATCCAATTTTAAGCGTAAACATTCTAATATTCTTTAAAAGGTCGATTAACCGCCATTTGATGGAGAACCTCTTTTAAATCCACTTTTTGACAGTTTTATGTGTTATATTTGACAAAATAAAATTCTTCTTTAGAATCAGGACATCAAAATTTACTTTGTGTAAATTTTTGGTATTTTCCCGATAAAGTTCATTTTTTAATGAATAGTGAAAACTGTTGTATTTTAATTCAAAAACTCTTTTTAATATAATTTATTTATATTATAAGATTATCTTTTGAATTGGTTTGAAAGTGAAATTAGGATATATTTTTACCATTTAATCCAATAGTTGTAATTGGAATTAATTTCACTTTGAAATTGGACTTAAACTATTGTCAATCTTTTGATATATATTGTTTCATAAAAACACGCTATTTGTTTTGACAGCGGGAATGAATTATTAAATTAATTAATGAAACTTATATATTTTTAATTTGGTAAAATATACATTATTTTTTAATTCAGAATATCAAATATAGATTAGGGTGAATTTTGGGTATATTTTTGAAAAACTTCAATTTTTGATAAATAGTGAAACCACTAAGTGGTAGTTAAAGAAACAGATTTTTCGTTTAAATGAGAATTTACCAATTCTGTGATTTGATTTTCAAAAATCCAACATACATGGTTGTCATTAAGAAGTAAAATGTGGTTCAATGAGATTAAAATAATTTTTTGGTGAATAGTAACTTGTAAGTTTTATTAATCGCGATTAAAGGTAATTAGTGTAATTTAAGGTAAAGATAATGTTATAATAATGTGAAATGACCTTGACACATGTCCTACCCTAATTGGATGATTCATGGCCGAACAATACAATCCTTAGGTCAACTTCGGGACCCCATGGAGCCACTTTGGTAGGAAAATGACATTAATAACTTTTTATTTAAAGTTAAAATTAAAATGTCACAAACATGTGTTGTTTTATTAAAACAATTTTTACATGGGGTTATACAAGTCAAATTTTTTACTATAAATATTAATTATAAATATAAAAATATTTCCTACATCATGATAGTTTTTTATAATTATTAGAAATTAAATAAAATAAATTATTTATGACACCATGATGATGCAGTGATTACCTCATTATTTAACGATTTAAATAAAATGAAAAGATAATGTAAACTCTAAAGACAAAAATTGTCAAAAACCTATTGGATGAGTGGATTTAGAACTATAATCACCTTATACTCGAAATATATAATTGTGGGACCTTTAAAATCCTAAAATTGTTTTATAATAATGTTACTTTTCAAGACTTTCCAAGAGTGCCCCTCCTTTCCCATTATAAAAGGCCCCCACCTCTACCACCTTACCCACACCTCTCAAGAATTTGGCTCGGCCAACCCTGCCCATTTTCTCTCTCCACATCCCTTTATTACTCCTAGAAGCCACACTTTGGGAAGAAGTTTTTCCAAAGAAGCCTTTGAGCTCAAATCAAAAAGAGTTACCCGATTTAAAGGTAAAGTCTTCCCTAGTGTTCTTTTGATTTATTTTGCATCTCCAACCCCCTAAACATTTTTTATTCCTTTATTTTGTAACAAAACCAGTATCTTCAATATACTTGGATGTTTTTATAAGAAGGATTCTAGCTACACTTATACACACATCTGTCTAATGGTTAAAGAACATACTGTTTCTGAGGATGGAAAATTACTGCCTCACAAAACGATGATTGTTCAATATTATTTTAACACCTTTAAAGGTGGCCATTATGATGTCACTTTATTTTATATATAATATATATGGTATTTATTTTTACTATATGATTCTGCATTTTATATTTAAAACATACCTTTATTCTACTCATGTTGTGCAAATGCGCTAATTTCATATGAGGAAGTGTGGACTACCGCCCCCTCAAGTGATGTGACTCGTTCATGCAATACATGGAATGTATAAAGAATGAAATTAATGAAAATATGTGACCTATGTAACATATATATTATACTGTAATTATAATATATATATATATATATATATATCTATCTATCTTTCATTTATTTTTAATTCCAATAATATGACAAAAAAATGAAAGTAGTGTTTATGCGTACGTACGGCCTACCGTCTCCATGAACGGTGCTTTTCATTTTTTATCCTAAAATGTTATGGAATAGTATAAAATGAATATTTACTGGATATATATGATATTATAATCATTAATACTCTTCTGGAAATTATTTAATTATAACTACATGGGCAATCATTTTCAAACAAGTTCATTTTTGATTAATGTACCAAAAATCGTCAAAAACGTATGATATGAACAAACGTTATTAAACAATTATTATAACATTATAATATTTTATATGAACTGAATAATAATCTTTAAATGTGTTCCTTAAGTAATTATAAATTTACCAAAGTTTATTATTCAGGAATATAAAGAAAAGAACAAGACAAGTCAGACTTGAGGTAAGGGATCCTACCCCTCTCTTTCTTTTTAAGTACACTCTTTTATGTCATTACTTTTAAGATCATATTTCTTATGATTGGGATGTTATTTTATATAATTATTACTTTAATTTTTTATTTTCATATTATGAGAGACCCTATTTTCTCTCATCATTCCATTTTGGAAGTTTTGAGTGGCGCCGTTAGGCTGCCAAATTTTCATAAGATATCAAACCTCTCTCTTTCTTTTTAAGTACTCTCCTTTATGTCACTTCTTTTAAGATCCAATTTTTAATGTTGGGGGATGTTCTTTTATATTCCTATTGCTTTAAATTTTATTTTAATATGATGAGAGACCCTATTTGATCTCATCAATCCATTTTGGCATGTTTTAAGTGGCGCTGTTAGGCTTCCGAGTTTTCGTAAGGGATTTTTCATCTCACTTTTATTCTCGTGAGATTTATGATACATTTTCCACCATTTATTTTGAGTGGTATATGTACTTACCATTATTCTACTCTTTGTGTAATATAATTTCGTTTATGAGTATTTACATCAATGTTGCATTATCCTTCTTTCACGGGGTGTATGTTTCGAAAGATACCCAAGTCGGTAAGGGAACCTTTCACCCTGCTCTTTTTAAAAGACTTCTTTTGTTGGGTCTTTTAATTTACATATTGTAATGTTGGGATATGTTCTTCTATATACTTATATATGTAAATTTTATTTCCAAGTGATGAGATCCCCGTTTTATCTCTCATCAACTCATTTTCTGAATTTTGAAGTGACGTCGTTAGGCAGTCAAATTTTTTGTAAGGGAACTTCTTAGCCCAATTTCCATTCTTTGGGTTAATCTCCTAATTTCAAATTATGTCATGATATTATTATGTACTATCTTTTATTTGTACTTTATTTATGTGTACTTATGGTGAATACACATAATAGATCTATTTTATTTAAAAAATGATCTTTGTAAGGGACTTCGTCTCAATCTCCTTTCATTGAAGCATGTTTTGAATTTCTTTTATACGCTGTATAAAACATCTTTGGAATTTCATTTCATTCAAAGGGAATATTTTTCTACGAAGAATTTTACTAAACAACAAAAAGGAATGTTTATTTTAATGTACGTGGTGACAATGACCTTTTCTGCCGCCTCGAGTATTATTTGGTCTTTGGCTTCCTCAACAAGACCTAATGTTTTTAAAATGAAATAAATACCATATACTCTTTTATGTATTTTGGTATTGAAAATGGTTTTTATAATGGATTAGTTATGTCAATATATTTCCATGATATATTGTGATTAAAGTGTGGAAATGTTTTCTTTCCAATATATTGGTTTTATGTCTTATGATTTGATAATGGTACTTGGACATTTGACGGGTGGTTATGTGATAAACCATATGACGGGTGGTGCCATGAATACCAGGACGGGTGGTTACATTATAACCTCCAATGAATTGGGTATGGAAGTCGGTTGTATGGTTATTCCATTAAGTGATATGTGTGGAATTTGACCGTATGGTTATTCCATTTAAGTATGTTTATGCCCCAAGATACCTTTATATGTTATGTGTACTTAATATGGGTTTTATGGTAATATTTTGGTTACAAAAGGGTAAGTAATGATATTTTATTCAATGAAGAGTATTTTCTGCTTCATAAAGGTGAAAAGTATTACTTTGATAAAGTATTCATGGTTTACTTATTGTTTTGAAAAACTAACAGTTATCCTTCTTTCTGTATCCTTTACTGAGCTTTTTATGCTCACCCCATGTTTTTTTTTTTGAAATGTTTTTCACAGGACATAATGTGGAATAGGGTCAAGGATGGGATCAAGGAAAAGTTATTCTTTCTTAAACAAGGAACTAGAAATGACTTTTTTTTTGAAGTTCATGTTTTGAAAAAAAAAAAGGAACCTTTGTAGAAGTGTCTATTGTGTAAGCTTTTGAGATGTAATAGTTATGGTCTAATTCACTAAAACTCTAAACCTGAAAAGATCCTCTATGTGAATTATTCATTTAATTCAATAATAAGTAATGTTTAAGGCTGTGTCCTTATATGTATGGAGTAATTTATGTAATTAATTGTAATAGATAATTTAATCTAATGTCATTTCATTATAGACGAGAATATTATGATAATTCCATATGGAATTATATATGATGTGGATCAAATGAATTTAGAAATTGATTATTTTACAAAGAATAAACTAAATACAACTTTAAATTAAAATATATTAATTATGATAGCTCAATAAAATAATTCTATAGAAATGTGGATGAAGCTGAATGAATTATTTAGTAATTAATAAATGGAAAAAATAAAATATCCATGTTTTTTCTGTTAATTTACATGAATCTATTGATGATCAATTTTTGATTTATATTGAAGTGTAATTTTATTTTTCAGTACATAGTCAATGAAGTAGATGGTTTCCAAGAAGTTTGGTACACCCAAGGAGGTGAAAATTTATTATTCATTATTTCCATTATAATCTTACTATATAATAGGTGATTCTTATAAATATATAGATACATGTTACATTTGAGTAGAATTCATGATTGGTGAAATTTTCAAATATGAAATCATATTAGGTGGAAAATAAAAATATTTCTTATGTAGTAATGATGATTATAATCAATTATTGATGAATAAAATCAAATTATATAATGATGAAGGTCAAAATAATTGAATATATATATCAGATTTTTATAAAACAAATACAAGTTTTATGGATGAAAAAATTGAATTGAGGGAGTATCTTGAAAAATAATAGATAAAATGTAATAAAAATGTGTTATGATATAAATAAATTTTTGGAGGAAGAATTTAATAATATTAAATTTAATACTCTATGAATTACAAATGTCTACATTATGAGAGGAATGTTTGAAATAACAAATGAATTTCTACATAGGAAATAATTATAACATTAGAAATTTAGATGGAATATTAAAAAGATATATTTGAAATTTGTGATGTTTTAGTAAGAATGTTATGATATAAATAATACACTAATACATGAATATTACTTAAAATAATTATTGGTTAATGGAAAGAAGATCCAAAATATAAAAGTAAGTAAATAGATATATTTGGATATAGATATAGAAATGAAAATTTATGAATCAAAATGATGAAGAAGTGGTATATCTGATGGATCATGGGATACTCAATATACATGTTCCAAACAAATATAAAGTAATTAGAGAGTGTTGGGACCAAGTTGGATGGATAAAGAATCAAGAAGAGTTTTATGTTACAGATTGTGGTTTTTTGTTGTCAAAGAAGCTAAATCAATTCAATTTGCATAGAAATAAAAAACTAGACGATGCTTCACTGATATGTATTTCACAAATATCATAAGTCAAGAGAACTTTTGATGCAAGCCTTATGATGGAAAGAGGGAGAAAGGATGATGTCAATCATATACAGATTTGATTTGATAGAATGATGCTACTGGAAGATACGGAAGTTTCTGTACTTTCCATTATAATTCTGATGATGCCATGTCTGTTCTATCAAAGAATATATATCACAATAGTGGAGTTTTTGATGAAATATGAAGAATGGTTATGGGAAGCAGTGGAGAAAGAAATTACAAAGGAATGGAAAATCTGGAGACGACATAAAAGAACAGTTTAAAGTGGAGTCGTTTCCCAGTGGTTTCCAAATTTTAGGGCCTGAAAATCGGGAGATGAAGATGTGTTTTTGGAAATGGATTTTGTGCTCAAGATTTAATATGGTCTATATTTTTTAACGCAAGGCATGATTGAAGGTCAGAACATCAAAAAATGACAAAGACATGCATTGCGTGAAAAAAGGGCCGAGCGTGCGAAAAAATGAATGGTGCGCGAAATGTTTGTGGGATGGATGAAATGTTTGCGGGATGCGCCAAATATCTGCGGGATGCGCGAAATATTTTTGGGATGCATGAAAAAGATAGTTGTGCACGAAATATCAATGTGCTACATGAAACATGAAGGCTGCATGAAATATTGGTGTGGTGCGCAAAATAGAGGAATGATTTTTTTCACGAAAATGGTGTTTCGAGACTAAAATCTCAAAATTAGCAAAGGCATGAGGTGAAAAAAATATTGGAGCATTGTGAAAAATGTGAAGTTGTGTGAAATAATTTTTATGCACATGAATAGTGTTTTATGCATGGATTAGTGGTTTTCACGTTGGGTCAAAAATGCCTATAAATATGAGGTGAACCCTTATCATTTGTTAAGGCTTGACACTTAGAAGAAATTTCACGCTCTGGTGTGTGTAATATTTTACGCTAAGTGAGTTGCGCGAAAATAATGAAGTTTTCATGAAAAGAGGAAGGGTGTGAAAAAAAGTGGGAAGCTGCGTGAAAAGTGGAAAGTTGTGCAGAAAAGGTTTTATGCACCGAGTGGGAATTTATACGAGCAATCCATTTGAATTGCACGCTAGAAACCTTAAAGGCTGCGCAAAATATTTGGGGTCTTCGCACATATTCAGTTGTGCGTATAGGAGTTCTTACTAGCTTCTGGGTAGGAAACTGAATATTTGTACTTTAGAGAATACAACTGTTCTATTGTAAAGATGCACTGAAATGCTGCAATTCCTTATTTGTGCTAAGAGGGTGCACATGAACTAGCGGATTGTTTTCCAAGTGCTTCACGAGTGTAAGGGTATATCCTACTCATTGTATTCCACATCAAAGGATTGTTTTCTAGTGGATTGTGTGGTACTGGAATGTTTATGTACCGTACCAAGGACGTAGCTACTCTTGATGAGTAGTGAACCCTGTAAATATTGTGTTCCTATGGTTGTGTGTGTTTAGAAGGGAAGAAACTCTTTAATAAAAGTCGAAGGCTATTTCAAAAATAAGGAAACATAAAAAAGAAAATATATTATTGATTCACCCCTCCCCCTCTTAGTGATACTTGGATCCTAACTGGGAACTTCAGAGAGGACAAGATTATGAATCACATATAATGTAATATATTGAATGGACTGATGGTTATATATGTACCATGATTTTATACACTTTTTATAATACTAGAAGAATTATGGAAAGGAATAATGGATAATCAATATCAATTAGAAACATATTTAAAATTCAGGATTAGTCCATTGGAATATTTATAGATTTGAAGAAACATTTATTTATTTTGTCTTCTTAATAGATGATATTAAGGAATTAAAAAAATTGTCAACGAGAAAGAGACACTTTAATATAGAAAAATATATATAACTAATGATAAAAAATCATGGATTTTAAATACCATAATGAAAGGGGACAGAAACTTGTATCAATAATCCACGATTGGTCACTCACATAAATGTTCATGTAATGATTATAAGTAGTTATCAATATCAAGGAAAAACTAAGAATATTATCTTATTTAAATCCTAGAAGACATTAATGGGAATTGATTATGTAGTTTCAATCATACAACTAAAAATAATTTATTAAGGACAGGTGGAGTTTTCCTTGAATAGATAAATAATCTAACCGTGGAATTCATAATTTCAACATTAAGAATTGAATCTATAAAAGGTGAGATGATTCACATAAAGGATACTAATGTCCTTTTTTATAGAAAAGGTTTTATTTCTAAACATTTTAATTTTGATATGTATTAGATTTATTGATAAAATAATGTTTTTAAATTAGAGAATAATAAAAGTGTTGGATTTTATATATTTAACTAAAATCATCTCCTTAAGGATGTCAGAGGCACCATTATCTCCATGAAATGGATTTTAATATATTATTATTAGAGTAATATAGTATTAATTGGTTGATATGATCCATGGGGAATATTTATACATGAATTGGGATTAATTGTAATAAAATGTTTGTTTAGTGATGGAAGATGAATATACACTTTTGGTTCATTGAAAATAAGTTTCTATTAAATCGGAAGGTACATGTCCTGATGAAAAGTTTTAACTGAGGGACAGGATAATAATAATCTACATGATATATTAGTAATGATTCAAACTAGCCACCCTGTTTAATTAATTCTAGATCTCTTCATTCATGGTATAATTTTTTATGCATTCTATAATTATACAATTTCTTTAGTATCATGGATAACATGGGTATGATTAATTATCAATGTAAAATTTTTATTTTATCATGGATATAATGAACATTTGGGAGATATTAAAAGTTTCCTTAGGAACTTATTAATGATTAAACCCTTTTAAGATGTCATTTTGAATTATAAAATCTCATTTTGATGTATATGATGATATTGGTTTCTTTTGCTATCACATGCACAGAATTAGAATTAAATAACTATTTTTTCTAATAGTGATACTATTTTTTTATTAGTTGAATGAAAACAATCCTTTTGAATTAATAATTTTGAAATAAGAGTTTTTTGGTTTTATGTTTTAGTTCAAGGTTGTTTCCAATTTATTATATTTAATGTGTTTTATGGAAATCTATTGATTAGTGTGAAAAAATTGATATTTTTAACAAATATCCTTGTTTCCAACTTCTATTTTCATCTCATTAGTTTTAGTGAACTTTTATTGAGGTAATATTCAATTGGTTATTTACAAATTGGTGTTTTAAATGAAGAATAAATATTTATAAGAAGGAATCCTACAAGTTGATTGACTAATGCATGTTGGATGAGATAAGATGGACATTGTTAATACTAATCATGAAAGGAGAAAGATGAGATCATTAAGGTGATTAATCTGTGTATCATAATTATTATTTTATAAAGGTGTAATAGGGTGATGAAATATAATAAATAATCTGGTGTATGCATTATAATGAAAAACGGGGCGTTCAAACATGGTGTTTCTATACCCAAGAAAATAAGAGATGAATCATTGTATTTTATTGACCAAGTGGCTGAGAGAAAGATAATATATATGTTTTCATCCAAATATTGTGGGGGGTATTTTTGAAACTATAAGGTTGTGTTGGATTTGTAATCAATATGAATTGATGATTACTTGTGTGTATTATTTTTCATTGAGGTGAATAAGGAACAAGATGTGTTACATGTAGGGGTTGATATGATTAATTGAATTATCATGTATATATATGTTGAATTTTTAATTGGATTTCATTCTTGTAGGACTGATATGGATTCATGGGGATGCTTGTTGGAATTTTATGAATCCATATTTATTTTTTGAGTGGATGAAGTTATATTTTTTTGGAAGAAGAAAATATATTTTATAAAAATAATATATATATATATATATGAAGTGGAGTCTTATATGGAAAAGTGTGGGAGATGTGTTTTCATAAAAAATGGAAAACCCCTACCAGGATAGCCAGAGTATGGCACTCATATTGAGGAAACAATCTTCAATGACTGAGGTTGTCTGTGGGTTTTTAATGTGAAGGTTATTTCCAATGTAGAATATAACTATCACATCTGAAGGTGTAACATTCATGAGAAAAATCCTAAGTTAGGAAGTGTGTAGGATGGCATGCGGACCTACCGACTCGATTAGGTAATAAATGAATAATTTTTTGGATGTTATCATATAAATGTTTATAAGTATTTAAAGAGTATAATTTATCTTTTGTTGTGGTACTAATTCTAGTGTTAAAAAATGTACTCATTTAACAATGTTTTAAAATAATGATATAGTAAATTTTCACTTCATATTTATCCCCTCATCCTGACGATCTATATAAATAGATTGAGAACAATAATCCTCAATCAAATTGGATGGATCTAATGAAAATATACACAATAATAAATTCATCATAATTGTTTTGAAATACATAGAGTTTTTAGAAAAGTTTATATATCATTATTTTTTTATGTGTTAAGAAGCTAAATTTTATTGAGTGAAGTAATTATATATTGCACAATATGTAGGGATGGTTCATTGTGTATTTTTGACTATCAATGTAGTAGGAAGAAGATTCCAAATGTATTTAGAACTTCATATAGGTGGGATACTATGGTTGGATTTAGATAATCATAGCGATGATGAAATTGTATATATAGGTAATAACATTCATATATTTGGCCATTCATGTTGTTATTATCTTGTAGGATTTGGTTTTTACACAAGATCAGCATATCTTTCACCACAAAAAAGGATTTAGGAGTTCATGAAGATCATAAAATTTAATTTCCATCATGTCATAAAAAATGAGTTACACCATGAAAATTATTTTTGTGGGATTTGGTGGTTATGAAATATTGAAGAGTGATAGACCATTATTAACTAGTTGTTCCATGATAAAGGTTATGATTATTACAATTGAATTTGATAATAAGTACTCATTTTTGGATATTTAATGTATGATCATGAAAGATACCATGCCTTTATACAAAGATATAATTTGTAAGTGTGCATTCCATAACATAATATGATGAATTGTTAAGGTATGTTGGGAGTAATAATGTTTCCTGAAATTCATTATTCTACAAACAATGATATGTGTACCATGACATGAACAATCATCTAGTTATAGGGAAAGAATATAGATGAACTATGATGCTTCAAAAAACATGGGAATGTTTCATGAAGTCTGATGTAATTTAGGTGTTCATAAGTGAAGGAATGCATTTTTTTAACATGGGAATCAATTCATATTTTATTTATAGAGGAAGTGTAATTGCTAATAAAAATGGTTTTGAAGTTCAGATTTATTAGGTGTATGAATCAGTTTTAATATACATGAATATCTTGGAAAATATAGTTAAGTGTTTTAAATTTTTTTGTGACTTATTAATATTTTGGGTATCCATTTTAAATATTTACAACACAACTCTTATTATATGTAATTGTTTAAATCAATAAGTTAAATTTAGAGAAAAATTTTAAAATAACTGATGTATCACTTCTAAATTTTTTATATATATTTCATGGAGATTACTATTAGTGACCTTCCACCCAACAAACAATATTTTATTTATTCTATAAAATTAACTTTATATATTAGTCTAAATAATACATATAGAAAAAATCACCTACAATCTAAATTAATACCAATTATTCCAACATTAAAAATGAAAATAACATATCTCTATTTTATTAATTAACAAAACCACTACTAAAAAACTCATAATTTAAAATATAAATTGATAAATTTTTGGGTGAGTTTTTGGGAGTCACAAGAATCACGTCACGATCCTTATGCTCTCCTGATTGTTTCCATAAAATCACACAACCATCGCTAACTGATTCATCTCATCTCCTTGATCCAGTAAAAAAACCCACCAAAACACCATCTTATTCCACTAGAGTAATTTCTAATAACCTAAAAATAGGATGAAAATTTATAATAACTAAGAAAACCAACCATATTCCACCATCGTCGAATCATTGGTCCTTCATTGGAGAACTCTAATAAAATTTAACCACTATTTCAACTGTTATCAGTTATTCATGCAAAAAACAACCACTCTGAAATGAACTTATGAACATAGGTAAGAATCATCAATATTACTCTGACATCAATTAGATTTAGAAATATAAATAATCTTGAACCACTAATAACAGTTCCACTATAATAATCCTAATCCATTATAGACCAATTCATTCATAACCATGATGAGATCAATAATGAGATGCTCAATGATAATTGAAGAAGGTGATGGTGGATATGGATGGATGGTGCCCCATAAATATATGAACACATCATGAAAAAATACATCTAAACATATACCCAAATAATAAAGTGGTTAAAAAACCCAGACCCAAACTCCTAAGACATAATCAAATTCTCCAAAAGAACCTAATGATCACAACCAAGATGGGTCAAAACATGATTATTGTGATAGAATGGGAAGCATAAGATACATATGGGAATTCAATAGTGGAGTAATAGAAACCAAAAGAAACCAAAAATAAATTAAAATTGAATAAATTCATGAATTTTCCTCTATATTCATCCACTAATGTACTGTGAGGAAGAGAAAAGGAATATTTTACACATGTGAATAGTTATGATTTCTATATAGCATTGGTAGGAGTTAGTCCTTTGGAGGTGGTTAATTTATCTATAAAAATGTGGATGTCACCATCCTTAGAGGAAGGTTACTGTAGAGACCCGTATCTTGACGTACATGGACATTACATTACATTTGCGGAATACTTAGTACATAACAAAAACACACACTAAAGGATCGTAATAGTTTAGTGTCTTTGGAAACTCGGAACGTAATCTTCTAATCGTGGTGAAAGTTCTTCAATATCTCCCATAAAGGTCATCCCTTTTTTCTACCTAAAACCTTTCTTTATATCCTGGGGAAAAGAAAACATAAAAGGGTGAGCTCAAATGCTCAGTAAGGGTAAACAAAGGAAATATCAATCACATAATTTTCATAAGAACATAACATTTTTGGAAATCTTAACCTGCAAAAGAGAGCATAATTTCATAACATGGGATAAATCATAGTAGTGAAATGAAATCATAACTTAAAACATTACTCATTGTGGCATACACACATAATCATAGAGAATCATTTCTTGTTAGTCAAGACTCATTGCCAAGACTATCTTAGTGGACAAAGTCCCTTTCTGAATCGAGTAATCCTCGTTTCAGTCCTGTTTCACTGAACCGGTATAACCTACCATTCCAGCCATGTCTATCTCATGAGATATAAAATCTTTACCCAATGCATTGGAGGGAGATATAGGTCCCACCCATCTCTTAATGAATCCTTTCTTATGTGTGCCACAAAATCATAAATCATACATCATTTCATAACCCATGTAATAAAAATGGGATTCTTAAACAACATGACATCATAAAACCATTCATATAAGATAAAGGAATTCATAAACATAATTCCATCACAACATAGTCAAATCAATGTAAAAATATGGATAGAAACAGAACTCTTTATTATCTTAGATGGAAAATAATTTTGATAAAACACTTGAATTGAATTCTTGAGGAAAATATCCTTTCTTCTTCAAAATCAATTTCTTTTCACAAAACATCATGCAACTTTAAAAGAAAGAGATTTTATTGAAAATAGTCATGAAATCTTTTAGAGGAAGCTTCATGAAAATAAGGCTTTATAAAACAGTAGAAATCCGTTCGTGCCGTATAAGTTAAAAAAAAAACATTCTTCGTACTTTTGTCGGAAAAGTCAAAAAGTACCTCGTACGACAAAAGATTCCTTTCATACATATTACTAAAAACTCACCGAAGGGTAAAAATGGATTTAAACAATTGTATGTGGATGGAAATAATATTACAGATTGATGAAACATGGATGTGGATGATAAAATACACCCCAATAAATACTTACGAATAAACAATCTCGGATAAAAATGAGATTGTGATATTTCCCTTACCTTAGGTCCGATTTGCTTCGTATGTGTCTGAACCTCCTGTATAATGATTTAAATAATGTCATTGACTTATTAAAGAATCATATTCATTGTTATTATATCATATATGGTTCACTTATGACATTATATTACCCGTTCTTTTGTAAATTCCATGTTAAAGAAGCGTTTTGGGTAAAATCGTTTCATTTATCGTAGGTGTTTTGACTTGTTGTTCTTGACATCATCATTACTTATATCATGATTTACTTACTTCCAGAATATAAAATATGATTTATATATCATATATATTCAGTATATATATATATATAATAGGTAGATAAATAAAATGAAAAACACCGTTCATGGAGACGGTAGTCCGTACGTACGCATGAACGCTTTTTTTCTTTCCTTATTGTCTTGAAATGGAAGTAAGTAGATGACATACATATGTATATATATATACATAAATCCAGTAGCTTTATAATTTCATGTATTTCATTATTATTTCTTATATATACATTATAATCATTCTTAAATGGTTAACATGGAGAATGAATCTCATCGCGTCGTGGAGACGGTATTCCGTACGTACGCACGAGCGATGATATCATTTCTATAAATATTGAATTGAATTGGAGTGGATTATAAAATATATCAGAATCATTATGATGTTTTAATAACTATGTATAGTTATTCTTTACACCATTATACCCATCCATGTAAGGTGGTGGTGGAAAATAGATTACACCACGGCGTGGAGACGGTATTCCGTACGTACGCACGCGCGGTGATTTCTTTTTCCGTAGGATGGATAGATGGTGAAATAGGGTTGTTTCATACTTATAATAACATATCCGTATATGAGTGATACTGATGTTATTACTTCATAATGAAACAACCTAAGAAGAATAAGTGGAAGAAGAAATAAAGATGAAAGAATTGGTAACGGTAATTACCTCTTCTTTGAAGTGCCTCTTTGAGACCTCCTCTTAGGGCACTAGAATTGGTCTTTGAGGAAGACCAGAACCTCTAGGATGTTGCTAGGGAAGTGGAGAAGAGATTTTGTCAGGGTTTGGCCGAGCTTGAGTGCTCAAATTGGTGTGAGGAGGAGGGGGAGGAGGTGTCCTTTTATAAGGGAGGAGAGGGGCACCTTAGGAATTCTTAAAAATATTAATTTATAATAAATCTAACCCCACTTAAAAACCTCCAAAAATGACTCATATTCGAAGATTAGATGAGATAGGGTTGTAATCTCATCAACCAATTAAATTTAGACATGTTTGGATATTATTTTAAACCTTATCAATTAGATTTAACTCTAAGTTAAATAATTTAACTTTTACCGTGTCTTTTTGTTTTCTTTCACTATATGGTTAATAAACTTACTATAACATGCCAAACGAACCCCAAATTGTTTATTATTAATATATATATCCTTATCTAAGTCATTTGGCCGAACCTTAGATTTTTAGGAATAAAATAACAATTAATAATATAATATTTGATTTAAAAACTATTTTGTGTCAATTTTGACACTATTTGATATATGATTTTTGTGAAAGTCATAACAGAATTATATGTTCGAACCAAGTTTATTAAATCAACATTAATATATCATAGTAACCTAGAAAATTAGTGGAATTCAATAAAAATCTCAAATTACATTTATTTTGGTGTTTATAACATCAATTATGTCAATATTTCATTAATAAGATAATTACTGCATCATCGTTGTGTCATAAATAAAATAAATTATTTTATGTCTAAAAATTACAAATAAAATACCATCATGTATGAAATCTTTTTAGCTTTCTAATGAATATTTACAATCGAATTTATCTTATGTATAACCCCATATTAAAAATGATTTACTTATTAAACTTTGATTTTAACTATTTTAACCTTTCTTTAAATAAATTAATAATAAATGTCCTAATCTAATCCAAGTGGGCCTAAATGGTCATATTTTATTCCTAAGTTTGTTTTGGGTCGAATTACACTTGTCCAATAGAATTAGGACATGTGTTAGGGTAATAGTAATATCATATTTACCCTTAGTTACCCTATTTACTATTAACCGTGGTAAAAAAGGTAAAAAGTTACTATTCACCAAAAAATTATTTTCATCTCATTGAACCACATTTTAGTCCTTGATATTAACCGTGTCTCTCGGATTTTCGAAATTCCATTCACAGAAGCGGTAAAATTAAGTTTTATGCAAAATTCAGTTTTTAACCTACCACTTAGTGGTTTCACTATTCATCAAAAATTGATGTTTTTCAGAACAATGCCAAAATTTCATCCCAAGCTATATTTCATATTCCGAATTCAAAAATGAAGTCTATTTTACCAAATTCATAACATAAAAGTTGCATTAATTAATTTTATAATTAAATCCCGCTGTTAAAACAAATAGCGTGTTTTTAAGAAACAATATCTATCAAAAGATTGACACTTGTTTATGTCTAGTTTAAATGTGAAACTACATCCAATGACCAACATTGTATTAAATTGTAAAAATATATTCTAAATATAATTTAAAACCACTCAAATTAATGATTTATCACTATTAATTATTTCGATTAAAAAAGTTGTTTTTAATTATAATTTAGTAATTTTCACTATTCATCAAAATATGAAAGTTATCCGAAAATCACCAAAATTTCAACCTAAGCTAATTTCGATATTCCGAATCCAAAAATAAATTTCATTTTGAAAAATAAGATTTACTGGATTTCAAAAAGTGGTTATTACTATTCATAACGGCTAGTTTTAATAATATTTTTATAGCATATCGTTGTTTAGTGAAACTCGGTATTGCGTACTACACACGCTATCGAAGAAGGTCGCGATTGCGTGTAATGCAAGACAAGTCAAGGATGTGTGTTGTGCAAGCTCCTTTTGGTGTAGCGTACAACACAAGACATTAATAAAATTAAAAAGAATATTTTTTATAAAATCTTGGGCTGTTACATTCTACCCCCCTTAAAATGAATTTCGCCCTCGAAATTCGTCGGGGTTATAAATGGTTTACTATTCGAAAGTTTCTTTAATAGAAACCCACATCGTAAAAGGGAATATCAAAACTTGGCTTTAAAAACTAAAGTATGAAATGTAACGATTACCCAAATAAACGAATCACTGGGTTTCCACATAGGTGAAAATATGGATATGGAAGAGAAATCTAACCATCATGTTCTGATGGAGAGTGGTAGAGAACATGGCTATGGAAAATCCAGTAATCACAAATCCATAAATTTGTGACGATCTAAGGTACCATCTGATTCATCAGGTATAAGATCACTAGGACAACATTTTTTGTTTTCAAGATCATTTCCCTAAAGTTGAAAATTTGAATTAGAATAAATACTTACTTTATTTTGATACAATATCACTGTTGTTCGTGCCTTGAACAATTTCCACTTCATCTCTTAAATAAATGAAGTTGAATTTATTATTCGTGAAGTGTTAGTAGATCATGTGATAGAATGACGGGTCATTCCATCTATCTCAAACAAAAGGGTTAGCAAAAATTATATACATAAGTCGATCTATAGTGAGATTAATCACATATGGTTCCTAAAATGGACTTATACTTCATATATCATACTGCTTAATATAATAAAACTAGTTTCTACTAAACGGGGACTTCCTGTAGGCCAGTGGTAGGTGATAAAGGCCAGTCGCACTTCGGTTGTGGGTTCGATTCCCACGGCCTTGTCCGAAGCGATGGGCTGTCACCCGTCCTGCAGGTTATCCTTTTTCTAAAACTATATTACTATAACATCCCATCAATAATATCGAGAGAACTTCTATCCTTAATCAATAATAACTTATGTACAACATAATCCATTCCAATTATTTAGGCTTATCCATAATACTGCAGTCCACTCTCATAACATAGTGAAAATGATTACCAGATATTAAACACCATCGTCGATCCCCATATATCATAAGATATGTTTTGTTGGTCACATTCCAAACATTCAAAGTCCTTAATCATGTATTCTATTGAATACCTTAGTGAAAACATGAATGCAGTTAAAATCTAACACTTTCCACATACCAAAATCCTCAAAATGATATCACTTAGTCTTTATATAAATCATGAGCTCATGAATACTATCAAACATTTAATTTTCTTCTTATCCCTTCATTATGCGCATATCATCTACATTCCAAAAATATCTGAATAACCTTTCATGGATACTGGTAACATTAATCATACACTTTCAAAACACAAGGAAAGGCAACAGTGTAACAATCCATAGATGTCTCTTTATTCCAAAATTACACATGATAAACATGTAATCATTCCACTACATTCTCAAACCATTGACCGAGCTTCAAAAATTCTTTCATCTCACATATCATTTGTAGTGTCTTCATCATCATCCACATAAATACTACCCATATGACCATACTGATTCTCTTCATGAGTCTTTCCCTTAGGACATTGGTTTGCATAATGCCCATACATTCCACATTTAAAACACTTAACAATTTTTGATGTCGTAGCAATACCATTATCCTCATCCATGGTGTTAACTGAACCTTTTCCTTTGCACTTACTTGCTTTGTGTCCTTCTTTTCCACACCCAAAGCATCTTCCAATTCCTTTGAAACATTCTCCTTGATGCCTCTTCCCACATGAATTACATAGGGGGAATTGAACTTTCTTTCCTCTATGATCATCATGAAACTCCATCTTTCTCTTATTAGCCGAGTCAGGAAACTTACCAAATTTTACTTTATTGATCATATTATGAGATTGATGATTCGGCATAATGATGATGTTTGGACTTCCAAATCCCATTTCATTTGGTTTCTCATGAAGAATATCATTCCATTGTCCATCATATCCTCCATTATCGTGAATCACCTTGTTTCCAGCCATTTTCTAAAACCCAAAAAGAATAGTGTGAGAGGCAAAAATCATAATAAAGGGGGAGTAACTAAAATATCTAAAATCTTTGGTTTAATCTAATATCGTTACCATAGTTCTAGGACTATATCCTATACGTATACTTATCCTTAGGGGAATCTCTAGACATACCTTATAAATATCTCTAGGGATCTCACTAAAGTTCTCGCATCCTAGTTTCCAAAGGTTGACTAAACCTTTCCTCTGATACCAACTGTAGAGACCCGTATCTTGACGTACATGGACATTACATTACATTTGCGGAATACTTAGTACATAACAAAAACACACACTAAAGGATCGTAATAGTTTAGTGTCTTTGGAAACTCGGAACGTAATCTTCTAATCGTGGTGAAAGTTCTTCAATATCTCCCATAAAGGTCATCCCTTTTTTCTACCTAAAACCTTTCTTTATATCCTGGGGAAAAGAAAACATAAAAGGGTGAGCTCAAATGCTCAGTAAGGGTAAACAAAGGAAATATCAATCACATAATTTTCATAAGAACATAACATTTTTGGAAATCTTAACCTGCAAAAGAGAGCATAATTTCATAACATGGGATAAATCATAGTAGTGAAATGAAATCATAACGTAAAACATTACTCATTGTGGCATACACACATAATCATAGAGAATCATTTCTTGTTAGTCAAGACTCATTGCCAAGACTATCTTAGTGGACAAAGTCCCTTTCTGAATCGAGTAATCCTCGTTTCAGTCCTGTTTCACTGAACCGGTATAACCTACCATTCCAGCCATGTCTATCTCATGAGATATAAAATCTTTACCCAATGCATTGGAGGGAGATATAGGTCCCACCCATCTCTTAATGAATCCTTTCTTATGTGTGCCACAAAATCATAAATCATACATCATTTCATAACCCATGTAATAAAAATGGGATTCTTAAACAACATGACATCATAAAACCATTCATATAAGATAAAGGAATTCATAAAAATAATTCCATCACAACATAGTCAAATCAATGTAAAAATATGGATAGAAACAGAACTCTTTATTATCTTAGATGGAAAATAATTTTGATAAAACACTTGAATTGAATTCTTGAGGAAAATATCCTTTCTTCTTCAAAATCAATTTCTTTTCACAAAACATCATGCAACTTTAAGAGAAAGAGATTTTATTGAAAATAGTCATGAAATCTTTTAGAGGAAGCTTCATGAAAATAAGGCTTTATAAAACAGTAGAAATCCGTTCGTGCCGTATAAGTTAAAAAAAACATTCTTCGTACTTTTGTCGGAAAAGTCAAAAAGTACCTCGTACGACAAAAGATTCCTTTCATACATATTACTAAAAACTCACCGAAGGGTAAAAATGGATTTAAACAATTGTATGTGGATGGAAATAATATTACATATTGATGAAACATGGATGTGGATGATAAAATACACCCCAATAAATACTTACGAATAAACAATCTCGGATAAAAATGAGATTGTGATATTTCCCTTACCTTAGGTCCGATTTGCTTCGTATGTGTCTGAACCTCCTGTATAATGATTTAAATAATGTCATTGACTTATTAAAGAATCATATTCATTGTTATGATATCATATATGGTTCACTTATGACATTATATTACCCGTTCTTTTGTAAATTCCATGTTAAAGAAGCGTTTTGGGTAAAATCGTTTCATTTATCGTAGGTGTTTTGACTTGTTGTTCTTGACATCATCATTACTTATATCATGATTTACTTACTTCCAGAATATAAAATATGATTTATATATCATATATATTCAGTATATATATATATATATAATAGGTAGATAAATAAAATGAAAAACACCGTTCATGGAGACGGTAGTCCGTACGTACGCATGAACGTTGTTTTTCTTTCCTTATTGTCTTGAAATGGAAGTAAGTAGATGACATACATATGTATATATATATACATAAATCCAGTAGCTTTATAATGTCATGTATTTCATTATTATTTCTTATATATACATTATAATCATTCTTAAATGGTTAACATGGAGAATGAATCTCATCGCGTCGTGGAGACGGTATTCCGTACGTACGCACGAGCGATGATATCATTTCTATAAATATTGAATTGAATTGGAGTGGATTATAAAATATATCAGAATCATTATGATGTTGTAATAACTATGTATAGTTATTCTTTACACCATTATACCCATCCATGTAAGGTGGTGGTGGAAAATAGATTACACCACGGCGTGGAGACGGTATTCCGTACGTACGCACGCGCGGTGATTTCTTTTTCCGTAGGATGGATAGATGGTGAAATAGGGTTGTTTCATACTTATAATAACATATCAGTATATGAGTGATACTGATGTTATTACTTCATAATGAAACAACCTAAGAAGAATAAGTGGAAGAAGAAATAAAGATGAAAGAATTGGTAACGGTAATTACCTCTTCTTTGAAGTGCCTCTTTGAGACCTCCTCTTAGGGCACTAGAATTGGTCTTTGAGGAAGACCAGAACCTCTAGGATGTTTCTAGGGAAGTGGAGAAGAGATTTTGGCAGGGGTTGGCCGAGCTTGAGTGCTCAAATTGGTGTGAGGAGGAGGGGGAGGAGGTGTCCTTTTATAAGGGAGGAGAGGGGCACCTTAGGAATTCTTAAAAATATTAATTTATAATAAATCTAACCCCACTTAAAAACCTCCAAAAATGACTCATATTCGAAGATTAGATGAGATAGGGTTGTAATATCATCAACCAATTAAATTTAGACATGTTTGGATATTATTTTAAACCTTATCAATTAGATTTAACTCTAAGTTAAATAATTTAACTTTTACCGTGTCTTTTTGTTTTCTTTCACTATATGGTTAATAAACTTACTATAACATGCCAAACGAACCCCAAATTGTTTATTATTAATATATATATCCTTATCTAAGTCATTTGGCCGAACCTTAGATTTTTAAGAATAAAATAACAATTAATAATATAATATTTGATTTAAAAACTATTTTGTGTCAATTTTGACACTATTTGATATATGATTTTTGTGAAAGTCATAACAGAATTATATGTTCGAACCAAGTTTATTAAATCAACATTAATATATCATAGTAACCTAGAAAATTAGTGGAATTCAATAAAAATCTCAAATTACATTTATTTTGGTGTTTATAACATCAATTATGTCAATATTTCATTAATAAGATAATTACTGCATCATCGTTGTGTCATAAATAAAATAAATTATTTTATGTCTAAAAATTACAAATAAAATACCATCATGTATGAAATCTTTTTAGCTTTCTAATGAATATTTACAATCGAATTTATCTTATGTATAACCCCATATTAAAAATGATTTACTTATTAAACTTTGATTTTAACTATTTTAACCTTTCTTTAAATAAATTAATAATAAATGTCCTAATCTAATCCAAGTGGGCCTAAATGGTCATATTTTATTCCTAAGTTTGTTTTGGGTCGAATTACACTTGTCCAATAGAATTAGGACATGTGTTAGGGTAATAGTAATATCATATTTACCCTTAGTTACCCTATTTACTATTAACCGTGGTAAAAAAGGTAAAAAGTTACTATTCCCCAAAAAATTATTTTCATCTCATTGAACCACATTTTAGTCCTTGATATTAACCGTGTCTCTCGGATTTTCAAAATTCCATTCACAGAAGCGGTAAAATTAAGTTTTATGCAAAATTCAGTTTTTAACCTACCACTTAGTGGTTTCACTATTCATCAAAAATTGATGTTTTTCAGAACAATGCCAAAATTTCATCCCAAGCTATATTTCATATTCCGAATTCAAAAATGAAGTCTATTTTACCACATTCATAACATAAAAGTTGCATTAATTAATTTTATAATTAAATCCCGCTGTTAAAACAAATAGCGTGTTTTTAAGAAACAATATCTATCAAAAGATTGACACTTGTTTATGTCTAGTTTAAATGTGAAACTACATCCAATGACCAACATTGTATTAAATTGTAAAAATATATTCTAAATATAATTTAAAACCACTCAAATTAATGATTTATCACTATTAATTATTTCGATTAAAAAAGTTGTTTTTAATTATAATTTAGTAATTTTCACTATTCATCAAAATATGAAAGTTATCCGAAAATCACCAAAATTTCAACCTAAGCTAATTTCGATATTCCGAATCCAAAAATAAATTTCATTTTGAAAAATAAGATTTACTGGATTTCAAAAAGTGGTTATTACTATTCATAACGGCTAGTTTTAATAATATTTTTATAGCATATCGTTGTTTAGTGAAACTCGGTATTGCGTACTACACACGCTATCGAAGAAGGTCGCGATTGCGTGTAATGCAAGACAAGTCAAGGATGTGTGTTGTGCAAGCTCCTTTTGGTGTAGCGTACAACACAAGACATTAATAAAATTAAAAAGAATATTTTTTATAAAATCTTGGGCTGTTACATTCTACCCCCCTTAAAATGAATTTCGCCCTCGAAATTCGTCGGGGTTATAAATGGTTTACTATTCGAAAGTTTCTTTAATAGAAACCCACATCGTAAAAGGGAATATCAAAACTTGGCTTTAAAAACTAAAGTATGAAATGTAACGATTACCCAAATAAACGAATCACTGGGTTTCCACATAGGTGAAAATATGGATATGGAAGAGAAATCTAACCATCATGTTCTGATGGAGAGTGGTAGAGAACATGGCTATGGAAAATCCAGTAATCACAAATCCATAAATTTGTGACGATCTAAGGTACCATCTGATTCATCAGGTATAAGATCACTAGGACAACATTTTTTGTTTTCAAGATCATTTCCCTAAAGTTGAAAATTTGAATTAGAATAAATACTTACTTTATTTTGATACAATATCACTGTTGTTCGTGCCTTGAACAATTTCCACTTCATCTCTTAAATAAATGAAGTTGAATTTATTATTCGTGAAGTGTTAGTAGATCATGTGATAGAATGACGGGTCATTCCATCTATCTCAAACAAAAGGGTTAGCAAAAATTATATACATAAGTCGATCTATAGTGAGATTAATCACATATGGTTCCTAAAATGGACTTATACTTCATATATCATACTGCTTAATATAATAAAACTAGTTTCTACTAAACGGGGACTTCCTGTAGGCCAGTGGTAGGTGATAAAGGCCAGTCGCACTTCGGTTGTGGGTTCGATTCCCACGGCCTTGTCCGAAGCGATGGGCTGTCACCCGTCCTGCAGGTTATCCTTTTTCTAAAACTATATTACTATAACATCCCATCAATAATATCGAGAGAACTTCTATCCTTAATCAATAATAACTTATGTACAACATAATCCATTCCAATTATTTAGGCTTATCCATAATACTGCAGTCCACTCTCATAACATAGTGAAAATGATTACCAGAGATTTAACACCATCGTCGATCCCCATATATCATAAGATATGTTTTGTTGGTCACATTCCAAACATTCAAAGTCCTTAATCATGTATTCTATTGAATACCTTAGTGAAAACATGAATGCAGTTAAAATCTAACACTTTCCACATACCAAAATCCTCAAAATGATATCACTTAGTCTTTATATAAATCATGAGCTCATGAATACTATCAAACATTTAATTTTCTTCTTATCCCTTCATTATGCGCATTTCATCTACATTCCAAAAATATCTGAATAACCTTTCATGGATACTGGTAACATTAATCATACACTTTCAAAACACAAGGAAAGGCAACAGTGTAACAATCCATAGATGTCTCTTTATTCCAAAATTACACATGATAAACATGTAATCATTCCACTACATTCTCAAACCATTGACCGAGCTTCAAAAATTCTTTCATCTCACATATCATTTGTAGTGTCTTCATCATCATCCACATAAATACTACCCATATGACCATACTGATTCTCTTCATGAGTCTTTCCCTTAGGACATTGGTTTGCATAATGCCCATACATTCCACATTTAAAACACTTAACAATTTTTGATGTCGTAGCAATACCATTATCCTCATCCATGGTGTTAACTGAACCTTTTCCTTTGCACTTACTTGCTTTGTGTCCTTCTTTTCCACACCCAAAGCATCTTCCAATTCCTTTGAAACATTCTCCTTGATGCCTCTTCCCACATGAATTACATAGGGGGAATTGAACTTTCTTTCCTCTATGATCATCATGAAACTCCATCTTTCTCTTATTAGCCGAGTCAGGAAACTTACCAAATTTTACTTTATTGATCATATTATGAGATTGATGATTCGGCATAATGATGATGTTTGGACTTCCAAATCCCATTTCATTTGGTTTCTCATGAAGAATATCATTCCATTGTCCATCATATCCTCCATTATCGTGAATCACCTTGTTTCCAGCCATTTTCTAAAACCCAAAAAGAATAGTGTGAGAGGCAAAAATCATAATAAAGGGGGAGTAACTAAAATATCTAAAATCTTTGGTTTAATCTAATATCGTTACCATAGTTCTAGGACTATATCCTATACGTATACTTATCCTTAGGGGCATCTCTAGACATACCTTATAAATATCTCTAGGGATCTCACTAAAGTTCTCGCATCCTAGTTTCCAAAGGTTGACTAAACCTTTCCTCTGATACCAACTGTAGAGACCCGTATCTTGACGTACATGGACATTACATTACATTTGCGGAATACTTAGTACATAACAAAAACACACACTAAAGGATCGTAATAGTTTAGTGTCTTTGGAAACTCGGAACGTAATCTTCTAATCGTGGTGAAAGTTCTTCAATATCTCCCATAAAGGTCATCCCTTTTTTCTACCTAAAACCTTTCTTTATATCCTGGGGAAAAGAAAACATAAAAGGGTGAGCTCAAATGCTCAGTAAGGGTAAACAAAGGAAATATCAATCACATAATTTTCATAAGAACATAACATTTTTGGAAATCTTAACCTGCAAAAGAGAGCATAATTTCATAACATGGGATAAATCATAGTAGTGAAATGAAATCATAACTTAAAACATTACTCATTGTGGCATACACACATAATCATAGAGAATCATTTCTTGTTAGTCAAGACTCATTTCCAAGACTATCTTAGTGGACAAAGTCCCTTTCTGAATCGAGTAATCCTCGTTTCAGTCCTGTTTCACTGAACCGGTATAACCTACCATTCCAGCCATGTCTATCTCATGAGATATAAAATCTTTACCCAATGCATTGGAGGGAGATATAGGTCCCACCCATCTCTTAATGAATCCTTTCTTATGTGTGCCACAAAATCATAAATCATACATCATTTCATAACCCATGTAATAAAAATGGGATTCTTAAACAACATGACATCATAAAACCATTCATATAAGATAAAGGAATTCATAAACATAATTCCATCACAACATAGTCAAATCAATGTAAAAATATGGATAGAAACAGAACTCTTTATTATCTTAGATGGAAAATAATTTTGATAAAACACTTGAATTGAATTCTTGAGGAAAATATCCTTTCTTCTTCAAAATCAATTTCTTTTCACAAAACATCATGCAACTTTAAGAGAAAGAGATTTTATTGAAAATAGTCATGAAATCTTTTAGAGGAAGCTTCATGAAAATAAGGCTTTATAAAACAGTAGAAATCCGTTCGTGCCGTATAAGTTAAAAAAAACATTCTTCGTACTTTTGTCGGAAAAGTCAAAAAGTACCTCGTACGACAAAAGATTCCTTTCATACATATTACTAAAAACTCACCGAAGGGTAAAAATGGATTTAAACAATTGTATGTGGATGGAAATAATATTACATATTGATGAAACATGGATGTGGATGATAAAATACACCCCAATAAATACTTACGAATAAACAATCTCGGATAAAAATGAGATTGTGATATTTCCCTTACCTTAGGTCCGATTTGCTTCGTATGTGTCTGAACCTCCTGTATAATGATTTAAATAATGTCATTGACTTATTAAAGAATCATATTCATTGTTATGATATCATATATGGTTCACTTATGACATTATATTACCCGTTCTTTTGTAAATTCCATGTTAAAGAAGCGTTTTGGGTAAAATCGTTTCATTTATCGTAGGTGTTTTGACTTGTTGTTCTTGACATCATCATTACTTATATCATGATTTACTTACTTCCAGAATATAAAATATGATTTATATATCATATATATTCAGTATATATATATATATATATAATAGGTAGATAAATAAAATGAAAAACACCGTTCATGGAGACGGTAGTCCGTACGTACGCATGAACGCTGTTTTTCTTTCCTTATTGTCTTGAAATGGAAGTAAGTAGATGACATACATATGTATATATATATACATAAATCCAGTAGCTTTATAATGTCATGTATTTCATTATTATTTCTTATATATACATTATAATCATTCTTAAATGGTTAACATGGAGAATGAATCTCATCGCGTCGTGGAGACGGTATTCCGTACGTACGCACGAGCGATGATATCATTTCTATAAATATTGAATTGAATTGGAGTGGATTATAAAATATATCAGAATCATTATGATGTTGTAATAACTATGTATAGTTATTCTTTACACCATTATACCCATCCATGTAAGGTGGTGGTGGAAAATAGATTACACCACGGCGTGGAGACGGTATTCCGTACGTACGCACGCGCGGTGATTTCTTTTTCCGTAGGATGGATAGATGGTGAAATAGGGTTGTTTCATACTTATAATAACATATAAATATATGAGTGATACTGATGTTATTACTTCATAATGAAACAACCTAAGAAGAATAAGTGGAAGAAGAAATAAAGATGAAAGAATTGGTAACGGTAATTACCTCTTCTTTGAAATGCCTCTTTGAGACCTCCTCTTAGGGCACTAGAATTGGTCTTTGAGGAAGACCAGAACCTCTAGGATGTTGCTAGGGAAGTGGAGAAGAGATTTTGGCAGGGGTTGGCCGAGCTTGAGTGCTCAAATTGGTGTGAGGAGGAGGGGGAGGAGGTGTCCTTTTATAAGGGAGGAGAGGGGCACCTTAGGAATTCTTAAAAATATTAATTTATAATAAATCTAACCCCACTTAAAAACCTCCAAAAATGACTCATATTCGAAGATTAGATGAGATAGGGTTGTAATCTCATCAACCAATTAAATTTAGACATGTTTGGATATTATTTTAAACCTTATCAATTAGATTTAACTCTAAGTTAAATAATTTAACTTTTACCGTGTCTTTTTGTTTTCTTTCACTATATGGTTAATAAACTTACTATAACATGCCAAACGAACCCCAAATTGTTTATTATTAATATATATATCCTTATCTAAGTCATTTGGCCGAACCTTAGATTTTTAAGAATAAAATAACAATTAATAATATAATATTTGATTTAAAAACTATTTTGTGTCAATTTTGACACTATTTGATATATGATTTTTGTGAAAGTCATAACAGAATTATGTGTTCGAACCAAGTTTATTAAATCAACATTAATATATCATAGTAACCTAGAAAATTAGTGGAATTCAATAAAAATCTCAAATTACATTTATTTTGGTGTTTATAACATCAATTATGTCAATATTTCATTAATAAGATAATTACTGCATCATCGTTGTGTCATAAATAAAATAAATTATTTTATGTCTAAAAATTACAAATAAAATACCATCATGTATGAAATCTTTTTAGCTTTCTAATGAATATTTACAATCGAATTTATCTTATGTATAACCCCATATTAAAAATGATTTACTTATTAAACTTTGATTTTAACTATTTTAACCTTTCTTTAAATAAATTAATAATAAATGTCCTAATCTAATCCAAGTGGGCCTAAATGGTCATATTTTATTCCTAAGTTTGTTTTGGGTCGAATTACACTTGTCCAATAGAATTAGGACATGTGTTAGGGTAATAGTAATATCATATTTACCCTTAGTTACCCTATTTACTATTAACCGTGGTAAAAAAGGTAAAAAGTTACTATTCCCCAAAAAATTATTTTCATCTCATTGAACCACATTTTAGTCCTTGATATTAACCGTGTCTCTCGGATTTTCAAAATTCCATTCACAGAAGCGGTAAAATTAAGTTTTATGCAAAATTCAGTTTTTAACCTACCACTTAGTGGTTTCACTATTCATCAAAAATTGATGTTTTTCAGAACAATGCCAAAATTTCATCCCAAGCTATATTTCATATTCCGAATTCAAAAATGAAGTCTATTTTACCAAATTCATAACATAAAAGTTGCATTAATTAATTTTATAATTAAATCCCGCTGTTAAAACAAATAGCGTGTTTTTAAGAAACAATATCTATCAAAAGATTGACACTTGTTTATGTCTAGTTTAAATGTGAAACTACATCCAATGACCAACATTGTATTAAATCGTAAAAATATATTCTAAATATACTTTAAAACCACTCAAATTAATGATTTTTCACTATTAATTATTTCGATTAAAAAAGTTGTTTTTAATTATAATTTAGTAATTTTCACTATTCATCAAAATATGAAAGTTATCCGAAAATCACCAAAATTTCAACCTAAGCTAATTTCGATATTCCGAATCCAAAAATAAATTTCATTTTGAAAAATAAGATTTACTGGATTTCAAAAAGTGGTTATTACTATTCATAACGGCTAGTTTTAATAATATTTTTATAGCATATCGTTGTTTAGTGAAACTCGGTATTGCGTACTACACACGCTATCGAAGAAGGTCGCGATTGCGTGTAATGCAAGACAAGTCAAGGATGTGTGTTGTGCAAGCTCCTTTTGGTGTAGCGTACAACACAAGACATTAATAAAATTAAAAAGAATATTTTTTATAAAATCTTGGGCTGTTACAGTTACCTTTACTAAATATTTTTTCTTGAAAAATATTGACTTGTAGTATAACCTATTATACCAATACCATGATGATTGTATACTCCCAGGAGTATCCTTTTATGGATGAAACAATTAAAATATATGCCTTCCTTCAATTTATATTTCATCATTTTGTGTGTTGTTTTTTTATAGGATGAAATAGGATGAATGAGTTTTCCATAAAAAATAGATCTTGAACATAATTAATAATATAAGGAAGAAAAGTTTATTTCTTTATATAACCAGATTCGACTCCCCTATCAATGTATATTGAGTCCATAAAAATTAATTTCATTATGTTACATAAGGAGCCACAAACAAATTCAGTGTTTAGTAATCAATACTTATTTATATATAAATAATTAATTAATATATAATCAATATTTCCTTATTTAATCAAATAATATGGATAATTAAGTGAATATATATCATCAAAATTAGTAAATAAATAATACTCATAACAATTATTTATGTAAATGTTCAAATAAATGACAATGGGGTAGTGGAACAGTAAGAACCAATATTTTCAGAGTGGTATGGATTCTTTTAAAATTACAATAGGGAACTTATTTTATCCATATATAAATTCCTAATGGGGTTGATACGTTTTCAAGAGAATTATTGGATTTTTCAGAGGCAAGAACTTTGGATTACTGAAAAACAAGTAGAGTCCCATGGTTAGAGCAGGGTTTTTAGATGGGTACATGGTTTTTAGATGGATTCACATGACATTTCATTCCATTCGGGGTCTTTCCATGTGCTCTAGCTAGGTTCCAATACATGGTCTCTTCCCATGTATGTCTACCCATGTACCAGTTCATGGGGTAGTCCATGTATTCGGTTCTGGCCAGGTCATGTGGCGGTGTACATGCTGTGTAAGAAACCTGTCAACTTCAACCAGTTTCTATGTACTTCCCTAGGTACCAATTGTGTTACCTGGGATATGACACACACCATGTGATGGGGTCACATGTTGTTCTATCCTTAAATTTCTCTTAAAACCATTGCTACCATATTGGGGACCCACACACTGTGTAATCCCATATTACATTCCATGTGGATCATGATTTTCCAAAATCATTGGAGATTCTCTAGCATGACTCATCCACTTCTATACATCTTTCTATTGATATATTTATCATGAAATAGATGACACAAGAATTTTGGGTCATTCCATCACCCAAAAAATGTGTTTCCTCTTTTGATCCGTTTGAAAAATAGATTTAAAATGGTAGTTCTTCATATCACCGAAGAACACGGATTCAAGGATAAACCATCATCCAAATCTCTCCATTTCAGTCATTGTACCTCTTTCATTCCATTACAATCCCAAATATGTGTTATTGGATCATTGCATCATGAATACGGTGTGAAAAAATTGTTTAATCGGGATATTTTGAGTCACAATCCAAATAAAGAATGCCCTTGAAAAACAATTAATGGGTGGAAAAATCATAAAATAATCAGGAGGAATATACCTCGATCATTGGTCATGTCGATCGTGTTTCATTTTCATTAGACTGATAATTAAAATAATAAATAAATAATCAGAAAGATTAAATTCCCAATGAAACCTCGCAAATATGACCCATCTTGCAAATTTTATCAATTGGTGTGATAATCTATTCATGGATTATATTGCATTCATCATAGGAATAAATAATGGGGAATGGAAATCAAAATCATGAATCCTACCTAGATTTTGATTTCTCAGGGATGAATAATGGTCGTCATGTCATTATTGCTATTGAGAACCATCTAGATCCGTGTTCACTAAACATCTATCAGAGATCTTGTCATCGTTCACCTGAGAGGATCCTCAAGAAGTCTCCCCAATGGTCCTCTGACATCTCTAGGGTTATGAAGAAAACAATTAGTTTAACATTCTGGATCTGGATTCCACTATGCCTGTGCCCCGTACCCGATTGACCACATGGCCTCAAGCGCTTTTACCAAAATACCAGAGGTTTCCGACTAGCAGTGAGGGCCTAGGGTGTGGGTGTGGAGAAATTATTCCCTCATTGGGAGAGTGTAACATAGAAGAATATTTTTAAAAATAGTAGAAGTTTTTTACAACATTCAACTAAAATAAGAAATAGAATACTAAAAAATACAGATTACTAGAATTCATATCACATAGAATGATGAAGCCTGTAATGTTTTCTAAGAAAATAGTGAAATAGGGAACACTAAAATCACATACTATACAATAACAATGTACGGTAACACAAAATGAAACTCATCCGCATTGCAAGCCTTGGCTTGGTCACATGCTCTCCCACTCTAAAGAAGCAATCAAGTACCTGAAAAGTAGATATTACCCTTATCGAGACCTGTAAAAATATAGTCTATTTGGGACCAAAAACATGACCAAAATAGGGTGTGATAAATAAATCCATGTTGGCAATCACCAAATATTCATTCCAATCTGTCAGTGATTATATGTAATAAGAAGTGTATAACAATGAAAGAAATAAACTAAGAAGTAATTAGAATTAAACAATCCTACATGCACTGGTGTTCATTTACATTCATTTCATGTTCTTTAATCAATTAAAATTCATTAATCTATATAAGTCTTGGGGACTATCCTAATCCCATTAATCTCTTATATAAAGAAAGCACGATAAATACCTTAGTAGCCTGTCTAAACAAAAATTAGGGAAGACTGAATCCAAGCTTGTTCTTTGGCTTGGCAGACATGTCATAAGTCATTCCATTTCAATATGTCTCTGGGCCAAGCCTAGTGTATAAGCATTTCATCATATTAAAATCAGGTTAAAGTTTGGTGTATTGGAATTTTAGCATGTCTCAAGGTAAAACCTGGTGTATAAGAATTTCATCATGTTCAAGGTAACACCCGATGTATAATCATTTCAGCATGTTTTAGGGTCAAGACTGATGCATAAGAATTTCAACTTGTTTTAAGGTAAACCCTAGTGTATATGAATTTCAGAATGTTTTAAGGTCAATACTAATGTATAATCATTTCATAATTTTTCATTTATCAAGAAACACATGCTAAATAAACTATGGAATGGCTTTAGAATTTAATAACTCACGTGAGAAAATTTATATTACAAGACTAACATGTGAATTAAACAATAAAAAATATTTGACACACATATTGAAATGGAAAACACTTAATAAACCAATTTCATTTTAAATAACCCTTCAAATGGAAACAATGGCATGCCCATCGACATAATAGGCCCAACAGATAAACAATGGTCATCTGAGGAAAAATACACCCATGGGGTGGCCCTTAATCAAACCAAATAAGCTCAAACTTTCTTAAATTAATTTATTCAGTCACCTAAATGTCAATAAGTATTAAAACAAGCAAAATTATTAACCAAGAAACACAATAATCAGGGGTGCATGGAAATATGACACATATTACCAACCCAAATTTTAACGAAAGGCACACAACCACCCACCTCGCTATAGTACGACTCACCTCATCCAGCCTCAAATTCCAATTATTTCTAGAAAAGTGTAGATCTATGAAACATGAAAACTCATTCAACCTAAAATAACTGGGTCGAGAACAAAAAACACCAAAAAATGGCTCAATAGGAATCGACCACTCACTGAGAGGATTCCAATGGATCTGACTATGTTCTAATCAGCTTCCAAATGATGAAAGAGGAGAAGAAATTAATCTTGGTGTTGCTTGTTCATCTACCCAGCGACCCTTCTGTCCAAATGATAGAATAATGAGGCTACTTCCTATTTTAAATGAAAAAAATACATAGTTTTTATGACCATATAAATGGTGTGTGTATCATTTAAATGTTCATTTGGTGGATATTTTATGTCTCCTTACTTTCTAGGACCTACCGACATGACTACTTAGTGTGTACTAGGAAGTACATGGCATATAGCTGTTTTTTCTTCTCTTTCCCACTTACATTCCCACACTAAATTTATTCCCATCATACATGGCCATACTACACAACATTTTTATAGGATCACATGTCTTGTAACACCTAATTCCAGTATTTTTCCTTCTATTACCACGTTTTCTCAAAAAAACTCAAAGGGAAAAAGAAAAAAAGACACTCTCATCTTAATGTAAGAAACAGGTTCATACAAACATCCTACCTTTAGGAAATTCATCCCCAAATTTATCACCCAAGGGTGGTGAAGGAGTATCTAAGAATAACTCTGGTCACTAGGAACGTAAGTCGGCCTCCCTCTCACTCGTCTTGTCCTGAACTCGACTATGGTGTCATAGCACCCGTACGAGAGGAATTGACCAACCTTAGAGAACCTTTGTGGTCCCTTAATCTATACAAATTAGATTCTCCTCAAAGGTTGAATTGACCTGAAGTTTATGAAAAATGAGATATGGTTATGAGTGATAGCAACATTTTTGAGATTCATGGAAGATGCCATTCATGTCTTAGTACCTCTAAGTTAACTGTAACCAATAAGAAACTGACCTAAATCTCTCCACAATCTCAAATGGCCTGAAATATCTCAGTAAAAGTTTACCTTATCTCCTTATTCTCCTGTGTACTAACAAGAATGAAACACATGTGAAAACATGATCCCTAACCTCAAACTCTAATGGTCATCTGTAGAGATCGGCACAAGATTTTTGGAGAGACTGCACAATATCCATCCATTTTTGAATCAATTGGACCTTCTCAGAAGTATCCTCCACCAGATGCGGTCCTAGTAGAGATACCTCACCAACCTTATACCATCAAAAGGGATAACGAAATGGCCTACTGTATAATGAATTGTATGGTTCTACATATATAGTCTCTTGAAAACTGTTATTGCTGGAAAAATTGACCAGGGGGATATGCTTCTCCAAAGAGCATCAAAAATCTAGGAAACATGCACGCAACATGTCCTCTAGTACCTGTATCGTACACTTTGAATGGCCATTAGGCTGAGGGTGTTATGTTGTACTCAGAAGCACCTATTTACCATGTTCCCTCTGAAAACATTTCCCAAAACGATATGTAAACCAGACTTCCATATCTGAAACTATAGAATGTTGAACCCTATGAAGTCATACAACCTCACAAATATACATCTTTCCATGATCATTCACACCAATGTTCTCTTTGATTGGATAGAAGTGAATGACCTTTGTAAGTATATAAACTACTACCCACACAACATATTTCCCTTTAGGAAACCTCAGTATCGCCGTCATGAAATCCATCGAGATAACATCCCATTTCCACTCTGAAATAGGTAACTACTATAAAAGACCATACGACCACTGATGATCTGTCGTCACCTACTGACAGGTGGAACACCTCGTAACAAAGCATTCTACATCTCACTTCATTCATGGCCACCATTATTGACGTTGCTTGTCCGGGTACATCCTGGTGACTCCAGGGTGCACTGCCCATTCTGAGGTAGGAAACTCTTTCATCCACTCCTCGCATAAACCACCTAGAACCCACACACATCCATGGATACCAATAACCTAATCCTCACCTATCGTCCATCCAAGAGGAGGGTCCTCACCTATCACAAATTACTATAGAAATAATCCTTCAGGAACTGATAGATTCTACATCCTTACTCTATATAGGAGGGTCAAAGTCATAGATAAAGATGAATGGTAAGTCTCTCTCTAACTATCAGGCACCACTAAATTCATCTTAGAAAACAAATCCATAAGCTACCACTCACCAATGGCATCCTGTACTACATTTATCTAGGTCCTCCTTCTTAGTGAATCAGTTACTAAATTATCTTTCCTAGGCGTATAGGAATGAACAATGTCGAATTACATAAGGTATTCTGCCGACCTTCTTTGTCTGAAATTCACATTACACTAAGTAAACCTGTATTTGAGAATTATTTAGTTTTTGTGCCCCACAAAATTCTCTCCCTAAAAATAATGTATCCAACAGTGAAAAACATGAACAACCGAAAATAACTCTAGATCATTCATAGGGTAATTACTCTCATCTGGCCTCAACTTATGAGACCCATATGCAAAAACTCGATCACCCTGCATAACCACTACTCCCTGACCAATACCTGATGTATCATAATACACAATTTAACTATTTCCCAACTCTAAAAATATCAGTATCAGTGCTGAAGTGAAATTCCCCCATTAACTTTGGGAAGGCTGCATCATAAGAATCTGACACAAAAACTTCACACCCTCTTTAGTCAATCCAGTTAGAAGCACATCCAAGCATGAGAAGTCCTGTATAAAACACATGTAGTAACCATATATCCCCATTAAACTTATTATCTCAAAAACATTCATGGGATGTTCCCAATAAACTACAGACCTCACCTTCTCTGGGTCCAATGATACTCTTATCTTCAAGATGATATAACCCAGGATGTCAATTTGATCCATCCAAAAGTGTCATTTTGCAAGCTTAGAATATAACTGATTCTCTCTCTATGTATTCAAAGTGATCTCAAGACATTTTTCATGGTCGTGTTGATCATGGGAATACACAAAGATGTCAACCATAAAAACCACCACAATATAATCCATGTAAGGATGGAACACTCGGTTCATCAGCGCCATGAAAACTGTTTGCTTGTTTTTTAGACCGAACAGAATTAAAAAATACTCATATAGGTCATACCTTCTATGAAATAGGGTATGAGGTATATATATAGGTCAAACACATACCTGGTGATATCCTAACCTCAAGTCAATCTCCGAGAACACTAGATCTCCTTGAAACTGATCAAAGAGGTTATATATCCATGAAAAGGGATGTTGGTTTTTAAACATAAACTTGTTTGGTTTTTTTTAGTGAAAACATAGCTTATTGGTACCATCCACCTATTTCACGAAAATGAATGGAAAACCCCAAGAAGAAGTAATGGGTTAAATGAAACCCATAGCTTCCAGATCATCCAAACTCCTCTTGAGATTTTGAAACTACATAGTTTCCAACCTGTATGGAATAATGGATACTGGTGTATCTCCTAGTACTAGCTCGATATTGAACTCCACCTCTCTGACTGGAGTTAAGTAATAAAATTAATCCAGGAAAACATCCCTGAAATGATAAACCGCTGGAGGGAAATCCATCTGACAGGTTCCCTAGTCATCCAGATATAAACTCACAATCTGGGTTATCATCCCTCCTAACCCACGATGCTTGGGTCCATATTTATTTGCCTGGAAATCCCACTCACCCTTATGTAGAAACTATCGGCCCTCTGGTGTTGTGAAACTCACCCGGTGGTGATATTAATAAAAAAATAATCAAAATGAAACCAACCAATCCATTCCGAGAATAAAATAAAATAACTTCATCTCTAAGACATTGAGGTTCCATAGAATGTTCCAACCACCAATATCAAGGGGTAACTCCTTGAAATAATGCAAACCTATCATTATAATACCTAATGGAGTGTCAGGTGTCATAACATCTGATGGAGTATTAACCTACAGTCCAAGGATTTCCACAATGGTCACAGATATAAAGCTATGCATAGCACCAATGTTCCAAAGTGCTGATGATATAACCGGGGCGACTAGAATAGTACCTATGATAGTATATGGTCCATATCCTGATCATGTTGGGTCTATTTCAGTGCATGTTTCTGGCATGTACCGCGGCCCTATGTCACAACATGGCAACCCTAATCTGACATGCCCTCATGTCACTAAGATCCAAGGGTTTTTCTTCCTTGGCGATGACCACCACCCCATCCTAAAAGACCTAAGGTATTCTAATTCCCTAACTAGGGAGAAGCTACTGATCTTACTCTTAAACACGGAGTTGGGTAATACCCTATCATAGTATATACTAGTGGAAATGTCTTACAAAATTGATGTAAATTGCACATCTTATTTCAAGCTCGGCACTCGACTGGGTCCATCGGGCACTATGGTTTAGTATACCCAACCTTTTTACACTAGTGGAACCTAAATTGGAAACTGAATTATACATTATATATACTATTATCACCATGAGAAAACTCCATATGAAACTTATTCTTGTCGGTAGAAATAGTACCAGATCTCAGTGCCAATCCTCCTGGGATCGCACCCCTAGATTCTCATAGGTTGTGATCGGTAATCAGCACCTAATTCAAAATAGAAGTGACAGAGGCCCACTTGAAGACATTAAACTTTGATAAGATGTCATACTTGAGACCATTATCAAATAGTCTAGATTTAGATACGTCATCACCCATCAGAATAGGTGCAAATAACTGAAGCTCAGTAAACCTGATAGAATAGTCCATAATTAATAGTATGCCCTGCTCCATGATCATGAACTCCTAGGATCATTTGGCCCTTAGCATCTCAGGAAAATAATAATCATATAAGGCCACAATAAAGTATTCCCATGTCATGCCCCGATGAATCCCTTCCTTAGTGATAATATCCCACCATCTATTGGTATAATCATGCAGCATATATGTCGCAATCTTGACCCTCCTCTCAAGAGAAGTCTCCAAATTCTCATATATAATTAGGATGGATTCCAACAATGACTCTACATCATGTGGTCCTATGTCCCCTAAAAATGTAAGTAGACGCTGATGCTAGAATATACGCATCAGCTCTAGCATAGATGTGCCAGTCTGCAGTGCTCCCTAAAAGGTCTGCAAGAAAATCACAAAGCCATCATGGAATAGTGCATTGCACTTATGTCCAGAATAACAGCTGCTTCCGTATCTGGTACAACTAGAGGATCCACTGGTAGGCCATTGCCTACAACCTCCGGAGTATGTTCATAACTACTCTCTTAGAAAATAGCTTGTGATCTTTATGGTGGAATGAATCTACAAGGTCAAGAACCCACCTTAGTTCACATAGATTATCAAGGTTTTTTCCATTCATGAGTTCCAAAACAAAATAGGAAAAGACCCTAAAAGTTTGAAAAAATGGACTACATGACATGAAGAAAGAATACATGGCCTGTATTTTTATGGTTTTACATGGACATTTTCTTTCTCTATTCTGGGCATGTATCAACCCCATGTACATGGTGTGTTCCACTCGCACACAGAATGTACACCGGTCTGTCTTTCTGGTTATGTACTCCCACATGAACAGGTCCACATGGGTTCTGCCTCAGTAGGCTTCACAGTGTGTATCAAAATTACATAGCATGTTCTGCTCAAGACTCAACAGCTTGTGTTTCCTCTCACATGACTAGTTACATGGTCAGATACTACACAATATTTATACATATATTACATGACATTTTCATATTAATACATAGACCACCATATTCCCTGAATAGGCATAACACACGATGTGTTTGGATTAACTACATGTTGTATAAACATGGTTTTCTGAAAAAAAAACTCTAGATTTCCCAAAAAAACCCTGTTAAAAAGAAAAACCAACTAGTGGTATTCCAATTTTCGATCTATGGAGTCCCAGACTCTCCGTGAATCAAATTTTTGCATCCAATTATAGAACATAACTACACAACCAATATCACATATCCAAAACATGATCCACCAAATTTTGATCCAACATAGCCCATACTCCTCTGGGGTCAAATATTGGCTTCCATTCTGATCATACCATCTCACATACCAATACATGTATCACAAAAACATGCATAAATATCAAGGTCATATTACAACAACATTCATCTCTAGCACATCATCTATCAAAACATCATGTATTCCGCAATGCTACCTAAATGGCATGGAATTTATGCATGGAATGTGATTTCTAGCATGTGACTATATGATGAAAGAGATGGAATACCCTCATCTCATCAGGTTGAAACAAAATAGAACCATAATAATAATAACAATAATAGCACAAAACATTTTTGTCACCCAACGGTGAAATTGAATCAACCGTAATACCTCAAATTCCAAAAGCAAAATTTAATTCGAGGAAATTTGGATTTCCTTATACATGGGGTCACTACTCCCAGGAAAAGATAATTAACAAACTCCATTTTGTTCCTATCACTTACTAATGTCACCAAATAGTATGTCAAACCAAATATAAAATGCTCTGATAAAAATTTGTAACGTCCCAGATTTGGATGCCACTAAGTTGGTTCCCCGTACCTGATTAGCCACAAGGCCTAAAGCACATTTCCCCAAATGGAAATGGCTATCGACTAGAAGTGAGGTCCTAGGGTGTTATAGTAGATGAATTATTACCATGTTGGGAGAGTGTAACATTAGAATAAATAATATTAATATTAGAAGTAGTAAAAAACATGAAATTGAATTAAACAACGAAAGAATAAAATATATATATAACCATATGTCATATAATATCAAATGATACAACATGCCACATGTTATAAGAAAAAAACAAAATAAGGTGCATTACAATCAAGTACTATAAAATACCAAGGTATAGTACCAAATAAATGAAACTCAACAGCATCATGATCATAGGCTTAGTCCCATACACTCCTGCTACTAAGAAGCAATCAAGTACCTAAAAAAGGGTCATTTCTCTTATCGACACCTGCAACAATATAGTCTATTTGGTCCCAAAAACATGATCCAAATATGGTGTGAGAAATAAATTCTAATACTAAACCACCAAATATTAGTTCCAATCTACCAGTGATTATATGTAATAAGAAGTGTATAATTTTTAAAGCAATAAACAAGTAAGTACTCAAAAGTAAACAATCCTACACACACTGGAATTCATTTTCCTTTATATCATATTCCATAATCAATTCAAATTCGTCGAACTATATTTTTCTCAGGGTCCGTCTTAAGCCAATAACTTCCCAATATAATGTAAAAACAACACATACCTCAACAGTCTATCTAAACAAAAATAAATGAAGATTGAATCAAAGCTTGTTCTTTTTCTTGGAAGATTTGTCATAAGTAATTTTCATTCAATATGTCTCAAGGACAAGTCCATTGTATAAAAATTTCAGCTTATTAAAACTAGTTACTAGACCAGTGTATTAGTATTTCAGCATTTTTCAAGGTAAAACCCAATGTAGAAGCATTTCCACGTGTTTCAATGTAAAACCTAGTGTATAAGAATTTCATCACATTTCAGGGTCTAGCCCTTTGTGTAATAATTGCAGCATGTTTCTCATTAAAACATGGTGTATAATAATTTTAGAATGTTTCAGGGTCAATCCCAATGTATAATAATTTCATCATGTCTCATTTATCCAAAAACATGTGCTAATTAAACTATGGTATGATTTTAGAATTTAATAACTCATGCGAGAAAATTTATATTACAATTATAACATCTGAATAAAACAATCAAAAAGTTTTAAAAAACATGTTCAAATGTAAAACATTTAATTGACTCATTTCATTTTAAAAAACTCTTCAATGGGAAACAAAGTCAGGACCATCAGCATACAAGGCCAAATGACTAAAAAATGGTTATCTGAGGGTAAAACACAAACTAAGTGGCTATTAATCAAACAAAATACAATCAAACATGCTTCAATTAATTTATTCAGTAACCTAAATGTCAGTAGGTATTAACATGGGTAAAATTGTCAACCAAGATACTCCCTAAACAAGGGCGCATGACACTATGACACATATAACCAACCTGACATTTCACGAAAGGCACAATAACACCTACCTCAATGTAGTATGAATCTCCTCGTCTAGCCTCAACATAAAATTCATTCTAGAGAAGGGTAGATCTAGGAAACATGAATATTAATTCAACTATAAAAAACTTAATAAAGAAACAAAATCACCAAGAATGGATGAAGATAAATTGAGCACACACCAAGAGGATTTCAGTGGATCTAACAGTGTTCTAATCATCTTTCAGATGACGAAACAGGATAAGAAATGAATCCCAACTCTGATTGTTCATCCACCCGGAACCCCATTGTCCAAATGAAAAAAGATCAATTCTATGAACCTTTTTAAATGAAAAACACAAAATTCATGGTGTGTAAGTCCATATACACAATGTGTATATCATTTAACTATTCATTTGTTTATTGTTTTCTCCTGACTTACTTTCTTGTACCTATTGACATGACTACACAGTGTGTACTAGGAAGTACATGTTGTGTAGTTGGGTTTTCTTCTCTTTCTCACTGACATTCCCACACTCCATGTATTCCCATCATACATGGACATAATACATGAAGTTTTTAAATAATTATATGGAATATAACCCCTGATTCATCTATTTTTCCTATTTTCCCCCCTGTTTTCTCAAAAACAACTCAAATAAAGATAAATATAAGAAATATGTACCTAAAATTAAGAATCATGTTATTACACAATGATTTATACATAACGATCTATTTATAAATCCCCCAAATCACTGCATCAACAAAAGTAATAAAATATTTTATTCAATTATTTTATTCATTTATGCGCCTGTGATGACATTTTTATAACTGACCTGCACCGAACAATGTTATGTCTCACCTAGGGTATATTGTCTATTTTAAACTAAATGGTTCCCTCAAAATTCTAATATAGGACCATGTTGGGAAGTTATTCCACTTTTTTAGGAAAACTATGTGTGATTTCTATTTAATATTTTAATTTTTTTCAAGATTTTTTTCTAGGAACACCGGGCCTTATAATCACATATAGTCTCACAACCTAGTCTTGAATTAAATCAATAAAATATTTAAAGATAATAAAAATAAAATTCTAGTCATTACACTCTTCCCACCTTAGGGATTTATGTCTTGAAAATCCAATATAATGGATACTAAAAAAGATGAGGGTGTTGAGCCTGAAACTAAGCCCACCACCCCCAAGAACTCTCATAAAGATTCTCATCCTACCACGAGACACACACTAAAAAATAGATCCCCATGAATTATTCCATCTTTCCAATCCTCATTCTCCCCTGGGTACATAGAAAAATTCACCCCATCCTCAATGTCCAGCTCTCCCCAGTCGATGACATGCAATGGTTAATTAACGTACCTCCTTAGCTACGACACATGTAAGATTACATATACCCAGCCCAACAATGAGGGTAGATCCATGTGCTATACCAACTCACCAATTCTATGAAATATTTCAAAAGTGTTGGAAATCCTCGATGATAAATTTCTGCCCTCTCTAAATCTCTATAGTCTCCATCAAGGATAAATCTGAAGGAACACATGGTCCCCTTCCTCGAACTCCAAAGGCATATATCACCAATCATCATATGAGTTCTGATGGCTCTATGTAGTCTTCATCCACATATATATGTTATGACCATTCTTTGTAGTATCTCACACTGACTTTGGCCCCATGAGTACAGACTCCCATGTGTCTGTCCAATAAAGTGTTGACCTGTAGGGTCACTCATACAAAGCCTCAAATGGTTTCATAACAATGGTGTAATGGTACCTTTTGTGGTGTGCGAACACCCCCAGTGCTAGGTGATCCCCCAACTATGGCCGAAGGCCAATATGGAATCCCACAACAGGTCCTCCAGAACCTAAATGTTCAGTTCCTTCTGACCATCCGTCTGTGGGTGAAACACTATGCTCAAGCATAATGGGCTCCCAAATGCATCTTATAACCTCTTCCATAACTGGTATGTAAAATGAGAATCATGATCTAAAACAATCATCAATATAACACTATGGATTCTGAATATCTTTAAAACATAGAGGCATCATGGGATCTCTGCTGAACTCTTCTCTCAAATAGCTAGTAAGTAGGATAATATGGTGAGTCAGTTAATGATAACATAGATTGAATCATGTCCCCTGGATATATGTGGAAAACATGTCATGAAGTCCATTGATATTCCATCAAACTTCCTTTCTAGAACCATACAGGGTTAAGCTAAACATAATGGAACCTGGTGCTTCTCCTTCACTTGCTAACAAGTAATGCATCATGAAACAAACTCTTCTACTCTCTTCATCAATCATGGAGTCCAAAACTAAAATTGGATGTACTGGTACATCTTTACTACACCTGTATGTATCGAAAAATGGGATGTATGATACTCCCTCAAAACATCCTCTCACAACCTCACTAAACTATCATACATCCTCTATAAAGAATGATGTGACATCCATGTTTTGAATATCCATATGGGGAATTCCCTATGGACACATGAGCATGTAGGGTCTCATAGTCAGTATCCCCATGTTGTGCCTCCCGGAATTGTTGTAATAATGGAAGGGTAACAACCATTGAATAGAGGTAAGTTTATTTATCTCGATCCAAAAACAGATAATTACAACAAGTCCAACTGCTCCAATTACTCATCCAGTAAGAATGAACTAAATCTCCTGCTGATAGAATATGAATCTGCATTCCCCTTCCTAAATGTATAGACAATCTCATAGTCATAGTCCTGGAAGAACTCTATCCATCCCCTATGTCTCATGTTCAGATCCTTCTAATATAAGACACTCTTGATACTCTTATGGTCAAAGAAGATGGTAAACCTCTCACCCATTAGTTAGTTTTGGAACATCTCCAAAGATAATACTACCATTGTTAACTCTAGATCATGGGTCACGTAGTTTTTCTTGTGTGGTATGAACTATCATGAACCATGGTAAAACACTACTTTCCTCTACATTATAATAAAACCAAGCCTGATTCCTCATGCATCGCATAACACTATATACTCAACACATTCCTTTGGAATTATTAATATTGTAGTGCTTCCCAATCTATTCCCCGTCTCCTGAAAGAACTGACCTAAGGTCAAACCTCAAGAACAATTATTCCCCTCTCAACTAATCAAAGTGGTCATCAATTGTCGGTATTGGATACTTGTTCTTAATTATCACTTGGTTCAAGAACCGGTATTCCTCACACATCCTCAAGATCCTTTGTACCATTTTGTAAAACCAAACCCATGGATTCCTAGTGTGAAAAAGTGGGGATACTTAATGTGAAACACTAGGTCTCACAATGTCCTTCATCTGTAATTCCTCTATCTTCATCGTTATCTTGTGATGTAATGGGGGAGCCATCTGATATTCTGGCGCCGATATTAGTTCTATCTTGGGGTGTCATCCAATGAAGAAGTCTATATCATTATGGAGAGGTAATCCTAAAACATATTCTAGAAATAATTCCATATACTCTTCCACCATAGCTGGAAACTGGAAGCTTATAACATATTCTACACTAAGGCTTATGATAGCCAACTAATAAGTAATTTTCTACTCCCTACTATACATGAGTCCATCCTATCATACCTAGGTTTCCTTTTCATGGTAAAATGAAAACATCATTCCATAGTTGCGTACATGCCTCACCCTTTACCTAAAATAGTCAATCTAGGTATCGACTGCGGATAACCATTCCATACCAAGAATTCCATTATAAGGCCTTGATGATTCCACCCAGAGGTTCTAACCAAAGATTTCACCTCCAATGGTCAGCTCACACTGTAAGCATAGATGTGTGATCATCTAGTCTTCTCTAGTAGGTGTCTCCTAGAATAAGGTCTAAGTCAACAGTTCAACAGGATTTTCAAGGTGTTGAAAAAGATAGGTGGTGTGAAAGGGATGACTACCACACATTTATATCATTACTCTAGATAAAGTATAAAATATAGATATTGTGCCTAAAAACATCCGTGGAGACCTTGGGTCATATGCCTTGACCACATGCATTTGTCACATCCCCTTTCCTCTAGCTCCCTAAGCCTAGAATGGACATCCTGGGGTGGTGGTGGTAGAATTTCAAAACAACGACCACCTCTGGTTGTACCCCCTAATCCTCTACCACATCCACCTCCCGAAAAATCTTCCTACTCCTCTCATTCTCTCTACCTCATTTTTCCATCCACAGTCTCCCTGTTAGTTTCTTGATGGTTCATACACTCTCAAGTGCAATCTTAGCTACCATCAAATGAATATCACTGCCTCTCCCTAGTATGACTAGACCCTACCTGTGATCCCTAGACTATAGACCCTATGTTCTTGGCCTTCCTCTGGTGACATCTCCATTTTTTGGGTTTTGAGACTGACATTAGCTTCTGGCTACCTAGAATTATACTCATGATTTCCCACAACTAACAACCATTGGTTGTATCTACCTATCCAAAAAACATTTGACCAACATATATTTCTTGAACAACCCAACATATGCAGGAAATATCATAGGTATAACAAATAGTCAGATGTATCTATGTAGGCCTTTATCGAATTTCTTATCCCTATTGTACTAATCTCGTATCATGTCTGTAGAATACCTATAGAGGTCGGTGTGCCTCAAATAATACATATATACCAACATGTCATCCTTCAAGAGTTGTAAAAGCTCTTGGATATGCATATCCCATCACTTATAAGGCAGGAAATCCTCTTTGAGAAGTTTCTCAAACTCTATCTATAGAAGAGTATCCTCATCGTATGATCCGGTAACTAAACCCCACCATCTCCCTACTAAATCATGTATAAGACTCACCTCTAAGACCACAATATGATCATATGGAGTCCTAACTAGATGTAAAACTCATGTCACCACCTAAAGATAGTCCTTAGCTACATCATGGTTGGGCTCACATCATAAACTGAGGGGTATCTATCTTCGATACTTGTGAAGTGATCTCTATCTACGATCCTCATCTACTAGATCTACAAGAACCAAGTGATACTCTACAGGTGGAGGTATTGCTGGTGCACCATCTAGTGGTAACATCTAGGGAACTGGTCCCAATATCAAAGCCTCATCACTGATGGTTTCATCCTCATGATCAAGCTAAAGAAACCTAAATGGTTTCAAACATGGAGGAATCATGAAAGATAACAATATATACCATGGTCAATGAGTATATATGGAGAGCCGACTCATGAGGTACATGAAAACCACAACCCATTACTATATGATACATCTACCATTTTTTCCCTATGACTAGTGTTTTCATATACTGAGTCAAAAGTAAAGTTATCAGAGTCCTGGGGTATAGATAGCTTGTCCACACCAACCCTAGAGACCCTGGCCTAAAAGATAAACTCGAAATACCTGAAACTATTTCTCCAAACCAATCTCACAGTCTATTAGTCCTAAGGTAGAACCAACCACCTCTAATACCACTCTTTCCAGTCACATACCAGTTGGGCCTATATCTCAACTCCACAAGCCCACCTCCAATAGGCTAGGGGTTGTTGACTAGTACTGATCAGGAAAATCACTAACATTAGTGGAATTGAAAATGTACCTGTATGCACACACCGATCTCCTAGACAACAAAAATAATGAAATGTAAAAACCACTATGTAGACAACTCATGAATACCACTATATCCCACAACTAGAGTACGATGGAAATTAATGTAAAGAGAACCATAATACAATCCCACTAAAAAAGAGTCTGAAACCACAAGTCCAACATATGATTAAAAAGGTAATTTGATTGATGTCTATAGCCGTATGAACACCCCTCGGTCTAGTTGGTCTCACAAAGCATTGTCTGGCCTTGGTCTGCCGAGGACCCCATCCAAAGTTTGATCATCTGCACAAGACACGACATGTGCTGGCAATGCACATTTATCGGTGTTCATAACAATACTCATTTGGACACCTTCAAAACATAAAGAAATACAAAAAAGGAAAAGGACATTTATCTCAACACAAGAATATATTTATTAAGCATATAACAAGAATATCCAAATATACTCAACCGAGATGTATAGTCTAGAGGTATGTCACAATAACTTCATACCAACACTAATAATTCATCTTAAAGATTCCACAAAGCACTCATTCAGGAGTACACACTCTTGAGTCTGATAGCACAGATGACATTCACCCAAGAGGTACTTCTCATCGGGTCTTTCCATGAGAGAGATCCACTGATAGACCTATAAGGATATATGACACAACACAATGGATTAGGATCACATCCAGCTCCATGGGGTGATATGAAAAACTCAATCTCGATAAACCCACCAAGTAGAGGATCGACGCTCGTGTAGTTTTGGTCATATTGATACTGATAACTCTACCTAGGGTGCAAATAATGAATAGAGGATCCTACTATGGGACTCTCATGGGATTCCAATAACTCTATCCATGAAGTACTACCGAGGGATCATAGAACTATGACTAAGAAATGATTCCTACTTGCCTTCATGGAAATGATAAATGGAATGAAAACTAACACAACTTGTCCATGATACAAGGAATAGGAGAATAAATCCTTGTATAATGGGTTACACAGCATGTGGTATGGTCACCCATCATGTCCCTTGACCCTAAGAACTGCCTAGGTACAACGGCCCATGTCATTCAAAACATTTTCATGTAAATGATGGTTTCACAACATATAGGTAGTGTCTCACATCGGGTCCTTCCATCTGGGGTCCACCCGTGTACTATGGATGTGTTCCAGTACACAGTTTAAACCCATGTTTTCCTTCCCATGTTCCAATGCATAGGGTAGTCCATGAAACTAATTCTGACCATGTAATGTAGTGGAGTACACACCATGTAGGCAACTCGGGTACCCCACCCCATGTCTATATACTTCCCATGGTACATGTTGAGTTACCTAGGAGGGGTTACACACCATGTGATGGGGTCACACGCCATGTCATCCTTAACATTCTCCTGAAACCCTAGAGGCCTCAAGGGGGAACCACACACCTTATAATCTTGGATTAAACTTCGTGTGGCTCATGATTTTCTAGAATCTCTAGAGCTTCCCCCACAGACATCCTCTTCTTCAATACATCGATCTATTGATCGATTAATAATGAAAAAGAAAATCAATGCTAATTGTGTAATTCCATCACCCAAACAATGTGTTTCCTCTTCAAATCTAGTTTCAAAAAGTTTTAGAATGGGTATGTCTTCATTATCCCATTGAACATTGAAGAAAGTGGAATTAGGGATGCACCATTGTCTGAATCACTCCATGTCAGTCATCACACCGCCGTCAGGATATGATGATCCCAAATCTATGATATCATATCGCTGCACCAATAATCATGTGTGAAATGATCAATTGATCGGGAATGTTGAGTTGCGGGCAAAACAATTACAGACTGCAACAAATGTGGAATGAGGTAGAAAAGCATAAATCAATCAAGTGGAACGAACCTCGATCGATATTCATTCCAATTTTGGTTCATTGTTTTAAGAATGACAATTGAAATAATCAACAAATAATACCAAAGATTAAACTCGAAATAAAACCCCACAATTATAACCCATCCTACAAATATGATAAATCTACGGGCTAATCTATTCTTGTATTTGTCTGCGATTGTTGTAGGAATTAATAACGAGTAATGAAATAAAAATAACACAACCTAACTTGATTTGGATTACTCACTGAAGAATAATGGTCTCTCTATCATTGTCATTAGTGGGATCCATCTAGACCAGTGTTCACTGATTGTCAGCCTATGGTCTCATCGTCAGTCACATTAAAGAATTCTCTAGAGATCATTCAAATGGCCCTCCAATATCTATAGGGTTGTGCGGATGACCTGGGGATTTCTACATAATGATATATTTAGAGATCCCCAAAATCATTGCATCAAAAAAAGTAATAAAATAATTTATCTAAATATTTAATTTATTTTTGTGCATGTGATGACTATTTCCCAAATAACCCGCACCAACCAATGTTAGGAAATTCCTAGGGCAAAGCCATTATTTTGAACTCAATGGTTCCCTTGGATTTATGATACAAACAAACATTTATAATTTATTAGACATTTTTTAGTAAAACCACACAATCATTCTATATGATATTTTAATATTTTTCAAGCAATTTTTATGAGCACACCAGGCCTCAGAATCACACATCTTCTTACTACATGATCTAAAATTTAATCCATATAATATATAAAAATAAATAATTGAAAATACATTTCATCACACATATTCATAGGTCTTAACAACAATACTAGTATAGGTTTGATATGTCGAGGGATCATCCTTGGATCACACTAAGACCCCTAAAGTTGAATTTCATGTGTTACTATAATAAGTTGGCTCGATCTTATAAATTAAATAATTCCTTTGTTATACCATGGGTACAATATTATTAGTAATACCACACTGTAACTTACACAAAAACATCTCAACTTAGGAAGAATTAGATAGGCTTGGATGAGTATCCTATAGAAACCTGATAGGTTTTGTTATCATAATATTAATGAATTTATTATCAACTTACTAACATAATGTTCAATTTTTATTCTCTAATTGGATAATATTAGAATGAGGTAGTGGTTTTTCATTGAGTATTTATAGCACCTTTCCCTGAACACTGATTGGTTCTAAAAAAAATCATGGATGCAGGTTGGGATAAAGGGTTGTTCCCAGCTATGGATTCTTCATTTTATGTTATTGGATGAAGTATAACAGTAGAGGACCGATATAAGCCTTACAATTCTATTGAAGATATTTTTTTGGATTTTTTTAAAATTTTGTGTTTTTTATTCCTACTTATTTCCCCATGTATTACCATTTTTATACCATCGTGAAATTTGTTTATAAGAGGTATCTACTATAATAATGATTTTTACTACCTCCTCAAATCTTTTTTTTTTTCATTTTCTGAGTAATCCACTTTAAGGGTGAGTGGGAACCTCACAATAGGCCAAATTTCAAACAGCAAGATACCAAGATTCAAACATCACAAGCTCCAAAATCCATCCCAAAACATCAAACACAAATTCAGAAATAAAATAAAAAAAAACAGAATCCAGCCCTGAAACACAGCATTGCCTCTGTCCATGAATCCACAAGGCATGCTACTGGAGGTCCACTCCTCGACATAATCACATCACTGGAAATATGAAGCCCTCAGAAAGGACTCGTTTCCATTTTCAACCATAAACCGTAAAAAATCGCATATGATATAACAAGATATCACCTTTGATTCGAAACGAAAACTACATAACAGCTTCCAACAACATCAACCTCATCAAGTCTGAAAACCAGACCGCTCCATCAACAGCCCTTCACAAATCAAACAGAAGGAACACCAACCTTGACCGGAAAAGCCACCGCCAGGAACAAGCAAAGATAAGATCAAGAAAAAAGAGGATCTTCCGAACCTTTCTGGAAGAAGACCTCGCAGAGGACCAGAGTCACAGATTTTTCTGTCGCATTCAATCTCACGCAGAGAGAGCAGATCCTCCCAGCACTCCCACACCCGACACGAAACGCGACAAAATCCTCTGGACGTGGCATCTGGAGCTTAACCTTCAAACCAAAACCGCACCACCATGGGACAAATCAAGCAGTGGAGGCTTTCAAATTGATGAGCATGCACGACACCACCACTGGAGGGTGATTCACAACACGAATGCACCGAGTAGGAGCTCCAAAGAGATATCCATAGTCGTTCCGTGACGGAGAAGCGGAAGGCAGCGTGGAGTGAACCCTAGCGTCGCTATGCCCTTTATGGGATCATCTCCCCCGCCCTCCAACGTATCACAACTTGAAAATGAGGGTTCTCTATAGTAGCAAATCTAATGATTTTTACTACATATGTCTAATTTTCTTAAATTTCTATTCTCATTATACTATGTTTCCAATTTTTATACATATTATTTAATATTTCATCCACTTGGATAAAGAGGGTATATTCTCCACACCTTACCACCATAAACCATCGCTTATTGTTGACATCTTATGTCATATAGGAATGTGTGCATGGGAAAATGTGGCCACCATGTCAGGTCACTTATTAGTGAACCTATCTTCTAACATAAAAATATTCAATCAAAGAGTTTAATTTACATGACCTACTATCTGGGGATTGCAGATTGGATACAAGGATGTTTATGAATATGGTAATGAACATATAGATGGGAGTAACTAACCAATGTATAGTGAAAAATTCATTTTTCTTTGGATGGGGCTTAATATTTTAGTTTTTTATTAAATTTGTACTGATTTCTTCATTGTGTGAAATACATGACTTCTATGATTTAATGTTATTATGGATTTACATTTATATTTCCCTTATTTGGTTTCGATGTATTGTCACATCCATCATTACAAGAATCTGAGGGTATAACATTCATCTATAGTACATGCCATGTTTATTATAATGCTTGAATTTATGAAATCATGTTATAGATCCTTGGCTGTTAAATCTGTTATTCGACTAAAATTTCTTATTGGAATATAAATTATTTGTTATTTAATATGTATACATGAGGCTAAAATGTTTTTCCTATATATAATGATTATGGAAACTAACATAAAATATGATTGGTGACCAATGTAATAAATCTTATTACATGGACCTTTAGTCCTAACACTAGATGAAACATAAAATATTTGTTGTAGTGGAATTGAATCATTATTGAAACATAAAAATAAATGTTTTTTATAAAATAGGAATGTTAATTTATCAAACTAAACAATGTTATATGTATATAAAATGGTTGAATTATAATTCTTGAATAAAATGGTTACCATTAAATGGGGATGTCAATTGAAACATAAAGTGGGGGTTCATTTTTTTATTTTATTAATAAGGAAAAGTGGAAACCATACACACAGACCCTCCAAAAACAAATTTCACATTACATATTTCAAAATTAAAAATATGACAAAAGAACATGCCCACAACAGTGCACCTCAAACCTTCTCCAAGAACTGTAACATCTCGACCCCAGTTACCCAAAATCAGTGCATTATGGCGTAATATTGGCATGATCACAAAAGATCATGTCTTGAAAGACCGATTAGATTAGTAGCCTTGGAGACACTAGATACATTCATAAGTCTTACAATACATCATAAAGTAAAGCAAAACTACAACAACATCTTGTCTTCATATCCCATCATACTAACCCTGCAGGTCATTCATAATATACTTCTTCACATCCTAGAAAAATTAAAACATTGGAAGGGGTGAGATTAGATACTCAGTAAGGATAACAATATAGCGGAAGCTTTCATAAATAAACATTAACATTTAAGGCAATTTATAACTAAAACAAAAGACTTTTAAACTTGAACTTCAGCATAATATGGAAAAAATAAAATGAAATAATTCCATTTACTTATTCACATGGATATTCTACAGGTAGAATAATCACATGCAATATCAATAACCACTTTCATAATGATGGAATGCATAATGCCAGACTATCGTAACCATGCAGCCAAGGCCTCGTGCCAAGACTACAAATAAGATTTTGTCAAGGCCTCGTGCCAAGACACTAGTTTGTCTCATGAGACCTGCCGATGCATCAAGGAGCTATAGCGGGCTCCACCCGTCACTTATTAATTCCAATGCATTCCTCATATGAATAGTTTTAAACATATCATAAACCATAACATAATCGTATCACATAAAACATGCATAAAGGATACATAACATTTCCACATTTCAATCACAAGATATCAATACAATACATTGATATAATAAAAACATTATCAAAACCATTTTCAATACCAAAATAAAAGAAAAGTAAAACATGGTATTTATTTTTCATTTTAAAAAAAGTTATGGCCTGTAGAGGAAGCCGAAACTCAAATAATGGTCACGGCAGTGGAGAAGTCATTGTCTCCGCATATGTACGACAAAAAAAACATTCCATTTTTTCATTCAGTAAAATTATTCATATAGAAATATTCCTTTTGAAAAAAAAACATAAAAGTCAAAGGGGTTTATACACTGTATAAAAGAAAGTTTTGTATAAAACAAAATATGACTCAATGAAAGGAGATTGAGACGAAGTCCCTTACAAAGATAATTTTTTAAATAAAATAGATCTATTATGTGTATTCACAATATTTACATATAAAGAAAGTATAAATACCAGATAGGACATAATAATATTATGACATAATTTCAAAGTAGGAGATTAACCCAAAGAATGGAAATTGGGTTAAGAAGTTCCCTTACATTGTGTCCAACTTGACTCGATCATTATTTAACCTCCTGAATAATAAACTAGAGATAATTTATAATTTCTTAAAAACATTTTTCAATTTTATTATTCCTTTTATATCACTTATTACCATGTTATGAACATTATGTAATTATTTATGTTAATAACGGTTATTTTGTCGATCTTTGGTACTTGATTCAAAAATAAACTTCTTATAATTACAAGTTGTTCATGTGGTAAAATATCCATTATATAAAGAATTATATTCATGATGTAGATATCATATATATCATATATATCTAGTATATACATTCATTCATAATATTATGTAACATTTAGAGGTAAGAAATGAAACTCACCGTTCATGGAGACGGTAAGCCGTACATACGCATGAACACTACTTTCATTTCTATTTCATATTTAATGGAATTAAATCATAATGATATAAAGGTATATTATAATTACAGTATAATATCATATATAATATCAATTAATCCATCCTTTATACGTCCCATGTATGGCATTAACGATTCAAATCACTTTGAAGGGGCGGTAGTCGGCACTTCCTAAAATGAAATTATCGCGTTTACCCATAATGGAAATCATAAAGGTATGACATAAATAAGAAATATAGAAGCATAATTAAAACATAAAAATAATATATATATCATATATGAAAATAGTTTCATAATAATGGCCACCATGAGAGGTGTTAAAAAAATATTGAACAATCATCGTTTTGTGAGGCAGTAATTCGCCACCCACAGAAATAGAATGTTCTTTAAACATTAGACAAAGGTGTGTGTAATTTTAAATCAAATACTTATCATAACAACATCCTAGTATATTTTATATACTGTTTATGTTACAAAAGAAAGGAATAAAAAGATTTTAGGGGTTGGAGAATCAAAATAAAACAAAAGAACCCAAGTGAAGACATTACCTTTAAAATCGGGTAACTCTTTTTGATTTGAGCCAAAGGATTCTTTGGGAAGACTTATGCCCAAAGTGAGGCTTCTAGGAGTAATAGAGGGATGTTGGGAGAGTATTTGGGCAGAGGTTGGATGATCCAAATGGCTTGAAGGTGTGAATAAGGTGGTAGAGGTGGGGGCCTTTTATAAGAGGAGAGGAGGGGCACTCTTAGAAAGTCACTCAATGTTACATTATTATGAAGTGCTTTTAGGATTTCAAAGGTCCAAAATTTTACATTTCAGGGATAAGGTGATAAGGGTTCTAAATATAATCATCCAATAGGTTTTTTACAAGTGTAAGTATTATATTTTACATTATCTTTTCATTTTATTTAAAAAGTTCATTAATGAGGTAATCACTGCATCATTATGGTGTGATAAATAAATTTATTTATTTAATTCCTAAAAATTATTAAAAAATTACCATGATTTAGGAAATATTTTTAGCCTTCCCATTAATATTTATAGTCCAAATGTTAACTTATATAACCCCATGTAATTATTGTTTTAGTAAAACAACACAAGTTTGTGTCAATTTTATTTTTACTTTAAATAAAAAGTTATTAATGTCATTTTCTTACCCATGTGGCTCCATGGGGTCCCTAATTTGACCCATGGATTGTATTGGTCGTCCATGACTCACCCAATAAGGGTAGGACAAGTGTAAAGGTAATTTCATATTATTATAATGTCATTTTTACCTTAAATTTCACTAATTACCATTAATCGCAATTAATAAAACTTAAAAGTTATTAGTCGCCAAAAAACTATTTTAATCCCATTGAACCAAATTTTACTTCCTTATGACAACCATGTATGTCATATTTTTGAAAATAAAATCACAAAAGTGGTAATGTTTTATTTACTCGAAAAAATAGTTTTTAAACTACCACTTAGTGGTTTCACTATTCATCAAAAATTGAAGTTTTTCAGAAAAATACCAAAAATTAACCCTAAGCTATGTTTGATATTCCGAATTCAAAAATGATTTCTATTTTACAAAATTAAAATATATAAGTTGAATTAGTTAATTTAATAATTAATTCCCGCTGTCACAACAAATAGCGTGTTTTTAAGAAACAATATATATCAAAAGATTGACAATTGTTTATGTCCAATTTCAAAGTGAAATTAATTCTAATGAACACCATTGGATAAAATGTTAAAAATATATTTTAATTATACTTTAAAACCACTCAATAGTATAATTTATCACTATAAATTATTTGTATTAAAAAATATGTTTTTGAGTATGTTCTTCTATTCATAGAAAATTGGAAGTTCTCAGAAAAATACAAAAAATTCAACTTAGGATAATTTTGTTATTCTGAATACAAAAATGAAGTCCATTTTGAAATATAAGATTAATATAATTTCAAAAATTGGGTATTACTATTCATAATAGCTATTTTGATTGTTCGCGGTGTGTTAGAATCTCGAACATGCGTACAATGCAAGCTATTGCATTATTGAAAGAGAAGTGTATCGTGGAAGCTTGGGCTGTGACATTCCCACTCCTTCAATAAATTGCATCCTCGCAATTTGAAATTGTTCTTCGAAAGTAAAAGGATGAAAGTAGAAAATACCTTTGTGGAAAACCCAGATCGAGAATAAGGTTAATAAAATTTAGTCTTAATAAGAGGGAAAGGGAAATGAAAAAGTCACCACCAAATTATGATCTCAATTAGGAGAACATTGGTGGCATTTAGAGACACATAATTGGAGGAAAAACGTAAATATTTATAAGGATTGATTGAGGTCATCAATCAAAAACAAGGGTAAAATTGAGGTCCTCAAAGCCTTTAATATATGGTGATTTAAAATATCATCAGTTCAAAAAAACATAAGGTATTAGGATAACACATTTTTTTTAATATCCATTCCCTAAAGTATATGAATTAATTTCTTCATAAAATAAGATATATATATATATATATATATACTTGACAAGTATAAATTCATCCTTCAAATAATTTATACCACAAACTCATCTTTCACTCAAAAATATAATAGAACTCAAAAATATTATATTTATCATAATCGTATAAGGTTCCAAATATTAACACATACCATGAAGAAAAATCTTTTTTAATAACCAGAGACTTCCTATAGGCTAGTGGTATTTAATAAAGGCATGTCGCACTATGGTTGTGGGTTTGATTCCTACAGCTTTTTCCAACACGACGGGTTATCCCTTGACCTGCAGGTTGTCCTTTTCCTAAAACTATAGTATTATAATATTCCAAAAATAATCTTCAGAAATGTTTTAACCTTAAACAATACTATCCAAAGTTCAACTTAATCCATTCCAACCTTTATAGTTATCAAAAATACTTCTGTCTAACTCACAGTTCAAATTTTATAAGGAAGGTAAACACAATGAAGATCCTTTTTTCCGCGTAACAACATGTGAACACCTTCATCATGTATTCTTTTAAAACACTGCAACATCCTGAATTACCATAAATCCTTATTGATTACATTCAGGATCCCTTATTCCTTATAGAATACTAGATATACTCCTTCTATCCAAAAATGTATACAAATCATTAATCAGTTTCAAGGAAGTTAAGAATATCCAATATAATTTATCTAAATCAATCATGTACTATTCCAAAATCACTATCTCAGTATCAGAACCATATTATGGTTTATCATTCTCTCAACCATATATTTTCCAAAAATTCAACCTGTTGTGGAGTCACTTTTCTTGGTTCCACACAATCTCAAGTCCTTGATGAAATAGTACTGCACTACAATCCTTATATACTCCATAATTATTATAACCGGTATATAATTTATACAACACTAAAATGACAAAATTATTTAATAACAACATAAGAACTCTAATCATTCCTCCTCATCTGTGATAGTATCATAACTTGATTATTATCCAATAACATCATTTGGGGTATACTATGATGATTTGGACATTGGTTTGCGTAGTGTCCCCACTCCTTGCAGATGAATCATTGTACATTTGAAACCTTTTTCTTACCCTTGCAATCATGCACTTGGTGTCCTTTTTCTCCACACTTATGAAAAAATCACATTACCTTTAGGCAAGTTCCAAGGTGTTTCTTCCCACAGTTATCACATATTAGAAAATTCTTCTTTTTCCTCGTCCCTTTTTCCATCATTCTCTTTTCCATCCTTTTCTTCTCTAGCTTCCCTTCAAAGCCATAAGACTCAAAGAATTCTTTAATTATCTTATTAACACATGATACTATTTCTTCATATATTGAGAATAAATGGGAGACTATTTCCCTTCTAATTGTTGGATTAATACCATGAAAGATCTGATCCTTCTTACTCTTTGGATCATACATATTGATGGAGTTCACATTCCTTCTACTGGGCGCCATTTCTATACAATGGCATAAACTTGGTCAGTTTATGAATTGAAATGAATAATTCCAAACTTGTAAAATACTTAATGTAAATTGAACGGTTTATGGATATAATCCATAATCATAAAAAATGTTTTCTTTGAGGAAGTATGTACTCATAAACCCTTTATAATGGTTTGTAAAAAAATGAGAATTATCCGAAGCATATCCCCCAGAAGTGTCGTAACCAAGAGTGAAGCAAGGCCCGTTTTCGTGCACCAGTTCCTCTTTGAGTCTAGCTCAAAGTGGTGATTCCGGGTTTTACCCCTAGGTACATCTCTGCCAGAGCATCCTCTACCTGCTTGTATCCAGACAGAGATGTATTGTTCGAAAAACACACAAAATCACTATAATACCAAAATTCTAGGATGTTCTTATATACTAATCCTCAAAGTCTATCTTATGGATATGTGCTCTAATCAGAGTTTACCTAAATCTAGCTTCCAAGGTTAGTACTAAACTGCCTTTGATACCAACTGTAACGCCCCGACCCCAGTTACCTAGATTCGGTGCATTATTGTGTAACATTTGCATGATCACAAAAGATCAAGTCTCGAAAGACCGATTAGTTTAGTAGCCTTGGAAACACTAGATACATTCATAAGTCTTACATTACATCATAAATTAAAACCAAACTACAACAACATCTTGTCTTCATATCCCCTCATATTATCCATGTAGGTCGTTCATAATATACTTCTTCACATCCTAGAAAAATTAAAACATTGGAAGGGGTGAGCTCAGATGCTCAGTAAGAATAACAGTATAGCAGAAGCTTTCATAAATAAACATTAACATTTAAGGAAATGTATAACTAAACCAAAAGCCTTTTAAACTTGAACTTCAGTATAATATGGAAAAAATAAAATGAAATAATTCCATTTACTTATTCGCATGGATATTCTACTGGTCGAATAATCACATGCAATATCAATAACCACTTTCATAATGATGGAATGCATAATTCCAGATTATCGTAACCATGTAGCCAAGGCCTCGTTCCAAGACTAAAAATAAGATTTTTTCAAGGCCTCGTGCCAAGACACTAGTTTGTCTCATCAGACCTTTCGATGCATCGAGGAGCTATAGTGGGCTCCACCCATCACTTATTAAGTCCAATGCATTCCTCATATGAATAGGTTTAAACATATCATAAACCATAACATAATTGTATCACATAAAACATGCATAAAGGAAACATAAAATTTCCACATTTCAATCACAAGATATCAATACAACACATTGATATAATAAAAACATTATCAAAACCATTTTCAATACCAAAATAAAAGAAAAGTAAAACATGGTATTTATTTTCCATTTTAAAAAAAGTTATGGCTTGTAGAGGATGCTGAAACTCAAATAATGGTCACGGCGGCGGGGAAGTCGTTGTCGCCGCATACGTAAGACAAAAAAACATTCCATTTTGTTGTTTATTAAAAAGATTCATATAAAAATATTCCTTTTGAAAAAAACATAAAATTCAAAGGGTTTTATACACCGTATAAAAGAAAGTTGTGTATGAAACAAAATATTCCTCAATGAAAGGAGATTGAGACAAAGTCCCTTACAAAGATCATTTTTTAAATAAAATAGATCTATTATGTGTATTCACTATATTTACACATAAATAAAGTATAAATACCAGATAGTACATAATAATATCATGACATAATTTGAAAGTAGGAGATTAACCCAAAGAATGGAAATTGGGTTAAGAAGTTCACTTACCTCGTGTCCGACTTGACTCGATCATTCTTTAACCTCATGAATAATAAACTAGAGTTAATTTATTATTTCTTAAGAACCTTTTTCAATTTTATTATTCCTTTTATATCACTTATTACCATGTTATGAACATTATGTAATTATTTATGTTAATAATGGTCGTTTTGTCGATCTTTGGTACTTGAGTCAAAAATAAACTTCTTATAATTACAAGTTGTTCATGTGGTAAAATATCCATTATATCCAGAATTATATTCATGATGTAGATATCATATATATCATATATATCCAGTATATACATTCATTCATAATATTACATAACATTTAGAGGTAAGAAATGAAATACACCGTTCATGGAGACGGTAAGTCGTACGTACGCATGAACGCTACTTTCATTTATATTTCGTATTTAATGGAATGAAATCATAATGATATAAAGGTATATTATAATTACAGTATAATATCATATATAATATCATTTACTCCATCCTTTATACATCCCACATATGGCATTAATGATTTAAATCACTTTGAGGGGGCGGTAGTCCGCACTTCCTAAAATGAAATTATCGTTTTTACCCATAATGGAAATCATAAAGGTATTCCATTAATGAGAAATACAGAATCATAAGGAAAACATAAACATAATATATATATCATATATTAAAATTGGTTCATCATAATGGCCACCAGGAGAGGTGTTAAAAGAATATTGTACAATCATCGTTTCGTGAGGCAGTAATTCACCACCCACAGAAACAGTATGTTCTTCAACCACTAGACGAAGGTGTGTGTAAGTGTAAATAAAATCCTTATCATAAAAACATCCTAGTATATTTTAGATACTGGTTTTGTTACAAAAGAAAGGAATAAAAAGAGTTTAGGGGGTTGGAAAAGCAAAATAAAACAAAAGAACCCAAGTGAAGACATTACCTTTAAAATCGGGTAGCTCTTTTTTATTTGAGCCAAAGGCTTCCTTGGGAAGACTTATGCCCAATGTGAGGCTTCTAGGAGTAATATAAGGAAGTTGGGAGAGTATTTGGGCAGATTTTGGCCGATCCAAATGGCTCGAAGGTCTGAATAATGTGGTAGAGGTGGGGGTCTTTTATAAGAGGAGAGTAGGGTCACTCTTGGAATGTCATGAAATGTTACATTATTATGAAGGACTTTTCGGATTTCAAAGGTCCGCAAATTATATATTTCTAGGATAAGGTGATAAGGGTTCAAAATAAACTCATCCAATAGGTTTTTAACAAGTTTAAGTCTTATATTTTACATTATCTTTTCATTTTATTTAAAAAGTTTATTAATGAGGTAATCATTGCATCATCATGGTGTGATAAATAAATTTATTTATTTAATTCATAAAAATTATAAAAAATTTACCATGATGTAGGAAATATTTTTATCTTTCCAATGAATATTTATAGTAGATATGTTAACTTATATAACCCCATGTAATAATTTTTTTAGTAAAACAAGACCTGTTTGTGTCAATTTTATTTTTACTTTAAATAAAAAGTTATTAATGTCATTTTCTTACCCAAGTGGCTCCATGGGGTCCCCATGTTGACCCATGGATTGTCTTGGTCTGCCATGACTCACCCAATAATGGTAGTACAAGTGTAAAGGTAATTTCATATTATTATAATGTCATTTTTACCTTAAATTTCACTAATTACCTTTAATCGCGATTAATAAAACTTAAAAGTTACTATTCACCAAAAAAAATATTTTAATCCCAATTAACCACGTTTTACTTCCTAATGACAACCATGTATGTCGGATTTTTTAAAATCAAATCACAGAAGTGGTAATGTTTCATTTACTCGAAAAATTAATTTTTAAACTACCACTTAGTGGTTTCACTATTCATCAAAAAATGAAGTTTTTCAGAAAAATACCAAAAATTAACCCTAAGATATATTTGATATTCCTAATTCAAAAATGATTTCTATTTTACAAAATTCAAAATATATAAGTTGAAATAATTAATTTAATAATTAATTTCCGTTGTCACAACAAATAGCGTGTTTTTAAGAAACAATATCTATCAAAAGATTGACAATTATTTATGTCCAATTTCAAAGTGAAATTAATTCTAATGACCACCATTGGATAAAATGGTAAAAATATATTATAATTATACTTTAAAACCACTCAATATTATAATTTATCACTATAAATTATTTATATTAAAAAAGTTGTTTTTGAGTATTTTCTTATATTCATAGAAAATTGGAAGTTCTCAGAAAATTACAAAAAATTCAATTTAGGATAATTTCATTATTCTGAATACAAAAATGAAGTCCATTTTGAAATATAATATTTATATAATTTCAAAAAGTGGGTATTACTATTCATAACAGCTATTTTGATTGTTCGCGGTGTGTTAGAATCTCTAACTTGTGTACAATGAAAGCTATTGCATTATTGAAAGAGAAGCGTATTGTGGAATCTTGGGATGTGACAAGCACCCTGCTTCAAATTTCAAAGAAAATCAATGCCTTGGGCCATAGTATTGGGTTTTGGGTGTTTCCCCCTTTTTATTCAGAATATTCAGAATTATGTGAACCTCACTTTAGGAATATGTAGATGGGTATGGAATAATACTAAGTAAGGGTTTGGACCAATCCAATGCTTTTATTGGTGAACATTTCTAATATAGAATCCATTTCTATGGAATGTGTTTTCAATTTTATAAATATTATAAAATGTACATATTAGGTCGATTTATACAAAGGTGGAAATGACCTTGATCATGATGTGGTGCGATATGAACCAACTATAATACCTATAAAAGTTATTCATTAAAAACCTCCAAATTTTAATGAATTAATCATCAAAAAATATTCTTCGAGGTTCTTTTCTACAAATCACACGTCCAATGAATGAAACTATGTTACATGGATCTACAATTTATGATTTTAAATGAGTGTTCTTTCATTAGTGTCTTCCATCCACTTTCATGGAAGGTGGTCTCTTGGATGGCGAGTCATTGTCATGGGAAATTATTACCATCATTCTGAACCAAGACACACCTCCATAAAAGTGGGTGAAGCTCACAACCTTTAATGTTAGAGGGTCTAATAAGTTATTTTGTGATGTCTTAACCTGAAATATTTAGAAACATTTTATGGTTTGGAGGTATTTCCAATCTATCTTATATTATTATTTCATTACTAAGAAATTGAAGGGATATTGAACTAGAGACATTATGCACAATATTATGGAAGATTATCTATTATTAATAACTCAAATAATTTGATAGAGAACCATTATTTTATCCCTGGTCTCCATGGTGATGTGAAATCCAAAGTTAGGTGATGTTAGGATGGTATCAATTATTCCACCTTATCATAGGTGATCATCTCTAGTATGATGAAAATTTCATATATATTGAATCAGGACATCATCAATGAGTGAAATATATGTGAAGTTGAAGGTGTTATATTCTATGATTCAATTTCCAGAATGATACATAGTTCATATAGTAGTAGAAGGTTTCTCCAAGATTATTCTCTTCAGGGTAGTAGTATCCAAAATATCTATTTTGGTAGTGGGGTGGTATGAAACTATTGTGGTAGGCCTGGACATATGAATCCCTAGTGTACTAGTGACCTAATTGATTATCGATCTTGTGGTAGAATGGGAATCATTTTGTGTCAATGTAGATCCATTCCTCCAGTGTATAGTGAAATAAAATATTCACCATCTATAGTTTTGGGAGTAGGATCAATTGATTCACTTTAGGGATAGAGATGGAGTACTACCAACCATATAGTCAAAAAAGGTTGATGGGGGAAAATAATATTGGATTCTAATATACATGAGTGGTAGAGAGTACCTTATTATGTGAGTAATGAAATATCTAGGGGTTGTAGATCAGGCCAGATATATGCAGTGCAGACGAAACCACACCAGTAGTGTGTCGGTCTGCTTAATTTCCAGGGTACTATTTTAGTAGCCTGAAATTTAGTATTTTTTTTGAAATAGGAATATCCAATTAATGGATAGTCTTTGTCTCATGGTTGAGTAATTTTGTGGAGTGATGACTCTCGAAACTCCTCTAGTGAACTGATCAAAAAGACTGTGTCAATGGAAGGAGTTCCCCTATATATATATGCCCGTCATTTATTAAGTATCCTTTTCATACTATCAATGAATTTAATTGACATCATTCCTAGGATTTATTTATAAGTTTCATATTACACCTACATTGATATAAATAAATAGAGGGTTACATTCACATATACTGAGGGTGGTATCAATATTCTTAAGGGTGAATGTGATGTCTAGGTGACTTGAGTTAGACTAGAGCATTGTGGTTTTGGTGGAGTATCATCATATATTTGGAGTGTATTTCTAAATGGTTAGGGATTAAGTCATATAGAATTCAAACTAGTAGTGGATCATTTTAGAGATTTATTCCCAAAAAAAATATCTGGTATTGATTTTATGAGTGAGGTGGAATTACCTATTGAGCTTATTCCATGAGAAGAACTAGTGTATATCCCTCTTTATAAGATAGATCCTATATAGCCTTAGTGAATCAAATGACTATAATAGGAACTAGCCTTTAATAGAACTAAACAAATCCATAAATTATCCTATGTTCACCCATGATTTTTTTTCTACAAAATTAGATGTGATCCTTCGACTATGCATGGATTATCATAAATTAATCTTTCTTATATTTTAGAAACATTAACATGTTCCTTATATATACGACCTCTTAAACTTTCTCTATTGAGTGACTGTTATCTAAAAAATTAATTTTTTTTATAGATATAATTATGTATTTGTCCTGATTTTTGATAAAATATGCATAAATGTATTAATTTTATATTATGTTTAATATTTGTTTGTATTTTCATCCAGTGTGATGAACACAATGATTGATTTTATGGACTTTATTATTCAGTATTTCCACCTGTATCGAGATTCATCTAGTTTTTTTTTCATTGATGATAATTTTTTTCTTTTCACAAAATTGAAATAATTATGATTATAACCATGGAATCATATTGAGTAAACTGAGGGAGCATTGGATATATGAAAATATCTTAAACATTCACTTATTTTTTGATATTGTTCACTAACATGGTCGAATTATTACAAATACAAGAGTGCATGTGGACCTAGAGAAGGTGAGGGGTATGTTTTCCTTAGATAATCCCAATAATATCATTGACATATTATTTTTTGACTAACAAGATATTAACAAATTTTTATTCACTATTTTCCATGTATTTCACCACATCTTATAGGATTTACCAATAAGGTAATTGAATATATATGGACAAAAATTATGAGAATGTATTTCTAGAGTTGAAATGAAGGCTTACATCCTCACTAATCCTAACCCTACCTAATCATGGATGGGAATACATTGTATATTGTGATGCATCTTCAATAAGGATGGGGGTCATTATATGTAAGGGGGTCAAGTCATGGCATACATAAATCGATATTTGGGGGATTATGAGCATTATTACCAAACACATAATCTTTATTTAACAATAGTTTTCTATGCCATATGTTTTTGGGGATATTATTTAGTTGGGGAACTATTTTTGTAATAAAACGATAACAAAAGTTTCAAATAGATCATTAATAAGTATGAAATCAATCTTAAATAATGATCATGGGTTAAATACCATAAATAGTTTTATTTTGGGCATGCTTATATACCTGGGAATGGAAACTCTATAATAGACACTCTAAGAGAGATGACACAAACACAAATATTTTAGGAATTCAGAAGATAGTTGATGATGATGGATATATAATATAAAATGCATCTTGATATTTAGGAGTGTCATGTATATTCTATTTATAAATCATTATCAGTGGAATAATCACTTTTAGATCGAGATACGATGATGCATCTTTTAGATCCTTAAGGCTTTGTCCTAAGGGAAACTATTTTTTTAGGGCCCACCACATGGTTTGGTTGCTGATGAGGATGAGTTATTGTGTATTCATGGATGCATATGGGTTACTAAATTCATATTAGAGGAATTTATATAATATGATCATGATATTAAAAGGTAGGTGAATCCCAGAACCACTAATACAGACCATGACATGAATATCTAGTATTGATGGTCATGAATAAATAGGAATATATCATATTTTTCTACCTGATGATCCATCTTTTAAATTGTTAAAGCTGAGAAATAATGACTTGATAGTATTTTATATCCATTTAAAATCCACATATGAAATAGTTTGATGTTACCATGTATTTCATGATAGTATTGTTGAATTCACCTTGAGTCGATGAAGTAGTATGGGTTATCATGGATAGGTTAACAAAGGTCTCTAACATAAATCCTATTGGGGGGGTCTTCTCAGAAGATGAACTCAAAAAACATTATGTCTGAGAGATTATTTACCTTTAGATTTTTCCATAAACTAATGTTTAAATTAGATATGCATGTTATTCATCACTATTCTTGTAGGTATTTAATAAGGATTTGTGTTCATTGGTTCTCTAGAGTACATCCTATCACACTAAGTCACCGATCAGTCTAAGTGAACTATCTTGGTATTGGAGGATGTGCTTCAAGAATGTATCCTTGATTATAGAGGATATTTTTAAAACAACTATTTCTTTTTGAGTTTTCACACAATAACAACTTTTGTTCTACTATATAGATTGATCCTTATGAGTATAATTATGTTAGGACATTCTATTAACCCATGTATAGGTTTGAGGTAGGATAGGTAGTGTTATTACGACCTCATCTCGTTATGGAGACAATAGATCATGTAAAAGTGATAAAAAATTGTATGAATATTACATAGTATAGATATAATTCATACTTCATCCATCCTCACTGAAATATGGATTGTTTTGTGGGATATTATATATTCTTTCTCATTTCTCCTATATTTCAGCATCAATGAATTCAAAGGCAAGGTAATCTGTTATTGGGAATTTTCATATCATTTGAGATATTAAAGTGGCTAAGCCAAGAGGATTATATGATAATACTCCCCAAATATAAATTGATATAAACAATATGTTTAAGGATTCATATTTATATCATTATCATTTAGAACCATCTCATGTCCTCCTTCCTAATGAGGTTTATGTGGACAAAGATTATTCTATTAATGAGTATCATATTCATATTATTGATCAGGTAATGAATGATCTATGAGGGAGGTCATATCCTAATTTTTGGTTGATATGGTATAACAAAAATGTTCAAGTTATGAAATGGGAATGAGTGGAAAAAATACATGATTCGTGGAAAAAAGTATTCTCTGATGATTTTCAACAATACTCAGAATGGAAATAGTAAGACACATTATTTCAAATAAGAGAGGATGTGTCACCTTGAATTTTAATTGAGGCATGAGTTATTTAGAAATTTTTTTATATAATTTATTTAATTATAATATTATTTCCTATTGAGATATAGATGGATTCATTATAATTCATGGCTTTTCTGGTGCTCAGATCTCTTGTTTTCAGACAAACAGGTAATGGTCCCTAGTTGGCGAATAATTAATAGTAACCATGATGACCAACCATTCGTTAAAAGATAAATTGTTCATGGTTAATTTAACTATGGAAGAGATGGTACATGGATATGAAAAAAGAAATAAATTATAGGTATTTTGAGAATGGTTAGTTATTGGTTTTTTAAATCGGGAAACAAATGGTGAAATTGGGAGGAGGCTTTAGACACCAAGAATCCACCAACTACACAAGTTTTTTCAAACTATTTTCCTATCTGTGTGAGGATGTGTTCCACATAGATAGTGGTGGTAAATGGTTTTGACAGAGTTTTTTCCACAATGAGGCTAATTCATGTTCCCATTTAAGGAGGGTTATATTTTAATTTACCCACCCTTGTATATTTGACCTTGGTTCTCCTTTTTTCCCCACATTCATGCACAACACCACCTCTAACAGTGGGTGAACTACCTCTCCCATTCATCTATGTTTCAAACTAAATCTTATATATGGTGTCAAATTCATGCATTGTTAGTAATGTTTGATCATCATCAGTACATCTATTTTTTCAATTGATTATTTTCTCAGTTTATCTCACCATCTATGACAATCTATCTATACGAGATAATGTACCCTATTTTAATGGTGTTTGTTTATTTTTTATATTTTGTCCCATTATAGTCTAAATAGTATTCAATTATTGGATGATGATTCATCAATTAAAATAAGGAATTATTTCTCTTACACATACTTGAAATTATTAATGTCTATATAATGTGTTGTTGTGATATGGACCATACATTCCATGTAATGACCCATAAATGGGTTATCCTAAGACAAAATTTCTAAAATATTATTATGATAATCTCATGGAACTATGAAATTTTCCTACGTTTTCATAATCGAACAAAACCAAACCATAATTTTTTCTCATATTCCTTTCAAAATATAAATTCCATTTATCCATACATATTATTTTTGAGTTTAGGATTGAATTCTACAATGATTTTTTAAAAATAATTGAAATTAAACATGAATAGAAAGGCAATGACACTTGACACTAGTTAATAGTTAATTATGACCATGAATCAATGAGATTAAATGAAATGTTAAATTATATTGATGTAATATATGGACTTGGTAATGGGTAACTAATCTCATGAATAAATGATATTAAATAAAGAGTTAAATGGGTTATACTTATCATGGATTTTATTATGATCATTTTATACTCTTATAGGATTGCCTCCCTTGGAAAATCCCTAAACTCCACAACCTAGGATTGTCCATGATTCCCTAATGGATTATTCCCAATTAATGTATGAATTCTCAAATTGTTAATTCCTATATTGTGATCATTCATTGTCTTATATTGATGATTTCCTAGAAGTGGATTCATTGACACATCAATTAATAATATTTGGATTTGTAATGTTGTGGAGTAGATCCTAGGATTAATATTGATATATTAATACATAAAACACATTGTATTATATCCTTTGGAAATAATAATGTATATGAAGGGGCCACCATGGACATGTTCTCATGGCCCAAATTTTTTTTATAAAATTAAAATTTTTATGGTTTATTTATATATTTTACTTAGTACCCTTAAGCTACATTATATGAGTTACTACCATTAACCGACCTTATGTTATATGGAAAAATATTCCCTTGTTATTATTTCTTAATATAATAATAATAATTATTATTATTATTATTATTATCACTTAATCTCTTTCTCAGAAACTACATGGATTTTGATGAAGTTGGTAGGTTCATATGGGTATCCTTTAGGAACCTGATCTGGCATGGTACCACTTCATATAATAATTTATATATCATATTTCTTTCATACTTTTCCTTTAATATTTAACAATTTTATCGTAGTAGATTTATTTTTTCATGGCCTATTGAGTTTAATTAACACCATATTCGAGAAACTGATTCATACCAAGACATATTTCCTATATCCAAGTTGGGACAAAAGGAAGAACCCTACAATGTGAGCTGGATTTTCTATACTAAGATTGTGTCTAGATGAAGAGGATCAATAATTTCCTCATGATTCTATAGAATATTGATTTCGATATTTTAATTATTTTTTTATAACATGTGATTTGTATGTATTCTCCCCCCCTTGTATTGCTATTTTTGTAGATCATCATGCCATTATTAATTTTTACATGTTTCTTTTACTGTCTTTTTAATTATTTCAACATCAGGATGATTAACTTTCATAGCTATTATGATTATACTACATCCCCTATTTTTTATATATTTTTCACTATTATGATTCACTCTAATAAAAAAATATATTATACCCATCATACCACCATAGACACCCACAGTATGTAGGTATCCTCATGTGTGTGGGGTGGTTCACATAAATCCACATGGTCATTATGTCTAGTCACTTATTAGTGGACCATGATCAGGATGTCATAGGTACATGATGCATTCACTATATAAGGATTCAAAAAATAATTTCAATAAATAAAATATTTTTCATTTTTAAGAGACCATCTAAATGATTATAAATATATACATTGATAATAAAGAATTTTTGAAACATATATATGATATGCAATAAGGATACAAATATTTTTAAGGAGAAACTTATGGGTCAGTATGTTTTAAAAGAAAATATGTACATGTATCAAATTCAATTTTAATACACATGGTACATGGGATTTGATCCACCATGTATATCAATATATCCTTTACAATTAAAATTAACACCTCATAGAAATTGTTATTCCATAATACTATAAATACATGACATGTATAGTCATTTTGATAATGGAGTTTTGGGCCCTTGAATGAATTATACATAATTATCAATGTTTTTTAATTAGAGGGTATAGTGATACACCATTCATTTTATAATAGGGAATATATAAGAATTATTTATAACATCATTTAATATTTAAATGAAAATGAATAGGAAAGGATTTCAAAAAATATTAATTAAGGACATTTAACCCCATTGTATTTCTAAATAGAGTCCTTGACCTGGATAATGATGTTAAGAGATTCTTAAGAGATTATAGGGTGGGAAATTTAGGTGTAAAATCATATGATAACCATGATGAATGATGTTTTAGTTAATAAGAATGAGAGTATGAGTGAGTATATATAAAGAATAAGGAAAATTGTTTATTTACTTTAACATATAGGATGTGGAAATAAAATACCATTACATTTCATTTTGGCCTAATTTAGGGAATTTCACATTTATGATATTTTTTTATTTCTAACATTAAGGTCCAAAATCACATTATATAAATTATTTTTGGATTTGAAATAATTATTTTCTTCATGATTTTTTTGTAAATAGTAATTTCTATCATAGAAATTAGAATGTCCATTATTTATTTTTCAAATTGATTTAAATACATATATATACTTGATTTTGATAAATTATAATTTTTTAAATTGTAGATTCATATATATTATTCAATAAATCTTTTTTGCATTAAAACTATATCCTAATTTCTGCCATATATTTAGGTCATATTTTAATATATACCAAAAAAATTAATTGTCAATGATAATACTAAAACATACACCATTGGGTGATTTCAACATAATAATTAAAAAATTAAGGTCCATTTAATTAATTTTATTTGATGTATTAGAAACATAAATAATAATTAAATATGTTTGTGTATTTAAATAACAAGTGTTCTGTGAAAAACAACTAAAATCACCCTTTTAAAAAATATAATTCTTATTCTTTGAGATATTTATGAAATTATGTTATGTTATATTGAAAAATATACCTTATATATTTAAACTATTGATTATATTATTAAAATATTATGTTTTGTATTTTATAGAACACTTATATTCTATGCATATAGTTTATATTGATATGTCAACATTCAAACATTATGATGCTGGATTGTAAAAATCTAATGGTTATATTTACCATCAAGTAGGATTACTTTATTTTTACTACATAACATATTCACCCCATTCAAATAGTATCTAAAATTTCTATTCCTTTTCATATTTTTTCATTATAATAGAAATATAATTTTTTCATACCATTTGGTATATTATATGACCCTCTAAAATTTTAGATTATAGTGTTCCCATATATTTTTATTTTTGTATGACACTACATGTAACTGTTATAGTGGAATTAATTTTATAATTTTTATGTAATAATATTGTGATAAAGTTAAATAAAATTAATTATTTTTATGGATTATAATAATGATGTTTTTATTTAATATATATTAATATTAGATACTATAATGGAACATAATTTTTATTATTTAAAATATATATAATAAAATTTATAAAGAACTTTTTTAATGAATTAGAGTGTACTGAGTTTTTTTTAAATGAAGACATGATATAACTAAGAGTAAAATTATCATAATTAATTACCATATTATTGTTGGAATTAATTATAAAAAAAAATTATGGTCTTGAATTTTGTAACAAATTACTAAACTCCTCTTTTATAATGATAAAGTACTTTTATTAATTTAAAACCTAGGTGATCCAAATTATGTATGAAAACACAATACATTTACCCATTCCATGATCAGGAAATAATTTATTTAATTTATTACAGAATTAAAAATAAATTCATCAATAAATTTACACCAATTAAACATTATTATTGATGAATGAATTCCTTAGAGTAGGTTAATGTATAAACCTAACATGACCTGCAATTAAAAATTATCAAATTCAATAAATCAATAAACATTAATTACAAAACCTCATATAATATATAAATCCATTGTTTTTTATCTCTATCTAATAATTTTTTTTTTATCTAGAGTTGATACAGGATTCTAAATGATCCTATATATAAAAAAATATATATTCTTTCCCCATTCAAAGTCATGCTTCCAAGTACTATTGTTATCAATATTTTTCTCCCATTTAAGTGGACTCCTTCTATAGATAAAATACCACCTCATAAATTGTTCATGTACCCCAAAAATATTTCATATAATTATTAGTAAAATACCTTCAAATTATTCTTTAAAAATATAAGTTGGATTAATTAAAAAAACATCATTTTATTCGAAAGTTTCCATACCATTTAGAGATATAAATAATAAAAAATAATCTAAATTTACATTAAAAATGGATAGGTCATATCTACAATGTTCCCTCCCCTCCCTTATTATTAATGATTTTATCCAAATATTTTAATGATCTTTAAATATTTTTAAGGGTAGACAAAAAATGGCATACCCCACAAGGTGATACCTTGGGAATTTTTATTGTAACACTCCGAGTACAAATGAATTATTATTTTTCAAATAAATTAAATATATTTTATAGCTTTTGTTATCATAAACACTAATATAATCTTATTCTACATGAAAAAATAAGTTAATCTAGAAATATATGCATTGCTAGGTAAGCATGTGTTACAAAGGACACTGAGTTTTTACAAACCCACAATATATTATTAATATAGTCAGTTAAACACAACCGTTATAACATAGAGGCTAAACATATTGATATGAATAGTAATAAATATTTTTCAAATACTATTTATAATGTTTTTATATAATGTAAACATAATGATAAAAAAGTACTTACATTTCGGTAAAGACTTTATACTCTTCAAAAAAAATATTTTCTAAGAAAATATATTTATTTTTATTTTGAAAATTAATAAATTTAATTTATTAAAATTTTCAAAAAATAATTTTTTTAAATAAAATTTATTCTTGAAAACAACTTATAAAAATTATCTTAGGGTTAAGTTTTAGGTTATTTTTGAAGTGCTACATTTTTATGAATAGTAAAAAACACTAAATTTTATTTGAAAACTGTATGTTTTGTTTAATTTATTTATAAAGATAAATTAAATTTAAATCATATTTTAAAGTAAAATAAGTTTAATTATACATCCATCAATACAATTAATTATATTTTATAGAATTTAATATTGAATTTCAGTGTAAAAACATTTTAAAATTTTGCACATTCTCTCTTTAAAAACATCATTACTTATCGCTTCTTTTAGATAAATTTTAAATTAAAAGTTTCCACTATTAAGAAGGGTATTTTAAGAAATGGATACCATATTTGGAATCATAATAGTTTTTATAAGAAAAAATTTAAAAAATTTACCCTAAATTTATAATAAAATAGTAAAATTTATTTATCATGGTTAAGGAAAAAATGTTTTAACTAGGGGTGGTGTTAAACTAAAAGGATAAGTGTTCAAAATAACCCAAAACATATAGAATACACATTTTATACCAATTTATAGACCTTATACTTTCTATTATTGATAAATTTATATTATTGGATCAATGTGACATGAAAAAAATGTGAGTGGAAATATATCATTCAAAACAATCCAAGTGTGCCACTCACTACACTTATAAAAGGACACCCCATATCCTCTCTTCCAAACACCTTCAAACACTTTTGTTTTAGAAAATAAAGAACCAAATAAATTCCCAAATCCCACAAGTCATCCTAGAATCCTTATTTTGGATATAAATCCAAACCATGAAGGCGTTTAAAGCAAACCTAAAGAGGATACTTGAAGAAGAGGTAACAATCATCAATAAGAATTTTTGATTTATTTATTCATCAACCTCTAAGAATTCTTATTAAACCATGATGATATAATAACATCAATATATTCCATATAATTGTATGTTTTTATGTAATGTGAATCACCTAAAACCATCTTCACTTCCATCGAATGGGTTACAAAATCATTATTCTTGCATATGATGGCCTATATTCTCGCTAACTGATGTCATTTTTTTCTCTCAATTATCACCACTGAAGTATGAAAAATTATGTTTTTTTAATTTATATATTATATAAATTAAATAATTATACTTTTATAATTAATATATGACACATACCTTCACACATTCCATTATTTGAGAATATTATAATGTCGCTCTTGTGTACGAAGGACTACAGCATCACGAAGTGTTGTGATTCATTAATGATTTGCATAGATGTTATTAAGGATGGTATGTAGTAAATAAAATATTTATTTGAAAATGAAATGATTATTTACTTATAATATATACCATTTCCTTCTTTTTATTTTAACCAGATATGAAAATTGAGAAACTATAAATGCATACAAACGTCCAACCATCTCAATAAATGGTGTATTTCATTTTTTATATCAATATTTTATAGATTAATATTAATAAATATATAGACAATACATATGATATTAATATCATTGTTATGATTCATGATATTTTTTAACCATGTTAAATTTATATTGATGAAAAATAATAAATCAAAACATATAAGAAAAACAATGTGGTTATTACCCAAAACATAACATTAAAATGGAATTGTTAATTAATGTGTAATAAAAGTTCAAAATTAAAGCATATAAAGTATAATATAAATAGATATTTATTTATAATTTATTTAAAATAAATTAATATTTATTATAAATGACTTTTTAATTATTATGATGTAATTCAAGACAAATGTTAAGGGTTTTTGTCTCAATTTTCTTTCTATGAGACATATGTTATGTTATGAAACTATATTGTTTCACAAGGTGTATATACATATAAATTGATAGGGTATATAGTGAATATATTCATACTCATGATATTTTAATTTTACTTTTTTTATTCATTAATTTTGATTAGAATTTGATATTACCAAAGTGGTAATAATTTTTTGTTCCAATCTTATAGTTTGTCAAAAATATTTATGATAATGTTTCTAATGATAAAATATTCTGATCCATCACTCAAGAAATTATTAAATTTCATTATTTTAAAGTAATTCATAGATTTTTAAAATATGTTTACCTTTTTCCATCTCGTTAGTACTTACATTAATTGACAAAATATTTATTAAGAAAATATTACTTCATTTATATCTTTAGTCAGAAATATATTTTCATCTAAAACAATAATTTTTGAATATGTATTCATTAATCATTTCAATATTCTTATCTTGTTTTTAAAATATAGTTTTACACATGCTTCACCTTTTGAGAAAAAATCCTAAAAGGAACCTTCATGTCATTTTCTAGATAATTTATATTTTTATTTTACAAAAATGTGAATAGATATTTTGCCTAAACGTGTATGGAATTATCATCCATCGTAAACAATTATTTTTTTATTATTACTGTATAATATTTCAAGGTTATTTTCTAATAAAAATATTTCTAAATTTATTTTTTTAATGAATTCCGATCTTTAAATTGGAAATTAAATTTTCACCTATAAATGTTATAAATGATCGATTGAATCATTTTCCATCTTACACAACACCCATTGATGTTACATATTCTTTATATGGAATATGTTCCATGGATATAATTCTTATTATTTCATTGATTGGTTTATTTTTATGTTGCCTTAATTATTATGAAACCCTTTTCTCTTCCATGAGTTATACCATGAAAACATTGTTATGAAACCTACTCATTTTTCCCTGGGTTATGCTATAATGAAATGATGAAATGATTATGAAATATATTTATTATCTATAGGTTATCAAATGATGAAAAGTATATTAAAGCCATTAAATTTCATGGGTTTTGATATGATAACCATTTTATTATCATTTGGCACACATAAATATGGATTTAATTATGATATGGGCAAGATATATATTACCCTTAAATACATTGGGTGATGATTTATATCTCATATGATAGATCATATTGGAATGAGCAGTAATATTGGATCAGTAAGATACTCCTTCCACTATGATGGTCTTGGGAGTTAATCTTGACTACTATGATGGATTTGGGACTAAAACCATTCCGTTAAGATAGCCATATAAATTATCCACGCCTAATATGTAAATGATAATTTATTCTTATTTGTATGACAAAAATCTATGTCTTATGATAATGTTATTCTCTCCTGAATCATGTTTTATAATTCCCTTATGATACATGTCTTATGGAATGATATTATTTATTCTAAGAATCAATATTATGATATTTGATATTCATGGTATATTTTTCAAATGTTATTCTATATTGTTATGTTCATGTAATGCTTATGTATCTCCCTTTTTAACCCTTATGAACAACTTGATCTCATCATTTATTATTATTACATTCCCGACGATATGACTAAATTTATTATATATGGTATGAATATGAAGGGTTATAATTATGAAGATCATAGTGGGAGATGATTTAGTTAACCTATGGACCAATATTTCAAGTTTCGATTTTTATAGTGAAACTAAGATATTATGGTCATCATGTGTGTGTTTATGAAATGTAATGAATATTCATAGAAAAATGATTAAATATCTATGCACAATAAGACATGTTCTCTAAATTTTTTTATAGGATAGGGTTATTCAACCTTTTTAAACAAGATGAGAAGACCATAGTATGAACTCTAAGTACATGTATAAGGATAAGTCTATAGATGAGTCAAAGAATATGAAAATGTCCTGAATTTATTGTAGATGAGAGAGTGATTAGTATCCAAGAAATTATATGACTGTCTGGATTCAACATGTAGAAGTGGCTCTGGAACAAAGGTACCTAGGGTTAATAACTTTGAAAAGGGTACACTGGAAAAGAAACAATCATCACCTTGTGTATCAAAATGGGAATTCTTGCACACCTAGTTTTACACTCTTTGGGATAAGATTTGTTAATTCTGAAACGCTTTATGAACCATCGTGAATGAAATAAATATATTATGACAAAAAATAACTTAGTTTAAAACTAATGATCCATATCTTAAATAATGTTTCATGGTTTAGAAATAATATAAGTGATTGTTTATGATTATGTGGATCCCCATCATGATTTTTTTTATATACTGTGATTTTTTTAAGTCAATAGTTGGAACCTGAAAGAAAAAATTTAATGTTGATTGTGAGGGACAATAAAAAAATTATCAAACTAAGAATCCAAAAAATATGGGATATGTAGTAGAAAATATAATTTCTATTCTCATACAAGTTTCCCAAGATATGAATCGGTGTGGATTTCCAAATGAACAATGGAGGGAACAACATTCTATTATGTCCCTTATGACAAAACGTCCAACATCTTTCAGTGGGTCTTATGATCTGCTAGTTTCCAAAAAATGGATCAACGCCACGAAAATTATTATTTTCATTCTCTAGTGTTTGAAACATGAAAAAGTCATGTTGGATGTATTCCTTTTTTAACGTGAAGCAGATAAATTGTAGAATCCTGATATGAATTTGAGGCAAAAATATTAAATTTAATCCATGGATTGGGATGTGATCAGGAACATATTATTTAAGTAATTAATTTACTAGTATTTATCATATGAGGATGTAGGAGTTACTTGTGGTAAATAAAATGGATTATGGATCCATTGGAAAATATAATGAAATTTTTACAAGATGTGTGAGGTATTCTTCTGGTAATATCATCCAACTATAATGTAAGTTTAACATATTCTTACGTGGGATAAAAATATTTCACTGAAGGGTGTTGGCCATAATTTAATTCAATAGTTATGAAGATTTTGTATATTGTTCAATCTGATTGGAAATGGAAGTTGGAGTTTCATATTAATCTCATGGTTTTGATAAGAATATAAATATAGAGTTGAATGGAAAATTGAAAAAATAGTGAGAGAAGAAGATGAGAATTTATTTATTCTCAATGTGTTGAAATAATAATGGAGAAAATTTACTTACAGGGGAAAATAAATGTTTTATGTGTGAAAGGGAAGGTCATAGGGAAATCATATAATGAAGTGAATGGGAGAAGTTATATACTGATGAGAATAGATAGAAAGTTGCAGAGAATTCACCAACTAAACACTAGTGTTTCAAATTAAAGTGGTATGAGAAATTTTCTAACAAATACCCAAACCTGAAGGTTAATGAGGATGATTGATTTCAGCCACCTCTTAAGCTGATAGAAAAAGATAAATCTCATGCTATTACTATTTTAGATGAGGGGTGAGATAATTTCACTTTGAAAGGTACACATACCATCAAATCTAGAACTTTTAATGTATTATTTGACTCAATATATACCCATTAATTCATATCTAATGAATTTTAGGTGGGTATCAAGATGCTTCCAAAGTTATTAGATTTAGTTTTGGTAGTGAAAACCCCTAATGGTATAATAATTTCATCTCAAGTATATGATTAATATTTGGTTTAAATTGTTAGTGTTATGCTTCCTAATGATATTTTAATTTATCCACAATTTTTATTTAATTTTATCTTGACATGGATTAGATTAATCTATATAAATCCCACATCATTTTATGTGGAAGATAAGTCGCATTTGATATTCCAAACCAACCTCTTTTCATCTATCAATGTGATGTTAAGTATAAACAACTGATGGGGATCAAATGAACTATATGGGTATTATTTTACATCCATAAGGGGGCTTTATATCATATTTTTAGGGATAAACTCAACATTGATGACATACCTAATGTGTGAGAATTTGTTTATGTATTTCCAAAAGAGTTTATTATCCTTAAACCTTAACATAAAGCAAGGTTCTCAATATAAATCAGGCCTAGTTCCAGAAAAATTTCATATACTCCCTATAGAATGGTCATGATTGAGTTTTATGAATTTAAGAATAATATATAGGAAAACCATGATAGGGGGATAATTTTGACATGTTTGTTTACTTTTGGTGAACCAATTCTTTTTGTTTAAAATAATTATGGAATGATGATACTCTGAACTAATTAGTGGGGCTTGAATATGATCAAAATAAAGAACATGTATCCTCTACCCCATATTAATGACCTATTCTATCAACTGCATACAGAACAATACATTTCCATGATTTTGATTTGTTCTAGATCTCATTAATTGAGGTTCAAGAAGGATGAAATATCAAAGAAAACATTCATACAAGGTATGGACCCAATGAAAATATATTGAGGCAATTCGGTCGTACTAATTTCCCACCTATCTTCATTTATTTAATGAATATTATTTTAGTTATTGCGTTGTTCAGTTGGTGGTAGTATTTATATATTATATTATTATCTATTAAAAGTGAAAAGAAGAGCATGATGATCATGTGAGAATTATAATAATTACACCATAGAAAGAAAAATATTATGAAAATTTTAAAAGGTGTGAATTTTGGATGAAAACTGTTTCATTGTTAGGTCATTTAATCTCAATAGATTTCATATAAAAATATCAATCAATGAAGGATGCTATTGAGTGTTTTCCTAGAACAACCATGGTGATTGAGGTTAACAGTTTTATTTGATTATCTAGATATTATTGATGGTTTGTGGATATTTTATCATGGATATCTAGTTCACTGATGATGTTAACTCATAAGGGTTCCATGATTATCTATACATATAAATGTAAGGAAAACATTAAGGATGTGAAGAGGTGATTTTTTATAACACCTATTCTTAAATTACCATATAATGGATAGGGATTCATAATCTATAGCTATGCATCCATGATGTGATTAGGACATGTTCTTATATATAATGACATGGATATAGATTATGCCATGTGGCACTTGAATGTTAATGAGAAAAATTACCCCTCTCATGCATTGTATTTATCTATACTAATTTTTGAATTAAAGATATTGGGTAAATATCTCTATGGAGGAAAGTTGGATATATATACTGATTAAAAAAATTAATGTATATATTAATAAATAAAGATATAAATATGTTCTAGATAATATGGTTAGAGCTGATTAATGATTAATAATGCATAATATATTACCTCCATAGGAAAGTGAAGAAGGTGGAAAATGATTTAGTTCGAAAGTAACATGATGCCTTATCGATGAGGAGGATCACAAAAGACCCAATATTTATGGATTTTCAAAGTATGGATCTTCAAATCCATAATTAATGGGATAAAACTTATCTTTATAAATTGATTCTTTAACCATCAATCCCAAAAATATTAATGAGTGAGAAATAAGACATAAAGATAAAAATAAGGTTAAAATTGTTCATATGTTTAACCATGATAATAAGGGAATGAAATGGTATAGGAACTATTTATCTATATTGTCCATATCATATTAGAAGAGAGATTTGTAAGAGGAAGAACATTTTTCTTCATTATGTATTCATCTTAGAAGAAAAAATATGTATAATAATTTAAAATAATACGTCAGGTGGGACGGAATGAAAGGAGATATCATAGTGTTTATATCTTGGTGCTTGGTATATCTGTATTTTAAGGTTCAAAGGAAAAATTATAAGGAGATGTTACATTAATTACCCATAGTAGAATGGAAATGGGAAGACAACACTGTAGATTTTTTCATTAGGATACTAATAACCTATGAAGTAAATTTCACTATATGGGTTGTATTAGACTACCTTACAAAGTTATCAAAATTCATTGCCATCAGGGAATACTTCTATATGGATAAACATGCTAGGATATACATTAAGGAATCTGTAAGGTTGCATGGAGTACCACTTTACATTATGTATGATCAGGATCCGGGGATTACCTCAATGTTCTACTAATGTATTTATCATGATCTTGATAAAAATTTTAGTTTTAGCAATTTGTAACATCCTCAGAAGGATGGTTAGTCTTGTAGAAAATTCAAACCCATGAGGATAGGTTAAGATCTTATTCATTGGATTTCAACAATGGTTGGGTGCAACAACATTATCTATGTAGGATTCAAAAAAAATTGCATTCACTCATGAATTTAGAAGGGTCCTTATGAATCCCTATATGTAAATAAATTTATACCTCTAATATGCAAGAATGAAGTTGGATAATGAAATCTATTAGGACTTAAAATTGATAAAGAAATGTTTGACAAGGTTAAATCCTTTCAACAACACATACTGTAAACATAGATTCAGTATAACAGTTCTGATGATAATCTATGGAATGATCTAAAATTTGAATATGTTGATAAGGAATTTCAAAATTGTCTCCTTAGACTAATGTTATGGGATTCATGACAAAAGGAAAACTAAAACATATGTATTTTGGTCCCTCTAAAATTATTGATCTTATTGGGAATATTTCCTATCATATGGTTCTTCATCAAAACCTCTATAAAGTCCACAAAATGTTTCATGTGTCTCTCGTAAATAAGTACATACCTGAACCATAAAATTTATTGAAAGTAGAGTTCATACCATTATAACATGATATTTCATAGGAGGAAGAACCAATGGAGATACATGATCATGCACAAAATGTTATAAGAAGAAAGGATACTAACCTATTAATAGTATTCTTGTGAAACAAAATGATTGAAGAATCTTTGTGGGAACTTGAGGAACTGATGAGGTAGAATTATCTTTATTTAATGGTATCAGAGTAACAAAATTTTAGAGGAAAATTAATTTTAATGAGGTATATTATAACATGATACGTTTTTATGAATTTTCTTCAAATAAGAAAATTTCTTTGATATATTTCATTATAAGAAACCCTATTTTGATCTTGTGGTACAATGAAACACTAATTTATGTTTGTGATAGATGGAACACTTGGTTAGCTTTTGTTCAACAAGACACTAAGATTTACAAAAACAATGATATATAATTAATATTATTAATTGATCCCGATCCTTACAACATAGTTTCTAAATATAGAGATAATAATAGTAATAACTAAATTTTAGATATAAATTAAAATTAATTAAAATAAATTAAACATATTGAAAAAATCACTTAATTTTGGGTAAAGTATTTATTTTCTCTAAAGATTCTATTTTCTAAGAAAAATAACTAATTTTTTTTTATACATTAATAAAATAAATTTTCAAAATTTTATAAAATTAATTAGATAAAAAACATCGTTTTTAAAATCATCATGTCAATATTATCATGTGATATATCATTAGAATTTTTCTGAAAAGTTTCTGTTATTTATTAATAGTGAGTAATATGGAATTTTAATAGAAAATTATTTTTCAATTAAATCATTTATAATGATAAATTATTTTAAAAAAATAAAAGAAAAATAGTTCAATTAATAATAAATTAATCTAAAATAGTTTTTTGAATCAATATCACATTGAATTTCTATGTGTAAACATTGTAAACTCTTTGAAATTTTTTCTTAAAGAATTAGTTTTCTCATTGCATTTTTGGGATTAATTTTAAATTTAATTATAAGAAATAAGGGATTATAATTTCGAAAAATTGATATCATATTTTTAATCTTCATAATTTTTTTATCTGATATTTTCAACTTAGTTTTTTACCAAAATTAATAGTAAAAATATTAAGAATTGTTTTAAACAGTTAAGGTAAAAATTCGTTTAATTGAGGGAGGAGGGTTAAACTAAAATGATAGGGGTTTCAAATAACATGAAACTTTTCCAAAACCCATTTTATATACATATTTCTAAATTATAGCATATATTATAGATAATTTTCCAATATTGGTTCCTTGTGAAATGAAAAATATATTGGTGGAATTATTTCCTTCAAAAAATTACAAACATTCCACTAACCTATCATATAAAATACCACCCATTTGAGTCTCTTCTTCACACATTAAAACACATATTGATTGGTGAATAAATTTTATATTTAGTTACCAAATTCCCTAATCTCATTCTATAAGAATTAATTTTGTCAAAAATATCACCAATGAAGGCCTTCAGTGCAATCATTATGAGGATAACTGAAAAGTAACAGTCCTCAATAATTGTTTTTATTTTATTTCTCACTCCACATATTTAAATTTCTATTATACCATGATGATAGAATATCCTCAGAATATTCCTTAATCTCTTATTCTGATATGTTAATGGAATTACCTACAACTATATCTACTTCAATCGAATGGGTTACTAAATGATCTTTTAGGGTTACTGCAGACTAACACCTCATGAAATGATGTCATTCATTTCTCCATGAACACCTCCCATGTATGAAAATAATGAATGATTTATTATATATATAGATTATTTATGATAAAATTATTCTTATGGAAGTATTATATCATACATTCATTCATACATTCTATTCTATGTTAATATGATAATGTCACTCGTGTATAGGGAAAACTACCTCCTCAAAGAGAAATGTGAATAAAGGTATTGATGATGAGTTAAATGAAAATATGTAATATATCTTACATAAAATGATTTATAAATACAATATATATATCATTTAATTTCATTCCTTTCTATCCAATAAGAAAATGGAAACAACATTCATGCATACGTATGGCCTATCATCTCCATAACTGGTGTCATTAATTTTCAATCATTATATTTTATTGATTACTATAAATACACATATAATGATTCTGTTATATATTTATATCATGGATGAAATTATAATGATTATTTATCCATGATCAATTTAATAGGATCAAAAATATCAAATCAATACATATACAAAAAACATATCAATTTTTACTCGAATGATATCATTAATATAGAATTGTCAATAAACAAGTAATAAGTTGTCAAAAAATAAATAAATGGTATCATATTTATAAATATGGTTCAATAATATATTTAAAATATAATTATATTTTTTATACAACATTTTTGAATGGTTATGACTTAAGTAAATACATAAGGTAAGGGATTTTTGCCTTAATTTGCCTTCTTTGGGACATTTGTTATGTTACAAACCTATATTCATTCACACAGTTTATATAAAATGAATTTCCCATGTAATATCATGAACGTGTTCATAGTAATTATATTTTATGTTTATTTAATGTTATTACTTCACCCTAATTTAAATTCAAGGATTCCAATGTGTAAATATTTTATGCTACAATCTTATCATTTATCAGGATTTCTATTGATTATGATTCTGACAATAAACATATTATAATCCATATCTCATGAAACTCAAAAAATTTACACTCCTATTTTTATAGATGTTGTTTTTAAATAGAAGAACCATTTTTCCACTCTTTATGAATTTAGTTAATTTATAAAATAGTTTTATGAATATCTGAATTTATTTCTCTCTTCAGTTGAAAATATGTTTTTTTCATAACCATCCTTTGTAAATATATTTTCAAAAACTGATTTAATATTATTCTATTATTTTTAGAAGTAAAATTATCCATTTTCAAAATTGTTAATTAATATTTAAATTAATACTTCTTTCCATTTCCAAAACAATTTCCATTTTTTCATTAGTGAAATTGTGAAAGGATTTTTTATTTTAACATGTATGGAATTATCTGGTGTAATGATAAATCCTTTCTTAATAGAATACTTTATAATATTTCAAGGTAATTTTTTAATAAAATTAATTTCAAAATGACTTATTTTTTTCAATAAAATAATTTTTTATTGTGGAAATGATATTTCATTATAAAAAATATTAATTGATCGATCAAAATAATTTTACATCTATGATCTCCCTCATTGATGTTACATATGAATTACTGGGGGTATAATACAAATATAAAATTATTATAAATTCTCAATATGATTTATGATCATTATGGAATTTTTTTCATGAAACCCATTTCTCTCCCACATGTTATACGATGATAAATTATTGTGAAAATTTCTCCTTTTTCAAGTGTGTTTCTATAATGAAATGAATAAATGATTATGAAACTAGTATCCTTGAAATATGTTATAATATGTGTAAATTTTTATGAAACCCATTAAATTTCATGGGTAATGATATGATGAATTTCTTATGATATTTAGGTACTTGTTAATGTGGTTTTTATTATAAGATAGGTGGGACCTATTTCTACCTCTAATTCATTGGATAACAATGTAAATCTCATGAAATAGATAGAACTAGAATGATGGTGAACTTGATTCAGTAAGGTAATTTTTCCATTATGATGGTATTGGGAGTGAAAATAGAATAAAATTATGGTTTGGGATGTGAAACCATTTCACTTTTCTATTGTTGAAAATTATCCTTGACTAATTTGGACATTATTTCGAAGTTTTACATATATGCCAAAAATAATTGTCTTGTGCCAATTTTATTCTCTCATGGATCAATTTCCTAGCTTCCCATGTGATTCATGCCTTATGAAATAAAAATATTTATTCTATGACAAAATATTATGTTCTTTTATATTATGGGTATAGTTTTTAGATGTTATGATCAATCTCTCATACCCTTATGTTCATGTTATTCTTAAAATAACCCTAGTTTACCATTACTGAGAATCTAATCTCAACCTTTCTTATATTCCCTTTCTAAGGTTATCAATAAATGTATTACATATGATATGTCTAATATGGGATACATTTATGAAGATAATAGGGGTAGATGATGTAGTTTACCTATGGAATAGTTGTTTTTGTTTCAACATTTTGAAATTAACTAAAATATTATGGTCCTCTAGTGTGTGTTTTTGTAATTTAATTAATATATATCCAAAATGATATAATATTTATATATGATAATCCTGGGTCACCGTATTATATACCTTTAAAAATTCAAAAAAATGGATTCTAGTTATTCAAAAACTTCAACCGCAGTGTCTAAAAATAATATAAGGATTGAATTCAAAAATATATAATCCACTAAGCCTTAAAATTATCACTCAACACCGCTAAAGATTCATTAAATTATTAAAAAAATCAATATATTATTTATGTATATTATTTTAGGAGTTTAATTTTGATATGCTTTCCATATCACTTCATCTTGAGTATAATTCATCTAAAATATCACCTTTATATATGATCATTTGGAAAAAAAATTAAGTCTCATGTTTTCATATCATTAATACAATTATGTGTTGTAATCATAAATTTTTTGATTATCATCAAACATGGGATTATTTAGGTTTCACAGTTTCTATTTAGTCATGGTTTTTTCACTCATAAAATTTCATGTCACTCATTAAAGAATAACATGTAAACTATAGCATAGAGGACATATTGTTTTAATCTATGAATAAAAAACTATCTATATGCCATGATAGATACATCATTGACTTTTTCATCTACTTTTACTAGATTTTCACTAAAACACAAGATGAAAATGTTGTATTAGAATATCTATTATGAGATTGTATCCATTCATCATCACTTTATTCCAGTGTTCTCTATCGTCTTTTGATGCATTCATATACCTTTGAAACAACACAATCATTATAAAATAGTCAATGTTAACAATATTAATATATAAACCCCTTATATATAATTATATTAAAATTTAAGCTGTTATTAATACCCCAAACTATTGTGTTGCAACATTGGATTAAATCTGGGATACCTTATGTTTGAGTATTCCCTTGTGAGTGTATGTACATAAAGTTGATAGTTTTCTGGTACATTTTATTCTATTAATAATTTTAATTGGGTATTGTGGATTTGGGTTACACAATGTTCAATTCATTCCCATTGTAATTAAAACTATATTAATTATTAATAATAATTAATTTTTTTATTAATTATCAATGTTATTATATAGGAGGAATCTACTTTATCACATAAAATATCACGTAATAACTTTACAGGCTCATTAAACATTGTAATATAATATTTTAAAATTTTTAAACTTAAAATGTATATCAGATTATAGGAGTAGCTATATCAGATGAATATGAACTGGGAACAAATAATTAGATATTTAGAAAAGGAGGAGAGATTTCCCTTTTATATGAAAAAAATAATGGAATATCTGTAAGTATATATATCATAAGGGTAATGTATGAATTATTAGATTGTAATATTGATTGTAATGACCTAGAGGTTCATAACCCTTATATTCCCACCTCATATGATTTTTAATTATAATATGATATGTTATATATTTTCTTTTCAATAATTTTTTTTATAAAATATAATTTCATAAATTTTATTCAAATAGATATTTTTTATAAAGCATCCTTTTTTCTAAAAATAATATTTGTGAAATTATTATAAATATTCTTTTAGCATATTTTCATATAATATTTAAAATCATTCATCCAACTTTTATATAAAATTCCATATTGATATCATTTATGATGATACATATAGGATAATAACCCATATTCTTCTTTGGTTACAAAAATACTTGATAATATTTCAATATATATCTTAAAATTATTTAATGTTGATGGAATGATATGTTATCATATAAATATTTTGTATGATTATAAAATGTTCTAAATCATTTTGAAAAATCATATATTAATAAGATTTAAACTACTATTAAATCACATAGAGGACAAATACTTGATATTAAAATCGACGACTAATTATTCACATTAAAATATAACATGTCATAGGCTATCTACGTATTGATAAAACAATGAGATTCTAGGACACATCATATTAACCAAAATTATTGATATATGAATTATTTTATGGTTTTTGTAAGAATTGTTGAAGTGGGTATGAAATTGAATAATGTGAAAAATATGTATTTTATGGATTTTTATAAGAATTATCAGGTAAGGAATTAATCCATGAAGGAATATAATAGTTTAAGGATTCCTCATAAATTATTAAAATGAAAATATAAGATCTTTTAAAGGATTAAAACCATTTTTTGGTGAATACATCTCTTATGATTAATATCTATCCATTTAATGATAAATAAATTAATTAGTTAGATTAAATCCATTGGTATGGAGTCCATATTTGTATAAAATAATGGTCACACCAAATTAAATTTGTGCATACAGATGAATTATACACCCTGGATGTGTCCTTTATTAGACTCAATATGTGATCAAAAAATATTAACCAATCATGGAAGATTATCATAATATATACTACTCTATATTAAATAGTGACTCATCGTGGATTATTATCATAATAAAAACTATTTTCATTCTAAATCATTACTTTACATAAATGAGTTACATTAACTATTAAAAGATTATCGTTTTCCCTGATATAATGAAAAAATTGATTATAGACTATCAAATATTTGTAACAACTTTATGAATAATTTGAAAAATTAGTTAAAACAGGCATCATGAAATTGATAATGAAATAGGAATAGAATATGAACTAGTTCGATAAAAAAGAAACATATAATATATTTACTATAATTTTATGTGTAGTTTTAGTACATAAATCTTATTATAAATCCAAATGGGCGTGTGAAACAATATTTTGTGTGTGGTGATATTTATAGTGTATGTTCTTCTTCTCACTTTATTGTTTTGAAATAGATATATAGAAAATATTTTGTTGTTTAATAATAAATATTCCTTTTGAATTAAAACCCATATTATCATATCATTATGTTATATATGTTATGATATTATTAAAATAAAAAATATTAATATAAATCATTATTTTTTAATAGGATTGTGTTGAGGACCATTTTAATTTGAAATGAAATCCTTCTTTCTTACTATCATTATAGGTGACCCTTACATGACCTAAAGCTCCAACTGAACTATATGAAAAATATAACTATGATCGAAGGTACATAATCCCTAGTTCAAATACAGATACCTAAGGCTATGACAGAGAAATCTATAGTATTCTATATCCTGAGTTAGATTTTGAAATCATTATATCAAAATATACAGACATGTACTACTTGTTTCATGCTTTTAATTATATTGTAGCCCCACTCCAAAATAATCTGAGGATTTAACGTCATCTTTTAAACATTATATTTTAAAAAAAATATCACTTTGATAAAATGACATGAAATAATAATAAATTCACATTAGAATAGATATTTATTGAATAAAATTTTATTCATATTGTAAATATGGATAAAATAAATGATTATTTGAAATATTGAGGTTGTTATTACTAGATTGAAAAGGAATCCACTTCTAAATGAATTAATTAATCCATAAATAACATCATACAATCAAGTCCCTACAATCCAGATGAAGCCCCATATAAAAATCAAAATTTCATATTCAATCAAAGAAGTAGGGAATAATTTCTATTTTTTTACTTATATCATATATTAAGCATCAATTCATAAAAAAATTCAAATAGAAAAATGAATTAGCCACATTAAGATTATTTGTTTCATCTCTATTATTAGAGTGGGTATCATTGACCCATATTGATATTTTAGGTTTTTGATTTTTTTATCATACATAAAATATTATATATGTATTATTTTTTGATAATATTATTTTTACATTACTTATCCATATACTATATATGAAAACTCCAATAGATTACATTCCTAAATAAACGATACAATAGTTTCCAATTATAATGAAAACCTATAAAAATTATGATAGTATTTTATAATATATATTCTTTGGTATATATAAATCAATTTAATGAGATACTAATGATCACTATATATGAACTGTTGGGGGACCATATTAATTGATAGTTCTTATATTATAGTTCACACATGATGATATGAAATATAGTAGATCACAAGGGAAAACATATGAATAGGGACACCACACATTTTGGGTGTCAAGGGATATTCTAATATATGAGATTTTGTGTTGATCTCAAAAATTTATGTTTTTTTAATCAATATCATTAATAATTTACATCATTTAATGTTTAAATGTGTGAAAACATATATTTCACTGAGGTTTCATGTGTCAAGCACATTGTTTGTTCTATGGAATTTATTGGATTTTAAAGATATAATTTTTCACTTGAGATTATAAGAAGAAGTTATATATTACCCATTGAGATATATGGTAAAAATGTGATGAATCCTATAACCATTATAGATAATGTAAATTTTATCCAATATAGATAAATAATGATAGATAAATACTAAAGTTATGAAAACATAACATAAACATCCTACAATATAAAATATCATATGTAAAAATGATTATATTCTACAGTTTTTTCATCGGATGGCAACATTTTCTCACAAACCGATATATAATGAGGGTTTATGATGTATGTAAAAATATTTCTCATGGTGTACGAGTTAGATGTAGTATTATTTAGAGAAGTTACTATAGCGAAAAGATGAAAGTATATTTAGAAGGATTAAAAATTCAGATTAGTCATTGATCAAGATGAAGTGGTCCAAACACCTATGGTTCATTGAAAATATCTTTAAAATGATCATAAATAAATAAATAAATCACACTGTAAATAATTATAATTTTTAATATTAATAATTTATTTTAGTTTTAAATAATTATGATGTTATTTATGTTAAATAAGTGAATATTATAGAATAATATAAAAATAAAATGAATAGTTCATTGATTATTGCACATATTATGAAGAATGAAAGAAAATTTGATAACAGTAGTAGAACTATTGGGACACATGACCTCAAGAATGCCTCCCCATAATCTATATCATACCGACTATTACTAAGGGTCCATGGTGGTATAGTGTGGATACTATACCCTCATAATTAGAGTACCATATTAGTGTAATAAATAATTAAATTATGGAAGGATAACATCAACTAAAAATAGAATGTAAATAATCCTAATAAAATAAGTACTCATTAATAGAAATATCTCATACTGATGCAATTTAATGTATCTAATAAAAAGGGAACATGATAACATGGTAGCCATTACAAGAAAAATACTTGTATATCAAAAGAAAAAACACCGAATATCTATATCAAGATAGAATCAAAATCTATAGGTCAATCCTGATATCCCTCGCTGCCATGATATAATCAAATCTAGAAATAATGACTTGGCACTTTCCCATGTCGCCACCAACATCCATGAATGCTGATAGGGTACCAAATGGTAGAACAAATATGATGTTACATATACCCATTAGTCTACCACCAATGATGTTTAGATGTATCCTATCATTTTATATAATATAAACTATGTATAGTTATAATAATGGTAATGTACAAATTTTAACTATAAAGGATCGACTTTGGTTCCTGAAAGACACTAGGCTGACACTACCTGTTATATCCCATTTGTGGAAAATCTCTCGAAAGATGTCATAATGAATATATACATTAAATGGTATATATATGTATGAATATATATGATCTATATATCTAATGAAATTTATATCCATATATAGATATATATATAAATGTTCATAGCCAGAACCAGATGTGTAACTCAGACATCTATGTCTAGTCACAAGAGCCTCATAATATTATAGGGCATTCAATACCTGAGTATCATAATTCACAAGGGTCACCATTAGTGTTTATCAAAATTATATGTAATTCCATGCTCGATTATCCCATGTATAATAGACACCATTCCCATGTATCACAAGTGTAAAGGATGTTATTCTATATTATCACAAGTATAAGAGACTCGATGCCCGTGTATCCCAAGAATAAGATACATCATTCTTGAGTATCATAGGTATAAGGGATGCCATGGTTGATTATGAAATGCATAATGGATTCCATGTCAGAGTATCACATGTATAAGGGACTCCAAAAACATGTATCACAAATATATGAAGTAAAAAAATTATCTATAATTTATTACCTTTCCTCTTTAATAATGGTATAACAATTATTTATATAAGATCACATCATGTGGTCATACCACTCACTCTCAAATTTGATTAATTATAGTTGTTAATTTTTGGAGTCTTGCAAAAAACATATATATTTTCATTTGGTCACATAATCATTTATAATACCAAGGTAAATTCCAAAGGCGCGCCTAAATGGCGGGGGACTCAATGGGGACTTATCCCAACAAGAATAAATAAATTGTAGGTCATTTATATGAAGGATATATATTTAAAATAAATTATGATTATTTTTAAGGCAACACATGGAAATATTGTGTGTTGAATCCTGACCCATATAATAAATCAACAATACCTTGATAGATAATTACAATACCACCAACCTTGTGGTGGTAGAGGAGCACTGGTCTAGTATCATATTCTGATTTGCCCTAGAATGGGAGAAACCATAAAACCAAATAATATACCTAATAATAGGGAATATGATATTAGTCCATTATAGTGTAGAAGATGACAAGCTAAAATAGGAAAATAAGAAATCTGATCGAATCTCAAACCAAAGTGATTCCAATGTGAAGAATGGTGGCACAATCATAGGTTAGAGAAATAAATGGGAAAAATCCTTGTTGGTCATTGAAAGATCTCCTATATTGGAGGATATTCTATGTGATAGAAATTATAGGTGATAAGTGATGAAAAATAAAGGTGTTATTCCTTGTTAAAAAATCCCATGGAATTTACTTGACATGTATTTCTTACATATCATGTAATTCATGGGTTTTCCCCTCCAAGGAAAATCAATGCAACATGTGAACATGTTATTTCCTGACCAATTCAAATAATATCTTAGATACATTTCATGAATTAAATTAAAATCATGAATTTAATTCTCGTCATGGATTTTTCCTACACCAATCCTCTAGCCTTTTACTCCCTTCCTAAAATAAATGAATGAACTAACCACAATGCACAATTCCCATGTCTAAAAAAATACAAACAAGGAGGGTTTACCCAATATTTAAATTATCTATAAATGTTATGAAAAATGGGGTTCTTATAGTCTCCCTCGACCCTTATGAAAACTAATCCATGTGTTTCCCTTCCCAGGGACTTAATGCTTCATCTAAGAACAACAACATCCACTGAGCATGCACACAAGCCTCCTTATCCTTAGTCCTACCATGTACATAGTCATGCTGCCAAAGACCCTACACATGAGGGACATACCTACCTCAGTGATACGTCATTATCTAAAACATTATATGGTAAATATACTCCTAGAAATAATAATCAAACATAAAATCCACATCATTTTGATTAAAATCGTGATAATGGTCAACATGATATTACTGAATTTTTGATATATAGAAGATGTTGTACATTAATCAAATACTTTGAGGAAGAGTTATCTAATATTCTATTGGCATGAATCTCTCTAATATATTGAGAGGCCTGATATACTTAGGTGATAAATATACAATAATCTGAATATATTTATACCCTAGTCAAGGTGACACACTTACGAAAACATAAAACCCTAACCTTGAACTTCATAGGTCGATGAAAAAAATCGGCATAATATTTTTTTCAAGTCTGAGATATAACCATATGCTTCATGATAAGTTTTAACTTCTCCTAATTATCCTAATCAATATGAGGTTCACATAGCACTACATTTTATGCCTCTAAAAAACACAGGGGTAAACGACACAAACTACCCTATAGAGCCTCATAATGATCCATCTTCATAGTACACAATAATGTGGTATTGAAAAAAAAAATTAAACATGATGTATATGTTTCTCCCAATAACCCCTAAGTTAGAGGACACATTCTAAAAACGTTCCATGTAGTACTTGTATCATCCATTCTGACTGGTTGTCCGTATGTGGGTGGATGGGTGTACTCAGAAACATCTTTTTCTCAAGATCCATTTATAACCCATTCCAAAACCACAATAAAAAATGATATTCCCTATCAAAAATGATTGTATGAGGGACCCCATGTAGTATTATAATATCATTGAAATATAGTTTCCCAATCCTATCTAGTGAGATGGTCTCTTGAAAATGAATAAAATCGGTGAACATCGCCATCTAGTCCATGACTACCCAAACCACATCACTAACTAGAGGTGACCTTTGAAAACTGGTCACAAAATCAATAGTTTCGTCAACCCAATTTTATTTTTTAATTGATAATGAATGTAAAAAACTACAATATTACTTTTGATCTACAGTCAACTACTGACAGGTGGATAACATAGTGGTAAAACCAACTATATTCCATTTCATCCTCGACCACCTATACTTGTAGCACATGTCTTGTTACATCATAGAAATACCTTAGTGTATAGGCCACTATAAACCATTGTATTAAAAAATTAGTTCCTCTCAGATGTTTGTAGAAACACATACTTTTCCATGAACAAGACGGATCTCATCTCTTTTTGTAGTCCAACCCCAGCGTGGATCCGCTACTGAAATTCTCTCCCTTAGTACTAGGCCCTAAGGTTCTACGAATTTCCTCCACTTCACTCTATCCAGAATTCATGGGGTCATTACTAAGGCCATTAAGATGGACCACTCATGATTATTTTGAACTTCTAGATGTTTCTCATAAGGAAAATCCAACAATCACATTTCATCATTTACTTCATGAACATCTTGTATCTGTGTCTTCCATCTCATATAATTAGCAACTATGTTTCCCTTTACCTGAAAATAGGCATGATCAATGTGTAAGGTCTAAAGGTATATGAATCACCTTATCTAACTATGATTCAATTATTGATTTGTAATGATATATTTTAGGATTTTGTGGTCCATAAAAACAAAAAACCAAAGTCCCATCATCGGATTCCTCGAACAACACGAGGAATGAACGAAACTCCATGATCAAAAACATGAGTCAAATAATTGCTCTTGTGATGCCTCAACTGATGAGACCCATATGAAAAAAACTCCATTATCATGCATCAGATCTGATACCAATATAATAACGTATTCATCACAAAACAAACTACAGCCTTTTCTTAGATCTAAAATATTGAAGACCGGTTCTGAATTTAGTCTTCCTTTTAGATTATTGAATTTATTCTAACATGAATTGTGACACTAGAAATTCAAACCAATTTTAGTTAAACTGGTAAGAGGTTCCACAAGGTGTGATAAATTTTTTTATAAATCACATGTACTATAAACCCATCCTTACGGCCCTCCATATGTCAAGTATGTTATTGGTCTACTAGTAAGATAAAACCGCACTCACATTCTATAAGTGAATTGATACTCATATCTATGAGATATTGTGACCCTAAATATGACACTTATCAGTCCATAAGTTTCATTTCATGAGATTAGAATACATATAGTTTTCTATTTGTGTATTTAATATGATATTAAGATGATTTACATGATCTTTTTGAGTTGGATAATATACTAATATATCATCCATGTAGAATACTACACATGAATCCAAATTTGGATGAAATACTCTATTTATCCTATCCATGAAAATAGTGGGAATTTTTGTAACTATGAAAAATATATTGAGACACTCATAAAGCCCATCCATTAAAAGAATAATTTTACCTGGTCTTTTTTTTTTGTTCTATCTCATGATCGATTGTAGCCCGACCTCAAATAAATATTGGATAAAATCATTTCTCCTAGGATTTGTTCAAAGAGTTTATCAATATGATGTAATAGATACCAATTATTAACATTAATCTAGTGAAACCAATGATAATCCACAAATAGTTTGCAGGTATCATTTTCTTTATCGATGAAAAGAATAGGTTAAAAATATAGTGAAATGATTGGTCATAGACTACCCTTAACCAACTAATATTCATTGAGATTTTGCAACTCAGTAGTAGACAACCTATCTATAAAAACTAATATCTGTAAAGATCACAGAACTAAAAATATTGTAAAATATACTACTGTCAAGAGATTTACTCTAGAAAATTAATTTGGAATGATATCCCTAAATAGACTAACTATTTGTGGGAAATCATCATTATGTTCTTCATGATCATCAATAAAAATGCTACCAATCTAGACCATCATTATTCTCTATCTTCAATGCTATACTCTAGCTAAATTGTCCTAGACATCCCATTTATCCTTGTAGAGATGAATATCAATCTATGGTGATGTAAAAGATACCCTAAAACTATAGTAGTCCAAAAAATCCTAATATGGAACCAACCTATCCATCCCAAAATTGATATCAATGATAGTCATCATGAGGATTAAGTAGTCCCATATGAAAAAGATAACTACCTACATCAACGGGGAATTCCTTGAACTGTCGTACACACTCCAAATAAATTCCCAATAGAGTTTCAAGTGTCCTCATGCCATAAGAGTACTGAATATTAATCCCATTGGCATTCCATTGTAGTCATAGATATATAATAATTTGATGTGCCCGTATCAAAAATCGATGATACTATAGTATAGGATAAAAATAATACCCCTACAACTGTAGACGGCATGTTCCACTACTCATCCGAAAAAGGCTACACTACAGAGATATGGCATGTTATGTACCCCAAGATACAGCCTATCTTTCCTAGGTAGGTCCACATTGATAGCATTATACATGTGAATCCAGGTTACCTTATCCAAAACCTCCTACTCTACCTAAATGGAAATTTATACTCTAGATACCAACCTGATGAGGTGAAATAGATCCCATTCCTAAGGTAAGAGATGCTATAGATCCTCTCCATATAGTAAAAGTTAGTAATTTCTAGAAAAATTCAAAATATTCTACAGATTTCAATAGCCTTGATACTCAATAGGGACTCTAGGAATCTAGAGCATTTTATTCCATAGGTTTCCACACTTGTAATAAAATGTGTAACCATTAGTGGTGGTCATCGAGCAACCACTACTCCCACACTCAGTATCAAAGTGATTTTTCTAGCCAATGGTTGAACCACTACCCTATCACGGTTCTAATCCACCTTATCCCACACCATCAACTTCCCTCGGGTTATTCTCATTGATAAGGGCATGGTTTTTTATTTATGAAATATTGGTCAACCAAAAGACACTCACATCAAATAAAATGGTGTGTTCTATCCCATCCTCAAAATGATGCATCGACACCAAATAATCTCTACAAAGATTTGTTGCGATGTTTTGATGCTTTGTGAGCAAAAAATAATATTCCATCGTGGACATAGTACCCAAATATAGGTGTATAAATTCTCCAAATTGGTCCACTCGTAGTGTTTTTGGATGGAAATAGACATAGAAGTCTATTTGAAAATCATCCCAAGAGACACCTCGTTCATTATCTTTCTAATAAATAAATTCAATAATTTCTTGGAAGAATCTCAAAGAAAATACATATCGATCTTCAATACCCACTCAGAAGGGTTATCATGTTTATCAAAGATATAAAACAAGGAATTATAGTAGGGGCATGCCTCATTAATCCCTTCATATTTTTCATCAGACATAGGAATCAATATCTAAACTAGGCTTTAAAACCCTTGTTAGGTATAAATGGATGTAATAGGTAACACTGGTGTATCATGCCCTAAAACCTATAAATCATGGCCATCACCACCGTCATGGATCACAAAATAAGGACATAATGGTGTAATATCTCTAAAAATTTAAAACAAAATCTTATGATTTGTTATGATAATGTTATAAGCCACTAGTATATGAAAATAACATGTACTAATAATTTCCATATAAAAGTCACACCCCTCTACCTTCTCCTAAATCCAGTTTTTGGAGACATAAAGTTATAAGAATGCACGAGATACTTCCTATCATAAACTACTGTGGTTGGGACATGGTCAAGTTATTTTCTATAATTCAACAGTCGTGGTTTAGATTGAGTTAATATCTTATATTAGATGAAATATCATATAAGTTAAAATTTAAATCTTCATTAATTGATGACCCTTTAATTTCAAAATTTAAATTTATTTAAGATAATATTGATTTATATTGAAACTCTTTAATGGATGAATTATATAGATCATCATTTATAATTTATAATGTCATCTAAACATTATAAATAAAAATTTATCTTCTATTTAAGCCCAACCATAAACAAATTATAGCCCTTGTGACCGATGGTCCATGACTCAACATACCATAATTGACTACTTATCATGTATGTGTCAAACAATGCAGGAAGATAATTTTTTGGTTGGCTCATGAAAATTATTTAGAAAAATTATTCTCACTCTCCAATAATAAATAGTATCATAGTTCTATTTATAATAGTTAAGGAACTCATATTAATCAATGAAAATAAAATAAATTAGATGAGACTATAAAGAATGGAATATGCATGACATGTGAATCTCTACATGCCTTCAATGATTCATTAGAAAACACTTCCTTATCTTATTGATTCAAATGTAAAACAAAATCCTCAACCATAGTAATAATAAAAATCACATATCATTTTTTCACCTAATAGTGGGTTCATACCAACTATAATAATTGGAATTCAATATAACAATTCCCATCTATGAAAATTTGGATTTCCACTTTACATGGGTCAGCTACATTGAAGAACATTCTTGTTACCAAATTTTGACTTGTCATAATCTACTGTCAACAAACCCAAAATAGAAATGTAATGAAAATAAATCATCTAATACCACTTTATGAAATCCCCTATAGGATCAATTTAAAATAGTAGTCGAACTATTAGGCCACATGGCATCCAATGAACCTCCCTTTATTCCAGAATCTACAGACTATTTACGAGGGTCCTTGGTAGTATAGTGGGGAGACTATAACCTCAAAATTACTATATCAAAGAGGTGTAATAAAATAATAAATAGAAGAATCATAATATCAACTAACTACATATGGTAAATCACCAAGATAAAATAAGTGTTAGAATGGTATGTCTGAGTATAATATACTCTATAATACCAAATGTAGGATTGAATATGTAATGAGATGCTCAAATACAAGAGGGGGTGAATTGTATACTTTAAAAATTCCTTTGGATATTTTGTGTAACCAAAATTCACAACACCTATATGATATATTTTCTTTCTTGATTCCAGAAATGTGATTCCGGAAATGAAACTTAACAAAATTTTACACCAACTAAGAGTGTACCTTAAAGCATATAGAATCTAACTAAATTAGAGTACAAGTATAAGGAAGTATAATAATGTTATACTTTCCTCAACAATACAAATACACATAAGAAAACAAATTAGTAACACTACAAGTAATAAGTAATAACTCTTTTAAACCAAAGATGAGGATATCCAACAACCCTGGACAAAAGGTCCCTTGATTTATACTTTCAAGAAAATCTATCTTACCCAAACCAAGGTAAGACCTCAATCTGAAGATCGGTATCTGTATTGTTATCCCTACAAGCCCTTGATTTGTAAGTAAATCGGCACCTCTGACTTCACAACCCGAAGTCTCTGATTTTTAAGGTAATCAAACCTCTGCACTAAGGAAATCTTCACGAAGAAAAGTTTGAACAAGTCATTCAAACTTTTTTCACAAAGCCTGAGAGTTTATAAGAGCCTCTCTCTCTAGAAATCACTTCTGAAAGTCTTGGGCTTCAAAATTCCAAATGTTCTGAGCACGTTCAAATGAGCTCCTATTTAGAGGCATAGCTCCAACGGTCAGCTCCCTCCTCCAACGGTTATATTCTTCCTTGAATTTTGGAGGGACCTGTACATGTGTCACTCAAACAAAAGTTAGTTAATAACTAAAAGAATGACATCGTTTTATAACTAAAATGAGTGTAAGAATAACTAGAATATGATTTTTGGAATGAGAGTTCGAAGTCTAACCGAAAATTGAATTCAGATTCTAACAAAAAATTTAATTCAGAGTCTATAATATAAGGATATTAGGATTCTGTTTTGTGGGAATTTGGAACCTGAATTCTATAGAATTCCAGAGTCTGAATTTCAATAAAATTTGGATTCTGGATTCACAAGAATTCAGAACCTAAACATACAATGTTCAGAGTCATAGTTATTGATAATTTGGAGCCATAACTCATAGGAGTTCGGAGTCTGAATTCAGAGAACTTGGGTTCAGAACATATAGAAGTTCATAACGAGAATTCGTAATCAGAATTCGGAGTCAGAACTTAGAGAAGTTCTTAACCGGAATTCATAATCATAATTCTTAGTCAAACTTTACATAATTTTTAGTCAGAATTCAGATTCGAACTTCATGAATGTTCTTATCTGGAATTCGGACTTGAACTTCATAATGTTTGTATCCAGAATTCAGATTTGAACTTAATGAGAGTTCGTAACCAGAATTCGGTGTCTTAAACAGAATACTTCATAACTAAGAATTATATGATTCTGAGGTTTTTGGTTACAATCCAATTTTTACATTTGGAATAAATATTGATTTGAGCAATGAAATCTAGGTAAGGGTAAATTTCTTTGGGGAAGTAAATTTTCCTTATAGAAGTAAAAAAGGGGTAAATTGAGATTCGCCTTAAGATAAGGTGTTTGTGATTTTCAAAACAAGAGGAATGGTAAAGTCATAAGGAAAACCTTATTGTCTCAACTATCTCCCCCTTTCATGAAGGAATGGAAAAGTCATAAGGAAAACCTTATTGACAAAACAATAATTAGTCATCAATAGAAATATCTAGTACAATATACAAAATGATTTATTGTCATGTCACTAATCAAAATGGAATATGAAAAATGGTTGTAAGAACAGATTGATACATGAATTTCACAAGAACAAAAAGACTATAAGACTATCTTTAGATATTATCTCGAGCCATATATTTTTACATTACTACCCTATAACATTACTATAATCATATCAAGTCAACCATAGGTTTTTTCCCATATCCCGACCACTATTCATGATGTATGTCCAGGTACCAAACAACAGCCTGAATAAGGTGTGAGATATACTCAATAGACCACCACCAATGGTTTCTATAAGTTTACAATTAGTGAATATAATATTACAAGTGGTTTTATATAATAATTATTAATCAATAATGTAAACATTCGAGGGTCCTCTCTTGTTATTGAAGGACACTGGGCTGACACTACATGCTTCAGGCTGTACCAGCAATACCTCTAAAAAGATGACATGATGAATGTATTTGTATAGGGGTATATGAATGTATGCATATATATGAACTATATATATAATTACATTTATATGAATATATTTACAAACATTATTCTATCTACGACCCAGGACATAACTCATGTGTCGATGTCTAGTCACTAGAGAATCAGAAAGTAGTAGTGGATGCCCTACCTGAGTATCGTAGTTCATAAGGGTTTCCAAGACTATGTATCATATGTATAATTGATTCCATGCCACTTTATCCCATGTAAATGGGATTCCATGCCTGAGTATCACAATTAAAATATATTACATGCCCTTGTATAACATCTTAAGGAACGTTGTGCCTGAGTTTCAAAATTATACGGGACTCCATGCATATGTATGATAGATATATGGGATCCAATACCTATGTATCATAATTATAAGGGACTCCATTCCCATGTATCACATGTATATGGGACTCCATATATGATTATCACAAGTATATATAGTCAAATATGATTTATTATTTATGAACATTCCTCTTTAACAAGGGTGTAAACATTGTTTATGTTATACCATGTGACGTGGTTATACCACGTAATATCCATTTGTTTAATTATAGTAATTAAATTTAGGATTCAATACAAAACCATATAGAATATCTTTTGGTCACATAAGAATTTATAATACCAATGGAAATTCCATTGGCACGCCTTAGGGATTGAAAATAGTGTATGAGGACCTATCCAATTAGGAATAAAGATATATTATGTCATTTATAACAAGGATAAAAATTTAAATAAGTAATAATTATATTTTTAAGGAAATACTCTAAAAATTAATAATGAAGAATCATGATATATATTATAAATAAATAATACTTTGATGGACAACTACTAGACCACCTACCTTATAGAGGCTGGGGAAAAATCATCATTTATCAAATTTTGATTCAGCATAGAACATAAGAAATCAACAAACCAAACAATCAACCAGAAATAAGGCCATATCATCTCACACCAAAATAGCATTAAATATGGAGAGATAAAATGGGAAATAAAGATATTAGATAAAATCTCTTACTGATGTGCATCCAATGTAAAAAACAGTGGCCCTATCAATGGTAAGAAATAATAAAGAGATTAAATCATATTTAGGCTATGGAAAGAGCTCCTATAGTCAAGGCTATACTGTGTTATAGAAAATTTCATGGAGAATTCATGAAAATGAATGGGGATGTACCACTATAAATAACCATGCCATTTACCCAGTGTTAATATTTTACACATTGTGCAATAATTGGGTTTTCTCCCTCTGGGAAAGAACAACACATGGTGTAATCTTTCTCTAGCTGCACCAATTCATATCATGTATTTATCCTACATACAGCCTCCATCCATCTACTCCATTCTTCCCATAAACAAAAAAACTATATCCAAGGATCATTTCCTGGTTCTAGAAAAAAAACCTTATTGAGGGTTTAAAAAACATTTAAATGATGAATACCTATTATAAAAAACTAGTTTCGTAAAACATGAGGCATTTATGTTATTTAATTGAGTGATGAGATTAATTAAATATTTATAATATGTTAAATAGCCAATAATTTTCATTTGGGATCACATATATAATATAATATTTTGTCAAGACCTAAAAGAAATTAAGGAACCATGAATCTTGACATAAAAAATATTACATAACATTAAATTGTATGATACATGTGATTCATAAATTATATCTCCAAACTGTTATTCTAACAAATTATATGGATGTAACACCCCAAGATTTCATAGTACATTATTTCTTCAAAGTAATGCAATAACTGACAATATATGAAACACAGAGTTCAAGCGCACCACAACTTACCAAACTAGCCGTTCAAAAGAGGTTATTAATAGTATTAATAGAATTTTGAACTTTATATAATCCTTATAATTTTGGAATCCATATAATTAGTTTCTTGGACATAATTTAAGAACAAATTTCTTTCTTTCTCTCATAAAATTATTATTTTTCAAAAAATGAAATTTTACCGCCTTTTAATAGATAACTCTTTTTAAATCCAATATTTAAAACTTTTATATATTCAATTTGACAAAATAAACCTATTCTTTAGAACCAGTACATATGAATTTAGTTTCAATAAATTATTGGTGTTTTTTTGATAACTTTCATATTTTGGTGAATAGTGAAAATGCTATATTTTAACTGAAAACAACTTTTTAATCAAAATAATTTATACTGTTGAATTATACATTTTAATGGTTTGGAAGTATAATTAGTTTATATTTTTACCATTTAATCCAATCATGTTCATTGTAAATAATTTTACTTTGAAATTGAACATAAAAAAGTATCAATCTTTTGTTAGTTATTATTTCTTAAAAACATGCTTTTTGGTTTTGAGAACGAGAATAAATTTTAAAAAAAATATATGAAAATTAAATGCTTTTAATTTGGTAAAATAGACTTAAATTTTGAATTCAGAATATAAAAATTAACTTAGGGTTAAATTTTGGTATTTTTTCTGAAAACATTCAATTTTTTTATGATTATGAAAAATAGTGAGTTATTTATTAAAACCAACTTTTTATTTAAATAATTTTTTATTTTATTTAAATTTATTTTAGGTAAAAATAGATACTTAAAACCTATATAATATCAATATAATTCATTAGAGTCATTTTATAATATGTTTAGATATATAAAAAGTTTATTGAACTTTTTACCGTCTTTTACCCACCTCCTAGGAGCATTTGCAAATTTGCATAAAACATAATTTTACCACTTCCTTGAGTTGAATTTCAAAAATCCAAGAGACATAGTTAATATCAGTAAGTAAAATTTTGTTCAATAAGATCAAAATAATTTTTTGGTGAATAGTAACTTTTTACATTTATTTTCCACGGTTAAAAGTAAATAGGGTAATTAATGGTAAAAATGATATTATTATTACCATAAAACGTGTCATAATTCTATTGGATAAGTGTAATTAGACAATAAAAAACCTTATAAATAAAATATGATCCTTTAGGTCCACATGGATTAGATTAGGACACTTATTATTATTTTATTTTAAGAAGAGTTAAAAGATTTAAAATCAGTGTTTAATAAATAAAACATTTTTAATATTGGGTTTTACATAAGATAAATTGGACTATAAATATTCATTATAAAGATAAAAATATTTCCTACATAATGGTATTTTATTTATATTTTTTAGACATTAAATAATTTAATTATTTATGACACAATGATGATGCAGTAATTACCGTATTAATGAATGATTAAAATAATTGATATTATAAATATCTAAATAAATGTAATTTGAGACCTTTTATGAATTCCACTAATTTTATATGTTAATATTACATATTAGGCTAGTTTTTATGAATTTAGTTCGAAGTAATAATTCTATTATGAATTTAGAAAAAATAAAATACCAAATCGTGTGAAAATTGACATACAAGAGTTTTTAAAACAAATATTCTTTTATTAATTGATATTCTATTCCTAAAAATATAAGGATGGGAACAAGGACTTATATAATGATATTTTCATCATTAATGAACAAATTGAGGTTCGTTTTTAAGTATATATTATTTTTATTAACCATATAATATAAAAATACAAAGAGACATGGAAAATGTCAAACTATTTAACTAAGAGTTAAATATAAAAGATAATGTTAATATAGGGACCCAAAACTGTCTAAAACCTATTGGTTGAGTGGTTTTAGACCACTTACCACCTTATCCTCTATATAATCAATTTTTGAGCCATTATAAACAGAAAATGATTTTATTATAAAATAATATTTCTAACTTTTCCGAAGGTTCCCCTCACCCCTCTTTTAAAAGGGCACTCCCACTTCCCTCTAATTCACACCTACAAAGCCATTTGGCTCAGAAATCCCATTCCCAAATATCCTCCCAACATTCCTCCATTAATCCTAGAGGCAATCCTTTAGTTATAAATCCAACCTAAGGAGTCCTTTTGATCAAATCAAAAGGAAGAACCCAAATAAGAGGTAAATATTTCTCCACCTCTTTCAAGATCCTTTCTTCTTCCACCTCCTCTTTCTTTGTTGTTTCCATTCTCAAATAATAACTCCAGAATATTATATATACTTTGATGTTATTATAAATATGGTACAAACATATTCATTATTCTATCCATCCTTTGAATGACATGTCACCATACGTGCGTACGTAAGGCTTCCTGTCTCCACGTCGTGGTATAATTGTTATTCAATACATTATTACTTGGATGGGTATAATAATGATGTGTAATTGATTTAAATAATAAATATAACATGATAATGATTCTGTATATATTATATACCATCCAATTATGTATTATTTTAATATCAAAAGAATGATAATGTCGCTCGTGCGTACGTACGGATTACCGTCTCCACGAACGCGATGAGATTCATTCCCCATCATATCCATTCAAGACTAATATTCCTTTGATAATTAAAAATAATGTTTAAATACATGATATAATTCTGGATATGATTAATATACATCCCATCCATTGAAAATTTGACTCACATAACAAAGAATATAAAGTAAAACGAATCTTTTAACACCATAAACGACGATAATACTAAGATATTATTAACAAAGAAATGTTAAAAGATCATATATGATATCATATTAATGTATATGATTATTTTATAATTTAATAACAATTATTTCACCATTATACAGGAGGTTAACCTACCCTAGACCAAGGAAAAGTAAAAGGTAAGGGTTAATTTTACAATCTCTTTATTATCCAAGATTGTTTTTACATAAGTATCTACTGGGAAATATTTATTATCCATGTCCATGTTTCATAAAAGGTTTTTCAAAGGGATTCCATTAAGGGACAGTTTTTACTAAAACATAATTTTAAATGTTTTAGATATTTATTCCTCTAAATCATTCTCACTAATTTCCATGTTTTAAAAATGGTTTTTAAGGATTTATCTAAATGGACATGATTTTTTTTTAAATGTCAATTCCTTTAAAAAGTTTCAAAGTGGTATGTGACACTTTGATTCAAAAATTCCTTTAAATGTCTTCCTTTTTAAATTGTGTGACATTTAAATGTTTTCATAAAAAAATTATATTTATCTCAAAGAGTTTTACAAATCATTTTCATCTATGTCAACATCCTTTGATGGATTTTAAACATGTTTGAAGATGATTTATTATGATACAAATATTTCATATTGTATTTATGGTTTTGTGATATGTTTGACTCTAGATGTGTAATTTTTATACCATTCATGGATTATGGATAAAGTATTAACATTTAGTATGATAGTATTAATATGAATGTTTATGTTATTTTTAAACCATTTTATATGTGGAATGCATTGGACTTAGTAAGTGACGGGTGGAGCCTACTATATCTCCTCGATGCATCCGTAGGTCTGATGAGACAAACTAGTGTCTTGGCACAAGGCCTTTAGAAAATCATATTTCTAGTATCTACACAGGGCCTTGACTATGTGGTAATGAATTCTGGAATTATGCATTCTATCATTATGAAAGTGGCTATTGATATTGCATGTGACTATTCAACTAGAAGAATATCCATGTGAGTAAGTAACTGTCATTATTTTGACTTATATTTGCCAATTTAGGATGAATTTTATGTTGAAAAGACTTTTGTTTTAGTTTTATACATTAACTAAAATGTTTATGCTTATTTATGAAAGCTTATGTTATATTGTTATCCTTACTGATCATCTGAGCTCACCCCTTTCTACATTTTATTTTTCTCAGGATGCGAATAAGTATATTATGACTAACCTGTAGGGATAGTCTATGAGATCTTAGTGTTGTCTATAGAAACAATGTTGTTGTAGTTTTCCATTTTATGATGTAATGTAAACTATATGAATGTATATAGTACTTCCATGTATATTAAACTGATAGGTCTTTTGAGACTTGATCTTTTGTGATCATGCCAATGATACGTAATAATGCACTGACTCTGGGCTTCTGAGATTGGGGCATTACTGTTGGTATCAGAGGAAGTTTATTACAAACCTTGGAAACTAGATTTAGATAATCTCTGATTAGAGCACATAGCCCTAATAAAGAATTTGAGGATTAGTATAGAATAACTTCCTAGAATTTTGGTATTGTAGTGATTTTGAGAGTTTTCCAAGAAATACATCCATGTCTGGATACGAGCTGGTAGTGGCGGCTCTGGCACAAATGTACATAGGGGTAAAATCTGAAAACACAACTTTGATCTAGACTCTAAAGGGAACTGGTGCACAACAATGAGCCTTGCTGCACTCTTGATCACATCACTCCCCGGGGATAGGAATATGATAATTCTCATTTTCTTTACAAATAATTATGAAGGATTTACATGTATATACCTTCTAAAAAAATATTTTTATGATTATGGATTATATCCATAAACTGTTCAATTTACATTAGGTATTTTAAAAGTTTATAATTATTCATTACAATTCAAAAACTGAACTAGTGCATGCCATTGTATAGAAATAGCGCCCAGTAGAAGGTATGTGAACTCCATCAATACATATGATCCAAAGAGTAAGAAGGATCATATCTTTCACTATATTAAGACTACATTTAGAAGGGAAATAGTCTCCCATGTATTCTCAACATATGAAGAAATGGTATCATGTGTTAATAAGATAAGTAAGAATTCTCTGATTCCCATGGATTTGAAGGGAAGTAAGAGAAGAAAATGATGGAAGAGAGAAATATGGGTAAAGGGAAGAGGGAAAAGAAGGATTTTTCCATATTGGATAATTGTAGAAAGAATCAACTTGGTAAATGATTAAAGGGAATGTGATTTTGTTATAAGTGTGGAGAAAAAGGACACCAAGTATGTGATTGCAAGGGTTAGAAAAAAGATTCAAATGTACAATGCTTCATTTGAAAAGAGTTTGGAAACTACGTGAATCAATGTCCAAATCATCAGAGTATACCCTAAATGATACTGTTGGATAATAATAAAGTAATGATATTATCGAAGATGAAGAGGAATGATTATATTTCTTATGTTGTTATTAAAGTATTGTGTCATTTGAGTATTGTATTAATGATGTACATGTTATAAGAATTATAGAGTATATAAGGATTGTACTACAATACTATTTCATTAAAGACTTTAGATTGTGTGGAACCAAGAAAAGTGACTCAATAGCAAGTTAATTTTTTTTGGAAAATATACGGTTGAGAGAAAGATAAACCATAATATGGTTCTGATACTGACGTAGTGATTTTAGAATAACACATGATTGATTTGGATAAATTATATTGGATATTCTTGACAACCTTCAAACCTATTAATTATTTGTATATTCCAAAATTGTTGGAGTTTATAACATTTTTAGATAGAAGAATTATATCCAGTATTCTATAAGAAATAAGGGAGCATTAATATAGTCAATAAGGTTTTATGGTAATTCAATACGTTGCAGTGTTTTAAAAGAATACATGATGAAGGTGTTCACATGTTATTACGTGGAAAAAAGGATCTTCATTGTGTTTACCTTCCTTATAAATTTTGTACTGTGAGTTTGGACAGAAGTATTTTGGATTAGTCTTGTTTGAGATTATTTTTGGATTGCCATAAAAAGGACATCCCGGAGGCCGGGCGACAACCCTTTGCGTCTATCAAGGCCGCGAGACTTGAATCCACAACCGAAGGGTGACAAGGGTGTATCACCTACCACTGGCCCCCGTGATGTCCTGGATTGAATAATGTGTTTTTTTAAAAGGTCTCGTAGATGAATTAAAAATTCATTTTTTTGGAACCCTATACAAATATGATAAAGAGAATATTTTTTATGTTATATTATCTTTTAGATTGAAATTTGAGTTTGTGGTAGAAATTATTTAAAGGATGGAACTATACTTTTCAAGTATATAAAGTTTTTACTTTCTCCTCTTATTCTATGAAAAATTAATTCTTAAAATTTAGGTAAGGGATATTATAACTAAAAATGTATTATCCTAATACCTTATGTTTTTTTGAATGGATGATATTTTAAATCATCATAGATTGATGGCTTTGACACCCTCAATTATACAATTGTTTGTGACTTATGACCTCAATCACTCCCTATAAATATTTACTTTTTTCCTCCAATTATGTGTCTCTAATTTCCACCAATGTTCTCCTAATCAAGATCATAATTTTGGGGTGACTTTTTCATTCCCCATTTCTTCTTATTAAGACTAAATTTTATTAACCCAATTTTAGATGTGGGTTTTCCAATGAAGGTAATTTCTATTTTCTATATTTTATTTTAGAAAAACAATTTCAAGTTGTGAGGATGAAGTTTATTGAAGGAGGGAAGAATGTAACACCCCAAGATTTCATAGTACGTTATTTCTTCAAAGTAATGCAATAACTTGCACTATATGCAACACTGAGTTCAAGTGCACCACGACTAACCAAACTGGCCGTTCAAAAATAGTTATGAATAGTATTAACTGAATTTTGAACTTCTTATAATCCTTATAATTTTAGAATCTATATTATGAGTTTCTTAGACATAATGTAAGAACAAATTCTTTTTTTTCTCATAAAAGAATTATTTTTCAAAAAATGCAATTTTACCGCCTTTTAATAGTGAACCCTTTTTAAATCCAACATTTGAAACTTTTATATATTCAAATTGACAAAATTAACTTCTTATTTAGAATCAGGACATAAGAATTTAGTTTCAATAAATTTTTTGTGTTTTTCTAATAACTTTCATATTTGGGTGAATAGAGAAAAATGCTATATATTAACTGAAAACAAATTTTTTAATCGAAATAATTTATAGTGTTGAATTATATATTTTAATGGTTTGGAAGTATAATTATATTATATTTTTACTATTTAATCCAATTATAGTCATTGTAAAAAATTTCACTTTGAAATTGAACATAAACAGGCATCAATCTTTTGATAGTTATTATTTATTAAAAGCACACTTTTTGGTTTTGACAACATGAATTAATTTTAAATTAATAAATGAAAATTATATGATTTTAATTTGGTAAAATAGAATTTTTTTTGAATTCATAATATCAAAATTAGCTTAGGGTGAAATTTTGGTATTTTTTATGAAAACTAACAATTTTTTATGAATATGAAAAATGCTGAGTTATTGGTTAAAACCAAATTTTTATTTAAATAATTTTTTTATTTTATTTATATTTATTTTAGGCCAAAATAGATTCATAATACCTATATAATTTCAATATTATTCATTATAGTCATTTTATAATAAGTTTAGATATATAAAAATGTTATTGCACTTTTTACCGTCTTTTACCCACCGCCAAGGAACATTTTCAAATTTGCATAAAACATAATTTTACAGCTTTGGTGAATTGAATTTCAAAAATCCAAGAGAAACAGTTAATATTAGTTAATAAAATGTGGTTCAATAAGATGAAAATATTTTTTGGTGAATGGTAACTTTTTAATTTTATTTACCACAGTAAAAAGTAAATAGGGTAATTAAGGGTAAAATAATAATATTATTACCCTAACACATGTCCTAATTCTATTGGATAAGAGTAATTCATCCATAAACAACCTTAGGAATAAAATATGAACCTTTAGGTCCACATGGATTAGATTAGGACACTTATTATTATTTTATTTAAAGAAGAGTTAAAAGAGTTAAAATCAAAGTTTAATAAATAAAACATTTTTAATATAACTTTATACATAAGATAAATTCGAAAATAAATATTCATTAGAAAGATAAAAATATTTCATACATAATTGTATTTTATTTATATTTTTGAGACTTTATATAATTTAATTTATTTATGACACAATGGTGATGCAGTAATTACTGTATTAATTAAAGATTAGAAAAATTGATATTATAAATATCTAAATAAATATAATTTGAGACTTTTTAGGAATTCCACTGATTTTATAGATTAATAAGACATATTAGGGTTGGTTAGATGAATTTTTTTCGAAGTAATAATTATGTTATCAATTTAGAAAAAACAAAATACCAAATAGTGTGAAAGATGACATAAAAGAGTTTTAAAACAAATATTATATTATTAATTGATATTATATTCCTAAAAATATAAGGATCGGAAAAAGGACATATATAATTATAGGTACATCATTAATGAACCACTTTTGGTTCTCTTGGAGGTATATATTATGTTTATTAACCACATAATATAAAAATACAAAGAGACATGGTAAATGTCAAAATTTTTAACTAAGAGTTAAATCTAAAGGATAAAGTTAATATAGTGGACCAAACCTGTCTAAAACCTATTCGTTAAGTGGTTTTAGACCCATACCCACCTTATCCTTTAAATAATCCATTTTGGATCCATTATAAACCAAAAATTATTTTATTATAAAATTATATTTCTTTCTTTTCCTAAGGTGCCCCTCACCCCTCTTATAAAAGGGAACTCCCCTTCTCTCTAATTCACACCTTCAAAGCCATTTGGATCAGCCAAACCCTTCCAAAATATCCTCCAAAAATTCTTCCATTCATCTTATAGGCATTCTTTTTGTCTTTAATCCAACCTAAAGCGTCTTTTTGATCAAATCAAAAGGAAGAACACGAAGAAGAGGTAAATATTTCTTCACCTCTTTCCAGTTCCTTTCTTCTTCCACTTCCTCTTTTTTTTTTATAAAATAATTACTCTAGTATATTCTATATACTGTTATGTTATTTTAAATATGGTACAAGAATATTAATTATTTTATCCATCATTTGAATGACACGTCTCCATATGTGCGTATGTATGGCTTACCGTCTCCACGTCGTGGTAAAATTGTTATTCAATACATTATTATTTGGATGGGTATAATAATGATGTGTAATTATTGTAAATAATAAATATAACATGAAAATGATTCTGTACATATGATATATCACCCAATTATATTTTATATTAATATAAAAAGAATTATGTTATCGCTCGTGCATACGTACGGATTACCGTCTCCACAAACGCGATGAGATTCATTCCCCATCGTATCCATTCAAGACTAATTTTCATTTTATAGTTAAAAATAATGTTTAAAGACTTGATATCATTCTGTATATGAATAAGATACATACCATCCATAACAAATAAGACTCAGATAACAAATAATATAAATGAAAAAGAATCTATTATCACCAGAAATGACGATAATACTAAGATATTATTGACAATGCAATGTTAAAAGATCATATATGATATCATATTAATGTATATTAATCTTGTATAATTTAATAACAATTATTTCAGCATTATACAGGATGTTAACCTATCATTGACCAAGAAAAATTACATGGTAAGGGTTAATTTCACAATCTCTTTATTATCCGAGGTTGTTTTTACGTAAGTATCTACTGGGACATATTTATTATCCATGTCCATGTTTCATGAAAGAGTTTTCAAAGGGATTATTTTAAGAGACTATTTTTACTAAAACATAATTTTAAATGTTTTGAATATTTATTCCTCTAAATAATTCTCATTAATTTCTATGTTTTAAAAATGGTTTTTAAGGATTTATCTATATAGACATGAATGTTTTTAAAATGTTAATTCATTTCAAAAGTTTCGAAGTGGTATGGAAACTTTGATTCAAAAATGCCTTTAAATGTCTTCCTTTTTAAATTGTGTAAATTTTAAATGTTTTCCTGAAAAAGGGATATTTCTCTCAAAGAGTTTTACAAATCATTTTCATCTATGTCAACATCCATTGATGTATTTTAAACTTGTTTGAAGATGATTTATTAAGATACAAATCTTTCATATTGTATTGAAGGTTTTGTGATATGTTTGACTGTGGATGTTTAATTTTTTTACCATTCATGGTTTATGGATAAAGTATTGACATTTTGTATGCTGGTTTTAATACGAATGTTTATATTGTGTTTAAACCTTTTTATATTAGGAATGCATTGGACTAAGTAAGTGACGGGTGGAGCCCGCTATAGATCCTCGATGCATCGGTAGGTCTAATGAGACAAACTAGTGTCTAGGAACAAGGCCTTGACAAAATATTATTTGTAGTCTTGGCCCAAGGCCTTGACTATGTGGTTATAAAGTCTAGAATTAAGCATTCCATCATTATGAAAGTGTCTGTTGATATTTCATGGGACTATTTGACAAGTAGAATATCCATGTGAGTAAGAAAATTGAATTATTTTGACTTATATTTTCCATATTATGATGAAATTTGTGTTGAAAAGGATTTTGTTTTAGTTTTATACATTCCCTTAAATGATTATTCTTATTTATGAAAGCTTCTGCTATATTGTTGTCCTTACTGAGAATCTGAGCTCACCCCTTTCTATTTTTTATTTTTCTCAGGATGCGAAGAAGTATATTATGACTGACCTACAGGGATAGTCTATGGGATCTAAGTGTTGTCTATGGAAACAATGTGGTTGTTGTTTTCCATTTTATGATGTAATGTAAACCTTATGAATGTATCTAGTACTTCCAAGGCTTCTAAACTAATCGGTCTCTCGAGACATGATCTTTTTTTATCATGCCAATGATACGTAATGATGCATCGACTCTGGGATTCTGGGTTCGGGGTGTTATAAGGGAGGTAAATTTAATTTCAAACAAGAATGAACTATTTTATTCCCCATGGATTGTTCTTTTCATCTTCTATTAATCATAATGGTATCATAAATCATTTTATTCTTCATTAATAGCATATGAAGTTATATATTAATAATCTTAAGAACATTAGAACGTGTGTGGTTGATTTTGAGGGATTTTATATTCAATATCTTGATTTATAATGATCTGATATCAATTTAAGAATTTTATGATGTAACTATGAATAAATGGTAAATTTCATATATTTTTTATCAACAAAATGATTCTATGTGCATGGGAAAGGGTGAACATCAATTTTAGTATTATGAAACTAAATAATGATATAGATCCAGATTTCAAAATTTAAATTACATGTTGAAAAAATAATTGTACTATTCTATAGTTTTATTAATTTTTATATAGGGGAGGTGGGTAAAAAAACACACCCATTATAATATATATATATATATATATTGTGTGTGTGTGTGTGTTATTTGAGTGGTACTAATCAACAACCACACTCATTGTCTTCATAATATTATTTGGAACGAGTGAGATAATTTTATTTTAATACTAACTCAAAACCATGTTTCCCCACATGGACAATAGTTCAAACCAACTATGATATGAATTTCTAGACAGTAAACAATGTTACATGACCTTAATTTCCACATAGTTTATTATAAAAAATAAAAAAAATCCATGATAACATCTAATAATTTCGCAAAATTATATGTAATTTATTCATTGTATTTTAAAAACCATGGGATATACCTTCTGAGAATTAATTTTTTTTATTCTTAATTTAACTTTAAATAAACATTATAATAGTTATAGAATAAAAAAACATAATGATGTTTCCAATCAAAGCCACAGGGGGGAGTTTCCCCATTTGGGTATTGGAATCCTCAAACACCAAAAGAATTGATTTTATTTTACTCAATAATGAAAAAATTAATATTTATTATTTATTATGAAATGTAGATATAAAACATGAGTAAAACCAATATTTTATATGTCATGGTGAATAATTTGGTTATTATATTGTTTGAATATGTTTTTTTTATTAATTAATTAATAAATAAATATTTTATTATATTTCCTTCATCCAACTCTTTTTATAAAAGTACGAGTGTCTGAGTTACAATATTTATATTATTAAGTGGGATCCCAAATCATGAGTTTCCTCTCACCTGTATGTGGGACCACAATGTAATAAATGGAATATGTAATTGTCTATTAAATTTATTAGAAAAAAAAATTATAGAACAAATCATATGTATATACATAGAAGAATGAGAAAAATAAAACTCAAACAGGTGCATGCTATAAAGAGTTACCTGAATTTTATCATTGACCCATCAGAAGCTTGACAGAACACCCATCATCAAATAACTCATGATGGTGTCACTTATTTATGCTTTTTTCATTGTTAATTATTATGTTAATGAATGGTTGAACACGATAACATAATATATTTAAAATAATGAAAAGATATAAATGGATTAGTTGATGATGAATATTTTATATTTTATGCATCATTAATCTTATGAAGGTGATCACATTGATTCAGTGTAACATACAAGTTAAATAAAATCAAATAACATTAATAATTTAAATAATGATAAAAGATATTTCACTAAAATATAATTACACTAACACCATCTGTCATTTCATTAATGGTGGAAAAATAGATGTGGTGTTAACTAAGATTTTTTTATAGAACATCCATATATTAGAGATTTTAAATTTGAGTCACTTGTTAACTTAAATAATGGTGACATTAAAGATGTATACATACAAAAATTAATAATATTATAAATAAAATGTTGAGGAAAACCAAGTGTGGATGGTGTTCTGTGTATATTTTCATTACCTACCAGAGAGATATATATAGTGAGTACAAACATAAAGTAGTTGTAGCGCTTTTCATCCTTCAAATATTCAAAATAAATTGAGTTAATATACTTGGTAAATATTCCATGAATTGAGTAGCGGCATTGGATTATTCTTATCGAATAAATATCTTTCAAATTAATTTAAAATAATTTGAATGTCTCCTCTAATAATATATTCATTAGAATAGAATTGTTAAACACTTTTAAATATCTTTTTAAATCCATTAAAACTTCATTTTAATATATACAAAACAGTTCCTGAAAAGTATCAGTATAATAAATAATGAAATTGAAATCACATCATTCAAAGGGAGTAATATATTCCATTTAAAATATTAAATATTTTTTTCATTTAATAAGATCATTTTAATTGGCCATATTATAGCCTTAAAACAACATTTACATCTATCAAGACCATTTTAGAAATCACCAAAAAATTCATCTTAGCATTATGCTTAACAACATTGGATTTAATCCATACATTACAATTACCAATGTAGGGTTTCATCCTTACATTACGCTTACCAACATAGGGTTTCATCCTAACATTAATTTTACCAATGTTGGGTACAAAAATCTCTAAAAATGTAGACATATTATCATCTAAATTCGCTAAATATTTTGATCCCTATAACTATATATTCAGCATTCATCCTACAATAATTATTTTTAGTAAATCTCATGATATTTTTAACAGATCATTATATGAATAAATTTGATTTCTACAGCTCTTGATATCATCTATAAATAGAAGTAACAAAATTCTTGAAAAATTCACCTTGAATTAGTGATCTAGAACTTCTGATAATTTATTGACCTTCATAACAAATTTTTTAGCCTCCAATGTGAACTGCAAAAATAATGATAAACTTATTGTCTTTCCATCGCCACTAGTTTCTAGTGATTATGATATATATAAGAGTTCTAGTAAAATAAATATCATAGAATTTCAAATCTGTTCAATGTCGAGTTTCTAAACGCTTCAACAGCTTTAATTATTTTTTAGTGTATCAAGACATCCTTTTTTTGACTTCATCATAAACTAATTATGTTTATTTAAATCACTAATCTATCCGATAGTATAATTATCACAATAATCCATTAAATTTATCATGAGATATCAGAATAATTATTAAGTGAAATTATTCTAAAAACATCAATGTTACTTGAACTGATTTAAACTACTTCACTAAAATTTTGCACCATCAAAACAACTAAATTGCCTTTTAACATTAACAGATGAAATTAAAATACATTTCTCATCTTTTAAATGGAATATAAACTATATGAATCCAATAATTATTTATTTATATATAAAATAAATAATATTACTTATTGAATCTGAAATACATAACAAATGTTTTACAAAAAAATAATAAAGGGTTAAAGTAATTATAAAAACTAAATCAAGGTGGTAATGATAATTATCCACTCAATTCTCTGCCCTTTTTAATAATTAAAAAATCTTAACACTCTACCAATTGTTTCTACCCCTTTTTTAAGGATCGAAAAATTGAGTTATTATTTATATTAAATAATAAAATATATTTACCCTATTTTAGGAATTTGAAATTTAAGTAATATCATGAAAAATATATAAAATATAAAAAAAATTGTTTTCATTTTTTAAAATATATATAATTTTATTTTTTATAGAAAATATGTAAACCATATTTTGAATAAATGTAGTAATATAAATTCCCCTAAATTCATGCTTCATTCAAAATGATGAAATTATATAATTAAGGTTCCATGAAAACATATAAAATGAATAATATGGGTTTTTGATGAATATCTTAAACCTTAAAAATCATTATATAATTATAAAACAATTAAATAAATGATAAATATTTAAAATAACCCTCAATAGAAAAAGGAATAAATATTTATGATATTCAAAAAACCCAAATAAAATATTTTCAAGGAATTTAAATAAAATATTTTCAAAAAAGTAAAAATTAATGATTTTCAGTGAATTTATTTATTATATTTTCAATGGATTTTTATTTGGATTTTCAACATATTTAATTAAAATTTGTTAAAATAATTTAATATAAATTTGACATATGTCACAAATGATAAAATCATTTTAATATAATAATAGAAAAATATATCACATACAGTAATAGATTAATTTGACACATTCAATTAATTAGAATAGTCAAACATTAAACAAATTCTTATATGAAGGATAATCATTTATATATAATATTTAGAGTACAGTTGATGGTTATTAGTTAATAAAATAGATCAAAAAACTAATTAATTTGATTAAAAAATCAAGTGGAAAAATATTTAACTGAGTAAGAATAATAATAATTAAATATAGTGGAATTAATGACAAATCATTAAAAAAATTATCCCCCTATATAAAATATTTAGTGAATATAAATTTAATATTATAATTAAAAAAATATTTCCTAAATTAAATATTCCATCACTAATGAAATTTACATTTAAAATAATGATAAATATATATATAATAAATTTCAATATTTTATCCACTAAATTATGTAATAATGAATTCTAGTGGATCATTAATATAAAATATCAAATTGAAGTTCCTTTTGGTACACCAATGCTTTTGGGTCCGACAGTGTAGCAAAAAAAGTTTTAGGTAATCAAATAGTTTATTCTAATAAAAAAATTTATAATTGAAGGTAGATAATACTTTTGACAAATGAAGATGATTGACAACACTAAATTGAAGTTTTCTAAAATAAAAATTCAATAGAATATTGTTTGTTAATACCTCAATAAAAACATTTAATAGTGCACATAGTTTTTTTGTTAGAAACAAGATAAAAATATTTCTTATATAGGTTTTTAATTTTCTATATAACTACCCATATCAAGTTTTCCTTTGTGAATTTTATGTTTACCAAGAATTTGGCTCAAATAATTTTCTCTCTTAAGGAGAGAAATTGATTCTTTTTTTATTGTCAACAGCATCAAATAATTCTATAATTTTGGTTCCGTGTAGATCATAATAAATTTTGGAATAATTAGATACTAAATAATAAATTTTCTTTGATAAAAATTCATTATAATTTGAAATAGAATCATAATATTTTCTATTCTTTCAATGCTAACTCTTATTGATTCCAATTTTTTCACAGAAAAAATAATATTTATAACATTCATCATGAGAAAATTTTTTAGAATAGGAAATTTTAGAGTATGATTATTTTACCTCCTCAGTGTGATCCATTAGAATTACATTTACCTTTTGATTTTATAGCTCACCATCTGAGTTTTTAGTAGACTCAGCACATGAACCCGAATGGATAAAATCAGAAAATTCATCCATTGAAACATTGAGTGAATCATTTTGAATTCTGATAAAAATATGATTTTCAATTTCTTATTACATATCAGCTTCACACATCTCAAGTAACTCCTTCAATTACAAATTTCTATTATCAAATTTTATTTCCTAAAGCATCATCGTCATTATTAACTTCTATCAATTTATCTGTTCCTTCACAAGAAACTGTTATTGTATACCACATCTCATAGGCAGTTGCACATTTTGAAATTTTATTAAATTAACAAGGACCTAGAAAAAACATATAATTACATTCACGGATTTTGAATTAACACCATATTCATCTTCCTTTATGTCATAAAACTTTTCTGATACAATAGGTATTTAATTAGATTTGATATTCTTAATTTTATTTTTAAAAATCAATATTCTTCAAATAGATATTTGTGAGAGCTTCCGCGAATCCATAATTACCACCATTAAAATAAGGATCATGGTTTTTTGACATACTTTATCTATGATCTACTATTGATATTTTCTTTCATTTGAATATTTAACCCAGGATTGTTAGAGACAAATGAAATCTTTAATATTACAAAAGAGTCTAATATTTTCTATTACATGTTATGTATCAGATAGAAATAAAATAATATTCAAGGATTTACAAAAATTGAAAAATTGAAATAGTGAACTTCCTCTGATACATCATTTTGGTATCGAGTAGAAAAATATTTCCAAAATTTGAAATATCTCTAATAGTTTCTAGGATTTGATAACAATTGTTAGGTTGAGATGGATATTAAGAAGATAGAATAGGGGATGAATTGTTTCCTTTTAAAAAATTTGACAAAAGTAAAACATCCCTTTAGAAATTAAGAGATCTTTTACATTACTCTAAACACGTGTTGAGTATAAAAAATAAATAAAGAAAATGAACACAATTATGTATAGTGGTTCATGGAAAAAATGCCCCAATTCTACTAAACCAATTCTTCAGTCTCGGACCTTGGTGATTTTCACTATTTGGTTCTCTTATCTGGAGAACTCTACAACTAAGTACAAGAAGATAAAACCTTGCACAGATTTTACATGGACATCTAGTTCTTTTATAGGGAACCAAAATATCCATAGATTAGTCCAAGAAGATAACACTCCATATATTGTATCAATTTTCATCCATTAGATTTTAAAAATTATATTAATTCAATAGCCTTCAAAAATATTTAAATATTAGCATAAAAATGTTGGCTTCTTCCTATAAAATAAATATCTAATAAATGAATTCAAAATAATTTTAATTTCTCCCTGAATAATATCTCCATAATAATACCATCAACATAAGATTTAAATAATTCATTTAAATCTATTCAAACATATTTAAATATATTAGAAACAATTCTTGAAAACTAGTAACATAATAAATTATGAATATTTGAGGTCAAATATTCAAAATAGAGTCATAATATCACTTAAAATTTGTAATGATTTGATCTATTGAATATAATCTTTTTAATCGTCAATATATATGGTTTAAAAATATATTTACCTCCATTGAGAGGATTATATAAATAAAAGAAAAGATATATACAGAAAGAACTATTGTTGAATAGTAAAACATAGGGTTCCAACATGTAATGAAAAAATTCTAAATGTCGGGTTGACAATTTATGGTTTATTAGAAATTTAGTGTTAATATACCATACGAGTTATCCAAAACATAGGGTGTCATCCTTATGTTACACTTTCCAATCTAGCTTTTTAAACTTATGTTATTCTTACTAATGTATCTTTTCATCCTTTCATTATGCTTAACAACATAACGATTCATCCTTATCTTATGCTTCCCAAGGTAGGGTTTAATATTTATTTTATGATTACACATCTAGGGTACAAAACTCAATGAAAAAGTGAACATATTAGCATCAATCTTCAATGAGTATTTTTAGCCCTTTAACATCAGATTAAGCCGTCATTATTAAATAAATATTTTTATTAAATCTCATTATCTTTCTAATAGCTCATGAAATGAATCAATTTGACTTATACATCTCCAAATATCCTTGAAAATAGAAGTAATAACATTATGAAAAACTACAGCTAGAAACAATGTTCCAGAACATCCGATAATTTATTGACCTTAAAATTAATTTTTTAGACTTTAATTTAAACTGATTAAATCAATATAAATTTATTTTATTTTTATATTCCCTCGTTTCAAGCAATTATGTTATCTTTAGGGCATGTAGTCAAATAAAAATCAAAGATTTTCAACTCTGTTATCAATAGTGTTTTTTAAATTACTTTAAAATATTCTATGATTTTTAGAGTATCAAAACATTTTTTTGATACTTATTCATAAACTAATTAATTTAATATGAATATCTTATCTATCCAATGGTATAATTATTTCATGAATTTATTCAATTTATCTTGAGATATCATCATAATTTTTAGGTCACATTAAACTGAAAATAAGAATGTCATTTGAACTAATTATAACTGCTTCAGTGAATTTTTGTACTATTAAGATAACGAGAATTTATTTTTACATTGACAAACGAAATGAATATGATATTATTATATTTTTAATGAAATAAATTCCATATGAATCTGATTACTATTTATTAAAATATAAAATAAATATTTTGACATACTAAATATGAAACACGTAACAAATTTATTAGAAAACAATGAATGATTGGTTGAAGTAATTATCAAACCTAAATAAATATGATAATTACAAGGATACACTTAAAATTAGGATGAATTGTTATATTATAATCAATAATATGAATATTTCAAATCCAATGGTTGGTATTTATTCCATCAACCATTTATTTTTTATTTTATAAGTGAACCACTTTTTTGGATGAGTGTGAACATGAATAAGACAACAAATAAAAGAAAAAAACCATGTTGGTCGATATACTATATAAATAATATTAAATAAATGTATCCTTTAAACCATAAAATGTTCCCCATTCAATGATACAAGAGAAGGCCCTATTAAACCATCATACCATAAAATGTAAAAAAAATAAAAAATGCCCTCACCTCCCAATTGAAATGACTTATGAACTGATCCATCATAAAAAAAATTAAAATTTCATGGATAATATCATCACTATAACACTTTGATGTAATTTGTCTTCGATTTTAAATAAATTACCATCATGGACAAATATCATTATATAAATCTCAATTACAAGATCTAATGATAGCGCACCATTACCCAATCAAGAACCATGGATCCTGAATGTGAGATTCAAAAATCCACACCACAATATGGATAAAATTATAAAATGTATTTCCACTAGAGATATAGGAATTGTTTCTCACATGAACCCAAAATATACAACAGATGATGTCTTCAAAAAGATAATGGACTGAATAATTTCCACTCAACGGAAAAAACCCTCACTTAAAAACAATTAAAATGACTAATAAGTATTGTTGAAATGAAGAATATGGATCCTTGAAGAGTAAATATTTGTAAATAGGTAATAATAAAAATAAATCTAAATAACATGACAAGAATAACTGAACCTAAATAATAGAAAACACTAAAAACAAATGATATGGTAAAAAAATTAAAAAATGAATAAACTATTGCTAAAAACCCCATGCCACAATGATTTTGTAAGGATCACTTTATGATATTCCAACACTGAGGGGGTGGGGAGAATTATTTTTGGAATGAAATTTATTCAAATATTAATTTTTTCCATGTTTAATTTGTCACTTATATACTGAATGGATATCTCATTTTGATTATGACACATTTGGTTGATATGTATTTTAATATAAAAATAAAATAACGGATACCAAAATTTTATTAAATGGTTTACCTCCTTGTGTTTTACTACATCCCTATTTTTATGTTTGTATTATCCCATAGTGGCACAACGTCCTTATTATTATTAAATGAGAATGAGTAAGGGTTTGACCTTGAACTAATTATTTAATAACTTACCATATACCAATCAAGCGAGGTATGTTCAGCCATTTTTAAAGGATAATGGGTCTGTACTTCCTTGATGTATGATTAACTATCATAGCTTGAATCCTCCATGGATTATATAGATGTAACTGCTTTCTACATTTTAGAAATCAGAAAGGATATCTCAATATCATCATTAAAATTATATGTAAGTCTCAATATATTCATAGTAATCATAGTGATTACCTAATATATTCATAGAAAACCTAGTATTATCCTACTATTTTTTATACATCTAAATCCTAGAGAGGTTGTATGATGGACTCCTGAAAACATTGTATTCTCTGTGATCAATTAATTTATACCATACACTCTAACAGCCTAGAATTTTATCAATGGAAATTCACTTATTTAAAATATGACATAATTTATATAAACTTACATAGAGAATATAATAGAAACATTATAAAATAATAATGAATGATATAAATGGTATTTCTAGAAATTAATGAACCAATACTAATAGAATATTTACATAACCATTAGAATTGTAATATGACACTTAGGAATAGAAATTTGGCCAATTGAATAGTAACCTCACATATTAAAATATAAATAAACCTTTTTAAAATTATAAATGATAATATGGTATATTTATATGTTCTAAAATGTAAATAAGTGTTTTAAAATGATAAATGAAGTGTTGGTATTTTTTGAAACATTAATGTATATATAAAACTTGATAATTAATATAATGATTTAAAAGATAATATATATTCATAAAATATATTCATAAATGAAAATTTTGTTTTAATATGATTATAATATAATTATATTGGACCTTACCTACTTTTCAATGGGTTATAAAATCATTTATAATGTTAATGTTTCTATTTTTCCAAAAAATATGGATTATATTTAAAAATTAAATTTAGTATATTTATAATATTATTTTCATAAAATGGATTCCATTTTCGAATTCTATGTGTCTAAAAATATTTATGGTCAATTTTTTTGGTATTTTTCTATAATAACTGAATATTTTTTGAATAGTGAAATACAATAATTTATTGTGTAAGCTAAATACAAGATATTTTTTACATTATTGAGGTAAGGAAGATGTAATCACTATTATATAAAACTCACATTCTCTACATAATATATTTAATAACATTGATCAATATTAGTTTCTATCCTGGTCCAAAATAATATAATAATGAATATAATAAAAAAACACTCTTCTCCTCCACTTTTAATACTACCCCTCACCACCTCTTCTCCTCACACCGTCCAAGAATTGGATTTTCATTCCTAATTATGAACCAATAAGATTCCTAATAATATTTCCCTATTCTATGATCCTTTATTCTAAACAAAATATCAAACCCTAATACTTTAGTAGGTTCTCAAGGAGAATAAGTTCAAGAGGTAAAATCCTCTTTCGTTTTCTTTTAATCTCTTTTCAATTTCTTTCCTTTTCATATCATTACATCACCTAAAATATCCCAGAGATACATGATAACGCTTGTATCCTGCATATACTATAATTTTATTATGTTAATGGTATATCCACCACATATTATCATGTATTCCCCATTAGTTCTAAAATGAAAACATCATCAGTTAGGTGTTAATTCATCCCCTCCGTGGACGTTGATTTTTCATTTTCTAATTGCGCCTTCAATGCTGAACATAAAACCATTACTATGGTTAAAAAATATTAAACTAAATGTATTATGGCCTATTTAATTTTTTTGAACCTTTATATATACATAATATGAATTAATAAAACAAAACTAGTTTGTGGTGATAGAAAACTCTCACATAGTCTAAACTGTAATCATTATCCTTATATCTAATTAATCATACTCACATCTAAAAAATGATATATAAGAAAATTTATTATTTATTTAAGCTTATTAGAAACATATAATTTCAAAATTTTAATCCTATTATCAATTTACATAATATTCCTTACACATATACAAGTGAACCGATCATTAAAACCAAGGAAACAAACCCTCCCGAACAATGGAATTGTATCTTATAACTAATCAATAATTTAATAAATGAATTAAATAATAATATAATTTATAATATATATATATATATTAACAGTTATTAATTAATTAATTAATTCAATTAATTTGATTATCTAGTACATTAATATCAAGAGTAGAACAATTTTGAACATAAGGTAAGGAAATCTCTTCGAACATTCAAATTTTCTTCCAGGTTCTGCTTTATCTCTCTTTACCTCGATGAAATTATTAATTATTCATTTGTAATCCTTGTAATTTTTTTTTTATATTGTGTAAAATATTTACCAATATTAATTATCTTTTATTTTATAGGGAAATACAAGTCTTTATATGTATCTCTTCTTAATTCCTCCCGATATGCAAGCCCTAGTAAAGGGAACTTTCCAATTTCTTACATATTTTCATGTACACTCCATAATATATTTTAGTAAACATTTATTTTTATAAAATCAATAAATTTTTCATGAAAATATGTCTTATTTAATTTATGGTTTTATACAGGTAATTATTCTTTTTCCACTTTAAATACTCTTTAATATTTACCCTTAAACTGCAATAGATAATCTCATTTATAAAGTTTATAAAACACTTTTTTTAATTTTTTTCACATCAGTTGGACATAATTTATCCCAATATATTCCTATATTATCTTATTAATGTCAATGTATTATTTAAATCCAATCATTCATATACACTTTTATGATATGCTAATTTTTTATGCCCTATGACACGATTATGATACCCCATTTTTATATGGGTAACCCCCGTGTTCATTCATTATGGGTGATACTTTCTGTGGAACACATATTAATGAAAAATTTATGATGGTTGTTCCTATATATTTCTCCAAATCATTAGGGAATGTTTATTTTCATATTATTTAATGTGCAATGGTTTTGGCAGTTATCCTTGACTCATGCTCCTCCCTGTGCACTGGTCTTGGTAGTTATCCTTGACTCAATCTCCTCCATATGAAATGTTTTTGGATGTTAAACCTAACTGATGCTAGTATCATATTGAATATTTCTACCATATACTTATGATTTCATGATTTCGTGATCCCATATTCTATATGTTATTCTGCCTTATGTTTATTCATGTTTCATTCCTTTTTTATGTCATCATGTTATGCCATATAACCCATGAACTATGCTTTATTGAAATTTTATCTCCATTACTAGGATTTTTGACTCATCCCTTTATTCATGTATTCCTTAGGTTATCCTATGCAGATATAAGGTCTCAAATTATATTTAGAAATAATTATTATGATTAAATAAAATATTCTTTTATTTTAAATTTATGCTTTCAGATTATGCACCTAGTCTTCCAAAGACACAAGAATTTATGATCCTTGGATTGTATATGATGTCTAGTTATAATTAATATTGTTTAAAAATATGTTTAAAAGTCTAGGTCAATTATAGTTGTTATCATTTCATGATCTAATATTTTTTGAGTTTATGATGAGACAACCTTTGTAAGAACCATAAGTATAATTCTATCACCATTAACACCTAGATTGAAACATATGGAATCACAAGTTAGGATTTAATTTTTATTTTATATTTTATCATTGTATGTTTAAAGTTTAATTTTTATAATTATTAGCTATGTATTCATGTACCCTAATTATACACTACATTTCTTGGTTATTGTTTATATATAGGAGAACACAAGACAAAAAACAATGTGTAAAGAAATGTGACAATTTCTCTTATGAAATTCCAGATATGATGGGAATGGGCTCTAAAAATCATAGAAGTACTTTCTCAACTACTTCAACATATGAATAATAAATTGAATCATATGAAATTAACTCTTCCTACGAAATATTTTGTTTTTGTTGATTCCTTCCTGTAATAAAGGCTACAGAATTTTAGTGGATATTATGATCCCCTTATCATAGAAAAATGGATTAACTCAATTAAGAAGATATTCTCAGTACTAAATTGAAAAAATTATGAGAAAGTTGTAGTGGTTCTTGATCATTTTGATGGGAAGATGATCTGTGGTGGAAACTGATAAATAAAATGATTTCCATGGAAGAAATTTGTTCCATGTAATGGTGATATTTCATGAATATATTTTTCAATAAATATATTCTAATTAGCTCTATGTCTTATGATTGAAAGGGATTTCCTTGGACTAGTGTAAATGGAATACGATTCTATCGCAACATACATGAAAAACATCACACCTCTTGAATGACTCACCTATGTATTTCTCCTGAACATGGAATGAAATGTGGTTATATTATTTAGTGGACTAAATCCATGTCCAAAAAATGTATCAGGGATATGATAATTTGACATTTATTAAAAGATTTTCCATTTTTACCTTATGGTTGAAATTTACATCGGACACTCTCATTGGTCTTGTAGGCCTGGGGTTAAAAGAATAGAAAATGGGGTCTAGTATGAGAGGATCAATAGATAAATTACATGAAGAAAAAAACCCAACATCCCACATTTAAAAATTGTTGGAATAAGAATCCAAGGAAATATCTCAAGGGTACCAGGAAATGGTTCAAATGCATAAGATTAAGGAATATTGATAATTAATACTAAAGGGAAATGAAGAACCCCCCATAATGTGGAATAATAAAGGAAGGAAATGTCAACATTCATCATATACCATAGTGGATCAATTACAACAGTCATGGGAATTATGCGAGCCATTTCCCTAAGCCATGTGTTGTCAGAGGAAATCAACAATAATATACAAGGTAGTAAGGTATTGAGTATTCTATCACTACTAATGAAGAAGAGCCTCAAGAGTGTGTGGTGACAGGTATGATGGTTTTTAATTCAATAATAGTAAAATTAATATTTGATTCTGTATCTGCACATTCTTTCATATCATTCAAGTTTGGTGGAACTATCCCTACACCACCTTAAAATATGGAGTTTGAGTTATTTATGAGAATAGAGAATGGGAAAATTATTTCATCCATAGTACATAACTCTTCCCCAGTAAATTTTTGCAGACTGAACATCTTAGAAATTCATGTAATACTTATTTTGTAAGAGTTTGATGCTACGTTTGGTATGGATTGTATCTATTTATATAAAGACAATATCAACAGCTAGGAAAGGGAAATCACTCTATACATCCCAAGGCATCCTCCAAATATTTACAAGTGTAAAGATGAAGAAGAATTACTTTTAGAATCAATGTATAAATTTTGGATATTATTTCCTTATGATCAAGAATATCTAGCTCAACTGATTGATTAAAAGGAGAGGATCATGCTCGAAAACATATCCATTTTGAGGGACAACATAGATGTGTTACCTGAATAATTTCCTAGTCTTCCTTATGACTGAGAGGTTGAGTTCTTAATAAAACATATTTCAATATCTCTTCATATATAAATGAAACCTTATATAATGGCTATCATTGAGTCAAAATAATTGAAGAAGTTGTTATAAGAGAATCTTTATAAGGGTTTTAGACAAAAAAATGCTTCATTATGGGGTACTCCAGTCCTATTTATCAAGAATTTGGATGGATCAATGTGCCTTTCAATTGATTATCATGAGGTAAAAATATTAATGATAATGAAAATTTTTCCACATCCAGATATTGATGACTAGTTCGATCAACTATGTGTGTCCATGTAATCTCTAAGGTGGAACTTCGATTGGGATATCACAAATTAAATGTGAAGAAAGAATATATTCCCAAAACATCCATTCAAACAAGGTATAGACACTATGATTTCATAGTGATTCCCTTCATACTCACTAATTCCCCATAAATTTTCATGGACGTAATGAATAGATTCTTTGAAGATTACTCTGACAAACTTGTGATATCCTTTATTGATGATATTATGATATACACCACAAGTAAGGAGGAGCATGAGTAGTATTTGAATATTGTTCTAATGATGTTATGAATGGATACACTATATGAAAAGTACAATAATTTTGAGTTATAAATGGAGGAATTACAATTATTAGGGAATGTTATCGCTAGAAAAGGAATATTGGTGGACCCTTACCTAACAAAGGCAATCTAAGATTGTCCCAATCTTGCATCTATAATGGAAAACCATATTTTCCATGTCCAATCTATGTATTACTAAAATAATTTAATATCTTATCATGATTGTATAACCCACTAACCAATATGAATCTTAAGGGAGTAAAGATTATATGGACAAGTGAATGTGAATACTTCTTCAAAGAGTCAAAAAATAGGCTTATCATTGCAATAGTTCTCACACTACTGATAAGTGGGAAACTCATTGCTCTGTATAGTGATAATTTATATATATAATTAGGTTGTGTACTAATGAAAGGTTATAAACTGATAGAATGTGACTCACGAACATTGAAGATACATGAATAGAACTACTCTATGCTTTATCTAGAGCTATATGGGGTGATTTTCGTCTTGAAAAATTTGATGGCACCACCTCTTCAGGGATAAGTGGGACGTATATACTGACTACAAGAGTCTAAAGTACATTTTCACATAGAAGGATCACAACATTTGTCAAATGATATAGTCATATCTAATCATGGGCTATGATTCCTCTATTCACTGTCATCCTGGTAATGAAAATAAGGTATATGACGTTCTTAGCCATAAAGAACATGCTACTCTATCAATGATGTAGTTTGATAATGATACTATATTCTTGAAAATTAAAAGGTTAGATCTGTATAATCATAATTGTAGGGAATACACCATACCTTTTCCAAAATTATTTACCAACCATCTATCCAAAAGAAGACTAGGGAGGCACAAAGGGAAGATCTGGAGTTGCAAAATAAGGTGAAAGAAGTAATGGAAGGGAATATATATTGGTTCTACCTTGATTATGATGGTATAATTTGATTTGGAAAAAGGATTTTTGTTCTTTATTCACCTGTGATAAGGAATGAGTACCTTTATTATGCCCATAGATCAATGTTATGTATCTATCATTAGAGTACTATGATGTACTGTGATATTTGAGAACACTTTTGGTGGTACAATATGAAAACAAAGATTGTGAAGTATATCTCAAGGTGATTAATATGTCCAAAAGTTATATCATTGTTATAGAACTCTAATGGGATGATGAAAATTCTTCCTAAACCCTCATTGGAATGGGAGAATGTCACTGTATATTTTTTCACTATTCCCCCGAAAACATCTTAAGTAAATAATGATATATGGGTTGTTGTGGATTGACTAACCAAGACATAGCACTTTATTTCTATTCAATAATATATATGTCTAGAAAAAAATTCAATGATATATGTAAAATAAGTGGTGAGGTTACCTGGTGTACCACTATTGATCATCATTGATCATGATCCAAGGATCACATCTAAATTTGGGAGAAGTATTCTACATGATTTGAGTACTGAATTGAATTTCATCACTGACTTTCACCCCCAAAATGATGTCCAATCCAAATGGACTTTTCAGAAGCGGGAAAATATGATATGATCTGGCTCAATGGAAATCAAAGGTTGATGGGATCATCATCTTCAATTGGTTGAGTTATCATATAACAAAAACTTCGACTCGATTATTTTGATGCCTCCACATAAATATATATATGGAAATAAATGTAGAAGTCCAATGTATTAGGGTGATGTTGGTGAGTAAAAGCTAAATGGACATGATCATGAGAAGGATATGACAGAGAAGGTTTAATCCATCAAAAAACACATGGAATATGATCAAATTTAGAAAAATATCTATGATGACAACCATCAAAGGGACTTGGTTTTCAATTTTTCTAATAACACCCTTATTCTAATATCTCTATGGAGGAGATTCATGCTATTTGGAACAAAAGCGAAGCTCTAACCAAGGTACATTATCCACTTTGAGATCATGGATCACATAGGATCTGTGTCATATCTATTTTCACTTCCTTCAAATATGGCTCAAGTTTTTTATGTGTTCTATGTATGTCTCTAGAGTAATTACATATAACACTCCTCACAAGTACTAAACCTGAAGGTGGTATACCTGGATAATTCCCTCTCATATGAAGATCACCCAATGATGATCTTGTACCATATAGATAGTGTTCTACACAAAAAGAATACTCACTTTTTCAATGTACTATGGAAGAACCATAAGTATGATAGGAAACATGGGAATCCAAGGAAGTTATAAAGGATAAGTACCCTCTCTTATTTTTACATTAGTTTGTAAAAATAAATTTCTAGGGTGAAATTACATAAGGGGGAAGAATGTAACAACCAAGAATTTTTTCATTGGAAATTACCTTCTTATAATTAGGTCATAAATAATATTAAATCACATGGAGAACATAATACAGACTTTATAAAATAATAACAATTGAAATAAGATGTATTTATATAAATTAATGAACTGATATCGATTCAATAGTAACATGAACATTGGAATATTAATATGACCCTTAGGAATAGTAATGTAGAAAATATAATAGTAACCTCACCAGTGATTTAAAAATAAATTTTGGTATATTATAAATGAAAATATTATATATTTATATCATGTAATAATTAAATAACTATTTTAAAAATGATAAATTAAGTGTTGGTAATTGTGGGAAAAAAAATAGTATATCTAAAACCTTCTAATTAATATAACAATTTAAAAGATAACTTATATTCAGAAAATATATACTTAAATTATACTTTTGTTGTCTTTTTTTTATAAGATAATTTTATGGGACCTCAATTATTGTTTCAATGTGTTATAATATCAGTTATAATTTAAAAATATATATTTTTTGAATAAAGGATGTTTTTATTTAAAAACTCAATTTCTAATATTTAGAAAAGTATTTTTATAAATAAGTGTCCATTTTTTGAATTCAATACATCCCAAAATAGATATGGTGAATTTTTTATATTTTACTAAAACAGTAGAATTTGTGGTGAATATTGAAATATGGTAATTTATGGATTAATCTATATACTATAATTTTTTATCCATTTTTGTTATAAGGCTGATGTCAAAACCATTATCTCAAACTCACATTCTACTCTCATAGTATTTAGTTAGAAAAATCAACACAATTAATTTTATGGATCCAATATATTAAAAAATCAAATAATAAAAAACACCCCTCTCCTCCACTATAAATAACACCCCTCACCACCTCTTCTCCTAAAACCTTCCAATACATTAATCTTGTTCAAATTATTCCCAATAATTTTTTCAATCCTCTCCCCCAACATCTATATTTTTTTGGTCTCAACAAAAGAGAAAACACAATTACTTAAGGATGTTCTAAAAGAGATGATGTTTAATAGGTAAAATCTTCTTTCGTTTTCTTTTAATCTATTTTCAATTACATTACTTTTCTAATCCTTCCCTCACCTACCCTATCCCAAAGTAAATTGATAACTATAATAACCTATATATAGTGAAATTTTATTATGTTAATGGTATATCAACCATCAATTCCATTCTTTCCCCTTTTTCACTAAAATGAAATCTCCATCTGTGAGGTGTCAATTCATCATTTTCATGGATGATGATTTTTATTTTTATAATATAACCTTCATTTATAGTAATAAAACCATTTTTATAGTTAAAATAGATTTTAATATATATGTATTACATCATATTTAATGTTATGTAACTAGTATATATACATAATATAAATGAATAAATTAAATCTATTTCGTGATGATAAAAAAATGCTATAATAATCTAAATGGTTATCATTAACATTTTCTCAAATGAATTATCCTGACATATAAGAAAAAATTTGATATATAATACCTATTAATATTATTTATGTTAATTAATAAAATATTATTTCAATTGTGGACATCTATTTTCCTTTTACATGATTTTCCACACACGTATACAACTGAACCGGTCATGAAAACCAAAGAATAGAGCACTCGTGAACGATGAAATTGTATCATATAACTCATAAAAAAGAAATAAAGGAACATAAAAAATTATAATAAATAAAATAAATTTATAAAAGGTTATTAATTAATTTATTTATTAATTTAATTTGGTTGTAAATGAAATTAATTTTATATGAAGAACAATTTTAGCCATAAGTTAAGGGATTCTCTTCGAACCTTCATTTTTTTCTTTGGGATATGATTTCTATCTCATTAACCCAATGTAATTATTAATAATTATTATGTACTAATCCTAAATTATATATGTACATTCATAACATATGCACCAATCTATATTCGTCTTTCATTGGTGGGGAAATCCATGTTTTTATAATGTTGTCCTCTCAATTCCACCTGATAAGAATGCTCGATTAAAGGGAACTTCCCAATTCATTACCCATTTACAATTACACTCCATAATCTATTTAAATTGACATTATTTTTATAAAATCACTCATTTTATAATGAATATTTTTCTTATTTTATTTCTTTTTATAAAAATAATTCTTCCTTTTTTTAATTTAATGAATCATTAATGTTTTCCCTTAAACCTCTTTAAAGTAACTCATTTTTAATGTTTTTTAAGAACTACTATTATTGGTTTCCACTTTACTTGGAAATCATTTAACATTATATATGACTATTTTCCATTATGAATTTTCATTTATGATTTAAATCTATTATTTCATGGACACCTTTATGATATTCTCATTTTTTATGCCTTATGACATGATTATGATACACATTTCATTCCATGGATAACACTTATGGTCATTACTTATGTATGACTCATCATATGGAACACATATTCCTCAATATTTTATGATTTTTGTGCCCATATAGAACTCGTATTCATTGGGTAATGGTTATTCTCCTGATACATCATGTGCAATGGTCTTGGCAGTTAGCCTTGACTCATGCTTCTCCATGTGTAACGGTCTTGGGAGTTATCCTTCACTCATGATATTGCATGTGAAATGGTATTTGAAGTTATCCTTGACTCTTGATAATTTATAGTTTTATTTTTAATCCACATTCCAATTATTCCAAGATTAAATTATCCTTTATTTTATATATTATTCTTCTATGTGTTTATTCATGTTTGAGGGATTTTTTATGTCATCTTGATATTCCTTCTAACCCATTCACTATGCTTTGTTTTTATGTTTACACCCTTAATGGGATTTTTTTCTCAACCCATTGTTCGTTTATTCCTCAGGTTATCTTATGACCATATTAGGGCTCAAATAAAGTTAGGATCTCATTATGGAGATTAAATAAAAGGTTATTTTATTTTTCATTTTCCAATTTCTAATTATGTACCTAGTCTTCCATATATAATAGACATTATGATCATAGGGATGTATTTAATGTTTAATAATGGATAATATCATGTTCTAATATGATTAAAAGGATAGGATTTCTATATACACCATCTCTTCACCTTAATATATTCATTCCTCTATAGTGAATGAGATTTATACTTTATATGAAACACGGGCTCCATATTTCTCTCTCTTTAATACTAAAAAATTTACAATATAGGAAATATCAAGACTCTATCTTCTTATTTCCCTTTTTAGTTTCATAATATTTATATTTTAGTCACAATGTTGATTCCACTGTTTTTTTTATCCTATACAATATATTATTATTGAATTGTTTCAGTAGAATCGTAGATGTATTCTTAAAAATTTTAATTCTAATATTTAATAAATAATGTAAATATAATTTTATAAATTAACATGATCATAGTTTATTCAAAATGTTGAAAATAATTCATTTTTATCCTACAAATCCATATAAATTTAAAACCATATATTTTTTATATATTATTCAAAATATTTAGGAATACAAGGATTAAAACTCAATGAATATTCATTAATTTTCATTCTTTATATATTGGAACATCTATTTCTATTAAAATAAAAGAATAATTAGTATCAAAATAGGTAATGTATATATATATATATATATTTCTTAATTCATAACATATTATCTCCATCATAATTCTATCTGTATGCATGGGTTCTCATGAAATCATAGATAATGCATACTATTTGGTTTTCATCATAAAAATCCTAAAAAATATTATTATCATATATAAAATTATGATAATACTATAATTATGAAAAAATATAAATAATTTTTATATACTTATGAAAATTTCACCATGAATACATTAATTTATAAAATTTCCACATCATTCTTCCCCTTATCATATTTTAATACTTAAATTTTCTATAACCACTTTTACTGACCTTTAGGTTAGACTGAATGTGAGATTGGATTGACCAAACAACATCAACTATCTATATGAAAAAAATCCACAAACTACTTCTTCCCTACCATACAACATGTAAACTATGTGGCTAGTCAAGAAGATATAAGATATTTTCACAAATAGTATGAATCGAACATATGAAGATTCCATGTGACCAAAATTTTCCATTTTTACATTTTCTTAAACCTCATGTCCTAAATATAAAAAATAATAAGATTGCGTTTTTGGTTATTCTAATGAACATATGATGACCATGCATCTATTTTGATGTTAAATAAATGGAGTGATCGTTTATCTCAACTGTAATTGCATCCAACAAGTATTCACCCATACTTTTTAGTTGTTACTACTAGATTCAAATATAGTTGAATCCTTTATTTATTATATAACAACGTAATATATTTGTAAACATCCGAACATCCATTATAGGTTGTAGTCATTACAGTCAATTCAACATTATATGTCTTCAACATGAAAAACATTTCATAAATTTAATTATTTCATTTAATAATACTTAGAAAAAATATTTCATACAATTACAATATCTGAAAACCCAAAACCTGCAATGAATGAACTAAAAAAACACTTACCAGTAACCATACAAGATAATTAATAATTATTATGTCTTAATAGGGTCCCATAACCAAACCTTATCTTATGAAATTATTTTCTTTTAATCATCCTACTTTTCATTAAATATATGCAATTCTTTATTCCTTGTAAAAGTGAATCTTTACATAAATAATTCATGTATATAATAGAATGAATCATTTAATTTCACAGGATCTTGAAACTCATTCTATGTATCGTAGGAAAATCTAAAACAACTTCCATGATTTTGAATAATATATTGAGAGCATGTTTATATATCACATCCATTTAGAGAATAAAACTACATAGACCACCTTATAGGTTCATTAATCTCCCCATTATTGTTTTAGAGGAGAAATATATAGGGAAATTATATTTAAATATTTTTTCAATTTATTTATTCATTATTTCATAACCATTCATCATTCCACATTTTTCTTCATATATTAAAATTTTCTTCTCTTCCCATACATCTTAGATATTTAAAAGCACGTATAGTTTCTGGTATAGAATCAATCCTAAGAAATTCACCATCATTATTCCAATTCAAACAATAACCATTCTATATCTTAAAACGTAATGTTATTTAATTAGACAACATAAATATCCATAATTATAAAAAATTTGATATCAACTCAAAAAATTATTGAATTATATTCCTTAGGATATGTTCACAACAGTCCTTTTTGAAAGCACTTGTTGATATCATTTGTTGAAAATATTATTATTTTCAACATGGATATCCTAAACTCACTTAACACACTAATAAAAAAATTCAAGTAAAAACAGCAGGTATTGAGTTCCAATAGAACTAAAATTCTTCATGTTTTTTCAAATTAATATCTTTCATTAGATGAAATTTATCCCCATTAATATAAGAATTAATTTACTGATAAACATTGTTGAGTGAATATGCATTCATACATTTTCAATGACTGTATATTAAATACCATATACATATAACATATTTTAATGATTTGAGTGATCCATGAATATTCTCATGGAAAACCCATCAAGGCACTCCATCCATATTCGTCTTCATCGATGTTGAAAATTTTCATAAAATTATATTTTAGAAAATAATAGTAATAATTTTATTAAGATGAAATATTATAAAATATTACCATTTTGTTTTGAGAGATTGCATGAAATTATCATGGGTATCCATTTTCACTCAATTAAAACTCATTATACCAATTACTATATCAATCCATGATTGTAGTTCTCTTAGAATTATGAAATACTTACTCAATCATAGAAATTTCTTCCATCCAAAGATAAAATCATTCTCAACTTCCGTAATTATCACCTTGTGAACATGTATATTTATTTATTCTCTATAATATTATTATTTTGATAAATCATATATGATTATAGAATATTTTGGATAATATTTACTCATTATTATCGGATGTAAGGTTGGTAATTGCTTCTAAAAAAATAACCCCTTTCAAAATTACCTCTAGGTAAAGATTGACCCTTTATGATGAACAATCATTCCATTATGTCTATTCTTCTTGATAAAATGGATACTTTTTCATTCCTATCCTTTTATTTGCATGTGATTTTTTTATTTTCATGATTCATCATGTAAAATTCATATCATATTGAATCCATCATATTCTTTTGGATTTTATCATTTTATGGTATGATTATGTGATAATCATTTTAATTGTGTATATCCTAATTCTACCTCCCAGATGAAACACCTTAAACTCATTGGTCATCCATTGATATCTACTCTTGAGATATTATTTCTTATTCATGCAGAACAGTTCCTTTACCATTGTCTTAATCCTTTCCTTGAGCTTCCATTTCTCTCTCTCTATCCAAGTTATCATTCCATATTTCTAGACGTATAATGAAAATACTCTCATCTATTTTGGTACTTCAATATTTGTCATTATATTTATCTTCTCCAATATAGTCCACTCATTTATCAGAAGGAATATTTTTCAAGTCCTCTCTATATTTATTCTTTTAAAAAATCATTGATTGTTTACAAGTGTCCATGATGTCTCCCAATTTTCCTCAAAATATATAGTTTATCACATTTGGTGTGAAATCATTCCCAACCATTTTGTGATTATATTTAAATGCACAGTTCTTTTACTTATTACCCGAGATAAATATTTCATCCTTATATAATAACTTGTTTGGATTATTCAATTAATCTTAATTTCCTTGATTAATTCCCAAGGATGTATTTCAATCATTACTTAACCTTTGTAGTTTTTTATATTTTTTTAGATACATTCTTATGTGATTTATACATGAATTCATAATAACTATAACAACTACATTTTGAAACACAATATATGTTTCATGAATTTCAATACCATTGTGTTGTATATATTTTTATTCAATGTTTTTGTATTTTAGAGATCCTCATAGATTATCCCACTAATTTATGGATTTCTTATTACTGAAATAATTGAAAAATTATTGTAAAATTTTGTTCCAATAATAAAAAAACAAACAACATCACCAAAAATATCCCAAAAAACACACTCATCTGCTCAGAGATAAGATATATCTAGAATTTCTTGATTTTCATGCAAACTATATTTTATTCATTGATATAAATTTGGGCTAGATTTGGGAAATGACTCATCATATACATTATTCTAAAAACATTGGATGTTTTTATAGGTTCCATATCATTTTACATTATCTCTTATTATAAATATTTTGGATTTAATCCTACAATACATATACAAACTGATTTTGTGCAATTTTTATTTTCATGGGTGTTTGATACATTATCCTTTGATTGTACTATATATTGATTAGTAGATGATATTAGGATTTTAATTCTTAAATATAGTGGTATTTTAGAATAATATTCCACCTTTTCAGTTTCTATATAATTATCATACATGTAATGTTTTCTTTATTACATTATTGCAACTGATCATATATTCTTTCAATTTAGTAGAATGTTATAACAATATCATGTTGAATAATATTCTATCATCATCTATAAATTTTTTTATTCAAAAACCATTGACATAATTTCATTATAACACACATGAATTATGTTTTAATTCACTATGTATAGGTTAAATAACCTCGATCTCCTTAGATGTGACCTCATGTTGATCATTTTTTATAGTAAACACCTCTTCAAATGCATGGTTTCTTTCATTATGATTATCATGGATTTTTTACCCATATGAATTATAGTTTTACATTCATTTAAAAAACATAAAATGTTTCTTCAATATATACATTCATGATTTTTAAGGATCCTACATGTTTTTATTATTTTTTATATCCATTTACTCCATTTTTATAATGAATTATGAAATATGTTATTTTTAACATCATGGTTGTCTATTTAATAGCCAACCATCAATTATATTGTATAATTATTTTGTTTAAAATAACAAAAAAATAGAATAATGAACATAGATGTATGAAATAATTTTATTTCAAATAAGATTCACAAATTTTATAATTAAGTTTGATTTAATTAATCTCAATTTTGAGTTAACCATGACAAAAATAGATTAGGGTTTTTTTATATTATTCAGAAATAGATGCTTTTTGGATGAATAGTTATCAATGCCAATTTCATAAAAAATATAAAATTTATGATATTATAATTATATAAAAAACTTGAATTGTTTCTGGAAAATATTTTATAATCAAAAAATATATTATACAAGTAATATAATTCATAAAAATTTAAATGTTGAACATTTAAAAATATTCTTAATATTTTTGAAATATATGTAATTTTTTTGTTTCCAAAATATTTTAATCGTTGTCTTTTAATCAATTATTAGATAGGTTCCATTATATTTTACTTTACTTTGAAATATATATAAGTACCCATAGATTTTACAAAAAATAACTAATTTCGTTTTAATCATCATTAAACTTAATTTTAATATAAAATCATTTTTATGCTTAAGATAAACAATTTCAAAAAATGGATTTTTTTATGTTTGGTGAACATATATTAAATGTAATGTATAGAAATTCAAGATATTTGATCCTGTAAAATGGATTACATATTATGAATCATAATATTTAATATTATATAACCATTTCAACTTAATATTTGGTCAAAATTTATAATGTAAAGCATACAAGATTGATACCATAATTATGGTAAAAACAAGTTTACATAGTTGGTTAAACTCAGAGAGAAGGGTAAAAATTGCACATAATCCAGACTAAATCTTATGTAATGATGATATTTAGACCTTATATTATCTTAACTCTAATTTATTGTCCATTTTATCTTACATTCAAAAGAATATGTCTTTATATTATTTAAATAATTTAAGAAATTACATGTGTATCCCTCCTTTGAATTATAAAAGTAAACTGCCCCTCATCCCTTATTCAAAATATTTATGACATCTAGATTAACAAATACCATTCCAATAAACTTAATAGATTCCTTAACATTTTTTCATGATAATATAAAATTCTTCAATATCCACCCTATGAATTCTTAATGTGTATACTGAAGGTGGTCTCCCAAAGAAATGGTAATCATCTTTACAGACTATTTCAAAGTGTTTTTTGACTTATAGTTCCTCTATATTTGATTAATTCATAAAAAAGAGCACTATATTAATGTAGATATAGTTATATTTCATTATAATCATGGGAAAACAATTTTCTACATATTTTACATCAAATGAGATATGACTATATTACCTATATGTAGGTGTGGACTACCACCTACATGTAGCAATGTGATTCATTTTCCTTATCCACATATCTTGTCTAGTTATACTAATGTATTTGAAAAAATTATATGATTTTTATGATACAATTTTTATTCTATAATTATATAATATTTTCTATTTTTCCATTTTATAATTAGAAAATGGTTGTATCATTTATGTGTACATACAGATTATCATCTCTATGAGCGATATATTTCATTTTCAATATCATACATTTAAATATGGATATAAAATATTATATAATGAATGTATATAATAATTATGAAGTGAATAAAAATTTATAAATATTTTATTATGATTATATCTTATCTTGGTGACACTAGATTGGTATATATAACACACGCTTATTTAGGCTAGTTTTACCACATACAAGAGTTATGTAATATTTGTTAGAAAAACTATGATTATGTAATTTTTAATATTCATGAAATTATGAAATAATATGATAAAATGTTCTAGATTAAAATTATATGGATGATGAAATATTTAACAATGTGTAATAATTCGAATTTATTAACCGAAACATGCATGAGAAATGAAATAGTTATCACCGTGAACAATTATAATAATAAATATTTATTAATAAATTATTGATATGATATAATAAGTGTACCATATATTCTATTTTATTTTTATATATGGTTTTAATATTCATTTATACTAAATTTAAATTTATTTTTTTAGAGGATAAATGTAATGACCCAATCATTTGATTAATATGATGTTTCATGAAAATGTATGTTTTAATATATCATAATCATTAAAAATATATAGGTATAAATGAAATGTTCCCATTTGGTTTTGACAGTTATATGAAAATATGTTAATATGATCATTGGAAACAATAATAAATTTTAACGTTATAATTATTTTTTATATATAGAAATGATAATGGATATTTAATATAGAAAGAAGAGTCGACGGACTCATCCAATAGACATGGGCCATATGAAGACCCATTTTTAGGAGCTTGGGAAAGAGTTTTCATTAATAATATTCAAACTAGACAAAGACCAAGCTGAGACAAAACATGATAATCTTAAACAAAATCACCTACGGGAGAATTTCAAGTCATTGAAGATTACCACATGGGCATTGTATACTGAAAGATTCCATCACCATCACACACCTAATCCCTAGATCATGTGTGGGTGTTTCAAGGGGTTATATTTCCATGAACTAGTTACTTAATATTTAATACCATTATTTAAATAAAATTGTTATTTCATCATTTCCATTTTATGAATAGTTTTGCTTAAAATTGTGATGTAATTTGATAATTTATTTTGTCTGATATTATTTATAATAAATTAGTATTATTATAGTTATAAGAAAAAACAATTCATACATAGAGATTTATTATGATAATGTAAATGACTTTTTGAAATCAAAATTTTGATATTAGGTTATGGTGAATGTATGAAATTTTTATAAAATACATTGTTTTTATGTGAATAATAAAAATACATTTTTGAGTTTTTGGTATGTTTAATGACATAATTAGTGATGTGATAATGACCTAATAATGACTATTTAGTCATGAGTAAAAAAATATGAAATGTGGTTTTCCAAGTGTCCATTACCATGGGAATATACCAAAGGAATGCTTATAGTTATGAAAATATAACTAATGATGTGTCCTTTGAAATTGATAAAAAAACTTCCCTTATTTTTCTATAAAGTCCCGCCCATTCCATAATTTCCATTCATTCCAAAATCATTATCCACAAATTTATAATATTATTACCTCTTAAAGAGTCCTCACAAGGTTCCGTTGAGCCCCCCAAGGTCCCGATCATCGAGTTTAAGGAGTTACTCTTCAAGGTAAGGGAATTCACACCTTCTCTTTTCCTTTCATGGTCTCTATTATGTGGTCTGTCTTTCAAATTTCCTTACCATGTCCTTATTTACATTTTATTCTTCACTTCTATTGTATTATGAGCCTTTTATTAATGTGTTTCCCTTGTAAATTATCTTTTTAATTTTTTATAAAACTATGTTACATACCCGTTATGCTGTTGAATTCTCTTCTCAAAATCTCCCTCTTTTTGTCATGAAATTATTTTATTTTATTTTTTAAAATACCAAATACTCTTTAAATTATAGAGATATTAGTCAATAAAATAAAAAAATTATTTGATTCTTTAATTTATCTACATAAAACCCTCATCCCCTTTCCATGGGTTATAAATGACATAATGATCATGTTTTTTAGAAATTTTTGAAATGCCATTTGATTTGAAACCCATTTCTTTTATTCTCTATGTGTTATTTATGAAATTTTTTATTGTAATATATGTGGATCACAAGAAAATTAGTTCATATTAAGGGTTATCCCTAATAGTTATTTAATTTATTTGGTAATGAATTTAATCTCTAGATATGAAAATTTTTATGATAACATGGTGACTAACCATAGTAATTTTCATAACACCTTGGGGATGGACCATGGTGATATGATTATTATGGTATAAATTAAATAATTTTTCCACATTTTCATTTTATTATTCATGTTAATATTTTTATGATATTCTTCTTTATGATTCCTTTCTAAAACTCCTCATGTTCTTATTGATATTGCACAAGTTCACATTTAAACAGTTTCACTTATTTTCCATTACTAGGCCTTTTTCTCACCCATTCCTTTAATGCATGTACCTTGGTTATGAGATGAAATAAATGTAATTAGGATGAACTGTGAACAATACTTTCTTGTGGAATATAATATTGTTTTATGTTTTCATGTATTTTGTAACTTTTTTCAAACACACTAACCTTTAAAAGATCCTCAATTTGTAAAATGGAATGTTATGTTATGTAATGAAAAGGTGGGATGAAATATTTGGTATCAAAGGATAGTTTAGTTATTTTTGGAAACTAAGATTTAAAATATTTATTAATAACCCTAAAAATTTTAAATATAGGATAACTTTATGGTATTATTTGGTGAAATATTAAGTAAGTGGTTTCCGAACAAGTAAATATCTATCAATACATGAACAAGTTAACATGTATCATACACAGATGTATCTAGGGGTAAAAACCAAAAACACCACTTTGAGCTAGACTTGAATGAGAATTGGTTCACAATAATGGGCATTGCTGTGCAAATGATTTTACAGACCCAGGGATATTTTTGGTTAATCAAAATATTTTAATGAACCATTATTAAGGATTTATAAAAAATGTAATTACTAATAATTAATTATGTGTATAAGCATATTGTATTATGAAATAAAAATTATTTAGTTTTATATGATTCTTAAATTAAAAAATTTTCTCTCAAAGGTTTTATTGTTTTATAAAATGGAATGAAATAGGAGTAACCATGCAAATGGTGACCGCAATGGACCATGCACTGACAACCCTCCAATGGAATTTAGAAAGGAAGATTTCATGAGAATGATGAATCAAATAACTAAAGTTTTTCTAAATAACATGAATCAAAATGAGAGAAACAATTTACCAATAAAGGACCAAAATTATGTTGAATCATTTATCCATCAATGAAAAAAAAAGTTTTATGTATCTACCAACCCGTTGATTATGGAATAGTGGATAAGATCTATTGATTAGATTTTATATCTATTTCATGGTTTTTAACAATATATAGTCACTCTAGATCTTTTCCACTTAGAGATAGAATATGATCAGTATTGGTAATAGATTAAAACACTATGCCAAGAGAGGAGATTGAAGTTATGGAGTGGGAAAAGTTATGAGGGATATTTTTCAATAAGTACTACCCTCATTTGATGAGAACGAAAATTGAGCAGTAATTTATCAAAATGAAGAAAAAGGATATTGAAATGTATGGGAATCTAGGATATTAACTTCACAAGTATTTAATGTCATACATATTTCTTTTTCATGTATCCTAATGGTAAGGTTTATTTATTATTTGGTGGACTAGAACCTCATATACAAGAAAAATCTAGCCATCTAATACTATGATAGCTATGAGGAGATCATAAAAAGTTCTATGAAATTCCAACTAGAGTTCGGTGAGACAAAATGTTCTCGTAAATCCATTGATAATTAGAGATCAAAAGTGACATTATTTGGGAGGAGATCTGATCAGGGACAAGGTTGAAAGAAAGTGAAACTTCCCATGTGTAATAAATATGGGAAGAAGCATTCAAGGAACTACTTGATCAAGATCAGGGTGTGTTATAAGTGTGGAAGATATGGACATATCTCTTAGAATTTTCATTTTGAGGTTAAGACCCAACATCCCATCACTTAATAAAAATGGAAGATGGTGACGGCCCTACCTAAAGTCGAATACTTCAATTGTGGATAGCTTGGGAACTTTCCTAATCTCTGTTCGAATCTGAGGGAAGTGGAGGGGAATCACCATCATCCTCAGTATAAGGGAAGGGATCATGGTTGTTCTTTTGATATCATGATTACATAAGTTGAAGCTCTAATAGATGTGGTGGTAGGAACTCTTATTGTTCTCTCAAAGCTAGCAAGTGCTTTGTTTGATTCTGGTTCTATGAATTCCTTTTTACCTTCAATTTTGAAAAGAATATATAATCAATTCATGAATTGATAAAAGTATAGTTAGTAATCAAGACACTGAGAGGGATTATCCAAGCATCAATATTCTTTAGAAACTCTATTATTCACTTTAGCAAGAATAATCTTAACAAAAATCTAGTATCCATTCACATGTGGGAATTCGATATTATACTAGGGATAAAATGGATCTTAAATTATAATCCTTTGATAAAATGATTAATTAAATAAATCTCAGTTGTTTGGAATAAAAAAACTACATTTATCTTCTAAGGAGAGATATCTTGACCTGGCCTTTTTATAGAAGCACCTCATATAGCCTTATTTATGGTGATGATTGGTGAAGGAAAATAAGTAAATGATAGTATAAGGATAGATAATGTACCCATAATTCAAGACATCTTTGACGTATATCCTAAGGATTTACCTAGACCTACACTAAAAATAGAGGTAGAGTTCTCCATTGATCTCAAGCCTAGTCTGAAGAAGATTTCAAATACCCTATATAGAATGGTGAATCTAGAGCTGGAGGAATTAACGAATAAACACAAATATCTTTTGGAGAAGGGGTTTATCTTGAAAAGTGTATCTCCATGGGGAAAACTTTTTCTCATTATGATGAAGAAGGATGGATCAATGCATCTATGCATTGATTATAGGGAACTAAATGGGATCACAGTAAAGAACATGTACCATCTTCCATGAATTGAGGATTTACTTGACCATCTTCATGGTAGACAGTTCTTCTATAAGATTGATCTTCAATATGGTTATCATAAATGGAGGGTGAAGAAATAATATATTCCAAATAACATCGTCCGATCAATATATAGGAATTATGAGTTCTTTGTTATTCCCTTAAGATTGACTAATGGCACTGCTATTTTTATGGATTTGATGAATATATTCTTTAAATACTTCCATGACAACATTGTGGTAGTTTTTATAGATGATATTTTGATATATTCCAAATGTAGGGAGCGGAATGATGATCATCTAATGGTTATAATGAAAAATATTAAGAATGATTGGTTATTGGGAATGTTTAGAAAGTGTGAGTTTCAGTAACAGAATGTTTCATTCATAGGGAACATTGTAACTAGTGAAGGAATCTTAGTTGACCCTACAATGACAAAGGTTGTAGAAGTGTGGCCTCATCCTATAATAGTAACTAAGATTCATAGTTTCCTTGGATTAGTAGTAAATTATATGAGCACAATGAAAATGTTTTTATGACTTTCTAATCCATTAACCTAGTTGACTCAAAATGGGATCAAGTTCATCTGGATAATGGTGTGTGAATAATATTTCCAATGGCTGAATAAGTTATGGGTTACTACACAAATTTAAACTATACCCTCAATTGGAGAAGTATTGGTTATTTTTAGTGATGCATCTCTAAAAGGGATTGTGTGTGTCCTCATGAAAAATGAAAAGTTATTTTCTTATGAATCCTGACAGCTAATGCCTCAGGAGGAATATTATCCTACGTATGATATTGAGTTGGATGCGGTTGTATTTTCTATGAAGATATGGAGGCAATATCTTTATGCGGAGAAGTGTGATATATACATATATCATCAAATTTTGATGTATATAATCATACAAAATTAATTGAACATGAGATAGAGGATATCGATGGAACTTCAAAAAGAATGTGATTGTTCAACTCATTATCATCCTGTAAGAGAAAAAAAAAGTTGTTGATGCATTATGTATGAAAGACCCAATTGTTCTAAAAATGATGTTTATTTAAGGAAATCTCTTGATAAAAGACAGATTGAAACTATACATGGGAATTGTAAGGGTAGGAAAATCATAAACCTTATCCCAAATTATTTCTCAAACAATATTACTAGAAAAGATCAAGAATACCCAAAAAACATCCTTTGTTATAGAAGAAGTTTGAGGCTATGAAGGACAAGAATTTTTCTACGATCTATATTGATCAATAAGGTGTACTAAAATTTCGTACAATATTATGTGTTGAATCTATTCTATAAATAAATTATGAGTTTATGGATGACTCTCATCGCTCTAAATTCTCTATACATCCTTGAATCATGAAAATGTATAGGGACCTTCATGGTCATTATTTGTGGGATAATATGCAAAGATAGATTACTGACTACACTAAAAGGTGTCTAGTATGTCAACAAATGAAGAAAGAGATACAACTTCCTAAATTGTTATTACAACCACTACTTATACCCATATGAATGTTTGACAATATCACAATGGAATTTGTATATGGTCTCCTGATAAAATCGAAAGTAAACAATACGATAATGATTATAGTGGACCTTCTCACCCAGAACGCCCATTTTATCTCTGTTTAGGAAGATATCTCTATTGATCAACTTTCCAGGATTTATGTGAATGAAGTGGTAAGGCTACAAGGAGTTCCACTTCCTATCATTTATTATCATTATCCAAGGGTCACATTAATATTATGAAGAATTCATTAACATTATTTATGTACTGAATCAAACTTAAGTATGTCCTATCGCCCTCAAACTGATTGCTAATCTAAAAAGACTATTCAGACACTCAAGGACATGACGAGGACATTCTCAATGAAATTTAATGGTGGATGGGATCATAATCTCCCATTTTTTGAGTTCTCAAACAATAACAACTTCTACTCAATAATTCATATGAAACAATACAAAGCTCTATATGGAGGTGATGTAGAACTCATACTTGTTGGGATGAAGCTGGTGAGAGAAATACTGTTGGGACTTATCTTGTGAAAGAGATGACAGAAGAGGTTCATCCCATACAATAGTACATTAAGCCATCTCAGAGTCGTCAGAAGATCTATAGTGACTACTCTTTAAGGGACTTGGAGTTTGAGGATGGTGACAAGGACATCATTTAAATATCTCTATGGAAGAGATTCATGTAGTTTGGAAAGAAAGGGAAGCTCAATCCAAGGTACATATGAACATATGAAATCCAAGATCACATCGGAGTAGTGGAATTTCAGATTACAATTCCTCTAAATATAGATCATGTTCAGGATGTATTCCACGTATCCCTCTTGAGGATGTATATACCTGACCATTCACATGTACTTAATCTAGAGGAAGTACAATTGGAACCCCACCTCTCTTATGAGGAGAATCTGGTGGAGATCTTGGATCATAGAGACAAGGTTCTACACAACAAGACTACCCACCTTGTTAAAATGTTCTGGAGGAACCACAAATATAGATAAGCCACATGGGAACCATAGGAGACTATGAGATAGAATTACGCACACCTTTTTTCTTCTGAGGGTAATATTGGAAATTTTGGGGTTGAAATTTCTTAAGGGAGGATGAAAGTAACGACACGAAATTTTGAATAATATTTTGTTTCTTAAAAAAATATGTTTAACAATGTCATAGTAAAAAAATCTTAAATGATATATGATCATCAGTTTTTGACTGTTATATGCCCATTGTAAATAATAAAAATATTTAACATTATAATTATTGTTTATAACTACAAATGATAATGGATAATTAATGCTGAAAGAATAGTATAGGACCTCATCCAGTAGACTCGGGCCATAAGAATCCCATTTTATGGATCTTGGGAAGGAGGTAACATCACTAGGCTTCACTCGGAACTGATCCCACATCGAGCATCAACATGTTAACCTTGAACAAAATCACCTACAAGAGAAGTTCTAGTTAGCAGAGATTACCACTCAGGTGATGTTTTCTTAACCGAACTAAGAGTCCATCACCATCACACACCATACCCTTAGGTCGTATGCGAGTGTTTTAAGGGGTTATGTTTGAAGGCCCTAGTAACTTAAAATTTAATCCCATTGTTTATATAAAATTTTTATTTCATACTTTCTGCTATAAGTGTAGTTTTCCTTAAAAATTATAATGGAATTTGATAAATTGATTTTTCAGGTAAAAATTATAATTTTATTACTATATTAAAATAAGTATTTATTAATAATATTTCTTTTAATTAACTTGATTTATAAAAAACTCCATTTTAATTAAAATAATAAAATAATTTTAATTTTTTAAGTGCCGAAGATGTTAAAATGCATGTTACAATGCATTTTATGTCCGCTATTATTTTTAATAAATGAGTATATTAATGTTAAAAAAATTATCATACCTAGAAATATATTATGATAAATTAAATTTCAGTTTTGAATTCATAATTTCAATATTAGGTTTTTTTGAATTTAATTTATTTTTATAAAATACTAATTTTCATGAATAGTACAATTATAGTTTTGAGTTTTATGTATATTTAATGACTTCATTGGTGATGTAATAATTATGTAATAATTCTTGTCAACTCTTGAGTAATAAAATATGATATTAGGTGTCCTGCGTGGCCATTTCTATGGGAATATACCAAGGGAAAACCCATGGTTTTGCAAATACCACTAATGAGGTGTCGTTTGAAATTAATAAAAAGAAGCTCCCCACATTTTCTATAAATACCAACCCATTAATTATATTCCAATCATTCCAAAATAATTCCACAAGAATTTATGCTTGTATTACCTCCAATGGAGTCCAAACAAGCATCCCTTAAGCCCCCAAGGTACTGATCTTCGAATTTTAGTTTTTAATGTTCAAGGAAAGGGAATTCATAGCCTCTTTTTTACATTCAAGTTCTATTTTATGTGGTATGTCATTAAAATTTCTATAAAATGTTATTATTTACATTTTATTTCATCTCTCTAATATATTATGAGTCTTTTATGAATTGGTGACCCTTTTCTCCTCTCCTTTTAATTTTTTATTAAACCATGTTTCATACCCGTTATGTTGTAGAATTTTTGTCTCATAATATCTCTCTTTTTCTCAGAAGATTATTTTATTTTACTTATGTGATAACCCAAAACTCTTTCATTTCCAAAGTTATTCATAAAGTCATAAAAATGATTTATTTTATTCTAGAATTGACATATATAAAACCCTTTTCCCCTTTTTGTTTGTTATAAATGACAAAATGATCATGTTTTTAAGGACTCTTTAAAATGATATTATTGATATAAATGACAATTCATTTATTCTTTATGGGTTATTTATGAAATTTTTGATTATAATATATGTGGATCATTGGAAAATAAATATATATTAAGGTTGTTCCTTGATATCTCTCTAATTCATTGGGTAAAGAATTTAATCTCTAGATATGACATGTTTTCTAATATCAGGGTGAATATCCTTGGTAATTTTTATAACTCCTTGGGGATGGACATTGGTGATATGATTATGTATATATAAATTAAATGTTGTAGATACATTTTTCATGTTATGATTTTTTTTATTATTGTTATAATATTCTTCTTTCTCACGCCTTTATGAAATTTCTCATTTTCTTATTGATATTTCACAAGTTCACATGTAAACTGTTTTAGTTTTTTCCCTTATTGGGCCTTCTACTCACCCTTTAAGTTGATGTATGTACCTAGGTTATGAGAGAAAATAAATATTCATAGGATGAAATATTAAAATTACTTTCATATGGAATATAATTACTTTTTATTTTTTCATGTATTATGTACCTTATTTCCAACACAGTAAACATTAAAATATCCAATATTTATAAAATGTCATGAAATGTTATGTAATAAAAAAATAGTATTCCATAATAAAGGAACATATGAATCATGTAAAGCATGAGGTAAGAGTTGATTTTAAAATATCCTTCTATTTTGGGATTTTTTCTATTTAATTGTATGTTAATGGTATTGTAGGATATTTTATACAAAATAAACTATATTTTATTATCCTATAAATATATTTGTATATTTTATTATTTTATTTTCACTTTTCCCTCCATTAGTACTCAAAATACTGAAAGAATGATTTTCAATGGAAAGAATTTTTATTTATATTTTTAGTTTAAAATTTTTAATCTTCAATATGAATTTTCTTAAAAAAAATCAAGAATATTTTTTCAATTACCCAATGAAATTTTAAATTCACTTTTAATCATGTTTCATTTTCTATAAATATATTTAAAAAACTATTCTTTTAATTTTCTAAACATTGTATATTTGAATTTTTATCGAAGGTGTAAAATGAATCATTATATTAACATACATCACATTAATGAACTTTATTATCATAATGAATACTATATTAATTGATTGATCCTTTAAAATTTTCAATTATTATTTTAAAATAGATGATTTTTCTGAATATTATAAAAAAATTATTTATAATATTATGAAAATTAAATTATATGTTCTCATGTTTTCTGAGAATGGTTTAAATGTTCTTTTAAAAGTATTTTCATCTATGTACGAATCTATTAGTGATTCTGATTATTTATAAAAAAACATACTATAATGATACCTTAAACCATATTAATTTTTTTGTTTTATGATCACGTTGACCTATATGTTGATATAATAAATATATTAATTTCTTTATGTTATTTCTTTAATAAGAATGTTTATATTGATTATGTATTGGATTTTTTTCATTTTTTATATGATGGTAACATTTAATATATTTTATAATGGTAGAGGAAATTATCTATCCCTAACGCAATGTTATGTCTTATGACACAAACTAGATTGAGTGTTGGTGTATTCCATACCTATTTAGGTATGATTTCATAGAATGAGTCCTTGGTGTTATGATTAGTTTTTTGAAAATATTAATTCAATTATTGTGAAACTTCTTATTTTAATCCCTATGATTATTTATGTTTATATGTTATCCATGGATATAATCCCTTTTTATTATATTATGTAAATATAATATATGATTATTATTTATCTCTATAATATTTTTCATATATTTTTTATTTTATGTTATCTTTTTTTTTTATGATTTCCGTTACTAAGAATATAAGATCACCATTTATTTTGTGTTTCCTTCCCCAAGGTACCTAGAAGGATTGGTGGAATGACTTCATAGATATAATTTAAAAATAATAAAATCATAAATATAGTATAATTTTTTGTTTCATGTTTTCAGATGTAATGTGAGAACCATAAATGTTTCTAGTTTTTCAAGGCCATTAATCAATGTACTCATGATGGATGAGATATCTTAAATATTGAGAGAATTTGGTAATATATCCTTTGTATCTAGTTTACATGAGTTAGGGAATTAATGTTGGTATCTAGTAATTTTTAGTATAACCCTTAGGAACTAGTTTGGTTAAATATAAATTAGAGAACATAACGGTATGGCACACTATATGGATATGTTTATGTATTTGATAATATCATGATGTTTTGGTAAGGTTTTCAATTATTGGAATCTTAGAATGTATATACCTCACTGGATACTAGAATGTTGATATAGCCATAGAACCCATTAATCTATAGGAAAACACCATGAAAAGGTTTGGTTGATTGTCATCTCAATCATCACTCTATGAATGATGAGTTATATTTAGTTTTCACTCCTGGATAAACTCTCCCAATGGATATTATTTGGTAAATCCAAATGATCATTATAAAAAATTATGAATTTTTTTAAAATAGTGATATGATTTTATGAAATTTTCAATGATGCTATTTTTTTATTATTATATTAGTTGTGCATAAATGTTCAATTTATGTTATCTATTACATAAGAATTATAATTATACACTAATACTTAAAATTTAAAATAGTATGAACTAATCCAGCTTATGACATTATTTGGAAATGACACATAGTGGAATGAAATGAAATATTATCAATTCATGTAACCTATATAATATATTCCTTTCTTTGAAGGATACTAAATCAAGAGGTATACCAGAAAAAAAAATTACTATATTGGGATAGGTTATTTAGGACGTAAACAGCAATAATGCCCATATGGTGCTTTTGTTGATCCCTAACATGGTGGGATAATGATGGACCACATAGTAAGACATAAACCTGCATCATTAAAAGGGTATAATAATCAATTCTTATATTTGAATGTATCATGTCTTAGTGGATGATATTTTCCATATTTGGGATGTAGTAAAATTTAGATAGATATCATGATAGTTGATCATTGAAATAGGGACACTAACTAATGGAGGTCACTGTTACAGAGCACTAAGGATCCAATATTAATAAATCATAAGGTGTGGATGACATTTAATGAGATATTTATATATAAATTAATTCCTCATGAGAAACAAGAATATATGGAGAGAAAATTCCCTAATGTAATTAATAAGGAAGGATAAAATGTTTTCAAATTTGAATATAACATTACAAGGTTATATATTCATGTTTCATATTATATATGTAATTTATGAAGTATGAATGATCACTTAATTTATGTGATGAATCATATATTTTTAAGGAAAATATTCTCTTAGAAAATTAATGTATATCAAGATATAGTATGATGTTCCATCAATAGAGATATAGAATTCTCTAGGTACTTTGTTTTTTTGGGAAAACATAAAACATAGTCAGTAACTGAGCACTCTGAAAAAAAAATACATACAAGTGTTTGAAGTGAAGGTTTTAATTTCCATATTATAATTATTATAGAAGTAAATACCACTAAATATGATTTCTAATAATTATTATTAACTCTAGGTGTGGAGAGAATGGCCATCTAGATCATGGTTGTATATACTATAAATAATATACAAATGTCCAATGCTTAAAAATTAAAGATATTGGGATCTATTCGAATGAATTACCCATCTATGAGGGACTTTTTTGTAAATAAATTCCTAGGGAGAATGGGAATGCTCATTTTATCCCTAAAGCTAAGGTTGATGTTCCCAAATATATAGTGGAAAGTACAATAATCATATCCTCAAACATAGATAATCTTTTATTTGATTATGTATAATCACACTCTTTTATATATTCCTTGTTTCTCAATAAAAATTATATATATCCCACACACCATTGGAAGCTATTTTTTAATCAGTAATCTTAGTGGAAATCATACCACAATAAGGATTTTGGAGACAATTACCATTATGAAAAATAATATATTATATTACCAATCACGATTAATATAGCTATATTTGAAATTGATATAATCTCTGGTATAGATTGTATTTTAAATTTTAATATGAAACTTTTATTTCCAAGGGAGGGAGATTTCAATTAAATTTAGGGATGTAGAATACCTTATCTTAAGAGGGGAGAATACATCATCTTAATTGTCACGGTATCCACCTCTAGTAACTCTCTTTAATGAAATTATTGGAGAATAAGAGACTATGCAACCTATAAATTTGAATTTTATTTTTAGAAAAGAATATATACCTATTTTGTTGAAATTAATTTATTTGGTTCTTGAAGAACTTTCCAGACACCATCCTTGGAATGATGTTTATTTTTCCATTAATCAAATCACTGATGTAATATATATATATATATATATGACTCCCTATAATATATCCATAGTGGAATTAGTGTATTAGAAAAAGACAACTATATGATTTTTATGATATGAAGATTATATTCTCCAGCCATTCAACATAGGGTGGACCTATTATTTTTATTGGGAGTAAATATTGTTATACAATACTGAGAATCAATTTTAGGGAAATTAATTTCATTACTATAAATAAATATTATCACAAACCCTATATTTATGACTTTTATTTTATCAACTTCATGAATCAAATTATTTTTCAAAGATTAACCATATTCCTTTGTATCACCAAGTTCATGTAAATAAATAATAAATTCCAAAGAAGGTATTTCATAGAGGGTATGGATATTATGAATTTATTGAAATTCCATTTGGATTGACTAATTCACCCATTTATATTTTGGATTTGATGAACATAGTGTAAAGGGATTATTTCAGTAAGTTGTTTTTGTATTTATTAATGATATCTTGATATAATCTAAATTAAATTATTGAAATAATATATATTTTTGAACCATTTATAATATTCTAGGTAAAAGTAATTATATGGGAAATTAATAAAATGTGATTTATGGATTCAGGAATATTCCTTTCTTGGCCATATATTCTCTAATGATGTAACTTCAGTTGAAAACTAAAAGAAAAACACGGTGATGTAATGAATAATTTTAATGAATATAACTGAGGTACATATCTTCCTTAGATCATTATGTTACTATATTTTATTATTTATAATGTTTCTGGATTATCTAACTCATTAATATAGTTGAAAAATAAGGGGTTTATATTTAAATGGTCAGACGAATGTAAAGGCTTTTTTGATAAATTTTAGAGGAGATTAATATAATAAATTATACTAACTATATCATTTGGATGGTTTAAATTTTATTTATATAATTAAATATTAAGGAAGGAACTTGTATCTATTCTTATGTAGAAATATATAGTGGTTTCCATTTAATCAAATATGTTAATGATCCTAGAAAGTTATTATCAAACCTATGATCTTTAGTTGGTATCTTAGAAAGAAATTATAAAACCTATGATCTATTTGGTGCAGACGATGGACATCGCTGACTGAGGATGAGGGTACTAGGACTGGAGGTAGTTCGGAGATGGGATTTAGATGAGGCGTACCGCAGAGTCGACTATTCGAGAGCTATACCTACCCTTCAAGTAGGATCCTTGGTGGGTGTTCACAGTAGATATTTTCAGTTTTACTTGTACTTTTCAGTTTACTTGTACTTTATAGTTGGGATTGTATTCTGGCCCCTTTTACTTCATATACACACCTTATTTACTATATAGTTTAACTTTAAGATTTTATCCTACTTTGTGCATAGTTGTGTGAGTTTACAGGATATAAAGGTAATGCCTTTACGTTTTTAGGGAATAAGACTTTCAGTGCTAGTTTCCATCCCCTGGCCTATGGAAGGTGGGCTTGGGGTAGTCACGACATGGGCCCTGAGGGACGGGTCATGAAAAATTGGTATCAGAGGAGTTCGGTTCTACCAAAGAACTAGGACTCGTATTTTTTCTGTGAAGCAATAGTGCTAAGTGTTATGAGTATGGTTTTTAGTTTGTGGAGTCCAGTGTTGGTATGGCAACCGACGTATCCATACAACAGGACCCTAACATCTGATTTCCAACTCAGTGCATGAAAACACAGATTGTGTATGTGTTTTTGAAAAGTTTTCTTTGTGATCTCATTAAGTCAGGTCACCATGTATAAACATAATGACTATGGTGCACCTGTTTCTTTTCAGGATGCCTCCATTTAGACATCCAGTTGGGATTCTAGTAAGAGTACATGATGACAGACCACCGAGCAATGATTCTTCGGTGTAGGGCCCCCATATGGCAATTATACATCAAGATAGTGTACCAGAATCACAACTACCCATTGGGAAACCGATGCCACTAGCCCTAGCATCAATGGGTGCACGCCGCTTGAGCACATTGCACGAGTTCCAGCTCTAGAGGCACTGAGGATCTGTGGAAAAAAGATCCACATGCGGCTAAGGATTGGCTGTAGGCTGTGGTTAGAGTCTTTCGATTGGTCAGGACATCAGCTGATCTCATGGTGATCCTTTCCGCCATCCTTCTTCGGGTAGCAGTGAGTAGATAGTGGAGATTTATGGTCCATGTTCACGATGAGGACACTCTCATCAAGGTTTATTCATAAAGCCTTTTCAGGGAGGATTTCATCCCAATGACCCAATGCTCATTGCGTATATAAGAGCATCTTCACTTGAAGTAGGGTAGCATGACTGTGTCTCAGTATTCATTGAGGTTCACTGACCTCTTGCTCTACTCCACTGATATGGTGTGAGACCCTTTCTTCAGGGTATGTACCTTCGAGCAGGGGATCAGATGGGAGATTAGAGCTTCGATGGTTTCTCTTAACAACCCAACGTAGGCATGGGTGTTAAAGCGAGCACTTTTAGTGGAGAACTTCCTTGCTAAGCAATGATCGACAGTGAGAACCACCACCGGATGACACGTAGCAGAGTAATCAGTAGCTGGTAGTAGACAGATGGCGCAGAGGTCCAAGAGGACTAGACCTACAGGTGGATGACCACGGGATATAGGTTCGGCGGTGTGCGGCTCTCAAAGAAGAGTAGGACAGGTGAGGATCATGCAATGTTACTTGTGTAGCGATTAGGGTCACATGGCTCGCGACTACCCGACTTGCCGTACTGATGACCATCAGATGGTCGAGGGACTGCCGAGGCAGAGATAGAGGTTCGATTGAGGAGGTTCCCAGACAGGAGGCAAACGTGGAAAAGGATCAGTCTATGCATTAGGAAGTGGGTGGCGATTTGAGGTTCTACCCCCACGACCACTAGGAGGTCCACCCTAACCATAGGGATCAGGTGGACAGGGATGAGGTCAGCTCCAGGTGGCTGAGGTCTACGACCATTTCATTCCAGATATGATACGAGGTATGATCTATGTATACTACACCATAGTTACAGTACTTATAGACACATTTGTGAGTCATTCTTTTATTACCATGACCCTAGTTTAAAGCTCAGATATTCTTGTGGAGTTGTTGGCTCGATCCTTAAGGCTATAGACTTCTACAAGTGTAGACTCGATGATTACACACTGGTACCGGCAGTGTGAGCTTACTCTAGGATGTGAGAGCTTCTTCTGGGATCTTCTAGTAGTAGCGTCAAGGCCCTATGACGTCATCCTAGGTATGGATTGGTTATCTACAGTCTATGCTCATATTTACTGTATTAGGAGAAATGTGTGGTGTTTCCGCACGGATGGAACCAGGTTTTCCTTCACCAGCGAGAAGGGAACCTTTGCAGCATAGGATGGACTTACCCAGAGGAGGGTGAAGCAGATCACACAATAGTTGGCTAGCCTTACCCTTAGAGAGGTTGATGTAGAGAGTCTGAGCTATCCTGTAGTGGTGGACCAGTACACTGATGTTTTCCCAAACAATGTTCCGGGTCTACCTTCGTGCAAATAGATGGAATTTTACACCGACTTATACACTAGAACAGCATGGATATCTATGCCAGCATATTGGATGGCTCCCATAGAGCTTCAAGAGCTGTGAGTATAGCTGGAGGAATTACATTGCAAGGGGTTCATTAGGCCCATTATTTCTCCATGGGTAGCCCCAATTTTGTTTTCCAAGAAGGCAGATGAGAGTTTGAGACTCTTTGTGGACTATCGGTGCCTGAACCAGGTGATTGTGAAGAAAAAATATCCACTTTTGAGGTTTGACGATCTCTTTGATCTGATGAAGTGAGCACAATGGTTTTTGAAGATAAACCTCAGATCGGGCTATCACCAGCTCTAAGTATGAGATTCTGATGTGCAGAAGATGGCCTTCAGATGTTGGTATGGCCATTATGAGTTCTTGGTTATGCCATTTGGGATGACCAACATCCCAGCAGTGTTCATGGGACTCATGAACAGGATCTTCCATCTATACCTTGATCTCTTTGTAGTAGTCTTCATCGATGACATCCTGATATACTCAGTGACGGAGTATGAACATTCCTACAATTTGCAGATTGTTCTGGACACACTCTGAGAGTACCAACATTATAGTAATCTCTCAAAGTTATAGTTTTGGATATGAGAGGTCCACTTTTGGGGACACATATTCTATGAGGTTGGAGTTGCGGTGGATTCAATGAAGATTGGGGATGTACTAGCTTGGAAGCCACCAAGGAGCGTGACAGAGGTGGGAAGTTTTCAGGGTTTGGCCGGTTACTACTGGAGGTTTGTTCCCGACTTTTCCAGAGTTGTGGCACCCATATCAGTGTTGATGAAGAAGGGGAAACACTTCGTGTGGTCGAAGAGATTCCAGTAGAGTTTCCAGGAGCTAAGGAAGAGACTGACGAGTGCCCCGATCTTGAGGCTACTGGAGGAAGGTGTTGGGTGTGTAGTCTACTACGACGCATCGGGGACTAGGCTTGTATGTGTCATGATGCAGGAGCGAGCAGTGATCACGTATGTTTCTCAAAATTGGATATTGAATGATCAGATCTACTCTACCCATGACCTAGAGTTAGCAGCAGTGGTCTTTACCTTGAACATGTGGCTAAAATACATTATGAGAGAATGTTTTACAGTCTACTCTAATAATAAGAGTCTTAGAAATATCTTCTATCAGAAGGACTTGAAAATGAGATAGCAGTTTTTTCTTGAGTTTCTCCAAGACTATGATTTCTAGATTGTATATACTTCTGGGAAGGGGAATGTAGTAGCTGATGCACTCAACAGTTGATTTGGTATACAGTTTCTGAGTGAGGAGATGAAGTAGCTAGACGCTTTGTAGATATCCTATGTGGATTGAGATGGAGCAGCTTATCTTCAGTCAGTGATAGTCACTCCCCCACTCCTTCAGCGATTCAGGGAGGCACAGCTTGGGAAGACTGACTGTGAGGCTCGACATTCTCAGATATCATTAGGACAGACACCTGATGGATTTTATAAAGGTGGGGAGAACATCATTATCTTTAGAGGGCGTATTAGGGTACCAGTGGCACATTTAGAGGGAATTTTGAGGGAGTTCCATACATCCCCTCTATTGGTACATCCAAGAGTGGCGAAGATGTACCAGGACCTTCTACGTCAGCACTGGTGGCCAGGAATGATGAATGTTTTAGAAGATCTTGTCTCTCGATGCCTCATTTGTCAACAAGTGAAGGCAGATCATCAGGTGCTAGCAGGCTTAGTTCAGCAATTAGAGGTTCCAAAGTGGAACTGGGATGAAATTTCCATGGACTTCGTAACGGGTCTTCCATGGACATCTAGGGGACATGATTCCATATGGGTGATCGTAGACCAACTCACCAAGTTGTCCCACATCATACCTATCCGAGATCAGGGTTCAGAAGAGGTCTTGGGATGCCTCTATGTATAGGATATTCAATGGCTTCATGGATTCCAGTCTATGATTGTCTCTGATTGTGATGCATGGTTTACTTCTGGGCTATGGAAGGGGTTGCGGGAGGCATTCAAGACACAACATCGGTTGAGCACCGCATTCCATCTTAAGATTGATTTTAAGACAGAGTGGACTATTCAGACCCTTGAGGACAAGCTAAGTGAATGTGTCCTTGATTTAGGCCGCAATTGGGAGGATCACTTGCCCTTAGTGGAGTTTTAATACAACAACAGTTATCACTCCACTATCAGTATGGCACCATTTGAGGCGTTGTACGGACGACCTTGCAGATCACCTTTGTTCTAGATAGACCTAACGGAGTCAGCACTCATGGGACCAAAGATGGTGCAAGCTACCATAGAGAAGGTGCAGATCATCCAATAGTGGATGAAGACTGTACAGAGCAAGAAAAAATCCCATGCAGACATGAGGCAAAGACCTATGGGGTTTGAGGATAGTGACAACGTCTTTCTATGGGTATCACCTTGATGATGATTGTAGAAATTTGGTTGGGGTGGTTAGTTATCTCCGAGGTTCATCGAACCTTTTCAGGTCCTCAACAGAGTTGGCGAGGTGGCTAACTACTTATGTCTTCAACCTTAGTTACACTGGTTGCATGATGTTTTCCACATCTCCCAGGTGAGGAGATACGTGCATGACCCATCTCACGTCATCGACCATGGCGAGCTGGACATCGATGATGGGGATACGTTTACAGAGGTTCCAGTAGAGATTGAGGATCATTAGGAGTGGGTCCTTCTTGGGTGGTCGATACCTCTGGTGCGTGTTCACTAGCAGCATGAGAACCTCTAGGAGAGAATATGGGATCAGGAGGATCAGATACATGCTCAGTACCCCCAGTTGTTTCCTTATTTTGAGTTGTGGCTTTTAGGGATTCAAATCCTAGAGGTGGAGAGAATGTAAATACTCATAATTTTTCATGTAAATTTTTATTATTATATGGGAATATTACGAGTCCATGAAAATTGACGGTGCATGATTCTGAGGCTTGGAGTTCCCTAAATGAATTTATGAACTTTTCATTAGGTATATTTAATAAATGTGCAAGTGGGGTTTTGTAACTTTTGAACCGGTACTTAGAATTTAAATCTGAGGGCACCGTTGAACTCACAGCACCGATATTTTCTTAAGGAGACCATCACTTCAACCGAAATAGGTCGAGGGTGGAAATTGGTTTTCAGACTTTTCATGGGAGAAAATAAAATAAACTACCTTTATTTTATTTTTAAAATTTAATCCTCCCAATTTGGTTTTGGAGGTGAGGACCACCAGAGCTTGAAAACTCCATATTTGAATTCAGTGGTGGGGACCACCCGCCCCTTGAACTCCATCTTTAATGAGGGAGGTGACTCTTGGTTTCTTTTCTAATTAATTGTACCAACATCAAATTAATTAATTGTGCCAACATCATAATTAATTAATGCTGCAAATATAATTAAATTAATAAACATAATTTAATAAGTTGGCTCCTCAATTTCTTGAGTTTGGGAAAGTGTTGGAAAAGGAATAATTGGGGAGATCTTTGGAGAACATTCTTCAACAAAAGAAATACTCCAACAAAGAACGTCTTATGGAAATGAAGAACGAGGAGATGACATTAGAGCGTCTTGCGGGAGTGACGAACGCCGACTCTTCAACAACTTTGTCTACTTCCTCACGCCACAACCAACAGAAAATCGAGGTAGGGGTTTTATATATGCTGATTTTTATTCTATTTATTATTTATATCCTAAATTTAGGACGACAATGGACCAATGAACATGGTCATCCTTCCACACATAAACCTTGATCCTCTTTATTTTTATTCATTGCACGTTCTTTGTGCGTTCTTCGACACATAATATTTATTCACGCTGGAAACACAGAGTTTTGCTGAGCTCTATATATGAACAAGGAGCCCTGGATGCAAGGATCATGAATATGCAATCTTTTAATTATTTGGGCTTGGAACAAAGCCGAAGTGGCTCGTGGAAGAAGGTGGCAGCTGACACCCAGTTGGTCATGAGTAAGGAAGGGCGGTGCAAATCCGCGGTGACATTTGATGAGGAGGCCGCGACCCATTGGCCGCGGTGAGGCAGGGTGGTGGCAGGAAATCTCCCGACCCCATGGAAGAGCGGCGGTGCGCATCCGCGCCGCCGGTGTAGAAGGAGGCCGCAACAGAGGTCGAAAGGCGGCCGACCATGCCAGACCGGGTGGGACCCCACCAGTGGGTCACATGTGCCACCTACCCGAATGGTCTGATGGACCGTTCGGGAGAAACCGAAAGAAGGGGGGCTCCCCCTTCCGTGCCAGCTCGGGTGGACAGTGCTGCCAGCGGGCCACGAAACTGGGCCGCACCACCAAGCAGATCCATGCCTGCCATAGCCCAGGCCATTTGGTCCATATCCGAATCGAGCAAGGTCGACCCAAACCAGTTTGGTTCAGCCCAGGATGGGTCGGGCTGTGTCTGTCCGACTGGGTCGAACCATACCTGGGCCCATCTGGACCAAGTTATGTCTTTGTTGTCATAACGTGTGAACTGGGCATTCGTTTGATGAACCTTCTATGGCACCAAAATATTTGGATCATGATGGTACTTTTCATATAATCCATATGTGTTTTGGATATGGTTGGTGTATGGTCGGGTTCGATCATACCCTGAATCCAACCGGGCCATTGGATCGGAAATGCTAATAACTTACAGACCGGGCATCTTATTGACGTATTGTCTGTTGAGTTAGGTCCCTTATAATGTAAAGAACTTTTGGGATACTTTTTTGTAAGACTTTTCTATGGTTGAGGTATGACCGATGGATTTGGGAGAAGTTCTCCCAAGAACACTACGTGATGAACCCTGCGACTGGCTGAGATCTAACAACTACAGACCATTACGACTCGGAGTGACTCGACAGGCCCAGTGGGGAGCGCCTATGTGTGATGCGATAGACCCATGGTGGAGACATCCTCTAGGTGACATGGAAGACCCACGATACTCGATAGGAGGAGTACCTCAGTATGCTATGAGGGGAAGTGTCTCTGTGGGACGCGGCAGACCCATAGTGGGGAGCGCCTCTGTGTGACGTGACAGACCCACGGTACTCGACTGGAGGAGTACCTCAGAAGACCAAGATTAGTGGGAAGCATCTATTTTTGATGCGGAAGGACCACTGTACTCATTATAGGAGGAGTTCCCTAGCAGCCAAGGTGTTCGACGTTGTGGTTGGGGATGTTACTTGTTACTACCCCTATAATAAATCATGGTGTGAGTTGTCTTTATCTTTGTGGTATTACTTCCATTGTGGAACAGTTGGGCTTTGAGATTTTGATTTGGACCCCATGTTTCCTCGTGATTGAGATGGGTTTACTCGACAACTTAGTTATATCTATGGGGATATACCTATGTAGAGTTGACTGTTGTTTTCATGCTTTGTGGTTTATCCTTTTTGGATTTTTTGGGACCTTCGAGGGTCTCCAGGTCCCTACTGAGTATCATTATGCTCACCCATGAATGGGCTACACTGGTACCTTGTTGTGTTTGGTGCAGACGATGGACAATGCTGACTAAGGACGAGGGTAACAGGACTGGAGGTAGCTCGTAGGTGGAATTTAGATGAGGCATACCACAGAGTCGACCATTCAAGTTGTACCTACCATTCAGGTAGGATCATTAGCGGGTGTTAATAGGAGTTGTTTTTTGTTTTACTTGTACATTTCAGTTTACTTGTACTTTACAGTTGGGCTTCTATTCTAGCCACTTTTACTCTCTGTACACACTCTATTTACTATATAGTTTTACTTTGACCTTTTATCATACTTTTTTTTCTTAGTTGTGAGAGTTTATAGGATATAAAGGCAATGCCTTCCCATTTTTAGGGAATATTCCTTTCGGTGATAGTCGTCAGCCCATGGCCTATGGAAGGTGGGCTTGGGGTATTCATGACACATGCACTGAGGGATGGTTTGTGACAGGTGGGGTGGTGTCCAGGGTGTTTTTTCGGGGGGGGGGGGGGGGGGGGGGCTATCCGGGGGTTGGGGTGACCAGGGGTGGGGGGGATGTCCCGGTGGTGGGGTGGTGTCTAGTGGGGTTTTCCAAGGGGGTGGGGCTTTCTAGGGGCGGGGATTGTCCAGGGGGTGGGGGGAGTTGTCCATGCGGGTGGGGTGTCCAATGGTTTGGGGAGTCCTGGGGGTGTCCAAAGGGGGTAGGGTGTTCAAGGGTTGGGTGGTGTTCAGGGGGGAATGACTAGGGGTGGGGATTGTCCAAGGGGGTGGGGTGTCTAGGGGGTGTGGGGGTGTCCAGGAGGAGGTGGCTATCCTGGAGTGGGGGTGTGGGGGGTCCAAGGGGTGGGGTGGTGTCTAGGGGGAAATCCTAAGGGATGGGGTGTATAGGGGGTGTGGGGGTATCAAGGTGGTGGGGAGCTATCCAATAGGGTGGGGGAGTGGGTGTCTAGGGGAGGGGGTGGGTGTCGAGGTGTTGGGGTGTCTAGGGGCTAGGGGAGTGTCGAGGGGGTCAAGGTGTCCATGGGGGGCTGTTCACGAGGGTGGGGGTGTCCAAGGGTGGTGTGTCAAGTGGTGGGGGGTATTTCCATGAGGGGTGAGGGTTGTTGAGTGGGTGGGGTTGGGTGTCAAGGGGGGTTGTGGGGTGTTCTGGGGTGTCTAGGGGTGGAGGTGGTTGGGGGGATGTCCAAGGGGGTGGGGGTGTCCAGTGGGTGGGGGTTTCCAGGAGGATGGGGGTGTCCAGGGGGTGGGGTGTGGGTTTATTGGGGAGGTAATAATCATATAATAACTTGAAAATTACCAATACCCAATCCATACAATATCAAAATTACAATCCATCACCCAACCAACAACCAATTCATCCTCAATATCACTTCCCTTCCCATTATTCCTTGAACAAAAACTATAAATACAAAATCTAAATACAATTTTCTTCTAAAACCTACCATATCACCCAACGAAAAAACGGAAAACCACCTACACCACAACCCCAAATTTCCACAATCCATTCACATTGTATATCATCATATCCATTACCCACCTCAAGTCAATATGAATAAACAAACACTTTACCATCTTTGAGTGGGGATACATCGCACTGGCACCTCCGTTAGTTCATATGGTTCACTAACTATACACTTAAGGAGTGTCTATGAAGCCTTAAAATAAAGGTGACTCGCACAATCATGATACATGAAGTGTAGAAAAAAACAGAAAAAAAGTGTACTTATTGGGTATACCATGCCACAGACCGCACAGACCTCTGGTTTAAGCCAAATCAAAACATAAAACAAAAACAAATATATATGAAGAACATTAAAACTAATGTAGAACTTATATATTTGAAGTTTTTAAATAAAAAAATTGATTGAATATGGATATATTGGGTGGAAGGACTTTTACAGCCTTGGGTAAAGAGAGAGATTTGGGAGTCCTTCCATTTAGGATTGTAATCATGCAGATAGGGGAATTGGATCTACTATGTATTTTTAAGAAAACATTCCCAATGGTTTAAAAAAACTATTGGGAAATATTATATTTTCCAAAGGATTTTAAAAACCATTGGTATACAATAGAAAAATTAATTCTTTTCCAACAGTTTACTCAAACCATTGGGAATGGTTTATTTGAAAAACAGTATACCAACAGCTTGTTAAAACCATTAGTAGTAAATGTTGATCTAAAAATAGTATACTAACATTTTTTTCAAACCGTTGGAAAAAAAGTGTTGGGAAAGCATCCATTTCAACTAGTGAATATATTTTAGAAACAGAACTTTCTTGGTCTTTCTAGATAATACTGACATTTTCAAGGATTTTTCTAAGATGGAATCACCTTTAATATATCTTATTAGAAAAGAGGTGAAATTCACATGGGAGGTGAAGTGGTAGTCTTCTTTTGATGAACTAAGATGACTTCTAGAATATGATTTTATTCAGATCTTACATATGCTCTGTAAGGGGTACATAGTGTTTTATGATGCTTTTGATGATTCTTTAGGATGTTTTCATATGATGGATGACCATGTGGTGCCATACAGATCTCTTCAGCTTCGACTGCATTAGAATAATTACCCCACTCATGATATATAGCTTTCAGAAGTCATGCATGCATTTAAATGTTGGAGGCACTCTATTTTTGGGGAAAGGCTCACGGTCTTTTTTGATAATAAAAGTCTGAGATATCTCTTTTTTCAAAAGGACTTGAATCTCAAGAATAGATGATGTATAGAATACCTTCAAACATTTGACTTTGATATCACCTAAACCGAAAGAAAGGGAAATGTCATTGAAATTCTCTTGGTATGAAAGAAGCATCATAGGTTGTTCTAGAATAGAAGGTGGAGTGGAATATTATGTAGCATTTCACTCAGTTTCACATGGATGATTAGGAGGATGTTTCATGAATGATTTTGACTAGTTTCTAGTCATTAGAATCCTTATTGGAGTCTATTTAGTGGAGTAAGTAGTAGGGTGTTGATTTTCAGATGACTCGGGAAAGCGTTTATAATAGAGATACTATTACTGGATGGTCTCTGTCCTTATATTGTTTGCTATACTTCTATAAAATGATTTTCATCCCAGAATCTATGAGAAGTTTATTATTTTTTTATTTTAATTTCTCTTCATGTTCCATTGATCCAGGAACTATGAAGATATATTATGTATTGAGTCAATAAGTTCCCTTATGACTTTTCCATTCCATTATGTTTTGAAAATCACCAACGCATTTTCTTAAGGAAAATTATCACTATCTAGGAAATATTTTCTTAAGGAACATTTTAATCATCTAAATATTATTTTTACCTTACATATGGTTTTCAATTCCTTATCTATGGTTTTCCCAAACAAATTCTAACCAAATTCTTCTTATGTCAAAAAATTGGATCATTATCTAACTTAGAACCATATAGTTCTTGTGACTCTAAATTTTCTTGAAATCAGACTCTGATGTCTCTAGAAATCGGACTCTGGTTTCTTCTGAATTAGTATCCAATTTCTCTAGAAATTAGTCTCCGATTTATTCAGAATTCAGAATTTGATTTCTCCTAAAATCATACTCCGATTTCTTCTGAAATTTGACTCTGATTTTTTCTAAAATCAAACTCTTATTTCTCCTCGTTTCATTCTGCAATTTCTCCTAAAATCAGACACAAATTTCTCTAGAAATAAGACTCTGATTTATCCTAAAATCAGACTCTGATTTCTTAATAATTTGGATTCTGATTATCTATTATTTCATAATCATATTTTCAATATTTCATGACTCTAATTTTAAATATCTTAAGAATCTAATTAAATTATTTTCTTATAGTTACATCATTTTAATAATTTAATGTTACATTTTGTCATATCATAAATGTAATAATGATTTTTAAGCTTATTTATGTTTCTTATTATTAGTTATTCAAAACGATGTCATCCAAACTATTTTAACTTAACCGCTTCCTTAGTGCCAAGTAGACCAGTCCCTCAAATATTTTAGTAAAGATATGAAAATTGGAGGAGGAATTCAACCATTGGAATACAATCATATAAATACCCAACCATTTGAATGATATTAGGGCTATAGTTTTGGTGGAGAGCTATTGATCTCTGCAATAGAGTGATGGACTGTAAGAACTCTGCTAAAACCTTTATTTTGTGAATGTTGTGAACAAATTATTCAAGATGAGAACATCTTGTTTAAAATTCCTAGTGTGAATTTGATTATTGTTATAATCAATTGGGGGCTTCCATGGATAGGAATATAGAGGTACCAATAACCATAGAGATCGATGGATTGTGGGGATAGGAAGAAAGATTCTGATATTCGTATAGAGGGCTTACCCTAGAGTGGGTGTGATAGAATTTATTGAAAGTATAAATCATGGGATGTTTATCCAAGGTTGTTTGATGTCCTTCTCGTTGGGCCAAATTATTTTTTATAATTTTCATGTTTTGTCCAAATTATTATTTCTACTGCATTTTTTTAAAGTTAAGAAGTGTAATATTCTTACACTTTATTATACTTGTATACTCTGATATAAATAATATTATACAGACATTAAAGTAGAATCTTTCACTAAGTAATATTATATTAAGTTTCTTTATCATATCCATCTTATCATATCCAAATAAAAATAGTTTCTTTATTAATAACTAAGTGGTCTTGTGAATTATGCTTGTTTAAATTTTTAAACATAGATATTCATAAGGATAAAAATGAATGTTTTTTAAACCTACAATTCACTCCCCTCTTGTAATTGAGAAATATACATCTACATCTCGATCCAACAATTGGTAGGAGAGGAGTTATCTGAAATGCTTATACTTACATATATGTTTTCTTTCTCATCTTTATTTACTTATCATTACTTCACATTTTTTCTTACAGAATTTATTTATAAAATCACTATTTATAAACTTTTTCCATGAATCATTTTTGTGGCAAATTTTTTTCTGAATGGAAGGAATGATCATTGGTTCAATAGAAAACAAATATCATACCAGACCTCTAATTTTTTATGTAAATGAGTATGAATGTTGGAGAGATATGATGAAGACCTATAGTATCAATACCAGTGTGGATAACATTGTTAATTTGATTGGAGACTACATGATTCCAGACAAAAAAATCAAACAATTAACCAATCAAGAAACACGAGAGTTTCAACTTAACATTAAGATATGCAATACATAATTATGTTCTATGAACAGGAATTTCTATAGCCATATTTCATCTTGTGAAGATGCTAATAGCATCTTGAAGAAATTAGAATTCACACATTTTGGAACATACAATGTCATTGAAACCAGAAAACATATTCATAGAGATGAATACCATGGTTTTATATTTCCTTATATAGAACTTCTATAAAAATTTCAACAAAGTATTATGATTATTGTCAACAACATTCATTATATTGGTGAAAAGGGACTTGATGATGAGATTATTGTGCATTAGATAATAGATATTATGAATAATGAGTGTTAATATAAAAGAACACTGATTTGTGAGAATAATAATTTTTCAAACATCATTCTAGATGAGTTATTTGGTACTGTTATACAGGATAAAACTAGAATGAAGAGAGATGAATAGATCAACCAGAAAAAGAATGGTAATATTAGTGTTTATTTTACAACCACTTCAAAAAATATGAAATCCAAGACTCCTAATAGATTTACAAGATCAAGTGCTAGGAAATCTACTATTATATCCAAATCAAGTGATAGTGATAATTTTGATAATGAATATTCCAATATTTATCTAAGGATGAACATGATTGTGGGAAATAAAGATTTTAAATACAAAGACAAGAATAATGATATAAATGATAATAATAATTTAGAAGTTACATGTTATGAATGTAAGAGTGCAGGTCATATCAGACCTGAATATCATATGGTAAAAGAAATGAATAAAAGGATAGGAATTCAGAAAGAATCAAGAGGAATTACTAAATGTCTATGTATAAGAATTTATTGAATGCTAATGACACTTGGAGTGATAGTGGTGGTTATTTTGCTGATGAATCTTTGGATATTGAATCTTCAAGATATAAGAATTTTGGTCTTCTAACAAGAATTCATACTAAAAATAAATATCCCATGGATAAGGTAAATACTAAAAAATCATTAACAAATACTACTTTAAATGAAAATTTTCATAATAAGAAATATTATGAATCTTTAGATGAATAATCTTCCTTATCAAAAGATACTACATTACCTTATTTTAATGAAGTTTCTAGGTTTTCCATGTTGCATTAGAATGAAAATATTAAGATCAAAAAGAAACATCACAAGGAAAATTCTAGAATATCTATTTTATCAAAAGAAGTATTAGATATTTCAAAAGATATTTATCAGAAAACCTTTAATTTTGAAACTATTTCCAAAAACCATAAGGAATATAATTCTTAAAAGGGTAATCTTTCTGTGGATCTTGAAAAAGTAATTTCTAAGAAAAAAAATTTAGAGACAAACTCAAATTTTAAGACTAATGATTGTGAGGATAAAAATTTAGTCATTAGACTAAAATATAATATATTTTCATTAAATTAACTTTTTTAAAATGTTACTCATGGTAAAGAATATTTTGAAAAAATTTATTCCCAAATATTTCCTCTATGAAATAGTTCTATATTTTTCTTATTCTAATTAAAACCTTGTTTTTACTCAGAACTATTTTTTTCATCAATTTGATCCATTTATTAATAAGTGTCAATGTGGTGGACATTGAGTGGAAAATTGTTCTTTGAATAAAACCCAATAATTAGTTTTTTATATATCTCAGTTTTCTATGAAATTATGGATACCTAATATTTTACTTTCTAACATTACCAAACCCAAGAATTTTTGAATTTTGAAATTTTAATTGATTTAATTTTATGAAAACAAATGTATTGACAACAACAATACCTAGAACATGGATAGTGTATTTTCCTGTAACATGACTTATAGAAAAAACTTCTTTGAAAAAATTATAAATATGAATGGGGGAAAAGTAACTTTCGGAGACAATGCTCAATGAGAAATTGTTATTATAAGTAATATTTTTATTCTTGGAAAATCCTAAATTTCAAATGTATTATTTGTTAAAGGACTTAATCACAACCTTATATGAATAATGAAATTATGTAATGAAGGTTACCTTGTGCACTTTAGGAATGATAAATGTCTTGTACACAATTCCATGTGGGTGTTTATTCTCTCTTCCCATAGCCATGAGAATATTTTTACACTTAACGTAGAAGACCTTCAGAGCCAATACCTACACTGGATTAGGGAAATAGAAGATAAATCATGGTTATGACATAGAATAATATGACATTGTATCCTTATAAACCTATGAAAACTCTCTAAAAACACTTTTTAAGGATATACCATGTCTTAGATTGGATTCTTCAAATGTCTATGATCCATGTCAATAAAGAGAGAAACATAAATCATGATTTATAACAATCAGTGAAGTCTCAACTTATGATGCATTATATCTAGTGCATATGGATATTTTCAGTCCAACACAATCAGGATGTATTAGAAGGAAATACTATTTATTTTTTTATTTCATGATTACCCTTGATTATCATGGGTCTATTTTCTATCGAAGAAATATGAAGCCTTTTCATATTCAAATACTTTTTTAGCCGAAGTAAAAAATGAGAAAAAAACTTCCATTAATAACTATTTACATTGATCATGGGGGATAATTTGAAAATTAATATTTTAAAACTTTTGGTAGTAAGAAGGGAATTACTTATAACTTCTAAGCTCCAAGAAAACCTCAATAAAATGGTATTATTGAAATAAGAAACCAAATTATTCAAGAGATAACTTGATCCATATTGAATAAAAAATATATTGTTAAACACTTTTGGTATGAAGCTTTAAGTACTGATTTCTATACTATAAATCGAGTTTTAATCAGTCCTTTTCTTAATAAAACTCTTTATGAGTTGTGGACTAGTCGAAAACCAAATGTTTAATACTTCAAATTATTTAGATTCAAAGTATTAATCCAGAATACTAAAGATAATGTACATTAATTTACACCCAAATCCAATGAATAAATTTTCATAGGCTACTCCACTACTTATAGGGCTTATAGAGTTTTTAACAAAAATTCTATTACTTTAAAAGAATCAATACATGTAAAACATGATCAAACTGATCCTTTTGTTTTTTAAAAACCCCAACCTTCATCATCACATGTGTTTTAAAAAATATATTTTCAACCTTTGATGGAATATTATTCTAAATAGAAAAATACACAAGAAAATGTTTCTGAATTATTTACCCGAGATAATTTTTTACTAAATGATGATGACCATGTGTTACAAAACCCAAATCAGTTGATTCTTAAGAATCATCCTAGTGATAGTATCATAGGTGATGTAAATGAACCTATAAAGACTTGATTTTTTTATGAAATGAAGTATAAAATCTATCATATATTTCCCAATTAGAACCTAAAAGCACTGATGAAGCTTCTGGTGATGATGATTGGGTTAAAGCTATGAAATATGAACAAACTTAATTCGAAAGGAACAAAGTCTAGACCTTGGTTGAAAGCCCTAAAAAACATCACTAATTGGTGTAAAATGGGCCTTTAGAAATAATTGAGAGGAAAATGGAATCATAGTAAGATATAAAGCAATATTAGTTGTTAAATTTTATAATAAAAAATATGGAATAGACTATGAAGAAACCTATTATCTAGTATCTAGACATGAATCTACTCATATTCTACTATCCTTTGTAGGTTTTTCCAATATCAAAATTTTTAAAATGGACATGAATTTTTTTTCCTTAATGTATATGTTCAAAATGATTCTTATGTTGAAAAAAAATTATGGTTTTGAAGACAAAAAAATCATGTACATGTTTACAAATATACCAAATATTTATAAGTTCTTAAACAAGAACCTAGAGCATGGTATGATAGACTTACAGGATTTTTGTTACAAAACATTTATGTTCAGGGAACTATTGATACAACCCATTTTATAAATAAAGATAAGAAAAATGTTTTTATTGTTCGAATTTATGTTGATGAAATTATATTCAGATCAAATAATTAATCTTTAACTAATTCATTTACAAATATCATGAAATCCCATTTTGAAATTAGTGTGATAGATGAGTTAATATTTTTTCTTGGTTTTCAAATTTCAAAAAAACCATAAGGAAATTATATATATTAACATAAGTAGATTAAATATCTTCTTAAGAAGTATGGATTTGAAAATACTAAAAGTATAAGTACTTTAATTCGTACATTAAACACTCTTGATCTTGATGAAGCTGGGAAACTATTATATCAAACATCTTTTAGAGACATGATATGAATTTTATTATACATAACAACCAATCTTCTATATTAATTTTTTTAGTATGATTTTTTTCCAAGATATCAATCTAATCAAAAATATTCCCATTTAAATGAGGGGAAAATAATTTTTAACTATTTAAAGGGAACTGTGGATTTAGGACTTTCTATTCTTCTCGAAATGATTTTTTTAAATGATTTTTAGATACTGATATTGGTGGTTGTATAATGGATAGGAAAAGTTCATTCGGAACTTCTCATTTACTAGGAGATTCAATAGATTCTTGTTCATTCATGAAACAATATTGATTAGCACTTTCCATTACTAACATTGAATGTGTAAAAACTGGAAGTCATTGTGCTCATGTGTTGTGGATGCAACACACACTCACATACTATGGAATGTTTTTTACAAAAACACAAAAAAATATGTGATAATACTATTGCCATTTCCCACAGAAAATACCCTACACATCACATTCTTGATAAAAAAATAAACATTAGGCATCACTTTCTTAGGGATCACGCACACAAAATAGATATCATTATTCAGTTTATTGGAACGCAAGATCAACATGCTAACATGTTTACAAAATTATTATTATTTGGTAGATTTGAATACATTAAACAAAAGTTAGGAATGATAACCATATGGTAATCTTCAATATTATGTTTTTGTTGAGACCTATCTCATATCATTAGGATATTTTTGTTCATAGGGGTGTATATATGTTAACACTTTTATATTTCCTATTTCAAAATTTTCATTTGGAGCCTAAAATTTTCAGAACCTAAAAATTTTTCATTCCCTAATAAAATTTTTTACACCCTATGTTTTATAATTGGAACATTATCAATATTGTAAAATATTTCTATGCAATACAAAAGGTAAATTTATTTTCTAATATCATCTTAATTACACTTTTTTCTTATTGTTAATTTCAATCTTGTTTTAAGAAATTATTATCTGATTCACATTACTTAAATCAGATTTTTCCTTAAAAGCTAAAAATATTGAAACCTGTATATCCTTCTTCAGCAATGATATCAACCATAAAATCGGATTAGGTAAATCTCAACCATTGGATTGATTCAGGAATGTGAAATGTCACTGCTAAGCCTATATAAAGGACCCCTATTTGTGTATCACATCGGTTATCTCAATGTTTTTTCACTAAATCTCTATCGCTCTTCAATGATTCCATTTAGTTTTTTTCTTCTCTTCATCTTAGAATGTCTCTTGAAGTTTCCCCACAAACTCTAATGGCATCAAACAAAGGACTCAAAGATTATCAAATTTTCAGTGAATGGTTGGTGGACCCAATTTTTTTCCCAAGTACATATTCTTGATTTCAAAAATCATAAATAAAAATAGATGGGAATGTCTCTACGTAGGTAAGGAAAAAATTCAGGATTTGGTATATGCATATTTTGTTAGATAATTTTCTGATTCAGTTCATTTTTATGATCCAGGAGGAAGAGAAATGTTTTCATTCAAAAGTTTTGTAAAGAGATATTCTTTGTCTTTCAATAATGCTGAATGTATTTGGGATATACCTTATAAAGCTGATGCAATATTTTCCTAACATATATTTCCAAATAAAAAAGGTTCTTTTGAGAAATTTAAGGCAATTGAGTTCATTGGGAATAGAGAATTATAAACACCTAAGATCTCTCATCTCTCAACAAACCACAGATTGGTTCCTCTTTGGATGCAAGGTTTTCTGATTCCATGAAAAGAAGACATGGATTATCTAATGAGATGTGATTTCTTCATGATGGTATTTTTAGTGAATATAAGGAAGGTGAACCTCATCAAGTAAATTCTTTTGAAAACCAGTAATATAGTGAATTTCACCATCAATTCCCAAATCTTTATGTATTTTGTGATATTGTCAAACAACATTGTCTTGTGCTTAGAATACATCAAAATTCTAAGAATCTCTATGGACAAAACATTTAAGATAATGATGTTAGGTGATGATACATTGAGAAGGATGATGATTGGTTTTAGTGTTAAGATATGAGAGTTATTTGAACTTATTGAAATGGATAATCAAGCTGCTAGCAGGAATGCTGATGCAGGAGAAAGCTCTAAACCAACCCCTATGAAAAGAAAATGTAAAGATCTGGAACTAAAAGAAAAAGAACCAACACCGGAGTCTATATCAGCTATACCCAATCCAAATAAACAATAGACTTTTTCTGATGAAGTTGCTTCTAAATAGAGAGAGCTTAATAAAAAGAAAAATGATGGAGATTAAGTTTTTGGTTTAGATACTGCTGAGGCTACAACCTTAAGAATGTAAGGAGATAAAAAGAATTAGATGAAAGCCAAAGAGAATATGTTAAATAGAAAATTTTGGTGGATAAGATTATCCAATATATTCTTAGAGACGCCAAGAAAGCATCTGAACATGTTCAAATACCATAATCTTTCTTATGAAGAACTAGTTCCAATTGAGACTCCAGTAACAGATAAGATAAAAAATAAATTTAAATTCTGAAACCCATAGTTGAAGAGTAAGAAGAATAAGAATAAAATTAATAAAGTGATGATGTGATCAGAATGGTTGAAGAATATAAAGATAATAAGAGCCCTTCTGACAAGTTTCTTATAAGACTGTCCCATGATTAATCCACCAAGATTATTTTAGAAGTAAAATATATTCAGAATGGTGATGATGCTCTGGATGATGTCCATAAAGCCCCTTTATATGAGGAGAGTAGTAATGATGATATTGTTTAGAATGTTGATGATATGGATGATACAGAAGTTGAGGAAAAATCATTTAATGTTGATAAGTGTGCTGATAAAGAAGTATATGATGATGATGATGATAGAATTATTCAAGTTTATAATGGAGAGCATGAGTCTTAGAATATTGAGTGAAAAAATTCTAAGAAAAAGAAAGGAAAGGAAATCATTGTTGAAACACTGAAGATAATTTTTTTTTAAAATCAAATAAACATGTGGTTGGAACTTCTAGGAGGAAAGAAGATGAGAGAGATAATGTTACAACACCAATAAAAGAAACTACCTATCTTCCTTATTTTATGATTTTTTGGTTCAGTTGTTGAAGAAGCCTATGCATTCCATACCTTTCATTCATTTTACTAATTCAAGATGCCAACTGCATCAAGACATTTAGTTCAATTTTTATTAGAGAAGATACAAATCAAGAAACAGACAAGACCACATGACCACAAGACCACAAGAACACAAGCATGGAAGGGCACCTATGGTTGTCTAAAATAGTGAAGACTAAGGGCATCCCCTCTGATGAGGTTGACCCCTTCGGGATTCAAAGTCTGTACATTATGCAAGCAAACCGGATCAGGCCCAATGACCTCAAGCGAAGAAAGGTAATCCGCAACATGATTTCCCTCTATCCAGGAGTGTTTTATAATAGTGTCATTGTTGATCATGTTCCTTCCTTTCCTGATAATGTAGGTGATATCCCACATAATTGGGCAGAGATCATACAGAGCATCAAGGAGGATTTTAGAGGTTGTTTCCACCTTTGAGATAACAATGTTCTGATGTTTCAAATACTTAATCCTTTAATCATAGTCTTGGCTTTAGCCTGAAGAGATGAGCCATAACTGAGGTGAGAAGAGAAGGAAAGAATACCGAACCTTGAGAATCACGTATCGCACCACCTCCTCGCAGGTCCCCTTCGCAGCATGATCCATCCGTATTTAGCATCAGGACCCGGGAAGGGGGATTCCAATGGATCCAAAGACCATGAGAACTGTTGATGTTTGGTTAAGAGACTTGAGGTTGCATGCTCATCCAACGTATGAAGGGATCCTCCTGCCACTTGCTGTAGAGACGGGGCAGGTCCATAAGGAGACACTTTGTTTTGAAAATAATGAATTAGCAAGAATATTTAACCCCTTCCTGATGATTCATATTTTGGGCCTGCCAAATAGACCAACATCTTGCATGTAGGATCAAGGTTCGAGCCACCGTCTCCATCCCTCAGTCCCCCGAGCCATTAATCCACCTATCTAGGAAAGGAGATCCCACCCAGTTCTGGGAAAGAAGGCTGGTAAACTCCCCAAAGATTCTCTAAAAAGCATAAGCACATTAACCTCTGAAGAAAAGGTGATCAATTGTCCCATCATCACTAGCAACGCAACTGGGGAAACAAGACACAGTAGGGATCCCACAACGTTTGATATTCTCGTCGGTTGGAATGGCCTTATTCCTGATTCTCTATAGTAGAAAGTTGTATTTAGAAGAAATGGATTGGAACATAATATATCATTCCAGTAATCAAAAAGAGTAAGGACCTCCCATGATCATCTATAGTCCCGGGAATTAAAAGCCCCAGAAGAGGAAAGGGTGACCACACACTGATCCGGATCCGAAGAGATATCAATGAGGATAAAGGTGTCTTGTTGCTCCTCGTCCAACACTGCATTAATGAAGGATAGGTGCATGCTGGCCTCCTTGAAAGAGAGGGTAGTTCCAAGAAAACCTGGAAACCCGAGCACCCACCCTGCCCAGTTGTGATTCCAGAAGGAGTCTTCCCCTCTCCCAATGATCCATTGAAAGTGTTGGTGCAATTCAGTGGTAATGAGGGAGATTTTATTCCAAAACAGCGAGCTGAGGCCTTCTAGTGTGGGTTGAAACCAATATTGTGCATCATGGTTCTTCCCAAGAGCATACCCTGCTCCATGACTTCCCAGGCGAGTTTAGCATGCATGCATTTGAGGGTGTCTTCAAGACAGTGCACATTAATAAATCCTTCCTTCGTGGGCTTGGACACCTTCCGCCACGAATCCCAATGGTGTTTACCCTCTATGAGGGGATCACAGAGGAAGCTAGCTGGGAGCTTTTCAGTATTGGTGAGGACCCCTTTTAGAGGATTAAGAGCTGAGAGATCGTGGACCAGTGTTTCCAAGAGAATGTTATGAATGAGAGCAACGTGGCCACCAAATGAAAGATACAAATTTTTCTAGTTAATGATACAGTCTGCGATTTTTCTATTGAGAGAATCAAAATCTCGAATAAGGAGTCTGCTGGGAGAGATGGGAGCCCCTAGGTATTCCATAGGGAAGGCTCCGCTTCTCATTGAAGGGGTGTGTTCAATCTCCAGACTCCGCCTAGATGAACATTTTTTGAGATGTATCATAGTCTCGTTTCCCTGTTGACCACTTGGCCACTCCAGCAGCAGTATTCCTCCAGCACCGAATTCAAGCGTCTAATCAAATACCTTCTTGCGTTCGTGAAAATGATGGTGTCATCAGCGTACATATGATGTGAAATGGGCTGAGCTCTCATTCTCCTTCGGAACGCCAGAGTCTCTCCTCTGCTCGTGCTCCTGTGGATGAGGCGGCTAAGGAAATCCTACGATAAGATGAAAATGGTTGGAGAGATCAGGTCACCTTATCTCAGACCACGAGTGGTCTTGAAGAAACCAAAATATTTTCCCATGAATGAGATCGACATCTAGAAGGAGCTAAAACAATGGAAGACCAGATCGACATTCTAGGGGAAAAACCCATGCCTGTGATCACCTTTTTAATGAAACCCCACTCCATACGGTCGAATGTTTTATTCATGTCCAACTTGTTGATGATGTTGGAGCCACGAGATTTGTGATGAATATCTCTTACCATTTCATGGGCAAGAGCAATGGTGCCTTGAATGGACTGACCCTTCATGAACCCGTGATGCTCCAAGGAGATCCACTTTGAGAGATGGGCGGATAGTCTTGGGTTGATGATGCTTGCGAGAATTTTGTATGGAAAATTGCATAGGCTCACCGGTCTGTAATGATAAAATTATGAGTTATTCTTGTTTTTTAGAAGGAGCACCATTGTAGTAGAGCACACCACCCACAACAAATTACCTCCCCTAAAAAATCGTGGATGGCCGAGACAATGTCTGCTTTCACCACTTCCCAAGAGGCTCGGTAAAAGGAGCCCAGGAACCCATCTGGTCCCGGGGCACTATCTGGATGAAGATTCATCCGGGTTTTAAAAACCTCCTTATCATCAGGGATGGAGCTCATATTCTCGTTATTCTGGTCTAAAACAGTTCTATGAATCACCTCAATGAGCTTATTATCCTTTCCTGAATACCCATTTGGCATTCGAGAGTAAGGCTCGGTCAGCAGATCCTTGAAATAGTGGAAGGTCTGGTTCCCCACAACATCTCTGTCATCAAAATATGATCCATCATCAAGCAGCATGTTTGGCTAGATAGGTCTCCTTCTCTCCTTGATACAGGCGTGAAAGGATGTCGTATTCCTGTCACCTTCTCTAAGCCATTTAATTCTTGATGATTACCTTACCATGCGTTCTTGGGACAATAGCAGCTCTGCCACTGCACCCTTCTTAACAGAGAGCTCCTCAATAATATGATCATCCCATGCATGTTCCAGCCGAAGCACAAGGGAATCAACCTCTTGCATAGCGTCGATGATGGCACTATCTCTGGAGGGAATTCCATTCGCCCATACCTGGAGGCGGGACTTGAGCCGCTATAATTTTTCAATTTTCCACGTGTGGCCTTGAACAAGTGAGTCCCAAATTTTCTGAACCAAATCCTGGTACCCCGGGGAGTGAACCCACTGATGGTAGAAGTGAAACCTCTCCTAGTGATCCTACCCGGGGAAAATTGAAACCGAAAGGGGGGAGTGGTCAGATATGCCATGAGCGAGATGACTGACCTTGGTGTTTGAGAACGCAGAGGTATCATTGATTTAGCTAGGAATCTATCGAACTCTATGAGCAATGAGGGCCCCTTCAATTGTTGCTCCGGGTGAAGCAGTCCCCTGAGAAGCCAAGTTCACATAAGCCTTTCCCAGCCATGAAATGAGAAAAATCCCTGCTGGCCTTCCCCTGAAAAGGACCTCTACCTTTCCTATCCTCCGAGTTGGACACTACATTGAAATCCCCTCCAACAAACCAGGGGTGGGTTTCGGGGTCGAAGGCATTTAAATCGCTCCATAGAGTCTCCCTTTAATGAGGATCACAGTTGCCACAGATAGAAGACATGAAGACTGAAAAGCCGTCTTTGGTCACTTTAGGGGTGATGAATTGATTCCCAAACTGGATCAGCTCCACTGAATAGTTTTGATGCCAGAATATCCAAATGTGCTTGTTGTGAGAGGGGCAGTATGCAGAAAACCATGCAGTTTGAACCTCAAAGCGAACTCCCTGATTTTGGTAATGTTCTGCTTATGTATGAGAATGACGACTATGGTGACCTTGTGCCTTCTGACTTCATTTGCGATGAAATCTGACGTAACCCGGGTGCCAAATCCATGGGCATTCCAAAGGAGGATTGGAATCATTGAAACGACAAGGATCTGGCATTGGCCCTAGAGTTATTGGCCTTCATGAAATGGGAGGATGATCACTCCTTTAGTATTCTCGATTTTGAGCGTGTACATACTTTCTCTTGGGAAGACACCTTCTTGCCGGAGGAAGGTGTTGATTTGTGAGAACAGAAAGAGGACTAGCACCTAATCGAGGAGACCTGAGGAGGAGAACACTCTGGGCTCCTGGGGCTTATGGAAGGTGCCTTCAGTTTCTGATGGGACCCGTGAGGGAGTTGAGGAGGACCTTGCAGCTCGAAGGGGCAGTCCTCTACAGAGGAGCAACCAGAGACCACATAGAGCGAGTCAGACTTGGGTTTGGGTGGGAGATCCAGGTTCAAGAGGCCTGATGGCCTAGAAAGGAAGCCAAGAATGCCCTTCTCCAAGCTCAACCCCTTAGAAAACAAGGATAATAGAAGGGGAGGCACCACAAGACCGACCTGAGGAAACTGCACTCCAACCGGATCGGACAGAACACCGCCCGGTTTGAACCTTGTAATTTTTTCATCCGCAGGAGAGGATAACGTAGGAACCAAAGCCAGAGAGGAGGCAGGAACCTTAGCTGGAGAGAAACCACGATCTGTGGGTTCCATCTGAAAGTTACAAAGGAAAAAGGCCACGACAAACTTGACGCCTGATCCTTGGGAACCAAATTCTTGAAGGGGCGGTGCCAATCCCCCTGCGGACGTCTTCTACTAACCTGGATGGAATGACCCTGGAGAAGGCAGTGAGAGCAAAACCAAGGAAAGACTGGAAAAGAAAGCTCTGGATTCCAACAGAAGCCATCCTGGACCCGAAGCATCAACTTGTCTAGTGGAGATAAAGAAGTATCGAATTCCACACAGATTCGGGCCATTGAAACGTCCCCGCAGGCGGAGGTCCTTCTATCAAAACATAGAAAAACTCCAATGGCATCGTCGATCACCATGAGAAAGCCAACGTTCTGAAACTGGAGCGGCAACCCCGGGAGGTGGATCCAAACCACAGCAAGGGGGTTTTCTTTTCCCCTAAGAAAATCCAGGGATCATCGGGAAAGACTGAAACGCCAACGTCCAAAAGCCCGAGGAGCTCTACACTACACATGTAGGAAATCTTCTTCTTAGGCCATAACCAGGCAGAAGGAGGACCAGTGAATAGATGAGATCTGAACAGAAGCATGTAAACCCCAAGAGAGGATGACCCGCTGGAACACTACCAGAGGAGGTTTCGTATACCCAAACTGAGATACCAAGGTCCACATAATGCAGACCTCCGCCTCAGAAAAGGAAGAGATCGGGATGTCCATGGAGAGGCAGTCACCATCGTGGAAGGCATTCGTGGCCGAGACCCCCACCACCAGGAAGCAAGGCCGGGGGGAACCACAGATCGAGCCACACAGAGCATCTTTGAACGAACCGGGCCTAGGGAGAGAAGGAGAGGGGTATCCAGCCACTTGAGGAGGAAGCAAGGACTTCTGAACCACGCCCGAGAGCTGAGCAAGGGGCGGCTGCTGAGGAACAGCAGCAAGCGAAGCACCAGGAGGCAAGGGGACCCCCTGAGCCAGAGGGGCGACAGTAGCCAAGCCCAGATCCAAGACTGATCCGACGGAGAAAGCAACCGGCGAGCAGGTAGAGGAGGACCCAACGGTCCGAAAGTTTGAAAAGCCTGGTGGCACATGGGGCGCGTTCTTGTGAGCGAAAGTTTGGGTTCCTATTTCCTCCGAGTAGTTGCATCCAGAAATAGTCAATTAGAAATCAGATTCAACAAATATTCTTATTGAAAAGTTTATCAAACTTGGAGTCGAGATTAAGTCTTTTCAAATCTGTTATCTTTCCCATAGAAGATCATGTAATGAAATCAAAAATTGGTCTAAATCAGTTATAAATGATCTTAAAATTGTTGATTATTTAACCAATTCATTGAAAGATTCCTTTGATAAGTCTAATGATAGAATAAAAAATATTTCCAAAAAAAATTAGAAAATCTAAAGGAAGAGCAAGATAGCTGTTTGGAGGAGGATAAATATATTAATGAAAAACTGAATTCAGTTACTCTCAATTTGAAAAGGGAAAGGAACTCAGATAAGAGATGACTAGAAAACATAAAGATCTGAAAGAAGTGATAAAGTTTCAAGGAGAAATTCTTAAGTCTCAGGAAGATAGAATCAAAGATTTTGAAAAGAAAAATCACGATCCGGAATAGTTGGTCATTAATATTGAATATAATCATAACAAATTGAAGACGATGAAAGCGACCTTGAAAAGGCTAATGCCACAGGAGAAAAAGAAAGAAAAATTATTTTTTTCAAACCTGATCTTTCTTTGTAAAAACATTTGTTATATTAAAATTTGAGAGGAATTTTTTCCCTCTATTACTTTTTGAAATCACTAAGGGGGAAAATTGGGATAAAAAATATTATGTTAAAGGAAGAGAATGGAAAGGTAAGGGGGAGATTACATAAAGAAGAAATTATTAAGAAATGAAGTGTTGTTTATTTAAGAAGGACATGAATATGATCCTTAAGGATTTCATAACCTAAGGAAGAGTTAGCCGTATTCACCATGATATTGAAACAAATAAAAGGGAGAAATGTATTTCTTTTAAATTTAAAAATAAAAACCTTAGTCCTTTATATTATTTTATGAAAAGTTGTTTGGGCTTTCCAAAAAGGGGGTTATTTTTGTGTCAATAAGTTCCCTTATAACTTTTACATTCCTTAATGTTGTGAAAATCACAATACATTTTCTTATGTAAAATCATCTTTCTATAAGAAATATTTTCTTAAGTAATATTTTATTCCGCAAAAAATCATTTTGACCATAACTATGGTTTTCAACGCCTTATCTTGTTTTTCCCCAAACCAAGTCCAACCATCTCTTTCTTATGTAAAAAAAATGGATCCATATCTAACTCCAAAACATATAGTTCATGTGACTCTAATTTCTCTACAAATAAGACTATGATTTCATTGGAAATTAGATTCTGTATTCTACTGAATTCAGACTCTTATTTCATTTCAAATCAGACTTTGATTTCTTCTGAAATTGGACTTTTATTTCTCATTAATTTAGACTCCAATTTCTTATGAAATCAGACTCTAATTCCTTCTGAAATCAGACGCAGATTTCCCCTAAAACCATATTCTTATTTCTTCTAAAATTAGACTCCGATTTCTTCTGAAATATGCCTCTGATTTCATTAGAAATTACAATATGAATCTCTATTACATTAGAATCAAATTGTAAATAGTTCTTCACTCCGATTTTCAATATCATAAGAATACTATTAAATTATTTTCTTACAATTACCTCATTTTCTTAATTTAACGTTCCATTTTTTCAGATCCAAAATGTGATACTGTTTCTTAAGATTAGTAATGTTTCTTATAGATAGTTATTCAAAATGATGTCCCATGAACTATTTTAACTTAACAGTTTCTTGAGTTCCACTTGTATAGGTCCATCAAAAATTTAGTGAAAAAGATGATAGTTGAAGGAGGAAGTTGACTGTTGGAATCCATTCCCACTAATACCCACTCATTTGAACGAGCTTAGGGCTATAGTTTTTGTGCAAAGCTATTGATCTCTAGAATGAATTGTTTCCCTATGATAGCTCTTCACAAACCTTATTTGTACGAATGTTGTGAAAAAATCATTCAAGCTGAGAACATATTGTTCAACCTACCTAGTATGAATCTTATTGTTGATGTTATCCATCATGGACTTCTAATGATAGGAAGACAGAGGTACCATTCACCATAGATATCGAGGGATTATGGGTATAGCAAGACATATTCCGATTTTGTAGTGAAGACTTACCCTGGTGTGTGTAAGAAACACTTTTTTGAAATTATAAATCTATAGAACTTTATCCTAGATTTTTGGATACCCTTCTATTTGGGGAAAAATATTTCTTACACTTATCCTATTTTGTAACATGTTTAATTTACTCTTCATTTTGTTAATGTTAGGAGGTGTAACATTCTTACGCTTTCCTATACTTTTATACACTAATATAAATAAGATTATATATTCTTTAAGGTAGAACATTTCCCTATGTAATCATGTCTTATGTTTCTTTATTGAATACAACTTGAGATCCTACGAAAATTATTTTTATTATTTATAACTAATGAGGGATTCTGAATTCATCTTATTTAACTTTGTTATACAAAGATTTTATTACGGATAAAAACAAACAATTTTAAAACTACAATTAACCCCCCATCTTGTAATTGAGAAAGATATACCTATATATAGATCCTATATTATTACATGAGGTGGTGATTCCAGAGACTGGGTATATATCATGAAATTTTAGAGTATGTGGCTCATTGTTACACCTACAAAAGGATGAATGAAGAGCAGTTAAAACCTGCTGGTTTTCTTTAGCCTCTCACGGTGAAGATTTGGAAATGGGATGAGGTATCAATGGATTCTGTTTTTGGGATAACCATAGTCTCTGAGAGAGGAATTCTATATGGGTAGTAATTGATCGATTGAAATATTATGCTCATTTTATTCTGATAAAAGACACCTCTAAATTTGAAGATATAATTAAACTGTATGTGCATGAGGATGTGGAGTTACATCAGATTCTTTATGTCATTTTTTCAAAAAGGGATCCTAGGTTTACCTTAAGGCCCTGGTGGAGTCTTTTAGATGTAATGGGAACTTAGGTCATGTTTAGTATAGCTTACCATCCATAGACAGACAACCAGACAAAGCATGTGATTCAGATCTTGGAGGATATTCTCCGCACCCGTGTCTTGGATTTCGACGGATCATGGGATAGCCATCTGGGAATGGTTGAGTTTTTTTATACCACCAGTTATCAGTTGTCAATCAGAATAGATCCCTTTGGGGCATTGTATAGTCTCACATGTAGATCACATATTTGTTGGGCGGAGTTGGGTGAAGTATCTTTAATTGGACCAAGTTTGGTACAAGAAACATCCATGATGATTTAGGATGTACATGGACATATGGTTATATCCTAGAGTAGATAGAAATAATTTGAGGTTCAATAACATCAACCTTTTGAGTTTTCCATAGGTGACTAGTTTTTCTTGAAAGTTTCTCCTCGGTTTTGTTTCCATCGACTTGGAATTTGGGAATGTTGGCTCTGAGATATGTTGGGATGTTTGAGGTCACTAAGAGGCCCGAGAAGGTTGATTATCTGTTAGAATTTAATGTTCAGTTGGTGGGTATTCAGGATGTTTTCCACATGTATCATCTAAGGAAATAGTGCCATGATCCCGCTCATGTTCTGAGTTGGGAAGAAATTGAGTTAGAGCCAGATGTTTCTTTTGTTGAGAAACCAGGGAAGATAATTGAATCTTAAGTGAATGTTTTGAGTGGGAAGTGTATTCTATTTCCCATAGTTCTATAGAAACAAGTATCAAATTTTCATGACACTTTTTACTGCGAGTCATTGATGAGGGAGCAGTGGCATCATCTTTTTCTAGGGATTACTTATTCAACATGACTTCTAGGGGATGCAAATTATTTATGGTGGGGATTTTGTAACATCCCATTACCATTTTATTAAGTACACCCTTAACATTGTAATGTTTCCCCTCCTTTGAGATTGGGAGGATAAATATAATGGTGAAGCCATAGATTTGTGGGATTTTAAAAATTAACCATCCTTTCTTCATGATTCATAAGGATTTAAAAATGTGTAAATGGGTTACGTTCCATATAATTGTTACTGGGTACAACCCGTGAATGGGGACTCATGATGTGAACGATTACACATCTTGGATTGTGGTTTCACATCATAAATTTTTTAAATAACATATTTTTTATCCGAGGTGATGGATTTCTCAATATAATTGTACACCATGGATTTAATTGAATGTAACTATGTTACACATCATGAAACAGTCAACATCTAGTTTTAAAACATGCACTTTGTAGTTTTCTCAGTCTTTTCCTTCCAAACACATTCATCCTCAACCAAGGGTCTCACCTATGTATTTTTCAAATACACCATTCCATCCAGACCGATATTTTCGATGTCTGATCTCTATTATAGTTGTAGTGTGTCTCTCCAAGTAACTGATATTCCCGCTTCTTCATTACAAGGGATCGATGTAGTGCTGTATAATTTTAGTATTAGATATTTTTATCTATGTTGAATTATCCTTCTTGTATTATTCTAGGTCTATTGTTAGATCTTGTTCTAGTGGCCATTTATTGTTTAGTTGTGGTGTAGCCAACATCTGTCCTTAATGTATGTGTTCTTTTATTTTTCCACCGACCACATGTTCAATAAATTGGATTAATCCTATGATGTATGGAATTTATTGTAGTTCCTTCATTAAATTTATTTCGGTTTCATTGATTTTGGATTTCCATTATGGGCATGTGTGACTCGATTTTTGAGGTATGTGGTTCAATCTATAACCTATGATAATGGATCTTGTTGTTTTTATTTACAAAATTATTCAAAATGAATGATTGGCATGATATTTTTATTTGTGTTTACAAGAGTTTTCAATGAAAAATTATTTTCCTTGGTTATTGATAAATGGAATGAAAACGGGGTATTTTCAAAGCATTGAAATGATAATTGAAATGGTTTTAAAATAATTTAAATGTATTGTGGAAAAGAGCACATGGGTTACCTTGGGTACATAGGTGGAAGGTTTATCTTGAGTTCATCATCGATTATTTTGCGATTATCAAGGAGGTTTTTCCTGGAGATTTCTTATGTATCCTAGGAACATTGATCTAGGGTACTGATGGTGACAATGTTGGGGGATTACTAATGTTATTTTTTTCTTCATCCTAGACCTTTTGTTATAGGAACTAGTTGGAACGCATGATTTTTATGGTTTGATTAGTTTTTGGTCTGGACCTATAGTATTCCTTGGCATTGTGATACCAATGCTTATGTTTTGAATCTATTTTATTTTTGAGTTATCATTTTTTTTCATCCAATGGACCGAAGGCCTTTAAATTTATATTATTATTTAAAGAAACCACATTTTATGGGAAGAAGGGGGAAACCCTAACAGACATCATTGACTTAAAATAGATAACATGACCCGAAGGTCTAGTGAGACAAACCAAACTGACAACATGGATCAACCCCTCCCCAATAATAAATCAAGAAAAAAAATCTCCACTGGTGCAAAGCTAAATGGTAAGCAAGTGTCCTATGTCAAATCATAGGCCCGATATAATGGAAAACACCATACCCTCTCAAACAACCAAATCCATAAAGGTCTACATCGATAAATAGCTCACTCTAAAACCTCCTCTGGGGCCAAATCCGCATGGTCAAGTCCGAGTGCATCACCATACCAACAGATCTCATAAACCATTTCACCATTCCAAGAAGATAGAACCAAATAACCTCCAATAATCGATCTTCCTGGACCAACCCCGTGACCCTCCACCCCGCCACCATTGCCACAGAAGCCCAGAAGACAATCCAAAGAGCGCGAGTTCAACCATCATCACCATTACTGGAAGGCCCAACCCTACGCCAAGGGACCACCACCAATGAGGGAATCTTGGTCTTCTTAAAACAGAAACGCATCTCTGGGCATGGATCTGTTCTGATTAGAACCACGGAAGAACCCTCACCAGGTTCCGGTACAAACCACACAATGACAAGAATGAAAGACCAACAACGTCAAACCAGGACAACCCAAACCAAATCCAACCAGAGAACTAATTCACAACTATGCCAAATTAAAAGATTGTAAGAACTCATAGAGACCGAAGACCTCCCCCTCCGAAGCTCTGCAGATATGACCCTAAGCCGCATTGGAAATCACTGGAAACAAGCCATGATCACGTCGGATAGTCGGACAGCCGAGCAACCAGCTGAGAGGAATAGGGAAAAGAACCCTGGTCACGCCGGAAAACCGAGAGACCAGCCCTCTCCATCGCCTGTGCCCGTTGGACGATCCGACCAACCCAAAACAAGAACGGGATACCCCAAGCCTCGACACCGCCGGATGGAGAGAAACCACCGAGTTGATCGCCAAAGCTCCGTTGAGAAGAGAAGATGCCAACACATCGTCATCGTCATCCGAAGAACCGTGCTGAGCCGACCGCCGAACCTCCTCTGATAAGGGACACCACAGTACAGTAATAGAGCCCACACCAAGTAGAAAACTGTCGTCGCCAAAAAGAAAACCCTAGCCTGAAGGGGTAAGGAAGATCAAAATGGGAGAAAACCCTAGGTTCCTCATAGAGAGTTCCTGACACCGCTTCGAGGCTCTTAAAAATGTGGGTTGCTAACACTGACTCCTAGTGGGGGGCCTTGAAAAAGCCTAGGCGTGCTTCACAATCCCCATCTAAGCAATGGCTTTGAGTCTCCATGTGCATAATACCCACAGTGGCCGAGTATGATGGGACTCGAGCCTGCGCCAGTTCCCACGGAGAGCGAGGGGTACAACTAGTGGGTACCACTCGGCTAACATCCCATGGGCTTGAGTTATCATTAATATTAATGTTTATGATTGTGAAAAATGATATAAAAAATTTTATTTGAAATTTATATAGCTTTTTTTGTTTAGAATTTGGAAAAAAGGAAATGTCTTCCATTTTTATACAAAACTAATTTAATTTTTATCATGCCATGATTTTAATTAAAATGAGCATATATAAACTATTATACATAGGATTTTTTTGAACACCTAGGTGGGATCCTATTGATCATGTTAGCTCACACCCTACACACCTCTTAAATGGTGTGTAAACCTTTGATTTCCTTCCACTATAGGGAAAGGAAAGGCATCGTAGTGAGATCGTAATGTTCATGTCATCTTGTTGGGTAGATGGTGGTAGTTTATCCATTCCATCATTTGGAGTAGATGTTTGGTCCGGGTCCTTTATAGATGGACATGTCGTTCGGAGTTCTTAGCTACTTTTGTCATTTCCTATTTTCAATGTTTTCTTATAGTTATGGAATATTTGGTTTTCATCTTATACTATTCCTTTTTTAATAGTATATATATATATATATATTCCATTTTATATATTTAGTTTGGGAGAAATCTGTAAAGACCCGTAAAATTCAAGGAAAAAATTCTCTTAATTTTCTTTGGGATTTTACAAGAACGCAGTTTCTGACGGCACCTGATTCCGAGGCCCGGTGTGCCTGGAATCTTTTTCCGAAGTTTAGCTCGGGTACATTCAGTGAACGAATGAGCGGGTTTTTATAACTTTTGAACCGGTGCTCAGAATCAAATTCCGAGGGCACCGATGGAATCGCAGTACCGGTAATTACTTAGAAACACCCTTTCCGGAGTTGCGTTTGCTCGGTTGTGGTTTTTAATTTTTGGGGTTAAGTTAAGAAATAAAATAAAAGTGGCGCAACTGGTTTTTATTTTATTTTGCTTAACTAAAGTTAAGTGGATGTTGTGGGACCCACAATATCCTACCCTATTGGTAGGATATTTGTGAGGTGGGGCCCACACGAGCCCCACCGTTTCTTTTCTTCTAAGTAACGCACCCGCACCCCCCTTTTTAATGAAGTCAAATCAGGCGTTTATTCTGGTTAAGAAACGCCTCATTAATGTGGAAGTTTAAGCGTTGCAATTAATTCGCTTAACTGTTTCTTTAATTTTTGAATTTTAAATCACAAGGCTTGTGAAATAAAAACAAGACAACTCTTATTTTTATTAGACTGGTGGTCTTGAGAGGCTAGGGAGAATTCTCAGGCTCTTGAAGTTCTTCCTCCTCGACGAAGAATGCAAAGAACACAAAGAACGCGAAAAACATGAAGAACGCGAAGAACGCCGGATCCTCAGAAATCAGTGATGCTTCTTCCACGACGCTTCTTCCACGACGCTGATTCCGCGACGCTTCTTCTGCGATGCTACTTCTGCGACGCGACGATCCCTCCTTACGCGACGCCTTCTTCTGTGACGTGCTTTTCCGCGATGAACCCTCGCTCGATGATGCTTGAGGTAGGGGTTTGTTTCCATTGAATCTTTGTGATTTATACCCACGGCGTATGTTTAAATTTTTGTCGGAAGACTTTTAAAAACCGCTAACGCAGTGGGTGCGGACCAACGAACAAGTCCGAACCCACCGTCCATTCGTTCTTGGTGTGCATATCGGTGGGCGATGATGAAGCATGCCACACGGGCATTGTGAGGTCTTCGCAGTGAAGAACCGGTCCCGGGAGGGCCGTTGGCGAAGACGGCAGGCAAATCCGACCACCGGAGCTCGTCCGGTGGTCCGTGGAGCAACCCACCGGCGCACCTCGCCGGCACGGAGGCAGGAGGCGGCTGCCAGCACCGGCCGGCCGCCAAGAGATGGCGGCGCCTGGTACTGTCCGACCGCCGGGAGACGGCGGCGCCCAGCCGCCAAGAGACGGCAGCGCCCGACACACAGCTGGGGAGAGCCGCTGCGGCTTAAGCCACGGCGGCAGACCGATAGTCCCGCGACTGCACGGGACCGGAGGAGGCGGGATGTGACAACCGGCCGCGTCCGTTGGCAAGAGGCGGCCCCCCACGTAGGGCCGCGATTTCGTCCAGGGGGCGGTTCCTCCCCTTCTACGCGGTCGCTAGGCCAGCGCCAGCGCATTGGGCCAAGCCGCCCGACCGGACCGCCAAGTCAGGCCGCGCCCAGGCTGGGCCGGGCCGCGCCTATGCCTGGCCGGGCCACGCCCAAGCGGGCTGGACCGGGACCCGAGTCAGGTCGACCCGGTTCGGGCTGACCCAGGGGGTATCGGGTCGGGTCGGACTGGGCCCGAACCCCCTAATACCGAACCTCTTTCGGTCTGTTGCCCATAATATGAGCTACGGGCCTCTGATCGATGCACCGTCAGTTGCGTAGCGATCCTTGGATAGAGACAGTAATTTCAGTATTTTCACTCAGGGTTTTGGAGAACTTTGGGTTCATCTGGGTAGGTTCGTACATGAAACCAACCGGGCCCTCGGAGCGGAAACACTTATAACATGAGCTCCGGACGTCCGATTGACGTGCCGTCGACTTTGTTGGATTCCCCTAAGTGAGACGGACCTTTTGGATTACTCCGATCGAGGTTTGGACGCAGTTGGAGTACGTTCGGGTTGGTTTTAACTTAAAAACCAACCGGGCCCCTGGGACGAAAAAGCCAATAACTCTCAGACTGGGCGTCCGAATGACGCGCCATCTGTGACGTTGACTTCCTGTTGATGATATGGAACTTTTGGATACATCAACTCCGGAATATGTGTCAGTTGATGTATCAGCCCTTCGGCTCGTAGAGCGGACCCTCCGAATGAGCTTGCTGTGTGCGGGAACCCTAGAGCTGGCTGCCACTGTGACGACGACAACGACTGTGCAGAGATCCTTAGTGGATTCGACGGCGACGACTACAACACTCACTGATCCTATGTGGATCAGTGCTACAGATCCTGTGTAGGTCCGATTCTATGTGGGTCAGCGCTCAGCGGTCCTGTGTGGGCCAGCGCCTACAGATCCTGTGTGGGTCCGATCCTGTGTGGGTCTTTACGGGGGTTAGTTACCTATCGATCATGTGTGGGTCAGATCCTTTGTGGGTCATTGCGGGGGTTAGTACCTATTGATCCATTGTGGGTCCGATGGCTTAGATGAATCAGTGGCAATATCTGATCATCTCTATCGTCATATGAAGAAGTATACATGTGTGAGCTGAAACATGTTTTTCTTTCCTATGTGGATTGTGTTGTGCTATCCTGTGTGGATTACGTTTTGCTTTCCTATGTGGATTGTGTTGTGCTATTCGGTGTGGATTACGTTTTTCTTTCCTGTGTGAACTAGGTTGTGATTTCCTGTGTGGACTGGGTTGTACTTGTGCTCGGATGTTAGAGCCAAACTTGAATTGATGACTTAGGTATATGTATGGGCATGTACCTAAGTAGTGTCGGATGTTACTTCGTGATTGTATCTTTCCTTTGTGGATTCTCCTTTGTGGATTCTGGGAGACCTTCGGGGGTCTTGGGGTCCCTACTGAGTAGATTATACTCACCCCTGCATGGGATATGCCCGCACTACGTTGTGTTGGTTGCAGACGACGGACAGCGCTGATCGTGGTTGAGGCTTGCGGAGCAGGACGGTACCTGGAGGTGGACCACTGGGCGGGACGTACTTAGAGCAGACGACTGGACCCGAGGAGCTGTGGAGGCTATCTGTACTCACCCTTCATGTGGGACTTCCAGTGGACGGCTCGACGTTGCGACTTTACTTTCAGTTGTTGTTTTCCCTTTCCATTTGTACTTTACTTTCAGTTTGAGTTTGTATTCTGGCCCACTTACTTTTCGGCACTTACTGTTGTACCCAGATTTTACTTAGTGTTTACTTCTGCTTGCTTGCTCTGTGGTGTTTTTTTACTTTACAAAGGCAATGCCTTCCCTTTTTTTGGGAATTACGCCTTGGTGCTAGTCGCCAGCCCCTGGCCTATGGAAGGTGGGCATGGGGTAGTCACGGCATGGGCCCCGAGGACGGGTCATGATAAAATCATTCCATATGGTTCATTGTTTGAGGCCCGAGTGCTTTTCGTCAGCCCGTGGGGATCGGGAATGCCCTTTGGTTATGTAATAGAATGGGTCTTGTGCTGGTTTTAAGGGTATCATGGGTAAGTTCATTTCACTAAATGTAGAGGACTAGTATAATTATGATGGATGTACCAATTTGAGTGATGTATGAGAATGATAATGAAGATGGTATGTAATAAAGAATCATTTTAAGGGTTAGTTTCAAAAGTATACATGTAACTGGATATTTAATATTTCTTCTCTTATTTTTTTCAATCAAAATATCCTTTAAAACATAACCAGATGGGTTACAAATGATTTAATTGTTTTTGATCCCACAAACCATAAATTGTATGCTTTTAATAATCCCAAGCATTATTTTGGTAGTTGTCGTGAACAATCAAATTTAGATAATGAATTTCATAGATCTCAAACATATGTTCTTTTATATTATGAATAAATGCCAATATTTTTTCAGTAAGTACTAATTTTTATTATTTTATTAAATATTTTAAAAATATTTCTTTATTTAAATTAAATTTTTTTCTATAAAATATTAAGACTTTATAAAAAACAATTTATAAAAATTACAACTATTTCTTCTAATGAATTTCGTCAACATTTTTTCATATTTTTTAATACAAGTATGTTAAGTTGGTATTAACAGAAAAATAAATTAATTTTTCAATGATATGTATTAGTAATAATTTTTTTTATTTTTATGAAACAAAACATGAAAATATAAGTAATAGTTGATTATGTTTTCTCAAATACCCTCCATCAAAATAGCTAAAATCATCTAATGGGTTTGTGTTTAATGGATTTCGATTCCATACATGCATATATGGAAACTTAGAGAAAATAATGAATTATGGTGTTTGTTTAAAATTTTATAATTATCAATAAAGTGAATTTGAATTTTATAGAATACTGGATGAAATAATTAAGATATGTTTTCTGAGGGAAAAAATATATGTATCAATGATTAAATTTTATTGATTTGATACTGATCGAGGGTTGTGACTTCATCCATGACATGGAGTCATTAACATTAAATATAGAAGTATTATTACATAAAATGAATCATTTATGTTGGAATATCTTGTAAATCAAGATTATTATAAAAATTACTATAATGCTTCAAGAGATTTTAATGACAGGTGGAGTTTGATGAAAATAAAATCACATGGAATTCAATTTCTTTAAAGAAATATTATTCTATGGAAGTGCAATATATTGAAATTCTTCATGAAATGGACCAAAATATATCAATTATTCAAAAAGATATAAATTTTGATGATGAAGCACCCAATTTAATTTTCGGTTATATAAATAATTTTTATGATGTAATAAGTGATGATGAAACTGAAATTCATATGGATGTGGACGATGTAAAAGATGACGATGAAGAAATTGTTCACGATGAAAATGATTATGATGATTATTAAAATTTTGTGTTATATTCATATATTTATTAATTTATTATATTTTATTTTTTATTAATAATTATTTATAGGTAATATTATTTGTTTCAGATTGGTGGGCCTAATGATCTATTATGTTCCTTCATTAATGGTATAAATTATTAGTTTTTTTAATTTGATATTTGTATTACTATTTATTAGCAGGTAAGAATAATATATTCTACATGATATTTATTTGTTTTCTATATTTGAAAACTCACTTAAAAAATATTTTTAGGTTTGATTTTTAATTTCTCGCCTTTATTTACATGTAATTATTAAATTATGATATTTATTAGTTTTTATATTTGATATTTGTATTAAACTTTTCTTCAAAGTATGATTATTATATTATGTTTTTTATTAGTTTTTTATATTTTATATTTTATTTTAAAAAATTTAATAGATAATAATATTTGTTTCATATGTTTGGATATGTTCTTAAGGATATATTTCATTCTCTCATTGAAGATATAATTCAAGATGATGATCCTGATTCATCAAATATGCAGTATGTGTCACCTAATAGAGGGGAAAAAATCATTCTCCATTATGATTTCGGATCCTATTCCATAGAGATGGATATCTAGTGATTTTGATAGTTGTTTACATAGGTATGTTTAATTTTTTATGATATTTATTGTATATTAAAATTTTTTCACAAATTTCAAAAATAATATTATGATTCTTTTTTTAATTGAATAGTATTTCACATGTAGCTATTTGGAAGGCTATTTAAATTCAATTAAATTATTTTTATAAACCATTGGTGTTATGGGTCCTAGTTCCCATCACCGGGAATCACCATATGGTTGACCACTAGATTATACGTTAATAAATAATATAAATTTTTTAAATAAATTATTTAATTACTAACGTATTTTTTTCATTTTCATGAAAAATATTTTTTTCCCAATTACTGATAGCTTGAGAGATACAATACAAGACTCATGAGATATTTTTATATTTGAGTGTCTTCATCAGTTTCTACACAACCTCAGAAAGTGAACTATTCTAAATCTTATGCTACTACTTTCAATCAGTCTTGCATCTCCAATTGAACTCACTGTATCTTTGCTTAGGTTTGGGATGGATTGTGCTTATACTAGCTTGGAGAGGATTTTAGTATGAGTTCATCAGCTAGATGTTAGATTTGGGGGATGTAGGAGGTCACACATAGGGCTAGAAGTTGTACATTTGGCATTCAATGATGAGATAAAGTAAATGATATTATTTATTAATGTATATATATATATATACTATAAAATTTTTGTTATATTATTTAGGATAGTACTGAGTCATAGATTATAGAGATTTATGATTATAATAATATATATGTTTATCCCCATACATATAAGTTTTAGGTGACTGAAAACAACATATTATGGTTAATAATGTTTTTTAAAAAATCAAAAATATTATTATTATTATTATTATTCTGATTTGTAATTAAATTTAAAAGAAACATACGAGGGTGTGAATTCTCATTCACGAGAGATTCAATCCAAGAGTAAAAAAGATGCCACTAATGATTTAGGGTTTTATGTGGGGTATTGGATACATGCACCTTTTCATGGGGTCGAGAATGGCAGGGTGATTGGTATTTGTTCCCAAATAACACGTATGCATTATTATTCCACTTCTACAATGTCATAGGTTATATCAAAGGAATCTAATAGGGATTCTTCATCAATCTCATCATATTCTACATTGTATGATGATATGTAGATGAGACATGATGAAATGAAATAGTAGATGTAGAGAGAGAGAAAGTGAGAGCATGATGATCAGTGTTTGAGAGATGAGAATAAGATAGATTATATGCGACCACATGCACATGTCATTAGCATAGTGTGTTATCCCCTTAATCATTCGACTGATCATCCACCACCTGACGATAATTGATGATTTTTGTTATTTTATGGAATTTTTAAATTTTGTGTCAAAACATATTATGTTTGAAATGATCTATTTCAATTATGTTTCTTTTAATTTTTTTAATTGTTTTTAACAATTTGTAATTTTTTTATACTTTTTAAATTATCTGTAAATTTATTAATTATTTTTAATTTTTTAATACTTTTAATTATAATTAAATATTTAATTTTTTTTTAAAATTTATATCTTTTTTATATTTTAAATTATTAGTATTTAAAAAAAATTAATTTAATTTATATTTTTTAATATTTTAATTATTTTTCATCTTATTAGTTTTCTATATTGTTTTGTAGTTTTTAAATATTTTTTAGAAAAAATAATTATATTTCAATTAATATATTTATTTTTATGTATTTAAAATTATTTAAAAATATATTTTTTATTTTATTTGTTAAAAAATTGAATTATTTATGATGGGTGAACTATCAATCTTAAATAATGTTAATTATCAAGGGCTGTCACAATTGACATTCTAAAATATGAGAATTATTTGCAATGGGCACTTTAGCTATTGTAATTAGTTTCTTTTTATGAAGGATCATAAAAAACATCATTTTTACGCAATTTTTGCAATGACACATTACTGATAACCTCCCTTCGCAAAAGAACTCTCTAAATTAACAAAATATCTAGTAGTGAAACCCCCCCACTATAAAAGTATCCATGACATCATTCAACTAGATCAATCCTGATCTTGATAGACCTTGTCTTATCCAATAATGAACATAATACCAAGATGTTCTTATCTTTCTCATTCATAAGTACATTTACCAACCAAATATTCCTTACCCATTCATGAATAATAGGCACGCCATCACTGACATACATTGAAACTAATCTTATAAAATAGTTATTCTATCTCGTGTCCAATAGATCATTCCCCATCATATGACTTCACTATACACCAGTCCTATAATGTATTTTGAATAGGTTAGTTTTCTAGTGTAACATGTGTCGCTCCATAGCCACATTCACCTGTTAAAACATAATACCTGCATCAGGTTCATGGTTAAATGTGCCATTCTACAATGACCCAATCCATGAAAAAATATTATCAATACCAATGGGACTTTATAAATTTTACATAATGATTTGTGTCATTAACCACAAAAATTCACCAATTTATTTTTATCCCACCCATAGAGAACTGCCAACCAAAACCCGCAATAACTCTATGAACCTCTCTAAAAATCCATCAAGAACTAAATATCATCAACTCACCACTACTGTTATTTCACATAACCAACAATAAGACTTGATTTAAGATCAATATTTATATGATACATCCCATTGAACTAATAAAATCATAATAGGATCAATATGAACACATATTATTTCAACTGCAATCCAATGGGTGGTCACACTCACACCATCGTATCTTATCAAAACCACAGGGCCACAGATTCCACCATGACTCATTCAAAATAACCCAAATTATCATCTTGTTACTAAATAGATAATATTTATAGGAAAATATATATAATCAAGCTACAAAACATTCCACCATCATATAACCTTAACCAACTTAAGGCATGTTGGATGCGTTCTCAAAAATTTCTATACATATTACACATATCAAGACTAAGTGCATATCCACCCATCATCTTGGGTGATATTTTAGGATTCCAAAGTGGTTATATAAGCTTGAACCTTGTATGAAAAGAGAAAAATAATAGACATTTTCAAGATTAATAATTATCCTACCAATCAAAACCAGCTTAAACCCAAGGAACATGAAATTAGGGTATTCAACCATAACCATATCATCAATCGGTAGACAAAAGATACACATATCTTATAATACAATGTATATATCCAAGCCTTACATACCTAAAGTATTTAACTGAAACATTCCAACCCAATCATGTATGGAACTATTTTATATTAAATAATGGAATCACTTAATCTCCAATTCAAATAAAAAGGTTCACATGGTCTTCCCTCCTAGGACATCACCTAAGTCCTGATAAAATAGTAACTTTTATGAAAAAATTCTACCCTATATCATGGTCATATAGAATTGAAAGGGATAATAATCTTTCCTAGAGTCAATTTCATAATACTAATTATAAAAGATCATTCCCACTATCAGGCCATAAATAAACCCCAAAGTACACTAGCTTCCATTACTCACAACAACATATCAAAAACTTTAAATGCCATAGATAGTTGTGACCTCAACCCCAGAAACATAGAGCTGGTGTCATAATTTTTTCCATTAGTAAAAATAAAATATTAAAATCTTACCAGAAAGATCAATTTATAAATCTTGGTAATCCATATACAATCATGATACACATATTACATTTGATTATAAAAATTAGACATATTTTTTTATTTTATGAATTTCTTTATTCCTTTTAGAATATCTCTTCATATTAGTCACTGTAAACTTCATGGAATCCTAGGAAATGTAAATAATTTAATGTGAACTCAAATTCTCAGTAAGGGTTAAGTATATCAGGTGATATCATGAATCAATAAGAATAATCAATATAGAAAAGTTAATAACTAAAAACATATTCCTTTTATATAACATGAATAAATGACTAGATAATAGATAATAAATTAGAAAAGGTAAGTAATTGATAAAACAATCAATGTAATGAAGATACTAAGAATAAAACGCATCCATATATAGTTTTATAGAGAACATCACATAGAAAATGAAAACATAATTCGAATGATGTAAATGCATAATTATTGGACATCATGATTCCCAATAACATGTTAACTCTACCATCAAGATCTATCCTCAATAATATTTAAATAATTCTGGGGAACAACACATCTGAATTGTTTCAAGACCTTTGACAAGACACTTACTATCTAAATCTATCCTGTAGAAAGTTCAAATGGGCTTGGTTAGAAATTTCATGGGATTTGGGACAACTAATCTTGTCTTGTGAGACTACTGATGCATTGAGGGTCTTACATTTACATATACCTTACATGTGTATTTCATTTCCATAACATTCCTCATATATCAATTAATAGATTTAACTCATAAAAAATTTTCCTTATAAAATATCTGTATTGAGTAAAGGATACGGTTTTTTCAATATTTCCCGAGTTAATAAAATAATTTTCAAGGTACGTACTATAAGTAAAAAATGGAATAAAATTTTAGAATTAATAATATCCATTATAAATAATGTGGATATTTAATAGAAATTTAATGATCACAAAAAAGGAAACATGGAAGTGAGTGTCGATACTATCATTTTTCAAAATGATCAAAAGAAATCTAGAGGAATATTAATAATGGTATCATCATATATACATTAGAGTATGAATAAAGGGTTATTTTCATTAATATATATATATATATATATAACATAAAATATCTTCAAAAACACACTTGCGGAAAATATTCTTTTTTATTTAGATAAAAACTTCCAAAATATATTTCTTTTAAAAAAACTTTTCAAAACAAAAAATTAAAAACATAATATAAAAAACATTTCATTTTATATTAAAACAATTTTAGTTATTTAAAATGGGTGAAAATGTATTTAATAAATCAATTTTAAATGGTTAAAACGTTTTTTTAAACATTTTTATAAAATATGGTATGTAAGAAAACATATTCAGACCAAAGAGTGAAATGAATTTAGATTTTCTAGAAACAATTTTTATAAACTTTTAGGTACCAAAGAGAGGATAAATATTAATATTAAATGAAAAAATATTAATTAAAATGTGAGAATAAAATGAATTGTTTTATTAAAAAGTTATTAAATAATTTTATTTTAATGAGACTTCAAGAATAAACAATCTCAATTAGAATGTTAGTGTGGAATAAACCCTTAAAATAGTCATAATGTGGAAGTGATAATTAATTTGTGAATAAATAACATGTATAAAAAATAAATCCAAATAAAACAATTTTAAATGCATTATAAGATAATTAAAAGTCAATATACCCATAATCACCACATGGAATAACCAATGAAATAGAAGTTCAAACACAACGAGTTAAAATTAAGATACTAAATCTCTTACCTTATGCTTCCTTTTGGATGATCATTCCTTAACATATTGTATAGTGGTTTTAAACATGTAAGAAATTACTCAAGTTCCATATTAATATTTGTTATTTCATATATAACATTTTTATAAAATCTTATCACTCGTTCAATAACAATTTTTTATTATTTTCACTGTTTTGGGAGTTAATTGAATTTTTCTCATGCGTGTTTCCTCATGAATGATCTAGATCATGTGTATATTATATTGTTATATAAAATCCAGAATAATTCTCATGGAATAATTATCATATTTTTTAGAAAAAGTTTACATTTAAAACCAATCAATAATGATGGTTATGAATAATGAAGTATTTTATGATCGTGGAAATGATAGGTTATTCGTACGCATGAGTATGGATTCCATTTTTACTGATCATTATAGAAAGGTGTTAAGTAATATTTTATTTAGAGAATGATCATAAAATCATTAATATCATATATATATATATATATTATCAATATGTTGTGGTGATGAAAATTTAGTCACATCGCTTCATGAAGGAGGTGGTCCACATGTACATGAATGATATAATCATTTTTACGTGAGTGAAAAGAAAAGTAAGTAAATGATATAAAAACTAATTTAATAATAATAATTATTTCATTAATATCATATGTATATCATATATATCACTTATAATAATTAACATTATCTTTATCAACATCTATGTGAAGGGTTAGTGAATGAAGAATCACATCACTTCGCGAGGTGGTAGTGAGTTGTAGACACGAGCGATGTTATCATGTTTCTTGTAGAATGTAAGACAATATTATATACATGATAAAATTACTATAGAGGTATATTAATGTTATATTTTTCATATATATATATATTATATCCATCATAACACCCAGCCATGAGTGGTGGTAATGAAAACATGAACGTCATCGGTTCACAAGGCGGTTTTTCGCCTTACACATGAACATTAATTTTATAACCCCTGTGATAAAAGTTGATTTGATTAAGGATCATGAACTTATTATAAAAATATACTAGTATATAGATTATACTGAGGTTATTATATCATCATGTTTTAATAAAAATTTATATAGGTGAAAAAAGATGTAAAATAATGACTCTTGTGGAAGAATAATTACTCTTCTCTAGGTATCCTCCTTTGTATTACACTAAATCCCTGAATTTTATTACTTTTTTACAAAATAATTAATTATAATATGAGTTTATTAATGTTTTGGAGTTATTTTTTAGGGTTTTTATAATCAAAATTTATTTATTGGTGTAAATATGTGAGGAGAGTGAGTTCTCTTTTACAGTTGAAGAGGAAAGGAATTTTATTAAATACTCAATAATATTCACTATTTGGTGGTCAATATTACCTAAAGCTGCTCCATGATTAATTATTAATGTTTTTGAGGTTATATATGTTATATCCACACCCCCACCACAAAATTAAACTCATGTTTTGAACATTTGTTTCCTTAACATTCATGTTTCCCTATTTTTACCATTTTGGTTTCCACTATGGTTACAGATTTTCTAACCTTGGTAATTTATCCATTAATAAATATTTAAAAAAATATTATAAAATTTATTCACAATAATTTTAATATAATATTATGAATTTATAAAAAAATTCACATGTGTGTGCTAAATAAATTTGAATGGAAGCACATGTAATGCCCAATAACACCACTTTAACCATAACCATGCAGACACAGTTTTTACAATTTTTGTGTTAATATGTTAATTATATAAGATTAATTGGTCCATTAATGGACCATATTTTATATTTATTAATATTGAAAAATATATTGGGAGAGGTTAGTATATTTATTAATATTTAATCATTTAATAAAATATCATTTAATATAAAATAACATTAATGTCAACTTTGACATTATTAAATTAATTTAAATTTAAAAATAACAAGAGAATGATTGAATTATAATAAATTAATTTCAAACCTATTTAATATATTATATTGATCTATAAAATTAATTTAAGACAATAATTTATAAAATTAAATTAAACTTTAACATTTTTAGTATCATTTATTTTACTTAATTATTAACTTTATAATTACTATTCTGGAATTTCGTAAATATTTCATCTCTAAAAACTAATGATAAATTATTAATATAAAAAATTATTGTATCATTAAAAATAATATATACATTCTTCCCTATGTTGTTTTTGTCCCTATTTCAAAGACTTATATATATTATAATCAAGGAAGGTCCGTTTATTGTCTTTTTCTTTACCTAATATGTTATATTGGTCACTTTCGATGAATAGTATCTCAATAACTTATGGATATATATCATAATATTTTAAGTGTTGAAATATTTCCATAAAAAGGGGTTTTGGAAAAACATTTAGGTTATTTTACACTATATATCCAACGTTTAACCCTTATGTAAACTCGTTTTTAACATATTCACTAAAATTAATTTTAACTCTTTCACTAATCACTATTGTGAAAAAATATGGTAAAAATATTAGATAATATAAATAATGATTATTAAAAATATTAAATCAATTTTTCCAAATTTAACTCACCTAGTTTTCATAATTTAATTTAAAATTTATCACATATAAGCGATGACAAAGTAGAGTTTTAATGTAAAAATGTTCAAATGTCCATTTGGTTTTTTTCTAAAAATTAAATTTTAATTGTATTCCAATAGAAAAAATATTTTTATTTTATATAAAAATAATATAATGTTACATTAAATCAAATTTCAAATACAATTTAACATTAATAAATATTTCAATGAAAGTAGTTTTTAGTTAAATTTCATCATTTTTCACTATTCAACAAAAAATGAGATTTCTAATAAAAATATCAAAAATTCACCCCATGATATTTTCATTATATTTCATTAGACAATTATCCATATTTTTCATATTATTATATTAAAATTATTAAATGTTTTTTTATTATGTGTTCCATGCATGATTAAACATTATTTTAGAATAAAAATACTTTTTTCACAATAATGTTTTTCATTTCAAATGAGTCTAATTTTTTTAATAATCAATAGATAATTAACAAACATGTGTATAATATATATTTTCAAATGATATTTAATGATATTATAACTCACCATTCTAATGGGTAGGTGACCTATTAAATAATAAGGATAACTATGTTTTTTTGGTATTTGATGAACGATTTTACGTGTAATGCTCAATATAGAATAAATTATTTGTCTCGTGTAATGAATGAAAACATAGTATTTCAAGCAATATATTATATTTAATAAAAGGATATTCTTTGAGAATATTTGGGGGGTCACATTCGCTCAACCTTAAAAAAATTATGTACTAATAATTTAAACATGATCTTTGAAATAAAGTGTTTGACATTTGGAATTACCATTGCGGAAAAAAACACATCATGAAAAGGGTTAATAAATTTTACTCTAAATAAGAGAGAAATGTGAGTAAATTGTTCAAATGGAATAATACATAACTATGTTTATGATTATGATAACATTAGTTGAATTTAATGATATATACATGAGAAAAAAACGTAAATAATTATAGAAAGTGATTGAATGATCAATGGAATGTTAAGGGTCTCAAAACCATAAATTTGTGATCATTTAAAATAGAATCCAATTAATCAAATCTAAATGTAATACGATGACATTTTTGTTTCAATGTAATATTCCTAATGTTGAGGAATTCATTTATTTTATACAAAAATAATGAAATATTATTACATGATACGTTTTGAATTTATAAGAAATATTTCATACTTTGGATGTGATTGAATAAATTTCCAATTTATTCATTTACACTGACTAATAAACAATCAATAATGAATATTTTTATGTCTAAAAAACTAAAATTCACTTTTAATTTATTGTATGACCTATGAAACATGTCTTTACATCTTTCTCTAACTATTTTAAAAAACCAATATGGCTAATAAATTAATATCTAAACCTAAATAATAATACCATTGTTTTATAATTAATATTTATTCATCAAATTGTATTATTAAAAACAATGAAATATTAACTAGGATATCATATAGGCCCTTGGTAGGTGCTCAAACTGTATCATCCTTCGGTTATGGGTTCTAGCCATGCGTCCTTTCCAAACATGATGGGTTATCACATTGTATACATTTTTTCATTTTTCTAAACTATATTAATATAATTCATATAACATTTCAAAAAATATGATGGACATATATGATATAAAATTAATCATCAAATAATAGTTTTAATAATTGTTTTAATAGAACTTGATTTTCTAAAAAGTATCATACAATTATCATTAAAATTTTAGTAATGATCCTTTCAACCGTAAAGGATACCAATAACTATAAAATTAAGTCTATAAAATGTAAAAGGAATTATTCCTCATATGAAATTTTCACTATAAAATATCCATAACATAAATTTCTCTAAAATTTCCTTAATTATGGGAGACCCTAATAAACTAAAACCTTCAATGATATGTTTAAGACATTTAAATAATGATAAATACCATCCTAATTAACTCATGATGGTATAAAAACAACTTCTATTAATAAAGAAATATTTGATTCTAATATTTAACATAATACGTAGATGATCCCTGATTCTTATAACCAAAATTCTATGGGTAAATAGACTTATAAAGTATTATTTTTTAATCCAGATTAAAAATTCATCGGTATTATTTCTAGTCAGGTGCTTCCTTTGACAGGGGTTTATCATATGTCATTCATATTTATCATATATTTAAATCCATCTTAATGGGTTTTAAAGACAATGTAAATTATCATATACATATACCCTTTGAGTGTCAAACCTGGTGTTTAGTAAGGATCCTTCTCAGGTACCAGGTAATAACTGAGTCAAGACATAGATTCCCTTTTCTCATTTATTACACCTAAGTACCTCTATGCTCGAACAACTTCCAAATTTAGTATCTAGAAATGTATTTATTTCTAGGAAAAACCCACAAAATCACTTATGAATACTTTATGTATTTCTTCTATACTTATCCTTAAATACTATGAGATAATTATCTTTAATAATCTATGTTTTCCATAATCTAGTTCCAAAGGTTTATAATAACACTGATACCAAATATAGGTACAAAAATAATAGTTTCTCAAAGCTAGTACTGTAATTCATTAAATTTTCATCGATATTAAATTCAAATCCCAAATAACTGATCAATTTTACAGTCTTGGTAAACTAGATACATCCATGATAACCATATTATACTGAAATAAAAAATTTATAGCATATTTTTTTTTCTTTCAGGAATATATTTATTTTTTCAAGCATTTCCCTGCATATCATTCATAGTAAAATTCATCGAATGCTGGGGAATGGAAAAAAATATGGTTGGAATCAAATTATCTGTAAGGATTATGTAATGTGGAGGCCATCAGAATATAATATGAATAATAATTATAGAATGGTAATTTACTAAACACATATTCCATTTATATAATTTTATTTAATTAATAGATAAGGAAAATCTAATATAGAAATGTAAATAAATGAAAAAACATTTGACTAAATAAAAAAACTGAGATTAAAATACATCCATAGATAATACTATAGGGAAAATATCATGGATAATGATAAAAAATATAAAATAAGAAAATGATAATAATTGAAAATCATGCTTCCCTAGAACATGATACCTTTACCATCATGATTTATCCTTAATATGGTTTAAAACTAGACTTGTAATAACCCATCATATTTGTGTAATGACATTGGACAAGAAACATATGATCAAGATCAATCATCTATAAAATTAATTAAATTCTTGGTTATAAATGATAAGGGCATATTGAAAAATGATTTTTTCTAATGAGACCACTGATGTATTAAAGGTATTACATTAATAGGTCCCCAGCCTATTTATTTCATGTCCAAATATTTCATGATATATCTAATTATCTATTTAATTCATAAACAATGTGTCTTATAAAATATCCATACTGAGAAAACGATACAGTTTTATTAATATTTCTCCAGTTAATTTGATACTTTTTATAGTAAACACCATATGTAAAAAATGTAATACCATTTATGAATTAATCGTAACCATTATAAATATTTTGGGTAATTTTTGTAAATATAATGACAACAAAAATGAAACGAGGATGTGAATTTCGATACTACCCATGGTAAAAAAGGGTCATAAACCATTCCGATGAAGAATAAGAACAATTTCAACATATACTTATTAGATTAAGAATAAATGGATGTTTTTATTGATTAATATAAATACAATAATAATATATTTAATATCATTTTTGTGGAAAATATTCCATTAATTTTGAATATCATTTTATTTGAATATAGCATATTAAAATAAAAAATCTATAATCATTTTGAAAATAATTATCTTTAAAAATAATATTTAAAAAATATTTTGTAATGATTTAAAATGGCAGGAACTTATATTGATAAATCATTTATAAAAGGTTAAAAAAAGATTTCATTTCTATAAAACAATGTTTTGGACGAAAACAAATTCTAATCGATGAGATTAATGCAATCATATTTTCTTGAAAATATTTAAAAAAAATCAATAGAAATGGGTGAAAATGGTACTATTAATTGAAAAAAATAATTAATATCTAGATGGTAAGAAAATTAAAGTTTTTATTAAACAATTATCATATAATTTCATTTAATGAGAATATAGCAATGAACAATCGTTTTAAGAATGATATTGTGAAATAAAGACATAAAATGATCATAACATTGAAATGAGAATTTATAAATGAATCAATTCGGTGTATCAACTATAAATAAACATAGAAAAATTATAAATAATACATAATATAATAAAATTGAAAATACACATAATCTTATTATTACATAATCAACAAATTATATGTTTAACCCAATGAGTATAAATTGAGTTAAAAATATCTTACCTTACATGTTCTTTTGGATGAGAATTCACTAAATTGCAGTATAGTGAATTTTAACAAGTATTTAACCTATTCCAAAACCATATTAATATTTATTATTTCATATATTATTTTGTTATATCATATTATCACATGTTAGTTAATAATATTTCATTATTTTCAACATTTCGGGTGTTAATTATCTCGTTTTCTCATGCATGTTTTCTCATGAATGATCCAGATCAAATCTATATAAAGTACTGTCATCTATATAATAAAAAACCATTAAAATATAATCATATTTATACAAAAAATTTACTTCAAAAAAAATAATGAATTATGTCTATGAAAAATGAAGTATGTTACGATCATGGAGATAATAGGTAATACGTACGACTGAATAATGTTTCAATTTTCACCAATCATCATGGAAAATAGGTATATAATAATTTTTCACAACAAAATTTTCATATTATCAATAATATAATATTATATAATTCTATATATCATTAATGTGGTTTGGTGATGAAAATAAAGACACATCACTTTGTAAAAGTGGTAGTCCACATGTACACAAACGATGTTATCATCTTTACATGTGTGTAAAGAAAATAATGAAAATAATACATATTATCCTTAAAGAATTAAAAATATTTCTTTAATATCATAATTATATGATTTATAAAATATAAAATATTTATATTTTTCTTTATCACCTTCCATTTGAAGTTTCAGTGAAAGATGAAACATATTGCTTCGTGAGGCAGTAATCAATCATTCACATGAGTGATGATGTGATGATTCATAAAGAATGGAAGATAATTATATATATATATATAATATAATTACCAAATAGGTATAAAAATAGTATAAATATCATATATATATTTAGATCCCTCATCATACCCATCCTTGAGAGGTGGTATTGGAAAAACGATCGACATCAGTTTGTGTGCCAGTAGTTTGTCATATATATGAATGATGATATATTAACCCATTTGATAGATGTGGATATGGTTTTTAGTCATGAACATATCCTAAAAAAATTCCATTATATTTAATATTATAATTTTATCATATAATCACATATTAATAATAATTTAAAGAGGTATAGAAATAAGTAAAAGAAATATTCTCATAGAGAAACATTACCTATTCGTCGGGTATCCTCCTTGGGTTTTATCTAAAGCATTGAAAGGTTGGATTTAATTTAAAACTACAGATTATAGGATGAGTTTATTTAATTTTAGAGTTTTTAGTGTTTCTATGAGCCCAATGGACTATGATGTATGAATAAGTGGGGGAGTTAGTTCCCTTTAATGGTTGAAGATGAGGGGAAATCGTGTAAATACTCAAAAATATACATTATTGGGAGGTAAATATTATTTAATGGGGATAAAATAATGATAATTAAATGTGGGGAATAATGACATGGTCTATGTACAAATAAAAAACCAAATAAAAAATATTTGTTAAAAATTTATTTCAAAAACTTATATATTTTTCTAATATTACCATTTTGGGTTTTCATTATGGTAAGTACTTTTCTAACCTAGCTAATTTATTCATAAAGAAAAAATTAATGTTGTGCATATTTAAAAATATATAAACACTGATTTTGAATATTGTATCTATCTTATAGATAAGAAATACCATGTTTGTTTAAAACTAATTTTAATGGAATCACAAGTAATGTGAAAAAAACATTACTTTAACCCTAACAATAATAATAAGGATTTTAAAATTTAAGGGCCAATTTTCTAATTATAAAATGTGAATTGGTGCATGAATGGTATATATTTTATATTTATTAAAATTTATATATCACATGGAATGGTAGATGATTTTTTATCAATTTTAAATCATTTTGAAAAACCCATTAATTATAAAATATCTTTAATGACCAATATGTCATTATTTATTTTATTTATAGTTAAAAATAGAAATAATGTTATGGAATTTGAATATATTAAGATAAAACCTATTTAAAATTTTATAATCATCTAATAATTTAATCTAATAAAATAATTCAATCAATTTACTTCTTAGGTAATATCTTTGGTCACATTTATTTTAGTTAATTGTTAACTTAATAATTACTATGTTAGCATTTCATAATCATTTGAAGTAATTATTTCATCTAAAAAATTAAATATAAATTATTATGATAAAATAAACTAATTTATATTTAAAAATAATTTCTATAGGAAATCATAATTTGATTTTTTTCTTTATCCAAGAGCTTTATAAAAATAAAAATTAATAAAGGTTCATTTTTTGTATTTTTCATTAATTTAAGAAATTATATATGTCACATTCATGAAATAGTGTACTAATAACTCATAAAATCGAGAATAAGGTGATAATGTTCGAAATATGGATAGAATAATGGTGCTGGATAAGCATCCAGGTCATTTTAAACCATATATTCTAAGTATAACCACTTTTTAACATTGTTTTTAACTTAATTAATGTAGTTAATATTAACTATTTTTACCCATCATCAAGGTATTCATTTATTTTAATTTATTAGATAATATAACTAATGGCTATTATAAATATTTTATTCATTTAGAAAAATTAAACTCATAGAAATGGCATAATTTAATTTAAAATTAACCCTTTAGCTGTGATAAGAATGCGTGTTTTTGAAATAAAAATGTTCAAAAGATTACAATGTTTTTATATTTTAATTAATAACACAAGTTATTAAAATGTCCAAAAATTTTGTTAGCGGACACAAAACATATCTAATTTTACATTAAAATAAATTAAAAATATAATTTAATATTAAATTTTTTTAAACAGAAAGTTAATTTTCAATTAATTTTTAATAATTTTCATTGTTCCTAAAAATATTAAACTTCTCAAAAAATTACAAAAAAAATATCCCAAAGATAATTTTGGATTTATTCATTCAAAAATAAACTTTATTTTTTCATATAAATTTCCAAAATTTGGTATGAATTAATTTAAAATCATTTTATACAAGCACTATTAAACAATATTTTAGAAAAAACACTATTTTTAGAAAATATATCTTTTTCCTTCAAATGATAATTATTTTATTACTATTAAATAGATGATTAATAAACATGTGTGGACTATTTATTTTCATACTTTAAATAATCCTATCCTTACCCTTTATGCCAATGATAAGGTTGCATATTAAATAATAATGTTAACATTATTTTTTTGTTTAGTAAAACCCAGTATTGTGTGAAACACAAGTTATCAATGAAATTAATTATTGTGTGTAATGAAAGTTAACTTAGTATATATTGTAACATAATGTATCCAATATAATGTAATTATTTTATGATTTTCAGGGTGTTAAATAAATCAAGACCTAATTTCAATATGTTTATCATCAACTCTGTAATATACCACACATAAAGATGGCTTCTAAGAGGATATAACTCTCTAGCCTCTAAAACATTCTCAAGATCTAGTCATCACCACATTACCCTAGGTACAATAACCTTATATAGTATATATGTAATGACACTCCAATTCTCATTGGCTTGAGAGTACAAGAAGTCATTACTAGGCCTTAACCGACACCCCCAAGATGCCAAAGGCTGGCAATAAACCCCGAAGGGTTTCAAATACAAGTGGGGGGATGATTTACCCTTTATGAAATTACCCATAATCCAACCAAGCATAACCAAAAATTAAATATATGATTCATGAACAAATGAATGACAACTAATCAACTTTATTTATGTCAAAACACAACATGTACACAACAACAGAAAACCAAACCAAGCATCAAAGTACACAACAGATAAACAACTCAAGACTCCCAAAAGACACCATGAATCTGTTCTCCACAAGCTCCAAAATCCACAAAAACTCCCAAGAATTTCCATGAGAAACTAGTAATAAGATGTTTTACCTTTACCTGTATCCTGGAACATGACATCTACAAAAGCACCAATGTTCCAACGCAGGGGTCAGTATAAAACTCAATAGGTTTCCACAATGACTTTCCTACTCACACCACTAGGATAGAAGAGTTAGAAACATTGTTATAAAATTAATTTAAATAAAACATTTTCTAAAAAGCAGTTTAGAACAGAATATAAACAATATTCCAAAACCATTCATAATCAAAGGCATTCAAAGAGAAATTTTAACCAATTTTTCCAATACGTTGTTTTCCAGAAAAATAACCAAAAAAGCTTTAGAACCATTTCACAATCATTACTTTTTGGAATACCCAACCATTCCACAAACCAATGAAACCAATGATGCATGATACTTGGAAGAGGGGGGAATCCCTAACCCTTATCGATCCCAAACATGATGGGGGATACTTCTTACCCTTATCCAACCCAAATACACATGAATGCTTGACGGGGGAGAGCCCTAACCCTTATCTATCCCAACACTGATGGGGGAGAACCCTAATCCTTATCTATCCCAAATGCAATATGAATATTTGACGGGGGAAATACCTAACCCTTATCCATCCCAAAACTGATGGGAGAGACCCCTAAACCTCATTCATCCCACATACCCTTCAACACACACAACCATCATGTCAACTACCAAGTGTGTTCAACCAATTCAAACCATTTCGATAAAACTGTCTTTTTATTGAAAATCAATTCCATCAAATTCATTTCAATCTCAAGCCATTTCAATAAAACACACTTTTTATTGAAAACCCATTTTTCATCAAACCATTTACGATTTCAACAAATCCATAATTTAATATCAACATTTTAAATTCAAGAAGAAAAATCACTTTGCACAACAATTCATCAAGATTTCAAAATTCCATCAAAACCATAAATCATCACTAAAAAAGATTTATTCAATGCTTATCACAATCAGATCCATTAAAAAAAACCAATTTGAAACCAAGCCAATCAATTCTAATAAGAGGAGTCGAGAGTGAATCCTCTTACCTCAAAGGTTTTGATGAAAACCGTAATAAACAGACAACGCACAAGAAAACCGGGTTGATTCTTCAAAAACCCACCTTAGATCTCTTATACTAGCTTGATCAAGACAAAATCTCATCATATTTGGCATCCACACACATAGATATACCCATAACGGGTGTATATCTAAGAGACCGAGAGAAGAGGAGAAGTATATCTAAGTAGATCTAATAAACCAATCAAGAACAAAGAAGAACGATCACATACCACAAGAATCTGGCTTCGATTCGCCAAGAGAAGCCTTCAGATCACCTCCGGAATGATGGTAGAACCTTCTCGGACCTTAGGAGAAGAAAAATACCGAGTTAGGGCCTCTTAGGATAAAAAACTACCCACTTTGAGGAAAAAATGCATGAGATTTACCTTTATAGGATCTCGTTTAAGTGGTCGCACCGTTTGCTTGCACGGTTAGACAAACTGTGTGCTAACTATGCATTAGAAACTGACTCGATAGACCCTCTACGCACGGTTTGGCTGCATGATTAGGCAAACCGTGCACTGCCCATGCGGAAGCTACTGCCTCCAAGACAAACTACGCATGGTTTAGACAAACCGTGCGCCATCCGTGCGACTTCCCCTTTGCCTCAAAACATCATTTAAAGTTCTCCTAACACTCCCATTCATCACCCTTAACTTTATAAATATTAAAAAAATCTATAAATGATTACATACCAGAAACTGGGGTTACTACATTCTACCCACCATTGGTCTTTCCTTCCTCGAAAAGTAGAACACCTTCACCCAACTGAAAGAGTTCCGGCCACTGGTCTTTCATTTCTTTCTCACATTCCCCAGCCTCTTACAAAATCTAAGCATGCTTCCATAGAACCCACACTAGAACAATGCTTTTTCCATGCAAGACTTACTCTTTCCTATCCACAATCAGTATCGAGATATGTATCAACGAAGCATCTGGCTCTAGGTCAATGTGATCCCATCTGATCACATGGTTAGGATCAGGCTGATACTTTTTCAACTAAAATACATTGAAGACATTATGCACTAAACAGAACCATGGTGGTAATTACAACTAATATTCCACCTCTCCAACCCATTCCAATATCTAAAAGGGCCAATGTATCTAGGAGATAACTTTCCATGTTTCTCGAAATGACGATGTCCAAGCCTTGTAGAGATCCTCAAGAAGACATGATCACCCACAATGAACGACAACAGTCTTCAACAGTGATCTGCATAAGAATTCTGACGACTATGAGCCGTCCCCATCCTCTTTCTAATCAACTGGATCTTCTCTGTTGTTTCTTGGACGAGGCTTGGTCTGACTAGTGAAGTGTCATCAGTTTCCACCCAACATAGTGGAGATCGAGAAGGACGCCCATACAATAATTTAAACAGAGCCATGCATATCGAGTCTTGATAGTTGTTATTTTATGATAACTCCACTAAGGGTATATGCTCCTCCCATGAGCTACCAAAATCCATTACACAAGCTAGCAACATATCTTCCAAACTTTGTATCGTCCACTTGAATTTCCCATCCGTCTGAGGATGATACGCCGTGCTCATAGTCAACTGAGTTCTGAGGGCTTGCTGTAATGATTTCCAGAAACGAGATGTGAACCTCAGATCTCTATCTGAGACTGTAGACACTGGTACACCATGACTCTTTAACACTTCTAGGATATTGATTTTTGAAATATATTCCACCATATGGGTTTCAAGAAGAGGGATGAAATGGGCCGACTTGGTTAGATGATCCACTATCACCCAAATGGCATCGTGTTTCCGGACCGTTATTGGAATACCTATAACAAAATCCATTGTTATTTGATCCCATTTACACACTAGGATGGGAAAATAATGTAAATACCAGCTGGTATCTGATGCTTTTCTTTAACCTGATGGCAAGTTAAGCAACGTGAGAGGAACTCAGCCACCTTCATTTTCATGCCGCTCCACCAAAACTGCACCTTCAATGCCTTATACATCTTCTATATACCTGAATGTACAACCCATCTTGAATGGTGGTAAGCATGAAGGAGTTGTTCCTAAAAAACCATAGGTACAACCATCCGATCTTTGAAACAGAAAAATGAACCCCCATGAAGTTTCCAGCCATCAATGGTCTCCCCACCATTGAGTTTTGATAATACAACAAGACATTCTGCATCAGATGTTTGTGTATCTTTGATCATATTTACTAAATCAGGAACAATTTTAGCTGAAAAGAAAAAAACAACATCACCTCGGTCTTCACATTCTACAAGCATGTCGGCTAATACCAACATCAACTGCCATTCATTTGAATCTTCTTTATCTAACTGAGCATATGACTTTATACTCAATGCATCCTCCACCTAATTCCCTTTTCCCGGTGTGTACATCAAGTAAAATTCAAACATCTGGAGATACTCCATCCATCTCATTTGCCTCAGATTCAAATCTCACTGGGATAAAATGTGTTTCAAGATTTTTGGATCCGTAAACACAGTAAATTTCTCACCAAAGAGATAATGTCTCCATGTTTTCAAAGAATGGATGATTGTAGCAAACTCCAAATCATGTGTTGGGTAATTTTTCTCATGAACCCTCAATTTCCTTGAACCATAATCAACCACATAATCTATTTTCATGAGAAAACAACCCATCCCTGATCTTGATGCATCACAATACACCACATACCCCTATCCTGATTCTAGCAAGATCAATATAGGTGCTAATGTAAGCCAAACTTTCAGTTCCTAAAAGGATTTCTGACATTATTTCGTCCAATGGAAGAGAGCATTATTCTTAGTCAGAGATGGAATTGGTGAAGCTAGTCATGCGAAATCATGCACAAAGCATCTGTAGTAACTATCTAGACCAATAAAATTGCATATCTCAAACACATTATTCAGTGGTTGCCAAGAGATAACATCTTCTATATTTTCAGGATCAACAGAAATTCCTTTATCAGAAATGAAATGGCCAAGGAAACGTACTTCCCGTATCCAAAAATCAGACTTTGATAATTTGGCATACAAATGACGATCTATCAAGATTTGTAACACTGTTTCTAGGTGTACCTCATGATCAACCCTTGTTTTTGAATAGACCAAAATATTGTCTACAAACACCACAACAAAAGAATCCAGATATCACTGAAATATTTGATTCCTCAATTCCATGAAGACCACTGGGGAATTAGTTAGACCAAAAGGCATGACTACATATTCATAGTGGCTATATCTCTTTCTGAAAGCTGTCTTTGGAATATCCTTTTTCCTAACTCGCAATTGGTGATATCCTGATCGCAAGTCAATATTAGAGAACCACTAAGATCCTATTAATTTATCGAATAGATCAACAATGTGTGAAAGTGGATATCTATTCTTTATCATAACATGGTTAGGCATACGATAATCAACACACAACTGAAGAGTTTCATCTGCCTTCTTCACAAACAACACTGGTGTTGCCCATGGAGAAGTACTTGGACGAATGAAACCCTTTCTTTCTAGCTCCTCTAACTGCACTTTCATTTCCCGTAACTCTGTTGGTGCCTTCTTATAATACGTAATATAAATATGATTGTTCCATGGAAGGAGATCAATTGTAAACTCCACTACCATGATAGGTGGTACCCCAGAGAAGTTATTGGGAAATACATCTGGAAATTGATCCACAACAGCTGGAAAACTATTTTCCTCAATCTCTTCTATTGATGCCAAAGTCAATGCTTCCAGTTGGTATGAGATCATTCCTAGCATTGGTACCAACAAGCTCTTTGCACCTTTCTTTACCATCCTCTCTCATATGAAGAGATGTTTTATGTCATCCTCAGTCGTGAAACTAATCATTCTCCTATAACAGTCGATGTGAGCCTTAAACATTGTCAACCAATCCATACCCAGGATTACGTCATATACATCCATGTCCAACATCGAGAAGTCCCATTTTATCTCAGCTCCATCAACAGTTATAGAACATTCTCTACACACAAAGTCTTGACATTATCTTTCACCAAGAGGAGTTTTCAGTTTCAAAACAGAAGGCATCATTTCCAGTTTTAAACATAGCTAGTGAACATCACGAGAAGCAATAAAGGAATGTGATTCACCAGTATCAAAGAGCACTTTCACAAGGGTATAATTCAAAAGAATCGCACCTCTCACCATAGATGTTACATCCTGATCATCAACCCTCATATGCTCAGCTCCATATAAGAACTTCGTTGTTGCACTGTTCTCCTTATTGCCTTGCTGAGATTTCCCTAGTTGAGGAGTAATGGTATTTCGAGAATCACCATGAATAGATTTTTTATGTTGATGAAACTAAATCTGTTGTCCACGTCCTGTTAAATCATATGATGCTTGCAACGCCTGAGGGATGTCACGTGCACTCGACCTCAGTGAATTCCTATAATAGCGCTGTAGATTTCCCATATTCTTGCAATTATGATAGGCTCTAGGTTGCGCCATATAATCTCACCTTTTGTGGTCAAGTGAACCACATTGAAAACAACATGCTTTTCTCTTGGGTTGTGGAGGAAGGTTCACTGATCCCGCTGCCTGATCGTGATTTCCACTTGCACCGTGGAAATAGGTGTCCCTTTTTCTCTTGTTTCCATAGGTTGAGTTACCACCATTTCCTATAGGTATCATCATTCCTCCTCATATTGATCTCGAGATATCACATTCATCCACATTCGCTCTGTTCACCATCTCTGTATAATCCGTAATACAGAGAACTACAATCTTTGATCAAATACATTGCCTTAGCCCTGATTCGAAGATGCGTGCTTTCAATGATGCAGTTTTCGCGAACTCTAGTGAAAAACGGACTAAATTCATGAATTTATCCACATAATCTGTGATAGAGAGTGTCTCTTGTTTCAATATGAAGAAGTCTGTCTTTTTCTGGATCTTTAACGTGTGAGGATAGAATTATTTTTTGAACAATTCTTCAAAATCCTCCTAGGTAAGGCCTTCATCCAATTTATCCTACACCCCTAAATCCCACCACTAACAAGCAAGATCCTCGAGCATATATGTCGCCAACTTTACTTTCAGATCTACTAGTGTGTCAATGAAATCAAAGATATGATTCATCCTACTTAGCCACACCTCCACCTTCTTGGGTTCAGCATCACCCTGAAAGTTCGGTGAATTCTGCTTCATGAATTGGATGGTATGATCCACATGCCTTGGTGCATTCCTCCGGTTCCCCATATCCACAGCATGAAAAGCGTGGACAATACTCTGAACCAACTCTTGGTTCACACATGGTTCGGGTGAAACCACATTATCTGCAGCTTCTTCTGGTTGGTTCCGACGATGCTTACCGGGTGCCATTTTCTAAACCAACAACAATCTCCGTCAATCTCACTGTATAAAAACTGATGGATTAGCATTTCAAATTCTATCACATCATCTATCACAACATTTTTTTTCAATTTTTTTCCCATTTTCAAACATTTTTGAAAACATTACTCATGACTTTTGAAAATCAACCCACTTTCAAAATACACCAAATACCCTATTTTCAAAATCTTTTACTTAAAAACAATTTTTTCATTTTTTGAAAATTTCCACCTTGCACAAAATCCTTACTCATTCCTCACAATGAGTTATTCAATCCTAGTGGGAAATAATTCTTCTACAATTCATGTTATTCTCATCTCATTGGCTAAACCCATGACAATGAGATTTCCAATATTCTAGAAGTGTATCCAAAACACTTATGTACCCAACACCCTGGTAACTTGAAGTTCAGCATAAACGGGTTAGCTACGTTATTTTAGGATATACATTTCACATTATCACAATCCTACTCCTGTCTAATATTTCGACCCAAGGAATAGAAAAGAATGAATTTCAACTCCATGACCAAGAACATCGATGACTACTTGTTAGGAAAGGAAGTAACAAGCTGATACCATTAGTAATGACCAACCAATTATCATTGGCTTGAGAGTACAACGAGTCATTACTAGGCCTTAAGCGACATCCCCAAGATGCCAAAGGCTAGAAATAAATGCTGAATGGTTTCAAAAACAATTTGGGGGATGATTTACCATTTATGAAATAACCCATAAACCAACCAAGCATAACCAAACATTCACTATATGATGCATGAACAAATGAATGACAACTAAACAACTTTATTTATGTAAAACCACATCAAGTAAACAACAACGGAAAACCAAACCAAGCATCAAAGTACCCAGTAGATGAACAACTCAAGACTCTCAAAAGACACCATGACTCTATGCTCTACAAGCTCCAAACTCCAAAACATCTCCCAAGTATCGCCACGATCCACTAGCAATAAGATGATTTACCTTTACCTGTATCCCAGAACATGACATCTGTAAAAGCACCAAAGTGCCAATGAAATGGTGAGTATAAAACTCAGTAGGTTTCCCCAATGACTTCTCTACTCACGCCACTAGGATAATAGAGTTAGCAACATTTATATAATTTTTTTTATATAAATAATTTTCTCAAAAGTAGTTAATAACTGAAGATAAACAAGTTTCCAAAAACATTCATAACCCAATTCATTCAAAGAGAAATTTTAACCACTTTTTTCAGCAAGTAATTTTCCAGAAAAATAACCAAACAAGCTTTATAACCATTTCACAATCATTCCTTTTTGGCATAACTAACCATTACACAAACCCATGAAACCAAACAAGCATGCTACTTGGAAGAGGGGAGAAGCCCTAACCCTTATCTATCCCAACCATGATGGGGGATACTTCTTACCCTTATCCAACCCAAATTCAAATGAAATATTGACAGGGGAGAGCCCTAAACCTTATCCATCCCAACACTGATGGGGGAGACCCCTAACGATTATCCTCCCTAAATGCAATATAAATGTTTGAAGGGGGAGATCCCTAACCCTTATCTATCCCAACAATGATGGGGGAGACCACTAACCCTCATCTATCTCATATACCATTCAACACACACAACAATCATGTCAACTACCAAGTGTGTTCAACCAATTAAAAACATTTCAATAATACCATCTTTTAATTGAAAACCAATTCCATCATTGTCATTTCAATCTCAAATCATTTTAATAAAAATAATTTTTTTTGAAAACCCATTTTTCATCAAACCATTCACTATTTCATAAAATCTATAATTTAAAATCAACATTTTAAATTCAAGAAGCCAAATCACTTTTCACAATAATTCACCAAGATTTCACAATTTCATCAAAACCGTAAATCATCACAAAAGAAGATTTATTCCATGATTTTAACAATCAAATCCATTCAAATAATCCAATTTGAAACAAAGACAATCAATTCTAACAAGAGTATTCGAGAGTGAATCTTCCTACCTCAATTGTTTTGATGAAAACCCTAACAAACGGTGAACAGTCAAGAAAACCGGGTTGATTCTTCATCAACCCGCCTTATATCTCTTCTACTAGCACGATCAAGACCAAATCTCATCATATTTGGCATCCACACACTTAGATCTACCCATAGAAGGTGTAGATATAAGGGACCAAGAGATGAGGAGATGTAGATCTAAGTAGATCTAAGAAATCGATCAAGAAAAATCATATACCTCAAGAATCCAGCTTCGATTAGCCATGAGAATCCTTCAGATCGCCTTAGGAATGATGGTAGAACCTTTTATGACCAAAGGAGAAGAAAAATCCCAAGTTAGGGGCATTTAGGAAGGAAAAAGAGCCACTTAAAGGAAAAAAACTCCTGAGATCCACCTTTATAGGATCTCATTTAAGTGGTCGCACAGTTTTCTTGCACGGTTCGACAAACCGTGCGCTAACTATGTGTTAGCCACTGCCTCGGTAGACCCTCCACGCACAGTTTGGCCACACATTTAGACAAACCGTGCACCACCTGTGCAGAAGCTACAACCTCCAAGAACAATTACACACAGTTTTACCACATGGTTTAGATAGACCGTGCGCCGTCTGTGCGACTTCCCCTTTGCCTCAAAACATCATTTGAATTTCTCCCGACACTCCCATTCATCACCCTAAACATTAAAACCATTAAAAGCATCAAGAAAGGGTCACATACCAGAAACTGGGGTTACTACAATATATCAATTGGGCCTCAAATTCAGAAACCCATTATATCCCCAATAATTACACACATATTTAATAAAAACACACTAGGCCACTAAGTCACATCCTCTATTTAATGTTCACCACTGTACAATTTTATGATTTTAAAAATTTAACACATAAAAAATCCACATTTTAATCTATTCTCACATTCCATTAATTCGAAAATTTGCAGTCATTAATTCTATGCTTCATCAATATTTTCCACTAGATCGTAATAATTTATTCAATAGAGTTCCATTCATATGAAATAATGGAAATCACAGTATAGGTATCTCGTAGTCAGTATATTTAATCATAACCTCCATAAATAAATTTATATATTCATATATACCATGAAATAATTATGGGAATTGATCAAGTAATATTCTTCCATAAGATTATATGAAAAAAACAATATAAAAAAATGTAGAAACATTAAATAAAAAATATCCTTTTTACCCGTAAATATCTATAATTTATAGGTAGATACATACTAGATAAATAAAAACATAGTGCTATATAAATATCATGATATATATCATAGGTAGTATATGGATGAAACTAAAATCCTATGTTCTGAGAAAGAACCATTAACATGTATAATCTCTTTCAATATCAATCCAATATCCATGTATATAATAAACCATAAAATCATAAATTGAGTGCCTAATTTAATGTGAAAATCAAAAATAAACTATAATGAATGAATTCAATAAAATATTAGCATCACTTGATATATGGGTTTTCCCCGATGAATAGTTTAATCACTCCATGGGGGAGTCTCATTAATAATTTCTAACTTAAACTTAGTCTTTATTCTACCATTCCTAAGTAGTAAGAACATAAAAAATAGATCTCATGCTATTTTTTTACACCATGAACCATAATCCACTAAACTGGTGGTCTATGGCAGTGCACCACAAGTCCTAAATTTCTCTTTAACATACACCAGAGGCTTCCAAATTGCATTGATTGCAAATATAGACCATGATGAGACTACACCATTAGGTTATAATTTCCAAAGTAGTATAAATAATAGTATACATGTAAACTAGGTCAAATAGCCATCACATAAAATATAGGGAATGTTCCAAAATAATTATAATACCATAATACTACAACAATGTGTATTTCATACATGTTTTTATAGATTCCCAATGGAATCTCATATATAAGGATGGAAAATGATCATAATTAACCAAATACAATTAAACAACACCAATAGGTTCCATGTCTATACAGATAACATCATCTTTAAATCACCATAAGAATCCATACAAAAAATCAAGTAATACGATATTTTACTCATGATATAACCAAGATATAGATAGTTTTCTACTTAGGTACACAAGTTCCATGGTTTCTTAATCAGGGTGTGATTAATACTCAATAGGCTATCACAATATTAATCCCTAAAATTTGTATTCTATAAAACATTTTTTTGTATATGTTTGTGTGACAAAAGATTAACACTTAAAAAAATAAATGAATAAATAAACAAAATCATAGTCATTGGTTCTGGGTTCCATGGTGACTATTGAGGTCAAACCTACCCACTTCAGCCAATGATCAATTTATCATATCCAGGTGATGGCTATCATTACTCATTCTAGTTCTAAATTGTGTGACCAAGGAATCCAAAAAAATGAAAAAAATAGAATCTATATTGGATGAACTAGGTGTTCCCTTATCATATTGTAATAAAAATCCATGAAATACATTTATGAAATTATTCTCTAAATATACCAAGTTAATTCATGTAATATTACAATGGAATTATCTAAACTGAATATGAGGAACCAAAGGTCTATAATATTCAGAGCCTTATACATGAATAGAATACTTTTCCCCAACCCCAGAATTCCATATCATGCAGTGAAGATGAATATGATGAGATCATTCAATGAAAATCACAAGGTTACATTGAGGTAATCGACAACATTAATTAGTGGAATTCTATATCATATACAATACCAATGTAATAAGGAGGATCTACACTGATTCGTTCATAATGATGAATTAGTGAGGAATCTAAGTTATCTAACAGATTTGATTATATTTGGACATCCTTGAATCCAATTTGGAATACTCCATTAGTATTCATGAGATACCAATAAAATAATCCATTCATAATCAAGTTATCTTATGTATTTCTCGTCTAAAATAAAATTAGAGGGAAAAAATTTCAGGCATTCCACTGATAACAATAATTAATGCAAGAAAACAAAATTACCAATATTTAATCACAAATAAACCATTTCCTACATTGAATAAAAATTAATTGGTACAATGTGTGTAGTATATATTTACAATAAATTTAAATTTATTATATAGGTTTATTGGAATTTATAAGGCACGTACAGAATGAGGTAATGGTTTATTTCACAATCACATCCTTATTTAGGATTATTTATTATTATTGTTACATTGGATGAATTATATGATCATTTGATATTGTACATAACAAATTTTATTATCATAAGGATATTTCTTTGGATCAGATGTCTTTATCTCTTTTTTTTCTATTTAGGCATTGAAAGTCAGATTTTTTAATGAAAAATGACAATATTTTTCTATTCATCCTAGAATATTTTCTCATCCAAACCATATTTTCAAAATTTTTGATGAATGTTTTGACTATACCCGTATGATTTCGATAAATAATTTTTTCCAATGCTTTACCATTAGTAAAAATATTTATGAATATAATTTTTTTCATTTTCCAAATGTGGTACAATTTACTTTTTACCAAAAAAATGTGAATAGAATCATAGTTTTACTTACACCACATGAATAAAATCTACAACCATAATTACTACTACTTTTTTGAAGATTCCATTACATTTCATATAGATATTTTAATGTAAATTAATTTTCTAAATATATTATAAATAGTTATTTATGTTATTATCTTATGAAAAGTTTATATTTTTCCCTTATTCAATGAAAGGATTGAATATTGTTTAAAATATAATTTTATTAATTTTCCAAACCCTATCATGAATCTTATTCTTTACTATATATAAATGTTTATGATGTCATCTACCATAATACTCTAGATTTATTATGATTGTGTTTTTTAGGTAACTGAATTGGGTAATTCACTAAAATATCATATTTTTTAAATATGAATGTTTATATTGGTTATGTGTTTAATTTTGTATTATTCTCTTTCACATGAGGAATGAATTGGGAATAGTATGTGGAGGGATGGTCTCACAATATCACCTCTGTGATTTGATAGGTCTCATGAGACAAACTAACTTGGGAATATTTTTTATGCCATGCCTATTGAAGTGTGATTTATTGGAATGAGGCCTTCACTGAATGGTAATGATTTATGATATTATGAATTTGTCATTATGATACAACTAATTACTATCCTAGTGTTATTTATATTTCTATAATACCCATTGTTATAGTCCTATTTTTATCTTATTAAATAAATTTCATATTTTATTATTATTTATATATCCAATATTTTTCATTAATTAATTATTATATGGTATGTTTTGATATATTTATTTTCATATTAAGCTCCCGATATCCCCTATTATTAGGTTTTACATTACTTTGTCTACCCAAAATGAATATATTTATATTATTTTTGGGATATACTAGAAGAAATATTAAATTTCTCAGTTGGATATTAGGTTTTATATCTAGTTTTCAAATTTAATGTAATAATAATGTATATATCTAGTCACCTAAGGATATTAAACTATTTGATCATGTTGGATAAGATCTACAAAATTTTCATTCAATGTAGTAAAATAAATAATAGATATGGGTTACTAGTGTTGAGTCAATAAGGTTTTCCTTATGACTTTTCCATTCCTTCTTATTTTGAAAATCACAAATACCTTTCTTTAAGGAAAATTGCTTTTATATGGAAAATTGATTTTATAAGAAAAATCGCTTTCATAAGGAAAATTGCTTTTATAAGAAAAATCGCTTTTATAAGGAAAATTTCTTTTATAAGAAAAATTGATTTTATAAGGAAGATTGATTTTGTATGAAAAATCATCTTCATCATATTTTCATTCATATATTTCTTAAGTATAAGTTTCGGTTTCATTTCTATATTCTCAGAATCATTTAAAACATTGATATGAAAACATTCTGTTTTAAGTACCGAATTCCAGATGAGAACTGTAATGAAGATTCATTCCGAATTTCGGATACGAACTCTGATAAAGTTCTACTCCGAATTCTGGATACGAATTCTCATTAAGAATTCTGATGACGAATTCTCATTTCAAATTCTGATGATGAATTCTCATTACGAATTCTGATGATTAATTCTCATTACGAATTCTGTTGACGATTTCCCATTCCGAATTCTCATTCCGGATTCTCATTCCGAATTCTCCTATTAAACAGAATCTGGTCATCTTTGTTTTATACATTCCGTATTTATTTAGACTCCGAAAAATTATTTTTGTTTACACTCTGAACTTTCATTCTGAACTTTTGAGTTAGACTTTAAATGATGTCATACATTCTGTTACACTTGTTTTGTTACAAAACGATGTCATCTATTCTGTTATAAACTATCCGTTGGCTAAGTTACACGTGTATAGGTCCCTCCGATTTTTAAGGAAAATATGACCGTTGGAAAGGAGGCCGACCGAACCTATAAATAAGAGATCATTTAAAAGAGCTCAATGATGACTGATGAATAACTTCTTCAACATTGTGCATACATGCTGTTGAAGTGATTTCTAGAGATAGATGCTCTTATTAACTCTCAAAGCTTCGTGCGACTCCGAATGTTGGTGATTACATTCGAGGACTTCCGGGGATAGGAAGATAGAGGTGCTGACTACCTTGAAGTTCGAGGGCTTCCTTGCTGGGAAAGACAGAGGTTGCCAACTACATTGAGTTGAGGGCTTGTAGGGATAGCAAGATAGAGACACTCCGATCTTCGTATCGAGGGCTTAACCTGGTGTGGGTAAGACAGACTTGCTTGAAAGTATAAATCAAGGGACCTTTATCCAAGGTTGTTGGATACCCTTCTCTTTGGGTTAAAAGACTTATATCTTGTTAATTGTAGTTTTACTACTTGTTTGTTTCCACAACATTTTGTATTATAAGGAAAGTATAACTTTCTTATACTTCCTTACTTGTACTCTGTTTCATTTAGATTCTATATTCTTTAAGGTAGAATATCATATTGTAATCTTTAGTTAAGTTTCAATTTCCGGAACCATATTTCCGGAACCTACTTTCGGAATCTCTTTCCATGTTTTCATTTGGTATTAGAGGTGTTGTGAATTTTCTTAAGTTTAACTTTGTTAACCTTATCCCTTTCCTTTGCTTAAGGAAAACATAGTTAACCGTAACTAACTTTAAAGGTTCCAAAGGAATTTTTTAAAGTATACAATTCACCCCCCTCTTGTAAATTGAGCATCTATATCATTATTTCGATCCTACAATTGGTATAAAAGGAGGTCTATGAAATACTTATTCTCACGTATAAGTTTTTCTTGCTCACTTTATCATTCCGAACTTTCTCATTCCGAATTTTTTCATTCCGAACTTTGTGATTATGAACTTTTTCTACTAACAAGTTTGTGTGCCAAAGATTTTTAAGTATGGTAGGAATTAATATCGGTTCCATTGATAATCTAAATCCTATAAGACCACCATTCTTTGATGGTAATGATTATGAATACTGGAGAGATCAAATGAAGAATTGTTTTATCAATACTGGAGTGGAAAACTTTGTTATGCTTACTGGAGATTATAAAATTCATGATAAGGAAGTTAGAACTCCTACTAACCAGGAAAATCAAGAGTATAAACTCAATTATAAGGTACACAATACCTTACTTTGTTCAATGACTAGAAATATATAGCCAAATTTCTTCTTGTGAAGCAACTAATTGTATCTGGAAGAAGTTAGAGGTTACACACTTTGGAACTTCTAAATTGATTGAGACTAGGAGAGCTATGCTTAGAGCTGAATACCATGGCTTCAATTTTCCGTATGGTGAACCAATATGTAAAGTTCAACAGAGATTTATGACTATTGTCAACAGTTTACAGTCTATGGGAGAAAAAAGGTTAGATGATGAAGCACTTGTGGACAAGATAATTGATATTATGCCCAATGAGTGGGAATCCAAAAGAAAATATATAGATGATAATAGGGAAGTGACTCAAATTTCTCTTGATGAGTAATTTTGAACTCTTCTTCAACATGAAACAAGAATGAAGAGAGATGCTGACAACATCAAAAAGAAGAATGGAAATGGTACTGTTGATTTTACAACAACATCAAATCAGATGAAAGCTAAGAATCCTGAGAGAGTAACCAGATCCAAGTCTAAGAAAGTGATTTTCCAATCCGAATCTAGTGAGAGTGAAGTCTCTGAAAATGAGTTAGCAAATCTTGCTTGAAGGATGAACAAGATAGATGGCCAAAGAAGTTTCCAATCTAAGTATAAGAAGAAGGAAAGAAAGGATAATAAAGATGGAGAAGTCACTTGTTATGAATGCAAGAGAGCTGGACATATTAGACCATATTGCCCTTTGCTAAAAAAGAAAGAAAGGAAAGAAAGGCATTCAGACAGAAACAGAAAGAAGTATTATAAAGACAAATATAAGAAAGTGTTGAAAGCAAATGACACCTAGAGTGCCAGTGGTGGTGACTCTTCAGATGAATCTTCTGATTACGAATCATCAGGACAAAAGAATCTTGGTCTTATAGCCAGACTACCTATTGACAATCATTGTTTTATGGATAAGGTACGAAATGCTGAATCATTGAACAATGTTTCTTTAAACTCAAATGATAGTAAGTATTATAACTCTTCAGATGAAGAATCCTATTCTGATGAATAAAATACTTTACCTACTTATGAAGAAGTTTCTAGGTTTGCTGAACTTCTTGAAATTAAGAATTCCAAACTCAATAAAAAACTTGATAAGGAAAACTCTAGGAATAATATTCTTACGAAAGAGATATCAGATCTTTCAAAATATCTTGATAAGAAAAATGAAAATTTTGAAAGTATTTCAAAAAATCTTGAGGAAGTAAGTTCTGAGAAGAAAAAACTTTCTAAAGAATTAGAAAAAGTAATTTCTAAGAAAAATGTTTTTGAGCCTAGCTCTAGATCTAAAACTAATGATTTTAAGGATAAAAACTTGGTTATAAAACTCAAGTCCAAAATTTTTTCCTTAAAGAAGTGTTTATCAAACTTTACCCATGGTAAGGAAAATTTTGATAAAATGTATTCCAAAATACGACCTTTAAGAAATAAATCCGGATTTGGTTAGACCCATGCAAAACCAATTTTTAGCAACAATTATTTTGTTCCTCAAAGTGCCCCATTTTGTACCAAGTGTCAATGTGGTGGTCATTGGGCAAAGAATTGTTCCTTAAACAAAACCCAATCCTTAGGTTTTCATAAAGCTTATTTCTCAAAGAAGATGTGGGTTCCTAAAATTCTGTTATCTGGAAATCTCGGATCCAAACAAGTTTGGATGCTGAAAATATAATTCTCTTCTTTATTTCAGGAAAATAAAGAGAATACCAGCAACAATACATGGTACATGGATAATGGATGTTCCCGGCACATGACTGGTAACAAAAGCTATTTTGAAAGGATTATCAAAACGAAAGGAGGAAAGGTAACTTTCGGAGACAATGCTAAGGGAGATATTGTTGGTATTGGTAATATTGTTCTTTTAGGTAAAACTTTGATTTCAAATGTTCTTTTTGTTAACGGTCTTAAGCACAATCTCATTAGCATGAGTCAGTTATGTGATGAAGGTTACCTTGGGAATTTTAGGAATGATAAGTGCATAGTTCACAATTCTAAGGAAGAATTTATTCTCTCAGCCAATAGGCATGAGAATGTTTACACCTTAAATTTAGAAGACCTCAGGAGCCATGATCTACCTTGCCTATGTGCAATGGAAGATCATTCCTGGTTATGGAATAGAAGACTAGGTCACTGTAACCTTAGAAACCTATGTAAACTCACTAAGAAAAAACTAGTTAAGGATCTACCGGAGCATAGATTTGATTCTTCTAAAGTTTGTGATCCTTGTCAATATAACAAGAAACATAAATATAGTTGTAAGTCGATCGGTGAAGTCTTAACAACTAATGCATTGCAGTTAGTGCAAATGGATCTTTTTGGTCCAACACAAACTGGAAGCATTGGAGGGAAATACTATGTGTTTGTTCTAGTTGATGATTACACTAGATTTACTTGGGTTTATTTTCTAGCTAAGAAATCTGAAGCTTTTTCTTATTTCAAAAATTTTAGAGCTCAAGTTAAAATTGAGAAAAACCTTCCATTGAAATCTATTCATAGTGATCATGGAGGAGAATTTCAAAATTCTGATTTTGAAACTTTTTATAGTAAAAAAGGTATTAATCACAATTTTTCAGCACCTAGAACTCCTCATAAGAATTATGTAGTTGAGAGAAGAAATAAAATTCTTCAAGAGATAACTATAACCATGTTGAGTGTATATTCTATAGCTATACATTTCTGGGCTGAAGCTGTAAGTACTACTTACTATACTATAAATCGAGTTTTGATTAGACCTTTTCTTAATAAAACTCCTTATGAGTTATGGAATGGTAGAAAACTAAGAATATCCTACTTCAAGGTTTTTGGCTGCAAAGTATTCATTTTGAATACTAATGATAGCTTACATAAATTCGTACCAAAATCAGATGGAGGAATTTTCTAAGGTTATTCCACAACTTCTAAGGCTTATAGAGTTTTTAATAAAAATTCTTGTACTGTTGAAGAAACAGTGCATGTAAAATTTGATGAGTCTAATCCTTTTGTTTTTAAACCATCCCAGCCTACATCCTCAGATGTTTTTTCAAAATCTGATTGTCAACCTCTGATAAAAGAACCTTCTGATAAGGATAATGTTCAAGAAGATACTTCTAAAACATTTACCCCAGAAGACTTTCTACCATATGTTGATGAATAGGCTTTTCAAAACCCAAATCAGGTGTTTCGTAAGAATCATACCATTGATAGTATCATTGGTTATGTAAATCAACCTGTAAAGACTAGAAGTTCCTTAAGAAATGAAGTAGAACATCTAGCATTTCTTTCCCAATTAGAACCTAAAAGCACTGATGATGCTTTAGGTGATGATGATTGGATCAAAGCCATGCAAGATGAACTAAATGAATTCGAAAGGAATAAATTCTGGACCTTGGTTGAAAGACCTAAGGAAACTTCTGTTATTGGAGTAACGTGGGTCTTCAGAAACAAATGTGATTAAAATAGAGTCATAGTAGGAAATAAATCTAGACTTGTTGCTAAAGGCTATAATCATCAAGAGGGAATAGACTATGAAGAAACCTATGCTCCAGTAGCTAGACTTGAATATATTCTTATTCTACTTGCCTTTGCAGCATTCTTTAATTTTAAACTTTTTCAGATGGATGTGAAATGTTCTTTTCTTAACGGTTATGTCCAAGAGGAAGTTTTTGTTGAACAACCTCCTGGATTTGAAGATATAAAACATCCTAGTCATGTTTTTAGACTTACCAAAGCTCTGTATGGTCTTAAACAAGCCCCACGAGCATGGTATGATAGGCTCACTGGTTTTTTTCTTCAAAATAACTATGTTAAGGGAAATGCAGATCCAACCCTTTTTATAAAGAAAGATAAGAAAAATGTTTTGATTGTTCAAATTTATGTTGATGACGTCATTTTTGGTTCAACTCAGCAATCTTTAACCGACTCTTTTGCAAGTCTAATGAAATCTGAGTTTGAAATGAGTATGATGGGTGAGTTATCTTTTTTCCTTGGTTTTCAAATTTATCAAAAACCATAAGGAACCTAAATATCTCAACATAAGTATATCAAATATCTTCTTAAAAAGTATCGTTATTACAACCCTAAGAGTATAAGTACTCCTATTGGTACCTCAAACTCTTTAGATCTTGATGAAGCTGGGAAACCAGTAGATCAAACATCTTTTAGAGGTTTGATAGGATGTTTACTTCACTTAACATCTAGTCGACCAGACTTAATGTTCTCAGTATGCTTATGTGCAAGATATCAATCCAATCCTAACGAATCTCACTTAAAGGTAGTAAAAAAAAATTCGCTACCTTAAAGGAACCATGGATCTAGGATTATTTTATACTTCTGGAAATGAATTGTTCTAAAAAGATTTTAGGATGTTGACTTTGGTGGATGTAGAATGGATAGAAATAGTACATTCAGAACTAGTCATTTCTTAGGAGATTCATTAGTTTCTTGGTCCTGAAAGAAGCAACATTCTGTAGCACTCTCCACTGCTGAAGCTGAATATGTAGTAGCTGGAAGTTATTATGCTCAAGTGTTGTGGATGCAACACACACTCACAGACTATGGCTTGAGTTTTACTAAAAATAAAATTTTGTGTGATAACACAAGTGCCATTGCCTTAAGTAAAAACCCTGCACATCACTCTTGTGAAAAACACATAGATATTGGGCATCAATTTCTTAGGGATCACACACTTAAAGGAGATATTATTCTTCAGTTTATCGGAATGAAAGAACATCTTGCTGATATTTCCACAAAATCTTTGCCTTATGATAGATTTGAATACATTAAACAAAAGTTAGGAATGATAACAATAAGGTAATCATTCTTCATTAACTTCTTGTTGAACTGTTCTCCTAACATTAATAAACTCCTTTTCATAGGGGGAGTACATTTGTTTGTTAGAGTAACTAAATTTTTACAAAATTTGTTTTCAAACTTTTCGGAACTAAAATTCCGGAATGGGAATTTCGGGAACTAAAATTTTCCAGAATGGATATTTTCGTTTAGAAAACTTCTGGAATGGAAATTTTCGTATTGAAAACTTCCAGAATGGAAATTTTCTTATTGAAAACTTCAGGAATGGAACATTTCGTACTGATATTTCCATAACGAGATTTTCGCACCGATGTTTTCATATCGAGCTTTTTGTTTTTCAATTTTCTTTATAATGAGGTTTTAGTACTATGTTTTCCGTACTAAGTTTGTTTTTTGTAGTGAGTTTTGCGAAATTCTTCTTCAATATTAACCATTACGAATAATCCTCCTAAGCCAATCCGAAAGGTATTATTTTCTTACTCAAGTTTTCATAATCATACTTTACTTACTGGTATTTTCTTATACTTTGTTTTCGGTTTTTAAGTTTTCTTAAATCTTTGTTTTAATAAAAAACCTCAAAAGATCGGATTCATGTTTTCTTGATAATTGGTTTTCAACCGTCAGATCTGATCTCAGCTTGTCACAACAGTTCGATCAACTGAGGAAGTTGAACCCTCTTCTCATTGCCTATATAAAGGGGGACCCCAAATGGCTGTCCCACATCGGTTTTCAAGCTCCAGTGTCCCGAAGCTCTGCCTCTCCGTTTTCAAGTCATTCCGAAATTCAGTTTTCTCCGTTCTGAAATTCTCAGAGGTCTTCAGATCTGAATGTCTATGGAAGTAGCTTCTCAAGACATGTCTTCCTTTAAGCCAATTTCAAAGTGGTTAGTATATAAGGAAAGGTTAGTTCATACTGATTTCTTCAACAACTATAATTCTCTTATATCGAAGAACATAAAGCTTAACAGATGGGAATATGTTGTTGTATCCAAGCTCGGAAATCAAGATGAAGTTTATTCGGATTTGCTTATTGAATTCTATGAGAAAGTTTCCTTCTATAAGAATGATGGCAGGGAGAAGTTATCATTTAAGTCTTATGGAAAGACTTATAAGCTTTCTTATGCCAAGGTATCCAGCTTGGTAGGACTGAACAATGAAGGATAAGCCGAGTTAATTTCTCATGTTTTACCGGATTCAAAGGGAAGCTTCGACAAGGAAAAGGCATTAGAGACTCTCGGACTGGCAGATGATAAGGCTCTGAAGATTGCTTCTCTGTCTACGAATTTATGGATTCTAGAATTATGGGTACAAGGGATTATCGTACCTAGAAAGGGTGATAAAGATAGTCTGAAGAAGAGTGAGATTTATATTCTAGATTTTCTGATAAATCTGAGGAAGTTTAACTTGATGAAACACATTCTTATTACTCTTGAGAATGTTATGAAAGGGAATATGAGAGCTCAGATCATAATGTATACAGAAATCCTCTCAAAGTTGATTGTTCGGTGCCTTGAGTCCTTCAAGGAGGCTTGCAAGTCTAAGACAAGAGTTTTCAAGATTATGTTGGTGAGTGATGGTACTCTCAAAAGAATGGATATAACCTTTGAAAAGAAGTCTGGTCAGTTTGTTGACTTACCTACTCAAGAAGAAACGGTTCCGAAAGTTGCTGAACCTGAATCCTCTATGCCAGTGAGGACGAGAAAGTTGAAAGAAGTTGAAGTTGAAGCAGAGAATCCCAAATCTAAGGAAGTTCATGCCGCACATCCAAAACCGAAGAAGAAGAAATCCTATCTAGATGAGGTTGTTACTAAATGGAGGGAAATCAAAGAGAAGAGAGTGAAAGGGGAGCCTCAGTTTGGCTTGGATCCTGCGGAGGCCAGGGCCTTAAAAGAAAGAACTGCGGATGAGCTAGAATAACAAGCGAAAGAAAAGAAGCTTAAGAAGAAGATTTCTGAAGCTGAGGTAGCTCATACTTTGTTAACGTTTAATGAGATGGTTTTAGAAAACATTCCTGTTCTAAGATCCTTTTCATTGGAATCTTTTCCTGAGACTCTAGGAAGAAACTTTGTTACTCTGGAAGAACCAGTTGCTAATAATGTTGAAGAAGTAGAATAGATTGAGCAAGTGGAAGAGCGAGAACCAGTTGCTGAAGGTAGTGGTGACACCAGAGAAGTTTTGAAGTAAGTAGATGATTATAAGGGGACACCTTCGGAACATTTGTCGCTCGGAACTTCAGAAGCTCAATCATCGAAGTTAGTTACTCCAAGGAAGGATGACCAGGAAGGAGAACAAGAAGTAGACTATAATGCAGAGGAAGAACGACTTCTAGATGATGTTGCTCAAATGGAGAATGTAGAGGTTGGTGCTCAAAAAGATGCTGATGATGAAGACAATGTTGTTCAAGTTTCTGATAGTGAACAGAAGACTCTGGAACAACAAAATATTCCAAAAAAGGACAAGGGAAAACAACTTTTTGTTTAGACCCCGATCTCTGTTGTTGTAAAGAGAAGGGAAGTTAGTGATTCTTCTAAGAAGAAGAATGAGAAAATTAAAGAAGGAAATTCTCCAAGAAAAGTCTCGAATTCAGAGTCATCTTCGTTGGGGCATGAATTTATTTCTCAGCCATTAAAGAAGTTGGTAGGTTCTATTCTGACTTTCTCAAGTATTGATTCAAGATTCCATATGCTCCAACATGCTTTGAATCAGAAAACAGACTCCGTATCTATGGTCATGGACAAATGTGTTGAGATAGAGGCTCAGTTAAAAACTTTCTTTGTCGGCTATGAAGCCCACAAAAGATCTTGCAAGAGGATTACTAGTTGGTCAAGAAAGACTATAGAAGAGATTCGTCTCTTTGATGAATTCCAAGATAATGTGAAGGATGCCTTTGAGACAGAAGACAGGAAGATAAATCAACTTACCTCATCCTTGGAAGAAAAGTTGACAGATGAAAAGAATTTCCGGATTCAAAAAGTCAGAGATCTGAATGGGAAGCTGAATTCTGTTTCTCAAAATTGGAAGTATGAAAGGGATCATCAGATTGAGTTTCAAGAAAAGTTGTTAAAGCAATAAAAAATCATGAAGGCTCAGGAAGAAAGGCTTCAGGCTCAGGAAGAAAAGCTTCAAGCCCAGGAAGAAAATATTGAAGCTCAAAATGCAAGAATTGTTATATTAGAGAAGCAAGCCGAGGAAGATCATAAAGACTTGAAGAAAATAAAGACTATTCTTAAGGGTCTCATGGAAAAGGAAAAAGATCCAAAATAGACAGATCTGACCTTTTGTTGTATCTAAACTTCTTTGTTGTTCAGTTTTCAAACATAATGAAAATTGTGCTTTCTCGTTTCTTTTGTTGTTACTACTAATTTTTCAGGTACTTTGTTATTGTTTCCATTCCCTCGAATTCTTTTTGAAAATTACAAAGGGGGAGAAGGAAAAGAACCCTAATAAAAGGGAAAAATAATCTTAACAAAGGGTGAGAAAGAAAACAAACTCTAGTAGAGTTTATCTAAGGGGGAGTTTTTTCACCGAAGAAGACTTTCTTATTCTTAATGAAATATCATTCTGGAAATCTAGAATACGATCCTTAGTGTTTCAAAGCCTAAGGGAGAGTTAGTCGTATTCATCAACATCCATAAGCAAAGGGAGATAAGCCTTAATGTTTTATTTCTTCTTAGACTTTCTTTTTCATAGGGATGTTTGTGCTTTCCAAAAAAGGGGAGATTGTTGAGTCAATAAGGTTTTTCTTATGACTTTTCCATTCCTTCTTGTTTTGAAAATCACAAACACCTTTCTTTAAGGAAAATCAATTTTATAAGGAAAATTGCTTTGATAAGAAAAATCACTTTTATAAGGAAAATTGCTTTTATAAGAAAAATCTCTTTTATAAGGAAAATTGATTTTATAAGAAAAATCGCTTTTATAAGGAAGATTGATTTTTGTAAGAAAAATCATCCTTATCATATTTACATTCATATATTTCTTAAGTATAAGTTTCGGTTTCATTTCTATATTCTCGGAATCATTTGAAACTTTGATATGAAAACATTCTGTTTTAAGTACCGAATTCCAGATGAGAACTGTAATGAAGTTTCATTCCGAATTTCAAATACGAACTCTGATAAAGTTCTACTCCGAATTCTGGATACGAATTCTCATTACGAATTATGATGACGAATTCTCATTTCAAATTCTGATGACGAATTCTCATTACGAATTCTGATGATGAATTCTCATTACGAATTCTGTTGAATAATTCCCAATCCGAATTCTCATTCCGAATTATCCTATTAAACAGAATCTGATCGTCTTTGTTTTATACACTCCGTATTTATTTAGACTTCGAAAAATTATTTTTGTTTACACTCCGAAATTTCATTCCGAACTTTTGAGTTATAATTTAAACAATATCGTACATTCTGTTACACTTGTTTTGTTACAAAATGATGTCATCTATTCTGTTATAAACTAACCATTGGCTAAGTTACATGTGTACAGGTCCCTCCGATTTTTAAGGAAAATATGACCGTTGGAAAGGAGGCCGAACGAACCTATAAATAGGAGCTCATTTGAAAGAGCTCAATGCTGACCGATGAATAACTTCTTCAACATTGTGCATATATGCTATTGAGGTGATTTCTAGAGAGAGTGGCTCTTATTAACTCTCAAAGCTTCGTGCGACTCAGAATGTTGGTGATTACATTCAAGGACTTCCGGGGATAGGAAGACAGAGGTGCCGACTACCTTGAAGTTCGGGGGCTTCCTTGTTGAGGAAGACAGAGGTTGCCAACTACCTTGGAGTTGAGGGCTTACAGGGATAGCATGAAAGAGACACTCCGATCTTCGTATCGAGGGCTTACCCTGGTATGGGTATGACAGACTTTCTTGAAAGTATAAATCAAGGGACCTTTATCCAAGGTTGTTGGATACCCTTCTCTTTGGATTAAAAGACTTATATCTTGTTACTTGTAGTTTTACTACTTGTTTGTTTCCGCTGCATTTTGTATTATAAGGAAAGTATAACTTTCTTATACTTCTTTACTTGTACTCTGTTTCATTTAGATTCTATACACTTTAAGGTAGAATCTCATATTGTAATCTTTAGTTAAGTTTCAATTTCCGGAACCATATTTCCGGAACCTACTTTCATAATCTCTTTCCAAGTTTTCATTTGGTATTAGAGGTGTTGTGAATTTGCTTAAGTTTAACTTTGTTAAACTTAGCCATTTCCTTTGCTTAAGGAAAACATAGTTAACCGTAACTAACATTAAAGGTTCCAAAGGAATTTTTTAAAGTATACAATTCACCCCCCGCTTGTAAATTGAGAATCTACATCATTATTTCAATCCTACAACTAGAGTTAGGGTGTTACACTACATATCCTAGTCTATTCTTTAAAAAATTCTACAGTTATTTAATGAATTTATTTTGGGGATGTTATATAGGATATATTTCATACCACCATTTGATTTATGAGAATAATCATTTGAATTGTGATATTACCTGTTGATAAATAGTTAATTATAAGTATAATTATGATTTTTTTGTTTTATTTTTTTTGTACAGATTATAAAATACACGAGACTAGATGGTTATCAAATTACATGGTGGTGAATTCCTCTATTATAACTTTCTCATCCAGTCATTATTTTTCACGGTCAGAATTTTTGTATAGATAAATTTTTTTTCATCCTATTTTGCTGAGATCGATATATTTTTAATAAAAATATAATTTATTGATTACTCGTTAGAGGTTATAGAGAAAATACTCTCACGTTGATTGTCTTTATATTGTGATGAGTTCCATATTTTTTATTAGGTTACTATCAACTTATTTACATATTTTTTATTTGAGATCATGATTGTATTATTATAAATATTTTCAATGGTTTCATTGATGGTGAATTAATAGGGTTCCTAGAAACATCAGTTTATATATACATGAAGAAGATAAAATTAAATTCATCATATTAAAGATCAAATATTAAAACAAAAAATGTGAATTTTTTATAATTATAATTTTTAAGAACACACCTAGGGGGATGAATTAGGGTAGAGTAAAATCTATTCCAATTTTACTTTTATCTCATGTTACCTCATGAATAATTTGGTCAATCAATATCTCATTTACTTTATCGGAACATTGGTCTATATTTATTTATATATCATTATAAAATAAAGGTTGCTAGTATTTTTGAATAGGGATTCCCTCAATGTGGATGAATACATCCAGGGTGACACATGGATATTTTCCTATAGTAGTAAAACTTCATTCTAATTATCAAAAGAAGCTTTATAGGGGGAATGTCATTGAATTCATTACCCACACACAATCCATGTACATTGAATGTGAAGGAATGATGTTTCTTTATTCAAGAAAAACATTCTTTTATTTCCCTAAGGTATGATAAAATATGATAGATAGAGTCTCTCATAGACTATATTGATAGAACTTCTCCTTCCCACTAAGTAGTCAGATGTGATGTCTCAATATTATCACAATAATTCATGGTAAATAACAACATCAATATAGAAATCATAGTGTTATTACAATAACATCACAATAGTCACATGGATATCAAAATCTTCATTATAAATCTATAATATATTCTTAAAATAGACTATACCTCTCAAAAACTCATTTTATGTATGACCTGTTGATGTAATCCATGAAAAATATGTTCTTCCTTATCTTTTCCTTATTATTCTTCACAATAGGTGATGAATTCATTACATTTCACATTGGCTCCACTATTTTTGATACTCAATTCTCTATAATAGATTTAATATCATGTATCTCACTTATAATTTCTATTTTTTACTTGTATAATTTTTTTTCTATAGCCAAACATTCATTTCTACTCCTTTTTTGAACCATTATAGTATATATATAAGATATATTTATGGTGAATGATTTCTTATTCTTCTTTTATTTATTCAAATAATTACTCAATAATGTAAATACCTTTTTAGAAATTACTATGATCTTTAGTAATTTTAATTTCCCATGATAATCCACTTTTTCCATTAAATCTTTAACCTTTATAACTCTTTTATTCACTTTTTAATATTATTAAGAATATTCTTAAAGACACAGATAATATTCTATATTATTATTTCTTAATATAATGAATCATTTTATCTATTTATAAACTAGAAAAATTGGTATTAATATCGAAAAATATTTCATTCAATAATTAATTTATAAATATCATTATTTTTAATTTCCACATATGAATTTTTTTTCATGAATACTTTTCACACATATAATAATTATTTTTTTACATAAGCTTCCATAGAAATATTATTCTACATACCATCGTATAGAAGCTTTTATAAAATTAAAACAATTTCATTGATATTTATGAATATATTGACACACTACCAAGTATCACCAATTAGAAAACATATCCTCTCATTCTTCTTTTTGAAAATATTCCATAGAATTTTTATATATTGAATTTATGGTTGTGTTGAACATGATATCTAATTAACCATAAAACAGTAGCTGAGAACATGAATTAATACACTGAATATTTCTCCCCTCACATTAAATATGTATATATATGAAGTATTCAAGTGGGAACATAGGAAATTTAACTAACCCAGCTAATCAATGATATGAAGTGACCAACTGACTTCATTTTTTCAAACATATGTTTCAGTTAATTGTATGAACAAACTATTGATCAATTTTTTTTTGTAAATATGTTTACTAAACTAACCATATATATACCATGTGCTAATATTTAATTCAAATAAATATAGAGAAACATCATCTTAACAAAAATATCATTCAACATATCTTCACCACTAGTTTTTAGTAGTTACAACATGAGGCTACAATATATGGAACCTCCATACCTTGAATATTCAAATAAAATGTTTAGAATCATCCAATAAATATTATCTTCTAAAAACATTACATTTCCATAGATATAACTTTTCTTGAACATTATGTAAATATTATGAATTATTAGACTAACTTTAAAAATGATTATCCAAAATACATATTATGATCTCAATATCCTACAACATAAAACATTCAAGGAATGAACTTTTGATAACCTTAAACAATAACCATCAATGATAATTAAGATTTATTACTGATTCTTGGAATCCTTTAAATAATAATTATTTAGGATCTTTTTCTTATTATAATCATCCTCATTATCAAGAAATATACATATTTATTTGATTCATATAGAATAAAGTCACATTTTAATAAACCAATTATAAAAATGATTGAATCTGTTGCGTGATTTTGAATTTCATGTTCATCCTCAGTATACTATGGAACTATAAAATAGATTCTATGATTTTTACAGAAAAATAGGATTAATGTATCAATGACTATCCATATAAAAAAATATCACAAAAACCAAAAAATTATATATTTACTTCACATAATATATATATCTAAAAAATCTATTAAGACACTACAGAAGAACCCATGACCACTAGGAGGAAGGGGAGGTATCATGGTCGGTATAGGAATTTGTGTATTATACTTATAGACACTTATGGAATCCTAAATAAAATAAAAATGATGGGTATTTTATATGATAGGTTTTAATGTATTACCATTAAACATCTATGATTATATGAATCCAAAAATAATATATAAAATAAAGATTCCCATGTGAATAAAGACAGAAAATCATTTAAAAAATAATGAAAAAGAAAAAAAATTTAATGAAGGATAATACCCTAGAGAAAAATATTAGGGGGAGGGGTAAAATTATATTAAAAAGGAATAATATAGTTGTAAAGCCTTAATTTGAAGAAATAATGTGAAAATAAAGGTGGATATGATTCTATGAACGGAATAGGAATACCAATGAACTAAGAATGAATCATCAAGACTGGGATAAATAGAAAAATTTTATGACCACTCTAGGGTCATTATGGAGACCATAAAAGGAAAATGTAAATGGAGGGAAAACCAAAAAACACCATAGATACAATTAAGGAAGGTAAAAATGAAATTAGAAACAAAAAAACCATTGAGTAGTATAAATAATTGTGCAGGGTACTACACCAAGAAAAGAAATTTTATATTTTGGAATCCCCTTAACTGATGATATACAACTGGTAACTAGTAAGGGTTTAGAAAATTATTATAAAATGAACATGGATGATGAATTTTACGTTTATAACATCAGTTTATAATTAATTTTATAGTCAATGTCTAGTGAGTTATTAAAGAAACATGGGTAAATGGATGGTTACACCATGTTAATACTTATACATGAACATTACCATGAAAATTATTGACCACAATGTAATGATATAATCAATACATAGTATATCTATAAATCAGAAGAAAGAATCCAAGATACCACTCATGTACCAAATATTATACTATGTATTTATTGACTTTTAGTGTTATTATTCAAGTTCAATAATTATATATCCATGAATCACATTCATTAGTTCTTTCCAACATTATTTAATGGTTTCACAGAAAACTATAAGATGATTAGTACATCCAAATTGTTTTACTATCTTTTGGTTAATGTTAACAAAGTTTATAGAGAAATAAACAAGACAAGTATTCAATCATTATGATAAATGTATAGAAATGATACAACAAAATGGGATTGGATAGAATAATGGAATGGAATATTCATAACATACTTCAATGAAACAGATGATTAATTGTATGACTATTAATATGGTAATTATTTTCTTCTGAAATGGAAATAATGTCCGCCATAATAAAAATTAAAATGATGTAAAGAAAAATCGAGAAACTTCTACCACAATAGATATATTTTTCATTGAATATAATACTTCTATCATTACTTTTCTCTATTTGATATATTTTATTATTCACATATTAGTATCAAAATACCGAAAACTTGGATGTTCATAAATATTACAAGTGTAAAATTGGATATTTGAGTAACCAATGAGTCATGGATCCTATGTTATCTATAAAATAAAAACTTTTTATATTTATAAATAAAATGATTCTTATATTTTTAATATTATATAATGTAATTACTGATACCATAAGAATAACCTAAATATCTTTTTTATAAAGAGTATTTATTTCATAATCATATTATATTGTTATTATGGTATACAATATATGAGTTATAGTGTACATATACCAAAATCCCAGATATCCTATATTACTGATAAATAATTAATATAAAAATATTAATAAAATTATACGGAGTTTTTGAAATTTTAAACATGGTTAATGAAAAAATAGAATAAAATCTCAATGATATACAAAGAGTTGTACTAATATTATTTTTATATAAAAATAAAAGGTAATTGTTATTCTTGATGATTAAGAATAATGACTATGAAAAGTTTTTTTATTAATGGTGAGCAAGAAAAAAATATTGAAGAAGTTAGTTAGCGAAGTTGAATGTGAATTATTTCATATATAAGGAATTATTAAATTCTCATAATTTTATGTAATTTTATAGAGACATCAGAAAAAATAAATAAATAATATTAATTAATAAAAAATTATATAATTTATGTTAGATAAAGTAATATTTCCAATGATCTTTTTATGATGATAAAATTTTGATCGGTTGATTGGGTTAAATAATATCTACACAATGTATTCCTTGATTGTTAAAGTATAGTTAATATTTTTCATAAAATATCCTCCAAAAAATCATTAGATTAATGATGATAGTGAACATAATAATTACACATTTATTTTCATCATTGGTTAAATGATGATTATTTATATTCTCCCGTCATCCTTTCATGATATGTATTGTGAATTCTATCGTCAAAACATAACCATGTTCCTTTTAAAATAAAAAATTAGATCTCATATGAGTTATAATATAGTATGAAATCAATTATGTAAAAAATTCATGTAATATTACTTGAGATATTTGTTTATAGTTTTTATATACATAAATATGCATCATAAGTATGGAGTATATTGTTCTTATATTTCATAATGATACAAAGAATATTACATCATATGATAAATGGTGTTTAGTTATGTTAAAGAATTAATTTCTCTAAAGGGAATACATCTAATTGAGAAAAACTGTAAAATATATACATTAATATATTCAAGGATAATGTTGTATAAGATGTTTAGATAGGAATAATTTTCATAATTTTTAATGGGAAATAAATTTTAAGAGAAATATATACCTTGTGGGAATGATAAAAACCAAATATATGTTTATTATGAGAGAGGTTACCCTAAACTAAACACACAATTGTACATTTCAATTACCATATCAATCATAGAGTGTGAAATATGTAAAAATTACTGCCACCATAATAGTGAAAGAATAATTTCATGTGATATATAAAGTAATGTACTTATATTATATATTTTATCAAATGGTTTGGATGTACTACAATAGTAATACTAAATATTTGTGATATAGTATAGATACATCAATTTGAAAAGATATACATTATTCATGACAATTGGGTGTTAGGGAATTATAATCATTGAGATTTCATCTCATGATGTTCACACTTGGTAGAATTGGTTGTTGTAAATCAAGATTACTGAAACACAAATAGGAACACCTTATGTATTATCAGTCATTGGATATTCATTCTACGAGTATGTGTTCTTATCTTTCATCATTAGATCACTAATGAAATGTATAACACATTATATTTATTTAATCACGATGGGAACCTTGATATTTTATGTTTATGGAAAATGTAACTTTATATAGGCACAATATTTGTAGAATTCCATTATTTGAATGATCAGGACAAGACTTATCACTTCAATATATAGGGAAAAAATTTCATTAGCGTAATGAATTGGATAGTAGTTCTATGATTAAAACCATTGAGATGAGATAAAAAATGAATGTTTATCTAATAAAATGAAATATATATTAATCACTCATGAAAGTATTTTGATATAATATAGGTATCCCACATTATGAGATATCTCATGATAAATATATAATTTTACATACATAGATTTTAGGTTTTTTTTCATCATTATGAATTATCTTTATCTCATTAGGCGATATGATGTGTATCGAGATAAAAAATTTATTCAATTACTTGGACTCACTTTTATCATGATAATGACTTTGAGGTACAGAGACATTGTATCCAAATGTTCCACTAATTCAAATGATTTATACTTTAAGAATACAGGACCACTATATCAGTAGGATGATATACATGTAATTGTGGATGATCATAATTATATATATATATATATATATATATATATAATTATAAGTTATTAATGTATAAAATAATGAGAAATAAATTCATTTTTCATTGTAAATAGAAGGTATTTAATTATAAATATGTCACTACTAAAAATTATTTTTATAAAAAACATTTAATTATTAGAGGAAATGGTCTATGAAAATATTTTTTATTTTATAATTCGATAATTTATAATGATATAAATGAGAAATAAAATATTTTTTTCACTTTAAATTATTTAAAATGGTATGAATTTCGGTTTTTAAGATTTTAAAATTTTTAAGTATCCTTAAATACAAAAATAAAATTTTGTAAACTTAAACATATGTATTTAGGAATATTATATATTAAAAAAATAGAGTCCCACTCATTGATAAAATTTCATTATCTAATATTCCCTCTCATTAATTAAAAATAAGAAATAATAAAATAATGATTTAATAATGATTTATGATTCCTACATGAAGTCATTTTTTACTCATTTATCACATGGGTGTCCTAAAAAACCCAATGTCACCATCTAAGGAAAATAATGTTTTTAAATAATAAAAAAATGATTTTCTTACATCTTTGTATTGTAAGGACCCATCCTTAAACATTATATAATCTTGAGTAATTTCATGAATTCACATTGAGGATCTTTTCAGGTTTATAGTTTTAGAGAATTAGAACATAATTATTACATTACATATCAAATATTATAAAGTAGACACTTCTACTCAATCCATTTTTTTAACTAAAGTATAACTCCTTAAATAAAAACTAGAATTATATTCTTGACAAAAATCTTGTTGAATTATTCCTTTATCTTAACCTTCCTTATTCCCTATGAAAAACATCTAAAAAACATGGTTGAGCATAAATATCTTAGTAAGGGTTATAAAATAATGAAATAAAACATTAGTCCATCAATACATAAAATCAATCAAATCTTTATTTTCACTCATAAAACTTAATCTATTTAACATACCTCATGAAATCATAATATTTATCAATAACCAATAGAAATCATAAATTATAAAGGTAACTTGTGGCATCCATATCATACTAACATTATAACTTTCCCAGCTATAAAGGGAGTTACATTTATAATACCTGTCCCAGTATATTCCAAAAATCTCATAGTGGAAAATTTAATGTTTACCATTGTCACGTTACCCAATGAATTGGAGAGAAATATCAGGGTTATCTTCCTAGGTTTATCATTATACCACCTGTATCTACAAACAATATCCAAGAACAATAACATATTCTTAACACATAAAACAAGAATAAAGGAAAGATAAAATTTCCACATTTCAATCACAATATATCATTTCAAGATATTGAAATAAGATATGATTTCTAAAAACCATTTTCAAAACCAAAACACATAAAAAGGGTATATGGTATTTATTTTCCTTTTAAAAATGTTATGGATTGTTAAGGTATCCAAATATCAAAAAATGCGCACGACGGCGGAAAGGTCATTGTCACTGCATAAGTTAAAAAGAAAAATTGCCTTTTTCATTTAGTAAAAATCTACGATGAAAAAAGATTCTATTTTAATGAAATTAAAAATTCAAATGGGTTTATACACCATAAAAAATCATGTTGTGTATAAATCAAAATACGCCTCAATGAAAGGAGATTAAGATGAAGTACCATACCTTGAGTCTGACTCATCACAAATGTTCCTTTTTATTCCATATTAATAAACATCAATTAATTTTTACTTGCTTCAGAACCTTTTTCATGTTTATTACTCATTTTATATCACTTTTTACCATGTTATAAACATTAAATAATTGTTTAATCTAATATCAGTCATTTTGTCGATATTTGGTACTTGAGTAGAAAATGAACTTGTTTTAATTACAATTTTTCCATGAGGTCAAAATACCATTGTCTACAGAATCCAATTCATGATTTAGATATCATATATATCATATATATATGGTATATATATTTATAACAGTCCATAAAATTTAGATATAAGAAATGAAATTATCCGTTCATGGGGACGGCAAGCCATAGGTACACATGAACGCTACATTCCTTTTTTTCATATTTAAAGGAATGAAAAATACATGATACAAAGGTATATTATAAATCTAGAATAATTTCTTATTTTATATACATTAAATAAGTTCATTTACTCCATATTTTATACATTCCATGTATGGAATGAATGATTCATATATTTTTGAGGGGGCGGTAGTCTACACTTCCTCAAATGAAATTATCATATTTACACATTATGGAAAGAATAATGATACAATTTAAATAAAAAATAGATGCATAGAGACAATATAAATATAATATATATCACATATAAATATAGTTTAATCATAATTTGAACCATGAGAGGTGGTAGGAAAAAATCTAACAATCATCGTTTCGTGAGGCAGTAGTTCACCGTACACAGAAACAGTATGTATGTATCCATTAGATAGAGTTGTGTGTAAGTGTAGTAAGAATAATTCTCATAAAAACGACCTAGTATATTTAATATATTGTTTTTTATAAAATAATGGAATATATATAGTTTAGGGTGTTATATAAGGGAAAAAATGGAAGAATCTTGAGAGAATCCATGACCTCAAATCGGGCAACTCCTTTTGATTTAAGTTAAAAGGCTTCTTGAATTGACTTCGGCCTAATGTAAGACTTTTAGGACGAAGAGAGTGATGTTGGCAGCTTATTTGAGCAGTGTTTGGATGATCCAATGGGGCTTTAGATGTGTGAGTAAGGGATAGAGGTGATGCCCTTTTATAATAGGGAGTAGGGGAACTTAAGGAATATCTTGAAATATTATTTTATTATAAATTGATTTTCAGATTAAAATGGTCCAAAAGACATTTTTTTAAAATATTAGAGTCTTTTGGGTTGAAACAATCTCAAACAATAGGTTTTACACAAGTTTGGTCTAAAGTTTATCCTTATATTTTAGCTTTAAGCCTTTGTTAACTAATTTGACTCTTACCATGTTTTCTTGTATATTCATACGATATAGTTAGTATTGTTACTATAAAGTTACAATAGAACCTAAAGTGGTAAATTAATGAAATATTCAACATTATATAAGTAATTTGACAGAATCATGGATTTTTAGGACTATTAAGTAATTCAATAAAAAAATATTTGTTTTAAAAACTCATTTTTGTCAACTTATATACAATTCATATCATGAATTTCTAAAAAATCCTTAAAAACTTGATTATTTAGAACAACCTTTATTAATTCAAATATAACAGGTGAGTTTAATCCCTAAAATTATTTGTTGGAAAAAAGTTTTAAAATAAATTTATTTTTATTTTTATAATCTCGTTTTTATAATACATTCATTAATAAGGTAATCACTACAACATCATTGTGTCATAAATATATTAATTTATACGAGGTATAAAAATTATAAATAATATATCATGATGTAGGAAATAATTTTATATTTCTAATTACTATTTATAGTAAAACATATTAATCATATCACCCCATATAAAAATGGTTTTAGTAAAATATACATGTTTATGTTATATTTTCCTTAACTTTAAATTTAAATTAATTAAATGACATTTTCACACACAAGTGGCTCAATGGTGTCCTAAAATCGACCCAAGTATTCTCATGGTTAGATATATCTCATCAAATATCATTAGGACATGTGTTATGGTAGTTTACTATTAATATAATATTATTTTTTACCCTTATTTACAATATTTACCCTTTAACCATGGTAAATAAAATATATACTATTGTTAGTAATCATAATGTATAAAAATAAAAGTTACATATTTAAACAATTTGGACCTCTTAATTCCAAATATGGAATCAAATTTTCCAAATTCAAAAAATAGAAGTTTTAGAAATTAATTAAATATTAATTCCCTAAGTCAAAACCAAATGACATGTTTTTTAGAAGTAAAAAATACCAAATGATTGACATGAATTTATGTCAATTTTCAAAGTAAAATTACTCCCAATTACCATAATTTGATTAAATAATAAAAATATAATCCAATTAAACTTTAACACCAATTAAAATTACAATCTATCTATATAAATAAATTAGATGAAATGATAGTTTTAACTTAAAATGCAGTATTTTTCACTACTCATTTAAAAAATTAATTTCATCAGAAAAATAAACAAATTTCATCCAAAGAAATTTTTTTGTCCAAATTCTAAATAAAAAGTTTAATTTTTGAAATGGAATATTTTAAAGTGACAAAAACTAGATTTAAAAAAGGTTCTCCATCAAAAGGCGAAAAAACTAACATTTAATATATTAGAGTATTTTTGCTTAAAATTGAATTCATTCTCATTTTAGGCATCTACATTTTATTGGAAAAATAAAAAGACATTTAACAAAAATGTTTAATCATATTATACATAGTTTTTTTCATTCCTTATAGTAAAATACCAAGGGGTTAACTACCATATAAAATAATTTAATTATTATATTATTTTTCAGTATGACTCAATGTTGTGTTAAACGTATGATTTAGGAAAAATCTATTGTTGTGTGTTGAGTACGCTATCTAAAATAGAATACCCTTTTTACTATAATTAATATTTAATTCACTAATATTAATAAATATTAAAATTTCATATTCTTTATTAATGTAGGATGTTACATCCTTCCCCCTTTTGGAAATTTCGTCCTCATAATTTAATTCACTTACCAAATAAGTGGGGGTATTTATCCATCATTTCATTCTCATATTCCCATGTTTCCTCTTCAACCATATGGGTTTCCCACAAAACCATAACCTAATGAATTTCCTTATTCCAAAATAAATTCTCTCTTTATTCAATAATCAAGACTGGTTGTTCCTCATAAGAAGGATTCTCTACCGACTAAAACACCTCTAGAACCAAAACATGAGATGAACCTGGTATATACTTTCTCAACATTGAGTCTTGAAAAACATCGTGTACCTTGGATAAACATGGGGGTAAAGACCTTCGGTATGAAACTGATGCAACTTTCTCCAGGATTTTATAGGGCCCAATGAACCTCAGACTTATCTTTAACTTATTACCAAAACACATCACACTTTTTCATTGAGAAACATTTAAAAAGACATAATCACCTACCTCTAAAGAGAGATCCTAAATTTTTTTATCCTCGTAAATTTTCTGCCTTCTATGAGATGTTCTCATGTGCTTCTAAATAAACTGATCTTTTTTTACCATCTCATCTACCAATTATAGTCCAATCAACTTTCTTTCATCTACTTCATCCCAAAAATCTGGAGTTCAACACCACTTTCTATATAATGCTTCAAATGCTGCCATCTGTATACTGGAATGAATACTTTTCTTATAAGAAAACTCAACCAAAGAATGATGTTAGTCCCAACATCCCTGGTAATCCATTGAAGAAGCCCATAGCATATCTTACAAGGTCTGAATTGTTTGTTCTAACTTCCCATCTAATTTCTAATGAAAAGTTTTACAAAAATTTAATTCAGTACCCAACAACTTTTGAAAACCCTTCCAAAATTTTGATGTGATACTGAGATAACAATCAGATACAATAGAGAGGGGAAATCCATATAACCTGATTATCTCTTTAGTATACAATCAATAACGTTGATCTAGAGACAGTGTATCTTGAATAGGAAATAAATGAGCATATTTAGTTTATCGATCAATAATAACCCATATTTAATTATTACCTTGATATTTATTTTGTAATCCCATAATGAAGTCCATAGATATATTTTATAATTTCCACTTTGGCATCGGTAATTGCTGAAGAATCCCATTCGGTAACTATCATTCTTCTTTACCCTTTTGACAAGTTAAACACTTCAAAGTAAAGTTAGGAATATCTCTTTTCATTCCATCCCAATATTAATACTCCCAAAGATATCTATACATTATAGTACTTCAAAAATGAACTAAAAATAGAGAAAGATGAGCTTTATATAACAACTATTTCTTCAACTATGAATCAAAATGAACACATATACACCTTCCAAACCTCAAAAAAAAATCTTTTTCAATTCTAAATTCAACGTACATACCATTCTAAACCAATTATACCTTTTTTTGAAAATCACTTTCATCTTTCTGTGCTCTCTTCATTGTACCTACTCGAGTCGATTATAATAAAACCTGAAAGAAAATAGAAGAATCTCCTGCACCAACATCCCCTATTCCAAATTTCATCAATTAGTTTATCAAAAGATATTTTTCTAAACAGAACATGGATAATGTAGCATTACTTTTTCGAATAAAAACATAAGAAACTTTATTTTCCTATCCTAGATGGTAATGGATCATGAAATAATAATCCTTGATTTATTCTATCCATATTCATGGTATCATGTTTAATTCTTTATGAGTAAATATATACTTCAAACTTTTGTGATTAGTATATATTTCACACTTTACTCCATAAAAATAATGCCTCCAAATTTTTTAATGCAAAACAATAGCATCTAATTCCAAATCATGTGTAGGGTAATTTAACTCATGAGGTTTCAACTGACGTGAGGCATAATCAATTATCGGATCATTCTGCATTCAAACACAACCAATTACATTCATCCAAGAATCCCTATAGATTAAAAATTCAACATTTCTAGAAGGAAATTCCAAAACTAGAGCAGTCACCAATCTTCTTCTCAATTACTGAAAAACATTCTTCACATTAATTTTATCCAAATGAACTTAGCACCATTCTATTTAACTTAGTCAGTGGGCTAGATAACCCTACACAATTTTCAACAAACGATCTATAATAAACTGATAAACCAAGAAAATTATGAATGTTGGTTATAATTGTGGGTCACGACCATTCATTAACAACTTTGGTTTTAGAAGGATCAATAGTTATTCCATCTTTAGATACAATGTGACCAGGAAATGAAATTTGTAGTAATCAAAACTCACACTTTCTAAATTTCCCATATTGTTTATTTTTTAAATGTTTTCAAGACAACACTTAAATGACTATCATTCCCCTCTTTAATTTTATAGGATACCAAAATATCATCAATAAACACAACCACAAAATTATCCAAGAACTCACAAAAAATTCTATTCATAATATCTATGAACACAGCTGGTGTATTGGATAACCCAAATGGAATAACTACAAATTCATAATAGTGATATCTAGTATAAAATTCGGTATTCCGAATGTCTACTTCCATTACATTAAACTGATGGTAACCTGACCTCAAGTCAATCTTCGAAAAATACTTATCTCCCTGGAGATGATCAAAAAAATCATTGATATGAGGAAAATGATACTTGTTCTTAACAGTTTTGTTATTCAAGGATCTATAATCAATGAAATTTCTCATTGAACCATATTTCTATTTAGAAAACAAGATTTGAGAACACCATGGTGATGTGCTAGGTCGAATGATACCTTTATCTAACAACTCATGTAATTGATTCTCTAACTCTAAAATTCCAATTTGAGCCTTTCGATATGGGTATTCTGAAATTGGATTAGCATCAAGAACTACGTCAACTATAAATAAAACTTCTTGATCAGGTATTATAGTAGGAAACTCATCCTGAAAAACATCAAGATACTCATTTTCCACTAGAACACCATTAATGAGAATAATTACTTTTTTTCAACAATATGTACAAGGTAACATTAATTTTCATCTTTTACTAGTTTCTATGCTTCTTAATATGTTATCCAAAGTAAGGGTTCAATATTTTACACAAACATATATTCTTTTGGAAAAGAAACCTCTTTAACTCTGTAGTCAATATTAGCATTATAAACAGAAATGAAATCCATACCCAAAATAAAATCAAACTCTAATAGAGGTAAAACAATAAATTTTTCAGGTAGATTTATTCCATAGAAAAGTTTTAGAACATTCATATAATTTCTTTTTGTCTCAAAAGTTCTTTCGGGTATTTTTACCCCATGTTCTAGATTCATATCTTGAGATGGAATTCCAAAATTATTCGAAAATTTCTTAGAAATGATTGAATGTTTAGACCCTTAATCAAACAACAAATTGGAATAATCTGAATAAACAAATAGTTCACCTGATACTACTTCATTTGATGGTCCCACATCAATTGAAGTAGTTTCAAAGGATTTCACCACCCCTTTCTGTTTCTTTTCTTGCTAATTTGCATCAGTTGACTTATTCGTTGGACACTCATTTCTATAATGACCCCTTTCATTGTACTTAAAATATTTTATTGAATGTGAATCTAATTTTTTTTTCGCACCATTACCCTGATCTTTTTTAGTGAAAATACGAGCCATAGGTACCATTTTACCACATGGGTGTCACTTAAAATAATTCTAAAGGTATTCCCTAGTGTGAAGTTTACCACAATTTTGACAAACTGCAACCTAGTTTTTCTTACCGTCAAACTTTTTTGAAGAGTTCATATCTTTCATCTACCACATAGACCTCTTGTTCTATTATTTTTTCAAAGAACATCTGATCATCAAGAAACTCCATTTCCACCTTCTCCGCACATCGAACAAGTTTTTCAGAACTTTTAAACTCACGTGAAGATAAATCCCTTTAATACATTGGATTTAATCTTGAGTAAAAATGACTGATTTTAATATTAAGAAGTCTTATGAAATTTGCAGCATACCTTTCCAGTCGAGTGAATTTTGTATCATAAGCAGCCACTGAGTCATCCTCCTACCTCAATTATACGAATTGTTTTTACATCCTAAGTTAAACCTCCATAGGAATATATTTATCAAGAAACATACCTTTTAATTCAACCCAATCAATAACAACAATCTCCTCACTTTCCCTGATATTTTTATCCATTGACCACCACTGATGGGATTCACATTCAAGATAATAAACAGTGAGACTAACCTTTCGATGTTCTGAACACCAGATGACATCTAAAATATTTTCTAGTGCATTAATCCACCCTTCAGCTAGAATAGTGTCATATGATCCTCTAAATGATTTGGGATGTTACCTCTTGAAATGCTCCACAACTGACATGTACATCTTTGATTGATCTAGATGATCTCATACATGTATAAAACCACAATTTATAGCCTGATTCAATTGTTCCATCACTGAAACAAGATATTCAGTTCTAATTCTAACCATCTTAAGTTATTGGTTTGGAAGGTTGTTTTCCTCTTGACGAAGTCCCATTAATGTTTCCATGTTTCCTACGTGGTAGACCACTCTGAACATAGAAATATCTTAGGCAAATCATCATGGTAATCTTAAAATGTAATGTCATTTATTTCTTACTATAAAGTAAAAATAATTTAGGGATATTAATTTAACAATATAAAAACTTATAAAGTTATCTAAACCAACCTCTGATAAAAACTATAAAGCCCCATCCATAAACATTACATAATCTTGAGTAAAGTCATGAATTCACATTGATGATCTTTTTAGGTATAGTGTTTTAGAATATTTGGCCATAACTATTACATTAAATCTAAAATATTACAAAGTAGAAAATAATACTCTCTCCACTTTTTTTACAAAAACACAAATCCTAAAATATAAAAAAGAATTATTTTCATGATAAAAAATATCATAAATTTTTATTTTATCTTACCCTTCTATATACCATGTGAAAAAACTATTAAAAACTTGTGATGAGCATAAAAATATTAGTAAGGGTTTTATAATAATGAAAGAAAACATTAGTCCATCAATACATAAAATCAACAAAATCATAATTTTCACTCTGAAACATAATCTCTTTAACAAACATAATGAAATAATAAGATTTATGAATAACCCATAGAAATCATAAATCATAAAGGAAACTTGTGGAATCCATATCATACATACATTGTATCTTTCACTTCTACATAGGGAGTTACGGTTGGAATACCCATCATAGTATATTCCCTAAATCTATTAGGAGAAACATTATCTTTTACGTATGTAATGTTACCAATGCATTGGAGAGCTATCTCAGGCTCACCTGCCCTAGGATTATCACAGAACCACATGTATACGTAAACAATGACTAATAACCATTACATATTCATAATATATAAATCAAGCTTAAAGGAATGATATAATTTCCACATTTCATTCACAATATATCAGTTCAAGATATGGACCTGATCAATGATTTCTAAAAAAATTTAATACCAAAATATATATAAATGGTACATGGTATTTATTTTCCTTTTAAAAATGTTACGGCATGTTAAGGAATCCAAACATCCAATAATGCTTGCTGCGACATGAATGTCATTGTCAACGTGTACGTTAAAAAGAAACATTCCCTTTGTCATTTATTAAAATGCTACGTAGAAAAAAGATTCCCTTTGAATCAAATTAAAAATTCAATGGTGTTTATACACTGTATAAAATCAAGTCGTGTATAAATAAAAATATGACTTAATGAAAGGAGATTGAGACAAATTCCCTTACCATGACCCTGAATCGTTACATATGTTCCTTGTTATTCATGAATAATAAACTTATGTTGATTTATACTTTCTTCACAACCTTTTAATTTTTATTATTCCTATTATATCAATTATTACCACGTTGTAAACATTGCGTAATTATTTATGTTAATATCAATCGTTTTTTCGATGTTGGGTACATTAGTCGAAAATGAACTTGTTATAATTACTAATTGTTGATGAGGTCAAAAGTCCACAATCTCCAGAATTATATTCATGATTTAGATATCATATATATCATATATATAAAGTATATATATATATATTCATAATAGTCCATAACATTTGGAGATAAGAAATGAAATACACCATTCATAGAGACGACAAGTCGCACGTACGCATAAACACTACATTAATATCTTTTTCAAAATTAAAGGAATGAAAAATAAATTATACATAGGTATATTATAATTATAGTAAAATATAATATTTAATATATGTTATATTTTTCATTAATTCCATCCTTTATACATTCTGTGTATGGAATAAATGAGTCATATCACTTTGATGGGGCGGTAGTCCACACTTCCTCAAATGAAATTATAATATTTACACATTATGGAAAGCGTAAAGGTATGATTTAAATAAAAAATAGAAACACAGAGGCAATATAAATATTATATATATCACATATAAATATAGTTCCATCATAATGGCCTCAGTGAGAAGTGGTAGGAAAAAATCAAACAATCATCGTTTCATGAGATAGTAGTTCACCGTAAACAGAACAATATGTTCTTATATGAAATGACTATTTTGACATAAAATGTTGTATTTTTCACTACTCATTAAAATATGAAAATTATCAGAAAAATAAAAAAATGAAATCCAAAGTAAATTTTGATATCATTTTTCTAAATAAGAAGATTATTTTGTCTAATGGAACATATAAAAGTAAAAAAAACTAGATTTAAAAAACGGTTCTCCATTAAAAGGCGGTAAAACTGTCTTTTTAAAATAATAGAGTATTTAGGCTTAAAATAGGATTAATTATCATTTTAAGATGCTAAATTTTTTTGTATAATTGTATATACATTTATCAAATATGTATAATAATAATAAAGTTAGTTCTTTTCATTCATGCCTATACAATTACTATGCATTTACTACCATTTAAAATAATAATATTATTATACTATTTTTCGGTATAACTCAAAGCTGTGTGCAACATAATATTTCAAAGAAATCTATTGTTTCATGTTGAGTATGCAATCATTCATTACATCCACTTTTAAGTAAAATTAATATTTAGCTAAAAAAATATTAAAAAATATGAAAAATTCATATTCTTTATTTACTTGGGATGTTACATGGATGATCTTTAGTTGTATAATATTTGTATATTTGATCTATGGTGATTTGTTGTCCAGTAAAGAACATCATGAACTAACGATACATATTATGTATAATTTTTATATTTTTATTCATGTTTATGATTTTTTGTACGTAATACATAGAGAAAAAATGTAAAGTTATGTTGAATATTATGTTTTGAGACTGAAATGTTTGATTTTTTTTAAATATTGGTCAATGAATTGTTCTATTTTATATATATTCTTAAAATTTTGTTAGAGAGGTCACATGACTTATAATAAAAATATATAATTAAAATTAGATCAAAATTGGGTAACGAGGATCAATAAATTTTTACTAGTATAGATGATTCATGAATTATAAGATATATGACCACACTATGGTTATATGATGATGGAAGACCAACAAGATGATAGAGATAGAGGTGGCGTGTGTGCTATATATACATCCACGGGATGATCCATGCCATATAGATTATTATAAATTTTAAATGTTATTGGCGACTATTCATCTTTAAATAAGAGATAATTTTTTACAATATATGATTAGCATGACCCTTGAATCAGTGTAATGGGTGTTGATTACAACCACGATACTTATATGATGAAAAAAATTCCAAAATGATAAAAAAATTCACAAAAAAAATATAAACACCAAAATATTATTATGAATATAAATATGACCTCTCTTGAACCATTTATAGTTTCATTCAATAATTCAAACTAATTTTATCATAATTTTAAATTTATAATGGTTCATAAAATAAATTTAATACATAATATAGTTTCATGGAACATTTCTGATTTACATCACATGAGGTGGTTCCCAAATTTCATTAATTAATTAATCATGTAACAGTATCTATATCAAGAATCTAACTTCTTTAGATTCCAACATCATTTTTTATGATTAGTTTTCATAATAAATTATATTTATATATATATGATTTATAATGTAATATTGTTTAACATTGTATGATAATTTATTGTGACTAACTAAAATATGTTTTGGTGTATGATTTTTTAATTATAATTATCATAATATTAATGGTTTAAAATACATAAATACTAAATAATAGTTTTTATAATATAAAATCTGTATATACCTATTTAATTATATATAGGAATACAAGGCATTCTTTATGTAATGAAATATTATTTCCCAATTATATGTTCCCCTCACATGTGTGTGAGTATACAAGGTAAGGAAAGGGGGCCCTCATAGTGTGATTTTTTGAGCAAAAAACCAATTTGGACTCACACAAATGATTATATATTCGAAAATGATTTTTCTATGACTTATGATGGTGAATTGATAATGGAGTTCCTCTACGAATATGATTTGTACATCCTCTACTCGATGGATCAAAAATTAGTATAGAATCCATGACCATTTAAAAAATTTATTTTTATCTTTTATGGTTAAATATCATTTGAATGTGTGGATGAAATAAAATCATAAATGATAGTTAACAAGCACATAATGGTAAAAAGTAACTATCTATGGATGAATGTCTTTTATTTATACATGATTATTTTTGTTAATGTCATCATAGAGATAAATTAAAATCCATGATAAATAGAATTAGGTTTCATTCACCATTTATTTAATAAATTTAAAATATTCAATGTAATATTATATTGTTAACACCTTTTATCACTCGGTTTAGGATGAAACCATCATTCTAGTTTTTTATTAGAAATCATTAATAGTGAAGAGAATAATATTAAATTTTAATATGATTGTTTGGTCAAGTTAACTAATATTTCAATTAATGATGTTTTCACATATAGTATTGTGATATTTTAGGGGAATGTGTAAGGTAAATCCAAAATAAATATGTATAGAATTAGAGAATCCTATTAATAGATCAAGTAACTAATTGTTAATATAATTTTCTATATATAATCCTACCTCAAATTACCCAATAGTGTAATTTCTATATATAATACAATTCATGGAGGCTTATGGTTCATTTTACATTAAATTTTTCAAGGGAAAGAATATTGAAAATCTAAATGTTTTTGGCTATTAAGAATTGTTGAAAATAATTGGAGGTATTAAAGGATAGAAAATAAATTTATCCTAAAATATTTGTAATCAAGATAAAAGTTCTAATCCACCATGATTTAGTTTTATAGAAAATAGAAACTAATATTATTTACCATATGTGATAAATTTTGTAAAATTAATGTTACTATTGATCTCAACTATTGTATTTTATTTAAATGATTCACTATATAATGTTAGAATATTTGGATAATTTTTATGGCTATATTTAATTACATTAGAATTAATACTGGAGAAATTTTCATTTTATTTTTCATCAATGTTGAACTGATGTTATGTTCTATGACATGAAGAAATTGAATTTGAAAAAGACCAAAATGTTTCTAATAATTGAAGACCTTGAAAATATAAATTTTCATGGTGAATTAATATGTGTACAATAAAAATAAAATTTATTTTTAATGATTATTAATTTTAAAGATAAGAATCCAATATTTTAATAATTCATGATAACCATATTACGATGAAGTTTGTACAATCATATTGATGTTGTGACATGAATAATATTTTTTGGATTATGGAAGGACTCAAAATTGATTATGAAAATGATGAGATGTTTTGGGGAAAAATAGGTGACTAGAGTAAAGGCAACGAGTGAATAATTTAAGGCTATATAATTATATGAATGATTTTTTAAGGGTAAATCCTTAGCCAAGGAAGGGTACATTCCACTCTATAAAGGTTAAAAACCATGATTATAATGGCAATTTATGGTAGCATAAGTGTACCGATGGTTACAGTAGGGTAAATCAATTGAAACATTATTGTACATGATGTTGTGAATGGGTAAAAACCTTCTTTATAAGGGTAAATATCCACTCAATAAAGGGTATACTAGTAACACACATCCCACGTAATGGTATACCATGACTTGTGTAAGGTTAATCCAATCAATACATAGGATTTATGAGGGGTAGGTTAATCTAATATAAAGGGCATTACACAGAAGTAAGAACTCGTGTATGGGTTAAAAGGAACATGTATAAGGGTAAGGGTGGTCGTGTAATGGTAATATCAGGGATACTTAATTTTGTAGCCTATATGAGGATAGAGAAAGAGCTCACCTAATGGTATCTAAAATATGTGTAAGGTTCAGACTATGCTACTAAATAAAGAATCCAAATTCCATGATCAAGGACACTAGCCTCCCAAAGTTACAATGTGTTTGGGGAACACCTTATATATTATATTCATAAGTCTTACATGCAATACCATATGATCTCAAATCATGATATCACCTATAATTTCGAAAAACCCTTGAATGAAATAAAATGATGATAAATGTATATTGTATATTAAGAACAATTCAAATGATATGAACCACATAACAATCAAATTTTATGGTCATATTATGAAATTTCAAGTTGTATTTATTCGATAATTAAGATTTAGTGTAAATAAACATGTTGTAATGATTATTTTTAACATTATAAACGGGAGTGTTTAAAATTTCAAAGTCTTAGTTACATGAACATTTTATTGGTGAAATAATGAATTATCACTCTTATAAATATGAATTAATGAATAGACCATGTTATTATGCTTGTTCATAATTGGGGATAAAAAATTTGTTGTTTGATACTTATATAATATGACATGATTTGTATAATTTATTTATCTATGTGAATAATGGGAAAACAAGAAAGCTTCAGGTATATAGAATAAGCTATGTGAGGACTGAGAATACCACCACAATAATCATGTATTTTTTTAAATTGAGGATAAATAAATCCAAACACCTTAAAATATTTCCTATTTAATTGAAAAAAACAATTTTTTTATTCATTTTAAAGAAAAATTCTTGAAATAAAATTTATATCACTTGAACAATTAGTATTTATATTTTGGGATACAATATTCAAGTAAGTGATGGAGAAGTTTAGTTGAAAATTGTGATAAGTACTATACCCATTATGATAAAAAATTTAGAATCCTGATAAATAATTATATCGATGAAAGAAAAAAGTTGGTTTCATGATCCATTGATGAAGAATCAACTAGGTTTTCTAGTATTTTAATATTTTTATAATCAGATCATTCAATATCTATTAAGAGTTACAAAGGGAAATAAACCTGATACATCTATTATTCAAATAACATGAAGAATTATAAATGATAAAACCCTATATTATTGGATGATAGGTGAATATTTACACCTCTGAGGTTGAAGATAAATATAATGGAATAAAATTAATAATTAACTGATGAAATATTCTGTTTTACTATGAAAGTGTAAGGATCACATGGGACTCTAGAGAAAGAGAAGACACAATGGGATTCTGTGTTGATCGATTATGAAGATGGGATAATTGAGATCTCTTTTGAAATCCAGATTAGGATATCTTTAAACATATTATTTATAAGAATAGTAATTTTATGGATGTAACCACTTGCATATAGTGAAGAATTTATGGTCAGGGGAATAAACATGTGCAATAAATATCACAATTTTATATCAAAACTAGTATATTTTTTTGTGATTCACTATATATTATTAAAATTGTTCATCAGCGGAGATTATGAAATTATTTTTAGTGGATCAAGAAGCTTAACATGTTTGAGTGGTTGAATTAATATTAAATTTTTGTATATATTGTACCATTGATTCACCCCCTCTCTTAGTTGAACCTAGTTTTTCCTTTTACTGTGTAATTTGAATCAGAGATGATATTACTTGTAAATATCCAATAAGTATCAAATATTTAATCTAATAATGGTTTAAATTATATAATATATCTAATATCAAGATTTTTCTAAAAGGTAATGTGATGATGAATGAAATAGGATATGAAATCAATCTCTTTCATTTTAATGAGAAAATTATGAAAATAAATAAGTATAAGAAGTTAGAGAGTTTCATGAAGTAAGTTACATGAATTTATGAGATCATGTCACACATTCATATAAATGTTGGACAAAAAATGGTTATCAAAGAACACAAAAAGTAATTGGTTGAAAATGAAGAAGATTTATTTGAGACAAAGGTCATATATGTAACAGTTTATCATGAGTTAAATAAGGCAATTGAGTAATTCAAAAAAGTAGTTGTTTTTAAAAGATAATATTTACATATTGGTGATATGATGCTTTATAACAAAAAAATTAAAATATAATTATCAAATTATATTTTCTATGTATTAAAATTAAGGTCTTAAAGATAAACCAATACAATTTTGGACTAAGAATAAGATTAAAACAAACTATTACTCATTAAAGATAGATTGTATTCTAAGAAAATTATTAAGCATTTAATAAAAAAAGTGTTTCCTTTAAGGAATGTCATGAGTAACAAATTACTGGAAATATCTAGAAAAATGTTTCAAGATAAAAATAAAAATTCTATTATTGGTTTTGTGAATGTTATGGATACTAAGAGAGTTTATATTGGAATAATGTGTCATTTCTTGAAATTTGGAATGAAACAAAGAGTATTTTTAGTAAAAATTTAGAAAATTAAATGAAATTAATCAAGTTGTAAAATATAAAACAAAAATATTCTCAAAAGGTAGATTTTATTCTTTTAAAAAGTTATTTAAGAAGATAAAATATAATGGTAAATCAAGGAATAATTGTTTATCTTGGTCTTCCTAATTTTTCCTAGCCAAAAAATTGAGGTTGAAAAAATACATTCTAATAATGATGGAAAACATGAGGATTAAGATTCAAAAATTGGTATTAACATGAAAAATATGATGGAGAAATAAAGTCCACATTAAAAAATTATTATTGGAAACAAAATATATTCACAATCTATCATTCCTATACAAAATTCTTAAAAAAATCACATATAAAAAGTGAAATAAAAAATAAAAAGTAATGCATGATATGAAATACTCATACTGAATGGTTATTCTATTTAAATAAGTGGATCCCCCATGTTACATATTATTTTCTATGTTTTGGAATAAAATACATGGAATAGATGGAGATATTTGATTCTATAACTTCTATATAACATTAATAGAATGGATTTCATGGTGTATTGTTAATACTAAGAAATGAAAAGGAGAAGTGCATCCATTAAGGGTGAGAAAACATGAGTTTGATATATCAAAATAACATAGTCATCCCTAAATCAAAATTAGATTAATCATATTCATTATGTGGGAGTTTTCATGAAAATGATATACAATATGGGGGTCATTCTTACACCCCTAAAAATTCAGATGTCTTTTCTAATATTTTTATGTGAACAATTTTTTTCATGTCCTAGTATCCCATAGAATATGTTATGAAAATTTGTGTTTATGATTCAACATGAATAATAATTTACAAACTACTTATATAAAAATGGTAATATGTCTATTATTTTATGCATTGTGTTAGGTAATATAGACCAAGAGTTGATTATAGAAGGATCATTGCATAGAGAACCATATGGTATCATCAATATCTTAAAAGGGTTCATTAAACAATAATACAGTAGGGTTTAACATGTTTTTGATAATAAATATGATATGGGAATACACCCACTCATCCTTTTCTTTTTATTGACAACAAGGTAGAGAAAAAAGATTTTAGGGCACATATTGTCTTTTATGATGTAAATTTATATTTACAAATAATAATAAATCGGGAGATTCTTCAGCCAATGTGTCCCAATTTTTTTGGATGTGACTATATTTAAAGAGATGATTATTGAATAATTGTTGTTGATTAGTTTAGTGTAATTAGAAGTTCATAATGGGAAACTATTCTTGTAATTATGTTGAATTATGAAGCTGTCTTATGTTCAATGGCATGTTCAAATGGGACTTGATGAAGTTAATATTTATTGAAACAAGTTAAGACCATGTAAATATTTATTTTCCAAAGGAAATAATTGATGTCCATTAAAAATTGAATTTTGTTTAAACATTATTAATTAATGAGAAGACAAAGAAATAATATATTATTTAATGATAATATCAAATGTGATAAGTCAATAAAAACATATTGATGTTCTTTCAAAATGAAAATTTTGATGACCATTGGATTTCTTATGAAGTGGATGAGGTGATTTTGAGTTATATTTGTGAAATATAAAAATGTATAGAGAGAATACTTGAAGGAAGTGTAAAGGTATGAATGATCTTGTTTGGGTAAATCCTCAGCCAGGTATGGGTACATTCCACTATGTATGGGTACAAACAAACACTATAAGGGTAGTTTAAGGCTTCATATAGGATCAGATTCTAGCCTAAGGGTAAATCCATAGCCATATAAGGGTACATTCCACTATATAAGGGTACAATCATTGGATTTGAGGGTAAAATACCATTTGAATACAAGAATACCACAAGAAAATACTTATATAATTGTATAAAATAACTTGAAAAAATATTATCCTCTCAATACATAGGAAATGTTAGGGTTTGATTAATCCCATGTAATGGTAAAACGAGGTACTAGGTCCCCATGTAAGGGTGATGAGACACCTATTTAATGATAATGGATAATGATTGATAGGAATTTCAAGGCTACATAAGGGTAGCTTCACTGGTATAGGTTTCCACAAATGGTGTTAAGGTATATTTAAAATGCATAAGGGTTATACCACACTTCCAAATTAATATTTCTACATCCATATAAAAAACCATTAACCTCAGCAGATCAATTCATTTATGAAGAATTTATTGAATATGGTATTCATGTTTCTCCCATGCATGAAATAAATATCCCAATATGTGATATCTATTATAATGGATTTGAATAATATAGGGAACCATAATTAGGATAAAATAACAATTATTCTCAAGATAAATGCATAGGACAATGGATGTAGCATCATCTAATAATAAGGTTTTGTGATGACATTTGAAGCCTTATGAATTTTATAATGAATATGTTACATGAATAGATAGTTCATTACCCATAATTTGTGAAGTATAAATGAATGATGTTAATATTGAAAATCCATAGTTGTATGGGAATTTTACAAGAGAATCAACACGCGATCCTTCTATCGAGTATTAATGCATGAAGGAAACTACATGATGATTAATGTTTTTAAATGGGGATAAAATGTCGGTTTTTTATAATAGATTCACATTATATTAGTTCTGACATTTATTTATCCATGTTAAGAATGATTAAAACCATAAAACTTCTAGTATTTAAAATGAGTTGAATGAATATTTAGAATACCCACATAATAATATGGTTTTCAGGTTGATAATAATGAAATGTAATAACCCAAACCATGTGGGTATTTAAATTTAATTGATAAAAATAAATTCATTTTTTATAACACATTTAAATCTTGTAATAAATGATATCTATCATAAAGAAATTTTTTTTGTAGATAAATGTTTTCATGAATTTCATTAAGAAGTTGAATAGATAATTTTGTCAGGAATTGAATCCATTATATAAGTGGATTTAGAGAATTTGGAAGCCAACTTGTATCAAAAAATTAAGAAGTTTGAAGTTGATAGCCTTTAAATAATAAACAACTTGTGTGCCCATGCATTCAATGATTTTGAGAATCAGATCATTTTTTATATTAGATGAATTTCTAGGAAAACTGACCTACTACATGTAGTTATTTACGAACCTGATGAGTTCACATGATAAACCATTATCCTATTGGATAATGTAGTAATACCATCATTTATAATTTTAATTATTATTCTATTTGTGAGTCATCTATGTAGTTGTGAATAAATATTCTAGTAGACTCTTTAAGTGGATGACTTTCGTGGGATTCTGGAATAGGAGAAGAGAAAGTAATACATTTTACTTACCTATTTATAAGGATAAAAATAAAAAATATTCATCAATTTTTATAGTAAACAAACACAATGGTGGTTTGGAAGGAATATACATTTCACAATTTCACTTTGTGGTTAAACACAATTTAAATACAACATAATATTATAAATAAAGTATTCAAATTATTTATATAAAAGGGATTAAATGAATTTGTTAAATATTTAACTTTCAATTGAGGTAGAATGTATTATAAAATTGTTTAATTTAATGAATTATTAAACAAGAGGATCATTCAATAATTTTATCAGTGATTAATGAATGGTTAAGAGTGAAAAATAATTCATATCACATCAATTAATGATGAATAATTTTTAATTTTATAGTTAGTGGAACAGTCGAAAAATATTTATCCTAAATCTGGATTACAAAGATGATGGGATACTATGAAAAATAATAAATAAATACTATAACATACTCTAATATGAATAGAAGAGTTATGAAGAATCATCTAGACTTATTAACTAAATTTTCATATATATTCTCTTATACACACCCTAATCAGGATATGATGATCTTATATAATTGAGAATACAAAATTATTTTAGCACTACTATTTCAATAATCATCAACAAATAACCACACAATCACATCTATTATATATTATATATTCATTAAAGAGTGTAGGGGGAGAATGAAGTAACAATAATTGTAAAATTTTACAACTATAAGAAAAGTTAACTAATGTATATACAAGGTTCTCAACCATAGTATTGATCAATAATTATGTGTTTATACACTAATTTGAATGATCATAGTCATTTCCTTCTAACATTTAAAATGTCAGAAAATAAACTATAATAAATATGAACCATGAAGATCCCCCCAATGATGGTTCTTAACCCTAATTTATAATCTTCTCACCCCTTCTGTATATTCTTAGTCTCTCTAGAATTATCATATTAATCTCAATGTGGCATGTGTGTTCGTTTCAGGAATTCATGAGTGAAATTAATAAAATAGTAGTCTAAATATATTTTATCTATCAAAAGGATCATGTGACACATTTCAAAAATTCTTAATTTTTTTAATCATAGTTGATGAAATATTTATTTACACCCTATAATTTAAGAATAAAATGAATATTGATACACTCAAGTACAAATGTCTCTCATTGATGGAATCCTCTTATGTTGGCAATTTAGGAGTCTTTCATTGTGTTTTGGGGTTATATTTACTTCTTCTGTATGAAATTGGGAATCTCACTAGCGATCTATAATAATTTATTATTTCCAACCCCTAGGAATTTATTGTATATTCTATAGCCTATATTAAATCTTAATATTCCATAGAATTGAACATGTATTAATGTAATGTTTCCCTTTTGGTTATGTTAGATGAATGATGGAACATCTAAAATATCCTAATATATCACTAGTTTTTGAAGACATTCATTATAGGTAATACAAATTGAATTATCCAAGGACTATCTTTGGGGGTGATTAATATCATGATATCCTAGTCTAGGGTCTCATTTACAAGAATCATCAAATTTTTCTATATACAGGATTGCATCATTATGAAAATTAGTTTGAGTTAAAAAAATTATTTCCACTGAACCATACATTGATTATGGAACATGTCTCATGTATAATTTTATAGAATATTTTTTAAAATATAGAATCATAGTTGTTTTCAAAATATATATTTAAAGAGAGTGTGTCCATAAAAAATATAACACATCATATAAGACACTATGTCTGTATGGGATTTTAGGATTTGGTGGATTGTATGAATTTTGAGTTAATTGTTATGTAAAATTTTGGTTTGAGATTTATATTAATGTTACGAGGAATGAAACTCCACAAATGTGGTGTATAGACATTAATGGAATCTCAAGAGTCATTTAGGGGATAAAGTTGACTTATGAGAGTTTTGGTGGCTATCATAGATTTTACAATAACAAATCCACCATCAATATAGTCGACATCATTATCCTAGATATGGGAATTTAGTAGGGGAAGAATAACCATTCTTCCCCTGATGATTAATTGGGAGAATCCCTATCTTCCCCTAATCCTTTGGGTCATACTAATAGTGTCCAGTTTTCCCTTTTCTACTTCATCCCATTTGTTTGTAATTTTCTATAAATGTGTTTTAATAGGGATTGAATTTATATTCTCACCTCCATTGATCTTATCCTATTATGGTCTTAATGATTTTTTCGTTTATTTATTAATTAGTAATTCTAATAGAGCATTTTAGAATTGGATGTTCTATATAATGATTTTGTGTTTATTGCGTAGAATGGAACTCAAGATTACATTCTCCCATCATCATTCATCATTTAGATAGAGTTAATATTTAGCATTGATATTTTAATTATTTTTTATTAAATAGATATATAAAAGGTTGTTTAGTTGGGATCATCAGTTTGGAATTTTTCTCTACTTATGTAAGGGATTTCACAAGATGGATTTTTTCTATGGTTGTATATTATTTAAATGAGGTACATCAATGAGTTCATTTCCATTAAAAATTTAGATATAAATATATTTATATTAATAATGTAATTAGGATCATGTTTCTTGGATTTTTCTTGGTTGAGGCTGGGAATATGCCTTGGGATGTTGGTGAGAAATTGGGTGTTGTATAAATGCATCAAGGTTAACCAATGAGATTATAGGGATTTGGTACTATATAAAATTAAATGTTATTTTGATTTAAATTTTGAGAATTTAAATAAATAATTATAATTTTATTATAATTAATTAATCAGGTGGTTTGGTTTTGTGACTAGGCCTCAATTCTCTTAGACACTGGATATTTTGGAATAATGACACATAGTGGTAGTTTACAAGATTCTTTTGAAAGGGGTTTAAATTTAGTTTAATTCAGGATTTCTTTACGTATATACCATTGGAATATTTAATTTTCATATATTCATCTATTATTAATGTCCCCACTACATCATAATGTATTCCTCATTAAAAAAATATTTTTTAACAAAAAAATAATACATATAATGAATTTCACATGATATTAAGTACCCAGATAGTCCCTGTTATACCATTTCTACATATAAGAGACTATATGGTAAGGATATAAATTGAAACAAGACAATTATAATTATATTAACTTGTATGAGATTTTCATTAAATAAATATAAATCAATATGGTGTAGTAGACTTAGTGGTGAGTGACCTATAGCTAGATAAGGGTAATGACATGGGATTCAGGGAAAATGGGTTGTCAATGAGAGATTACCTAGAGTAAAAAAGTTAATTGAGATGAACCTGGGGTGATTGTTCCATAAAAAAAGAATAATATTTCAAGGTTTGTTAGTCCCAGTAGAGACTGTCATTTGACACGAGAGTTCATGTTGACCTAGAATGATTGAGAATGGGAATGGGATTGGGACAATCTCCCTAGTGTGATATTCCTTGAAGTCCATGGTGTCTTAAAGGAGACAAAAGGGGACCCTATTAGATTCCATTTTTTCTATTGACCCATGGGGGAATGATGACATGGAAATGGGTTTAGAATCTATTGGGTTTTAACTTTGAACCCATACCGATTATGTAAGGCTATGGGTTAGTGGATAAATGTGATAGGTTTTGGTATCTGACAATCACCAAACAATTATTTATGATTTTATACATTTAATTTTGATATAAAATGAGGTTACCATATGGGTTCAATATGACCTAAACTAAAGGAATTTTGTGTAATACCTTCATATTTTATAATATAATTCTTTTCAAAAAAATGAAATTTCTTTTATATATTGTATTAAATACAAAGAATGTATAGAAATTCACGATATACCAGTGAATTTTTATAACTTAAATGTTCCCATTATAAGGTAGTTATTACTTTAAAGTAATAAATATAATTTAAAATATTATGAAAAATAAGTAAAAAGGATTAATGAAATGATAACCTATTGATTAATGAAAAATAATGAAGGGTAAAATTTTCTGTAAAGTTAATTTATAATTTAAAAATAAGATTTCATCCCAAATGTTTTTATTTAATTTTGTGCAGAGATATTACAATAAATTTCCTAAATTATTAATAATCCAATTTTATAAATCATTTATCATCTATGAAATAAATATATAAATATAACATTAAGGAGAATTTTTTAAATTTCCTAAGAAGATTAATTGTTTATGTTAATAGAAAACTTCATTTTCTATTCTAATATCTAAAATGTCCCATTTTATTTTGAATTTATTTTTAAAATTTAAATACTAGATTTGGTAAGTTATAATCAAATTATTTTCAATGGAATTGACATTATGTCTAATTTTTCTATAATTTTTTTTTATATTTTAATATTTCATTTTATGTAAAATCATTTTTATTCATATAATATGGTTTTTCTAAAATCATCCACTTATAAAATTTGAATTTTATAAAATGGAATAGATATATTTATTAATCATGTAAATATTTTTAAATTCCACATTAATTTACAGTTTAAAATTATTTTAAAGGGAGTAAATTTTTTTACAATGGTTAAGGTTAAAATAGGGTTACCATGGGTTAAACTGATATATGTTTGTCATATATCCACATAAACATATGAATTTATTATTTATTGAATATATTTAGATCATATTTTATATTAACATAAAAATATTTTTAATTGGGTTCCACATTCAAAACAAAATGATATTAATATATTTTATTATTTTTAAATATTCTATATGTTTACTCTCTAACATTTATAAGTAGAAACCCACTCTCCTATCATTTCCAAAATTCAAGATCATTATAGCTTAGTAAAATCGTAACAAATATTTTTTATCATTCCTCCCTGGTCCTAGTGGTCATGGTTTTATCCAAATAACATTATTTCATGTATCATGGTTTACGCTAAATGTGGTCCTTAAATGAAGAGGTATAACTCTTAAAAGATAACTTTCAATATTATTTCTTCTTCCACCATCTATAAACATATTGTATAGATTATAACATGATGAATCCAATATAATAGACATATTCATATTTGATTATGATTATTGAATAACCATTTCAATCCATATTTGTAGCATCCCAAGATTTAGAAAGTATAATAATTTTTATATTAAATAAATTCGTATGGGTATAAATTTAATTAAAATAATTTGGGTGAATATAATCATTTAATATTATGGAAGTAAAAATTATTTAATAATATAAATAAGATTTGTAAAAAAATATTAATTTTACGAAAATATATTGATATTTAAAATTCAGAATAACATATATTAAAAATAATTCATCGTGATAAATTAAATGCTTTCCAAATAAAACAATATAAATTGGGAAAAATATAATTTAAAATATTCATGTTATAAGAAATATTCATCATTATCTATTCTTATATAATTTTTCAATAAATAATATTGGAAGATGTATATTAAAATTGAATTCACAATTAATGTGTTAGAATTTAAAAATCTATACCTAACAATAACTATTTTTGTTTTGAAATAAAAAAGTAGTTTATTAACATATGTGTAATACATTAATTAATGACATGGAAAATATTTAAAGAAATTGAATTAATAAATGTAAATACTAACTAAATATCTAATATATAATACATTTTTATTATTCAATTTATATTATATACAAAAATATATATTGAAAAATACCATCATTATGAAATATATAACATAATAAAAATTTTGTTTATAACATATGTGGGTAAAAATATAATAAAATTATGTTGGTAAATAAAATTATTGGATAAATTAAATTTAAAATATTAATCTTGGTAACATGGGTATTTTTTAAAATGGATAAAAAATATAATGAATATGAATTAATTGAAAAATAACGGGTTATAATAATTTGAATATAATTATAATTATATAATTCAATACATAAAATATTTTTATCCATTTAAAATGAACTTATGTAAGTGTAATTTCTTATTTTATATGTTTTATGATGGTTTTTTAATTATGTGTATTTTAAAACCTAACATGCATATAGGTACTATTCTATTTGATAGGGTTGGAACATGACTCTATACTCATGTAAATGTGGCTATACTACTATATACGGTCTATCCATATAATGTAATGGTCAACTCATAGTTACATAAGGGTTATAATACTATTGTGATTGAAATGTAAGGGTACAAAACCACATAAATAGTGGAATCTCACACCACAACTAGTACATAAGAGTACCCCAATTTCGAATCTCATGTAATGGTCATGATATAGCTATCTAAGGGTAATCTAACTGAAATATAACATGGTTATGGGTACCAAAAACTCATGTAAGAGTAAAATCAATATAAAGGGGCCTATGTTAGGGTCATCTAGTGAGTATAAAACCTATATAAAGTTAAAATTAAATCACCATAAAGGTAATCATACAATGTTAAATTCAATCCATTATTTCATCCTCTTCTTGCATGTGTGAATCCTATAGAAAAAAATCAAGGGTTAAAGTTATATATAAATATATATAATGATTAGAAAAAAACACTAAACCATTATTAAATATAATTCTAATAATTAAATGATTCTAGAACCATAGTTTTGACATTAACATGTGACTATTTCAAATAAAATTGAAATATATATATATATATAATATCAATATCATATCGATTGACATGTTAATTTTTTTCAAAAAAGAATAAGATTACCGAATCTTATTGAAAATACCAACATGTTCATTTGAAATCATGTACTATATTGTCCACCTTTCTATGTAAGTTAGTAAGAACTCAACCAATATCAAATAATAACATTTTGAGACTTACAGATTATTTAATTTTTATGGATAAGAAGTGAAGGTGTCCTCACTATACATAGTTTTGAATTTCATGACCGTATATGACCATGCCTTATTTTCTCCATAAGTGGGTAAAATGGAATTTTTATGGAGGTGTTTTATAGTGATTCATAGGGTGAGAAGAATATTAAATGAAATTATATTTTATATAATCAATTTTTTGAATGGTCATTTATCAAATACCAAAATTTGTGTGGGTGTGGAACCAGTCATTTATAATAGTATTGTTTAAATATAGACATTCAGTTGGTGACTATCTATATAATAAAGCTCCTCCTCCTCATGTGTTTATCCTAATGATGTTCATATACATTCCTTCACTTAAAAACAATTCACATGTTTTACCTAGTTTCCTAGAGAGAGATACTTATTAAGGAATAATATTTTATTTAAAATTTTAACATGAAGAAACAATTTTTTCTATAATAAGAATTCATATTATTTAGGAATGAGAGACTTTTTTTCTATAAACATATATTCCAATTATTATAAACTAGTTTTATTATAATGGAAAATTTATTTTTCATATATATTTTTTCAAATTTAATTCATTCTAAACATGTTTGATTTTAAATAGTTGTTTTATGAATTCATGAAAATATCCTTATTGAAATTTAAAATAAGTTTATTTATAGAAAAACAATTATTATTGAGGATTTTTTTTAATATTATTTATTTCTAAACTATAACTTATAAGGGATATTTTTTTTGAAATATATTTTATATGTTTTCTAATATCATAATTTTTTTTATCATCAATCATATAAAAAATAAATTATTAAGATACTAAACAATTGATTAAAGTAATTATACATGTTTTGAAATGAAAAACATGGCATGTCTCGACCCAAGGTAAGGGCATCTCATCTATCATTTATTTAAATGATAATTATACCATATTCAATAGTTGTTTCCTTTATGTGGTATATATGCTTCCCATTAATAAAATATAGGATTAATTCATGAAATTTGTTTTATTTAAAATTCCAAATAAAATTCTTTCCTTCATGTTCTTCTAATAAGGATATCATTAATAAAATATTGGTATTATTATATAATTAAATTGTGAATAAAATTGTTTATTATTTTCATTATGATGATAAATTTTTATGATATAACTCTTATAAAAATATTGAATATTTTTATCCACTAGTAATTTATTTTTATTATAAGTATTAAATTAATTTTCCTCTCTTTATATACTCAAGAGACTTACTGAATATTATTAAGGTTACTAAATTTTCACCCCTTTAGTCAAAAAACATTTTTATCCCATATATATGTTTTATAAATGTTTGCAATAATATTTTTTGATATCATCCTATGTATTCATAAATTAATTTTCACAAATGATTAAATTTTTACATAGTGGTAGAAATATGATATTCTTTTAATTTTCCTAATGAGACACTTTAAACAAAAAATGATAATGTAATCTTTAATTTATCATACAAAGTATAAATATAATTTCCTCCCTTTATTAGTACTCATTGATTTAATGATTCATTAACATGTTTCCATGTATTCTTAAAAATAATATAATTTCCATAATATTTAAGAAATATAAAGAATTTAAGATGTTATGTGAAATAAATATAGTATTTTTCAGAATAAATATTCTAAATATTTTTTAAAATAAATTTCATCCATGTTAACATCCATTGATATTACTAGTTTATTAGTAATAATATGATTTATGATACCATAAAAATAATTATCTAAATGTTTTATTATTATTATGATATTATGTTTGTGATACACATTTATTTTCCATGGGTTATTATATGATGAAATACGAAATTTTGTATTAAATTAACATCTTTTCAATATGTTATGATATGATGACTATTTTATGATCTTTTGGAACACATATAAATGATTTAAATTATTTTATGGGTTGACCTACAATTATATAACATTTCAATGAATTATGTATTGATATATATCTTATTAGATAATAAGGACTGGAATGATGAGTGAACCTGTTTTAGTAAAGGACATTTTCCATTATGATAGTTGTGGGAGTGTACTTTGACAAAAGTATTGATGGAATGAAAAGTGAACCCGATACACTATGATAGAAAATTTAGCATGCCTTGGATATTGAAATGATTTTGTATGCTTATGTCACGACCCGACCTCGGGGCCCGTGCCGTGACTACCCCAAGCCCGCCTTCCATAGGCCAGGGGCTGGCGACTAGCACCAAGGCGTAAAATCCCGGTAATCAGGGAAGGCATTGCCTTTATAAGTAACAACCACCACAGAGTCAGCAAGCAGGAAGTAACTACAAGTGTAGAAAAGTAAAGGGGGCCGGAATACAAGCCCAACTGAAAGTACAACTGAAAAAGTAAAGAACAGCAACTGAAGAAAAGACGGCGGCCTCGTGTCGTCCACTGGCAATCCCACCTGAAGGGTGGGTACAGATAGCCTCCAGGCTCCTCGGGTCCCACGTCCGCTCCGAGCACGTCCCGCCCAGTGGTCCACCTCCAGGTACCGTCCTGCTCCACGCCCCAACCGTGATCAGCGCTGTCCGTCATCTGCATCCAACACAACAAGGTGCGGGCATAGCCCGTGTAGGGGTGTGTATAAGCTACTCAGTAAGGACCCCGAGACCCCCGAAGGTCTCCCGAAATCCACAAAGGATATAACACAAAAGAAAGATTCAATCACGAAGTAACATCTGACTCGACTTAGGTATATGCCCATACATATACCTAAGTCCCCAATTCTAGCTCTGCTCACGAGCTCAAGAACAACTCAATCCACGCAGGAAAGCAAGACTCAAATCCACAAGTAGAGTAAACAGTAAATCCACATAGGATAGTTCAACACAATCCACAAAGGAGAGAAACATAAGATTCAGCTCAACCAGGTATACTTTTTCAGATGACGTCAAAGATGATCACTGATCCATCTAAGTCGTCGGACCCACGAAGGATTGATAGGTACTAACCCCCGCAAAAGACCCACACAGGATCGGGCTCACACAGAACCTGTAGGCAGTGGCTCACACAGAACCGGTAGTAAGGACCCACATAGGATCGGCCTCACACAGAACCTGTAGCACTGATCCACGTGGGATCGCTGAGTGCAGTAGTCGACGCAGTCCACTGAGGATCTCTGCACAGTCGTCGCCGCAGTCCACGAAGGATCTCTGCTCTGCCGTCGCCGCAGTCCACGGAGGATCTCTGCTCTGCCGTCGTCGCAGTCCACGGAGGATCTCTGCTCTGTCGTCGAAGTCACAGCCAGCGCTAGGGTTCCCGCACACAGCGAGCTCGTTTAGGAGGGTCCGCTCCACGAGCCGAGAGGCTGATACATCAACTGACACATAGTCCGAAGTTGATGTATCCAAAAGTTCCGTATCGACAACAGGATCTCAACGCAACAGACGGCGCGTCAATCGGACGCCTGGTCTGAGAGTTATTGGCATTTTCGTCCCAGGGGCCCGGTTGGTTTTTAGGGCAAAACCAACCCGACCGTACTCCGCCTGTGTCCGATCCTCGGGCGGAGTATGCCAACAGTTCCGTCTCACTTAGAGGAAACTACCACAGCTGACGGTACGTCGATCGGACGTCCGTAGCTCAAGTTATGAGCGTTTCCGCTCCGAGGGCCCGGTTGGTTTCGTGTACGAACCAACCCGGCCGAACCCAAAGTCTTCCGAAACCTTGAGTGTAATATAACTAAACGACCGTGTCGATCCAAGGATCGCGTAGCCGCTGACGGTTCGTCAATCGGAGGTCCCAGGCCCAAGATATGGGCAAAAGACCGAAGAAGGCCTGAAAACGGGGGTTCTGGGCCCGGGGCGACCCGGCCCGAACCCCCCCTGGGTCGGCCGAACCGGGTCGGCCCGACCCGGCCCGGCCGACCGGACCGGCCGGATCGGCTTCGGCCGAGGGGCTGAAAGAACTGCCGCGGGGCGCCGCCCCGCGGCTTGGTGGAAAACGCGGCCCCGCGGGGGGCCGCCTGTCACGCGGATGCCGCTGGGCCGCCGCGTCCCTCCTCGGTTCCGCGCGGCTGCGGAACCGGCCGCCGCCGCCTTCCGCGGACCGCCGGAGTTCCTCCGGTGGCCCGTTTTGCCTCCCGTCTACGCCATTGCTCCTCCCGGGGGCCGATCTTCACTGCGGGATCAACGGATCGCCCTTGCCGCACGGTTCGTCGTCGTCCGCCAAATCCGCACAACAAAAAGATCGGCGGAGGGTTGCCGGGTCTTGTTCGTTAGATCCGCACCCTCCGCGTTAGTCATAAACAACGGGAGAAAGGGGCTACAACAATTTTTAATCTTGATAAAAATTGTTCACTCATTTTTCTTTTAAACGGCATTTCAATTTTAATTGATTGAAATTATTCATGCCGGTTCTTTATTCAAAAAGAAATAAAAACACGGGAATGAATCATCAAGAAAATAAACCCCTACCTTGTCGTCGTCGGACGTGAGGTCGTCGCGGAAGGGACGTTCATCGCACCGCGGGAAAAACGTCGCGCCGACGATCTCCGGATCTAGAACAAACGTATTTAATTAATTAAATCCGTTGTTATTGAAATTAAAAAGGGAGAATTAAACGATCCGTTTCTCACCTTAGTTGCCGAACGAGGATCGGCCGCGGAAGAAGAGGCGTCGCCGAAGAACGTCGCGGGTAGAGCTCGTCGACGTCGCAGATTACGGTGTGCGTCGTCGAATTCCTGTCGCCGGCGTTCTTCGCGTTCTTCGCGTTCTTCGCGTTCTTCGCGTTCTTCGCGTTCTTCACGGGGAGGGTGGAGGTTCAGAGGAATTGCACAACGATAGCAATCCTCCAAAATAGACAAGTTTGTCTATTTTATTATTTTTCCAACGAACGCAAACGCGTAAGTAACGATCCATTAAATTCGTTGAATTAATTCAACGAATGAAACAGCCCATTTAATTCACGAAATAAACCGCCCAATTAAATGGTCTGTTAAGAAATTAAAGAAAACGCGTCGGTTGACTTTTCAGTTACTTTGACGGGTTTTCGCGGGTGCGTTACTTAGCGAAAGAAACGGCGGGGCTCGTGCGGGCCCCACCCCACAAATATCCTAACAAGGGGTAGGATATTTCTGGATAGCACCCTATCCGCTTTAGCTCAGTTCAAGTGACTTCCAAGTGACTTCCAAGCAGCTTAAGTGAAATAAAATAAAGTTGTCGCACAAATTTTATTTTATTTCTGACTAAAAACCCCAAAAATTAAAAACCACGTCTGAGCAAACGCAACTCCGGAAGAGGCGTTTCTAAGCAAATACCGGCGCTGCGATTTCATCGGTGTCCTCAGAATTCGATTCCGGGCACCGGTTCAAAAGATAGAAAAACCCGCTCGTCCGTTCACTGAACGTACCCGAGCCAAACTTCGGAAATTGATTCCGGGCACACCGGGCCTCGGAATCAGGTGCCGTCTGAAGCTGCGCTCTCGTAAAATTCCAAAGAAAATTAAGAAAAAAAATTTCCTTGAAATTTGCGGGTCTTTACATTACTCCCACCTCAGGGCTTTACGTCCCCGTAAAGATACATCAAAAACTTGGGGAACAAATGGGGGTACTGAGCACGCATCTGAGCCTCCCGCTCCCAAGTGCTCTCCTGGAGGTTCCCGTGCTGCCATCTGACGCGCACAAGAGGAATCGACCGCCCACGTAGGACCTGCTCCTGTCGATCCTCGATCTCCACTGGGACCTCCGCAAAAGTCGCCCCATCGTCCACGTCTAGCTCCCCAAAGTCGATGATGTGCGTCGGGTCGTGCACGTATCTCCTCAGCTGAGACACGTGGAAGACGTCGTGCACCCGGTGCAATTGAGGTGGTAGAGCCAGGCAATAAGCCACCTCTCCTATCCTGCTGAGGACCTGGAAAGGCCTGAAGAAGCGTGGAGACAACTTGCCGCCTCGGCCAAATCTCCGTAAACCACGTCGAGGTGAGACACACAAAAAGACGTGGTCGCCATCCTCGAACTCCAGTGGCCTCCGCCTCCTGTCAGCATATGACTTCTGCCGGCTCTGAGCTGTCCTCATCCTCTCCTGGATGATCTGGACCTTCTCTGTCGTGGCTCGGACCATCTCTGGTCCCACGAGTGCTGACTCCCCAGGGTCTGTCCAGCACAACGGTGATCTGCAGGGTCTGCCGTACAACGCCTCGTATGGTGCCATCCCGATGGTGGAGTGGTAGCTGTTGTTGTACGCGAACTCCACCAAGGGTAGGTGGTCCTCCCAGCTGCGACCAAAGTCGAGAACACATGCACGGAGCATGTCCTCGAGTGTCTGTATGGTCCTCTCAGTCTGACCATCCGTCTGAGGGTGGAAGGCTGTGCTCAGATGGAGCCGCGTCCCGAACGCCTCCTGCAACCCCTTCCAAAGCCGGGAAGTGAAACGAGCATCTCGATCGGAGACGATAGACGATGGCACACCATGAAGCCGTACGATCTCCTGGACGTATAGACGTCCCAAGCTCTCCACTGAGCCCTGCTCTCTGATGGGTAAGAAGTGTGCCGACTTGGTGAGTCAGTCGACAATCACCCAAATGGAGTCGTGACCTCTGGAAGTGCGTGGAAGTCCAGTCACGAAGTCCATAGATATGCCGTCCCACTTCCACTCCGGGACCTCCAAGGGCTGTACCAAGCCTGCTAGTACCTGATGCTCTGCCTTCACCTGCTGGCAGGTGAGGCATCGTGAAACGAACTCTGCCATAACTTTCTTCATGCCCGGCCACCAGTGCTGTCGTCTGAGATCCTGGTACATCTTCGCCACTCCGGGATGCACCGCCAAGGGAGAAGTGTGAAACTCTCTCAGCACCTCCTCTCGTAAAGCGACTGGTACGAAGGTACGTCCTCTGAAAAGGATGTCGTGCTCTGCTCCAAGGGAGAAGCCATCAGGCGCCTGACCTGAGGATATCAGTGTACACCGGGTCTCACAGTCAGCGTCCCCAAGCTGAGCCTCTCTGACCCGATGTAGAAGTGGAGGAGAGACTGTGAGAGACTGAAGAAAGGCTGCTCCGTCTCTATCCACGAAGGATATCTGTAAGGAGGCTAGCTGCTCTGTCGCCTCCTCAAGTAGCTGAATGCCCGTCCTCCTGCTGAGGGCATCGGCTACCACGTTCCCCTTCCCAGGTGTATAGACTATCTCAAAGTCGTAGTCCTGGAGGAACTCAAGCCATCTCCGCTGTCTCAGGTTCAGGTCCTTCTGAGAGAAGATATACCTGAGACTCTGGTGGTTAGAAAAGACTGTGAAGCGCTCGCCCATCAGATAGTGCCGCCAAGTATTCAGAGCGAAGACCACTGCTGCTAACTCCAGGTCATGAGTGGCGTAGTTCTGCTCATGCGGCCTCAACTGACGTGATCCGTAGGCGATCACAGCCCGCTCCTGCATCAGGACGCACCCGAGTCCAGTCCCTGATGCATCGCAGTAAACTACGTATCCAACTCCCTCCTCAGGCAACCTCAAGATAAGTGCGCTGGTCAATCTCTGTCTCAGCTCCTGGAAGCTCTGCTGACATCTGTCTGACCACACAAAGGGTTTCCCCATCTTTGTCAAAGCTGAGAGTGGTGCACCAACTCTGGAGAAGTCTGGAATGAATCTCCGATAGTATCTGGCTAGGCCCAAGAAGCTCCGCACCTCCGTCACGCTCCTGGGTGGCTCCCAAGCTAGCACTGCCTCGATCTTCGCGGGATCCACTGCAACTCCCGCCTCAGAGATGACGTGCCCCAAGAAATGGACCTCACGTAACCAGAACTGGCACTTTGAGAGCTTGCCATAAAGCTGGTGCTCTCGGAGTGTGTCTAGCACAACTCACAGGTGGTAGGCATGCTCCTCCTCAGTCGTCGAGTATACCAAAATGTCGTCAATGAAGACCACGGAAAATCGGTCGAGGTATGGCTGGAAGATCCTGTTCATGAGGCTCATGAACACTGCTGGAGCATTGGTTACGCCGAACGGCATAACCAAGAACTCATAATGGCCATACCGACACCTGAAGGCCGTCTTCTGCACGTCCTCGTCTCGAACTCTGAGCTGATGATAGCCTGACCGGAGGTCTATCTTCGAGAACCACCGCGCTCCCTTGAGCTGATCAAAGAGGTCATCAATCCGTGGCAGCGGATACTTGTTTCTCACTGTCACCTGGTTCAGGCGACGATAGTCGACACACAGTCGCAAGCTCCCGTCCGCCTTCTTGGAGAACAAAATCGGGGAAGCCCAGGGTGAAACACTGGGTCGAATAAACCCCTTGCTCTGCAAGTCCTCCAATTGTACCCACAGCTCTCGAAGCTCGGCGGGGGCCATCTGGTATGCTGGAGTAGATATCGGGGCTGTCCTGGGGTACAAGTCGATGTAAAAGTCTACCTCTCTACGAGGAGGTAGCCCTGGAACGTCGTCGGGAAAGACGTCCACGTACTGGTCCACCACTGCAGGAAAAGCTGGACTCCGCACGTCCACTGCTCCTAGGATGAGGCTAGCCAACTGATGAGAGATGGGCTGCACTCTCCTCCGCGGAAGTCCATCCTGTGCTGCAAAGGTTCCCTTCTCGCCGGTGAAGGTAAACCTGCTCCCGTCGGTGCGAACACATTGCACCTTGCGCCTAAAACAGTCGATCTGGGCATGAACCGTGGATAGCCAATCCATGCCCAAGATGACGTCGTAAGGCCTCGACGCCGCTACAAGGAGATCCCAGCCGAAGCTCTCGCCTCCTAGAGTAAGCTCACACTGCCGGCACCAGTGCGTAATCGTCGAGTCTGCTCCCGTAGGAGTCTCTAGCCGTAAGGATCGAGCCAACGGCTTAGTCGGAATCTCTGAGCTCCGAACAAGGGCAGAGGCTATGAAAGAGTGACTCACTCCTGTGTCTATAAGTACTGCAGCAAGGGTGGAATAGACACAGATTGTACCTCGAATCATCTCTGGCATGTCGGGGTCATAGGCCTCCACTGCCTGGAGCTGGGCCTGTCCCTGCCCGCCAGCTCCCTGTGGTCGAGGTGGCCCTCCTGGTGGTGGTGGGGGTAGAGCCTGGAAGCGTCGCCCACCACCCGCTGCTCGGCCAGCTCCTCTGCCTCGTTCGCCTCCTCCCTGCGGACCGCCACGGTCGACCCTCTGCCTCTGCCTGGGTGGCCCCTCCACCGTCTGCTGCTCCTCTGGTCGGCGAGTCGGGCAGTCACGAGCCATGTGACCCTGCCCGCCGCAGGAGTAGCACAGCCTGCCTCTCGGAAGGCTGGCACTCCGCTGTGTGCCCCGCACTGCTGAGCCGGTGTCCTGAGGCCGTCTGCGTGGGGGTCTGGTCTGCCTGGACCCGAGAGTCATCCGTCGGCTACCTGCTGTCGTAGACTCAGCTACCTTCCGCCCTGCGCTAGGTCTCGCCACTGAAGAAGGCTCTGCCAGGAATCTCTCGATGAGGAGGGCTCGCTCCAGCACTCCCGCCTGGGTCGGAATGCTGAGGGAGATCAGCGACGCCCGAATCTCCTGTCGCAAGCCCTGCTCGAAGGTCCGGGCCCGGAAGAAGGGGTCCCGTACCATGTCGGTCGAGTAGCGAGATAGGTCAGTGAACCTCGCCGCGTACTGAGTGACCGTCATGCTGCCCTGGCGCAGCTGGAGAAGCTCCTGGATGCGCACCGCTCGGAGGGTGGCCGGGACGAACTCAGAGCGGAAGAGGCTCTCGAAGTCCGTCCAGAGCAAGGACGCCTCATCGTGAACCTGGAGCATCAACCTCCACCATCGTCCTGCCGCCGCCTGCAGGAGGCTCGCCGCGAGAATCACCATGAGATCCGCTGGTGTCCTCACTAGCCTAAAGATCCGTACCACCGCCTCTAGCCAGTCCTCGGCGGCCTGGGGGTCCGCCTCACCGCGAAACCTGGGCGGTCGCTGGCTCTGAAACTCATGCAGTGCCCTGAGGCGACGTGCATCGTCAGCGTCTGGTACTGGTAGCATCGGTGGCTCGGCGGGTAAAGCTACCGCCGGTGCCACTGCTGGCAAAGGGCCCAGCACCGAGGCCTCGTCGCTCGGTGGGATGCCGTCGCGCCCTACACTCGGAACCCTAGCTGGCTGTCGTCGCGGGGCCATCCTGAAAAGGAGAACAAGAGCACCATAGTCAGAACAATATACCTGGTGAGCTGGCACAAGTAATCACAAGGAAAACTTGAGACTTTCATAAAGCAGATCAGTATACCCGGTGAGCTGACACAAGTAATCACAAGAAAACTTGAAACACACACGCAATCAATGTTTTCATGCATTAAGTCGGAAATCAGGAGTCAGGGTCCTGGTGTACGGATACGTCGGCCGCCGCACCAACACTGGGCTCCCTGAACTGATAACCACACTCAATACACTAAACACTATTGCTTCATATAGAAAGAAAGGATGATCAGAGTCTGCGGTAGAACCGACCACCTCTGATACCAATTTGTCACGACCCGACCTCGGGGCCCGTGCCGTGACTACCCCAAGCCCGCCTTCCATAGGCCAGGGGCTGGCGACTAGCACCAAGGCGTAAAATCCCGGTAATCAGGGAAGACATTGCCTTTATAAGTAACAACCACCACAGAGTCAGCAAGCAGGAAGTAACTACAAGTGCAGAAAAGTAAAGGGGACCGGAATACAAGCCCAACTGAAAGTACAACTGAAAAAGTAAAGAACAACAACTGAAGAAAAGACGGCGGCCTAGTGTCGTCCACTGGCAATCCCACCTGAAGGGTGGGTACAGATAGCCTCCAGGCTCCTCGGGTCCCACGTCCGCTCCGAGCACGTCCCGCCCAGTGGTCCACCTCCAGGTACCGTCCTGCTCCACGCCCCAACCGTGATCAGCGCTGTCCGTCGTCTGCATCCAACACAACAAGGTGCGGGCATAGCCCGTGCAGGGGTGAGTATAAGCTACTCAGTAAGGACCCCGAGACCCCCGAAGGTCTCCCGAAATCCACAAAGGATATAGCACAAAAGAAAGATGCAATCACGAAGTAACATCTGACTCGACTTAGGTATATGCCCATACATATACCTAAGTCCCCAATTCTAGCTCTGCTCACGAGCTCAAGAACAACTCAATCCATGCAGGAAAGCAAGACTCAAATCCACAAGGAGAGTAAACAGTAAATCCACATAGGATAGTTCAACACAATCCACAAAGGAGAGTAACATAAGATTCAGCTCGACCAGGTATACTTTTTCAGATGACGTCAAAAATGATCACTGATCCATCTAAGTCGTCGGACCCACGAAGGATCGATAGGTTCTAACCCCCGCAAAAGACCCACACAGGACCGGGCTCACACAGAACCTGTAGGCAGTGGCTCACACAGAACCGGTAGTAAGGACCCACATAGGATCGGGCTCACACAGAACCTGTAGCACTGATCCACGTGGGATCGCTGAGTGCAGTAGTCGACGCAGTCCACTGAGGATCTCTGCACAGTCGTCGCCGCAGTCCACGAAGGATCTCTGCTCTGCCGTCGCCGCAGTCCACGGAGGATCTCTGCTATGCCGTCGTCGCAGTCCACGGAGGATCTCTGCTCTGTCGTCGAAGTCACAGCCAGCGCTAGGGTTCCCGCACACAGCGAGCTCGTTTAGGAGGGTCCGCTCCACGAGCCGAGAGGCTGATACATAAACTGACACGTAGTCCAAAGTTGATGTATCAAAAAGTTCCGTATCGACAACAGGATCTCAACGCAACAGACGGCGCGTCAATCGGACACCCGGTCTGAGAGTTATTGGCATTTTCGTCCCAGGGGCCCGGTTGGTTTTTAGGGCAAAACCAACCCGACCGTACTCCGCCTGTGTCCGATCCTCGGGCGGAGTATGCCAAAAGTTCCATCTCACTTAGAGAAAACTACCACAGCTGACGGTACGTCGATCAGACGTCCGTAGCTCAAGTTATGAGCGTTTCCGCTCCGAGGGCCCGGTTGGTTTCGTGTACGAACCAACCCGGCCGAACCCAAAGTCTTCCGAAACCTTGAGTGTAATATACCGAAACGACCGTGTCGATCCAAGGATCGCGTAGCCATTGACGGTTCGTCAATCGGAGGTCCCAGGCCCAAGATATGGGCAAAAGACCGAAGAAGGCCCGAAAATGGGGGTTCTGGGCCCGGGGCGACCCGGCCCGAACCCCCCCTGGGTCGGCCGAACCGGGTTGGCCCGACCCGGCTAGGCCGGGTCCGGTCCGGCCTGGGCGCGGCCCGGCCGACCGGACCGGCCGGCTCGGCTTCGGCCGAGCGGCCGAAAGAACTGCCGCGGGGCGCCGCCCCGCGGCTTGGTGGAAAACGCGGCCCCGCGGGGGGCCGCCTGTCACGCGGACGCGGCCGGGCCGCCGCGTCCCTCCCCGGTTCCGCGCGGCCGCGGAACCGGCCGCCACCACAGCGGCTTCAGCCGCGGCGGTTTCCTCCACGGCGGCGCGCCGGGCGCCGCCGCCGCCTTCCGCGGGCCGCCGGAGTTTCTCCGGTGGCCCGTTTTGCCTCCCGTCTGCGCCATTGCTCCTCCCGGGGGCCGATCATCACTGCGGGATCAACGGATCACCCTTGCCGCACGGTTCGTCGTCGTCCGCCAAATCCGCACAACAAAAAGATCGGCGGAGGGTTGCCGGGTCTTGTTCGTTAGATCCGCACCCTCCGCGTTAGTCATAAACAACGGGAGAAAGGGGCTACAACAATTTTTAATCATGATAAAAATTGTTCACTCCTTTTTCTTTTAAACGGCATTTCAATTTTAATTGATTGAAATTATTCATGCCGGTTCTTTATTCAAAAAGAAATAAAAACACGGGAATGAATCATCAAGAAAATAAACCCCTACCTTGTCGTCGTCGGACGTGAGGTCGTCGCGGAAGGGACGTTCGTCGCACCGCGGGAAAAACGTTGCGCCGACGATCTCCGGATCTAGAACAAACGGATTTAATTAATTAAATCCGTTGTTATTGAAATTAAAAAGGGAGAATTAAACGATCCGTTTCTCACCTTAGTTGCCGAACGAGGATCGGCCGCGGAAGAAGAGGCGTCGCCGAAGAACGTCGCGGGTAGAGCTCGTCGACGTCGCAGATCACGGTGTGCGTCGTCGAATTCCGGTCGCCGGCGTTCTTCGCGTTCTTCGCGTTCTTCGCGTTCTTTGCGGGGAGGGTGGAGGTTCAGAGGAATTGCACAACGATAGCAATCCTCCAAAATAGGCAAGTTTTTCTATTTTATTATTTTTCCAACAAACGCAAACGCGTAAGTAACGACCCATTAAATTCGTTGAATTAATTCAACGAATGAAACAGCCCATTTAATTCACGAAATAAACCGCCCAATTAAATGGTCTGTTAAGAAATTAAAGAAAACGCGTCGGTTGACTTTTCAGTTACTTTGACGGGTTTTCGCGGGTGCGTTACTTAGCGAAAGAAACGGCGGGGCTCGTGCGGGCCCCACCCCACAAATATCCTAACAAGGGGTAGGATATTTCCGGATAGCACCCTATCCGCTTTAACTCAGTTCAAGTGGCTTCCAAGTGACTTCCAAGCAGCTTAAGTGAAATAAAATAAAGTTGTCGCACAAATTTTATTTTATTTCTGACTTAAAGCCCCAAAAATTAAAAACCACGTCTGAGAAAACGCAACTCCGGAAGAGGCGTTTCTAAGCAAATACCGGCGCTGCGATTTCATCGGTGTACTCAGAATTCGATTCCGGGCACCGGTTCAAAAGATAGAAAAACCCGCTCGTCCGTTCACTGAACGTACCCGAGCCAAACTTCGGAAATTGATTCCGGGCACACTGGGCCTCGGAATCAGGTGCCGTCTGAAGCTGCGCTCTTGTAAAATTCCAAAGAAAATTAAGAAAAAAAATTTCCTTGAAATTTGCGGGTATTTACAGCTTATTTATATTTCAAAAGCAGATGTCTTATGATAATGTTATACTCTAATGGATCATTTTATTCAATTTCATTATGATTAACTTCATATGAACAGACATTAATTATTCCATGACTCACATTTATGATCTATGAAATTATTGGTACGGTTTTCAAATGTTATTATCATTTTCACTTACCCTTTCTCATCTTATAATTAATTAATCATTTATATCTCACTTAAATATCCTTAATAATAATCTAAGCTCATGCATTGTTATGTATCCATCCCCAGTGACATGATGAATTTTTTTATACATGATTTTTATATGAAGGGTACTCGTTGTTATGAATAATTTGGTAGTCAATATAGATCTCTTTAAAAACAAATTAATGTATCCATGAATCTAAGGAAATTAATCATTTTTTATTCTTAAAAGTAGAATACTTTTATGTATTTATATATTCAACTATGAATATGTAATATTCAAATCCCAAATAATGTGGTTATTATAGTTGGTATCAGAGATGAATTTAGTCAGTCCGTGGAAATTAAAATTAGAGAACACTAGTGATGTCATTGGGTATAAGCTTGAATATTATATAATATCCTTAAATTATGGAAATATATTTATTCATTGGTATTCAAAGAAATCCATCTCTTTATAGAAGATAATAGTTTATTTAGTTTTTTAATATATACATCTAGTGTTAATATTACTACCAAGAGTTTTTCTATTTATATATTAGCCGTAATTATGATTTACATTTATTGTGACTTTAATGGGACCCTAGACTGACACTCTCAGAGAATATTCTTGTGTTAACTCATGTTATCCTTATAGAAAATTATAATGGATTTTAAAAATTGATAACCCTGGATAGCCAAGTTCAAACCTATTGTGTCATAGAATACAAATAATATTTCATGATTTAGACATCCTACATACATTTTTTTGGGTTAATGATTCCCTAATAAGACTATTTTTTGACACATATCAATTTTTAAATAAATTTTTTGGAACTAGGAGTAACTGTGTTAAAAATTAATTTGATAGATAATTAAATTATTATCCACATGAGAATCCGAATGAGAGAGAAGCTGGAAGGTGAAACAGTTTGATTATTCAGAATCATGTATCTCATTGTATGGTTGAAAATACCAACCCAGTTTATGTTAATAACATAGATAATAAGATAAAAATAGAGTTTCTGGACAACTGTGGATGGATAAAGTTATATCCACCTTCAAGTCATGTATATGGGATGTAAAATAATGGAAATGTCACAGTTTAATGAGAAGAATTTATGTTATTTGAATAGAGGTTCCAAAAAAAATTAATTGATGAGGAATAACAGAAAACTCAATTGAGGTAAATTAATTTCATCATATTATACCATTTATAGTTCAATATCTTATTTTTGTGGAATATGATCATTATCCAAGCCAATTCCCTAATCTAAGGGTTTAATCATTGAATAAGTAATTTACTACTCTATGTTAATCATTAAATTTGATGGAATGATGTTTCTATATATTGGTATTATAGAATTATGTTTTTTAAGTGTTATATCAATGATATTCTATATATTAAAATAAGAAAACATATAATAATTTTCGCATAATAATTTTTATTTTAGGACATCAAAAGACTATATGGAAAGGTATTAATAACAAAGGAATGTTATATAGTGGTAATTTGATAATAATTTTTTGGGAAAAATATATGATTGACATTGATGAAGTAAATAGTATAGTATTTTTGATCTTAAATTTGTTTAATGGTTTGATAAAAAATCAATTTTAGTCATATTTGATGAATATTATTTCATTTTTGGAATTTCGGGAATAATATGAGATTTTATATTATGATAAGGATTTTTCTAAATAAGTAAATCATATATGTTTTCATTTTGTGTTAATTTATGATTTATGAATTCCATAATGTGTTTATAAATATAAGGTTTATTATCATTTCAAATGAATAAATAACTTTCTTATGTTTCTATGGGATGAGATTTTGAGATGATTTGAAAAATTTACTGGGTTTTAGGAAGAATAATATATTAATGTTTATACACCCATTGATCCATTATATTAACTGTTGATATGATAATTATTTTTTGTAGGTAATGGGATTGAGATAATCATGATCGTTTAAAATTTATTTATTGGAAGGGATATATTTTCCAGGATATTTACAATTGTGTTATAGATTGCATTTTAGGTTAGTCTATAAATTTTATTAATGATATTTTTTTTGATGTTAAATATATTATATTATTATATATATTTATATTGGAAAATAATGTTTTTTTTGGATTTTTTTATTAGTTTGAGGTATATATAACACGTTTGTTTAATATGTGATTTATTAAGATCCATTTTTTATGACGAATGAAATTCATTTTCTTGGGATGTTAATTGAGAGGTTTGAGATCACTTTTAAGGGTAAAATATTCATAAATTTCGAGAGTATTTATTATTATTGATATGCAGGATTATTTATTTTTAGAACAATCTAATATTAACATATGTTTTTATTTAGTAATGTTTGATGAAAAATATAGTATTTATTCATATGAAGGATTATTCAATTTTTCTATTCTCATAAACTGAGAAAACCATATTGGTTTTAGTAAAAAGTTTATGAATGTCATTTTATCCTTTTTTGGATTATGTGATCTGTTATATGTTTATTTTAGTGTTTCAGGGTTGAAAAAAAAAATCTTGAAAACTCACCATTTGAAGAAAAAGGTGAGATTACTGGGGAACATTGTTAATGTATAAAATTATACTTATCAAGTGTCAATAATTCCTTATATTTATTGTCTCTACTGTTGTGTAATACCTCAACTAATTTAAAATGATCGTGAAACAAAAATATTATCTTAATACCTTCATTTCTGATAAATCAATGTTCTTTTTCACAACTCAGTATTTTACTTTTTTATTCTCATTAACATTATCGATATCATTCAAATTATTGTTATAATGGTTTTCTATCACTGTTTTGCATTATTTGGGAATCAAATGTTCCTCCATGCCCATATTTTCACTTCGCATTATTTTTATCTTATTTTGATACCTGGTTATGTGTTATTGTAGTTGAACTTCATATTTTCATTTTTGTATTTTGATGATATTTTTTTATTAATCCTTATTGTGATGTTGGTTTAAAAAAAATATTTTCAATTTTCTGACACTTGATTAACCATTTCACATTCAAATTTTGAGGACATAGTTAATTTATTGGGGCATGAAGATAATATATTAAGATTCATTAAGTGCAATAATTTCAATTTTAAAACAATTATTGTTGGTATAATGATAAAAAATGACACTAAGATCAATATAAAAAAAATAATAATGATGGAAAAATATATATAGAAGAATATAAATAAATTTTCTAAAAAATAATAATTTGATTCAAATATATTAGAATTTTGATTTCTATATAAAATATATTAAGAAATGAATAAATTATGTTAAATGAAATTCTTTTCTATAAAAACCTTTTTTTATTTACTTAATTTATAATATTTATGTTATAAAAAGATCAATCATTAACAATATTATTATTATTTCCAATTAAATAATATAGATATATTTATATTAAACATGAATCCAAATTTAATATGTTTGTATTTAATAATTTATTCATAACCATTTTTTATGTTAAAATAAAATGTATGATATCTAAAATATGGGTAACTGGTTAATTAACTATATTGAACATATAAATAATAATAAATTAATATATATAAATTTTAATGGAATATTGAATAAAAAATATATTCTTATTATAAAAAAATTAGTATCTACACAATTCTTTATTGAAACCAAACTTATTTTTGAAATTTATGAATTTATGAAAAAGATGTGTATATCTTATGTGTTTAATTTTATAATAAAATTATGTTATGACATAGAATTATTGAAAAAAAAATATTTGTAATATTAGTCATTATAATGAATGAATTTATTTGAAATGTATATATTAATATTGTAATTTTATGGATAGATGGAATATTAATCTGTTGTTATAATTTTAATGTAATTACTAATATAGAATGTAGTAATAATTTTTTGTATTAAAAATAAATTTATGGAATATAAATATCTGTTTTATGTCTTTTGTAATGGGAATTTATTTTTTTTAATGGTAATAACTAACTTGGATAAGTGTAGTGATAACTACATAAGGGTAGGTAACCATAGTTTTGAATGATTTTAGATAACTCTACAATTATGCATGGGTCAATATTGTCTGGTAGCGATCATGTACTTGTTTTGTAAGGGTATAATTTGAGATATAAATGTTATATAAGGGGATAAATACTTTTATGTAATAGTTTACCACACCACTACTAATATGTAAGGGTGTATTGCCACACATATAATAGTTCATCGCACTTTTAATGGGTTATTCTGGGGTAATATACTCCTCATGTAAGTGTAAAACAATATCACATAATGGTAACAAAAACTCATATAATGGTATGTTCTAGTTTTGAGTCACATGTAAAGGCCAAAAAGCTGCCAACTGAGTTATTTGTCTTTTCTATATTCATGGGAGTAGGACGATGGGGAAGATGGACATAGATCTTCAAGGTAATGATCCATAGAGAAGGTATGTTTCCATTGGTTTATTTAAACGGTAGAGAATATTTGTAATAAATACTAATATTAAATGTTCTATTTAATAAGAAAATCACTTATAAAGGGAAAAATATAGTTATTTAATGGTAGATCAACAAAAAAATAATAAAATGTTACCAAATACTAATGTATGGTAAAATCTATCTTAAAATGGATTACATATGGTCAATGTGAGGAGTTTAGAACCATTATAATTATAAAATTAATTACAGGTAAATATATGCATGCTATATTGAAGTCAAATGTTTTGTAACTCCCCCTTCTTGATCATGTGAAAACTATAGAAAAATTATATTTTAAAGGATATATATATATATATTATACATCAATAATGTTTTAGTAAAATTTAAATTAATTATTAAGCTGTAAATTATTCCAGAACCATCATCTTATCTTCAAGAGGAAATTATTTCAGATAATATAAAAATGTATAAATTTATATTATTTCATTATCATAATGATTTATATATTGATTTGGATGACATAAAGGATTAGGATTACTGAATTCCAAATGAAAATATAATCATCATCATTTATAAAAATGTAAAATGTTTCTATCTTGCACAATATTCCTTTATCAACCTCACCACTCTCAATGATTTATGTTTGTATGATTATGGATTATTAAATTGTTAGAGTTAGAAAGTCATGATCTACTCACAATATTTAATTTTTTATTTTTTAGTTTCATATCCAAATGCTTCATTTCCCCAATATATTGGACATACAATTCTCTTGTAGAGGTGTTGTATAGTGATTCAATGGGAGAAAATGATTTTAATACATATTATATTTAATATAATCATTATTGTAAATAATATTTTATAAAATAACTATATTATTTTTTTTTCTGATGAACCAATTATTAATATTGATTTTATTTAAATTTGTATAGAAAATATGTTCCCTTTTATATGATTAATATCACCCTCCTCAATTGTTTATCCCATTAAAGTTTATCAATGTTCCTATACCAAAAATAATTCATGTTTTTTCCATAAATGCAATGATAGAGAGGGTTATTCAATGAGGAATAAGATTATGATTTAGATTTTTCCTTTTCTAAAATATGATATGTATAAGAATAATCCTGGCTGTTTAGGCAATGGATTGGATTTTTGTTAACCTTTATTTCAATTATTTTAAAACCCCTTTTCATTTATGGAATAAATTAGTATATTAAAATTTATATTTTACAAAACCCATTATTGTAAAGAGGAATTATTTTAAACAAAATTTTTATGATTGAAAAGAAATTTTTTATTTTAATGGAAAATTATATCATATTTTGAAAACCACATCTTGGAAAATTAATTATAATTATTAATTTATAAACGCTTAATTTTATGGGATTTAAAAAAAATATACTTTAAGGTTTATTAATTTTAATTAAATGATTTAAGGACATGGAATTAAACCTATGAAAAGGTTAATAACAAAATAATTAATTTATATATGTTATTATATACATGTTAAAGTGAATATATATCAATTCTATACATGAGGTAAGGGTTTCTCATCTCACTATTATTTCAATGGAACTTAACCCATATTCTCCATATTATTCAATTATGTGTTCTAAATACTTCCCATGAATGTATCTTATTAAGATTTCAGGAATATTAATTATATTTAAAAATACTTATAATATTATAACATTCATGAGGTTTTTATATATAGAATACTAAATCAGTAATGGTTTTATATTACAAACTATTCATTTACCCATATTTTCATGGATGTGTTGTTGATGATGAAAAATTAGAATCTAAGTGTCATAAAACACATTTCTTTTGTCATCCTCTAATTTTATCTAGATATAAAAAATTTTCTTTTAATTTTAATCTATTTATTAAATCAGAAGACTAATTAATTTATTTTGGGAAAATATAATATATTTCTCTATTTAGTAGATAATCCTTTTTCATAAAAATAGATGATTGTAAAATATTTTAAAGATTTTTTTGATATTTTCAAATGATTTGTTGAAGAAATTTTTACCCATTTAGAAATTTTTAGAAAAAGTTTAAAAAATAATCTTCTTTTCATTTTTTTAATTAGGAAGTTTTGTTTAAAATTATGAATGGATTTTTTATTTTTACATACTCATAAAAAAAAAATTTCGGATCGTTGTTATTGCTCAAATCATTACATATTACATTTTAAATTTCATTAATTTATTTCAATGAAATTTACATCCTTTATTTTTTGTAATTTTTAGGATTCAAATAGTTGATTTCAAAATGAAATGATTACTTTCCTCAAGTAATACTATAGATTATATTTAAATTAATATTCATCAATGATTATAACCTTTTATGATACTTATGAATTAATTGGGTTATGATCTAATGATACTATCCTTATTATTTCTATGGTTGTTTTATCATTACGATGACATGAATATTAATGAAATCCATTTTTTCAACAGGATATGTTATGACGCAATGTTGAAATGATTATGAAACACATTTCTTTTTCACATCTAATGATAATATGAATGTTTTATAATCTCACGGAATATATTTATATAATCTTCATTATGTTATGTGTGGGCCTAAAATTATACATCAAACCAATGCATTGGGTAAAAATGCATATATATATATATATAAGGATATAATAAAGACTAGAATGGGTATAGATCCTAGTTTTTATGGAAATTTGAATACTAAGATTTTAATGGGAGTGAACTGTGAGTAAATATATGATGGAATATGGACTGATGCTAGTCTACTATGATATTGTTTACTATGTGCATTTACTGAGGAAATTATTTCAATGGTTATGGGAATTTCAATAACATATATATTATGACATTTTTTTCTCTCATGAAACTTGTTTCTTGATTCCAGTATGATTCATGTATTTTTAACAACAATGATTTAATCCTTAATTCATGTTTATTATCTATGATGTGCTAGGTATGGGTTTAAATTTTCATATTAATCCTCTCATGACATTATTATCATGTTATGATGAATTGATCATTGATATATATCTTTTTTCCATTATTGAGTATCTGAGGTAACCCTTTCTTATGTTTTCCTTCCCTTGGATAAGATGAAATATTTTATATGTTATATTTCTGTGAAGGTTGTTGTTTTGTTGAACCATATGGTTTTTGATGTAGATTTATTAAAAACTTGATTTTTGAGTATCCATGATTCCAAAGACACTAACGCATTATTGAATTTTAATATATCATAATATTATGTATTGAATATTCATTAAGCAATATGTAATATATATTTATGAAACTTTTGGTAAATTATATCCTTTCAATCAAAGGGGAAATGGATGTATCACTTGTGATAATGTGTGGACTCTACCATCATGTTTAGATGTGATTCATTTTTCATCTTCATATTTTTTTTGTTAGTTTTTATGATAGATTAAATATCTATATATAATATTTATGAAATAATCATCCCTATGGAATTATATGATATCATCAAACTTTTATCATTCTCGTCCATTGGGAAACACTAACATCTCCCATGAAATGTGTATAGAACAACCAATAAAAATCAATGTGATTTTATTATTTACACTTTACATGGATGGAAATAATGATATATTTAATGAAAAATTTTTATATTGATAATTTATTAATGATTCTTAAAATATGGATAATTATTTATGATTTCTTAGTTTAGTGAAAAGTGTATTAATCATTCTTACGTATGTAGGAATTATAGTCCTTGCGAAGTAATGTAATACATTTTTCATGACAAAAAAATTATTAATAGGTTATAAAAGTGTACATAATGAATATATATGATACTTATTAGATTATTATTATTTTTAATATGATGGAACCATGATCAATATTCCTAGACCATAAATACATAATCAAAATATGCATGAAAATTAAAATTTCTATCACGTGGAACAATGATTTTTTTACAAGAATTATTAATAAATATTTAGTAAGATGTTTTAATTAACCCATATATGGAATGATATATATGATTACTATTTTTAATTGATATATAATAAGAACACATTTAATATAAATGTGGTTTTCATACATTTTAATCATTAAAAGACTTTAGTTAAGGGTTTTATGTCACAATATCAATTTTACCTTTATTTTTAATGCTATAATTCCTGATGAAAAAATCATATGACACACACACATATATATAATGATGAATTTTAATATATCATGATTATATCTAGAGATTACATTTTTCCAATAAGTTTATAATATTTATCTACTAATGATACAAAAAAAATATTTGATCAAAAAAATAATTTATCTCTCTATTTGGATAACAATCATTATCATTCATTCCCCTACTCTCTTTAAAGTGATGTCTTGAATATTTAATATTCTCCTATGAAAGATGAATGCCATTTTTTACATGTATTAATATATATACATATATATATTTATATTAAAATGAATCTTCTTGGATTTATTCATATGAGTTACTTTTTACAAAATATGTGAACAAATTATTTTTTCATTATAATGACACGTAGAGAATAACAAGATGAAATGATCGCCCAATGATTTAATTCTTAAATTATGATTTTACATTGGTATTTTCAATGAAATTTTTTAATTTAATATTTTTCAATGTTTTAAATTTAAAATATGTTATTTAAATATTAAATGTGTATTTTTCTTATGAAATATACCATTGATATTTTAATATGTTTTTAATATATGATAATATCCTTTGATGATACATTTTTATAATAGGGATATAAACCATTGATACCTTAAATATACTTTATATAGAATCTATATGATTATGATGATGAAATATTTATGATATATGTTTTCCTTTCCATGTGTTAAGCTATAATGAAATGTTAAATGTTTCCAAGATATTGTGACATATATAGAAATGGACTATGATTTTGTGATGGTTAAGTCCATTTTATCACCCAATGCTTTGAGTAAAATAATATTGATATATCATGGATAGATAATGTTAATGATGGCCATGATTGAAAATTGAATTTTTCACATTTTGATGCATCCATGTGAGTGATTATATTTGATGCTCATAAGATTATGTGTGGAAATTCTTTTAAATAAATATATTAAGAGTGTTATTACAGAGTATAATTACATATATATATTCTCACATTGTTACGCATGGAGATGATTACGAATATCTTTGTTCACAATATTATGAATTACTATTCTTATGATCCAATATATTTATGTTTTGAATCATTAATGATGACTATTTATTTAACACCCTTTTTGATTATTCTTTTTAATGTTACATGATTTTACAGTTTATGATCTTATATTTTCTTGGTATAAAACATTTATCTTGTAAAATTTTATATTATTATGTAATCTTTAACTTATGATCATATTATGCTCTCTTTTTGGAACATCCCGACTCGGTTACCATGTACCTGTTCCCGAACCGGACTGCCACATGGCCTAAATCATGGAACCACATACACTAGAGGCTGCTGACTACTAGTGAGGGTCTACTAATAGTCATGGGGAGACTATAAACTTTGTATTTATTTACTTGAGTAATGAACTAGTGGAAAATAATGAAACAGTAACTGAATAACATATGACTTGAAATAGAACAATACCAAGATCACCATATGATCAATATCAGAGATACAATATCAAATTTTAACGTTAGATATTTCTTGCTAATGTATTCCCCATGTTTTAAATAGGACTCAAAAGTAAAGTCATTGAAAACACCAATTTGGGTCATGAACCAACCCTAGTTCCATCATCCATGCTCCATCCCAGACAACCATTTAACAAATATTTTCCCTTAACTTGTCATAATATCATGTAATCTATTCAGGTATTGATCAAGAAGCCCGTGTAGGTTGTGAGTACAACTCATTAGGCCACCACAAATGGAATCAATAACAGTGCAATTTTTTTAAAGAATAAAATATGAGCAATAAAGTCAACAGTTTACACTTATTCAATTACTCTTTCTTTAACCAAATATATCAAAGGTCTAGAGGACACCCGAAGAATTTCATATATCTGAATTTTATTATTATGATTCATAATATATAATTAATAATTGGTGGAGAATATTATCATTCATAATACTTGGACAAATTTCCAAGTAGCCATTCACCATTTAAAAATACATAATTTAATGAGCATGTTTCCAATCATAACACTTGGTCAAATGTCCAAGTTACCATTCACCATTTAATAATACAAAGTTGAATAAGCTTATTACCATTCATCATACTTGGCGGAATTTCCATGTTACTATTCAAAATTTAATAATACATGATTGATAATATCACAATATTACATATATTACAATGTTACATGAATCTAAATTAACCATTAATTAATTCATTAAATAAGTAATCACACACACTATTCCAATATCTCATAATTAATTCACCAATTAATTATTCAACTAATAATATCAATATCCTATAATTAATTCCACAATTAATTTTATCAATTCAAAACATAAATACCCCATTATTAATTACACAATTAATTATCTCAGTTCATAAAATCATTGTCTAATAAATATTTCCACAATTAATTATCTCATTCAACGATCCTAATTTCTCATAATTAATTATTCAACCAATTACTGTATAAACACCACAAACTACATTAACTAATTCAATAATAAATTAATCAGTCAAAATTTCTATATCATATAATTAAATCAACAATTAATTATTTAATAATTAATTGTTTAATGAAAAAAATCTAAATTAATTAATCTAATCAATCACATTAATTAATTCAATGATTAATTATTCCCACCAATCACCTCAATTAATTAACCAATTAATTTCTCATGTCATGTATAATAATTAATTCCATAATTAACTAATCACCCTCAATCCCTACAATTAATTCACCAATTAATTTATCAAGCTAAAATCATTAATTAATTTCAAAATTAATTAATCTTATTACATCACTTAATTAATTAATTAATTAATTAATCCATCAATCATATTATTTAATTTAGTAAAATACAATAAAATTAATCACATTAATTATTTGGTAAATCAATTAATCCCATTATTTATCTCAAAAATTAAATAATCACATTTCTCAAATTAATTAATTAATTAATTAATCCCGTTATATAATTCAACAATTAAATAGACACATTACTCCTATAAATTAATTTATTTGATAATTAATCCCATTATTTAATTCAAAAATTATATAATCGCTTTGGTCACATTAATTCATTCACCAATTAATTAATCTCTATATTAAATTAAAAAATTAAATAATCACATTACTCATATTTATAAATTCACTAATTAATTAAAGATATTATTATATTAAATAAATAAATAATAAAATTACACATATAAATTAATTGGTTGATTAATTAATCCCATTATCTAATTCAGTAATTATATAATCATATTACACATATTTAATTAATTCATCAATTAATTAATGTATTTATTTAATTCAAAAATTAAATAAACACTTTAATCATATTAATTAATTCAATAATTAATTATTCTGATTAATTAAATCAATAATTAAATGATCACATTAATCACATTAATCAATTAATCAATTAATTATTCCCATTATTTAATTAAACAGTTAAATAATCACATTACTCGCATTAATTAATTCATCAATCAATTAAAAAATTTATTTAATTCAAAAATTAAATGATCACATTTAATTACTTTAATTAATTCATAAAATAATTAATCCCTTTATTCTCATCAATTAATTCAATAATTAATTAATCATAAGTATTCGATTAATTAATCCAACAATTAATTATTCCATCTCACTAAATTCAATATACCCAATAAATTCATCAATTAATTGTTCAATCACAATCAATTAAATATTCTTAACAATCCCTAATAATTAGTTATACAATTAATTTTCCTTATTCAACTTCCTCATTTTAACGATAATTAATTTGTCAATTAATTATTCAATTTCAACAATCACTATCTCACCATAATTAATTCAATAATTACTTATCCAAAATCCAAATCTCATGATCTTAACCATTCCCATTAAATATTTCTATAGTTAATTAATCAATATCAACAATATTACTAACTCCATAATTAATTCAATAATTAGTTATTGAATCTCTATATTTTGAATATCAGTAATTTGAAAATTTCCCTTTATTAATTAATTATCAAAATTAATTATTTTGATCAAGAATACAAATTCTAAACCTACTATTGAAATTATACAGTTACATAAACATAGTTTTGATTAAGAAAATTCGATTTGAATTATAAACCACATACCTCCAGAATGATGATGAAGAGCACTCGCCAATGGGGAACCACAATTTCATCAGAATAATGATGTAGAATGGGACCTTGATTCAATTCCTAGATCCAAGAGTTAAATGAATCAACATCTAAAAAACCTAGATATAAATCTCTATCCAATAGTGGATAAAAATAACTCTTTCATCCAAGAAGAGGAGTGGAAGAGGTAGAGAGATATCAACGGGAAGAACCACTTACCCCTAGACGTGCAGATCTTTAGAACGTTGTTTGATTCACCAAGAATGGTGGTTGAGAGGGAATGGAAACTACCTAGGAGCCTAAAAATGTGAAATAATGGTTTTGGTTGAGTTAGGGTTAAATAAGTGTTAAAATTAGAGGCTTAGGAAATTAAAATATAAATTTCGGTTTCATTAAAATCTCAAGCATAGTTTTCTCGGCCATTTCACAGGGTTTCCCCTAACTGTGTGCCTTAAAAATGCACAATATATAGTGGTCCACAGTTCCTCATAAGATGGTACACGATTTGAAAAACTATTCACGACCTTTACAAAACCCACTATCACTAGGGTGAATGTTCTGCCGGACTGGGCGTATGGTTTTGGGAAACTGTGTACCAACCGTGCACAACCCCTATTTCTTAAAATTTTAAAAAAATTCACCCAAAACCCCCTAATAAATACCAAAAACAAAAATTAATCACAATGAGGGAAAGAGTACCTTTAAAAGGACCTGATAAATTTCTAAAAAAGTCAGAATCTTTTAATGTATCCACCTTATAACAACTCATCATTAAGAAACACACCCATACATATCTAAGATTCTGAGTCCAAAAGTTCCAGCCAATAAACTCGCATATCAGCCACTCTTTCCAATGTTTCCAGTTAAACCCATTTATGTTTCCACAAAAAATGAAATATCAACACTATTTTTCTCCAATTAATTTTCTCACTGTGATCCAACACCCGAATATGATGCTCATCAATGAACACATTGATCTCAAAATCAAATTCCACAACATACATGATGTGTTTCCAAGTCATTGTTCCCCAAAAATTAAAGAACACCATAAAAAAAATTTAAATTTACTTTCCATCAAAATCCTCTTTGTAAAGATGTACATCCACCACCTCTAAGGCTCACCTGGCCATTCTACAAAGAATTTAAACATTATTCTTATTTGTTTTTCATTTACAAAAAGTCAATGGTGTACCTCCCACCATCCATATCTACATATAAATCATCATAAGAATCACTTCCAAGAGGCCCCATAACCACCTAAAACATATTAAGGTAGCTAGGCGTAAATATTGATCTTTATCATCACACATAGGATGATGTAAAGGCTGGGTAAATTATCATCACTAATTAAAACTATGTTAAGAAATAATTGCTAAATAACACCGCAATCCCCATTCCCCGATGTTACCTCCAACTATCGAAGCACATTAACCTATCAAATTTCTCAGGCTTCCCTTCCTGCCAAAATCTCACCACACTGATCCAATACTAGTTAGTCACTTATAAAACCATACACTAAGTTCTCAGTGTATGGAAATTTCACTACCCAAACCACCCTAATCAAGTGCCTAAAAGGAAACACAAAGGATTCTCATTTTAGAAAATTAACATAGGTAATAAGGGTATTTACACGATACCATAACAAGTTTTTCCCCTTCTTTCCTGACACACGATCAAAACTGATGTACTATCTTTACCCTTATCCTTATTATATATTGGTCATGGTTAACAATGATAAAACTCGTTTTCACTAATAATGTTTCTCACTAAACTCCCATTTATTATTATCTTTTATAATTATTCAATCTATAATTTTATATAGGCACCATTTTTTATTTAACTAAAAAAGAAATAAAAATTAGTTCTAGTTCAACATCTTACCCAAAACCCTATTTTTGTGTGTGCATATTATAATGAATTTCACAACAATCATGAGTGTGTATACTGATGCATGAAAATTGAACCCTCATACCATACCAAGACATGAGTCAAATCTCAATAAACCATAAAAATAATATCACATCACACCACATGTGAATCAGCAAAGGTGAAATAATATTCAAATGTAGTAGTAGACATCAATAACAACAATTCCATCGTGGTTGCATGGGTTATCTATCGTACATGGGTTAGCCACTCCTAGACATGAGCTCATAACCAGGGAATAACTCTTCATAGTCACATATCTACCTTTACCATTTATAAATAAAAAAGAAAAAAGAAATGTAACCACCTCTGATATGACTTTGTTACATCCCGACTTGGGTTCCACTCATTGGTTCCCCAAGACGGACCACCACATGACCTCAAGCACACCTCCCCGTATGTCATAGGCTAACAACTAGTAAAGAGGGTGTAATATCTGTCATTTGGTGACTAAACACTCTTTTTTTATAGATGTAATAAACTATTGGAAAAATAAGAATCAATAACTGAATATCATATGAAAAAATTGAACAATACCAAGATCACAATATGACTAACATATGAGATATAATATAAAATATAAAAATTTAATATTTCATGTTAATGTTCATTACAAGTGTAAAATGCAACTCTAATATAACAACATTGAAAGCTACCAATTGAATCACAAACCATATATCATTCCCTCATCATGGTAGCATCCCAAATTTCCATCTAACACATGGGATTTTACATTAACATGTCTTGTAATCATGTAGCTTATACAGGTACCAATCAGGAAACTTGAGTAGGGTGTGAGTACAACTCAGTAGTCCACCACCAACATCATCTAAAACAAATTCAATAAATAATAGGAGATGAAGTTGTATAAAGAATAAAATAAAAGAAATAATGTACACAGTTCACATTTATTCAATTACTCTTTATTTAACCACATATCACCCTAGTACCCAAGGACACCAGGACAATATCATTGTACACACCATGAAATGTGTTCCAAGCACTCTTCTGCAAAAATTTAATAACTATGATCAAAATGTTCACAGTCTGACTCAAAAAATTTCATTGGGTCAGTGATGGTAGTGAAGGAACATGCATGAAGTGCTGGGACTACAATTCGATAGTGATTTCAAGGAGGGGTGCGAGGGTGTTGCCCCCAATGTATAGAGAAATAAATTTTACGATGTCCCTAAAGCGACACCCAAGGCACCTTCATGAAAATACTTTCATGCCACCATGTTGGAGATAAATGAAGCAATTATTTTGGCAAGTCCTCAAAGTGCCACCCCAGTTTGGCCAAATCATCGATGGTGTGCAATCTACTTGTGCACCACAATTATGGTGCACAACATACTTGCGCTCCCAATTCTGGTGTGCTACCCACTTGCGCTCCTCACCACCATTTCTCCCAAGGTCTCTTATTTTCATATAAATAGACCCCTGGGTCCTTCATTTGTATAGATGGATTTCCTAGAATCCAAATTTCTTCTCTGGTCACCCTAGTGATTCACCCATTTCTTCTGATACTTTCAAGGTAGTTCTTTAACACCTATATAAGAGGACTTGGAGGAGTATCATTGGACATAAATCTTTTTTTAGATTTTGAAATTGATAAAACTTTCACACCTAAGGAACCCAACCTACCTAAATCAGAAACAATTGCCCGCCACCTTTTCCTATCAAAGTAACTTGAGTGCCCCAATTCTAGGAATACCTTTGAATACTCTTGATTTCTTGAGTTAGGTCTCATCCAAGTATTAACATCTAGGTTGTTCATTACATAAGTGAACATTAGGTCACCCAATCCTACATGCGTGCCCAAACTTGTGCACTAATATTTACTTGGGAGCCCTCCATTGATTCACCTATTTTCTTCAGTCCACAATCCATCAATCATTCTTAAAATAAATTCATTTCAAGGATTCTTCTTCATTGGAACCCTTTTATAAAAGTGATTATTTTTAAAATTACACCAAAACCTTCTGATATATAAAACCTTTGGGAAAGGAAAATTAGTGTTTCTCCAAGTTGGGATTCTATACCTACTGAAACATGGACCTACATCCCATGAAAAATATTGGGATGTTCTTGTTTTCAAGGATTAGTGTTTGGGTTTGGACCTCCCCTTCTCGTCTCTGATACCTGGAACCTCAAGTCTCTGGTAGGGAAGGTTTGTTTTACACCTAATTTTCCATTTTAACAATGGATAAGTATACCTCCAATGCTAGGACCAATTCGAGGGAATCCATCCTGCTGTAAGCACCTAACCTTTCAAGTATGTGGTTGAAGTCTTTCTCCTCTCAACTTCCTTTACCTTCACTTATTCCTTATATTAGACCCTTGTCCAATGTAATGTGAATAGTGGGAAGGCTCGTCGCCTTTTCCATCTTCCTCAGTCACATCACCCTCTTCTATCATTGACATCATAGGCGTGTCCCCTTCCACCAGTAGTGGAGGAAAAGTGTGGGTGTATTTGTTGAATCATTAACATCCTCTTTTTTCTCACATCGAGCATGACTCTAATGGGATTCTAGATTCATGATGATTACAAGATTTTCAAAAATAGTCACAATAAATAAACTACGAGAACTCTCATTCCGACCATATATGGGATATGTAGTAGGCCTTAATCAGGGCCTGAGATCACTAGATAACGTCTTCAGGATTCCAAACATAATTACCTTACCTCCTTAGGAATAATTCACATATTATACCCCCCAAATCACCAAGGCATCATTTTCAGGAAGTAATCCCAAACTCATTTCTATCAAAATATTATACTCTCCTATGAGTCTCATCAAATTAAATGGGATTTGAATCCCATCAAAATGGGATACATAGAAAGCCTCTCTACGGTTCAAAACCAACCCTCTCAATCAACCCTATTCTACTTGGGACATATTCCCAACAGGTTGTAATCTTACTTGGAAACCCATTTTCTTTCCATGTTCCTTGGGATACTTACATATATATCTAACACTAAACCATGACTAAGCACATTTTGTGTATATGTTATTTACACATGACATTAAACATTACAGTTAAATCCTTATCAAATGACCTTAAAAGTTATGATGTGTCCCATTAAGTAGAATCAAACTATGAAGGTTCAGATTCCCTTCATAATGATACAGAGGAAACACATTTTATGGGTATGATCCCAATATCAAAACAAAACTCCATCTCCTTGGGAGATAATAAATTCTAGAGTTCCCCAATGAGTGACTTAAAAACTAGTATCATCAAAAATATTCTTAAAATAATATCTAAATAGTATATGCGAGGATACCATTGCTGGAGAACCTTGATTACATATGGATGTCTCCATTGATGAAGAATCTCTAATAAAAATAGATGATTTTAAATTTCACACATTCTATTAATTGATTGAAAATTCCAATATAAACCTATGTTATACACGGTGAATTAATAAGGATTCATGAAAATATCTCAAATATATAATTAGAGACCCGGAGTAGAAAATAATTCCTCCAAAAGGGTGTGATGAGTGCAAGCTCCCATCTTCTCCACCAATGGGTGTTCTTATGTATCAAATGTTCAAACTTAATGTACACCTTCCATGGGAAACCAGGTCCATTTTGGAAAAAAACTATTGTATTTTTCTAGTTCCATGAATAAATCCAATGGGAACCACCAGGATGTAATGATTATTAAACTAGAATAGATGTTCCGAGGAACTATGAAACAAAAATGATGAACCCAACATGAATCCATAACTATGTTAATAGTGTTACCCACATGTCAGGCCCCTCTCAATTGATGATGGAAGGCTAGTAAAAGTAATCAATCACACATGTATCTATCTAAAATAAGTTACTTTAATGGAGTTTATTGCTGTTTTCATGTTTTTTCATGAACTCCATCCACTCTAAATGGCTTCCTTTGTGTTTGCACCTATGAATGCCCCAACCGCTGCTCAAGATAGATCCCCATCCGCTCGAAGGACTTCATCACCAACACAACATCTTAAATGCTGGGTTTCCAATGTACTGGTAAGGGAATACCATCATCATGGTGCTATCCCAACCTTGGAGGCTCCCTGATAAGCTATCCAGGTAAATAACAACCATCGATCATCTGACTAGTGATGACCGATTGTCATGAAGCAGATTATGCCAACCACTGTCTTCATCTGTTTCAGGTATTTATCCCTAGAACACAATAAACAGTCCCTACCTTACTCTATAGAGGTGGATCAAGAGGTCACTTAGGGCCTCGATTCAAAGATACAAGGGTCCATCTTGAGGACTCCCACCAACAATCGCTGCCAGCATAATCATGCGGCAGTGAACCCCCGAAATGATGGGGGTTTTGTCATCGGTTGTTCGGCCTAGGTCCCTCAAACCTGGGCAAGAAAGATAAACCACCATGGAAAAATTCTAGGAAACATGGACATGGTTCTTACATTTTTTGTCACGACCCGTCCTCGGAGACCATGCCGTGACTATCCCAAGCCTTCCTTTCATAGGCCAGGGGCTGGAAACTAGCACCAAAAGTGAATAACTCAGTATCTGGGAAGACATTGACTTTATAAAACATAAAAAAATCAAACTAGAGTACAAGTAGAAGTAATACACTAAGTACAAAAGAAAGTGTTTGTAGCGCCCCGACCCCAGCTACCCAGAGTCGGTGTATTACTTCGTAACATTGTCATGATCACAAAAGATCAAGTCTCGAAAGACCGATTAGTTTAGTAGACTTGGAAACACTAGATACATTCATAAGCCTTGAATTACATCATAAAGTGAAAAACTAATAACAAAGTCTTCATAGTCCACACTCATATCCTCTTCTAACTATCCCTACAGGTCATTCATAAAATACTTCTTCACATCCTGGAAAATATTAAAACATTGAATGGGGTGAGCTCAGATGCTCAGTAAGGATAACAATATAGCGGAAGCTTTCATAAACAAACATTAACATTTAAGGCAATGTATAACTAAAACAAAATCCTTTTAAACTTGAACTTTATCATAATATGGCAAAAGTAAAATGAAATAATGCCATTTACTTACTCACATGGATATTCTACTGGTCGAATATTCACATGAAATATCAATAACCACTTTCATAATGATGGAATGCATAATGCTAGACTATCATAACCACGTAGCCAAGGCCTCGTGCATAGACCACATATAATATTTTGTCAAGGCCTCGTGCCAAGACACTAGTTTGTCTCATGAGACCTGCCGATGCATCGAGGAGCTATAGCGGGTTCCACCCGTCACTTATTAAGTCCAATTCATTCCTCATATTAATAGGTTTAAACATATCATAAACCATAACATAATCGTATCACATAAAACATGCATAAAGTAAACATAACATTTCCACATTTCAATCACAAGATATCAATACAACACATTGATATAATAGAAACACTTTCAAAACCATTTTCAAAACCAAAATAAAAGAAAGTTAAAACATTGTATTTATTTTTCATTAAAACAAATTTATGGCTTGTAGAGGAAGCCGAAACTCAAATAATGGTCACGGCGGTGGATAAGTCGTTGTCGCCGCATATGTACGGAAAGAAAAACATTCCCTTTTTGTTGTTTAGTAAAACACTTCGTATAAAAAATATTCCTTTTGAATAAATGTAAAATTCAAAGGGGTTTATACACCGTATAAAAGAAAGTTGTGTATAAAACCAAATATGCCTCAATGAAAGGAGATTGAGATGAAGTCCTTTAAAAGATAATTTTTAAAATAACATAGATCTATTATGTGTATTCACTATAAGCACACATAAGGAAAGTACACATAAAAGATAGGACAAAATAATATCATGACGTAATTTGAAAGTAGGAGGTTAACCCAAAGAATGGAAATTGGGTTAAGAAGTTCCCTTACCTTGCGTCCTGTCTTGACTCGACCGTTATTTAACCTCCTGAATAATAAACTAGAGTTAATTTATAATTGCTTAAGAACCTTTTTCAAGTTTTTTATTCCTTTTATATCACTTATTACCATGTTATGAACATTATGTAATTATTTAAGTTAATAATGGTCGTTTTGTCGATCCTTGGTACTTGAGTCAAAAATAAACTTCTTATAATTACAAGTTATTCATGTGGTGAAATATCCATTATATCCATAATTATATTCATGATTTAGATATCATATAAATCATATATATCCAGTATATACATTCATTTATAATATTACATAACATTTAGAGGTAAGAAATGAAGTGCACCGTTCATGGAGACGCTAAGCCGTACGTACGCATGAACGCTACTTTCATTTCTATTTCGTATTTAATGGAATGAAGTTATAATTATATAAAGGTATAATATAATTCCAGTATAATATAATGTATAATACCATTTACTCCATCCTTTATACATCCCACATATCAAATTAATGATTCAAATCACTTTGAGGGGGCGGTAGTCCGCACTTCGTAAAATGAAATTATCGCATTTACCCATAATGGAAATCATAAAGTATGCCATAAATGAAAAATAAATAACCTGAAGTAAAACATAAAAATATTATATATCATATATAAATATAGTGACATCTTAATTTCCACCTTTTAAGGTTTTATATGAGTGTTAAACAATCATCGTTTTGTGAGGCAGAAATTCGCCATCCACAGAAACAGTATGTTCTTTAACCATTAGATGTAGGTGTGTGTAAGTGTAGCTCGAATAATTCTTATAAGAAAATCCTAGTATATTGAGGATACTGGTGTTGTTACAAAATAAATGAATAAAAAGAGTTTAGGGGGTTGGATAAGCAAATTAAAACAAAATAACATAAGAGAACACATTACCTTAAAATCGGGTAACTCTTTTTTGATTTGAGCCAAAGGCTTCCTTGGGAATAATTCTGCCCAAAGTGAGGCTTCTAGGAGTAATAGAGGGATGTTGGGAGAGTATTTGGGCAGATTTTGGCCGAGTCAAATGGCTTGAAAGTGTGAGTAAGGTGGGAGTCGTGGGGGCCTTTTATAAGTGGAGAGGAGGGGTACTTTTGGAAAGTAATGAAATGTTATTTTATTATACAATTCTTTTCAGATTCTAAAGGTCCCACACTTCTATAATTCGAGGATAAGGTGATAAGGGTTCTAAATATACTCATCCAATAGGTTTTTGACAAGTGTAATCCTTGGATTTTACATTATCTTTTCATTTTATTTAAATCGTTAATTAATGAGGTAATCGCTGCATCATCATGGTGTCTTAAATAATTTAATTTATTTAATGTCTAAAAATTATAAAACAAATATCATGATGTAGGAAATCGTTTTATATTTCTAATTAATATTTATAGTAAAAATATGACTTGTATAACCCCATTTAAAAATTGTTTTAGTAAAACAACTCTTGTTTGTGACCTTTTTATTTTAACATTAAATAAAAAGTTATTTATGTCCTTTTCCTACCAAAGTGGCTCCATGGGGTCCCCAAGTTGACCCATGGATTATCTTGGTAGGCCATGACACATCCAATAGTGGTTGGAAAATTGTAAAGGTCATTCCATATTTTTATAATACTATTTTTACCTTAAATTTCACTAATTACCTTTAATCGCGATTAATTAAACTTAAAAGTTACTATTCACCAAAAAATTATTTTAATCCCATTGAACCACTTTTTACTTCCTAATGACAACCATGTATGTCAAATTTTTGAAAATCAAATCACAGAAGTGGTAATGTTTCATTTAAATGAAAAATCAGTTTTTTAACTACCACTTAGTGGTTTCACTATTCATCAAAAATTGAAGTTTTTCAGAACAATGCCAAAATTTCACCCTAAGATATAATTGATATTTAGAATTCAAAAATGATGTCTATTTTACAAAATTCCAAACATATAAGTTGCATTAATTAAATTTATAATTAATTCCCGCTGTCACAACAAATAGCGTGTTTTTAAGAAACAATATATATCAAAAGATTGACAATTGTTTATGTCCAATTTCAAAGTGAAATTAATTCTAATAGACACCATTGGATAAAATGGTAAAAATATATTATAATTATACTTTAAAACCACTCAATAGTGTAATTTTTCACTATAAATTATTTTGATTAAAAATGTTTTTTTAAGTATTTTTTACTATTCATAAAAATTTGGAAGTTCTCAGAAAATTACAAAAACTTCCACATAGGCTAATTTCGACATTCCGAATCCATAAATGAAGTCCATTTTGAAATATAAAATATATATAATTTCAAAAAGTGGGTATTACTATTCATAATGTCTATTTTGATTATTCACGGTGTTTTAGAATCTCGAACTTGCGTACAATGAAAGATATTGCATTATTGAAAGAGAAGCGTATCGTGGAAGCTCAGGGTGTTACATTCTCCCCTCCTTCAATAAATTGCGTCCTCGAAATTTGAAATTTTATTTCAAAATAAAAGTTTGAAAATAGAAAATACCTTTTTGGAAAACCCACATCGAAAATAAGGTTAATAAAAATATAACTTTAAAATAAAGAAAGATATGTACAAAGGTCACCCAAGAAAGCCCATAATAGGATTCTATGAAAATATGGATATGGAAGAAAATAAACCATCAAGGTCTAATGGGGAGTTTTAGAAAACTGGATTAGCAGAAAGTTAACTATAAGAAAATCAAAAACTTGTGATTGGTTAAACGGTCATTGAATCCCCAGTTGGAAAAGTTAACCAGAAACATTTTTGTTTTAAGTTACCTTTTATAAAGTTGAAGAATTTATTTAGGAGATTTACTAAGAACGTAAGGGAATATACATACTTTTCATGTAGACTTTCATTCTTTAATAAATTTTTACCACAAACCCATCTTTCACTCTAAAAGGTAATAGAACTCGAAAATATTATATTTATCCTAATTGTAAAAGGTTCCAAATATTAACACATACCATTTAGATTAGTAAAACTTTTTTGTAATAACCAGGGACTTCCTGTAGGCTAGTGGTAGGTAATAAAGGCCTGTCGCACTATGGTTGTGGGTTCGATTTCTGCAGCTTTGTCCGACGTGACAGGTTATGCCCCACCCTGCAGTTTGTCCTTTTCCTAAAACTATAGTATTATAATATTCCAAAAATAATCCTTAGAAATGTTTTATCCTTAAACAATACAATCTAAAGATCAACTTAATCCATTCCAACCTTTATAGTTATCCAAAATACTTCTGTCCAGACTTTTTATAAAAGGTCTCTAAATTCCAAAATCAATTGTAACATCAGATTCCCAAAACAAAGTAAAGTTTATATTATTGTCACATACTTAAAATATGATTACCTTCATCACATTAAAACCTTAATGAAAAAAACAAGTACTGCAGTACAATCCTTATATATATCACATTATTCTTATAACCAGAATATAATCCTTATTTCCAAAAGCACCAATACATTAATTATTCCACTTCAACTGTAGTAACAGCATAAGATTGTCCTTGATCCCTTGGCCTTTTATGAGGTATGTTTCCCTGACGCTTAGGACATTCATTTGCATAACGCCCCATTTCCCTACAATTGTAGCATTCAACATTGATAGCCTCTTTCTTTCCCTTGCAATCACGAGCCTGGTGACCTTTTCATCCACATTTATAACAAAATCCCATTCCTTTTAGGCAAGCACCGGGGTGATTCTTCCCACAATTATCACATAATGGAAAATCCTTCTTTCCCTTTTTCCCTTTATCCGTCTCTTGTTCCACCGTTCTCTTCTTCTCTTGCTTTACTTTGTTGTCATAAGACTTAGAGAATTCCTTTTCCGTCTTTATAGCACATGAGACAATATCTTCATACGACGAGAAGGTTTGTGAGACTAATGCTCGACGGAGAAATGGTTTTAATCCATCAAATAATTGATCAATCTTACTTCTTGGGTTACATATATAATCTGCGGCATGCCTCGCTAACCTTGTAAAGTTACCCTCATACTTTGCGACATTCCCACCCTCCTTTTGTCTCAGACTCCGAAATTGCCTTTCCATATCTGCTCGATGGTCATGTGGAAAGTATTTTTCTAAGAAAATTTCCTTAAACTCCCTCCATTCCATACTTGATACTTCTTCATCTTCCTTTGTGTTTTGAATCAGCGACCACCATTGATCGGCATCTCCAGTGAGGCGGTAGACTGCCATGACAACCTTCTCTCTTTCGCTACTCCGCATGGCGTGGAATATTTTCTCTAAGGATTTTATCCACTGCTAAGCTACTAATGGATTTGTACCCCCATTAAATGTTGGTGGTTGTTTCCTCATGAAGTGGTCTAACATTGATCCTCCATGTTGCAGATCAGGGTGCTCCATACGAGTAAGGTTATTATTCATAACCTGGGTGAGTTGTCCCAGTATGGTAATAAGTTGATCAACACCAGTTGTATCTCCAGCTCCACAATAATTATCTTGAGCAGGAGGGAAATCCCTACACGGAGTGCATGCATTGATACAGTTTCCATTCCTTCCACTAGGCACCATTTCTAAACAACGTCATAAACTAGATTAGTTTATGAATCAAAATACATAATTCTATACTTGTAAAACACTTAAAACTAATTGAACTATTTATGGATATAATCCATAATCATAAAAAAAGTTTTCTTTGAGGAAGTATATACTCATAACCCTTCTTAGTGGTTTGTAATGAAAATGAGAATTATCCTAAGCATATCCCCCGAGAGTGTCGTAACCAAGAGTGCAGTAAGGCCCGTTTTCATGCACCAGTTCCCGTTCGGGTCTAGCTCAAAGCGGTGTTTTCAGGTTTTACCCCAAGGTACATCTGTGCCTGAGCCACCTCTACCTGCTCATATCCAGACAGGGATGTATTGCTCAGAAAACTCACAAAATATCTATAATACCAAAATTCTAGGAAGTTCTTCTATACTAATCCTCAAAGTCTATCTTCAGGCTATGTGCTCTAATCAGAGTTTATCTAAATCTAGCTTCCAAGGTTAGTACTAAACTACCTCTGATACCAACTGTGGCGCCCCGACCCAAGCTACCCAGAGTCTGTGCATTACTTCGTAACATTGGCATGATCACAAAAGATCAAGTCTCGAAAGACCGATTTGTTTAGTAGCCTTGGAAACACTAGATACATTCATAAGTCTTACATTACATCATAAAGTGAAAAACTAATAACAAAGTCTTCATATTCCACACTCATATCCTCTTCTGACTATCCCTGTAGGTCATTCGTAAAATAATTCTTCACATCCTGGAAAATATTAAAACATTGAATGGGGTGAGCTCAGATGCTCAGTAAGGATAACAATATAGCGGAAGCTTTCATAAACAAACATTAACATTTAAGGCAATGTATAACAAACCAAAAGCCTTTTAATCTTGATCTTTAGCATAATATGGAAAAATTAAAATGAAATAATGCCATTTACTTACTCACATGGATATTCTACTGGTCGAATATTCACATGAAATATCAATAACCACTTTCATAATGATGGAATGCATAATGCCAGACTATCATAACCACGTAGCCAAGGCCTCGTGCCAAGACCACAAATAAGATTTTGTCAAGGCCTCGTGCCAAGACACTAGTTTGTCTCATGAGACTTGCCGATGTATCGAGGAGCTATAGTGGGCTCCACCCGTCACTTATTAAGTCCAATGCATTCCTCATATGAATAGGTTTAAACATATCATAAACCATAACATAATCGTATCACATAAAACATGCATAAAGGAAACATAACATTTCCACATTTCAATCACAGGATATCAATACAACACATTGATATAATAAAAACACTTTCAAAAGCATTTTCAATACAAAAATAAAAGAAAGTTAAAACTTTGTATTTATTTTTCATTAAAAAAAAGTTATGGCTTGTAGAGGAAGCCGAAACTCAAATAATGGTCACGACGGCGGAGAAGTCATTGTCGCCGTATATGTACGGCAAGAAAAACATTACCTTTTTGTCGTTTAGTAAAACGCTTCGTATAAAAAAGATTCCTTTTGAATAAACGTAAAAGTCAAAGGGGTTTATACACCGTATAAAAGAAAGTTGTGTATAAAACCCAATATGCCTCAATGAAAGGAGATTGAGACGAAGTCTTTTAAAAAATAATTTTTAAAATAACATAGATCTATTATGTGTATTCACTATTATTACACATAAATAAAGTACAAATAAAAGATATGACAAAATAATATCATGACGTAATTTTAAAGTAGGAGATTAACCCAAAGAATGGAAATTGAGTTAAGAAGTTCCCTTACCTAGCGTCCTGTCTTGACTCGACCGTTATTTAACCTCCTGAATAATAAACTAGAGTTAATTTATAATTTCTTAAGAACATTTTTCAAGTTTTTTATTCCTTTTATATCACTTATTACCATGTTATGAACATTATGTAATTATTTAAGTTAATAACGGTCAATTTGTCGATCTTTGGTACTTGAGTCAAAAATAAACTTCTTATAATTAAAAGTTATTCATGTGGTGAAATATCCATTATATCCATAATTATATTCATGATTTAGATATCATATATATCATATATATCCAGTATATACATTCATTTAAAATATTACATAACATTTAGAGGTAAGAAATGAAATGCATCGTTCATGGAGATGGTAAGCCATATGTATGCATGAACGCTACTTTAATTTCTATTTCATATTATAATGGAATGAAGTTATAATTATATAAAGGTATAATATAATTACACTATAATATAATGTATAATACCATTTACTCCATTTTTTATACATCCCACATATGGAATTAACGATTCAAATCACTTTGAAGGGGCGGTAGTCCACACTTCCTAAAATGAAATTATCGCGTTTACCCATAATGGAAATCATAAAGTATGCCATAAATGAAAAATAAGGAACATTAAGTAAAACATAAACATATTATATATCATATATAAAAAGAGTGACATCTTAATGGCCACCTTTGAAGGTGTTATATGAGTGTTGAACAATCATCATTTCGTGAGGCAGAAATTCGCCATCCACAGAAACAATATGTTCTTTAACCATTAGATGTAGGTGTGTGTAAGTGTAGCTCGAATACTTCTTATAACAACATCCTAGTATATTTAGGATAATTGTTTGGTTACAAAATAAATGAATAAAAAGATTTTAGGGGGTTGGATAAGCAAATTAAAACAAAATAACATAAGAGAACACATTACCTTAAAATCGGGTAACTCTTTTTTGATTTGAGCCAAAGGCTTCCTTGGGAAGAATTATGACCAAATGGAGGCTTATAGGAGTAATAGAGGGAAGTTGGGAGAGTATTTGGGAAGAGTTTGGCTGAGCTAAATGGCTTGAAGGTGTGAGTAATGTGGGAGTGGTGGGGGCCTTTTATAAGTGGAGAGGAGGGGTACTTTTGGAAAGTAATGAAATATTATTTTATTATACAATTCTTTTCGGATTATAAAGGTCCCACACTTGTATACATCTAGGATAAGGTGATAAGAGTTAGAAATATAATCATCCAATAGGTTTTTGACAAGTTTATACCTTGGATTTTACATTATCTTTTCATTTTATTTAAATCATTAATTAATGAGGTAATCGCTGCATCATCATGGTGTCATAAATAATTTAACTTATTTAATGTCTAAAAATTATAAAAAAAAATATCATGATGTAGGAAATCGTTTTAGATTTCTAATTAATATTTATAGTCAAAATTATTACTTATATAACCCCATTAAAAAATTGTTTTAGTAAAACAACTCTTGTTTGTGACCTTTTTATTTTAACATTAAATAAAAAGTTATTTATGTCCTTTTCCTACCAAAGTGGCTCCATGGGGTCCCCAAGTTGACCCATGGATTGTCTTGGTCGGCCATGACACATCCAATAGTGGTTGGAAAAGTGTAAAGGTCATTACATATTTTTATAATACTATTTTTATGTTAAAGTTCACTAATTACCTTTAATCGCGATTAATTAAACTTAAAAGTTACTATTTACCAAAAAAGTGTTTTAATCTAATTGAACCAAATTTTACTTCCTAATGACAACCATTTATGTGGGATTTTTGAAAATCAAATCACAGAAGTGGTAATGTTTCATTTAAATGAAAAAGCAGTTTTTTAACTACCACTTAGTGGTTTCACTATTCATCAAAAATTGAAGTTTTTCAGAACAATGCCAAAATTTCACCCAAAGCTATAATTGATATTCCGAATTCAAAAATGATGTCTATTTTACAAAATTCCAAACATATAAGTTTTATTAATTAATTTTATAATTAATTCCCGCTGTCACAACAAATAGCGTGTTTTTAAGAAACAATATTTATCAAAAGATCGACAATTGTTTATGTCCAATTTCAAAGTGAAATTAATTCTAATAAACACCATTGGATAAAATGGTAAAAATATATTCTAATTATACTTTAAAACCACTCAATAGTATAATTTATCACTATAAATTATTTTGATTAAAAAATTTGTTTTAAGTATTTTTCACTATTCATAAAAATTGGGAAGTTCTTAGAAAATTACAAAAAATTCAAAATAGGATAATTTAGACATTATGAATCCAAAAATGAAGTCCATTTTGAAATATAAAATATATATTATTTCAAAAAGTGTTTATTACTATTCATAATGTCTATTTTGATTAGTCGCAGTGTGTTAGAATCTCGAACTTGCGTACAATGAAAGCTATTGCATTATTGAAAGAGAAGCGTATCGTGGAAGCTCGGGGTGTTATAGTGCTAAAAAGTAAATGGGAAAGAATACAAACCAAACTAAGAAGTACAACTACAGTTGAACAAAATACAACAAAAAAGACAAATAGCTGTAAGATAGAAGTAGCTCATAGGGCGTCCGCCTCAGATCCTACCTGAAGGGTAGGTATAGATAGTCTTCTCAATTCTCTTGCTCACCAATCTCCTCCGAGTACCGTCTCATTGTGAAGTCCACCTCTGGGTACTGACTCGTCGTGAGGTCCACCTCCAGGTTTTGAATCGTCCTGAGGTCCACCTCTGGGTACCTTCTAGTCCTCATAAACTCGATCCTAGTCAGTGCTGTCCATCTTCTGCATCCAATACAACGAGGTGCGGGAATATCCCGTGTAAGGGTGAGTATACGATACTCATTAGGGACCCCAAGACCCTCAAGGTCTCACTAAATCCAACAAGGATAATCAAAAAGAAAGTTCTCAATAGATAACCCTTACTTAGGTATAAGACCATACTTATACCTAAGTTATCAAGTAACCCATCTCAGCCATGAGATATCACACAGATATGAAGTCGACAAATAACCACTACATAGGTATATGCCCATACACATACTTAAGTTATCAAGTAACCCATCTCAATCATGAGGAAAACACAAAGGTCATTGAATCAGCTCAAACTTGGATTTTCATTAATGATATCGAAACTGAAACTGCTGAAGAGATCCCTCTCTATCGAGTACACTAATTCTGTCACAAATCTGAGGCACTACTCACTAACCTAAGACTGTTGAGGTACTCCTCCTGTCGAGTACCGCGGGTCAGCCACCCAAACACAGTAGTGCTCCCCACCTGGGGTTGCCACCCAAACATAGTAGTGAACCCCCCTAATAGCCTGCATAGGTACTCCTTCTGTCAAAAACCGTGGGTCTGACACCCAAACATAGTAGTGCTCCCCACCGTGGGACCGGGACCCAAACACAGTAGTGCTCCCCACTGGACTATACAAGTCACTCCGACTCGAATCGTACAAGCAGTCATCAGGTCTCAGCCAGCTACATGGTCTCCGTACTCCGTACGCTCATCTCCAGGAGGGTCCGATCCATGATCTACTGGTTGATACTCCAAGTGTCACAAAGTCCCACAAGTAAGTATCTCAAAGGACCACCTCCTCATAGGGGTCTCAACGCAACAGACAACGCGTCAATCAGATGCCCGGTCTGTGAGTTATTAGCCTTTTGTCCTGGGGGCCCGGTTGGTTTTGTGTACGAACCAACCCGGCCGTATCTCAACTGTACCCCAAACTCTCATAGGGTATACTCATAGGGACCTTTTTTCAATGTGATTACCAACGCCACTGACGGTTCTCCAAATGGTCGTTCGGTCTGAAAGTTATCATCTTTTCCGTTCCAGGGGCCCGGTTGGATTTCGGGTACAATCCAACCCGGCCATACTCCAACTAAATCCAAACATCAGGTGAAGTATACCAAAATATCCATCTTACAAAAAGGAATCCAACAAAGTCGACAGCACATTAATCGGCTGTCCGGTACTCAAGTTATAACTGTTTCCGCTATGAGGGCCCGGTTGGTTTCGGGTTCGAACCAACCCAGTCATACACAAACTTCGCCGAAACATTGAGTGTAATACACCAAAATGACCATCTCGATCCAAGGATCCCAACAAAACTAATGGTGCATAGATCGGAGGTCCGCAACCCATGTTATGGGCGTTTAAACAGATATGTCCAGAACAAGGGGGTTCGGGCCCAGTCCGACCCGGCCCGATACCCCCTGGGTCGGCCCGAACCGGGTCGACCCGACCTGAGTCTGGGTCGGGCCCAGTTGGGCGTGGCCTGGCCCGGCCGGTGCGGCCCGGCCCGGCCGGCGCGGCCCAACCCGGTGCTGGGGGCCCGGCCCGGCGCTGGCGGTCCGGCCCAGTGCGGGCGGCTCGGCGCTGGCCGAGCGGGGTGCAAAGGGGGGCGCCGCTTCTTGTGCTGGCCAGGGGTTTCAACCCCCGGCTTTTTTCGAACGGCCGGCCATTAAGGCCGGCCTTGTGTAACTATGAGACCCGCGGGGGTCCTACATCCAGGTGGCGTTGGCGGCCTGCTGAGCCCGACCGGCTTCTGTTGAACCGCCACAACCTAAGGCTGTGACTCCCGTCCGACCGGCATGGCGCGAAGGCACCATTCCCCTCCGCTGTGGCCTGCTCTTGGCCACGACCTCCTTCAGCCTCACCGGGGTGGTGCCACATCACAGCGCACCTCCACCGCTGCCCGCTCCGGCCGCGGTCCCTTTTCGTTCCCTCGCGGAGCTACGGCACCGCGTCGCCTTTGCCGCAATTTCAACAAGGATCAACAAATTTAAGGGGAGGAGGGCGGCCATGTTTGTGCGGTCCGATATCCTCCCATTATGTAGATAACAAGCGGCCAAATTATTTAACAAAGAACATTAAAATAATCATGAATGTAAAATTAACCCCTACCTCGACACAAGTTGACGAACGATGATCGTCGCGGGTAATAGCGTTGCGGGGTGAAGCTCCGTATACGTCGACGGAGAATGTACGAGGAGGAAGCGACGTCTCCCTTCCTTTGTCATGGAGAGAATATTGTATGGCAATTTCGATGGTGAGTTTTTGCGTCGGTGCCTCCTCCATGGTCATGGAGGAAGAAGATGGCGGAAGAAACCGAGTCACGGAGTCGATTCTCTCCCTCGGAGAAAAAGCGTTCTTCATTGAAGTGGGGACGTTCTTCACCAAATAAGATGAAGTTCTTCCAAGGGACAAGAGCTCTCCCTGACCCAATATCCTCACAAAACTAGCCAACCTAATAAAATGAGGCCTCCCCCTTATTTTATTGTGTTTTCCATGCCTTTTCAAAAACTCAAATTTCAAAAACTAAACCATTTAATTAAATGAGCTTGAGTTGTCAAATTAAATGGGGTGTTAAGTTGGCAAGATTGATGAGGGTGAGAGGGAGGTGTTACTCACATAAAGGGGAGAGTTATGGAGTTTAAGGAATGTGAAGGGGTTGGGCTCGTGTGGGTCCCACCTCACCTTTATCCTCTCAAGGGTTGTTAGTAACCAGTGGGTCCCACCCCAACTCCCACACATAGGGTTAAACCACTTAGAATAAGGAAATAAAATTGTAACATAATTTTATTTTACATTACATTTAATCCACAAATTTAAACAACTCCTCCTGAGCAAATGCATCTCCGGGAAAGGTCCTCTTAAAAAAATACCACCGCTGCGGTTTCATCGGTGCCCTTGGATTTTAATTCCGAGCACCGATTCAAAATATAGATAAACCCGCTCGTTCGTTTACTGAACGTACCTGAGCTAAACTTCATAAATTGATTCCGGGCACACCGGGCCTCGGAATCAGGTGCCGTCTGAAACTGCGCACTCGAAAAATTCCAAAGAAATTAAGAAAAAATATTTCTTAAAATTTCTGGGTATTTACATTACTCCCACCTCAGGGCTTTACGTCCTCATAAAGCTACAACACAAAACTAGGGAAACTAAAAAAGATATTGAGCACACATTTGAGCCTCATGCTCCCATGTACTCTTAGGAGGTTCCCGTGTCACCAACGAAAGCGCACAAGAGAAATCGACCATCCCCATAGGACCCGCTCTTGTCGATCCTCAACCTCAAATGGACCCCTGTGAAGTCACCCTGTCATCGATATCCAGCTCTCCGTGGTCAAAGATGACGGATAGGTCGTGCACCCATCTCATCAGTTGAGATACGTGGATGACGTTGTGCACCCTGTGCATCTGAGGTGGAATGGCTAGGAGGTAAGCCACCTTGCCTACTTTTTGGTGACCTGGATGGTTCATTGAACCTTGGAGATTACTTGCTGCCTCGGCCACATCTCCGTAGACCCCGTTTAGGTGAGACCCGTATAAGGACATGGTCACCATCCTCGAAGTCTAGAGGAATCCATTTCCTTAAAAGAACTAAAACTCAAAAATCCTACTACCATGAGGGTAAGGTTGACCGATTCAAGAGTGATTGACCGCACCCTCCTGTGCATGAGTTTATCCTGTGCTGCTTGGGGTTTCCTTTTCAACGACCTAGGAAAACCCATCCCAACATTGTAGATAATACACAACCTTTTTGCTTAATACATTCAATCTAGGTATGAACTATGAATCCAATCCATTCCAAGACCAACTTTTTAAGGCGTCGATGCTGCCATGAAGAGATTCCAACCGAAACTCTCACCTCAAAGGTCAGATCACACTGTTTTAACCGGGACCTCTCAGTATCAACCAAACAAAAGGACAGGAAAGTAAGTTTCATAATGATATGTGTCTTTAATTATTGAATCTCATAGTACAAAGACACAAATGAAACAACAACATGGAACTGGAAGTACCAAGAACAAAAGGAATCCACAAGTTCCACTCCTGTCCACTTGCTTCTGGAGCTCCACTGCCTTGTCCACCGATCGGCTGTTGCTCAAGCACCCACAACTGCTTCTATCTCAGTGGCTCCTCCAATGCCTGTGGATCAACTGTGCAGGGATTTGGACAGTCACGTGCCATGTGACCTTTCCTGCCGCAGGAGAAACATTGTCCGTTTCTGGCACGCTTGGCTCGGACTCCACCCGGAGTGCCTCTCACTACCGATCCTATAACCTGAGGTCGCCCACCAGTTGGTCTGGTCATCTTGGACCTCTGCATCATCTGTCTACTACCTACAGATGACTCGACTAATGATGGAAAATCCTACGGCAAAGGCAGCAGCTCCTGAGCATGCTCGGTGTGTAGAGTCACTGGTATAAACTCCACCATGAATAAGGTCTCAAAGTCTTCCCAGGTGAAGGTCATCTCATCAAAAAACATGAACATCTGGCCCCACCAACTCTCAGATGCTCCCTGGAAGAGGCTAACAGCTAGGTACACCATCAAGTCTGCAGGTGTCCCAGCTGTGTGGAATGTTCAAGCTACAAACTCCAGCCAGTGTCCAGCCATCTGAAAATATGACTCGCCTCGAAACCTCAGATGCCTCTGACACTGGAACTCGTGCATTGCGCTCAAGCGGTGTGCACTCTCTGCTGGTGTCTCCACTGGTGGAGGGCCATCTACTGAGGCCTCGCTGCTCGATGGGCTATCATCGCGCTCCCCACTTAGTGCCCATGCTGTCTGATTAGGTGAAGTCATCCTGAAAGAAATAGTCACGACACGGTCAAACGATTATACCTTGTGAGATGACCTGGTTTGAGCTAATTTTAAAGAAACTTTTGAAAACACACATGCAATCAGTGTATTCGTACACTTAGTCTGAAATCAGTAGTCAAGGTCCTGGTGTATGGATACGTCGGCTGCCCACACCAACACTGGGCTCCCTGAACTGAAGACCACACTTAGTACCCTTAACACTATTTCTTCACAGATAAAAAATATCAGAGTCCTAAGTTCTTTGGTAGAACCGAATCCTCTGATACCAATTTGTCACGACCCGTCCTCGGGGCCCGAGCTGTGACTACCCTAAGCCCGTCTTCGATAGGCCATGGGATGGCGACTAGCACCAAAGGCGAATAAATCGGTATCTGGGAAGACATTGCCTTTATAAAACATAAACACATCCAACCAGAGTACAAGCGGAAGTAATACACTAAGTACAAAAGAAAGTGCTGAAAAGTAAATGGGCCAGAATAGAAACCCAACTGAGAAGTAAAACTACAACTTAACAAAATACAAAAGAAAAGACAAATAGCTGGAAGATAGAAGCAGCTTCTGGGGCTTCCACCTCAGATCCTACCTGAAGGGTAGGTACAGATAGTCTTCTCAACACTCTCACCCGCCAACATCCTCCGAGTACCGTATCCTCGTGAAGTCCACCACCGGGTACTGACTCGTCGTGAGTTCCACCTCCAGGTACTGACTCGTCGTGAGGTCCACCTCCGGGTACCGTCCAGTCCTCGTACACTTGATCTCATTCAGCGCTGTCCGTCTTCAGCATCCAACACAATGAGGTGCGGGAATAGCCCATGAAGGGGTGAGTATACAATACTCAGTAGGGACCCCGAGACCCTCATGGTCCCACTAAATCCAACAAGGATAATCACAAATAAAGTTCTCAACAGATAACCCTTACTTAGGTATAAGCCCATACTTATACCTATGTTATCAAGTAACCCATATCTGCCATGAGATATCACACAGATATGAAGTCTAAAGATAACCACTACTTAGGTATATGCTCATAAATATACGTAAGTTATCAAGTAACCCATCACAATCATGAGAAAAACACAAAGGTCATTGACTTAGCTCAAACCGGGATTTCCATTAATGATATCGAAACCGAAAATGCTGAAGAGCTCCCTCTCTATCGAGTACACTGATCCTGTCATGACTCTGAGGTGCTTCTCACTAACCTAATACTACTGAGGTACTCCTCCAGTCGAGTACTGCGGGTCAGCCATCCAAACACTGTAGTGCTCCCCATTGGGGTCTGCCACCCCAACACAGTAGTGCACCACCCCTAATAGCCTGCAGAGGTACTTCTTCTGTCGAGTACCGCGGGTCTGCCACCCAAACACAGTATTTATCCCCGCCATGGGTCCGCCACCCAAACACATTAGTTCTCCCCATTAGACTATACAAGTCACTCTGACTCGAATCGGACAACCAGTCATCAGGTCTCAGCCAGCTACACGGTCTCCGTACTCTATACGCTCATCTCCTGGAGGGTCCAATCCATGAGCTACTGGTAGATACTCCAAGTATGAAAAAGTACCACGAGGAAGTATCTCAAAGGAACACCACGTCATAGGGGTCCCAACGCAACAGACGGCGCGTCAATCAGATGCCCGGTCTGTGAGTTATTATCCTTATTGTCCCGAGGGCCCGGTCAGTTTCATTTACGAACCAACCCAGCCGTATCTCAACTGTACCCCGAACTCTCATAGGGTATACTCATAGGGACCATTTCTCAACGTGATTACCAATGCCACTGACGGTTCGCCAAAGGGTCGTTCAGTCTGAAAGATATCAGATTTTCCATTCCAGGGGCCTGGTTGGATTTCGGGTACAATCCAACCCGACTGTTCTCCAACTGCATCCAAACCTCAGGTGAAGTATACCAAAAGATCCATCTTACAAAAAGGAATCCAAAAAAGTCAATGAAACGTCAATCGGACATCTGGTACTCAAGTTATAACCGTTTCCACTTCGAGGGCCCGGTTCGTTTCGGGTTCGAACCAACCCGGTCATACCCAAACTTCGCCAAAAAATCGTGTGTAATATACCGAAATGACCAGATCGATTCAAGGATCCCAAAGAAACTGACAGTGCATCGATCGAAGGTTCGTAGCCCATGTTATGAGTATTTAAACAGATTTGTCCGGAAGTAGGAGGTTCAGGCCCGGTCTGACCCGGCCCGATACCCCCTGGGTCGGCCCAAACCTGGTCGACCCGACCCAGGTCCAGGTTCGGCCCAGTTGGGAGCAGCCCATCCTAGCCAGCGCGGCTCGGCCCAGCCAGCGCGGCCCGGCCCGCCGCTGGTGGCCCGGCCTAGCACGGGCGGTCCGGCCCCACGCGGGCATCTCGGTGCTGGCCGAGCAGGGCGGCTTGGCGCTGGCCAAGCGGGGTGCAAAGGGGGGCGCCACCCCTTACGGTGGTCGGGGGTTTCAACCCCCGGCTTTTCTGGAACGGCCGGACATTAAGGTTGGCCTTGTGTAACTGCGGGACCCTGAGGGGGTCCCACCTCCAGGTGGTACTGGCGGCCGACCGAGCCTAGCCGCCTCCTGCTAAACCGCCGTGGCCTAAGGCTTCGGCTCTTGTCTGACCGGCGGGGCGTGACGGCGCTGCGCCCCTCCGCCACGGACCACAGCGGTCGTGGCCCCTTGGTGCTCCGGCGCGGCGCGACGGCGCGATGCCCCTCCGCCGTGGCCCGCTCTTGGTCACGACCTACTTCGGCCTCACCAGAGCGGCGCTACGGCGCCACGTACCTCCACCGCGGCCCGGTCCAGTTTCAGTCCCTTTTCGTTCTCGCGTGGTGCTACGGCACCGCTCCGCCTTCACCGCAATTTCAACAAGGATCAACAAATTTAAGGGGAGGAGGATCAACCATGTTTGTGTGGTCCGATATCCTCCCGTTATGTCGATTACAAGCGGAAAAATTATTTAACGAAAAATGTTAAAATAGTCATGAATGTAAAATTAACCCCTACCTAGACACAAGTTGTCGAACGATGATCATCGCGGGTAACGACATCGTGGGGTGAAGCTCCGTATATGTCGACGGAGAACGTCTGAGGATGAAGCAGTGTCTCCCTTCCTTTATCGCGGAGAGAAGATTTTATGGCGATGTCGATGGCCAATTTCCGCATTGGTGCCTCCTCGTTGGTCGTGGAGGAATAAGATGACAGAAGAAACCGAGTCGCCGAGTCGATGCTCTCTCTCGGAGAAAAAGTGTTCTTCGTTGAAGTGGGTACATTCTTCACCAAAGATGATGAAGTTATTCCAAGGGACAATAGCTCTCCCTCACCCAATATCCTCACACAACTATCCAACCTAATAAAATAAGGCCTCCCCCTAATTTTATTATGTTTTCTAGGCCTTTTCAAAAACTCAAATTCAAAAACTAAACCATTTAATTAAATGAGCTTGAGTTGTCAAATTAAATGGGGTGTTAAGTTGGGAAGATTAATGATGGTGAGAGGGAGGTGTTACACACATAAGGGGGGGGGGAGTTAGGGAGTTTAAGGAATGTGAAGGGGTAGGGCTCATGTGGGCCACACCTCACCTTTATCCTCTCAAGGGTTGTCAGTAACCAGTGGGTCCCACCCCAACTCTCACACATAGGATTAAACCACTTAGAATAAGGAAATAAAATTGTAACACAATTTTATTTCAAATTACATTTAGTCCAAAAATTTAAACAAATCCTCCGGATAAAACGCACCTCCGGGAAAAGGTCCTCTTAAGAAAATACCGCTGCTGTGGTTTCATCGGTGCCCTCAGATTTCAATTCTGAGCACCGGTTAAAAAGATAGATAAACCCGCTCGTTCATTCACTGAACGTACCCGAGCTAAACTTTGGAAATTGATTCCGGGAACACCGGGCCTCAGAATCAGGTTCCGTCTAAAACCGCGCACTCACAAAATTCTAATGAAATTAAGAAAAAATTTTCCTTGAAATTTCCTGGTCTTTACATTTTTCCCCTTCGGAGAAATCCATCAACCTAACAAGATGGAAAACAATCCCATCCTGTAAATCCAGTGGAGTACAATGAACAAGCACATACACCTATTTTAAAATTATATGCTAGTTAGTAAGCTTATGTCACTGTATTTAAGGGATTCATCCAATCAAATGTTGGGGAAACTAGTAAACAGGAAAATACACTAACTTACACTCACCAATTCTGCCAGCAGTCTTGTCTTCCACTATTGAAAGAACCTTGTCAACCATGCTTGAAGTAGAAAATATAGTAGGCACATACACCTTCCCACATGTATCAAGCCTGCCAATAATCTCATGCGAAAGAACTTATAGAGGTCAGTCAAAAAGATCTGATGGAAAACCTGGGGAAAACAAAACTAACTACCCCCATTCACAAGTACATTCAGTTTCCATTAAAATGAAAAGGAGGATAAGAGCAGGAACATAAACCTACTCTAGATACATAATGGACATATATTCCCCTTATAGTTTCTGAAGTCACCATACACATCATAGAAATGGTGAAAGAGAAGACACAAATTCCTTCCCATATTCTGGAAGCATTCCAGAATATCATAACAAAAAAGATAGAATTATGAGTGGAATAGACACATAACACTATCCCCACACCTAGGATGACACATTAGCATTCCATCTTGGAGAAGATACATACCTCGGTTCTAGTCTAGGAGGGTTATGGGCGACAAATCCAAATATCATATGGAAAAGCGGATTAGTAACATACACACTTTTCAATTGGAGGTAATCAGACCATTACAATGACCACTCAAAATAATGCACATACACTTTCCCATGATAAACACTTCTCTCAGAAAGTATCCCCAACTAAGTGTAAGAGAGCATCCGAGAAGAAGTCCTTCCAAAAACAGTTGGAAAATTAAGATCCAGTCTACAATTTGGATCCTCTTAATGCAGGATTTCTTGAAGCCCTTTGACATATATCTTTTTCAGCTCAAGATCCCACCCTCGCATTACAAAATTACAGGAATAGTAGATTTAATTATGAAGTTCCCCATCAAACACTACATCATGAAGACTTGTATCATGAAAATTCAGTCAAACAAGAGTGACTATCTATGGATGAGAGCCACGACAACCCTCTATGTGGCTAGAAGATCAAGGAGAAATAGGATTTATCCCTTGCTGTAATCCACCATGGTGGTCCTCCCCATGATGGAATTTGGTGAAAAAGTTTTCTCTGTAGTATTGTTTCCCATTATCAAAATAATATCCTAATCGACAATGTAGTAATAGGAAATCCTTATTATCTCAAGGAAATATCAAAAACAAGTCCAGTCATTTCTGATGACTTGTTATTAACAAGTGAGATACTTTCTCAATCAGAATATATCATAAGGGAAAATTCATTCTCCAAACATCCCTTGGGTCATTTTTCTTCTAATTATGTAGTTAAAAAATAAATTGATTCCATTATTTTTATTAAAACAATCGAGAAGCATCAAATTTGGCCAAAAATAAGTTGAGAAACATCTAGTAAAATATAATGAAGATATTTTGAACATGAGAAATCAATTTTTAAATAAAGAAGTACCAGTCATGTTCTGTACATTGAAAAACTCTCAATACAACATTCCAAAATTGATGGCTGAAGATATAATTCTTGATGTACTCATAAACGTATAGAAGAATATTCATCATTAGAATTCCAAAGTATTACCATGATGAATATCAAAGGCATGTCTTGTTAATAGAATGGTTGAAATGCCAAATCAACATGGTATCTCTCTCAGTTTCCCAACATCCAAAGGATGAAAAGCACTATAGAACCCTTTTGTGTGAATTCCTCGATGCACTAAAGAGGCTACGTCAGTTAATTTCTTATACCCCATCTTGTGTTTGTATGAGAGGATGGGGTGCGCATGGAGCATTGCATTTCACTGCACCCCAAAATCAGAAATTCTTTCAAAAAGTGGTCGCATGAAATGTTATTGCCTATGGTCGAATTTAATCATTAGATTTTTTATGTAATCAATTATACACTCAAGAACATGCCTCAAGTACCTCTCATCAGTGTCCGGCCCAAAGATAGTAAGTTCTTGCGATAATTATTCATCGAGAATCTATGAATCTTAAGCAAGACACCCGCTTAAAATATGTCATCCATCAGATGGTGAAAATGTCTGAAATAGATGATTGGACTTCAAAAACATGTGATTTGAGTGGTTGTAATATAATGCATCGAGCTAATGTTTAAACCAAAATACGCAATATGAAAAGATAAGTTTTTTAAATCTTGTCTGTATTAGTTCAAGATCCACCCAAGCCAGTAGGTTTGGGGGCTTGTTTAATTCAACCATTGAATTCAATAAACAAGGATCGAATGTTTGACAAAGAGGAACATGAAAAACCCCTAATTATAGGGCTGAGGTATTTTTCACATCTAAAATCCCCTTCTCAATGGATTACTATTTCCTCTCGAGTAGGGAAAAATCCTCAAAGGGAACACACAACTGAACTATCCAAGGATTCCCTTCGGGAAACTACCTGTCAAATAGTTCCTGGGAATTCATCATATAGGAGAACAGAGTCCTATTGAAGATACAAAAGGAGATGATATTTAAACAATAATAACAGAATTCCATTAATGCATTATGCATCAGTAAATATCATTAACACCATTTCATAAGATCCTTCAAAGAATGAGTCTAGTTTCAGGGAGTGCATACATGATTTTCTTATCCATAACATAATACTCACTGAAGCATATGAAGGAGGTGTGTGTACCTAAAATTGGAGGCTTCCCAAAAATCTAAATATTCCCTCAAGTAACTAACTCTCACCCCTTAGAAATGAATCTATCAAGGGAAAAGTTAAAATCCATATCTCGTCTCACATTTCCTCTAGAGAAGGTTAATCTCTTTCACTTGAAGAAATATTTTCACAATAAGAAGAAAATATGATATAGATGAAAAGACTCAATACAGAGTTACATTGAAGTATTATTTCTTCTAGACACTCTCCCTAGATAGATCCTCAACATGCACATCATGTAGGAGATCCTCAGAAAATTGGATTTTTTATAACTATAGATGCCGATAATGATTTCCATTTATTGGGCACGTAGTTATGATAGAATCAAATACATCCTTATAGGCATATTCCCATTGGTTATCCAATACGAAAACCAACAGCACCACAAGTAGTGGGTTTTTTAGTCATTACATCAGTTCAAGATCTAGCTATTATACATTTACAGGTCCCAGCTCATCCAGATATTCCCCAAATTCTTATGAACACAATTGAGTAATTAAAAACTCTATTGGATGATATGGAAGAATGGGGAGCCCCATTTCTTCCAGAAAATGGGGATTACCCTGAATTAGTGGATCTGATCCCTACCCCACAAAACATTGTGAATACTACATTCCAAATCATTAATGGTTCAACAGATCAGGAACAATACTTAACGCATTTTGTTTCTCATTGTTATCCCATGATGGGGAATCCTCAACAACAACAATCACTAAAGCTCAATTTCTTTGTGCAGTCATTACAGGGACCAACTTTTGTTTGATATCCACGTTCGTAATCTCGATCAATTACTATATGGGAATATCTCCTTTAGAAATCCCATCATTAATTCAGCTCAACGCTTCCAAATACAATAATCTTTGATCTTACAAATTGAAAAAAATGGGAAAATCAAAGAGTTTTAGATTTCATTTATCGATGGGAAGGATTAAAAAATTCCTTAAGTCTGGAACTCCCTCGGGAAGAGTTTATGCCAATATGTGTGGAAAATATACACTATTAGTTATGCACTCCACGGATTGATGTGAAATACACATGGAGGGTTTCAAAACCTTTCTTCAATTTCCCAATAGGTGGAGTATTCCATTGTGGAAACAAAAATTAAATCCCATGTAATTCCATAAATATTGGGAAGGAGAACATGGAAATGAAGAGGATTCTACATTCACACTCGTGTAAGAAATTGTACCTACTTCCACTTCAAAACCTTCATCATATCAAAGGGATCCACCTCCTTAGAATCATAAGAAACTTCCTCCTCTCTAAGTTGATCAGAAAGATTAATTGTGGAGACAATTTGAGGAGTTAATGAAAACAGTTTATTCTTTTCCGATAAATAAGTTCCCGATTACTTCTTCTCATATCTAAAAAATAATTCAGTTCGTTTTCCAAGGTCGAAGAATCCATGAAAAGAAGGAGTTTAAGATCTTTAAAATTATTTTCACTTAAATCAAGTGTTGGGGCATCCTATTCAAGAGTGTTTTGTTATCATGGACGTTCTGCAAAAAATGGTAGACTACGGACAAGTGAAACTGAAAAGTTCATCAACAAAAGTAGCATGTGGTATTGCTACTAACCATTGGAAGAATGTGAATGAAAGAAAGTAAAAAGTAAAAATAAAAATAAATATGATAATTGGATGATTAAAAAAACAATAAACTAAACTCATGCCATTCTGCAAACATAATTGAAACAACCAATTGTGTCTTCTTCCACTTTCACTACACCAAAACCCCCTTCATCAAAAGATCATTACTCAAATAGTTTATTCTCAAAGAAGTTTTGTGATCAATGGACACAGTGCGGTAAGAAGGTGATGATCTCATGTCAGTGATAATGTTCTCCTTGAATCTGACATATTTTGTACCATCTATTTCAAAATCATAGGCACCACTCCGCCAAACATCACAACCAGAACTGACCTATCACAAAGAATCATCATTATATAGAGAATTGAACTTTGGTTCTGTCATCATTTTCTACATAAAGTATCCCTATTCCAATTATGATTATTGTTATGATGATCATGTGTTCCCTATACCGAACTGGGGAACTAGAAGAATAACCCAAGGTCGATGATACATGGGAAGACATGGGTATGTTAAAAGACCCTATTTGAACCCTGCCCTTACTCGATCTATATATTTGGAGGAAACTCGTGGGAGAGCCCTTCAGTGGGATAAACATGAAAATAGAGATTCTCCCATGCATGATACGATTGGTCCAGACATGATTAATTTTAAAGAACTATTATAGGTTACACCATATTTCCCTCAGCAAATAGATTGTCCAAATTCGTCTAATCTACAAGAACTGTAAAAATATCCAGCTTCTTCTTCGACACATGGTAAATCTACATTTGGAGCGTCAACATCCAAGGAACATGGAAAACCACATTCTCATGTTGGAAAAAATAGACCTCTAAACCAAAAGTACGATGTTTTAAAATAGCTATCCCATGTACTGGCCAAGTTGTCAATTTTGGATGCCTTAAATCAGTCAAATGATCTTAGAGAAGCACTTATCGAGGCTTCGTCAAGTCCTCAAGAGTATTAAACCAAAGTTGATACTATTGAGGATTACAATATAGAGAATGATCCCGTAGAATGTCATGTAGTTATATCTTTTACATATGAAGATGAAGATGATATTTTACATAGACACATTAGGCCATTGTATCTATCTAGAAGGTTTAGTGATATAGACATCCAATAGTCCTTCATTGATAGTGGCTCAGGAGTAAACCTCAATCCTATTTGTACAATTCATTGATTAGGCCTCAATGAATCTGACTTGTCTCCTTACACTTTAATGTTTCTAGGTTATGAAAATAATGAGTAAGAATATTTGGGAGGGATTACACTTAGGACTATGTTTGGAGATCTAGTGTCTTATTCAGATTTTAGAGTTGTTCGTCTGGAAACATCTTTTAATATTCTTCTTGGTAGGAAATGGATAAATCAACATGCACCCATTCCTTCACCATACCACCAATGTCTCAAGTACTATTTCAATGGTCAAATAGGGACATTTTATGGTGACATAACTCCATTAAAAATGTTTTAATCTCAGTATATTGAGGAATAGTTTTATCACACGAAGGGAACGAGGTCCGTAACAAAAGATATATCAAGAATCATTGATCCAAGTGGCCTACAAAAGATCCAAGCAAACCCATTCAAACATTTGAGTATAGATTATTTGTTTCCTATCGATAGAATTTACTAGATAAACCAAAATCCAAGAACTCATCCTGTTACTTCCATACTGTCCATTGTGGAAATCGAGCCTGACAACATGGGAGAATTTTTTGATTTACCAACTAGTGGTGAATGATTAAATGGAGATTTCTTCATTTCATCCATAAAAAATCAGCAAGTCTCTACTTCACCAATATGACTAGAATAAGTTTTACCAATACTAGAGGAAGACAAGGATGTTTATTTCCAACCCATAATATCCTCATCCATTCTCCAGTAAGGCCCTTCATTATCAGTAGTGTTTGAAATGGTTTCTTCTTCTTCCGGATGTTCTAATAATCACTCATTCTATAGTTTGATTGATTTTATTAATAACATACTATTAAAGTAGAATCATAAGAATTGAAATGTAAATAAGAAGAATAAGAACATCTTAGGGATTCTCCTCCAACATTTGAGGATGGTTTCTCTACCACTATGGATAAGCTCAGAGAAATAATTCTTGGTACATAGGAAGATCCACGCCCCACTCTAATTAGGGTGGCCATGAATTATAAATAGAATGATATGTATACTTAATTCCTAAAATAGTATCGAGATACATTTTCATGTAACTATACAAAAATTCCAGGCCTTCATCTCGATGTATCCACCCATCATTTGGGTTTTCTAGAAGAGCATCATGGATTCATGAAGCCAGTAACCAGAACACACCCAAATCATGCCTCTATAATTTAAGTTGAAGTAAATAATATTATTAAGGCTAACATTGTTAGAGAGGTTAAATATCCCATGTGTCTGGACAATATTGTCCCAGTGAAAATGAAAAATGGGAAAATTAGAGTTTTCATTTATTTCAATGATCATAACCAGAATTTTCCCAATGATGACTTTCTGATTCAAATCACAGAGCTTTTAATTGATACAAATGCTGGCTATAAAGATCTTTCCATTATGGATGGCTACTATAGGAAAATAAAATTTGAATGTCCTAGAGGATGAAATATCTACAGCCTTTCGAGCCCATCAAGGTGTGTTTTACTATCACGTAATTCCCTTATAGTTAAAGAACACAGGTAAAACATATCAATGTTCCATGCACCATATCATTAAACCCTTTTTCAAAAAACATCGAATGTTAGGTGGATGATCTTGTCGTTAAATCCGGAAAAAGTTCCGATCACTTGACTGATCTAGAGATCATATTCAATAAACTTCAGCAGCATAGTTTGATGATGAATCCCATGAAATATTCTTTCAAGGTAACCTTAGGAAAATTTCCCTATTTCATTGTATGTTATCATGGAAATGAAGATGATCCTAAGAAGAAGAAAAAAATACTTGGCTTTTCACCTCCTCGAAATTTAAAAAAATTATAAAGAATTCAATGATACATGGCCTATATTCATCATTTTATCTCTAATTTGGGGGTAAAGTGTTTACCCTTCACTATATTAATGAATAATTGAGTCGCCTATCCATGGAATGAAGACATACAAGGGAAATTTGATACCATCAAGAAATATCTCTTGTGTCCTCTGGTATTAATGTCATCTATTGAAGGAAGGCCACTTATTCTCTATGTGACATCTTTAGAGTGATAAATGGGTTGCTTACGTTCACAAAATAATGGTAAAGAGAATGAAAACAACCATTACTATCTCATTCAAACTATGATTGAAACATTGACTCGATATTCACGTATCGAGAAGTGATACATGGCATTAATCTTTGTAGTTCAAAAATTGAGGCACCACCTGGAACATCATGAGGTCTAATTGGAATATTGCAATAACCCACTCAAATTTATCCTCAATCATCATATTCTTACAAGATGTTTTGCACAATGAGAATTTTTTTTACAATAGTTTGATATCCATTTTGTGCCTCAGAAGATAATTAAAAGCCAATATCATGCTGTCTTCCTTGCTGAACACCCATCTAAAAAAGAAACATAATTGAATACTGAATTTAATGATGAATAGGTCTTATCCATTCAAGATAATCCCAAAATGTGAGAAATGTACTTTGATTGTGCTTATAGAAGTCCAACATTGAAGAGAATGGAAAACCCTAAACTTGAAAAATTTTGGTTAGGAATTGTACTTCTCTCCCCAGAAAAGAAAGTGTTTCCATATTCCTTCCTATTGTCAGAAGGCGGAACCAACAATGAGGTAGAATGTCAATCTCTCTTCACAGGCTTAGAATTTTCACTCTAGGTACAAGTGAACTACATGAAAGTGAAAGGTGATTCAACATTGGTAATCAAACAAATCAATGGGGATTACGTTATCATAAAATAATATTTAATCCCTTTTTGTGATTATGTTATATGGTAAATGGATTAATTTACCTCAGATACAATGTTGTCTTATGTCCCATGATCAAAAAACACCGAAGCTGATGTGATAGATAATGTAGCCATATCCCTAAAAGATCCAAATTGGGATGAGACAATCATCAGTATTTCCCACCATTGTGTGGTTTCACCTTCAGTTCAAACTATAATGGAAGAAATTAATGAAATTAGCCTTATTTATGAGGCATATGGTCATACCACATGATGGATTACACCTATCATGGAATACCTTCAAAATAATGTACTTCCACTAAATAGAGATGAAAAAGAATAGATCTGACAAAAAGTGGCCAATTTAACTCTTTATGATAGTCCAGATCATGAGAAGATCCTCTACCAACTAGGTTTTAATGGAATCCTCTTCAGGTGTATTGAGGGAGAAGAAATCGAAGGTGTTATGAATGAATTACATGTAAGAGCATGTTGTGACCACCAGTTTGGGCATAGGATTTCTGATCAAGTCTGAAGGCATGGATACATCTGGCCATCAATGAAGTAGGAAGGCACAGATTTCACAAAAAATGTCATCCCTTCCATGTGCACACCAACTTCATTCATCAACCCGTAGTTGTTACACATAGCTAAATACTCTTGGCCATTTCCTACACGAATAATGGATATAGTATGACCTTATCCTCCATCTATGGCTAATCAATTCATGTATATTCTTTCTACTACTGCTTTAATCTTCAAATGTGATGAGGCAATACCTCTCTAAGATGCTGGATCCAAAAGCATTGTTAGTTTTGTCAAAACTAACATCCTAACCAGATTTGGTGTCCCATATACTATATTGATAGAAAATGGCACCAATTTCTATTCTATTGCAGTAAACATGTTTTATCAATAGCAAAATATCAAATCCAACAATTCATATTTCTATCATGAAGCTGCTAGTGGAAAAATAGAGGCTTTCAATAATAAGATATCAAATATACTCCATAAGTTGGTAAATAAAGATAATAAATCTTGACCTGATAAATTTTTTCATGTTTTATGTTCTTATCAGAATACTACCCATACTGACAATTAGGAAACACTATACTCATTAGTGTATGGTACAAAAGCAGTTTTTCCAAATGAAATTCAATTTCTTTCACTCCGAGATGCAATCTGTGATCAATTTTCTATAGATGAAAAGTATTAGAAATTATTTGATGAGATGGAATGATTAGGAGAAATGAGATTTCATAATTTGAATCATTAAAAAGTCTATTATAATAGAATATAACAATCTTATAATAAGAAAGTTTTCATCCACTCATTTTTTCAAGATGAATTGGTATTTTTCCTTAGGACTCCAATGATACCAGGAATGAAGCCCTCAAAGCTTCATCCAATGTGGGAAGGACCATATTCCATACATATGTTCTACTCAAATAGATATTATTCCCTAATATCAATGGATGGGGATCTTGTTACAACTTCAACCAATGTGAGATTCTTGAAGAAGTGCATTGTATCTTCACATCATATGTCCTTGTGGCATGACTCTAATCTAAAAAAAAAATGTCCTAGTTACGAGACATTAAACTGCATGACCAGTATAAGTGTCTGTGATGCATGAAGATAAAATGCGTAGTATATTTCCCCTTATTGCACAATGTTAAACTGCATGACATCATATTTCCTCATTACATGACATTAAACTGTATTATTAACATCTTCTCTATTTGGCATTAAGAGCTTCCATATAAAAGAATCATTGAAATCATTTCCACTCCTTAGTTTCACATGAGTTCTATTACACCCTATGTTGGAATTAGATCTGTATAGGTTACTCATTTAGAGAACTATGTGTGCCTTGATTCACATCCTTATAAGAAATGTAGAGACGTTTGGATCTCCAAAATTCGGCCCATCCGTAACAAAAAAAAATTTATTTCCCTTTTCTCCTCCAGTATATGAACCAGATCTATACAAAGTTATCTTTTAAGATACATTGTTTTATCTTCATACGATTTTGCGTCTTATATTTAACTATTTTTTTTCCAGAAGTTGTTAAAATCCCATATCTCCCACATTAAAATCAATTGTTGTGGGAAAATATTGTTCAAGAAATATGTTTGTTTTTGTAACACCCCAAGCTTCTAAGGTACGCTTCTCTTTGAATAATGCAATAGCGTGTGTTGTACACAACATCGAGTTCTAACACACCACAACCAATCAAACTAGCCGTTATGAATAGTAATACCAACTTTTTGAAATTTATCAATTTCATTTTTAAAAATGGACTTCATTTTTGGATTGGGAATATCGAAATTATCCTAGGGTGAATTTTTTGTTTTTTCGAAAAAACATCATTTTTTGATGAATAGTGAAACCACTATGTGGTAGTAAAAAAAACTAAATTTTTCATAAAACTTAATTTTACCGATTCTGTGAGTGGAATTTCAAAAATCCGAGAGACACGGTTAATATCAAGGAGTAAAATGTGGTTCAATGAGATGAAAATAATTTTTGGTGAATAGTAACTTTTTACATTTATTTGCCACGGTTAAAAGTAAATAGGGCAATTAAGAGTAAAAATGATATTAATATTACCCTAACACATGTCTTAATTCTATTGGATAAGCTTAATTTGACCAAAAACAACCTTAGGAATAAAATATTATCATTTAGGTCCACTTGGATTAGATTAGGACATTTATTATTATTTAATTCAAAGAAGAGTTAAAAGAGTTAAAATCAAAGTTTATTTACTAAAACATTTTTAATATAGGGTTTCATATCAGATAAATTAGATTATAAATAATAATTATAAAGATAAAAGGATTTCATACATAATTATATTTTATTTATAATTTTTAGACCTTATATAATTTAATTTATTTGTGATCCAATGATGATGCAGTAATTACCATAATAGTTAAAAATTAAATAATTGATATTATAAATACCCAAATAAATATAATTTGAGGCTTTATATGAATTACACTAATTTTCTTGGTTAATATTACATGTTAGTAATGATTTAAGTAACTTTGTTCGATGTAATCCTTCTGTGGTGTTTATTTTACAAAAATCAATTATTGAATAGAGTCAAAATTGACATAAAAGAGTTTTTAAAACAAATATTATATTATTAATTGATATTCAATTCCTAAAAATCTAAGGTTTTGCAAAGCGACTTATATCATGATAGGTGTATCATTAATGGAACACTTGGGGGTCTCTTGTAGGTATATAGTAAGTTTATTAACTATATAATATAAAAATACAAAGTGACATGGTAAGTGTCAAACTAATTAACTAAGAGTTAAAACTAAAAGATAAGATTAATATAATGACCCAAACCTGTCTAAATTATATTGGATAAGTGTTTCTAGACCCATACCCACCTTAAACTTTAAATAATCCACTTTTTTTCCATTATAAACCGAATATGAATTTATTATAAAATAATATTTCTAGCTTTTCCAAAGGTGCCCCTCACCCCTCTTATAAAAAGGCACCCCCATTCTCATTAATTCACACCTTCGAAGCCTTTTGGATCGGCCAAACATTGCCCAAATACTCTCTCAACTTCCCTCAATTCATCCTAGAGGCATTACTTTAGTCATAAAGCCAACTTAAGGAGCCCTTTTGATCAAATCAAAAGGAAGAAACCGAAGAAGAGGTAATGATTTCACCACCCTTTTTCATGTTCCTTTCTTCTTCCACTTCTTATTTCTTTGTTATCCCCATTCTAAAATAATGAATCCAGTATCTCCTATATATAGTAATATTATTATAAATATGGTACAACCATATTCTGTATTCTATCCATCCTTTGAATGACCTGTCACCATACGTGCGTACGTACGGCTTACCGTCTCCACGTTGTGGTGTAATTGTTATTCAATATATTATTATTTTGATGGGTATAATAATGATTTGTAATTCATTTAAATAATAAATATAACATGATAATGATTATGTATATATAATATACCATCCAATTATATTTTATTTTAATATCAGAAGAATGATATTGTCGCTCGTGCGTACGTACGGACTACCGTCTCCATGAACGCGTTGAGATTAATTCTCCATCGTATCCATTCAAGTATAATTATCATTTGATAATTTCAAAATAATGATTAAGGACCTGATATCATTATGGATATGAATAAGATACAACCTATCCAGGACAAACACAGATTACGTAACAAAACATATAAAAGAAAACGAGTAAGTTTACACCCGAAACAACGATAATTCTAAAGTATTATTAACAAAGAAATGTTAAAATATCATACATGATATCATATTAATATATATGATTCATGTATAATTTAATAACAATTATTTCTCCATTATACAGGAGGTTAACCTACCCCAACCAAGGAAAAGTACAAGGTAAGCGTTTATTTCGCAATCTCTTCATTATCCGAGGTTGTTTATACGTAATAATCTACTTGGATCTCTTTATCATCCACATCCATGTTTCTAAAAAATGTATTTCAAAACATTTTTACTATTTATAAGAATATGGGTTAATGTCATTTATACCCTTGTTTACTTTTATCAATGGTTTATAAAGGAATCCTTCCGTCGTTTTCCAAACAAGGTACTTTTTAACCTTTTCGACAGAATTAAGGTAAGAATGTTTTTTTAACTTATACGGCGGGTGCGGCTATTTTCCGCCGTTACAAAATCCTCGAAGCTTCCCTTACAATCTTATAAGAATATTTTCAAAGAAAATGTTTTATTTTATAAATATATTACTCTTAAATTATTTTAAAATAAAAATAGATATTTCTCTAAAAAGAGTTTTGATTTCATCTATGTCAACATCATTTGATGGATTTTACGCTTATTTGAAGTTGATTTATTATGATACAAAACTTATATATTTCATTGAAGGTTTTGTGATATGTTTTACTATAGATGTGTTATTTTTATACCATTCATGGTTTATGGATGATGTATTTACATTTCGTATGCTATTTTTAATACGAATGTTTATGTTATGTTTAAACCTTTTCATATGGGAATGCATTGGACTTAATATGTGATGGGTGGAGCCCGCTATAGCTCCTCGATGCATCGGTAGGTCTCATGAGACAAACTAGTGTCTTGGCACAAGGATTTGAAGAAATATTATTTGTTGTCTTGGCACGAGGCCTTGGCTATGTGGTTATGATAGTATGACATTATGCATTCCATCATTATGAAAGTGGTTATTGATATTGCATGTGATTATTCGACTAGTAGAATGTCCATGTGAATAAGTAAATGGCATTATTTCATTTTATTTTTCCCATACTATGTTGAAGTTAAAGTTTAAAATGCTTTTTTTAGTTATACATTGCCTTAAATGTTTATTCTTATTTATGAAAGTTTACGCTATATTGTTATGCTTACTGGGCATTTGAGCTCACCCCTTTTCTATGTTTTATTTTTCCCAGGATGTGAAGAAGTAAATTATGAATGACCTACAAGGATAGTATGAGGGGATAAGAGTTTAGACTATGGAGACTATGTTGTTGTAGTTTTGATTTTTATGATGTAATGTAAAACTTTATGAATATTTCTAGTGTTTCCAAGGCCACTAAACTAATGGATCTTTAGATATTTGATCTTTCTTGTGATCATGCCAATGTTATGTAATAATGCACTGACTCTGGGTAACTGGGGTCGGGGCGTTTCATTTGGTATCAGAGGAAGTTTAGTAAAAACCTTGGAAGCTAGATTTAGATAAACTCTGATTAGAGAGCATAGATTTAAGATGGACTTTGAGGATTAATATAGAAGATCTTCCTAGAATTTTGGTATTGTAGTGATTTTGTGAGTTTTCTGAGCAATAAATCCCTATCTGGATACGAGCAGGTAGAGGCGGCTCTAGCACAGATGTACCTAGGGGTAAAACCCGAAAACACCGCTTTGAGTTAGACTCAAACGGGAACTGGTGCACGACAACGGGCCTTGCTGCACTCTTGGTTACGACACTCCCGGGGGATATGCTTAGGATAATTCTCATTTTCTTTACAGACCATTATGAAGGGTTTATGAGTATATACTTCCTCAAAGAAAACATTTTTATGATTATGGATTATATCCATAAATATTTCAATTTATGTTAAGTGTTTTATAAGTATGTAATTATATATTTTGATTCAAAAACTAATCTAGTTTATGCCATTGTATAGAAATGGTTCCTAGTGGAAGAAATGGAAATCGTATCAATGCACGCACTCCATGTAGGTATTTCCATCCTGCTCAAGATAATTATAGTGGAGCTGGTGATGCAACTGGTTCCGATTAGCTAATCACCATACTGGGAAAACTCACTCAGGTTATGAATAATTACCTTACCCGTATGGAGCACCTTGATCCACAGTGTGGAGGATCAATGTTAGATCACTTCATGTGGCATCAACCACCAACATTCAATGGGAGTACAAATCCATTAGTAGATGAGAAATGGATAAGTTCCCTCGAGAAAATATTTCAGGATTTTGGAAGTAGTGAAAGAGAAAAAGTTATCATGGCAGTTTAGCGCCTCGTTGGAGATGCTGATCAATGGTGGTCATTGATTCAAAACACGAAGGAAGAGGATGAAGTATAAAATATGGAATGGAGGGAGTTCAAAGATCTATTTTTAGAAAAATATTTTCCTCATGACCATCGAGCAGATATGGAAATACAATTTCTGAGTCTGAGACAAAAGGAGGATGAGAATGTCGCAAAGTATGAGGATAAATTTACAAGGTTATCAAGGTATGGTAGAGATTATATACATAACCCAAGAAGTAAGATTGATCATTTCTTTAATGGGTTAAAACCATTTCTCCGTCGAGCATTAGTCTCACGATCCTTCTCATCGTATGAAGACATTGTCTCATGTGCTATCAAGACATAGAAAGAATTCTCAAAGTCTTATGACTTTAAACCCAAGCAAGAGAAGAAGAGATCTGCTGATAAATATGGGAATGGAAATAAGGGGAAGAAGGGAAAGGATGAATATCCATCCTGTGGTAAATGTGGGAAGAAACACCCTGGCACTTTCTTGAAGGGAATGGGTGTATGTTACAAGTGTGGTGAAAAAGTCCACCAAGCTCGTGATTGCAAAGGGAAGAAGGAAGCTACCGATGTTTAGTGCTACAATTTCAGGGAGATGGGAAATTATGCAAATGAATGTCCTAAGCATCAGGGGAACTTACCTCAGAAAAGGCCAAGGGATCAAGGCCAAGCTTATGCTATCACTACTGCTAAGGTAGAAGCTCCGAAAGATGTGGTGGTAGGTAATTTAATGGTTTCCTCAAGTTTAGAAAATGCATTATTTGATTCTGGATCATCACATTATTTCATATCTTCCCAATTTGCTAAGAAAATTAGATATTTCCAATTTAATTTAATAATGGAGTTGTCAGTTAAAACTCTTAAGGGAAGTATCATTGCAACAAAGTTTTGTGAATCATTCCCCATTAGAGCACATAAATGTTATTTATCTGCTGATCTCATCGCCATACCTATGATTGAGTGTGATATAATACTTAGTGGCTTTTGGACCATGATGTAAAGATTTATTGTAAGAAGAAGGAGGTTATGATTTTTGATGATGATGATAAGGAACACCATATCTTTAGAGCAGAATCATCACCACCTAATTCTTATCTAGCTCCACCCCCAGTAGCTCAACTAAATTCAATTATTAGGGAGGAAGAGGATGAAATTACACTGGGTGAGGAAAGGAATGTTCAAATAGAGGATGTACCTATGGTGAAAGAATATGTAGATATGTTTCCAGAAGATTTACCTGGACATCCTCCAGAATGAGAAGTTGAGTTTTCCATTGATTTAATTCCTGGATCAAGGCCTATATCGAAGACCCCTTATAGAATGGCCACTGTAGAATTAGTTGAACTAAAGAAACAACTAGAGGAATTGAGTAATAAGGGATTTATCCGCCCTAGTGTTTCTCCATGGGGAGCCCCTGTTCTTTTTGTTAAAAAGAAAGATGGATCTATGAGGTTATGTATCGACTACAGGGATATCAATGCTATAATAATAAAGAATAAGTATCCCCTACCTCGCATTGATGATTTATTTGACCAACTGCATGAAGCTCAATAATTTTCAAAGATTGACCTTTGATTTGGATACCATCAGTTGTGTGTGAAGAAGGAAGACATTCCGAAGACAGCATTTTGAACTAGGTACGGGCATTATGAGTTTATAGTAATGCCTTTTGGATTGACTAATTCAACCTCTGTATTCATGGATCTGATGAATAGAGTTTTCAAGTAATATCTCTATGAATTTGTGGTGGTATTTATTAATGATATCTTGGTATACTCCAAAAGCTATGATGATCATGAAAATCACTTGCGCATTATCCTGAAGACTCTGAGAAGACATGAATTATATGGGAAGTTTAGCAAGTGTGAATTATGGCTTCAGAAGATTACTTTTCTTGGCCATATTTTCTCTAAAGATGGAATATATTTTGATCTTTCTAAGGCCAAGGCAATCCAAGAATGGCCAGCACCTACGAGTATAACTGAGGTACACAGTTTTATTGGTTTGGCAGGTTATTATCGACGCTTTGTCCAGAATTTTTCCTGATTGTCTAACCCATTAACGAAACTCACACGTAAAGGGGTTAAATTTGTTTGGACAAAAGAGTGTGATGAATGTTTTGAATAACTGAAGAGAAGATTAGTCAATGCACCTATATTGACCCTACCATCGGGGAATGATGGGTTCGTTATTTATAGTGATGCATCAAAGAAAGGAATTGGTTGTGTTCTTATGCAGAATGATTGGGTTGTTGACTATGCATCACGACCATTGAAAATTCATGAACCAAACTATCCTACTCATGATCTCAAGTTTGCAGCGGTGATCTTTGCTTTGATGATATGGAGGCACTATCTATATGGTGAAAAATGTGAGATTTATACTGATCACAAGAGTTTGAAGTATATTTTCTCAGAAAAAGAACTTAACATGAGGGAAAAAAGATGGCTTGAATTACTCAAGGATTATGATTACATGATACACTACCACCTGAGGAAAGAAAACAAGGTGGAAGATGATTTGAGAAGAAAAGACCATGGAGTTTTGAACAATATGAAAATTTAATGTGATCCAATTTTCATGGATCTAGTAAAGATGGACATGGGAATAACCAGGGAAGGTGAAACATCAATTCTTTTTCAAATGGTTTCCAAACCATCTTTACTAGAAAGGATTAAGAGTTCTCAGACCAATGATGAAGAATTTCAAAAGAAGATTAAATCTGTGAATGATGGGAGATTGAGAGACTTTGTGTATGAAGATAGAATTTTGATATTCGGGAAGAGAATTTGTGTTCCCGTTATACCTGATCTAAACAGGGAATTGCTGGATGATGCTCGTAGTTCTAATTTCTCTATACACCCTTAGAGCACCAAAATGTATAAAGACTTGAAGGAACATTTTTGGTGGGACAACATGAAGAGGGAGATTTCTGATTTTGTGTCAAGATGTATGGTTTGTCAATAAGTGAAAGCTGGAAGGCAACAGCCTGGAGGAGTCATGCAACCTCTTCCCATACTGGAGTAGAAATGGGACAATATTATGATGGACATTGTCATGGGGCTACCAAAGACTCCTAGAAGGAATGATGCAATATGGGTCATTGTTGATCATTTTACCAAGTCAGCACATTTTCTTTCTATAAAAAAAGATTTACCACTTAAACGACTAGAAAAAGTATATATTAATGAAGTTTTGAGACTTCATGGAGTACCCCTATCGATTGTTTCTGATCGTGATCCCCGTTTTACTTCAAGATTCTAGAAAAGTCTTCAGAAAGCCTTGGATACTAAACTTCATTTGAGTACTGCCTACCACCCTCAAACAGATAGACAATTGGAACGAACTATTCAAACCATAGAAGACATGTTGAGATCCTGCTCACTTGACTTTCAGGGTATGTGGGATCAATATTTACCTCTAGTAGAATTTTCCTATAACAATAGCTTCCATTCGAGTATTGAGATGCCACCATATGAAGCGTTATACTGAAAAAGATGTCGCACACCAACCTGTTCGGATGAAGTTGGTGAAAGAAAACTTGTAGGCCCAGAACTGGTGGAGGAAATAATGGAAAAGGTGAAGGTAATCCAAAACCATATCAAAGCAGCTCGAAGTAGTTAGAAGAGCTATGCTGATAATAGAAGGAAGGATTTGGAATTTCAAGTCAGTGATCATGTTTTCTTGAAGGTATCTCCATGGAAGGGAGTCATACGTTTTGGTAAGAAAGGTAAATTGAGTCCCAGGTACATCGGACCTTTCGAAATTCTAGATCGAATTAGGGCTGTAGCTTACCGATTGGCAATGCCGCCAAGTCTCTCCAAAGTTCCCGATGTGTTCCACGTATCTCCGTTGAGGTAATACATGCCTGAATCAACGCATGTACTCACCTATGAGGAATTAGAACTGGAACCCGATCTGTCTTATTGAGAAGATCCCATCCGGATTCTTGATACGAGAGAACAAGTACTGAGAAAACGGACGACTCGTCTGGTAAAAGTCTTGTGGAGAAACCATAAGATGGAAGAGGCAACATGGGAACCCGAGGAACTTATGATGAAGAACCACCCGAGTCATTTCATGCGGTAGTATTCTAGAAATTTCGAGGATGAAATTATTTGAAGGAGGGGAGAATGTAACACCCCAAGCTTCTACGGTACACTTCTCTTTGAATAATGCAATAGCGTGTGTTGTACGCAACATCGAGTTCTAACACACCACAACCAATCAAACTAGCCGTTATGAATAGTAATACCCACTTTTTGAAATTTATAAATTTTATTTTTCAAAATGGACTTCTTTTTTGGATTCGGAATATCGAAATTAGCCTAGGGTGAATTTTTGGTTTTTTTTCTAAAAAACTTCAATTTTTGATGAATAGTGAAACCACTAAGTGGTAGTTAAAAAAATTGATTTTTTCATAAAACATAATTTTACCGCTTCTGTGAGTGGAATTTCGAAAATCCAAGAGACACAGTTAATATCAAGGAGTAAAATGTGGTTCAATGAGATGAAAATAATTTTTGGTGAATAGTAACTTTTTACTTTTATTTACCACGGTTAAAAGTAAATAGGGTAATTAAGGGTAAAAGTGATATTGATTTTACCCTAAAACATGTCCTAATTCTATTGAATAAGATTAATTCGACCAAAAAAAACCTTAGGAATAAAATATTATCATTTAGGTCCACTTGGATTAGATTAGGTCATTTATTATTATTTAATTCAAAGAAGAGTTAAAAGAGTTAAAATCTATGTTTATTTACTAAAACATTTTTAATATAGGGTTACACATAAGATAAATTCGATTATAAATATTCATTAGAAATCTAAAACGATTTCCTACATAATTTTATTTTATTTATAATTTTTAAACATTATATAATTTAATTTATTTATGACCCAATGATGATGCAGTAATTACAATAATAGTTAAAAATTAAAATAATTGATATTATAAATACCCAAATAAATATAATTTGAGACTTTTTATGAATTACACTAATTTTATAGGTTAATATGACATGTTAGGAATGATTTAAGTAACATTCTTCGAAGTAATCCTTCTGTTGAGTTTTTTTTACAAAAATCAATTATTGAATAATGTCAAAATTGACATAAAAGAGTTTTTAAAACAAATATTATATTATTAATTGATATTAAATTCCTTAAAATCTAAGGTTCGTCCAAGAGACTTATATCATGATAGGTGTATCATAATGGACCACTTGGGGGTCTCTTGTAGGTATATAGTATGTTTATTAACTATATAATATAAAAATACAAAGTGACATGGTAAGTGTCAAACTAATTAACTAAGAGTTAAAACTAAAAGATAAGGTTAATATAATGTGCCAAACCTGTCTAAATTATATTGGTTGAGTGGTTTTTGACCCATCCCCACCTTAAACTTTAAATAATCCAATTTGGAGCCATTATAAACCGAATATGAATTTATTATAAAATAATATTTCTATCTTTTCCAAAGGTTCCCCTCACCCCTCTTATAAAAGGGCACTCCCCCTTATCATTAATTCACACCTTCAAATCCATTTGGCTCGGCCAAACTCGGCCCAAATACTCTCTCAACTTCCCTAAAGTAATCCTAGACGCCTTACTTTAGTCAGAAAGCCAAACTAAGGAGCCCTTTTGATCAAATCAAAAGGAAGAACCCAGAAAAGAGGTAATGATTTCACCACCCTTTTTCAAGTTCCTTTCTTCTTCCACTTCTTCTTTCTTTATTATTCCCATTCTAAAATAATGAATCCAGTATATCCTATATAGTGTAATATTATTATAAATATGTTATAACCATATTAAGTATTCTATCCACCCTTTGAATGACATGTCACCATACGTGCGTATGTACGACTTACCGTCTCCATGTCGTGGTGTAATTGTTATTCAATATATTATTATTTGGATGGGTATAATAATGATTTGTAATTCATGTAAATAATAAATATAACATGATAATGATTCTGTATATATGATATACCATCCAATTATATATTATTTTAATATCAATAGAATGATATTGTCGCTCGTATGTACGTACGGACTACCGTCTCCACGAACACGATGAGATTCATTCTCCATCGTATCCATTCAAGTATAATTATCATTTGATGATTTAAAAATAATTTTTAAGGACTTGATATATTTCTGGATATGAATAAGATACAACCTATCCATGAAAAACACGGCTTACGTAACAAAACATATAAAAGAAAACGAGTAAGTTAACACCCGAAACAATGATAATTCTAAAATATTATTAACAAAGCAATGATAAAAGATCATATATGATATCATATTAATATATATGATTCTTGTATAATTTAATAAAAATTATTTCACCATTATACAGGAGGTTAACCTACCCCAACCAAGTAAAAGTACAAGGTAAGGGTTTATTTCACAATCTCTTCATTATCCGAGGTAGTTTATACGTAATAATCTATTGGGATCTATTTATCATCCAAATCCTTGTTTCTTAAAAATGTATTTCAAAACATTTTTACTATTTACAAGAATATGGGTTAAAGTCATTTATACCCTTGTTGACTTTTATAAGTGGTTTATAAAGGAATATTTCCGTCATTTTCTAAACAAGGTCGTTTTTAACCTTTTCGACAGAATTAAGGTGAGAATGTTTTTTTAACTTATACGGTGGGTGCGGCTATTTTCCCCCATTATAAAATCGTCAAAGCTTCCCTTACATGATTATAAGAATATTTTCAAAGAAAATGTTTTATTTTATAAATATACGACTCTTAAATGATTTCAAAATAAAAATAGATATTTCTCTAAAAACAGTTTTGACTTCAACTATGTCAACATCCTTTGATGGATTTTACCTTTATTTGAAGTTGATTTATTATGATACAAAACTTCTATATTGTATTGAAGGTTTTGTGATATGTTTGATTGTGGATGTGTTATTTTTATACCATTCATGGTTTATGGATGAATTATTTACATTTCTTATTATATTTTTAATACGAATGTTTATGTTATGTTTAAACCTTTTCATATGGGAATGCATTGGACTTAATATGTGACGGGTGAAGCCCACTATAGCTCCTTGATGCATCTGTAGGTCTCATGAGACAAACTAGTGTCTTGGAACAAGGCCTTGACAAAATCTTATTTGTAGTCTTGGCACGAGGCATTGGCTATGTGGTTATGATAGTCTAACATTATGCATTCCATCATTATGAAAGTGGTTATTGATATTGCATGTGATTATTCTATTAGTAGAACATCCATGTGAATAAGTAAATGGAATTATTTCATTTTATTTTTTCCATACTATGTTGAAGTTAAAGTTTAAAAGGCTTTTGTTTTAGTTATACATTTCCTTAAATGTTTATTCTTATATATGAAACTTTCCTCTATATTGTTATCCTTACTGGGCATTTGAGATCACCCCTTTTCTATGTTTTATTTTACCCAGGATGTGAAGAAGTAAATTATGAATGACCTAGAGGGATAGTATGAGGGGATAAGAGTGTTGAATATGGAGACTATGTTGTTATAGTTTTTATTTGTATTATGTAATGTAAAACTTTATGAATATATCTAGTGTTTCCAAGGCTACTAAACTAATCAGTCTTTTGAGATTTTATCTTTCTTGTGATCATGCCAATGTTATGTAATAATGCACCGAATCTGGGTAACTAGGGTCAGGGCATTACAGTTTTGATTCTCATCAAGATGAGATACATAGAGATTCCTCGATCTCTAATATTTGTCACAACCACAATAAATAAAACACCCTTTATTCCCTGAGTAGGAATCATACATGCATAGGGAATGTTCAATGAACTACGTATGGCTTGATTATCATCCATATGAGGTACATAGTGAATGTTAGGCCTTAGTTCCTTGTCCCAACCCTGGGATAATTTTTTATCTCTCTCCCACATACAATTAAAAATCTATGTGGGAGTCTTAATTTTTTGTTCTCTCCTTTGAGAGCCTATAATGGAAACATGAATGTCCCCATTTTACATATGACTCAGATCTATGTACAGGACTCCAATATCATTGACAATATTAATTCAAATATTTCACCTTTGCATTAAAGATTACCCACTTTCATATTTCACTCTTAATATTGAATATTTTTAGACCTTCATAATCATTCTTACAACTTTAGTGATAAAGTTTCTCATATATGTGAACTCCTTTTCTTGACCATGTAGTATGTTCCCCTAGGCATCCATGAATGAGTTGCCTACATAACAGGCCTGTCAGTCAAGGGATACCACTTTTTTGCAATGTATCATATTCCCTATTTGGCCCTGCATAATACGGCCCCTGATAAGTTGTTTTAAAAATAATAGTAATTTCATTCTTTGTAAAAGTGTCTTTTGTCCCCTTCTAACTTTGATAACTATATACAAGAATATGTATTTTAAATAATTTATTCATTTATATTTGTCCCATCACCATTCTATCAATCTAAAAGTCTTCAGACCATGGTTTACACATTTCTTTATCCATGTGTTCAAAGCAATATGAAATAATATTGGATCTGTTGACCCAATATTATAGATTGTTTCCATTTTTTGGTCCTAGTCATATAACCTAAAACTATAGACACCATATTTCTTAAGTTTGGGTTAGAACATCATATAAATCATATTTCATAAATTCTGAAGAAATCATTATTTGAAATACTCTCTCTATATTCAAGTGCCTTTATTTATAAAACACACTCTATTATTTGGAAAATCTGAATCTCTATATACTTTATTTGGATTTTAGCAATAAAATATTAAATTCCATAGAGATAATTTTCTTGACTATATAGTATGTGCCATTAGGTGGCCTTGAATAAGTTTCCTAAAAAACAGGCATGTCAGTCAAAGGATTCCACTATTTGGCTATGCAGTACAATACCTAGATGACATGCATAATACAACCCACATAACAGGTTCATTAAATATTGATAACTTCGTTCATAGGAAATACTTCCTATAATGCTTCTTTGTCCTTTTTTGTATATCATTATTCATATCCAGAAATCCCTAAATCAGAGTTTAACCTACTTCCCTTTCTATACATGGACACAATAGTATGTTTCTAAACAAATTATCATGAAATTGGGAGAGTCTCAAACCATTGGTCAAAGCTAAAGACCTAAAATTAAATCCACCAAATGTCCTCACTACATGACTTAAAACTGCACAAAACTATGTCCTTACTGCATGACTTAACACTCCATAGTACAATGTCCTCACTACAGTAATTAAAACTATAAAGTACAATGTCTTCACTACTTATCCTAAAACTGCACAGTACAATGTCCTCACTGCAAGACTTAAAAATCCACAGTATAATGTCTTCATTACATGACCTAAAACAGTGTAGAATGATATCAAAAATTCCCCTTTCTGAAAAAATTAACCATTCATAGTACACAAAATTTGTATAGAAGTGAATTTCCAATTCATTACATATTTCATCATAGATAACCCTTTATTCTTAAAATCCCATTACTTGGAAAAACCACCCACTGTGGACTTGAGTGACCCAAATTTTATTCTTCCTAGTATATCAATAGTAAAATGTTAAATTCCTAAGATCTTTTTTTCTTGACTATGCAGTACATGCCCCCAGAGGCCTTGAATAAAATTTTTCTATATTACTGGCATGTTAGTCTAAAGATTCCACTATTTTGAAATGAAGCATATTCCATAGTCGTCCCTACATAATACAACCCCTAAATCGTTTTTGAAAAATAAAGGTAACTTTTTTACTTGGAAGATACCTCCTTTATGTTTATACATGTTTTAGATTTGGTAACCAAAAATATAATTACTCAAGATTCCATTTTGAAGCATTTAAATAATATTTGTGAAATTCATAACCACTGAGCCTTGTTTGGGATCTAATATCAATTTTTTTTTCAAACATGTTAAACCTTAAACACAATCCATTTTTAGTCTGACATGTGTAAATCTAAACTAAAAATAACAAGAGACATGGTACTCTCTAGATTGGAAACCCGCAAGGGGCACTCTGAAAAAAGGTCAAAGTCTCGGTTCTCTAGACTTTCAATTTGTATGGTTTAGGAAATATTGATAAAATAAAGTAAAAATATAAAATGATTTAATGGTCATCCATATTATCATGGTAAAAAATAAAACTGTGCTAGCTTGGCCCCACAACTTAGGAAAAAATTGAGCATCCTACCAAACATGAAATAGCTCCAAATATACCAAATGATGTTAGAATGCATCAAAGTGCCCGACTTTTACCGTAGAACAAGATTCTTTTTGTTCTAAACAAATAAAATTCTAGGGGAGGCTTATATGGACACCATGAAATCTATTTCAGGCACTTTTCCACAAAATGTTAATAACCTAGCTTGAAAAGTTCATGGTCCGACAGAGCATTTTTGATGGGGGTCACTTACGGCAGCGAAGGCACTAGACCAAAGGGTCAGGACCACAACTCAATAGTGATGTCAAGTAGGGGTGTGGGGGTGTGTCCCCTAGGCATGGAGTAATAAATTTGGCTATGTCCACAAAGTGGTGCCCAAGTTACCTATGCACAAATACCTACACACCACTATGATGATGCTAAATGAAGCAATTATTTTGGCTATGTCCTCAAAGTGGCTCCCTAGTTAGTCGAAATCACCAGTGGGGAACAAGATACATGTGGACCCAATTCTGGCATGTAACATACATGCTTTCCAAATTCTAGAAAGCAACCCACCTGCACACCCCACCTCCATTTCTTCCAAGGTCACTTATTTTCTTATAAATAGATCTTTCGGGCCATCATTTGTACCGAGGAATTTCCCTGAAGCCTAATTTTTTATCGGGTCACACTAGTGATTATCCCTAGTCTTCTGAAACATTCAAGGTAGTTATTTAGCTCCTAGAATGGAGTATTTGAAGGAAGATCAATGGATATAAGTCCTTTTAATGTTTGAAATCCATAAAACTATATGTCTAAGGTGAAAAACCTCCTTGAATCAGAAACACCTACGTGACACCTATTCCTCTCATAGGAACGCGAGTACCCCACTTCTGGGAATACATATGAATACACTTGATGGATTGATTCAGGTCTCTCCTGAGTATTAACATCCAGTTTTTTCATCACTTATGTGAACATCAGGTCACCCAAGCCTAATTGTGGGCCCATACTTGCATACTAATATTTACTTGGGAGCCGTCCTTTGATTCACCTATTCTTTTCAGTCTATATTCCATCAATACTTATTCAAATCAATTCATGGAAAGGATTATTATTCAGTGTATCCCATGTCTGAAAAGGATTATGTTGAAAATTCCCTCAAAAGCCCCAAACATATCAATACTTTGGGAAAGGCACATCAGTGTGTCTCTTAATTGGGTTTGTATATCCACAGTCAGAGGTTTCCCACATTTGTTTCACAGTGGGGTTAGGATTCATGGAGTGTATATGGGTTTGTAAATCTCTAGTCACACGGACCTATCTCCTAGGAAGTGTGTTGGGAAGTTCCTGGTTTGAAGGATTAGGGTTTGGGTTTTGAAATCCCCTTCTTGTCTCTAAAACCAAGAACCAAAGGAATCATGTAGGGATGGTATGGTTTACACATACTTATCCTTTTGAAAAAAGTAGATGTCTCCCTCCCCTACTTGGACCAATTCAAGGACAGCCATCCTAGTGTAAGCCACTAACCTCTCATGTAGGAGGTAACACTCTTTCTCTTCTCTACATCCTTCACCTTTATTCCTTCATTACTTTGGACCCTTGTCCAATGTAAAGTGAGCATAGGGAAGGAACATTGCCTCACCCTCCTCTCTATTTTCTTCAACCTCTTCCACCATTTCCATCATAGGTGCGTCCTCTTCCTCTAGTGAAGGAGGAAAATTGTGGGTGAGTTTGTTGAAACTTTTACATCCATTTGTTTCTCACACTGAGCATGATTCATGTAGAATTAGATATTTGTGATGATTTAACATTTGCACAAACACTCACGGTGAATGAACTATGGGAACTATGATTCCATTCATAATTGGGAAATGTAGGAAGCCTTCATTAGGGTACAAACTAACATGATATCATCATCAAGAGTCCAACCCTAATTCCATTAGTTTCAAAATCCTCCTTATGAATAAACCCCAAATTATACCCTCAAATCACCAAGGAATCCTTTTTAGGAAGTAATCCCAAACTCATTTCACTCAAATTATTACACTCTCATATGAGACTCATAGAACCACATTGTCTTTGATTACTATCCCACTAGGATATGTAGAAAGCCTCTATAAAGCTCAAACTCAACACTCCAAATCATCCATGTTCTCCATGGGCCACATTCCCAACATGGACTAATATCACATGGTATCCCATATTCATTCCATGTAACTTGGGTTTCATTGGCATAAGTCCCAACCCAAACATTGAATAAGAACCTTTCTCTTAGATTTCCTTAACACGTGACAATAAATTGTGCGGTTAGGTCCTTATTACATGACATTAAAAGGTATGATGTATCCCATTAAGTTACACTAAACTGCAAGTGTTCTGATTCCTTTCACAAGGATACGTAGGTAACCCATTTTATGGTTTCGATCCCAACATCAAAACAATCCTTCATCTCCCGAGATGAAAAAAAATTCCAAAAGTTCCCCACTTAGTGGATTAAAAGCTCGTATAATCATAACAATGATTAAAAGAATCTCCAAATAGTATATGAGAGGTTACCATTTATGAAGAACCATGAATACATATAGATTTATCCATTAATAAAGAACCTCAAATTCATATGGATGATTCTAAATTTCACACATGTTAATAATTTATTGAAAATTCCAATGGAAACAAATGTTATACTTAGTTAATTAATTGGGATTCATGAAACTATCTCAAATACATAAATAGAGTCCTAGAGTAGACAATAATTCCCTACAAAAGGGAGTTATGTGTCTGACCTCCCATCCTCTAAACTAATGTATGTTCTTAAGTTTCCTAAGTTCAAACTTAACAAACGCCTGCCTTTGGAATGCAGGTCCCTTTTGGATAAAGAACTATTATATGTATCTGGTTCCATGATTAGATCTAGTAGAAACCTTATGGATGTAGTGTTTTTTAAACTATAACACATGTTCCAAGGAACAAAAAAACAATCAGATATCTTAATGTTTTTAACTATTCATAATTCATAATTCATAATTGAATGAGTATGTTACCATTCATAATAATTGTATGAACTTACAAATTACCAATCACAATTTGATAATTCAAAATTGAATGAGTATTTTAGCGTTCATAATACATGGCCAAATTCCCATATTACCATTCACCATTTAACAATACATAATTTTATGGGAATTTTGTTATTCATAATACATGACTGAATGTCCGTATTACTGTTCACCATTTAATAATACTTAATTGAAAATATCACAATATTACATATATCAAAATTTTACTTGTGTCACAAAAATCCATTAATTAATTCCTTTGTTAATTATTCATACACACAAATCTAATATCTCATAATAAATTCACCAATTAATTATTAAACACATAACATTAATATACCATAATTAATTCCAAATTTTTTTTATCTCAATTCATAACATCAATATCCCATAATTAATTCCAAAATTAAATCTCTCAAATCATAACATTAATATCCCATAATTAATTCCACATTTAATTTTCTGGTTCAACGATCACAATTTCTCATAAATAATTAAACAATTAATTATTCAACAAATGATTTTATAAACACATCAAACATCATTAAATAATTCATCAATTAATAAATCAATCAACAATCCTAGTATCCCATAATTAATTCAACATGTAATTATTAAATCAATGAATGTTTGAACATAAAAAACTAAATTAATTAATTCAAAAATTAATTAATCACTTCAACATCATTAATTAATTAAATAATTAATTAATAACTTCTATACCTTCAACTAATTCACTAATAAATGTCTCACGTAATGTCTATTAATTAATTACACAATTAATTAAACACATTCAATCCCTTCAATTAATTAACTAATTAATTACTCACGTCAACTCCATCAATTAATTTCACATAATCATGTTTCTTCCCCTAATTAATTAATCAATTAATAAACCCCTCAATCCCATAATTTAATTAAATAAATAAATTCTGAGATTACTCATAATAATTAATTCATTTATTAGTTAGTAATATTATTTAATTCAATAATGACATAATAATATTAATCACGTTAATTAATTCATCAATTAAATAACCACTTTATTTAATTGAATAATTATATTATCACTTTACTCATCTTAATTAATTATTCAGTTAAATAATCACATTATTTTATTTAACAATTGAATATTCACATTTCTCACATTAATTAATTCATCAATTAATTAATCACATTATTTAATTAGACAAATAAATAATCAATGTACTCATATTAATTTATTCAAAAATTAAAGAATCCCATTATTTAATTATACGATGAAATAATCACATTAATCACATTAATTAATTCATTATTTAATTAATCTCATTATTTTATTCAAAAATTAAATAATCACATTACTCACATTTAATTAATTAGTCAATTTATTACCTACGGGGCCTGGGTGACTTGGTTACTAGTGGTGGCGTCTTGACCCCGAGGATCCAAGTTCGAGCCCCTCATAAGGCAACATGCACTATATGCCACTATAACTTCTCATGGGCCCCTCTGCCCCATTGGGAACTTGCCTAAGCCCAAGGTTGTCCACGTTGGGATTCATTGGGGATGTGTGGCACACATGTGGTGAAGCCTCACTTATACCTCATTACCCTAATCCACGTTTTCTGGCTGACAAGAGCTCCTTCATGGTTGGGGATTCTTCAAATGAGCTCTTTGTGGGGAGGAGGGTTTCTGGGTGAGGAGGGTTCAAAAAGTGTACTCGTGGAGATTCTCTTACAGAAATGAAATTAATCAATCCCTTTATTTAATTCATCAATTAAATAATCACATTGCTCATATTAATTAATCAATATATTAATTAATATCATTATTTAATTAAATAATTACACAAATACATTGATCACATTAATTAATTAATCAATTAATTTATACCATCATTTAATTAAATAATTAAAATATAAAATTTCTCATATTAATTAATTCATCAATTAATTGATCCCTTTATTTAATTCAATAATTAAATAAAAACATTCAATTATATTAATTAATTCATCAATTATTTAGTCCAATTATTCTTATCAATTAATTCAATAATTAATTGATAGTAGATTTTCAATTAATTAATCCAATAAATAAATATTCTATCTCACTCAATTCAATATCCCTGATTAATTCATAAATTATTTTTTCTATCAGAATCAATTCAATAATCATATCATTCCACAATAATTAATTCAGTAATTAATTATCCCTATTCATCAATTTCATTATAACAATAATTAATTCACCAACTAATTATTCAATTTAAACAATCTCTATCTCTCCATAATTAATTCAATAACTAATTGTCCCAAATAACAATATCATGATCCCAACCATTCCCATTAATTAATTATACAATTAATTAATAATGTTTGACAATCTCAAAAACTACAGAATTAATTCAACAATTAATTATACATAATCTATAATCCCAATATCACAAATTTAATCATTCACATATTTAATTAATCCCCAAATTAATTAATTCAATCAATAAGTCAATTTATAAAAATATAATAGAATAACTAAAATTAAATACATATAATTTTAATTAAGACTCTAAGATTTGATTTATAGACCACCTACCTCAAGAATGGTGACGAAGAATACTCACCAATGGAAAACAATAATTTCAATATAATAATAGTGTATAATTATATCTTTATTCTATTTATAGATCCATGATATAAAGGAATAAATATCTAATAAAACTCTATCTAAACATAGATCCAATAATGGATAAAAAACCGTTTTTATTATGGAACATGAGTGAGAGAGGAATATAGATCTAAATGGGAAGAGCCAGATACTTGGGAGGTGTATATATTCAATCCTTCCTTTGATTCACCCAAAACAGAGGGTTCGATGCCATACAATCCATCAATAACCCTTAAAAAATGTGAAATAAGGTTTTGGGTTGATTTGGGGTTAAATAGAAGTTAAAATACATTTAGGTGAAATTAAAATCATATTTTGGGGATAATTTAAATCCCATGCATAGTTTGTTGGGAAGGGGAACATGGTTTCCCCTAACTATGATTCATAACAATGCGCCACCTCTCAGGGTGCATGGTTTTTTTGTGACACCCTGAGATTTTATTATGTAGATTCATTTTAATTTCATTGATGTATTGTGTTTTATGATGCACTAAGATTAGATTCTTCTACACGCAACACCGTATTAGCTTGTGGTATATGAAACACTATGCATGGATTGTGTTATGCACAATTTCATGTTCATTACATATAATTCAATTCACACAAGGTTGAATATAATTTTACAACTAAATATTATAACCCAATCATTATTACGGCAGGTGTGAATATTATTAACATCCTTCTAAAAAACTATTTAAATTAATCAAATTGAGTCTATAAAATAATAAAAATAATATTTATGGATTAAATTTAATTTTTAAAATTAATTTTATATGTTTTCTAGACATAATAAAATAAAATATTTAATTTTTCAAATAAGAGAAGTGTTTTTCATAAAATATAGTATTGTCGTCTTTTGATAGAGGACCATCTCAAAACTTGATTTTGATACTTTTATATATTCCATTTATCAAAATAAAATTCTTCTTTGGAATATAGATATAAAAATTTACTTTAGATGAATTTTTTATAAATCTCTTACAACATTCATGTTTTGATGAATAGAAAAAATACAATAAATTATAATTGAAAAAAAATCATCAAAATAATTTATGTAATTAAATAATATTATTTAATAATTTTATATTATAAATAGAATATATTTTTATCATTAAATATACTATATGTCATTAACATTAATTTTACATTTAATTCAGATGCAAAAACATTTCAATCTTTCGCCATGTTTTTACTTTTTAAACATCGTTCTCTCTTTCGAATAACAGGAATAATTGTAAATTAATTACTGCAACTTCAGTGTTCTAAATTATTAAAAGTGAATACCATATTTGGAATCATTAGGACCTAATTATTTAAATATATTTATTTTTATAATTGGGCATTATGAATAGTAACTAAAATATTTTTTATTAATATGGTATAATGGTAAAACTGGTAATTAAGGGTAAGGATCCTATGATAAAATTACCCTAACAATTGGATTAATATCATTTTATGAGTTTTTTTTACCTAAATCATCCATCGGCCGAAATGGTGTCTTCTAGAAGCCACATGGATGTGATATTTAATTTATTTTAATTGAGGAAATGTTAAATAAGCCTCACACAAATTTTAATAATTAAAAAATTTTTAAATAAAGTTATACAAAAGATAAATGTGAATATAAACACTTATTTAAATTCTAAAATGATTTTATTTATCATGGTAATTTATTTTTAATTTTTAGGAAATATATAATTACTTTAAAGAATTATACTTTGATTGCTTACAAATTAATTAATTGATGATAAATGAATAAAACAACTATTATTATAATGATAATAACCATCAAAAGATGTAAAAACATTCCCAATTATTATTGATCGAGTATAGAAAGACTATAATCAATCAAGGTAAGAGTTATTGACCATTTTGATCCGTATTGAAGTGATTATGACACTTATATTATTTTATTCAAACTGATGTTAAAGTTTTCGCATTCAGAATTTAATAAGTATAAAATTATTAATGTTGAATATTATAGGATATAAATTCTACTAAAACTATAATTGTGAAAAAATTATATTTATCTTTATCATTGTGTTTTGCTTTTAATATTTACCCGACAAATAAGTATATTAAATAATTATACAAAACCTATGTAGTAATTATTTTATTATTGGAAATATCAAATTTGTATTATTAAAAATAAAAAAATAAATATAATTGAGCTAATTAATATGTCCAATGATTTTTATATATTCTATATAACCAATAGGTATATAATAAAAATATTTTTTTCTATAATAACATATTATCTTGAAATTTTAAAAACATCATGAATTGAATACTTTCAAAATGCACATTATTGTTGATTTTTCAAAAATGTTTTTTAATAAATTATTTAAAAATAATAAAACATATTTTAAAAAATACAATATTTATTATATTGTCTATATTATAGAATTTACTTATTAATGGTTTAATTTAAATCAAATAAATTAATATTTCACCGTTTTAATTTTGAAATATTGGTTAACTTAATTGAAATTTAATAGAATAACTTTGTTTTTATTAAAAAGATAAGGATTAAATTTTCATCAAAACATGTCAAAATCTTATTTTTTGAGGATATTAAAATCTTATAATATCTTATTTTTGAATATATATCATTTTGGAGTTATATTTATTTATTTCTAAATTATTATAAATTAATTATTTCATAAATTCCAAAAGTGACCCTCACCGCAATTATAAAAGGGAACCTCATTTCTCCCTTATTCACATCAATTTCAGCCTTCAATCCCACCATAACAATCCTTTTTTCCATTATCAGCATCATTTTTTTACATTCAAGAGGTTTTTTTCTTAATAAAATACTAACTGTACTGCTCTATGTAGAGATTTAGAGGAAGCATGTCGCTGAAGGGGTAATCTCTTTTACCGATTCTTCCAAACTTCATTTGTCTTATACTCACTCTTAACATTTAAATTCATTATAAGGTAACAAAATATGTATAAATAAAAAAAATATATGTATTTATAATTAGGAAACAACCTTATTCCTTCACATATCCAGCCGATGAAAAACGAAATCACCACAGGTGCGTATTTACGAATTACTGTCTCTACGATGCGGTTTAATATGTTTTCCACCACCACCTTATATTGATGGGTATAATGATGGAGATAATAACTATATAGGATTAATATATCATGATACTAATTCTGAAATATTATACACCATCCATTTAATTATCATTCAATAATTATGGGAATGACATCAACGCTCGTTCGTACGTACGACCGACTGTCTCCACGATGCGATGTGATTCACTCTACATGATCTTCATTAAAAACCAATTAAATACATTAAAGGAATGAATAAATAAGATATATATTATACTAATATAATTATTTAAATCATATATATATATCCCAATAAGTGGAACATAAACTTATCCGAAATAACATGCATTAGTACATAAAGTAGTTAATATCTGAATAATGAGTGGTAATGAAATGTTACTAACAAATAGATGATAGTATGGTCATAAATGATATCTTAAAAAAATAAAATGACTCTGTAATAAGTCAATAACATTATTTAAATCATTATAAAAGAGTTTTCGATACATATGAAGGATATTGGACCTAAGGTAATGGATTATTTCTCAATGTCATTATTATCCGAGATGGATTATACATAAGTATTTACTACTGTATAATTATCATCCACATCCTTGTTTACAAAAAATAAAATATTATTTCAATTATTATAATATTTTTTAAAATAAATATTCCCTATTGGGGAATTTTTATTAAATGGTTTCGAAGGAATATTTATTCCTTTTTCCATATGAGGTACTTTTTGACTTTTCTGTAACTAGTAATAGGAGAATGTTTTTATCTTATACAGCATGATCATATTATTAATTATTCATAATTAATTATTTACGTGTATATTACCTTAAAATATTTTAACAATATTTTCAATTAATTTCTTTTCATTTAAAATTGTGTTTCATTTGGAGAAAAGAAAACAATTTTGATGAAGAAATGTTATTTTTGTCAATAATTAATTTGAAGTGTCTTATTAAAAATTATTTTCCATCTACGATGACATTATTTAAATATGGTTATGTTTCTATCCATTTTATTACAATGATTTTATTGTTATTATTATTGAATTATTTTTATGAAAACCTTTTATTTTATATGGATTATGATGGAATGATGTTTAAGAAACCCATTTTGGTTCCTTTGGTTATGATATGATGTATGATTATGTTTTTTTTGTACATGTAAGAATGATTTAATTACGAGATGGGTGTGACATATATATCCCTCCAATTCATTGTGTAAATATTTATATCTAATGAGATAGACAAGGCTAAAATGGAAATCAAATGAGGTTCATTAAGATAGGGATGAAACGTCAAGTATATCTGGTTCAATAATATAGGGTAGGATCAAGGAGTGAACTCGGTTCAGTAATTGACCTTTTCCACTGTGATGGTATTGTAAATAAGCCTTGTATAATATCGAAAGGATTTTATATGCTTATGTATTTTCTAAAACTCCATGTTTTATTCCAATGCTATTTTATCATGGTTAATATTCTATTATAATTTATTCCTTACACACTACCATGATTTATTTTATGATTCATTATTTTGATTTTAAAAATACATGTTCATGTTTTTACATTAGTTTGTTTATGTTTTGTCTGATGTTCTATATGTTTAACTTTACATAAAATTTGAGGTCACCCTTTTTATATTTCCTTTCCTTTATGACATAAATAATGTTTTTTAGGAAAACCAATGTTGAATATCTATATGAGAGAAGTTGAAGATCTTTCACCAAGTTAGAATAATGTGTTATGAGTTTCCAGATACACTAAACTAATTTTTCCTTTGGGTTTATATATTTTTAATGTATTATGTATTCAAAAAAATAAATGTAATGACCATATATGTCAGGATTGGGTCATTAGAGTTGGTATCCGAGTGATGGAATAATTATCCTTTAGAAACTAGGATGCATAAAATTTAGTGAGAACCCTTGAGATATTTATAAGGGTAAATATATGGATTCCCCTAAGGATAAGTCTAACCACAGGTTGCTATCCTAGAATTATGGTAATGATCATGAATAACCTAGTACTAAACCAAAGACGTTAGATACTAAATGTACTCCCCCTTGATTATATTGTTTACCTGGTTTGTTTTTTCCCTCTCAAACTAATATTTTTTGGATTAAGAAATTGTGGTAAATAGAATGATTAATGTTAATGGATAATATGATGGAAAATGGAATTATATTCCTCGTGAGAAACCAAATTCAATTGGATTTGGAAGGTGAAATATCATTATTATTCCTAATCTGAAATCTAATAATATGATCGATAATCACAACTTTGGTAAGTTTCCTAACCCAACTAATAAGATAAAGACATAGTTTCAGGGTGACCACAGAGGAATGAATGTTCAATTTTCCCCATTAAAATCACGTGGGAAGAGGCATCAAGGAGAATTTTTCCAAGGAACCGAAAGATTCTTTGGATTTGAAAAATAAGAACACAAAGTCGATAAATACAATGGAAAATGTTTAATTAAAAAAAAGGAAAATGGTAATGGTATTCCTAAGGAATCTACTATGATTAAAATTTTTAAATGTGGAATGATTAGTCATAATGAAAATCGATCCCCAAGGGGAAAATATCATTAAGATAGTAATCATGGTCATATGGGTAGTATTTATATTGTTGTTGAAAAAGAGAATATAACGATATATGATATGAATGATGTTTTAAGGAATAAAATGATGAAGTTAGGTCAATGGTTTAAAAAGATTGTGGAATTACTACATGTTTATCAATAATAATGTTATATAAGTAATTTTATGGTATTATGGAATACAGAAACATCTAAGGATTGTTACACTATTGGTTTTCCTTAAGTATTTGAAATTTAATGTTGAATGGTAACAGTAACCATGAAAAGTGATAGATTTTTTTTAGAAAACACGTGATATGTGAATAATGATGGGATTAGGAGATAATGAGATGTTTGATAGTATTAATGACCTCAATACTGAATAAGGAAAAAGTGATATTATGGTTTGAGTATATAAAATTTTTGGGATATTTTGTATGTTGATAGAGTTAATTTTTTTATAGCTTGCATATTTTCATTAAGGATCTATGGTAATTCAAGTTTTTATCTTATTTTAAGAGAATAAATGATTAAGTTATTGACATGTTTGGAATGTAACAATCACAAACATCCCTATGAGATACTGGAGATCAGTGGTAATATAATTTAGTTCAAATATTTCTAAATATGCATATTTGAGTTTTTGGAAGTATTGTATGGTGATCCATTTATGAATGGTATAATTTATACTCTGATTGATGTTTGTTAGATTAATGTATTATATCACTATAGATAGACTTATGCATATTTGATAACTGATGCTAAGTTTTTTAAGACATATGGAATGACCTATCATTCTATTTGTGGATCGCACAATACGATAACACTTCAAAAATGACAAATTCTACATCATTTTTTTGAATAAGAGATAATGTGGAAATTTTTCAAGGCATAACCAATGTTGAGATTATACCGAAATCAAGTATGTATTTCATCTCATATAAAATTCTACAAAATTTAGGAAAAGAATATTGAAACCAAAAATGTTATCCAAGTACTTTCTTATATGATGAATCAGATGGTCCCATAAATGATCACATATATATGGATTTCAGGTTGTTAAATTTATCCAAAACATGTTTTCTATCACTATACATCAGAACATGATGCTTATATTTTTCTTCCATTTCCATGTTTTCACTTCCCACCAATGTACTTCTATATGGTAACATAACGAGGAGTTAATTTGGGTAATCATTGTGTTCCTATCATTCCTTTTTAAAATGTTGTTTTAATATTCAATTTTATAATGTCGACTTTTAGGAAAGAATTATTGAAGTAGTAAAACTTTTATAACCCCGACAATTTTTTAGGGCGAAATTCATTTTAAGGGGGGTAGAATGTGACACCCTGAGATTTTATGAGATATATTCTTTTTAATTACCTTGATGCCTTGTGTTTTATGAGACACCAAGATTATCTAGTGCTATACAAAACATTTTATTATCTTTTAGTATAAGTATCACTATTATTAGCTTGTGTTACACACAATTTCATGTTTTGTATAGAATTCATTTCACACAAGATCGAGTATGAGTGAACAACTAAATATTTTAACTTAGTCATTATAACAGTGGGTATGAATAATATTAACATCCTTGTAAAAAACTATTTAAATGAAAATAACTATAACACTCCAAGCTTCCACGGTACGCTTCTCTTTGAATAATACAGTAGCGTGTGTTGTACGCAACTTCGAGTTCTAACACACACCACAACCAATCAAACTAGCCATTATGAATTGTAATACCCACATTTTGAAATTTTATACATTTTATATTTCAAAATGGACTTCATTTTTGGATTTGGAATATCGAAATTAGCTTAGGGAAAATTTTTGGTACTTTTCTGATAACTTTCATATTTTGATGAATAGTGAAAATTACTAAATTTTAATTAAAAACAACTTTTTTAATTGAAATAAATAATAGTGATAAATTATGAATTTGAATGGTTTTAAATTAAATTTAGAATATATTTTTAAAATTTAAACAAATTTTGGTCATTGGACATAATTTCACATTTAAACCGGACATAAACAATGTCAATCTTTTGATAGTTATTGTTTCTTAAAAACATGTTTTTTGTTTTGACAGCGGGAATTAATTTTAAATTAATAAATGCAACTTCTATGTTTTGAATTTGGAAAAATAGACTTCATTATTGAATCTGGAATATCAAAATCAGCTTAGGGTAAATTTTTGGTATTTTTATGAAAACTTTTAATTTTTGATGAATAGTGAAAACACTGAGTTATAGTTTAAAACCGAATTTTTATTTAAATAATTATTTATTTTATTTAAATTATTTAATGTCAAAATAGATAAATAATACCTATATAAGTCCAATGTACTTCATTGGAGTCGGTTTATAATAATTTTAGATATATAAAAATTTTATTGAACTTTTCACCATCTTTTACTCCTTTTGTGAGCTGAATTTAGAAAATCTGAGAGACAAGGTTAATATCAAGGAGTAAAATTTGGTTCAATGAGATGAAAATATTTTTTGGTGAATAGTAACTTTTTACTTTTATTTACCACGGTTAAAAGTAAATAGGATAATTAAGGGTAAAAATTATTTTAATATTACCCTAACACATGTAATAATTCTATTGGAAAAGATTATCTAGACCAAAAACAACCTTAGGAATAAAATATTATCATTTAGGTCCACTTGGATTAGATTAGGACATTTATTATTATTTAATTCAAAGAAGAGTTAAAAGAGTTAAAATCAAAGTTTAATAACTAAATCATTTTAATATAGGGTTTTACATAAGATAAATTTGATTATAAATATTCATTAGAAAGATAAAAATATTTCCTACATTATGGTATTTTATTCATAATTTTTAAACATTAAATAAATATATTTATTTATGACACAGTGATGATGCAGTAATTACCTTATTCATGAAAAAATCAAATAAATGTTATTATAAATATAAAAATAAATATAATTTCAAAGTATTTATGACATACACAAATTTTCTAGGTGAATATGAAATTTTAGGATTGATTTAATGTATTTTTTTTGAAGTAATCATGTTGTTATTTTTTAACAAAAAACAAATACCAAATAGTGTCAAAATTGATATATAATAGTTTTTAAAATAAATATTATATTATTAATTGATATAATGGTCCTAAAAAATCTAATATTCGGCAAAAAGACTTATATAAAAATATTTACGACATTAATGAACCAATTGGGGTTCTATTGGAAGTATATAGTATGTTTTTTCACCATATAGATCAAGAATACAAGAAGACACGGTAAAAGTCAAATTATTTAACTTAGAGTTAAATCTAAATGATAAGGTTAAAATGGTAACCTAAACTTGTCTAAAACCTATTGGTTGAGTTTGTTTTCTACCTATACCCACCTTATACTTTAAATAATAAACATTGGAGCCATTATAAACTGAATATGAATTTATTATAAAATAATATTTTAAGTTTTTCCAAAGGTGCCCCTCACCCCTCTTATAAAAAGGGAACTCTCACTTCTCTTTAATTAACACCTTCTAAGCCATTTGGTTCGGCCAAACCCTACCCAAATACCCTTTAAAATATCCTCCCTTAAACCTAAAGTCATTAGTTAGATCAGAAATCCATCCTAAGGAGCCATTTTGATCAAATCAAAAGGAAGAACCCGAAGAAGAGGAAATGATTTCACCACCCTTTTTCAAGTTCCCTTCTTCTTCCACTTCCTTTTTCTTTGTTGTTTCCATTATAAAATAATAACTCTACTATATTATATATACTGTGATGTTATTATAATTATGTTACAACCAAATTCATTATTCTATCCACCCTTTTGAGTGACATGTCACCATACGTGCGTACGTACGGCTTGCCATCTCCACGTCGTGGTGTAATTGTTATTCAACACATTATTATTTGGATGGGTATAAAAATGATGTGTATTTGATGTAAATAATAAATATAACATGATAAGGATTATGTATATATTACATAACATCCAATTATATATTATATTAAAATCAAAAGAATGATATTTTCGCTCGTGCGTATGTACGGATTACCGTCTCCACGACGCGATGAGATTCATTTCCAAGTTCACCATTCATCGACGATTATAAAAATATATATTACTAATAATTATGTAATATATGACAAAAGAATTCTACTGGAGAGATATATATATATATATATACAAGTATTTATGTACTTACATATATCTTATTCACTTTCTTCCGTTTGATACTATATGAAAACGGAAACAACGTTTATGCAAACATACGGACTACCGTCTCCATAAATGGTGTTTTCCATTTCATATATACGTCTATTATAAACTTTTATATTATAAATATATATGATAAATAAATCATTTTTTATATTCTGGAAGTATTTAAATCATGATCTAAGTGATACAATCAAGAGTAACAAGTTAAAACACGTACGATAGAGAAAGCGATTATTACCCGAAATATTAATATAACATGGTAATTTTTATTAAATGGGTAGTATAAAGTAATAAATGAATAATTTATGATATCTAAAATATTAATATGGTTCTGGTATAATTTAATAACATACTATAGTCTTCATACAGGAGGCTAAACGTACCCTCGACTAAAGGAAAGTGCAAGGTAAGGAGCTTTCATCTCAGTCCTTATTCCCATGAGATTCAGGCCACATTGCCACTATTACCTTTTTTGTGGCTTATGTACTACCCATAATTGTATTATTTGTGTAATACACTTTAATTTATGTTTATTTACATATTCATTTTTTAATACCTCTTTCATGGGTTGTATGTTTCGTAAGTTACCAAATTGGTAAGGGTTAATTTCACAATCTCTTTATTATCTGAGGTTGTTTTTATGTAAGTATCTACTAGGACATATTTATTATCCATTTCCATGTTTTATAAAAGAGTTTTGAAAGGGATTATTTTAAGGGAATTATTTTACTAAAACATCATCTAAAATGTTTTAAATATTTATTCTTCTAAATCTTTCTCATTAATGTCAATGTATTCAAAATGGTTTTTAAGGATTTATTTATATGGACATGAATGTTTTTAAAATGTTAATTTCCTTTAAAAAGTTTCAAAGTGGCATGGGAAACATTGATTCAAAAATGTATTTAAATGAATTATTTTCTAAATTGTGTGACTTTTATATGTTTTGATGAAAAGGGATATTTCTCTCAAATAGTTTTACAAACAATTTTAATATATGTCAAAATTATTTTATGGATTTTAAACTTGTTTTTAAGTTGATTTATCATGATACAAATCATACATATTGTGCTGAGGTTTTGTGATATGTTTTACTGTGGATGTGTTATTTTTATACCATTCATGGTTTATGGGTAAAGTATTGGCATTTCGTATGCTAGTTTTAATACGAATGTTTATGTTATGTTTAGACCTTTTCATATGAGGAATGCATTGGACTTAATAAGTGACGGGTGGAGCCCGCTGTAGCTCCTCAATGCATCGATAGGTCTCATGAGACAAACTAGTGTCTTGGCACGAGGCCTTGACAGAATCTTATTTGTAGTCTTGGCATGAGGCCTTGGCTACGTGGTTATGATAGTTTGGCATTATACATTCCATCGTTATGAAAGTGGTTATTGATATTGCATGTGATTATTCAATTAGTAGAATATCCATGTGAACATGTAAATGGAATTATTTCATTTTATTTCCTCCATATTATGCTAAAGTTCAAGTTTAAAAGGATTTCGTTTATGTTTTATAGATTGCCTTAAAAGTTTATGCTTATTTTTGAAGGTTTCTGCTGTATTGCTTACCCTTACTGAGCGTTTGAGATCACCCCTTTATATGTTTTATTTTACTAGGATTACAAGAAGTGTAGTGTGATTGATATGCAGGGTTAAGACAAGAGAATAATGGTGTTCATAAAGGATTATTTAAGTTGTTTTTTATGTTATAAAGTGTAATGTAACATTCATATATGTAATCTTCTTTCCAAGACTGCTAAACTGATCGGTCCTTCAGGACTTGATTCCTTGTAATCATGCCAATGTATTAAAATAATGCACCGCCTCTGGGTAACCGGGATTGGGCTGTTACAGTTGGTATCAGAGGATGTTTAGCAATAACCTTGGAAACTAGATTTAGATAAACTCTTATTAGAGCACATTCCCCTAAGATAGACTTTGTGGATTAGTATAGAAGAACCTCCAAGAATTTTGGTAATGTAGAGATTTTGTGAGTTTTCCAAGAAAATACATCCTTTTCTAGATACGAGAAGGTAGAGGCGGCTTTGGCACAGACGTACCTAGGGGTAAAACCCAAAAACACCTCTTTGATCTAGACTCGAAGGTGAACTGGTGCACGACAACGGGCCTTTCTGCACTCTTGGTTACGACCCTCGAGGGATATGCTTAGGATAATTCTCATTTTCTTTACAAACCATTATGAAGGGCTTATGAGTATATACTTACTCAATTTTTTTTTTATAATTATGGATTATATCCATAAACTATTTAATTTATGTTATGTGTTTTACAAGTTTGGTATTAGGTATTGTTATTAATAAACTAATCTAGTGTATGCCATTGTATAGAAATGGCGCCTAGTAGAAGGAATGAGAACACCAACAATACACATGATCCAAAGAGTAAGAAGGATCATATATTTCATGGTCCTAAGACAGAATTTAGAAAGGAAATAGTCTCCCACTTATTATCATCATATGAAGAAATAATATCATGTGTTGATAAGATAAGTAAAGAATTCTCGGAGTCATATGGATTTTTAGGGAATCCAGAGAAGAAAAGGATGGTAGAGATAAGGACAGATAAAGGGAAGAAGGTAAAGAAGGATTTTCCCATATGTGATAACTGTGGAAAGAATCACTTTGGAAAATGCTTAAAGGGAATGGGAGTATGTTATATGTGTGGAGAAAAAAGACACCAAGTACGTGACTGCAAGTTTAAGAAAAAGGTTTCAAATGTACAATGCTTCATCTAAAGGAGTTGGGACACTACGCGAACCAATGTCAAAAACATCAGAGTATGCCCCAAATGATGCTATTGGATAAAACTCAAGTAATGATACTACCTAAGATGAAGAAGAATCACTAGTGTTATTATGTTGTTATTATAGGATTATTTCATTTGAGTATTGTATCAATAATGTACTGGTTATAATAATTATTCTGTATATAAGGATTGTACTGCAGTACTATTTTATTAAGGACTTGAGATTGTGTGGAATCAAGAAAAGTGACTCAATAGTAGGTTAATTTTTTGGAAAATATATAGCTGAGAGAAAGATAAACCATAATATGGTCTTGATATCAAGGTAGTGATTTTGGAAAAATTCAAGATTGATTTGGATAACTTATATTGGATATTCTTGACTTCCTTGAAAATGATTAATTATTTTTTCATCGTTGGAGTTTAAAAAATGTTTGGATAGAAGAAATATATCCAGTATTCTATTAATTATAAGGGAGCATGAATGTAATCAATAAGGTTTTACGGAAATTCAGGATGTTACCATGTTTTAAAATAATACATGGTGAAGGTGTTCACATGTTATTACATGGAAAAAAGGATTTTCATTGTGTTTAACTTCCTTATAAATTTTGGACAGTGAGTTTGGATAGTAGTATTTTGGATAAGTCTAAAGGTTGGAATGGATTATGTTTGAAAGGTTATTTTTTTATTTTTGTAAAAGGAAAACACGCAGACCGTGTGACAACCTGTCGCGTTGGACAAAGCTTCGGGAATCGAACCCACAAACATAGTGTGATTGGGATTTATCGCCTACAACTGGTCTACGTGAAGTTCCTGGATGGTATAATGTAGTTTTTTTTAAAGGGTTTGATATGTGAATTATAAATTCATTATATTTGGAACCCTATACGATTAGGATAAATATAGTATTTTTGAGTTGTATTATGTTTTGGGGTGAAAGATGAGTTTGTGGTTGAAATTTATTAATGGATAAAACTCTAATTATAAAGTAAGTATATCTATTTATGATCTTATACAATCTTATAAATAAATTCCTCCACATTAATAAAAGAATCTTTGAACAAAAATGTTGTCCTAGATGGTACCTTAGATAATAAAAAATTTATGGCTTTGTGATTGTTGGCCTTTTCATAGCCATGTTCTCTACCACTATCCATCAGATATTGATGGTTAAATTTCTCTTTCATATCCATATTTTCCTACATGGAGTCCTAGTATGTGTTATTTTCGGTAACCTTCAGACTTACCACTCTTTATTTTAAATAGAGGCCTCATTAATCCATTTTTCAGTGTGGGATTTCAACAAAGATATTTTGAAATGTCAACCCCAAGTTTCCAATACTGATCATAAATTGAAAGGATGCAATTTATTAAAGTAGGGGAAAATGTAACACCCCAATCTTCCATGATACGCTTCTCTTTGAATAATACAGTAGCGTGTGTTGTACGCAACATCGAGTTCTAACACACACCACAACTAATCAAACTAGCCGTTATGAATAGTAATACCCTCTTTTTGAAATTTTATACATTTTATCATTCAAAATTGATTTCATTTTTGGATTCGGAATATCGAAATTATCTTAGGGTGAAATTTTGTTACTTTTCTGATAACTTTCATATTTTGATGAATAGTGAAAATTACTAAATTTTAATTAAAAACAAATTTTTTAATCAAAATAATTAATAGTGATAATATATGAATTTGAGTGGTCTTAAATTATATTTAGAATATATTTTTACAATTTAATCCAATGTTGGTTATTGGACATAATTTCACATTTAAACCGGACATAAACAAGTGTTAATCTTTTCATAGTTATTGTTTCTTAAAAACACGCTTTTTGTTTTAACATTGGGAATTAATTTTAAATTAATAAATTCAACTTCTATGTTTTGAATTTGGAAAAATAGACTTAATTATTGATTTCGGAATATCAAAATTATCTTAGGGTAAAGTTTTGGTATTTTTCTGAAAACTCTTAATTTTTGATGAATAGTGAAAAACACTGAGTTATAGTTTATAACCGAATTTTTATTTAAATAATAATTTATTTTATTTTAATTATTTAATGTCAAAATAGATACATAATACCTATATAAGTTAAATTTAATTCATTGGAGTCGGTATATAACAATTTTAGATATATAAAAATTTATTGAACATTTCACCATCTTTTACCCACCTCCTAGGAGCTTTTGCAAATTCACATAAAACTTAATTTTACCAATTCTGTGAGCTGAATTTCAAATATCTAAGAGACAAGTTTAATATCAAGGAGTGAAATGTGGTTCAATGAGATTAAAATAATTTATGGTGAATAATAACTTTTTACTTTTATTTACCACGGTTAAAAGTAAATAGGGTAATTAAGGGTAAAAATGATATTAATATTACCCTATGGTTCTAATTCTATTGGACAAGTTTATCTCGACCAAAAAAAACTTTAGGAATAAAATATTATCATTTAGGTCCACATGGATTAGATTAGGACATTCATTATTATTTAATTCAAAGAAGAGTTAAAAGACTTAAAATCAAAGTTTAATAACTAAAACATTTTTAATATAGGGATTTAAATAAGATAAATTCGATTATAGATATTCATTAGAAAAATAAAACTATTTCCTACATCATTGAATTTTATTTATAATTTTTATACATTAAATAAATAAATTTATTTATGACACAATGATGATGAAGTAATTACCTTATTCCTGAACGAATCAAATAAATGGTATTATATATATTAAAATAAATATAATTTCAACATCTTTATGACATCCACGAATTTTCTAGATGAATATGACATGTTATTATTTATTCAATGTATTTTTTTGAATTAATCATGTTATTATTTTAACAAAAAACAAATACCAAATAGTGTCAAAATTGACATAAAATAGTTTTTAAAAACAATATTATATTATTAATTGATATAATGGTCCTAAAAAATATAAGTTTTGGACAAAAGACTTATATAATAATATATATGAAATTAAGGAACCAATTGGGGTTCTATTTTCAGTATATAGTAAGTTAATTAACCATATAGTGTAAGAATACAAGAAGACAAGGGAAAAGTCAAATGATTTAACTTAGAGTTAAATCTAAATGATAAGGTCAAAATGGTAACCTAAACTTGTCTAAAACCTATTTGTTGAGTTTTTTTCAATCTATACCCACCTTATACTTTAAATAATAAACTTTTGAGCCATTAGTAACCGAATATGAATTTATTATAAAATAATATTTTACGTTTTTACTAAGGTGCCCCTCACCCCTCTTATAAAAAGGGCACTTCCCCTTCTCTTTAATTCAAACCTTCTAAGCCATTTTTCTCTACAAACCCCTGAGCATATACCATATCAGCTATCCTCCCTTAAACCTAGAGGCCTTATTTTGATAAGAAATCCAACCTAAGGAGCCCTTTTGATCAAATCAAAAGGAAGAACCCGAAGAAGAGGTAATGATTTCACCACCCTCTTTCAAGTTCCTTTCTTCTTCCACTTCCTTTTTCTTTGTTGTTTCCATTCTAAAATAATAAATCTAGTATATTATATATAATGTGATGTTATTATAATTATGGTACAACCAAATTCATTATTCTATCCACTCTTTTGAATGACATGTCACCATACATGCGTACGTACGGCTTGCCGCCTCCACGTCGTGGTGTAATTGTTATTCAATACATTATTATTTGGATGGGTATAATAAAGATGTGTATTTGATGTAAATAATAAATATAACATGATAAGGATTCTGTATATATTATATACCATCCAATTATATATTATATTAATATCAAAAGAATGATATTTTCGCTCGTGTGTACGTACGGATTACCGTCTCCACAACGCGATGAGATTCATTTCCAAGTTCACCATTCATCGATGATTATAAAAATATATATTACTAATAAGTATGTAATATATGAAAAAATAATTCTACTGGAGATATATATATATATAGAAGTATTTATGTACTTACATATACCTTATTCACTTTCTTCCGTTTGATACTATATGAAAACGGAAACAACGTTTATGCGTACATACGGACTACCGTCTCCATAAACGGTGTTTTCCATTTCATATATACGTCTATTATAAACATTTATATTATAAATATATATGATAAATAAATCATGTTTTATATTCTGGAAATATTTAAATCATGATCTAAGTGATACAATCAAGAGTAACAAGTTAAAACACGTACGATTAAGAAAGCGATTATTACCCGAAATATTAATATAACATGGTAATTTTTATTAAATGGGTAGTATAAAGTCATAAATGAATAATTTATGATATCCTAAATATTAATATGGTTGTGGTATAATTTAATAACATACTATAGTCTTCATAGAGGAGGCTAAACGTACCCTCGACTAAAGGAAAGTGCAAGGTAAGGTGTTTTCATCTCACTCCTTATTCCCATGAGATTCAGGCCACATTGCCACTATTACCTTTTTTGTGGTGTATGTACTACCCAAAATTTTATTATTTGTGTAATACAATTTAATTTATGTCTATTTACATATTCATTGTTTGATACCTCTTTCATGGGTTGTATGTTTCATAAGTTACCAAATTGGTAATGGTTAATTTCACAATCTCTTTATTATATGAGGTTGTTTTTATGTAAGTATCTACTAGGACATATTTATTATCCATTTCCATGTTTTATGAAATAGTTTTGAAAGGGATTATTTTAAGGGAATTATTTTACTAAAACATCATCTCAAATCTTTTAAATATTTATTCTTCTGAATCTTTCTCAGTAATGTCCATGTCTTCAAAATGGGTTTTAAGGATTTATTTATATGGACATGAATGTTTTTAAAATGTTACTTTCCTTTAAAAAGTTTCAAAGTTGTATGGGAAACATTGATTCAAAAATGTCTTTAAATGACTTATTTTCTAAATTGTGTGACTTTTGTATGTTTTCATCAAAAGGGGTATTTCTCCCAAATAGTTTTATAAATAATTTTAATCTATGTCAAAATTATTTAATGGATTTTAAACTTGTTTTGAATTTGATTTATCATAATAAAAATCTTACATATTGTGCTGAGGTTTTGTGATATGTTTTACTATGGATGTGTTATTTTTATACCATTCATGGTTTATGGGTAAAGTATTGACATTTCGTATGCTAGTTTTAATACGAATGTTTATGTTTTGTTTAGACCTTTTCATATGAGGAATGCATTGGACTTAATAAGTGACGGGTGGAGCCTGCTGTTGCTCCTCGATGCATCGATAGGTCTCATGAGACAAACTAGTGTCTTGGCACAAGGCCATGACAAAATCTTATTTGTAGTCATGGCACGAGGCCTTGTCTACCTGGTTATGATAGTTTGGCATTATGCATTCCATCGTTATAAAAGTGGTTATTGATATTGCATGTGATTATTCAATTAGTAGAATATCCATGTGAACATGTAAATGGAATTATTTCATTTTATTTCCTCCATATTATGCTAAAGTTCATGTTTAAAAGGATTTCATTTATGTTTTATAGATTTCCTTAAATGTTTATGCTTATTTTTGAAAGTTTCTTCTGTATTTCTTACCCTTACTGAGCGTTTGAGCTCACCCCTTTCTATGTTTTATTTTCCTAGGATTACAAGAAGTGTAGTGTGATTGATATGCAGGGTTAAGACAAGGGAATAATGGTGTTCATAAAGGATTATTTATGTTGTTTTTTTATGTTATAAAGTGTAATGTAACATTCATGTATGTAATCTTTTTTCCAAGACTTCTAAACTGATCGGTCCTTCAGGACTTGATTCCTTGTAATCATGGCAATGTATTAAAATAATGCCCCACCTCTGGGTAACCGGGGTCGGGCTATTACTGTTGGTATCAGAGGATGTTTAGAAATAACCTTGGAAACTAGATTTAGATAAACTCTTATTAGAGAACATTTCCCTAAGATAGACTTTGAGGATTAGTATAGAAGAACCTCCTAGAATTTTGGTAATATAGAGATTTTGTGAGTTTTCCAAGAAAATACATCCTTTTCTAGATACGAGCAGGTAGAGGCGGCTTTGGCACAGATGTACCTAGGGGTAAAACCCCAAAACACCACTTTGATCTAGACTCGAACGTGAACTGGTGCACGACAACGGGCCTTGCTGCACTCTTGGTTACGACCCTCAGGGGATATGCTTAGGATAATTCTCATTTTCTTTACAAACCGTTATGAAGGGATTATGAGTATATACTTACTCAATTTTTTTTTTATAATTATGGATTATATCCATAAACTGTTTAATTTATGTTATGTGTTTCACAAGTTTGTGATTAGGTATTGTTATTAATAAACTAATCTAGTGTATGCCATTATATAGAAATGGCACCTAGCAGAAGGAATGAGAACTCCAACAATACACATGATCCAAAGAGTAAGAAGGATCATATATTTCATGGTCCTAAGACAGAATTTATAAAGGAAATAGTCTCCCACTTATTATCATCATATGAAGAAATAATATCATGTGTTGATAAGATAAGTAAAGAATTATCGGAGTCATATGGATTTGTAGGGAATCCAGAGAAGAAAAGGATGGTAGAGATAAGGACAGATAAAGGGAAGAAGGTAAAGAAGGATTTTCCCATATGTGATAACTGTGGAAGGAATCACCTTGGAAAATTATTAAAGGGAATGGGAGTATGTTATAAGTGTGGAGAAAAAGGACACCAAGTACGTGACTGCAAGTGTAAGAAAAAGGTTTCAAATGTACAATGATTCATCTACAAGGAGTTGGGAAACTATGCGAACCAATGTCAAAATCATCAGAGTATGCCCCAAATGATGCTATTGGATAAAAATCAAGTAATGATACTACCTAAGATGAAGAAGAATGACTAGTTTTCTTATGTTATTATTATATGATTATTTCATTTGAGTATTGTATCAATAATGTACTGGTTATAATAATTATTGAGTATATAAGGATTGTACTGCAGTACTATTTTATTAAGGACTTGAGATTGTGTGGAATCAAGAAAAGTGACTCAATAGTAGGATAAATTTTTGGAAAATATATAGCTGAGAGAAAGATAATCCATAATATCATCCTGATACCGAGGTAGTGATTTTGGAATAATTCAAGATTGATTTGGATAACTTATATTGGTTATTATTGACTTCCTTGAAAATGATTAATGGTTTTTTCATCGTTGGAGTTTAAAAAATGTTTGGATAGAAGAAATATATCCAGTATTCTATTAAGTATAAGGGAGCATGAATGTAATAAATAAGGTTTTAGGGAAATTCAGGATGTTACCATGTTTTAAAATAATACATGGTGAAGGTGTTCGCATGTTATTACATGGAAAAAGGATTGTCATTGTGTTTAACTTCCTTATAAATTTTGGACTGTGAGTTTGGATAGTAGTATTCTGGATAAGTCTAAAGGTTGGAATGGATTATGTTTGAAAGGTTATTTTTGGATTTTTGTAAAAGGACAACACGCAAACCGTGTGACAACCTGTCGTGTTGGACAAAGCTGCGGGAATCGAACCCACAACCATATTGTGATTGGGATTTATCGCCTACCACTGGTCTACGTGAAGTTTCTGGATGGTATAATGTAGTTTTTTTTAAAGGGTTTGATATATGAATTATAAATTCATTATATTTGGAATCCTATACGATTAGGATAAATATAGTATATTTGAGTTGTATTATGTTTTGGGGTGAAAGTTGAGTTTGTGGTAGAAATTTATTAATGGATAAAACTCTAATTATAAATTAAGTATATCTCTTTATGATCTTATCCAAACTCATAAATAAATTCCTCAACATTTATAAAAGAATCTTTGAACAAAAATGTTGTCCTAGATGGTACCTTAGATAATCAAAAATTTATGGCGTTGTGATTGTTGGCCTTTTCATAGACATGTTCTCTACCACTATCTATCAGATATTGATGGTTAAATTTCTCTTCCATATCCATATTTTCCTACATGGAGTCCTAGTATGTGTTATTTTCGGTAACCTTCATACTTACCACTCTTTATTTTAAATAGAGGCCTCATTAATCCATTTTTCACTGTGGGATTTCAACAAAGATATTTTGAAATGTCAACCCCAAGTTTCCAATACCGAGAATACATTGCAAGGACGCAATTTATTAAAGTAGGGGAGAATGTAACACCCCAAGCTTCCATGATACGCTTCTCTTTGAATAATACAATAGCGTGTGTTGTACACAACTTTGAGTTCTAACACACACCACAACCAATCAAACTAGCCATTATGAATAGTAATACCATATTTTTGAAATTTTATACATTTTATCATTAAAAATTGATTTCATTTTTGGATTCGGAATATCGAAATTAGCTTAGGGTGAAATTTTGGTACTTTTCTGATAACATTCATATATTGATGAATAGTGAAAATTACTAAATTTTAATTAAAAACAAATTTTTTAATAAAAATAATTAATAGTGATAATATATGAATTTTAGTGGTCTTAAATTATATTTAGAATATATTTTTACAATTTAATCCAATGTTGGTCATTGGACATAATTTCACATTTAAACCGGACATAAACAAGCGTTAATCTTTTCGTAGTTATTGTTTCTTAAAGACACGCTTTTTGTTTTAACAGTGGGAATTAATTTTAAATTAATAAATTCAACTTCTATGTTTTGAATTTGGAAAAATGGACTTAATTATTGATTTCAGAATATCAAAATTATCTTAGGTTAAAGTTTTGGTATTTTTCTGAAAACTTTTAATTTTTGATGAATAGTAAAAAACACTGAGTTATAGTTTAAAACCGAATTTTAATTTAAATAATAATTTATTTTATTTTAATTATTTAATGTCAAAATAGATACATAATACCTATATAATTTCAATTTAATTCATTGGAGTTGGTATATAACAATTTTAGATATATAAAAATTTTATTGAACATTTCACCGTCTTTTACCCACCTCCTAAGAGCTTTTGCAAATTCACATAGAACATAATTTTACCAATTCTGTGAGGTGAATTTCAAAAATCTGAGAGACAAGTTTAATATCAAGGAGTAAAATGTGGTTCAATGAGATTAAAATAATTTATGGTGAATAGTAACTTTTTACTTTTATTTACCACGGTTAAAAGTAAATAGGGTAATTAAGGGTAAAAATGATATTAATATTACCCTATGGTTCTAATTCTATTGGACAGGTTTATCTCGACAAAAAACAACCTTAGGAATAAAATATTATCATTTAGGTCCACTTGGATTAGATTAGGACATTCATTATTATTTAATTCAAAGAAGAGTTAAAAGACATAAAATCAAAGTTTAATAACTAAAACATTTTTAATATAGGGATTTAAATAAGATAAATTCGATTATAGATATTCATTAGAAAAATAAAACTATTTCCTACATCATGGAATTTTATTTATAATTTTTAGACATTAAAAAAATAAATTTATTTATGACACAATGATGATTAAGTAATTACCTTATTCATGAACGAATCAAATAAATGATATTATAAATATTAAAATAAATATAATTTCAAAGTCTCTATGACATCCACGAATTTTCTAGGTGAATATGACATGTTATTATTTATTCAATGTATTTTTTTGAATTAATCATGTTGTTATTATTTTAACAAAAAAACAAATACCAAATAGTGTCAAAATTGACATAAAATAGTTTTTTAAACAAATATTATTTTATTAATTGATATAATGGTCCTAAAAAATATAAGGTTTGGAAAAAAGACTTATATAATAATATATATGACATTAAGGAACCAATTGGGGTTCTATTTTCAGTATATAGTAAGTTAATTAACCATATAGTGTAAGAATACAAGAAGACAAGGGAAAAGTCAAATGATTTAACTTAGAGTTAAATCTAAATGATAAGGTCAAATTGGTAACCTAAACTTGTCTAAAACCTACTGGTTGAGTTTTTTTCGATCTATCCCCACCATAGAATTTAAATAATAAACTTTTGAGCCATTAGAAACCGAATATGAATTTATTATAAAATAATATTTTAAGTTTTTCCTAAGGTGCCCCTCACCCCTCTTATAAAAAGGGCACTTCCCCTTCTCTTTAATTCACACCTTCTAAGACATTTTTCTAGGAAAACCCCTTAACATATACCCTCTAAGATATCCTCCCTTAAACCTAGAGGCTTTATTTTGATCATAAATCCAACCTAAAGAGCCCTTTTGATCAAATCAAAAGGAAGAACTCGAAGAAGAGGTAATGATTTCACCACCCTCTTTCAAGTTGCTTTCTTCTTCCACTTCCTTTTTCCTTGTTGTTTCCATTCTAAAATAATAAATCTAGTATATTATATATAATGTGATGTTATTATAATTATTGTACAACCAAATTCATTATTCTATCCACTCTTTTTAATGACATGTCACCATACATGCGTACGTACGACTTGCCGCCTCCACGTCGTGGTGTAATTGTTATTCAATACATTATTATTTGGATGGGTATAATAAAGATGTGTATTTGATGTAAATAATAAATATAACATGATAAGGATTCTGTATATATTATATACCATCCAATTATATATTATATTAATATCAAAAGAATGATATTTTCGCTCGTGTGTACGTACGGATCACCGTCTCCACGACGGGATGAGATTCATTTCCAAGTTCACCATTCATCGACGATTATAAAAATATATATTACTAATAAGTATGTAATATATGAAAAAATAATTCTACTGGAGATATATATTTATATACAAGTATTTATGTACTTACATATTTCTTATTCACTTTCTTCCATTTGATACTATATGAAAACGGAAACAACGTTTATGCGTACATACGGACTACCGTCTCCATAAACGGTGTTTTCCATTTCATATATACGACTATTATAAAATTTTATATTATAAATATATATTATAAATAAATCATGTTTTATATTCTGGAAGTATTTAAATCATGATCTAAGTGATACAATCCAGAGTAACAAGTTAAAACACGTACGATAAAGAAAGCGATTATTACCCGAAATATTAATATAACATGGTAATTTTTATTAAATGGGTAGTATAAAGTCATAAATGAATAATTTATGATATCCTAAATATTAATATGGTTCTGGTATAATTTAATAACATACTATAGTCTTCATACATGAGGGTAAACGTACCCTCGACTAAAGGAAAGTGAAAGGTAAGGTGTTTTCATCTCACTCCTTATTCCCATGAGATTCAGGCCACATTGCCACTATTACCTTTTTTGTGGTGCATGTACTGCCCATAATTGTATTATTTGTGTAATACACTTTAATTTATGTTTATTTACATATTCATTGTTTGATACCTCTTTCATGGGTTGCATGTTTCGTACGTTACCAAATTGGTAAGGGTTAATTCACAATCTCTTTATTATCTGAGGTTGTTTTTATGTAAGTATCTACTGGGACATATTTATTATCCATTTCCATGTTTTATGAAAGAGTTTTGAAAGGGATTATTTTAAGGGAATTATTTTACTAAAACATCATCTCAAATGTTTTAAATATTTATTCTTCTAAATCTTTCTCAGTAATGTCCATGTCTTCAAAATGGTTTTTAAGGATTTATTTATATGGACATAAATGTTTTTAAAATGTTAGTTTCCTTTAAAAAGTTTCAAAGTGGTATGGGAAACATTGATTAAAAAATGTCTTTAAATGACTTATTTTCTAAATTTTGCGACTTTTATATGTTTTCATGAAAAAGGGTATTTCTCTCAAATAGTTTTACAAATAATTTTAATCTATGTCAAAATTATTTAATGGATTTTAAACTTGTTTTGAAGTTGATTTATCATGATACAAATCTTATATGTTGTGCTGAGGTTTTGTGATATGTCTTACTGTGGATGTGTTATTTTTATACCATTCATGGTTTATGTGTAAAGTATTGACATTTCGTATGCTAGTTTTAATACGAATGTTTATGTTATGTTTAAACCTTTTCATATGAGGAATGCATTGGACTTAATAAGTGATGGGTGGAGCCCGCTGCAGCTCCTCGATGCATTGATAGGTCTCATGAGACAAACTAGTGTCTTGGCACGAGGCCTTGACAAAATCTTATTTGAAGTCTTGGCACGAGGCCTTGGCTACGTGGTTATGATAGTTTGGCATTATGCATTCCATCGTTATAAAAGTGGTTATTGATATTGCATGTGATTATTCAATTAGTAGAATATCCATGTGAACATGTAAATGGAATTATTTCATTTTATTTTCTCCATATTATGCTAAAGTTCAAGTTTAAAAGGATTTCGTTTATGTTTTATAGATGGCCTTAAATTTTTATGCTTATTTTTGAAAGTTTCTGCTGTATTGCTTACCCTTACTAAGCGTTTGAGCTCACCCCTTTCTATGTTTTATTTTCCTAGGATTACAAGAAGTGTAGTGAGATTGATATGCAGGGTTAAGACAAGGGAATAATGGTGTTCATAAAGGATTATTTAAGTTGTTTTATATGTTATAAAGTGTAATGTAACATTAATGTATGTAATCTTTTTTCCAAGACTGCTAAACTGATCGGTCCTTCAGGACTTGATTCCTTGTAATCATGTCAATGTATTAAAATAATGCACCGCCTCTAGGTAACCGGGGTCGGGCTATTACAGTTGGTATCAGAGGATGTTTAGCAATAACATTGGAAACTAGATTTAGATAAACTCTTATTAGAGCACATTACCCTAAGATAGAATTTGAGTATTAGTATAGAAGAACCTCCTAGAATATTGGTAATGTAGAGATTTTGTGAGTTTTCCAAGCAAATACATCCTTTTCTAGATACGAGCAGGTAGAGGCAGCTTTGGCACAGATGTACCTAGGGGTAAAACCCCAAAACACCGCTTTGATCTAGACTCGAACGTGAACTGGTGCACGACAACGGGTCTTGCTGCACTCTTGGTTACGACCATCGGGGGATATGCTTAGGATAATTCTCATTTTCTTTACAAACCATTATGAAGGGCTTACGAGTATATACTTACTCAATTTTTTTTATAATTATGGATTATATCCATAAACTGTTTAATTTATGTTATTTGTTTTACAAGTTTGGGATTAGGTATTGTTATTAATAAACTAATCTAGTGTATGCCATTGTATAGAAATGGCACCTAGTAGAAGGAATGAGAACTCCAACGATACACATGATCCAAAGAGTAAGAAGGATCATATATTTCATGGTCCTAAGACAGAATTTAGAAAGGAAATAGTCTCCCACTTATTATCATCATATGAAGAAATAATATCATGTGTTGATAAGATAAGTAAAGAATTATCGGAGTCATATGGATTAGTAGGGAATCCAGAGAAGAAAAGGATGTTAGAGATAAAGACAGATAAAGGGAAGAAGGTAAAGAAGGATTTTCCCATATGTGATAACTGTGGAAAGAATCACCTTGGAAAATTCTGAAAGGGAATGGGAGTATGTTATAAGTGTGGAGAAAAAGGACACCAAGTACGTGACTTTAAGTGTATGAAAAAGGTTTAAAATGTACAATGCTTCATCTACAAGGAGTTGGGACACTACGCGAACCAATGTCAAAATCATCAGAGTATTCCCCAAATGATGCTATTGGATAAAACTCAAGTAATGATACTACCTAAGATGAAGAAGAATGACTAGTGTTCTTGTGTTGTTATTATAAGATTATTTCATTTGAGTATTGTATCAATAATGTACTGGTTATAATAATTATTGAGTATATAAGGATTGTACTGCAGTACTATTTTATTAAGGACTTGAGATTGTGTGGAATCAAGAAAAGTGACTCAATAGTAGGTTAAATTTTTGGAAAATATATAGCTGAGAGAAAGATAAACCATAATATGGTCCTGATACCGAGGTAGTGATTTTGGAATAATTCAAGATTGATTTGGATAACTTATATTGGATATTCGTGACTTCCTTGAAAATGATTAATGGTTTTTTCATCGTTGGAGTTTAAAAAATGTTTGGATAAAAGAAATATATCCAGTATTCTATTAAGTATAAGGGAGAATGAATGTAATCAATAAGGTTTTATGGAAATTCAGGATGTTACCATGTTTTAACATAATACATGGTGAAGGTGTTCACATGTTATTACATGGAAAAAAGGATTGTCATTGTGTTTAACTTCCTTATAAATTTTGGACTGTGAGTTTGGATAGTAGTATTTTGGATAAGTCTAAAGGTTGGAATGGATTATGTTTGAAAGGATATTTTTGGATTTTTGTAAAAGGACAACACGCAGACCGTGTGACAACCTGTCGTGTTAGACAAAGCTGCGGGAATCGAACCCACAAACATAGTGTGATTGGGATTTATCGCCTACCACTGGTCTACGTGAAGTTCCTGGATGGTATAATGTAGTTTTTTTTAAAGGGGTTGATATGTGAATTATAAATTCATTATATTTGGAACCCTATACGATTAGGATAAATATAGTATTTTTGAGTTGTATTATGTTTTGGGGTGAAAGATGAGTTTGTGGTAGAAATTTATTAATGGATAAAACTCTAATTATAAAGTAAGTATATCTCTTTATGATCTTATCCAATCTAAAAAATAAATTCCTCAACATTAATAAAAGAATCTTTGAACAAAAATGTTGTCCTAGATGGTACCTTAGATAATCAAAAATTTATGGCGTTGTGATTGTTGGCCTTTTCATAACCATGTTCTCTACCACTATCTATCAGATATTGATGGTTAAATTTCTGTTCCATATCCATATTTTCCTACATGGAGTCCTAGTATGTGTTATTTTCGGTAACCTTCATACTTACCACTCTTTATTTTAAATAGAGGCCTCATTAATCCATTTTTCAATGTGGGATTTCAACAAAGATATTTTGAAATGTCAACCCCAAGTTTCCAATACCGAGCATAAATTGCAAGGACGAAATTTATTAAAGTAGGGGAGAATGTAACACCCCAATCTTCCATGATACGCTTCTCTTTGAATAATACAGTAGCGTGTGTTGTAGGCAATTTCGAGTTCTAACACACACCACAACCAATCAAACTAGCCATTATGAATAGTAATACCATATTTTTGAAATTTTATACATTTTATCATTCAAAATTGATTTCATTTTTGGATTCGGAATATCGAAATTAGCTTAGGGTGAAATTTTGGTACTTTTCTGATAACTTTCACATTTTGATGAATAGTGAAAATTACTAAATTTTAATTAAAAACAATTTTTTTAATCAAAATAATTAATAGTGATAATATATGAATTTGAGTGGTCTTAAATTATATTTAGAATATATTTTTACAATTTAATCCAATTTTGGTTATTGGACATAATTTTACATTTAAACCAGACATAAACAAGTGTTAATCTTTTCATAGTTATTGTTTCTTAAAAACACGCTTTTTGTTTTAACAGCGGGAATTAATTTAAAATTAATAAATTAAACTTCTATGTTTTGAATTTGGAAAAATATACTTAATTATTTATTTAGGAATATCAAAATTATCTTAGGGTAAAGTTTTGGTATTTTTCAGAAAACTTTTAATTTTTGATGAATAGTGAAAAACACTGAGTTATAGTTTAAAACCGAATTTTTATTTAAATAATAATTTATTTTATTTTAATTATTTAATGTCAAAATAGATACATAATACCTATATAAGTTCAATTTAATTCATTGGTGTCGGTATATAACAATTTTAGATATATAAAAATTTTATTGAACATTTCACCGTCTTTTACCCACCTCCTAGGAGCTTTTGCAAATTCACATAAAACTTAATTTTACCAATTCTGTGAGCTGAATTACATAAATCTGACAGACAAGTTTAATATCAAGGAGTAAAATGTGGTTCAATGAGATTAAAATAATTTATGATGAATAGTAACTTTTTACTTTTATTTACCACGGTTAAAAGTAAATAGGGTAATTAGGGGTAAAAATGATATTAATATTACCCTATGGTTCTAATTCTATTGTACAAGTTTATCTCGACCAAAAACAACCTTAGGAATAAAATATTATCATTTATGTCCACTTGGATTAGATTAGGACATTCATTATTATTTAATTCAAAGAAGAGTGAAAAGACTTAAAATCAAAGTTTAATAACTAAAACATTTTTAATATAGGGATTTAAATAAGATAAATTCGATTATAAATATTCATTAGAAAAATAAAAATATTTCCTACATCATTGAATTTTATTTATAATTTTTAGACATTAAATAAATAAATTTATTTATGACACAATGATGATGAAGTAATTACCTTATTCATGAACGAATCAAATAAATGGTATTATAAATATTAAAATAAATATAATTTCAAAGTATCTATGACATCCACGAATTTTCTAGGTGAATATGACATGTTATTATTTATTCAATGTATTTTTTTGAATTAATCATGTTGTTATTATTTTAACAAAAAACAAATACCAAATAGTGTCAAAATTGACATAAAATAGTTTTTAAAACAAATATTATATTATTAATTGATATAATGGTCCTAAAAAACATAAGGTATGGACAAAAGACTTATATTATAATATGTATGTCATTAAGGAACCAATTGGGGTTCTAGTTTCAGTATATAGTAAGTTAATTAACCATATAGTGTTAGAATACAAGAAGACAAGGGAAAAGTCAAATGATTTAACTTAGAGTTAAATCTAAATGATAAGGTCAAAATGGTAACCTAAACTTGTCTAAAACCTATTGGTTGAGTTTTTTTCGATGTATACCCACCGTATACTTTAAATAATAAACTTTTGAGCCATTATAAACCGAATATGAATTTATTATAAAATAATATTTTAAGTTTTTCCTAAGGTACCCCTCACCCATCTTATAAAAAGGGCACATGCCCTTCTCTTTAATTCACACCTTCTAAGCCATTTTTCTCGGCAAACCCCTGAACATATACCCTCTCAGATATCCTACCTTAAACCTAGAGGCCTTATTTTGATCATAAATCCAACCTAAGGAGCCCTTTTGATCAAATCAAAAAGAAGAACCCGAAGAAGAGGTAATGATTTCACCACCCTCTTTCATGTTCCTTTCTTCTTCCACCTCCTTTTTCTTTTTTGTTTCCATTCTAAAATAATAAATCTAGTATATTATATATAATGTGATGTTATTATAATTATGGTACAACCAAATTCATTATTCTATCCACTCGTTTGAATGACATGTCACCATACATGCGTACGTACGACTTGCCGCCACCACGTCGTGGTGTAATTGTTATTCAATACATTATTATTTGGATGAGTATAATAACGATGTGTATTTGATGTAAATAATAAATATAACATGATAAGGATTCTGTATATATTATATCCCATCCAATTATATATTATATTAACATAAAAAGAATGATATTTTCTCTCGTGTGTACGTACGGATTACCGTCTCCACGACGCGATGAGATTCATTTCCAAGTTCACCATTCATCGACGATTATAAAAATATATATTACTAATAAGTATTTAATATATGAAAAAATAATTCTACTGGAGATATATATATATACAATTATTTATGTACTTACATATATCTTATTCACTTTCTTCCGTTTGATACTATATGAAAACGGAAACAACGTTTATGCGTACATACGGACTACCGTCTCCATAAACGGTGTTTTCCATTTCATATATACATCTATTATAAACTTTTATATTATAAATATATATGATAAATAAATCATGTTTTATATTCTATAAGTATTTAAATCATGATCTAAGTGATACAATCAAGAGTAACAAGTTAAAACACGTACGATAAAGAAAGCGATTATTACCCGAAATATTAACATAACATGGAAGTTATTATTAAATGAGTAGTATAAAGTCATAAATGAATAATTTATGATATAATAAATATTAATATGGTTCTGTTATAATTTAATAACATACTATAGTCGTCATACAGTATGATAAACGTACCTTCAACTAAAGGAAAGTGCAAGGTAAGGGGTTTTCATGTCACTCCTTATTCCCTTGAGATTTAGGCCATATTGCCACTATTAACTTTTGTGTGGTGTATGTACTGCCCATAATTGTATTGTTTGTGTAATACACTTTAATTTATGTGTATTTATATATTAATTGTATCATAGCTCTTTCATGGGTTTTATGTTTCATAAGTTACCAAATTGGTAAGGGTTAATTTAACAATCTCTTTATTATCTGAGGTTGTTTTTACGTAAGTATCTACTGGGAGATTTTTATTATCCATGTCCATATTTTATGAAAGAGTTTTCAAAGGGATTATTTTAAGGGAATTTTTTTTACTAAAACATCATCTCAAATTTTGAATATTTATTCTTCTCAATCTTTCTCATTAATGTCCATGTCTTCAAAATGGTTTTAAAGATTTATTTATATGGACATGAATGTTTTTAAAATGTTAATTCCTTTCAAAAGTTTAAAAGTGGTATGGGACACTTTGATTCAAAAATGTATTTAAATCACTTATTTTCTAAATTGTGTGACTTTTATATTTTTTCATCAAAAGGGGGTATTTCTCTCAAAGAGTTTTACAAATAATTTTAATCTATGTCAAAATTCTTTAATGGATTTCAAACTTGTTTTGAAGTTGATTTATCATGATACAAATCTTACATATTGTGTCAAAGGTTTTGTGATATGTTTGAATGTGGTTGTGTTATTTTTATACCATTCATGGTTTATGGGTAAGGTATTTACATTTCGTATGCTAGTTTTAATACTAATGTTTATGATATATTTAGACCTTTTCATATGAGGAATGCGTTAGACATAATAAGTGACGGGTGGAGCCTGGTATAGCATCTCGATGCATCAGTAGGTCTCATGAGACAAACTAGTGTCTTGTCACGAGGCCTTGAAAAAATCTTATTTGTAGTCTTGGCACGAGGCCTTGGATACATGGTTATGATAGTCTGGCATTATGCATTCCATTTTTATGAAAGTGGTTATTGAAATTGCATGTGATTATTCGATTAGTAGAATATCCATGTGAATAATTAAATGAAATTATTTCATTTTATTTCTACCATATTATGATTAAGTTCAAGTTTAAAAGGCTTTGGTTTTTGTTTTATACATTTCCTTAAATGTTTATGCTTATTTTTGAAAGTTTCCACTGTATTGCTTACCCGTACTGAGCATTTGAGCTCACCCCTTTATATGTTTTATTTTCCCAGGATTCCAAGAAGTGTATTGTCATTGATATGAAGGGTTAAGCCAAGGTAATAATGGTGTTCATAAAGGATTATTTATGTTGTTTTGTATGTTATAAAGTTTAATGTAACATTCATGTATGTAATTTTTTCCAAGACTGCTAAACTGATCGGTCCTTCGGGACTTGATTCCTTGTAATCATGCCAATGTATTAAAATAATGCGGCGACTCTGGGTAACTGGGGTTGGGGTGTTACAATAATAGAGTCTATAAAATAATAAAATAAATATTTATAGATTCAATATAGTTTTTAAAAGTATTATTATATGTTTTCTAGACATGATATAACACTAATATCATTTTTTTGGACAAAAGATGTATTTTTAAAAAAATGAAGTATTGCCACCTTTTGTTAGAGAAACCGTTTTAAATCTATTTTCTTGTAAAATTTATATATTATATTTTAAAAAATAAAAATATTATTTGGATATTGAATTTTAAAATTTACTTTTGTTTAATTTTATATATTTTTCTGATAACATTCATGTTTTTATGATTTCTAAAAATACACTAAATTTTGATTGATTTTTTCCCCTTGAAATAATTTATGTAATTAAATTATATTATTGAATAGTTTTAAAGTATTAATATAATATATTTTTATCATTAAATATAATTTATGTCATTATATTTGATTTTACACTGATTTCAGATGAAAAAACATTTCAATATTTGTAAATGTTTTATCTTTTAAAAACCTGTTCTCTCAATCCAACAAAATGAATAATTTTAAATTAAATACTGAAACATCATTTTTTGGGAATTTTAATAAAATGGATTCCATATTTGGGATTATTAGTCCAAAATTATTTGAATATCTTTATTTTATTTTTGGGCATTATGAATAGTTACTGTGGAAATTTTTATTAATATGGTAAAAGAGTAAAATATGTAACTAAGGGTAAGAATACTATTATAAAATTACCCTAATACTTTTATTAATATAATAGGATGAGTGTGTTTTGACCTAAATAATCCTTGGGTTGAAATGGGTTCCTTTCAGTGCACATGGATGAGATCAGAACATTTAATTATTTTTATTTAATGAAATGTTAAATATGTTTCCCTCAAATTTCAATAACTTGACCATTTTTATATATAGTTAAATAGAAGTTAAATTTGACAATAAATACTTATTTGAAAGAATATTTTTATTTATCATGGTAATTTATTAGTAATTTTTATGAAATATATAATTATGTTAAATACTTATACATTGATAGTGTACAAAATAATTAATTGCTGACAAACCAATAAAACAATTATTATTAAATTGATAATAACCATTAAATGACCCAAAAACAATCCTAAATCTTATTTCTCGAGTATATATCGACCATAATCATCCAATGGTCTAGTTATTGACAATTAGGATCCATATGTAAGAGAATGTGATACTTTCATTATTTTATTTAAAGTGATGTTAAAGTTTCCACATTCATAATTTAATAATTACAACATTTTTAATGTTGAATTTTATATAATATAAATTCTACTATAAGTATTATTATGAAATATCGTATATAAATATACATCATATTATTTCAATTTTAATTTTTAACAAAAAATTTGTATATTAAATAATTACACAAAACTGATGTAGTAATTATTTTATTAATGAAAACATCAAATTAATGTTATTAATAATATTAAAATAACTATAATTTCAGCTAATTAATATGTACAATGAGTTTTTTAGATAACCTAGACCACAATTGAATATAATAAAATAATTTCTTCGATGATAAAATTTTATCTTGATATTTCTATAAATCCATGAATTGAATAGTGTCAAAATTGACATTATTGTTGTTTTGTCAAAATAATGTTTTATTAAATAATTTAAAAATCACGAAACATGTTTAAAAAATATAATAATTATTATAAGGTCTAAAATTATATAAGTTACTTATTAGAAGTAAGATATATATAAAATAAATAAATATTTCACCCTTTTAATATTTAAAAAGTTGTTATCTTAATTGAAATAAAATAGAATAACTAAGTGTTAATTAAAATATATGGTTGAAATTGACATACAAAATTTTATAAATTTTATTGGTTGATGATATTAACATCTTATCATATCTACAATTGAATATATCTAATTTTTTATATATTTCGATTTATTTTGAAATTATTATAAATTAATAGTTTTACAAATTCCAAAAGTGCCCTTCACCTCAATTATAAACGGGAACCTCCTCCAACACTTATTCACATAAATTTGAGATTATAGAGTTATCCATACCCTAACAATTGCCCTTCTAGACATCCATAGTAACATTATAGTGGTTCTATTCTTCTTTAGAGACCAACTCTAGTTCTCTAATAAGAGATTTAAAGGAAGCATGTCGAGGAAGAGGTAATCTCTTCTATTGATTCATTCCAAATACATTCTTCTTCTACTCCATATTCATTAGTTGTTTCATTAGAAATTAACTAAATATGTATAATTCATATATTTTTATGTTATTATAATTATGAAGCAACCATATTCTACCTTTTATCCATACTATGAACAACAAAATCAATACGCATGCGTACATACAACTTATCATCTCCATGTCATGGTGTAATATGTTTTCAACACCACCTTACACATATGGGAATAATTATGGAAATAATAAAAATATAGGATTATTATAACATTATAATTATTATAAAATATTATACAATATCCACTTCAATACAATTCAACAATTATGTGAATGATATGATCGCTCGTGCGTACGTATGGCCTACCGTCTCCAAGATGTGGTGTGATTCATTCTACATGATCTTCATTAAAAAAATATTATTTAAATTAATGGAATGAATAAATATGATATATATTATACTAATATAAATATTTTAATTATATAACTACAACTTAAGAAGTGCAACATGATGTTTTCTGACAAAACATACATAAGAACATAAAGTAGTTAATATCTGAATAAGGAGTGGCAATGAAATGTGGCTAAAAAATATATTATTAAATGACCATATATGATATAATAAATATGAATATGATTATTAAATAAGTACATAACATTATTTAAATCATTATATAGTAGGTTTAGATACATTCAAAAGATTTTGGACCTAAGGTTTGGGATAATTTTACAATCTCATTAGTATCTGAGATTGATTATACATAAGTACATACTAGGGTATATTTATCATCCATGTCCATGTATCAAACATATATAATATTATTTAAATAATTATACTATTTTTTAAAGAAAATTTTAACCATTGGGGAATTCTTATTAAATGTTAATTAGAGAATCTTTCAATCTTCTTCCATACGAGGTACTTTTTGACTTTTTATTCGAAAGTACAAGGAGAATGTTTTTAATGTATACATCATTATATGATTTTTAAGTATTCATAACACCTTATTTACATGAATATTACTTAAAAATATATCATGGAAATTATAAATTATATTATTTTCTTTTAAAATTTCATGTCTTTTTGTGAAAATAATACATTTTTTAAGATAAAAGGATATTTTCATCAAGAATTAATATCAAGTGTTTCATAAAATAATTATTTTCTATCTAAGATGAAACTATTTAAATAGTTTTGTGTTTCTATCCATATTATTATTATGATTTTTTTGTTTATAATGGAATGAATTTTTCTAAAATACATTTATTTTATATGGATTATGATTGAATGATTTTTAAGAAACTCATTTTTTTTCCTTGGGGTATGATATAATTAAGGATTATGTTTTTGTTGCACACATAAGAATGAGTTAATTATGAGATGGGTTGGACCTATATCTCCCTCCAATGAATTTGGTAAATATTTGTCTCATATGAGATAGATAAGGATGAAACAACAAGTATATATGGTTCAGTAACATATGGCTAAAATCGAAAGTATATCCTGTTTAGTAATACATGGATGGAACAAAGAGTGAACTCGGTTTATTAATGGACTTTGTCTGATGTGATGGTCTAAGAAAGGAGCCTTGGATAATATATAAATGATTTTCTCTGCTTATGTGTTTTTCAAAATTCATTGTTTTATGCAATTCTATTTTATCATTGTTAATGTTTCTTCATAATTTATGCATTACATACTGCAATGATTTATTTTAGGACTCATGATTTTGATATTCAAATATATATTTGCATGTTTTTCCATTCTTATGATTTTGTTTTTTTGGATGTTCTCCACATTTACCCTTACTGAGCATTGAGGTCACCATTTTTATGTTTTCATTCCACCAAGACAGAAAGAATTGTTTTTGGTAGTAAAAATAAAGGGGATGTTATTTAAGGGATGTGTTGAATCTATTCTGAGTATTAAAAGAAATCCAACTAAAAAATTATTCGGGAGTTGTTGAAACTGATTAATAAGTAAAGACTACGAAGAGAGTCCTAGATATTTAAAAATCCCAAAGAATTGTTCTAAGAGTTAAAAGGAAAGTCAAATACTCCAAAAGCCCTGTGTGATAGACCTTCATGGTAGAGATACATGACAGACCTGCGTGGTAGAGCTACATGCTAAAATAATTTCTGTACCCCTACATGTAGTACCTGTATGAAGGACCTACATGAGCAATATCCTCTAGACTAGGCCCCATCCATTCCAATAAATATGACCCTTGGGATCCTCATTTTAGGGACTAATTTTTTTAATTATTCCTAGAATCTCCCATGGCATAGCTACTTCACCAAGATCCCTCAAATTGTCTCAGGTATCTCTCTAAAGTACGAGAGATGAGATAACTAAATGGGATAAGCATGTTTTGAATGTGTTTTTACAATTTTTTACCTAGGATTGGTTATCCTCTGTAAGATACATTCTTCAGTCATCATACACACCTATGCGTCATAACTACATGCCCCAGTTATGCGGCATACCAGCACACCACAACTACACGGCATATCTGTGTGGTAAAGTGGCATGGTACATCAACGTAATGTACATACGCGGAATACTTGCATGAGGTACCTTCAAGGTAGATCTTGGTATAAATATTTCAAAACAACTCATGTACTATCTTTAAATACATTCATGGAAGGTTATCTTTTTTCCTTGGTTCCCTTATCTGAAAGGGACTAAGTTGAAGCCTCCACCAAAACATCCTGACTTATCATACCTTTGGGAAATGAAAATTAGCGTGTCTCCTATTTAGGTTTGTATATATATAGTCATAGGCTTCCAAAATTTGTTTTATAAAGTAGTTAAGATTCATGAAGTGTTTGTGGGGTTGTATATCCAGAGTCACACGTACCTTTCTCCTAGAAACAGTGATGGGAAGTTCCTGGTTTGGAGGAGGTTTGGGTCCTAGCCATTCCCTTCTCAATGAGATGACTTGGAACCTCTGGTCTCTGGTAGGGAAGGTAAAGTTCACACTTTATTTTATTCCTTTTGAAAAATGGATATGTGTACATTCCCAACTAGTATCAATTTTATGGAAACAAACCTAGCTTAAGCCCCTATCCTTTCTTGGAGGAGGTATCATCATTGCTCCTCATTTCTTCTTCTGTGCCAAATATCGTAGGGGAGATGGGCACAAGGACGTTTTTACCCTTTCCCTCTCCCATTTTTCTTTGTCACCATGGGAATCCATCCTCGTGTAATCCCCTAACCTTCATCCCTTCCTCATTTAATTAGACCCTTGTCTAATGTAAAGTGAACAGATGGAAGGCTCATCGCCTCACCCTCTTCATGGGTCACCTCAACCTCATCTACCATCTATTCCATAGGTGCAAAATCTTCCCTGATCGGAGGAAGAATGGTTCATGTGCAATTTTTGAGTCTTTAACATCCTCTTGTTTCTCACACTGAGCATGACTCATATGGGATTAGATATTCATGATGATTAAAACATGTGCACAAACATTGATATTGGAATGAACTATGATAACTCTTATTCCCACCATAATCAGGATACATAGAACCCTTATTGATTAAAATACATATTATGTCAATTAAGAATAACTCCATTCTATATTTAACACTCTTAATATTTAATATTTCCAAATCATCATAATATTTCTTACTATTTCTGGTGATAGAGTTTCCAATACCTGATAACTCTTTTTCCTGACTATGCAGCATGTGCCCTTCGTTGTCCTTGCATAAGTTTCCTACAAAACGAGCATGTCAGTAAAAAGATTCCACTATTTAACTACACATCATATTCCCCAGTTGGCCCTATATAGTACAACACCCATAACAGGTTTTTCGAATAATGGTATTTTCATTCGGGGTTATAGTGCCTTTTTCCCATTCAAACATTGATGTAAATATATTAGAATCTGTATTAAAATAGTCATTCAGTTAAATTTGTCACATTATCTTTCTCTTGATATGAAATACTTCAAGACTATAGTTTCAATTTTTTTCTCTCTATATGTTCAATACAATATGAAATAAACTTGGAACCACTTGGCCAAATATCACATATTGTTTCCATGTCTGATCATAGTTGTATGACTTAAAATAATAGACACCACACCTCCTCCATTTGGGTCATACCTTCGTAGAAGAACTATTCCTCCAATTCTTTAAAAATCGTGGTTAGAAAGACCCTTACCATATTCAGGTACCTTTCTCTATAAACTAAACAGTGTGCTCTAGAATATCTGACTCTGCATATACATTATCCGGCTTTTAGTAGTAGAATGACAAATTTTTTAGATCTCTTTTGCCTGACCATGCAGCACATGCCCTTAGGTGGCCTTTGATAAGTTACCTACATAATAGGTCTGTCAGCAAAAATATGCCACTATTTGGCTAGGTAGTACATTCCCATGTTAGCCCTGCATAATAAAACTCCCATAATGGATTTTTCAAATAATGGTAACATTTTTCATGAAAAAAATACTTACTCTAATGCTTTTATCAATTTTCCCATATCATCCTTTGGATTTAGAAATTGTTATATCGCAGTTTAAAATTTTCTATTCCATAGCTGGATATGGTAGTTTTTTCTAAAAAATTATCAAAAAAATTGGAGAGTCTCGTACCAATGGTCAAAACTAGAGACTTTAAATTAAAACCACACAATGTCCTTATTGCATGACTTAAAACTGCACAATGCCAATGTCCTCACTACAAGAAATAAAACTGCACAGTACCAATGTACTCACTACATGACTTAAAACTGCACATTTATAATATTCTCACTGCATTAAATAATACTACACAGTACCAATGTCCTCACTACATGACTTAAAACTTCACAATACGACATCAGAAATTCCCCTTTCTGATAAATTTTAACCATTCCTCATACACCAAATTTGTATAGAAATGGTTTTACAATTCATTTAATATGTCGGTATAAAATAGAACTTTCATTCATAAAATTAGTTTCCTTGGAGATACCACCCTCTATGGTCTTGAGTCACCCAAATCTTATTTTCCCCTATCTATTAGTAGAAAAATGTTAAATTCCAAAAGAGCTCATTTTCATGACTATGCAGTACATAACCTTAGCTGGTCTTGAATAAGTTTCTTACATAGTAGTATTGTCAGCCAAAATATGCCACTATTTGGCTATGCGGCATATGCCATAGTTGGCCATGCATAATAAATCCCCATAATGGGGTTTTCAAAATAATGGTAACTTCATTCTCGGAAAAGACTCCCCTTATGTTAATACTGGTTTTAAATTTGGTGGCCATAAAAATCATGGATCATGATTCACATTGGAAATACTTAAAGAATATTAAAACAATTATTAGCCACATAGTCTTGTTTATGAACTATTTTCAAAATTTATGTTCAAAGATATTTGGACCTAAATATCACCCCTTTATAGTCCAACATGCATGACTCTAACTTTCCAACAACAAAAGACCGGGTACTCATTATATTGAGAACCCACAAAAGGGAAATTTGAACAAAAGTCGAGTCCCAACTCACTAAACGTACATTTTTGTCTGATTTTGGTTATATTGAGCAATAAAAAAATCAAAAGATATGAAATTTGTGGGGTTATCCATATAACCCTAGAAAAAAGGGGTTATTATCATCATTAACTATAATATTGAAATCATGGAAAATAAGAATGAAGACATATATTATTGAAGGAAAAAATTTCAATCATTCATATGAAATCACAGGGCCATCCACAAAATGGAACCTCTCAATCAAGTTTGAAAATAAACTATCATCATGACTTTTCATTTGTTGAATAGCTTCATAAGCCCTATCAGCTGCCTGTTAAAGTTGAGATAGTTGAGAAATTCTAGCCTCCTCAGCTCGACGAAGTTCTTACTTAGTAGTTGAAATGGCTATTATCCCCTCTCATAGGATTTCTCTTAATGTCTGGTTTAATTGATCAAGTTTGTTATGAACAACATCTAGTCTCTATTGAAGATATAATGACCCCTTTTTGTACTCTTTGGTTTGTTGGCTAATATCAATTGATTTCGTGTTATGATTTGCCTCCGCCTCAGCTACTACATCCTGAAATCCCTCAATATTGATAATCCATTTAGCCACTTAAAATATTGTCATAGCTTATGCTCCTGCTTCTGCTCCCATCGGCAAATGATCTCTTTAATAACTTCATATATTGGTCGATAATTAAGTATACCAAATCCCAATACATATAATAATGCTTGGAATTTGACAAAATGAGACAACTGTTCATCTAAAGGCTTCTCAGCAATTATTCTACAGATATGGAACCATTCCTTCTTACGTGGAATGCGGAGAGCATATTGCATCTCTAAGTCTGAATCTGAGTCACTACCATGAGGTAAAATGTACTCTAAAAACATATCACTTAAAGAGATACCTCGTTCTACATCTCTCAGAATAGTAGAAGCTTCACCTTTTGATCTGGGAGATGATAAACCTAAATTATAAATCAAGGTCATAGTTAGATTCAAATGCAAGGAACTTATATGATTCAGAGAGCTGATTGTATTTACCCAATAATAAGTCAGTTACATGATTGGATTCATCCCCTATATCCTAAACTTTAGTGATTGGACCAGATGTCTCTTGAGAAGGGAAACTCACCTGAGTTTTCTCCGTTATCATATTTGAAGGCTCTAGAGCATCTCTTGATGGAGGGTCTTCTACAAGTATTTCTCTAGCTCCAACAGAAGGATTGATTGGAATACCATGTTCCAAAAGTGCCTTTGCAACATTTTTTGCAGATAAAGATGCATAAGGTAAACTTTGATATAAAGATTCAAGTAACGAAAAACAATTGTGTATGTAAAATTCAAAAAAGAAGGGCTTATGTCCTTGAAATTCCTTATGAAAATTCCCAAACTCCTTGATGGAACCTGGAATATCAATATTTGGATTAACGGATTCCATCATTTCAGTGTGTGTGGCTTGAAATGTTATGGAATCCTCACCATTTATGGTATCCAAAAAAATTTATTTGATTCCCAAATTGGATCCACTGACATTCTGTTCTATTGGATCTTCAATTGGAACAACAACATTAGGTCTTTCCAGGTTTGGTCCAACATCAGTATTTATCTCAGATTTCCCTTGGCCCTTAGTTTTTCTTATGGAGCAATAGTAATATCAGCATTGACTATTTCAACATCCACTAATAAAAGAAACTGAGGAATTTATTTAATCTTACCATGTATTTTCTATCTCCCAGTAGATACAAGAGTGGGTATAGGTGAATATTTTGATGATTTATATACTAAGATAGCAGATTTTTCAACATGAACCTGGTATCTTTTGGGGTTTCATTACCTGGTCTCGAAGAATCATCTCTTAATCCCTTGAGATAGGAGAGAGACACAGATCCTGTAAGAAGATAAATGTGATTACCATAGTATATTTAGAAAATAATAAATTCCCATAGGGCAGTACAAATGCTAACTCCTTCGGCACATACATTGGGCCAATATCGTTCCTCTCTAACATTTCGTTTCATGAGCTTGGGAATAAATCGAAAAACTCCTATTGGGAGGAGAAAATTGAAGTAATGGCTGAGGATTATCCATCTTCATTACCCCAATAACGATTATCACTCCCATAGAAAGTTCTAGAGACCTTGGAGGATCATTTGATGTGTTGATAAGAGAGCCTATAGGCCCATATTTTGGTGATTCAAGAATTGGTCGGGAGTGCCTTCTCTACATTCAAGCTGCCAAAATTCATTTTCGTCAATAATAATGATGATGAATGGTAAATAATAATTGAGACAAAAGATGAGGAAAAATAATTTTCAATATTAAAATAAATATACAATTCCTCCTCCTGGTCAATAATTACCACTTTGTGTATTTCTAACTCCATCATGTGGAATAATCGTTTAGAGACTGGAATTTGTTCATCAGTTTCATATATGAAGGCCTCCAGCTCCGTAATATACTATTGTAATTCAGCTAGGTTGTTATATGGATTTAAATCAAAAGTTGCTTTAATTTCACCCACAACCATTATTTAATGGCCTTGTAGGAGGAATACCCATGCATCCTAATGTTCTTAGGTCAATCTCCCCCAAAATAGAATAGTTGAATGTCGCACATAATTCAATCCCGGTGTGGTTTGTCTTAGAGAAAATTCAACATGGTCTGAATTATGAGCATCTTCAGGACTCTCTTCTTATTAAAAAAATTCATCAGATTGAATAGGGATTTCTCTCTGATGGTGGTAGTTGGATCCCCTCGATGCCATAGATATTGCATCTTTATCCCTGGTCTTCCTAGTATTCCTCCTACAAAGATGTTTTGATGGATCTGACACCTCTAACCTTTTGCATCATTTATGGACTTGGACTTCTTACAAAGATTACTAGGCGCAACAGTCATTTTAGCTACCACTCGATATATTTCTATTGTCAAGGCCCAGGAGGATATGATGAATACCATGTTTTAGTATATCTAGCTTCCAATCCAACTAATACATCAGGTGGAGGTAACACAATCAACAATATAGATATCTATAAGGAAATTAGAATCCATAAATGTCTCATTATCATTGGGTGTTTCTCATGTATAAAATACATGGGTGGAAAAGTGTTTGATTGTTGAAGACATCTGAACTGAAGAGAAAACCTATAAGGGATATAATCCTCACAGATAATTTCACCATCAATCCAAGTCGATATTATACCATCCCTGAATTCCATCATATAATATCTCATCTCATAATTCCTTTCAATACCATCATCAGTAAATGTCCCAGTCAGTGGGTTACCAAAAGGAAAGAAGTTAAATTCTCCTGATAAATTCAAAGCCTTTAGCACCACTTCAGGTCTCAAATTTAGAGGATGAATACCAAAAACATTCTGTAAAAATGTGGTGAATCGACCATTGTAAAATCTAACTAAACTCAATACTGAGTATGAAGAAAAATGTGCGGTAATCCATCCCCACAACACTTGTAATGGCCATGTAATTCTAAATGGAGCCTACCCATTGTATAAATGTAGTAGGAGATGGTAAATTCTTGCCAATACATGGTTTTCTAACAAAATATACTTCCCTTATACCAATTTAGCTATAATGAAAAAAGTCACTGATCTTACACCCCCTCTGGATTCATGAACTGGAAGTAAGTAAACTCATATCCACATAGTAAGGATGACAGATAAACATACCTTTGCATCTATATCGGGTTATAATTTATATCCCCAATTCTTATAGTAACCTCTTTCCAATGTAAGACAATATATGCCAAAACTTTCCCGGTTATCTGCTGAAGGAAAAATAGTAGGACATCCATAGGTTGGACATTTCTCAGTTTTTGATTCTATGAATGCATCTATCCACACCCTTTCATGAATATCTTTCTTATCTTTGTGTAAATTCTTATCTATTTTAAATAATTCACTGGCCAACAATGGTTTTCTGTTAGCATCACCCCATGTTATAATGGGTGGAATGAATTCATCATAAATTTCATCAAGAATTGGAATTCCAGCTATTTGGTAAATATCCCAGTGACTAATACCAACTTCACTATGCGTCAAATGGAAGGAATTCATTTGCAGACCCCATTAGCTCAGTAATTCAAGAATGAAATCATTTTTATAAACATAAGTTTTCCTATCCAGACAACTTCATTAATATTAATGTCTGATAACTCTTTCCTAAAATATACACAAGCCCGATGCACCCTGAATTCCAACATCCACTTGAGTTTAACACCTCCTCCAAAATGAAGATCCCAATCTTACTTGCAACCACTAGATTGATCTGTTTGATAACCCCAATAAGTGGAATAATAGCAATGTGGTATTAGCTCTACAACATTATCCTTCATATCATGAGTGAAACCATTAGGATGATGAATGCAACCAAATGGATTGTTCCTTCTTTTATTGGAACCCCCTTCCACTAATATTCATGTAGTTATAGTTGGAGTATTGAAGAAAACAATTTTTTGGAAAGTACTTATTAACAGATATAACAATGGGGATATTGCAAAATTCCATTCCTGTATAGGGGTAATTATGGAATTTGTGGATAGTCATGTTGGTAGGGAATTAAACTCTTCCATAGCCCAAAAAGAGTACATTCATCAACGTCATAATAGTATGGTCTGACAATCATTATCATTTCATTTTGATAAGCCTTATCTTATTCAGTATGGGTCATCAAATGATCCATTTTTTCATGAAAAATAATTACCAAACTTCAAATATTAGGTTGGAATTTTATCTTAAATATCATCTTAAAGAATAAAAGGTGGGGAAATTTGGAAAAGGACATTGTTCACATAGGTCCTTCGATGAGGTCCATTGCATAGGTCCTTCTATGAGGTTCATCATGTAGGTCCTTCGACAAGGATCCTAGCACAAATACATAAATGAAGTCCTTTGGCGTAGCTTTATAACTTAAATAATTTTACCTTGAAGATATTTCAAGGGAATTATGAGAGAGCACAACGTGTTGGGGCTAGACGAATGAGCTACATAACAAGAGTTGTAAATTCTGAAAAGCACAGGTGAAGAAAATCACAATGGATCAAACCTATTTATAGATATCCAAAGACCCACATGCTAGGACTTCGCAAAACATCTATGTGGAATACCTATGAGAAGTAGCTCTGCCAAAAACCTTCGCTGTCCAGAAATTAACCCATTGTGTTTTACATACAATTATACCTCAGGACTCAACCGTCTTTCTATTTTTGGGTCCAATATTGAGGGGGGGGGGGTGATTTTGTTGAAACCACTTAATAAAACAAAAAGACTATGAAGATAGCCCTAGATATTTCAAAATCCCAATGAAAGGTTCAAGGCGTTCAAAGTGAAGTCAAATACATGAAAATATTTGTGTGACAGACCTGCGTGGCTGAGCCACACGATCGACCTACATGGTAGAGCTATACGCCAGAATATTTTTTGTTCCCATACGCGAAGTACCTGCGTAGAGGAGATGAATGAAGGACCTACACAGGAAACTTTCCTTTGACCAGGCCCCACCCATACGTATAAATAAGACTCTTGGAATACTCATTTCAAGGACTGAAAAAGTTGAATGATTCCTAGAAGCTCCCATTGTGTAACTATTTCGCCAAGATCCCTCAAATGGTCTAAGTTGGATATCTAAAGTACAAGAGAATAGATAATTAAATGGGATAAGCATGTTTCGAAAGTATTTTCACAAATTTTTTACATTGGTCTGGTTATCCTATGTGAAATACATTCATCAGTCACCATACACACTTACACGACATACCTTCATGCCACACCAACGCGACATACCTCTGTGCCACACCTGTATGACATACCTATGCGGTACAGCCGCATAGTACATCAACGCTGGGTACCTACATGGAACGCTTGCATGAGGAACCTATGCAGCAGAGATTGGTATAAATCGTACATACAAAATCAAGTACCCTCTTTAATGCCATTCATAGTAGGGTATCTCTTCACATGGCTCCCTTATCTGAAAGGGACTAAGATGAATCCTCCACCAAAACCTCTAGACTTATCAAACCATTAGGAAAGGAACATTAGTGTGTCTTCTATTTGGGTTTGTATATGTACAGTCATTGGTTTCCCAAATTGTTTTTATAAATGAGTTAATATACATAGAGTGTTTATGGGTTTGTATATCCATACTCACATGGACCTTTCTCCCCGAAACAGTGATGGGAAGTTCCTAGTTTGAATGAGGGTTGGGTCCTGGCCTCTCCCTTATCAAATAGATGACCTGGAACCCCATGATTTTGGTATAGAAGGTAATGTTCACACTTTAATTTATTCATTTTGAATAATGGAGAAATCTCCTTCCCCCACTAGGATCAATTTTATGGAAACTATCCCAGCGTAACCGCCTAGTGTTTCTTACAGGAGGTAGTATCATTGCTCCTACTTTCTTTTTCGGTGCCAAAGATCATAGGGGAGATGGAAACAAAGACTTTTGTTACCCTTTATCTCTCTCATTGGTCTTTGTCACCATGGGAATCCATCCTGGTGTAAGCCCCTAACCTTCATCCCTTCCTACATTCATTGGACCCTTGTCCAATGTAAAGTGAACTGAGGTAATGATCGTCACCTCACCTCTTCCTGGGTCTCCTCGACCTCATACACCCTCGCTACCATAGGTGCACCCTCTTCCACCAGCGGAGGAGGAAAAGTTCATGTGTCATTATTGAATATTTCATATCATATTGTTTCTCACACCGAGCATGACTCACGTGGGCTTTGAGATTCATGATGATTAAAACATGTGCACAATCACTGATATTGGAGTAAACTACGAGAACTCTGATTCCCACCATAATCGGGATATGTATGAAGCCTTCTCAAGGCCTGAGCTCACCAGATGGCCTCTTTAGAAATACAACACTAATTCCCCAAATTTGAGTATCCTCCTTAGGAATAAGCCATAAAATAAATCCTCAAATAACCAAGGCATCATTTTCAAGAAGTAATCCCAAACCCATATCACTCAAAGGACATTATTTTCCTCTGAGACTTATCGAACTATGTGGGATGTGATTCCCATCTATATGGGATACGTTGGAAGCCTCCTTGAGGTTCAAACCCAATAACTTAAATCCACCATATTCTCCTTGGCCCATATTCCCAATAGGGTCTGATCCTACTTGAAAATCCATATCCATTCTATGTTCCTTGGGCTGCATAAGCATAATTCCTACAATGTGTTTTGACTAAAGCACCCTCTGCTAAGATTACCATAGCACATGGAATTAAACAGTATGGCTAGGTCCTTATCACATTACCTTAAAAGGTATGATGTGTCCCATTTAGTGGCACCGAACGATGAGGGTTCTGATTCCATTTACATGGATACATAGGTAGCCCATTTTATGGGCACAATCCCAAGACCAAACCAAACCTTCATCTCCTTAAATGAAAATAAATTCTAGAGTGCCCCACTGAGTGGATTAAAAACCAAAATAATCGTAAACATGATTAAAATAATCTCTACGTAGTATATGAGAGGATACAATTGATAGAGAACCTCAAATACATACAGATATCTCAATTATTGAAGAACCTCGAATACATATGGATGATTTTAAAACTTTTCACATAATAAATAAGTGATTGAAAATTCCAAGGTATGCATATGAAATACTTTGTGAATTAATAAGGATTCATGAAAATATCATAATTCATAAAGAGAGTCTCAGATTAGACAATAATTCCCCCCAAAATGGTGTGATGAGTCAAACCTCCCATCATCTCGACCAATGAATATCTTTAAGTATCAGGATGTTAAAACATTATGAATACCTTCCATTGGAAAGTTGTCCCCCTTTGGATAAAGAACTTTTGGAAATTCTCATTTCCATAAATAAATCCAATGGAAACCACCTGGAAGTAATGATTATTAAAACTAGAATACCTATTTCAAGGAACTACAAAATATGCATCTATTTTTGTAATATATTAAGTATTCCTAAAAATAAATATAATTTCTATGTATGACATGTTTGGGTCTTTAGATAGTTTTTTTGTGCGAACAATTTGGGAAAATAATGTTCCCATCATGCATAACCTAGGGTTCTTCCAATTTCTGCAAATTTCACCCACCCCCCAAAAAAATCCCCAACAAAAAGTACTCACGATTAGGAAAATAAGTACCTTTAAACAAGCCCATGAAGTCTCTAGAAAAAATTGGATCATACACTTATGATTTATATCTCCAATGTTTACCCTTACTAGTCATTTGAAATAACCCATTCATATTTTTTCCTTCCCAGGGTTTAGAGGGTAGTATTTTAGGGTGATTTTTATAGAATAATGATAATTTGGAGATCTCATTAAAATATGTTGAGGATATTTTATTTAATATGCTGATTCTATATATAGTCTCCAAATACACTATTCCATTACAATTTGCATCATTTATATTTATGTTATAAATTGAATATTCCTTTAAATGGATGTAATAATAATATCTGTTAAGATTAAGATTCCATAGATGGTATCAAAGTTGGGTTATGTAATTTTTAGATATAAGGATAAGAAATTTTTTTCAAAAATCATAGGTGTTATTATATTTATTGGATATAACCAAATTTTTTTATTGGTATAGAATATTTTTTCCATAAAAAATAAATATTTACTAAGATACTAAAGAGTTGATGTATTTGTGACACATACACCCCTAAGATAAACAAATCTGAATAGTATTGATTGAGTATTAACTGGATTTCCATCAATGTATTATTTGAGGTCCTAGGATATAAGACCTTTATAGACATAACATGGGGATATGTTAATGCGACATTACATTCAACCTATGATCAAATTTATATAGTCCTGAATAGATGATCACCATAGAAGGAATTGTATATACCTAAATTTTCATAGTCTGATAAGAATCTATAATAATATTTTTAAATCTAATGACTTATTTTAGTGAATATATTGTTTCTCACTCTGAGTATTGAAGCAAGAAATTTACTCTACATTTTCAATTTTATTGAATTGATGGAAATAGAAGGAATCATTCAAACAATGAATGTGATGATAAATTAAATGACCATCCTCTTGAGAAAAAAAATTTACTGGGAGATAGAATCTAATATATTATATCTATTCTCATCCACCACTCTCAAGTATTGAAGGTTAACATGGAACATATTGATAATCTTAATTGAAGAAGGTGGTAGAAACATTCCATGGATTATTTTATAAAAAATTTATATAATTACCGAATATTTTCTCACATAGATTTTACATATAAGTACATGAATATTCATTTCATTTTTACAAATACATTCATTAGGACCATAAAGTTTTATTATATTTGGAGAGAATAAAAAATATTTCATGGGTGGGCTTCAACAGAACCCATAATGATCCTCCCACATAGTACACTTCATACTAAAACCCTACATAAAACCATTCTTCATGACATCAGAAAATGAAATATATGAAAGAGTGGTCTCAAATTCTTAGTAAGGGTATGATAGAATGTCATTATATTCTAAATCCCATTCTTTCATAACACATATCATAATCTTGAGTCATGGAATTAAACCTGGTAGTTCATAATAATTGAATCATAAAATAAATAAATAAACATAATCCTTGAGATAATAACAAAAGCATATGAATGTGTAAAATAAATAAACATATAACATTATGAACATTTATAAATAAAATAGGTTCACTCATAATTTTTGGGACATAAAAATATGCCCCACCTAAACAGATGGAAATGAAAGTACGTTCTCTAATAACCTCATAGACTTGAAAGCATGTCCACACATTACCTTAATGTAATGAAACCAAGTCCATTCATAGACATATAGAAAAAGAATCATGTCCACACATAACTTTATGAACATGAATTTGGGTACATGAATAACATAATTAAATAATGAGATATCAATATTTACCCAATTAATTTAAATGATTTAACATTATAAAATTTCACTTATCTCATAATAAATTCATATAAATTCAAAAGAAACATTCCCTTTAATCATAACCTTTGTAAAAGGTATGGGATTTAAAACATTTCAACATAGAATAACCCATGAATGACAAATGGGTTATACGAACATATCAACATCATGATCATAAACATAAACCATCATGACATAGAATAAGGATCTTACCATTGGATTATATCTCCATTAAAATATAAAATACACTAATTTTTTTCATTAATTAATATAAATACAATTCCAATATCATCACATCATTCTTTAGGGAAATAAATATTCTTTATTAGAAATCATCATTAAAAAAATCAAAAAATATAGTGGAAGTATTTTTCATTGAAAATATACTTTTTAACATATTTACGAATCTTTAAAACATTTATTGGTCAATATGGGGTTAAATTCAGTTCATTTTCTAAAATATAAATGAAGACATTCCATTCACATTTTGGTATAAATTCAAAATGTTCCTAATTCATAAAATGACTAGTAGATTTCTTTTAAACCATTTATTAAAATAAAATCACGCAGCTGAAATGTAATTCAAAATTCATATATGAATATTTGAAACATTTTAAATCATTTATAAAAATCATGGATATGGATGAAAAAGAATTTTGGACCGAATAAATAAATAATATTGATTTTACATAAAAACAATATTTTTGTCTCATGTGTTCTTAAAGAGATAGAAATTAATAAAAAACATATATTATTAATAAAGAAAATTAATAGACCATATTTCATTTTTTGTGAGATATATAATAATATTTAATCATTATTGCCATAACTATAGACAATCCAATCCAAAATGAGATTATAACATAAAATAATTATAAATTTTTTATCTTTGAAATCATAATTTGAATGAAAAATAAATATTTATGTATATATAAATCCCCAAAATAAATTATCATAAGAATAATTATATAAATTAATGTGTAGTATTTTTAACACATAAAATAAATAATTAGTCGATTTGGAATGTGTCCCCTAAAAATAAAAGTTACATGCAAATTCAGTAACATTAGAATAATCATTCATCATAAAAATTCTAACCACCAATATGATACATATAAATTAAATATACATTTTTAAAATACCATAATAATATATATCATACCATATATTATTTATTGTTAAACTTATATAAAAATATTATTAATATTTCCTTTATTAAATAGTGTTTCGGGTAACATAAAAATTATTCATTTATATTTTGGTCTAGTTGATTAAGTTTTATTAATTTGATCATGGTCACATCATGTACATATTTTAACAATGATATGAATAAAATAAATATTCATTATGTATATATTTTGAAACGTCCATAAATATTAGATATATAGAGTTGAATCACACCATTTATAGAGACAATATGTTTTACATATGAATCAATGGTGATTCATTTTTTTTGATAGATGAAAAAAAATAAAGGTAAATAATAAATAACCATTAAAGAATAATTTTTGAATCATAAATATAATAAATATTCATTAAATCCATCCTTATTACCATCCAAATCAAAATAAAATGAAAATTTTATCACATCACTTCATGGTGGTGATAGTCCACATGTAAACATGAACGGTTTTATCATTTTACAATGGATTGGAAGGTAAGAATATAAATGTTATAATACCATATAAGAATATTAATTAAGTAAAAAACATTCTATAAATATGTTAAATCCATAATAATATCTATTTTTGAGATATGGTGATGGAAAAAAATTTCAACGGTTCATGATTATGTAGTCTACTATACACACATGCGACAGTTCCATTTACCATTTGATATATGAGGATATATATTGGTTATTTAATTAACATAATAATATCATAGTTTATATAATAACCATGTTTTATTATTTAATAATAATTCTATAATTGTTTAATGAGGAGGATGAAGAAATAAAATAAAATTCTAGGTTATGAATGATACATATTTGTTAGAAAACAAATTTAGGTTTGAAAAAAAAGCCTTCAAAAGAGGGTTTCCTAATCAATAAATGGCCACTACGATATGGGAAGGAAAGTATGTATTGAATTTTAGAAGGTATTGGATGACCCAAAAGGGGTTTTAAATGTGAATATGAGAGGATTTTACTTCCCTTTTATATGTCGAGGAGATTACATACATAGAATTTTTGATTTTTTTATTTATAAAAACTCATTTTAAATCACTCGAAGTATTAAAAATAGATCATTCAAAAACCATATATGTGAAATGGTTGAATTATTTATATAAAATAGAAATTTATACACAATAATGTTTAGTTTTTCTATTTTTGGCTTAGTTTAATCTGCATGGTAAACTCGTTTTAACCTTAATCATAGTAATTAATAATTACTATTTTTACTATTAATTATGACTAAATATTAAGTTGAACATTTAATTTAATATATTTTATTAATATTTAAAATATGGAATCAATTTTTTTACATTGAATACATATATGTGGAATAATATAATGTAATATAATACCCACATATGCGATGAAAAATTTGTTTTCTAAAGAAAAGGTCTCATATGTATATAATGTTTTTATAAATGATTTTAATTGTAAATTTATTAATATTAACTTTTTTGAATAATTATAATATTTTTTATCTACTAATTCTATTCAAACCAATTTAAAATATTATTTAAATTTGTAAATACATTAAATGAAGATGTTTTTTAATAAAAATTGGGTTTTTTCACTATTCATTAAAAATTTATTCTTTTCCAAAAATCTCAAAAAACAAATGAAAGATATTTTTAATAAGATTATTTCAAAAATTATGTTCCTTTTTTCAAATAAATTTTCAATTTTTTATAAATTAATTATATTATTTTCTCACAAGAACTAATAACATCCATTTTTTTGGAAAAGTTTATTTTTGATATATAAAAGAAAATTACTAGAAAATATTTTTTCATTATCTAAAACCTTAATTCATATCATTAAAATTTATTTTTTCTTATTAGTCTTACCAATATTTATATATTGGCTTTAATGGTCACATTTAAATAATATTTTTAATATTTTTTTTGTTAAATCACAAATTTTCATGTATGCTGAATATCAAAAATATTAAATTATATATATATATATATATATATATATATATATCATAAAATATTTGGGTGTTACATTCTATACCCTAAAAATTAATTTACCCATTGAATTTTTGTTCCTCTGGTACAAAAATGATGATATTTCTTCCTTCTCTCATCCTATAGATTCTATAACTATTCATGGAATTTCTGATTCCTCTAGAGAACATTAACAATATTATTTTTTCCTATTCCATTGCACTTTATCTCAAAAATCCAATATTTCCATCAAATTTTTATCACAAAAAGTAAATGTATCTAGTGTTATATTCTCTGAGTTTAGTACATCTGTCAGATTAGTTATCTAATTAATTAGTAGAGATAAAGAGAACATAAAAGGAAACTGAGAGAGGTTAGATGCAGTCTAAAAGATAAAATCTACTATCCCAATAGGATAAATAATCTCAAATGGGATAATATAGCTAGGTATCATAACTCATTCCTTCTTAAATATCATAAACATATTCTATGGTTTTATTTGAAAAAACAACTTCTCACCAACATCTAATTTCATAACATGCCAATGATTATCATTATTACTTTTCAAATGATATTGATCTTCCTTGTTGTGTTAAAAAGTGGATCAAAATGTAAGGACCCGACCATAAACACAAATTAATATATGATTTTTTTAAGATTAATTCAGATTCACGGATATTTTCAGTTTATAGTTTTATAGAATTATAAAAAAAATTAAAAAATAAACCCATAAATTACATGTGAAAACTTATACATACTATCCATTTTTTATGCAAAATTAAACCCATTTAAAATAAAAGAGGACTTCCTCTGGAGACACAACATCAATTATTTCATCATGACATCTTTTATTCCCATACGAATCATAAGACCGGTGAAAATAATTTTAATACTTTGGGGGAGCAAACCAAGGTCATTAAGTTACATAAATAAAAAAACCATTATTCCAATGAAATAACATTAAATGTTTCCCTAAAAAAATACATTTTTAATAGAAAAAAAGGATTATCATTTCAAAAATCACATTATCTTACCATTTTAAAATAAAAAATAATTCATGAAAAATCATAACCAAACATATAATATATATGTAGGTAACATAAGAAATAATTATACTAAAATTGAATAACCATACGGTCGACTTCAATAGATTTCACATATATAGATGCAACACCTATATGGTCGACTTCCATACATGTCACACTTAGAAATGGAATATCGTTATGAATAACTTCGATACACAATGCATCAGAGGTTTTAACATAACTACCCATACTTATTTTATCACGTACCCACCCATAAAATTTCCACATGTCATTTTATTATCATAACAAATAAAATCTTTAAATTTTAATATTTCACACATAAAATTTCATTTTCACTCATAAGAAAACATTTCAATCTATAGAAATAATCAGACGGTTAAAATATTTATAAAATAAATTTTTTAATAAATGTATCACATACCACTTTGAAATTTTTTAAAGAAATAAAAAAATTATTATTTCTAATATTATTTTCCATGTAAATAAATCTATAAAACCATTTTAATACATTATTATTAATTAGAATGATATAGAAGAATAAATCATTAAAACATTTAAAACAGTGTTTTTGTTCAAGAGTCCCCCATCTTTAGTCACATTTGTCTCATACATTCATTATATTTCAAAATAATAAAATTTGGATAATTTATACTTTATTGAGAACATTTTTAATTTTTTTAATTTTTTTATATGATTTATTTCCATATTATAACTATTACTTAATTATTTAATTTCATGTCGGTCCTTTTGATGTTATTCGGTACATGGGTCCACAATGAATTTGGTATAACATCAACAGTAAAGGTGGCAATTAATCGTTAATATGATGAATAATATTCATGAAATTAAAATTAATTTTATACATAGATAATACTTTTAAATTCATCTATTAAATATGGATATGAAAAATTAACTATGTTACAATCATGGAGATAGTAAACCATACACACACATGGGTAGCAATTACATTAGAAGTTAATTGTTATTTTATATATACATAATTATCTTAATATCATCGATATCATAAAAATAATAGAAATATACTTATATATATATCGTCCAAGTGTTGTGGTGATGAAAAATAAATCACATCACTTCATGAAGGTGATAGTTCACACATACACATGAACGATGATATCATTATTATTTTCATGGAAAGTAATAATGTAAATGAGATATTATTATCCAATGATGATAAATAAGTCATTAATATCATATAAAATAATTAATTCTATCATTAAAATTTTAATTTCGATATAGTGATGGAAAATGAATTATATCTGTTCATGGAGGTGATAGTTCACACGTACACATGAAAAATTAACAATTTTCCTATTAGATGGAATTGGAGATGGATTTAGGTAATAATACTAAATTAATAACCTCTTAGTAAATTTAGTATACTAGAGTTTTTATTTAATAATTTATGAATATGTTTTAAAGTATGTGGAGAAGAAATAAAACAGAAACACTTAATTAAAAACAATACCTCTTTTAAGGATGGTCACCTTTTATTAATACTATAACACATCTATGGAGGATGTTATGTGTAAAAATATTCCTCTATAATGTGGTGAGTGAATATATTAAGGTATTTTGGATGTGATTTTACTATCTAAATGTATCAACCAATGATTTTCTAAAAATAAATTAAAATCAATGAAACATTGTTTTAAGTAGATATTTATAACTTGAATTTAAACATAATTTTGTCACTTCTATGTTTTGAATTTTGAATGACAGGCATCTACAATTGTGATCAGAAATTTATTTGGAGTCTAATAGAACCAATTTGATTTTTTGGTGAATATTAATAGACCCTTATGAATAGTAATTTGAATAGTAATATGACCATAATAAATAGTAAACTGTTTTATTATTTTATTTTCTCAAGTCTTTAATATAATGTCAACTTGATTAATTTTTCAAGCTGTTACAAAATTGAGTTATAGATTTAAAATTGTTATTTTTGAATAAATTGTGATTTTATTTAAAAACTAAATTATTAATATTTAAAAAATTATTTTTAAAAAATGGAGTCCATTTTTGAATTCTACACATTGAGAAATTGTTAGGGTGAATTTTTGGGATTATTCTGAAATTATTGAATTTTTGATGAATAGTAAAATACGGTAAATTACTGTATATTCAAATTATCAGTTAAATACACTATTTATGAAATCATAAGTGATCTAACACCACTTTTTTAGAATTCAAATTCCATTATTACTATTTTGAGTCACATTAATTAATAATATTAACAGTATTGAGCTAAAATGTTTTCATAATGATTAAAATAATGTAAAAAATATCCTCTCCTGCACTATGTATTCCACCCTCATTCCCCTATTCCTCTCACACTGCTCAAGCATTTACCCTTACCTAAGTGATGACCAATACTAATATAAAGAATCTTCTCCACGTCCTAGAGCTACTGGTCTCACCAAAATCCCCAAAACGAAGGCCTTAAGATGGATCTCAAGGAGAAGAGATCAAGAGGTAAACAACCTCTTTTGTTTTCATTCATTTCATTTCATTTTATTTATTATTATTATTATTTCCAAACCTACCCTTATCCAAGATTATTTAATGATCCAATATCTTTTATATTCGATATTTCATCATGTTTATGGAAGACTCTCCATTATTCTTCTTCTCCTCTCCCACTTATTCAGTAAATTAAACCATCATCTCTGGTGTGTCGATTTACAAACATCGTGGATGATATGATTTCAATTTCATTTAATTACATAAATTCATGACATGAAACAATTTTTATGGTTGAAAAAGATTATTATTTATTTATTAAATCTTATATATGGTTCTGTAATCATTTTTTAGACATGTTATTAATTTATGAAATAAAATGAGTTCTTTAAGACTGATGAATCTCCAAAATAACCTAAAAAAATATCAATAATGTTTTATATTATGAATAATTATCATTTAATATTTAAAAATGATAAAAGGAATAATTTATGGTTCTGAAAAAATGTAAATTCCACTCATTTTCAATTCTAGAGTTTCATTTTCCTTCGATAAGAATATCCATCATGAACAGATCATTGAATTCAATTAAAAAACTCACGCAAAACAATGGAATGAACAAAATACTGACAATTAAAACTGAAATGATGTAATGAAATGACCATATAAGGTATTATAAAGGTTAATATGTTTCTTTAATATATTAATAACACTCTTTTAACCACTATACATGAGTTTTAAATGAGTTTTATGTTAGAAAAACTCGATGTAAGGGAATTCTTATCCCAATTTTCATTCATTGGGTTAACTTTTTTACTCCATTAATTGTGTGGATTTAAGATCATTGGTGAGATTATTTTTTTATGTTATGTTTTTCTATGTATATATACATTTTATACACTTTTTAATTTCATTATATTAATTTTCATATCAATTATACGATATTTGTATGTGAAATTTCTTTTAAAATCCTCTATTAAAATTCTGCTTTACTAAATTCAAAAGCAGTGTTTTTAAGCCATTAATCATGTTGTATAATTATGTTTTGGCTCTTAGGAATTGAATATGATGAATTTTGGGACCTATATTTCCCTCTAATTCATTGGTTATGATTATTTTTGAGGACATCCGTATGTTTACACCATGTAAAACTAGGATGGTTACACAATAAGGTTGTCGTAAGGGTTAAATTGTAAGGTATCCATGATGGTTACATTCTAAGGTAACTGTGAGGGTTACATTATGTGGCATCTATGAGGGTTATAATATTAAATTAACTCCCTAGGTTACCTTCATATTTTATTTATGTTCTCTATGTTTTCCAAAAGTATCTATATAATTCATTATGGCTAAGAAGTATGTCTTATGAAAATATTTTCATATGTTTAAAAGTATTTATGTACTTATAGTTACATTCATTATTTTTATATCCCATACAGATATATTTTTCTCATCCCATGTTTCTTAATTTTTTTACAAGAATACTTAAATGTTCAATGGAAAGATAATATTCTAATGTAGATGAATCCATTTATTTATATTAGCTATTAATTATTTTGAAATTAAATTCAATATCTTTAAGTCGTTGTCCAATTCACCAGAACATAGACCAGAACAGTTCATCATGTGTATAATGTATTGTGTATTTTAATTTATCTATTATACAAAAAAATACATAGCATGTTTTATTACGGAATCTGGATGTGCGGGTTTAGGGCTTTACACCAAATAGGTTTTTAGGTGTGAGTAATAGAGAAGTATTAGAGCCCTTTTGTAGGTGATGGGAGGTGCACTCTTGGAATTATTCAAAATAGTAAATTAATATAATGTTTTTCTAATTAAAATGTATTATAATTTAGTTTTTTTGAAAGATGATTATTACTACTCTAATATTATTCATCCAACGAAATTTTGATATGTTTTGAATTTTTAAATCCTTATCTATTTATTTTATCCCTTTTTAACTCCTACTATGATATCATAAAATTCAAAATGACAAGAAATGAGTCATTTATGAAATTTATAGACATATTAATACTATATATAAGAATATCATAGTTTTATAAATTTTATATCATTTAATAAATTATTTTATATTTTTAAAAATAATTAGTGTCAACATTGACACTTCGTTTCATGACTTTTTTAAAAGATCCTAAAAAATTATATATTAAACAAATTTCATATAGAAAATCACAAACATGTGAAATTAATATAAAAATTTATTTTATTACATTAATTATATCAAATTATATTTATTTTAATATTTTTAATATCATTAATTTTATTAATTCATTAATTAAACAATTACTGCATCATTGTTGTGTCATTGTTGTGTCACTAATTATGTTACTTATTTTATCACAAAAAATTATAAATAAATTAACATGAGTTAGATAATTACATTATATTTCAAATTAATATTATTATTTTAAAATTCCCCTTATATATCCCCTTTTCAAAATGTTTTACTTCTTAAAAACAAAATTGTTATTAAAATGACTTTTCTTTGAATAAAATTCAATAAATGTCCTAAAATAATCCAAGTATCCCAAATATCACACTAAATATGATGAAAGATTATTTTTCTCAAATATAAATTATAAAATAAGATTTGGAAAACTTTTAGTGTAATTTTATAATATTTAAAATATTTTTTACCCTTATTTACCTGATTTACCCTTAACCTTGGTAATATAAATAAATACTAAATTTAATAATTTTAAATTCCAAAAAATAAGTTTATACTTTGAGATCATAAATATTATAATGATTAAAATATTTTATCCCATTTTTCAAAATTCAAAACATGTAATTGGATAAAATTAATTTAAAATTAATCTCGTTGATGGTTTGAGAAAACAAGTTTTCAAAGTTCAAATGTACAAAAGTTGACAATGTTTTTAATTTGAATTTCAATGTGGAATTGATTCCAATGAACTAAATTATATTATGTATAAATATATTATTTACTTATACTTTAAAAACAATACATAATATAACTTAACACAATAAATTAATTTGATTAAAAAGTAGTTTTCAATTAAAATGCATTTTTTCACTATTTATTAAAAATGAAAGTTATAAAAAACAGAAATTCAACCAAAGTAAATTTGTATATATTTATTTCAAAAAACATTTCTATTTAATCAAATATAAATTATAAATGTTTTAAAAACAATAATAACAATGAGTGCTCTACCAAATGGTGGCATAACTATCTTAAAAAAAATACATATTTTGTGTGTAAAATTCTATTTGTTCTATTATAATGTCTAAAAACATAAGATGAATAGAAAAAATTATACTGAATTTATATTTCATTAATATAATAAAATTATATTGATATTATTATTTAATAAACAAAATTATTCCCATATGTATAGTGTTTCATAAAAACATTTTGTTTTTATTAATAAGGGTTTACATTCATTTATAGTTTATTGGTAACCAAATAATAAATTATATGTACATGCGTAAAGAATATTTTCATAACCTACTTAATAATATTTTTCCTACATTTGTAATGACTATTTTAAAATGGTAACATTGAAATAATAATATTTAATTGTTCATTTAAGTTCGATGTGGCATATCTGGTACACTATCGAACATAGTCTTTTTTGGATTGAAAAACCGTAGATATTACATTATCACTATATTTTAATAAATTTCATCCTAAAAATTTTAACTTGAGAAAAAAAATAGTGGTTTTAATTTTCAATTTTCATTTTTTGAAATCCCACATCGAAAAAAGTGTCAACAAAACTTCCACTCTAAAAAAAGGAAAATGAATTATGAAAGTCACTTCTCAAAACAGATACTAGGGTAACATGTATAGAAAAACATGTAAATGGAAGAGAAACTAACTATCATGTTCTACATAGATTTATATAGAACATTGTAATGAGAATATTAACAATCAAAAAACCATAAGTCTGTGATAGAATAAAAATTTATTGATTTCATAGTAAAATAAGTTTAATAGATACCATTTTTTCTTAAAAATCAATTTCAAAGAGTTGAGAAATTATTTTACTACCTTGACTGAGAACATTAGGAAATATACATACTTAACAAATAGTTTTTTATCCATTAATAAATTTCCACTACAAACACATATTTTTATCTAAAAGATGTTTATTCCAGATGAATTTTCTGGCTGGAAGCACTAGAATCAATGTCATGGTAATAATATAATCGGAAAAAGATAAACCATATATTTCTACATTCATTAAAAAGTAACCCAAAAAATTATTAGTACATAATAAGACAATTTCCCCGAAATAACAAACCTTATATGATAAAAACAGCTTTATTTTCAAAAATTCAACTATAATTCCCAAAGATCAATTTATACCATTAAATAAAATAGTAGCCTAAAAATTCCACAAAATTATCTAGATTAATATTGAAACAAAAAATTGATTTTATCAAAGATACTATCATGATTTTATTAACATTTATCACCAAATAACATTAAATACTCTTAAAGTATCAAACTAATACTGTAATTTCCCAAACCACATTATCTCTATGTAGGATAATTATTTCTATAATATCCTAAATAACCACAAGTATAATATAAAACATATATTCATACAAAATACAATTAAACCATTACTTATTAAAAGAATCCCATAGTATTATATTAACCTTAATCAAATAAATTTCTCAAAATAGTAAAATCCTTCTGAAATAATAGTAACCACTTAGCCACCAAATCATTTTCCAATCCCATTTTAATCCATTTGATAAATAATATTTTCCAAAAATCAAATTGACCAGTGGTAGTCAATAAAACCATGTATCCATTTAGTTATGGGTTCAATTCATGTATCTCGGTTAGATGCGATGGGTTTCCACCCCAAATGCAGGTTTTCCTCTTTCAATGAAAATATAATTCAAATAAAACTCCTAAAATGTAATAACCCATAATTACCTCATAAATTAATGTGTCAAACAATATCATTATTCTACAAAAAAATTCATAACATAACGCCTCAAAAGGGAACCTAATAAATTAAAATTCTAATAAACCAGAAATATATAAACTGTATATGATATCCATAACTCTAATAAAAATATCATAATCTTCAAAGTTTTCTTAACCATTTTTTGATACCTAATGTTTGGATCTGGCCGTCAATATAAAATTTTCTTATTATTTTGGAACTAGAATAAAGATTATAAGATCATTTCAATTTAAATTTTTACAGAATTAGGAAAAAATCACACAAATGATAAACTCACATTACATGTGGAAATATCTATACAGTATACATTTTTTTTAACAAAAGTAAAAATAGTTAAAATAAAGCATGACTTCCTTTAGAGACACAACATCGATTCTTTCATCATGACAAGTTCTTTTCCCTTACCAATATTATGACCAGTGAAAATAATTTTAAATGTATGGTGTGTAAAAAAATCATCGTAAGGGACATAGTGAAATAAAACCATTAGTATAAGGAAATTGAAAAAAAATCTTTAGAAACATACATATTTACCATGAATAAGGGATCATCATTTCAAAAATATCATTATCTTAAATATTGAAAATCAAATTATTTAAATGGGATATCACAAAAGCTTATAATATGTATGTAGATACTTTAGGAAATAATTATCCAAAAATGGAATAACAATACGGATGAATTCCATACATGTCACTCTTACAAATAGAATAATAATACAATAGACTTCCATATAAGTTACCCTTACAAATGGAATATTCATATATCCAACTTCTATACCCAATGAATTGGATATTAAAACGTAACCACATGTCCTTGGTTTATAATGAAACCACCCATAAAATTTCAATGTAACATTATATAATCATAATAAATAATGTCTATAAATTTCATCCTTACACTCATAAAATTTCATTTTCACTCATATGAATACATTTAAATTTATAGAATTATCAAACAATTTTCAAAAACAATTATAAAACATTTATAAAAGATATTTTTTAGTCAACTTATCCCATACTACATTGATACTTTTTAAAGCAATTAGAAAATTAACCTTTTCAAAAAATTCATTTCAATATAAAAAAAATCGATAAAACGATTTTAAATTAATTAACATGAATGTGAAATATTTATAAGAATAAATCATTAAAACATTTAAAATGATTTTTTTAAAGAGTCCCTTATCTTGAGTCTAAATCGTCTTGTACATTCATTATATTCCTAAATAATAAAAATAGGTCAATTTATAATTTTATGAGAAAATATTTCATGTTTATTACTCATTTTATATAATTTATTACCATTTTATAACAATTACAAAATTATTTAAGATCACATCTGACATTTTGATGATATTCAGTACTTGAGTTAACAATGGAGTTGATATAATGTCAATAGTAAAATTTATCATTCTTCCATCATATTAAGTATAAAATTCATGAACTAATAGTCACTTTTATAAATAAATTATTCTTTTAAATCTATCCATTGAATATGGATATGAAAAATTAACTATATTACAGTCATGGATACAGTAATCCGTACGTACACAAGATTAACGTTTTCATATTTAAATGATCATTATAGAAAGTATTTTATTATAATATTATCTTTACATAATGATATTAATATCAAATATATCACATTAATCATTTATATATAATTATATATATCATCCATGAGTTTTGATGATGAAAAATGATCCACATATCTTCAAAGAGGTGATACTTCACATGTATGCACTAACAACGTTACCATTTTTATATGCATGGAATGTTAGAATGTAATTGAGATATGATTCTTGTAGAATGATAAATATTTCTGGAATATAATATATAAATATTAATTCAATCATTACAACAAGTCAAGAGATATGGTGATGGAAAATGAATTATATTAGTTCATGTTGGTGATAAATCACACGCACACACACACAATTTTTTATTTTCCATTTGATGGAATTGGAGATGGAATTATATGATGTTATTAAAATAGTAAAATATCAGTATATTTAGTATTTTGGAGTTATTATTTAATCGATGAGGAACAATATTTTAAGGAAGTGGAAGAAGAAATAAAATAGAAACACTTAATTAAAAACGATATATCTTTTTCTGCTGTTCTCCATTGATTTAAACCTTTACAGCTATAAGGAGTGTGTTATGCCTAAAATAGTTCCTATAGAATTTGGGGATGGGTTATATTAATGGATTTTGAAATATATTTTCTGAACCAAATTGGACTTCAACTATAAGGAATAGGGAATAATGGGTTCCATTTTATAGGATAGGGGAAGGAAAATCTTAAAATATTTCAAAATATTACATTAATATAAATTGATATTCTTATCCAAACAGATGAAAAATTAGTTATTTATAAAATATTATTATTTTTAGTCTAATAACATAAATAAAATTTAAATTATATATTTTTAAATATTTTTTAATCCATTTCTTTTGGTTTTAACCCCATTTCACTCTTATCATGATATCTTGTAAATTGCACTTTAAGGGTCACCATAATTACTATAAAATAAAGAGGGAAAAAATAAATCATTTATGAGTCATTTAGACATATCCCAACTATTTTTAATAATATTATATTTTTATAAAACTTTTATCATTTAATAAATGATTTTATATTTAAAATTATCATTAGTTTAAATTTTGAGACTATTCATTTTTTTCCTTTTTTACAAAATCCTAAAAACTCTATAATTTCAAACCAATTCATATAAAACATCACTAAAATTTAAAATTCGTCTAAAAACTTATTGTATGAAATTAATCATATTAAATTATATCTATTTTAATATTTTTAATATCATTTAGATGATTTGTTCATTAATTAAATAATTATTACATCATCATTATGTCACTATTTAAGGTACTTATTTTATCACTAATATTTTAAAAAAATTTCCATGATATAGATAATTACTTTATATTTAAAATTACTATTTATATTTGAACACATACCTTATATATCCCATTATAAAAAATGATTACTGGTGAAAAAAAAGTCTGACAAAATTGACTTTTCACTAAATAAAACACTATAAATGTCCTAAAGTCATCCATGTGGCTCCAAGTTCTCACAAAATCTGAAAAATAATTTATTTTAAATATAACTTATAAAATTAAATTTTTATAGGTTTTAGGTTTATTTTATCTTATTTATTTTATTATTCTCACCCTTATTTACCTAATTTACTATTAACAATGATAATAAAAATAATTACTAATGTTACTATTCATAATTTCCAAAAAAATAGTTTATCCAATTAGATCAAAAATATTATACTATTTAAAAATGTGAATGTAGTTTTTTTCAAAATTCAAAACAAAAAAGAGTCTAAAATTAATTAAAGATCATTCTCATTGATAGATCAAGAAAATGAGTTTTTAATGTAATGATATTCAAAAGGTCACACTGTTTTTATATCCTATTTCAAAGTGAAATTGATTCCAATTACATATATAGGATTAAAAATTAAAAGCATGATTTACCAATACTTTAAAAACCATCAATAATATAATTTAACACTAATAATAAATTTTATAAAAAATTAGTTTTCAATTAAAATGCATTATTTTTTACTATTCATCAAAAAATTGAAACATATCCGAAAAATAAAAAAAAACCAATGAAAATTTTTATATTTCAATTTAAATTAATAACACTATTTCATAAAATAGAAATTATAAATGTTTCAAAATCATTATTTAAAATAAGCATTCCATCAAATAGAGGAAAAACTACCTTTTATGAAAAATACTTCTTTTACACATAAAATTTTGTTTGTTCATTTATAATGTATAGAAAACCCTTAACATGAAATTAAAACATTATATTGAATTTATATTTAATTATATTAATAAAAAAGTGATATTTTATTCTTTTATAAACACAATTATTAAAATTTTAATAGTTTTTCATAAAAACATTAACTAGTATTTCAAAAGGGTTTTACATTCATTTTTAATTAATTTGTAATGAAATAATTAATTGCAAAATTATTTATAAACCATATTTTCATTAATTATTTAATACTAGGTATTCTCGCCTTCTCAGCTGTGTTATAAAGGAAAAATTTAGATTATAATATTTAATTGTTCGTTTAAGCTCAATGTGGCGTATCATGTATGCTATCAAACATGGTCATTATTTTTTTTAAAACCCCAATATGTTACACTATCATTATCTGAAATTTACTCATTATCTCAAGTCCTAATAGATCTCATTATCCAACTTCATCATAGAACAATTTATTTCTTTAATTCTCGAAATATATTCATTTATAAAGAGCTATCTAAATTACCATGTTAAAGCTATTAGTGTTTGTAAAATAAACAATAAGAATATGTTAATCCAAAACACCATTAAAATCCATATAAAATGATATGAACATATCCTTTAATATATTAATGGACCTCTCATATGGGGAATCTATTTGAGGATACTATGAAGAGAAAAAACATAACTCTTTATCCAAAGATTGATGAAGAATTTTCTAGTACATCAAGCTAAACCACAGATCCTGATCAGATAAATTATATTATGGAAGTCCATGAAATCTTAGAACATACATAATGTTTATCCTAGAAATATTATCTAGAGAGAAATATTATCTATTAGTGTTGAAGAGGGCCGTCATTGTAAGTTGTTCAACTACAACCCAAATATAATAACAAACTTTACATATTTTGGTGAGTCTAATTCTAGAATCCATGGTGTTGTTTTCCCATTCACATTCCTATATCAGTAATGGTTGTAAAATCACCTTATAAATTTTTCACTCAACCATAACACGATGAGGTACCAAATATCTTGATACAAACTCTGAAATATCTCTCTTTAGTCTATCTAAGAAAAGAAATACTATTTCAAATATCTATACAGCTCTATACATTCAATAACAATAGGGAATGAAGAACACTAAGTTTCATCTAACATCGCTTTCTTAAAATCATATATGGATTGAACACACACATGGTTCCTAAACCTTATTATTACATCATAATCAAGTCAAAAATGAGGAAAATTTCTAAAAATATTATAGAACCATACATCTTCCTTATACATCTCATTAATACTCACAAGGATGGATTTTTTAAAACTAATTTATGAAATATAATATTTCTACCAATCCATAAAAATTTCTAGATCAATAATTTACAATTACATATAAATTAGATCTTTTTAAATCTTCATTATAGATAATCTAGCACGATCTATTCGTCTCAAAGCATCATCCACCTTGTTTTCCTTCACAAGGTGGTTATGGATTGAAATTTCAAAATAAATAATCATATTAATCCATCATATCTAGTGAATATTAAAATATATCATTGCAAATAATTATATTAATCATCCATGATCAGTATATATATAATAGATTCCTCTGTTAAGATAATTCCACTATATCATTAAATAAAAAATTATCATATCTAACACGAAAGCATGAGGTTTTAATTTTTATAAAGAAATATCAATTTTAATTATACATAAGATATCACCATATCGTTATAAATTATGATTAACCCCAAACCCTTATTTGATGATAAAATGTATATTAAAATTCATATCTTTTATAGGGTCAGAAGGTAGATGTGCACTGACTAGCCTTCTTGTACCATTCGATGCAATTTTCTTCATATTCAATCTATGTATGGGATTTGGAACCCTTAAAAGTTAAATTTATTTTTGGATTAGACATCCATCATAGATTCTATAAAAAATAATTAATAATAAGACAAACCTGGAAATCAATGTATCCCTTTCTCTATCATTAGTATAGTAAAATAATCTATAGCCTTTTTCTTGGAAGGATCCACTAATATACCCTTGGTTGATATTATAAGACCTAAAAATTAAATATTTGAAGCCTAAATTTAAACTTATTAAATTTTGGATATATATTTTCCTTACATATGGTCACTAGTAATATAATCAAGTGATCTTTATGTTCTTCATTACTCATTAAATATACAATAATATTATATATAATGGATTCCACAAATTTATCAATGTAATCTATAATGTCTATTTTAATTAATTATACTAAAATATAATGGGAATTAGTAAGACCAAATGGAAATATTATATATTTAATTCTTCCTTATGTTCAATGGAATGTTTAAATTTGTAAATCCTTCTTCTTGAACAATAATTAATAATATACCGAATGAATGTCAATCTCAGAAATGTATTTAGCTTCAAACAATTGATTTAAAAAGTCATCGATTCATATTAAAGGATACATTTTCTTTATCGGGATGTTTTTAGTTTCTTATAATCAATGTAGAGTCTCATCAACCATTTTTATGGTTTAAAAAATTATTAGGTCCACCCCAAGTTGATACACTTTTCCAAAAGAATTTTTTTCATGAATCTCAATGATTTTCTTATTTAGTTCCTTCAAATCAGTCATGGTCATTCGATAGGGATAATTTTAAATAGTTATAGTAGTTTTTATGATTTCAATTGATAAATCAACATCATGAATCAGTGGAATAATATGTAAATATTTTGTGAAGACATCAAAAAACTCATGCGCAATATTCATATCATCAATGTTGAGTTTCGACCCATCCATATCAAGAAAAAACAAATTTTTAATATGATTAAAGATCTATACAATGGATGTCATCTCCATAAATATTTTAAATTTATTATCAAACTGATAGAGGATCAATGGTTGTTTTTTAGAACCTAACATGATATGTCATCCTTATAAATTGATGTTGGGATTATGTAGATAAACCCACTTCATCTCTAAGATAGTATAAAATTAAACTAGGTAGAGAATAAGAATATTTATAGGAGTTATAATCCCACCAAATTCGACTAGATATGAATAATAGGATTGATATGTGATCATCATACCATTGGGGATTTTAACTAAAAATTCAATATCTAATTGTTGAGGATAATAATTAGATTTCTTAAAGACATACCATGTTATAATTGATCTCATAAATAAATAAAAAATAATATTATTGAATATATGAGAATAATATTCACCACAATAGCATCATCATTATATCATCATTCCCTTAATAAAACCAAAATTGTTCGAATGATTGTCAGGTATATTTGATCAGAGTGGTCATTCATAAAAAACAATTCATATGGATTCTAAATCATGAAACCTTCCATTAAATATATTAATCCTTTGGTTTTACCTAGGCCATTAATTATTATTATTCAAATCCATCATGTTGGGTCATAAAGTGTTTCTAAATTTCCAAATAATATCTCTTGGGGTGTCAAACCAAGTGTATAGTGAGACATATTTTCATATAATAGGTGATGATTGAGTCAGATACATATGATCTTATTTCAGGGTTTTTAACACTAGGTAAAAATGTTCTAAGGGGACATCTAGTTCTATTATCTTGACATAGATGGAATTTTTTAGACACCACTCTCTTTATACTTCACTAAAATTCTAGGACACTTTTCTATAAATTGATTTATCTCTAAATTTATCCCTATGGTTTCACTAATCACTTCCCATCAATGTTCTAAATATTAAAAAATCATATCCTCTAATACATTATAAAAAACACATGCTTTTAATATTGAGATATTACATTTAAATAAATGAATGTTAATTTCATTTTTACAAATACTTTCCTTGAGATTATAATGGAATTTTTTAATAAGAGAGTTGATACACAATATTCTTATTCCATTAAATGTCTTCAACATATCCTTTAATAATATTCCCACATTGTACACATCGTTGACCTAAAATACATAAAACCTTTATTCATGACATGAGGAATGGATGAATAAGAAATTGTGGGCTAATATGCTCCGTAAGGGTATGGAACGTATTTATTAATAATCACATCAAAATAACATGAGAATAAGGGTATGTGAACATGGATTAACATTTTAAAACCATAACCTTCATAATAATGATTATTATATAGATTCATGTAATAATTTCTATAATTACTTATGACGTAAAAAATAAAATAAATAAATGATGAGAATCCATCAGAATATAAATTAGATAATGGAGTGTGGAAAATGGTTATTGTTATAACATTCTAAAAATTTTTAAATAAAAAGATATTCACTCAATAATTTATTATCAAGAAATCAAAACCTCTTATAATCATATGGAAATTATCACATGTCCAAACATAACTATATGTAACTGAATCCTAGTCCAGACATAACCTATTGTACATAAAACTAGTTCTCCCAAAAACATTATAGACCTAAAACCAGGTCCACATATATCATTATGTATATAAAATATGGTTCACACATAACATATTTAAATTACGACTTATCATTTTTTATAAATGAATATGATGTATTTGAAGGAGAAAACCACTACATAAACATAATATAATAATATATATTACACAAAATAATTATTATAATCATATACCATAGAAAAGTGATGTGTTGGATAATGATTTCACATTTCTACATTGTATAACCCATGAATGATAAATGGGTTCCAATAAAACCTCTATGTTATAATTACTATGAAAAAGAGTCCAAATAAATAATAATGATAGTATCATTGGATCATATACCAGGTAAAACATAAACAACACCAATGGATGCTGGTAATGATGACTAGAAATACTATTAAAATATCAATAAATCAATCATGATGAAAATAACAATTCCAAATTGGAATTGATCTTTTTAAAACAATAAAATTTAAAAATATTGTTAAAATCCCATATCTTGAAAAAAAATTTCAAAAAATATAAACATTTTTTTAAACCATTTAGTTTCAAAGATGGTGGAAAATTTTTCCCTTATAAAATAAGTAAAAAAATCAATCCTTTCACATTTTTATAAAAAGTAAAAAGTATATCTGTTAGAAAAATTGTAGGAGTATTAATTTTTAAATATTATGTATAAAATTAAATACCTAGTAAAAATTAACTAAAAATTTCATAATCTAAAATTGAAAAAATTCTTGAAAATATTTCTATAAAACAAAGATATGGTAGAAAAAATATTTTTGACCAGAGAAAGAAATAATAGTTATTTTCCTTAAAAAAGTATTCTTGTTTCATGAGTTCTTAATCATGGAAGAATTAATAAAAACCATTTAATATCAAAAAATAACCATAGGATAATAAATTTTATAACTTACTTCCTAGATTTATCCTAATATTTTATTATCATAAGCACAACCAGAATCAATAATGATAAATAATTAGACTGTAATATATAAAAATTACCAAATTGGTATCATTTGAATTATAATAAAAATTAAATAATAAACCATATATTTATTTTAATACCCACATATATTTCATAAAATAAAATAAAATAAATTCATGTGGAGTATATATATCATATAAAATAAATAAATGGTGAACATGGAATGTGACCCACAGAAATAAATGTGGGATGGAAATCAGGTACATTTATTTTAGAACTTCATTTTACATGTTCAAATATCTGGTATAAAAACTGTAGGATTATTATATATATTTTCCAGATCTATACTCATATATATCATACAATTAATTATTTTATTAAAAACATATATCACCCATTTCTAATCAATAACGTGTTAAAATCACATTTCTAGATATAAGTTCATCTTTTTTCATTTTTGTCATGGCTTGGTTGTTTCAATCCTTTTAAATTGATCACAGTTTCATCATATATATAATTGTATCCATGATATAAATATAATATATATTCATTATATATGTAGTCATAATCATCCATAAAAATTAAATATAGAAAATTGAATATCGTCGTTCATATAGACAGTAGGCCATACATACGCATAAACGTTGTTTCTAATTTTTTTAAGAATGATGTAAATGAAATTTAATTAATAATTCACCATTTTAGAATCATTTTTATCATAAATATTATATATATTAATTAAATATATCCAAATTATATCCTTGTAAATATTAAATTCAAAACAAATCACATCTCTTTGTGGATGTTGTAGCACACACGTATGCACAGGCTTCGTTATCATTTTCCAATAGATTAGAAAGAAATATGGTATTTGTGATATTATATTTTAATAATTATAGTTTATTTATAAATATTATATTAATATTTTAAATCCATATTTATCCCAATCATTAAGTGTTGGTGATGGAAACAAAATTACATCAGTTCATGAGGCTGTGGTAAACCTTTCACATGATTAGAAGTTTTGTTTCCAATTTGATGAAGCATGCGATGATTATAGGTTATTATATTAAAATAATAAAATATCAGTATATTTATGACATTATAATTATTTTTTCATCATAATTGAACAATATTTAATGTAATTTCAATATGAAAATAAATTAAATTCTCGGTTAATAACGATATAGTCTTCTTCAGACAACATCTTTAGGATAACACCAAAAGTTTTTACAATTTGGTTTAATAATAAAAAAATGAAACTCGGAAATAGGTTGGAAAGTTTGTAATGAATTTGTGAAGAAATATTTTGAAAATAAAATAAAATTTTGTGTTATTAATAGAGGAGAGTGGTTTCCCTTTTATATGTTGATGAGAGGACACAATTTGAATTTTTGAAATGAAAATTATATCCCTAAGTTTTAGACACTCTAAAAGGTTCTAAAATAGTTCATTTTTTGTCCATATATGTGATAAGGTCAAAATATATCCATTAAATTAGAATGATTCAACATTTTAGGTCATTTTACCCCTTTTTATTTTAGTTTATCCCATTGTAAACTAGTTTTATCCTTAACCAATGTAATTACATTTTAATGTTTTTACAATTTTTATGACCAAAAATTCTTTTTTCCATATTATATTATATAAATTATGATGATTATAAATATGATGTCCATTTTTCCTAATTAAATTAATTTATGTTGAAGCATTAAATATATAATATAACATATAGACGTGAAACAATTAGTTTCCCAATGAAAATGTTTTCAAAAGTACAAAATGTTTTTATATTTAATTTGAAACTGAAATGTTTTTAATAACATAGATTGGATTAATTATAATATAATAGTATTAATTTTTCATTTAAAAAAATTAAAATATATTTTTTCATTATAAATTGATTAAACTTAATGTATATTTACAATAATGGTCACTATGCTTCACTAATCATTGAAATTATAATGTTTTCATAAAATCTAAGAAATTTCAATCTTTTCTATTTTTTCAAAGTTGATTTATAAAATTATTGTTCCATTTTTCAAATTCATCTTATAAATGGGTTATAAATTAATTATTTTAATTTTCCACAAAATTAAATGAAAAATAGTTTGGTGAAAATGGGTTTTTATTAATATAAGGACTTCATTATAACATATATATTATTTATTTAAAAATTATACATATTTTTTTAAAAAAAATTATTATCATTCATCCAACTAATTTCTTTATATTGTTACAAATTATAATGTTTATATAATATTATTTATACCTTTTTTCCTTCAAAATCAATTTTTCATGTAATCAAAGCTATTAAAGCTATTAAATTTATTCAAAAATTATTTTTATGAATTCCATAAAATATCAGGGTGTTACAATATAAAAAATTATTTTATAGGACTTTAATTCCAATTTATTTCTATAAATTCATCAAAGAAAAATAGATTTTACATTCTTTAAGGAATATACTATTAGAAATTTTTTATAGTATTCTATATTTTGGATGGTGAAGCTCAACAATTGTTGACTCTTATTAAGAACATAAGGAAATATGATGAAATAATAAAAATAGAGTGGGAGGATATTAATATGTTATTTATCACAAAATAAAATCCTAGAAATCTTCATTCTAAGATAGGGAGGTAATTTATTTATCCAAAATATAATAATGATTAATCCATTGATTAATAAAAATAAAATATTATATGGACTTAAAGGTATGAGTGTGGAATTATAATTGACAATGTCAAATAAGTCAATTGATTATTAAGTAGTTTGAAATAATTTCTTCAAAAGGTGTTATCCATAAGATACATTAGTAAGTATGAATAAATATTTGAATTTTATCTATTGGTATTAATTTAGAGTGGGATCTATGTAAGGATCCATGTATTGAATTGGGCTAAAATGTGAAGGTTTCTAAACCCTTCCAATTACTGAATCGGTTGTCTTCAAAAACCAAAGCCCATAACTAAATTATGAGAGTTAGGTCACTTTGAAGTGATGTTTTTGGACTTTGGTAAACCCCTATTATGATTTATGGGTGGGTCAAGAAATTATGGTAGTGCCAGACCCAAAAAAAATAATGTTTTGAATGACTGTAAGGGGTGCATAGTATATCTAAAAACCATGGGGCCAAAAAAAATAACCATGTGTCTAAATTTTGGTAGACAGTTGTTGTTGTATGGACTGTTCCCGACCTTCCATATTGTGCTCCTAGCCCGTGCTAGGAGAGTTTCTTATAAATTGGATGCCACATGGTCTTTTCATGGTTTTCCATCCATGATGGTCAAAACATGTGGTTGGGTATGTTAAAGAAATTGATAAAATAAAATAAAATAAAATAAAATAAAATAAAAATAAAAATAAAAAAGTCTCACCCCTTCTCTCTCACCTGAACTTTGCATCACCCCAAAAGGGGGTTCCCATTCGACGCATGGTGACGCCTACCTCCAACCTCCTCTCAGATCAATATTTTCCACCATCTCTTCTAATTTTTTCTCCAATAATTTATGGAGAGTCCTCTCATGTCATCTCCTCACATATTTATATGATTTTCAGCCTTCTTGTGGCCGTATTTTGGATCGGTCGAGCCCTAGGTCAAAGTTTAACTAGATATTGATATCTTATTTGGCTATTAGGGTATGAAACAGCTTCCTCGGGTCACGTTCTTACATATTACTGCATCTACTACTGAAGCCTAGGTGGTACAGGTTGTTTCGGTCCGCCAACATCGCTTAGGGGTAGGTTTCATACATGTAGTTTTGTTTCATAGTCCTTCTTTGAGAGTCTAATGGTTTTTATGATTCCATGGTATTTTATTTGTAGTGTGTTGAACTTCTCCATGCGGTTTCGAGTCATCAAGTAATGGGAGGAATCAATACCCCATTCCATTATTTACATGTGAGAGGGAGGCATCACTACATCATGCCATTATTTACGTGTGGTCGGGATACATTACTACCCCATTCCATTATTTTAGTGTGGGCAGGAGGAATTACTACCGTATTTAATTATTTACATGTGGGTGGTAAGTATTATTACCTCATTCCAAATATACTATATAGATATACATATAGACCAATATTTTTAAAGGGATCATGGAACTGGGTTTTGGGAAGATCGTGAGAGCTCCCCTAGATTTGCGATGATGGTGGTATGTCCTGATTTACCCCAACTCATAGTTATATATATGTATAGATCAATAATATATATATATACTTATATATTAAATTGACATTATTAGAAGAATATACCAGTAATTATCCGAAGTTGGGGTAGCTGTTAGGTATCCCTCAGGAGTCTAGATGAGTGTTTATTAATTCTTCAGTTCTGTCATTACTTCTCTATACCTACACATGGTATCAACTGTATTTTACTGAATTGGGCTTCACACAGGTGGGTTCCGACCTACTAAGATTTCATCTCACACCCTGCTCGAGTACCCATGGTACATGATTAGACCTTATAATTATAGGTCTGTGGTTGATTATTTTATTCTTGTAATTGAGGAGTTAGGAGTAATGGATTGAGCCAGAACACGGGATGCTCATGGAGATCACCTATAGGGATTTTATATCTTTTATTTATCTGTATTGTATCAAAAATCATGTTTTTTATGACTTTAGATTATGCATCTCTACAAGTTCACGCATTCATACGATGTATAACTAGCATTGGCTACCATTATAAAATCGATACTATCTATCTTCTGCTACATTATCATTTATTTATACTATTTTTGTTGTTTTTCATCTATTTATCATCTATTATACCTATTTAAAACTCTGATAATGAGGGTATAGTCTCCCCATTATCAACTCCTTAAAATATCCTTGCCAGTCGATAGCATCCGACATATGGGGAGATGCACTTGAAAAAATGTGACCCACTGGTCCGACAACTGAGTTAATGGTAAGTCAGGCTGGGCTGTTACAAAGTGGTATCAGAAGTGGTTTGATTAATTTTTTTTTACTATTTTGGGTTGGTATACCATATATTGGAAATGCATCAGTGCTTGGTTAATAGTCATTCTTGGGACTGATCACCCCAAGTACAATAAATGACTAAGTGACCAGCACTGTGATTACTGTTTATATTGTTTGTTGTTACATTTGATATGATTTTTAAAGTGATTGTTGTACTTTCCACTACTTAATATTTATGGGATTTTTGGTATTTATACCATTGGACTATTATGGAAAACAAGTTTCATTCCATTCAACATATTAACATCGAAATTAACATGTCATCTATATTTCCATGCCATATAGTTGAATTGTAGTTTTCTTAATAATATGGATATGGACATTGAGTGATAAGCCATTCAGTTATGTTTAGTAGAATTATTTAATATTCAATGTCAAGAATATAGTAACATGATTTATTTTTACCTTATTAGGTAACCCGTAAGCATTCTTTCCAGTTAGTGTAACATGTCTTGTTGATTATATGCCATGTTTTTGGTTTTATTGATTCTGATACACTGCTTAAAATGTTTGGATATGTGTAAACTAGTTGTGATAATGTGAAGAGAAAATTTTCAGTTATAAGCTGTATGGTCACCTTATAACTGGGAAAGGATAACCTGTGTATTCAATCCTTTGTAAAAGGCTATGAAATGAAGATGCTAAAGTGAATTGACTTAGAATAAAGGAAGGCAAATTCTAAACAGTAAAGTGTATGGGTGCTTTACATGTTGGTAGGTGTCCATCCAAATAATTAGACATTTTTTTGAGCATGTTAAAATTCTAATGTGTTTTTTTATTAATGGGATCTAATTTTCAATCCATTAAGTGTATGGGCCCTTCATTAATTATGAAATGAAAAACCATGTTAAATGTAATGACATGATGTTGTACTAAAGGAATGCTTATTTTTTGTGAAATATATTTAATTATTATCTAAAATTAAAATAGAAACTACTATTGGGTTGTTTCATAGAAAACCCAGGTTGGCTCGGTGGAACCCTCATAGGTTTCCTTATCTATAAAAAAATTTTATTGTGTCAAATTTTCTTTTTGTGGTGGGATTTCACTGAATGTTTAAAATTTTAAAAGGATATTTTTTGAAACATTCCAATTTCTCCCATGGGGTGTTATTCGAAAATTATGTACATTGAGTTTTGTTTTAAAAAATGGTACTTGATGTTTTAAATGAAATATTTTTTATGATCAAGGATGAAAAGTGATTAAATGAAAAGGTCTTAGAAATGGAAGAATGTGTGGGGAACTTTATTAAAGAAAACTCATATATGGGTATCATGGGATTACCCTTGAGTTTCCTTGTAAAGGAACCATAGGTCTTTTATGTACATTGTTTTCTTTTTAGCACCAACTTAAAATGTTAGGTTGTTGGGCATGTGACATTTTTTAACATGACCCGTCATTAGTTTTGATGCTTGTTAATTCTTAAGGAGAAATCACATGGTAGGTAGCGCCCTTTAAACATGATTTCCTTAATAGTTATATTTATTCTGATATTTGATACCATTCGGGCATCTCTGTCTCTTCTAGGGCTTGCAGATTTTAAAGGACTCCCTTTATTGGATGTGTTGTCTTGTCTTTCTTTGACCATGTAATGGGATTGAGAATTTGGTAGTACACATTTCAAGTAGGTTAGACATTCCTTGGGAATGTTTAGCTGCTCTGTAGTTCGTTTGATACCTTCACATTTCCTCATGTATTATGCATTGATATAGGAGGTACCATTGAGTGTTATATGAAATAATTAACTAATTGAGTTTGGTTGAATCATCGAGTTTTGTGCCTATGAGTATGATCTCAAGTCATCTCCAGGCAGAGTTACATGAGCGTTTAAGAATTAGTTTGTACCAATTCTAGGGAAGAGTTTCTAAATACTCGGTTATTTTGGCACACTAGTATCGTTGGTTGGGTTTTCATTAAATATTTTGATTTTGTGATTGTGGTTTGGAAGAGCATCACACGTTTATTTATAGTGTTTTTGTATTATCATGCTTGTGAGTGGATAATTTACCTTCTTTATTTTTATGAATATGAAACTCCTAGGGTGAATAGTTTCGTGTTGGTTATGGTAGTTATGTGTCATTCTATGAAGAATTAATTCTAAATAGGACCATTGAGAAATAGTCAGGATATGATTGAATTCCTTTGAGGCTTGCGAATTTTAAATACATGTTAGTGCTTGCTCAGAAAACTGATGTTCTCTTGTTTGGTTTTTATGAATCAAATAATAAAACCATTTTTCCAAGTATGATTTTTGGTGGAAACATTTGAACGATCATGAATTTCCTCAAGTATTAATGCCTTCGTGTTTGGAACAAGACATTTCGACGGCAGGTGAGGCCAAGTCCCTTCCAAATAGTTAACTAGTTGTGGTTTTTCATATCTTTCATCTAGTAGTTATGAATGATTGACTGAAAGATGTTTAGATCCTCTTACTGTACTCTTCTACACAATTATCATTTCCCCAATCATGTCTTCTTCCTAGATAAACTATGAGGGTGTTAGTCTTACGTTACACAAAATACATTAATGATGTTGGTCTTGTTTGGGTGATTTTTTTCAGTATTTTTGTGTCAGATTCATGGTCTCCTTCATGTTTTGATTAGGAAATGTCACTGGAGGTCAGGTAAGAATATGATGAGCATGTGTTTTTTTAATTCAGGATGCCTTGTGAATGGCACCATATTCCATCTTATAAAATGTCTACCGTCTAAGTCGTGCATCTTCTTAATTATTTTGATGTAGTTGATTGAATTTTTTTTCTGGTTTAATGGTTACGATCGATGAAACAACGTTTTAGGCATGTCATCAGGCATAGATGAGTGTGGATGGTGACATACAATGATTTTCATGAAAGACTGGGTTGTTTTGGAATTTTAGGTCAATGGATAATTGACTATTTGTTTCATTTCAAATCACTCTATGAGAATCGCTAAAATTTTTATTTATATTCTAGTAATGTAATTTTATCAGTGAGAAGAGTCGTAGTTAGTTTTAAAAAATTTACCTTAAAAAATAAGGTGGGAAGTACCATCAGCCAGGTGCATGGATAGATGACGATATAGTCATGATTCTAGTTGATTTTTCTTGGGTAAGAGGCATCTTAGTGTATCGGTTGGAAATGTGTGTGGGCTCAAGTCTTGGCGGTTTAAGTGTTATGTGTTTAAGAGAGTGATCGATAGTGCATTGGACTTTTGGAAACGTAATGTGACAATTTAAATAAATAATCATGATACTTTAAGGGTGTGTGATGTGTTACGTTGTTCCCTATGGCTTCTCAGGGATGAGGAGTTCCAATGTAGGGATGCTGTAATGATCTATGTTTTGAACTAGGCTAAAATGTGAATGTTTTTTAACCATTCCAATTACAGAAGGGGTTATTTTAGAAATTGAGCCTCATAATAGAATTCCATGTGTTGTTTTACTTCAAAGTAACCTTTTGGACTTGGGTAAAGACACATTAAGTTTCCCAGGTGACTTGAGAAGTGTTGTGAGTGTCGGACCTAAAAACATCATGTTTTGAAAGATAATAGAGGGTTTATGGTTTTTCTAAAAACCTAGAGGCCCATTGTAGTAATGATGCAGCTTAATTATGGTAGAAAAAAGTTGTTGAAATTATTGTGCATGGTTTATCAAACCTTTGAAATAACAAATGCGAGGGAAGTCTCCTAGAAAGGGGGTGTCACACGGTTTTCACACGGATTCAAAAACTGTGCAGTTGATTCTATTTAAGAATTTAATGGAATTAAAATAAAATAAAATTAAATATAAAAAATGAACAATCCCTCCCCTTATCTCTATATTGAACTATGCGACACACCCAAGGGGTGGGGGGGGGGGGTTCCACTTAGATGCACATTTACTCCTCCCTCCATCCTCCTTTTAAATCAATATTAATTAACCATTTTATTTGATTTCTTCTCCAATCATTCCTGGTGAGTTATCACCTCTCCTCTACTCCCTTCCTTACACTATTCTGAAACTTATTTCCCCCATATTTTGAATTGGTCAAACCCTAGGTCGAGGGTTCTCCAAATTTTTATTTCACCTTTTATTGTTAGGGTATGCAACGACTACCTCGGGCCATGTCCTTATGTGTTATGACAACTTCCACCGAAGGTGAGTGGTTTGGGTAGTTTTGGTATTCCGACATCGCTTCAGGGTAAGTTTCATACCTTCTGTTTGGTATCACACTCATTTGTTGAGATTATAATGGTGTCTATAAGGCCTTGGTGTGTTATGTGTAGTGTGTTCAACTCCGTCATGTGATTTCGAGTCGTCGGGTCAAGGGTGACTCATCTTCATGTGCATAGGTAAGTAATTATATGTATGTGGGTTCCTCTATTATGTGTATAATCATCCATGGAAGTGATTATAAATGTATGGGTCTAGGTGTTCCCATGTATATATATAAATGCATGCATAGATGAGTGGAGATGGGTAAATGCATATAATCATATGTGTAAGGATGCCCTTGGTCATGCTCATTGCCATGCAGGTGTGTGAATAGGGTCTATGTGTCCTTGGTTGTCTATGAAGGTGCATATGCCTAGTGGGGGAGAAATAGATTTTAGTTAGAATGATCCAAGAGACAAAGCGTACGACTTGGTTCCACTTTTTTTAGGGTCCCTTTCTTTTTCCCTCGTTACTTAGGAATGATATAATTAATTAATTGCACCTTTATTATTGTTTTACTTTATATTGTGACTTTGTATTAATGATTTCCTTTGGTGAAATAGTAGAAAATCATAAACTAGATTAATTATTTTTTTATTAAACAATGTCATCATTTTATAATAAAATCCCTCCAATGGAGGGTGCACTACCTTCAAACTAAAAATGTCATTTTATATTTTTTTGCCTGATTAGGTCATTGTATTGATTTCTTCTTATGCTTCTACCATGGTTTAAAATGTATTTTTTAGGTATTTTACCTATTTTTTAGTAGAATAAATTAAATTTCTAGTGTAAGTCACCATGTAGGGATCTTCCTTTATTAAACTAACCTCGTTATGTTTCATTTTCCCAAGTAGGCACATGACTTGTATCTATTAGACAACATAATACACTTGATCCCTTGAAAAGTATTTGCTATATTTCAATGGGATAAAATAAATGGTTAAGGTGAGTGGAATTGTATGAATGAATAAGGCATTTGGGTAACATTACATAAGAATAACTACCATGAACCCTTTTTAACATGACCATTAATCCAATTTCCATGTTTAGTAAAATTGGGTAATATGACCCTGAGGGGAACGAATCTTATCAAGTACTATTTCTTAAATTAATGACTATGTCTTCGTAAATTACTTACTGTGTATTAAAGGTTTTAAATGTAATGTATTCCATGAAATGTACATGAATGTCATAATGACATATATGATAAGTCCTTTCATCATGGAATTTTTTAATGGTTATGGAGACCTTTTTATGTTAATTGAGATATATAATAATGTTTTCTATAAGTATTAATGTGAATGTTATTACTTATATTATCAATATGGTAATACAATTTAGAACTCAAAATAGGTACTGCCTTTTGAATTACTTTATAACTATGAAAATTATTGTAATTAAGTTATCGGTGAGAGGCATTACTATATAGTTCTATTATTTAAAATGTGGTAAGAATGCATCAATACCATGTTCCATTATTTACAAGTGTGTGGGAGGAATCACTACTCTGTTCCATTATTTACATGTGGTTGGGAGGCATTACTACTCCGTTCCATTATTTACATGTTGGTGGAAGGTAGTACTACATCATGCCATTATTTTCATGTGGATGGGAATAATTATTACCTAGTTCTAGATATACTATATAAATATACATATAGGCTAAGAGATTAAAAGGGATCTTGGACCTGGGTTTGGGGAAGACCGTGAGAGCTCCCAAAAATTCATATGGTGGTGTTATGTTTCGATCCACCCCACTCACAAATATATATATATATATATATATATATATAAATACTCTAACAAAATATATATGTATATATTTATATAAATATATATATATAAATAAAATGATTGTACTAATATCCTAGAAATGAGGTGAAACTAGTATAACTATTATATATCCCTCAGGAGATTGGATGGGTGTTTATTTATTCTTTAGTTATTTAATTACTTCTCTATACCTGCACATTTTCTCAATTGTATTGAAATGAATTGGTATTAACAACGATGGGTGTTTACCTACTAAGATTTCATCTCACACTCATCTTAGGTTCTCATGGTTCCTAAGTATACCCTATAATTGTAGGTCCTAAATTGATTCTTGTATGCATGTAGTTGTGTTAGGATCAATGGACCGATATAAAGCTTGGGATGCTCAAGAAGATCACTTGTGTGGCTTTTCTGTCATTTATTTATTCTTACTATATCTCAAAGAATTTTGTTTTGTTTACTGCTGTTAATTTTGTATCTCTTCCAGTTAATCTATTCATCTGTTGCATAACTATCATTGGAAATCTTTTTAAAATCAATACAAATTATCTTTTGTTTCTTTATCATTTTATTATGATACTTCCATTATTTTTCATCTATTTATCATCTATAATGATGATGTACATCTCTGATCATGATGGTATAGTCTCCCCACTATCACCTCCTTACTCCCTCAGTACTAGTCGACAACCTTTGGCTAATGGGGAGATGTGCTTGAGGTCATGTGACCCACTAGTCTGGCTGTCGGGTTAATGGTAAGTCGGGCCGAGACTATAACAACCCTTCTATTTATTACACACATAAAAAATATTTATTACATAAAATTTCACTTAATACAACTATGAGGATCGATAGGTCTAGTGTCATGGTAAATTATGAAAATTACATTACAACATAGAAAATAAAACAGAACATATTTACTGAAATGTTCTCTGACATGACCACAATATTCTTTCTTACATAGCATTGTATGGGATAACCTGAGGACATATATAAGAAATGGGTGAGATATAATGCCCAGTAAGGGAGTAAACAAGGAATAACATGAAGAATATAGTACATGTTATGAAATAGTCACATCAATGTAGAACAAGTGAAACATTAACATAAAGGCATGATATATCATGATTATCATTACATGGAAATGTGTAAACAACATTTAACATGATATTAGAATTATCCAAGGCTCATTACACATGGAGAATGAGTAAACCCTCATTTCAATTGAATTAGAAATAGTAAACCCTAATTTCAATTTAATTATCTTGATTAAACCCTCATTTCACTTTACGTATCATGATACTAATCATTACCTAATGCATTGTAGTGCTATCAGGGGACACCCTTTATAAACATTTTATTTCATGCAAAATTGTGACACATGGATCCTATAAAATGAATCATTAAAAATAATATGTTATTCCATGATTAAGGAGTGTTTATTACATACATTTTAGTACCATTCAATATATATATGTTCATAAAGATTAATACTATTTATATAGAAATGGTTATGTTATTCACTACACAATTATTTTGGCTTGGAGAATCGATGTGCAATTTTGGTAGCATAACAGTTTCACATAAAAATTCAAAAAAATTGTTTATGATAGAGAAAGAGGTATCTCTTCATATGTAAATGAAATTTACTATATGAGGGTCATATAGATACATTTCCCAATACATGTAATTTGTAAATATAGGGTGTAACATAATATAGAAAGTTGAATAATGAGGAGAAACGGAATAACTCTTACAAAATTTTGGCATGGTAACGGGCGTACATGGGAGAGATTAATGAGAGAGAAAGATGTTTATAATCATTCAAACAAGAGGAGGTAAGTATAAGAGATTTGAGAAATTGTTCCCCAACTTTTCAACTGAAAATACAACGGTATATCATCAAAAAAGATACTTGGAAAAAAATTAGAACGGAAGAAATCTCTTATAGAATTTCTGCATGGTAACAGGTGTACATGGGAGGTATTAATGAGAGAGAAATGGACTCTCATCATTTGAACATAAGGATTTAAGTATAGGGAAGGTTCGAAATCATACTCCAATATTTTTAATTGTAAATAAAATGGAATAACAATATAAGGAAATTTGGACATAACTAAGGAAGGAAGGAACGTAAGGATCCTATACTTGAGTGTCTGACTTCGAGAGCATGGAGAGAGGATTATTGAGAAATTGGGGTGCCTTGGGAGGATTGAAGAGAGATGAGGGTAGAGTATGTACATGATCCAAGGGGTTTGAGTGAAGATAAGTGGGATATGTCTTGGTTTATATAGGGAAAGGCAAGGTAATTCTTTAATATTTCAAAAACTTAGGTTTTGGAATCTTTAAAATTGAATATTTAAAATAGCATAACAACCCATGGTTTATGACCATGTTTTTTTGCCAATGTGGAGTGTAAAAAATCATTTTATAAGGCTAATTAAAAAACTTATTTAAATATTATGCAAGATTATGTGGAGGTGAGTCACACTCTCAAATAAATCATTTTAAAATGTGAAAATATTTTATAAGTCCTTGTGGGTCCATTAAGACATCATAAAATTAATCAAAAAAATATAAAATCACATTATTTAATGTTAAAACATATATTGGGAGAAATTCCTTATTATATTGTTCTATTATATACCTATTGGGTCATTATGATTTCATAAAACACATTATATATTGATATGGTATTTAATTATTACCCAAACATTTGGCTATCTTAGAAAATTTTGACAAGTTTACCATTGGATAATGTAAACATAATGATTCCAAAAAAATATTCATTTTATCTAAATAATTTTCTAAATATTTGAATTTTTTATATTAAAATAAAGACAGATATTTATTTAAAATTCCTGTGTTTTTAAAAAAATGATTTTTCAAACATTAATAAGAATTTCAATTGTATTCATTAAACTTTTATGATCATTTATATATAATAAAAACTGATTTAGATATAATATTTTATAAAATATTATTTAATTAAATAATACATTAATTAATCACAATATATTTTTGAATTGAATTTTAATATTAACTAGAAATTCTATTTGTGCTTTAAAACCTATTTACAAAGTAATAATATAAATGAATGTATTTTATATATACAAAAATAACGCACATAATCATAGTTCTAGGATATTGTATAATAACCCCTTATAACACCCCCATTTGATCTAAGGGTAAGGTGTGCGATGGTGACAGACACTTGGGTAGGCTTGGATAACATCACTTGGGTGGTAATCTCTATTAACTTCTACTTCTCCCGTAGGAAGTTCTGTTCAAGATTAACGTGTTGAATCTCAGATTGGTATTGGTCAAGAGAGAATCCCAGTGATGCTACCTTCTTTCTGATATCTCACAAATAGGATTTGTATGGATAAATTCTAATGGACGAGGAAATCTCTTCCTTTTTCTGAGTAAACTGGATTCGTTAAAGCCCTATATTTATACAAATCATTTGATCACTATTCAACGACTATATTAGCAATGGTAAAAATTATTTATTGTATTTTAAAATACAAAAACATAAAACCATGTAAGTGCATATGTTTTATATAACCATTTACCTAATAATACATTTAATTAGATCATGAGGAATTTTCATTAAAAAATGTTTGGGTCGTTACAGTCCTCCCCCTTTAAGATATTTCATCCTAAAAATTTCATTTTCACTTACTAAACCAAATGAGGTTAACTCTACATCATCACTTCCTCTAATTCCCACATTGCTTCTTCAAACTTTTGGTTTCACCACAACACCTTGATGAGGGGAATTGTATTATTTCATTGAACTTTTTCCCTACGATCTAATATCTTCACCGGATTCTCTACACAGGAGAGGTAATTCTCCAATGCCACCACCTCTGGATTGAGTACATGCAAAGGGTAAGGTATGTACTTTTTCAAGAGTGATACATGGAATACATGATGTACTTGAGATAGGTTCGATGGGAGTTCTAGTGGATAGACAACAAATCAAAAGTGATCAATGATCTCAAAAGGTCCATTGTTCCTTGGACTAAGCTTTCCCTTCTTCCAAAACCTCTTAAATCCCTTCCATGGTGATATGTGGAGGAATACCATATCCCCAACATAAAACTTGAGATCTCATCGGTGATTATCAGTATATCTCTTTTGTCGACACAAAGAACCTTTAATGTGTTTTTGGATGGTCTTAATGTTCCCCATCATTTCTTCGACCATTTCTTGACCTTGTATTTTTCACTCCACAACATCATCCCAACATGCTGGTGTTTTTCACCTCTTCCCAAAAAGGGATTCATAAGAATACATTTGGATTCTTGAGTGGAAACTACTATTGTACGAGAACTAAAACAATGGAATATATTGATATTATCTTATTTTGAAGTCCATTGAACATGCTCTCAATATGTCCTCAAGTGTTTGGATAGTCCGCTCAGATTGGCCATTAATTTGAGGATGATAACCCATACTTATGGCCCGATCTGTAATCAGAGTGTGTTGGAGACTATTCTAGAACATAGAGGTGAATCTTGGATCTCGATCGGATACAGTCAATTGTGGTGCTCCATACAACCTTACAATTTCTTTGATTTATATCTATGCTAGTTGATCCAATAAGAAATCCTCTCAAATTTCAATGAAGTGTGCAGTCTTTGTAAGACAATCCACAATAACAAAGGTAACATTGTTTCCTTTGGATGTATTCAGAAGTCTGGTGACCAAGTCAATGGTGATGTTATCTTATTTCAATGTTGTTATAGGTAATGGTTGCATCATCCTCATAGACATCTTCCTCTCAGCCTTCACTTGCTGAAATACCAGACACTTTGATGTATACTCAGTGATATCCTTATTCATGTTATCCCACAAATAATACTCTTAGAGGTCTCGATACATCATTATGTTTCTTGAGTGAATGGATAAATTTGAACTATGTCAATTATCAAAATGTTCAGTCTTTAGCTCTGAATTTTATGGAACACATAGTCTTGACCCATATTTCAAAATTCATTATTCTTTCACAATTAACTATGAGGATTTCCATTTTATGATAGTTTTCACATTCTTCTAAATTCCCACATCATCCTTTTGAAAATACTTTAACCTTTCCAAAAGAGACGGTTGATCAATAATTAATAAAAGGATTTATTATGATCCATTATTTATGATTCCCATGTCAATATTCATAAATTACGAGAAGATTGGATCCTTTTAGATTCTCATAAATGAGTAAGTTGTTGGATCCTTTTTACATAGAGGACTCGCCACCTTGTTCCCTTTCCCATGGTGGTAATGGATTAATTAGTCATTTTCATTTATCATCTCTAACCATCTTCGTTGGTGAATGTTCAACTCTTTCTATGTGAATATATACTTGAGGCTTTTGTGATCCCTGTATATTTCACACTTCTCCCCAAAAAGGTAATGTCGCCAAATTTTTTATGGGAAGATTACTGAATCCAACTCCAGATCATGTGTTGGATATTTTTTCCAATGAACAATCAATTAACTTGAATAATAGGCATTGACAATATCATTTTACATCAACACAGAACATATGCCCTTATTCAAATCATCTCTAAATACCCCCAAAAAGTTCTCCACTTGTGGGTCGTGTGAGCATGTGCATAGTTATAAGCCTCGTTTTTAACTCCGTAAATCTATCTTCGCATTAGTCACTCCAAGAAAACATGAGTCCTTCAGAGTTAGCTTGGTAAGAGGGTTTTCCAATCGTGATAAATTTCTAAAAAATCGGTTATAATATCCTTCTAACCCCATGAATCTACGAATATCCATCAATGATTTTGGCTCATCCATCCCTCAATTGTATCTATATTGGAGGGATCCATAGATATCCCATTTCTTTTGATGATATGACCCATGAATTAGACTTCCTTTAACTATAACTGAAAATTATTGTACCTTTCATAGAGCTTATCCTTTCTCAAGGTCTCTATTATAGTGATTATATGCTTCTCAGGATCCTCCTTGGTTTCAGAGTATATTTTAATATCATCTATAAAAACTACCAAAAATTTGTTGAGGTAATTTATAAGGACTCTATTCATCATGTACATGAAAATTACTAGAGAATTAGTTAGTCTGAAAGGCATTACTATGAATTCATAGTGACCATACCTTATATGAAAACTAGTATTGGGGATATCCTCCTACATCAACATTACTTGGTAATATCTCTAACAAAAATCCACCTTTGTAAAATATTGTTCTTCACATAACTGATCGTAAAATTCATTAATATGGGGTAGAGGATAGTAGTTCATTATCTTGATTTTGTTGAGCCCATGATAATAAATGAAAAGGTGCACTGACCCATCCTTCTTCTTGATGAAGATGACTTATGCACCACATGGTGAAGCACTTGGGAGTATACACCCTTTATCCAGATTCTCCTGTAGTCTTTTCTTTATCTCTTTAAGCTCCAAAAATACCATTCTATATAGATTCTGGGATATTGGAAACACCATAGGTAGAAGATCAATTGATAATTCAACATCTCTTCTAGGAGGAAGACCATACAATTTTTTAGGAAACACTTCTGTGAATTCCCCCACAATAGACATGTCTTCAGGGATGGTTACATCCTTAGAATCAATCATCTGATCAAGATATGAATTATCATAGGGTTTTAATATCCAAGATTGAGATGATAGTGCTAAATAAGACTCATCCACCACCTTGCACTTGTATATAATTGGGGGTCGATTCAACATATATAGAGTGATTGCACTCCCATGGAAATTTATGTTGTGTATATATAGGGAAAGAGAATCGATGCCAGGAATTGTATCAAATTTCTCGAGAGGGAGTATGAAAAGATTCATCGGGAATTTAAATCCACAAATTGTAATAGGGGAGGAGTTATATTCTTGGGATGCAATGATTTCCCCATTTTTGAATCTCACCAACATCTTTACATCCATGATTTTTGGGGGTGTCGGGATTGTTCTACTGAACATTCATTATATAAAACAATGCTTAGAAATAGAATAAAAAAGTATGTTCACTATTCTTGAATGAAATACACGCTTACTTGTCACCAATTCATTTTCAGGGTTCTCTTCATCTGTAGTGATGGCATATGCTCACCCTTGCTCTCTTGGATGTTATTGGATTCCTCCAAAAACTATTTTATTAGGGAACTAGTTTGAAAATTTCCCTATTTCATTTTAGTTGATGAAATGAAAAATGTGTTGATGGTCGAAAGGAGCGTTACACTCGTTTATCGTAGCAGTGGGTTTTTTATCAGTAGTTAATGGATAGGTACCCTTCTCTTCCACATCTAATGAATTTCCTAATTTGATTCAGGCTATTTCTTGGGTTTTTCTTTCTCCACCTTTTGTAAGTGTGGTACTGGAATTTCATAGAACCATTGGATTTATCCATCAGACAACCAGAATTAATGTTCACATTTTGATTCAAATCCCCATGATTCCCCAGAGATTCTCTGATCTCCATTTCGACATTAAGGTCAAATCGGACATTTTACTCAAATCTATCAAAGTCAAGGATAAGCAGGGATTTCCATAGGATAGGTTTTACCCAACTGAAGATACAGTCAAACCATAAATTTCGGTGTAACAACAATGCTAGAGGTGTATTATGAAAACCTTGTGTAGTTTTCCTCGTATACTTCAATGGATCCATCATATTTTTTGCACGAGGTAAAGGAATTACCTTTCCATCTTAATTCATAGGGTGTATGGAAAATATTTGTTGAAAAACATTTTCCACAAATCCTTCCATTCCAATGCCATGATCTTTTCCTCAGGCTTTGTATTTTTTTTAGGAATGTCAACCATTGATCTGCTTCACCCTCCTTATGATAAGCCTCCAAAAGAACCTTCTCTTGTTCGGAACATTGATGGATGGATGAGATCTTTTCAATAGAGTTGATCACTTATTTGGAGATTGAGGGATCAGATGACCCATTAAAAGTATTAGTCCTTTGTCTCACGAATCTCTTAATTGTGTCTTGTTCTTTCTTAGGGTGGTTGTTCTTTTCTATTGATTCATGTTTCCATTAAAAACTTGAGTTAAATGAGAGTGTTTCATGATAATGTTTGTGATTAACGCTCCCATCAGATTTGTAATCTCATTAGAACAGTCATCACATTGATCATTACATCAGTTGTTAGATCGAGTCATTCTATTACACGCCATTGGCTGGAAAAATAGGAAAGTTAGGGGAAACACATAAAGGGGAATACAATGTAAAAAATGGATAAAATATAAGTTATATTTATTTCCTAATCTTATGAATTTATATACTTCAATCTATCTTATCCATGATCTACCTCAAAATATATATTTTAATGGGTGTTTTTATTCCCTTAATAATGGTTAATACTAATATTATTAATTTAACAAAGCATATACACCTAAAGATTCATAACCAAGAGTCCAACAAGGTCTATTGTCATGAACTAGTTCACATTCGATTCAATATCAATGTGGTATTTTCAAGTTTTACCCCTAGACACATTTGTTCTAGATCCATGTTTACTTGTTCGTATCCATACCAGGATGTATTTTCTTGATAAACCCGTTACTATTTACTCACGAAAGTTTTGGGATTTTTTTATTATACATAGTCTCATCCTTAAATAATTCACTATGATTTTCTAATACTAATCCAAAAAATAACTAAACATATCCTCTGATACCAACTATAACAACCCTGCTCTTCATTACACACTTATACATGATTTATTACATAAACTCACACTCAAGAAAACTATGAGGATCAAGAGGTCTAGTGTCTTGGGAAATTATTAACATTACAATACAGATTAGAACATAAAACACAACATCTTTATTGACAAATTATTTTACATGACCACAACATTCCTTCGTACTTAGAATTTCATGGGATAACCTGAGGACATGCATAAGAAATGAGTGAGTTATAAATCATAGTAAGGGATAAAACAAGGTGTAACATGAAGAATATAGTCAATTTTAGGAAATAGTCATATCAATGGATCACAAGAGAAATATGAACATAATGGCATGATATAGAATGATTATCATAACATGTAAATTTGGCGACAACATTTAACCTGATATTAGCATGAGCCAATGATCGTTGCACATAGAGCATGAAAATAACTCATTGCACATGAATTATCATTATTAAACAATCATCACTCCTGAATTATAAGGATTATACCCGTATTGAAATTGATGTATCATTTTACTAATCTCTATCCAATGCATTAGATCACTATTAGGGAACACCATTTATAAACATTTCATTTCATGAAAAAGTGTTCCACATATATCATATAACAAGAATCATTCAACATTATAAGTTATTCCATGATTAAGGAATTTCAAATAAATACATGTAATTACCATTAAATATATATGTGTGTATAAAGTTTAATAACCTTGATATAGAAATGGGTATGGTATTCAATACACACTGATTTTTTCTTGGAAAATCATGCGATAATTTCAGCAACAAAATGACATGACATAAAAAATCATCAAAATGGTTGATGAGAGAGAAAATGGCATCCCATAATATCTACATAAAATTATATATAAGGGGTAATATATATACATGTCCCAAAAAATGGAATTTGGAAATATAAGGAGTAACATAATAAAGAAACATGAAGAATGAGGTGAAATGGAATAACTCGTACAAAATTGCAGCATCGTAACAGGTGTACAAGGGAGGGACTAATAAGAGAAAAAGAGGTCTATCATAATTCAGACAAAATAAGGTAACTATAGGGGATTTCTGAAATTATACACATTAATTTTTAATTGAAAATAAAATGTTATAACAACATACTGAAACTTTGACAAAAATGAGAGACGAAGAAATCCCCTATGAAATTTCGGCATAGTAATAGGTGTACATGGGAGGTATTACTGAGAGAGAAATGGGTCTCACTTTATTAAAACACAAGGAGTTATGTATAGGCTAGGTGAGAAATTATACCCTGTCATTTTTAATTGAACGTAAATTGTATAACAATATAAGGAATCTTGGACATAAATAAGGAAGGAATATAGGGATCCCTTACTTGAGTGTGTGACTTCAAGAGCTTGAGGATGGAATTTTTGAGAGCTTGGGGCACCTTGAGAGGATTATAGAGAGAGGAGGGAAGATTATTGACGTGATAAAATTTTTTTTAGTGAAGAGAAGTGGGATATTGGGTGGGTTTATATGGGGAAAGTGAGGGTAATTCCTTAATATATCACAAACCTAGGTTTTGGAATCTATATAATTAAATATTTAAAACCACAAACCAACCCATGGTTTTAGCACATCGTTTTTGAAAATTGGTAGTGTAAAACATTATTTTATAAGAGTAATGTCAAAACATATTAAAATATTAGTTTGATTATTTGGAGGTGAGTCACACTATCAAAGAAATTATTTTCAAATGTTAAAATATTTTATAAGTCTTGTAGGGTCCACTAAAGAATCATAAAATTAATAAAAAAATATAAAATTAAATTATTTTAAATGTAAAACATATATTGGCTGATAAAAATTTTATATAAAATCATTAAATCAATTTTGGGCCATTATGATGTCATGAAAAACATTATATATTTAAATGGTATTTAATTTTTACTCAAAAATTTGGTTGTTTCAGAAAATTATGAGAAATTGACCATTGTATAATTTCAATGTACTGATTCCAAAAAATGAAATTCAATTAATCTAAATCAGTTTCTAAATCTTAAATTTTTTAATTTTTTTTAAAAAAAATGACATTTATTGAAAATTCAGGGGTTTCGACAGAAACTATTTTCAATCCTTAATAAAAATTTCAACTCTATTCATAAAACTTTTATGATCATTTATATGTAACAAAATTTAATTTAGATATAATATTTTATTAATATATTATATTATTCAAAAATCCCTTAATTCATCAACATATATTTCTTAATTGACTTTAAATATTAACTAAAAACACTATTTGTGCTTTAAAACCTATTTACGAACTCAAAAATAATAAGATAAATGTATATTATTTAAAATAATAATAATTCACATAATCATAGTGATAGATTCCTGTTTCATAACCCATTGTAAAAAAAGCGTAGGATATAATGGTAAGTTGTGCGATGGTGACAGACTCCTGGGGCGACTCGGATAACATTGCTCTTGTGGTAATATCTATTAACTTTCACTTCTCCCATATGAGGTTCTACTAAATCAAAATGTGTTGAAGCTCTACTTGGGCTTGGTAAGGAGAGAAGCCCAATGATTCTTCCTCCTTTATGATATTTGAAAAATGAGATTCTTATGGAGGAATTCAACGGGATGAGGCCATCACTACCTTGGTCTAAGTAAATTGGGTTTGTTAAAGCCCTATTTTTATACTATCCTATGATCACTATTCAACGACTATATTAGAAATAGAAACAATTATTAATGTTATTTTAAAATCCTAAAACATAAAAGCAGGTAAATTCATATATTTTTGATAAGTATTTAACATAATAATTCAATTAATTAGATCAAGAGGAATTTTCATTAATAAATTTTTTGGTCGTTATAGAGGCATTAAAATAGCTAATTATTCTTCAATTTTTATTTTTATGATTATAATAAAAGAGATTCATGGTATTTATAATGGTACACTATATATATAAAATAAAAACAAAACACTTATATGTCAAAAATGTATGGGGAATCACTCATGAATCACATGAAAGGAACTATGAAAGTATTTAATTTTGGAATGGATTTAAATAAAAGTAGTGATTTTTTGAGAGGGTTGAAATAGTTAGAAAATGAAAGATTGTTGAAAAAGGATTAAACCAATTATGTTCAGTATTTATGAGATTGTAAGATTCTTTGTTATAACATTCAATCCCAAAATTCATGAGATAATGAGGATAGTAGGCCTCATAAACTCCCAAATAGAAAATATTATGTGTTTTCCATTTCTATATTTATTGGTCTTTAAGAGGAGAATGGTGTTATGAAGGGTAGAATTATCATCCACTCGAAAAATAAATTTTATTTATTTTATTATGAATACAAAAACTCTTTTTTATGTAATATACTATCTATATGTAACGCCTCACTAACATCAATGATTAGATGTTGAGTTGGTAGTAAAAACCAAAAATGCCATGATGATAACATTTCAAGACTATATCTCATATCCAATAAATGATTATTTGGAATCTGATTCCTAAAAATCTAGTGACTCACCCTCTAGTTTAATTTGATGAGATTTAGGGAATTTATTGACTATCTCAATATAGAGATCATATGTGCTACCAAGTAATGGACGTAATGTTTTATATTGAAAAATATAATATAATTTTATATTAGCGGGATGATGAAAATGATCTTCCAATAGAATCATAATACATATTTATAAGTCATATTTATCTCAAATGGTTTGGGAGACTCAATATTGAGGATATTATTGTTGTTTGATACTATGATGAAGTTTTTCTTAAGAAATGTCTTGGTATTTCCCCAATTTGTGAGGTATAGTATCCAATAGAATTCATAATTGGTGTTGCAACTATTTTAAATACATCATATAAAATCCGATTCATTGAGATCTGATAATTGAATAAGAAACTAATGTAGAATATCAATAAGGGATTCATTTAACTTAGTACATCACCTTGGGTCTGACCTGATCTTCTTGTTACAATGAATTATGGGACAAATAATATCTACATTGATTATTTATAGTGTAACTAGATCACTATTAAGAAAAATTATCATCTACCCTATAATGATAACATTTTTCATTAATTATATATAGAGAAATATTTTTCCATGATTAATTGTAATGATCTGAACAGTTATAAATAAAATCCCCCTTCTAATTTAATTAAATGTATTATTTTGTATTATGGTTACAGAAAACATATGAACTTGTTTTGTTTTATAAAATTAGATTTAAAGTAACACTATTTATTATTAATCTTGATAATATTGTCGTTTAATAGTGTTCAAATGATTAGTATAACTATAGGGTTTTATCAAATCCAATTAATAGAGACAACAGGGGTGATGGCCTCAACTAGATGGATTGTACCCAGTGAATCCCATTTTTTAGAGTATTCATGTGAGATAGATTCATTGGGATTTACCTTGTCCAATACCATTATGAGATCAAAAATCTTAAGCATGAGCGACACCGTTTATGGGAGAAGATCAACCTCATCGAGATCATATCCAAAACCATGTTCACCAAACCACCCCATGAAGGTCTCATTCTCACCTACCATACCCTTAGGGAATTCGTTGTTGAATTAATTGGGTATGTGTCAAGACCATAACAATATATGTATCTACATTATTTTTTATACAATAAATAATATATTTTCATCATATTATTCTTATATTATTAATTATTTTAATTTTTATATAATAAAACACAAATTGATTTTTTGGATAATATTTAAATTCAAATAATGAATTTGTTTTGGCGAATTAATTTATTTTTGAAATAAATCATATTTTAGTAAAATATTATTACTAAATAACGCTTGTAAAATATAATTGAGCATATAATTTTTATGAATTCAAATGTAATTTTTATAAGTGTTTGGAAATTGTGATTATAAAAAAAACCCATAAATTCTCAAAAAAATATTGATTATTATTTTTAAAGTGAAAATATAAATATTTAAAAAATTATTTAGCTAAAATTTATATTATTTTTTGGTATCATTATGTCTATGTTATCCAACTCTGAATTTTTCATTATTTTCTGAGAAAGTCAAATTTTTTCATAAACATTAAATAAGTATAAATATATGGTATGTTTTATGACACCATAATGGCCCAATGGTGATTCAATAAATACTATAAAATGGATACAAGAAAAAATATATGTTTTTCCTTTAAAATAATATTTTTTATTTTTATTGGATTAATTTTATATTTCAATAATGAATCCTAAAAAACCATTAATATATTTCAAAGTTTTAAAATCATTTAATTATGAGTGTGACTCACCACCACATAAGAAAGGGAATTATTTTATTAATTTGGGCCCTTTCCATAATAAAATAATTATATCCACTAAAATTTGTAAATAACCTTTATTAAAATCTTTGGGATGCTTTGTGGTTTTTGTTATTTTATTATGTAGAGTCCAAAACCTAAATAATAAATAAACACCCCTAATTTCATATATAAATCCACCCAATACCCCAATTAGCTTCACTAAAACACCTTGTATTACATCCATACTCTATCCTCAACTCCCTAGAGACCTCCCAAGTCACCCAAATATCCATATAATATTCACTCAATCATTTGAAATCATAGACTGATGTAAGGGATTTCAATATTCTCATTTCCATTCAAGATATTATTTTATATTGTTCTTCTTTGATTCAATTTTCCAATATTGGGATATTTCATTCCATGTTACCCTTACTGTAAATTGTTTTTATAAATGTTCATATCAACATTTTAACTCTCATTATTCCTCCCATGATCCTTTTTGTACACCTATTACCATACTAAAATTTAGTATGGGATCATTTCTTCTATTCTTTAAATAAGTTTCCCTCTTATTTTATGCCTTCAATTTCAAATTCCTAATTATGGTATATGTATTTAAATACCCCTGTTACTTACTATTTTAGGTATAAATCATTATAGAACATTTATATATCATCAACCCATTTTATGAATTTATACATGATGATGTTATGTTGTTGTAACTTCACCACCATTTTCCATGACAAAAAAATTGTTTAGTGAATACCATACCAATTTCATATCAAAGATATTAACCTTTATACACTTATACATTTTTAAATTCATAAATACATTTATGTATTCTGAAATTATTTATCATTGAATAAATTTTGATAATGAACAAATCCATGATGTATGATCATTGTGGGACACTTAATCCAGAGAATGAATGAATGTGACGGGTGCACCAAGAATTATATAGTGCTCCAATTCATTGGGTAATGTTTAGTATAATGATACATCATTTTTGGATAGGGATTGTTACATATTCCATGATGGGACTTTTTTCATTATGATTTATTGGTATTTATCCTTGACCTATGTTTATTAATCACTATTGTAAGGTGTCGTCACATTTCCCATGTTATGATTATCATGCTATACCAGGACATATTATTCATTATCCATTAACACCCCCATCGATATGACTATTTCCTAACATAGATTATCTTATTAATGTTATGAATTGTTTATTTCCATACTGGTATTTATATTTCACCACTTTTTATGTTTTCCCCCGGTTATCCCATGCAGTTTTAAGTGAATGCATGTTAAGGAAGTTTTCATTAAAGATGATGTATTTCTTATTTTATGCTGGTATATAATCTACCTAATTTACAAGTAAACTAGAATTATCAATATTTAGGTTGTATTAAATATAATATTATTTAATAAATAATGTATTAATTTGTAATAAAGATATTTTTTTATAGGTGGTATCAAAAAAAGGTATAATTATATTTGGGATTAGGATTAGAAAACTCTAGTGCAAGCCTTGTGAATAAGACTATGTTTATGAAAACAAGATTATATTTTGGTATATATATTAAGTAGTTTTTCCAAAAAAATGCATCCATGTGTGGATAATACAAGTGGATATGGTAATGGAACATATGTACCTAGTGGTATTAACTTCGACAAGGTGTGACGGGATTGACCCTATGTAACCTAGTACATGAAAACAATCCATACTGCATACAAGGTTTGACACTCCCTAGGGATATTATTTGGTATGTTTATAAGCTCATTATGAACCATTATTAAGGGAACAAAAAAATTCTTAAAGGAATATATGTTATGATATAGATCATAGATAACATATATTTAATCTTATAAACTCATAAGTCATGAAATAATTGTAATTTATAATATTTCCCTTTAATGTCATTGGATTCCACATTTATGTGTTTAATAGTTTAAAAATATTCATAAAAAATTTTCTAGTTATTCTAACCAATGGCCAAAAATATGAGAAATTGGGTAAACAACCCATACGATTGACAACGTGATGACTGCCCAAAAGATATGATCAACACAATGAGAGTAGGAATTGTAAAAATTATGGAAATAAACTCTTAGCTAACATGGTTTATGAATAAATTCCTTGATCAGGAAGAGTTTTCAAACCCCATAAGATAAAACAAGCTTCAATCAAGATTGATTTGTGACAAAGGCCTCTTAATTTCAATGGATCATCTGATCCCTTAATCACCAGACAATTGATCCAATCCATTGAGAAGATATTCTACATCCTTCAATATTATTGGAAATATAATGTTCTACTTGATGATTATCATATAGAGGTAGAAGCTGATTAGTGGTGGTCATAGACTGAGAATATGAACCTATAGGAAAATATCAAAATGATGAAGTGGAATGTTGTATGAAAAATGTTTTTCGATAAATATTTTCTTCACACTCCCCAATGTAAAATGGAAATGTATTTCTATGTCCTAAAAAAATAATGACAAATATATAGGGTAGTATTAGAAAACATCACAATAAATTCATGATACACCTCTAGATTTTCCATTACCCCCAAATACAAGGTTAACTGCCTCTTTTCTGTGCTAAAACATAGTCTATGAAAAGCCTTAGTGATCTGACACTTTGATAACTATGAGGAAATTGTCTGATATTAACTCAAATTTTAAATAGAGGTAGATGAATCCCAAGGTTATCAAGGGGATAAGAAGTGGAAATTGTAGTTTAATTCTGGATGTTTGAGGTATACATCTAACGATACCATGAAATTTCAACACACCACTTGTCAAAGGTGCTAAAATAAGATCCCCAAAAATTGTGTAAGGGGATATTAAATTCTTTAGATGCAATAGAGAAGGATACATAACTAACAATTATTGACAAATTAAACCCACTAATAAAACATAGGAATATATTTCTCCTTTCAAACCTCAGACCATTGTTCATTTCTTCAACAAAAATGAATTGTACCACTTTGTAAACCAATTCACCATGCTAAGTTTTTTTGGGAGAAAAACAATAACCTCTAAGACATTGAAGGGGATTTTTTTAAATAATAACCATTGATGTGGATATTGAAAACAAAGTGGTTACATTTATTCTATTTATTCATCCAATAATAAGGAAATTAAATTTTGATTATGGTTCAGATCATTCCATCAAATGATGAATGTTCAGTAGAACTATACAAACACCACCCCAATGAATGGAAGTAGATATGTTAGTTTAAAATGTGGAAACTATTGAATCCCTTCTATATAAATCTCTCCCTGTGAATTTTTGTGGGATTAAATTACAATAAAATTATTTCATACTCTCTTTGGTGGTATTTGATTCGATTATGGGCATTAATTGGCTTTCCCTATATAGAGAAAACATAAATTTCAATGATAAGGATATCAATATATATATTTAGAATCCACCCCCAATTATTAAAAGTGCATTTAGTAGGTTGAATTTTCATTAGAACATAATATCAAGAATGGATATTCTTTCCCTATGAGGAATCATATCTGGCTCAAATGATTTATTCTAAAGAATAAAGAATCCTCAGAGACATGCCTACAGTGAGGGAATACACTGATGTGTTTCCAAAAAATTTGATGTGTCTTCCTCCTATATGGGAGGTTGAATTTTCAATCGGGCTTATACTTGGGGTGTTTCATTTATCCAAGACTCTATTTTAAATTGATGTTGTGGAACATGAGGAGTTGAATATAAAACTATTGGAAAATCTGGATTAAGGGTTCATAAGCCCAAGTGCTTCACCATCTGGGGAACTGGTTCCCATTATCAAGAACAAGGATGGGTCAATGCGCCATTACAGTTATCACTGTGAGATCATCAAGATAATGATACAAAAAAAGTAACATCTTCCATGGATTCTTGACTTGTTCGGTCAGCTACATGGAGAACAATACTTCTCCATGGTAGATCTTTGGTTGGGATATTATCAATTAAGGGTTAACATGATATCCACAAGCCTAGATTTCATATAATGTATGGACACTTTGAGATTATAGTGATGCTTTTCAGACTCACTAATTCTCAAACAATCATTGTGAAAAAAATAGTCTTTAGTGATTACCTAAAAAAATTTTGTAGTATTTATGGATGATATTCTAATATGATCCAAACATAAGGAGATACATGAAGAGAATCTATGTATTATGATAAAGACCTTACGAAAGGATAATCATTATTCCAAAAAAACATATATGAGATCTGGTTGAAGTAATTATCATTATTTGGGTAAATAATCACATGAAATGAAATATCTATAGAAATTTCCATAACCGATGAAATTGAAGGATAATTGAGGACAACATGTTTGACAAACATGCATAGTTTCCCTGGAATATCATGGAATTGTCACTTATTTTTGAGAAACTTATTATTATTTTAAAACCCTCTAACCAAGATAACTCATAACAGAGTTATGTTTTATTGTAATTATGAATGTGAATATGGATTTAAGAAGCTGAACATGAGGCTTACCACTACACATGTGATTAAACTACCAATAGGTGGAGAACTTTTAATGGTATTCGAAAATGCTTTGAAGAAGGGATTGGGATGCGTGTTGATGTTGAATGAAAAATTAATAGCCTAAAACTCAAGTAAGTTGAATGTTTATTAACACTACTACCTAACACATGATCTTATTTTGGTTGTAGTGATATTTATTTTGAAAATATTTTGGCCTTATATATTTGGGTATATGTGTGAAATATATAGATATAACAAAATAGACTGATATATTTTAACATAAAAATAGATGAATATGATGCAATGAATATGGTTAGAGATGATCTAGGACAATGACTACTCCATCCACTACTATCCTGGTAATGAATATAACATGGAAGATACTCTAAATAAAAAATACCCATAAATAATATCATTGATGATAATTAAGAGAGATCTTATCTTCTCATATTTGATGTGGATGGAAAAGGGAATCATAAATTAAGGAACATCATCAATCCATTAAAAAATTTTTTCTCAACTATATCATCTAGAGAGTTTAAAGGATGTTAAAAGAGATGATATGGGAATTTGGTTGAATGTGGATACTATAAGAATAGGGAAATCCTCAGTGTTCAATGTTAATTAAGAAGTTTTTGAATGATTTGGCTCAAGACTATGTATACCATAAATTCCCATGTTAAAGAAGGAGTTGTTGGATGATACACATTTCTCAACCTTCTCTATCCATTTTGTAAGCTGAATGATATATCGAGATCACCAATGACACTATTAATAGGATGATATGAAGAAGGAGATCACAGAGTATACAACAATATTTCTGGTAAGATAGATAGTGAAAGAGGAAAGGAAAAAATCCAAAGGGATTTTGAACAATTTACCCATACCTATATAGAATTGGGAACACATCACCATGGACCTTGTCATTGGCCTGCCAAAGACATCTTGATGGAATAAAGATATCTTGGTTGTGGCGGATCATCTTAAAAGTACTAAAAAATTAATTTATATTCAATATGACGTGTCACTCATTCAAGATTTAAGGATATATATTAGAGAATAGGAGAGGTTTCGTGAAAAAACACAATCAATTGTATATGATTAAGACTCTAGATTAACTCACTGTTCTGGAAGAGTCGTTAACATGATCTAAATTCTGAGTTGAATGTCAAAATAGAATATCACCCTCAAACTGATGTCCAATCTAAGAGGACTATCCAAACACTTGATGACATGTTGAGATAATTCTAAATTGACTTCAAAGGATGATGTGATGAATATCTTTATCTAGTTAAGTTCTCATAAAAAAATTGTTTCCAATAGAGCATCCAAATGGACCCCTATGAATCCCTTTATTAGAAGAGGTGTAGAACACCTACATGTTGGAATGATGATATAGAATGAAATATGATCGTACTTGAAATGGTTGAGGAATTGATAGATAAGGTTTAGACCATTCAACACCGCATAAAGGATACTAAAATTTGAAAAAATATATTTTCCAACAACCATAAATGAGGCCTAATGTTTGATGTTAGAGACATGGTGTTTTTTAAGATATTTTCATATAATATGGTGATGATATTTGGGAATATGGGAGTGCTTATTGTAAGATACATCATCCCCTTTGAGATCATTGATCACTTCAGAGTAGTGGAGTATTAACTAACACTCCCACTGAACCTATCTCAAGTACATGATGTATTCCATGTATCACTCTTTAGAAAGTACATACCTGACCCCTCACATGACCTCAATACAGAGGTAATACCATGGGATAATTAACTTTCCTATGGGGGGAAGTCGATTAAGATCTTAGATCATGGATTAAAAGTTCTATGAAATAAGATAATTCACCTTATCAATGTGTTGTATATAAACCATAAGATTAATGAAGAAACATGTGAACTGAATAATGTGATGAAGCATAGTAAAGCTCAATTTTTTTATTATCAAAAAATAATTTGTTTTTGGAAAATTTTCTTATGGATGGAAGATAGTAATAACCCGAACTGTTACAAATAAAATTCCACTCTTAATTTAAATAAATTTCTTATTATGTATTATTTATATAGAAAACACATAAAATTATTTTGTTTTATTAAATATTATTTAAAATACCATTATGTTTCAATAACATTGTTACAATATCAGTTGAATTGTGATCACATGATTAGAATAAGTATTGGGTGTTAACTAATCAAATTTACCCACACAAAGGAAGTGATGGCCTCAACCCGATAGGATCGTACCCTATTAAGATCATTAATAAAAATATTTTAGGGAAGTTAGCATCAGTAGGATTTTTCCGTGACCAATCACATGATGATATCCAATAACATAAGCATGATAGAATCAATTTATGGGAGAATTTCAAGCTTATTGAGATCATGACCCAAACCATATTCATTAAACCAAATCATGGATGTCTCATCATCGTCCGCCATACCCTTAGGGAATTTTCTTGTGTTTTAATGTGATATGTATTTGGACCATAAAAATATGAGTATGTAAATTATTTTTTATAGAATAGTTAATATATTTTAATCCTATTTATGATTATTTATAAAATATTTTAATTTTGATACAATAAAACACCAATTTTATTTTTGGATAGTATTAAAATTAAATTAAGGGATATATTTTGATGACATAAAGGATTTTAGGAAAAAAATATTTGAATTAAATATTATTATTAGATAATTTTTTATCAAGAATAATTGATCATATAATTTTTTATATTTTCAAATGTGATTTTTATAAGGGTTAAAAAAGTTTTATTTTGAAGAAAAACCCAAAAATTATCAATAAATGATGATGATTATAATTAAATTTAATTTTTTGATATTTTGAAAAATATTTAGATAAAATTAATATTATTTTTGGAATCTAAATTTTGAAATTATCCAAAGGTGATTTTTTCCTAAATTTCAGAGAGAATCTAATTTTCGATTAAAAATTAAATATCGTATAAATATACATTAGGTTTCATGACATCATATTGACTCAATAGTTATGTAATAAATACTATAAATGTGATCCATGAACAAATATATGTTTTAAATTTAAAATAATTTAATTTTCTATCCATTTGATTAAATTTATAAATCCATAATGAATCCTCAAAAGCTATTAATATATTTTATAGATTTAAATAATTTCATTAAGACTATAATCCACCCTCACATAAGAAAGAATATTATTTTATTATTTTCAGAACATTCCTTATAAAGTAATTATAACCACTCCCATTTGTAGAAAACATGGGAAAAACCATGGGATGGTTTGTGGTTTTGGTTATTTTGTTATGTAGATTCCAAAACCTAAATAATAAATAATTCCCCCCATTACCAATATAAAACCACCAAATCCTCCATTTATATTCACTAAAACACTATGGGTCACATCCCTAATCTACCCTCCACTCTCTAGATACCTCCAAATCCACACCTAATCTCTCACGAATCCCCTCCCAGTCATTTGGAATCACACACAAAAGTAATGCATTTCTCTCTTCTCATTTTAATTTAAGAACTTATTTAATGTTATTCTTCTTGGTTTCCAGTAGTTCATGTTGGTATAGTTTATTACATGGTCCAATTACTGTCCATTTTATTTTTAAATTATGATATCTCCCTTTTAACTCTCATTAATACTCCTGTGATCCTTTGTGTACACTCATCACTATGCTGAAATTTAGTATTGGATCCTTTCCTTCTTTTCTTTATTCATGATTACTTATTATCTTAGGCCTTCCATTTAAAATTCCCAAACATCCATATTATTGAATATTCTATCTATAAATGATGATATAACTCTTTATCTCTCTTCAAGACATTTTATGAATATTTAAGTGATGTCATTATGGTGCTGAAATATCACCGTGATATTCCATGCCAAAACTATTGTGTAGCGAAAAACATATTCATTTTTTTCAAGGGTTTTCTCCTATATACACTTATAATTATTTTACCTGGTACATAAATTTATGTATTCCACACTCTTTAATCATGAAATAAATTAAAATAAAGAATGAATCCAAGTTTTATGATCTATGTGTCACACTTAAGTGTGATAATGAAATAAAAGTTATTGGTGCACCCAGAAGTATAGAGAACTCCAATGCATTGGGTAATGTTTAGTATCATGATACATCATGTTGGGATACAGAGTAAACCTAATTATGTTTTGGTAATTTCTCCACTATGATGTCTTTGAAGTTATACTTGACCTATTTTTATAATGCATTTTTAATATGTTTTTATATTCCCCATGTCTTGATTATCATGATATATCATTCCTTATTATTCATGTTCATTATACACCCCATTGATATGTTTAATAGATGATATGTAATATCAGCTTCATATTATTCCATTTTTAATCCCTTACTGGGATTTATATATTATCCCTTTTAATGTTTTTTCATTGGTTATTCCATGTAGTTTTATGTGCAAGTAAGTACCGGTGGTTTTCATTAAAGATAACATATTTCTTATTTTAATTTGTTATGTAATGTTCTAAATTCCCAAATACACTAGACTTATCGATCATAATGGTTGTATTATTTTTAATATTATGTAATAAATCTTGTTTTAATTTTTAATATTGAGTAGGGTTTTCATATTGACTATGGTTCAAGATATCATTAATTAATGGTCATGAATATGGATATACCGAAGAAAATATTCCATATGTTTCATGGCCATTTTTAATTTATTGTAATTTCATTTGTACTTACCCATACCCCTACTATGTTCATTTATTAATTGAATAGATCTTTGAGATATTACCTTGATTAGTTTGTGTTATTTTTTGAAGATTATAATCTTTTTTTTATGGGAGAGGAAGATAATGAATACAATTTTATGATTTTGTTAGAGTACATGGGGAAACAAAATCTATATGAAATGTTCTTCATGTTTCATGTTTGGTTAATAATTGTTTCATTCATGGGTCATATAATCTTGTGGATGATTATATCTATATAAACATTAATTATGCATGTTATTGATCAATGGTGTAGAACAACCATGGTAACTAAAATCCATAGTTTTTATGGTTTGGATAGATAATATAATCAAAGTATTAGGGATTTCACATGAATATCTAGTCCATTAATTATGTTAACATGGAAAGGATTCATATTCCAATGGATATATGAACGTGAGTAAAATTTCCAGGAGTAGTAAAGAAGGTCGGTCAACACACACTTTCTTACACTACCCTGCATTGGAAAATGAATTTTGATCCATAGTGATTCAAGTAATAATTGATTGGGATTCACCATCATAATGAATAATAGAATGAATGATTATTTATAATTCCAATTTAATATTATAGATATAAATGAAAATATTCATGATTTTTAGTTGGTGTTCGTAATTTTTTCATGGAAAACATTGATGGATTATCTTTTTGGTGACATATATATTTTATATAATGAAAATAAAATCTGTAATTATTAACAAAAAATGAGTTCTATATGGACCGAAGGAGGGGGTTATAGTTCATTAAAAATTATTTAGGATCAATAAAAAACCAGGAATAGAATGAAGACAAGGTAGATCTTTACATGATACGAATTAAATGTACTAGTTGTTCCATTATATGGATTCAAAGATATCCAAATTTCATTGATTTTACAAATATAGATCTTAAAATCCTGAGGAATAGGAATAGATTATATCATTATAAAATTAATGTTCAACCATAAATCTATGTCGTGATTAAATATAAACAAAATTAGGTTGTGGAACTTCCAAAAATGGTGAAAATTGTTATTGAGTTCAACCTTGATTTCGAATGTATTATAAAAATCATGGAATAAATACATGTATCATCAATATAATACTTTAAGAATAAGCTTTTAGATGAAGAACATAGTTAATCATTCCATAATAATTTTAAAATTACAAATATGTATATCAACAAAATATTGTATTTCTGGATGGATAACATGAAATGTGATATTGTAATGTAGGTATCGTGGTGCTCTGTATGTTAGCAAGTTACTACTGAGAGATTGATATCTATGGATATGTTGAAACCATTACCCATAACAGAATGGATATTGTGAAGCCACCATGGATTTCATTTTTGGACTTCCCAAAACATCAAAATTCCCTAATTCTATTTGGGTTATAGTTTACCGCCTTAATATGCAAGGAATATTAATTACAATTACAAATCATTTCTATATTGATCTGATTTCCATTATATAGTTACAGAATACATAATTTATCTTAGTGTACCAAATTATATTATATCTTATCCATATCTAAGTGTTACATCAACGATATAGTAATGTCTTTCATGTGATATGAATATATAGTTGTTTTTTTAAATTTATATCTTCTTAATAAAAAATGTTAGTCTGAGAGAATAAATTGAACTCAATGTGACTTTTTAGGATCTTTATTTATGGATTTTATTAGATTTTTTTCTCTAGTTTAGTTTTCATACAACAATAGCTATAACATATAAATTAAGATGGTTCCTCATAAATCTATTTTTGGAAGGAAGTGCAGAACATCCACAAGATGTGATGAATATGAAGAAAGAAACTCGTTGTTACCTAAGAAAGATATGGAAATTGAAGAGAAGGTTAGATATATTATGGAGTGCCTTAGGTAAGTATAGAGTTAATAGAAACATTATAATAACAATCATTATCAGTATCAGTAATTAAATGTCGATAAGAATGTACTTATGTGATTTTTTCCATTGAATAAGGCTATGTGATTTATAAGGAGGGTAAATATAAGACATTCTTTTTTCCATTACAAGAATCCTTATTAAATATGTTTGAATTCTTATCTATTGGAGCTTACATCAAACCTCTCTTGTGTTCATGATGGATTCTATTTGTGTCACCAAAGGAAGTATATACCTAATAATTCACTTGTATAGAACTCAAATGTTGTACTACGAGAGAGTTATATTTCTTAAGAATAAAGGATGGTTGAAATATTTTTATGAACTTGATAATGTTATAAGGGAAAACAATACTTATCTAGTAAAATTTATTTTAAGGAATCAATGTTGTCAAGAAGATATATGTGATCACAAGGATGTAATGATGTAGTGATATCCGCTTTTTTTATCTGACTGATAAAATTTGATGCAGAAATTCATTTTAATGGGGTAAAATATATAACCTCAATATTTTATCATATATTTATATTATATTAAATTCAATTCACTGATATCTTTCTTTACTCACAATAATGTGTTTAAAAAAATCACGATAAATTAATGAATTATTATTATTTAAATGTTCACATTATTACAAAGACATGAAATAGGCCATTTGAATAAGAATAACCACATAATATATATATATATATATATATATATATATATATATTTCTATTACAATGTATTTAATAATTCATAATAAATATGTACTAAATTTTAAGTAAAATCATTTTATACTTCATGAATATATTTTCATAAAATATGTTTTATATTGTATTTTTTGGTAATATTTCATAATTTATTTCTAAATATTTTAAAAAATTTATGTTCTAAAATTGTTATCAATTTTGGAATCAGTAGATAAATATTATCATAATGTGAAATTCTTGGATTTTCTAAAAATATTAATTTATCATTGAATTAGAAAAAACTAATTATTTTATATAAAACCACATGACAATAGGGGTAGTGACAGTCTGGGAGGCGAATAATGTTTTGGATCAGAACAACTTGTATGGTGACATGGATAATGAAATTAGGATTACTGACTTCCTTGGAGGTATATTAATTTTCATATATCATTTTACGATATTTTAGGATTGTAATATTCCCACGAATCTCGATATTTAGCTATTGGGTCATTAATGATGAGTTATATCCCGTTGACCCTAAGAATGGGTATTCTAGGTTTACACTCAGATCAACTATTTGGTTTTTGGAACAATATTGTGATATAAAACAAGACACTCAACACTAGTTGAAGCATGTATGCTTGGTTAGGGTCACATAGCTAAGGATTGTGAACATTTTAGTTTTTTAATAAGACTTCTTGATCCTTGCGACATGCTCAAAGAAAATTTGATATTGATACAATTTATGTGATTTTAGTTTATTTTTTTTATTTAGTAGATATTTATTTATATTCATCATTTCACATGAAAATTTAGAATATTTAGAGGTTATATATAGGATGGGGTTGTTGGTTCACTACTTAGTTCTGAATTCATACTCTGTTGGTGTCTCCATGAAAGATGGAGTATTTTAACGAATTTACACTAATCACATCCATATGTTGGGTAGAGGCCTGATATAACATTGAAAATCGAGCATAAAAGAATGATCGAGATTGAATAGTGAGATAATGCGATTTGAAAGGGTGTTTTTAAGCCTTTGAAATTTACTCTTTTATTATTTAATTCTTTCTTCATTTCTATTAGTGATCGGTTTCGTGGGAGATCATCACTTAATGATTGTGTTTCATATTCATGTATTTTGGTTATTGATTTAGATGTTTAATTTACCATGAGCACATTAATGTTTATATTGATGATTATTGAAACATTTTGATTTTATCTTTTACAATTAACTTTGATATATGGGGTATTTCCTCTATATTTTACCATCCTATACCAGCACTACTAGTTAAAATATAGTGAAATTCACAGAGGTTTTCCTAAGGTGACTTGGTAAATCGAGTTAGGGAACAAGTTGATTGACTTCTAGTTTAGGGAGTTAGACATCGTCTTTTAAGGATAGAAAATAGTTTCCCAATGATGAATTATTGGTTATACTAGGGAACCAATGTACCATGGGGATATGATGTGGTGTTCTGTTATAACTAGTGAATCTTTTTTTTCTACATGGGATATCATTAGCATAGTAACTAACACTATGATATTGGCTTAAGGGACTCTACTCTTACAATGGTCTAGATAGTACATGAAAAATGGTTGGTAATATCGCTCTATTCATTGAGGATCATCATAATCATACTTTTCTAATTTCCCCATATTAGGAGGATGTTAAGACCATCATCTTCTTCCTTAACGTGGATAGTTCTCATGGACTAGATCGATTCAAGAAAAAATTATTCATGTTTTAGTGGGACATAGTGCAGGATGTTGTTACTCAGGGATTGAAGGATTTTTTCACTCCCTCCTACATTACTTATGGGGAAAATGAATGCTTCATTGCCTTGATACCCAAATGGATAGTACATATGATGTTACAGATTTCAAGCTAGTTTCCCTTGTGAACACAATTTCCAAAATCATCATTAATATTCTTATAAATAGTACAAAATATATTATGAAAGAAAATATATCTATGAAGCAATTCAAATTTTTTCCTTGGAATGTACATTAGACATTGTATCTTCATAGCATTAGAAGATGTTAATTAAATGAGTAGGATAATGTAGGATGGTAACTTTTCCCTCAAAAATAGGTTTATCCAAGGCTTTAGATACATTGAAATAGTGTTTCCTCTATGATGTTATTTGAAGGTATGGGATTTTGAATGCATTCATTAATATTATCAGCATAATTATCACATCTTCCAACCTATATGTTCTTATAAATAGATAACCCACAAGATACATTCATTTCCATAATGGGTTGAGAAAACTTAATCCACTATCAGGGCTTATATTTTCTATTGTTAAGGATTACATGAGAATATTCATTAATGAGTTAGATTTACATAGCCTCTACAAATAAATCTGCATTGGTAGAAATTATCTTGTTCTCTATCATCTTTCTTATGTGGATGATATTATTTTTCTTGGTCAGGATTCTAGGAAGATGATAACTTCTATAAATATATTTTTCCCATTTTGAAGAAGTTATTGGACAATATATAATATGTGAAAAATACTTCATTGTTTTTTGTGATCTCTTGATTATTAGTATGAAAAATAGGTTAATTAAGCATCTTTGCATCAATATAGGATCCATAACATTTACTTATCTTACTGTTCCTTTTTGTGGGGAAAGGTGAAAAGGCTCTACATTGAAGACACACAATTAGGTATTTTAAATTAAAAGGACATGTGGAAATGAAAATTCATGTCCGAAGAAGAAATGAATTTCTATATAAATTCTGTGACTACATCAAAAATATTCTATTCTTTATCACTCTATAGATGGTCTTGAAACCTCAAAAGGATCATCAAAGTATGATTATAAAAATTATATGGACTAGTTCGGTTTTGTAAAAAGAAGCCGATCACTGTCTCATGAAAGGAGTGCATTAAACCCAATGATTTGGGATGTTTTGGATTTAAAGATTTTATGGTCTTTAGTGAGGGCCCAATCAGAAAATTCACATGGAGCATAAATTTTGGTGATAACTCCTCTAATTTCTTATCAAAGTGGTTAAAATTGAATATTTTAAATGGATATAGACTCTAACATGCATCCTCTGTCTGGGAACCAATCAAACACTCCATTATCAAAATCATTCATGAAACCAAATTCAATGTGAGTAGGGGTTATAAAACATAACTATTGGACTACCAAATGTCATGACTTACCGCTCTATGATATCATAATCATTCAACATTAGGATGCTCACCTATCGATTGTAAATCTGATATAAAAAATTTCCATTTTTGATGGCATACGTCTGGATCAGATCAGGCCAAAAATCCAAATATATACATTTATATATTGTGAAACCTTCAAATGGAATCACAATCAACATTGGGACTTTGAGAACAATGAGTTTTATATGTTGTAATGTTGTGGTGGAAACATACCAACAACATGGCTAATGATATTTAAAAGCTTCTTTATTTAGTCTTCTAGTTTTCTCTTACTGTAGAGGATTTGGAAGCATATGTTACCGACTCAGTATTGTATTAAAAAAGATGCACATAAACTTTCATATTTCTTCTTTCTTTTCTTCCAAGTTGTGGATGATGTAGATCATCTTTTCCTAGCATGTGACTTTTTATATGACATATGGGATTACATAAACACAATATTTGACCTAGAAATTAACAGGAATCTACATGTCAATGAATTCATGGAAACACTATGCACTTTGGAATTCTGTGAGCATATTCTGCATCTTTTCATGGTTTCTGTTTCTTCAGTAATTTAATCTATATGAGAAACTTTCAATTATAAAATTATAGATTGAAGACAAACTCTTATTTACATGGGAATTATGGAACATCATAATGAGGTTCATGCAGCTCCAGTGATACAAACTGAAGGTATGTATAATATTTTCTATATTCTAAATGTTCTCAGGTTACTTATTGTTATAAGATAACAAAAAAAGCCCAAACTTATTAAATACATCATATAGATCCCCCAACTTATTCGAAAAATAAAAGTATATTTTTATGGGTTTTCTTCTAGAATTCCAATCCCCCCATCTATTGGAGGACTTTTCTTCCATCATTGTGGAATTTTAAAATGATTCTTCTACCTCATTACTAGAATTGGAATGACCTATGATGCTGAGCTACTAGATATTGTCCATGTAATTGGATCTACGGTACAATATATTTAGACAATATTATGGATTGAATATAACTATAAAATTTCAATGAATTCATTGAAAAAAAGAATACATGATGTGCCATGGAGAATTTTTAGTGTTTTTGTTGAGTGTCTCAGCAAGGTTTCCCACCTCAACTTTAAATTTTTTCATGCTTATAGGGAGGAAAATCAGGTAGAAAATATGTTGTCAAAGAAGGAGTTCATGGACAAGGATATAATGTGGTCTTTCATGACCCCTGACTATTTTGATCTAATGGTGGATGCATACATGCGTGGAATGGTTCATTATCATTTCTATAATATTCCCTTGTAACCCTTGAAATTTTTTATCTCTTATATATATATATATATATATATATTTCTTTTTGTTCCATATTTTTCTGGATCCTGAGTATTCTTGGTATGTGCAAGACCACGTTGGACTCTAGAATTATTCTAATATTCATTCATGACTAGTGTTGTCTTAAAAATTTTATAGGCATTTATTTTCACTTTCTCATTATTTCTACCAAATCTACAACATAATTCATTTTTGTTTCTTCCCATAACCCCAATTTATATTGAAAATAGAAATAACAAATTATACTTCTTTATCCATTCATTTTATCACAAAATATTTATTTATCATTATTATTCGTAATTTGGATGAGGAAAACAACATTATTTAAATAAAATTAAATGGTGTATTACAAATAAAAATACCAAAGAGTGTGTATTATTAATATATGTGTTGGAACAAAATGATTATATTATGAATAAGATATGATTATTTATTTATCTGAATAAATATCCCTTATAAAGGAATTGTTATTAGATTCCAAATAATCATTTTGACTATGTTTAAAAAATTACCACTTCTCTTCTTGGCCTTACCCCATTCTAATAGTTTTTAAGTAAAAAGGGGTCAATAATATCAAATATCCAAAAATACATACCTTCAAAAAACAAATTCTCTAGTATGATTCATCCACATGTAACATAAACTCTTCCTTTAATGTTTAAATTTAAAAACCATATATATTATCTTCCCATTTATTAATTTTTTTCAAAAGTCCAAAAATATGTCAATTCACTTCAAAAAACAAGAAAATATAAAATTTATCCAAAAAATTATTGTAAATAGAACATAAAGACTGAGTATATATAATTAAATGAAGTGTAATTAAAAACATCCATCTTACAGAAAGTTAATTTTTTTTAATTGATTCATGCAGCCAGGGATTTGATAAATGATTGTCAAATTTCTCTCATCTTATTAATAGCTATCACACACAAACAATCAAAATTTTATATCATGATGATTTCTTTATAAAATCACATTAAATAATTTTTTCTATTTTTTATAATGAATTAATATTTCACAAAGATGTATTCACTAGGTTTCTACTTATATTTATAAAGTATCCTAAAACCTTTTGAGTACAAATTTCAAGTAAATTCATGTTATGCTTTTATGAAACATAATTCATTTTAGTTACTTTTAGTTTTCATGAATCTAGGGAAAATTCATTATTTCCTCAAATTAGACAGTGATTGCAATTATTATATTGGTTCTCAATTTTCCTTATATGTTTTCAATACAACTTATTATAAAATAAATTCTCACATAAATTCTAGAAAATTTAATATAAAATAAAAAAAATCTTACATTATAAAAAGTCACTCTCCCCAACACCTGTTTCATTTAATATACTCAGTTAATTTTAATGGTATTATAAATTATCAATATATTACTATATTTAGTAGAATTAAATAATAATAGTTGAGACATTTCTTAGTGGGTTCACATGAAAAATGGATTGAGGGTCTCAATCTCTTCAAATTGATTATCTATATATATTTCATAGAATGTCATCCCACTTTTCCCATTCATAGTCATGGTTTATTTTCTATTCAACGAGTAATTCAAAAATAAACCACAAGGTATCATACTAATAATAATATCAGGAATTGTTTTCCATACTAAATCTTTGCTGGCTTGAATTGCATTTTGGATTTTTAATGTACCACTTTTATCAAGGGTGGATGTATATCTTCAATATTAGCATGATATTATTCAACCTATCATTATCTTTAAGAATCCAATAACATTAAAAGGAATACCTTTAAAAAATTTCTAACTCGAATTGATTAATATTACTCTAGTAAAAATTATTTTTGTAATTCATTGTGTATTTTCATGATATCCCAACAAAAATTTTAATCTAATTCTAGATAAATGTGATAGCTCTTACATTAATATATCCTATTGGATTTTATTTAAAGTAGTGAAATATATGTTATATGAAAATACCATATTGTTTCCCCTAACATCTAACTTAATCCCATTATATTAGGGTTAATAGTCTTATCAAGATTTTATTTTACATCTCTATTGGTTACCAGAAAAATCACATCAGTTTGATGATGTTATGATATTCCTATTATAAAGTTCACTCCATATAATTTTAACAAATAATTCATGATACTATTTTTGAATTATTTTCTTTGATAAGTGTTGATATCCCCCATAATATTAAATATGTGAAATATATTAATGTTGGTAAAGGGATAAAAAAATTATTTATTAGTTCTAGTGAAATTTTCATCCATATACATAGAAACATAATAAATAATAACAAATATGTTGGAATATGGATTCAGAAATGTTCCCATATAATACTTGTCTAATATTACAATTGTTTCACAAATGATAAATACAACTTAAATAATTTATTTTCATTTTATTATATTTCCTATAAATAAACATTGGTTATAAATTTTATTCAATTAATGGGAATTTGTTAATATAATTAGATATTATAATCATAATAATACAACATTATTTGTAATATCTTGTTGTCAAATGGTACATTTAAATGATAAGGTATGAAAAAATTTATTAATAAATTGATCCTTCTAATCATGTAGGCATATCATTATCACTTATTTATAGTTAAATATATTATTATATAGGTAATCTCAAAAAATAAAATTTTGAAACAATTTTTAATTTTGTAATTTGGTGTGAATTGATGTGTGGTCGTAACTGGAAAGTAATAAAAATTTTATCTATGATAGTAGACCATGGAACTTCATATTTATTGAAAAAGTGTTTTCCACATGGAATGTGATCTTTTGGGGGTTCATGATATGAAATTCCAACATCTGCACTATGCATTAGTCAATAGATGTGGTTTAACAGATAGTCTTTAGATTATAATTTTCACATGATCCCCACATTTTATTCATTTTTAAATAATAACTATCTTACTAGGTTTGGTTTAAAATCATTATTCTTTTATAAATACATAAAATATTCATTATTTGTTTCCATAATTATACTATTTCAGGGAAGATATAATCTGAATTTCCGTAAATCATTTAAAAATCCATGGAAGCCATTTTTAGTGTTGTTGTGGTTTCATCTCGGATAGTCTTATGTCTTATAAGAATTAAATATCACATGGAATTCCAAATAAATCATATGTTAATGAATTTTCATGATAATAGATTATAAAGAATCACATAGAATATAAAAAGTGTGTTTTTAATTGGGTGGTTGTATCATTGGTGATGAATAATATTGAAATAAAAATCTACCTTTCCGTTGTGACATCCAATTAGTGAATCCAACCACCGGTGACATGATGTTGAGACATCACATATAAGAAAATAAAACATGATGAAAAAGAATCCATTACTAACCACTTAATCCCCTACCACTATAACTGAATCTTTATGGAATGATATATCATGGCTATACCATGATTCAATTCCAATGGTGAACTATAAAAAACAAAAACATCCTCATCATGAACCAATATATAAACAAACAATCTATATTTAAATAACATCTGATTTGTATTATCTAGGGAACATCCCCAAGGACCAACACCCTAGAATATGTGATCCCATAACACCTATAACTCCAATAAGAATAAAATAGATAGATCTAAATCATTTATATAGTGGTGAAATGAAAAAAACTACTATTAATAAATTGTTCCATTGACATGATGATTGTATTAAATTATGTTTTATTTTTAATGTTATCAAGATGAAAATAGGCATTTAAACCTATGAATGATTGGTTAAATTAATAATTATAATCAATAAGTAAAATATTAGTAAAATAGGAATTTATTTAAGCCCATTATTGTTATGTCTATATAATCTTATTAATACACACAAAAAATGTAAAAATTTTATGAAAAATATTATTTCATTCTAAAATGGTACCATAGATAAATCAAATTACATTTTGGTTGTATTTATTATTTTGAAATTTCAATAAATCACTGTAAGCGAGGTAATTTGAATTATGTGTTCTAATTTTATCATGCATATAATTCTTTTTAAGCATGATGTATAGGAATAATGGGAAATAATGAGATGTGATACTTGTTTTATTTTAATAATATATTTTTTAATTATTTTTTCGTCCATCCAAAAATGTGTTCTATTCATTTAAAATCCTAAAGTGATTGAATTTTATATTTATTGTGAAAATTAAATTTTTTATTCCTTGATAATATTGTGATTTTTAAAATCCAAATTGAATGAATGTTGTTAATTTGAAAATGGTAAATATTGTTTAATTTTTATAATTCTTATAAAAATTTATGAATGAAATTTTAAAAAGATTAATATATATGAATTCTAAATTTTTAATATTTTTAATGTTCATGTTGAATTATAATGAATATAATGTAGACATGAATATTGATTTTTTTCCATTATAGTTATTTTTAAAGCATACATATTTGGATTTAATAACTAAATAATGATAATTAAAGAAAAATATGGATAACAATAATGTTTTCTATAATTATGATAGGAAAATTTGGATGTTATTGTGTCATTGAAATATATTTTGAAATGAAATGGTGAGTATTGATTGAGTATATTTTTTTAGGATTCGATTACTTTTATTAAATGTATGTTTTGTTTTTAGATTTTATGGTAATTGAAAAATTTAGTTGATTTCATTGAATGTTATTTTTTTTAAAAAAACTAATCTTTTTCTCGTAAAATTATTACCACTATGTCATGAAAAATTCATTAATGAAAATTTTATAGGTATTTAAATGATAAATTTCATTTTATGTAATATTATTTTGGAGATCAATGTTTTTTTCAACAATGGAAAATTTTAATACCATATATTTATTATATAGAAGATTATATATATAAATATATAAAACTATGTATTATTAAATTATAGAATATGATAAATGTAAATTGAGAGTGATTGAATTTTAATAAAAATTTGGAATGATTTTGGACACATATAATTATTTATCATTATGATATATTTTTATTAATATATATATCTCTTATTTGTTTTTAGTATACCATGATTTTGGTAAGTTGTCTTTAAACATATTAGGATATTTTTATCAACTAACATTTCCATTACTAATTATAGAAACTGCTCAAATTGATGTTTGTCTTCCATATAAAATAATAAAAATGCAATCACACACTATATATTATAATTACATTATTGGGGAACCATATTATATTTTATGTTCCATGTGTTCTTTATATAATTTCTAGATATGAGACTAATTGAAGTTATAAAATTATTATTAGAGTTTTTAAATAAAAAATGATCTTTTGTGAGATGAAATTTTGTAAGGTTTTAATAATGTTACTAATTATTTTCACCCTAATACATCACTAATTTCAGGATTATATCATTTTTTTCATAGAAAGGGAATGGAGATGCTCTATATTTATATATTTCCTTGATAGATGTGAGATATAATAAGACTTTCCCATACCTATATGTTTAATATATAATATTTACCTTAATTATGTTCTCAATGTAGATACATTATATATGATTCTGTCATTTTTTAAATATTCCTATCAAATTGGTATCATATTGTCTTATCCTCAATTATATGCCCAAATCTCTTGGAATAATAGTAATATAAATACAAAAAAATTTAAATATTATTCCCCATGACTTTTTTCAATTACAACCTCAAGGGATATATGTATCATATATATCTTACCACTACTTGAAATAAAGGGTCATAAATTGATTTCATTAAAAATAAATTCCCAGTGTATCATTATGTATTAAAATATATTAACATGGATCTATAAATAGCCTATTTGGTATTACCCTCTACAATGTTTCAAAATGATTATCTAACTTTATTATAACGCAATAGTGTAAGAGATAATTCTATTTGTTTCCAATATTACAGAACAACATGAAAAATAATAATATAATTCTTTAATAACATAATCTATGATATTAAAGCATTCATGAAAAAATATGGGTTACTTATATTATTGGAAAACATATAATCTAATTTGGGAATATAAGGATTTATTTAAGAAAATAATGGATATCTGTTTCAAAAATCATTAAGAAGATGACCCAACTCGATGATGACGACCCCATCCCCCCTCCCCACTAAAGGGGGATATTTACCTGCATCTTATTCTAAGTCTTTGATGCATAATTCTACTCAATTATGAAACCCACGTTTTTCGCCACATTTTTCGTCCATCTTAGTTATCCCCAAGGTCCCATATCTCTTTAAGGGAATGCCGTAATTCTCGATTTTGACTAAAAAAATTAAAGAAACCTCAGGACTTATAGATAAGTCAATGGTTATTTGATTTAGGTCTCACCAACCTCCAATATATTTTTTATATTTTTTATTTAGATAGTAGGAATTTAAGGAACACGCTATTATTAGTCTTCTTGATAAATAACATATCATGGAATGTTTCACTTCAATGGAGGCCTTTATTATTGGATGTTATAGAGATTACCATAGTTGCAATGGAAATAGTTTTTATCTTTTTTTAGTGGCTTTTTTAATTTCATATGTAGTGGGACACTCCTACTAAATTAGGGTGGGTAAGTATTTTGGACTCCCACTTCGGTTTCAAAATCCATCAATTATCTATTTTATAGTAATCCTTGTTGGGAGGCAATTTTATTTGGAATATATAACAATAATGATGTTAAAATCGATCATAGAAAACTAATGAACAATGAGAATGAAAAATTTATGGTGTCCCAAACCATTAACACTTATTATTACATCATTAATGAACATAAATATTCTATAATAATAACACCATGATCATAAAAGTTTATTGTTTTTGGAAGACATGGTTAATAATACATAAAACAAAACTAAAACATTGAATCCATAATTAATGGCCTATAGTGAGATCCTAAAATCCATTTTAACTCACAAATATTCATGGGATAAGTTGAGGTATGCATGAATAAAATTGATAAGATAAAAAAAATTAGTGAATAAAAATTATAAAGAACAATAACATGTGAATCACATGAATAACATGATATCATAAAAGATAAGGTACATTAATAATCATGCGGAAGCATAACATATGGGTCATGGATTCATAAGATCATGGAAACATGGGGAAATGGAAATGATGAAAAACATACATAAAAATATGTCAAGGATAACTTCTAATGAAACATTACGTGATGGTGAATATCCTATAATAGATTTAGATCTGTCCCTAAACCCATGCAAGATGTCTCAAGAGAGAAAACAATACCCAATTCATTAGATGGATATATAATAATGGGTATACCAATTAAAATAATTTCATATGCATGAATATGGGTTCCACATAAGGATATCAATCAGAATTAATTATCATAAGAATCACCAATGAAAAGGAATTGGATTCATAATCAGGTCTCATAACATAATGAGATGAGAATTATTAAAGGAAGAATTTGAGAAATTTTCATAACCAATATATTACAAAGTAAAAGGAAAGGGAAGTTATTTTTATATACAAGTGGGGTAAATATATGAACATTTTTTATTAATTGTGTGAAATTAAAGGGAGATAATGTGAGTTAGAGGGAGAATGGTCAAAACTCAGATAGAAGGGTGGGTATGAAATTTCCCTAACATTGTATATGTTTTGTTAGGTTCATTATTTATCTAAATAAATAATAAGAATAAGTTAATTATTTATATTCTTATGAACCTCTTTCAAGTATATTATTAATTTTTTTTCACCATGTCTTATAATATTTAAAAACAATTAATTTCTTATTGAAAATTTTAACGATAAATGGCTCATATATCTGAAATGGCATTGGTTTGTTAACAAATGTAAAGGATTTTATTATTTAATAATATAAAAAATGATAAACATGACATAATTATCATTATTTCATATAATGTTAATTTTTTAAATAACCATGAAATATGGTTATGATAAATGAACTAAGTTACAAAGAAAGAGATAGTAGGCCATACATCCACATGATAAGCGATTCCACTTTGTGATGATAATTATTGAAAGAAGTTAAGTTTAATTTAACAATTTAATAATTATAATTACATAATAAATATAATGTAATTTTTATAAATACACTTAATTATTCAATATATATGATGCGGTAAAAAATTAATCACATCGTTTCTTGAGAAAGTAGTCTACCAAACACACGAACAACGTTATCATTTCTTCAATGCATGGTACTGTGATAACTTTTATAGTATATTTAATTTATCGAATTATAAATATTACATTAACAAATTATAATAATTTAAATTTATTCATTATTACCTTCAACATAATTTGTATGTGAAAAACAAATCCCATCACTTTGTGAGACAGTAGTCTGCCATACCCGCATGCGATATAATATTATTTTCTATTAAATTAAAATTAAGAAGGTTTATTTGATATTATAATTATAGAAGAATAATTATATCATAAATATAATATACAGAAATTATATATTTCATTATATCTTCCTGAGAGAAGTGATGATAGAAAACAAATTATGTCAATTAATGGGGTGGTAGTGTGCGGTACACACAATCAATGGATTTATTTGTAATATCAAGGAGAAAAAGATGGTTTTAAGTTAGGAAAATAATCCATCAACCAAAAAAATATATCTATGATACTATTATATTATATCCTAATGCTTTAATTATATTTTAAGGATGTGTAAGAAGAAATCAAATGAAATACTTTATTAAGGACATTATCTATTCTTCAGAAAACCTCTAGTAGTTACCCGAAAAAGCCTAAAAATGATGGATTTTATAATAGAAAATACATAGAGATATAGGTTAGGTAATAATGGATGTGATTTTAGGACTCCATGTACCATACAATGGGATTTTTATGTGTTGAAAAGAGATGATATGTGGGTGTCCTTTTATAATAGGGGAGAGGACATACTTAAATTTTTCGAAAATACTGAATTCCAAACATGTTTTTATTAGAAAAAACGCTAATAAATGGACCATTTTATATAATAATAATATTTATGGTATATATATGATAATAAAATTGAAGTTATACATGTTTTGGATCATTTTTAACTTGTATCTTTTTTGTTTTACCCCCATAAAATGTTTTAACCTTATATGTGGAAAATAATTTATAATATTTTCATAATTAATTATGAATTGAAATTATGTTGATCAAATTATAAAATATAAATAATTATTATTTAGAAAATCTAATCCATTTTTTATATATTCAAAACCTATAAGTGTAAAAAATCATTTATGATAAAACCTCTAGATGTGTCGGAGAAACACTTTTTGAAATGAAAAATATTCAAAATATGAAAATTTCATTATATCAAAATTAAATATAAAATTTACTAAAATAAACTATTATTTATTAGGTAATGTATAATTGAAAATAATACAATTAAAAACCCCCTAAAATAAAATTGGACCTGAAAATGTTTTTTAAAAATCTAGTTTTATATAAAAAATATTATTTTTCACTATTTATAAAAAAATGAAATATTTTAAAAATATACCTAAAAATAATCCAAATGTAATATTGATTGGATGGTTTCCAAAATTATGTTAAATTTATTAAATTAATTTTCTTAATATAGCATAAATTAATTTAAGTAATATGTTCAATTCATTAATAAACCACCTTTTAGAAAATTTATGTATCTCTGAAAACATTAATTTTTATTTCTAAAGGATATTTTTTTTATTTATAATATATATAAAACCATTGAATTTATTTTATTTATGTGAAAAACATATAACTATTCATAATTTATTTATTCCAGTTCATACCCTCAAAATTAACAACTACATTATAATGGAAATGTTTTCAAAGAGTATCATATTTCATTTAAACTTAGTGTTGTGTGCATCACAAGATATCAAAGAGATTGAATTTATTTTCTAAATAACATATATTTTAATTACTTATAGTGTTAAAATAATCACCCATTAAATAATATCATCCTTGATATTTGATATTACATAATAAGTTTAGAATTTGTTAGAGTACTTCTTCTTCTTTGCCTCTTTTAGTTCCCAAGATGATTCCCAAAACATTTTGTTTCTATATAACACTTTAAAAGGTGAGTTGTCTTGTTTCATAGAAAATGTACTCTAAAATTCAAGATATTCCCAAGATTATCCTTGTATAAAATGTATTTCTCAAATTTTTCCACATATGGACTTAGTGCATTCGAGGGGTATGGTATACAGTTCCTCTGTATAGATTCATGGGACACATCATGTACATGTGATAGGTTAGTTGCGAGTTCAAGTAAGTAGGATACTACTTTAATGAGATTGATTATCTTGAAGGGTTAAATTATCTTGTATAATCTTTCACTTCTTCTCAAACATCATCAATTTATTCCATGGTGAAATATAGAGGTACACTATATCTCGGACCTCAATCTCTAGGTCTTGCCGACTGTTGTCTATGTGGATTTTCTATCACCTTCCTTTTGATTTCATGTATCACTAATTTTTTTAGACACTTTCTTTTATCTATTAGGGAATATTAATTCCCATCATCATCCACTATCCATCAACATCCCAACATGTTTTTTATGACACTTCATCCCATAAAAAGCCATATACGGTCCAATTTGAATTCTGAAATTGAAAATATTTTTATATTAAAACTCTACTAGTAGAAAGTTATGATCCATGTGAACATAGAATTATACTAAATAAAACCTCCACATATCATCTAGATTGTAGATGGTTAACTCAGTGTGAAAATTATTTTTGGGGTGATGAGTAGTAATAAAATTTACTTATATATCTCAACCTTTTTGAAGTATTGTCCTCAACCATGACTAAAACTTCTGATATCCGTAAGATAAAATAATGAGCCAAAATATATTCTATCTTAACACATTTTTTAGGTATATCATATCGATTTTTAAAGGGTTAAATCCACCATGATATCAATGAAATGTGCTCACTTTAAAAGGTTACTGACAACTAACCAGATGGTTTTATGGCCTTTGGGTGTCCTGGGGAATTCTAAGATGAAATATGTGGTTATGGTTTACTATTTAAATACTAATATGGGTAAAAATTGCATCATATTCATGGAATTAATTCAATAAAACACCACTTGTTGGTATTTCAAGAATTAATATCTATATTCTACAATCTCCCCATTTATGTTATCCCAATAGATGGTTTTCTTCATATCTCAATACATCACAGTACTTCATAGATGAATAGAGGCGGATGATCTACATACATTAGACAGAAGATCCCTCTTCAAATCTATCTTTGAAGGTAAAATTATCTATGTTCCAATCCTTATAAACCTATATTTAGAAAAGATAAAATTCTGAATATTAATAACCAATTTTCTAGAACTTCTTCCTTTTTATGTTTATCTGTCATCCATACAGTAATGGAGAGATGAGTAGTTTTTAATAAATGTGTGATGACGAAACTTTTACTATTCTCATATCCATAACATTAAAATACAATATATTGAGTCTTTATAAATTCTAATCATTTATAAATTCACTAGATCCTTTATTATTATGTAATTTTCCATTTCATTTTTTCTTGCATGGTAATGAATTTTTTAGTCACAGTGCATGATCATCTCTATCTATATTAGTTTCCTCATGTTATGATCCTTATCTGTGAAGATATATTTTAGGCTCCTATTATCCTTATATATTTCACAATTTTACCCATTGAGATAATTTAAACATATAATTAATGCAAAGATCACTAATGCTAACTCCATGTCTTTTTTAGAAAGTTCTTCTCATAAACGTTTAACAACCTTGAGACGCCTGATATCATTTTATTGTTTTAAATAAGTAAATATAAAAAAGTATTCATAGAATCGTCATTCAATACAACAAAATGTTCCCCACATGAGGGCAGTGTAAATAATTCTCTGGTGATAAGAATTATTTTAAACCTTGTAAATTCCTATTCACATTCACTGGTCAATAAAAAATTAATCCCTTTGTGTTATAATGGTTAGTGGGTTTTAAAATTATGATTTTTTTAAAAAATAATAATACTTATATATAGATAGTCCAATTATATGACATATCTATATTAAATATGTTGGGCTAGGCTACTACTCTATTTCCATTGTCTTAGAAGGTTCCATAAATATCCCTCTTTCGGTGATAACGTTCCCTAATAATTATACTTTTCTCATCCATAATTCACATTTATTATAACATTCATATATATTTTCCTTTAAGAATGTATTAGTAATGTATCCAAATACACTTCATTCTCCTTATTGGTTATGAAGGATATCATAATATCATCTACAATGACTAGCATGAATTTTTTGAGGCAATCCCTTAATAATATATTCATTAATTCTATTAATATTTAAGGATCCTCAAAGAGTCCCAAAGGAATCATAATAAACTCATATTTTCCATACCATATTCAAAATATGATTTTGGTATTATCATCATTATTTACCCAAAATATCCAAACCACAGAAACCCCTCAGTGAAATAATTATCCCCATGTGGTTGATTAAAAAATTCAATTATCAATTGTATGAAATATTTTTCATACTAAATTTTTTGATCATGAAATAATTAATAAAAAAGTGAATTGACCAATCCTTTATCATGGGAAAAAGAACATTTTCACTAAATTGTAACTCACTTGCACATATAAACCCTTTAACCAAATTATATTTTAATTGTTTCTTCTACTCCTCATGTTTCAGAATGGCCATCATATATGGAGTCATTGAGGTATGTAAAGATCTAGGTATATAATTAATTGAAAAATAAACTTCTTTAAATAGAGGAATAATTGGAAAATATTCCACAAATAAATCGGTATAATCCTTGAAAATGGACATGTATTCAATCCTTGTCGTTTCCTTTTTATTAGTCATTTTAAAATGATATTCCTTCTCAAAGGGAAATAAATTTTATACATAAAATTATGATATAAAAGTAGAATCATCCTCATCCTTGAATATTAATATAATGTAAGGGAGATTATTCATTCATAGGGTGATTTCATTCTCTCATCATTTTATGTTAGATCTATGTATGAGAAGTAAATCCATTCTAATAAATGCCTCAAATTCCACTAAAAGCCTGAACATGATATTTATTGGGATGTTTAAAATACAAATATGGACAAGGGGAGAGTTATATGCATGGGATACAATAATTTTCCCATTTTATATCTTCACTAATAACCCATCGTCCATATATTGAGGTGTGTATTTATATATTATACTAAATATACTAGATATAAATGAATGCATTGAAATATTATCAAAACGTATGTTCCCAATTCTTGAATGTAGAATGAGAAATACTATCATTATATCCTATTTGAGATCCACCTATGTAGTTATGATGGAATATGGTCTCCCATTATCTATAGACCTTGTAGGACCTTTTCCTTGATTTTCATGAACATCCATTGGATTAGTTCATTAGATCACATAGTTTCCCTATTCTCTGAAGTTGTAAAACTGGAAAACAGGTTATGGGTTGTTTGGGGAATTTTGATCTTCAATCGGATTTGTTATTTCTTCTATAAGTAATGAATAATAGGTTCCATTTAATGAAACACTAATATAATATCTTGGTCTCCCTTAAAAAATCTCTAGGGCTATTCTTCCCACACATTCAATAATTTTGATGAAGGAATTTCTTCCAACTGTTAGATTTCTCCATCATAACAACATAGTTAAACTCAATTTTTCAATTATTATCTCAATGAAATCATTGAGATTCACTAATACCCACTGGGAAATTTAGGTCATATAAAAGAACATCCTCATATATCTTCATGTCCTAAATTTAAATCTATTTTCAAAATCATGGATTTATCCCACTCAAGAAGAGGTAAAATGTACATTCTATGGAGTTGATAATGTTAGAGTCTTATCATGCATGTCTTGTGATATTTTCTTCTTACTCTAAAACATATTCTATATCTAATTTCTTGATCTTATATAAATTACACTCAATTTTCTATTTTATAGTGTGAGAATATATTTATTAAAACCCATTTTATGGATTTCCATCCACTCCATCTCATTGATATCTTTCTCATAATTCTTATTTTGGTACAACTTCCACCATTAATCAGATTCTCTCTTTATGTGATAAATATCTAGTGAAACCTTGTCTTTAATATTGAATATAATTATTTGGAATATATTTTCTATTTATTTGATACATTTTTATTCAATTAAAGGATCATAAGATATAATGAATTTTTGATGTATTTGCCACATAATGGTTTTAATTGCAAGTTTCAATTTTTTGGGGTGATTCAGGTGTTCCGTTTTATTCATATTATGATTCAAAACCTGTGTACCATAGAAATTATTTTATTTAATTTCCCAACTTCTTATACTATCAAGCTAGGAGTCTCATTTGATAATTTTTACATTACCCCTTACAATGGGTTTTGACTCGCCTTCTTCTATTTTCATCCATTTGATTCAAATAAAAGGATAATTGTGGGTGGATATTTTTATAGTATTAACCATAGATATGGTAATCAATGAATATTAATGTGATAACTCATTAATGATATATTTCTATAACATTTGAATTTCAAGGATTCAACCTATATTATAAATGATCTATTTTCCAATATAAAATAATATTGTCAATTTTTTTCATTTCACAATGGTTCATAAATAGTTTTTGAATAATCAAAACATTTCCCCATGAGTTTCATACAAGGTGTGAATTACGGCTTGTTGTCGTGTACCAGGTAATGATCGAGTCAATCTGAACACACCTTTTTCATAGTAATTATCCATAGGTACATATGTGCAAAAATAATGTCAAATTATTTTATCTATACATGAAAATAAATTCATAGGAACATCATTCTCTATACTTCACCAATATTCTATGCTATTTCATATACCTAGTATTATCCTTAGGTTTGTCCATTGACTTATCTATAGGGTATCATAATATTTTTCTAACCCATGTTTCAAAAGGTTAACAATATCTTACCTCTAATACCAATTATAGTGAACCAAAACTTTTAAATTATTGATTACATGATTCATAAGGATAAATATAAAAAAATTACAATAATAGGATCGTAAATTCCAACATTTATTATAATGATAGGATAACAGTACATCAAATGAAAAAAATATTAAATGCTTAATTTATTCCCCACAGTGGCCTCATAAAATCTATTTTAACTCCTAGATCATTAAGGGATAACATGTGGAATACATGGATAAAATTATTAGGCTAAAATCAAATTAAAGCAATTTACACTATAAGGAAATATTACATGTGAGTCAAAGGTATCAAATTATATCATAAATGAAAAGGTACATGAGAAATATAGTGGAAGAATAAAATAATGATCAATATTCATATGATCATGGAAACATATTAATGTGGAAATTACCCAAATAATGAAATAAACATATGTCAAGAAGATCTATTAAGAGATATTTACATGGTGGAAAGTGTCCCACAATGGATTAGGCTCAACCCTAATCCCATATATGAAATCTAATGATACAAAAATATTACTAATGTCATTTGAGGGATATATAATTCTGGTCCCACCCATTAGATTCATTCATGTGAATGCATATGTATTTCAAATGAGGATATTATTCATAAATAATAAACTCTATAATTACCCGTGGAAATAAATGGGTTTCAAAATCTTGTCCCATAACAAAATAAAAAAATTTCTTAAAGAAGGAATTTGAGAGTTTTTTTTAAAAAATGTATTTATCTATCAATGGATGTGATAATATGATATATATTGATTTTAAATATGCATATCCATCATTTATATACATTTTATAACATTAAATTGGAATAATTTGGGTTTGAGATAGAATGGTTATAACCTAGAAAAAGGGTGGCTTTGGAAGGTCTGTTAACTTGAGATTTATTTTTTAAATAAATTTAATGATTAATAATCTAAATATAATTATTTCTATTCTTAAGAACCATTTTAAATATTATCATTCCTATTATTTAAATTTTTATCATATCAAAATCAATTAAATAAACAACAAATTTCATGTTTGACATTTTAATGATAAAAGGTTTATGTATCCAAAATAACATTGGTAAGTTGAATAAGGTAAAAGTTATTATTAATTAATAATATAAATGTTGTTAATAGTGGCATAATTTTCACGTTTATATAAAAATTATACTTTTTAAACCACCCATGAAATATTATTTTCAAAAATGAACTACATTATAATCATAGAGATGGTAAGTCATACATACACATGAGTGACATATCAATTTTCTGATGAACATGATGAAAATAATATAAGTGTAAGTTTATCATTATATAATGTTAATTAAATAATAAATATAATATTAATTATTTTAATAAACTTATATATACAATCCTTATAACTTAGTTAAAAATGATTCATATGACATTTTGAGGTAGTAGTCCGCCGCACACAACAAAGATGTTATAATATACTAAATTGTTAGTAAGGAAATAAATTATAAGATATATTTATTTTATATAATTTTTAATATGTGATAAAAATAATATATAATAATGACATTAATATTTTTTACCATACATGTAATTATTGTGTATAAAATCAATCATATCACTTTGTTAGGCGGTGGTCCACTATAAACAAAAGCGATGTTAACATATTATGAATAGTATAGAATGTTAGAAGTTAAATATGATATTATAATTCAAATATTTTAAATATATCATAAATATATTATATTAACATCATATACATCATTATATTCAATTGTGGGAAGTGGTGGAAAAATGAATTACTTAAGTTCGTGAGGTGGTTGTTTGTCACACACGATCAATAGTATCCTTTCCCATCTAAGGGAGGAGGAGATAGATTTAGAAAATTATGTTAATATAAAAACATATTAGTATATTTAAGATATAGTTTTTATTATATAATCATTTATTATAAATATTTCAATGATGTTGGGGAAGAAACATTATAAATCACTCAGCTAAGGATATTTCCTCTTTTCCAAATAAATTCTTTTGGTTTGAACCTAAATCTATCCATGGTTGGATTTAAAATTAAATAAAACAATATTTTGATTATTGTGAAGAAAGGAATTGATGTGTGAATCTATTTTCCAATGCAGTTTGCTTTGTATGTCTTTAAAGGGGAAGATATAGTGTCACTTTTTATAAGTAGAGGAGTGGACACACATGAAATATTTGAAAATAATTAATTCCAAAAATTTATTTCTCAAAACAATGGCTCCAAAATAGACCATTTTATAAAAATATAAGATTAATGGTCAAATAATTATCATAAAATAATATTTATACATGATTTTATTCATTATTAATCCATATAATTCATTTAACTCCCAATAATTCCATTTTTACCTTAATACGGTAAATAGTTTTTTACTATTTTCAATATTATTTATCATCTAAAATTAAGTCTACTTTATTAAAAATAATAATTATTTTTATTCCAAATATTTTTATCTTTTTTATAAATTTAATTTAGAAAATATTCAAATTTTAGTATAATATTAAACCTGTCGGCATGTCAAAATATTCACTTTCCAACAAAAAACATTCAAAAGGATAAAAAGTATTTAAATTTAAATTATATATGAAATTTATTCTAATGAACTTCCTTTGATTTATTAATATATTTTATAATTACTTTTACATTTGAAAACAAACTAATTTTTTTTATCTTTTAAATCCATTAAATGAAATGGCCGTTTTTAATTAATATTTGTATGTATCCCAATTCGTTGAAAAATAATAATTTTCATGAAATCCAAAAATATCACCCTAAGTTAATTATTGTATGATAATTTTAATAATGAAGTTAATATTTTAATAGAAATTTTCTAAAATTATTAAAAGAAATTAAATTCTGTCTTCAAAGCCCAACTAAACTTCCTTTTAGAAAAATAGCATTTTTCAGAAAATATGTCATTTTCTATCAAATGGTTCTTTTTGGATTTCCACTTAGTAGAAAACCATAATATTTTTTTTATACATGTTTAAAAAATATAATTTTCTATTATTTAGTTATTCAAATTCATACTCTCTAACATAAAATCTAGGTCATAGAATCCATGGTTAAAAATAGATTCATGTTTTATTAAAAATCAGTGTTATATACATCACATTATATCGAAGAGAATCGATTTATTTTAAAAAAAAATTATATCTTAAATACTCAGTCTATGAAAAAATATAAATATCTAACATTCAATAACTGAATAATTATAATCCATCACCTCAATGTGAAAAAGAGATCCTCTTAAAATGTTATAAAATTATTAAAAAATAATAATTTCTATTGATTTAATGAATCAAACCCATGTTTTAGGATCTCAATTATAAAATAATAGTATAATGAATAATAAAATTGATGATATTTTATTTTTCTTAATTATAAAATTTTATTATAATTATATACATAGAACTTAATCTAAATGAAATATAAATTTATAATAGAAATATTTACTTATTGAATTCATGATGATCAATAAATAAAAATAATTTATAAAATAATTTACTAAAATTGAAATTCCAAAACTATTTTTAATCAATTACACGATTAGTTAATTAATACAATTTTATTTAATAATAAAACATTCATTGTTTCATTATACATTCAAATAAATTATTTTCACAAATTGGATTGATATAATCATGTTTTTATTGATAAAAAACATTATCATTAATATAAATATACAAACCATATTAAATAATTTTAAATCAAAGAACCATACCTCTATTTATTCTTCCAATAACTTCTATAATTATTTTCATGATATTTGAAAAAAAAATATTAATAAAGTTGGTATTGTGGTAAATTTTACTTAGTATAATCTATGTCAAAAAATTTATATCATTGATATTCCATGCTACTAAGCTATCCTAAAATAGGATTATCGATGTTGAAAAATTAATCAATAAAATATAAAAGAGTACTGAGGGAACAATGTGGAAATTAGATAAAACTTATACATTCTTTAATAAAAACAATTCATAATGGAATGGGTTTTGATGTCTGATAACCCATTTTTGATAGTATGATGTGAAATTTTTAGCCTCCAAAAATAAATTCTATATATAATCCCCTTAATAAATACTATGAATCATTTAATGAGCTCAATTTTTCTACATGTGGATCAAAAAAAATCTTAAAATCATATTTTATGGATATTTAATCTTGGATATATTGGAATATATTTCGATATTTTCACACACTCGAAGTGGAATGAGTCCACAACTCCCAACATTTAATAACCTCTATGTTCTATGTTCATTCAATATTTTCTCAAGTAAGAATAATTTATTTAATGAAATCACTAGATTCTATGCATGAAGTTACTCCATGAAGAAAATTGATTTATATTAACATGATATTGGATCATTGCACAACTCCATACAAGTGTGAGCACAAAAGCCTTCTATGTTCCATCCTACATCTAAGATTAGAATGCCAAAAAATAACTCTGAACTTGTAATTTGATGGAATGAATGTATTAATTCAAAACAAAATCTATCAAATAACATAAATGACATGTGTGTCTCAAAAAACACTTCTATGAATACAACATTTGTGAAATATAGATGAATTTCTTCACAAAATACCTCTAATGAATTTTCGTGAGCTTCAGTTGTTCTAATGATACTCCATGCCTAAAGAACATAGATTTGTGAAAGTACTTCATCTTCTTGCATTCATAATATTTATATAAACATTAGACATGTGTGAAAATAGTTTTTCTAACTCAATATATTTACTCATTTAAAAAAGGCCTATTTTTTGGAATATAATGTCCCCAAGTTACCTTTTCTACCCAATATAGATTCACATATTAAAATACTTATACAAAAACAAAATTTTTTACCCTCACACATAGTCAAATTTCATCAGTAATGTTATGGTAATTACCCATTAATTTAGTGACTTTTTATATGGAATGGGATAAATTCACACATAGAAAAAATATAGGATGGTAAAGATCTCACATAATCCATGTATGTGTTTTTTCTTCTCCAATTCAGAACTTTGTCTACCAATCCGGTATAATCCTTAATATAACATTCATTTATGTTTTTGATGTAGTTAAAATCAAGGATCCATGAATCTATATTAGAATTAATAATCCCCCAGGGATCCACATTTCAATATACTTTCTTTCAATAAAAATTACATAAATTCATTAGTTAGTACCTCATTTAATATTAATTCATGAATAGTCATTTGTTACTAGTTTATGTTAGACTACTCATATAAAATCTATTATATGAACCTAATCAAGATACCTAAATCTACATGTGTTTTAATTTCAATTCTAGATGGATACAAATGAAACATCTCCAGTGGTTCAATACCAACTCTCATTCATAGTAGATTTCCCCAATGTGATGAGTAAATTATACCTTATGTAATGAGAAAAAAGGATTCCTTAGATGATGGTCCTCAGATTACTTCACTATACATGAATTATTTACCACACTATTACATTTATGATATGATATTCTTCTTTATCCTGATCAACATCCTTGTTATAAAAAATCCACAACTCCCTATGGGATGTTAAAAATGTGTCTTTCCATACATGACTAAGAATGGGGTTTCACCATACATGAATAATATTAAAAAATATGAACCCTTTTAATATGAGCATGAGTGTATCAACCACCCTATAAGATCAATAAAATGACCCATAGGTGATGATACTAGGATACAATTATTCCCTAAAATGAAATAAATCTCTTGTTATCTCTTCTATGAATCATAAAAAAAGAATATGTGGCAATCGTGGTTCCAATCTCGTTAAGTGAAAAGACTATAAATAATGATAACTAATCATTATGATGTGCCTAAAAAATATTATGTGGTGAGAAAATGATGTATCATGTCTGATAAAAAGATTCCCCATTTGATGATGATGTGATATATTATGTGAAAAAATATGAATCCTATGAGAAGATCATATGGTATCATCACCATCTCAATGGTTAAGAGACTAATTTTCTTTCCCTATGTGTAATTATTATGATTCATCGTGTGATTATCATGGTTTTCCATAAGTTAATATCATAAAGTAATAATGTAATTAGTATAGATTCTCTCTTTCCCCTTCTATAGGTGACAATCCTGTGACTATTCATTATGTGAGAAGAAAAATACCCATAATGTTTGGGATTTTAGAGATTATTAGACTTGGTTTACTTGGGTTATGAACCTTGATTTACTTATGTGACCGGAATACAATGCCTTTTGTGATTATAATAAGGTTCCTACTTTTGTTAGAATGGGAGGCCTAAGGTGATGATCTTTGTATACCTCGGTGGATGAACCTGATACTCTATGTTTTGAAAACATAATATAACATCATGTCATATCCTAAAGAAAACAAAACAATATCAAAGATTGAGGATATACCTAATAGACTCGTCCTAAACTATTGAAGGTTTTAACCCTATCATGGTAGAAAGTGATGAAATTAAATAATATCCATGAATACTGAATTATAGTGAGATAAAAAATCATGTAATACATCTATTAGAGACACCCGGACAAGGAATTAAGATCCCTATATATTTTTAACATCCCATCATCCATTTATGAGTAAGGCTCCACAAATTACACCATAATGGTGTGAGTCGTCTTACCATTAAAAAGATAGAATGTGGGATATAGATCTTGGTCACCTCATAAATAGTAGATCTAGATCATCGATGTTTATGAGGGAATGTGTGAGAAAAATAAATGTGCCACCCAATATTAATAATATATTTTATAATTATGTGAAAATTAGTAGAAATTATTGTTTTTAATATTAGGAATCACTAATAATGAACCGACATGTTGTGATTTTCTAAAAAAATGTTTAACCTAACCTTAAGACCTTTTTCAATAATAGTTATGATATGGGTAGTATTAGTTGTTCCTCCAATTAAGAGTCACCAATAGTGATCATTCATGATTAGATTCAAAAACAATATTGAACCTGACATGAATCATTTCTATTAATATATTTATATGATCATTATATTTCAGTTTACTCAATGTGAGTAATCAATAGAAATGAATATTAAATCAGGGCTTCACAAATAGGAATAATGTAACCAATTATTCATGTTTCTCAACATTCATGGAAAGGTGAATAAACTAACAATTATTTTTGTGAAAGGATAATTTATCATGTCTACATTGAATCTTGAAAATAGGAATAAGAAGAACCCCTTATACATACTATCATGAATAAGAATCCACCTCTCCCAAAGATACTAGGTCCCCAGACACCAATATATAATGTATATTAATTTGAGGAAAGTCAGTAACTCCCGAATATATTGTTATGAATGGGATAAAATCATTACCACCCAATTGATGGCCCATGAGGATCTTCATACCATGGAGCCATTCTAGAAACCCATGTAATATTGTTCACTCAGGGGAACAACACCAAACATTAAAACTATAATTTGTATTTGAAGTTATGTAATGTGTGCGGTCATAACTATAACATAAGATAATGATGTAGGGTAATCATTTGATGTGGAAACATAAGCTACCACCAAGGTGTTTCTCTGGGGGGATTTCACCAACATAAGATGTTTTCAGGCTAGGTCCACCCACATTGTGACCTAACCAGTCAATCCCATGCTTGTTTCATTTTCTCTGGTCTAGACTATCTAAAACACATATCCAGGAAAATCCACCATTACTCCTTAAAAGGATTTCATTATAGAAGATACCATGTTCATTTCTACTATTGAATTATCTTATAACACCTCATATATTTTGTAATTGGTTTTTCATATTAGATTTGTATTGAGACACCAACCATCAACCATATTTATTGGGATAACTTCAAAATTCATCAGCACCACCAACTACAATCATGGAGGTAGTCCTGAAGATGATGATGTTTAATTCTTAGGAGGTACTCCCATGGGTGAATCAAAATCTAGGAATCTATGATTTCCTATCAATTTAATTAAGACCCCATCACATTGAAAATACATAATGGATTATAGTTGAAGGAACCAAAGTAGTTACCACATTGGATTAGGAAATTTCATTAGGGGAAATAGTAACAAGAATCCCTAGAAAATTAAGAATCAGGGATAACAAATGATTCAAATGATACAACACCGCCTCTAGTACAAAAAAATGGTTTAAATACCTTATATTTGAGGATATTGATCCAAATGATTGGGATTCATAAAATCTTGTGGGCCCTCCACAATATCATTTGTATCAAGAATAATCTCCATACTCTTTATAGGGTCCTTCTATGACATTATCTAAATTTGAAATAATAATATTCTCCAAATATTTATATTTACTTTATAATTTATTATTACCAGGAAAGTTCGGATCAGGCATGCCTGATCCCCAAAATTTATTAATAAAAATAAAAGGTGCATAAAAAGAAGCAAAGACAAGAAGAAGAAAAACTAAATCACATCAAAACCATAACCCTCACCATCACCATAGTCTGACATCGCATCAGCATCAGCAGATTCCCATTCTGACGATTTATACTCTTTGAAGTGTTGGATATATTGTTCCTTTCATTTCTACTATTCCGCAGATAGTTTCTCTTTGTAGGGACGTTTACCATTATCTCTCCTACTAGCATCAATAGAAACCCCTCTACCTTTTTTGGAGGCAGATCTCATCGACACCGTTTTAGGCATATCAGAGTAATCTCTCCTTGGTCTTCTTTTGATTTTATTATTTGTATGCTCTTCCCTCTCAGAGGCTCCCTTCTTCCCACTCATAAGGATAACACTGAATGAGATTATAGGTGCATCATTCTCTTTATCATGATTCGACACATCCACCCATTTCCAATTTAAGATTATAATTTATTATTATCATAAATCATACTAATTTTTATAATAAATCATTTTTCTTGTGATTAACATGTTAATATAAAAATATGTTCATGTTTTAATTATTTGAGATCATTTTTTATGTGAACATTTTCCTAAAAGTTGAAGGAATATGAATATAATAAATATATTCACTAGTCTATATGATGTTTAAAAAATTAAATGGATGATATACATAATCTTTCTGGAATCCATATTAATTTTTTTAAATGTCATTTGAGAGTTTTCGAAGTTATAAAAATTAACATGGTTGTCTTAAAAAGAATAAGGCATGACTATAAATTGATGAGGTCTTATAATTATGATATAATTCTTATGGAATTATCTGATGTCTTATTAAAATCATATTAATCAAGAACAATAATCATTTTAGTCAAAACATGATAGAGTATTATGATATAAATATTTGTTTTCATATTTCATGATATCTTTGGAAGTTGCGGCATATTTGGAAAATTAATAATATTAAGAGTTTATGACTGTAAATTTCATAGACTATTATGCCAATATTTTTTTATCATAAGAATTGAAGTTATTTTAAACACATCTGAATAATGTTATAGATTCATATGATTTATTTTTCTCTATATTTAATGTTATTTCAATTTTTTTAATGAAGTGTCAAATAAATTTTTTAATGAAATTATCGAATTTTCTAAAGACGATAAATCTTCTCTCTCTTCTCTCTAACTTAAATATTTCATACATGTTGTCAAAATTATCATAATAAGAGATATTATTATTTTTGTAAGAGTTATTAAATTTGGAAAATATTTATCTCTAACTCTTGTGACCTACAATGTGTCTTATTCCTACACAATAAAATATCCTTCTATTCATCATGAAGGAGAAAAATAATAAAAAATAGAATCTTTACGACTACATATTTTTTCTACTAATAATAATAACTTTGTAGTATATAAAGCCAATTGAGAGATAATATTCAATGTCATGTACAATATCAAGGAACATCATAATCTATCAACTTCATCTTGATATTTTTTATGGAACTAAATATAATTATATATTTTTTTATTTGATTCTAAAAGTACGCACTACTCATAATTACTATAAGGAAAATTATTGGGATAATCCATATAGTGGGAGAGATAGGGAAAGGATCTTGGACTGAATATAATAACATGTAGTCTATTATAGTCTATAAAGAATTCCCCATGAAAGATAATTGATTAAAATTACCAATATCAAAATAGAGTGTTTCTTTGGTGGAATAGTGAATATTTATTACCCATACAACTGTAATAATTTTAATGTCACACTCTCATTATTTCCATTTATTCTAAATTTTATTACATTATTAAAAATACATTGAATGATTCAAAACAGGTTAAAAGGAGAATGTTATTGTGTGACTTTTTGGAACCCAATACACCCATCTTCCATTATTATGGATCAATTATCAGACAACACATAGTATCAACATAGTGGATTTTGAGTTCTCAACCATTGGATAGATAATCTTGGAAGATTTATATTTTTTACTAAAATGACTAATATTATGGAAGTAATGTATATGGTCAAAACCCCATAATTCAATATAGAATATTACTAATGATGGAAGGTCAAAATGATTATACATTAGAAAAATATCGATTTATAAGTCTATATAAATTTAGATAAACAATAAAATATTCTTATGGGAAAACATAAACATTTTAGATATGATTATGAAATTAAATATATATAAAACTTTAAATCCCTGAATCAAATTATTTTTGGGTTAGTTACAGATGATTTTAATCATGGTTTTGTATGTTCTTCAGCTCATGAAATGTAGGAAACAATAGTGGCATACAATGAAGTGAATAATAATGTAAGAAAATATAGATACAATAATACCAAATAAATGTTTAACGCCATTAAGATATTTTATATTTAGAGAATCATTAAAATGAAGGGAAGGCTCCATAAAATTTAAAAAAAATGATTCTACCATGGGGTACGTTTTTCTAACACTGGGTATATCACATTATATGCTAAAAATTCCAACCTATAAAATGAATGTTCTATTACCATCCATAAGGACTTCCAAACCTATAAAAATAAGAAAATTAAAGATCTATTTTGAATTATTATTATTTAGTAGTATAAAATGGAAAATGATTTTTATTAATTTATATAGTACAAGATATAAAGTGTTACATTAAATGTTTCTACATCAAATGTTAAGAAGAAGGATAATGGAATCTAATTTTCAAATTCATCTGATGAATGAGATTTAATAAATTCTAAATTTGACGACGAACTAGCATTACAATCTAGTAAGTACACTAAGATATATAGGAAAACTATGTCCTTTAATAAGTCATTTAATAATTATAAAAGTGTTTTAAAAAATAATAAATAATTTACATGTTATGAGTTAAAAAATATATTAAATATCAATCATTATTTTTGAAAAATAATATGAAATGAAAAAATTTAGTGAAAATTTTAAAAAATTATGATTTGGATAAGAAACGAGAAGGTGATATGAACACCACATGTGATTCTTTAGAAGAATCCATTTTTGGCCCATCCTCTGATTTATAAGATAATAATTATAATTATAAGAATAATATGTGGTCTATTACTAAATCATTGGAGGTGAAATGTTTTATTCTTTTGAATTTGAATCTAAAAGTAAAACATTTCTTACACAAAGAACTAAATTAATACTAACATAGTCAGACCTAAGGTAATTTTGTTACTAAATATTCATCTTATTTAGATTATATTTTTTTTAAAAAAATTCCAATTATTACATTGAAAATTGATCTTCTGGGAATATGATTCCATAAATTTGAAAAATTTATAAATTATCCATTATTATTTGTGGTTATTTGATGTTTAGAGGCAACGCAATAATATAAATGATTTTAATTTGATCCACTAAAGACCCATATTTTTACTTCATGAACAATTTTATATATATTAAAGGCTTGAAGAAAATTGATAAGTATTTTTCAACTATGTGCTAATGATAATTTTTTTTATTTTTAAAAAAATTATTTTCATCATGAAAGTATAGATCACTTAATTTTAAGTAACATATACAAAAAATTTCCATGAATTAGGAAATAATTTCACATGTATACTATATGTAAACTATTTAAATTCTAATATAAATAAATCATGGATTTGGAATAAATGATACAAAAAATATAATATATATTTTGTAATAATGTCATCTAAGAGGAATATGATTTTAGATTTTTCATAAAAAAATTATGAGAAAAAAGATGAAATGTAATTCATGACATATTTGAATAAAACACAAATCATATATCTATTATATAAAAAATACATATAAATACAGACCATTGGATCTTTTCTACATGGATTTTTTAAACCATCTATATGGAATCCCATATATTTAATATAGATTAATTCATGATTTATTATATATTTTTAAACATAAAAGAACACTATAAGATCGTAAAAGCTAGTGTCTTTTCGAAATTAGTCTCATATCATATAAAGTAAAAATATGTGTACACCATCATTATTTAAAAACTCCTAGAAATTCCCTCATATTCCTTGGATTTTCTAAATCATCATTAAATTACCCATGGATGTACGTAATATGGTGTTGGGAAAGAAATCCAAGTAAGTAAATACTAAAAGAATAAAATGATGAAAGTAATTAATTTGAGTTAATAAAAATTTCGATGAGATATAAAAGTGTTGTGAATCATCCACATGAACATCAAAGCATGTTATACAATGATAAGATGAATTCATCATAGGGATGTGGTAATAAAAATAATATATTTAATAATTAGCATAAGTCAAGGAAAATCATTACAAAATCATTACATAATATTCTTCAGATATCATCTCTTGTAACATACATGGTATATAATTAGATAAAAAAAGTATAAAATTCATTGTATGGATATATAATTATGTTCCCACCCATATCATTAATTTCATGTACATGTATAAGTGGTCTACATCAATCACACAACATAAGGATGTATATCATTAATTTTAATCCCACTATTTAGAAGTGTGAGTTTAATTCATTGAAATAAGAAATAAATTAAGTGTAAGAAAATCTTGGGGAATATAATTGAGTGTAATTAGGAATGGTTATCCAATAAAAAAAATTGAATGGAAGACTGTAGGACAATATCAGCAATATGACCAGGCCTACAGACAGATTCATCGAAGTGGTCATTAAGGGGAAATGGGACTCTTATATATTAACTATCATAGGGGTAATAAGTGGGATGTGTGAAAACATATCTCTACATGAAAATTTTGAAATAAAATGGCACAATATAAATTTTTTTCTTGATTAAATATAAAAAGAGAGGATCCCTTAAATAGAGAGGGAACTTTTAGAAAATTAGGAGGATCTTCTTAAGTGATTAATGACACCATAGAAGGGATATAGAGAGGGAATGGAAGAGAAAATAATTATATATGGGTTTTTAACAAAAAAACATTGGGATTTGGGCAGGATAATATTACAAAATAGAGGGTAATTCTATATTAATTTCAAATTTAGGGTTTTCTACTCTAATCATTAAATTTATCCAAACCATATTCCATCCCATGGTTTTTCCCATTTTGTATACCATGGATGGTATGAATTAAATATTATATATGTAAATCAACATAAATCAATACGATAATATACTTAGTGGTGAGGAATAGTGTAACATCCCATAATTTTTATGAGATAAATTTTTTAATTTCTTTGATTTCATATGTTGCACATCACACCAATATAAGTTTGAGCTATACACAACACCGAATTATCCTATGATATACACAACAATATGAATGGAATGTGTTACAAAAATTTTCATATTATTTTTATAGGATTAATTTCATACAATACCATGTTTAGTTAAACAACCAAATATTATTATGGTACTTTATAATCTAGTCAATATAATGGTAGGTATGAACAATATGAACTTTCTTTTAAAAAACATTTTAAATAAAAATAAGGGAGTTCATAAAATAATTAAATCACTATTGATATATTTTATTAATGTAATATATATGTAATACATTAAATATAATGTTTAATATTCAACTTATATGTTTTCTATACATGATAGCAGAACTAATTTAATTTTTAGGATTTCGGAAGAAATTTTAAAAAAATGCAGATTTTCCGCTTATTGATGGTGCACCAATTTTAAATCTACTTTTTTATACTAATATATATTCCATTTAAAACAAATATTAATGTTATTTAGAATATAGAAATAAACGATTAAATTGTATTATTTTTTATATGTTTCTGGTAACTTCCATGTATTGATGAATAGTAAAAAACTAAATTTTAGTTGAAAAAAACTTTTTTCATTGAATATATTATATGGTTATGTTATATTATTGAATAGAATTAATGTATAACTAGAATAAATTTTTATCATTCAATAAAATTTATCTCATTGGAATTAATTTTACATTTAACTTTCATGTAAAAACATTTAAATCTTTTGCACTGTTTTAACTTTTAAAAACACATTTTTAATTCTGAAAAAGAGTTTAAATTTAAATTTTTTACTGCAACCTCTATCAATAAAATTTTGAAAAATTGATTCTATATTTGGAATAATTGGGTCCAAAATATATAAATAAGAACCTCTTTTTCAATTTTATGAATAGTAACTTAGGAAATTTTTATTTACCACACTTAATGTTAAATAAGAAAAATTAAGGTAACAAATAATATGAAAAGGACAAAAAAATTACCCTAAAAACATTAAAAATACTATTGTATGAATAAAAGTAAACCCTTAACGTGTGAGGATCATAATTTAATCTTTTAATTGATTCTTTTCCATGAAAATAAAATATATATTATTAAAATAAAATAAACTGACAACATGTCACCTTTTTATATCTTGTAGGTAGAAAACTTTTAATATAATCATATATATGAGATAACCTAGATAATAAATAATATCCATAAATCTAATAATATAACAATGTGGTTATATATTTATAATTTTTAGGGACTAAATAATTAATTGATATTCTTATACCATGATGACGTAGAGATTAATTAATGGATGGAAATCAGTAAAATAAATTTTATTAAAATTATAATAACCCTTAAAATAGAAAGAAACATGGAAAATTATTATTTGTAGAGTATATCTTGACCCTAACAACACAAGGTTATATTTATTTACCATTTGAAGAAATATGGAAACGATTGTGAAACTTATACTGTTTAATTTAAAGTGATTTTCATGATATGTAATTCATGTTTTAATAGGTACAACATTTTTATGATAGATTATCCAAAACATATATTATACTATAAGTATTACTATGAAATATAGTAGATTTATATTCATAATAGTAATTAATTTTTTAATTTTATTAAACAATTATGTGTATTGAATAATTACACAAACTAGATGTTATAATTATTTTAGTAAGGTAAATATTAAACAATTATTATTAGAAAAAACAAAATAATTATAATTTGAGAGAATTAATAGGTCCAATTAATATTATATTTAACCTTGACCCAAAAGTTATATTATAAAATACAAATCGTTAGGATAAATTCTTATGTTAATAATTTAAAAAATCAATTAATTGAATAATGTGATAAGAAGACACTATTAATTGTTTATCAAAATTATGTATTGTTAAATTAATTAAAAATCATAAAACATATTTCCAAAATATTAAATACTTACTAGATGGTATAAAATGTAATAAAGTATTCATTTATTATATTAATGAAATAAAATAATAAATAATTACACTATTTTAACATTGAATAATTTGGTACCAGGTATAAATTTAAAATAGAATAAATAATTGTTAATTTAAATGATAAGGTTAAAATTGATAGGAAAATATCCCTAAAATTTATTTTTTGATTGGATTAAAAAAATTATATCATTATATATTTGAATAAAAGAATATTTTATGGTATTTTTATTGAGTTATATTTTATTATAATTTAATGTTCTTGTAGACTCTAAAAGTGCCCCTCACCTCAATTATAAAAGGGTGCATCCTCCCTCACCCATTCACTTCACATTGAGCCTTAAATTTCAAAAATACCTAACCCATTTCACTTATAAACTTCCCAAGTAAAATTGTAGAGGTTATTTTATTCTCAAAATACTAACTGTAGATCCTTTATGTGGAGATTTAGAGGGAGCACGTGGAAGAAGAGGTAATATCCTCTTTAGATTATTTAAAATTAGTTCTTCTTATACTACTTCTTCATGATTTATTTCCATTATAAAGTAATAAATACAGTCTAAAGTATATGATAATATATTATTATGGATATGGATATTATATTCCACATTCTATCTATCATATGAAAAAAAAAATTTACGCGTGCGTACGCATGACTTACCATATCCATGTCATGGTGTAAGCTGCTTTCACCACCATATTTGGATGGATATAATGATTGTGATAATTAATATATATTATTTTTATATAATTATATGGATTTTGTAAAAACATATATACCATCCACTATTATACCCTTTCCTAATTAGGGGAATGATATCGTCGCCCATGTGTATGTACAACCTATCATCCCCATGATGCGATGTGATTCACTCTACACTATCTTTATTAAATCATAATTATATAAATGAATTGAATGAATAAATATGATATATATTATAATAATATCATTCTATAAATGATATATCATTATCCTAATAAGAGGAACATGTATAACCAAACATGCATAAGAAAATAATGAAATTAATTCCCAATGGAAGAGTAATAATGTCACTAGAGAATGAATGATAATATAATCATATATGAAGTCTATGATTATAGAAAGTGTTAATGAAATAATTTAAATCATTATTCATGAGTTTCAGATACATAAAAAAGGATATAAGACCTATTTTATGGGATTATTTTTTCTCTCTTTTATTTCTACAGGACATATTCCATATACCCAACATATTTTTGTGTGTGGTGTTTATGCTTTCCAGTAAAGTATTTATAATTGTTATTATGAAGGTTATTATATTTAAATATTAATATTTGTTTATTTATTTTATGAAGCATATTATATGATTGATTATAAATTAGTGTGGGATAATATCACAATTTTATTATTATCCGAGATTGTTTACACGTAAGTATTTTCAAGGGTATATTTATCAGCCACATTAATATTTTATGACCTTTTTTTCATAAAATATTTACAAATATAATATATATGTTTAAAATCATTTTTACCCTTTTTATTTTTTAATAAATGGTTCATAAATAATCTATCTTTCATTTTCCAAATGATGTACTTTTTGACATTTCAAGAAAAAGTACGAGAATAATGTTATTTTTTAAATATATGCCATGAATAAATTTTTGGGCTTTGATAAAGAATTATTTAAATTAATATTCCCATAATTGTTGTAAAGGTTATTTTAAATGATATTCTTTTATTTTAAAATTGTGTGGAATTTTTAGAAAAGAAATTGTTTTTCAAGAATAAATGATATTTTTCTCATGAATTAATTTTTTGTGTTCAATAAAAATTATATTCCATATAAGATACAATTATTTAATAGGGTTATGTATCTATTATAATATCCCAATTATTTTTATGGTTTTATTTTGTTTTGTGATGGAATTATATTTATGAAATCCATTTGTTTTACATGGATTATGTTATAATGGAATGATGTTTAAGAAACCCATTTTATTCCTTAGGTTATGCTATGATGAATGATTGATGATTTTATGGACCATGTTAGAATGATATAATTATAAGTTGGGTGTACCTATATGTCCCTCCAATGAATTGGGTAAAGATTTATATATCATGAGATAGATAACACTGCAAAGTCAATTAATTATGCTTATTAATACAGGTCTGGAAAGACAAGTAAATCTGGTTCGGTAATACAGGGTTGGAACAAGGAGTGAACCATGTTCAGTAATGGTCATTGTTCAATATAATGGTCTTAAAAATGATCCGTGAAAAATATTGAAATGATTTTCTATTATAATATTTTTTCCACAACTCCATGTTTTATTCCAATTAAATTTTCTCATGGTTCATGATTCCATTATGATTTATTCTTAATGAACATTCAATGTTTTTTTGATGAATCAAGTTGTAGATATTTGTTAAATGTTGTATGGGTTTTCAAATGTTATGTTGATGTGTTTACATTATTATTATTTTTATTGTATATTATTTTACATGCATACCCTTACTAAGCATTTGAGCTCACAATTTTTATCTTTTTTCTTTTCTTGGGGATATAAAGAAAGGTCTTAGGAAGGAAAAATAAAGTGGAAGATATTTATTAGAGGTGTTGAAGATCATTAATAATGTTAGTATAATTTATTCTTTGTTTGAAAAGACACTAAACAAATATAGGCACTGGAAATTTATTTTTTCACGTGTTACGTATTCTGAAAAAGTAACGTAATGTCCATATATGTCTATCATTGTTTCTTTATAATTTGTTTCAGAGTGAATTTTTATTGAAACTTTGGAAACTAGGATGAAATATCTTTAGTTATATCCATTGAGATAGTTCTAAGGTATGTATAAGGATGTCCTAAGGATAAGTCTAATTATATGTTACAGTATTTGAATTTTGGTAACGATAATGGATAACATTGTATTAAAACTAAGATTTTATAGATTATAATTACTTTCTATTAATTATGTGGTTTTTCTAGTTTGATTATTGTCATCACACTTTCATTTTTTTTGTTTTAGTGAATGGTTTGAAAGATGAGGATTCATGTAAATGAGGAATATGATGAATAATGGAATGTTATTCCTCATGTGAAAAAAAAATTAAATGGGAGGTGGAAGGTGAAACATTATTACTCCTAATTAGAAATACCATAATTTGATCAATAATCTAAACATTGGTGAGTTTCCTGACCCACCTAGTAAGAGAAAGATGGAGTTTCATGGTGATTATTGAGGAAATAAAGTTCAATTTTACTCATGTAAATCATGTGGTAAGAGTAATTAAAGGAAATGTTTCAAATGAAGTGTATGAAATTTTGGATGAGGAAAAGAAGGACACAAAGACAAAAATTGCAATGGAAAAGGTTCAATTAACAAAAAGGACTAGGATAATGGTATTGCTATGAATTCAACGATGGTTTAATGTTTTCAATGTGGAATTTATGGGAATTATGAAAATAGAACCCTAAGTGAAAATATCCTGAAGAGAATCAGCATGGTCATATGGGTTGTATTTATGTTTCAGATAATGAAGAGACTAAGAATGACATAAGATGTGAAATAAGTGTAAAGGAGTAGAATAATGAATATTTGTAAATGGTTTAAGAAGATAGTGGAATGATATAATTTTTTTCATGAATAATATTGTTTAAGTAACTTTATAGTACAATATAATAAATAAACCTCTAATGATTATTACACTATTTTTTCCATAGGTATTTGAAAGTATATTTTGAATGGTACCAGTAACTAATGAAAAGTGATTGGGTTAATAAGTTAAAAAATACATGATTATGGTATGGATAACCCTTAATATGAGCTTAATTATGAGTTAATGATATATTGGTTATGAATAAGTAAATTTTATGGTAATGATTTCCTTATAATGGATTGATTATTTTTGGTTTATGCTATCATGGAATATGTTTAAAAACATTTTTCATTAAGAATAAGTAATAATAAATGATTTCAATATGTATATGTGGAAAGTCATGTTATTATCCATAGAATACATGATAAAGGTATTCATGTGTTTGGAATTTGAAAAAACAAGAGATACCTTATGATATATGGGAGATAAATGTTTAGACGAATTATTTCACCTCTTTCTAATGTTTTGGATTTTCTTGTTTCAGAAGGATAGTATGGTAATCTATTTATGGAAAGTATAAGTTACTTATTAAATGAAGTTTGTTAGATTACATTTTTATCTAACTATATGTGGAATTATGAATATTTCATAACTTGTGATAACCTTTTTGTTGTGATAATTACATATTGAATGAACTGTAATTCTATTTAGGGATATTATGATTTAAAAATGATTCAAGAATGACAAATTCAACTTCATTTGTTGGAATAAGAGATGTAGTGGAAATTGATCAAGGAAAAATGAGAAGATGAAATTATACTTCATTAAGTTGGTATTTCTTCTCATTATTAAACTATAGTAAATGTATATTAAAAAAAACAATGTCACCCTAGTTCCTTAATTTCCAAAAAAATCAATTAGACCCTTAAATTATCACAGATTTATGGATTTCTAATTATTAACATTATCCTAACATTTTCATCTACCACTATCCATACAAAATGATGGTTAAATTTCTTTTACATATCCTTGTATTTACTTTCCTCATACATTCTACTATGTGGAAAACTAGTTGTTATTGACTTTGGTAAACAATTATATTGCTCACATTCCTTTTTAAAAGGATGTTTTAGTATTCAGTTTTTGGATGTGGGTTTCTATAAAATAACTTTTGATGTATTAATCCTTTTATAACCCCTAATAATTTCTAGGCTGAAATTCCTTACAAGGGGGTATAAAGTCACACCATGATATATATTTGATAAAGACTTATTTTAATTTCATTTATGTCTTATGTTCTATTCTACACCAAGATAAGCTTGCGCTATACGCAGCACCGACTAAGCATGTGGTGTAAACAACACTATGTTTGCCTTGTGTTACACATAATTTAATGTTCTTTTGATAGAATAAATTTAAAGAAAGACCCAGTTTAATTGAAAAATTAAATATTATTATGATACCTTATAACCTAGTCATTATAACGGCGGGTATGAACAATCTTAATATTCTTCAAAAAAATCTATTTAAATGAAAATAAGTGAGTTTATACATAATAAAACCACAATTTATTGATTTCATTAATATATATATATATATAATATGAAATATAATTTTTAAAATTCCTCTTATATGTTTTCTAGACATTATATTCAATTTTTTGGATTAAAGATGAAATTATCAAAAAATGCTGTTTTGCCGACTTTTGATGGAGCACCCATTTTAAATATAGTTATTGAAAATTTTATATAATATATTTAACAACATAAACATTTTATATAGAAATTTTATATGTAAATTTAATTTGGATGAAATTTTGATATTTTTCTAAAAACATTCATGTTTTGATGAATATTAACAATACACTAAATTTTAATTGAAAACTAATTTTTTAATAGAAATAATTTATATGGGTAAATTTTATTATTGAATGGTTTGAAAGTATAAATAGAATATATTTTTATCAATCCATATAATTTAGGTCATTGTAATTAATTTTACATTGAATTTTTATGAAAAAACATTTAAATCTAATGAAATGTTTTAACTTTTAAAAGCACATTTTCCATTCTCCAATGTGAATAATTTAAATTTAATTACCAAAAATTATATATTTAAAATTTTTAAAAAATTGATTCCTTATTTGGTATTAGTGAGTCCAAATTATGTAAATAGGCTACTTTATGTTTTATTTTATTTTATGAATAGTAACTTTGGTAATTTTTATATACCATGGTTAAAGTTAAATAGTGTAAATTATGATAACAAATAATATGATAAGGACAATCAATTTACCGAAAAACCTACAGAAATCCTATTCCATGAACTAATCGTAACACATATAGATCATAATTTTCACATTTTCTGGACTCTTTTCCAAGATATATATATTTATATATTATTAAAATAAAAGAAAGTAACAACATGTCACCCTCTAATCTTCTATAAGTAGAAAAATTTTAAAATAGTACTGAATATGAGATAACATAAATAATAAATTGTCTTCAGAAATATAATAAAATTATCTAAATCATGGTAATTTATTTATAACATTTAGGGAATAAATAATTACATTAAATGTTAATACAATGATGATGCCAAAATTATTTAATTGATGGGAAATCAATAATATAATATTTAATAAAATTATAATAACCATTAAGAAACCAAAACACTTGAATAAATCTTATTATTATGTTATATATTGAATATAATCATCCAATGGTCGATTTACTGTCCATTTAGATCCATAATTAAATGATTAGGACACTTATAATATTTTATTTAATGTGATGTTAAAGTTATAACATTCATATTTTTATAAGTAAACCATTTTTAATTATGAATTTTCATATAATCATCTATAAGTATTACTATGAAATATATTCTATTTATCATCATAATTGTATTTTTTTAATTTTTTTCAACAAATAATTTTTTTGAATAATTATGTAAAAATGATGTAATAATTTCATTAAGGGAAATATGAAATAAATGTTATTAAAATTTTTAACATAAATATAATATGAGATAATTAATATGTAAAACTAATTTTATATATATTTGGGACCCCATAGGTATATAATAAAATAATTTTCTCTTGGATAACATCTAATCAGGATTTTTTTTTAAAATAAATTACTTGAATAGTGTCAAAATTGACACTATTAATTCTTTAAATAACTATGTAATATTAAATTATTTAAAACTCATAAAACAATTTTTAAAAATATAGAATAATAATTATAGGGTCTAAAATTTTCAAAATTATTAATCTATTTTCTAATTCATATCAAATAAGAAAAAATTATACTATTTTAATATTGAATAATATGTTACGTGAGTTAAAATTAAAATAGAATAACTAAGGGTTAATTGAAATAATAATGTTTAAATACATCAGAAAACATTTCAAAAATTTATAGGTTAATAATATTACAACCGTATATCATTATATATTCTACTATATTACATTATTTCTATTTTTATTGAGATAAATTTTATTATAATTTAAAATTTTTGGAGATTCCAAAAGTGCCCCTCACCTCATTTATAAAAGGGAACCTCCTTCCTCACTTATTCCATTCACACTGAGCCTTCATGATCTGAAATACAGTAATAATTTCTCTTATCATCTTACCATGTAACATTCTATAGGATTAACTCTTCTCCAAAGAACAACTCTTGTGCCTTTGAGAGGAGATTTAGAGGGATCTCATTGAAGATTCGTTAATATCCTCCACTAATTCGTTCAAATTATTTATTATTTTACTTCTGCTTCATGATTAGTTTCTTTTATATTGTAAATAATATAGTATAAATTATATTCTGAGATGTGATTATGGTTATTTAACAACAATATTCTACCTTCTATCCATCCTACGAAAAAAGAAATCACCAAACATGTGTACATACGACTTACCATATCCACATCATGGTGTAAGTTGTTTTTCAACATCATACTTGGATGGATATAGTGATTAAAATAATAAATATATATGTTTTTTATATAGTTTTATGTATTTTTAAAAAACATTATACCATCCTCTTTTATACCATTTCACAATTAATTGAATGATGTCGTCGCTCATGCATACATATGACCTACCGTATCAACGATGCAATGTGATTCATTATACATGATCTTCATTAAATCCTGAGTATATAAATGAAATGAACGAATAAATATGATATATATTATAATAATATCATTAGATAAATGATATAACTATAACCTAATAATAGAAACTTATCCGACAAAACATGTGTAAGAAAATAAAACAGTTAGTACATGATGGACATGTAATATTGATACCAATAAACAAATGATAATATAATCATATATTATGACTATGATTCGAGAATAAGTCAATGATTTCATTTAAATCATTAGAAAATATTTTGAGATACATACAAATGATAGTGTACGTAAGGTTAGGGATTATGTTTCTCATTTTTTTATTAGGGACGTATGCCATATACACCACCTATTTTTATTGTGTGGTGTTTATGTTTCCCTATTATTTTTTTATGATTATTATAATAAAGGATATGACAATTAAATTTTAATATAATTTTTTCAATTATATGAGGTATATGATTTTACTAACTATAAATTGGTAAGGGAGAATTTTTAAATCTCATTATTATCCGTGATTTTTTATATGTAAGTACATACTAGAGTATATTTAGCATCCCCACCAATGTTTTCTAAAAATGGTTTCATAAATTATTACTATTATCATATGTATGTTTAATGTAATTTTTACCCTTTTTTAATTTTTACTACATGATTCCAATATTATCTATCTTTCATTTTCCAAAAGAGGTAGCTTTTGACATTTCTGGAAAAAGTATTAGATTAATGTTATTTTTCACTTAAATGTTCTGAAATAATTTTTATGCTTTCATAATTCCTTATTTCCATGAATATTACCTTTAATATATTAAATGAAATTTTCAAAGAAAACATTTTATTTTGAAATTTTGTGGTATTTTGATAAAATAAAATGTTTTTGAATATGAATGTATATATTTATCAATATTTAATTTCAATTTTTCAATAAATATTCTTTTCCATCTAAGGAGGAATTATTTAACAGGTTTACATTTAAATTATTCTATCCATTTTATTATTATAGTTGCATTATAATTTTTATATAATTTTATTTATGAAATCCAAATGTTTTACATGGATTAAGTTATGATGAAATGATATTTAGGAAACCCATTTTATTCCTTGGGTAATGCTATTAGGAATGATTTGTGTTTTTTTGAACATGTAAGAATGATTTCATTATGAGATTGGTGAGACATATATCTCCATCCAATGGATTGGGTAACGATCTATATCTTGTGAGATATATAGGAATGGAATTTCAAGGAAATTCATTTCAGTAAGGTAGGGCTGCAATGACATGTAAATCTAGTTCATTAATACAGAGCTGGAATGACGAGTGATCTCAGTTAAGTAATGGACTTTGTCTGCTATGATGGTTTTGGAAATGAGCCTTGGAAAATATATAAATGATTTTCTATACTAATCTGTTTACTAAAATTCCATGTTTTATGCCAATGCAATTTTTTCATGTTTCATGATTACTCTCTGGTTTGATCCATTTAACATTCGAAGGTTTATTTCATGAATCAAAATTTTGATATATGTTGAATGTGGTATAGTTTTTCAGAAATTATGATAATGTTTTCACATTATTATGTTTATGTTTAGTATGATATTTTTCATGTATACCCTTTCTGAGCATTTGATATTACCCTTTACATATTTTTTCCATTCCCCATGATATAAATATAGGTTTTAGGTAAGAAAAATATGGGGGAAGATATTTATAGTATATTTTTACAATCATTCACCATGTTAAAAAAGTGTGCTCCAAGATTCCCAATACCATAAACTAATATGGTCTTTAGGAATATATTTGTTTCATGTATTATTTATTCCACAAAGGTAATGTAATGTCCATGTACTTCAAGACATGTTTCTTAAAAAAATGTCGAATTTTAATAATCGATTGACTTTAAAATGATAAAATATAAAATAGGTCTTTAAGGATTCATTAAGGGTTTTTAAAAAATTAAAATGACATAAAAAGTATTGTAATTATGAATCATAATTAGGTTCATGGATATTATTTATTGTATTTATTTCATAAAATTTGGGATTTTATGATGTTATAATAATTATTATATTATTATATTTTATTTTCTTTTGATAAAAAATAACAATGGATTTAAATGTTTTTAAAATATTACTATTGGATTATATTTTATATTCAAATTTCAGAACAAATATTAAATTAATCCCAATAATTGCCTAAATTTTAAAATTTACACTTTAATAAAAAAAACTCATTTATTCAAAATTACATGTATGTTACAATAAATGTTTTTTACATATCATAAAAATTAAATTATCTTTAAAAAATAACATTGTCATATGTATTTGAAAAAAATTAATTATAATGAATATATTATAAAAATCTAATTTGTTTAGAAAATTATTGATTTCATCAAAATACTATCTTTATTGATAGTATATAATTCCAAAAAAAGTAAATTTCTATTTTATTACATCAAAATCTATTTTTCATCATACCGATTATTTAATAATTTATAATGTAATAATAACAAGGATAAAAAACTAATTATTTTTTAAAATACAAAAATAACCAAATTCGTACCATTATTGTCTAGATATACAACCCCTTATTTCATCAGTATATTCTATTAGAGTATGGTTTGTGATGGTGGAGATTTCTTGGGGTTTTTCGAAAAACATCTCTTAACCAATGATGTTAATATTCTTAAAAATATACCATAAACATATTCAGTCCTGAGTCAGTTGTTGAATATTAGCATAGTCTTGAACATGTTAAAATCCTTGTTTTTCTATCTCCCTTAGAATCTTAGATTGTTTGGATTCAAATGGAATGATCCCACGGGTTGAGATAATCGCTTCTTATGTCTATGTTAAATAGAGATTATCATAACCATTAATATACATATCTTAATAGTTACTATACAATGTATATATTATCAATTAATATTATTGATAATGGTATTTTAAATTTGATTGACTATATAATGGTAAAAAATAACCAATGTAGTGAATGTGTTTTCTATATCTAAATTACATTATAATGAATTTATTAACACAAAATTTATAAATTTTTTATTTCTTTCATCCACCATCATAAACTTTACACACATAATTTTATGTTCATCCACTAAAACAAATGAGATTACATATATATCATTGCATCTCCCATTCCACAGTTGCTTCCTTAATCTTGTTGTTCCTCCCTAACACTTTCACCAAGTAAGGTGATATATTTGGTAGATAATAATTTATATTTTCTATTAATTTATTCAGAATCTATTCATTAGAAATATAACTCTAAAATGGTACCACCACTAGATTCAGTTCATGTGGGGGGCTGGTTTGAAAATCCTCATGATTTATTCTTGGAACACGTCATATGCACGAGAGCAGATAGGTGTGAGTTCTTACCAATATGATAGTACTAAAATTATATCAAGGATATAAAATGGGAATATGTTTCTAAGATAATGATTTACCATATTTTCAAACCTCATTACATTATTAACCAATGATATATGAAGGAAAAAATTATATCTGATCACAAAATACAGGTCTCGTCAATGATTTTCTGCAAATATTTTTATTTAACTTTATTAATATTTCATATGATTTTGAATGGGTGTAACCTTATCTATTATCTCTTTTATAAGGTTATTTACCATAATCAATCACTCTCCAACTTCATCCCACTATTCTAGAGTTTGACACCTCATCCCGTAAAAATCAACATTTGGTTCTATTTGAATAATTTATTTGAAAACGTTTTTTATGAGAACACCCCTTGGAGAAGGTGTTGATCACATCATCAATTGAAATCAAATTTCACAGGATAAAATACAAATATTAAAAAATTTAATGGCCCCTTAAAACTAAAATTTTATATTAGGGTGATATGTTTTACTCATACTTGTCTTGATATAAATGATTGTGAAGGAGTCTATAGGATCATCTAGTCATCCACATATCATGATCAGATATAATGGAGAGTGTAACTCCATACAATATTAACTAATTTAATATGTATATATTAGAGAGTTTGTTAAATGAATAATATTCCTTTATGGAAATAAAATGTATTTCCCTGTAATGAAATTGACAACAAGACATACTGAATTATTTCCATATGTTTCATGAGGATTCCATAGAAGAAATCCATGGTTATGTTCTCCCATTTCTATACTATTAAGGGAAAAGGTTTCATCATACCCTTATACTGCTATCATTATTCATTGAATTGTTGGAATAGAATTCATTGATATAAAAACTCCACAATCTAACTCATCATGTTATACATGAAAAAGCATTTCATGAAATATTTGTATATATTATTTCTTCATAGATAAATAGTCATGGTTGAAATATGTGAATCTTCATGAAGTTCATTGTTCGGCTCTAGTCATAAAAGAATACATTTCTATGTTCTAATCCATATAATCCATTATTTGTAAAATTTAAACACTCTAATATTCACCATATTTATCAATACCACCTCCTCATCTTTATGGTTCTATTTCATTCTCTTAAAAAATGATAATTGATTAGTTAGTTGATAATGGTCAAATTAAGGACCATTTATTATTACCATATCCATCCGTTACATGTTCAATATGAATAATCCATTTTAATTATCATCATGTATAGGGTTATGAGAACCTTTTTACCTAGTGAATCATCCACATTGTATTTATTCCTTGTAAATTAATAGTTTAAACACCCATAATATGTGATTAGATCTAACCACCATTGTTGGTGAATATTTAGCTCATTTTGTGTGATTATACACTTGAGATTTTTATAATCCATATATATGTCCAAATTTAGTCCATAGATATCATTTTACCAAATTTTCAATGTGAATAACACCAAATCAAATTCTATTTCATTTATTTGGTCATTCTTCTCATGTATTTTTAATTGGAAGTAGGCTTGAGATGTTGAATTTTTATCATGCATGAGTACACAACCCAATCCATTTTTGGATGGGACTCTTTAGATTTCAAGTCCTCCAAACTGATGGGTAATGGGAGCATAGGTTCAGTGATCAGTGTTTTCTTTAACTCATTAATGAAATCATAATATTAATTAGTCTTGAAAAACATAAATCCATAGCAACATATTGTGGTTAGTGGGATTGGAAATCATGAAAATGATCATAAAAAATGAATGATAGTACCTAGATAATCCAAGGAAACCTAATATTTGCATCAATGATGTTAGTTTTGACCATCTTTAACTGCATATATTATTGAAGGATCTATGGATATCCATTTTCTAGTTATAACATTCTCTGAGCATGTTATATTCTAAATCCAAAACTAGCTTTTACTATAATTCAAAAATAATTTTCCCTACAAAAATATCATATGTGAATAATTAAAATTACCCTCATATTTCATCCTATTTGTAAATAGATAAAAATATCCACTATAAATACTATTGCATATCTATCAAGGTAATCACCGAAGAATATATTCATCATTTCCAGGATGTTTTCTAGAGAATTCCTTAGTCTATATTGAATTAATATGAACTCATAGTGCTAGTAAATTGTTTGAAAAGTAGTCTTAAAGATATCAGCAATCTTCACAATTACATGATAATATCATGATCAATGATTAAACATATAGAAATAATAGGCTCTTCATATATAGTCAAACAAGATACCAATCATTTTTGTGGATACAGATCAATATCATGAACTTTCCAATCTCCTAATAATAAATGTAGTCTCACCTTGACCCATCCTTATTGTTGAATAATATAACAAGTTCACCCTATAGTAAATCATTGTGGAATTTTAACCCTTTATCTAGATTCAAAAATTATTTATTCCTTAACAAATCATGTATAATAGTGTCCATTCTATATAGAATCACTAATTATAGACAAGATATGGGTTTTAGTTCGATTGAAAATTCAACCACTTAGTGAGGACAAGACCCTTCAATTCTTTGGGAAACACCTCTATGTATTCACCCATAATGGTATTTCCATAAAGGATGATCTTTTCCTTCGAATCAACCTTTTGATAATTATATTATTTCTCATAGTACAATAATATCATTTTTTTAAATGATGATACCAAAATATATTCATCCTCCTTGAAACATTATAGATTTGGAGGAAGATTCACCATATAGAGGGTGATTTTAGTATATTGGAAATTTATAATGCCGGTATATAGTGAAGGAAATTATGTACATTGAATTTCATTAAATTACACTAATGTGAGTATCCCAAAATTACCTGGGAATCTCATCCTAAAAAATTGGAAATTTAATAAATTATATGATTGGGAATCAATAGTTGACACAGTCACCAACATCATCAATAGCTAAATATAATTCCTTTTATTTGATGTTTGAAATGTACTACTAATATTGTGTGATACAAAAAATACCTTGTTTGGGAATCAAAAACATCATTTTTTGTTCATAAATGAATAAATTAAATACATTTCATGACTTCATTTTTGGGATCTACCTCAGTGTTTGTTCTATAATAAGATCATCCATTATCTTTAGGCCTTGGATATTGTTTTCATTGGTTATTTTCAACATTCTTTGGCTTAGTGTATTGATTTATATGGTTCCCTTGTTCTTAAAAATTAAAAAATTAGATAACATGATATATTTTGACCGGAGAACTCATTCCTTCAATATAATTGATTTACTTCTCCCATCAACATTAGATAGTTATGTTCCCTTCTATCCCACATCTAAATCGTTAACGTATACTCATTTACAAATTTTTGGGACACTTTGTTCCATGCTATTAACATGTTGTGTGTTGGAATATCATATAACCATGAAATTTTACCATCATAATTCCATGATTAAAATCAATTATCCAATTATTATCTCAGTACCGGTGAGTCCCATTAAATTCACTAATACCCATTCAGACTTTCATGGAACATCAGTCAATTTACTCATTGCTAACAAAGTCTCTAATTTATAATGCTTATCAAAGACTTTGCATTATCCCACCGTAGAATTTATTAACATCATTTTCATGGGAAATGAATATTACAGAGTCTTATAATTAAAGTCTTGCCAAGTTAACCTCAAACACCATAATGGAGTCAGAGATATTTTAATTTAGTGTAATGAAAAAGAATTTCCATGTAAATTGTTTTAATTAAATGGAAACTTTACTAGTCTATGAAAATTGATGGTGCGTGATTCCGAGGCACGGTTTTCCAAAAATAAATTTTTGAAGTTCTGTTCTGGTACGTTCAGTAAAAGTTTGAGCTGATTTTTATAACTTCTAAACCGATGCTCAGAATTGAAATCTAAGGACACCTTTGAACTCACAGTGCCAGTTTTATCTTAATAATTCTTTCTCCTCGATGGTAGTTGGTCGAGGGTGAAAGATAGTTTTTGGGTTTTTTTGGAAATAATAAAATGAAATAAATAAAAGTTTTATTTTATTTTATCTATTATAACCTCCCATGAGGAGGTTATGGTGGTGGGGACCACTCGAGTTCTCAAAACCTCCGAATTTAAATTTGGGAGTGGGGACCACCCAACCCCCTATTAATGGGAGGGGGAGAAGAAAACCTCTCAACTCCCTCATTATTGAAAATGAGCCTCTTGAGCTTCCTCCACATTAATTCTGCCAACGCACCAGTTAATTGTGCCAACTCTCCCTTAATCAATTCAACCATTTTAAAATTTTGTGTCAACAATTAAATAAAATAGACCTTAATCTATTATCTTGATTGACATTTTCATTTTGGTGGAACTTGGGAGAAATATTGGGATATGAGAGAGCTTGGAAGAAATAATATTCTCTAACAAATAACTTCATCTCCCAATGAAGAAATGCTCTCTTGAAAAAGAATTCTACACTGACGAAGAACGAACTTGACTTCAACATTCTTCCTCTGAACCTCCTCCAATGTAGGATGTGATTGTCTACAATGAAATGATTTCTGCCTTCCCACGCCAACTTCGACGAACAATGAACAAGGTAGGGTTCTTAATTAAGTATGATTATATTCCAGTGATTCTTTCCTTCTAAAACAATGAATGTGGATAAACTTATAACTAGTTGATCCGCATATGTTTCCCTTTTCTGTATTTTGGGATTAATCATTCCGGGTTGTTTTGTTGTGCTTCGTTCTTGTGAGTCAAATTCTACCACCCTAAATGCGGAGGGTGAAAGCCAAACTAACATGGCCCGACCCCCTCTATCGTTCTTCTTTATGATTCTATTTGGAATGGTGATGAAGATATGAGATGACGAAGGTGACGATGGAAACAACACCACTGCCCACGGCCACCACGACACCCCAGCCGAACCAGCTCTGCCACCCCGAGCCAAACCGCGCCACTTACCAGCTTCCGAACTACCCCCGCGGTCTCCGCCCTTCTGGTTAAGCTGCCCCGGGTTGGGCTGAGCTGCCCTAGCCGCGTTGTTCGCCAGCCGAACCGACGCCGTACACCCCAGTCCCACAGTTCCCTTTTGAGTCGCCCAGTCACGCCAGCCGCCAGCCTCCCGAGCCCTGGCCGACCCGCCCTCCAGCGCCCTTCGCGGCTCCCCGGACGGGCCAGCCTTGCGTGACCCTCATGGCGCCCTGGCCAAACCGGCCTCCTGCGGCCCTCATGACACCCTGACTGAGCTGACCTCCCACACCACTCATGGCGCCCCAGCCGAACCAGCCTGTGCCCTGGCGGCGCCCTTCGGGCCAAGCCACCCTCCTGTTGACCCGCGCCCTCGCGACCGTTCTGAACCCTCACAGCCCACTGGGCTGGGCCCAGAAGGCCGAGCTGAACCTAATGGGATAGCCTGCCCAACGGTCCTGGCAAGACCCTATGGGTCGTCCTAGACTAGGTCGGGCCAGTTTGGTCCGATCATCTCGGATCGGACCCAGGCCCACTATGACCCTGTACTTTGTTTTGGCCATATCATTGACACCGAACTTCCGTTTTACGAACCGGCAGCGGTCCTAGTAATCATGGAGCTTGACAGTCCCTTTGAGTATACCCCACAAGTGTTTGGGGTATAGTTGAGATATGGTCCGGTTGGATCGTGCACGAATCCAACTAGGCCCCCAGGACTAAAAGACTAATAACTCATAGACCAGGCATCCGATTGACATACTGTCTATTGCGTTGAGACACCTATTACATGGCGGACCTTTGAGATAAAAATTTGTGGGATTTCGTGACAGTTGGAGTATTGACTAGTAGCTCATGGAGAGGATTGTTCTAGTGATGATAAATTAGAGTACGAAGACCTAGTAGCTGGCTAAGACCTGAAGACTATTGACCATTTGACTCCGAGTGATTCTACTAGCCCAGTGGGGAGTGACTGGTTGTGGAAGAAGACCCACGGTGGAGGAGCACGCTTAGTGACGTGGCAGACCCACGGTACTGATAAGAGGAGTACCTCTGTAGGCTATGTGGGGGAGTTCCTGGGTGTGGCGGCAGACCCATAGTGGGGAGCGCTTCTGTGTGACACAACAGACCCACGGTACTCGACATGAGAAGTACCTAGTAGTCCAAGGTTAGTGGGAAGCACCTTTGTGTGACGTGGCATGCCCACTGTACTCGTTTGAGCAGGAGTTCTCCTGCAGCTGAGGTTTCGATAATATGAATAAAATCCTGGTTGATCTGAGTCAGAACTTCTGTGTTTTCCTCATGATTGAGATTGATTACTTAATAACTTAGGTATATGTGTGGGAAGATACCTATGTAGGGTTATCTATTGATTTCATACATTGTGGTTTATCCTTGTTGGATTTTATGAGACCTTTAGGGTCTTGGGGTCCCTACTGAGTATCATTATACTCACCCCTACATGAGCTATGCCCACACCATGTTGTGTTGGATGCAGATGAAGGAAAGCGCTGATTGAGGCCGAGAGTATCAGGACTGGATGGTACCCAGAGGTTTACCTTACGACGAGTCGATACACAGAGGATACTGATGGACGTGGAGTGCTAAGAAGGCTATCTGTACCTACCCTTTAGGTAGGAATCTCAGAGGACAACCCACATGTTGTTTTTCCTTTCTTCAGTTGTACTTTTACTTCTAGTTCCTTTACTTTACAGTTGGGCTTGTGTTTCCGACCCCTTTTAATTTTCACCACCCATTCATTATACAGTTTACCTAGTGTTTTGTATCCACCTTTGTGCTTTTTTGTGTGTATATACCGGTTATAAAGGCAATGATTTCCCAGTTTTTGGAAATTACACCTTTGGTGCTAGTCATCAGCCCCTGGCCTATGGAAGGTGATCTTGGGGTAGTCACGACACGGGGCCCAGGGGACGGGTTGTGACAAATTGGTATCAGAGAAGTTGGTTCTATCACAAAACTTAGGACTCTGATCTATATTTTCTATGAAGCAATATTATTAAGTATTTGAGTGTGGTTTTTAGTTTAGGGAGTCCAGTGTTGGTGCGGCGGCTGACGTATCCATACACCAGGACCCTGATATCATATTTCCGACTCAGTGCACGAAAACACTAATTGCGTGTGTGTTTTCAAAAGTTTTCTTTATGTCATATCAACAAGTTCTGCTCACCAGGTATAAATTTTAAACATATCACACCTGTTTCTTTTTAGGATGCCTCCACGTATACCAACAGCTAGAGTTCCGAGAGTTGTACGCACAGATAGCCCACCGAGCGACGAGGCCTCGGTGCAAGGCCATTTTCAAGCAGAGGCACCTATGGTACCACTCCCTGTTGGGAAATCGATGCCACCAGCACTAGTAGCAGATAGTGAACGCCAGTTGTGCACATTGCACGAGTTCCAGCACTAGAGGAAACCCAGGTTCAGGGGAGAGACGGACCCACAGGTGGCTAAGGATTTGTTGGAGGATGTGGTTAGAGTTTTTCGACTGGTAGGGACACCAGCAGACCTCATGGTGAGTCTTGTTGTCAGCCTTATACAAGAAGCAGTGGGCAGATGGTGGAGCTTGATGCTCCAGGACCACGATGAGATGAAGCTTCTCTAGGAAGACCTTGAGAGCCTGTTTTGGGCATAGTTATTCCAACGACTCTTCACACAGTGTGCATACATGATCTACTTCATCTGCAGCAAGGAAGCATGATTGTAGATCATTACTCAGTGAGGTTCAAAGACATATCACACTACTCCACCGATATGGTTTGGGACAATTCTTCATGGCCCAGACCTTAAAGCATTGAATCAGGTGGGAGATCAGGGCTTCGGTGATCTCAATCAGCATCCCGGTGTAGGCAAGGGTGTTAGAAAGAGCCCCACTAGTAGAGAGTTTCCTTGATGAGCAGTCTTCAGTTGCGTGATCCACCACCAGTCAACACGTAGAGTAGTTTTCTATAGCTAGAAGCAGACATATTTTGTAGAGGTCCAAGAGGACCAGACCTACAGGTGGATGACCGCATGACTCAGGATCGATTGTGCGGGAAACCCGAAGTAGAGACAGACATGCCAGGAGTGGGCATTATTAGGCATGCAGCGGGTAGGGTCACATGGATCATGATTGCCCGCCCCGCTGTTCAGATGATCAGAAGACAGTCGAAGGAATACCTAGGAAAAGACAGAGGTTCGATCGAGGTGGTCTACAGGGAATAGGCAGACGTGGCAGAGGAGCTGGCTGTGCAGTTGGCGGCGAATGAAGATTAGAGGTGTTACCGCCAACACCACCCGGAGGTCCACCCTGACCGCAGGGAGCATGTGGATTGGGGAAATCTCAACTCCAAGAAGCTTAGTCATATGATCATGGTAGTCCGTAGATGATTCTAGATACAATGTGTATCTACTCCACCATAGCTACAATACTTATAGGCATAGGTGCTAGTCACTCTTTCATTGCCACTGCCCTTGTTCGGAGCTCAAAAATTCTGATGGAGCCGTTGATCGAACCTTACAGCTAGAGAATCCTACATATGTAGATTTGATGATTATGCACTAGCTCCGGTTGTGTGAGCTTACTCTAGGAGGTGAGAGCATCAGCTGGGATCTCCTAGTAGTGGCGTCGTGGCCTTACAACATCATCTTCTGTATAGACTAGTTATCTACTGTCCATGATCAGATTGACTGCATTAGGTACAAAGTGCGGTGTGTCCGCATGGATGAGACCAGGTTTAACTTCACCAGCGAGAAGGAAGCCTTTTCAGCACAGGATGGACTTGCTCAGAGGAGAGTATAGCCAATCACTCATCAGTTGGATTGCCCTACCCTTAGATATGTGGATGTGGAGAGTCTGACTTATCATGTAGTGGTGGAGCAGTGCACAAATATTTTCCCTGATGATGTCCCATGTTCACCTCCTCACTGATAGGTGGAATTTTACATGTACTTTTACCCATAGACAACACCGATATCTACAATAGTGTATCGGATGGCTCCTGTGGAGCTTCAAGAGCTACAGATACAGATAAAGGATTTTCAGGGGAAGGGATTCATCCAGACTAGTGGTTCTCCCTGGGAATCCCGGATTCTATTCACCAAGAAAGATAATGGGAGCTTGAGGATTTGTGTTGACTATTAGAGCCTGAACCAGATGACATTGAAGAACAAGTACCCACTCTCGAGGATTGATGACCTTTTTGATCAGTTGAAGGTAGCACGATGGTTCTTGAAAATAGACCCCAGTTCAGGCTATCACCATCTCAGAGTTCGAGATGACGATATGCAGAAGATGACCTTCAGATGCCGGTATGACCACTACGAGTTCTGGGTAATTCTATTTGGTGTAACCAAAGCTCCAGCAGTGTTCACGGGACTCATGAATAGAATATTTCATCCATGCCTAGATTGATTTGATAAAGTCTTCATCGACGACAATTTAATCTACTCGACTACTAAGGAGGAGCATGCCTATCACATGCAGGTGGTACTGGACACACTCTGAGGGAACTAGCTTTATGGTTATCTCTCGAAGTGCCGGTTTTGGATCCGAGAGGTTCTCTTTCTAGGTCATGTCATCTCTGAGGATGGAGTTACAGTGGATCCAGGGAATATTGAGGCGGTACATTCTTGGGATCCATCCCGGAGTGTGATGGAGGTACAGAGTTTCTGGGGTTGGCTAGATACTACAGCAGATTTGTGCCAGATTTCTCAAGAGGTTCAGCACCACTATCATCTTTAACGAAGAAGCGTAAACCCTTTGTTTGGTCAGAGAGAAGCTAGTAGAGCTTTCAAGATATGAGGTAGAGGTTGAATATTTCCCCCATCTTGGAAGGAGTAGGGTACGTAGTCTACTGCGACACATCAGGGATCAGACTTGGAAGTGTCCCAATGAAGGTGTGAGAAGTGATCACATATGGTTCTCATTAGCTGAGAGATCATGAGCAGAACTATGCTACCCATGATCTGGAGTTATTAGCAGTGGTCTTCACCTTGAAGATATGGTGACACTATCTGATGGGTGAGAGTTTTACCATGTACTTTTTTCAAAAGAGTCCCATGTATATCTTTTCTTAGAAGGACCTGAACCTGAGGCATCAATGTTGGCTTGAGTTCCTCCATGACTATGACTTCAAGATAGTCTATACTCCTGGTAGGGGAAACATTGTTGCAGATCAACTCAGCTAGAGATCTGGTATACAAATTCTAGATTAAGTGACAGAGCATCTTGATACTTTGCAGATATCCTTTGTGGATAGAGATGGAGCAGCTTTCCTTCAGTATCTTACAGTCACTACCCCACTTCTTCAGAGATTCAGGGAGGCGCAACATGGTGATGATGACTGCGAGACATGATGTGCTCAGATATCCAAAGGACAGGAACCTGATGGATTTTCTGAAGGTGGGGAGCACGTCATCCTCTTCAAAGGATGTACTATGGTACGAATGTCACTTCAGGAGGAAGTGTTGAGGGAGTTCCACACATCCCCTCTAGTGTTACATCTAGGAGTGGAGAAGATGTACCAAGATCTCTGACGACATCACTTGTGGCCGGGAATGAAGAAAGTAGTTGTAGAGTTTGTCTTCTGATGCATCACTTGACAGCAAGTGAAGGCGGAGCATGAGGTACCAGCAGGCTTGGTTCAGCCTTTAGAGGTTCCAGAGTGGAAGTGGGATGGGATATCCATGGACATCGTGACAGGAATTCCACGTACATCCAGAGGTCATGACTTTATTTTGGGGATCGTTGACCTACTCACCAAGTCGGCCCACTTCCAACTGATCAGAGATCAGGGTTCAGTAGAGAGCTTAGGATGCCTCTATGTGAATGATATTGTGCAGCTACATGGTGTAACTTTGTCTATTGTCTCTAATCATGATGCATGTTTCACTTCCCAACTATGGAAGGGGTTTAAGGAGGCTTTCAGGATATATCTTTGTTTCTAGCACCACCTTCCATCCTCAGATGGATGGCCAGACTAAGCGGACCATTCAGACCCTCGAAGACATGCTTCATGCTTGGGTCTTCGACTTCAGTTGTAGTTGCGAGGATCACTTGCCTTTGGTGGAGTTTGTGTAAAACAACAACTATCACTCCACCATAGGGATGACACCTTTTGAGGAATTGTACGAGCGACCTTGCAGATCACCCTTGAGCTAGACTGACCTAGGGGAGTCAACACTAGTGGGACTAGAGATGGTACGAGCTACCACAGAGAAGGTGCATATCATCCAGCAGTGGATTAAGACTACATAGAGTAAAAAGAAGTCCTATTCTGACAAAATATGGAGACATCTAGAGTTCGAGAATGGAGACCACATTTTTCTACGAGTCTCAACTTGATGAGGTTTATGGATATTTGGCTGAGGCCTCAAGTTATCTCTGAGATTCATCGGACCTTTTTAGGTCCTCATTAGAGTTGGCAGGGTGGCATACCGCTTAGATCTTCCACCCTAGTTGCACCGAGTGCATGACTTCATCCACATATCCCAACTGAGGAGATACGTACATGACCCTTCTCACATCATCGACCATGGTGAGATGGACGTCAATGTTGGTGAAACTTTTACAGAGGTTCCAGTAGAGATTGAGGATCGACAGGAGCAGGTTCTTCGTGGACTGTTGATACCTCTTGTGCGCGTTCGTTGGTAGCACGAGGACCTCTAGGAGAGCACATGGGAGCAGGAGGCTCAGATGTGTGATTATTAGCCACACTTGATCATTTAGTTTTAATTGTAGATTGCGGGGACGTAAATCCCTGAGGTGGGTAGAATGTAAAGACCTGGAATTTCCATGTAATTTTTTTAATTAAATGGGAATTTTACGAGTCTGCAAAAATTGATGGCATGTGATACTAAGGCCCAGTGTGCTCGAAATCAATTTGTGAAGTTTGGTTTGGGTACGTTCAGAAAAAGTTTGAGATGGTTTTTATAACTTTTAAAGTGGTGGTCGGAATTGAAATATGAGGACACCGTTGAACTCGCAATGACAATTTTTTCCTTAAGAAGACTTTCACCATGACGACAGTTGGTCGAGGGTGAAATTATGTTTTTGAGTTTTTTGTGGAAATAAAAAAATAAAATAAATACAAGATTTATTTTATTTTATCTATTATAACCACCCAAGTGGAGGTTATGGAGGGGCGGACCACCCGAGTTCTCAAAACCTCCCAATTTGACTTTGGGAGAGGGGACCACCTGACCCCCTATTAATGGGGGGGGAGGAAAACCTCTCAAATCCCACATTAATGTGGAGGAGCATCTTGAGATTCTTCCACATTAATTCTACAAACGCACCAATTAATTGCGCCAACACTCCCTTAATAAATTCAACAATTTTGAAACTTTGTGTCAATAATTAAATAATAGAAAACTCAACATATTATTTTGGAATAACATTTTCATTTTGGTGGAACATGGGAGAAATATTGGAAGAGGAGAGAGCCTGGGAGAAATAAAGTTCTCCAATGAAGAACTTCATCTCCCAACGAAGAAACGCTCTCCCGATGAAGAACACTCCACCGAAGAAGAATAACCTCGACTTCAACTTTCTTCCTCAGAACCTCTTTCGACATAGGACGTGTTTGTCTACAACGAAACGAGGTCCGCCTTCACGCGCCAACGTCGAAGAACAACGAACAAGCTAGGGTTTTTAATTAAGTATGATTATATTCCCATGATTCTTTCCTTCTAAAACAAAGAACGTGGATAAAATTCTAACTAGTTGATCCACAAATTTTTTTCTTTTTCGGGTTTTGTGATTAATAATTTCTGGTGGTTTTGATGTGCTTCGTTCTTGTGAGCCAAATGCTACCAACCTAAATGCAGAGGGTGCAGTCCAAACTAAAATGTCTCGACCCCCCTCCGCCATTATTATTTATGATGTTCTTTAGAATGGCGATGAGGCAATGAGACGACGATGGAGACAAAGGCAATGGCGCTGCCACCTATAGCCACCACAACCCGCACCGCCATCACGTACCCCGGCTGAACCGGCTCCACCGCCCTGGGCCGAATCGCACCGCCTGCCAGCTTCTAAACCGCCCCCGCGTTCTCCGGCCTTCTGGCCGAGCTGCCACAGGCCGGGAAGAGCCACCCTAGTCGCGTCATCCGCCAACCGAACCGGCCCCATCCACCCATGTCCCACGACGCCCTTTGGAGCCGCGCCAGATGCTAGCCTCCTGAAACCCAACCTAGCCATCCCCTCGCTCCCCTCGAGGAGCCCCAGCTGAGCCGGCCTTCCTCGACCCTCGCGACACCCTGGTCGAACCAGCCTCTCGCATCCCTCACGGTTCCATAGCCATGCCGGTCGCACCGGCCTCCTGCAACCCTCGCGACGCCTCGGTCGAACTGGCATGTGCCCTCGCGGCACCCTCCGGGCTGTGTCGCCCTCGCGTCGACATGCGGTCAGTCCGCACCCTCGTGACAAGTCCGAACCCTCGCAGCTTTCCGCGACCCCTTGCATACATCTGGTCTGGTCCGAGTGGTCCGAGACGTACCTAATGTGCAGGCCTTCCCAACGGGCCGGTTTTGTAACACCACGTGATTTTTTGAAAAAATATTATTTTTAATTTCTTTGAGGTCTTGTGTTGTATGCTACACCAAGATTATCTTGCGCTATACACAACACCGTATTATCTTGTAGTATACAAAATACTATTCTTGGTCTGTGTTACATTTAAGAGAAACCTTCCTCGAGATATTTCATTGTACGCAATACCAGGTTCTACTAAACAACAATATGCTATTAAAATATTATATAAACTAGCCATTATGAATAGTAAAACCAACCTCTCAAAATTTTATAAATTTTATCTTTCAAAATGGACTGCATTTTTGGATTCAGAATATCATAATTAGATTAGGGTTAATTTTTGGTATTTTTCTGAAAACTTTCAATTTTTGATGAATAGTGAAAAACACGAAGTTGTAGTTTAAAACCATATTTTTATTTAAATAATTATTTATTTTATTTAAATTTATTTTAGGTCAAAATAGATACAAAAAACCTATATAAGTTCAATGTAATTATTTGGTGTCATTTTATAATAATTTTAAATATATAAAAATTTTATTGAACTTTTCACCGTCTTTTAGCCACCTCCTAGGAAAATTTGCAAATTTATATAAAACTTAATTTTACCACTTTTGTGAGTGGAATTTCAAAAATCTAAGAGACACAGTTGATATCAGTAAGTAAAGTGTGGTTCAATAAGATAAAAATAATTTTTGGTGAATAGTAAATTTTTACTTTTATTTAGCACGGTTAAAAGTAAATATGGTAATTAAGGGTAAAAATGATATTATTAAAACCCTAAAACATTCCCTAATTCTATTGGATAAGTTTAATTAGACCAAAAAAAACATTAAGAATAAAATATGACCATTTACGTCCACTTGGATTAGATTAGGACATTTATTATTATATAATTCAGACAAGAGTTAAAAGAGTTAAAATCAATGTTTAATAAATAAAACATTTTTAATATAGAATTAAACACAATATAAATTTGACTATAAATATTAATTAGAAATATAAAAATATTTCCTTCATAATGGTATTTTATTTATAATTTTTAGAAATTAAATAATTTAATTTATTTATGACATAATGATGATGCAGTAATTACCTTATTAATGAAATATTAACATAATTAATATTATAAATAGCCAAATAAATGTAATTTGAGACTTTTTATGAATTACACTAATTTTATAGGTTAATATAATGGATTTGGGTTGGTTAGATGATTTTTTTTCTCAGTAATAATACTGTTATGAATTTAGAAAAAACAAAATACCAAATAGTGGCAAAATTGACATAAAATTGTTTTTAAAACAAATATTATATTATTAATTGATATAATGGTATTAAAAATCTAAGGTTCTAAAAAGGCTTATATAATAATATATATGACATTATTGAAGTAATTGGGGTTCGATTTTCATCTTATAGTATGTTTATTAACCATATAGTGTAAGAATACAAGAAGACACGGTAAAAGTTAAATTATTTAACTTAGAGTTAAATCTTAATGATAAGGTTAAAATGGTAACCTAAACTTGTCTAAAACATATTGGTTGAGAATATTGAGACCCATTCACACCCTAAACTCGAAATAAGTCACTTTGAATCCATTATAAACCAAAAATTAATATATTATAAAAAAATATTTTATGTTTTTCCTAAGGTTCCCTTCACCCCTCTTATAAAAGGGCACTCCCCATTCAATCTAATTCACATGGTCTAAGCCATCTGGATCGACAAAAATCTTCACAAATACCCTCTAAACTATCCTCCCTTCATCCTAGAGGCCTTCCATTAGTCAGAGAGTCAACCTATGGAGCCCTTTTGATCAAATCGAAAGGAAGAACGCGAAGTAGAGGTAAATGTCTCACCACATATTTCAAGTTCCATTATTCTTCCACTTCCTCCTTCTTTGTTGTTTCCATTCTAAAATAATAACTCCATTATATTCTATATACTATGATGTTATTATAAAAAATTTATAACTATATTAGTTATTTAATCCATCCTATGAATGAAAAAGTCACCACACGTGCGTACGTACGGACTACCGTCTCCACGTCGTGGTGTAGTTTGTTATTCAAACATTTCATTATTTGGATGGGTATAAAAAGAAGTATAAATTATATAAATAATAAATATATCATTATATATGATATACCATCCAATTATATATGATCAAAAGAATGATATTGTCGCTCGTGCGTATGTACAGACTACCGTATCCACGATGCAATGAGGTTCATTCTCCATGTTAAACATCGAAGAATTATTATAAAGTATATATAATAAATAATAATGAAAAATATTACATAATAAAGCTAATGTATTTATGAATATATATTTTTCATTTAATTCCATTCAATTTAATAAGGAAACGAAAACAGCGTTCATGCGTACGTACGATCTACTGTATCCATGAACGGTGTATTTCATTCCATTTATCGATCTATTATATATATTTATATTATGAATATATATTATATATAAATCATGTTTTACATTTTGGAATTATGTAATCATGATATAAGTAATCATATGAATAATTACAAATGAAAACATGTACGATAAATAAAATGATGTTATCCAAAACGATGCATTAACATGGAATTTACAAAAGAACAGGTAATATAAAGTCATAAGTGAATCATATATGATATCATAAATTTTACTATGGTTATGTTACAAGTTAATAATATGTTTAAACCCACTACACAAGTGTCTCGGACACATTCAAAAGAAATTGGACATAAGTTAAGGGATAATTTCTCAATATCATTTTTATCCGAGATTTCTTATACATAAGTATTTACTGGGGTATATTTTTCATCCATGTCAATAAAATGTTTTCCATAACGTGTTGAATATTCTTCCATGTATGTTTAAAGTCGTGTTTACCTGTTTTTGACTTTTAATTTGTGTTATGGAAGGAATCTTTCTTTTGTTTACCATACGTGGTACTTTTTTACTTTTCGTTAAAAGGATGAGGAGAATGTTTTTTTAACCTATACGGCATGAAATTTTTTTTATGGTTTCATAATGCCTTATTTCCATGAAGATTCCTATACAAGATTTCATGATTATTTTCAAAAAAATACCTTTCTTTTAAAATTGAATATAATTTTGTGAAAATAAAATGATTTTGAAGAAGAAAGGATATTTTCCTCAAGAATTCATTTCAAGTGTTTTTTCAAAACAATTTTCCATATTAGATGACATTAGTTAGTATGATAATGTTTCAAGAATAATATATCTATTATTTACATGGTTTGATTCTTCTTATGATGAAATGATATCCATTTGTTTTATATAGATTACGTTATGATGGGGTTATGTTTATGAAACCCATTTTTTTCTTTGGGTTATGATGAATGATTTATATTTATTTTGTGGCACAAGTAAGAATGATTTCATTATGAGATGGTTGGGACCTATATATACCTACAATATATTGTGTGAAGATTTATATCTCATGAGATATATATTGCTAGAATGGAAAGTTAATACAGTTCAATTAAACAGGACTGGAATGAGGAGTGAACATGATTCAGTAATGGACTCTGTCCACTATGATGGTCTTGGCAGCAATGCCTTGTCTACTATGGAAATAATAACATGTGAATAATGGTTTGCAATAATAAAATGTTTTTTACCATGCTACTTTATCATGATTAATGTTCCTTTATGATCTATGCCTTACATACTACAAATATTTATTTCACAACTCATGATTTTGATGTTTAAACTTTACGTACATGTTTTTTTATGTTCAAATGTATATTGTTTGTTTTATTTTCTCCATGCCTACCGTTACTGACCATTTGAGCTCACCCTTTATATGTTTTCTTTTCCCCGAGATATAAAGTAAGGTTTTAGGTAAGAAAACAAAAGGGGAACATATTTACGAGAGATGTTGAAGATCTTTCACCATGATTAGAAGATTATATTCGAAGTTTCCAAAGACACTAAACTATTACAGTCCTGGGATGTCTGTTTTTATTATGTATTAATTATTCCACAAAAGAAATTTTATTTCCATGTACTTCATGTTTGGGTCTCTACAGGGTCGGTCCGACTGAGTCGTACCAGACTAGGGCCCACTACGAACCTTTACTTTCTTTTGGCCATATCATTGGCACTAGATGTCTGTTTGACGAAATGTCAGTGGCCTTGATAATCTTGGAGCATGAAGGTCCCTTTTTTTATACCCTAATAGAGTTTAGGGTAGAGTTGAGATACAGTCAGGTTGGATCGTGCCCAAATCCAATCGGGCCCCCTGGACTAAAAGGCAAATAACTCATAGACCGGGCGTTCAATTGACGCGTCGTCAGTTGCATTGAGACCCCTATGACGTGGTGGACCTTTGAGATAATTCTATGTGGGACTTCATGACACTTGGAGTATCGACCAGTAGCTAGTGGAGTGGATCCTTCAAGTGATGAGTGAGCAGATTAGGGAGACCAAGTAGGTATCTGAGACCCGATGACTACTGACTGTTTGACTCAGAGTGATTCTACTAGCCCAGTGGGGAGTGACTAGTTGTGGTGGAAGACCCATGATGGAGGAGAGAGCTTGGTGACGTAGAGGACCCACAGTACTCAACAGGATGAGTATCTCTATAAGCTATGATGGGGAGCATCAGGGTGTGGCTGCAGACCCATGGCGGGGAGCGCCTCTGTGTGACACAGCAGACCCATGGTACTCAACAGGAGAAGTACCTCAGCAGTCCAAGGATAGTGGGTAGCGCCTCTGTGTGATGAGGTAGGCCAAATGTACTCGTTTAAGCAGGAGTTCTCTGGTATCCATGGTTTTGAAAATGTGAATAAAATCCTAGATGAGTTGAGTTAGTCATTTTGTGTTTTCCTCAGGATTGAGATGGATTACTTAATAACTAAGGTATATGAATGTGCATATACATAAGTATGGTTATCTATTGATTTCATACTTTTTTTATTATCCTTTTTGGATTTTGTGTGACCAAGAGGGTCTTGGGGTCCCTACTGAGTATCGTTATACTCACCCATGCATGGGCTATGCCCTCACATTGTTGTGTTAGATGCAGACGACAGACATCTCTGATTGAGGTTGAGAGTACCAGGAATGGATAGTACCCGAAGGTGGACCTTATGACGAGTCGGTACACAGAGGAGACTGAAGGACATGGAGTGATGAGGAGGATATTTATACCTAGCTTTCATGTAGGAATCCTAGAGGAGGACCCAACATCTATTTTTCCTTTCTTCAGTTGTACTTGTACTTCCAGTTCCTTGTACTTTACAGATGGGCTTGTATTTTCATCCCCTTTCATTTTTCAGCACTCTTTTGTTATACATTTTACCTAGTGTTTTGTATCCATCTATGTGCTTTGTTGTGTTCTTATACAGGTTTTAAAGGTAATGCCTTCCCATTTTTTGTGAATTACACCTTTGGTGCTAGTCACCATACCCAAGCCTATGGATGGCGGGCTTGGGGTAGTCACGACATGGGCCCCAAGGGATGGGTCAGGAAATTTAGTATAATGAATCAATCTCTATTTTCAATCATATAGTGTGGGGATAATATTTGTTGAAAAAATTATCTATAATTGTTTCCACACCATCACTTCAATATCTTCCTTACAATTAATATTAATTATCAATATATACCATTGATCATTTTATCCTCCCAAATGCTAAAAATAAAGCACGACCTTATCATGCTCAGTACATTGAAGGATGACTAATAATTTTTCAATGGATTTGATCTATTGTTATGTGATTATGGGATCAGATGACCCACTGAAAGTCAGAGGCCTTTTTCACTTAATAGTGTTAATAGAAATTTTCTCTTTCTTAGAGGGATGGGGTTTTCCCAATTATTCATTATTATATTGAGAACACGATTTTATTGAGAAATTATCATCCTAAAGTTCATGATTCTTTCCCCCATCAGGTTTCAATTATTATTTGGATAGTCATCAACATTCCCCTTACATTGGTTGTTAACTCAGTTTATCCTATTTCCATCCATTGAATAAAATATATTGGATTTTAGGGATGATAATTTATAGACTATGAAAAACATAAATTCATAACCACAAACATAATAGGGAAAACTCACGTGTGACTTATATTCCATACCCTATGAATTTCATTGTATCAATCATTGTTATTAATGATATACTTACTAAAATAATATCATATGGTAATTTTTAATTCTCTTATAAATGGTTTGTAAGGATCATGTGAATATAATATATAATATCTCATGGAAGTGGAAAACCTAGTGTTCCTTAATTTTTTTATGCACCTTCTGTTTATTGATTCTAATCCTTAATACACTCTTTTAGATGTGAACACCCATGCATACAACTATTAAAAAGCTATATCCAATAGTAGTATAAAAACAAAGATATATTTTCATGGAAGAAACATAATCTAATCTTTTAAAAAATCATGACATTTTATATTTTTAGTGTTATCTTTAATGATTTTAATATTGTTTATAGTTATAATCCCTAAAATATCTAGGCACTACTTTAATACCATATATTAAAACCCATATATTTAAAACACCAAAATTAATGATGTAATAAAAACATGTACTCATAATACAACCATATAAGGTCATTAGTCCTAGTTAATTTTTTAAATTAGGTATATGACATAGTAACCTGAATTGTGGGTACGACAACATTATTTAAATAATTCCAAACATTCCAATTGATTCCTTAAATCATCTAAAATAGAATAAGATAATATGGGGACATAAATAATAATGGTGTGAGCTAAAGATCCATGTAATGGTATAATCAATGAAAAACATTATTAATGTAATTCAGTTGAGTCAATTAGTATATCGAAGATACATAATAGATATGGAAATCTTAAAAATGAATATAGAATCAGGATATACGATAACCACATAAAATAAATATTGGGACATGGAAAAAATATAAATGACACAACCAAAAAAATAATTAAAGGCTATCCTTAAACACATCATAACATATTTATATTAGGATAACCTCTCATGCACCATACATGGTATCTCATTAGATAAAAATATTTCCCAATTCATTGGAGGGGTATAATATTATGGACCAGCCAATCACATTCATACCATGTACATGTATATGCGTGACCCATATATCATACTATAGAAGGTTATGATTCATTAATTTGAATCCTATTATTATGAAGTTCGGGTTTTATACATTAAAATTCCATATAAGTAATTTATTAGTAAATCTAGGTGATTAACATTAAGAGAAAATGGGGATGGGTATTCACTAAAAACATTATTACAATTAAAAATCATAGTACAATTTCTGATGCATAAAACAAGTATTTAATGATTCATGTAAGGTTTAAATGAGTTTGAAAAGGGTCTCTCATCATATTGTAATTATAAGGTAGGTAATATGGATGTTCGAAAATATATAAAAATATGAAAAATCCGAAATATAAAGACATATTATAAAGAATGATATTTAATATATAGGGGGATATGATTCATAAATATAAAATTTCTAACATGGTAAACATTTTATTTGACCAAAAATATTAGTAAAGTTAATTAAAATAAATTGAAATTTTTATGGTAAAAAAAGGTTACTTAGTGGTTAATCTTTAATTTAAGTGTCCAAATGACTATACACATGGAAAAATGGAATTGGTTAGCCATATTTATACCATATACTCCCATGTCTCAAAAATAGATTATTATTGGACACACATGTTATATGGGAAACCTCTAAATAGTGTTTACATTTAAATATTTACGTGAATTCCACTCATCCTCCACTATAAAAAGGCACTCACCCCCTCAATTCTTCATGCCTCTCTAGACATTTTTCTGAACCAAACCCAATTATAATAAGCCACGAAATTCAATAAATTCATCTTAGAATCCTCCCTTTTGTTAGAAATAAAACAACATTATTGTATTGAAGGAATCCAAAAGGAATTACCTAAATAATAGGTAACATTATTCAACAAGCATTGTTCATTTATTTCTTTATCCACCCAATAAATTATTCATAGACAATGATTATATAATAGAATTATAATCCTAAATATACATGGATTTTTTATTCTATTTTTATGAACTAAAATCACACACACTTCCATCAAATGGGATACACAATCATCATTCATGTGTATGATACACTACTGCCTCGCGAGCTGATGTCATTCGTTCATCGATTTCCACATTGCAAGGTCAGGATTAATGATGAAATTTATATTTTTATATGATATATATTTTATATTTATGATTTATTTATTCTTATTTAATTATTATATAACACAAAACATAATTATTTCTATTTTTGGGAAATAAAATTACTTCGTTTTTGGATGTGTGGACTACTGCCTCCTCAAAGTGATGTGATTCGTTCACACATTACATGGAATTAATTATGGATAGATTCTCTGAACATATATGATATATATGAAATAATAATTCTTATTTAAGAATATATATATATATATATATATTTATTCATATATTTCATTTAATATCATTCAATACGAGAATAAAACGGAAACAATGTTCATATGTACATATGTCCTACCATCTCTATGAACACTGTATTCCATTTAATATTTATATCATCTATATATGATTATAAATATTTATATATTGAATATATATGATATTTCTGAATTATTAACATTCATTAAATAATTAAATAATTATTTAATACAAAATTTCAAAAATAACAAGACAAAACATATACAAAAAAATAATGTTATCAATACTTGAAACACAACTTTAACTTGAATTGTTAACAAATGGGTAATTTAAAGTCATAATAAATCCGTATATGGTATGATATATAATAATATGGTTCTTTTGTAAATTTATATTGAACATAAACTTATTATAATGGAGGTGTGAATGTGTTAAAAGAAAACCCAGACTTGAGTTAATTGTTTTCTCATCTAACTTTTATTTCTGTGAGATATATGTTATATTCGCCACTTATTCTTATATCATGGTATATTTCACTGACAAATGAAATATTATATGATGTATTTAATATATATATTTATATTTAATATTTAACTTATTTTAATCTTTCATGTGGATCATAATTGAAAAGTTACTCAAGTAGTAAAGGGATTTTCAGTCTCTCTTTTATTTTTGTGAGACTGAAGCCTTATTCACCACTTGCTTAGTTTATGTGGTCTATATACAACCCATGAATGTATTGTATAGTTATTATCCTTAAATTTATGGTTACTTATATATAAATTTTATGATCCATCTTTCATGGGGTCCATGGTTCAAATTTTATGAAATCAGTAATGCAAATTTGTCTCAATTTTTTTTCATTTAGAAACATTCTATGATATGCACCCATATTCTTCTACAAGTTGTATATACTACCTTTTGACAAGTTATATAGTTAATATAATTATTTTTATGTTATTTTATTCTTCTTTTAATTTTATTATTTCATAGTAATTAAGATTCACTGTTAACAATTTGTTATAGTTTATTGCTACAATCTCATTATTTATTCGGATTTTTTTTATGATTATGGTTATGTTGATGAAATATTATAATTGATAGCTCCTAAAATCTCACAAATGTTATTCTAATATGGTTATTATTGATATCATTATATGACGGTACCATTTAAAAAATTTTATTAAGAAAATAAAACGTTATTTCTATCTTCAATAGGAAATATGTTTTATTCACATAAAACAATTTATAATAATGTTTTAAAAACTAATTTTAAATGATATTATAATATCATTTTCATGAATTTTGTTTTAATTTTAAAAATATTTTTTATAGAATTTAAAATGGTTTTCAAATCATCCATAATTAATTTTCAATGATATTATCAATGAAAAAGGATTTCAATATGATTTTAGTTATAAAAAGTGTTTTTCAAAGTGGAATGGTTTTTTTCTCAATAAATGTTATAATGTTTTTCAAGCATACTGTATAACATTTCAATGTGGTTTTCAAAGAAAATTATTTTGAATATTTTATATTATTTCAAAATAATTTTTATTTTCCTTAAGAACTATTCCTAGTGATATTTGAAAATACTTATCCATATATGATGAAATCATTTTACATAATTATCATTTACTATGGATTTAGTCCATGTATTCCATTCATAATATATTTTTAAATGGTTTAATTATTTATGGAATTATGATTATGTCACCCTTTTCTCTTCTACATTTTTTATCATGAAAGAATGTATATGAAACCCATTTCATTACATGGTTTATTCATTGGTGAAATGATTACAAAACCCATCATGTTTCCACAGGTCATTATAGGAAGAAATTTTTATGATACTTATTTCATTTCTTGGGTTAGGATGTGATGTTTATAAATCCCATCTATTATTTTATGGGTCATGATATGATGATTTTTTTTTATCTTGTGGCACATGCATGTATTATTTCAGAATGAAATGGGTGTGATATATATCTCCCTCTAATACATTGGGTAAATATTTATATCTCACTAGATATTAATTGGAAAAAATTTGACGGGTTTTATCCACAATGGGAAATTGGCATTCCCTAATCCATAATGGGAGACAGATGTTTCCTAATCCAAAATGGGAAATAGGTGTTTCCTGATCAACAATGGGAAACAGTTGTGTCCTGATCAATAATGGGGAATAGGTGCGTCCTAATTCCCAATGGGAAATAGGATTTTTCCGATACACTATGTGTATTATCATGGGAGTGATACATAACTATTATGAATTTATGAATAATCCTAATTGCAATATAGAAATGTTTTTGGTGGACCTAGTTACATGTTCATACGTTTGTGTGAGGTCTTGATTTCATGACATCAACTTTTAATGTTATAAACTGATGTGTATGCTTGAAATCTGTGAAATATGCATATAATATTCACATGTTGTTAATTTTCTTGATTATATTAGGATACATGTCTTTTGAACTGACAATAACTATTACATGAATCTTGATTATGATCTTGGATATGAATGGTTTGATATTATCATGTTATTATCAAGGTTCTATACCCTTATTCTAAATATTATTCTTACATATTTACTTTTTACACATAATGAGTTTCTGAGATCACCCCATTCATAGTTTCCATTCCCCAGGTTATGAATAAACGATTAAGTAGGAGTAATAAAGGAATAGCTCTTTTTGGGATACATTGGAGAAAATTTACAATTTTCGATGATATTGTGTTCCATGTTTCCAAAATCACTACACTATTATGGTACTCGGGAATGTATTTGTGTAATGTGTTTAATATTCATCTATAATAATGTAATATCCATGTCTGTTAAGACATGGTTACTATATGATTGTCATCTATTCATATATTCCATGAAATATAATTCATTAAATTATGATCAAACTCTACTTGGGATAGTAATAGATAGAGATTGTAATATTTCTACTAAATATCTATATATTGTAGAGACCTTATATCTCTATTATCAGTCTCGTAGGGGTGTTGTGATTTTCATTGGAATATTTTTTATTCATATATCTCTGAAGAAAGAGTTCATGTATTGTGTACATCAATATATGGTCCATGTACCCCAAGACTACCATGATGTATAATGGTTTAGGTTTTAAGTATTAGTTATCATGGAAAAGGTGGATAGTAATAGACTATGTGTTGTTATTCATTAAATGATAAATGATTAAGTAGGGGCATCAGATACATACTAGTTAATTGTACTTTTTACATCTTACAATGTTGATGTGGGATAAAATATCGATGAAAATTGTTGTTTATTTTCTATAGAATACTTATAGGATAGGTGAAAATTGGTTGATCATTACTCAACTAATTAAATCATCTCTTTTTCTTCATACAATTGACATAATAAAGGCAGAGAATATAGGGAACATATACAACCAAGATATGGTTAATATCAATAGAATTTATTTTTCTATTTTTCACATAGATCCATGATTCACATGAAATCTTTGGAAAGGTTTACAGAAGGTTATGGGTACCTAATTGAAGTTATTCATAGTAAATCAACCTTATATGTTTCAAAAGACCAATCAATCCATTTAGATTCTTGAGGATATACTTTGGGCATGTGTTTTTAGTTATTTGATGTAAAAGAACCAAACCATTGACATTATTTTACTATAATAATAGTTATTATGAATCAATTTAAATATATCCTTTTTAATCATTGTATGAGAGGCCATATATATCTCCATTGTATTCTGTGGAATTGTGATAAAACTATTTAGTTGGACTGAGACTTGTTCTTAAGATGAGAAATGGTGAGGTTGATCCAAAAGAGGATAATGATATCTCATTGTACCCATAAAGCCAACATATACATTTTTTCTTTTGATAGAACTTCTGTTAGGTGATTATATTTTTCCCCAATGTTATCCTTGGATGTGGAATCATCTATAGGGAAAGAATAATAGGTTGGAACTATGATATATTAAACTTTTTTTATTGTTGAGTTATAAGAAAATATGCAATATCAGTTGAACTTACATCATCTATTGACATTGATTCATGAAATGTTACATATTTCCTACCTAAAAAATAAAAAAACAGACCCTTCCATTGTGATTTATTGGCAGGATACTTATCTTGAGACTAATTTCATAGTGATTATGTTTCTGGTTATGAATTTGGGTCTCTAGGTTGCGGGATATGTGAAAGAATTACATTAGTCTATGTACTATAATTGTTCATACAAGATGACAATGAGTTGTGTTACTGAGAATGATTCAAGATACTCTAGTGTCCTCCTATTTCTTTATTCAAAATTCATGTTAGTATTATAGGTGTTGAAATTTTTAGGGTTGGGATAATTAATATTCCATTCATGTCAGATATTTTTTTTAACTTTGGGTCTTAGTTTATCTTATTTAAATATTTATAGGCCTTTGGGATCCAATTATTGAAAATTTGGATCTTTTAGAGAAAAAATCAAAGAACAGGCATTGTGAATGATTAGAAGTAACTGTGTGGTATGGATCTATTTTTTATAGTAGATATTTCAATGCTTTTATATTTTTTTCCATGACATGTGACATTTTGTAGATAAATGTATGCTTCAATTTTAAAATGTTAGTATCTTACACAAGGTTAGTGCATTGTTTTTCTAACCATGCGTCTTAACCGTCTGAATTGTGTGGCTTTCCTAAAAATAAAAAATCACACAGATTCCCATTGTTTTTTAAATAAAATATCTTCATAATCCCCAATTATATTAATCCATAACATAATTGATGATCTATTGGATTCTCTTGTTGATTCCATGTTGATTCCCATTTTATTTGGGTGGATCTCTTTGAGGCACCATTGATGTTCCTCCCAATTTATACTATTTCATCTATATCTTTCCTTGATCAATCTTCCACTTGATTTGTTAGAACCCATGTCAGTTATGATGGTCAGAACTAGGGTTTTGGGTTCATATTTGATGGTGATATGTTTTGATATTGACTTTTGTGTACTATATATCCATGTCTCCAACCACTAAATATGAATGAATTTATTTTACCTCAATTTCATATATTTGAATCCCTATACTATGGTTCTGTCTTATAATATATTATAATGTTGTTGTGATATCTATTTTTATTTGAATTTGATAATTGTGGGAAAACAATTTCAATGTTATTAATTGAAATCCAGTATATTCAAATGAAAATGTGTGGAAATGATAAATTTTTATAATAGTATTTCTTTAAAATTATTTTTTATATTTTGGAATTAAATTAAATTTCAAAAGCATAATTTGGAAGTTATTTGATTAATTCCACATGCACATAATGGTAAACATTAGAACAGGGTGAAGACATTGTGATATGTGTTTTTGTAGGGTCCTAGGATATATACTGTCTAGAGTTCCTTGGATGTATTGGCATTATAAACCAATTGTTGTGTCCCATATGTTCCATGTTAGTAGACATTAAATTTATTGTTGTTATTTACATTCCAACATGTTTTAGCATGCATGAATTTCATGGTTATATTCATGTATTTAAGAAAATCATTTTGTAATTTTGGGTTTTCAATGCTTGGGATATTAATTTTTTCTAAATCAAATCCAAATGGATGGTTCAAGAAAATATTACATCATATGTAATTATTTAATTTTATTATAATAGATAGATCTAATTGTTCCTGGGTCAAGGACTCTATATAAATTTATCAAGGGATCCTACTAGGAATTTTCTCACACTTTACATATTCCATTATACATAATTATCCACGGTGTTTCATAACTGTTGGGCCTAAAAATTCAGAAAAGGGAAGGTAAATACTCCAGAGAGATGGGAAAATCAAATAACTACATATTGGATTCAAATTTTGAGATGAAATTTGAGTTAATACAAAATTTCAAAGGAATATGGCCTGGCCAGGTACCGAATACCAGGAAAGGTTCACAAAAGGAATAAACCATGAACCACCAGTGCAGGGATGGCCTATGAAGAACTATCCTATGAGGCATTGGCTAGTTAATGAAGTTGTACATGGAGAATTTCCACTCGAAAACTAAAGCCGATGTGAACCATGTTTGCCGGAAAGAATATGAAAGAGGTACACCATGCACACCATCCCCATGAACGATGTAGTTATCATATGAGGAGAAGACAATGGAATCTCACACGTCCATAAATCATGGTTGACCGAGTCATATGCAGGTCTAATTTCCTCTATTTGATTGCAAAAAAGTTGTCATGTGAATTGCATATACATATTCCCAGGAACTCTACAAAAATACCACCATGGGAACTGAATGAGAGGGGAAGAAGATTAAGAGAGAGCTCTAGGATGGGATAGAAGGTAATGAAGAAAATAGAGGGTGCAATAGGAATTTATCCTGCACCTAAATCAGTTTAGGGGACTCTATACTATATCCAAAATAGTTTTCAGAATCCATCACATGATCCATGTGCAGATTGAAGTTTGTGGAAGTCCTCCTCGTGAAAAGTTTTTAGAAGAACCTATTTATCCAACAAGAAAATAAATAAAAAATATAATAAGAATGATTCACGGTCTCCTTATAGTGAATGCGTTATGTGAAAACCCCTTTAAAGAATATAGTTCATGGAAAATCTTATCTAGCCAATGGTTTATAGAATCTCCTAGGCAGAAATCCATCCATGCACCATCCTATGTAGACAAAAAATTCGTGGCTAGCTCCCATGTGGATGCTCCTACGTGGCCAACTCATATGTAGACAACCCTATATGGAAAATTGTTCTCGGCCACAGGTTCATACCTTGGGGTATGCTCCCCTGCACCCCCACTCGAGAATATTGCTAGGCTACGTTCCCTTCCCTTTAGGCCAGTCCCCTTGCTTCCGTCACTAACCCACATGAAAAACGGAGAGTCACACTGTGTGCTTTTCGGGTCAGGTCGACAGCATTTTCCATTGCGCCCCTTATACCACCGAAACATCCATCATTTAAATAAGATGATAAGATTCATTCCCCATGCACCTTCTGAATCCCCTGTCACCTACCTCCTATTCCAGGTTGACCCAAAACTCCATGGATAATCAAAACATGAATTTTTCTTAAATGACCAGACACATCCTTTCCATCCATCAAACTTTCTGTCGTTGTTGTATCCGGGTCCTCATAAACCTCCATGGCCATCAGAATAATAAGTCCAGTGTCCTACAGACACATTTTTTTGACTATGCATATCATGACCTGATGGATCTACATATATTTCCTACAAAACATCCATCAACAAAAAGAAAATTCATCCTCATGAGAGTCCTTCCTTACATATGTATGCCTCGATGGATTCCATGCCCCATATCATTTCTTCGTATCTGAGAATCCCTAGAGTCATGGTGTACACATTCCTTCCCTGCCATGTTTAAATCATGTCAAAACATCCCAACCTAATTATACTCTAGTTAATAATGCCTCCTACAATGCACAGTCCAAACACTATGGCCACAAACTGTAAGCTATCAAAATAACCACATTACATTAAACTATATGGTTTAGTCCATGAAACATGAAATTAAATTATGATGCCATAGTCCAAGATATATTACATTAAACTGTAGTATACAAGGTGATTTTGGATCTTTATAAACCTCCTCATCCATCAGAAATGGAAGGTCAGTTTCCTGAGGACACATCTTCTTGACTAAGAACATCATGCACCCATGGATCTGTATATGTTTCCCACAAAAATTTCCTGTCAACAAGAGACTAATTCATCCTCAGTATATGCCTCTTCTACCTATTTACACCTCATTGTCTCACATTCTTCATATCGTTTCTCCTGATCTGATATCCTCCCAAGTCATGGTTCACACATTCCATCCCTCTCATGTTTGAGGCACATCGGAATATCCAAACATGATTTTCCTCTAGTAAATAATAGTTTATATAAGAAGTGGTCCTTATCTTATGACCCTAAACAACAAGACCCAAAATGGTCACATCCACACAATGATAAACTATGTAGTTCTAGTCCCTACAACATGAAATTAAACTATGATTCCATCATCCAAGCTATATGACATTAAACTGTAGTATACAGGGTGATTTTGGATCTTCAAAAACATCCCCTCCCATTAAAAATGGATGGAAAGTGTCTTGCAGTCACCATTGTATGACTATTCACATCATGCCTTGGTGTCTCTATATATGTTTCTTATAAAATGATTGTCAACCATGGGAAAATTTGTCCCTAGGAGAGTCCATTACTACCTATGTATGCCTTAATGTCTTTCATGCCTCATGTGATTTCGCCACATCCAAGATCCTCCAAAATCATGGTTTGCACATTACTTCCCTCTCATGATCAAGGCATGTTGGAACATCCCAACATTATTACCTTATAGTCAATCATTTTCCAAGATATGTGACATTAAAATATAGTATACATCACATGCGTTCTAGTGAACTCCCACTGATTTACACCCCCAATATTCTGAATGCCAGGCCACATGACCTTTAATGTCATTCCACATTAAAAGGCTCATCGCTCCACACCCTCAATAACCGTCACCCCAACCTCTTCCAATTTAGGCTCACCCTTTCCCATCAGTAGGAGACGAGGCTTATGGTTTGTTGGATTTATCACATCATACTATTTCTCACACCGAGCATGACTCACGAGGGAGTAGAGGATAGAGATGATTACAACATTCACACAATTCTGTACTATGTGAACTCTGATTCTTGATCAAACCAGGCTACATTGGACACCTACCTGAATGCGATGGATCAAAAGGCTTCCATCCCATAAGGTATTAGACAATCATGTTACACTCAAATAGGCTGCTCATCTATGTAATCCACTTACAGTTATGAACTAATAGAACTCTGATTCCTGGTCAAAATAGGATATGTAGGATGCCTACTTTAAGGACCAAGCATAAAAAGGATCCCTCCCATAAGGGATCACCCAATCATGTTCCCCTCAAATGGGAAGCCTCCAAGAGTAATCCTGAACACAATTATAAACTATGAGAACTCTAATTCCTGATCAATCAAAGATATATAGGATGACTACATGATGTATTGAGGTCAATAGGGTTACCTCCCATCAGGGATCACCCAATCATATTCCCCTAAAATGGGAAGCCTCCACATGTAAGCCTGATACAATTATAAACTATGAGAACTCTGATTCCTGACCAATATAGGATATGTAGGATGCCTACATGATAGACCAAGCTCAAAAGGGTTCCCTCTTATAAGGGATCACACAATCATGGGACCCTCAAATGGGTAGCCTATACATGTTTTCCCCACACAATTCAGAACTATGAGATCATTGATTTCTGATCAAAATAGGATATGTGGGATGCCTACTTGTAGGACCAAACTCAAAAGGTTGACCTACCAGAAGGGATATCCCAACCATGTTCCCCTCAAATGGGCATCCTCAATGCATAAGCCCCAAAAAATTTTAAACTACATGAACTCTAATTCCTGATCAAACCAAGATACGTTGGATGCCTATTTGATGGACCGATCTCAAAAGGTTTCCCATTGAAAAGGTATCACTCAATAATGTTCCCCAACAAATGGGAGGCCTCCACGTGCAAGCCCCACACAATTATGAACTATCAGAACCACTGATTCAGGATCAAACTAGGATACATAAGATTACTACATGAAGACTCGAGCTCAAAAGGGTGACCTCCCATAAGAGATCACCTAATAATGTCCCACAAAAATGGAAAGCATCCATGTGTAAGCCCCACACAGTTATAAACTATGATAACTATGATTCCTGATCAAACCAGGATACGTAGGATGCCTACTTGAGTGGCCAAGCTCAAAAGGGTTACCTCCCATAAGGGATCTCCCAATCATGTCCCCCAAATGGGCACCATCCACGCATAAGCCATATCCATTCTGATCTACGTGGGTTCTGATTCGTCTCTCAATGATACACAGTAAACCTATCACATGGGTCCAAACCAAAAATCAAGTCACCTTCCACCCCCCTATATGATGATAAACACTAGGGTGAATTATTTCATGGCTTAAGTCATCATTTCCTCTATATCATTAAATCCATGTATGCCTATGACGATCCTCCAAACTAGGGGTAGCCAATGGACACAATCTTTGATAATTAACCAAGGATTCTTGAACATATGTAAATGAATTAAATTTATAAGAGTGTCCCGAAATAGGAACTAATCCTCCCCAAAATGGTGTGACGAGCTTGACTTCCCATCCTATCGACCAATGGAGCCCCTCCTTCACAATACGGAAAGGGTAAATTACCATGTCCCTGTAGGGTTAATCCAACTCCCCTTTAGTGGATAATGATGTAGAATTGGTCAAAATATATGTAATGGTGAATTTGACAGGATACCATCATTGGAAAATGTGACGGTCGATGATTCTTATTGGATCATTTCACCATCACCCAAAATGTGGCACGTCAGAGGTGAAATAAAATGTTGAACCCAACATGAATCCTTAACAAATGTGGCGGTTTTACCCCAATGATAATAGAAAATAGTATTTTACAAGTTAGACTACCTTTTCACCATGTACATGCAAAACATGACACCTCATAGTTGAAACAAATATGGTGAACCTGACGTGAAAATTTAACCAAGGTGGAGGTTCTACCTGAATGATAATAAACAAAAGGATATTGCATGTTGGACCATTTTTTTCTCCCCTGTATGTGCGAAACGCGCCACTTGTTAGGTGAAATAAAATTTTGAACCCAACATTAATCCTTAAAAAAGTGGTGGTTCTCCCCCAATGATAATATATAACAAGATGTTGCATGTCAGGCCATTTTGTTCGCCTTTGTACGCGCAAAACACGCCACCTCGGAGGTGAAACAAAAATGGTGAACCCAACATAAATCCTTAACCAAGGTGGAAGTTCTACACCTTTAATAATAGGAAAAAGTATGTTGCAAGTCAGACTATATTTTCACCCATATATGCGTGAAACACACCACCTCAGAGGAAAAAAAAATGTTGAACTCGATGTGAACCAGTAACCAAGGTGACGGTTCTACCCCAATGATAATAGAAAAAACGATATTGCAAGTCAGAACATTTTTTTCACCCATGTACATGTGAAATGCACCACCTCATATGTGAACCCAAAATGGTGAACATGATGTGAATCCATAACCAATGTGGCAGTTCTACACCAATGATAATAGGCAAAAGCAAGTTTCACGTCATACCATTTTGTTTTCCCCTGTATGTAAGAAATGTGCCACCTTAGAGGTGAAACAAAAATAGTGAACCCATTCTGATTCCTTATGAAAGGTGATAGTCTTATCCCACCCAAGCACTTTCACCCCACAACAAAAAAAAAGAGAGGGGAAGGGGGCCATGCTGAATTTTTAGGTATGAATATCATTAATAGAATGATAAATTGATGAGTTATTATGGATTTTATGTCATATATGTATGTTGCAGGTTCTTGTAGAGTATCCTTAAATCCAAATGAAATTTCAATGACCGATACAGACACACGCATCAGTAACCCCACAGGTAGCCAGGGCCCCAATGAAGAGTTGGACCCCCTCTCTTACACAACATCTTCGATGCTAGGTATCTGACACGTTGATCAAAGAGTACCACTGAAATGGTACTCTCCCCACAGTTGAGGATATGAGATAGTCCCTCCATTCTTTGAAGTCTTGTCGGCCACCTCTTAACCCGCGACCGCCACCCCAACACAAGGCCTCCCAAATGGACGTCTCAAACTGTTTTGGGATCCTGTCCCCAGAACATTACAATGAGAGGCTCCTTTATCTTAGGGAGTAAGATGACATCGATGCTACTTTATCTCAATTGCACAGGGGTCCGACTCACAGACCCCCACTAGAGAGCATCCCCGACGTCACTGAATGACCAGACCACCTCCCACTGAGGAGGACCTTATGCTGAGGGCACCTACTGACACTACCACAAAAACAGTTTTTCGCAGCGCCCCCCCTTTATCAGCGCTAACGAAAAAGCGCTGATAAAGGGGGGTCCCTTTATCAGCGCTTTTTTTTAGCACTGATAAAGGGACCCCACTTTATCAGCGCTTTTGTTAGCGCTGATAAAGGGCCCCCCTTTATCAGCGCTTGCTTAGTAGCGCTGATAAAGGGTCAACTTCAAAAAAAAAAATAAAAAATATATTAATATATAAATATAGTTATATTGTTATATAAATTTAATATATAATTTTTAAATATATTTTAGATAAGTATAAATGTACATTTACACTTATTATACTTAATATTTAAGATATTTAGTGAAAATGACTTCTTAAAAAATTAAAAAAAATATTTTTAATTAATATTCTGATAATCATTATGGAGTAATAGTCATTTAATAACAATTTGAGGACTAAAAAAACTAAAAAAATTTAAAAAAGATCCAAAATATGTTGAAAATGCAACTCAAACTTCAAACGGCCATAACTTTTGATCCGGGTGTCCGTTTGAGCTCTACCACATATCAAATCGAAGCCTGCGACGGGCTCTACGTCGCTGTGTCTCGGGGGCACCCCTGTCAAGCGTTTTTCGAAGCCAAAAGAGGCCCAGAAGGCCTCCAAAACTGAGTTTTTTATCGGGGTACCCAGATTTTTTAACATTTTGTGGATTTTCAAACTCGTTTAAGGGGGTATTGTTGGCTTTTCTTGGTGGGGACTAAATTTATTCCAAGGTATTACATTTATATTGATATTATTTATTTGAAATTTCATCCTTTTTTATAATGAACTGCTATTTATAATCAAATATATAACTATATGTACATATTTTTTATATATTCGCACCTAAAAATTAAATTTTTTAAATAAATAATTAAACATATTTACATATAAAATATATTAGCTTTATCTAAATAATAACTAATATCAATTTTATTTAAAATACCAATATATGAATATTTATATACCTATATATTAATCTAAATATATATATATATATATATATATATATATATTAATCTAAATATATATATATTAATATAACTACATATATATATATTAGTATTACTATAAATATATATATTAATATCACCATAAATATATATATTAATATCACTATATATATATTAATATAACTATATAAATATATATTCATATAACTGTATATATGTTAATATAACTATATATATGTTAATATAACTATATATTAATATAAATATATATTAATATACGAATAAATATAACTGAATATATATATATATAGATATAGATATAGATTAATACCACTATATATATATATATATTAATATTACTATATATATTATAATATAACTATATATATATATTAATATAAATATATATTACTATACGAATAAATATAACTAAATATATAAATATATATATAGAGATATCATTAATTGGAAAGAAAATCAAAATAGAGTAGTGGTAAGGGCTTAGGCGCGCAGGGGGGAGGTCTCGAGTTCAAATCCTGGTGGAGGCAGGGGTGCGCGCGCATGAGGAATATTGGAGCAAGCACTGTTAAAGGGTGGAGGGGGGTGCGTGGGGTGCGTGGGGTATTGTATAGGGGCCAAAAAGCACTGTAAAGGGGGGGGGGGGGGGGTTCATGCTCTATAAAAGCACCCCCGATTGGCAGTATTTTTTAAATTTTTTTAAATTTTTTTAAATTTTTTAAAATTTTTTAAAATTTTTTTAAATTTTTTTTAACATTTATCAGTGCTTTTTTAAAAGCGCTAATAAAAGGGTCCCTTATCAGCGCTAAAACGAGAGCGCTGATAAAGGAAGCGCTGATATAGGACCCCTTTATCAGTGCTAAAAAAAGCGCTGATAAAGGGGTACTTTTATCAGTGCTTTTTTTGAGCGCTGATAAAAGACCCCTTTTATCAGCGCTTTTTTTTAGCGCAGATAAAGGGGTCCTATATCAGCGCTTTTCGGAGTGCTGATAAAGGGGACCCCCCTTTATCTCGGCTGGCTTTATCAGCGCTTTTCTAGCACTGATAAAGGCCATTTTTAGTGCTGATAAAGGTCGTGTTTGTAGTAGTGTGATGTCTAGGAGACCTAGGCCCCTTAGGATTCCCAACAAGGGAAGATAATATAAAATCAATAACAAGATATAACCCTATTTCAAAATTATAAACTCCACCATACTAATACAACAACATTCCATAGGCAAACATAAAACTTTCCCCCCTCTACCTATGCCCACCACACAAATAGGGTGGCACAATACAAGTAGAAGCACATTCCTCAAAAGTTCTCACCACTCCCTCCATGCAGACGTAGTGGAAGAGTATAGGTAGATATAGATATATACCAATGCAAAAAAATAACATCAACCAAATAAGATGGAAACATGCTATACAAAATCCCAAATACCTGATGATGCATATCATGCCTGCAATCCAAATTGGGCAGCAAGAAAATATGAGCAGAGTCAAATTCATGCAGATGCATACAAAGCCTGTTATAAAAATATAGTGGAAAGCGAATGGATTAAAATCCCTACTCGTGAATATGGAGACCATCCACAAAATATGGTGGAAACTAGATAAGACAACCGGTGGAAGACTCGTTCCTCTCTCCCATCATAGGAGAAATGCCAGTATTTATATGCATATCATAGAGGACCGGAGCAGGCACAAACCACTACTCTAACATCCGAATGGACCTTCATACACATTCCAGCCGAAGATATATCTCAAAACCTCATGAAAATTATGGAATAACATACATCGATCACAGACCCTACCATCCAAACATTCCAACACATTATTGCATCGGTGGAAAAGACGAGAAACCAGGACCATGACCCGGTTTCCTCGAACTAAATGACTTACTCAAAAAATGGGACATTCAATCCATAGTAGTCATGAATTAATTCCCCAGTCCATGAGGGTGAATGAAAATATCCCATGATACACGGATAACTAGATCATGAGAAAACACCCATTCCAGCTGGGGGATGCTTGTCCAATGTGGCGGCTTCTCCAGGGTAGGCATATATCCCTACCAAACACAATATACTTGTCAGCGTATCCTGACCGAATCACGGGACCCAACACGATATGGACCCATATATGAAGGTCATTACGAACATCACATGGCCTCGATTACCCATATTAGATTGCTCAAAAATAAAATATACCAAAGGAAATTGGAAAATGAAGATCCCATACATGATCTTGCTCTTCTGAAAGCTAGTCTCATGACGCCCTCAAACATATACCCATAAAGTCTCAAGGCCCTATCAGTCTATTAGAAAATAATGGAAGTGGAAGTAGCAATTTGTATGGCCCTTCTTTCAATGTTTCGACCAGAAGATCTGTAGGTACCCCCAGAGCACCCATAGGGATCACTCAGTGGGCCAGAAATGATTGATCACGAGAGCCTATCTCCTTACATGCATCATGGTATCCCTCCCCTCAACATGAATATTAGACAGCAATAAGGTTATCCCCTTGATGGAATCCGCCCTGATGGTCCTCCTCATGGTATATGCTCAAAATATTCTTATCCCTACAGTCGAACATCAAATCATGATAGTGGTCCTCACCACAATGACAATCATTGAGAAGGCCCTCCCCTCAATGGAAGTTGCTGTGAAGGACCTCCCCATAGTAACGTCAAGCAAAGATAAGGTCCTCCCCTCATTTTAGTATAACCTGAAGGCCCTCCCAAGGAAGTTTGAGGGGTAAATTCTTCTGACATCCAGGTATCAAGGTATGATAGTAGTCCTCTCCATCTTAGCATTCATTGAGAAAGTCCTCCCCTCAATGAAATCAAGCATTAAGAATTTCCTCCCATCATTGTTTCCCAGCTTGAATGTCCTCCCCAGGGTATATGATGTAAAGAAATTCCCACAGTTTGACATCATGTTGCAATAGTATCCCTCTCCATTGCAGCACCAATTGAGAATGTCCTCCCCAAAACCAAAATTCATACTGATGAGAAGGCCCTTCCCTTGCGAGAAAAAAGATGAGAAAGCCCTCCTGTGTTGAGGAACTCAGAATGAAGGAGTCATACATATCACGCACAACATCTATAACATGTGATATCCTTTCTCAACCAATGGATTTCCTGGGGCCACACTCATCTACTTAGACACCCCCATGCCATTTTTATATCAATGAGGCACACACTAGCTCGGTTTCATGGAATGAAATTATTATGAAGAAGTTGATCTGGGAACATAAAGTAGGGGAGCCCCCGAAATTAAAAAAACAGGATATGTTTCTTGTGAGAAGACAAATTTATCATGATAATATACCAGTGATGTATTAGCATGTGGACACAACCCACTTCAACATACTAGGAGAGTTGTTTGGGGAATTTATTCATGACCTTAACCCCAATATATAGATGACTATTCGTCAGTTGAAAGAAAAATTCCTACCCTATGAAGAGTATGCTGACCATGTAAACATGTTATGGGATATTTTTCTTCTAATTGACCAGGAATAGATCCCATCCACATGATAGCCAAGATCAAAAAATCGAAAGAATAACCTTGAAATAGCATGAATCCATGAACTGCACAAGTTGTGTCACCTCATTGGCGAAGCGTTGATTAGAGTTCATATTCGGGTAAGGGGAGAACATGGAGCTCTGCACTTCACCCCAAATCCCATCCAGCAAACCCCATAGGAAATGACATCATTAAATGTCATAACCCAATGGTTGCAATCAAATGAATCCCTTTCATAGGAAAGATAGGATATTCAACAAAAATCGACCCTGTGTAAGTCTCAAAAGGGTTATGACTGAAGAGATCATGCTATGGGAACAGCTTCTGAGTCTGGAAACAATGAAACACCAACAAGCTTCCAACCCAAGGTAATACAACAAGAAAGCAGTGCTCATGTATTCAAAATACCATCGACTCCATAAAAGCCTAATGCCATGCTTGGATCACACCCACGTGGGAGTACGTGAAATTGAAAAGGTGGAAATAGTGGTTGCTACCACCGTGATGTAGGAACAACCCCAGTCCATAGGGATTGGCGGGTTTTTTAAATCAAAATTCCCTCGTAAGACTGACAAATCTTGGACATAGCACATCAATGGAAGAACGAGAACAACCCCAGCCCACAGGGTTGGGGGGAATTGTTACCTCAACTCCCCACACAGTGGATGTCTGTATTCTCCAATCTAAAAAGAACGATGGGAAGAGGAGTCACCCATTCCACCCATTCTCATGGGTCTCACCCTCCAAGACAAATGTTCATTATGAGGTCAGAGAAGGTCCCCCTTAAGGTCAATCCTTGCCATGAAACCGAAAGATTACCATATAATGGAAGGAAAAAATCAAACAAAGGACACATAAAATCCTTCCAACCAATCGGCACTGGGAAAACCACCCCCAACGTGGTATGCATCAGTGAACATGGTTAACACCAACCCCATAGATTTCAAAAAAAATGATATAGAGGGAGATAATGCAGGGGAATATGGTTCCTTCCTAGAGTTATCCCCCAGCCAAGACTGATGGTGTGTAATATCGGAACTATAGAACCTTCCAAAATTTGGGCGCCCTCTCAGTTAACCCGACACTACCTCCCTCGTGAAACCCCAAAAAAGAGAAGAATGAATCCAAGGTTTTCTATGACCCACCACCTCCTCCCTGTGAGAATGTGTAACTCACTCTTGTTGAATGGTTCACCATGCATGTGGATGAAATGAAAGAGATCAGGAGAATTAATGCCGAGTTGCATCGAGGGAGCTACCTTACTGGGTTTGTTCCCCCTACACAATGTTTTTAGTTATTCCTATAAGAGGTGACCTTACCACATGCAGTCATCATGATGAAATAATCCATGCTCAGAGGCCCGTCCAATACATATTTGAGAGCATCAAACTATGTAAACCCAGCCCCGTAAAGACAACAAGTCTTCCCCTCGCTGGGAAGATATCCAGAATATATTTAGGTAAACCCACAATGGATACCCCAGCTGGATATCCACACCAAATTCGAGGAGTGATGACGTGCAAAGATTTGGCCACTACCGCACCAACCCATGCTCAAGCCTGATAGGATATTCATCAAGGGATATTTAATATCATCATGTAACTAATGTAATGACTAGAATCCATGGAGGGGTGGTGCACTCAAATAAAAACAGTGTGAAAACCCTAACCTTATTATGTGAAAAATGTTCCACCACTGGAAAACTTCAGAAACCCCATGTTCCCACTATTCAATGGATCAGGGGACCCGAAACAACATTTAATGAATTACGCCTCTTATTATAACCCCGTGATGGGAACTCTAGAGTAGCAAGAAGCAATAAAACTCAGTTTCTTCATGCCAACCCTGCATTCATGGCTTTTGAATCTTATAATAGCTTGTCAGCTAACTCAATCACAGGCCGAGATGACCTACGGTGATAGTTTCTCTTCCTATTCAGTTCAACTCTGCCTATTAAGATGGTCAATGATATCATGAAATGGAAGAAGCGAGAAAACGAAAGAGTATCATACTTCATTTCTACATGGAAAGGCCTAACTTATTCCTTAAACTGGATGTTTCCCCACGATGAAATGATTTCCATGTGTATTGGAAATCTTTGGGATGAATTACAAACACCTGTCATACCATTAATATACAAAAGTGGGTTTAGATATTTCATTTCCATTTCCCAAAGGAAAGAATACTACTTATAATGGACCGATATCATGTCCAGAGTGGCCCCATCAGCCCTAGCGAAATGAAAGGGGAAATATGAGGCATCTTCTCTCACACTTAAGCCACCCCCACCACCAGGCCCAGTTGCAAGGCTCCCACTAAACCGTGCAAGACCCCCTGGATCTTGATAGCCACCCCCACCTTGGAAATATTAGCAACGAGGTGCTAAAAAAATCAGTTAGAAGAATGAAAATATAAATTATAATTGGTTTGAGATGACCAGGTCCAGAACTACTTTATAGCCACCTTGAAATTTAACTTTCTTCTACTAACATAGCCAAAGTGAATCGATAAAGTAGGTCTCAATGACCGTCCAAATTATTGTACCTATCACTGAATATTGGGAAACACTATCCTAGATTGATTTTCTTTAAAGTATATTCTAAAACAATTTGGATTTTGGGAATGTCAATTTTGGCCTGATGCAAGAACATGCGGCGTATGTTTCCTCATTATACTCAAGAGAATGAGAGGAATTGAAAATAATAGCTTGTAAGATGGAACAAAATTTTGACAATGAGATGACCCGGAAGATAGTCAACTGATTCCTTGAAATCCTATAAGATTATTTGTAACTACTAATCGTGCCCCCAATGTCCATAATACAAAATTTTTATCCTCCTCAGCCCCATAGTACTCTAGAGGTCAGAAGGGTCGAAAGCAATAGAAAGAAGATGGGAAAACACCAAAGCCGGAGTAAGTGTTGACACTTTTTCACTTCATACCAATAGACTTGGTACAATGGGAACCACCCTTCCAAATGGTACAATGGGAACTGTGTCATGACCCGTTCTCGGGACCCTTGTCGTGACTACCCCAGGCCCGCCTTCCATAGGCCAGGAGCTGGCGACTAGCACCAAAGGCGTAAATCCCAATAAAAAAGGGAAGGCATTGCCTTTATAAAATTAAACAACACAATAGAGTACAAGCGGAAGATAACACTAAGTAAAGCAATAAAGAAGTGTGCTGGAAATACAAAGGGGCCGGAAATACCAGCCCAACAGAAATGTACAGCTAAAACTGAAAGTAAAGTACAACTCAAGGACAACAGCTGAAAGGTGACAAGAAGCTCCTAGATCGTCCACCACAGATCCTACCTGAAGGGTAGGTACAGATGTCCTCCACAGCACTCCGCATCCATCCGTCTCCTCCGGGTACCGTCTCATCGTGAAATCCACCTCCGGGTACCGACTCGTCATGAGATCCTCCTCCGGGTACCGTCCAGCTCTACAAGCCTCAACCACGATCAGTGATGTCCGTCGTCTGCAACCAACACAACATAGTGTGGGCGAAGCCCGTGCAGGGGTGAGTATACGATACTCAGTAGGGACCCCGAGACCCCCGTAGGTCTCCCTGAATCCACAAAGGATAAACCACAATGAAAAGATACAATCATGAAGTAACAACCAACTCTACTTAGGTATATGCCCATACATATAACTTAGACATCAAATCCAGTTCAGATCCAACTCACGAGCTCAAGTACAACCCAGTCCACAAAGGAGAGCACAACTCAGTCCACACAAGAGAATAGAACAAATCCACATAGAAGAGCACAACTCAGTCCACACAAGAGAATACAACAAATCCACATAGGAGAGAACAACTCAGTCCATACAAGAGAACACTACAAGTCCACATAAGAGAGTACCACACAGTCCACATAGGAGAATATTACAAGTCCACTCATGAAAACACAACTCAGTCCACACAGGAGAACACTGCAAGTCCACGAAGGAGACCACAACACAATCCACACAAGAGAACACTACAAGTCCACATAGGAGAGCACAACACAGTCCACATACGAGAACTCTACAATTCCACATAGGAGAGCACAACACAGTCCACACAGGAGAACTCTACAAGTACACATAGGAGAGAACGACTCAGTCCACACAGGAGAACACTACAAGTCCACATAGGAGAGCACCACACAGTCCACAAAGGAGAACTCTACAAGTCCACATAGGAGGGCACGACTCATTCCACACAACAGAGCACTACAAGTCTACAAAGGAGAGCACAACACAGTCCACCTAGAAGAACACTACATGTCCACATAAGTGAGCATGAACCAATCCACACAGGAAATGATTATTCAATCCACACAGGATATCATGTCAAACACATCGAAGATAATGATTGAAAGTCAAGACCCACCTCACACAGGTATACTTCTTCGTAAGGTGATAGAGATGATCAGATATAGCCATTGATTCATCTAAGCTGGGACCCACGTAGGATACTAAACTAGCTAAGCTGTCAGACCCACATAGGATACAGACCAGCTACTCAGTCATATCCACGTAGGATAACAAGAATGGAGTCAAACAATGCCAGACCCACATAGGATACAAGAACAGTAGTCATTACCATAGAACCCATGGAGAATTTTAGTACAGTCTTCATCGCTGCCGAACCCACGGAGGATTTCAGTGCAGTCTTCATCGTCGTCGAACCCACAAAGGATTTTAGTATGGTCTTCATCGCTGCCGAACCCACGGAGGATTTCAGTGTAGTCTTCATCATCGTCGAACCCACGGAGGAATTTAGTATGGTCTTCATCACTGCCGAACCCACGAAGGATTTCTGTGCAGTCTTCATTGTCGTCGAACCCATAGAGGATTTCAGTACGGTCTTCATCGCTGCTGAACCCACAGAGGATTTTAGTGCAGTCTTCATTGCCATCGAACCCACGGAGGAATTCAGTACGGTCTTCATCGCTGCCGAACCCACGGAAGATTTCAGTGCAGTCATCATAGTCGCAGCCAACTATGAGGTTCCCGCACACAGTATGCTCATTTCCGGGAGTCTGATCCACGAGCCAAAGGGGCGGTCGATACATCAATTGACACGTAGTCTGGAGTTGATGTATCCCAAAGTTCCGTCTCAACAAAAGGGACTCAACGCGAAAGACAACGCTTCAATCACACACTCGGTCTGAGAGTTATTGTCTTTTTCGTTCCAGGGGTCCAGTTGGGTTTTAAGTCAAAACCAACCCTACTGCACTCCAACTGCATCCAAACCTCGATCGGAGTAAGCCAAAATGTCTGTCTCACTAATTGGAATCCAAAAACGTCGACGGCACGTCAATCGGGCGTCCGGAGCTCAAGTTATAAGCATTTCTGCTCTGAGGGCCCGGTTGGTTTCGTGTTCGAACCAACTAGGCCATACCCAAAGTTCTTCGAAACCTTGAGTGAAATATTCCAAAACGACCATCTCGATTCAAGGATCACATCGAAATTTACGGTTCGTTGATCGGAGGTCCTTAGCCCATGTTACTAGAGATTAAACCAACCTGTCCGTTTTTAGGGGGTTTTGGGCCTGGACCGACCTGGCCCAAGACCCCCTGGGTCGGCCCGAACCGGGGGGACCCGACCCGGGTTCGGGTCGGGCCCAGCTGGTGCGTCTCGGCACGGCCCACGTGGCCTGGCCCGGCGCGGCCGGTCCGGCCTGGGCAGCTAGCTGGCGCGGCAATTAAGCTGCACTCCCTTCTGTTTCTGAAACAGCTTGGCCGTTCGGGTTTGATCCACCGCCACGGCTCAGCCGCGACGGTTTTGTTCGTGAGGCGCGCTGCCGCCACCGCTTTCCGCGGACCACCAGACGCGCTCCGTTGGTTCTTTTTACTCACCGCCTTCGCAAGCGGTCCTCCCAGAACCCGACCTTCACTGTGGAGGCTCCAATTTTACTTTGTGGTCCCGTTTCTTTGTCGTCGTCGATCCACATATCAGTAATCAAACTGCAGAGGGTTGACGGTGTAACGACCCGAAATTTTGAATAAATCTTGTTTCCTAATTCTATGTGTTATTTTATTTTATTTTTATACTGAACAAAAATGTTTCATTTGTTAACATGAGTATAATTAAAATGATACCGTTGGTTTTTGACTGTTATATGACCATTGGTCAATATGACCGCTGGAAACTAAACGTTTTGATTATTGTCTCTAAATACAAGTAATCTTGGTTAATTAATATAGAAAGAAGATTCGATGGCCTCACCCAGTAGTCTTGGACCGATCGAAGCCCATCTAACAGAACTTGGGAAGGAGGTAGCACCACTGGGCATTGCTCTGGACCAACCCCAAGCCGAACTTCATCGTGTAAAGCTAGAACGGGATCGCCTTCGCGAGAAGATCAAACTGATAGAAATTACTACTCATGCGATGTTGGCCGAGCCTCTCTCAGATTCTCTCACCTTAGCACACCTTACACTTAGGTCCTATGCTGGTGTGATAAGGGGCTATGTAAGGAGACCGTAACTGCCTTGTGTAATCCTTTGTTTTAAATAAAAATTGGGATTTCTTCTTATGATGATGTTTATGAATTTTCAAATGACCGGATAAATATAGTATGCATATTTTTGATGAATTTTAGAAAAAAGCATATTTTAAAAATGTTTTTGTAAACCTTAAATAATTAAAAATGTGTAATGATTTGGAAAAAATGGTCTTCTACAATTATGTTCAGTACGAAATTTAGAGTCTAATAAGATCAACTTGATTTTTGATGAATAGTAAATTATGAATAGTTATTTTATGATTAGGATTAATAATGTGTCCAAATGGATTAGTAATCTCACTTAAAGAAAGTATTAAAATAAGCTAGGCACCTTGATTAAGTAATGTGATTCAATAAAATGGTTAAATAACGGTTTCATAAATCATTATTCAAGTATTAGTTTTTTCGGGTGAATAGTGTTTTTTAATTAAAAATTTAATTAAAAAAATTTAGAAAATTATTTTTATAAAACGGATTTCATTTTTGAACTCAGAGCACCAATATTATGCTATGGTAATTTTTGGGGTTTTTTCGGAAAAAAATGAATTTTCGGTGAATAGTGTTTTTATTTAAAAATTAAATTAAAAATATTTAGAAAATTATTTTTATAAAATGGAGTTCATATTGGTAATCAGAGAGTTGATATTCGGTTAAGGTGAAATTTTGGGATTATTCTGAGCAAGTTGAATTTTCGATGAATAGTGAAAATAAAGTTTTTAAGTTACGGGTGTTTAATGACATCATTAAATGATGTATTAAGTTTGTAATCAATATGTTCGAATTATGAATAGTGAGATAAGGTATGAGGTGTCCCAAGTGGCCAATACAATGGGCAGATACCATGGGCAAGCCCATGGTTTTTCCAAAACCACTAATGAGGTGTCCCTTGGCCATTAATGCCTTGTCCCCTCACTTTCCCTATAAATACCAAGCCATCCTCTCATCCATTAGACTCCACACTCTCCCCCAACGAAGTTCTGGTCTCATTACCTCCCAAGGAGTCCTCCCATGGTGCCCCCAAGCCCTCAAGGTCCCAACCATTGAGTTTTAAGAGTTATGTTTTAAGGTAAGGGATCCGACCTCTCTCTTTCATTTCAAGTAATCTCTTTTATGTCATTCCTTTTATGCTCCATGTTCTTATGTTGGAGGATGTTCTTTTATACTCCTCTTACTGCCATTTTCATGTTCATATAATGAGATATCCCCTCTTGCTCTCATTATTTCGTTTTATGAAGTTTTAAGTGGCGCCGTTAGGCTGCCGAAATTTTTGTAACGGATTGTTTCTCTCTTCTCATTTTTGAAGATCTATTTTCATGTAAAGTATTTGAAGATCCTTTTTATTATGTTGGGGTATGATCTATAAATTTATCATACTGATATTTTATGATCATATGATGAGAGAACCCATTTGATCGCTTCAATTCAGTATTTTTATGTTTTAAGTGGCGCCGTTAGGCTGCCGAATTTTTAAGTGGTTCTTCACCCTTCTCGTTTTGAAGTTCTACTTTCATGTCAATTATTTCAAGTTCTTTTTTGTTATGTTGGGGTATGATCTATATATCTATAATACTGGAATCTTATTTTCATATGATGAGAGACCCCATTTGATCTCTCCAATTCAGTATTTTGAAGTTTTTAGTGGCGCCGTTAGGCTGCCGAATTTTTAAGTGGTTCTTCACCCTTCTCATTTTGAAGTTCTACTTTCATGTCAATTCTTTCAAGTTCCTTTTTGTTATGTTGGGTTATTATCTCTATATCTATGATACTGGACTCTTATGTTCATATGATGAGAGACCCCATTTGATCTCTTCAATTCAGTATTTTGACGTTTTAAGTGGCGCCGTTAGGCTGCCGAATTTTTAAGTGGTTCTTCACCCTTCTCATTTTGAAGTTCTACTTTCATGTCAATTCTTTCAAGTTCTTTTTTGTTATGATGGGGAATTATCTCTAAATCTATCATACTGAACTCTTATGTTCACATGATGAGATACCCTATTTGATCTTTTCAAATCATTTTTTTGAAGATTAAGTAACACCGTTAGGCTGCCGAACTTTCATAAGAGAAATCTAATTTTTGTCTTCCTTCCATGTTTTTCATTTCAAATGGTATGTACTTGAAATTTCATTACCATGATCATGTATCCTTCTTATTCTGTCCATCTAATATTTTATGGGTCATTTATGAATGTTTGACCCATTTTACCTCGCTTTTTAATGTCTTCTAAAACCTCGTAACATAGCCGTTATGCTGCAGAATTTCCGTCTCAAAATGTCTCTCTCTTTTTCTAAAGTTCTTTTATATTATTAAGTGAATACTCAAAGATATTTCTTCTAAAGGGGTATTAACGTATATACCAAAATTTTCTATTTTAAATTCTGGGATTTACATACATGAGACCCACCTTCCTTTTCTGTGGGGTTTAAAGTGACGTAAAGATCATGTCTTTAAAGCAGTTTTTGAAACGTTATGATTATGAAATGAAACCCATTTATTTTATGATATATGGGTTATTTATTAAATGTTTGATGATGATATATGTGGCTCACATGATAATAAAGGCAAATTTAAGGGTGCGCCCTGAAAGCGCTCCAATGCATTGGGTAATGATGTAACCACTAGAGATTACAATTTTCACGATACCTTGGTGAATAACCTTGGTAATTTTCAAATGACACCTTGGGGATGGACCATGGTGATATGTTCATGATTGTCTATGTTAAATGATGTAGCCACATTTTCAAGTTATGAAAAATGTTATTTTTATTATGATATGCCTCCTTATTTCATTCTCATGCCTTAAAGTTCTTTTTCATGACCTTATTGAAGTATCTCAAGTTCACATGTAAAATGTTTCTCTTGTTTTCCTTACTGGGCTTTTTGCTCACCCTTTCTTTTGATGCATGTCACTAGGTTATGAGATGCAGTAATGAACCTAGGATGAACTTAAGGAGAAGCCTTTCAAGTGTTTAAGAAAAATGTTTTATGTTGTTTTCATGTATTATGTTCCTGGTTTCCAAGATACTAGACCTTAAATATCCTCAGTTTTGGGTAATGAAATGAAAGTTTATGTTATAAAAAGGTGGGATGCTATAGTTGGTATAAAAGGATGGTTTAGTTATTTGTGGAAATTAGGATATGAAAACTCTAGGAAGAACCCTATAGAAAAGTTTAAATATAGGAAATCTTCCTGGTATTTTGGTGAGTATTGAGTAAGGGGTTGCCAAGCAAATACATCCCTGTCTGGATATGAGCTGGTAGAGGTGGCTTTGGCACAGATATACATAGGGGTAAAACCCAAAAACACCGCTTTGAGCTAGACTCGAATGGGAACTGGTACACGACAACAGGACTTGCTGCACTCTTGGTTACAACACTCCCGGGGGATATGCTTTGGTAAATTAATAAGCTTAGTATGAACCACTATTAAAGGAACAAAGATAAAATTAAATAAAGGTTCATATAAGAATATATGATCACGGATAACCTAGATGGGAACCTAGGGGATCACAAGTTAGGGTATACTTTTCTTCTACAAGTTATCCTTATATGATTTAAGTTTCTTTTCATGATTATTGGCTAAGTATTTAAGCCCCTAATTATAGATTCTTTTCTTAATTAATGGCGGGAAATGGAAGAACATGTCCCAACAACCAATTTGATAGGAAATGCTACGATTGCCGTATTAATACGACAGAGATGATTAGGGGATGAAAAGATGATTATTATTTTGGAAGACGTTCACTATTTTGAGGACCCTATATGATCAAGTTAAATAAATTACTGAGGTATTTTCATTGAGGAGTAAGGTTGACTTATATTTTGAAAAATCAATGAATTCAAGGAGGACTTATAGTAATTTAGGTTACTTATGGAAATGATTAACCTATCATGGGTAAAATATGTTTAGGTTAGCTACTTTTGTTATAAGATGTTATTTGTGGTTGATGTTGTTTGGAGATGAACAATGATGTTTATTTTGGAAGACTATGTTATCAAATCCCTCTTGTATTTGGGTTTTAATATTAGTTTGGTTTATTTTGAGGAATTTTAAGGACCGTTATTTAAGGGATGGTCTATGATGAACTTCGGGTAGTACCATGGAACTTTGAAGATTTAAAAATAGTTTCCCTTCCTATGGGATTCTTTCTTTTTGAAGAGTTGTTTTACCTTACCCTTTCTGTTTTTGGGATAATGTTTAAAGATAGAAGAAATAGATAGTTAATCTTTTGTGGATTATGTGATTCTCTAGAAGATGATTCTTGTGTTATGATGAGACCAAGTAGTTTTGAATGCTCATCATTTGGAGAAAAGATTAGTTTTGGTAGAAACTTATTAAAGGATGAAACTATACATGAAGGTAGGTATATTTTCTTATGTTTTTGTTCTATGTAGTAAATGAATTCTTCAAAATTATGAAAAGGAATGTAAAAAAAAATGCTGTTGGTTTACGTTTCCTACTAGGTAATCAATGACCTTTTACACACATCATAAGTTTGGGATTTTCTCATGGTTACCTTTCTCCTAATCATGTTCTCTATCACTCTCCCTCAGAACTTGACCTTTGTTTTTCTTCCATGTCCATGTTTTTCTACATGGAATCCTAGTGTGGGCTAACTCGGGTGACCTTCGTACTTCCCTTTCTTTCTTTTAAAGTAATAGTTTTACTGACTCCTTTTAAGATGTGGGACTTTCAATGAAATTTCAAAACCTAATTTTAAAAAAATTGCGAGGACGCAATTTCTTAAGGGGGGAAGATTGTAACGACCCGAAATTTTGAATAAATCTTGTTTCCTAATTCTATGTGTTATTTTATTTTATTTTTATACTCAACAAAAATGTTTCATTTGATAACATGAGTATAATTAAAATGATACCGTTGGTTTTTGACTGTTATATGACCATTGGTCAATATGACCGCTCGAAACTAAACGTTTTGATTATTGTCTCTACATACAAGTAATCTTGGTTAATTAATATAGAAAGAAGATTCGATGGCTTCACCCAGTAGTCTTGGACCGATCGAAGCCCATCTAACAGAACTTGGGAAGGAGGTAGCACCACTGGGCTTTGCTCTGGACCAAACCCAAGCCGAACTTCATCATGTAAAGCAAGAACGGGATCGCCTTCGCGAGAAGTTCAAACTGATAGAAATTACTACTCGTGTGATGTTGGCCGAGCCTCCCTCAGATTCTCTCACCTTAGCACACCTTACACTTAGGTCCTATGCTGGTGTGATAAGGGGCTATGTAAGGAGACTGTAACTGCCTTGTGTAATCCTTTGTTTTAAATAAAAATTGGGATTTCTTCTTATAATGAAGTTTATGAATTTTCAAATGACTGGATAAATATAGTATGCATATTTTTGATGAATTTTAGAAAAAAGTATATTTTAAAAATGTTTTTGTAAACCATAAATAATTAAAAATGTGTAATGATTTGGAAAAAATGGTCTTCTACAATTATGTTCAGTATGAAATTTAGAGTCTAATAAGATCAACTTGATTTTTGATGAATAATAAATTATGAATAGTGATTTTATGATTAGGATTAATAATGTGTCCAAATGGATTAGTAATCTCACTTAAAGAAAGTATTAAAATAAGCTAGGCACCTTGATTAAGTAATGTGATTCAATAAAATGGTCAAATAACAGTTTCATAAATCATTATTCAGGTATTAGTTTTTTCGGAGGAATAGTGTTTTTTAATTAAAAATTTGATTAAAAATATTTAGAAAATTATTTTTATAAAATGGATTTCATTTTTGAGCTCAGAGCACCGATATTATGCTATGGTAATTTTTGGGGTTTTTTCTGAAAAAAATGAATTTTCGGTGAATAGTGTTTTTATTTAAAAATTAAATTAAAAATATTTAGAAAATTATTTTTATAAAATGGGGTTCATATTGGTAATCAGAGCGTTGATATTTGGTTAAGGTGAAATTTTGGGATTATTCTGAGAAAGTTAAATTTTCGATGAATAGTGAAAATACAGTTTTTAAGTTACGGGTGTTTAATGACATCATTAAATGATGTATTAAGTTTGTAATCAATAAGTTAGAATTATGAATAGTGAGATAAGGAATGAGGTGTCCCAAGTGGCCAATACCATGGGCAAATACCATGGGCAAGCCCATGGTTTTTCCAAAACCACTAATTAGGTGTCCCATGGCCATTAATGCCTTGTCCCCTCACTTTCCCTATAAATACCAAGCCATCCTCTCATCCATTCGACTCCTTACTCTCCCACAATGAAGTTAGGGTCTCATTACCTCCCAAGGAGTCCTCCCATGGTGCCCCCAAGCCCTCAAGGTCCCAACCTCTGAGTTTTAAGAGCTATGTTTTAAGGTAAGGGATCCGACCTCTCTCTTTCATTTCAAGTAATCTCTTTTATGTCATTCCTTTTATGCACCATGTTCATATGTTGGAGGATGTTCTTTTATACTCCACTTACTGCCCTTTTCATGTTCATATAATGAGAGATCCCCTCTTGCTCTCATTATTTACTTTTATGAAGTTTTAAGTGGCGCCGTTAGGCTGCCGAAATTTTTGTAATGGATTCTTTCTCCCTTCTCATTTTTCACGATCTATTTTCATGTAAAGTATTTGAAGTTACTTTTTATTATGTTGGGGTATGATCTATAAATTTATCATACTGATATTTTATGATCATATGATGAGAGACCCTATTTTATCACTTCAATTCAGTATTTTTAAGTTTTAAGTGGCGCCGTTAGACTGCCGAATTTTTAAGTGGTTTTTCACCCTTCTCGTTTTGAAGTTCTACTTTCATGTCAATTATTTCAAGTTCTTTTTTGTTATGTGGGGGTATGATCTCTATATATATCATACTGGACTCTTATGATCATATGATGAGAGACCCCATTTGATCTCTTCAATTCAATATTTTTATGTTTTAAGTGGCGCCGTTAGGCTGCCGAATTTTTAAGTGGTTCTTCACCTTTATCATTTTGAAGTTCTACTTTCATGTCAATTATTTCAAGTTCCTTTTTGTTATGTTGGGGTATGATCTCTATATCTATCATACTGACTCTTATTTTCATATGATGATAGACCCCATTTGATCTCTTCAATTCAGTATTTTGAAGTTTTAAGTGGCGCCGTTAGGCTGCCGAATTTTTAAGTGGTTCTTCACCCTTCCCATTTTGAAGTTCTACTTTCATGTCAATTCTTTAAAGTTCCTTTTTTTATGATGGGGAATTATCTATAAATATATCATACTGAACTCTTATGTTCACATTATTAGAGACCCTATTTGATCTTTTCAAATCATTTTTTTTGAAGTTTAAGTAACGCCGTTAGGCTGCCGAACTTTCATAAGAGAAATCTAATTTTTGTCTTCCTTCCATGTTTTTTTATTTCAAATGGTATGTCCTTGAAATTTCATTACCATGATCATGGATCCTTCTTATTCTGTCCATCTACTATTTTATGGGTCATTTATGAATGTTTGACCCATTTTACCTCGCTTTTCAATGTCTTCTAAAACCTCGTAACATAGCCGTTATGCTGCAGAATTTCCGTCTCAAAATGTCTCTCTCTTTTTCTAAAGATCTTTTATATTATTAAGTGAATACTCAAATATCTTTCTTCTAAAGAGGTATTCACGTATATACCAAAATGTTCTATTTTAAATTATTGGATTTACATACATGAGTCCCACCTTCCTTTTCGGTGGGGTTTAAAGTGACGTAAAGATCATGTCTTTAAAGCAGTTTTTAAAACGTTATGATTATGAAATGAAACCCATTTATTTTATGCTATATGGGTTATTTATGAAATGTTTGATGATGATATATTTGGCTCACATGATAATAAAGGCAAATTTAAGGGTGCTCCCTGATAGCGCTCCAATGCATTGGGTAATGATGTAACCACTAGAGATTACAATTTTCACGATACCTTGGTGAATAACCTTGGTAATTATCAAATGACACCTTGGGGATGGACCTTGGTGATATGTTCATGATTGTATATGTTAAATGATGTAGCCACATTTTCAAGTTATGAAAAATGTTATTTTTATTATGATATGCCTCCTTATTTCATTCTCATGTCTTAAAGTTCTTTTTCATGACCTTATTGAAGTATCTCAAGTTCACATGTAAAATGTTTCTCTTGTTTTCCTTACTGGGATTTTTGCTCACCCTTTCTTTTGATGTATGTCCCCAGGTTATGAGATGCAGTAATGAACCTAGGATGAACTTAAGGAGAAGCCTTTCAAGTGTTTAAGAAGAATGTTTTATGTTGTTTTCATGTATTATGTTCCTGGTTTCCAAGACACTAGACCTTAAATATCCTCAGTTTTGTGTAATGAAATGAATGTTTCTGTTATAAAAAGGTGGGATGCTATAGACGGGCCGTGTTTGTTCGGCCCGCGCCCTCTGCGTTGGGTGTTATCAAATGACAAACATTTAATCACATGCTTTTAATCATCGACATGGATATAATTTATTCAGGTATAAATTATATGAATACCCTGCAATTAAATACCCACAAACGAGGGTATAATTCACATAAACTTTATATATGAAAACCCCCTACCACAATAACGAGTTGATGATCGAAGAGCGTCACGGAAATGGCGTCGCGAGGTAAAGCTCCATATGCGCTTGACGGAGATCGTCCGAGGTGGAGTGGCATCTCACACTAGCTTCGTAGAGGAGAAGAAAGGCACGACGATCACTCCTTGCGGTGACGGCGTTCTTCGTCGGGGTCTTTACGTTCTTCACGTTCTCCAACGAAGAAGATGAAGATTCCTCTAGATTTTGAGTATTCTCTCCCAATCCTTAACACCACAAAACTAACCCAAAAATAAAATAATCTCAACTTATTTTATTACGTCATGCCAAGTGTTTAAAATATAAAAAGTCAATTCAATTAATTGAATTAAGGAGTTGGCTTAATTAAAAGAGAGGAGAGGTAAAGTCAAAACATTAATTACAAGGAAGATATTAAGAGGAGTTTAAAGGGGTTATGGGGAATGTGAAAAGGTGAGGGCTCGTGTGGGCCGCACCTCTCCTTTATTCTCCCAAGGGATGTTAGCAACCCAACTTCAACACAAAGGATAAAACTACTTTGAAGAAAAAATAAAATTGGAATACAATTTTATTTTACTCTTCAATTAAACCTCAAATTTTAAACAACTCCTCCCAAGAAAACACACCTTCAGAAAAGGTTTTCTTAAGTAATTGTCGGCACTGCGGTTCCATCGGTGCCTCATATTTCAATTCCGTGCACCGCTTCAAAAGATAGAAAAACCTACTCGTTCGTTCATTGAACGTACCCGAGCTAAACTTAGGAAATTAATTCCGGGCACACCGGTCCTCGGAATCAGGTGCTGTCAGAAGCCGCAGTCTCGTAAAATTCCAAATAAATTATGAAAAAAAATTCCTTTAAATTATCGGGTCTTTACATTACTCCCACCATAGGGATTTACTTACCCATAAAGCTACAACACAAACTAGGGAAACAAAAGTGGTACTAAGCACGCAACTGAGCCTTCCACTCCCAAGTGCTCTCCAAGAGGTTCCCGTGGTTCCAGTGTAAGCGCACCTGAGGAATAGACCATCCACGTAGGAACTGCTACTGTCAATCCTCATTCTCCACTAGAACCTCTGTGAATGTCACCCCGTCATCGACGTCCAACTCGCTGCGGTAGATCATGTGTAAAGGGTCATGCACGTATCTCCTTAGCTGAGATACGTGGATAACATCGTGCACCCGGTGCAACTGAGGTGGAAATGTGAAGCGGTAAACCACCTCTCCTGCCCTTCTGGGGACCTAGAAAGTTCCGTTGAACCTGAATGATAACTCACCGCCTCGGATATATCTCCATAAACCTCGTCGAGGTGAGACCCATATATGAACGTGGTCGCCATCCTCGAACTCTAGAGGCCTTCATTTCAAGTTTAGAACTGAAACTAAAAACTCGTACAGCCACAAGGGTATGGTTGGCCAACCCATGAGTGATCGGCTACACCCTCCTAAGCATGAGTTAAACCTGTGCTGCCTAGGGTTTTCTTTTTTCCGAGCAAGAAAAATCCATGCTGACGTTTTCCTAATACCGTCAATTTGTGTACGAACTGTGATTGCCCAGTCCATACTCAAACTAAAGTCGTAAGGCCTCGATTCTTCCACCAAGAGGTTCCAACCGAAACTGTCGCCTCAAGGGTCAGATCACACCGTCGGCGTAAGTGTGACTACCGAGTCTCCTCCCAATGGTATCTCTAGACGCGAGGGTCATGTCAACGAATTAACCGGAAACTCTAGGTCTAGGAGAAGATTCATGGAAGGAAGGGATGATTCGTATCGATGTTTGTTGCTATGCTATAGGGTAGAAGACATAGTCCATATCTTGAATCATCCTTAGAGCCCTTTCGGTCTCACTTCTTGGCCGCATGCAGCTACTCTTTCCCCTGCCCTCCAGCTCCCTAAGCCTAGCGGGGATTACAAAGGCGGGTGGTTGCAACATGTCAAAATGTCCACCACCCCATGCTGCTCTCCTAGCTCCACTTCCACGTCTGATTCCCTACAGATTCATCTATCCTTTTCACTTCATCTACTTGAAGTATTTTATACGTCCAAGTCTCCGAGACTAGCGCCAGTTTCCGGATTTCCCAATGCTAACCTTAATGAGATGCATCAACTCAGCCAAATAATTATCAACCACAAAGGTTCTCTATAGCACCCTAGTATAAGTAGGAATGCATAGAGAAAGATGTGCTGGCTTGGATGTCCTTTAGACACACCTCACTCAGAAGTCCGAGCCCTGAAGCACCGATCGCATCGTAGTCATTGAGTACCAGGAATGGTTTGGTATGACCTGATGAATTCTCAGCTACCGACACGTCATCCTGCCGATGCTCCATAAGCACTAGGAAACTCTCAGCCACCTCCTCAAGCCATTCCTCAGCCACCTGTGAGTCAGGCTTTCCTTATAACATGCAAGATATCTGGTGCTGAAACATGTAAGGCACTAAGCCAACAAGTCTTCTCTACCGGTACCGCCGGTAGTGTCCGCTGACCAAAAAGTAGTGATGTAGCTAACACACTAGCCGAAGGTACTATCTCAGACATCAGTCCACATACCAAAGCCTCATCACTATACGGATCATCCTCATGGTCCATCACTGGAAAACACTAGTAGCCAAGTCCACTATCCGCTTTACAAGTGTCTAAACTAGGCATATAACTCTAGAATTTGCCTCCATCAAGTCCTCTATTACCTGGGAACTATCTCAACTCAAAACCTCAGAGGCCTATGCTACCCAATAGGTGGTGGTGCTGCTAGTATACCACCCAATGGTTTCAACATAGAAAGAGGGGCCCACACCGGAACCTTGTCTCTCAGTGGGCCGTCATCGTGTACCTTTTTCAAGAACCCCAGTTGGTTGTCTTCATAGCAGCACCCTGATAAGGAATAGGTGAACCATGGTCAAAGATTTATACCTGGTTAGCTAACAGAAATTAATCACAAAGAAAACTTTTGAAACACACAAGCAATCAATGTTTTCGTGCACTGAGTCGGAAATCAGAAGTCAGGGTCCTGGTGTACGGATATGTCAGCTGCCGCACCAACACTGGACTCCCTAGACTGATAACCACACTCAATACTCTTAACACTATTACTTCACATAGAAGAAAGATCAGAGTCCTAAGATCTGCGGTAGAACCAAAATCCTCTGATACCAATTTTTCACAACCCGTTCTCGGGACCTACGTCGTGACTACCCCAAGCCCACCTTCCATAGGCCAGGGGCTGGCGACTAGCACCAAAGGCATAAATCCAAATAAAAAATGGAAGGCATTGCCTTTATAAAAGTAAACAACACAATAGTGTACAAGCGGAAACTAACACTAAGTAAAGCAGTAAACAAGTGTGCTGGAAATATAAAGGGGCAGAAAATACAAGCCCAACAGAAAGGTACAGCTACCACTGAAAGTAAAGTATAACTCAAGGACAACAGCTGAAAGGTGACAAGAAGCTCCTGGATCATCCACCATGGATCCTACTTGAACGGTAGGTACAGATGTCCTCCACCACACTCTGCATCCATCTGTCTCCTCAGGGTACCGTCTCATCGTGAAATCCACCTCCAGGCACCGACTCATCGTGAGATCCTCCTCCGGGTACCGTCCAGCTCTACAAGCCTCAACCACGATCAGTGATGTCCGTCGTCTGCAACCAACACAACGAAGTGCGGGCGAAGCCCGTGCAGGGGTGAGTATACGATACTCAGTAGGGACCCCGAGACCCCCGTAGGTCTCCCTGAATCCACAAAGGATAAACCACAATGAAAACATACAGTCACGAAGTAACAACCAACTCTACTTAGGTATATGCCCATACATATACCTAAGTCATCAAATCCAGTTCAGCTCCAACTCATGAGCTCAAGTACAACCTAGTCCACACATGAGAATACAACTCAGTCCACACAAGAGAACACAAAAAATCCATATAGGAGAGCACAACTCAGTCCACATAGGAGAACACTACAAGTCCACATAGGAGAGCACCACACAGTCCACATAGGAGTATAATACAAGTCCACTCAGGAAAACACAACTCAGTCCATACAGGAGAGCACTGCAAGTCCACGAAGGAGAGCACGACACAATCCACACAGGAGAACTCTACAAGTCCACATAGGAGAACACAACACATTCCACACAGGAGAACTCTACAAGTCCTCGTATGAGAGCACAACACAGTCCACATAAGAGAACTCTACAAGTCCACATAGGAAAGCACGACTCAGTCCACACCGGAGAACACTACAAGTCCACATATGATAGCACCACACAGTCCACACTGGAGAACTCTACAAGTCCACATAGGAGAGCACGACTCAGTCCACACAGGAGAACACTACAAGTCCACTAAGGAGAGCACCGCACAATCCAAACAGGAGAACACTACAAGTCCACATAGGAAAGCATGACCGAATCCACATAGGAAAGCATAATCCAATCCACATAGGATATCAAGTCAAACACATCTAAGATAATGATTGAAAGTGAATACTTAGCTCACACAGGTATACTTCTTCGTAAGGTGATAGAGATGATCAGATATATCCACTGATTCATCTAAGCTTAGACCCACGTAGGATACTAAACCAGCTAAGCTGTCGGACCCACATAGGATACAGGCCAGCTACTCTACCAGACCCATATAGGATAACAAGAACAGAGTCAAACCCTGCCAGACCCACGTAGGATACAAGAACGGTAGTCATTTTCGTCGAACCCACAGAGGATTTCAGTACAGTCTTCATTGCTGCCGAAACCATGGAGGATTTTAGTGCAGTCTTCATTGTCGTCGAAACCACGGAGGATTTAAGTATAGTCTTCATCGCTGCCGAACCCACGGATGATTTCAGTGCAGTCTTCGTTGTCTTCGAACCCACAGAGGATTTCAGTACGTTATTCATCACTGCCGAACCCACGGAGGATTTCAGTGCAGTCTTCAATGCCGTCGAACCCACGGTGGATTTCAGAACGGTCTTCATCACTGCCGAACCCACGGAGGATTTCAGTGCAGTCTTCATAGTCACAGCCAGCTCTAGGGTTCCCGTATACAATATGCTTGTTTCTGGGAGGGTCTGCTCCATGAGCCAACGGGGGGGGGGGGGGGGGGGTCGATACATCAACTAACACATAGTGCGGAGTTGATGTATCCCAAAGTTTTGTCTCAACAAAAGGAACTCAACGCGACAGACGACGCGTCAATCGGACGCCCGGTCTGAGAGTTATTGGCTTTTTCGTTCCAGGGGACCTGTTAGTTTTTTAGTCAAAACCAACCCAACCACACTCCAACTACATCCAAACCTCGATCAGAGTAATCCAAAAGGTCTGTCTCACTATGAGGAATCCAACAATGTCGACGAAACGTCAATCAGACATCCGGAGCTCAAGTTATAAGCGTTTCTACTCCGAGGGCCCGATTGGTTTTGTGTTCGGACCAACCCGGATGTACCCAAAGTTCCCTGAAAACTTGAGTGTAATATACCGAAATGACCGTGTCGATCCAAGATCACATCAAAATTGACGGTGCATCGATCGGAGGTCCGTAGCCCAAGTTACGGGCGTTTGAAACAGCCTGTCCATTTTTAGGGGGTTTTGGGCCCGGACCGACCTGGCCCAAGACCCCCTCGGTCCGCCACATTACATAGGATTTTAGTGCAGTCTTCATCGACATCGAACCCACGGAGGATTTCAGTGCGGTTTTCATCGCTGCCGAACCCACAGAGGATTTCAGTGCAGTCTTCATTGCCATCGAACCCACGGAGGATTTCAGTACAGTCTTCATTACTGCCGTATCCACGGGGGATTTCAGTGCATTCTTCATTTCCGTCGAACCCATATAGGATTTTAGTATGGTCTTCATCGTTATGGAACCCACAGAGGATTTTAGTGCAGTCTTCATAGTCGCAGCCAGCTCTAGTGTTCCCACACACAATATGCTTGTTTCCAGGAAGGTCTGCTCCACGAGCCAAAGGAGGGGTCGATACATCAACTGACACGTAGTCCGGAGTTGATGTATCACAATATTCTGTCTCAGCAAAAGGAACTCAACGCGACAGATGGCGCGTCCATCATACGCCCGGTCTGAGAGTTATTGGCTTTTTCGTTCTTGGGGCCCGGTTGGTTTTTAAGTCAAAACCAACCGACCGCACTCCAACTGCATCCAAACCTCAAGCGGATTAAGAACAAAGGTCTTGCTTACTAAGAGGAATCCAACAAAGTCGACGACACGTCAATCGGACGTCCGGAGCTCAAGTTATAAGTGTTTCCGCTCCAAGGGCCCGGTTGGTTTCGTGTTCGAACCAACCCGGTCATACCCAATGTTCTCCAAAACCTTGAGTGTAAAATACCAAAACGACCGTCTCGATCCAAGGAGCACATCGCAATTGATGGTGCGTCAATAAGAGGTTTGTATCCCATGCTACGGGCGTTTGAACCAACCTTCCCATTTTTAGGGGGTTTTGGACCCAGACCGACCCGGCCCAAGACCCCCTGGGTCGGCCCAAACCGGGTCGCCCCCGACCCGGGTCCGGGTGCAGCCCACCAGGGCGCGGCCCGGCCCAGCCGGTGGGGCCCGGCCCAACACGCATGGCCCGGCCCGGTGCGGCCGGTCCGGCCTGGGCGGCCAGTTGGCGCGACAATTAAGCTGCGCCCCCTTCTATTTCAGGAATGGCTTGGCCGTTTCAGTTTGGTCCACGGCCGTGGCTCAGCCGCGGCAGTTTTGTTTCGGCGGCGCGCCGCCGTCACTTTCCGCGGACCACCGGACACGCTCTGGTGGTCCTTTTTTCTTGCCGCCTTCGCCGGTGGTCATCCCGGGACCCGAACTTCACTGCGGAGGCTTCAAATAGACTTTGCGGTCCCGTTTCTTTGTCATCGTCAATCCGCATATCAATAAACAATATGCGGAGGGTTTTCGGGCCATGTTTGTTCAGCCCACGCCCTCCGCGTTAGGTGTTATCATTTGAAAAAATTTTAATCACATGTTTTAATCATCGACAATGATATAATTTATTCAAGTATAAATTATACGAATACCCTGTAATTAAATACCCACGCACGAGGGTATAATTCACATTAACTTTATATATGAAAATCCCCTACCTCGATAACGAGTTGACGATCGAAGAGCATCGTAGAAATGGCGTCGCAAGGTAAATCTCCGTATGCGCTTGATGGAGATCGTCCAAGGTGGAGCGACGTCTCACACCGGCTGCAGAGAGGAGAAGAAAGGCACGAAGATCACTCCTTGCGGTGATGACGTTCTTCGTCGGGGTCTGGACGTTCTTCGCTTTCTCCAATGAAGAATATTAAGATTCCTCTAGATTTTGAGTATTCTCTCCCAATCCTTAACACCACAATACTATCTCAAAAATAAAATAAGCTCCACTTATATTATTAAGAAATTCCAAGAGTTTAAAATTTAAAAAGTCAATTCAATTAATTGAATTAAGGAGTTGGCTTAATTAAAAGGGAGGAGAGGGAAAGACACAACATTAATTACAAGGAAGATATTAAGTGGAGTTTCAAGGGGTTATGGGGAGTTTGAAAAGGTGGGGGATCATGTGGGACCCAAATCTCCTTTATTCTCCCAAGGGAAGTTAGCAACCGAACTTCCACACAAAGGATAAAACTACTTAGAAGAAAAATAAAATTGGAATACAATTTTATTTTATTCTTCACTTAAACCTCAAATTTTAAACAACTCCTCCCGAGAAAACACAACTTCAGAAAAGGTCTTCTTAAGAAATTACCGGCGTTGCGGTTCCATCAGTGCCCTTGGATTTCGATTACGAGCACCGCTTCAAAAGATAGAAAAACCCATTCGTTCGTTCACTGAACGTACTTGAGCTAAATTCGGAAATTGATTCCGGGCACATCGGGCCTCGAAATAAGGTGCCGTGAGAAGTCACAATCTCGTAAAATTCCAAATAATTAAGAAAACAATTTCCAGGAAATTTCCACGTCTTCACAAACTACCCCATCAATTGACACTACTAGAAAGAGACAATTAGACAGAAACATTAACAAATCAAGAATTTGTCTTCAGCTCCATTAATGTCATTCACATGATGGAACCCTTCTTGGATTCAGACTATGTACAAAATCTCAAATTCCCCTAACACATCCATAGAGCTGAAGCAAGTGGACACAAAGCTGATGGTTTCCTAGAATGCACAATCATAGATGGAGTCAAATTCTTAGACACGCCATAACATAAATTGTTAACATTATAGAAACTCATGGAAGGACCCTCTGGCAGACACAACAAGAACCAGAATGCTCTTACGCCCCCATCAAAAGAAATACAAGCCCAGTTATCTTGGAATATTTATCAAGGAATTAAAAAATATCAAATATCCCATGGAATATAGGTGGACCAGTTCGACCAAAACCAGAAAATACCACAGCGCCACCATGTCCAGTCATAATGGCCGAACCACCTACGTCCAAAGCCCAAGACCCTAAAGTGTCTATGAAAGAGAAACCCTAAGCTATGAAGTGATGAACTTTTGGGAAGGAATATGATTTTCTAAAGCACCAGGCTTCAGTATAAGAAATTCATTCAATTCTAGATGTGTTAATATTATCTACAGATCATATGGAGGGACTAATCGAAGACTTACTATGTCCCAAGGAGTTTGAGGATGAAGTAGCAGGAGCCAAAATCTATTGGACATAGACCTATACCAAATAATGTCACGTGGTCATTCCCTTCACAGATAAGGATGAATATTTCATCATGTAAGGGTACATCAAACACTTATATATTTCTAGAAAGACAAATGGATTTAATTTTTGGAGGATTTTCATTGACAACATCCCTGGAGTCGACAACATCCCACTGCGAACGCTTCGTCGGTTGGGTTATGATAAAGACAACTTGACACACTACACCAAAAATATGATAGGATATGAAAAAAGTGAATAGAAACCATTGGGATGCATCAAGATTAAAACATGGCTTGGAGACCTCATTTCGGATTTTGAGTTCATAGTAGTGAAGAAAAGTACGACCATCAACGCCCTGTTAAGGAGGCCTTGGTTTCATTAGCACACTGCAATTCCGTCATCATTCCATGAGTGCGTTAAATAATTCAAAAATGATAAAAATGGAACATTGTATGTCGATAAATACCCATTTGAGTATTTTGAGTCACATTATAACGACATAGGGTTCTATGAATTGGATGAAAATAATCCTTTGACCAATGACATTGATTGGTTTCCTACCCCAAAATGATTGTAAATGGCTCCCACAGACCCCCTCCATCAGATTGGGAAAGATTCTGTATTAACTATCAACCAAGTTGAATACATAAGTGAAAGTCTAGATGCAGAATTAGTTTTCTGTATGATCACCATTGAGGCTGCCAAGTCCAAATATATGGAAGAGTGGTCTGAATCCCATGATGTTAGGAAAGTCCATAACATAGATTCTTTGGACCCATCATCGGGACTTCAAACTATCCTCACCTCTATCACTATGGCCAACAAAATTCTCTCACATCATTGGACATTTTATCTTAAGAATCGTCTCTCCATCAGTAGAGGAAGAATATGAAGAATATGAATAAGAATAAGACCACAGAGATGCCCATCCCACATTTGAAGAAAGTGTCTCCACCACAATCGATGAACATATGGATATAAACCTAAGCGACAGAGACGACCCGCGGACCACTATAATTAGTGTGGCTATTCCTATCATGGAGAAGGAGAAATATACCACATTCTTAAGGATGAATTCAGATGTGTTTTCCTATAATTACACCAAAATGTTAGGCCTTGATCTAGAGGGGATACACACATTTTGTACGTAACCACCCTGGAACGGTCATTAAGCGCCTTCCTTGAGTAGATGAATGATGTCGGCAGGGAGAAATGCCTCTATTTTCTTTTTAGAACAATGATTGATGCTGAAACGAAGTCTTTAATAATTGAAATGAACTACCTAGCCCTAATCTACCTTGTTCAGAAACTCAGGCATTATGTGCAGTACCATGAGGTCCACATGGTCTCTTGCTACAATCCACTCAAATAATCTCAACCGTACCATGGTAAATGAATTCATATGACAATGGGATATAATCATAAAATAGTTTGACATATGGTATGTTCCCCAAATAGAAATAAAAGGCCAAGAGTTAGTAGACTTCCTAGCTGGGCACCCCTCGGAAGAAACAACATTGTTGGATGCCGAAATTTTGGATGAAGAAGTTTTCTGCATCCAGGGGGACCCCAAGACATGTGAAATTCTCATTGATAGTGCTTCTGAAATCCCGAAATGGAAAAGGATGTAGGACCCAAAGATTTACAATGTGAGGCTATGAGTTATACTTTTATCCCCTAAATAAGGTCATCCAACCTTACACTTTCCTGCTTTTGGATGGGTGTAAAAAGAATGAAGCAGAATATTATGCCCTCATTGCGGGAAAGGAACTAGAACTTCACGTGCAATACAAAAACCTAAAAATAAATGGTGATTTAGTGCTATTCATCAAATAGTTCAATGGTGAATATTATATTAAGAAATAAGTATTGTCTCCATTGATGAACCATGTTTGTGAACTGATGGAAAAATTCAAATCAGAACCAACATCGACCTATGTCACCCGGTCTCAAAATGACCAAGATGATGCTTGGGAAAATGATGCATTAACCTTGGCTAATCCAGACTAGGATGAAACGGTCATTAGAATTTCTCACCATCAGATGGTCTTGCCATTTATCTAGAACAATACAGATGAGATTGACAAAATTAGCAATGTTTATGAGCCTCATGGTCACACCACTATCTGGATGACGCCCATTGCAAATTAACATCAAATGGGGGAACTCCCACCAGATAGGGATAGAAGGGAATAGGTCCAAACACAGCCAGTCAATTTTTCCATGTACAATGGTGTAAACCAATAAAAGGTTCTCTACAAATAAGGCCTTGAAAGATTCATTCTCAGGTGTATTGATGGAGAAGAGACTAAGGACTTCATGAAAGAAGTGCACGCCAGAGCTTGTGGAGTGCATCAATCAAAAACCAAGATCTCTCATCAAATCTAATGTCTTGGGTATTACTAACCCAATATGATACAAGATAGTTCCATATTCACCAAGAAGTGCATTTCCTTTCATGTTTAGCCCAATTTTGTACACCACCCCCCTAGTTACTTCATAAAAGTACATACTCTAAGCCATACATTGCATTGGGGATGGATGTTGTGGGACCATATCTTCGCACTATAGCCAGTCAGTTAAAGTTCATACTCACAACAACTGACTTCATTTCCAAATGGGATGAAGTCATACCCATTAAATAAGCTAGGGTGAAAAGAATCTGTTGATGCTGAAATTCAGAGAAGGTCTGCATCGGCCGGACAAAAGAGTAGCGAATTAATCTGGGGGGAAAGAGGAATATCTGGTCCTGGATGGTAGGAGCGTGTAAGATTCTGGGTATGCATGAAGGCGGCCATCCAGAGCACAAAATCTTGTCTACCCAAGGAATTGGAAATGGAAATATTCTACGGAAACCCCTCTGAACATGACAAAGGCACCAATGTGTAGGGGTGGCCGAGTGAGCGCAAGCGGTCCTCGATGCGCAAATTCTTCATGCCCAATGCAACATCAAATGTGAATTTGCAATCCCGACCCCTTTGCACACCCAATCCGACATCAACCATCCATTTTTGTGCAATTACCCATTGCATGACACCCCTAAGTACTTCGGCTATAAAACCAAACGTACCCCTCGCCCTTAAAAAACATTAACAGAAGATGAAGCGATGCTCAGCGGTGCGAAAGATATAGCTTTTGCAACCACATGAACACACCACGATCTTCAGGTATTGGATATTGTGCGATAGGTCCCCCAAGGTTCCTCCTTTGGGTGGTCCCTTTTGGCCTTGAACATTGTTCATATCCTTCTTTTCCAGGTTGTTTGCATGCACAAGATCCCTTCTCTGCACAAGTTTCCTCTGCATTAGACCTCTCTTCTGCGCAACCCTTCCATCTTGCGTGAAACCCTTCCATCTTGCAGGAAACACTTCCAACTTGCACGAAACCCTTACATACTGTGCATAACCCTTTAATCTTGGACACAAACCATCCATCGTGCACACAACTCTTCCATCTTGAACGCAGACCTCCCATATTGTGCCTAGACTATTCTCTTGTGCATGCTCCATGTTTCGTCCCCACCTTAAGGCACTATTTACGAGCCCATATAATGTGCCACACACCTGCGAAATGTGATATATTCCATTGTGTACCTTCAGGTTTGCAGGGAGTGATTTCAAAGTCCACTGGGCAGTGCTTCATATTGTGTTGCTCTGCCCCATGCTGCTTCGCATAGGCACACCAACGACTATTGCTTCTCCGCATAGCCCCACTAATGTGGACCCTTCCACAGATCACTCCATAAAACCACCTCACTATGGCATTGCTGATGCCTTCCCTTCCCCAAGGGAAGGTGGTTATTTGTTATGTAATCCTAGGGGTGCAGAGTAAACCCGCCTTGTCCGAGCTATAGGACATTAAACTATAAAGAACCATCTTCCTCAGCACATGACGTTAAACTATGACCTCTAATCATGCGTCTTACATGGGGTTCCGCCACCATGGACATTCTGTATTCCCACTAGTCTCCACAAGAGTGAGATCATTCTTCACAGGGAATGTGATCCTCTTTATTGGAGTGACATTTGTCCACACAGAAAGGGAAACCTTCTTAGTGTACCCCCTAGAATTTCATGTATGAGGTAGCATCTCTGCTCCTCCTCTCTTCCTCAGGGCCAAGGTCCAATGGGGGGGATGGGAACCAAAACCCTTCTCTCTTCCATGAAAAATCCCTCTCTAAATTGGATTTGTTTCTAACTGGGCCTCTATCCTGGAGTAAGTCCCAGTCCTCATCTTCCTGGGCCGCTAACCACACGTAATCTCCTGTTTCCATTTTGGGTAGCTGACCATGCCTAAGCCCCTATTTCCATTTTGGGCTGCTAACCACATGTAAGCCCCATTTCACTTCCCACATACGCAACTTTAACAATGTTATTATTAGGTCCTTGCTATCTCTTGTTTCTCACACCGATCATAACTCACGTGGGCTTAGAGCGAGCACCAACCATGATATCTTCTATGTGCATCCTATAGTGTAATACCCACTCAAGATTTCGAAACTATGTGGAATTTGATCCTTGCCAAAGAAAGGTACATAGGACACCTCCCAGAGGTTCAAGACCAACACCCAATTGGTCTTGACCATCTTCACGTCAGCACACCAACCCTCATTTATTGAACTATATGGACTTTGATCCTTAACAAGGCAAGGTACGTAGGAAGCCTCTCTGAGGTTTAAGCCCAAAACCTACTTGATCCAACCATCTTCACGTCAGGTAACCAACAACATTTCCAAACTATGCGGAATTTGATCCTTGCCTAGGTGAGTTACGTAGGAAGCCTCCCTGAGGTTCAATCCCATCAACCAGTTGTTCAGACCCCTTTCATTTTAGTTCACCTTCATTTCATATGATGTTAAACTGTATGCCCCATTTTGTCCCACACAACGTTAAACTATACTAGCTCAAACTATGTGGTATTTGATCCCTGTGTCCAGGGCATGGTACACAGGAAGCCTCCATGTGGTTCGAACCCATCCAGCGGTAAGCCGCTGCGATCCAATCCAGCTGTAAGCCGTTGTGACCCCATCCAGTGGTAAGACAATGTGACCCCATTTAGTGGTAAGTCACTATGACCCCATCCAGATGTAAGCTATTGTGACCCCATCCAGCGGTAAGCCATTGTGACCCCTTCCAGAGGTATATTGTTGTCAATCCCCTACCAATCGGTAATCCATTTTTAACCCCATTCATCAGTAAGCCGATGCCAACCTCAGTCGATGGTAAGCCATTGTCAAATAAACTATGTGGACATTGATTCCCTTCCACAGGGATACGTAGGAAGTATCCATGAGGTACAAGCCCATCACCCATGTCTCATCCTGATCTATCCCTCGATCTCATGTGTTCCAGGAAGATATTTCCCTAAACGAGAGGTTCTATTTCCTCAAAATCCCATCCATGTGTCCATTCTCGTGGGCTTCCTCCTAAGGTCTCCCATCATCCCACCAAACTACATGGAATTTGATTCTCTTCCACTAGGTTTTGTAGGAAGTCTCTTCAAGGCTCAAGTCCAACATCACCATCGTCCTCACATTGGTTCCATCTCTTCTCCCTTTACTTCATTCAACTATCCATCATCCATCTTGATTCTTACCTGAGATTCCACATCCTTGTGGAATCATGCCATCTCATTTCCTCATTGATAATAGTAGCAATCGGGTAACTAACCACGTGTTAGCCAAAATATTAGTGCTCTATCTCTATCCTGAGTTTACACCCCTCTGATCTACTCCTTCCAGTGTTATGATCAGTCTGATCCATATCCGGTAGACATTAAACCTACAACATACCCTTTGTTGAACCTGGGAAGTTACGAAAAACCTTAGAGACATGCATATTGCATATAATTCCCCAAATTCAGCATGGGATGCCTCGGGCTTCCCCACCACTGAGAATACCTATAACGAGGGGAAGAAACCTCGACACACTAGTGTTCTAGCATCCTGACATGCCAGTGATGTCCATCATGACTACTCCCCCGACCGAAGGTTGCTGCCCTGGTTGGACACATTGGAATGTCCCGACAAAAGTAGTGTAATTAACCAGCATCCATGAAGATATGGAACTAGTAAGATATTCAGAAACAACGTCTTAATCTATAAGGGATACCAAAACAATGTAATGAGTTTTTATGAGGAATCCAAGGATGGAAGAACCAAAAAACCATCATACCATTTTGATCAAGGAGTAATCGTCCCTGAATAAGCGACAGATGTCGTCCGCCTTTGGAAAGCGGGAATGCGTGGCTGAATCCAACGTGCCCTTGTCGTTCTTAAAATAGACGGATGCGCGCGCCTTGAAAAAAGTGTTGGAAATAGAAATGTTGAACCCGACGTGATGTTCTTATCCTCAGTGTGGAGATTAGTAGCATTCGAGATATTAGTGGATTAACATATCACCAGATCCAGTTATCCGACGTCAGGTCCCGCCAATCAAATAGTGCGCTAGGCGTGAAACTCAATAGAATATGGGGTAGTTAAAATGTTGGACATCATGTTCTACAACATTATAAGCATGGATCCTTATAACCATCCATGGGGACAAGATGATGTTGGGGCACTAGACTTTGATTTCTTTGTTTCAGCACTAATGGCTTAATCTCAATGACTGTTAGGAACTAATCTGCTGCACCCAGAACCTGATCACCACCTTCCCACCGACGTAGGGGAAGGGAAACCAACAACTCGGCAATCCCGCATGGCTCAATTACTTATACGACAACTTCACCACCAAATGTTTCTGGGTACCCATGCCCCATTTCGACCTTGGAATTCATACAATGAATGGTGATAAACTTCCTCATACACCAATAAGAGGAAGAAGGGATTTCCCGACTCGTTATATGGCTTGCTAGGATTTAGAGGCATCTGTGCCTCATCACCACCACTGCCCCCAAGGGCCGTGCATGGAGCCACTCCTCCCCACCCAATGTATAATCGTTTCGGGTGCCTCTCCCTAGAACTCCTTGATGACTCCCACCCCTAGGCTGACAAGGCAGGGGATGTCTGGCCCATCCTTGCCAGGATCTAGTTTCATTGGCCCCCAAGGTGGGCTCCCATGAGGCCGCGCCAGTGCCGCCACCCGATCCCCTTAGCTGAAGAGCTGGTAAGATATGTACAAGCACCACTGGCCCAAGTCCGGCTGACCCGATGCTAGTGTCAGGCGCAGGTCGAGGAGGATGCCCGTTAAGGGGTGTCGATGTTAGCATCTACTGTGGCCCGGGCTACCTCCGACCTATATCATCAATCCTCTATGTACTCTAACTAGGGAAATTTTTATATCTAGCCCAGATTGAGGCCCCAACTTCCCCACGGGCAGGCTAGGTCGACTCTCACAGCCACCGGTGCTTGTAGTAGCCGCCGCAGACCAACCTGCAACAACGACACCGAGTACGGAGGTCCTCCCCATACCACCACCATGGAGAACGTGTGTCCTCCCCACTTCCACGCTTAGTAAGAAGGTACACCCTGCGAAACATTCAATCTGACTGAGGGTTCTCCCAACGACAGTGATACTTTGTACGGAAGTCTCTCTCATGCTCATTACATCTGGTATGGAGTCATTCCTCCTACCACAGACTGTCGGTGTGGGGATATTGTGCATTTGATCATTCTATAGTATGTGGGATTCCAAATTTCCTTACAGAAGCCAGTGCAGGTCATCCTCGCCTCAGAAATAAAAGGGGTGAAGGTTAGCTTTGCATCATTGGAACCCAGAATGGAAGTCCTACCCGTGTTCAGATTGAAAAAGTCGAGGACCCTTATCATGCAGAAATTGTCAGGGGAAACAATCATGGAAATCCAACCCATGCTCCTGTCAGCTACAGTAGAGGTCCTACCCACTCTAGTGATTCCTACAAAGATTACCTTTGCACATCAGTCAGTGGGTATGGTGGTCCTCCCCATGAACCTTTTTATATCAATCCAGGTACTCCTCGCACCCCATCTCACCCTAGTAGAAGTAACATCACCCCAACACTAGTATGGAAAAAGGACCACCTCATGCCAGAAAACTACCATGTACTGAAGAACCATCCTGAGGAAGAATGCGACTCAGTGATGGAAGCTTCGCCTAGATCCTTCGTGTCAAGGGTCGGGGCAGGAACAAGGTGCATCAACCTCATACTTCCAGAATGTGAGGTCCATCTGATTCCCACCTCCCTCCATAGGTACATCCAAGAATAAGAAAATCTGGAATTTCTTCAAGGCCTAATCATGTGATCACTTCTATCATCACTAGAAGAACTCTCTACCTCAACAAGAGATCACAGAGAGCTATTTTGGTGACTAATAGAGGATGAGAAGGAGTATGATATGTCACTAGTATCTATAGTACCAACACCAGAAACTACAGTCGTCAACCTGTCTTATGGCGATGTGGTGGAAAATTCACTACACTGTTCAGAGGATATCGTGAGGTCAGGGGTTTTTCAGCTCATTCATCATAATATCCACCGAAGAGCCTTCCATCTTGGTGGTCTACTTCAGTACTGCTACCGGTTCCCCAGCCACCTCTGGTTGATGACTGGGGCAATGAAGGGCCAGAACCAGAATCTGAACCCAGGAGCTTATGGGATATTCTCACAGCAGACAATTTTCGAGGGATATTTTTTCCAGTTGCAGTGCAAAATTTCAAGGCACCGGAAGCACTCACACAGGAGGAGGTGGGATTAATTTTACACACCCTCTAGGGTACTCATTTTCATCTTAGTCAATGACGAGTGGCCTTCCCCAAGATTCAGGCATACATCGTAGATATTAGTGAACAATGTTTTTCAGTTGATTTGGATGCACTCCTTGTGGCCCAGTGCCCTGAGTCACCTGGCTGCCATAGAACCATCCAACAACTATACGTCCAGAGCTTTAAATTTCTCCACAGGATAATCAAGGAGAATTCACTCAACGTGAAAACATGTGGCTTGGTGCAGTACGTGGCACTCCATTTTAATTCAATCTAGTTCAAGCCTGATCTTCCGGGCGACATAGAGGATATGCCTTCTATCAGGGTCATGGTTAATCTGGCCATCCTGCCAGATGGTGAGAATGAGCTAGATCTTCTTGGAGAGGACCTACCCCCCATGGGGGTTTCACAAATCTTGGATCTATCAGGAAGGATTACTCATCAACAAAAGAATATAATGGATCTTCCTGTGCCCACTGAGGCATTAGTCCTCAGCCAAAATCTCAATAAGGGTAAAGAGAACCTCAGAGCTTCCAAAACCTTAGACTCGTCTGGATCAGTCAAAAATGTAGAAGAAGATCTGGAAAAAGTTTTGTTGCGTTAGTAATTTTCTGAACACAAGATGATGGTCGATGACCTTCTTGTTTAACGTGTTACAGAGTGACATTCAGTCTACAGGGATACTCAGCCAAGGTAGCAGGGGAAGGCACTACTTCCCATTAGAAAATGACCCCCAGGTGCCTCCGACCATCCTGCCCACGCAGATAGTGTTGAGGCTGGAACTTATGGCAAGAAGGTGCGGTATGTGCCTCCAAATCTTCTTGAATGGCGTGACGATCCTCGGGAACCATATCTGGTTCCCCTAGCAACTCCAAAAGTCATTCCAGCACCTTTTCCATGAGCTTTCAGGCCTATTTATCAGGTTGAATAATCTTCTAATGTGTTGGTAGTCATGAATCCCCATCAAGACAGGAATCCCCACCCTGATGATCCAATGGTGGTACTAATCGCCTGCCTTTATGATTTAGATACCTGAAATTTGGTGATCCCACCTGATGTAAAGACATATCTGGCATGGGTGGATGATATTCCAACACATCAGAGTTTCGGAAATCCAACATTTTCACCTTTAACAGTACAGGGGACCCACCGCAGCACCTGTCCCACTTTATCTTAAGGTGTCAACCCATTTTGGGAACTCCAACGCTGTAGGAGGCCTCCAAACTCTGATGTTTCATATAGACATTTTAAGGGCCTACTTTTTTCTAGTACATCCAGATCCCCATTGGATCAGTAGTCAGATGGGAAGACCTCTGTAGGAAATTTATCTACCAGTTCAGTTCCACCACTCAGAAGATGAGTATCGTAGACCTTTTCGAGTGTAAGCAAAGTCCTGAGAGCGTGTTGCATACTTTGTCGCCTGGTGGAAATGACTCACATACTTTCTTGAAAATAAACTATATTAGAAGAAACAAATGACGATGTGTGTGGGTAATGTCAAGATGGAACTAGTCCCCTCTTTGATCACCCAGATTTACCCCAGGGGATTCCAATATTTCTCTGATAAGGCCCATCACCTAGAGGAAGCCTTATAATAGGATAAGTAGGCACATCTGCTGCCACCTGCATTCCCCATGAGAAGGGCCACCAGTACCGAGCCCACCATAGGGTACCAAATAGAGGCCCCCAGGCAACTATATTTGTTACCAGTGGAGGTTCCTCCAAATCCTCATAAATTCCCTCCACCTTATTCGCCGCCTCTGGCCTAGCAGCGCTCACCTCAGAATCGGCAGGTGCCCCGGGCAATCTGCCACCACCACCCAGGTGAGATAATCAGGATCCGTCTACTTGAACGACTCCTACAGACCCTCATCAAGGTCAATCTCCAAGGGACCCTTTTCTAGATAGGAGGAACCATACCTACTCATTCAACAAGGCTCAGGTCCCCTGCTACTTTCGCAGTGCCTTAGAGAAAGGGATTATAGGTTTACCTAAATGTAAGAGGCTAGAGAGACGAACCTCACTAATCACCCTTATTACTTCCCCTATCACCGGATCCTATGGGACACCCTCAAACAGTGATATGTGTTTATAGACTGGCTTCAAGACCAGGTGGGTAACAACATAGTCTGGTTAGGCCTAGCTCCGGCACAAGTGGTATGTATCTTCAGGAGGCAAAACAGAAGTAGTGACAACTAAGGCAAGTGGAATCAGAATTCTTGTCACATGTCCCAGAACTATGATGACTGGATGGCTCGTAAAATAGTCTCCCATTCCCATGGTGTCATCCGTGCATGCCTGAATCTTCCATAGCCTTCAGTAGTCACAGCTACTACTTTTGCATTGTCATCTCAGTCATCCACTACATAGTAGAGAAAACACCGACAATGGAAGGGAAAAATTGCCCCCCACCAATTCCATTTTTGTCCAGTACTCAACAATTTCATGCCCCCAGAGATGGAGATCCCTCCCAGGATCCTTCATGTAGTGAATGACTCTTCAAGAGATATTCAAGGGGACGCCTCGGTTAATACCGTAGAGCTGGTAAAACCCTACTTGGTTACTGACAATGAGGAGTGTCAGCTGGATCCTCCCAATGTCCTCAGTCGTCTTCAGCGTCAATGGAGCCATGACAATATGGTCCACTGGAGTGCTTTGGTTTGTACTTCATGCCATGATGTTCATGCTACCGAAACCATGCAATAGGCTTAGTGAAGTGCCCAGCATGCGCAACCTTCTCATCGGGTGACATCATGTCTGCCTTCACAACCGTTCGTGTTGTTGGATCAGGTATAGCCACCTCAACTGTGTCATGATCATCAACACATTACTTCGCACAGACCTCAGTCATCAGGCCCTCATCCATTAGTCACTCCACAGGCTTTGACTAGTGAGTATAGGGATATTCAGAGCAGCAGTCAGTCGCGGGTCCAGCTGGTAGGGGCTACCATACCTCCTATCAAAGAGAATCCTCCTGTAAGTTGAAGTTCACACCTGGCACAAAAATATGATGTTCTCAAACATCTGGCCTACATTCTAGAAAATATCTCCTTCCTTGAGGCCCTTCGACTGTCGTTAGATATGCATGGGGATATCACCGAGACTTTAAGAAGCCCCCTCCTATTTGAGATGGATGTAGCAGCCGAAGAAGCCTTTCATGGTGACGCAGTCGTGAATGCTGAATGCCAGGACATAATCTCATTCTATGAAGAAGATGAAGGCTCTCCTATAAAGGGTAACATTATCCCACTGTACATAACTGGAAAGTTCAATGTCGTTGAGGTTCGTCACTGTCTTGTTGACACGGGCTCTAGGATTAGCCAAATCCTGACTCACACACTTCAAAAAATGGGGTTGTCCGAGGATGATCAAAATCCCTATAAACTATGAATCTAAGGTTATGAAAGGACAGAACAGACCCCAGTCGATAAGATCCGCTTGAAGACCCACATTGGTGGCCTATTTGCTAGTAATGAGTTCATGGTTGTCTCCCAGGGCACTGCTTACAACACATTTATGGGAAGACCATGTTTCCACCTACATGTGGCAGTTCCTTTATTGTATCACCAGTGCCTCAAGTACTCCCTTGATGGATGAGTGGGCATTCTTCAAGGTGAAATATCTCCCTTTTCATCTTGTAAAGCCTACTATCTAGATGCCGAATACGACCAGATCAAGGAAAACCAGATTCTGGCTAATGAGGATGATCATGATATGGTTGCAACCAACCCATAGACAGATCTCGGCGATGCCTACATCTTTCCAATCCACCAATTAGAGGCTAAAACCCCAGACATGGGGAAATGATTCATTGTTTCTAGAAAGAGGGGGGATCAAATTAAAAATTCAATGCAATGTCGGAAGATCAACTCATAATCATATATGAATCAGACTCAGGTGATCCCGGATCCCCCCACACTCATAAGTTATCGGGATGTTCGCCCCATAGTGACAAAAATACGTCATACTTGCTTGTTCTGCCGGGCTGGGATAAATTGACTCAATCTAACATGATATTATTCATTCTATATCATCAAGAGTTGCCCCTTGGGACGAAGACCATATGGAATCAGATCAAAAACTTTCATCATTATGGTTGCGGTAGCATAGGAATTCCCCGAAGCAGTGTCCACTGCCACTCAGCCTGGTACTAGCCTCCCATCATGAGCTTATGACTAAGAGAAAACTCCTCCAGTGAAGGATACCTCCTCCATAAGTGAAGAAGATGATTTAATGGATGCTCCCCTAAATTTGAAGAGGGTGTCCCCGCCACAATCGATGAATTGGTACAGGTGAACCTCAGTAGTGAGGTAGACCCGAATCCCACACTCATCAGTTCCTCAATACCCCTTGAGGAGTACTAACAATACATAGAAATCTGTAAAAAAACCATGATGTATTGACCTGGAGTAATGATGAGATGCTAGGGCTAGATCTTCAGGTATCCGTCCACCACCTCGGTCTCCCTGTAAATCACTGCGGTTTCATGCAGACTCCCAGGAAATGCACCCTTCTCGCGGTGACATGGTCGAGGAAAATGTTAATAAGCTCATCAGAGTGAATTTGGATAAGGAGGTCCATTAACCCAAGTGTATGGCCAACATTGTGACACTCACGAAAAAGAACTGACAGATCTGAGTCTGCATATACTTCTAGGATCTCAACTATCACTATCGAAGGATGATTTTCCCCTTCTTGGGATGAAATTGTGGATCGACGCCCCAACTAGGTTCCATGAACTCTACATCATGGATCGTTACACTAGGTATAACTAGATCCAAATTTCCCTTGAGGATGAGGAGTCTACAGCCTTTAGGGCACCACAAGATACTTTATGTTACCAAGTTATGCCCTTCGGTTTAAAGAATGCAGGTGCCACCTATCATGGGGCTATGCATCGCATATTTAAGCCGATCCTTGGAACGTTGGTTGAATGTTACGAGGAGGATATGGTGGTCAAATCTCACCAGTTTCAGGACCATATCAAAGACCTTGAAAAAGTTTTTGGTTTCCTCTATTCTCGCCACAAGAAGATGCACCCATTGATGTGTGACATCGGGGTCACCATTGGAAAGTTTCTTTGCCTCATTGTCAGATAAATGGGCATCAAGATTGATGTAAAGAAGATCAAGTACATCATACAGATGTCTACACTGAGAAATATCCACATGATTTAAGGTTTTCAATGACAATTGACCTACACACGCCAATTCATCATGAATTTGGCTTGCAAGTGTTAGCCCTTTTCTCGGCTTATAAATAAAGGCACCATCTACGAGTGGGTCGAAGAGTTCCAGACTTATTTTGAGGAAATAAAGTAGTATCTGATCTAGCCTCTAGTCTTAATTCCACACGTCATCGAAAAGCCGCTGGTTCTTTATGTGACTGCCCTAGAGCAATTCTTCGTTTCCCTGATCGCCCAGAAGAAAAACGAGGGAATGATGAATAGCCACTACTACCCCAACCGCATGCTTCTTGATACGGAGACCAAATACTCCCCTATTGAGAAGAGCTGCCTTGAGCTAGTATTAAAAGTATAGGAATTGTTGCATTACCTCCAGCATCATGAGGAACAGCTGGTTTCCCAGGTAGATCCCCTGATGTACATCTTGAACCACCCCATGTTGACAGGTCATCTATCTCAGTTGGTTGTAATCCTTCAACAATTTGACATTAGGTTTCCCCCCGAGAACGCTATTAAAAGGAAAGAATTTTCAGACTTCCTTGCTTCCCATCTATATCCTGTGGACTAGTCCCTCGATCTCAATTTCCTTGTTGAATCAATTCTCCCAGTCGACCGAGGAAACTTGTGCTAAAAAATGCTCTTTGATGGTGCTTCCTGGAGACCCACCGATAGAAGAATCATTGATCCAAGGCTTAACAGAGTAGGCCTGTGTATTTTCTTCATTACCCCAACACATGCCATTCTGATGTACTCATTCTTATTGTCAGAAGGTTGGACCAATAATGAGGTAGAGTATTAGACTCTAATTATGGACCTCAAGTTGGACCTCAATATTGATGCCCCCCCATTTTCATGTGAAAGGGGACTCCAAAATATTCATCAAGTTGATCAATGGAGACTATGTCATCAGAAATCTAGAGCTTGTACCATTTTTGAAGCACAGTCTCCAATTAATGGCCCAGTTCCCATCTCATCCAGAAGTTACTCACATCCCTCAATCTCAGAATGGTTGAGTTGACGCCCTGGCTGGCCTAACTGCAACAATTTTAGAGCCCGAAAAGGATGATCTGATCAGTCACGTTGAACACCGAAGAGTCATTCCTCCCATCACTCCAGATGACGATGACATGCTATGGGTAAGCTACCTTACCGCTGGTGCCTCCCTGTTAGGACACCCAGGTCCCCTAGAAGCAGTAATTGAAGTGAATCCCAACTGGAGAGCCTCCTTTTTTGAGTATCTCCAGAACGGTGTTCTCCTGGATGATCGGGCCAAGCACGTTCGAATTCGACGCCGTACGTTATAGTTTACCATCTAAGAGGGTCCTAGTCATGAGCAGATCCTCTACAAGTGATGGTTTTATGGGGTTATCCTCCATTTCATTCAAGGAGTGGAGTTTTCCCAAGTAATGTAGGAGGTTCATGTTCGATCTAGTAAGACTCATCATACCAGGCCAAAACTATCTCACTAGATCTAGAGACTGGGTTACTTTTGTTCCTTTATGATCCATGACTGCATCGAGTTCTCCAAAAGGTGCCACACATGCCAAATTCATGATAAATTCATGCATCAACAACCAAATACTCTCCACTCCACCATGTACTCTTTTCCATTTGTGGTATGGGGACTCGATGTCGTAGGACCATATCCACCAGCGATAACTTGCGAGTGCAGATTCATCCTAACTGCTACAGATTTCATCTCCAAGTCGGAGAGGCAATTTTAGCAAGGAGGTCAGGACCCATTAAATCATTGAATTTGTGAGATCCAACATCATATACAAATTTGCAGTCCCTCACGCCATCCTCACCAATAACAGCATGAATATCTGAGCAGCTGAGCTTAAGAAACTGTATGCTATGTACAATATTCATTCTAACCACACCTCCCACTATCATGCATAAGAAAATGGACAGATCAAGGCATTAAACAAAACCCTATCTAACATTCTATAGAAAATGGTTGGTCAGAATAAGAATAGTATTCCAGATAAGCTCCCCAACTCCCTCTGGGCATATCGGGTGATGACTCACAATTCCACCTAGGTTACCCCATACTCCCTAGTGTACGGAATGGAGGTCATCTGACCCATCAAAATTCTGTTTCCATTATTGAGCACAATTTTTTATGATCAGGAATTTCTAGATAAAGTAGCTGAAATATTTTTGGATATGTTGGAATCGCTCTACGAGAATAGGCTTCATGCCCTGCACAATCTGGAAAGGCATCAGAACAAGATAGCTAGAGCCTTCAACTAAAAGTTTGCCTCCTCTCCATCTTTCAAGGGGACTTGGGGTTGGCTTTGAGAACACAAGTGATACCTAGTATAAAACCACACAAGTTAGATCCCGAATTGGAAAGACCTTACATTTTTCAATAGGTTTACTCCAATGGAAAATACTCACTAGTTACGATGGATGGTGAGCATATAACTCCACCCACCAATGCCAAGTTCCTCAAGCAATAATTTTCTTTAGTCCTTGGTCCTGTAAAACCCTAAACTGCATTAAGGTCTTCCATGAACTTATACTGTCTGGTCATACATGACCATAAACTGTGAACAGGTCCTACATTTCATTACTGTGTACTGTACTGCAATCGATAACTATGTATAGATTGATTCTAATCCACAAGGGATAATTAGGAATTATCAGCTGCTTCTTCTTGAGTCTAACCATAATTTTCCTCTCTAACTATCCCCTCTTGGGTATAGTTCTTTGAGAGGATCCCACATGTTGTCGTATAGGCTTATTTGGCAACACTCATGTCAAGGCTATGTTGATTGCACCATGTGCCCTCCCTCTTTCTTCTCTCCTCCCATGTCCTTACCACAAGACGTTAAATTGCAGGGCTCTTTCAGAACTACATATGGCTTGATTCCCATCCTCATGGGATACGTAGGTCCACCTAGAAAGTTTTTCCATAGGTCCAACCCCAAAAAATGAGATCTCCCCATGAATCTCTCCCCACACAAGCATATTTATTCCCTTCTCATCCACTCCATTTTGGGTTTCCATTTTCCTTCACATACAAAGGGCCCCCTGAATGATATGGATACTTAGCCTAGGGGATCTCCTATCAGTTCAGGCTAACTCCCTCAAGGATTTAGAACAAAAAAATGATACATGTCCCTCATTGGGAATCTGGTTAGCGGTCGGTGATCATTTGTTGTCCCTATTTCAGGTCACACAATATAGATGTTGTGTTTTGAATTTGGTCAACAGCCATCGTTTTTCATTTTCGCCACCCCCATAAGTCCCAAACATGGAGTGTAGTGGTTCATTCTGCCCTGTTGACTTTTCAAACATCTGTCTGCCTCGAACAGGAGTGTGATTCCAGCTGGTGTTCCCTTGTGTGAGGGGGAAAGACAAATCATACTCCTTGTCTCCCACACTCAGCATTGCTTATGTGGGCTTAAGATCAATAATAAGGGAATACCATCACAAGTGGAAATATGGCTACACCTGGCCATGACACCCAGCCTCAGGTCCCTTGGCCTTTTCGCCCCCTACCCATGTTCTCATTCAGGATTGTGTGGTGTGGTATGGACTCATGTCCTCATTCACGTCAGGCTATTTTTCGATGCCCCACATATCCCTTTGAGACATCGCTCCTTCATTTATCATCCTTCCCATGAGTGCAGGCCCCGCCATGCTTCGCGAGCCCCATTATTTAGGCTTTCATCATCTTCTATATCTAAAAGGACCCCGAAATGGCCTGGATGATCAGCCCAAGGGCTCTCCTACCATGAAAGGCCAACGTCCTCGATGATCTTTAGCAAAAAATTGATACAAGTCTCATGTTTCTAATGTGATCAATGGTCGACGCTCAATTACTTGCCCCCAAACTCCAGTCACACAAGGGATGATACTATGTTGCGAACCGAGTCAAAAATTTTCCTCTATCATCATTTCCACTTTGTGGTCTTCCATTGGAATGATGATTATCCCTCCCCAATCATTTTTCCAATGTATACGACATTAAACAAGGCATCTACAATCCAAACCCAATGACTTTAATCTAAGAGCATCATCGTCCTCACTACAAGATGTTAAACTGTAAGGGGGATGTGAAATCCTGTCTGTGGGCTAGCCTCAGGTCCCTTAGCCTTCTTGGGCCACTATCCCAAGTTCTCACTTAGTATTGTATGGTGTGTTATGTGATTATGTCCTAATTCACATCGGGTTACTCTTCGTGCCATACAAATCCCTCGTTGTTTCCTTGCCACTAACTTTGTCCTTACTGCATGACATTAAACTACACGATGCCTCTAGAACTATGTGTGTCTTGATTCCCATCCTTATGGGATATTTAGGACTTCCAAAACATATGTCATTTGGTTCTAGCTCGACATCCAATAATATATCTTCTTTTTTCTTCCTTTTAGGCCCTGACTCTCATAGGACCGCGTGGTGTGGCGTGTGTGGGATTATGCCTTCGTTCACGTCAGGTTTAGAATTCTTGCAGTACGTACTCACCTTCAAGGAGATAGTCCCTCCTACCTCATGTCCTACATGACATTAAACTATATATCATCATTGGAGATGTTAAACTGCAAGAACTATGTATGTATTGATTCCCATGCTCATGGGATACCTAGGAACACCCAGACATCATGTCTTAGGGTGCAGCACAACTACGTGCTAGTCTCTCCTACCCCGTATTCTCTAAACCATTTCTAGCCCCTCAGCCCGAGGTTTCTCTCAGGGAATTTTTCACGATATTTTGTGGACCTCGTCCTCATTCACACCAGGTATCCTTTATCAAGTCATGCACATTCCCTTTTGAACCTCATCTCTCTTATATACATTTAATCCATATGACTTTAAACTATGATGCCTAGTCCCACATGACATTAAACTATTTTGTCTTTACTGAACAATGTTTAAAGTCCATATTTGGTCCCATCACACGACCCTAAACTTTGACATTATATTCCTGGGTTCATGAAAAAAACAACACCACATCGTGGATTCCTCACTCGAGGGGGCATCGTGTTTGTTATCGGACTGAAACCATACCATTTTTCAATGCCTGCATATGGCTTGATTATTGTGGTGCTGCCTGTACATTCTATCCTACGTCTGTATCTTTTCAAAAAAACACACGTATTCATCCCAAAGGTGTAACAAGATCTATTAAATCCTACTTCTTTCAGTGCGAGGGCCGAACCGCACAACCTTATTATCTATGGTACCAGTATCTTATTGTGCCGCACTTAAAAATACGTGCGGCTTGATTATCATCTTCATGGGATATGTAGGAATTACCATGCAGTTTGCATCGGGCCTAGACTAACTTTCATTTTTTGTCCCTCAATCTAAAACCTAATCATGAAACATTTGGTGATCTGGACTCTAGGTCCTCATTCATGTCAGGTTGTATAATTGCCTCACCATGTGTCTCCCGCATTCTCTACCATACCTGGTCCAAGTTCATTGACCATAAACTAAGATCACTCCACGTCCTTTCTATAAGACGTTAAACTACACAAAATCTCTCAGAACAATGTATGTCTTGATTCCCATCCTCATGGGAGACGTATGAATTCCCATACATTTTTTCTCTAGGTCCATCCCTCAGAATCTAAAATCTAGTCCCCTTTGTTTTGGCCCATAGGCCCGAACCCTTTAAGGAACTTGCAGTGTGGAGAGTACCTCATGGGTTCACATTCACGTCGGGTTATTTCAATAGCTGATCCATGTGCTTCCAATGTCTTTTCCCTACCTGATCCATGTTATATTACCCTAAACTAAGATCTCCCTATGGGAACTGTGCATCACGTTTGGCTACTTCACCGCCCTGTGCATAGTCCATTAAGTCAGGTCCCCCTAAATGGCCCATAATATGACCATTAAGTTGGATGTGTGAAACCTCAAGACCCATGCCCTTAGAGGGGGACTTTAATCCCTCTATTTGATATGTCTTATAGTTATATTCAAATGCATTTTTACAGAAAGCCCGAAGTATGGAATTTTCCAAGGGACATTCCCCTCATTCCTTATCCAACATTTTTGATCCCATTATTTGGATCCTCATCCACATCCATGTATTAAGGGAACCCTTTTATAGCCTGGTCTCATGTCACATTGTCTTACCTACTGTCTTGGGCCAACGTCCCTAATGACCTCAGATGACATTTGTGACAGGTCTCGTGTTTCGAACATGGTCAGTGGTCGACCTTCATCAATCTGTCCCCATATCTGGCCAACGCAAAATGGATACTATATTTCAAACATGGTCAACATGTATTCTCCATCATCACACCACTACCATAGTGGTTTAGATAACGAACATCATGATTCACATACTTCCACTTCCTTGTGTTCATGTGGAATTCCAACATACCTGGCTTTACTCCTTAGCGCATCTAGGTGCATTATATGGGCAGGTTAGAATCATTGGGATGTCATTAACCAAGTGGACCATCACCCTTAACATATTTCTTCATATGCCAGGAACGCCCCATCAGTACTCCTTATTTCCCACATTGAGAATGACTCACTTGGGCTTAGTAGTTTTGGAAGGACATGTACTGGAACAACCATTCCAGACATGCCTTTCATCATCCCACATGACGTTAAACTATGATCTCAGAACTATGTGCCGCTTGATTCCCATCCTAATGGGTTATATAAGAATTCCTCACCACTTTTCTTCGGGCCCAACCTAACTATTAATTTGGATCCCTTGATCTAAAGAACTTCCTCCTAGGATATGGGGTGTGGTACCGACTCCTTATATCCTCATTCACATTGGTATTATAGCTACCACACCACATACTACCTTCTTGGGATCTCCCATTTCACCCTTTATCCTATTTTATGATGTTAAACTGCAATATCCCACCTGTCATCAATGACACTAAACTGTAGTTCTACCCTGAATAAGTTCGAGATGACCCATGTTAGTCATGGGATGCACTAGATCCCTTTCCAGAGAGGATTTCCCCCTACCAGTGTTGGCCTCCAGCTACAACATGTTTAAGAACTATTTTTCTTAATTCTCATCCTTATGGGATATGTAGTGACACCCATGCATTTTGCCTTGGGCCCAGCCCTAGGGTCATTAACCCTTCTGGCCCCTTGGGCTCGATTCTGGTCCAGGTAGTATGCCCTTCAATCTATGTGCACCATCCTCACCATTAAATTTTAACACTAAACATCTATCATCTTTATTAGTATGATGTAAAACCATAGAGCACTCCATGTCTTTACCAGAGAGGTCCTCTTTAGAAGTAGGTATGATCCCTGATCAGAGTGACGCACCCACCTAATGTGTTTTCATCATAGTGGCATAATTTCAATATTGTTGGACCCTATTTGAACAACTGGTCACTCCACACTCCATGATCTGTGTACCCTTTATTCGGACCCCCATCCACATTCACATCTAAATTTACCCTATAACTATATGGATGCTAAGCCTATGGCTCACCTACTATCCTAGGCCAACGTTCTAGAAGATTAATGGTTAGCATTTTGAGACAGGACCTGTGTTTCAAACATAGTCAACGATCAGCCCTCATTTGTTATCTATATTTTAGGATAAAACAATAGGGATAATGTTATTTGAACATGATCAACAGTTACCCTTTACTATCACACCACCCCCATAGAATTCCGAATTTTGGGTATTCTGATTCACACATTCAACGCCCCTATGTTTGGATTAATTCCAACTCCCCTGGCGTTACCTCACTAGTACACTAGAGCATATTGGGGATGTGATTGTTCAACTATCCCGAGGACTTCATTATCCAGTCAGGTCATCCCTTCTATTTTCGGAATCCTGTATGGGTTGTTTCTACCCCGTATGTCTAATGTATGGTTGACACTCCCACATTCAAAAAACGTAATCGTGTGAGTATCCCCTATTTCTCACATTAGGAACGACCCACATGATCTTAAGAGTGGGTTATTATTTATTTCAGTATTATGGTTGGATTACATTAAAATAAACAAGAAAATAGTCCGATGATGCATACAATTCATGACTGGAAATAATAAATAAGGATAAGGATAGGGGGTTGGCCAGAATAGGGCCCTTAAGTATTGACATTTTGGATGGACTATTCCAATGTGGCCACCTTATGACGTGTGGCCTCCAGTATCACTTTTCATCCCCTAAGGTCCTTCCCTTTGACTAAAGTGGTGGGGCATAACTCATTAGCCCTGGACTATTCCACTAATTGTTCATTCTGGAGCTCAATCATTTGGCGATTCACCTGTGCTATCTTCTCCTGAGCATCCGCAAGTTTGGCCTTCAATCACTCAACGTGCTCAGATTGGTTTATAGTGAATGTCTCCCTTTCTTGTGCTTATTCCTCAAGGCGTTGGGCCTCCTTCTCCATCTCCAGGAAGGCTTGAGTATTATATGAATCCTCCTGGTACCATGAAACATCCGACTATCGACTATCCTCCCATATACACTCCTCCATGTAATCATGGATCACTATGTGAGAATGGTGGGCATCTACCCTTCCAGCAAAGAGAAAGAGTTTCAGGTGTGGAGTAACCCCATACGGCTTAGCCATTCTACCTCTGGCAGCCTGAGAATTACTCTGATGCACTTCCACACCTTGTACAATGTAATATGGCTCTCCTTGGCAGCATCCGAGTTGGAATATTCAATTTATTTAGGTTTTGTGGGCCTGTATTCAGGGAAAGCAGCAAGGAGTTCAGCGGTAGTGTCCTCTTGGGGAACTCCTTCTTCGTTATCAAATTCACCCCCATCGGGTTGGAACTACACACCAGCGGAATTACCACCCATCATTGCAATCTTCATCTCGTCAAGTACTAGGATAGGGCCACCTAGAATAGTTTCCTCTTTAATGGAAAATGTAGCCACTGGAAGGGATCCTGTAGATGTCCCAAACTCGATGGTCTGTCGTACCTCCAACCTTGTGATCAATGCATCAGGAATCTGTATCTTGATTAGCAGAATTCCCCAGTAATGATGAGAGCCAATGAATAGGGAATTACGAGTTCTAAGTGAGGTGGTGTATAATTCATATGTCATGGTATGAGCCACCGTCACGGGAGAGCCTTCTGCACTTGTCAATTCAATCGCCGGTGTCGGCTCCTCTCGAACACTGGGAATGGTGGGGGACTCAGAGGCTTCTGTCTCATCTCTTCCTTCTGGATCATTGTCATCTACTCCAACCATGATTTGCATCCCTCCATGCTCAGTCCCAAGGATAGGCTCTTGAAAATGTCCCCTGGCCTCCATAGGCACATCTTCGTTCCTGGGGGGGGGGAATGATTCCTAGGCACCCTCTCCCATGTGTTCCTAAATGGGACAAAGATCGGTTAACAAATTGGGGTTGTAAAAAATTAATAAGGACTGGTGGAGATTTGAGTTAGCCTTACCTCTATCTATTCAACTAGTTCTATTTCCAAGCCTATAATCTCACTGCATCCCCAAGAGCTTCGCTGGCAAGCAGGAGCTTTTGAGGGTCCCTCACCCCCAAGACCTTCCACATAGCGCTCCACTTCTTCTTCTTTATCTCCACCTTCTTCCCCTTCTTCCTCTTCTTTCTATTTTTTCATCTTCCTCTTCTTCTTACTCTGCACTTTCATCCTCTAATATCAGCTTATCTGGGTCATGCTAATGGCCAAGCATCACTTTCACTGTGAGATGCGGTTCTTCATAACGCCCTCACTGGAATGTGTACATATCCATGGCTTTCAGGTATGCATGCCAAAAATGAATGTTTACCCTATCCATTATTTGGATGCACCCTATGTCTGGACGATCTATCCATGTGCATACCAACCTCCTCAGGAAATCTTCAACAGACATGGATTGTCACAACATTCTCCAAGAATACCATAGTAAAGGAAAGATAGCATCGGCATATGGTTTTTGGAGGTACCAAGGTTACTTTCATGGGAGTTCCCTAGCTGAACCACAAGGTCGTATGCAAGCCCACCCTTTCCCAGAAGGTGGACGCACATTCTTGACCTATGATGCTCCTACCGATGAAGTACCGACCTATGCCATGCTAGTTACTCAGCCTGTTCTTTCCTTCACTTCCCCTATGGAACCTTGTCTACATCCCTTCTCTTCAAGCTTTGCAATAACCTCCTTGATTTTCCAAATGCATTTCCAAAGAATCTCCTCGGGATATGTTTTCATCTAGTGATCATCATACTCTATTGACTGGCCCGCACTGGCGTCGGTGGGAGGAAGAGTGATGTTTTCCCACCAATCCTTCTATTGTGAACATAATCCATAGTTGGAGGAGAATACAAGGATTTCATTCTTCACAAACCTCTGTGTATACTCTTTTCAGGATCTATTGCATTCACCCGAACTGCCTGGCAAACCTAGTCAGCCCGTATGGTTCGCAAAAGATTTTTCCATCAATCATCTCTACTAGAACGCCTCCTCGGATGCTTTGCAATTACTAACTATTATCTAACGGTCCCCGCCCATCATCTATCATTTGATCAACTGGTGTTTGGAATGGGTGGAAGTCGAAGTGGGTGTGGCTTCCAATCTTAATCCTGATCCCTTTTCTGTGAGCGTCAGTTGACGGATTTCGACAATGTTCAAGAGGGATGGTCGCATACCGTTGCCAGGGGATAATGTCATTCGGGAAGTCATACCCACCATAGTGAGATGTGACCCATCCATGAAGAATATGAAATAGTCTTCATATCCTTCTGGGCGTACTTCCCCTCGAGATATGCCCCAGGATAATGTATATCCTAACCAACCCTGGCACCCCCAGCTTGACCTTGTTCTTCGCCTCCATAATCATGACCATCACTAGAATCCCCGGGCAGACCCCCATCCTCATGCCCCTTACTATTAACAACCAATCGCTCAAGAACGTAGCAAGAAACTCAGAATATAGAACATTCGAGTCTCGACCTTCATTAATGCCAAAGCGTCATGATTGGTTTTCTCCTATCTCTAGAACCCTCCAATATGATCTCACTTTTCCCCTCTGAGATTTGTTCAGGAATTGCTTCCCTCATCTTGGAATCTTCACAGCCAGGTCCTACATCGGGAAGAGACTAAACCACCTAGAATATAATATGTCCTTTAGGAATTATTTTATTTTTAGCTCCTCTTTACCCAGCTCCAACAGGTTCCATAATAGGATTGGGGTGCATGTCTTATCCCCCTAGACATTCCCCATCGGGAGGAACTCATCGTACTGGTACCACTCCAAGGGGATTCCACCAATACATTGGATGTCCCAAAGACTGATGCTCACCTCCCCATGGTGGATGTGGAAATTTTTGGTATCAGGCGACCAGTGGTTGAACAAATCTGCTACCAAGTCCTGCTATTGGTAGAAGTAAAATTTGGACATCCAGACAGCCTCAAAAATCTCGATAGACTGAAGCTATGGTCTAAATTCCTTACAGGTCTAACATACCCAGTATGACCATGCCCATTCGTTGGTGATGTTTACCCCAGATCTGAAATCCAATTCCTGAAAACCGTTCATCTCATCTGTAAAATAGATTTGGAAAGTAATTTCATAAATAGATGAATATTCCTTAGGAACAAGATCACGTCCCAAAACCATCCTGGTCTTCGAATTTTTGACATAGATGGACGTATTCTATGTTTTCCTAGAAGGATGGCCATTGTTTGTATTATGGAATTCAGGAAGACTATCCTTGCACATCACCCATGACTGTGGTGTGTTTGTCTTGAAGTCGGACATTAGCACCTCTTCTAGAAGTCCGAATTTCCATATAGGCTAGCTTTCGCTTATGAAATAATCGTTTTTAGCTTCCATAATCATGCCCAAAAGAATTCGGTTATCAAACAAAATCATCCTCGCTTGAAGAATCTAAGGGTTCGTGATCATTTGAGTTCTTCTTGGAGTAGTGATAGTCTCCCTCTCGGCATCTATCTTTTGAGCGGCCATTTTGGAAATACAAAGGAATTGGCATGAAATAATGATGTCTAGAATGCAAAATATATAGAGGAAAGCAATAAATTATACTTGAGAGAAAAGTTTGGGATGGTGTGCAAAACTTAGTGTTGGCCCCAGAATCATATGCACATATCAGGACTGCTTTCACATATGAGAGAAAAATGCCTGTCATGTGGAAAAAGTCAAAGTAGGGTCTGGGTGGGGTCCCACTGCCTTTTTATAAGTTCTTACGTGCCTTATGTGTGCGCAAAACAGGTTTGCGTGCACAAAATGTGTTTTTAAGCGCGCCAAAATATGTTACCTTAATTTTCATATTAACCTCATAATCAGACTTTCGGGTTCCCTTTCAGCTCCAATTCTAAGGGGGGGGGGGCATTTTTTGCTGCAGAAATTTGGAGAAGGACCACTTTAAGAGGATAAAAGAGATACGAATGAATCTGATAGGGAAAGAAACAATTATGAGGCTCAGAAGGTAGGCGCATGCAAGATTCCAGGTACACCAACAAGTGGACTTCTTATGCGCAAAATCTTGCGCGCCAAAGCTGTCGGCAAGGGAAAGAATCCATGGAAAACTCTATAAACCTTCCAGAGGCACCAAATTGCAAGGGATCCTGGGTGAGTTTAAGAATACCTCAATGTGCAAAGTTTGTGCACCCAATACAACGTCAAATGTGTGTTTGTGCACCCTCCATCATTGTACGCCCAATCTGATGTCAACTTTCCATTTTCACGTAGCACCCCTTTGAACGCCACTCCCAAGGACTTCATCTATAAAACATAACATACCCCTCTCCGGTAGAAAATAGTAACAGAAGATGAAGCAAAGCTATGCTGTGAGAAAGATACTCCTTCTACGACTATGCGAAAAACACCATGGCCTTCGGGTATTGGATCTTGCACGATCAGTCCCCCAAGGGTCCTCCTTTAGGTGGGACCTCTTCAAGTATTGGATCTTTCACGATCGGTCCCCCAAGGGTCTTCCTTTAGGTGGGACCTCTTTGGCATGATACTTGATAATTTTCTTTTTTTCCCAAGTCGTTTGCGCGTAGGGGATCCCTTTTTCAGGCATGTTTTCTCTACATCAGACCTCTCTTGCCTGCAAACCTTCCATCTTGCGCGCTACCCTTGTATCATGTGTGAAACCCTTTTATCTTGCATGAATCCCTTTCATATTGTCTACAACACTTCCATCTTACACGCAGACCTACCATATTTCACCCAGCCTATTCTCTTGTGTGCCATTCATGTGTCATCCTCACCTTAAGACACCATGTCTGAGCCCCTCTTATGCACAACACACCTGTGTCATGTGCTCTCTTCCAGTATGACCCTTTAGGTTTGCATGAAGCAATTTCAAAGTCCCTTGGGTGGTTCTTTACATTACGTTGCTTAACTTAATGATTCTTTACATAGGCATGCTAATGGATATTACTTCTCCACATATCCCTACTAACATGGACCCCTAGATGGACCACTACATAACATCCCCTCACTACAAAATTGCGGATTCATTCCCTTCCCCAAGGGAAGGTGGGTATCAGTTATGTAAATCCTAGGGGTGAGGGGTGAACTTGCCTCGTCCGAGCTGCAGGATGTTGAACTGATAGGCACCATCGTCCTCTGTACATGATGTTAAACTTTGACCTCAACCTGTCCATCATATGTGGGGTTCCCCCACTGTGGAGATTCCTCACACCCACTAGTCTCCACAGGAGTAATATCACTACTCACACGGAATGGGATCCTCTTTATTGGAGTGTCGTCTGTCCGCGGGGAAAGGTAACCACCTCGGTGTATGCCCCTAGCTTTTCATTCATGAGGTAGAATCCATTCTCCCACTCTCTTACTCAATGCCAAGGACCAGAGAGGGTGGGATGGGAATCAGAACAGTCCTCTCTTCCATGCCAAATCTCTCTCCTGCTGGGATTTATTGCCAACCAGGCCTCCATATTAGATTAAGTCCCATTATCCATCTTCTTGGGCTGCCAACCACGCATAATCTTAAAAGCACAACTGATTTTCACCAATAGAGCATTGAAATTTTTGATGCTCTGCAAATGTGAATAGAATCACTCGGGTCGCATCATCGGTGATGAAACTTTTTAATAGTCGATTGTTTGTAGTTGATGGTATTCTGATTGGGGGGGTTTGTTTGTAGAGCATATGAAATGATTGATTGATTAATATTGATTTAACAAATTTATAAATATTGGGGTGAGTTAATTATTGGGGATTTATGTTTATGATCTCCTTGAGATTTTCTTTATATTGGATTAAATTAATACCCACTTAACAAGATGATTTTGTTTGGAATTCATATGTGTTAAGGCTTTAATCCAAGACGAAACGTAACATAGAGTTATAATAATAATTATTACTTGTTTATGGTATTGTATTTTTGGTTCCAATAATCCATGGAATCCACATATTAAACAAACCATGTATTTAATCTATGACATATAATGTTCAACATACACAATATTAACTCAAATAATACTCATCGAGCAAAAGCTCTCAATCACTTAATATACTCAAATTATAACTCACCCCAATCATAGATATACTGATACATTTTGGTGGTTAATAATCTGGTTATAATTTTATGATGATGAATTAATAAGTGATGAAAAAATAAATGGATAAGAAAATATTTGTGTGCCGAACACACACACAAACGATGATGATAATTAAAAACAAAATTTAGATTCAATGAGATTAAGTTGGAAAGGGGATTCAACTGTATTTAAAAAATTTTAAGAACTTTAATATTAAAATATAGAACGAGGATGATAATAAGATATATTGAATAAGAAAATTGCATTAAAACAGAATTACAAAGAAAGAGGATTGCAAGATTACAAAAATGATGAACAAAAAAGTAAAAGAAACAAAGAGAGGAGGAAAAGTTCTCAAGTAAAAACATGAGTATGGCAGATCCACCAAAGCATTTTGAAAGGATTTCATTGTGTCAATTGATGATCCTCTCTTCTAAAATTCCAACCCTTTTGAAAGGAGAGGAGGGGATGTATTTATAGCCCAAGGTGGTGGAATGTTTGCATTCCAAAACTACCCCTCCAATTTTCATGACAATTTGGACATTTAGACAGATGAATCTCGAGATATCTTATTCTTCAACGTTGTATATAATAATGTTTTCCAACTACTCTCAAAATTTGGAGGCATTTGGACTTTTGGGTCCAAAGTTATTGAATTTTTATTAAACAATATTAATATATCCATTTCGATCTAGACTCTTTCAATGGCCTAAAAATGAATGGATTTTTTAATATAAAGATGCCTTCAAATCTGAATTCTTTATTCCAAAAATCAGGCCTTATATTTGTACCCTTTCACATTGAAACATACCATCTTGATCTGATGAAGCGATCAAGTGAAAATTCAATTTTTGTGTACTGATTTCATTTCCTGGATAAAATGGTGGGCTGGACTTAAAATATCTATTTGGGCCCCTTTTTCTTGGAGTTGGGCACTAAAATTTTTATAGATGATTCTTTTGGATAGTCGCGAATATATGGGGGAGTTTAATAAAATTTGGGCCTCGGGATATAGATCAGTAACTCAATCATCATGGCTGGTCCATTTTCTTCACAGATTCTTTGGGTCTTCTCGTGTAGACCATATGTCCCTCCAAATGGATGATTTGTACAACATTACCTTCTATGAAATGTTTCAATTTGAGTAAGGAACCCTAAAAAAAGTAATCATGATATTTGGATAAGTAGAGTGAGGGATAATATTAAAACATTTAACATAATTAAATTTGGATGAATTCAAATAGTCATCTAAAATTATATTTTATATTTAATCATTAATATTTCACACAAATTGTAGAAACCCCAAACCTAACGTACATGGACATTACATTAATTTTTCGGAATACTTAATACATGACAAAAACAGACGCCCAAAGACCGTATTAGTTTAGTGTCTTTGGAAACTCGGAACGTAATCTTCTAATCATGGTGAAAGATCTTCAACATATCCCCTTTGATTTTCTTAGCTAAAACCGTTCTTTATATACTGGGGAAAAGAAAACATAAAAAGGGTGAGCTCAAATGCTCAGTTAGTGAAAGCATAGACAACATAAAACAATCCATAAACATTTGAATGCAAAAACATGAACATAAAATCTAAACATCAAAATCATGAGCAACGAAAAAAATCTTGGAAGTATGTAAGGCATATATCATAAAGGAACATCAATCATGATAAAATAGAATTGGAATAAAACATGTAATTGTGGAAAAAAAATTAATCACATGATATGATTTCTATAGTAGCCAAGGAATTGCTGCCAGGACCATCTTAGTGGACAATGTCCCTTTCTGAATCGAGTTCACTCCTCTTTCCAGTCCTGTAACACTGAACTTGATTAACTTACCGTTCCAGCCATGTCTATATCATGAGATATAAATCATTACCCAATTCATTGGGGGGATATATATGTCCCGCCCATCTCATAATGAAATAATTATTATGTGTGCCACAACATAAACATAAATCATTCATCATAACCCAAAGAATAAAATGAGTTTCACAAACGTCATCCCATCATAACATAAGCCATATAAAAAATGGATATCATTTCATCATAAGAAAAATGAAACCATGTAAATCATCGAGAAATTATATTTGAAACATACACATATGAAATAATGTCATCTTAGATGGAAAAATGGTTTTGATAAAACACTTGAAAAGAATTCTTGATGAAAATATCCTTTCATCTTCAAAATCATTTTTTTTCCAAAAAATGCCATGCAATTTTAAAAGAAAAGGATTTTGTTGAAAATAGTAATGAAATATTATAGAGTAAGCTTCATGAAAATAAGGTATTATAAAACTGTAAAAATACGTTCAAGCCGTATAAGTTAAAAAAAACATTCTCCTCGTACTTTTGTAGGAAAAGTCAAAAATGTTCCCTGTATGGTAAACAAAAGATAGATTCCTTCCATAACACAAATTAAAAGTCAAAGAGGGGTAAATATGACATTAAAAATACATGGTATAATATTAAAGACTTTATAAAAAACCTTTTATGTGCATGGATAAAAAATATAACCCCAGTAAATACTTACAAATAAACAATCTCGGATAAGAATGAGATTGGAATAATTATCCCTTACCTTATATATGATATGCTTCATATGTATCCAAACCTCCTGTATAATGATTTAAATAATGTCATTGACTTATTACAGAATCATATTCATTGTTATGATATCATATATGGTTCACTTAGGACTTTATATTACCCGTTCTTTTGTAAATTCCATGTTAAAGCAGTGTTTTGGGTAAAATCGTTTCATTTATCGTACATGTTTCGACTTGTTGTTCTTGATATTATTACTTATATAATGATTTAATTAATTCCATAATGTAAAACATGATTTATATATAATATATATTCAGAATATACATATATATATGATAGATTGATAAATGGAATGAAATACACTGTTCATGGAGACGGTAGGCCGTACATACGCATGGACGCTGTTTTCGCTTCCTTATTGAATTGAATGGAATTATGTATATGAAATAAATATATATATATAAATAAATAAAGTATCATTATTATGTCATATATTTCATTATTATTCATTATATATACTTTATAATCATTCATGAATGGTTAACATGGAGAATGAATCTCATCACGTCGTGGAGACAGTAGTCCGTACGTACGCACGAGCGATGATATCATTCCCATGATCGTGGAATTATATTGAATTGTATGTATAATATTTCAGAATCAATAGAACTTTACAATAATCATATATAGTTATTCTTGACACCATTATAGCCATCCAAGTAAGATGGTGGTGGAAAACAGATTACACCACGGCGTGGAGACGATATTCCGTACGTACGCACGCGCGATGATTTCATTTTCCATAGGATGGATAGAAGGTGAAATAGGGTTGTTTAATATTTATAATAACATATCATTATATTAGTGATACTGATGTCATTACTTAATAATGAAAAACTATAAAAGAGGAAGTATAAGAGGAAATAAATTTGAAAGAATCAGTAACATACATTACCTCTTCTTTGAAGTGCCTCTTCTTAACCTCCTCTTAGGGCACCAAATATGGGTTTTGAAGAAGAACAGGACCTCTAGGATGTTTATAGGGAAGTGGAGAAGAGAAATTGGTAGGGTTTGGCCGAGCGTGAAGGCTCAATGTGGTGTGAGGAGGAGAGGGAGGAGGTTCCCTTTTATAAGGGAGGAGAGGGGTACCTTTGAAAAAACATAAAATATTATTTTATAATAAAGTCATATTCGGTTTTTAATAGCCCCAAATTGATTTATTTTGAAGCTAAGGTGGTAATGGGTATAACCCCTCTCAACAAATAGATTTTGGACATGTTTAGGTTACTATTTTAACCTTATAATTTAGATTTAACTCTAAGTTAATTAATTTAGCTTTTACCGTGTCTTCTTGTTTTCTTACACAATATGGTTAATAAACATACTATAACAAGCCAAAATAACCCCAAGTGGTTAATAATTAATATATAAAACTTTATCTAAGTCATTTGGCAGAACCATATATTTTTAGTAATAAAATAACAATTAATAATATAATATTTGTTTTAAAAACTGTTTTATGTCAATTTTGACACTATTTGGTAATTGATTTTTGTGAAAATCATAACAGAATGATTAGTACAAAAAACATTAATTAAATCAATACCAACATGTCATATTAACCTTTAAAATTAGTTTAATTCATAAAATGTCTCAAATTAAATTTATTGGGGTATTTATAATATCAATTATTTTAATATTTAATTATTTTGGTAATTACTGCATCACTATTGTGTCATAAATAAATTAAATTATTTAATTATTAAAAATTATAAATAAAACACAATTAGGTTGGAAATATCTTTAGATTTATGATGAATATTTATAGTCTAATTTATCTTATGTATAAACCTATATTAAAAATGTTTTAGTTATTAAACTTTGATTTTAACTATTTTAACTCTTTTTTAAATAAAATAATAATACATGTCCTAATCTAATACAAGTGGACCTAAATGATAATATTATATTACTAAGATTTTTTGGTCAAATTATACTTATCCAATAGAATTATAACACGTGTTAGGGTAATAATAATATCATTTTTATCCTTAATTACCCTATTTACTTTTAACCGTGGTAAATAAAAGTAAAAAGTTACTATTCCCCAAAAATTATTTTTATCTTATTGAACCATATTTTACTCCTTGATATTAACCGTGTCTCTCGGATTTTCAAAATTCTACTCACAGAAGCAGTAAAATTAATTTTTATGTAAATTTTCAAATTCTCCTAGGATGTGGGTAAAAGATGGTGAATAGTTCAATAAAAATTTTATATATCTAAAATTATTATAAAATGACTCCAATGAATTACATTGATCTTATATAGGTATTATTTTTTTGATTTTTACCAAAAAATAAATTTAAATAAAATAAATAATTATTTAAATAAAAAGTCAGTTTTTAAATAGTAACCTAGTGTTTTCACTATTCATCAAAAATTGAAAGATTTCAGAAAAATACCAAAAATCCACCCTATGATAATTTCAATATTATGAATCCAAAAATGAAGTCCATTTTGAAAGATAAAATTTATAAAATTTAAAAAACTGGGTATTAATATTCATAACGACTAGTTCATAATAATATTATAATAATATCTCGTTTAGTGAAACTTGGTATTGCGTACTACACACGCTATCGAAGAAGGTCTTCATTGCGTGTAATGTAAGCCAAGTCAGGGCTGTGTGTAGTGAGAGATCTGTTTGGTGTTGCATATAACATAATCAAAACTTATTAAATAAAATCTATACTTAATGTTGCGTAAAATAATTTCCACAAAACGAACTTGAAATAGTGTGTTACACAAGCCAAGAATACTGTTGCGTATACTGCAAGCTAATACAGTGTTTCATATAGTACAAGATAATCTCGGGGTAGTGTATAATAGAAGACATTAAAGAAATTAAAAATAATATATCTCATTAAATATCGGGGTGTGACATTCTGCCACCCTTAAAATGAATTTCTTCCTCGAAATTCGTCAGGGTTATAAATTGTTTACTACTTGAAAGTTTCATTCATAGAAACCCAGATCGTAAAAAGGAATAGTAAATCATCGTTTTAAAAAGGAAATTTATAAACAAAATGAATACCCAAAGTAACCTATCACTTGGGATCCCACATAAGAGTATATAGGTGAAAATATGGATATGGAAGAGAAATATAACTGTCAAGTTCTGATGGAGAGTGGTAGAGAACATGGCTTTGAAAAATCCAACAATCACAAAGTCATAAATTTGTGATGATCTAAGGTACCATCTGATTCACCAGATATGAGAGTACTAGGACAAAATTTTTGGTTTCCAAGATCATTTCCCTAACATGGATGAACTTTTACATAAGGAGAAATACTTACTTGATTTTAGTGTAATATCATTGTTGGTCATTCCATGAACAATTTACACTTCATCTCTATTTAAAGAAATGAAGCTGAATTTCTCATTCATGAAGTATTAGTAGATCATGTGATAGAATGATAAGTCATCCCATCTGTTTCTATCACAAAAAGGTTAGCATAAGTTATTAAATATACATAAGTCCATCTATGGTGATATTAATCGTATAGGATTCCAAAAATGGACTTATACTTTATCTATCAAACTGTTTAATATAATAAAACTAGTTCCTACTAACCAGGGACTTCCTGTAGGCCAGTGGTAGGCGATAAAGACCTGTTGCACTTCAGTTGTGGGTTTGATTCCCACAACGTTGTCCGACGCGACGGGTTGTCACTCGTCCTATGGTTTGTCCTTTTTATAAAACTACATTATTATAACATCCCATCAATAATATCAGAAAAAATTTCTATCCTTAAACAATACTAAGTTATTTCCAACATAATCCATTCCAATATTTAGGCTTATCTAAAATAATTCTGTCTAATCTCATAGTATAAAGAAAACTATTACTAGAGAGGTCATATACCAAGCATGTGAATACCATCATTTATCTCCCACATATCATAAGATATATCTTGTTGGTCATACTCCAAACATGTGAATAACTTAATCATGTATTCTTTTTAAACATGAATTACCATAGAACCTTAGAGAAAACATGAATTCTACCAAAAGTTAACTCATTCCACTTACCAAAAATCCTAAAATTTCTATATACTAAAACCATGATATCACTTTGTCTTTATATCAGTCATGAGCTCATGAATACTATCAAAATTTCATTTTCTCTTTATCCCTTCATTATGTGCATATCATCTAATTTCAAAAAATATTTGAATAACCTTTCATGGTTACCAGTACCATTCAACATATACTTTCAAATACTTTATGAAAAACAATAGTGTAAAAATACTTAGATGTTTCTCTATTACATAGTACCATTAAATTACCTATACAACATAACTCTTGATAAACATCCAATTATTCCACTACCTTCTAAAAGCATTGACCAAGATTCAACACTTATTTAATATCATATATCATTTGTATTCTCCTCATCATCATCGACATAAATACTACCCATATAACCATGCTGATTATATTCATGAGATTTTCCCTTAGGGCATTGGTTTTCATAATACCCATACATTCTACATTTAAAACATCTAATCATTGTTGATGTCGTAGAAATACAATTATCCTTCTCCATGGTGTTAACTAAACCTTTTCCTTTGAACTTACTAGATTTGTGTCCTTTTCCGCACCCAAAGCATCTTCCAGTTCCTTTGAAACATTCTCCTTGACGCCTCTTCCAACATGATTTACATGAGAGAAATTGAACTTTCTTTCCTCTATGATCATCATGAAACTCCATCTTTATCTTATTAGATGAGTTAGGAATATTACCAAAGTTGAGATTATTGATCATATTATGAGATTTATGATTAGGCATAATAACAATATTTGGACTTCCAAATCTCTTTTCATTTGTTTGCTCGTGAAAAATATCATTCCATTGTCCATCATATCCTCCATTATCGTGAAACTTCCTATTTCCAACCATTTTCTAAAACCCAAAAAGAATATTGTGAGAGAAAAAAATCATGCTAGAGAAAACAACATAATAAAGGGGGAGTACCATCAGTATCTAACATCTTATGTTAAATTATAAGATTTTTACCGTAATTTTAGGACTATAAACTATATATATACTTATCCTTAGGGACATCCCTAGACATACCTTAGAAATATCTCTAGGGATTTCAATAAAGTTTTCGCATCCTAGTTTCCAAACGTTAACTAAACCTTTGCTCTGATACCAACTGTAGAAACCCCAAGCCTAACGTACATGGACATTACATTACTTTTGCAGAATACTAAATACATGACAAAAACAGATGCCCAAAGACCGTATTAGTTTAGTGTCTTTGGAAACTCAGAACGTAATCTTCTAATCATGGTGAAAGATCTTCAACATCACTCCTTTGGTTTTCTTACCTAAAACCTTTATTTATATCCTGGGGAAAATAAAACATTAAAAGGGTGAGCTCAAATGCTCAGTTAGGGAAAGCATAGAGAACATAAAACATTCCATAAACATTTGAATGAAAAAACTTGAACATAAAATCTAAACATCAAAATTTTGAGCAAAGACATAAATCTTGGAAGTATGTAAGGAATATATCATAAAGGAACATCAATCAGGATAAAATAGAATTGGAATAAAACAAGTAATTATGAAAAACCATTAAGCACATGATATGATTTCTATAGTATCCAAGGCTTTGCTGCCAAGACCATCATAGTGGACAATGTCCCTCTCTGAATCGAGTTCACTCCTCATTCCAGTCCTGTAACACTGAACTGGATTAACTTACCGTTCTAGCCATGTCTATATCATGAGATATAAATATGTACCCAATGAATTGGAAGGAGATATAGGTCCCACCCATCTCATAATGAAATCTTTCTTAAGTGTACCGCAACATAAACATAAATCATTAATCATAACCCAAAGAATAAAATGGGTTTCATAAACATCATCCCATCATAACATAATCCATATAAAACAAATGTATATCATTTCATAATAAGAAAAGTGAAACCATGTAAATCACAGAGACATAATATTTGAAACATACACATAGAAATAATGTCATCTTATATGGAAAAATGGTTTTGATAAAACACTTGAAATGAATTCTTGAGGAAAATATCCTTTCGTCTTCAAAATCATATTCTTGTCACTAAATGCCATGGAATTTTAAAAGAAAAGGATTTTGTTGAAAATAGTCATGAAATATTGTAGAGTAAGCTTCATGAAAATAAGGAATTATAAAATTGTAAACATCAGTTCATGCCGTATAAGTTAAAAATAACATTCTCCTCATAATTTTGTTGGAAAAGTAAAAAAAGTTCTCCGTATGGTAAACAAAAGAAAGATTCCTTCCATAACACAAAGTAAAAGTAAAAGAGGGGTAAATATGACATTAAAAATACATGGAATAATATTAAAAACTTTATAAAAAACCTTTTATGGGCATGGATTACAAATATAACCCCAGTAAATACTTACGAATAAACAATCTCGGATAAGAATGAGATTAGAATAATTTTCCCTTAACTTATGTCCGATATGCTTTGTATGTATCCGAACCTCCTGTATAATGATTTAAATAATTTTATTGACTTATTAAAGAATCATATTCATTTTTATGATATCATATATTGTTAAATTATGACTTTATATTACCCGTTCTTTTATAAATTCCCTGTTAAATCAGCGTTTTGGGTAAAATCGTTTCATTTATCGTACGTGATTTGACTTGTTGTTCCTGATATTATTACTTATATCCTGATTTAATTAATTAAATAATTTATAACATGGTTTATATATAATATATATGCAGATATACATATATATATATATATATATATGATATATCAATAAATGGAATGAAATACACCGTTCATGGAGACGGTTGGCCGTACATACGCATGAACGCTGTTTTCGTTTCCTTATTGAATTGAATAGAATTAAGTAGATGAAATATATATATATATATATATATACATAAATCCAGTATGATTATTATGTCATATATTTAATTATTATTCATGATATATATTTTATAATCATTCATGAATGGTTAACATGGAGAATGAATCTGATCGCGTCGTGGAGATGGTAGTCCGTTCGTACGCACAAGCGATGATATCGTTCCCATGATCATGGAATTGTATTGAAGTGTATGTATAATATTTCAGAATAAATATAACTTTAAATTAATCATATATAGTTATTCTTTACACCATTATAACAGTCCAAGTAAGGTGGTGGTGGAAAACAGATTACACCACGACGTGGAGACGGTATTCCGTACGTATGCACGGGCGGTGATTTCTTTTTCCATAGGATGGATAGAAGGTGAAATGGGGTTGTTTAATATTTATAATAACATATTAGTATTTTAGTGATACCTACATTTTTACTTTATAATGAAACAACTAAATAAGAGGAAGTTGAAGAAGAAATTAATTTGAAAGAATCAGTAACAGACATTAACTCTTCTTTGAAGCGCCTTGTCTTAACCTCTTCTTAGGGAACTAAAGACGGTCTTTGAAGAAGACCAGGACCTATAGGATGTTTCTAGGGAATGTAGAAGAGAAATTTTCAGGGTTTGGACAATCTTTAAGGCTCAAAGTGGTGTGAGGAGGAGAGGGAGGAGGTGCCCTTTTATAAAGGAGGAGAGGGGCACCTTTGGAAAAACGTAAAATATTATTTTATAATAAAGTCATATTAGGTTTTTAATAGCTCCAAATTGATTTATTTTGAAGCTATGGTGGGGATGGGTCGAAATAATATCAAAAAACAGATTTTGGACAAGTTTAGGTTAATATTATTAACTTATCATTTAGATTTAACTCTAAGTTAAATAATTTATCTTTTATCGTGTCTTCTTGTTTACTTACACTATATGGTTAATAAACATACAATAACAAGCCAAAAGAACCCCAAGTGGTTCCTTATTAATATATATAACCTTATATAATTCATTAGGTCGAACCTAATATTTTTATTAATAAAATAACAATTAATAACTTAATATTTGTTTTAAAAACTATTTTATGTCAATTTTGACACTATTTGGTAATTGATTTTTGTGAAAATCCTAACAGCATGATTAGTTCGAAAAACGTTAATTAAATCAATACCAACATGTCCTATTAACCTATAAAATTAGTGTAATTAATAAAAAGTCTCAGATTACATTTATTTGTGTATTTATATTATCAATTATTTTAATATTTCATTTTTTGGGTAATTACTACATCACCATTGTGTCATAAATAAATTAAATTATTTAATGTCTAAAAATTATTAATAAAACACCATTAGGTAGTAAATAGTTTTATATTTATGATGAATATTTATAGTCGAATTTATCTTATGTATAACTCTATATTAAAAATTTTTTAGTTATTAAACATTGATTTTAACTATTTTAACTCTTTTTAAATAAAATAATAATACATGTCCTAATCTAATCCAACTGGACCTAAATGATAATATTATACTCCTAAGGTTGTTTTTGGTCGAATTATACTTATCTAATAGAATTATAACATGTTTTAGGGTAATAATAATATCATTTTTACCCTTAATTACCCTACTTACTTTTAACTGTGGTAAATAAAGGTAAAACATTACTATTCACCAAAAATTATTTTTATCTTATTGAACCACATTTTACTCCTTGATATTAACTATGTCTCTTGGATTTTAAAAATTCCACTCATAGAAGTGGTAAAATTAATTTTTATTTAAATTTTCAAATTCTCCTAGGAGGTGGGTAAAAGACGGTGAAAAGTTCAATAAATTTTTATATATCTAAAATTATTATAAAATGACTCAAATGAATTAAATTGAGCTTATATAGGCCTTATGTATCAATTTTTTCCTAAAATAAATTTAAATAGAACAAATAATTATTTAAATAAAAAGTTGGTTTTTAAATAGTAACCTAGATTTTTCACTATTCATCAAAAATTGAAAGTTTTCAGAAAAATACCAAAAACTCCCCTAGGCTAATTTCGATATTCAGAATACAAAAATGAATTCCATTTTGAAAGATAAAATTCATAAAATTTTAAAAAGTGGGTATTACTATTCATAATGGCTAGTTCATAATAATATTATATTAATATCTCGTTTAGTGAAACTTGGTATTGCGTACTACACACGCTATCGAAGAAGGTCATGATTGCGTGTAATGCAAGCCAAGTCAGGGCTGCGTGTAGTGAAAGCTCCATTTGGTGTTGAATATAACATAATAAAAACTTATTAAACAAAATCTATACTTAATTTTTTGTAAAATAATTTCCACAAAACGAACTGGAAATAGTGTGTAACACGAGCCAAGAATACTGCTGCGTATACTGCAAGCTAATACGGTGTTGCATATAGAACAAGCTAATCCTAGTGTAGTGTATAATAGAAGACATCAAAGAAATTAAAACTAATATATATCCTAAAATCTTGGGGTGTTACACAAATTATTCACATTTCATATAAAATTAGTATAGGTAGTATATAATAAGTTATGGGAATATTAATAAAATCAAATCCCCCACACTTAGTCTTGTGCATGTCCTCATGTGAAAAAAATATAAAAACATGAGAAAATCATTTTTACTCACCCAAAAATATTAAAATTTTGTTTTCCCCAATCAGGGGAGGTTTAGACCATTTCAATCATCCTTATTGAATTCTACCACGAGTTGTTACAGAAACAATGTTCTAAAAAAATTCCTTTTTCATGCTCAAGTTTAGAAATAGAAACTGGTGGCACACAAAACATACTCCTCTCAAGATGATAAAATTAATTTATGGTGCATCACTGATTCACCAACCAAAAGTGAAAGTCTTTGAGCTTTTAAGAGCTCTCAGCTTCCACTCCCTATCATAAAGTGCTAAAAAATCATGAAATCTTTTTAGGGGTTTTTCCATGGCTATGGGATAATAGGAAGATGAAATTCAAAATACAGGAAAACGGGGATAAAACACCAACATGGGTAAAACAATGAACAATTATTTTTGAAATGAAACATGTAAGGAAATAAAAACACATATTTATTGGGAAATTATTATGTGAAAAAAGATACAAGGGAGGAAGAAAATTTGAAGTGGATGAGAGGATAAAATATTTACAATACACAAAACTTCTCCTAATGACATAAGTGTTATTTTTTCCTTTTTTTTTGCATTTTTCGAAAGTTGAACTTGAAAAATATCTCACACTCATATCCCAACCCATGATTGATCTCCTCAGGACAATAATTTTAATAGTTATAACAAGATCAAAGGCTGAGAAATAGTGATTTTTGACCCACCCAAGACACAGCCAATTTTTTTTTGTTTTTGTTCATTTTTTTCAATCTTTTTTTGAACAATTATCAATAAAATATGAACAATATGTCATAAGAATATATACATTCCCAAACCCCACTGAAGGACAACCTCTCCCCCACACTTAAATTTATGTTCTCCCTCAAGCATATGATAACATGTTGAGAATAAATAAAAGGGTACCCAAACTGAAATCCATTCCCCCCACACATAAATTTAATAAAAAATTATGCAATGAAAATCCATGTAGATAGTGGGTGGAAAAAGTTATTTGGATTGTAATGTGGCTATTAATGAAAAGGATTTCATATGCTATAATGGGATTTCAAAAGGAAGATTAACGTAAGGGAAATGGGAGGCATTTTGGCTATCATGATTCTCATGTGGTTCGTAAATTGCCTCTATCATAATAATGCACACTAAAGTAGTAAATTTATCTTAAAGGTCCGTAAACTCAAGACTCACAAATGGGAGTGAAAACATACATTTTAAAAAGATTTCCATAGGTGGGGTTGCCATGAAAGCTAATTTTTTTCCTCACGGTTTGGGAAATTAGTCTTCCAAATCAAAAAATTGAGCATTCAAAATTTGTTGGTTTTGACACAATATTCTTTATCAAAATTTACAAAGAAACCAAAAAATTTTTGAGATGAAACAATGTATTTTGACTCCACGAAATGCTTGGAAAAAATTTGAAAATTGGAAGGTGAGTATGTATGACTCTTTTTATTTATTTTTTCTTTTTTTAGTTTTTTATTGTTTTTATAATAAACTCGCACACAAAAAGAGAAATATAAAAATAAAGGGTTTGATGAAGAAAGTGGTAAAAAAAGAAATAATGAGGAAGAAGAAGTAATAGGGATAAATAGAGAGAGAGAGAAGATGATTTAAAGGGAATGAGGTGCCCCCTGGTTTGGATTTGGTGGGTTGCAATCTCCATCTAGTAGTGGGTCAACAGTAGAAGTTGGGGATCCGATGGAAGTCAAGGTGGTTCCTGAGATGTATGTCCATTCATGGTGATGCTTTAACCTATGTCAATTAACCGTGATGTTCCTTTTGGAAGACATGTCTTGGACTTGCACTGCACCAAATGGGTAAACATGAGAAACATTAAAAGGACTTTGCCTATGAGAATTAAGCTTACCTAGGTGAAGCTGAAATCAAAATTTGAAGAGCATTACCTTTTCACCTACATAAAATACCTTTCCCATGATGTTTTTATCATGGATCACCTTAGCCTTTTCTTTTTAAAGATTGGAATTATCATAATAATCAAGTCGATGCTCCCCTAGTTCTACCAATTGGAACAATATTTCTTCACGAGATTTATCACAATAAATATTATAGGTTTTCACAACCGAAAAAGTCTTTTGTTGGATTTCAACGGGTAGATGACATGCTTTACCAAATACTATCCTAAAGGGGGACATCCCAACGGGTATTTTATAGGCAATTCGATAATCCAAAAGTGCATTACCAAGTCTTTCAGGCCAGTCTTTTCTGGTGGGTTTTAGAATTATCTCAAGCACTTGTTTTAATTCTCTATTAGAAAGTTCATCCATTCCATTTGATTGGGGGTGATATGTAATTGATGTTTTTTGTACAAACCCATTCTTTTTCAAAAGACATTAAATGGTTTTAATAAAAAAATGGGTTCCTAAGTCACTTATCAAGGCATGTTGTGTGCCAAATTGGTGGAAGATGTGTGTCTTTAGGAACTAAATAACAGTATGTGAATCATCCTTTATAGTGGGTTTAGCCTCGACCCACCTTGAATCATAATCAACTGCAAGAAGGATGTTTGAGAATCCATTGGAAGGGGGAAATGGTCCCATTAAATTGATGCCCCAAACATCAAATATCTCACAGAAAATTAAAGGCTTTTTGGTCATTTCATTTCTCTTCGAATGTTTTCCAAACTTTTGGTAAGTGGGAGATGATTGTCAGAACTCATGTGAGTCCTTGAAGCATTACGGCCAGAAGAATCCAGAGTCTTTGAAATTTTGGGAGGTCCTTTGTGGTCCAAAATGGCCACCACTAGGCATTGAGGGATAAAATTCTAATATGGAGGAATATTAATTTTCATCAACACATCTCTTAATTACCATGTCTGTTCCAGTTTTCCAATGTTTATTTTCTTCCCATTAATAGTATTTTGAATCACTTTTCAACTTAATTTTTTGTCCTTTGAAAAAATTTCAGGAAAACACCAAAAACCAAGTAATTTACTATTGGGTCATAACATGGTATTATTTGAGTGAGAGAAGAAAGGTGCTCAATTGAAAATTCTAGATCAATTATTTCAGAATGAAATGAATTAGAAATTCTACTCAGGTGATCAGGCACATGGGTTTATTTTCCTGGTATATCTTTGATTTATAGGTCAAAATCTTGGAGAATTAGGATACATCTTATTATCCTTGTTTTGGAATCACTTTTCTTATGTAATGACTTTATAGAGGAATGGTCTATGAAGATGATGATTTTGACACCTAAGATATTGGGATGAAATTTATCTAAGGAAAAAACCACTGCAAAAAGTTCTTTTTCAGTCATAGTGTAGTGGTAATGAGTTTCATCCAATGTTTTTGAGGAATAATAAATGACATGAGGAATCTTTTCTCTTCTTTGAACAATAAAATCCCCGACAGCTCTATCAGAAGCATCACACATCAACTCAAAGGGTAAGGACGAATCTAGGGGCTCGATTATTGGGGCAGATGTAAGAGAAGTTTTAAGTTTAACAAAGGCTCTCTTGAAAACCTCATCAAAATGAAATGTGACATCATTATGGAGCTACCTAGTGTGTGTGAGTAAAATACTACTGATGTTATGGATGAATTGGTGATAGAAACTGGCATGAATTAGGAATGAATGGATGTCTCGAACAAAAGTGGGTTGAGGAAGCGATTGGATCACTTCATTTTTTGCAGGATCAACTACAGTACCATATTTTAAAAATATATGCCCTAGAACAATCCCATTTTTAACCATGAAGTGACATTTTTCAAAATTTAGCACAAGGATACACTTGAAACACTTTTGAAGGACTAGGTAGAGTGAATGAAAGCATGATTAAAATGACTCGCCATAAATGGTAACGTCGTCCATGAAGACTTCTATGCAGTGTTCAATGAATTCAGAAAAGATACTTATCATACACCTCTGGAATTCTGTAGGATCATTTCAAAGGCCAAAAGGCATTCACTTATATGCATATGTTCAACGGGGCATGTGAAAGTAGTATTTTCTTGGTCCTGAGGTGCGATTGGGATTTGAATGTAGCTGGTGTATCCATCATGAAAGAAATAGTGTGACTTTCTAGATAATCGTTCCAGCATTTGATCATGGAATGAAAGAGGGTAGTGATATTTTCTTATTTCAACATTCAATTTCTGGTTGTTGTTGCACACAAGCCATTTTTTCTTCACTCGAGTTGTGACTACCTCACCTTGTTCATTTGTGACAATAGTTATCCCACCCTTTTTAGGTACAAATTGAATTGGACTAACCCATTAACTATTAGAAATTGGGTAGATAATACCAGCTTGAAGAATCTTGGTGATCTCTTCTCTAACTTCCTCATGTATGAGTGGATTGAGTCTTCTTTGTGGTTGTATAATTAGTTTGGATGATTCCTCAATGTGGATGTGATGCATGAAATGAGTAGGGTTGATTCCTAGTATGTTATCTAGGGTCCACTCTAAGGCCTTTTTTTATTCCTCTAACACCTGAAAAAGTTTGGACTCCCCAGTTTTAGTAATTGAAGTAGAGATAGTGGCCATATAAGAGTGATCATAGAAAAGGAATGAATTATTCAGGTGCATGGGAAGAGGTTTCAGATGAGTCTCTTCTTTCATTTGTGGGATAAACAACATGGGAATATTGAAAGGGACTTCAGTTTATTCAGATTTGTTTTCCTTAATACTATCCAAGTTGGAGCATTAGAGATCAGAGTTGATGTTAGATTCAGGAGAGTTTTCATGTTCCTCTAGATTGATGGAGTCTATGAATGAATAGTCCACATAAAATTCACCGTTTATGACTTGGATAATCATGGTGAAAATTTTTCAAGATACTTTCTCATTAGAACATGATGAAGATGATGCAATGGGGTTCAATTGACTCTCAAAAGTGTCCTCGGAATCAGGGATTGAGAATGCAGAGTGGTCCTCAGATGAGTATCACATGGACTGGAAAATGTTAAACTTGGCCATTTGGTCACCAAATTCAACGGATAAGATGCCTGAATGGACATAAATTTTGGTTCTCGCTGTCATTAGGAATGTACTTCCTAGAATTATGGGATATCAAGAAGATGTCAACTCACTATCCATGTCAGGGACATAGAAATCAGATGGGAATATAAGATCGTTAACCCAAACAAGGACATCCTCAATTATACCCTCAGGACTAGCAGTGCTTCGATTGGCCAATTGAATGAAAACACCCGTTGTATGTAAGGGACCTAAACCAAAGTTGGAGAAGATTGATTTGGGGATGACATTAATTGTGGCTCCTAGGTATATGAGTGCATCATCAATGTTGGAACTTCCAATTTGGAACGGAACTGTAAAGGTCCCTGGATCTTTTCACATTATGGGAATACACCGCTGGGTGGAAACATTTTCGATGGTCCTAAGTAGCCTCTTATGGGTGCACCATTACTTAACATACTTGGCATACTTTAGGATCTGTTTTATGGCATCTAAGAAGGGAATATTGACTTCATCAAGTCTAAACATGTCATGCATTTCGTGATCAGGTCCAAAGGACTTCTTCTACTTAGAAATGGCTTGAAGAATAGGAATTGGATTCCTAAGTAGAAAGGAAGAAGGAGAGAGAATGGCTTTAGATTCCTTTTTTTGTTTCTTTTTCTTTACATTTTATTGGTCAACATTCAAAGGAGTGTTGGATGACTCAACATGAGGCATACCAATTTTCTTTCCCGATATAAGTGCAATTGCAGTTACATTAGCCTTGGGGTTTGGTAATGGATGAGGTGGGAGTTGGGAAGAATTGGATGGTTTCTGCTGACTAAGGTGGGATGCAAGTTCACCAATTTGGGTTTCATTATTTTTGAGGCTAGAACAGTTGTAGGAGGAAAGATCTTATATAGTGCTTTCCCATGGTTTCTTGGAATAAGGGGTTTAGCCCGGATTAGGATTACCTTGATTTTGGTTCTTGGGAATGATATTGCATTCATTTGGGAATTTGGAAGGCTCACTAGGATAGTGGAATTATGGAGGAGGATGTGTAGGATTGATCTTTTGAGATCATGGAAGAAAAAAGTAAGGTTTTTGGAAGTTACCAACACCATGACCATATTGAAACTAGTTTGGGTTTTGAGGAGGGAATTGAGGGGGATGAGAAATGGTATTCCCATATCTCAAGATAGGGTTATATGTTCAAGAGAAGGGCTCAGAATGTGGTTGGTTGAAGTTTCTAACAAACTGACATGATTGTTGAGGGTTGGGGTTCCACTGAGCATATGCTGCATTGAGATCCATTGGTCCTGATGAATCATATTGATCCTCTTGATGTTGTGGACATGTTTCAGTTGGATGATATGGAGAGTTGTAGATTCCACAGTTTTTGACAAGTCTAAGAAACATTGACTGCGGAGAAGATGAGGTTGGGGATTTGGATGAAATAACTAGTTGTCACACAAGACCTGTAAGTTCACTAATCCACTCAGTCATCTTGTTTGGATATATGGATTTATCCTCTTGGACTTGTTTGACTTGATCATGTTCTCATGTATGGGATTGTAGTGTGTTTTCATCCATGATACTTATGAGATATCTTTCTGCTACAGGTGTTTTATCAACAAGAGAACCACCACTTGTGGCTTCAATGAGAGTTCTCTACATAGCCAATAACCCTTCATAAAAGTATTAGATCAACAGTTGGTCAGGGATTTGGTGGTTTGGGTTAGTTTCAACAAGCTTTTTTAACCTCTCCCAGTATTTAGGGAGTGATTCATTTTGGAATTGATGAATACAACTTATTTACCAACAGATAGAAGTTGTACTAGAAGCAGGAAAGAATTTCTCTAAGAAGAGTCACTTCATGTCATTCCATGTGGTTATGGAACCAGGAGGGAGGTAGTAGAGGCATGACATAGTAGTGTCAGCTAAGGAAAAAGGGAATGCTCAGAGTTGGATTTGTACCTTAGAAACCCCTTGAGGCTTCATGGTAGAGCACACCACTTGGAAGTATTTAAGATGAATTAGTGGATCCTCATCGACTAGCCCATGGAAATGAGGAGGAAGATGAATCAATACCAATTTGAGTTTGAATTCAGTCAATATGTTTGTACTTTGAATACCAAGGGGTTGGTAATTCATATCAGGGGCAACGAGTTCTTTATGGGTTTGTTCCCTAGGATTGGCCATTTCTAATTCAATAGGTTTGACAAGGACTATTTCTTGAATTACATTATTTTCTCTTACGTTCCTCCTATGTTGGCTAAGTGTTCCTTCAATTTCAGGGTCAAACAAATCCGAGGGATTGATTGGGATGCTACGGGGTATTCAGAGAGATTTTGGAAAAAAGTGGAAGACAGGGTTTTATTTGTGTTTTTTTTTCAATTTTTTTTAAATTTTGTGTTTTTTGTGTTTTTTACATAACTAGAAACTAATGAATATATGAAGCACCATCCCTAGCCACTATGCAATTTTGAAGTGTGGCCAATTTTCACCTATCGACTGGTCAAATTTTCGATGCACTGCTAATGTGTATAGTGGCACTCGGGTCGAATCATCAGCAATGATACATTTTAATAGTCGATTGTTTTTAGTTGATTGTATTTAAATTGGGGGGTTTGATTGGAAAGCTTATGAAATGATTAATTTATTAAGATGGATTTAGAAAATTTATAGATATTGGGGTGAGTTCATTATTAGGGATTTTAGATTATAATATCCTTGAGCTTTTCTTTATATTTCATTAAATTAATACACACTTCACAAGTTGATTTTGTTTTGAATTCCTAAGTGTTAAGGCTTTAATCCAAGCCGTAACTTAACATAGGGTCCTAATAATAATCATTACATGATTATGGCAGTGTATTTTGGGTCCAATAATCCATTAAATCAATATATGTAAAAAAACATGTCATTAATCTATGATATATAAAGAGAAACATACACAATATTAACACAAAGAATACTGATCGAGAAAAAGATCTCAATCACTTAATATACCCAAATTATAACTCACCCCAATGGTAGATTTACTGAGCCATTTGGGTGGTTAATAGTCTGGTTAAAATTTTATGATGAAGAATTAATAAATGAAGAAAAATGAAATGGATAAGAAAAGAGTTGTGTGCCGAACACACACACAAATGATGATTATAATTAAAAACAAAATTTATATTGAATGAGATAGAAAAAGAAGGGAAAGGGATTAAACCGTATTTAAACTATTTTAAGAAAATTAATATTAAACTACAGAAGGTGGATGAGAATAAGAGATACTGAATAAGAATCTTTCATTAAAATAGAATTACAACGAAAGAGACATACAAGATTACAAAGATGAAGAACACACAAGTAAAAGGAAAAAAAGAGAGGAGGAAATGTATCTCAATTAAAAACATGAGAATGGAAGGTCCTACCAAGACTATTTCAAGGCTTCGGTCGTTCTAATTGATTCTCCTCTCTTCTGAAATTCCAACCCTTTTTAAAGGAGATGAGGGGATGTATTTATAGCCCAAGGTGGTGGACTGTTTGCATTCTAAAACTACTTATCCACCTGGATAAACAATTTGGACATACAAAAAGATGAATTTCAAGATATATTCTTCTTCATAATTGTATATAATAATGTTAGTGGGGTACTCTTAAAAGTTATAGGCATTTGGACTTTGGGGGCCAAAGTTATGGCCTTTTTATTAAACAATATTAATTTGTCCATTTCAATATAGACTTTTTCAATGGTCTAAATGTGAATAGATTTTTTAATTGAATGATGACTTAAATTCCAAATTATTTCTTCAGAAAAGTTGGCCATATATATTCCATCTTTCCCATTGAAAAATATCATCTTTATTTGATAACTATATCATGAGAAAAGTTAATTTTGGTGTGTTGATTTCCTTTCCCGGACAGAATGGTGGGCTGGACTTAAAAGCTTCATTTGGGCCATTTTTTCATAGATTTGGGCCCTGAAATTTTTATCCTAGATCAATCTAGATAATAAGGAACATATGGTGGAGCCTCATAAAATTTGGGCCTCGTGATATAGACCAGTAACTCAATCATCATGGCTGGTCCTGTTTCTTCACAGATTTTTTGGGTCCTCTTTTGTAGACCATATGACCCTCCAAATGGACGATTTGTCCAAAGTCCATTTCTAATTAAATGTTTTATTTTTAGTAGGGAAACCTAAAAAATATATATAATGAAATTTTTATAACTAGGGTGAGATGTGTTATTAAAACATTAAACAGACATGAATCTGGATGAATTCAAATAGTGATCTATAATTATATTTAATATTTAATCATTAATATTTCACAAAAATCATCCACATTTCATATAAAATAAGTAAATAATGTATATAATAAGTTGTGAAAATATTAATAACATCAAATCCCCTGTTTCCATTTTGGGTGGCAGACCACGCGTAAGCCCTAGTTTCCATTTTGGGCTACTAACCACGTGTAAGCCCCATTCCACTTCCCATAGATGCAACTTTTGCGGCGTGATTATCAGGTCCTTTCTGTCTCTTGTTTCTCACACTGAGCATGAATCACATGGGCTATGAGTGACCACCAACCATGACATATTCATTGGGTAGCCTAGAGTGTATACCCAGACACCATTTCTGAACTATGTTGACTTTGATCCTTGCCAAGGAAAGATACGTTGGAAGCCTCCCTGAGCTTCAAGCCCAACACCAAATTGGTCCAGACCATCTTCACGTCAGCACAACAAGCATCATTTCGGCACTATGTGGAATTTGATCCTTTCCAAGTCAAGGTACGTAGGAAGCCTCTATGAGGTTTAATCCCAACACATTCTTGATTCAACCATCTTCACGTTGGTTCACTAACACCATTTCTGAACTACATGGACTTTGATAATTGCCAAGGCGAGGTACTTCAGAAGCCTCCCTGAGGTTCCATCCCAACAACTAGTTGTTCTGAACCCCTTCATTTCGATTCACCTTCATCCTGCATGACATTAAACCACATGCACCTTTTCATCCCAAACGATGTTAAACTGTACCTGCTTGATCTACGTGGGCTGTGATCCCCGTCTCAAATACAGGGTACATAGGAAGCCTCCATGATGTTCGACACCATCTAGTGGTAATCCCCTATGACTCCACCCAACGGTAATCCATGTGACCCCATCTATAGGTAAGCCGGTGTGACCCCATCCAGCATTAAGCCGTTGTGACCCCATCAAGCGGTAAGCTATTGTGACCCCATCCAATGGTAAGTTGTTGTGACCCCTTCTAGCAGTAATCCTTTGTCAATCCCCTACCAATCAATAAGCCATTGTCAACCCCATTCAGTAGTAAGTCATTGTCAACCTCAATCGACGATATTCTATCGTCAGATGAACTACATGGACTTTGATTCCCTGCCATGGGGATACGTAGGAAGCCTCTATGAGGTTCAAGCCTATCACCCATGTCTCATCCTGATATATCCCTCGATCCCATGTGTATTAAGAAGATCATTTCCAAACATGGAAGTTATATTTCCTCCACATCCCATCAATGCATCCATTCTCACGGGTCGACTCTTCAAATTTCTCATCGTCCCATAGAACAATGCATACGTTGATTCCCTGCCATTTGGATACATAGGAAGTCTCTTCAAGGCTCAATCCCAACATCACTGTCTCCCCCGCATCAGTTCCATCTCATTCTCCCTCCACTTAATTCAACAATTTATCATCCATATTGATGCTTACTTGGGATTCCACATCTCGATGGGATCATGCCATCTCATTTCCTCACTTCTCATAGTAGCAGTCGGGTAACTAACCATGCCTTAGCCCCAATACCAGCACTCTCTCCCTTGAGTTTTCAACCATCTGATTCACTCCCGCCAGGGTTCTGATCAGTCAGATCCATCTCTTCTAGACGTTAAACTTGCGACATACAATGTGTTGAACATGGGAAGCTGAGGAAATCCTTAGAGACATGCCTTTGGCATATAATTCCCCACATTCGGCATGAGATTCGTCTGGATTCCGAGCCCTTGAGATGCCTTATAATAATGGAAAGAAACCCAAATGCGCAAGTGTTCCAGCATCCAGACACACCAGTGATGACCAACGTGACTAATACCCAAAATAAAGGTTGTTGCCCTGGCTGGACCCTTTTGAATGTCCTCACCGAAGCAGTGTAATTAACCAGTGTCCATGAAGATATGGCACTGGGAAGAGATTCACGAACAAAGTCTTAATCTATAAGGTAGACCTAGTCTAGTCAATGAGTTCCAAGGAGGAATCCATGGAAGGAAGAACTGACCTCCAATCATCCCGTTTCAATCAAGGAGAAAAATTAACTAAATAAGTGATGGATGTCGCCCTCCTTTGGAAAGAGAGAATGTGGGGCTGCAGCCAGCATGTCCCCGTTTTTCCTCAAAATGGACGGATGCACACACCCTGAAAAAATCATAAAAAACAAGACCATTATCTTTGTGAAGGACAGAAATCATTACCATATTTAGTGTCCCTCATATAATATTGATGGAAAGGGCACCAAATTCTTCTCTACATGGTTGGAAAAGTTATACAGAGAGTATGAAATCAAAGCCAACTATTCATATCACTACCACACGACGTCCAATGGGATGAAAGAGGCTTTTAACAAGACTTTTTCCAACATACTCCAAATGATAGTAGATAAGGAAAATAAATCGTGGCCAGAGAAGATCCTTCATGATTTATGGGCTTACTAGGCCCTGACCTGCACTACCACACTTGTGACCCCATACTCACTTGTATATGGGGTAGAGGCAGTTTTTCCTAACAAAATCTATGTTATATTACTTCGTGTGTCAATATATGATAAACTTTCCATGGATGAGAAATCCCAGAGATGTATTGATCAGTTGGAGAAGCTAATTGGAAAAAAGTATGCATACTTTACACCATATAAAAATCTACCCAAATTGGATCGCATAAGCCTTTAAAAAAAAGGTTGTCCTTCGATATTTACTCAATGGAGAAATGGTGTTAGTCCTAAAAATCCCAATGATACTTGGGATGAAACCCCCAAATATTGAACCATAGTTGGAAGGACCATATGTCATTATTAGGGTCTATTCTAATGGATTGTATGCCCTAATATCAATGGATGGACAACTCATCACAGCTCCCACAAATTCATAGTTTTTGAAGAATTATTTTGCGTAATACCAATGCCAGGTCATGATCGAAACTCTAGGCCCCTAAAATATGAGTTATCATACCTCCATGTCACATTATTAACTCTATAACCCTAAACTATGAGTTATAGTATCGCGATGTCCTAATCCAAACTCTATGACCCTAATATCTAAGTTGTAGTACCTCCATGTCATAATCCAAAATCGATGAACCTAAACTATGAGTTTTAGTACCACCCTATCATTATTCAAACTCAATGAACTTAAACTATGAGTAATAGTCGTATCAAAATAACATTAAACTATTTGGAGCTTATTCCTGAAACCTGAGTGTAAACTAGGACTCATGTCCTCCCTGTAAGACATTAAACTGCATGAAAAAAGCATCATAATTTCATGACAATAAACTACATAATCTCTCGTAGAATGATGTAAGTCTTGATTTCTAGCCTCGCAGGATATGTAGAGATGCCTCGATCCACATTCTTGGCCTAGAACCAACCAAAAAATTCTTGTATCATATCCTTTATTTCCCCACACTAGAACGGGAAACCCTTGTCACTCCTCTTTTCTTACATAGAGTATAACTCACGTGATCTTAGGATTAGTGGGAAGGATTACTCTACACGAACAAGTTATTGAGTGGTATGGTAGACTTAACAACCATATGGAATGAAATAAGAATGTTCTTACCACCATGTCTGAGCCAGATCAGTACGAAGAAAATTCAGAACTATGTATGGCTCGATTCATGCCCTTGCATGATATGTAATGATGCCCAGATTTGGAATCCCATCCCAGCCAGTGAAAAAAGATTTCCTCAGAGGCCCTTACCCGTGGACCGAGCCAGCTCAGTAGAGGGAATGTTCCGAACAATGTGTGGCTCGATTACTGATCTTGTATGGTACATGGTGACGCTTGAATTTGGCATCCCAGACTGTCTACCATAAAAAATAAATGCCCCTTTTCTTGTGCATAGGTCATCCTTAGACAGGGAGTCTATGGAAGGTCCTAACTGCTTGGAAATAAACTAAAAAAATCTTTAAGAGTTATGTGTGGCCCAATTATCAGTTTGACAAGATCCCTCACATGCCCCCACTCAGGAGAAGTCAGAAGATCCAGCTTCCCCCTATACATATGAGGCAGACCTATGTTGAAGCTCCATTAGTTCATAGTTCAATCATGGTTTGGGTATTGTTTGTGTTCCCAGGAACATCATACCCATTTTTCAAACTCCATAATCTATGAAAACATGGATCCCCATAATCATTCATGGAAATATAACATGGAAGTCTAGTGTCCTTTAGACACCTTTTTTGGCAATGCACATCATGACCAAGTGGATTTGTATATTTATCCTAGAAAATACCATCAGTAAAAGGAAAATTCGTTCCCAAGAGAATTCTTTCCTACCTCAATATGCCCAGTAGGCTTCAATTCCCCATGTCGTCCCTCTTGATCTATGTCCCCCCCGAGACTATGGTTTACACCTTCAATCATCAATCACATCTAAGGAATGCCAGGACACACCGATCATGATTAAATCAAAGTTATTAATGTTTTTTTGATATCCGAATGTCCTCACCGAACGACATTAATCTGCGAGGCCCAAATCGTCTTTTTTGAATGTTGTTAAAGTGAATAACATTGCTTTAAACCTAATGTACCCTCTGATGTTGTTTTTTCTATTCTTAGGCGGTGACTTAGAATCCACATAATCCCTTTTTTTCTCAAACTGAGAATATCTCACGTTAGATTAGTTATATTTGCGAGAGATCTACTGTGACATTATGGAAAAATAGTCTAAGAATTTGGTCATAGTAGCATGAACCTAAAAGCCATTTCATAGTTCCTTTCTTGATAAGGAACCCCACGTCCTAGCCATACGACAGTAAATGATAGGGTACCCCATATATGATATGAATTACTTACCCTACATGTGGGTCATATCTACATAAGGGATATGGTCTCGAAAGAATTTTCCAAATATTTTATGGTTAATCGATCGCTCGAAGTTTAGCTTGGGTTATCGAATCCTTAGAGACCTATGAAGTAACCTACAAACACATACATTCTATGGATTGTTTTTGGTTATTAATTGGAAAAAATGGGTTGATTTTAGATGGGAATAATTGAATTTTATGAGACTTAAGAAAATTCAATTTAAAAGAATGATTTTATCCTAGGTTATCACTTGTGGTGGATTGGATGCATTTTGTTTTTGATTATGTCAATTTCTTATATTTTGGATGGGTTTATCTATGGAGATCAAAACAAATCATCCCATACTATATTAATTCCCACACAACCTTATACTAACCACCTATGCACAAGAAATATCTATGTTTTTTTTTCACTCAAATGTAGTGGTTTATATTATCACTTGAAGTGTGTGGACATAAATTCAATACGGTCGAAGACGTTTTAAGATCATCAAACAAAATTATAAATTAAGATATTTGATTATACATTAGTTGAGTGAGAAATAATATGAAGTTATGACCCTTTATACTCCCTTGGATCATACCATAAGTGGGTTATCCCTCCATTTAGTCTATGGTTTTAATGGATACTAGAAGTAAACTCATGTGGCAAGAAATTGAGAAGTAAATGAACAATGAAAAAATTATCACCCCACTATTGTGTGATAATTTTACAAGATTTGGTGTGAATAAATTCACATAATGAGACAATGATATCAACTTGATATGAATAAGAATAGAATAAGAGGATAATATGTACATTAATTAAGAAACTAAGACGAATTGAACAACTTGCATAAGAAAGACAAACTCAAGGCAACAAAATCATAGCACAACATTACAATTAATCAATAAACCAACTATGATCAAATACTTCACCAACACTAATTTAAATAGGCATCTCCAGAGGCATGGGTCAAGATCCTAATAGTAAAAAGCATCCATCTTGAGTATGGTAGGCCTAGTGTGGAGGAATGTAAAAGAGAGTGGACTTCTTTTTCCTTGACCAAAAGTTGCAGCAATCTTGCATCCACCGAACAGAGGTGACTCAATAACCTTATAGATGGATACATTATAGTGGGACATAGAATAATACAATGAAGCACTAGATCCCATCACTGTTTGATAAAATTTATCCCAATAGAGTTTATATTTTATATGATATGTATAAAATGGTGGGCTCTTTTTTAGGGGCATAGAATATAGATATGAATTTTATCTCCAACGTGGGATTCTTGGAACTCCATTCAAACAACCAAATTATATTTGGAAATTTTTTAATTAAATGTTCCAAATGATGTCTTCTATTGGATGTTAATGATTGAGAATCATTGGGAAATGATCCTGGCCTCTACAGACTCTTTATTCGGTTGCTGTCCAGTTTACATTTCCCAGAATATGTTTCCATGAAATCCCATTTTGGTGGTCTTCCAATGTCAATATTCAAATAATCCAAAAGAATAAATAGTTCCTTATATAATGTGAGACTTGAAAATAAAATATTAAAATCTAATCACGACTATTTGGTATTTTAGGAAGTGTTCAGAAATGTACCATGTAATAGTGAATTTTAAAAAGGACATACAATCATAATGTGAAATGATATTCAAAGTGTAAAATGCACTAAAATAGTGTTTATGAATAATAAAGAAAATGAATATTATATATATTAAAAATGAATATTATCCTCATTTAGTTTCCAATAACAACCCCAAACTTGAGATTTTCTAGTCTTGATAAAAATATGTCCAAAACATTTGAAATTTGAAATTCCTTTTCCAAAAACTTTTTAATACACATTTATCACCAAGAAACATTATACCAAAAAATAATGAAACAAATAAAATTATTTTAATAAAATTATTTTCATAATTATATCCCAATCCCAAGGGGTTACCATTGTTATTTAAATAATTCAGTAATCATATTTTAAAAATAAATATGATTAAAAAATATTGGAAACATGAAAACCATGGGTTACCTCCCGTGCCACACTTTTTTTGCATCATTAGCATGACTTGGATCCTAAATCTATCAATTTTCTCTTGGTTCATAGGTTTTATTAGTTAACTCAACCTCTATTTACTATTTATTGAAGGATTAAATGATTTTTTTATCCTATGACCATTGACCGTGAAAATGTGACCACTTTTGGGATCCCAAATCTCTACTACCCCATGGGGGTACACAAGATGCACAATGAATAGACCTGACCATCAACACATTAACTTTCGTAGGTGTAAATGATTTTCGAACAATACAAGAGAAAAAATTTTCTTGTTTCTATGTGGTTAACTTTTATATTTCTAGATTGGTTGGCTTGAATTCTAGCTTTATTTACCCTTGAATTTTTATAAGCCTACATCCAAAGTTCCTCAAGTTCATTAATATCTAATTTCCTCTTTGTTTCTGCCAAAGAAAAGTGGAAATTATTTTTTTATGTCAAAAAGGCCTTATGATCAATTTTAATAGGTAAATGGAATGATTTGTTATAAATCAACCTATAAGGTCACATTCGTAGAATGTTATTGAATGATGTACGATATTCCTAAATGGAATCTAAGTGTTTCTTGGACCAATCATTCCTAGAGGGATTGACAGTTTTTTTCAAGAATTTTATTAATCTCCCTATTCGCTAACTTAGAATGACTATTGGTTTGAGGATTTTACATAGTGGAAAAATTATGATAAATCCCAAACTTTTACATGATTGAAGACAATGGGCAGTTGCAGAAATCAGTTCCTTCATCACTGATTATATCCCTTGCAATTTCAAATCGAGAAAATATATGCTCTTTCAGAAATCAGATAACAGTATAATGGTCATTGGACATTGTGGGAATGGCCTCATCCCATTTCAAGACAAATTCAATAGATAATAGTATATAGAGGTATCCCCTAGAGTTTGGAATGGGTCCCATGAAATCAATTTCCCAACAATCCGTGATTTCAATAACCAGAATGGGAGTGAGGGGAATTTGATTTCGTTTGGTAATGGATACTAATTGTTGAAACCGAGGACAACTTTTACAGAATTAGAAGGAATCCTTAGTGTGGTTAGGCAAATAGAAACCTCATTAGAGGACCTTTTTAGTGGTTTTCATTGTGTAAATGTGTCCTCCACATTCCTCTCCATGAAAAAAGTTTATAATGGACAATTGATCGGACATAGGAACACATCTCCAAATGATTTGATAAGGAAAAAACATTAAGAGGTATGGATCATCAAATACATAGTGTTTTTCACCAAAAACAATTTCCTCTTAACATGAGTCCCTATGAATTTTGGAGTGTCACCAGTCCCCAAATGGTTTCCTCTGTCATCATACAATGAGAAATCACTCACTGAATATTGGTTCTCATCAAGAAATGAATTAGGGACAAAAAGGTGATGTGAGTTCTGAATGATTTTCATCCAAGATAGGTAATCAACTACATATTTTTAGACACCCTTTTTATCCTTAATGGTTAAATCAAAATATTGAAGAAGAAGGACCCACCTAATCAATCTATCCTTGGAATCCTATTTTTGGAAATGGGTTTTCAGGGCCGAATGGTCGGTGAAGAAAATGATTGGTGATCCTTTGAGATTGGACTAGAATATCTCTAAGGCAATGAAAATAGAAAGTAACTCTTTCTCAGTGGTGGTGTAATGTATTTGTGAATCATTTTATGATTTTCTTACATAAAAAATGGAACATGAAGTTTCCTCACATATTTTTCCTAAGACTGCTCCTAGATCAAAGTCAATAATATCAAAAATGATCTTAAAAAGGATGTTTCAAATTTAGATATTTTATGATAGGTGGAGAGATAAGAGTTGACTTTATTGTATAGAATGATTCCTCACTACTTTATGTCCAAAAATGGAGAATCTTTTACCAATATAGAACAAATTGATCGAGAAATAGAGATGAAATACCTAATTAACCTTCTATATAAACCATCATGTCCTAAGAATGACCTCACTTCCTTACCCGTTTTATGAGAGGGAAGGTGAAAAATGATTTTTACCTTTTCTTTATCAAAATTAATCCCTCTACCATATACCAGATGAACTAGAACAAGTCATTCCATTAACATGGAACTTTATTTCCCAAATTTATTATTTGATTATTATCCTCGCATATTAAAAAAACCCTTTTAACATTCAGAAGGCATCCCCCAAAAGTATCCCCAAAGATGGAGAAGTTATCCATGAATACCTCTAAAAAATCCCACACCTTGTCTGAGAAGATTCCAATCATGCATCGTAGTAAGGTAATAGGGGAATTCCATAACCCAAAGGGCATGAGCATGAAGGAAAAAGTGTCGAAGGGACATGTGATCGTTGTTTTTCCTTGATCCTCTAAGGATACCTTGATTTGATTATACCATGACAATCCATCTAATAAGCAATAAAATTGATGAATTTCCACTCGCTTGAGGAATTGATCAATAAAGGGATAGGGGAAATATTCTTTCTTGGTACAAGATTTGAGATTCCTATAGTCAATACAGATTCTCCATACACTACTTACCCTTGTGGGGAGAAGGAGACCATCCTCATTGGTGATCATAGTAATTATATATTTCTTTGGGACAACATGAATTGGGCTTACCCACTTACTCTTAGGAATGGGGTATATGATACCTACTTCTAAAAACTTAAGAAGTTCATTAATTACCAAATACGTATGATTTGGATTGAGTCCCTACTGTGGTTGAAAACATTGTTTGGATTCAGATTCGAGAACAATCCTATGAGTTCCATTGGGTGGGATAATCCCATGGATATCAGAAAGGGTCCATCCAATTTCGTTTTTATGCTTTCTTAGGACATCCAATGGCATCATCTCTTGATTTTAATTAAGAGTGGAAGAAATGGAAATAGGAAAGGATTTATTGTCCCCTAAGAACTCATACTTTAGTGATGAAGGTACGACAATGAATTCTAGATCTTCTTGTTAATCACTTTCCAAGAAAGTGTTGAACTCTTTATTAAACTCAGTTTCATTGTTCATGTTTCATGACATAATTGGTTCCTTCTGAACAGAATTTTCATCCACTAAATTGGATAGATCAGTGTCATTAATATGTAAAAAAAGATATTTATTTCACCAATGGTATCATTGATTGGTGATTTGAGAAAATTATAAACTGAGCTATTTGAATGATATTCATGCCAAAGAGACAATTTTCCCTCACATGAACAAAGAAAATAAATCTCATCTTGACATACAAATCCTTCAGTAATCCCATGATGTTCCTTGAGTCCACTCTCAATACTACCAATAAAATTAACCTCATGAATCTCTTAATCATCCCCAATTTGAGGGTTTCCATTGTAGATGTTCAAGTTTAGACTCATGTTTCCAAATTTTATGGTCACGTTCTCATTTATGACTTGGATAACAGAGTTGATGGTTGCATGGAAGGGACTTCCAAGGATGATTGGTGTTTGCTCCCAAGGACCTATGCTTGGGTTATTTTCAAGGACAATGAAGGCAGTTGGGTAAATTAAATTTTCAACTTTCAACAAAACATCCTTTAATAACCCTTTGGAACTCGAACACTACGATTAGAAAGTTGAAGAGTGGCAGATTTGGGTTGGAGTTCTTTGAGCCCTAACTAAAAATACATGGAATAAGTAATGAGGATCACACAAGAACCTAGATCACAATGGGATTTGACAACTTTGTTCTCTCCTATATCAGCATTGGTGTTTGGATATATTGAATCTTTCAACTTTGGGGGAATAATCACTTAAATGGTGGAACTCACATTATCATCCAAAAGGACATTGTTTTTATGTGAAAATATCCTTTTAAAAGTGAACATGGACTTAAGGTACTTTTAGTAGGTATGAATGGTTTGTATTGTATCATGAAGTGGAATTTACAACTTAACCTGAGAGAAGATTTCCCTCAATGTTTCATTCAGTTCTGGTTTAGTTTTTCCACTCATGTGTTTAGGGAAGGGAGCATGTTTTTTGATTGTTTGGTGTGGTTGTAGTTTCTTCACATTCTCATTGGGGTTTTTAGAATATTTTGGTGTTTCTTCATCATTTTCATTCATTTTTTGAATCTTTTAATGGTTCTAGAATAGTTTCTTAGGTTTCTCAATGTATTTACCACATCTTAAAATAGTATCTTCTATGAGTTATTCATGAGAAGTTTGTGTGTAACTGGATTCACCCCTTAAATTTGAGGATAGTACGACTAGAGTAGGCATGGATGATTTTCAAGTTTTAATGTTTTGTAGTTCATGTGTAACATATGATACATCTAAGTTCATTTTCTCCATTTGTTTACACAACTGGTCAAGGATTAGAAGAGGGACTGATTGAGTAGGGGCTTGTTCTGGTTGGTTTATCCCAGGAGGATACTTTTGTAGTTGTATTTTTTGTTTCATGGGTTGCTATTTGGGATTTTTGTATTGGATTAGAGGGATTTGGTATTGAACTGGTTATGGTTTGAACTAGTTACGGTTTTAAAAAACTTGTTTAGGGAAGTGTTTTTGTCCTTGTGGCTAACTAGGTTGTTGGATGGGTTGTTGGTTATCTTTACAACAGAATCCAGGATGGTCATTATACCTTTGATTGAAGGTGGTTTGGTACTGTGGATTCTGAAATTTTAGATCATTGACCTATGCTGGTGGTCCTCCAAAAATAACATCTTTAATGGAAGGGGTGGTTGGGAAGTTGTATGTCTTGTGCTCACGTTTGTCACAAATTGTGCAAATAAGGTCAAGAGTTTGAATTTCATGGACCTTCCTAAGATCGATCTCCTAGACCATCATAGTGAGTGCACCATGTTTCTCCATAAAGATTTATTCCTCCCTGAGTGTGTGAATTCCACCGAATTTGTGTGGCTTCTTAAAGTAAGGTGATGTTCCCCATGACTTATTTTGTTTAACATGTCATTCTAGATACTCATAAGTATCATTTGGGGCTTTTTTACAGTCCCATTAAAAATCATGTCAATTAATTATTTGTTACCTAAGACCAACCCTTAATATAAAATTAAATCTTGTTTAGGAATAGGAAAACCATGGTGTGGAACTATTTTTAGGTTTTCTTTGAACATCTCCCATGATTCATAGAATTACCCTCCCTCTTATTCAATTTTTTTGATACTCTTTTTAAGTACAATTGTTTTGTGGTGGGGAAATTATTTTTTGTAGAATACTATATGAAATTGGTCCTAGGACGGGATTGATGAAATTAGTAGATTGTATAACAAATTATTTTCTGGATCCTTAAGTGGGAAAGTAAATAGCCTCATCTTAGCTGACTCAAGTTGATGTGGTGGGCACATGGTTTCAATAATGTTGTTGAACTCTCTATAATGAAGGTATCACATTTATGACTCGATACCATGGAATAATGGAAGGTGTTTTATGACATGTGGTTTAAAAACATAGTGGGCTTCTCCTAGAAAAGATTTCCTAATGAAATTGGTCCATTGGTCCAAGTAGGTGTGAGGTAGTCATTCATGGTTTGATCGACTGCATTCCCTAAGTTTGGTGCTAACTCATTTGGATTTCCATTTTGGTTCCCACTCGAGTTTATAAGTTGGATTCCTTGATGTCCTTCCATTTAAAAGGGATTAATTTTTGAATCTAGAATATTTGGAATATTAGGATTTAATTTGATGAGTTCCCTTTGTGTATTATACTCCCCAACCCCATGACTTTCCACCCTAACTAATCTATTTCAGTTATCACAGTTGTAGGTGGACATTTTCCAAAAGAAAAAATGAGAAAGGGAAAAGATAAGATAATTTGGCGTGAGAAAAGAGAAATGTAACACCCCAATATTTCATAGTATGTTATCAGTTTAAATTAATTCAATAGCTTGCGCTACACGCAACACCGAGTTTAATCACATCACAATATATCAAACCTTTAATTTAAAACGGGTTATGAATAGTATCAATACCTTTTTAAATATTATATATATACTATATAATTTTAACATTCCTATTTTGTATTTGTTAGATTTATTATAATGATAAATTCATTTTTTCAGATAAAAGAAGTATTTTAAAAAAATGCAGTTTTCCATCTTTTAATGGAGAACCATATTTAAATTCACTATTTGACACTATTATATATTAAATTTAATGAAATTAATTTCTTCTTTAGAAGGGGGACATAAAAATTTATTTTGGATAAACTTTTGGTACTTTTATGATAACTTTCATATTATGATGAATAGTGAAAAATATAAAATTTTAATTAAAAACAACTTTTTTAATCAAAATAATTTATAGTGTTAAATTATGAATTTTAGAGGTTTTATAGTATAATTAGATTATATTTTTATAATTTAATATAATTTAGGTAATTTTAAGTTATTACACATTTAAATTTGATATAAACACATTTCAATATTTTGATAGTTTTTTAATTCTTAAATACTAGCTTTCTGGTTTGGAGAACGAGAATTAATTTTTAATTAATTAATGAAAATTATATGATTTAAATTTGGTAAAATAGAAGTAATTTTTTAATTTTTAATATCAAAATTATCTTATGGGTTATTTTTGGTATTTTTATGAAAACATTCATTTTTTGATTAATGGTGAAAACACAACGTTGTAGATAAAAGCTTACATTTACATTTAAATAATTATTTTAATTAAAAATTTATCTTAATTTTAAAATACATACATAATAAATGTATTAGTTAAATTTATATCATTGGAGTCATTTTATAAAATGATTAGACATATAAATTTTTTTGATCTTTTATAACATCTTTTACCAACCTTCTAGGAACAGTTGAAAATTTTCATAAAACGTAATTTTACCACTCCTTTTAATTTAATCTCAAAAATATAAGAGACAAGGTTAAAATTAGTAAGTAAAATATTTTTCAAAAAGATTAAAATATTTTTTTGGAATTGTAACTTTTGAATTTTATTTTCCACGGTTAAAAGTAAATAGGGTAATTAAAGGTTTAAATGATATTATAATTACCTTAATTTTTTTAAATTATATTAGATAAGTGTATTTATTAATAAATGACATGTAGGAAAAAAATAAGAAACTTTTTTATCAACTTGGATTAGATTTGGACATTTATGTTTATTTTATTTTAAGAAGAGTTGAAAGTGTTAAATTAAAATTTTAGTAACTAAACCATTTTTAATATAGAGTTACACATAAGATAAATAATATAGTAAATATTCATTAAAATGTTGAAAATATTTCATAAATAATGGTAGTTTTTTTTATAATTTTTATATATTAAATAATTAAATTTTATTATGACACAATGATGATACAGTAATTACCTTATTATGGAATTATTAAACTAATTGATATTATAAATATCCAAATAAATGTAAATTGAGACTTTTTATGCATTACACTAATTCTAGAGGCTAATATTACATGTTTGTATTTATTTAATGTATTTTTTAAAAGTAATCATGTATTGGTGACTTTCATAAAAAACAAACACTAAATAGTGTCAAAATTGAAAAAATTAGTTTTTAAAACAGATACTATATTATTAAATTATATAATATTCATCAAAATACAAGGTTGGTCCAAAAAACATATATAATTATGTATATATAATTAATTAACCACTTTGGGTTCACTTTAGTTTTATAGTAGTTTTATTAACAATGTATTTTAATAATAAAAGAAGACATGGTAAAAGGTAAACTATTTAATTAAGGGTTAAATCTAAACGATAAGGTTAATATGGTGAACTAAATTTTTATAAAACCTATTGGTTTAGAGGATTTCAACCAATACCCACATTATCCTATAAATTAATCCATTTGGATCCATTATTAAATGAAAATGATTTTATAATAAAATAATATTTCAAGATTTTCCTAAAGTGACCCTCAACTCTCTTCTAAAAGGGCACTTCCCCATCTCTCAAAATCACACCTCCAAAACCATTTGTCTTAGCCAAACTAGAACAATTATCTTCATAACTATACTCAATTTATTTTTTAGGCCTTAAATTGACCATAAATCCATCATAAGGGTCCCTTTTGATAAAATCAAAAAGGAAGCACACGAAGAATATGTAATAATTTCATCACCTCTTTCAATGTTCTTGTCTTCTTCCACATCCTCTATCATTGATGTATCCATTAAAAAATAATAAATCTAGTACCTTCTACATAATTTGATGTTATTATAAATATGGAACATCTATATTCATTATTCTATCCATCCTATGAATTAAAAAGTCACCATACGTGTGTACTCATGGCTTACTGTCTCCATATTGTGGTGTAGCTTGTTATTTATCACTTATTTATTTGTATGGGTGTAATAATTAGTATAATTGATGTAAATAATAAATATATCTTGTTAATAATTCTATTTATGTAATATACAATCCAATTACATACAATTTCATCATCAATATATTGATATTATCGCACGTGTGTACGTACGGATTACCATCTCCACAAACGCGATGAGATTCATTCCCCATCATAACTATTCAAGAATAAATTTCATTTTATGATTAAAAATAATTTTTAGGAACTTAATATAAATCTGGATTTGGATCAAATAAATCATATCCATAACAAACATGACTTGCTTAACAAAACATATAAAGGAAAATGAATGAGTTGACACCCTAAACAATGATACTACTGAAATATTATTAACAAATAAATATTAGAAGATAATATATGATATATTATTTATGTTTGTGGTTCTTTTATAATTTTAAAAAAATGATTTAAATATTATAATGTATGATAAAATACCCTCAACTAAAGAAAAGTACAAGGTAATGGTAAATTTTACAATCTCTTTATTATCTAATGTTGTTTATATGTAAAAATCTACAAGAAGTTATTTATCACCCTCATATGCGTTTCATAAAAATGTATATCAATTTTTTTTTATAATTTCCTAAAATATTGTTTAAATTTATTTATACCATTGTTTTATTTTTTATAAAATTTTTTGAATGGAATATTTTAGTCTATTTATAAACAAGGTACTTTATGACATTTGAAACAAATTAAGGTAAGAATGTTTTTAACTTATATGGAGGGTGTGACAAATTTTCATCCATTATAACACTTTCGAATCATCCCATTCAAGATTATAATTTTTTCTCAAAATAAATGTTTTATTTTATAATTTTTTTTACTTTTAAATGATTTAAAAATAGAAAGAGATATTTCTCTTAAATAGTTCTGATTTCATCTACCTCAACATCCTTTGATGGATTTTACACTTTTTTGAAGTTAATTTATTATTATAATATATTCCATATTGTATTGAAGGTTTTGTGATATAATTGATTGTGGATCTGTTATTTTTATACCATTTATGATTTATGGTAAAATTATTAACATTTCTTATGCTAGTTTTAATATGAATGTTTTTGTTATGTTTCAGCCTTTTCCTATGAGTAATTCATGGACATAGTGTGTAAAGGTTGATGCCCACTATATCTCTTAGATGAATTGGTAGGTCTCATGATACAAACTAGTGTCTTGGCTCAAGGTATTGACAAAATTTTATTTGGATTCTTTCCATGAGGTCGTGACTTTGTGGTTATGATGTCTGACATTATGCATTCCATCATTATGAAATTAGCTATTGATATTACAATTGACTATTCGACTAGTAAAAGATCAATGTGAATAAGTAAATGTCATTATTTTAGTTATCATTTCCATGTTATGCTGATTTTTATGTTTAAAAGTCTTGGGTTTTAGTCTTATACATTTCCTTATAATATTATTCTTATTTATGAATATTTCTGCTATATTATTATCCATACTGAGCATATGAGCTCACCCCTTTCTTATATTTTCTTTTTCCTTGGATGTGAAGAAGTGTATTATGATTAAAATAAATAGATATGTCAAAGGATTTGAGTATGTTTAAATGGGACACAATGTAGTGTTTTTATTTCATAATTTAATGTAAAACATATGTATATATCTAGTACATACAAGGCTACTAAAATAATCAGTCTTTTGATACTTGATCTCTTGTGATCATTCCAATGTTATGTAATAATGCACCGACTCTGGGTAACTAGGGTCAGGTCATTACAATTGTTTTTATAGGAAGTTAACTACAAAACTTGTAAATTAGATTTAGATTAAATCTTATTAGAGAACATTACCCTAAAATAGCATTTGAGGATTACTATAGAAAATCATCTAAAACATTTGTTACTCTAAATATTATGTGGGTATTCCAAGATAAAACTTCCATGTCTGGATACAAACAGGTAGATGTGGCTTTGACAAAGATATTTCAAGGAGTGAAAACTCCAACAAGGGGTCTCAGGCTTGACCTAGGGTATCCTAGTACACGACAATGAGCCTAGCCTCACTTTAGGTATTGACACTCCTAGAGAAAATACTTAGGATAATTTACATTTTTATTAAAAACCATTATGAAGGATTTAATATTAAATATTTCTCAAAGAAAACATTTTTATGATTATGGATTATATTCATAAACTTTCCAATTTACATTAGGTATTTTACATGTTTGGAATTATACATTATGATTTATAAACAAACCTATAGTATGCCATTGTTTAGAAATGGTTCCCAATAGAAGGAATGAGAACTTCCACAATACACATGATCCAAATACTAATAAGGATCATATCTTTCATGTTCAAAAGATAAAATTTAGAAGGGAAATAATCACCCATGTATTCCCATCATATGAATAAATAGTATCATGAATTAATTAGATATGTAAATAATTCTCTGAGTCATATGTCTTTGAAGGGAATCCAAATAAGAATAGGATGGTAGAGATAAAAATGGGTAAAGGGTAGAGGGTAATGATGTATTTTCCCATATGTTATAAATGTGTAAAGAATCACCTTGGTAAATTCTTTAAGGGAATTGGAGTTTGTTATATGTGGGGAGAAAAAGGACACCAAGTACATGATTTGAAGGGTAAGAAAAAATTATGAAATGTACAATGCTTCATCTTCAAGGAGTTGGTACACTACTTGAATCAATGTCTAAATCATTAGAGTATACCTCAAATGATGATATTGGATAATAATGAAGTTATGATACTACTACAAATGATGAGGAATAATTTGTGTGCTTATATTTTTATTAATGAATTATGTCACTTGAGTGTTCTATCAACAAAGTACTAGTTATATTAATTATTGAAATAATTAAGGATTGTATTGCAGTAATATTGTATTGATGATTTGAGATTATATAGTACTAAGAAAAGTGACAAAATGGAAATTTAAACATTTTTGGAAAATACATGGTTTAAAGGATGAGAAACTGTAATATGGTCCAGATACCGAGGTAGTGATTTCAGAATAAAAGATGGTTGATTTGGATAATTTATATTTGATATTCTTGAATACCTTGGAACTAATTAATGGTTTTTTATTCCATCATTGTTGGAGTATTCAAAAGTTTTGAATATAAGGAATATATCTAGTATTATATAAGGAATAAGGTATCATGAATGTATAAATAAGGTTTTGTGGTAATTCAGGGTGTTAATATCTTTTAAGAGAATACATGATGAAGGTACTCACATGGTTTTATATGGAAAAAATAAATATCCATTATGTTAAGTTGACCTTCCTTATAAATTTTTGGGCTATCGGTTTGGAAACAACTATTTTGGATAAGTCTAAAGTTTGGAATAGATTATGTTGGACATTGGATACTATGTTTTAAGGTTAAACCATTTATTAATACTGTTTTGGATTTTTTTTATAAAAAGGACAACCCTAAGGTTGGGTGAAAACCCATCGTGTTCGACAAGGAAATGAGAGTTGAACTTGCAACTGAAGGGCGACAAGAGTGCATCACCTACCACTGGCCTACGTGATGTCTCAGTTTTTATAATAGAGTTTTTTTAAAAGATCTGATAGATGAATTAAAAATTCAATTTTTTGAAACCCTATATGATTCGAATAAATAGAATATTTTTGTGTTCTATTATATTTACGAGTGAAGGATTTGATTGTGGTGGAAATTAGTTAAAGGATTGAACTATACCTATCAAGTATCTTTTTAAAATATTATATGAAAAAATTAATTCCTAAAAATTAGGTAAAATATTTAAAACCAAAATTTTGTTATCCTAATACATTATGTTTTGATGAACAATTAATATTTAAATTCATCATATATTTATCGTTTTGAGGCCCTCAATTTTATATTAATTGTCCGCTTCTCTGTGATTAATGACCACAATCACTCCCTATAAATATTTACATTTTTAATCCACTTATGTGTCTCAAATTTCAACCAATGTTCTCCTATTCAAAATCATAATTTAGTGGTGAATTTTTCATTTCCATTTCCCTCTTATTAAGGCTAAATTTTATTAACCCTATTTTTGATGCGGGTTTTCCACAAAGCTATTTTCTGTTTGTAAACATTTAATTTCGAATAAAATTTTCAAATTGTGAGGAAGAAATTTATAGAAGGAGGGTTGAATGTAACAACCCATTATTTCATAGCACGTCATCTCTTTAAATTAATTCAATAGTTTGCGCTACACGCAACACCTAGTTCAAGCACATCATGAACTATCGAACTAACCATTTAAAAAGTATTTATGAATAGTATTACCCAACTTTTGAATTATATATATATTTTATTTAATTTTAATATTCATATTTCTTGTTTCATAGGTATAATATGCGGAAAAATTCAATTTTTCAGATATATTTTTCAAAAAATGGATTTTTCCACCTATTAATGGAGAACCCTTTTTAAATACAATATTTGACACTATTATATACTAAATTTAATGAAATTAAATTCTTCTTCAGAAGAGAGACATAAAAAGTTTGTTTGGATAAATTTTTGGTACTTTTCTGATAACGTTCTTATTATAATAAATAGTGAAAAATACTAAATTTAACTTAAAAACAACTTTTTTAATCGAAATAATTTTTAGTGTTAAATTATTCTTTTGAAAGGTTTTATTGTATTGTTAGATTAATTTTTATCATTTCATATAATTCAAGACATTGGTATAAATTTCACATTTAAATTGGATATATACACATGTCAATCTTTTGATAGTTTATACTTCTTAAAAACCTTCTCTGGTTTTGACAATGGGAATTAATTTTAAATTAATTTATTCAACTTTTATATTTTAAAATTGTTAAAATAGACATTATTTTTGAATTTTTAATATCAAAATTACCTTATTGTAAATTTTTGGTATTTTACTGAAACTTTCAATTTGTGATAAATTGTGAAAAACACTACGCTGTAGATAAAAATTGACCTTTTCATTTTAATAATTATTTTAATCAAATCATTATGAGAATGTAAAAATAGATACATAATACATATATTATTCCGATGTAATTCATTTAATTAATTTTATTATAAGATTTGAAATATTAATTTTTAAACTTTTTTAACACCTTTTACCCACCATTTTGGCACATTTGAAAATTTGAAAAAGAAATTAATTTTACTGCTCCTGTGAATTGAATTTTAAAAATTTGAGGGACACTATTGAAATCTGTAAGTAAAATTTCTTTCATCAGGGAAAATTTATTTTTTTGGTGAATAGTATGTTTTGAATTTTATTAACAACAGTTAAAAGTATGTAGGGTAATTAAAGGTAAAATGGTATTATAATTATCTGAACACATGTCTTAATTCTATTTGATAAGTGTATTTTGACCTAAATGAACCTTAGGAATAAAATATGACTCTTTTTTATCAACATGTATAAGATTTGGACATTTATTATTATTTTATTTATAGAAGAGTTAAATATGTTAAATTCAAATTTTAATTACTAAACCATTTTTAATATAAAGGTATATATAATATAATTTCGACTATTAATATTCATTGAGAAGTTAAAAAAATTTCTTAAATCATGTTATTTTATTTATAATTTTTAGACATTAAATATTTAAATTTGATTCTGACACAATGATGATTTAGTACATACCTTATTAATTAATGATTAAAATAATTGATATTATAAATATCCAAAGAAATTTTAATTGAGACCTTTTATGCATTAAACTAATATTATAGGTTAATATTACATTTTAGGATTTATTTAATGTATTTTTTTAATTAATAAAGTTTTGTTGACTTTCAAAAAAACAAACACTAAATAGTGTCAAAATTGACATAATTGAGTTTTTAAAACAAATACTGTATTATTAAATGATATAATACTCCAAAAAATATAGATATCGGCCAATGGACTTGTATAATGATAGATATTTCATTAATGAAAAACTTAGAATTCTCTTGGTTTTTATAGAAATTTTAATATTGATGTATTATAATAATACAAGAAGACATGGTTAAAGATAAACTATTTAACTAAGTGTTAAATCTTAACGATAAGGTTAATATGGTGACCTAAACTTGTATAAAACCTATTGGTTGAGAGGATATAGACAAATCACCACCTTATACTATAAATAAATCCATTTTGAGCCATTATAAATAAAAAAGGAGTTTATAATAAAATAATATTTCAAGCTTTTCCTAAAGTGACCTTCACCTCTTTTATAAAGGGTACTTCCCCTTATCTAAAAATCACACCTCTAATGCCATTTTTCCAGGGCAAACCCAACTCAATTATCTTACTAAATACCCTAATTTTAACCTAGAGGCCTTATATTGATCATAAATCCAACATAAGGATCCCTTTTGATCAAATCAAAAAGGATGCACCTGAAAAATAAGTAATAATTTCATCACCACTTTCAAAGATCTTTTCTTCTTCCACTTCCTATTTTTGTTTTTTTCATACCAAAATAATAAATCTACTACCTTCTAAATAATTTTATTTTATTATAAATATGGTACAACCATATTTATTATTCTATCCACCATATGATGAAAAATACACCATACGTGCGTACATACGGCTTACGGTCTCCATGTCGTGGGGTAGTTTGTTATTCAACACTTCATTATTTTGATGGGTGTAATAATGAGTATAATTGATTTAAATAATAAATATAACATATTAATGATTATGTATATATAATATACCTTCAAATTACATACTATTTACCATCAATAGAATGATATTGTCGCTCATGCGTACATATAGATTACCGTCTCCAGGAATGCGATGAGATTCCTTCCCTATCATACCCATTCAAAAATAATATTAACTTAATATTTAAAAATAATGTTTAGGAACTTAATATTATTCTGGATATGAATAGAATGCATCCTATCAATAACAAACATGAATTATGTAATAAAACATAAATGGATAATGAATCAATTAACTCCTAAAACAATGATACCACTGAAATATTATTAACAAAGCAAAATTAGAAGTTAGTATATAATATCATATTTATGTTTTTGGATCTTGTATACATTAATAACAATTATTTAACAATTACATATTAGGTTATATTATCCTTGACTAATGAAATGTATATGTTAAGGGTTAATTTTACAATCTCTTTATTATCTGAGGTTGTTTATACGTAAGTATCTACTGGGAATTATTTATCATCATCATCGGTGTTTCTTATAAATGTATTTCAAAACATTTCTACTATATCCTAGAATATGTGTTAAATTAATTTATACCCATTATTTAATTTTAATAAATTGTATTTAAAGGAATCATTCCGTCGTTTTCCAAACAATGTACTTTATGACCTTTTCGAAAAATTAAGGAAAGAATGTTTTTTAACATATACGGCGGGTGTATCTATTTTCCACCTTTATAACACATTCAAATATTCCCATACAAGATTGTAAGAATATTTTAAAAATAAATGTTTTATTTTATAATTATGTGTAATTCCCCGACCCCAGATACCTAGATTCGGTGCATTATTACATAACATTGTCATGATCACAAAAGATCATGTCTTGAAAGGCCAATTAGTTTAGTAGCATTGGAAGTACTAGATACATTCAAAAGGTTTACATTACATCAAAAAATGAAAAAAAACTACAACAACATTGTTTCCATATTCCAAATCATATCCCCTGAAACTATCCTTGTAGGTCAGTCATAAAATACTTCTTCGTATCCTAGGAAAAATAAAACATATAAAGGGGTGAGCTGAGATGCTCAGTAAGGACAACAATATAGCGAAAAAAATTCATAAATAAGCTTAAACATTGAATGCAATGTATAAGACTAAAACAAAATCATTTTAAACATGAACTTAAGAATAATATGGAAAATATAAAATCAAATAATTCCATTTACTTACTCACATGGATATTCTACTAGTAGAATAATCACATGCAATATCAATAACCACTTTAATAATGATGGAATTCATAATGCCAAACATTCAATACCAAATAGTCAAGGCCTTGTGCCAAGACTACAAATAATATTTTGTCAAGGTCTTGTTCCAAGAAACTAGTTTGTCTCATGAGACCTACCGATGCATCGAGGAGCTATAGTGGGATCTAACCATCACTTACTAAGTCCATTGCATTTCTCATATGAAAAGGTTTAAACATAACATAAAAATTCATATTAAAACTCACATACAAAATGTCAATACTTTATCCATAAACCATGAATGTTATGAAATAACACATCCACATTCAAACATATCACAAAATCCTAAATACAATATGGATTTTTTATATCATAATAAATCATCTTCAAATAAGCTTAAAATCCATCAATGGATGTTGACATAGATGAAATACAAACCATTTTTAAAGAAACATCTCTTTCTATTTTGAAATCATTAAAAATTAATATAACTACAAAATAAAACATTTAATTTTTAAATATTATTATAATCTTGTAAGGGAATTTTCGATGATGTTATAATGGCAGAAAATAGCCGCACCTGCCATATAAGTTAAGAAAACATTTATAACTTAAATTTGTCGGAAAGGTCAAAAAGTAAATTGTTTGGAAAACAACTAAAAGATTCAATTAAAAAAATATAAGGTCAAATAAGGGTATACATGTCATTTTCCCATTGTATAGTAAATAGTAAAAATGTTTTGAAATAAATTTTCAAGAAGAATGAATGTTGATGATAAAGAGGTCCCAGTAGATAATTAGGTATAAACAACCTCGGATAATGAAGAGATTGTGAATTTCACCCCTACCTTGTACTTTTCCTTGGTCGAGGGTAGGTTAAAATCCTTTATAATGGTGAAATAATTGTTATTAAATTATAAAATACTCATATACATTAATATGATATCATATATGATCTTTTAACATTGCGTTGTTAATAATATCTTAGTATTATCATCGTTTCAGGTGTTAACTGATTCATTTTCCTTTATATGATTTTTTACGTAAGTAATGTTTGTTATGGATAGGATTTATCTTATTAATATACATAATGATATCAAGTCTTTAAACATTATTTTTAATAATCTAAGTAAAATTATTATTGAATGGATACAATGGGAAATTAATCTCAAAACGGTCGTGGTGACGGTAATCCATACGTACACACGAGCGAAAATATCATTCTTTCGATATTAAAATAATATATAATTGGATGGTATATAATATATACCGAATCATTATCATGTTATATTTATTATTTAAATCAATTACACATCATTATTATACCCATCCAAATAATAATGTATTGAATAACAATTACACAATAACATGGAGACGGTAAGTCGTACGTCCGCACGTATGGTGACATGTCATTCAAGGAATGGATAGAATAATGAATTTGGTTGTATCATATTTATAATAACATCATATTATATATAATTTACTGTATTTATAATTTTATAATGGAAACAACAGAAATAAAAGGAGGTGGATGAAGGAAGGAACTTGATAGAGGTGATGAAATATTTACCTCTTCTTCGGGTTATTCTTTTTGATTTGATATAAAGGGATCCTTAAATTGGATTTCTGACTAAAGGAAGACCTCTAGGAAGAAGCGATGATAGTTTAGTGGGAATTTTGGTAGAGGTTGGCTGAGCCAAATGGATTTTAAGGTGTTAATTATAGAGAAGCGGAAGTTCCTTTTTACAAGAGGGGTGAGGGGCACCTCAGGAAAAGCTAAAATATTATTTTATAATAAAATCATTTTCGGTTTCTAATGTCTATAAAATAGATTATTTATAAGATAAGGTGGGGATGGTTCCAAATCCACTCAACCAATTGGTTTTAGACAGGTTTGGGTCACTATATAAACTTTATCATTTAGATTTAATTCTTAGTTTAATAGTTTGACATTTACCATGTCTCTTTATATTTTTATATTATATGGTTTATAAACTTACTATATACTTCCAAGAGTACCTCAAGTGGTTCATTATTGATACACCTATCATTATATAAGTCTTTTGGATGAACCTTATATTTTTAGGAATAGAATATCAATTAATAATATAATATTTGTTTTAAAAACTCTTTTATGTCAATTTTGACACTATTTTGTATTTTGTATTTTCTAAATTTATAACAGCATTATTAAATCGAAACAAATTCATATAACCTACCCTAATATGTCAAGTTAACCTAAAAAACTAGTTTTATTCATAAAAAGTATCAAATATAATTTATTTGGATATTTATAATATCAATTATTTTAATATTTCATTAATTAGGTAATTACTACATCCTCATTGTTTCATAAATAAATGAAATTATTTAATGTCTAAAAAATATAAATAAACTACCATTATTTAGGAAATATTTTTATATTTTTAATGAATGTTTATAGTCAAATTTATCTTATGTATAACACTATATAAAAAACATTTCGTTATTAAACGTTGATTTTAACTCTTTTAACTCTTCTTTGAATTAGATAATATTAAATGTCCTAATATAAACCATGTGGACCAAAGAGGTTCATGTTTTATTCCTACAGTTGTTTTGGTCAAATTATAATTATCCAATAGAATTATTACATGTGTTAGGGTATTAATTATATCATTTTTTCCCTGAATTACCCAATTTACTTTTAACCGTGGTAAATAAAAGTAAAAGGATACTATTCAACAAAAAATATTTTCATCTTATTGAACCAAATTTTACATATTGATATCAACCATGTCTCTCGTATTTTGGAAAATTCCACTCATAGATGTGGTAAAATTTTGTTTTATGCAAATTTTCAAATTCTCATAGGAGGTGGGTAAAAGACGGTGAAAAGTTCAATTAAATTTTTATATATCGAGAATAATTATAAACTGAATCCAATGAATAATATTGAACATATATAGATATTATGTATATATTTTGACCTAAAATAAATTTATATGAAATAATTAATTATTTTAAAAAAAATTCAGTTTTAAACTGTAACTCAGTGTTTTTCACTATTTATTAAAAATTGAATGTTTTCAAAAAAAATTCAAAAATTCACACCATGCTAATTTTGGTATTTTGAATCCTAAAATGAAGTCCATTTTTAAATATAAAATTTATAAAATTTCAAAAAGTGGGTATTACTATTCATAATAGTTAGTTTGATTGGTTGTGCTGTGTTAGAATCTCGAAGCTACATACAACACAACCTATTGCATTATTCAAAGGGAAACATACCATGGAAGCATGGAGTGTTACATTATGATACTTTTAAATTATTTCAAAATAGAAAGAGATATTTATCTCAAATAGTTTTTATTTCATCTTTTTCGACACCCTTTAATGGATTTTACACTTGATTGATGTTGATTTATTATGATACAATCTTCAATATTGTATTGAAGGTTTTGTGATATGAATGATTGTGGATATGTTATTTTTTTACCATTCATGGTTTATAGTTAAATTATTAACTTTTCTTATGCTTGTTTTAAAATGTATGTTTATGTTATGTTTGAACCTTTTCATAGAAGCAATGCTTTGGACTTAGTAAGTGATGGGTGGAGCCCATTATTGCTCCTCGATGGATTGGTAGGTCTCATGAGACAAACCAGTGTTTCAGATCATGTCCTTGAAAAAAATATTATTTTTAGTCTTGGAACAAGGCCTAGACTATGTGGTTATGTTGTCAGACATTATTTATTCCATCATTATGAAATTAGCTATTGATATTAAATGTGACTATTCTACTAGTAAAATATCCATGTGAATAATTAAATGCAATTATTTGATTTATATATTCCATATCATGCTGATGTTTATGTTTAAAAGTCTTGTGTTTTGGTCTTATTCATTTATATAATTGTTTATTTTTATTTTTGATTGTTTTTACTATATTTTCATCCTTACTGAGCATATGAGCTCACCTCAATCTTATGTTTTCTATTTCCGAGGATGTGAAGAAGTATATTATGATTAAGATGCAGGGATATGTCAAAGGATATGAGTGTGTTAAAAGGGGATACAATGTTTTTGTTTTTTATTTCATGATGTAATGTAAAACTTATGTATATATCTATTTCATCCAAGGCTACTAAACTATTCGGTCTTTCAAGACTTCATATCTTCTGATCATGCCAATGTTATGTAATAATGAACCAACTCTGGGTAACTGGGGTTGGGGATTTACAAGAATTGAGGGGGAATAGAATGATTCTTGATATGACTTAATTGGGTCCCGTTCAATGGCGCACAAATTTGGTTTTTCCGAAATTACCCAAGATTTTCGGGTTAAGCGGTCACTTGAAATTTAACTTGGGTTGTTGAATCCTTGGTGACCTAAGAAGAAACCTACAGACACATACATTCTATGGATTTCATTTTTCTATGAGGTGGTCAACATGGGTTGATATTATATGTTTTTAAGTAATTGATAAGATACTTAATTGAATTCAATTTAAAATAATGTGTTGATCATTGGTTATCAATGGGAGTGGATTAGATGCATTACTATTACCATTATTTCAATTTCTTATATTTGAGATGGGTTCATTTAAGGAGATCAGAAAACATCATCAGTTACTAGTTTAATGCATACAAACGCTAATAATAATCACCTATACACTTTAAGGATCAATGTCTTTAGCACTCTTAGGTAATGTTTTGTATTAGTATATGAAGTGTGTGGCCTCAAATTCAACAATGATGAAGAAGTTTAAAGATCATCAAACAAAATTCTCAATTAAAAGAAGTGATTAAAAATTAATGGAGTGAGAATTAACTTCTCGTTAAGCACCTTTTTACTCCCTTGGACCAATACATATGTGGGTTATCCCTTCATTGATTCTATGGTTTCAATGGAAGTAGGAAGTAGACTCACGAGGGATGAAATGGAGAAGTAAAAAAACAATGAAATAATGATCACACCACTATTGTGTGATAATTTCACAGGGTTTTGTGTGAATAAATTCACACATTGTGACAACAATATCAATGTGATATGAAGAATAATATAATAATAGGAGAAGAGGAACTTTTATTAATAAAATAAGATGAATTAAACAACCTACAAGAGAAAGACAAACTCAAGGCAACAAAATCATTAAATAACATTAAAATTAAACAATGAATCAAATATTCTCATCTCTATCACCACTACTACCTTAAATTTTAATATCAAGAGCCATGAGTTCAGATACTAACATTACAAAGAATCCCACTTGAGTATGGTAGGCCTAGGGTGGTGAAATGTAAGGGAGAATGAACTTCTTTACCCTTGACCCGAAGTAGAATCCAGCTTGCATCCACCTAAAAGCGGTGCTTAAAAACCTTCTAGATGGACAAATTACAGTGAGAAATATAAGAAGAAAATAAGGTTCCTGATGTCTCATATTGTTCTGTAATATTTTAGCCCAAATATGTTTATATTTTACATGATATATATAAAATGGTGGAATCTTTTTCAAGGCCTTAGAATATGGCCCAAAATTTTATCTCCAAATTGGTTTGATTGGAAATCTATTCAAACATCCAAATTATATTTTTCCACTATTGAATGAAATGTTCCCCATGATTTCATCTATCTTCTATTAAATCTGGAGAATCTTTGGGCTTGGATACTGGATGAAAATGTCTATTTATTGAGATCCTATCCTATTGAATTTTCTCAGATTATGTTTCCATGAAAGCCCATTTTGGTTGTCCATCAATGTTGATCATCAAATAATCAAAGAGTATGAAATTTTTTTTACAGAATGTGAGACCTAAAAATAAAATATGAAAATAAAATCAAGGCCAATTTTTTGGATGTGTTCAAAAAAGTACCATGTAATAGTTAATTTTGAGGACTTACCATCATAATGTGAAAGGATGTTCAAAGTGTAAAATGAACTAAAATTATTTTTATTAATAATAAAGCACATGAATATTATATAAATTAACAATTAATATTATCCTAATTAAATGGATAATCAGGATAGCAAATTCCATGTGTAAATGACATCCCCAATGTCTCGAATGTATCCAGATACACTCCTACCACACCTCAAATTCCATTCTATTAGAAATCTAGAATCCTCATAATATTCTATGGAAATATGAGATGGAAGGCCAGTGTCTTGTGGACACGTTCATTTGGTTATGAACATCATTCATCAGTGGATATATATATGTCTCCAACAAAAGGGCTATCAATCCAATGCAAATTCTTCCCCAAGAGAGTCCTATACTATCTCAGTATGCCCAATGAATTCCATGCCTCGTAACATCCCTCTTGATTCAAGGTCCCTCATAGTCATGGTTTACATTCTCCTTCCTACACAAGTTCAAGATATATCAAAATATGTGGGCTTGATTCATCTCTGGTCTTTTGTGAGGTTTCTATAAAATAATGTCACCTCATTCATATGCGAGAAGTTGATCCACATACCAAATAATAATTCCCCACTTCTTTCCAGGTTTCCTGGAGAAGTTCAGCTAAAATTTTCCATTTCATTTTTAGGTGCACCACTTTTCAAATATGATATAACATGTTCATAATGTTCCCAATATCCATAATCCTATATAGCCATTGGAAATGGAAGTCCATTGTCCTATAAGAACCTTTGTCTAACTATGCACATCATGCCCCGAAGGCTCTGTGTATACCGCCTACAAAAAAACTATCAATCAAAAAATAAATTCATTCTCACGAGGGTCCTTCCCAGTTTCCATATGCTCGGATGACATGAATTTCTTGTCTCACCCAGGGATTTGGGAAAACCACTAGATAATAGCTTACATGTCTTCCTATTTTTGAATTCCCTTCACTTGAAAAATATTTCTAATTGAACTCACCACTCACTAACTCTCCCTTACGTAATTAAGAGTCATATAGAAATAGTTTCTCACTCAAAGATGATATGAAGGTTCCTAATATTTTTAGACACCATCACTCAGATAGGCCACCCATTGTGGCTCCCAACGTTGAAATAAATTCAAATTGTTTCAAATCCTACCAGTTCATCGGATATGGATGGATAGTGTCATGAAGACACCTTTGATTGATTTTTTAACATCATTACCCAGTATCTAGATATGTCACCTACAAATTGGACATCAATTAAATGAAAATTAATCCTCTGGAGAGTTTTCTCCTACCTATGTACACTTATAATGGCTCATGAACATCATGCATGCCCAAAATTTACAAATTTAGGGTCAAGAGAACCCCATAATCCATGTTTGAAAGATATTAGAAAATTCTTGGCTAATGAATCTCAAATTGGGACCCCTACCCCATTATGATTGATCAAAGGTGTTCAAACTAAAACAATAGTAATAAGTTTTATTAGAAGAACTATGGACTACCAGTGAAAAGGAAACCTTAATCACCAGAGTGAAAATATTCCAAGGGCACATCTGGATAAAATTTGTGTATCAGTTTGTTAAACCTACACCATTAAGATTTACAATATATTTTTTTTGTCCATATATAAAAATAGAAATTAAACTTGTTATGTTGAAGACCAGAAAACGAAATCCTAAGTAAAATCCATGTTATACCTTATAATCCCGTGTCAAGAAAGGTAAGGAAAAAATCAGGGTAACAATAAAAAGACACAAAAGTTCATGAGGTTATCCATAAAACCTTATCAATATTCATACTATGATCACTGAGTCCCTTGGATATAGAAAAAAATTAGAGCATTATCTATCCATTCATGTTCGGAGAGCTTCTACATCAGAATAGCCTCCTATTTAGGGTCCCTAAAATCCTGTAAAGGGAAGTAATGTACTCCCACGAGATGGGAGAAGAAAATAAGTTCATGTTGGATTGAAATTTTGATAATAAACTTGAAGAAATAAATTTTTTTAATGGAATATGGCCTTGCCTCATACCGATTATAGGGAAAGGTTTTAAAAAGGAATAAAATGTGAACCACTGGTACATGGATGGACTATGATACGCTGGACCACATGGGGTTCACTATTGAGTAAAGGTGTTCGTGGTGAATTCCCACCTGCAAACCGAAGATTCTATAAACCATTTTTTCTAGTGAGAATATTACATAGGTATGCCCTATACACCACCCCCCTGAACGATGTGGTTCAAGAATGAGGTGAAGTTGGTGCCATCCCACTTCTCCAAAAATCATGGTTGACCAAGTCATCTGTGGGCTAGATGTCCCCCATTGTCTTTCACAAAAGGTGTCACATGAATCACAGATACAGATTCCCCAAAACACTATAAAAGGACCACCTGGGGAATTTAAAGAGAGGGTAAGAAGAAGGAGGGAGAGATCTTGGAAGGGTGAAAAGGGGATGAAGAATGTAGAAGGTGCATGAGGAATTTATCCTTCACCCGAAGTAGTTCGTGGGACTCCATCTTTCATACAAAATAGTTCACAGAATCAATCACAGGAACCATATGCAAAAAGCAGTTCATGGAAGTCCTCCTCATGAACAGTATTTGGAAGAACCTATGAATCCTACCAAAAAATAAGTAAAAAATTATAAAAAAAATGGTTTTTTGACTCCATTCATGGAATGCAGTACACTAACTACCCATTGAGGAAAATAGTTTGTGGCCAGCTCTTATCCATCCAACGGTTCGTGGAAGCTCTTATGCTGAAAATAGTCTATGTACCATACTATGCGGATATACAGTTCATATCCAGCTCACATGAGGATACTCCTACATAGCCGAATCATAGGTATACAAACCTAGGATAAAGAACCGTTATCATCCACTAGTTCATACCATTAGGGATGCTCCCCCGCACCCCTACTCAAGAAAAGTGTCGGGTTACGTTAACAGCCCTCCAAGCCTGTCCATTCACTTTTCTTCACTAACCCCCATGAAAAATAGAGAGTCTCACCATGAACGTTTTTTTGGCTGGGTAGACTACATTTTCCTTTGAGCCCCTTATACAACCCAAAATCCATCCCTTAAATACCATGGGAAGAGACATTCCTCATCCACCTCCCGAAGCCCTAATCACCTACCTCCTATGTCATGTTGACCCAAAACACCATGAAAAAATAATATCCTTATGGTTTTATAAATGCCCGAACACATCTTTCCATCCATCAAACTCTTTGTCTCTGTTGATTCCATATCCTCATAAAACTCCATGGCCATCAGAAGTGGAAGGCCAGTGTCCTAGAAACACCTTTGTTTGACTATGCATATCATTCCCAGGTGGCTTTGAATATATTTCATACAAAACAACAATCCACCAATGAAAAATGTTTCTTCATGAGAGTCCTTTACAACAACTGTAGTTCACAATTGATTTCATGCCCCATATCATTTCTCGTGATTTGAGAATCCATAGAGTCATGGTTTACACATTCCTTCCCTCTCATGTTTGAGGCATGTCAGAAAAAACAAGCCTGATTATCCTCTAGTTAATAATGTCTCCTATAATGTATGGTCCAAACTATATGACATTAAACTATGAACTATCATCCAGACCACAAAACGTTTAACATTATGGTATTATTTCATGTAACACTTCAGTAAACTGTGATTCCATTATCCAAGATATATTATATTAAATTATCGTATATTGGGTGATTTAAAATCTTCATAAACCTCCCTGTTCATCAAAAATGTATAGTCAGTTTCCTGAGGACACATCTTCTTGACTATGCACATCATTCCCTGAGGGATCTTCATATGTTTCCCATAAAAATTTCTTTTCAACAAGAGACAAATTGGTCCTCAGGAGAGGATTCTCCTACCTATATACACCTCAATGGATCCCATGCCTCATATAATTTCTCTATATCCGATATCTTACCTAATAATAGTTTACAGATTTCACCCCTCTCATGTTTGAGGCACGTCAAAATATCCAAACATGATTTTCCTCCAGTTAATCATGGTTAATATAACATGTGGTCCTTTTCATAAGACCCTAAAATGCAAGACCCCAAATAGTCTTATCCACATGATGATATACTGTATAATGGTAGTCCCTACAACATGAAATTAAATTGTGATTGCATCGTCAAAGATATATGATGTTAAACATTAGAATACATTGTGATTTCAGATCTTCATAAACATCCCCGACCTTCAAAAATGGATGGAAAGAGTCAGGCAAGAACCATTGATTAACTATGAACATCATGCCCCGGTAGCTCTGCATATGTTCCCTACAAAATGACCATCGACCAAGAGAAAATATTTCTCTAGGAATGTCTATTCCTACCAATTTAAGACTTAAGGGCTTCGATGCCTCATGTCATTTCTCCTGATCCGAGATCCTCAAAAATAATGGTTTGCATGTTCCTTCCCTCTCATGCTTGGGGCTTGACGGAACATCCCAACATGATTATCCTCTAGTAATCATCATCAAATCTATATGAAGTTAAACTGTAGTATATCTCACATTCGTTCAATGGAACTCCCGCTGAGGTAAGTCCCAAATCTTATGAAGGCTGATCATCATGAACTTTAATGTCATTTCACATTAAAAGGTTCATTTCGCCATAACCTCGAGCACCGTCACCCTAGCCTCTTTCGTCGTAGGCTCGCCCTCTCCCATAAAAATGAGATGAGGCATGTGGTTGGATGAAGCTCTCCCATCCTCTTTTTTTTTTCATATCAAGCATGACTAACATGGTCTTAGAGGTTTGTGATGATTACAAGATTTACACAATTCTAAACTATGAGAACATTGATTCCATATCAAACCAGGATACATTGGACACCTAGTTGAAGGCCCATGCTAAAGGGAGTACTCCCATAAGGGATCGCACAATCATTTTTCCCTCATATGGGAAGCCTCCACAAGTAATCCCCACACAATTCTGAACTATGATCTCTCTTATTCCTAATCAAACAAGGATACACAGCATGCCTACTTGAAGGCTCGATCTCAGAAGGGTTCTCTCCCATAAGGTACAACCCAATCATGTTCCCCTCAAATGGTTTTCCTCCATGTGTAGGCCCCACAAATTGATGAACTATTAGAACACTTATTTTTGGTCAAACTAGGATAAGTAGGATGCCTACTTGAAGGCCCAATATCAAAAGGGTTACCTCCCATAAGGGATCACCCAATTATGTACCCCTCAAATGGGAAACCTCCACACATAAGCCCCACACAATTCTAAACTACGAGAACTCTGATTCCTGATCAAACTGGGAAACAAAGGAAGCCTACTTGAAAACACATGATCAAAAGGGATCCCTCCCAAAAGGGATCACCCAATCATGTTCACCTCAAATGGGTGGACTCCATGCATAAGCCCCACACAATTCTAAACTAAAAGAACACTGATTCCTGATCAAAATAGGATACATAGGAAGCCTACATGAAGTCCCGAGGTCAATAGGGTGTCGTCCCATAAGTGATCACCCAATCTTGTTCCCCTCAAAAGGACAACCTCCATGTGCAACCTCCACAAAATTCTGAACTATGAGAACACTGATACCAGATCAATTTAGGATACGTAGGATGCCTACTTGATGGATTGAGATCAAAAGGGTTCCCTCCACTAAGTGATCACCCAATCACATTCCCATCAAATGGGCAGCCTCCATGAAAAATCCCCAAACAATTATAAACTATGAGAACTTTGATTCTGATCAAACTAGGATATGTGAGGCACCTAATTAATGTCTTGATCTCAAAAGGGTGCCCTACCATAAGGGATCACACAATCATATTCCCCTAAAATGGAAAGCCACCATGCTTAATCACCACCCAATAATGAACTACAAGAACTCTTAATCCCGAGCAAAACAGTATCATAGGACACCTACTTAAAGACATGACCTGAAAACTGTGCCCTCCCATAAGAAATCACCCAATCATGTACCACCCAAATGGACAGATTCCATGTGTAATCACCATCCATTCTAAACTACGTGGGTTCGGATTCCACTCCCGAGGTTATGTTGGAATCACATCTTCTATGTTCGATCCCAACATCAAGTCACCTTTTATCCCCCTAGATCACGATATACTCCAAATCACCTTATTTCCGGGATTAATTCATCATTTCCTCCATATCATCAAATCCATGTATGCCTATTATAATCATGAAAAACAAGGGTTTATTATGGACACACTCTTTAGGAATGAAATAAGGATTCATTAACATCTTTACATGACTTAAATCTATAAGAGAGTCCTGAAATAGGAAATAATCCTCCCAAAATAGGGTTTAGTGAGCATGACTTCTCATCCTCTCAACCAATGGATTCCTTAAGGGTCTATGGCTGAATCATCGTCCCATGAGTGCCTTCCTTAGGTAAGCAGGTCCATGAATCATGGATACCAAGGTCAGTGGGTATTTCTCTCTCGACGAATAAACCCACTATAGACCATATGAGGAAGATATATCTGATGAGGATTAATTTCACAAGTACATGACCCCATGAAATCACCCATTAGGACTGCCTAACTATGGAATCTCCTTATAAGTACAGAAGGGGTAAAATAACCAGTCCCCATAGGGTTAATATGACCCTCCTTTAAAGGATAATGATTCATATTTTGTTGAATCAAAAGAAATAAAGAATTTGAAAATAAATCGTCTCTGAAAAAATAGGTGGGTGGTGATTCTCCTTAGACCATTTCACCATCAACCGAAACATGCCTCCTTGAAGGTGAAATGATGGCTCAGGTAAATGGAAGTGTTTCAAGTAGTAATGTGCCACCTCTTAATTAATGTCTTTTACTGGTGGTTTGGAATTATGCTGACAAGTGGTCACATCGAGATAGACCATTAGATCATGGTTTTCATGTGTTTTAGAAAATTATGATTTTGTATTGTTATGTCTCATGTAGGTCTTTAGAATTCACCTTTGTACTATTTTATGGGTCTAGATTATTATATATTTCCTTGGGTACATGATACATGTCATTTTTTTATATTGATCTTATACAATCATTTTATAACTTTTGGAGTAGTCTAGGGAACCATTGGTATAGTCTATACCAATGGTTCCCACAATCACTGGGTTCCAGGATGTGGTGGAATCGCAATACCATAGATAAGAAGAAGCCCTTTCTATATTAGTATTGAACCTGTGAACACCCCAGACACCTACACTCATACACCAAACATATTTTAACCTATATAGAAGAATCATGAAATAATATTTTGAATATTACTACTCAAAATAAAAATATAAAAAGAAATATACTTTATATTTTACATTTATTTAGTTGATAACCGAAAAGAAAAACCATTAAACATCCTCAATGTGATGTGATTCATTCACAATTTACAAGGATCATATTAAGGAAGTATTTATAGAATGTATAATATATATATATATATATAATATAATAATTTTATTGGAATAATAATAATATAAATATATACATATATTTTATTTACATTCATTATTCTAATACAAAAATAAAACAAAAATAGCATTCATGGATACGTACGACCAACAGTTTCCATGAACGGTGAATTCCATTTCATGTTTATATCATTTATAGATTATCATAAATATTAATGAAAAAAATTATATGATATTTTATCATGTTTTAAATTTTTATAAAAAGGTAAATCTTGACATATGTACGGGGATGAATAATAACAAGTCAAAACATACCCAAAAAACAAAGCTATTATAAATTGAAACATGATTTTAACAAGAAATTGTTAATAAACGGGTAATATAAAGCCACAATAAAATCATATATGATTTGATATATAATAATATGGTTATATAATTGAATTATAATAGACATATAATTATAATATAAGAGTTTTTAATATTTACGAATAATGTCAATACACAAGGTAAGGTTTTTCTCACCTCAAGATTATTTATATGAGATATATACTATATTCACAAATTAATCTTGTTATGTGGTATATAAACTGTAATATGACATGTTATATCATTAATTTAATTTATCTAATGGTTTTAATTGTTTCAATTAATTTTATTATTTAATGTGGATCAAGACTCAAAACTTACTCAAGTAGTAAGGGTATTTATTGTCAAACATTAATTTATGCAATACTTATTCATTATTCACCACCAGTTTATTTTGTGTGGTTTATATACATACCATAAATGTAATATATTATTATTGTACATAATGTTATTTGTATTTACGTATCTTTTTTATGATCCCCCATTCTTGGGTTTTATGGTTCAAAATTTATCAAACCAGTAATGTAATTTTGTCTTAATTTTTCATTTTTGATACACATGCCACGTTATGCACGCATATTATTATATGAGGGGTATATTATACCATTTGAAATTGTATATAATTATATATTTATTTTCATTTTATTTTAACCTTCATGTATTGTTATTTTTCCTGGGTATTATCATTTAATCTTACCAATATGGCAACATTTTATTTCTACAGTCTCAACATTTTCAGGATTTTTTACAATTATGATTCCATTGATGAAATTGTATGATCCTTCTCTAAATAAATCACATAATATTTATTATCCTCCATTTATTCATGATATATTTATATTTTAGTACTATTTTTTCACTCTTGGGTTCTTATGAAAAATAAGAAAATGTTTTTTTTTGAAAATATGACTTTATTTCTCTCATCAGTTGGAAACATATTTTATTCACTACCCATGTATTCTAAAAAAAATTCAATAATAATTAAATTATTTATTAAGCTCATTTGGAAGTAAAATGATATTTAATAAATTTTTTATGTTTTAAATTGTTTTAAATTGATTTCAATGCTTTTCTTATAAGTTTTAAATGTTATTTTATAAGAAAAATGTATTCAAATTGTTTATGTTTTTAAAATAATTTTTAAAAGGTGGAGAAGATATTTTTTGAAAGAAATGTTTTAAATTATTTTCAAATAATAATTCATAGGTTTTTAATGTGGTTTTCAATTAAAAGGATTTTGAAAGTGTTTTATGATCTCAAAATAAAGTTTATTTTCCTTTTGAAAGGTTCCATGTGATCTTTAAAAACCCTTCTCTATATAAGATGCCATCCTTTGATATAGTTATGATTTAATGGGTATTTTAACTATGGATACCATTCATATTAATTCTCTAAATGGTATATTTATTTATGGATTGATTTTATCCCAACCGATTCTCTTCCACATTTTGTACAATTATAAAATGTTTACGAATCATGATTTTTTAATGGGTTATTCTATAGTGAATTGATTTTGAAACCAATATGATTTCTATAGGTTATTATCTGATGAAATTTTTATGATGCCCATATAATTTAATGGTTTATGATGTGACATTAATATATCCCTTCTCTTTTTTATGGGTCATGATATGATGAATGTTTTATTATCTTGTGTCACATGCATGTATTATAACATTATTTTATGGGTGGGACATGTATCTCCTTCTAAATCATACGGTAAAAATTTATATCTCAAGGATAAGGATGTGAATCAAGGTGATAATAATGATCCACAATGGGAAATAGGTGTGTCCTGATGCAAAAATGGGAAACATGCGTGTCCTGATCCAAAATGAGAAACATGTGTATCTTGGCCCACACTAGGAAACATGTGTGTCCCAACCCACAACATGAAATAGATGTGTACTAATCCACAATGGGAAATAGGCATATCCTGATCCCCAATGATTATAGTATTTAGAGTGAAAATTTACTATTATGATGTAATGCATGAACCTAATGACATGTTAAAAATTTTATTAGTGGACCTAGGTATAAGTCCATAAGTTCATATAAGGGCCTCATTTCATGTTCTTAAAATAATGAGTGACCATGTTTATACTAATACATATTCACAATTTTATTATCTGATATTTATTCACCTAATTAATGTGTTATTTTGATTATATTCTGATATATTTCATATTATTAATTATCTTATGATTAATGTCTTATGAACTGCAAATCTTTATTCCATGACTCTTGAATATGATCTTTTATATATAGGGTATTATCTTATAATTTTTGGATCGTGTTATCATAAACCAATTTTCATGATTATGATTAAAAATATCCTTTTTTACCTCTAATGATCATATGAGATCTCCCCTTTATTATTTTCCCTTCCACCAGGTTATGAAGAACATATTTAAGTAGAAGTACTAAGGGGAATATATTTATGGGATACTTTGGAGATCTTTCACCTTGTAAGAAGATATTGTTTTATATGTATCCAAATACACTAAACTAGTACGGTCCATAGGAATGTATTTTTGTAATGTTCAGAATATTCAAATAAAATGATGTAATTACCATGTATGTTAAGCCAAGGTCGGTATGGGTGGTATCCAAGGAATGGTTTAGTAAAATTTTTGAAACGAGGATGACATAACATAAGTGAGATCCCTTGGTAAATCTATAACGATATGTGTAGAGATATATCTATTAATAGTCATAAGGTTTCAATGATTTAAAATAATGTTCCATGATTTAGACATCCTATAAGTAATTTTTATCCTCATGTGGTTTTTTATGATAAGTTTTCCTCACACAATACTTTCTTATTTTATTAAATAGTGGGAACTCGAAAGAACTTGGTTCAAATTTAATGTTTTAGATGTGGATTGTATGAGAATTATGAATGTTGATTCCCTAATTAGAAATATAATGGATAAAATCAAGAAGTTATTATGAGTATTGGATATACTACTAAAGATAAAGAGACCATGATTGGATGTTAAGTTATGTGATGTTCTACCAATATTGTATATGTTCAATATAAGAATAATTAATAATTTTCAGATTTGGAGTCTAAAGATATGATTCATATTTTAAATTTTAGGATATGGGTATTAAGGAATAATATGATAAATACTAATTAATGTTTTATGAATATTTTTGAATGATTGAAGTGTATTTCTATTGTAATTCAATAATTTTGTTATATTAATCATGAACTATATGTTTTCAACTATGGATTTAAAAAATATATTGACTGGTGATGAAGACCAAAAAAATTTATTTAATGGGAAGGTGAAATTTTTACTAAGGGAAGGTACCACTTATCGTGTTCAAGATGTTGAGAAAATTGTGTTTAGCTTGGATAAAGAGATTATTGATTTGGATAATGTAAATTGGACAATATCAATTAAATTATAAATGATTAAGGATTCATTGTGAATGTGGTTTATGCTATCCTGGATGGAGTTTATAATATTTTTTGATTAAATGAATATATGATATAAACATTGGAAAAAAGGAAACATGTAGGTTTTCAATAAAGATTTATGGTAATTCAGGTTATTTCCATATTCAAAGAGAATACATGATGAAGGTATTCATATGTTTGGTATATACAAAATAAGACAGAATTTATCATCTTTATGGGATCAATGCTATTCTATTTTTGAGAAAAATTACTTACCTTCTTTCTAAATTTTCGTACTTTCATATTTAATAAGGTTTAACTGGTTAAAAATTTAAGGAACTGTTTAAATTAAAACACAAAATGAGGTTTTAGAAATTAATGTATTATCACACAACATGAGGTTTTATGAATAATGGATAACATGTTCTAAATAGTATTTATTGTGATGTCATCTAAATACATATATAATAAAATATCATTCTATTTATATACCTCATGATCTTCTAATACTTCAATGTTTTCAAATTCACCTTCATTTCATGGAATAAGAGATGAAGTGTAAACTGATGAAGGAATAATAAAGGGTGTGATTATATTGAAATCAAGTAAATATAGTTTATTATGAATATTATTCAACATCAATAAAGGGGTATTTAAATAAAATGGTGTCCCATTATCATCATTGTTTTGATATTAATGACCTTTTCAAGCCTATTTGGTTTATAGATTTTTGATCATTAACTTTAATCTAACCATATTTTCTATCACTCTCTATCAGAACATGATAGTTACATTTCTATTCCATGTCCATTTTTACACTTTCGAACTTTTTCCTCCAATGTGTAAAACTAGTTATGTGTTACATTGGGTAACCGTTATGTTTCATAATTTCCCTTTTAAAGGATGTTTTAGTATTCATTTTTTTGATGTGGGTTCCAATGAAAGGAATATTCTTGTATTGCCCCTTAAATAACTAAGATAAATTTTGATATAACATTTTATTTTAAGGGGGGTTGAATGTAACACCCCACGACATTGTGAAATATGTTTATCTAAATAACATAATATTTTCGATATCCTGAATTTCACACATCATAGAATATAGATTTTTGTTATAAAAAATAAACTATGTTTGGATTGCATTATATAGAATAACATGTTAATCTTGTGTTACATGAAACACTTATATTTTCATGTAGTATACACAATACTATGTTTGTCTTGTGTTTCATATAATAATGAGTTTTATTGATAGCTTCTGTTACATAAATGGATGATTTTTTTTGAAACTACAACATTCTATCAATTAAAATATTATAATAATTATCCCCTAGCTTTTATAATTGAATATCCATGTGAGATTTAATTAATTATTAAAATAGGGTTTAAAAATTTATATTAAATCAATTCTTTGGTTATCAAATAGTTAAAACTAAACTATAAATTATTTTAGAATAATGAAATTTTTTTTCGGATAAAACTGTTATTCTATGTAAAAAAACAATTTCTTGTTAATAAATTAAAAAAATAAATTGAATGAATTTTTGAAAAAAAAAATATATTATTTATTAAATTAAATTTATTGAAACTCATCCAATTGTTTTGATAGGAAAAAGAAAAGAATAAATCCAATTTTATTAATAAAAAGAAGTATTTTTTGTAATGATATTTTTACCTCATTATAATGGTGCACACATTTTGAATTTACATTTTAAAAATTTAATAAATTTTCTTCGATAAAATAAAAGTCATTTTTTAACTAGGAATATAAATAATTTATTTGGGTAAATTTTTGGTATTTTTTCTAGAAGTTTCATTTTTTGATAAATAGTAAAAAATACAAAATTTTAATTGTAGAATACATTTTCATTTAATTTATTTATATAGATAAATAATTTTTGTAAATATTTTAAATTATAATATGTTATATTATAAAAAAATCTACTAAATGTCATTTTAACCAATTTCTCATTAAAATTGGATATAAAACCATTTCTAACATTTGAAAATTTTACTTTAAAACCGATATTTCCCACAAAGTTTGTAGGACTAATATTAAATTAACTTATACCACTTTAATGAAAGGAATTTGAAAAAATGCATTACATAATTATAATTTTCATTATTTATAATTTTTAATAAACTCATCATTGTTTTTTACAAGAAAATATTAGTGAAGGAAATAAAAATTAATTACAACGATTATGGTAAAAAAATGAGTTCACGTAGTAGTTAAAAATTAATTTAAGAGTCCAAATAACCATGAAACATGTAAAAAATCTATTGGATGGACATATTTAGACCATATCCTATATTTTATATAAAAGTTATCATTATTGGAGATACGTGATTTAAATACGAACTCTGATTAGGGTTTATAATTTTATACTTACAAGAAAGTTACTCCTCCTCCCCAATAAAAAATTACTCACCCCCTCAATTCATTTTACCTCTCACGAACATTGGATCATCCAAAAATAGACAAAATAATCTCCCAAATTCACTAACCTCATCATAGAATCATCCCTTTGGGCATAAAAAAACCATGTTTCCCCTTTTATACAAACCATATGGAATTTCACAAAGAAGAGGTAATATCCTTCAATAATAAATTTTATTATTTCATTATATAACACCAAAGTTATTTGTATTCAATGAATATATAAAAAAATAAGGACAATTAATATAATGAGATTTTTTTCTAATGGTATTACCTACATTAAAACACACTTCCATTAAATGTGATACAAAATCATCATTCATGTGTATGGAGGACTGCAACCTCACAAACCAATGTCATCCGTTCTTCCATTGCCACCATCCAAGGTTGGGAATAATGATAAAATTCAATTTTTTTTGTGATATATATGATATATATAATGTATTTATTATTTTTTAATTATTATATAACACAAACCATCATGATTTTCATTTTTTAGAAATACGGTATCTTGGTTTGTGGATGTGTGGACTACCACCTCCTCATAGCTGTATGATTATTTAATACATAACATGGTATGTATAAAAAATGGTTTTAGTGAATATATATGATAAATATTACAAAATAATTATAGTGTAATAATATATATACACATGTTTTTGTTATCTATATTCATTATTTCAGTACTCCATGAAAACAAAAACATTGTGCATTGGTATGTACGACCAACTGTACCCATGAATGGGGTATTCCATTCCAAAATTTTATCATATACAGATTATTATTAATATTTGCGAAATGAATATAAATAATATTTTATCATGTTTTACAATCTATAAATAAGTAAAACATGATCTATGTAAGACAATCAAGAATTACAAGTCAATACATATTCAAAAAACTATGTGGTTATTACTAGAAACATATATTTGACATGAAATTGTTAAAAAAATATATAATATAAAGTTATAATAAATTCATATATGGGATTGTATGTAATAAAATAGTATTTGTTTCCTATTTTTAATAAAATTATACTTATTACATTGGAGGTTTGATCATGTACAAATAATGTCAAGACATAAGGTATGGTTTTTCTCATCTCACATTATTTATATGATATATATAATCTATTTACAACATATTCTCATTGGGTGGTGTACACACCTCCATATTCCATGATATATCATAAATTTAGTTTAATTTTGTAACGTCCCAGACCCAGGTGCCACGCAATTGGTGCCCCGAGATCGGTTCTCCACGTGATCTCAAACGCATTTCCCTAAACGCCAGAGGCTGCTGACTAGCAGCGAGGGCCTAGGTCTGATAGTGGGGAAACTATTCCCTCATTTATCAAAGTGTAGCACAACAGAATTCAAATCAAACATACAACAAACAGCAGAATCATTAAACCATACAAATCGGAAATAAACTACAGCAGTGGATATAACCAACAATATATAAATGATGATGCTACATGTTTCAAGTTCTAAGAATACAGCCAGAACATTTTATACATCAATTCAGTACAACAAAAGCAGAGTACAACAAAGCAAAACAAACAGCTGGCAGTGGCATCGCGAGCCTAGGCTCGGTCCCATGCCCTCCTACTCCACAAAAAAAGTCAAGTACCTATATAGGGACTCTTGCCCCTATCCACACCTACAGAAATGTAATTTGTTTAGTCTGAAAAGCATGACCCAAACAGGGTGTGAAAAATATATCTCAGTAGGAACCCACCAAAGGCCCGTGCCCAACTGCGTGTAAGCATGCAACAACAGTGTGCAATGGTAAAATGCAATAAAGTAAGCAGTACTGAAAAGTAACTAACTTAACAGTCAAATTGCCATTTAATTGTTAATTTAATTCATTAAATATTAGAAATCACCACAGTGCATTTCTAAGTAAACAGTCCATGTCCTCAGACAAGAAAAATCTTACCCTTGGGTAAGCAGGATCCAACATGCAGGTATGGCCCTCATGTGTAACAGTTGTGGCCCTCAGGCATAGGAAATGTTACCCTCAGGCACCGAGTCTATTTCCCTCAGGCAGGGAAGAAGATGCCCTCATGATGAAAATATCTATTTCCCTCAGGCTAAATAGTGCAATGCCCATAGGCTGATCACAATAATTACCTCAGGCTAAATAGGTAACCGGGCCATGACCAACAGGTAAACTAGCAGTAACAAGAAATTCCTTTCAAGGCAATTCTACAATTACTACTTTAAAGGCATACCTTCGGGTATCCTGGCCAAATGGCTAAACAGTGGAACACACCCCCGGGGTGGTTCCGGATCCAAGCAACAATCACAACTATAAATTTAATATCATAATTAAATACCTAATCAATTCTAGGTGTTTAATATAGAAACGGCCTCAGCCACACAACACCCCAATATGGGTTTGTGGCGCAAAAACGCACAAAACACATGACATTTGGAAATTTACACCAAGCCACCTACCTTATACGCCAAAGAACGTTATACCTGAATGCCAACTCCAGAAATACCCAAGAATGGCATAGATCTGACAAAGAAAAAAACCCATTCAAACATAAATAACTTCCTATTAGGAGAAGAATTGGTAAGAACCATCCAAGGAGGTGGAAGCCCTTACCCTAGCGGTTCCAACGGGATCGTCCGAGGCAAAAACTGATTCCAGACGAACACCCAGTGGATCTTCAAAGGTCTGGCCTCCTCCTTTGGCTCCAAATCGACTCAAGTGTCTCCTCTGCCAAATGAGGAGGCTACTACCTGTTTTAAGCCGAAAAAATAAAGTACACGGCATGTACTTCTGAGTACACGGCGTGTAATTCTTTCATTTAACTGTTCCTCTGGCGGAACTGCCACACTGTTCATTCATCAACATGAGTACACAACATGTACTCCCGAGTACACGGCATGTACTGTCGCCCAGCTGGAGGCTGCTCCACTGACTTACTGTTTAAGCCTACCGACTGACTACACGGCGTGTAAGGTACCACTACACGGCGTGTAGTCGGTTCCTACACCCCTCATCGCCGACAAGGCTACATGCCCCATGTACCCATTCCACATGGCCAAAAGTACACGACCTGTGCAAAAGTACATGGCGTGTAGTTCAAAAATTTAGGATTTTTCCCCATTTTTCATATTTTCTCGAAAACCCTTAAGGAAAAGGAAAAAAGAAGAATCCCATAGCTCAAAACTAAGAACTGGGTTCTTACAATCTTCCCCCATTATAGAAATTCGTCCCCAAACTGCCCTTCCAAGTGTGGCGAAGAATAAGCTTAGAACAGCTCTGGCCACTGAGCACGTACGTCGGCCTCCCGCTCCCAGGTCTCATCCTGCACTCGGCCATGCTGCCATAACACCCATATGAGAGGAACTGACCAGCCTCAGAGAACCTTCATGCTCCTGTCAATGATACGAAATAGATGATCCTCAAAGGACGCATCTACCTCTAGCTCAACCTCCTCAGGCTGTAAGACGTGAGATGGGTCTGAATGATAGTGACACAACTGAGCTACGTCGAAAACATCATGCATGGCTCGGTACCATTGTGGTAACTACAACTGATAGGCAACCAGCCCGACTCTCTCTCTAGAATCTCGAATGTCCCCACATACCTCGGGGAAAGCTTACCCTGTATCCTGATCCACTTGTGTCCCAACCTTAGAGAAACACGTAGAAAAACCTGATCCTCGACCATGAACTCCAAAGGTCGTCTGCGGCGATCAGCATAAGACTTCTGACAAGACTGCGATGTAGCCATCCACTTCCGAATCAACTGGACCTGCTCAGAAGTCTCCTGCATGAGCTGTATTCCCAGTAAAGATGCCTCACCTACCTCTACCCAGCACAAAGGTGATTGACATGGCCTACCATATAAAGCCTTGTATGGTGCCATCTCAATAGTTGCCTGAAAACTATTGTTATAGGAAAACACGACTATGGGTATATGATTCTCCCAAGAGACCCAAAGTCTAGGACGCATGCACGCAACATGTCCTCTAGCACCTGTATCGTACGCTCTGACTGGCCATTGGCATGAGGGTGGTATGTTGTGCTAAGAAGCACCTGTGTACCCAATTCCCTCTGAAAACTCTTCCAGAAATGAGACGTAAAGCGAGAGTCCCTATCTGAAACGATAGAACGAGGGACCCCATGAAGACGTACGATCTCTCAGATATACAACCGTCCAATCTCATCAACACCGAAGGTCTCATTGATCGGCAAGAAGTGAGATACCTTTGTGAGTCTGTCCACAACAACCCACACAACGTCATTTCCTCGAGGTGACCTCGGTAACCCCGTCACAAAATCCATCACGAAATAATCCCATTTCAACTATGGAATGGGTAACTGCTGTAACAGCCTAGCTGGCCTCTGGTGGTCCGCCTTCACTTGTTGATAGGTGGAACACCTCATAACTAAACCATATATCTCTCTCTTCATACCCGACCACCAGTACTGATGCCTCAAGTGACTGTACATCTTGGTAACCCCGAGATGAACTACCCAAGCTGAAGCATGAAACTCATGCATCATCTCCTCGCGTATATCCCCTGGAACCCATACTCATCCATGGAAATGCCAAACCTCATCATCGCCTATCATCCATCTAGGAGGAGGGTCCTCACTTGCCACTGACTCCCATAGAACAAGGCCTTCTGAATCCGATAGCTGTCTCATCCTCACTATGTCCAGGAGGGTAGAAGTCACAAATAAATAGGAAATATAAGTCTTCCCCTGACTGTCATGCACCTCCAGATGAATCTCAGAGAACAAAGCCATGAGCTTCCACCCACCACCGGCCTCCTGCACGGCCTGTCTCTGAGTCTTCTTGTTCAGTGCATCGGCTACTGCATTACCTTTACTAGGTGTATAGGTAAGCTCAAAATCGAAAGACTGTATGTACTCAACCAACCTTCTCTGCCTCAGATTCATGTCACACTGAGTAAAGATATACTTGTGGTTTTTGTGGACGGTGAAAACCAAAAAATGCTCTCCCAACAGATAATGTCTCTAACTGTGCAACATATGAACAACTGCAGCCAACTCGAGATCATGCGTCGGGTAATTCCTCTCATGTGGCCTCAACTGTCGAGACCCGTACGCAACAACTCGGTTGGCCTGCATCAACACTGCTCCCATCCCAATCCCTGATGCATCACAGTACACTGTATAGCTCTTCCCCTACTCTGGGAGTATCAGGATCGGTGATGATGTCAACCTTCCCTTCAGGTCCTGAAAAGCTATCTCGCAGGCTTCTGACCAAAAAAACATCACTCCCTTTTGAGTCAGACCCTTCAATGGTGCTGCTAAGTGGGAGAAGTCCTATATAATGTGTCTGTAGTAACCATCCAGCCCTAAAAAACTCCGTATCTCAAACACGTTCTTAGGATGCTCCCAGGAAACTACTGCTCTCACCTTCTCTGGGTCTACTGTAACTCCTGCCTCTGAGATGATATGACCCAGGAAGTGAATCTGGTCCATCGAAAAGTGGCACTTTTAGAGATTAGCATATAGTTAATTCTCTCTCAGTGTACTCAATACGATCTCAAGATGGGTGGCATGGTCGTGTCGAGTGTGATAGTACACCAATATGTCATCAACGAATACTACCACAAAATAATAAGATACAGATGGAACACACGATTCATCCGAGCCATGAAAACTATCGGCAGGTTTGTGAGTCCGAATGGCTTAACCAAGTACTCATACAGACCATATCTGCTCCGAAAAGCTGTAAGTGGTATATCCGATGGTCTCACGCGCAACTGATGATATCCCGATCTCAAGTCAATCTTCAAGAACACTCGTGCTCCATGAAGCTGATTAAAAAGATAATATATCCTCGTCAAGGGGTATCGGTTCTTGACCGTCAACTGGTTCAACTTCCGATAATCCACGCAAAGTCTGAGGGTACCATCTGCCTTCTTCACAAAAAGGACCGGAGAACCCTAAGGAGAAGTACTGGGTCAGATAAATACATTTTCCTGTAACTCCTCTAACTGCCTCTTGATATCCTACAGCTCAGGTGTAGCCATCCTATAAGGAGGAATGGACACAGGTGCTGCTTATGGTAGAAGATTGATAGAGAAATCCACCTCACGCACCAGAGGTAGACCTGAAAAGTCGTCCGGGAAGATATCCTAGAAACGATCAACAACTGGAGGGAAATCCATCTAACAAGTCCCCTGATCATCCAAATATAAGATCTCAATTTGGGCTATGACCCCGCCTCTCCCATGATGCTCTGGTCCAGCTCGACTCGCCTGAACATCCCATTCTCCCTTGTATAGAAACTCTCTGCCCTCTGGTGATGTGAAACACACCCTATGATGATAGCAGACTACAATGGCTCGAAAGGGAGCCGACCAGTCCATCCCGAGAATGACGTCATATCTCATCATCTCTAATACATAGAGGTCCCAAAGGAAGTGACACCCTCCAACCTCAAGGGGGCACTCCTTACTCTGACCCACACCAACCATCCTAGTCCCCAATGGAGTGTCTAGCGTCATGATATCAGAAGAAGAAGAAACACTGAGCCCAAGGCTCTCCACAATGGGTACAAATATACAACTATGTGTAGCACCCGTATAAAAAAGCACTGATGATAAGACAGAAGCTACTAGAATAGTACCTCTGACTATATAAGGTCTGGGATCCTGCTCCTACTGGGTCTGTTGCACTGCATATGCATGTCCAGTGCCACAGCCCTGCGACACAGCCTGGCTACCCTGAGCTGTCCCGCCCTGCTGCCTCTGAGATCCTGGTGTTTGGCTTCCACGACAATGACCACCATCTCTGCCTACATGCCCTGACATATTCTAGTTCCCTGACTGGTAAGAAGCCATTGGTCCTACTCCTACACGCGGAGGCTGCACAAAACCCCTCTCACTAGCCACTAGTGGAAACACCATGAAAAAGCACTGCAAATGACCCATCTTGCCGCAAGATTAGCACTCCACTAGGTCTCGTGGACACTGCAGTCTCTTGTGCCCCTCTCTACCACACTGGTAACACATAACCTGGCCACCTGAAGCATTCTTATGACTGGTAATGCCGCCCTGAGAGAATTCCATCTGTCTCGTCCTCTTTCCAGCATAAATAACACCAGTAACTGGTGTTGAACCACCCTGACCCACACCACTCAATTCCCACAGGTTCCTCTCTGTAATCAATTCCTGGTTCACAATCACGTGTACAATAGGCAACTTGAAAACATTCACCAGCGCTCAGATGTCATACCGAAGACCGTCCTGAAAACTTCTAGCTTTCAACGTCTCATCACCCACCAGCACGGGTGAAAAGAACTGAAGCTCTTTAAAATGAGAAGAATAGTCCATCACCGACATAGCGCCCTACTGCAGATTCATGAACACTCGAGCTCTATCTTCCCTCAGCGTCTCGGGAAAGAAGAAGTCATAGAAGACTACCTGAAAATCTTCCCACGCCAGGTCTCTGTGATGCTCTGACTGGGTGGTAACATCCCACCACCTCATTGTGGAATCACGCAGCATGTATGTCACAAGCTTGACCCTCCACCCAGGAGGCGTCTCAAGATGATCGAAAATAGTCTGCATCGATCCAAGACAATACTCCGCAGCCTGTGGTCCGCCATCCCATGAAAACGTAGGCGGATGCTACTGCTGAAAGATATGAGTCAGCTCATCCAAAGATGTCACAGCTTACAGTGCTCCCTAAAAGGTCTGCATGAACCGCATAAATCCCTCACAGAACTGCACCTCCACACCTATGTCCAGTATAGCAGATGGCGCTACATCTGGCTCTACTAGAGGATCAACTGGTAGCCCATGCCCCACCATCTCTGGAGTATAATCATCACCGCTCTCCTGGCAAACAATTCACGGTCATCTAGGCGGAATGACACTACAGGATCAAAAGAACGCCTTAGATACAATATTATTAAGGCTGAAAGCGAAGGAACCACAAAGGAACAAGAGGAAGAATGCATTTCAAAATTTGCAATGCAAGACTACAGGACGTGTACATTGACTACATAACCTGTACGTGACTTCTCTTCCCCTACCCGTGTCCTTACACACGGCTAAGCCACACAACTTCCATTGAACAAAACTACACGGCCTGTATAATATCTACATGGCGTGTAACATGTTATTTTCCAACTGCCCGTGTCGTTTGTGACACGGCCGACTAATCGGCTTGAAACTACACGGCATGTTACAGACATACACGGCGTGTACAACACCTCGTTTCCCAGCCACACGGCTAACACCACACGGTTTGTCCTCAGACAAGACTACACGGCATGTCCCACAGGTACACGGCGTGTTCAGGGAGAGGTGTTACCAGCCCGTGTTGTTAGTTACATGGCTGAGTCCCCAGGTCACACTACACGGCGTGTTCATCATTGACATGGCATGTTCTGTACAGGAGTTCACCGACCTGTGTTTGTTAGTTACACGGCAGGACTCCGGGTCACACTACGCGGTGTTTCCATTTGGTACATAGTATGTTTTACCAAAGCATTTCCCTACCCCATGTCGCTGCCCTCATGGTTTGTGATATGGGAAGAGACTACACGGAGTGTACTGAAAAAGTTCATTTTTCTTCCCGAAAAGAAGATCATACACGAGATGTATAAAAATACTACACGGCGTGTATACTGGGTTTCCAGATAGTATGCCTCAAAAACTTCCCCGGATCCCAGAAAATATCGTAAAACAACACCTCAGTGTCAAATTCTGACCTGTGAGGTCCCATACTCCCCACAAATCAATGTTTGACATCTTATCTACATTATAACCAATAAACAGTCAATGATCCACCAAATTCTGATCAATGGGGGCCCATACTACCCAAAAACCAAAGTTTTTCATCCATTCTAGAAACAATCTCACACAAGAGAATACCCTATCACAAAGCAGGTATTTATCAAGCAGCTATCACAACATCATCCTTTACTAGAACAAAAACTATCACAACAACATGCTAATTTCTAATGCACCTACATGGCTTGAAAACTATGCATGGCATGTGATTTATAGCATGTGCCTATATGATGCATGAGACGGCATTCCCTCATCTCATCGGGTTGCAACTAAATAGAACCCATAGATAAAATATAAACATCACAATACAAGTGCACCACCCAACGGTGAAAACATATCAACTATAAAATTCGCTAAATCAAAAGAATTGAAAAAATATGAGGTAGACTGGTTTTTCCCTATACACGGGTTAGCTATGCCCGGGCACAGCTTATTACCAACTACCATTCATCCTATCCCTGAATACGGCTCCAAATAGTAAGTCAAAGTAAAGAACTCCTCTGATACCACTTTGTAACGTCCCAGACCCGGGTGCCACGCAACGGGTGCCTCGAGCCCGGTTCACCACGTGACCTCAAGCACATTTTCCCCAAACGCCAGAGGCTGCTGACTAGTAGCGAGGGCCCAGGTCTGATAGTGGGGAAACTATTCCCTCATTTATCAATGTGTAGCATAACAGAATTGAAATCAAACATACAACAAATTGGAAAAGCACTAAACCATACACCTCTCAAATAAACTATAGTAGTGGATATAACCAAAAATATATAAATGATGATTCTACATGTTTCAATTTCTAAGAAAATAGCCAGAACATGTTATACATCAATGCAGTATGACAAAATCATAGTACAACAAAGCAAAACAAACAGCTGGCAGCGGCATCGCGAGCCTAGGCTCGGTCCCATGCCCTCCTACTCCACAGCAACAATCAAGTACCTGTATAGAGACTCTTGCCCCTATCCACACCTACAAAAACACAATTTGTTTGGTCTGAAAAGCATAAACCAAATAGGGTGTGATAAATATATCTCAGTAGGCACCCACTAAAGGCTAATGCCCAACTGCGTGTAAACATGCAACAACAGTGTGCAATGGTAAAATGCAATAAAGTAAGAATTACTGAAAACTAACTAACTTAAAAGCCAAATTGCCATTTAATTATTCATTTAATTCATTAAATATTAGATAACACCACAGTGCATTTCTAAGTAAACATTCCACGTCCTCAGACAAGCAAAATCTTACTCTCGGGTAAGCAGAATCCAACCCGCCGGTATAGCCCTCAGGCGTAACATAAGTTTCCCTTATGCGTATGAAGTGTCGACCTCAGGAAAAAAGTCTATTTCCCTCAGGAACAGATGAATTTTCTCTCAGGCCGAAAATATCTACTGCCCTCAGGCTAAATAGTGCAGTGCCCACATGCTAATCACAACAATTCCCTCAGGCTAAACAAGTAATCAGGCCATTACCAACAAGTAAACTAGCATTAACAAGTAATTCCTCTCAAGGAAATTCTACAATTACAACTTTAAAGGCATAACCTCGGGTATCCTGGCCAAATGGAAAAACATTAGAACACACCCCTGGGGTGGTTTCAGATCCCAGAAATGATCCCAACCAGCAATTTAATATCATAATTAAATACCTAATCAATTACAGGTGTTTAATATAACAACGACCTCAGCCAGACAACACCCAAATATGGGTTCGTGGCACAAAAACGCACAAAACACACGACAGTTGGAAATTTAAACCAAGCCACCTACCTTATACGCCAACGAACATTATACTCGAACACCAACTCCAGAAACGCCCAAGAATGGCGTAGATCTAACGAAGAACAAAATCCTTTCAAACGTAAATAGCTTCCTGTTAGGATAAGAATTGGTAAGAACCAGCCAAGGAGGTGGAATCCCTTACCCGTGCGGTTCCAACGGGATCGTCCGAGCTGGAAACCGATTCCAGACGAACACTCGGTGGATCTTCAAAGGTCTGACCTCCTCCTTTGGCTCCAAATCGGCTCAAGTGTCTCCTCTGCCAAATGAGGAGGCTACTGCCTTTTTTTAAGCTGAAAAAAAAGTACACAACATGTAATTATTTCATTTAACTATTCCTCTGGCGACACCGCCATAATGTTCATCCGTCAACCTGAGTACACGACATGTACTCCCGAGTACACGACATGTAATGTCGCCCAACTGGCGGCTGCTCCACCGCCTTACTGTTTAAGCCTGTCGACTGACTACACGGTGTGTAAGGTACCACTACACGGCGTGTAGTCGGTTCCTACACCCCTCGTCACTGACAAGGCTACACGCCCCGTGTACCCATTCCACACGGCCAGAAGTACATGACATGTGGAAAAGTACACGGCGTGTAGTTCCAAAATTTAGGATTTTTCCCCATTATACATATTTTCTCAAAAACACTTAAGGAAAAGGAAAAATAAGAATCCCATACCTCAAAACTAAGAACCAAGTTCTTACAAATTTATTATATTTAATGTTTCATATTATTATATTCTTTCATTTGGACCATGATTCAAAATTTTCTTAGGTTAGAAAGGGATTTGTAGTATCACTTTTATTTCTACGGGACTTATGAATTATTAACCACTAATTTATTTTGTGTGGTATATATAATTTAAATTAATGTATTCTATGATTTGTATACTTATATTTATTGGTATTTTAATACCCATTTTACGATCTCCCTTTCATGGAGTTTATCATTAAAAAGTCACCAAATCGGAAATGTAATTTTGTCTCAAGTTTCCTTTTATGAGACACATGACATGTTATGAACTCATATTATTCAAAAATGTGTTTATAAATACATTTGAAATACTAAATTTTATTAAATTTATTTCAATTATATATTAATCTTCGCGTCGTATTATTATTTCTTGGGGATTATGACTCAACATTACCAAAGTGGTAATAGTTTATTCCTACAAGATCATAATTTAATGGAATTATTTATGATTATGATTCCATTAATGAAATATTATAATCCATCACATAATAACTATAATGAAATTTATTTTCCTCAACTTAATCATGATAACTTCATATTATAGTTCACTTTTTTCAAACTCTGTTAAATAAGATAATTAAAAATTGTTTTTATGAAAATCAATCGTTGTTTCTCTCTTCGGTCAAAAATATTTTTTATTCAAAAAACATGTTTGAAAAATAAATTTAAAAAGGTTTTAAATGATAAGATAATTTATATTTCAAGGAAAAGTATTTTTTATAAATTTATTATGTTTTAATGGGTTAAAAATTGTTTTAAAATATGACCTTATTACTATTCGATGTTATTTTCAATGGAAAAGGTTTTAAGATGTTTTCTATTTTTAAAATTGTCTTTCAAATTATGAAGCATATTTTTATAAATGAATATATAATAATATTTTAAATGAATTAATCATAATTTGTCAATGTGGTTTTCAAAGAAACTGAATTCTGAAATATTAAATGATTAAAAAAAATGTTTATTTTCTTTAATCTTTGTTCCAAGAGTTCTTCAAAAATCCTACTCTATATAAGATGAAATAATTTTTTATAGATTTCCCTTATTGGGAATATGATCCAATGATTCGATTCATATTATTTATCTCAATGGTTTATGTTTTTATTCCATGATGTTTATGTCACTAGTTTCTCTTCCATGGGTCATACCATGATAAAATACTTAAGAAACCCACTTATTTTCATGTTTCATTATTTAATGAAATTATTATAAATATATTCTCTTTTCTATAGTTTATTATATAATGAAATTTTATGATACCCATTTTATTTCATGGGTTATTATGTGATGTTTATGGAGGACGTATCTTTTTTGTAAGTCATAATATGATGACTATTTTATTATCTTTGGTCACATTAATATATTAATTCATTATTTGATGCGTGGAACCTATATTACCCTCCAATTAATTGGATAAATAATTATATCACATGAGATATTGATTAGAAAAAAGTAGACATGATTGATTTTTTTTTGAAATATGTGTGGCCAGATCAGAAATGGAAAATATGTGTGTCATGATCCAAAATGGGAAACAAGTGTATCGTAAATGGGAAACATGCGGGTCCTGATCAACAATGGGAAATATGAGTGTTTGGATCCAAAATGATAATATTGTTGGGAGAGAAACATGACTAATATGACATTATGTGTGAACCTGAAAACATTTTCACACTTTTATTTATAGTCCACGTTACATGACCTTAAGTGCATGCAAGGTCCTAGATTACTGTCCATAACATAATTAGTTAACTTGTTTCAAATTATACATTTTCACAATGTTATCAGCTAATATTTATTCCAAAAATAATATTATTATGACCATGATGTGATCACATGGTTCATGTTAATTATTTTCTTATGATTTATGTCTTATTAACTACCAATAATTATACCATGACACTATATTATGATCTTTTATTCATAACCTGGGGAAATGGAAATTAATAAAGGGTTGGGGTAAGATTCTTATTAATGTGTTTAATATCAATCTAAATTTTTTTAATATCGATTTATGTTTAGACCGGGCCACTATAGTTGGAATCAAAGGAATGGTTTAGTAAACCATTTAAAATGTGGATGAAAAACATTAGAGATCTCCCTAGGGATATCTATACGGATATTTATAGGAATTTATCTACCGATAAGCTTAAGGTTTTTCAGATTTAAAATAATGTGTCAGTATTTAGACCTCATGTAAGTAATTTTCATGATTATGTGGTTTCTTATACGATAAGCGTTTCTCAAACTATACTTTTTGGTTTTAGTTAATAGTGGGGACTGGAAATAATTATGATAACATAGAATTTTTCATATGTTAAATGTATAAGAATTATGAAATATTATTCCCTAAGTGTAAATTTAATGGTGATAATCAAGCAGGTGGCTTGAGTATTGGTTATATCACAGATAATAATGTTACCGCAGATGAAATATTGAAGACATGGGATGTTCTATGAATATTATATAAATTAAACATAAGAATCATTATTAAATTGAGTTTTAGTAGTCTAAATACATGATTATTATTTCATAATTTTGGAAAGGGGTATTAAGTAAAATGATGATAAATCCTAAGTAAGTGTATATGAATAAAGATGAATGACTGAAATGTATATGTGTTCGTATTAAAAAATTATGTAATATTAATTAGAATTATATGTTTTCCCTTAAGGGAATAAAAAAATATATTGAGTGGTGTTGGTGAACTAGAAATTTGATTAAATGGAAAGGTGTTATTTTGAATATGGTATGGTTACCCTTAACGTGTTCAAGATGAAGAGGAAATTTTGTTTATCTTGGATAAAGATATGATTGTTTTGGATAAGGTAAATTGGATAGTATTAATGACCCTAGAACTAATTAATGATTTTATGATAAAGTGGTATATGCTATCATGGAGAGTGTATACAACATTTTTTTTATTTACAGAATATATCCAATAATATTTATAAAAATGAAACATGCATATTTTCAATTAGGATTCCTAGAAATTTAGTTTATTACAATGTTTCCAGAGATTAAATTATGATGGAATTACCATGTTTTATATGTGACAAACAATAGATAATTTATCATATATGGGGGATCAATGATAAAATATTTTTTAGAATATTTTCTAACCTTATCTATAAGTTTTTATACATTCATATTTGTGAAGGGTTATAAGTTTAACCATTTATGGTTTCATTTAAATTAAAACATAAAATGGGGTTTTTGAGAATAAATTATTATCTTTACATGTGATGATTTATGCATATTGGCCAATATGTACTATACATTTTTTTGTGATGTTAAATAAAGATAGATGGAATGTAATACCATTCAATTTATGGATCACATGATCTTGTAATACATCATGAATAAAACATCGACCTTCATTTATTGGAATAAAAGATGAATTGAAAATTGATCAAGGAACAACAAAGGGTGAGATTAAGCTGATATCAAGTAAGTATATATTCTCAAGATAATTCATTATCATTATGAAAAGGTTAATGAAATAAAATGTTTTCCCATTATCATCATTTTAATGATATCAATTTCCATGTTCAATCCCCTTTGGTTTATGGATTTTTAATCGTTAAAATTATTCAAACTATTTAATCTATTACTCTCCACCAGAAATTTTGTAACATCCCTGGTAAATAAAGAATAAATAATTTTCATATTTATTAATATTTATGAATTAAATATTAATTTTACTTTAAAGGGGTTTCTATGTTCGATAGCGTACCCGATACGCAACAAAGAGTTTCATTGATATTTTACGTTGCACACTAGTAATAAAATAACATTATTTTAAATGGTAGTTAACACATAGCTGTTGTATTAGCAGGAATGGATAGAAATAACTAAAATATGATTATATATGTTTTTAAATGTTTTTACATTTATCCAATATAAGATAAAGTCTTAAAATACGAAAAGAATTCAATTTTAGGCTTTTATACTCTAATTTTCACAAAAGGTTCACTTATCACCTTTTGATGGAGAACCATCATTAAATATAGTTTTGGTCACTTTTATATATTTTATTGGACCAAATAAAACTCTTTTTTAGAATCGGGACATCAAAATTTACTTTGTGTAAATTTTTGGTATTTTTCTGATAAAGTTCATTTTTTAAATGAACAGTGAGAAATGTTGTATTTTAATTCAAAACCTCTTTTTAATCTAATTTATTTATATGATAAGATTATAATTTTAATTGTTTTTAAAGTGAAATTAGAATATATTTTTACTATTAAATCCAATATTGTTCATTGGAATTAATTTTACTTTGAAATCGGACTTAAACTAGTGTCAATCTTTCGATACTTATTGTTTCATGAAAATACGCTATTTTCTCTGATAGCGGGAATTAATTATTAAATTAATTAATGAAAATTATATGTTTTGAATTTTTTAAAATATAATTAATTTTCTAATTCGGAAGATCAAATATAGCTTATGGTGAATTTTTGGTATTTTTCTGAAGAACTTCAATTTTTGATGAATAGTGAAACCACTAAGTGGTACTTATAAAAACTGATTTTTAGTTTAAATGAAATTTTACCACTTCTGTGTTTTGAATTTCAAAAATCCGATATACATGGTTGTCATTAAGAAGTAAAATTTGGTTCAATGGGATTAAAATAATTTTTTGGTGAATAGTAGCTTTTATGTTTTTAATCGCGATTAGAGGTAATTAGTGTAGTTTCAGGTAAAAATAATGTTTTAATAATATGAAATGAACTTGAAACATGTCCTACCTTTATTGGATGTGTCATGGCCGACCAAGACAATCCATGGGTCAACATGGGGACCCCATGGAGCCACTTTAGTTGGAAAATGACATTAATATCTTTTTATTTAATGTTAAAATAAAGATTTCACAAACATGAGTTGTTTTACTAAAATGATTTTTAAATGGGGTTATACTAGTCAGATTTTTGACTATAAATATTAATTGAAAAGCTAAAAGGATTTCCCACATCATGATATTTTTTTAATAATTTTTAGACATTATATGTATTAAATTATTTATGACACCATGATGATGCAGTGATTACCTCATTATTTAACGATTTAAATAAAATGGAAAGATAATGTATAATCTAAGACCTACACATGTCCAAAACCTATTGGATGGGTGGATTTCAAACCCTTATCACCTTATACTAGAAAAACATCAATTTGGGACCATTAAAATCCGAAACTCATTCTATAATAAAGTAACATTTCCTTACTTTCCAAGAGTGCCCCTCCTCTCCTCTTATAAAAGGCCCCCACCTCTACCACATTGCCCACACTTCAAAAGCCTTTGGCTCGGCCAAAACCTGCCCATTTTGTCTCTCCAAAGCCCCATATTACTCCTTGAAGCCTCACTTTGGGCAGAAGTCTTCCCAAGGAATCCTTTGAGCTCAAATCTAAGAGAGTTACCCGATTTTAAGGTAATGTCTTCACTTGTATTGTTTTGTTTTATTTTGCTTCTCCAACTCCCTAAACTCTTTTTATTAATTTATTTTTTAACCACTCCAGTATCTTAAATATACTAGGATGTTGTTATAATAAGGATTAGAGCTACACTTACACACACCGCCATCTAATGGTTAACGAACATACTGTTTCTGTGGATGGCGAATTTCTGCCTCACGAAACGATGATTGTTCAATATTATTCTAACACCTTAAAAGGTGGCCATTATGATGTCACTATATTTATATATGATATATAATATTTTTGTGTTTTCCTTAAGCTTCTGTATTTTTCATTTATGTCATACCTTTGTGGCTTCCATTATGGGTATACGTGATATTTTCATTTTAGGAAATGCGGACTACCGCCCCCTCAAAGTGATTTGATTCGTTAATGCCATATGTGGGACATATAAAGGATGGATTTAAAGTTATTATATATTATGTTATAATGAAATTATAATATACTTCTATATCATTATTTTTTTTCTTTCCATTAAAGTATGAGATAGAAATGAAAGTAGCATTCATGCGTACTTATGGCTTACCATCTCCATGAACGGTGCATTTCATTTCTTATCCCCAAATGTAATGTACTATTATAAGTACATATATATAATGGATATATATGATGTATGTTACATCTAAATGATTAATATAATTCGGGAATTAAAATATACATACCTCTCATTTAGTTTTAATTCCATTAATATGACATAGAAATGAAAGTAGCATTCATGCGTACGTACGGATTACCGTCTCCATGAACGGTGCATTTCATTTCTTACCTCTAAATGATTATGTGATATTATAAATACATGTATATGATAGATATATATGATATATATGATATCCAAATCAGGAATGTCATTCTGGATATAAAGAACCTTTGACCACACGAACAACATGTAATCGTAAGAAGTCCACTTTCAACTTAAGAACCAAATATCGACAAAACAAACATTATTAACTTAATGATTAAATAATGTTTATAACCTGGAAATAAGGGATATAAAATGAATAATAAGCTTTAAAAAGGTTCTTAAGCAAGTATAAATTAACTCAAGTTTATTATTTAGGACGTTAAAGAACGATCGAGTCAAGTCGGACCCGAGGTAAGGGACTTTGGCTCAATCTCCTTTAATTGAGGCATATTTCGTTTTATACACAACTTTCTTTTATACTGTGTATAAACCCCTTTTAATTTTACTTTTATACAAAAGGAATATTTTTCTACGAAGCGTTTTACTAAATGCCAAAAAAGAATGTATCTTTTATCGTACGCGGTGACAACGACCTTTTCCGCTGCCGCGAGTATTATTTGGTCTTTGGCTTCCTCAACAAGCGGTAATGATTTTAAAATGAAATAAATACCATATACTCTTTTATGTATTTTGGTATTGAAAATGGTTTTTATAATGTATTTTCTATGTCAATATATTTAAATGATATATTGTGATTGAAATGTGGAAATTTTATCATTCCATTATATTGGTTTTATGTGTTATAATTTTATAATGGTACTTGGACATTTGACGGGTGGTTACATGATAAACCATATGACGGGTGGTGCCTTGAATACCAGGACGGGTGGTTACGTTATAACCTCCAATGCATTGGGTATGGAATTCGACCGTATGGCTATTCCATTAAGTATGTATGGAAGTTGGACGAATGGCTATTCCATTAAGTGATACGTGTGGAAGTCGACCGTATGGTTATTCCACTTAAGTATGTTTATGTCCTAAGTTACCTTTATATGTTATGTGATCTATTTATGGGTTTTATGTTAATCTTTTGGTTACAAAAGGTTATGTAATGATCTGTTATTTAGTGATGAGTTTTTACTACTTCATAAAGGTGAAAAGTATTACTTTGATAAAGTATAAATGGTTTACTTGTTGTTTTGATAAACTAATAGTCTTCATTGTTTTTGTATCCCTTACTGATCTTTTTATGCTCACCCCAAGTTTTTTGGAAATGTTTTTTCACAGGACTTAATGTGGAATAGGGTCAAGGATGGGATCAAGGGAAATTCATGCAATATAAAACATGGAACTAGACATGTTTCTTTTTAAGAGTTTTTTTATTCTATGGATACTTAGTAGAAGTGTCTACTTTGTAATCTTTTGAGATGTAGTAGTTATGTTATAATTCTCTAAAACTCTAAACCTGAAAATATCCTCAATGTGGATTATTCATTTAATTCAATATTAAGTAATGTTTAAGGCCGGGTCCTTATAGTTGGTATCAAAGGTCAGTTTAGACAACTTTAGAAGTTAGAAAATTGTTAAATTATAAATTAATTTATGGTATGATTGAAATGATATAGCATTTACAGATTACCATGTTGCTTCACCTAAGGTATTTCAGTGTTAAGAATGGTTTTTCATAGAGGAAACAGAACAGATTTTCTGGGAAGGCATGTAGAGGGAAATGACCTTTCAAATCAGCATACTGAGATGGTCAGAATCATAATTGAGCAGTTTACTGGAGTGATGGCTCATTTGAATGAGGTGATAAATAGTGGTTGTGTTATTGATGATATTTTGGTGTTTTCTAAAGGTAAAGAGGAGCATGATAGTCATTTAAGGGTTATCTTGCAAACATTAAATGAAAAGAAACTATATGTAAAATTAATAAAGTGTGAGTTTTGGTTACAAAAAATTTCATTACTTGGTCACATTGTTTCAAAAAATGGCATAACTGTTGATCCTTCTAAAACAAATGTTGTTGAAGAATGGCCAAGACCCACAAATGTAACTGATATCCATAGTTTTCTTGATTTGGAAGGATAGTACCAAAGGTTTGTTGAAAATTTTCACGATTATCTAGTCCAATGACTAAGCTAACTCGGAAGGGTGTTAAGTTTATCTAGAAAAAATAATGTGATGATTGTTTTCTGGAGTTGAAACGAAGATTGGTGAATGCTCTAGTTTTGGCACTTCCTTCCAGGAATGGTGAGTTTGTTATCTACAGCGATGCTTCATTGAGAGGACTTGGTTGTGTCCTTATGCAAAATGATCAGGTAATTGCATATGCTTCACGTCAGTTGAAAACTCATGAGGTAGATTACCCTACACATGACATGGAATTAGCTGTTGTTGTTTTTTCTCTAAAATTTTTTTGGGCATCATTTGTATGGAGTAAAGTGTGAAATATATACCGATCATAAATGTTTAGAGTAGATATTCAATCAGAAATAATTGAAAATGAGACATAGGAGATGGCTTGAATTAATCAAGGATTATGATTATACAATTCATTACCATCCGGGAAAAGCAAATAAAATAGCTGATGCTTTGAGTCGAAAAAGTAATGCTTCATTAACAATGTTGAGTTTGGAACGTGATCCTTTGGTTAAGGATTTTATGAACTTTGGAATAGAAGTTGTTGGTGCATGATGTCCTTCTGTTTTGTTTCAGGTATCAGTGAAATCTTCTCTATCAGATAGAATCAATATAGCAAAGAAGCAAGACAGTGAGTTGCAGAAAAAGGTAGAGCTGGTTTAGAAAGGTAAGTTGCCTAAATTCAACATTGATAATGATTGTGTTTTGAGATTTTGAAAGGGATTGTGTGTGCCTTGTGATTCACAGTTGAAGAGAGAGTTGTTATGTGAAGCTCATAGTTCTCCGTTTTCAGTTCGTCCTGGCAGTACTAAGATGTATAGAGATCTTCGGGATTATTACTGGTGGGATTGGATGAAAAGGGATATTGCTGATTTTACTGTGAAGTGTTTGACATGTCAGCAAGTTAAAGCAGATCGGCAGTTACCGAAAGGGATGTTGCAGCCTTTACTAGTGCCAGAGTGGAAATGGGAGAATATATCCATGGAATTTGTTGTGAGATTTCGGAAGACACCTCGAGGTAATAATGCAATCTCGGTTATTGTTGATCTCTTGACTAAATCTGCTCATTTCCTTGCCATACGAGATAATTTTTCCATAGATCAACTTTCCTGTTTCTATCTTAAAGAGATAGTCAGGTTACATGGATTTCCTCTCTCCATTGTATCTGACCGTGATCCCAGGTTCACTTCTAACTTTTAGAAAGGCCTTCAGAAGTAATTGGGTATTGAATAAAATTTTAGTACAACTTTTCATCCGCAATCTGATGGTCAGTCAGAACGAACAATTCAGACCTTGGAGGATATGCTACGAGCTTGTTCGATGGATTTTCAGGGAAGTTGGGATGAACATATTTCTTTGGTTGAGTTTTCATATAATAACAGTTTTCATTCTAGTATATAGATGGCACCGTTTGAGGCATTATATGGGAAGCGGTGTCGAACTCCAGCTTTTTGGGATGAAGTGGGTGAAAGGAAGTTGATGGGACGAGAATTGATAGAAGAGTTGGAAGAAAAAGTTCAGTTGATTCAGAAACACATGAAAACAGCTCAGAGCAGGCAGAAGAGTTATGCAGATAACCGGAGGAAAGATCTATCTTTCGATGTAGGTGATCATGTTTTTCTCAAAGTTTCACCGTGGACAAGTGTGATGCGATTTGGTAAGAAAGGAAAGCTGAGTCCAAGGTTCTTTAGACCATATGAAATTTTGGAGAAAGTTGGATCAGTTGCTTACTAGGTGGATTTACCTCCGAGTTTATCTCAGGTTCACAATGCTTTTCATGTTTCGATGCTGAGGAAGTATATGCCAAATCCATCTCATGTTTTGAGCCCAGAGGTAGTTCAGTTGGAAGAGAATCTCTCTTACGAAGAACAACTAGTCCAGATTCTTGACCGAAGAGAGAAAGTGTTGCGAAATAAGGTAATCCACCTAGTAAAGGTTTTGTGGAAAACCCATATGGTTGAAGAGGAAACGTGCGAATATGAAAATTCTATGAGAGATAAGTACACCCACTTATTTTGATAAGTGAATAAAATTGCGAGGACGCAATTCCCAAAAGGGGGGAAAGATGTAACATCGCAGGTAAATAAAGAATAAATAATTTTCATATTTATTAATATTTACGAATAAAATATTAATTTTACTTTAAAGGGATTTCTATGTTCGATAGCATACCCAATACACAACAAAGAGTTTCATTGAAATCTTACGTTGTACACTAGTAATAAAATAATATCATTTTAAATGGTAGTTAACATACAGCCGTTGTATTAGCAATAATGGATAGAAATAACTAAAATATGATTATATATGTTTTTAAATGTTTTTACATTTATCCAATAAAAGATTAAGTCTTAAAATACGAAAAGAATTCAATTTTAGGCTTTTATACCATAATTTTCACTAAAGGTTCACTTATCGCCTTTTGATGGCAAACCATCATTAAATATAGTTTTGGTCACTTTAATAAATTATATTGTACCAAATAAAACTCTTTTTTAGAATCGGGACATCAACATTTACTTTGTGTAAATTTTTGGTATTTTTCCGATAAAGTTCATTTTTTTAATGAACAATGAAAATATTGTATTTTAATTCAAAACCTCTTTTTAATCTAATTTATTTATATTATTAGATTATCATTTTAATTGGTTTTAAAGTGAAATTATAATATATTTTTACCATTAAATCCAATAGTGTTCATTGGAATTAATTTCACTTTGAAATCAGACTTAAACTAGTGTCAATCTTTTGATACTTATTGTTTCATAAAAAACGCTATTTGCTCTGACAGCGGGAATTAATTATTAAATTAATTAATGCAACATATATGTTTTGAATTTTTTAAAATAGACTTCATTTTTAATTCAGAATATAAAATATAGCTTAGGGTGAATTTTTGGTATTTTTCTGAAAAACTTCAATTTTTGATGAATAGTGAAACCACTAAGTGGTACTTATAAAAACTGATTTTTCGTTTAAATAAAATTCTACCACTTCTGTGTTTTGAATTTCAAAAATCCGACATACATGGTTGTAATTAAGAAGTAAAATGCGGTTCAATGGGATTAAAATAATTTTTTGGTGAATAGTAACTTTTAAGTTTTTAATCGCCATTAGAGGTAATTAGTGTAGTTTAAGGTAAAAATAATGTTTTAATAATATGAAATGAACATGAAACATGTCCTACCCTTATTATTTGTATCATGGCCGACCAAGAAAATCCATGGGTCAACTTGGGGACCCCATGGAGCCACTTTAGTTGGAAAATGACATTAATATATTTTTATTTAATGTTAAAATAGAAATGTCACAAAAATGAGTTGACTTACTAAAACGATTTTTACCTGGGGTTATATAAGTCATATTTTTTACTATGAATATTCATTGGAAATATAAAATGATTTCCTACATCATTATATTTTTTTAATAATTTTTAGAAATTATATAAATTAAATTATTTATGACACCATGATGATGCAGTGATTACCTCATTATTTAACGATTTAAATAAAATGGAAAGATAATGTAAAATCTAAGACCTACACATGTCCAAAACCTATTGTATGGGTGGATTTCAAACCCTTATCACCTTATCCTCGAAACAGATCAATTTGGGACCATTAAAATCTGAAACTCATTCTATAATAAAGTAACATTTCCTTACATTCCAAGACTGCCCCTCCTCTCCTCTTATAAAAGGCCCCCACCTCTACCACCTTACCCACACTTACAAAGCCATTGGCTCAGACAAACCCTGCCCATTTAGTCTCTCAAAATCCATCTCTTACTCCTTGAAGCCTCACATTGGACAGAAGTCTTCCCAAGGAAGCATTTGATCTCAAATCTAAGAGAGTTACCCGATTTTATGGTAATGTCTTCACTTGTATTCTTTTGTTTTATTTTGCTTCTCCAACCCCCTAAAATATTTTATTCATTTATTTTGTAACAACTCCAGTATATTAAATATACTAGGATGTTTTTATAATAAGTATTCGAGCTACACTTACACACACCTCCATCTAATGGTTAAAGAAAATACTGTTTCTGTGGATGGCGAATTTCTTCCTCACGAAACGATGATTGTTCAATATTCTCCTAACACCTTAAAAGGTGGCCATTATGATGCCACTATATTTATATATGATATATAATTTGTTTATTTTTTCCTTAAGATTCTGTATTTTTCATTTATTTCATTCCTTTGTGGCTTCCATTATGGGTATATGCGATATTTACATTTTAGGAAGTGCGGACTACCGCCCCCTCAATGTGATTTGATTCGTTAATGCCATATGTGGGACGTATAAAGGATGGATTTAAAGTTATTATATATGATGTTATACTGAAATTATAATATACCTCTATATCATTATTTTTTTCTTTCCATTAAAGTGTGAGATCGAAATGAAAGTAGCATTTATGCGTACGTACGACTTTCCGTCTCCATGAACGGTGCATTTCATTTCTTATCCCCAAATGTAATATACTAGTATAAGTACATATATATAATGGATATATATGATGTATGTTACATCTAAATGATTAATATAATTCTGTAATTAAAATATACATACCTCTCATTTAGTTTTAATTCCATTAATATGACATAGAAATGAAAGTAGCGTTCATGCGTACGTACGGCTTACCGTCTCCATGAACGGTGCATTTCATTTCTTACCTCTAAATGATTATGTGATATTATAAATACATGTATATTCTTGATATATATGATATATATGATATCCAAATCAGGAATTTCATTCTGGATATAAAGAACCTTTGACCACACGAATAACATGTAATTGTAAGAAGTCCACTTTCGACTTAAGAACCAAATATCGACAAAACAAACATTAGTAACTTAATGATTACATAATGTTTATAACATAGAAATAAGTGATATAAAAGGAATAATAAGCTTTAAAAAGGTTCTTAATAAAGTATAAATTAACTCAAGTTTACTATTCAGGACGTTAAAGAATGATCGAGTCAAGTCGGACCCGAGGTAAGGGACTTCATCTTAATCAACTTTCATTAAGGCATATTTCGTTTTATACACAACTTTATTTTATACGGTGTATAAACCCCTTTGAATTTTACTTTTGTACAAAAGGAATCTTTTTCTACGAAGCGTTTTATGAAACGACAAAAAGGAATGTATCTTTTAATGTACGCGGTGACAACGACCTTTTCCGCCGCCGCGAGTATTATTTGGTCTTTGGCTCCCTCAACAAGCCGTAATGTTTTTAAAATGAAATAAATACCATATATTCTTTTATGTATTTTGGTATTGAAAATGGTTTTTATAATGGATTTTCTATATCAATATATTTAAATGATATATTGTGATTGAAATGTGGAAATTTTATCATTCCTTTATATTGGTTTTATGTGTTATAATTTTATAATGGTACTTGGACATTTGAAGGGTGGTTACATGATAAACCATATGACGGGTGGTGCTGTGAATAACAGGATGGGTGGTTACGTTATAACCACCAATGCATTGGGTATGGAAGTCGGCTGTATGGCTATTCCATTAAGTATGTATGGAAGTTGGCCGAATGGCTATTCCATTAAGTGATATGTGTGGAAGTCGACCGTATGGTTATTCCACTTAAGTATGTTTATGTCCCAAGTTACCTTTATATGTTATGTGATCTTTTTATGGGTTTTATGGTAATCTTTTGGTTACAAAAGTGTAAGTAATGATCTTTTATTCAGTGAAGTGTTTTTACTACTTCATAAAGGTGAAAAGTATTACTTTGATAAAGTTTACATGGTTTACTTGTTGTTTTGATAAACTAACAGTTTTCATTCTTTGTGTGTCCCTTACTGAGCTTTTTATGCTCACCCAAAGTTTTTTGAATTTTTTTTTCACAGGACTTAATGTGGAATAGGGTCATGGATGGGATCAATGGAAAGTCATTCAATATAAAACATGGAACTAGACATGTTTCTTTTTAAGAGTTTTTTTATTCTATGGAAACTTAGTAGAAGTGTCTACTTTGTAATCTTTTGAGTTGTAGTAGTTATGTTCTAATTATCTAAAAATCTAAACCTAAAAAGATCCTCAATGTGAATTATACATTTAATTCAATATTATGTAAGGTTTAAAGCCGGGGCCTTAAAACTTGATTGTCATATTTCAATTCCATGTCCATGTTTTCACCCTCTAACCATGTTCTCATAAGTTAAAAACTAGTTATGAGTTGCTTTGGGTATACATTTTGATTCAATATTTATATTTTTAATGGATCTTATCATATTTTTTAACGATGTGGGTTTTTATGAAAGGAACATCCAACTATTAAACGTGTGATAATATAGAAATATTTTGAAGGGAAAATGATTTTTATGGGGGTTATAACATAACACCATGCGATTTTGTGAAATAAATTTTCAAATAAATTTAAATAATTTCAATATTTTTCATTTCACACAACACTAAATATAAAATTTTGTTATATAAAAGAACTATGTATGTATTACGTTATATAAAACACAAATTTAACATTGTGTTACACTCAAAACTTAGATTTTATTTAAATATATTACATACTATGTTTTTTATATGTTACACACAATACAAATCCCCTTAGATATATGAGGTTTCATGGAAGACTGATTTTTACCATATTAGAATACATTATTAATAATATTATTATAATTATTATTACATATCCATTAGAAAGGATGATATGAAAGAGTTTAACTAAATTATGAAACTAGGTTTTTGAAATGTATATAAAATTAATCATGTAGTTATCAATTAGTTAGAAATGAAAGTCAGAACCATTTTAGAATAATGAAATTTCTTTTCATAGAAAACTATTCTTCTATGTATAAACACCATTATATCTAAATAAATTAAAAAACTAATTTTGAAGATTATTTAATAATATTTATAAAATTATATGAAATATAATTTTTTTACACTTGTCCAACATATTTCATTGGCATACAATTAGAATAAACCAAAATTTAAGAATGAAAATATATATTTTAAAAAAACGGTAAATTTTCGACCATTAATTGGACAACACATTTTAAATCTAATTTTTTATTTTATTTTTAAAAAATATAAATTAGTTTTGAAACTGGAATATCAAATTTTAATTTGGTTTATTTTTTGGTACATTTCAGAGAAGTATCATTTTTTGGTTAATATTGAAAAACAGTAAATTTTAATTAAAAAAAAGATTTTCATCTAAATTCATTATATAGTTAAATTATATTTTAAAATATTTGTAAAGTATAAGTATTAAAATTAAGAAATATTAAATAAAGTTCATTTTAACCATTTTCATATTGAAATTGGATATAGAAACATATCAAACATTCAGACTACTAACATTAAAAACCAGTTTTCCCATCACAGCTATGGGATTAATATTAAATTATTTTCTTCCAATTTTGTGAATGGAATTTGGATTAATGGAATCCAAATTTGGAATAAAAATAATTTATAATTTCAAATATGTTTAACATAGTTTTTGACCAAAAATATATGTGAATGTAATTAAAATTAATTACAAAGATTGTGGTAAAAAATGAGTTTACATGGTGGATAAACGTTAATTTAATTTGTAAAATAACCAAGAAAACTGTCCAGAAGAAACATAATTTCATTATTTCAAATATATAATATATTTTACAGAAAATGTACCATTATTTGAGTCACATTATATAATAGATACCTCTCAATAGTGTTTATATTACTATATTTATAAGAATGATACTCCTCCACTATAAAAATGAACTCACACCCATCATTTATTTAGGCCTCTCAAGCCCATTGGATCATAAATATACTACATAAATAATAAGAAAAAATCCTTAACTTAATCCTATAATTCTTCCTTTTTGGATAAATAAGACCAAGTTAGTTATTTGGTGCAAACTAAAAGAAATTACCCAAAGAAAATAAAACATCCTTCAACAAGTAGTTTTGGGGTATTTCTATCTCCACCACCACAAATATTGTTATAAATTTATTATATAATATCCCAAATATAATCAATATTTTTTGAGGTTCTTTATTTTATGGTTACTACTTAAAATCACACACATCTTTATCAAATGGGAAACACAATCAACATTCATGTATATTGTATAATACCGCCTCACAAACTGATGTGTTTTGTTCTTCCATTGTCACCTAAGAAGGTTTGCATTAATGATGTATATTTTATTTTCATATTATATTTATGATATTTATGTTTTATTTATGATTATTTAATTATTAAAGATCACGTACCATAATGATTTCCATTTTTTGGAAACACAATAACTTTGATTGTGGACGTGTAGACTACAGTCTCATCAAAGTGATGTGATTTGTTCACACATTATATGGAATGTATTGTATATGAAATATATGAAATAATAATTCTACTTGAATATTATAAATATATATATTTATTTAATTTACTTTTTTATTTTAATTCGATAAAAAAATGGAAACATCATTGTTGTGTATGTATAACATACCGTCTCCACGAATGGTGTATTCCATTTCATATTTATCTCTAGTTTGGGTTATTATAAATATTTATTTATTTAATATATATGATATTTTATCTTATTTTACATTTGGTAAACAACTAAATCATGATCTAACAAATAGGATCAAGAATAACAATTCAAAACATATACTAAAATGCTGTTATTACCCGAAACATAACATTAACATGAAATAATTAATAAAAGGGTAATATAAAGTCATAATAAAATATTATATGATGTTAATTATAACAATGTGTTTATTTGATAGATTTATAATAAACTTATACTTATTATAAATTATGTTTGGATGTGTACAATGAAATCCAAGACATAAGGTAATGGTCTTCTCATACAACTTTTATTTATGTGGGATATATGCTATATTCATTAATTTTTCTTATTCTATGGTGTATAAACTCCCCAAGTACATGTTATATCATTAATTTAAATCATTTAATGATATTTAATTTATTTGTTGAATTTTTTCATTCCTGTAGATTATGATTCAAAGGATACTCATGTAGTTAGGGGATTTCTAGTCTCACATTTATTTCAGTAAGACTTATGCCTTAGCCACCACCCTTTTTTTGTGGTGTATATAATACCCATGAATGAATTATATAATTATTACAGTTAAATTTATTTGAACAAACATATCCATTTGATAAATTATCTTTCACAGGGTTTATGGTTCAAAATATACAAAATAAGTAACATAATTTTGTCACAATTTTCTTTCATTGAGACACATTCCCTGTTATTAACCCATATTCTTCTACGAGGTGTATAAAAATCCCATTGACATGTTATATAATGAATATATTTATTTTAATTATATTTTATTTTCATGTAATATTATTTTTTCATATGTATTATGATTCAATGTTACCAATGTTGTAACAGTTTATTGCTACAATAACATCATTTATCAATATTTTTTATGATTATGCTTCCATTGATAAAATTTTATAATCCATATCTCTATAAATCTCATTAATTATCTTCTCATATGTTTACTCATTATATATTCAAATGATGATAACAATTTTTTTACTCTTCAGCACTTCTGATAATTAGGAACAGTTTTTTATGAAAATACCACCTTATTTCTCTCCTCGATAAAAAATCTATTTGGTTCACAAACCATTATTTCTAAAAATGTTTTGAAAAATGTTTTTAAATTATATCTATATATCATTTTCACAGTAAAATATTTATTAAAAAAATATTTATTTTTTAAAGCGTTTAGAATAGTTTTCAAAATATCCTTCATATGTTTTCAAGGTTATTTTCAAATAAAAGGGGTTTCAAAATGTTTTATATTTGGAAAATAGATTTTCAAAGTGTAAAGTGTATTTTTCTAAAAAAATAATTTAAATTATTTTTAAAACATACTATATATGTTTTCAATGTGTTTTTAAATTAAAAGGATTTTGATAATGTTATATGATTTTCTAAGGAAGACTATTTTCTTTCTAAAGAGTTCCAAGTGATCATTCAAAATCATTCTCCATAAAAGATGACATCCTTTGATATATTTATTCTTTTATAGGGATATTATCTATCATGAAATATATGAGTATCCAGGTAACATGATAACTGAGCTGGACCTAACATACCCCGATGGGAGTTCCTGATCCCCATGAGTTAGCGAGTAATAATTGGAATCACCCAACATGCAAGTGGGAATGTTTTTTTCCACCAATAATTAGAAATAAAAGAAGAAAGGATGTATGAATATACAAAAGAAACTCCATTGGGAGTAATTTACTAGAATTAAACAAGGCATAAAATAGACCAAATCACTTCAAACAAAGTACTAAAATGGAAAAAAAGACCCAAGTTCCCAAAGGACACAACTTACCAAGACCAAAGCTCAACGCCTGATCACACCTCCAAGAGATCCCTTCCATTTTCTCGAACCTGGAAAAGAATGTCTAGAAACACCTGAAGGAAAAAGTAGGGTGTCAGCCTAATCCTAGTAGGATACCACCAAATATTCCATAATAGAGGGAAAATATAGATTATCCAAAGAAAATCTTTCAATTTTCCAATAAAATGGTTTGGAAATATAAAAGAATATTTTAACAAAACATGATATACATTTTCAAATGATGGAAATAAGTATTTTATGAAATCACTTTAATGATTATGGAATATATCTAAAACAATGGATTATATAAAACATTTATATAATTTTTTTTGGCATAAATTCAGCAGTCATGTAGGTAGTTCAAACAAACAATGGAATACATTTATATCTCTAATATAAATAAAAAAGATAGAAACATGGTCATCAACCAAAATGTATGATAGTATTAAAAAACTAAAGGATTCCAAACTCTCTATGTGATCTTATCAAAAATTTTATACACATATCCTAATGACACTACAAAAGTAGAATCATCACTAACCCATCGAGGATGTGACACACTGCATGTATGTTTTAGAACATTGCAATATTATAGAGTGTATCCATATAACTCATGAACTACCTATGGATTTCATGATCTATTATATGAAGGGTGAACTATTTTATGAATGCATAAAATAATATCAATCCCATTGTTCCATTTAAAAAATTCCCATTTCATTACATTTAATACTGAAATAGGTTATTCCTAGAAAAATTATTTTTTCATAAGATAAGACCAATGGGTTTTCAATAAAATCATTCTATGAAATTTTCATGAGTTTAAAATCCATTCAAAAAAAATTCCATTCTTTTCAAAATTCATTTTCAAAATTTAATTCCACAATTTAACTGATAATATTTCCATCAAAATTCACAATTTATATTCAAAATCTTAAATCTTAAAATTTTCATAAACCCACACCAATTCAATTAGATTGAGGGTTTTCCAAATTTCCATGGAAAAACCATTTTATATATCCAGATTAACTAGGATCAAATTTTTATCAATTTAAGTGACTGTATGCTTCGAGAAATTGAATTTAAATCAAGAATTGAAATAAATCAAGAAATACAATGATAATGAATTTGGTTAATCAGGTTGGAACCACCTACCTCAAGGTCATTGATGTCAACGACAATGATAAACTACCCCGTGTGATTTAATACAACTACTCATAGCCTTATTATTGTATGCATCAACACACAAATGTTTGATGTTCGTCAAGGGTTCCAATAATGAAAACAAATATTTTATTTCACAAGGAAGAAAAACATTACATGCAATTATATTTTCTCTCTCTTGGAAAATCTCAGGATTATATATTTCTGTTAATGTATTAAATCGAAAGAAATATCTGTACAAATAATTATATACCACATTCTATATTTATATCCCTCTATTTTATTTCACATAGAAATAAAATATTACATGGATTACATTTCTTATATCCTCGATAATTCTTGAATTATCATTTTGATTATCACATGTGATAATACTTCCAATATACATGATATAATTCAAAATTACCATTTTATGTCAACACATATGTTCACAATATTTTATATAGAATAATTATTAACCAAATTTGATATTATATTATCATTAGATTAAAATGATAAAAAATGTGGTAGTCTTTTAAAATTATTCATAGATAATTTGAATAATTATCTTTCGATAAATTCGTTTAAAAATGATCATTTAAAAAACTCATGATTATCACATGAATTTTCATTGAAATTATCATTTTACAATTAATGATAATTATCATTTCCATAAAAAGTGGAAATTATGATTTGTTGATTCTTCAAAATTATTATTCAACAATTTGACATAATTATCTTTTGATAATTTTTTTATGAATTACCATCGATAATTAATTTGATTATAATTTGAAAAAACATTACAATTATCCATGAAATGTTCAAGAATATATTTATTTATAAAAACTCACAATTATATTTAATAATACCCCATAATTATCTTTCAATTATAGTAATTTTTTATTGGTTATCCTTTGACAAGTCATGTAATCACATATTGATTATTTTATTTTAATAAATTATACCTAGACATAAAAATGTGATTATCAATATATACATATATATTAATAATTTATTTTAAAAATACCTTTTTATATGATGATGAAGCCTTTTTTTATAAGTATTTACCCATGTTCTGATAATTTCCACAATTATCATTTTATAATTCGTTTAATAACTATGCTTTGAAAAAATAGGGGTTTTTTTTATATAAAATCCATTATTTATTTCCAGATTTTTAATAAGAAGAGAAAATGAAATAGATTAATAAAATAAAATCAAACTGGTTGAAGGAAGACCTCATGGAGTGCCTCATTCCAAGCGCATGAGTAAGGGTCAATCGTCACCCTTTTAATGTAAGAGGAACATCGAATCAATTTTTTGGAGGTCTAAAAAACAAGCGTAACGGGTTTTATGGTTGATTGAACTTGACTAGATTGACCTACCATGACACACCATGATGTCTGGCCATTTTATAACCCCAAAAAGGGATTATATTGTGTTCAAATTGAAATCACCCCACTAGTCCACCGTTTCAATTAAAAAATTATGATATAGATAATTTTTTACCCCTTTAATTGGTTAATAGTTTTAAAATAGTAAACAATTGTTGAAATCCAGGGTTTACAAAGATCCCATTAATTAAAAATGGAGGTTTCCTTGTTTTTTGGGGAGAGAAGACGAATAGTATTTATTAATTTTTTATTTTATTAAAATTAATTATTTAACTTAAAAAAATAACACCAAACGGCTATTGGGAATAGAAGTTATACCCTTTCTAGGGTAAACACCCCATTCAAGACAAAACGACTCTCTTATATTTCTAAAATGATGAACTGTTTGAGAGATATTAATGATTTATTAATGAAAAACCCAAATAGTTAATTAATTAAAATAAAAGAAGTTGTTTTTACAATGGATGAATCCAAAATCCCAACTCTAAAAAATGTTATTCCCTCTCTAGGGTAAGAACATTTTTTTGGAGCCATCAGTGGTCTCAAATTTTCTGTACGATACACCGTTTGAGATATATTTTATTATTTATGATAAATGATATATTAAATAATATTTAATAACTTTATCTCATGAGTGACACATCCAAATGAATAATTCTTTTGAATTTTATACCTCTCCTAACTTAAACACCAAATTTTAGACATAACAGTGGTCTTAGATTTCTCAAACGATGCACCATTTTAGAGTTATTCAAATATTTTGAATAAAAAATGTGCACATAATATATTCCATTTAATAATATTTTTCCGTCTTCTCTGAGCCTTTGTATTCCTCAGAATCTTGCACCAAGTCAGTGTTGAACCCCAAGAATATTCATATCAATATTCCAAGATATTAACTGACATTTAATGACTTCAACATATTTATCAAAAAATCAGTGACAAATTATTTTTTCATAAGATATTAAAAATTTAACATAAAAGGGTTTATGAATACATAAAATAGTAACAAGTTGTTATAACCACCCCACTATAGGTACATTCAACACCCAGAAAGCCTACAAAGATTCCTCAACATAAAAAAGATGAGGTCACTACTCTCGCGTTAGTTTATCCCACTCCCACATATCATGAGAAATAGAAACATCATGAAATAACCCAGGGAACATAGGTATCATCCTCACATGAACTACCATGGTCTTAGAATCAATAACCCTGACTAGCCATTCTATAACATATAAAGAAGATTCGATCTCAAGATCACTACAGATCAAAACTTGAGATAGATCGGAGATCTATTTTCACAGTTGTGTTGCATTAAACACATTATGTATCAACATCACATGCGAAAGTTGTACTTAATGTAAGTTACATTCCCCACTTGATCAATGACATCGAAAGGTCCCACTAAGTATAGAGTAATCTTTGCTTACCTCGCAAATTTCTCATGACCCTACTGGGTGAATCTTTCAAGAACACATGGTTACCAACTGATAAACCCAAATGCCTATGGGGATGATCAAAAGATGACATATATCATATATGGGATGTTAAAATTTACTATAGTATCAACTAAATCTTTATTGTAATCTCTTGAACTAAACTTTTTCCAACCCAGGAACTTTTACCAACCTTTGACCAACATAATGGAGATTTATAAGTATTGCCCTAAAAGGCCTCAAAAGAAGTTATTCTAATCACGTACAGGTAATGGTTGATATAAGAAAAATCATTCAAGCCCAAAGGATCACCCCAGTCCACACCAAATATAGGAACATAATAGTGAATCATATCTTCTGAAAAAAATACAACTAGGACTTCAACTCTTTCAGTTCAGTTGGAGTCATGCGGTAAGATAGAATTGAGACTCGTTGAGTATCAGTTGTTATTTAAATTGAAAAATCAACCTTTCTTACCAGTAGAAAACGTATTAAGTTATAAGGAAACACATTTGGAATCTCAAAAATCTCTATAGGGATATAACCACTCATTGAATCTCACTCCAGATCAAAAGTAAACACTGATATCCCTTTCCCCAACACTAGATAAAAAGGTCCCGCTCTACTCAACCTAGGATCACATTCTCCATAAAAGACTAGAGGCACACTACTGGGTAGACCCATCAAAGAAAACAATAAATTTTGGCTTTATTGGTAACAAGACAATCCTTCCCAAATATGAAATCTAGAGATTTCATGTCATGTTGTAGAAAACTCCAAGCAAATTTGACATCTAATAGAGAGAAGACATAGATGAATTAAAGAGACCCTACTCTCCCTTCAGTCCAAGGGGTTTAGTAATATCCCTTACAAAAGATAAAAATATTCATAGGAATATTAAGATGATTAATGGTATGGTTTGTAGAAAAAGAGTGAGATGCACTAGTATTAAATAGAGGGGTCACTAAAGACTAATCTATAGTAATGGTACCTATCATGATCGTTGGACCTATATCAACCTATTCTAGAGACTCTTCCACTACATGAAAAAGATTGGTTCTATATTTCTATAGTTTGAACCCTTTTGTACGTGAAGGATTTGATTGGACCGTGGTTTTTTAGGTTCTGATGATCTCACCTCAACTAGATTTGGATACAAAACATTATTCCCGTACAGAGGTTTAGGAGTAGCCTCCTCCTAGATCTGATTTTCCTGTCTTCTTAGGGGAATAATGTTACACAACATCAATATTCAATAGGAATATATTATATTAATACTCAGACTGAGTAACAAGATAAATTATTCTCAACAGAAGGAACAAACATGATTTGGATTTCAATCTATCCAAATCACAATAAGGAAAATACTAGATCTACATAGTGAGACATCTTTCCCCAACCTCTCCTAGAGAAACAATTTTCATTGTAGTGAGAGATGGGAAGGAACTAAATCTTAAATACCTCCTAAGTCCAGAAAAATATTTCACAATTTAACAATAAATTTAAGACATAGGCTTGAACCTCCCTATAATTCCAATTTTTCATGAACCAGCCTCGGTACCATTGCAACTTGATAACCGTGCGGGTCCTGACAAAAACCAAAGTGTGTTCCCAATCCCCACATGTAACAACCCAAATATTTATAGAAGAATAATTATTCCTATATTTTAATATTTATGAATAATATATTAATGTTATGTTAAAGATGACACTTTTTTTGATATCACACTCAATATGCAACAACAGGTTTCTTTAAAATCTTATGTTGCACAAAAATTTGAGTTATACGGAAAAATAATAATATAATAATATTATTATAAATGGTAGTTAACGTATAATTGTTGTTTTTTTAGGAATGAAAATAACTAACTACATTATGATTACACATGTTTTTTAAATGTCTTTAAATTTTTCCAATAAATTTTAGAGGCTTAAAATAATAATGAATCCGATTTTAAGCCTTAAATAATCTAATATTCTTTAAAAGGTTGATTTTTTTCCTTATGATGCATAAACCTTTTTAAATATATCTTGTGTCACTTTTATATGTCCTATTTTAAAAATTAGTCTTCTTATTTAGAAGCAGAACATCAAAATTTACTTTGGGTAATTTTTTTGTATTTTTTCGAAAAAGTTTATTTTTTAATGAACAGTGAAAAATTCAACATTTTAATTCAAAATTGTATTTTCATTTAATTTATTCAAATAGTTATATTATAGTTCTAATTGGTTTTAAAGTGTAATTGGATTATATTTTTATCATTTAATCATTTTGTTTTCATTATAAGTAATTTCACTTTGAAAATGGATATAAACACATGTCAATCTTTTGGTAGTTTTTAATTACTAAAAAAATGTTTTTTGGTTTTGAAAACGGGAATTAATTCAAAATTAATTTATGAAAATTATGTGTTTTATGTTTGTAAAAATGGATTCCATATTTATAATTAAGAAATCCATATTTTGTAAATAGGTATTTTTAGACCTTATGAATAGTAACTTTTGTAAATATTTTATTTACCATGGTTAAAGGGAAATTCTGAAAAATAAGGGCACAAAATAATATTGTAATAATATTAAATTACCCTAAAATATGTCCTAATTCTATTCGATGATATATTTATGTCCATGGGAATCTTTGTATTTATTTTAGGACACCATTGAGCCACTTTTCTATGAAAACGACATTTAATTAATATTAATTTAATGTTAAGGAAAATATAAGCTAAACATATATCTTTATTAAAACAATTTTTATATTGGTTTATATAAGTTCTCTTTTCGACTATAAATATTATTTTGAAAGCAAAAGAAATTTCATACATCAGGGTATTATATATATATTTTTTAGACATCATAAAAACAAATTTAATTTCGACACAATGATGATGCAATGATTTCTCCATTAATAAACGACTCAAATAATTGATATTATATATATTAAAATACATGTAATTTGGTTATTTTGATGTCATCCAAGAATTTTCTGGGTGATAGTAAATTTTATAGTTGTATTAATGAATTTTGTTAGAATCAATCTAGTTGTTATGGGTTTTAAAAAAAATTCATGATATGAATATTTTAAAAATTGATATAATTAATATTTTAAAATATAAAATATTTTATTATTTATTATAAAATTTCAAAAAATATACGATTCTACCAAAAAATTATCATATATCTATAATTTTTTTGTTGACACTTTAATTGGAAATTTTTCCTGTTTTGGTAACAATTTTTATTTTCAAAGTGTTAAATGGTTGATAAAACGGTAAAAGTAAAAAAGGGTTAAATAATAAAGATAAGGACTAAAAAATATACAAAACATGTCTAATTATTAATGGATGATTTTATTTCGATTTATATTCATCTTATATTCTAAATTTTTGAATTTGGACACCTTTATACTCGAAATATAAATTATAATAAAATAATATTTCAATATATTCTTTTAGTGCCCCTCCTCTCTCATATAAAAGGCCACCATAACTACTCCATACTCATACCTATAAAGACCTCTTGGATCTTCTAGACTCTACCCAAATATGCTCATAACATCCTTATATTCATCCTAGAAGCCTTACCTTATGCATAAGTCAATTCAAGAAAGCCTTTTGGTTCAATCAAAAGGGAGTCTCCCGATATTTAGGTAACGTCTTCTCTCAAGTTTATTTCATTTATTTTCATTCCCCAATACCTATTCTATTATTATTTTTTGATTACATAACTAAACCAGTATAATAAATATATTTGGATGTTTTTATGAGAAGGATTATAACTACACTTACACACACCTCCATCTAATGGATTTAAAACATACTATTTCTGTGGAAGGCGAACTACTGCCTCACGAAATGATGATTGTTCAGTCTTCTTCTACCACATCTTATGGTGTCCATTATGATGTAAATGTAAGGATATATGATATATATGATATATATTTTATCTCTATGATTCTTTAATTCTCATTTATAACATACGATTTTTCTTTTCATGTTGTATAAATACGACAATTTGATTTGACGAAGTGTGGACTACCACCCCCTCAATGTGATATGACTCTATCATAATATACATGGAACTTATAAAGGATGGAATTATTGAAATTATGTTAAATATATAATATATATATTATACATGAATTTTAATATACCTATGTATCATTTATTTTTCATTCTTATAAATACGAAAAATATATTAAAGTAGTGTTCAAGCGTATGTACAACTTACCGTCTCCATGAAAGGTGAATTTCAATTCATATATATGAATGCTATAGACTATTATAAATACATATATACTTGATATATATGAAATATATGATATATGAAGCCTGAATATCATTCAGGAGAAAATGGACTTTTGACCACACTGACTATTTATAATTATTACAAGTTAATTTTTGACTGAAGTTCCAAACATCAACAAAATGTCCGATATGAACATGAATAACTAACTAATTTCTATTGAAAGGATATAAGTGATATAAAAGGAATAATATACATGAAAAAAATTTCTGAATCAAGTATAAATTAACTGAATTTTATAATTCAATAAATCAATGAAAGAACGAGTCAAGTCAAACATGAGGTTAGGAACTTCATCTCAATATCATATCATTTAGGAATAATTTAATTTATACATGAATTTTTCTTATAAGGTTAGGAACTTCATCTCAATATCATATCATTTAGGAATAATTTAATTTATACATGAATTTATCTTATAAAGTGTATAAACCCATTCAAAGTTTCATTTTATCCAATGAGAATATTTTTCTATAAAGCATTTTACTAAAAGACAAAATGAATTTTTCTTTTTAACATTTTCTGTGACAATTCCATCTCCGCCTCATTAATCATTATTTGGCTTCCTCTATAAGCCATAATATTATTAAAATGAAAAGAAACCCCTTATTCCCTTTATGTGTGTTTTGGAATTGAAATGTTTTTTGAAATGGATGGAGTCCTTCAATATCTTGAAATGATATCTTATAATTTCATATTAAATGTTTTGACTGAAATTCTGATATTTGAAATATTTATTGTTTTATGATTCTGTAATGATATGTAGACATTAGAAAGGTGATTACATGATAAAAAAATAAATGGATGTTCACTAATATACCAAGGATGAGTGGTTATGTTATAACCTCTAATACAATGGGTACTGATATCGGTTGTATTGCTACTCTATTTAGTGATATGTGTTGAAATTGACCATATGGTAATTCCATTTAAGTATGTTTATGTCCCAAGTTACCATTATATGAAATATGTTTCTTTCTATGGGTTTTATGGTAATCTTTTGTTTACAAAAGAAGGGTAAGAAATAAGATTATTTTTATTGAACTATTTTTGTTACTTCTTTAAGGTGAAAAGTATTACTTTATGTTAAATTATTCATGGTTTAAATGATGTTTTGAAAACTCAAAGTTTTCCTTCATTAGGTATCTGTTACTGAGTTTTTCATGCTCATACCATGTTTAAGAAATGTTTTTCACAATACATAGATAGGAATAGGGTCAATAATGGGATCAATGAAAAGTTATTCTGTTTAAAACATGGAACTAAATAGGTTTATTTTGGTTATGATTTTTTATTTTAGGAAAAAAATAGATACTGGGTAAAAGTGTCTATATGTAATATTCATGTTGTTTTGTATAAGTTATGACCCAATTTCTATGGATATAAACCTGAAAAGATCTTCAATGTGAATTATTAACATAATTCATGATTATTTAATGTTTAAGGCCGAGTCCTTATAGTTGGTATCAAAGGTCAGTTTAAATAACTTTATTGGTTAGGGTGTTATTTAAGAAAAATTGACATAACCATAATGGTTATCATACTTGAAAGAGTCATTGTTATTTCAGATAAATTGAATGAATTTAATATAACCTGAATATTTATATCATATTGGTTAATGTCCTCATATAACATCATATGATGATTTTACTGATATAATCACACTGACACTTTTAATTTCAGTAAATGGTTGGATCTAGCAAACACCAAAGTATCAATGGATGTGAAGAAAACTGTGAGGGTTTTCTGAATAAGCAACTGAATAAAATGGGATCTAAAATGAGAAATCTTCGGGTTATTCTTAACCACCTATCTAGAGTCATGATATACCACCTAAAACAAGTTGGTTTTTATAAGTCATCTTATATGAAAGAAACTAATACCTACATAATTTCAGGTAATAATCATAAAGGTAAGTATATTAAAAAACCTATGATTCAAGGATATAGAAAGAAACAAAAAGGAAAATGATTCAAAGGGGAAAGAGGATGCTTCAATTGTAGTAAAGAAGGTCATAAAGAAAGAACCTTCCATAGAAAAAGGAAGCATCCAGTTGACTACAAGAAAGGAATAGTTGTTCATTCTGAGGGATCAATTTAATGATTTTAAATTTGGTGTACATGGTCATTATTAAAATTGATTTCCTACAAAGAGACTTTGGGAATGGGATCAGCAGGATCTTAAAAATATATGTTAACCAATTCATAATGGCATTTTAATTGAAGATTTGGAAACTGAAAATGACCTATGAAAGGTATGGATTATTTCTTAGTTCATGTTTTGACATTACTAAAATCATAGAACATTATGCATTATTTTTTGGTTGGAATGATGTATAAAATAATAAGATTATAATATATGGATAAAGTATCATGAATAATGTTCTACGATTATGATGTATAGAAATTGAAGAGTTATGTAGGATCTATGAATAATGATATGTTTGAATGTATTAATGTTAGGATAACATAAGAATACTTTTTCAAGTATGTCTAACCCTAATATTTGATATGTGAGAATGTTACTCAAGGAATAAATATTTTTTCTTTTTCGGACATAATGGATAACAATAGGGGTTCATGTGATCTTTTTTTTGAGGCAATTATGGGTTATTAGTTTAATGGGTGAAAAATGTGATGTATGAAATAACATTTGAGGGTAAAACATGTTATTGAAAATTTTCGGTATTTTATCATTATTTTTTTATTTTTTTTAAAATTATATGGTTTTTGAAAAAGGAAAACACACAAACTATGTGAAAACCCATTGCATCAGGAAAAGCTGCGGGAATTGAACTCACAACCATTGTACGATTGAGATTTATCACCTACCACTGGCCTACATGATGTCCCCATTTAATATGAAAATTTATTTCTAGTTAAATGATTTTATGAATCAAGAATAAGTTTATTTTGGGAACTTTTATTTTATCTAATGGATATCCTTAGAATAGGAAAAATATTTAGAGATTATGTGATAAAGGTTATTTTGAAAGACATTCTCTCTTTTGGGGAACACTATATGCCGAATGAAAAAAGAATAATATGAGATTTCATTTGTGGAGTAATGGTTGAAAGTTTTTTTTCTAGATATATGGTGATTTGGGTTATTTATGAAAATTATTAACCTATCATAGAGAATTTTTTATTATGTTAATTACATTTTAGTATGATACTTTAAGAGTATTCAATGTTATTTAGAGATAAATATTATAATTTACTATGGAATAATATGTTCTTAAATCCTTCTAAGTGTTGGGTTTCAATCTTACTTTGTATTATATTGATGTATTTTATTGAAAATTGTGAATTGAATGGTTTTTGATGAACTTTGAGTACAATTTGTTGAATATTTGGAAATTAATAGTTGTATTTCTTTTTATAAAAGATTATCCTTTTTGGGGATTATCTGATCTTGTACTAACCATTTTTTGTTTTGTTAATGTCTGAAGACAAGAGAAATATATAGTTCATCTTATTTGGATTATGTGATTCTCCAGAAGATGATTTTAGTGCGTTTGAAGTGACCAGTAATCTTTAATACTCATCGTTTGGAGAAAAGATGCGTTTTGATTATAAACTTATTAAAGTATAAAACTCTAATGGAAATTTAATTATATTTCCATATGTTATTTGTCAATATAATAAATAAATTCTCCCATGGGAACTTAAAAAAAACTTTTCCTGTTTACTTTTCCTACTGGGTAATCAATTACCATTTAATCCATCACAAGTTTGTGATTTTTTGGTGGATAACTTTCTCCTAATCATGTTTTTTATCACTCTCTATCAAAACATGGCACTTAGTTTCTCCTCCATATCCAGGTTTGGATACATGGAATCCTAGTATGGGTTCTATCAAGTGACATTTTTACTACTCTTTCTTTATTTTAAATTGAATTTTTTGCCACTTTTTCTGATGTGGGACATCCAATGAAGTTTTTGAGCCCAGTTTTAAAATTATGAGGACACAATTTTCCAAATAGGGGAAGGATGTAATGATCGAGTTTTTTATAGAATAATACTATTTTCATATCTTTTTTTATTTTTTATAATATACAAATTTTATGGTAAAGAGGGGAATTTCTTTGATAGCATATTCAACACGCAACAACATGTTTCTTTGAAATATTATGTTGCACACAACATTTAGTTATACTGAAAAATAATACAATAATATTATTATTTTAAATAGTAGTTAATATATAGTCGCTGTATTTCTCGAACAAACACTAATAAATAAATTATTATCACACATGATTTTAAATTTATTAACATTTATCCAATAAATTTTAGAGGCTTAATATAAGAATGAATCTGATTTTAAGCATGACATACTCTAATATTTTTTATAAGGGAGATTTGCCGGATTTTTATGGGGAAAATTTTTTAAATATAGTTTTCTTTAACTTTTATATTTTCCATTTGAAATAATAAACTTCTTATTTAGAACCGTGACATCAAAATTTCATTTGGGTAATTTTTTTGGAATTTTTCTGATAATGTTCTTTTGTTAATGAATAGTTTAAAATACATCATTTTAATTCAAAAATGTATTTTCATATAATTTATTTATACAGTTATATTGTATTTTTAATTTGTTTTAAAGTTTAATTGGATTATATTTTTATCATTTAATCAAATATTTATCATTAGTATTAATTTCACATGAAATTGGAAATAAACACAAGTCAATTTTTTTGTAGTTTTTACTTCTTAAAAACACGCTTTTCGGTTTTGACAATAACAAATAATTTAAATTAATTTATGAAAATTATATGTTTTGAATTTGGAAAAATGGATTCCATATTGGTAATCAGTAGGTCAAAATTGTATAAATAGGTATCTTTTATTTTTATTCATTATGAATAACAACTTCAGTATATATTTTATTTTCTATGGATAAAGGGTAAATCTGGTAAAAAAAGAAAAAATATAATATTATAATAATGTTAAATTTCCTTAACATATGTCCAAACACTATTTTATGATATTTTTTCTGACCATGGGCATCCTTGGGTTGATTTTAGGACCCCATGGAGCCACATGTGTGTGAAAATGACATTTAATTACATTTAATTCAATGTTAATGAAAATATAACCTAAACATATATCTTTTAGTAAAAAAAATTTATGTGGGGTTATATAAGTGATACATTGGTCTATAAATATAATTTTAAAATTTTAAAATATTTCCTAAAAAATTTTATTTTATTTATAATTTTTAGACATTAAATAAATAAATTTAAGTATGACAGAAAGATGATGTAGTGATTGTTTTTAATAAAGGACTCCAATAAATGATATTATATAAGTTAAAATAAAATAAATTGGATTTTTTTGATGTCATCCAAGAAATTTCTAGATAATACTTACTTGTTATCTTTGTATTAATAAATTTTTTTCGAAACAAAAATGTTGTTATGGATTTTTAAAAATTTCATGATATGAATAGTGTCAAAATTGTAATAATTCATATTTTAAAATATAAAAAATTTTGTCAAATATAAAAAAATATAATTTTTTTGATGATTCAGAGAAAAAGATATCATATTTATAAAATTTTATTATTGACTCTTTAATTAGATATTTTTCATGTTTTGGTAACTACTTTTATTCTCGAAGTGTTAAAAACATGATAAAATGGTAAGAGTGAAAAAAGGATAAATAGAAATGATAAGGGCTAAAAATTTACCAAAACTAGTCCAATTATTATTAGATGATTTTAATTCAACTTATATTAATATTATCTTTGAACTAGCTAAATTTTGACTCATTTATACTCGAAATACAATTTATAATAAAATATTATTTCAAGATATTCCTTAAGTTCCCCCCCTCCAACTTATAAAAGGCCACCACCTCTAACCCTTACTCACTCCTCTCGATCCCCCTTGGCTGGTCCATCCTTGACCCAAATAAGCTCCCAAAATCCACATATTCCTCTTATAATCCTTCCCTTATGAAGAAGGAAATTCAATAAAGCCTTTTGGATCAAACCAAATGGAGTTACCTGATTTTAAAGTAACTTCTTCTCTCAAGATCATTTTTTTTATTTTCCTTCTCCACTAACTATTCATTTATTATTATTTGATTACATAACCAAAAAAGTATCCTCAATAAAATATTATGATGGTTTTAGAAGGATTCAAACTACACTTACATAGAAATCCATCTATTATATTTAGAACATACTATTTCTGTGGATGGTGAACTACTGCAACATGAAACGTTGATTGTTCAATATTTTCCTACAACCTTTTAATATGGCCATTTTGATGGAACTATAATTATATATTTTATTTATTTTATCTATATTATAATTTAATTATCTTTCAAAATATACATTTATGCTTTTGATGTTGTATAAATATGAAAATTTTCTTTGAGGAAGTGCAGACTACTATGCCCCCTCAATGTGATATGATTCATTCATGCTATAAATGAAACGTATAAAGGATGGAATTTATGATCTTATATAACATATATAATATAGATATTGTAAAATAATTATAATATATTTATGTATATTTTTTTCATTCCATTAAATATGAAAAAGAAATGAAAGTGGCATTTATGCGTACGTACAGATTACCATCTCCATGAATAGTGAATTTAATTTGTTATATCAGAAGGATATGGAATATTATAAATACATTTACACTCTATATATATGATATATATGATATCTAAAGAATGAATATAATTCTGTAGATAATGTAATTTTTACCACATGTGAAATTTATAATTATAACAAGTTCATTTTTTACCCATGTTTTGAACATCAATAAAATTGGAAATGGTTCTGAATCAAGTAAAAATTAACTTAAATTTATTATTCATGAAATTATAGAACAGACATGTCATGTTGGGAATGAGGTAAGGGTCTCTCTCTCAGTCCCCTTTCATTGAGGCATATTTTGAATTTACACGAATTGCATTCATACGGTGTATAAACACCATTGAATTTTTATTTAATTCAATGTGAATATGTTTCTATAAGTCATTTAATTCAATGTGAATATGTTTCTACAAGAAATTTTACTAAACGAAAAAATGAATGCATCTTTTAAATATTTGCGGTGACAATGACCTCTCCACCACCGTAATTATTATCTTTCTTCCTCTTTTAGCCTTAATGTTTTTAAAAGAAAAAAAATACACTATTAATGTTTTGGGTGTTTTGGTATTAAAAGTGGTTTTTGAAATGTATTGAGTATTTCAATATCTTGAATTAATATCTTGTGATTTAAATTTAAATGTAATTACTAAAATGTTTATATTTCCAATATTTTATGTATTATGATTATGTAATGGTACATGGACAGTGGATGACTGGTTATATGATAAACCAAATAAAGGGTGGTTCTGTAATAAATCAAGTACATGTGGTTACGTTATAACCTTCAATGCATTGGGTATGAATGTCGGCCAGATGGCTATTCCATTTAATGATATGTGTGGAAGGAAACCATATAGTTATTCTATTTAAGTATATTTATGTCCCACGTTACCTTTATATTCAATATGTTGATTTATATGGGTTTTATGGTAATATTTGTGTTACAAAATCAGGGTAAGAAATTAGATTATATTTGGTGAAGTGTTTTTTCTACATCTTTAGGGAGAAAACTATTACTTTAGGATAAAGTATTCATGGTGAAGTGCCCAGATCAGTGTGAATCACTGAGAGGGGGAGGGGGTGAATCAGTGATCCTTTAAAACTTTTTACTAATTGATTCATAATCAATTAAACCTCTATGGCTTGTTAAGGCCTCGATCCACTCTTCTTATGTCTCTCAACCTTTCCCGGATAATGCAGTAATGAAAAGGCACAGGACACAAGGATTTACAAGGTTCGGCACCAAAGGCCTACATCCTTGCCATGCTCTCCCAGCATGGATTCTCCCACTATAACTTGTTAGAATTACAATGGTCGATACAGCTTCCCACCGTATCTCTCCTGAGTCCCACAGGAGGGTCTTTATACTGCGTCCCACAGTGTTACCAGAGTCCCACTGGCCTGCTCCAGAATCCCACTGGAGACTTCCTCCACCCTGAGTCTCACAGGGGTCTTCTCCTGGCTGCTCGAGTCACACGAGTAGCTCTTCTTCGTGTTCAGCTCTTCAAGTATCTTCAGCAGTCTGGGATAAAGACTGGTGGCCTTGCTCCGTACCTCTGATCACTTGTGATGATCAGGTCTTCTCGTCTTGCTCAGGATTTATCTCCTTCTTATCAGGATGACCTGGCCTCTCTCTTCAAGAATCTTCAACAGCCTCTGAAAAGGTCTGTTGGTCTTGCTCAGCAATCTTCTGATCACTTCACTTGATCAGGCTCTTCTCAATTACTGAATACTCAGACAACTGATGTCTTTAACTTCAGTCTGGTCCAGTCCCACTCACTTCAACTTCATACACTGAGTGCATGGCAGCTCTTCATCCTCATGCACTGATAGCATGGCCTTCTCAATTCATCAAGAACCTCCTGGTCTTGGACAACTCAAATGCACACCACTGATTTGGCTCTGTTCACGTGTGCACGTGCATGCATGCATGCATGCACTCTCCTCTTTCTCCTCTTGGTGCAATAAACCCTCAAAGGGTGTAGTCACTTTAAGCACACACCTTCTCACTAAACTTCACAAACTTTATTCTCTTTTGATTACACACATAAATGTGTGTTATACACTAGTGTGGATATCTTCTCTTCTTCTTAGTGTGTACACACTTTGGTTTGCACACACACTAAAGTTCGGCCACTTCTTTTAATTTGCACACACACACAACATAGGTTGAGTTGTGGTCTTTACTTGTTGCACACACATGACTTGGCCTTCACTTCTTCTTGCACATACCAAAGGCTACGACCTCCACTTTGCTTAGCACACACTTGAGTTCGGGTTCTTCAATTGCACACACACACAAGATTTGGTGGCCTTCACTGCCTTCAAACACTTAACCCATAGGTGTAGTTATACTCCTCCCAAACTCAAAGGAGGTGCGCAAGGGTGCAGCTTCTCTTCTTCAACACTGCCTTCTTCTGTTTTTGCACACACAGCCCGAACTCCTTGGGTGCATGGAAGGCGCACAAGAGCAAGGGTGAAAGAGCACTTCTTGTCGCGCAAGCACCTCTTGCCACATAAGTTTGCGGGCAGCGAGGGCAAGATTCTCGAGCGCGTAAATATGCGGCTCGGCTCCTTCCTGTCGCGCAAGAGGTGCGCACAGGGATCTCCTCCTCCTCCTTCTTCTTGTCGCGCAAAGAAGTAGCGCGCAAGGAACACAGCCGCGCAAATATAATTGCGCGGGGCTTCAAAATCTTCGCGAGGCAGAGCACTCATGGGGCTTCTTTCAAGTTCATCAGCAAGCATAATGAGAGCCTTGAGCTCTCCTTATATAGGCAGAGGGATGCCTCTGTCAATCCGCGTGTTAAATCTTGAATCACCGAAGATTTCGGATCTTCAAGATTTTCTCCAAATCTTGTTTTCCTTCGCTGTTTCATCACGGGTTTCTTCCTTTATTTTTTCCTCTACGTGCATGCGACTTTCAAACGCATGCATGGCTTCTTTCCTTCTATTCCATGCAAAACACGAACCCATGAAGCCTCGGCAACTTCGTTTGCCTCGGTCAAACTCCAAAATCCTCATTTGTTGCATGCAGAGTCATTTTAATGCATGATCGTGTTCGGTAGGTCTAGACGAGCTCAATGGAGCCTTCAGCTTCGGAAATGGTGGTCGGGAACTCAAAAACCATGCTCGGATGGCGCATGGTTCGTCGGCAGCTCGCGGGAGACTTCGGACGAGCTCGGGGTTGAAGGCGGTCTCGCAACCGTTAGATCGGCGATTCAATTGATCTCGGACGGCCTGGATCAGATCATCTCGTCGCGGATCAGATGTGTGGCTTAGATCGTCCCCGTGATCAATCGTGCGGCTGGGATTCGCTCCCGGGGATTTTTCCGCGTCCCACATCGAATCGGCGCGCTGTTTTTCCGCGCTTTATCACCCTAGCGCCACCTCAACCCCTCAGTTGAACTTCTCCCTCCACGGTGCCGCCCCGCACCGTGTTCTCCCTGCGGGCGTGCTCTGCGCCCACTCTTGCCACTCGGGCGCGCACTATGTGCCCTCTATGCATGCTGACACTCGGGGGCGCGCTCCTACGCCCCTGCCGTGCTCCTTCGGGCGTTCCCCAGGAGCCCATGCGGTGTCTTGGGTGCACCCTGCCACCCTGGCTCGCCCCATGGGTTCCCCCATGGGCGTGGTGCCCTAGCGCCCATGCCTTGGGGTTGAACCCTCAAGGTGCCTTGGCTGGCCATATTTTTTGGCAAAGGGACAGAATAATACTTTGTATAAAAACAAAGTACTCCCAAGTGAAATATGCCAAATGCCACTTAAGCCATCCTCCTCTAAGCCATTTCTTCTCTCTTATTCTTAGGAATTCATCAATCCTCCTCTCATATGATCTTCACTTAGGATATCTAATTCCTGAAGGTTCATCTTCATCAACCGAACTCCTGAATCACTTATAATCTTCAATGTTCTTTATTGGTCTAATCAGAGATGAAATTGGAACTTCTTCAAATTCACATGCACGAAGTGATAGTGCATGGACTTCTTTAATCCACTTCATCCACTTAGAACTTATGGATGGATCACTTTCAACTCCTCATGCATTGTCACTACAATGCATGGTCTTCAAACAATGTTGTGACTTTGTATCATCAGGATACAAGTTCTATGAACTTAAAGAGCAGCTCAGCAATCGTCAGATTTTACTAGAGAATGTTTCAACCACATCTCCTATGCCACTTAGTGAATCTCCTAAGTGACACGCATCTTAGTACCATGGCCATTCTCCATTCATCACCAACACCATCACAACCTTTGTCATTCACATCGTGACATTCCTTGACTTCCATTCATTCCAAGACAACTTCATGCCTCATTGACAAAAAATGCAACACAGTGCACTTCAATCTTCCCCTTTGTATTTGTTGTCAATACACCACTTCAGCACATATGAATGGGTCAATATGTGTGCCAATATTTTCTCCCCCTTATTGGAAATCAAATGCAAAGGTGTGGTGTGGTTCACTTTCAAAAATATCTTCCTCCCCTTGAATAGCATCTTCTTGAAAATCACTAAGAGAGGGATGATGCCACATGTTCTTCTTTAGAAAAGAACCATTAGTAAATCAACTCTAAGTCTACTTGGGCTAACCCGGTGTAGAAAACAAGAGTGATGTAACCAAGGAACTCAATGTTGTCCACATTCACTGTAAACATGTGAGATCATGCTTAGGGTTTGAATTTTTTTCAGATATTCAATGAATTGCTGAATCCTGCACATACTTCAAAAAACAAATTATAATGTTTAGGTGCAAAGATAAAGCTCCCCCTTTCATCCATTTTCATAAGATGATATTAATCTCAGAACATCATCTTCTTCAGATTTGCTCCCCCTCAAGGGGTGCACTCCGTTCTGTCCAAACCATCCTCCAGATGAGAATAATCATCATCTTCAATTCCCTGCAATGTTAGCACATGTATATACCAAGAGTATAAGGGAATAAGATGGAACCTCCTTGGTTCATCAATGTGAACAACAAGGTTGAGAAGATTCTCTCAACCGAGATGTCCCATTTTCACCATTCTTCACACTTGCACATTTGATCTTCATTGATGTTTGTGCTGGTGTGGATCTCAATACATCTTTGTGTGAAATATTCTTCTTCCCTTTTGCCTTAGCAATTGCCAGAACTTCATCTTCAGCTCTTTGCAGATCTTTGGCAAGTTGCAACTGATTTGGCCATATGACTAGTAAGTCACTTGGAAGTGTGGGCTCAGTTCTAGATATTCCACATGGTTCTTTTGATGCTGTCAAGCTACCTTTCTTAGGCAACTTATTTTCAATCAATCCCTTCTGCTTCTTCTGGATTGATTGTCTTTTTGAGTCTTGTCTGCTTCTATTTAGTTCCATGGCTTGTTCACAAAGATCCATGGTATGACCTTTCTTTCCACAGTAGAAGCATGTTTTCTTGGTGGTCCTTCTGGATGCATCACCCTTCTTGGATTTAGACTCCAAGGACTCCTTTTCCTTTTTCAAAACCTTCTTGGGAGCATCTTCAGCTTTCTTTTGCTTACTTCCCAAGGATTCTTTCTTAGCCAGGTTCAGTGATCTTCTCTTTATTACAGCTTCGGATACATTCGGAGATTGATATGTATCAACTCTTTGACCACTTTTGCAACCATCCCAGATGTTGTCAAGTAATCAAAATCTATTAGCAGTAAAAAGATGTCTCTGGACCTGTGGATGCTGCTTCCTTCCTTCTGGCTTGCTCCCCCTTGGCATGGGCTTCCTCTGTGCTTTGGCATTCAGTGGATTGTACCAACAATCCTTTGCACAATGCCCATACTTGTTACAACACCAGCATTGTCCCACGAATCTTGACCTCTTCAGTCCTTCTGATTGTGGGGTACTTTTCTGGACCTGTTGTGTTGTTTCAAGAGAGCTCTGCTTCTTTACTGTCTTCATCCATATTTGTTTGGAATTATTCTTCCATCCTGCACTTTTTGTGGAAACACAATTAGAAGCATCAGTACAAGATGGTATGGATGGTACCTTCTTTCTAGAAGATGTTGCACTTTTATTAGAGCATGTCTTTCTCTTAGAATCATCCTGCTCAAAGCATACTTGAGTAGCAACATGTCTTCTTCCAGCTGACTGGGAGGATTCAGCTTTAGGTGATTGCAGATGTTTCAATATCACCTCCAGTTCTATGTATTTCATGTTGAGGGAGTTCTTCTCATCCTCAACAGTTCTTAGCTTTCCTTCCCAATTCTCCACGAGTTGTTTCATCTGGTCTTCATGCACCTTCTTCAATTCTTACAATGAATTGTCCAGCTCCTTCACCAATTTGACTTTTTCTTCAAGTTGAGCATCTCTGACATTCATTGAAACTTTGTGCCTCTTTTCCAGTGCATGGAAAACATATTTGACCATTATGTTAAAGAATTCATTCTCAGAAAGACTTCTTTGCAATTCTTCGGTAGTGTCTTCATATCTTTCATTGCAAAGAGATACATTTTCATCTTTAGACTTCACCAGCTTTCTGAGAGTGTTGGTTATGCCAACCCTTTTTGCCAATTGATCTTCCAGTGAATTGGCTTCATCTTCTAGCCGTAATTTTTCTTCTTGAAGATCAAGGATGCCTGTAGCTGTACACATTGCCACTTCCTTGGGGACTCTCTTCTGAAGATATTTGAGTGCATTTAGAAGATCATCGTATGTTCGAACTTCATCACAGCTAGAGCAGGCTTCATCAGAAGAATGATAGAAGGAATTTTCATCTGATGTAAATTTCACAGTACCTTCCATAGAAGGTGTTTCTCTTTTTGTAGCAACCATCTTCTTCATCTTCTTGGCCTGTTTCTTCTTTTTGTTCTTATGTGTCTTGGCAGATATCTCCATTTGAGGCTGGTCACTCATTTCCTCAAATATGCACTTAGTAAAGACTCCCTTGGATCTTTTAGAGGCAACCTTGCTCTGATACCAATTGAAGTGCCCAGATCAGTGTGAATCACTGAGAGGGGGAGGGGTGAATCAGTGATCCTTTAAAACTTTTTACTAATTGATTCTTAATCAATTAAACCTCTATGGCATGTTAAGGCCTCGATCCACTCTTCTTATGTCTCTCAAACTTTCCCGGATAATGCAGTAATGAAAAGGCACAGGACACAAGGATTTACAAGGTTCGGCACCAAAGGCCTACATCCTTGCCATGCTCTCCCAGCATGGATTCTCCCACTATAACTTGTTAGAATTACAATGGTCGATACAACTTCCCACCGTATCTCTCCTGAGTCCCACAGGAGGGTCTTTATACTGCATCCCACAGTGTTACTAGAGTCCCACTGGCCTGCTCCAGAATCCCACTGGAGACTTCCTCCACCCTGAGTCTCACAGGGGTCTTCTCCTGGCTGCTCGAGTCACACGAGTAGCTCTTCTTCGTGTTCAGCTCTTCAAGTATCTTCAGCAGTCTGGGATAAAGACTGCTGGCCTTGCTCTGTACCTCTGATCACTTGTGATGATCAGGTCTTCTCGTCTTGCTCAGGATTTATCTCCTTCTTCTCAGGATGACCTGGCCTCTCTCTTCAAGAATCTTCAACAGCCTCTGAAAAGGTCTGTTGGTCTTGCTCAGCAATCTTCTGATCACTTCACTTGATCAGGCTCTTCTCAATTACTGAATACTCAGACAACTGATGTCTTTAACTTCAGTCTGGTCCAGTCTCACTCACTTCAACTTCATGCACTGAGTGCATGGCAGCTCTTCATCCTCATGCACTGATAGCATGGCCTTCTCAATTCTTCAAGAACCTCCTGGTCTTGGAAAACTCAAATGCACACCACTGATTTGGCTCTGTTCACGTGTGCACGTGCATGCATGCATGCATGCACTCTCCTCTTTCTCCTCTTGGTGCAATAAACCCTCAAAGGGTGTAGTCACTTTAAGCACACACCTTCTCACTAAACTTCACACACTTTATTCTCTTTTGATTACACACATAAATGTGTGTTATACACTAGTGTGGATATCTTCTCTTCTTCTTAGTGTGTACACACTTTGGTTTGCACACACACTAAGGTTTGGCCACTTCTTTTAATTTTCACACACACACAACATAGGTTGAGTTGTGGTCTTCACTTGTTGCACACACATGACTTGGCCTTCACTTCTTCTTGCACATACCAAAGGCTACAGCCTCCACTTTGTTTAGCACACACTTGAGTTCGGGTTCTTCAATTGCACACACATGCAAGATGTGGTGGCCTTCACTGCCTTCAAACACTTAACCCGTAGGTGTAGTTATACTCCTCCCGAACTCAAAGGAGGTGCGCAAGGGTGCAGCTTCTCTTCTTCAACACTGCCTTCTTCTGTTTTTGCACACACAGCCCGAACTCCTTGGGTGCAAGGAAGGCGCGCAAGAGCAAGGGTGCAAGAGCACTTCTTGTCGTGCAAGCACCTCCTGCCGCATAAGTTTTCGGGCAGCGAGGGCAAGAGTCTCGAGCGCGCAAATATGCGGCTCGGCTCCTTCCTGTCGCGCAAGAGGTGCGCACAGGGATCTCCTCCTCCTCCTTATTCTTGTTGCGCAAAGAAGTAGCGCGCAAGGAACACAGCCGCACAAATATAATTGTGCGGGGCTTCAAAATCTTCGCGAGGCAGAGCACTCACGGGGCTTCTTTCAAGTTCATCAGCAAGCATAATGAGATCCTCGAGCTCTCCTTATATAGGCAGAGGGATGCCTCTGTCGATCCGTGTGTTAAATCTTGAATCACCGAAGATTTCGGATCTTCAAGATTTTCTCCAAATCTTGTTTTCCTTCGCTGTTTCATCGCGGGTTTCTTCCTTTATTTTTTCCTCTACGTGCATGTGACTTTCAAATGCATGCATGGATTCTTTCCTTCTATTCCATGCAAAACACGAACCCATGAAGCCTCGGCAACTTCGTTTTCCTCGGCCGAACTCCAAAATCCTCATTTGTTGCATGCAGAGTCATTTTAATGCATGATCGTGTTCAGTAGGTCTAGACGAGCTCAATGGAGCCTCCGGCTTCGGAAATGGTGGCCGGGAACTCAAAAACCATGCTCGGATGGCGCCTGGTTCGTCGGCAGCTCGCGGGAGACTTCGGACGAGCTTGGGGTTGAAGGCAGTCTCGCAGCCGTTAGATCGGCGATTCAATTGATCTCGGACGGCCTGGATCCGATCATCTCGCCGCAGATCAGATTTGCGGCTTAGATCGTCTGCACGATCAATCGTGCGGCTGGGATTCACTCCCGGGGATTTTTCCGCGTCCCACATCGAATCGGCGCGCTGTTTTTCCGCGCTTTATCACCCTAGCGCCACCTCAACCCCTCAGTTGAACTTCTCCCTCCACGGTGCCACCCCGCACCGTGTTCTCCCTGCGGGCGCGCTCTGCGCCAACTCTTGCCACTCGGGCGCGCACTATGCGCCCTCTATGCACGCTGACACTCGGGGGCGCGCTCCTACGCCCCTGCCGCGCTCCTTCGGGCGTGCCCCAGGCGCCCATGCGGTGTCTTGGGTGCGCCCTGCCGCCCTGGCTCGCCCCACGGGTTCCCCCATGGGCGTGGTTCCCTAGCGCCCATGCCTTGGGGTTGAACCCTCAAGGTTCCTTGGCTGCCAATATTTTTTGGCAAAGGGCCAGAATAATACTTTGTATAAAAACAAAGTACTCCCAAGTGAAATATGCCAAATTCCACTTAAGCCATCCTCCTCTAAGCCATTTCTTCTCTCTTCTTCTTAGGAATTCATCAATCCTCCTCTCATATGATCTTCACTTAGGATATCGAATTCCCGAAGGTTCATCTTCATCAACCGAACTCCTGAATCACTTATAATCTTCAATGTTCTTTATTGGTCTAATCAGAGATCAAATTGGAAATTCTTCAAATTCACATTCACTAAGTGATAGTGCATGGACTTCTTTAATCCACTTCATCCACTTAGAACTTGTGGATGGATCACTTTCAACTCCTCATGCATTGTCACTACAATGCATGGTCTTCAAACAATGTTGTGACTTTGTATCATCAGGATACAAGTTCGATGAACTTAAAGAGCAGCTCAGCAATCGTCAGATTTTACTAGAGAATGTTTCAACCACATCTCCTATGCCACTTAGTGAATCTCCTAAGGGACACGCATCTTAGTACCATGGCCATTCTCCATTCATCACCAACACCATCAAAACCTTTTTCATTCACATCGTGACATTTCTTGACTTCCATTCATTCCAAGAAAACTTCATGCCTCATTGACAACAAATGCAACACAGTGCACTTCAATCTCCCCCTTTGTATTTGTTGTCAATACACCACTTCAGCACATATGAATGGGTCAATATGTGTGCCAATATTTTCTCCCCCTTATTGGCAATCAAATGCAAAGGTGTGGTGTGGTTCACTTTCAAAAATATCTTCCTCCCTTTGAATAGCATCTTCTTGAAAATCACTAAGAGAGGGATGATGCCACATGTTCTTCTTTAGCAAAGAACCTTTAGTAAATCAACTCTAAGTCTACTTGGGATAACCCGGTGTAGAAAACAAGAGTGATGTAACCAAGGAACTCAATGCTGTCCACATTCACTGTAAACATGTGAGATCATGCTTAGGGGTTGAATTTTTTTCAGATATTCAATGAATTGCTGAATCCTGCACATACTTCACAAAACACATTATAATGTTTAGGTGCAAAGATAAAGCTCCCCCTTTCATCCATTTTATTAAGATGATATTAATCTCAGAACATCATCTTCTTCAGATTTGCTCCCCCTCAAGGGGTGCACCCCGTTCTGTCCAAACCATCCTCCAGATGAGAATGATCATCATCTTCAATTCCCTGCAATGTTAGCACATGTATATACCAAGAGTATAAGGGAATAAGATTGAACCTCCTTGGTTCATCAATGTGAACAACAAGGTTGAGAAGATTCCCTCAACCGAGATGTCCCATTTTCACCATTCTTCACACTTGCACATTTGATCTTCATTGATGTTTGTGCTGGTGTGGATCTCAATACATCTTCATGTGAAATATTCTTCTTCCCTTTTGCCTTAGCAATTTCCAGAACTTCATCTTCAGCTCTTTGCAGATCTTTGGCAAGTTGCAACTGATTTGGCCATATGACTAGTAAGTCACTTGGAAGTGTGGCCTCAGTTCTGGATATTCCACATGGTTCTTTTGATGCTGTCAAGCTACCTTTGTTAGGAAAATTATTTTCAATCAATCCCTTCTGCTTCTTCTGGATTGATTGTCTTTTTGAGTCCAGTATGCTTCTATTCAGTTCCATGTATTTTTCACAAAGATCCATGGTATGACCTTTCTTTCCACAGTAGAAGCATGTTTTCTTGGTGGTCCTTCAGGATGCATCACCCTTCTTGGATTTAGACTCCAAGGACTCCTTTTCCTTTTTCAAAACCTTCTTGGGAGCATCTTCAGCTTTCTTCTTCTTGCTTCCCAAGGATTCTTTCTTAGCCAGGTTCAGTGATCTTCTCTTTATTCCAGCTTCGGATACATTCGGAGATTGATATGTATCAACTCTTTGACCACTTTTGCAACCATCCCAGATGTTGTCAAGTAATGCAAATCTATTAGCAGTAAACAGATGTCTCTGGACCTGTGGATGCTGATTCCTTCCTTCTGGCTTGCTCCCCCTTGGCATGGGCTTCCTCTGTGCTTTGGCATTCAGTGGATTGTACCAACAATCCTTTGCACAATGCCCATACTTGTTACAACACCAGCATTGTCCCACGAATCTTGACCTCTTCAGTCCTTCTGATTGTGGGGTACTTTTCTTGACCTGTTGTGCTATTTCAGGAGAGCTCTGCTTCTTTACTGTCTTCATCCATATTTGTTTGGAATTATTCTTCCATCCTGCACTTTTTGTGGAAACACAATTAGAAGCATCAGTACAAGATGGTATGGATGGTACCTTCTTTCTAGAAGATGTTGCACTTTTATTAGAGGATGTCTTTCTCTTAGAATCATCCTGCTCAAAGCATACTTGAGTAGCAACATGTATTCTTCCAGCTGACTGGGAGGATTCAGCTTTAGGTGATTGCAGATGTTTCAATATCACCTCCAGTTCTAAGTATTTCATGTTGAGGGAGTTCTTCTCATCCTCAACAGTTCTTAGCTTTCCTTCCCAATTCTCCACCAGTTGTTTCATCTGGTCTTCATGCACCTTCTTCAATTCTTGCAATGAAATGTCCAGCTCCTTCACCAATTTGACTTTTTCTTCAAGTTGAGCATCTCTGACATTCATTGAAACTTTGTGCCTCTTTTCCAGTGCATGGAAAACATCTTTGACCATTATGTTAAAGAATTCTTTCTCAGAAAGACTTCTTTGCAATTCTTCAGTAGTGTCTTCATATCTTTCATTGCAAAGAGATACAGTTTCATCTTTATCCTTCACCAGCTTTCTGAGAGTGTTGGTTATGCCAACCCTTTTTTCCAATTGATCTTCCAGTGAATTGGCTTCATCTTCTAGCTGTAATTTTTCTTCTTGAAGATCAAGGATGCCTGTAGCTATACACATTGCCACTTCCTTGGGGACTCTCTTCTGAAGATATTTGAGTGCATTTAGAAGATCATCGTATGTTCGAACATCATCACTGCTAGAGCAGGCTTCATCAGAAGAATGATAGAAGGAATTGTCATCTGATGTGACTTTCACAGTACCTTCCATAGAAGGTGTTTCTCTGTTTGTAGCAACCATCTTCTTCATCTTCTTGGCCTGTATCTTCTTTCTGTTCTTCTGAGTCTTGGAAGATATCTCCATTTGAGGCTGGTCACTCATTTCCTCAAATCTGCACTTAGTAAAGACTCCCTTGGATCTTTTAGAGGCAACCTCGCTCTGATACCAATTGAAGTGCCCAGATCAGTGTGAATCACTGAGAGGGGGAGGGGGTGAATCAGTGATCCTTTAAAACTTTTAACTAATTGATTCTTAATCAATTAAACCTCTATGGCTTGTTAAGGCCTCGATCCACTCTTCTTATGTCTCTCAACCTTTCCCGGATAATGCAGTAATGAAAAGGCACAGGACACAAGGATTTACAAGGTTAGGCACCAAACGCCTACATCCTTTCCATGCTCTCCCAGCATGGATTCTCCCACTATAACTTGTTAGAATTACACTGGTCGATACAACTTCCCACCGTATCTCCCCTGAGTCCCACAGGAGGGTCTTTATACTGCGTCACACAGTGTTACCAGAGTCCCACTGGCCTACTCCAGAATCCCACTGGAGACTTCCTCCACCCTGAGTCTCACAGGGGTCTTCTCCTGGCTGCTCGAGTCACACGAGTAGCTCTTCTTCGTGTTCATCTCTTCAAGTATCTACAGCAGTCTGGGAAAAAGACTGCTGGCCTTGCTCTGTACCTCTAATCACTTGTGATGATCAGGTATTCTCGTCTTGCTCAGGATTTATCTCCTTCTTCTCAGGATGACCTGGCCTCTCTCTTCAAGAATCTTCAACAGCCTCTGAAAAGGTCTGTTGGTCTTGCTCAGCAATCTTCTGATCACTTCACTTGATCAGGCTCTTCTCAATTACTGAATACTCAGACAACTGATGTCTTTAACTTCAGTCTGGTCCAGTCTCACTCACTTCAACTTCATGCACTGAGTGCATGACATCTCTTCATCCTCATTCACTGATAGCATGGCCTTCTCAATTCTTCAAGAACCTCCTGGTCCTGGACAACTCAAATGCACACCACTGATTTGGCTCTGTTCACGTGTGCACGTGCATGCATGCATGCATGCACTCTCCTCTTTCTCCTCTTGGTGCAATAAACCCTCAAAGGGTGTAGTCACTTTAAGCACACACCTTCTCACTAAACTTCACACACTTTATTCTCTTTTTATTACACACATAAATGTGTGTTATACACTAGTGTGGATATCTTCTCTTCTTCTTAGTGTGTACACACTTTGGTTTGCACACACACTAAGGTTCGACCACTTCTTTTAATTTGCACACACACACAACACAGGTTGAGTTGTGGTCTTCACTTGTTGCACACACATGACTTGGCCTTCACTTCTTCTTGCACACACCAAATGCTACAGCCTCCACTTTGTTTAGCACACACTTGAGTTCGGGTTCTTCAATTGCACACACACACAAGATGTGGTGGCCTTCACTGCCTTCAAACACTTAACCCGTAGGTGTAGTTATACTCCTCCCGAACTCAAAGGAGGTGCGCAAGGGTGCAGCTTCTCTTCTTCAACACTGCCTTCTTCTGTTTTTGCACACACAGCCCGAACTCCTTGGGTGCAAGGAAGGCGCGCAAGAGCAAGGGTGCAAGAGCACTTCTTGTCGCGCAAGCACCTCCTGCCGCATAAGTTTGCGGGCAGCGAGGGCAAGAGTCTCGAGCGCGCAAATATGCGGCTCGGCTCTTTCCTGTCACGCAAGAGGTGTGCACAGGGATCTCCTCCTCCTCCTTCTTCTTGTCGTGCAAAGAAGTAGCGCGCAAGGAACACATCCGCGCAAATATAATTGCGCGGGGCTTCAAAATCTTCGCGAGGCAGAGCACTCACGGGGATTCTTTCAAGTTCATTAGCAAGCATAATGAGAGCCTCGAGCTCTCCTTATATAGGCAGAGGGATGCCTCTGTCGATCCGCGTGTTAAATCTTGAATCACTGAAGATTTCGTATCTTCAAGATTTTCTCCAAATCTTGTTTTCCTTCGCTGTTTCATCGCGGGTTTCTTCCATTATTTTTTCCTCTACGTGCATGCGACTTTCAAACGCATGCATGGCTTCTTTCCTTCTATTCCATGCAAAACACGAACCCATGAAACCTCGGCAACTTCGTTTGCCTCGGCCGAACTCAAAAATCCTCATTTGTTGCATGCAGAGTCATTTTAATGCATGATCGTGTTTGGTAGGTCTAGACGAGCTCAATGGAGCCTTCGGCTTCGGAAATGGTGGCTGGGAACTCAAAAACCATGCTCGGATGGCGCCTGGTTCGTCGGCAGCTCGCGGGAGACTTCGGACGAGCTCAGGGTTGAAGGCGGTCTCGCAGCCGTTAGATCGGAAATTCAATTGATCTCGGACGGCCTGGATCAGATCATCTCGCCGCGGATCAGATGTGTGGCTTAGATCGTCCGCACGATCAATCGTGCGGCTGGGATTCGCTCCCGGGGATTTTTCCGCATCCCACATCGAATCGGCGCGCTGTTTTTCCGCGCTTTATCACCCTAGAGCCACCTCAACCCCTCAGTTGAACTTCTCCCTCCACGGTGCCGCCCCGCACCGTGTTCTCCCTGCGGGCGCGCTCTGCGCCCACTCTTGCCACTCGGGCACGCACTATGCGCCCTCTATGCACGCTGACACTCGGGGGCACGCTCCTACGCCCCTGCCGCGCTCCTTCGGGCATGCCCCAGGCGCCCATGCGGTGTCTTGGGTGCGCCCTGCCACCCTGGCTCGCCCCACGGGTTCCCCCATGGGCGTTGTGCCCTAGCGCCCATGCCTTGGGGTTGAACCCTCAAGGTGCCTTGGTTGGCCATAAATTTTGGCAAAGGGACTGAATAATACTTTGTATAAAAACAAAGTACTCCCAAGTGAAATATGCCAAATGCCACTTAAGCCATCCTCCTCTAAGCCATTTCTTCTCTCTTCTTCTTAGGAATTCGTCAATCCTCCTCTCATATGATCTTCACTTAGGATATCGAATTCCCGAAGGTTCATCTTCATCAACCGAACACCTGAATCACTTATAATCTTCAATGTTCTTTATTGGTCTAATCAGAGATCAAATTGGAACTTCTTCAAATTCACATGCACTAAGTGATAGTGCGTGGACTTCTTTAATCCACTTCATCCACTTAGAACTTATGGATGGATCACTTTCAACTCCTCATGCATTGTCACTACAATGCATGGTCTTCAAACAATGTTGTGACTTTGTATCATCAGGATACAAGTTCTATGAACTTAAAGAGCAGCTCAGCAATCGTCAGATTTTACTAGAGAATGTTTCAACCACATCTCCTATGCCACTTAGTGAATCTCCTAAGCGACACGCATCTTAGTATCATGGCCATTCTCCATTCATCACCAACACCATCACAACCTTTGTCATTCACATCGTGACATTCCTTGACTTCCATTCATTCCAAGACAACTTCATGCCTCATTGACAACAAATGCAACACAGTGCACTTCACATGGTTCACATGTAGTTTTAAAAACTAACAGTTTTCCTTCTTTATGATTCCATTAATAATATTTTTATGCTCATACCATCTTTTTGAAATGTTTTTCATAGGACAAAAACTGGAATAAGGTCGAGGATGAGATCAAAGAAAATTAACGTTGTTTAAAACATCGAACTAAACATGTTTCTTTTTTATGTTTTTTTATTTTATGAAGAAAATTTATACTGAGTAGAAGTGTCTACATATAATATTCATGTTGTTATTTATAAGTTATGACCTAATTATCTAACTCTATAAACCTAAAAAGATCCTCAATGTGAATTATATACTTAATTCAAGATTATATAATGATTAAATATGGGGCCTTACCCTACAGGTCGGTGACTAGCACCATCCATTATAAAACCTACAAGTGGGAATGATTTCTCCTTCAAGTCTTGAGCATAGGGAAGGGAACTATTATATGTGGATCTTGTTGTTGAGCTCTGTACATTGTGAGTTGTGTCCTTAGGGACTGTTTCAGGGTGTTTCCCAATTTTAGTACATGGGTGTTAGTACTTTGGCTTTATGCCTTATAGTATTCTGGTAGCATTCTTGTAGTTGAGTTTTTCAGATTGACATGCATATTCTATTTTAGGTTTTCTTCCGAATCCTTGTGGAATAAATCATTCCCACTTGTATGTTGTACAATGTCAGGTGCTAGTCACCAAATCATGGGGATCAAGAACTCCATTCGCATTATGTCAGGATTGGCTTAGCTATCAGGTTACCAGGGCACCTGGGCTGGTTTTGGATATTATCCAAGGATAACATTCATAATATTTAATTGAATGATTTATGTTTTTATGGAATGGTGTGTGTGAAATCATTTTAAATTCTAAGGGCTATATCATGATAAAAAACTTATGAAACCAGATTCTTTTCAACTTTCCTCAATAGATCAGGGTCTTCTTTTTGACCCTTTTCGAATCCCAAATTTCTTTCTACCTTTTCGAACGCATTTGTTGGCCCCAAAGTGCCGGATTTGGTTGATGGATTTCCTAATGTCTAGTTGTCGACTACAGAGATTTCAGAAACATCGGATCTCCTAAACCTCACTCTAGTTGCACGTTTTAAGCAGAAGTGACCATCAGTTGACTCGTCTGACATGGACGTCCTCAACTCTTGGAATTTTCAGGATAGGGCGACTATTGGTTTTCTTGATAGCCATCACTTTATGATTCTATTGTATTTTGAGGGGTACCTCATCACTTCTTGGTCGAGAGTTCCCTATAGCTTCAACGGATTTCATGTAATCCTATTTCAATGGTATCTCGAACTCCATATGGGCCGCGATACTACTCTCGTTGTGGTCTGGGTAAGATTTACTAATCTACCATTTCTGTTTCAAAATCCCTCCGCTATTAGGTTGCTTGTAAATCTTGTTTGAAGGTTCCTTTGTGCTGATAGCTGAACTAAGTCTGTCTATCATCCTGTCAACCCATGGATATGCATGGAGATGGAAGTGTCGAGGATCACTTTTGAGTATGTTTGGGTAACTATCAGCGAGGAGTACAGGTTCATGAAACAGGTAGTGTATGAGAACTGGATGGAATTCTGCTCTTCCTGCAAATAATAGGGGAACTCTTTGGTCAGCTGTCGTTGAGGTGTTTGTGTTTCAGGATGGAAGGTGGGTAGAGGCAGTGGCAAGAACAAGGATGTTTGCGTGGAGGAACACAAATTGAATCAAGTGGATAAGGTGATGGAATGTGATGGTCGAGGTGGAAAGGATTACATTTCACAGTCTGGTTTAGAAGTGTGACAGACATCGAGTCCTATGGAGGATACTTTTCTACTCAGTGACCTAGTGGTGGTGTCATCGGAAGTGGGTTCTGGTGCTTCTGTAGAGAAGAAGGACTTAGAGGATTTGGGAAATCCGATGGTTTCAGAGGTTTTCTCCAAGCTGAAGCTGGACCTTGGTGGTACACACACCTATAATGATAAGCTTCAGGTGGATATTTTGAGGGAGAGTGTAGATTTGACCCAAATGGATGAGGATACAACTGTTATGGAGCAGTAGGCATGCGATGAGGTTGAAGAAACCACTACTTCCTATGATGAGGCGCTGAATGCGGGTAATGGTGTCTCTATTAAGGGACAGAAAGGAATTTTTAGTGAGGTTTCCATTCTTACTAGATAGGAGTGAAGAAGAAGTTCTGGTTTGATGTCTCTAACCCCTTTATTGGTGAGCAATATGTTTGATAGCCTGGATGAAGTTGGTTCGAGTTCTGTTATAGTTAGGTTGATTGATACAGATGAGGTCAATGCGAATGGATGCAATGGAATTGAGGCTGGTAATTTGGTACGTGAAGATCCAAGGGATATGTGTAATATGAGTAATAGAGGAAGGAGAAGAATGAAAGAATGCTCCTCTTTACCTCCTCCCTTGGTGACCCGTTCTTCTAAGAAGCTAAAATCCAACAAAGTAGATTTAGATGCTGTGGAGGACTAGCTCTTGGAAATAGTGATATGTGTTGATGAAGAAGTGGTCGACTAGGTTTTATTTCTTAATGCGATCGAAGAGGAGGAATCTAAAATGACCGGGAGGTCTCTACGGGTAGACCTCAATGAGGAGCAATACTCTTGGATTGATAAAAAGGACTTAATACTGGTAGGGGGATTCAATAAAGGGAGGATCAGACTAGAGGAGTACATTCAGTCCTGGGTTCAGCTTGCTTCTGAGTTTGAAAGTCTAGTGTTGAGTGTACCAGGTATTCAGGTATCATCAATCTCCTGGAAATTCAGTAGGGAATATATTTCTGGGAATCTCAAACTATTCTTAAATGATGTTAAAATGGTGGATCCTATTGACCGATTGGGGAGGTATGCTAGTGCGGTTTGAGTTTTTTTGTGGTCAGTTTTGGTTATCATTAGATTTGATGTGACTCTTATGATATGAATCCTACATTCTATTTGGGTCTACTCCAGATGGGGTTCAGAGCATTAAGCCCTCACCAGAACTTGACATTCAAAATCAGTAGTTTGAGAGGGTATGGATATGCCATTGGTTCTGTGCCTATGCATTCCTGCATGGGATAGTCTGTTGGGTGGTCATGCAATGGTGAAGGTTGGACCACTAGGTTTAGTTGTTTTGGAGGGGATGATCCCATAGTATTGTATGGGCTTTTCTCTGGTATGGTCTTTTGGTTGTAATGTTGGTCAAAAGGCTTTCCACTTGTTCCTCAAAAGGCATTTGATAATAAAAAATTTATTTTTCAGTCAAGTGACATTTGAAAACTATATAAACCTTCCTATAATTTTGTTAAATATTAATATCTCATGATATAATGAGGTAAAACAAGTCAACCGGGTTGATCCACAATGGGAATTATGTGTGTTATAATCCATAATGGGAAACAGGGGTGTTTAGATCCATAATGGGAAATAGTTATGTCCTTATAAAGAATGGGAAACATGTGTGTCCTGATATATAATGGGAAATATGTGTCTCCTAATCCCAATGGGAAGAAATTTTGTCCTCTTCCACTAAGATTATAGTATTAGGGTAAACCATGACTACTATAATGTTTTTAGTGAAACTGATTACATGTTCACAATGTTATGCATGGACCTTGTGAAATGTCCATAAGTTTATGTGAGGGCCTGATATCATGTCCTTGACATAATGAGTGAAGTTTTTTCTATATATACATGTTCACAACATTATAATCTAATGTGTATGCCATAAATATATATCTTATTCCTATGATATGATCACACAGTTCATGGTCATGGTTATCTTATGATTCATGTCTTAGGAACTTCTAATCATTTTTAAATGACTATTGATTTTGATCTTTGATATAAAGGCTATGATCTTTGATATAAAGGAAATGATATTATAATGTTTAGAACAATTTCTCATACCCTTAAGCTCTTGATTATTATTACATATATCCTTTTTCTACCCTTACTGAGAATCTAAGGTCACCCCATTCATATGTTTCCATTCCCTAGGTTATGAAGAATAGTTTTAAGTAGGAATATTAAACGTGAAGATATTAATGGGATATATGGTAGATATATCACCATGTAAGAAGATATTATTTTCAATGATTCAAATGACACTAAATATTATGGTCCTTGGGCATGTATTTGTGTAAGTTGTTGAATATTCATCTACGTTGATGTAATATCCATGTATGTTATGCCTCAATCTGTATATGTTTGGTACGTGTTGTAATATTTTGGGAAAGATAATTCATTAAAATATGATGTTATTAAACATTGGAAAGTAATAGATAGAGATTAAATGCATTCTAGAGGGATCACAAATACTAGGAAGACGTTATATCCTGGGTATAATTATCTAGATGGTATTGTTCTTTTCTTAGGTAAATTGGTTATTCAAATTTCTCCAAGGAAGGAGTTAAAGGATTTTGTACATCATTATAAGGTCCTTGTAACCAATTAATACCATGATTTATAATTATTTAAGAAATAATAATTAGTTTTTAGAGATGAGGTGTTCAGTTGTAGACTTTGTGTTGTGATTCATTAAATGGTATAAAATTTAGAGGGATCACCATATACCTAAAAGATAATTGTAATATTTACCTAATCTGACATAGAAGTGGGATATAATATACATTAATTTTTTTTGTTTTTCTATGGAATCGTTGTGGGAGAGATGAATTTTTTTTGATAATTAATTGAATTCTAAAATCAAACAATTTTATTATTATTTACGAGATAATGATGGTGAAAAATCTATGAGACATATACATCCAAGAGATGGTGAATTTCCATATAATTCCTTGTGATATTTTTTATTTAGATCCATGATTCACATGTCATCTTTGGAAAGGAGTATATAAGAATATGGCTACCTTATTGAAGCTAGGAACCATGTATAACAATCAAATAGTTAAGAAGATAGACCGAGGCATTCAGATTCCATAGGGTATTCTTCTTGTGTGCAATATGGATTTTAGTTATTTGATGTTTAAGAATAAACCCTTGGTCACTTTTCTGTATAATAATAGTTGTTATACCTTAATTAAAAATGATCCCTTTGAATTATTATATTGGAGTCCATGTAGAACTCCCTTATGTTGGGTGGAATTGGAAGGAAAATCCTATGATTGGATAAGTATTTTTCTTGAGATAAAAAACGTAGAAATTCATCCAAACGGGAATAGTGGTATATCCATGTATTCAAAAAACCAATGTATGCCTCTCTTACTCTTAATAGAGTTTTTGGTGTGTGATTAGATTATTCTGAAAAATTATCATTAGCTAGGGAATAATCTATTGGGAAATAATAATAGGTTCGATCCATGATATATTGACATTTTTTTATTATTGAATGTCATGAAAATGTGCAACATCGGTTGAACATACATCCTCTATTGAAATTGATCCATGACATTTTACATGTTTTCCAACTACAAAAAACTAAACCCTTCCTTTTTGATTTATTGGAAGGATACATATCTTTATACTAATACATTAGTGTTTAACAAGCCAATTATTATTTTGGATCTCTAGGAATATGGATAAACGATAAAAAAATTACATTAGTCTTGGTAATATATAAGTTCATACAACATAACAATGAGATGTGTGTGCCATAATCATTCAAGATACTATAGTGGCCTCCTATTTTTTTATTATAGATTCATTTGACAATCTAGGTGTAAATAATTTCACAGGGTTATAATAATGACTCCTAATTTGTCATATGTATTTTAAATTTTGGATCTTAGTTTATTCCAGGTATATATTCATAGGACTTCGAGATCTAGTTGTTGAAAATTTTTATGTTTTGGAAAAACACTCAAAGCACTGAGTTTTGGCATGATTAGTAGTAACCATGATGTATCGCTTTATTGGAAATAGTGGATATTTCCACATTTTTAGAATTTTTCCCTAGCCATGTGACAATTCATAGACAACTATTTTCATTAATTTTCAACTTGTTGTGTCTACCACTTTGTTAGTGCATCGTTTTTCTAACAGTGCATCATAACCATCGAAATTGGTCTATTTTCTAAAAAATATTAAATTCCGCTAATTCTCTAGGTAGTTTTTAACTCTAATATTATCATAATACCTCATTATATTAATCCATAACATCCATGATTCTATGGTGTACTGTCTTGCAGATTCCATGTTGATTCCCAATTGATTTCGGTGGATGTATTTAAAGTACTAAAGGATTTACTCTCCATTTATCATCTTTTCAATCTACATATGTCCTTGATCTCTTTTCCCCATGTTCTATTAAAACCCATATTGGGTATGATGGTCAAAAATAGGGTTTTGGGAGTATAATTGAGGATGTTATTCTTTGATATATTCTTTTTTGGACAAGATATTCAGGTTTCCCATCACTGAATTTAAAGGCATCGATGTATCCTCCGTTTCATATATTGGTGTCTCTATAAAATGGTTCTATATTATGATATTTTTGGGTGTTGTTTTGATATCCATTGTCAGTTCAGTTTTATAGATATTAGTGGAATTTTTTTAGGGGATGAATTTAAATACATGACATTTACATGAACCATGGTAGAAATGGGAGATGTTTTAAATTGTAATTCACCAAAATTATTTTATATGGTTTTTGTCAATTTAATGAAAATCCATAATGATAATTCGAAAATGATTGGATTTATTCCACATGCACATAATGGTAACCTTTTTAACTTGGTGAAGACATTGTGATAAGTGTTTTAGTAGGGCCCTAGGATCTATGTTGTCTAGAGTTCCTTGCATGCATTGGTTTCATATATTATGTATTTTGTATCACACTCTAACCTTGGAAATTATATTATTTTATTATTTTCATGGATTTGTATCTTTTTGGATGATGTCCAGCTTTATCATTGGTTAAATTTTTTGAATTTTGGATGTTCCCAGTGATTTTTAGCCTCTGTATGGGAAGAACACAGTTAAGGGAAACTATACGCCTTCAACAATGTTATGATACAATACATGTTTTGAGGTCATTGGCATGGAACATGCCTTATGTATGGTTTGGTGGATCATGCAACAAGTGTGTGGTTTGACTCTGAATACGGGAAATGGATTTTTCCATGATTGGTGCATATTTTGGGAATCCATGAATCCAAACCATGTGGGGTGTCTCCTTTAATAAGTCAGGGGTGCACGATTGGTGCACGATTTGGTATACTGTGTGGATAAACCTTGCGTGATTTCTATGTCATTAAAAAGATGAAATTCAAAAATCTCTCTTCTCCCTATTTATCCCGAATCAATCCCCACCCTCCTTGTTGATTTTTCAAACACGAATGGGTCCTAAAACCCCTCTCCCTTTAGTTATTCACCCTCCACATATGGTCCTTCATGGTTCTTAGGCAAGTTACTTGGAGTATGTTTCCAATTTTATCCTTACTTCTTCTTCCCCTCTTTTTATTTCTATGGTTTTATAGGTGGCGGTTCTACCTTATCCAAAACCTACTGTTTGTGTCAGATAATTTTGGTTAATTTATTGAATGTTAGGGTGTGAATATCATATCTTGGGGTGTATCCTTCCTCATCCCAAAGATTCATTTCCCTCACAATCAGTTGAGGTAGGTGTTTCTATCTATTTCCTTTTCATGACATTTCGATAAAGCATGAACATTACTTTAATGAATTTAAAATGATACAATATTTCTTGTGATGTCTTGGTATAAATTGTTTTAGAGTTTTTATAATGATAAATGGGTGTGACATTTATTTCCAAAGGGTTCCATTGATTACACCCTTATTTTTATGCATGCAATGTGTTTGATACAATTTATATTAGTTTCTTAAAATGAAATTCGGAAATTATGGTTATTTTTTTTCCTTCAATAAATTTGGTAGAATAGTTTAAATTATAAATTGGGTATGTTGTGTGATTTGGAATCCACATTATGTGTTGATAAATTGGGTAAACTATTTGGAATGGTTTTTCTGGTTTCAAAGGGTTATTGCTGATATTGGTATTTTGTGACTTTTGGTGTTTGTTTAAATTGATAGTGGATTTATAAAAAGATTATTTTGAATGGTTTTAAGGACATTTGAATTATGAAATTAGATGTTGTCACATCCATGAGTGCATGAGGTGCAAACATGGATGGGATTTCAAATGATGATGACATTTAAAAATTATATATCCCTTGATCCTCGGGGTTTTAAAGCCTTTTTCATTCATGGACTATTTCCTTTTTTCTAAAATAGCTTCTTGATTTCCAAATTTTTTGGTTTTTCTTCACGTGAAAAAATATGACATAATATTTGTACCATTTGGATTTTGAGATATGTTCTTGTGAAAGATTGGAAAAAAGACCTTGTTGGAACTTATCATATCTTTTAATGTTTCACTCTAGTTTTGAAATGGTTTGTAAATGTATTATGGTTGGAAATGTTAGAGGCCTGATTAGAACTCTATAACAATTGGGAAAGGAATGTGATTTTGGAATATAAAATGAGTAGTCGGAAACATAGAATGTTTTTAAAAATATTTTGAAATCATATATGATGTAACATAACAGTTGGCACTAGTGAATGTATTGTTATATGACGGGAACCCCTAGGGAGTATTTCATGAGGGTGGGTTGTTTCATGGGTGGTGTTACTATTTGAAGTTGGCTTTTGTGGTGGTGGCATATAATGTGAGTCACGTGTGTGAGCGGCACCTCCTTTCACCAGGTACTATTACCATGGGTTTCCTAGGAATATTTAGAGGTTTGAGTGCTAGTTTCTTATTGAATTTGATTTGATGGGTTGATATACCTTGGAAATATACAGGCAATATGGGATTGTGCTACTAGTTTGTAGTTTGATTGGACAATGAGTTATTGACTATGGATCTAAACCTTATATAGTTAGGTGAGTCTAAACCGATTACGCCTTGGGATCACTCTAGGGATGTTTAGAAATACCCATGGTTACTATCTATATATTATTCTTATTCTCTACTATGTATAGATATTGTCTTGCAATTTTTACAGGCTTGTTCTATTTCCTTGACTTTTTGTTCAACCCATTTTTGGATTCTTGATATAAATTGTATTTGGGTATTGTTTTGAATTCAGTTGTGGAAAGTAAAACTATTTTGAAAAGAAAAGTTTCATGAGTTGTTTTGAAGGTATAATTTTGGGAATGATTTATTAAGTAGTTTAAAAGGTTTAAATAATAGTTTTCTAAATATATTTCCAAATAGTGTTTGTGGACTATTTCATGAAAAGAAATGTATTGATTATTTTGTGATTTCCTACTAATTTTTTTAACCTCAAACCATACCTATCTAGTTTGGTGTCATTAGACCTGATTTTTTTTCTTGGTGAAGGTTTCTGGTTCGTGTGCTCAAATTTGGAGCAGAATAGTCCTATAGTTGGTGGTGACCAAGAGGAAACATGGTGATATTTTTGGCATGGTCCAATTTTAGTTTTGTATAGATTCCAATTTTACTTTTCAACTACTGTAACTAGATCATTTTCTACATTTACTTGTATTATAGTTTTTTCTTGTGAGTTTCAATTAGTTTATTTATATTATCATTGTTATTGGGAAAAAATCATTCCCACTTGTATTAATTTTGATTCCCAAAACTAGTTGTTAGACCATGGGGATAAGGAATTTCCTTGGGGACTTGTCTTGGACCAAGTTAGATATTAGGATGGATGGAATCCCATTCTAGTTCATGATAAAATGGTATCAGAGCATGCTCTTGTTATTAGGGGGGTGTTAGGTAGTTTGATATTTGGAATTTCTTGACTTCAGAGGTATGTATGCGAAGGACTTAATAAACCCTTATTCATTCCAATCCTTGAGTTTCCAAGTGTGGTCTAGAACGTGAGACTTTTTTCCAAGTTTTTTGTTGGATTGAGTAACAAAATGGATGAGATATGGTGTTATGTCATGATCTCACAAGAATTAGTGACCCATGTGGATTCCGAGTGAAAAATTCAAGGTCCTCTTAGTGTTGATTCAGAATTAAAGCATGACCCACTAACATGTTTTTTAGTTAGGATTAGACACTAGATCCTCATTTTGATATCCTTGTGTATGTTGTGTTTTGTTTTAGTTTTGTCTAGTGTGAGTGGTCTTCCAAAATAGAAACAATTTTGAAATGAATGTGAATCTTAGAAAATGATTTTTTAGTTAAAAGGAATGGTGGGTTTCAAAATGGAATGTGAATTTATAATTCGGTAAAACTTTGGGTTTGATAATGAAATGGTATGTGTGACCCATTATATTCTTTAAGAACATTCACAAATGTGTGGGTATATGTGTAAAGTGCACGTTTGCATATGTGTATTGATGGTATAAGTATATATGGGATGAATGCATATATTTGATGGTTCATTGTAATTCATGGGTGACTGTTTGGAAACAAAGTTTGGCATGGATTTCCCAAAAATATTTTTGAGTGTTAAATGATCATAGGGGTTGGTTTTTTCTAGAAAAAGTGGCTTCATGTTTTGGGTAAATTGTTTTATGTTTTTGAAAATTGGACATAGAAGAAAGACGTTTAGAAATTTAAATGAAATGGTTGTTTTTGAATATAGAATTCTTGTTTTGTTTGTGATGTTTTTCATGTGATCCAGTAATTTTAGCCTGACATGGTTGGTTTGTTCTATCTTTGTTGGATGTAGATTTTTTGAATTGTGTTTTGATGTTTTTTGGAGAATACCGCCCAAAAAGGTCCCCAAAAGTTCTAGTCAATCTTGCCCAATTTTTATTTCTCCTCAGTTGTTTCATATTTTATGTGGTGATTTATGTCTGTTAGAGGAAGTGGAATATATTGAGTAAGTTGATCATGTCTTTATATTGTTTAGAACTACTGAACCCATGAAAGTGTGTGTTGTTCTGGGGTTGTTTGAGGGTATGTCATTGGACTAGATTGAGATTTTTTCTCCACCATTTATGAAATGTGGGATGATGTGGGGACTTTTTATATCTATTTTATTCTTATGGTTTACTTTTAGGAGGTGTAGGTGATGAAAGATGAAGATCTCATGAGTATTTAAAAAAGACAGTGGACAATGAAGGGATATGCTAAACATTTCAAGGAGCATGATCGTTTATCTATGAAGATAGAATCATTGGATATATTTAAGGATTCTATTTTCATCGAGGGACTCCATGTCACATACATGACTTATTTTGAAGTTAAATTTCATTTATTTTCCTTTCATTCTTTGTTTTGGATGGTTTCCAAAGGTTTTATGGAGAAATAGAGGAGTTTTAATGAATTGGGCCAAACCGTGAGCCCAATTCCAGATTTAAAAATAAATTTTGTTTCCTTTATAACTTTTTAATTTTTTAATATTTTTACCTCATTATAATTCCTAAATTGTCTCCTCTGACCTATTAACACCAAAATATAAATTTGGAGCCTTTATAAATCCATAATAATTGTGGATATGGGTTTTTATTTAAGATATTGGGCCTGCCCGAAGGCCCCATTTCCTACATTAAAAATAAGTTTAAATTTTTTTATATCTCCTTCACTATTTTCGTTTTTTCCGTGATTCCACCTCCCCCTCGACCCTAAGAAACCAAGGCGCGCTCCCATTGCCTTTACCCCCTCCATGGAGCTCTATGAAATCGCGAATGAGGGCAGATCTTCATAGGGTGTCTCAAATTGGCCATAATTGAAGAGGTCACTTCATCCCTTATTAACTCTCTCAATTATTACTCTTTTCCCTCCATTCTTGTTCCTAAATTACCTCCTAAATCTTGTTCGAACAATCCCTTAATTTTGAATGTTTTCAATTTCAGAAACTATTGTTTTTGGAGTGATTAATTTAGGATACTTCAAGTAGGTGAGTCTATTTCTTTCCTCTTTCAAATTGCTTAGGGTTTCTTCCCTAATTCTTGAATTATAAAAATTACAGAAGTTAGGGTTCGTGAATAGGTTCTAAATTACTGTATTGTGTGTGAAATATTGAGGTTTTAGGTTTCTTTTAACTTCCTTGAGGTGCGACAGTCGTGCGGTTGATGTTTCTCCCCAATATTTAAGGGTTTCGACACATTCCATAGGTGATTCCGTGGATAACCTTTTAATGATGAGTTAGTTTGCTTGATTAAATAATTTTACATGTTCCTTATGTGATGTGAATTATGAGAAAACCATTTTTGGTAGAAATAGTAAAGCATTTGTTTTTAAAGTTACATTTTTTTCTTGAAGTGTGTATTTTTCAAATGTATTTCATGTGTTATCTCCTGTGGTAGTTTTGTAAAATGTGGAAGTGATTTATTAGTTGTTGAAAGGGGATGCCAATTATGGTTGGGTAATGATATAGTTCCATGTGGGCCTAAAAAGGGGGTTTATTTGAATGGTTTTATTTGTATAACCTTGTTATACTCCTTGAAAGTGTTTTATGGATTTGTGTGTTCTCATGTGTATCTTTTGTGATATTATTCAAGGTGATTATATAACATTTGAAAGTGTATTATTACATGTTTATTGGGCTGCCAATTCTATTTTGGTAGGTTCTTGGTGTCCTTTTGGCTTAAAAAGAGGTTTTTGAAATGGATTTTATGTGCAAAGTTTGGGTATACTCTTTATAATTGTTTTATGAATATTTTGAATGGCTTATTGGGTTGTGTAATAGGTGAAACTATATCAGAAAACTATTTTGGCAGGAGTATATTTTTAAAAGGTCCATTTAATTTGTGAAATGGTTGTTATGTGATATGTATCATCTTGGAAATATTTTATTTAATTGTTTGAAGGAGATATTGAGGAGTGAAAGTGATGTGAAAGTGATGTGGAGTGTTTTGTGTGAGTGTGATGTGAAAATTTGAATTTTTGATTATGAAAGAAGTGTTATTTTCCATGTGTGTGGGCTTTTATATGAGTTTAAATATCTTATAATTGTTTTATAAAATTGTTTAATGGTTTTGTGGAAGTGTTGAAGAAATGTGAAATGTGTTGTGGGCTATTTTGGTGTGAATCGGATTTCAAAATCATTTTGAATGAAAAATGGATTTTTTGTGACTTGTGTGGTATACATATGGGCTTTTTGGTGAATTTGTTATGTGGAAATGATATTTTCATGTTCATCTTATATTTCTTGACCTGTTGAACTTGTTGGAGCACAAGGGGAAAACCTGGGTATCTAGGTGGGTGGACGTGTACTAGTATGCTAGTGAATCCGTGGGGTTTGGCCTCAGTTTCACTTAGCAAGATTGACACTTACAACTCTAACTAAACTATGACGATGATGATTGGGGGCCACTAGGCTATGGTTATGTTCCCTACTAGTGGCTCGTGCACGAGAATGGGTATTTGTGATGGTTACTCTCACCGAGATACGAGGTACCTGGGACCCACAGCTAGCTAGTGCCTAGGGGCTATTTCCTATTTCTTGTGCTCATTATTTACTTTGTACTTATCGGCAGCATATGGTATAGTTGGATGGAAAATTCACTAGTGTTGACATTATTTTTAAAAGTGTTTATTCTTAACGATAGCCCACTTGAAAACTGTTTTTATTCAAAGTTGCTTCTTTTAGAAATTGTAACTAGCTTTTCATGTTTTTGAAAACATGCATTCTTTTCGTATTTAAATGTTTATCACATGGAATATCATAGTGGTGTTATCCTACTGGGAATTGGCTCACACCCTACTTACACCCTTGGGTGTAAGTAGACTTGGTTATTTTTTTTTTCGCAGGTTGGGTATAGTTTTTTGTTCCAGTGGTTCGGGTTTCTAGCAGGTCCTTGGTGGTGAAGTCTTATGGAGGTGGCTTGAGGGCGGTGCCCCATTCCATGAGGGTTCTTGGGCTGTCCTTATTTGGTTTTGTACCTTTGGTATAGACCTTTTGAGTTGTTTTAAGCTATGTAATTTAGTTCTGAATTTTTGTAAAAGATTGTTTGGTTTGAAAAATCCAGATTTGTTTCATTGGATTCTTTTGTTGTTTTATGTTTATAAACACGGGTAAATCGTTCCCAATTTTCATTTTATGATACCCGGACACTTGTGCCAGCCCGTGGGGATCGGTAACGCCCTTCGGGCGTTGTCACGGGCTGGGTTTGGTGCCATTTTTGGTGTCGATCGATTCGGTTCCTGACAAAATGGTATCAGAGGAGGTTCAGGTTAACTCTTTGGGTCATGTTATTTAGGGAAGAGTCAGGATAGTCTGGAGTTAGGATTGTTGGGACATGGAATTCTAGTTATGTGTAGTGTGCCTGATCACCACACCTCATAATGGGATTCAAGTTTCCAAGAGAAGTCGGGATTTATCTAAGCCCTTTGGTTTTCTTGGTTCGATGATGATTAAGGGAAATGAAAAAAGAGTTGGGTTAATGGTCCTAGTGAGCTCACAGGGCCTGGAAAGCCATGTGGAGCCAATGATATTCCCTAGAACACTCTCTGTGATAGTGAAGTGATTGTAATATGGCTGCCAACCATATTTCCAAGTCACCCACTGAAACTAGTTTCCTCTCGCACTGTTTTGTGCTTAGGTTTTGAAATCTTGGCACTTTGGTTTTAAGACGTGTATAGTTTTTCTGAAATGATTTTCAAATAAAGAGGGAATGGATTGGTTTATGAAATGGAGGAACTGAATTTTCAGAATTGTTTTGAAATGTAAAATGGTGCGCTTACACCTCTTTGAAAGCAGAAACTATATTGAAGTTGGTTTTGAAAAAGTGTTTCCAATAGAGTTTTCTAAACAATCAGAGTGTGTTTTAATGGGAAGAGATGTTTTGAAATTAATGTGAATATCTTGAAAGTGAGTTATTTTCTAAATGGTTGTGAATTTCTGAAATTTTTTGTTAGATGTGAATTGGGATTTTGATCTCGTGGTAAGCGGTTATGAGAAAAAATGATGTGTTGGTTGACCGTTTTGGTTTTGAAAAGTGGAAATAATTTTTGTTTTAACATATGGTATTTCCATTATAAACCACATGCATGGGGTTATATGGGATGATGGATGGTTGTTGGAATGACTGGATGAGTGCCGGGACAGATATGAGGAGGGTGTCTGGTGTGGCACAAAAACATGCATGTGTGAGGCGCATGGGGTACCATTGGTGGATATGCTTACTGCTAAACTGTTTGTTCTCAAAGAACTACTTTTAAAGAAACACATAATGTCTTGTATTATGGGTTTTTGAAAATGTTGATGTTGTGGGATGTTTTGATTCCATGATCCCCTTCTGTTTGAACTGTGTTTTGGGTTTGTGTTTGGTCGGTAAGCTGTGTTGTAGGGACAGTTAGTGGTCTCTTTTGAAAAATGTTTTGGGATGCCTTTACGGTGGTTCCCTTCATGTGTTTGGAGCTGGTTTATGGATTGTTTTGACCAATGGACCAGATTGGTTGGGTCCTTGGGTTCTCTCATTGGATAAGGTATGCCCCCATTAAAGGATAATTCATAACTGAAGCGCAACCCAGATTGTTTCTCCATTGGAAAATCCACTAGTTGATCAATATAAGGAATCTATTTCTTGAGCTTTTTAGATTGAGTATACACCATTTCCTTTATTGGTTTTGTGTATCCTCTTGTAGTGGGAGATTGATTATGGATGGTTTAAAGTGACCTTAGCCTCTTAAGTTTCGTAATTTTTTGAAGGTGGAAGTGTTCTGGGGTTGTTAGCACGAATGATTATTTGGATAGTGTCTAAGAGGAATTCTCAGTCCTTCATAGTATCTTTGAAGAAGGAGTTCATGTTAAACTACTAGTGTGGGAAATCTGGTTATGAGAGGATATTATGGACACTTTCTATAATTGTGTGTTGTTTGGGGATGTTGTACATGTTCCCTCTCTATTCAATGTTTATATCAGTCACAATGGTCATGTTCGGTGATTCCTTGGGATGTCATGTGCTCGATTGACTGTAAAGGTGAAAGTTGGGAAATCATCTGAGAGTCTCTATTATGTTGGGTGAATGTCTCCCATGAAAAAAACATAAAAAAAATTCCATTTTATAGGAAGGTGAGTATAAGTGTTCTTTACTTCTATTGTTTCTCACCCAAACAAAGAAGGTGTGATGTGTGTACATCTTCTAATCCCTTGTTCAGTGAAATATCGAGTTAGGGTAAAGTGAGTTTGGAATGTGTTATGTCTTGGAAAAACTTATCGGGGATTGCAGTATAGTTTTTGTTTGCAATGAAAGAAGAATTATCATTCTGGTGGTTTCTAAATCCTAACTGCGAGGCCGAAGATGCTTCAATATTTTGAGCTCCAGCCATAGGTCCTGAAGAGAAGCTGGCGCGTAGTCAGGGGAAACCCTAGTGTCATTTAAACCCTTCTGCAAAGTCTTATCCTCAATATGAAATATATGAAGAGTTTAAACCTATGGTGTCATCATATTTCTTCTACTGTTCTTGTTCGGTGGAAATAGGTGGAGGGTCTTGTACCCATGTCATCGCCCAATGTGTTTCCCTCCCGCTTTGGTTTCTATTGAGTCTTTAGAGAAAGGTATGAAGTTTGGCTAGATAGGTTGACCACACGGTTTGCACTTGGTTATTAGTGACTATGCCCACCAAAAAAACCATGTAGATAGAAGAATCTCCACTTCTATTTCATGGTTTCCCAAACCGTGCAGACTAACCATGTGGTCATCCCAACACTTTATATTTTGGGGTCTTTCTGTACCGGCCCATGCTGGTCGATTAAGATTGTTGGTTCTTATGGTGGGGAGCCTATTTTTTTCCCCGTACCAATAACTTAGACTTATCAATGGTCAAGGATTGGTGGTAGGTAGTCTCATTAGGATCTATCAAGCTACCTAAATCTTCCATGGGTAACCATTGAGATTGGAGAGTGCCCAATGGTTTAGTTATAGCAAGGTATGTGTAACCTTGTTCAATGTTCTTGTTCGTTTGAGTGAATTACTTCAGTCCTATTCGGATAGTGTTTGAGGAATTTTCCTTTGGGATAAAGCCTGAATGTGATTGATTGTTTCAGGAATGTGGTGTATGATTTTTTTGTGAAGTATTACTTCCTTAATTGATCAATGGAGGTGTTTTGGCCTTTGGGGGCGAAACCTGGAAAGGGAGTACACCTTGGTTTATCAGTTCGGTTTGGCTTTCGTATCTGGACTTTATGTAGCTTTCCGGGGACAGAAAGTTTTCATGGTGGGGATAATTGTGACATACATGACTTATTTTGAAGTTAAATCTCATTTATTTTCCTTTAATTCTTTGTTTTGGATGGTTTCCAAAGGTTTTATGGAGAAATAGATGAGTTTTAATGAATTGGGCCAAACCGTGAGCCCAATTCCAGATTTAAAAATAAATTTTGTTTCCTTTATAACTTTTTAATTTTTTAATACTTATCCCTCATTCCAATTCCTAAATGGTCTCCTCTGACCTATTAACACCGAAATATAAATTTGGAGACTTTATAAATCCATAATCACGGTGGATATGGGTTTTTATTTAAGATATTGGGCCTGCCCGAAGGCCCATTTCCTACATTAAAAATAATTTATAATTTTTTTATATCTCCTTCACTATTTGCGTTTTTTCGTTGCTTTCACCTCCCCCTCGACCCTAAGAAACCCAGGCGCGCTTCCATTGCCTTTCCCCCCTCCTTGGAGCTCTTTGATATCGCGAATTAGGGCTGATATTCATAGGGTGTCTCAAATCGGCCAGAATTGAAGAGGTAACTTCATCCCTTCTTAACTCTCTCAATTATTACTCTTTTCCCTCCCTTCCAGTTCCTAAAATACCTCATTAATCTTGTTCGAACAATCCCTGAATTTTGGTTGTTTTTAATTTCATAAACTGTTGTTTTTATAGTGATAAATTCAGGATACTTTAAGTAGGTGAGTCTATTTCTTTCCTCTTTCAAATTGCTTAGGGTTTCTTCCCTAATTCTTGAATTATAAAAATTCCATAAGTTAGGGTTCGTGAATAGGTTATAAATTAATGTATTTTGGGTGAAATATTGAGGTTTTAGTTTTCTTTTAACTTCCTTGAGGTGCGGCGGTCATGTGGTTGATGTTTTTCCCCAATATTTGAGAGTTTCGACACATTCGGTAGGTGATTCTATGGATAACCATTTAATGATGAGTTAGTTTGCTTGATTAAATAATTTTAGATGTTCCTTTTGTGCTGCGAATTATGAGAAAACCATTTTTGGTAGCAATAGTAAAGCATTTGTTTTTAAAGTTACATTTTTTCTTGAAGTGTGTATTTTTCAAATGTATTTCATGTGTTATCTCTTGTGGTAGTTTTGTAAAATGTGGAAGTGATTTATTAGTTGTTGAAAGGGGATTCCAATTATGGTTGGGTAATGATATAGTTCCATGTGGGCATAAAAAGGGGGTGTATTTGAATGGTTTTATTTGTATAACCTTGTTATACTCCTTGAAAGTGTTTTATGGATTTGTGTGTTCTCATGTGTATCTTTTGTGATATTATTCAAGGTGATTATATAACATTTGAAAGTGGATTATTACATGTTGATTGGGCTGCCAGTTCTGTTTTGGTAGGGTCTTGGTGTGCTTTTGGCTTAAAAATAGGTTTTTGAAATGGATTTTATGTGAAAAGTTTGGGTATACTCTTTATAATTGTTTTATGAAAGTTATGAATGGTTTATTGGGTTGTGTAATAGGTGAAACTATATCAGCAAACTTTTTTGGAAGGAGTATATTTTTAAAAGGTCCATTTCATTTGTGAAATGTTTGTTATGTGATATGTATCATCTTAGAAATATTTTATTAAATTGTTTGAAGGAGATATTGAGGAGTGAAAGTGATGTGAAAGTGATGTGGAATGTTTTTTGTGAGTGTGATGTGAAAAAATGATTTTTTGATTATGAAAGAAGTGTTATTTTCCATGTGTGTGGGCTGTTATATGAGTTTAAATATCTTATAATTGTTTTATAAAATTTTTTAATGGTTTTTTGGAAGTGTTGAAGAAATGTGAAATGTGTTGTGGGCTATTTTGGTGTGAATCGGATTTCAAAATCATTTTGAATGAAAAATGGATTTTTTGTGACTTGTGTGGTATACATATGGGATTTTTGGTGAATTTGTTATGTGGAAATGATATTTTAATGTTCAATGTATATTTCTTGACTTTTTGAACTTGTTTGAGCATGAGGGGAAAACCTGGGTATCTAGGTGGGTGGACGTGTACTAGTATGCTAGTGAATCCATGGGGTTTGGCCTCAGTTTCACTTAACAAGATTGACGCTTACAACTCTAACTAAACTATGATGATGATGATTGGGGACCACTGGGTTATGGGTATGTTCCCTACCAGTGGCCCGTGCATGAGAATGGTTATTAGTGATGGTTACTCTCACCGAGATACGAGGTACCTGGGACCCACAGCTAGCTAGTTCCTAGGGGTTATTTCCTATTTCTTGTGCTCATGATTTACTTTGTACTTACCGTCGTCATACGGTATAGTTGTTTTCAAAATTAACTAGTGTTGACATTATTTTTAAAAGTGTTTATTCTTAATGATATCCCACTTGAAAACTGTTTTTATTCAATGTTGCATCTTTTAGAAATTGTAACTAGCTTTTCATGTTTTTGAAAACATGCATGATTTTCGTCTTTAAATGTTTATCACATGGAATCTCTTAGTGGTCGTATCCTACTGGGCATTGTATCACACCCTACTTACACCCTTGTGTGTAAGTATACTTGGTTATTTTTGTTGTCGCAGGTTAGGTACCGTTTTTTGTTCTAGTGGTTCGGGTTTCTAGAAGGTCCTTGGTGGTGATGTCTTGTAGAGGTGTCCTGAGGGCGGTGCCCATTTCCATGAGGATTCTTGGGCTGTCCTTATTTGGTTTTTTACCTTTGGTATAGAACCTTTGAGTTGTTTTAAGCTATGTAATTCAGCTCTGAATTTTTTTAAAAGATTGTTTGGTTTGAAAAATCCATATTTGTTTCATTGGATTCTTTGATTGTTTTATGTTTATAAACTCGGGTAAATCGTTCCCAATTTTCATTTTATGATACTCCGGAACTTGTGCCATCCCGTGGGGATCGGGAACACCCTTCGGCCCTTGTCATGGGCTAGGTTTGGTGATATTTTTTATGGCAATCGATTCGGTTCGTGACACTCCATATAGAGATCATTGAGCGATCCCAGTCCTCCATGGATCTTCATTTCAAGAAGTGGCCTGATGAAGCATTATTTTCTTAGTTGGATCTTGTAGCACAGCTGGTTGTTAACCAATTATCGATTGTTTCTAATGATGGTTCCCTATCAAGTGAGAGCTATGCTCCAGGGGAAAACATTTCTAAAAATACAAATTCATTGGATCTAGATTCCAATTCATTGTAATGTTCACTAGTGCGTTCTTAGTGTGGTGGCTTCAATCATTCATGTCCAACATATCACAATCCTCCAAATACTTTTCACTATTTTGACTATTTGAGTCATCTAGGGCGGGTTTTTAGGAATCATTACTTTAGGAATAAGTATTGATCATATTATTCTTGAACCCTACTATGATTTAGAAGATGCTTCAAACATTAGGACTCCATCCATATGCCCTAGAGTGAATATCACATGCATTTAGGGAATTTCTTGGGGAGCAGCAAGCCTGGACATAATTTTGTTTTCACTGTTGGAGTGGAGATGGTTGAGGTTCCATATTTTTTCATTTATTTTTCTATGTTCATCATTGTTGAATATAACTTTTTGGTTTTTTTATCTTTTGATTCAAATGGTTGTTCTTTTTATTAATGTTTTAAATTTGTGTTTTTTCCTGTGAGTGCTTATCCATTGTGTGGGTTAGTTATAGTATTAGTTTGTGTTCATTTTAAAGATATTTATGCTCATAGAAATAAGGAATTGTGATTTTTTTCACTGTGATAGTTCTAGTTCTTGTCATTGGTTTTGTTCATTGAATCTTTAGTTTTATATTATGTTTGAAATTTTCTGTTTTTTTGAAGTATTGTTTGGATTGTTTGGAGAAGTTATGTTTGTTTCTGTTGGATGTTCCCCCATTCCCCTATTGGTCACAAAAGGTGGTGCTATTAAAATTTAATAGTTAGTGGTTTTAATCGGGTTCTTGTGGTGGGAAGAACCCTCTTGTGATATCAAAATGATCATAGTGTTGTGTATATATTTATAACTGACCAGGTGTAACTTATTATGTGAAAGGTCACCCCACAATTCATGTTTTTGTTTGCATTATTTCTGATTTGGGGATGTGGTTTTTTAGCTTTCAGTTGGGTGAATTTCTAGTGGTATAAAGTGTCTGTGGTGGGAACAAATGTCACACCAAAACCATTTATATTCTTTTATTTTATTATTTTTAAGGATTTGGATTTTCTGGATGAGGTTCAAACTGATCCCCATATTATAATTTTTATTTCTGGATGTTTTGGGTGAGTTTTTTCCCTCATCACATGTAGTGCACGGTTATGGGAAATTTTGTGCCTTTTCCCAGGTAACCATATGGTTCATGTTTTGGGTTTTTTGGAATGGAAATCAAATTGAGCATGGTTTGGTGGACTATGCGGAAAGTGTGTGGTTTTTCTCTGGATGTGGGAAGTGGTGCTTAGCATAGTTGGTGAATAGTTTTGGAATTCGTGTGGTAAAACCATATGTGATGTATCCTTTGTGTAGTGAGGGGATCATGGTTGGTGCATTATTTGGTATATAGTGCATCCAAACCATGGGTGATATCCAGGTCATTAAAAAATTGAAATTCCAAAAGCTATATTCTCCCCTTTTAAACACCAATAGGGACCCTCCCACTTTGGTCATTTTTGGTGCACAAAGGGGTCCCAAAACCCTTCTATATTTGGTTCTCCTCCCTCCATGGATGATCCTCCAAGGGTCTAAGGTTTTTCTTTCTATTTTTGAACAATTTTATCCTCCTTTTCTTCCCTACATATATTTCTAGAGTTTAATTGATGGTGGTTCTCCCTTGCAAAACCCTTAGGGTTAGGGTTTTTTTATTTTTGTTTATTTATTTGATGTTAGGGTGTGTGGATCATCTCTTGGGGTGTATACTTCATCCTCATGATGTTTTGTTTCATTCTTACTCAATTAATGTAGGTGTTTTCATCCATTTCCATTCCTGTACATTAAATTAATGAATGATATTTCCTTTAATTCACTTAAAATTCTACAATCTTCTTTGTGATGTCTTTGTATGAATTGTTTTGGTGTTTTCATCCTAATAAATTGTTGAAAAATTATTTTCTAAGAGTTCATTTGAATATTCTCTTATTTTTATTCATGAAAATTATTTGATAAAATTTCTATTAGTCTCTTAACATGAAATTTTGAACTCATGGTGGTGTTTATGGTTGGTTACATTCTATGGAATTATTTTATTTATAAATTGGTTATGTTTTGTTTTTTGTAAACCTATTTATGTCTTCATAAATTTTGGTAAAAACTTTGGAATGGTTATTATAGTTTTTAAAAAATTATTGATGATCTTGGCAGGGTGTGACTAGTTGTGTTAGTTAAAATGGAAAGAGGAATTCTAAATTTGTTTTGGAATGGTTCATGTGGACTTCAACTATGCCATCAGATATTGTCATATTCATGGGTGTGGGGTACACACATGGATGGGATTGTAAATTATGATGGAATTTAAAAATTATATCATCCTTAAGCCTCAATTTTTGAAAAGGCTTGCATTACTTTCCACTTCCCTTTTTTGTAAAATTGTTTTTTGACTCCCAAATGTTCAGGTCTTTGTTTAAGTGACATAAAAATGTGACTTCATGTGTGTACATTAAATTTTTGGCCCGTTTGTATTTTTAGGTATGTTCTAGTAAAAAATTGGTAAAATGGAACAATTGGGACTTATTATATCATTGCATGTTTCACTCTTGTTTTTAAATGGTTAGTAGAAGTATTTTGGTTGGAAATGTTATAGGTCCTATTGGAAGTTTGTAATTTTTTTGAAATGTTTATTACTTTGTAATTTCAGACTGATGGTTGGAAACATATCATGTTTGGAAAAATGGTTGGAATTATTTTATGATTTGAATGCATGGTTGGAAAATTTGAATGTATATTTATATGTTGAGTACTTCTATGGATTATTTTATGAATTTGGGTTATATCATGGATGGTTTGGGTGTTTGGGGTAAGAATGTGTGGAGGTGGTAGTTAATGTGAGTCATTAATGAGAGGCACACTTCCTTTCACCATGAACTATTACCATGTGTTTTTAGGGCATATTTAGAGGGTCGAGTGATGGTTTCTTTTGAACGCTGATTAGATTGGTTGGTACCACTTGGATAACTAAATGATGTGTGGGGTTATGATAATAGTTTGTAGTTAGAAAGGCCAATGCATTATTGACTATGAAGCTGCACTATATTTTTTTAGGTGAGTCCAAACTATGTATGTATAGGGATCTCTCTAGGGATTTTTTGGAATGACCTTGGTTACTGTCAATATGTTCTATTAATTCTCTGATGTGTGTGGATACAGTACAACAAGTTATAATTTCTTGTTCTATTTCTATTACTTTCTCCACGTCCATTTTTTAGTTTCATTATATAAAATGTATGTGGTTTTGGTTTTGAATTGGGTTTTGGAATGTGAATCTATTTTGAAAATAAAATTTTCATGGATTTTTATTAAAATATAATTTGTTGAAATCATTTTTTATTCATTTAAATTTTATAAAATCTTATTTTTGTAACGTATTTAAAACTAGTATTTTTGTACTATTTCGTGAAAGAAAATGAATGGATTCTATGGTTATTTCCAATTGAGATGTTTATACTCACACCCAACTTGTGTCATTCAGTGTCGGTATACCAATTTTGTTTTGCAGGTGTGTGTCTAGAGTTTGAGTGCTCGTAGTTGAGGAAGGTTAGTCTTATGGTTGGTAGTGACCAAGAGGTGATGTGGATATCATTTTGGGGTGGTCCGGTTTTAGTTTGTATTCAGTCCTTTTTTTCAGATATTGTACTTAAATTTGTTGGTACATTTATTTATATTCAAATGATGACTTTTTTCATTTAGTTTAGTTTTTTCAACGATCCTAATTATCGCTCTGATACAGTTCACAGTTGTATTATATTTAATTCCCATCACTATTTGTCATCCCATGGAGATCAAGAATTCCCTTCAATACTTTTATTGTAATGGTCCAACTGTTGATTTGGAGAGAATTAAGACCTAGTTCAGGAAATTGTGTCCCATTTTTTCCTTTTAAGTATTCATTAAATTTAATTTTGTTATTTACATCGTATCCTAATTTAGTATGCATTAATTTTATTTTTATTGATAATTACTTAATCAAACATGTTTTACATCGGTCTTCTCAACTCTTGGTATATGATTTCTTTTTAAAATGAAAACCAAATGGATGTTTCAAGAAACTATGAAATCATATATAGTGGTCTAATTTGTTTTTTTATAGGTATATCTAATGGGTTGATGGAGAAAGACTCCAAATAAATTAATGGGGGTATCCTACATGGAATTTACTCACACTCTAAAAATATCATTAGACATATGTAGAAATTGTTTTTCATGTCGTTGGTTAAGGGAAGGGTATCATGTAGTATAGTGTGTCATCCTTGTCTAAGTCATATTCAGGTGGTCTAGGATGGTGGTGACCAATGGTGACATTGAGATAGACTACACAGTCATGGATTTTCATTTGTTTTATAGAATTTTGGGTTTTTATTTTTTTGTCTAATGTTGGTTTTTAGGATTCACCATTGTACTAAATTATGGGTTTAGATTATGATATATTTCAGTGTGTACGTGATACCTATCTCTATTTTAAATTGAACATATACAAGTTTATTCGAACTTTTGGTATAGTCTTGAGAACCATTGGTATTGTCTATGGAATTGGTTCCATCAAACGTTGTTTGTTTGGATGTGGCGGCATCCCTACACCAATATTTTTAATGGAATTGATGGTATAAAATATCCAAATTTTCCTCTGACCATTTATTATTTAAATCCATTGGCATACATGTTATACCAATGGATTAAATAACCACAGGTACTTGCTTCCACTAATAATGACCTAAGAAGTCCTTTTTGACTAGGTATAGAACATGTAAACACCCCACACACCTACATACATACACCAAACATCTTTTATCCAATATAGAAGAACCTTGAATTAAAAATTTGAATTTTACCATTCACCATAATAATTTCCAACAATATAAATATTTAATATTATTCATTTAATCATTTTACATCTAATTATAGAAACTAATACACCTATAGGAAATCATCTTTATTCATAGAACAATGTGTATCATACATATCAGTCAGAAATATTGGGTATCAATCTATCCCACAATACCACCACTAGAATCACTATCATCACTCCCATACCAATATATATCTCACCAAAATCTTTATCAAATTTCTTAGAAAACACAAATAACTGGGCACAAAAATGGACCATGATATACTTCGAAGGGAATTTATGAACCCCATGTGATAGAAATTGGAACTCGTGAAAAACACCCAATGGGAATGACATTACACAACCTACAACATGATACATAAAATATATAATATTAGATAGAAGAGACAAAAAATCCATAACAAATTGTGCCAATGGTAAAAATAAAATGCAAAATTGTCTAGGAAAAAACCTATTTACTTGTCCACAAAAACAAGAATGAGATCCCAAAATAAAATAATAGTACACTTTGTGATATGTGGACCACCACCTTCTCACCTCTGAAAAACACCATACTGAAGTAATTCTCACTTCCTTACTATAGATACTTTAACATTCAAACATTATATAATTCAATGTGTACACAACCCCAAGTGACTTTGTAGGGTGTGATCTAAACATGGTAACTATAATTACACACAGGTACTCTATAGGATATCTATAATTAATAATACCAATATATTCACATCATAATAGTATATTTATGGATGACTAGATAAATAGTTTTTATATAAAAATCATACTAAACAGTTATCCTTTTACAAATATTTCATAATCATATGTCAAACAGTTTTGAAGAATAATTCCAATAATAATGTAATTATTTTTCGAATTTATTATCTCAAATGAATCCAATAAGTACAAATATAACGCAAAATAAAATACCCACTAATGATAAAATATGTTTAGGATAATTTGGTTACACATGCCTCAATCTTAATCAAAAACTAGTAAGTACTCAAGACCATAGATCCCATGCATCCAATTCTATAAAATTGATAAAAACACGGTAAATCGAAACCACTAAAATATTATCCATGTTACAATAGATAATGCATTGATTATTTATCAATATACGGGTACCAAAAAACTAACCTCCTTACAATATTGATGGATGTGGCCCAATATTACACCTTCCGCCTAAGTACCTAAGGATCACTTGTGTGGAATATGTAAAATAATTTTCATTGGGAATTCACATTTATCAAAAAACGTAAATAAACCCAATATACATTAAAAAAAATTCAAGCTAATTTCAAAATAAATTTCTAAATGCTTTGATACACACATTTCTTTTACTAAAATGAGGGAAAAATCAAATTTTATAAAATATCCATTTTCACAAATAAATCAATTAATAAATAAAGAATATTGTTAATTAATTTATAATAAAAATTAATAAATAAAGATATTTCTTGATTAAATAATCATATGCTAGATATAGAACCACCTACCTCAATGAAGGGTCTCACACCAATCATGATGGAATCTAGAAACACACAAAGTGGGAGAGAATGAAATTGAAACTGGTGGATCCCTATAATTAATGCTCACATCATTAAATGTTGTTTAATTTAAACAATTGTTTCTAGAGTTGTTATATCATCATAGTAATTATGATTCTCACTAGCCACACCAAAACATATATATGATCTATCATTTACAATAAAAACACACAATATATCTATACGTTATTATGTATTAATCATCACATGATCAATATATCCCATAAATGCATCAAAAAACTACTACCAATTATAATAGATGGAATGAAAATGAGAATAAATAAACCAAAAATACCAAAATTAGAGCATCAAACCAAAATATAAAAGTACAAATCATTGAATCTCAAAAGGGTTAGGTTCACCTAATATCACCAATAGAAGACCAAGGGTTTGAGAAAAATATGGGGAATTTTAATGGAAAGGATTCATGAACAAAAAATAAATAATTCACTGGAACACATATAATTAATGTAGTGAATAAATGTTTCATTACATTATTAAATTGAAAGACTAATACCTTAAACAATGCATCACCTCAACAAGAAATACTAAACTCAAAGGCCACTAACTAAAATGAATTTATTATCATGAACCTTTTCATTTACTAAACCATAATAATAGAATCATCCAAGTAGTAAATAACCATAAGAATATAATATCCCTAGAATGATGAAACTCATATAGAAATTTCCTATGCTAGTTCCTTTATAAAACCCATGCATTACCTCTGACTCCCCATATTTCGGAAGTATAACCTATTAAATAATAATCATTGAGTGTAACTTTATAAATAATTTATAATTATCCCCACCATAGGAATTTATGTCCCCACAATTTTGTAAGGAAGATGAGTTATATTGAATGTGGTGAGGCATGTTATCCTAACTAAACACATGTTATCCCATGTATCATGAAAATGTGATCCATTATACCAAATCAATTTGAGCAGTGTAATAGAATTCCCCCAGGAGCTCCATCTATGATTCAAAAATATCCATTGGTTTCTCAAAAACAGATCCATCTGGATCCAACAAAATCTCATATATAATCAGAACCTAGTATAGAGAATGTGGTTTGTCTTGAACTGAGATATGAGTAAAACATCATTTATACCCATTAATTATGGTGGTAATTCCAACTGATAAAAAAATATCCAAGATTCTCTATGATATAAAATATCCTAACATATCTAGGATCCATCTTATCCAATTTCCCAATCTATTGGGGATCCAACCATGGGAAAAATACAAGAACTCCAAAGAACCAATGATAAACTGAAAAGGATGAAATTTATGATTCACATATGATTACATCCACATATAATCTATAAAATAGTGTTGATGTATATCCTAAACAATCACTGACATCTCTTGATGGATGCTCCATCCCATGGGAGATGCCTCAACCACTTTTTCCGTATAAAAAGGCCTCCTATAAAAGAAACCTTACGAATCATTTAAGGGTCGAATTCTAATTGAAAAATGATAACAATTATTATTATAGGACTCGATTATTCCTCAATGGATGTTTCAGGATCCATCAATATCGAAGACCCATACATGATAAATATTCTCTTGAATCTATAAAGAACACACCATCTAACCATCCGTTAGTGGTTAATATGATTTTATCAATATGAACTGATCCCCATATCCTATTAGAGACTCTTCTAGAACTAGGAGATCAACTTGTGATCCAAATGGGAGAAAATGGTAGAGCTGACACTAAGAAATCCCACAATCTCCAGTATATATAGATCACCAATATCATCAAACATGATGGTGTCAATGATCGGTTTATAATTAGTTTATTTAATAATCCAATAAATCACCGACCATATAGGATTTTCCATAATGGAGAAAATATTCATAAAATAATGAATTTCATAGACTCATCCTCACATTTTCAAACTGGCTTTATACGAGGATGAAAGAGACCAAAAGGATTCATGTTCTCGACGATTACCTATTTACAGGTGAAACAGTGGGACACATAATCTATTATGATGCGCTTCATACTAGGTCACCAAATATGTATTCCAATGTTATATAATATCATCATATGAACCATGTAAACAACCTAAAATAAAATATAAAAATCAAGGAACACATTATTTCTTATTAATTATGGGATGAGAACCTAATCCATAAAGCTGGGAATACCATCTTAAGTGAGGGACCAACTACAAAAGTTCTCCCTAGTATATATAGTTTCTTTAATTTCTTGAAATATTCACCATGGTTATGTCCCATAAGAATTTTATCAAGTAAAGATAATGATAATTGAATAGTGGTAACAATCATTCATGAATCAAACTCTTTCATTTATAGATAAAATAGAGTGAAAATACACATAATGTATTACTACATCAATTCATAGGCAACATATTGAGGAATTTTCCTTTTTTGTAATATAGTAATGATAAATTCCATCTCTAGTGTGTAGGATATGTTGATGTTGAACATATAGAGGTATTACCCCCACCACCTCTATTATAAATTTTTTCCTTATAAGAAAAGATATATTTCAGACTCCTATGATCAAGATATACCATGAAACTCTCACAAATCTGGCAGTGTCTCTTAATCTTAAGTCAATTCATAATAGTGGGGATCTCCAAGTCATGATTTGGGTATGTTTTCTAATTATAAAGAGTTGATGAGAGTCATTTTCCATGACATTCTCTTATTACTAATGAATATAAACTATACTATCTATATTATAATAATAGTATTCCACAAACACCTTGTGTGGATCAGGAATATCTTGAATATGATATGATTTCAATATCAATTTCATCTCATCAAACAATCTTTTACACTTATCATCCCAATTTATTTTCACCACTTTCTTGGTAATAGATGTTAATAGAGAAACCATCTATGAATATTTCTTGAAAAAATAAAAATAGTATACGACTAGAACTAGGAAGCCCCATATCTGAAATAAATTCTATGGTTCTTCCTATTGAAGTATATCTATCACCATATCAGGATGAAATGAAATCCCTTGTTCTATGATCACATACCCAATAAAAATCATTTATCAATAAATAACATTTAGATATAATCTCTTAAAGGGATTGAATCATCATGACCTCCAAAACCAGATTCAGATTGTTCTTATACTCATGCTCAAATCTTAAAAAATCATGGATATATTTTATAAATACCATGAAAATTGTGTCATGATACTTATGGATAATTTAATTCACCATGTTAATTAAAACAATTGGAACATTAGTTAGGCTGAAATAAATTAGAAGATATTCATAATGGCCATACCTACACCTAAAATCATCAATAAATATATATGACTCTCAATTACTGAGTTGATGTTATCCTGACCAATGATATATTATAAAAAAATCACTATTTAACATATCAAAAAGGTCATACACCATAGATAAAGGTTATTTATTCCAACCTATCACATAGTTTATATTTCAATAACCTACAAAGATACAAAAAGAACCATTATCCTTCAAGCAATGTGAATGTTAGTCTCCCATGAAAAATCACTATGATAAATAAATCCCTGCACAATAAGTTCATATACCATGATAGTTATCCCTTTTAGATGACTCTATGTCATGTTATAAGAGGTTATTAAGATCAGTAGGTTAACCATAAGCATGTCATTTGGGAAATCTTCCTCCCTTTCAGTAAGAAAACCAGAGAATCTATTTGGGAAATATTAGAGAAGTCCATAAAATCCACTATTAAATATTAAATAGATGAAACATAATTGGTCTCCATTAGAATGACTGATAATATAATCATGATATGTTGGAATGATTATCTTAAATGAATGCTCCTTTGGTTCCACACTCCCTAAAATTCCTAAGATCTCTCATCAGTGGTAGAGAAAAAACACAATTATGATACCCATCAATATCATCATGATTAGATATAAGAAAATCCATCAATATTATGATGTTGAATATTTATTTATCAAGTACTAAAAAATCCCAAACTATATCCTCCTAAACAATTGATCAAAAATGAACTAGAAAACACAACCCAAAATATTTCTTATTTCCATGAAGAATCTAAATCTCTATAATAAAATACATAATATGAATTGATAGTTTAATTATACCCTTAATATATATATATATATATATATATGTAAATGAGAGTGAAACACCTATATCATATAGAGATGTTTCCATACAACATTTAATGAAGATGGAACCTCTCACTATAGCTAAGCCCACATGAAACTCTATTCAAAACCAAACCAATCCATAAATGTGGAACCCTTTTGAGTATTTTGGATTTATACCTATGGAAATTGTTGAATTTGAATGTATTGTAGTATCCTTTTGACCCAAATATCCCTGACCACAATAGAGTATATATATATATCGTGAAAACCTTTATAGATTTATTTACTAATGACAAGGACTAAAAGTCATAATGGGTATGGGGGAAAATGTATGTTGTGGACTATCTTTCCTAACTAATATAAATTCAATGGCACACTATAGACTACAATTGATGGTGCATAGGGGGCTTCTATTATGAACTAACTCCAACACTCATTAGATTATTATGAAACTTATTTTTTCCCTATGTATTGTGGAATCAACAACATGGTGGAATGTAAACAATGTAGTATCCAATATTTTTAACCGTGTCCATTTACTCCCTCATATCCCTATTAACTATGTCCATGAATGTGGAATGATTCAACATGTGCACATACAATTAAATTTTTGGTCTCATTAACTCCATGAACTTTGGAGATTTCACTGGACCATTAATCACCATATCTATATAAAAACGAACTAGCTCTGGAAAATGTTTTTTTATTTTAGAACTGAGAGATATCTCTTCTATAAATAATGGATCTAAATAGATATTGCTATCATTGGAGACTATTAGAAGAAGTAACGAATGAGAAGAGTATTGTAACCCTATCAACCTGAGAAAACATTTGGGTTTTCCGAATCTATATAATCCCCTAACACTTTATCGGACCCATGATAATTAATGTATTTTATTTCATCTTCATGGATTCATATACAGGATGGAAAATACCTGATTGATCATGTCAAAACATTCCTCTTCCACTGGGGGTTCATTCCCACACTTTATGAAATGGGGTTTATCATGTATGAACTATCAATAATGATCCCTATATCCCTCAGCTCCTAGATAAATCTCAATAACTTGGTTTCAAACATATCATATTTTTTTTCTGACATTAATTTATTGTATGAATGCCTTTGATGGATTATAATCTAAAAGATGATTTACCTAAGGATCGTGTTCTCAACACACTCCTACAAAACATTGGAAATACACCATGTAGTAATATTTTATATATAAAAAATATAAAATACATTAAAATAATTGGATAATCTCAAATTATAAAAAAAGATCTTATAGAGAAATTGAGATCAACATGAAAACCCAACATATGAGAAATTTATCCCAACACATCATAGATTCTTAATCCTCATCCCCACAAGAGATATCTAGGAACTCACTAAAACATTCCTCTCAATTCATAACAATCATGTCTCCCTTCTAAAAATATCCTAGCATTGAGAACAAGCATATTTTATAACAAATTATCATTAACTATCTTGGATATCTCATCCTTCTTGACACCAAGCTGAATCTGGAAAATACATGAAATGTGTCCCCAATATCCATGGCTTGGATACCAGAACCCACTAATTTAAATAATAGCCAACTGAAATGATTTATCTCAATCTCAACAAACATATTAGTCATATATACATATGTAATGTAAAAGAAGAAGATAAATATGAAATAAAATTAATTAAAAAATGTAGTGATTCAATACAAATGTATCAAGAAAAAAATGAAAGTTTATGTCCATATAAAGTATAAGGATAACCTAAATTAAGATATAAATACTCCATGTGATATGTGTACCATGTCCCCCCATCTCATCCACATCTACCGATACACAAGTAACAAAAAACAGACCACATCACTATATTTCTGGAAAAAAAATTATATTAGATAACATATATGGAACCGGTGTACACAGTAGAAGATAGTGGGGAGAGGATGTAAAATTATTAACACCATAGGGTCAAAATATCATCGTCTATAGTGATTCAAGCCTTGGTAGCGGTCTAAGGTCCCCACCTGAATTATCAAATCACTAAATTAAAACTAAACGAATACCATATTGTAGTCGAAGTGTATTTGACTGAAGATCATATCAAGTGAACTTTTTGTGAAGTATCTATGTCCAAAAACCTCTAGATCATACACACTGACCTTAAGAATCCACTTTTACACCATTCAATTAATTTTGTGTTTTTTTGGGGGATATGAGGATCCCTTCGACATCATGATGATCACATTGATATCATGCATTTGATCTAAATATGTGTTCTTAGATCAATAACTAATATAGAACCTTTCACAATCTATAATATAGAAGGAGAGAGAATATTTCAATTCTTAATTATGAATAGTACTTGGACAGACTTTCTCATATTCATATATAGTTGTTGTGCAAAATACCCGGTATGGGTTCCTCGGAAACTTTTTGTAAAACATCTACTAAAAAATATATGACACATTATGATGAACACTCTATTTCATGAACATAATTTATAAGTTATCACATACTTGTTATATATAATTAGTATATTATGTGATAAAACTTAGTCATGAACTCTAATTTTAAATCCTAAAATAATAAATAATACTTGAATATTAAAATAATATTTGTTTGCATAGTATGTTTCCACTCAGTCACTCAAAAACAAGTGAATACATTGAATAAAAAATTCAACATAATCAAATTCCTACAAAAATGAATTATTTTACAACGATGATCATTAATGATTGGCCTACTCTAAAATTCAGATGTGGGTCCCACCATTTCCTACACACTTATTAACCAGAATATGGAAGATTATTTAATATTATTCTATGTGTGGCTCTCTAGGACCATATCTCGATTGCAAGGAATACTATTTATAGACTCAGAGTAATGTCTAGCAATCCATAAATCCCTCTAAAGAGAGAAGGAATAGTTATATCATAAGAATCATCTGTTGAACAGACACTATTAATTTAATATCTTGTTCTTGTGATATATCATAATTCAAGATTCACAACATGTGTCATCATCAATTCTAGAATTATAAATTATTGATATAACAGGATAGAAACACCTTTAACTACCATGGACATGAATTTTTGAAGGTAATACCATCCTAATCAACTAATCATGATATATCACTACCTCAACAAGAAAGTAAAAAAGAACATATTGACAATTCGACCAAATACCATACAACCAATGAAACACTAAACACAAGATAAAAATTCATGAAATCAATTTCAATGTTTTTGAATTTCATCAAATTACATGGTCAAACAGAACACATTGATAATGATATGATGTTCGGATGAAAATAAACATGTTTATAGATATGAGAAACCACTAAAACCCGAAACATGTGTTGTTTCCTCTGGATGTCCCATCTTTGTTATCACACATATTGGAGATCACCATGTGTGATCTTCATGAGAATAAATATTAATGATTATGATATCATGACACCTGATGGCCAAACATCATATATTTCCTTTAAGTATGATGTATATGTATTATATGAAATTATATTATGGTTAATGTTGTGGTATATCTAGGTTCAAAATATATCCTGGGAACTACTAAAAACATTTGACATGACACATAATATCATGAAATTATGATAAATATAGTGGACCTTGAAGTATCAACACTATTATTGAATGAAAATACAATGTATAAATTAATCAATATACATGTAATGTTAATAAACTTGAATACATATGTTAGGTCTAGGGAAACCACTCTCAACACACCCAACTTCACTAAATACAATGTCTAGGAAGTATCAATTTTCTATATCTCTCACGAGAATAATTCTTTTGTGAGATATGGATTTATTCATGGGGTCTTCCACATTGTCAGAAATGGCTACTCTGCTAACTATGACTTCACCTCTCCGAGTTAAATACCTCAAGAGAGGAAACTTATGAATTACTGATGTGATTGGGGATCCTTAGTAGGATCCATTAATGTAGTATTTTCAAAATAAGCTGGAACATGGTTTTCATTTTTAGAAACTACCAAAATATCTAAAAAATAGATGTATATAGTGTACTTCCAATTCTAAAAAAATAAGTCAAATACATAGATTCTGCTATAGAATCAGTGAGCACATATTTCTTTGAGCTTTTACATATCACTAAACAACCATTCATAAAAAATTGAAAATTTGTACTATGATTTCAAATAATCATTATCTATCTTGAAACCATAATTTTTGTATCCTCTCACTACAAGTTCTTCTTATCCACCAAAAACTGGGAACATATCCTTTGCATGCCTCAAATACATTATGAATATTTTGATAGATTCCTAATACATCTCTCTTATATTATATATATATTCTCAAAACATGATAAATTTTAAGGATACATCAAAAATAGTACTTATCATTACATAAATAATAGACACCAATGCAAAGGAATAAGGAATTTTAGTCATCTTTTCAATCTACTCTTGTGCTTTTGGGAATTTTTTCTTATAATGACTAATACCAAGTTAAATTAGAAACAATACTATATTTGATTGTTCCATAATATAAATTCAGTATAACATATCAATATATGTACTATGAAATAGGCCTAGCATCCTCTGATATCTATCTGGAATGATCTTGAAAACTATAATGTATGCTACTTCAATAGAGTTTTTCATATACAAAAATTCAATTTAAAATTCATAACTTACTATATTACATGATCATCATTTCCTATAATTACAATGTCCCCATAATATAATAATAGGAAAATTATGGCATTCCCATTACCCTTCTCATAGATAAATGGATCTCTATCATTCATGAAAAAATAAATTATTGAATGGAATCATCAATTTAATGAATACATGATTGTGATTCTTGATTCAACCCCTAAATTGATCTCTATAGCTTGAAAACATTATTATAATTATTTAACATAAAAAATACTTCATGTTTAGTCATATAAGAAATTTCAACCTACTACACATTAATAAAAGAAGTTTTTACCTCCATTTTCCAAATCTCATAATCCTGAAAGGATGATATTTCATGTAATATTCTAATGTATTTAAGAATCACTATTATGGATATGGATTCTTCATAGCCTTTGTAACTATGGTCCCTAAAACCAAGAAATTCCAATATTTCTTTATTGGTATTTACCTTAACATCATTATACTCATTTTTATGGAATTCCCATTTGCAACCAGTGGGAATACATCAGCTTGATGGTCTAAAAAAATCCAAACATTATTTTGACACATGGACTCCACCATAGAAGGAGTGGAATCTTTCCATTTAGTAGTATATTTTCCTTCAACTACATGAATTTTATAGGTTTATAATCCTCAAAGAGTAAGGTGTCATATGACACAGTGATAAGAAAACCATGACACTCTGGTCTTCTGACCTCTTAAGTCTTCATACATAGTTATTTTGTCTTATAAACATATTAATATACTAGTATTGAATTTGAAGATTATTTTTATACCTACTCCCACAAATCTATACTGACAACATAACTTATGTCAATATTTATCCCACTATTTACACTCTTAATGTGTTCTATTTCTATAAATATGATAGTAAATTTCCACATTAACGTTTCTATCAAAAGGGTTACATAGGTAATATCCATTAGTATCATTAAATAACATCCAAAGTTTCACTGCATTCTTAGTGATTCCAATTTTTCACTACATATTGTAATAAATAAATCCTAACATCCCCATACATGCATGTGTTATAGATTGTATTTCTTTCCACACCACAATTCATATGGAATCCCAACTATTGCATTATTTGGTACTTGGTTAACTGTATATGCAACTTCTTACAGGGAATATCTACATATGTTTAACAGATGGGTTTCATGACTCATCATTGATATCATAATCACAAATATGTTCTTATTCTTCCTATAACTAACACATTTCCATTATGGTATATAAGGAGGAGTGAGTTGGGATACATTACCACTCACCATCAAGTGTTAAACTATGTATTTGTTAAGATAATCTTCCCCTTAGTCTGATTGATGTTCCATAATATTCATATAAAATATGTTTTTCTACTTCAAAGTAATATTAAAAAAATCACTAAATGAAATATGACTTATTCCATAATAAATAGATATATTTATAACATCATTATTTATTATTACAAGTAACTAATTTTGACAAGCCACCCCTTTAATACATTTGGAATGGAACAAATAATTCATTATGAATTAATTCTATTAATTAAATTTCACTTTCTCCATTATAGGAGAATGTTGATATAATAAATTTTCCCTGTAAACAATCATGACATAAATATATGGGTTTTAACAGAGCTAAGTTCTAAAAATTATTCTTGATATAATTTCATTAAATGCTTATCATTTTTAAGACAAACCCTAATGTGAAAAAGGATGGTGTTATATGATTCATATTCACATGTTTTGTCACTAATTAACATCTCGGGGTTATCATGTTCATGTATATATATTTCATTTTAATGATGCATTATATATTAACAAAAGTTACCCTTATAAAAGAGATTTAATTTATTTCCCAAATTTAAAACAATATGATGTTGTCATGACATTAAATAGATTTTATTGTTTTGGTTACTAGGAGTATATAATAAAAATTATTCAATATAAGAACTAAACCAATGGGAGATATTAGTTTATAGTCTCACACTACCAAGGATAATAGAATAATACTATTTGTAGAATAAATATCTTGTTTTCTTTTTCAATCTTCATTAATCTATATGGTTCATGTATATGAGTAATAACTTTTTGTACACATTATATACTGAATTATAAAATGATGATAATGATATATTTCATTCAATGTAAATAATACTTGAAGTAGAAGCATCACCATGATTTTTTCCTAGAACTTCAATTATTCGTTCAGTGGACTTTTTTCCACATAGAAAGCATACAACCACATTATCATTACCCTCCCACTACGTCATTTTTCTTTGGGAATGATAGTTCATCAGTGTCTTCTATTTGTACATATCCATAGACCCCTTTGGCTTTTCCCTACCCCATGTTATTCAATATAATAACAAAAGAATTTGTATTATTTATATCTTTATCTGCATGTTAATGTAAATAATAATGATCTGAGTGTGTATTTTTAATGTTATTCATATTTTAATTAATAATAAAATTCAAACAGTTGGTGGTAATGTGGAAAGAATGAGATATGTCCCATGGTATTGGATTAGTATGAACCCAATTGATTCAATACCCTCAATGAACATGATCAATATGATAACATGATGTCAATCATTTTTTGAATTTTCTATCTTGAACCTATATAATGCACTAGATAACTCATACCAATCCACACTTTCTCTCTCTATATATAATTATTAGAGAGAAGTTATCCTCTTGTAGTAATCTTCTCCCTCAATAATTATATTCAACTAATTGGAAATTAATGAAAAAATTGATAAATTGTACTTGTAGTGCACAATATGTATTCTTTTTTCATTTTTATTTAACCACATATCATTATTACTAAGTATAATAAGAAAGTTGTTTTGATTTTTTCACATAAAGAATCATCTCTAAGCGTTGTAATATGCACAAGCACCTATACCTATTCTGGAAGTTATAGATGGTCAGAATATTTTCATTATCCAGTAATGATAACATTGATAATTATTTTGTGCTATTAGACATTTATATGTATCAACTAAAAATAAGTGTAGTAGTTAGCATGTTATAATGTTTACCTTTTTGGAAATTATTGTTTAATTAATTAAATCATTAATTATATCCATCTATTTTATTGAACACTGGTAGCCTTATATTCTAGATTATTATAATCCAGTCACATGAGTTATCCAGAAGAAAATATCCTTGAAACTATCCCCATTGTATATAATCATTGGCTATTCCACTAAATGGAGTGTTTCAAGGTAGGTACTAGACTAGCCAACCATATTGACTCGTGGTTCCTTGAACTGTAGATTAAAGTATTTTCTTATAATAATCATAACCTTAATTCCCTCAATGTCATTCCTCTAAAGTTATACCAAGATAAATTTGAATACTTATTTTCTATAATATTTACTTAAGTCAACTCATTACTCCTAGAAGAACTCCCTAATAGTAGGAGGCACCCTTAATATTGTCTTACAATGATCTTATACACCTAGTTTTTTTAAACACAAGAAACATATGGAATTAAGAAATAATATTACATTGAGGGGGGTTTTATGTTCTAAGAATGAAATCCATTTCTACTAATTACATTTAGAAAATGTTGTCTTGATCAAAACTGAACATGCATTAATATAAAAACATCGATCACATCATTATCAATTTTTTCAAGTTTATTATTTAAGGATAATTTTCATAGTAAACATGAACATATATAAAATAATAAACAATGAATAAAGGAAATAAAATACCCTACAATTCATTAAAAAAAATTCTTTGAGGCATTTAATCTTAAGGGATGAACATTGAAATAGGTTTATTTAAGGAGGTTTTTCATGGAATTTTTATCATCTTACATAATTATCAATAGTACATGAATACTCACAATCTTAAGAGGGGATCTATGGATGAAAAATATATTTCAATATAAGAGTGGAGGTGGATGAAATTTTCCATATTTAATTAGAAGGATTATGTGTATATCTACATTGAATTAACTAATTATTTCAACCATTGCATGCATGAAATACAAAATTAAATAAAATTAACCCATACACACACAAGTTTGGTAAGTGCTCAAGACCAACCAATGTGTACTACAAAAATGTGAAAAAATTAAATTGTAAAAAATATAATCTACGGCAGAATATATATAAATTAAACAATATATTTAATTTAAAATATATTTTTTTCAATTGGTTCCAAAAAATAAATTAAGTAACTAATTTATATTTTTTCAAAAAATTTAATTAATCTCTTTTTCAAATATTAAATCATTATTATAAATTCATCCAAAAAATAACAAACTCATTTTATGTTGTATTTTTATCTAGATTCTGAAACTCTGCCTAAGCCCATTATAGGTTTGGTCAAACTACTCTAGGAATATTTTGAGATAGGAAGACCCATGCATGACTATTAAGGGTTAGTTTGACTTTCCATGACCCATTCCAGGTAGAGCAAACCCATGCCAAATGGCAAGGCATGGCAAATCGAACCGGACCCCCATATGGGCACCCAATGGGTTTAGGGGTCTGCAAGGAGCTATAGGGGGGATCAAAATGAACATAACTGGAAAAAACCACAAGGTTAGAAATAAAATAGGTGATATCACATTCAAGGTATAGTGAACCAGAGTAAAGGAGGGGTTGAAGATCATAAAAAATGCAGATGAGGGGGGTGGGTGTGGTGGCTGGCCAAAGTGGTCGGTGATGAAAATATATTGTGGCGACAATGATTTAGGTTAATGTTAAGTGATTTCTTCCACATGACATCTAAATTTAAGGAAATATATATATATAATTATTTTTTAAAAACCATGTGCAGGCATCTTCGACAGGGGAAAATATTATTTTCTTCAATTTTTTTCATTGTAGGACCAGATTTCCGCCACAAATCCCCCAAAAGTTTCCCATTATTATTTGACATATATGAAAAGGATATTTATCTGTTCTCATTATAGTTTAAAATTTATCAAAAAATGGTGATGATTTAGTTACCAGCTGGAGCTGTTCTGGAGAATAGAACCTAACCAAATCCTAGGCATATTTTCAATGTGACCTAAATTATCACTGAATAATGATATAAGAAAAACTAAAAATTAAAAAATTTATTAGTTTACTTTTTTAATTCTTTAAAATCCAATGTTTTGGATAATTAATTAATTTATTACTCCATTAACATGACCATCTGTGATTAGATCAAATCATGGTTAGATTTGTTGAGACATAATGAAACAACACTACATAAATTTAATGAAAAATATGTTTTCTTCACACCAAAATTCCAAACTACCCATCTGACACCAATTTATGGAATTGGGGAATGCAACATAAGATGATATGTTGTGTATTTAAACTTTTCATCATCATATAGACAAAACATCATCATCTCCAATGATCTACATCTTGGTAGATGTCCAAGGATCTTAAGTGAATTACCAAAACACAAAATTAATAAAAAAAAATTACATCATACTGGTTGAAGCACACCTAATTTCATCTCATCACAAATAATCACTACTCTATGGATCTAAGGTCAAATAAATCTAGATCATTCATTAAAGCTGGAATAATCCTTACCTACATTGTTCTATGATTTGAATATGACAATGTAAAAATATATCAATTCTTTCTTATGTCATGATGATCACCATGATCGATTACCTTTAATTAATGAAGGCATTCATGGATTGAACAAAATGATATATAAATTCAATATCTATGATATGTGAGGAGGGAGAATCTACAAATTTCAAATAATGAATATTACATGGAATGATAATTTCAACTAACTATATACTAGATTTCCATAATACCTAGTAAGGATTCCCTTACCCTAGTATATCCAACATCCTATAAATAAACATTGAATGACATGTTATGATGAAATAACTATATCATGAATTTCAATAATATTTTATCCTCAAATTTTAATATATAATAAATATATTACAAGTAATAAAGATTCATTTAATGGACTCATAATTCTCACAATATTAAATTAACCATGAATAATATAATACTATTTGTTTATATAATATATTTCAATGTATTAACATAATACGTTGGGAATACATATAGTAATGAAATTAAAACTAATTATTCTATATTAATATAATAATGAGTTTTATTTTTATTTTTTAGTTATCATTAATACATGGTCAATTATTAGACCCTGTGGGTATGGCCACATTATCATGCACATATATTCACTAAAATAGTGTTGATTCTTGAATATTATATTTTATGTGACTCACATAGACATTTAATTGAAACCAATGAATAATAATCAAATTCTAAGATATGAGTCTACAATCCTATCACATCTCTGAAATAATTTAGGAATAGTCATAGATATGAAAAAAATACTATGAACTCACACTATATAATATAATCTCTATATCTCATAATATCCCATAATGGAGGATTAACTACTTATGTCACCAACAATTTTATATATATTTCTGGTAGATCTAAATGGAGAAACGTGCATTCTATAACCATATACGTGGATTTATAAAGGTAATACCAACAAGATTAATTATTATTGAGATATCATTTACTAAAATCAAAAAAAATTATATGTTGACCAATAAAACAATACTATATATCTAATGAAACACCCAACACGTGCTACCACTCCATGAATTCAATGTCATGGTTTCATGTTTTCATCAATGTATATGAACAAATGGAGCACATTTTGATGATATCAATTTAGGAGACCAATTAACATGTTCATAGAAAGGAATAACCAGTGACCCCATAAATATGTGATGTTCCTTTTGGTGGTACTATCCTCATGACCACATCTAATCAGAATCACTATGTTCTAACATCATGACATTTTGTCTCAATGCTTATGACCAACCAGCACCTGATCGCCACATGTCATCATTGTCCTATCTGTATGTTGAAACTGATCCAATGAAAATTACATTAAGATTAATTTCATGGTATCTATAGGTTTTCATAATATACTAGGATCTTATATAACCATTTAATTTGAAAAATAATCTATAGGAATTAATATAAATATATTGTAAAAATACTGCAAAATACCAAATAGGGTTCCACTCAATGGCCCCCCAACCAATTCACCACTTGACCTCATGTGAGCCTCCATGTATGCTAGAGGCTTATGACTAGCAACTAAGGTCTTTTATGACAGTCATGGGGAGACTATACACTCATTTATTAGTGAAAAACTCTAGAGGAAACAAATTAACAATAGAGAAGCATATATAACTTTAAAAATACTTATGTCATGAGATAACTAAATAATAAATAAAATACTCAACTGAATGGGAAAACATGTTATTCCAATATAGGTGTAAAGTATCTAATATACAGCTGAAAAATACAAACATTGTGACTCCCCAAGATGGTTTTGAACCATGTTGAGGTCCCTCCTCAAAGATCCATTCCCAAGCATCCACCTATCTAATGGACTTTTCCCTAATCCAGCCCTGCAACAATATAATCTATTTTGTTACCAATCAGGCATCCTAAATAGGGTGTGTGTACAACTCTGTAGGCCACCACCAATGGTGTCTAAAACAAGTCGACACTAAATATTGTTCATGTAATTAAATAAATACATATGTTCAATTCAATAATAAATAGTTTATTACATTTTCATTTATTCTTGTATAACTAAATTTTCTCCAGGGTACGCATGGATACCCATACATCAAAACTAAATTCATATATTACAGGGGCCCAAGGCATTTCTAAGGTAATACCATATCATAATACCTACTTCTCCCAAAATCATGAAGTATTCAAGGTGTTATGATATCTCAGTAGCTAATTCGACTCATGATAGAGTTTTTATATTGTCTTGTGTGTCTATAAATCAAAGTTCCATTAATTCCATTCATTAATTTCACATTTATAATCCAAATTCCCATAATTACCAATATCACAAATTTATGAATGATTACCATGTATCCATTATTACCCCTCACTAGAATGACGATGTTTCCATTCTCTTTATTCATATGTATAATGACCATGTTACCTTGTATAATTCACATTAGAATGACCATTTTTCCATTCTCTAACTCATAAGTATGATGAACATGTTACCATTTGTAATTATAAATTGTGAATGACCATGTTAAAACACAAAAACACTTAATTAATTCACTGATTAAATATCCACATCACATCCCTTACTAATTCAACAATTATTTAAATACATAAAATTCATCTGTTAAGGCAACAATTAGCTAAATTCCTCAATCAAAATAATTAATTAATTAATTAACTAACTAACATCACAAATCACATCCCCTGCACAATTTTCCATAATTAATTATCTAATTATAAATTTCGACTCTTCATAATTAATCACACAATTAATTATCTATATCATAATCTCAAAGCCGAATATTATTTCACAAATAATTATCTCAAAATAGCCAATTCAATATCACATAATTAATTCCCCAATTAATTATTTAGATTATAACCCCTATCACAAATAACTAATTTATAAAAATTAATTATCTATTAGGGTAGCCCCTTAGATTGATGATTAATTCCCCAATTAATCTCATATTTCATCAAAACATCAATAAATCAATTTCTCAATCCAATTAACCAAATTTGAGGAAACATTATTCCAAAATATGCTAGTAATTATACAATATTTCATATAAATATAAAATCTAAAACTATGGGAATTATATTTATACCATCACCGTTCGATTCGTTGTGGGATGTTTTCCTAACAGAAATCCACAAAATCTGATCAAAACAAAGATGTAGATATGAGATTCTGGAACTAAATACCTAAATCAAGATATAATAATATCTAGATATCATCAATATAGCTATATATATACAATTCCTGATATTGTTCTAACCATATAGATTTAGATCTAAAGAAACATAGGATAAACTCCACTAAATTATGAAGTGAAGAAGGAAAAATCTGGATAGGCATCGAGATGAAATCCATTTACTGGGAGAAGAGAAGATCTTTGATTCAGACATTGAATCTAGAATAAATGAGGTTGAATATACTTGGAACCCCTTGAAGAAGCTCTAGGATTGTCTATAATATTTCAAACCCGAGACTTGGTCCAAATTGGGGTGTTTTGAGGGAGTGAGGAATTTTTAATTTTTTTTGAAAGTAATAAAATTGAGAACATGGTTTTTTCAAGTCTAAAAACATTCTTAGAGAAACTATACACTAACCATGCAGACATCACTTTCCAGGGTCACATAGTTAGCTGGGATTATGCGCAAAATTTTTCAAACCACGTGTAAATTGTGCACACCCCTATCCTTAAAATATCTTATAACCCCTCCCAAACTCACCCCAAAACATAACCCCAAACAAAGGAACTGAAAAAGACAAAAATCTCCTGAAAAAATTCGTGATATGACACAAAAAATTTCATGATCTTATAATCCCTCCACCTTATAAAATCTCATCCTCGATCTTCAGTTCCAAGGATTTCCATAATTCTAAGCCAAAAAGATCAGGCCATTGAGACCTCATATATCTTCTCTTTCACATGTTTCTTCTCGTACATGTCCATTTTTCCATAACACATGAACTATCAACATAGTATTTCCCCATAACACTTTCTCATTGAGATCCAACACACAAATCTGATGATCCTCAATGGGCACATATGTCTCAAGGTCGACCTCATGAACAATGATCACATGAGAAGGGTCAAGGTGATACCGCTGAAGTTGTCATACATTGAAAATTTCATACAAATCATTGTATATTTGTGTAAGATCCAATATATACACCACTGCCCCAATTCTCTCCACTATCTCAAATGTTCCAACAAACTTGGGGGCCAAAATTCCATACCTTCGTATCCTATAGTGACCCAACCTAGGCATCACCGTAAGGAATTCATGATCACCCTTTTTATATTATAGGGGTCATATATATCTATACGAATATGAATCTTATCTACTCTGAGTTGTAGGAATACATTTTTTTACTCTACTATACCTACTCAGATGTCTCATGCATGAGACGCTGTCCCAAAACTATATCTCACTAGCCTCCATCCCGTAGAGTGGTGATCCACACCACCAAAAATTAAGATCCTTTTATGTTTCCATCTAGTTATTTTATTGAAAACTATTGTTATAGGAAAAATCCACTAAATCCAAGTACTTTTCCCAGCATCCAATGAAGTCAATCACACAATTTGGTAGCATATCCCCAAGCACATGTATAGTACATTCTGGCTGTATATATATATATGTGTGGGTTGAAATCCATACTCAATAATCCCTAGGTGCCAAGCACTTTTTGTAATCCCTACCAGAATCATGAAGTATAGACTGAATCATTATATGAAACTATAGTCCATGACACTCAATGTAGAAGGGCTATCTCCCGAATTTATAGTTCTCCCAACTGTTCTAATATAATGGTTTCCCTTAATTTAATGAAATGTGATTCCTTTTACAGTTGATCCACAATGACCCAAATAACATCATTATTCCTAATAATATTTGGATGACCCTCCACAAAGTACATTGTCATGTAATACCACATCTACTGTAGAAAAGGAAGCGTTCTTAGTTATCCTCTAGGTCACTGATTCCATGGAATTACCTTCTGACAAGTGAAGTTTCTTGGAAGAAACCATACTATCTCTATTTTCATGCATGGACACCGAAACTATCATCGTAGATCACAGAACATTTTGGTTACACGAAGATGAAATTCCCACATTGAGGCATGAAATTCCCGCATGAGCTCCTCTCACGTGATCATAGATACCATAACACAATTCCTAACATAGATGGTCTCATCCTCATCTATCAACCAGTCTAAAGATATCTCCCCTCACTCAATTATTTACATCAAAGATATGAACCCGGGATCCTCGTAATGTATATCCTTAATCCATCTCAAAAGTGTAGATTCCATGACAAATGATACTAGAGTCATCTACTCCTAACTCTATTGAACCACCACATGCATTTCATCCTAAAAGGTTATCATCTTTCAGACTATACAAGACACATTAACCATATGAGTCTGTTTTTTCATGCTCATGAAATCAACCACACTATTTCCTTTCTTGGGAGTATAATAAAATTCAAAATTAAAAGTGTTTATATACTAAACACATCTCTACTACCAAATATTCAAATCACACTATGAAAATTTATACTTAATGCCCTTGTGATCTATATAAACTATACAATTTTCTCCCAGAAGATAGTGTCTCCAACAATTAAGAGAAAAATCTACAAAAACTAACCCAAGGTCATGCATAGGGTAATTCCATTCATGATGAATCAACAATCGAGACCCAAACACCACAAGTAAATATCCCTGCATCATTATAGCTCCAATTTTGATCCCAAAAGAATCCCAATAAACCATATACTCCTCACATGACTCAATTAGGATCAATATCAGCACTTATATCAAGTAAATCTTTAAATAATAATTTTTTTCTCAATATCCTATTACCATTCAAATATTACTCCATTTTTGGACAAGACCAAATGAAGTGCTACCAAAAGGGGAAATTCATGGATGAATCTACTGTAATATCCATCTAATCTTTGGAAGATTTAGATATGAAAAAAATTCCTTGGATGATCCCAAGATACCACTTACTAAACCTTATCTATGTCCCCTCACACACATTCCTCCTAGATTATGTGACCTAAGAAGTGTACATATTCAATCAAAAATTAACACTTAGATAGCATGGTGTGTAACCTACTCTCTATCAGTGTACCTAGGACAATATCATGATCATGGGATGGACTAGGCCATTATAAATGGTATCAAAGCCAGTGACCATTTGATGTGCTAGTGAGGATGTTTGGCCCTTCTATAGAGGTTGATTCTGTTAGTCCCACATCGAAGGTGGAGTAGAATGAAGAACCATTTTATATGGTTTGCAGATACCTCTCCGATTATGATGCGTTTTCCTAAGGGATGAATAAGGGAATGATCCTAGGAAAATAAATAAGGGAAAGATCCTGGATGAGGGTGATGGTATGGAAGTTTTGAAAAAGTCTCACATGAATCTCTGGGGAATTACATCCGGAGGTATGGCCACATAAAAATCCCACGGTAATCCCCTTTTAACTATTGGAAGAGAGGATGAGGGTGGAGATATGGGTGATAGATGTCATAGACTGGACCAATAATCCAACATATTCATTCCCAAATATTGTGATTCTCATTACCATGAGAATTACAGGTTTGGATCATTCTGCGGATCCCAAATATTAAGGACGGTTAGTTTTGAAATTTTATTTCTATGAAAATGAAGAACTGATTCAATGTAAATACTTGTATTTCATATACCTATGTCAGATGAGTTCGGTGGAAGTCATGGGGGTCTTAGTGGAATCATTCATAGGTTCTAGTGTGAGATATTTGAAGACATTTAGATATTTTGAAAAGGGTACATCATGAGTCCAAACACGACACATGAAAAGATAAGTAAGGCTGGAGGTGAAGAGCACCCTAAGGATACCTTATTCCCCTTACTAAAATTTTAATACCGGTTAAGGAATAAAATATTTTTCTGAGAGGACATTTAATCCATGGAGAGCATCATATATGGTCAGAATGGGACCTTCTACGTGTTTCTAATAAGATCATATCATGAATGATTCCTTTTTGTGTCTCCATCGGTGTACATGGAATTTGATTTACCTGTACGAGTCTTCTCAATTCTTCTTTTCTATAAATACATTCTTCACCATTAATTTTTAAGGTATAATAGGTTTTAATATCAATGGTATACAACTATTTTCGCAAAATATTATGTTTTCAGTAATGTACATTCACGATCATGTTGTTGAGTTACAAGTCCATATTCCCCAAGAAATTTTGCGGTTTATAGGGTAGTTAATGTCACTAAACGTCCCATAGAGTCCCATGTTATTACTACCCCAATAATTCCTTTAATAGGTTTGGGGCTTGAGACTTGCACCGAGTAGGAATATCCCACAAATGGAAGGCATTTTCTTAAGTACCTATACACACACACACACACATTATCCAAGCCCAAAATACTAAAATGTAAAAACACTATGTAGACAATGCACACATACAATATGATACCAACCACATAATATAACTATAATAAAATGAAATTTAAATTTCTAGAATAAAGTCCCCTCACAGAAAGAGTACACAAAATTAAATACATAATTTCCTGAAAATCACCTATAAAAAAACCCTACTAGAAGGGTAGGTGTAGGACAGTTGCCTAAAGCCATAGGAGCACACCTCATCTGTCTGATCACTCTAATCGCTAACTGGTCTAGGTCCCCCATAAACTTTTTAAAAGTGTCAATCATTTTCACATGGCATGAAATGTGAAAGAAAATCCCATGCATGGGTGATTACAACAATAATTAGTAGGGCACCACGAAACCACAAAAGAATACCACTAATAAATAGATGATGTTCCCCACAAATAAATACACAAAGTATACAACAAAGAAATACATGAAGTATACCATAAGAAAAATATGAATTAAACCTCAAGGAATACATGATCAACTCAAATATGTATTATTCTATATCATGGTATATATAATTATTAGATATAGTCTGTGGAACACCTAATATCGATAAGACATGAAGTCTCGGTAAGACATAGAGTCTCCGTAAGAAAGGGATTCTTGGTAAGACGTATAGTATCAGTAATAATTTGTGTATATGTAACCCATGAAGTCTCGGTAATACACATAGTATTAGTAAATAACACATCCCCAAAGTCATGTAGTTTTCAAGTCACATAATCTCAAGATCACAGTCTCAAGATCATAGTCTGAGACAAGATTCTGCATGTAGCATGCATGTTCTGGAAGAACTTACACCTCAAGCTAATTGGTCTTAATCCAACATACAAAAAGTCTCACATAGAGTATCTCAAATGAACCATATCATTACAAGGGTCACAACAATACAAAAAACTCGTCAAACAGACACACTCATTGATTGTTACAGTTGTTTTCATAAAAAGGTCCGACATGGGTCTGATCAACCTGACCCATCTCGGTGTGGCCAACCCAAACCAACTCGACACATTAGACCTAGTTCAGCTCAGCTAGATGGGTCATTGGGAAAATTCCGTTGGCCTTCTATGGAAGCCTAGTACATGTATCCTGGCCCACAGGAAGCGGGCATCTCCCTTCTCCCACACACAGGTGACCCAGCTGCATGCACCCAATAAACGTGATTCCTCAATGGTCAATGATGATGGACACATCATCCCTAACCTCCTCTATGTCCTCCACTTACATGGGTTCCCAATATATCCCACCTAGACCATGGCATCACACCCCACCACTAGCCTATCAACCTCGCCCATTCCTCCACTAGGTTGCATACCGCCTCTACCGCCGGCCACCCTGTTAGTTGCCTGCAGTCCCCCTCATTCTCTTCATAGACCTGGCTGAATCCACTACTCTGGGTTACACTATAAACATTTTCCTTGGGTGATTAACACAACCCATTCACCATCACACCTTTGTGACATCGTTGTGGTGGTTGATCCACAGTCTTGGATCATTGCGCCACTGATCGAAGGTGCAATGATCCATTGTTCATATTTCGCAAAATGTTGAATAAATAATGAATTGGGGAAATAGATAAATGCATATGGATGCCTAAATAATGTATCAAGGACTTTTTCATGTCATCCTTGATTCGTTCATTTTTGAATGAAGAAAGTGGTGGGAATAAAATTAATCTCTAAATAGAATCATCCTTGATACTCAACCAGTATAAATTTTCCATCCCACAAGAATGATCGAACCATAGATATAAATTTTAATGGGTCAGTTCAAATTTGTAAATTAATTTTAAAAATAATTGGGAAAATATCACAAAGAAAAAAAATTCTATACCTGGAGTGTGGATCGACAATTGATGAATGGTGAAGCTACGTCGTCATTGTTCGTCGATCTGTAGAATCTGAGGTTCATCAATCATGATATGAAAAACCATCGACATTCAATGGATGGATATCCTTATAGATTACATAGATAATTTACATGGGTATGTTGTAACCATGGATTCTAGACTATATGAATCATTTAAAATAAAACTAACTCTGTGTGAAAAAAATTATTAAATATTACAATGATGTTTACGTCCAAAAGATGACTTTCACAGTCGGCCTGCATCGGTCAATGTTAGGCCACACCTAAGGTAAAGTAACTATTTATAATGTAATAGTTCCCTCATATATCTGATCATGAGAACCATTGAAGAGTTATTCTAGTATTAAAGAAAAATCACCCCTATGATTTATTAATAACAGAATATAATTCAACTAATTGTTCTTGTAACACTGGGCCTCGGAATAAGATGATATCACTATTCCTGGTCTCGCAATTCTTCCCCTTAAATTCTAAAAATATAACTGGAGAAAATATGAGTCATTAAATTCTCCTAGCCATTGGGTTTTACATCCCCAAAATCTAAAATATGGACTACTAATAAAAAATATGGGGATATTGAGCATAGAACAGAGCCTCCCACACCAAAGCTCCCTAAGTAAGATTCATGTAATTCCACTGAATGCACACAAGAGAATTTGATCATCCACATAGGATCCTTTCATATTGAACCTTGTTATCACCAGGTACTCTAAAAAAGTTCCCCCATTATCAATTTCCATCTCACTCAAGTCGATGACTTGTGATGGATAATCCATATACCACCATAGCTGGTACACATAGAAGAAATCATGCAACCGGTGAAACTATGGCAGTAGAGCTAGGTAGTAAGCCACCTCACCAACTCTATATAGAGTATAAGTATTTTTGATTTATATTAGAGATAACTTGTCACCCCAGCTAAATATCTACCATCCCCATCGAGGTGAGAAATGAAGGAACACATGGTATACCTCCTTGAACTCCAGTGGCCTCTATATATTATTATTATATTAATATTTTTTTGCTCAATTTCATCCTAATCCTCTCCTGGATGATCTGAAAATTCTATGTGGTATCCCATCAAAATATAGAACCATTAGTGACGACTCTTTTAGGCCAGTCAACAAATTGGTTACCTGCATGGTCACCTGTAGAAGGACACATAAAGTGACATACCAATGGTGGAGTGGTAGTTTCTGTTGTACATAAACTCCACCAATGGTAATTTATCATCCCTGCTATGACTGAATTCTATGAAGAAGGCCCACAAAATTTATTATTGAACCATATGGTCCTCCCGGTCTTTCCATCATTTAGGGGATGAAACATCATGATCAATTGTAACTAAGTCCCAAAGTCCTGCTATAATCCCTTCCGCAACCGGGATCTAAATTGAGAATCACAATCTAAAATAATTATTGATGGTATAAATTGAAAATGAACTATCTCTTTCATGTAGAGGCATCCCAACCTCTCTAAATAATTCATCTCTCTAATAGGTGGGAAGTGGGATGACTTTTTGAGTCAATCAACAATCTCTCATATGGTATCATGAATTTTGGATTTGTGTGGTAAACCCATGATGAAGTCCATAGATATCACATCCCACATACACTATGAAACCTCAAGTGGTTGGGTCAAGCCTATTGGAACCTATTCCTTAGACTTCATTTACTGGAACATGAGGCATCAAAAAATGAACTCTACCACCACCATCTTCATCCAAAGACACCAAAACTAAAGTCAGAGGTCCTAGAACATATTTGACACTTCTAGATGTACTACCAAAGGGGATGTGTGGAAATACTATTGAACATACTCTTATAATGACACATGAACAATATGCCTCCCTTTAAAAATATAGATGTGCTCCCCACCTATCGAATATTATTTAGGGGAATTATCTATGGATAACTAAGAACGTTGGGTCTCATAGTCGATTTCCCCAATTTGTGCCTCCTCAACTCAATGTAAGAGTGGAGTGGTGAAAACCATTGACTAGAGGTAAGCTACTCCACATCCATTCACAAAGTGAATTTGTAATGTGGAAAACCACTCTGATTCCTCACTCTAAAATTTCATGCTATATATACTATTGAGAGCGCCCACCACTATGTTCCCCTTCCCAGGAGTATAGAAAGTATCAAAGTCATCATCCTGGATAAACTCTATCCATCGCCTATGTCTCATGTTTAGATCCTTTTGAGACATGATATCCTTGAGACTCTAATGTTCATAGTAGACTGTAAACCGCTCACTCATCAGGTAGTGACACCACACATTAAATGAATTGACTACTGCAACTAGCTCAATATCATGGGATTCATTGTTCTTGTCATGTTGTCTCAACTGGAACAAACCATAGGTAATCACTTCATTACACTTCATCAGGACTCAAAAAAGTGTGACCTATGGTGCATCACAAAATACTACATCCCAGAAACCATACTTTAGTAATCTTAGGATGGTATCACTCATCAACCTCTACCAAACCTCTTCAAACCACTTCTAAAAATTTTCTTTCCACATGAAAGGTTTCTGAATTCATTTATAAGACATAAAGGGTTCTACAACACTAGAAAATTTAGGTAAAAAACCCTGATAGTATCCCTCCAATCCCAAGATACCCCACACCTTAGTAAACCTCTTGGGTGGCTCCCAAGAAAGCACCACCTCGACCTTTGCAGATCCACTGCAACTCCATCCTTTGAAATGACATGTCCTATAAAGTGGTCCTCCTGAATCAATAATAGTAAATTCATGTGATTCCCATGATTCCGGTTCACTCAGAGTGTGTCCAATATATTCCTCATTTGTATTTCATGCTCCTCTATGGACTTAGAGTACAATAGGATGACATCAATTGAGACCACCATGAACTGGTCTATGTAAGTCAAGAAGACCTTTTCATGAGTCCTGTGAACACTTCAAGGGTATTTTTCATGAAAAATGACATCACCATGTACATGAAGTCCCTATACCATCATCTTATGGATTTCTTCAGTACATAATCATCTCGTACATGAAGCTGATGATAACCAGACCTAAGGTCAATCGTCAAGAACCTCTTTCCTCACTTCAGCTGATTGAATAGGTTATCAATCCTTGGTACTGGACATATTTTCTCAATGGTATCCTAATAGTGGTACTGTAATCCCACACATAACCACATTCTGCCATCATCCTTCTTGAAAAACAAACACTAGGGCCACCGAGGATGAAACATTGGGTATCACAATGAAATTCCTATGTATGTCCTCTTGTTGTACCCTCAACTCACATTTCACTACGGGAGCTATATGATATGCATGTGTAGATATCGATGTTGTACCCAGGTACATATTAATGCAAAATACATTCTCCATTTGAGGAGGAAATATGGTTACATCATTAGAAAAGATGACATTATACTCCACCACCACATGGGGAAACTGGGGAATCATATCATCCACTGCACCAAGGGAGAGACTAGCCTACTGCTGAGTAATCATGTGCACCCTATAATGAGTAAGTATACCCTGTACTTCATGCATTTACTTTTCTCTAAAAAATGATAAATAGGTCCCATGACCACTGATACACCACACTCTATACCTAAAATAATAAATCTGATCATGGACTATTAATAACCAACCCATACTGAAAATGAAATTGTAAGGCCTTAAGGAAAAAAAAGAGATCCCAACTAAAACTCACACCTCCAAGAGTAAGCTCACACTATTGGAACCAGTTTGCGATCATCTTATCACCTCCCATAGGATTATTTAATCCTGGGGATCGAGTCAACAGTTCTATTTAAATTTTTGAGTCTCGAAAAAGGGTCATTGAAAGGAAATAATGATTGAAACCTATTTATATAAAAACTGTATGTAATGTGGAAAAGACCAAGATCACACCATTAATCAACCATAGAGAACCTAGTCCATAAGACTCTACCAAATTCACATGTCCTCATCCCTTCCCACTAGATCCCTGAGCCTGGTGTGAAGCATCTATGGGTGGGGGTGGTAACACTTCAAACCTCCCCCATAACCTACGACCCTACCTACTCCTCTTCCACATATACCTCCATATGTAATACCCTGCTCAGGCCTCATCCTATACCTCAGTGGTCCCTCAACTATATCTTGATCATCGATATGGTGGCTTGGGAAATCTTGTGCCAGATGTCCCTGACCACCTCATGAGGAACAAAATATTTTCTTTCAACTGAATAACTATTTCCCGGGAGCCCTATACCACTGATCCTGTGACATGGGATCACCCCCTAGAGTGGTTGACCCATTTGGTCCCCTATGTTTTCTATCATCTACCTACATCTGAAGAATCGGCTGCATGGTGCCTGCTGGTAGCTCACTCTACTGGCGTCTTCTCCTCCAAAAATATCTCCACTAGTAGAGCTATATCTAGTACCCAAACATATGTAAGAATGATAATAGATATCGTGGATTCCATGAATTCCCAGTGCAATACCTACTCAATGGGAAGAGCCTAACTGAATGGGACTTGTACCATATCTGTGGGGTAGTGAGAAAGATCAGTAATCCTCACTAAGTACTCCAGTATATTCTGACTTCCCTACAGAAGATGCAAGAGCTCCTGTATGTGCACTTAGCATAACATAGATTGAAAGAACTACTAAATGATGAGTAACTCAATTTCTACCAAAGATAGAGTCACATAATCTTATTTCCGGGTCACATGGTTCTATAATTTCCCCACTAAGCACTAAATAAGTCTTATGGATAAGAATACCTTCTGGTTAGTAGGTTTCCTCAATATATGGAAGACACGAGTAACTACCTAAATCTAATTCTCAGAATCCTTGGGGTCTATCTCACCCTAAATCATGGCTGGTAAATACCTCTAGAACTCATGAAACACACTCAGTTTATGTGCATCCTCATTTGAAATCATTTTTAGTAACTACAACATGATGGGAGACACAAAAATAGTTAGACCACTCGTAGGTTCCATATCTAGAAAAAGGACCCTATACTAACCCGTTTTCACTAGGAGTATTATCCTTCTGATCATGCAATGTAATCCAAAATGGCTATCTATGGGGAAGTAACTTGAACCAAATTAAGATGGTACATGGTCAAAAGAGTATACCTAGTGAGTTGAATTAATAAGGACTTGAGAACACATAAAAATCCTATAGGATCCATGTACCATTAATTTCCCTGTATCCATTGAATTATTATAAAGATTTGAAAAGGATGTGTCCATAATCCTAGTGTAGAGATATATTGGGGTCTGCACTAACACTGGATTCCAAGGCCTGAAATACAATCATGAAATACATAACACTATTGCTACAAACCAACCTCATAGACTACTAGTCCTTAAGTAGAATTGAACTTCTCTAATACCACACATTCACGACCAATCCTAGAGGGCCCCATTCTGTGACTACCCCAAGCCCACCTATAATTGTCTACAAGTTGGATACTACCACCGATTAAATATATCCCACAAATGGGAGGCATTTACAAATGTACTTGTACACAAGAAAACAATTTGTAAGCCCAAAAAGCTTAAATATAAAATCAATGAGAAGAAAATTCATTCATACACTAAGATACCAACCACAGAGTACGACAGTAGAAAAATGGAAAGTAAACAAGGCCATAATACTCTCCCACCAAAGAAAGAGTCTAGATAATTGAATACACAAGATCCTAGAACTTGTCTGCAAGAAAATCCTACCTGAAGGGTTAGTGTAGGACAACTATCTGAAGCCATAGGAGCGCACCTCATATGTCTTTTCACATTATGAACTACCTGGTCATGGCCCACCTAGAACAATGTCAAAGCATCAATTTTCTGCACAGGACACAACATGTGTGGGAAAAGCCCATTTTTGGGCGATTAAAACAATACTCATTAGGACACCCCAAAACCACAATGCAATAAAACTAATAAATACACAAAGTACACCACAAAGAAATACATGATGTATACAATAAAAAATAGATGAAGCACATCCCAAGAAAAACACAAAGTATACCAAATGGAAAATATAATCAGCTCACACATGTATTTGTCTATTGAATAGAAAGAAGGATTATCAGACATAGTTTGCAGAGCACCTAGTATCCATAAGACAAAGAGTTTCATTAAGACACCAAGTATTAGTATGACATGGAATCTCAGAAAGCCACAAAGAATCAATAAGATAAGAAGTATCAGTAAAACATTGAGTCTCTGTAACACACCAAGTCTCAGTAAGACATTAAGTCTCTATAAATCACACAACCCCAATGTCACACAGTCTTCTAGTCACACAGTCTCAAGATCACAGTCTCCATATCATAGTCTGCCAAAGGATTCCTTTCATTGCATGATTTTTCCATAAGATCCTACACCTCATGCCAATTGGTCATATGAAAACATCAAAAAAATCCTCAATTATAATATCTCAAAAGGCCTCTCTCATTGTATGGGTCCCAAAACCACCAATGGACTGTCAAATGGAAACACGATTTGAATGTTATGAATATTTCATAAAAAGGTCTGAAAAGATCCATCATGCCAACCCATTCCAGTTCGATCGGACTGACTAGGCCCGATTCAGTCTACCGAACCGACCCATATCAGCTTGTTAGTCCCAGTTTGGCCCAGACTACTACATGATAGATGGCCCCCTTGTCCCACACTCAGCTGACCTAAATGCATGTTCCCAGTAAACATGGCTCTGTTGTGGTCAGCACGGATGACCACTACATCCATGGCCTCCCTCGTGACCTCTTCCATTTGGGTCTCCATGTTTAACCAGTTTCATACATGGCTCCTATCCATCATGTCCCGGGTCACTTCCCGCAGCCCGCACCACCATAGGCTCACACGCTGTCCTGCCTTGACGACGACCACGTGCCTCATCAACGTCCGCCCAACCAGTGGCCTACGATATGCATCATGCTTAGTGTTATCTTGTCTAGATCCACTTCTCTGGACTCTACCATAATCTTCTTCTTCACGTGATTCATGCTTCACTTTCACCACCGAAACTCTAGGATATCGTTAGAGTTTCATATCACTAGTCTTTGATCATTGTACCACATATTAAAGGTTCAACATTACTTTCTTTATGTTTCACAATGATCAAGGAACACATAAATATTGAGGTAAAGTGATAAATGCATAGGAACACCCAATGAATGGATCTTTCCCATGTTAATGTCTTCCTCGATCCATTCATGTTAGAATGAAAAATTATGATTGAATAAAATCAATATCTAAAAAGAATCATCCCAAATAATCAACCCTTATAAAGTATCCATCCAACAAGAATGATCGAAACAAGAATCAACCAATTCATGGGTTGGTCCACATTTATCATTTAATTTTATAAAGAATGGGGAAATGGTCATGAAGAAAAACAACATCCTACCTAGTGTTTGGATTAGTTTTTTGATGAAGGGTGAAGGTGTTTTGTCATCATTCATCGAACTATCAAATCTGTGGTTCGTCGATCTTGAATCACCAATACATTTATGTTGGTTAGAGGGAGATCCTTCTCCTTGACTCAGAGGATTTCTAGTGTTATTTCATTACCATATATTCTTGAAAATAGGCGACATTAAAATTAAAACTACTACTATGTCAAAATAAGTTATTTTTAAAATATTTTAATAACATTTATCTCAAAAAAAAATCTGTCACGGTCGACCCAAGATGTCAGTATTAGGCCTCCCCTATGTTAATGAAACTATTATGAATGAAAAAGTTCCATAATATTTCTGATCAATACAACCATTTAATAGTTATTCCAATTTTAAATAAAAACCACCCACACATTTTTTAAAAAACTTAATAGAATTTAACGAACTATTATAGGAAAAATGGGTCTCAGAATAATATGTCGGCTTAAAACCTAGTCTCATAATTTTCAAAATTAATTTCTAAAAAAAATTTGGGGAATACCTTTGTAATTATAGTGTAATTAAGCCTCATGATAAAAAATAATATTTTTCTGTGGTATTTTCAAATAACAGTGTCCTACCATAGAACTGATATTCATTTATAAGGGACTATATTTATATTCATCTTCCTTCAAAAAGGATATTTGTTAGTGAAGAAGATTATTTCTCTACATCCACTAGAAAAAAGGATTCTGATTAGAGGGTAAATTATTTCATCACCTCCACCTACAAAATTGAAAATCACTTATAGGGTGGTTATTTCAGTACTTCCTCATAAAAATTTGACATTTATTTAGAGGGGGGGGGGTTATCTCCTCACCTTCTCTAGTAAATTACTCCATTTGACTCCATTAATGCCTAAAAACATTCTTTTATTCCTTCCCTAATTTCAAATGATCATTATTTGATTATTTTGATACTTTACTATTCCTAAAAATCCCCCCCTATAGAATGAAATTGGATTTTCATGAAGAGGATTCAATTCAAAGGAAATTTTCATCCCAATTAAATGATTTACAGGGGGTATATAGACCTAAAGAATTTTTCATACTTATAGATGTTTTTTGGTTGACTCATTTTTTCACCATGATACATATATGTTATTTTTAAATTTTAACTGACTTTGAACTGGACAACCTTCCCCATATATAAGTTCTCTTTAAAAACGTCTTTTTCTATATACTGAAGCCTTTCCATGACTGAAATATAAATCCAAATATTTTTTTACTACATATAATAATTATATCAATATAGTCATGTCAAATCTATATAGATATTTTTTTTTCATTACATTGTTCAAATAACATGCTATCACACTCACACATCACACCATACAAGGTACTTCACTTTGAATAAAATGATACCATTTTTCTGATTTTGTTTTCTAGCTGGATAAAACAGATTATTTTCAAAACATTCATATTGTTTCAAGATCTATTTTATGAAAAAGATTGGATAGATGATATCTATTGTAGGAAACATTGAAAATAACTCACGATATCATATAATTTTTTAGGAAGGTATTGTAAACATTCTTCTTTATCCATATCTTCTACATTATCCATTATTTGAAAAAACTTCTCTATACAACATCAAACATCATGTTAATTATTCAATTCCTTTGTTGATTGAATGATTCCATTTTATTGGATTAAATTGTCCATAGTCTATGTTAATGTTATCATTTCTACTTCGGGATACATGACTCTTGATTTGAGTCAAGGGATGATCCACATTCTGAATGGTTTCTTACTAACCCAGAGAGACCATAATAATCAGGAAATATCATCCAATAAATCTATTCAAGACTAACCATCCATTTTTAGTCACACACGAAGAAATTCCCCTAAAGTGTGGATCTCCAAGTGAGATTTTTTTATCTAGAGGAATATTTTTTTGATGAATTAGCTACGTTATTATGGTTGCACTGTAATTTTGTGTAATTTTATGAATGGTTGGGGGATGTCATCATATAAAATGAAATAAATATTTTCCAGTTCATCCTGTACTCATCAACCGCTCTATTTCTTGAATTAATTTGTAATTTATGTTTGATCATCAAAACCTTTCACTTGATACACGGTTATGTTTGGATTAGTTTGTAGGGTATCTAATAATTAATGGGAAATACAATTATTGGTATCATGTGTTATTATTTACATATTGTATCAAAAAAATGGAATAACACCAAACATGTTTCTCTCTTTTAGAGTGACCTACTTATCTCAGAATAATATTTAATCGTTCATCCCCTTCACACCTATTCATTTATTCATTTCAGTGATTGGGTAAATCTATCATTGTAATCTAGTGGACTGAGGGTGAAGGATTGGATCCCAAGTAATCATTTGAATCAATAATAATGAGATGTTCTAGTTTTATATTGGGACACTTTGGAGGAAAGATAACATGCCACATGGTTTAACATGATATGGGTATATATTTCTCCAGTCATTGGTTAGAAATTAGGTTTTTTATGGTTTTTTAGTGGATATATCTTTCTATCTCATGATTATTATAATAGTGTTATGGTTTGCACCTTGATAATGGAGGTTATATTGGTGTACTGATAACATATCAACCTAGATATACCAATTTTTTCTTGTATTTATGATTTTTTGGGTCATATACAGGAGGGAAGATCCCTACATCAACATTTTAGACACCTCAAAATTTTTATTGATGGGTAGGGGAACACATTCAATGTAATGATTATGATCATGTAGTGATGATGCCTTATCCTTCCTTTTACCCCAAACTACTCAACATTGATTCCATTATCCCAAAATATCTATTCATAGATAGTGTTATTGATTTGATATATGATCTCACTTACATTTATTTTTTCTTAATCATAGCCTTCTAGAGTGGGGATAGATAATTGTAGAGTAACATTAGAATAAGTCAACAATATCATCTCTTTACAAGATGATATTTTATTTTCTCATATATATGTTTTGATTATTTTCAAGTTATATACACTCTATAAGTTTACACCACAATTTGGATGTCTACAATATGATGCATCTTTACCCCTCATTGTGATTAAGAGTGAATCACATCAGATATTTTCCACTATCTATGGTTGATGTTGATGTGTGAGGACCCCAACATGGATATTATTTCACATTACCTACATGATCCAACCAACTTGTTATGGGTTTATACTATTAAATGTGGGGAATACTATACACATGGGAGGTTTTAGAATCTAACATGATTGGTGATTAAACCAATAGATTCTTAATGTTCATTTTTTATTCATCATTCAATAGTTTTTTAAGAAGATAATCATACATTCAAATGTTGTAATAATCCAATAAGAGTTTCTTCATCAAATTTCTCTCCTGATATGAGTGGTTCAAACAAAACTATTTTTGGAAGACACTATTAGCTTCTCCACTAGCATTTGTCCCGATGAAAGGGTTTCAAGTTCTTCATTGATACCCATAATAATTACCTGCATAGTTCATGATATTAAATAAGTGGAAGTGATAGACGAAATTCACACAACTTTATCACAATTTGGATCAATACATTCAACAATGAATTTGATCCTAGATAATTTACCACTAATAGTGAGTGAACATGTTATAAATCCTAATGATGACATCATATAACGGGATGAGAATTGTGGGATTCGCTCCAAGTTTTCAGTATCATAACATAGTCTCCCTTAGAAAATATAGCTGATAAAGTGAAAATAACTCATCAACACCTCCTTGGATTAGGCATTGTTGTGTTTGACTACAGATATTTTCAATTCCTTATCCATAAAATTATCATTTCTCGAGTGAAGATAACTACTCAAGATAGGCATATTATCATGTTTAATATTTCCAACTATCACGTGGAAAATTTGAAGGATACAGATACTATGCATCATCATTTCGTTTTCCTAGAAGCACAACATCATGATGGGATATCTATACAATCTGTAGAGATATATGAATATGAGTATCACATGGAATTGATGAAAGAACAACTCTCCTCTAAAAATTTGTTCTAGAAAGCCATCTAAAAAATTTTGATACCTAGATACCTTTGTTAGGGAGAGACGTGCCCTAGCTGAAGCTAATTCTAGGAAGATAACCAATCTCTTGGAACCCCTTAATGCGTTACACCAGGTGTTATCTAATTTTTATAACAACGATGGAAAACAATTCATTAAATTTATTTCATTGTTTCCCCTAATCAATAATGTTAAGAAGAAGATCCAAGATGTGGACATTCCTACTCTAAAAACTATTTCAAATAATTGAAACATTTTTTATCATAATGATTTTTTATCTTTTCACATCACATTAAAATTTACTATTAGAAATGATTAAAATTGATATATCTATAATCATTCAAACATCGAGAAACAAAATTGGCCTTAACTATGAAAATTTATGCTAATTTAAATTATTTATTTTTCTTTTGTAATGTGTGATAGAAGGGTTACATTATAATAACCATAACCATAATACCATATTTGGATTACTTGAAATAATTTATGTTCTTGTATAATAATTTCTTAATATTTAAAATAGATTTTTGTGAACATCGGTTTAATATGATCTTATTTTTTGTCTTATGTCAACGGATCGAGAGATTATAGTTTGTATGATTTTAGGGACATGTTATAGAACCTAATTGTTTCATGAGTTTTATTTCACAACCATAATTAATACCTAAACATGATTTCAATATGAAACAGTTTTCATGACATGAATTTTTCTCAGGTCTCCCCTTGTAGTTTTTTGACCTCTAATGTAACACCTATTAGTCCATTGGTAAATTAAATTCATCCATGATCCAAAAAATGTGAATGATTTCTTAGGTCTAATAACACTGACCATGAATTCTCAAAAAATATATTAATCATCATGAATACTTGGACATTCGTTTTATGTGGTGAGAGGAATCATAAATAATATTGTAGGGGAATTCAAACATGAAGGCTATAACATGTTTTATGTGTACAAGGGGTGTCTGCATACTATGTTCGTATAGTGTATTTTATTATGATGATAAAATTTACTATTGAAATAGAACCATTCACACATATGTATTAATATTCCTTTAGTTGAGGGGTTATATTTAGGGTACACATTATGAAGATCCACATATACTGATATTATGCAAAGTCAAAACAAAGGAGTCCTTCAAATTCATAGATTCATATCACCAATATCAAAATTTTGTGTGTGGAAATTTTAGTATCTTTAGATAATGGGGTATGTTTTATTAAATAGGGGGTGAATACATGAAGTATAATGGCATGAATCTCAATTACTATTGGTCAAACATGAAATCATCAAATATAAATTTTATTTTAATAAAGGGAATATATTTTATATAATCATGAAATTACAAGAGGGGGGAACCCATAATGGAAATCATTGATTTGATTTAGAAATAAATATTTTTATTGAGTTTGGTCCAATAATAATGAAATCAAGAGTCACTGGATATCTCATTGATATGAGAATCAAAAAACATGTAGTTCTGTGAGTAAATCAAAACAATTCCTCTAAACTTCTATGCTCACGTGATCCCTGATTAGTGTGGGAAATTAAAGGACATCAAATAATTATTTATATTGTGAAAAAACACATGGTTATTAATTTTACTACACGTGAACATTAATTCTTATTATCTTATAGAAATGAAACCATGAAAAAACCATATATTTTTTGGAAGTGGAAAAATGTAATCAAGAATAAACTAGACAAGAGCGTAAGGAAGTTAAGGATGTCATGAATCATTACCTTTTGGATACAAGGATCCAATTTGTGGCTTGGAAAAAATACGGAATGGGAGATCGGGGTCCAAATTTCAAAATAAAATTCAACATTTAATGTTTTTAGGGAATATAGAAATGAAATAATCTCTCCTATGAATGGATATTCTTCTTATTAATAGGAAACATTTGTGGATAAAACTTTATAGAGACACATATGGTAATTTTATACATATTTTTTAAAATGGTGTCCTTTTTTATTTAGTGTATTTCATCACTTATAGCTAAAGAATAATTATGGGTATCGTAGTTTCCCATGACATGATGGGTGATTCATTAAAGGAATTTTTTTTTGGTTTATGATGAATGTATTGAGACTAATGATGACCATAATTGAGTAGATTATTTCATGAATACATCTTATTCATATGAATGATAAAGGTATTTTTTGGTTTTTTCATTATTATTCCAAGGTTTAAGGGTCCATGATTCACGTTTCATCCCATTTGGATGAGATTAGATCCATAAATTGTTTTGGAATCAATTTACAATGAGAGGGAACAACAAAATACCATTTTACCTTATATAATTAGGATGTGAACCCTAATGTTTATTATAATGCAACATGTGAATTTCCTTGAAGATTAACATCACCCGACAAACTATTAAACCATGAAACATAATTTCATACATCAAGGATGTTCCCATGTAGTTAACATCATGTGATAAGGGCATCTAGTGTGGAATTTAAGGTATTTCATCAAGGTACATCCATTTCCTATTGATCTGGAAAAAATGCTCTATCATTTTCTAGGAATGAAGGGGATGGTTGTGATACATAGTCTTGGGGTCCTTGGATATGAGGGAGCGGGATGGGATATGCATGTATGGTATTTCCAGGGACTATTTTTATAAAAATGATCCCACTATAGATCTTTTAGATCATAAAGAGATAAGTCAGTTTCTTCACAGAGACAATTATTCATATAGACAACGGGGAAATGTTTTGTCACACATTATGAAAAATCACAACTAGTCATATTATGCATTGAAAAAATATAGGTGTCCCTCAATGTTGTGTTCTTTTATCTCTCAAAGTGAAATGAGAAATTATGGATATCCATATTCCTTAGTGCATGGCGTTTTTAATGTGAAAGGAACACGATTGATTATTAAGAGAACATTTAAGATGGAATTGATTAGGAATAGGTAGATTTTTTGTTACACTAGTCTAACACATATATAGATAAAGTAATATTTGGAATAGGTTAGTGATTTGAGATATGGGTTCCCCTATGATTCCTTTGGTGATAGGGATCAATATGTAAGTAGCCTTAATTAAGGATTACCCCAATAGACCAATTTATTATGTGGGGAATGGTCTTTTATCATATTTGATCTAAATTATGATATAATATCCTTGAATCACAATGTATATCATTGAAAATAGGATTAATCCATATATTTCTCTGAAAAATTTCATTTTATAGGTCTAGTATGTGTGTAGGTAGGGATGTTTTTATTTTTTCGAGAAATGTTTAACGAATGAGATAAGAACCCACCCTTTAAATTCCCACATAGATCTAGTACATACATATTAATATGGATTTATATATATTTTATTGTTTTCTTATATATCCATGTTCATATAATACAAGAATTACTTCATATCTAATTATTATGAGAATCAAACCATATGCAGTTCTGAAATATAGATATAGTAAGGGAACTTCACTTGTGTTTGCTGTTATTTAAGACATGGGCTGAAACAATTAAAAATTATACCTTTTTTGAAAGTGAAATTAACCATGAATTTTAACTTCATGTTGAATGGGCATTGGTTACCCCATGTGAAGAGAATGTATGATTTACTACATTGGAAAATGCCACTTTAATGGGGTTTGAACAGTTTATGGTCATTGTGTTTTTATAGTCAGGTGACATGACCAATCTAGGGCACCCTTAAAAAGATTCCTAATTCCATAGGTGCTATAATTAGTTTGAGAATCAAGTAATTGTGGGGGATTCCCTTTTCACATGGGGGAATTTGTAGAAAGTTTCTAAAGTTACTTCTTAACACTAAGGGGAATAGATTAGATTTGAATGATAGTAGATGGAATATGAAATAAATGAATGATGTTGAATAAAAATAATAATAATCATATATGAATTCAAAATTTGTGGATGATCCTTTTAATGAAGCTCTAGGCATCACTAAATATCATATAGTAACCAGAATAAATATATACATAGTTCTATAAATTATATATTGTATTATATCATGTATCATGGGTGTGTTATATGCAGTTTGACATTGGTAGTATGGATGTGGGTTTCTTATAGTTTAGATTTATATGACTAGGACTATATTTTATTAATCACATGATGTATTTCATGATAAATATTTCATTGGTAGGCAGTGTGTTATGCTCGCTATCCTGGGTGATCTGTGGATATTTTCCCTTTGAATAGGAATTAAGAACTAAAAATGGTCCTTACCATTTTGGTTTAATCTTTAAAGGATTCTTCCCATGTATCATCATGTTCCTAAGGGGAAAATATTATTCTACTCTAATAAATTTCAGGAAGGCTAATCTTTTTTTGGAAGACATGATAAGGCCATCTTTGATGAAACTCTTCATTATGCATGGAACATAGTATTTTCTCTTCCAACCATTAAAAGTCTCCCAAACACTTCTCGGACTCCACATCTTTGGATAAATGATAACATATGGAAGAATTATATCAATGAAAATAAAAATATATGGGTATAATTGATTCAATCACATACTCTAGTGAATACAAGATTTCATGCTTTGAAATATGGGTTGTGGTATGGTAGGACCAAGTGGAATTAAAAAACTTTTCAATCTTAGATTTGTTTTGCCTTTTCCACCATCTAATATAGTATGTTCAATAGGGTTTTAATGAAATAATTTTTATCTATCCATTTTCCACTATAAGAGAGCGGGGGAAAAGGATGGAATCAATGTTATATTCCATTTATAACCTCTTCAATTTGGAATAAGAAAATATGGTTACATTTTCCATTAATATTGTTGAGGGACACCAAAATCGGTGATGAATTTTGACATCATTAAATTGTTTATTCTTTTTTAATGATTTATTTGAAGTGTAAAGCATTAGATCATTTAGATAAGAGGTCTATAGTAGTGATTATATACTTAAACTGACTATCCTGGGAAGGGAGGGTATAGTCCCAAAATATATATTCCCCATATATAGAATGGCCAATTGTATTTAGTGGTGTGAAATTACCCTATGGGTTGATGTATGTTATTAGAATGCATTTTATAAGGATAGACCATTTGTTGAATTGTGTTCAATTTCATGTCATCGAATGCCAAAAATATCCAAGACTCTTAATTTTGTATGAATTAATGGTTCTTGAATGGTGGTAACTATAAGAACCCGGGTGGAATTCTCACATGATGGCAATAATCTCTTTTCCATAATTGCATATGACATGAATTATGTTAAATCATGACATATAGAGGGTCTTATTATGATCAATGGTATCATTGTTGATGATTCGAACTATTCATCATCATATTTTCACCTTATTTTCCATGTCTATCATATTTATTCCACACCAAAGGTAGTTTAGGAGGGGGAGATCCAGTCTTTCATAGGATTATCTGGTTCATGGGTAGAATTGAATTCATTTACCACTTCCTTGTTACCCTATAAAAATAGAAATATCATTCTCTAATGTTCAATGTTGATAAATATTTCATCTCTATTTGGATATTACAACGGGGTAGCATAATTTTCATATTCATCTAAGAAAGCCTTTTTTGAATAGATGATGTGATACAATATTGGTTATGAGGGTAACTTCTTCATTAATACATTAATATAATCATGTAGGGGAATTGGTTCTTTTTTATGATATCATAATCACTCTTGAACTTCTTGATTACCAGCTGTAAATCAACTTTGATATTCATATGGGTCACTAGAATTTTGAGTGCGAGTTAGAAACATACAGTGATGACATAATTTTCTGCCTTGTTTTTTTATGAATCCCTCTAACAACTATGAATAATTATAAAATAAAACCATTTCTATGTAAACATGAATAGCCTAAAAGATGAGTTTATAGAGTCATTGATTTTTGAATCTTATTTTCTGGTGGGATTCAGGAAACAACATAAAAATAAATCTCACATATTCTCTATGAGTCTTAGGTAGTGAATATTTATTCCAATGGAAGATCATTATTCATAGCAATTACTTCTAAAAAATGGTGTTATGAAAGGAAATCATCCATGGATTTCCACTTTGATACCCTATTTGGTATGAATCAGATGTCAAACTACTACAATATGACTTCACACTACTCTAAACATATAGTAAACAGTGGAATGTTGATGATTTATTTAGGAGGATTGGTTCAAGATTATAAATGGACCTCGTGATGATGAATGTAGATCTTCAATTTCTAATATGAAAATATTAATGATAGAGAGTTATTATCAATAGCTGAATAACAAGTCTTTGTATTATGAATAGTCCTACTCTGTTAATATAGATTCTTTTTCTTTTCCTTTATTATTCATTTGTGAGAGGAAATCACCATGTGATGACTTTAAGGATATCACCTATGCAATGAGTGGATATTCCTTGAATAGATGTGTTAATAATGTTGTACTAAATTAATATTTCTTGATATTATCAAATTCTTCCTGAAAGTAATTATTCCATTGATACATAACCCCTTTGTTTATCAAAACGGTGAAGGGAATGAAATGTATATCATTATTTTCTATAAATAATCACATGTAGGATTGTAGTCTTTATTTCCCCACTAACTCATTGAAATTTATAGGGGTAAAAAGTCCTGGTTATTTTTTTTCTATATGCGATCAAATTTGATTCCATGATGGAGTATTATGAAGCTAAGAAACAATCTCAAGGTAACTCCAAAATCACTATGCCTGGTGTTCATTTAAACGTTACACTATTGAATCTTGAAAAAAATGGTCTCATAGTCATCAAGATTATATTAACATTGAGGAAATTTTTCTACTAGATCATCGATGTAGCACTTGATATAATTTCAAAAAAAGGGTTTAATGATGTGGTGTATATATTGATATAATTTAGTTCCATTTCATCATTTTTAAGGGAGTAACATGGTAATGATATCCGTTTGAAGGATCCTTAAAATAAGTTTCATATTCTTCTTCATGGGATGTTCAGATTTTTCTATACCTTGAGTATCCATCCAGGAATGTTTGAGATAAATATCCATCCATCTAATCAATATAATGTTTTATAATTGATATTGGGATGTCATATTTTGAACATTAGCAGTTCTAATAACTGAAATCGATGTAAAATTTGATTTTACAATTTTTCATATTAAATTTATGTATATTGGAGATCCATTTTGTGCCTTTAAATTTATGATTTAATTTGGATTTGATGTTCTTATACTATTCAAAATTTTCTTTTGAAGCATGGGTTTGTTATGTGTTTTTAATTGACTTCTGCTGAGTCAATAGGGTTTTCATTAAAACTATTCCATTCCTTCATACTTTGGGGATATTGTTGAGTCAATATGGTTTCCTTGTGACTTTACCATTCATTCTTTTTTTGAAAATCACAAACACCTTATCTTAAGGAAAATTACATTCTACAGTATGTTTTACTTTCATTAAGAATATTTTCCCTCCCCAAGGTAATTTATCCTTACAATGTTTATCAGTCATTTATATTAGGTATAATATTCAGTTTTAAATACAAATCCTCGAAATCATATAATACATAGGAAATAGAGAATTCTGTTTTCAGGATCTGAATTCAGGTTTTGAGTTGTATGAATTTAGACTCTTAACTCTTCTATGTTCTGACTCCGAGTTCTCTGAATTCAAACTCCGAACTCTTCTGAGTTATGACACGGAGTTCTCAGAATCTAGACTCTGAACTCTTAAGAGTTCTGACTCCGAGTTCTCTGAATTTAGACTCTGAACTCTTATGAGTTATGACTTCGAGTTCTCTGAATTTAGACTACGAACTCTTCTAACTTCTAAATCCAAGTTCTCTGAATTCAGACTCCGGACCCTTCTGAGTTCTAACTCTGACTTCTTTGAATTCAGTCTCCAAACCTTTATGAGTTCTGACTCTGAAATCTATGAATTTAGACTCCGAACTCTTATGAGGTCTGACTCCAATCACTCTGAATTCAGACACCAAATTCTTGTGAACCCATATTATAAATATCATTGAAATTCAGACTACAGAATTCTATATAATTCAACTTCCAAATTCCTTGAAAAACAGAATCCAAATTTCCTTGTCTTATAGAGACCGAATTTATTTTTGGTCAGACTCCAAACTATTTTTCCTTATACTCTAAATCATTGATTTTGGTTATGTAACTATATTTTTTTTCTTATAGTTGTTGTTGCTTCAAAACGATGTCATGCTTTCAGTTACTCACTAACCATTTTTTGAGTGACATGTGTATAGGTCCCTCGGAAATTCAAGGTCAAATATGACCGTTGGAGGAGGGATCCAACCGTTGAGAATATGCCTATAAATAAGAGCTCATTTGAATGAGCTCAAAATAAGTTGATCAATCTAGATATTACATGATGATAAAGTGATTTCTAGAGAGAGAGAGAGACTTTCCATGCTTTGTGCATACTAAACACCTTGTTCATATTTTCTTAATGCGACTCTGACTGTTTCTGATTACATTCGAGGACTTCCAGGGATAAGAAGACTGAGGTTCTAACTACCTTAATGCTAGAGGACTTCCGTGCTGAGTAAGATAGAGGTTCCGACTACCTTGAAGTTGATGGATTCCATGGATAGCATTACAAGGTATGATCTTCATATCAAGGGCTTACCCTGGTGTGGGTAAGATAGACTTTCTTGAATCTATAAATCAAGGGACCTTTATCCATGGTTGTTGGATATCCTTCTCTTTGGGTTAAAAGATTTACTAATTTTTACTTGTTTTGTTTCATGTTTTCCACTGAATTTTTTTTGTTGAGGAATGTATAAATTTATAATACTTACTTATACGTGTATACTCTGCTTTAGTAAGATTCCATACGCTTTAAGGTAGAAACATTATCTTTTTAAATTTTGTTAAGTTTCATTTCTAGATTCACTTTTCTTGAATTGCATTCTTGGAATCATATTTCCAAAATCAAGCAAGTGTTTAGACTTAGAGGTGTTGTGAATTTTGTTTATAAAAAACTAGTACATCGCCCGTGCATACGCACGATGTCATAAATGAAGTATGAACTACAAAATTCAGGAGAAAAATGAGAACTGAACAATGGAGAATAATAAATATTGTATTGAAATTATAAATCTATTCATAGAAACAAATTACGAAAATATAATATCTAGATACATGAAATATAAAAACATTGAAATAAGAAAATGGTAAGAGAAGATTGTATTCAAAACAAACATCAGTTGTCACTTTCATGTCATCGTTGAAAAATAACTATGGATTGTTATTTAACCATGATAAGAGAACATAAATACACTATAAGTAGCAGATACATTTTTGAAAACAAATGAAGGAACCATTATTTTCAACAACAGTAGCTAAGCATATCATATAACAATTCATGTCATCAGAATGTGCAGTCAACATCCTCCAAGTACTACCATGTATCATTGATGTAGAGTAGCAGTTTGTCTTGTTTGTTGACAGTTATATTGATCCCTGCAATATATAATTATACATTAATGTGAGTAAATGAGACATATTAATATGAATAAAAACTGGGTAATGTATTGCGGTGAAACCAAAAAATTAATAACATGAAAAGGAAAAATCGGTACTATTTGAAATAGTAGAAAAATCAGAACATATTGAAAAACAGCAGTGGTTAATCTGATAGCTTGTCACCCCCTCCCATTTTTAGAAGCTCTTATAACCCCCCTAACCAGCTGTACCCCTCCCCTCCCACTGGCTCTACCTATCTCCCACCCAATACCAGCAGACCCCCCTCCCACCTCTGCCCCCCTGCCCAGCCAATTCCCCCTGGAAAAACTGTTACGTATGCAGCCCCCTCCCTCTTCCCAAACAGTTCCCTAGGAAGCCCCCTCCTAACAGCCCATGCCCTCCCCTCCGATCTCCTACCTAGGAACTTCCCCCACCACCCTCCCTGGCCAAAGCCTTCCCCCAGCAGCCCCCTCCCACCTCTACCTCCTCCCCCCCGGCCAAACTGTTACGTTTGCACAGCCCCCTCCCCCTGGAAAAACTATTTTCTGGGTAGCCCCCTCCTACCTTTCCAGTCCCTCCCCTCTGATCCCCTCCCTAGCTGCTTCCCCCAACACCCTCCCTGGCCAAAGCCTTCCCCCAACAGCCCCTTCCAGCCTAACCTCATCCTACCCTACCCTCCCCTCCCCTCCCCTCCAACCTGGCCAGTCCCTCCCCTCCATTCCCCTGCCCATCCGATTCCCCAACAACATCCCCTGGCCATAGTATTCCCCCAGCAGCTCCCTCCCCACTGCTCTCCCATCCTCTCCCCTCCCCTCATCTACAGCCTGCCCATACCATCCCTCCATTACACTTCCCACTCTCCATATTGTCCTCTGAGCCATTCCGCCCTCCTCCTCCGCCCTCCTCATCCATTCCCTTTGCAACCCCTCTTGTCACCCCCTCCACCCTTCCCAGGTTGCCACCCCCCCCCCCCCACAAATTCCCAGCACCTCCTCCAACCCCCTACCCAGCTCCACCCCTCCCCCTACCCAGCCCCTTCCCCCCCACTCCACCTTCCCAACCTCTTCCAACACCAGGCCCTCCCCCCTGCACTCATTTTCCCCTCCCCTCCCCTCCCCTCCCCTCTTCTCAAACCTTCCCAAACCATTTATATTTATATGTAAAACAAAATGGTAACCATATATTTTATCACAGAGTAATGAATTGTTTATAATTTGTTAACTTTTAAAAACAATAACACACTACAATACCTTATTTCAGATATGAAATATGCATAAGAGAAAATCAGCAATAACCTCACAAGATTGGTTTTTGTAGTCAAACAATCATGTTATTCGATAACAAATATTCATGTCTTGTGTAATGTAATTCATATAGACCATTCAATGAGCCAATAAAAATGTAATGCATAACATTACACAAGCACGAACCTTGAATATGCCTCTGGATTTCCTTGAATAACACCCCACCCGAAGTTGCTATCGAACCTGCACACAAAAGTTAAAATTAGTGAATCCTAAAATTAATTAATGAGTGAACATATTTCACTATCAATGATCAAAAAACCATTATATATTAAGCAAAAACTTAATTAAAATACAATACACATGCCCATCCCCTATGCCCAGCTGATCCCCCCACCAGGACCGTCCCCCCCTCCAACTCCTCATCCCTCCTACCCATCACAACCCCCCACCCATGCCCAGGACCACCCATCCACCACCCTGCCCAACCCATTGCCTCCCCTCCCCCATTAGAAGCCTCTTCTGCCACTGCATCCCATCACCTCCCCCTTCTAACTCACCACCCTCCTGCCCAGCACCAACCGAACCAGCCCCCTCATCCCTGCCCAGCCCCTTTCCCACCAGGCCCCACTTCCCCACCAGCCCCCCCCCCCCCTCCTTGCCATTCCCCTCCATCCACCCATGCCCAGCCCCTCCCCTCCTCCCCCCTGCCCAACTCCCTGCCTCCCCTCCCCCCTTATCAGAATCTGATCCCACTACATCCCATCACCTTCCCCTTGAAACTAACCCCCTCCTTCCCAACATCAACCCAACTAGGCCCCTCCTCCTTGGCCAGCCCCTTTCCCACTAGCCCCCACCATCCCCCCTCCCTTCCCTACCCCTTCTACCACTAGCACTAAAATACATAAATTGACAGTTGATTTGTAATATAGGAAGAATTAAATAACTCACATGAAAGAAAAAAAATTACAATATACAATCACCTGAATTCGTATTACCTTTCATATCTAAAGAAAATATCATTCATTCTTTTCTGCCTTGTCTTTTAATTTATCTTTCTTTTGGATTGTCATATTTTTTTCCTGACTTTTACCACCAACACATACAGGTGGGATATTTTGAGATTTATCAATAACATCTTCATTAAGAAATTCTGTCAGTAGGTTTTTCGGCATATAGAACATAGTTAAAAGTAGCATCATATGTAAGAGAAATTAAAATGTAGGAATAAAATAAGGGCTTTCAAAGAAAATTTAAAAATGGGGAAAAATATATACATAGGTGAATAGTGGATGATACTGCAAATGGTGTTTCAAATATAGAGTCAGTCTTTTCACCGAGTCTAAATGATTTAACATTTTTATGTTCCTATCATAGAACAATAAAGCATTAATATAGTTTCATTTTATTTTCACGTGGTGAAGTAAAAATAATGATAATGGATTATATTGTACCTGACTATGTTCATGCACAATACTTACATTTTTACAACCACTAATTTGATGATGTAGTATAAAATCAATAACAGAAATAACTATTTGCAATCAATCCATTTTAATGAAAATAGGAATATACAGTATAATCTACCTAAAATTCTGTGATTTTATCATTGAACTTGGTGATGTAGTTTTCGTTGTCGGTAATGAATATTACCTTGTATATGTTTTGTTCTACTAAATGTTGATGATTTTGAATATTATAATTTGACACTTCAATTGACATGAGAACCTATTTTTATTTGAAATCAGTCAATTCAGTAGGGAAACCGTACTCATCATCATCTTTATTTAAGAAGAAATACTAACTGTTACTTTAATTGAAGCAAACATATTTTGTAATCCTAATAGTTTATTATCTTGTAGTTCCTGAATCAAATAATCTCACAACTCTGAAGTAGTTTTTCTCACAAATTGCTTTACTTGTTTATCAAATAGTACAAATGATAAGGAGTTCGTTGAATCACTCTAAAGCAGCTGCACTCTAAATCTGTTGATTTATAAATATGATTACAAAGGGATTTAAGATAAGTAAAACTAAATAATATTGATATATATAATAAGTAATAACTATTAAGTAGAAGAATAAATAATAACCTGGGAACGGTGCAAGTTACAGATATCTTGCAGTTGTTGCACCAATTTTTTCCGTCCACATTATGCATTTTTTTCATGCAAGAATTTCATGAATCATAGAACCAATAGTGAGTTGTTTGAGTTTTTTTATGGTCACGGAAATCAAGCACTTGTAGGCTGTCCAAAATTGACATTAGTGTAGATAATGACATATTATAGTAATATACTGGTACAACGAGATTTTTATGGTGCAGAAAATAAATTGTAAATTTGTCATATACTACATACCTGATCAAAATTCTTGACTTCAGAAATGGTTTTCTTATTTTCCCAATATAGCAATGGTGTAAAGGAAGAAGATGGGTTTGTTGGTGCTAGACTTCGATAATCCGATGCCATTATAAACATACATCTGAATATTGAAACATCCCAGTCAAATGTCAAACATAATACGTACATATATCATATAATAAACATTGGAAAACATATATGAATATCACAATTAAATCAAGTATCCAAAGAACCTTTTCTGGAATGATTTAACATCTTCAATATCAGGATTGAAAAGTATTTTCGTCGCATTTATGGAAGTTGTAAGTATAAGAGATTCTGAAAGTAATTTTAAAAGGAATTCGGTTCGAGTAGTGGCTTAACACATTTAAAAGCATTGAATAAACAAAATGGAAATATGGCATTGGGTTATTAGAGAGCTTACTATTCAATTTATGAACTATGAAAATTTGCAATATTAAAACATTTGAAGAAACGACATTTTCTTCCAATTAAGATGACATCTGATTAGCATAGTCACCCCATAAACTGCATTTAAGTTGTAACCCTCTACACAAAATTATTCACCGTATAATGTTAAATATAAATAGCAGGTCAAAGATAATGAAATGCTGTAATGACTAAAATATCATCCTGTAAGACAATCTGCATCTTGAAATTGGAATAACCCAATGCTTCAAGAGGACGTGAGCAACATAAATATCCAATAATTTCTAAAACATATTAAAAAGAAGAAATGTTTGTGAATTGTAAGGTAAAAGAAGATGAAACTAATTCATACAATTATATATTGAAAAATATAGATACTTTAGAAACATTCATAAACTCTTAAAGAAATGTCAATAAATGTTTACCTAATAAATATTGCTCTGGAATCCTTCTCAGAATTATGTCTTCAAAGGAAGTAAAATCAAAACAGAAATGTGGTAGCAGTGTATCACATGGCCGGACATGCGTTGTTGATGTGAAAATTAATCAACATGCATGTCTAGTTCCTAAGTAGGTACCTTGATTAGCACATATATGGAAGTTCTATATGAAATAGCACATCCGTTCATGCAATATATTTTTGAACTTAGACAGAATTTGATACCCTGTAACAGTACAATGTATCTTTTATTTCTATAGAAATCAATATAAAATAATCTCAAATTATGAAACATGTTTTATTAAAGATGAAAATTATTTTGTTTAATTTCAAGGAAATGAGAAATAAAATAGAATATAGATAATATGTAGTATAATTTAAATTTGAATTCACCTGTAAATCTCCAAAAATCATATCAATCGCGACAACATCATTGGAGTACCTGGATGATGTGATGCACCACAAATTCCAAATACGCACTTGTATTTTCAATGTCTCATTAGACTCAGGTGTGATATCATTCAAAGGAGCAATTGATCGCGACATATTTGAAAATGTCTGATGTTTTAATTTTTGTATGAACTGATCATAATTAGAAACATTGTGTTTCATAAAATCAGACATAAATAAGCTGAGAAGAACCAAACATTCACAATCTAACACATAATTTGAAAAATACCTATCACAATCTATGAAATATTTTATTGTAGACAATATTTTGTGTTGATTGACGAGATGCAGGATTATTATCACCAACTACTATTTTCAATCCTAATGGTGATGTTACTCTAGATAGAGCAACATATAATTGACCATGACAGAAAACAGGTTTTCGAAGATACCACCCAATAGAAGATAGTGATTGTCCTTGACTTTTGTTAATAGTCATAACATAAGAAACAATCAAAGGATATTGTCTTCTTTGTAGTTTGAAAGGTCACCGAAAGTCTGAGTGTGTCATATTTAATATTGTAATGAATGCAAGATATCCTAAATTACAGCCACATAGAATTCTTGCTCCGATGACATGGTCAACCAAGTGGGTAACAATCATGAGAGTCCCATTACATAATCCAACAGATTGATCTAAATTTCAATGTAACATGACAGGAACCCCAATTTTGAGTGTAATTTTTTGGGAAGCCATCCCTGATACATTAATCCAATTTAACATTTCAAATGTGTAAATGTTTTCCGGCCTGTCTGTATCAAAACATGCATCACAAACTGAATCTGAGCTCAGATAATCTTTACATTCAAAACACAAGAGGGACATCATGTACACATTTACTTCATCAACAATATCCTGAGTTGGAGCCAAGATGGCACGGTCTTTAAGATAATTAACATCAGCATGGTTACTAATGAAGTTTGGATAATTATGTTCAACAATTTCAGAAATAAGATCTTTAGTCCAAGCAAGAAGATGTGCGGCTGGAATTGGAATTGTGGTTTCACCATTATTTGGTTCTGCAATGCGACCTTCACCAATATCTAAAGTCCATTTGGCAAATTCAAAATCTTCATCTGAAATTGGAGATGAATAAAAATCAATCTGATGTTCCTTTTCAGTGTTAAAACACAACAATTTTTCCACAAGTATGAATAATCTGTACTTGAAGAAACTATTTCATTTCTGTTACCACCTGGTATGACAGGTAGAATTTTCCTGAAATCCCCACCCAACACAACAGTTTTTCCACCGAATGGAATGTTTGCAGCAATATAATTTTTTACAGACATGATATCTTTTAAAGTACCGTCAAGAGCTTCAAAAAAATTCGTATGAAACATTGGTGCCTCATCCCAAATAATAAGCATTGTTAACTTTAGAAGATTTTCAACATCACTTCCCTGTTTAATATTGCAAATAGAGTTTTCAGAAAAAGAAATCGGGATTCGAAATTTGGAATGCGCTGTTCTCCCACCAGCTAGCAGTAATGAAGCAATTCCACTGGATGAAACTTCTAGAACAATATCTCTTTCTGACCATAGTAAATATCTCAATAACTTCCAAATATATGTTTTACCTATGCCTCCATGAACTAGCAAGAAAAATAATCCTCAAGCGGATGCAGTTAACGAAGACATAATGGTAGTCATCACCTCATTTTGTTTATCAGTTAGTTTACCTTGAAATGTCAGATAATCATTCCGAAGAGCCTCTCTATCATGATTAAGTTTATGAGCTACCAATTGATTTCTTTGAGAGACAATTTCAGAATCAAGTACCAACATTGGTGGAAACGAATGAAGAGATCTACCATTACTCTGTAGTAGATTCTCTATTTCAAGCAAAGCATACATCTGTTTTTGATGATCCATGAGTGAAAAATATAAATTGAATAATGAAATATTGTTATTTAATTAGTACTTAGAATTAATTGAAGAAGAAAAACAATCTGAATTAGCAACTACATAGGTCACATTATATGTTTTCAGAAAATTTAAATCATATACCTGGCATTTGACCCTATTTTTTCCATATAGAGAATGTCTTCGTTGAGGAGATTCCATGTTTCATGCCACACAGTGTCTGGGTGAGACATATTGTTTGAGAACAGAATGCTGGAAACAATTCTGTACATAGACTGGACTGTAGCCCAAGTTGAAACCTCCTTGATTGCTTCAATAAATTCTCTGTCATCAGCAAGAAGTCCCAATGCAGAACATGCTTCAAAAAATTTTATTAAATAATTCAATTCATAGTTTTAATACTTTCAAAAGAAGTTGCACCTCTAATCTTTGTGATTATTAATCGAAGGTAATATAGCTCTCCAGTTGTCGGCGGCACATAATAAAGTCTACCAATAATGAACCCATGCATTCTTGGACACCATATTTTTTAACATTGCTGGAATACAAATCTAGTTAGAAATTCTGCAAATGTGAGACATCTTCCTTCCTGGTAAGTAACATTAGTCTGAAACCATGCCATAAGCATTGATTGACAAATGTTACCCTTATGCAACACATCCTCGATATGATCAGTTTTAGTGTACGTAACACTATTTTCCATAGTAAATGAAAATGTAATCTTTCAACCGGAGGATATCTATAGGGGATATCATAGTAATTATCCTCCAAGAGGCCTCACAAGGAGATATGTATCGGCAATCATAATAAATTTTAATCTCATCGACATTATTATTTTACAGTGTTGTAGTGTTGGTTTCATACAAAGATACTGTTACACGATCATTACCCTTGGTAATATACTTGAACAAATATTTGATGGAAGTATATTGATTTCAGACTTCAATATTCAAATGAGCTTGATACTTCATTAGAAAGAAAGGATTAAATGGTACAAAAAATTGATTATCTAGTGGGACACCATTTTTCACGATCATGTTTCCATCATCTCTTCATTGGTATAGAACATACCAATCATCATCAACCATTGTACATTCAACAATTTATTTGTTAAACATTTAGTACATTTTCCATTTTTTCATACATGTTGATCTTCAATTTGCATCACTACATGGTCCAAGCATCATAAACATCTTAACAGCCTCAGGAAGTTTTGGAAAATCACCTTTATTTGGAATTTCAGAAAAATAACATTTTTCAATGCAGTCTGGACTACCTATTTTTCTCTATCTACATAAAATTGTAAAATGTGTATATGTGGCAGATGACGTTTCTGAAAATACACTATATGAACAACTGCAGAAAAAGTAATAATATAGATGACACAATTCAACATTAGATTCATTAAATAAGATAAAGTATGTCTCATTAAATAATTTGTATTACATAAGGTACCTGCATGTGACATTCCATAGAATCATCGGTCTCATAAATCCTTCATTAACTGGTAAACCTTAATTTTGAAAATTCTGGATACAATTTGCGGACAATCCGAAGGGCGAAGATTGTTATGCAATACAAATCTAGTTATTTCAGGCCAAAGGGGATGGCATGTAAATGTCAAAAACAGATCCGGATATCCTTCCCAATTTAAGATTGAAATTTAATCTTGGTCATTTTGAATCATATACTCGGGACCACCAGTAAATGTATATGGTAAAATTATTCACTTCCCGCATGCATACCCATCACGGTAACCTTGAAGAAAATCATCTTGCAGCCCACTGTACAACTCAACCCTCAATCATTTTTGATTGAAGTGAATGAAGGATAGTCTTTGAGACTCTATCATTGTGTAAGAATCAACAATAAATTATTGCGATAGACTTCTTTAGTGTTGTAATGTTTACATATCACTCGAAAGTCACTGCAAGTGATAAGAGAAGTATTCACACATTGTTACTTTCCAAACCTTTCTACAAGTACTCATAGATGTATATCGATGAAAAATGTGGTCAACATATCCATCTTGAACATTTTTTTAAATAAGTGGATATTGTAATGGAAGGTATAAAGGATGATTCTCATCAATCCGTTGAAAATCACCACTTTTGCTTTGAATGATAATATCTCTTTCACAGTTGAGATCTTTAATGTCACCGACAATAAGCATCACAGTCTCATATGTATTAGGCAAGTTATATGTCATTGAATCTCTTTGTCTTCTCTTAAGAAGGAGAAAATTTAAGTTTGCATGGTCTTCACGATCAAGAACGTCATTTTCACTTCTGAAATGATGAGCTAAAACATTTGTTTCATAAAGAATATTTTGTAAGTTGACAATAATATTGTAATCGACCACCGTGTTTGAATTTGCTCCATCATAACTTCAAAGAGAATTAAATTAAGAGTGAAGTAAAAATATGACTATCCCGTAAATTTGTAAAACTACATGTTAAATATTACCTGACATTCAAAATCTGGTTTTGAGACTCATTCACAGTATCATAAACATATAGCTGGGCAAACCTAGGTGGTTGTCCCTCAGGAGGACATAGACTACCTATGTGATGGTAGTTTTGTCCATTCAATATGAATATAGTTGGAGATCTTCCATTATTGAACAATATGTAAACCTTACCGCCCATTGACGTGAATGCAAACATATAATTGTAAATATGCATATATTCTTGGAATGATATTTCCTCCATAGAGTGTTCATTTAAGACTAATGATTGAAAGTATAGAGGACAAGAAGGTAGTAATTGTGAAGAGACTTTACCAAGCGCACAACATACACCAAATCGTGGTTTTTCTTTGGTGCTACATTTTATATTTATCTCATCAAACCAAAAGATAGAACCAATGTATTGGAAAAGATTAGAGGGATCTCCTCTATTCAAATATTCTACAGGTGAGTAATGGTTAAATAAATGGTGTTAATAAACTTGGCATTATAAATTACATAAAACTGTGATGACTTGAACAACATTCTACCAGATGGTAAAAAGAATACATTGACCAATATTTTCCGCAATGTGAAGTAGTTGAATTATTTCTGCAGTAGTATTGTCATTTAGTTTGTAGGGATTTTCATATTAAATACCTATAAAGTAACAAATGATTATGTAGTAGGTACAACTGAATAGTCTCTTCGATGATTAATTCTAGCTTTGATTTCACCAGTTGTTAGATCTCTTTCTGAAATGACATGACTCAATGTAGATGACACATATTTTCTAGTGTTAATTATGGAATCAAATTTCATTGATATACCAAAAGAATGGTTATTAATATCTATCGATAAAAAAGGAGAATACAACATGATTAGAATATAGATCACACCTGTGTCGGGAAAATAAGCTTCGTTACCAGCAATTGATGAAGTAAAACACTATATATTTTTAAATAGTAATTAAAAAATTACAATATGTGCCAATTCAAAATCATTTGAAGGCATTATTTGTGGTTACTCTGTTAATGAGTCACACGAAGGGTTAGTGGGTATATTTACCTCAGTCGTTACACCTAGAAAACGTAATGAAAATTTAGTTTAAATGCTAAATACACATGAGAGAATACATGTGTGTTTTTCCGAACTATACGATGATGGAGTACTTACCAGAGGGGTCATAATTTTCCTGATTAATTGATGATATACGTTTTTGATTGCTACCAGGTTTAGATCTTGTTAATGAATATCCACAACCATGATGAGCTGTCAATGAAATTTAACAGTTGAGAAACAATACAATGTTACGACATAGTAAAATAAATAAATGTAGTCAGTGTTCTTTGACTGTGTGATATGACTCACCATTTGAAGATAAAGATGAAATTAATATTCATGATCCTCCTTTGCTGAGTAGACGATACATGAACACAATTGTAATGATTAGATATAAATTAATATTGAAATGATAAGATACTTACAGTTAATACTATTACTACAACCTTTTATAATGCTTGTTTTAACAGTAATTGGCATAGAGGATCCCGAATCTAGAGCCACTGTCAATTGAAATGTAGCATGAGTAAATTAGATTAAATTATTTACAATTAATATATTTATTGTGTCTAAAAATGTTGGTAAAATGAAAATATACTTACCATTGGTTGGTATAGGCGAAAGTGGTATGTGTGCTCCTATGATCAAATTGGAATTTAGTTGCAATGAATCAGATGTTACAGCAGAACATAGTTGATGGCCATCCATGGGAGATTTTCCTATGAAATTAGGAACCTGTAAATCAGTAAGAAAGTTTATGGAATGGTTTCAAGGAAATACAATAATGCTGTATCAATTTTTCATTCTCTCATACAAAGTCTCCTTTTTAACCTAGCATCTCTCAATGCTGACTGTGTTTGCATCTTTGTTTTGTTGTCTTTATGTTGAATTGACAAGTTTTAGAATGCAACCAAAAGATGTTTTTGTGTACGTAGATTCAATTTATAATATAATGATAAGACAGTTGACACAGAATGCATGTTGGAATTGTAGCGATCCATGGTTATAATGTTATTGAAATGAACCACACTTATACCAACCTCAATGAAACATATAAATATTACAGAGAAAATATAAATTCAAACATTCAAATATTCCAGTTGATGGTCACATAATGCAAGAAAAGGTAATCATAGATATGAACTGCATAGTTATTTCCCTGATCGACTCTTAAACCAAAGTTATAGAAAAATCAAATAAATAGAAACATCTGTCTAACATATCTAAAATAGACACATGCAACAGCTCGACTCAAATTTGGAATAATGGAGGAATCTCTAGAGTCAATTAGTAGAAGGTACCATATATAAGCAGTGTATAGTTATTTTATACACACATGGACTGCAGTTTCATACTGATGTGCGGAATTAGAGAAAATAGAGGCGAAATAAATTACAGGAATTTTTCATTCAAACATCAAATGGTATAATGGAGAAATATGTGCATAAAGTCATCACGGAAAGCTCACGTTGAGAGAAACAAAACCTGGATAGTGTAATATCGATGGCCAAAGGAAGTTGATTAGTAATGTCAGACCTGCGTCGAGGCCACCTAGATACAAGAAACCCTTATTTGGAGGTAGCAGTACAAACGTCGCCGGACACCGAATGTCATCACGGAAGATGCGACTGGAATTGGAATATTGTGTCGTAGATATATGTCGAAGCAACCCGGTAGCTCGAAACCCTAAATCAATTTGCAATAGGGGAGACCATGAAACAGGGAAGAGCAGATGCCGTCGACGGAGGTGTAAATGAAGATTGGAATACTGTGCAGGGCTGGAGTGTCGATGATTGGTGGTAGCCGATGATGTCGAAAGAAGAAAGTTGGAATAGTCACGAAACCTGATTTGAGAATGGTGGTAGCTGGGAAACCCTATTCGAGAGGGAGCCGGAGGAGAGCGTGCGCCGGGTATCCAACAGTGTCGCATGAAGATTATTGGAATATTTGGGGAGAAAAAAATTGGAGAGTTACATGGAGGATAGAGGGAGTGACACATAGGGTAGGAAGAAGCCTGCTTTAGTATATATAATTGATTTCCTTATGAATTTTTTTAATGTATACAATTCACCCCCCTCTTGTATATTGAGTATCTACAGTATCATTTCGAGCCTTAAGTTGGTATAACAAGAGATTATCATTCTCCATACCAACTCAATAACTGAAATCAGAGGTTGGCTACCTCATACTCTGAACCAATTGAACAATTGGTATTAGAGGATTGGTTCAATTTGAATTAATATCACGACTAGATTCAGAAGTGAATTATTCTTCTTCTTATTTTTCAGAATCAAATATTTGGACTCATAAAGTTCGGATACATATTTTTCATAGAGATACTATAGTTATATTTTCCTTGCTCAGGATATTTTTCTATTGTTTGAAAATTTTTATTACTAATAAGTTTTTGTGGAAAGATATTTGTTTGATATGGCACGAATCAAAATAGGATCCTTATACAAACTAAATCCAACCAAACCTCCTATTTTTTATGGGAATGATTATGAGTATTAGAGAGATTGTATAAAGACATTCATTATTAATACAGTTGTGGAAAATTCTGTAATGCTTACTGGAGGATATAAAATCACTGACAAGGACGTTATCACTTTCACCAATCAAGAAAAGCATGAATATCAACTGAATTATAAGGTACAAAATACATTCCTATGTTCAAGGTCTATGAATATCTATATTCAAATATCTTCATGTGAAGCTGCAAACAGTATCTAGAAGAGAAATTAAGTTACACATTTTGTTACTTCTATAGTAATAGAGACAAGAAGAGCTATGTTAAGAGCTGAATACCATGGCTTTATCTTTCCATATGGAGAACCCATAAGAAAATTACAATAATGTTTTATTAAAGTTGTGAATACCTTATAATCCATGGGAGAAAAAGGATTATATGATGATGATCTTGTGGATAAAATCATAGACATCATGCCCAATGAGTGGGAATCCAAGAGAACTTATATTAATGAGAACAGAAAGGTCACTCAGATTTCTCTAGATGAACTGTTTGGAAATCTTCTTCAACATGAGACTAGAATTAAGAGAGATATTGATAATGTAAAGAAGAAGAATGGGAATGGAGGAGTTACTTTTAAAAATACTTCAAATCACATGAAATCCAAAACTCCTAAGAGGGTTACTAGATCCAAATCTAAGAAGATTATTGTCTAATTTGAACCTAGTGGAAGTGAATCTTCAGAAAATGAGTTAGAAAATCTTGCTCGAAGGATGAACAAGATTGTTGGTCAGATGAATTTTTAATCAAGATATAAGAACAAAGAAAGGAAAGATTAGAATGATTCAAAAGTCACATGTTATGAATGCAAGAGAGATGAGCATAAAATACCTGATTTTTCTTTGCTTAAGAGAATGGAAATAAAGGAAAAACATTATGAGTGAAACAGAAAGAAGTACTAAAAATCTAATTCTAAGAAGGTCTTGAATGCAAATGAATCCTGAAGTGCCAGTGGTGGTGACTCATTATATGAATCATCGTATTATGAGTCTTCTGGAAAAAATAATCTTGGTATAATAGCCAGAATACCTTTTGAAAATCATTGCTTAATGACTAATGTAAACAATGCTAAATCCATGACCAATGGATCTTTGAATGCCAGTTATAGTGATAGAAAATATTATGACTCTTCTGATGAAGAATCTTCTTCTGATGAGGATAATATTTTACCTACCTAGGAAGATGTTTCTATGTTTTCTAAGCTTCTTGAGAAAGAAAATTCTAAACTCAACAAAAATATTGATAATTAAATTTCTAGGATTTCTATACTTACTAAGTAAATATCAGATCATTCCAATGATCTTGATAAGAAAACCCTTGATTTTGAAATTATTTCAAAAAACCCTGAGAATGAAAATTTTGGGAGGAATGAACTTTCTAAGGATCTATAAAATGTAATTTCTAAGAAAACTTTTTTCAAGCCTAAATCGAGTTCTAAAGCAAATGTTTTGGAAGATAAGAACATAGTTGTTAGACTAAAGTTAGAGATTTTTTCCTTGAGAAAGTGTTTGTCTAACTTTACTTTTGGTAATGAAAATTTTGATAAAATTTATTCTCAAATCCGACCACTTAGGAATAATTATAATTTTTGTTATACAAGTTCAAAACTAATTTTTAGCAACAATTATTTTTTCCTCAAAATGATTTATTCTACACCAAATGTCACTGTGGAGGACATTGGTAAAAAATTTGTCCCTTAAACACAACACAACCTTTAGTATTTCATAAATAATATTTTTTCAAAAAAAAATGTGGGTACCTATGATTTTTCTTTCTGAAATTTCCGGATCCAAGAATGTTTGGATTTTGAAAGTCTAACATTCTTATTTTTTGAAAAATAAGAAAAGTACCAACAGAAATACTTGGTACATGGATAGTGGATGTTCCTGGCATATGGCAGCTAACAAATACATCTTCGAAAATATTATTAGACGAAAGGAGGAAAAGTAACATTCAAAGATAATTCTATGGGACAATTGTTGGTATAATTAACATTGTTCTTCTTAGAAGAACTTTGATTTCAAATTTGTTCCCTGTTAAAGGTATTAAGCACAACCTCATCAGCAGAAGTCAATTATTTGATAAAGGTTACCTTGTGAATTTTAGGAATGCTAAGTACTTAGTACACAATTCTAAGGAATATTTTATTCGTTCTTCCCAGAGGCAAGAGAATGTTTACACACTAAAATAAGAAGACCATAAGAGCCAAGACTTACCTTTCCTTAGTGAAATGGAAGACCATTCTTGGTTGTGACATAGAAGGTTAGGACACTTTAACATTAGGAACCTATGCAATCATTCTATGAAAGGGATATTTAAGTATCTACCGGAGCTTAGATTTGATTCTTCATAAGATTTTGATCCTTGTAAATTTGGAAACAAACATATATCATGTTTAAAATCAATTGTTAATGTCTCTACCACTGATGCATTATAGTTAGTGCATATGGATCTTTTTGGACCAACACAAACTAGAATCATTAAAGGAATATATTATGTATTTGTCTTAGTTGATGATTACACTAGATTTACATGAGTCTATTTTCGAGAAAATAAATATGAAGCTTTTTATTATTTCAAAAGTTTTAGAGCACAATTTAAAAATGAGATTAATATTCCTTCGATAACTATTCATAAAGACCGTGGAGGAGAATTTCAAAACTCTGATTTTGAAACATTTTTTAGTAGAAAAGGCATTACTCATAACTTTTGAGCACCAGAACACCTCAACAAAAAGGTTTTGTTGAATGAAGAAATATAATTCTTCAAGAGATAACACGAACTATGTTGAGTGAATATTCTTTAGCCAAACAATTTTTGGCTGAAGGTGTATGTACTGCTTGTTATAGTATAAATTGTGTTTTTATTAGACCTTGTCATAATAAAACTCATTATGAGTTATGGAATGGTAGAAAACCTAGACATTCCTGCTTCATGGTTTTTGGCTGTAAGGTATTCACATTGAATACTAAAGACAATCTAAACAAATTCGCACCAAAATCAGATAAAGGAATATTTCTTGGCTACTTCACAACATCTACGGACTATAGGGTCTTCAATAAAAAAACGTGTACTATTGAAGAAATAGTACATGTAAAATATAATGAAACTGATCCCTTTGTTTTTAAACAACCCCAACATAAATCTTCAGATGTGTTTTAAAAAACTGATTATCAATCTTTGTTAGAAGATCCTTATGATAAGTAAAATCTTCAAGAAGATGTTTCTGAATCATTTAACCCAGAATATTTCCAACCTTATATTGATGAACATGTTTTACAAAATCCAAATCAGTCGTTTCTTAAGAATCATCCTAGTGATAGTATCACTGGTAATGCAAATAAAATAGTAAAGACTAAACGATCCTTAAGAAGTGAAATAGAACGTCTAGCATTCCTTTCTCAATTAGAATAAAAAGAAGTAATGAAGCTTTAGGTTATGATGACTAGATAAAATCAATGCAAGCTGATCTAAACGAGTTCAAAATGAATAAATTCTAGACCTTGGTACAAATACCTAAGGAAACATATGTTATTGGAGTAAAATAGGTCTTCAGAAATAAGTGTGATGAAAATGGAATCACGGTAAAATATAAAGCTAAATTAGTTGCTAAATTCTATAATCAAAAAGAAGTATTAGACTATGAATAATCCTATGCTCCAGTATCTAGACATGAATCTATTCATATTCTACATGCATTTGTAGCATTCTTCATCTTCAAAATTTTTCAAATGGATGTAGAATGTGCTTTCCGTAATGATTTTGTACAAGAGGATGTTTTTGATGAAAAACCTCCTAGTTTTGAAGACACAACACATCGTGAACATGTTTATAAACATACCAAAGCATTGTATGGACATAAAAAACCCCTCGAGTTTGGTATGATAGGGTTATAGGAATTTTTCTTCAAAATAATTATGTTTAGGGAAATGCAGATCCAACCTTTTTTATAAATAATTATAAGAAAAATGTTTTGATTGATCAAATTTATGTTGATGACATTATATTTGGTTTAACTCAGAAATAATTAACTAATTCCTTTTCAAATATAATGAAATCTGATTTTGAAATGAGTATGATGGGTGCATTGACATTTTTCCTTGGTTTTCAAATTTCTCAAAAACCAGAAGGAATCTATATATCCCAACATAATAATATTAAAGGTCTTCTTAAAAAGTATGGATATGACAATACTAAGAGTATTAGTACTCCCATTGGTACATCAAATATACTTGATCTTGATGAAGCTGGGAAACCAGTAGATCAAACAACCATTAGATGTATGATAGGATGCTTAATCTACATGACATATAGTCATCCATAATTAATATTTTTAGTATGCTTATGTGAAAGATATCAATCCAATCCTATGGAATCTCATTTAAAGTAATTGAAAATAATTTTTCGCTACTTAAAGGGAACCATGGATTTAGCACTCTTTTATACCTCTGGAAATGGTTTTAATTTTGAAAGGTTTTTCAGATGCTGACTTTGGTGGATGTAAAATGGATAGAAAAAGTACATCTGGACATTTTTATTTTTTGGTGATTCACTAATTTCTTGGTCCTTCAAGAAGCGACACTCAGTATCACTTTCCAAGGCTGAAGCTGAAATGTATTATCTAGAAGTTGTTGTGCTCAAGTATTGTGGATACAGCACACACACACAGACTATGTATGAGTTTTACCAAAACATGAATTTTGTGTGATTATACTAGTTCCATTTCCCTTAGTTAAAACCCTACACATCACTCTCATAAAAAACACATAGATATTAGGCATCACTTTCTTAGGGTTAACACACAAAAAGGGGATATCATTATTCAATTTATCGGAACACAAGATCAACTTTCTGATATTTTCACAAAATCATTACACTCCGAAATATTTTAATACATTAAACAGAAGTTAGGAATGATAACCATAAGGTAATATTCCTTGATTAACTTTCTATTGAAATAAATCTCCTTATATTAATAAACTCTTTTTCATAGGGGGTACATTTTCTTTTTAGTATTCAAAATTTTTCATATTGAGATTTTTTCATAGTAATTTTTTTAAATTATTTTATGTAATGGAAAATTTTTGTAGTCATATTTTTTTTCAAATCTATCATAATGAAAATTTTTATTATCAGATATTCTATGTTTTCGTAGTAAATATTTTCATACTCAATATTTTCATAATGGAGATTTTCGTACTAAAAATTTAGGTAATGGAGAATTTTGTTTTCAAACTTATTTTTCCGTAATCAAATTTCCAGAATCTAAAGTTCTTCGAGAAGATCTTACTATTACGAATATTCATCCTGGAAATCAGAAAGGTATGTTTTCTTTCATAATTTTTCATAATCATCATTTACTTGCTGGTATTATCATTTTTTTTAAAAATTTTCAGATCCTATTTTCCTTAAATCTAAATGTTTTTCTTTAAAAAACTAAAAAGATCAGATCCTACCAAGATTTCCTTGTGTCTATCATATTGACCGTCAGATCTGATCATAAATTTTTTCAGCCATTGGATTGAGATTGGAAGATGAACCATCACATCAAACGCCTTTATAAAGGATCCTCGATGGTTGTACCACATCGATCTCAAGCTCTCGTGTGCTGAAGCTCTACCTCGCTACTTAAGCTTGTTCTGAACATCTCAGAGTTTTCTCAAACATGAATGTCTCTAGAAGAATCCTATCAAAAAGATATTTCTACTATCAAGTCAATTTCGGAGTTGCAGTTATAGAGATAGAGGTTGGTGCATCCAAACATTTTCAACAATTATGATTCTATAATCGATATGAATTTCAAGCTTAATGGATGAGAGAGTGTTTGAATATCAATGCAAGGGGTTCACGATTTGGTATATCCAAATTTTCTTGTTGAGTTTTATAAATCAGTTAGTTTCTGCAAGGAAGAAGGCAGAGATATGTTTTTGTTTAAGATATATGGTAAGACTTATGCTATTTCGTATTCAAAGGAAGCTAGCTTAATTGGAATTCCATATGATGGGGAAGCCGAGTTCTATTCCCACAAGTTTCTAGATTTCAATGGATTTTTTGTCAATGTGAATGCCATGGAGTGCCTCAGTCTTATTGATGTCAAGACTCTGATGATTGTTCACCTATCTACAAATAATCAGATCCTTGAATTATGGGTCCAAAGATTTATCATTATGAGAAAAGGTGACAAGGACACCTTGAAGAAGAGTGATATGTACATCCTAGATTTTCTGGTGAACCTAAGGAAGGTTAATTTAATTAAGCATGTTCTAATTACTATTAAGAATATTAAGAATGGAAATCTAAAGGCCTAGATTATCAAGTACCTGACCAGTCTTTCTAAGTTAATTGTTCGGTGTCTAGAGTCTTCTAAATTCCCTTGCAGTTAAAAACCTAGAAATAACAATGTCATGCTAGTTAGTGTTGACACTTTGAAGAGGATGAACATTGAATTTTCTAAAGACTCTAGAGAATTTTATGACCAACCGGAGGAGGTATCCGAAGTTGTTTTGAAAGATAAAGAGGTGGCTGAATCATCAAGAAAGGTTGTAATTAAGAGGAAGTTGATGGAAGTGGAAGAAGAATAAAAAACCCCAAAAGTTAAGGAATCTCAATGCACACCTCTAAAACCTAAGAAACCAAAATCTTATCTAGATGAGGTTGTGGAAAAAATGGAGGGAAGATAAGAAAAATAAGAAAGTAGGGGAACCATGTTTTGGTTTGGATCCTGCTGAAGCCAAAGCCTTAAAAGAGAAGACAACAGATGAGATTGAGAAGAACGCTAAGGAAATGAAACAAAAGAAGAAGATGTTTGAGACTAAAATTGTTAAATCCCGTATGAGGGATACAGAGAAATCATCTGACAATATGCCATTACCAAAATCCTTCATGATAGAAGCTTAACCTGAGACCCTGGGGAGGAAATTCATGACTCCAGAAAAAGTCCAAGAGAAGGTTATTGAAGAAAAAAAGCTATGAAAGCATTTGAAGAAGAAGCTGAAAGTAGTAATGATACATAATATTTGATTAAGAAAGTGGAGGAATTCCATGATAAAGAAATCCCATTCAAAAAACTATCAAACCGAACCTCTCAAGCCAAATCTTCTATGCCAGCTACTTCTGAGTAAAATGACAAGGCTGAAGATGAAGTGAGCAAGATATATGAGGAAGAAAGTTATAATCATCATTTTATTCATCCTGAAGATGATGAGGTAGGAGCTGAGATGGAGAAGATAGATGAACATATAACTTTTCAGCTATCTTAGAGTGAACATGAATCTCCGGATTACGATGTCGTTCCAAGAACTGATAAGGGGAAACAGGTGATTGTTGGTATACCTACTAAAGTTGTTTTTAATAGAAATAAATCTGGCGAATCTTCAAAGAGGAAACATGCTGAGGTAGTGAAAGATACCTCATCATGTAAATTATTATATTCAGAATCATCATCTTTGGGACATGATTTCATTGCCTAGCCATTGAAAATTCTCGTTGTCACCATTCCGATTTTCATAAGCATTGACTCTAGAAGCTAGATGCTTCAACACTCCCTCAATCAAAAATAAGATTCAATGTCCATAGTGATGGAAAATTGTGTCCCGATTGATGCTGATCTCAATAATTTCTTTATTAACTATGATTACCACAAAAATACCTGCAAGAAAATGGTTGGCTAGTCAAAGAAGACAATAGATGATTTGAGAGAACATGATGAATTATATATTTTTGTCAAGGAAGATTTTGATATTGAAGATGCTAGAATCAAGGATCTTACAACCAGTTTTAAAGTAAAGTTGGCTCTTGAGAAAAATTCTTGGATGAAATAAATAAAAGATTTAAATTGGATGTTTTATTATGTTTCCCAAAGCTGGAAGAGAGAACAAGATCTTTGGATTGAGATTGAAGAGAAACTTGTAAAGCAGGAAGATTTCCTGAAGGCTCAAGCATAGGATCATAAGTCATAAGAAGAAAGAATCAAGGCTTTAGAGAAGAATGTTAAATATCAGAATCATCTTTTTAAGACTGTAGAAGAAGATCATAAAGAACCCAAAAAGTTAAAAACTATAGTCCCGAAGATGATACCAAAGGAAGTGGAAGGATAACTTTGTTGCAATATGATCTTTTGTTTTATTCATTTACTTGTACAAATTCTTAACACTCATAATGAAATTTGTTGTTGTTTGTATTTTGGATTTATTTTACTAATCTTTTAGGTACCATGATTTCCTTTGCATTCCCTGAAATTCAATTCGAAAATACCAAGGGGGGGGGGGGAAAGAATTCTATGAAAAGAATAAATATCCCTAATTAAGGTATAGTTTATCTAAGGGGGATTTTTCATTACGATGATTTCTATATTCAAGATAATGAAAAAATGCATTTCAGAAATCTAGAATATGACCCTTAGTGTTCCAAAGCCTAAGGGGGGGTTATTCGTATTCATCATTTTCCATGTGTAAAGGGAGAGATGTTTTTTTTCAAAGTCTTGAAAAATATTTTCTAAGTCCTTATATTCTTTTTCGAAAGGATATATGTGCTTTCCAAAAAGGGGGATATTGTTGAGTCAATATGGTTTTCCTTATTACATTTCTATTCCATCATACTTGGGGGAGATTATTGAGTCAAAAAGGTTTCCTTATGACTTTAACATTACTTCTTATTTTGAAAATCACAAACACCTTATCTTAAGGAAAATTTTATTCTACCCTATGCTTTACTTTCTTAAGGAAAATTTTACCTCCCTAAGGAAATTTATCCTTAATATATTTTTTATTCATTTTTTCTAAGTATAAAAATATGTTATATATGAAAAACCTCAGAATCATATAATATATAGATAAAAGAGCATTCTATTTTCAGGATCCGAATTCAGGTTCTGAGTTCTCTGAATTCAGACTCCGAACTCTTCTGAGTTCTAACTCAGAGTTCCATAAATTCAGACTCCAAAATCTTCTGGGTTCTGATTCTGAGCTCTTTCAATTCTGACTCCTATCTCTTCTGAGTTCTGACTCTGAGTTCTCTAAATTAAGACTCTGAACTCTTCTGAGTTTTGACTCTGAGTTCTCTGAATTTAGACTATGAACTCTTCTGAGTTCTCTGAATTCAGACTCCGAACACTTCTAAGTTCTGACTCCCAGTTCTCTGAATTTAGGATCCGAAATCATATGTGTTCTGACCTCAAACTCTCTGAATTAAGACTCTTAACTCTTATGAGTTCTGTCTCCGAACTCTTGGAATTCAGACTCCGAATTCATGCGAGTCTAGATTCCAAATTTCCATGAAATTTAGACTACGGAATTCTGTAGAATTCAGGTTTTGAATTCCTTGAAAAATAGAATATGAATATCCTTGTATTATAGAGACTTAATATATTTTTGGTTTGACTCTAAACTATTTTTCCTTAAACTCTGAATAATTTATTTTGGTTATATACAAATAATTTTTTCTAACACATGCTATTTTTTCAAAATGACGTCGTGATTTCAGTTACTCACTAACTGTTGTTTGAGTGACACATGTTCAGGTCCCTCCAAAATTCAAGGACAAATATGACCATTGGAAGTGGGAGCCAACCATTGATAATTTTCCAATAAATAGGAGCTCATTTGATTGAGATCAAAATAAGTTGATCAATCAAGATATTACATGTTGATAAAGTGATTTTTAGAGAGAGAAACATTCCATGCATTGTGCATACTAAACACCATGTTCAGATTTCCTTCATGCGACTCTGAATGTTGCTGATTACATTAGAGGACTTCCAGGGATAAGAAGACAGAGGTTCCCCCTACCTTAAAGTTCGAGAATTCCATACTAAGGAAGATAGGGGTGCTGACTACTTTGAAGTTGAGGGCTTGTGGGGATAGCAAGACAAAATCCTATCTTTATATTGAGGGCTTACCCTGTTGTGGGTAAGATACACTTTCTTGAAATTATAAATCAAGGGACCTTTATCCATGGTTTTTGGATACCCTTCTCTTTGGGTTAAAAGGTTTACTACATGTTACTTGTTTTGTTTCAAGTTTTCCACTGCATTTTTTTTTGTTTAGGAATGTATAAAATTCTTATACTTCCTTATTCTTGTATAATCCTATTTAGTAAGATTTTATACGCTTTATAGTATAATATTTATCTTTGTAAATTTTTGTTAACTTTTATTTCCAGATTCACTTTTCTGGAATTGCATTCTCAGAATCATATTTATGGAATCATGCAATTGTGTAGACTTATAGGTGTGGTGAATTTTCTTTATACAAAAAAATTCAAGGATTTTTTAAAGTATTGAATTCACCCCCTCTTGTATATTGATTATCTATAGTATCATTTCGATCCTTCAGTTGGTATCATAAGATATGATCATACTCCAAACCAACTCAACAACTTCTTGAAGCTGTTATGGATTTATGGTAGACCTAGGATGCATGTTTCCACATTAGAATAGTATATTTCAGTTTCATTTTTTTATTGGAAAAAAAGTATCAATGTTTCATTAAAAAATAGTTTTAAATTTCTTTCTCATTAAGAAGAATAGATGTGACGATCAACATCTATCACATATCATCTTCAATATGTAGACTTACCTATCATATTTCAATGAAAGTGGTGGATGATACTTCCTCAAATGCTATAGGGTCATCTCTATGTCCATATTCGTCCCCTTATTCATATTTATCTACCTCCTCCTCTTCCTCTATGTCCAAGTAAGGAGAAATGAAGACTTAGGGGGCAGGTTAGGTTCTTTAGATTCACCTTCCAATGATTATATAACAACATATTTAGTTTTTTTAATAAATTCTATAAATTATGAAATACTAGAAATTATTTTTGGGTATTATAATTTTTGGTAACTACAATAACGGGGAAATAATTGACTACTTCAGTGCACTCATTTTCCACTATCATGGTCAATATCCTGAAGACTAGTGAGAACATCTCCAAATATGATCCTATGTCCTCAACATGAATGTTAGTAATCACATATAAATCACCAAGTATTTGAATGGGTTATACAAATTCATTTCTAGACGATTTGGGGAAGTAACTCATGCGACTTCATTAGTCATCAATTTAATCCCTTTTCTCTAATAAAATCTGTCATCAATATATTGGGCCTCTCCAGATTCAAATAGAGAGTCAACAATGTATAGTGTCCTATTCTTCCCATTAATGTAGTAAATAAGAAACTACTGATATTTTGAAGCTATTTATGCGTTTAAATGTAGTCAATTACTTCTATTAAAGACACTAAAATTTGTATGTTTTCAGATGAAATGGAATTCATAAATGGAAACTACTTCCACAAATTGTGTTTGGAACATGATTCAAAAAAGTATATTTTGTTAACTCTTATTCTATCCCTGGAGAATCACTGGTGAAAGAGATAGGTAAGTTTCACTCTGACCTAACTGATGAAGATTTTGAATGATAATCAAATTCATCTGGAGCCATTATCAATGAAAACCCATTTGATGTCAATGCCATCCAATATTCATGTTATATATAAGGGTCTATTGTGTTCTATATCACAGAAATAATTGTATTATTATATACTAAATTGAAACATGAAATTTTATAGGATGAATCTCTAAACTGTATAACATAGTAGAAGAGTCCTTATATTAAAACTCTTGGTGGTTTTCTAGAGCCTTCAAATGTCTTATTAGAGATCCATTGATAGGTTAAGAGCATCATGGACTGGTAGATTTTTTAGAACTACATTCAACTCTTTTAGTACATCATACATCTGAGATAAAGAAATATGTCTTAATATAGATATCTATTCTATAGTAGGAACTTTATATATTTATATTCCTTGGGTATGTGATTCGAGTGTTTGAGAAGTTGTTGAATGTACTTTTTATAATGTTAGATTAGACTGAATTCTCCTTCATTCTAGACTCATCTTACAATTCCTCATTTCTAATTCTATTTGATCTTATAGAATAATCCATTTTGTAATGAATTTAGAAGATGAATGTATATATCCTTATTATTTTTTTGGGATGGGTAAATGGATTTGAAATGAGTATATGAAGTATAAACAACCTTAGTAGGGATGCGGAAGAGATATTTGTTTCAAAAATGGGTGTCTCATTCTAAGCATCCTTGACTTCTGCATCCTCTATCTATGATTTACCAAACTGGAATAGGGAACCTAATCTCATCTTATTTCTCATTAGTAGAAATAGGTCCCATTATTTGAATAATGTCAATTTAATGTAAGATCAATCCATTGTCTACTATGGAGTCTTCATGGAGTGGTAATCACCATGTTAATAATTAGTGGGGTGGTTAATATTCCCAATGAGACTAAAGGAAAAAAATCTAAGAGATTTAGGTACTCATTTGGTATCCAAACATATTCATCATTAGGTAATTTATTTTTCACCCCTTTTGGAATGTCTTTTTCTGAATGATAGGATTTTGGAAAACTATAATTTCAGTAAATATATATGTTTCATTGCATAATAGATACAGGGAATATTTTTTTTGTTTAATAATTCCTTAATTATATTGTAATTCTGATTGATTGTTTTCCTAGTTATATATTCATTGACCTATTGTGTACACATAATTGTAACTTCTTTACACTCACATTATTCATATTGAATGGAGGTATTTACACATTCCAATTATTCTAGTTGTTTTCCCATATTCAGATTCACTACATAATCTATAATTTTAAAGATTTATTTGAAGAAGAAATATCGTAAAATGTGTTCCCCAATATTTGGTGAATGGGTTAGTCATTTTTTTGACCATTGAGAACAATTTGACTAGGTCTCTTGGGATTTATGTGTCATAATAATTTTTTCTCCATGTCATCTATTATGTAAAATAAAACGTTTTCATCTCTTATAAAATAATCATTTTTCTTATAGTTTTTGAATGGTGTGTTTATCTATGATTTCCATAATCCCAACGAGGATTTTTTTATTTTTTCATTCTGGAATAGGTGTTGTGCAAGGAGATGTAGGATTTAGAATTGGAACCATTGTATGGGTTGGTTTTAAATTGATATTTATAGATACTACTCTACCCACAATTTTTCCCCAAGCCACATATAATGGTATGCATTTATCTTTATCCCATATGATAGAATCATATTTCTTATTGGAAACATTGGTAAAATCATATTACCATTCCTGATACTTTACTAGGATAACCAGCGTTCATAGCTTTCCATTGAGGTTTTAAATGGAAAGACACAACAAGTATTCTTGAATAAGATTCATGTTTATGTATTATGAAAATCCATTAAACTTATACGTAAAATCATATAAACATTTTTCTCACTATATTCAAATAAAGATGTTGATGATACTACTCTTCTATATAGTGTATCTAGATTAATAATGAAACTATCAATTAATATCAACCCTCCCATTGATTGATCTAGATAGTAAAATGGTATACCAGACTAAGGGAGTCCCACTAGAGTCTGTATGAAACACCTAAGTTTGTATGCCTCTTACTTTGCAAGTGTTCCCATAATGGGACCACAAAGGGACATGAAATGTGCCAGATGTAGTTTGAGATACCTTAAACCATTGATTGTGGGAAATATATGATTCCCAATATTTTTCATGGGAAGAGTAACATCCACCCTTTCAGAGTAAGGTTTCATTGATTATTGTTATAATGCATGTTGAACTTCAACAAATTCTAATCAAGATACCAATGCCACCACAATATCAATGATCTTCGTGGTAATATCCAACTGAGGAAGAGGCAATATAGAGGAAAAAAAATTTAGACTCATCATAGAAGCCATACATGTATCCATATCTAATGACATATATAGTCTAGAATATGATGGTGTTCCTGACATAGCTCTTGTCATGTCTATATTGAAGGTAACTCATTATATCACACTTCCATGGTGCCTAAATATATTACTTTTCAAGATCCCATGTAGAGTGGTGATTATGTATATACTTTCATCATCATGGAATGTTCTCTTTATTGAGGAATGTCTGCTATGATATTAAGGTGAGGCTCTATATAAAGAACATACAATGTAGGGATGTTTCTAATTATAAATTCCAAAATCTGTTTCCTTTGTTCTTTTATATATTCCTCATACTAATCAGTAGTTTCCTCAAGCATAATAGGTTCAACCTATTCGGGTTTTAAGAAATATATATCCATTCTATTAGCCTTTTACTTGGTGGATGATTTGAAAGGATTCAATAGTTGTGTATTTTAGGGGGGTCCCCAAATTCCTACAAACACACTAATTTATAGTATAAAAACCATATCCCATCATTTCTATTTGGATTAAAAAAGATTTTGATATATCCTCTTATTATTCCCTTATATGGTCATCATACTCCGTATTTCCCAAAGGAGAGGTATTAATGATTCTCACTTATGCATAATGAATTATAAGTTTCTCATTAGCACTAAAATGATAAGAGGCCTGGTTTTTCTGGGGATGTATACTAGACGATCTTTGACCTTATGTAATTTTATTAAATCCTGATATATTTTTTCTATTTATGAATTGTGTGGGATTTTTTCCTACCCTTCAAGTGGTTCCTGATTTACAGATGATAGAGGCTGATTCATTGGGAATTTCTTCACAATTATGTCATATTCATACCCAGTGAGGATGATTGTTCACAAGATGGGATGAATTGTTTGGGTGCACCATGTGGTGGTCCTATTAAATGGGAATATATATATATATATATATATTTTTTGGATAAGGGTAAGGTAAAAATTCTCTAATCTCTATGGGTCAAGGTTCCCCATGATCCATATATGGGTCATACTGAATAGGGTATAGCCATATAGGGTGGAGATGTTATGGAAAAAACACACAAAACCTTGTGGGATAGGTTTAAACCATATTAAAATGTATGATACTGATGCCTAATTTTTTTATATTACAAAGCATCATTCAAATATGTGTTGGGTGCATTTTATATTATACATGTGAGCTGACCTCTTCTGAAATACTTGTTGTTTTATTATTATAATTCCCAAGATAGTATATTTATCAACATTCATGGATAATTAAAGATTGATTCTATCAATTTCTATCTCTAAAGGGGTCCAAAACTTCTATGACCTGTTCAAAAACAATTCATGATGAGCATATATATATTCCTTGAATGGAAGTCAGTTTTCAGATCTAAAATGTTATAATGAAGTTACCCAATGTTATCTATAGTAGTAAGTTCTATTTAGGGAGTGGAGTGAAGTAAAATACTCCTTGTTCTCCCCCAACACTAATAAGAACAGCAGATGGGGATCAATGATCAACTTACATAATTTATTTAACAAGTTAAGACAAGAGCATTGGAGTCCCTCCCATAGTTTTCCTAATTTATGGTTTTGTTCACCTTGAAGGATAGATAAATAAATTTGAGAATGAATATCATCATTTTACAATACATGATTTTCATATCCATAAAAAAGAAAAATATAGATTTAAAGTGGAAATTAGTTTTCCCCTGCATTAATAGGCATTCATGTATACAATATTTTAACAAAACCTTTAGAATTAATTATTTTCGATGGATAATGGACAAAATATGAAAATTAGTTTATCTTTATCAAATTACTTCTTCATTAAAAATGTATATTATTATCCTTCTATAAAATATTAATGTAATTATTTTGATGGAATATAAATTTTCTCATCTACTTGAATGAAACTGGAAGGATTAGGGGTGTCTATTTTACTGTGTTGTAAGGAATATGATCCAAGGTGAGTGTAAAGAATTACAATTTCCCTGAGATGTATTTCATTTGAGAAGGTATATTTTATGTCAATGATAAGGAATCAGGAATTCTGATCCCTATATTCCTATGTTCCTCACGATATGATATCATTATCTCAATTTATTCAGAAAGGGGTGGAGGATATTGTTAAAATAAAAACTCTATAAGGTGGAGAAATTGAAAACAAAATAAATTTAAGAGAGGTATATAATAATTGATTAACATCTTACTAATGGAGGAGGTCATGTGTTGTACACCTTGGTTGGTCCTTGAGGGTGGGTGATGGAAAGGGAAGGACTATCTTACTATATTTCCTTCCAACCACAAGTAGGGATTATTATTAACTCATTAAGATATGGATTCTCATAATCAATCATATTGAAATATTCAAGGATGTTTTCAAGGTAAATATTCTAGGGGAACTTCAGAGTTTCTAGTAGAAATGTTGTATGGAGGGCCTTCACAATTTTTAATGTTATTTTCCTAATGTTGTAATGAAATAGAATGATACATAAATATCATTTAATCATGCATAATAACCTCAAGAAGTCCATCCATGCGGAGAGTAGGCTTTTAGGACTAGTCATGGATTTCCAATTTAGTTTAGTGAGATATAGTTTTATATCATCAATGTGATGTGATCAGAGTCAAATGTTGTGGATAATGACTTTCATACATGGGCACTTTTTTGAGTAGCTATAATTTTTTATGCCACAATATTCGAAAAATATTTTGGAATTGTAGAAGGGGTAGATTCTTACCCTAGTGTGGCTGTTGAAGTGTACCTCTATTATAAAGTAGAAATGGGTGTTTGTGCCCAATCCTATTATCCATTTATAACAACATGTTTCCAATGAACATCCTAGAAGGGGCCAGGAATATGAATCTTCTCTTGACTTTCCAACATATCATATTTATGGGAACAATTACATGAGAATTTAGGGATGGGTGCCTAACTTATATTGAACATGAATGCAATCATTATATCCTCAAAAACATATAGAAAGTTGGATGAAATAGGAACATACCCTACTATCATTTTTATCATGTCAGGGGTGACATATATAGCCATAAAATTATTTTATTACCATTATGTAGTGGGAATAGAGATGAATTATTGTTCATGTACTCCATCTAATTTTGTGATATAACAACATGAATCATATGAGGGTGTATGGATATAGTTATTCTCCTTATTTCATATTGGTATGTATGGTTAGGATTCTACAGTAGTTTAAAAACTATGTGGGCATGCATGATGGATGTAGGAAGGTATGTATGTGCTCACAATTTACTACTTTATTTGAGTGTAATGGTTTTATGTGGGAATAAAGATATGGTCTTATTTCGTGTTGCATGATCAATGATCTCAATCTGTTTTCCTAGGTGATCGGGGATGAGTAACCTTGGATGGACTCATGAGGGTATCACCCTCATCATTTTGGGGGATCTATGAAACATATAATTGGAAAAATTATCTGTTTGAGGGTTCAATTTAATGGGATCCCATTTTTTGAGGAATGAGATAATTGGTGACATCTAGATCCATCAACCTATAGTAATGGCGGGACATTTTGTGTAATTTCTAGGATGAGGAAAATGTTTGAGAATGAATTTGGTGCCATCTATTTTTTTTCCACCAACCATCATAGAGTGGAAAATTGGTAGAGATTCAGGTATTGGAGGGATTCATGTAGATTTTATATGTTAAAGACAATACCATTAAATTGGTATTCCATAACTAGAGAATTTGAAACATGAGATTAATGATTTTAGGTTAATGATGGGATCCCCTGAATATACAAATAACTTACTTTCAAAACATTCCATGCATATGTTTTTTTAGTATGAGAGACGATATTTGAATTGAATAACATTCAGTTAAAAGTTCCCAAATATTTATATAATGAATGAATATTAAAAAAATACATTCAATGTATCTTTACGATAAATGGATGCATGCACAATTTATTTTATTAAAGGATATATTCTTGGTCACCAATAAATTGTGATATTATAAATCAGTGTGATATGGGGGTGATATAATTATTTAGATTAATATATATTTTATAAAAAAGTTATCCATTTTTGATTCTAAAAGAATGACTGGTGCTCTAACTTTTTATAATGAGGGTGAGTATGGTTACACAATATTTCATGTCATGTTATTGTTTTTTGTTCTTTATTCCATACTCTGATTTGGGAAATTTCTTAAGAAGTTTAATAGAGAAACTATAAACCCTAATGTTTTACATATCGATTATGTATCGTGGGACTACATTCCAATGTCATGTGATTGTTAGGGAATTTGGACAATGATACTAAAAACTGACATTGGTCTATAGGATGGGAGGTTTGGATCACCACACCCTTTTTGGGGAATTATATCATATATCAGGAGTTCTCTAATTGATTTAATACATATTCTTCAATCCATATTTTACATAAAAATAAGGAATATGTCACCCTTAAGTTAAAAATCAATTATAGATATGTGTTGATGTGAACCCATCTATATATACTATAGTTTCTACATCATAAAACCCATTTACATGTTTCTATCTTTATCAATTTATGGGACTACTCACATGTGTCACGGGTTCCCTATCATTGCAATATTTATTATTTTTTCATACTAGTTTTAACCCAAATTTGTTTTGATATTAGTGTCAGGAATGTAATAGGGGCTACCTACATATCCTTTAGTGAGGAATTAGAACCCACATATATTGGTGCCATTTAACTAGACACATTAAACCTCTTTAGGTCATTTGAAGAAGGAAAAACTATATAGTTTAATATTATATGGTATGAACGAACTCGTTATAGGTGATTATCAAAAGATGGAGTGGGACATATGCCGAAGAGGCTTGAAGGGTATTGAAGGAATATGACCCTCAAGGTTTAATATAAACATACAATGAATATGGCATAGAGAATAATATGATGAAAATATTATGCTAGGTTTGAACCCTATGGAGGATTAAATTGTATATTATTTAAATTGGAATCAAGTCCCACATAGTTTGAAAATGATGGACTTGACATATCGAGGAGGCCCAGTGGTTTTTCAATTTTAGAATATGTTCCTTTGAGGTGGTGATATCATGGTTGGGAACTATACTAAATTTATAGCCATTTGGACGTTCAATCATGTTGATGACATAATCACCACCAAACTTCAATCCCATAAGACTTTTGTTTGGTTAGATAAACAAGAGGAAGAAGAATATCATGAAATCTACATAATCAATATTGTACACTTGTGGATGAGGGTGAGGGTATGGAAGGTGGGAGAATGTCCCACATGACAGACATGGGGCTTACTCTAGGTGGGATGCCTGAATGAAAATCACAATCTCCTCCCCTTTCAACTAGTGGAAGAGAGGATGAGGGGGCCTATGAGAGAACAAAGTTTTAGCATGGACCAAAATTCCATTTACCACCATCCACATGGTCGATATCCTCATTACCATAAGAATACATGACTATGATTATTCTGAGGATCACAGTTTCTAGGGATGGTAAATTCAACCATTTTTAGTATGAAGATGAAATAGTCGATGAGGATATGATCATGAGTCTAATCACTATGCAGAATTAGTTTGGTGGAATTGGTAGTGTTCTTAAGTTAATCATTCCCATGATCCTGTGCGATATAAATGAATAATTTTGTATATTCTATGAAGGGGCCCATATGTGGCCTATTGCTATAAGTGAGGAGGGAAACTAGTCTAGAGGTGAAAAAGACCCAAAGGATACCCCATCCTTAAATTTTTCTTCATAATGTGGGGTGTTGATTAAAAATGTAATACATGAATGTAACTGGTTTTTGGTGAGTTCCACTTTTAGGTTTAAGGGAAATTTTTTTAGGCATCTAAATGGATCCTCTAAAAAATGATTCATTTTGTTGTTCTTCCTCATTGTATGTGGTAGGATAAATTACCTAAATGATTTAGATATAGAATTATTTGTGTTCCATATGTATGTATCAAAATATAATTTTTTCAAAGACCATGTATCTATAGGAACTATAAATAAACACCTTAACAAAATGGTCAGTTTTATGTAATGTATACTAAACATCATGTTGTTAAGTGAAAACACATTCACCATAAAATCATTTTTTTGTATTGTGGGGTAGTGAAATGGGAACCACACACCAAATATGAAAAAAAATTGAACATGGAGGGTGTTATATCATTGTATCTTTCCTAAAAATGGATATTCATTTGAATGGGGTTTTATTTCTCTACGTACACCCATAAAGAAAATATTTTTTTAATGGAGGGCGTAATTTATTTGACTCCACATAGGAAACAATTTTTTTGTAGAGTGGTTATGTATCTACCTCCTCCCACAAAATAGAATTTTGTTTGTGGGGATACTATATCCCAACCTCTACATAAAAATGGACATTCATTTGTGGGGGATTTATTTCACCGCATCATCCCGCAAAACAAATATACATTCATGGGGGGGGGGGTATCCTTATCACCTATACCCAAAAATGTTATCTGTTTTTTTTCAAGAACTCCATGAAGAGTGTAGTTTCCACATAGCATGTTCACTGTGTAGAAAGGATGGTAAACTTCATAGATTTGGGTAATTTATTGATATAGAACACCATGAATTCCTTAACCATTTATATATTCCCTTCCCTAAATTCAAAGTATAATTATCATATTATATTCATATTCTACCATCCTCAACACACTATTAAATAATAATGATTATTATTTTATTATTTTAATATTTATTTATTATAAATTATAGATAAAAAGATATTTAAATGATACCAGATATATTTATTAGGTCATTAGATATATCTTAATACTCCCATAAACTATTAAACATAAAATAATAAAATATAAATTTTTTGATATAAAATTTACATTCACACGAGTTATTAATAAATAAATATTTTATTCTCATAAAAAATATATAGATTATTAAATAAAATACCAATTCAACTCAAGAAAAAAATAATGTTCTTAATTATCATTTTATTATGTAAGAATAAAATTAGAAATCAAACATTATAGAACAATGTAATCTTATTATCAAATACAAAATGATTATAATGTGAAAAAATATTGTTCCCCTATAGTATACTATTTAAAAACATATTGGTTATTCTAAATAATTATAATTCATTAAAATTTAATCATGTACTAAATGCTAATATATGTTATGATTCTATTTCCAACCATTATCTCAATAAAAAGGATTCCTACAATTTCTCACATTTATTATGTTTCACCAAAAGTTATTTATCATTTATAAATAATCATGTCATTAAATTACCTTTCCCCTAGATTTTTTTAAAAAAAATTCTATTTCATTAAATGTAACTAATATATCCTCTCCCTTAATTCAAAATGCTTTATTCACTTTTTAACAATTTGTTAATGTTATGTCAGTAATGATATAAATGAACTTATGCTAGAAGGATGTAATCATATATCCTTATATTGGTAATCTAGATATCAATTTACATGACTGTGGTTATAAATAAACAATAATATCAAGACTAAGGATATTTGAAAAAACTAATAATTATGAATTAAAAGGTCATATACAGTTTACGAAATTATAATTATCTATTTTGTCCTTACAATCTCCCTTATTGCAGATTACCATGGGAGAAACTCATGTTATAATATCATGATATATATGACCCCTAGAGAAAAATATTATTATATAATCTATATCATATCAAAGTGATCTTTTTAGACTATATTACATATAATTTATAATTTATTTTTGTAATCTCTATTTCCTCATTATAATAGGGATATATTATAACACCCTGATGTCACAAATACTCTAACTAAATTTTCTTATTATTATCATAAAAAATTATAATCATTGTTTGATAAGGTAAAATAATGCATTATTATATTAGGATGTTATAGAATATTAAAAATTGATTAAAACAATTGAAGAAACATCAAAAGAATGTTGTTATTCTATGAAGTGGTTAATTACATTATATGAATGTGGGTAATGGAAATGACTCTAACCATTAATAATATAGTTAAATTGATGATGAATTATTTCATATATTGATATATTAAATTTAGATATATTTCAAATGATCCACCTAGATGTGAATTATACAGTTTGAATAATGTTTTGGACTAGTTTATTATAGAAGAGAATAATTATAATATAATACAATGTTGCACACTATTATTGTATCTGGTATTAATATTTTATCAATTTAGACATTCTTATTTTATAGGTTATATAATGGGGTATAGATTGAATTTACAGAAATGTATTTTAATTTCATATATGGAAAAATAATTTCACTATACTCAAATAAACATGATTATATTAGTTAATGTATACATGGGAATTCTCAAGAGATATTATATAATCAAATTTTTATAATAAGAAGTAAAATTAATCAAGATAAGAAACGTAGAATAAAAATAAGATAAATCTAGAGATATTTTATAGAAATGTGATAAATAATTATATTAGTTTAATTTACTAAAAAAGTTATTTTTGAATATATTATTGATAATATCAATGATAAAATATTCAGATGGTAATATTATATTAATGGACTATGAACGATAGTTATATTAATAAAGGGGACTAATGAGTGATTTTTTAGAGAATATAGAAATTTTTTTAATATATAAATCTCCTAAACATATAACGATACTATGTAAAATCATAAATTTTATATTCACATAATCAATATGTTGTTTATACATGTACACTAGGACATCATGGAGAGTACTCAGTATAGACATAGATTAATTCATGTAAACTCGGTAATAATTTAATTTGTATGTCTTTAAATCATTTATTTTATTCATTGTTTTTAAAATAACTTTGGTTTTCTATAAATAAAATATGATTTTTAAAGTATCTTTTGTTTCTTATAGCATGATTTCCCACAATTCAATGTATCTACCATTATTGGTACCAAAACACGATATCACATTCAAAGGGAATGTTGGAATGTATTTTCTCTCACTAAATTTCATTTCATTATTAGCGAATAAATAAAATTCAATCATTATTCATCATTATTTCCATGAATATTAGTTTCTTATATAATATATTTTAGAATATTTTTCATGGAAGAGTATGTGACTCATTTCATGGAATAATGTTCATTATTATATTTATAACTCTATTATAAATATATAAAAAATAATTAGATTCCATTACCAAAAATATTATTATACTATGGGGACAACTGTATAACATAGTCTTTATGAATGTGGTGTCATGGTGATTAAAAATTTAAAAGTATATAAAATTGAATTATATTTTTAAACTGAACATGGATATGTGATAAGCTATAATGATAGTTTATTAGAAAAAGTACAAGGAGCTGATGATTCATAAACATGAACCTATTCCTGTATTATTTGACATGGAGACCTTGTTTTTATTGGACATACACATATATAGAATATTCCTCAATGATTTCAATATTGTGATGTATATTTTGTTAACATTATCACTATATTTCACTCATAATGTATTATTGTCATTTATATTGATCAATATGATATTCTATTGTATATTATTCTGTGTATTCATATTTAAATTGAGATAATGAATAAAGATAATTATATAGTGGAAAATAATAAATAACTGGATGCTTAAATAAATTAAATGAAGAATACTTAAGTGGGAGTTCATCCCACAAAATAGAATGCTAATGAAATATAGTAATTCAATTCCAAAAATCATAAATGATTAACGGATTAAAAATAGGAGTCATTAAATTTCTTTTATATAATGTGAAAATGTCAGTGAAAATATTACAAGATGTTAAATGGTGTTACGAGATGAAGAGGACGAGAATACTCGTCGAATGAATATTATAAAAATGTGAAATGTAGTAGGAGTATGATGAAGTGAGATAATATGAAGGAAAATGATATTTTATTAGAATTAATTTTTTTATGAAATATTGGAATAGGTGATTGAGGATTTTAACAACCTCAATGAGTAAATATTTCCTTCTTCTAAAATATAATGATAAGTTTTGGAGTAAATAATAGTGATGATGCAATGATTAGGGTTTTTTTTACCTCATTAAAGGAATGGAGGATTATCTTGATGTAATTTAAATTTTATGATCTTGAAAAAATAGTGCTTATGGTGTGGAATTTAATTTAATATATATATATATATAAGAAAATAGAGAAGTAAATAAATTCAGAAGATAACATTTGAATTTATTAAATAGCAGATTCAATAAAACTAAATTAATTTACATAATCTAAAAATTTTAATTTTCATATCTATTCAAGATTATTTGTTCCATAATAACATAGTGAATGGTATGAAAAAATGGAGTAATGACATTAAAATAGAACTTATTATGATTATATTAATTCTCAAAGCATTTTGAAAATGATTTGAATCTTTGTATGACATAAAAAATTAGAAATATATGGGATATATAGAATGAAAAAGATAAGAATATTTATTTGATATATAATTTAGATAATTATCAATGGTTTATATTATGATAATAAAACTTGGTCATGATTGGGGTTAAGCTATAATAACCCAATCTATAAAATAAGGACTTTTTGAAACCCAAATGTCCAATTAATTGATAGTGAGGATGAAAATAAATAAACAAAAAAATAGTGTTCGTATTTTTGAAAGATAAAATATTGAAAAACTATATTTTTAATAGAAAGTTTTCACTATATGGTGTGAAATAATCATAGACACAAAATTAGAAATCAATAATAATTTTTTTCTATTATTTTTATGTCTTCATGAATGAATTATATAGAGGAAATTTCAATTATTTCTAACTGAGGATGTCATAGAACATTATATTGGATGAGTAATTTGTTAAATGATAACAGATCAAATACACATTGAATAATATAAAGACATAAAAAAAATTAATGGAATTACGAGATGAGGAGGACCTGATGTACTAAAGGAGGATAAGAATATCAAATAAAATTATGTGAAAAACGTCATAGTTCCATGAAGAAAAATAAGATGTGTATTATGGTTATATATATTACATTAATAGTAATGTACCCTAAAAAAGGTGTCATACTTCATTGATTCTGCATATCCCATAAATATGATATAATGAAATCTCAAGAATGTAAAATATAATATGTAAGGAGTCTAATTATGAAACAAAATCTTTGGGGAATTAATATTATTGTTTTGAGAGACCTAATATTATATGATACTATTTAGAACGAATCGACGTCAATTTATTTGATGACCCTGATCAATTATAATATATTATATATATATAATTTATTGATTATACTTGTTGTAATATGTTATTATGAAGATAATATAATATTATATTAAATGAATCACATAATATTTTATATGATTCTCCCCAAAAAATATTAATAAAAATACATATACCATGTAAATATTTTATGTTTTCTAGAAAATTAAACCATGATATATTAGAAAATTAGTTGTATGGTTTTTTCAATGTAATGATGATCTAACAACTAGGATACAATATTGATAAACCAATTCAATAAAATCCAAAATGTTGTTCAAATAAATAAATTATGATGTCAAAATCAGTTTATTTGGATGTTTATTTATCTACATTTATATTTTTTAAAAGGGAATGAATTTATTTATAATTCCTTCTTCTTGAATGGAGATTTTATCTCTATCAAATATATCAATTTTCCTTGAATAATTTTTGATGATAGAGTAAAAAAGTTGAAGAATCATTGAATAATTAAATGGTGTTTCTAAAAATTTTATAATGTGTACTGGATAATTCTCTATAAAACAAATATTTATAAGACCTAAGTTAGTTCAGTTTAAAATGTTTGGTATTTTATTCAAATAAATATATGAAGAATGTGATTTTTATTTGATAAACAATAACAGTTCTAGACAGTGCATTACGTCATTGTATTCACAATAAATAGAAAATAAGTTTATTTTTAAAACATTTTATTTATTTTTTATATTTCAAATTCAAATTTAATTAATATTCATATTTTCTATGTTTTTATTTTTTTATAAAATTAGATGTTCAAGGATGAATTTATTTATTTATTTATGGTCATAAGAAATAAATTATAAACAAATTGATCATTGTGATTTATTATTCAGTCATGAGATATAGAGGTGACATATTGAGAAAACTTAATTACTTTGGTATAATATAAAATATGATTGTTAATTAAATTATATGATTATGTAATATTATTTAATTAGTATTTCATTGATGTATTTATGTTTTTTTAATTTGATTCTACTGTAATATTTAACATCATAAATTATCTATTATTCCATTGTTTAATATAAAACTATCTAAAAAATAAAATGATCATGGAAAAATATTACAAATAAATATGACCAATGATTCTAAATACATTAACCAACCATGAAGAAGAACATGACAGATAATGTAAACATACATTGATGACTTTATATTATGAATAATTAAAATCAAATTTCTGATATTAAATTGATAAAGTCCATCAATATGTATGGGGATTAGTGTTTTTAAGGAAATATTATATCTAATGTAATGTTATATGTTATTATTTATTAAAATATAAATATAATTTTTTTTTGAGGAAGAATATGGGAATTGGAATATTATAATATTTTATTATATGAAATGTGTAATTACATTGTATGTTATTTTAGAAATACAGAAATATATAAATAAACTTTAAAGGCTAGTTATCATATTGAAAGTTGAAGTTGATTGTGAAGATTAGTTTTCATGGGATTTTAGATGTTAATTGGTAAATACTTGATACAGTTGTTATCCTGTTTAAAATTATATTGTTGGATAATAAACTTTGACCAATTTTATAAGGATTTGATATATATTATTGAGTGAAATGTTGTATATATAATGATTATGTGATATAAATAGAATAAAATTTTTGATGATCTATTTACCAATTAATTATGAAAAAGAGATAAAAAATAGAACTATATCAAAACTATGAAGAAGCTAGTTCATAAATATATAAAATGTATTTAGGTAAATAATAAATATATTTTGAATTTATCAAATGTGAAAAAACGATAATATAGTTAATTTTTTAATAAAACAAAACAAAATTAGGAATTATGATTAAAAATAATATTTAAAAATTGGACTCATATTAAAATTATATATGGAGTTGTATAAAGCTATGAGGGATTTTTATTAAATAAGATTGAATATGAATTTTCCCCCATACACAGGGTGTAATGAATAATTTAATTGAAATATAAAATTTATTTAATTACTAAAAACATTTTAATTTTGTTTTCATAAAATTGTTTATCAAAAAATTACAATGAATCTAGATTATTTAAAAATAGATTTATATATGTATAAATTGAATTTGAAAATATAATTATTCCAATGATAGTTTTTAGTTGAAAATTGGAACTGTGAAATAATTTTTTCAAAATGAATAAAATAAATACAATATAAGATATGTTTTCAAAATAAATTTACATTGTAGTACACTTATTTGAAAGAGAGGAAAGATGAATATATAATGGATTTTATTATAATAATTATATACAACCAATGTTTAATTAGAAAATATATGCATAATCCTATTCATATAACTTATTTAATTTTGAATTAAAATTTTACAAGGATCGTGTCCCAATATTTGATAGTTTACTCTCCAAAATGTATATAGTTACTGGTTTTATTAACAAGAATACCAAAATATCACATATTTTCCCAATCTATTTGTTCAGTGTGCCTAAATTAATATATTAAAAAATTTAATTACTCAATTGATAGTTTAACAAAAATTTCAATTAAAATAAATAAGGAATGATGAAATAGACCAAGTTAAAAACATCACAAAATAAAAAAGTTTTGTTTATAATATATCATAATGAATAATGATGATCCTCATTGAATGTGAAACTTTATAAAATTTTTAATTTTTACATTCATTTAGCCTTCATTTAATACATGTTATAGAGCCCAATTACAATTATATGACCATGATATTCCATCAACATGGATCAAGATATAATTAAACCATAGTTAATTCACTAATTTATATGTCTAGGTGACAAGTACCATGGTTCATGGTTGATTATGTTAGATTTTTTTACTCAAATTTATGATAATTTGGGACCATTTTGTTTTTTGATGGAAATTCATCAAGTCTTATCCATACATATGACGTTTTAAAAAATATTAAACATATATAATAATTATTCCTAATTTTATGTTTATAATAATATAACATTACCGAAAAACATGAATGAAATAGTTATGTATAACAATCAAAATAGAATAATACAATACATGGATGATACAATTAAATAATTAAAAAAAAAATATATCTATCTTATTGAAATAATCTCATTCCTTAACACCTTTTTAGACATTAACTGTTGTTCAATATGAATGTTAGCTATTTATAAAAAAAATAGTTAGTGGACTCATGTACTTGTTCACACCTAAAATTCCACTTATGAAATTATTGTATAACTGAAATTCATATCTAATTCATGATCAATAAACATTATTATGAATTAATAATGGTGTGACTAACAAAATTTATAATATTAATATCTATGAGGGATTTATCGATATCACATGTTAGAATATAGTTAAAAAATTATTTTACACTCAATTACAATTAAATTTAATCATTTTAATAATACACTATTGATAACAAGTTATATTATAATGAAACATAAATAATAATATAGGTATCATATATACACCACAATCATATTGGAAACGAAGACATCCTTCTCCATTATATAACCAATGTCCATTATTGTTTTACTAGATCAAAATAACAAACATATCAATCTACAATAACATATAAATAATGGAAGAACATACCCACCTATAGTCAGTATTCCATCAGGGAAATACTTTAAAGATAAATTCACATGTCCATAAAACGTCATATATATTTCTACGAGGCATGATTTAATGTAAAATTTCATTATGATTCATGCAAATATAAAATCACCGACTATATAATTGGAGTATGGTTTGTGAGAAAACTAAATATATGATGAATAATTCGTGAATAAACACTTTACTACTACAAAAACATTGTGATATTATTTTTGGATGATGGAATATATTAAAAATATATACTTTATAGTAAATAGGAGATTCAAGGTATAATGGAAATAATGAAAAAGTAGTAGAAACCAATATTTTTAATATTTGTGGTATATAAATATTTTTTTAATGAAATCAACATAAAGACATGTATCCACAAAATTATATAACATAATAGACCATTAGAGGTTAAATGCGGAAATAGAGAGAAAATCGTTGACTAATTGTACGTGCTAGGGAAATCCAAATAATATTGAAGGTTCAAGGGTGAGTTTAAGACATCCAATTTAGAAGAAAAAATAATATCAACAACATACAGATTAGAATAAACAACAATTATTAAAGAATAAAATTTCCAAGAATGATTTTTTAAAACACAATATAGAAAGTTCTTTTAATTGATACAAAATGTGGATCCATTATGGTATTAACTAAAACATATTATGGGAAGTATAATATTATTAATGTTTCAAATATGTAAAGGAAGGATACATACCTAAAAAAATGATAAGGTGTTGAAAACCATTAGCTTTTGGAAAGCCATAATTAGTGGAAAATAACGATAAAGAATATAGGTATTGGTAGTCGATAACCATATTAAATTCAAATAATATATGTTAGGGGAATTTAATCATTATTTTACTTTTTATAATATTATCAAAATGGATTATAAAATAAAATCAATGCATCCAAATAAACATTGACAATTCATTAATGGAAAATATTAATATAAATCATGTCTTATGATCACTAAAGTGAATTACTATATAGATAAAAAATATTTTTTTAACAATAAATTTAATAATTATACTTAAAATATAATTCAATAAAATCGACAATGCATTTCAATTAAATTTTTTTTGGATGATCACAATTAGATGTGATGACTTTATTTATCTATTAAGATTTTTCTGAATTGAAATTTATTTTTATAGAATGTATTTGTGTTGAAAAAATATTTCTTTCATTCAAGATATTTTGTTTTGTAGTTTATTTGAAGATATATTGTTCAGATTCATGGATATTTGAAAATTTTAATGATGTTTCAAATATATTTTGAATTTTTTTTGGTTTAAAATCAATGAAAATGAGATTTATCTAATGAAGATTATTTTTGATTATGATGGTTGAGATTTATATAAAATGCAATTATTTGGAATTAGGTTAGAATTAAATACAAAAAAATAGTTGTTCCCAATGTATTATAATGGTGTATTCAATTATACTATTAACTAATTTTAATTATAGAACTCTTGAGGAAGTATTTATTTTTAATTTTTTTTGTATCCACATATGATATTGGTTTTATTTTATTTCAATTATAGGTTTAATAAATTTCCTAATATTTATATAGGTATGGGTGGAGATATCATTTAATTATTCATGTTTTTGAAGGAATAAGCCACGCCATGAAATTTGTTTACCCATTCAGTTAAGATTTCTGAAAAATAAAAAACTATTTAACCACAATTTATACATAATGATTTATCCATTTGGGTTTTTTTGTAGAATAAATATCCTTTTTCTAAAATAAAATCCATGTTTCTCAGAATTTTTATATTCAAGATATTTATACGGAAATTGGTAACCCTGATATGTGACTTCAAACACATTTGGATAATAAAATATTAATTTTAATCACTCAAAATCATAATATTTTATAAGAATATATTCTATAAGAATAATGTGATTCTAGAGAATGGTCCAGAAAAAATTTTTTATAGGGGGGAAATAGAAATAATATATCATTTCATTCAAACCTTATAATGATTAATATCATTTGAGAAATTAATTTAAAACTATAGGATGATTCTCACTCTAGTGTTGTTGAAGCCAATCCCCCATTATTGATTCCTATTTCCCCAATCCCCTTATAGACCCAAGGAAGGATACATGTTGTGGTTCCACGTTGTTAAATCAGAATTATTATTTTAGAAAATTCCATGGTCAATTGAAGTCTCCCACAACCGCTCATTGATTATGCTACCAGAGTAGGGAGAAATTATGGATTCAATTAAATGCCTCAACTGATACACTATTTCTATACTGATTTGCTTCATGGGTTCCTTTTTCCTATCCTATTAGGTCTCATTAAAATATGATATCATTTATACTATTAAAGAATATTTTAATGGTGGCCCCATCCCTAAAGATTTGACCACAACTTCCTTGATCGTTGTTCCTATTGTAAAAAATCATAGTTATCTTGGAAAATTGTGACCAATTATACAATAAAACCTCTCTTATAATATTTTGGAAACTATTCTCAAAAAATAAACTATATGGATCTGGGGTCCTTTATTTATTTTGAACTACGTGATATCCTAAAATAAAGGAATATATACGGATCCAATGGCTTGGATCAAGATATTATTTCAGTTTTTAAAATATGGTAATTTGGATACAACATTGTGATGAAAATTGATGTAAAAAAGTCTTATGACACTATAGAGTGGAGTCTTATTTTAAATTTTCATAGCAAAATAGTTCTCTAAATTGTCTTTTACCATGTGTTTAGATGTTTTACTTCCCCTTTTTATCTACATCTACAATGGGGAGGAGATTTGGACTTTTTAAATCATTCAGGGGACTATAAAAAGGTGATGACCTTTATCTAATCCCATTTATTCTTTCCCAACACATTCTTATAAGAACCTATAATTGAGGTATCTATGATCAGAATGTCCACCCCTTTAGAGGATTTTTTTTTTCAAAGTAATTTTGAACATATTATAAATATATGAAATTATTTTATTCATTAAATGTGGATGAAATTCCATATACATCTTTAACATATTCCTAAATACTTATAGGAGAAAAAATAATAAAAATCATTATATTTTATAAGATCAGTGTCCACATATATAAATCATGTTCTAATATCTGATCCAAAATCATTTAGGATATACATATAATCCCAATAAAGAACTTCAAAATGGAATATCTTGATTCCTAACAATCCAATTAAATAATTAAAATTCATTATTTTTATGTTTTTTTAGTAGAATGACTTGAATAATTTATAATTGGAAATGAATATTTATCTCTTTTGGTGGGATAATTACTTTAGTGAATAATGTATTGGCCTATATTCCGATTTATATTCTACCTGTTTTCAGGGATTGAATGGTAGAGATCAGGATTATTGATAAATCTATCAATAATTTTAAGTTTTATTCTCATATTTAATGTATATATCATTAGAGAAATTTACATATTCTAGGAAAACTATCCCACTAAGGGGGTATTAATCTATAAAGCATTAACAAATAATGAATTTCACATAGGCCAAACTTGTTTAGAAGGATCTCTCAGAACATTCTATTAGGGTAAAAATTATAATAAAAAAATAATGGAATTTTTGTGAGTAGAATAATGTGTTTACTTTAGTCTCACACATATATTGTAGTCTCCATATTAACATTATAATCGTTCCCAATAATTTCTAGTCGATCACTGGTTGAGGTAATATTTTATTTTGGTATAAAAACTGGCATGGCTTATATCTCTTTTTTTTGTTGTATTGTCCATAACATCAGCTTCAATAAAGCCATATCCAATCCTTATTTCATGGACACTATTGTCAATGAGAAATGTAAAAAATAGGAAGAAGGTTATAATGAGATGACACCCCAAATTATCTCATATCCTGTCAGTTCCCTCTAGTGTGGTTTAACTATTTAGAATTTTGTGATAATGTTTATGTAATATAACATTTTTTCTCAATGTTTAAGGTTATATGGTTTAGTCAAATCCCATTAAAGATGACCTTCATTCTTTTACATGTCTACAATATAATCCATACTTCTAACGATTAAGTCCAAAAAATGAGGGAATATTATTTCCATTCCTTTTTACTTCAACACCCCAGAGGGATGGCCCCATTACATTTGAAATATTATTTTTGGAATAATATATTTATATGATTCACTGAAACACATATTTTCCCACTTTTTTCCATCTGATGATTGTAGTGCACCAAATGAAATTAGGAAAAGTGACATAATCATGTATGAGTTATAGATTATTTGAAATTATTAGAATAGTGAAAAACATAATGATCTCACAGAATACCGTGAATATCTAAATTCAATAATGTTATATGAGATCCAATCACTTTAACTTAATTGAAAATAAACTATTATTACTTTCAATGTTATTTTAAATTTTCCTCAGGACATGTTTGAAGGAATATTTAGCTATAAGAATATGGGATAATTTGTCTCTTTGGAAATCTCCCATGGGTGGCCTTAAATTTAAAAAAAATGGATCCTTTATCCAACAATTAATGTGTGGATTTGGACATGTTCATGATGTAGGTAGATTGGTTTTCATTTCCTTTCCATATTTTTATGAATATGGGTCTTCAATTTAAGACGAGACGTATTTATGCTTACTGCCAATTCTATTTTTATTTTCCATAGCCTCACTCTATCTTATGTTAAATATTATTCCATTATAAAATATAATTCACTTCTGGGAACCTAATCGAGCCAATTTAGTATTTTATATTACAATAAGATTTAATGTAGTATGAATAATGTGGGAATTTATATTATTATTACTTGGAAGTAGGGTAATATTTTTGCAAATCCACCAAATTCAACTATAAATCTGGATATTAATGTCAACATTTTTTTATCATAAGTGCTATTACTATGGATTGTAAAATCATAATTCATGGGGCTTCCAATGGTCTTCATCACATTAGACTACTCGACATTTCTTTTCCTTTGATCTTATCTATCATTTTTTCATAACAAAAAATTAAATTGTTATACAATATAGTGTTATACCTTACTAAATTGACACACCACAATTGTATTCTCATTGGAATAACACATTTTGAAAGACAAATTAAAATATTTTTATCAATATATTTAAATATTATGTCTTGATATTTTTTATACATGAATTATTTATTTTTTTGAGTAATTATTTTTAGTAATATAACAAAATATTTCGAAAAATATAAAGAATAAAACACTTTTATTCACTAACCCACTTAATGGGTATTTGGATTATTTTTAAAACATGTTACATCATATGAACTTGAAAAAAATGATAAATATATCATTGAATGAATATTATTATGGAGAACAAAGTGAATGCTAATGGAGTACCACTATTTGACTGTATGAATTATTAGTTCATGATGTATATAATGAGATCACATTTATTTTCTATTGGGACTGATGTTTTCAATTATACCATTCATGGGATACATGTGAGTCATGTTATAGGGCTGTCTTTGATTGAAATTGAAAATAATCTACATGATGTTAATTTCAATGATGAAAATTAATTCATCGGAGCTCTATAAAACTCAATTAATAGAAATATGTTGACATCTAAAAGTTCTATGTTTATAATGGTAAATTATAAAAAAAATCAAGTGTGAAAAAAAATTTGAATAAGTATACGATTCAAGTGATACATTGTAATGTATTCCACCTCATAAAAATCAAATGGTATGCATTCTTGAAGGGTGGAATTTATTGAAACTATAATTAAATGATTCTCAAATTTTTTTGGTTACATAAAAGATAAATTTAAACATAGAAATGAAATCTAATTTCATTAATATAGAGAATAAATTAAGAGTAATGAAAAAACAACATTACAATAGTTGAAATTAGGATTTATACATAATAAATCATTTCACATCTCTCATGACATAGAAATTCAAGATAAAAAATTGATGTTTGATTAATGAAACAATTGACTTATTTTTTTTAAAAGTATTGTACATTATAGAATATTTACTAAGGAAGGATGATCGGATAAATAGATACTGTTTTAGTAAAACAATAGATAATGTTTCCATTAAGCTAAAATACTAAATCAGTCTATAACATAGGTGAGTGGATCTATTAGAAATATTATTTTCTAAAGGTGATGAATATGATGAAAGATTCATTTAAAAAAACATATAAATATGTAGATTAATATTATTTTAATAGGAAAATAGTTATGACAAATAAATTTAAAAATTGTATAATAAGATCAACCTAACAGCTATTTAGAACAAAAGGTTAATTGAGAAGGATTTGTTGAACCATTAGATAATTAATGAATTTAAAACAAATATAATAGAGTCTTGGGGAAGGAATAATAAAAAAATATTGACCAAAAAATATCTAAATTTACATGTAAGGAATTTATTATGGTTGAAAACGTGAATGCTCAAGAATCAAGTAATGATATATTTGATTTAAATGTTTTGAATAATTGTTATGTGAAAATGATTGATAATCATAATACATAGTTTGAAGTGAGGATGAAAATAGTGAAATCCAAAGAAGAAGAAGTTACATATTTTTAAAGGAGTCATGAGGATATATTAGAATAAGATGGTTATAAGAATAAGATATAAGTTAGAATGCTCTCTAATTGAGAGATAATAAAATTATTCTGAGTTTTCACAATGACTATTGAGAATATAATAAATTAGTATTGGCCCATGAATATAGATATGATTATCCATGTATCTAAATTCATTACATACAAATTAAAAGGATTTATTTAAAGTGATAAAGGAATTAAAAATATTAGAGGAATATTTAAATTACCATGTACCCATCTATAATTAAGGAAATACATATTGTATTGGAATATGTAGAGAGGAAGAAATTACAAAATCTTACTATTGTTGAAATTTCAACTTCACAGGTATGTTTGTTATATAATTTATTAGTTTATAAATATAGTCAACTATTTTAGAGGTGAAGCTTCAATAAGACAACAATATAATATAAGACGATATTGAACAAAATTTTAGGGAAATTCACTATATGGATATTTTTATAAGAATTTAATTATAATAGCATGACCAAAATCGTCATGTCTGAGTTGAAGTTCCACATTACCTCAGGAATTATTTTTTATAAACAAGTGGTTTCCAACTTGTTGTAAAGACATGAAAGGATATATTGAGATGTTATTCCCTAAATAACATTATCAATAAATTATTAACATAGAAAACCTATGAAAATTACATTAAAATAAAATAGATTAATATGATCTAATAATGTTATATTGTAAAAAGTGGAATAGAAGTTATACCAAAAGACCCATATGATGGTAGGTTAGATAATGTGTAAAAACTAGGTAAATAAAATAGCTATGCTTCACTTATTATATGAATTCCATATCAGAATCACCTCTGTCATCCACACTCTATATATTTCCCCCATAGATGTTGGGTGTTTACCCTTTGTTGGACCCCTAACCATGAAAGATGCACTTTCATCAAGATTCTTGTGAATGTATTGCGTATAAATATAGTAGAAAAAGAAAAAATCATCCTAAATGGAAAAAATAATAATATATATATGTGTATTGAATTAAAATATATGAAACAAGTTAAAATCAATAAAGTGTTTATTCATCATGTTATAAATTATATGAACCCCCATCTATAACAATTTCGGCACTGAATGAATGAGTATCATAAATATTTGTGTAATGAATTAAACATTGTGACATTGTACATATGTTAGGTAAAAAAACCTTCTAAACCCCCATATCCATATTATACCTTTATGGAACAATTTTATTTTAGCCTTTAATGGTTTTTTGGTTCCAATATATTGAACCAATTCATGACTTTTGGAAAATACCCAAAATCAAATGTTAACCCAATATCCTACTCTGGTGAAATAAACATCAATACATGTTGACCCAATATCACAAACACTTATCATCTATGATAGTGAAGTCACAACCTTCAAACCATAATGGTGACACACCCCCACTAGGGGGAGGGAACATGAAATACTAGATAAACAAGATACCATTAATTCCATCAAATCAAATCCATTCATTCATCAATAAAAAATAATTAACAATATAATAAGTATGTAATTTATATCATGGTCTCAGTGTCCACACATGCACCCACATACATATTACATCAATAAGTTTCCTTTCACGATACACCCAAACCCAAATGGACAACACATAAATAAAGTATATCTAGAGCTACACAAGTACCCACATTATAATGACATAAAATAAGGGTTTCATATATATTAGAACGCACATGCATATCATGATATATAATTTCATATAAAGGTCCCAATTGGTAAGGTCTTCATATAACAAGTGTTTTGATGCCAAATAGAAGGAATTTTCACCTAAGCCATTCCCACTAACTTATTAAGACTACAACCATCCATAATTCCTCACATTTAGACTCTATAATTTGTATCCAATAATAAATTCAAATTAAGGGTTAAGATTTCATTATTATAAAATAACGAGAACCATTATAAATAATGGATCTATAAATGATCAAGTGGGTTATGAAAATTCCCTACATCTACCCACCATCAATAAATAATTCTAGAATAATTTATTCGGTCAAACTAGAATATATATATCATTCCAAAATTTATTGGATCTATTATTCATCAAAACTGAATATGAAGATTCCTGATTAAATATATGTAACATAACACTATGGATCCAACTGATTAATCTTAAATTGAAATGCTAATGAGTGGGAATAGAAAATTACAATTGCACAAAAATAGAGATCATATGTACATTTTGAATGATTGATGGTGGAGGTGATAGATATAGATATAAAGATGTATATTATTTTAAAATTTCTAGAGAAACCTTATTGAATGAACCTAATTAGAAAACTATAATGATTTTGGGAAATTTCACCTAATATTTGTAGTCCTGTTGGATAAAACCAAGCTCCATACATATCCTTGAGAGTCCTCTATACCCATAAGCCATCCAGTTGTGATGTACAAGCTATCATGTGGCTCCAATAAGCTCTAACCAATCAAAATTTCCCACCGACCTTTTTAATTTTGATACCTAGTGTTGAATGCCTCTTTTACACAACAAAATCTAATCAAAAGAGTACTCATGTTATTAAAAAACTAAATTAAAACAAATCTTGAAATTTAATGATGTTAATATGTAATAATATAATGACTAATAGTTCTTAAGATTTGTATCCAGTTTTATTTCTCAAACCACTTGGGCCACTATGTATCGAATTATAACTCATTATCTCAATTTTACTCTTGGATTTTCCAAAGCTGTCATAGAACTAAAACTAGTGATACCTTTTTCCCCATAAACAATTTATCACTATGATTCACATTATATACCAGTCTCTCTAAGAATGACACATTTGGTTCTATATCAACATCCTTCATGTAACCCCATGGTATATTCCCAAAATATTTCTCTTTAAATTATTTTATTTCTTTGATAGATTGTATAACAAGAGAAAATGAGTTTAGACAACCCACATACCAACATTAAAATATTTTGAGTTTAATATATCCTTATCATCTTATTAGAGGGTATTCATAGTAATATAAAACATATGAAAAATATACGTTATTCACATTTATAAAATTAAGTCATTAGTTTTCTAATTAATATAATTTGAAAACAAAAATTATTAGAAAACAAAAGATATTTTTTTATAAATGTTATTTAGATTATAATTTATTTTTATATAAATAATGTAAAATAAAAAATAATTTATTTTAGTTAAACTTATATATATTTTACATCATCATATTTTTTAACCATTCATGAAATATTTTCCAATGATTTCGATAAGAATAAATTTAGTTTTAATGCAAAAATGATATTTTTTCTAAATTGATGTTTTTGTTTAATTTTGTGGATTTACATTAAAATTAACTTCTTCTATATATATATATTTAAATACTTAAAAATTATTTCATACTTCTAATCTTGAGTTTCAAATTTGTTAAATAGGCCCCTTTTATTATTGGTCAATATGAATAGTAACCATGGTAAAATTTGTCACCTCTATAAAGGGTAAATCATGTTAATCATGACTTAAATTAAGTGATTAGGACATACCTTTTCATACTAATTCTTATTGGATGATTTTAAATTTTACAATTATCACCATAGGATAAAAATAATTTCGCTTATTTGGCACATATCCATGATAATAATTTATATATTATTTATAACAAAGAATGTCATAAAATATTACTCTCTTAGTTTTAAATTTTTTTATGTTTATAAATAGAGGAATAAAGTATTAATGAATAGATAATAATATTAATTATGTGTATAATGAAATTATATTCATTATGGTAATTTATTTATAATTTTATGTTATTATATAATTACCTTATGTTATTACACAGTGCCATAATATTAATATTCAATTAAGGAAATATTTTAATGACTATTTTGGGAAATAAAGAATGTGATATAAATAGAGTCAGTTATAATGAAAGAAATTGTTTTTTAGGTAAATATGATATATTTCTAAAGTTTTAAATTATTAATTTATAATTAAAACTTTTTATTTTTTAATTTTATGTAAAATTAAATAAATATTACCAAAGTAGAGAATAATGATATTTTCTCATTATAATATCTTAATATTTTTTATAAAAATAATGAAAATAAATAATTTTGAAAATGAGGATATAATATGGTTCAAATTGTCATAAATTTTGAATTTATAGGCTAATTTGAATCTTATGCATACAAATTAGAACTATTTAATATTGAAAATTTTATTATCATTGTTAAAATTAAAATTAGTTAACTAATGGTTAATAAAAATGATTATGTTTAAAATGACACAAAACATTAACTAATTTTTATTTATTATGTTATTGGAACCCAATAATCCTTAATATTATAATAAATTTCATATTTTATGCATTTTTCTTTAGAAAAACATTAAAAAAAGTTATCGTTTTGAGATTTTCCAAAGTTCCCCTCACCTCAATTAAATAAGGGATCCTCATCCCCAACTTCATCATACAAAATTGAGGCTTTTATATAAAAAACTACCAATTTATCTTCTAAACATCTATATCCAATTTTTATATGTTTTTTCATCCGAAAATACCAAACCCAACTCTCTTTACAGGGGATGCAAAGGAGTTTTTTCATAGAATAGGTAATCTCTTTAACATAATACCATATTTTTTATTCTTCTTTACCTCATCTAAATATCTATAATTTTTAATAAAATAATGAGTTCATTATAAAAAATTTCCTGAAATGTTATTATCGTTATGAAAGCACCATTATACATCCAATTTTCTATAAAATGTATAGTGAGGGTATCACTCATGTGGATATAAGACTTACTATCACCATATGGTTTTCAAATTCCCTTTTCATCACCATATTTTATGGATGTTTTTTATTATAGGATTAATTTTAGGACATTATATTTATGACTTAATTATAATTTTTTAACTACAATATCATATATTCGTACTTACCATACAATCGGTTGAAAAATGATTAAATCACTTGTGCATATGTGTGGAGTACCACCTCTATGATGTGGTACAATATTTTCATTTATATTTGAAATTTAATGTAATTAGGATATGATTAACAATTAAATATTATATATATTAAAAGTTAATGTTTATTTTTAGTTTAATTATTACTTATTATACTTTTATTCCATCTTTCAAAAAATGAATACAATGTTCGTGCCTATGAACGACCTACTGTCTTAAGGAACTGTATAATTCATTTTTTCTTTATAATCCTTATATGGATGAATAAAATATATATATACATAAAGAAAATATAATTTATTTATTCCATGATTAATATTATGGAGATAATTTAACCATGATAAATGTTCAAAGACTGTAACTACTGAACTAATGTACTAATGATAAAGAAAATAATTAAAAATTTGAATTAGATATTTTAATATAGAATTATTTATAAAGGTGGTGTCTAAATGTTGTAACAGGATAATATATTATATTATATCTATGAAAATTATTATATTATGAAAATATAATAAATTTAAATTTTCTATATAAGAGTTCAGATTTTATTTGATGTCAGGGAAGCTCAATGTAAGAGATTTTAGTCTCACTTTTATTTCTTTGTCAAACATGAGATATTAACCACTTATTTCATTTTTGTAGAATATATAATTCCCCTAAATATATTTTAATAATATTATTATGAAAATTATTAGGATTTAATTAAATATATGTTTTAATTTCTTTAATAGTTATTTTTGTCTAAATCTTACTAATATGGTAAGGGTTTTATGTCATAGTTTAATTATTTATATGGATTGTTTATGATTTAGTTATGATGATGAAATATTACTATCTAGATCTTAGGATAATCATAAAATTTAATCTCCTATGGTTCATTCATTAATATTTTTTTTTATCATTTCATTATTTTTCTTATGAAATCATGTATTTGAAAATTTGTGATGGAAATCTGACTTCCTTTCTTTCTTCAGTCAAAGTTGTACTTCGATATCAATATTTTATAAAATAAATTTAAAAAGGTTTTTATTATTTTCTGAATTATTTTATACTTCGATTTATTTATATGATTTAATTTTTAAAATATGTTACTAATTTAATATTCTTATCATTTTTTGAAAGGCGTACATTTTTAATTTTATAAAAAAATGTAGAATCAAGGTTTTCTTATAACATACACAATCGAATACAATTTCTAGCCTTATTTATTAATCAATGAATTGAATCAAACATTAAAAATTTACATGGTTATTTTAAAGGAAAATGATAACCATAATATTTTAGTGAATTTTATATTTTAAAAGAGTGATGTTATAATAGAAATGTTATTTTCCTAAAGATTTTTAATGACTATTTAATTGTATTTACATTAATAAATGTTAAAAACCCTTGTATATAACTATTATTTACTAAGAATATAGTCTAGGGATACCATCCTCATTATTTCACCAATGTATTATTTCTTTAATTACAAGATGGTTATAAAACCTATTTACCTTCCATGGGTTATGCTATGATGAAATGAAGAAATATTAAACCCATTTATATTGCATGGGATTTTATATGATGAAATAGTTATGAAACCAATTTATATTCATGGGTTCTGGTATAATGAAATATTTATGACAATTTGGAACACATATGTAAGAATTTAATTAGTTAATATTTGGACTTATATCTCTCTCCAATTAATTTGCTAATTATTAATATAACATAATATAGAGATGAAAAAAATCATTAATTTTCCCTATCCGGTATTATATTTTTTACACTATGATATTATTGGGAGTGAAACATGAAAAATATGATGTTTTCTGGATTGAACCACATCAACTATTATAGTATTGTAAAATAACATTTACAAAAATAAATTATTTTTATTTACTCATGTGTAAGACACAATTCCTTTTCATATAAAAATGTTATGCACTCATGGATTATTTTCAATGATTCCCATATAATTAATGTCTTATAAACATCACTTTTTATTCCAAGACTCAAGATTATTATTTTTGATACAAAGGGCGTGGTTTATAAATTTTAATAACATGTTCTCATTGTTTTTTTATCATTTAATACTTATATGTTCCTTGGTATCTTGTTTTTAAAAATAATGAAATTCAGAGATGAACCTCTCATATGTTCCATTTCTATGTTTAGGAAGAAGTATTATATATATTTTGTGTCTATGAAGGTTGAAATATATACTGAAGTAAGGGGGATAAAATATCAATAAATTATAAAGTAGTTTTTTATGGTACTATTTTTCCAATTATATTATATATATACAGTTCATGAATGGATCATTATGTTATGTAAAAAAATATTAAACTATGTAGATTGAATAAATGTGTATGATAAGTTTCAATGCCTAAATTTTGTATACGACTAATGATTAGTTAACCATTAAAAACTAGGGTGAGAAAACATTACTAAAACCCTCGGTATATATCTATATAGATTATAAAATCCTAATATTATAGTCATGAACATTAATGAAATAGGTTAAACATAATGTTTCATTGAAGAGGGAGTCACAATTTAGACATCCTTTAAATTATTTTTCAATATTATAATTTTAACCATCATGACTATTTTTTATACACTATTTTTTTGATATATTCAATGGTTAAAAAATAATTCACTCATATTACTAATTACTGTGGTGGAAAATTATTTAAATCTCCCCCCTGATAAACTAAATTTTATGTGTACTAGAATGAAAAATATTTTTATTATTCTTAAATAAAAATTTAAAACAATGAATCATAATAAGATTAAAATTAATAAATTGAACTAATAATGTTATATTGAGTCCTCTATTATGAAATATAGTCCACATTATTTAATTTTGTCCACTGATCAACTTGTCACTGAGAAATGGATCAAAAATATTGAAATTATATTTTATGTTCTTTAATGTTTGGAAAATGAAAAAATAATTTTTGTTATTTATCATTTGGAGGGTGAAGCATAATATTAGTGAAATATTATGAAGAAACAATTAGTATAAGATGAAATTTAACATATAGAATGAGATTAATTTAGAGTCCTATTTTTCAATAACTACATTCATTGTATTCAATTTATTAATATAGTTTTCTAATTCCATGATATATCCTTTATGGATGAAGAATCTATTGGTACTTATGATTAAAATATTACAATAAATGTGAGGTATGCTTCTAGTATAATAATTAAAACTAATATTAATGTTGATTGATTCATTAGTGGAATAAAACCAAGTACTATTTGGTATTTATCCATAAGGGAAATTAGTAGGTATGAATAAATCATTCGATGTGCTCTTAATGTGAAAATAGAAAATGGAGTAGCCCATCAAACACATGTTTTTACTGGGAAATGTAAAATATAAATAAATGGAAATTATTAAAATAATAGATAAATTTATATATTATATCCTTGATTATCAATGTGTGGAATATAACATGGGTGAAATTGTCACAAGGGGATATTTAATTGTTTTATTTTTGGTAAAATGGTCAACATCAAATCGAATTCCATAGTATCGGGAACAAATTTTCTAAATAGGATAACAATGATGAATATATAGTGAATACACCACACACAACCCAATGTTTAAAATCATGTCTAATAGGAATTATGCTATACTATTCCCAAATCCAAAGGATAAAAATTATGATTCATTCCAAAATCCTCTTAATCCAAGGGAAAATTGAAATCTCATGTGATTACAATTTTTTTGATGATTACAATCACATCACTATGAAAAGAAAATTTTCCATACACTATATAATAGATAATGTCTTTTTTATTCTAAATCTTCCCAATCTTATATGAATTTAGGATTATATAGGGTTATCATAATACAAAAACCAAACTATATATATTTTTTAGTAATACAAACTCTTAGTTTTATGATAATTTCGTATGAAATATGTGATTATTTTCTAGTTGAAGATATTGGGAGTGTATTTCTTTCAAATCATGTAATTATTTATCTAGATGAATTTGATATGATTTTTGCCATGGATTGTATTTCATTTCCTAATTCCAATATTAATTACAAATGAATTAATAATAAATTTGATATTATGAATTGAGCTATGATCACTGATCAGTTTGATTAAATAAATGGAGTTCGGATAGAAATTACATACATCATAGTGGTCATTATTCCAATTTATATGGGGAAATTATCTCATATGGTTTGGGAGAAACTCATCATATAATACATGCTTACTGTGTGAGTGTTTATTAATGTCATTCAAGAAGAGATTCATGGTCTTCCAATGAATGATGGAGTTAATTTTTTAATATAAATAAAACTCGGTGCTACAACTATTTAAAATACTCTATATATAATGGCATTGATTGAGTTGAAATATTAGAATAATAAAAAATAGAATCAAGAAAAGGGATTTATTAAAACTCATGAGTCGACATAGCCTTCACATTTTTTGTTTATTAAGAACGATGATGCATTATTATAACTTTTTATTTATTATCTAGAAAATTTTATGATCACTCTCCTGAAAAAGAATCATCTACCCCATATTAATGGCATTATTTATCAAATATGTGGATATCAATAATTTTTCATGACTGAACTCCATTCTTGATATTATCAATTATCATTCAAGAAGGAATATATAATAATTACAATATTCTATACAAGGTATAAATAATATGAATTTATGTGATTTCATTTGGCCTTACTAATTAATCACTATATTCATGGATTGAACGAATAGATTATTCATAGATTAACTTGAACTCTTTATTATAGTCTTTATAAAAGTTATAAATATTTATTAAAAGAGAAAAAAAGGAAGTCATGATTATTTGTGAACTATGTTCAAGACCATAAGAAAGGGGAAATATTATGAAAAATAACCAAGTATAATTTTTGGGTTCACAAGTATTATCTATTGGGTAAAAAATGTCATATTTTTGTATATCACTAGACCAATCAAAGATAAGAGTAAATGAACATTCTCCCATACCAACCACTATGGCAGTGATCATTATTATTATTTGTTGGTATGGATATTATTAGATAATTTAATTTAATTAATCATGGATATAAAATACACTCACAATTTTAACCGAGAAGTTGTATAAGTCCATTTCAAAGGATGAATATGTGGAATATTTTAAGAAACTGTACAGAAAGTCAGAGTACAATACTATACATAAAATAACCTATAGTGAAGTAGGGATTAAAATATATGTTGATTTATCAATTAAGATATTGTGAAGTGTCCTATTTTATGATGTTATGGTCATATATAATTCCTCATGAGAATTGACGGTCCAAGAAAATGATTACCCAACTCATGAATTTGATTTATCAAAAAGATTTTTTAAACTAAAGATATTGATACATTAATTTTATGAATAATTGTGTAAAATATATACTTATAAAAAATATTAAAGTATATTTTCACCAAAAAGATGTTGGAAATGTTTCCAAGATTATGGTCAGAGATGACTAATTATTATAATTTCACATTACATTACCACCATTGGAAATAGAACAATGTTGCTGATTTATCGAGCCGATATGATCTTGCTATCATATCTATTATGAGGATAAAATATGATCCAATACTTCTATAAATTAAATTTATATATCATCAAAAATTTAAGGAATGGAATAAAACATATCTTTCTTAAATCAGTGTTCAACCATCTATCCATGCTACGATTAAATAGGAAAAGACTGAAGTTATAGATCTATAAATGATGGTGAGGAATGTTAATTATTTAAACCGTAATTATGATGGAATTATATGGTTTGGAAACTGAATATGTGTTCCTCTAGTAATATATTTACATAAGGATATGATTATAAAACAAATAGTTCATAATTACTAATTCATCATGGAAGTACGGAGAATTTTAGTGAATTGACTGTTAATTTCTAGTAGGATTTCACAATGAATTATATTGTAGAGTATGTTTCTCAATTCAGGGAATGATATATATTTATGGATTAGAGTAATAATTATAATTGTATTTTATTAGAGTTACCAATATACAAAATAGAAATAGGAGAAACGACATGTATATTTTCCTAGGATGATGAAAAACATTTAAAATGAATAATTGTATTTGGGTTGTAGTTGATCCACATATTATGTGAGAATAATTCATTTCCATTTGAGAATATTCATCAATTGATCAAATTAATTGTTTATACATTTGGAAAATGGAAATATATCATGTTTTACTACTATAAATAGTATTTGATATGGATTTGAGGATCACGTCATGTTTTGGGACGACTCCAATATGACTTGGATATAGAGTTGTGTTTCAGATACGTCTATCATCCTCAGAACATTGGTTAGTATAAGGGGACCATTAATACTCAATAATACATATTGAGATAATTATATTTGGATTTCATGGGTGTTTCGGATCATCACCTTAAATTGGTGAAATTTTCTCAGAATATTATCTTTCACTGAAACATTCAAATGTATATTCCTAAATCCCATTAGGTTATGATGTAAAGAACTCAAATTTTCGTAAATAAAATATGGGAAATAAAACTAGAGGCAACTTATCTAGATGAGGAAATGGAATTAAAGGATATATCCTTTTAGAAACACATAAAATGAGAAAAGAGTTCATATGAATGTTATGATGAAAATCATCAAAATGACCATGATTTTAAAGAAGGGGAAAAGATATTCCTACAAATATTTCATTAAAAGAGGGTGTATAGTTTTATAATGAAGGGTAATAAAATCCATATATATATAAACCCTTTTGAAAATATATATCATTTTAGGATGATATATTATCGATTGGTGATTCCACCAAATATCTCTACAATTCATGATATGGTCTATATATCTCATATGCTAATGTTAATACCTGATCCTTCACATGTATTGAACTCAAAGTTCATACAATTATAGAATGATCATTATTATAATGGATTATTGGTAAGGATTCTAGATCATATTAGTAAAGTTCTATGAAACAATACCACTAACCTGGTTAGTTTTTTTGTAAAAAAACAACCAATTTGAGGAAGCTACAAGGGAACTTGAGGATGTTATCATTATGAAGTATCCCAATATATTTTTACTAGAGTGGTGAACTGAAATGGTGGAATTCAATTTTATGGTTGTATAATGTAACATCCCATAATTTTTATGAAATATATTTATTTTAATAATTTTATTTATTCAATATATTTCCTTACATGTAAATGTGAGTTTAGAGGAACCATGTAACAATATTATAATATTATGTATATATGATCTCATATTCTTTTGATTGGTGGGTTTGAATATTATAAACTATGTAATGATGACTATATATTATATAAATTTATAAAATTATAACATTATTTTTCAAATGATTGTAATTAACAAAAAGAAATTATTTTTAAATTAAAGATATTTTTTATTTGAAATAATATTTTTATGTGAAAAATGTATTTTTATGTTAATAAATTAAAATTATCACTATTTTTGAATTATTTTAACAATATTTCTCTTTTACATACTTGATAAGATGTTATATATTACCAAACAATGTTTTCTATGAATAAGATACTTATAAATTCATTTTTTCTACTTAAAATTTAAATTGTATGAATCACAATGTTTGTAAATTTTTTCACTTAAATTAAAATTATTTTCATAAATTTATTTGTTCTGAAAAAGATAATATTAATTAAGTATATATATAATTAAGAGTTTCAATTTTGGTAAATATGACATTTTTTATCAATATGAATAATAGTTCTGGTAAAATTTATCAATTCTGAAAAGGGTAAAACATGTTAATATAAATTGAAAATAAAACATAACACAATAATTTTTATCCTAATTATTATTGAATTAAAGAAATTATACTCATATCACATTTGGATTGAAAATTTTTAGCATAATAGACAGTTTTCCATGAAAGTGATCTATAAATTATTTTAATCAAATAATTTTACCAAAGGCCACTCTGTAAGTTTTTAATATTTGTTTAGTGTTTAAACTGGGACAATGACTATTTATAAATTATTAGTAATATTAATTTGTTCTATAATGAAATTATATTCCTGATAAAAATTATTTCTAATTTTTAGTTATTATATAATTATATTACATTATTAAAAATATTGAATACAATATTTGTTAAATTAATGGTAAAATATAATTAATGATTTTGAAAATATTAAAAGAGATATAGTATGAGTATGATATTGTGACACACTAATTTTATAGGTGAATTTTACATATTTATGTTTTAAAAAAACCGAATTCTATCTTCATATTTAAATCATTAATGTCAAATTACATAAATAGTTTACAAATTTTTAATATTGATATGTTATCAAAATAATATTTTATAAATATATATAAAAAGAATAAAAATAATGAAATAAGATATTTGGGAACTTATATGATGGAAAAATTCATATAATTTATGTTTATGGGACAATATAAAATTTATATGTAAAAAGTATAACACATTAATATAAGAAAATGTTTTTCATTAGTAAAATTGTATAGGTTAATCGTGTGTTAATAAAAATTACATAGTTTAAAATTACAAAAAAAAATTAAACTTTTTTAAATTTTTTATTTAAAAATATATCCTATATTATAATCCAATTCATTTCTATTATATGGCTTTATTTTAAATAATTAATTTACTATAATATAACATTTTCTAAATTTCTATAACATCCCCTCACTTAAATTAAAAAGAAGAAACTCCTTCCCCGCCTCATGACACCTCATTGAGAATTCAATACTGGCCAAAATATAATGATTTATCTTATAAAATTATAAATCCTCTTTAAAATGGTTTTTAACATCCAAAAATATAAACCCTTTACCCCATTAGAGGAGATCTAATAGAGTTTTTTTAGAGAAGAGGTATTCACCTTACCAATTACATTCATTTGTAATTTTATTTACCCAATTTAAATATATTGAATAATTTTTTATATATTAAATAAATAAATATAAATATTATTAGAAATTATTATTATTATTAAAAAAACATTACAAACCACCAGTCCCATCAAATAAGAACTGAAAGTGACTCCCATGTGTATGTATGTTTAACTACCGCCGCATAACAATACCATTAATCTTCCATCCAAAAAATTTAGAAATGGGTATTATTATTATGGGTTTAATGTGTCTAAATTATATTGATTACATTATTAAATGTTTTTAATTGTAATATCCCATCAACCTACTTACAATCCATTTTGTTCAAAAATGATAATTCCAGTCACACATTATTGTAGAAAACCACCACCATGAAGTGGTGAGATTCATATTTTGATTCCATAGTAAATAGAATTTAATGTGGATAAAATTTATTTATAAATATGGTATATATATATGAATAATTGTTTAGTAAAATTTAGTTATTATTTATCCTTTTTTCATTTATTTTTAAAAAATTAAAAAAACATTCATGTGTACTGACAACCTATCATCTCCTTGAATGGTATAATACATTTTTCAATCTTTACATTAATGAATGATTATAAATTTTTATATAATAAATATATATTATATTTATATCCTAATAAATATTTTAGAGATTATATAATCATGTTAAATTTACATGTATTATAACTAATGTACTAGAATAATAATGATAAAAGAATGAGTTAACACCTAGAAATGATGAGTACAACAATAATTTTTTTTATAAAAGTGGGAATTTAATGGGTATAAGTGGATCATATATGATATTTTATGTATGAAAATGAATTTGGAATATAATTATAATAAATTTATTTTAACTATACAATACATTAGAGTGTTTTAAATGTAATTTGAACTCTAAACAGAGGATTTTAGTCATCCATTTATTTCAATGATATAAATCCCATATTCACCACATAGTTATTTAATGTGATGTGTTAACTTCCCATGAGTATATATAAATGATATATATTATAAAAATTATGTGGACCAGCATATCCATAAAATCTTATTCATTCCATTGGTCTTTTAATCCCAAATATACCAATTTGGAAAGGTTTTTATCACAATATCATTGTTAGTCGATATTATTTTTGATTAATTTATGATGATGAAATCATAATATCTACCACTCAAGATACTCTATAATTTCATTCACATCAAGTAATTTCTTGAAAATAACTGGTTCCCTTTCATTTTCCTCATCATATATACTCATGAATCTAAAAATATGTTTTATGAAAAATCATCTTCAATTCTATATTCTTTAATATATTTGTTTTTCTTATATATCCATAATTTAAAAAATTATATAAAATAAACTTTTTACTATTATACTATGAATTTATTATGTCCTTTTTACAAATGTTTTACTGTTTAAAAAATGTTTGAAAAGTAATATTCTTTTCATTCTATAAATGAAGTATTTGTAGATTTTTAATATAAAAATGTTAAATTGATAATATATTTTATCTTATACAGAATAAAAATAATTTCCCACAAACATAAAAACTGAATTAATTTTAGATTCCATTACAAGATTACATGGTTATTTTCAAAGAATATTTTTTCAATAATATTTTTATGTTTTTATATTTTAATTAATAGATTTCAAAATGGGACATTTCGTTTCATCAAGAATTTTGTAAAGATCATTTAATGGTATTTATATCAATAAATACAACAACACATTTTTTAAATTCTTATTTACAAGTAATATGATATAGAAACAAAATCCATATTCACTCTCTCGATGGATTTTATTTTTAAAAAAATATATTAATGATATCCATTTAGTTTCCATGAGTTATTCTACGATGAAATTATTATATATGAAACCCATTTATTGTAAATGGGTTATACTATAAAAAAACATTTATGAAACCAATTTCATTTCCTGGGTTCTCATATGATGAATTCTTGATGATTGGTTTTTATACATATGTATTATAATCAATATATAATGCGTGGGAACTATATCTCCAATCAACTAATTTGGTATATATTGATATATCATGATATAAAAAGGATTAGAATGGGGAGTGAACATAGTTAAATAATAGAATTTGTACATTATTTTAGTCTTATGAGAGAACCATGGCTACGATGATTGTTTGGTGAGTGAACCCTTTCCAATATGATAGTGTTATAAAAGATTCTTGATTACTATGGAAATGATATTTTATTTTTATGTGTATGAAGAAATTTTATGTATTATGATAGGGTTATTTTCTAATGTATTTTATTATTTGACTACATTACGATTTATGTTTTATAAACAACCAAGAATAATTATATGTCCCAAAATAATGATCAATGATCTGCAGGGTATAGTTTTCAAATGTTAGGATCATGTTCCAAAAACCTTTTTCTCTTATTATCCTTACATTATCAATGAAATATATATTTCATATCATTACTATAAATAAGAACTCATCCATTTACAAGCTTCCTTTCCCAGGTCATGAGGAATGGTTTTTTTATTGTATGACTAAGAAGGGTCAATTCATTAAAAATATATGTGCTATACAATATAGAAATATTATGATCTAGTTTTTTTGATTGCATGTTTCCAATGAAAATATGAAAATAACATTATTTCACGAGTCATTATGTTATGTATATAATATTAATCCATTTAGATGTAATATCTAAGTATGAAAATACTTGGACTCTATTCTCGTATTCAATCACACATGCATGCTCGTCATATTTCAAAAAAATTAAGAGACATGGAAAACGTTGTGCCTACAAAATTAATACATATAGAGATATTGGTAGAAATAATAATAAATAATTCATTTTTAGACATTTATTGGTTCGAACAACCACAATAACAAAATTCATTACATTCATAGTTATTGATTCCTAATATGAGATGAATCCTTCAAGAACACCTACTCACCCAATGAATACTTCAAGTTACATCACCTCATGTTAGCTTAGGAATAATATTTTATATGATACAAAAAATGGAAGTTTATAACAATCTTCATGAATATACAGGTTTCCTTTACCAAAAATAACACTACAATAGCAGACACACCAATATAATTCCAACATAGTGGTGAACGATGTGGATTGACATAAAGAGACAGAAATTGTTTTATATAAATCATACAAAAAAACTATAATTGTAGAAAAATTTCAATAAGACCAAATTATCAACCCATGATAAAATAAAATCTAAAATATTTTCCCTAAAAATATCCTATAAAATATATGTTTCCCCTTCTAACAATTTGTAATTCTTTGAATGGTACATCTTACCCACTTTCAACAATGATATCATCACCTCTTATAATACTTTCCAAATTATTATGTAAAATTTGATTCTATATCCAAAATAATTCTATAAGAATCAAATTTTAGTTCTAAAACCTTTTGAAAATATTTTCTTTCCTACTCATCAACATAATGGATCTCTTGAACCAGAAATAAATGTGCCACCATTTTCAGCTAATCAACTACCACACATACATCTTCTTCACCTATTAGGCTTATAGGTAACCCCTCATATATGTCTATCGTCAATTCATATCACATCTACAGAATACAAATATGGTGCTAAAGTGTTTAACCATGGTTGTTGATGTTGAACCCTAACCTTTTCAAATATAAGACAACAAGAGATGAAAAAATAAAGTCCCTTTTTATACCCATCTATAAGAAATATAATCTGATATCATGATAAATCATAGTCAACCCTAGGGTAAATTACCAATATGAATCATGATATTTCTTTATCTGATCATCCTTTATGGAAAAAGAAACCCAAAATCTATAATGAATGTATTTCACATCGTCCCCATCTAAAAACCTTCATGGAAAGGGCTCGTTTCCTACCAACTGTTCTTGTGTCATAAAATATTCTCGACTAGAGTAATGTATATTTTTCAACTATATTAATAATTTATATATTAAAAATAATTGTGAAAAATACATCAATACTTTATCATAACATTCACCAACCGAATAAATCACTTTCAAACTCATCAATCACCATTATTTCTCCAATGGCCACATTCGATTCTCCTCCATCATTGTTCTATGATAATCTACAATGTTATTCCCTTAATGGGAAGAATAAATCATTTATATATCAAATTTCAAATTATAATAAACCAATTCCTTGTTAATACAAAAAATCCATTACTCCCTACATTTTATTGAAATAGTATTTAAAAAAATTCCTCAATATCATTTGTTACACTCATCACCTAGTTTTAAAGAAACATAATATAATAACAACATATTATTTAATCAATAAATTCAAAACAAATACATTAAATTTTTTGTTTCCAATATTAATAACCACAATTTAAAATTTTTTACAATGGTTTTAGGATAAGAATGTTTATTTTTCCGTAAAATCGTTATATGTGTTGAAAATACATTTCCCGGTAAAAATTGTTTTTTTACATTTTCTGATAAAATTATATAATTAATTTCTACAAATATTATAAAATTAATATCAAAAAATAAATAAATTATTTAAATCGTTGTGTCATTATTAAGTTTCAATTAATTTTTTATAATTTTTTGAAATGATATTATTTTGATGAAAAGTGAAAATATTGATTTTTTGTGAAAATTGCCTTGTTCATTTTATGTATATAAAAAGATAAATATTTTTCATAATTGTTATAAAATTATAATTACTTCATTGATATTATTTATAATCCAAGTTATTTCATTTGAAATAATTTTATGTTCAATTTTAATATAAAATCATTTTTGTAATTTTTTAAAAAATAATTTATAAAAGAAACTTTTCATCTCGTTTGTGAGTTTTATTCTAAATTAAATTCTTCCAAAGATGTTAATTGAATTTGATAAAATGTGCTAAATTTTATGAATATATAAAATTAATAATATTTAATAAGTTAAACAATATTTATTAAAAATTGATAGTAAGGGAAAAAAATCAAATATCATGGTTAATGTTAAAAATGATTTATCTGGGGTTTAACCCATATATAAGTCAATGTTATCTAATAAAAATATAAAAAATCCTATAGAATAAAAATATTACTACATTACCCAATACATAATTTAAATTTGTGGTAATTTAGAATAATTGTTATTGGGAATCACATTATCATTTTTGGTTCATTTGTGAAATTTCTATATAGTTTCCTTGTTGGTTCCTACCCCCATTTATAAAAGTATTTTACCTATCCAATCCTCATCAGTCATACAAAATATTTTTTCATCGATGATCCCTAACCAATAAATTAAATAATTACATCCCATATAATGGAAGACATATTGTGATTAGGAAACAATCCCCTCCTATGAATTCATTTTGTGATAACCTTTGATGTTTGACCGAAGAAAGGTAATTGTTCTTAATTAAATGTTTATATATTTTTTATTTTCCACAACCTTAAAATAGTATAAAAAATAGGATAATATAAAACAAAAAATATCTCACATATAATTATATATTATTATTCTATTTTAATAACCTATATTCATCTCCTCTTCCATAAAGCGGGTAATTAATATATCGATCATATGTATGGACGACTACCACCTTGGTAACTGATTTAACTCATTTTATATCACCTCATCCCATGATTAGATATAATGAATGATTTAATATATTTAAATAGTATATATGAAATAATTATATTTCTATAATTATAATATCATATTTACATTATTTCCTTCCAATATGTTGGAAAAATACAGTGTCACTGGTGCATATGTGTGGACTACCTTCATTAAAATGTGATGTCAAGGGATTCTCATTTTATATTGACACAGATGGTAAGAAGGATATATTTATTGAATATATATTTTATATTTTAAAAAAATATGATTATTTAATGGGGTTTTATTATTAACCATTCATTCATTCAAACCATCGATAAAAAGGAAATAGGATTGATGCATACATAAGACATACGTTCTCGATGAATAATGTCATTAATTGTTTGTATCTAACATTAATCGATTAATTTAAATTAATGTAGAATAAAAAAAATATATTAATTTAGATTTTTGAAATTAAGGTGGTGATTTATCCTAGATCTATGTAAAATTACTAAAACATCCAATGAAAAACATACATTTGAAACGAAACAGATATTTCCCAAAATGTGATATTAAAAGGGAGTTTTAATGAATAGTTAACAAAATGTCATAATTAAGTCATATATGGTATGATATATATATGAATGGTTACATAATATATATTTTCATAATATACCAATATTTTTCTCACATGAGGTTATAACATATTCGGACAAATTGAAGACATAAGATATGAAATTTTCATCTTATATTTAATTTCATGGGACACATACCTTATACCAATCATCTTTATATTGTGTGGTGTATATAATTAAAATAAATGTATTTTAAAATAATTATCAATATAATTATAATATATATATATAGGTTTATTTCTTCCATTTTTCCTATGAGTTAAATTTCACTAACATGGTGAGGGTTTTATATTGCAATCCCATTATTTATCGCGGTTGTTTAGGATAATGTTTCTGATGACAAAATTATTTTATCTATATCTCAAGAATCTAAATAATTTTATTATATTATGATTATTTATTTAAATTACATGTCTCCTTTGACATTAATAATGTTATGTACGTGGAGTAAAAAATTATTATTTTTAATGAAAAATCAACTTTATTTCACTCTTCAATTGAAATTTATTTTTTCTTCAATATCTATGTTTTTTATAATAAAAATTATAGATTGTTTTTTACTTCTCCAATGATTATATAATGTTAATTTTAACTATAATATAATATTTAATTTTTTTAAAAAATAAATAATATTGTAGTTTTATAAATGAATATTTTTTTAAATTTTTAACATTGTCCAAAAGGAATGGTTTGTTATAATTTGTACAAAAAGTAAATTATTTTCAACATTCATGAACACTCAATGATTTATATATTACATTAAATGTTTCCATTGGTACTTTCAAATAGATTTATTTGGACAATATCTTATTAATTTTTATTTTTAAAAATTTATTTTCATATTGAAAAGGTTATTTTGTCCCATAATGTTTTAATTTTCAATTCATGGAGTTTCTATTCAAAAATGACGAGAAACATGGATGATGATTATTCATTATAAGTGATATGATACAACGATACAATAATTATTCATTCTTGATATATTTTATTATTATTATAAACAAATTTATGAAATATTTTTCATTTCCATGGGTTATACTAGGTTTACTTGATGAATTTTTTTGAAACCCATTTCATTTCAATAGGATCTTCCATGACAAAATTTTTATGAAAGATTTTTATCTAGAAGTTAGGATATTATGGTTTTTTATAATCATAAGTGATAAAAATATAATATCGTTGTTATATAGTTGGCGGTACCTTCATCTCACACTAATTCATTAGGTAATTATGATATCTAATTAGATAAATCGGACTAGAATGGGGATTGAACCCACTCTTTATGGGACTCTGTCCAATATGATGGACTAGGGAATAATCCTAAAAACTATGATGGTTTTATGAAGGAATACATTCAACTATGATATTCATTCCAATAATAATTTTCTAAAAATTAAATTACTTTATTTGATTATGTGTTTGAAATAAATATACTTCTTATGCCATTGCTATACTCTCATAGCTGATGATAATTATGCCTTTTTGAATCATGTATTTTGAATGTCTCTGATTTATTCCATGACTTGAGATTTTTATCTATGTTATGAAAGTTATGTTTTTCAAATTTTATTTTAAAGTACATATACCATAATGATCATGTAATGAATATTTTATCATTAACATCTCCCATGATTACCATTACTGGTAATGTGAGATCAATCCTTCTAATTTTTCCTTTCACTGGTTATGAAAAAATGTATTTTATATGATATGTTTTTGAATGGTTGTAGTTATGGAGAACATAGTGGGAGATGATATTGTTCAATTATGAACATGTTTCCTATGTATCCATTTTTACAAACACACTAAACCATTAAGTACTTATTCATATTTTTTTATAACAAATTGAATATTCTTATTTTAATTTGAAATATCGATGTACGTAACACAAATGTTGGTATAGTAGGATTAAGACGGACGAAAGGAATATGGTCAATGAGAAAATTCACATCAGATAAATGGGAGATGTATGGATCCCCACCTAAGGGAATCCTGATCAAATGAAATACAATAGTGATTGCAGAAAGAGTCTTACGTAAGAGGTTTATCCACAAATAAAATTCACTAGTATGTATTAATTATAACCAAATGGTAATAATTCCAGACCACTATAGTCAGTATCATATGATCATTTTAGTTAAACATCATAACCATTTTGATAAATCCTTACTAATAATTCTAGGGATAATTATAAGGATCAAGTCAATGTATAGGAAAGTGTCATGGAAATTTGATCAAAAATAGAGTGAGTGATTTCAAAAAACTTACATCCTAGTAGGGATACTATAATTGAATGTGGATCTGGAATAGTTTACCGTTGGGTAATAACTATAAAAAGAGTGCATTGGGATTTGAATCGGTCATCACCTAGTTCATGACAACAGGCATTGCTATAAACCTAGTTTGAAACTCACATGGGATATTGATGGAAAATTTACAGACACAATAAAATCCATTATGAAGGACATGACGTGTTTATGACCATGAATAACATAGGCTAAACCTATGGAACCATATATTTAAAACAAGTTTTCTTGATTTATATAATATATAATAAATTTTTAAATATTCTGAGTATTCCTACTATGTTCAATGTTTCTTAAAATACAATTTTTGTTTAATTCATTGGCTAAAACCTGAAGAAACCATGTAAATGCTGAATGTGATGAAAATGGGTTGACTAAACTCATAGGATGAAAAATGTTAAGTGAGATGGAATTTAAAATCTCATTGCTAGTCTCAATTGACATTCTCGAGCTATTAATCATACTAAACATCCAAATTAGTAATAGAGTTAATAACAATCATTTTATCAATTATGATGAAAAACCCACCTTCATATAGAGGTTTCACTGATCCACTAGTTTTCCAACAATTGATTAGAACCATTGAAAATATATTTTAAGTTTTCCACTATTTAGAGGTTGAGGAAAAGTTTTTGATGGGTGTACCATTTTAGGAGAACTAGACCAATGTAAGAAAATTATTAATAATAATATATATTAAGAAAAAACATACTTTTTTTAGTGGAATGAGTTTAATGATTTTTTTTATAAATATGTATGCCCCTCATATTCTTCACATGGAAATAAATAATGAATTCCATCATCTAAATAAAAATAATGATGAATACATTGGTATAAAGAAGGAAAATTATTAAACCCTTTCAAGTAATTATTCTGGTATTATCATCCAACAAGAATGAATGGTGGATTGATTATTTAGTGGAATTGAACTGTTTCTCTGAAGGGAGTTACCAATAAGGGTCATAAATTTTTAGGATAAATATATTTTTATGTGATATAAATTTTGAAATAGTGAATGGTGTTACCAATCAATTTCATGGTTTTGATAAGAATAGAATGATTGAATTCTAGGGAATCTCTAATAACCATGGAGAAAAGAAGAAAATATTTCCATCATTATTAATGTGTGGATGGAAACATGGAAAATTTTCATTAGGGGACTAGTAAATGTATTATATGATGAAATGGAGGTAATCCGAAAATCAAATTTAAATATGATGGGGTGATGTTATATAATTATGGGAATAGAGAGAAAGATCCACATAATTCAACACTGAAAATATAATGTTTGAAATGTATGGGATATTGGAATTATGCTAACTCGTTCCCAGTACTTATGGTTAATGATGATGATCAATGTAAGTAAAATATTTTTCTGAGAGAAAAAGTTAAATATCATTCCATTATTATTTCTAATGTGGGGTTCATTAATGATGCGGTGAATGATACAATTACCATCAACTGTATAACTATTATTTCTTATTTGACATCAGATCAATAAATTATTTTATATCTGATGAATATTCTAAGGGTATCAAAATGAAACCCCAATGATTAATTTTTGAATTATCAGTGAATACCCATAATTTCATTATCATCACGTCCCATGTATTTTATTCTTCTAAGGGTGATTTTTGTGGGAATGTGATATCTAATAATACATTTATTCTTATAATTTTTGGACTATGATATTGACTTTTGAATAGAATGGATTTCTCAACATAAATTTGAAATTAATTACTGAGTAAGATAGGACATGTTAATACATTAAGATATTATATGATCATTTATTAGTGTGATGATAAATTAGAAATTACGATGGAAATCATATACATTATAAGGTACTTGATTCCATTTTTAAAGAGGTGATTATCATATATAGTTGCAGTGAAAATTAACATCGGAGATATGAATATTATATGAGAGTTTATTTATGAATATATATATGATTTTCCTATTAATCCACTAAATCCTGATGATGATCCATCAATATAACTCATACATGGTGTTATTCCTATTACAACAATCCCTATATCAGGCCTCGAATGAGTAATAAGAATTAAAGTATAAACTCTAGAATAATATTGTAAATAGATTTATCGGACCAAGTGTGTCACCATGTGGTTCACCGGTTATTTTTTAAGAATAATGTTAGATCTATGTGACTACAAATATATTACCAGGAACTGAACATAATAAAACATAAGAATCATCCTCTGTCTATAATGATGACTAGATTGATATACTCTATAAAGCTCAATACACTCTATGATTGATCTTTTATATATATATATATATATAATCAGTTGTGGGTACTGATAGAGGATATACCAAAATTAATATTTGGTAAATTATATGGAATCTAAGAATATATAGTTATTATATTTGGTCTTACTATTCCCCTCCTATCTTCATTCATTTAATAAACAGTGTCTTTAGATTTTACCATGGTCAATATATTGTATTGATTATAATATTTTTTTTATATTTTTATATCAAAGAAGAGCATGAAAATCACATATGAATTGTAATAATGTACATATTGAAGGAGAAACTATAATAAAAATTTATGAAGTGTGGATCTTTTCAATAAATGTTTTCATTTTTTGGTAATAAATTCTCAAGAAAGTTTATATCAGTCGATACATCAAATAAGAATGTTTTTGAAAATTAAAATAGACTAACCACTAGGAATAATATTTTTTTTTCATTCTTTGGATTTTTAATATTGATAATTTTTGGAGAATTTCCCCTAATTTTCTAATCTAGTAACCAACTCAACATAGAAGGGATCCATGTTCATTCGGTCAAATGAATGTGATGGAAATTTTATGGAACTAAAGAGAAGTATGATTAGGGAACTTTTAATTACATTAACCTATACTAAAATATGTTTTCTAATATAACATGATTCAATAAATAAGGTATATAGATGATTTTTTATAAGTAACTGTATGATTATAGACTTTTCCTCATGATAATTAATGGTTTATGGGAACAGTTCCCCATCTAAGGATATTGATTTGGATATCGTAATTTTTTTACTAATGATATATATGAATTATTTTTACATAGAAATTTTATATAAATATATATATATATATATACCGATCATAAATGTTTACAGAAAATATTAACTCATAGGTAATTGAATATGTTCTAGAGAAGATGGTGGGAACAAATTAGTGATAATGACTTCTCAATAGATTACCACCCTAAGAAAGCAAATAAAGTGTATAATTATTTGTATCCAAATGATCCTTCTATATTTCATATGATGTGGATTAAAATATATATATATAAATTAGATTATAAAATGATGGATATAAAAATCATTAATGAAGCGGAGACAACCATTCTCTCAAATATGAGTTATAAACTATCTATCCATAAGAAGATTAAATATTCCTAAAATGTTGATATAGTGTTTGAGAAGAAGGGTATATTAATAATTATTTTTAACCTTCATTACATTTTAATGATAAGGATCATGAACAATGTATATGTTCCATCCATAATAAATATGATGAAGTTGTTGTTATAGTATAATCATAGTTCTTCATCTTTTATTAATCTGGGAAGTACAATTATGTATTTATATTTGAATGGGTATTTACTTCTAGACTAAATAATGTGAGAAATTGAAGAGTTTGAATCTTAGAACCTGATATTTGAAAATGATAAGGATAATAGAAAAATTACTAAGGGTTATTTGTAACAATTAATCACACATGAATGGAAATGGTAGTGTATTGCATTTTATTTCTTCAGTGTCCTAAAAATATCAATAAGGTATAATTTTATATGGATTGTAGTCTATAAGAATTAAAATTCTCCACAATTCATTGATATTAGTGAATATTTATTTCTATATGATATTTCAATGATATAAATTATGGATGTTGAAAGTATTCTTCTATTACAGCATTCTATTGTATTTGACCAGGATACGAGGTTTACCTCAACAATCTGCTGAAGAATCGAACTACATCTTAATATAGAGGTATGTTTTATCATGGTGTACCATCCTTAAAAATATAGTCAGTCTGAGGGAACAATTCAAAATCAATACTATATCATATAGTAATATTTTATTTATTTTAATGTTAGTTGGTATTAACACCTTCATCTAGTTGAGTTTTCATAAAATGATAGATTTCACATAACAATTTAGATGTATATATATGAAGGCCTCAAAAAAATAAAACTATATCTCCAACACACCATGATGAGGATAGAGAAATAAATATATTTGACCAAATGTTGTATTTCAAAATTCTATAGTATTTTAGAGTAATTTTGTAATTCATCAGTAAAGTACAAAGTTAACAGAAAAGTTAAGCTGGAAATTGTTATCTTCTTTTAGAATCTTTAGTTGGTTAGAATGGATTTCTATCATTTCCTCCATGTAATACAGTTATTATTTTTATATAGAAGGTAATTTTGAGGCTTATTTATATTTTATCATTCTAGATCCATTATTTAGTAAGGATGTAAGAATATTTAATGGCACTTCCAATTAAAATATTTCAATACCATGATGTATTCCATCAATATCTCTTGTAGATTTACTTACCTCACCCATCTCATATACTGAACTCAAAGATCATACCATTGGAGAATGATCTTTCGTATATGGAAAAATTATTGGATATTCGGGATCATAGTGATAATGTGATATGAAACAAGGCCACACACCTGGTGAATGTTTTGTGGATAAACCACAATTTGATGATGTTAAATGGGAACAGGAGGATATGATGACATAGAATTATGCATAGTTATTTTATTATAGGGTTACTATTTCATTGGATATATTCATTTTGTGTGGGGTATAATGTATCACCCCGTATCTTTTTTATATTTTTTTCGAGTAAATGAAATTATTTTTATAACATGTGTTTCACGAAACATTGAGTTTTAATAAACATTAAAAAAATAATATTATTATCATCTGAACATAATTATAATAACAAAACCATTATATTTATCATATTAATTTTAACAACCAAAATTTAAAAATATTTCTATCGGTATTAGATAATTAAAATATAATTTCTATTAAAATCTTTATAAGTTTTAAATATATATTTTTTCTAAAGAAATGTATTAATTTAATTTTTTTAGAAAGTAATATCATTAATTTATACATATTTTAAAAAACATTATATGATAAAATTAACTTATTTTTTAAAATAAAGATTTCATAATTATATTATAATTAAAATTTTAAAATTTTATTAACATAATAATTTTTTGATATTTTATGTAAAATATTGATTTTTTGATGAAAATTACATTTTATTTTAAAGTATCTAAAAATTATATTATATTTTATATTCCTTATAAATTTAAAATTAGTTCAATTATATTATAAATAATCCAATTTGTCCCAATAGAATAAATTTTATCTTTTATTTTGAAATTATAATTTTTGATAATTATGAAAATAATTTCTTTGGAAAACTGATTTTCCATCATGACTATGAGTTTTAACTTTAAATAAATTTGGATACATCTATGAGTTGAATTTGAAAAATATTATTCCATATTATTAATAATTATTATTTATAATAAATTATATGGCAAACATATTTTTCATTCATAATGAATAGTAAAATAGTAAAAAAATAATAATTACCGCAATTAAGGTTAAATCGGTTTTCTGTGAGGTCAAACCAAAAGAAAATGGTATGTTTCCTAATAAAACATCAATAAATAAGATTATATTTATATATTTTTACACAATTCTCTACAAAATTATATAAAATTATCATTTGGAAGCATTTATCTCAGTAATTAATTTATTATTTTATATTATTGAAGTAATATTCAATATTTCTATGTGGGATCCCCTTCCCAATTATATATAGAAATCCCCCCACCAATTATATTAAAAATTACAAAGACATTTGGTTAAAAAACAACTTCTCAAATACATTCATTACGTCTATTCCCATGTCTCGGAGTACTTAGTTTTCATTCGGAACCCTCATAGTATTTTTTATGAAAAACCAGGTGAGGTTTTCTAAAAAAGAGGTATCATAATCAATAGAACATTATTATTTAATTTCATCATCTACGTACATAAAATACTATTAAACAATTTTGAGAGGTTTTAAGAAAAATAGGTATCATACTTATTAGACCATTCATATTTAATTTCATCATCCAACTACATTAATTATTATTAAATTATGATGGTATAAAAGCATTAGAAACTCACCTATATTAATATGTTAACATGTTAGTTTTTTAGCATATAGCTATATTCTCTTCCATAAAATAGGATATTAAACAATGAATCATGTGTAAGGTGAATATCACCTCACAAACCTATTTAATTCATTTTCCATCACCTATTCACATATATTGTTATAATATTGGATTTAACATGTTTATATTATAAATTGATAAAAAAAATTATCATTTTTAATTATAATATCATATCTATCTTCTTATATACCAATCCGTTTGAAAACAATATGGTCACTTATATAAATGTGAGGACTACCACCTCCATGAACTAATGTGATAAATTTATGAATTTTTTATGCATGGAAAAATATATATTTTAAGAATATATAAGACATATAATAAATTAAAATTATTATTTTAAGGTTAAATATTATATTGTTTTCATTCATTCGATCTTTCAATGAAATGGAAACAATTATCATGTCTTCGTATGGCATATTGTCTCAATGAACAGTGTAATTCATTTTATATCTCTATATTTTATGGATTAATCAAAAAATATTTGTAATGAATATAAATCATATTTATATCAATGTTAAATTTAATTATATAATTGTACCATGATCAATGTAAATGTGCTGAAAATACCAAAACTAAAATATAGATGAAAAAATAGTTATTACCTGAAACATTATTTTAACAAGAATTGTTTATAAGTGGGTAATAAATTGTCATAAGTATGTCATATATAGTATGAAATATATAATTAATATAATTTTATATACTTTTAATTTATATATATTTATTATACATGATGTTTTAACACGTACTAAGGAAGTGAAGACATAAGGTAATTTTATTATAAATTTTATTTCAGTGGGAAACTTACATTATGTTCAACTTGTTTCTTTTGTATCTTGTATATACAACAAATAAATGTATTTAATTATCCTTATCAATATAATTAATGGATATATATATCATCAAATATATTTTATGGTGATTATTATAGAAAAAACACCAATGTGGTGAGGGTTTCATATCAGAAACCCATTTTTTATTGATTTTTTTCTGATATGTTTCCAATGATGAAATTATTTTATCCAAATATAAAAAAATAATTAATTTTATTCCCTAATGGTTATATATATACAAAAAATATTTTACTATAATTTTCCTCTCTGTATGTACTCATGAGTGTAAAGTTTTTTAAATTAATCCTACATTATTTGTCTTTTCGGTAGAAAATTATTTTTATTTATATCCAATAAATTATATAAATGATTTATATAATGTTTTAAAATTATCTATTAATATTTTAAAATCAAATTTCCATTTATTTTCATTTAGAATATTTTTTAACGGGAATATTATTTTCATTTTTTGAATTATTTACTTGTTAACGTTTTCCCAAAGTGTGAATCGAATGTTTTCTTTTATTATAGATGCTATAATGTAGACTGTACACATTATTGAACACTCAATGTATTATTTATAACATTATATATATCCAATGTTATTTTCAAAGAAAATTATTTTCACAATATTTCGGTAATATGTATTTTTAACAATAACATTTTCATTATAATATGGTTACATTCCTAAAGAACAATTTAACTATATCTTAATGAAATTTATATTAACCAATGACAAAAATATTAGATATTGATATAAATATACTATGATATTTTACAATGATACCATACTTATTAGATATATGGATGTTTTATGATTTTGATTAAATTATTTATGTGAAAACCATTCCATTTACATAGGTTATTCTATAATAAATTGGTGAAATGTTTATAAAATCCATTTCACTTCCATGAGTTATACCAAGATTAAATGCTTGGGATAAAAACTTTCATTCATAGGATTATGGGATGATGAATTATTAATAATATAATTGAACATAAATTTATTATTTTCATTATGTGATGTGTGTAACCAAAATTTCCATCCAATTCAATAGGTAAATAGTGATATCTCAATGATATTTAATGTACTTGAATCATGATTGATTCATTTTAAATAAGGGAATCAATCCTAATGATATTATTGAGACTAAACCTCGAATACTATGATGGTTTTGGGAGTGTACCCATTCCACTATAATCATCTTGGAAATTACCATTGAATAATAATTAAATTATTTTTATTTCATATGTGTAGTCTAAAAATATATTGCATATCCTAATGTTATTCTTTTATTTCTTATGTTCTTTGATTCATTTATTATTAATGTCTTAGAAAATTTGATGATTTATTTCATGAAAAAATATTATGATTAATTTTTTCTAGTGTGTGATTTAAAATGGAATTCTCATATTTTTATACCCTTATTATTGTGTTAGGATTATTTAATCATTGATATCTCCCTTTTTACCTTTAAAAGAAATCACTTTCTAATGTTTCCATTCCCTAGGTTATTATTAAAGTTATTATCTATGATATTTATAAGAAGGGTTTTAGTTATGTTGAAATTAATGGGAGATGATGTAGTTCACATATGAACTAGTTTTTTATGTATCTATCTTTTCAAAAAAACTAATCCTTTATATTCCTCATGCACAATTTTATAATGAATCAATATTCACTTTTTATGATATAATATCCCTGTATGTAAAGCCTCGTTCACTCTCTATGATCCTATTTTATAAGTAATAAAAAAAATATTTTGGTATGTGTTGATGAAAAACCCAAATTCATAATGATAATAGACCCAACACATTTTGGTATGATGCATAGTAACCTACTTTAGATTCTGATTAGTGTAGTTCTTCTTATGGGGTCATATATAATGAGACCCATAATAAACTATATGTTCTGTTTTCATGAATATAGCTCAAAATATAATGAATTATATATCACTATAGACTATATTAGCAACCCTAGAATTATGTAAAATTTGAATCAGGGTAGATTTTAATATCATCTCTAAATAAAAGAAATACTTCTCACATGGTTCTGTCCAAAAGAACTTCACACCATTTTGGGTATGTATAGTCATTGGTGCAACTAAGAAGAAAAATTTATTAATGACCCGTCTTTGTTTTCCTAAAAAAACAAATAATACTTATATATATATAATTCATCTAAAATTAAAAAATATAAATTCCTCAAAAATCCCTAGATCCATAGTGATTAAATTCATATAAATCACATTTCAAAGGATTGACATCTCATGGTTCTAAATAATTCACATAAAAATAATTGCATAAATTTAATGCACCCGATTAGTAATAAAAAACATCTCATGGTGGCAATCATGTAACTATATGGTATATGAATATATCATTATATCACCAAATGAGTAAAATAAATAAGTATTACTAGTACACATATTAAATAATATTCATGAGTTTCATAAATACACTATTACAATTCATTAATAAAAGTAGAATTGAAATATGTAAATACAAACCACATCTTCTGTTAAATGATATCACTAAAAAGTAATCTTCTATAAACTGATGTTGGTGGTCTCCATAACCCAATTCAATCATATAAAACCAATAAGATACACTTAAATTATTGAATAAATTACAAATTCTTGGAAGAAAAGGCATGTTCTTCACACTGACCAGATTATGTATCTTATAATCCATGATTGTATTAATGATTCCATTAATGTTTTTAGAAAAAAAAAATAGACCACCCCAGTGACAATTTTTTAATTGAATATATCTATTTGTTTCTAAATACTATGGTTTCACCATTACATATTTTTAATGTACTGGGGAAATATATTGAGGACGAATCAATATAGGTTCCACACCTAGCCTGAGATTATACTCAAACTCAATACCTCTATTAGGAGGTAGACATGATAAATCTTCTAGATTTTTTTATAATGTACCACTATAAGGGAATTATAGGGGGAAACTATTCCATAATTTTATAAAGAAACATAAATACCACCTATGTTGTAATGGATCTAAATCGGCCCATGTCCAGTTCTATTATACTTTATTTTAAATCCCATTGTATGGTTCACACATAATTTAATCGCTTTTGAAAGGAAGTTACCGCTCATATTTAATAACAATTTATTTAGGTTCATAAATTACTCAACCCATCCATATGAAAAATTACATCAATAATAGTCATGTACAAAATCAATAAATTCAAAAAAAATCCAAAGAATAAAACTACAACTGGATACTATAAACATCTCTTGAGATGAGCTACATTCATTCCCCAGGGTGTGGCTAGAGAAAGAAACATATGGACAAATAAATGATTACCCTAAACCCAAAATAGCATGAGAATATTTAAATGAATTGGATGATATTGTAATGATAAATGAAGAAGAAACCATATATTCAAACACTACCAAACTTCAAAAAAATAGAAGTTTCACCTCCATAATTAATTGTAAAATAGTATATCTAATAAACACAACATTTATTAGATCCATGACCTTTACCCTGAGGATGATAACTCTCAATTTTAACAGAATCATAAGGGGTACTCACCTATTACTCATGCCCTCTAGGTAATCTATGGATTGATATCTATGAGGAAAATGATGACTCCATCACACAAAAATCACTATATATAAACATTATTTCCGTACTAATGAAAATATATAAGAGTAATAGGAAAAACATGTGATAGTTTCCATTACAAACTTATTTATAACATTTAATAGAGACCCCTTCAACAAAGGGAGATGAAGAAACAATTATATTCTATTATTTTCCTATTCCACAAGGGAACATTTCCTCTATATTCTACATCGTATTACCAGAAGTGGAATACTTGGCTTCTTAGAGAAATCCATTAGTTACTCCCTTCTAGAACAAAATATTCCCATTTTCTTTATTTTTCTCCAAATCATTTTAAATAGAATGGTACTTATACAACACATCTAGATATACTTCTAGGTCAATGTTTCATACCAAGAGTCTCAAATACAGTTAAAATAGAATCTCAATCCTCTAAGATATCTCCACATAATAAGACAATAAGAGAGGAGAAAAGTGAATCAAATCAGTAAACCATGAATTATAGAACATATCAACATCATACAAAACTAAAAAATGGTAAAATATTTAGATCAATCTACCTTTAGTATATTAATGGAAAAACTACTCAAGGAATATATAATTGATGGTCATATATATAAAAACCACGATTCATTAAATTTCCCCACCTCCAAAAATTCCCCAAAATCATAAAAGCATGGACTTTCACATGAAAATAATTTAGAGTCTCCAATATGTGAATGATTTATTGAATTATTTTTATATTGTTCTAATCTTCTTGAGGGACTATAGTTCACTAGAAGGATATGGGATACTGAAGATTTATATCATTATAAATATTTTCCATAATCAGCATGTACCCATGGTTTTCTATTCCATTCACATGAACATGAAAAAAACCCCTATACTAATGAGATTCTATAAAATATATCACTAGAGACACAATTGAATAATGCTAGATTTTATTCTCATGAATCTTTTGAGGAAGAACAATATAATCCTCTATTGAATGATCATTCAATCCCACTAACATAGGTTTTCCTATAAGAATAAATCATGGTGGCATTATATGTAATACCATAGTGTACATTGAGAAACACCTTCAAATTCATCAAGTACAATTACTCTTATAATCTTTACACATATAATCAATAGGGTCACTATATAACTACTTATCCTAAGAGGATAACCATATCAACTTGGAATTTCCCACATAGAAAAAACCAGGGCCTGAGATATGTCTTTTTCATCTTCACATCAGTCAAAACCATATACATATAATAGAACATTATAATCCCATATCTAAGAAAATTAAAATATCATTAATTATATATCATAAAAGGAAAACACATAGATCACCCAAGTCAATAAATTAATTAAACTATTATATCTGACATGTAATGAATAAATGACTTGTGAACTTATATGCATAATTACTATTCAAGGATGAACCCAAGTAAAAAACCCATAACATCATTATTACACTCATGATCATCATGAAACATAAAAAAAGTACTAGTAATGACATTATAATCACATGTTACTCAGTGGTTCATTACACATTAATTATAGAGGCACATATGTGACTCCCATAATCATGTTCCAAACTACCTTTACCTTTTCAACCTTATCCCAAACATAGCTAAGAAAAAAATTAAAGAAAACTAGCCCTAATAAAAACTTGAAACTCCTTGAATTGAATCACTTCGTCTAAGTCGGAGTTCCTAATGACATTATTTACTTCTACTGATAAGAAAGTGGTTTTCACCTAGCGGTGTTAGAATGAAAGGTGATGTGGAGAGAGTATTTCCTGGGTAACTATATCTGTACATCATGATCATAAAAAATTAAATGTTACAACCACATTGCAAGACATAATAATTGTATACAACAATTTGATACTATAAAAGGTGTAATGCATGATAAAACAAAGTCATCAATGTTCATTGATCATCAAATATTTGAAATAAAAGAAAATAAATCAAATAAACAATGGAAATATTTTGGTTTCTGTCATGATGTAGCCTCTATAATCAATGATCTATCCATCTATATTCTTGATATAGGACCCTAAAAATATCTAGATACATAAAAATAAAATAATTACGGGTATTGAGATTATCATGAAATGTATGATTATAAACCCTATAGGACACCACCATTGATCAATTAACATAAGGTTAAAAAATATATTGATTTTAATTCTAGAATAATTAATTACACATGAAATAAAAACAATCAAGTGTTGAGTCGTCATGTTAAAACCAAGACACCATGAATAATGGATCTTCTTATATTGAAACCCATCTAGAAGTGTGTTGAAAATTATCATTTATTTATTTAAATAATAAAACAAATTATATACATTGACTTGAAAATAATAATCTAACTTCCCTATATCCATATTCCTTCTATAATGAACAAGTATATTCCCTATTTTTAAGTGAAATACACAATTCCAAAATCTCAACTGAATTCACAGTTCTGGGGAATGCCACAAAATCATATACAAAACCAATTTATAGCTCTGTGGAAATAGTCATAAAAACATTCAAATGGATATGGGGAAGTCCACTCTATCAGAAGTCTTGTTTGGTACTAAATTCACAACCTTCCAAACATAACAGTGGTACTCCCCCTCAAACAGTAAAACATGATCATCAAGAGCAACCTTTTACCTTCAAACAAATCATAGAGAATTTATACAATGATTGATAAATATTATATAGTAATTAAAGTAATAATCATGTTATATCAAATACAGTATTATCATCCCCCACACATTCATATTACAACAAGGAAAGGTATCATAGGCTATCGAAACACCCACATGATTATATCATCATGTACGGGTCGCATGTGATACATATTCACCCACTTGAATATAATAAATTAAATTTTTTTCATAGATATACATGAACACACATTAATGTAATTACTTATAATTTCATAAAATGGACCTAAATATAAAGTACATCCTACCTCAAGAGTTATGATTTCTAATGTCATGAATTTCAATTATATTATGCTCGTGTACCAATAATGAATAAAAAATTAAAAAATTAATCACATGAGATCTCTATAATATTGATCGATAATTAATATCACTACAATGGTGACGATTTTATTTTTCATCCACAAATAGAAACATCATTTCCAACATATATATAATTAACCAAAATAAAGATTCCAATTCATTAAATATGTCCACCATTCCCTTAATAATATGATAATAATTAATTACATAATATTAATATCCAATCATGTTTCCAATGTAGCATAGTTATTTTATTCAACTAAATAGAATTATAGGAATCCATATAAAAAAGCATAAATATAAGAGTTGGTATAAAACATATCAATCCATGAGTAAAACATATAAAATATGGAAATGAGCGAGCCAATTACACAAATAGAAAGTTCTTCGGATCATTCTAGTAAATGGGGGTGGTGTTTATGGAGATATATATCATAATGATACATTAGAGAAAAATTATTACCGCACCCTTAATGGTTGTGTAGTATGTTCATCACCTATGAGTTGGGGTGCCTAACAGGCTTGCTGGTAGACACCAGCAAGAAATCCAATGACTCTAGGAAAAGGATGGATTTTTTCCCTATCCACTCATAGGTAAGTAGGCTATGTATAAATATGGTGCTTCTAGTCATTCCACTACATCTCTAGTGGTGCTTTACTGAAGAGCCGATGGCCCTCTAAAACCTTCAAAGATTCTATTATTACAAAACAAAATTATGAATTATGATACACAATCCATGAATCCTTTAATACATATCGAATTCTATATAAAAAATCATCCATTTTATTCAAAATCTAAGCTAAATCATTCCTCAAAATTAAAATATGATACAATTATCCATTGTTATATTACTATAAATTTAAGGTGAAAATTTTGTAAATATTACTACAATGTTATCTAAATTAGAATTTTAATGGCCTATATAGTTATTTATGAATGTCCCATTAAAAAAATCCTTCAATTTAAAATATAGTATCTTATAAAACATATAGAGTGCATAATATTACACAACCCAAAAATTTGATCTATTGGTAAGGGAATTCATTAATATGTAATCATTTTATAAAAAAATATGTATATCTAAATGATCTTATAAATAATAAAATTATATTTTAAATTATAAAAAATAAAACTATAAGGATTTAAATTACAATGAATAATTCAAATAGTAGTGTAAACATCAAAGAATCAAATTCTCCCAAAAACGTCAATCCTATAAACTTAGTAAAAAAGTAAAATAATTTGGAATATGATAGGAATTATAAGGGGAAGAATAGAAGATAAATATAAGAAGAGTTGAATGTGGAAAATGATAATTTTGAAGTATATATATACATTACAATGGGAATTGTGACCATTAAAATCATACTTTTATATGAATGTTACCAAACTATGGGATTGAGTCTATTATATAAATGGTGGAATAGAAATAAGACCTAATGGAATAGTAAAATTCCAGTTTAAAATAACATTCATAATTATTTTAAATACATTTCAATTGTGTTATTTCTGAATTATCTATATACATTTGGGCATATCCCCTTTATTGAAAAATAAATAACAATGCCACATCTTTCAATAAATTTTATGAGAAAAAATTAAATGAAAAACTCCAAATCACACAATGCTCGAATGCATTGATAAAATTTTGATGTACAAAATCCCATTTAAACTATTTCAAAACATGGATCTAAGGCCCATAAAATTGAAAATTAATAAAATTTTAAAACAATAATATAGTAAAGTTCCCCATTCCCTCAGAGTAATGTTTTTTTCAACAAATTATATGGCATCAAAAACAATTCACATTCATGTACATATTAATATAAGGTAATATATGGAAAAAATATGTTATATTAATAATATAATGTATTTTTATTATTTGAAATGATTTTACAACTCTAAAAATTTGATTAGATATATATAATTTAAAATAAGGACTTAAAAAATATCATCATGGAAAATTTCATTCCCATTCCAATGAAATGTAAAATTTTTTATTTTGATCCCTTGATTAATAAAAGTATAAAAAACATTCCCTAAATTTTAAAAAACGTTATCTAAACAAACGTTTGATCCCATGGTGTTTCACTTTCCATATGAAACATTTACAAGGTCAATAATTAAAATGTAATAGAAAAATCTCCACAATACACTATAAATACCCATATATCTACAAAATTTAATTCACTTCAATACTCATTTCCACATCCAAAAAACATAAATACTCTCATTAAATCTAATGGTGATCCCTCATTCTCTCATGGAAGCAACCATAATTGTTTAGGAAGAGATATATAAGGTTATGGATTCTCTTATCATTCCTTTAATAAATTAGATATATGGTTTATTTTATTTAAACCTATCATCTCCAAATAATAGTAGATATATGGATCATGGGTTTATGTTTTATGGATCATCATGTTAAAAATAATTGAATAAGATGTGTAATTATATTTTTGTTATTATTATTTTTATTAATGTAATGACATGTTATTTTTATGGATTTAGACACAAGAACCATAGTGAAATACATAGGTATAAATATAAATATAGGAAACAACCGTTAATAATGGTTATGTATAGAGTACATTGTTTTCTAAGAATATACGTCCTATTATGGATAATATATAGTGTATGAGGATGTAAAATAGATTTACATCAGTGTAATAACATTAAATAGTTCATTTGGTATTAACATTACCTATACCTTTTTTATAAGAAAGAGTCTTAATACTTTACAATAGGCAATACACTCCCTAGAGAAATGCTTAATATAATTTGTATTCCCTATAAATATAATTGTGATGGATTGGAATATAATGTTATGTTAAAAAAATTAATAATAAATATACACTAGATAATATACCATTAATCCTAATGATTCATAGGTTAGTTTATATATGTTATTATATTTATAATAACAAATTTTCTTATTTTAATCATTATTAAATCACTTGTCATCATCAAAAATATTAATTTAATTTAGAATGTGTATGGAAATAATTAGACTCATTTAGACAACATTTTTATGGGTTATGTGATGATTTCGCAATTGAAATTCCTCATATGAATCGATCAAGAGTTGATAACTCTATTTAAAAACAAGAACACCAGAATCTTATTATGGGTAATCATATGAGTTATGTCGAAATACATCCTTTTCCTAGTAAAAAACGAGTTTTAGTTTATTTATTATTGTGAAAAGGGGATCTAATGTGTAGTTAATATTATAATACCGAAATTATAGAGTAATGGGTTATCTTTGTTTTGAAAATATGTTATATTCTTCAATTCAGTAACCATGAGAATGTGACTTTGGTCATTTATAATTTGGAGGGAGAAGATGAATAACATTGGATGCTGATTAGGATTACAAAGACTATCATAATTTTTTAATCCATAAAATGGGAAGGACTAAAGAATATATTTTACTGTAAATATTTTCCCTATACACATTTTGAGAAATTGGGTAGGGAATTCATTGGACTCGTTGAAATGGTTGATAGATCTAGTAAATTATATATTGAAAAAATCAAAATATGTTTACAATATGCCTCTACATTTTTTCAAGGATGATGAATGTATAATTGAATAATTAGTTTGTGGACTGATTATGATCCATTAAAAATAATTAGTGAATCCATAAAATGATAGCTGTGAGGAAATTTTTTATGTTCCTTCAATATTGATATTTAAATTGCTTACACTAAATAGTCTAATGGCACTAGATATATGAAGTGAATAATGAAATTTCATTCTAGAGATAATCCTCACTTTGGAATGAAAATCCATTTTCCCACATTCCGTATGTGTCATACGAATCATATGGAAAACTATATAAGGGGAATTAAGATGATAAATGGATGTGAATAAGGGTAGGTTTGTTAAAGAATACAAATGTTATTGGAATAATAAAACTAATATGGTGTATGGTAAATATATTCATATCAATCCAGAACCTATATTCTTTTATTTCAATTATATAAAATATGGAAACTATGGAAACCATTCCCCAATATCAAATGTCCTCATTGATAGTTACCTAAAATATCCTACAATTAATATGAATAAATATTGTGCATATAATATCCCTACTGCTGAGGTTTATAGTAATAATAAATTGGTAAATAGTATGCTAGTAATTCATTCATGAATAGTGAACATATTAGTTGATTATGGTTCTATGAAATCATTAATATAATGCATATTTTGTATTACTATTCTAACACTACCTCAAAACATGGTGGTTGAGTTATCAATGAAAAAATATAATGGGGAAATTATATCATTACTTGAATATAACTCCACCCTGATCAATTTTTAGTCCGAATCACTCAGGAAAATATTTCATACTCCCATTATTAGATATCGATTCTATATTGGTCATGTATTGTATATCATTATGTGAATTAAAATTTATTTTTTTAAAAGGACTTAAAATTCATTTGATTGAGTAGTCTTTCATTTATTATTCAATTAGAAGATAGGTATAATATCAAAAAAAATATGAAATTGGAAAGCCCTAGAAACAAGATGATCATTGGGGTATTAAATAATGAAGTATGAGGGAATCATATATTACTAGATCAACACACCCATACTGAATACATCATGGTATAATAATGTATGTGAAAAAATATCCTTGCATAACTGAGATACAAAAAATATGATATCCATATTTTCTTCCCTATATGTGTGAAGAAGAACTATATGTTTTCTAATGAGTATTTCTATTCAATTATTGAACTAATTTATGGAACAATGTGTTAGGTAGATTTTATGAAGAGAGTTAAAAATGATGGAGGGGTCAGCTTTCACCTTGGTAAGCTTAATTCCATTATAATGGAAAAGATCAAGCAGATTCATCATGGCCTTTTCATCTTCGTGATGAGGGTCTTCATGCATATAAGAGTCATAGAATGTAAATAAGAATGAGGCCATGGGTTCATGAATGACCCCCCACATAACACTAAGGGTACATGACCCATCCATCTTATTCTTAAATATGTTTGTAGGGGGGATCCAACACACCCGATGAAAAGATGGTATAGAATATATATATATATATATATATATAATCCCATAGTTGACATTATCTTTTCAATGAGGTGAAACAACATAGTGATTCAATAAGGAATTATGTTCTACTACCAAAAACCCAGCCTTCAACACCAATGATGATTTCATACCAATAACTCTTTCATGTATGGATTTGATACTCACATTCTAGTTTCACCATAAGCTGGAAACCTATAAAAATCATCCTATATTTTTTTTAATTAGTTTCTCTTCCTATTCCATAAAATCGGAGGTGAAAAAAGTTACTAATATAAAACTATTTTAAGGGTATATTTTTTAAAACATAATGGTATCTCTATGAAATCAATAACAACTATCATTTAAAAATCTATTATGAGGTAATTACTCCATTGGTATTCAAGACGAATACGAATTTTAAGGTGTTGTAGATCATGTCTAGTTTTATATCACCATATATAGATATTTCAATATTACATATGTTCCAAATAATGATGTAATATTTTTATGGAAAGTCGTTACACTGTTGGGTCCACCTACATTCATCATTAACCTCCTAGTTTTCCTAAACCACATGGATATAATAATTAGGAGAAGAAATATATTTGAAATATCCTATGATAATGCACTAGTCCAAATATTCTAAATTCATTAAACAATTTATGATGTGTCGATGTTGAATATACCAGATATAATTTATGACCATTGTATGTGTTCCCAACTATGCGAATGATATGTTTGGAGTAATGAAAATGGGAAGTACAAGAGTAGTTTCCACCTAGTTTTGGGTGTATAAGTTGATGTAAACTCAATAAACATTATAGTGTTGGTTTCTTATAATACCATAGAATTAGATTTGTAGAATATTCTACAAGATGGATACTTGACACATTGTCTGGATCAAATTATCCAATTACTTACACATAATGATCCTACCCCAAATTGAGTTACCCTATAATACATCATAAGAACTTTTTCTATGGATTCGTTGTATGCTTACTGAAAAACATTGTAGGTTCACCCCTCTTACATAATTTGGTATATCAATACATTCCCATGATGCCTAGTAGAATATCACATCAATGTGGGGAACTTTTGTGAAATAAGATATTATACATAAGATTCAATTCATGATTATCTAGGGTACCTCAAGGAAAAACAACATGTGCATGGGTATAGAGGAGTGTTTCTTCCACCAAATGATAGAAAACGATTATTTTTGTTGTTTATTTAGTTGGAAATAATGTCAAAACTCTATCAAAATGGTTAATTAGAATCCTATCGTGATATATCAGTTCTCATAGGTAGAATATAAGAATTTTTCTCCTCTAATCCCTTTGTTTTATATCGATATTCTTTTTCTTTTTTGGTGGGATTTAATTAGATTAGATGCCACAATAATTTTAAGGGTTAATGATTTGTCAACTCCAATTACAATACAATTTCATAGTTTAGTTGAATTAATGTTATTATTTTCTACCACCATTACTATTTTAAATAATGAGATCTATAAATTAGAGGTGTGATACTCAATTAAGATGGGAATTGAAACAAAAATGATGGTTTTCTCATTTTTTATAATCTAGTTGATAAGTATGTAGATGGAATTTTGAACCATTATAGGGATATTTGGGGAAATAAGGTATACATACCATAAATCCACTAGCCTAAATGATGATTCATTATATCTAAACCATTATTGATATAAAAAACTATGGGAACTAAATATTTATTAGAGCTGGTCTGTTTCCCAAACATATAATCCCATCCATGTCAAAACATTTTGTATAAATCCCACTTCAAATCAACCATAAATATTTTCTATGTTAACCATAATTTAAATGATGTCGCTATAAATTTTCTCAATAATGTTTGTAATTATATGTTACTAAATTTTAATGGAACATTGATTGTAGTGACCAATTATGGGGTTATCTAGTCTAATGAAAACCAATTATATGTATTTCTATACTGTATCCTATTAAAAATGCATGCAATGAAATCATAATAGAAGTTTTAAAATAATATGGGTCCGTATTTTTTTAATTATTATTGGTATTTGAATTTTATGGTGATGATCAAGTAGGTATCATAGGCTACCCATGGGATACCGCCCATATAGAAGTTAACATATATGGTCTCCATGTGTTTGTCTTTCCCAATGTCCCAACATGTTACAAAAATGATCCAAAAAAATTCTGGGTTGGAAGGTTATCTTGGATGAGGGATAGAATGGATTTCTGTAACACACACAAATTCTGGATTTCCACTAACGTTGAGCTATTTTGGTTTGATAATACACTTGAAATGAAGTCATAAAGATCAATATGTACCCTGGGAGTCAATCCTACATGCGAGGATTAGAAAAACCAATTATGAATTTAAAATGAGTCTTGGAAATACCCCCCAAAACCACAGGGTCACTGAAAAAAGATCCTCCATCCATTCAAATGTTTTGTATATTCATTCTTATATTTTCCTTAATACTATCCCATATGTATGTTTTCCTTATTTCACTTCTTTGAGACACATATCCCATAATGGTACTTACATTACTCTTTCAAATTCTAATAGAATCTCCATATCATGGTTCATTCTTAGACAATAGAAATTAATACCTTATTATATGAATCATCTTCTAGCATATCCTCATTCTTCTTAATGTTTCTTTTGATGTTTTTGAGATCGTACCTATGTAAGGATAGAATTTAGTTCCCTTACGAGAGACCAATATTCAATCACATAAATTTTTAATATAGGATGATCCATATAGATTACTATAAGGGTTTATTCACTAAAGAGTTTACTTATTTATAGTAGTTAGTGTTGGGGGCCCACCATATTGAAATGAAGAAGTATCCACTAAGGGTTATAGTGGGTTCTATTTTTATCAAAACTGGTGAGTGATCAAATATATATTGGATGAAGAAACATACCAATGCATTAGGATTGTAAGATAAGTTATGATGTTTTAAAAATGGATGATACTAATCTAGGCTCAATTACACCCTCTATGATTATATAACCATACGAATATGCCTCCTGAAAATCCCATATCTATCAGTACATTTTATGAGTCGATGGAAGGAAAATAAATTCCATAATTCAAAGGTTGAATTCTTTTTATTTTCTACATTGTTGAATCTAGGATGGTGTGGAATCCACATCCGATAAAGCATGTGAAATATTCCAAATCAAAATCCAAAAAGTCATTCCCAAACTATTACTTAGCCAGGATGTAACATTTTTTTATAACAAATAAGATTAAGAAAGTGTGGGAGCTAGTACTAACATTGGTAGTGATATATTCATTTGAGGATTTGATTCTCTATTGAGTGAATGTTTTATCTAGGAGAGACAAATGTGGTGGTTGGAGGGATTTCCATGCATTCATTTATGTAAACCCATCCTCTTTGATATTTCCATTTTTTATGAGGTGTGGTTCATTGGATCGAGCCCCACCACTTGGGATATTTTATGTTTGAGAGGCACATTGGAAAGAAGATTTTTTTTCAACCAACCTCACCATCCGTATGAATTATAGATAATAATATTGGTCATTTGAGAAGGATACAACATTACTAGATTGTCAATCTAAGGTTGTTCCTTGATTGATAAGATTCTAGAAGATCCTCTCACATGGTGTGAGAACATGTAAAAACAACAATGTGTTGGTTGATGATTTGTGAGGAAACCCATTCTAACAAATATGGATCAATATCTGATATTGTACTTAATACAATTAAATATTTTATATGAGAGAACAATGATCAACTAGGGACTTACCATTTGGTGATCAATGGAGAAAGTAATCAAAGAAGGGACAACATACCATGATGTTTTTTTTACTTAATATTTTTTGAGGATATCGAGAGGGATGGACAGAGAAACCCCCATGATTCGATAATATATATAGAACCAGATCTATACAATGTCCCTGCATGGATGGCATAGAGGCCAATGAGGTTCTAATATTGAGGGAGGATGGTAATTAGGAATTGGGTTTGGGGTATTATGGGAGACACCATCCCATAAGGCATACATAACTAGATGATCCTTTGATTCCTAGGGGGTGGTGCCCAATGAGGAAATTGAACAAGGTAGGGAGGAGACGGACTCCTAGTGGATCCTCCAGCAAGATGATAAGGAATGAATATGAAAGAAAAAATAAATTAGAAATTACATTGATATGACAATAGGATGGGTTGCTACATTTAGATAGCTTCACCTACTAAAATGAATATTGAGAGATAAAAGGGTCTGGGTAGATCTAGTTTGATTCAATGCAAAGATACTATATTTTCTAGTATGTGGAGCATTCACTCATCCACATTAATATTGAATACCAGCATTTTTACAATGATTTTATGTAAGGGTATATTTTAATATGGTATTGGATGTCTTGTGAGGACAATCCACACCGTATCTTGAGGGGAATCTAAACATGAGTGAAACTATATTGTCCATTTAGAGGGGAATGAATTCCATTTTCTTATCATTCTTAATGAATGAGACCAATCCTTCATTATGTCAGCATGGGAGGTGAGAACCACAAAATAGGGAATTAAATTTTGCAATAACACCTTAGTTATATAGGAATATCCCTAAAAGAATATGTAGATATAAACAGCATATGCGGAGGTTTTTCTGAGCTAAAACGAGTGACCAACAACCAATCATGAATGCCTACCACATCATTGAAGGCCAATATTGGAGAATTGAGCACCAAATAACCATCCAATTTTTTTAAAACAAAATGAGATATGGGTTGGTCACCCATCCCATACCCCAAAATAAATATTAACGAAAATGAAAGTCATAGTTAACACAAGAGGTGTGATGATCTTACACCATCAACAATAGGGAATAGAATATACATTCAAGAAAACATGTATAAAACAATAAAAATTTATCTCTAAAATATTGTTCTCAACATTCTATAAAGTATGATTACAACTAATTCATTAAATTATGTTCATGAAAATCAACTATTCATTACTAATCATAGTATATCCCTCATGGGATCTTCCATAAACTTCATATTGAGCATTGTTTGGCACCACCAAACTGAAGTAAGAAATTAAAGAAAATAATACAAAATAAATGATATTCATCAACTTCCCACAAATTACCATGTAATTTTTATAGCCAAGACCTCCACTGTGAAAGAATTGATGGAGGAATGTTAGTAACTAGAATTATTTTCAACCTTTTCATCATCTTTTACATAGTAAAAGATCAACCTTGTGATGTAACATCCCCAATTCAAGGAAAAAATCATCATTAAAAATATTAACAAAAAACATTCTTCACAACATCATAAAATAATTGTGAAGAATCACATGACATACCCCATATGAGTTGGGGGGAACTACATATCCTTATTACAACTAGGAATGAAATCCTATACAAATAATAAAACTTGAAGCCAAATATATTGAATATCCGACAAGAGGAAAAGTGAAAAAATAGTCTCTATCGTTAAGATTTTGAACACTCAAGTCTGAAGCATCAATACTAAATTAATTGAAAAGGCTAGATTGATCCATTAATGAAATGGATCAAAATTAAATCAGTGGTTTTTATCTACTACACAAAAAAACAACCAACTTTACAACTTGGATCAGAGAACCTGGTTTTACTCATCCCTGGTCCATCTATTACATCCAGACAAATCTATCAAAAAGAGGCACCGGGCGAATATTGGCCTTCTAAAAAAAACTCTAAAGGGTATGAGAAATGGAAAATCAATGTGAATCATAGTCAAAAAATGTGATCACCAACAAGAATTGAATTTATTCTGTAACAATATTTCCAATGGAATGTCTCTAAATTTAAAATGATAATTCTCCTTGTTTTGATCAACTATCCCTGTAAACAAACTTTTTCCAATTTTATGGTACATATCTGTAGAAATGCCACCATTTTCTATATTTTTTTGTTTTAAAAATTCATCTTGTTAACCCATACATTCACTAACTACTTTTATCACATCATCCTCTAACAAATAGGAATATCTATTCATAGAATCTTTATTCTTGTCATATTCCTCTACCTCTAAACCAAAGGTTTCTATAGGTTCATTTGGTTTTTTGGGAAGCTCATTATTTTTGTTCCAAAAGGCTTACAGATATCTTGTAGAAATTTTTAATTCAATGTATGAATAATATCTACATTTCTTATTTTTATTAGGATTTGGGGTAGTGTATATATTAGCATCAACCACCGATTTTCTACTTCCTTGAACGTGATAGGAAATAGTATTTCTCAACATGATTAGATTGATCATCATCCTCCGGAAGTGAATCATTATAATAAAAAAGGTCACCATGCTCCTTGTCCCATGTATCATGTAATTCTCTCTTTTTCACTAGATCCTCCTCTATATAAGGAGGGGAAGTGTTGGAACTCATGAAAGCAATAACGACATCAATAAAGCATGATCCTCTATTAATTTTAGAATGATATTCATTATTAACTAGAATCTACTTGTTCACATCATTCTTCTTTCCACCATTAGAAAATCTATATGGGCCTACCTTAACCCCATGACAAACATTAGGCCCATCTAGACTACTATTTGTTTTTACCTTTTTCAACCCAACATTCCTTCTTTGCCAAAATATGTTCATTCTTATAGCCATAATCTTTTAGTGCATGTCCAAGCATAAGGATAAGATGATAGTAATCTGGAAGCCTTTGTTAAACACCATCTTCAAAGAATCCATAATCACCATTTGGGATCTATATTGGAGAGGGGATATTCATATAGACATCAATTTCAAAAAAAATTGAGTGAAACAGGGCCTTGAGACAGTCCTCAATTCTACATCATTATTTATTCAATTACCAATGAGCAGAGAGATCAAAAAAATATCATATTGTTTAGAAAAATATAATGATATCCCAGGGAAACCAATCCAAATCAACCAATAAGAAACTTGGGGAATGGGTTGATTTCAAGGGTTCATTTAAGGAATTTCCTGGAAAACCCCAAAAATAGCATAACTTTTATCCAATATTCAATAATAGTCATCCTTAGAATATTGGAGAAACACAAAATTAGAGTAATTTAATAGGCCGAAATAAAAACCAAAAAATACAATGACTTCAAAGTAGGTTATTAAAAATTTCAATTATGGATTGAGATTTAAAAATGTCCCCACTAGAACAAAGCGTAGATCGAGTGCAAGAACATTTACCTTATTTGTTTTGAAATAAATATATGGTTATCCATAGAGAGGAAATTTTATAGGGTTGATATGAAGATTAGGAGCCCTAAAATCATTTTGGAAAGGCCATGTGTTCAATGTTTTTCTCTCATAGCCCACATCAATGGAGGATCAAATGGATCCACATGGATTAATGGTATGGATAATTACTTAAGGGATTAAGGATACAGAAGGTCATTTATTATGGATGTGTCATCCAGTAAAACTGAGTTATATAGACAAGGAAGTGATCCCTTCAGTGGTACACACATCTATAGATTAGAACTAATGAGTGGGATGGGAAGATCAAGTGGCCATCATAGTGTGAGGATCCACATTTACCATGGAACTCAAAAATGCTCTAATATATTAATTTTTTTTATAATATAGTAGAATGTGGGGTGAATTCTTGGGATCCAAAACATAAGGAATTTTTAGAAAATTACATTTTATATTCCAATTCATCAATAGATTCTTTACATGATGTTGTATTTTTATTCCCATATTGTTTTTTGTTGTATTTTTTGACAATAGTTCAATATTTAAAGTATATTGAATAATTATTCTAAGAAGGATCATAAAAATAACCATCATATTCGTAAAATTAGATTCACAATACATAATATTTTCAATAATATTAGATTTTTTTTCTGGAAGAAAAGGATAATCGGATCCACATTATGTCCAGAATTAAATTAATGATTGTAATTTGGATTATAGTTGAGTTTTACATGGATTTGATAAAAATATAATAAATCTTTACTATTCTATTTTTCTTTTATAACATAAATATTTTGTAAAACTTGTAATGAATTATTGATGAAATAAATGGAAAGAAAACGTGCCCACAATATTATTCGATTTGGTTAAAAAAAGATGATGAAGATAACTTTATTTTGAAAAATACATTCATCGGAATTATAACTAGAAGTGGAAGGTTGTTTTTGAAGTCTAATCTTCTAATATAAGACTGTCTGAATGCCATTGTAATCATTATAGGAAGATATATTTTTTCTTTGCGAGTTTTTTAGACCAATGAAAACGAAACAAAAGTAAATCTATTGATATCAATGTGTGGTAGAAATATATGTATTGATCAACAATATAGTCATCATTTTTAATCAAAACAAAATTACTCATTGTCTGTAAGAGAGTAATGAATAATTAACATATCAAGAGGGTTAATTGAAAAAGGATGAAGAATATATCATTTTACATTTTTCTAAATCATAATGAGGAAAACCATAATGAATATTAGAATAGGAATCTGACTAGAGTCTTGATAAGTCTGAAATAGTGCTTGAATAGTTTGAAGGAGATACATAGGTGTTTTCAAGGGGGGATTAATGAATAGTGAAATTGTATTCTAATATCTGTTGTTTTAATAATAATAAATAAATAAGAGTGGGAAGATTAGTTTTCTAATTGGTACATAGCTACGTAATGGGATGTATTCAGTTATAATTGGATTATAAGTGGGTCATGAAAATTGGAGAGACCAAAATTCCGACATTATAATGTAGAAATCATAATGAGAACCTAGAATTAGAATCAAAATTAGGGTTTCTATGAAGATTTAAGAATACTATTTCACCATATATGTATATGGTAGAAAACATATTAATGAATAAATCATATTGGGTAATTATAATATAGAATCATAATCATAATACCTTTAGAAAAAGAAATTAGATGAAAACAAATGTTGATAGTATATTCTAGAAGTTTTGAAAAGAATAAATAAATTTTGAAGAAGTCAAGATGTTCCCGAACTTCAGGGAGAATGCATGTTTAAGAATTTTTTTTAAGGTTAATCATTTTAAGAGTCTTTCCCAAAAAATATATGGGTAACCTATGAAAAGAGAATGAAACTTTTAACATTCAATAGACATGAGTACTATTCATGAAATTAGGCTGATATTTGATGTTCAAGAGAGAATAAGTTAATGGATTGGGATATATTGATATAATTTTATAGACATAATAAGTGGGATATTTTATTTAGCTAATCGTCATATCAGGATGAGTCATCATATTGGGAAATCTGATTGAGATATTCTAACCAAGATATAAGTAGTTCATATTATTTTTAGTGTTATTAGATCATATAAATATTGTTTATTGAGTAATCAGAATTGGGAATCCGACTATGTATCATTAAAAAGTATAGAAAGTGACTACCTACTGTTGGGTTCAGAATATAATGAAATTTCATGATATTATATTTTTTTAATATTGATCAAGAAACACCATTACTTTTTTATTAAAAAAATATGTTACTTAATTTGTTATAGAAGAAACACATGCACTATTAGATTGATTCCATATTATTAAATGAGATTAAAGGAATATAATATTCTATATATTCTATATAAAATGATTAGTTTCTAGTGTATTGTGTTCAATTAGATCACTTACAAACCATATCACTGACCAGGCTTCTCTTATTGAGTAGTGAAACATATAAATTCATGTGCTCCTATGGATGTCTGTTTGAATTGATTTCACTATTGAAATAAATCATTAATGGGTGGTAAATATTAATTCCAATTTAACAAAACATAAAAAAAAAATACAGCTGATTCACCCTTCCCCTATCAGTGACACAAAAATATTGATTGGTAACTTACAACTTGTATTATAGACAAAGGTTCCCATTGCTTACTCTTTACTTGAGTGTTTTAAGAAGAGGTTTTTGTAGAAAAATGTATAGAGTGTGGCGATTAAGGGGATTCCGATCTCAAATGATATGAAATAACATATCTGGAAAGGTATAATTTTTTCATATCTTATGTACTTTGGGTATGATGTTTCAAATGTTATTATAGATAGTTTACCTCCTGATTCTTAGGAATATCCTCTTACAAATAATGATAATGATAACATTGAGAAGTAAGGAATAGCTAAAAATGATTAACTCACATCACTTTTTGAATGTTAGTTTTTGAAATTAAAATGTGTTTCCATAACCAATGGTATCTGATTTGTGCGAAACAATATTAATGAAGTAAATAAAATAGTGAACAAGGTAAAGCAACAATTTTATATATTGAAATATGAAGATATCATGTTGGTTGATTATGAACATGTTGATGACTTCATTTCCAGGGATAATGACATTTTCAGCATTGTCATATGTCTTCGTGAAAATTTGGAGGCCTCTACAGTTCAAGAGAAAATCATATGAATTATTCCTGAAATGTTTTATGATAACATCTCCACATTTTATGGTAGTTATCATAAAATATAATATCTATATTATTTCCATATTAATCTAATTACTTATGATAATTGAAGAGAGATTGTTAAAAAAGATGAAAAATAAATTATCATGAAATTCCATTCAGGATTCCATGAAATTAATTTCTAAGAATTTTGTTGAGGAAGAATATGTTGCTGACTCTAATTCTATAAATGAGGTATGTTAAAATCATTATGAAATTTTATCCTTTATTTATCTAAAAGTGAAAATCGGTATAGGAAGGTATATTGGGAAACATCCCATAAAATTTATTGGTTATGGAGATATTGGTCACTTTTTAGAAAATTTTCCTCAAGGAGATGAAGAAGAAGAATGTAATGAAGAAGAATGTTGAAAAGTCTAAAGAAGTCCAACAAGGTCTTGGATGAAACTGGACGATACCGAAAAATTGAATTCTATGAATAATGATAAGAAGTTATCCAAATTCAAATGGAGATATTTTTTGTCTAAATATGATGATGGTGAAAATTTTACAAATGGTTCTAAAGAGAAAACATTTTTTTAATTTTTAATGATGAATCATTTTATAAAAATGAAGGATGATGTTTTGAAGAAGAAGAAGGGGAAGCCAAAACTGAAAAATCCAATAAGAATGTTGTTAATAATTTATTTATTGAAATAGTTACTAATGATAAATTCCTAAGTAGATATTTAGAGGAATATGAAACTCAACTATAATTTCATTTAAAATAACAATGTAATGTATTATGAAAATTGGGAGGACAAAAAAAGAAATCAGAAAAATAAAAAATGAAAATTCCCCATCAAAAAATCAATAATGTTTTCTAAATGAGAATTTCTAGGTTATGGAATTTAATGATGATTTCAATAAATATATTGAGAACTAAAAGAATCATAATGAACATATATAAGTCAAGTTAATGGAAAACAAATGTTTTGGAATTTTTCCAACAATAAATCTCAAATGCTGAGCGGCAGGTTCCACATTTCATGATTTATATTTATGAAATAAGAAAAAAAATTTAAATGATAAACCTACGAACTATAAATAGTTTCCATAAATAGTTGATAAGAATGCTAGAAATGTTTCTGAAAAAAAAAATCTGAGAAATATGTGTATGTTTCAAAGACCAACAAAATGGATTTGACATAAGCTCCCAAACAAATATGAATCTTAAAAGTTTCTATTACTTATATTTTTATTAATTAAAAAAAGAAATATGAATTTAAGAATATGACTTCAGGTAATATCAGAAAGGGTGGAGGACAATGATGTACTGATGTCAAAATTAAAAAGGGTGTTGAGAAACATGTCTAAAATTATTGACACTAAGAAAGTTATAGGTGAAGGTATTCCTTGTATGGGTAATACTAGAATTGTGGTGGATTTGGGTATACAACTAAAATGTATTTGTTTAAAAAAATATTAAAAATATTCGATATATTATTGAAGGAAATTTTTAAGGTTAATTCAATCCTCTTAAGGGATGAATGGTGAGAATGGTGTGGTGAAATATAATAAAAATAAATATATAGAGTATGGAAAGAAATATTTATTGGTAATTTTTAGATGACAAGTGAAAATGGATAAAATTTTAGAATAGTAAAAAAATATCTTAAGAAAATACGAAGTAAAAGGCCTCTGAAAATGAGAAAAAGTTGATAAAAATATTTCAATAGTTTGTGATTTGATGAATAAAATCAGTGTAAGATATTTGAGAGAGTTGGGAGTGTTACTAAATGTTTTTTTGAATCTCTTGACATCCCAAGAAGAAGACATGTAAATGTTGTTATAATCAAATTGAAACAAATATGTCAGTAATGTTAAACAAATGTAAACATCCTCATAAGTAGCGTCTATAGTTTATAAGAGACTTGTTAAAAAAATTTAGAAGGAATTATAAAATAATTAAAAGATATCAAATTCAAAATCTAAAATAAAGTAGAAAAAATAAAGACTATGATAGGACTCTTAGGTCGATTGTTTATTCTAGGGAACAACTGGTGTATCTCCATATTCCCAATATTTGTAATCTATTTTTACTAAAATGAATGGAATTGAAGGAGTTGAAATAAATAATCTGATTTTTTATGTCTCTAACTCTTATTTCAAATTAAAGTAATGGGGATAATTTTTTTAATTTTTTATTTTTACACCAAAACATTATGATATATTTTCAGAGATGGAAAAAGATTACATTAAACATAAATAAAAATCTTGTCAAGATTTCCCTAAAAATTATAATGCTAAAAGAAACATGGAAATTTATTACATGAATGTTGATTTATGGTAATCATTAATAACCTTGATTATGCACTCATGTTTTCATAATTGAGATCACCCATGTACGAACAGAGTTTCTTAGTTAATGATATCTATTAGGAAACTCATCTGATGCTTATGATTTCATGAAGAAAATAATTTCTACTAGGATTTTATCCAGATTGGGATTAGAGCAGGTTCTTTCTTCGTGTTTGACCTTTTAGATATGGTAGTTTGAGAGGGTATGCATCTGCCATCGGTACCGGGCCCGTGCAACTCTACACGGGACAACTTGCTGAACTGTCACGCACTGGTGGAGGTTCCATACTGATGATGATGCTGGGGTGGGGTATTTATTAGTAGCTTTGTTTTGGGCTTTGACATTCGTTTAATGTTGATGTTTCTATGCCCTTGAAGTCATGTAAGGTTTCCCCCTTTGTCCTTAAAAGGGGGTTTATCCAAAATTAATAAAAATTGAAGCCTTCTGGAATTTCAGTCAGTCATGAAAAATTTGATTCATGATTTAGAGATGAAAATTTCACACACTTTCAAATGAGAAAATTTTCCAGTAAGGGATAAATATTTGAAGATAATCCCTTTAAATTTTATTTCCAATATAGGTTGAGATACAAAAAAGGGGGAGATTTAGAAAAATATGGAATCATGAAATAAATAGAAAAGAAAAAGTAAGAGAAGAAAACAATTTGTATTGTTTTGATGAAATTGAATCAGGTGTTGACAAAAAACAGAAGGGGGTATGTTAGGAAAAATTTGTGTTTTGTTTGTATATTTTTAAATTGTTTAATATATGAAACATGTTGAAGTAGAATTTTGTTATGGATCATCAGACTGAATGTTGTATTCAGAAGATTGAACTCACATTACTTAATAAATTTCATCGTATGGGAATGATGTATTCTAACATTAAAGTATCATCAGACTCACCTTTGTTCCATATTTAATGAAAGATCATAATGGGGAAGAGAATAATATTATTCATGGATTTTTTGAAAGAATGACAATCGTTTTTTGTTTTTTATTTCAAAAAATAATAATTTTTTTATAACTGTTGATTCATGCATGATAAAATAAATGGGACGAAAAGGTTCTTCCAATCATATTTAGTTTTGATCAAATGAAAAAATATTATTAGAACCATCTTCAAAAGAATAATTTCATTTGTATATAAATTATAGAAAGAAGGATTTTTTTATTATTAAAGATATTAATATTGGACAATCAAACTTCCTAAGTCATTGTAATAATCGGAGGAATAATTTTTTTCTATTAGGAGTTATAATGTATAATGAAAAATAAAAATAATTTAAGCTATTAATAAGGATATATGGAATAATGTAATAAATTGATAAAAAATTTAGTTATCCTTTTTCATCATAACAAATTGTTTCTTGTCTATAAGATAGTATAAATGAATTTTTTATATAGTGGTTAAATAGAAAAGTATAAGAATAATCTATTATTTTATATTTTTCTTCATCATAATGAGGATTATAGTAATTAATATCACAATCATAATCGGACTCAAGATTGGATAAGTATGGAATCATTCATTAAGGGTTTGAAGGAGATACATAATTGTTTTCCAGGGGGAGCTTGACGAATAGTGACATAGTATTGAGGAATATGTTTTTCCTCAAAATGTAGAAATGGGAGTGGGAATATTATTTTTCCATTAGGTATAGAAAAACATAATGTGATATCTTTAGTTCTGAATTTTTTTGAAAGCGAATCTAGAAAATTGGAGTGATCAAATGAACTCATTATATTGAAGAAATGATAATGATTATTGGGAATAATAATTAAACTATTGTTTTCTTAGAGGATTAAAGCTATTTATTTTCTCATATATAAAAGTGGTATGAAACATCATAATGGAGAAATCCTATTGGGAAATTAGAATCAATAAATTGAATCGGACTGACATTTGTCAATGAATTTAGAAGAAAAGTGAAGTTTTTATAAGATTTTAGTAGAGCTAAAAAGAAATGAAGAAGTAAAGAATTACCTAAAATTCAATGAGAAAGTATGTTTAATAAAAATTTGGTTGACTGAAAACCATTTTCAGAATCCCACCCAAACCAAATTTGGGTCCACTCTAAAAGTGCAAAGTACATTTGTAGTTTCAACTGACACAAGGATTGTTCATCAAAAGAAAGTTAAGCAATGTTGTTACAGATAGAAGAAGTTTCTGGACTGGGGAATATTGATAAACTTTTCTAGAAAGTAGAAGAATAATAGTATCATATATAGCTAACAATCATATATTGATTAATCATCATACAATTAAATTTGATTGGGATTTCTAGACTGAGAGAGACGTAGTTCATATTTGTTTCAGTGGTATTATAATAGATCAATATTTTTTATGGAGAAATTGGATAGGGAAATTGGATTGAGAATCATTATGATGTGTAAGAATTTATTTCCTACTACATAGTTATTAAATGAATAATTTATTTTATATTAATATTTTTTAATGCTGATAAAGCATTAATGTAACATTATTTGTACAAAAAATTTATTACTTAATTTGTTATAGAATAAGGACATGCACTATCATATTGTTTTAATAGTATTAAATGAGTGTATGGAACATCTTACTCAATATATTCCATAGAAAGTATTATATTATATTATATTATATGTTACTCTATCACTTTAAAACCATATCAAAGATGTATCTACTATTTTTGAGTAGTGAACCATAAAAATTCATGGGTTCTTGTGGATGCACGTTTGAATAATTTTTAGTAGGGAATGCAATCTATAACAGGAGTTGAAGGTTTTTTTCAAAATTAAGGAATCATAAATGAAAATATAATACTGATTCAACCCCCCCCCCCATTATACAAAAATATTGATAAAGAAAATACAAGGAGAATTTTGAAACTCCTTTGGAAACAAGTTCTCATGAATCGATAATGTTTGCTTATGAGGAACCATGTATAGTACAAATGATTGAGGAAAAGGAAGATATCACACCTGAGGATATTTTCATTGTAAGTGAATAAATTTTTTTATTCCTTTAATATATTACATGACCATAATTTAATAGTGACATTGATATATATATATATATATATAAATTGAACCCAAACAATCGTACATATATAATACTCCATATAGAATATACATTATTGAACCATTATAAGTAAATAAGTATATAAAAGAGAATATATAAATTTGTTTCAAACATCCATGTTCTTCACCTTAGGGTGCACCGGTTGTTTTTAATGAAAAAACTTGGTGGATGCTTATATACCTTGATTATCGTGAACTATATAAAATCATAATTAATATGAAGAATCCTTTTTATGGATAGATGACTCATCTGATCAGATATGTTGAGACTATTTCCTCACAAATGTGAAAACCAGTAAAATTTATTATCAAATAATAGCGTAGAATGAGGATATTCACAATATTACAATTTATAAAAGGTATGAACAATGTATATTCATAGTAATTTTCTTTTAGACTAACCCATGGTCCTGAAATATTCTTGGACATGTTAAATATAGTATTTTCATTTCACCATTAAAAAATTGTTATTTCTTTTGTAGACTATACTATCAAATATTCAAAAAATCAAGGTGAAACATCATGAGTATTTGAGAAATATTCTAATATTATTGAGAAGGGATAAATAGAATGTCAAACTTAGAATCAATGAAATTTTTAAACAAAAGGTATCTATATCTGATAATTTTACCAACAACGATGGTATATCTATTGATGAGTTAGAAAATTTAAGTGATTTTGGAGTGGCCTAGAATATGAATATTATTTATTTCCACAGGGTCCATAGATTATATGGGTATTATCAATGATTTCAGTGAAATTTTTCATATTCTTCAAACATACTATATAATATAAATCGGAATGGTGTAATATTTGACTTGACTAATGAATATTAATAATGCATTATGTAGTTGAATAATAGTCTAATCATTGATCCTATAGTCAAACTACCCTACTGTTGTGAGGGACCTATGATCTAAAATGAATCTTTGAATAAAATAATTGGATTTTTATATATGAAAAATGATAAAGTGGTACTATATCCACCTTAGTATAGATAATAAATGGTTATATCAATTAGACACATGATATGGTCTTAGATGTAGTAATCGTATATATTAATATTTGGAGGCAATACCCCTTTGGAGGGGACTTCAACATATTTTATGATCCTAAGAGCCTCAATTGTATATTCAAATATAATGTGATCTATATGCACCAATGTTTCTTGTTAGATCCAATCATGGGCGATGATTTCTCAAACCACTACTATCTTGGGAAGAAGAATAAATGATATGATAAATCTAGTAGAAAATATCCTAAATTAATGTCAATTATAAGTATTGAGAAGGATAAAATATTATTATTTTTAAAAATGATAGAAATGGGAATAATAAAGTAAGGAACACTATCATACCTTGATTATTCTTTTCCATCCATTCCGATGATGATTAAATAATCATAATGGAATAATACAGGGATACAGAAGATAATTGACGATATAATGAAATGGAATGCATCAGAGATCCATATTTATGAAAATGGAGATATTATATTTTGTTTATTAATTTTATTTGCATTGGACACATATATAAATAAGAAGCTATTGACTGATAAACATTTCTCAATACTATATCATCTTATGGATCACAAATATGTATATATATCATCGAGAGAACTTTTTTTTGGAAAATAGGAATAAATAGATTATTTAATGTACATCATGTTTCATGGAATTTCATTACATGTAGGATGAATATATAAATCCCAAGGGTATGAAATAATAATTACATATTAATTCCACAAAATGGCATAAAATCACTATTTATTTTTCCATGTGTCTTCAAAAGAGAACCATACTAAAAATTGTATATTGGTTGTCGTAGGACATAATATAAAAACAATTTATTTCAATACCATATTATGGGACATTTCACTTGACCAAAATCAAACTGTATACACTAGATATGAAGTTTGTATCCCTGGAATACACCTATTGATTTTATCTTATCATTATATATGATTCAGATTATTACTTTTTAATAATCTTAAACAAGATTTGAATAAAATGATAAACATCAGTATGGACCATGAAACACAAAATGATGGCCAATATGAGTAAAAAACCCAAACACATGAAGATATATTGAATGAAACCTAAATGGATGTCAAATAAGGATGGGATCAGCATCTAATGTAGGTATAGTTCTCATAAAATAATATATTTTACTCAAGAAATCAAATGAATCCTTATGAATCCATAAGTCATAATGAACTTCAACATGATGGGAAGAATAGTGTGAATATAATTTATTTTTAACTAAACATGAAAGTAAAATTAATGTGATGTTTAAGGCCATCAACAACTCATCAATGTATAATAAATAATAAAAACGACTTATGTTGATAACCATCAAATATTCCTAGTGTTTGAAGTAAGAGACAAGAAGATACTACATATATCACTTTTAAATAGATTCATGAGGTTTGGGGTGAATGTAAATATCTTTAATAGATATACAATCCATTTTGATTTTCATGAATGTATATACGTTGTGGCCTATCTATAGTTACTCCAAATCAACTTGTCTCATGTGAAAGACCAATTCCATGGTTTACTCTTGATAATGTTCATACCAGATTCATCATATGCATTTAATTCAGTGGTGGTGTAATTGAAATATGAAATTTCTTATGTGTATAGGTCGATTATTATCATAGGCTATTGAGAAAAACTTCAACGCAACATGAAAAAGTACAAAGTCAAAGTAATTTGGCTGAGTAATTATAAGAATGATATATTAAAATATCCAGAAGAATTGATAAATCATATGTATCATATTGTTTTTCACTTTTGTGTATAAAATGATTTTTTTGTTGAAATTTAATATTTATGTAATTGTAATGAATTGAAATTATATATATGAGATTATTATTTTAAAATAAATTTTTCTTCATTTTAATAATATACTATAGTATAAAGAACATATAGTGAATAATATTATACAACATTAAAATTACATTGATTAATACAATGAATAATGACTATTTTATTATGTTATAAAATACATGTAAAAGATAATGGAGAAAATAAATCATGAAACAATATATTATATAATTGAAAAGAATATTACAATGAGATAAATGAAAAACAAAAATTCACACATTAATTCATATTTTATAGTTCTAAATTATCCCATAATGTTCGCTCATTCAATAAATAATGTATAGTAGAATATACACATTAGATATATGATAGAGTTTTTTTAAGGAATTATAAAACCATGGTATGCGATGTTGTGAATGATGATGTATGATAACAGTAGTAAATATATAGGGCATAACGGTAAATGTGACCATTTGTATATATCTTTTATATAACTGTTATCTAACAGTAGCAATGTGACAATTATAGGACCATTAGAATTGATAAATTAACTAGTTCAATAATAAACTAATCATTAAAAATAATATTCAGATATATTATAATGTTTTATAAATATTTTATTTATGATTAAATTTGTATGAAATTATAAAAAACATTAATTCATTAATTTGAATAAATAATGTGTTTTCCTTTAAAAATATAAATTTCTAAAAAATGTGTAATTTTTAATTTAAATATTCATATGTAATATATATGAATATAATTTTACAAAATAAACAATATATTTTTAAACATGGAATTTAAATTAGGATAGAGTGAAATGGTAAATTTTTTGTAAAATAAATGGTTCTTAATCAGTAACAAAATTGATTATTTGTAGGTTTCACAACATTATAAATATATAATAATTAGTTTAACAGATTCAATGACCAAAAATAAGTTCTGTTAATAATATATTTTATTTCCTTGTTTTAATATGATTTTTTATTCTTTCAAATAATAGTCTAAATTCTAATATGGGAATTACAGTTTTTTAAAATAATATTTTTGGAAAAAATCACATCCCTATGAAAAAGTTGATTTTAAATGTTGAATTTCACATATCTCAGCAATAAAAAATTCATCAAATTTCAAACAAAATAATACTAATACAAGGATAGGCCATTTTTTTCTTTATTCTCAACCTAGACATCAATGACCTATATTTCAAACATTAAAAAAATTCTAATCATTTTTCTATAAATACCTACATCTACAGACTATATCATTAACATCCATTATCATTATAACTTACCAAAATCTCCAAATATCAAATTATTTTTTTATACTATGCCTTAAAATTTTTAGGAAACACCCCTTTGATTTCAAGACATGACATATAAGGTAATTGATTATCTTCCTCTTTCCTTTTATCCAATTTCAATTTCTATAGTTATTCTTCATAAATTCAACTAATTATTCTTTCATTGAATTTTGTTATTTCATTACTATTGAAATAATTTTTTCAAAATAAAAAAATTTCATTCCTTCTTATTTAACCCTTTCCATATGTCTTTTTGTGCACTTATCATGCTGTAAGAATCATTAAATGTTCTTCCTTACCATACCCTTATATTGTTAATACAAAAGATTATTTCTATTCAATTTGATATGTTTAAATATAAATACACACATTGATTGGTGATTTACATTCACGAATATCTCATCCCATTATTATAGGTTTATAGTGTTGAAATTATCACACCTTTATGCTCTTAGAAACTCAATAATTTGTCATAACCCATCCTCGAGGCCCATCTCGTGACTACCCCTGCCCCGCCTTCTATAGGCCAGGGGCTGGAGACTAGAACCAAAGGATAATCCCTAATATAAATGGAAGGAATTAGCTTTAGTCCTTTAACACACACAGTATGAACACAAGCAGTAGAAGAAACAAGTACTAAAAAAGAAAAGAAAAGTGTGCTGAAAGTAAGTGGGCCATATAACAAACTCAACTGAACAACAAGTACAAGTACATGTAAAAAGAAAAACAGCTCCTGGATCATCCACCGGGGAATCCTACCTGAAGGGTAGGTACAAAACTTGAACACTCATCACTGAGGAACATCCCATCTAGTCTAGCTCCGAGCATCCTCTCGTCTGTCACCCTCATCCCCGATAACTATTGACCATCGTCTGCAAAGAACACAACAAGATGTGGGCAAAGCCAATGCAGGGGTGAGTGTAACAACACTCAGTAGTGGACCCCGAGGACCCTGCAGGTCTCCCAAAATCTACTAAGGACAAACCAAAAAAGTAAGATACAATCACGAAGTATCAACCAACCTTACTTAGGTATATTCCCATACATATAACTAAGTTACCAAACACAGTTCGGCTCCAACTCTCAAACACAAGCACAACCCATCCCAAAAAGTAAGTAAAGTCAATAAACTCGATGATATGTAATGAAAGTATAGACTCAGCTCACATAGGTATACAACTTATGTATAGGGGTAGAGATGATTAGTTTTATCCCTTAAATCATCTCCTCTGTCGAACCCATGTAGGATCCTAGAACAGTATCAGCACTGTCGAACCCACGTAGGATCCTGGTACTGAAGTCATCAATGTAGACCCCACGGAGGATCCTAGTATAAGAGTCGCCGCTATCAAACCCACGGAGGATCATGCTATAGAAGTCATCGTTGTCGAACCCATGGAGGATCATGGTACAATATCATCGTTGTTGAACCGACAGAGGATCCTGGTACAGTATCGTTGCTGTCGAACCCATGGAGGATCGTGTCATCCCAGTCACAGCAATCCCTAGGGATCCCGCACATAGGACGCTCGATTCCAGGAGGGTCCGCTCCTCGAGCCAAGTGTTGATACATAAACTACCATGATGTCTCGAGTTGATGTATCCCGTAGTTCTGTCTCATCATAAGGAACTCAACGCGATAGATGACACGTCAATCGGACGCTCGTTCTGAGAGTTATTGGCATTTCCGTTCCAGCAGCCCGTTTGGTTTTTAGGTTCATACCAACCTGACCATACCCCAACTACATCCAAACCACAAGCAGGGTATGCCAAACCTATCGTCCCGCTCTAAGAATTCAATCGTCGTAGGCGGTTCATCAATCGGACACCCAAAGCCCAATATAGGGGTGAAATGGTGAAAATGGCCATAGCGTTTCCGGGTCCGGTACGACCCAGTCGGACCGACCTGGTCGCGGGTGATGCCCGACATGAATGGGCGGCCCGGCCAGAAGGGGTGGCCCGGCCTGAGGGCGGCCTGGCACGTGGCAGCCTGGCCTGTTGCATCCCGGCCAAGGGGCGGCCCGGCCCGTGGCGGCCCGGCAAAGGGGCGGCCCGGCCGTGGGGGCTTGGCCCGTGGTGGCCCATCCGAGGGGCGACCCCGCCAGGTGTATTCCTCGGTACGGTTCAATGGCGTCCTGCCGTCTTCGTTTGCCCCTACCCGCATGGCCGTGAACCCCTTCCTCTGGTGTGGTGCGTTGGCACCGCGCCTCTTCTGTTAGAACCCGGTTCTTAGTTTTGAGGTACGGGCTTCTGCTTTTCCCTTTTCCATAAGTGTTTTTGAGAAAATATTGAAAATGGCGAAAATCCTAAATTTTGGAACTACATGTCGTGTACTTTTCCACACTCCATGTACTTTTGGCTGTGTGGGATGGGTACACGGGGCATGTAGCCATGTCAGTGAAGAAGAGTGTAGGAACCGACTACACACCGTGTGGTGGCCCTTACACGCCGTGTAGTCCATCGGTAGGCCAAAACAGTAAGGTGGTGGAGCAGCTGCTTGCTGGGCGGCAGTACACACCGTGTACTCAAGAGTACATGTCGTGTACTCATGTCGACGGATGAACAGTGTGGAGGTACCACCAGAGGAACTATTAAATGAAGGGAGTACATGCCGTGTATTTGGAAGTACACGCTGTGTACATTGTTTTTTTCTCTTAAAACGTGCAGTAGCCAACCCTGTTCACATGATTAGATTAGTACTGGAGGAAGGAGCACGGGAGGAAGGCCGTATCTTCGTGGATCAACCGATCGAGCACCAGGAAACCGATCTCGCTTCCGTCAATCACGTTGGAACCGTGCGGGTAAGCCCTCTCTTCTCTGAGCATGTTTCTTACCAATTCTTTCCCTAAAGGGGGTTATTTGAAGTTGAATAAAAGCTTTCTTACCTCAGATCTACAATGTTTTTGGGCATTTCTGGAATCGGCGTTCATGTATACCGCTCATTGGCGTATAAGGTAGGTGGCTTGGTGTTTGTTTTTCCAACTGTCGTGTGTTTTGTTCATTTTCGTGCCACGAACCCATGTTGGGGTGTCGTGTGGGTGATTCCATTGCTATAATAAACCCATAGAATTGAGAAGGTGATTATTTTTTATATTAAAATGCTATTTGGGATTGTTGCTTGGATCTGGAACCACCCTGGGGTTGTGTTCCATTGTATAGTTGTTTGGCACGGATACCCGAGGGTATGCCTTTAAATTAGAAATTGTAGAATTGCCTTGAGAGTAATTTCCTGTTTACTACTTATTTACTTGTTGGGCATGGCCCAATTACATACTTAGCCTGAGGGTGTTGTTGTGATTATCTTGAGGGCACTGCACTATTTAGCCTCTGGGCAGTAGTTATTTTGGCCTAAGGGAAACTTCTTTCATGCCTGTGGGAAGCTTATTCGGTGCCTGTGGGAAACACTACATACGCCTGAGGAAAAACTCTGTTATGCCTAAGGGAAGATTCTTCTACTGGATAATCTTCACCTGAGGGTATGGGTTTACGTGTCTGAGGACATTAGTTGGTTACTTATATTATGTACTGTGGTGATATTTTAAATTAAATGGATAATAAAATGGAAATATAACTTGTAATTAGTTACTTTTGAGTACTATATAATTTATTGCGTTTTACTACTGCACACTATTTTTGCATGCTTACACACAGTTGGGCATGGGCCTTTGGTGGGTGCCTACTGAGATATATTTCTCACACCCGGTTTGGGTCATGCTTTTTAGCCCAAATAGATTACGTCATTGCAGGTGTGGATAAAGAAATGATTCCCTATACAGGTACTTGACTATTGTTGTGTAGTTGGAGGGCATGGGACCGAGCCTAGGCTCGTGATGCCACTGCCAACTGTTTGCTTTTATTTGTTATACTCTTCTTTTTACGGTACTGTACTGATGTATAACATGTTCTAGCTGTTTTCATAGAACTTAAGACATGTTGCACCATTTTCTATATATTGATGGTTATATCCACTACTACTATTTATTTCAGTTGTGTATGATTATCACTTCCGCTATCATTTTATGATTTATTTTATATTCTACTGTGCTATAATTTGACACATGAGGGCATAGTTTCCCCACTATCAGACCTGGGTCCACGCTGCTAGTTGGCATCCTCTGGCGTTTGGGGAAATGCGCTTGAGCTCACATAGCAAACCGGGTTCGGGGAACCCATTGCGTGGCACCCAGACCCGGGATGTTACAAAGTGGTATCAGAGGGGTTATTTTCTTTGACGTACTATTTGGAACTGTAGTCAGGGATAAGATAGAACAGTAGTTGGTAATAAGCTATGCCTAGGCGTAGCTAACCTGTGTACAAGGAAAATCCAATTTACCTCATGTTGCAATTTTACTGATTTTGCAATTTACTGTTGATTTGTTTTCACCGTTGGGTGACACACTTGAGATTATACAGTTTGTAATTTATCTGTGGGTTCTATTTAGTTACAACCTGATGAGATGAGGGTATACCATCTCATGCATCATATAGTCACATGCTAGAAATCACATGCCATGCACAGTTTCCATGCCATGTAGGTGCATTAGAATCTTCATGTTGTTGTGATAGTTGTTGTGATAGCAAAGCTTGCTATTGTGGTAGCTGCTTCAAAAATACATGCTTTTTGATAGGGTATTTCATTGTGTGATCCTGTTTATAGAATGGATGCCAAACTTCGGTTTTTGGGGAGTATGGGCACCCATTGACCGGAATTTGTTGGATCATTGACTGCATATTTTGTTATAACACAGATAAGATGTCAAACTTTTATTCATGGGGACTATGGGCCCCCACGGGTCGGAATTTGACACTAATGTGATGGTTTTAGTAATTTCTGGGTTCTGGGAAAGTTTCTGAGGCATACTGTCTGGAAACCAATAATACACTCCATGTAGGACCTCATACACGCCGTATATGTTCTTCTGTTCGGGAAGAAAAATAAACTTTTTAGGTACACGCTGTGTACCCTGAGTTCACGATGTGTAGTCTCTTACCATGTCACAAACTGTGTGGGTGGCGACACGGGGAAGGGAAGATCTTTGGAAAACACGCCATGTACATGATGTGCATGCCGTGTAGTGTTTACCCGGAGTCCGGCCATGTAACTAACAACACGGGTCGGTGAACTCCTGTATAGAACACGCCATGTCAATGATGAACACGCCGTGTAGTGTGAACTGGGGACTCGGCCGTGTAACTAACAAAATGGGTCGGTGTCACCTTTCCTTGAACACACCATGTACCTGTGGGACACACCGTTTAATCTTGTCCGAGGACAGACCGTGTAGACTTAACCATGTGGTTGGGAGACTGGGTAGTGTACACACCGTGTGCAGGTGTAACACGCCATGTGGTTGTAAGCCGAGTAGTCTGTCGTGTCTCAAACGACATGGGAAGTTGGAAAATAACAGTATACATGCCATGTAGATTATATACATGCCATATTGTTCTGTTCAACGGGAGCTATGTGGCTTAGCCGTGTAGAAGTACCCGTGTAGGGGAAGGAAAGTCATGTACATGTCATGCAATCATTGTACACACCGTGTAGTCTTGTTTTGAAAATTTTGAAATTCCTTCTTCCTCTTGTTCCTATTGTGGTTCCTTCGTTTTCAGTCTCTAATAAATCTTGAATCTAAGGCGTGCCTTTGACCTTGTAGAGTCATGCCGCCTAGATGACCGCGCGTTGTTCTCTAGGAGAGCGGAAACGATTATACTCTGGAGATGGTGGGCTATGGGCTACCAATGGATCCTCCAGCAGAGCCAGATGCGGAACCAACTATTATACCAGGCACAGGCACGAAGGCGCAGTTCCAGGAAGTCATTATGCTGTTCATGCAGACCTTTAAGGGAGCACCGCAGGCAACCACATCTATGGCCGAGCTGACTCGTATCTTCCAGCAGCAGCATCCACCTACGTTTTCAGGGGATGGTGGACCACAGGATATATAGTCATGGCTGCGGTCGATGCAGACTATTTTAGAGCATCTTGAGACGCCTCCAGGGCGAAGGGTCAAACTCGCAACTTATATGCTACGTGATTCCACCAATAGGTGGTGGGATGTTACAACCCAGTCAGAGAATCACAGAGACATGTCGTGGGATGATTTTCAGGTAGTCTTCTCTGACATGTTTTTCCCAGAGACGATGAGGGAAGATATAGCTCGAGAGTTCATGAATCTTCAGTAGGGCGCTATGGCAGTGATGGACTATTCCGCTCGTTTCACAGAGCTTCAGTGTTTTGCACCCGTGCTGGTGGGTGATGAGACGTTGAGAGCCAGACGCTTCGAGGATGGTCTTCGTTATGTCATCTGAGTGCTGGTGAATGTTTTCAGGTTTCCTTCAGTACACGCTATTGTGAACAAAGTGCTGATTATAGAGAGGAACCTGCGGGAATCTAGTGGTGTGATCCAGGGTGGTTCAACACCAGTTAGTGGTATTATTTATGCTGGCAAGAGGAAGAGATAGATGGACTTATCATAGGGTGGCAGTACCATTCATATGAATGTTTCAGGTGGCCAGGTGATGTGCTACTAGTGTGGTAGAGAGGGGCACAAGAGGCCATAGTGTCCACGTGATCCAGTGGATTGCCGAGTTTGCGGCAAGGTGGGTCATCTGCAGTGCTTTTTCAGTGTGTTTCCACCAGTGGCTAGTGAGAGGGGTTCTGTGAAGACTCCGCATGCAGGAGCAGGACCAGTGGCTTCTTACCAGTTGGAGAACTGGAATAAAACAGGGCGTGCAGGCAGAGATGGTGTTTTTGGTCGGGGTAGCCAGACACCAGGATCTCAAAGGCAGCAGGGTGGGACAACTCAGTGTAGCCAGGCTGTGTCACAGGGTCGTGGCACTGGGCAGACATATGTAGTGCAATAGACCCAGTAGGAGTAGGATCCCGGACCTTTTATAGTCAAGGGTACTATTCTAGTAGCTTCTCTCTTATCTTCAGTAATTTTTTATATTCGTTCTACGCGTAGTTTCATATCTATACCCACTGTGGAGAGCCTTGGGCTCGGTGTTTCTTCTTCATCCGATACCATGACGTTAGACACTCTGTTGGGGACTAGGATGACTGTTGTGCGTCAGTGCAGGGAGTGACCCCTTGAGGCTGGTGGGTGTCACTTTCCTTGGGACCTCTATGTCCTAGAGATGACGAGCTATGACATCATTCTCGGGATGGACTAATTGGTTCCCTTTCGATCCTTTGTAGACTGCTATCGTCGTAGGGTGAGTTTCACGTCACCAGAGGGCGGAGAGTTTATATACAAGGGAGGGTGGGATGTTCAGGCGAGTCAAGATGGACCAGAGCATCATGGGCGAGGTGGAGTCACATACCAAATAGAAAGTTTTTATCTAGATGATCAGGGGACGTATCATATGGATTTCCCTCCAATGGTTGATCATTTCAGGGATGTTTTCCCGGACAAATTTTCGGGTCTACGTCCAGTGCATGAGGTGGATTTATCTATTGAGATCACTCCAGGCGCAACACTGGTGTGCATTCCTCCTTATAGGATGGCTACACCAGCGTTTCAGGAGCTCAAGAGGTAGTTAGAGGAGTTACAGAAAAAAGGTTTTATCCGACCCAGTACTTCTCCTTGGGGTTCACCGGTCCTTTTCGCGACGAAGGCGGACGATACCCTCAGACTTTGCGTGGATTATCGGAAGCTATACCAGTTTACGGTTAAGATCTGATATTCCTTGCTGAGGATAGATGATCTTTTTGATCATCTTCATGGAGCACGGGTGTTCTCAAAGATTGACTTGAGAACTGGATATCATCAATTGCATGTGAGACCATCGGATATACCGCTTATAACTTTTCGGAGCATATATGGTTTTTTACGAGTACTTGGTTATGCTGTTTGGACTCACAAACGTTCCAGCAGTTTTCTTGGCTCTGATGAATCATTTATTCCATCTATATCTTGATTCTTTTGTGGTAGTATTCATGGACGACATCCTAGTGTACTCTCACACTCGACACGACCATGCCACCCATCTTGAGATCGTATTGAGTACACTGAGAGAGCATCGGAAATATGATAATCTCTCGAAGTGCCACTTTTGGATGGACCAGATTCACTTCCTAGGTCACATTATCTCAGAGGCAGGAGTTGCAGTATACCTAGAGAAGGTAAGGGCAATATTTTCCTGGGAGCAGCCTAAGAACATGTTTTAGATACGGAGTTTCTTAGGGCTAGCTGGTTACGACAGACACTTCATACAGGACTTCTCCTGCTTAGTAGCACCGTTGACATGTCTGACTAATAAATGTGTGAAGTTCTTTTAGTAAGAAGCTTGCGAGATAGCCTTTACAGACCTGAAATGAAGGTTGACATCAGCACCGATCCTGATACTCTCAGAGCAAGGGAAGAGCTATATAGTGTACTGTGATGCAACATGTATTTGGCTATGAGTAGTGTTGATGCATGGCGACTGAGTTGTTGCGTATGGATCTCGGCAGTTGAGGCTACATGAGAGGAATTACCCGACGCATGATCTCGAGTTGGCCGCAGTTTTGCATGTGTTGCGCTGTTGGAGACATTATCTTTTGAGAGAGCATTTTGTGGTTTTTACCAACCACAAAAGCCTCAAGTATATCTTTACTCAGCGTGACCTGAATCTAAGGCATAGGAGGTGGGTCGAGTACCTACAGTCCTTCAATTTTGAGCATGCCTATACACCTGGTAAAGTTAATGCATTAATTGATGCACTGAGAAGGAAGACTCGGATGCAGGCAGTGTAGGAGGCCAGTGGTGAGTGGAAGCTTATGGCTTTGTTCTATGAGATGCATTTGGAGGTGCACGATAGTCAGGGGCAGACTTATCTTTCGTATTTAGCTGTAACTTCTACCCTCCTGGACCGAGTGAGGATGAGGCAGCTATTTGATCAAGAAGGCCTAGTTATACAGGAGTCGGTGGGAAGTGGGGACCCTTCTCCTGGTTTGACGGTAGGCGATGAAGAGGTACTGCGTTTCCATGGACGAGTATGGGTTCCAGGGGATATATGCAAGGAGATGATGCGGGAGTTTCATGCTTCAGCTTGGGCAGTTCATCCCGGGGTTACCAAGATATACCGTGACTTGAGGCGTCAGTACTGGTGGCCGGGTATGAAGAGGGAGATAGCTGGTTTCATTACAAGGTGTTCCACCTGTCAGCAGGTGAAGGCGGAGCATCAGAGACCATCTGGACTGTTACAACAGTTACCCATTCAAGAGTGGAAATGGGATGATGTCGCGAAGGATTTCATGACAATATTTCCGAGGTCACCTAGAGGCAATGACGCCATATGGGTTGTTGTGGACAGACTCACGAAGGTATCTCACTTCCTGCCAATCAAGGAGACCTTCGGTGTTGACGAGCACAGATGGTTGTATATTCGAAAGATCGTTCGTCTTCATGGGGACCCTAGTTCTATCATTTCAGATAGGGACGCCCACTTTATGTCTCGTTTCTGGCAGAGATTTTAGAGGGCACTGGGTACACAGGTTCTTCTGAGCACATCATACCACCCTAAGACCGATGACCAGTCAGAGCGTACGATACAAGTGCTAGAGGACATGCTGCGCGGATGAGTCCTAGACTTTGGGTGCTCTTGGGAGAAGCATATATCCCTAGTTAAGTTTTCCTATAACAATAGTTTTCAGGTGACTATTGAGATGGCACCATACGAGGATCTATATGTTAGGCCATGCCAATCACCTTTGTGCTGGTCAGAGGCAGGTAGGCAGTTTTACTAGGACCACGTCTCGTGCTGGAGACTTCTGAGTAGGTCTAGTTGATTCTGAATCAGATGGCTACAGCTCAGTCTCGTCAGAAGTCTTATGTTGATTGTCGGATAAGACCTTTGGAGTTCGTGGTCAGAGATCAGGTTTTCATGTGTGTTTTGCCGAAGCAGTGACACATGCGGATCAGGAGATAGGGTAAACTTTCACCGAGGTATGTGGGGCCATTCGAGATTCTGGAGAGAGTTGGGCCGGTTGCTTATCGGTTGCAGTTACCACAACGGTACCGAGATATGCACGACGTCTTCCATATATCTCAGTTAAACCGCTATCATTCAGACCCGTCTCACACCTTTCATCCAGAGGAGTTCGAGTTTATGGTGGATGCATCCTTTGAGGAGCATCCGATTAGTATCGTTGGTAGAAGCACGAAGGTTCTCTGAGGCCGGTCAGTTCCTCTCGTACGGGTGCTATGGCTGCATGGCCGAGTGCAGGACAAAACCTGGGAGCGGGAGACCAACGTACGTGCTCAATGGCCGGAGCTGTTCATGGCTATATCCTCACCACCCTTAGAAGGGATATTTGGGGATGAATTTCTATATGGGGGGATGTTCATAAGAACCCGGTTCTTAGTTTTGAGGTACGAGCTTCTTCTTTTCCCTTTTCCTTAAGTGTTTTTTAGAAAATATGGAAAATTGGGAAAAATCCTAAATTTTGGAACTTCACACCATGTACTTTTCCACACGTCCTGTACTTTTGGCAGTGTGGGATGGGTACACGGGGCTTGTAGCCATGTCGGTGACGAAGGGTGTTGGAACCGACTACATGCCGTGTGGTGGCCCTTACTCACCGTGTAGTCAGTCAGCAAGCCAAAAAAGTAAGGTGGTGGAGCAGCCGCCAGTTGGGTGGTAGTACACGCCATGTACTCAGTAGTACATGTCGTGTACTCATGTCGACGGATGAATAGTGTGGTTGTGCCACCAGAGGAATAGTTAAATGAAGGGAGTCCATGCCGTGTACTTGGATGTACACGCCATGTACTTTGTTTTTTTCACTTAAAACGGCTAGTAGCCAACCCTGTTCACATGATTGGATTAGAACCAGAGGAAGGAGCTCGGGAGGAAGGCCTGATCTTCGTGGATCAACCGATCGAGCACCAGGAATTCGATCTCTCTTCTGTTGATCACTTTGGAACCGCGCGGGTAATCCCTCTCTTCTATTAGCGTATTGTTTACAAATTATTTCCCTAACGAGAGTTATTTGAGGTTGAATGAAAGTTTTCTTACCTCATATCTACGTCGTTCTTGGGCCTTTCTGTAATCGGCGTTCACATATACTGCTTGTTGGCATATAAGGTTGGTGGCTTGGTGTTTGTTTTTCCAACTGTCATGTGTTTTGTGCATTTTCGTGCCACGAACCCATGTTGGGGTGTCGTGTGGTTGAGTCCATTTCTATAATAAACACCTAGAATTGTGTAGGTGATTATTTGTGATATTAAAATTCTAGTTGAGTTCGTTGCTTGGATCTAGAACCACCACAGGGGTGTGTTCCACAGTTTATCCATTTGGCTAGGATACCCGAGGGTATGCCTTTTAAATTAGTTATTGTAGAATCTCCTTGAGAGGAATTGCTTGTTTACTGCTTATTTACTTGTTGGTCATGGCCCGATTACCTGTTTAGCCTGAGGGTGTTGTTGTGATTATCCTGAGGGCACTGCACTATTTAGCCTGTGTGCAGTAGTTATTTCGTCCTAGGGGAAACTTCTTTCGTGCTTGTGGGAAGCTTATTTTGTTCTTGTGGGGGAAACTACCTATGCCTGAGGAAAATATCTGTTATGCGTGAGGGCAGATTCTTGTGTTGTATACTCTTTACCTAAGGGTAGGGGTTTACATGTCTAAAGACATTAGTTGGTTACTTAGAATTTTCATTGTGGTGATATTTTAAATTAAATGGATAATAAAATGGGAATATAAATAGTAATTAGTTACTTTTTAGTAATGATTACTTTATTTCATTTTACTACTATACACTGTTGTTGTATACTTACACGCAGTTGGGCACGGGCCTTTGGTGGGTGCCTACTGAGATATTTTTCTCACACCCAGTTTGGGTCATGCTTTTCGGCCCAAACAGATTACTTCGTTGTAGGCGTGGATAGGGACATGAGTCCCTATATAGGTACTTAAATATTTCCTTGGAGTAGGAGGGAATGGGACCGAGCCTAGGCTCACGATGCCACTGCCAGCTGTTTTCATTGCTTTGATGTACTCTTCTTTTCGCTATACTGTACAGATGTATAACATGTTATGGATGTTTTCATAGAAATTAAGACATGTTGCAGCATTTTCTATATATTGTTGGTTATATGCACTGCTATTGTTTATTTCAGTTGTGTATGATTATCGTTTCTTCTATCATTGTATGTTTTATTTTATATTCCGCTGCACTACACTTTGACAAATGAGGGCATAGTTTCCCCACTATCAGACCTGGGCCCTCACTGCTAGTCGGCAGATTCTGGCGTTTGGGGAAATGCGCTTGAGGTCACTTAGCGAATCAGGTTCGGGGCACCCGTTGCATGGCACCTAGACCCGAGACGTTACATTTTCCATCCATCGCAGCCCTCCTAGCCACGGTTCTTTTCCAGAACTGTGCGTCGGCACCACGCCCTTCTGACACCGCCTTTGTCGTCAACCAATCTAGAACCAATCGGAGGGATTTTGATTAGTGTTTGTTTAGTCTGTGCCCTCTGAATTAGGTGATAAAAAGTGGTCATCATCGAACCAAAAGAAATGACAAGGAACAAGGGTATTATTCATATATTAAAATAATCAAATCCTCCTACCTTGTAATCGATTTTTTCTTGACAGAGTAACGGAAAGGAGATGTCGCTCCGTTGACGTTGGGAGGAGATGACATCGTCATTCGTGACGTGCTTCATGGGCAGTATCTTCCTTTTCTTTCCCTGGTTGGAGAGGGAGGAGATGGCGTCATCGTTCCTCAGTGGAGACGGGTGTTCTTCTTTGAGAGGATACTGTTCTTCATTTAATAGGAAAAGGTTCCACCAAGTATCCAACCAAAAATAATAGAGGAGGAGTCTATTATTTTTTGGCACCACAATGCACAAGAGTTGTTTTTAATTAAATTAAAAAACACATTAAATTAAATGGTGTGGAAAAGATTCAAAAGTTTTTAAAAAGATAAATAATTGAGGCATTATTTATCTTTTAGGTGTGTTGGCACCATTAAGGGGTAGTTCAAGAGTTCCCCCCATTAATGGAGAACTCAAGGGGTTAAAGGGGGATAAGGGGGTTTGAGCCCATGTGGGACCCACCGCATAATATCCTCTCAAGGGAGGTTATGTGCGGGGGGGGGGGCCTCCTTCAACCTCCCCCTGGAGGTTTTTACAACCACACATAAAAATATGTTACACATATTTTTATTTAATTTATTTAGAAAACCCCAAAAATTAACTTCTGCTCTTGTGAGAATACAACTGTAGTGAAGGTCTCCTTAAGAGAATACCGGCGTTGTGAGTTCAATGGTTACCTAGAATTTCAATTCTGAGCACCGGTTCAAAAGATATAAAAACCTGCTCGAATGTTTACTGAATGTACCCGAACAAAACTTCAGAAATTGATTCTGGGCACACCGGTCCTCGGAATCGAGCACTGTCAAAAACTACAGACTTATAAAATTCCCATGTATTTAAAAAAAATTACACTGGATTTCTGATTCTTTACATTCTCCCCACCTCAGGACATTACGTCCCCGTAAGCTAAAACTGACACTAAGGAAACAAATGGGGGTACTGAGCATGCACCTAAGCCACCCAATCCCAGGTGCTTTCCTAGAGGTTCTCGTGCTGCTAGAAAATTCTCAATAGAGGTATCGACTGCCCATGCGGGACCCGCTCCTATAGATCCTCAATCTCCACTGGAACCTCCGTGAAAGTCGCCCCGTCATCTATATCCAGCTCCCTAAGGTCGATGATGTGGGACAGATCATGAACCCATCTCCTCAGCTGAAATATGTGGAAGATGTCATGCACCCATTGAAACTGAGGTGGAAGTGCCAAGAAGTAAGCCACCTCACCTACCCAGTTGAGGACCAATAAAGGTTCGATGAATCATAGAGATAACTTGTCACCTCATCCAAATCTCCATAGACCTCATTGAGGTGAGACCCATAGAAAAACATGGTCGCCATCCTCAAACTCTAGTGGTCTCTGTCTCCTATCAACATAGGACTTATTCATACTCTATGCAGTCTTCATCTGCTCCTGGATGATCTACACCTTCTCCGTCATCACCTGCACCATTTCTGGTCCTAAGAGTGTTGTCTCTCCTGGGTCAGTCCAGCACAGAGGCGAACTGCAAGGTCTGCTGTAAAGTGCCTCCTAAGGTGCCATCCCGATGGTGGAGTGGTAGCTGTTGTGATACGCAAACTCCACCAAGGGTAAGTGATCCTCCCAGCTACGACTGAAGTCTAAGACACATGCACGGAGCATGTCCTCGAATGCTTGAATGATCCTCTCAGTCTGACCAACTGTTTATGGATGGATGGCGGTGTTCATGCGAAGTTGCATCCCAAAGTCCTCCTACAACCCCTTCCAATGTTGGGAAGTGAAATGAGCATCTCGATCAGAGATTATCGTCGATAGAACACCATGAAGCCATACAATCTCTTGTATGTAGAGGCGTCCCAATATCTCTAATGATCCCTTCTCTCTGATCGGTAGTAAGTGGGCCGACTTGGTGAGTTGGTCGACAATAACCCAGATATAGTTGTTTTCTCTAGATGTATGTGGATGTCCCGTTACGAAATCCATGGATATCCTATCCCACTTCCACTCTGGGAACTCTAAGGGATGAACCAAGCCTGCTGGAACCTGGTGATCTGCCTTCATTTGCTGACAAGTGTGGCATCGAGAGACAATCTCTGCTACTGCCTTCTTCATTCATGGCTTCCAGTGCTGTCGTCAGAGGTTTTGATACATCTTCTCCACTCTAGGATGTACCGCTAATGGAGATGTGTGAAACTCCCTCAACACTTCCTCTTGAAGTGAAACTAGTACCATGTTACGTCCTCTAAAGAGAATGACGTGCTCCCCACCTTAAGAAAATCCATCAGGTGCATGCCTTGAGGATATTTGAGCAAATCGTGTCTTAAATCAACATCCCCACTCTCCACCTCCCACTACTAGAAAAACAGGTATTTGCGACGGGCTATTTGCGACGGGATCCCGTCGCAACTAAACTTATTTGCAACGGGACCGTCGCTAAAGCCTTTTGTTGCGACGGGCATTCTCCCCGTCGCAAATAGTATTCCGTATTTTTGTAAAAAACTTTTTAAACAGTTTTTGCGACGGGCCCGTCGCAAATACCTGTTGCGACGGGACCCGTCGCAAATAGTTGTTGCGACGGTTCCGTCGCAAAAACTCTTTTTTAAAAAAATAAAAAAAATTAATAATACTAGTATTTGCACCAGGACCCGTCGCAAATACTCTTAAAAAAAAATAAAAAACTATTAATAATACTAGTATTTGCGACGAGCATAGTATCCCGTCGCAAATACTATAAAAAAAATAAAAAAAATAATTTATTAATAAATTATTTTAATTAATATAATAATAGAATTATAATTTACAAATGAAAATAATAAATTATTTTAATTACTATAATAATAGTACAATTATAATTCAGAAATAAAAATAATAGAATATTAATAAATAATTTAATTAATATAATAATATTATAATTATAATTCATAAATAAAAAAAATATTAATAAGTTATTTTAATTAATATAAAAATAATAGAATTATTTTACATTCAAATATTAAAATAATTCAAGTATTACAAAAAAATAATTAAATTATAATATTATAAAATTTTAATATATATATAAAATTTAATATTATAAAATATAAATATTATTATTATTCATATTAATATTGTTATTTAAAAATATAATATTATTAATATTTTATAATGAGACAGAAACTACGAATAGAAAAAAAAATATTTTGATTTCACAAATTTTATAACAGAAATACAAACTCTAATCTGTAGGAGGGGGGGGAGGGGGGGAGGTGGGGGATCTACAGATGGTGGTGGAGGAAACTCCATCCCTAAAGCATGAGTGAGTCGGCGCATGTACTCCATCTGCTCCTGATGCTGCTGCTGCCACCGACTCGTCTGCTCCTCGTACAGCTGCTGCTGGCGTCGACGCTCCTCCTCATGCTGCTGACGCATCTGCTCCTGCTCCTGTCGGAGACTCTCTATCTGTGCAGTCTGAGATCGCAACTGCTCCTCATACTGTGTAGAAGAAGATGCACGAGCTCCTCTCGAGCTGGACGCCGACATCACAGCACTGCCATAATAATCTCCGGGAGTCAGTCGAGAGCCGATACCAACTACCCGGCCCTTCTCGAAGGCATACTGGGTGGCCTGCATCCATGCCGCCTCATCAAACTCTATAATTGTCCTTGCATGGTCGATCACCTCAAAATTAATGTTGCAATCAGACAAACCAAGTCATTCCCTTCTTAACTATAAGAATTATCTCACATGAACCTTTACATAAATCATTCTTCCTTAAAAATTTGAGGGGATATCATTATTTTTTCCTTAAATTTTCAAGGAAGAATGGTCTATGTAAAGGTTCATGTGAGATGATTCTTATAGATAAGAAGGGAATGACTTGGTTTGTCTGATTGCAACATTACTTTTGAGGTGATCGACCATGCAAGGACAATTATAGAGTTTACATTGGACATGGCTGACACAAACTTTTTATTGCGCATGACCTGACAATTAACGACCCTTTAAGATTTGAACATGTTAAGAATAGAGCAAAATCTGTTGTAAATATTAATAATTTTAATATTTTATAAATTTTTATTATTTTAATAATATTAATATTTTTTTTCATAAATATTGATAATATAATTTTTTTTACTAAGTATTCTTGAGTATTCCTGAGTATTCCTGAGTATTCGTGATTATTCGTGAGTATTCGTGATTATTCGTGATTATTCGTGAGTATTCGTGAGTATTCGTGAGTATTCGTGAGTATTCCTGAGTATTCCTAATTATTACTAATTATTCCTAATTATTCCTAATTATTTGCAATTATTGGTAATTATTGGCAATTATTGGTCATTATTACTAATTATTACAAATTATTACTAATTATTACAAATTATTGGTAATTATTACTAATTATTGGTAATTATTCCTAATTATTGGTAATTATTCCTAATTATTCCTAATTATTCCCAATTATTCCCAATTATTCCCAATTATTCCCAATTATTTGTAATTATTCCCAATTATTACGAATTATTCCCAATTATTCCCAATTATTACTAATTATTACTAATTATTACTAATTATTCCTAATTATTTGCAATTATTGGTAATTATTGGCAATTATTGGTAATTATTGGCAATTATTCCTAATTATTACTAATTATTCCTAATTATTCCTAATTATTCCTAATTATTACTAATTATTCCTAATTATTACTAATTATTCCTAATTATTACTAATTATTCCTAATTATTACTAATTATTCCTAATTATTACTAATTATTCCTAATTATTACTAATTATTCCTAATTATTACTAATTATTCCTAATTATTACTAATTATTCCTAATTATTACTAATTATTCCTAATTATTCCTAATTATTCCTAATTATTCCTAATTATTACTAATTATTCCTAATTATTACAAATTATTCCTAATTATTACAAATTATTGGTAATTATTACAAATTATTGGTAATTATTACAAATTATTACAAATTATTGGTAATTATTGTTAATTATAGGTAAATATTCCAAATTATAGGTAAATATTCCAAATTATTGCTAATTATTGCTAATTATTGCTAATTATTGGTAATTATTGGTAATTATTGCTAATTATTGCTAATTATTGGTAATTATTGGTAATTATTGCTAATTATTGGTAATTATTCCTAATTATTCCTAATTATTCCTAATTATTGGTAATTATTCCTAATTATTCCTAATTATTCCTAATTATTGGTAATTATTCCTAATTATTTGTAATTATTCCTAATTATTGGTAATTATTCCTAATTATTACTAATTATTCCTAATTATTACTAATTATTCCTAATTATTACTAATTATTACTAATTATTCCTAATTATTAATAATTATTAGCAATTATTGGTAATTATTACAAATTATAGGTAATTTTTACTAATTATTGTTAATTATTGGAAATTATTCCAAATTATAGGTAATTATTACTATTTATTGTTAATTATTACTAATTATTACTAATTATTACTAATTATTACTAATTATTGTTAATTATTACTAATTATTACTAATTATTGTTAATTATTGTTAATTATTACTAATTATTGTTAATTATTACTAATTATTGTTAATTATTACTAATTATTTCTAATTATTGGTAATTATTACTAATTATTGGTAATTATTACTAATTATTAATATTTATTCCTAATTATTACTAATTATTCCTAATTATTCCTAATTATTACTAATTATTCCTAATTATTACTATTTATTACTAATTATTCCTAATTATTACTAATTATTACTAATTATTACTAATTATTACTAATTATTCCTAATTATTTGCAATTATTCCTAATTATTTGCAATTATTGGCAATTATTACTAATTATTGGCAATTATTGGCAATTATTGGTAATTATTGGCAATTATTGGCAATTATTGGTAATTATTGGTAATTATTACTAATTACTACAAATTATTGGTAATTATTGGTAGTTATTCCTAATTATTACTAATTATTCCTAATTATTACTAATTATTACTAATTATTACTAATTATTCCTAATTATTACAAATTATTGGTAATTATTACAAATTATTGGTAATTATTACAAATTATTGGTAATTATTACAAATTATTACAAATTATTGGTAATTATTCCTAATTATTACTAATTATTCCTAATTATTACTAATTATTCCTAATTATTACTAATTATTCCTAATTATTCCTAATTATTACTAATTATTCCTAATTATTGATAATTATTAGCAATTATTGGTAATTATTGATAATTATTACTAATTATTGGTAATTATTACTAATTATTAGTAATTATTACTAATTATTACTAATTATTGTTAATTATTGGTAATTATTCCAAATTATAGGTAATTATTACTATTTATTGTTAATTATTACTAATTATTACTAATTATTCCTAATTATTACTAATTATTCCTAATTATTACTAATTATTGTTAATTATTACTAATTATTACTAATTATTACTAATTATTGGTAATTATTACTAATTATTAATATTTATTCTTAATTATTAAAAATTATTACAAATTATTCCTAATTACCATTAACTATGAACAATACTAATAATTTAAATTTTTTAAGTAAGAAAACAATATAAACATAATTAAATTACAACTAATCAAAAATAATTGAAATTAATACAAAATTAAAAATAAATATTAAATTAAAATGAACATAAATACCTTGAAAATTGATGAGCTCTGATCGTTCTTCAAAACTTTAATAACAGCTCCGAAGAAAAAAATTAAACTGAACAAAAACTCAAATTTAGAAATAGAAATTTTAGAGCAGAAGAAGGTGGAGAATGAGAATGATATGAAAAAAACGGATGGGGGTATTTATAGGTTAGATTATTAGCGACGGGTCCATTTGCGACGGGAATCCCGTCGCAAATAGTATTATTTGCGACGGTGCCCGTCGCAAATACCTTGGCCCGCATTTATTACGGTCAGCCGGTAAATAGTTATTTGCGACGGGACCCGTCGCAAATAACATACTATTTGCGACGGGAATACTTTCCCGTCGCAAATATCTTTTACCGCCGCCGGTTATTTGCGACGGGGGAAGCCTTTCCCCGTCGCAAATAGTTTCCCTGGATTTGGCGCCAAAGCCCGGGAAAACTATTTGCGACGGGATAGGCTTCCCCGTCGCAAAAGACTACTTATTTGCGACGGGTAAAGACCCCCGTCGCAAATAAGTTTTTAACGGGACTATTTGCGACGGGAATAAATCCCGTCGCAAATAACCCGTCGCAAATACCCATTTTTCCCGTAGTGTCCCTAACTCTCTAATAAAGTAGAGGTGTGACTATAAGAGACTATAGAAAGGATGCTCTATCCTGATCCACAAAGGAAATCTACAATGCCACCAGCTGCTCTGTCAGCTCTCCTAGTAGCTGAATGCCTGATCTCATGATGAGAGAAACTTCTACTATGTTCTCCTTCCCAAGAGTATAGACTATCTCAAAGACAAAGTCCTAGATGAACTCAAGCCATTGTCATTGTCTTAGGTTTAGGTCCTTCTGTGAGAAGATTTACCTGGGACTCTTGTTGTCAGAGAAAACTGTAAAACGGTCGCCTATAAGATAGTGCCGCCACATCTTCAAGGCAAAGACCACTGCAGCTAACTCCATGTCATGGGTATCATAGTTCTAATTAGGCTGTCTCAACTACCGAGAACCATAAGCGATCACTACTCTCTCATGCATCAGGTTACACCCATGTCCGGTCCCTAATGCATCATAGTATACTATGTAACCTACTCCCTCCTCTGGAAGCCTCAAGATGGGATCACTAGTCAACCTCTACCTCAGTTCCTGAAAGCTCTGCTGGCATCTCCTTGACCACAAGAAGGGTTTCCCCTTCTTTGTCAATGCTGAATGCGGTGCTGCAACTCTGGAGAAATCTTGCACAAATCTCTAATTGTACCCAGCCAATCCCATGAAACTTCATACCTCTATCACACTCCAGGGTGGCTCCCAAGAAAGCACTTCCTTGATCTTCGCTAGATCCACTACAACTCCAGCCTCCGAGATGATGTGTCCCATGAAGTGAACCTCTCGAATCCAAAACTAGCATTTCGAGAGCTTTCCATAAAGCTAGTGCTCTAGGTGTATGTCCATTACTACCCGCAAATGGTAGACATTCTCCTCCTCAGTAGTCGAGTAGATCAGTATGTCTTCGATGAAGTCTACAACAAAGCGATCAAGGTAAGGTTGGATGATCCTATTCATGAGACTGATGACCACTGCTGGAGCGTTGGTTATGATGAAGGGAATAACCAAGAACTCATAGGGGCCATTCTGACACCTAAAGGACATCTTCTGCACATCCTCATCTCGAACACTGAGCTGGTGATAGCCTGACCTAAGGAATATATTCGAGAACCAACGCACTCACTTCAGCTGATCAAAGAGGTCGTCAATCCTCAGAAGTGGGTACTTGTTCTTTGCGGTCACCTGATTCAGGCGATGGTAGCCAACACACAGTCACAAGCTCCCGTCTACATTCTTGGTGAAAAAAATCATGGATTCCTAGGTTTAAATACTGGGTCAGATAAATCCCTTCCCCTGCAAGTCCTCCAGCTATACCCGCAGCTCACGAATCTCGGCGGGAGGCATCCGATATACTAGAGTAGATATCAGTGCCATTTCAGGGTACATGTCAATGTAGAAGTCCACCACTCTGCAATGAGGTAGTCCTGAAACATCGTCAGGGAAAATATCTGCATACTGATCCACCACTATAGGAAAACTCGGACTCTGCACATCAACTGCTTCGAGGATGAGACTAGCCAACTGATGTGTGATCGGCTGCCCCCTCCTCTGGGTAAGTCCATCCTGCGCTGCAAAGGCTCCCTTCTTGCCGGTGAAGGTGAACCTGGTCCCATCCATGCAGACACACCACACTTTGTGTCTAATACAGTCAATATGAGCATGAACTGTGGATAACCAGTTCATTCCTAATATGATGTCATAAGGTCTCAACACCTCTATGAGGAGATCCCAGCCGAAGCTCTCACCTCCAAGAGAAAGCTCACACTTCCTGCACCAGTGCGTAATCATTGAGTCTACTTCCGTAGGAGTCTCTAGTCGTAAGGATCGAGCCAACAGATCCATCGGAATCTCCAAGATTCGAACAAGGGAAAAATAAAAATAAAAGAATGACTCGCACATGTTTCTATAATTACTGCATCAAGGGTGGAGTAGGCATAGATAGTACCACAAATTATCTCAGGTGTGCCTTCGTCATAGGCCTCAACTGCTTGTAGCTGATCCTGCCCCATTCTGGCAGCTCCCTATGGTCGGGGTGGACCTCCTGGTGGTGGTGGTGGTGGTAGGGCCTCGAAAGGTCATACACCACTTGTTGCTCGACCATCTCCTTTTCCATGTCCGCCTGCTCCTGATGGACCACCACAGTCAAACCTCTACCTCTACCTGGGAGGTCCCTCTACTGTCTGATGCTCATCTTCATGGTGGTTTGGGGAGTCTCGAGCCATCTGTGTATTGCCTGCTACAAAAGACTCTGCTACGTGTCGCCCATGTGGTGGGTCTTGCTGCTTCTGTCTGCTCGGTAAGAATACTCTCCACAAGAAGGGCTTGTTCCGGCACCCCCGACTACGTTGTGATACTGAGGGAGATCATCGAAGCCCTGATCCCATGCCTGAGTCCCTGGTCAAAAGTCCGGGCCCTGAAGAATGGGTCTCATACCATATCCGTGGAGTAGCGCTAGAGGTCGGTGAACCTTGATGAGTACTGAGCTACCGTCATGTTTCCCTGCTGTAGATGAAGTAACTCTTGAATCCACACTGCTCGAATGGTGGTTGGAACAAACTCTACCTAGAAAATAATCTCAAATTCTGGCCATAGTAGTGATGCCTCGTCGGGCAATTGGAGCATCAGGCTCCACCATCTTCATGCTGCTTCATGCAGGAGACTATCAGAAAGGATCACCAAGAGGATGGATGGTGTTCGTACCAATTTGAAAACACTCACAACAGCCTCCACCCAATCCTCAACAACTTATGGTTATGGCTCTCCTTGGAAACTGGGCGACCTCTGGCGCTAGAACTTGTGCAACGCACTCAGAACCCTAGCTGGCTGCCTTCGTGGGGCCATCCTGAAAAGAAACAGGTGTTTTATGGTTAAAATAGTATATCTGGTGATCTAACAGAAAGTAATCACAAAGAAAACCATTCAAAGGAAACACACATGCAATCATTGTTTTCGTGCACTGAGTCAGAAATAAGAAGTCAGAGTCCTAGTGTATGGATACTTCGGCCACCACACCAACAACAGTTTCCCTAAACAGATAACCACACCCAAAAAAGTTAACACTATTGCTGTTAAAAGAATCAGAGTCCAAGTTCTACGGTAGAACCGACTCCTCGGATACCAATTTGTCACGACCCGTCCTCAGGGCCCGTGCTGCGACAACCCCAAGCCCGCCTTCCATAGGCTAGGGTATGGCGACTGGAACCAAAGGTGAATCCCTTATATAAAGGAAATGCATTTACCTTAAAACTATAACACACATAGTCTGAACGCATGCAGTAGAAGCAACAAGTACTATAAAAGAAAATAAAAGTGTGCTGAATGTAAGTGGGCCAGAATACAAACCCAACTGAACAACAAGTACAAGTACAAGTATATATGAAAACAACTTCTGGATCATCCACTGGGGAATCCAACCTAAAGGGTAGCTACAAAACTAGAACCCTCATCCCTGAGGTACTTCCCATCTAGTCCAGCTTCAGGAAGCCACTCGTCTGTCACCCTCAACCTCGATCACTGCTGACCGTCGTCTTCATAGAACACAACAAGGTGTGGGTGAAGCCCTTACAAGGGTGAGTATAACAATACTCAGTAGGGGACCCTGAGACCCACTAAGGTCTCCCAAAATCCACAAGGATAAACCATATAAGTAAGATAAAACACAAAAGTATCAACCAACATTACATAGGTATATTCCCATACATATACTTAAGTTACCAAACACTGTCCGACTCCAACTCTCGAGCCCAAGCACAACCCAGCCCACAAAGGAAGTAAAGTCAATCAACATGATGATATCCACTAAAAGTCAAGACACATCTCACACTAGTATAAAACTCATGTAGAGGGGTAGAGATGAATAGATGAATCCTTTGAATCATCTCCTCTGTTGAACCCATGTATGATCCTGAAACAGTATCAGCGATGTCGAACCCACATAGGATCCTGGTACAGAAGTCATCACTGTCGAACCCACGGAGGATCCTGGTATAGAAGTCACCTTTACAAAACCCACAGAGGATCCTGGTAGGGAATTCATCACTATCGAACCCACGTAGGATCTTGGTATAGTATCATCGTTGTCTAACCCATGGAGCCTCCTGGTATAGTATTATCGTTGTCGAACCCACGGAGGATCCTGTCATCTCAGTCACAGCCAGCCCTAGCTTTCCCGCACAAAGCACGCTCGATTCCAGGAGGTTCTGATCCTCGAGTCAAGTGTCGATACATAAACTACCAAGAATTCTCAATTTTATGTATCCTGTAGTTTTGTATCATCATAAGAAACTCAACGTGACAGACAGCACGTCAATCGGATGCCCGGTCTGACGGTTATTGGAATTTCTGTTCTAGTGTCCCAGTTGGTTTTTAGTTTCAAACCAACCAATCCGTACCCAGACTATGTCCAACCCTCAAGCAGGGTATTACAAAAGAATCGTCTCTCTCTAAGAATCTCATCACCACAGGCGGTTCGTCAAACGGACAACCGAAGCCCAAGATAGGGGCGAAAAGGTGAAAATGGCCATAGTGGGTCCTGGACGGTCCCACCCAGCCTGAACGACCCGGCCCGACCCGGTCTGAACCGCTGTCTGACTTGGTCCACAGGTGCGGCCAAACCCATGGAGAGCTGGCTGGGGGGCTTCCTCGGCGCGGTGTGAAGGCGTCGCGTCATCTTCATTCGCTGCAGCCCGCATGGCTGCGACCCCCTTCCTCCAGCGCGGCGCGATGGTGCCGAGCCTCTTCCGTCCGTCGTGGCCTTCCTAGCCGTGGTTCTTCTCTGGAGCTGTGCATCGGCACCATGCCCTTCTGGCTCCACCTCCATATTCAACCAATCTACAACCAATCAGAGGGATTTTGGGAACTGTTTTTTGGGCCCGCACCCACCGCATTAGGTGATAACAAGTTGACATCATCGAACTAAAAGAATTGATGAGGAATGAGTGTATAATTTATACATTAAAATAATCAAATCCCCCTTCCTTGTAATCAGTGTTCACTTGACGGAGTCACGGGTAGGCGGCGTCGTTCCGTTGACGTGTGGTGGAGATGACGTCGTCGTTGGTGACGTTCTACATAGGCGACAACATCCTTTTCATGCCCTGGTTGGAGAGGGAGAAGGGGACGACGTCATTCCTCGGCGGAGAAGGGAATTCTTCATTGAGAGGATATTGTTCTTCGTTGAAGAGGAAAAGGCTCCACCAAGTCACCAACCAAAAATAATAGAGGAGGAATCTATTATTTTTTGGCACCACCACAGAAAAAAGTTGTGTTTAATTAAATTAAACAACTCATTAAATCAAATGTGGTGGAAAGGATTCAAATGTTTTTAAAAAGATAATTAATTGAGGCATTAATTATCTTTTAGGTGTGTTGGCACCATTAAGGGGTATTTCAAGAGTTTTCCCCATTAATGGGTAACTCAAGGGGTTAAAGGGGGGTTAAGGGGGTTTTAGCTCGTGTGGACCCCACCACATAATATTCTCCCAAGAGAGGTTATGCGTAGGTGGGCCCCACATCCAACCTCTCCTTGGATGTTTTAACTACCACAGATAAAAATATGTTACACATAAATTTTTTTAATTTATTTAGAAAACCCCTAAAAATTAACTTTCACTCTTGTGAGAATGCAACTATGGTGAAGGTATCCTCAAGTGAATACCGGCACTGTGAGTTCAACGGTGCCCTCGAATTTCCATTCCAATCTCCGGTTCAAAAGATATAGAATCCCGCTAATAAGTTTACTGAACGTACTCAAACAAAACTTCTCAAATTGATTCCGGGCACACCGGGCCTTGGAATCAAGAGCCGTCAGAAATCACAGACTCATAAAATTCTCATGTATTTTAAAAAAATCAACGGGAATTCCAATTCTTTATATAATTATTATATAATATATATCATCTTTCACCCCAGGTTATTGATGAGATATTTTATTATGATATATGATCTTTATGGCACACATAAATTGGTATATATGAAGTTTTCACTTTAATACCACTAAAATTAATTGGGTAATGATTAAATCTCAAAAGATACCTTGTATGATGCATTTCAGATTATCCAATAACACTATGTTATGTTTCTTGGGAGGTATGTCGTCATGTTTTCTTAGGATGTCTTGTTTTATTCAACGTTCATTTGCTGCCATTATCTTATGATATCAAATAAATAATATGTAACACCCCTACTTTTAACAAATTATTATTTTTAAAATAAAATAAAAACCTTGGGCGGATTACATTGAATGATACACCTATTTATGCATTATTTATATGAAACACCAATTTTAGATTTCATTATATGATATATCGAGCTTATATTGTATTATATGCAACACTTAATTTAAATGAAATCAGAAATAGTATATAAATATTAATATTGTTATCACTTATTCATTGGATTAAAGGGTATTTAAAGGATTAACTAAATAATGAAAATATCCTCTATTAATGTTTATAAAATTAATTATCAGGTAACCAGTTAAATTGAAATGATTTTATGATCTATTTGAAAATAGTTAATTCATTTACCAATAAACTATTTTTCTATGCTCAAAAATATTTTATATTAACTAAATAAACAGATTTTGAAAAAAGATTATAATGAAATTCATTTATTATATATTCAATCAACTATTTAATATTCATCATGAGTGTTTTATAGATAATTAATAAGAATAAATATGATTTTATACCAAAAAATATTTTTATAAAAGGTAGTTATACCCCCTAATAATGGAACACTTATATTAAAATAAATTTTTAAAAAATTTATTCATTATATTTTAAAAAATATAGTTCAATTTTTAAATATTAATGTCAATATTATTTTAGGGTGAATTTATGGGATTTTTATTGAAGGAATTATTTTCCCATGGATGATGGAAAATACTGACTTTTAATAAGAAAATACCATTTTTTAATAATTATTTATACAGTTAAACAAAAATTTAAAATAATTATTAATTATAATTACAAATATTATATATATATATATATCCAATTATATTCATTGGAATCAATTTCATTATTAAATTGTATATTGAAACATTGTATTCTTTTGAACGTATTTTCACTTTAAAACTCAATTTATTATGGCTTATATGCGAATAATTTTAAATCTAATTCTTCAACTTATAGGAATGGACATTGGAAAAAAATATTCCATTTTTTGAATCCTACTAATTTTTATTACATAGTCATATCAACTAAGATTTTTACCGTAATTTTTATTAAAAAATATATAATTAATTACCCTGATACGGTTAAAATAAGGCTTTGTGCATTACATGGGTCTGTTTTAGAATTTATTTTACACAGACATATTATTTTTATTTAATTAATTTTAAATAATATTTAGTAACTTAAGGTATAAATTATCCAAAAAATACTTTTTTAATTGTAATATTAATAAAAGAATCACCTTGCTTAATAAAAGGAAACATGTTACTTTGGTAAAAAACTAAATAGGTAATATTGAGTAAATTAAAGAATAAGGAATAAAATGATAAAAATGTATTTATATTTTTTGGAAGAGTTATTTCATGAACAATTATTGCATATAATACATTAATTTTAAATTTTGGTGTCAAATTATATCAGGGAGACCTCCTAATAATAAATAATTTTGGGAAATTAGAAGAATATTACCCCCTCCTTTGTTATAAAAGGGACTTCAGTCTCCGCACATTATCACAACAATAAATCCATATGGATAAAAATGTAGAAAAATAACTTCCTAACTTCCCTCATCTCATTCTAAAATCCTTACTATTTTCATAAATCCAACGAAGGATTCCCTTTGGTTAAAATTGAATAGTGATTCTTGAAGAATATGTAACGTAAATCAATGAATGTTTTTGATTAATTTCAACCTCAAAACCCTTCAATTACTTTTATATAATGATTATATATCATACTAATTATATTAAATATACTTAAAGTTTTTTATTTTAAATTTATGGCCTATAATCACAAACATTTCCATAAAATGGTCTATGAAATAATCATTCATGTGTATGACGGACTATCGCCTCACGAACTAATGTTGTTCTATTTTATATTACCCCCATGTAAGGTTTGTCAAAATGGTGGACATTATATTTATATGTGATATATATATATATATATTTATGATATTAATGATCTATTTAATTTTCATCAATTATTATATAACACATACCATCATTATTCCCATTTTTGGGAATACGATAATGTCGTTTGTGTGTATGGCAGACTACCACCTCATGAAGTGATATGATTAATTCAATATTTAAAAGGAATGTATAAAGGATGAGTTTAATAAAAATATGTTATATAAATAACATAACAATTATTCTACAATTATAATATATTTAAATATAATTTATTAGTATTTATTTCCTTATTATTTGAAAACTGAAACAACATTCATTCACATTTATGTACAACTGTTTCCATGAACGTTGTTTTTCATTTCATTTTATATATTTTATAGATTATTTTAAATAAATATCAAAATAATATAAATGATATTTATATCACGTTTTACATTGTATAAATGATTAATTCATGATCAATGTAATAGGAAAAAAAAAATAATTCAAAACACATACGAAATACAATTTGATTATTACCCAAATCATTAAATTAACATGGAATAATAAATAAAATGTAATAAAAGGTCGTAAGAAAAACATATGTTGTTATATATATTAATATTGTTCAGAAACTTATGTTTAAAAAACATGTATTTATTATACATGAGGTTTGAATGTGTATGAATGATGACATGAATTAAGGTAAGGGTTTTCTATCTCACCTTTTGTTTATGTGAGACACATGCTATATTCACCACATATTTCTAATATGTGGTGAAAATAAATCCATTGAATTTAAATTATTATTATTTTAATTAATATTTTTGTTATTTACACATCCATTTTAAGATCTCTCTTTCATGTGTTTATGGTTTCAATGAAACCAAAGCGGTAAGTGAATTTTTTCCATATTTTAATTCTTTCTGACACAGAATATGTTATGCAAATATATTTTTGTACACGTTTTATATAAATACCTTTTGAAATTGTATATCATGTATCTCCTTCTATTAATAATATTTTTAGAATCATTTTATTTTATAATTTCATGGTGATTATGATTCAATGTTACAAAAATGGTAAATTTTAATTTCTATAATCTCATTGTATATCATGATTGATTATGATTTTGATTCCATCGATGTAAACTTATTATTAATTTCTAAATATATATCATTAATTTTATTGTCCTTAGTTAATTCATGTTAAGTTCAAGTTATGGTACCTTTTTTCATTAAATTTTAAATAATATACATAAGAAAATGTTTTTAATAAAATTAAACTTTATTTCTCTATTCGATTGGAAATATATGTTCTTTTGAAACAATATTTCATAAAAAGGTTTTGAAAATTATTATGTTTTCAAAGAAGAATATATATTTTACTAATTAAATATTTTTTTAGATCAATATATATTTGTTTCCAATTTTATTTTCAATTAAATGTATTATAGAAATTTATAATTCATAATAAAATATTTTAAATGATTTCCAAATATAAATTATATGATTCAAAGGTTATTATAAATTAAAAGGTTTTTGAAAAGGTTTTATGTTTTAAAATTCTTTTATATTATTTTTAAATCTATCATTATAAGTATCATCTCTATTTTCTAAGATAAATTTTATCTAAAAGTTTTATATTCTAAAATGAATTTTCCAATGATGAAAGGATAGTTTCCTAAAGATATGTTTTAAATGATTGATCAAAATAATTATCCATCTAATATGTCACCTGTTTGTTGTAGTTAGGCCTATATAGGGATATTATACAATAATACCATTATTATATTATCTTTGAAGGGTTTATTTCTATGATGAAAAATTATTTATGAATTCTATTTCTATTCCACAGGTTATAACATTATAAAATATTTATTAACCACACCACTTTTAATCATTAATGCTATGATGAAATGATAATAAATTATATCTATTTTTTGTAGGATTTCATATGTTTAAATGATTATGATTCAAATTTAATTTAGTGAAATTTTATATGATGAATATTAATAATCATCTAGGACACATATGTATGATTCAGTATGTTATGGGTGAGACCTATATCTCCCTCCAATGAATTGGTAAAATATTTATATATCATTAGAGATATATATGAATGGAATGGGGAGTGAACCTAGTATGTAATATGTGGCTTCCATAGGGGATAGTAGTGTGTCTTTCATAGAAGGTGTATCCACCTATACATAAACCTATATACTTAATAAAAATAATTTATTTTTGAATCTTATTATATGTACAGAATATCACACATGAACCTGATTACATGTTCACAATCTCATACATGGACCTGGTTTCACGTCCATATATTTATGTGAGTGTTTCATTTGATGTCCTAAACAATATATGTAAACATTTTTCTATTTATAAAAGTTCACAATGTTATAAATTGATGTGTATTCAATAAATCTATTGTTTATACCTATGTTATCCCATTATCACACATGTTCTTTAATTATATTATGACTATTGTTTAATAAACAACCACTATTTATGCATTGATTCATGACTTTGATTTTTGATATGCATGGAATGCCTTTAAAATTAATTCTCATAACCTTATGATCATATTATGCTTATGTATCTCCCTTTTTCCCTTACTGGAAAACTGTTATCACACTACATTATGTTTCATTTACCTGTGGTATAATGAATGGTTTTACATTGTAGTAATAAAGGGAAAGATTTTTATTGTATTTTTTAAGATAATTAAGTAACATAGAAGTATATGTTTTTTGTTTCCAAAAGATCAAATCTACTATGGTCATCAAGATTGTGTTTGTATTATTTAAATAGTACTCAAATAAATGATAGAATATCCATATATTAAAAGCATGGGTCACAATAGTTGGTATGAAATAAAATGTTTAGAAATCCATTAGAACCATGGATGAGAAATCATTATTTATATCCCTAGGGGTATTTCTACATATATATCTAGGGATATCTCAAATAATAAGAATAAGGATGTTTTTAAGTAGATTAAAATGTACTATAATTTTGCTAAAGTATAGAGTGAGTGCTTTCATAGAAACACATCCCATTCAAGATTCTATAATTGGATGTTTCTCGGGAATATCTATATCTACGGGTAAAATCCCTAAAAACACCGTTTTGAGCAAGAATAGATCGGAAACTAGAGCATGACAACAGGAATTTATTCACACATAGTTGAAATTCCCAGGGGATATGCTTTGGAAATTCAAAAACTCTTTACAAATTTAAATGGAATATAACCCTGAATATAATAGGTTAAAAATAAGATGTAATAGACTAATGAATAAGGTTTCATGATTTAGACATTATATAAGTGACTTTTCATGCTTATGTGGTTCCCTAAAATTATTAGTGTTGCAGACACTATTATTTTAGTTTTAGTTAATCGAGGGAAACTTATTGAATCTAGTTTATAGTGAATTTGATAGGTAATTTAGTGATTATGATTATCCAAATTGGAATATTAATGGATGGAAATATATTATGATTATTTCCAATCATATATCATGATATATGATTAACAATGCAAACATCATGTAAATTCCTAACACATCGAATTAAAGGAAGATGACTATTTATGAATGTTTGTGTGGTAATGAAAATAGATGAAAGAATAAAAGGATTCATACAGGTCAAAAATAAATGAAGAAAAACCTAATGGAATATCTCAAATAGAGGGGAATATGTCAACTCCATAGATGAAATAGTCAGAGTGTTTGTTTTTCAAGGATTTCAGTAAATTATTCTTGGAGAACCTTGGTATTACCAAAATAAATACTCCGACCCATAAATTAACATCTAGACCAAGAAATGTTCTATTCCATGCAAAAAATTGATGTGGAAAGATTAATGTATTTATTAATTAGATTCAAGAGTTATGAATTCTGAAATATATATGGAATTCCCAGAATATGTTTATTTTAAGTATGTGAAAGAAAATGTTGAATGGTATTATTAACCATGAAATTTTATTTAATGAAAATGTTATATCTTACGAAATAAGATTATTAAGGAATGTAAACCATTAATATTTTATTTATGTTGAAAAAACGGGGTTTACATTGGATAAAAATAGGTTAGATAATATTAATAAAAATTTCATTGTATTTATGACATCAGAACTGATAATGTCTTTTTTGTCAAAGTATATTGTGTTATCATTGATGAAAATTATAATATTTTAATATTTAAGGAATATATCAAATATTATGTATAATTAATGAGTAAAAATGCATGTTTTCAGTAAGTATTGATTGTTATTTAGGTTATTATAATGATTTAATAGAATACATGATGAAGGTATTTCAATGTTTGGTATATTAGAAAAAGAGGTACATTATGATACATAGGGGATCATTGTTAATATAATTTTGAGATATTTTGTGAACTTCTATAAAATGGTTTTGATTTTAATTTTGGAAAATTTCTAAGAGGGTTATCAATTTATGGAATGGTTAATGTTTACCATTTAATGAGGTTTTAGATATTATTGTTTCACAATGTGATGATTTATCTATATTGGATAACTTGTTATACATATTTTATTATGATGATATCTAAACATTGATTGAATGAAATATCAATATATTTATGGGTATTATGATCCATTTTTTTCTACATACATAAAAAATATCTTTTATTTCATTCAATAAGCGATGAAGAAAAAATTGATCCTGACACAACCAATGGGTGAGATTATGATTATAAAATGTAATGAAAAGAATTAATTATATGAAAACTCTTCAACTTTTTTAAAACAGTCATGAAATATAATTTTGACCTATCACATTCTGATTTATGATATCAATTAACATTTGTAAATAATATATAGGGATATGATTTTTTAATTTTTAACATTCTATGGATCCATAAGTTTCTTATTATCAATGTTCTCTATTACTCTTCATATATATTTATGTATTAGTTGGCTCTTATATTTACATATTTGCACTTTACACCTGTATTATACCTTATAGAAACACTTTTATGACTTACATGTGGAACATTTTGTGTTTCCATCCTTCCATTTTAAACTAATTTTTAGTATTCATTTTATGATGTCGGTTTCTACAAAAGGGACATTCATATATTAAATGTTTGATGATCCCAATGAATTTCAAGGTCTAAAATCATTTTAAGTGCGTAGAATATAAAAAATATGTTTTATTGATTTTATTAAATAATTTAAAATATATTGATGTATTTTTTAAACTCTATAATTTTTTGGAATTATTTATAAGCTTCATTGGGTTTATATTTCACTACATTCTACAACATTCTTATCTTTCATTACATGCAACACTAATTTTAAATGAAACATGAAATACTATTAAAATATTATCACAGTCGTCCCCTAGATGTTTGAATTTTTGGCATGAATATATTTAAAAAAATTAGTAACATATGGTATATTACTGTTTATAAATTTAATTCATTGTAAACCAAGTAATTATGAATGATCGTATGAATAATTTAAAAATAAAATAATAAATTTTATAAAAAAAATATCATTGCACAACCATGTTTTATCGAATTTATAGAAATAAATTTTGATGACTGATTTTAATTAAGTGTATATATTATATATTCAATAACATTTTTAACATTCATCTTTTTTTTTTATAAAATTTATGAGAGTAATTCCAGTTTTACACATTAAAATATGTGTTTTTCAAAATAACAATTTTACCACCTTTTATTACTGCACTAATTTAAAAAATTAATTTTCAATATTTTATAAATTCATTTATAAAAAAAATATATTATTGAAATAGTAATGAAAATATTATCATTATGTAATTTTTCGTATTTTTCTAAAATTAATACTTTTTTCGATAAATGGTGAAAAAAACTTAAATTAAATTGAAAACTTAAATTTTGTGTTTATATTATTTAGATAGTAAAACTGTATTTTATAGTGGGTTTAATGAACAAATAGGCTAATTAATCATAAATTAATCAGCCTTATCATATTTTAATTAATTTCATATTGAAATTGGATATGAAAATTGGGAAAACAATTGAACCTTTTTGATATAAAAATCATACTATTTCATTTCCTCATATTGTGATTCTCCCTAAGATATCTATGTTATTAGAGGGATGTATATAACTTCCTCTCTTTATTTTAGAGTTCAATGAAGCCTTGTATTTTCTTCGACTGATTTTGGAATCTAAATTAAAGGCTTAGTAACCTTTAGAGGACTCGTTTGATAGGTTGATTTTTGGATCTGGGGTTTCCAAGATCAAACTACAATGGTAATTCTTGATGGATGGAATATAATAATTCATTTTTATGGAACATTGGACCGGATTCATGCTTGGTACTAGGCTCCTTAATGCTTCAATGAACCTAGGTAATTTCTATTTAGGTGGAGTTATGACTTTCATATGCACCGGGATTACCCATCCATTAATATTTGTGTAACTTTAATGTACCTACCTCTCCAATTTCAAAATCCTTACATCATTCACTTGTTAGGGAATATGGTGGATCATTACCTATTCTCTGATAGTAGAAAGCAGGTTTTGTGTCAACCTATTTCACCATGTATTAATGTAAAAGTCGATGAGTTAGGAATCCTGACTGATTTTGTGTGGATTTCTATTGGAGATGAATTCCACTTCAAACATCTGGTGATATTTGAATCATGTGTGAATTATTATTCTTTTTGGCTGAATATGGGTCATGATATGATGGTATGTAGGTGTGGTAGTAATAATAAATAAGATTTGGGGCTAGCATGAAGGGTGTCTACCTCTGGTGAAGGCTCTAAGAGAACAGATTTCGATATCGATCCGCGTATTTAGGGAAGGAGTCAGGATAGTGGGTGAGTCAGAAATTTTGGAGTTAAAGATAACAGAGAATACAAGTTAAGAGTTAGTGAAATACATAATAATGAAAACTGGCTACCACCGAACCCCAAGGTGAGTGTAGTCCTTGATCGGTTCAAACGATACATGAAAATAAGGTTTGAGAAAGATTTAGTGGAGGCAGGTGATGGATCTATGACCATGGAGGCCACGATGCTGTATGGAGATGGTGCAATGTTCCTCGAGATGAAATCTGATCATTTTGAAGCAACTTATAAACTATTTTTGGAGGTAGTGGGGGAGAATAGGAGTGATATGAGTCAAAACCTCTCCAGGAAGTGTACTCAAGATGGTTTGGTGAGTCAAAAATATGATGGTGAGAGCTGTCATGTTAAAGTTTTCATCCCAACATACATCTAATTTATAGGATTGGAAACCTAAGGGATATCCAGTAACTAGGAAGGAGGAAAATAGGGACAAGTCCATATAGAGGGGAAATTTGATTTTGGTACTGACTTTGAGGATGATTCTCCTGGTTATATTTCTGAGGATCATGAATGTGTTAAAAAAATTCATTTTTTATATAGCCTAAGAAAGAATAAAGGTACCAAATTCAAATTATAATTGGAAAGATTCAACTTAAAATGGGGGAAGATGAACAAAGGATGAAAGTATTATTCATACTTACTGAAACATATTGAGACCAGGGAAAGAAAACACTGAGGAAAACGAAATTCAACCCCTAATTTCTGATGCTAATGTTGTCCTAGGAAAGTCTAAGGAGGATTTTGTTGGCTAGGGTTTGAGAATTACTATGAATTATATGGTTCAATGGAATATTGAGATAGATATGAGGAAATCCAATTACAAGGACCCATGGGAACTCTATGTGCATTCGAGAGAATATATGAGTGAGTAGCTCCTTGTTATCAAGGCCAAACAATATGAAAAAAATAGAACAATGGGAAGAGGGCTTCAAGTGGAGACTAGTACTGATATAATTGAATGGATTTATAATAATGATATTATTATGATAAGATGTTTTAATTAAGGTAGGATCAACTATGAAGAGTATAATGAAACATTAGAGGAAATGGAGGACTGCATAGAAGACTTTATAAGAAAAAAATCCAAAAACACGTGTTTGTAAATTATATTTGAAATTATTTATAGATATGGTCACATATAGGATATTATTATATCTCAATGAGTATGTTATGTACTTTTATGATGTCATTTATGGTTTAATGTTATGGTTCTCACTTTTTCGTCAATAGTGTTTTTATGATACAAAAGTAATTTATGGAGTGTAGGTTTTTTGCATTACATTCATTTGTATTGAAAGTAAATTCATACACAAAAATAATTTTTATTTAATTAATAATACTTAATATTTATAATAATTATATAAATGGTATCTAATAATTTATTTATAATTATAATATTAATGGTTAAATTAACATGGTATATTATATGATACATGTTTCCTTGGGAAAAAACTATAATGATAAAATGAGAAAACATAAAAACAAATGAATAAATTAATAAAAAATGTATTTAATTTTTTTAGTGGATGTTTTTATTGACAAATTATTAAATAAAAATTATTATTATTCTATTATTTAGCCATATGTGGTAAGCTATAGTACCCAATTGTGAATACTTTTGGGTATTTACAAGAATTTCACTCCTCCCTCGTTATAAAAGGGAATTAAATCTCCCCACATCATCACAACTCTCAAGAAATTTATCTTGGCCGAACAAAAAAAATTACTTCCCCACACCCCTCCTCTAATAATAGAATCCTTATATTGGGATGAATTTTAACCATGGATGGCTTTTTATGCAATCCAAATGGAGATACTCGAACAAGAGATAACGTTAATCAACGACTGGTTTTTTATTCCTCAATCACCATCAATTATTTTTATATAATGATTATATAATAATATAAGTATCATAAATATAATTATATTATGTTATGTTATGTTTATTAATAAAAATAAAACACACACAGATACAAAATTGGGATATGAAATCATCATTCATGTATACGGGAGACTACTTCCTCACGAACTGAAGTTGTTTGTTTTTTACATTACAACCACTTATAATTGGGAATAATCAGGGAAATGATAATTATATATGATATATATGATATATATTATTTATTTATTCTTATTTAATTATTATATTACACATAACTACATGATTTAAATTTTATAGGAATATGATAACGCAGTTTTTGTGTACGACAGACTACTTCCTCAATAAGTGATGTGATTCATTAATGCTTTACATGGAATTTATTATAGATGTGTCTAATTATTAAATATGATATATGTAACATTATAATTATACTATAATTATAATATATATATATCAATTAATTTTCTTTTCTTCAATGGGGAAAGAAAATGGAAACACCATTTATCCATACACACAACCTACCATCTCCATAAATGGTGTATTTAATTTCCTATTTCTATATTTTAAAATTCTAATAAAACAATATTTACTGAATATATATGATAGTTTCCCCATGTTCTAAATTATATAAATTAGGAAATAATGATCAAATTCAGAGGGGAAAAATTAAAAAAATCAAAACAAATATGAAAAAAGTAGTTATTAATCAAAAATTGATTTTAACATGAAATTGTTAATAAAATGGTAAAAAAAGGTCATACAAAACCATATATGGTTTAATAAATATTTATTTGGTTCTAAGAAATATTTGTGAAAAAATTATATTCATTATATATATGGTTTTAACAAATATTAATGAATTAAAATCTTAAGGTGTGAGATTTCTGATTCACTTTTTACTTTTATGAGACACATTCTATATTCACCGAATCATTCTTCTAGGTGTTGTATAGAATTCCTCAGATTTATGCTATTATTATTGTAATGCCCCAACCCTAGTTACCCAGAGTCGGTGCATTGTTACATAATATTGGCTTGATCACAAAAGATCAAGTCTCGAAAGACCGATTAGTTTAGTAGCCTTTGAATAACTAGAAACATTCATAACGTTTACATTACATCATAAAGTGGAAACTACAAAAACAACATATTGTCTTCATATCCCCTCATAATATCCCTTCAGGTCATTCAGAAATTACTTCTTCACATCCTGGGAAAATAAAACATTGAAAGGGGTGAGCTCAGACGCTCGGTAAGGATAACAATATAGCAGAAACTTTCATAAATAATCATAAACATTTAAGGCAATGTATTACTAAAACAAAAAACTTTTAAACTTGAACTTCAACCTAATATGGAAATGATAAAATGAAATAATTCAATTTAATTATTCACATGGATATTCTAGTAGTTGAATAATCACATGCAATATCAATAACCACTTTCATAATGATGGAATGCATAATGCCAGACTATCATAACCACATAGTCAAGGTATCATGCCAAGAATACAAATAAGATTTTGTCAAGGCCTTGTGCCAAGAAACTAGTTTGTCTCATGAGACCTACCGATGCATCGAGGAGCTATAGCAGGCTCCACCCATCACTTATTATGTCCAATGCATTCCTCATATGGACAGGTTTAAACATAACATAAAAATTCGTATTAAAACTAGCATATGAAATATCAATACTTTATCCATAAACCATGATAAAAATAACTCATCCACATTCAAAAATATCACAAAACCTTCAATACAATTTGGATGACTTGTATCATAATAAATCAAATACAAATAAACTTAAAATCCATCAAAGTATGTTGACATAGATGAAATCAAAAACTATTTGAGAGAAATATCTCCTTTTTTGAAATCATTTAGAAGTCACATAATTATAAAATAAAATATTTACATTCAAAATATTCTTAAAATCTTGTAAGTAATTCTTAGAAGATTTTATAATGGCGGAAAATAGCTTCACCCTCCATATAATTTAAAAAAGACATTCTTACCTTAATTTTGTCGAAAAGGTTAAAAAGGTCCTTGTTTTGAAAATGACGTAAAGATTCCTTTATAAACATCTTATAAAAAGTCAAACAAGGGTATACATGACTTTAACCCATATTCTTTAAAATAGTAAGAATGATTTGAAATACATTTTTAGGAAACATGGATGTGGAGGATAAAGAGGTCCCAGTAGATAATTACGTATAAACAACCTCGAATAATGAAGAGATTGTGAAATAATCCCTTACCTTGTACATTTCCTTAGTCGATGGTATTTTAAACTCATGTATAATAGTTAAAAAATTGTTATTAAATTATACATGAACCATATACATAATTATGATATCATATATGATCTTTTAATAATTCTTTGTTAATAATATTTTAGTGTTATCGTCATTTTGGGTGTTAACTTACTAGTTTTCTTTTATATGTTTTGTTACGTAGGTCATGTTTGTTATGGATTGGATGTATATTATTCATATTCAGAATGATATAATGTTCTTAAAAATTAATTTTAATCATCAAATGAGAATTATTCTTGAATGGATACGATGGGGAATGAATCTCATCGTGTTCGTGGAGACGGTAGTCCGTACGTACGCACGAGCGACAATATCATTCTTTTGATATTAAAATAATATATAATTGGATGTTATATCATATATAAAGAATAATTTTCGTGTTATATTTATTATTTAAATGAATTACACATCATTATTATACCCATCCAAATAATAATATATTGAATAACAATTACACCATGACATGGAGAAGGTAATCCGTACATACACACGTATGGTGACATGTCATTCAAAGGATGGATAGAATACTGAATATGGTTGTACCATATTTATAATAACATCACATTATATATAATATACTGGAGTTATTATTTTAGAATGGGAATAACAAACAAAGAATAATTTGAAGAAGAAAGGAACTTGAAATAGGGTGGTGAAAACATTACCTCTTCTTCGGGTTCTTTCTTTTGACTTGATCAAAAGGGCTCAGTACGTTGGCTTTCTGATCAAAATAATACCTCTAAGTCGAAGTGAAGGAAGTTTAGAGAATATTTGGGCAGGGTTTCTGGAGCCAAAATTCTTTTATGGTGTGAAATTGAGATAAGGGGGAGTGCCCTTTTATAAGAGGGGTGAGGGGCACCTTAGGAAAATCTAGAAATATTATTTTATAATAAATTCATATTCAGTTTCTAATGGCTCTAAAGTGTATTATTTAAATATAATGGTGGGGATTGGTTGAAAACCACTCAATCCATAGGTTTTAGATATATTCGGGTCACTTTATTAACCTTATCTTTTATTTTTAACTCTTAGTTAATTAGTTTGATACTAACCATGTCTCATTGTATTTTTGTATTATATAGTCAATAAACATACAATAAACTTCCAAGACACCCCCAAGTGGTCCAATAATGATACACCTATCACTATATAAGTCTCTTTGCTACACCTTAAATTTTTAGGTATAGAATATAAATTAATATTATAATATTTGTTTTAAAAACTCTTTTATGTCAATTTTGACACTATTGGGTATTTTGTTTTTGATAATTCTATAACAGAATTATTACTTCGAAAACAAATTATATAATCAGTCCTAATATGTCATATTAACCTAGAAAATTAGTTAAATTTATAAAAAGTAACAAATTAAATTTATTTTAATTTCTATAATATCAATTATTTTAATATTTCATTAATTAGGTAATTACTGCCTCACCATTGTGTCATAAATAAATTAAATTATTTAGTGTATAAATATTATAAATAAAATAACATTATGTAGGAAATCTTTTTAGATTTATAATAAATATTTAGAGTCTAATTAATTTTATGTATAACCCTATATTAAAAATGTTTTTGTTATTAAACTTTGATTTTAACTATTTTAACTCTTCTTTGAGTTAAATAATAATAAATGTCCTAATCTAATCCAAGTGGACCTAAATGATAATATTTTATTCCTAAGGTTGTTTTTGGTCGAGATACACTTGTCCAATAGAATTGAGATATGTTTTACGGTAACATTAATTTCATTTTTTCCCTTAATTACCCTATTTACTTTTAACCGTGGTAAATAAAAGTAAAAAGTTACTATTCACCAAAAATTATTTTAATCTCATTGAACCACATTTTACTCTTTGATATTAACTGTGTCTCTCAGATTTTATAAATTTCACTCACAAAAGCATTAAAATTATGTTTTATGTGAATTTCCAACTTCTCCTAGGAGGTGGGTAAAAGAAAGTGAAGAGTTCAATAAAATTTTTATATAACTAAAATTATTCTAGACTAACTCCAATGAATTACATTGAACTTATATAGGTATTATGTATCTATTTTTACCTTAATTAAATTTAAATAAAATAAATAATTATTTAAATAAAATGTAAAGACCTGAAAAATTCAAGGAAATTTTTTTCTTAATTTTCTTTTGGATTTTACGAGAGCGCAGTTTCTAACGGCACCTAATTCTGAGGCCCGGTGTTCCCGGAATCTTTTTTCGAATTTTAGCTCGGGTAAGTTCAGTGAACGAATGAGCGAGTTATTCTATGTTTTGAACCGGTGCTCGGAATCAAATTTCGAGGGCACCGATGAAATCGCAGCGCCGGTATTTGCTTAGAAACATCTTTTTCAGAGTTGGGTTTTCTTGGGTGTGGTTTTTAATTTTTGGGGTTAAGTTAAGAAATAAAATAAAAGTGGTACAATTGATTTTTATTTTATTTTTCCTAACTTAAGTTAAGTGGGTGATGTGGGACCCACAAATATCCTACCCACTTGGTAGGATATTTGTGAGGTGGGGCCCAGACGAGCCCCACCGTTTCTTTTCTTCATAAACCACCCGCCTTTAACTATGTAACGCAGCTGCACCCCCTATTATTGAAGTCAAACCGTGCATTTATTTTTGGTTAAGAAACTCCTCATTAATGTGGCGGTTTAGGAGTTGCAATTAAATTCACTTAATTGTTTCTTTCGTTTTTTAATTTTAAAATGCAAGGCTTGTGAAATAAAAATAAGACAACTCTTATTTTTATTAGGTGTTGTGTTGAGAGGCTAAGAGATTTCACTCAGGGTCTTGAAGATCTTCTCTTCCTCGCGAAGAACGCGAAGAACAGGAAGAACACCAGATCCTCGGAAATCAACGACGCTTCATCCGTGATGCTCCTTCTGCGATGCGACGATTCCCCTTCCGCGACGCTTTCCTCTGCGACGTGCTTTTCCACGACGAATCATCGCTCAACGAATTCAACGGGGTAGGGGTTTTGATTCAATTAAATCTTTGTGATTTATACCCGCGACATATGTTTAATGTTTGTCAGAAACCTTTTTAAACCGCTAACGCGGTGGGTGCGGACCAACGAACAAGTCCGAACCCACCGTCCCTTCATTCTTGGTGTGCGGATCGATGGGTGACGATGAAGCAGGCCTCACGGGCGTTGTGAGGTCTTTGCAATGAAAACCGGTCCGGAGAGGGCCGTTGGCGAAGACGGAGGGAAATTCCGACCACCGGAGCTCATCCGGTGGTCCGCGGAGCAACCCGCCTGCGCGCTGCGGGGAAGAGCCGCTGCGTCTAAAGCCGCGGCGGCAGCCCGCAAGTCTCGCGACTGCGCGGGGCCAAAGCAGGCAGGACGCAGCAACAGGCCGCGTCTGTTGGCAAGGGGCGGCCCCCATGCGGGTCCGTGGTTTCGACCATTGGGGGGGCGGTTCCCCCCCCCCCCCCCCCCCCTTTGCGCTGCCACTTGGCCAGCACCAGCGCGCCAGCACGACGGGCCAAGCCGCCCGGCCGGACCGCCAGGCCGGGCCGCATCTAGGCTATGCCAGGCCGCGCCAGCCGGGCCGAGCCGTGCCCCAGCAGGACAGACCCGGACCCGGTTCGGGTCGACCCGGTTCGGGCTGACCCTGGTGGTATCGGGCCGGGTCGGACCGAGCCCGAACCCCCTATTACCGAACCTCTTTTGGTCTGTTGCCCAAAACATGAGCTGATGAACTCCGATCGATGCACCGTTAGTTGCGTAGAGATCCTTAGATCGAGACGATCGTTTCAGTATATTACACTCAGGGTTTCGGAGAACTTTGGGTTTGTCCGGGTTGGTTCGTACGCGAAACCAACCGGGCCCTCGGAGCGGAAACACTCATAACATGAGCTCCGGAAGTCCGATTGACGTGCCATCAACATTGTTGAATTTCTCTAAGTTGGATGGACTATTTGGCTTACTCTGCTTGAGGTTTGGACATAGTTGGAGTACGGTCGGGTTGGTTTTGACTTAAAATAAAACCGGGCACCTAGAACGAAAAAGCCAATAACTCTCAGACCGGACGTCTGATTGACGCGCCGTCTGTGACGTTGAGTTCTAGTTGACAATACAGATCTTTTCGATACATCAACTATGGACTTCGTGTCCGTTGATGTATCAGCCCCTCGGCTCGTTGAGCGGACCCTCCCAAACGAGAATGTTGTGTACGGGAACCCTAGAGCTTGCTGCGACTGCGACGACGATGACGACTGTGCAGAAATCCTCTGTGGATTAGACGGTGATGACTACATCACTCAGCGATCCAATGTAGATCAGTGCTACCAATCCTGTGTGGGTCAGATCCCGTTTGGGTCAGCGCTCAGCGGTCTTGTGTGGGCCAGCGACTACAGATCCTGTGTGGGTCCGATCCTGTGTGGGTCATTACGGGGGTTAGTTTCCTATCGATCCTGTGTGGGTCAGATCCTTTGTGGGTCACTGCGGGGGTTAGTACCTATTGATCCTTTCTGAGTCTGATGGCATAGATGAATCAGTGGCTATATCTGATCATCTCTATCGTCATACGAAGAAATATATCTATGTGAGCTAAATATTGATTTGCTTTCCTATGTGGATTGTGTTATGCTATCCTGTGTGGATGTGATCAAACTCGAGCTCGGATGTTGGAGCCGAACTGGAATTGATGACTTAGGTATATGTATGCGCATATACCTAAGTGGTGTTGGATGTTACTTCGTGATTTTATCTTTACTTTGTGGATTATCCTTTGTGGATTCTGGGAGACCTTCGGGGGTCTCGGGGTCCCTACTGAGTAGCTTATACTCACCCATGCACGAGCTATGCCCGAACTACATTGTGTTGGTTGCAGAGGACGGAAAACACTGATTGCGGTTGAGGCTTGTGGAGCAGGTCGGTACCCGGAGGTGGACCACTGGGTGGGACGTACTCGGAGCGGACGGCTGGACCCGTGGAGCTGTGGAGGCTATCTGTACTCACCCTTCAGGTGGGACTTCCGGTGGACAGCTCGAGGCTGCGGCTTTACTTTCTATTGTTGTTTTCCCTTTTTTGTTGTACTTTACTTTCAGTTTGGGTTTGTATACTGGCCTACTTATTTTTCCGCACACACTTTTGTATCAGTTTTTACTTAGTGTTTACTTCTACTGCTTGCTTGCTCTGTGGTGTTTGTTTACTTTACAAAGGAAATGCCTTCCCTTTTTTATCAGTAATTACGCCTTGGTGCTAGTCGCCAGCCCCTGGCCTATGGAAGGCGGGCTTGGGGTAGTCACAGCATGGGCCCCGAGGACGGGTCGTGACAAATTGGTATCAAAGTAGTTCGGTTGTACCACAGAACTCAGGACTCTGATCTTTTTCTATGTGAAGCAATAGTGTTAAGAGTATTGAGTGTGGTTATTAGTCCAGTAAGTCCAGTGTTGGTGTGGCTGCCGACATATCCATACATCAGGACCCTGACTTCTGATTTCCGACTTAATGCACGAAAACATTGATTGCATGTGTGTTAAAAGTTTTCCTTGTGATTACTTTGTGTCAGCTCACCAGGTATACTGTTTGACCATGGCGCACCTGTTTCCTTTTTAGGATGGCCCCACAATGGCAGCCAGCTAGGGTTCCGAGCATTTTACATGAAGACAGCCCACCAAGTGATGAGCCCTCGGTATAGGGCCCTATGACAGCAGAGGCACCGGTGGTACCTCTACCCACCGAGCCACCGATGCTACCAGCCCCAGCAGCTGACGATGCACGTCGCCTTAGTGTACTACATGAGTTTCAGTGCCAGCGACAGCCCAGTTTCCGCAGGGAGACAGACCCCCAGGCAGCCGAGGATTGACTGGAGGCAGTTGTATAGGTTTCCAGGTTAGTGAGGACACTAGCAGACCTCATGGTTATCCTCGTAGTGAGCCTCCTGCACGCGGTAGCAAGAAGATGGTGGTGCTTGATGCTCTAGGTGCACGATGAGGAATCTCTCCTCTGGATGGACAATGAGAGACTCTTCCGCTCCGAGTTCGTCCCAGCCACCCTCTGTGTGGTGCGCATCCAAGAGCTTCTACAGCTGCGGCAGGACAGCTTGACGGTCGCCCAGTACTCGGTGAGATGTACCGATCTCTCGCACTACTCGACAGACATGGTATGAGACCCATTCTTCCGGGCCCGAACCTTTGAGCAGGGATTGAGGCATGAGATCAGGGCATCACTGACCTCCCTATGCATTTCGACATAGGACGGAGTACTGGAGCGAGCCCTTATCATCGAGAGCTTCCTTTATAAGCCTACATCAGCAGCGAGACCTACCGCAGGGCGGCACGTAGAAGAGTCTTCTGCAGTAGGCAGTCGATGGATGACTCATGGGTCCAAGCAGACTAGACACTTAGGCAGACGACATCAGGACACTGGCTCAGCCGTGCGGGGCACACAGCACGGAGCCAGTCTTTCGTGAGGCAGACAGTGCTATGCATGCGGCGGGCAGGGTCACATGGCTCATGACTGCCCGACCCACCGTTCCGAGGAGCAGCAGACGGTTGATGGGCCACCTAGGCAGAGGCAGAGGGTCGACCATGGTGGTCCGCAGGGAGCAGGCGGATGAGGCAGAGGAGCTAGTCGAGTAGCAGGTGGTGGGCAACACTTTGAGGCTCTACCACCACCACCAGGAGGTCCACCCCCGACCATAGGGAGCTAGCAGGCAGATACAAGCACATCTTCAGGAAGCGGAGGCCTATGTCCACGGCGTGCCCGAGATGATTCGAGGTAATTTCTGTGTCTATTCCACCCTTACTGAAGTTCTTATAGACACAAGAGCGAGTCATTCATTCATAGCCGCTGCCCTTGTTCGGAGCTCGGACATTCTGACGGAGTCGTTGGCTCGATCCTTACGGCTAGATACTCCTACAGGAGCAGAATCGATGATTACGCACTAGTGCCAGTAGTGTGAGATTACTCTAGGAGGAAGAGCTTCGGCTGGGATCTTCTTGTAGTGGTGTCGAGGCCTTACGGTATCATCTTGGGCATGGATTGGTTATCTACAGTCCATGCTCAAATTGAATATATTAGGTGCAAGGTGCAGTGTGTACGCATCGACGGGATTAGGTTCACCTTCATCGGCCAGAACAGAGCCTTCACAGCACAGGATGGACTCTCGCAATGGAGAGGAAATCCCATCACTCATCAATTTTCTAGCCTCATCCTAGGAGCAGTTGACGTGCAGAGTCCCAGTTTTCCTGCAGTGGTGGATCAGTATGCAGACGTTTTCCCCAACGAAGTTCTAGGACTACCTCCTCGTAGAGAGGTAGACTTTTATATTTATATGTACCTCGGGACAGCCCTGGTATCCACCCTAGCATATTGGATGGCTCCCGCTGAGCTTCAAGAGCTACGGGTACAGTTGGAGGACTTACAGGGAAAGGGATTCATCCGACCCAGTGTTTCACCCTGGGCTTCCCCGATATTGTTCGCCAAGAAAGAGGATGGGATCTTGAAACTTTGTGCCGACTATCGTCACCTGAACCAGGTGATAGTGAGGAACAAGTATCCACTAATGAGGATTGATGACCTCTTCGATCAGCTCAAGGGAGGACGGTGGTTCTCGAAGATATCCCTCAGGTTAGGCTATCATTAGCTCAGAGTTCTGGATGAGGACGTGAAAAAGACGACCTTCAGATGTCGGTATGGCCACAATGAGATCTTGGTTATGCCATTCGGCATATCCAATGATCCATCAGTGTTCATGGGCCTCATGAACAGGATCTTTCAGCCATACCCTGATCAATTTGTCATGGTCTTCATCGAAGACATTTTGATATACTCAACCACTGAGGAGGAGCACGCCTACTACTTGCGGGTTGTCCTAGACACACTCTGATAGCACCGGATTTATGGTAAGATCTTGAAGTGTTAGTTCTGGATACGCGAGGTCCACTTCTTGGGACACTTCATCTCTGAGGCGGGAGTTGCGGTGGATCCTCCGAAGATCGAGGCAGTGCTAGCTTGGGAGCCACCCAGGAGGGTGATGGAGGTGCGGAGTTTCTTGGGACTAGCTGGATACTATCAGAGATTTGTGCCAGACTTCTCTAGAGTTGAGGCACCACTCTTAGCTTTGACGAAGAAGGGGAAACCCTCTGTGTGGTCAGACAGTTTTCAGCAGAGCTTCCAGGAGCTGAGACAGATATTGACCAGCGCTCCTATCTTGAGGATATCAGAGGAGAAAGTTGGGTACGTAGTTTACTGTGATGCATCAGTGAACAGTCTCTGATGTGTCCTGATGCAGGAGTGGGCAGTGATTGCCTATGTATCATGTCAGTTGAGGCCGCATGAGCAGAACTACGCTACCCATGACCTGGAGTTAGCAGTAGTGGTCTTTGCTCTGAAGACATGGAGACACTATCTGATGGGCGAGCGCTTTACAGTCTATTCTGACTATCATAGTCTTAGTTAAATCTTCTCTCAGAAGGACCAGAACCTGAGACAGCGGCGATGACTCAAGTTCCTCTAGGACTATGACTTTGAGATAGTCTATACTCCTTGAAAGGGAAACGTGGTGGCCTATGATCTCAGCAGGATGACGAGCATTCAGCTACTTGGGGAGGCAACAGAGAAGCTATCTGCTTTTCAGATATCCTTCGTGGATAGAGATGGAGCAGCCTTCCTTCATTCACTCACAGTCACTCCTCCACTACTACAGCGGGTCAGAGAGGCACATCGTGGGAACACTGACTGTGAGACGCGGCGTGCGCAGATATCCTCAGGACAGGCACCTGATGGATTCTTCATGGGAGGAGAGGACGGTGTCCTTTTAAGAGGACGTACCTTGGTAACAGTTTCTTTACAGGAGGAGGTGATGAGAGAGTTTCACACTTCCACTTTGTTGGTACATCCTGGAGTGGCGAAGATGTACCAGGATCTCGGACGACAACACTGGTGGTCGGGCATGAAGAAGGGTGTTGTAGAGTTCGTTTCTCGATGCCTCACTTGCCAGCAGGTGAAGGCAGAGCACCAGGTACTAGCAGGCTTGGTACAACCCTTGGAGGTCCCAGAGTAAAAGTGGGATGACATATCTATGGACTTCGTGACTATATTTCCATGGACTTCCAGAGGTCACGACTCCATTTGGGTGATTGTCGACCAACTCACCAAGTCGGCTCACTTCTTACCCATCAGAGAGCAGGGATCAGTGGAGAGCTTGGGACGTCTCTACGTTCAATAGATTGTATGGCTTCATGGTGTTCCATCGTCTATCGTCTCCGATCGAGATGCTCACTTTACTTCCCAGCTTTGGAAGGGGTTGCAGGAGGAGTTTGGGACACAGTTACATCTGAGCACTGCCTTTCACCCTTAGATGGATGGTCAGATGGAGAGGACCATTCAGAATCTCGAGGACTTGCTCCACACATGTGTCCTCGACATTTTTCATAGCTGGGAGGACCACCTAACCTTGGTGGAGTTCGCGTACAACAACAGCTACCACTCCACCATCGAGATGGTACCATACGAGGCGTTGTATGAATGACCTTGCAGATCTCCTATATGCTGGAAAGACCCAGGGGAGTCAGCACTTGTGGGACCGGAGATGTTCTAGTCCACGATAGAGAAGGTCCAGGTCATCCTGGAGTAGATGAGGACAGCTCAGAGCCGGCAGAAGTCTTATGATGATAGGAGGCGGAGGCCACTAGAGTTCGAGGATGGCGACCACGTCTTCTTGGGGATCTCACCTTGACGTGGATTACGGAGATTTGGCCAAGGCGGGAAGTTATCTCCGTGCTTCATCAGACCATTCCAGGTCCTCAGCAGGATTGGCGAGGTGGCTTATCGCCTGTCTCTACCACCATAGTTGCACCAGGTGCATGATGTCTTCCATGTATCTCAGCTGAGGAGATACATGCACGACCCGATGCATATAATTGACCATGGGGAGCTGGACCTTGATGATGGGGAGACTTTTCTGGAGGTCCTAGTGGAGATTGAAGATCGACAGGAGCGGGTCCTGCGTGGATGGTCGATTCCTCTAGTGCACATCAGATGGCAGCACGAGAACCTCCAGGAGAGCACTTGGGAGCGGGAGGCTCAGATGCGTGCTCAATACCCACATTTGTTTCCCTAGTTTATGATGTATCTTTATGGGGATATATAGCCCTGAGGTGGGAGTGATGTAAAGACCCAAAATATTCAAGGGATTTTACAAGAGCATAGTTTCTAATGATACCTAATTCCGAGGCCCGGTGTGCCCGGAATCTTTTTCTAAATTTTAGCTCGGGTACGTTCAATGAATGAACGAGAAAGTTTTTCTATCTTTTGAACCAGTGCTTGGAATCAAATTCCTAGGGTACCCATGGAATCACAGCACCGATATTTTCTTAGAAATATCTTTTCCGGAGTTGCGTTTGTTCGGGTGTGGTTTTTAATTTTTGCAGTTAAGTTAAGAAATAAAATAAAAGTGGTACATCTGATTTTTATTTTATTTTTCTAAACTTAAGTTAAGTGGGTGATTTGGGACCCACAAATATCCAACCCACTTGGTAGGATATTTTTGAGGTGGGGCCCACATGAGCCCCACCATTTCTTTTCTTCATAATCCCTCCTCCTTTAAGTAAGTAACGCACCCGCACCACCTATTAATGAAGTGAAACCGTGCATTTATTTTTGGTTAAGAAACGCCTCATTAATGTGGTGGTTTAAGCATTGCAATTAAATGCACTTAAATGTTTCTTTCATTTTTTGAATTTTAAAACTCAAGGCTTGTGAAATAAAAATAAGACAACTATTATTTTTATTAGGGGTGGTGTTGAGAGGCTAAGAGATTTCAATCAGGCTTTTGAAGATCTTCTCTTCCTCGCGAAGAACGTGAAGAACTCGAAGAACGCGAAGAATGCCAGATCCTCGGAATTCAACGACACATCTTCCCCAATGCTCCTTCCACGTCGCAACGATTCCCCTTCCGCGACGCTTTCTTCCGCGACGTGCTTTTTCGCGACGAATCCTCGCTCAACGAATTTGACGACATATGGGTTTTAATTCAATTAATTCTTTGTGATTTATACCCGCGGAATATGTTTATAGTTTGTCGGAAACCTTTTTAAACTGCTAACGCGGGGGGTGCGGACCAACGAACAAGTCCGAACCCACCGTCGCTTCATTCTTGGTATGCGGATCGATGGACGACGATGAAGCCGGCCGCACGGGTGTTGTGAGGTCTTCGTAGTGAAGAACCAGTCCCTGGAGGGCTGTTGGCGAGGATAGCGGGCAATTCCGACCACCAGAGCTCGTCTGGTAATCCATGGAGCAACCCACCGATGTGCCTCGCCAGCACGGTGGCGCCGGCGGCAGGAGGCGGCGGCCGGCACCGGTCGGCCGCCAGAAGACGGCGGCCCCCGACGCGCCGCTGGGAAGAGCTGTCGCGGCTAAAGCCGTGGCAGTAGGCCGGAAGTCCCGCGACCGCGCGGGACCAGAGAATGCGGGACGCAGCAACCCGCCGCGTCTGTTGGTAAGGGGCGGCCCCCCATGCGGGGCCACGATTTTGACCCAGGGGGGGCGGTTCCCCCCTTTGTGCGACCGCTTGGCCAGCCCCAGTGCGCCAGCAAGTCGGGCTGAGCCACCCGGCCAGACTGCGAGGCCGGGTCACACCCAGGCTGGGCCAAGCCGCACCAACCAGGTCGGGCCGCCCCCAAGCCGGCCGGACCCAGAACCGGTTCAGGTCGACCCGGTTCGGGCTGACCCTAGGGGTATCAGGCCGGGTCGGACTGGGCCCGAACCCCATATTACCGAACCTCTTTCGGTCGGTTTCCCATAACTTGAGTTGCGGACCTCTGATCGATGCACCGTCAATTGTGTAGAGATCCTTGGATTGAGGCAGTTGTTTCAGTATATTACACTCAGGGTTTCGAAGAACTTTGAGTTCAATCGGGTTGGTTCGTACACGAAACCAACCAGGGCCTCGGAGCAGAAACACTGATAACTTGAGCTCCGGACGTCCGATTGACATGCCGTCAAATTTTTTGAATTCCTCTTAGTGAGACAGACCTTTTGGCTTAATCCACTAAAGGTTTTGACACATTTAGTGTATGTTTGGGTTGGTTTTGACTTAAAAACCAACCGGGCCCCTAGAACGAAAAGGCCAATAACTCTCAGACCAGGCGTCTGATTGACGCGCCGTCTGTGACGTTGAGTTCCTATTGACGATATGGAACTTTTGGATACATCAACTACGGACTTCGTGTCAGTTGATGTATCAGACCCTCAGCTCGTGGAGGGGACCCTCCCGAACGAGCTTGCTATGTGGGGGAACTCTAGAGCGGGATGCGGTTGCGACGACGATGACGACTGTGCAGAAATCCTCCGTGGATTCGTCGATGACGTCTACAGCACTCAGCGATCCTATGTGGATCAGTGCCACCGATCCTGTGTGGGTCATATCCTGTGTGGGTCAGTTCTCAATGGTCTTGTGTGGTCCAGTACCTACAGATCCTGTGTGGGTCTGATCCTGTGTGGGTTATTGGCGGGGTTAGTTACCTATCGACCCTGTGTGGGTCATATCCTTTGTGGGTCATTGCGGGGGTTAGTACATATCGATCCTTTGTGGGTCTGATGGCTTAGATGAATCAGTGGCTATATCTGATCATCTCTATCATCATACGAAGAAGTATACCTATGTGAGATGAATCTTGATTTTCTTTCCTATGTGGATTGTGTTGTTCTATCCTGTATGGATGTGATTGAACTCAGGCTCGGATGTTGGAGCCGAACTGGAATTGAAGACTTAGGTATATGTATGGGAATATACCTAGGTAGTTTTGGATGTTACTTCGTGATTGTATCTTTCCTTTTTGGATTATCCTTTGTGGATTCAGGGAGACCTTCAGGGGACTCAGGGTCCCTACTGGGTCGCTTATACTCACCCCTGCATGAGCTATGCCCGCACTACGTTGTGTTGGTTGCAGACGACGGACAGTGCTGATCGCAGTTGAGGCTTGCGGAGCAGGTCGGTACCCGGAGGTGGACCACTGGGCGGGACGTACTCGGAGCGGATGGCTGGACCCGTGGAGCTGTGGAGGCTATCTGTACTCACCCTTCAAGTGGGACTTCCGTTGGACGGCTCGGGGATACGACTTTACTTTCAATTTCTGTTTTCCCTTTTTAGTTGTACTTTACTTTCAATTTGGGTTTGTATACTGGACCACTTACTTTTCCTCAATTTTGTATCAGTTTTTACTTAGTGTTTACTTCTACTGTTTGCTGGATCTGTGGTGTTTATTTACTTTACAAAGGCAATGCCTTCCCTTTTTTTATCGGGAATTATGCCTTGGTGCTAGTCTCCAGCCCCTGGCCTATGGAAGGTGGGCTTGGGGTAGTCACGGAATGGGCCCTGAGGACGGGTCGTGACTTAAAAAGTCGGTTTTAACAAATAATTCAGTGTTTTTCACTATTCATCAAAAATTGAATGTTTTCAGAAAAATACCAAAACTTCACCCTAGGATAATTTCGATATTCTAAATCCAAAAATGAAGTCCATTTTGAAAGATAAAATTTAAAAAATTTCAAAAAGTGCGTATTACTATTCATAACGGCTAGTTTGATTGGTTGTGGTGTGTGTTAGAACCTGAGGTTGCGTACAACACATGCTACTGTATTATTCAAAGAGAGGAGTACCGTGGAAACTTGGGGTGTTAAATTATCCCCTAATTCAAATAATTTCATCCTCGAAATTTCTAGAATACTACTACATGAAAAGACTTAGGTGGTTCATCATCATGAGTTCCTCGGGTTCCCACATTGCCTCTTCCATCTTATAGTTTCTCCATAGAACTTTTACTAAACGAGTTTTCTGGTTTCTCAGCACTTGTTCTCTAGTATCAGGAATCCTGATGGTCTCTTCGCAATAAGACAGATCAGGTTCTAGTTATAATTTATCATAAGTGAGTACATGTGTTGGGTCAAGCATGTATTTTCTCAACAGTTATACGTGGAACACATCATGAACTTCAGAGAGACTTGGAGGCATTGCCAAAGAGTAAGCTACATCCCCAATTCATTCTAGAATTTCAAATATTCCGATGTACTTAGGACTCAATTTACCTTTCTTACCGAAATGTATAACTCCATTCCATGGAGATACCTTCAAGAAAACATGATATTCTACCTAAAATTCCAAATCCTTCCTTTGATTATTGGCATAGCTCTTCTGCCTACTTTGAGCTGCTTTGATTTGGTTTTGGATTACCTTCACCTTTTCCATCATTTCTTCCACTAGTTCTAGACCTACAAGTTTTCTTTCACCAACGTCATCCCAACAGGTTGGTGTACGACATCTCTTTCGGTATAACTCTTCATATTGTGCCATCTGAATACTTGAATGGAATCTATTTTTATAGGAAAATCCTACCAAAGGTAAATATTGACCCCACATACCCTGAAAGTCAAGTGAGTATGATCTCAAAATGTCTTCTAAGGTTTGAATAGTTTGATCTGATTGTCCATCAGTTTGGGGATGGAAGGCAGTTCTCAAATGAAGTTCAGTATCCAAGGCCTTCTAAATACTCTTCCAGAATCTTGAAGTAAAACGGGGATCACGATCAGAAACAATCGATATGGGTACTCCATGAAGTCTCACAACATCATTAATATATATTCTTTCTAGACGTTCCAGTGGTAGATCATCTCATATAGCAAGAAAATGTGCTGACTTGGTAAGACGATAAAAAATAACCCATATTGCACTGTTCCTTCTAGGATTATTTGGTAGCCCCATGAGAAAGTCCATCGTTATATTATCCCATTTTCACTCAGGTATGGGAATAGGTTGCATGACTCCTCTAGGCTATTTCCTTCCAGCATTCACTTGTTGACAAACCATACATCTTGACACAAAATCAGCAATCCCCCTCTTCAAGTTGTCCCACCAAAAATGTTCCTTCAAATCTCTATAAATTTTGGTGCTCCCAAGGTGTATAGAGAAATTGGAGCTATGAGAATCATCTAACAATTCCCTTTTTAGATCAGGTATATTAGGAACACAAAATCTCTTCCCAAATTTCAAAATTCCATCTTCATACACAATGTCACTCAATCTCCCATCATTCACAGCTTTAATCTTCATTTGAAATTCTTCATCATCGGTCTGAGAACTCTTTATCCTTACCAGTAAAGATGGTTTGGCAACCATTTGAAAAAGTATCAATATTTCACCTTCCATGGGATTTCCCATATCTATTTTCACTAGATCCATAAAAATAGGATCCCTTTCTATTCTCATCACGTTCAAAAATCCATGGTCCTTTCTGCTCAAAGCATCTACAAACTTATTTGCCTTCCCCGTGTGGTAGTGTATCGTGCAATAATAATCCTTGAGTAGTTCAAGACACCGCCTTTTCCTCATGCTGATTTCTTTCTATGAGAAAAAGTACTTTAAACTCTTGTGATCAGTATATACCTCACATTTTTCACAATAGAGATAATGCCTCCATATCTTCAAAGAAAATATTACAGCAGCTAACTCAAGATCATGAGTAGGATAGTTTTACTCATGAATTTTTAGTTGTCGTGATGCATAGGCAATAACCCTATCATTCTGCATAAGGACACAACCAAGTCCTTTCTTTGATGTATAGCTATAAATAACGAACCCATCATTCCACGATGGTAGAGTCAATATAGTAGCATTGACTAATCTTCTCTTTACTTCTTCAAAAAAAAATCACACTCTTTTTTACAAAAAAATTTAACCCCTTTACGTGTGAGATTCGTTAATGTGTTCGCCAATCATGAAAAATTCTAGACGAAATGCCGATAATAACCTGATAAACCAATAAAACTGCGTACCTCAGTTATACCCGTCGGGGCTGGCCATTCTTGGATTACCTTGGTCTTAGAAGGGTCAACAGAGATTCCATATTTAGAGATAATATGGCCAAGAAAATAAATCTCTTGAAGAAATAATTCACACTTGCTAAACTTCCCATAGAATTCATGTCTTCTAAGAGTTTTCAGGATAACACGCAAGTGATTTTCATGATCTTCATAGATTTTGAAGTATTCCAAGATATAATCAATAAATTCCACCACAAATCCATTGAGATATTCCTTGAAAACTCTATTAATTAGATCCATGAATACAGAGGGTGCATTAGTTAGCCCAAAATGCATTACTGTAAACTCGTAATTCCCGTACCTGGTTCGAAATGCTGTCTTCAGAATGTCTTCCTTCTTCACACACAATTGATGGTATCCAGATCGATGGTCAATCTTTGAAAAGTATTGAGATCCATGTAGTTGATCAAATAAATCATCAATGCGTGGTAGGGGATACTTGTTCATTATTGTTATAGCGTTGATTTCCCTGTAGTCGATATATAACCTCATAGATCCATCTTTCTTCTTAACAAAAAGTACATGGGCTCCCCATGGAGAAACACTAGGGAGAATAAATCCCTTATTACTCAATTACTCTAGTTGTTTCTTTAGTTCAACTAATTCCACAGTGTCCATTCTATAAGGGGTCTTCGATATGGTCCTTGATATAGGAATTAACTCAATGGAAAACTCAACTTCTCATTCTGGAGGATATCCATGTAAATATTCCGGAAACACATCTACATATTCTATCACAATTGGTACATCCCCTATTTGAACATTCCTTTCCTCACCCATAGTCATTTCATTCTCTTCCTCCCAAATAATTTAATTTAGTTGAGCTACTAGGGGTTGGATCTAGGTAAGAATTAGGTGGTGACATTTCTGCTCTAAAGATAAGGTGTTCTTTATCATCATCAACAAAAATTATAAACTCCTTCTTCTTACAATAAATCTTTGCATCATGGTCCAAAATCCAATCCATACTGAGGATTATATCAAACTAAATCATAGTTATGCCGATTAGATCAGCAGATAACGAACATTTATGTTATCTAATGGGGACTGATTCACAAAACATTTTTGGAATGATACTTCCCTTAGGAGTTTTAAGTGACAACTCCCTTGTAAAATAAAATTGAAAATATCTAATTTTCATAGAAAATTGGGAAGATATGAAACAATGTGATGATCTCGAATAAAATAATGAATTCACTAAACTTGAAAAAACAATTAAATTACCTTCCACCATGTCTTTCGGAGCTTTTACTTCAGCAGTAGTGATAGCATAATCTTGTCCTTCATCCCTTGGCCTTTTCTGAGGTAAAACCCCCTAACGCTTAGAAAATTCATTTTCATAATGTCATATATCCCTACAATTGTAGCATTAGACATCATTAGCTTCCTTCTTCCCATTGTAATCATGAGATTGGTAGCCTTTTTCACCACACTATAATGTGACTCCCATTACCTTCAAGAAAGTACTAGGGCGTTTCTTCCCACATTTATTGCAGGATTGATATTCAAAATTTCCCTTCTTTCCCTTCTTTCCATTCCCAGATTGATTAGAAGATCTCTTCTTCTCTTTCTTTTCTTTAAAGTCATAAGACTTAGAGAATTACTTTTCTGTCTTGATAGCACATGATACAATGTCTTCATACGATGATAAGGATTGTGAGACTAATGGTCGATGAAGAAATGGTTTTAACCCATCAGAGAAACGATCAATATTACTTCTTGGGATAAATATATAATCTCCACCATAACTTGCTAACCTCGTAATGTTAGCCTCGCACCTGGCGACATTCTCATCTTCATTTTGTCTCAAACTCAGAAATTGCCTTTCCATATCTTCTTGATGGTCACGAGGATAGTATTTTTCTAAAAACAGATCTTTGAACTCCTTCCATTCCATATTTGATACTTCATCATATTCCTTCGTGTTTTGAATCAATGGCCACCATTGATCAGCATATCCAGTGAGGGAGTAAACTTCCATGATAACTTTTTCCCTTTCACTAATCCCCAAAGCCTAAAATATATTCTATAGGGAACTTATTCATTGCTCAGCTACCAATGGATTCATACTCCCATTGAATGTTGGCGGTTGCGGCCTCATGAAGTGATCTAACATTGATCCTCCATGCTGCAGATCAGGGTGCTCCATATGGGTAAGGTTATTATTCATAACCTGAGTGAGTTGTCCTAGTATGGTGATTAGATGATCAGCACCAGTTGCATCACCAGATCCACTATAATTATCTTGAGCAGGAGGTAAACCCCTACATGGTCTGCATGCATCGATACAGTTTCCATTTCTTCCACTAGGCACCATTTCTAAACAATGGCATAAACTGGATTAGTTTATAAATCAAAACACAATTCCATACTTGTAAGAAAATTAACATAAATTGAAAAGTTTATGGATATAATCCATAATCATAAAAATGTTTTCTTTGAGGAAGTATATAGTCATAAAACCTTCATAATGGTTTGTAAAGAAAATGAGAATTATCCTAAGCATATCCCATGGGAGTGTCATAACCAAGAGTGTTGTAAGGCCCGTTGTCGTGCACCAGTTCTCGTTCGAGTCTATCTCAAAGCAGTTTTTTGGGTTTTACCCCTAGGTACATCTGTGCCTAATCCACCACTACCTTCTCGTATCCATATAGGGATGTATTGCTTGGAAAGCTCCCAAAATCTCAACAATACAAAAATTCTAGGAAGTATTTCTATACTAATCCTCAGAGTCCATCATAGGTCTATGTGCTCTTATCAGATTTTATCTAAATCTTGCTTCCAAGGATTGTACTAAACTTCCTTTGGTATCAACTATAATGCCCCAACCCCAGTTACCCCGAGTTGGTGAATTATTACATAATATTGACATGATCACAAAACATCAAGTCTCGAAAGACCTATTATTTATTTAGACTTGGAATAACTAGATACATTCATAAAGTTTACATTACATCATAGAATGAAAACTACAAAAACAACATCTTGTCTTCATATCCCCTTGAACAATCCCTACAAGTCATTTTTAAATTACATCTTCACATCCTGGGAAAATTAAACATTGAAAGGGGTGAGCTCAGATTCTAATTAAGGATAACAATATAGTAGAAACTTTCATAAATAAGAATAAACATTTAAGGCAATGTATAACTATAAAAAAGCCTTTTAAACTTGCACTTCAAAATAATATGGAAAAGATAAAAAGAAATAATTCTATGTTATTATTCACATGGATATTCTACTAGTCTAATAATCACATGCAATATCAATAACCACTTTCACAATGATGGAATGCATAATGCCAGACTATCATAACCACACAGTCAAAGGCTCATTCCATGAATACAAATAATATTTTGTCAAGGCCTTGTTCCAAGACACTAGTTTGTCTCATGAGACCTACTGATGCATTGAGGAGCTATTTCGGGCTCCACCCGTCACTTATTATGTCCAATTCATTCCTCATATGAACAGGTTTAAACATAACATAAACATTCATATTAAAAATAGCATACGAAATGTCAATAATTTATCCATAATCCATGAATGGTATAAAAATAACACCTCCACAGTCCTACATATCACACAACCTTCAATACAATGTGGATGTTTTGTATCATAATAAATCAACTACAAATATGATTAAAATCCATCAAAGGTTGGTGACATATATGAAATCAAAAACTATTTGAGAGAAATATCTCATTTTTTGAAATCATTTAAAAGTCACATAATTATAAAATAATATATTTACATTCAAAATATTCTTATAAGCTTTTAAGGGAAGATTCAAAGATTTTATAATGGTGGAAAATAGCTGCACCCGCCGTATAATTTAAAAAAGACATTCTTAACTTAATTTTGTCGAAAAGGTTAAAAATGCCCTTGTTTTGAAAATGAAGTAATGATTCCTTTATAAACTTCTTATAAAAAGTCAAAAAAGGGTATAAATGAATTTAACCCATATTCTGTAAAATATTAAGAATTATTTGAAATAAATTTTTAAGAAACATGGATGTTGATGATAAGGAGGTCCCAGTAGATAATTATGTATAAACAACCTCAGATAATGAAGAGATTGTGAAATAAACCCTTACCTTGTACCTTTCCTTAGTCGATGGTATGTTAACCTCTTGTATAATAGTTATAATGTTGTTATTAAATTATAAAAGAACCATATACAAAATTATGATATCATATATGATCTTCTAATAATGCTTTGTTAATAATATTTTTGTATTATCGTCGTTTCGGGTGTTAACTTACTCATTTTCTTTTATATGTTTTGTTACATAAGTCGTGTTTGTTATGGATAGTTTGTATATTATTCATATACAAAATGATATAAAGTTCTTAAAAATTACTTTTAATCATCAAATGATAATTAGTCTTGAATGGATACGATGAGGAATGAATCGCATCGCGTTCGTGGAGAGGGTAGTCCGTACGTACGCACGAGCGACAATATCATTCTTTTGATATTAAAATAATATAAAATTGGATGGTATATCATTTATAAAAAATCATTATCATTTTATATTTATTATTTACATGAATTACATGTCATTATTATACTCATCCGAATAATAATATATTGAATAACAATTACACCATGACATTGAGACGGTAAGTCGTACGTATGCATGTATGGTGACATGTCATTCAAAGGATAGATAGAATACTGATTATGGTTGTACCATATTTATAATAAAATCACTGTATATAGAAGATATTGAAGTTATTATTTTATAATGGGAATAAAAAATAAAGAAGAAGTTGAAGAAGAAAGGAACTTGAAATAGGATGATGAAAACATTACCTCTTCTTCAGGTTCTTCATTTGGATTTGATCAAAAGGGATCCTTAGGTTGGCTTTCTGATCAAAATAATTCCTCTAGGTATAAGTGAGTGAAGTTGAGAAAATATTAGGGTAGGGTTTGGCAGAGCCAAAAGGCTTTGAAGGTGTGAAATTGAGAGAAGGGGGAGTTCCCTTTTATAAGAGGTGTGAGGGGCACCTTAGGAAAAGCTAGAAATATTATTTTATAATAAATTAATATTTGGTTTCTAATGGCTCCAAAGTGGATTATTTAAATTTTAAGTTGGATATAGGTCGAAAACCACTAAACAAATAGGTTTTAGACAGGTTGGGGTCACTTTATTAACCTTATCTTTTAGTTTTAACTCTTAGTTAATTTGTTTGACACTTACCATGTTTCTTTGTATTTTTAAATTATATAGTCAATAAACATACTATAAACTTCCAAGAGACCCCCATGTGGTCTATTAATGACACACCTATAATTATATAAACCTCTTGGACGAACCTTATATTTTTAGGAATAGAATATAAATTAAAAATATAATATTTGTTTTAAAAACACTTTTATGTCAATTTTGACACTATATGGTATTTTGTTTTTGATAATTTCATAACATCATTATTACATTGATAAGAATTTATATAATCAGTCCTAATATATAATATTAACCTATAAAATTAGTGGAGTTTATAAAAATTATCAAATTACATTTATTTTGATATTTATAATATCAATTATTTTAATATTTCATTAATTATGTAATTACTGTCTCACCATTGTGTCATAAATAAATTAAATTATTTAGTGTCTAAAAATTATAAATAAAATACCATTATGTATGAAATATTTTTATCTTTCTAATGAATTTTTATAATCTAATTTATCTTATGTATAACCCTATATTAAAAATGTTTTAATTATTAAACTCTGATTTTAACTCATTTAACTCTTCTTTGAATTAAATAATAATAAATGACCTAATCTGATCCAAGTGGACCTAAATGATAATATTTTCTTCCTATGGTTTTTTTGGGTCGATATACACTTTTCCAATATAATTAGGACATGTGTTAGGGTAATATTACTATCATTTTTACCCTTAATTACCCTATTTACTTTTAACCATGGTAAATAAAAGTTACAATTTACTATTCACCAAAAATTATTTTCATCTCATTGAACCACATTTACTCCTTGATTTTAACCATGTCTCTTGGATTTTAGAAATTCCACTCACAAAAGTGGTAAAATTATGTTTTATGTGAATTTCCAAATTCTTTTAGGAGGTGGGTAAAAGACGGTGAAAAGTTCAATAAAATTTATATATATATATAATTATTCTAAATTAACTCCAATGAATTACATTGAACCTATAAAGGTATTATGTATCTATTTTGACCTTAATTAAATTTAAATAAAATAAATAATTATTTAAATAAAAATTCAATTTTAACCAATAACTTAGTGTTTTCACTATTCATCAAAAATTGAAAGTTTTCAGAAAAATACCAAAAATTCACCCTAGGCTAATTTGAATAATCCAAATGAAAAAAAGAAGTCCATTGTGAAAGATAAAATTTTTAAAATTTAAAAAAGTGGGTATTACAATTCATAACAGCTAGTTTGATTGGTTTTGGTGTGTGCTAGAACTAGAGGCTGCGTACAACACACACTACTGTATTATTCTAAGAGAAGCGTACCCTGTAAGCTTGGGGTGTTAAAATTATTATAAATATGATTCAATTATTTACAATACATTTTTCGGATCTCTCAATCATGGGGTTATGGTTTTAATATTTCCAAAGAAGAAAGTGTAATTTTTCTCAATTTTCTTTTATTGAGACACATGTCATTTGATGAACCAATATAATTTTATGAGGTCTATATACTTTTCATTTGACACATTGATTCATGAATATCATTACTTACATGAAATTTTATTCTTTATGTAATTTTATCATTTCATATATATTATAATTCAAATATATGAAAATGTTAATAGATTATTGCTAAAATATCATCGTTTATTAGGACTATTGATGATTATTCTTCCATTGGTGAAATATTATGATTATTATATCAATAATTCGAATTTAGTTTCTTCTCCTTGTGTTATTAATGATATATTAAATTAATTGTACCTTTTTCCCACTCTTTGGTTATTAACAAACAAAAGAAAATATTTTTTAGAAAATCTGACTTTATTCATCTTTTCCGTTGGAAATTTGTGTTATTTCTAGACAATGGTTTTTAAAAAGGAAATAAAAATATTATATATTTTAATAGTGTTAAAGAATATTTTCATCAAGATATGTTTTTAATAAATTTTATAATCATTATTTATATTTTCAAATTTTATTTTCTTAGGAAATTAATAAAATAATGTTTTTGTTTAAAAAATTGATTTTGATGATTTTTGAAAACTCCTTTATCAGTTTAAAATTTTAATTTAAAATATAAGGTTTTCATAAAGGTTTTATTTTAAAAATATGTATATAAATTATTTTTCAAAGGATCATTTACAAGTATCATGGTTTTTTCTGAGAAAATGTTTTTTGAAATGTTTTATACTATTAATTGAAATTTTCAAATATGAAAGTATATTTTTCACGAGGGGTTATTTAAATGATTGATCAATGTAATTATACACAAAATATTATTATACATTAGGTTAATAATACCTCACTAGGGATATGATCAAAGGATACAAATCTTATTATTTCCAGGAACTTATTATATTAATATCAGCATGTTGTTTATGAATCCTTTTTATCTTGTAGGGGAAACACCATAAAAAATACTTATGAAACCCACTTATTTCATGGATTATGATATGATTAATGGATTATGAACCCTATATATTGTCCGCATATGATTTTATGGTGAATATTTTATGATACCCATTTAATTTCATGTATAATAAAATGATGAATGTTTATGATATTATCAAACATATATGTATCATTTAATTATCTGATCATTTGTACCTATATTTACCTCAAATTCATTGGGTATTGATTTATATATCCCATGATATAGACATGGATGTAATGGGTAGTTAACCCAGTATAGTAGGGTAGGGCTACTACTTGGGATGGTGGTTTGCCCCGCCCAGGAGCTGTAGCATCCTAGGAATGAACCTGATTACTTTTCAAAATGTTATTTGTGAACATGATTACATGATCAAAGTATTATGAGTGAACCTTATTAAATATTCACAATATTACATGTGTATGTATTCCAATTTCCATATGTTTATATAGTGACGCGAATTCATTTCATTAACTTAATGGGTTATTCTGTTTCTATTTATACATGTTCACATTGTTATAATGTGACTTGAATTCTAGAAATCTAAGTCTTACACCTATATTATATACTTATAGAACATGTTATTTAATTATCTTATGATTCAGGTCTTATAAAATATGTTTCCTTATTCCATAATTTAATATTTTAATCTTTGATGTGCATGGTATTCCTTGAAATTGGTATTATCACCCCATTATATTCATGTTATGCTTATCTATCTCCCATTTATACCATTATTGAGAATCTAAGATCACCCTTTCATATGGTTCCTTTCCTCAGGATATGAATACTGTTTTTATTTAGGAGAACTTATGGGGAAATATTTATGGGAGATGTTGAATATCATTCATCCTTCTAGAAGAATTTCTGTGCGTGTATCCACAATAACTACACTATTGCAGTCCTCAGGAATGTGTTTGTATATTGTAAAGAATATTCATCTTAAAATATGTAATATCTATATATGATTAAAATGGGTCCCAATATAATCTTAATCTTAAAATTTATTATTATTATCATTTATGCTATAATGATGTTATCCTTGTCTCATATATACCATTTTTTACTCTAGTTATCACCTTATTAGGATTTTTAGTTTTCCATTTTCCAATATGTTTTTCCCATGATATCCTTTGTGGTATTAAAATATGAGGGGTATTAGAGAAAGTGGTGAGTTTTAAGTAATGATGATCTAGTATTATTTAATGTTGTAGTATTTATGATTCTAATCATCTAAATATACTATATATTTTGATCAATGGTTTGTTTTTGATGGACCATTATTTTAATAATAATATAACAAAATGTTTAAGTAAATTTTATTCAATATTATAATTTTAAAAAAGAACAATACATATTCCCCTTTAAAATTATATTCAATCCTTTGGAGTAATTTATTTATAAACACACAATCTATTAAATGAAAAATGTTGAGTGAAAATATTGGGTCCCATCTAAAAAAATATTTTATTATAATGATAAAAGGAAGAGATAAGGGTATCTCAGTAGATATTAATATAATAAAAACTAAAAATAGATAACATGGATCCTTTAAAATGGGTGTTTATCTAATATAAATAAAAAATATTATAAGTAATGTAAAAACAATTTTGATGGTACGATAGTGTTCAATAAAGTCATTGTAATATACAAAGAAAACAATGTGGACGGATAATTATTTCTAGAGATTAGTTAAAGAATATAAATTTAATCTACTTGGATAGTTTGTATCATTACTTTCTATAAAGTGGTAAATTTTGTGACTCTGTATATAAGGTCGTATTCCACATGAATGTGTATCTTATCATTGTAGTAAATGGAAACTAAATAAAGAAGTGTTGATGTGGAAAATATATTTATTCCTAGTTGAGAAAAATAATAACACTTGTATCCTATTGATTGAAGAAGAAAATGTAATTTTTTATCAAACACATAGAAATATTATTCATTAAAGTATGGATAAAATGTAAATGTTAAAATATTTAACTTATAATAAATATTTTAGATAATATTTGGGTAAAAACTATTATGTATATTTAAGTGGGAAATTGTTGACATATCCTGACTACCCAAGTAAGAAAAGTGCCTAAAATTTTATTATATTAATTTGTAATGATTTCGGTTGACCGATGAAGTGTCATGATATATATGGTGACAAATATTTCATCTTTTTACTTGATTATTATATTTAGATTGGGTGTGTCCTAATTTTATAACTCATAAAATATTACATTTTTTTACTTGATAATATTACAAATTCAGTTGTGAACAGTATAATATTAGTCACTGGTGACGATTGAACCAATAATGAGGTTGGAATTTAATTAATTAAATGGTAATTAAAAAACAAGACTCATAAATGAGAAAACTAAAATAAAAATGTGTATAAAAATGATAATGTGAATTATAGAAGATATTTACAATACATTGTTCAAGGAAATTATAATCCCCTATCAATATTGGAACGAATCCCAATAAGATTATTTATATAATAAAAACAATGTATTTCAAATAATAGTTTAAATAAAACTCTATATGAGAAGGGGAAATAAAAAACCAATATTGAATCACTTTACCTTTTTAATAATAATGTTTTTCATCATAGTTAAGTAAATAAATAAATGTAAATATTGAGATATAGTGAATAATAGTTGGTTTTTAGAAAAGATGATGGAAGGTAGAGACATAAAAAAATAAGGATGAAATTTTTTAGGAAATATCCTGATTAATAGATATGTGTTATTCTTGTGATGATGAAGATAAATTAGAAATAAATCATAATGGTGTACTTATTCTCCCATTTGAGGAATAATATTCCGTTGATAAATCAATGGATTAATAAGAAGTATATTGTAGTTGACCGGTCCCACTATAGAGATGAAGATGGGATATGGTTTTTGGGTAAAATATTTTCCATGATATATCATTAATTATAAAAATACAATGATGAAAACTATGGAACACATTTATATATTATCATGAGAGGATCCATCCTCATTTCAAGAGTTATAAAAATATAACCCATTTGTGTAGTCTATGAATAATGTCTAACATTTGATAGATAAAAATAATTCAAGGGAGTTCCTTAATAAAAAAATTATCATATTTTATTAGCAATAAATGAGGTATTTATAAATAAAAATTATTATTATAGAAAATGGATCCAATATACTGAATATATACTATGATAAGTATTAAAAAATTGTTAATAAAATGTTTTGGATGAAACCACCACATAAATGGTAATGTTTGAAAATAATCCTATTTATTTCTATAGGTATTGTATTAACAATAAAATCCTAGAAAATGGACTTTAGGATATCCTATTTAATAGAATTAACAATAAAAAATATGACATCAAACAACTAGTGGGACTTCAAATATGTTATTTTGAAGTGAATATATTCATGTTGAAGAATGAGGTATATTAAATAAAATAAAAAATATAAGCATGATAATATATTGTGGGAATGACCTTGAAGAATAATTTTTTTATATAAGAGGTCGAGTTAATCAAAAAAACTATTTGAAATCAATCATGATAAAATAGATCCAAATTCTCACATGCGATGATGAAAATATATTTAGAGGTGGAAATTAGATTTTAGTGGATTGATTTTTCAGATTGTTGGGTTTAGATATTGAAATAAAAATGATTAGGGAATTTAATTTTGTATAAATCATAATTTTATATAGGTAGGAGGATAAAATTTTGTTTCCAAAGAAAAATATTCCAAGGAGTTACAAGATACGTTTTAGATGAAAGGTTTCTAGATAGATTCAATATCAATTATGGTTAGATCAATTCTTAGATAACATTAAGAAGTGTGATTTTTTAAACACTTAATTAAAGTATTAGTTTAATATTTATGTATCTCCCCCAGTACTAATATTTATTAGCATTGTTACATTCAAGGACACCCACATCAATGATCTCCATTGGGGGTAAAATGATTTTAATGGTGAACAGATGATGATGTTTATTCAGTGAAGACATTATTAATGTTTTGTATATAGTGATGTTTTTTATAATGATCATTGTGTGTACATGGATATTGATCTGGTTTGAGACATTATTGACATAAATTATAATAGTTTAGGTGAAATATATGTTGGAATAAATTTCATTGTGAAGCATACTCTTAAGTATTTGTGAATTTTATCAGTTGAGATAAAGTGAAATACATTTAAATATCATAATATTTTATATAATATGATTGGTAAAATAGGAACTAGATTAACATTATGAATAAGTGATGTTTCCTATGGTATTCTATTACAACTACTAATGAGTCATTATTCTGAAAAAGAATCTTTTACAAAACATTAAATTGAATCACATTGATATGTTGTATTATTTCATTAAAAATAATATATAGAAATTAATTATTAACTTGAATATATTATATGAAATAAATTAATAGTTTTATTATTGAATTAATATATACCACACTATCATTATATAATATTTAGCTAAACCATTTTTTTCAACCACCACCCTCAGCATTTAGAGGTTATGAGGATCCCATGTCACCAATGTACATATTGGTTTACATGGATGTCAAAAAAAATTATATGATTTTATATTTTAAATGACTCATTAAGATATTGATTTCCACCCACCATTGGAAAAAATTTAAATATATTAGATCCATTATTTCCTAATGTAATATTTAACTCATTGGTTATTAGACAATATATTAAAAAATATTATGAAATAAAGAATCCTTGAATAATTTATTCATCATGGCATGAATAGGTTAAAGCATTATTTTATTATCAAATACGAATAATTTCTATAGGGGGAATTAAATTTATGGATAAAATGAGTGTGGGAGATAAACTAAGAGAAACATTGGAGTGAAATATGAATGATATTGAGGACATATATAGAGGATTGATAAATGTGGATGTTGATTTCACTGGGATAATATGATAAGGGGTATCAAAACCAAGGAAGATAAATATAAACCCACATTAATATACACTAGAGGTATATATTAATTACATATATGATTGATATGGAATATTAAAAGAACAAAATTGGGTGATTTTTCAACTACATGATATAATTTTTTTTTGTTTTTGTTAATTTGTATTTCTATTAAATGGAAGAAGATTTCTGGAGACATGAATAGTCATATAATATAAAAATTATATTTGAATAATGAACAAGTCATGCATTGATAATAATAACTATGTCATGACATATTATGTGTAAAAAATAAAAAATTGATGAACCACCATTTTTATTTAAGGATTTATTTACATATGTAATGATAAAGAATTTTTTTAAGAGATGACTCATACATATATTAGAATCATAGGCTAAATTGTTAGAATTTAATTAAATAATTTGGAAAATAATATATGATCCTTTGAAACATAAATCCACCTATAAAATAAATATAATTATTTGAATATAAGAGGGAAAATATATTGTTTCTTAAATTTTTAAAAAATATAACACCCATCAACACACTGGGAGATTAATTTCAATTCCATAAATTTATTATGGTAGAATAATTAGATGATGGATTTAATAAGAAGAAGGAAGTCAAATTTCTAGATGAATGGACACACCATAACTGATCCGAGTCTTACAATATATTAAAAGTTATACAACATGTAATCAAACGATGGATAAGTAATAGGATTAGATAACATGATTCATGATAAATAAATATAGGTTACTATAAATATTTTGATATGGATGATTGAATGTAAGTATTGAATAATGTATAACATCATTATATGATTAGGGAGTTCATAATATGTTTTATTCTGAGAGAATGAATATTTTTCGTCGTATAATTTACATCCAGAAAATTTATTAGTTTTAATTTATTTTGATATAAATGTGATTCGGTCGAAATAATTAATGGTTAATAGTTAATTTAAATATTTAATAACAATGTTACCTATAATAAATTTTTAAAGTATGGAATATTAATTAAAATGTGAATTTACCAATGTAGTATTTGATAACAATTTTTAAAAATATTATTATCATTGAAAAATGTGTATAACATATAAATAACAATTGAATATTTTGAATTGGATGAAAATTTGAATAAAAATGACAATTCCAGTATTGGAATTCTTTTTTACCATTTGAGAAGAATTATGGTATGAAGTCACCGTAACATATTTGTTTGTATTACTTATGTAAATTTATTGGGAAAATAAACTTGTTTGGGATTTAGATAAATTATTCATATTTACACAACTAATGTAATATATATAGTGGGTTGTGTTAACCCCTGATACATCAACATGAAATCATGATATTTTCCTTGTAAATTCCATATGTGGTGTACCAAGTAGAAACCATTCATCAATATACCACAATATTAGATTTTAAAAATCTCATTGTTTAAAATATTGAATGTTATGATTTTTTCATCCAATAATAAAAAAAATTAAATGTAAATGGAAATAATTTTACACAATACATCTCTACCAATATTAGTGTTTATTGGGAATCTCAGTTTTCATTTTTTTTCAAATAATAAGAATATTTTTACAATGTACATATTTTTTCTAATATAATAAATCAATTAAAATAAGTTGTTTTTTATTAAGTATCCTTGGAAATTAAATTTATAATATTTTATCATAGTAATAGTATTAAAATTGAATGATAATTAATATATGTATTTGATAACATTTCTGAATAATTTAATTTTCATTCTTAAATATTAAAAAAAAATTGATAAGTGGATATCGTATTTAATTTTTTTATGATATGAATATTCTGGGTGATTTTTTTTATATTACTAGATGTTTCTTTGTATAGTATGATATTTTTTAATAAAAGGGGAAGAATACCAAAAACATTTCTATGTAGAATGGATTGAAATGAATAAGATTTTAAACAACAATGGAGAAGAAAATCATTGATCATGTAATGGGGAATGGATTCCCATATATAAGGGATAAAAATACCATTTCTAATTCCCTTTTAATGTGATAATTCCCATCTAAAAAAATGTTTTTAGGTGTGTTTACTAATGGTAATTTTATTATGAATATTAATTAATGTTCATTATTATTATTAAATGGAATATAATTATGTTATTTTTAGTTTAGTCCATGTTGTACTTGTATGAAAACAATATTTCATTGTATTATTTGAAAAATTATCATATTATATAATTATGAGTAATGTAAATATATCAATATATTGAAAACATTTTTAATCTATAAAAAGTTTCACTAAATTTAGTTGTTTAATGGTCATGGGATTATAGATGTTGATAGAGAATGATTTGGCACACATGACCCTCTGTATTAGTTGATATTCTATGAAAATAAACATAAAAAATATATTTTGGGATCATATAAATATTATATAATAACCATTTGATATATTTATACCTATCCTATAACGTAAATTGAATTATCATATGATGATATATTTACACACAATGTGAGATGGATTTAAAAAAAAAATTATATTAGAATAAATTTGTGAAAAAAGTTTCATATATAATAAAAATGATAAGAGGTTAAAATAATATGTGTTTTTAATTTATTTAATAATGAATGGTTAATATAATTGAATGGAACTATGTTTTTATAAACAGAAATATTTTTTATAGAATAATGGACATAAGTAGTTTATAAATATTAGATTCAAGGTAATATTTTTAATAGACAATGAGATAACATATAGGCTTCTAATTTAACATAAAAAGAATATGAACTTGTTTAAATAACATTAAAATTGTATTATGAAGGAAGTTAAATGAAATATAAAAATGATTATTTGAATAAAAAATATTTATGGTATAGGTAAAATAATTTATCACTAAACCATAAATAAATATTACATGTTTGGACACAATTTCATAAATGTAAAACAAAAACATGGGAATATTTTTATTCATAACATAGTTTTTATTTGAAGATATGAAAAATAAAATTATAACAAAAAATGGATAATAAAAATATAGAATAATTTATGTATTTAAAAGATGGATAGTATAAAAAATGTTAGTTATTATAGTGGGAAATTAAGTAATTAATAGTGATTAAGATAAAAAATTATTACACTCCCTTATATCTAACTATAATATATATACATGTTTTTATATCCATTTTAAATTTTCAATTGAAATTTTTTTATGTAGGAACATATATAAATATTTTTTAGGTTTCAATCAATAAAAAATAATAGTAGCGAGTTCATGTACAATAACTCCCATATCACACATACCTATCCAATAAATATCATTAATGAGTGTAAGAAAAATATATTAAATGAAGGAAAATATTATGGATGGTTTTAATACGAATTAAATTAAAATATATATGTAGTAATGAATGATAGAAAGTTAAATAAAAAATAGAAAATATTGTTCATTATATATCATAAAAATAATTATGATCATGGGAACCCAAGAAACATTTTCGGTTTTCAAAATTATTCATTCATTTATTCTTTATTTATTTTTATTTACCTGAGATCCTTTAAAACGACCTAATATAAATAATTCATTGACCTGATCTAATGATATACTAAACTAATTCATTTAATTAATAGATATAAGACTTGGACTATAACCAAGAGATTGATACAATTGTTAGAGAATGATTTAACATCTATTTATTATAATCTAATCCAATTTTATGTTTTTATGGAAATTCATAAATATATTCCCATATATCCAATGGACAATTAAATAAAGAATGTTTATTCCAAAGAATAGATATTATAACATTAATATAACATAAGAAAACCTATCCATTTAAATGAAAATATTAATTAAAATTAACAAACTACACTAATAAAAATTATAGCCTATAGAAAGTAGTAAATGAAATGACACATATGGGTATGTACCAAAAATGAATCATATCCAGTGATAGCCTCCTATGATCATTTCCCCTATAGAGATGTGATATTTTTTTAGTATCCATGCTAGTATATCCCCAAAAATATATCTTTTCATATATCACATGTACAAATTCATTCCTGAAATAAGCCATATAAAATAATTGATGCAAAATAATGTGTATGCATGGTTTTTGTAAAAATAACACTATCCAACTAATAATGTAGTAAAAAAGTTATCATTACTGTATATAAACCATCATTAATTATATGACATGTTGTAACAACCCATCCTAAGAGTCCCTAACATGATTCCCAAAGTGCAATCACTATGTGGATTCAAGCACACATCCCAATACAATATAGGAAGATGAATAGTAGCAAGGCTATAGAGGGATTATAATTGAAGGACTATATCCGCTAGATCTGTGATAAATAAAATAGGAATAAAATAAATGAATAAGTAAAATACCATAAGGAAATAACATAAAAAAATAAATAATTACAAATTAACCATCATTGAACATGCTATAATATAAAAACAATATACAATATAGTTAATGACATGTATACAATGGGAATAAATAATAATAAAATCCATAAATGTTATCCCCATGAGAATCCTAAGAGATGGCTCAGTCCTAGGATCCTCAGATCCTATTTACAAGAATAATAGAAGACAACATATTTAATGGTCCCAACCTATAGTCAAGAGACAAACATTTTGGGTACCAATCATTATCCTGAACACAGTGTGAGATATACACAGCAGACCACCACATGTGGATTATAATGAAATATAGTATGTGAATATAATATAAGGATGTTTCTATGTATAGAAAATGTAATACAATGTATAAATTAAAATATTATCAAGTCATATTAGGTTTATCAATGACGTATGATCGACCGTATTTTTTTCCATGTAATCCAGATTTCATATGATAATGTTTCACCTAATATATATTTATATATAAGTATATATATTAAATATATATATATAAGTATTTTTATTAAATATATATATATATATAGAATGATATGTGAAAATATATATAAATATGTAGTATCAGTTTAGACCCAAGGTGTTACTCATGCATCAATATATAATGAAGAGAGACATATTTTAAATTTGGGACATTATTCCCAACTATAATAATTTTGATGGAGATGTTCTGCCTGAGTATCAAGATTTATAAAGTATTTTCTGCCCAAGAATCAAAATTTTAATGTACTCCAAGCCCATGTATATCAATTTTATATGGTATGTATTTCCCACTAATGATTGGATAATAGGGGAGGCTATGATCATTAAAAAAGATACTCCATGTCCATGTATATTAAGGGATGTCATCCCCATGAATAATAAGGGACGAAATTTCTATGATTAATAATGTGAATCATTCCCAAGGTTAATATTGTATGAAATTACCATGAAAAATAAGGGACTCTATGTCAATTATTAAACGGGATAGTAAAGAAATTTTTAATAATGGAATCCATGTTCATGAATAGAAGGGTTTACATGGACATTTATAGTAAAATAAAATTATTTTTATAATTTAAATCTTAAGTTCCAAGAAGCGGGAAACTGATTTGTTCTATCCATTCACTCTTAATTTAATTAAAATTTCAAAATGTGGTTCATTCATAATTAATGAAAAAGGACATGTACATGAACATTACATATGAAAAATCAATTAAAAATGATAAAGGAGGCCATGTATAAAAAAATTTCATGCTTCCTTTTATGCATCCTTATTAAGATTCCATTTTTAATTAGATATTATAGTGCACCCCAAAGGTGGGTTTCTTATAATACATAGAAATAGTTGTCAAGAAATTAAAAATTATATAATTCCATGAGATTAATCCTTATTTTTTTACAATCATGACACAAGTAATCAAACGATTTTAATAAATTAATTTATTTATGAATCACACACATGGGGTGGTTTAATGATTTTCCCTATTCAATAAAAAATAGGTGTAATAAAACACTCTATAAATGTGGATTATGGTGAGTTTTTTGACAAGAAACCATGTAAATTGGTCTAAGGATCTCCATAGTCTGGGTATATGGATATATTTTATGGAATTTTACATTTTAAGGAAAATTTATGAAATATTATACCATAAGAAACAATGGTTCATTTTATAAAAAACTTAACATTTAAGGGAAAAAATTAATAAAATCTACGTCAAGTTTAGTATGGTACAATCAATTAAAAGTTGGCTGTAATTAATTCTAGAATAAGATAAATTTCAATATTTTCAAAATTCCATGAAAATAGAAAAAATTATATTTCATAGAGATATCATTGATGATTGTTTAAAAAATAAAAAATGTAATTGGAATTTATAATTACTGAGGGGAATCTAGAGAATTACATGATAATGAAAGGGGGCCAATAACAACGGAAACCCCACCATAGGAAGAGTATTTTAAATAGAAGAGAACAAAATTTCCTCTTAGATGAAAGGTATGAGAAAATGAATTAAAACCCACTATAGATCAGAGGATAATTAATGTAAATTTATCTATTTTAATGAGGAGTACAGTTAGGTCATATGGTTGGGTTAAATATTTTAAAAATTTGAAACTCACAGTACCCCAGAGACACACCCCACATGGTTTGGCCATATGGTTTATGTTAATCATGAACTATCCATGTAGTGCTACTTATTAAATGGAATTGACCCCATGTTCTAGGTGCATGATTTGAAAAACTATGCACATCCCATGTGACACCATCTATAATGTTATACTGTCTTATCCATTTCCATTCACCCCCCATTTCATTGTCTAAAATCTAGTATGAAACCCTTTTCGGGGTTACAAAATTTCTCCTAGGGGGAGATAAGGTTTAAATTAATTGTGTGTCCCAATAAGTTTTCATGAAAAATAGTGTTTTTAGAGTCTGAATCTCACGAACCACATCTAAACAATTGAAAAAACCCTCATAAACTAAAAAAAATTAAAAAACAGTATTATTTGTTTCAAATGTAAATATTATGGTCTCACACACAATTGAATATTTTGATTTTCCACTAGAAGAAATGTTAAAACTGTTTTAATTTCAACCCATAAAAAACAAGATCATATGATCTCCCAACCTCAGAAAATCTCACACCGAATATGTGTTAAGGAATTGAGAAAACATTATTCAAAAAATTATGTTCATGGATAAGATACTAAAAATACTGAGCTTCATTTCCAAATGCCCCACGTAGTTGAAAGAATAATTTCCCACATATAGTACTAAGGCCAGCAAGACTAAATGAAATAATCAAATCCATAATAAGAAATCAATACAATTCTTACTCACGCCTGTCTAAATTAGGAAATGATCATGTCATTATCTATTATGTCATCCAACATATGGCACACCCCACCATAGTTTATTCTTTCAAATGGGAAATTCCAATTGATAGTACTCCAACCCAAAAAATTTCTAACTCAAACATATTAGTATAATTCATCAAAAAACTCCATATATTTTATCCAATTAAACACATGGAAAAAGACCATCCAATTGATACTCTCTAACAACAATTGACTATGCTCAAACTGGTCACATTGATTTATACATGAAAATACCCTGTCAATCCTTTTGGTTTTACCCGTCTTATTATGATAGTGTTCCAAAGGTGATTTTCTCAACAACAACATCTATCTATTTGAGATAAAATAGGTTGAACCACATCTAGTCAGCTATTTTGAAAACAATCCGCTACTACAACCAACACATCACAAAAAAAAAGACTCCAAATCCTTATCACAAGTTGTTCTAAGACTATTCATAGAGAAATAACTAAATATTATTATGAATTTTGATTATGTAATCAAGTTGAAACATCTCCCAAATAAAAACCATTATTGTGATGTACAAACAATCCAAAAACTTTCCTGATCTGACATTAATGAATAGTTATAACTACAACTAGTATAACACCTACAACGATATTTCAATTCCAATAATATATTAAGGATTCTAGATTTAAAATTTTCTAAATATTAGTTGTGATATGAGTGCGAAATGATCTTCCAATGACTAGACTCATGATTCCACGAACCCTTTAACATGGTGGTTTCTATATAATGAATCACAATCAAACATCCACCTTAATAGAAAACTAATTTTTTCTCTAATGAAATGGTATTTTTGTTACCATATCCCATACCCCGTCCTTTCCCAAAAAATGGAATGTATTAAAAACCACTCAACTAAATCACAAGTGTAAATTTCAATCATCATCCATTCATGATTTCGATAATGGACATCACGTTTTTCATCATGATTCAAATTGTAATGTGGATCACCACCCTAATCTGGAAAATGAATTCTATGAACCCTAAAATCACCTTTGAACCACATCATGAGTAAAACACCCAGAGAGTCTCTCTATAGAACAAGAGAATCTATTTATATATGTATCTAAAATTTTTTTTGATGCTCTCTCTAAGAATACTCAGGATGACGTCCATATAGGGAACATGACCACCAATGAACACATAGTACACTAAGATTAAATCACTAGGATATTATATTTCCTCATGATTCATGGTCATTGATGCATGAATTTTTTTTATTACCAACCCTAGAAAACACAAACCCAAACCAAGCTTAAAATGTTCATGGTATTGGACATCTATTATACAACACCCCATTAACTATTAATTAACCACATATATCCTAGGAACCTCTTATAATTTACCTAATGGAATATGCCATCATGACTACAAGTATCACATTCTTCTAAACATTGATCCTTTTCTCCCTCATAGAAACACACTGATGATCAGTTTTAAACAATCACCACACACACCCGGTGTGAATTGACATATCATCCATATGGATGTATGTCCTAAACCATGCGGTTGTTAACCCCAATCACACTCTAATGAGTGATCCTTATAGAATTTCATCCTACTTGTGAGATATGGAACATTATTATTTACTATATCAAGAGTTACCTGGGAAATCCCCATCAAAATTAGAACATAAATGAGTTGTGACTTATCAATTGACCATCGGTCTCATGGAATCATTTTTTATAAGAATGAATCATATGAAAAATTACTAGTTATATGGCCTAGGAAACCAAATGATCATACCCATGCAAGAATGTTTCGATATTCAACACAATAAATGAATTCTAGATTAAATACCATCAACATGATTATATTTAAAAACCCAAGAACCTTCCTTACATCAGTTTCAAAACAAGCATAAAACAAATGTCATCGGCTAACAGATACCCTACACAATAATCCATACACTCATGGATTTGCTAAGAATAAATAGAACCTAATCCTGTTAGGTCCTAAGCCAAAGGAAATAACCTCTAGATATACATACAAGTTGTAAGGTCTCTCACATGAGAACCATAACCCACAGAAGAGACTTTATTGCAAAATATATGTCACACCTTTGTACTCTCTCTATAATATGTATACAATTAAGGATACTAAAATATTTTTTACAGACTCAGGATACAATATCAACATCAAAAGATAAGGAAAAAACTCTAACTGAGTATCCACATATATTAATACACCCATTGGAGGGTCACATACTAGACAACCACCTGTCTAACTAGTGGTTTCATTTCATCAATAAGAGTCTTACTAGTAACATAACCACCCAAAAAAACCACAAGCCTTAATTCTCTCACTAGTATTTAACAATGTATAAATTTATTATTAAACTACCTCAATAGATATATTATTGGAAATTCAAAATCTAGAATCCACTTTTATAATTGTGTCATAGTTAAGAGGTCACTAAACTCTACCACCTATACATTAAGATCAATTTTCAATTTGTTAAAATCCAACATAGACCTATATGAAAATGATCGTGTTCCTATCCCAAGGAAACCACTAGGATACCTATAAAATATGGTTCAAGATAAATATTCCTATACATATTTTTATTTAATGACGTTTAAATGATGGTTATTCATTAAAAAAATTAATGATACTCATATATAAGGAAAATCATGTACCCGTTTTAAAAAATTGTACTAAGAAATACTTTTTACATTCATTGCGCTGCATTATAGAAAAATAATAATATAGTTTCCATTCAAAACATTTCATAATTCCATATGTTCTCACAACAATCCTGGCTAAAAGAATATTTTAATTCCATGTTATATAGGAAAAACCATTCATGTTTGAATTGAATTTTTTTATAACTAATGACTCATAATAATAATAATCAAATGAAGTTAACATGTCTTTAATCAACTAAAGGGGGACTAGTAATGTATGATACCACCATAAATTTATATGTAACACCATATAAGAAGATTCATGAACATTTAATAACAATCTCATTAGCATAAACATAACCCCATGAGGCTAATAACCAAGGCCTAGAAAGAATAAAAAAACATGTGAGGGTTCCTCTATCTCATTTAGATTTTTACAAAACCTTTCATTGGTACATTTCATAACCAAATCATTTCAAGTATGGGCTACATTGGTGACACCATGTTTATCTCATAAAATAAATCCCCAAAGTGACAAACTTGGTTAATGGTGTGCATTTATAAAATTTTTCATGCGGGTCATTATGCCCATGTGAGAGAGAAATATGCCTCATTAGTCATAATTTATGCTTCATTTCAATGAATTCATTTTCTATATGAATTTTAGTTCATCATTTACACATATTTACATCATTGTTTAGATATATTAATCACTATTAAAAAATTATTAATTCCCACACCATTATAAATTATAATTCTAATTCATGTAAATCAACCCATGTTTTTATCTTCAGTCTCAAAATATAACATGTTTGTATATTATATTTCAATTTTATGGTTCACTATTCTGAAATTTATAATTTCACAATAATATTTTAATATTTCTAATTCACTCTATTTTTATTACATCGAAAAATTATTTACTCCAAAAAACCAATAGACCACGACTCAAACATGACATTTTTGCTTAGTTAAATTGAATTTCATCTCCATAACTTATGGGAAAACACCATCTAAGATAATGTTTTTCATGTTTTTAACCCACCATATATCATAATTAATACAACAAATGATATATAATGGAATAGAAAAAATGTAATCTTGATAAATATCACCGAATAATGTTATAGATATATACATGAAAATAAATCACAAATTCTTGTTTAAAAAGTTATCATACTATGTAATCACAAAAGAAACTACAAAAATCATCATGTAAAGAGTAATATAAATTGAAACCTACATGAAATATAATATTAATGACATAAGAATATTTATACTCTCAAAAAAAATTCTTTTAAACACACTTCATTTTGATACCATTCTTAGGGTAAAAATTAAAAAAACATAAATAAATAACTTTTGGACGTACAAAAATCTCCCATGGTGAAATAATAATAAATTATATTAAAAAGAGAATGAAAAAAATCACATCCCATGAATCATTATCATTCTTAAATGCGTGGGTCGTCCGGACACAGACATGAGTTACTATCTAGTTTGAAAAAATTATTTATTAACTATCTAGAATATTCAGAAATATGAAAAAATTAAATGAACCTCTTATACAACTTAGAAAAATCCGGGCCTGGGAGCCAATGAAATGGTGCCTCAACTTGGTTCACTATGTGGCCTCAAGCGTGCCTCCTGTTATGCTAGAGGTTTCCAACTTGTAATAAGGATATAATGGAGGTACACCATGAAGACTATAAAATCTAGATATGTTATAAATAAATGATGGTTATAGTAATGAAATATGAAAAATGCCGAAAGAATTTAACTCATGACTAGAAAATAATAAATAACTGACAATTCTTTAACAAATATACAATGTAAAAGCAGTATACTATATAGAAGATGATACATATGATCATCTTGAGTTCCATATAAGTATTTTTATCTTAATATCCCTTAATATAGCATAATTTTTCATATTATAAACCATTGTCATAACTTGTATTCAAGAGATAATCTATTCATGTACCAATCGATATTTCGAATGGGGATTGTGTTATATTTAGTAGGATACCACAAATGATGTATATTGAAATTCAGTAAATGAATATAAATTAATTTAGTGTGTTGATCAAGGAGAAGCATGCCACCTCCAACCAAATTATGCTAACTTCAGACCCTGATAGGTGTGTGTTCACCCCTTCTTACAAAGGGACCTCTACTACCCAGGACTACTTTGGCATTTGCGATCGATTGGAGCATGATGATAGTTGAAGCGATACCTTTTTTTCCAAAGTTATCCCCCAAAAAATATATCTTCCTATTATAGAGTGTCAGGTGCAGTTCCATTTCAACTGATGATAATATCTAACGATGCAGTATCTCGGTCGTGTATTGATGCAATTGTTGTAAAGACAGGAGGGAGGAAAGATCTCATCACATTCTCTTCACAGTGGATTGGGTTAGGGCATTGTGTAGTTTTTTGGAGAGTTCCCTGGTCTCATCATTAATAACCTAGAGGACATCCTGTTCATGAACAGGTGGGTCCATGGCTCAGAAGAAAATGGGCAAGAGAAGGTGGATCGCTCATTGATTCTTCATGTCGGGAGGTAGTGTATTTAGAATACTGGGAACAGTATGAGACATGATGGAATCATGTCCTCTGGGAATTCCATTATCATTAGGATTCAAATACTCCTCATTGGTCTAGCCTGACTCTTCATCAACTGGAAGGAATCTCCCTATCTCTGATGGATTCATGTGTGGTTACATGTCACCCATCTTAACATCGACAGTACAAGAGGCCACAGGGTCTGTTGGAATCCCTCCTCAATGGGATTTAAACATAATACTTATGGTTCTTACTGCATGGGGGTCTTGTGAGGTTGTGAAGTTGTCCAAAACTCTCAAGGCTCAGCCCTATTGGCCTTCTATTTGTGCCTAGGCCATGGCTCCACACTCCAGGCTGAAGCCAAAGAACTTCTTCCAGGTTTAAACCTCTTCTTGGAAAAGTATATCACCATTTTCAGAGGATGAAATAGATTAAAAAATCATTCATTACTCCAGGCTCATTCTTTTCCCAACTCCTTGTTCCATCACCTACATCACTAGAAAGTATAAAGGATTGATCACCAACAACACCAAAATAATTCACTATTAGAATGAGGGAAATAACGTTTTGGATCAACAGGCTTCTCTAAAGGTCATCAGCCCTATCCCGGTCTGTTTACACAACATTCTCACTCAGAAGCATGAAGGGTTCAATCTGATCAAGGGGAAACCCTCGATCTCTGTAACAGCCCGGGATTTTATGAGAACTATTATTTTTAATTTCATTGATGTATTGTGTTGTGTGTAACACAAAAATTATCTTGTTCTATATGCAACACCATATTGGATTGCAGTATACACAACACTAATCTTGGATCGTGTTACACACAATTTCAAGTTCGTTTGATAGAAGTTATTTTACGCAAAATTGAGTGTGTATATATATATATATATTCCATGTATAAATGAAATAGGGTTGGATACTATTATATGCAACAAAAAATGAATCATTCACTACACACAACCCTAACTTTGCTTTCATTACACGCAACTGCGACCTTCCACGATAACGTGTGTTATACGGAATAACAAGTTTCACTAAATGAGATATTATTATAATTTTATTATGAACTAGCCGTTATGAATAGTAATAACCACTTTTTGAAATTTTATATATTTTATCTTTCAAAATGGAATTCATTTTTAGATTTAGAATATCGAAATTATCCTAGGGTGAATTTTTGGTATTTTTCTGAAAACATTCAATTTTTGATTAATAGTGAAAACACTGGGTTACTATTTAAAAACCTACTTTTTATTTAAATAATTATTTATTTTATTTAAATTTATTTTATGTAAAAATTGATACATAATACCTATATATGTTCAATGTAATTCATTGGAGTCATCTTATAAAAATTATAGATATATAACAATTTTATCGAACTTTTCACCGTCTTTTACCCACCTCCAAGGAGAATATGAAAATTTACATAAAACATAATTTTACCGCTTCTGTGAATGTAATTTCAAAAATCTGAGAGACATGGTTAATATCAAGGAGTAAAATGTGGTTCAATAAGATAAATTTTTTTTGGTGAATAATAACTTTTTACTTTTATTTACCACGGTTAAAAGTAAATAGGGTAATTAAGGGTTAAAATGATATAATTATTACCCTAAAACATGTCCTAATTCTCTTGGATATATTTAATTTGACCAAAAACAACCTTAGGATTAAAATATTACCATTTAGGTCCACTTGGATTAGATTAGGACATTTATTATTATTTTAATTAAAAAAGAGTTGAAATAGTTAAAATCAAAGATTAATAACTAAATCATTTTTAACATAGGGTTATACATAAGATAAATTCGACAATAAAAATTATTTAGAAATATAAAAATATTTCCTACATAATGGTATTTTATTTAGAATTTTTCAACTTCAAATAATTTAATTTATTTATGACACAATGATGATGCGGTAATTACATTATTAATGAAATATTAACATAATTGATGATATAAATACCCAAATAAAAGAAATTTGAGACTTTTTATTAATTACACTAATTTTATAGGTTAATATTACATGTTAGTATTGATTTAATTTACTTTTTTCGAAAAAATAATGCTGATATTATTTTCACAAAAATAAATTACCATTTAGTGTCCAAATTGACATAAAATAGTTTTTATAACAAATATTATATTATTAATTGTTATTTTATTCCTAAAAAAACTACGATTCGCCCAAATGTCTTAGATAAGGTTATATATATTAATAATCAACCACTTGGGGTTATTTTGGCTTGTTATTGTAAGTTTATTAACCATGTAGTGTAAGAAAACAAGAAGTCATGGTAAAAGATAAATTATTTAACTTAGAGTTAAATCTAAAACATAAGGTTAAAATAAAAACCTAAACTTGTCTAAAACCTATTGGTTGAGATGGTTTCTACCCATCCCCACTTTATCTTCTAAATAAATCAATTTTGATCTATTATAAACCCAATATGACTTTATTATAAAATAATATTTTATGTTTTTCCAAAGGTGCCCCTCTCCTCCCTTATAAAAAGGGCACCCCTTCCCTCTTCTCTTCACACCCTTTTGTGCCTTAATGTTCAGAAAACCCCTTCCCATTTCTCTCTTAAACTTCCCTAGAAACATTATGGAGGTTCTGGTCTTATCAAAAGACCAACTCTAATTCCTTAAGGGGAAGCTTAAAGGAGGTGCGTCGAAGAATATGTAATCTCTTCTTCCGATTCCCTCGAGTTTATTTATTCTTATAATTCTTATTCTTTAGTTTTATAATTATAATGTAATAACATCAGTATTAAATATATAATTATATGTGATTATAAATATAAAACAACCATATTTCACCTTCTATCCATCCTACGAAAAATGAAATCACCGTGCCTGCGGACGTACGGAATATTATCTCTACGCCGTGGTGTAATCTGTTTTTGACCACCACCTTACATGTATGGGTATAATGGTGTAAATAAATAACATTATATGATTATTGTAAAGTTATATTGATTCTGAAATATTATACATAAACTTAAATACACTTCCACGATCATGGGAATGATATCATCGCTCGTGCGTACGTACGGACTACCGTCTCCACGACGCGATGAGATTCATTCTCCATGTTAACCATTCATGAATGATTATAACGTATGTATAATGAATAATAATGAAATATGTGAAATAATAATGATACTAGATTTATGTTTATATATATTTATGTCATCTACGTTTTTCCATTAAATTCAATAAGGAAACAAAAACAACGTTCATGCGTACGTACGGCCTACCGTCTCCAAGAACGGTGTATTTTATTCCATTTATCAATCTATCATATATATATGTATATTATGAAAATATATTATATATAAATCATGTATTACATTCTGTAATTAAGTAAATCAGGATATAACTAATAATATTAAGAACAATAAGTTGAAACACGTACAATAAATGAAACGATTTTACCCAAATCGCTACTTTTACATCGAATTTACAAAAGAACGGGGAATATAAAGTCATAAGTGAACTATATATGATATCATAACAATGAATATGATTCTATAATAAGTAAATGATATTATTTAATTCATTATACAGGAGTTTCAGATACATATGAAGCATATCATACATAAGGTAAGGGATAATTTTGCAATCTCATTTTTATCCGAAATTGTTTATTCATAAGTATTTACTAGGGTTATATTTTTCATCCATGTACATTAAAATGTTTTTTATAAAGTGTTTAATATTATTCAATGTATTTTTAAAGTCATGGTTACCCCACTTTTACTTTTACATTGTTTTATGAAAGGAATTTTTCTTTTGTTTAACACACGATGAACTTTTTGACTTTTCTGACAAACGTACGAGAAGAATTTTTTTTAACTTATAAGGCGTGAATGGATTATTAAAGTTTCATAACGCCTCATTTTCATGAAGCTTACTCTACAAGATTTAATGAATATTTTCAACAAAATATTTTTTATTTTAATATTTCATGGCATTTTGTGAAATGAAAATGATTTTGATGAAGAAAGGATATTTTCTTAAAAAATTCATTTTAAGTGTTTTATTAAAACCATTTTCCATATAAGATGTAATTATTTCATATGTGTATATTTCAAGTATAATTTCTCTATGATTTACATGGTTTCACTACTTCTATGATGAAATGATATCCATTTTTTTGTATGGATTATGTTATGATGGGATGATGTTTATGAAACTGATTTTATTCTTTGGGTTATGATGAATGATTTATGTTTATTTTATGGCACAAGTTAGAATGATTTAATTATGGGATGGGTGGGACCTATATCTCCCTCCAATTCATTGGGTAAATATTTATATCTCATGATATAGACATGGTTGGAACAGTAAGTTAATCTGGTTCAGTGATACAGGACTGGAATGAGGAGTGAACTCGATTCAGAAAGGGACTTTGTCCACTAAGATGGTCTTGGCAGAAATGCCTTGGATACTATGGAAATCATATCATGTGATTGATGGTTTTCCACAATTACATGTTTTCATACCATGATATTTTATCATGATTTATGTTCTATTATGATATATGCCTTACATATTTCCATGATTTATGTCTTTGCTCAAGATTTGGATGTTTAGATTTTATGTTCAAGTTTTTTCATTCAAATGATTACGGATTGTTTTATGGTCTATATGTTTACCTTTACTGAGCATTTGAACTCACCATTTGTATGTTTTATTTTCCCCAAGATATAAAGAAAGGTTTTAGATATGAAAGCCAAAAAGGGGAAGATCTTTATGGGAGATGTTGAAGAACTTTCACCATTATTAGAAGATTATGCTCCAAGTTTCCAAAGACACTAAACTAATATGAACTTCGGGCGTCTATGTTTGTCATGTATTAAATATTCCTCAAAAGTAATGTAATGTCCATGTACATCAACCTTTGGGTCTCTACAGTTGGTATCAGAGAAAAGGTTTAGTTAACCTTTGGAAACTAGGATGCGAAAACTTTAGTAAAATCCCTAGAAATATTTCTAAGGTATGTCTAGGGATGTCCCTAAGGATAAGTATATGTATAGGTTATTGTCATAGAATTATGGTAATGGTATTATAATTTAACCTAAGACGTTAGATATTGACGGTACTCCCCCTTTATTATATTGTCTTCCCTATCATGATTTTTTCCTCTCACACTATTCTTTTTGGGTTTTAGGAAATGGCTGGAAACAGGAAGATTCATGATAATGGTAAAGGAAAAGGTTCAATTAACACCATGGAGATGGAAAATGGTATTTCTAGGACATCAACAATGATTATATGTTTTAAATGTGGAATGTATGGGAATTATTCAAACCAATTCCCTAAGGGAAAATCTCACTAAGAGAATCAGCATGGTCATATGGGTAGTATTTATGTGGATGATGATGAGGAGACTGCAAATGATATATGAGATGAAAGAAGTGTTGAAGCTTGGTCAATGGTATAATAAGGTAATGGAATGATATAGGTTTATCAAGAGACATTTTTATAGTTAATGGTATTATGGAATAAAGAATCATCTAAGGATTGTTACACTATTGTTTTTCCAAAAGTGTTTGAAAGTATATGTTGAATGGTACCGGTAACCATGAAAGGTTATTCAAAAATTTTTGGAAAGAATACGAAATTCGCATAATGAATGGATAAAGAGAAAGTAATATGTTTGATAGTATTCATGATCTCATGATTGATATAAGGACTGAGTGGTATCATGGTTTGAGTATATATAATTTTTGGGAATTTGGTATGTGGAAAGAGTTAACTTTTAACAGCATTCATGTTTTAACTATAGTTCAAGGTGTATTCATTTTTCAAGAGAATAAATGATTAAGGAATTCACATGTTTGGAATGTGACCAACAAGATATATATTATATGGGGGATAAATTATGGTATTCACATTCTTGGTTGATGACATTTCTAGTAATCTTTTTCTTTATACTATAATATTGGATAAAAGTATTTCCAATAAGCATAAAGGTTTGGAATGGATTATGTTGGAAATCAGATAGAATTGTTTAAGGCTAGAACTTTTTTTTATATTATTTAAGGAATGTTATAATAATGTTGTTTTAGAAAAAGGACAACCTTCAGGATGGGCGACAACCTATCGCATCAGACAAGACTGTGGGAATCTAACACACAACTGAAGTATGACATGCCTTTATCGCATACCACTGGCCTACAGTAAGTCCCTAGTTAGAAGAAACTAGTTTTATTTTATTAAGCGGTATGCTAGATAAAGTATAAGACCATTGTTGTAATCATATATGATTAATCTCACCATAGATGGACTTATGTATATTTAATAACTTCTGTTAACATTTTTGTGATAGAAATAGATGGGATGACATATCATTCTATTAAATGATCTGCTAACACTTCATGAATGAAAAATTCAGCTTCATTTCATTAAATAGAGATGAAGTGGAAATTGATCATGGAATGACCAACAATGATATTACACTAAAATCATGTAAGTATTTCCCCTTATGTAAAAGTTCATCAACGTTAGGGAAATGATCTTGGAAACCAAAAATGTTGTTCTAGTACTCTCATATCTGATGAATCAGATGGTACCTTAGATCATCCAAAATTTATGGCTTTGTAATTGTTGGATTTTTCATAGCCATGTTCTCTACCAATCTCCATCAAAACATGATGGTTAGATTTCTCTTCCACATCCATATTTTCACCTATGTTCTCCTATGTGGAAACCCAGGGATAAGTTAATTTGGGTAACCATTACATTTCATACATTAGTTTTTAAAATTAATCTTTAGTATTACTTTTTACGATGTGGGATTCTATTAAATAAAGTTTCAAGTAATAAATGATTTATAACCCCGATGAATTTCGAGGATGAAATTCATTTTAAGGGGGGTAGAATGTAACAACCTGACATTTTATGAGAATTATTATTTTTAATTTCATTGATGTCTTGTGTTGTACGCAACACAAAAATTATCTTGTTCTATACGCAACACCGTATTAGCTTGAAGTATACACAACACTAATCTTGGATCTTGTTACACACAATTTCCAGTTCGTTTGATAGAATTTATTTTACCCAATATTGAGTGTATATATATATATATATTCAATGTATAAATGAAATGTGGTTGGATTATATTATATGCGACAACAAATGAATCTTTCACTACACACAACCCTTACTTGGCTTTCATTACACGCAAAAACGACCTTCCACGATAGCATGTGTTATACGCAATACCAAGATTCATTAAACGAGATATTATTATAATTTTATTATGAACTAGCTGTTATGAATAGTAATACCCTATTTTTTAAATTTTATAAATTTTATCTTTCAAAATGGACTTGATTTTTATATTTGGAATATCGAATTAACCTAGGGTGAATATTTGGCATTTTTCTAAAAACTTTCAATTTTTGATGAATAGTGAAAACACTAGGTTACTATTTAAAAACAGAACTTTTAATTTAAATAATTATTTATTTTATTTACATTTATTTTAGGTCAAAATTGATACATAGTACCTATATAAGTTCAATGTAATTTGTTGGAGTCATTTTATAATAATTTTACATATATACAAATTTTATCGAACTTTTCACCGTCTTTTACCCACCTCCTAGGAGAATTTGAAAATTTACATAAAACATAATTTTACTGCTTCTATGAGTGGAATTTCGAAAATCATTTAGACACGATTAATATCAAGGAGTAAAATGTGGTTCAATAAGATAAATATTATTTTTTTTGAATAGTAACTTTTAAATAAATTTACCACGGTTAAAAGTAAATAGGGAAATTAAGGGTAAAAATGATATTATTATTACCCTAACACATGTCCTAATTCTATTGGATAATTTAATTCGACCAAAAATAACAATAGGAAAACAATGTTACCATTTAGGTCCACTTGGATTAGATTAGGAAATTTATTATTATTTTATTTAAAAAGAGATAATATAGTTAAAATCAATGTTTAATAACTAAAACATTTTTAATATAGGGATATACAAAAGATAAATTCGACTATAAACATTAATTAGAAATCTAAAATGATTTCCTACATAAATGTATTTTATTTATAATTTTTAGACATTAAATAATCTAATTTATTTATGAAACAATGATAATGTAGTAATTACCTTATTAATAAAATATTATCATAATAGATGTTATAAATACCCAAATAAAAGTAATTTGAGACTTTTTATGAATTCCACTAAATTTATAGATTAATATGACATGTTATTATTGATTTCATTAACGTTTCTGGAACTAATCATGCTGATATGAGTTTCACAAAAATCAATTACCAAATAGTGTCAAAATTGACATAAAATAATTATTAAAACAAATATTATATTAGTAATGGTTATTTTATTCCTAAAAATCTAATGCTTGGAAAAATGACTTAGATAAGGTTATATATATTAATAATGAGCCACTTGGGGTTCTTTTTTCTTTTTATATTAAGTTTATTAACCATATAGTGTAAGAAAACAAGAAGACATGGTAAAAGTTAAATTATTTAACATAGAGTTAAATCTAAAAGATAAGGTTAAAATAGAAACCTAAACTTTTCAAAAACCTATTTATTGAGAGGACTTCGAAACATACCCACTTTATCTTAAAAATAATCAATTTGGAGCTATTATAAACCGAATTTGTCTTTATTATAAAATAATATTTTATGTTTTTCAAAAAGTGCCCCTCTCCTCCCTTATAAAAGGGGCACCCATTCCCTCTTCTCTTCACACCCTTTTGAGCCTTTAAGCTCAGCCAAACCCTACCCATTTCTCTTCTCTATTTCCCTAGAAACATTCTGGAGGTTCTGGTCTTTTCAAAAGATCAACTCTACTTCCTTAAGAGGAAACTTAAAGAAGGTGCGTCGAAGAAGAGGTAATATCTTCTTCCAATTCTCTCAAGTTTCTTTCTTCTTCTACTTATTTTTCTTTAGTTGTATCATTATAAAGTAATAACTTCCATATTAAATATATAATGATATGTTATTATAAATATAAAACATCCCTATTTCACCTTCTATCCATCCTATGGATAAAGAAATCATTGCGCGTGTGTACGTACGGAATACCGTCTCCATGCCGTGGTGTAATCTGTTTTCGACCACCACCTTACTTGGACGGGTATAATGGTGTAAATAAATAAATATATATGATTATTGTAAAGTGATATTGATTCTGAAATATTATACATACACTTCAATACAATTCCACGATCATGGGAATGATATAATCGCTCCTGCGTACGTACGGACTACAATCTCCACGACGCGATGAGATTCATTCTCAATGTTAACCATTAATGATTGATTATAAAGTATATATAATGAATAATAATGAAATATATGACATAATAATGAAACTGGATTTATGTATATATATATTTATGTCATTTACTTAATTCCATACAATTCAATAAGGAAACGAAAACATCGTTCATGCGTACGTACGGCCCACCATCTCTATGAAAGGTGTATTTCATTCCATTTATTGATCTATAATATATATATGTATATTCTGAATATATATTATATATAAATCATGTTTTACATTATGAAATTATGTAAATCAATATATATGTAATAATATTAAGAACAACAAGTCGAAACACGTAAAATAAATGAAACTATTTTACCCAAATCGCTTCTTTTACATAGAATTTACAAAAGAACAGGCAATATAAAGTCATAAGTAAACTATATATGATATCATAACAATGAATATGATTCTATAATAAGTCAATGGAATTATTTAAATCATTATACATGATTTTCGGATACATACGAAGCATATCGGACATTAGGTAAGGGATAATTTTGCAATTTCATTTTCATCAGAGATTGTTTATTCATATGTATTTACTGGGGTTATATTTTTCATCCATGTCCCAAAAAATTTATTTTTTAAATTGTTTAATATTCATCCATGTATTTTTAAAGTCATGTTTACCCCTATTTGACTTTTACATTGTGTTATGAAAGGAAACTTTCTTTTGTTTAACATACGATGAACTTTTTGACTTTTCCGACAAAAGTACAAGAAGAATGATATTTTTAACTTATACGGCGTGAACGGATTTTTACGGTTTCATAACGCCTCATTTTCATGAAGCCTACTCTAAAAGATTTAATGACTATTTTAAACAAAATCCTTTTCTTTTAAAATTTCTGGACATTTTTTGAAAATAAAATTATTTTTAAGAAGAAAGGATATTTTCCTCAAGAATTCATTTCAAGTGTTTTATCAAAACCATTTTCCATATAAGATGGAATTATTTCATATGTGTATGTTTCAAGAATAATTTCTCTATGATTTACATGGTTTAACTTTTTCTATGATGAAATGATATCCAATTTTTTGTATGGATTATGTTATGGTGGGATGATGTTTATGGAACCCATTTTATTATTTTGGTTATGATGAATGATTTATGTTTATTTTGTGGCACAAGTAAGAATGATTTCATTATGATATGGGTGGGACCTATATCTCCCTCCAATGAATTGGGTAAAGATTTATATCTCATGAGATAGACATGGCTGGAATGGTATGTTAATCTGGTTTAGTGATACAAGACTGGAAGGAGGAGTAAACTTGATTCAGAAAGGGACTTTTTCCACTAAGATGGTCTTGGAAGCAATGCCTTGGGTACTATGGAAATTAAATCATGTGCTTTAAGGTTTTCCAAAATTACATGTTTTTGTCCCATGTAATTTTATCATGATTTATGTTCCATTATGATATATGCCTTACGTACTTCCAAAATTTATGTCTTTGCTCAAGATTTGGATGTTTAGATTTTATGTTCATGTTTTTTCATTCAAATGTTTATGGACTGTTTTATGTTCTCTATGTTTACCCTTACTGAGCATTTGAGCTCACCCTTTTTATGTTTTATTTTCCCCAGGATATAAAGAAAGGTTTTAGGTAAGAAAACCAAAAATAGGAAGATCGTTATGGGAGATGTTGGAGATCTTTCACCATGATTAGAAGATTACGTTATGAGTTTCTAAAGACACTAAACTAATATGATCTTTTGGCGTCAATTTTTTTCATGTATTAAATATTCCTCAAAAGTAATATAATTTCTATGTACGTCAAGCTTTGAGTCTCTAAAATCTATTTCACATTAGACCATTGTAGGCTCTTCCCCAACACTTGTATTGTATTATGGATTGTTTCCCTCTTTCCTGATTATAAAAATTGAAATTGAAATAAAATATAAGAATAAGGGATGTCATGCACTTGAATAAATAGGTATTCCAAGCCCATGGATAATAAGGTGATCCATTAGCTCGATTAATTAGGGACACCCCAACCCTGCATTATAATAAAATTCTTTTCCAAGATTAATAGGGGACACCATTCAAATTATTAATAAGGGATGCGAATCCCATATATAATAATGTATTATATGTCTATGATTAATTTGGGATACCATTCTCATGTTTAATAAGGGATTCTATAACCATGAATAATAGGGAATTCTTGTCCAGTTTTAATCTCTAGAAATTTATTTTTTCTGTTTCAATCATAATTTCCATGAATGATGTAAATGATATGATCTTACCATCCACAATTCATTTAATCCAATTTACATGATTTTTTTAAATAATTAATAATAATAAATGCTAAGCGAATTAATTTTTCATGTTAAATTTAAACTATAAATGATAAAGGTGGATATGTACATAAAATTTCTATATATTCTTCCATGCATTCCAATTTAATTTTTCCAAATTTTTACATAAAAAAGCACACATTAGAGAATATTTTATTATAAAATGCGGACTTGGTTATCATACCATAATAAACAACTAAGGTAACACTACTAGTTTAGTCGATTATTATTTACTAAAAAACCATTATTAATAAAACTTCATTTTCTATTAGTATGGGGTAATGACCAATTCTTTATGTAATAGTTCAATATTAATTCATTAAACAATTTAAAGACCACATCCAAGGTGTTTAATCATTCATCCAGTTTAGTACAAATGACATGTAATTGAACTCACTATAAGAGGTGTTTATGTTAATAGAAATTACCATTTAACAATGTAATGGGGTTTTAATACCACCATGGTAATCCTTTATGGATTTATTTTATGGGATTTTAAATTTTAATGAAAAAATAATCAATGATATTGCATGCAGCATAATGGGGAAATTTATAAATAACACAATATTAAATGGACACCATAAATAACACCAACCTCACTCTGTGTACAATCCAATCATCAAGTATTGGTTTTTTAATCACTCTATAATGTGAAAAATAATGAAAATTTACAAATATAATGAAAATTGGAAATGTTACCTCACATATATATTTCACCGAATATAAAAAGAATAAATGAAAATTTGAATAATATGAATCTTAGACTTATTGAGAACATCCACCACATCCATTTATGATGAGGAAGGTCTAATAATTAAGGAGAACCCACAATGGTATGAGAAGAAGAGTGAGTGCATGGGAGGTAATCAAGGACAAATGGGAGGAGAAAAAGGTTAATAACTGTTTAAGGGTCGTAGTCATAAAATGTAATTTTCACCTGTTTAATGAGGGGTATGATTAGGTTGCACTATTTTGCTAACATTTTGATATTTGGGTAGCTCAAACCACCCATGATACACACCCTACACAATCTAGCTACATGGTTTGGGATAACATTGTGTTAAATATATAGAGTTATTGGTTAAATGGAACAATCCATGCTGTCTAGTATCACAGTTTGGAAATACATATGCTTCCCATGCACCCAACACTGATTTTTTTTTAGAAAACTTCACAACCATGTCTCACACAATTAATAGTTTATCAAATGCTACCACACCCCGTAAAGGCCCCCCAAGTATTCTCCTAGGGGGACCCATGATTTTAAAACACCATGCATCTAATCATTTTTCCAAAATAGATTTTTTTGAATGCTGATAATTCCCAAACTCATCACAAACTCTATGACACCCCTCATGACAAAAAAATTATCCACAAAAAAACATATTAAATGTTACTATTATAATAATTCAAGCATTAGTATCAATAAATGATTTATATTTTCCACCAAACGACGAGTTTAAAAAATCCTAGAACTCGAAACCATCCCAAAACATGGTATCTTACAACTGATATGCAATAGAGAATAAAAATTAGTCAACAATCATTATTTAGTGGATTTAAAAAATATAATAATAAGTAGTTATAAAAATGTGATAGAATGATAAATCATACATCAAAAGTATAGGTTTCTTATGTGCTTAATAAATATAATGGAATATAATAATACTTATATTAATTAATGCATAGATTATATAAGTTCTATACCTATCCACTTTTAGAAACCTCTATGTCCAAAGAATCCCTTCAATCATAGGATATCATTTCCATGTATACAAACTAAATGATTATTTGAATACTTAAATATTGTTTTCAGGTGTTCATGAATCGTTCAAAATATGTAATGTTCCTAAGAGCCCTCAGTTATAGGCATTGAACCCCATGTACCTCTATTAAGAGGAAAGATGTAACCATTTTGAAATGCCCTCTCTGTTATAAGAAATATAGGTTTGGTAAACCTGTAGCCATCTCTGATATATATAAACATAAGTGTAATGGATATGTTTATTACATATTCCCACATGTAGCTAGGGTGATTATAGGGAGAAATTTATTAATAAATCTGGTCCTTTAAACAATTTAAAAAATACTAGTCTATCCACTTTCCCATTATAATTATCAAGTATATTTTGAACTTTTATAGAAATAAATTTTTTAGAATCAAATAGCATGTAATATGGAAAATCTTCATGGTCTTTGGTTTGTATTTTATCACAAAAATTACAAATAAAACATGCTTATTTAGTCATTACTATTCCTACGTATGACCATGTTATTAACATACATGCATTGCAGGGAATGAAAAAAAAATATTACAGTATAGCTTAGGGGTTAAATAAATATTGAAATTTATACATCGATGACAATTATAAAGAATATATTCTCATGAAAGATTTTCAATGTAATATATAATAAAAAATAATAACAATGAGAACCCTATTTAACATAATAATAAATCGAGTTTTTTTACACTGCATAATTTATATTAATTAGGAATAAATGATAAATATATTTTGATATATTTATTAATATAATTTATATTTTTAACCACATAACTCAGGGAGAAATATACTAATGGTATAAGTTACCTCCATATCTTAAAGGGTTACAACATAGTGGAATTAAACCCCTTGTGTAGAAAAATTGTAAACCATTAAATATTGGGGCACACAATCAAATTTATTATTGGAGGGAATTAAAAACATAAAATATAAAGACACCCAATAACCCAAATAGTCAGTCATCATCCATCCATACAAGGATTAACTAATAAGTTATTTTTGTTATATATTCAAAACCTAAAGGATATAATTTTCTTCATGGGTTATATGCTAATAATTTTATATCATGGAGAACCCTTTTAAATGTCACATAACTCATAATTAACTCCATAGTGTTGCAATTTTTAATTACCCAAAGATGGACTTTATTAATCTACATGTAGGTGGTAATAAATCCTTACACCACTACATGTATGCCTTGTGGGTACATCTAAATCCTCTTTATAGTCTTATATTGTGCATCAATAAGTCATCATCCTTCACACTAAAATCATCTCATCTACATCAAACCATCATTCATGATGCATGGATAATTCATTCCTATGTTAAATTAATTACAATTTCCAAAATTTCTCCCCAAAAACTCCCCTTATATTATTTTACATCCTTGATATAGAATACTACAATCAACATTCCACATCGAACATGCTAAAATGCAATCAAAATATCAATTGATTTTGTTTAATTTGAACCTCAGAAAGTGATACTTTTTTATAGTAATGATTTTCTGTAACACATGATGTAGATCTGAACTCTAATTTTACCAAATCAATAAACATCCAAAAGTACCTTATCACATAAAAATAAATTATTAGTATCACCCCCCATGCTTATGTGTTACTATTAAAAATTACTGATCATTCGAAGTAAATCCATACAATTTGTGATCAATGAGTATTGAACCCCCATATGATACAATAAAAAGGATCTCATTAATGATATAAATAAAAGCTGATTTGGTATTTATGAAAAAAAATATCATATAATAATCATGATGTCTCTATTTATACTATCCCAAATTATGTTTTCCACATGATAGGACCCTTATACATCACGACCTCTCTTAAATTATCCCAATCACATCTCTCTATTTGGACCACTGTAAAATCCTCCAATGGCCCAAAATCCTTCATTTTTATTTATTTATTTTTATAATCCAACTTTCGAGGGTTGCGGTGGAACCCTTTCTAGGCCCGTAGGAGTAAGTATTACAAGGCCCATAGGCCTTAGAGTAATTCATTGCCCGTAGGACTCAAAAATTACATACAACCCAGAATAACCACATGGAACTGCTCCTCCCCAGTATCTTCATCATGAAATCAGCTCTACACCTTCGCATGGATGTTCGGCTAGGCTTTCCCATGCATTCACATGCTTGTCCTGATGGCATGTTCCATAGCCTCTCATTCTTGCAATCCATTTAGATTCTTCTATTGTGAAATCTCCTTGCTCCTCCACCTTCTAAAGCTTGTTCCTTGTAGGTTGTCTGGTTTGTATCTATACTTAAACTGGCCCGAAGGCCTTGAGGTGGCCCTATGGCCTTACTAACTCGAAGGCCTGGGTGTCCCAAAGGCCATAAAGGACTCGGGGACCAAATCAGTGGTGAGGCTCATGTGCGGCCATTGTAAACTGAACTCAACCTCTAAGGGTTAATAGTAAGTAATAAAAAGACATATGAAAACCCATATGATAAATTATGATTAATGGATTTATTATCACCACAAATATGTCAACATCAAATAATGGTACATATAAAATAAAAAAATTGTAGTAAAATAATACAAATTATGGATGATTTTATAAAATAAATCCATTATATCAATGATCATAGCGAATCGAATGATAAAATATAAGGATATAAAATAATTAAAAAATTCAATATTTTCTTTTTCTCATGATCTTATGGTTAAATGGGTGGTAATGAGGGGATAATTGCAATTTCACCATCAATGATATTTGTAGGGTTTGTCTGTATAATCACCCAATGGATCACATATCCATAATTAAACAAAAAATACTTTGGAGAGGAAAAAAATTCCATAGGGTATCGTGCCCAATGAAACTTATGAACTCGGATTTCATTAGAGGATGAGAGGTCAGGCTCATCACACACTTTTGGATTGAATTATTTCCTAATACGAGACACTCGTATATATTTACAATTTGTTTTTCAAATAAATCTCAATCCATGATATGGGATGAGTTAACTTTGTTCCAATTACTTGATAAATAAAATATATTAATGGGAACAATTGTTTTTATCACATTATTTTTGTTATTTTCTTTTCTATTTATAATGATTTGTTTTCTCAACATTTTAGGGATATTTGGTGTTTATCTCCATCCAGGGAGGTTTTTCTATCCTATATATGGGATTAATCCTTTATTTGGTCTCCTACATATCAGGTGGGAATAAAAATGAAAACCCATGTAGTTCGACTATCAGAATTTAAAGTCATATTATAGTACAACACCTTGTTGTTTAACATCATCTATAAAGGGTGTGAATTTAGGGATTTAATCATGATGTGGAATCCTATGTATCCTATTATGATAGGAATTATATTCCACATCATTATATTTATGGTAATATGCATCATAAATGTGTGAAAACGGTGGATTTGAGATAGAAATATGAAATTAAGGCTTTCAAGGACTTCATAATCGAGTGTCTGATCATTTTAGGGAAAATGAGATGTAATATTAATTACATCCAAATAAAGGACCCACATTGGGGGAATCCATATCATGATATTTGTACAACCATCACTAGCCTCTATTCCCGAATGAGTTATGCATGGTGTGACAATCAAGATAGAGTTGGAGTTTGGATAAATTACATGAGAGGAAAATTGTATGAGTATCACGTTAAGGTTTACCGTAGATTGGTATGATTACATGTCTCATAGAGAATATGGAATAAATATCTGGTCGTTGGATGGTGTCCTACAAATCTGGTTCATAACAAGAATAATAGTGAAAATATTTTGGTTCATCCATAGCCTAATGATAGGTTTTAGGTACTTGAGGGCATAGTCAGGGATTACGGTTAAGAGGATTACACTGCATTAAAACATCTCTCATATTCTAATAAATGAGGATGGATAGTATACTTATGGGTGAATTCAGTCCCAAGGGTAAAGAATATTTTTTATATGGAAAGAGTTATACAATGGTGGATTCCCATTTGATATCAGGGATAAGAAAGTAATCCTAAATATCATATTTAGACAATAATTAGAGTCCTCTTAGATTATATAACAAAAAACCCACTGATGTGTTGGGAGAATTGACTTCACATGAAGAGATAATTACAAATTCTATAGTTTAGGAATGTTAAGGACTTATACCCAGATTGATGCTAGTAATACCCAGCGTTTTTAGGAAACATGTTTCCAAATAAATTAATTTTTAGTGATATCTTGCATTGAAATTAGTCAAAAATTCCTTTCACACAACACTAAATTGTCTTGTGATACACACAACATCGACTTGGCTTATGTTGGACACAACACTGAGTTTTACGAAACAACATTTTATTGTTATAATTATTTAAATGAGATTGTTACAACCTAGTCATTGAACATAGAAGTATTAATAGTAATAAATAATTTTCAAATATTTTTTATAATGGGTTTATATACATAAAACATATTTTTCATGAGAAATATTTTCTGGTAAAGTCATTATATGTTAGGAAAAACTATTTTCTCAAATGGATTGGTTTTCCTGTCCTTTTGTGAAAAAAAAGAATAAAATTACACTTATATAAATAAAATTTTATAAAATAAATTTCATTTTTTGAAATTATAATGTCCAAATTATAATTGTATATATATTTTTATTTTTTTAAGAAATATCATTTATGGTGAATAGCGAATAATAATTAATTTTAATTCAAAACTGCCTTTTAATTTAATTTATTTATATAGTTAAATTGTATTTTAAGTTGTTTTTAAAGTAACATTTGATAGATTATAAATAAATTAATGAAATTTAGATCATTGGATACATTTTATGTTTATTTTAGCTATAAAATCTTAATAATCTTTTGAACATACTCACTATAAAAACCCACTTTCTCACTACGTCAGTGGGATTAGCATTAAAATTAATTTTTCTTCATGGATGAATAGAATTTTGAAACTTTTATAGATTATATTTTAAAAAGTATAGTATTTATTGTCTAATAATATCAATTAAATTTTTCACCACAAATATTAACAAATGTGATTAGAATTAATTACATCGATTAAGGTAAAATTAATCATCACAATGGAATAAAACATAATCTTATGACCCCATATAACCTAAAAAAATTCAAAAAACCCATTTTATGGAAATAAATAGTCCATTATACATATATTATTTAGTTTTTGTGGGTTTTATAAAAGTTTTTACGTAAAAACGTTGGTACACCTTACTTGTTTTAAAAAATTAAAAGTGTGTCCTTTCTCTCCCATAAAAAAGGTTACCACCTCTCCCCACATTCACACCTCTCTAGACACATATGTTCCTCCAATATCATCTATATTCACATTACAGAATACATCCATTCCTCCATTATTCCTCCAATTGGGAATATATACATCCATGGTTTCCCATTGGTTAAAACTAAAAGGTGTTACCCAAAGAAGAGGTAACATCCTTTGTAAAGATCCTTTATATTATTTTTATTTTACTTGACCTAAAATAATATTATTCCATGAAAAAAATAATATCCTAAGTATCTTAAATATACTAATATGTTTCTATATTATGTTTTTAATATACACATACACATACTTCCATCTAATGGGTGATGACCTTATAGTTTTTTTGTACGACAATCAACTGCCTCACGAAACGATGTTGTTCATTTTAACTTTTCCAGCTCTTATGGTTTGTAATTATGATGGATAGAGTTTTTATACATGTTATATATGATATTTATGATATATTTATAATTATTTACTTATTTATAAATCATACTTTCATTATTTTAATTTTGTGAAAATATGATAAATTCTTTTGTGGAAGTGTGGACTACCGCCTCCTCAAAACGATGTTATTCGTTCACACATTACATGAAATATATTAAGGATGGTTTCCTCAAATTATCTAAAATATTTAACATAATAATTATAATATAATTATATAATATATATATAAACATATATGTCATTCAATCCTTTTTCTTTCAATATTCCTTGAAAATAGAAACAACATTTATACATACGTACAACCTAACATCTCCATGAACAATATATTCTATCTCACACATATATCATTAGTAGATTACTATAATGTAGGATCTAAATAGTGATGTAGATGCTCAATATACAAGAGGGGGTGTGAATTGTATACTTTAAAAAATTCTTCTGGAACCATTAAAGTTAGTTAAGAATAACTATGTTTTCCTTAAGCAAAGGAAAAGGCTAAGTTTAAAAAAGTTAAACTAAGCAAATTCACAACACCTCTTAACACCGAATGAAAACTAGGAAAGAGATTCCGAAAGTAGGTTCTGGAAATATGGTTCCAGAAGTTGAAACTTAACAAAAGATTATAATATGAGATTCTACCTTAAAGCGTATAGAATCTAAATGAAACCGAGTACAAATAAGGAAGTATAAGAATGTTATGCTTTCCTTATAATACAAAATCCAGCGGAATAAAAACAAGTAGTAAAACTACTAGTAACAAGATATAAGTCTTTTAACCCAAAGAGAAGGGTATCCAACAACCTTGGATAAAGGTCCCTTGATTTGTACTTTCAAGAAAGTTTGTCTTACCCACACCCGGGTAAGCCCTCGATACGAAGATCAGAGTCTCTGTCTTGCTATCCCCGCAAGCCCTCAACTTCAAGGTAGTTGGCAACCTCTATCTTCCTCAGCAAGAAATCCCTCGAACTTTAAGGTAGTCGTCACCTCTGTCTTCCTATCCCCGGAAGCCTTCGAATGTAATCACCAACATTCGGAGTCGCACGAAGCTTTGAGAGTTAATAAGAGTCTCTCTCTCTAGAAATCACTTCAAGCAAATTAGTCAGCCTTTCATCACTTTCATCCATCAGCATCGATCTCTTTCAAATGAGATCCTATTTATAGGTAAGGTCGGCTCCTTCTCCAACGGTCATATTTTCCTTAAAGATCGGAGGGACCTGTACACGTGTCACTTAGACAACGGTTAGTTTATAACAAAATAGACGACATCGTTTTATAACAAAACAAGTGTAACAGAATGTACGACATCATTTTCAACTCTAACATAAAAGTTAGGAATGAAAACTTTGGAGTGAAGGTTCGGAGTGTAAGGAACAATAGTAAAGAGTAGAGAAATTTTAGAAGTGTAAGTAATATAGAAGTTCGGAGTCTAACAAAGATATTTTTCGGAGTCTGAATTAATTCAGATTGTATAAAACAAAGATACTCAAATTCTGTTTAATAGGTGAATTCGGAATGAGAATTCGGAATAGGAATTCGTCATTAGAAATCGTAATGAGAATTCGTCAACAGAATTCGTAATGAGAATTCTTTCATTAGAATTCGTAATGAGAATTCTTCATCAGAATTAGTAATGGGAATTCGGAATGAGATTTCTTCATTAGAACTCGTAATGAGAATTCCTCATTGGAATTCGTAATGAGAATTCTTCTTCAAAATTCGTATCCTGAATCTGGAATAGAACTTAGTCAGAGTTCATATCCGGAATTCGGAATGAATATTCCTTATAGTTCTTGTCCAGAATCCAAACAGAATGCTTTATATAAAAGTTTCAATGATTCCGAGAAAATAGAAATGAATCCGAATTTCATACTTAAGAAAGATATGGATAAGATAAGGATAAATTTTTTTATAAAATCCATTTTCCTTATAAAAGCAATTTTCCTTACAAAAGAAATTTTCCTTATAAAAGCAATTTTCCTTAAGATAAGATGTTTTTGATTTTCAAAACAAGAAGGAATGGAAAAGTCATAAGGAAAACCTTATTGACTCAACAATCTCCCCCTTTTTGGAAAGCACAAACATCCTTACGAAAAAGAAATTATGAGAAGAAAGAAAAACATTAAGGCTTATCTCCCTTTTCTTTAAGGATATTGATGAATACGACTAACTCCCCCTTAGGTTTTGAAAACTCTAAGGATCGTATTCAGATTTCCGGAGTGATAGATAAGAATGTCTTCTTTAATGAAAAAGCTCCCCCTTAAACAAACTCTTATTAGAGTTTTTCTTTTTCTTAAGGATCTTTTTCTTCTCCCCCTTTGATAAACTATTATTAGAGTTCTTCTTTTTCTTAAGGATCTTTTCCTTCTCCCCCTTTATGATTTTCAAAAAGAATTGGAGGGAATGGAAAAAAAACAAAGTACCTGAAAAATTAGTAATGATAACAATAGAAACAACAAGCACAAATTTCATTAGATTTGAAATCTTGACAACAAAGAAAAAATTACAACAAAAAGATCGGATTAGGTTATTTCGGATCTTTTTCCTTTGACATGAGCCCCTTTAGAATAGTCTTGATCTTCTTTAGGTCTTTATGATCTTCTTCAGCTTGCTTCTCTAAGACAACTATTCTTGCGGACTGAGCTTCAATTTTTTCTTCCTGGGCTTTCAGTTTTTCTTACTGAGCTTTGATCTTTTGTTCCTGAGCATTCATCCTTTCTTCAAAATCGATCCAGTGATCCCTTTAAAATAACCAGTTTTGAGAAACGGAATGGAGCTTCCCATTCAGATCTATCACTTCTTGAACTCGGAAGTTCTTTTCTTCTGTCAGCTTCTCTTCAAAGGATGTAGTTAACTCATTTATCTTCTTGTCCTCGGTCTCAAAGGCATCTTTAACATTGTCTTGAAACTCATCGAGAAACCTCATCTCTTCCACAATCTTCTTTGACCAATTTTTCATCCTCTTGAAAGATTTTCTATGAGCTTCGTAGCCAACAAAAAACGTTTTGAATTGAGCCTCTATTTCAACAAACTTGTCCATAACCATAGATATGGAGTCAGTTTTCTGATTCAAAGCATGTTGGAGCATCTGGCATCTTGAATCAATACTTGAGAAGGTCGGAATGGTTCCCACCAACTTTTTCAAAGACTGAACAGCAAAGTCATGCCCCAATGAAGATGACTCCGAATCTGAAACTTTGTTTGGCGAAATTTCTTCTTCAACAAGTTCAAGCTTTCTCTTTGAAGAGCTACCAACTTCCTTCCTCTTCCTCACTTCTGAGCTCGGAGTATCAGCAAGAATTTTCTTTCCCTTGTCTTTTTCCAGAATTGCATCCTGTTCCGGAGTTCTCTTCTCACTATCAGAAACTTGAACAACATTATCTTCTTCATCAGCGACTTCCTGAACATGAACCCCTACGATTTCTTTCTGAGCAACATCAAGTAAAATATTTTCTTCTTCTCCATGAAAAGAAACTTCTTCTTCTCCTTTCTCTTCTTCCATTGCTGGAGTAACAAGCTTCGAAGATTCTGCTTCTAAAGTTCGGAGTGATAAGTGTTCCGAAGGTGTCCCCTTGTAATCATCTACTTGTTTTAGCACATCTCCGGTTTCACCACTTCCTTCAGCACCCTCTTCTACTTGTTCTACTTTCTCAACTTGCTCTACTTCCTCAGTATTCTTAGCAACAGCTTCTTCTGGAGCAACGAGATTTCTTCCTGGAGTCTCAGGTAGAGATTCCATGGAGAAAGATCTCGGAACTTGAATAGTTGCTGAAACCATTTCATTGAATTTTAACAAAGCCTGAGCTACCTCAGCCTCAGACATCTTCTTCTTGAGCTTCTTTTTCTTTGCTTGTATTTCAAGCTCATCACCAGTTCTCTCCTTCAAGGCCTTAGCCTCCGCAGGGTCCAATCCGAACTGCGGATCCCCTTCTTTCCTTTTTTCTTTATCAGCCCTCCACTTTGTAACAACCTCATCAGGATAGGCTTTCTTCTTCTTAGGCTTAGGAGGTGCGGAATGGACTTCCTTAGACATAGGATTCTCTGCTTGAACTTCCATATCTTTCACCTTTCTCTTCCTTACTGGCTTAGATGATTCCGGTTCAGTAGCTTTCGGAGCCGCTTCTTCTTGATTTGGCAAATCGAAGAATTCACCAGTTTCCTTGCTGAAAGCGACATCCATCCTCTTAAGAGTACCATCGCTGACCAGCATGATCTTGCAAACTCTTGGCTTAGATTTTCAAGCCTCCTTGAAAGACTCAAGGCACCGAACAATTAACATGGAGAGGATTGCTGGATGCATAATAATCTGAGCTCTCAGATTTCCTTTCTTCAAATTTTCAATAGAAAGAAAAATATGCTTCATCAAGTTGAACTTCCTTAGATTTATCAGGAAATCTAAGATATAGATCTCACTTTTCTTCAACTATCTTTATCACCTTTCCTTAGTACGATAAGTCCTTGCACCCATAACTCCAGAATCCGGAAATTTGTAGATAGACTTGCAATCTTCAGAGCCTTGTCATCAGCCAGTCCGAGAGTTTCTAAGGCTTTTCCTTGTTGAAGATACCCTTAGAGTCTGGCAACACATGTGAAATAAATTCGGCTTCTCCTTCATAAGATAGTCCTACCAATCTTGCAGCCTTGGTGTGAGAAAGCTTGTAAGTCTTGCCATAAGACTTAAAAGAGAACTTCTCCCTATTATCTTCCTTAAAGAAAGAAACTGATTCATAGAACTCGACAAGTAAGTCTGAATACACTTCATCTTGGTTCCCGGTTTTTGATACCGCAACATCTTCCCAGCCATTCAACTTAATGTTCTTTGAAATAAGGGAATCATAGTTGTTGAAGAAATCCGGATGGACTAACCTTTCTCTGTAAACTAACCATTGCGAAATGGGCTTAGTGGATGACATTTCTTGAGAGGCTAACTCTGCAGACATTCAGATCTGAAGTCCTCTGAGAAGTTCAGAACGGAGAAAATTGAAGTTTGGAACGGCCTTAAATCAGATAGGCAGAGATTCGGGATGCGAGAGCTTGTGATCGATGTGGGACGAGTATTTGGGTCCCCTTTATATAGGCAATGAGATGACGGTTCACATTCCACAGTTGATCTAACGGTTGTAATGAGTTGAGATCAGATTTTACGGTTGAAAACTTGAATCCGATCTTTTTGAGGTTTTTATTAAGACAAAGAATGAAGAAAACTAAAATCCGAAAACATAGTACAAGAAAATGCCAGCAAGCAAAATATGACTACGAAAACTTGAGTAAGGTAATCATACCTTTCGGATTGGATTAGGAGGATTATTCGTAATGGATAATATAACACAGACTTAGAAAAAAAAACTTTATTAAGAAAAGACAGTTTTGGCAAAAATTTTACTATGAAAAATAAACTTAGTACGAAAAAATTCATTACGGAACATTCATTACGGAAAACTCAGTACGAAAAACAAACTTAGTAAGGAGAAAAAAAACAGTACGAAAAACTTAGTACGAAAAATACATTATGAAGAATTTGGTATGAAAATTCCTTTATGAAACTTCTAGTACGAAATTTTCCATTCCGGAAATTTTTAATATGAACACTTCAATCCCAGAAGTATTCTTTACTAGAATGTCCATTTTGGAAAATTTTAGTTCCGGAAGTTCCATTCCGGAAATCTTCGTTCCGAAAAGTTTGAAAACAGATTTTGAAAAACTTTGTTAAACAAACAGACAAATGTACACCCCCTATGAAAAGGAGTTTATTACTGTAAGGAGACTTTTTCAACAGAATGTTAATTAAGAAAGATTACCTTACGGTTATCATTCCTAACTTCTGTTTAATATATTCAAATCTACCAGAAGGCAATGATTTTGTGAAAATATCAGCAAGTTGATCTTGTGTTCCGATAAACTGAAGAATAATATCTCCTTTAAGTGTGTGATCCCTAAGAAGGTGATGCTTAATATCTATGTGTTTTGCACGAGAGTGATGTGCATGGTTTTTACTTAGGGCAATGGCACTTTTGTTATCACACGAAATTTGAGTTTTAGTAAAACTCAAGCCATAGTCTATGAGTGTGTGTTGCATCCACAACACTTGAGCACAACAACTTCCAGCTGCTACATATTCAGCTTCAGCAGTGGAAAGTTCTACAGAATGTTGCTTCTTGCAGGACCAAGAAACTAAAGAATCTCCTAAGAAATGACAAGTTCCGGATGTACTTTTTCTATCCATTCTACATCCACCAAAGTCAGCATCAGAAAAGCTTTTTAGAACAAAATCATTTCCATAAGTATAAAATAATCCTAGATCCATGGTTCCCTTAAGGTAGCGAAAAATTCTTTTTACTGCCTTTAAGTGAGATTCCTTAGGATTGGATTGATATCTTGCACATAAGCATACTGAAAACATTAAGTTTGGTCGACTAGCTATTAAGTAAAGTAGACTTCCTATCATACCTCTAAAATATGTTTGATCTACTGGTTTCCCAGCTTCGTCAAGATCTAAAGAGTTTGAGGTACCAATTAGAGTACTTATACTCTTAGTGTTGTCATAACCATACATTTTCAGAAGATCTTTAATATACTTATGTTGAGATATGTAGGTTCCTTCTGGTTTTTGAGAAATTTCAAAACCAAGGAAAAATGTTAACTCACCCATCATACTCATTTCAAACTCAAATTTCATTAGACTAGCAAAAGAGTAAGTCAAAGATTGCTGAGTTGAACCAAATATAATGTCATCAACATAAATTTGAACAATCAAAACATTTTTCTTATCTTTCCTTATAAAAAGGGTTGGATATGCATTTCCCTTAACATAGATATTTTGAAGAAAAAATCCGGTGAGTCTATCATACCATGCTCGTGGGGCTTGTTTATGTCCATACAAAGCTTTCGTAAGTCTAAAAACATGATCCGGATGTTTTGTATCTTCATAGCCAGGAGGTTGTTCAACAAAAACATCCTCTTGAACATAACCGTTAAGAAAAGAACATTTCACATCCATTTGGAAAAGTTTTAAATTAAAGAATTATGCAAAGGAAAGTAGAATACAGATAGATTCAAGTCTAGCTACTGGAGCATAGGTTTCTTCATAGTCTATTCCTTCTTGCTGATTATAGCCATTAGCAACAAGTCTAGCTTTATTTCTTACTATGACTCCATTTTCGTCACATTTATTTCTGAAAACCCATTTTACTCCAATAACAGAAGTTTCCTTAGGTCTTTCAACCAAGGTCCAGACTTTATTCCTTTCGAACTCATTTAGTTCATCTTGCATGGCTTTAATCCAATCATCATCACCTAAATCTTCATCAGTGCTTTTAGGTTCTAATTGGGAAAGAAATCCTAGATGTTCTACTTCATTTCTTAAGGAACTTCTAGTCCTTACAGGTTGATTTACATCACCAATGATACTATCACTGGGATGATTCATAAGAAACACCTGATTTGGGTTTTGTAAAACCTATTCATCAACATAGGGTAGAAAGTCTTCTGGGGTAAATGTTTCAGAAGTATCTTCTAGAACAATTTCCTTATCAGAAGGTTCTTCTATCAAAGGTTGACAATCCGTTTTTGAAAACACATCCGTAGATGTAAGTTGAGATGGTTTAAAAACAAAAGGATCTGACTCATCAAATTTTACATGTACTGTTTCCTCAACAGTATAAGTATTTTTATTAAAAACTCTATAAGCCTTAGAATTTGTGGAATAACCTAAGAAAATTCCTTCATCAGACTTTGGTGCGAATTTATGTAAGTTTTCTTTAGTATTCAAAATGAATACTTTGCAACCAAAAACCTTGAAGTAGGAAAGTCTTGGTTTTATAACATTCCATAACTCATAAAGAGTTTTATTAAGAAAAGGTCTAATCAAAACACGATTTATAGTATAACAAGCCGTACTTACAGCTTCAGCCCAGAAATGTCTAGCAATAGAATATTAACTCAACATGGTTCTAGTTATTTCTTGAAGAATTCTATTTCTTCTCTCAACTACACCATTCTGTTGAGGAGTTCTAGGTGCTGAAAGATTGTGAGTAATATCTTTCTTACTACAAAAAGTTTCAAAATCAGAATTTTGAAATTCTCCTCCATGATCACTATGAATAGTTTTCAATGGAAGGTTTTTATCATTTTTAACTTGAGCTCTAAAACTTTTGAAATAAGAAAAAGCTTCAGATTTCTTTGCTAGAAAATAGACCCAAGTAAATCTAGTGTAATCATCAACTAGAACAAACACATAGTATTTGCCTCCAATACTTCCAGTTTGTGTTGGACCAAATAGATCCGTGTGCACTAACTGTAATGCATCGGTTGTTGAGACTTCACTGATTGACTTAAAACTAGATTTATGTTTCTTTCCATATTGACAAGGATCACAAAATTTAGAAGAATCAAATCTAAGCTCCGGTAGATCCTTAACTAGTTTCTTCATAGAGAGTTTACAAAGGTTTCTCATATTACAGTGTCCTAATATTCTATTCCATAACCAGGAATGATCTTCCATTGCACTTAGTCAAGGTAAATCTTGGCTCCTGAGGTCTTCTAGGTTCAAAGTGTAGACATTTTCTTGCCTATTTGCTGAGAGAATAAATTCTTCCTTGGAATTGTGAACTAAACACTTATCATTTCTAAAATTCACAAGGTAACCTTCATCACATAACTGACTTATGCTAATGAGGTTATGCTTAAGACCCTTAACAAAAAGAACATTTGAAACCAAGGTTTTACCTAAAAGCACAATATTACCAATAACAAAAATCTCTCCCTTAGCATTCTCTCCGAAAGTTACCTTTCCTCCTTTCGTTTTGATAATCTTTTCAAAAAAGCTTTTGTTACCAGTCATGTGTCGGGAACATCCACTATCCATGTACCATGTATTGTTGCTAGTACATTCATTATTTTCCTAAAATCAAGAAGAAAATTAGACTTTCGGAATCCAAACTTGTTTGGATCCGAGATTTCCAGACAATAAAATTTTAGGAACCCACATCTTCTTAGAAAAGTAAGCTTTGTGAAATCCTAGAGATTGGGTTTTGTTTAAGGAACAATTCTTCGCACAATGACCACCACATTGACACTTGGTACAAAATGGGGCACTTTGAGGAACAAAATAATTGTTACTAAAAATAGGTTTTCCATGGGTATAACAAAATCCAGATTTATTTCTTAAAGGTCGTATTTGGGAATACATCTTATCAAAATTTTCCTTACCATGGGTAAAGTTTGATAAACACTTCTTTAAGGAAAAAATTTCAGAGATGAGTTTTACAACCAAGTTTTTATCCTCAAAATCATTAGTTTTAGAACTAGAGTTAGGCTCGAAAACATTTTTCTTAGAAATTACTTTTTCTAATTCTTTAGAAAGTTTGTTCTTCTCAGAACTTAATTCCTCAAGATTTTTTGAAATATTTTCAAAATCAGCATTTTTCTTATCAAGATCTTTAGAAAGATCTGTTATCTCTTTTGTAAGAATAGAATTCCTAGAGTTTGCCTTATCAAGTTTCTTATTGGGTTTGGAATTCTCAATCTCAAGAAGTTCAGCAAACCTAGAGACTTCTTCATAAGTAGGTAAAGTATTTTCCTCATCAAAAGATGATTCTTCATCAGAAGAGTTATAATACTTACTATCATTAGAATTTAAAGAAACATTGGTCAATGATTTAGCATTTCGTACCTTATCCATAAGACAATGATTATCAATAGGTAATCTGGCTATAAGACCAAGATTCTTCTATCCTGAAGATTCATAATCAGAAGATTCATCTGAAGAGTCACCACCACTGGCACTCCAGGCGTCATTAGCTTTCAGAACTTTCTTAGCATTAGCTTTATAATACTTCTTCATGTTCTTGTCTGAATGTATTTCCTTCCTTTCTTTCTTTTTGAGCATAGGGCAATCTGGTCTAATATGTCCAGCTCTCATACATTCATAACAAGTAACTTCTCCATCTTTCTTATCTTTCATGTCCTTCTTCTTATACTTAGATTGAAAATTCCTCTGGCCAGCTATCTTGTTCATCCTTCGAGCAAGATTTGCTAATTCATTTTCTGAGACTTCACTCTCACTAGATTCAGATTGGAAAATAACTTTCTTAGACTTGGATCTGGTTACTCTCTCAGGAGTTTTAGCTTTCATCTGATTTGAAGTTGTAGTAAAAGCAACAGTACCATTTCCATTCTTCTTCTTGATGTTGTCAGCATCTCTCTTCATTCTGGTTTCATGTTGTAGAAGAGTTCCAAAAAGATCATCAAGAGTAATTTGAGTTACCTTCCTGTTCTCATCTATAGCTGTTCTCTTGGATTCCCACTCATTGGGCATGATATCAATTATCTTGTCCACAAGAGCTTCATCATCTAAACCTTTCTCTCCCATAGATTGTAGACTGTTGACAATATTCATAAATATTTCTTGAACTTTACAGATAGGTCCTCCATAAGGAAAATTGAAGCCATGATATTCAACTCTAAGCATAGCTCTTCTAGTCTCAATCACCTTAGAAGTCCCAAAGTGTGTAACCTCTAACTTCTTCCATATACAATTAGCTGCTTCACAAGAAAAAATTTGGCTATATATATTCCTAGTCATTGAACATAATAAAGTATTGTGTACCTTATAGTTTAGTTGATATTCTTGCTTTTCCTGGTTAGTAAAGGTTCTGATTTCCTTGTTAGGAATTTTATAATCACCAGTAAGCATAACAAAGTTGTCTACTCCAGTATTGATAACAAAAGTCTTCATACGATCTCTCCAGTATTCATAGTCATTACCATCAAATACAGGTGGTCTTGTAGGATTCAGATTGTCAATAGATCCAACATTAATTCCTGCCATACTAAATATAACTTTGCACACAAACTTGTTAGTAGCAAAGAATCGTAATAACAAAGTTCGGAATGAGAAAGTCCGGAATGGGAAAATTTCAGAATAGAAATTCGGAATGAAAAAGTGAGCAAGAAAAACTTGTATGTGAGTACAAGTATTTCAGAGACCTGCTCTGATACCAAATGTAAGATTGGTATAGAGTAAGAGGTTTCCAACCTCTGATACCAATTGTATGATCGAAATAGTGAAGTAGATCCTCAATATACAAGAGGGGGGGTGAATTGTATACTTTAAAAAATTCCTTTGGAACCATTAAAGTTAGTTAAGAATAACTATGTTTTCCATAAGCAAAGGAAAAGGCTAAGTTTAACAAAGTTAAACTAAGAAAATTCACAACACCTCTTAACACCGAATGCAAACTAGGAAAGAGATTCCGAAAGTAGGTTCTGGAAATATGGTTCCGGAAGTTGAAACTTAACAAAAGATTACAATATGAGATTCTACCTTAAAGCGTATAGAATCTAAATGAAACAGAGTACAAATAAGGAAGTATAAGAAAGTTATGCTTTCCTCATAATACAAAATTCAGCGGAATAAAAACAAGTAGTAGAACTACTAGTAACAGAATATAAGTCTTTTAACACAAAGAGAAGGGTATCTAACAACCTTGGATAAAGGTCCCTTGATTTATACTTTCAAGCAAGTCTGTCTTACCCACACCAGGGTAAGCCCTCGATACGAAGATCGGAGTCTCTGTCTTGCTATCCCCGCAAGCCCTCAACATCAAGGTAGTTGGCAACCTCTGTCTTCCTCAGTAAGAAAGCCCTCGAACTTTAAGGTAGTCGGCACCTCTGTCTTCCTATCCCTGGAAGCCCTCGAATGTAATCACCAACATTTGGAGTCGCACGAAGCTTTGAGAGTTAATAAGAGTCTCTCTCTCTAGAAATCACTTCAAACAAATTAGTCAGCCTTTCAGCACTTTCATCCATCAGCATCGAGCTCTTTCAAATGAGCTCCTATTTATAGGTAAGGTCGGCTCATTCTCTAACGGTCATATTTTCCTTAAAGATCGGAGGGACCTGTACACGTGTCACTTAGACAACGGTTAGTTTATAACAAAACAGACGACATCGTTTTATAACAAAACAAGTGTAACAGAATGTACGACATCGTTTTAAACTCTAACATAAAAGTTCGGAATGAAAACTTCGGAGTGAAGGTTCGGAGTGTAATGAACAATAGTAAAGAGTAGACAAATTTTAGAAGTGTAAGTAATATAGAAGTTCGGAGTCTAACAAAGATATTTTTCGGAGTCTGAATTAATTCAGAGTGTATAAAACAAAGATACTGAAATTCTATTTAATAGGTGAATTCGGAATGAGAATTTGGAATAGTAATTTGTCATCAGAAATTGTAATGAGAATTCGTCAACAGAATTCGTAATGAGAATTCTTTCATTAGAATTCGTAATGAGAATTCTTCATCAGAATTCGTAATGGGAATTCGGAATGAGATTTCTTCACTAGAACTCATAATGAGAATTCTTCATTGGAATTCGTAATGAGAATTCTTCTTTAGAATTCGTATCCTGAATCTGGAATAGAACTTAGTCAGAGTTCATATCCGGAATTCGGAATGAAACTTCCTTATAGTTCTTGTCCAGAATCCGAACAGAATGCTTTATATCAAAGTTTCAATGATTCTGAGAAAATAGAAATGAATCTGAATTTCATACTTAAGAAATATATAGATAAGATAAGGATAATTTTTCTTATAAAAGCCATTTTGCTTATAAAAGCAATTTTCCTTATAAAATCAATTTTCCTTATAAAAGCAATTTTCCTTATAAAAGCAATTTTCCCTAAGATAAGATGTTTGTGATTTTCAAAACAAGAAGGAATGGAAAAGTCATAAGGAAAACCTTATTGACTCAACATATAAATGGGTATATAATGAATATATATGATATATAATTCATTTTTAAAATATTTAAATAATTAAATCATGATTTATGTAATAGTATTATGAATGAAAATTCAACACATGTATGACCAACAAAGCGCTTATTCCCCGAAGTGATACTTTAACATATAATTGTTAACAAAGGGGTAATATAAGGTGATAAGAAAATAATATATGGCATTATATAAATCAATATGATTATTTTAGTTTATTTTATAACACACTTATACTTATTATATAGGAATCTCATTTAGGTATGATGAGAATTAAGACACAAGGTATGAAAATATCATCTCACTTTTTATTTCTGTGAGATAAATGATTTATTCACCACACATTTATTTTATGTTGTGTATATAGATGACATGAATGTATTCTATGATTCTTATACATAAATTTATGGTTAATTTAATAACCATTATAATATTTTTTTTCAAGAGGATTATGTTTCAATGCTATCAAATTGGTAAGATTGTTGTTTCAAATTTTCCTTCTTCGAGACACATGTTTTGTTATGCGCCTACAATATTTTTTGTGGTTTATAAATTACCATTTAAAAATTTATATAATGAATCTAATTATTTTATTAAATTTAAGATTCATTTAATTTAATTTTCTTACATTTAGAGAGTGATCTCATGTTATTGTGTGGTATGAGCTTATTGAAACAATCTCCTCGTTTATCCGGATTACTTATGATTATGCTTGCGTTAATGAAATATTATGATCCATATATTATTAAAACTAAAGTATTTTATTATTCTATATTTTTTAATGATATATCCTTGTATTATCACCATTTCCCACTATTTGGTAATTATTATAGTATGAAAATGATTTTAATGAATATCTAATTGTATTTATCTCTTCATTTGAAAATCTAATTTAATCCAAAATGAAGTTTTCAAAAATAATTTTAAAAATGTTTTTAAATTATAGTTTAAACCTATTTAATTTAAAAGTTATTTTAAAATTTTTAATAGTTTTTTAAGCATCCTTTATATGTCTTAAAATATGTTTTCCAAGAAAAATATTTTAAAAAATGCCTCATGTTATAAAAAAAAATTCAAGGAAGAATGGATATTTTCCTTAATTAATAAATTTAAAATATCATTAAAAATTATTTCCCAAAAAATATGACCTTTTTTGATGTAACTCATGTATTTCTAGGGAAATTATTCAATGATTACATTCATATTATTCATATGAATGGTTTATGTTTTGATGGAATTATGTTTTTAAAAACCCTATCTAATTCATAGGATATATTCTTTTGAACTAGCTTCTTTTCACAGGTTATGATTTTGATGAAATGATTATAAAACTATATCTTTTCAAAATTTTATAATATTATTACAATTTTATAATATGAATTTATTTTCATAGTCTGAGATATTGTTTTTAATTTTTCTTTGGAATAGGTATGTATGATTTCATTATGAGAATGGTGGGACCTATATCTGCCTTTATTGCATTGGGTAAGGATTTATATCACATGAGATATGTAAATATGGTATTTGGAGTGAACAATGAAAACTAAGATGGTTGGTGGAGTGAATCATGACTTCTAAAATAGTATGGGGAGTGAATTCATACAACTAATATGGAAAGTTTAGTGACCTATTAATACCAATATAGATTGGGGAGTGAACCCAAAATATTAGGATGTCCCTACTAGTGATACCTTGACTAATTTGGAAATAATTATTATATTCTTATCTTTTTCCACAATTCTTTGTCGCATTCCTATTTTATTCATTTATGTCTTATGTTATTTATTTCATTATCTTTTACTTTTTATGAGTTTCCATTTTTAATTCCATGATTCATGTTTATAATCTTGGATATTAAAGGTACGATATTCTATTTTTCTGATCATGTACACATACCCTTATACTCATGACAATGTTTACTAATCTCCCTTGTTTACCCATACTGGGAATCTAATAACATCCTTTTTTTATTTTTTTGTTATATCATGTTATGAAGGTATTTATTATGATTTGTGTTTCAAAGAAGGGATTTAGTCAAGATGAAACTAGTGGTAGATAATGTAGCTCACTTATATACAAGTGTTAATGCGGTATATACCACTGTTTGTGTAATGTAATATGTTTTACAAAAAGGTATTGTAATGGTAATGTATAAAGTGATATTTTCTATATAGTTGGTATTAGAGAAAAACTTTATTTAACCATTAGAAACTATGATTAAAAAACCACAGTTATAAACCTATGGAATTCTTTGAGGAAAAGTATAAGGATAAGGAAAATTATAAGAAAATGTCCTATAATTTTGGAAAAGGATAGACTAAGTGGTTTACTAGAAATACATCTATGTCTGGATACTATATGTGGATCTAGTTCTTGAATAGATTCACATAGGGGTAAAAATCCAACAAGGTTTGTCAATCCTAACTAGTAGTCACCTGGTACATGACAATGGGCCCTACTACACACCTTGATTGACACTCCCATGGGATATTACTTGGGAATTAAAAAACATATCATGAACCGTTTGGAAGGTTTTAAATAGAAATTGCTTATTAATAACCTTGGATAAACCTAAATTGCCATATATTAATGAGGTTTTCAAAATTTAGACATATTATAAGTGATGTTTCATGATTATGTGGTTTATCATTATGTTAATTGTTTCTTACATTATGATTTTTTATTTAATCAATGGATGGAACCTGAAGGAACTATGTTAATGGTGATTATGATGGAAAATGAAATATTTTTCCTTATAAACAAACAAATTCCATGGGATCTATAATTAAAAATCATATTTCTATGACCAGATAGCTTTCTAAAGTTATTAATCATTATGGACAACCAAATGATAAAAGGAGGGAACAATGTTATCTTAAGTGTTTGATGAGGAAATATCCACCTTCTTTCACCAGGTCCACTATGACACTTATTACTAAACAACAAATTGGTAACATGGAAAATATATGTTATGTCCTTCAGCTTTTGAAACAAGAGATTTTCATTCTTTTTCAGTATCTTTTAGAAGGAAAAGCAGAACTGTGGTTGACTCTAATCAAGAATATGAGTAATAATTATAAAATTGAATCAATGGAATGGGATGACTTCAGGAACATATTTTTCAATAATTACATTCCTCATATTATTTTAATAAATATAGGGAAACATTTTCTTGAATTTAATCAAAGGGATGATGAATCATATGGTACCTGTGAGGCTATTTTACAAGACATGTGAGGTATGCTTCAGGAATTATCATCCAACAAAAATGTAAATTTGATTAGTTTTACAACATAATAAAGCCAATTATCATTAGGTTTCCAGCCATATGAGACATTAGTAGATATAGAGATATTTTATATTGTGAAATAAAGGTTGAAATTGAAGATGGAGTCACGTGTCAATCCCATGGTTTTGATAAGAAATAGAATATGATGTTTAAAGGGAAATCTAAAAACCACGATGTGAAGAAGATGATATTTCCTTTATACTCTAAGTGTGGGAGGAATCGAAGATGATATTTTCTTAAGGGGTATAATAATTTTTTAACTATGAGAAGGATGGTCATCGGTATTGTAATTTCCAATGTGATGGATTTTATTTCTAACAATAATAATGGAGACATTTTTATATAGAATTCACCTCCCACACTTCAGATCAACAAGTATAAGGAGAATTGTGATTTTAAAAACCAGTGCCCAAACCTAGGGTTTGATGATGATGATCAAAATTAGCTACCTCTTAAGCTGAGGGACAAGGGTAAATATCATGAAGTCACTTTTTCTAATGAGGGGAGACAATGAAGTTGTGAGAGGTACAGTAACCATCAAATATAAAACTATTACTATCTTATTTTATTATATATCATCCAACTCTTTTATATATAAATAACTTTATATGGGTGTTAATATTTGGTAAAAATTATTAGATATAGAATTAGGAGTTATAACTACTAATGGTATGCTGATTTCATCCCATGTGTATGATTCTTCATTTATTGATGTTTTAGGGAATTTGATTCCTGAAAATTTTTCCATTCTTCATTTGGTTGAATTTTTTGTCATATTAGTCATTGATTGGAATTCCCTATATAAATACCACATCAATTGTCGATGAAGGGATGTATTATTTCATATTTCAAATCCTCTACTTTTCATCCATCATTTTGAATAAAAGTATAAATATTTTATAAATAGTACACCAAATGTATGTCTTTTAATTACCAATTAGAATGGATGTTTATCTCAAATGATTAGGGAGAAAATAAACATCAATAAAATGACTATTGTTCAAAAATATTAAGATTTATTTTAGAAAGAGTTTCCTAGCCTTCCACTATAACTTGAAGTTGGGTTCTAAATAGTACTCATAATTAGTTCCACACATATTTCATAGACTCCTTATAGAATGAACATAATTGAGCTATATGAATTGAAAAATAATCTCCAAGAAAACATTGATATGGAATAAATCAGACATGTTTTTCCCCTTGGGGTGTACATATTATTTTTGTAAAAAAATATGGATCAATGTGTCTGAGAAGATGAAATCATATATAAATTTTCCTCTCATTTTTTTAAGAATAATACATGTTTTTACCGAATAATTCACTTTGTAATTTTTGTTATTATTGGAAATAAAATTTCAAGGTTCCAAATCAAAAACAGGAGATACTGACTAAAAATTCTCCTTAGACATTGTAAAACTCCATTACATGATGTGTAGACAATTTTTATAGTATAAGGGAAAGTAGGGAAGGATGTTGTGAATGATTTCATGTCTTGAGGACATTACAAGACATTATTCACTGATACACATCATGTAACCTTTGAATTCAATTCCCACCTCTAAGATAAATACCATATGAAGATACACATCATGAGTCCCAAGTACACATTGTGAAAGGAGATACTGTTTAAAATCTACAAATGTGATTTTGGCATGATTCACGTAGATTTCAAAATCATAGAGGAAAACACAAATCAGAATTTCACAATGTGAAACACCACTACACATCATGTAATATCCTAAATATTTATATAAATTAGGTGAACCACATCAAGAGTAGTTGGTATAATTCATATTTCATTAATTTTTTCTCTCATTTTACCTTCACATCCCTCTACCAATACATGAATTTATTCAGTTATTTTCATTTTTTTACATTAATATAACCACCATGGTTAAATTTTAATGATGCTATTTACCTATTTTTACATCTATAATGCCATTTCATGTGTTATTCATCTCTATTAGAAATATATAATGACCTGTTTTTATGATTTTTCTTATTCTTGTTTCACATAAGTATCTATTTATAATTATGATTGAATCCATCTCTTTATTACTTTTCCAAGACTGCATGTTATTTAATTGATAAATTTCAAACAATGCATGATCATTAATTATTCTATCTTAATTTCTACATGTAAAATAAACATGTTTTTAGTATTGTACCAATTCATGATCAATTATACCATGAGCGGTTAATTCAACTATGGTAGGTATCATGATTAGTGGTGTATGAACGCAATAAATCTTCATTTTTCAACGTAGTAAGCTTTCGGAATAATAGTTTGGGAAAAAACAATTTCTATTCAACTCACTTAAACAACCCTAGCCATGGGAAGTTTCAATGAATGACAATATCTATATTGAAGTATAATAGTATATGACCAATACCTTATGAAATATTCGTCCATAGAAGCTATGTTTAATATATCTAGGTTGTATTTATCTCCAAACCAATTAATAGATGTTTCCTTGATAGAGATTGTTGGTATAATTATGATCAAATAGTGACCTCCACATGGTTCGAAGCCTAGAACTGATGACCATACATAGTTAGAATAAAGATCATCATTTCTACTAAACCCTAAAATTGATCTTGATACCTTCCTTATATCTAATAAAAAAACATGTTCTCTTAGCATTCATTTTCCAAAACATAATCAAACTCATGAGGAATCCTACCTAAAATATTTCTATGTTTGTAGTTTCTATTTTCTGCTATGATCCTCATGGAATCGACCCCACAATATCATTAAACTACATATTAATATAAATTAATGTTTTGGAAACAAATAAATATAATATGACCACATCCCACAAGAATTAAACAACATGTGTGGGCACATCATATTTTGGTGCCGTTATTAGGGAAAAAATTTATTGTGATTCAAACAGAATCCTATAGAATAAACTTGGGATTAACTTTCACTTTCCTTATTTATCATTTCTTTTCCTTTTACTTTTCTTTCAGATGCCACTGTGTCCTTTTTCGTCTTATGGATTAGTGCATGAATTATGGCCCTTTGACATGTTTGGGAAGCATTGAAACATAAGAATATATTTCCTTTGATCCAGAATTCAAATTGCTTATTTCAATATGATTCAAAAATAAAATGTATGAACACAACAAACCAGAGGGTCACAAACCACCCATCATTCCTAACATGTTGTTGTTAGTTCATGGATATAATCTTATACATCATGAACAAATCATCATGGATTTTTCCATTCCATCAATCCATGGTGTTATACCATGTATTTTTTTCTTGTTTATTTAGGAATACACCTTTCATATTAATAATGGACACATTCATATTATATAGAACATGGGTCAATTTAGTGGGCTTCAAATTTGAGATCCCCATGAACAAATTTCAATCTTTTTAGAAGTATGTGTTACCGTTCCCAGTTGTGGAGTGTCTCTTGATGTGATAAGTCTCCGTGTCTTCCAATATCTCGGTGAGACCAATCCATGGATTGTATCAATATTTAAAAACCTAAGTCCTTCATGACTTGAGATGGTTTAGAAAATAAAATTCTCAAAAATTACTTTCCACCAATACGCACATGGAAGCTGTTAACTGATATCCATAATTTCAATCAAGAAGATGGAGAGTTTGTATGGGAAGGATGATATTGTTTTAAGGAACCCACCCATAAGTTCCCACAAAAGGACTAGACATGTGGATCTAACTCTAGACATTCTATCACATCCTCCATGCAGATTCTCACAACATTTTTTGAAGTCGTAGATAACGGAGGACTGATTTTTATGACGCATGGGGTGGGATGAACACTTCTAGGTAAAGACTCTCATAATGCTATATTTTGGAAGAGTGATCGTTGACCACCTCATCATGCTAGAAACTGAGTTGAAAAAACTATCTGACTTGTTGTACAAGTAGAATCCATGACCAAAAGGATTGAATCCTCTTAACTACCTATAACACCACCCCTACTACATCTGTAATGGTAGTTAAATCATGAAAAATGTGTTGTGGACTACATCGATATCAAGGCTATAAAAAACTATTGATTAAAAACCAAATCAATATTGTAATTATTTTAATTATAATCAGAAAAATCAAATGTTCAAATAGTTATAGAAATATTTTCAGTAGGTACCCGTACAACAGTAGTGGTAGAATAATCAAGTGTATTACCAACAAATAAGTGTGCAATAACCTTTCAGAATCATGGACCACCAGGATATCCATTAAATGAACCATATTCCCCTTCCACCACAACGAGTATCACAAAAAACCCTTCCCTCTAATAGATCAACAACGTTTTCGTCCAACTCCCCAAAAACCTCAACACCTAGTTGAACCTCTTCAAAAAAATATAGAAAATTTAATCTCATCCCTTTTCAATAAGAATATTTGTGGATGAACACCCATGAAACTGAAATACAACATCAACGAGTGGCTCTTCAAAACCTTGAGCATCAAAAGGGTCAGATCACCATGTCCTTTTCTGACTGATTACCAAGAACCATAACTGATAATATAGAGATATACTTAATTTAATAGGTAGTGGCAGTGGTTATAGGGAGTTTAAAAGTAATATATTTTTAGAAACCATTTGTAAGAGATGAAATACAAGCTATGGAACCCATGAAGCACACAGTATTCATAGAGGAAAAGTAACGAGACCACTAATGTAATACCCCAAGAGGAACCACCAACCACAAAATTCACACACTTCTGAAGCCAAAATTGATAGTTTATACTGATCCACCACCCTATAAACCACAGATTACATTTATAAAAAGATCATGTCAAGGAAAAATTTAATGGAAATAAACTAAGTTTTTGTAAATGATCAGGAAATTTCACATGAACATTCAATTTTCGGAGGTAATATCTCAAATTTCCTCTATGAAAAAGTCATCAACGATGTCCTTTAAAACAAAAAAAGTAAATGGAATACATATGAGTCATCTCAATGAATTAATAATTCTCTATTATTTTTTTAGTTGAAAATCCCACAAAAGATGAGAGACCCAGGTAGTTTCTCAAGCCCCTGAACAATAAGAATATATACCTTCGGAGGATCCTTAGGTGAGTTAGGAGCCATCATCAACCTCCTGGTGATGAGTATATTCCAAATGATAGGGATAATAGAGATCAAACCAACAAGTGTAGTACTCTAATTAGATATCTTATCAGTAAAATATCCCCATGGAATTGTTGTGGATTTCTTAGTTACAGTTAGTATGTTCATTTCCCCACTAGAATTACTCAGTTTGGACATGTAAAGGGAAGGAGACAGGTCAATCATATTAGGCAGAATAGTGGTACCCACTAGAAAGGAACCTATTAATGTTAATCACAGAAGACTTATATTCTGATTAAGAGAATAACATGTTGTTTTTTATCAAGAATAGGGAGCACAACAAAAATATTATTCCTTTAATTTCAAAGTGATCTCTCTTACAAACCAAATAGAAGGTTACATCATCATTGTAGAAGAGATTGATGACATACTCCTTTATGAGGTTGATAAATATAAAATTGAATAAGTAAACTACATAAAACTTCTTACAAGGGATATCATTCCACCATTCATACCCTTAGCCATTATGAAACCGAAACTGGAACTGAAACCCCTCTCTAGTAAAATCAATTACCCCTTTCTAGATACTGTTACTCCACTATAGGATATCATTAAATTTGAACAATAATAGTCAAAAGAGGAAAAATTTATTGAAGTCATGAAATACATAAGATATAATTTTCCTGGGGAGTGTCTACTATAAATTGAATCAATCCTTCTCTATGCAACCAAAATTCTTACTTGAAGATGGTGAAAACCCCAAATTCCAACCACAGAGGTGACTCATACCACTGATGAAGTTTTTTGATACAAAATAAGTAATGAAACTTCTAGATTCCAGAATAATCATTTCAATATCTAATAGTGATTGGTAAACCCATTATAAGTAGTTCCTCTAAAATTTTGTCTCAATGTAAAAAATAATTATAACGATGAACTCATCACAACTCACACCTTCATTTGTTGGTGAGTAAGTGCAGACTACAAAAAGTGCAATGTGGAAACATAGAAAAATCATTTCCCCTTTCCCATCAATGATTAAGTCATAGAGATTCTAGTATGACATGAATTCCATTTTTTTCTGCATGAATATTCAGGATACAATCAGATCGCTGTCAAACTAGATGATAATTCTATATCAACTTTCATGTGTCCATTTGGTTCCTTTTCCTAAAACCACATGTCATTTAGTATTATTAATTCACTAGAAATATTTAAATGGTGAGTAACACATATATTCCATGATGTGGTGGAGGAATTCCTAAAAAATTTCTTGAATGAGATTTCAATTTATGTCTGTTATTTCGAGGTCTGCCTCATTATTATTGAGTTAGTCTGCCAATGCTGTGAGGAGATGTTTTGGTATTTTGTGGGAAAAATGTGAATTTATTTTTAAATGAGACATAGAAAATGGACATAATATTTCAAATAATTACATGAAATTTTATCATTCCATGAATAATGTTTTGAAATTTTATTTATTCCTTAAACTATCATTGTTATATGGATCTTTCTTAGTCATAAAGGATTTTATAAGAAATTCATAAAATACAATGAAAAAGCTTCTCTCCTATTGACACACTTGTTATCAATGGAATCATAATTTGAATTTATTGATGATTTTTGGTTTTTATTGAAAGCATTAAAAAAATTCCAGAAGCTTCTCTATAATCATTTCACTAGATTGGGGAAAATTATTTCAATTGATGTGTGACACCATCAACATCGGTGTTTGAACTATTTTAGGACAACTATTTGGTCACATGTTAGGTCCTATCCACCATTATAGTCACATAATAAATTAACCTCACATAAACAACAAAACTACATAGAATTGTATATTAGAAGTTGTGTATTCTTTCGAGAAATTCCTCTCATATCTGGTTTTGTCCAAGGTGAATGTGTACCCCGATCAAGATGCCCTGTGATATTTGAGGAATAAAAAGGATTCCATGAAAAGATAGATAAGGTGGATTATATTTATAAAAGAATTTTACATCATCTTAAGGTATACCAAAGTCAAAGAAATTATGATAGCTAATCATTCGTCATAAATTCCACAACTACACATAAAGGGTGGTGATGAAATCGAAATTTAATTTTACTTTACTAATGAATCCCTTTTCAAAATGACAATAAAATCATTGTTTTTGGATATTAAAAATTATCTCACAACAATATTTCTACAAAATGAACTCTATTACTAGCAATGAAAAATATGTTTAGTTGATTCATTATATACAATTTGGATGAAACAGTCCTCTTTAAGAGTTATGATGATGGTTTGTTGCGACAATGCATTCAATAGAATTAAATCAAAAAATGATTGATATTTTTCTTTCATCACAAACAAGATTACTTCATGGACCAAAAATCACCAAGGAGAAAATCCAACAATGTAGACTTTTCAGGTTAACACTCCCCCAAGATGCATGAATTTTTTTTCAATGTTGTGAGAAATTACAACTGACATGGAACATTTGAAAAAGGAATGGAATACCCAAAAAATCAATTATGGAAGTAAAAATCATTGATTTATGGGAAATATATTTTGCAAGACCATTTCCCAATTCACATATAAAGTCATATATCCTTATTTTTGTTGAATACATCTCCAAACGGCTCAAAGATGAGGATACAACACATGAAACATCAAAAGTGGTCATGAAAATCCTTAAAAAACTAAGTTTAATGGTTTCATATTTTCTATATTACACATTAGACATTGGGGAACACATTTCAGAAATCAATATGATGTTGGTCTTTAGTAGAAATATGGAATATTTCATAATAAATGATCACCCTACAACTCGAAAACAAGTGGGTATGTTGAATTGTCAAATAGAGAAATCAAAAAAATCCATAAAAAGACTGTGAATATATGTCAGAGTGATTGGAGTTTAAATTTGGATGATACACTATGGGAGTAATGTACTACATTCTAATCAACCATTGTAACAACACCATTCCAATTTTTTTTTATGGAAATCCATTTCATATTCCACTTGCATTATAGTATCTCTCAAATTGGGAAATTAATCATCTCAATATGGATTCTAAAAAATGTGGAGAAACATGGATGCTACTATTAGATGAATTAGAATAAATTAGAAATCATTCATATAAAAATTCCATGATCTATAAAGAAAAAAAATAAATGGCATGATCAATGGATTGTAATAAACATATTTTCCCTATGAATTAAGGTTCTTTTGTTCATATCGAGATTAATAATGTTCAATAGGATGTCAGAATCTAGATTGTTAGGACCCATTATAGACATGAAAACATTCCCTTATGGGATCATTGAAATTCATAAGGAAGGTACAAAACCATTGAAATTCAGTGGTTAATGATTGAAAATCTATCCAGAACCCCTCCGTGAAGGCAAAGCCTAAATTATTATGAGCCTCAAAGGTTGGGGCACTAGGATTCATGGCCCCAAAAATTCCACGCACCCTCCCTCTCCTCCATGTTGTCCAAACACCCCCCATCCCCTCCCTCTCTGATGAACACCCACCTAACCACTCCCCTTTTTCCTTTAACTAATCATCCCTAACTGCGACCTACTATTGAGATGGAATGCACAAAGATAATGCACCTTGAACCTACAGAATCCATGTCTGATCATGGTGATCCACCTCTAGAGAAGTGCCCACGAGGTGTTGCACCTCCTGCACCCCAACCAACTCAGGTAACTTCTCCCCCAACTTCCACTAAATATTATGCAGATCTCGGTACTCGGGAAGACTCCCAATCCTTCTCGAGTGAATCATTTAAGGAAAAACACCCACATTTTCACCCTATTGTCCATTTCTAGGACCCCAAACATCGTGATGTCCTCTACCAGCAATAGGAAAATCTAATGCGAAGTAATGAAACCATCAACATGGCCATCCTAGACAACCAAAATATCATCCATGAGGTCCTATAGCTCTAAAATCGTCTACATATATCCTCCATCATTGATGTGAAAGAGTATACATAGAGAGAGACGTTTCAAGAATTTATATCCACCTTCAGGGTCACCGTGGATAGTCTCCTCTTTATACTCGCCAGACAACCCCATGAGCTCTCCTTTACAGAATTCAAGATAGGCTGTGGTATTTACACAGTGAACATTGTTGAATATGAGGTATTTCCTACCCTATATCTCAAGACATTGAGGACCAATTCGAGACTTCTTTGGCAAATGATTGCACAAGATTCTCACACTGAGCATTATATTATGATCAAGAAGTTGACCCAGCTCTACAGTCCAACACTCAATATCCTACATAGAGCATTGAATTATACATGGTATGCTAAGGATGAATATCATGGTATAGTGATCCAGATAGATTTTTTATCTTACATGCAACCATGGGAGGACCTACAGTAAGTATAGCTCCTCGGTTCTCTTTTTACTATGGAGCTCACACTCAGAGGATGAGAAGAACATTGATGGGAGGTTCCTTCATCACTCACCTAGACTATGAGCTTGGAGTGTTAAATGTCCCTCTTCCACTAACTTTCAATGGTCTAATGAAGTTGATTGATTTACTATTGTTGTTCAAGATGAAACTATTGATATAAAGAGATGATAAATATATATCAGAACATAAAGTAATGGAGGATATTGATGAGGACCCATGAGATCATGCAGTAGACCATGTGCTTGCTCCACCCACCACTTGATCTCTAACCCCAAAGCCTATATACCTATATCTACACCACCACATACTCTAATGGTCTTCCTACCTTATTATATCCAGTGGATATTTGGCCCCTGTACCTATGAATCCTAGAAAATATTTGATGGACCTCCCAATGTCTTCATATCCATTTTAAATATCTATCCCACATCACAACCAATTCATCACCACAATTATCCTAGACATCCTCTCATCCACCACCATCCCCTCTAGGTAATTCATCATCTAACACCACAACCCTATCCACACTTTTGACCAACACACCTCCACATTTCACAGACCCATATCTCTCTCCAGGGTGCTTTGCAGAGCAGGCCTGAAGGGGAATACAACCAGCCACTACTCCATCCATCATGTTTCCTCTCATGGATCTTGATTCCAAACATACTTCCCTACTAAGGATCGACGCATCCCTAGAACCTATCCCACAACATCCTTCAAGCACCACCGCACCACCATCAGTTGCTGACCTAATATCCCCTTCTGGCATCAAATCCATTGACTAGGAAGGCCACTTACAGCCACCCTCCAATCAGGGTTTGATAATCAATTATATTTTTGAATCTACTAGCTTATCATAGTATCCCACCCAACACATCCATATTTTATTCCACTATTTGAGGGCTATTTATTTTCTACTCAATCTTTTCTTCCCTTCATATCATATTGTAACACATGATCTATATATGGGAAATTAAATTTTCAATATTTTAATTTTTTTTATTCAATTAATTAAACTTTTATTAGTTATTACTTGATCCTCTATTTAATTTATGATAATCAATGACTTGTTGCCACCATATTCTATTTTCATTCAAATGACTCAGTACCTAGATGAGGTCGAGCAACATCTTCATGACCTCTCAATGGAGATCCGTTCTCAACAGACACTACTCAGATCATCATTACCATTCCATGCACACCATGTATGTGATATTAATTCTCTTGAAGTGACCAATCCTAATAAAATTCAAAAATAACTAGATTACAAAGTGATAATAGATACAAATGTAAGAGAAGAATTGAACTGATTATAGACACTGATTCTTTTTCTATTCTATCCATATGGATAAAGATGTCATTTTTATTTCATTATGGGTGTATACCCATATTTCATCTATATTATCATTGTTTTTAGTAATTATTTTTCCATAGTCATACTTTTACAGTGTTTTCTTTTTATCCATAAGTCACATTGAGCCTTATCATACACATGTACATACATTTTTATTAGATCTATTTTATAACTGTTCACTATGTGCACCCTATTAATATACATATAGAAAAATGATTTAATCTTGTCGACTAATGTTTTATCTAGTGCATGAATTGTGTTTCTGAAATATTTTGGAGGGAGCACAATTCCTGAAATCAAGACAGGTCAACATTTCCATTGGAATACCACTCTATACTGGGATCTCTCAATTCGTTATCTTTTCCTTTTCAAGTTTCTATTTAAATAATGTGGTCTTTATTTTCCATAAAACAACTATAGTACTTCCACAGATAGTTTATACACTATATAATTCTATATATGGGGGGTTTTTTCATGAGTTTCACGTTTGATACACTTGAATAATTATCTACTGTCAACTATCTAGGAGGCATTTTTTATTTGAAATCATGGTTTATACCTAAAACTAATTATACCCATTTAAGTAAAATAAATTTTCTAGATGGTTGTTGTTGTAAGTACATATTTTTCTTGTTTCATATTTTATAATTATTTAGGATATTAGAAACGTAACGCAATGTTCAATTTTTTGAAATTACTTGTAAATAACTAATAAAAAATTATTATTCACTCAGAGATTGAAAGATTTAATTTTTTACTCTAATTCTCATGATGATTATATGCTTACAATTGAATATTAATTTATGAGTATATTTCTTGAGTGACACCAGGGATATGAAATCCTATCAGAACATGCATTGAGATATTATTGCTATTATAACTGAACAAATAAAATTTTAAAATTATTGAAGAAATAATTATTCAACTAATTTTTCCTGATACCGACCTTATTATTTCCATCATTAATCCCTTTTTCCATGATTGATCTTATAGGATGCATCAATTCTAATACGGTTATCCGTTCCTACCCAGATCATTATATAAGGCATGAATTTACATAGAAAAAGTGTTTGGGATGTTTTTAGCCACCACAAGAATATTTTTACTATGGAGATATATTATGTTTCTCACCAAACTGTTTGATTGTGATTCATATTTATTTTGTGTTATTTCACATTTCTCATATTCCTTTTATTTAAAATACAAAAAAAAGGAAAAACAATTAGGATGTGCATTAAGAATGTCAAAAATCACTATTTATGGATCAATGAATCCCCTAAATGATCATATGTTATTAGGGGATGGATCTGAGATCTATCCAAGACATGACTTTCAAAAAACTAAAAATTCCAAATAATAAAGGAACATGAAACCATTTTGTAGTAACTTGAAACGTATACATGAATCAATATTGAGATAATTGGAGCATGGAATTTATTAGCTAAAGTGGAATTGTTTCATTACACATTTCCTGAAATTCATGAATTATAATTCAGATATTAATCTCATTTTTTAGAATATTTTTCACTTTTTACCCACTTTCCTATAGCCCCAGAGTCATTTGACCCCTTTTTTACTGAAGCCCTCATGATTAACATTTTATTTATCATTACAAGGTGGAGACGATCAAACTAATGGAAGCCTATGGTTAGGAACATGTATTTAGTGTTTGGGCATACTTAACATTTCATTTTATCCTATGTTATGTGAGAAAATTCATTATGAGGTAAATTGAAAATTGATATAGAGTTAAAGTAGTTGATAATATATTATTATTAAAATATTAATAATTTTATTAAAGAACTAATCTATTTGTAATGACTAACATTATGGGAAGGATGATTCTAGAGACTGATTTTTTCAACGTACACATTGTTTTATTTACCTACATATAATTAATGATTCATACTTTAAAATACTGTTTACCCTTTGAAATCCCTGTTGAGAAATATTTTTATGAGGATAAGCAATTGTTCTTGTGTGGGAGAATTTTATAAGAAAAAATCATTTATATATTTTTCTGTTATTTTATTATGTATTATCCATGTTTTTACCCAATAATATCCTAGTTATGTATTATTTATTAGATGAAATAGGATTTGATTGTTTCATATCAAATGGGTGAGAAATTGAACAAAAATTACCATTACATATCTTGAAACTCGAATTCATGAAGTGTATACAATTTTCAAAACATAATGATAAGTCATGAAGGAAGTTGGAATATAATTACAATATGTGATTTTCCAATACATATCATGTACAATTTGAATTCAATTACCACCTAAAAGGTAAATCTTGAAAGAAGATACATGTTGTGACTCCCAAGTACACATTTTGAAAGGTGTCAATGTTCCAAATATCCAAATGATTTCCACATGAGATTTGTCCAAATTAAAAAATAATGGATGAAATATTCGAATTAAATTACATGACGTGACAGAATATTCAATATAATGATATATCCATATTATTTACCAATAGTAGGTGAACTGTTGCTAATGAAATTGGAAGGATTCATATTTCTTTTATTTCTTTTATCTCATTTACCCTTCGATCCCTCTCACAAAACTCAAATTTCTTCAATTCCATTCATTTTTATACTTTAATACAAGCACAGTGGTTTAATGTTTACATTGTTATTATTCCGTTTTTTCATCTCCAATCCCATGTCACACATTCTTCATCTTGATTAGTAATCTATGAGGAACCTTTTCCCCACTTGTTCTTGTTCTTGTTACACTTAGGTATCTGAATATAATTGTGATTGAATCCTTATCTTTATGGATAATTCATGATTTCACATTTCTTATTTGATAATCCTCAATCCAAGAGTGATGATTAATTGTTCAATCTGTATTTCTTTTTCTAAACTCAACATTTTTTTAAATCTTTTACCCATTCTTGATCAATTTTAGAATGACTGGATAAACCACCTGGTGTAGGGATTAAGAGTATGAGTGTGTGATCATAATAAATATTCAATTATCAATTTGGAATCCTTAATAATTATTAATCATGGGAAACAACCTTTGTCTATATAATTAACATGAACAATCCTGACCACTAGAAAAAGAACGCCTATATCCTTATTGAAGTAGAATAGGCTATGACCAAGAGCCTATGTAACTTTCTACCATAGAAGCTATGTTTAAATCATCCTGGTTATTGTTTTCTACAGAATAAGGATTATTTAATTATTAGATATCACTAGTTGGTCTATCCATGTTCAAATAGTGACCACCTCTTTCTTCACATCCATACCCATAGGACCGTACCATGTTTGAGTTAAGATCATCCTTTTGACTGAACCTTGAAAAAGATCATGATCCCTTCCTCATATCTGAACCTAAACCATGTTATCATAGAATTAGTTTTCCCAAACATAATCAAACTCTCAAGGACATGTACCCATATTGTTTCTAATCCCAAATTCAGGTTTCCATCTCCATTCCCTATGGGGTCAACCATGCATTATCACTATTTGACATCTTAGTAGCATGTGTAGTTTGGGAAACAATTAAATTTAATCTAGCCAAAAATGCATGAATTAATCGATGTTGCTGTTCAAAATAGTAATACATTATTTATTATTGGAATTTAAAAATAACACAATAAATAATATGTATTCTCATTTTCGTATTTATGACTTTTTTGATCAACTATAATGATCTAAATACTTTTCTAGGATTTTCCCTTATTTATATCAGCAACTGCTATTGATAAAATAGGATAAACCAAAGATGAAATTTTGTACAATGTATGGACACAATGAACATATTGTAATTCCATTTTGTCTTACTAATTGCCATGATATCATCTTGTATTTCCTATGAAGAGTATTTTCAGATTACCATTATTAGTTTTTTGTTGCCTTTATAAATGATATTATTATCTATTCATAGAGTAAAGAATAGAATGATAACAAGTTAATAATTGTTCTATATACCCATAAAAAGGAGAAAATATATGAAAATCTAAAAATTGTGAATTTTGGTTGACAAAAGTTTGATTTTTAGGACACATAATCTCAAGGCATGGTATAATATTAGTTACATCAAAGGAAGAGTCAATTGAATGTTGGCCTTGAAGAACCATAGTTACTAGGATATGTAGCCTTCTTGGTTTGGCAATATATTTTTGATGTTTTATAGGGTATTTCTAAGGTCTATATAATCGTACTGCCATGTTAACTCAGAATGGTTCCATATTTCTATGGATAGATTAATATATGGAAATTATTTAGGAACTGATGTGAAATTTATTATGAGAACCTTTTCTTCAATTACCCTCTAGTGGAAGAGTTTTTATAATCAATAGTATTGCATCTATGAAGTTATTGGGATGTGTTATTATGAATAAAAATTATTGTTATAGCCTATGCCTCACTAATGTTAACTATTCATGAGAAATAATACCCCACTCATGATTTGGAGTTAGTTGTATAAAGTTTTTCATTATAGAAATGGTGGTGTTATCTTTATGGGTAAAAGTGTGATATATATATATATGGATCAAAAAAATGAATTATATATTCACTCAGAACGAGCTGAACATGCATTAAATAAGATGGTTAGATATGATAAAATATTATGAATGATCAATAAATTAACACATTGTGAAAGATAACAATGTGGACGATGCTTTAAGTCAAAAGGATCATGCTAGTTATTCATGAAGATGTTAACAAAAGATACATTATTTATTGATTTAAAAAGGATGGAATTTGAAATATTTATGGATGGGGAGAAATATTATTTTTCTTAATTAAATATTCAATCCTATAACCATGTGAATAATAAAGAGGTGTATAAGGATGATGTAGAATAGAAAAAGAAGGTTAGAAATTTCATTGAGTTTAACCTTGATTGTGATGAAATGATAATGTTTAGAAACTATGTATCTGTAACGACCCATCCCAGTGGGGCCCGAGCCGCAACTCCCCATGCCTGCCTCCAATAGGCCACGGGCTGGTGACTAGCACCGGGTAGGCATGCTACAAACATGGGATCTATTGCCTATAACCTGTACACATGTACACACATCTCCAAGCCCACAAAACTGAAAAGTAAAAACTACTAAAAGGAAAAGATGGTTGCATAGACTTAAACCAAACCAACAGAGTACAAAAGGTAAGTAGAGTACAGTAAAGTAAGAACCTGGGACAAAAGTACAAGACCACCAAAAGAAATTCTGTAACATGTCCAAACTGTAGAGAAAGGTACTGGGACTGCGACCCGTTGCCAAAGGAATGCACCTCATCCTATCTGATCTCACTGAGCCTGGTCCGCCTAGAATCCTGTCAAAGGCTCGCTCGTCTGCACAAGACACGACAGGTGCGGGAAAAGCCCGTGCAGGGGTGAGTATAACAATAACCAGTAGGACACCCCAAAAACCACAAAGGAAATAAAACAAAGGAAAATACCACGAAGAAAGGTACTGTCAACTCTACATAGTATATGTCTACGGAACATATAACAAGAATATCTAGATATACTCATACACAAACGACCTTCGCGATACCGCCACTAGGATCCAGCTCTAAGATTCCACTAAGCATACCATCGGGAGAACACACTCCTAGGTCTGAAGAGAGAGACACTAAGTACTCCTTCCGAGAGAACAGACTCCACAAGTACCATGGGAGTAAGATGCTCAGATGAAGATCATAGCCATGTCATGGGGTGATTCCAATAACTCAGTCTGAGCTAATCCGCTAAGCATGCGATTAGCGCCTGGGTAAATTTGGTCACGTCGATACAAAGAACTCTACCTAGGCTTCCAGGAATGAATAGTGGATCTGACTCTAAGTCTCACAGAGGGGATTCCAATAACTATATTCAAGGAGTTCTGCTGAAGGGATCGTATTCCTATATTTTGGAATTGATACCAGAACCTTCAGGGGATTACCAAGGGTACAAACCCTAAGAACTAGTACAAGTCACAGAAGGCAAGAGGCTCAAGCCATGAAGAAAAAGTTACATGGCGTGTAGTATGGTTACACTCTGTGTTCCTTGACCCTGGGTACTGCCCGTGTAAACGGCCCAAGTCCCTCATTCAAGCCGTGAAAAACCAAACTACACGGCGTGTAGAAAAGTACACGCCGTGTTCTTTGACCCTGGGTGCTGCCTGTGTAAACGCCCCATGTCATTCATCTTGTCAGATAAAAATAACTACACGGTGTGTAGAAGAAAATCACATGCCGTGTTCGAGTGCCTGGGCTCGCTCCGTGTACGCTGGCCATGTGCCCGTACACGGTCTTGGCCCGTGTCCGTGTCGCCTGCCCGTGTACCAGTACACGGGGTACCCCCTGTATCTGGCCAGGGAGGGGTATACATAGTGTGTCCATGGCTGTGTACCCTGCCCATGTCCGTGTACTCTCGGAGTACACACAAGGTCGTTTGCTGATGAACACACGCCATTTAGCACACATACTACACGGCGTGTAGTCGGGATTTTTCCAGAACCGTCGTCTTCCTCTGTGCGCCTCGACTAACCCTCCGGATTTTGATCCAACCGTCCGATCATTAAGAAACTTCGGATTTGGGGTCACCCCGCCACTACGAAACCGATTCCGCTAGTTTCGAACTTCCGATCGGTGTTGAAAACGCATCCCGATCTGTCCGCACGAAAACACCCCAAGAACGGGAACTTCCGAACCGTACCGATTCATCTGCCGCCATCGCCGTCGCACCTCCGCTAGGTCACCTTGAAGTTGGATCTTTGATTTTGGATCGTTGCGTCAAAAAACAAATGTGCAATGATTTATTTCCTCTAAGAACGCGTAGAACGCAACAAAGGACGCGAGGGGTAAAAACAAAAATCAACACGAGGGGAGAAACTCAATTGTTGTTCGTGATGATCCGGGTTAGCCTCCGTTAGATATAAACCCAAAAAAATATATAGAATCAAAGCCTAAAATCCCCGCATGAACTCGTCCCGCAAGAACGATCGACCCGCGGGCTAATCTGTTTGTGGATTAGTCCGCGTTCATCATGGAAATAAAAAACAGGGGAAAGAGAAATAAAAAACAACATCCTACCTAGATTTTCGAGGCGTTCGTCGGTGAAGATCCAGTCACTGCGTCGTCATCGCCGCATCGGGAGGTTTTCTCCAGAGCCACCCAGGGTTTTCAGGGTTATGGGGTTTGTAACCCTGGACCCTAGAGCAACCTCTATTTAAAGAGGAAAAAAGATATTTGGTGCTGCAGATCTTAAAAAATATCACTGTAGAAAAAATATTTAAAAAAAGTATTTGTATTAAATATTTTATTACTCTTGCGTCCAAAAACCAGATTTCACCACCGACCTACACCGGTTGATGTTAAGCCTCGCCTTATGTAAAATCGCTATTCTGAAAGCAATGGCGCCATCCAATTTTTGATCCGAGAACCTGTTCGGGAGTTATTCCAGTCTTTCAGGAAAACCGCACGTGCATGTAAAGGTTTCTCCATGTGCTCTCATGGAGATTCCCTTGCTGCCACCGAACACACGCCAAGGGAATAGCTTGCCCACGAAGTATCTTCTCATGTTGATCCTCAATATCCATTGGGTACTCAATAAAGGTTTCTCCATCATCGATTTCCAGCTCGCCCGAGTCGATGACATGCGATGGATCATGCACGTACCTTCGTAGCTGCGACACATTGAAGACGTTGTGTACCCGGTCCATCTTAGGAGGTAGAGCCAAGCGATATGCCACCTTGCCAACTCTACTCAGAATCTAAAAAGGGCCAATGAACCTTGGAGATAGCTTGTCGCCTCGGCCAAATATCTACAAACCCCGTTGAGGTGAGACCCGAAGGAACACATGGTCTCCTTCCTCAAACTCCAAGGGCCTCTGTCTCTAGTCGGCATAAGACTTCTTCCAACTCTGTGTAGTCTTCATCCGCTCCTGGATGACCTGCACCTTCTCTATAGTATCTCTCACCATCTCCATGCCCATGAGTGCTGACTCTCCCAGGTCAGTCCAGCAAAGTGGCGACCTGCAAGGTCACCCGTATAGAGCCTCAAATAGTGCCATACCAATAGTGGAATGATAACTATTGTTGTAAACAAATTTCACCAGTGGTAGGTGATCCTACTAGCTATGAATGAAGTCAAGTATGCAAGATCGTAGCATATCCTCTAGGACCTGGATCGTCTGCTCTGTCTGACCATCAGTCTAGGTATGAAACGTTGTGCTCAAGCGTAACTGAGTCCCAAAAGCCTCCTGCAATACCTTCCACAACCGGGATGTGAAACGAGCATCACGATCTGAGACGATCGGGGATGGTACTCCATGAATTCGAAATATATCCAGCACGTAGAGGCATCCCAAGCACTCTACGTAACTCTGCTCCCCTATGGCTAGAAAGTGGGCCGACTTTGTGAGTCGATCAACGATCACCCAGATGGCATCGTGCCCCCTAGGCGTACATGGTAAACCCATCACGAAGTCCATGGATATTCCGTCCCACTTCCACTCTAGCACCTCAAGGGACTGATTCAAACCTATTGGAACCTGGTGCTCATCCTTTACTTGCTAACATGTAAGGCACCGAGAAACAAACTATGCCACACTCTTCTTCATTCTTGGCCACCAGAACTAATGTCGGAGGTCCTAATATATCTTTGCAAAGCCTGGATGCACCGCCAAAGGGGATTTATGGAACTCCACTAGAACTCCCTCCCGTAACGTCACTGGTACTACCGTGCACCCTCTGAAAAGGACAACGTTCTCCCCACCTATTGAATATCCATCAGCAGCATCACCTGTGGATATTTGAGCATGTAGAGTCTCATAGCTGGCATCCTCGCGATGTGCTTCCCTGACTCGTTGTAAGAGTGGAGGGGTAACAACCATCTACCGAAGGTAAGCTCCCTCATCTCAATCCACGAAGGACAACTGTAAAGAGGCCAACTGCCTTGTCACCTCATCCAGAAACTGTGAATTGGATTTCCCACTGAGAGCATCTTCCACCACGTTCCCCTTCCCAGGAGTATAAACGATCTCAAGGTCATAATCCTGGAGGAACTCAAGCCATCACCTCTGTCTCAAATTCAGATCCTTTTGAGAAAAGATATATCTGAGACTCTTCTGATCAGAGTAGATAGTAAAATGTTCGCCTATCAGGTAGTGTCTCCACGCCTTCAATGTGAAGACTACCACTACCAACTCAAGATCAAGGGTTTCATAGTTCTTCTCATGTGTCCTTAACTGACGTGAGCCATAGGAAATAATTGCTTGACTCTGCATCAGGACACAACCAGGCCCGGTTCTTGATGCGTCGCAGAACACTACATACTCAACACCCTCGTCCGGTAATCTCATGATCAGGGGCACTCATCAATCTCTGTCTCAACTACTAGAAAGCCTGTTGGCATTTCTCGGTCCACACGAAAGGCTGTCCCTTTTGGGTCAAAGATGTCATGGGTGTTGCTATCCTGGAGAAATCATGTATGAATCTCCGATATTAGCCCGCCAACCCAAGGAAACTCCGCACCTCCGTCACGCTCCAGGGTGGGTCCCATGGTAGCACTGCCTCCACCTTCACTAGGTACACTGCTACACCATCCGCTGAGATAACGTTCCCTAGAAAGTGGACCTCCTGTAACCATAACGGACACATCGAGAGTTTCCCATACAAATGCGTCCTTGGGAGTGTGTCCAGAACCATCCTTAGGTGTCTCGCGTGCTCCTCCTCTAACACAGAGTACACAAGGATATCATCGATGAAGACCACCACTAACCGGTCAAGATAAGGCTGAAAGAGCTGGTTCATGAGTCCCATGAACACTGCCGGGGCGTTCTTCTTGATGAAGGGCATCACCAAGTACTGATAGTGACCATAAAAACATCTGAAAGTTGTCTTCGGATTATCCTTCTCCCGTACTCGAAACTGGTGATAGCCTGATCGTAGATCAACCTTCGATAACCATCGTGCCCCTCTCAACTGGTCTAAGAGGTCATCAATCCTCGGTAGTGGATACCAATTCTTCACGGTCACCTAATTTAAACGCTGGTAATCAACACATAGCCTCAAGCTCCTGTCCGCCTTCTTGGCAAACAACACTGGGGCCACCCAGGGTGAAACACTGGGTCTCACAAAGCCCTTCTTCTACAAGTCGTCCAACTGCATCCTCAGCTCACAAAGCTCTGCAGGAGCCATCCGATAATCCAATACTGATATCGGGGTCATACCGGGTTGCAACTCAATGTAGAAATCTATCTCCTGATGGGGGGTAGCCCAGGGAAATCCTCCAAAAAGACTTCCTCATACTCAACCACCAATACTAGAAACTGGAAAATCGTAACATCTGCCGCACCAAGGGCCAGGCTAGCCAACTGATGTGAAATTGGTTGTGCCCTCCTATGCACGAGTCCATCCTGTTCTTCCTGGGTCTCTCTTTCACCGACAAAAGAGAACCTCATCCCATCACTGCGGACACACTGCACCCTTCGCCTAAAACAATAAATCTGGGAATGAACTGTGGATATCCAATCCATACCAATAATGAAATCATAAGGCCTCGACGCTACCACCAAGAGGTTCCAACTAAATCTCTCACCTCCAAGGGTTAGGTCACACTGCCTGTAAAGGTGTGTGATCTATAAATCCTCTACAGTCGGTGTTTCTAAGCATAAGGGTCGATTCCACGGCTCAACTGGAATCTCAACATCTCAAACAAGATAAGCAGCTAGAAAGGATTGACAAGAACCTGTTTATATCAATACAGAAGAAAAAGAAGAAAAGACACAGATAATAACTCTAATCATTTCGGGAGTACCTGGGTCATAAGCCTCTGCCTCCTATAGCTGCCCCTTACTCTGTCCACCATCTCCCTGAGCCAAGGGTGAACCTCTTGGGGGTGGTTGTGGTAAAGGGTCGAAACGCCGACCACCTCCAGCTGCTCTCCCAGCTCCTCTGCCATGTCCCCCACCTCGTGGATCTACCTGCTCCACACATTGCCTATGCCTTGGTGGTCAATCCACTGCTCCCGTTTCAGTAGTACGGCGGGTCGGACAATCTAGAGCGAGGTGTCCCCTGCCATCACATGACTAACATCGCCTCTCTTGAGGTTGGATGGATGCACCCTGTGAACCCTGTACAGCAGATCCCCTGTACTGGGATCTCCTCTGGAAACGTCTCCCACACTTGGGTCCCTGACGTCAGCTCCCTACTGCTGAGGTGTCTGCTCCAGCTCACCCACTACTGACAACTGCCGACTGTCCCTGCTCCTCTAGGAAGCTCCCGACCACCAAATCCCACTCGATCACCCCAGCATAAAAAGGAATTCTCATAGGGATGATGCTAGCTTGAATATCTCTGCGCATGCCCCACTCAAAAGTCCGAGCTCTGATGTACTGATCTCTGACCATATCCATCGAGTACCGTGAGAGGTTTGTAAACCTCGATGAATAGTCAGCCATTGTCATCGTCCCCTGCTGGAGCTGAAGAAGCTTTTGTATACATAGTGCTCTCAGGGTAACTGGTGAAAACTCCTCTCTGAATAGATTCTCAAACTCTGACCATGAAAGAGTCACCTCATCGTGAGTCTGGATGACCAAACTCCACCATCGCCCTACCGAGCCCTGTAAAAGGCTCGCTGCTAGGATCACCATCTGGTCTTCTTTTGTCCTGACCAAACGGAAGACTCTGGCCACCGGCTCAAGCCAGTCCTCTGTTGCCTGAGGGTTAGGATCAAGTCGAAACCTGAGGGGTCTCTATCTCTGAAACTCATGGAGTACGCTCAGCCTGCGCTCCACCTCCACTGGTACAACATGTGCCAAACACTACTCCACAGGATGTGGAATAACTGGCATGCCACCTGGAGGTAGAATTGGTGGATCTGGTCCCTATGTCAAAGCTTCATCACTGAGGGGTCATCCTCATGATCGAGATGCTGGATCCAAGCGGGTGCGCGTCACGGAGGCATCCTGTTTAAGAAACAAGATGTACCATAGTTAGTGAGTATATCTGGAGAGATGACTCAAGAAGGAAATGGAAACCACAACCCATTCCTATATGATGCATGTACCATTATTTTTCTCCCATGTAACTAGTGTTTTCATGTTCCAAGTCTAAAAGAAGTTATAAGAGTCATGGTGTATGGATACGTTGGCCTCCACACCAACACTGGGGTCCCTGGCCTAAGAGCCGAACTCGAAAAACATAACACTGTTTCCCCAAACCAACACACAGACTCTCGGTCCTAAGGTAGAACCGACCACCTATCATACCACTCTGTCACGACCCGTCCCATTGGGGCCCGAGCTGCAACTCCCCAAGCCCACCTCCAATAGGCCAAGAGCTGGTGACTAGCACCAGGTAGGCATGATACTAACATGGGTGGAATTGACTATAACCTGTACACACACACAAACATCTCCAAGCCCACAAAGATGAAAAGTAAAAACTACTAAAAGGAAAAGATGCATGCATAAACAAAAACCCAACCAACAGAGTACAAAAAGTAGGTAATGTATAGTAAATTAAAACCCTGGGCCAAAAGTACAAGCCCACCAAAAGAAAGTCTGTATGAAGTCCAACCTGTATAGAAGGGTACTTGGACTATGACCCATCGCCATAGGAACGCACCTCGGCCTGTCTGATATCACTGACCACTGTCTGGTCCTGGTCCGCCTAGAATCCTGTCAAAGGCTCGCTCATCTGCACAAGACATGACATGTGTGGGAGAAGCCTGTGCAGGGGTGAGTATAACAATACCCAGTACGCCACCCCAAAAACCACAAAGGAAATACAACAAAGGAAAATACCATAAAGAAGGGTACTGTCAGCTGTACACAGTATATGTCTACGGAACATATATCAAGAATATCCAGATATAATCATACACAAACGACCTTCACGATACTGCCACTAGGATCCAGCTCGAAGATTCCACTAAGCATACCATCGGGAGAACATACTCCTAGGTTTGAAAAGAGAGACACGAAGTACTAATTCCGGGAGAACACACTCCACATGTACCTTGGGAGCAAGATGCTCAGATGAGGATCACAACCAAGTCATGGGGTGATTCTGACAACTCAGTCTGAGTTAATCCGCTAAGAAGAGGATCGACGCCCGGGTAAAGTTGGTCAAATCGATACTAATAACTCTACCTAGGGTTCTAGAAATGAATAGAGGATCCGGCTCTAAGTCTCACAGAGGGATTTCCAACAACTCTATTTAGGGCGTTCTGCTGAAGGGATCATACTCCTGTATAAGGGAATTGATACCAGAACCTTCAGGGGATTACCAAGGGTACGAACCCTAAGAACTAGTCCAAGTCATAGCAGGAAAGAGGCTCTATCCATGAAGAAAAATTTACACGGTGTCTAGTATGGTTACACGTCGTGTTCCTTGACCCCAGGTACTTCCCGTGTCATTCATTCATGTCATGAAAAACCAAACTACACAGCATGTAGAAAAGTACACGCCATGTTCCTTGACCCTGGGTGCTCCCCCTGTAACTGGCCCATGTCATTCCGCTTGTCGGATAAAAACAACTACACGATGTGTAGAAGAAAATCACACGCCGTGTTCGAGTTCCTAGGCTCGCTCCATGTATGCTTTCCATGTGCCCGTACACGGTCTCTGCTCGTGTCTGTGTCACCTGCCCGTGTACCAGTACACGGGGTACCTCGTGTATCTGGACGGGTCTGGCCGATGAGGGGTAGACACAGCGTGTCCATGGCCGTGTACCCTACCCATGTCCATGTACTCTCGGAGTACATGCCAGGTCATTCACCGACGAACACAGGCCATGTAGCCCATACTACATGGCGTGTAGTCGGGAATTTTCCAGAATCGTCTTCTTCCTCCGTGCGCCTCGGCTAACCCTCCAGATTTTGATCCAACTGTCCGATCATCACGAAACATTGGATTTGGGGTCACCCCACCCCTATGAAACCGATTATTCCAGTTTCGGCCTTCCAATCAGTGTTGAAAACACATCCCGATCTGTCAGCATGAAAACGCCCGAAGAAAGGGAACTTCTGAACCGCACCGATTCATCTGCCACCGTCGTCATCACACCTCTTCTAGGTCACCTTGACGTTGGATCTTTGATTTCAGACTGTTGCATCATCAAACGAATGTGCATTAAACAATTTCCTCCAAGAACGCGTAGAACGCAACAAAGAGCGCGAGGGGGAAAACAAGAATCAACAAGAGGGGCAAACCTCGATCGTTGTACTTGACGATCCGGGTTTTCCACCATTAGATTGAAAACCAAAACAATCTCTAGAATCAAAGCCTCAAATCCCCGCATGAACCCATCCCACAAGAATGATCGAACCACAGGCTAATCTGTTCATGGATTAGTTCATGTTCATCATGGAAATGAAAAATGGGGGAAAGAGAAATCAAAAACAACATCCTACCTAGATTTCCGCAGAATTCGTTGGCGAATATCTATTCGCCGCGTCGTCATCGCCGCGTCGTCATCGCCGCGTCGGGAGGTTTTCTCTATAGCCTCCAGAGCCGCCCAGGGTTTTCAGGGTTATGGGTTTTAAAACCCTAGACTATGGAGTAAGCCTCTATTTAAAGAGGACAAAATATATTTTGTGCAGCAGATCATAAAAGTTCTCACTGCAGAAACAATATTTAAATAAAAGTTTTTATTATATATTTTATTACTGTTGCGTCCAAATACCAGATTTCACCACCGACCTGCGTCAGCCGATGTTAAGCCTCACCTTAGGTAAAATCGTGGTTCTTAACACAACGGCGCCATGCGATTTTTGATCCGATCACCTATTCGGGAGTTATTCTAATTTTTTAGGAAAACCACACGCGCGCGTAATTTAATCATTACATTAAATTCAAAAATTTGTCCCGGGCTCACTGGGCCTCCGAATTGCATGCCGTCTTAGATCCTGGTGTGGAAATAATTCCCATATAATATTAAAATAATAAATAGAAAAAATCCAGGACATTACAGTATCCATTCCTTATATACTAGATTTTAAGAAGGATATATTATATGAAGCTCATAGTTATTCATTATATATTCATCATGGACGTACGATGATGTATAGGGACTTGATAGAATACTTATGGAGGGATGGAATGAAGAGGGGTATCAATATGCTTATATCTTTATGTATGGTTTTTGGGTAAGTTAATATTGAAAGAAAAAAGTCTAAAGGGTTGTTTCATCCATTACCCTTACTATAATGGAAATGGGAGAACATCATTATGGATTTTTCCATTGGACACCCCAAAACCTCTAATGGGATTACATCTATATTGGTGGTAGTCCATCCTTTTACTAAGTCATCACACTTCCTTGCTATTAGAGACGAATTGTATTTGAATGTTTTTCCATGATATACATTAAGGAAGTAGTAAGGTTCCATGGATTACCAAATTATTTTATATCATTTCGAGATCTGAGTTTTACCTCAATGTTCTAGATAAGTCTTCGGTAAGCACATGATAATGAAAAAACATTCTTTTTATTATAAGATTGGCATGTGGCCAAAAAATATAACCCAACCAATAATTCAAGGATTGTGAAAATGTTGTAAAACAAGGTCATACCCTTGAATGAAAGAAATAAAATTCAATGCAAGGGAGCTTATGCTATCATAAACGACGAGCACCTCTCCTGCCTGCCAACCTATAAGAGCGCATCAGCCTCATAGTCAGCCTCCCTCCAACAATGATTAATAATTCACCCAAAATCTATTGAAACCACACAATTGAGAATCACATACACCAGGTCCTAGGGAAGTTCGTAACTAACTTTCACTGATCTGACCATGACATCCAAGTCCAAATCCACCTGAAAACCCGCCCTCAGAGAAATAGTGATTCATGTGATAAGTGCTTGCACCTCGGCACCCAATGAACTTCCAAATCCAAAGTCTGAACTAAAGGAAACCAACACTGATCAACATGAATCTTGAAGCACCCCATCACCTCTCATAATTACATTTATCAAAGAAATGTCCACATTCAGTTTGACACCACTCACCGGTGGGTGCCATCTGATCCATCAGCCTTTCTTGCGGCCATTCTTATTTTTTAAATTTGGCCAGGACTGGCACAAGAGATACTATACCCCTTTCAACAGAGGGCCCAAATCTAAGGGAAGAGCATTCAATCGGACGTAGAGTGAAAAAGTAGGTGTAGAGACCCGTATCTTGACGTACATTGACATTACATTACATTTGCGGAATACTTAGTACATAACAAAAAAATACACACACAAGGATCGTAATAGTTTAGTGTCTTTGGAAACTCGGAATAAAATCTTCTAATCCTGGTGAAAGATCTTCAACATCTCTCATAAAGATCTTCCTTTTTTTATACATAAAACCTTTCTTTATATCCTTGGGAAAAGAAAACATAAAAGGGTGAGCTCAAATGATCAGTAAGGGTAAACAAAAGAAATATCAATCACATCATATTCATAAGAACATAACATATTGGAAATCTTAACTTGCAAAAGAGAGCATAATTTCATAACATGGGATAATCATAGTAGTGAAATGAAATCCCAATAATCATAACATAAATCATGGAACTTTGTGTCATACACACATAATCAGAGAGAATCATTTCTTATTAGTCATGACTCATTGCCAAGACTATCTTAGTGGACAAAGTCCCTTTCTGAATCGAGTCACCCTCGTTTCAGTCCTGTTTCACCGAACTAGTATAACCAACCATTCCAGCCATGTCTATCTCATGAGAAATGAAATCTTTACCCAATGCATTGGAGGGAGATATAGGTCCGACCCATATCATAATGATAGCATTCTTATGTGTGCCACAAAATCATAAATCATACATCATTTCATAACCCATGTAATAAAAATGGGAATCTTAAACATCATGACATCATAAAACAATTCATATAAGGTAAAGGAATTCATAAAAATAATTCCATCACAACATAATCAAATCAATTTAATAATAGGGATAAAAACATAACCCTTTATTATCTTTGATGGAAATATAAATTTGATAAAACACTTGAACTCCATTCTTGAAAAAAATATCCTTTCTTCTTCAAAAACATTTTTCCTTTCTTAACATGTCATAAAACTTTAAACTAAAAGAAGTTGATTAAAAATAAACTTGAAAACTTGTAAAGGAAGCTTCTTGGAAATAATGTTTTAAAAATCCATTCATGCCGTATAAGTTAAAAAAACATTTTCTCGTACTTTTGTTGGAAAAGTCAAAAAGTACCTCGTACGAAAAAACGACAAAAGATTCCTTTCATATCTTTTACAAAAAAACTCACCGAAGGGTAAAATTGGATATAAAGTATTGTAGAAGGATATAAATATTACATATTGAAGAAACATGGATGTGGATGATAAAATACACCCCAGTAAATTCCAAAGTATAAACAATCTCGGATAAAAATGAGATTGTGATATTTCCCTTACCTTAGATCCGATTTGCTTCGTAAGTGTCCGAACCTCCTGTATAATGATTTAAATAATGTCATTTACTTATTACAGAATCATATTCATTGTTATGATATCATATATGGTTCACTTATGACTTTATATTACCTGTTCTTTTGTAAATTCCATGTTAAAGAGCGTTTTGGGTAAAATTGTTTCATTTGTCGTCCGTGTTTTGACTTTTAATTATTCATATGATTACTTAGATCATGATTACTTAATTCCAGAACATAAAACATGATTTATATATATATATTCAGGATATAAATATATATAATAAATCATTAAATGGAAAGAAATACACCGTTCATGGAGACGGTAGTCCGTACGTACGCATGAACGCTGTTTTCGTTTCCTTATTGGATTGAATGGAATTAAGTAGATGACATACATATAAATATATAAATAAATCCAGTATCATTATTATGTAATATATTTCATTAGTACATATTATATATAATTTATAATCATTCATGAATGGTTAATCATTGAGAATGAATCTCATCGCGTCGTGGAGACGGTAGTTCGTACGTACGCACGATCGATGATATCGTTCCCATGGTCGTGGAATTGTGTTGAAGTGTATGTATACTATTTCAGTATCAATATCACTCTATAATGATCATATATAGTTACTCATTACACCATTATACTCATCCTTGTAAGGTGATAGTGGAAAATAGATTACACCACGGCGTGGAGACGGTATTCCGTACGTACGCACGCGCGGTGATTTCGTTTTTCCGTAGAATGGATAGATTGTGAATTAGGGTTGTTTCATATTTATAATAACATATCAGTATGTAATTAATACTGATGTTATTACTTTATCATGAAACAAATAAAGAAGAATAAGTTGAAGAAGAATGAAATTGAAAAAGATCGGTAATGGATATTACCTCTTTTTGACGCCCCTTTTCTTAACCTCCACTTAAAGAACTAAGGATGGTCTTTGAAGAAGACCAAGACCTCTAGGATGATACTAGGGAAGTGGAGAAGAGATTTTGTCAGGGGTTGGCCGAGCTTGAGTGCTCAAATTGGTGTGAGGAGGAGGGGGAGGAGGTTCCCTTTTATAAGGGAGGAGAGGGGCACCTTAGGAATATCTCAAAATATTATTTTATATTAAAGTCAAAATCCGTTTATAATGGTTCCTAAGGTTCTTATTTTGAAGCTAAAGTGGGGATGGGTCCAAATCCTATCAACCAATAGGATTTAGACAAGTTTAGGTTATTATTTTAACCTTATCAATTAGATTTAACTCTAAGTTAAATAATTTAACTTTTACCGTGTCTTTTTGTTTTCTAACACTATATGGTTAATACACTTACTATAACATGCCAAACAAACCCCAAGTTGTTTATTATGAATATATATATCCTTATCTAAGTCATTGTTTCACACGGAATCCGGGGATGACCTCCTGGACGGGAGATTCAAACGTTCCGATCGGTTTCTAACGGGTTTGTTCGTAGAACCGGAAACATCCAATGATTCCACATCTGTTTGGACCTACATTCCAAAGGAAGGCGCTCATTAGCTTGTGGACTAATGAGACTTAGGAATTTGCATTGGTCGAGAGGATGGGAGGTCGGACTCATCACACCTTTTTGAGGGGAATTATTGTCTACTCCGGGACTCTCTTTATAGATTTAAGTTATGTTCGTGAATCCTTACTACATTACCAAGTATAAAATGTGCTTTCCTTTAGTTTTAACAATCAATGATTAAATATACAAGAAATTTAGAGAATCTTTTATATGTATCCGAGGTTATTCATCAATAGAGAATCATCTATATCTGTTTAGAGATTCTTGGTCAATGGTATCCTTCAAAACATTTATATAAAAGTCTCTTGGTCATTACGATGACCAGGATGGTTTTAAAGCCACTCAGTGGGGCACTTGAAGTTTATCGTCATTCAGAAGGACAAAGATTATTTCAAATTTGGGATCGAACCCATAAATGGGCTACCTATGTATCCTTTCTTTTGGAAAAGGAATCAGAACCCACGTAGTTCGAGGAATGGGGTATGATGTTTATGATTGATGGCTCAATGATGAATGTCATAATTACTTTTACACTCTAAGCTCACGTGAGTCATGCTCGGTGTGAGAAACAAGAGGTATTGGTAAAATTTAGACAATTGTGCCATAAAAGATGCAATCATAAGAATTTTTTTGGGGCTTATGTATAGATGACTGCCCAGATAGATGAAGGTTTAGGATTTACTTTTAGGGAGAAAATCCATGAACAGGGTCCATAAAGTTATATGTGCTTCATGGAGATTTGAATACTCTAATCTTGGGGCTTACTCCTAAGGAGAATGCCCAAGTTAGGAGGGGACTTATGATTGGGTTTTACTCCTAAAAAGGAAACCCAAATCAAAGGTAAATTATGACTGGTTAAGAGAAGTTTAAGGAGACTTGGGGCTTATTCCTGAAAAGGAGACCCAAGGTTATGACTGAGTCTTATTCCTGAAAAGGATACCCAGGTTAGGGATTAAGGTTTGGGGCTTACTCCTGAGGAGGATGCCCATATTTGAGGTTGGGGCTTATTCTTAAGAAATATGCCCAAGATTAGAGGACTTGATTGGGGCTTACTCTTGAGGAAGATGCCCAGATTAATGGTTTTATAACTGGGGATTATTCCTGAAAAGGAGACCCAAGATAGGATTTTCTCATTTTAAAGGATGAGGTTGAATGAATGAACTCTCCGTATTTTAGTGACATAAGGATATTTAAATCACTATACTTTGAGAGAGATTCCACAGAATTCCTTTCAAACAAGAAAGTCAAATCAAGAAATCATGCCATAAATGGATTTGAAGAATGTCTTGAAGACTGAATCTTGAAAAGGAAAGGTGAAATGGCTTAAGAGGGGTAAAATGGGCAAGATGGGCACCCAAAAAGATAGGGGCGCGCAAGTCTTGAAAGGCGCGCAAGTCCTGCGGCGGCGCTCAAGTATTGGTCGCGCAAGTATACTTGCGCGACACATGGTGTACTTGCGCGATTTTCAATCAGAATTCAAATACTTGAGCGACTTTTGATAAAACCCTTTAGAATCCCCTTTAGGTTCTTCCAGAAAAGGGAAGCGCAAGTTATATTGAAGGAATTAAGTCGGCGCGCAAGTGTTTGATAAGTTTCAACACTTAGGCCTTCCTTCTTCTCTTTAGATCTTCCGTTCTAGGTAAGAAATTACCTTAGAAGTGTTCCGGAAGCTTTGAGAAGAGACTTGGGCGTCGGGAGCTTCAATCCGAGTTTCTGAAAAAAAGATCCTCTCGAATGGGGGGCCCACATGGTCTATTTATAGGCAAAAGAAGACCCAGGGCGGTTACCGGGCGGTTACCAATTTGGTCGCGCAAGTCACCTGCGCGACCAAGGTAGCCGCGCAAGTATACTTGCGCGGCAGTGGTATAACTTTCGCGGTGGATTTGATGTTGATCCTTTGTTCATGCCTTTGTCGATTTTTGATGTTTTCTTCAAAGGATGAATCACTTTCAGCTGAGATATTCCCTTTTCCGATCTTTAGATTCTGTGATGAAAGGAGTGTCAACAAAAGTCCCCCCTCAGAGTTGGATCCGGGGAGAAATGAGGATTTGACTCTGAGGAAATCGAATCCCTCCAAAGGAAAAGGGAGCGCGCGCAAATCTGCGTCGCGCAGGCCTTAAGCGCTCTGGGTGTGGCGCACAGGTAGGCTTCCTGGCCTATAAATATATGGCCTCACCTCCATTACATGCATCTGGATTTCCGGATTTCTCGAGCTCTCGCCGCGCAAGTCTTCCTCACCGCGCAAGTCTCTTGATTTCACTGTTTCCTCGCTGCCGCGCTACTCTCAAGGTAATAGGGCTCGCGCGGTAATACTTGCGCGACAAAAACTTGCGCGGCACATGTATCACTTGCGCGACATCTCCATACTTGCGCGCCTTAATGCCTTAGCCATTTTTTTTAAATTCTTTCACAAATTTTATGAAAAAAAATAAACCCATTTAAGAGTTTAATTTATTCAATTCCTGTGCAGATTCAATGGCTCTTAGACCTGGATTAATTGATGAACTGGCTAGCAAGCAGATAGATGATATGATGGATATCATTGGCCCTGATTACTATACTGTCAAAGATAGTACTCTTCCAGATTTGGCTAAGTATCTGAGGAAATATCATCGCGACTTTCCTCACTGCACTTATCTACATTTGTATGGTCATGGTCATCTGCATGAAGTCCTTATTCCAGAAGTAAAGAATTATCTTCCATTTTCGTGGTTTCAGAATTATACCAATTTTGCTTCAGCAAATATCTCAGGCGGAGGAGTATTTCAAACTGCTGGAACAGTGGAGAAGGCTTATGTGATGCATCATAGCCCTTGCACACCAGATCTGAAAAAACATACACCTGATCTTCAACCACATTGTCATCCTTCAATCTTCCGAAATGCTCAGAAGGATCAATCCGAAGGATGGAAGAAAAGTTGGGATTTCCGTCCTGGGGGAGGTGTGAAGCCAACTTGGATGTGAGTATACTGGGTGCGACAGACTTACACAGAGTTTATTGAGGATCTGAAGAGAGCTGTAATATATGAGGCTGTTTGGGTTGGGCAGACATATATTTACAGACATGATAACTTCGTGCCCGAGATACTCAGCCACTGGAGCCCGGCGATTAATTCTTTCCATTTGACTCATGGAGAAGTAGGTATCAGTTTGTGGGATGTCCACAAGATTTCAGGAGCTCCAATCTTGGGCGATATGTATGATGAATTCATTCCTCCCAAGGTGACTTGGAATGATCCAGAGAAGACTCCTGCTTTGGCTCGAGAATTATTTAAAATCTTTCACAGGCTCAAGAGTTCAGAGACCTCATTAACTCATTTTAGAAAAGATATTCATCTGGAAGAATGGATGAATGTGTTTCTTACTGAGAAGAAAGGGATGGAGCCAAAAGAAAAAGGATACAAGAAAAAGAAATCCAAGGATACCCGGACCAGACGTCCTACCACTTGTCCAAAACCTGAGAAGAGAGGAGCTCCTGGCACATTCTGGCCAACTCTAGAAGCAGGAGAGTTTGAAAAATGGGGATATGAAGTGAATCAAAGAATTCCAAAGAAAACTCGTCTGGCGAGTTTCTTGGCAATGTGGCTCAGTGTTTATCTCTTGCCGGTCAGGGATTCGAAGGGAGGCGTTAGGCCAGGGACCTTCGTCATTGCGGCCAAGTTGGCTGAGGGAAAAATGGTTGGGTTAGCTACCCCCATTTTAGCAAAGATTCACAGGAGTTTACTTCATGTCATCCAGGGTAAATCTCCTTTAAGAATAGTGGGACCATTCCAGGTTTTGTGGGGATGGATCACCACTCACTTCAGGACTTACAATGTACAGAATGGATTACAAATTCCTGGAAGCTCTTTCAGACCGCCAGTGCAAGCATTCTCTGGAATTTCTCCATTAGATGTTAATGGTTATGACATGAATGTAAGACTAAGCATGTATAAGGAATTCGACTTCTTTCCTTATGGAATTCCGCCATCTGGGCGGTTTGTTGATGATGGGAAAGCCCATTTGGATTTGAGGGCATACATGCTAGCTTGCAGGGATGGCGTGTTAGTAGCTAGGATTGATGGAGAAATCATAGGCGAGGCCTATGCTCCATATAGATTTGCACGCCAATTAAAATGTTTGCAACAGATTGTTGTATCCCCTCCAGTACATGTCAGGTTAGAGCAACATCCGATGGTTGCTCGACAACTATGGTTGCTGACATCAAGAGAGAAGACTGGGGCAGTATTTGATCTACCAGTTGAAAAAGCGGCACATTATCTGACTACATTTTATGCCGAACACTGGATAGCATCATACCCTAAAGGGATATTGAATCACCCCGTATATCAAGTGGGAAAGAGGAAGAGGAATGTAGAGAAAGAAACTCTTCCTCATGAAGGTGACGCTTCTCCACCTGAAATAGGTTCAACAGACTCCTCTTCTAGAACTGATTCATCGGATTATCACGATGGGGATGATGAGGCACAACCGGCAGCAAAGCGGTTTCGTGCCCGATATAATCCTCCGGCCAGAGTTAAAAGACCCACTCCATCAGCTCCTGGTGAGTTATTTGATTGTAATAACTTCAATCACTGCTACTTTATAAAGTAATAAGTCTTACTTTCTTATTCTCTATCTGTAGTTGCAGGAGTCGGGAAGAAATTAAAATCAAAAATTGTATGACCTTCCTCACAGCCTTTATATCTAAGACCAGAGGTTGTTCAGCTATGGCAGAGCTTATACTGTGATACTGAGACCGCGTGGCTAGATTTGTGTGAGGGCCTACAACTTCCTGGAATAGGATATCTTCTAGCTTCTAAAGACCTTCAATACAGAGATAACCCCAATGAAGTGCGAGCTTACATCAGAGAGCTGGAAATTCTCATATATGACACTGATAATTCGGTTCCTATCACCAGGCGGGTGAAGGAAATGATTGATCGTGGCACCACTGAGGGGGCTGGTGGTTCTGTAGATGAGGAATGGCAAGAGTACGTGGGTCCTGAAGATATAAGTTTTTTTTCCTTATTTTCTTTGCAACTTGATTTTAGTTGAAGCTTTTTTACTTAAGGAAGTTATTTTCTTCATCTTGCAGCTTGCAAAGAAAGGAACCGGGGTTCCTTCGCCACAATATAGCCCTAGTGGTACTGTTATCGGGGCTGCTGCTGATTCTCCTCGCGAACCAGGCGAGATATCTCCAGGCCAGCAGGCCATGAATGAGGCACTGGACATAGCCTTTCATTCGCCAATCCAAGTGCCAACAAGGGAGACTACTGATACTCCGAAAAAACAAAAGAAGCCAAGGCAAAAAAGGAGGAAATCCATAGCTAAATGTTTCATTAGTATTGGTAAGTCCTTTGAACAATCATGAGTTTATACCCATAATCATATGGTTACTCATATTTCTGAGGATTGCAGGGGCTTCTTCAATTTCCCCCTTGAGGGAAGGGACTGATCCTTCTTCAAAGGTCGTGGAAGGTGCTGTAGAACAATCACAGACCTAGGCTGACTTGGTTGCTCCTGGAGAAGAGCTACCATCCATTCCCAGTATCCCTCTTATTACTGAAGATGCTGTCCAGGGTCAGGGGTTGCAGGACATAAGTCGGCAAGAAGACGTAGCAAATGTTCCCACTGGTGAGACTAACCAAGATTCTGATGTATCATTGGATGAAATGATGAATCAAGGAATGAATTTTGAAGAATTTTATGATCATGCTAAGTTGTCATGTGATTTAGAAGACCTTGGGCGTGAGTGCTACCCTTCACCCAAATTTTTTAAAAAAAATATACTTCTAACCATGATGGAAAATAATATGCAGTTTCTTCCGTAGAAGCCGCTGAACTGCCAATGCCCGAAGAGGGTGTGGACACTGATGTCAACCCTATCATTGCAGAAACATTAGCTCAAGTAGAGCTAAATCCAATAAACTCTCCTGAGACCCATCTTGAAAATCCTGTTGAAACTGGGAAAGATAGGGAGAAGTCTTGTCAGGTTTCTGAACCACCATTGGGTAATGGATAACAATATTTGTGATTGTATTTTATTCGCAAGACAATCCATTCTTTTGTTATCCTTTGAAGCTGACTAAACCATTCAATTAATCATGCAGGACCACCAACTGAAATGACTAGATCCGAAGATGAGGCCTCAGCCTCTGCCCCAACGGGAATTGAAAGTGAAGAAGCACAAGTCAGGGGGGAAAGAGCAGGACAAGGCACCTCCCTAAGCGCACTAATTCCAGATTACATACCCCCTTCTGACGATGATATTGAATCAGATCCAGATATGATTAAAGCATTCGGCTTTTCACGACGTAAGGCATGGAATAACATATGGAACATCATATCGGGGGTGCCTTTAGAAGAGTTACCATCAAAAATTTCTCGATTGTCATCCCAATTTGTTATAATGGGACTTGGTGGTTTGGGTATGAAAAGATCCATGCTGCGGTGAAACAGATCATTTTCAGGAGGGAGCAAGTGCAGACAAGTCGCGAAGATTTGACCAGAGTGAAATTGTCAGTCAACATAGGCGAATTTGAGGCTGCGATATCCCAGGCTGAAGCTGATTATGCTGTCAAGATGAAGGATCTGAAGCAAAAAATCAAAGAAAAGGTCGTCCAACAGGTGCAACTCCAGCAACAGTTAGATGTTGTTACTGGGGAACTTGATCAGCTTAATAAATCATTGGATGAAACTCATATGAATGGCATGAAAGCCATCGCAGATGCTAAGAAGGCACTTCAGCAAGCTGAAAAGAGTGAAGCTTGTCAAGTGCACGAGCTTCAAGTAACTGCTGATAAGGCTCAGGATGCTATACATCAAATGAAGACTTATGTTGACAATCTTCTGTAATTTCTTGAAAGAGAGAAGAGACTCCAGTCTGTGGATGTCCTTCTAACTCTTGTGTATCAATTAAAAAAACACTTCTGTCTTCAATCATTTGTACCTGCATTCTTCCATTACCTGCTTCAAATTTACTTAAGCCAATGGGCTTAGTAATCATAGTTTGATTTTTACTAGGATTATTACAAATAACCCTACAAACTTTGAATCTTTTAACTGCTCAATATTACTTAAATCATACAAAAAAATGTATATTTAGTGAGCTGGAACTTGACTTTTATTCAGAGTTCCTTTGTCTTTTGTGTGGGAAGTTTAAAGTCATGCACGCCGGACATAAAGAGGCTAATGTTTAAGGTCGAAATAGCTTTGACCGAAATGGATTAAAATGGATTCAATTCCTTGACAATTTATCTGAAAACATATTACCATACTCAAGTATGAGGGAAAAAATGTAAACTATGGCTTAAGAATATTTGAATATGAGGAATGATATGAAAAAAGAGCTAAAAGTCATTAGAAAAAGTAGTTTCCAAGAATGAAGTTACTATTATTTAACAAAACCCGTTAGGGGGTTGAAATATGTAGGGCCACCTATGGGCATTGGCTGCATAGTCAAATAAAATAGCATCTTTTGGCTGACAAGTCTGTTATGTGGACTGTTTATGCAAGGCCACCTATGGGCACGTGCTGCATAGTCAGGCAAAAGAACTCCCAGAAATTTACTTTCCTAGTGCTAAAAGCCAGTGAAAGTTTATGGAGATTCAAATTTTCTAAAGCATAGAGTTTGTTGTATGGAAAGAGGTACTTGAATATGGAGAAGATATTTCCAAACAAGAATATCGAAGAACTGGATGAATATCACTCCTACGAAGGTCTGACCCAAACGTAGGGAAGAAGAATAAACCATAGACTTGAATACTTTCAGATCATGAAAAAGGATATGGGACAAATATGTTAAGGATGGCTATTTTTGCGGATCCCTACATACTGTTGTTTTAAGACAAATAAGGACAAAAGAGGCATTCTTCCCAAGAATGAAGTTACCATTATTTAACAAACCCGTTAGGGGGTTGAAACATGCAGGGCCACCTATGGGCATTGGCTTCATGGTCAAATAAATAGCATCTTTTAGCTGACAAGTCTGTTATGTGGACTGTTTATGCAAGGCCACCTATGGGCACGTGCTGCATAGTCAGGTAAAATAATTCTCAGAAGTTTGACATTTTTGTGACTAGAAGTCATGAAAAGGGTTATGAAGATCTGAAAATATTTAAGGTTAGGATTATAACACATAAATATGGGTATTGTTCAATGTATATAGAGATACATAGGTCAATGAAAACCATAATCATGTTGTGGTTGGGTCCTGAATTGAGATTTTGGACTTCACTACGTATCTCATAAGAATGAGAATCAAGCCATACGTAGTTCTTGAAATGCAGTTTTACGTCGTGCAGGAAGAAATTATGAGCGATCTTAGTTTAGGGTCATAGAATTCGGACCATAATAATGAATACAAAGTGTGTGTGTATTCATGCGGACTTTTCAGCCAAGGGACTGAAAGTGAAATTTGGGGTTAGGCCCAAAATACTTGGGACTGGATTCGAGGGACACTCGAATGTTCCTACGTATCCCATAAGGATGGGAATCAAGTCCACGTAGTTCTAAAACTACCCTTTGTACAAATTTGGTTCGTACATGTGAAGGGTGTGGGGGACTTTAGTGCAATGATGGTTTAACCTAAAAAAGTTTAGGCATTACCATGTATGCATGTAGTCCTTTGAAATGAAACATGATTGAAAAAATCAATGTCAATAATGGTTCCTTCTTAAATGAGGAAATCAAAGAATATTGTAGTTTATTGTCATACCGGAAAAAAGTGTTGTATAGTTTAACGTCATATAACAAGGACGAAAGTGAATCAATGTAAAGATATTGATTCCAGGGGCGGTTTAACAAATCAACATCATATGAGGTTGTGGTGAACCGATGTGAAGAGATTGTTTTTGGGCTTGAACCCTGGGAGGTTGCCTACATACCCAGCCTGGAGGGTAAGGATCAAAGTCCGTGTAGTTCAATTAAAGAATGAATTAATGATCAAGTTGTTCTTGGGAAAACGATCTAATTAAAATGTTGTTGGGACTTACACATGGTTAGGGGCCCAAAGAGAGTGTTATGGTTGAGGTTTGCTTTAAGCTCACGTAAGTCATACTTGGTGTGAGAAACAAGAGGTAATAACAACCTTAACGATGCACAGTTTAATGTCATGTAGGACATAAAAAAGGGACTATGCAGTTTAAAGTCTTGCAGTTAGGACTATTGGTGCTGCACAGTTTAGTGTCATGTAGCAGGGAAAAAATACAGTTTAATGTCATGTAGGACCTATCAAGGACTTTCTGTACAGTTTAGCATCATGTAGTTAGGACGATGGGAACAATACAGTTTAACGTCATATTGGACGAAAGTGCGAATAGTTTAAGGTCATATTCATGGACCGTGGATGGTGCGGTTTAATGTCATGATGGACCTTTGATGATTATATAGTTTAACGTCTTTTCGGACGTGAGGGACTTTTATACAGTTTAGCGTCATGTAGTTTAGGATGTCACAGTTTAATGTCTTGCTGGACATAAGGGATTTGCAAATAGTTTATGGTCATATACATGGACCAGGGATGATGCAGTTTAAGGTCATGCTGGACGGTTCATGGAACTTTTTCACAGTTTAATGTCATGTGGGACGAAGTTGCAGTTTAAAGTCATACTGGACCATTACTGTATATTTTAACGTCATATAGCAAGGATGAACTGGTGCTGTACAGTTTAAAGTCATGTAGCTAGGACTAAGGTGAACCAATATGAGGATATCAGTTCTGGGGACTTTTTACAGTTTAACGTCATGCTGGACGTTGGAAGTGCCACACAGTTTAATGTCATGTTGCTAGGACACAATAACAGTTTAATGTCATGTTGGACAAAATATAGTTTAATGTCATCTCAGAAAAAATATAAACCAATGTGATTGTTTTGGATCTGGGAACAATATTTTGTGTTTATACAAAATACTTCTTCAGAAATCTGGCATTAGTTGGAGTCGTGATGTGTTCTCCATCCATTGAGATCAAAGAATACGCTCCATTGGAGTAGACCTTATGTATTGAATAAGGTCCTACCCATTTTGGTTCAAGCTTGGGAGGCCTCTTTCCTGGTATCATTGGTGCTCTGAGAACCAATACCAATTCTCCCTGAATGAATGAACGAAGATGAACTTTTTTCTTAAAAGCTCGTGCTATCCGATTCTGATAGATTTCCAAGTGGTAAAAAGTGCACAATCTTTTCTCATCTAACTGTTCCAATTCATTCAACCGCTTTTCGGATTGCTCATCTGTTGATAACTGATCACAAATGGCTATTCTGAGTGAGGGAAATTGAACTTCAATTGGCAAGACTGCTTCTGTTCCATATACCAATGAACATGGAGTAGACCGCGTTGCATTGCGAGTGGTAGTCCGATAATCCCATAAAGCATGATAGAGTTTATCAGGCCATGACCTCTTATATTTATCCACCATCTTTTGTAGTATATTTGAAAGAGTCTTGTTGAAGGCCTCTATCTGGCCATTAGCCGCTGCATGATATCGAGATGAATGGTTGGACTTAATGTTGTATTCTTGATACATTTTCTTTACCTCAGAAGAACAGAAGTTGGTGCCGTTGTCCGTCAATATGGTATGAGGGACACCAAATCTAGTAATGATGTTAGATTTGATGAAGCTAACAATGCATTTAGAACTGACTTCTTTGAGAGGTACTGCCTCTACCCATTTGGAAAAGAAATCAGTAGCAGTAAGAATTTACTTAAACTGCTTGGCCGTAGCTGAAGGGTAAGGTCCCACCACATCCATTCCCCTTGTGGAAAATTGCCATGAGTATTTAGCTGTATGCATCAACTCTGGAGGATGATGAATGAAGTTGGCATATACTTGGAATGAATGACACTTCTTTGTGAAATTAACACAATCTTGTATCATTGAAGGCCAGAAGTATCCAAGCCTTCGTATTTGATCAGACAATCTATGTCCAGACTGGTGGGCACCACAGACTCCTGCATGCACTTCTTTTATGACAGCCATTGTCTCTTCACCATCAATACATCTGAAGAGAACTCCATCAAAACCACGTTTGTAGAGAATTTTCTCGAGGTGGTTTGGACCATCATAAAGAGTAAAATTGACCACACGTCGCCGAATTTGTTCTTTCTTGGCTCTATCAGGTGGAAGTGTTCCATTTTGAAGGAATTCCTTGATAGGTGACATCTATCCTGTAGTATGACCATACAGTTCAGGAATGGTACTAATTTCATTAATTTCCTATGTTCTGACTTGAACATAAGGTGAAATTGCACGACGGTGGGCAATACCGATGGTTGTCTCATCTCGATTTGGATCTGCTAAAGCTGTGGCTATATTAGCCAGTGCATCATCTTGAGCATTTTGTGGTCTTGGGACATAAGAAAATGTCGGTTCTGAAGGGAATTCCAACATTAACTCTCTGACGTAATCATACAAAGGGATTAATTCTTCTTTTCTGATGGCATAATCCCCATTGACTTGTTTGATTACCTGGTCTGAATCACCTTTCACCTTTAAGTGATTTACTTGTGCTTGAAGCGCTAACTCCAAGCCTGCAATGAGAGCTTGGTATTCAGCTTCATTATTGGTACCAACTTCCCACAACAAAAAGGAATAAGGTAACACTGCCTTATCTGGAGAAATGAGCACAATTCCTAAACCAACATTGTTGAATTTAGGATTTTCCATTTTCTTCCCTGTTGGACTTCTAGAAGCACCATCAAAATACATTTCCCATGTTTGAGGACTCTCTTGAATAGAGAAAACTTCCTCATCAGGGAGTTCGATATCTGAATACGTGTCTTCCACTGAAGGATGTTCAGCCAGGAAATCAGCCAGAGCTTGGCCCTTAATTGCCTTTTGAGACACATACTGGATGTCGAACTGCTGTAGAATAACCGCCCACCTTGCCAGACGTCCTGTAAGCATTGGACAACTAAGGATGAATTTGAGTGGATTATTACGAGATACCAATTGGACCTCGTGATGTTGCAGGTAGTGTCTCAATTTCTGAACTGCAAAGATTAATGCTAGGCAGCACTTTTCAATATTCGAATACCTGGTTTCTGCTTCAAGCATAGTTCTACTGAGATAGTAGAGACTATTTTCATTCCCAGCATCATTATTTTGAGCGAGAAAGGCACCCAATGATCGCTCTAAAGCTGTCACATAGAGGATAAGAGGCCTACCCTCAACAGGTGGCATGAGTACTGGTGGACTCAAGAGGTATTTCTTGAGAACATCAAATGCTTCTTGACATTCTTCAGTCCACTGGTAAGTGACTCCTTTCTTCAATAATTTGGTATAGGGTATACTTTTGCCTGCCAAATTGGCGATGAAACGCCGAATATAGGCTAAGTGTCCTTGAATTCCTCTTAATTCTTTCAAATTATGAGGAGGTGACATACCAAGGATTGATTTGGTCTTCTCAGGATCGACTTCAATACCACGATGGCGTACAACAAAGCCGAGGAATTTTCCTGAGGTTACCCCAAAAGAACATTTTAAGGGGTTCATCTTCAAATTATGTTGTCGAAGCTTGTGGAATACGACTTCCAAATCAGCCAAGTGATCAAAACGTTGTTTGGATTTAACCACTAAATCATCTACATAGCATTCAACAAATTTCCCTAGAAAAGGTTTGAAGATATGATGCATGGTGCGTTGATATGTTGCACCTCCATTCTTTAAACCAAAGGGCATCACCCGGTAACAAAACACACCTTGAGGAGCTCTGAAGGCTGTATATTCCTCATCTTCTGGGGCCATTCGGATCTGATTATATCCAGAATATCCATCCATGAAAGAAAGTACTTCATAGCCAGCCGTCGCATCAATTAAGAGTTCTGTAATCGGATATGGGAAATCATCTTTAGGACAATACCGATTAAGATCTCTAAAATAGATGCAAACCCTAATTTGTCCATTATTCTTCTTTACAGGGACAATATTAGCCAACCACTTGGGATATTGAACTTCTCTGACGAAGTTAGCTTTGATAAGCTTATCCACTTCAGCCTCGATTTTGGAAGCATAGGTTGGGTGTGTTCTTCTCGCGGCTTGCTTGAATCCTCGATGTTCTTTTGGAAAACCCAAATGATGGGTGGCAACATCAGGATCAAGGCCAGGCATCTCTGTATAATTCCAAGAAAAAATATCTTTATTTTGCTTTAGAAAAGAAATATACATCTCTTGTTCTTCAAGGGTCATGGTCGCACTAATTAAAGTGGGGCGTAGATCTTTCTCTGTACCCAGATTTACTTCTCTGAGTTCATACACAGTGGTAGAGATACCCTCTTCAAATGATGGAGGAGCATCTCTAAGATATTCCTCTTCCTCTTCATCATGTGTTATTTCTTCCGTTTCTACTTGCAAAGTAGATGAAAAAACGAAATTCTCATGATCATAAGAGATGTCAAAATTTTCACATTTTGAAGAAGAAGCTTCCATTTCCGACCCTATTGATAAAAATGGGTCTTCTTTGGGAAATAAAGAGGAGATGATGGATTGAGAATCGACATCAATATTCACCTCTGGTGTTGCTATAACTTCTTCTGGCCTGATTAGTGAAGTATAGACTTGTTGGATTTCAGCAGATGAAATGAAAACGTCACCACTTATGCTTTCATCACTGCTTGGTAAGTTACCAATTTCTCCCATGTTGTCTGGCTCGATTTCCGTAATTGACATTATGGATCTTTCCATAAGAGTATTTTGATTTGGGCCTATTTTGTCAATTTGACTGATAGGTAACACATAATCTGTACTCACATGTGAAAATAGATTTATTGGAATTTTTTCTAAACCATATGGAGCCTTAACTTTGGTAATTTCCTTCATTGTAGATTTTTCTCTTCCCTTCATGTGATAAAATTCCGCCTCAATGTATTGAGACTCACATGTCTTGAACGGGGCTTTATCACCATACAATGTTCCAACTTGACCATCGAAACAGTATTTGAGACATTGATGGTATGATGACGGAATAGCAGCATGCTGATGTAGCCAGGGTCTTCCAAGCAAGATATTGAAAGCTGAGTCTTGATCAACAATCATGAAATCCGAATTGGAAACAAGATCTCCAAACTGAGTTCTGAGCATAACTTCTCCCAGTGGTTCTTGTTCATTTTTATCATATCCTTGCAACATCATGGTAGAAGGAGATAAATCAGATTCCGTGAGGCCCAATTGACGAAGTGTGCGAATGGGCATGAGGTTGACTCCCGAACCATTGTCAATAAAATCTCTTCGAACATCTATACCATTGACTTTTCCAGATAAGTACAAAGGTTTTATGTGCCCATGCACAACATCATCTTCATCTTTATCAGTAAAAGATATCATTGCATGGAATTCTGCAGGATTATTCTCTATGTGATAGATTTCAGCTGCAGCAATTTCAGCTTCAAACTCCTGAGGACTTGACAAAGCTTCGATGAGTGCTTCCCGAAGATCTCTTGATAGATTCGAAGCATCCAAAATTGATAATTTGGCTGGTACTTGGGCCAAGTGTTTCAATATATCATACTTTTGATCTAGAGGTCTACGTTTCCCAATAGGAATATGCGGTTTAGCAGGTACCTTGGAAGCAGATGCTTTGGAAGCTGATGCATTTTGTATTGAAGTTGGAAACATCTTTTGTTTTGGAAAATTAGACTGATTAGATCCATTTACTTGCTGAGATAAAGAAGATGGAACCTTTAATCGGTCATCCAAAATAACTATGCCGAATCTGAGTTGGCCATTGGCAGAAGAACTTGCTTGTTCTTTTTGAGCTCACTGAAGGGCTCTACCACGAGTTTCTGCTGCATATACAGCGCTAGCAGGGGTAGAATTATAGTAGTGGCTTCGGAAAGATCCATGACTTCCCCTATATCCTGAACCTCTAGAACTTCCTCGGGTTCCCTTATTTGATACAGGGAATTCAGGCTCATCAAGACTGGAATATGAATCTGTTAATTGAATCATATTAACAGAACCAAAGATTAACTCTTCGTCTGATAAAGACTCTGCCTGGTTAGCCTGTTTAGGCTGTGTTGTTTGGTGGGACGGTGCCCGTGGCTTTGAAGTAGATGGCATGAAATCTGCCAGAGTCAAAGACAATTTAGGCTTTGATGCATACTCATCTTCTCCTGATTCCTCTTTCTTTTTTGAATTGCGCTTCCCTTTTGAGGATTTGACTTTTGATGGAGGCTTTACTGCAACTTTTGTAGGAGACACAATTGGCTTCATCAATTGTGTTCGCAAAATGGAATGGGTCTGATTGATTGTCTTTCTGACCATCCAATCATCATATTTTTTGGCAGTTTTGCTTTTGACTTCTTGCCACTCGCCTCCTTCTTCTGTATCTGTAGTGGTAATACACGCTACATGAGCTGAAGAACCCTTCAATTTGACTTGTCCCAAGTCGACCATCTTTTGCAGGAGGTCTTTAAAGACAAAACACTCCTGGATGGGATGCCCCAACATTTGATGAAAGGGACAATAATTGGGACGGTCTTCATCTCCTTCCTTGTTTGGCCTCTTCGGCACTGGTAATTGAACCAAATTATTTTCCAGAGCTGAAATGAAGTAACCAGGAACTTGCTCACTTCGGAAAGAGTATGTTTTACTCTTCATATCCTCAAATTGTTTTCGTCATTGATCTTTTTGATCATTTGGACGAAACAGCCTTTGTTGTTGGCGTTCAGGAGGTGGATCCCTTCGAGAAGATGAAGGTTTTGAAGTAGAAATAGGTACAGGTGCCTATTTAAGCATAACTGTAGCAGTTTCTGCTTTACCCATTCTTCTTCTTGGAGCTGATGGAATTACACGAGATTTATCCTTAGCCTGTATAAGGGAATCTTCAATCTGTTGAGCGATTGAAGTAAGGTCTCGAAACCCTCCTGTGTATTTTACAGGGATCAATGGCCTGCGTAATTCGTCACGCAAATTTGCCACACAGATTGGCAACAATTCCTCCTGAGGGAGTGATAAACTCATGGAATACGTTAATCCCTTCCAACGAGCAATGAAATCAGAGACTCTTTCATTCTCCCTTTGCTTGCAGTTTTTAAGATCGAAAACTGTCGTTTTTGGAAAAGTTGAGCTAAACTGAAGAAGGAATTTTTGACGAAGATCCTCCCATCCGATGACTGACGGGGATTGCAAACTTGTATACCAGACAAAAGCCGGTCCTTGCAAGGTTCGCACGAAGCATCTGAGTTTCACTGCTTCTTGCTGCTCTGGAGTTCCCATCATAGGATCACAACAAGACACGTAATGCGTCAAATGTTGTTCAGGGTCGCTTGATCCATTGAAAGTAGGGAAAATAGGGTTTCCAAAACTGGATGGAGGAGAAATTGAATCTACCCATTCAGGGTAAACTTTCTTTTCAGGTTGAACTTGCACCCGTTTCCCTTCAATAGTTTCTAACCGAGCTGTTAATGACTCAATAGTAGTTATTAACTTTTGAGAAACGTCAGGTTGAACTTGGTTTTGGGTAGGTGCAATGAATGGAGCTTGGACAGACGTGGTGGTTGGTGCTGCAACTGATGGTAGTGCTGCCAACCGTTGTTGCGTTTGACCCGTAGGATTAGACCTCTGTGGGTGTACTGACAAATGAGGATATTATTGATCCATCTCAGTAGTTACAACAAATTCCTTCGGCTGTCGGACTTCAGCATTCTTAAGAAGAAGACTACTATGAAGTAGTTCTGCATTCAACCTTCTTAATTCATTCATTTCTTCCTCCTATTGTGCAAACCTTTGCTCCAATGAGAGCGATTGACCTCCTTCAGAGGAAGGGTGAGAAGTAACCTGATTCTTTCCTTTCCCCTTATTGGATCCTTTTCGGAGAGGGGGAAGTGGGTTACTTAAAGGAATACCCAGATTTTGGGTAAGCCTTTGATTACGTGTGCGCACACCTTCTTCATTTAGGTCTATGTGCGCGACTTCTTGAGCAGGAACCTCTTCGTCTGATCCCTCTGATTGAGCCTCATCTGGTGAATCAGCAGCAACGACATTGATGACATTAATGGATGCATATTGCATGGAATCCTTTCTATCAGCATTTCTGTGATATTGTCTCCTTCTATGTCCATGATGAGACATGGCATTCCGTTGACGTGATCCCTCAAGAATTTCTTGGAGAACCATCACTTGAAGAGAATCTCCTGACAGCTTGGCTCTTTGTTCGTCTTGAGGCTTATTCCCTAATCGAGAGAATACTGACTTTCTCTGAGGGAGGGATTGAATATTTGAAAAAGTCCCCAGTCCGGTGGACTAGGGGTGTTCCTGCTGCTTCCTCTCAACTCCTCGAATCCCATTCGTTGACTCTGAGGGTTGGGTTAAAGAAGTCCCCAGTCTAGCAAGCTGGGTGTCTCTTGACATGCTATGTCTGAGATCATCTTAAAATCTCTCTTGATCTTGCGAATCTTAGTTCGGAAATTTGCTGGATGCATTAACCTGTATCCACTTTTATCACCTGATTCAACAGACCATTGGATGATTTCCGAAACTTCTGTCATTTGATGACGTGTTTGCTCCAGACGAGAGGCTTGTGCAATATTCTCTCATGCTTGATGTAGGAGCAATTCAACAACCTGTTCTCTATATACTTGATTTTGAGAGGAACTAGTTGAATCTTGTTCTTGAGCAAGCTTTTGATTATGAACAAAGCCCATTGACTGTGGCTGGCCATGGGCAATAACATTGCATGAGACCATTTTCGGCGGGCTTTGCTGACCGGAAAGCACTGTGAAATGTAGTGCTCCGTGAACACCCCATCCTCTGATATGAACATCATATGGAGCATTGGCTATTAACTGACGCAATCTTCTTAGTGCGCCAAGGCATGAACGTTGATGGGTTCTCTGTTGCTTTTCAGCCTTTGGATACCGAGAGACTGATAGAGATTCCAAATCAATCTGGCATTGTAACCCTTCTATTATCTTAAGATGATTTTCATATTCATCGAAAGATAATACCTTCCTCTTTAATTGACAAAGAGTTTTCCATATGTTGAGACGAATATCATGGATTCCATCATCCGTCAACATCTTTGGAATGTCGTACTGGGAGTCAGCCAAAGGCCAAAACATGACTGGTACTTCACCTTTTGCCAGTTTTTTCCTCATGTTCAGCATTTCCTCTTTATCATTAAATGAAGATTATTCTACCTGTTTGGACCAGAGTTGGTGTTTCCTTGTTGTTTCATCGGATTCAACAAGATTGGTAGAGAAATCGCTATTCATGCTGGAAGATGAATGACCCAGGGATGGTTCGGAGAATAACCTGAACCCCAGGCTATCTTCTGATGGATAAAGAGTTTCACCTGCCGATATTAAAGCATCAGACATGACTGGTTTTACATTTGCAAGTGCCTCGAGATAGGAGGGATTTCTCGTCACTACATTGCCTTCTGAAGAATTTTCGAGACAACGTGAATCACTACTGCGGAGACGACTTTCGCAGCGAAGTTCATCACCATGAGGAGGACCGTCATGATGGGTTACAGCAAAAGATGAAATATCTTGCTCCTTGTCCTTCTGACCACACAGAGGGTTCCTGTGGCTCTCATCTGAAGAAGAAACTTCAAGATTGACCGAATTTTCATGAAGCAAGTCTTCATGAGGAAGTGTCTGTTGAAGACCTTCATAATTAATGTTCCAGTTATTGGGAACTGAGGGAGTAGAATCTTGAATTCTGACAGATAAATGTCTGAGGGCTTCAAGAACTCCAGCATCGAGCAAGGCTTAGTTGCAGATTGGCCTTTGATATCCTGACTGTGCTGGGTGGATCTTTTTCTTAGATGCCTTCTTACTCGCTTTAGAAACCACTTGATGACGAAAGTGATTGCTCTGAGCAGGTGTATGTGCCTGATCAAGAAAGATGGTCAGGTTAGGCTGACGATCTCCACTCAAATCAGGTGTATGTTCCTGACTTGGTTGTCCGTATGATATGGGGGAGTATGCCCCATAACCCTCTTGGACTGGAACAGATGTGTGTGTCTGTTCCGGAGTGAATCATTGATGTGTCACTCCATTTCTAGGGATAGATTTATTTGTCTGTCCCTGAGATGATGCTGAAGCTGTTATGATATCCTGGCAAGCATCCAGAATATGAGCAGGAATTTGCTTCTGCTCTTTCACCATTGACAAAATATGTTTGGTGACTTCAGCCGCCGGAACAGGGATATACGTCCATTCCGGGCTTGGAGTAGGTTTATGTGCCTACTCCTGTCCTCCTTTTCCTGTCAGTGAATCCTGACAGTACTCAAGTGTGGAAGCAGAGAGTTGAGTCTGCCCCCTGTTTGTCGTCAGGACTTTCCGACTGACTTCTCCGGGTGCTACCAAGCGAGACTGTTGGTAGGCCTGATTAGTATTAGCAGGTGTATGTGCCTTCTGATTACACTTCGCCAAACGTGGTTGACGAGATCCATCATATGTAGTCAGACGAGCCTGATGACTAACTGGTGATGTATAAGCAGGTGTATGTTCCTGCCTATGGTACTCCGCCGGAATTGCCTGGCGGGATCGGCTTGATGCTGCCAGACGAGTCTCCTGGACAGCTGAATTAAAATTGGCAGTTGTGTATGCCTGCTCGTTGTTTGCCACCAAGTTAGGTTGGTGGACTTCTCCGAAGATGGCAGGGATGACATCCTGCCTATTGTTAACCGGATTCCGTCTCTGGCGGTTCATCTTGCCTGCTCGGGTTCGAGGAACCTGAGCTGAATGCCTGGAGTCGGTACCCTCATCATGTTGAGGGCGCACTACCGCATGAGTCTGGCGGCGATTGTTGATGGGAGACCTTGGGAAGGACTCCTGTCTTTTTGAATTAAGGCCCCGAGGGACCTGCTCTTTCACTTCCTTGGAGTAAGGGAGTGAATGGAAATTGCGTTCCGGGGATAACGACCCAGAACGGTTGGAGATGGTAGTCAGCACCGCCTGTTTCTTGATTGCTGGCCACTATTGTCCGGACGACCAGGTAGAGTTGTTAACTTGGAGGGCTTGACGAGCGGCCTCCAGAGTTGGGATAGTACCGTTGCGACGGTACTCCTTAACCAGTGCATTAGAAACACAGTGTTGAAGACGCTGAGTTGGTGATGTCATCCTCAGAGCGGATGACGTTCCAGCAGGAGTAGCAGCATTGGTTTTCACAGCAGCAGACCTCACAGTAGAGGTGTTCACAGCAGCAGTATTCACAAGGGTGAATTTAAGGAAAGCCATTTTTGCAGAAGATCTTGAGAAAAGAGTGCATGTTCCATGTAACAGATATAATCAAGATGAATCCGGCCACTGCATCTTTTGGATGAGCATATGTCAATGATTGCCTTGTTGGCCCAAGGGGCCTAACAAATAAGAAGAACATCACTTTCACTTGGTTAAGGATTCACGTCGGGTTCACCATTTTTGTTTCGCACGGAATCCGGGGATGACCTCCTGGACGGGAGATTCAAACGTTCCGATCAGTTTCTAACGGGTTTTTTCGTAGAACCGAAAACATCCAATGATTCCACATCCGTTTGGAACTACTTTCCAAAGGCAGGCACTCATTAGCTTGTGGACTAATGAGACTTAGTAATTTGCATTGGTCGAGAGGATGGGAGGTCGGACTCATCACACCTTTTTGAGGGGAATTATTTTCTACTCTGGGACTCTCTTTATAGATTTAAGTTATGTTCGTGAATCCTTATTACATTACCAAGTATAAAATGTGCTTTCCTTTAGTTTTAACAATCAATGATTAAATATGCAAGAAATTTAGAGAATCTTTTATATGTATTCGAGGTTCTTCATCAATAGAGAATCATCTATATCTGTTTAGAGATTCTTGGTCAATGGTATCCTTCAAAACATTTATATAAAAGTCTCTTGGTCATTATGATGACCAGGCTGGTTTTAAAGCCACTCAGTGGGGCACTTGAAGTTTATCGTCATTCAGAAGGACAAAGATTATTTCAAAGTTGGGATCGAACCCATAAATGGGCTACCTATGTATCCTTTCTTTTGGAAAAGGAATCAGAACCCACGTAGTTCGAGGAATGGGGTATGATGTTTATGATTGATGGCTCAAAGATGAATGTCATAATTACTTTTACACTCTAAGCTCACGTGAGTCATGCTCGGTGTGAGAAACAAGAGGTATTGGTAAAATTTAGACAATTGTGCCATAAAAGATGCAATCATAAGAATTTGTTTGGGGCTTATGTATAGATGACTGCCCAGATAGATGAAGGTTTAGGATTTACTTTTAGGGAGAAAATCCATGAACAGGGTCCATAAAGTTATATGTGCTTCATGGATATTTGAATACTCTAATCTTGGGGCTTACTCCTAAGGAGAATTCCAAAGTTAGGAGGGGACTTATGATTGGGTTTTACTCCTGAAAAGGAAACCCAAATCAATGGTAAATTATGACTAGTTAAGAGAAGTTTTAGGAGACTTGGGGCTTATTTTTGAAAAGGAGACCCAAGGTTATGACTGAGTCTTATTCCTGAAAAGGAGACCCAGGTTAGGGATTAAGGTTTGGGGCTTACTCCTGAGGAGGATGCCCATATTTGAGGTTGGGGCTTATTCTTAAGAAAGATGCCCAAGATTAGAGGACTTGATTGGGGCTTACTCCTGAGGAAGATGCCCAGATTAAAGGTTTTATAACTGGGGATTATTCCTAAAAAGGAGACCCAAGTTAGGATTTTCTCATTTTAAAGGATGAGGTTGAATGAATGAACTCTCCGTATTTTAGTGACATAAGGATATTTAAATCACTAGACATTGAGAGAGATTCCACATAATTCCTTTCAGACAAGAAAGTCAAATCAAGAAATCATGCCATAAATGGCTTTGAATAATGTCTTGAAGACTGAATCTTGAAAAGGAAAGGTGAAATGGCTTAAGAGGGGTAAAATGGGCAAGATGGGCACCCAAAAAGATAGGGGCGTGCAAGTCTTGAAAGGCGCGCAAGTCCTGCGGCGGCGCGCAAGTATTGGTCGTGCAAGTATACTTGCGCGACACATGGTGTACTTGCATGATTTTCAATCAGAATTGAAATACTTCAGTGACTTTTGATAAAACCCTTTAGAATCCCCTTGAGGTTCTTCCAGAAAAGGGAAGCGCAAGTTATATTGAAGGAATTAAGTCGGCGCGCAAGTGTTTGATAAGTTTCAACACTTAGTCCTTCCTTATTCTCTTTAGATCTTTCGTTCCAGGTAAGGAATTACCTTAGAAGTGTTCCGGAAGCTTTGAGAAGAGACTTGGGCGTCGGGAGCTTCAATCCGAGTTTCTGAAAAAAAAGGTCCTCTCGAATGGGGGGCCCATAGGGTCTATTTATAGGCAAAAGAAGACCCAGGGCGGTTACCGGGCGGTTACCAATTAGGTCGCGCAAGTCACCTGTGCGACCAAGGTATCCGCGCAAGTATACTTGCGCGGTAGTGGTATAACTTGCGCGGTGGATTTGCTGTTGATCCTTTGTTCATGCCTTTGTCGATTTTTTTTGTTTTCTTCAAAGGATGAATCAATTTCAGCTGAGATATTTCCTTTTCCGATCTTTAGATTCTGTGACGAAAGGAGCGTCAACAGTCATTTGGCCAAACCTTAGATTTTTAGGAATAAAATACCAATTAATAATATAATATTTGATTTAAAAACTATTTTGTGTCAATTTTGACACTATTTGATATATGATTTTTATGAAAGTCATAACAGAATTATATGTTCGAACCAAGTTGATTAAATCAACACTAATATATCATAGTAACCTAGAAAATTAGTATAATTCATAAAAAGTCTCAAATTACATTTATTTGAGCATTTATAACATCAATTATGTTAACATTTCCTTAAAAGGGTAATTATTGAATCATCGTTGTGTCATAAATAAAATAATTTATTTAAAGTCTAAAAATTATAAATAAAATATCATTATGTAGGAAATCTTTTTAGCTTTCTAATGAATATTTATAGTTTAATTTATCTTATTTTTAACCCCATATTAAAAATGTTTTAGTTAATAAACTTTGATTTTAACTATTTTAACTATTCATTAAATAAAATAATATTAAATGTCATAATATAATCCAAGTGGACCTAAATGGTCCTATTATATTCATAAGGTTGTTTTTGGTCGAATTACACTTATCCAATAGAATTAGGACATGTGTTAGAATAATAGTAATATCATATTTACCCTTAGTCACCATATTTACTATTAACCGTGGTAAAAAAAAGTAAAAAGTTACTATTCACAGAAAAATTATTTTCATCTCATTGAACCACATTTTAGTCCTTGATATTAACCATGTCTGTCGGATTTTTGAAATTCCATTCACAGAAGCGGTAAAATTAAGTTTTATGCAAAATTCAGTTTTTAACCTACCACTTAGTGGTCTCACTATTCATCAAAAATTGAAAGTTTTCAGAAAAGTACCAAAATTTCACCCTAGGCTATAATTGATATTCCGAATTCAAAAATGATTTCTATTTTACAAAATTCCCAACATATAAGTTTCATTAATTAATTTCATAATTATTTTCCGCTGTCACAACAAATAGCGTGTTTTTAAGAGATAATAACTATCAAAAGATTGACACTTGTTTATAACTGGTTTAAATGTGAAATTACATCCAATGTCCAAAAAATGTATTAAATTGTAAAAATATATTCTAAATATACTTTAAAACCACTCAAATTAATAATTTATCACTATTAATTATTTCGATTAAAAAAGTTGTTTTTAATTAAAATTTAGTAATTTTCACTATTCATCAGAATATGAAAGTTATCCGAAAAGTACCAAAATTTCACCTTAGGCTAAATTCGATACTCCGAATCCATAAATGAAGTCCATTTTGAAAAATACAATTTACAAAATTTCAAAAAGTGGTTATTACAATTCATAATGGCTATTTATAATAATATCTCAATAGCATATCGTTGTTTAGCGAAACTTGGTGTTGCGTACAACACACACTATCGTGAAAGGTCGTGATTGCGTGTAATTCAAGCCAAGTCAGAGATGTGTGTTGTGAAAGCTCCTTTTGGTGTAGCATATAACAAAAGACATTAATGAAATTAAAAAGAATATTTTTCATAAAATCTCGGGGTGTTACATTCTACCCCCCTTAAAATGAATTTCGCCCTCGAAATTCTTCGGGGTTATAAATGGTTTACTATTCGAAAGTTTCTTTAATCGAAACACACATTGTAAAAAGGAATACCAAAACCAATATTTAAAAAACAAAAGTATGAAACGTAACGGTTACCCAAATAAACTAATCACTGGGTTTCCACATAGGTGAAAATATGGATATGGAAGAGAAATCTAACCATCATGTTCTGATGGAGAGTGGTAGAGAACATGGCTATGGAAAAGCTAGAAATCACAAATCCATAAATTTGTGATGATCTAAGGTACCATCTGATTAATCAGATATAAGAGCACTAGGATGACATTTTTGGTTTTCAAGATCGTTTCCCTAAAGTTGATAAAATTGGAATTAGAAGAAATACTTTCGTGATTTCAGTATAGTCTCAAGGTTGGTCATTCTTTGGACAATTTCCACTTCATCTCTTAAAGAAATGAAGTTGAATTTTTCATTCATGATGTGTTAGCAGATCATGTAATAGAATGATGGGTCATTCCATCTGTCTCAAACAAAAGGTTTGAAAAGTTATAAGTTCATATTATCGTTAGATTAATCGTATATGGTTCCAAAAATGAACTTATACTTCATATATCATACCGCTTAATAAAATAAAACTAGTTTCTACTAAACAGGGACTTCCTGTAGGCCAGTGGTAGGCGATAAAGGCCAGTTGCATTTCGGTTGTGGGTTCGATTCCCACAGCCTTGTCCGACGCAATGGGCTGTCGCCCGTCCTGCAGGTTGTCCTTTTTCTAAAACTATATTACTATAACATCCCATCAATAATATCGAAAAAAACTTCTATCATTAAACAATACTAACTTATGTCCAACATAATCCATTTCAATCTTTAGACTTACCCATAATACTGCAGTCCACTCTCATAATATAGTGAAAACAATTACCAGAGATTTAATACCATCGTTGATCCCCATATATCATAAGATATGTTTTGTTGGTCACATTCTAAACATTCAATGTCCTTAATCATGTATTCTCTTGAATACCCATTGAAACTTAGTGAAAACATGAATGCATTTAAACGTTAACACTTTCCACATACCAAAATCCTCAAAATTCTATATACTCAAACCATGATATCACTTAGTCCTTATATCAATCATGATATCATGAATACATTCAAACATTTCATTTTCTCCTTATCCCTTAATTATGCGCATATCATCTACTTTCCAAAATATTTGAATCACTTTTCATGGTTACCGGTACCTTAAAATTATTGAAAACCACAATAGACCAATACATAAATATTTCAGTACACCATAAAAGTACCTCAACAACATTATTCTTGAATACCAATACAAACACTTTAGTCCATCCACTTCAATGATTGTCATGGAATAAGTCCTTCCTTGATTTAGAAGTAACTTGTTAGGTCAGGGCATTGAGTTGGGTAATTCCCATGTTCTCCACAAATAATACATTGAACACCATAAAAATCTGTCACTCTATGACCCTTTTCTCCACACAGATAACATCGGTCCCTCCATTTGAGGTATTCCTCAAGGTTCTTCTTCCCTTCTTTAGAAATCTCAATATTCCTTTCTTTATGCTCCTCAACATGCGAACATGCATAATAGTTTATCTTCCTCTTCTTTGATGAATTAGGCATACCACTAAATTTCACCTTGTTAATCATATATCGCGATGACTGATTTGGCATAATCACAAGATCTTTCTCTCTAGGAATTACACAATTTTTTTGCTCATAGTCACTAATTTGTCCATTGGATTCAATGTTAACCGAATTCCTTCTGGTTCCCTCCATTAACTAAAACACAAAAAGAATCTTGTGAGAGGCAAAAATCATGCTAGGTAAAACAACATATTAAAGGGGGAGTACCCTTAATATCTAACATCTTAGGATAAATTCTAAGATCTTTACCGTAGTTCTAGGACTGTATCTTATACGTATACTTATCCTTAGGGACATCCCTAGACATACCTTAGAAATATCTCTAGGGATCTCACTAATGCTTTCGCACCCTAGTTTCCAAAGGTTGACTAAACCTTTCCTCTGATACCAACTGTAGAGACCCGTATCTTGACGTACATTGACATTACATTACATTTGCAGAATACTTAGTACATAACAAAAAAATACACACACAAGGATCGTAATAGTTTAGTGTCTTTAGAAACTCGGAATAAAATCTTCTAATCCTGGTAAAAGATCTTCAACATCTCCCATAAAGATCATCCTTTTTTTTATACCTAAAACCTTTCTTTATATCCTGGGGAAAAGAAAACATAAAAGGGTGATCTCAAATGCTCAGTAAGGGTAAACAAAAGAAATATCAATCACATCATATTCATAAGAACATAACATATTGGAAATCTTAACCTGCAAAAGAGAGCATAATTTCATAACATGGGATAATCATAGTAGTGAAATGAAATCCCAATAATCATAACTTACAACATGGAACATTGTGGCATACACACATAATCATAGAGAATCATTTCTTATTAGTCATGAATCATTGCCAAGACTATCTTAGTGGACAATGTCCCTTTCTGAATCGAGTCACCCTCGTTTCAGTCCTGTTTCACTGAACTGGTATAACCAACCATTCCAGCCACGTCTATCTCATGAGATATGAAATATTTACCCAATGAATTGGAGGGAGATATAGGTCCCACCCATATCATAATGATACCATTCTTATGTGTGCCACAAAATCATAAATCATACATCATTTCATAACCCATGTAATAAAAATGGGAATCTTAAACATCATGACATCATAAAACAATTCATATAAGGTAAAGGAATTCATAAAAATAATTCCATCACAACATAATCAAATCAATTTAATAATAGGGATAAAAACAGAACCCTTTATTATCTTTGATGGAAAAATAATTTTGATAAAACACTTGAACTCCATTCTTGAAAAAATATCCTTTCTTCTTCAAAAACATTTTTCCTTTCTTAACATGTCATAAAACATTAAACTAAAAGAAGTTGATTAAAAATAAACTTGAAAACTTGTAAAGGAAGATTCTTGGAAATAATGTTTTAAAATTCAATTCATGCCGTATAAGTTAAAAAAACATTCTCCTCGTACTTTTGTCGGAAAAGTCAAAAAGTACCTCGTACGAAAAAACGACAAAAGATTCGTTTCATATCTTTTACAAAAAAACTCACCGAAGGGTAAAAGTGGATATAAAGTATTGTATAAGGATATAAATATAACATATTGAAGAAACATGGATGTGGATGATAAAATACACCCCAGTAAATTCCAAAGTATAAACAATCTCGGATAAAAATGAGATTGTGATATTTCCCTTACCTTAGGTCTGATTTTCTTCGTAAGTGTCTGAACCTCCTGTATAATGATTTAAATAATGTCATTTACTTTTTATAGAATCATATTCATTGTTATGATATCATATATGGTTCACTTATGACTTTATATTACCTGTTCTTTTGTAAATTCAATGTTAAAGAGCGTTTTGGGTAAAATTGTTTCATTTGTCGTCCGTGTTTTGACTTGTAATTATTCATATGATTACTTAGATCATTATTACTTAATTCCAGAACATAAAACATGATTTATATATATATATATATATATATTCAGGATATACATATATATAATAAATCATTAAATGGAAAGAAATACACCGTTCATGGAGACGGTAGTCCGTACATACGCATGAACGTTGTTTTCGTTTCCTTATTGAATTGAATTGAATTAAGTAGATGACATACATATAAATATATAAATAAATCCAGTATCATTATTATGTCATATATTTCATTATTACATATTATATATACTTTATAATCATTCATGAATGGTTAATCATTGAGAATGAATCTCATCGCGTCGTGGAGACAGTAGTCAGTACGTACGCACGAGCAATGATATCGTTTCCATGGTCGTGGAATTTTGTTGAAGTGTATGTATACTATTTCAGTATCAATATCACTCTATAATAATCATATATAGTTACTAATTACACCATTATACTCATCCTTGTAAGGTGATAGTGTAAAATAGATTACACCACGGCGTGGAGACGGTATTCCGTACGTACGCACGCGCGGTGATTTCATTTTTCTGTATAATGGATAGATTGTGAATTAGGGTTGTTTCATATTTATAATAACATATCAGTATGTAAGTAATACTGATGTTATTACTTTATCATGAAACAAATAAAGAAGAAGAAGTTGAAGAAGAATGAAATTGAAAAAGATCGGTAATGGATATTACCTCTTTTTGACGCGCCTTTTCTTAACCTCCACTTAACGAACTAAGGATGGTCATTGAAGAAGACCAAGACCTCTAGGATGATACTAGGGAAGTGGAGAAGAGATTTTGGCAGGGGTTGGCCGAGCTTGAGTGCTCAAATTGGTGTGAGGAGGAGAGGGAGGAGGTGCCCTTTTATAAGGGAGGAGAGGGGCACCTTAGGAATATCTCAAAATATTATTTTATATTAAAGTCAAAATCCGTTTATAATGGTTCCAAAGGGTCTTATTTTGAATCTAAAGTGGGGATGGGTCCAAATAATATCAACCAATAGGATTTAGACAAGTTTAGGTTATTATTTTAACCTTATCAATTAGATTTAACTCTAAGTTAAATAATTTAACTTTTACCGTGTCTTTTTGTTTTCAAACACTATATTGTTAATACACTTACTATAACATGCCAAACGAACCCCAAGTTGTTTATTATTAATATATATATCCTTATCTAAGTCATTTGGACGAACCTTAGATTTTTAGGAATAAAATACCAATTAATAATATAATATTTGATTTAAAAACTATTTTGTATCAATTTTGACACTATTTGATATATGATTTTTCTGAAAGTCATAACAGAATTATATGTTCGAACCGAGTTGATTAAATAAACACTAATATATCATAGTAACCTAGAAAATTAGTGAAATTCATAAAAAGTCTCAAATTATATTTATTTGAGCATTTATAACATCAATTATGTTAACATTTCCTTAAAAGGGTAATTATTGCATCATCGTTGTGTCATAAATAAAATAATTTATTTAAAGTCTAAAAATTATAAATAAAATATCATTATGTAGGAAATATTTTTATCTTTCTAATGAATATTTATAGTTGAATTTATCTTATGTATAACCCAATATTAAAAATGTTTTAGTTATTAAACTTTGATTTTAAATATTGTAACTATTCATTAAATAAAATAATATTAAATGTCATAATCTAATACAAGTGGACCTAAATGGTCCTATTATATTCATAAGGTTGTTTTTGGTCGAATTACACTTATCCAATAGAATTAGGACATGTGTTAGAATAATAGTAATATCATATTTACCCTTAGTTACCATATTTACTATTAACCGTGGTAAAAAAAAGTAAAAAGTTACTATTCACAAAAAAATTATTTTCATCTCATTGAACCACATTTTAGTCCTTGATATTAACCATGTCGTTGGATTTTCGAAATTCCATTCACAGAAGTGGTAAAATTAAGTTTTATGCAAAATTCAGTTTTTAACCTACTACTTAGTGGTCTCACTATTCATCAAAAATTGAAAGTTTTCAGAAAAGTACCAAAATTTCACCCTAGGCTATAATTGATATTCCGAATTCAAAAATGATTTATATTTTACAAAATTCCCAACATATAAGTTTCATTAATTAATTTCATAATTATTTTCCGCTGTCACAACAAATAGCGTGTTTTTAAGAGATAATAACTATCAAAAGATTGACACTTGTTTATAACTGGTTTAAATGTGAAATTACATCCAATGTCCAAAAAATGTATTAAATTGTAAAAATATATTCTAAATATACTTTAAAACCACTCAAATTAATAATTTATCACTATTAATTATTTCGATTGAAAAAGTTGTTTTTAATTAAAATTTAGTAATTTTCACTATTCATCAGAATATGAAAGTTATCCGAAAAGTACCAAAATTTCACCTTAGGCTAAATTCAATACTCTGAATCCATAAATGAAGTCCATTTTGAAAAATACAATTTACAAAATTTCAAAAAGTGGTTATTAAAATTCATAACGGCTAGTTTTAATAATATCTTAATAACATATCGTTGTTTAGCGAAACTTGGTGTTGCGTACAACACTCACTATCGTGGAAGGTCGCGATTGCGTGTAATTCATGCCAAGTCAGAGATGTGTGTTGTGAAATCTCCTTTTGGTGTAGCGTATAACAAAAGACATTAATGAAATTAAAAAGAATATTTTTCATAAAATCTCGGGGTGTTACAGTAGGCCTCCCATCACCCATCTGATAAAGGTTCTTAGCCTCCCAGATGACCTAGCCGATGGAAGAATGAATGACACACCTTACCATTTATTCAAAAGACCTTCCATCCAGACATTGAAACCATGTGCTCAAGAAATCATGGATGGAGGGATTCGCATGATAAATGCATAGAGAAGGAGCGAAATGGGACTAAAGAAACACCGAGCAATCACTCTGACAATAGAGGTGAACCACAGATTCCACCTGGGGATTCTTACAGCAAAAAAAAAACAAGAGTCCAGGTGAACTCCCTTCTTCTGGATTCAATCATTCGTGGTAATCACCCTATTAATGATGTGCCAAACAAGTAGGTTCATTTTTAGGGGAATCTCTTTGCACCAACACTTCCACACCCAAATGTCGAGTAACAGCTCCCGCTAAACTAGCTTCATGTACTCCCAGATAGAGAACTTACCTGAACATGACCCCTAAAAACATCACTTGTCCACCTAATCATTCAAGTAAATATCTTCGTAAAGCTTTTTCGGCTCCGGATTTAGAATAAATTGAAACAGAATCGGGTTCTCAGATGCTTCCATGAAGGTAATATCCGGAGTCCGACACCCAAGAAAAAGTAGTTGTTCTCCTAACCAATTATCTTTCCAAAAACTAAGGTCACTTTTCCCAGTTATCCACCGAGACGATCCCTACATTTCATCCATACATGATCACATATTCCTTGTCAGTGTAGTCAGTATTGGCTAGCGGGAATTGGAAACCACCCCTATCCCCCCATAAAGACTTTGAAGAAAGAGTCCCATAGAGAATTTCAAGCAATAATATCCCATGAAAGACTTTCTTGCAAGACCTTCATGGTCTCATTAATTCCATGTAACCCAACTCCCCCCTCCTCAATTGAATTTACTATGCGAGACCAAGTAGCCTAGTGACAACAACCTATTTGATTAACATCCCGAAGAAAGGAATTAAGAACCTTTTCTAATCATTCAATGGTCCCTTTTGGGGGGTCTAAGGAATGATAAGACATGAAACCAGATGGCTATCAACACGTTGTTAATCAATAATACCATCCCACCAAATGATAACTACTTGTTCTTCCAGTTATAAATATTCCCAAACAACTAATTGATATAATCCTAAAAAAAACTTTTTTACGTGACCACATGCTAGTGGGACTCCATGATAAAACATAGAGAGTTATTGTTTTGGAAAACCTAATATATCTTTAATACTCGTGCATCATCTACCCGGGAACTTATTAGAAATAAAAACATGTCTCTTTCTTGAATTGAAACATTGAAAACTCAATCAACTATACACATTAAAAACAACCATGATGCCCCTAAATGAGCACTTCCTTCCACTAATAATGATCAATATGTCGTCACCAAACATCATGTGAGACACACCAACCCTGTTGTTCTTGACGAGAAAAGGTAACAGTCTTCCGCTATAAATTTCTCTATGTAAATACTTTATTAAGGCCTCCTGTGCTAAGATAAAGAGGTTTGGGGAGAGGGGTCACCTTGCCTGACCCCACAAAATGAATTAAAAAAGCCACAGAATCTCCATTTTAGAGATATGGTGACCCCTAGAGAAGAGTAGAACCTGAAACAGAGATCGCAAAACCATTCATGGAACCCAAAATGTCTCATCACCGGAATAAGAAATCTCCATTCCACTTTGTCATAAGATTTGTTCATATCAAACATGAAGATGAAATTTGAACCAACTTCTATTCTATTTAGATCATTAACTAGCTCACTGGAAATCGCCACTGCCCATTGGATATTCTGACCTTTAACAAACCCATGTTTCTCCCTGGACACCAAACTTGGAATGATCCGATTCGTCCTACTCACAATCAGACTTGCTAGAATGTTATAAGAGACATTAAACATGAAAATAGGCATATACTTGTTGATGTTAGAATGTTTTTAACCATCAAAATCAGAACCACTCTTGATGCAGCAACCCCCTGATTGAGCGCACCTCCCTGAAAAAGTCTTGTATCACCCTGACCACATAAGGACCAACAATACCCCATGCCGCGACATAGAAAACACTTAGAATATCATCTAGACTAGGACCAATTTCCAGGGACATAGCCAAAAATGTTCACTTAATTTATTCTTCAATCATAGGATCCACTAAAAAATCATTCTCAGGACCCTCCATCATGCGGGGTATGCATTGCTATAAAACCAAATCCAGGGGGTTCTCCTCCAGATCCATGAACCTGGAAGGAACCCATCCTTCCAATAGTTCTTCAATGTGATCTATCGCCAATCGTCCTACCACATCCACTTCATAAGAGAAGACTTCATTAATCACGGTGATATTGAGCCTCTTGTTATACCTTTCTCTCAAAAACTCATGGAAAATAGAACTATTATGATCCCCCTCCTTCAACCATCTCTCCTTGGATCTCTTCATGTTATCTCTCTCAACCTCCAATATCTTTTGTGCAAGAAACCTTCACTTCCCACATAAAACATTGAACCTATTATCGTTCCAATTAATCTGTAGTTCCTCCTCCATGTTCTTAATTTCTGCTTAGATAGAGTTCACACCTGAAGAGTCATTTTTCTTATTACCCAAATGGAAAGTCTAAAAGAAATATTAAAACCCTAGAGGTTATGTTATGATCATTTAATCTATATTAAAAAGTTTTTTGGGATCAACACATTAATATATTTAATTTTTCATCAAATAATAGATTTCACTAAATCATTTAGATTGAAACTTATGAATCCTTATATGAGATGAAATGTAAATCTCCACTATGTTGGGATGAAGTTGGAGAACAGAATATATCACTACCAGAGATTTCAAAAAAATTAAAATAATGTCATATCCATTGAGAAACATATCATGGTATATCAATGTTAGAATAAAATATATGCGGATAGCTGATAGAGTGATATAGAATTTGAGGATGGTGAGAAGGTGTTTCTATGAATATCTCCATGGAATAAGTTAATTATATTAAAGAAGATATAGAAACTATGACAAAGGTACATTAGTTAATTAGAAATTTTTTTATCATATTGGGATGATAGACTATCACTTGTCACTTCATACAAAACATTATCAAGTCTATGACGTGTTCCATTTTTTCATCAGAGTAAGTACATAGCTTACTCTTAACATGTATTGAACCTAGAGGTCGTACAGCAGGATCATGATCTTTCTTATGAGGGGCAACTAGTTGAAATTATGGATCTTATAGAGAATGTTATATGAAACTATTCCCCTCTCTTGGTCAATGTTTTTCCAAGAAATCCCCAGTTTGATGAAGCTATTGGGTAACTTTAATATATGATGAAGAAAATGAATCCTCATTTGTTTGTACACTAATAATGAATTTTTAGAGAGAAACTTATTTTAATTGAGGTAGAATGTAGCACCCCAAGAAATTATGAAACATTTTTTCTAAATAAATTAATTTCAATTGTTTTCTGTAATTTCACTTTGTCAAACATTCCTTTCACATGACATTGAATTATTTTTCACTACCGGAAACATTATTTTTGCGTACGTTACACTCAAAATCGAGTTTCTATGAAACATTATTTTATTGTAATAATTATTTAAATTAGTTAGTAATTAACCAACAATTATACATAGTCATATGAATAGTAGTAAATAAGTTTCAAATATTTTGTATAATGGTTTTATAAAAATATAACTTTTTTAAAATGAATAATATAATTTTTTGGTAATATATATAAAGGTTTAAAAATACTATTTTTCAAATTAAATGCATTAGATGTACTTTTGTGAAAAATCCAAAAAAATAATATTATACAATTTTAAAAATTTATTTTGAAATAATAAACTCCAATTTTTAATTTAGATTGGTGAAATTATCTTACGGTTAGTTTTTTGGGGTTTTTTTTGAGAAAATTTATTTTTGGATGATTAGTGATAAATACATTATTTTAATTCAAAACCACATTTCATATAATTTATTTATATAGTTAAATTATATTTTCCTTTTAATTTAAAGTAACATTATATTAATTATTTATCTATAAATCCATTTTACTTCATTATAAACCTTTTATAATGATTTTAGATAAAAAATAATAAAGAACATTAGAACATTTTTACTATAAGAACATTATTTCTTGCCATGTCTATGGGATTATCAATAAACATCATGTTTTCAATTCTATGAATAATATTTTAAAAAATGTTTATAAATTATTGTAATGGGTATAATATTTATACTTTAGTAAGGTCAAATTAATTTTTACCAAAATGATTAGTGAGAGTGATTAAAATTAATAACAACGATTAAGGAAAAATTAAACTTGACTAAGGAATAATCAATCTTCCAAAACAATTGTATCCTTCCCTTCCCCTATAAAGGCTACCACTTATCCCCCTCCTCCTCACCAATAAATTTACGTAATTTCAGCCCCTTGTATAGAATTATTTAGCTCTTCCTCCTTCTGATGTGTGGCCTTTAAGGTCACCTACTTCATTTGGAGGTACCTCCCATCATCGGTGGCCAGAGAGAAGAGCTAAGTAGCCCTGATTTTCACCCAATCATGTTCTGATCAGAGGTCATATTCTTGACATCTCTCCTACATCAACTACTCTTAGGCCTCTACCATTTGGACCTACAATCACATAATGAGTTCCAATTGGATGGTGAAAAATATGGAACTCTTGTTTTACAATTATTCTAGGCACTGGATTTCTTACTCAGCTTCCTGAAGAATCATGATGTCTTCGAGTTTCATTAGGAACCTGGTTGCATCTATTTACCAACTACTTTCTTACATTGTCTAAGCGTGGTAATGGTGGAAGATCACTTGAAGAATATGAGATTTCATCCCTTAGGCATAGAGATAACACAACCAAGTGTGGAGATATCCGATTTGGGTGCTCCATTATTCTGTCATAGAATCAATGAACACTTGGTTCCCTTCCATACTATACCCTGAGTCATGTGACTCTATTTAATAGCATATAGATCCAAATCCTTTTTCTCCTTATGTTCTACGGGTAGGTACTCCAAAAATATAGACAGATGATTAGTAGCAGGGTCTTCCTCTTCCATCCTATCAGATAGCATAGGATCCAGAGCAAGTGGGGAACCCTCATAGATCATTTTCTCCTACACATCCTCACCTTCTCCAGCATAAGGATCTTACCTAGTAATTGAATCACCCATAGCCACAACCTCATCCACATCAGGTGCCACGTCCAGATCAACATGAGTTACCTGCTCCTCACAAACTAGTATAATCATCAAGAGAGCTCATATATATTTCCCAGACTAATTGGTTTTCCCTGCCTATAGTCTCACGATCATTGTAGGGAGTATGGAAACTCTATTATCTAGAACCGAAAGATAATATATGTGAGTCTGTGAAGGTAGTGACTAATGAGAGCTTTGTGAAATTCAGTCAAGATCCTGAGTTACCAAAGATATATCCACCATGATATAACCATTAATGGTAATAAGTTAAATTATTTAAACCAACTCCTCTTAGACAATGGAAAAGTTTGGGATTCTTAGTTCTTCATTTTGACCCTTTCAATTGGCCCACCACTAGTTTTCTTGGTTGTGACTACTCTGTTAGCATGCTAATCCTCAGATACAGGCTCAAGTATACATCTATCCATTCCCATTAGCACATTATCACCCCCTATAATTGGGGATCCCTGATCAACATAGATACTATCCTACAGAAGGAAATGTTTGGTTAGTGGATCTGAGTCATAGAAAGATAAGGTACTGAGAGAGATGTGAATCAAGACTTTATTCGATATTTTTAGCATGTTCCATGTTAGTGCTTGTGATCTTTCAACTATTATGTGGAATCTCTTGTAGATCCATTTTCCCTTGGATATCCCCACAACTAGGCTCTTAATCCTCATTGTTTTCTTCTATTTATTATTCTTCCTCCTCTCTTATCCTTCTTATTATTGTTTTTCATCATATTCATATTCATCACTATCTTCCTCAAGTGGAATCCATTATTGTTCATTCTATTGACCAAGAATATTATTAAACAAGAGATGTGGTTCTTTATATCTCCCTCATTGGCATGCTTAGAAATCCATGTATGTTAGGTGGGCATGGCACCAATGAATGTCCACTATGTCCGCCACATGAATGCATCCAAATTCTAGAAGATCCAAACCCATACAAATCAGTCTTTGGCACACATCCTCGATTGACATTGATTGTTGATATGTCCTCCAAGATGAGAATATTGTTGGAAAAGTGAATCATCATCTTGTTTTAAGAGATAACTTACTTTTTTCCTAGGGTATTCCTTAGTTAGTCGTCGAGGTGGGATTCAGGACCACCCATCCATAGATGGAAGAGGTTTTCCTACATTATATGAATTTCCCACAACCATTCTTTGTGATCATGGTATCCCCACAGCCTGGCTTTACTCTTTACGTTCTTCGTCATGGTATTTTGCATTATTTATCACACCCAAAATATATGATTGCTTCTTTGATCTGGAGAATACATTTTCAAAGGATTTCCTATAGATATTCCACCACATTGTGCTTATAATATTCTATTGTTATATCGAAATTGATATATTTGGTGGGTAGTATGATTATCCCACCAAATTGAATAGTCCTAAACAAGAACCAAAAATTGCAGAGGATGTAGAGGTGCACCTTTATGTGGAGCTCTACCTACATTTTCTTCGACAAAAACTATAGGAACCAAACCATATAGAAATTAGGGATGAAAAATATAGTTTCTAATGAATATTTATTTCAATCCCTGCTACCGACACACCTTCCATGATACTCCACAAATATTCTCTATACTCCAATGGACCTCAGAATTCATCTACCAAATGGCTGACTGAAGTCTGAAATGGGAGGAAATTGAAATTCAAATTATTTCTAATCCCTAGAATGACCCATTCATCATTGAGAATTAGTGGATGAACCCTAGGAATGATCAATAAAGATGATCATAGATCCTTTCCTGGAGAACATATGGAATTTTAAATTCATATCAACTAAAATGACCTACGATCCAACCATGGAGGATCTCGAATGGTCCAGATATTCTCTTCAGCATGCCTCCCCATGAGATACTCCCTAAAATACATTAGAGTATCTCCAATACATGCACCCCTAAGATGAAATTAGTATGGGTTATCATGATCCAAATCATTACAAAGTTCCCTAGAGGGACACCCATTCTTGTGTCCCTTATCAGAAGTAGCCACCCACTCTTTAACGTAGTAATAATGGAAGAATATTACATATGTGGGCCCTAGATTTCATTTATGCTGAACCCCCACATTTGATATTGTCCTAAACCCATGGTCACTATGTATGATCCTGCATGGACCCTATACGATGCCTTCAAGAACTGATTCCCTGAGTAATGAATCCTCACCCTCTCATGGCTCTTTAGGAATAAGATAAACCATTTCTGGTAGGAGATGTACTTATGAATGTATTTGGTCTTCATCTTATCCTTAACTACATTCAGGAGATGCCATGTCATTATTGGTGTTCATGATCTATACCTCCAGATATTTTCTATTGGTAGGAACTCATCATACTAAATTCCATCAAGAGGAATTCCCTCGAAGAAATGGATGTCCCAAGACTCATATTGAACTCCCCATATTGGAGGTGGAATGTGTTTGTATCAAGATACCACAAACTGAACAGCTCCGGCACCAGATCCTTTTGATGGTAGAATTGAAATTTTGATGTCTATACAGCTTCAAACTAAAAGATATATCATTTCTATTCTCAAAATTATTCATATTTGTATCACACCCAGTACACACATTACCATTTAGTCAAAAATTCCCCCAGCCGTTACGTCCCTGTCATTCTTCTAGACCACATTTTCATTCATTATGATACTCTGAAAGGGGCTTCCATTGTTAGTGTAGAATTTATTAACCACTATTTCAATCCTCATAACTTTCCTAGACTTCAGATTTAAAACATTGAAAACCATCTATAGAGTATCCCTAGAATGATGGCCGAGATTGGTGATGTTGTATCACTAGAGGTTATTGTCACATGTGACCCAAAACCATGGTGAGTTGGTATCATAGCCCAAGATGTCCTCTTCATCTAGTATTATGAAATTTCACAATAAGAGACTATTTCTTAATACATAACCCTTCTATGTCTCTGTCAGCGTGCCTAGGAGAATTTTATTTTTTGATATCACTCATTCGGAATGAAGCATTTCTGGATACAAAATCATCTCGATCCTTTATGAAGAAAAGAGAGACTCCCTCTCTATATCAGTCAATTACCTAGTTGTTTCAGTCATGTTATGATAGCTTTAAGGACTTTGCAAGAATTATTTAGGATTGGAGTGCAAAATGAGAGGTTGTGTGTAATAAGAGATGATGTTTATGGATCATTTATCCAAGTCTGACATGCACAAGATTCAGCAGTTGTGCATAAATCTCCATCCAAATTTGAGTCTCCAGTACAAAAGTAAAAAAGTTATATGCATGAAAGAAGAATCACATATTTTATTGAAAGTAAAAGTACTATAGAGCCCCCCCGACACACATATTTTTAAGCACATAAGAGGTCTTCTTTTCATGCGCAAGGTTCCTTATGTGTCAGTCCCAGAATTTTACATGCACCTCTCACAATGAATTTTCCCCTTCAGTATTCCCATCATAACCTTGCCTTCTAGTCCCCTTTCTGATCAAATTCTGAGGGTTGAATTTTTTGGCACAGAATTCCTCTTGAATTTGCAAATGGTCATTTTGGAGATAACTGATGGTATTGTTTAACACATTATGGATTAATGGTAATTCCAAGGAATGCATACAAAATATCCAAGGATTGCACGAGAGGAAGAAAACTGTGCGTAAGATTCTTATATTCCCAATGTGATTCCAAATGAATTATTGTGCCATGGCCTCCCAAAAACATCCATGGTAGATGTGCGTAATTGTAGATTCTGTCACAAAAAAGGCCATACTATGCATAAGGATCTTGAACACCCAATGTGACATCAAATACTTATTTCCATGTTGGACATCTTATGCACTGCAACCAAAGTATTTCTCTATATATAGAGGGGAACCCACTTTTATTGGGGTAATGATTAAAATGTTGAACCATTGCTCATATAATGAAAGAAAACCTCTTCTTTGATAATGCACAATCTATGGAACCAAGGTAAATGATCTTGAACAATAGTTCCCCAATGGTTTCCCCTTCAGGTGGTCCCATAATTGGATGACCCTGTCCTATTTCATTTTTGTCCAAGGTTAATGAATGAAAATTTACCTTCTAGCTTGCAACAATTTCCATTACATACTACCTTATCCACTCACCTCCTTTATTTGGTTTGCAGGCCTTCAATCATGTCCACACCCCATCCCTCAGGCTCCATGAATTGTCTTTGCCCCAAATCACAATATTTGGTCCCTTCTTGCACAAAACTCGCACATCTATCACACACCTTCTCTGTACGACCCTCCATGTTAGTGTGTAGTGATTTCATAGTCCTTCATGCGGTGTCTGAGGTAACAATTCCCTACCTAGTGCTTTTTCACATGGGTACCCTAATATATATTACTATTTCAAATATATAAGCTAGCCTATACCCCACTATTGACCACTCCTCCACCATACTCATGTCAGACATTGTTGATGCCCTCCCTTCACCATGGGACAATGAGTGCTAGTTATGTTAATCCAAGGGGTGATGAGTGAGTCATCATCATCCTTACTACATAATGTTAAAATTACTAGCTCAATCATCCTCAACACAAGATGTTAAACTGAATCCTCTACCCATGAAATGCACACGGGGTTCCCATCCTTAGATATAATCCATGCCCACTTCTCTCCAAGGGAGTGAGATCATCCTGAGGCATACTATGTTTAATATAGATTAATCAATGATTTTAACATATAGTTGATATTTTACACTAATAATCAATATGGCTACTTCTCTTACTGATGGTTTCTTCACTTCTAGGACTACATCGAATTTCCAGGTAGAAGCAGCATAATTAAGCAGTATCCATGAAAACATGGCACTAGGAATGGGTTTCACGAACAACATCATAATATATAGGGAACAGTTGGGCTATGATTCTTGTTAATAATATTAATACATGGATGTATGGACCAAAAATACCATCATATCATTTTGATCAAATAGAATGCATCTTTGAATAGGTGATGAAATCTACATGCCTATAGAAAGTGGGATTACAGGGCGACTATTAGCATGCGCCCCTAACATTGTCTTCCCTAATGGAAGCATTAGAAATGATGGTTTTAGTAATATTATATGATATATATGAAATAATAATTATACTATAATGATATCATATACATATATACATATGTTTCATTTACTTTCATCTTATAAATGATCCATAAAAATGGATGCAATGTTCTTGTGCACGTACGACATACCATCTTTGTGAATGATTTATTCCATTTTACATATATATGTTTTATAGAATAATATATATGTTTATATATAGAATATATTTTATATATAAGTTATTTATAAATTATTTATTTAATTCAACCATGATTTAAGAGGATCAGAAATTACAAGCCAAAACATGTACGATAAAAAGAGGGGTCATCGCTCGAAACATTAATTTAATATATAATTGTTAATAAATAGTTAATAGATAGCCATAAGAAAATAATATATGGTATTATCTATACAAATACCTTTCTATTAAATAATTATAATAATATTATAATTTTTATACAGTATTCTTTTAGGTGTATGAAGAAAGTGAAGACACATAGTAAGGGAATTTCATAGAACTTTATATTTTTACGAGATACATTCCAAATTCACCACTCATTAAATTTGTGTGTTGTATATACATTCCAAGAATTTATTCTATTATTGTTAAAAATAAATATATATTTATTTAAATATCCATTCAATGATCATTCCTTTATGGGGTTTATGTTTCAAAATATACAAAATTTGTAAGATAATTTTATATCAAATATTCCATCGTAGATAGACATATAATGTTATGCACCAAAATTATTTTTTGAGGTGAATATACTAAAATTTTTCATTTTATATCATGATTATCATTATTTTATAAATATTTTATTATTCATGTAATATTATTTTCTTTTATTGAGATTATGATCTAATTTTACCATGTGGTAAGAGTTTATTGAAACAATCTCATCGTTTAACTCGATTGTTTATGATTATGGTTCTGTTGAAGAAATATTAAAATAAATCTCTTATGAACACTCAAGAATTTTCTTATCATATATTTATTCAATGTATCTCCATATATTACTACCATTTTTTGGCTATTTTATACTGAAGATATAGACAATGTTTTTTACAATAAGTTCATCGTATTTGTCTCTTCAGTTGAAAATATATTTTATACCAAAACCATTTTATAAAAAATGTTTTCATAAATATTTTAAATTTACATTTTCATCTAATTTTCACAAAAAAATATTTTAAATTTTTTTAATGGTTTTTAATTATTCCTTAAATATTAATTTCATGAAAAATATTTTCGAAAATGTCTTCTATATTAAAATGATATTTTCAATACCGAAATGATATATTCCAGAATAAATTTTTTAAAAACATTTCAAAATTATTTCCTAGATAATATAAAACATGTTGTTGTTACTCATGCCTTTCATGGGAAAAGATTCAATATTTATATTAATATTCTATCCATGAATGTTTTATGTTTTGATACCATGATTTTTATGAGATATTTTTCTCATTCATGATATATATAATTTTGAAACCCACATCTTTTCATGAGTTATTCTTTTGATGAAATGATTGTGAAACCTATATCATTACCACATGATATGATTTTATTTCATATTTATGATACCAATTTCATTTCATAGGTTATGTATGATTAATAATTATCTATTGCAACATGAATGTGTAAATTCATTATGATATGGGTGCGAACTATATCTCCTTCCAATAAATTGGATAAAAAATTATATATCATGTGGTAGACTAAGATAGTCTTGAGAGTTAACCCAGACTACTAAATATGTCAATGGGACTGAACCATGACTATCAATATGGTACGAGGTGTGAAATCACACTACTAAGACTGCCATTTGAGTGAACCATTACTACTAAGATGGTATGGGGAGTGAACAAATACTAATAATATGACCATAGTAGCAATTACGTATCCATTATGGAAAACATTTTTATTTACTTATGTGTATCCCACAATTATATATTATATTCCTATGATAAATATTCATGGACTACGTTCTTTATTTCCTTTTTATTCATGTATTATTAACTTCCTATATTAATTTCATGATTCATGTTTATGATATTTGATATGAAAGGTATGATGTTCTATTTTTATGATCATGTACTAGTACCCTTTTGCTTCTGATTTTGTTAACATTTCTCTCTTGGTTAACCTTAATTAGAATCTAGGATCACCAATTTTTATGTTTACTTTACCCCAAGATATGAAGATATTTATTATGACTGATTGGTTTAAGTAGGGTTCTAGTAAATAAGAAATTATTTGGAGATAGTGTAGCTCACTTATGTACCAATGTCTGTGTTTCCATGTTTCCAGTTGTACTATAACTGTATCTAAATTTGGAATCTATTGGTGTAATGTATTATGTATTCTAAAAAGGTAATTTTATGTTAATGTATGAAAATATTTGGTCTCTATAATTACTATGTTAAATATTCATATTATAATTTCTAATAAATATGATCAGATGATGACCACAAAGGTCTGTCAAATGAAATTGGTTTGACATAGTGTCCCATCATATTTAATGACATAAATAAGTTGAAATGTTTATATAACCCTCTCATATTATTGGTAAAACCCAAATTAATTGGTTACTCATCCAAATATTCATGTATAAGGTTTTACATGGTGTAAGTCCAAGTGTTTCTACTAGAAATATTTGAATGTCCCCATTGTATCTTATTGAAATACCCAGGGTGTCTGCCTGAAATGTCCAAATTATCTAATTGACACATATAGGGTGTCAGCATAACTTGGTGCATAAGTAAAATGGTTCTTTATATGATGGAATATAACATGACTCAAGGGCATCACATGATCATATAAAACATGTATAGGGCATTTCATGTGATCATGGAAAATATGTCCTAGGCCTTTCGGGTGACCAAGGCATACATTTATAGGGCCCATCACATGATCAAGAATGACATGTCATGGACCTTTTTCATGAACATGGTTGACATGTCGAAGGAAATTACTTAGAGAAATACTGATATATATGGGTCCTCTCTCATGATCAAGGATGATTTGTCCATGGTTATTCAGCTGACCATCGATGACTTGTGCATGTCATTTCACATGATTAAGGCCTATATGTTCTAGTTTATTTGTGTGATAATGTAATATATGTACAAGGGATTTCACATGACAGTGGATGAAATTTCCATCACTATTTCAATGAAAAATGATGGAATGAATAGGCCGATTCACATGATTAATACTGAAATTCCCAGGGGAGTTTGTATAATAATAGATGACATGTCTATGGATTTGGAACTGACTAAGGATGAAATTTCTAGGGCCTTTCAGATAACGAAGAGTGATATGTAAAAATAAGTTGTTGTGACTAAGGTAGACATGTAGAGGGCCTTTTATGTTATCAATGATGACATATAGTAGTACTATTATATGATAATGACCAACATGTATAAGGCCATTCACATGAACAAGGTTGAAAAGTACTGGGATTTTCAAATGACTATGCCCAACATTCCCAATTCCCTTCACTTAATCATCACCAAAAAGTCCATTGAAATTATTATGACCAATATTGACATGTCTAGGGCCATTCATGTGTTCCAGGCTGACATGTCGAGGTCAACACAAGGGTATCATGATACAAGTGAGGGTTCATGCAATTTAATGTTCTTAAGAGAGTCATGATATGGGGTCTCATGAACATGTTAACGATCATGTAAATTACATAGAGTTCACCTCAAGATGTTTCAGTTTCATGTCCAAATGGATCATTCCAAGTCCTCATAGAAACCATATTTTATGTGAGTCAGAGTTCATGTTGATGGGTTCGCATTCATGTTATGTTTGTATGCTATGGAATGGTCACATGTTAGGGGTTATTTTCTGTGGATTTCGAATTTTCGTGGATAAATATCAATGAGGTAATTTCATGTCTTCATAGATATGTATCAGCACACATTAATGAAAATTTATTCATTTATGACTGAGGTATTACAAATTATGGAAAATGAAAAGGCTTCAAGGGACAGTGGGTTATGAATGTTAATACTGACTGGCCATGATGTTCACATCCAATCCTTATACTCACATTCCACAATAAAGACCCAAATGATGTGATATTATTATTTTCACACCACTATATAGTTTTGTATCCTATTAGAGATCAAGAAAGGGGTTTTAATATTTGGGTATCATGATTAACAAAATTATTTACCCTAATGAAGCAGCCTGAAATTCTCTACCACTCCACCCTTTCATATATCCTTTTCTGTTTATCCCTCTCATATCACATGTATTTTTTCCTGGGGAAAAGAGGATTGTATCGATTGATGTTAGATGGAGATGATGAACCATGGAACTAAGTAGCTGTCGCAAGTTCCCATATGAGGAAGATTAGAGGTCAGCATGAAAAAATGATGAATGGTCTCAGGATTGAGTGTTAAGTTATTTTCCCCATAAAGACGCATTATTCCAGTGTATATTTCACAGTTGTTTCCACCCAATAAAGATATAAATTATACCACTCATGAAATAATCTCAAAATTCATGTGATCTATATTCCATAGTCACATGATGGGTTGGTTGATCATCATTTTCACAAATGTATCACATGGTGTCTCAAGATCCTATGATGAAAAGATATCAAATGATGAAGGTTGAAGGTGATTTCCCTTTTGATTGAATGATCCCAATAATCTTGGGATAATGTAGAAATCACCAAAGGATTGTTGCTGGAGGTAGATGGTTGTGGTTTTAGGGGATTATCATTCTTGGCATACGTCACCGATCTAGGGAATCAGTGTGCAGAGCAGATGGGTGATGGTTATAGATGATGTGGGGTCATGATCGAATGGTGCATAACATTTTGATCTTGGGTTATATTTTTTCCCATATATTATTATCGAGGAACTATTTTACACCTGAATTCCACCCCAAATTATTATTTTTGAATAGTTCAGGATTAATAAACCTCGTTCTGTCATAACTTTTTTGATCTGATAGTGTGTTGAGAATCTAAAAAAATACAATAATGCCCTCACTAGTCACACCATTCCATTTTGTAGCCTTCTTAGGAACCACCTGCACACACTGTTATTGAGAACTATGCTCTCCCATATATTTTCACCTTAATCAATAGATATTCTAGCTCTCAGGTCATCATTAAGGAAACGCCTGCATCTTCGCCTAGTTGAACTAGATGGAATATTATCATGGATGTCAAATTGTTTAGATAAATGAATATCCATATACATAGATTATAAAGTCTATATAAAAGTACTAAAATAAAGGCCATAGTATGATAAAATAATAAAATAAAATTCATTCCAAATACATGATGTGGAATATATTATAATTGTTTACATGAAGTTTATACTTCTCAAATAATCAACATCAATGTACCTAGTTCATAATTATTAGTTTAAAACTCCATAGAACATGATAGTTTTGGAAAAAAATTATTTTATGGTAAATATAAGTCATTATACCATATATTTGAATATCTAATGATCTTATATATTGATCACTTGAGTTCATTTCTAAAACCAAGATATGAATTTTCCTTTACATTAGGAATGCATATCATAAAATTGGAATGTTTAGAAGTAATAGGATGGAAAATGGATTGGGATGGAAAGGAATTTATGAAATCATCCATTATAAGGAAGATGGAAATCTTGAATTTTACCATGTGGATGAGAATCAACACATTTGTAGTTATAAGGAAGAAAACTATTTAGATCTGGATATTGAATAGGTTAAGTGATATAATCCATGAAGAAAGATTCTCTGGATATCTAGTTCTTATGTAGGGAAGGGTATTTCATCCCATTGTGATGAAATCATGTGTAGGTACCCATGTTTTGGTGGGGATATTGCACGAATATGGCTCTGATTCAACATTTCAAGCCAAAAAATGTTGTCCAATATGTATTTTATGTTCTTGTAGGACTCGATATCAACTAGATTAATGGTATTAGATGATTAAATACCCATACATGAATCATGAGGAACATCGGTTCTCCCTAATTTTTTCCAAGGTTAGTAGACCCATGTAACAATGAATGTTTTCTTGAAATATTTTTTTAAATTAAATATAAATCATTTAATATTTTACATTATAAAAAAATGTATTTTATCATTCATTAATCATAACACTACATTTTTGATTCATTGCACATAACTCTAACATTATCATTCATTAAATGAAACACCAAATTTAAACTAATCGTGCATACAATTAAAATATTTTTATTTAATATTATATTATTTACCTAGCCATGTGATGGTGCGTATGATTAATATTTACTATATTGTAAAAATATATTATTTAAAAAAGTATATTACACAAATTCATTGTTGAATAATTATTTATTAAAGTACATATGTACCATTTGAAAATAGAGGATTTCTTTTCCGAAAAAAAACTATTTTTATTCATACATATGTGATTACATAAATTAATGAAACAAATAAATTTAATTACATTATATTTATTAATATTATGAATTTAATATTAAATGAAATTATTAGTATTCATCCTTCGGATGTTTATGGGAATATAAAAGAATAAATATTATTTTTCACTTCAAAAATGTATTTTTATATAAATAAATTTTTTGAACATTCAGATATTTATTTTGATGTTAATTATCTCATATTTTATAAAATTTATTTGAAAAAATAATATATATTTTTTAAATAATCATATAATTATTTTAATAGATTTTAGTTTTGATAATTATATGAAGATGAAAGGTTTTAGATGAATAATAGAAATTTATTATTTCTTTTAGAAATTGTCATATATTTTAATTTTTTTAAAAACAAGAAAATTGTTTATGATGTATATGGATGTAATACTATTATATATATATATTAATTCAATTTATTTAATTGGAATATATTTACTTATTGAATATTTATATTAATTAGATCAATTATTTTGAAAACAAATATTCTTTGGAAACCATCATTCTTGTCGTATCAAGGAGTTTAATTTTAAATAAAAATAAAAATATTAAGTTTTTTAATTGAGAAAATATTATAACCCATTTTTAAAAAGAGTAATTTATATTATCTTACATGTTAAATTTATTTTTTAATGATTTCTAAAAACATTAATAAATATTCACCGCTCTTATGGTAACAATGGGATTATAGTGCGTTTAAAATAAAATGATAAAGCTTAATAATGAATAAAAAATCAAAACCCATTGAATAGACATATTTCAGAAATATATTTTATATTGTAATTAATGGAATATTTATTATCCTTTTGGATTAATAAAATCATAGGTACAATTATTATGACTAAAAAATTTGAAATGTTCCACACACCTCATTTATAAGAGGCCACCTCTTCTCCTTTCATCATCACACTTCTAAATAATTATAGATCAATAATTCACTAAATAAATCACTTTCCATAATCCCATAACTCATAATAGTGTTCTTATATTGTTTATGAATCCATCATATTAAGGGTTTCAATGTAAATCTAAAGCTGATCTCTGAGGATGATGTTAAACTTGTGAACATGAGTTTTTGTTTTATTTCATCTTCCACCTATATTAATAAATTGGGAATATTAAAAAATAATAAATAAAATATCTACCAAATAAATATTTTTTATCATCTTAATTTAATAACCTAAATCTATAACCTTTTCCATCAAATAGGCTACAAAATCATCAGTTATGTATACATCAGAATACCTCCTCATGAACTGATGTTATTCATTATGAATCACAACCAATCGTAGATTGATATAAAAAGTGATTAAAATTTTATATATTATATATGGGATATTATTATATTCTATGAATTATAATTCAATATCTACCTTCATACCTTTAATCCCATTATAAAACAACAGCGTCCCTCATGTGTACAGATGAGAATCGCCTCCCAAACAAATGTGATGTGTTTTTTGTTTGTATTATACTTGGATGGTAATAAAGGTATATTAAATTAGTATATATATTATTTTTAACATATAAATATTTGTTTTATTATGTTATGACATATACCACCTTACATTCCACCCTATTCGAATACGATTATGTCGCTCATGTGTACGACATACTACCATCTCGTGAAGCAATGCAATTCATTTTTCCCATATGATTTACATAGATGGTAATTAGGATATTTTTAAATATAAAAATGTAGTATGTATATGTATGAAATGTAAAAATTATAGAACACTAATATGTTTTTTACCTTTATTGTTTGAATCCAACATGAATATATGGACTACATTAAAGTATACATTCAACCTACCGTCTCTATGAACAGTGTATTTCAATTTCTATCTATATCATTTGTGGATTATGGTAAATAAATATATAATCAATATATTAAATATAAATATCATTTTTATAATTCAATATATTATTTATCCATGATCAATGAAAGGTAATTGAAAAATAAGAAATCAAAACTGATAGGAAAAACAAAGCGGTTTTTATCCAAAACATGATTTTAATACTGAATTGTTGATAAAAGGGTAATAGAATGTATTAAGTAAACAATATACGGTATGATATATAAATGTTTCTCTAATTAATATTTTTATATTGTATTTATGTTTATTATATCGGATTTTATAACATGTACAATAGAGATTAATAGTTATGGTATTGGATTTCTTTCTCACTTTTTACTTCTATGAGATATATTCCATATTCATCACCTATTTATTTATTTTTATGTATATACATCACATGAAATTATTTTATCATTAAATTATAAAAAATTTAATTATATTTTCATATCTATTTTATATCTCTCTTTCATTGGGATTATAATTTTAATTATTCCAATATAGTAAGGTATTTTGGTCTCAATTTACTTTCTTTGTGACATTTTTTATGTTATCCACCTAGATTTTTTGTGGTGTATATAATACCCGATTGAAATTTAACTTATCGAATTATTATATTCTAATAATATTTTATTATTAAACTTATTTTATTCTATCATGGGTATTAATATTAAATATTACAAAAGTAATATGTGATCTATGATAAAATCTCATTATTTATCAGGATTGGTTGTGAATATGTTTGGAATAATTAAATATTATTATCCATAACATAAAAAACTCATTATTGTTTTTAAAATCGGCTTATTTCATGTGAATTCATGTTTCTCATACATATTTATCAATTTATTTAATTAAAAGTTGAAAAAAACATTTTCAAGAAAAATATCTTTGTTTCTATCCTTTGATGAATTCCCGTTTTCATCAAAATTCTTATTTTATAAAAAATTATAACATTAAACCGAGGATATATTTAAGAAAATTTTACCCATTTTTGAATTTTTTTAATTGTTTTAAAATTAGTCCTTATTTAATTTTAAAAAATATCATTTGTATTTTACCAAAAATGTGTAAGGAATAATTGTTTTAACATGTATGGCATGAATTGTAAATTCTTACACCATGCGAAAGTTAATTTTTTAAAACACAATAGATATGTTTCAAATATTATTTATAGAGAATTGGATTTACAAATTATTTTCTGAATTTCATTTTTAAACAAATTATTTAAAAAGAGAGGTTAATTTCCTCATGAAAATCTTTTAGTGGGTTTTAAAGATTCCATTATATTTTTTTAATGTTTTTATTAATTACAAGAATTCTGAAATTATTTTATGTTTTAAGATGATTTTTTCAAAGTGGAAGGTTTATCATCTAACAAAAATGATCCAAGGGATATTTATTTAAAAATAAATTTCCATATAAAATGTTATGCTATTATGTTACTGATGCTTTATTCGGTATATGAACCAAGGATACCATTTTTATTATTTCTCGGAATGGTTTATGTTTATAATTAACTGATGATTATGAAAGCCTCTTCCTTTTCCATTTTCTATTTATTGAAGAAATGATAAAATTATCATAAACCTATACCTTTTCCTTAAGTTATGTTATGATGAAATGTTTATGGAACCCATTTATTTTCATTGTATGATATGATGAATTATTTATGATCCTGTGGAAAAACGGTATATGATTCTCACTATGTGATGGGTGACACCTATATCTCCCTCTAGAGAATTGGGTAAATATCAATATCTCATGTGGTAGAAAGAACAAGAATGGGGAGTAAACCTAGTTCAGCAAGGAGATTTTTACATAATGATTGTTTTGAGAGTGAAACATGACTACTATTATGGTTTTGGGAGTGTACCCAATACACTATGATAGTCTTGGAAGTGTTCCTTGAACTAATAAGGAATTTATTTTACATTATTTTCTGTAATCGAAATATCTAAGACATATAAAAATGCTAGGTTCTCATATTTTATGTTCCTTCATTCCACAATTATTAATTTATTATTAAGTATATTGATTTATTCTAGGAATAAATTTTATGATTTATTATAAAAATTCTATAGTTTTCAAATGTGAGTCTCATGAAATAGTACTGTAATGTTCATGATATAACTATATCTATTTATTTTATGCTTACTGAGCATCCTATCTCACACTTTTTAAGGTTGTATTTCACCATGAAATAATGAAAGGTATTAGGTATGAGATTTTTAAGAAGGTTTAAAGCTATGAAAATCATAAGGGTATAAGACATAGCTTATTTGTGAAGATTTTTTTATTAATTCATGTTTCAAAATGGATTATACCTTTATAAAAATCATGTACGTTTTTGTGTAATGCAACTAATATTCATGAATATTGATGAAATATCTATGTTTTATATTTTCGGGACTTTATAGTTGGTATCAACTGAAAGGTTTAGTTAACCTTTGGAAAATAGGATATGACAATATTAGTGAGATCCCAAAGGATATTTATAAGGATATGTGTAAGGGTATGCCTAACTATGAGTCAATGTATTGGAAAATATCATGGAATTATTTTAGAGTATAGACATAGTGGTTTTTGAGAAATTAATTCATTTTTTTGGACACTAAAAGTGGATGTGGCTCTAGGATAGTGATACTAAGGGATAATACCACTAAAAATGAAACATTGTATTGGAGTTAATCATCACGTCATGCAAGAATAATTGGCCATTATTCACACCATGTTTAATACTTCGGGGGGATATTATTTTTTAATAAAAAAACTCATTAAAACCCATCACGAAGGATTTAATTAGATGATGAATATAGAGGATCATAGATAAATCTAATGTGTAATGAATTAAAAATAATGTATATTTATTAAGGTATCCTATAGGATATTTTTTCATGAAAATGTGGTTTCCCACTAGGAATATGGTTTTTAACACTATATTTCTTGTTTTTTGGAATGGAGGGAACTAGAAAGAAATGGATTGACATTGTATGTAATATAAAATATGTTGATTAGAACCAAAATAAGATGATGATTGGAGTGGTGAATAATTTTATTATTCTAAATTATTTATCATAATATATGATTAAAAACATGCATGTTAACTAACTCTCAGACTCACTAAAGAAGAAAAAGATAGAGTTTATTGAGAGTTTGTGCTTTGGAGACCTCATATGAAGTATTATTTAGTTTCCTATATGTTGAAAATGTGGGAAGAATCACTCCATGTATTTGGTCAATGTAACGAGAATAGGTTTTATGATTGGATAATTAGGAAAATGAGTAAATAATTCCTCAGGGAAAGTATAAAGTAGAGTTATCATAATGGATGGAAATATTGGCATCCCTAATGTATAATTTATATATGAATGTTTTAAATGTGGAATGTATGGGAATTATGATAATCTATGTAATCAAGGGAATCATCATGAAGAGAAACAACATGTTTGTAACACCACTGAATGATAAAGGGTTCAAGTACTAAATGATATAACTCATGCCATAAACAAGCACCTCTCTTTTTGGGAGCCTTCATGGTTAGAACTGCATAGATATATGTGCTTATCCTAGAGTCGTGATTAGATGGGTGACCTTTTGGAATGTTTTCCAGGGTGTGTAAGAGTGAGGGAAAATCACACTAAAAATAATATGTGTTGGATTATGGGGAAAATCATTAGTCAGATGACCCATTAATGCATATGGGTGGGCCCTAGTGAGGGGTACATGTGTCTATAGGGCATTTGGTGGTACCCGGAAAGCCCAGACCCAACAAACATGTTAAGGAATGTTGTATGTGCTCTCATTGGGACCATATTGTTACATTGGTATCAGAGAATTAACACAACCATTAAGACGATGCACTACATGGGATGAGGTATAAAGTATAAAATGATGATGTGGTCAGGAATTTTATTATCATAAGTATGATGCACTACCTGGGTTTTCTACTTCTATGACTAATGGTTGATGCACTTCCAGGATCCCATCAAAAGTCTAGGCAAAAGTAGTGTATTTAACCAATATCCATGAAAACATGGCATTGGGAATGATTTTCCTGAACAACGTCATAATATACAGGGGATAATTGAACTAAGATACATGTTATTAATATTAATACTTGGATGGAGGGACCGAAATACCATCATATAATTTTGATCAGAGAGTACACATATTTGAAGAAGTGATGAAATCTACCTTCCTGTGGAATGTTGGATTACAAGGCGACAGTTAGCACGTGCCCCTAACGATGTGCGACATGACGGAAGCATCAGAAAGGATAGTTTTATTAAACTTATATGATATATATGACATAATAATTATACTATATTGATATTATATACATATATACATGTATTTCATTTACTTTCATCTTTTAAGTGATCCGTGAAAACGAAAACAATGTTCTTGTCTACGTATGACCTACCATCATATCAAACAGTGCATTCCATTTCACATATTTATGATTTATAAATTAATACATATGTTTATATATAGAATATATATGATATATAAGTCTTTTTTAAATTCTTTAATTAATTCTATAGTGATTTAAGGGGATCGGGAATTACAAGTCAAAACAGAGACAATAAACATAGGTGTCATTACACAAAACATCACTTTGACATATAATTTTAATAAATAGGGAATATATGGTCATAAAAAATAATATATTGTATAATATATAAAAATATGGTTCTATTAAAGAATTATGAAAATATTTTACTTATTATACAAGATTCTTTTATGTGTTTGAAGAAAGTGAAGACACACAGTAAGGGAATTTCATCGAACCTTTTATTTTTACGAGATACATGCCAAATTCACTACTCATTACTTTTGTGTGATGAATATAAATTCCATGAATTTATTATATTATTATTATAAATAAATTTATTTGTATTTAAATATCTATTATATGATCTTTATTTTATGGGGATTATGTTTCAAAAGATTCAAAATTTGTAAGATAATTGTATCTGAAATTTCCCATCATAGACATGCATGTTATGTTATGCACTTAAATTATTTTTTGAGGTGAATATACTAAAATTTGTCATGGTATATCATGATGATGATTATTTTAATAATATTTTTTATTCCTATAATATTATTTTCTTTAATGTATATTATGATCTAAATTTAGCAATTAGTAAGAGTTTATTGAAATGATCAGATCGTTTAACTGTATTGTTTACTATTGTGGTTCTATTGATTAAGTATTATTGTAAATATCTAATGAAAACTCATTAATATTCTTATCATCTATTTATTTAGCATATCTCAATGTATTACTACCATTTTCCGACTCTTTAATACTAATGATATACCTATTTTTTACAATAAGTTCACCATATTTCTCTTTTCAGTTGAAAATATTTTTTATTCCAAAATAATTTTATAAAAAATGTTATCATAAATGTTTTAAATTTATATTTTCCAATAATTTTAATGGAAGAGGATTTTAATTTTTTTTAATGGTTTTCAATTATTCCATAAATATATTTTCCATGAAAAATATTTCAAAAATGTTTTCTATATTAAAATGATTTTTTCAATACAAAAATGATATTTTTATGAATAATTTTTTTAAAAAAACCTTTCAAAATTATTTCATATCTAATATAAAATTTGTTGTGTTAATAATTCCTTTCATGGGAAAAGATTCAATATTTTCATTCATATTCTATCCCTGAATGGTTTATATTTTGACTTCATGATATTTATCAGACTTGTTTCTCATTCATGAGATATATGATTTTGAATCCAACTTCTTTTCATGATTTATTCCTTTAATTAAATTATTATGAAACCTATATCCTTTCCACGTGTTATGATTTGATTATATGTTTATGATACCAATTTCATTTTATAGGTTATATATTATTATTAATGATCTTTTTCAAAATGAATGTATGACTTCATTGTGATATGGTTGCGACCTATATCTCCCTCCAATACATTGGGTAAAAAATTATACATCAGGAGGTAGACTAAGATAGTTTTGAGAGTTAACCCAGACTACTAAATATGTCAATGGGACTAAACCATGACTACCAATAATGTATGGGGAGTGAAATAATACTACTAATATTTCTATTTGAGTGAACCATGACTACCAAGATGGTATGGGGAGTAAAAAAATACTAATATTTTGACCTTTGTAGCGATGCCTTATCCAATATGGAAAACTTTTTTTTTGCTTATGTGTATCCAACAATTATATATCCTATTTATATAAAAAATATTCATTGACTATGTTCTTTATTTCCTTATTAATCATGTATTATTGACATCCAAAATTTATGTCATGATTCGTGTTCATGATCTTTGATATGAAAAGAGTGATATTCGATTTTTAAGATAATGTACTAATACCCCTATGATTCTGATTATGTTTACATTTCTCGCTTGGTTAACCTTACTGAGCATCTAAGCTCACCAATTTTTACGTTTACTTTCCCTGGGGATATCAAGATTTTTATTACGATTGATGTGTATAAGAAGGGTGATAGTCAAGAAGAACCTATTTAGAGATATTGTAGCTCACTTATTTCACATTGTCTATGTTTCCATGTTTCCAAATTTACTTTAACAATATGTACATTGGGCATCTATTTTTGATATTTATTATGTATTAAAAAATGGTAATTTAATGTTAATGTATAAAAATATTTGGTCTCTATAATTCCTATGTCAAATATTCATTTTCAATTCTCTTATAGATATGATGAGATGATGACCACAAAGGTCTCTCAAATGAAATTGGAATGACATGGTGGACCATCATATATAATGACATAAATAAGTTCACGTGTGTATGCAACCCTCTAATATTATAGATAATACCCACATAAATGGGGTACTCATCAAAATATTCATGTATAAGGATTTACACGGTGCATGTCCAAATGTTTCTACTAGAAAAGTTTGACTTTCTCCATGGTATCTTTTTCAAATACCTAAGGTTTCAACCTAAAAAGACCAAATTGTCTGATTAACACAAATAGGGTGCCAGAATGACCAAGTTCACAGGTAAAATGGTGCTTCATATGATGGAATATAACATGACTCAGGGGCCTCACATGATCATAAAATACATGTATAGGGAATTTCATGTGATCAAGTCCAATATGTCCTGGGCCTTTTGGGTGACCAAGGCATACATTTCCTGGGCCCATAAAATGATCAAGGCTGACATGTCTAGGAACTTTTTCATGAACATGGTTGAAAAGTCCAAGGAAATTACTTAGAGAAATACTTATATATATGGGTCCTTTCCCATGATCAAGGATGATATGTCCATGGTTATTCAACTGACCATCGATGATATGTCTAGGTCATTTCACATGATTAAGGAACATATGTTATGGTTTATTTTGTTGATAATGGAAAATATGTCCAAGGGATTTCACATGACAATGGATAACATTTCTATAACGATTTCAATGACAAAGGATGTAATTTCTAGACCGATTCACATGATTAATACTGATATATACATGGGAGTTCATATAATAATGGTTGACATGTCCAGGGATTTGGACCAGACTAATGGCGAAATTTCTAGGGACTTTCAAATGACCAAGGGTGATATGTATAAGGAAGTTCTTGTGACTAAGGTAGACATGTAGAGAGCCTTTTTTGTGATCAAGGATGACATATACTAGTACTATTACATGATAATTACCGACATGTATCAGGACATTTACATGACCAAGGTTGAAAAGTATTGGAATTTTCACATGACTATGTCCAACATTCCCAATTCCCTTTACTTAATCATCACGAAAATTTCTATGGAAATTTTTATGACCAATATTGACATGTCTAGGGCCAATCATGTGATTCAAGCTGACATGTCGAGGCCCACACAAGGGTATCATGAGACAATTGAAGGTTCATGCAACTTAATGTCCACAAGAGAGTCGTGATATGGGGTCTCACGGACAAATCAAGGATCATGTGCATGAAATAGAGTTCACATAAATATGTTTCAGTTTCATGTCCTAAGGGATCATTCAAAGCCCTCATTGAAAACATTTTTTATTTGAGTCAGAGTGTAACACCCTGAGATTTTATGAGAAATATTATTTTTAATTTCATTGATTTCTGATGTTGTACACTACTCCAAGATTATCTTTCACTATACACAACACTGTATTATCTTGTAGTATATGCAACACTATTCTTGTCTTGCATTACACACAAGAGAAACCTTCCTCGATAGATTGCGTTGTATGCAATTACGAGTTTCACTAAACGACGATAAATTATTAAAATATTATATAAACTATCCATTATGAAAAGTAATACCCACTTATTGAAATTTTATAAAATTTATCGTTCAAAATGGAATTTATTTTTTTATTCGGAATATCAAAATTATCCTTGGGTGATTTTTTTTATTTTTCTAAAAACATCCAATTTTTGATGAATAGTGAAAACACCTAGTTATTGGTTAAAACAGACATTTTATTTAAATAATAATTTATTTTATTTAAATTTATTTTAGGTCAAAATAGATACATAATACCTATATAAGTTCAATGTAATTCATTGGAGTAATTTTATAATAATTTTAGATATATAAAAAATTTAATTGATCTTTTTACCATCTTTTACCAACCTCCTAGGAGCATTTGCAAATTTACATAAAACATAATTTTATCACATCTGTGAGTTAAATTAAAAAAATCTGAGAGACACAGTTGATATCAGTATGTAAAATGTTGTTAAATGAGATGAAATTAATTTTTGGTGAATATTAACTTTTAACTTTTATTTACCATAGTTAAAAGTAAATAGGGTAATTAAGTGTAAAAATGATATTATTATTTCCCTAAATATGTCCTAATTCTATTGGATAAGTGTAATTTTACCAAAAACAACCTTAGGAATAAATTAGTACTCTTCAGGTCCACTTGGATTGGATTTGGACATTTATTATTATTTTATTTAAAGAAGAGTTAAAATAGTTAATGTCAATGTTTAATAACTAAAAAATTTTTAAAATAGGGTTATACAAAATATAAATTCTACTATAAATATTAATTTTAAAGATACAAATATTTCCTATATAATGGTATTTTATTTAAATTTTTTATACATTAAATAATTTAATTTATTTATGACACAATGATGATGCAGAAATTACTTTATTAATGAAATATTAACATAATTGATATTATAAATACCCAAATAAATGTAATTTTAGACTTTTTATGAATTAAAATAGTTTTATAGGTCAATATAACATATTAGGGTTGGTTAGATAATTTTTTTTGAAGTAATAATGCTTTTATGAATTTAGAAAAAACAAAATACCAAATAGTGTATAAATTGACATAAAAGTGTTTTTAAAACAAATATAATATTATTAATTGATATAATTGTCCTAAAAATCTAAGGCTCGTCCAAAATACTTATATAATAATATATATCACATTACTGAACCAATTGGGGTTCTATTGGTATTTTATAGTATGTTTATTTACCATATAGTGTAAGAATACAAGAAGACACGACAAATGTTAAATTATTTAACATAGAGTTAAATATAAATGATAAGATTAAAATGGTAACCTAATCTTGTATAAAACCTATTTGTTGAGAATATTTAGACCCATACCCACCATAGCCTCTAAATAAGTCACTTTGGAGCCATTATAAACCGAATATGAATTTATTATAAAATAATATTTTCAGTTAATCCTAAGGTGCCCCTCACCCCTCTTATAAAAGGGCACTCCCCCTTATCTCTAATTCACACATCCAAATCCATTTGACTTGGCCAATACCGTCCCAAATACTCTCTAAACTATCCTCCCATCATCCTAGAGGAATAGTTTTAGTCATATAGCCAACCTATGGAGCCATTTTCTTCAAATCAAAAGGAAGAACCTGAAGAAGTGGTAAATATCTCACCACCTATTTCAAGATCCATTCTTCATCCACTTCCTCATTATTTGTTGTTTCCATTCTAAAATAATACCTCCAGTATATTCAATATACTGTGATGTTATTATAAATATTTTACAACCATATTAGTTATTTTATCCATCCTATTAATGAAAAAGTCACCACACGTGTGTTCGTACGTCTTACCGTCTCCACGTCGTGCTGTAGTTTGTTATTAAAATATTTCATCATTTGGATGGGTATAATAATTAGTATAAATGATATAAATAATAAATATAACATTATTATAATTATTTATATATGATATACCATCCAATTATATACGATTTTAATATCAAAAGAGTGATATTGTCGCTTGTGTGTACGTACGGACTACCGTCTCTAAGAACGCGATGAGATTCATTTTCCATGATTAACCATTCAAGTTTGAATATAAAGTATATATAATAAATAATAATGAAATATATTACATAATAATGATCCTGGATTTATATACATATATGTTTCATTTAATTAATTTCATTCAATTCTATAAGGAAACGAAAACAACGTTCATGCGTACGTGCATCCTATCGTCTCCTTGAATGGTGTATTTCATTCAATTTATCGATCTGTAATATATATTTATATGATGAACATATATTATATATAAATCATGTCTTAAATTATGGAATTAATTAAATCAGAATATATGTAATAATATCAAGAACAACAAATCGAAACAAGTACGATAAATGAAACGATTTTACCCAAAACGTTGCTTTAACATGGAATTTACAAAAGAATGGGTATTATAAAGTCATAAGTGAATCATATATGATATCAAAAATATTATTACGGTTATGTTACAAGTTAATAATATTTTTAAACCCACTATATAGGAGTCTCGGACACATACAGAAGGAATTTTACATAAGGTAAGGGATAATTTTGCAAATCTCATTTTTTAACTGAGATTGCTTATAAGTATGTATTTACTAGGGTTATATTTTTCATCCATGTCCATAAAAATGATTTCATAAAGTTTTTAATATTCTTCCATGTATTTTTAAAGTCATTTTTACCCCTTTTTGGCTTTTACTTTGTGTTATGGAAGGAATATTTCTTTTGTTTACCACACGAGGTACTTTTTTACTTTTTCGGTAAAAATACGAGGAGAATGTTTTTTTACTTCTACGACATGAACTGATTATAATGGTTTCATAATGCCTAATTTTCAGGAAGATTCAACTACAATATTTCATGATTATTTTCAACAAAATAATTTTCTTTTTAAATTTAATGGCATTTTGTTAAAATAAAATGATTTTGAAGAAGAAAGGATATTTTCCTCAAGAATTCATTTCAAGTGTTTTGTCAAAACTAATTTCCATCTAAGATGACATTATTTAGTATTATTATGATTCAAGTATAATGCCTCAATTATTTAAAGGGTTTTATTCTTCTTATGATCAAGTGATATCCATTTTATTTATATGGATTATGTTATTATGGGATGATGTTTATTAAACCCATTTTATTCATTGGGTTATGATGAATGATTTATGTTTATTTTGTGGCACAAGTAAGAATGATTTCATTATGAGAAGGGTGGGACCTATATCTCCATCCAATGAATTGGGTAAAGATTTATATCTCATGAGATAGACATGGATGGATTGACAAGTGATTTTGGTTCAGTAATACTGAGATGGAACGACAAGTAAACCTGGTTCAGTAATGGACATTGTCCACTGTGATGGTCTTGGCAGAAATGCCTTGGATAATATGGGAATCATAACATATACTTAATGGTTTCAACAATTGCATATTGTATTCCAATTCTATTTTATCATGATTAATTATTCTTTTATGATATATGCCTTATGTACTACCATGATTTATTTAACAACTCAAGATCTTGATGTTTAAACTTTCTGTTAATGTTTTTATGTTAAAATGTATATTGTTTGTTTTATTTTCTGTATGCTTACCCTTACTGATCATTTGAGCTCACACTTTTTATTTTTTCCCCAATATATAAAGAAATTTTTTAGGTAAAAAAGGGATGATCTTTATGGGAGATTTTGAAGATCTTTCACCATGATTAGAAGATTATGTTCTGAGTATCCAAAGACACTAAACTATTACTGTCCTTGGGTGTCTGTTTTTGTTATCTATTAATTATTCTGAAAAATTAATGTAATGTCCATGTACATCAAGTGTGGGTCTCTACATTTGGTATCAGAGGAAAGGTTTAGTTAACCTTTTGAAACTAGGATACGAAAAATTTAGTGAAATCCCCAGAGATATTTCTAAGGTATGTCTAGGGATGTCTCTATGGATAAGTATAAGTATAGGTTATAGTCCTAGAATTATGGTAGTGATAACATAATTAAACCTAAAATGTTATATATTGAAGGTACTCCCCCTTTATTATCTTGTTTTCCTATCATTATTTTTACCTCTCACACTATTCATTTTGGGTTTTAGACGGTGGATAGAACCCGAAAGAACAGTGTTGATCAATGTAATGGACAATGCAATGATTTTCCTCCTGAACAAACCAATGTTATGGGAGATGGAGTGATAAATCTAATTTCTATACTTACACAAGCTATGAATCATTCTGGACTTCCATATGAGTAGAGAAAGGAACAATATTCTATTGAGTCCAGCATGGGGCAACATCCACCTTCTTTAAGTGGGTCTTCTGATCCGCTTGTTGCCGAACAATGGATTAGTACCATTGAAAAGATATTTTTGATACTTCACTATTCAGAGCATGGAAAAGTCATTTTGGGTATTTACCAGTTAGAAGGTGAAGTAGACCAGCGGTGGACTCTAGTTAAAAATACAAGTCCCCAAGACAAAATTGAATCAATGGAATGGGATTATTTCAAGAACTTGTTTTTAAATAATTACTTCCCATGTATTCTTAGAACAATGATAGAAAAGGAGTTCCTTGAGCTTAAAAAAAAGGATGATGAATCTTTTGGTATATACGAGGAGAATTTTTAAAGTCTTGCAAGGTATGAATTTTTCTTTATCATCCAACCTGAATGTAAAGTTGATCGATTCTTCTGTGTCTTAAAACCAAGTCTTTGAAGGGAATTAGTTATAAAAGACTTCAGTAGCTATGAAGAAATTGTGCATTGTGATATCAAGGTAGAACTAGTAGTCTTTTGTAACATATCCATATCATGTTTTTAACAAAAAAATGAATGATGGAGTTCAAGGAGAAATCTCAAAACTATGGTGAAAAGCAGACAAATGTTTTGTTAAGCTCAAAGTGTGGAAAGATGCATGGTGGAGATTATTTTAAAGGGACAGGAAAATGTTTTTAAGTGTAGAAAATAAGGTCATCGAGCTGCTAAGTGCTGAAGTAATAGGAAAAAGGTAGCTACTGATGTGAAATGAGAAAAGACTACAAAAAACGAACCACTAACAATTCAATTCTTCCAGTGCATGGAAATAGTGCATTATGCTAACCAATGCCCTAATCCAAGGGTTATTGATGATCGACATAAACAACCTATCAAGGCAAAGGAAAAAGGGAATTCACATTCAATCCCAATTGGTGATGTTGAATATGACAACAAAGTGGAGGAATGATTATGTTTTTATGTATCGAGATTCCAAAATAGTAGCAAGGAATGTCATTTTTAGTATTGTGGAATATTGGAATATATATGTATTGGTTTATTGTGGTTTTAGATAATTTTATGGAACCAGTAACCATAAAAAGTGATTGAAATATTTTTGGAATGAAGATGATATGTTCATAATGAATAGATAAGGAGAAAATAATATGTTTGATAGTATTAATAAGCTCATGACTGATATAAGGACAAAGTGATATCATGGTTTGGGTATATTGAATTTTTGGAATTTTGGTATCTGGAAAGAGTTAACTTTTGACCGCATTCATGTTTTCACTGAAGTTCAATGGGTATTCATTTTTCAAGAGAATAAATGATTAATTTATTCACATGTTTGGAATGTGACCAACAACAATATATATCTTATGATATATGGGGTACAAATGAAGGAATTCAAAAGCATGGTAGATGACATTACTAGTAATCGGACAGAAGTATTTTCGATAAGCCTAGAGGTTGGAATATATTTATTTAGACATCATATAGTATTACTTAAGGCTATAAGTTTTTTATTTTATTTTTGAAATGTTATAATAGTATAGTTTTAGAAAAAGGACAACCCATAGGACTGGCGACAACTCGTCGCATCGGACAAGGATGTAGGAATCGAACCCACAACTGAAGTCCGACATTCCTTTATCACCTACCATTGGCCTACAGGAAGTCCCCGGTTAGTGTAAATTAGTTTTTATTTATTAATTTGTATGATACATGAAGTATAATTCCATTTTAGGAACCATATACGATTAATCTCACCATAGATGGACTTATTTATATTTAATAACTTCTTCTAAACTTTTGTTTGAGACAGATGGAATGACCTATCATTCTATCACATGATCTACTAACACTTCAAGAATGACAAATTCAACATCATTTCATTAAGAGATGAAGTGGAAATTTTCCAAGTAATGACCAATGGTAAGATTGTACCAAAATCAATTATGTATTTCCTCTAATTCCAATTTTTTCAACTTTAGGGAAATTATCTTGAAAACCTAAATCATGGTCCTAGATGGTACCTTATATCATCACAAATTTATGGATTTGCGATTGTTGGCTTTTTTATAGACATGTTCTCTAACACACTCCATCATAACTTGATGGTTATATTTCTCTTCCATATCCATATTTTCACCTATGTTCTTCTATGTGGAATCCCAGTAATGAGTTAATTTGGGTAACCGTTACGTTTATTTTTTAAAATTAAGTTTTAGTGTTCCTTTTTATGATGTGGGTTTCTATGAATGAAACTTTCAAGTTGTAAACCTTTTATAACCCCGAAAAATTTCGTGGGCGCAATTCATTTTAAGGGTGGTAGAATGTAACACCCCAATATTTTATGAGAAATATTATTTTTAATTTCTTTTATGTCTTGTGTTTTACGCTACACCATGATTATATTTTACTATACACAACACCGTATTATCTTGTAGTATACGCAACAATATTCTTGGCTAGCATTACATGCAAGAGAAACCTTCCTCGATAGATTGTGTTCTACGCAATAGAGAGTTTCATGAAACAACGATATATTATTAAAATATTATATAAACTAGCCATTATGAATAATATTACCCACTTTTTGAAATTTTATAAATTTTATATTTCAAAATGGACTTCATTTTTGGATTTGTAATATGGAAATTATCCTAGGGTGAATTTTTGGTATTTTTCTGAAAACATTCAATTTTTGATAAATCGTGAAAACACAAAGTTATTGGTTAAAACATACATTTTATTTAAATAATAATTTATTTTATTTAAATTTATTTTAGGTGAAAATAGATACATAATACCTATATATGTTCAATGTAATTCATTGGAGTCATTTTAGAATAATTTTAGATATATAAAAATTTTATTGAACTTTTTACCGTCTTTTACCCACCTCCTCGGAGCATTTGCAAATTAAATGAAACTTAATTTTACCTCTTCTATGAGTTTAATTTCAAAAATACAAAAGAAATTGTTGATATCAGTAAGTAAAATATGGTTCAATGAGAATAAAATAATTTTTGGTTAATAGTAACTTTTAACTTTAATTTACCACTGTTAAAAGTAAATATGGTAATTAAGGGTAAAAATGATATTATTATTACCCTAACACAAGTCCTAATTCCATTGTAAAAGTGTCAATAGACTAAAAACAACCTTATTAATAAAATATTACCCTTTAGTTCTACATGTATTAGATTAGGACATTTATTATTATTTTATTTATAGAAGAGTTAAAATAGATAAAATAAATGTTTAATAAATAAATCATTTTTAATACAGGGTTATAAATTAGATAAATTGTACTATAAATATTAATTAAAAATATACAACTATTTACTACATAATGGTATTTTATTTATATTTCTTTATACATGAAATAATTTAATTTACTTATGACACAATGATGATGCAGTAATTACATTATTATTGAAATATTAACATAATTGATATTATAAATATCATAAGAAATGTAATATGAGACTTTTTATGAATTAAACTAATTTTATAGGTTAATATAACATATTAGGGTTGGTTAGATGAATTGGTTTCGAAGTAATAATGCTGTTATGAATTTAGAAAAAAACAAAATACCAAAGAGTGTCAAAATTGACATAAATGTTTTTTGAAAACAAATATTATATTATTAATTCATATAATGGTCCTAAAAATATAAGGTTCGGCCAAAAGACTTATATAATAATATATATGACATTAATGAACCAATTTGGGTTCTAGTGGTAGTCTATATTATGTTTATTATCCATATAGTGTAAGAATACAAGAAGACACGACAAAAGTTAAATTATTTAACTTAGAGTTAAATCTAAATGATAAGGTTAAAATGGTGACATAAACATGTCTAAAACCTATTGGATGAGATAATTTCGACCCATACCCACCATATACTTGAAATAAGTCACTTGGGATCCATTATAAACCCAATATCAATTTATTATGAAATAATATTTTATGTTTATCCTAAGGTGCGCCTTACCCCTCTTATAAAAGGGAACTCCCCCTTCTCTCTAATTCACACCTCCAAAGCCAATTGGATCGTCCACCCCCTTCCAAAATACACTATAATCTATCCAAACTTAATCTTAGAGACATTCCTTCAGTCATAAAGACATCCTATGGAGCTCATTTGTTGAAATCAAAATGAAGAACCCGAAGAAGAGGTAAATATCTCACCACCTATTTCAAGTTCTTTTCTTCTTCCACTTCCTCCTTTATTTCCATTATAAAATACTAAATCCAGTATCTTTTATATAATTTGGTTTTATTATACGAATTTTACAACCATATTAGTTATTTTATCCATCCTATGAATGAAAAAGTCACCACACGTGCGTACATTCGGCATACCGTCTCCACGTCATGGTGTAGTTTGTTAGTCAAATATTTCATCATTTGGATGGGTATAATAATGAGTATAAATGATATAATTAATAAATTTATCATTATAATGATTATTTATATATTATATACCATCCAATTATATACGATTTTAATAACAAAATAATGATATTGTCGTTCGTGCGTACGTACGGACTACCCTCTCCAGGAATGCGATGAGATTCATTTTCCATGATTATCCCTTAAAGTATGATTATATAGTATAGATAATAAATAATAATGAAAGATATTACATAATAATTATACTGTATTTATGTACATATATGTTTCATTTACTTAATTCCATTCAATTCAATAAGGAAACTAAAACAGTATATATGCTTATGTACGACCTACCGTCTCCATGAACGGAGTATTTCATTCCAATTATCGATCAATCATATATATTTATTTACTTAATTTATAATATATAAATCATTTTTTACATTATAGAATCAATTAAATCAGGAGATAAGCAATAATATCAAGAACAACAAGTTCAAACACGTACGATAAATGAAACGATTTTACCCAAAACATCGCTTTAACATGGAATTTATAAAAGAACGAGTATTATAAAGTCATAAGTGAATCATATATGATATCATAAATATCATTAAAGTTATTTTATAAGTTAATAACATGTTTAAACCCAATATAAAGGGGTCTCGGATACATAAGAAAAAAATTTGACATAAGGTAAGGGATAATTTTTCAAATCTCATTTTTATCCGAGATTGCTTATACGTAAGTATTTACTGGGGTTATATTTTTCATCAATGCCCATAAAAATGTATTCATAAAGTGTTTAATATTATTCTATGTATTTTAAAGTCATTTTTACCACTTTTTGGCTTTTACTTTGTGTTATGGAAGGAATCTTACTTTTTTTTACCATACAAGTTACTTTTTGACTTTTTTGGTAAAAGTATAAGGAAAATGTTTTTTTAACTTATACAGCATGAACAGATTTTTACGGTTTCATAACGCCTAATTTTCATGAAGCTTCCTCTACAAGATTTCTTGATTATTTTCAACAATATCCTTTTCTTTTAACATTTAATGACATTTTGTGAAAATAAAATTATTTTGAAGAAGAAAGGATATTTTCCTCAAGAATTCATTTGAAGTGTTTTGTCAAAACTATTTTCCATCTAAGATGAAATTATTTATTATAATTATGTTTCAAGTATAATGTCACTATTATTTCTATGTTTTTATTCTTCTTATGATGAAATGATATCCATTTGATTTATATGGATTATATTATGATGGGATGATGTTTATTAAACCTATTTTATTCTTTGGGTTATGATGAATGATTTATGTTTATTTTTTGGCATAAGTAAGAATGATTTCATTATGAGATGTGTGGGAACTATATATCCCTCCAATGAATTGGGTAATGATTTATATCTCATTAGATAGACATCGTTGGAACAAAAAGTGAATCTGGTTCAGTAATACAGGGTGGGAACGATAAGTAAACCCGGTTCAGTAATTGACTTTTTCCACTATGATGGTCTTGTCAGCAATGCCTTGGATTCTATGGAAATCATTACATGTGCTTAATGTTTCCAAAATTACATGTTTCATTCCCATTATATTTATCATAATTAATGTTCCATTATGATCTATTCTTTTCAAACATCCAAGATTTATTTCACAACTCAATCTCTGGATGTTTAAACTTTATGTTCATGTTTTTATGTTCAAATGTATTTGGTTTGTATTATTTTCTCCATTCCTACCCTTACTGATAATTTAAGCTCACCCTTTTTGTGTTTTTCCCTAGGATATAAAAAAAATTACGTAAGAAAGAAAGGGAAGATATTTATGGGATATGTTGAAGATCTTTCACGATGATTTGTAGATTATGATCTGAGTTTCCAAAGACACAAAACTATTATGGTCCTTGGGTGTCTGTATTTGTTATGTATTAAGTATTCCGAAAAAGTAATGTAATGTCCATGTACGTCAATTGTGGGTATCTACATGGAGTTCATGTGTATGGGTTCACATTCATGTAATTTTTGTATGCTATAGAATGGTCACGTGTTAAGGGTTATTTTATGTTGATTTCCAAATTGCGTGGATAAGGGTCTATGAGGGAATTTCATGTCTTCATAGATATATATTAGGACACATACAAGAAAATTTATACATTTATGACTAAGGTATTACAATTTAATGAAAATGTAAAGGCGTCAAGAGACATTGGGTTATGAATGTTAATACTGACTGCCCAAGATGATCACATCCAATCCACATACTCACATTCCATAATAGAGGCTCACATGGTGAAATAAAATTATTATCAAACCACTATTTAGTTTTTTAACCTATTAGAGATCAAGAAAAGTGTTTTACTAGTAGGGTATCATTTTTAACAAAAGTATTTATACTAATGAAGCAGCCTGAACTTCTCCTCTACTTCAAATTTTTTTTATCTCCTTTTCTCCTTATCACTCCCATCTAACATGTATTTTTTAAGGGGAGAAGTGGATTTTACTGGTGGATGTCAGCTAGACATTATGTGCCAGGGAACTATGTTGGTGTCACATGTTCCTCCATGAGAATGTTTAGAGCTCAGTATGAAAGAAATGAATGGTCTCAGAATTGAGTGTTAAGTTATTTTCCCCAATGATTTTATTGTGGATTAAACAATTGTTGCTACCCAATAAAGATATACATTATACCTCTTATGATATAATCTCCAAATTCAGTTGATCTACATTCCCTGGTCACATGATGGGTTGGTTTATCATCATGTTGAAAAATGTATCACATGGTGTCTCAAGGTCCTATGATGAAAATTTCTCCAATGATGAAGGTTGAAGGCGATATCCCTTTTGATCGCATGATCCCAGTAATTTGGGGATAATATAGACATCACAAAAGGATTGTAGGTGGAGGTATATGGTGGTGGTTTCATGGGATTATCATTCATGGAATACATCATCGATCTAGGGAATTAGTGTGTATAGAAGATGGGTGAAGGTTGTAGATGATGTGGGGTCATGATCAAATGGTGCCCAACGATTTGATCTATGGGATATATTTTTTCCAAATTTTGTTATGGTGGAACAATTTTCACACAAATTACACGCCAAATTATTTTTTTATGAATAGTTCATGATTAATAAACATCGATATTTCTTCCCTTTTTCGTGTGGACAGTTCAATTAACACCTAAAACACATACACTAATGCCCTCACTAGTGACACCATTCCATTTTGGAGCCTTCTTTGGAACCACCTGCACACACTTTTATTGAGAACTATTCTCCCCCATATATATTCACCTTGATCAATAGATGTTCTAGCTCCTAGGGCATCATTGAGGAAACACCCACTTGTTCCCCTAGTTGAACTAGATGGAATATTAGCATGGATGTCATATTTTTTAGATATGTGAGTATCAATATACATAGACTATAAGATTTATAAAACAATTACTACTATAAAGGACATAATGTGGTAAAATAATAAAATAACCCTCATTCCCAATCTATGACGTGGAATATATTTTAATTGTTTCAATGATGTTCAAAACTTCTCAAATAATCCACATCAGTGTTCATAGTTCATAATTATTAGTTCAAAACTGCATAAAACATGAAGGGTTTGGAAAAAAATTATTTTATGTTAAATAAAGATCACCTTAAAATGTATTTGAATATCTAATGATATTTTATATTGATCCATTGGGTTCGTTTATAAGACCAAGATATGAATTATCCTTGATAGAAGGAATGCATATCCTGAATTTGTAATGTTTATAAATAATAGGATGGAAAATGGATTGGGATGGAAAGAAATTTATTGCAAGATCCAATGTAAGGAAGATGGATATCATGAATTTTAACATGGGGATGGGAATCAATCCATTTGTAGTTATCAGATAAAACCTATTAAGATCTAGATATTGTATTGGTTCATGGATGTAATCCATGATTAAAGATCCTATGTTGATCTAGTTCTTATGTAGGCAAGGTTATTACTTCCTATTGTGATGAAATCATGGGTAGGTCCCCATGTATTGGTGGAGATATTGAATGAATATGGCTCTGATTCAACATTTCAAGCCAAACAAAGTTGGTAACTATATATTTTATGTTCTTATAGGACCAAGTATAAACTAGATTAAAGACATTATAGGATTACATACCCTTATGTGAATCATGAGGTACAGTGGTTCTCCCTATTTTTCCTAGGATAGTAGACCCATGTAACACTGAATGATTTTTGGAATGATTTTTTCAAATTGAATTTAAATTTTTTAATATTTTATATTTTAAAGAACATATATTTTATAACTAATTAAACTTAAAACTACAATTTTCATGCATTACACATAACACCAACATTTTCATTCGTTAAATGACACACCAAATTTAAACTAATCATGCATACAATTAAGACATTGTTATTTAATAATATATTTGTTACCTAGCCATGTGATGGTGGGTACAAATAATATTTACTAAATTATGAAAATATATTATTTAATCATGTATATAATTGAACAAAATTAATTTTGGTTAATGATATTATTTAATAGTATAAATTTAATATTCAAAGAAATTATTAATATTCATCATTTGGATGTTAATATAGAATAATAAATATATTATTTCACATAAAAAGTGTATTTTCATATAAATCAATTTTTTTAACATTCACATACTTATTTTGGTGTTAATTTTTTCAAAATTTATAAAATATATTTGAAAAAATACTTTTCATTTTATAAATAATCATTTAATTGTTATAATAGATTTTATTTTTTAAAATTTTATGTAGAGTTAAGGTTTTAGATGAATAATCAAAATTAATTAATTCTTTTAGGAATTGTTATTTATTTTAATTTTTCAATAAATATCAATTTTTTTAGGATGTATATAAAAGTAATACTATATTATATATATATATATATAAATTCAATTTATGTAATTGGAATCTATTTTCTTATTGAATTTTTATAGTAATTAGATCAATTCTTTTGAAAAAAATTTATTTATAAACCATCATTCTTGTTGTCTCTTGGAGTTTAATTTTAAATTAAAATATTCATATTATGTTTTTTTAATTGAGAAAAAATTACACCACATATTTAATAATAGTAATTTATATTATCTTAGATGTTTAACTTATTTTTTTATGTAATTATAAAAACGTTAATAAATATTCACCACTCTTAAGGTACCATTGTGTTTATAACTGGGATAAACTAAATTGATAAAGCATAATAATGAATAAAAAAATCTCCAAAACTCATTGAACAATCATATATTATAAATATATTATATATGTTCATTAATGGAATATTTAATATCCTTTTGTATTTATAAAATCATAGGTACACTAATTTTTTCTCAAAAATTTGATTTGTTCCAGACACCTCATTTATAAGAGGCCACTGCTTCTCCTCTAATCACCACAGTAATAAATACATATAGATCAGAAATTCCATTAATGAATAACTTTCATAGATCCCAAAACTCATAATAGTGTTCTTATATTGATTATGAATCCATCCTATTAAGGTTTTCAAAGAAAATATAAAGCAGATCTCTGAAGAAGATGTAAAAATATAAACATGTGTTTTTGTTTTACTTCGTCTTCCACCTCTATTAATAATTTAACAATATGATAAAATAACAAAACTAATATCTAAAAAATAAATATGTGTTATCATGTTAATTTAATAACCTAAATCTATAACTTCTCCCATTAAATGGGCTACAAAAGTATCTGTCATGTATACAGCAGACTACCTCCTCAAGAATTGATGTTATTCATTATGAATCACAACAATCGTAGTTTGATATAAAAAGGGATTTAATTTTTATATATTATATATGAGATATTATTATATTCTATGAATTATAATTAAATATCTTACTTATTACCATTAATCCAAATTGAAAACAACAACATCCCTTATGTGTACATAAGAGAACCACCTCCCAAACCAATGTCATGTGTTTTTTGGTTTTATTCAACATGGATGGTAGTAAGGGTATATTAAATAAGTATATATGTAATTTTTAACATATTTATATTTATTTAATAATGTTATCTCATATACCTCCTTACATTCCTCTCTATTCTAATATGATAACGTCCATTGTGTGTACGAGAGACTACCATCTCACGAAGCAATGTGATTCATTTTTCACATATGATTTACACATAAGGTAATTAAGATATGTTTAAATATAAAAATGTGATATTTATATGTATTAAATATAAAAATTATAGAACAGTAATATATTTTTTACCTTTATTTCATTAAATCTGACAAAAAATAGAAACAACATTATTGTATACATACAACCTACCATCTCCGTAAACAGTGTATTTCAATTTCTATCCCTAACATTTATAGATTACACTAAATACATATATAATGAATATATATATATATATATATAATTTTTAGAATTCAATATATTATTTATCCATGATTAATGAAAGGTAATTGAAAAATAATAAATCAAAACTTACACAAAAACCAAAGCCGTTTTTATCCAAAACATGATTTCAATAGGGAATTGTTGATAAATGGGTAATAGAATGTAATAATTAAACAATGCATGGTTCGATATATTAAATTTTAGTTATTTACAGGTTTTATATTGAATTTATATTTATTATATCAGATTTTCTAACATGTACAATAGAGCTTCAGTGTTATGGTATGAGATTTCATTCTCACTTTTTACTTCTATGAGATATATTCCATATTCATCAACTATTTATTTAATGTTATGTATATACATCCCATGAAATAATTTTATCATTAATATATAAAAAATTTAATTATATTTTCATTTCTATTTTATATATCTCTTTCATGGGTATTACGATTTGAATTATTCCAATATAGTAAGGTATTTTTGACTCAATTATCCTTCTTTGAGACATTTTCATGTTATCCACCTAGCTTATTTTTTGATGTCTATATAATAACCCATTGAAATGTAATTTAATGAATTAATATATTATAATAATATTTTATTGTTAAAATAATTTTATTCTATCATGGGGTTTATGATTAAATATTACAAAAGTAGTATGTGATTTATGATAAAATCACATCATTTATCATGATTGTTTATGAATATGTTTGTAAGAATAAAATATTATTAACATTAACTTAGAAAACACATTAATGTTTTTAAAATATGCTTATTTCATGTGAATTCATGTTTCCCATTGATTTTTATCAATTTATTTAATCAAGAGTTCAGAAGAACATTTTGATGAAAAATCATCTTTGTTTCTATCTTTTTATGTAATCCCTTTTCCTTAAAAATCCGTATTTTCTAAAAAATTATAACTTTAAATTGAGGATATATTAAAGTAAATTTTTCCATTTTTTGAATTTTAATTATTTTTTAAAAGTAATACTTATTTCATTTAAAAAATATGATTAGTATTTTACCTGAAATGTGTAATGAATAAATTTTTTAACATGTAATAAATGAATGGTAAATAATTAAACCATGGGAAGCACATTTTGTTTAAAACACAACTTATATGTTTCAAATTTTCTTTATAGAGAAAAGGATTTCCAAATTATTTTATGAATTTCATTTTTCAAAAACATTTTAAAAAATAGAGGTTATTTACCTCAAGAAAAAATTTTAGTTGATTTTAAAGATTCCATTATATTTTTTAAATGTTATTTTTAGTTACAAGTATTTTGGAAATATTTTATGTTTTATGAATATTTTTACAAATTGGATGGGTTATCATCCTGTAGAAACAATCCAAATGATATTTCTTTCAAAATAAGTTTCCATCTTAAATGATATACTATTATGTTACTCATGCTTTACTCGGTATATGATCCAAGGATACCATTATTATTATTTCTCTGAATGGTTTATGTTTATGATGACTGAATGATTATGAAATCCTCTTCTTTTTTAATGGGGTATGTAACATCCCAAGTAAGTAATGAATAATAGATATTTTTATCTATGTCTATTAATGAATTATATAGTGTTTTAGAGGCATAAATTGAGAATAAATCCAATCTTAATCATGGAATACACAAATATTTTTAAAAGATTGTTTTACTGCCTTTTAATGGAAAACCATTTTTAAATCAAACTATTGAAAATTTTATAAGCTCTATTTGTCAAAATAAACATATTATTTATTATTGGGACATTGAAATTTACATTGGTTAAATTTTTTCTATGTTTCTGACAATGTTCATTTTTTTAATGAATAGTGAAAAAATACTGCATTTTACATCAAAACTGCTTTTTCATCTAATTTAATTATATGGTTAGATTATCTTTTTAATTTTTATTAAAGTTTAATTTGAATATATTTTTTCAATTTAATCCAATGGTGGTCATTAGGATTAATTACACTTTGGAATTGGGCATAAAGAAATGCCAAACTTTTCATAGATATTGTTTCACAAAAACCTCCTATTTGTTTTGACAACGGGAATTATTTTTTAAATTAATTATTGCAATTTCTATGTGTAGAATTTGGTAAAATGGATTACATATTTGGAATCAGAAGGTCCAAATTATTTAATCACGACTCTTTTTTTTTGACATTATGAATAGTAACGACAGTAATTATCTTTAATTATCTTGATTAATGCGTAATCGGGTAGTTAAGGATAATAAAATAATATCATAATAATAAAAAATGACACCAAAATGAGTCCTAATGCTACTTCTTGTCTCATGTCCTAACATTGGTTGCCTTGTTCCAATCTTGGGGACCCCATGGAATCACTTTTGTGGGAATGTGACTTTTTATCTTTTTATTTTTTAAAGAAAGTAAATATAACAATGAATGTATCACCTGAGTAAAATATTTCTAATTTTGTCTAAATAGATGAGTTTTTGGACTATAAATATTCATTAGAAATATAAAATTATTTCCTACATCATATTATTTTTTTCATAATTTTTAGATATTAAATAAATTAAATTCTTTATGACATCATGATGATGCAACACTTACCTCATTAATGAACGATTTAAATAAAATGAAACGATTATGTAAAATATAATAAATACACTTGTAAAAAACCTATTGGATGGGTATATTTTGAACCCCTATCACCTTATCCTATAATTATATCAATGTGGTACCTTTTAAATTCGAAACACATTTTAAAATAAAGTAACATTTCTTTACTTTCCAAGAGTGCCCCTCCTCTCCTCTTAAAAAAGGCCCCCACCTCTACCACCTTACCCACACCTATCAAGACTTTGGCTCAGCCAACCCCTGTCAATTTTGTCTCTCCACATCCCTATCTTAATCCTAGAATCCTCAATTTGGACATAAGTATTCCCAAGGAATCATTTGAGCTCAAATCAAAGAGAGTTACCCGATTTTAAGGTAATGCCTTCACTTGTGTTATTTTGTTTTATTTTGCTTCTCCAACCCCATAAACTCTTTTAATTAATTTTTTTTGTAACAACTCCAGTATATTAAATATACTAGGATGTTGTTATAATAATAATTCTAGCTACACTTACACACACCTACATTTAATGGTTAAAGAACATACTATTTCTGTGGATGGCGAATTTCTGCCTCACGAAATGATGATTGTTCAATAATCTTCTAACACCTTAAAAGGTGGCCATTAAGATGTCTCTATATTTATAAATGATATATAATATGTTTATTTTTTCCTTATGCTTCCGTATTTTTCATTTATGGCATACCTTTATGGCTTCCATTATTGGTATACGTGATATCTTCATTTTAGGAAGTGCGGACTACCGCCCCCTCAAAGTGATTTGATTCGTTAATACCATATGTGGTACGTATAAAGGATAGCTTTAATGATATTATATATGATACCATACTGGAATTAAAATACTATTATGTATCATTATGTTTTAATTCCATTAAATATGAAATAGAAATGTAAGTAGCGTTCATGCGTACGTACGGCTTACCATCTCCATAAATGGTGCATTTAATTTCTTACCTCTAAATGTTATGTAATATTATAAATGCATGAATATATTGGATATATATGATATATATGATATCTAAATCATGAATATAATTCTGTATATAATGGATATTTTACCACATGAACAACTTGTAATTATAAAGAGTTTATTTTTGACTCAAGTACCAATGATCGTTAAAACGACCGTTATTAACTTAAATAATAACATATTGTTCATGACATGGTAATAAGTGATATAAATGGAATAATGAACTTTAAAAAGGTTCTTAAGATTGTATAAATTAACTCAAGTTTATTATTCAGGAGATTAAATAATGATCGAGTCAAGTCGGACCCGAGGTAAGGGAACTTCTTAACCTATTTTCCGTTCTATGGGTTAATCTCCTACATTCAAATTATGTCATGATATTATTATTTCCTATCTTGTATTTATAATTTATTTAAGTTTACATATAGTGAATACACATAATAGATATATTTTATTTAAAAATGTTCTTTGTAAGGGAATCTGTCTCAATCTCCTTTCCTTGAGGAATATTTTGTTTTATACACAACTTTATTTTATACGGTGTATAAAACCCTTTGACTTTTACAATTATTGAAAAGGAATATTTTTATAAGAAGCATTTACCAAACGAAAAAAGGGAATGTTTTTTTGTCGTATGTATGCGGCGACAATAACTTCTCCGCCGCCGTGACCATTATTTGAGTTTTCGCTTCCTCTACAAGCCATAACTTTTTTTGAATGAAAAATAAATACCATGTTTTTCTTTTCTTTTATTTTGATATTGAAAATGGTTTTAATAATGTTTTTATATCAATGTGTTGTATTGATATCTTGTGATTGAAAAGTGGAAATATTATGTTTCCATTATGCATGTTTTATGTGATATTATTATGTTATGGTTCTTGGGAATTGTTATGAAGACGGGTGGTTCCATGATAAACTAAGGGCAGGTGAGCCCGATATAGCTCACCAATGCATTGGGTAATGCGAAGGAGTTAAACGTTAAGGTTTCTCCAAAGATATTTAAGGAATATACTGTTATGGGTATTTCAAACGTAACCAAGAGGGTTAATCCATACGTAAGAATGTTATGAATGCCTCAAGTTACCTTTATGTCTTATGATTTCTATGATTTATTCGTGATTTGATGCGGTATGATAAAGTGCTTATGTTTTATGAGTAGAGTATGATTTCATTGATTCTTGTGTATACATGTACTCATGTTTCCATTCTATATTTTTATATCCCTTACATAGCTTTTTATGGTCATCCCAAGTTTTTGAAATGTTTTTCACAGGTCAAGGGAAGGGTACATGATATGATGATAGTGTCAAGGAAGTTTCAAGAAAGAATCCATGTTTTATTTTTAAATATGTTTCCATTGATGGGAAAAATGAATACTATATTTTATGTAACCACTTTGTTTAAATGTGGAATGTAATGAAAGTTTTATGATCTAATTCTCTAAAACTCTAAACCTGAAAAGATCCTCAACGTGTATTCTTGATGTAACTCAAGATTAAGTAAGGTTTAAGGATGGGGCCTTATAGTTGGTATCAGAGGTTGGTTTAGACAACTTTAGGAGTTATAAAATTGTTAAATTATAAATTAATTTATGGAATGTTTGAAAAGATATAGCATTTAAGGATTTCCATGTTGCTTCGCCTAAGATATTTCTATGTTAAGAATGGTTTTTAGTAGAGGAAATAGAATGGCTTTTCGAGGAAGGCATACAGAGGGAAATGACCTTTCAAAGCAGTATCCTGATATGGTAAGAATCAGAACTAAATAGTTTGTTGTAGTGATGGATCAGTCGACTCAGGTGAAAAATGGTGGTTGTTTTTATTGATGTTATTTTTGTGTTTTCTAAAAGTAAAGAAGAACATGAAAAACATTTAAGGGTTATTTTGAAAATCTTAAAAGAAAATAAATTGTATGGGAAATTCATCAAGTGTGAGTTTTGGTTGCAACAAATTTCCTTACTTGGTCACATTGTTTCTAAATATGGGATAACTGTTGATCCTATAAAAACAAAGGTTGTTGAAGAATGCCCAAGACCCAAAAATATAACTGATATTCATAGCTTCCTTGGTTTTGTAGGATATTACCGAAGGTTTGTTAGAAATTATTCACGGTTTTCTAGTCCAATGACTAAGCTAACTCGGAAGGGTGTTACGTTTATCTGGAAAAAAGAATGTGATGATTGTTTTCATGAACTAAAAAGAAGATTGGTGAATGCTCTATTTTTGGCACTACCTTCCAGGAATGGTGAGTTTGTTATCTACAGTGATGCTCCATTGAAAGGACATTGTTGTGTCCTAATGCAGAATGATCAGGTAATTGATTATGCTTCACGAATGTTGAAAAATCATGAGTTAATTACCCTACACATGATTTGGAATTAACTGCTGTAGTTTTCTCTTTAAAAATTTGGAGGAATCATTTGTATGGAGTAAAGTGTGAAATATATACCGATCACAGAAGTTTAAAGTACATATTCACTTAGAAATAATTGAACATGAGATAGAGGAGATGGATAGAATTAATCAAGGATTATGATTGTACAATTCATTACCATTCGGGAAAAGCAAATAAAGTGGTTGATGCTTTGAGTTGAAAAAGAAATGCTTCATTAGAAATGTTGTGTTTGGAACGTGATCCTTTGGTTAAGGATTTGATGAACTTTGGCATAGAAGTTGTTGGTACATGATGTCCTTCTATTTTGTTTCAGGTATCAGTGAAATCCTCTCTATCAGATAGAATTAAGCAAGCATAGAAGCAAGAGAGCGAATTGCAGAAAAAGGTAGAGCTGGTTTAGAAGGGTAAGTTGACTGAATTCAATATTGATAATGATTTTGTTTTGATATTTGGGAAGAGATTGTGTGTGCCGTGTGATTCACAGTGGAAGAGAGATTTGTTATGTGAAACTCATAGTTCTCCATTTTCTGTCCATCCTGGATGTACTAAGATGTATAGAGATCTTCAAGAGTATTACTGGTGGGACAGAATGAAAAGGGATATTGCTGATTTTCATGTGAAGTGTTTGAATTGTCAGTAGGTTAAAGCAGAGCGGCAGTTACCGAAAGGGATGCTTCAGCCTTTACCTATGCCAGAGTGGAAATGGGAGAATATATCCATGGACTTCGTTGTGGGATTGCCGAAGACACCTTGAGGTAATAATGAAATCTGGGTTATTGTCGATCACTTGACTAAATATGCTCATTTCCTTGCTATACGAGATACTTTTTCCCTAGATCAACATTCCTGTTTGTATCTTAACGAGATAGTCAGGTTACATGGAGTTTCTATCTCCATTGTATCTGACCATGATCCCAGGTTTACTTCTAACTTTTGGAAGGGCCTTCAGAAGTCGTTTGGTATTGAATTAAATTTTAGTACAACTTTTCATCCTCAATCAGATGGGCAGTCAGAATGAACAATTCAGAATTTGGAGGATATACTACATGCTTGTTCGATGGATTATCAGGGAAGTTGGGACCAACATCTTTCTTTGGTTTAATTTTAATATAATAACAGTTTTCATTCGAGTATACAGATGGCACCGTTTAAGTCGTTTTATGGGAAGCAGTGTCGAACTCTAGCTTTCTGGGATGAAGTGGGTGAAAGGAAGCAGATGGGACCAAAATTGGTAGAAGAGATGGTAGAAAAAGTTAAGTTGATTTAGAAACACATGAGAACATAACAGAGCAGGCAGACGAGTTATGCGGATAACCGGAGGAAGGATCTATCTTTCGAGGTAGGTGATCATGTTTTTCTCAAAGTTTCACCATGGAAAAGTGTGATGTGATTTTGTAAGAAATGAAAGCTGAGTCCAAGGTTCATTGGACCATATGAAATTCTGTAGAGAGTTGGATCAGTTGCTTACTGAGTGGCTTTACCTCCAAGTTTATCTCAGGTACACAATGTTTTTCATGATTCGATGTTGAGAAAGTACATGTTAGATCCATCTCATGTTTTGAGTCCAGAGATAGTTCTGTTGAAAGAGAACCTATATTATGAGGAACAACCGGTCCAGATTCTTGACACAGGGAGCAAGTGTTACAGAATAAGGTGATTCATCAGGTAAAGGTTTTGTGGAAAAACCACATGATTGAAGAGGCAACATGGGAATCCGAAAATGCAATGAGGGCTAAATACCCCCACTTATTCGATAAGTAAATAAATTGTGGGGACACAATTTTCTAAAGGGGGGAAGGATGTAACATCCCAAGTATGTAATGAATAATAGATATTTTTATCAATGTCTATTAATGAATTAGATAGTATTTTAGAGGCTTAAAATGAGAATAAATCCAATCTTAAGCATAGAATACACTAATATTTTTAAAATATTGTTTTACTGCCTTTTGATGGAAAACCATTTTTAAATCAAACTTTTAACATTTTTTAAGCTCTATTTGTCAAAATAAACATATTATTTATGATTGGGACATTGAAATTTATATTGGATAAATTTTTTCTATTTTTCTGACAATATTCATTTTTTAATGAATAGTGAAAAAATACTGCATTTTACATCAAAACTGCTTTTTCATCTAATTTAATTATATGGCTAGATTATCTTTTTAATTGGTCTTAAAATGTAATTTAAAGATATTTTTACCATTTAATCCAATGTTGGTCATTAGGATTAATTTAACTTTGGAATTGGGCATAAACTAATGCCAATCTTTTCCTATATATTGTTAAAAAAAAACCCCCGCTATTTGTTTTGACAATGGGAATTAATTTTTAAATTAATTATTGCAATTTCTATGATTGGAATTTGGTAAAATGGATTACATATTTGGAATTAGAAGGTCAAAATTATGTAATCAAGACTCTTTTTTTTTTGACATTATGAATAGTAACGACGATAACTATCTTTAATTATCTTGATTAATGAGTAATCAGGTAGTTAAGGATATTAAAATAATATCATAATAATAATAAATGACACCAAAATGTGACCTAATGCTACTGTTTGTGTAATTTCCGACCATGGGATACCTTTTCCAAATCTTGGGGACCCCATGGATTCACTTTTGTGGGAAAGTGACTTTTTATCTTTTTATTTTTTAAAGAAAGTAAATATAAAAATGAATGTATCACCTAAGTAAAACATTTTTAATTTTGTCTACATATATGATATTTTGGACTATAAATATTCATTGGAAATATAAAAAGTCTCCATACATCATAGTAGTTTTTTCATAATTTTTATACATTAATTAAATTAAATTGTTTATTACATCATGATGATGCAGCAATTACGTCATTAATGAATGATTTAAATAAAATGAAAAGATAATGTAAAATCTAAGAACTAAACTTGTAAAAAACCTATTGGATGGGTATATTTCGAACCCTTATAACCTTATCCTATAATTATATCAATGTGGGACCTTTTAAATTCGATACTCATTTTAAAATAATGTAACATTTCATTACTTTCCAAGAGTTCCCCTCCTCTTCTCTTATAAAAGGCCCCCACCTCTACCACCTTACCCACACCTATCAAGGCTTCGTCTTGGCCAGAACCTATCCATTTTGTCTCTCCATATCCCTCTCTTACTCCTAGAAGCCTCAATTTGGGCAGAAGTCTTCCCAAGTAAGCCTTTGAGCTCAAATCAAAGAGTGTTACCCGATTTTAAGGTAATGCCATCACTTGTGTTCTTTTGTTTTATTTTGCTTCTCCAACCCCATAAACACTTTTCATTCATTTTCTTTTGTAAAAACTCTAGTATCTTCAATATAATAGTATGTTTTTACAATAATAATTCGAGATACACTTACACACACCTACATCTAATGGTTAAAGAACATACTGTTTCTGTGGATGGCGAATTTCTGCCTCACGAAACGATGATTGTTCAACATTCTTCTAACACCTTCAAAGGTGGACATTAATATGTCACTATATTTATATATGATATATATTATGTTTAGATTTTCATTATGCTTCTGTATTTTTCATTTATGGCATACCTTTATGGCTTCTATTAATGGTATACGCGATATCTTCATTTTAGGAAGTGAGGAATACCGCCCCCTCAAAGTGATTTGATTTGTTAATACCATATGTGGTACGTATAAAGGATAGATTTAATGATATTATATATGATACCATACTGTAATTAAAATAATATTGTGTTTCATTATGTTTTAATTCCATTAAATATGAAATAGAAATGGAAGTAGCATTCATGCGTACGTACGGCTTACCGTCTCCATGAACGGTGCATTTCATTTCTTACCTCTAAATGTTATGTAATATTATAAATGCATGAATATACTAGATATATATGATATATATGATATCTACATCGTGAATATAATTCTGGATATAATGGATATTTTACCACATGAACAACTTGTAATTATATAAAGTTTATTTTTGACTCAAGTACCAATGATCGTTAAAATGACTGTTATTAACTTAAATAATAACATAGTGTTCATGACTTGGTAATAAGTGATATAAAAGGAATAATGAACTTGAAAAAGGTTCTTAAGCAAGTATAAATTAACTCAATTTTATTATTCAGGAGATTAAAGAATGATCGAGTCAAGTCAGACCCAAGGTAAGGGATCTTCTTAACCCAATTTCTGTTCTTTGGGTTAATCTCCTACATTCAAATTATGTCATGCTATTATTATGTCCTATCTTGTATTTATAATTTCTTTATGTGTACATATAGTGAATACACATAATAGATCTATATTATTTAAAAATGATCTTTGTAAGGGAATCCATCTCAATCTCCTTTCGTTGAGGCATATTTTGTTTTATACACAACTTTCTTTTATACGGTGTATAAACCCCTTTGACTTTTACAATTATTCAAAAGGAATATTTTTATATGAATAAATTAATAAACGACCAAAGGTAATGTTTTTTGGCATACGTATGCAGTGATAATGACTTATCCGCCGCCATGACCATTTTTTGAGTTTCGGCTTCCTCTACAAGCCTTAACTTTTTTTGAATGAAAAATAAATACCATGTTTTACTTTTCTTTTATTTTGTTATTTAAAATGGTTTTCATAATGTTTTTATATCAATGTGTTGTATTGATATATTGTGATTGAAAAGTGGAAATATTATGTTTCCATTATGCATGTTTTATGTGATACGGTTATGTTATGGTTCTTGGGCATTGTTATGAAGAGGGGTGGTTCCGTGATAAACTAAGGGCAGGCGAGCCCGATATAGCTCTCCAATGCATTGGGTAACGCGAAGGAGTTAAATTTTAAGGTTTCTCGGAAGAGATTTAGGGAATATACTATGATGGGTATTCCAAACGTAACCAAGAGGGTTACTCCCTAAGTAAGAATGTTATGAATGCCTCAAGTTACCTTTATGTCTTATAATTTCTATGATTTATTCATGATTTGATGAGGTATATTAAAGTGCTTATGTTTTATGAGTAGAGTATGATTTAATTTATTCTTGTGTATACATGTACTCATGTTTCCTTTCTATATGTCTGTGGGGTAAATGGTGGTGCCAAGTAGGTCAGGACCCAACAACCAGGATAAGGAGGGTTGTCTGTGCTCACATCGGGGGCCAATTGCGGGGTGTCTATTCTATCATCAGTTCGAAGTTGTTACAAAGGTGGTAAGGGTAATGGTTGTACTACTAATGATGAATAGACTAAGAATGAAATATATATGTTTTAGGCCATTCTACTAGTATATTAAATATTAAAATTTATATGAATTATTATATTTATGCTGATGAATGTTATAAAATGATTCATATTTCATATTGTTGAAAGGATTTATTGACTAATATGATGATGGTTCCCATTGAATGGTTTGATAAGGAAGTGTGAAATTTTAACTGTCTATGTATTAAAATTGATAAATTATGTTATATGAATCATGAAACATGTGTTGTTATGTGAGGATAGTCATTAGTAAGACCACACATTTTAGCATGTTGGTGGGCCCTAGGGAGGGTGGGGGTGGGGGTTTAATGTAACATAGTTGAATGATAAAGGCTCAAATGAATTAATTATATGACTCATATAAACAAGATGAACCATTCTTTTCAAGATCATTCCTTATTATAAATCCATAGTTAAGTGTGCTTGGCAAGTAGTATTGATCAGGATGGGTGACCATCTGGGAAGTTTCCCCTGGTGTGTGAGACTGAGTATAAAGATCAGTAGAAAGAAAATGTGTCGGAATGTGTGGATAATTAATAGATAGATTCCCTATCTTAGAATGTTTTGGGCCCTAGGGAGGGGTCCACATATTTATGGTGAAACTGGTGGTACCGGGCGAGCTAGGACATGACAACATTGTTAAGGTAAGGTGTTTATTCTGTAAGCAGGGCCAAGTTTTCACAAAGTTTGTATGATTAATGGTAAAATATTTAATGATGATGTGACTATGAGTGGAATATTAGAGGTTTGAGTGGGTCCCAGAGAGGGGGAAACGAGTATATGTGGAAACTACTAGTTCATAACAGGCCAAGACCTGATGACCATGTTAAGGTGGGGTGTCTGTTCTGTCAACGGGGCCCAATTTTTTCGAAGGTTTTATGATTAATTATTATACATATAATGATAACAACACTATTAATGGAATATAAATGGTTTGGTTGGGTCCTAGGTAGGGGACCATGTGTCTATGGTGAAATTGGTGGTTTTTGGTGATCCAGGACCTGACGACTGTTATAAAGTGGGTTGTCTATTATGTTAGTGGAGCGTAGTTGTTACATTATTTGTATGAGTAATGGTTATACTACAAATGATGAAGAGAAAATTATTAAAATATAAATGGTTTGGGATATTCTAATATTATATTTTATTTTAAATTTAAAAAGCATGATTAAAATTAGTTTGATGAAAATAATTAAATGATTTGTATATCATATTTTTGAAAAAAGTTATTACCAAATATGATGATGATACCCAATGAATGGTTGATAAGGAAGTGTGATGATTTAAGTGTTTATATATTAAAATTAATAAATTATTGTATATGAATCTTGAAACATGTGTTGGTCTATGATGAATGTATTGGTCAGATGAGTCGTTTAAGCATGTGGGTGGCCCCCAGGAAGGGGGTGAATGTAAAACTGTTGAATGATTATTTGTAAAATAAATTAAGTATATGAATCATGTAAATAAGTTGGACCTTTATTTTCAAGATAATTCCTTGTGAGAACTCCATAGTTATGTGTTCTTGGAATGTAGTAGTGATCATGACGTGTGGCCTTGTAAGATATTTCCCATGGTGTGTGCGAGTTAGGATAATTAAAACTGGAAAGAACAAGTATTCACAAGTGTGGATGATCATTATCTAGATGCCTCATTTGAGCATGTGTGTGGGACCTAGGGAGGGGGCCACATGTCTATGAGGAAATTGGTGGTACCAGGAAGGAAAGGACCTAATGACCATGTTAAGGTGGGGTTTCTATTATGTCATCGGGGCTTAGTTGTCACAAAGGTTTTATGAGTAATGGTAAAACATCTAATGATGAAGATAATATGAATGGTATATCAAAGGTTTGTGTGGGTCCCATTGTGGGAACCACGAATCTATGGGGAAACTGGTGGTTTTGGGCATGCCAGAACCCGACAACCATGTTATGGTGGGGTGCTTGTTCTGTCAGCGGGCCCAGTTGTTACAAAGGTTGTATGAGTAATGGTTATACTTCTAATTGTTAAGAGAGTAAAAATGAAATATAAATGGTTAGGGATATTATAACATTATATTTTATATTAAATGCAAGAATCATGATTAATTTTATATTGATGAATATTATGGGATGATTAACATATCATATTGTATAAAATAGTTATAAATAAAAATGATGACGATTCCCAATTAGTAGTCTGATAACGATCTAGGAATATTTATGTGTTTATATATTAGAATTGATAAATTATTCTATATGAATCATGAAACATGTGTTGCCCTATTGGCACAATTATTAGTCAGATGGCCCATTTGAGAATGTAGGTGGGCCCCATTGAGGGACCACATGTCTACATGGTATTTTTTGGTACTCGGAAAGCTAGGAAATGAGGACCATGTTAAGGATGGGTATCAATTATTTTAGTGGGTCCCAGTTGTTACAAAGATTGAATGACTAATGGTTACACTACCAATGATGAAGATACTATGTGTAAAATATAAAAGTTTGGGTTATTATAAAACTATATTTTATATTAAATGTAATAAGGATGATTAAATGTATAATAATGAATGTTATGCAGTGATTCAAATATAACATTATAGAAAACTTTAATTAAGGAATATGATGATGATTACCATTGAATTGTTTGATAAATAAGTGGGACTCTTTAATTGTTTATGTATTAGAAATGATAATTTATTTTATATGAATCATCAAATACATATGGGTTTCTCAATATAAGTTTCTTATTAAGGAAAATCATGAATATGTTCAATTATTTATATAAAATATTATTTCTATTTAATTGAAAGGTGGTATTTTAATAAATATATATGAATAATGTAATATAAACCCTATTATGTTATTGATATATGGTTGTTAAAAAGGATGTATGTGTAATTGTTATAATTCCAATGATTAAGAGACAGTGGATGAAATATAAAAGGTCTAGGATTTTCTAACAGTATAGTTCATATTTAATGTAATAAGCATAATTAAATTAGAGTAGATGAATGTTGTGAAATGAATCATATATCATATCGTAGAAAATAGGTATTAATAAATATGATGATAATGACCAATGGATGGTTTCATAAGTAAGTAAGACAATTTAATTTTTCATGTATTAGAATAGATAAATTATTTTATATGAACCATGAAATATATATGGATTTTTCATTATATGATTTTTTATAAGTAAATTCATGAATATGTTTTATGGTTCTAATGAAATATAGATCTGATTTAATGGAAATGTGATATTTTCAGAAATATACTTTATTAATGGACAATGACCCATAATATTTTCATGATATCTAGGTAATAATGTTCAGATAAATAAATAATGAATATTAATAATATAAATTAAATATTATTGATGTCCATTGAGTCAAATACTAGTTTCTGGACAACGAACTTCATGTTATCATTGATTATGTTTAAAAAATTATGAATTTTCTGAATAGATTCAATAATAAGTGGTTTTATTCATGTAATGATAAAGTATATAATGATGATGCATAATTAATGGTTTGATAAAGAAGTGGCATAATTTAATTGTTTATGTACTAGAATTGGATAATTATTGTATATGAATCCTGAAATATGTAACGATTGTTTGTTTTAAGTTTTTCATTAAATAATTTCATGAATATGTTGAATGGTTTTGACAACATATAAATGTGATTTAATTGAATGGTGATATTTTATGAAATGCAAATAATTATGTGAAGATAACCCATAATATGTTCCTGATATATAGTTAATGATGTTTAAATAATGAAACAACCGATATAAATAAGGTAAATTGGATAGTATTGATCTATATTAAGAAGAAAACCACTTTATGGATATCCTGGTTCATGATATCATCAATGAAATTTACATCATTTTGAATTTATAAAATATATTCAATAATATGTGGTTTTATTCAAGGAATGATGATTTATTTATGTTTTTATTAAAGTTTTAGGGTAATTATGGTTATTACCAGGTTTCTTGATAATATAAGACTATTTTATTTACATATTTGTTATGTGAAGTCTAGGATCTAGTTTATGATATTTTTTGGATTAATGTTATGTTGATTTTGATAAATGTGGTGATTTTTTTCATCTATTATGGGTTAAATGGTTAACAATTTTAGGAATGTTCTATATAGAACATTAGACAAGGTTGTAGAGATCACTATTTTATTTCACAATATGATGATTTATGAATGTTTGATTACATATGCTATCCTTTTTTTGACAAATACAATAGATAAAAGTTATAAATTATCATTATTTTATGGATATTAATATCCATTAGTCCTTCAAACATGAGAAATTAATCTCTTAAATTAAGTTATTATGTGTAAATTGATTAGGATAACCCAAGTATGATATTACACTTATTAAATTAAAATAAATTATGCAATTATGTATTCCTATGATAATCCTTAAACATTAATAAAATTATCTGGAAATTAAATTTCATAGATTTTAAATCTTTTCTGATGAATGAATGGTCAATTCATCTATCATAGATTTATGGAATTTTAGTTGTTACCTTTATCCTAACCATGTTATCTATCAATATCAATTAGTATTTTGGAATTATATTTCCCTTATATGTACTATTTTTCACTTCCCCCAAATGTTCTCCTATATGGAAGCCAAGTTATATTTCATTATACATAACCTTTACACTTCCATTTATATCACATTAAAAGGATGTTTTATTAAACCATTTTATAATTTCAGTTTTCCATAATTATTTATTAATATTATAAAATCATGTTTATCTAGAAAATGATCAAATTGAGAGGAATATATATATATTCATGGCTAGAAGAATGTAACTCCACATGATTTTTTGAAATATTATTTTATTCAAATAAATTTTAATGGATATATATTTTGAGTTAAATGAATCATTGAGTTTATGATTCATTACACACAACACTATTTTTTTACATACATTACACACAACACCATTTTTATCATGAATTACATGAAACAAAAAGATTAAACGAAACATTACATAATATTAAAATATCATTATTTAATATGAAAGTTATCACCTAACTGTTGGAATGAAAAGTATGAATATGATAAAATAAATAATGTAGATACATTACTAAAAAATGTATCTAAAATTAGTTCTTTGGTCACTAATTATTTATAAATGATAATAAAAACAAATGAAAAATTGAACTGAATCATTTTCTGAAAATAATTTGTATGCATAAAAATGTGTTATACATCAATAAATAAAAAAAATAACTTTTGGTGAATAATTTTAATTTTATTAATATATTAAATATTAAAAATATATTAATATTAATCTTATGTATATTATATATAATTCATAAAAATATATTCAATTTTATTATAAATTTTTTTTATATGTAGTTTTGTCACCTCTTTCACAATGATTTTAAAGTTAAATTTTTTAACACATTATAAAATTTATTTTAAAAAAATATTCCATTTTAAATTTTTCATGTTAAATTAATCATGGAGTTAATTTTTTAGAATTGTCTGAAAAGTTGAATTTTTCAATGAAGAGGGAAAAATACCTGTTTTTATTAAGGATGGTCATTTTATTTTAAGTACTAAAAACATAAAAATTGTTCAATACTGGTTTTAAAAGTAAAAATAGATCAATAATATTTCTATAAATTTATTTTTGTTCATTGGAATAAATTCTATATTGTATATTTATTGTAAATAATTTTTTATATATGAAAATTGTCACATTGAAAATCTGCTTTCTCATCGCATCTGTGATTTTATTTTTAATTATCTTTTGGATCTTATGGGAGTTTAATTTCAAAAAAATTTATTCAATATTTTTAATTGGAATAATATATATTATCTAATATGTTTAAATTAATTCTTTTACCAAAATAACTTCAAAAAATAATTAATATTTACTGTGGTTAAGGTTAAAATGGGTCTACCGATGGTTAAAATAATTAGACATGGGTTAAAAATGACCAAAAACATGAAAAAACCCATTTTCATGACTTTCTAGAATATATAATAATCTATAATGATAATGAACATATTTTACCTTTTTTGGAATGTAAAAAATGTCGGTACACCATTTTATTTTCATCAATTTCTAGTGTTCCTCTCACCAGATTTATAAAAGGCTACCCCCTCTCCTCTCCTCTTCAGACATACAAACCCAATGGTTCAACCAATACATACCCAAATTGAATATTTAATTCCATAACCTCATCTTATTTTCCTTAAATTGTGTAGGATTCCCTACAATTAAGGGTATACATGTAAACAAAAAGAGGCTCTTCGAAAAAGAGGTAAAATTATTGAACAATTTTTTTGTTATATTACTTCTTCCACATCCATTAGTGTTTTTAAAAATAGATTTAATGTTAAAAAAGTATCTAGAATGTATATATGTGTGATTATTCTAATAAAATAACCTAAATCTTTATCAACTTATTTAAAATGGGATATAAAATCATCATTTTTGTGTACGGTGGGATACCTCCCCCCACAAACGATGTTATTCGTTCTTCATAAACACATCTCATAGAAATATATAAATATGAATTAAGATATTATAAAAAATAATAATTATGTTATCATAGAACTATAATTATAATAACACATCATCCTTCTTACCTCCATACCAATTGGAAATCAATAACAACACTCGTGTATATAGAGGAATACCGCTTCACGCACCAATGTGTTGTGTTTTTCATTTATATATTACATGGATGGTAATAAAGATATATTAAATAAGTTTATATGATATTGTTAAATAATATATTATTTTTGAATTATGATATCAAATATACCTATATATTTTCAATTTAATAAGAATATGATAATGTTGCTCATGTGTACGGTGGACTATCACCTCACGAAGTGATGTAATTCATTTTTACGCTTACAATTTTTAACATCCCTAGCTTCCACGATACGCTTCTCTTTCAACAATTCAATAGCTTGTATTGTACACATGTTCGAGAATCTAACACACCACAACCAATAAAAAAAACCATTATGATTAGTAATACCCACCTTTTGAAATTATATACATTTTATATTTCAAAATGGACTTCATTTTTGGATTCGAAATATCGAAATTAGCCTATGTTGAATTTTTGGTATTTTTCTGAGAACTTCCAATTTTTTATGAATAGTGAAAAATACTTAAAAAAAACTTTTTTAATAAAAATAATTTATAGTGATAAATTATACTATTGAATGGTTTTAAAGTATAATTAGAATATATTTTTACCATTTTATCCAATGGCAGTCATTAGAATTAATTTTACTTTGATATTGGACATAAACAATTGTCAATCTTTTGATATATATTGTTTCTTAAAAACACGCTATTTGTTGTGACAGAGGGAGTTAATTATAAAATTAATTAATGAAAATGATATTTTTGGAATTTTTTAAAATATAAATCATTTTTGAATTTCGAATATCAATTATAGCTTAGGGTGAAATTTTGGCATTGGTTTGAAAAACATCAATTTTTTTATGAATAGTGAAACCAATAAGTGGTAGTTAAAAAACTGATTTTCCGTTTAAATGAAACATTACCACTTATGTGATTTGATTTTCAAAACTCCAACATACATGGTTGTCCTTAGTAAGTAAAATGTGGTTCAATGGGATTAAAATAATTTTTTGGTGAATATTAACTTTTAAGTTTAATTAATCGCGATTAAAGGTAAATAGTGAAATTTAAGGTAAAAATGATATAATAAAAATATGAAAATACCTTTACACTTGTCCTACCCCTATTGGATAGGTTATGGACGAACAAGACAATCTGTGGGTCAACTCGGGGACCTAATGAAGCCACTTTGGTAGTAAAATGACATTAAAAACATTTTATTTAATGTTAAAATAAAAATGTCACAAACATGAGTTGTTTTACTAAAACAATTTTTAAATGGGGTTATACAAGTCATATTTTTTTAATATAAATACTCATTAGAAATATAAAAATATTTCCTACGTCATGATATTTTTTTATAATTTTTAGACAAAAAAATTAAATTATTTATGACACCATGATGATGTAGCGATTACCTCATTAATTAACGATTTAAATAAAATTAAAATATAATGTAAAATCTAAGACATTAACATGTAAAAAACATATTGTATGAGTATATTTAGAACCCTTATCACCTTATCCTCGAAATACATAAGTATGGGACCTTTAAAATCCGAAACTCATTATATAATAAAGTAACATTTCATGACTTTCCAAGAGTGCCCCTCCCCTCCTCTTATAAAAGGCCCCCACCACTACCACCTTATTCACACGTTCAAAGCATTTTGGCTCAGCCAAACTCTGCCCAAATACACGCTCAACATCCCTCTATTACTCCTAGAAACCTCACATTGGGCATCATTCTTTCCAAGGAAGCCTTTGGCTCAAATCAAAAAAAAAGAGTTACCCGATTTTAAGGTAATGTCTTCTTTTATGTTATTTTGTTTTATTTTGCTTCTCCAACCCCTTAAACTCTTTTTATTCCATTATTTTGTAATAAAACCAGTATATTCAATATACTAGTATATTTTTATAGGAATTATTCGAGCTAAACTTACAGTCACCAACATGTAATGGTTAAAGAACATATTGTTTCTGTTGATGGCGAATTTATGCCTCACGAAATGATGATTGTTCAACACTCATATAACACCTTCAAAGGTGGCCGTTAAGATGTCACTATATTTATATATGATATATAATATGTTTTTGTTTTAATTAAGATTCTGTATTTTTCATTTATGGCATACCTTTATGGTTTCCATTATGGGTAAACGCGATATCTTCATTTTAGGACGTGCGGACTACCGCCCCCTCAAATTTATTTGAATCGTTAATGCCATATGTGGGATGTATAAAGGATGGATTAAATGATATTAGATATGATATTATACTGAAATTATAATATACCTTTATATCACTATGATTTCATTTCATTAAATACGAAATTGAAATTAAAGTAGCGTTCATTCGTACGTATGGCTTACCGTCTCCATGAACGGTGCATTTCATTTATTACCTCTAAATGTTATGTAATATTATTAATGAATGTAAATACTGGATATATATGATATATATGATATCTAAATCATGAATATAATGCTTCATATAATGGATATTTCACCACATGAATAACTTGTAATTATAAGAAGTTTATTTTTGACTCAAGTACCAAAGATCGACAAAATGACCCTTATTAACTTAAATAATTACATAATGTTCATAACATGGTAATAAGTGATAAAAAAGGAATCATGAACATGTAAAAGGTTATTAAAACAAAAGAAATTAACTCTAGTTTATTTTTCAGGAGGTTAAATAATGAGCGAGTCAAGTCAGACACGAGGTAAAGGAACTTCTTAACCCAATTTACGTTCTTTGGGTTAATCTCCTACTTTCAAATTATGTCATGATATTATTATGTCCTATCTTGTATTTGTACTTTACTTATGTGTACTTATAGTGAATATACATAACAGATTTATTTTATTTAAAAAATGATCTTTGCAAGGGACTTCGTCCCAATCTCCTTTCATTGAGGCATTTTTGGGTTTATACACAACTTTCTTTTATATGGTGTATAAACCCAATTGACTTTTACTTTTATTCAAAAGGAATATTTTTATACAATGCGTTTCTACTAAACAAAAAAAGGAATGTTTTTTCTTACGTATGCGGTGACAATGACTTCTCCACCATCGTGACTATTATTTGAGTTTCGGCTTCCTCTATAAGCCATAATTTTTTTTTTAAATGAAAAATAAATACCATGTTTTACTTTTCTTTTATTTTGGTATTGGAAATTATTTTGATATTTTTTTTATTATATCAATGTGTTGTATTGATATCATGTGATTGAAATGTGGAAATGTTATGTTTCCTTTATGCATGTTTTATGTGATACGATTATGTTATGGTTTATGATATATTTAAACCTGTTCATATGAGGAATGCATTGGACTTCATAAGTTACCGGTGGAGCCCGCTATAGTTCCTCGATGCATCGACAGGTCTCATGAGACAAACTAGTGTCTTGGCACGAGTCCTTGACAAAATCTTATTTGTAGTCTTGGCATGAGGCCTTGGCTACATGGTTATGATAGTCTGGAAATATGCATTCCATCATTATGAAAGTGGTTATTGATATTGCATGTGATTATTCGACCAGTAGAATATCCATGTGAATAATTAAATGGAATTATTTCATTTTAATTTTGCCATATTATGTTAAAGTTCATGTTTAAAGGGATTTTGTTTTAGTTATACATTTTCTTAAATGTTAATGTTTATTTATGAAAGCTTTTGCTATATTGTTATCCTTACTGAGCATCTGAGCTCACCCCATTCAGTGTTTTAATATTTTCCAGGATGTGAAGAAGTATTTTAGGAATGACCTCTAGGGATAGTCTGAAGGGGATATGAGTGTGGAAGATGGAGACTATGTTATTGTGGGTTTTCAATTTATGATGTAATGTAACATTTATAAATGTATCTAGAGTTTCCAAGGCTACTAAACTAATTGGTCTTTCGAGACTTGATCTTTTGTGATCATGGAAATGTTACGCAATAATGCACCGACTCTGGGTAACTGGGGTAGGGGCGTTATAGTTGGTATTAGAGGCAGTTTAGTACTAACCTTGGAAGCTAGATTTAGATAAAATCTTTTTAGAGCACATATCCCGAAGATAGACTTTGTGGATTAGAATAGAAGAACTTCCTAGAATTTTGGTATTATAGAGATTTTGTGAATTTTCCGAGCAATACATCCCTGTCTGGATTCAAGCAGGTAGAGGCGGATCTGGCACATATGTACCTAGGGGTAAAACCCGAAAACACCGCTTTGAGCTAGACTCGAACTGGAACTGGTGCACGACAACGGGCCTTGCTTCACTCTTGGTTACTACACTCCCTGGGGATATGCATAGGATAATTCTCATTTTCTTTACAAACCACTATGAAGGGATTATGAGTATATACTTCCGAAAAGAAAACATTTTTATGATTATGGATTATATCCATAAATAGTTCAATTAATGTTAAGTGTTTTACAAGTATGGAATTATGTATTTTGATTCATAAACTGATCTAGTTTATGTCGTTGTTTAGAAATGGCGCCTAGTGGAAGGAATGGAAACCGTTTCAATGCACGCACTCCATGTAGGGATTTCCCTCCTGCTAAAGATAATTATATTGGAGGTGGTGATACAACTGGTTCTGATCAACTTATTACCATACTGGGACAACACACTCAGGTTATGAATAATAACCTTACTCGTATGGAGCACCCTGATCCGCAACGTGGAGGATCAATGTTAGACCGCTTCATGAGGAAACAACCGCCAACATTTAATGGGGGTACAAATCCCTTAGTAGCTGAGCAATGGGTAAATTCCTTAGAGAAAATATTTCATGCCTTGGGGAGTAGTGAAAGGGAAAAGGTTATCATCGCAGTTTACCGCCTCACTGGAGATGCCGATCAACGGTGGTCGCTGATTCAAAACACAAAGGAAGATGAAGAAGTATCAAGTATGGAATGGAGGGAGTTTAAGGAAATTTTCTTAATAAAATACTTTCCCCATGACCATCGAGCAAATATGGAAAGGTAATTTCTGAGTCTGAGGCCGAAAGAGGATGAGAATGTCGCAAAGTATGAGGCTAACTTTACGTGGTTAGTGAGGCATGCTGCAGATTATATACGTAACCTAAGAAGTAATATTGGTCGTTTCTTTTATGGGTTAAAACCATTTCTCCGTCGAGCATTAGTCTCAAAAACCTTATCGTCATACGAAGATATTGTCTCGTGTGCTATCAAGACAGAAAATGAATTCTCTAAGTCTTATGACTTTAAAGAAAAGCAAGAAAAGAAGAGATCTTATAATAAATCTAGAAAAGGAAATAAGGGGAAGAAGGGAAATGCTGAATATCAGTTCTGTAGTAAATGTGGGAAGAAACACCCTAGTACTTGCTTGAAGGGAATGAGAGTCTGTTACAAGTGTGGTGAAAAAGGCCACCAGGATCGTGATTGCAAGGGAAAGAAAGATGCTATCAATGTTGAATGCTACAATTGTAGTGAAATGGGGCATTATGAAAATGAATGTCCTAAGAATCCGGGAAACTTACCTGAGAAAAGGCCAAGGGATCAAGGAAAATCTTATGCTATTACTATAGTTGAAGTGGAATAATTAATGTATTGGTGATTTTGGACTCAAGAACTATATTATGGTTATAAGAATAATGTGAAATATATATAAGGATTGTACATCAGTACTTGTAGTTTTCATTAAGGTTTTAATATGATGGAGGTACTCATATTTTTAGTATGTGACAATAAGAGAAACTTTACCTTGTTTGTGGAATCTGATGTTACAATTGATTTCTGAATTTAGAGACCTTTTAGAGAAAGTCTGGACATAGGTATTTTGGATAATTATAAAGGTTGGAATGGATTAAGTTGAACCTTGGATAGTATTGTTTAAGGTTAAAACCGTTCTGAGGATTATTTTTGGAATATTATAATACTATAGTTTTAGGAAAAGGACAACCTGTATGTTGGGGGATAACCCATCGTGTCGGACAAAGCTGTAGGAATCGAACCCACAACCATAGTGCGACATGCCTTTATTACCTACCACTATCCTACAGGAAGTCCCGGGTTATTAAAAAATAGTTTTCCTAATCTAAATGGTATGTGTTAATATTTTGAACCTTGTATGATTAGGATAAATATAATATTTTTGAGTTCAATTATCTTTTTGAGTGAAAGATGACTTTGTGGTAGAAATTAGTTGAAGGTTGAAACTCTACTTGTCGAGCATAAATATATCTATACCTATCTATTATTCTATGAATAAATTATTTCTTAAACTTTAGTAAAGGGATATTAAAAAAAAAAATGTGTTATCCTAATACCTTATGTCTTGTTGAGCTGATATTATTTTAAATCAACATAGATTGAAGGCTTTGAGGCCCTCGATTTTACACTTTTTTGTGATTGATGACCTCAATCACTCCCTAAAAATATTTACATTTTTCCCCAATTATATGTTTCTAATTTCCACCAATGTTCTCCTTATCGAGATCTTAATTTGGTGGTGACTTTTTCATTTCCCTTTCCCTCTTATTAAGGCTAAATTTTATTAACCTTATTTCCGATGTGGGTTTTCCACAAAGGTATTTTCTATTTTCAACCTTTTATTTTCAAAGAAAAATTTCAAATTACGAGGACACAATTTATTTAAGGAGAGGAGAATGTAACACCCCGAGCTTCGACGATACGCTTCTCTTTCAATAATGCAATAGCTTGTATTGTACGCAAGTTTGAGAATCTAACACACCGCGACGAATCAAAATAGCCATTATGAATAGTAATACCCACTTTTTGAAATTATATATATTTTATATTTCAAAATGGACTCCATTTTGGGATTTGGAATATCGAAATTATCCTATGTTGAATTTTTAGTATTTTTCTAAGAACTTCCAATTTTTTATGAATAGTGAAAAATACTTAAAAACAAATTTTTAAATAAAAATAATTTATAGTGATAAATTATATTATTAAGTGGTTTTAAAGTATAATTAGAATATATTTTTACCATTTTATCCAATGGTGGTCATTATAATTAATTTTACTTTGAAATTGGAAATAAACAATTGTCAATCTTTTGATATATATTGTTTCTTAAAAACATGATATTTGTTGTGACAACGGGAGTTAATTATAAAATTAATTAATGCTACTGATATGTTTGTAATTTTGTAAAATAGACATCATTTTTTAATTTGGAATATCAATTATAGCTTAGGGTGAAATTTTTCATTGTTCTGAAAAACAACAATTTTTGATTAATAGTGAAACCAATAAGTGGTAGTTAAAAAACTGATTTTTCATTTAAATGAAACATTACCACTTCTGTGATTTGATTTTCCAAAATCCGACATACATGGTTGTAATTAGGAAGTAAACTATGGTTTAATGAGATTAAAATATTTTTTTGGTGAATAGTAACTTTTAAGTTTAATTAATCGCGATTAATGGTAATTAGTGAAATTTAAGTTAAAAATGATATTATAAAAATATGAAAATACCTTTACACTGGTCCTACCCCAATTGGATGGGTCATGTCCGAACAGGAAAATCCATGGGTCAACTTGGGGACCCCATGGAGCCGCTTTGGTAGGAAAATGAAATTAAAAACATTTTATTTAATATTAAAATAAAAATGTCACAAACATGAGTGGTTTTACTAAAACAGTTTTTAAATGGGGTTATACAAGTCATATTTTTTACTATAAATATTAATTAGAAATATAAAAATATTTCCTACATCATGATTTTTTTTTTAATTTTTAGACATTAAATGAATTAAATTATTTATGACCCCATGATGATTCAGCGATTAACTCATTAATTAACGATTTAAATAAAATAATAAGATAGTGTAAAATCTAAGACTTACAGATGTCAAAAACCTATTGAATGAGTATATTTCGAACCCTTATCACCTTATCATTGAAATATATAAGTGTGAGATCTTTAAAATCCGAAACTCATTATATAATAAAGTAACATTTCATGACTTTCCAAGAGTGCCCCTCCTCTCCTCTTATAAAAGGCCCCCACCACTACCACCTTATTCAAACCATCAAAGCCTTTTAGGTCGTCCAAACTTTGCCCAAATACTCTCTTAACTTCTCTCTCTTACTCGTAGAAGCCTCACATTGGGCAGCATTCTTCCCAAGGAATCCTTTGGCTCAAATCAAATAAGAGTTACCCGATTTTAAGGTAATGTATTCTCTTATGCTATTTTGTTTTATTTTGCTTCTCCAACCACTTAAAATATTTTTATTCCTATATTTTGTAACAAAACCAGTGTATTTAATATTCTAGGATGTTTTTATAAAAATGATTCGAGCTACACTTATGCACACCTACATCTAATGGTTAAAGAACATACTATTTCTGTGGATGGCGAATTTATGCCTCACGAAACGATGATTGTTCAACACTCATATAACACCTTAAAAGGTGGCCATTAAGATGTCACTATATTTATATATGATATATAATATGTTTATGTTTTACTTAAGCTTCTGTATTTTTCATTTATGGCATACCTTTATGGTTTCCATTATGGGTAAACGTGATATCTTCATTTTAGGAAGTGCGGACTATCACCCCCTCAATGTGATTTGAATCGTTAATTCCATATATGGGATGCATAAAGGATGGAGTAAATGATATTATATATGATATTATACTGGAATTATAATATACCTTTATATCACTATGATTTTATTCCATTAAATAAGAAATAGAAATGAAAGTAGCGTTCATGCGTACGTACGGCTTACCGTCTCAATGAACGGTGCATTTCATTTCATACCTCTAAATGTTACGTAATATTATGAATGAATGTAAATACTGGATATATATGAAATATATGATATCTAAATCATGAATATAATGCTGGATATAATGGATATTTCACCACATGACTAACTTGTAATTATAAGAAGTTTATATTTGACTCAAGTACCAAAGATCGACAAAATGACCCTTATTAACATAAATAATTACATAATGTTCATATCATGGTAATAAGTGATAAAAAAATGAATCATGAACATGTAAAATGTTCTTAATCAAATAGAAATTAACTCTAGTTTATTATTCAGGAGGTTAAAGAACGATCGATTCAAGTCGGACACGAGGTAAGGGAACTTCTTAACCCAATTTACGTTCTTTGGGTTAATCTCCTACTTTCAAATTATGTCATGATATTATTATTTCCTATCTTGTATTTGTACTTTCATTATGTGTACTTATAATGAATACACATAAAAGATTTATTTTATTTAAAAAATTATCTTTGTAAGGGACTTCGTCTCAATCTCCTTTCATTGATGCATTTTCGGTTTTATACACAACTTTCCATTATACGGTGTATAAACCCCATTGACTTTTACTTTTATTCAAAAGGAATATTTTTATACAAAGCATTTTTAATAAATAAAAAAAGGAATGTTTTTTCTTACATATGTGGCGACAATGAATTCTCTTCCACCGTGACTATTATTTGAGTTTCGCTTCCTCTATAATCCATAAATTTATTAAAATGAAAAATAAATACCACGTTTTACTTTACTTTTATTTTGGTATTTAAAATTATTTTGATATTGTTTTTATTATATCAATGTGTTGTATTGATATCTTGTGATTGAAATGTGGAAATGATTTGTTTCCTTTATGCATGTTTTATGTGATACGATTATGTTATGGTTTATGATATGTTTAAACCTGTTCATGTGAGGAATGCATGGACTTTATAAGTGACGGGTGGAGCCCGCTATATCTCCTCGATGCATCGGCAGGTCTTATGAGACAAACTAGTGTCCTGGCACGAGGCCTTGACAAAATATTATTTGTAGTCTTGGCACAAGGCCTTGGCTATGTGGTTATGATAGTCTGGCATTATGCATTCCATCATTATGAAAGTGGATATTGATGTTGCATGTGATTATTCGACTAGTAGAATATCCATGTGAATAAGTAAATGACATTATTTCATTTTACTTTTTCCATATTATGTTGAAGTTCATGTTTAACGGGATTTTGTTTTAGTTATACATAGCCTTAAATGTTAATGTTTATTTCTGAAAGCTTCCGCTATATTGTAATCCTTACTGAGCATCTAAGCTCACCCCTTTCAATGTTTTAATATTTTACAGGATGTGAAGAAGTATTTTAGGAATGACCTGTAGGGATAGTCTGAAGGGGATATGAGTGTGGAAAATGGAGACAATGTTATTGTAGTTTTTCACTTTATGATGTAATGTAACATTTATTAACGTATCTAGTGTTTCCATGGCTACTAAACTAATCGGTCTTTCGAGACTTGAACTTTTGTGATCATGCCAATGTTATGCAATAACGCACCGACTCTGGGTAATTGGGGTAGGGTCATTACACAATTTACATGAAGGGTAACTAAGACATGTTTAAATAAAAATATGTGATATATACAACATAAAAAAGATTGTATAATGGTAATATATTATTTACCTCTCATTCCCTAATCCGTTGAGAATATGGAAACATCATTCATTTGTATATATGACCAACCGTCTCCATGAATGGTGTAATTCATTATGTATCTATAAATATTATCGATTTCTCTTAAACAAATTTTACAAAATACATATATTTTTTATATTTTTTGAAATTCTAAATATTATTAAACTATAATCAATTAAATATGAATGAAGAACAAAAATTTATAATATAACATAAATAAAAGCAGTTATAATCGAAAACATGATTTTAAAAATGAAAAGTTAGTAAATGTTTAATAAATGGTCATAAGTTAATCATATATGTTATTATATATAAAATTATGGTTCTAAAATATATTTATAACGAACTTATTCTTATAATACATTATTTTTTAACATATATGAAATAATTCAGGAATTATGATTGGGAAATTCCATCTCTCTTTTTAATTCTTTGAGACACGTTTTATATTCACCACCAATATATTTTATATGGGGTATATAATGAAAAAATACTATATTTTATTATGATTATCCATAATTTTTTTTCATATCCATTTTATGATATCGCTTTCAATGAGTTAATGTTTTGAATGTCTCTAATGTGGTAAGGGATTTTTTTCTCAATTATACATCTTTGATACATATATTATATTATATACATATTTTCATTATGACGTGTATATAAAAACCCTATTGAAATAAATGAAAGTAAATCTATATTTTCTAATGATATTATAATAATTATTTAATTGTATTATTTCTTGGTGAATATGATTTAATAGTACCAAAAGTGGTAAGGTTTTCATGATACTATTTCTTCATTTTAAAGGATTGTTTGTGATTATATTTTTAATTATGAATTATTATGATACATATTGAGTGAAAATAATTAATTTTCATCTAATATGGTTATTTCATGATTATACACATTTCCACTTAATTTTACATAATTTATTTACACAACATTATATGATATAATATTTAATTAAATTCATTTTTATTTCTCTCATCATTCGGAAACACCTTTTCTTCATAAAACCTGTTATCATAAAATATTTTGATAAAATATTTTAACATTATCATAAGGATTTATTAAAGATATTTTTCCCATTTTTTACATTTATATAGTGTTTCAAATTGAATCATTATATTATTATAAAAAATAAATTCCCCTTTGTCTTATACCTAACATGTGAATGGAATCATTATAATAATTTATATGACATGGATGGGATTTTATTCCTTCATAACCAACTCATTAGTATAAATATTTCATTATATGTTTGAAATGATAATTTTCAATTAAATTTGATTTAATATGTGTTTTTATTAAATTGTAGTTTTAAAAAGTGATCTTCAATGAAAGGTTATTTTACCCAACAAAATTTTATCTTTTTTCAAATATTCTATTATATGTTTCGCAGTTTATTTTTAATTTTTAGGATTTCAAAAATAAATTATTTTTAAATGATTTTTTTCGAATTGTAATAATTATTTTCCTCGAGAAATAATCAATGTGATTTGTTTTTGAAAATCATTTTCCATTAAAGATGATGTCCTTCGATGTTTGGTATACCTTATTGGTTATTTTACCCAAAGAAACAATTATTTTTACTTCTTTAAATAGTAAATGATTATGATGAAATAATTCTTATGAAACCCACTCTTTCATTCGGTGGGTTATGTGTTTATGAAATTATTAAATGATTATGAAAACTATTTATTTTCCATAGACGATGTTACGATGAAATGATTATGGAAAACATTTATTTTAATGGTTTTTTATATAATTAATGTTTTATGAAATTTTGAAACACATATCTATGATTTTCATTATGTGATGGACGGAACATATATATCCCTCAAATTCATTTGGTAAAAAGTAATATTTAAAGGGACAAATAGTAGTGGAATGTGGAGTGAACCTATTTTAATAAGGGACATTTTATATTGTGATATCCTTTGGAGTAAAACATGAATACTATGATTTGTTAGGGAATGAATAAATTGTGCTATGATAGTCATGTAAATGGGCCTTTAACTACTATGTAAATGATTTTATATGCTTATGTGTATACCAAAAATATATGCCTTATGAAAAAGTTTTTTACTCATGGTTATTTTTTTGATTAAATAATGATTGAAGTATTTTGAACTGCAAATATTTATGACATGTCTCTTTTATATGATCAATTAAATAAAGGGAATGGTTTTAAAATCATATAATCCTAATCTAAATCCCTTATTCTCATGATATGTTGATATCTCTCTAAATTACCTTTACGGTGAATCTGATATCACCCTTTGTGCTTTTTTCTTTACTTAGGTTATGATGAAAGGTATTATGAATGATATTTCTAGGATGGGTTCTAGTTATGAATACGAATTTAGTAGATGATGTAGATCAATTTTGGACTAGTTGTTTATGTGTCCTTGTTTTCAAGGGTATTGTAATTATGATCCTCATGTGTGTTCTTGTGTAATGTAACAAATATTCACATAAAAAGATCCAATATTTATAAATTGTAGATTAGATCTATATAACCCAATTATTTTATTATAGTTTTCAATTGGGATAGATTATAGTCCCTACAATTGTTTTCTCTGTTTTTTAGTCCTATCTTTTTCCTGGGCCATTAATGTAAATGCTTAGGGGGTATGATACCAACTATTTCTCAGGCTTCCCTCCACATATTTTCTTCTTGAAAAGTTTTATTCCTTATCCATATCATTATTTCTTAACGTTTTCTTAAATTACACAATATGTGTGACATGTAAAAATATCCTTTTTCTAAGAGTGTTTTTTTAGTTTTCAACATAACAATCATTATGTCTCTTTAAATTTGATGTTTTATATTCTTGCATATTCGACAGTTTCTGTAATTTAGAGTCTTTTTGGTATGAACTATTGTTTAAAACCTGTGATTATGTCTATATTATATATATGAAGCTTAAACACTATATCATGTCTCTTTTGGTCATGTGGTGTGGCCTATAAAATGGTTTAGGAATGGATGATCACATTCCTCCATTGAGAACAAGCACAATAAATAGAGATGTTACATTGAGGATTCTGAATCGAAATGAATAATTTGGTTATAGATATTTTAAATCATGAATTATGAATATATGAGTTAATTTAAAATGGAGGCTAGTTGTTTCAGGTCAACCATTAGTGATTGTGGAAATTCGATTTACATGTAGTTAGGAAAATTTCTCACAAATTGAAGGGGGGACATTCCACTATGACCAAACACCATATTTAAACATGATCATTATCCTTGTTGTCTTCACATGAATCCTAGTGGGGTCACTTATGATAATCGATCCTCTATTAATAATATAGTAAAAGGAAGAACCGAGGAAAATAAGTTTGTGGCTATGGGGTTGTAGGAGAAGTGTATCAATTACTAGAATTTGTGATGTCATGTCAGACATCAGAGCTGTAACGGTCATCAATAGTAAATCAAATCCACATGAAGTGGTGGAGAACCCATAATGTTGGGTCACCATGTAATGAACATGTTATCATAAGGAGGGGGTGGGATCAATCATCTCTCTAACTTTTTCCATGACCTAGGGGTCCAATGAGCATATCATGGATTTTACCAAGTCTATGTCTGCTATAAAAATACCTCATGTATATGATCAAAAAAGGGAACTTTTGTCCATTAAAACAATCTTCCAAGGTTTAGGAAAACCTATGGTGATAAAGACATGATGATTTATTTATGGACTGAGGTTCTCAAAAGGTGATGGAGGAACCCTGAACATTGTTTTTCAAAGGTTAGGGTTATTTTTTTCCTTTTATAAGGAATGATGATGGATGATTGTCTTCATAGTATAGTGTCATGCAGTGGGAATACATTTTTAGGCATTTTAGGTTCATTAAATAGGTAAATCTTCCCTTCCATTTTACATCATATGGTATGGATATAATAAGTGATGTGAAATTCAGTGATATATCCATAAAGAAAAATTACATTGGTTATGGAATTTGAATAAAAGAGTATTCTTTTATCCTTGCACAGACGTACTATTGCAAAATCATGTGATGAATCACATATTTCACATATTTATCTCATACATTAGAAAACCACACATAGATCATACCCATACATAGGTGAAAAGATTATATATGATCAGATACATTTATGTAGTTTAATGTATTTCAATGTAACCATGGACAAATGATATATTCAATTACTATTTCTAGGATTCCCTAGGATTCCTTATGATTTTTATAAATGAAAGGATAGTTCAAAATTATACATTCTCATAGGTCTCCCTTGAGGGATAAGACTCAAAGGGGGGATGCAGTTTTTTTATGAGGCCATAAATTTTTTTATATTCATTGTCTATAGGGATTCAGATAATGTCAACGAAATATAAATTATAAACTATGTTAATTCAAGTAATTTTTGGATATAAAGTTCAATAAAAATGTTTTAGATAATATGGCAGTAGAGGACACACAATGTTTTTAATCTTCATAGATTTGCACCGTGAAAAGTGGTCTGAGCGTTACTATGTATTCAATAGTTATTCTAATCAATCCACATGTAGTTTTGGAGAAACTCCCTCTATATATTTGACTAAAATGTAGGGAGGAGAATTTTTATCTTCTATTAGTGAGTCTCTAAATAATATCGGCTAAGGGGTCATCTTTATTGATCATGATCATAAATAAGGAATGGTAATATCCATAGTTTGGTTTAGTATGGAGGGGAATAATTCATCTATAGAAATAAAATTGTGGATATGAAGGACTTATAAATGAAATTTTACATCTTTCCAGATGGACCATATGTCTTTTAGTTTAACATCATGTTAATATGATGTTTTAACGTAGTTTAACATCAATATAAGAGAGTTTTTTCATTTAGTTTAACATCCTGAAACGATGACATATTACTGAGAAGAGTTAATAAAATAGGGAGATTAGGTCTTAGTATAAGATCCATACCCTAAGATAAATGCGTGGAACAATAAGATATTATAATAATTATTTTAAAATGGGCATGATTAGAAGATTACTATCATTGAGGGAATCAAAATCAACATGAATATATGTTTTATGGAATTTTTGGGTCATTACCAATAAATTTTTCAGTCAATGGGAGGTGGAAATAGATTTGTATAAACAATACATTAATAATGGTGGAATCCCAAGTTCCATGTAGTGATGACAATAACTCATGAATTTAAAGATATAATAGATCAAAACAATTCCTACAAAAATTATATGTGGAAGCTTTTGTAATTATAATTTAGACATCGTGAACTATTGAAGGTGTAACCTCATCATCTATAATGATGGTTTAGTCATAGGATTAAGCATTATACAAAGTTCATTGGACCTTTAAGGGTGTTTCCTCATGACCGAGTTGTCATATATCAGTTTTACCTACCCCTATTGATGGCCTATATTCATGAATCCTTTTCTATATCATAGAATCTCCCATATCTTCTTGAGTATTACTATTTATTTAATTGAGAATATTTCGATTTTTTTGATAGTTAAACTATCATCAAATATGCATTCACGATTCCAGATTTTCATGGTATATTGTAGTGTGGGCATGTTATTTATAAGGTTTTTTTCCTATGTAAATATGGCGGTGTGGATGAAATTACTTGGGAGTGGTATTCTGAGATGAAATATCAAAATTATAGGTTACTAAATACATTAAAGACCTTATTGAGTATTTTTTGACACATTTTTTTTTATCAAATGAATGTCATTATGTTTTTTATTTATGTTTCATCCCTTACATAATATATCTTGTTTTTATAGAATGTTTGTCTATGGATATGGATGTGTTTGAGTTGTAGAAATATCCATCAAAGAGTATGTTTTGGTCTTGGAATTCATGATCCTTTTATAATTTTAATTAGGGATATTTTGTAAATTCTATATTAATTCTATTTTTTCCCAATCCAACTCATTTTAATATTTTGTTGTAATAGAGCGAGATATTGGTTTACGTAGATTAAGGATTTCTTAATTGTGTTAAGGAATGTTTCAAAATATGAATGAATGAAGGATAAAATTTTATTATTTTATTCTATGTGATATTAATGATTTATAGAACCCCATAAATGGGGTGATTTTTTTCTAATTTAAGAGATCTAGAGACATAAGTTTTAGAGGAAATTTAACATTATGGATTCATCAAGTGATGTAAATTTTTTCCCATGAATTAGCGATTTCTATGGTCATTCAAATCATGAGTATTGTAACAACAATTAATGGGATTCTATAACAATTTATTATATTTAGGAACCCATATTTAAAACCTGTTATTTACCCCAATCCATCTTTATCCTCATGTGATTCGAGGAATATCACTAGACACGTGTGGCCCTGATTCATAACATTTAATCTTTATCATTTCTATTTGAATACATTTTCATATAGGTGAGTCTCTCCATCGCCCTCTATCCCTCTTTTTTCCATGTTTTTCTTCACCATTACTTGTTTTGGATGAATTCACCCTTAGTTTCTGTCAAAGTTTTATTCGAGGTAACTAGAATGTTTGGGACATCATATTATTCTAGATTATTAGTTTATTGGTTTTATAGTTCAAAATTGATATAATTCACTCCATAACAATAAATTATAATTTTTATACTTTTTAAACAAGGTAGCGGATCCAATTCATTTACATTATTTTATCAGTGAATTTGATAGAAGCGTGATTTAGTTTCCTTTTACTAGAAGGGTTAAATTAAACTAAGAATTTTAATAACAAGATATGGAATAAATTAGAATTAGGTTATAGAAATATCATAGTATTATTTGTTTTTATTATTTCCCCTTGATTTTTAGAGAGTTTGAAATATAATTAAGTTGGTATTTTTTTTTGTTTTTTCATGGATAAAATTGATAATTTTCATAAAACATATAAAGCTAGTATTATAAAGAAATGATTATATAATGATGAATATAAATTGATAATAATTCATCCACAATTTTCTTGGAAATTGGATTTTGTTATAAATAAATATTTATGTTTATTCATTAATATTTAAAGATAATAAATTATTGATTTTTTGTTGCTGGAAACACATTTTCTATAAACTATTTAATTTACGATAAGAACCAATGCATATTTTCGGTTAATGATAAATGACATGGGGTTGAGTGAGCCATTTATTATTAATGGGGGCATTCTTGCTTTTGTTTTAAGGGTGTTACCACTTTAAAATACATTTTTATCTCATGAATATATTCTTTTAAGTAATAAATTTTATTTTTTATGATAAATATATATTATTTGGAATATTTTATGAGAAATGGTCTATGGGTGGGGGATATTGTGTTGGTTGACTATAGTGGTGAAAAAACATATTTTATTATTTATAATTGTGTGAGAATAACAATAAGGTAGTCATTATGAGTTTAGAGTGTGGAATTCCACTTGATATATTCCATTCATGATGCTTTCAAAATTTCTATAAGACAAGATATATTTTATTATGGTTTTAATCATCTTTATTTAGTTTTGATTTATTCACGAATAGTACATTATTAAATTTGGTACATTTGGATTAGTCCAATAATACTTAGGATAAATCTGAAAGGTTAATGATTTCATAAAAGAACATGAATGGTTCCTTAATATTATATTTTATTAGGACATACATTAAAAAATAATTAATAATTATATATCTAGGAGTCAAAAAAGATTATAAAATAATCCTGGAAATGGTTAATGAAGTATTACTAATTAACAAATGGTATATACACATGTAATATTTTTCACTGAGTCGTGAATTATTTTTTTACATCTAGTCATTTTAATTGTAACCTCAATATCCCTTTTTATGATGGAATTAGATGTATCTAAATAAGGTTAGTAGCCATTACTATTGATGTTCATGATATTATTTTATATTTTTATACTTAATACTCATTACCACAAATATTTTTATAATGGACAACACCTGAATGTTTTTTTGGGTTTGAAGGGGGAGGGGTGGCTGATTTTTTCACTAATATATATGATGGGGAGTGAAATATGGCTATGTATATCTTTTCTAATGACCCCTCTCTATAATAAGAGTAGTATGGTTATATAATGTTATAATTTCTTATGTTATATAGAGAGTTCATACATAGGATGCGATGTATCATGATTTAATATACATTTATATAGGTGATGTAATGCGTTGTGGTCATAAAAAATGTTTGGATATATATGTGGTGGTTATGACTTCCTATAGGTTTACATGTACGGGATATGATGTCTTGAAGAAAAATCCAAGCCCAATGTCTATAGAGGTGTATAAAAATACCAACATATTACTATTTTGATTCAAGGATGTCTAGGATACTTTGGACAATACGTGATACATAACAGATATTATATGCTAGGATGAAATATAGGAAGAATCATAGGATGGATGGCTGAAAATTGTTTCCATTGGGGAATTATAGAGACATATTATTTGGGGAGTTTAATTGGTGCAAAATTATATGAATACATGTGTGTGTGTGATTTTAATATATATCGATTTACATCAAATCATTATTACGTGAGTGAAACATGGTCAGATTCTAAAAAATAGTATTTCCTGTTTAGTTTATAATGCAGTTTCTTTTTTTTATTCACTTTTATTTAGTATGATTCATTACCATTTTTTATTAGATATTTCATGGTAATACTTTTAATTATACAAGGTAAGCTCACCTTACAATTAAATAAAATATTTTTTGGTTATAAATAGTTGTATAGGGATTGTGCTGTTTGTTCCCTGCTAGAGAATATTATTTTGGAAATATTGGAGCATCGAGGAAACTGTTGAGGATAATTTTTCTATTTTAGTATTTTAATTTCAACTATGTAAATTTGTTTTACGATATCATGTAATATGTTTTTTATTTAATATTTTTTTTCATGGTGTTGGTTGGAAGTTACTCATCATATATAAATCTCATTAAAATTTTATAGAGGGTTATGCCTGTAATGTGTCTTATTGATATAAAATAGGTGGTATTATCTATCCCATATCCTATTTTTGGTAAGATTTAGTATAAATTTCCTCCCTTCCACTATTTCTATCCTTGGTGGGTTACCAGTGGTGGCTGCCATTTTATAAAATATATCCACTCAAAACAAGTAAAAACTATCTCCCCTAATAATAATGGGAATTGATAACTATGAAATCAAAACCATATAACTTATTTTCTATTAGAATAACATAATACATTTCACTAATTTCTAATAACATGTTTATATTTAGTACGACAATAAATTATTGGTTTAAAACATATATATAATAGGTACATAACATATAATAAGAAATTATGAGTTATAAAAACCACCCATTTGTTGTTTTGACATGCCGAATTTTAATATTGTAATATATAATTGAGTATTGAATCATTAAATATTTACCAAGAACATGTTATAAAAGATAAAAAATATATCACTCTATAAGATTAACATAATCTCATTATCTACCTAGAAACAAGTGTTATAACAAATTAAATCTTATTAAAAAAATATCTAAATCCATTAGCAGATGTATATACCTAATATCTATTATAAGAAACATTGATTCCATGGCTTCAATCTGTGTTAGACCACATCTCGTTATAGAAACACATTAACACTCTTAAAAATCCATATGTAATTCTAAACTCTAACATAAGTCATAGTACACAATTTTTTTTAATTTATTGGTTTAACTACCACACTCCATGGAAAAAATTAACAATTTATCATGATCAATCCACCATTATGAATCATATATCCAATAGCTATAATATAGAAAAAAAATATATATATTATATGAGAATATTAAAATAGTTCTAAAATATTGCTATAATATATGTAAAAATAACTCCATTAAACAACTAAAAAACCCATTTATCTATAAAACATAACCTATTTTGAGTATTTCATAATGTTACATTACATTGAATTCAATCAAAAAATCAATATTAATTAACATATATTCTTCTACTACCTCTCTCTAATCATGTAGAAACATGAGTTTTTCTATGTGAATGATTAACATAATAATGGGGTTTTCACCATATAAATATTTATTTTATTCTTATATAGTCTATATAATTACATTCTTATCATAATGAAATTTAATTAATTATTTCATTATTGTATTTTATTATAATAATTTTAAGTTATCCTGTAAGAAAATAACAAAAATTTATGATCTCAACAATATAGATGATAATGTTATAAATTTATCTTAATAAATTACCATAGATAAATCATATGGGGAACAATTTTATATCAAATCATATATTTATACTTTTAGAATAATATTTCATAATTAATTAAATAATTTTTTCAAATAGAAGTGTTTGTTATCCAAATAGTGTATATCTTATAAATAGATAACAAGAAGAAAATCCATCAAATATTTATTTCTTTTTATGGTCTTCTACCTAGGGGAAGTATAATTTTAATTTAAGTTTCATGTCCTAGAATGGGACCAATATATATATTTATATATTTTTATAAATACGTGTTATTTAAAAACATTATCTAATAATAATGTTATATGATTATCTTCCTTTGTAATACACTATAGAGGATCAACGATATTGTGTTCATTGTGGATGATCTGTTGAAATTCCTCCTTTGAGTTACAATCTTTTCATGATGAATGATCTTCATTATGGGAGTATATTGATATAATTATCCAATTCATCCCCATGTGACATTAAATTATATGATTCAAACATAGAAATTTAAATATTTTTTATTAAATAATATAAAAAAATTATTCAGAAGTCTAAATTTCATCATTTTAGTTGGATAATTCATTGATTGAATATTTTGAACTCAAATATGAATATGTGGTCAGAACATAGATGTTAATTATCTATATAAAGGAACATTTATTCATAAATTTCCCATTGTGTGGCTGTGATTTGGTATCACTCATGGGATAGAATGTTTTGAAATAGCAGCTATAGAACACCATGACCAATATTGATTCTAAATATATTATACTAATTATCTATAAACATATCAAATATATGTTCTTATGCATTACATCCCAAATCCTTTTCATATTATCTCTAATTTAAAAGATCATACATAAAAAATTTCCTCTTTGAACAGAATTATATTGACCTATCATCATTATTTCTTCCACCTTTTTCATTCTACAACTAACCCATAATTGTTCCATATACTCTCTATGTTAGAGAATAAAATAATGGGTCTAGCCTTATTGATTGATAATTATTCTACATCTTCTATTAATAATTTATATCCATGAAATTTTTTTAATAAGACATGATATTCCATCTATGTATAATATATATTACAAGAAATAATTAATCCTCATTTAAAATGGGTAATATCAAAATTAGATACACAATAATATAATATTACCAAACTATATGAATAAAATTTTTTTCGAAAATATCACAAAAACTAATTTAATAAAAAATAATTACAAGTTAAAAATATATAAATTTACTCATGGGATAAACCAATCAACTAAAACAATTATTAGAACCCATGATAATACCCCACATGAATACATAAACTATTTAGTAGAAACTATACAATATAATAACCATACATCTATGAATTCTTCCTATACATGTACTTTTTTGTACTTGCAATTTTATATGTGAAATTAGATAAGATTTATATTATTACATAATATTATTGATGGCCACAAATGTGGTAATTAATATGAAACACTATATATATATAGGTGAGAAAATTATATGACATGAGATGTGATAAAAATTTTCATTATATAAAAAATATATTATAAATTAATATTAATAATAAAAAATTCACAATGATTATATTTCTCTCATTAAGTATTTTTTCATAACCTATAATAAATATTGAAATATATTTTTGTAACCTCTTACTTTGGTTTCACTCCTCCATATTAAACATTTCAACCCATTGATACATGTTTATAACAGTATATCTGATATACCTATGAGATATTTTCAGTTAAGGGAAAAAATTTTACTATATAACATGAATCAATGAAGAAACAATTATAAAAATAGTTCTAATTATTAATAAATTATAGAAAAGAATCAAAAGGAACATTTAATTGGGGAAACAAATAAACTATGTAACCAATGAATTTTATTACAAAAATATCATTCTAGTGTAATGTTTGAGTATGATAGACCATTTATTCTGAGAGGTTATAAAATTTATAATTAAGAATATTTATATTTGTAATCAATTATTAATATGGTACAGTATGTGCCTGGTATATTTTTATATCCATAGAGTCTACTGATCCCTAGCATGAAACATTCTGTTACAATGTTAATATATTGGATTAGAGTAATTAATATTGAATAAAATTACTTCTAACAAATAAAACATGATTATTGCGTAATGTTTTTAATAAATCGAGTATCATAATGTAATTTAACGCCTTTTTTTATTAATGACCATATTTATTTTTGTACATGATATATGTAAAACCCTACATTCATATTTTATCTCAAAAAAACAAATACACCTTATATACGATCAATTATATAGATTAATTCGAATCCTAGGAGCTTCATTGCCATTATTAAATATAGTATACTCAAAATAAGTATGGAAAAAATGATTTCATGTAACTAGTCAATTTATTGAATGAAAATTAATCAATTAGAAAACATTGATCAAAGATAATGAAATATACATTGATATAGAAGATTTAATTAATAAATAAACACAAAAAATATATATTGGAAACCCATGAAAATAGTCTCTCAATCTCCATTCATCACAAAACTTTGTGAAAAATGTTTACTCTAATAATTTTTACATAGGCCAAAAAATGTAACATTCCAGGTAATTAAAGAATAAATAATTTTCATATTTATTAATATTTATGAAATAAATATTAATTTTAATTAAAAGGGGTTTCTACGTTCGATAGCGTACTCGATACGCACCGATGAGTTTCTTTGAAAACTTACGTTGCACACAAGTAATAAAATAATATTATTTTAAATGCTAGTTAACAAGTAGCTGTTGTACTGGAGGGAATGAATAGAAATAACTAAAATATGATTATATATGTTTTTAAATGTTTTTACATTTACCCAATAAAAGTTAAAGGCTTAAAATATGGAAAGAGTTCAATTTTAGGCTTTTATACCCTAATTTTCACTAAGGGTTCACTTATCACCTTTTGACGGCGAACCGTCATTAAATATAGTTTTGATCAATCTTATAAATTCTATTGGACCAAAAATAACTCTTCTTTAGAATCGGGACATCAAAATTTACTTTGTGTAAATTTTTGGTACCTTTCCGATAAAGTTCATTTTGTTAATGAATAGTGTAAAATGTTGAATTTTAATTCAAAACCTCTTTTTAATCTAATTTATTTATATGGATAGATTATCTTTTTAATTGGTTTTAAAATGAAATTAGAAAATATTTTTACCATGAAATCCAATAGTGGTCATTGAATTAATTTCACTTTGAACTCGGACTTAAACTACTGTCAATCTTTTGATACTTATTGTTTCATAAAAACACGTTATTTGCTCTGACAGCGGGAATTAATTATTAAATTAATTAATGTGACTTATATGTTTTTAATTTTTTAAAATAGACTTCATTTTTGAATTCGTAATATCAAATATAGCTTAGGGTGATTTTTTGTTAATTTTCTCAAAAACTTCAATTTTTGATGAATAGTGAAATCACTAAGTGGTAGTTAAAGAAACTGATTTTTCGTTTAAAAGAAATTTTGCCATCATTGTGTTTTGAATTTCAAAAATCCGACATACATGGTTGTCATTAAGAAGTAAAATGTGGTTCAATGAGATTAAAATAATTTTTTGGTGAATAGTAACTTATTAAGTGTTTAATCACGATTAGTGGTAATTAGTGTAGTTTAAGGTAAAAATAATGTTTTAGTAATATGAGATGAGCTTGACACATGTCCCACCCTCATTGGATGTGTCATGGCCGACCAAGACAAGCCATGGGTCAACTTGGGGACCCCATGGAGCCACTTTGGTTGAGAAATGACATAGATAACTTTTTATTTAATGTAAAGTAAAAATGACACAAACATAATATGTTTTACAAAAACAATTTTTACATGGGGTTATAAAGATCAGATTTTTTATTATAAATAATCATTATAAAGATAAAAAGATTTCCTACATCATAGTATTTTTTTATATAATTTTTAGACTTTAAATAAATAAAATTATTTATGACATCATGATGATGCAGCGATTACCTCATTATTTAACGATTTAAAAAAATGGAAAGATAATGTAATATCTAAAACCTACACATGTCCAAAACCTATTGGATTGGTGTATTTCGAACCCTTATCACCGTATCCACGAATTAAATCAATGTGGGACCTTTTTAAACCGAAATACATTTTCAAATAAAATAATATTTCTTTACTTTCCAAAAGTGCCCCTCCTCTCCGCTTATAAAAGGCCCCCACCTCCACCTCATTTCACACACTCCTCAAGCCTTTGGCTCGGCCAGCCTCTGCCCATTTACTCTCTACACATCCCTCTACTCATCCTAGAGTATTCCCGTTGGGCAGAATCCTTTCAATGGAAGCCTTTAGGCTCAAATCAAAAGGAGTTACACTTTTAAAGGTAATTCATTCTCTCAAGTTCATTAGTTTTATTTTGCTTCTCCAACACCCTAAACTATTTTTATTTACTTCTTTTGTAACATAACCAGTATCTTCAATATACTATGATGTTGTTATAAGATTTATTCGAGCTACAATCTCTTACGACTACATCAAATGTTTAAAGAACATACGGTTTCCGTGGATGGCGAAATTCTGCCTCCCAAAACGATGATTGTTCAATATTCATTTAACACCTTAAAAAGTGGCCATTATGATGTAACTATTTTTATATATGATATATAATATGTTTATTATTCCTTAAGCTTCTGTATTTTTAATTTATGGCATACCATTATTGTTTCCATTATGGGTAAACACGATATCTTCATTTTAGGAAGTGCGGACTACCGCCCCCTGAATGTGATTTGATTCGTTAATACCATATGTGGGATGTGTAAAGGATAAAGTTAATGATATTATATATGTTATTATACTGAAAGTATAATATACTCTTATATCATTATGATTCCATTCCAGAAAATACGAAATATAAATGGAAGTAGCGTTCATGCGTACGTACGGCTTACCGTCTCCATGAACAGTGTATTTCATTTCTTACCTCTAAATGTGATGTAATAGTATAAATACATTTATATGCTGAATATATATGATATATATGTTATCAAAATCATTAATATCATTCTGGATATAACGAACCTTTGACCAAATTAACAACATGTAAGTGTAAGAAGTCTATTTTTGACTTAAGAACCAAATACCGACAAAATGAACATTATTAACTTAAATGATTACATGATGTTCATAACATGGTATAAAAGGAATAATGAAGTTGAAAAAGGTTCTTAATCAAGTAGAGATTAACTCAATTTTACTATTCAGGAGATTAAATAATGGTCGGGTCAAGTCGGATACGAGGTAAGGGAACTTCTTAACCCAATTACCATTCTTTGGGTTAATCTCCTACTTTCAAATTATGTCATGATATTATAATGTACTATCTTGTATTTATACTTTCTTTATGTGTACTTATAGTGAATACACATAATAGATCTATTTTATTTTAAAAATGATCTTTGTAAGGGACTTCGTCTTAATCTCCTTTCATTGAGGCATATTTCATTTTATACACAACTTTCTTTTATACGGTGTATAAACCCCTTTGACTTTTACTTTCATACAAAAGGAATCTTTTTCTACGAAGCGTTTTACTAAATGACAAAAAGGAATGTTTTTTTAACGTACGCGGTGACAACGACCTTTTCCGCCGCCGTGAGTATTATTTGGTCTTTGGCTTCCTCAACAAGCCGCAATGTTTTTAAAATAAAATAAATACCATATACTCTTTTATGTATTTTGGTATTGAAAATGGTTTTGATAAAGGATTCTATTATGTCAATATATTTATGATATATTGTGATTGAAATGTGGAAATTTTATCTTTCCTTTATATTGGTTTTATGTTTTATGATTTTATATTGGTACTTGGACATCTTAACGGGTGGTTACGTTATAAACCATATGACGGGTGGTGCCGTGAATACCAGGACGGGTGGTTACGTTATAACCTCCAATGCATTGGGTATGGAAGTCGGCCGTATGGCTATTCCATTAAGTATGTATGGAAATTGGTCGTATGGATATTCCATTAAGTGATATGTGTGGAAGTCGACCGTATGGTTATTCCACATAAGTATGTTTATGTCCCAAGTTACCTTTATATATGTTATGTGTTATTTATATGGGTTTTATGGTAATACTTTCGTTACAAAATGGTAAGTAATGATACATTATTCATTGAATAGTTTTTACCACTTCATGAAGGTTAAGGTATTACTTTGATAGAGTATACGTGGTTTACTTGATGTTTGAAAAACTAACAGTTTTCATTCTTTGTGTATCCATTACTGAGATTTTTATGCTCACCCCAAGTTTTTTTGAAATGTTTTTCACAGGAATTAATGTGGAATAAGTTCAAGGATGGGATCAAGGGAATGTCGTGCTATATAAAACATGGAACTAGACATGTTTCTTTTAAGAGTTTTTTTATTATGGAAACTTAGTAGAAGTGACTACATTGTAATCTTTTGAGATGTAATAGTTATGTTCTAATTCTCTAAAACTCTAAACCTGAAAAGATCCTCAACATGAATTATTCATTTAATTCAATATTAAGTAAGGTTTAAGGTCGGGGCCTTAAAGTTGGTATCAGAGGTTGGTTTAGACAACTTTAGGAGTTAGAAAAGTGATAAATTATAATATGATTGAAATGATATAGCATTTACAGATTACCATGCTGCTTCGCCTAAGATATTTCTTTGTTAAGAATGGTTTTTCATAGAGGAAACAAAACATCTTTTCTGGGAAGGCATAAAGAGGGAAATGACCTTTCAAATCAGTATACTGAGATGGTCAGAATCAAAATTGAGCTGTTTACTGCAGTGATGGCTCAGTTGAATCGGGTGATAATTGGTGGTTATGTTATTGATGATATTTTGGTGTTTTCTAAATGTAAAGAGGAGCATGAAAGTCATTTAAGGGTTATCTAGCAAACCTTAAAATAAAAGAAACTATATGGAAAATTCAGCAACTGTGAGTTTTGGTTACAACAAATTTCTTTCCTAGGTCACATTGTTTCAAAAGATGGCATAACTATTGATCCTACTAAAACAAAAGTTGTTGAAGATTGGCCAAGACCCACAAATGTAACTGAGATCCGTAGTTTTCTTGGTTTGGAAGGTTACTACCGAAGGTTTGTTGATAATTATTCACGGTTATCTAGTCCAATGACTAAGCTAACTCGTAAGGGTGTTAAGTTCATATGGACAAAAGAATGTGATGATTTTTTTCAGGAATTGAAAAGAAGATTGGTGAATGATCTAGTTTTGGCACTACCTTCCAGGAATGGTGAGTTTGTTATATACAGCAATGCTTTGTTGAAGGGACTTGGCTGTGTCCTTATGCAGAATGATCAGGTAATTGCTTATGCTTCATGACCGTTGAAAACTCATTAGGTAAATTACCCTGCACATGATTTGGAATTAGCTGCTGTTGTCTTTCCTTTAAAAATTTGGAGGCATCATTTGTATGGAGTAAAGTGTGAAATATATACTGATCACAAAAGTTTAAAGTATATATTCACTCAGAAATAATTGAACATGAGACAGAGGAGATGGCTGCAATTAATCAAGGATTATTATTGCACAATTCATTACCATCCGAGAAATGCAAATAAAGTGGCTGATGCTTTGAGTCAAAAAAGAAATGCTTCATTAGCAATGTTGCGTTTGGAACGTGATCCATTGGTTAAAGATTTGATGAACTTTGGCATAGAAGTTGTTGGTACAGGATGTTCTTATGTTTTGTTTCAGGTATCAGTGAAATCTTCCCTATCATACAGAACCAAGCAAGCACAGAAGCGAGACAGTGAGTTGAAGAAAAAGGTAGAGCTGGTTCAGAAAGGTAAGTTTCCTGAATTCAACATTGATAATGATTGTGTTTTGAGGTTTGGGAAGAGGTTATGTGTGCCTTGTGATTCACAGTTGAAGAAAGAGTTGTTATGTGAGGCTCATAGTTCCCCGTTTTCAGTTCATCCTGACAGTATTAAGATGTACAGAGATCTACAGGAGTATTACTGGTGGGATGGAATGAAAAGAGATATTGCTGTTTTTACTGTGAAGTGTCTGACTTGTCAGTAGGTTAAAGCATAGCGGAAGTTACCGAAAGGTATGCTTCAGCCTTTACCAATGCCAGAGTGGAAATGGGAAAACATATCCCTGGACTTTGTTGTGGGATTACTGAGGACATCTCGAGGTAATAATGCAATCTGTGTAATTGTTGATCGCTTGACTAAATCATCTCATTTCCTTGCTATACAAGATACTTTTTCCCTAGATCAACATTATCGTTTGTATCTTAAAGAGATAGTCAGGTTACATGGAGTTCCCCTCTCCATTGTATCTGATCGTGATCCTAGGTTCACATCTATCTTTTGGAAAGGCCTTCAGAAGTCGTTGGGTACTGAATTAAATTTTAGTACAGCTTTTCATCCTCAATCAGATGGGCAGTCAAAACGAACAATACAAACCTTGGAGGACATGCTACGAGCTTGTTCGATGGATTATCAGGGAAGTTGGGACCAACATCTTTCTTTGGTTGAGTTTTCTTATAATAACAGCTTTCATTCTAGTATACAGATGGAACCATTTGAGGCATTATATGGGAAGTAGTGTCGAACTCCACCATTTTGGGATGAAGTGGGTGAAAGGAAGCTGATGGGACCAGAATTGGTAGAAGAGATGGCAGAAAAAGTTCAGTTGATTCAGAAGCACATGAGAATAGCTCAGAGCAGGAAGAAGAGTTATGCGGATAACCGGAGGAAGGATCTATCTTTCGAGGTAGGTGATCTTGTTTTTCTCAAGGTTTCTCCTTGGAAAAGTGTGATGAGATTAGTAAGAAAGGAAAGCTGAGTCCAAGGTTTATTGGACCATATGAAATTCTGGAGAGAGTTGGATCAGTTTCATACCGGGTGGCTTTACCTCCGAGTTTATCTCAGGTACACAATGTTTTTCATGTTTCAATGTTGAGGAAGTATATTCCAGATCCATCTCATGTTTTGAGTCCAGAGGGAGTTCAGCTGGAGGAGAACCTATCTTATGAAGAACAACCAGTCCACATTCTTGACTACAGGGAGCAGGTGTTACGGAATAAGGTGATTCATCAGGTAATGGTTTGTGGAAAAACCATGTGATTGAAGAGGCAACGTGGGAATCTGAAAATGCTATGAGGGATAAATACCCCCACTTATTTTGATAAGTGAATAAAATTGCGAGGAGGAAATTCCCAAAAGGGGGGAAGGATATAACATCCCAAGTAATTAAAGAATTAAGATTTTTCATATTTATAAATATTTACGAATTAAATATTAATTTTAATTAAAAGGGGTTTCTACGTTCGATAGCGTACTCGATACGCAACGATGAGTTTCTTTGAAAACTTACGTTGCACACAAGTAATAAAATAATATTATTTTAAATTTTAGTTAACAAGTAGCCGTTCTACTGGCGGGAATGGATAGAAATAACTAAAATATGATTATATATGTTTTTAAATGTTTTTAAATTTACCCAATAAAAGATAAAGTCTTAAAATATGGAAAGAGTTGAATTTTAGGCTTTTATACCCTAATTTTCACTAAGGGTTCACTTATCACCTTTTGACGGTGAACCGTCATTAAATATAGTTTTGATCAATATTATAAATTCTTTTGGACCAAAAATAACTCTTCTTTAGAATCGGTACATCAAAATTTACTTTGTGTAAATTTTTGGTACCTTTCTGATAAAGTTTATTTTTTTAATGAATAGTGTAAAATGTTGTATTTTAATTCAAAACCTCTTTTTAATCTAATTTATTTATATGGTAGATTATCTTTTTAATTGGTTTTAAATTTAAATTAGAAAATATTTTTACCATTAAATCCAATAGTGGACGTTGGAATTAATTTCACTTTGAAATCGGACTTAAACTAGTGTCAATCTTTTGATACTTATTATTTCATAAAAACACGCTATTTGCTCTGACAGCGGGAATTAATTATTAAATTAATTAATGTGACTTATATGTTTTGAATTTTGTAAAATAGACTTCATTTTTGAATTCGTAATATCAAATATATCTTAGGGTGAATTTTTGGTAATTTTCTGAAAAACTTCAATTTTTGATGAATAGTGAAATCACTAAGTGGTAGTTAAAGAAACTGATTTTTCGTTTAAATGAAATTTTGCCATCATTGTGTTTTGAATTTCAAAAATCTGACATACATGGTTGTCATTAAGAAGTAAAATTTGGTTCAATAAGATTAAAATAATTTTTTGGTGAATAGTAACTTATTAAGTTTTTAATCGCGATTAGTGGTAATTAGTGTAGTTTAAGGTAAATATAATGTTTTAATAATATGAGATGAGCTTGACACATGTACTACCACAATTGGAATTGTCATGGTCGACCAAGACAAGCCATGGGTCAACTTGGGGACCCCATGGAGCCATTTTGGTTGAGAAATGACATAAATAACGTCTTATTTAATGTAAAGTAAAAATGACACAAACATAATATGTTTTACAAAAATAATTTTTACATGGGATTATAAAGATCAGATTTTTGATTATAAATAGTCTTTGGAAAGATAAAAAGATTTAATACATCATAGTAGTTTTTTATATAATTTTTAGACTTTAAATAAATTAAATTGTTTATGACATCATGATGATGCAGCGATAACCTCATTGTTTAACGATTTAAATAAAATGGAAAGATAATGTAATATCTAAAACCTACACATGTCCAAAACCTATTGGATGGGTGGATTTAGAACCCTTATCACCTTATCCACGAATTATATCAATGTGGGACCTTTTGAAACCGAAACAAATTTTCAAATAAAGTAATATTTCTTTACTTTCCAAAAGTGCCCCTCCTCTCCTCTTATAAAAGGCCCCCACCTCTACCTCATTTCACACACTCCGCAAGCCTTTGGCTCGGCCATACCCTTCCCATTTACTCTCTCCACATCCCACTCCTCATCCTAGAGGATTCCCTTTGGGAATAATCCTTTCAAAGGAAGCCCTTAGGCTCAAATCAAAAGGAGTTACGCTTTTAAAGGTAATTCATTCTCTCATGTTCATTTGTTTTATTTTGCTTCTCCAACACCCTAAACTCTTTTTATTTACTTATTTTGTAACCAAAACAGTATCTTAAATATACTAGGATGTTGTTATAAGATTTATTCGAGCTACACTCTCACACAACTACATCAAATGGTTAAAGAACATACGGTTTCCGTGGATTACGAAATTCTGCCTCCCGAAATGATGATTGTTCAATATTCATTTAACACCTTAAAATGTGGCCATTATGATGTCACTATTTTTATATATGATATATAATATGTTTATTATTCCTTAAGATTCTTTATTTTTCATTTATGGCAAACCATTATTGTTTCCATTATGGGTAAACACGATATCTTCATTTTAGGAAGTGCGGACTACCGGCCCCTGAAAGTGATTTGATTCGTTAATACCATGTGTGGGATGTTTAAAGGATAAAGTTAATGATATTATATATGATATTATACTGGAATTATAATATACTCTTATATCACTATGATTCCATTCCAGAAAATATGATATAGAAATGGAAGTAGCGTTCATGCATATGTACGGCTTACCGTCTCCATGAACGGTGCATTTCATTTATTACCTCTAAATGTGATGTAATAGTATAAATACATGTATATTCCGAATATATATGATATATATGTTATCCAAATCATTAATATCATTCTGGATATAACGAACCTTTGACCAAATTAAGAACATGTAAGTGTAAGAAGTCTATTTTTGACTTAAGAACCAAATACCGACAAAATGAACATTATTAACTTAAATGATTACATGATGTTCATAACATGGTATAAAAGGAATAATGAACTTGAAAAAGGTTATTAAGCAAGTAGAGATTAAATCAAGTTTAGTATTCAGGAGATTAAATAACGGTTGGGTCAAGTCGGATACGAGGTAAGGGAACTTCTTAACCTAATTACCATTCTTTGTGTTAATCTCCTACTTTCAAATTATGTCATAATATTATTATGTACTATCTTGTATTTGTACTTTCTTTATGTGTACTTATAGTGAATACAAATAATAGATCTATTTTATTTTAAAAATGGTCTTTGTAAGGGACTTCGTCTCAATCTCCTTTCATTGAGGCATATTTCGTTTTATACACAACTTTCTTTTATACGGTGTATAAACACCATTGACTTTTACATTCATACAAAAGGAATCTTTTTCTACGCAGCGTTTTACTAAACGACAAAAAGGAATTTTTTTTTAACGTACGTGGTGACAACGACCTTTTCCGCCGCCGTGTGTATTATTTGGTCTTTGGCTTCCTCAACAAGCCGTAATGTTTTTAAAATAAAATAAATACCATATACTCTTTTATGTATTTTGGTATTGAAAATGGTTTTGATAAAGGATTGTATTATGTCAAAATATTTATTATATATTGTGATTGAAATGTGGAAATGTTATCTTTCCTTTATATTGGTTTTATGTTTTATGATTTTATATTGGTACTTGGACATTTTAACGGGTGGTTACGTTATAAACCATATGACGGGTGGTGCCGTGAATACCGGGACGGGTGGTTACGTTATAACCTCCAATGCATTGGGTATGGATGTCGTCCGTATGGCTATTCCATTATGTATGTATGGAAATTGGCCATATGGCTATTCCATTAAGTGATATGTGTGGAAGTCGACCGTATGGTTATTCCACTTAAGTATGTTTATGTCCCAAGTTACCTTTATATATGTTATGTGTTCTTTATATGGGTTTTATGGTAATCCTTTGGTTACAAAAAGTTAAGTAATGATACTTTATTCATTGAAGAGTTTTTACCACTTCATGAAGGTTAAGGTATTAATTTGATAGAGTATACGTGGTTTACTTGATGTTTGAAAAACTAACAGTTTTCATTCTTTGTGTATCCCTAACTGAGCTTTTTATGCTCACCCCAAGTTTTTTTGAAATTTTTATCTTAGGACTTAATGTGGAATAAGGTCAAGGATGGGATCAAGGGAATGTCATGCTATATAAAACATGGAACTAGACATGTTTCTTTTAATAGTTTTTATTATTATGGAAACTTAGTATAAGTGACTACTTTGTAATCTTTTGAGATGTAATAGTTATGTTCTAATTCTCTAAAACTATAAACCTGAAAAGATCCTCAACATGAATTATTCATTTAATTCAATATTAAGTAAGGTTTAAGGCTGATGCATTATAAATAATATATCCATATTAAACATGAAAAAGGTTGCTATAATATCCTAAAGTAAATGATAACATCATCCTTCATGTTCTCGAATCCTATTTATTATATCATATAGGGGATGAATGATATGGTGATGAGTTTCTCCAAATTATGGAATCATTTTAATGAGATATATAATATAGTATTTTTTACATCATTTAATTCATATTTCCATTAGTTGTGTCCTCTACAAATGTAAAATGATTCAATAAAATCAATCAAAATGTCCCAAATATCTCATAATAGTTTCATTAAAGTAACATTAGTATTTGATTATATTAAACTATATGAATATTAAAAAAAGGTATAAAATATTTTTTTGCATTTAACATATCATGAGAAAAATCCCAAAGTAAGAATGTTTTGAAAATAAAAAATAATATAACAGCACATGAAAAATGGTCTAGACCATGTGGTGGTGTCTTTAGAAAATATTGAAATTTCCAAATATAATTTGAATTCACACCAATTACATTGAATCATAGAAAAGGGTCCCCTAAAATAACTAACGGAATTCTTTGACCAAAATATATCCTTTTAATCCTTCACACCATCCTATAATTTCTACATGGAGACCATCAAAATTTTATTATTTTAAAGAAGAAATCAACATCATCATAATGAAAAACCCAAAAATTATAATATGGACACTTTATTAATTCATCAGTACCTTCTATCCTCTATATAAAACATCATTTCAATATTTGTTAATTTTGATAAGTTTAGTTTCTCTACCCTATGAAATAATTAGATTTATAATATCAAATTTCTTCTATGCTCGAGATCAAGAATGATATTTTGTTTTATAAGTTTACGTCCTCTATGAGTGAACTTATTAAAATAGCCCTAAAACATCCATCCCACTATTATATATTCCATTTTCAATCACTATATACATATCTCTGATGATTTATTATAATAAAAACATTTCAATAATTGTTATCTCACAATTTTTTTGTCCTGAGAGAACCGCCAAAATTTTTCCTTCTTATTTCTTCTATTTCATCCAAAATCCTTAAAATTACAATTAAATAATAATCATACTATAAAACATTATGTGAAATGTTTTTTTTGAAATGAGTATTTAATTTATTAGAATAATTATATATATATATTTATATATATTCTCATATATTTATTATCTATCAATGTCACACATAAACTCTTACTATCGCACAAGAATTGATCTCAATAGAGTCACAAAAAATATCCATTATATAGATGTTTTAAAGATCACGATAAACTAAATAATATATTACATATTGAAAATTTTCAATTCAATTAACAATTAAAACTATATTTCTGCTCCTCTATTTTCATGAACACCAAATATCCTTGTATTTTAAACTACTTGAAAAAATTTCATAGATATTTATTGATTATGTATATATAATTACTTATTTGGTGATATATTAACTATGAATATATTTATAATATATCATTTATAATTATAAATCATTTCATTTTATTCTTTATTATTCATGTTTATTATTTATTTTATTAAACAGATTATATACATAGAAATTTTCCAAAATATATCATTAAACTTTTTTATCATGACTATTATATTTATAATAGTAATATCAAGGTCACATGTTTACTATGAATTTTCAATAATTCATCCAAGAAAATATTTTTAATTCATTAAAAACTAGCACATCTACCACACACATGAATCTCTCCCAAACTATAATTATAATTATTATACTGAATTTGTAATGTTTTATATTATTGTTTTATTGATGATAATAATTTTGTTTTCTCATATATATTCATGGTTTATTTTAAATTTATTTTTATTTTTATATATATAAATTTAAAATACCAAAACTTATAAATAAATTGAACATTTAAATTTATAATCCATCCTATACAAAACTAGAAATTATCATAACCATAAAAAAGTAATTTTTTAAATAATTAAAAAAACATAAATTCATTAAAATTGAAAAATAATGAATCACCAGCATATTGAAAAATTATTCTCCTCCAAAATCAATCCCTAGTATTTTTCAATCAACTTAATTAGTGATTATTTTTTTATTAGGGTATTATGGTTCTCCTAATCAACTATTTATATCAGGGATGAAAATTATTATAGTGAATCATTATATGACATGTAATTTCAAAATATAATTATTTTTAATTAACATAATATAGAATATAGTTATTAATGAAATAAAAAAACATAGCCCAATATATTAAATGTCATATACTTATTTGATATCATATTGGTGATTCCACGATCAACGTAGACCGTTATAATCAATGTAATTAATTAAATGTATATAGAATGTTGCAGTAAATCTCCATAAGTTATGGATAATTAAATTATACAAATTGAAAAAAAATTAGATGCATCCAAAATTATATATCATAAAAAATAATTTCAATTAATGTGTAAAAAAGCTTGGTTTCCCATATATGAATAGTGACTAACAAAATATTTTTACTAGGCTGCGTCATGTTCTGTAACATAATAAAATAAAGAAGAAACAGTATTTTGATAATTGATTAATCTAATTTAAGATTACACACCATATATAGGAATTATTCAATTTGTGAGATAATAATTATTCCTTAGTGAAATAAAATGTTTTAAAATTTTAATGGAACACTACAAAAAGAATAAATTGAATATTTATAATGATAGATTATAAACAATCCAAAATCTACATAATTAATTTATCTATGTTTTCATTGTATATTTTATAATATCATATTTTATATTTATTATCCTTATATTTCCCCTCATTTAGAAAACAACATCTATTTCATTTTACATTACAGAGGCTCTTTATTTAACATCTTTAACATCAATAAACATTTTATGTTCAATCACCTTTTACCTATACAAATGCTTCTAATTTATCAAAATATTTTATTTACAGACAACATTTAAACATATATTTTTCACCTCCAATGATCAAAGAAAAATACCTTATTTATAATTAAATTAAAGAAATTCTCATTGGTATTAATGTCATTATATTTATATGGTACATTTATTCTTCATTCAACTCAAGTATTAAGAAATACTCTAGAATATAAAATCAATCCACATTAATAAAAATATTGTTAATTAATATTTTAGGATATACAACAATTGTTTATTCCCAAATATTTTAATTTATTAATGGTTTTATTAATAATTTAAATTATATATATTTTGTATAATTTTTTAGTTTAAATTCCACCAATATTAAAAATATAAGTGATTTTACTACATGTTTGGTTTTTTAGGATATTTTTTAGTTTAAATAAATTATGACATAATATAATGATGACTATTCTTAAATATATAATATATGGTTTTTATAAATTATGATATATTAGTATTTTTATTTCATATTTTTTCATTTGAGTAGGCCACGTAGGACATAAAGATATTATGAATCTAATGAGTTAGAATGGAATATTGAGGAATACCACTTGAATAAAAAACAAAATAGATACATCATTTAAATATTATTAGAAATTAGTTCACCTATGAATTAAATTAGAGACACTAGAGTATAAAGAAGGTATCCAATATTACATCAAATACCCACCCATAAAATGCTTCACCTCTGCAATGCTACCCTGCATTCAATATTAATATTCCATACCCTTCAAATATATGAATTATCATCCATTAGATATATCATTAATCTAAAATTTAATATCTATAGGAAAAATGAAACCTCACATCTATCTAACACTCATCATAAAAGAAAAATATGAAAATTTTGCAACATAGATATCATTAAGATGTCATAGTTAGAGAAATTTGACCACTATACAAATTAAATGCATTCTCCAACAATGTATTTTTAGGCCATAAACATTAAGTTTGATATGAAAATATCATTATTTCATTAGTAATGAGAGTTTCATTACCCCATAAAGGTATACACAAGACATATTTGGAGATGATTTTTTTTAATATATTTATAAAATGAAAATAAAAGCTACATTACAACACTACTGGTCCATGGTCTATTTTTGGTCGTGAAGAATTATAGTTTTCCATTAAATTGATAGATTATAGGAATATGTGAATGAGAATGAAATATATAGATAATAGACACCCATGGTGAACCTCTATGACTTCGTATAATAATATCAAACCCATATATGGTAACTATATAAACAATTTTCTTTGTAGAAGGTGATCAAGGAAGGAGAGGACCATGGTTTCTAAAACTCAGATTTTGTAAACCATAGATTAATTAATAATACATTGATTATATTAAAATTAACAAAATTTGGAAGTATAAATTCCATAATTTTTCTTTTCGGTCATAAATAGAGGTAGATTAATTTAGTAAATTGTTTATTAATAATCAAATCAATCAATAATGGTGTTTTTATTCTATAGTAGATTGATTTTATATATTTTAAATTTATGTCAGATTATTCTTTTTTCATCTACTATATTATATATATTCTATAATATGATCTAAAATTCCCATGATTATGATGAACTAACCCTTGGTTACAGTTAAGTGGTGATGCCTTAAATATACATAGTCCTAGATAAATTATATTTAATTTTTTTTTGTTTCAACACAAAATTCAATCAATATTTAATAGTGGTGGGAGGTTAGAAGGAATTATCTTCCTAAGAATTAATATGATATTCTTCATTTAAAACAAAATATTTTACCTATACATACTCTTTTAATACAGTATAAGAGGGATCTATGGTGATTCATGCTTGAATGTGTGGGATTAAATACTAGGGAGATGATCATTGTAGTAATCTTGATTGGAATGATTCTTATTATATCATCTTTGGTGTCATTGTATTTATAATATATTTGGTTATTTTGATGACCACAAAAAATTCTCAACATATGAAATATATTTTAAAATTTGATAAATGATTTTAACTATTAACATTTAGTTTATGTGAAGTTGACATATGGGAAAATGTTATATTACATATCTTAATATCATATACAGTGTCAACAAACTTATGAATCATTCAATTTTTATTAGGTATATTCGTGTTTAAATTTCTCCATAATAGTTCATTACTTTCACATACTTTCACTAATTGAAATATGATAATAATTTAGTTGAATAAAATATAATACAATACATTAAACATCAATTCTCTATGGATATAATTGTAGGTATCCATAATGATGTAGTCATGAGTTATTAAAAATTTCCATTTATTTTTTTTTGATGAAAAGCAAGACAAGAAATTTACATCATTTTTTATTACATGGTCCTAGGATTATTAAGTTTTCATTAAAATATATTATATTATTTCTATTATATTTATTTTGTAAAAAAATACTACCATGATTTATATAAAATTATATTAGTATTGTGATTGTTTCAACTACTCATACATGAAGTTGAAAATACAATATACAAGTAGATGTCAATTATTATAATCAAAACATTATATTCTGGACAATAACTATAAATTTTCCGAACCCACTTCAATGTCAATGAAAAATAGTTTTATACAAAATTAAAGAATCTCATGAATATTAATACTCTCCAACAACATGTATTCGAAATAATAATAATGATTTAACCATATAACATTTTATACAGTTAATAAGGAGGAATAATTTTAAAATTAAAATATAAGGATTGGATAACTACAAAAAACCTCAAAACACAAATATATGATGATATATTAAATTATGAATTGAAAAAATACTAGGAATCTGATGTCAACATGTTAAATATTTAATTCAATTTTATCAGGTGTCATTTAATGAAAATTTAAATCTATCTATCATTTTTATTAAATTATAGATTCCTTATATTCATGTAGTATGATTTAGAATGAATCCAATGATGAATAAATAATTATACAAGATATAGGAATTTATGATGAAGATTTATCCACATTAAATGGAATTAGAAAACATTATTAGAGGGATTACATGATGAAAATGTACAATTAGATGAAATAAATGAATAAAATAATTTCTCAATGCATTCATTTATTTTGTAAGTTATCAAAAAATTTAATAATGGAATTCCCATTTAATATAAGATATGAAGTATCCTAGGGAACCAAAAATAAATGATTCTATAAATAAGAGGATTAAAAAAATAAGAAGTATAGGAACATGAACAGAATATATATTTTTTTATATTGCATGGGAATAATCCATTTATCCACTAAGAGGATGAATAAATATTACCTTTTTTGGGAAAATTATAAATAACACATAGAAATTATATTTCATAAATGAGATCATAATTAAATTATTTAAATAAAATACCACATTTCTATAGTATAGTGATCCACAATGTTGATTGATCATGTTACATTCACTATGGTTTTTATTTCCATGGATTCATAGTACCATTCTAATTAATCTCTACATTTGTAAAGTAAAATGTCAAAAACATATGAACATCTACAATATCCACTCTCGGTGTCCCCAATAAGTTATATTATTTTTTCTATATATAATAGAACATATGTATTTGGAGAAACATCATATGAGGGTTGGGAAATGACATTCCAAAATCTCCCTCTTAGATCATTATTAGACAAACTAACATCCTTCCATATATCTAGTTATAAAAATTAAATATTTGGATTTACTAAATTTTTATAATCACACATGTGAACATTATGTTAATTAATCTATATAATAATTAGAATTCATGATAAACCAGATTATTTATCATTGATGATTTTATTTCATTATTTTGATTCTTAAACAACTGCCTCTTATATAAAGTGGTTCCAAAAAATTAGTATATATTCTACCAATCATTATAAATTCAAAAATGAATTCTAATAAATGAATAATAAATTTTACTTTATCAATCACCAATAAATTCATCAACATTATACATAGATCATTAGTACCAAAAAGCTTTTGAAATTCCACCAATTAATGTTATTTTTTCCTCTCACAAATAGACTCATCAACTGAGTATAATCCTTTTGAGAATGAATCTATAGGTTCTTATTAATTTGTATACCACTTAGATAATTATAGTATAATGTAATTACTTATATATTTCTATACAACTCTCTATGATTTTAATCTATTAAAAAAATGTTCCTTGATTTTTTATAGTAATGTACTCTAAATCTATGGTATATAGTTCTGATTCCTTTTATAATATGGATTTCAATATTATTATTGATCAAGTATATTTAAACCCATAACAAATTGTACATATATGGATTGAAAAATAACCACTAATCTCAATGTTAACATTCCTAATTAATGGAATTCCTTTATAAATGATAAATGATACATCCTTATATCCCTATAAATACCTCATTATACACTTCATATCTTCCCAAAATTCTGTTTTTGGGTATTCCATGTATCATCTTAATCATTCCACTAAATAAGAAATTTTAGTTCTCAAAGAAGCCATGTAATACATCAATCATTCAATTGTTAATGTATAATGATCAATTTCCATGTACTCAACCCCTTCATATACAATTTGTGATAATTATATTGTATGTTTAAAATGTTGTTATTATTGAATAGAATAATTCATTACCTCCATCATACTAAATATTCCAAGCATAATTCTATTTTACTTATTATTTCAGAACATTATGTTTTGACCTATACTATCCCAATTAGTATGCATCACTAAAATAACAATTATTTCCACATAAAATTTTATCTTGAACTCCCCATATTGCATCCCTTTTAATTCATGAATTATCTACATACATAATCCTTTATTTATAATTACATCCACATGCTTTATTAATATAGGAATCAATTTATAAAACATTTTAAATAATATCATTGATCCTTTGCAATGTATTTTTATTCATGTGTACTCATGATTTCATCAGGCATATTTTTCTACTACTTGGTTTTCCACAATGAAATGTATAATCATTTAAAAAGATTTCATTTTGGACATTACCTATCAACTAAATAAAAACCTCTAAATACATTGAATAAATTTCCTACAAAATATCATTCTCAATGAAATATCACATTACATCATGAATGTCATTATTCAAATCATATAATTTAATAATAAAAATGACCAAATTAATTGTGTAAAACATCCCTATTGTAGTTATATTATCATTAAAATGAATAAAATTAATCTAATAATAACCAATCAATGAAATATTTTCTTTAGTATCGTCTTATCGTCATGTTCTTCCATGTACGAGTAGACATTATTTATCTTCAATGTTATTACTCCTTGTAAAAAATGTTTCATCTCCCACCTATTTTTTGAATACGATGATGTAATTTAAAACATTATCAATTCCAATTCATTTCCTGAATATTTTATATACATATTGTTTTCATACTATTTACACCCTACACTAACTGCAAATCATTTTTTTATTTTCAAAAAGATGGGTTTTGGGTTTCGGTACCCAAATACAGACATTGAACCATTCAAAATCCTGAGGTAATATAACAAGTTTATACTATATCATAGTCCTTGAATGAGAATCCTTCTTTATATATGACATTTCTTATTCTGATGTATTTTTTATCATTATTCTTGATGTAATATATAGACTCTTTGGCCCAATTCCAGTAAAGATACATGTTTTAGATTTTTCATGTAGTTTTTACCTCGAATAGATTCTATATGTACATATATTAAATGAAAAATACACATAAATAGGAGAATATTACCACCAGTTAAAACAATGTATCATTATATAAATGTTATACTATTGAAATAGTTAAAATTATTAGTATGTTATAGACTGCCACATTCATAGCCTCTTCCGCGAATTCCTTTAGTTACCCTATTTGCTAACTTATTATCTTAGTATATAAATATAATTTTTAATTCATCCTTAAATTAACATGGATCTATTATGGAGTAACTAAAATATTATTCTCCCATTTAATTCAATTATTAGTAAGTAATTCCCAAATGTTTCTAAATTTATGATCACCTTCATGATTATACCACATATATAATAGTTTTGGTCGACAATTATTCTCCCCCAAGTATTCCTAATTATGGAGTATGGTATGGTTGATTTGTATAATGTAATAATATACAAATTGTTTCATGTTATTTAAATAAATTACATTAAATTGTAGGCGTACAATAGAAGTTGATGAAATAGGCCCCGAATCATTAGTGTATTCTAGGTCCATCATTTAATTCATTGGGGTCCTAGAGATTATTTTATAAGATACCTTAAAATTATTTCCATTATTATAATCATTATATATGATAATTTCGACTGAATTATACTCTAGATGAATTTTTTTTGTAATAACCTTTATCCCCTAGTCACTACTTCATCATAATATCAAATTACATGACTCTAAATTACTTATACAACTCAATTTAGTCGATGTCTATAAAAAACTTTTCCCCATATATTATAGGGTTTCAATATTTACTTCAGGAACTACTACCAGAGATCCCATGTGAATTATTAATAAAACACTACATAACATGGTATTATATCAATAGTTTTTAAGGTACCAAATGGATATAATAATTCCTCTCAATTAGAAATATATCAAACACTCTCAATAATGAGAAAAATCAAAATTGAATTTTTTATTATTGCATCAACATTTCAAATTATTTTAATCTTTTTGTCAACTATATGAAAAACAATTAGAAAATATCTTAAAACATTACTATTATAGAATCACATATTTTATATAGAATTTTATGATGTGCATAGGTTTAATATCATAGAATCTATATAAATATATTAAGTGAACCAAAAATTTCCTCTATTTCATTAATTACTTTGTTTGTTGCATTGCTTTTGGGTTCCATATATTTTTATTTGTGTTAATTTTTAATTTTTAATTTAATACAACAACTACATAAGGCATGGAAATGCCTAGTTTTAATTCCATAAAACATTTACCAGGATTTTGATCAACATAAATGATTATCTTGTTGCATAAAAATACTTCATCCTTTCATGTGCTGAGTGAAACCATATAAACTAGTTGACTTGATATAATATATATCTTCATTGAGGATTATATCTCATAATTAATTATTCCAAAAGATTTTATTTCATATTGAACTGTCCAAAAATATTATAGTGGAATCCCATGTAATTTTTACAATAATATTAACACAATTTCATATAGATCTATTCCTTGAGAAATTAACAATAAATTCAACTATTATATTATGTTATTGAGTTCATGTAAATTATATGTAATAAGATTACTTGAAATAATCTTTTAATTGAATATATATCACATATGATGAATGTTTTTATTCATTGGTGGATTCTCATTATTTTTCTGAAAATAATTCATTAATAATGTCATTATCATCTCATCTCAAATGCTGAATAAAAATTTTATTTTGAATGTAATGAATATACCTCTCATAATATGTCAATTCAATAACTCCAAATCAAAAAATTACAACTTTGTTAGGTAAACAGAAAATTGATACAACTGTACATTTTAAAAAAAACCAAATCCTTTATATCTATACCCTGTTAATTAAAATTATATATATCAAAATGATTAAATTTTACTTTTCCTTATTTCTTTTGAATCATTCATTTTGAGAAATCCAAACCTAATTATCTGTAATTTTTCAATGTTAGAATATGATGTGAATATATAAGGATATCCAATTGTATTTTATTCTATAAATAGAATTAAATGGGAGAAAATAAGTTAATTTAAAGTTAAGAGGACGCAAAAAAATATTTAATTTTTTTGGGGATAATCCATATTTACATATATAGTATGAATGAAATTCACTTAATGAGGGAGAAAATTGAAGTGTTCACATAGAATCCATAGTTAAGGAATAAACACATTATGATTATTTCGATATAGTAAATAGTGTTTCTAAAGTTCATAGATCCAAAAAATAATATAATATTTCATATTAAAAATACATTTAAAGGCTATGGAGCTATACTGTAATGACTTGATATTTCAAAATAAATTTCCCTTTAATAAACAATGATTTTTAATGTGTACTTCACACATAGAATAGAAAAAATAGAACCATGATAATAATAGATAAAATATAAATATTTTAATATTACTTTGAAATACTAGACTTTTAATTTATGATAATGAATAATAAGATCTAATTTATCAAATATTTATATAAATAAAATAAATAATACCTTTTATATGACTTTAATTCGATTTAAATAGCTAATATTACTAAAAAGATGAATTTAAGAATATAAAATTGTGTTTTAAAATTATTTTTTTGGGATATGAATATCTATTCCAATAATGTATTTATTATTTATGATAGAATACATTTTACATGATTACTCTATTAATACCAATTTAATTAGTAAATTATTTGACAAATGAATGTGAACTTATAGAATTCTAAAAATATAATTTCCTATAAAAAATTGTTATTATTTTTCTATTATCATATAATAGATAAATATTAGAATTTTTTAATTTCTATTTGTTAAAATAACATTATATTTTATGTTTACCATATAAATAATATGATAAGATGAATTTTTGAAATTTTTCATAAATAATTGATTTTTAGGTGAATAGTAAAAATAAACCTGTATATTTAAATCCATACCCAGCATTTCATCAAAATAAAACATAAATGAGATTAACGTTTTTCCAAATAATTAGTGTAAATAATATAAAATATTTTATGTAAATTATATAATTTCATATTACTATATTATTTTTATAAAACCTATTTTTATAATTTTTTGAATATTTTTAATATTTCACTTTATAAAATGAATAAATCAAATATATTAAAAAAACAAGTTTACATAACAATTAGAAATTAATTCCCTCAAAATGCATTTAATATTTCAGATCAAAATGATAGTATTATGTAATAATTTTTATTTAATTTTTTGGAATAATTTTTTGATTACTATAACTAATGTTAATATCCATGATAATTGTAAAACTATTATTCTTATAGAATTCAAAAATAAATATAATGTAATTATAATCCAATAAATTATGATATTATACTTTAAATTATCATCATAATATGATTTCTACAAATTTATAATAACATTAGCACACATATTATTTTTAAACAATTCTATATATGATTTAGAATAAAAATTTGATAAAATAATGTATTCATTTAATATGGTTTTTATACATAGAAAATGTTCAAATTTAAATGTTCATTCTATAATAATATGAAATTATATTTCATTAAATTAATATTAAATTTTTTTAGAACATCCATATTTTTTAAGAATTTATATTCTCTATTTTTATATAAAAATATGTTATTTGGAGAAAAACTAGCTAAATAGGTAAAAAAGTAAAAGATAAAATATATGAACAAATAACTCCCACACTATTTAAAACATGTTTGAAAATAGTTTTTTATCATTTCTACCCAAATGGACAAAGAACCCTCCCTTAGTATAATTATTTAGAGATATTGACCCTAGAATATTGTAATGATATCATTGAATTGTAAATTGTATTCATGGACCCTATTAGTTATCAGAATTACTACATTTCCAAGGGTACTTCCCAGAATACACAAAAATTATAAATGTTAGTATTACTTCCTACGAAACATTTCATTGTATTTTTTTTCAAAAATATCATAAACATATTTATATATTGTAATATGTATTATTAACTTATTAATTTTAAAATATATTAATTTAGAAACACTTATTTAATCATATCCATTCTCTATAAATATATAGTAATGTTAACTGTATGTTTTGTGCACTAAAGAAACTATTAAGTAACATTTCCCATTTTTGATATTGATATTTTTTAATTTTAAAAATAAAATAAAAGATGGATCAAAAATTTTATATTATCCATAAAATGTCATTATTAATGTATTATAACGATATTATCCTCTTTATTAACCATGTAAACCCATAAGGATATATCATGTACATGATAGTGGTTGTTTTAATAACCTACATGAACAAAACAATAAAGCCCTATCACTGATGGATTTGGGAAATTGAAAAATAATGTAAATACCAGATAAGAAATAAAAAAATAATTTATTTTAGAAATGAAATTTTTATATTACATAATTAAATTAATATTAAAATATCATATTCTATAGCTAAAAGCGTCTATACAAACAAACACTACATCAAATTTAATGAAAACTGAATAAAAAATGATATAATAATTAAATATCATATGAAAATAAATAGTATTTGATAAACAAAATATAAATGAATAGGTTTCTCAAGAAGGTATCTAATTGAAATAATTTCATTAAATGATATGTTATGTTCTTATAAAGAATGAAATTGAATCAAGGTAAGGGGTTATCTTTACCAAATTTGAATTCATTAAAATATGATTATACAAAGAAACTATAATATTTAGAATAATAAAAATACTACAACATTTTCATTATTTATCTTTATTACCTAAAATTTCATGATATTAATTTTTTTACTTGTTTATTCTCTCATGAGGTATTCACTAATACATTGCTAATATTATAAAGGTTTTTATATGAAAACATCTATTTGAGTCTCGGTTATCAAAATGAAATTACTTTATTCTATACGGTGTATATACTACTTATTTGTTTTATTAAATACCATTTATTCATTTAAATTTATGTTATATTCAATACTCTCTAATTTTAGGGGTTTTTATTTAAATTATATTATTTTGTAAGGGTTTCTGTTTACTCAACTACTATTCAATTGGTAATATTTATTCTTCATGGATATGTTTCATACAAGTGTATACATACATAAAATGATTTTATAGATTTTTATTTTATTAATGAAGTAATTTTTTTTACATTTTAACCACATGAAAAATAATTTTAAAAATCTTAACATAATTAAATATTTTCTCCATAAGAGGGTTTTGTAACTAAAATTAGTTTCATATATTGTTTCTATTAAACATAATCCTTTATTATTAAAATAATTAATTAATTTCAGATTTTTAGGGTTTTCCCTTTTATAACTCTTGGGATAATTTACTTTTTGATTCAAATATTCATGCATGATTGTTATATCCCTTAAAATTATTACATTATCATGAATGAACATCAATCTCTTAATTGGATCATTGGTTCACATCCATAGATTCCAACCCTAAATGAATTTCACTAATTTATTGAAATATAATATGTATAATTGTATATGATTCTAATAATACACTCTAACCCTTTTAAAAAAGAAAATTTATTACCCTTTTTTATGATTCGTGTATTCAATGAAAGGTATTTAAAATATTTCCCCCCAACATTTCTTTTTATAATATATTGGATTGTTCAAGGAATCATTTTATGAATTTTCTTTTTCAAAGGAAATTTTTTTCACAATATTAGACTTGATATTTTATAAAATCACTTATTAATTACACCTATACTTTCAAAATATTATGAATATGTTGAAAATAATTTCTTTATTACTTTAATTTATTAAACAAATTTTTATTCCACATTTTACAATTAAATTGAATCATTATATCTACGTTTTCATGTTTTGTTAATGAAAATTATTTTTCATCAAATAATATATATATATATATTTATATATATATATCTTTTAAAGTTATTTAAATGATCGAGGATATTTCATACATTTAATTTTATTTTTTCTAAAAAATCCTTAAAATTATTTTTCATTATATTAATTATACAATATCTTCTATAATGGTTATTCATGGATGAATTAATGAATGTTACCATACATATCCTTTAATGGGATGGATAATGTATTGTACATCCCATTTGGTGAAATAATCCTTCATAATTTTTTTCTTATATAATCATTTTGGATTATAACCATAATTTTATTCCAATTTCATTAAAATATTAATACCGTATTTTATATTCTATGGATTATTGAGGATTAAAATTGATTTTTTACACTGATTAACTATCAAAAACTATTATCCTAAACATAAACACATTATATATAGAGCTTAAATAAAATTCACATTATTACTATGATTTTATGGTATTTACCTGGGATATTACATGAACTCATTGGATGCTCATCTATTTTATATTTTTACCATTATATGATTATTAATGTAATTATGAAGGATTTGTTTATGAGAATCCATATGAAAAAGATAGGAAACCCCTAATTTTGTGTATATTATGATGCGTTGAATGAAAATTATTTTCATTCAATGTGTTTATTATGAAATTATTAATCAATTATTTTCTTATAGAACTAATATGTATGAATAATTATAGGTGTGGTTTTACATATCTCTCAAATTCACTACTTATGTTTCATTTTTCACATGATATAATGATTTCTCGACATATGTGGATTTATTCACAACACAAAAGGTTGGAAATAATTGGAGTCAATCATATCCCGAATGTGTTGTTATAAATATTTTTATTATAAATGGATTATAATGAATATGTATTTTACAAAATATTATGATTAATTATATTACTTTTTATCCAACATTGTTATTGGTTATTGACAAAATTTTTCATACTCTTTTTATTCAATTACAATATTATTTTATAACAAACCCAATGACATATATTAAATAATATATGATTCTTTGGTTAAGAATTTCTTATGAATCTTGATTATTCCCATATTATAAACTTATTCTCACTCATTATATTTATCTAGTATCAATTATATTTACCCTCAATGGGCATATGATATCACCCAATTGCTACGTAGACATTTCCCTATGTTATGATGATAGAGAAAATATGAAATATTTAAAAGGTGTTGGAATTGAAGAATATTCAGGTGGTGTTGAAGACACACTATAGATAATGTGATTTCATACATAATTGAAAAATTTATAATTCATAAAAAACACAGGTTTTTAATAATGTTTTATGCTAATTATTTAAAACTATAATATCAGATTATCATAATAAAATATTATAATGCTATATTTTGGTAGAGATATTAAATTGAGATTATCACATTTGTGGAAACATATAATTGGTAGTATATCAGCCGTTATATGCCTTTTTAGATTTGGATGTCATCAATTGAGGCTAATTTTAGAGTTAGATATCGTCAAAACTAGATACATTATGTTTTATCCAAATTTCAATGGTTTTAAAAGCTTTTGGTTTGTTGAAATAATAGTGAATGTTTTTTGGATTAGGATGATGTAATTTAGTGAAAACAAAATGGATAAATCTATAGTTTAAGTCTATGTATACGATAATATACTAATGTATTGGAAAATTTTATAGTGTGTGTATCACCAAGAAATTACATCCTAGTTTTTATAATAAGATTGGATGTAGGGTATGTAACAGATGTACATATGAGAAACAACTCTACATTTTTTTCATTCAATTTACTCAATTTTCACATGGTTCAATACTAATATGATTTATTATAGAAGATTACTCAAAACCATAATGGATATGTTATGTTTGATTATCATTGACTTTTAATATTATGATATACTTGAGTATGATTCTAAAAAAATTATGTTAAAGGAACTCAAAGAAAATGATAATCGATAACCAAGGATCAGAAAATAAAATAATAGGTTGAATAAAATGTATCACATGTTATTTAAAATGTTTTTGTGGGGGATTTATAGTCACCATGATATTTTCATAAGAGGACATTAAATATTCTTAGATAAATATTTATTACGTTTCGCACAAAAAAATATAAAATTGTAAAGGTATTGTTCCATTTGTATCATGGTAACATAAAAAACTAGTTTATTTTTCAACTAAATAATCTCATTTCCTAACTTTTCCTAGAGGGGCCAATACCATTATTACCCCAATCCCACCTCCAATAGTCCAGGGGCAGGTGACAAACACCGAGTAGAAATATCCCATAAATGGGATGATGTAGCCTAAAGTAGTTATATGAACGCCCACATATCCGAGCCACAACTGATGAAATGTAAAAAAACTAATTAAAAAATACATTCACACCACTATATCCCACAACTAGAGTATAATAGTGATTTTATTGCAGAAGTAAATTAGTTCAAATACATAACCCCCAAAAAGAGTATATGACCACAAGTCAAACCTGTAAGAAAAAAAATGTATTAGGACAACTATCTGAAAAATTTACAGGAGTACACATCGGTATATCATGTCATATAAGGAACCACCTTGTCCTAGTCTTCCTATGACTCTATATAATGGTCAATCATCCATAAATGAAAAGTTATGTGGGGCCAAATTTGGTGTAAGGGTTTGTATGAGAATACTCAATATGAAAATCCAAAACCACAGAGCACGACCGAAAAGGAATACAACACTTAAATACCACAAAGGAATACCGAAATGGAATAATACAAAAGAATACAAAATAGGATTATCATGAAAGAATACCACACAAGATTACCACAATGGAATACCATATAGTATTACCATGAAGGAACACCACATATGATTACCACACTAGATTACCACACTATATTACCACACATGAATACCCCAAATGATTTTCACACAAGAATACCACATTGGAATACCACACAGGATTACCATGTATGAATAAATCACAATATTACCACACCAAATTACCACGTAGGATTACCACACATGAATAATATCAAGGAATACCACATAATAATACACAAAGGAACACCACATAGGATTATCATGAAGGAATACCACATAGTATTACCACATTTGAATACCATATATGATCACCACACATTGTTACCACAAAAAAAATACCAAACATGATTACAAGAAAATAATAGGTCATATAAATACCACATAAGAAAGTAGAGTCATCTATTTGAAGGTATATGTCCACGTCACATATAACAAGAATATCTTGATACCCTCAATCCATGACACACAAGATATAGGTACTCTACAACCAATTACAAGCCACATGATTTTTCTTAAAGAATGATCATTCTGGGAAAAATTAATCCTTGATCCATGATATCATAAGAGGCCCTCAGGAAGAGTTCGAGCTCATTTGGGAGCATCCCAAAGGAGAAAATATTGGTCAAGGAAGAATATGATACATAAAGAGGGATCCTACCAAGTAACACTGGTGAATTACACAAACCCAATCTAGATCAACCCGTAGTGTTTAAAATCATGTCCATACACATTGAGGAATACAACTAACCCTACTGATATAGACCACTACATAGAGGATGAAATCCCTAATCTTTGTGGTTATGTTGTTTCCACAAAACTCTACTATGTGTGATAGATGATCGCACTCCAGTCCTACCAAGGGATACCATACTCTATCTAGGACTCAGCCTATAGAGGAGATTATAATCCAATAATGTGGATGTAATACCATAATGATCCATTGAGGAAAAAACCAAGGGAACACTCTCAACATATATTAGTCCAAGATAAAAATTAAACACTTTTCTCAAAAGGTCTATCGTAATGTCAGTGTCTCAAATCCCTAGATGGATATCCAAATTGACGTATTGTTTGAATATTTTGGAAGTTAAAATCATCAAATGGGGTTACTAGTCCTATTAACTGATTGAATGTTTTACACCAGTTGTGGTGGTCGACCTCCATAGTTGAGAGTCTGGGCCGACCTCCCCATGGATTCTATGGTCGACTTTCCCCATCTATCATGGTTGTGAAATAGTTGGAGCTACCTCGGCCATGATCCACCACCACGGTCGACCATGACTCGGGTCCGACCTGAGTCTAGCCCACTCAGTCGAGCCTTCCGAGGCCGTTTCTACTTGGATCAGTTTGAATAGTTCTACATGGTCCTTCCCTGATCTACTAAGCTCAGACCATCTCCCCTGGCCCAAAAGGCTTGCATTTGGGATGACTGGGCTACCATACACAGCCCAACTGACCACATCGATATCCTTTGATTCACATGGCCCTCGGCCACGTCTTACGTGTCCACTACCATAGTGTACTATGACATTCCCCTCCAGATCCCACGTAGCGCCCCACTACACTCCACCCCGTTGACACCAATTCCTCTGATAGCCTCTACCTACGGGTTCCACCTCCTCTGATGACCACTTCCCCAGGATGCCGATTTCGCCTCCTCACCTATCTAGACTACTGTGTGACACCCACACTAGTGGCCCCTTCAGAAGGCCATCCATCCTCCTTTAACATCCAGAATTTCTAACAGTCATTTATCTCTGCTCCCCGGGATGCGATCTACACAGACCCAACCCTTTCTTTCTTTATTCATATAATTCGTGGTTTATAACATGTTTAGAAATACATGGAATTTTGTAACATGATCACATGAATCCAATGGATAAGAATGAGAATAAAGGGGGTTAGAAAATAAAAAAAATCCTACAAAATGAACATTTTACATTGTTTTTGTTAGTGTTAAATAATTATCATTATAATGAAGAATGAAGAACGTAGAACAAAATCAAGAAAACTCACAAAATAATCCCTATAATTAAAACCATCATGAAACGATTGAACCATGGATAAATATATCTTTGGATTGACTTGTATTAATTGTGAAAATTAATCATGAGGAATCCACAAAGAAACAAACTCCCTACTTGTTGCTGATGAAGAATGATCACCAACCCCACATCCATCCTCAATTCAATAAATTTGAGGGGTGTCGTTTGATCGATCTGCCATCATTCACCAATGTTTTCCCTGTAGGTTCTTTCTATATGCCACTAGATAAATTTTAGGTTTTGTGGATAACACTGACATTATGAAAAATTATAATTAAAATGGATGTTTTTGCATCAACAAATTATTTTCTTATTAAAGTATTTTAATACTACCACATCCCACAATTGATTTTTCACAAACGACATGTGATGATTAAAGTTTCATCGCAACTAGGATAAAAACCAAATTAAAAAATCATCATTGGTTATGTATTTTCAATCCGAGTCACCAGAAATGAGTTATTGGGATTGAAACATAAAATAATTTTTTTAATTATTTTATTTACAGTTACGTCCTTGGTTACTTTTTCTATAGATGACCTGCACTGACCAAAATTAAGTCAGGTATAGGGTAATTTCAGCATTATGAGATCAATTATTCCCATGTATTTCAAATCTATACTCCCATTTAATAGTTATTCTACTTTTTTTTTTGTAAAAATGCACGTGTGTGCTATTAAAAAAATTAATATATTTTAAAGAACTATTCTGGGAACACTAGGCATCAGAATCTCATACTTTCTCAATGCATGGTCTCAAAATCAATCCATTTGACATCTAAATGAAGTACATAGAAAATATAATAAGTTACATTCTCCCCACATTGGGGATTTACGTCCCTAAAAGCCAAAACATGGGATATTCACATAGATGAGGGCACTGATCATGAATATGAGCCTGACTCTCTCATATACTCTCCATGAGATTTTCATGCTAATATAGGACATAAACAAGATATTTAATCACCCAAGAATGACCCTCTCCAACAGATCCTTGATATCCACTAGGAACTCATAAAATTTCACTTCATTCTTGATCTCCATCTCACCCCAGTCTACGATTTATGATGGGTCTTGCATGTATCTCCTCAGTTCCAACATGTTGAAGAAGTCATCTACCTATTCTAGCTACCGTGGTAGAGCCAAGTGGTATGCCACCTCACCAACTCTACCCAAAATCTTGAAATAGCAGATTAATCATCATTATTGATATGAAGTGGCATGACATTGTGATTCAATCAACAATCACCATGATGGCAATGTGTGTAACGAACATAAAATTCATTAATGAAAATTCCTCTTGGTCTATTTAAATGTATTCTTATGGTTATGTAAAACTTATGCAAATATTTGGTTTTATGTTTTTCTTTTTCAAATACTGTTAAGAGTTGTGATAGTTGTTAATATAGCCATTGTACAATGACAACATGATTAGTATAAAGATAAGGATTTAAATAATATAATTTACTCAGAGAAACGAAGAGATGGCCTCGTCGAGTAGACTTTACCCATATGAAGTCCATTTGTCTGATCTCGGAAAGTAGGTGGCATCATTTTGATTCCCCCTTGAACAACTCCATGCTGAGCTTGAATATTTTAAACTTGAGTGGAACAACCTATGAGATAAGAGGATGTTTATAGAGATTACCTCTCGAGAAATGTTATCTGAGCAACCCCAAGAGTCGATCACCATTGAGCTCCTAACCCTAAGGACTTATGTGTGTGTTTTAAGGGGTTATGTAATAAGACCATAGTACTAAGATTATTTACATTATTCTTGTATAGAGAATATACATTCATTTTATTATTGTTACATTGTAAATTGCTTTTAAAGTGTAAATAGTATTTTTAGCTAATATTCACCTATGAAATTTATTTTGATGAATTAATGTATTTTTTGAATTAAATAATATTTTAATAAATTATTATTATTACTGAATTACTATTTACTAAATATAAATGATCGTATAATTTTATTAATGCAATTGTGATTTTTATTAATATTTGAAAACTGTTTTTGTCAAAGCCCTTGATTTTTTATAAATGCCAGTTTTTATTCTAAAAGAAAAAAATCCACATATTTAGAAACTTATTTAGATAAAATGAGTACTATTTTTGGTATGAAAGGATAGGTTTAGTTATTTTTGGGGATTGGAATTAGTAAACCCTAGTGAATCCTTAGAGACTAGACTAAGTATAATAAAAACATCCCAATGTTTTTGTGGGTATTCAGTAAGTGGTTTATCAAGCTAATACATCACTTCCTAGATACGAGAAGGTTTGTTAAAATGTGTCCCTTGGATATATGTTGTAAAACCATCATAACGACCATCAATATTATATCCCACTACCATTGCGGTACTTCAAGGAGTTAAACTAAGCCCACTAGTACTTAGTACTCATCCTTCACCTACAGACAAGTAAGGCATCGAGGGAAAAACTCTACAACTAATTTATTCATCCATGGAAACAAAAAATGATGAAGAATTTCCTTATATATATATTATACATATGGATGTACCACCAAAGGGGGTGTATGAAACTCCATCAGAACCTCCTCCAACAATACCACTGGAACTACTGTGCAACCACCGAAAACAAAAATGTGCTCCCCACTATTATAATAACCATAAAGAGAATTCCATGTGGATATCTGATCATGTAGGGTCTCACAATTGGAATCCTTAATCTGTTCCTCCTAACTCATTGAAAGAGTGGATGGGTGAAAACTATCAACTGAAGGTATGTTGATGTATCTCTATCCATATAGGATAACTGCAGTATGTCCAAATACTCAAACAAATCATTCAGAAACAACAAACTAGATCTCCTAATGTTAGAATCATCCAACACATCCCCCTTTCCTAGGAGTATAGACAACCTCAATGTTAGAATCCTAGTGGAAATCTAGACAAAACCTCTGTACCAACTTTCATTGGATCCAATTCAACTCTATCACCATTATTGGAAACTGAGGACTCATAACATCCACTACACTGAGGGTTAGGATATCGAATTGATGAATAATTTCCTACAACCTCCAATTTTAGAGTATATCTTTTACTTCCTAGTTTTCCTTTTCACCAAAAATGAAATCATCATTCCACCACTTCAGACACACCACACTCTTGACCTAAAACAGTGAATCTTTGAATGAACTGTGGATAACTAGTTCATTCTAATAATGAAGTCTCAAGGCCTCAACGCCACTAATAAGATATATAAATGAAACCCTTCACCTCCAAGAGTCAGTTCATACTGTTGAAACTAGTGTGTGAACATCGAATCTCAAACAGTAGGATTCACCAAGAATAATGGTCGAGTTTACGGTTTAAACAAAATCTCGATGACTCAGTCAAGGTTCGTGGATATAAATGAATGACTATAACACACACATATATATATATAACAAAATTTAAAAGACAAATATCATAACTCGAACACTTTATCGATCCCATAGGTCATATTCCTCAAACACATGCAGCTTTACCCTCCCCTACCATTGATCTCCCTAAGCATAGTGTGGACCACTTGGGGGTGGCAGTTGTGACATGTCAAAATGTTGAAGACCTCCTGCTTCTCTCCCAGATCTTCTACCATGTTATCCACCCTATGGATATTTCCACTCCCGTCAATTTTACTACCTCCGTGGTCCATCTATTGTCTCCATGATAGTAGTATGATGGTTTGGACAATCTCAGGTGCGATGTCCCTTTCCATCACATGAATATAACCACCTCTATATAGGATGACTAGACCAACCATGTGAGCCATAAACTATAGATATTATTTCATGGGACCTACCCAAGAGTCTTTTTTCATGACTAAATCCTTTAGACTGACAACATCTACATGTTGTCATGGTCTATGCTCTCTCTCACCCACTACGAACAACCTCAATATGTATCTAATCAGAATAGAAACATTCATCCACCAAATCTCTCTCAAGAACCCTTTAATAAGTAGGAATTACCATAGGGATAACACATGCTCAGATTTCGCAACATAGAAATCACTCAATGATTTGAGACCTAATGTATGGATCGTGTATCATATTAATTGAGTTTCTAGATAGTTTGGTATGCCTCAATGAATACACATTAAATAACATTTTGTTCATCCAGAGTTGTAGAAGCTCCTGGATACACATAGCCCTTATCTTACAATGTGAGAACTCCAATCTGAAAAGGTTCTCAAACTCAACCCATGGAAGAGTTATCTCCCCAAAAGTTTGGGCTACCAAACCCCATCATAACCTCATTAATCCGTGTATAAAGATGTCTTCGAGGTCCACAATTTGATCTGCATGTGTCCTTCCTAGATAAGAAACTTGGGTTACCATCTCAAGCTAGACCTCAACCACCTATGTGTCAGGATCGCCTTAGAACCAGATATGTCTCTACATATGAAACTCATTAAGTGAGCTAAGTCTGTGTACCTGATCTGCTGGTATTGTGGGTACCATATTCTTCTATACAGGTTTTGGAATTGCTATTTCACCACCTGGATGTTCTGTCTCTAGTAAAACATCACTTTATAGATGCCTCATCAACTTCTGGATCATCCTTGTGATCACACATTGGAATCCTAATATTCCATTTATGTAGAGACATCTTGAAATAAAACAATATCAACAATCAATTGAGTAAACTTGGATAGCTGTATCAAAATTTCACGGAAAAGACAACCATTATAATATGATGTATGTATAATTATTTTACCAATAAACAGTATTGTCATGTACCGATTTAAAAATTAGGTGATTATAGTTTTAGTGTATGGATACATCAGTTTCCATACAAAAACTGCAGTCCCTTACCTGAAATTCAAACTCAAAACACATAACTTTATCTCCCCAAACGAATCTCATTGACTCATGGTCCTAAATTAGAACAAAACATCTCTTATACCACTCTATCATGACCCGTTCTAGAGGGACATGTACCATGACTACCCTAATCCAACCTCTAATGAGAAAAGGGATGGTGACTATCACTAAGTTGGAATATACCATAAATGGGAGGAATTATCGTAAAGTACATGTACACATGCACACATCTCCAAACAGGAAATGGTGAAATGATAAAACAGTATGTAAACAATGCATGCAGACCATTATGTCCCCCAATTAGAGTGCATAAGTGCAATTACTAGAAAATAACCATGAAAAAATATAAGACCACCAATAAGAGTCTATAAACAATTGTCCAAACTCTATGAAAATATGTACTCAGATTGCTCTGAGAAAAGCTACATAAACACACCTTAGTCTGTCTGGTCTCACAAAGAACCACCTAATCCTAGTCTACATTATACTGCATCCAAAGGTTGATCGTCTACACAAGACACAACGCTAGTGGGAAAAGCTCCTATAGGGGTGACTACAACAATACTCAGTAGGACACCAAATAAAATACCATAATAAACCATAATGTAAAACGACAAAGGAACCCCAAAAAACTAATACCACAAATGAATACCACAAAAGAATTAAAAAAAGGAATACCAACATGTAATACCATAAAGGCATACCAAAAAAAGAATACAAAAAAGGAATTCCCTCACAAAATACCACAAAGGCATACAACACAGTATTACAAAAAAGGAATACCAAAGAATATTACCATGATGGAATACCATATAGGATTACAACAAAGGAATACCATAAAAGATTACAACATTGGATTACCACATAAGAATACCAGATTGGATTACCACATATGATTACCACATAGGAATAACACATAGGATTAACCCATAGGATTACCATACTGGATTACGACACATTATTACCATGTAGGAATACCACATAAGAATACCAAATTGGATTACCATGAAATAATATGATATATTATTAATACAATGGAATTCTACATAGGATTGTGATGAAGTAATACCACATAGGATTACCACATAGGGATAAAAAATTGGATTACCACAAATGATTACCACACAAGAATACCACAAATGATTACAATAGAGGATTGCCACATAATAAAACCACACCTAAAAGTACATTCATCTCTACACAGGTATATGTCTACAACACATATAAAAAGTAACTATAGATATACTCAATCCATGAAACATTTTCTAGAGGTAATCCACCACCAATTATAATTCACAAGATTTCTCATGAAGAATGAACGTTCTAGAAGAACATACTACTAGGTCTACTAATATATACACACTAAGATGGGGGGAATCCGAGTATTAAATATTAAAAAAAAGTTCCACATTTGACTTGTGTAATTTAAAAAAACTCTCTTTTATATCCTCTCTATTTTAGAGTATGATCAAATCATAATGAATTCATAGGACACAATAATTTTACATGGTTCACCCAATCTAGGCTACATCGAAGAAGCATACACTGAAAAAGTGCTAATGTACCAAATCCTCTATAAGTGCACTGCTATTCATAATGTTTGGAGTGAACTCACTCTCCCTCCTATTTTACAAACAATCACAATTGAAAACTAAAAGCTCTCTCAACTGAAGTGTGTTCACTTCTTCTTCAGAATATACATTCACATTTTATATACTTCTAGGTCCTTTCATTGTCTCTAAATAATGCATGCTACATTGTAAGTAGATGATCTATTGATACCCCAATTTCATCAAAAAATGAATACCTATTCTCCCCTGAACTCTATGAAATACCCTTCAACAAAATTTTTCAAAGCTCATTGTCTTTGTGTACCCAATCTTTCACGATGCAAAAAAACACCTTCGCAAACCACAATCTTTCAAAAATCTCAAACTGGACTTCACGAAGCTCCTTATTTTTCAAAGCTCAAAGTAGACATTGCAAAGTATATTTATTTCATGAAGAAAAAACTATCATTTTTGTGGTTCACATGTTTCAGTGGGATTTTTAGGGCCTTCGCGAAATCCATGCTTTCACGATGCTCAAAACATTCAGTTGAATTATATCCTTCACGAATGACTTCACATACCACCTTTCTTGAACTCTTGTGTGAACTAGAAGACATAGAATTTTTATTGAGTCTATCTTCTCTTCCTTTATTTGTAAAGGGTTCTAGCCTAGTTTTTATAGGCTGTAATCTTTGCGAAGCTTTTCCGCCTCCATAATTTTTTCAGAATCCATCAAAAATTGTCTTCATGGAACACCTCCATTTTTGAAGATCCACTGAAATTTCCCATTTTTGATGCCTATTGTAATCACAGAGACTTCCATAAAACTACATTTTTAGTTCCAATCAAAATCCCAGAGCCTTCTATAAATGACAGAGAATAAACTTGTCATCAATCATGGAGCTCCATTTTCTCGGAATCGCGGAGCTCGTCACATTCACGAATACCTCTATCAGAATTCATTGCTCCATCGCAAAACACAACTCGCAAAACCTATCTCTGTGAAATTGACGACTTTTCAATATTTTTATGATATCTTTGAGGGAATCCACATTTCATGATGAAATCAAAACTTTAAATTTTTGACCCCAATAATTTGGAAAACACAAGAAAATGAGGCCACATTGTATCTATTCACTATGTACTACCTTCGGATCATCTATTCCTTTATTATCATTTTTTGTCACATTGATTACAAACAATATATCTGAAACTTTAAAACTCATCCTGAAAACCTTATTGTTCAACAAACACAACTGACCTAAAATTGGTACGATGTTACCTGGTGGGGGTTTTTCCCCACAATCTCTCCCTTTAGGGTTGTTGACAAATCTTCCATAGTGATTCTCCTAAAATTCATACATCATGAATGTTTATTACCACCACTACCACTATAAAACTCTTTCAATTCAGGTATTGATCAACTATTTACTTAACACATACTCTATGACCCCATGTTCAATGCTCTGAATGAGAAACAAGAGTATAATGAAATGTTCATCAATGAATCACCTCATTCCTTGAACCAATGGTTGATATCATTCCAACACCACTCTTCAACGTTCGTAACAATCGTCAGCTGTCGTTATATCAAATATTTGATCAATCACTTCTAGAGCCATTATATTTAATACTCATACTCCAATCTCATTGATCCACCTATCTCACTACTCCATCTGTAATCTTCTACATGTGTCATTGACTAAGACATGTTCTCCCTTCATAAGCCATTGTTTTCTTTCCCATTAGGAGTTTTATTTCTCCCCATTTGTCAATAAACCCAAACATACCTCCTTTTCTGTCCATAATAATGAAGAGAACACATATTAGTACATTAGGTAAAAACATACCAACCATCGGTGAGAGGTTGGTGGGTGTCCCACATCAACACTTTTTGATGTTCGGGGAGTCGACTAGACTACTAGTGCCAATCAATACCGCTCCAAAGCTTCTTTGGGTAAGGAATTTCTCATAATGTATGTATCCTATAGCTCTATAGGGACATAATACCACCTCACTAGCACATTCTCTACCTTCTTCTTGATAATGTGATATTTGATCTCAATGTGCTATGTCTGAAAGTGATGTACTAGATTTTTGGTAAGATTTATTTCAGTAGAATTGTCGCACATGATTATAATTGGAGACTTTACATCAACTCCCATATCATTAATCTACTTCATCATCCATAATAACAATGTGCATGCTTTAGTGGAAGCATTTTACTCATCATCTATGGTGCCCAATAAAGTCCAATCTTGCTTCTTACATAGCCAGTAAATAACCAATCTTTAAATATAGAATGAACTACCCGACATTGAGTTTCTATAATCTACAGATTCGGCCCAATATATATCTATATATCACAATAACTCTTTTTGGGATTTTTCATTATACAGAAAACTGAAATATGTATTGCCCATAATATACCGAAGTATTATTTTCACTATAAGTATGTTGAATTCCTTAGGAATGCTTTGGTATCTCAGTGCATGGCATATGGAAAAAATAATAACAATTATTGTCATATTTAGGTACTATAAACAACTAGTAATATTCTTGGATTATATTATATTAACTTCCTTTCCATCATCATCATTTGATAATTTGATCAGGGTAGCAATTGGAGTCTGCATCTCCTTGTAATTTTTCATTCCAAATATTCTCACAACCTCTATGGAATATTTTTAATGAGAAATGAACGTGTAATTACATACTTGTTTCACCTGTAAATGAACGTAAAACACCATACCACCAATCATTACATTTCAAACACACATTTCATGAATTCAGAAATCTGTATGAACTGGGATTCATTTTCTCTTCCAAATATTATGTCATCAACATAAACCAACACCATCATCCTTTGATAAATGTCATTGTACAAATAGAGATTTTAATAAACTCCACCACACTAAAATTCATGCTTCTTCAATTACTGATCAAGCATTGAGTATCAAGATCTTGGTACTTTTTTCCACCCATATAGAACTTTCTTCAACTGACTCTCATTTTTCTCCTCTTCATGAATGAGACAAAAATTTGGCTACTCAACGTAAACTTATTCTTCCAGAACCCCTTCAAAATTTTAGATTTGATGTCCATCTAGAAAACCATGAATTTGTTTTTCACAATAATGTCCAAGATTAATGTGATTGTTTCCAGCCTTGTAATATGTTCAAATGTATCAGCAACATCTATACCCTCTACATGGGAGTACATTTTTCACACTAGTTGTGATTATTTTCCAATCACTATGCCATGTTCAATCATTGTGTTAGAAGAGATCCATTTTGTCCCAAGGAAATTATTATCAATCTGATTGAAAATAATCTCCCATGTATGATTCTTCTCTATCTAATCAAGATCATTATGAATAGACTAATACCAGTTTTTATCTTAAGATTCTTCAAAAATAAATTTCAGATTTACCTAAGATAAGAACAATGTCTACTATAGTGACTTCATTCTTATTTTCAATATAGTTTTGTCTGATCACCAATGATATTTTTCGTGTCAATTTCATTTTGACACTTTGGGTTTTGTGAAGATACATATTTTACTTCCTCTTTCTCAGCATCACTATCTTCTTCTGCATCAACATTTACCACTTCTACACCCCCTATGTTTCTTGTATCATCATCTCATTCATCAGAATGACTTTAATTGTGTTGTTGAATATTCTCTTTATTCCCTTATATAGTGACAAAATTTCTCTCAACTCATTTTCCCATACTGTTATTAAATCATTTACATGAAATAATTTTTTCTTGAGTAGCCAATGAATATCCCCTCATCTCCGCATGACTAACATTTCATTTGTTTTTTCACTGTCAAGGATAAAGAACATACATCCAAAGATTTGAATGTATTTTTATATTGGATTTCCTTTATACCATATATCATATGATGTTTTTCCTTCCTTAGAACACAATAGATCCATGTTACAAATATAGACCGATGTCAACACAACATCCATCCAAAATTTCTCGGGTTGGAATTTTTCAATGAGCATTGTTTTGGACATGTGGTTGATGAACAAATTTATCTTTTAAACCACTCCATTATATTGGGTATTTATAACCGAATAAAGATGATGAATTATTCCATATTTGTTGAGATAGTCTTCCACTTCACTATTTTTTAATTCTATATCATTATTAGTATGAAAAGTCAAAATTTTATGTCCAAGAATTCTTTTAGATTCCTTCCAATAATGTTTTATGAAACTGAACACATTGGACTTATGGAAATGATAAATACTCATTCCATTACGCTATATTAATCAATGAAAATAATTTGATACCTCTTCTCATGAGCGGATCTTGGTGGAAAAGGTCCATAAACATTAGTATGCACAAAGTCAAGAACTTTTGTTGACTTATTTTCCTTTCCTTTGTATGTATTTATGATGATATTCTTTTTTTGAAAAAAAATTCATGAATGTGTGCAATCACATGATAATTTTGGGAGGTATCTATCTATATCATAATTCACCAAATCTTCTCTGGATTGTTGGAACTGATCACTCAATCTGTTATGTCATAGCTCTTTTTCTTTCTCTCTAGACAAAAAGCATATATCTTATTCTCTTCTTATGAGGTTGATATTTAAAATTGTTCATTTTCCCTATAGAACCATTTCACAATCTTTTCTATTGATGGTACATGTATTATTAATAAATAATATTGAATTTACTGAAATATATTGTTGGTTGACGGTAAGTAAATTAAGACTGAGACCTCCAACTATTATGATATCAGCACGTCTCATTTCGTTTCCTGAAAACATGGCCTCTCCTAAGACAATTATCATCCTTCCATTATCAATCCCAAACCTGAAAACTCATTCTTTTCATATTTTATTCTTCTATCAAGATCCATATTACGATTCATTTGTGATGTGAAACTGCTGTCAATGATCTATATACCAGAACAATCTGATGCATTAAGTGAAATTTCCACAACCACTACCTTCCCTACTCTTTCATTTTTGATCCATATATTTTATTTCCTAATCAGTGTAGATATGAAATAATTATCTTTTATAGAGTGTGATGGACTATATTCTTCTTAAATAGATTCAAATTAATTTTTCATTTTCATCTCACATATTGGTTTGTTGATTTTATACTTGCGAAGACATTGACTATGACATGGCACATTCATCTTCATGGTTTATATTATATATCTATCCATGTGCCCAAATCATCTACACAAAAAACAATTCCACTCAAGAGATATTCTTTAGTACCCTTGTATGTTGGGTTACCATAGCTGTTCTTGTTCCCTTTAGTATATCATGGAAATGAAACACACATACTGTGAATGTCCCATCATTCCACAACAATAACAACTAATATAGGTTGCATTCTATCATGTTTCTTATGAAATGTTTGTTATACCTTGGGATCTCTGAATTTTATTATTATTAATCATGATCAAATCAACCATGAATCCCTAAATGAGTGCTTGTGGTTTGAATTTAACATTCACAGTTTAAGTTTTTTTGTCAATCCCCACACCAACCTTTCTATCTAAACAGAATTGTTTCTTCTTATATGATGTAACACTATTCTTGAAATATCATTTTTTGGTCTTTTAAATGATCTACATTTTTTGAATCATACTAGGAGTGAAGAGTTTTTCTTGATCATTTACATTTCATAATATACTGACATATTCTTCTCTAATTTCATTGATACACCTGATTTGATATGTCACTATGTTATTCAAGCCATCAATATCCTTTTTCTGTTATTCAACCTTGATTTTCAGTTCTTCATAATTTTATATGCTCTCCTGCCTAGAAGACTTAATATTTTAAAATTCATTATTTAACTGAGACAAAAATTCTTCTTACAGTTGCATTTAGAGTTTGAAATCATGTACCATGTTGTTTTATTTCTTCATTTTTTCTCTCAAAACATCTATCTCCTCAAGAGATGATTCAAATTCATCTTCTATATAAACTCTTATTTCAATATCATCTTCTTCTTCATCAGTTTCTGATTATTTTTATTTATGAGAACTACTGACTAATTCCACCATATCATTTTCTTCATGATCTTTTCAATTGTCTACATCTTCAACCTCCTCGACCTAAAACTCATATGAACTGTCAGCTTCTTGTGATATAATATTTTTTTAATGAGATTTATCTTGTACTATTTCATTCCTTTCACATAGGCAGAAGAAATATTCTTGGTAATTTCGACATCATACTCATCATTTTCTTGAATCTTCTTGGGGAACCTTGCCACCAGAGGTCCAACCATTCAACATAAAAAACATCCTTGTGGAGTTATCCCTTTGAACTTTCCTTTTCCTCTTTGTATGTATGAGGAAAGTCATGACATCACCTCACCTGTCTTTTCATCATTCTGATAATCTTCAATTGTGAGATCCATCATGGACTTGAAGACCACATCATTATATTTTCTATTTTCCACAAGATCTTTATAAACATTTCTCATTTCAAATGTAATAAGGGTGTTCTGTAGGTTATCCAATGATAGCGATTTTTGGTCGTTATATTAAAAAACATAAATGTTCAGATAGAAAAAGGTGTATGTTTCCTCAATATGTAATTTAAAAAACTTATCTCTTCAATAGATTCTCTATTACCTCGCACGTCATCCACGACAATATTTACCCAGTAAAAGAATGCATCAACAGACTAATTCAGGTTCATTCTCAGTTCTTCAAACTTAGTCTATATAACTTGCAGTTTTGTATCTCTTTCCTTTTTATCACCTTCATATATATTAAAAAACATTTCCCATGAAACATGTAATATTTTTCATGACATCACCATCATATAAATATCATTGAATATGGATCCCCTAAAGCATTGATTCCCTAAGATTCAACATCATGTTCCCTTTCTTTCGTCCTCTGATAACACATCACTATTGATTTTGGCAGATATATCATGCATTGCTACCAGAAGCACATTCATTCCCAATGATCAGAAGTAGTGTTGCATCTAATTTTTCCATAATTGAAAGTTGTTCCCCTCGAAGATCAGAATACATTTATTATTAGTGACCTCCATTGAGAGAGAAACACTAATACCAACCTATCTCTAATACCAATTATTAGGTTCAAACGGCTAGATAACCTAAGAGGGGGGGTGAGTCAGGGTATAAAATATTAAAACAAGTTCCCATTTTCGTCTTGTTTTTTATTAAAAAAACCTCTTCTCTCTCCTCCCTATTGTAGAGTATGAATAAATCGTAAATCATGCACATGGAACATCAATTTTACTAGGTTCAACGTTATTGTGATACATCCAAGGGGCATGAAACGACAATGTGGTGATGTACCAAGTCTACTATAATTTCACAATTGCTTAAAATGTTTGGAGTAAACTCACTTTCCCTCTTTGTTTACAGCCAATCACAATTGAAATATCACTTTTCTCTCAACTGAAGTTTGATAACTACTTCTTCGGAATATCTACTCATAGTTTATAGACATTTAGGTCCTTTAATTATATCTAATGAATTGATTTTGTACTATATATAGATAATTTTTTGAGGTCCCACTTTCATACACAGATGAATACATCTTTTCCACTGAACTCTGGTCAATACCTTTCAACCTCTTATCACAAATATAGCTATCTTCACAAAGACCCTCTTTTGATAGCACAAACAGGCCTCACGAATCACCTTCTTTCATGGAGCTCAAACTATACTTCGTGATGCTCCTACTTTCACCAAGCGCAAACCAGCCTTTGTGAATTACACTTCTTTAACAAATAAAAAAACTAGCCTTTGTAATGTTCAAATGTATAAGTTGGATTTTTAGGGCCTTCGTTAAATACTTTCTTCCCCAATGCTCAAAATATTCAATTGGCTTATAGCCTTCATGAATGAATTCACATACCACCTTTGCGAACTCGTTTGTGAACTCAGTGAAAATGATTTTTTGAAGCCTTTATTCTCTTCCTTACATTATTAAGGAGGTAGCCATAAATTTATAGGCTCATCTCTTCACGAATCTCCACCACCTCTAGCTTGTTTTTTGGATCCATCAAAATCCATCTTCATGGTGTACATCTATTTGCTATGATCCACTAAAATTTACCATTCGTGAAGCCTGTTGTAATCACAGAGCATTCCTTCAAACAACCTTTGTGGTGACCATCCAAATTGTATATCAGTCCATCAATGACCGCATAGAACTCCATCATCAATCATGATCCTCCATTTTCGTGGAATTTTGAATATTGATTCATTCACAAATACCTCCACTAAAAATAATTTCTCCATTGTGAAACACAACTGGAAAATCCTATATTCATGAAATTCATTCCATTTCCATGTTTTGAAGAGATATTCTAGAAAAATCGCTTTTTGTGATGAAAACCAAACTCTAAATTTTGGACCCCAATTTTTTTGGAATCACCAGATAATGGAGGAACCTTATATCTATTCTCTTTGTACCACCTCTAGACCCTCCATTCCTTTTTTTGGTTCTTTTTCATCATTTACTGATAAAAATATCTCTGGGACTCAACAAATCATCCTAAATACCTTCTTGGTCATCAAACACCACCACCATAAAATTACTGCACTGTTACCTGGAGGGATTGTTTCCCAAAACATACTCCTCAAGATAGGATATCATGGGAGAAAATCACGAAGAGGTTAATCTCATTTGGGACCTGCCCAAAAAATAATGAATTGGACAAGGAAAACTGTGATACACATAAAGGGGATCCTTCCCATTAATTCTAGGGAATACCATGTACCCATTATGGATTAACTGATAATACAATGGATCCTACCCAGGCACATTGGGGAATACCACTAACAATACTGATGTGGCCCGCTAGATGGAGGATCAAATCCCTTCTCTCAGTAGTTATGTCAATTCCAAATAAACACCACCATGGGTCATAGATGATAAAACTCCAATCCCATGGAGCGATACCATACTCAATCAGGGACTAAGCATTTGGTAGGGGGTAAAATCTTGTGATGTGGACGTAATGATGTATTAATCCCTTAAGGAAAAGACCAACAGAATGATCTCAACTTGTACTTATCTAGTATAAAAACTCACAACATGTCTCAAAATAATCATCTAAATGTCACGGTCTAAATTCCATAGAAGACTCATCAAATTGACATAATTTTTGAATGTTATAGTAGTTGAAAATTTTAATAGGTGGTCACTAGGCATGTGGAATGAACGCACAATCAGTCCACTGACCGAGGTGGGTGACTGACAAAGTGAACCACGTGGACTAGCCTCCCCATGGATACCTCAGTTGACATCCACAGTTGACTACCCCCAGTTTCCTTGGTCGTGCGACTCTTAAAGCTACTATGGCTCAGAACCGACCTGGTCACCCTGAGTCTGACCTAAGCCTGAACTGCTCATCCTTGGCTTCCTGGGACCATACCCACTATCTCGGCCCAGCCCGTCCAGCATGCTCCTCCTAGTCCTGACCCACTCATCTTAGCCCATCACGTCTCCCCTGGATGGTCTCGCTCGCACGGGATCCTCCTGGGTCACGACCTTCGATCCACGTAGTCGCCATCCATGTCCCACACTACCACCATTGTGGCCTTTCCATGATTTCCATTCTGGCTCCCAAACAGCTGCTTGTTGAGCTCCATGCTACTGACACTACTACCTTTAATTTCTGGCACATCCTCAAATCACCGCCGCCCTGGGCTTCCGACACCGCTCCCTTACCTCATTGAACAACCACACTAAACCCACACTGGAAGTCCCTTTCATGGACCATAGAGCCACATATGACCCAAAAATAAGGAAAATTCACAAATATGAGCTCATTGGGTTCCGATATACACATACCCGGCCTCTGTGGTCAGTTTTCCTCCAATCTTGGGGTACAATCATGTTCAAATTAACCGAGAAATTCAATCGGTGACCATGAGGATCAAATGGAGGAGAACATGAAGAACATGGGACTGAAAAACGAAAAAAAACCCTACGTAATGAACCTTGTATTTTTTTAATGATGGCCTCAATTTATTCTCATTTGAACAGAGAACAAAAAACAAAATCAATAAATCTCCATGAACAATCACTGCAATTATAGACCTTCTCGTAATGATTGAATTGTGGATCAATCTGTTTGTGGATTGGCCCCAATTCATCATCAAAATCTACAATGAAAAAACCAAAAAAAAACAACCTCCCTACCTCGATTTGGATCGGTCGTTGGCAAATATCAGTCATTTCATCATCGTCGATCCTCGATTAATCAAATCTGAGGGTTTTTGTTTAATCGATCAATTTTAAATCTCAAATGCTTTCTGTTCAGTTTATATCTCCATGTCTCAAGATAAATTTCTCGGTTATGAGGATGAACATAAATTTATGAGAAATACCACATAAAAAGAGAAGCCCTTGGGTCAGTTTTTTAAATTAAATTAAATTATTTACATTACATACCACAACAACATTTTCATAGAAAACCAACACTAACTAATGTAAAATCACACCTAGGAAAAAACAACATTACGAAATCAGTGGTGGTCTCTGTTATCCAATCTGAGACCCCATTCATGTGTTATTTTTATTTAAAAATAAAATAATTTTATTATTTATTGTATTTAAAATTACGTCCTTGGTGATTTTTTCTACAGATGACCAACATCGACTAACGATAGGTTGCTCCCTAGGCAGAGTCATCATTTTGAGCTAATGTATGGTTTCACATTTCTGATCCAGGAACCTGTTTAATGGTTATTCTATTTTTTAGGAAAACCACACATGTGTTATATTAAAAAGTATAATATTTTTGTAAATAAGTATTATGGGAACACTAGGCCTTAGAATCACACGTTGTCTTAGTGATTTGTCTCAAAATCAAACTATATAATATTAAAATACAGTACATTTAAAATATGATAAGTTAAATATCCCACTATGTTCAACATAATTTTCACCCATTAAGATATATAATACATAATACAGTTCCCCATAACCTAGGGAAAGTAAAAAAATTGGAATAATGATCCTAGATACCTAGTATGGGTATAAAAGGGAGTTCTGTAAACATAACATTATCATAATGGTTTAAGATCCTAAGAAAATATTTATTACCATACCCTGTATAATAAAGATCACAATCTTGAGTCATTAAATAATGATTGGTAGTTCACAATACATTAATTATAACGTAATCCAACAACATAATCCATGAGGTAATAACTTTGGAATCCGAGAAGAAACTGTAGAATACAGAAAAGTATTTACCTTTATTTCTATATTATCCATGCCTTATTTCCAAGGATATCATAGTCGAATGGGTTCACTAGCCAAGCCACCGTTATAGTCAAGGGTCACTACCAAGACTATTAGAGTGGAAAAATTCCCTTTCAAAACTAGGAGATATCCCCATTCAAGTCAGGTATATTTCATGATATATCACTTATTAAAAACCATTGGAGGGATATTTAGGTCTAAACTATCACATAATTTTAGACATATATATGTTTTCATGAAGATTAAAATACACTAATCATTTTAGAATGCATGAATAAATTTGCATTATAGAAAATTGATTTTATCTGAACCCATGAAACAAAATGAGTTCAAAAATCATTTCATTAAAACATATTCATTGTAAAAAAATTATTTTCCAAAAAATATCATTATTTCATCATTTTATCATATCAAAACCCATGCAATAAAAATGGATGGAATAATTATGTTTTCATCATAATAATAAACCACCATGATATTAAATAATGTTTGTATCATTGGATCATATCCATTGTAATGTTTTTAAAAAATGATATAAATAATTTTCATTGAATGTAAACATTAAAAAATAGAAATTAATTTTAAATTTTTTTTCGTGATGGCCAAAAATTTAGTTCACACTGTACATGTTTAAAGAAGTAATTCTGTCAGGTTTTTTTCGTAAAATCAAAATGAGAATTGTTTCGAAATTGACATGACGATTAATTTGAAAAATAATTGTAAATACTAAATCATGGTAAAAAAATATTTTAAAAATCAATGAATAATATTAAAAACTCTATTTAAAACATATTTTATAAATCATGTATTTGGGACAAAAAAGTTTTTTATCCGAATATAGAAATAAAATATATTTTTAGTAGGGATAGGATTTTGGTTTCCTAAATCTTTTAAGTAAGGGAAATGAAATAAAAAATGTATTCTTATGAAATTTCAGGAGGATAGGAAATTAAATTATTTAATTGATATATAGATCATAATATTTCATGATTTTAAACATAATCAACAATAATCCCAAAAAAATAGTGATATTTTAATATAATGCATTTATCACTTTGGTAATAATAAATAATAATAACCATGGATGTATAACATTAATTGAAACTTTAAATATAATGAAAATAATGTGATTTCTAACATAATATTTATATGGGGTTTTATATAGACCCCACAAAAGAAACGGGCATTGAATATGGAATTTAACTCCTATAAATAAAAGATAGACTACAAATCCCATTCATTAATTCTCGATACCCTTCATAAAAAAATAATCCTCTATTATAATAAATACAGGTTCATTAAAAAAATAATATAATAAAATAATCATATATATCATAACATATATGACTCACATATAACTTATAATTATCCATTTATCATTAATTCAATGTTAAAATCACTTTTTGGTAACAACTACTTCATTTTTCATTTTTGTTTTTGTTTAAAATATTAAGTACTTTTAAATTGATCATGGTTAAATAATCTATATAATTTAAAACATTATATAAATTTTATATATAATTGATATATATTTAATTTAAATAATCTATTATAGTTAGATATAGAAAATGAGTTATACCGTTTAGGGAGACGGTTAGCCATATTTATGCATGCAGATTATTTACGTATTCTCAATAGATGAAAAAATATTATATCCTATTTATAGAGTAATTATTATGTAACATATATCACATTTATTAATTAAATTCATCCATGTTACTTTCCATGTAATTTGTCAGTGAAAATGGATCACATCACTTCATGATACAGTAATCCATCATACACATGAGAGAAATTTTCATTTTCCCTTGTAATGGAATGTCAGAAAGTAAATGTGATATTATAATTTCATAAAAATATTTATTTCATAACTATAAATTAATACAATAAAAACCATAATTATATCTAGTTGTAAGTTGTGGCGATGGAAAACGAATAAGATTAGTTCGCAAACCGGTAATCCACCAAACACATGATCTCCTATTTCATCTCCCATATGATAGATGTAGAGATAGATATAGTTAAATACATTAAGATAATAAAATATTATCATAAGGAAGATACTAGTGTAATTATATTATCGAAGTATAATATAAATTTTATGAGGTGTAAAGGGATATTAATCAAAACCACTTGTTTATGAATTTATACTCTGCTTCAAAGAACCTCTTTTGGTTCATTCTTAAAGCCTTCAGTGGTGGGTTTCTTAATAAAAATTAGGACTATATAATGCAGAGGGGGAAATATAGAAGTTATTTGGGAATGTCTTGTAGAAATAAAATTGTTTTTAATTTTTAATAAGAGAGGAGATGAGGTTTCATTTTATAAGTTGGGGGGAGGACACACAAGGAAATTTAAAAAATATTGATGTGAAACCATATTTTTATCAGCCTAAAAGAATCCAAAATTGTCCAGTAATTACTTGTAGTGGTTAGAAGTTCAGTATATTTCCATAAAATTATTTTTTACATTTATATATGTCATTTTTTCCATTTGAATTTTAGATTAACCACTAGTAATCCAATGTTGACCATAACCATGCAATTTTTTTTCTATTTTTACTATTAAATATTATCATAAATTTAGTTTAGATTATTAGATAATATTTATTATAGTAATTAAAAATATGGAATCTATTTTAAAAAGTTATAATCATAGATGGGGAAAATTTTAATTTAATATTAAACCGACAGACGTGATGAAGAAGCAAATTTCAAAAGATAAAATCTCCAAAATATTAAAAATTATTTATATAAAATTTCAATAAAAATGATTAAAATTTCCAATATTGGTTTAATGATAACATTATTATACCAATTTTATTTTAAAACCATTTTAAAAAAAATATTGTTAAAAATTATTTAATTGATATGATGGTTTTTAATGTAAACTAGTACTTTTCACCATTCATAAAAAAAGTATATAGTTTGGAATATTCTGAAGAATTCAATAAATGATTATCAAGACCATTATATTTTAAAAAAATATTTTAATTTAAAAATATTATGATGTTTTCAGAAATTATTTTTTTGTATTTTTAGAAAAATAAAAAATATATTTTAGAAAATAGAATTTTCCAAACATAGAAAGACAACCATGAATTATGTAACTTTTTATCAATAAGTTCTCCTTATATAAAAACATTATAATTAATTTTTAAAATTTTATTCATATTAATAATGATATGATTAAAAATTAATTCATAATTTCCATGGAATTTAGTAATATACCTATAAGAATTTGGTTTGTTAAATCTCGATTTCGTGTATAGTGAAAAATGTTGAAAAAATTAAGTTTATTTGAAAAATAATTATTTGGAAAAATATTGAGGTGATTCATTATACCTCAAAAATAATAATTTCTAACTTCAAATTACACAATATTTTTTAAAAATTGGATGATATTTATACCACATTACATCTTCAGGATCCCACATAGATTTCTCAAGCTAGTAGTTTTGACAAAAAAAACATTAACTAGGATAGTGGTCTTGTTTCCTAGAACATTCATTAAATGATAAATAATATCCATGGATTTATTCACAAAATTATTATATTTATCCAATATTATAATATATATGTTCAATACATATGATGGGTTCAGTATATACTTCCTCACAAGAGATACACGGAACACATAACGGATTGGGGATGAGGTTTGGTGAAATTCCCAATAGTTATGATACCATCCTAATACTATCAAATATGTTAAATGTATTTGTAGAAATTTATTTTTTATTATAATTTCTAAAATATCATTGACATCATTCATAGAGAAATATGTATATACAATTTGTCACCAACTACAAATTCTAGATTGCATTGAAAGTTATCAACAACTGTTTTCTACCAACTCTTTGATTCCCTTATATATAGTTGAATGGATTTAATATTATTTACCCTCTAAATTGATATATGACTTGGGATTCCAATTGAAACAAAAATATCATCAAAAATCTAACTTTGGACCCAATACATTTCTTTTTCCAACTTCATTCAAACATGTTGGAGCTCTAAACTTATTTTTATAAATATATTCTTAGGATTCCATATGAATACTCATGTGAAAGATATTTTTGTATGAAAACTAAAATAGAAAAAGTAACTTATCCTAACCATATTTTAAATCCATTTAAAATGATATTATATTTTCTTTTAAGGATTGAATCATTCCCTAAGACTGACTATATGACTGTGGATGATAAACAGTACTAAAAATCTACTATATATCATCTCCGTGAATATTTTTCTAGAAGATAATAGTGACACTCAAATCCAAATAAAATCTGATGGAATATGGTACTCCATCCAAACATAATATTCCATATGATGAAATTTAATGTTTAAATGTTTATAGAACAAAACCACTTTCTAAGTGGTTTTTCTTGTTGCCAAAATTTAATTACTACCTTGAATTAAATGGTTTTTAGTAGTAAGGCCACTTCAAAAGTCCTCCATATAAATATGGAATATTCCCATTAGATTTATGGTGTGATAGAATAACTAAAATAAAACCCTTTGACTTTATTAAATTGAGAATGACCTTTATAAATTAACGTGATCTAGGGAAATTGAATCTCATATGAATGTTATACTTCAGATGCATTCCAATTATCATTAGGATACAAAAGAATGTTATCCCACAAGAATGTTATATAGGGGAATAACATCCCAAATGGTTGATGATACTTTGGAATGACATCCCATTTGATATTCTACATAAGGGAATGGATTTAATAGATATATGTTTTAAAATAGAATGGTATCCATATTTAAATGTGACAATTGGGCATGGAGACCCCAATTAAATTTTTTATATAGGAATGACAACCATATTTACATTGAATAACCAAACATGGAATCCCAAATTGGGATATATGGTAATTATGAACCATATGAATCATGACACCTGAGAATGGAATCACATGACAAACTATTATATTCAAACTATTATCCATGGATTCGTAAGTTACACATTTTGTCCAGTATAGTAGTAGTGATTATATATATGGAAATAAAAATAACTATGTATATAGACTACATATATTATTAATTTTGTATATAATTACATTTACACAATTTTCCTTATTCAGAGTTATCCAGATTAGACAGAAGTAAAGAGAATCATCCCATATTCCAATAAGAACTACAATCAACCTATCTATAGTTTATATTTCTACATACATTTAAATTTATTAAAATAACTAATTTTCTATGAATTAGCTTAATTTTACTACAAACAATGATGTTTTCCTACTGATTATATCTCACACGTTGTTCAGACATCATGTTAGAACCAGAATAAAACATGTGAATATAGCAAGGGACAAAGGGAAGCATCTGATTATGGATTCTTGATTTCCTTATTTGGATGGTTTTTGGGAGATGAGGACTGAGATTATATTCATGATCCTAGGGGATGTAGTTTAAGCCACTTTTATTTTTTTCATTGAATAATGTATATGATAGTTTCTCTATATTCCATATATACCCCGTTTTAATTTTCATCAATAAATGGTTATCATTTTTATATCGAATTGATTCATATTCCACCTCGTTAATATATATGGTTGATTTATTCTTCTTGTGCTGGTTATTTATTAATATTTTCAATTAATATCATTACTATATACCTATATGTTATACTCTGATCATGAAGGTATAGTCTCCTAACTAATCCACCATAGACCCTCATAGCTAGTCAGTAGCCACTAGCATTAGGGGTGGAACACTGTATGTCTCATGGTCAACTAGGTTCAGTTAAATATGGTATATGTGGCTCCAGGACACTAGATTTGGAGATCTAAACATCTTTAAATATAATAATTTATAATGTTCCAATTAAATACTTGATTCAAAGTCATAATTTCACGAATGAAAAACTAATGGAAGGTCTTGATCCCAAACACCTTTGAAATCTATATAAAAGTTTCTTAAAATATTCTCTAGTTCTTGAATTATTCTCTCAGATTGACCTGAGGATAGAACATAGTGTTGAAAATAAACTGTTTAGGAATATTTCATGTTTAATGATGTGAATATTTTTCTAAATAATAAATATTCTTTTATATTAAATTATTAATATTTTGAAAAAATTGATACTTAGTACAATTGTTCTCAATGTAATATAAGGGGTTTTTATATAAAAATTATGACCTAATTATATATAACATATAACCTCAATATTCATTGGGAATACAATAATTTTATATCTATTTTAATTTCAATAGAATTTGAAATTATTATTGAAGATTCATATTAGTTTGTACTAGAAAAATTGTTTGATAACATTATTGGTTTTGATAATTCTAATAGAATATCATAAAATTATTTTAATATATGTTTATGTTGAAATTTTATTGTAATTTTATTGTTAAATTTTTTATTATTCTAAAATGTGTTTGGTCATAGTGGTTTCAAAAATAGGGAACATCAAAACTGATGTACGGAGGCACGAAGCGTGTGACAACCTTCATAATCATCAACCTCACATTGTTGGAATTTTAATGGAGTAGTTTTTTAAAGTGATGGATCCGTTAATATAGGATATAAATAGAGGTTGTATCAATTCTATTGAAAAACCATATCTTTCAAAATAGAACATTTCAATAGTATAATATTTTAAGAGGCAACACCCTACTCTATTTGTATATTATTCCTACCCATTGGTAGATGAGGGGAATATTACATCCATATAAAAGATATTTGACATCATGGGATATTAAGATCATAAATGTTTAGTCTTCATATTTTATTTCTTTGGTGAATACAACAAGTGGTGTTCAATGGTCACTAATATTGGGTAAAAATATAAGATTGATACCAGGTAATGATATGAATGTATGAATATCATATTTGAGAAATATTTTACTAGGGTTGTTCAATAGAGGATGGAAGAAAAAACTCTTGGAGTTGAGGCGATAGAAGGAAGATTCAGTGACTGTATATAAATTCATCATCACCCAATTGGAATGGTACATTCCATATTATATCATGGATAATGATAGAAAAATTAGTCTACTTTACACAGTATTGATTCAAAATATAAAATGACATTGTATTCCAATAATTTTGAAATATATCTGAATATTCTTTGATGTGGTGATAGGGTAGAAATGGATTTTATTGATGACATTTAATTCAATGAAATTATAAATAGAAAAGATCTCAATGGTAGGAAGTAGTAGTTATTTCACCAAAGAAGTATGGATTTAAGAATATCACATTCCTATAAAGTGATATGAGTGGTAAAAATAATCATGTTGAATATTTTATGAAAACTATGATTTGATTTTGATGTGGAATGTTTTGGTACAAGGATCTTGAATACATCTAAAATAGTCTAAAATATAATTAAAATATTGTGATTAGATGCTTTAATTATGATATGATTTGATATTGAGGTAATGTGAACCTAAATATAATAACTCAGGCTCTAACCCCTTATGATCGATAGGAAAAAGGGTTTAGAAAGTATTTAACTAAAATTATAGATGATTCTAGGACATGAAATAAATATATGACCACTGAGGGGATACTAGAGTCTTTTGTAGATTGATTTTATATTGAGTTACCCTCAGTTTAAATTGAATGATAATGATATTCCAAAGACAACATTTCAGTATAAAAATTAAAATAATGTGTTTCTAGTTATCACATTGGGATATCAAAAAGAAACATATCTATTTACGGATCTAACGAATAAATTTTCCAATAATTTGTTGATAAAAGTTTTCTTATGTTTATTGATGTTATAATTCTATATACTAACAGTATTCAGTTCCATTAATTAAACCTAAATAAGTATTTTAAATAATGAAATGAAAATAACCAATACGAAAAATTTAGTATGTGTGAATTCTGGTTGAAAAAAATTTCCTTCGTTGGGAAAATTATATATAGCGATAAAATATAAGTTTAAATGAGAACCCGAACCATCTTTTAAGGTATGTTTTTCCTTTTTCTAGAATTTTTGAGAAAAGATGAGTTTCTGGAAATTTTTTAAGTACACGCTCTGTACTTTATAAGTACAAGCCATGTACTCCCATGCAGCGTGAGGCCATGTGCTGGCCGTGTTCAGGCCGCACACACACATCCATGTAGGGGTTATGTGGAGGCCGCTTATAGAGGAGAACGAAAAAGGCTAATACACGCCATGTAATCCAAAAGTACACACCGTGTACTTAGTTTTTTTCATTAAAGGCACTGGGCTCGTGTCTAATCGCCAAAGGTGTCTTCTTTTAGGTCTTGTTTGACTGGAAGAAACCGTGTGGCCATGGATGTTCTCTGAGCCTCTGAGCCTCCGTCCGTTCTCTGAATCGACCACCATCGATTGCGTTGGAACCGTAGAGGTAAGCTCTTCCTTCTTATAGAGCATCGTTTTCTAATTTCTTTTCTTTTTCAAGTTATCGTTTATTAAACTTTTTGTGAATTTTTTTTAGATCAATGATTTTCTAAGGAGATTGAAGCCTCGTGGTTCAAGTATATTGTTCTCCTAGAATCAAGGTATGTGGTTTGTGCCTTCCATTCAAAGTCGTTGAGTTTTTTATGAAAATTCTACCAATACCCTTGAATGGGGTATTGCGTGTTTATTGTTTTACCCATATTGTTTTCCAACCTTTATTGTATGCTTGTGTAGAGGTAATTTGGTTATGTATAAGGATAATTTCTATAAATGGATGTTTTACCCATGCTTGTTCTGTTTACAACCTTTTGGTATTGTTTAGCCTATTGGCTGTTATACCTGTTTCCATGCCCTGTGACTGTAGGGTGGAGTGTTGTTCCCTGACATGCTTGTTATTCTGTAGACTGGTTAGCCAACTAGCTCAGTAGGTTTAATTTGGCCTTATAGAATTATTATGCACTGACTGGCATGGGGCCATGATAACCTCGTGCTATAGACTATAATGGGATAGACCGAGTGAGCTTCCTTAGGGAGTCGTCGATATTATAGATTATAGGTGATAGACCGAGTGAGATTCCCAGAGAGTCTTGGATATTATAGACTATAGGAGGATAGACCGAGTTTGCTTTCTCAATGAGTCTTGAGTTTTATAGACTATAAGATGACAGCCCGAGTGAGCTTCCTCGGAGAGTTTTTGTTTTGTTTGAATTTTCCTTAAACCACTACAGGCTATATGAGGAATTGACCGAGTGAGCTTCCTTAGAGAGTTTGTGATAGACCTGAGGCTATAAGAGGAATTAAATGAGTGAGATTCCCTAGAGAGTCTCTAGAACTTGGGATTATAAGGGGAATTGACCAAGTGATCTTTCTCAGATAGTCCCTGAATACCTTAGAATATAAGGGGAATTGAATGAGTGTGCTTCCTCAGAGTGCCTTAAAATTTCGTATGGCCAAACTAGATAGGTTAGGCTGAGTGTACTATCCATAGGTTTGTTGGAACTTCTTGGATAGGACCAGAGGGGATGGATCTGAGTACTTCTCAGAGGGTTTTCTATTTGTGGTTAGCCATTTGCTTCACTGTTTCTTGTTTGACCTGCCGTTTTTTTACTGTTGTGTATCATCCTGTTTACTGCTTACTATACTAGTACCTTCCATATACTCAGTGACTATTAGGCACAGATCATTGAGTGTTTTCCCACTAGGATTTAGTCTCACACTATGTTTGGGTCATTTTTTTGGGCCTAAACAGATTATATTGTTGCAGGAATAGATAAGGGAAAGTTCCCTTCTACTTTAGATTCATGAAATTCATTGGAGCATGAGAGAATGGGACCAAGATGAGTCATGTGATGCTGAGGAGTTGCTTATTTGATTTTTTTGTACTTTGGCTTAGTGTTGTATTCCGCATTGTGACTTGTTTGGATACTTTCCTAGACATATGTATCATGCATCATTTCATATATAAATGTGCTCCAGTTGTTTATTATTTTAGACTTACATTGTTTATTGTTGTTATATATTTACAACTTTCGCTATTTTATGTGTTGTTTACTTCCGCTATATACTCTTCCAATGAGGGCATAGTTTCCCCACCATCACACCCAAGGCCCTCACTACTAGTCTGCAGCCTCTGGTGTTTGGGGAAATGCACTTGAGGCCATGTGACCAACTAGGGTACGGGGCACCTCTGGGTGGCTTCCGGAACCAGGGCATTACAATGTGGTATCAGAGGAATTATTTTCTGTTGACTTGGTTTTTGGAACCTATAGCTAGGGATACGATGGAATAGGTACTTGGTAATAAGTTTTGTCTAGGAGTAGTTAACCCATGTATAGGAAAAATACAATCTACCTCGTTTATTGAAATTTCTTCTAGTTTTTCTATTTTTATAGTTGATATGATTTCACCTTGAGTGACTCACATGATTTGTGTTGTTACTGTTGATTTTATTGAGGTTCTATTTCTATTTCAACCCGATGAGATGAGGGTATTCCATCTCATGCATCATATAGGAATTTTCTATAAATCACATGTCATGCATTTTTTCATGCCATCTAGGATGCATTAGTGATTTCATGTTGTTGTGATATATGATGTGTAAAATATGCATGTTTTTGTGATAGTTTCCTTGATAGAAATACCTACTGTTTGATATATTATTGTTTGTGTAGAAATTTACTAGAATGTACACCAAATTTCGATTCTTGAGGTATTATGGGAACACATGAATCAGAACATGGTAGATCATTGACTTGTTTCCCTTGTATATGATATGTATGAGATTCCAAGCTTTGATTCGCGGGGAGTATGGGCCCTCATGGAACGGAATTTGGAACCTCAACTCCTGTTTTTTGTTTTTTTAGGGATCTGGAGCAATTTATGAGGCTACTGCCTGGAAAAACCTGGAAAATACAGAATGTACTTTATGAATACACGGTGTGTTGTTTTCAAAAAGTGTTTCTGAATGTGTAGTCAGAAAGACAGTGTTGTAAAAAAACATCAGGAACATGTCGTGTACGGTATGTACACGCCATGTTGTTGTGATCGTGTGTCTATCTGTGTGACTAACGGCACATATGGATGAAATTTCAAATATACCCACCGTGTCTTGTTATCACACACCTTTCTATGTATCATAAGTACCCGGTCATGTCACAAACAGCACAGGTCAAGGAACTCCTTCAAGTACACAACATGTTCAATGGGAGAACGCCGTGTATAGTAAGCAAAGTAGCCAGCCTTGTAACTGACAACATGGGTCGATGAAACCATGCCTAGTACACGCCATGTGGTGGTAATACATGCCATGTAGTCTAAGATCAAGAGGAAAACGTGGGTTAGCCATGTAAGGAGACTCCGGAAGGGGAATAGAGTTCAAGTACATGACATGTGTAGGCTCAACATGTCGTGTGGTTTGGGAATTACACAACCATTGGTGGCAGAAGTACATGCCCATGTGAATGGCTTAAAATAACATGTCGTGTAGTTTTTGTACACTCTATTTATTCATGTTTGTAAAACTTTAATGATTCTTTCTCATGTTCCCCTCTTGTAGTCTTATGTACTTAGTCTTTGATAATCTTGATCTAAGGTGTTCTTTTGAACATTCAAAATTATGCCACCGAGACATCCTCCGGTTGTACATCAGCTTCTAGACGGTTATCAGACACCTGATATGGCCGATCAGGGACCTCCTGCAGATCCTCTTATTGTTCCAGCCGTGGTACCAGTTTCTATACCAATTGTGGGCACCGATGTGAAGTTTAGGAAATATTTTCTGAGTATGATGTTGTCCTTCCAGGGAGCACCACCTCTCGCCCCGTCGATGGCATAATTGACGTGGGTTTTCTAGTAGCAACATCCCCCTACATTCTTAGGGGATTGAAGACCTCGGTCTGTAGATTCGTGGTAAGAGGTCACGCTGACAATTTTCGAGAAGCTGGAGAAACCTCTAGAGAAGAGGGTGAAGCTCACTACATATATTCTCTACGACTCTGCCAAGTTATGGTGGGAGGTGATCTCATAGTCAGTACACCAATAGATAATTACATGGGATGAGTTTTAGCGCATATTCTATGATTACTTCTACCTGGAGACCTTGATGGCCGATCAATCCCGAGAGTTTTGTATCTAGAGCAGGGTACTCTTTCTGTTATGGAGTTCTTATCTCGCTTTACTGAGCTGCATAATTTCATGCCTATTCTAGGAGGCGATGAGCTCTTCCTTGAGAGGATGTTTGAGGAAGTCCTGAGGTACGACATCCACTCATAGTTGAACATCTTCAGGTTGACTTTGATATCCTATATCAGCAACTATGTGATGATCACTGAGCGCAATTTGAGGGATTCTAGAGCAGTGAGACAGGGTGGTTCGACATCCAGATTCAGTGTTCCTCCTTCTGATAGCAGGAAGCGCCGTAGGGAATCTGCTTGAGGAGATCAGGGTAGGTGGAATGTATCTTCGGGCAGTCAGGTAGTATGTTACCAATGTAGGAGGAGCGGGTATACTGGGCCTCAGTTCCAGAGAGACCCGATGGAGTGCCAATGTTGCGGAAATATGGGCCATCTTTTGTGTTTTTGTCAGTTCTTCACACCTACAGTTGGTGGTAGGGGTTCTTCTATGACCCTATGTTTAGGAGATGCATCAGCAGTTTCTCACTATTGTGGTAACTAGAGTTCTTTCCGAAGTTCGTGCCGAGGTGGAGGTCGCGACCATGGTGGTCAGTCACCAGGCTACCAGTGACAACGGAGTGGATCAGCTCAATGTGGGTAGATTGGGACACAGGTTTTTGGTACAGGCCAGACATTTATAGTAGAGAGGACCCATCAGGAGAAGGATCTCAGCCCTTCTACAGTTCGTGGTATGATCTTACTAGCATCTATTTTATCTTCATTTCTTTTCAATACCGATGCTACGCATAGTTTTATATCTGTTGTTGTTGTGGAGAGCCTTGGGATCTGCATCTTTTCCTCTACCAATACTTTGACCTTACAAACAATGTTGGGGACTAGAGAGATTAGTGTACGTCAGTTTAGAGAGTTCCCTCTTGAGGTTTCAGGGTGTCACTAAAAATGGGACCTCTATGTTCTAAAGATGATGAGTTATGATTTCAATCTCAAAAGGGACTGGCTTGATCCCTTCTAAGCACTCGTCGACTATTATCACTGTAGGTTGAGTTTCATATCACTAGAGGTTGGATCCTTTCTTCATAGAGGTGAATGGGATGTCCAAGGGAGCAGATCGGGTCCATAACATCATGGGTTGAGAGGAGTTACACCCCAGATTTCTATTCTTTATCTAGACGATCAGGGGAATTCATAATTAGACTTTCCTACAGTGGTGGATCATTTCAGAGATGAATTTCCAGAGGAATTTTCAAGTTTTCCTCCAAAGAATGAGGTAGACCTCTCAATTGAGCTCGTTCAATGAGCAGCACTGCTGTCTATTCCTCCTTACAGGATGGCTACACAATAGTTGTTGGAGCTCAAGAAGTAGTTGGAGGAGTTACAGGCAAAGGGTTTCATCTGACCCAACACCTCTCTTTGGGGTTCGCCTGTCCTATTTGCAATGAAGGCAGACAGTACCCTCTGGCTATGTGTGGACTATCGTAAGTTAAACCAATTGATGGTCAAGAACCGATATCCCTTTCCGAGGATCGATGATCTCTTTGATCATCTTAGAGGAGCCCGGCTGTTCTCGAATATTTATTTGAGATCCAGTTATCATCAGTTGCATGTTAGACCATCTGATATACCTCTTATAGCATTTCTGAGCAGGTATGGTCTATATGTGTATATGGTCATGCCATTCGGTCTCATGAATGCGCCTCCAGTTTTCATGGCCTTGATGAACTGAGTGTTCCATCCATACATGGATTCCTTCATGGTTGTTTTCATGGATGATATCCTGGTGCACTCTCATACTCCACACGACCATGCTACCCATCTTGAGATCGTTCTGAGTACACTGAGAGAGCATCAGGTATATTATATTCTCTTAAAGTGTCACTTTTGGATGGACCTGATTCACTTTTTGGGTCATGTAATCTTAGATACATGAGTATCAGTAGACCCAGATAAAGTGATAGATGTAGTTTCCTTGGAGCATCCGAAGAACATATTTGAGGTACATAGTTTCCTAGGGGTGTATGGATACTAAAGATGGTTCATATGGGAAATTTCATGGCTAGCAGCACCACTAACAGGTCTGACCAAGAAAGGGGCGAAGTTCTTATGGTTAGATTCTTGCGGGTCAGCCTTTCAGTAGCTAAAGAGGAGGTTGACTTCAGCACCGATACTAGTATTTCTAGAGCCGAGAAATAACTATACCATTTATTGTGATGATTTAGGTATTGGGCTAGGATCTGTGCATATGCAAGGATATGGAGCCATTTCTTACGAGTCTTGGCAATTAAGGCCACATGAGAGGAATTACCTTACGCACAATCTGGAGTTGGAAACTGTTGTTCATGCCCTACGCTGTTGGAGACATTACCTTCTTAGAGTGCACTTTGCGGTGTTTACCAACTACAAGAGTCTCAAGTACATCTTCAATCAGCATGATATGAATTTGAGAGGGCGAAGGTGGGTTGAGTACCTTTAGTATTTTGACTTTGAGCTTGCCTACACACCTGGAAAAGGAAATGTTATAGCATATGCAATAAGTAGGAGGACTCAGATACAGGCAGTTCGGGAGGCCTGTAGTGAGTGGTAACTTATGGATCTAGTCTCAGAGATGCATTTGATGGTTTATGATAGTCAGGGGCAGGCATTTCTTTCTTCTGTGGACGTTACCTATACTCTTCTTGATCGGGTACTAATGAGGAAGCTATTAGATTATGAAGGCCTAGTCCTACGGGAAAGCATGTCAGGAGAGGACCCTATCCCTGGGTAGACCATAGACGAGGATGAGATCTTGCATTTATAGGGATGAGTATGGGTGCAAATAGACATACACGAGGAGCTGATGCGGGATTTTCATTACTCAGTTTGGGCAGTTCATCCTAGCGACAGCAAGATGTACCGCGATATACATCTTCATTATTGGTGGCTAGGTATGAAGAAGGATGTTGTTGGTTTCTTCATGATTTGTTCCACTTGTCAGTAGGTGAAGGTGGAGCATCAGTGACCGACATGGATTTTATGGAAGTTACCCATTATCGAGTGGAAGTGTAACGACTTCATGATAGACTTCGTGACCGGTTTTTCGAGGTTTCCTCGTAGGAACGACACAGCATGGGTTTATATCGACAAACTCGCGAATTTTCCTCACTTCTTACCGATCAAGGAGACCTTCTGCATTGATGAGCTTGGGCGGTTGTACATCTGAGAGATTTTACATCTTTATGGAGTTCCACAGTCCATTGTTTCATACAGGGATGCCCGTTTAACTTCTCTATTCTGGCATGGACTTTAGAAGGATTTTGGTACACTGGTACTTTTGAGTACAACATACCATCCCAAGAAAAATGGCCCGTCCGAGTGTATGATTCAGGTGCTTGAGGACATTCTATGAGCACACTTTCAGGATTTTGGAGGTTCTTGGGAGAAGAATATACCTCTTGTGAATTTTTCCTTCAAAAATAGTTTTTAAGAGACTATTCAGATGGAACATTACGAGGCCATGAATGGTAGGCCATGCTGATCACCATTATACTGGCTGGAGGTAGGAGAGGAAGCTTTGTTGGGACCTCACCTTGTTCAGGACACCTCAATGAAGATAGAGTTGATTCAAAAGTGGATGGATACGATACAGTCTCGACAGAAGTCTTATGCTGATCAGTAGAGGTGACCTCTGGAGTTTGAGGTCAGGGATCAGGTTTTCTTGCATGTCAAAATGAGGTTCTACACAAGATGATTCAGAGACAGGGTAATCTTTCCCTGAGGTACATCGGGCCATTTGAGGTGTCAGAGAGAGTTGGGTTGGTTGCCTATCGGTTTCACTTACCTCAGAGGTACCAGGATATGCACAACGTCTTCCATGTTTCTCAACACCGATGTTACTTTTCAGACCCTTATCATGTCCTTCAACCTGAGGATTTTGAGCTCGAAGAGGATGCATCATTTGTGGAGCATCCTATCTGGATTTTCAATCACAGTTTGATGTTTCTCTGTGGTCGGTCTGTTCCTCAGGTATGGGTGCTATGGCAGCATGGGCGAGTACAAGATGAGACTTGGGAGAGAGAGGCCGATGTACAATCATAGTGGCTGGAGCTGTTCATGTTTTCTTCATTTACACCTTCTAGGAAACATCAAGGATGAATTTCTTTAAGGGGGGAAGTTTAAAAGAACCCAGAAATTCATTTCAGGAATGTTTTTCCTTTTTCATGAGTTTTTGTGAAAATAGGAGTTTATGGAAATTTTTGAATTACACGCTATGTACTTTATGAGTACACGTCATGTACTCCCTTGCCACATGAGGCCATGTACTGGCCGTGTCCGGCCCACACACACATCCATGTAGGGGTGATGTAGAGGCCACATAAAGCAGAGTACGTAAAATTTTAGTACACACCGTGTACTCCAAAAGTACAAGTCGTGAACCCAGTTTCATCATTAAATCCATTGGGCTCACGTCTAATCTCCAGAGGTGTCTTCTTCTTGATCACGTTTGATTGGGAGAAAACGTACGGCTGCAGATCTTCTCCGAGCCTCCAAGCCTCCATCTGTTCTCCGAATCGACCACCGTCTATTGCGTTGGAACCACAGAGGTATGCTTTTCCTTCTACTAGAGCATTGTTTTCCAATTCCTCTTCTATTGAAAGTTACCATGGATTGAATGTTTTTTGAGTTTTTTTAGATCTACGACGTTCTAATGAAATTATAGTCGCATGGATCAAGTATATAGATCTCCTAGCATCAAGGTAGGTGGATTGTGGCTTCTGTTCAAAGTCATTGAGTTCGTTGGGAAAATTCCACCAATACCTGTGAACGGGTTATTGCGTATTTACTCTTTTACCCCTGTTGTTTTCTTGCCTTACTTGTATTCATGTGTAGAGATAATTTTATTATGTATAAGGATTATTGCTATTCTTGGATGTTTTAACCATTCTTATTCTATTTAAGACCTTTTGGTCTTGTTCATCCTATTAGCCATTATACCTGTTTCCATGCCTTGTGACCATAGGATGGAGTGTTCTTCCCTGACATGCTTATTATGTAGTAGACTAGTTATCCATGTACCTAAGTAGGTTTACTTTGGCCTTATCAAATTATTATGCACTGACTGGCACAGGGACGTGAGATCCCGGTGCTATAGACTATAAGGGGATAGACCGAGTGAGCTTCCATAGAGAGTCTCAGACATTATAGACAATAGGGGATAGACAGAGTGAGCTTCCCAGAGAGTCTTGGATATTATAGACTACATGCGGATAGACTGAGTGTGCTTCCTCAGAGATTCTTGAGCTTTATAGACTACAAGAGGATACACCAAGTGAGCTTCCTTAGAGAGTCTTTTTTTTGTTTGAATTTTCCTTAAACCACTCCAAGCTATAGGAGGAATTGACCGAGTGAGTTTCCTCAGAGAGTCTGTTACATACATGAGGGTATAAAAGGAATTGTCCGAGTGAGATTCATCAGAGAGTATCTAGAACATGGGGATGTAAAGGGAATTGACTGTGTGATCTTCCTCAGAGAGTCCCTGACTACCTTAGACTATAAGGGGAATTGACTGAGTGTGCTTCCTCAGAGAGTCTTAAAATGACATATGACCAAACCAAAGGGGATAGCCTAAGTGTACGGCCCAGAGGGTTGTTGGTACTTCTTGGATAGGACCAGAGAGGATTGTTATGATTACATCCCATAGGGTTTCCTATTTTTGGTGAGCTGTTTGATTCATTGTTTTTTGTTTGACCTGTGGTTTGTTTACTATTGTGTATCATCATATTTACTTCTTACTATTTACTACTTACTGTACTATTATCTACCATAGACGGACTGACTGTTAGGAACAAATCATCGGGTGGTTTCATATAGGGATTTAGTCTCGCACCCTCTTTAGGTCAAGCTTTTGGGCCCAAAAAGATTATATTGTTGAAGGTATAGATAAGGGAAAGCACCCTTATACTTCATGTACTTGACATGCTTTATAGAAAAAGAGCATGAGACCAAGGTGAGGCTTGCAATTCTTAGGTGTTGCTTAACTATTTTTCTTTTGTACTTTCGCTCAGTGATGTATTCAGTATTGTGACTTATTTGGATTCTTTATTTGACATATCTATCATGCATCATTTCATATATATATGTGATTCAATTGTTTATCATTTTATTTTTCTGCAGTTTACTGTTGTTGGATATTTACTACTTCTGCTATTGTATGTGTTGTTTACTTCTGTTGTGTACTCTGCGAAGGTGGTCATAGTTTCCCCCCATCATACCCAAGGCCCTTGCTGCTAGTCGGCAGCCTCCGGTATTTAGGGAAATGCCCTTTAGTCCATGTGACCAACTGGGGTACAGGTCACCTCTGGGTGGATTCCGGAATAGGGGCATTACAATATACCATTTTAAATATATCAATTTTAATAAATTCCCAAGACCAATAATTGTTTCTTATATTCATTTCTTTCATGTAATAACATGAATCTCCCAGTGGTTTATTGAAAACTTTACGTAGTAATCCAGCCAAATAATAATGTTACCTAAAAAAGAAGATTTATCATATGGAAAAAATAATCTAATTACTATTTTCAATAACTAAAAATAAGATTAAATAATTCTCCTATTATTTCATTGACCTCAAGAAATAGATATTATTTTATCTATAGTGATTATTTATTGACAGAACATGGTAGTGTACTAATTAAAAATGATCTAGAAATTGATTATGATTCTCAAAAACTGAAATCTCATGAGTTAAATAAACATTCACATGCCCGTAATTAGCTAACGTAAATTTTTTTTAAAAACATTGGACACATATTTTATATTTATACACATTTAAAATATACCACTATCATAAAATTTTGAATAATATATTCACTCAGAATGAATTAGGTGTTATACAAAGTATATATTTGCAATTGAACAATTATTATGACTGCACAATTCATTATCATCTTTTAAAACAGAAAATCTATGTAATTTTTTATGTTGGAAGTTTATTTTGTAGTAACGATATTATATTTAGAGAATTATCCTTTGGTTGATGATTTGATGAATTTTGGCATAAATGTTGTGTATGTAGGAACTTAATCTATTTTGTTTTAGGATTCTGTGTGTTTGACATTTTTTTATAGAATAATTAATTAATAGATGGATGATCATGAGTTATATAAAATGGGTTTTTTAGATAAAAAAGTCATTTGAAATGAAATTAACATTGATAATAAATTTTGAATATTCTAAAATAGATTTTGTGTGATAAGAGATTCCATGTGGAAAAGAGAATTGTTGAGTGAAGATCAAAGTTACCAATTTTCCTTTAATCCTAGAAGAACTAAGATGTATAGATACCATCAATATTATCACTAGATGGATTGAAATCGATGAGATATTTCTGATTTTAAAATTTAATTACTAACTATTCATTTTGTTAAATAATAATTAAAATTACTAAATTAGATTCTTCCAATATTTCTAAAGCTACAGTGGAAGTGGGAAAATATATTCTTAGTTTTCATTATTGGATTTCCAAACACATATCAAGGTAATAATATGATTATGATTATTATTTAACTATTAAAAAAATCTTCTCATTTCCTTCCAATTGAAGATACAATGTATTTAGATCTAATCTATAAATTATACAATAATGATATAGTCAGGTTATATGGAATTCAACATTCCAATATATCTTTCCACGATCCGGTGTTCTCTTCTAATATTCATAATGGTCTTTAGAATCTATTGGGTACTAAATTAAATTTTATAAAAACTTTTCATTTTCAATATTTTGGAAATATCGAATGAAAAATTAAGACATAATAAGAAATTATTTTTTCATTTTCTATTTATTCCTAGGAAATATGTTTTTAATGAAAATTCTTGGTATGGATTTTTTATAATAATAGTTTTCAATCCAATACACTTTTAAGGCATTATCTGTAATTAAATATTGGACACCATCATTTCATGAAGAATCAGGTGAAAGTATGTTTATAGGAATATAATTGTTAGAGGAAATGGTTGACACACTAAAAGTTATTTAGTAGAATATAATATTATCTTAGATAATGAAGAGAAGTTATATAAGTAACTAGAGTGAATATATTTCTTTTGAGATAGGTGATCACGCTTTTCTAAAAGTAATGGGAATGTGTTATTTGTTTTGAAAAAACAGTATATATGTACATAATTTATTAGACCATATGAAATTTGGGAGGATTTTGAATTAGTTTGTTTCCGAGAGACCCTACCTTTGAGTTTATCCTATGTAAAAAAATAATGATTTTATTTTTTCCAATAATGTTCTAGTTAAATCTAACTTATTAATACATCATGTAATTTTTTTGAAGATAAACTTTCTTATGAGGAAAATGAAGTTCATATTCTTGACTGTGGAGATAAATTATTGTCAAAGTAGTTAATTCACTAGGATAAATTTTTGTTGAGAAACTATATGGTTGATGAATAAAATTGGGAATATTAAAATGTTATGAGGTATTATTAGACCGACCTATTTAATAAGTGAAAAACATTATCATGAAACAATTTTCAAAATGTGGATAGATGAAATATAATAGTTAATATCGAGATACTTAATTTTGTATAAATTCATATATTAATACTGATTATAATAATATTAAAAAAATAGTAAAAACTGATGAAGATTTATTTCTAAGTAAATTGTTTCTATGATTTATATGGTTTTATTTAGATTCATAATTTCAAAATGATATAATTTTAATTTTACTAATTTTTTTTTATATTCATCATTCCAAAATTAATATGGGATTTAATTTGTAGATTAATATGAAATTATTTATTTTTCAATGAATAGTGAAATATATATATATATATATTGAAATTGTATTCTCCATTGAATTATTTTCAAATTAAAAAATTTATTTTGGATTATTTTTTAAATTTAATTATTTAATTCTAAAATAATCCTACTATTTTTCAAAATACCATTAGAATTCAATATATTATAAAAACATTATACATAATATCGTAAGTTTTTTCAAAAACTATTGTTATTTGGGTTTATATTTTTTAATTTTAAAATTAAATTATTCAAGTTGTATGTTTTTAATTTTGAAAAAAAAGATTCTATATTTCGAATCATTGGGTCTGAATTTGGAAAATATCTTCTTTTAATTTTTGGTTATTATGAATAATAACCGTATTAATTATTGATATCATGGTTAAGGGAAAATCTATTAATCAAAGTGAAATATACAATACTAAGGAATATAAATTACCAAACCCTTATATTAATTTTTTATATAGGTAATTTTAGTCTATACTCATCGAATATTCAGTTATGTGAAATTTTTAAGACAATTTAATTATATTAATACTTTTATGAATTTTATTTAATGAAAAGTTAAAAAAGTCAAACACTTGTTCTTAATAAATAAAATATATTTAAAATATGGATTGAAATTATATATTTTCTATTATAAATAGTTTTTATATATCAAAAACATCTACCTTCTTCATTATAATTTATTATTTTTATTTTTAGTAAACAATTATTTTCCTAAAAATTATTACATAATAATGATGTAGTAGTTATTCAATTAATGGAAAAAACAAATAAATTATATTGAAATTGTAAAAGAACTATAATTTTAGACAATTAAAATGATCCACATAATTGATATATGAACATTACCTTTTGCCAATGTATTAAATTTTTTTATAGAATTTTAATTTTTTACATGATGTTATTAAAATCAATTTAATGAATAGTCCCAAAATTTTATTTGCTATATTTTACAATAAATCATATTTCATTAAATGATATAATATTAAAAATGAAATATTAGATACATACAATTGATTATGATATGGTTTATAATAGAAACAATTATCCATTTGTGGTTAAATTTTCCATTTATTGTAATTATATTTTACCTAAATGGGTAAAAATCCTTTTTTTCATGGTAACTGTAAATGTGGTTAACGAGGGGTTATAAAAGATTAGGGAAAAATTTAATACATAAATTTTATTATGAGGGGTTATGGATTAATTCTTGTTATATCAAATAAATTAATTAGTATTGAGCCATTTGGGAATGAATATTAATATAACATTTTGACGAATTTGAAGAGTTCCCCTCCCCACTCTTATAAAAGGGCTCCAATTCTTCCTAATTAATCACCATAGAAAACCAATTAAATAAAAATTACCATATTCTATAATATAAACCCTACCATATTTACATAGTTATTATTTTAGGCATAACACTATTATTATTGGTTTTAAGGTGTTACAGAAATGAATTTGTTGGAAGAAGTGGTTTCATATTTAGTCATGTATTTCTATTTTGTTACTTCTTACACCTCCTTAAAATATTAATCAACCATAATAAAATAATATAAGTTGTATATTACTTATTTAATGATTTTATAATATTAATGACATAACATATATGTCTCTCTAGTAATCTGGATTACAGCCTTGCAAATCGATATAATTCTGTTTCTGTGGCCTTCTCTCATTGAAGGATTAAATGATTGAATTATTTTCTAAATAAGAAATTAAATTCATATTTGAAATTATTAAATGAAATTATATCATTTACCTTCTAAACTTTTCATTCACTGAAAAATTATAACCTCATTCATGTGTACGTATGGATAACCACCTCCTTAAAGAAATGTGATTCGTTTTACATCACCCCATTAAATGGATGACATATATAATTATATTTAATAGAGTAATATGATATTTATTAAATTATGATAATTTTATAAATATAAAATAATACATATTTTATTTCAATAAAAATAATTGAAAAGATTAAATGGTACTTGGGTGTATGTATGACCTACCATCTCAATGATTGAAATGTATTCAATTTTTCATAAAAATGCATATAATTTGGTTTTAAATGAACATATATGTAAATAATGCTAATTATTTCATGATTATTACTCTAGATATGATGTAATAATGACCTCTTGGACTAGAGTTGACTTACCAAACCTGTTTTTGGACTTATAAAACAAATATCTTCAAAGTATTTATCACGAATTTAATTATATAAATAACTAAATAGAGCACAGAAGGAGATTAAAATGGGAATAATAATCATGAAAATGAATCTTTCTAAATTAGCTATTTATCCTAAAATTGTAATTCAGTAAAATAAAGAATGTACATGATAATTCTGACTCAATGAAAGGGACTTTCTTTAAGAATATTATCAGTTAAACTTCCAATTAAAATCCTCTCATTCGCTGACATCCTTCTTTTCTAAAAATGTTTTTATATAACACTATGATGGTTTAATTTTATTTTTTCCAATGTTTTACTTCTGAAACCAATTGTTTGAAATTATTTTCTTCATTTTATTATCAAATTACTTTGTCCATTATCCTATAAAAGTATAAAAGGAACGTTTTTTTAATTTGTACACCATGAAAAACTTATCCTGCCACCATGAATAATGAATCTTTTTGAGTTTATATTAAAATATTAAATATTTCCTTCTGGATATAATTATTTACTTTTAAATTACAAAGTTATTTTTACAATAAGTTATTTTAATATAGAATGTCATATTTGAATCATGAATTCTTTTAGAGTGTAATGATTGAAATTGAAATAATGTATGTGTTATGATGTTGTTATGTTTTATTGGAACTGTTATGATGATTGGTAGTTATTTTATAATCTATATACATGTGGTAAAATTTATAACCCATTTTGACTAGTTGCATGATAGTATATGGTTGGGTATAGTTCAGTATATTCATCCAATGCATTGGGAATGGAAATCGGTTATGATTGTTCCATTTGTAAGAGTGATTATAAGAGTGATATAGAAATGACATCCAAAGTATCCCACACATTGTATCTATGATTTATTTTGATTTATATAGGAATATTTTTTTTATCTATGAAAGATAACGATCTATTGTTTCGAGGAATGTATAACTTAATTTTTTAGTGTTAAAAAAATCTATATGAAGAATTTATCAATTGTTTTCCATGATTTCAATGAAACCTCTATGATTTTTATTTTTTCCGTTAATATTTTTATGTGAAATGATTTATGAATTTTTTTCGTAAAATATATTTTATTTAAATGTAATGTTTATTTTTTGACCAAATCCAATTTTGAAAAGGGAAAATTTTTATAAATATTCCTAACCAATAGTTTCATTCATTATTTTAATATCTCTTACTGATATTATTGTGAACATCCCACAACATAAATTGTTTTACACATGGCCTATGGAAATGTATGAGAATGTAAAAAAATCATTTATAATATCGGGATGATTAATAATAAAATTAAATTATTTTTTACATTAAATGTTTTAAATTGAGAAAAAAATTTACATTCAATAGAGGTGTCCTGTTTGTAATTTATGGGTTTTCATTATAAGTGTTATGAAATGAATCTAAAAAATTTTAATCCTGAAAGATATTAAAGAATTTAATAAATATAATTATAGTTTCAATTAACATTAATATGGCATGTTTTAATATAGGTCCATCCACTAAGTGAATTCATTTTAACTATGTCGTCCTTTGGTTGTGGGTTAATGCCCCACAGCCATGTCGGATGTGATAGGTTATTAAACGACATGATGGTTATACATTTTCCAAAACAATATTAACATAAATATAAATTTTAAATATCTTAGATTTAGTATAAATGATAAGACAAAAGTTAATGGCTTTTGAGGCCTTTAATATTTTCCCCCAAAATTGTAAAGTAATTCATCCTCATGTAAATTTTCACTAAAATTAAAAAATATATATATTTCTATAAATAACTCCCAAAATATTCGTAATCATGATAAACTAAAACCACATGAATCCTTATAATTTTTGTCTAAAATATCAAACATATGACCGACCATAAACTCACAAACCCATGATGGCATCCGTAAATATAATGTTTACCATACATGTAGAAAAATATGCATCAAATATTAAAATAATACATAGATGTTTCTTGCTAATTATAACAAAAATGTCCCTGATAAATATATCTCTAAAATATAATACATGAATCCCAATATGTAAATAATTTAATAATCTCATTTAATTCTTAAAGCATTAATTGGGCTTCATAATCTTATTACTTAACACATATTACCTTTCACATGTATTTTGTAGTTTCTTCATCATTAACCCCTCTAACCTAAAATTATATCACCTTAATGATACAATTATTGAGCTTTAATCATATGAATTATAATTTTATAATTCTTATATATTAATCATTTTTAAATTTCACCCATTGACGATGCATTATAGAAACCATTATTCTCATTTATTGCATTACCTAAACATTTGATGTTTCCTCATTAATATGTTCCTCTATTCCATTCTCCTCTACACATAAATAATATTATCATTCCAATTTTTAATTATCTAGATCAATTGTTGTTGAATTATAGAAATATAGGTAACTAAATATACTTTCATTGATGGATTCCACCACCCATGCTCTTAGTAAGCTCTATCATTCTACTATTTTGTGAGCTTGAGAGACGGTTAAGGTGAAGGTATTTAATAAAATTTTGTGATAACTAATTAATTATAATAAAAATTTATTTCACACTAGTAATAATACCACATGTTTTATCATTAATAAATTGGCTCTCACATTCAATGTTAACCTAGTTACTTCATGTTCCTACCATTTACTAAAACTAGAGACCTTTGACTGATCAACAATAATCATAGTGCAAAACCATATAATCATTAAAAATAATTTACTAGATGTTTAAATCATGACATATTTATTTGAATATATGAAACCTTATATTTACCTTCATTTATCCATGTTCATAATCTATTCAAATTCTTATGATGGTTTTTAATGAAAATGTTAATTAACCAAATAATACGACCTGAGAGTGTCATACCAGGTGCACAGTACGGCCCATTATGATATACTAGTAATTTTTGAGTAAATCATGACGTTCCTTTTAAAGTGTTATTATCCCTAGTTGAATTAATTAAAAAAACATATCATTGTTTACTAACCATATTGGTATTTTTTTAGTAAATCGTATAATATTTTCCTTTCCAATACATTAGATGTTACCTAATACATTTTCTTACCCTAATGTTTCTCACTTTTGTTTTTCACACCAATTTCCAGAGGATAACTATAAATATAAATTGCCACCAAATTTAGAAAACCCAATATTTTTATGCATATATATTATATTATTTTTTTCTAAAATTTATTAATCTAAAAAAACACATGTTTGAGGATTTCAATGGTATAGTGCCTTCACAAATGTGGAAAAATATAAAAATGGTTCATAAGAAAACCAAACCATATCCCCCTATATTCAGCATGATTAGAATAGTTCTTATAAAATTCATACATAGTATCACTTTTCATAACCTAGGGAATGAAAAGATGAGAAACAGTGAGCTGAGATGCTCAGTAAGGGTAATAATTGGATGTACATATACAAAACCGAGGAACATATCTAAGATAACATGAAGATAAAATTTGAAAAATATACCATTCATATAAAATATGATAATTCTAATATGCCAAAAATTAAAAAATTAAAAAATTATACAATATTTCATACTACACACAACATTGAGTTGATCTTGTGGTACACACAATACTAAGTTAGCTTTCATTGCATGCAAGATTGGGATTGATCGATCAAAATATAAAATATTATTATTATTTAAAATGATATATATATCACCTCATTTTTTGAATAGAAGATATTAATGTGATTAAAAAAATAAGAAAATATATATTTCAGAAACCCTTATTTATTATTATTTTATTATAAATTAAATATGATTATTTTTTCTGAAAAATAAATGTTTTCTAAATTTTTTTTCTAAAAAGATGGTTTAATGGTGTTTGGAGAAGGAAATTTAAAATTAAAATTTACCAAATTTATAATTTTTAAATGGAAAAATAAATTTCATTTTTTAATTCAAAATACAATAATAATCACAGGGGGAATAATTTTCATATTTTTGAAATGATTCATTTTTTATAAATCGTGAAAAACCAAAACATTTAGGTGAAAACTATCATTTAATTTATATTTTTTATAAGTAAAAATTATATTTTGAATGGGTTTGAAGTAAAATTTGAGCAATATAATGTTAATTAAACAAATTTATCTCATTGTAATCATTTTTATATCGAAATTAGATATTAATAAAATTTAATATTTCTAACACTTTCACTTTAAAAAATGATTTCTTTTCATGTTTACTGGACTAATTAAAAATATAAACTAACATTTCTAAGAGTTTAATGTGTAATAATAGATTTAATATTTATAATAATAATAATTTCTAATTTCTAATAAGAAAAAATAATTTTTTTAAATGTGACTAGTGAAACCACATAAAAATATTTACATGATAAAGGTGAAAATGAGTTTACTTAGTTGAGAAATAATGAATATAAGGTGTATAATGACCTACCAACTTGTAAACACCAATTTTAAGGACATATTTAAACACATAACACCATATGATAATTTTTATGAGTTATTGGGATACTATTCCAAGATCCAGAGATATTTAATGGGTTAAGTACGAAAAAAGACAAAAAAGGAACCTTTCATGCCTTAAATATTTATAAAGCTATGAGATAGGAAAACAACATATTATTGTTTATAAATATCAATTATAAACTTAAATGATTCTTTTATAATTATAAGTTATATAATATTTGTTATATTAAATAATTACATTAAAGGCTTAAGAAATGCTAACACGATTGTCATGACCCGTCCTCGAGGCCCGTGTCGTGACTAACCCAAGCCTGCCTTCCATAGGCCAGGGGCTGGTGACTAGCACCAAAGGTGTAAATCCCGATAACTGGGAAGACATTTTCTTTATAAAAGTAAAAAAAACACCACAGAGTACAAACGGAAGTAATCACTGTGGAAAAATGAATACAAGCAGTGCTGAAAGTAAAGGGGGCATGAAATACAAGCCCAACTGTAAAGTACAAAGTAAAAGACAAAACAACCGGAAGGTGTTAAGCAGCTCCTGGGTCGTCCACCAAGGTTCCTACCTGAAGGGTAGGTACAGATAGCACAGCTCCTGGATTGTTCACCACAGATCCTACCTGAAGGGTAGGTACAGATAGCCTCCAAAGCGCTCTCGCCCGTCGACCTCATCCGAGTATCGTCTCGCCCTGAAGTCCTCCTCTGGAAACTGACTTGTCATGAGGTCCACCTCTGGGTACCGTCCAGCCCTCGAACACTTGGCCTATATCAACGTTTCCCATCGCCTGCAACCAACACAATGAGGTGTGGGCATAGCCCGTGTAGGGGTGAGTATAACGATACTCAGTAGGGACCCCGAGACCCTCAAGGTCTCACTAAATCCAAAAAGGATAACCACAAGGAATATCTCAACAAATATCCTCTACTTAGGTATATGCCCATATATATAGCTAAGTTATCAAGTAACCCATCTCAATCATGGGGGAACACAAAGATTATGAAATCAATGGATAAACACTACCCAGTTATATGACCATACATATACCTAAGTTATCAAGTGACCCATCTCAATCAAGAGGAAACACAAAGATCATAGACTCAGCTCAAACCAGGATTTAATCATGAAGTTGAAACCACGACTGGTTGAGAACTTCTCCTCTGACGAGTACAGTGGGCCTGCCGCTACAGCCAAGCGCGCCCCACTAACCTTGGACTGTTGTAGCACTCCACTTGTCGAGTACTGTGGGCCTCTGCAACAACCAAGCGCTTCCCACCATGGGTCTGCCGCTACAACCAAGCGCTCCTCCGCCGTGGGTCTACCGCTACAACCAAGCGCTCTCCCTCATAGCCTCCAGAGGTACTCCTTCTATTGAGTACCGCGGGTCTGCCGCTACAACCATGTGCTCCTCTGCCATGGGTCTGCCGCTACAACCAAGCGCTCCCCACTCGGCTCTTCGAAACACTCCGAGACGATATATCAACAGTTGTCAAGTCTCAGCCAGCTACTAGGTCTCTGTACTATGCTAGCTCGTCACCGGGAGGGTCCTCTCCATGAGCTACTGGTTGATACTCCAAGTTACAAAAATTCCCATGAATAAGTATCTCAATGATCCGCCTCGTCATAGGGGTCTCAAAGCAACAGACGTCGCGTGACTCGAATGCCCGGTCTGTGAATTACTTGCCTTTTCGTCCTAGGGGACCGGTTGGATTTGTGTGTGAACCAACCCGTAATTAACTCAGTTGTACCCCAAACTCCCATAGGGTATGCTCATAGGGACTGTTTCTCAATGTGGTCACCAACGCCGCTGAAGGTTCGTCAAATGGACGTCTGGTCTGAAAGTTATCATCTTTTCCATTACAGGGGCCTAGTTGAATTTCAGGTACAATCCAACCCAGCCACTATCCAACTGCAACCAAAACTCAAGTGAAGTATTCCAAAAGTTCTGTCTCATCAAGCGAAATCTAACAAAGTCGACGGCACGTCAATCGGACGACCGGAGGTCGAGATATAAGTGTTTCCGCTCTGAGGGCCCGGTTGGACTCGTGATCGAACCAACCCAGCCATATCCAAAGTTCTCCGAACCCCTGAGTGTAATATACCGAAACGACCGTGTTGATCCAAGGATCGCCTCCCAGCTGACGGTGCGTCAATCCGAGGTCCGTAGCCCATGTTATTGGAAAATGACTAAAACCAGTCCGAAAATAGGGGGTTCAGGCCCGGTCCGACCCAGCCTGAGACCCCCTGGGTCGACCCGACCCAGCCTGAGACCCCCTGGGTCGACCCGACCCAGGTCCGGCCTGGCCTGGGCAGCCGGCTATCTTGGCGCTGGCGCGGTGCCCCGTGTGGCCAGCGGGTGTGGGGGTTATGCCCCCCCCCCCCCCCGGTTGAAGAAAAACTGGCGCGGCTTAATGCCACGCCACTCCGCCTCCGGAACGGCTAAGCCGTTCCGGTTTGGCCGCCGCGGCGTGCTCAGCCACGGCGGTCTTGTTCTGCTGGTCGCCGGTTCTGCCGCGCCGGCGTGGCGTGCCGCCGCCGCCTTCCGCGGACCACCAGACGCACTCCGTTGGTCCGTTTCGCCTCCCTTCTTCTCCAATGGTCTTCTCGGGACCCGACCATTACTATGATGGCTCTAAATCGCCTCTGCGGCCTGACTCGTCATCGCCCGACGATCCGTACGTCAAATAACAAAACTCAGCCTCTTCGTGGTTTTCCGGCGTGGCGCGACGGCACCACGGCTTTGTTCGGCCTCCACGGTGCGGCGCGACGGCGCCGCGTTTCATCACCGTGTTTCTTCCTGATTCCGCGCAGTGTCGTTGCACCACACCACCATCGTTCGTGCCACAACAAAAACAACATCGAAGGGGGGAGGTGGGTCGGCCGTGTTCGTGTGGTCCAACCTTCTCCCGTTATTATGATAATAGGCGGCAAAAAAGAAGTCGATGAACGGCAAAGAATTCACGAACAAAAAAAAATTACGCCAACGGTTTTCCCCAAAATCAAGATTTCCCAACCCGCAAACATATCGTTTCGCGGTTCAACTTAATATTTAGTTGATCTGCATTCTTTTTTTAGAATGGAATAAACATGGGTTCATTAACATTAACAAATTAAATCTCTACCTTGAAAAGGCGTCGCCTATCGTCGTGCCGAGGAAAGAGGCATGCGTCGCGATGATCAGTGTTGATTCTGTTGTCATCGGAGGAAGATCCGTCGTCGATGGCGACGTTCCCCGCGGTGGTGTATCCTCCCTTGATGCAGAGGATGAAGAAGAGAAAGCACGTCATCGGTGTTCGCTCGATGAAGAATGCAGTGTCTCACTTCCTTCGATGTGGAGAAAAGATGCAAGATTAGACGGCGTTCTTCGCGTTCTTCAACAAAGGAGATGAAGCGTTCTTCTTCAGAGGAAGATGTTCTTCAAAACTCAAGAGCTCTCTTCCCTTTCTCTAAACAAAACAATTCCAACCCAAAATAAAATAAGGGTCCACCTTACTTTATTCACCCATGTCATGCATTCAAATTTAGAAAATTCAAATCCATTTTACTTAATTAATTAAACCATGAGTTGTTTAATTAATTAAGAGGTAGGTTGGGAAATTAAATAAGGAAGTGGAAGGGTTACTTAATTTAAGGGAGTTAACAAGTTTAAAAGGGGATTTTCAAGGTGTTATAGGGAATGTGAAAATGTGGGGGCTCGTGTGGACCCCACCTCTCATTTATTCTCCCAAGGGTAGTTACCAACTCAACTTCCACACAAAGGATAAAACTACTTAGAAGAAAAATAAAATTGGATTACTAATTTTATTTATTCTTCACTTACACCTCAAAATTTAAACAACTCCTCCCGAGAAAATGCACCTTCAGAAAAGGTCTTCTTAAGCAATTACCAATGCTGTGAGTTCATCGGTGCCCTCAGATTTCAATTCCGAGCACCGGTTTAAAAGTTAGAAAAACCCACTCGTTCGTTCACTGAACGTAACCGATCCTAACTTCGGAAATTAATTCCGGGTACACCGGGCCACAGAATTAGGCGCCGTCAGAAATTGAGTTCTTGTAAAATCCCAAAGAAAATTAAAAATAAATTCACTTGAATTTTATGGGTCTTTACATTACTCTAACCTCAGGGATTTACGTCCTCATAAAGCTTCAACAAAAACTAGGGATACAAAAGCGGTGCTGAGCACGCACCTGAGCCTTCGGCTCCCATGTGCTCACCTGGAGGTTCCCGTACTGCCAGTGTAAGCGCACACAAGGAATCGATCATACTCATTGTATTTTCTCATGTCGATCCTCAACCTCTACTGGAACTCCACAAAATTCACCTCATCGCCAACGTCCATCTCCCCATGGTCGATGATATGCGTCGGTTCAAGCACGTATCTCCCCAGTTGAGATTCGTTGAAGACATCGTGCACCCGGTGCAACTGAGGTGGAACGTTCATGCGGTAAACCACCTCGCTTACCAAGTTGAGGACCTAGAACGGTCTGTTGAACCTTGGATATATCTCACCACCTCAGCTACATCTCCGTAAACCTCGTGGCGGTGAGACCCGTATAAGAACGTGGTCACTATCCTCGAACTCTAGAGGTCTCCCTTTCCTGATTAGAACTAAAACTCAAAACTCCTGCTGCCATATTGGTGAAGTTGGACGACTCAAGAGTGATTGGCTACACCTTTCTATGCATGAGTTTATCCTGTGCTTCCTGGTGTTTCCTTTTCTCCAACCAAGGAATACCCATCCCAACGTTTGCCTAATACTGTCAATTTGAGTATGAACAGTGATTGCCCAATCCATACTCAAACTAACGTCGTAAGGCCTCGATGCTGCCACCAAGAGGTCCCAACCGAGACTCTCACCTCAATGGTCAGATCACACCATCGGCGTAAGTGTGACTATCGAGTCTCCTCCCAAAGTTATCTCCATATGTGATGGTCAAGTCAATGGTTTAACCGAAAACTCTAGGTATGTGACTAGATTCATGGAAGGAAGGGATGACTCGTATCAATGTATGTGGCTACGGGAGCTAGTAGAAGAAAAAGTCTGCACTTCTAATCATCCTTAGTGCCCTTTCGGTCTAACTCCTTGACCGCATGCAGATACGCTTTCCCCCTTCCCTCCATCTCCCTAAGGCTGGAGGGGACAACAAAGGCGGGTGGTTGTAACATGTTGAAATGTACACCAACTCATGCTACTCTCCTAGCTCTGCCTCCACATCTGCTACTCTTCAGATTTATCTGTCCTTAACATTTCATCTTCTTGAAACATTCACACGCCCAAGTCTCTGAGACTGGCGCCAGCTCGTTGTGTTCCAACTTCTATCATTCTCTAGCTGTATTCGTTCAGCAAAAGAACATTCAAACTCGAAGTTCTCTCTAGTACCCTAACACGAGTAGGAAGGCATAGTGGAAAAATTTCTATTTCGAATATCCATAAACACACCACGCTCAGAGGTCCGAGCTCTATAGAACTAATCAAATCGTATTCATCGAGTACCCGGAATGTTCGGTTCGCCTCGATGAATTCTCAGATAACGACACGTCGTCCTGCCGAAGCTGTATAAGCTCTAGAAAACTCTCTACTACCACCTCAAGCCAGTCCTCACCTGCCTGTAAGTCAGGTTCTCCTCGAAACATGAGGGTATCTGATGTTGGAACACGTATAAGGCAGTAAGCCTACAAGTGTCACCTACCGGTACCGCCGGTTGTAACTGCTGACCAACAGGTAGTGATGTATAGCTGACACACTACCCGAAGGCACTATCTCAGACATCAGTCCACATACCGAAGCCTCATCACTATGCAGACCATCCTCATGGTCATTCACTGGAAAACACTAGTAGCCGAGTCCACCATCCACTCCACTGATGTCTCAACTAGGCGGAAAACTCTTGCAATCACCTCCAGCCAGTCCTCTGCTGTCTGGGAATCTGCCTCGCCACATAACCTCGGAGGCCTCTACTGCTGGAACTCGTGCAACGCGCTCTGCCAACGTGCACAGTTCGCTAGTATGGCTGGTGGCATCTGCTGCCCAACAGGTGGTGGTGGTGCTGGTACACCACCCGAGGGTTCCAACATAGTAAAAAGGGCCCCGCACCGGAGCCTCGTCGCTCGGTGGGCCGTCATCGTGTACTCTCTCAGAACTCCAACTGACTGTCTTCATGGAGACATCCTGAACAGATACGACATGGTCAAACGATTTATACCTGGTGAGCTGACCTGGTTTAAGATGACATTAAAACTTTTGGAAACACCCATGCAATCAGTGTTTTCGTGCACAATGTCGGAAATCAGAAGTCAGGGTCCTGGTGTACAGATACGTTAGCCGCCGCACAAACACTGGACTCCCAGAACTGAAAACCACACTCGGTACCCTTAACACTATTTCTTAACAGAAAGAAAATATCAGAGTTATAAGTTCTGTGGTAGAACCGACTCCTCTGATACAAATTATTCACGACATGTCCACGGGGCCAGTGTCGTGACTACCCCAAGCCCACCTTCCAGAGGCCAGGGGGTGGCGAATAGCACCAAAGGCATAAATCCTGATAACTGGGAATGTAACGACCCAAAGTTTCATTAATGGAGAATCCCTCTTGATCTAGTTAAATGTTTCTTTATGAAAAATGTTTTTTTTATAAGATGTCTACTTATTTAAGTTTTACGTTAAGATTTGTGACCGTTACTTTTATAGTCGTTGAACAGTGATCATCTGGGTAGTTTAAATATAAGGCCTTAACGAACCAATTTTCTACTCAGACAAAGGAAGCGATGGCCTCATCCAATAGAATTGCCCCTTACTAAGCCCATTTGTCGGAGCTCGGAAAGGAGGTGGCGTCTTTGGGCATTGCCCTTGACCAAGCCCAAGCTGAGCTTCATCAAGTCAAGCTCGAACGTGATCGTCTACGGGAAAAATGGAAGTTGATAGAGATTACCACTCGAGCAATGTTATCTGAGCAACCCCAAGAGTCTGTCACCATCGCACACCTTACACTTAGGTATTATGCGGCTATTTTAAGGGGTTATGTAACAAATAAGTAGCACCATGTTCATGTACATTATTTTTTGTATATAATAATGAATATAATTTTTAGTCATTTTTGATGCATTGTAATTAGTTTTTAAAGTACAAATGATGTTTTTAGTTATTATTTAATTAAGAATTATATTTTATTAAATTAAAGGATTTTTGAATTAAATAATATTTTAATAAAATATTATTATTAATATTAAATGAATTTTTATTAAATATAAATGATCTTATAATTTTATGAATGCAATTAAAATTTTTATTAAGGTTTGAAAGCCATTTCTGTCAAAACCCGTGAATTTTTTTATAAATGTCAGTTTTTATTTTAAAAGTGAAAATTCACATATTTAGAAAATTATTTAGATAAAATAAATATTATTTTTTGAATCAGGACGTTGAAATTATCCAACGGTGAATTTTTTCATAATTTTCTGAGACAGTCAAATTTTTGGGTAAAAATTAAATACCATTTAAATATATAATGTGTTTTATGACATCATAATGACCCAATGGTGATGTAATAAAATACCATAATCCCTATGTTCGGCCAATATGTGTTTTATCATTAAAATAATGAGGTTTTGGGTTTGTTTGACTCACTTTTCAAAGCATTAATGGAGCCCTCAAGACTTATTCAACACTTTGCCTTTTTAAATTAATTTCCATGGGAGTGTGACTCACCTCCACATAAGCAACCCTAATTTTTTAATAAGTTCGGACCATGGCCTTGTAAAATATTGTTTTCCTCTTTACTTTTCCAGAAACCATGGGATAATACCATGGGATGGTTTGTGGTTTGGATTATTTTAATATAAGGGGTCCCAAACCTAAATAATAAAGAATTCTCTCACCTTTCCTATATAAACCCACCCAAGCTCCAACTTCCTCCTCACCCAAAGCCCTTGAAGTTCGTCCAACCTCTGCCCTACTCTCTCTAGAATCCTCTCAAGGTGCCCCAAGATCCCAAGAAGCCTTTCACAAGCCTCTCTCTAGCCTTTGGAAGCACACTTCCAAGTAAGGGGTTTTCTTCCTTTCTCATTTTTGTCAATTTTCGTTAAGTTGTATTGCCCTTTTTATTTCAATTATGAATGTTGGGGTATGGTTTCGCACCTCCCCCATACTTCCCTCTTATTGTTTGAATGATTGGAGAACCCTTTCTCTCTCATTAAATGCCTCCCATGTACACCCGTTACTGTGCCGAAATTCCGAAAGGAACTTCTCTCTCTTCTTTTACATTCAAGCAATAATTTTGTATCATGAATCTAAATTACATTTCTATTGTTGGGACATGTATATATATGATCTCCTTACTGTCCATTACATGTAAATATGATGAGGAACCCCTTTCTCTCTCATCAACCTTTTTTATGAATTCTTATGTCACGCCGTTACGCTGCTGAAATCGCACCGATTTTCTAAGCCAATGTCTTTGTGTAGTGAATACCTTGCCCATTTCTCCATCAAGGGTATTCACCTTTATGAACATATACATATTGATTGTAAAGTTTCATGTATGAATTCCACATTCCTTTATCGTGGAAGAAATGATTATGTTTTATGAATCCATGTTTTATGATCCATGTGGCACACTTATGCATGAAATGAAATGTTTAAGAAGGGTGCTCCCTTTATAGCGCTCCAATGCATTGGGTAAAGTATAGTATCATGATACGTCATGTGCAATGAGTGTTGACTCATGCTAATTCAAGTGCAATGAGGGTTTACTCGTGCTTCAAGTGTAATGAGGGTTTACTCATGCTCCATGTGCAATGAGCCTTGGCTCATGCTAATTCAATGTTAAGTGTTGTTGCCACATTTCCATGTATTGATTATCATTATTTATCATGCCTTTATGTTCATGTCTCTCTTATGCTCTATTGATATGCCTATTGCCTAACATGTATTGTACTCCTCATGTTATTCATTATGTACTCCCTTACTGGGCTTTATAGCTCACCCTTTTCTTATGCATGTCCTCAGGTTATCCCATGCAATGCTAAGTACGAAGGAATGTAGTGGTCATGTAAAGGAAGTTTTCAATAAGGATGTTGTATTTCAAGTTTAATGTTTTTATATAATGATCCTAAGCCACAAAGACACTAAACCTCTCGATCTTCTTTGTTGTATCAAGTGAAGTTTTATGTAATAAAGCATGTTTAAGTTGTAATAAAAAGCAGGGTTGTCAGAGTTGGTATCAGAGGATAGGTTTAGTTATTTTTGGGATTAGGAAACCCTAGTAAAGCCTTAGATACAAGACTAAGCATAATAAAAACATCCCTAAGTTTTGGTAAATACTAAGTAAGTGTTTTATCAAACAAATACATCCATGTCTGGATACGAGCAGGTAGAGGCGGCTCTGGCACAGATGTATCCTAGGGGTAAAACCCGAAAACACCGCTTTGAGCTAGACTCGAACGGGAAATGGTGCACGACAACGGGCCTTGCTGCACTCTTGGTTACGACACTCCCGGTGGATATGTTTTGATAAATTCACAATCTCAGTATGAACCCTTATTAAGGGAAAAATTCCCCCAAGGATATATGTTAGAAGGAAGATCATGAAAAGCCTAGATTGAATCCTATAGACTCACGAGTTAAAGAGATTAAAGTTTATTTACAAGTCATCAACTTTTGTCTTTGGATTACCCTTTATGTGTTACCCCTAACTTTCCTTTTTTTCCAGCCAATGGCCGGTAATATGAGAACTCGGGCTAACAACTGTTGTGAAGATCAGTGTGATGATTGTACTTATGAGATGCCCAATCCAATGGGAGCGGGAATCGCGAACTTTGTCACGCTTCTCTCTCAGCTAACTCAAGTTTTGAATAGAAACACTGGTCAAGAGGAACGTTCAACCCCCCCTAAGAAAGAACAAGTCGCTATTGAAAGCTTCATGAGACAAACTCCTCCTACTTTTAGTGGATCATCCGATCCCACGATTGCTGAACAATGGATCAACTCCATTGAAAAGATATTCTCCATCCTCCAATGCTCTGAAAAAGAGAAGGTTCTCCTGGCGGCTTATCGTATGGAGGGTGAAGCTGATCAATGGTGGACGTTGATCAAAAATACGAAGCCTGAGGAGGATATCGAGGATTTGGAATGGAAGGTATTCCGGAAGATGTTTTTCGATAAATATTTTCCACGCACCCTCCGTCTTAAGATGGAAAGGGACTTCCTTTCCCTCAAGCAGAAAGATGTGGAATCTGTGGGAGCGTACGAGGCAAACTTCAAAAGGCTTGCACGATACGCTTCCAGCTTTTTCGTTACCCCCGAATGCAAGGTTGACCGCTTCTTTGGTGGGCTTAAGCCTAGCTTGCGGAAAGCATTAGCGATCCGTGACTTCGACAGCTATGAGGAAATTGTCCGATGTGCCCTCAAGGTTGGAATAGAGATCGGAGAATCACAGGGGTATCATGGGGACAAGAAGCGGAAGGTGGACTTCAATGCTGGTGGTCCGATGGATAAATCCAACGACGCTAAGAAATTCCAGCACCCCACTTGCCAAAAGTGTGGAAAAATGCACCCTGGAAATTGCCTTAGGGGGACAAGAAAATGCTTCAAGTGTGGAAGAGAAGGGAACCTAGCTGTTAACTGTCAGCAAGAAGGACCCGCGGCTGCGACGGAGGGGAGGAACGCTCCGTTTTAACCTCAACGCGTTGTTCAATGCTTCAAATGCAAAGAACCGGGTCATTTTGCGAATCAGTTCCCTAATCCAAGGGTTATCGGAGGCAATCAACAACCTCCAAGATAGCAAGGAAGAGCTTTTTCCATCACTTCTGCCGAAGTGAACCCCGACAACGAATTGGTGACAGGTACGCTAGTTATTCATTCAAGAATAGCGAACGTACTTTTTGATTCAGGTTCTACGCATTCTTTTATATCTCAAAAGTTTAGTAGAACAATCCTTGCACCACCACAAATCATGGAAGTAAAGTTGTCGGTGAGTACGGAAAATGGGGCAATCATTGCATCCCATGAGTATAAGTCCTCCCCTGTTATAATCTGTGGATTGAATTTCCCGGCGAACCTCGTCATACTCCCTTTGGTGGAATTTGATGCAATTCTTGGCATGGATTGGCTTTCCGTATATAGAGTCAACATAAATTGTCGAGAGAGGGAAATCACACTCCATATGGAGAATCGACCCCCGATTCTTTACAAGTGTCAGGAGGAAGATGAATCTCCTTTAGCTCCATCATCTCAAGCATGGATATTACTGCCTTATGAGCACGCATATCTGGCTCAGATGATTGAGTCCAAGGAAGAAACCACCCTTGAAGAAATGCCTATTGTGAGGGAATTCGCTGAAGTATTTCCCGAGGAACTTCCTGGTCTTCCTCCAAGAAGAGATGTTGAGTTCTCAATTGAACTTATACCTGGGGCGCTACCAATATCCAAGACTCCATATAGAATGGCTGTGGTTGAGCTTGAAGAACTGAAGAAACAACTACAGGAGAATCTGGATAAAGGGTTTATACGCCCAAGTGCATCACCATGGGGTGCACCAGTCCTCTTCGTCAAGAAGAAGGATGGGTCAATGCGGCTTTGCATCGATTATCGTGAACTTAACAAAATCACGATAAAGAACAAGTATCCTCTCTCAAGAATCGATGACTTGTTTGATCAGCTGCGTGGAGCACAATACTTCTCCAAGGTCAACTTGCGGTCGGGATATTATCAAGTAAGGGTGAAGAAGGAAGATATCCCCAAGACTGCTTTTCATACAAGGTACGGGAACTATGAATTCATAGTAATGCCTTTTGGACTCACCAATGCTCCAGCAATATTCATGGACTTGATGAATAGATTCTTTAGAGATTACCTAGATAAATTTGTGGTAGTCTTTATAGATGATATTCTAATATACTCCAAAACCAAGGAGGACCATGAGGAGCATTTAAGAACTGTACTGGAGACTTTGCGCAAGGAGAAGCTCTATGCCAAGTACAGCAAGTGTGAGTTCTGGTTGAAGGATGTCTCATTCTTGGGCCATATCATCACAAGCAATGGGATATCTGTGGACCCCTCCAAAACAGATGCAATTGAGGGATGGCCGAGGCCAACATCGGTAACTGATATCCGTAGCTTCTTGGGGTTAGCTGGATATTATCGACGATTTGTGAGAAACTTCTCACGATTGTCCAACCCTCTTACCAAGCTAACTCGAAAGGGAGTAAAGTTTTCTTGGAGTGATGAATGCGAAGAAAGCTTCAAAGAGTTGAAAAGGAGGCTTATCACAGCACCTATGCTCACTTTACCCACAAGTGGGGAGCTTTTTGTGGTATTCAGTGATGCTTCGAAGAAGGGCTTAGGATGTGTGCTGATGCAGAATGATAAAGTGATGTCCTATGCCTCAAGACAGTTGAAAATCCATGAGCGAAACTATCCAACGCATGATCTGGAGTTGGCGGCGGTGATCTTTGCCTTGAAAATCTGGCGGCATTATCTCTATGGAGAGAAATGTGAGATATATACTGACCACAAGAGTCTTAAGTATATATTCACACAGAAAGAGCTTAATATGCGCCAGAGAAGATGGATAGAGCTCATAAAGGATTATGACTGTTCAATACATTACCACCCTGGGAAGGCGAACAAGGTGGCGGATGCCCTAAGTAGAAAGGATCCAGAAATTCTATCAATGATGAGAATTGAGAAGGATCCAATCTTCTTAGACTTGATGAAGATGGACGTGGGAATCATAAAGAAGGGAACATCATCAATCCTTTCACAAATGATTGCTCAACCATCTCTTTTGGAAAGGTTAAAGGATGCTCAAAAGGATGATGCGAGAATCCAAGAAAAAGTGGAAGCTATCAAAAAGGGAAAATCCTCAGAGTTTAATGTTAATGAAGAAGGAATTGTGCGGTTTGGGAAAAGACTATGTGTCCCATCAAGTTCGGAGCTGATGAAGGAACTTTTGGATGATGCACATAGTTCAAATTTCTCTATTCACCCAGGGAGCACAAAGATTTATCGAGATCTCCGAGAAAACTTTTGGTGGGATAATATGAAGAAGGAGATCGCCAAATATACATCAATGTGCCTGGTGTGTCAGCAAGTGAAGGCAGAGAGGAAGAAGTCTAAGGGGATGATGCAACCATTGCCCATACCAGAATGGAAATGGGAGAACATCACCATGGACTTCGTCACTGGACTTCCAAGGACATCCAAAAGCAACAATGCAATCTGGGTTATTGTGGATCGTTTTACAAAGACTGCACACTTCATTGCTATTCGAGAGGATTTCTCTTTGGATCAACTGGCACAGATATATATCAGGGAAGTCGTACGGTTGCATGGAGTACCACTATCTATTGTGTCTGACCGAGATCCAAGATTTACCTCTATGTTTTGGAAGAGTCTTCAACATGCTCTGAATACTGAACTGAACTTCAGTACGGCCTATCATCCTCAAACTGAGGGCCAATCCGAGCGGACTATCCAAACACTTGAGGATATGTTGAGAGCGTGCTCAATGGACTTTAAAGGAGGATGGGATCAACATCTTCCTCTAGTTGAGTTCTCTTATAATAATAGTTTCCACTCGAGCATCCAAATGGAACCATATGAAGCCCTGTATGGGAAAAGGTGTAGAACACCGGCATGTTGGGATGAGGTCGGTGAACGTAAGCTGCTTGGACCAGAAATGGTCGAAGAAATGGTGGAGAAGGTGAAAGCCATTCAGCAGCATATCAAGGCAGCCGAAAGTCGACAGAAGAGTTATGCAGATAATCGTCGACGAGACCTTGAGTTTAAAGTCGAAGACATGGTGTTTTTACGCATATCTCCGTGGAAGAAGGTCATGAGGTTTGGAAAGAAAGGGAAGTTAAGTCCAAGGTACATCTGCCCCTTCGAGATTCTTGATCATGTTGGGGCTGTGGCCTATCGACTAGCACTTCCACCTACTATGGCCAAGGTGCATGATGTCTTCCATGTATCCCTCTTAATGAAGTACATACCAGACCCTTCACATGTACTCTCTTCTGAGGTGGTACAATTAGAAGACAATCTTTCTTATGAGGAGCAACCAGTGAAGATCTTGGATCGTAGAGAAAAAGTTCTACGAAATAAGACAATGCCCCTCATCAGGGTGTTGTGGAGAAACCACAAGTTTGAATAAGCAACTTCGGAGTCGGAGGATATGATGAAGATAAGTTACCCACATTTGTTTTAGTGTGGGAAAAGGAAAATTTCGAGGGCGAAATTTCTTAAGGGGGGAATGTTGTAACGACCCAAAGTTTCATTAATGGAAAATACCTCTTGATCTAGTTAAATGTTTCTTTATGAAAAATGTTTTTTTATAAGATGTCAACTTCTTTAAGTTTTACGTTATGATTTGTGACCGTTACTTTTATAGCCGTTGAACAGTGATCATCTGGGTAGTTTAAATATAAGGCTTTAACGAACCAATTTTCTACTCAGAAAAAGGAAGCGATGGCCTCATCCAGTAGAATTTCCCCTTACGAAGACCATTTGTCAGAGCTCGGAAAGGAGGTGGCGTCTTTGGGCTTTGCCCTTGACCAAGCCCAAGCAGAGCTTCATCAAGTCAAGCTCGAACGTGATCGTCTACGGGAAAAATGGAAGTTGGTAGAGATTACCACTCGAGCAATGTTATCGAGCAACCCCAAGAGTCTGTCACCATCGCACACCTTACCCTTAGGTCTTATGCGGCTATTTTAAGGGGTTATGTAACAAATAAGTAGCACCATGTTCATGTACATTATTTTTTGTATATAATAATGAATATAATTTCTAGTCATTTTTGATGCATTGTAATTAGTTTTTAAAGTACAAATGATGTTTTTAGTTATTATTTAATTAAGAATTATATTTTATTAAATTAAAGGATTTTTGAATTAAATAATATTTTAATAAAATATTATTATTAATATTAAATTAATTTTTATTAAATATAAATGATCTTATAATTTTATGAATGCAATTAAAATTTTTATTAAGGTTTGAAAGCCATTTCTGTCAAAACCCGTGAATTTTTTATAAATGTCGGTTTTTATTTTAAAAGTGAAAATTCACATATTTAGAAAATTATTTAAATAAAATAAATATTATTTTTGGAATCAGGACGTCGAAATTATCCAACGGTGAATTTTTTCATAATTTTCTGAGACAGTCAAATTTTTGGGTAAAAATTAAATACCATTTAAATATATAATGTGTTTTATGACATCATAATGACCCAATGGTGATGTAATAAAATACCATAATCCCTATGTTCGGCCAATATGTGTTTTATCATTAAAATAATGAGGTTTTGGGTTATTTTGACTCACTTTTCAAAGCATTAATGGAGCCCTCAAGACTTATTCAACACTTTGCCTTTTTAAATTAATTTCCATGGGAGTGTGACTCACCTCCACATAAGCAACCCTAATTTTTTAATACGTTCGGACCTTGGCCTTGTAAAATATTATTTTCCTCTTTCCTTTTCCAGAAACCATGGGCTAATACCATGGGATGGTTTGTGGTTTGGATTATTTTAATATAAGGGGTCCCAAACCTAAATAATAAAGAATTCTCTCACCTTTCCTATATAAACCCACCCAAGCTCCCACTTCCTCCTCACCCAAAGCCCTTGAAGTTCGTCCAACCTCTGCCCTACTCTCTCTAGAATCCTCTCAAGGTGCCCCAAGCTCCCAAGAAGCCTCTCACAAGCATCTCTCTAGCCTTTGGAAGCACACTTCCAAGTAAGGGGTTTTCTTCCTTTCTCATTTTTGTCAATTTTCGTTAAGTTTTATTGCCCTTTTTATTTCAATTATGAATGTTGGGGTATGGTTTCTCACCTCCCCCATACTTCCATCTTATTGTTTGAATGATGGGAGAACCCTTTCTCTCTCATTAAATGCCTCCCATGCACACCCGTTACTATGCCGAAATTCCGAAAGGAACTTCTCTCTCTTCTTTTACATTCAAGAAATAATTTTGTATCATGAATCTAAATTACATTTCTATTGTTGGGACATGTATATATATGATCTCCTTACTTTCCATTACATGTAAATATGATGAGGAACCCCTTTCTCTCTCATCAACCTTTTTTATGAATTCTTATGTCACGCCGTTACGCTGCCGAAATCGCACCGATTTTCTAAGCCAATGTCTTTGTGTAGTGAATACCATGCCCATTTCTCCATCAAGGGTATTCACCTTTATGCACATATACATATTGATTGTAAAGTTTCATGTATGAATTCCACATTCCTTTATCGTGGAAGAAATGATTATGTTTTATGAATCCATGTTTTATGATCCATGTGGCACACTTATGCATGAAATGAAATGTTTAAGAAGGGTGCGCCCTTTATAGCGCTCCAATGCATTGGGTAAAGTATAGTATCATGATACGTCATGTGAAATGAGTGTTGACTCATGCTAATTCAAGTGCAATGAGGGTTTACTCGTGCTTCAAGTGTAATGAGGGTTTACTCATGCTCCATGTGCAATGAGCCTTGGCTCATGCTAATTCAATGTTAAGTGTTGTTGCCACATTTCCATGTTATGATTATCATGCTTTATCATGCCTTTATGTTCATGTCTCTCTTATTCTCTATTGATATGCCTATTGCCTAACTTGTATAGTACTCCTCATGTTATTCATTATGTACTCCCTTACTGGGCATTATAGCTCACCCTTTTCTTATGCATGTCCTCAGGTTATCTCATGCAATGCTAAGTACGAAGGAATGTAGTGGTCATGTAAAGGAAGTTTTCAATAAGGATGTTGTATTTCACGTTTAATGTTTTTATGTAATGATCCTAAGCCCCAAAGACACTAAACCTCTCGATCTTATTTGTTGTATCAAGTGAAGTTTTATGTAATAAAGCATGTTTAAGTTGTAATAAAAAGCAGGGTTGTCATAGGGAAGCCATTTTCTATATAAAATTAAACAAAACACCACAGAGTACAAGCGGAAGTAATCACTAAGTAAAACTGAATACAAGCAGTGCTGAAAGTAATGGGACTGGAAATACAAGCCCAAATGTAAAGTACAAAGTAAAAGACAAAATAGACGGAAGGTGTCAAGCCGCTCCCGGGTCGTCCACCAAGGTTCCTACATGAAGGGTAGGTACAGATAGCATAGCTCCTAGATCGTCAACCTCTGATCCTACCTGAAGGGTAGGTACAGATAGCCTCCAAAACTCTCTCGCCTGTCGACCTCCTCCAAGTATCGTCTCACTGTGAATTCCACCTCTGGATACTAACTCGTCGTGAGGTCCACCTCCGGGTACCATCCACCCCTCAAACACTCGGCCTCTGTCAACGCTGCTAGTCTTCTGCAACCAACACAACGAGGTACGGGCATAGCCCGTGCAGGGGTGAGTATAACGATACTCAGTAGGGACCCCGAGACCCTCAAGGTCTCACTAAATCCAACAAGTATATCCACAAGGAAGATCTCAACAGATATCCTGTACTTAGGTATATGCCCATACATATACCTAAGTTATCAAGTAACCTATCTCAATCACGAGGAAACACAAAGATTATGAAATCAATGGATAACCACTACCCAGGTATATTCCCATACATATACCTAAGTTATCAAGTGACCCATCTCAATCATGAGGAAACACAAAGATCATAGACTCAGCTCAAACTAGGATTTAATCATGAAGTCAAAACCACGGCTACGGGAGAACTTCTCCTCTGACGAGTACAGTGGGCCTGCTACTACAACCAAGTATGCCCCACTAACCTTGGACTGTTTTAGTACTCCACCTGTCGAGTATTGTGGGCCTACTGCTACAACCAAGCGCTTCCCACCATGGGTCTACCACTACAACCAAGCACTCCTCTGCTGTGGGTATGCCGCTACAACCATGCACTCCCCCTCATAGCCTCCATAGGTACTCCTTCTGTTGAGTACCACGTGTCTGCCGCTACAACCAAGCGCTACTCCGCCTTGGGTCTACTGCTACAACCAAGCGCTCCCCACTGGGATATCCGAAACACACCGAGACGATAGATCAACAGTCGTCAAGTCTCATCCATCTACTAGGTCTCTGCACTTTGCTAGCTCGTCACCGGGAGGGTCCACTCCACGAGCTACTGTTCAATACTCCATGTAACAAAAAGTCCCACGAATAAGTATTTCAAAGATCCTCCTCGTCATAGGGGTCTCAAAGCAACAGATTGTACACCAGTTGGACGCCCGGTCTGTGAATTATTAGCCTTTTCGTCCGAGGGGCCCGGTTGGTTTTGTGTGCGAACCAACCCGGCCATAACTCGGATATACACCAAACTCTCATAGGGTATTCCCATATGGACCATTTCTTAACTTGGTCACCAACGCCGCTGACGGTTCATCAAACGGACGTCTGGTCTGAAAGTTATCAGCTTTTCCGTTACAGGGGCCCGGTTGGATTTCGGGTACAATCCAACCCGTCCATTATCCAACTGCAACCAAAACTCAGGTGAAGTATGCCAAACGTTCCATCTCATCAAGAGGAATCCAACAAAGTTGACGGCACATCAATCGGACGTCCGGAGCTCGAGATATAAGCGTTTCCACTCAGAGGGCCCAGTTGGTCTCGTGATCGAACCAACCCGGCCATACACAAAGTTCTCTGAAACCCAGAGTGTAATATACCAAAACGACCACCTTGATCCAAGGATCGCATCGCAACTGACGATGTGTCAATCCGAGTTCATTAGCCCATGTTATTGGCAAATGACTGAAACCAGTCCGAAAATAGGGGGTTCGGGCCCGGTCCGACCCGGCCAGAGACCCCCTGGGTCGGCCCGAACCGGGTCGACCCGACCTGGGTCCGGGACCGGCGCGGCCCAGCCAGCACGACCCGGCCTAGCCTGGGTAGCCGGCTGGCCTGGCACTGTCCCGACGCCCGCGTGGCCAGCGGGTGCCGGGGTTACGCCCCCCCCCCCCCCCGGTTGAAGACAAACCGGCACGACTTAATGTCGTGCCGCTCCGCCTCCGGAACGGCTAACCTGTTCCAGTTTGGTCGTTGAGGCGGCTCAGCCGTGGCGGTCCTGTTCTGCCGGTCGCCGGCACCGCCGCACCGGCGTGGCGCACTGCCGCCGCCTTCTGCGGACCACCGGACGCGCTCCTGTGGTCCGTTTCGCCTCCCGTCTTCTCCAATGGTCCTCCCGGGACCCGACCATTACTGTGATGGCTTTAAATCGCCTCTTCGGCCTGATTCATCATCGCCCAACAATCCGTACATCAAATAACAAAACGCGGCCTCTTCATGGTTTTTCGGCGCAGCGTGACGGCACCGCGGCTTTGTTCGGCCTCCATGGTGCGGCGCGACGGCGCCACATTTCATCGTCGTGTTTTTCCTAATTCTGCACGGTGTCGTTGCACCGCACCGCCTTCGTTCGTGCCGCAACAAAAACAACATCGAAGGGGGGAGGTGGGTCAGTCGTGTTTGTGCGGTGTGAACTTCTCCCGTTATTACGATAACAGGCGGCCAAAAAGAAGTCGATGAACGACAAAGAATTCACGAACAAAAATAAATTACCCCAACGATTTTCCCCGAAATCAAGAATTCCCAACCCGTAAACATATCCTTTCGCGGTTCAACATAATATTTAGTTGATCCACATTCTTTTTTTTAGAAGGGAATAATCATGGGTTCATTAACATTCACAAATTAAATCCCTACCTTGAAAAGACGTCGCATGTCGTCGTGCCGCGTAAAGAGGCAAGCGTCGCGGTGATCAGTGTCGATTCTGTTGTCATCGGAGGAAGAGCCGTCGTCGATGGCTACGTTCCCCGTGGTGGTGTCTCCTCCCTTGACGCGGAGGAAGAAGAAGAGAAAACATGTCGTTGGTGTTCGTCTGATGAAGAATGTGGTGTCTCACTTCCTTCGACGTGGAGAGAAGATGCAAGATGAGACGACGTTCTTCGTGTTCTTCAACAAAGGAGATGAAGTGTTCTTCTTCGGAGGAAGAAGTTCTTCAAAACTCAAGAGCTCTCTTCCATTTCTCTTAACACAACAATTCCAACCCAAAATAAAATAAGGGTCCACCTTATTTTATTTACCCATTCCATGCATTCAAATTTACAAAATTCAAATTCATTTCACTTAATTAATTAAACAATGAGTTGTTTAATTAATTAAGAGGTAGGTTGGAAAATTAAATAAGGAAGTGGAAGGGTTACTTAATTTAAGGGAGTTAACATGTTTAAAATGGGAGTTTCAAGGGGTTATGCGGAATGTAAAAAGGTGGGGGCTCGTGTGGGCCCAACCTCTCATTTATTCTCCCAAGGGTATTTACCAACTCAACTTACACACAAAGGATAAAACTACTTAAGAGAAAAATAAAATTGGATTTCAAATTTTATTTATTCTCCACTTACACCTCAAAATTTAAACATCTCCTCCCGAGCAAATGCACCTTCGGAAAAGGTCTTCTTAATCAATTACTGGCACTGCGAGTTCATCTGTTCCCTCGGATTTCAATTCTGAGCACTGGTTTAAGAGTTACAAAAACCCGCTCGTTCGTTCACTGAACGTACCCGAGCCTAACTTCGGAAATTAATTCCGAGCACACCGGGCCTCAGAATTAGGTGTCGTCCGAAACTGTGTTCTTATAAATCCCAAATAAAATTATGAAAAAAAAATTCCCTTGAATTTTACGGGTCTTTACAACGATAATATTTTAGTTAATAATTAACTAAAATAATTGATAATAAATTATTAAAAGTGAAGTAAATTTAATTAATTATTGTATTACATTATGTTTTTAGAAAAATATATCATGTTTCAATGTTATTATCTTAATAAATTTAAATGAAATGACTTTAATGTTTTTTAAAATTTAAATTAAATATATACTATCAAAATTAACATTATATTTATTTTATAATAAATGTTAATTTACTAAAAAAATTAATTAAAATAATACAATAACCATCATATTGATTTAAAAATATAATAAATAAATAATTTGGTCCAATCATGGACCTCTTTTTCATTTGTAATGAAGACATAAACCTGTAAATATAAAAAACATTGTTAACATAGTTGGGGTTAAAGAATTCTTTTTTCGCATTACATACGATTTTGTTAAAATTAGTTTTCTAAACACATTGAATTGTAATTTTATAAATTAGATATATTATTCCAAATAAATGGGACAAGATTATATAATATTTCTCGCTTTAATTTATTCTTAATTAATTAATTATGTTAGATAGAAAATGACTTACTTTAATAAAAACCAAAATGGTAAAAGTAGGGAATCATAGATGTTAAAGAAAAAAATTAAAAAAATTAAGTTATTTATATATGGTAGAGGTGTATATCAATCGATTAAAACCTACCATAAAATAGTATTCAATTTTTGAGCCACATTAGGTATGGGAGACCTCCCAATAGTGAATACTTTTTAATATTTACAGTAATGCCAATCTTTCTCATCAATAAAAGGGCACTCACTCTCTACCCTTTATCAAACATGTCATGCAATTTTTATTAACCAAAATTATCCCACATATCATCCCAACTTACACCCCCACATCCTATAATACTTATTCTGTGATGAAATAAATCCCTTAATCATTTTTGTGTGATAATAATGAGTATATCCAAAGAAGAGGTAATGTTCTTTTTAATGTGTTGTTATTATATTTATTTCCCGACCTACTCCAATTAAAATTTTAAATTTACTATATATAAAAATATGTATGATTCATAAAGTTAAATTATAATATTTTTTGTTTATGACCTAAAAGATTAAAAAAAATTCATCAAATGGGTATCAAAATCCACATTTGTGTGTACGAAAAATTACTACCTCATGAACCGATATCATTCATTATTTCAATAACACTATTAATAGTAGGGATTAATGATGGATAATAAAATATAAATTATTTCTATGATGTTATTTTTTTATATTGAAAAAATATTTATGATTTACCTATTTTAGAAAATGATATCATTGCTCATGTGTAAGGGGGACTACCACCTCACAAAGCGATGTGATTTTTTCACCCTTTACATATAATGTATTAGCGGTGGGTTTAATGAATTTATCAGATATATATGAAATAAAAATTATAATATAGTTATAATATATATATATATATATATATAATTTTCATTCATTTATCTCAATATGGAAATAAAATTGGAACCACCGTTCATGTGTACATATGTCATACCGTCTCATTGAACGGTGCATTTTATTTCCTATCACCAAATTTTATGGATTAATCAAAATAAATATATAATAAATATATATGATAATTAAATAAATATTTACATTATTTAGGTGATTAAATAATGATTCAATTATTATTAAATCGTAAAAAGTAAAAATAGTTTCAAAAAACATTGAAATTAACACAAAAAATAATTAATATAATGAAGGATTATTAATAAATTGGTTATAAGATGTTATACAAGGATAATATATGATTATATAAATATTAATGTTAATATGGTATAAGTTAATAACTATATTAAATGTACTATAATGTATTTTAATGATTTTTCATCCAAAAGGAAGTGTAATAAAGAATAATTGGTCTCAAATTAATTTCCATTGAGAAATGTTTTTGTGTCTTCAAAAATTCGCAATTATTTTTTTGTATATACTTACCATTGATATGTAATATCTTGATTCCTTTATACATAATGGTTTTATTTTTTCAATTTTAATTATCATACTTTAGTGCGTTTGAATTGAAAATTACCTTGTGGTAAATGTTATAGTATAAGACATATATTTTTCTATTCACATTCTCTTGAAGCAATAAAATTATTTGAATAAATTTTCATTAAAAATTTAGTTCATTTATAAGATCCATATTATTTTTATTATAGATATGTTTATTTCTTAAAAAATTTACCTTTTTTAGATATGGTTTTTACATGGGAATATATATTATGTATTGTGGAAATATTGATAAATTTTTATCCTTAAATGAATATGGATAAATTATAAGGAATGTCATTTAGGATTTAAATTGATCATTAAATATATAAGCCATGTTTTAGACATGAATTACATAGTTTAGTGACGACTTAATAAATTTCACATGATGCATTGATGGTGTCATGAGATGAATCATCTGGCCAAACAAGATGTGTTTCTACCCCCACCCATAAACAATCATGAGAATATATCATGAAATCTATAATATTGAGGATAGATCATGATTTTTAAGAAATCAAACATTTTAAATTACATAATTTTTATTATTCCCATTCATTATTCAATAAGTTAGAATGAATAAGATAATTATTAAATCTCATTTGATTATTTATATGCAATTATTAGGCCATCTTTTTCTTTTTCTATATTATTCTCACTTTATTGATAATTTTTAATGTGTTTTAGTCATTTAACATTCCTTGATGGTTATTATATATTTATTTATGATAGATTACACTCTACATAACACTTACTTTTAATTTTTTCTGACCTATATTTTGTTCATTTCCCTATGATATAATGAAGATTTCCTAGAATGAGTTTTCAAAAATTATGAGAATTTTATTTTTTTACATATAATGTTTCATTTTTTATTCCTAATGTAAAATGGGAAGCATATATGATTATATTTTTGAAAACATCAAAAAAATTGGCCTTTTGGGATTTTTCCCCCTGTATCTATGCCGATTTAATAAAGTAAGGCACTGTCTTATGCTATGGATGTTGGGTTCATTACAATTGATATTAAGGAAATATTTCTAGAATATAGGGATATTTGATTTAGGAAAAAAATAATAGATAAAAAAACTAACATGTAAATTGAGGATAAGTATATAAAAGAATCCAAAGAAATGATATTTTTGATTATTGGATTACATATGAATATAAATTTCAAATTTCGTCATATATTTTACTATTTTTGGGATTATAAAGTATGTATCATAATGATATGATAAAATCCAATATATATTTTCATTTAAAAATGTTTCTAGAAAAAACAATTGAACCTCACCAGTGAATGATATCCTAAGGAAAATAATGATTTTTATTTTATGGTATTAATATAATCCGTGTAAGGGAACTAGTTTCCCTATCTTTTTCGTCATATCAGGACATGGATTCATATTATAACAGGAAAAAAAGATTAATCTACAAATTATGGCTTTATATGAATTCACAATAAGAAAATGAAACTAGGGAAAAAGGATAATGTGCCAATGGCAAGGAATTATATTCCCACATGTGATTATTGTGGAAATAAACACACTCATACTAATTAAAAGGATGTTTAGATTATTACATATGTAGAGAGAAAGGACTCAGTGATTTATATTTTCAGGGGAAATAAAAAAAATTAATGCATAATTATTCAAATTAAATGATATAGGACACTATAGAAATAAATCGACCATGGTTCAAGTGAATATATCTAAGACGCTGATAAGAGATCATGGTCAATATTATTCCATTAATACAACTGCAGTGGAGGGATTAATATGATCATGTTTTTAACAAATAATTATGTCATTTTAAAATTTTATTAATGATATCCTCATTTTTAAAATTATTTAATGTTTAAAGATTTTACATAAAAATATTTTCATTAAAGATTTAAGAACGTAAGTAAAATTGTATCGATGGGTAATGAAAATGATTTATTGGAATACTAAACATAAATTAAAACACAATACTAATCAAATGCTAAAGCATAATATCATATAGATGTTGAGTTAATGATGTTGTGATAAATATATGATTGACATAGATAATGTAAATTTTATATCACTGACTACCTTATAAGTGATTATGAATTTATTATAATGTAGATATTATATCATTAATAGAGTCAATAAAATTTTATGATTTGAGGAATATATCCAATAACCTATTTTTTAAATAATTTATAAATAAATATTCATTATTTTAATGTTTTATAAATTTAAATAAATTTATTACCGGGTTTTAATAGATACATGATAAAGGTATTCCCATTTTTGTAATATGATAATTAAGTGAAAGTTTATTTTTTTTCTAGGAAATACTATTTTAATTTTGTGACATTACTTCTAAATTAGGCTAGATATATTTGGGATAAGAATTATGGTTAACTAATTAGATAATGGATTATGATGAACATCATGTCTAATTGGATAAAATATTTTAATTTTTTTTTTGTTTTAATATAGACAAGAAGAATATATCGTTACTCTTTTATGGATCATACGATCTATTATAGGGTAATTTGTGTGAATTAGGCAAAAAACTCATTTTGGTATATTATTTTCATAGAGTAAGGGATTAATTGGAAATTTTTGAATGAGAAAAAAAATACGAAAATTTTCTTGTTAAATTGAAATTTATTGAGTATATATATTTCTTTTTATTCATAGAGAGAAATGGAACTTATCAACTCTAGGAAAATTGGTCTAGAAACCATGTTTTTCCCAGTTATTCTAAATTTTTTATGATCTGAGTGATATTTTTTACACTTCTAGTTTATGTGTATGTGGTCACTCACTTTCCCCTAAAAATTTTCTCTATATCTCTTCCTTGGTATTTGAGTGATAGTTTTCTATTTCTTGTTAGTTTTTCTATTTTTTGACTTATGATCTCTAATTGGGAAACCTAGTTGTGTGATTATTCAAGATGAATATTGTACTTAAATGTCACTACTATTATGTGTTTGTTTTAATTACTTTGTTTTCAATGAGTGTTTTTCAACAATGGAATTTCCAAATGTCAAACCCTTTATTACTGAGATAATGTTTACATTTTAAGGATATAATTTATTTATTCTACAGATGATCAAACACCCAAAAAATAGAAAATAATATTATTTTATTCAACATTTAATATACTTTTAATCATTTATTTCACCTTTCTATATATGAAAAACTGACTTATCTTATGTTGGAGAAAATTCCAAGATTTATTGAACACAAAATTTACTATTAATATGTTTTTTCTAAATATTAGTTATCACAAACCCATTGGAATTGATAGATTGAATATGATTATATATATATTAATAAAATATATATTTTACATTTATTTTTGGTCATATATTTATTATAAATAAAATAGTAATCATTTTAAAGAAAAAGAAATGATTTCTTAATTTTTTTCTGAAAAACATACTTTAATCATGCTTAGTGCACATATTTTAAAATTAATTTATAATACTTTTATAAAATTTATATAAAAAATAAAACATAATTTTTGATACTTGAATACCAATATTTCCATAGGGAGAATATTTTTTATTTTTATAAGAATATTCATATTTAATGAATAGTTAAACATACTAACTTTTAATTCAAAACTACCATTTCATTTAAATGATTTACAAGGATAAATTATATATTTAATTGGTTTTAAAGTGAAATTAGTAAAATAATATTTCAATTAATAAAAAAATTTCAATTGTAATTGTTTTCAGATTTAATTTAGATATAGAAACATTATAAACATTTAAAAATTTTCCATTTAAAAACACAATTTCTCATCATGTATACATGATTAATTTTAAATTTGATTCCACCATTATATGACTTTAATTTCAAAAAATGGAATCAATAATTGAATAATAATAATGTTTTATTTTTTCTAAGGTTAACATAATTTTTTAACAATGTGATTAGTGAAAAAAGTTAAAATTAATTTCAACGATTATGGTAAATAAGAGATTTCTTAGTAGTTCAACATAGAAAATAATGTTTAAAACAACCTACCAAACGTGTACAACACCCATTGGATGGAAATATTTCTACTATTGAAAATTTTTTATTTATTTTTATGACTTTTAGATAACTATTCAATAAAAGTGACCTGTATAATAAGTTATGTAATGAAAAAGTAAAAAGGAAACCTCCTTGGCTATAATATTTTTTAATATTTGATATTGCGAAAAAAAATATTTTAAATTATAAATAGTATTTTTAAATTAATATGTGTTTTTATTATCGTAATATTTTAATTTAATTTTTTAGAGATTAAATAATTACTTTAAATTCTTATGAAATGCAAACATATGAATTATCTAGTTACTAATTAACTAAAATAAATGAATCTAAAAATATTTCATGTGAATTAAATTGAATAAATTATTTTCTTAAATTAAACTTTCAGGTGAATATATCATGTTTCATTGGTATGAACTAAATAGATTCGAAATCCATTATTTTATTGATAATTTAATCTTCAAAATAATTAAATAATATCCAAATTAAAAATAATACTATTGTATAATAAAGGATATATCATTTAATGATTTAAAATTATAAAAATACCATATTCCTAAATGTGATTTGAAATTGTTAATAAATTTAAAATAAGTTTCATTCATGGACTAATTTTTTTTTATATAGAAAATATTAACCCCGATTTTAAAAAACCTTGTTTTCATGGTTGTGGTTATAGAATGGTCTTTTCTCATTACTCGTGATTTTGTAAATTTTATTTCCCCCATACATGGGATTTCCAATTAATATATTCTATATACTATTTATAAATAGTCGGACTAAATCATATAATAGGTATCACTTTAATATATATATATATATAATTCGAAAAATAAACCTAGATAGAAACTTTGTTTCCTTAAAAAAACAAAAATGATAAAAGTAGGGTAACAAAGATGTTAATAAAAAAAATTAAGAAAATTTAATTAGTTTTGTTTTTTAGAAGATTATATTGTCCAAATAATCCCTTAAATACATTGTTATTCAATTTTTGACCCACATGAGGTAATTTAGACCACTAAATATTGACTAATTTTGATTATTTGCAAGAATTACACTCCAAAACAACTATAAAAGGGAACTCACTCTCCCCCAGTAATCAATCCTATCAATACAATTAACTCAAAAAACCCAAACAAGTCAATTTCAAAATTTACACCCTTATCATATAATCATTTTTTATGAATAAATAAAAACTTTTAAGGTTTGAGTGAAAACCTAAAAAAATACCTAATGAAGAGGTAATATTCTTCAAGAAGTGTTTTTATTTTCTTTCATTCTCTACTTGCTTAATTTTCTATTATATACTGTGATTCGATAAAAAAAATTATTATCATCCCTCTACTATGATGCTTATATGTTTCCTGATCGAACTAAAACATCACGCACATCGATTTAATAGGTTATATAATCCTTTTTCATGTGTACGGTTGACTACCATCCTGCAAACTTATGTCGTTCATTTTTCTATTGTCTCATTTCAAGGATGGAAAAAATGATGTATTTATTGTTTATACATAATATATATGACATTTATTGATCAATTATTATTATTTAATAAGTATATCAATCATAACGTCATGATTTCCTTCTTGTGAGAATACAATATCGTCGCTCGTGTGTGTGGAGGACTATCGCCTTACTAAGCGACAAGATTTGGTCATGCATAAATAGAATGTTATAATAATGGTTTTAAATTTATGTGATATATATGAAATAAAAATGATACCATAATGTTAATATATTCATATATAATTTTATTTTCATTCATTCTATTTGAAAATAAAATTTATGCAACGTTCATGTTTACGTATGTCATACCTTCTATATGAATAGTGTATTTCATTACCTATCAAAAAATTGAATGGATTACAATAAGTTGATACATACTAAATATATATAATAATTATTCTATGATTTAAATGTTTTAGATGATGTAATCATGATCTATATAAGAGGTAAAAATTAATAAGTCATAACATACTCGATAAACATAGCAACTAACACCTGAAACAATGACAATAGTGAAAGACTGTCAATGAAAGGGTGATAAGATGTTATAAATGGATAATATATGATAATATATGATATTATAAATATTAATATAGTTTTTTATAAGTTATTAGCATTATTAAAATGATTATACATGCGGAGAAATAGTTTTCATCCAAAAAGAAGTAAAAGGTAATAAATATCATCTCAATTTAAATTCAATTGATACATATACGATTTTTAACACAAAATCACGCTTATGTGGTGTATATACAAACCCTTTTACATTTAATATCTCGATTCATTCAGAAATTATGGTATTTTATGTTTCACTTTGAATTATCTCATCCTACTACATTTGAATTCGTAATTATCAAGTGGTAAAATTTATTATACAATCGCAATTTATTTTGGGATAATTTAAATTCTCTTAAAAAATAATTTCATCGTAATAATTTATTACAAAAAGTCATAATTATTTTTTAAAAAACATATTATTTTAATATGTATATGATTATTTACTCAAAATATATAAGATTTTTAGATGAAATTTTCACATTTAATGTTATATGACTTATTAGGAAAATATTGATAAATATGTATCATTTTCTCAAAATAGATTTTTGATTAGTAACATTTCTTATGATTTAAATTGATTGTTAAGTATATGAGGAATGTTTTACACATGATGTACAAATATTGTTGACGAGTTAATGCATTCCCCTTGATGCATCAGTGGTCACATGATATGAATTAGATTATAAAAGCAGATTGGTTTCTATCCATAAATGCAAACATACATAAGGGTATATTTTGATATTAACTATCATTAGTCTTGATCATGATAGTTCATAGATCTAAAATTATGTATCCCATCATTATTTTTATCTATTTGATTATTAGGTTAGTTAGAATATTCCTGAAAACGTTTCAATATCATGTGATTATTTATATGTAATTATTTGATCATATTTTTTTTCTTCAATATTATTCTCTAGATATTACGTATTTGGAATGTGTTTCAATCACATATCATGCCACAAGTACTATTATTTAACGGTTTATTATATATATTTCTAATATTTATAAATAATGATCATTTGAGATCATCCTTATTTTTTTTCATTCCCCAGGAAATGAATATGAAGTCAAGGAATGATTTTCAAGGAAGGATGAACATTTTTTCATGTTATATATTATAAATCAAATTTTATTCCCTATGTAAAAAAGGTTATATTGTATGTATATGGTTTCTAAAATTGAAAAACTGTTCTTTACTTCCATACATGATATTTTGTATCTATGCTAATGTAATAAATTAAGCCACTTGCTCTGGGCTACTTGTGTCAGGATCATTACAATAATATTTAGTCATGGAATAAGTATTGCAATATCATAAGACATGAATAATAAATTATTTAATGTTCATGAAAAATGATATAATATCATTAGTATAACACATTTATTTGTCGAATATATATAATATTATAAAATAATTTTCTTATTTTCAAGCCTCATACCTATGAAGTCATAGTGGATTGGGTTCACTCCCAAAACCATCATAGTTTTGAAGGATTACTATAAAGACTATAATAGTTGAAAAATTCCCTTACTGAAAAGGGTTCACACACCATTCCATTCATCTTTATCTCATGAGATATAAATATTTACCCAATGTATATGACAGAAATATATAGATCCCACCCATCATTGAATTAAAATCACACAAAAGTGTTCAACATGCTGATGAACTGTAAAAATCTCACATCCCATTAAATGAAATAGAGTTCAAGAATATAAATCATAAAAGAAACCATAAAATGAAATCAATTTTATTAAAATTTAATCATATCATAACCATCAGAATTTTGGTGAGTTTAATAAGCAATTCATCATTTAATTATAGAAAAAATCTTGGGAAAGGATAGGGTTTTATCAAAAGAATATATTCATTGTCCTAAAAAAAGATAATGAATATGTATGGTGTCAGGGGATCACATCCACCATAACATTAAAATATGTCATATTGTATAGAATATGATTTAGAATGATCACTTGGAATATTCCATGTTGAAACTACCCTTTTCACTATGGATATTTCATTTAAAAAAGTCGTTAAGCATTGTGAGAATAATTTTCCCTGAAAACATGCTTTCCACCATTAAAATTAACATCACAAAACTAAATTTTATCAAAAAAATTAAAAATACATTTATTTTAAAATATAATTTTAAACATATACTCTTTTAAATATTATTTTGAATTCATGATCGGGGTATATTCCATTCAAGACATTCATGATAAAATAAACATTCCTTACACATTTTTAGTAAAATGAAAACATGAATTGTTTAGAAAATAACATGATGATTCATTTTAATAATAATAAATAGTAAAAAATGGTTAAATATTATAGTAATCAATCATCTTATAATAGTATGAATATTCATTAATATAATGTTTAGGAAACATGGACACGGAAGAAAAGGGGGTTTCAAACAAAGATGGAAAAAGAGACTATATTTCTAAAAAATATAATTTTGGTTTAATTAATCATTTAAGAGAGTAAAATTATAGGAAAACATATATTCTATAAAAATAACCATTTTAGAAGAGTATACATGAATTTATTTGGAGTTATATCCAGATATGACAACATCAGATACATAATCATACAAAATCCCATGATACAATGAGATTGTAACATAAAATATTTAAAACCTTGGTAATTTTGAAATTGTAGTCCACATGAAATAAACTGGTCAATTGAATCATTAAATATTTTTGAAAATTTAACCCCACGTGATGAAAGAAATGGTGAATTTTGGGCCAAAAGATCTCACATCCCTCTCCAAAGGACTATTCTAGGGGCGATAAGTAAGGTGTCTGTAACTTTACACAAGTGCATGCAAGAGATGAAACATGTGTTGAACATTGTCATATAAAGGATGTGATGTATGATTTTGTGAATTCTATGAATTTCAATAATAATCTAATGTAAATTGTTCTCAATAAACCTATTTAGCACACACAAATGTAGAATCTGGTCATGAGAGACATAGAATAGCCATAACCTAAAAATATGGTGTCAATCTAGTGCGTTGCGTTACTAATATCTAACCCAAATGAAGAATTATATGTGAAACAAAACATTCAAACTCAAATCCTTATGCACTGATATTGATAAATTCCGCAAAAGAAATATTCTAACCTCCTTTTATTCAGTGACTCTCTAGAAAACAAGCATCACAACACTACATGTAAAACCCACCATTTCATAATCGTAAAACTTGTATCACATGAGTTAGATAATCGTCAGTGATAGATCTCCTTTGTTTTCATGGTCAATATTTTATATGTCCTTTTACCATATCTTTATAAACCATGTCATGTTTGTGTAATGTTAAACCTTACATGAAACCCTACCCTTGCATGAAACATCAAATCTTGTGTGCTCTTATTCCCTTTGACTAAATGGACTACCCTTGTGTTTGAGCCACTGGATAACACAATTCTTATGTGTAACACTCCAAACCAGTTTGCAACTATTATAAGTCACCAATATGATGTCCCCAATTCCTCTATATAACATAAATCTATGAATTGGTATTATAACCCTGATATCTTCTATTCTTGGGGACTCTAATATAGACCTTCTGATTGTAAAATCCTTCATTCATTAAAACATTGCGGTTGCAGTTCCATGAACAACCTAGTGGTTCCTGATAATTCATCATGTAATAATAAAGGGTATAGAGTTATCATACCCACATCTAATATACACGACGTAAAATATCCTAGCACCACGTCCTAGTTTTACGACATTAAACTGCCTAACAACGTCCTCATTACATGTTGTAAAACTGTAGTCCTACCATATGATTAAAACAAATTATTTTCCACATACATTTATAATCGAATTATACCCTCTCCACACTCATGGATAAAACTCCAACACCTGGGTGACTTCCATGTGTGAGACCCACACTTTCTCCCCCACCATGTGATGACTATTCAAAAAAAGGATAGATTCTGTGAGTAATAACCACATACCTTATGATGAATGTGAGTTATTCTACATGTAACACTCACATTGAATGAGAATATAACATTGATGATTCAATTAATAGTACCCACCCTCATCATTTCTACTCATAGAAGCACCCTATAATATGTCCTATAGAATATGAATTGGATCATGTGATCCACCGATATACTTTTTCCTCTAATTTATAACACCGAGCATAACTCCCATGAATGTAGAGATTAGAGATGATCATGAAATATGAATGATCTGAAACCTACCAATGGGACTCCTATCCGGTATAAGCCCCAGTATCCACCTATGAAGGGTATCTTCCATGTGTAATCCCCAACAATATCCTCTTGCACTAATGTGCCTCCTATTCGGTGTAATCCCCAACACATTATGATATATGTGGGATATGATTCCCAACTAACTGGGATATATACAAATCCCCCTTGATTTTCAAAAACAACTCCCAAATTTATCTTCATTTTATTTGTTCAACATATCCATTAAGATCACCCCCACTCATGTATTACTTCTCCTTTTGGTCCCCTTGACAGCTCAATGCATAATACCCACACCATTCCAACAAAATAAATACTCTATAAAAAAGTAGCTTCAATATGTAATCCCCATAAAATCCCACAATTATGATCCTTTCATGACATGATAATCCTTTCCACATGCTGCGAAACTGCACGGATCAGTCATTTCACACGACTTTAAATTGTATCATCGAACTACAATAGTTTTGATCTAGGTCCACAAAACCTTGTATATAGGATTTCACCCTAAGGTTCGTTCATTAAAAATTGTAATCCTATGTTAATACTACTTAAGAATCACCCCTACACCCCCCGAATCCATATCATGGGGTGTGCTGATCCATCCATCCCATATTCTCCCCAAGGGGAATTCTGGTATATGCTCCGAGATCTTCCTCAAGGGGATTTCTGATCTTCCATTCTGTATCCATCGCAAGGAATGTTATTATCCATCCATAATTCCTTTTATGTTTAGTAAGTTTATTATAATAATATAGTTTTTAAATTTGTCGGTATAAAAATATCCATTCTATTGTCTTTCATACATGGGTTTATTGTTTCAAAAATTACCAAATCTGTATCGTAGGTTTGTCTCAATTTTCCTTCATTGAGAGATATGAAATGTTATACAACCTAAATTTTTCCAAGATGTGTGTATACTTTCTTTAACATGTTATATAATGAATATTTTTACATTCATGATATTTTAATATTCATTTAATTTCATTTTATAAATGGGGGTACGGTTAGAAAATACCATGTTGTAAGAGTATATTGAAACAATCTCATTTATTTTTGAGATTATCAATGATTATTCTTCCATTGATAAAATTTTATGATCCATCTCTGAAGAACATTCATGATTTTTATTATACTAAAGATATACCTGATATATTAGTGTATTGGTATCATTTGTTCTACTATTTTGTTCATTAGATACTTAATAAAGTGTTTTAATGAATGCCTAAATTTTTCATCACATCGGTTAGAAATTTCTGTTAATTCAAAACCATGTTTTCTAAAAAGGGTGTGCCATAATATTCTACTATAATACTACAATATTAAAAATATATTTTTAAGCATAATTGTTTCCAATGTTTTCAATGTAATGTTCTTGTTTCTTTCTGAACAAGTTATTTTTTTACCCTTTTCCCTGAAAAAGGAATTTTCTTTTTATATTGTATGACATATAGGAATTTACCCACCATAATTTCTATGAAGCATTCATTTAATGTTTAAAATGTTAATTTTCAATAGATTTTTAAAAAAATTATTTTTAAAAATTGGCTTTCAAAATGTTTTCAATCATTATCTATAATGTTTCAATGTATTTTCAATGATATGAATTCCAAATCAATTTATGATTATTTCACGATTTTTCAAGTAAAAAGGTATTGAAAAAATTTCTTGATTTAATTATATTATTTCTAAATATTTTCAATGAAAAATTATATCAAAATCTTTTGATGATTATTTAATAAATATTCAAGGAAAAATGTTTTAAAAATGCTTTCAAAATTATTTGAAAATTTTTCGCAGAGAATCTTTTTAAAAATGATTTCAAGCCTTCATTCTATGTTTTCTATGTATTTTAAAAGAAAATATATTTAAAAAATTATTTATTATTTAAAAAATAATTTTTCAAAGAATAATGGTTATTTTTTTGAAGAATTGTTTTCAAAATAACATTCAAAATTATTTTCCATGTAATGTGACATATTTTGATGATAATCATGTCCTTCTTGGAAATGACCTAAATGTTACATTTATATTATTTCATGAATGTTTTATGTTTTTTCGGATAAATTATTATGACACCCATTCCACTTCCATGTGATATATGATTTTGAAACCCACTTCTCTTCATGGGATATACTTTGATGAAATGATTATGAAACCAATCCATTTTACATAGGTTATGATGGTATTTTAATGATACAAATTTAATATCAATGGTTATGATTTGGTGTTTATAAAACCCATTTATTTTCATGGGTCATTATATGATGAATGTTTTTTTTTGAACAAGAATGTATGATTTCATTATGTTATAGGTGGGATATGTATATCCATATAATGCAATGGGTAATGAGGAATTATTCACGAGATCAAAGTTTACATGAGAGGATATACCATGGAAAAAATAAGTGGGTAAATGAGAAGACATCCCAATCCCTAAAAAATAGAATATACAAGAGGACATTCCATGCCCAAAAAATAGGTTGAATGGGATGGCATCCCATGCCTGAAACAAGAGGGTAAATGGGAGGACATATTATGCTAAAAACAAGAGGGTAAACAAGAGGGAATCTCAAGACCAAAAAACTACATGAGTGATTAACCAATCACTAACATGTTACAAGATCCTTGGTAGGCCACCTTGATATTGTACATTTATATGTGTTTTCCATAATTCCATGTTTTATTCATGTGTTATGTTTTCAAGGATTATGTTCGTTATTTACCTATACATCATTTATTATTAACTACCATTATTTATTATGATCTATAATGTGAAGGGTATGATCATAAAATGTAATGCTCATGTTCCATACCCTTTTGTTCATGTTATGATTTCACATATCCATTATATACCCTTACTGATCAAATTATCTCTCCCCTTTATTAATTTCCCATTCCCCAGGTTATGATGAAATTTCTTACATATATGTACTAAAGGTGGATGTAATTTTGGGGTATTTTTATGTTCATTCACTAGGATAAATGATTTTTCCCTGGTTTCAAAAGACACTAAACGATTATAGTCCCCAATAATTTATTTTTTTAATATATGGAATTTTCATCTTAAATTACTTAATATCCATGTATGTTAAGACATTGTCACTATACTCCACAAGATATCAAAAAGGTTCCCCAATCCATCTCGTGGGTAGTTATGATCATGATGTGTCATGCTTCCTCCATGGGACACACCTTTTTAATCCACATCCAAGGAGCATTTCGATCAGCCATATGTCATATCCACATGTCATTAATGTCATTACATATACCATGATAAATTATAATGTTAAACATTGGATTATTGAGTTTAAATCCATGGATGATATTCGGCCATAGCATAATTTACCTCATGCTAAACCCAGGGTGCATGTGGTGAGAATAATTGGAAGATATAAGCCTTTGACATTATTTCATTAGCATCGACTTGATGTACCTTCTGTTATATGACAAAAATATCTCGTACGAGATACCCTATATAGTGGATGAATACAGATGACCAATGCTCCTGGTGTCCAGGAATTCCAGTGAGTCACAATTTGACTACTCTCTTGAATGAAGGTTGTTGCCCAGTCAAGATAGAAGAAGTGTAATTAATCAGATACAAAAATGAGATAGAACTGGGAATGAGTTACATGAACAATACATAACACTATGGGGGTAAACCTATACTAGGGGAAAAATTACAAGGATGAGTCAATGTAAGGAGTAACTATCATACTATCATCCCATTTCATTCAAGGATTATACCTCGATATGGAATGTGATGAAATCCATCCATCTTTGAAAAAAGGTAATACATTGTCACAAAAAATCCAGCGTGCGTATAATTGATGTGCAGATGTGTGGGAATCCCCTAAAGAAAGCATCAGGAACAATAGTGGGTAACCAAATGTCAATTTCTTCACCTCAACATGGTGAAAGGTATCATCCTAGACCTCAAAAAATTAAAATTTCACCAAATTCATAAATATGGCATCATGTACCAATAAGAAAATTGTGGGCCCAACATGGAAATCACTAGAAATTTGAGTAGTAAATGTATGTATTTCCTGTTATGTGACATTATCAACATAGATCCTTCTCCTTTTCAAAATATTCGATGGTTATAGGGAATTGGGCATTTCATTCTTGCATATTTACTGATAGATGAGTCAACCTTCCTGGAATGACCCGAGCTACAGGGACCCTACTACCCAATTCTCTTAGGGATTGGGGAAAGATATATATCACCATGGAAATACAGTATAACTCCACCTCCACTGTGAATTTTATGGTTACCACGACTATAGGGATCCTAAAACCCATCTCACCCACATAAATCGTACAACGATGTGTTTTGGTCACCCTCACACGTCAATAAGAGAAAGATGGTGTCATTACCACATTAGAAATGGCTCACCAAATCTTGTAAGATTTAGTGTGTCTCCAACATCACCTCCCCCATGTTCTATACTAGGTGAATCCACTCCCAACTCTAATAGTGAACCACTTAAATAACCACTCTATAGAGTGATCCTATGACTCATTCCACTACACTAAGGAGGCGTGGGATTCTTGTGTAAGCCCAAAAATGACAACCACATTGGATCCTAAAAGGAGGGATCCCATCAATCCCCCAAAAACATTAGTAGTGACATGTCCCTCATGCTGAATAACAAGTGGAGTTCACCCCTACTCTGCTAACCATAATCTGAACCTCCTGACATAAGCATTGGGAGAAAAATCAAGATAATTCCAGTTTAAAAGAATTATCTTCTATATCTACAGTATACACTTACATGAATAGGGAATTCTTCTAGATCTTTTAAACCATTAATCATGGATCTATATTTCCCTGATTTGTATTGCGACCTCAGCCACACCCCAGGCATGCTAGGTTGACTCTGTCAATCATTGGCACCATATACTTCCATTATGGGATAACTTGTGATGATGAATTTCAGAGGAGAGGACCTCCTTTTACCATCATCAAACCATAATGAAAATATTACTCTATCTCAAAATCATCACGAAGGACCTCACCGTTCCATTACCAGCTCATGTGGAGGTCCTCCCCACTCCAACACCGATCAAAGTGGAGGTGCTCCATGCTTCATCAACAACCAATATGGAGGTCCTCCCAATGATATCACCACTATCCAACATAAATGTCCCCACCTTGTAATATAAAATTACAGTGGATATCCTACACACTCATTCAATTTTCAGCTTGGAGGTCCTAATCATGTTTCCACCTATCAAGGAAGATTTCATCCCCATGCCTTCAACAATCATTATTGAGTACTTCGTCGTATTCCCACTCCTCATAATGATGGTCCTCATAATGAAAAATATAACTAGAATGCATATCTTCCTCTTGATCCCACCAACTAGTATGAATATACTCTCCATGCTAATGACATTCCCTGTCCTAATGAGCCATCCAATAAATGAAGGGAGAACAGTCACCACCCGAGCTGAAATACTAAGAATCACCATGTTATCATCAACCTCGTTGATATCCTAGTATTTGAGGGTACTAATGAATCGGTAATGGGGATTCCACCTTGGATAAAAAATTCTCGGGATGGAGGTAGACATGTGAGGTTTTCTATCTTATATGGTCAAATGCACAAGATCCTCAGATCCCTCCATAGAAACATGAATGGTCAAGATGTTCTAGATCCATCCAAGTATCTCATGGTGTATCCATCCCCATCCCCACCAATAATACACATATCTACCACTATATTAGATATATTATAGATGATTTGAATTGGTATGAATCCGTGAAATGATGATCAACCACCTAACCCACTTATGATCACCACAACCCTCGTGCATGATGAAGTAAAAAACACACCATCCAATAGGGATGTCAATATATGGTGGTGCTACCTGCAAGTGACAACTCAGTGTGTAGAAAAAAGGTAACTCATTCCTTGGATCATTTTCTATCTAACCAACCACTGCACCAATACCCCTTGATTCCACCATAAATCTCTCATCCAACACTGATCGAAGCTTATGATGACCAAGAGTAGAGCCTTTCCTCTGAAAAATAATTCCATTGGATGGAAATGTGTGTTGATAAATTGTTAGTGTTATTTTGTCGAAATAAGATTTCCATATAAAACATTCATGATTACCTTGTTGAGGGAAATTCTCTATGTTTTCCCCATACCTTCTTTGGGACTCTTCACAAAAACTAGGATCATCAGTTGGTCTACCAAGGTAGTTAGGGGAACCTTGAGGACCCTAATCACCATTGTTGAGGGGTTTAGTTGGCTACACTCTAAATAACTATGTTCCTTGAGTGGCCTACCTGCTGAAAGACCATCCAATATATATTCATCAAGATCCTCATAGCCTTATATATAATAATGGGGGAGGCATCCCCACATGTTAATATTCGGGTCTAAGGTTAGTGCGCTACTCTTCACTTCATCCATAACCTTTGACATCATGACTTACCCATCGAGAACAACAATTATCTTCCTATATTCTTACAGTATGAAGGGTTTTTCCTAATAAACAAGATAATAATGACACAAAAAATAGGTATTATTGGAGAAACCTACCTATAGGGGTAGCACAATATTAGCTACACTGTCAAACATGTTTCTTAACCAACCAACTAAGGTAGATGCTCGACCTCCGGGATCCAAATGAAACTATTATTGCTCATAAAAACACTACAAATAGAAAGAAACATATCTAGCCATCCAATTCACATGAGTTTCTAGAAAAGATAAAGGATAATCCCTATATTTTCCACTTACACATGGAGATTGAAAAATATAATGAGATCCTCACTAATCTCATTGCCATATAGCTCATAGTTTATGGTTTAGCCGAATGGGATCCCATTTATCATCCACTATGGTGGTAGAAATTCCTTCTTGGTAGGCTTCCCCTAATCAGTCCTGCAAATCATGTTCATCCTGATAAAGAAGAAGCATGGGAAAATGGTAATTGTCTAATATATTTGTCACTGAACTCTCCTAAATAGCATGACAACCCCATCATGTCCCGATTCTAGCTACTCAATGAGCCGCTAAGCCAGTTTAACTGGTTAATGAGCCTTTCAAAACATTGGTGGTTAGGTATTCTCTTCATGACATAGAATATCTCTAGGATGATATGTTATCTTCTATCACTACTCATATAGATTCCCTAGAGACATGATAGGTGGAAATCCCAACAGATGAAAATTTGTACCCTGTATTAGGGGATGACATGAATGTACCCTCAGATTGTGGAAACCATTGAGTTTCCACATTCAATGATACTAGTGACCCAATGTGTAATTTTTCCAGCACTAGTGGAAAAAACGTTATTTACGTCACCATTTTTTATGTCGGTTATATATAACCGACGTGAGAATCATTGAAACATAGTTTTTTACATCGGTTATTTAATAACATACGTAAAAAATGTGTTGCGTCGCTTTTTAACGTCGGTTATTTTAATAACAAACGTTGCAAATCGCGCGTGTTCGGTTTTTACGTCGGTTATTTTATAACCGATGTAAAAAACCGAAGCGCGGGGGTTTTTTACGTCGGTTATTTGATAACCGACGTAAAAAATGAGATATCTAGGCGTTTTTTAAGTTGTTTATTTTATAACAAATGTAAAAAATGAGATATCTACGAGTTTTTTACGTCGGTTATTTTATACACGATGTAAAAAACCCCCCGCCCTTTGGTTTTTTATGTTAGTTATAAAATAACCGATGTAAAAAACATGATATCAACTAGTTTTTTATGTCAGTTATAAAATAACCGATGTAAAAAACCAAACCGTGGGGGGCTTTTTTACGTCGGTTTTAAAATAAACGTCATAAAAAACCAAAGCGCGGGGGGTTTCTTACGCCGGTTTTCAAATAACCGACGTTATAAAACATTTAAAAATTTTAAGCCCCGTGGACTGTCATTTACGTTTTTTCGATCGACAGTCTGTCGGCTCGTCTCTCTCGCACGGTAAACCCTAATCGGCTCGTCGATCGACCTACGTTAAACTCATTTTGGCTTCATCGTTTATCATCTTTAGTCTCCTCAGATCTATCATCTCAACTCGCAACACTCATGTAAGAATTCCACTAATTTATTTCATTCGTTTTTTTCCCTGGATATTCTATATTTATGTTTTGCTATTTCTTTGTTTAAACTATGTTAGATTCTTCTATTTCGAACCCTATTACATATTTTTGAATATCGTTGGCACTGGACATTCATTTTTATCTTGAGTGTCTTGTTTTTTTATTTCATTATAAAACAAATTTTGATATATTACCTTGAATTTAATGACTCAAAATCCTCCTATGTGGGAAACATATTTGGGGTTATTTATTGAAGGACAACGGCGCGATTAAGCAACGATTTGGAATATTTTCTGATTTGACAGTTTTGAATTTCATTATCAAAAAGAAATTTGAGGTATGGTTGATTTATCCATTCCTTTTATCCTATATTTCATTAAACTCTCAGGTTCATCTAATAATTTTTTAATTGGATAACCAATAATGTTTATGTGACTAGAGAATTAAATGAAATTATCATCATATATAGTGAATCATCCTTGTTGAGTGTCTTATCATAGAATAGGATCTAATCATCCATATTGAAGATGTCATTTTTTTAAACAAAAACCATTAATGTAAACCATTTATCTTTCATTAATTGAACTAAAATAAATATTTACACGAGTTATAATGTAACATAATAAAATAAATATTTATCATTCACTGTCATAGAGACTAATAAATCTATGATAAACCATTTGTTTTCTTTAATGGAAACAAATTCACTTTTACCCACTTTTTATTTTTAGAAGACACTAAACTCCCTTATAATTTCACCCTTCCGGGAAGTATTAAACATCATTATATCCCTTTTAAAACATCTAAATGTCACGGAAATATCGTGCATCCATTTTGTCTTATAGTACTCTACTATATATAAGTATACCATTTTTTATATTATTAGTTATGATAAACTCTATCATAACATCATTAATATATGTTTATAAAAATGGGAATATCACAATTCTCATGATTTTAGTTCAGAATAATGATAATGTTTTTTATTAATGATAATATAGACATGGGTAATTTTACAAAAAGAATGTGAACATGAATAATGAATGTTACTTATATGTATTTCGCAAGATTTTTAGATTTTTTGTCACAAAACTAATTGATGATCGAATACAACAAATAATTGCACCACCAACCAAAGTGAAACCAGTGTATTGTTCTATTTTAGAAATTCAGGATTCAATCAATGAGATTGAGATTTATTTATTTTTTAGAGTTTCTGAATCAAGATACTGGATTCTATTTTAAATGAGTATTTGTTTGTTTTTTGATGTTTCACGATTTTATTTGATGTAGGTTTTTCTTTTTCATATATTACTTCATAAAGTTGTCTCGGTTCATTTGATTTTGTGTTTCCTTTGACACCATCCCCCCTCAATGACTATGATCTCGCATTGCCTATTTTTCTCTAATTGTTCTCTCATACACCTTTTGGATTTGATGGTTGATTACAAACATATTTATTCAAATATTTAAGCGGGATTATATGCATTTTTTAGGATTATATTGCTATATTATGCCACTTTATTTATTATTCTATCCAATACTAAGACCCTTTATATTAATAAAAATTTCATAAGAAATACAATTGGACTCTTCATTATATTTCATGAAACGTTTTTAATAATGTAACGTTTTAAAAAAAAAATATGTTATATCAAAGATGTGGAAACGGGTGGTGTCTGGGGGGTGTCCAAGGGGGTGGGTGGGTGTGAGTGGCTGTCCACGGGTGTGGGGGCCTGTCCAGAGGGTTTTGGGGGTTGTTCGGGAGGGGGGTGGGGGGTGTCTAGGGGGTGTTGAAGGGGGAGGGGTGGGGGTGGTGTCTAGGAGGGGTGGGGGGTGTTGTCTAGAGGGGTTGGGGGCTGTCCGGATGGTTGGGGGTGTCTAGGGGTGGTCCAAGTGGGTGGGTGGGAGTGGGGGGCTTTCCAAGGGGGTGGGGGCCTGTCCAGAGGGTTTTGGTGGTTGTTCGGGGGTGGGGGTGATTCTCAGGATTACTCCATTTTCTCCAATTTTCTATCAACTATGTAGGCGGCATGGTTTTGTTCGATTCAATGAAATTTAAAACTGTTATATCTAACTATATTTTGTTTTCAAAATAATATTCAAGCATATTTTCTTAAATACCAATAGATTTGTTTTATATTTTAAATTTTTTTACATTCAAATTATGATTTTTTTCATATAAACTTATATTTGTCTTACCTTAAAAATATATATTTTTTGTTGATATTTGTTATAGGTAATAATGAGTCGAATTTGGATTACGGCACATCGAATGAGCAATGAATTTGAGGAAGGTGTTGATGCCCTTTTGGAATTTGCAAAAGAAAATGTTCCAAGTAGTGACATTTTTTCTGTCCATGCCTGAAATGTTTGAATATGAAGAAGTTGAAAAGTAGAGAGATAAAAGATCATCTGATTTGTCATGGTTTTAATCCAAGTTACAGACCCTGGATTTGGCATGGTGAAACTGGACGGAATGTCACTGATGATGATGATTCGCAAGATGGTAACTCCAATGGAATTGAAGAAAGGATTCGCGATATTATAGGAGAACAAATTGAGATAGAACCGAAAGTTGAACGTCTAAATGGTGATGCTGAAAAACCATTATATCCTGGTTGTACAGATTTTACGGTTTTTTCGGCGGTGTTAAGATTGATTAACCTGAAGGCGAAACATAGATGGAGTGACAAAAGTTTTACAGAGCTGCTACAATTGATGAAAGACATTCTTCCAAAAGATAACGATCTTCCAGATTCACATTACAAAGCCAAGAAAATATTATGCCCGATGGGATTGGGATACAAGAAAATACATGCCTGTCCGAATGACTGCATTATATATAGGAAGGAATATGAATTTCTGTCAAAGTGTCCTAAATGTAGGACATCATGGTATAAGGTGAAAGAAAAATCACAGGCTGGTGTAGATATTACAAAGCTCCCTTCAAAGGTATTTTGGTATCTTCCTATAATTAATCGTTTCAAACATTTATTTGCTAATTCAATTGATGAAAAAGGTTAAGATGGAATGCTGAAGAGAGGTTATGTGATGGAAAAATATGTCATCCAGCTGATTGTCCACAATGGAAGAAAATTGATGTGCAGTATTCCACATTTGGAAATGAAATTTGAAATCTCGGACTACAGCTGTGCACAGATGGAATGAATCCATACCAAACCCTCAGTAGCACACATAGTTCATGGCCTGTTTTATTGGTAATTTACAACCTCTCTCCTGAAGTATGTATGAAGCGAAAATATGTCATGTTGTGTATAATGATCTCTGGTCCAAAGTAACCCAGTAATGATATTGATGTTTACTAGTCACCATTGATTGATGATTTGAAACTGTTATGGGCTGATGGTATTAGGGTGTATGATTCTTATAAAATGTAATATTTTCAATTGCATGCAATGCTTATGTTCACTATAAATGACTTCCCAACGTATGGAAATTTTTCTGGATATAGTGTTAAAGGGCATAAAGCATGTCCAACTTGCGAACAACAGACTTCATATTGTCAATTGCATCATGGGAGGAAAACAGTGTACATGGGTCATCGGAAGTTTTTTCCTATGGAACACCCTTATAGAATACTAAAAAAGGCATTCAATGGCTCACAAGAATTTGATACTGCTCCAAAACCTTTATCCCCTGATCTGTATTTTGAGAGGGTAAAAAACCTTTATGTGACATTGGGAAAGACACAGAAATCTGGTAATGATAGACATATTTGGAAGAAAAGATCAATTTTTTTGAGCTACTGTATTGGAGGTATCATGAAGTTAAACATAATATTGATGTCATGCACGTGGAGAAGAATATATGTGATTCTTTGATTGGAACAATGTTAGATATTAAAGGAAAGACTAATGATGGGTTGAATGCAATATTAGACTTACTATTAATGGGAATACGTTTGGAGTTAGCTCCCACTCCAAAAGGAAGAAGAACATTTCTTCCCCCGACTTGTCATACATTATCGAAGAGGGAGAAAATTAGATTCTTCCAGTGTCTTCATGATACCAAAGTGCCTCAAGGTTATTCTTCTATTGTAAAAAAATTTCACATTGAAGGACTTGAAGTTGATAGGTATGAAATCACATGATTTTCACGCCATGATGCCACAAATTCTACTAGTTTCATTTCGTGGAATATTTCCCATTTGTGTCATAAAGACTATAATGAAGTTGTGTTATTTTTTCAATTCAATTTGTAACAAGGAGATTGATGTGAATGCTTTGAACATTTTGGAAAAGGATGCAATTTTTATACTTTGTCAATTGGAAATGTATTTTCCTCCAACTTTTTTTGATATAATGGTGCATTTAATGATTCATCTGGTTTGATAAATAAAGCTTTGTGGACCTGTATATCTTCGTTGGATGTATCCTTTTGAAAGGTATATAAAAATATTAAAGGGGTATGTTAAAAATCTATATCGACCTGAAGCCTCCATTATTCAAAAGTATATTTCTAAGGAGGTAGCAGAGTTTTGTACGAGCTACTTGGCTGCGGAGAAACACATAGGTTTGCCTCCATCTCGCCATGAACGAGTTAATAATGAGGAAAAGGGGATTCGCGGCTTGAAATTCAAATCATTGTCAGCTGAACAGATAAAGAAGTTAGAATCATACATCTTGAATAACATAGTTGATGCTCAACCATCTATCACATTGGATTTTAATGAGTTGAAACAATGTCATCCAAAGAAGAAAGAAATGTGGATTTTGAATGAGCACAACCGAACTTTTTTTTCATGTATTAAAAAGACTTCGCTTGGTAAATCAGATGTATCAGAGACATTAAAATGGATAGTGGGTGTTCCATGTTTAAATGTGATAACATGGTCCGGTTATGACATTAATGGTTATACATTTCATATGAAATCTCAGGAAAACAGAAGTGCAGTTCAAAATAGTGGTGTATTGGTGTTTGTAGAAGCAATGCATTTTTTAATTTCTAAAGACAAAAACCCAATTTCTGCCTCAAGTGCATATTATGGAGTGATTGAAGAAATATGGGAGGTTGATTACTTTAAAATTAAAGTACCCATTTTTAACTGTAAATGGTTTAATGGTAACAATAGTGTCAAACACGATGAATTTGGAATGAAACTGATTAATCTAAATAGATTGGAAGACACAACTGATTATTTTATAATGGCAACACATGGACAACAAATTTTCCATGTAGTAGATCAATCAGATATGCAGTGGGTTGTTGTTTTACAAGGGAAAAAACAATATGTTGGTGAGGATGAAGTTGATGAATATGCTGATTTATGTGAGATCCCTACTTACATGGAAAGATTAACAGAACATAATGATGATCATGTTGAAGACATAGTTTGTGCCATAAGGAACGATCACGATGAAGGAATTTGGGAAAACAATCCATTTGTACATTCCTAAAATTACTGGTAACATGTGTTTATTTCTTGTTTACATTTATTTTTTCAATAAATGTTAGATATTGTATGTTTTTTATTTGTTAAAACATGTTTTAAACCAAAATAAGTATATATTTTTGTTTGTTTTATGTTTGTTTAGTTTACTTTATCATGTTTATAACCATTATATGAATTATATATCTATTATTTTTGTTCACTGACAATTACTTTACCATATTTACCATGTTTACCAGGTTTTCCATTTTTACCATGTTTATCATCTTGACTATCTTGACCATCTTTACCATCTTTACCATCTTTACCATTGTTAAACATGTTTACCATATTACCAATGTTTACTAATATGTAACTTAGTACACTTTTCTATTTTCTGATTACAGTAGTATTAAAATATTTGAATTTGTATATTTGTGAACTGACGTTTGTTTTTTTGATGTGAAGGATAATGACAGATCATTCAGATGATCAACCACATGATTCTGGAGAGGAGCATATTGCTAGTCATACCTCTGGGGATGAACATTCACATGCTCCTATTATGAGAAAGAGTTAAAAGGATGGTAAATGTGGGTGCACACGTTTACCAAAATTATCACTTGCCCATACGCAGGATCAGAGGATAGTCGTTGAGTTTGATGACGATGATATTCCTAGTGGTCTGAATACAAAAGATTTTATGAGTTTTGTAGCAACTCAGGCTAAGAGCAAAGTAAGCATTCTGTTTGATGATTGGAGAATTGTGGATAAAGAGATTATCTCTCAGTTGTGGGAGATGATTTTGGTAAGATATTTTTTCATTGTTTGACTATTCTTTTAATGTTTCTCGTATATATAATATTTTTGACCTCTTCTTTATCAAATTACATTTGATATTCTTGACACTGGAGGAGTCAGGATTAAATGATTATCATTGGCTGCCCGGAGATGCAGGGATTTCAAATCAACCCTCTCATCTGATTTCATTTATGGTAATAGGAGTCATGACAATCCATGTCGTATATATCCTTTTATAGATGAAGAAACATGGGGACAATTTTTTGAAAGTAGGAGAAAAGAGTCATTTCTGGTAAGGGCAATTTAAACTTTTATAACTTTCTTATATAAATGATTTTATTAATGTTTTGTTAATGATTTCTTATTCTTAAATTACAGCAAACAAGGAAAGCTCATCCGGAGATCCAATCTAAAAATTTATACCCTCATTGTTTATCATGGGGAGGGTATGCATTATTGGAAGACCAAATGATGGCGGAAATATTTCAACAACTAAGAGCTGAGTCTTCAAGCTCTGGAGTGGTGGCCCCTCCATCCCGTCCATCTAGACATGAAAAATGGAAGAGAGCTCAGATGGGAAAAAAGGGAAATATCTTTCGGAAGAATCGAGAATCGTAGCTGAGAGGATTGTAAGATATCTATTTTATTTAATTAAGTTAACTATTTTCTTCATATAATTTCAATCATTACAGAAATGTTCAATTAATTAATACAGGACTCTCTTGAGGAGCAGAGTTTAGAGGGGACATTTACAGCTGCTGTGAGGGAAGATATTTTATTTGCAGCATTGGGATGGCCCAAACATCCTGGTCGTGTAAGAGGATATCCGGCAGTTGTATCGGTAAGAAAAGTGTTTCCACATTCTTCAACTTCTAAAAATGAGGGGGTTTATAAAAAAATAGAATCCTTGGAGGCTGAAGTTCATAATATTAATGTGAAGATGGAGGACAAGATTAGAGAGTCGGTGCAGTCTATGTTTGCAGAAATGCAAAGACAATTTCAGACTGCAGCTCCCACTCCTCCACCTCCCCCTGCAGACCCCATTATTTATCCTCCACCTCCGCTAGTATCTCCCACTCCCCCACCTCAGCCTACGGACCCCATTTTTTATCCTACGCCTCCGCCGCAGCTTCCTACTTATTGCGAGTTGTATGTTGATGAATCTCAACATCATATAGTAGCATATGGGTTGGTATATAGTATAGGAGATACAGTTCATCATCAATAATTAGAGGTAGAGAATCAAAGGGTCAATGTACATGATATTATAGATAGATCATCTAGGGTACCAATACCTATAGATAAGGTAGTGACAGTTGGATAGAGTATCGACCATTTTTTAATTTGGCCATCTAGACTTCTTCGACTCATTACCATAGAGGTATGAATGTTATATATTTTATTTTATTTTTTTATTAAAGTTGTTTTATCATCTGAAAACTAATATATTATTCAATTTTTTACAGGAATACTTCAAAGGTAAATAAATATTGTATAGACAACAACAAAGACACATGACTATCACATTAGATACTGATTCAAATGGTCTTGATAGATTGTAAAGATATTCACATTCGTTGTCGGGTTATTATGAGTTTCCAATGGAATCTCATGTTTGTGGATGTGAAATAAGAGTGGAGATTATAAAAACTGATATCATGGAGCTTGTTACTAGAGATAAGTTGGGCATCAACGTGGTGAAATTTTTTTCCATGTAATTCTTAACACCTCTTCCTGCATTATATTTATAAAAAATGTATACTTATGTATGTTTTGTATTAGGTATCATTATAAAATTTGTGAGAGGAATGAGCTAACAGAAGTATATGGATTCATGGACCCTCAATTGATTTCCCCTGAAGCATGTGCATTGAATGAGGAACAAAGAATGGTTTATATTGCTGAAATATTTGAAAAGAATATAATCACACAATGTTGGATGATGCCTTTTTCTGAGAGGTATGAAACACATCTCTCTCAAAGTGTTAATTATCTTTTAAAATATAAAACCATTTACGTCAAATTTCCTTTTATCAGTGATCACTGGATGTTAGGGATTTTTTTCCCAAGGGAGAAAGCCCTTTATTGGATATGCTCTGTTCATGGTGATGTGTGGGATAGTTTTAAGAATATATTGGAAAAGTAAGTTTCAATTTCTCAATATGATTATATATTATAATGAATTTTAAATTTACCCCATTCGTATTATTTTCTAACAGTTCATGGGCCTACTTTTGAAAAACACAATGAAAAGGGGTGTAAAGATCAAATATGTAAATACGAAGGTAAATATCCATTTATAATTTGTACTTTTTGATTTATTACATAAAAATAATATATTGAATTTACACTCATTCAAATAGAATTGTTATGAACAACAAGGCCTCATCGAATGCGGATATTATATGTTATGATTTATGTATGAAATAATAACAATTGGGACAGTTGTGAATTTTGACCAAGTAGGATTTCCTCTTAAACTTTGCCATAATATTTCAATTTTATTTATTCATTATACTTGTTAACTACTTTATTTTTCATTTGTAGCTTTTAGATGACCCTAAACACTATACTGTTTAAGACATCAAACACTTACAAGTGGAGTGGTCAAATTATTTTATAGGTTTGATTGAATTTTAGTTCTTTGTAATGTAAAATGTAATTTTGAATATGTTCGTTGTAATTGTGTATTTGGTAGTAGTTTAGGTTGGATTTAGTTTTTTTTGAAGTTGACAGTGTAAGTTTTGAATGTTATATAAGTGAATGTTTAATTTTTCCCTGCTTCTTGTTTTTGTTTACTTATGATGGTTTTTCTAGCATGGATTTGGGTTTGCGGGGGAGGGGTTCCAAGGGTGTTGGGGTGTGTTCCGTGGGGTTTGGGGGGTGTCCAGCAGTCTGGGAGGGTTGTCCGGTGGGGTGGGGGGACAGTCCAGGGGGGTGGAAGGGCTGTCCAGGGGTGTGGGAAGGTGGTCTAGGGGTGTGGGAGTGCTGTCCAAGGGTGGGGGGGTATACATGAGGGTGGGGGTTGTCCAGGGGTGTGGTGGGGGATGTCAAGTGGGGTGAGGGGGTGCTGTTCAGGCGGGTGGGGGGTTGTCGAGGGGTGTTTGGGGATGTTCGGGGGTCGAGGGGCAGTCCAGGAGTGTGGTGGGGGCTCCAATGGGGTGGGGGAGGGCTTTCCAATGGTATACATGAGGGTGGGAGCTTCAGTGGGGTGGGGGAGGGCTGTCCAGGTGGTATACATGAGGGTGAGGGATCCAATGGGGTGGGGGAGGGCTGTCCATGGGGTATACATGAGGGTGGGGGCTGTCTAGGGGGTAAGTTTTATATGTTATCAATGTACATGCTTAATTTTGATTACTTCTGTTTTTGTGGTACGATTTCTTGATTTGTTTTCTGGTTGATTCTGGTGGAGAGCAGATGACTGCATTAAATTTTAAAAAAAATTGGGTTTATCATGTCGGTTATTTAATAACCAACGTGATAAAAGGCCAGGGAAATGGTGTATCATGTCGGTTATTTAATAAACGACGTGATAAAAGGCCTAGAAAATGGTTTATCCCGTCGGTTATTTAATAACAGACGTGATAAACCCCCTCCCCCCCAATTTATCACGTCGATTATTTAATAACTGACGTGATAAACCCCCCTCCCCCCGGTTTATCACGGCGGTTATATAATAACCAACGTGATAAACCCCCCTCACCTCGGTTTATCATGATGGTTATATAATAACCGACGTGATAAACCCCCCTCACCACGGTTTATCATGGCGGTTATATAATAACCGACGTGATAATCCCCCCGCCCCCGGTTTATCACGTCGGTTAATAAAAACCCGACGTGATAAACCCTCCGCCCCCTGGTTTATCATGTCCGTTGTTTAGGAACCGACGTGATACCCCCCCCCCCCGTCCTTTTATCACGTCGATTTTTTAAGAACCGACGTGATAAACCATTTTCCAGGCCTTTCATCACGTCGGTTATTAAATAACGGACGTGATAAACCCTTCCCATTTTATTTATCACGTCGGTTCTAAAATAACTAACGTTATAAACATCGTGATTTTATGTTTTTGACGTCAGTTTTAAAATAAATGACATCAAAAACTTTATTTATAACGTCTCCCGTATTAAAGTCGCCTAGAAACTGACGTAAAAAATGAAAAATAACCGACGTAAAAAATGTTTTCTGCACTAGTGCAACTTCATCTTGTTTTGAGGGCCTTTGTTAGGATCTTCATGATAGTAGGATGCCCCCAATGTCTGCTGGCTTGTCTATAAATTCAAAATGCCTTCATTTTTCTAGTACAACCATTTACCAATATAGTCCACCACTAGTTTATAAGACTTTCAAAAGTAGTTACACTGCCAGTTTAGATCCACTACGTGCATGAAAATATTTTTAGACCTTTTTCAGTTCATGAAAAATCTTGATGAGTCAGTTAATGATTTTTTCATCAAGTGGAAAGTCATTACATAATCACATGACAAGATTGTGACTAAAGATAATATTCTAATGACTTAAAATGGGAATTTCATTTCTATAATAGTTCTTAAACTCATTACTCATAATTTACTAGTAGTTTTCTAGGAAATTTCTAAAAAGGCCTTCTATATGGAAGAAGCTTCGAAGCAAGCTAGACTAGCTTGTTTTTCCACTTCCAACCTCGGTGAGTAGGTCATCCAAGGAATTTACCATTGCATCCATTTATGTGTGGACACCCAAGCCACTAGAGTTGTCAATATCCATACAGAAGAACTGTGCTAAGGGGAATAACCTTATTAGGAACTGCTTAGTACCACAAAAAACTGTAAGATAGCTCATTACCATGAGTAGATGCATATATTGAAGAATTTCGATCCAACCCCGCATCAATATCTGGCCCCCATAAGTGCCAAGCTCCCATAGAACCCTTCCTGGACAAGAGGAATCAAACCTATAATTTTAATGATTATTAGGTCCAATGTTATTTACTCAGTTGTGATGAAGATGATATTGTAAATATTCCAGAGTTCAAGAGGGCTCATGAATCCAGATTCACTAACCTCCCTAATAATTTCCCTTACCTCATGATCATTGTACAAAACATCAAGGAAATATTAGTGTTCATGAACATACTCTATGGCCAAGTGGATAATGGTTTGGTCATGTTTGGAAACATCCTAGAAAAATTCACACACATCTCCACAGATTGTATTAGTGAATGTGAGGGGTTAGGTTAATGTAAATCATTTTACAACTATGGGAATCTGATATATGAAAGATGGTTGCATCTCTCAGCCATTTATCATTCGCATGGTATCATCCATACCACCACATGATGTGCCTAACATCATAATAATACCAATAATTCTTTGGATGACGCTTCAATATTAATATCACAGACCCCCAAATCACCTAATATTATGCACTGATGAAGCAAGGGGAAGAAGTATCCCCCACTGTTGCCAAAGACATCTTTCAACACCATTGTTTTCATTCATCCTATATTGAGGATCTCCCCTAGGGTCATACAAACATTGGAATAACCCTATGATGATGATAATGATTATGTATTTGTGAATTTTTTAAGTTGATAGAAAACTTCTTAGATCCTAATTAAGAGGAATTCCACGTAAATCAGTCAAATTCCTCCATTTAATGTCATATAATTGGAGGTCAAATGAATTTGATCTACTAAAGTGATTAGGCTAGTTACCCAGATCTAGATTTACATACCACTAATACTAGGAATCAGGTGTTGCACAGAGCTCAACAAGCATAGTCCTCTGAACCTGCTCTATCAAATGTGCTAACACAATTGACTGTTTTAACATACTAGAAAAACTAACTGTGACTGCACCCAGATCATTCATATCAATCTAATGTTAGGAATCAGATTGCTAACAATCATCTGATAGTAATTTTTTGTGAGTAGAAAGGTATTTCCTACACCAGTCAGAACTATATCGTTTATGCAGTAATGCTAGTCATATATCTCTCCTAAGAGAGACCCCAAATTGGTAAAAATGAGTATCTGGAATGGGTGTATGATGTGTGTATGCACCCCTCCATCATAAATTAAATGTTATTTATCCTCAATGTCCTCCACTTGTGTATGGAAATGTGAGAGTTACTCATATAATCCTTAATGACCCCGTCCATTTAAAAAATACATAGAAGCTGCAATTGCCTACTATATTGAGGAGAATAAAAAAGAGGAATGAAAATACATCATCAGATTCTCTGGGAGATTTGAGGTTTCTCTCATGTGGGGTAAAATTCAATAATTTCACATCATATAAGATCTCAAATTTCTTAGTGGACATAGGTTTTGGGATTAATAACTTCATTATCTAGAATCTCCACTGGTTGGAGCTGACCGAAGTATATTTAAGTCCCTCTAACGTGGTTAATAAGGGATATGAAAATACCAAGTAGAAACAACGTGGAATAATATAGTTGTACAACATGTTCATAATCATGGTATCTAGAACTAAAATGAGGGTGGTCTCACAAGAAACCACATAATTCAAATTGATGGGTAGTATATGGCTTTATCAGCATGTGTTTCCCCCCCTCAAATAAAAAATACCCCTAGTACTACCTTATTGGTCGAGTAGGGTTAATCCTAGGATATATGTCCCGCATCGAATCATGTGAAGCCTGCTATATGGATGATAAATATTAACATATAGAGTGGATGAATGTTTAGACCAATGTCGTTGAGTGAAAAACCATTGTATCCAGTCAATGGGAAGACTTAGATGATTCATTCATTATTCGGATTCATTAGTTCGAGGGAAAGACCCCAGAATTGGGATTTATTATTTTTGAGAAGAAGGGGTGTCTCATTCCCATGTATAATGAATGTTAAAATTTTAACACATGCTCCTATAAAAGACATGCATGGGTGAAAAAAGAAGTCCCTACCCCAATGAAGTATTGAGATTTTTCCCCAATGGCCACAATTTTATCAAACACCCTTCTATTTCAGAATGTGGGTTTGAATTAATGCAAGCTAACCCACAAAAAATTCTATGACAATAAGAATAAACCCTGTAGTCAATGGACTAATGGAATACGATCAATAGCCACATTAATAATTGTTTCAACAGAGTACAAGTACCCTAATAAGGATTTCATATCCAACAATGAAAGCACAACTATTCCCATGGAATTAGATATCCTGGGTGAGCCTCCTCCTTCTGATTCTCCCATCTCATGAGATTAAGTTGTTTTTGAGGATTCCCCACCTATATTTGATGTGGGTTTCTCCACTTCAATGTGACAGTAAAAGTGAACCTTAGTATCAAGTGTAAACCAAGATCGATGCAGATCATTGTAGTTATGACCATAGTAATAGTAAGAGTATGTGGCTCTCTCAAAATAGAATCATGATGTATTTGATTGAATTTGTGAAGAGATACCAGGACTACACCCTCAGGTCTTTGTTAAAAAACATGGCATCTCGGTTAGTCATAACGGATTCATGTATAATTGAATGAAAATTCAAGTTTCTCATGGTTCCATGGTTGATGATAATGTATCTAATGATATAAAAGCAATATTACTTGGGGAAGTCTAGTAATACAAATGGATAGACAATATCATTCCAGTTTGTAAGAAAAACTAGTGTGTGAATCAACTTCCAGGACCTCAACCTCCATTTTATAAAGGACGATTTTCCCCTTCTAGTGACAAATATATTTATTGATTCTATATCTAGGTTCTAGAGTACCACCTACATATATTGATATTCCATGTATTCCAGATCTTTATTGACCCCAAGGATGATGATTCTACTTCAATCTGTGTTCCACATGGGACCTTCTACTATCATATGGTGATCTTTGGCATAAAGAATGAAAGAACCACTTATTATTGGCCCGCATATCACATCTTAATGATGGACCTAGGGATGATACTAGAATGCTATGTGGACGAATCTTTTGTTAAATATCACCAATATTAGGACCATTTTAGATATCATAATAATGTGTTCAGCATCCTCCACTCAAAAAAATTGAGAATGAAGCCCTTGAAGTGTTCCTTTGGGGTTGCCTCTAGGAAGTTCATCAGCTTTGTCTTTAGATATAGAGGCATCAATATTGACTCTGAGAAGATCAAATCCATCTATGGGACCCCCCCCCCAAGTCCCCTCCCAGAGATAGAAGTTGTTTAAGGAAAATTGTTAATCATATTCTAGTTCATAATGATTTATGACAAAAATTGTAAGCCCTTATTTGGGCATATGAAGAATGTTATCGCCTAGTAGTGGGATGAGGAGTACCAGATAGGATATGATAAAATAATGAAATATCTACTACAACTTCAGGTTTTCATGTCACCATTCTTACTAAATCCTATAGTCCACTATGTGACCTCCCTAGTATACTCCCTTAACACCCTTCTCACCCAGAAAAAACATAAAGGTAGGGAGAAGAGTATATACAATCATAGTTTCATTCTTATCGACATAGAGTCTAGATATTCCCCTATAGATAAAATTTTCCTTCGCATTATTTTTTTCATTGAATAAGCCAAGGAATTATCTACAATGTCATGTGACATAATTGGTATCTCGAGTGCTTCTTCTAAAGAATATATTGAATCTCTCTATATTAAGAGGATAGTTCAAATGATGGATAGTGATCCTTTAGTTGCTTTACATCATGTTCATGCCATATAAATCCATCATGTTTCAGGAATTTCCCAACATTCTTAATTCCCATATGGATCTTGGAGAGATTCCCCTAGATGATGACTTCTCATATGAGGTCATACTCTTATTATACCAAACCATTCTATGTCAGAAGATGTATTTTGATGTTTCCTTCTAGATCCCAACTAGTAATAGGATCAATAATATAATGATCAGTAGAGTAGGCATGTTATCATCTTCATCACCCCTGACACATGTTATTCTACTATACTTGCTCATGTGGTCAGAAGGATGCACCAAAAACATTGTAGAATATCATGCACTAATTACAACTCTCGAGCTAGCCCATGAGGTTGATGTTCTTCACATACATGTAAAGGGTTTCTTTGAATTAGTCATCAGATAGAATAATAGTTACCTCATTATCATAAACATATAGCTCGATCCCATTTTGGATTGCACTCTCCAACTTATGGCTTGGTTCCCTTCTCTGTTGGAAGTGACACATGTCTATCAGTCGCAAAATGATCATGTTGATGCATGGAAAATTTATTGAACAGTATTATTGAACTTGAATAATACAACATGTTCATTTTTGAGAAACATTAATTTTTCATTACCCCTGTCATCCGAGTTGGTGATGACAACCATCAGGTTTAACAGATGACTGATATTTCATCTACTTTAGGACCCAAAGGTTCCCCCTAAGTCAATGAAAGCACTAATTGGGGACCTCCTTTCACTGACTACTATCAGTAAAGAATCCTTCCCTCAGACTAAGTTGAAAATGAGAGAATCCATTATCGTGTTGTGAATTTCACCATTCAGAGTAGTCCCAACATCGATTAGACTCTCTAAAAATATGAATGTTATATAATCCTCTAATATTTTAATCCACAGAGTATAGGTTACATAGGTTATATAGAGATTTCATGTTGTGTCCTATGGATCACATCATGTTGGATTAAATCTCTCCCATCAGATTTGAAGTCTTGGCTAACTCTATCTCCCACATTTGATGATTATATTGTGAATTCCATGTGGTGTCCTTAGTGTTAGATACATTCCATCATTGTGTATAATCCACCAGAGCTTCTCCAAAACACCATGTATTCTTTTCCCTTTCTATTATGGGGGCTCAATTGTGTGGTATCATGCAAATTAGAAATATCTAAAAATATAAGATTAATTCTGATCGTGACAAATGTTTTCTCAAAGAGGAAGAATCAATTACCCTAATAGAAGTCAAGGCCCAATCCGTGATTGAATTTGTGAGCTTCCACATCATCCACTAATTATGATTCCTTGACCCCATTCTCAATAGTAATGGCCCCAACTTCTGTCATACTGAGTTGAGGAGATTGTATGTCACATAAGATATCCTATCCCAACATACATCATGCTTCCATGCATAGGAAAATGGGTATATTGATGTGTTGAACAATATCCTCTATAACATTCTGTAGATGATTGTGGTCAAGAATAAGATAACATGGCTAGACCAGATCCTTAATGACCTCTGGTTTTTCTGAAGTCAACATGAAATTGCACATAGCTTACTCCATATTCCATTGTGTATGGAACAACGGTAGTTATACACATTTTAGAGTAATTTTCTCCCTCAAAATATCTATGTATGACTATAAGAACCAACAAAATAGATGAAGTCCATCTAGATGAGTTGGATGCACTAGAATAGAATAGGCTACATTCTTTATATAATCTTGAGAGTTATAACATTCATTCTATTAATTACACACATAAAAATGCTTTATTACATTAACATGAACTTAAGACAACTATGAGGATTGAGTGGTCTAGTATATTGGAAAATTAGAAACATTACATAACGATTTAGAACATAATACACTACATCATTGTTAAAAACTTCTTTTACATGACCACAACATTCCGTCTAACATAACATTGCATGGGATAAAATGAGGACATGCAAAAAAAAGGGTGACCAATAAAAGCCTATAAGGGTGTGAACAAGGCATTACGTGAAGAATATAATTCATATAAGGAAATAGTAATATCAGTAGAGCATAAGTGAAACATTAACATGAAGGCAAGATACAACATGATTATCAAAACGAGGACATGAGGAAACAATATATAACATGATATTAGCATGAGCCATGGCTCATTGCACATAGAACATGATTAAAAAATCATTGTACTTGAATTCACATGGGTAAACCCTCAAATAAATTGAATTATCATGAGTATACCCTCAATGCACTTGATGTATCACAATAATAATATTTACCCAATAAATTGGAGCGCTATCAGGGTGCACCCTTTATAAACATTTCATTTCATGCATATGTGTGCCACACAGATTATATAATTTGAATCATTCAACATAAGTGGTTATTACACAATTAAAGAATGTGGAATATATACATGAAATTAAAATTATATATATATATATATATATATATTTGAATAAGGTTAAATAACCTTGATAGAGTAATGGGTATGTTATTCACTACACAATGATTTTGGATTGGAAAATTGCGGTGCAATTTCAGCTGTACAACGACATGGCATAAAAATTCATAAAAATGATTGATGAGATAAAAGGGGTATCTAATCATATATATATATATATATATATATATATTAAATTTACAGTATGAGGGTAACATAGATACATTTTCCAAAACATGATATTTGGAATTAGAAGGCATACCATTATAATGAAACACAAATAAAGAAGATAAATGGAATAACTCTTGTGAATGTTCGGCATGGTAGCAGGTGTACGTGGGAGGGATTAATGAGAGAGAAAGAGGTATATATTTATTCAAAAAGAAGGAATATATGGGGGAGGTTATAAATCATTCCTCAACATTTTTAATTGAAAATAAAAGGTTATAACAATAAAATGTATCATGGAGAAAAATAAAAAAGGAAGAAATCCCTTATAGAATTTCGGCAAGGAAACATGTGTACATAAGAGGTATTAATGACAGAGAAAGGGGTATGTCGTCATTAAAAATATAAGGAGGTAATTATAGGGGAGGTTATAAATCATACCCCAACATTTTTTAATTGAAAATAAAAGGGAATAACAATATAAGGAGACTTGGACATAAATAAGGAAGGAATGAAAGTGAGGATCCCTTACTTAGAAGTGTTACAACCAAGGCGTTAGAGAGGCTTGAGAGAGGCTTCTTGGGAGATTTAGGTGCCTTATTATGATTCTGGAGAGATTATGGTAGAGTTTGGTTGAGCTCCTAAGGTGTTTAGTTAAGATGAATGGGAGATTGAGTGGTTATATATTATAAAGAAGTGGAATTTTTTATTTATTTATGTTTTGTACCCTACAATTTAAACACATCAAAACCAAAAACTGCCCCATGAATTTTTCCAATGGTTTTTGAAAATGTGGTTTGGAAAAAATATTTTATAAGTCCAATGGCCGAACCTAATTAAAAATTAGTTTTTCTTATGTGGAGGTGAGTCACACTCTCAAAGAAATCATTTTAAAATGTTAAAATGGTTTATAAGTTCTGGAGGGTCAACTATGGGATTCTAAAATTAATAAAATAAATCTTAAATCACATAATTTTAAAGGGTGAAACATATATTAGACGAATATACATTTTATAATATTTTATAACATCTATTTTGGTTCATTATGATATCATAAAACACATTATATATTTAAATGGTATTTAATTTTTACCCAAAACATCGACTGTCTCAGAAATTTATTAAAAATTCACTGTTATATAATTTTTAAATCCTAAATACAAAAATATTATTGATTTTATCTTAATTTTTTTAAATATAGTAATTTTAAATTTTAATATAAAAACTGATATTTATAAAAAAATTCACGGGTTCTCACAAAACAACTATTAAACATAAATAAAAATTACAATTATATTCATAAAATATTAGACACTAATTAATATTTAATAAAACATAATTTAGTATTAATATTTTATTAAAATATTAATTTATAAAAAAATATATTAATTCTTCTAAATATATTTCTTAAATTAATTTAAATATTAACTAAAAAATATTATTTTTTCTTTAAAAACCATTTACAAAGTAACACTAATAAAACGAATGTATATTATTTATAGAAAATTAATGCACATAATCAAAGATCTAGGTTATTGTTACCTAATCCCTTATAACACCCGTATAAGAGCTAAGGGTAAGGTGTGCGATGGTGACTGAATCTTGGGGCATCTCGGATAACATCGCTTGGGTGGTAACTCTATTAACATCCACTTCTCCCATAGGTAGTTCCATTCAAGAATAATCTATTGAATCTCTACTTGGGGGTTTTCAAGAGTGAATAGTAGTGACACTACCTTCATTCTAAGCTTTAGGAAATGGGACCTGTATAGAGAAATTATACTTGATGATTCCATCGCTTCCTTTTTCTGAGTAAATTGGATTTTTTAAGGCCCTGTATTTATACAAATCATGTGATCACTGTTAAATGACTATATTAGCCACGGTAACAATTCCTAAAATTATTTTAAAATCCAAAAACATAAAACCAATGAAGTTAATATATTTTATATAACCATTTTACAAAATAAGTCATTTAATTAAATTGAGAGGAATTTTCATTAATAATAGTTTATGTCGTTACAATCTTCCACCCTTAAAAAATATATCCCCCATAATTTTCTTTTCCTATACAAAAACAGATTAATGTAACATTTCATTATCACTTCCTCTGATTCCCTTTTTAACTTTTCAAAATTTTGGTTTCACCATAACACTTTGATGATGGTAATTTGTCTTATTTTATAGAACTTTCTCTTTATGATATAATATCTTCACCATTTTATCTACACATGAGAGGTCATTATTCAATGGTACCACCTATGGAATGAGTACATGTGATGGGTTAGGTATGTACTTCCTCAAGAGTGACACATGGAAAACATCATGTACATTAGATAGGTTCAGTGTGAGTTCTAGTTGATAGGCGACTTCTCCAATGCGATCAAAGATCTCAGAAGGGACGATGTACTTTAGAATAATCTTTCCCTTCTTCCTAAATCTCATAACTCTCTTCCATGGTGATATTCATAGGAAAAACATGTCTCAAACATCAAACTCTAGGTCTTGTTGAGGGTTTTCAACATAGTTATTTTGTCGAATCTATGAAGATTTAATGATATGGTGGATGCCGTTAATCTTATCCACCATTTGTTAGACCATTTTTGGACCAAGGAGTTTTCTCTCCCCAAATTCAACCCAACATTCTGGTGTTCTTTACCTCTTCCTATAAAGGGATTCATAAGGATCCATTTTAATTTTTTACTGGAAACTATTTTTGTAAGAGAACTCAATGAGAGGAAGAAGTTCATCTAATCCTCATTTAAATTCCATTTATAATGCTCTCAAAATAACCTCATAGTTTTGGATAGTCCTCTTAGATTGTCCATTAGTTTGAGGATGATAAGCCATACAAATTTTCAACTCAGTATACAGAGCGTGTTAGAGACACTTTCTGTATATAGAGGTGAATCTTGGACATCTATCAGATACAATAGATAGTGGTACTCCATGAAGCCTTACCACATTGCTGATATATATCTGTTCCAGTTGATCCACTGAAAAATCCTCTTTAATTGCATTTAATTGTGATGCTTTTGTATTATTGTCCACAAAAACCCAGATATTATTGATTCCTTGGTATTTTTTGGAATTCCAGTGAAAAAGTCCTTGATGATGTTTTCCCATTTCCATGTTGGTATGGGATATGGTTTCATAATCCCCTTATGCTTTGTCCAATCATCCTTCCCTTTTTGAAATTCCAGGAACATTGATGTATACTCAAAAATAACCTTCTTCATATTATCCCACCAATAATGCTCTTAGAGATCTTGATATATCTTTTTGTTTCGTGGGTGAATAGAGAAATTCAGACTATGTGCATAATCCAAATGCTCATTAATTAACTCTAGATTTTATGGAACATATAGTATTGACCTAAATAACATAATTACTTATTCATTAACATTGAAATCCAAGGATTCCACTTTTCTGATAGTTTCCACATTCATCTGAATTCCCACAAAATCATATTGTGCATCCATTATCCATTAAAAAAGAGATAGATGAACAATAATTTCTGGAAGGATTTATGATTTTCCATTATTTATGATTCCCAGTACTATCTTCATCAATTCTAAAAATATTGGGTCCTTTTCAATTCTCATCAATGAAAGAATTTCAAGATCTTTTCTCCGTAAGCATCTTCTACCTTGTTTGCTTTCCCCGGATGGTAGAGAATTGAGAAGTCCTAGACTTTTATCATCTATGACCATCATTGTTGGTTTATAATCCACTATTTCTGTGTGAATATGTACTTGTGGCTTTTGTGATCAGTATATATTTCACACTTCTCCCCAAAGAGGTAATTTCATCAATTTTATAAAGAGAAGATTTTTGTAGGCAACACCATATAATCTGTTGGATAGTTTTTCTCATGAAAAATCAATTTCCATAATGTATAGGAAATGACTTATTCATTTTTCATCAACAAAATGACCATTTATTCCTTTGAAGAAACACCAAATACAACAAAATGCTTTCCAATTGTGGGCAGTGTGAGTATGGACATTGTGATAATACTCCTTTTCAAATCATATAATCTCTATTGTAATTCATCACTCTATACAAACTTGAATCCCTTTCGAGATAGCTTGGTAAGAGTGTTTCAAAATCATGAGAAATTTCTAAAAAATCAGCGATAATATCCAGCTAACCACAAGAAGCTACAGATATACATCATAGATATTGGCCTTGGCCATCCCTCAATTCCATTATCCATTGTTGGATCCACATATATCCCATTTATTGTGATTATATGACTCAATAATTAGACATCCTTCAACCAGAACTCACACTTTTTGTACTTTTCATAGATCTTTTCCTTTCTCAAAGCCACTTATAAAGTGATTAGATTCACCTCATGATCATCCTTGGTTTTGGAGTATATTAGAATATCATCAATAAGTACTACAAAAAATTTGTTGAGGTAATATACAAAGACTCTCTTCATCAAGTACAAGAACATTTATGGAGAATTAGTGAGTCTGAAAGGCATTATTTTTAATCCATAGTTCCCATACATTGTACAAAAAGCAGTGTTGGTCATATCCTCCTTCTTCACCCTTATGTGGTAATATCCCGACTACAAGTCCCTCTTAGAGAATAATTTTTTACCATGTAGATGATCGAAAAATTTATCAATTTAGGGAAGAGGATACTTATTCTTTATCTTTATTTTATTGATCTCATGATAATCAATGAAAAGGCACATTGGCCCATCCTTCTTCTAGACTAAGAGGACTAGTGCACCCCATGTGAATCACATGTGCGTATAAACCCTTTATATAGATTCCCCTGTAGTTTTTTCTTTATCTCCTCAATCCCAAAAAAATTAATTCTCTATGGAGTCTTGGATATTTTCCCCACCCCATGAATAAGATCAATCGAGAATTTATCATCTCTTCTAGGAGGAATACCGGGAAATTACCTAGTAAACATTTCAGCAATTTCCCTCACAATAAGAATGTCTTAATGGATGGTTTCATACATAGAATCAATCATTTGAGAAAGATATGTGTGATCATAGGGAATTGATATCGATGATTGAGATGATGGATATAAAGATTATTCATCCTCCTCATTACTCTTGTATAGTGTCGGGGGTTTAATCACCCTATGGAGAGTGATTTCCCTCTCATAGAAATTTATGTTTTCTCTATATAGGGAAAGTCAATCCATGCCCAGAATTGCATCAAATTCCACTAGAGGTAGTATTAAATGGTTCAACAGGATGTTCAATCCAAAAATTGTGGCAGGGGGACTTATATTCAGGGTATAATATAATTTCCCCATTTTCCATTCTCACCGACATCTTTACATCCATGATTTGTGGTGGTATTGGGATTGTTATACTAAACAATCATGATATAATATAATGCGTATAACCTGGATAAAAAATATGTTTGATATTACTAAATGAATAAATAGAGTACCTATCACCACATCATTGTAGGGGTTTGTTTTGGTTGTAGTGATGGAAAAATGTATCCCTTGTATCCTTGGAAATTGTTGGTTTCCTTAATAAACCCTTGGATTAGGGGACCAGTTTGGAAAGTGCCAAGGTTCTTTCTAGTTGAAGAAATAAACAAAGAGTTGATTGTCAAATAGAGCATTCCTATCCTCTTCCACAACAGAGAGTTTTTCTTGTTATAAGTTAATGGTATGTTTCCATTCCCTTCAACACCTAAAGCATTTCATTGTCCCTTCACGAAATTTTCAGGGTTCTTCTTTCTTCACCTTTGGAAAGGGAGTGCTGGAATTTCATAGCACCATTGGATTTATCCATCATACCATCAGAATTAATTTCTACTTCCCGCTTCATATTCCCATGTTCCCCCTGAGATCCTCCAATCTCTATTTCGACTTTGAGGGCACATCATACAATTTCATCATTTCTATTGATGTCACTAATTTCAAGGTCATTCTGTTGGCTAGGTTTTATCCCACCAATAAAGAGGTAAATCTTGAATTCAGGAATAATGAAAATACTGAAGGTGTATTGTGCAACACTTTTGAATTTGGCCTCATTCCCTCTGATGGATTTGTCATATTTTTTATTGAGGTAACGAAATTCCCATTCCATCTTATGTTAGAGGTTGTGAAGGAAATATTAATTGAAAAACATTTTCTAGTATACTTCCAACGCCTCGATCTCATCCTCAGGCTTTGTATTTTTGATCAATTTCCAGCATTGATCAGCTTCACACTCCATACGATAAGCTTCCAGAAGAACCTTCTCTTGTTCAGAACATTGAAGGATGGAGAAGATCTTTTCAAGGGATTTGATCCATTTTTTATGATTGATGGATCAGATGATCTATTAAAAGTCAGAGGCCCTTGTCTCATGAAGCTCTAGATTGAGGATTTTTATTTCTTAGGGGGGTTGTATGTTTCAATTGACCCATGTTTCTATTCAAAACATCAGTTAACTAAGAGTGTATCATTACAAAGTATGTGGTTCTTTCTCCCATTAGATTGGGCATCTTATTGGAATAATCGTCACATTGATCTTCACATCGGTTGTTAGCAAGAGTCCTCCTATTACCGGCCATTGGATGGAATAAAAGGAATGCATGGGGTAGAAAATAAAGTGGAATCTTAAAAAAAATAGATATCTTAAAATTTACATTTATTTCCTTAACATATGAATTTATAGGATTCAATCTACGTTTTCCAGGATCTACTTCCCAATATATATTTTTAGTGGAATTATTTTAATCCCTTCATAATGTTTCATACTAATCTTATGAATTTACCAAAGAATATCTCCTGGGAGTGTCAATCCAAGATTGTAGCAAGGCCCATATTCATGTACCAGTTCCCATTCAATTCTAGGTCAATGTAGTGTTTTTTGGGTATCACCCCTAGATACATCAGTTCCAGAGCCACCTATAAATTTTCATATCCAGACCAAGATATATTTTCATGATAAACCACTTAATATATACTCAAAAAAAATTCAGAATTATTTTATTAGACATACTCTTATCCCTAAGTCGTTCATTTGGGCTTTATAATCCTAATACCAAAAATAAATAAACCTATCCTCTAATACCAACAATAACAACAATTCTCGTTATTACACACATAAACATGATTTATTACATAAACTTTCACTTAAGTAAACTTTGAGGATCAAGAGGTCTAGTTTCATGAGAAATTGGGGATATTAAATAAAAAAATAGAATATAAAACACAACAAAATTGTTGAAATATTATTTTACATGACCACAACATTCCTTCATACTTAGCATTTCATGGGATAATCTGAGGACATGCAATAGAAATGGGTGAGATATAAATCCCAATAAAGAGTAAAAAAGGACTAACATGAAGAATATAGTAAATTTTAGGAAATAGGAATATCAATGGAGCACAAGATAAACCTAAACATAAAGGCATGATATAGCATGATTATCATAATATGTAAATGTGTAAAAAACATTTAACCTGATATTAGAACGAACCAAAGCTTATTTAAGATAGAGTATGAGTAAAACCTCTAAGAAAATTAATTATCATGATTAAACACTAATTTCACATGAATTAGCATGATTAAACCATCATTGAACTTGGAGTACCATGATACAAATCATTACCCAATGCATTGGAGCATTGTTAGTGCACACCCTAGATAAACATTTCATTTCATGCATAAGTGTGCCACGTTGATCATATAGCATTAATTATTCAACATAATAAGTTATTTCCATGATTAAGGAATATGTAATACATACATGTATGTACCATTATATATATATATATATATTTTTTAATAAAGTTGAATACATTTTATAGGGGAATGGGTATGGTTTTCACTACACAATGATTTTGGCTTGCAACATCGACGTGCATTTTCGGCAACATAACAGCCTGACATAGAAATTCATAAAAATGTTTGATGAGATATAAATGGGTATCTCATAAAATATACATAAAATGGAAATTAATGGGGTCATATATATTCATGTCTCAACACATCTAATTTGGAATTAAAAGGCGTAACATAATAAAGAAACATGAAGAAAGAGGAGAAAGGGAATAACTCTTAAGAAATTTCAGCACGGTAACAGGTGTACATGGGAGGGATTAATCAGAGAGGAAGAGGTATATCATTATTAAAACATAATTAGGACAGTATGTAGAAGGTGGTAAATCATACCTTGGCATTTATAATTTAAGATTCATGGTTATAACAACATTATGAATGTTGCAAAAAAATGAGAAATGAAGAAATACCTTACAGAATTTCAGCATGGTAACAAGTGTAAATGGGAGGTATTAATGATATTGAAAGGGGTATCTCAACATTGAAACATTATTAGGGAAGTATAAGGGAGGTGATAAATAAATCCCATTAATTTTTAATTAAAAATAAAATTGCATTACAATATAAGGAATCTTGGAAATAAATAAGGAAGGAAGGAAAGTGTGGATCCCTTACATGGAAGTGTGATCACAATGGCTTGGGAGATGCTTGAGAGAAGTTTATTAAGTGATTGGGTATCATTGGGTGGATTATAGAGAGAGGAAAGAATATGATGTTCAATCTCAAAAGGGTTTTAATGAATATGAATGAGAGATTGAGTAGTTTTATAATGGAATGGAGAGGGAAATATTTATTATTTAGGTTTTGGATACTACAAATTAAACAAATAAAAACAAAAAACCATACATGGGGGTTTTCCCATGGTTCATGCCAAATTGGAGTGGGAAAAATATTTTACAAGTTTTATTTCCAAACATAATAAAATATTATGCTTTCTTATGTGAAGGTGAGTCACACTCTCAAGGAAATCATTTTAAAATGTTAAAATAGTTTATAAGTATATGAGGGTCCTCTATGGTATTGTAAAATTTATCTAAAAAATTTAAAATAAAATTATTTTTAAGGTAAAATAGATATTGGTCGAATATTAGTTTTCTAGTATTTTATTAAATTACAATTATTTCATTATAATGTCATAAATCACATTATATATTTAAATGGTGTTTCATTTTTACCCAAAAAATTTGACTGTCTCAAAAAATAAAAAATAAAATCACCATCAGATAATTTTGACATCCTGAATCAAAAAATAATATATAGTTTATCTAAATAATTGTCAAAATATTAAAATTTTTACTTTTAATATAATAGCCGACATTTATAAAACATTCATGGGTTTTGACCAAGTAGCTTTGAAACCTTAATAAAATTACAATTGTAATAAAAAATATACAATCATTAATATTTAATAAAAATTAATTTAATAATAATATATTATTTAAATATTATTTAATTCAAAAATACCTTAATTTATCAAAATATATTTCTTAATTGAATTTAAATATTATTTAAAAAACCACTTTTTGTGCTTTTAATACTATTTACAAAGAAACAATAATATAATTAATGTATATAATTTATACAAAAATAATGCACATAATCATAGTTCTCAGATCTTGTTACATAACTCCTTATAACTCCCGCATAAGACCTAATTGTAAGGTGTGTGATGGTGACCGACTCGTGGGGTGGATCAGATAACATTTCTCAGGTGGTAAACTCTATTAACATCCACTTCTCTCATAGGTGGTTATTTTCAAATGTAACGTGTTGAACCTCAACTAGGTTTTGATCAAGAGAGAAGACTAGTAACACTACTTCTTTTCCTTGCTCTGAAAAATGGGCTTAGTATGGACTAATTCTACTATATGAGGCTATATCTTACTATGTTTGAGTGAATTGGATTTTTTAAGGCCAAACATTTATAATAATCATGTGATTAGTGTTAAACGACTATATTAGAAACAATAAAAATTCATAATGAGATTTTAAAATCCAAAAACATAAAACCAAGTATGTGTATATGTTTTATATAACCATTTTAAATATAAATAAATTTAATTATATCTAGAGAAATTTTAATTAATAAAAGATTAGGTCATTATAAGAGTAACTAGGGAAAGACAACCAGAGCATTTATCAAGAAAATATTCATTTTATCCTTTCTCTATGGTGACATAGTGATAGCTATAAGAATGAAAATGATACCTAGAATGAAGCATCCAAAGTAGGATCCCAAATATTAAGGGACATACCTCATTACTAATACCTATTCCAATATTACTTACACATTGATCATAATTTAGGGAGGGCAAATCAGACCCCATCACCATTCCATTATTCTCAATAAGCACTTTACATGAAGAGATTTCCAAATCCTAGTTTCATGATTTTAACAAAAATAACTACCATCTTCATCACTTTAAAATGTTTAAATTCATGTCTACATCATAGAAACTCTATTATAAACTATTTTCATGGTCGAAAAGTCTATGAACATAAACCATATGACCTATTTGACGCATCATGAATTTAAACTGTGAGCATGTTTTCTATCTGGACTATGTTTTTTGTGGTTGGGACTCCATCTCCCTCATTGAAATAAAGTCCATTCATTCTATGAGATGAAAAATATATTTGAGACACCACCTCCAATTTTCCCAAACACTTTAAACTTAATCTAAGACCCCATGTCCAAGAATCAGGAATTTAAATTGTCTGAATTATTTCTGGGAAATGTATGGTGTTGCACTTGGTCTCCTTGGCTATAAGAACCCATGATTTTACGAACTATAATTTTGAGCAAAAATATGAATATTTTCTTTCAGATAATTGTAAGGGTTAAAAATTTATTTTATACATGGTATATGATATTTGAATTATTTTGACCACTACATTGGTCTTAGAATAGGGTGTTTACACAAGGATATGAGTATGGTAGAAATCTTAGTTGTTTGAATTTTATAGGATTAATAAGTAATTAATATTTAATAAATTAACTTTTAATTTATTCACATAGGTTTGTTCAGATATATATTTTGATTAGAAAATTGTATTGTGATTCTATCTCTTCCATTGAGTTCAGAATGGGGAGTTTTTCCTAAAATGGACCTAATCTTTAGTCGGACACTGAGGCCATCCTGATCCCCTATTCTTTTACATTTCTTTTTTCAATTTTTTTCATTTCATTCTTAAATTTTTTTAAACATATTTCTTATCTTGGATTATCTGACATTTCCAAGGGGACCCATCCTATATAGATCATCTGATAAATAAAATTGTTAGTGGGAGAAATATAAGGTGAGATTGATAGCAAGAGGAACTGTCACAGAGCTCTCAATGCGCTGGGTCAACATGTGGTTGTTGTAGATCACAATTTTGAACGAAGATTCTGTGGTGTTCTCCCAAAGGAATTATATTTTACATTTTCATTGTAGATCCCTAAAAATATTATTATTTCTAAATTTAATTATATTTTATAATTGCATATAGCCCGTTGTGGCTCGATATATTGATTTGGTGGTGAAAATAGGGTTTTTAATAGATTTGATGGTTTCTACTTTGGTAAAATATGCTACACAGTGTCTGGTTCAAGGTGACATACCATGTGTTCTTCCCATTTGGGGAAGATTAATTTTTTATGTACACATTGTGTACTAGGGTTTACATTCTGTTTATTTGTACTTGATCGTGTTGCTGAGTACCTACCAAGAAACACGTGTTGGGGTATGTGGCCATGTAGAGTTCACATCCATACCCCATAACGGTACAACCACATGTAGAATTACACAATATGGACAGGTACATGACCAAACAATTTGATGGATATAGGAAAGTAACGTGTGCATGGTACATAGTACATACCTCATTTTACATGTCTGGTACTTGGGAATTTACCCACTAAGTATAGGCTGAGTACATGCTCATGTGGGGCCCTGAGGGTACATGTTGTGTACCATGGTAACACACCGTATACTCATACGTTGCTACCATATGATGGGTTTTTTTGTATATCTTCACACATGATTTTTAATTATAACCATGAGTAGTTCATTATGAGTATCATTCCACATAGATCACGATGGTATGACCTGTGAGGTGTTTTTAGGACTCCAAGATGGAATTTCAATCTTTCATTAAATAGAGAGTTTCTTCCTATAGAAATCAAATTCATTCATCTCCTAAAGGAGAGAATCATAGTGGGAATGATAGGTTTTGTGTTTTGACCAACCTATTTTATACCATGTTCAAAGATGGTATATGAGGTATCTCTCTTGGTTGATTGATTCCTAGTTTTCCTTTGAGGATATCTTCCTTGTGAGATGCACCCTTCTAACCTAAGAATACATTTGTTCATTTGTTTTGAGGATCTATTTTAGGACCCCTCTATGAATGTTTCGGCCAAGAGATTTCCATTCAAGATGTCTTTATCTTCTAGTTGTTACGTAGGATACTCTATAGGATACCAATGATTACATGCTAACATAGGTAATCTATTTACATATTTTCCATTTCGAGGATCCCGTGATGGATTCCATTGTTTGATTAATATTATAGGATCACACGTAGAATTACTCAAATACCATTATATTTAAGGATCCATTGTAGGAATTCTTCTCTTATGCAAAGACATTGAGGATCCTGTGTGGGATTCCTCTTTTTTTCTTTTCTTTGGAGGATCCCAAGTAGGATGAGTCTATTTTATTTGACTTTAGGGACCAAGTGAGTTCCCCATTATTGGAGTGAACCAAAGTTAGAATGTTGGTTTTGGGTAGATATGGTAGTGGTTGACTCCATATAAGTCATGTTGAACATGTGATCACATGGGTATGTGGTAGTATTGATGGGTTTAAGAGATCTTCCATTCCCTCTTTTTCGTTTATACCTTATCTTGTTTATTTTGGATGTAGTGATGTTACCCATAGGTTTTTATGGTTTTTTGATATTGATCCTGATGCGGGGAATATTTAATTCTCCTTGGGATTACCAAAATTTCATCTCCGGATCCTTGTTTTATGTTTGGATTCCTAGAAATTATTTAATGGAATCCACCATCTAGGCCATGTTATTTCTGATATTTGTTTGTGATTTCCAAAGAATTTTCCTAGAATTAGACTCTTTAGAATTACATGATGTGCATAGGATGACATGAACATTTCAATATACTGGGATCCGGATGAATTTGTATTACTTGAGTGATAGTATGGTTTTCATTGTAGGAATTACATGGATGGAATCATAAGCCTGATTACTAGTTTTCCTTGAGTGACACATTGATTCTCAAAGAAGGAATTCCTTAGACGATCTCATAGTCCTGATGAATTTTATTCCATGATCGATATTTATTCTCTATTGTAGTAATTCCTTGCTTATAATCATAAGATAGTTTATCATGGTAGTGGATGCCTTGGATGATCTCCCTGGATAATGATTATATTATAATCCATGGATTTTCTCCCATGGAACTTGATTATAGTAGTTTATACCATTTATTTGATTTCTCCTAATGTATTGATTCTCTAGGATACCTTGGGACTTGCTTATCATTTGATCTGTATTTCATGAGTTCCATTTATACAGGGTTTTTGTACATGATCCTTTGACCATACCAATGTATTTACTAAGTCTTCATCAAGACGATCATAGGGATTAAAGAGGATTCATTTCTCTTCTATAACATGGACTTGGACTATTTAGTTCTAACACTTTATTATATGGAATTTCTATGATGGAAGTTACACATGTGATTACATGGAAAACGGCATTAGCGATTACTTGGGCTTTATAAAATGGATCCTTCCCATGGAGTCAGACACGCGATTTCTCAGTATAAGTCAAAGTTGGTTGTAAATAACTTCTATAGAACTTACCATTGGTATAATATAATCATGTTATATTGGTTGGAGACAAGTACATGTGAACCAAAGTATAGGATGAGTATCCTCTTGTGGTTCCATAGCTTTCTCAGAGAAATTCCTATCATTGGTTGATGAGGGTATATGTCAATTGGGATTATGATCCTAGATATCGAATTAATGATTCATGTAATCAGTGGAACAACATCCAACAAATGACCTTACACATGATTTCCAGGTGATTGTGATTTAAATCTTAAAGATCAACCACTGATAGGCTTTATTCATGCTTGGGTTTTATTTTATTTCATTCAACATGCTCATGAATATTCATATTTATGTGTATATGTATAGGTTTGGTAATATACAAGTATATGTATATAGATATGGGCATTTGTGGTTGAACATTCCTAGTTGACCGTGATTATTGAACTGGGGTTCCACTAGGGTTTCACATTTATTATTTTAACCAATATTTCAGTTGTTCCTTGGTTAGTTTGAGAATATTTCATTCATCCTATTTTGGAATCATATTTATATGTTTTGTGTCATGGTGTCATAGTGAGATAATTTCTCATCCCTATAGGTGCACCGTGGTGTACGTACAGACCTTACGTATTCTTTTCCGGTTGATCACAGTTTCATGGAGGTTAGGGTTGAGGCATAGTGTTACATGATCGAGTAGAGTCTCTCATGTGGTTCCTAATTAGGTTGGAGTAGTTTGACTGTGTCTCGAGACCAGGTATGTGGTCCGACATGAAGTTAGTATTAGATACTTGTAATTTATTTATGTTTATTTTATATTTATATATATATATATCTATGATGATCCTAGTGGGTGACCAATGTTGTATGTATGACATAACTATTCAGGGTTTTATATATTTTTCATTTATTTTAAAATCATGGTCTATTTTAGTTTATTTACTTATTCCACGATCTTTTTTTTAATATTTTTTTGATACATAGGATTTTATGTTGTTTTATTACACTGATATGAGGAAATAGTCTCCCTAATATCACACCATTGGCCCTCACTACTATTCTACACCCTCTGGTATATGAGGAGGCACGCTTGAGGCCTCATAACCAACCACATCATAGTATTGGTTTAGATTCATCTGGGTTGGTATGTTACAAAGTGTTTTCAAATTTGTTCTGTTCTTGGTCTTTAAAATTTTGGATATCGTCGACAAGAGTATGAGGAATGTTTTATCACCATTGATGGACATCAGACTACTGCATCGAGAAAATTTGTTCTGGTAAGAAGTAATGGTTTCCCTGGATTGGGATTGATGTTTAGATATGTGATGTCACAATTGTATATGATTTTTTATTTGAGTGATGTACATGTTGTTTGGATGTTATGATTTATTGGGAATATCTCTCTCTTTTCCCCTATTATTAGGCCTATGATGGATTTTGACTCTTGGATGGAATATGCAAGATGAGTATCATGCATCATATTTGGCATGTAGGATTCAATTAATATAGGAATTATAGAATGTTGTTTTTATTGATGATTGAGTCATATTCACATGGGCTTACTCATGTGCACACACACAATGATATATATATATATATATAAAATTCTCGTGGTAGGTTATGTGGTCCATTTTGAGGCATTTTATTATGAGGTTGATGACACATATATCCTACATATGAGGTGCAATGACCCTAGTAGGTCGATATAGAACGTTATTCCCTTTTATTGTAACCCCTTGTCAGTTGTTGTTTGTTTGGTAATGTTTATCTAGTTAGATCACTGGATATGATGTAAATATATATGATAACATTCTCACAAAAAAGTCCTTGAGGGAGTATTAACATGTGTGGATTCCTGGAGATTGCTAGTTTGGTCTCTTTTTCTACATCAGTATTATGTCCTCCTGGGAGAAGTACTTTATGTGCATGCTCAGAGAGAATCAAGACCTTGTAGGTCATGTGTGTTGATTTACCCTTGATGGTTGATGTTCATTTTTTATGTAAACCTACATGAGATAGGTTTTCATGTGTTTTTAAATTCCTTATTTTCGATGTGTGCTTTGTTATAGTCTCATTATGATATCAATGCATGGTAGGTGCTCCAGTTTTTCTTTATAGGCATGTTGATGCCTTCATATTTTGAAAAACACCTTCGTTGCTAGTTTTTTAGTCTTGATTTTATTAGAAATGATTTTTTGGGGTTATCACTCATCTAAAAAATGTTATTTCTAATGCTAATGTGGTCGGAGTGTGGGTATATTCCAATTAGTGGAATGACGTCGATTGATAGGAAGTCGTAAAATAAAATCATGAAATATATGAGGCACCTGATATTGAAGAAGAGTTACAAGGTATATTTTGAATTGTAAAATAGACAACCCGTGTATCGTAATTAGATTATTCTTTTTTGGACGACTCTTATGAGAATGATTCAGGTGTTAGATGTATATGCTAGTAGTGCACAATACCATTTAATTGAAAATCTATTAGAGTCTATGTCCAAGTCAATGATTGTTGTTTTCACAACTTTTCATGGGCTTGGATAACTAGAATTGGTGGTTTAAATTATTATTATCCCTCCATAGTAGAGGTAATATTGAGAATAAATCCGGTATCGTGAGATGATCGACCCCTATTTGGACCTGGAAATGCATTTTTTGGAGATGTGGTGTATCGTGTTAGTTAATGGAATTATTATCTTAATTGATCTAAGGATGGATCAGAGAGAGATTTAACCTCATTTCAAAGAATCATGTTTTACTCATAGTTATATATAATAAAGATATATATTGACTTCATCTTGTGTATGTTGAGATAACATCATCTCTATGGAAAGATTATTTTCTGTTAAATATTTTTCTCTGGTTGAGGACGGAAACCTAATGAGGCTATGTTTGAGAATCAGTTTACAGTAATTCATATTGTGGGGGGGGGGGGGGGGGTGAACCATTTTCCATTTAAGGGTGTTGAATCTTGTTTTCAATTGAAATTTGGCATTTCACTTGGGATTTTGGGCTCAAATATTGGGTTTTAGACTACGTGTAACACCCCAAGCTTCCACGGTACGCTTCTCTTTGAATAATACAGTAGCATGTGTTGAACACAACTTCGAGTTTGACACACATCATGACCAATCAAACTAGCCGTTATGAATATTAATACCCACTTTTTGAAATTTTATAAATTTTATCTTTCAAAATGGACTTCATTATTTAATTCGGAATATCAAAATTAGCTTAGGGTAAATTTTTGATATTTTTATGAAAACTTTTAATTTTTGATGAATATTGAAAAACACTGAGTTATAGTTTAAAACTGAATTTTAATTTAATTAATTATTTATTTTATATAAATTATTTAATGTAAAAATAGATACATAATACCTATACATGTTCAATGTAATTCATTGGATTTGGTTTATAATAATTTTAGATATATAAAAATTTAATTGAAATTTTCACTGTCTTTTACCCATCTTCTATGAGATTTTGAATATTCACATAAAACATAATTTTACCGCTTCTTTGAGATGAATTTAGAAAATCCGAGAGACACTTTTAATATCAAGGAGTAAAATTTGGTTTAATGAGATGAAAATAATTTTTGATGAATAGTAACTTTTTACTTTTATTTACCACGGTAAAAAGTAAATAGAATAATTAATGGTAAAAAGGATATTAATATTACCCCCACACATGTCCTAATTCTATTGGACGAGTTTATATCGACAAAAAACAACCTTAGGAATAAAATATTATCATTTAGGTCTACTTGGATTAGATTAGGACATTTATTATTATTTAATTCAAAGAAGAGTTAAAAGAGTTAGAATCAAAGTTTAATAACTAAAACATTTTTAATATAAGGTATTACATAAGATAAATTAGATTATAGATATTCATTAGAAAGATAAAAATATTTCCTAAAAAATTGTATTTTATTTATAATTTTTAGACATTAAATAAATAAATTTATTTAGGATAGAATGATGATGAAGTAATTACATTATTCATGAAAAAATTAAATAAATGGTATTATAAATATTAAAATAAATATAATTTCAAAGTCTTTATTACATCCACTAATTTTCTAGGTGAATATGAAATATTAGTATTGATTCAATGTATTTGTTTGTAAGTAATCGTGTTTTTATTATTTAAAAAAAACAAATACCAAATAGTGTCAAAATTGACATGAAATAGTTTTTAAAACAAATATTATATTATTAACTGGTATAATGGTCCTAAAATATAAGGTTCGGCCATATGACTTATATAATAATATATATTACATTAATGAACCAATTGGGGTTCTATTTTAAGTATATAGAATGTTTATTAACCATATAGTGTAAGAATACAAGAAGACACGGTAAAATTTAAATTATTTAACTTAGAGTTAAATCTTAAGGATAAGGTTAAAATGGAAACCTAAACTTGTATAAAACCTATTGGTTGAGTTTTATTAGACCTATTACCACCATATAATTTAACTAATCAACTTTTGAGCTTTTAGAAACTGAATATGAATTTATTATAAAATAATAATTTATGTTTTTCCTAAGGTTCTCCTCACCCCTCTTATAAATGGGAACTCCCCCTTCTATATAATTAACACCTTCTAAGCCATTTGGCTCGGCCAAACCCTGCCCAAATACCCTATAAACAATCCTCTATTCAACCTAGAGGCCTTAGTTTGATCATAAACCCATCCTAAGGAGACCTTTTGATCAAATCAAAATGAAGAACCCGAAGAAGAGGTAATGATTTCACCACCCTCTTTCAAGTTCCTTTTTTCTTCCACTTCCTTTTTCTTTGTTTTTTCCATTATAAAATAATAACGCCAGTATATTATATATACTTTTATGTCATTATAATTATGTTACAACCAAATTAATTATTATATCCACCCTTTGAATGACATGTCACCATACGTGCGTACGTACGGCTTACCGTCTCCACATCGTGGTGTAATTGTTATTCAATACATTATTATTTAGATGGGTATAATAATGATGTGTATTTGATGTAAATCATAAATATAACATGATAAGGATTATTTATATATTATATACCATCCAATTATATATTATATTAATATAAAAAGAATGATATGGTTTCTCATGCGTACGTATAGGTTACCGTCTCCACGACGTGATGAGATTCATTTCCAAGTTCACCATTCATCGACGATTATAAAAATATATATTAATAATAAGTATGTAATATATGACATAATAATGCTAATGGAGATATATATATATATGTAATTACATATATCTTATTCACTTACATCCGTTCAATACTATATGAAAACAGAAACAGCGTTTATGCGTACGTACGGACTACTGTCTCCATAAATGGTGTTTTTCATTTCATATATATGTCAATTATAAATTTTTATATTATAAATATATATGATAAATAAATCATGTTTTATATTCTGGATTTTCTTAAATCATGATCTAAGTGATACAATCAAGAGTAACAACTTAAAACACCTAAGATAAAGAAAGCGATTATTTCCCAAAATATTAATATAACATGGAAATTATTATTAAATGGGTAGTATAAAGTCATAAATGAATAATTACTGATATCATAAATATTAATATGGTTCTGTTATAATTTAATAACATACAATAGTATTCATACAAGAGGCTAAACGTACCCTCGACTACAGGAAAGTGCAAGGTAAGGGGTTTTCAACTCACTCCTTATTTCCGTGAGAATCAGGCCATATTGCCACTATTACCTTTTGTGTGGCATATGTACTGACCATAATTGTATTCTTTGTGTAATACACTTTAATATATGTTTATTTACATATTCATTTTATGATTCCTCTTTCATGGGTTGTATGTTTCATAAGTTACCAAATTAGTATGGGTTAATTTCACATTCTCTTTATTATCTGAGGTTGTTTTTATGTAAGTATCTACTGGGATATATTTATTATCCATGTCCATGTTTTATGAAATATTTTTCAATGGGATTATTTTAAGGGAATTTTTTTACTAAAATATCTTCTCAAATGTTTTAAATATTTATTCTTCTAAATTATTCTCAATAATTTCCATGTATTCAAAATGGTTTTTAAGGATTTAATTTTATGGACATGAATGTTTTTAAAATGTTAATTACATTAAAAAGTTTCAAATTGGTATGGGACACTTTGATTAAAAAATTTCATTAAATGACTTATTTTCTAAATTTTGTGAGTTTTAAATGTTTTTATGAAAAATGGGTATTTCTCTCAAAGAGTATTACAAATCATTTTTATCTATGTCAAAATTCAAGAATGGATTTTAAACTTGTATTGAAGTTGATTTATCATGATACAAATCTTACATATTGTGTTGATGGTTTTGTGATATGTTTGACTGTGGATAGATTATTTTTATACGATTCAAGGTTTATGGGTAATGTATTGACATTTCATATGCTAGTTTTAATACTAATGTTTATGTTATGACCTTTTCATATGAGGAATGCATTAGACCTAATAAGTGACGGGTGGAGCCTGCTATAGCTCCTCGATGCATCAGTAGTTCTCATGAGACAAACTACTGCCTTGGAATTAGGGCTTGACAAAATCTTATTTGTAGTCTTGGCATGATGCATTGGATAGGTGGTTATGATAGTCTGGTATTATGCATTCCATCGTTATGAATGTGGTTATTGATATTGCATGTGATTATTCGATTAGTAGAATATCCATGTGTATAAGTAAATGGAATTATTTCATTTTATTTCTGCCATATTATTCTGAAGATCATGTTTAAAAGGATTTTTTTTTTGTTTTATATATTTGCTTAAATGTTTATGCTTATTTTTTAAACTTTCCGTTGTATTGCTTACCCTTACTGAGCGTTTGACCTCACCCCTTTCTATGTTTTATTTTCCCAGAATTCCAAGAATTATATTGTGACTGATATACAGGGTTAAGACAAGGGAATAATGGTGTTCAAAAAGGATTATTTATGTTGTTTTTTATGTTATAAAGTGTAATGTAACATTCATGTATGTAATCTATTTTCCAAGACTGCTAAACTGATCGGTCCTTCGGGACTTGATTCCTTGTAATCAGGCCAATGTATTAAAATAATGCACCGAATCTGGGTAACTGTGGTCGGTGTGTTACAGTTGGTATCAGATAATGTTTATCAATAACCTTAGAAACTAGATTTAGATAAACTCTGATTAGAGCACATTACCCTAAGATAGACTTTGTGGATTAGTATAGAAGAACTTCCTAGAATTTTGGTAATGTAGAGATTTTTTGAGTTTTCCAAGCAAATACATCCCTGTCTGGATATGAGTAGGTAGAGGTGGCTCTCGCACAGATGTACCTAAGGGTAAAATCAGAAAACACCGCTTTGATTTAGACTCAAACGGGAACTAATGCACGACAACGGGCCTTGCTACAATCTTGGTTGTGAAACTCCTGGGGGATATGCTTAGGATAATTCTCATTTTCTTTACAAACCATTATGAAGGGCTTAGGAGTATATACTTACTCAAAGAAAACATTTTTATTATTATGGATTATATCCGTAAACTGTTTAATTTATTTAAGTGTTTTACAAGTTTGGGATTATGTATTTCTATTCATAAACTAATCTAGTATATGCCATTGTTTAGAAATCGCTCCCAGTAGAAGGAATGAGAACTCCAGCCATACACATGATCCAAAGAGTAAGAAGGATCATATATTTCATGGTCCTATGCTAGAATTTAGAAAGGAAATAGTCTCCCACGTATTATCCTCCTATGATGAAATAATATCATGTGTTGATAAGATAAGTAATGAATTCTCGGAGTCCTATGGGTTTGAAGGGAAGCTAGATAAGAAAAGGATGGTAGAGAGAAGGACAGATAAAGGGAAGAAGGTCAAGAAAGATTTTCCCATATGTGATAACTGGGGAAATAATCACCTTGGAAAATTATTGAAGGTAATGGGAGTATGTTATAAGTGTGGAGAAAAAGGACACCAAGTATGTGACTATAAGTGTAATAAAAAGGCTTCAAATGTACAATTATTCATCTTCAAGGAGTGAGGACACTACGCAAACCAATGTCAAAATCATCAGAGTATGCCCCAAATGATGTTATTGGATAATAATCATGTTATGATACTACCTCAGATGAAGAAGAATGACTAATGCTCTTATGTTTTTATTATAGGATTATTTCATTTGAGTGTTGTGTCAACAATGTACTGGTTATAATAATTATTGAGTATATAAGTATTGTACTACAGTACTATTTTATTAAGAAAATGAGATTGTGTGGAACCAATAAAAGTGACTCAAAAGCAGGTTAAATTTTTGGAAAATATATGGCTGAGAGAAAGATAAACCATAATATGCTTCTGATACCGAGGTAATGATTTTGGAATAATAAATGATTGATTTGGATAAATTATATTGAATATTATTGACTAACTTGAAACTGATTAGTGATTTTTTTCATCGTTGGAGTTTACAATATTTTTGGATAGAAGGAATACATCCAGTATTCTATAAATAATAAGGGAGGAATACTGTAATCAATAAGGTATTATGGTAATTCAGGATGTTATCATGTTTTAAAATAATACATGGTGAAGGTGTTAACATGTTATTACATGGAAAAAAGGATCTTCATTGTGTTTAACTTCCTTATAAATTTTGGACTGTGAGTTTGGATGGTAGTATTTTGGATAAGTCTAATGTTTGGAATGGATTATGTTTGAAAAGTTATTTTTGGATTTTTATAAAAGGACAACACGTAGACCGTGTGACAACCCGTCGCGTCGGACAAAGTTGCGGGAGTCGAACCCACAACCATTGTACGATTGGGATTTATCATCTACCATTAGACTACATGAAGTTCCTGGATGGTATAATTTAGTTTCTTTTTTTAAAGGGTCTGTTATGTGAATTATAAATTCATTATATTTGGAACCCTATACGATTATGTTAAATAGAATATTTTTGAGTTGTATTATGTTTTGGGGTGAAAGATGAGTTTGTGGTAGAAATTGATTAATGGATAAAACTCTAATTATAAAGTAATTATATCTCTTTATTAACTTATCCAATCTCATAAATAAATTTCTCAATATTAATAAAATAAACATAGAATAAAAATGTTATCCAAGATGGTACCTTAGATCATCACAAATTTATGTCTTTGTGATTGTTAGCCTTTTCATAGCCATGTTCTCTACCACTCTCCATCAGATATTGATGGTTAAATTTCTCTTCCATATCCATATTTTCCTACATGGAACCCTAGTATGTGTTATTTTTGGTAACCTTCATACTTACCACTGTTAATTTTAAATAGAGGCCTCATTAATCCATTTTTCGATGTGGGATTTCAACTAAGATATTTTGAAATGTCAACCACAAGTTTCCAATACCGAGCATAAATTGTGAGGACACAATTTATTGAAGGAGGGGAGAATGTAACACCCCAAGCTTCCACAGTAAGCTTCTATTTGAATAATATAGTAGCGTCTGTTGTACGCAACTTCGAGTTCTAACACACACCACAACCAATCAAACTAGCCGTTATGAATAGTAATACCCACTTTTTTATATTTTATACATTTTATCATTCAAAATGGACTTCATTATTGAATTCATAATATCAAAATTAGATTAGGGTAAATTTTTGGTATTTTTTTGAAAACTTTTAATTTTTGATGAATATTACAAAACACTGAGTTATAGTTTAAAACTAAATTTTTATTTAAATAATTATTCATTTAATTTAAATTATATAATGTAAAAATAGATACATAATACCTATATAAGTTCAATTCAATTCATTGGTGTCGGTTTATAATAATTTTAGATATATAAAAATTTTATTGAGCTTTTCACCGTCTTTTACCCACCTTCTAGGAGCTTTTGTAAATTCATAGAAAACATAATTTTACCGCTTCTGTGAGCTGAATTTCGAAAATTCGAGAGAGACGGTTAATATCAACGAGTAAAATGTGGTTCTATGAGATGAAAATAATTTTTCGTGAATAATAACGTTTTACTTTTATTTACCATAGTTAAAAGTAAATAGAGTAATTAAAGGTAAAAATGATATTAATATTACCCTGAAACATGTACTAATTCTATTGGACAGGTATATCTCGACCAAAAATAACCTTAGGACTAAAATATTATCATTTAGGTCCACTTGGATTAGATTAGGATATTTATTATTATTTAATTCAAAGAAGAGTTAAAAGAGTTAGAATCAAAGATTAATAACTAAAACATTTTTAATATTGGGCTTTACATAAGATTGATTTGATTATAAATATTCATTAGAAATATAAAAAGATTTCCCAAATCATGGTATTTTATTTATAATTTTTAGACATTAAATAAATAAATTTATTTATGACACAATGATGATGCAGTAATTACCTTATTCATGAAAGAATCAAATAAATGGTATTATAAATATTAAAATAAATATAATATCAATGTTTTTATGACATCCAAGAATTTTCTAGGTGAATATGACATGTTTTGATTTATTTAATGTATTTATTTTAAGTAATCGTGTTTTTATTATTAAAGAAAAACAAATTCCAAATAGTGTCAAAATTGACATAAAATAGATTTTAAAACAAATATTATATTATTAATTGATATAATGGTACTAAAAATCTAAGGATATTCCAAAAGGTTTATATAATAATATATATGACATTAATGAACCAATTGGGGTTTGATTGGTAGTATATAGTAAGTTCATTAACCATATAGTGTAAGAATACAAGAAAACCCGGTAAAAGTTAAATTATTTAACTTAGAGTAAAATCTAAATGATAAGGTTAAAATGGTAACCTAAACTTGTCTAAAACATATTGTTTGAGTTTTTTTAGACCTATCCCCACCTTATACTTTAAATAATCAACTTTTGAGACATTAGAAACCGAATATGAATATATTATAAAATAATATTTTAAGTTTTTCCTAAGGTGCCCCTCACCCCTCTTATAAAAGGGCACTCACCCTTCTCTCTAATTCACACCTTCTAAGTCATTTGGATTGGACAGAAACTGCCTGAATACCCTCTAATATATCCTCCCTTTACCCTAGAGGCCTCAGTTTGATCAGAAATACATAGTAAGGATCCCTTTTGATCAAATCAAAAGGAATAACCCGAAGAAGAGGTAATGATTTCACCACCCTCTTTCAAGTTCCTTTTTTCTTCCACTTACTTTTTCTTTATTGTTTCCATTATAAAATAATAACTCCATAATATTCTATATACTATTATGTAATTATAATAATGGTATAAAAAATTCATTATTTTATCCTCCCTTTGAAAAACATGTCACCATACATGCGTACGTATGGCTTACCGTCTCCACGTCGTGGTGTAATTGTTATTCAATGCATTATTATTTGAATGGGTATAATAATGATGTGTATTTGATGTAAATAATAAATATAACATGATAATTAATATGTATATATTATATACCATCCAATTATCTATTATATTAATATTAAAATATTATATTTTCGCTCGTGCGTACGTACAGATTACCATCTCCACGACGTGATGAGATTCATTTCCAAGATCACCATTCATGGATGATTATAAAAATATATATTAATAATAATTATGTAATATATGACATAATAATTCTACTAGAGATATATATATTTATATATATAAGTATATATTTTCTTACATATATCTTATTCACTTAAATCCGTTCAACACTATATGAAAATGGAAACAACGTTTATGCGTACATACGGACTATCGTATCCATAAACGGTGTTTTCCATTTCATATATACGTCTAATATAAATCTTTATATTCTAAATATATCGGATAAATAAATCATGTTTTATATTTTGAAATTATTTAAATTATTATCTAAGTGATAGATCAAGAGTAATAAGTTAAAACACCTATGATAAAGAAAGGGATTATTACCCACAATATTAATATAACATGGAAATTATTATTATATGGGTATTATAAAGTAATAAATGAATAATTTTTTATATAATAAATATTAATATGGTTCTAGTATAATTTAATAACATACTATAGTCTTCATATAGGAGGCTAAGCGTACCCTCGACTAAAGGAAAGTGCAAGGTAAGGGGTTGTCATCTCACTCCTTATTTTCGTGAGATTCAGGCCATATTGACACTATTAACTTTTTTGTGGTGTATGTACTGCCCAAAGTTGTATTTTTTGTGTAATACACTTCAAAATCTCTTCGTTATCCCAGGTTGTTTTTACATAAGTATCTACTAGTACATATTTATTATCCATGTCCATGTTTTATGAAAGAGTTTTCAAAGGGATTCTTTTAAGGGACTTTTTTTACTAAGACATCTTCTCAAATGTTTTAAATATTTATTCTTCTAAATCTTTGTCCTTAATGTCCATCTCTTCAAAAATGGTTTTACAGATTTATTTTTGTGGTCATTAATGTTTTTAAAATGTTAATTCCTTTCAAAAGGTTCAAAGTGGTATGGGACGCTTTGATTCAAAAATTTCATTAAATTACTTCTTTTCTAAATTGTGTGACTTTTAAATGTATTCATGAAAAAGGGGTATTTCTCTCAAAGAGTTTCACAATTCATTTTAATCTATGTCAAAAATCATTAATGGATTTTTAACTTGTTATGAAGTTGATTTATCATGATACAAATATTACATATTGTGTTGAAGGTTTTTTGATATGTTTGACTGTTGATGTGTCATTTTTATACCATTCATGGTTTATGGGTAATGTATTGACATTTCATATTCTAGTTTTAATATGAATGTTTATGTTATGACCTTTTCATATTAGGAATGCATTGGACTTAATAAGTGACGGGTGGAGCCCGCTATAGCTCCTCGATGCATCGGTAGGTCTCATGAGACAAACTAGTGTCTTGGCACGAGGCCTTGACCAAATCATATTTTTATTCTTGACACGAGGCCTTTGCTACACGGTTATGATAGTGTGGAATTATGCATTCCATCGTTACGAAAGTGGTTATTGATATTGCATGTGATTATTCGATTAGTAGAATGTCCATGTGAATAAGTAAATGGAATTATTTCATTTTATTTCTTCCATATTATTCTTAAATTCAAGTTTAAAAGGCTTTTGTTTTAGTTTTATATATTTCCTTAAATATTTATGCTTATTTTTGAAACATTCTGCTGTATTGCTTACCCATAATGATCGTTTGAGCTCACCCCTTTCTATGTTTTATTTTCCCAGGATTCCAAGAAGTTTATTGCGATTGATATGCAAGGTTAATCCAAGGGAATAATGGTATTTATAAAGGATTATTTAAGTTGTTTTGTATATTATAATTTGTAATGTAACATTCATGTATGTAATCTATTTTCAAGACTGCTAAACTGATCGGTTCTTCATGACTTGATTCCTTGTAATCATGCCAATGTATTAAAATATTGTACCGACTCTGGGTAACTGGGGTCGGAGTGTTACACTACGATTAGGGTATTCCTATAGCGGGGAGTACTAGATCAGTTGAAGTTTAATGTCTTCAACGTAGAAATTTTATTTAGGATATGAGGATAGTCATTGGATGGTTGAGATTTCTTGTTGTGTAGATGGTCATGTTGAGATCATAGTAACTAGTGTTACCACAAGTAATCCCAAGGAAGATAATTTTAATTATGGGGAGATCCGAAGGAACCATGATTTTTCAGAAAATAATTTTGAGTATAAAATTAAATGTTCTATTTTATATGATTTTAAGGGTTAAAATGGTCAATTTTTCCAAGAATATAACCTCAGATAATTTTTTACCACTCAATTGGTCATATAATAGGGTGTTTATCCTAGGAAAAGTCTTTTATAAAAATATTAGCTATTGAAATATTAGCGATATAATTAATAATTATTATATAATTAAATAAATATTAATTTGTATTGATCAGGTTTGTTCATTGATATCTTTTGAATGAATTATCGACTTTAGATTCCATCTCTGATTTTGAGTCTGGAACAAGTTTTTTTCCAAGGAATGTCATAAACTCGAGTCAGGAATCCGCTCCAGCCTGGTCCCCCTTTTGTTTTATCTTTTCTTTTTTATTTGTATTTTTTTATTCCATTTCATTATTTGTTTTCTTGGATTCTTGTGCACTCCTAGTAAGAGTCCTCCAAGGCCACTCGATTGAGAGATAAAAGTGCGAGTGGGAGGAATATAAGAATGTATGGATAGGAATATGTAGCTTCATGGAGGTCTAGAAGTGTTGGATCAACATTTGATAGCTGTGGACTATGGTTTTGAGAAACTATTTGGTGGTTTCTAACTAAAGGTTAGAGATTTTATGTGTTCTTAATGTACATGGATTTCACATGTATTTTTATAATTTTCTAACAATGTCTAAATTAGTTATTTTAACTATTTTTTATATTTTTAGTAGTTTGGATATTTTGATAAATTTTAGTTAATTTATATATTTATAATAGTAAGTTAGTTATTTTATTTGTTATATTAATTTTATAGATTATATTTATCATTGTATTATTAATATTAGTTTCTTTTATTTGGTTTTATTTTATTTTATTTCATTAATTATTATGAGAATATATATATTTTAATTATCCTTTGGTATTTTATTTTATTTCATTATATTTATAGTATTAATAACATAGTATCTTTTTATTAGTTTATTATTTTTATTTTAATAGTATAATATTTATTTACATATGCATAAATAAAAATATATATATATGTATATATATATGTAGTTATATAGGTATTTAAATTCTAATTAAATTTTTATTAATTTTTATTTATAATTTATTTATTATTATTATTATTATCTAACATTTAAAATCTACATAACGATATTTTAAAATTACTTTTTAAAATTACTTTTTTTTTATTTTGCATTTTTTTTATTTTGATTTTTCTCTCACCCTTCCCCTTTCTGCTCTCTATAATAAACCCACCCCCTTGACCTGCTACCTCTCCCCTCTCTCAAATCACACGTCGCTCCCCACCCCTGCATCCCTACAGCGCCCCACCCCCTCCTTATTTACCCACGACCCCTCCTCTATCTCCCCCCATATACCCAACGTCGCCCCCTATTAGTCCCTTGACCACCCTGCTACCTATACCACCCTTCCCTCCACTCCCCAATGGACCCTCCACCCTCCTCATCCTCTTTATTCGGCACACCCCTCACTAGCCACCCAATCACACCACCCTCTCCCACTCATGCCCCACTATCCCCAGTGCCTCGCCCTTCCTTACCCAGCTCCTCCGCTCTCCCACCCTACCCCAATCCCCGACTCCCTTCCCACTTCTCCTTCCCTTTCTACCCCCACCCCTTACCACTTTAATGCACAAAAATCAGGGTTAGACCCTCCTTTGTCCGAACCAGTGCAAAACCATTCTCTACATCAACATACGTCCTAACTAACCTCCTCTTCTAACCAGCAGAATTGCAGTTGACCATTCCTCCTCCATTCTAGAGTACAGGTTGACCATGCCTCCTCCATTCTAGGGGTACAGTGGTGGTTTGGGCACGTCATCAACTTATGAAGAGATTATCATGGAATTATGAAGATTGGCGCTCCACGGAGAGAGCTAGTATACATTCGATCATTTTTTATGGTATGATGATTTGGTTCATGATTTTGATGATTGTCGAAGTGGTGATTTTTATTTTGCAAACATCTGCAGTGGATTAAGGTAGTCCTCGCATTGACACAAACATGGGGACTTGATTTATTGATTTCTCATGTCTTGTTTGGGTGATGGTTCCGTAACATTATTGGTTTCGTAGTTATGATAAACGTGATGGTGAATGCATGTCTTTAATTTAATCCCATATTTGATTTCCTTTTGAATTAATTTTAATTAGATGTTTATTTAATTAATTATATTATCATTTAAATTAACTATCATTAGGCTCTGCACATAGGATTATATTACCATTCGATTGATACCTAATAAGTAATAAAGAACGTATGTTCATCATAGAATTTATTTATCAAGAATTCAATCAAGCACGCGAGATAATTCTAATAAATAAATGTATTAACTGAAAAAAGGTTAACATTTTTTTGTGAACTGTCTTTTAAACATGAATGAATGATACATAATTAGTAATCTCATGTGAGCGAACCTAGTGTAGGTAGATACTTCAACATTTTGAGAAACAATTAGTTGTCTTTCCCCAAATGATTTAGTGTTATAATGACGCGCAAATTATCCGTCAGCATAGAGAACAAAATGACAGAATTTTTTTGTGAAAACTAGAATCCTATCTAACATTAGAGAACAAGAACAGATATTATTTTGATTAAATTTAGATTCGGTGATAATTTTATAAATAATTATTCAGATTTAGGAATTAAATAATTGGCATTGCATGCACCTGAACTAACATTACGACTCTGACATTTCGATCTCTATGAGTTTCTTTAATATCTTAATTTATTTCAATTAGATAGTTTTAGTTAATTTAAATATTCATTTTAAATTAATCATTTAGTTTATTGAACATATTTGTTGTTAATAACATGATGAACTCATTTTCCAGAACACTTTTCCAAAAGGATATTCTTAATTTCTACTCAAATTCTCTCTATGGTTCGACCCTACTCACCGCTTCTATAGTAGTTGGTAGGTAAATAAAAATATCAAATTTTCAAGCATTGAGACGTGCATTCCAAATTTTAGGCATCACTGGTGGGGATAATAGTAGCATTAAAAATTCCAATAAAATAGTGATTTAGTTCAAAGATGAAAAAATTAATAATAATATCAAAAAAATAGTTTACTAATCTGGGAATATTTTATTGTAGGGATTTTCAAGACAACCGAATGTTATGAATCACTTGGTCCACACAACAAAATTACAACCATTACCCACCCTACCTAGCCCCAACTCAAGGTATAATGTATAATGATTCACCGTATATGATATTTCTATGTAATCCTTATTATTGTAATGATTTTTATTCAAGTCCATGTAATGATCCGTATTAGAATTATTCACCATATTCTACTTCAAATTATTACCCACCATTTGATGATTTTCAATGTCAATGCATTCTTGAAAATTTAGAACATGATAAATTTTGTGAAACTAATGCTTCAAAAATTGGGTGCATGTTGGTTTCTTCTATCACTGATACAAATAAGATGTTCTATCTACAAGATGAACAAAATGCAAAATTTCTTTTTTCAATGAAATGTTTAAAAAATAAAAAGTAATGTCTAGAATATCATATTAAAGATCTATAAAATAAATTAACTCATCTTGTACAACTATTATCCCCATTACCACATGATGATATAATTTAGAATAATTATTTTGAGGTGAGTGCAGAAGAGGTTCCATTTTAAAAAAAATCCATTTTCCAAGTCAGATAATGAGACCGTTCCTTATTTTTTCATACCATTGATGACTCATCTCCATCACAATTTAATTATTCTAATATAATCACATTTAAAATATGATATCTTAGTATTCCACCCTATTGAACAAAATGGTCCCATGGAAAATGTGATTTCATTTTATTCTTCTGTGATTTCACAACCTGTATATCCCAATCTGAAAAAGGATACATTCAATGTCTATCAAATTGAAACTTTTGACGTTGAATACAACATTAAACTAGGACCCTTATTTTCCATGATAGAAATATAATTGATTGTAGACAACATTAATTGCAGCACAGAATAGAACATCACTTAGAATAACATTGGCTTCCCTCTTTCTAAAAATATTTGAGTCTGATACATTTTCTAAAATTGAGATATCTAAAATATTTTGGGATTTAGAGAATTAGTCAGCATTGATGGTAGAGAACACTCATAATTTTTTAGAAACAATTGAAGAATGGGGTTTCATGGATGATCTGGAGTTCTTTGTGAAACATTTACCAAAAAAGAAATATGATGAGGGATGTATAGAAGAAAATTTAAAAAAATGACATTCTTGACACAATGGACTCATCTGCTCCAATTGATCGTGTGCCACATGATCTATGTCTCAAGGTTAAAAGAACATCACTTGAAATACTAACATATACTAACAATATTGATGACTATGGAATAATAAATGAAACCATCAAGCATAAATTGACTTGGAAACCAGCAAATTTCCCTTTACTAGTGGTTGGGTGTGAAAAAAAATTGGATACAATGTCAACCAAGATACTGCATTCAAGGATGTGATGGATATAAGATGCCAATGAAGGATTCTAGTAAAAGAACTTCTTCACTTGTCTATGTTCAATGTTGTAATCTTCCTGATCTTTATACTGACATCCTTTTCCCAAAATTCAATTATTCGATTATTCTTTCATCAGGAGAGGTATATTTATTCTCTTGTGATTTTTCATTTTTTCATTTCATTCCACACATCCAATTTTATAACAAGCTTTGTTTCAGATGTTGTGCATCAAGTAGGATAAATTCATTTCACGGGATAGATTCCAAATTTATACTGAAAAAGAAAGAGATGTATGGTATACATTTCAATTTGATCTTGGTAGAATTTTATCAATGTCAGACTGAATAAGATGTAAACATAGCACTCTATGGGATTAACCCATAATTTATTTGTCTTATTTTCACTAAATTTAATTTTATTTAATTCTTTTATTTTTAAATAAAATAAAATAAAAAGGAATCCATTTACCGTAATGTATTTTTCCCCTGACAATAGTGGATTTGAATTCATCATACATATTTTTATCATTCACATGATTTTTATTATTTTGTTACTCATTTGATATGATGCATGTACGCATGGTCAATGTGTTGGTTTTATAGGTATACCATTTATGGAGATTCATCGGATACAGACATCGTTCATGTGTCTATCTGCATTTAAACAGGGATGTTTTTTATTTTTTTCATGCTTTATGTTTCAAAAAACACACCTTATAAAAAAACTAATAAAAACTGTCTTTCATGTCAATAAAGAACCCATAAGAATGCTAATGCTGTTTTTTCGTAAAATGGTCAGGGGAATACCACTTGTGTCCCTAGTCAGTTTGAGAACCTGATTAATGTTTTTAATGATTTGATCCTTGATCTCATGATATAAATGATTTCTAATATTATTTCATACTTTTAAAATGTTTTTAAAAAACATGTATTTTCTTAGATGCTTATTTTTACTCATCCACATTTGTGTTGTCCAACATTATATTTCTATACCCATGAACACTCGGGCCCATTTTACATCATCTTATATTTCTCTTTTTCTTCAGAGAATCTTGAACATGTTTTTTCTTCTAGAATATGCCATGTTTTTTCATCAATGCGATATAAATTTTGAAAGTTTCACTGAATTGAATAAGGAATCTATTTTATTATTTAGCCCTATTGACCCACTGATCCACCCATAAATTTTCCCCATCATATATCCCTTAGAGTAGATTAATAACCCTTTTAGGATGAGGAGACAACTGATACCCTTCCCTACCCATTTCTTCAATATTTTAATGCTTATTTTTAATCTAAGTATGGGTGATAAATTTAATCATGGAGAGGGTTGTTCGATGGGAAGTAATTTATTTGTGTCACATTGATGGAATTTATATCCGACTGATCATATTTTATATATTTCATAGTAGCCCCATTCATTACATATAATATTATATGGGAATGTGAAATCTTTTTAGTTCAAATAATGAATAGCTTGGTGGTCGTTACCTGGTAAGCCTCGCCTTTAGGGATACCTATAAAAGTGATGATGCATTAATCCAAGATCTAGAGAGTTTTCTATATAACCTAATATCACTAAGATGTTACAGCGTACGTGCTACTTGTACCATTCTTTTTTATTTTTTTAATAACACTTATTTCATAGGGTTTTTGAATTGTTACTCACTTGTTTTTCATTCCCATCATATTTAAGTGAGTTTTGTTTAAAAAGTACAAAAAATGAAGAATAAAAAGAGAATATTTGTAATATAATATGCTTAGGGACATGAAATGTTTTAACTGTGGGGGAGATAGAGTTTGATGGAGAAATTTGGATTGAAATTTTTCCTTCATTTAATTTAAGATTTTACCCTCCTTTTTTCAAAAAATATGACCCAATTTTTCTTATGACCCATCCTCCCGCAACCGTAGAGACATTTTAACCTCATGTAATGTCCTTGAGATTAGTGAATTCTATTTATTTTCACTAGAAGATATGTGAAATTCATGGAAAGCCTATAGTATCCATGCATGTGTATGAGAAGTGAGGAGGACATTGATCAATTATTTTGAGAGATGGGAGTTATGGTGAAATCGATCACAATATACATGAGAACACGTACTAGTTTTGGAATGAATTTGAGTGGAAGAAAAATGGTTTTTTAAATTGGATTTTTAAAAGAATCATTATATTTTTTGGGTAAAATATATTGAAAAATTTTGAACATGTAATTTTGATGTTTTGATTTGTGTACGGGTCAACTCATCTTTTATTTCTGATTGTTTTCCTATGAGTTAAAAATATTATGTGTGGGTAATTTGATGTAAATTAATTTCTCATTTATTTTTATACCTTTTTAACATAGTTTTAAATAGGTAGTTTAACCATTTTTTATATTTTTAGTTTATTTTTGATGTTTAATAGTAGTTTAAATATTTGAATAATTTTTAGTTAATTTATATGATTATATTAGTAATTTAGTAAATTTTTTAGTTATATTAATTTTACATATTTTAGTTAACAATATATTATTATTATTAGTTTCACTAATTTTATTTTATTTTATTTCATTAATTTTTAATTGTATGTATATATTTTAATTCTATTTTGGTATTTTATTTCATTTAACTATTTTTATAGTATTAAAAACGTAGTATCTATTTATTAGTTTAATATTTTTCTATTTAATACTATAATATTTAATTATATGTCTATAAATATAAATATAAATATGTATATGTATTTTAATTCTAATTACACATGTATTAGTTTTTTTCTGGTTTTATTATTATTATTATTATTATTATTATTATTATTATCTAACATTTAATATCTGGATAATTTGTTTAATTTGAATTTTAGTTTTAGTTTTAATTTTGATTTTAAATTTTATATTTTGTTTTGATTTTTCCCTCACCCATCCCCTTCATTATCCCTCCAATCACCTCACTCCAATGATTAACAACCTACATCTAATCACACACCCCCTACCCTCCCCTACATTCCAGCAATGTCACACCCCTTCCCAATTTACCCACGGGCCCTCCTCTCTCCCCCCCCCCCCCCATATACCTAATGCCTCCCCCATTACTCCTCTAACCCCCTCCTACTACTCTCCCCACCCCTCCATAACTTCCATTGTGGACCTACCGCCCTACCCACCCCCTCTATTTGGCTCACCTCTCACCCACCGCCCCATATCCCCACCCTCCCCCACCTACACCCCATTATCCCCAGTGCTTCTCCTTCACCACCCCACTCCTCCTCTCACCTGTCTGCCCCCAAGCCCCAGCGCCCTTCCATATTCCCCTTCCCTTTCTACCCCTGTCCCCCTTACCACTTCAGCGCACATAAAGCATTGGGGACCCCTCCTCGGTCTGAACCAGTGACAAACCATTCTCAGCTTCAACATATGTTCTAATTGACCTCCCCCGTTGACTAACATAATAGCCGGTGACAACGCCTCATCCATTCCAGGAGTACAACGATGGTTTGGTTGCATCATAGAATTATTAATAGATTCTCTTGTGAATCCCGATATTGGTACTCCAAGACGAGAGTGATTGAACATCCGATCATTTTTTCAAAGGCATAATGATTTGGTTCGAGGTTTCTCTGATCAGCGGAGTGGAAATTTTTATTATACAATCATTTGTGGTGGCTTGCGATTGTCCTCGCATCGACACAAACACTATGAATTCATTTATTTATTTTTTTGTGTCATGTTTGTGTGACGTTTGTGTAAATTTATTAGTGTTGGAGTTATGATAAACATGACGGTGAATGCATGTCTTTAATTTATTCACATATTTTATTTCTTTTTGAATTAATTTTAATATGATTTTTATTTAATTAATTATATATGTGTATAAATTAATTTTCATTAGGCTCTGCAAGAATGATTTGGTGCCCATTTGTGTGATAACTAATAATTAATCACAGATTTGAGTTCATCACTGATTTGTTTATCCATCATTCGATCAAGAGCAGAGAATTTTGAATAAATAATTATATTAATTGAAAAAAATTAATATTTTTTCTATGTTCTCTATAAAAAATGCACGAGTGATAAATAATGAGTAATCTCATTTGAGTGAACCCAACACAGGTAGATTCTTGGACTTTGGGAGAAATTATTTGTTGTCTTTCACCAAGTGATTCAATTCTCTAATGACGCACAAATTATTCATCAGGATTGATAATTAAATAATGGTTATTTTTTTTAATTATAATTCTTTCTAACATTAGAGAATGAGACCAGATTTTATTTTGATTAAATTTGGAATCAGTGCTAATTGAATAAAAAAATATTCAGAAGTGGGAATTAAAAAAATAGAATTACATGCACCGGAATGGAGGTCACAACTCTAACATTTCCATATCCTCTTGTTTCATCTATAGATTAATTTAGTTCACCTAGATAGTCATAGTAAGTTTAAATATTCATTTTAAAATTGTCATTCAGTTATCATAAGTTCCTATTTTTTAATCACGTGAAGAACGCATTGGCATGATCACTTTTTCATGAGGATACTCTTAGTGTCTACTCACATTATCTATGTGGTTGGACCCAAATTTCAAATTATACTATAGTTTTTTGGTAAATAAATATTGAATGTTCGAACTCATTTCAGCCCATGTGATAGCTTTCTATATATCTCTATATAATTTTATTTTTTCTAAATTTTAAAGCCATTTTATGCTTGTTTACGGCCCCTTATGGCCTGATCTGTTGATTTGGAGGTGAAAATGTTAATTTCAGCTGATCCGTTGGTTTTTCATTTAGGTAAACATGGTAAATTAGTGCATAAATGAGGGTGAAATACTATGTGTTCTTCCCATTTTGGGAATATAATGTTTTTGAAATACAATCCATGTAATTGGGTTTACAATACATGTAATGTTACTCGACCATGTAGTCGAGTTGCCAGTCAGGCTACCCATGTAGGGGTAGTAGGCCGTATGGAGTACACAGCCAGACCCCATTTGGGTGGCATGCAATGTTGAAGTACACATCTAGGATAATTAAATTCCCAAAAAATTGAGGGATATTGGTTTTTACCCCATGTACGGTACACTACATGTAACCTATTTTACACACAATGTAATTGAGAGTATACATGCCATATATAGGCTATGTAAACACCCATATTGGTCCATGATGGTATATGCCATATACCATGGAAACACCATATGTAATCTTTTATTGCCACCCTTTGAAGTGTTATTGTATATTTTCTCATAGGAGTAATAATTGGACCGATGAGTAGTCCATTTTGAGTACAATTATTCTTATATTGTGATTGTTTGACCTGTGTGGTGTTTCTAGGACTCCAAGGTGGAAATTAAGGTTTTTATAAAATAAATAGGTTTGTCCTAATGTAAAATAATTCAGTCATCTCTTTAGTGAGAGACTCATAGTGGCAATGATGGGTTGGGTATTTGTACCAACCTAGTTGAGACCCTATTTTGAGATGGGCAACGAGATATATGTCACGACCAGTCCCCCATGGCCCATGTCGTGACTAAACCATGTCCACCTTCTGAAGGCTAGGGGCATGCTACTAGCGCCGATGGAATCAACATGTAAGTTGGAGGAATTTTCCTGGAAACCTGTACGCACACACACGCCCAACCAAGTCCCATCTCATAAAAGGGATACTACAAACCACTTTAAAAATGAGTACATGTACAATTGAAACTAAACGGTCCAGAATGAAAACCCAACTGAAATTGAAAAACAACGAAAAGGGAAAAAACACCTGAGGTCATCTTAAAAGGATACTATCTGAAAGGTAGGTACATCTCATCATTGCAGATCTCCATGTCAATCGTCACTTCCATCCATCATTAGGTCTGGGCTCCCTAAGTCTCATTCAACACTGCATGTCATCGGCATAAGACACAACAAGGATCGGGCGAAGCCCATGCAGAGGTGAGTATAAAAATACCCATTAGGGACCCCAAGACCCAAAAATGTTTCTATTATGAAAAACTATAACAAGGAATCCCCTCAGTATGTTTTGTGTATGGTTGTGTGTTTTGACAAAGCCAGATGACTGCAAGTGAGTATGATGGGTTTTTTCCAAAGACATGTTTTTAATGTGGCAAAGTTTCCTAGGGAATGGAAAATTTTTGGGCAAAAATATTAGGAGTTAGATGTTGGAAAAGGAAGGACTTCTTCATAAGGTTGAATTTTATAATGAATGTTGAATAAAATTGATAATGAGTGAGAACCACATAACATAATAACTGGGAAACGTACCATGTTTGGGGAATGATACGCAGAGTGGCGGAAACAGTATGTGACTGTAGTTCGTCAATCTGAACATAGTTCTTGGCGAAAGTCAATGTGGTATATAGATGTATTTTCATCGGTGAAAAATATTAACTTCGTTGAAGCAAATTTAGTATGAGGATGGAATAGAAGAATGGTTTGCGGGTGGCTTGCGGTTCGCGGTGGCAGAATGATCGTTAAGCGGTGGAGGCTGAATCGAAGATTTGGTTATTCATTGATTAGCAGATTTGGATGATATATTTTCCTATAAATGAATCTATAACCCAACAAATTATTGTGGAGATTTAACATCATTATAAATCATATTTTGATCTGGGAATTCAGTAAAGTTCTAAAGTGGTTTGCACTGGAGGTGTTTACGGGGATTCATAAGCTGCCAAGGAAGTCCGGTACGCAGAGGAGGAAGTCTGATACATGGAATGAGTTGTCTTGGTACATCGAGGAGGAATCTATGGTAAGCGAGAAAGTTAATTCCTTAGTCGATACACAGAGAGAGATCTATGTTACATGGAAGCAAATACAATCCACGAATAGAGAATAGTTCACGGACCGGAGGGGCTTCATAGAGGTGTTTCGCAAAAATCGGTATGTGGTAGCGGTATGCGATCGCAAAGGCAGAGGTAGTCTGCAGACGATGGGTGATTCACGTCAGCGGTGATAGTACACAATGTAGGTGTCCGCATACCAAAACTAGTACTCAGTACGTTGGAGAAGAAGGTAGATCCCAATTTACAAAAGAAAGCTTGTGAGAGCTTCAAATCAGTTTGCGAAAGTTCTTTCCAACACCTAGCATTACTTGGGAACGTGGACTTCATCTTTGTGTGAAAATAGAACTTCAAAAGAGCATCTACCTGTATTTGGGGATGCATGAATTCATGGAAATGAAGGGACCTACATGTCCATAAACTGTGCCTAACCTACAAGTCCATAAACTTTGAGTGGATTCCATTCCAAGAGAAGGGAGTGAAGGAAGATGAAGACAGTGACCCTTTCCACTGGTAGTGAGCCAGAGAAATATGAATAGTGATTGATCCTTGGGAATGCAGTGATCATACCCTAAAATATATAAAGGTAGCAAGAATGTGCATAGAAGATCTATCCTGATCGTTGTACTCATAATTGGTAGTGGGCCCTAGTGAATTTAGTACATCCACACATCGTCATTGTATGCTCCTTAGACATAGCCAAGTGAGGGTGAACCAAGTAAAAATATTTGTGTCTTGTGTATGATTATATATCTATTCATATATTTCTATGGGATTAAGAGTGAATTATGTTTTGTTTAACAATTAAAAAAGATCCAAAAGGAAAATTTTTTAATCTGTCATACCATGATTCGACCCCCTCTCAGGGTATTCAACATAGTGGACCGAAAAATTGGAATCAGAGGGAAGGTTTCTTTTTCATATTTTTTTATCTCTGAATCATTTCAGTCTATTATTAAAGGTAATGATTCAGTCTTCTATTATCTCGGTATACCATGGAAAAAGTTAGAACTTCAAAGAATAAGAAGATTTTGGGTGGTACACCTCAGTGTGGAAGTGTCTATGGAGATAGTGTGATTCATTTAAACGAATCATGTAGTGAACAGAATCATGATTTAGATAAATCCTACAGTGAAAATAAATACTCATTCATTGATGCTGAAGTAATGAGTGATAAACCTAATAATCCAAGAGATGTTAACTACTGATAAAGAAGAAACTCCTAAAAGGAGTAAAGTGGTATTTGTCCACAAAATAAAGGTATTGGATCAGAAATTGAAGGAAGAGATTAAATATAAAGATAATCGGATCCAATCATTAGAAATTGAGGTTAACAAGAAATGAGGATTAAATCAAAGGCTTATAGATCTGAAAATTGATATGAGGGAGAAGAATAATTCTCAAGAAGAAGAACTGAAAAATATAAATACAATGAGAGAAAAACACAAATCTGATAGCAAGGAAAAGAATCAGAAGTCAGATGAAATTTAGAATCTGATATCTAGAAATGATGGTCATTGTACATATCTATCTGTAATAGTTTAGAAGAATTATAGTATACAACCAGTTAAAGCATCATTCTCTAATTCTATTTCTCAAGAAATGTTGAAAATAAAGGAGAAAAGTTAAATGGTAGACAATATCACATGAGAACTAGAAGATGTGATGAGTAGCAGAAAAAATCTCAGAAGAGAGCTCAATGCTCATCATGAATCAAGGGATAAAAAGATCTAGAAAAAATAGGAAGATATAGAATCAGTCAAGAAATAATTGGAGAAGTCAATTGAAAAATGATACATATGTTAAAGGATCAACTACACGTACTATTAGATTTTCCATTGGCAGGTGATGATGAAATGAAATCCAAATATACTACTACAGAGGAGAAGCATGAAAGGATAATGTTATCTCAAAGGCCATACATTTTGGGAAAATCTGTATTGGATATGGTGAGCCCACTATTATGCATGATCAGAAGAGAGTATTGAAAATAACCCAAGATAATAAAAATCTTGTAGGTGCTGTAGATATAGCTAGAAATGCTTTTACAAGAATTTATGACAGCATGTGTTATTTCTGTGGGATTCATGGTCATACATCAAAAAATTTTAAGAGTCTCAAGAATAAATTTCATGATGTGAAGTTAGATGTTTTACTAAATCTAAGAATAAGAATAAGATTCATAAGAAATTAGAAAGATAAGTCTCTCAGAAGAAAGAGTTCATTTTAATATATTATTATGGAAGAATGGGACACACCATGAGCATGTGTCCAGAAGCTCAAGGGATCAATGTACGAAGAAGAACTCAAGATGCATCAATATCCCAACTAAAAAATGATGAAATGATGAATTAATTTTATGGAAAATGATTTTTATGTTCTGATTATGGGTATTTAGTAGGACATTGATGCAAAAAGAATGTGGGAATGAAAAAGGAACTCGAAAGGATATTATCAACTCATGTGGTGTATAATGAGAAATCATACAGTAGAAGACATATTGGTAAATTGAAAAATAGGTTCACTGACTTACTGGAATCCCAAGGTGATAAAAAAGGTTTATCAATCACCTTCTCTATCACACTCACAATAGCTCTCATAGAGATAATGTGAAAAAACCTGGAAGATTAAGCTGAGATCTACTCCATCTTTGAGTGAAAATAATGCTCATTCAATGGAGGAATCAACACCAGCAAAAAAATAGTGTGGTGGATCAGATATCTGAAAAAATAACGATGAACAAAGAATTGATTGAAAAATTTTCTTTTCATGTGCAATAGAGATAATTGGAGGAAAGAGGAATATCTCTTCCATGGTGGAATAATCAAGGGAAGATGACAAGACAAGAGATTTATACTCAAAGAAGGAATCAAGTGAAGTGGCATATTGGGGGAACATCAAAGTCAAAAATGTGTACCAGTGCGCTTAAACCACAAATTGTTAGGTAGGACAAGCCTACAAGATCAACATATCAGAAAAAGAATCAACATGTGGGTAATGGATGCCTAGTCATATGGATAAAGCAGTTGATGTTGTCTAGGTTTCTATATGATGAAAGGAATGAGTGTGATGCTTCGGAATAATGAATCAAAGGGTTGACCCATCATGATCAACCAAAATCCTCATGTTGAGGATTTCAGAAGTTCCCCTCTCTATATGTATATAAATTCTATTAACTGATGTTAATGAGTTTCAGGTTCAAAGGAAAATTCGATCCATGGGGAAGTTGCATCAAAAGAAGAAAATTAGTGATATTATGTCATCCATAATATCCATTGATTCAAATCAGTGACAAGAACTTGAGAAGGTATATGGGTGAATTAAATGGAAGGATTTAATGTTATATGTTGCACGAGACATGTGGAAAAAATTGAGCACAATAGATAGTGACTATGTTATTTACAATATCTCTTGTTTCCTACATCGAGTTTTACATAGTTGGCTTAGAGGTTTTGTTGATGGATCATTACTTAGTGGTGAATTTAATCAATAAATATATCAATGATATAATAAAGTTGGATAAGATTCTCAAAACTATAGTCACATGTGAAGAAATGATGTAGGATAAGAAGAATGTTTATGGGTATCAAAAATAGACCTTACTACTAGAAGAGATGGACATCATAGGGGGATATTTTACTTCCTAAACAGATTCAACACAATTCTTCTATTATAAAAATAATTATTAGAAGGAAGTGTCCTATGGAAAGAATAGATGACATGGTGAAGAGTCTATGTTGAAACGGAAGAGATGTAAAAACCATAGATGGATTATCTAGGGGTTTTGAGTTGCAATAAATAATATCCATTGGTATCATGCCCCAGTTCAGGTGTTAGTTGCCCACCAATAGAAATGGATTGATGTGAGTCAACAAAAATCTTGCACTCCATGATGATGTATTTTTTCCTAACAATGTGGTATCAATTGACTATTTTCAGGATACCAAGGAGCTCTAAAATAATATCAACAATGTTTATAAAAGAGGATTATCGAAAGTGATGAAGTGGTAAGAGAATCAGGAGGAGCAGATGTAAAAATGTTGATTTAGAAGAAGACTCAGATGATGAGAACAAGTCAGTGTCTTCCCAGAGACCAGAAAGAAGAGTAGAAATTGATAGGCAGAACATAATTGGTGATTAGATAGCACTTGTGAAAACTAGAAGGATGAAGTCTCTAGAACAAGAACCATATGTATCATAAGTGGAGCCTAAAAGCTTTGGTGAAGTCACTAAAGATGATAATTAGGTTTAAGTAATGAATTAAGGGATTGACCAAATTAAGTAGAATCATACCAGTGACATTGTTTCGAGACCAGTAGAAAATAATGTTATCAAGACAAAATGGGCCTTTCACAAAAAAAATGAATGAATCTGGTGTTGTGATTTGAAACAAAGAACAACTTGTGTGCAAAGGGTAACCTCATATTTAGGGAACATATGTTGATAAGTCATTTTAACTCTTTCAAGGATGGATACTATCATATTATTCATGGCCATAGTAGTGGAGATAAAGTTTAAGGTCTTCCAGATGGGTGTAAATTCCGCATTTCTGAATGGAGTTCTGGAAGAAAATGTTTACATTGAGCAACCAGATGGGTTTCTCATGAATATAGTATTTCATCTAAAGAATTCATTTTATGGCTTCAAGAAAGCACCAAGAGAATGGTTTTCATGGATTGATTAGTTTCTAAATAAAATCAATTTCCATCTTGCTAGATTTTATTACAATTTGTATTTCAACAATGGTTGCAGTCACATGATGATGGTGACAGTTTATGTCGATGACATAATCATCGTTGGATCAGATGAAGCACTGTATAGATAATTTTCTAAGTTCATGAAAATAGAGTTTTAAATGTCAATGATTGGAGAGCGAATATTTTTCTTTGGTTTACTGGTGACACAATGAAGGAATTTCACTTTCATCTCTCAATATAAATATTCCAATGTGGTTTTGAGAGGGTTTGGAATGTATAATGTAACGCCCCGACCCCAGTTAGCCAAATTTGGTGGATTATTACATCACATTGGCATGATCACAAAATATCATGTCTCGGAAGACCGATTAGTCTAAAGCCTTGGAGGTACTATATACATTCATAAGGATTAAATTACATCATAAAATGAAAAAAAACTACAACAACATTGTTTCCATAGACCACACTCATATCCCCTAAGACTATCCCTACAGGTCAGTCATAAAATACATCTTTACATCCTGGGAAAAATAAAACATAGAAAGGGGTGACCTGAGATGCTCAGTAAGGATAATAATAGAGTCGAAACTTTCGTAAATAAGCCTAAACATTTAAGGCAATGTATAATACTAGAAAAATCCTTTTAAACATGAACTTCAGCATAATATGGAAAAGATAAAATTAAATAATTCCATTTACTTACTCACATGAATATTCTACTAGTATAATAATCACATGAAATATGAATAGCCACTTCCATAATGATGAAATGAATAATTCCAGACATTCATAACCACAAAGTCAAGGAATTGAGCAAATAATTGAAATAATATTTTGTCAAGGCCTTGTGGAAAGACCCTAGTTCGCCTCACAGGACCTACCGATGCATCGAGGAGCTATAGCAGGCTCCACCCGTCACATACTATGTCCAGTACATTCCCCATATGAAAAGGTTTAAACATAACATAAAAATTCTTATTAAAACTGGCATATGAAATGTAAATACTTTATCCATTAACCATGAATGGTATGAAATATCACATTCACAGTCAAACATATCACAAAACCAGAAATACAATATAGATGTGTTGTATCATAATAAATCATCTTCAAATAAGCTTTAAATCCATCAAAGTATGTTGACATAGACAACATCAAAACCCTTTTTATAGAATTATCTCTTTCTATTTTGAAATCATTTAAAATTAATATAATTATAAAAGAAAACATTTATTTTGGGAATATTTTTATAAGATTGTAAGGGAAGCTTCGATTATGTTATAACGGCGGAAAATATCTGCACACACCGTATAAGATAAAAAACATTATTCCCTTCAATTTTGTCGAAAAGGTCATAAAGTACCTTGTTTGGAAAAAAACAAAAAGATGTCTTTATAAAAATCATATAAATGTCAAACAAGGGTATAAATTACTTTAACCCATAGTCTCTAAGATATTAAGAATGTTTTGAAATTCGTTTTTACGAAATATGGATGTGGGTGATAAAGAGGTCCCAGTAGATAATTACGTATAAACAACCTCAGATAACGAACAGATTGTAGAATTAACCCTTACCTTGTACATTAACTTAGTAAAGGGCATGTTAAAATCTTGTATAATGGTGAAATAATTGTTATTAAATTATATAAGAATAATATACATTAATATGATATCATATATGATCTTTTAACATTGCTTTGTTAATAATATCTTAGTATTATCGTAGTTTCGTGTGTTAACTGATTTGTTTTCATTTATATTCATTGTTATGTGAGTCATATTTTTAATGGATGGGATGTATCTTAATCATATCCAAAATTATATCAAGTCTTTAAAATTTTTTTATAATCATCTAATGAAAATTAGTCTTGAATGGATACGATGAGAAATGAATCTCACCGTGTTCGTGGAGACGGTAATCCGTACGTATGCACGAGCGAAAATATCATTCTTTTGATATTAAAATAATATATAGTTTGATGGTATATCATATATAAATAATAATTATCATGTTATATTAGTTATTTTCATTAATTACACCTCATTATTATTCAAATTCAAATAACAATGTATTGAATAACAGTTACACCACGACCTGAAGACTGTAAGCCGTACGTACACACGTACGGTGACATGTCATTCAAAGGATGGATAGAATAATGAATTTGGTTGTAACATATTTATAATAACATTAAATAATATATAATATACTATATTTATTATTTTAAAAGGGAAACAAAAAATAAAGAGGATGTTGAAGAAAAAAGGAACTTGAACGAGGTTATGTAGTATTTACCTCTTCTTCGAGTTTTTCTTTTTGATTTGATCAAAAGGGATATCTAGGATGGCTTTCCAACTAAAGGGAGGCCTCTAGGATGAAGGGAGGATAGTTTATGGGGTATTTGGGTAGGTTTGGGACGAGCCAAAAGGCTTTGAATGTAACGCCCCGACCCCAGCTACCCAGAGTCGGTGCATTACTTCGTAACATTGGCATGATCACAAAAGATCAAGTCTCGAAAGACCGATTAGTTTAGTAGCCTTGGAAAACACTAGATACATTAATAAGTCTTTCATTAAATCAAAAAATAAACAAACTACAATAACATGGTCTTCATAGTCCACACTCATATCCCTTTCTGACTACCCCTGCAGGTCATTCATAAAATACTTCTTCACATCCTGGAAAAATATTAAAACATTTAAAGGGGTGAGCTCAGATTCTCAGTAAGGATAACAATATAGCGTAAGCTTTCATCAATAAACATAAACATTTAAGGAAATGTATAACAAAAAAAAGCCTTTTAAACTTGAACTTCAACATAATATGGCAAAAGTAAAATGAGATAATGCCATTCACTTCTTCACATGGATATTCTACTGGTCGAATAATCACATGCAATATCAATAACCACTTTCATAATGATGGAATGTATAATGCCAGACATTCTGAAACATTTTGTCAAGGCCTCGGCCAAGACGTCTAAAATGATTAAGGCCTCGGCCAAAACCATAAATCAAATTGGGAAAGGGCCTCGGCCAATTCCACATCTAGTTGTCTCATGAGACCTACCGATGCATTGAGGAGCTATAGCGGGCTCCACCCATCACTTATTAAGTCCAATACATTCCTCATATGAATAGGTTTAAACATATCATAAACCATAACATAATCGTATCACATAAAACATGCATAAAGGAAACATAACATTTCCACATTTCAATCACAAGATATCAATACAACACATTGATATAATAAAAACGCTTTCAAAACCATTTTCAATACCAAAATAAAAGAATGTTAAAACCTTGTATTTATTTTTCATTAAAAAAAATGATGGCTTCTAGAGGAAGCCGAAACTCAAATAATGGTCACGGCGACGGAGAAGTCGTTGTCGCCGCATAAGTAAGAAAATAAAAACATTCCCTTTTGTCGTTTAGCAAAACGCTTCGTATAAAAAAGATTTCATTTTGAATAAACGTAAAAGTCAAAGGGGTTTATACACCGTATAAAAGAAAGTTGTGTATAAAACCAAATATGCCTCAATGAAAGGGGATTGAGACGAAGTCCTTAAAAAGATCATTTTTTATAAAGTAGGTCTATTAGGTGTATTCACTATAATTACACATAAATAATGTAAAAATACAAGATAGGACATAATAATATCATGACATAATTTGAAAGTAGGAGATTAACCCAAAGAATAGAAATTGGGTTAAGAAGTTCCCTTACCTCATGTCTGACTTGACTCAACCATTCTTTAACCTCCTAAATAACAAACTAGAGTTAATATATAACTTATTAAGAACCATTTTCAATTTCATTATCCTTTTTATATCACTTATTACAATGATATGAACATTATGTAATTATTTAAGTTAATAACGGTCGTTTTGTCGATCTTGGGTACTTGAGTCAACAATAAACTTCTTATAATTACAAGTTGATTATGTGGTAGAATATCCATTATATACAGAATTATTTTCATGATGTAGATATCATATATATCATATATATACAGTATATACATTCATTTATAATATTACGTAACATTTAGAGGTAAGAAATGAAATGCACCGTTCACGGAGACGGTAAGCCGTACGCACGCATGAACGCTACTTTCATTTTTCTTTCGTATTTAATGGAATGAAAAATGATAATTATATAAAGTTATAATATAGTTCCAGTATAATATCATATATAATATCATTTACTCCATCCTTTATGCATCCCACATATGGGATTAACGATTCACATCACTTTGAGGGGGCGGTAGTCCGCACTTCCTAAAATGAAATTATCGCGTTTACCCATAATGGAAATCATAAATTATTCCATAAATGGGAAATATAGAAGCATAAGTAAAACATAAACATATTATATATCATATATAAATATAGTGACATCTTAATGGCCACCTTTGAAGGTGTTATATGAGTGTTGAACAATAATCATTTCGTGAGGCAGAAATTTGCCATCCACAGAAACCGTATGTTCTTTAACCATTAGATGTAGGTGTGTGTAAGTGTAGCTCGAATACTTCTTATAACAACATCCTAGTATATTTACGATACTGGTGTTGTTACAAAATAAGTTAATAAAAATAGTTTAGGGGGTTGTAGAAGAAAAATTAAACAAAACAACATTAGAGAAGACATTACCTCAAAATCGGGTAACTCTTTTTGATTTGAGCCAAAGGCTTCCTTGGGAAGAGTTCTGCCCAAAGTGAGGCTTCTAGGAGTAAGAGGGAGACGTTGGGAGAGTATTTGGGCAGAGTTTTTCCGAGCCAAATGGCTTGAATGTGTGAATGAGGTGGTAGAGTTGGGGGCCTTTTATAAGAGGAGAGGAGGGGCACTCTTGGAATGTAAGGAAAAGTCACTTTATTATAAAATGAGTTTCGGATTTTATAGGTCCCACACTTATATAATTCGAGGGTAATGTGATAAGGGTTCTAAATATACTCATACAATAGGTTTTTGACAAGTTTATTCCTTGGATTGTACATTATCTTTTCATTTTATTAAAATCGTTAAATAATGAGGTCAACGCTGCATCATAATGATGTCATTAATAATTTCATTATTTTAATGTCTAAAAATTATAAAAAAAATACTATGATGTAGGAAATAGTTTTAGCTTTCCAATTCATATTTATAGTCAAAATATGACTTGTATAACCCCATGTAAAAATTGTTTTAGTAAAATATTTCATGTTTGTGTCATTTTTTTACTTTAACATTAAATAAAAGGTATTTATGTCATTTTCTAACTATAGTGGCTCCATGGGGATCCCAAGTTGACCCATGGATGGTAGTGTCGGCCATGGCACATCAATTGAGCGTATGACATGTGTCAAGATCATCTCATTTTATTAAAACATTATTTTTACCTTAAACTACACTAATTACCTTTAATCGCGATTAAGAACTTAAAAGTTACTATTCACCAAAAATTATTTTAATCTCATTGAACAACATTTTACTTCTTAATGACAACCATGTATGTCGGATTTTTGAAAATAAAATCACATAAGTGGTAATATTTCATTGAAACGAAAAATCAGTTATTTAACTACCACTTAGTGGTTTCACTATTCATCAAAAATTGAAGTTTTTCAGAACAATGCCAAAATTTCACCCTAAGATATAATTGATATTCCGAATTCAAAAATGATGTCTGTTTTACAAAATTCCAAAAATATAATTTTCATTAATTAATTTCATAATTAATTCCCGCTGTCACAACAAATAGCATGTTTTTAAGAAACAATTTATATCAAAAGATTGACAATTGTTCATGCCCAATTTCAATGTTAAATTAATTATAATGAACACCATTGGATAAAATGGTAAAAATATATTCTAATTATACTTTAAAACCACTAAATATTATAACTTATCACTATAAATTATTTTGATTAAAAAAGTTGTTTTAAGTATTTTTCACTATTCATAAAAATTTGGAAGTTCTCAGAAAATTACAAAAAATTCAACATAGGCTAATTTCAATATTAGGAATACAAAAATGAATTCCATTTTGAAGTATAAAATTTCTATAATTTTAAAAATTGGTTATTACTATTCATAATGGCTACTTTGATTAGTCGCGGTGTTTTAGAACTCGAAGTTGTGTACAATGCAAGCTATTGAATTATTGAACGAGAAGCGTATCATGGAAGCTCGAGGTGTTACATTCTCCCCTCCTTCAATAAATTGGGTCCTCTCAATTAGAATTTTTTTTTAAAAAATAAAAGGTTGAAAATAGAAAATACCTTTATGGAAAACCCACATCGGAAATAAGGTTAATAAAAATATAACTTTAAAAGAAATAATGATAAGTACAAAGGTCACCCGAGATAGCCCATACTAGGATTCTATAAAAATATGGATATTGAAGAAAAACAAACCATCAAGGTCTGATGGAGAGTTATAGAAAACTGGATTAGGAGAAATTTAACAATAAGAAAATCACAAACTTGTGATTGGTTAAACGGTCATTGAATCACCAGTTTGAAAAGTTAACCGACAACGTTTTTGTTTTAAGTTACCTTTTATAAAGTTGAAAAATTTATTTAGGAGATTTACTAAGAACATAAGGGAATATACATACTTGTCATGTAGACTTTCATTCTTTAATAAATTTTTACCAAAAACCCATCTTTCACTCTAAAAGGTAATAGAACTCAAAAATATTCTATTTATCCTAATTGTATAAGGTTTCAAATATTAACACATACCATTTAGATTAGTAAAACTATTTTGTAATAACCAGGTAATTCCTGTAGGCTAGTGGTATGTAATAAAGGCCTGTCACACTATGATTGTGGGTTCGATTCCTACAGCTTTGTCTGACGCGATGGGTTATGCCCCACCCTGCAGGTTGTCCTTTTCCTAAAACTATAGTATTATAATATTCCAAAAATAATCTTCATAAATTTTTTAACCTTAAACAATACTATCCAAGGATCAACTTAATCCACTCCAACCTTTATAGTTATCCAAAATACCTCTGTCCAGACTTTCTCTAAAAGGTCTCTTAATTCCAAAATCAATTTATCAGATTCCCAAAACAAAGAAAAGTTTCTCTTATTGTCACATACTAAAAATATGATTACCTTCATCATATTAAAACCTTACTGAAACAACAAGTACTGCATTACAATCCTTATATATATATCACATTATTCTAATAACTAGAATATAATCCATGAGTCCAAAAGCACCAATACATTAATTATTCCGCTTCAACTATAGTAATAGCATAAGATTGTCCTTGATCCCTTGGCCTTTTCTGAGGTATGTTTCCCTGATGCTTAGGACATTCATTTGCATAATGCCCCATTTCCCTACAATTGTAGCAGTCAACATTGATAGCCTCTTTCTTTCCCTTACAATCATGCGCCTGGTGACCTTTTTCTCCACATTTATAACAAACTCCCATTCCTTTTAGGCAAGTACCAAGGTGATTCTTCCCACAATTATCACATAATGGAAAATCCTTCTTTCCCTTTTTCCCTTTATCTGTCTCTTGTTCCACCGTTCTCTTCTTCTCTTGCTTTACTTTGTTGTCATAAGACTTAGAGAATTCCTTTTCTGTCTTGATAGCACATGAGACAATATCTTCGTATGTTGAGAAAGATTGTGATACTAAAGCTCTATAGTGAAATGGTTTTAACCCATCAAAGAAACGATCAATCTTACCTCTTGGGTTACGTATATAATCTACAACATACCTCGCCATCCTTGTAAAGTTGGCCTCATACTTTGCGACATTCTCATCCTCATTTTGTCTCAGACTCAGAAATTGCCTTTCCATATCTGCTCGATGGTCATGAGGAAAGTATTTTTCTAAGAAAAGCTCTTTGAACTCCCTCCATTCCATATTCGATACATCATCATCTTCCTTTGTATTTTGAATCAATGACCACCATTGATTGGCATCTTCAGTGAGGCGGTAAACTGCCATGATAACCTTGTCCCTTTTGCTACTCCCCAAGGCATGGAATATTTTCTCTAAGGAGTTTATCCAGTGCTCAGCTACTAATGGATTTGTACCCCCATTAAATGTTGGTGGTTGTTGGCTCATGAAGCGGTCTAACATTGATCCTCCAGGTTGCAGATCAGGGTGCTCCATACGAGTAAGGTTATTATTCATTACCTGGGTGAGTTGTCCCAGTATGTTAATAAGTTGATAAGCACCAGTTGTATCTCCAGATCCACAAAAATTATCTTGAGTAGAAGGGAAATCCCTACACGGAGTGCGTGCATTGATACAGTTTACATTCCTTCCACTAGGCGCCATTTCTAAACAATGGCATAAACTATATTAGTTTATGAATCAAAATACACAATTCCATACTTGTAAAAAACTTTACATAAATTGAACAATTTATGGATATAATCCATAATCATAAAAAAAGTTTTCTTTGAGGAATTATATACTCATAACCCTTCATTGTGGTTTATAAATAAAAAGAGAATTATCCAAAGCATATCCCCCGGGAGTGTCGTAACCAAGAGTGCAGCAAGGCCCGTTGTTGTGCACCAGTTCTCGTTCGAGTCTAGCTCAAAGCGGTGTTTTCGGGTTTTACCCCTAGGTACATCTGTGCCAGAGCTGCCTCTACCTGCTCGTATCCTGACAGGGATGTATTTCTCAGAAAACTCACAACATCTCTACAATACCAAAATTCTAGGAAGTTATTCTATACTAATCCTCAAAGTCTATCTTCGGGCTATGTGCTCTAATCAGAGTTTATCTAAATCTAGCTTCCAAGGTTAGTACTAAACTGCCTCTGATACCAGTTGTAACGCCCCGACCCCAGCTACCCAGAGTCGGTGCATTACTTCGTAACATTGGCATGATCACAAAAGATCAAGTCTCGAAAGACCAATTAGTTTAGTAGCCTTTGAAACACTAGATACATTAATAAGTCTTTCATTACATCAAAAAGTGAACAAACTACAATAACATGGTCTTCATAGTCCACACTCATATCCCTTTCTGACTACCCCTGCAGGTCATTCATAAAATACTTCTTCACATCCTGGAAAAATATTAAAACATTGAAAGGGGTGATCTCAGATGCTCAGTAAGGATAACAATATAGCGGAAGCTTTCATCAATAAACATAAACATTTAAGGCAATGTATAACTAAAACAAAATCCTTTTAAACATGAACTTCAACATAATATGGAAAAATTAAAATGAGATAATGCCATTCACTTCTTCACATGGATATTCTGATGGTCGAATAATCACATGCAATATCAATAACCACTTTCATAATGAGGTAATGTATAATGCCAGACATTCTGAAACATTTTGTCAAGGCCTCGGACAAGAGGTCTAAAATGATTAAGGCCTCGGCCAAAACCATAAATCAAATTGGGAAAGGGCCTCGGCCAATTCCACGTCTAGTTGTCTCATGATACCTACCGATGCATCAAGGAGCTATAGCAGGCTCCACCCGTCACTTATTAAGTCCAATACATTCCTCATATGAATAGGTTTAAACATATCATAAATCATAACATAATCATATCACATAAAACATGCATAAAGGAAACATAACATTTCTACATTTCAATCACAAGATATTAGTACAACACATTGATATAATAAAAAAGCTTTCAAAACCATTTTCAATACCAAAATAAAAGAAAGTTAAAACTTTGTATTTATTTTTCATTAAAAAAAATGATGGCTTGTAGAGGAAGCCGAAACTCAAATAATGGTCACGGTGACAGAGAAGTCGTTGTCGCCGCATAAGTATGGAAAAAAAACATTCCCTTTTCTCTTTTTGCAAAACGCTTCACATAAAAAAGATTCTTTTTGAATAAACGTAAAAGTCAAAGGGGTTTATACACCGTATAAAAGAAAGTTGTGTATAAAACCAAATATGCCTCAATGAAAGGGGATTGAGACAAAGTCCTTAAAAAGATCATTTTTTTATAAAGTAGTTCTATTAGGTGTATTCACTATAAGTACACATAAATAATGTAAAAATACAAGATAGGACATAATAATATCATGACATAATTTGAAAGTAGGAGATTAACCCAAAGAATAGAAATTGGGTTAAGAAGTTCCCTTACCTCGTGTCTGACTTGACTCAACCATTCTTTAACCTCCTGAATAATAAACTAGAGTTAATATATACCTTATTAAGAACCATTTTCAATTTCATTATCCTTTTTATATCACTTATTACAATGATATGATCATTATGTAATTATTTAAGTTAATAATGGTCGTTTTGTCGATCTTTGGTACTTGAGTCAACAATAAACTTCTTATAATTACAAGTTGTTTATGTGGTAGAATATCCATTATATACAGAATTATATTCATGATGTAGATATCATATATATCATATATATAGGGTATATAAATTCATTTGTAATATTACGTAACATTTAGAGGTATGAAATGAAATGCACCGTTCATGGACACGGTAAGCCGTACGTACGCATGAACGCTACTTTCATTTCTCTTTCGTATTTAATGGAATTAAATCATAATTATATAAAGGTATAATATAGTTCCAGTATAATATAATATATAATATCATTTACTCCATCCTTTATGCATCCCACATATGGCATTAACGATTCACATCACTTTGAGGGGGCGGTAGTCCGCACTTCCTAAAATGAAATTATCGCGTTTACCCATAATGGAAATCATAAAGTATGCCATAAATGAGAAATATAGAAGCATATGTAAAACATAAACATATTATATATCATATAAAAATATAGTGACATCTTAATGGCCACCTTTGAAGGTGTTATATGAGTGTTGAACAATCATCATTTCGTGAGGCAGAAATTCACCATCCACAGAAACCGAATGTTCTTTAACCATTAGATATAGGTGTGTGTAAGTTTAGCTCAAATAATTCTTATAAAAACATCATATTATATTGAGTATACTGGTGTTTTTACAAAAGAAATGAATAAAAAGAGTTTAGGGGGTTGGAGAAGAAAAATAAAACAAAACAACATTAGAGAAGACATTACCTCAAAATCGGGTAACTCTTTTTGATTTGAGCCACATGATTCCTTGGAAAGCGTTCTGCCAAAAGTGAGGATTCTAGGAGTAAGAGGGGGAAGTTGGGAGAGTATTTGGGCAGAGGTTGGCCGAGCCAAATGGCTTGAAAGTGTGAATGAGGTGGTAGAGGTGGGGGCCTTTTATAAGAGGAGAGGAGGGGCACTCTTGGAAAGTAATGAAAATTCACTTTATTATAAAATGAGTTTCGGATTTTAGAGGTCCCAAACTTATATAATTAGAGGGTAAGGTGATAAGGGTTCGAAATATACTCATCCAATAGGTTTTTGACAAGTGTAAGCCTTGTATTGTACATTATCTTTTCATTTTATTAAAATCGTTAAATAATGAGGTCATCGCTGCTTCATAATGATGTCATTAGTAATTTAATTATTTTAATGTCTAAAAATTATAAAAAAAATACTATGATGTAGGAAATCGTTTTATCTTTCCAATTAATATTTATAGTCAAAAATATGACTTCTATAACCCCATGTAAAAATTGTTTTAGTAAAACATTTCATGTTTGTGTCGTTTTTTTACTTTAACATTAAATAAAAGGTATTTATGTCATTTTCTAACTAAAGTGGCTCCATGGGGTCCCCAAGTTGACTCATGGATTGTATTGGTCGGCCATGGCACATTCAATGAGGGTAGGACATGTTTCAAGGTCATCTCATATTATTAAAACATTATTTTTACCTTAAACTACACTAATTACCTCTAAACGCGATTAAGAACTTAAAAGTTACTATTCACCAAAAATTATTTTAATCTCATTGAACAACATTTTACTTCTTAATGAAAACCATGTATGTCGGATTTTTGAAAATAAAATCACATAAGTGGTAATATTTCATTTAAACAAAAAATCAGTTATTTAACTACCACTTAGTGGTTTCACTATTAATCAAAAATTGAAGTTTTTCAGAACAATGCCAAAATTTCACCCTAAGCTATAATTGATATTCCGAATTCAAAAATGATGTCTGTTTTACAAAATTCCAAACATATAAGTTGCATTAATTAATTTTATAATTAATTTCCGCTGTCACAACAAATAGCGTGTTTTTAAGAAACAATTTATATCAAAAGATTAACAATTGTTCACGCCCAATTTCAATGTTAAATTATTTCTAATGAACTCCATTGGATAAAATGGTAAAAATATATTCTAATTATACTTTAAAACCACTAAATAGTATAACTTATCACTATAAATTATTTTGATTAAAAATGTTGTTTTAAGTATTTTTCACTATTCATAAAAATTTGGAAGTTCTCAAAAAATTACAAAAAATTCAACATAGGCTAATTTCAATATTAGGAATACAAAAATGGATTCCATTTTGAAGTATAAAATTTCTATAATTTTAAAAAGTGGGTATTACTATTCATAACGGCTACTTTGATTAGTCGCGGTGTTTTAGAACACGAAGTTGTGTACAATGCAAGCTATTGCATTATTGAATGAGAAGCGTATCATGGAAGCTCGGGGTGTTACATTGAAGGTGTTAATTTGAGAGAAGAGAGAGTATCCTTTTATAATAGGGGTGAGGGGAACCTTAGGAATATATAGAAATATTATTTTATAATAAAATAGTTTTTGATTTATAATTGCTCCAAAATGGATTAATTAATGGATAAGGTGGGTATGGGTCGAAAACAACCCAACCAGTAGGTTTCAGACAGGTCTGGGTCATAATAATAACCTTATCTTTTAGATTTAACTCGTAGTTAAATAGTTTGACATTTACCATGTCTCTTTGTATGTTTATATTATATGGTTAATAAAATTAATATATACTTCCAAACGTACCCCAAGTGGTTAATTAATGATACACCTATCATTATATATAATTTTTTTTTCTAACCGTAGATTTTTAGGAATATAATATCAATTAATTATATAATTTTTTTTATAAAAAAAACTCTTTTATGTAAATTTTGACAGTTTTTGATATTTTGTTTTTGCTAAATTTATAACAGCATTATTACATCAAAAAAATCATCTAAAAAACCCTAATATGAAATATTAACCTATAAAATTTGTTGAATTCATAAAAAGACTCAAATTACATTTATTTGTATATTTATATTATCAATTAATTTAATATTTCATTACTTAGGTAATTACAGCATCATCATTATGTCATAAATAAATTAAATTATTTAATTTCTAAAAAATATAAATAAAATACCATTATGTAGGAAATATTTTTATATTTATAATTAATATTTATATTCAAATTTTTCTTATGTATAACCCTATATTAAAAATGTTTTATTTATTAAACATTGATTTTAACTGTTTTAACTCTTCTTTAAATTAAATAATAATAAATGTGCTAATCTAAACCAAGTGGACCAAAGAGGTTCATATTGTATTCCTAGGTTTGTTTTTGGTCAAATTATATTTATCCAATATAATTAAACCATATGTTAGGGTAATATTAATGTCATTTTTACCCTCAATTACCCTATTTAATTTTTATCGTGGTAAATAAAAGTAAAAAGTTACTATTCCCCAAAAATTATTTTCATCTAATTGAAAAACTTTTTTCTTACTGATATCAAGAGTTTCTATTGAATTTTTGAAATTCAACTCATAGAAGTGGTAAAATTAAGTTTTATATGAATTTTCCAATTCTCCTAGGATGTGGGTAAAAGACGTTGAAAAGTTCAATCAAAATGTTATATATCTAAAATTATTATAAACTAACTGAAAAGAATTACATTGAACACATATAGGTATTATGTATCTATTTTGACCTAAAATAAAATGAAATAAAATAAATAGAAATTTAAATAAAAATTTGGTTTTAAACTATAACTCAGTGTTTTTCACTATACATCAAAAATTGAATGTTTACAGAAAAATACCAAAAATTAACCCTAAGTTATATTCGATATTACGAATCCAAAAATGAAGTCCATTTTGAATGATAAAATTTATAAAATTTCAAAAAGTGGGTATTACTATTCATAACGGCTAGTTTGATTGGTTGTGGTGTGTTCGAACTTGAAGTTGCGTACAACACGCGCTACTATATTATTCAACGATATGCTTACCATGGATGCTTGGGGTATTACATTCTCCCCTCCTTAAAGTAACTTTATCCCCAAAATTTCCAGAGTATTACTGTGTAAAAATACACAGGTGGTTCTTCATCATAAGTTCCTCGGGTTCCCACATTGCCTCTTCCATCTTATGGTTTCTCCATATAACTTTTTCCAGACGAGCCATCTGGTTTCTCAGGACTTGTTCTCTTGTATTAATAATCTTGACATGCTCATCACAATAAGACAGATCAGGTTTCAGTTCTAATTTCTAATTGGTGAGTACATGCATTGGACCAGGCATGTATTTTCTCAATAGTGATATGTGAAGCACATCATGATCTTTGGAGAGACATGGCGGTATTTCCAAATGGTAATCTACAACCCCAATTTGTTCTAGAATTTCAAAATGTCCAATGTTCCTAGGACTCAATTTACCCTTCTTACCGAAACGTATAACACCCTTCCATGGAGATACCTTCAAGAAAACATGATCTCCTTCATGAAATTCCAAATCCTTCCTTCAGTTATCGGCATACTTCTTCTGCCTATATTGAGTTGCTTTGATGTTGTGTTGTATTGCCTTCACCTTTTCCATCGTTTCCACCACATGTTCTGGGCCTACGAGTTTTCTTTCACCAACATCATCCCAAGAGTTTGGTGTGCAACATCTCTTTCCATATAACACTTCATATGGTGCCATCTGAATATTTAAATGGAAGCTATTGATAAAGGAAAATTCTACCATAGGTAAATATTGATCCCAGATACCATGAAAGTCATGTGAGCATGATCTCAACATGTCTTCTATGGTTTTAATAGTTCGTTCTGATTTTCCATCAGTTTGGGGGTGGTAGGAAGTGCTCAAAAAAAGTTCAGTATCCAATGATACTGGAATAATTTTCTAGAATGTTGATGTAAAAGGTGGATCACGATCAGAAACAATCGATAGGGGTACTCCATGAAGTCTTATGACTTCATTAATATATAGTCTTTCTAGACGTTCAAGTGGTAAATCTTCTCTTATAGCAAGAAAATGTTCTTACTTGGTATGATGATCAACAATGACCCATATTGCATTATTCCTTATAGGATTATTTGGTAGTCCAATGAAAAATTCCATCATAATATTATCCCATTTCCACTCAGGTATGGGAAGAGGTTGCAAGACGCTACCAGGCTATTTCCTTCTAGCATTCAACTGTTGACAAACCATACATCTTGAAAAAAAATCATCAATATCCCTCTTCATGTTGTCCCACCAAAAATGTTCCTTCAAATATCTATACACCGTAGTGATCCAGGGTGTATAGAGAAATTTGAATTATGAGCATCATCCAAAAATTCCATTTTTAGATCAGGTATATCAGGAACACAAAGTCGCTTCCCAAATTTCAAAATTCCATCTTCATACACAAATTCACTCAATCTCCCATTATTCAAAGATTTAATATTATTTTAAAACTATTTATCACTGGTTTGATAGATCTTTATCATTTCTAGTAAATATGGTTTGGGAAGCATTTGAAAAAGTATTGATGTTTCACCTTCCATGGTCATTCCCATATCCATATTTACTAGATCCATGAAAATAGGATCCCTCTCAACACTCATCTTGTTCAAAACTCCATGATCCTTTCTACTCAAAGCATATTCCACCTTATTTCCTTCCCTCGGTAGTACTGTATAGTGCAATAATCATCAATGAGTAGTTCAAGACATCACCTTTTCCTTATGTAGAGTTCTTTTTGTGAGAAAAAAACTTCAAACTCTTGTGATCATTATATATCTCACATTTTTCACCAAAGAGATAGTGTCTCCAAATATTCAAATAAAAGATTACAGATGCTAACTCAAAAACATGGGTAGGATAGTTTTTCTCAAGAATATTTAGCTATCGTGATGCATAGACAATATCCATATCATTATACATATGGTAACAACCAAGTCATTTCATTTTAGCATCACTATAAATAAAAAACCCCTCATTCCTCAATGGTATAGTCAATATAGGATCATTGACTAATATTCTCTTCAGTTATTCAAAACATTCTTCACACTCATTTGTCCAAAAAAAATTTAACCCCTTTTCATGTGAGCTTTGTTAATGGGTTAGACAACTGGGAAAAATTCTGGACAAAACGTCGACAATAACGTGTTAAACCAATAAAACTGCATACCTCAGTTATACTCATCAGTGCTGGCCATTCTTGGATTGCCTTGGTCTTTGAAGGATCAACAGAGATTCCATCCTTATAGAAAATATGGAAAAGAAAAGAAATCTTCTAAATCTAGAATTCACACTTTCCAAAAATCCCATATAATTCATGTCTTCTAAAAGTCTCCAAGATAATGCACAGGTGATATTCATGATCATCATAGATTTTGAAGTATACCAAGATATCATCAATAAATACCACTACAAAATCACTGATATCTTTCTTGAAAACTATATTCATTAGATCCATGAAGACATAGGGTGAATTAGTCAATCCAAAAGGCATTACTGTAAACTTGTAATGCTCATACCTGGTTTGAAATGCAATCTTTGGAATGTCTTCCTTCTCCATTCACAACTGATGGTTTCAAGATAGAAGGTCAATCTTTGAAAAATGTTGAGCTCCATGCAGTTAATCAAATAAATCTTCAATGTGAGGTAGGGGATACTTGTTCTTTAATGTTACAACACTGATCTCTTTGTAGTCAATACACAACCTCATAGATCCATCTTTCTTCATAACAAAAAGGATAGGGGCTCCCCATGGAAAAACAATAGGGCGAATAAATTCCTGATTACTAAATTCCTCTAGTAGTTTCATTAGTTCCTCTAATTCCATAGTGGCCACTCTATAAGGGGTATTCGATATGGGCCTTGATCCAGGAATTAAGTCAATGGAAAAATGAATTTCTTGTTTTGGAGGATGTCCAAGTAAATCTTCTGGAAACACATAAACATATTCTTTCACAATAGGTACATCCTCTATTTGAACATTCCTTTCCTCACACATAGTTATTTCATTCTCTACCTTGACAATAATTAAATTTAGTTGAGCTACTAGGGGTGGATCTAGATAAGAATCAGGTGGTGACATTTCTTCTCTAAATATAAGGCGTTCTTTATCATCGTCATCAAAAATAGTAAACTCTTTCTTCTTACAATAACGTTTTGCATCTTGGTCCAAAATCCAATCCATACTGAGGATTATATAAAATTTAATCATGTGTATGATGATGAGATCAGCAGATAAATGAAATTTATATGTTCTAATGAGGACTGATTCACAAAACATTATTGTAATGATACATCCCTTAGGAGTTTTTACTGACAACTCCCTTGTTAAATATAATCAGAAATATATAATTTTCATACCAAACTAGGAATATATGAAACAATGAGATGGTCCAGAATCAAATAAAGTAGTGGCTAAACTTGAGGAAACCAATAAATTACCTTCCACCACATCTTTTAGAGCTTCAACCTCAGCAATAGTGATGGAATAATCTTTGAATTCATCCCTAGCCTTTTCTGAGGTAAGTTCCCCTGATGCTTAGGACATTAATCCGCATAATTCCCCCTTTCTCTACAATTGTAGCATTCGACATTGACAGCCTCTTTCTTCCCATTGTAATCTCCTTCCTGATGTCCTTTTTCACCATACATGTAATAGACTCCCATTCCCTTCAAGCAAGTACCCGGGTGTTTCTTCCCACATTTACTGCATGATGGATATTCAACTTTTCCCTTCATCCCCTTATTTCCATTTCCAGAGTGTTCAGCAGATCTCTTCTTCTCTTTCTTTGCTTTAAAGTTGTAAGACATAGAGAATTATTTTTCTGTCTTGATAGCAGATGAGACAATATCTTTGTATGATGAGATGGATTGTGAGACTAATGCTTGATGGATAAATGGATTTAAACCATCAAATAAATGATCAATATTACTTCTTGGGTGACATATATAATCTGCAACATGCCCCGCTAACCTTGTAATGTTATCCTCGTACTTTGCAACATTCTTATCCTCCTTGTGCCTCAGACTCAAAAATTGACTTTCCATACCTCCTCAATGGTCACAAGGAAAGTATTTTTCTAAGAAATGCTCTTTAAACTCCCTCCATTACATATCTTATACTTTATCATCTTTCTCTGTGTTTTGAATTAATGACCACCCTTGATCAGTATCTCCAGTGAGGCGGAAAACTGCCACAAGAACTTTTTCTCTTTCGCTACATCCCAAGGCATGAAATATTTTCTCAAATGAATTTATCCATTTCTCAACTACTAATGGATTTGTAATCCCACTGAATTTTGGTGGTTGTTTCCTCATGAAGCGGTCTAACATTGGTCCTCCATGTTGTGGATCAGGGTTCTCTATACGGGTATGATTATTACTCATTACCTAAGTGAGTTGTGCCAGTATAGTGATAAGCTAATCAGCACCAGTTTTATCACCAGCTCCACAATAATTATCTTGAGTAGGAGGGCAATCCATAAATGGAGTACATGCATTTATATAGTATCCATTCCATCCACTAGGCGTAATTTCAAAAAAAAATGGCATAAAATATATTACTTTATGAATCGAAATACATAATTCCAAACTTGTAAAAAACATAACATAAATTGAACAGTTTATGGATATAATCCATAATCATAAAAAATGTTTTCTTTGAAAAAGCATATTCTTATAAACCCTTCATAATGGTTTGTAATGAACATGAGAATTATCCAAAGCATATCACCTTGGAGTTTCATAACCACGAGTGCATCAAGGCCCATTGTCGTGCACTAGTTCTCGTTTGAGTCTAGCTCTAAGCGGTGTTTTCAAGTTTTACCCGTAGGTACATCGGTGTCAGAGCCTCCTCTACCTACTCGTATCCAGACATGGATGTATTGCTTGGAAAACACAAAAAATCTCAACAATACCAAAATTCTAGGATGTACTTTTATAGTAATCCTCAAAGACTATCTTAGGGTAATGTGATCTAATTAGAGTTTATCTAAATCTAGATTCCAAGGTTTGTATTAAACCTCCATCTGATACCAACTGTAACTTCCCAACCCCAGTTACCCAAAGTTGGTGGATTATTACATAACATTGGCATCATCACAAAAGAACAAGTCTCGAAATACAGATTAGTTTAGTAGCCTTGGATTTACTAGATATATTCATAAGGTTTAAATTACATCATAAAATGAAAAAAAAATATTGTTTCCATAGACCACACTCATATCCCGTCAGACTATCCCTGCAGGTCAGTCAATAAATACATATTCACATCCTGGAAGAAATAACACATAGAAAGGGGTGAGCTGAGATGCTCAGTAATCATATCAATATAGCGTAAATTTTCATAAATAAGCATAAAAATTTAAGGAAATGTATAAGACTAAAACAAAACCCTTTTAATCAGGAACTTCAACATAATACTACAAAGATAAAATCAAATAATTTCATTGACTTAATCACATGGATATTCTATTGGTTGAATGATCACATGAAATATAAATAGTCACTTTCATAATGATGGAATTCACAATGAACGACTTTCATAACCACATAGTCAAGGCCTTGTGTCATGAATAAAAATACGATTTTTTCAAGGCCTTGTGCAAAAAAACTAGTTTCTCTCAAGATACTTACGAATGCATCGAGGATCTATAGTGGGATCCACCCATCACTTACTAAATCCAATCCATTCATCATATGAAAAGTTTTAAACATAATGTAAACATTCATATTAAAACCGACATATGAAATGTCAATACATTATCCATAAACCATGAATGGTGTTAAAATAACACATACACTATCAAAAAATCCCAAAACCTTCAATACAATATGGAAGATTAGTATCATAATAAATCATCATCAAATAATATTAAAATCCATCGATGGTTGTTGACATAGATGAAATCAAAACCATTTTTAGAGAAATATATCTTTCTATTTTGAAATCATTTTAAATTCATATAATTATAAATGAAAACATTTATTTTGGAGATATTCTTATAAGATTTTAAGGGATACTTTGACAATGTTATAATGGTATAAAATAGCAGCACCCACTGTATAAGTCAAAAAAACATTCTTACATTAAATTTTGTCGAAAAGGTCATAAAGTACCTTGTTTGGAAAATGAAAAAAATATTAATTTATAAACATCTTATAAAATCCTGAAATGTGTATAAATGACTTTATCTGATGGTATATAATATAGTAAGAATGTTTTGATATACATTTTTAAGAAATATAGATGAGGATGATAATGTGGTCTGAGTAGATAATTACATATAAATAACCTCAGATAATGAAGAGATTGTAGAATTAACCCTTACCATGTAATTTCCTTGGTTGAGGGCAGATTAACCTTCTGTATAATGGTGAAATAATTTTTATTAAATTATACAAGAATCATATATATTAATTTTATATCATATATTATCTTTTAACATTGCTTTGTTAATAATATCTTAGTATTATCGTTGTTTCGGGTGTTAACGGATTCATTTTCCATTATATTATTTGTAATGTGAGTCATATTTTTTATGGATGGGATTTATATTATTAATAAACAGAATTATATCAAGTCTTTAAACATTTTTATTAATCATCTAATAAAAATTATACTTGAATGGATATGGTGAGGAATGAATCTCATCACGTTCGTGGAGACGGTAATCCGTACGTACACACAAGCGACAATATCAGTCTTTTGATATTAAAATAATATATAATTGGATGGTATATCATATATACAGAATCCTTATCATGTTATATTTATTATTTACATCAATTACACCCCATTATTATTCCCATTCAAATAATAATTTATTGAATAACAATTATACCACGACGTGGAGACGGTAAGTCGTACTTACGCACGTATGGTGACATGTCATTCAAAGGATGGATAGAATAATGAATTCAACTGTAGCATATTTATAATAACATCATAATATATATAATATACTTGAGTTATTATTTTAAAATTGAAACAAAAAATAAAGAGGTAGTGGAAGAAGAAAGGAACTTGAATGAGGTGTTGAAATATTTACCTCTTCTTCAAGTTTTTCCTTTGGATTTGATCAAAAGGGATCCTTAGGTTGCCTTTATGATTGAAATAAGGCCTATAGGATTAAGGGATGACATTTGAGAGGTTATTTGGGAAAGTTTTGGCCGATCAAAATGGCTTTGAAGGTGTGAATTAGAGAGAATGGGGAGTGCCCTTTTATAATAGGGGTGAGGGGCACCTTAGGAAAATCCATAAATTTTTTTAATAATAAAATCCTTTTCTGTTTCTAATGGATCCAAAATTTATTATTTAAAGTATCAGGTGGGTGGGTCTAAAACCACTCAACCAATAGGTTTTAGACAGATTTGGGTCACTATATTAACCTTATCTTTTAGAATTAACTCTTAGTAAAATAGTTTAAAGTTTAACATGTCTCTTTGTATTTATATATTATATTGTTAAAAAACATACTATAAACATTTAAGAGAACCCCAAGTGGTTGATTAATTATACATCTATCATTATATAAGTATTTTTTCCCAACATTAGATTTTTTTGAATATAATATCAATTAATAATATATTACTTGTTTTAAAAACTCTTTTATGTCAATTTTGACACTATTTAATATTTTATTTTTTCTAAATTTATAACAGCATTATTAATTCAAAAATAATTTATCTAAACAACCCTAATATGTAATAATAACATTGAAATTTATTTTAATTCATAAAATATCTCAAATTACATTTATTTGGATATTTATAGTATCAATTATTTTAATATTTTTTGAATTAGGTAATTACTACATTATCATTGTTTCATAAATATATGTAATTATTTAATGTCTAAAAATAATTAATAAAATTCCATTATATAGGAAATATTTTTATATTTATAATTAATATTTATAGTCGAATTTATCTTATATATAACTCTATATTAGAAATTTTTTATTTATTAAACATTGATTTTAACTCTTTTAACTCTTCTTTGAATTAAATAATAATAAATGTCCAAATATAAACCAAGTGGACTGAAGAGGTTAATATTTTATTCCTAAGGTTGTTTTTGGTCGAATTATATTTATCCAATAGAATAAATACATGTGTTAGGGTAATAATAATATCAATTTTACCCTTAATTACCGTATTTACTTTTAACTTTGGTAAATAAAAGTAAAACGTTACTATTCACCACAAATTATTTTTATCTTATTGAAAAAAATATAACTTACTAATATCAACTTTGTCACTTGTATTTTTGAAATACCACTAACAAAATCAGTAAAATTACGTTTTATGTGAATTTTTAAATTCTCCTAGGTTGTGGGTAAAAGACGATGATAAGTTCAATAAAATTATTATATATCTAGCATTATTATAAACTGAATCCAATGAATTAAAATGAAATTATATAGGTATTATGTATCTTTTTTGACCTAAAATAAATTTGAATAAAATAAATAATTATTTAAATAAAAATTTGGTTTTAAACTACAACTCAGTGTTTTCACAATTCATCAAAAATTTAAAGTTTTCAGAAAAATACAAAAAATTGACCCTAAGATAATTTCGATATTCGAAATACAAAAATGAAGTCCATTTTGAATGATAAAATTTATAAAATTTTAAAAAGTGGGTATTAATATTCATAACGGCTAGTTTGATTGGTTGTGGTGTGTTAAAATTAGAAGTTGCATACAACACACGCTACTTTATTATTCAAAGAGAAGCATATCATGGAGGCTTGGGGTGTTACAGATAATTCCAAAGAGATGAAGACGCGGGTTGCTACCCGACTGAAACTGTTATGGGATGATGAAGGTAAGGTAGCTGATACCATGGAATATAGGGAAATCATTGGTAGTCTTTTGTACCAAATAACGACAAGGCCTGATATTGTATATTCCACATGAAAATAAGAAAGGTACCAAAGTAATCCCAAGGAGAGACATATAATTTATGTAAAAAATAATTCATAGGTATATCAAGGGGACAATGGATTTTGGTCTCATTTATAATGATAAATCTCAGCAAGAGTTATTGGGATATATAGATGTGGATTGGGCTGGTTCAGAAGATAATAGGAAATCAACATTAGGATATGCGATTTATCATGGAGGGTTGGATATTTCTTGGATTATCAGGAAACATGATTTCAATTCATTTTGCACTGTAGAATCTGAATATATTGTGGCTACTCAAGTGTGCATACAACTATTGAGGATGAAACAACATCTTGAAGATATGGGAATTAAAGTGAAATATCTGATCAGAATCCATTATGATAACACAAGTGCATCAAATCTGTGAAAAAATCCATTCCTTCACTGAAGGACAAAGCACATTGAAATCAAATATCATTTTATCAAAGAGACTGTGGATCAAGGGCTTGTAATATTGGAGTATGGGACTACAGAACACCATGTTGCAGGTATTCTTTCAATGGACTTACACAAACAAGCATTTGAAATGCATCGACTAGCTCCGAGTTTCATGTCAAATCCCCAAACATGAAAACATGTGGATGTAGGTCCCCCTCTCCTTGAGTTATTATGATTTATTCCCTAGTGTGATAATATGTGTTCTTTACCATGTTTTATACAACCTACAAGTGCCCTTCGATTTCATTGACAAATGTGGAGAAAGTGTGACTTCCAGGGGGAGAAAAGACACAGGGACAAGCTGTTAGGTGGAGCAGTGAGATAGGGGGAGTTGATGCTAAGGTGAAGCTATTAGGAACAGCTATAATATAGGGGGGTCATTAAATTTGGCGATGCTATAAGTGATCAATAAATTATTATATATCCCGATGGTAGTGGTTGGTGATGAAAGAGGTCCATTAGTGTCAGTATGGTATTTGAAATTGGTCATTAGCAATGAAGTGGTTCATTGATGAAAATTTCATTATACTATTGTTTCTCACACTGAGCATGGCTCATGTGGGCTTAGATAATGTGCTGAATAAAACATTGATCACTATATTGATCGCATGAATCGAATGGTGGTTGAAGATGGAAGAATTTTTAATGAGGTATTAATGTGTGAAGAAATTATTATAAGAAGAGTTGTCAACAAACCCAAAGGGGGATATTGTTGTCCAAAAATACCCCAGGGCTTCCTCTCGGTATGTTTTTTTGTAAGGATATTTTTTATGACAAATCCAAATGATCACAAGTGTGTATGATTGGTTTTTTCCAAATACAGCTTTTTAAGGTGGTGTAGTTTCCTAGTGATTTCTAAATTTTTGGGCCTCAAAAAACGGAGTTTCATGTTGTAAATGGAAGTATTTCTCCATAGGAGTTTTTTTTATGAATAATGTTGAAGAAAATCGATAAAGGGTGAGAACCACATACCATAATACATGGGACCTGTACCATGTTCTCAGAATGGTACGCGGAGTAGCAGAAACGACACGTCGGTGAGGTTCGCGAAATTGAACAAGGTTAATTGTGAAGGGGATGCGGTAGACAGATGAATTTTCATCAGTTAAAAATATTGACCATGTATGATAAAATTTATTACACAAATGGTGTGAAAAATTGGTTTGAGGGTGGCTTGCAGTTTGCGGCAGAAGAATGATTGGAATGTAGTGGAGGCTGAGTAAAAAATTTGGTAAATCTTGGATTAGTAGATTTTTCGGATATCTTTTCCTATATAATAATTTCTAATCCCACTGATTACTTTGAAGATTGAACATCATTAGAAAGAATATTTTTCTCTAGGATATTATCAATGTCTGAAAGTGGTTTGCACTGAAGTTGTTTATGTGGTTTCATAACGTGCAATGGAAGTTCGGTATGCAGAGGAGGAAGTCCAGTACGTACAAGGAGTTGTCTCACTACGCAGAGGAGGAATCTTCAGAACGTGAGAAAGAGAATTCCGCGAGTGATATATGGAGGGAGAGCTCCGGTATCCAGAAGCAAAGACAATCTTCGAATAGAGAATAGTTTGCGGACAAGAGGGGTTTCATAGAAGAGGTTCGCAGAATCGGTACATGGTAGCAGTATGCGATCGCGAACGCCGAGACAGTCCATGGATGAAGGGTGATTCACGGCGGTGACAGTAGTATGCAAAGAAGGTGTCCCACATACCATACGTGATACTCATCACCCCGAAGAGGATGGTGGTTCATGGTTTTCACAATGAATCTTGTGAGAGATTTATGTTAGTTTGCGAAAGTATTTTCCAATACACAACTGTAATCTAGAAGGTGGACTTCATCTACGGGTGAAAATTTAACATTCACAAAGCATATAACTATTTTTGAGGTTGCTGTAATTCCTAAAAACATAGGGACATGCATGTCCACAAACAATGTTTGAACTATAAGACCATAAACTATTAGTGGATTCAATTCCAAGAGTAGTGAGCGAAGGAAGAGGAAGATGGTGACCCTTTCCACCAACAGTGATCCAGAGAAAGAGGCTTAGTGTGTGACCCTTGGGAATGCAGTGAGAGGGCCCTAAACCTTGTAAAGGAAGTGAGCCTGGGAATAGAAGATCTTGCCCGAACATTGTACTTATTATTGGCAGTGGGACTTAGTGAATTTGGTACATCATGATATCTTCATTGTATGCTCCTTGGTTGGTTCTCAGTTATGGTGAACCAAGTAAAAATTTTCATGTCTTGTGTATGATTTAATATGTGTTCATATATTGCAATATGGGGGGAAGAGAGAATTGAGTTTTGTTTAACAATGAAACAAGATCCAAAAGAAAAAAGTTTTAATCATTCAAAACCTAATTCGCCCCCCCCCCCTCTCAGGGTATTTGACCTAGTAGACATAACAGTATCATAGAATTACACAAAGGAAAAACGACATAGAATAATCTCTATCAAAAAAACAAAGCAACGATATCTCACACCAGATATATTTTAGGGTAGTAATAGTAGCTTCACCAGTCACATTGTTGAACACGTCGGCTACTAGAGAGCTCCTCCTCAATCGAGTATAGTGGGCCTACCGGGTCACACAGAGATACTTTTTATTAACATTGAAAAACTTAGGTACTCTTTCCCATCACGTACTGTGGGTCTGCTAGGTCACATATAGCCGATCCTCACCATGGCCTGATGAGGTACTCCTCCTGTTGAGTACCAGGAGTCTGTAGAATCACACAGAGGTGATCCCCACCATGGGCCTTCCAAGTCACACAGAGGTGCTTACCACTGGGTCGTCAATTTGCACGTAGTCTAAAATCAGTAGTCTTCTGGTCACATCCAGTTGCAAGGTTCCGTTCGTAGCGATATTGGGAGAACCTCTCCTCAATCCATCGGCTGTATCTCAAAAAGAACTAAGTCTCACAATGAAGTAATCCAATGATTCGTTCTTACATAAGGGTTCCAACACAACAGACGACATGTCAACCATATGCCTAGTCTGTAAGTTATAGGCATCTTAGTGGTGAGGGCCCAGTTGGATTCAGGTATGATCCAACCTGACCAAACTGCTATATATTTCGAAAGACACGTGAAGTATCTCAAAAGGAATACATCGTCTTAAGTGATGTGGCACCACTGATAGTTTTTCAAATGCACGTATGGTATAAGAGTAATGCCCAATTAATAATAACTTGTCCAAAAGGGGTACGGGTCTACTCCAACCCGGTCCAACTGACCTGACACAACCCGGTTTTGGTCGACCAGACATGGGTTCGACCATTCCTGGACAATCCGGCCCGGCCCAGTTGGGTCTGAACCAACCGACTGGGCCTTGGGTCTGGCACGCCTGGAAGCGTGGCCCACCAAGATCACCTCGACCAGAAGTTTTAGGCCAGATACATTCTCCATGGACATGGAGTAACTGCGTTCGGCACCTGCACACATGGACGGTGGACTCGGTCACGCAATCTGCATCAAGCTGCTTGGCAGGTTGACTCCTCCACGCAGTGCCATTCTAGCACCACAAAACTCTAGTTCACCATGGACCGTCACGACTATAGTTTCATTGCCGCCCAAGCGCACTGTCGGGGTGTGCCTCCTCCAGCGTCGCGACCCATCGTGGTCGCAAATTTCACTGCTTAGGTGTGCCTCCTCTTGCGGCTGCCAGGTGGACTGTCGGCCTGTCTCCTCTCTGTCAGGTACCCGGCTAGTACCACTGTGTGCCACAATAACTTCCAATCGCCCATGAAATACGCAACCAAAACAAAAAATGTCTGTGGATCTGGGCCTTGTTCTTTTCCCCCATGTTATCATTATAACATGGGAAGGATAACTAAAATAAAAAAACTCCCATAATGAAAACCCCAAAATATTCTCCTACATTTTAAGAATGAAACACGAATCGACCAGTTAGACGGTTGGTATGTGTTCTTCATAATAATCATGAATGGGGTAAAGGGGAGAAATAAATCATAAAACCACCAAACATGTATTCGTTGGAAGGTGCTGAAGTAGAGGAGGGAGTGTACACATATGATGGTGTCATTCGCAGATTTTCATCACTCGTTGATTCCCCCAACATCTGTCACTCGATCAAGTTCTTTTTTTGAGCGGAAAGGCATCGACACTTCGTCAGAGCTTCCTCTCATATCTCTCGTAAAACCCATGCCAGAGCTCAGATTAAATATAGGGTAGGAGATGATCAATTCCCCACCCAATTAATTAGGATCATTAATGGTTATAATTAATGAACCTCTTTAAATATCTCAATGGTGTCGTTACAAATTCTTTTAATTTCCCCCAATGGTGAAGTTACAGAAAAATAGAGTCAATCCATTAAATGGATTCACGTTGTATCCTGGTCCAACCACATTTTTTCCAACAGTTTCAGAAAAAGAAAAATAAAGTAATCTTATTTAATTTTTTTATTATTTTTGTAACTTCAAAGAAATTAACTTTTTCATTCGACCCATTCCGGTCATAGTTAATATTCCCGTAGGTGAATCCCAGTGCTATGAATTAAACGGTTCCCTGAAACATTTAATCTGTGCACCGGATCAAAAGATAGAAAATTCCTCTCGGACATTTACTAAACGTACCTTAAAAAAAGTTCAAAATTTTGTTCTAGGTTCTTTGGGGCACAAAAAACCATGCTGTCATTTTTCACAGACTCATAATAATCCCAAATAATTTTAAAAAATTTATATAGAATTTCTGGGTGTTTTCATTCTTGCCACCTTAGGGATTTTATTCCTCGAAATCTATAAAAAAAACTAGGGAACTACTAGGGGTACTGAGAACGTATATGAGCCTCCCGCTCCCATGTGATCTCCTAGAGATTCTCCTGTCGCCAACTAACTTGCATTATAGGAATAAAATTCCCAAAAGGCCTACTTTTGTCGATCCTCTATCTCCACTGGGAACTCCACAAACATTACCCCATCGGCATTGTCCAGCTTTCTCCAGTTGATAACAAGCGATGGATCAAGAACGTACATCCTCAGGTGCGACACATGGAAAACATTATGTACCTGGTTCATCCATGGGGTAAGATCTAGGTGGTACACCACTGCCCCTACTCATCTAAGGATCTGGAAAGGTCCGATGATCATCAGAGATAGATTACCTCCCTGAATAATTCTTTGTAATCCTCGTTGGGGTGAGACCCAAAGGAAGACATGATCTCCCTCTTCAAACTCCAAGGGTCTCCGTCTCCTATTAGCATAAGACGTCTGCCGTCTCTATACATTCTTCATCCTCTCCTACCATATTTTCACCTTCTTCATGGTAGCCTGTACCAAATATGGACACATAAGTGTTGACTCCCTTGGGTGTATCCAGCACAGTGGTGATATGAAAGGTCGCCCGTACAAGGCCTAAAATGGTTCCTTACTGATGGTGGAGTTATAACTGTTGGTGTAAGCGAACTCCACTAATGGAAGATGGTCCTCCCAACTACAGCCATAATAAAGGACATAAGAACATAAGCATGTAAGTGAGTATCGTTATGGTTCACTCCATCAGACCATATGTTTGATGATGAAATGCGGTGCTTAATCAGAGCTGATTCCCGAATGCCTCCTGCCATCCCTTCCACAAGAGGGCTGTAAAACATGTGTCATGATCTGAGATGATTTTCGATGGAACCCCGTGATGTCATATAATCTCTTGTATGTGGAGGCATCCCATTATCTCTACTAATCCCTACTCTCAGATTGATAGGAAGTGGGTCGATATGGCGAGTCAGTCAATGATCCCCAAGATGGAATCGTGGCCCATGGACGTATGTGGTAGCCATGTCACAATGTCCATGGATATACCATCCCACATCCATTCTGGCACCTCAATTAGCTGATCTAAGACTACTGGTACCTGATGCTCAACCTTATTTTTCTCATAGTTGGGGAATTGTGATATGAACACTTCCACTACTTTATTCATCCCTGGATACCAGTACTGATGTCAAAGGTCCTATTACATCTTCTCCACGCTAGTATATACCAAAAAAGGGGATGTGTGTAACTCCCTCAATACCTCCACTTGTAGCCTCACATGTTCCATGGTGTGTCTTATGAAGAGGATGACGTGCTGCCCACATTCAGAAAATTCTTTAAGAGACTGTCTTAACGATATATGCGCATGTCGGGCCTCACAGTCAACGTACATTATAAGAGCCTCTCGAACTCACTAATGGAGGGGTGTAGTGATAGTCATAGACTAGTGGTAGGATGGATTATCTCAATCCATGAAGGATATATGCAACACAACTAGTTGTTATGTCCCATTAGTCATCAACTGTATACTAGACCTCTTACTGAGTGCATCTTCTACTACATTCCACTTTATATGAGTGTAGACTATCTCAAATTCATAGTCTAGGAGGAACTCTAGCCATCGTAGCTATCGCTGGTTCAGGTCCTTCTACAAGAAGATATACTTGAGACTTTTGTGATCAGAGTAAACAATAAATAGTTCACCCATCAAGTAGCGCTACCACATGTTTAGTGAAAATACCACTGATGATAACTCTATGTCATGGGTAGAATATTTCTTATCTTGCTGTCTCAAATGTGGTGAGCTATAAGCGATCACATCCCACTCCTGTATCTGGACACAACCTAGTATGGTCCCTAATGCATTGTAGTAGACTATATACCCAATTCCCTCTTCTGGTAGCCTCAATATGGGGGCACTCGTCAGTCTCTACCTCAACTCCTGGAGACTCTGTTTTAACTTCTCCATCCACATTAAAGGATTCCCCTTCTTCTTCAAAGCTGACAAGGGTGCGGGTACCCTGGAGAAGTTAGGTAAAAATCTCCCATATTACCCATCCAATCCCACGAAACTCTACACCTTAGTCACACTACGAGGTGGATCCCCATAAAGAACTACCTCTATCTTCACTAGATCTACTGCAACACTATCCTCTGAGATAACTTAACCCAGGATGTGGACTTCCCATATCCAGAACTAGAAGATCGAGAGTGTTCCATAAATCCGGTGCTCTCAGAGTGTATCCATAACTATCTGCATGTGTGTGGTGTGCTCCTCATTTTATGTTGAGGACACAATGATGTCGTCGATGAAAACTACAACGAAGAGATCAAGGTATTGATGGAAGATCATGTTCGTGAGCCACATGAACACTTCCGGTGAATTGGTCACACCAATGGGCATCATCAAAAACTCATAATGGACATTCTGACATTTGAAGGCTGTGTTTGGTACCTCCTCATTATGTACACAGATTTGATGATAACCTGATCTAAGGTCTATCTTCGAAAACCATCGTAATCCCTTTAGATGATTGAAGAGATCATTGATCCTCTAAAGAGGATACTTTTTCTTCATGGTCAGCTGTGTTAGGCATCGATAGTCCACAGAAATCATCTGACACCCATCTTCCTTCTTTGCTAACAAAACAACGGATTCCCAAGGAGAAAAATTGGGCCTTAAGAACGCCATCCTCTGTATGTTTTCCAGTTTTAACCTCAACTCACAAAGCTCCATAGGAGCCATTTGATATGTGGGTGTAGATATCAGTGATGTCTCGAGGAACATGCCTATGTGAAAGTCTACCTCACTAAGAGGATGCAGTCCAAGAACATAATTAGGGAAGACATCAGCATACTGGTCCACCACTACATGATTGCTCAGACTCCTCTGGTCTACTACACCGAGGGTGTGGCTAGCCAAATGATGAGTGAGTGGCTGCGACCTACTTTGAGAGAGACTATCCTTTGCTGAAAAGGTTTCCTCCTCACGAATGAAGTAAAAAAATGATCCCATCCTCACAGACACAGAACACTTTCTGCCTAAAAAATTCGATCTGATTATGGAATGTGGATAGCCACTCCATAACCAAGATGATGTTGAAAGGCCTCTATGATGATACTAGTAAATCCTATCCCAATATATCACCTCGTAGAGTGAGATCACACTACCAGCACTGGTGTGTAATCCTAGAATCCTCTTCCGCAGGAGTCTCTAAACGTAAGGAGTATCAAATCAAAGACTCTATCAAAATCTCAGAGCTCCAAACGAGTGTCATGGAAATGAAAGATTGACTAGAACTTGTGTCTATAAGAACTGCAGAAAGGGTGGAATATATATAGGTTGTACCACTAATCATATCTGGAGAACATTGGTCATAGGCCTCTACCACCTAGATTTGTGCTCGCCCCGATCAACCTACTCCCTATGGTTGGGGTGGACCACATGTGGGAGGTGGTGGTAGAACCTCAAATCATTGTCCACTACCTACTGCATGACCTGCTCCCCTACCACATTCGTTATCCTGTGGACCTCCATTCATGAACCTTGATCACTGTCATGGTTGTCCCTCAACCATTTTCTGATCATCTATATGGCAGGTCAGGTAGTCACATGCCTTTTATCCCTGTCATCCATACGTTAAGTAAAGAATGCCCCCCATCTGACTCCCTCAGTCCTGGGATCCTAGCACAACTAAACCTGAGTCTTGGGGTTGGCCTATGAAAGACCTTTCCCACTTGGTCCCACACATCTATTGACTACTGGATGTAGAAGACTCTACATCATGGGGTCTGTTGGAAGCTCTAACATCGGGTTCCTACTCCACTATGAAGATATACATCAGAAGTGCTCTCTTTAGCACACCTTCCTGGGTAGTGATGCTGAGAGACACTATCAAAACCCTGATCTCCCACCCGAGTACCTTCTAAAAGGCCCGAGACCTATAGAAAGGGTCCCACACCATGTTTGTGGAGTAGTGAGAGAGTTAAATAAGTATCTCCGAGTACTGGGCCCATATAATGCTACCCTGTTGTAGGTGAATCAACTCCAGAATACACACAGTGTGCAACGTCACGGAAAAAAACACATCCCAGAAGTACCTATCAAATTCAACCCATGTGAGGGTCGCCTCATCGTGAGTCTGGATGGTCAAGCTCCACCGTCTCCCTATTGATCCCTCTAGAAGGCTCTTCGAGAAGATCTCCATTTGTTCAGACAGTGTCCTCACTAAGCGGGAGACCCATATTACAGCCTCTAGCCAGTCCTCATCAACCTGAGGATCCATATCCCCCCTGAACATGGGAGGTCTCTATCTTTGAAACTCATGTAGGGAACTGAGTCTACGAACGTCCTCTTCAAGAGCCACTGGCAGTAAATGCTGACTATCAAGTGGTGGTAGCACTGGTACACAACCCATTGGAGCCACCTCAAACACTGATCCCTGAATGTATGCCTCATCGCTAGGTGGGCTGTCCTCATGACCTCATATCGGGTGCCTTGTTGGTCGTCCACATGGAGGTATCCTTATATAGATCAATTTGTACCACATTTAGAACATTATACCTAGTTAGATGACTCTTATTCAATATCACGAGACACTTATGTGACCAGTGTTTCCATGTATTGAGATGAATAGCAGAATTCAAGGATCTAGTGTATGGATATGTTGGCTGCCGGACCAATACTTGACTCCCTAAATCCGATTTTCAGACCTACAACATTTAACACTATTTCTCCATGGAAAAACATCAAATCCTGATATTTGAGGGGGAACTGACCTCCCTTTGATACAACTTTGTCACTACCTATCCCCCGGGGCCATGCTATGTCTACCCCAAGTCTGCATCCCGAAGGCCAAGGGCTAGGGACTACAGATGAAGGTGTCAACCTTCAATTGGGAGGAATTTTCCTGCATACCTGTACGCACATGGGTTACCGATCAAGTCCCAAATCACAAAAGGGAAACATCATACCATTGAAAAACAATGTATCAATATAGATGAATGTAAAGGGGATAGAATACAAGACCAAATAAAATGAAAAAATATAGAAAATGGAAAACAACTCATGAGGTCATCTGCCAAGGATCCTACCTGAAGGGTAGGTACATCTCGTTACTGCATCTCTTCACGTCAGCTATCACCACCATCCACTGTAAGGTCCTGGCTCCCCGAGTGTCAATCAAAGATTTCCATCATCTGTACAAGACACAACAAGGTGTTGGAGAAGCCCGTGTCTAGGTGAGTATAATAATACCCAGTAAGGACCTCAATACCCCCAAAGGTCTCCTAGAATTCCACAAAGGAAAAACCAAATATCATAATCTCAATCATAAGCACAAAAAAAGACATCTCACACTAGGAATATTCTAGGGTAGTAAAAGTAACATGACCAATAACATTGCCGAACACCTCAGATGCTAGAGAACGCCTCCTCTATCAAGTACGGTGGGCCAATAGGGTCACACAGATTCGGTTCCCACAAACCTTGAATAGCTTAGGTACTCCTCCACATCATGTACCATGGGTATGTCAGGTCACACAGAGCCACTCCCCAGCGTGACCTTCTGAGGTTCTCCTCCTGTCGAGTACCATGGTTTTGCCAAGTCACACTGTGGTGCTTGCCACCATGGGCCTTCAAATCCATTCAGAGGTGCTTCTCTCTAGACTGTTGTGTCTCACATAGTCAAAAATCAGTAGTCTTCAGGTCTCAGCCAGCTGTTGGGTTCTGTACGTATCGTGCTTGGTAGAACCGCTCCTCAAACCATCATTCGTATCTCAACTAACATGAGGTATCAAAAATATGTGACCTGATGATCGTTCATGTCATAAGAGTTCCAACACAACAAATGGTGCATCAACAAGACACGCGGTCTGTAAGTTAAATGCATTTTAGTGCCAAGGGTCCAGTTTGATTCAGATTTGATCCAACCCAAAATACTCTATATTTCACAAAAAGTAATGTGGAGTATCAAAAAAGGAAGTCTTCTCCATAAGGGTTCTGGCGCCTTTGACGTTTCTTCAAATGGATGTTTGGTTTACGTGTTCCACCCAATTAAACGTAACCAGACCGAATGGGGTCCGGGTCCGGTCCAGCCTAGTCAGACTGACCCGACCTGACCCGGCTCCAACCCTACTAGGTTGAGCCGTATTGTTTGGGTCAGAACCGGGCCACTGGGCTGCAGGTCCAACCCACTTGACCTGTAGGATCCACCCATTGGCCCAGCCGGTTCGGTTCGGCTAGCCTAGCGGCAAGACCCACCAGGATCACCCAATCCCGCAGTTGCAACTAGACTCCATTCTCCCCGGACACAGCATAGCCACATTCGGAACCAGCCCACATGGCCGCTGGACCTACCTGCGCCTTCTGTTTCAACCCGCTCGGTGGGTTGACACATCCACGTGGCGCCACATTGGCGCCGTGGAACTACAGTGCGCCACGGCCCGTTGCGGCCGTAGATTCGTCACCACATAGGTACGATGCTGGGGCACGCATCCTCCAGTGTTGTGTCCCATCGTGGTTGTGGCTTCTGATAGCTAAGTGCACCGCTGGGGCGCATCTCCTCCTATGGCTGCTGGTTGGGCCGATGACCCATCTCTTCTCCATCGGGCACGCGTCCATTACCACAGTGTGCCACCATAACTTACATTCGTCCATGAAATATGCAACCAAAACTAAAAATGATAGAGGGTCATGTCCTTTATCTTTTGTTTAGTTCTATCAGAGATATAATTATATAATGGTACGGATTACATAAATGTAAAAACTCCCATAAATAAATCCCCACAATATCCTCCTGCATTTTGTGATCGAAACACAGATCAACTTTTTGGATGGTTGATATGTGTTCTCCATAATAATCAAGAACGTGGTAAAGGGGACAAATCAAGCATTAAACCTCGGACCTTGTATTCATTGGAAGTGGATATATAAGAGAAGGGAGTTCACATGTAATAAGGTGTTTGTCAGCGATGGGTGTCGCTCATTGATTCCCCCAATGTCTGTCACTCGATCGTGTTCTTTGTTAGAGCTGAAAGTCACCGGTGCTTTGTCATATATTCCCATCATTGATCTCCCAAAACACAATACCATGATTAGATTAAATAGTGGGGAGGAGAGTATAAATGCACCCCACAATTAATGAAGTTCGTTAATGAGTATAATTAATGAACCACTTTCATTCTCTCAATGGTGCGGCTACACATCCTTTTAATTCCCCCCAACGGTACAGTTACACAAAAAAATATTAAAAACATTAAATGTCTTGACATTTCACCGAGGTCCCACCATAATTTGTTCAATGATTGCAAAAAAAGAAAACGAAAATAATATTTAGTTATTTTCTTATTTTTTTGTAATTCTCAAGAAATTACCTTTTTCGTCCGACCCCTGCTGGTCAAAGTTAAGCATCCCTTAAGTGAATCTTGGCACCACAGATTCAACAGTGACCTTATATTTTTAATCTGAGCACTATTGAAAAAGTTAGAAAACACTACCCACACATTTAATGTATGTACCTTAAAAAGTTCATAATTTTGTTCTAGGATCTCCGGGTCTCAGAAACACGTGCCGTCAATTTTTTGCAGACTCGTAATAATTCCATATAATTTTAAAAATATATATATGTAATTTCTGGGTATTTACATTATATCTATTGGCTTATGTCTTCATAGTTTTTTTTGAGGATATCTCCCTTCTGATACGTTCCCTTCAAGCTTAATAGGCCATGAGTTTAGTTGTTCTGAGCATCCCAAGTAGGATACCTCTATTTATGGTTCATCCTAGAGAACCTCGTGTAGGATGTATGTATCTTCTTACTATTACCAATGGTCCCCTATATGATACCTTTGCATACATGCTAATGTAAGTAGTCCCTTATAGGATCCCTTTTACTATTGACCATCCCAAGGATCCCATGTAGTATGCCACTATTTACATACCGTTTGAGAACCCATTTAGGATTCCTCCTTTACCTTTATAATTAAGGATCCCATGCAGGATTCACTCATTTATGATTAAACCTTGAGTATTCAATGTGGGATTCCATATTTACCTTTTCCTCCATAGATCCCAAGTAGGATTACTCTCCCATGATTTAATTTAGGGACTGAGTGATTTCCCAATTGTTTGACCGACCCTAACTTAGTATGTATGGTTTAAGAAGAGATAGTGGTGAGTGTCAACTTAAAACATCTGCCGAACATGAAATTGATTAAGGATGTGGTAGTCTTATTGGGTTTAAGAGTCTAGAAACACACACTCCATTGTTTATACTTTCACGTGTTTATTTTTTATGTAGATAATGATGTGAGGGAGCTTTATTTCTCCTTGGGTTGCCCATAAATTGTCCCTAGGATCAGACTTTTTTTTGGATGCCTAGACGTGCTTTCCTAGGATCCAGCTTTTGAGCCTGGTTATTTCTGATTTTTTTTGGTATTTCTAGAGTTGTTTCTTAGAATCCATCAATTGAGCCTTAGACGGTGTATTTTTGATTTGATTGAAATTTATAGATCCTTGGACTCCGAATAATTTTTACTCCTTGAGTGATACATGTATTTCCATTATAGGAATGACTTCACTAGTCTCATAGGCCAAATGACTAGTATGCAATTAAAGATTCTCGGATCATTGTTGTGAAAATATCTTTGATGGAATCATTGGAATGATTAATTGTATTCATTGAGTGGTACATGGATTCCCCACTACATGAATTCCTTGTACAGGTTCATAGTCTAGTTTATTTTGGTTGTGGATGCCTTGGATGAGATCCTTGGACCCTGATTGCATTAGATGCCATGGACATTTTCAACATGGATCTTGATAGTTGTAGTGGACGGTTGGATGATTTCTATACATTTTTTTATTCTGAAGGATTCATTGGGTCCTACAACCCCTTAGCTCATGCTTTTTTAGGAATTCTAGTTTCATGGTCTTTTGACATGCTCCTTGGACCCCACCATTGTCTTTACTTAGTTTCCATTGAGATTCTCCTAGTAATTGATGATGATGACATAGTATTCTATACCTTGGATCTATCCCTTCATGGTATGAAACATGATTATAAGTAATGGTCATGATGGATTTTATACATGTGATTACACAACATGGGATAGTAAGGATGCCTCAGTCATTATAAAATGGATCTGGACATTAGGGTATGGCACGATATTACTCTTCATAGGCTATAGTTGGGAGAAGTTAACATTTATATGATTGACCATCAGTATAAAATATTAATATTATAGTTATTGGAGGTGAATATCGGGGATCCCAGATATAGGATGACTTTCCGCATGTGGTGACATTGATTGCTCATAGATATTCATGGTGTTGGCCAAATCTGGTATATGTCTATTGGGATTACAAACCCAAATATTGACTTAATGACACACTGCATGAGTGGTATGACCTCCTGCACAACTCCGTTTCATAAGATGTCTAAACTATTGATATTAAAGACCCATGGGAATACTAGTGATGGGTTTTATACTATTTCATTCCCCCAAATCATGAATATTCAAAATTATGTATATAGGTATACATATAGGAATATACATGTATATATATATTTATATAAATGTATATATATATATATTGGTACATACAAGGTGGAACATTCCCAGTTTATTGGGATTACTGACCCATGGTTTGATTAGGGATTGAATTTTAATGATTTTACTTACTTTTTTGTTGTTTCTAGGATATGGTGACCTCTTTTCTTGCATACACATTTGGGAGAATATTTATAGGTTCCTATTTGGGGTGACCTACTGAGATTATTTCTCACCACAGCATGTGCACATTACTGTAGGTGTGGACATTATGTCTGTTTTTTAAATTGAGAACTGTTACCTGGTGGATAGGGAAGAGGCATAGTGATTCATGATCGAGAAGATCTAGACATGTGGTTCCTAATCAGGCAGCTGTAGTTCGACAATTTCTAGAGACTGGTAATGTGGTATGGTTCATAGTTTCTAGTAGAGAAATGTACATTATTTCATTTTCTTTTTTATTTTAGTATATTTATGGTCATCCTAGTGGGTTACTAGTGTTCTATGTATTAAATAACTATTTTTTCTTTTATATATTTATTATTTATTATTAATATATGTTCTAATTTAGTTTATTTCTTTCTTTCGCACTGTTTATTTAATGTTTTGTATGATATTAAGATCTTTCTATTATTTTCATACACCTATATGAGGTCATAGTCTTTCCACTGTCACACGCTATGCAATCCCTACATGTTAGCATCCTCTAGTGCATGGGGAGGAACACATGAGCCCTCGTAACCAACTAGTTTAAAGAACTTGTTTAGTGGAATAAGAGTCGAGATGTTACGTTTTCTTTCTTTGGTGATAGTATTGCCACTCCATTACATCACATATACCAAATTTTTGAAGCCTCTTTCCTGAATTCAATGCTCTATGACCACAAAATAGAAGACTAAGTCTAGTAATCGTGGATTTAATCTATGTGAAAGTACGAATAGGGAATATATTGTGTTTTTTGGGCCTATATGGTCTTCATTCACATTGGTTTTATCATACCACCACACTACAAATCCTTTTCTTAGAATCCACATCCATGATCAAAACTCTATGACCATAAACTAAGACCATATGGTCCATGAAACCTGACATAATACTATTTTAAGAATTTCTCTGCATGATGAACACAAATTATTTACAACCCCTCTATTTTCCTCAGGGGATGACGTTAAACTGAAATCCTAACCTTTGAAAAACATGGATGCCTCATTAATAAGAGATGAGTTTTACCCGATTTTAGATCACGATTCCTCATACATTAAGTATGGAATATTCAAGAAACCTAACACCATTCTTAAAACGTGGGATGCCTCAAGATATCTATGAGAATTCCCAATTCCCATTGTCTAAGAGGGTTACCCATACCAGTGTTGGTCTCTCATAAAACTGTGATCTAGAACTACATATGGATTGATTCCCATCCACAAGGGATCAACAGTGATGCCCTAATTTCTCACCTCTGGGACCAACCTCATAATCATCAGCCCTTGGGCCACATGTCCCTAGTTTTTGTCCAAAATCGATGACCTTTTACTAGGACCGTATAGTCTATGAAATATGATATTAAACAATTCTCCATGTTCAAGATTGTATGACTTTAAATGGTGCACATCCACCTATATAATTTTTTTGTCCTGATTACCATACTCATGGAATATGTAGATGTGCCTATACTTATTGTTTACAAGACTAGTAAAAAATTCATCATCACTTGGGCCCCATGACCATAGTTGTTGTCCAAATTCTATATTCTCAAACTAAGAAACTTTGGTGCACATGAAAATACCTTAATATATTCATATATAGCTCATGTTCTATGACATTACTCTTGTAACACCCTTATTTGGAGTTCCATGAACTTAAAATTCCATGACTGACATCCTAAATTCATGATGTTAAATTGCAGTCATACCCTAAATCAAACCAGGATGCTTCATGGTATGTTTGGGATGAATATTTCACCTCATACATACATGAAATTCCTCCTAAAATTAGTTGATTTTGTTGAGTCAATAAGGTTTTCCTTATGACTTTTCCATTCCTTCTTGTTTTGAAAATCACAAACACCTTATCTTAAGGAAAATCTTATTTATAAGGAAAATTGCTTTCTTAAGGAAAATTGCTTTTATAAGAAAAATTATCCTTATCATTTTTTCATCCATATTTTTCTTAAGTATGAGATTCGGATTCATTTTCTCAGAATCATTGAAACATTGTTATAAAGCATTCTGTTTTAGAATTCGGATTCTAGATAAGAACTATACGGACGTTTCATTCCGAATTCCGGATATGAACTCTGACTAAGCTCTATTCCAAATTCAGGATACGAATTCTGAAGAAGAATTCTCATTACGAGTTCTAATGAAGAAATCTCATTCCAAATTCTCATTATGAATTCTGATGACGAATTCTCATTACGAATTCTGATGACGAATTCTCATTACGAATTCTGATGATGAATTCTCATTACGATTTCTGATGACGAATTCCTATTCCGAATTCTCATTCCGAATTCACCTATTAAACAGAATTTGAGTATCTTTGTTTTATACACTCTGAATTAATTCAGACTCCGAACAATATCTTTGTTTGACTCCGAACTTCTATATTGATTACACTTCTAAAATTTGTCTACTCTTTACTATTGTTCCTTACACTCCAAACCTTCAATCCGAAGTTTTCATTCCGAACTTTTATGTTAGAGTTTAAAATGATGTCGTACATTCTGTTACACTTGTTTTGATATAAAACGATGTCATCTGTTTTGTTATAAAATAACCGTTGTCTAAGAGACACGTGTACACGTCCCTCCAATCTTTAAGGAAAATATGACTGTTAGAGAAGGAGCCGACCGTACCTATAAATAGGAGCTCATTTGAAAGAGCTTGTTGCTGCTGATAGCTGATGAAAGTGTTGAAAGGCTGACTAATTTGTTTGAAGTGATTTCTAGAGAGAGAGACTCTTATTAACTCTCAAATCTTCGTGCGACTCAGAATGTTGGTGATTACATTCGAGGGCTTCTGGGGATAGGAAGACAGAGGTGCCGACTACCTTAAAGTTTGAGGGCTTCCTTACTGAGGGAGAAAGAGGTTGCCAACTACCTTGAACTTGAGGGCTTGCAGGGATAGAAAGACAGAGACTCCGATCTTCGTACCGAGGGCTTACCCTGGTGTGGGTAAGACAGACTTTCTTGAAAGTATAAATCAAGGGACCTTTATCCACGGTTGTTGGATACCCTTCTCTTTGGGTTAAAAGACTATTATCTTGTTACTTGTAGTTTAACTACTTGTTTTATTTCCGCTGCAATTTGTATCTTAAGGAAAGTATAACTTTCTTATACTTCCTTACTTACTCTGATTCATTTGGATTCTATACGCTTTAAGGTAGAATCTCATATTGTAACTTTTGTTAAGTTTCAATTTCCGGAACCATATTTCTGGAATCCACTTTCAAAATCTTATTTCAATTTTGTATTCGGTGTTAGAGGTGTTGTGAATTTACTTAGTCTAACTTTGTTAAACTTAGTCCTTTCATTTGCTTAAGGAAAACATAGTTAATCGTAACTAACTTTAAAGGTTCCAAAGGTATTTTTAAAGTATACAATTCACCCCCCTCTTGTATATTGAGCATCTACATCACTATTTCGATCCTACAATTGGTATCAGAGGTTGGAAACCTCTTACTCTATACCAATCTTACATTTGGTATCAGAGCAGGTCTCTGAAATACTTGTTCTCATGAATAAGTTTTTCTTGCTCACTTTATCCTTCCGAACTTTGTCATTCCGAATTTTTTTTCCTATTCCGAACTTTTCCCATTCCGAACATTGTTATTACGAATATTTGCTACTAACAAGTTTGTGTGAAAAGTTATTTTAAGTATGACAGGAATTAATGTTGGATCTATTGATAATATGAATCCTACAAGACCACCTATATTTGATGGTAATGACTATGAATACTGGAGAGATCGTATGAATACTTTTGTTATCAATACTGGAGTAGACAACTTTGTTATGATTACTGGTGATTATAAAATTCCTGACAAGGAAGTCAGAACTTTTACTAATCAAGAAAAGCAAGAATATCAACTAAACTATAAGGTACGCAACACTTTACTATGTTCAATGACTAGAAATATATATAGAAAAATTTCTTCTTGTGAAGAAGGTAATTGTATATGGAAGAAGTTAGAGGTTACACACTTTGGGACTTCTAAAGTGATTGAGACTAGAAGAGCTATTCTTAGAGTTGAATATCATGGCTTCAAGTTTCCTTATGGAGAACCTATCTGTAATGTTCAACAAAGATTTATGACTATCGTCAACAGTCTACAATCTATGGGAGAAAAAGGATTAGCTGATGAAGCTCCTGTGGACATGATAATTGATATTATGCCCAATGAGTGGGAATCCAAGAGAACAGATATAGATGAGAATAGGAAGGTCACTCAAATTACTCTTGATGAGCTTTTTGGAACTCTTCTACAACATGAAACAAGAATGAAGAGAGATGCTGACAACATCAATAAGAAAAATGGAAGTGGTACTGTTGCTTTTACTGCAACTTCAAATCAGATGAAAGCTAAGACTCCTGAGAGAGTAACCAGATCCAAGTATAAGAAAGTTATTTTCCAATCCGAATCTAGTGAGAGTGAAGTCTCAGAAAATGAATTAGCCAACCTTGCTCGAAGGATGAACAAGATAGCTGGCCAGAGAAATTTTCAATCTAAGTATAAGAAAAAGGACAGGAAAGATAAGAAAGATGGAGAAGTTACTTGTTATGAATGTAAAAGAGCTGGACATATTAGACCAGATTGCCCTATGCTCAAAAAGAAAGAAAGGAAGGAAATACATTCAGACAGGAACAAAAAGAAGTATTATAAAGCTAAAGCTAAGAAAGTTCTAAAATCTAATGACACCTGGAGTGCCAGTGGTGGTGACTCTTCAGATGAATCTTTTGATTATGAATCTTCAGGATAAAAGAATCTTGGTCTTATAGCCATATTACCTATTGATAATCATTGTTTTATGGATAAGGTATGAAATGCTGAATCTTTGACCAATGTTTCTTTTAATTCTAATGATAGTATGTATTATAACTCTTCTGATGAAGAATCGTCTTCTAATGAGGAAAATATTTTACCTACTTATGAAGAAGTATCTAGTTTTGCTGAACTTCTTGAGATTGAGAATTCCAAACTCAATAAGAAACTTGATAAGGCAAACTCTAGGTATTCTATTCTTACAAAAGAAATATGAGATCTTTCTAAATATCATGATAAGAAAAATGCTGATTTTGAAAATATTTCAAAAAATCTTGAGGAAGTAAGTTCTGAGAAGAACAAACTTTCTAAAGAATTAGAAAAAGTAATTTCTAAGAAAAATGTTTTCGAGCATAACTCTAGTTCTAAAACTAATGATTATGAGGATAAAAACATGGTTGTAAAACTCAAGTCTGAAATTTTTTCCTTAAAGAAGTGTTTATCAAACTTTACCCATGGTATGGAAAATTTTGATAAGATGTATTCCCAAATACGACCTTTAAGAAATAAATCTGGATTTGGTTATACCCATGCAAAAACCTATTTTCAGCAACAATTATTTTGTTCCTCAAAGTGCCCCATTTTTTTACCAAGTGTCAATGTGGTGGTCACTGGGAAAATAATTGTTCCTTAAAAAAAACTCAATCTCTAGGATTTCACAAAGCTTACTTTTCTAAGAAAATGTGGGTTCCTAAAATTTTATTGTCTAGAAATCTCGGATCCAAACAAGTTTGGATTCCGAAAGTCTAATTTTCTTCTTGATTTCAGGAAAATAAAGAAAGTACCAGCAACAGTACATGGTACATGGATAGTGGATGTTCCCGGCACAAGACTGGTAACAAAAGTTTTTTTGAAAAGATTATCAAAACGAAAGGAGGAAAGGTAACTTTCGGAGACAATTCTAAGGGAGTGATTGTTGGTATTGGTAATATTGTTCTTTTAGGTAAAACCTTGATTTCAAATGTTCTTTTTGTTAAGGGTCTTAAGCACAACCTCATTAGCATAAGTCAGTTATGTGATGAAGGTTACCTTGTGAATTTGAGGAATGATAAGTGTTTAGTTCACAATTCCAAGGAAGAATTTATTCTCTCAACAAATAGGCAAGAGAATGTTTACACCTTAAACCTAGAAGACCTCAGGAGCCAAGATTTACCTTGCCTAAGTGCAATGGAAGATCATTCCTAGTTATGGCATAGAAGATTAGGACACTGTAATATGAGAAACCTATGTAAACTCTCTAAGAAGAAACTAGTTAAGGATCTACCGGAGCTTAGATTTGATTCTTCTAAAGTTTGTGATCCTTGTCAATATGGAAAGAAACATAAATCCAGTTTTAAGTCAATCGGTGAAGTCTCAACAACCAATGCATTACAGTTAGTGCACATGGATCTTTTTGGTCCAACACAAACTGGAAGTATTGGAGGAAAATACTATGTGTTTGTTCTAGTTGATGATTACACTAGATTTACTTGGGTCTATTTTCTAGCAAAGAAATCTGAAGCCTTTTCTTATTTCAAAAGTTTTAGAGCTCAAGTTAAAAATGAGAAAACCCTTCCATTGAAAACTATCCATAGTGATCATGGAGGAGAATTTCAAAATTCTGATTTTGAAACTTTTTGTAGTAAGAAAGGTATTACTCACAATTTTTCAGCACCTAGAACTCCTCAATAGAATGGTGTAGTTGAAAGAAGAAATAGAATTCTTCAAGAGATAACTAGAACCATGTTGAGTGAATATTCTATCGCTAGACATTTCTGGGCTGAAGCTGTAAGTACTGCTTGTTATACTATAAATCAAGTTTTGATTAGACCTTTTCTTAATAAAACTCCTTATAAGTTATGGGATGGTAGAAAACCAAGACTTTCCTACTTCAAGGTTTTTGGTTGCAAAGTATTCATTTTGAATACTAAAGATAACTTACATAAATTCGCACCAAAGTCTGATGAAGGAATTTTCTTAGGATATTCCACAACCTCTAAGGATTATCGAGTTTTTAATAAAAATACTTGTACTGTTGAGGAAACAGTACATGTAAAATTTGATGAGTCAGATCCTTTTGTTTTTAAACCATCTCAACTTACATCTTCGGATGTGTTTTCAAAAACTGATTGTCAACCATTGATAGAAGAACCTTCTGTTAAGGAAATTGTTCTAGAAGATACTTCTGAAACATTTACCCCAGAAGACTTTCTACCCTATGTTGATGAACAGGTTTTCCAAAACCCAAATCAGGTGTTTCTTAAGAATCATCCCAGTGATAGTATCATTGGTGATGTAAATCAACCTGTAAGGACTAGAAGTTCCTTAAGAAATTAAGTAGAACATCTAGCATTTCTTTCCCAATTAGAACCTAAAAGCACTGATGAAGCTTTAGGTGATGATGATTGGATCAAAGCAATGCAAGATGAACTAAATGAATTCGAAAGGAATAAAGTCTAGACCTTGGTTGAAAGACCTAAGGAAACTTCTGTTATTGGAGTTAAATGGGTTTTCAGAAATAAATGTGATGAAAATGGAATCATAGTAAGAAATAAAGCTAGTCTTGTTGCTAAAGGCAATAATCAACAATAAGGAATAGACTATGAAGAAACCTATGCTCCAGTAGCTAGACTCGAATCTATCTGTATTCTACTTGCCTTTGCAGCATTCTTTAATTTCAAACTTTTCCAAATGGATGTGAAATGTGCTTTTCTTAACGGTTATGTTCAAGAGGAAGTTTTTGTTGAACAACCTCCTGGATTTGAAGATACAAAACATCCAGATCATGTTTTTAGACTTACCAAAGCTTTGTATGGGCTTAAACAAGCCCAACGAGCATGGTATGATAGACTCACCGGATTTTTGCTTCAAAATAACTATGTTAAGGGAAATGCAGATCCAACCCTTTTTATAAAGAAAGATAAGAAAAATGTTTTGATTGTTCAAATTTATGTTGATGACATTATATGTGGTTCAACTCAGCAATCTTTGACTGACTCTTCTACAAGTCTAATGAAATCTGAGTTTGAAATGAGTATGATGGGTGAGTTAACATTTTTCATTGGTTTTCAAATTTCTCAAAAACCAGAAGGAACCTACATATCTCAACATAAGTATATTAAAGATCTTCTGAAAATTTTTGGTTATGAAAATACTAAGAGTATAAGTACTCCCATTGGTACCTCAAACTCTTTAGATCTTGATGAAGCTGGAAAACCAGTAGATCAAACATCTTTTAGAGGTATGATAGGAAGTCTACTTTACTTAACAGCTAGTCAAGCAGACTTAATGTTTTCATTATGCTTATGTGCAAGATATCAATCCAATCCTAAGGAATCTCATTTAAAGGCAGTAAAAATAATTTTTTGCTACCTTAAGGGAACCATGGATCTAGGATTATTTTATACTTCTGGAAATGATTTTGTTCTAAAAAGCTTTTCTGATGCTGACTTTGGTGGATGTAGAATGGATAGAAAAAGTACATCCGGAACTTGTCATTTCTTAGGAGATTCACTAGTTTCTTGGTCTTGCAAGAAGCAACATTCTGTAGTACTTTCCACTGCTGAAGCTGAATATGTAGCAGCTAGAAGTTGTTGTGCTCAAGTGTTGTGGATGCAACACACACTCACAGACTATGGATTGAGTTTTACTAAAACTCAAATTTTGTGTGATAACACAAGTGCCATTGCCCTAAGTAAAAACCCTTCACATCACTCTCGTGCAAAACACATAGATATTCGGCATCACTTTCTTAGGGATCACACACATAAAGGAGATATTATTCTTCAGTTTATCGGAACGCAAGAACAACTTGCTGATATTTTCACAAAATCTTTACCTTCTGATAGATTTGAATATATTAAACATAAGTTAGGAATGGTAACCATAAGGTAATCTTTCTTAATTAACATTCTGTTGAAAAAGTCTCCTTACAGTAATAAACTCCTTTTCATAGGGGGAGTACATTTGATTGTTTGTTTAACAAAGTTTTTCAAAATTTGTTTTCAAACTTTTCGGAACGAAGATTTTCGGAATGGAACATTTGGAACTAAAATTTTCCAAAATGGACATTCTCGTACAGAATACTTCTGGAATGAAAGTATTCATATTGAAAATTTCCAGAATGAAAATTTACGTACTGGCAGTTTCATTACCAGATATTTTTGTACCAGGTATTTTTTCGTACTAAGTTCTTCGTACTGATTTTCTTCTTAAGTTTGTTTTTCGTACTGCATTTTCCGTAATGAGTGTTCCATAATGAGTTTTTCGTACTATGTTTATTTTCCAAAGTAAATTTTTGCGAAATCTGTCTTCTCATAATAAAGTTTTTTTTGTCTTTTTTATATTACCCATTACAAATAATCCTCCTAAGCCAATCCAAAAGGTATGATTTCCTTACTCATGTTTTCGTAGTCATATTTTACTTGCTGGCATTTTCTTGTATTATGTTTTCGGATTTTAGTTTTCTTAATTCCTTGTTTTAATAAAAACCTCAAAAAGATCGGATTCATGTTTTCAACCGTCAGATTTGATCTAAGCTTATCACAACCGTTAGATCAACCGTGGATGTTGAACCGTCATTTCATTGCCTATATAAAGGGGACCCAAATACTCGTCCCACATCGATCTCAAGCTCTCTCATCCCGAATCTCTTCCTCTCTGTTTTAAGGCCATTCCGAACTACACTTGTCTCCGTTCCGAACTTCTCAGAGGATTACAGATCCGAATGTCTGCACAGTTAGCGTCTCAAGAAATGTCTTCCACTAAGCCTATTTCTCAGTGGTTAGTTTACAGAGAAAGGTTAGTCCATCCGGATTTCTTCAACAACTATGACTCTCTTATCTCAAAGAACATTAAGTTGAATGGCTGGGAAGATGTTGCTGTATCCAAACCAGGGACTCAAGACGATGTTTTTACAGAGTTACTTGTTGTGTTTTATGAAACTGTTTCCTTCTTCCAGGAAGATAATAGGGAGAAGTTTTCTTTTACGTCTTATGGCAAGACCTATAAACTCTCTTATACCAAGGCAGCAAGCTTGGTAGGGTTGCCTTATGAAGGAGAAGCCGAATTTATTTCGCATGTGTTGCCAGACTCTAAGGGTAGCTTTGACAAGGAAAAAGCATTAGAAACTCTCAGACTGGCTGATGAAAAGGCTCTGAAGATTGCAAGTCTATCCACAAATTTCCGGATTCTGGAGTTATGGGTGCAAGGACTTATCGTACTGAGAAAAGGCAATAAAGACAGCTTGAAGAAGAGTGAGATCTATATCTTAGATTTCCTGATAAATCTAAGGAGGTTTAACTTTATGAGGCACATTCTTATAACCATTGAGAATCTTAAGAAAGGAAATCTCAGAGCTCAGATCGTAATGTACCCAGCAATATTATCAAAGTTGATAGTCTGGTGCCTTGAATCATTCAAGGAAGCCTGCAGATCTAAGCCAAGGGTTTGTAAAATCTTGTTGGTTAGTGATGACACCCTTAAGAGGATGGATGTGGCATTCAACAAGGAGATTGGTGAGTTCGTTGATTTACCTAATCAAGAAGAAACGGTTCCGAAGGCTGCTGAACCGGAATCATCCAAACCAGTGAAGAAAAGAAAGTTAAAGGAAGTTGCAGCTGAAGTCGAAAATCCTAAGTCTAAGGAAGTTCAAACCGCTCCTCCCAAACCAAAGAAGAAGAAGACCTATCCTGATGAGGTAGTTACAAAGTGGAGAGCTGATAAAGAGAAAAGGAAAGTAGGGGATCCGCAGTTCGGATTGGACCCTGTAGAAGCTAAGGCATTAAAGGAGAGAACTGTTGATGAGCTTGAAAAACAAGCAAAGGAAAAGAAGATTAAGAAGAAGATGTCAGAAGCCTAGGCAGTTCAAGCATTGTTAAAGTTTAATGATATGGTATCCGGAACCATCCTAGTTCCGAGATCTTTCTCCCTGGAATCTCTACCTGAGACTCCAGGAAGAAACCTTGATTTTTCGGAAGAGACTACAGCTGAGCGTGTTGAGCAAATTGAGTAGATTCAGCAAGTGGGAGAGGAAGAGGAAGTTTCTGAAGGAAGTGGTGAAACAGGAGATCTTTTGAAACAAGTGGAAGATTATAAAGGATCACCTTCGGAACATCTATCACTCCGAACATCAGAGGCTGAATCCTCTAAGTTAGTAACTCCAGAGAAGGATAAGAATGAGGAAGATGTTGTTCAGAAAGTTGTTGATGAGATTGTTCATGTATCTACTGGGGAGAAGAAAACTCCTGATCAAGAATCAACTCCGAAGAAAGACAAGGGAAAGCAACTCCTTGTTGAATCTCTGAAATCAGTGCCTAGAAAGAAAAGAGAATATGGTGATTCATCTAAAAGGAAGTTAGAGCTTATTGAGGAAGAAAACTCTCCAAGCAAGATTTCAGATTCAGAGTCATCTTCGTTGGGGCATGATTTTGTTGTCCAGTCTTTAAAGAAGTTGGTGGGATCCATTCCGACTTTCTCTAGTATTGAATCAAGATGCCAGATGCTCCAACATGCGTTGAATCAGAAAACTGACTCTGTATCTATGGTTATGTACAAGTGCATTGAGATTGAAGCTCAGTTCAAAACGTTTTTCGTTGGTTACGAAGCTCATAGAAGATCTTGCAAGAGGATGACAAATTGGTCGAAGAAGACTGTGGAAGAGATGAGGTTGTTCGATGAGTTTCAAGACAATGTTAAAGATGCATTTGAAACCGAGGACAAGAAGACAAATGAGTTAACTTCATCCTTTGAAGAGAAGCTGACAGAAGAAAAGAACTTCCGGATTCAAGAAGTGAGAGAACTGAATGGGAATCTGAATTCCGTTTCTCAAAACTGGAAGTTTGAAAGAGATCATCGTATTGATTTTGAAGAAAGGATGAAGGCTCAGGAAGAAAAGATCAATGCTCAGGAAGAAAAGCTGAAAGCCCAGGAAGAAAAAATTGAAGCTCAATCCGAAAGAATAGTTGCCTTAGAGAAGAAAGATGAAGAAGATCATAAAGACCTGAAGAAGATCAAGACTATTCTAAAGGGGATCATGTCAAAGGAAAAAGATCCTAAATAACCTAATCCGATCTTTTTGTTGTAATTTTTTTCTTTGTTGTCGAGATTTCAAATCTAATGAAATTTGTGCCTCTCATTTATTTTGTTTTCATTACTAATATTTCAGGTACTTTGTTATTTTTTTCCATTCTCTCCAATTCTTTTGGAAAATCACAAAGGGGGAGAAGGAAAATATCCTTAAGAAAAATAAGAACTCTAATAAGTGTTTATCAAAGGGGGAGAAGAAAAAGATCCTTAAGAAAAAGAAAAACTCTAATAAGAGTTTGTGAAAGGGGGAGTTTTTTTATTAAAGAAGACATTCTTATCTATCACTTCGGAAATCTGAATACGATCCTTAGAGTTCCAAAGCCTAAGGGGGAGATAGTCGTATTCATCAATATCCTTAAAGAAAAGGGAGATAAGCCTTACTGTTTTTCTTTCTTCTTAGAATTTCTTTTTCGTAAGGATGTTTGTGCTTTCCAAAAAGGGGGAGATTTTTGAGTCAATAAGGTTTTCCTTATGACTTTTCCATTCCTTCTTGTTCTGAAAATCACAAACACCTTATCTTAAGGAAAATCTCTTTTATAAGGAAAATTTCTTTCTTAAGGAAAATCACTTTTATAAGAAAAATTATCCTTATCATTTTTTCATCCATATTTTTCTTAAGTATGAGATTCGGATTCATTTTCTCGGAATCATTGAAACATTGTTATAAAGCATTCTGTTTTAGAATTCGGATTCTAGATAAGAACTATAAGGAAGTTTCATTCTGAATTCCAGATATGAACTCTGACTAAGTTCTATTCCAGATTCAGGATACGAATTCTGAAGAAGAATTCTCATTACGAGTTCTAATGAAGAAATCTGATTCCGAATTCTCATTACGAATTCTGATGACAAATTCTCATTATGAATTCTGATGACGAATTCCCATTATGAATTCTGATGATGAATTCTCATTACGATTTCTGATGACGAATTCCTATTCCAGATTATCATTCCGAATTCACCTACTAAACAGAATCTAAGTATCTTTGTTTTATACACTCCGAATTAATTCAGACTCTGAAAAATATCTTTGTTTGACTCCGAACTTCTATATTGCTTACACTTCTAAAATTTGTCTACTCTTTACTATTGTTCCTTACACTCCAAACCTTCACTTCGAAGTTTTCAGTCCGAACTTTTATGTTAGAGTTTAAAACGATGTCGTACATTCTGTTACACTTGTTTTGTTATAAAATGATGTCGTCTGTTTTGTTATAAACTAACCGTTGTCTAAGTGACACGTGTATAGGTCCCTCCGATCTTTAAGGAAAATATGACCGTTAGAGAAGGAGCTGACCGTACCTATAAATAGGAGCTCATTTGAGAGAGCTCGTTGCTGCTGATAGCTGATGAAAGTGCTGAAAGGCTGACTAATTTCCTTGAAGTGATTTCTAGAGAGAGAGACTCTTATTAACTCTCAAAGCTTTGTGCGACTCCGAATGTTGGTGATTACATTCGAGGGCTTCCGGGGATAGGAAGACAGAGGTGCCGACTACCTTAAAGTTCGAGGGCTTCCTTTCTGAGGGAGACAGAGGTTGCCAACTACCTTGAAGTTGAGGGCTTGCGGGGATAGCAAGTCAGAGACTCCGATCTTCGTATCGAGGGCTTACCCTGGTGTGGGTAAGACAGACTTGCTTGAAAGTATAAATCAAGGGACCTTTATCCAAGGTTGTTGGATACCCTTCTCTTTGGGTTAAAAGACTATTATCTTGTTACTTTTAGTTTAACTACTTGTTTTATTTCCGCTGCAATTTGTATCTTAAGGAATGTATAACTTTCTTATACTTCCTTACTTAATCTGATTCATTTAGATTCTATACGCTTTAAGGTAGAATCTCATATTGTAACTTTTGTTAAGTTTCAATTTCCAGAACCATATTTCCAGAATCCACTTTCGGAATCTTATTTCAATTTTGTATTCGGTGTTAGAGGTGTTGTGAATTTACTTAGTTTAACTTTGTTAAACTTAGTCCTTTCCTTTGCATAAGGAAAACATAGTTAATCGTAACTAACTTTAAAGGTTCCAAAGTAATTTTTAAAGTATACAATTCACCCCCCCTATTGTATATTGAGCATCTACATCACTATTTCGATCCTACAATTGGTATCAGAGGTTGGAAACCACTTACTCTATACCAATCTTACAGATTTGATACTCCCCATCATGGTGGATGCTTTCCAAAATTTCAATATTCTCAATTGAAATTCATAGTTCTGTTTAGGAGTGGAACATAGATTGTTGAATCCCACATAGAAATTCCCTCTACACATCTCCAAAATTCAAGTCCTTCAAGGTTTGGTCTTCCATAATTATTAAAATCCAAAATGGGAACAACTAATATCAATGGATTCTAGAGCAGGATCACCTACCATACAAGGAAATACCTTTTTGGATTTCCAGAAAAAAAAATTATGTTTGATGTTTCAATCATGGTATATAGTAAATCTTATATTTTCTTGATCCATTCATGACTGGGGTAGTTTTTGATCCTTTGTCTTGAATAAGATCAACAATGATCTTTTGACATCAATCTGCTACTTATTCAAAACCAGATTGAATTAATTTTACTCTTTTTCACTACCTTATGTATTTGTGGAATTCTATCACCCCTGGTGTCACCCTTTCACACCTCCATGTGCATCAAGAAAACATATTGGTCATTAGGAAATTCTTAAACATCGATCCTTCTTACCCTTGTTATGTTCTTCCATGTGTCTACTAAATTCCTTCTTTACTCATTGTTTCTCACATCACGAAACGAGAAAGTGGGCTTATGTGACTTGGTATTTTGTGTACTAATTTGGTCTATATTCATGACATCCTAGTCTAAACATCTTGATGGTAAACTATGTGAAATTCCTTTCATGGTCATGACATGTAATGTTGGGCCCCCTTGGACCTCATTCATGTTGGGAGTGTCATTATACTGCACTATATATTTCTATTTGACATTAACCACGGTATCAAAATCCAAATCCTCATATCCGGGAGTCCATGTCCAAGTATCCTGACATTAAACTATACGAGAGTTTTATTCCAACAGATATGTTTTCGGGCCTATGGGTATCCTTGGCCATAATTCATGTTGGTGTTTTTACTCTATTCCACTAGAAAATTTGGCTTGGGATATTAATACCATGGTTTATATCACATCAAATTAATATATGTTCAATATCCTGATAACATGACGTTAATCTAAGGTATGCGTACATATCACAATATTATACCTTGTAGAATGCATTTTCCTTATTGAATGACATTAAAACTAGATAACTATCTTCCTCGTTAGAGAATGTTAAACCCCAAGGAACTTTAGTTCCTTTCCTAATAATCCCTTCTTCAAGTGTCGATAATCTACTATATCAGTAATTCGCTGCCCCCGGAAGACCAGATTCGGTGCATTAATACATATCATTGGCATGATTACAAGGATTCAAGTCCCGAATGGCCAACCAATTTAGCATTTTCGAAAATATATTGCATACATAAACACTACATTACACATTCTAACATAAAACACAAAAACATATTTTGAGAATTCCATTGTTCCCATAGAGTAACCTTGAATCTCAAACATAAAACACTTCTTGGGATCTTGGGAAAATAAAACATAAGAAACAGGTGAGCTCAGATGCTCATTAAGGGTAAATAATTTAACAGAAGCAATAAACTTTTAAGGAAAGATGTATAATAAAAAATATAGACTTTTAAACATAAACATTAACATAATATGGAAAAAATAAATCAAACATTACCATATAGACATGAAAATGGATATTCTACTAGTTGAATAATTACATGTGATAACTAATTTTGTAATGAGGGAATGCCTAATATCGGACATCATTACCACATAGTCAAGGCCTTGTGCCAAGACTAAAAATAAATTTTTTGTGAAGGCCTTATGCCAAGACACTAGTTTTTCTCATGGAACCTACCGATGCATCGAAGAGCTATGGTGGGCTCCACTCGTCACATACTATGTCCACTAGATTCCTTATATGAAAAGGTTGAAACATAACATAAACATTCGTATTAAAACCAGCATAAAAAATGTCAATACTTTATCCATAAACCATGAATGGTATAAAAATAACACATCCATAGTAAAACATTTCCCAAATACTTCAATATAATATGGAATATTTTTATCATAATAAATCGAATTCAAACAATTTTAAAATCCATCAAAGGATGTTGACAAAGTTTAAAATGATTTTTAAAACTCTTGGAGAGAAATATCTCTTTTTCATGAAAACATTTAAATGTCACAAAATTTAAAAAGGAAGACAATTAAAGAAATTTTTGAATCAAAGTGTCCCATACCACTTTGAAACTTTTCAAAGGAAATAACATTTTAAAAACATTCATGTCCATATAAATAAATCCTTAAAACCCATTTTGAAAACATGGACATTAATGAGAAAGATCTAGAGGAATAAATATTTAAACATTTAAAATGATGTTTTAGTAAAAAATACCTAAAAAATAATCCATTTGAGAACTATTTAATGAATCATTTAAATGGACAATAAATAGTTCCCAGTAGATACATACATTAAAAAAACCTCGGATAAAAAAGACATGGTGAAATTAACCCTTACATTGCACTTTTATTTAGTCAAGGGTACATTTATACTCTTTTATAATGATTATTTTATGTTATTAGATTATAACAGAACAATATAAATATTTATGATATCATACATGATTCATTTAGGACTCTATACTACCCATTTAATAATAATTTCCATCTTAAATTCATATTCAGGTAATAGTTGCTTTCTTTATCATATGTGTTTTAACTTGTTACTCTTGATTGTACCACCTAGATAGAGATTTAAATAATTCCATAATATAAAAATGATTTATATATCATACATATTTAGAATATAAACATGTATAATATATATATATATATATATATATATATGAAATGGAAAACACCGTTTATGGAGACGGTAGTCCGTACGTACGCATAAATGTTGTTTCTGTTTTAATATCGTATTGCACAGAACTAAGTGAACAAGATATATGTAAGTAAAAATATATATATATTTATATATCTAGTATAATTATTATTTCATATATTACATACTTATTAATTACATATATTTTATAATCATTGTTGAATGGTGAACGGGGAAATGAATCTCATCACCTTGTGAAGAAGGTAATATATACGTATGCACGAGGGACAATGTCATTATATTGATGGATAAATCGAATATAGTTGGATGATATATCATATATAAATAATTACTAACATGTTATATTTATTATTTATATCAGTTATAATCATTATTATACCCATCTAAATAATAAATTGTTTGAATGACAAACTATACCATGGCGTGGAGGTAATAATCCATACATACGCACGTATGGTGACTTTTTCGGTTATATGATGGATTGAATAATTAATATGGTTGTACCATTTTTTTAACCACATAAAAGTATAAATAATATACATGAATTATTAGTTTATAATGTATACAACAAAGAAAGAGGATGTGGAAGAATAACAGAACTTGAAAGAGGGTGGTGAAATCATTACCTCTTCTTCTGGTTCTTCCTTTTGATTTGATCAAAATGACTCCTCAGGTTGGCTTTCTGACCAAAGGAAGGTATATGGAATGAATTTAGGATAATTGGGAGGATAATGGGGTAGGGGTTGGCCGAGCTAAATTGCTTTGGAGATGTTAATTTGATAGAAGTGGAAGTGACCTTTTATAAGAGGGGTGCGGGGAACCTTAAGAAAATTTAAAAATATTATTTTATAATAAATTAATTTTCGATTTATAATGGATCCAAAATGAAATATATAATGGATATGGTGTATATTTGTCTAAAACCTCACATACAATAGGTTTTATATAGGTTTAGATCACCATATTAACCTTAACTTTTATATTTAACCCTTAGTTAAATAGTTGGACATTTACCATGTCTCTTTGTATTTTTATATTATATGGTTATTAAAATTACTATAAAATGATTATCAAACCCCAATTGATTCATTAATGTCATATATATTATTATTGAAGTCTTTTGGATTAACCTTATATTTTTAGGACTATTATATCAATTAAATATATAATATTTCTTTTAAAAACTATTTTATGTCAATTTTGTCATGATTTGGAATTTATTTTTTGTTAAAATCATAACATCATGATTAATTAGAAAAAAATTAATTTAATAAACACTAACATGTCATATTAACCAATAAAATAATTTTTATTCATCAGAAGTCTCAAATTACATTTATTTGGGTATTTATATTATCAATTAGTTTAATCTAATATTAATAAGGTAATTACATCATCATCATTGTTTCATAAATAAATTAAATTATTTAAGGTCTAAAAATTATAAATAAAATACCATTATGTAGAAAATATATTTATATTTATAATTAATATTTATAGTCGAATTTATCTTATGTATAACCCTATATTAAAAAAAACTTTTGTTCTGAAAATTGGAATTTAACACTTTTAACACTTCTTTAAATTAAATAATAATAAATATACTAATCTAATACAAGTGGACCTAAATGATCATATTTTATTCAAAATGATATTTTGGTTGAATTACACTTATATAGTAGGATTAATATATGCTTTAGGGTAATAATAATATCATTTGTACCTTTAATTACCCTATTTACTTTTAACCATGGTAAATAAAAGTCAAAATGTTACTATCCACCAAAAATTAGTTTTTTATCTTATTGAACCACATTTTACTTATAGATATCAAATATGTATCTTGGTTTATTGTAATTAAATTCACATAAGCGGTAAAATTATGTCATATGCAAATTTTCAAAAGCTCATAGGAGGTGGGTAAAAGACGGTAAAAAGTTTATTAAACTTTTTATATATATAAACATATTATAAAAACACTCCAATGAATTATATTGAACTTATATAGGTATTATGTATCTATTTTTACCAAAAATAAATTTAATTTAAATAAATAATTATTTAAATAAAAATTCGGTTTTAACCAATAACTCAGTATTTTTCACTATTCATCAAAAAATTAAAAGTTTTCATAAAAATACAATAATTTCACCCTATGATAAGTTTGATATTCTAAATTAAAAAATGAATTCCATTTTAACAAATTAATAAAATATAAGTTTCATTTATTAATTTAAAATTCATTCCCGTTGTCAAAACGAAAAGGCGTTTTTTAAGAAATAATAACTAGCAAAAGATTGATACTTGTTTATGAATAATTTCAATGTGAAATTATTTCCAAAAAATAACATTGGATTAAATGGTAAAAATATAATATATTTATACTTACAAACCATTAAAATGTATAATTTAACACTATAAATTATTTTCATAAAAAAAGTTGTTTTCAGTTAAAATATATTATTTTTCAATATTCACCCAAATATGATTATTTTTAGAAAAACACCAAAAATTTATTAAAACTAAATTATTATGTCCTTATTCTAAAGAAGAAGTTTATTTTTTCAAATTTAATATATAAAATTTTCAAATATTTGATTTAAAAAGGGTTTTCCATTAAAAGGCGATAAAATTGCATTTTTTTGAAAAATACTTCTTTAATCTGAAAATTGAATTTATTCTTAAATTATTTCTAATAAACTCATAATATGGATTCTAAAATTATAATTATTATTCAATGTTCAAAATTAAGTTAATACTATTTGTAACCTCTTTTAAATGGCTAGTTTGGTAAGTCGTGGTGCGCTAGAACTCGTTGTTGCGTGTAGTGAATGTTATTGAATTACTTTGAAGAAATAATGTAATATAAAATCTTGGGGTGTTAAAATATCATTCTTATATTTCATAGTCACTTGGTGTCTGAGATGACCTTCCCCTAGAAGATAGGTCAAACATTTCTCTTAGACAGATATGCATACTCCATTGTACTCTATGACATATTGGTGAAATTATAGGGGTGTTGGAATCTATTTGAAAATTCGAGCACTTCATTTACATTCTTGTTGTACCCATTATTTGGGTTCTAATATTTCTATAAATTTAATGAGACCCATAATAGAATGGTATCTTCTTAAGTATCACCTACCATTCATGGTACATGTCCTAGAAAACGTTTTACGTCATTTGGAGATAGGTCCCATGTTTTGAATATGGATAGAGACTGGACCTCAATTATTTACCTCCTTTCACTGGATAATTTATATGTATTCATTATTTTGAACTTGATCAAAAAATTTCTTATATAGTCACGCCACTCTAATTATATTCCAAATTTTATTATTGTGATTGAATTTCTTCATTCCCATTTGTTCATGTCAGATTCAACACCCCCAGTTTTACCCGATTCATGCACTACAGAATGTTAGAATACAAAATTATATTCTGGAAGATCCATGTTTTCCCATAAAAACACCATCATATTTAATGGTATTAGTGGTCTATCACTAATAGAATAACCCAAGCATTTGATGGTAATCTGACAATCCCATATAAACAAGGAATCATGTGGTTGTCCCTTGATTCAATAACCAATCATGACTCACATGAACATAGGGATTGGTCATTGTTTTTTTAATAAATATTATTGATGTTTATTAATTAAATGCAGTAAGAAAGTATGTCCATCCATGAGGAAATTTATATCTACAAAGAACTGTGGAAAATGGTGAGGTTCATCCACATGTTGGAGTCCCTCATAATTCATAAAAAACATTCCCCTAGGTATTTTGTCCTAGAATCAAGGACTTTAGATCCACCATCATTTAGAATTTTGCATCGAAGACTAACTACCACCTCTAGAAATTTGTTCCCTCCTTAATTGAAATGGGAAAAATGTTGCAATCTCAAATATTTTATTATCCCCATTAAACATTGTGATGGACAATTTGTGAAATCTTATCCATCATCTCATTATCAAACTCCTCTATTGGAGCCCTCAGTTAGATGAAAAACAATAATTTATAATTATGAAAGTAGGAACATTCATTCAATTACTCATCTAGGAACTAGATTTTTGATTGACTTACTGGAGTGTCTAAATGATTTCATACCACTGTTGTTGACACGTGACCTCTAAATGTTGAATTATTTCATGCACTCGATCATTAAGGAAGATGTTGACCAGTGGATGGATACCATAATCATACTCACCTGTAGTGTCACTAATAGAAATGTGGTTTTTTCCCATAGTTCATTACCAACAATTTTCTTAAACCGTTGGTAAAGAAGGGCTACGAAACCCTTTCCCAATGGTTTTGGTGAACCGTTGGGAAAGGGTAACCCTTTGCCAACAGTTTCATAAAACCATTGGTAAAGGGGTGTTAAAGTTACCCTTTGCCAATGGTTTTATAAAATGGTTTGGAAAGGGTGCCTTGAACACCCCTTTATCAATGGTTTTTAAAAACCGTTGGTAAATCATTACCCCAAATACAGTCGGGCCGCTGCTCTCCCCCATTCGCAACAGAACCCTAAATCTATCAAGCGCTCGGCTCCTCTCACGAATTACCCCATCCGAACGGCTGAAACTCCATCTGAATCATCTCAAATATGGTATTTTATTCCTAATACACATATAATATTTAACTGCAACATTGTTTTTATTGTTATTCATCTATTATTTTAGTTTTAAGTTATAATTTTTCTATGATTTCACAATGAAAAATAGGAAAATAAATGGATATTTTGTTAATTAATTAGTTTCCCATGTAATATCATTTTTGTTATAATGTCCATGCTAAATAAAGGGGTAATGTAATAATAGACCTTGAATAAATTTTGGATGTTGGGGTATGTTTCTTATATGAGAGGTTTTTTGTTGTGTTTTATATTATGGTGTAGGCTATTGTATCACGATTAAGGTGACCAGTGGGATTTGTGATATGTGGGGTTGTAATGTGATGGTTTGTGGGCATGGATGTGACATGTGAAGTTGTTTGATAGTGATGATGTGTGGTGGGTTGTGCTATGTGGTGGTGTTGTGCCGTGTGGTGGGGTTGTGATGTGTGGTGGTGTTGTGTGATGAGGTTGTGGTGTATGATGTGGTGAGGTGGTTTTTGTTGTGTGGTGGTTGTGATGTGAAATATTTTTGTTGTGATATGTGGTTGTTTTAGTGAGATGGTTGGCCGATGTAACATGGCGACGATGGTTATTGTGAGATGTTGAGTTTTTGTGTGGTGGTTTAATTAGTTTCTTGGTTATCTATGGAATAAATTATGCTGTTCAAAAAACAAGATAGTAAATAAATGAGATAGAATAAAAATGGATGTGTGGTAAATGGATTTAATTAATTTAACATTAAATAAATGGACAATGTAAGTGTGAATGAAGTGGCTTGTAAATGAAAGTGGGAAATGCTATGAGTCTCTTGTGGTGGTGGTGTGGTGTGTTGCATATTGTGGTGAAAGTGGTTGTGATGGTTTATGTGTTGTATGGTAGTATTGAAGTGTCTTATTATGTAGTTAATGTGATCCCATAGGTTGGGTATTTTGTGCTATCTATATATCATGTATTTTATGTTATTTATACATATTCCCAACTATAGTTGGATAAACTTACCAACAATCAGAGGTTTTGAGTTATGGGTATTTTTTCTAATATCTAGGATAGTGGTTATATGGTTGGATAGATACCATGTCTTCCCTACTCTTCCTTCATAAGTGATTGACCATGTTTTTTTAGGCATGATTCGATGTGATTGTCCATGTGTCTTCAGGTGTGATGTACAATGATTTCCCTAGTGTTTTCAGGTGAAGTGTGATGTGATAAGGCTATAATAAGATGTGGAATGTGGTTGGGGTCATGTAGGGTAGGAGGATGGCACAAGGTAGATGTTATTCAAGTTCATGATACCCTACTAATATGGTTATGTGATGAGGCATGCTGTGATGTGATAACACATTAAGTTCTGGTTGGTTTTACATTTTTTCAATAACACATTAGCATGTTTTTTTCACATGTGTAGTTGATACCTTGATTATTTTCCTCCTTTATCGTTTACTTAAATGTATTTTCTATTAAATTTCAATCCTACAGAATTGTTTATGACGAAATTACTTATATAAATTCATTTTATAGAACATACATAAGTTGGATGAATGAAACCGATCATATCTCAATCGATTTTCAAAACAAATTGGAGAGATTTATAGATTTTTCATTTAACAATGCTTCAGATAGTGGTCGCATACACTGCTCAAGTTCCAATTGTGTTGGTAGGCCTTGGTTGAGCCATGTAGAAGTCAGCTACCACATAACCAAAAATGGATTTCAAGCAAACTACTTTGTGTGGTATCACAATGGGTAGAACATGAAATCTAAAATTGGTGATCATCAAAATGAAAGGACTGGAATAGAGAATTTGTTAGATGACGGGATTCCATTTATTCTTCATCAAGAAAAATAATGAATTTCGACTCAAGAAGACATTGATATGAGGAAAACGAATGCATCTAGTGAAAATGATGATATTGATATGGTGAAAAAATTTAATGATGTTCCCACGACTCCAGTATATCGACAATGCAATAAAATGAAAAAGCTGGAATTTTTAATCTGATTGTTTCATGGGAAAACTATGTATGGGATTTATAATATAGAAATTGATTACATTCTTACCCTCTTGAAGGATTTACTTCCAGATGATGCAGATATTCCCTCAAACCACTATATCGCATGGAAGTTAGTTGATGAACATGGATTTTTAACAAACAAATTTCATGCTTGCTTGAAAGATTGCAGTTTATTCTGGGAGGAAACTTCTGAACGAAATGATTGTATAAAATGTGGCACATCCCACTGGAAGTCAAAATCTGATGGAACACCATCCTGCATTCCACAGAAAGTAATGTGGCACTTTCCATTGATCCCCAGACTCCATAATATTTTTATTTCTGATGACATATAAATAAAAATGAGATGGAATGATACCGAGAGAAAGAAGACTAATGATGAGTTGGTTCATCCTGCAGATGGATTTTCATTGAAGATATTTGATTCTTGACATCCTGATTTTGCAGCTGACATGCATAATGTGAGGCGAGGTCTTTAATGTGACGGTTTTAATCTGTTTGGGAAGATGCTTACTTCGCACAACACATGGCCAGTTTTTATACACATTTATAATCTTCCCCCATGGCTGTGTATGAAAAAACCGTTCACTTTCATGAGTATACACATATCTGGTCCTTCTGATCCTGGCATTGATATTGATGTATACATGCAACCATTAATAGAAGAGTTGAAACTTCATTGGGATGTGGGTGTGCGCACATATGATGCATGTTCGAAAGACATATTTCAGATGCGTGATGTGCTTATGTGGATGATCAATGATTTTCTGGCTTATGCAATGATGTCTGGATGGAGCACGAAGGGTAAACTGTCATGTCCAGTTTGTATGAAGAATACACGATCCAGAAGACTGAAACATCTCTACAGTTTCAGTTTTATGGGACATCGATGATTCTTGCCAAAGGATCATCCATATAGAATGAATAGTTGATGATTTGATAATACCATAGAGATCGATGATCCACCTCAGCATACGTATGGAATTGATGTGCTTAATGAATTGAAAGATTTTAGTTTTTCATTCGTGAAGGGTCAAATGAAATCTGGAAAGAGAAAGAATGTTTCCACTGAAACCTATTACAATTGGAGGAAGAGGAGTATCTTTTTTGATTTGCCTTATTGGTCAACCAATTTGTTACGTCATTGCTTAGACGTAATGCATATCGAAAATAATATATGCGAAATATTTCTTTCAGTTCTTCTAAATATCAAGGGGAAGACCAAAGATGATTTACGATCTCGTTGTGACTCAGTGGAATGGGGCATGAGACCAGAATTGCATCCTGTGTGTATCAGTGAAAATAAATGGAAACGTCCATGTGCTTCTTTTGTGATGAAACCTATGAAAAAAACCAATTTTTGGAAGTATTATAGACTATTAGAGTTCCTGATGGCTATTCAAGAAACATATTCTAACGGGTCAATAGAAGACAGTTGAAGCTAAAATCATTGAAGACTCATGTTTATCACATTCAACTGCAAGAGTTTCTTCCCATAGCAATCCGTCATCTTTTGTCTAATAATGTAAGGATGACTGTTATTCAGTTGTGCCATTTGTTTAGAGATCTTTGTGATAAGAAGATTTCCAACTCTTTATTGCAAAAAATGTTGACAGATCCCCCATTAATTTTGTGTGAGTTGGAGAAAATATTTCCTCCATCATTTTTCACATGCATGAGGCATCTGACTATCCGTATTCTCACTTAAATACTTCTCAGAGGACCTGTTTCCTTTAATTTGATGTATCCAAATTAAAGAAATATGCACATATTAATGACTTATGTCCGAAACAATAATCGTCCCGAAGGTTCTATCATGAACAGTTACGTGGCTCAGGAATGTATGGATTTCTGATCAATGTATTTATCTGATATTAATACAAGAGTGAACAGACCAATGAGAAATGAAGAATAAAAGTATGAGAAAATTGAACCCAGTTTTCCATCACTTCCTCAAATAGGAGGAATTCATGTATCATATACATTGAAGACATTAAGCCATGAAGAGTAGAAGATGGCACATCGCACAGTTTTGTTCAACATTGATTTGTTCGATGACTATGTCAGGTAACTAAATTAAATATGTATATATTACATATATATCTATTAAACTATTCATATTTTTTATCTGCAGGGAACATAAAACAATGATAAATAGAAATCATCGTTCTTTTTCTTTGAGAAGGAGAGTGACTTTCTATAGAAAAGAGTTTTCTGTTTGGTTAAAATTGAAGGTAAAAATATTACTTTTTAAATTAATTATATCAATATTTAATTAAGTTTAACAGTCATTTATATTTTAGGTATTGAGTTTGTCTACTGACTTTGTCTCTAAATAAATAAGAGCTTTGGCTTTTGGTCGTAATACTGTGTTTCGTGACTGTAAATCAATTGTTATCAATGGGTAAAAATTTATTGTCACTGAACGAGCAAAGAACATGAGAACACAACATGATGGTTTTATGGTTACTGCCACAACATATTATTATGCTAGTGCATTATATAGTAGACTGCGATTTGAAAATGTTGATTATTATGGAGTCATTGAGAAAATAATAATACTGGATTATTACTCTCATGGATGAGTCACAATGATGAAATTCCAATGGTTTGATTCGATGACGAGAAAAGGAACATTTATTGATGATTGTGGATTTCAAGATATTAATATGACTCGCACTCTTGCTATCGAAGAACCATATGTGTTAGAATCAATGGCTAAACATGTTTTTTATGTCAAGGACCAACTTCGACCTGAATTTGGTGTCATAGTTGAAGTAATTCCAAGATATATTTTTGATGATGGAGATGATGGAATTGAAACTGTCCATAGTGCCAATGGATCCAATCCATTTATTTCTTTTGATGACTCCAATAGCTCAATTATCAGATTTGATTGTGAACCTGAAGTTGTGGTTGAAATTATATAGAATCATTCATCCATGTTCTCAATTCTTTTGATTTACCTCGAGTTGGGTTGTTAAGGTTTGTAATATTCAACTTGATTTAGTATTGATCACAAATATATTTAGCTGAATTGAACTTTATGTGAATTTTCAATGTTTATTGGTTGTTGTTTTAATTGAATTGCATTTTCTAATTTGGAATTGAACTGTATTCAAACCTAGTCAAACAATATTTATAACTTGGTGAACAGTACAACATGTATGGTTTATTAAATCCAATCAAGCACTTCTAAAACAATTGATAGCTAAATTACCAATGTATCCCCCTATTCCCTCATATATTTAGTTTTTTGGTTTACACATTAGTTTCCTTTTTCCAATTAATTACATATTTGATTTCAAAAGTAGGAAATGCATCCAATTGAAGAGAGATGAAGGAAAAAATGATGGATAACAATCATCGGATATAGGAGATTGGCGTTCCACCATTAGTGCCTATAGTGAGTACTTTATTTCAAATATATATATTTAAATAATATATAATGTCATGTGATTAATTTTTTTGTAAAAATTTGTGTAGTATCCACCTATACGTCGACAGTTATTCGACGAGGAGCCTAGTACTGGTCCTAGTACTCAGGCTGGTGGTATGAGGAGGGTTCGTACCAAAGGTGGACGAGCAACTGCATGTGCCCGACTAGACCCTGCCCCTCCCACTGACATGTCATCCTTCCCACATTCTGATCCCAGTGTGTCATTAGGGAAACCCGGGATATTTATGCCTCCCATGTTTTCGCTACCTTCAGCATCTTCTGGTCCATCATTTTCACGTCCCATGATGATTCCTACTCCCTAGTCAGAATCCAGTCATACAAAAAATCCCATCTTCTTTTCCTTCTACTTCTATCTCTCAAAACTTCTATATTCCATCGTCTTTGACTCTTGTTCTACCACAAGGTGTTCCCTCAGTTTCTGTAGGTCCGGCGGCGCTCAGCGATCAGACTGGCGCAAGTATATTTATAAAATCCTAACAAATTTTTATAGCAATATTTATTTTAATTATAACATGTTTTGATAAAATATTTTTTTTTCTTTCATGGCATATACATCTAATGAAAGGAGGTGGGGGCGGGGGTGTACATGCATGCGTTCGGTGTGGAACCGCCGCACACAGGTTATGGTGGATTACAATGAAGACAACCACATGGTTGAGAATTCAGGGCAGCAATGTCGGAGTTTTTTGGCGACGCTTTCCAAATACTCCGACATCATTCCCGTCAGCCCGCTGTCATGGAGACATTTCCCATATGTGGTCAAGGATAGAGCTTGGACAGAGATATGGGTAAAAAAATATGTTGTATTTAATGCCATGAATTATTTTTGTATTTATATGAATTAATATTTTGATGTCAGCTTCGATTTAATTTTCCCAATGGTGAGGGTGCACGACCAGAATGTCTAAAGGAATTAGGCAAGATTTGGAGAGCTTACAAGCATGAGTTGTATATTGGATGGTGTTCTACTGTTGGCACTGAGTTTGAGGCGGTACCCATCGGGGATGATTGTCTTATAGAGCAGTAGCGTCAGATGATTACTCATTGGACGAGTACCCGGTTTAAGGTATAAATTACATTTGTGGTATTTACATAATAAAATTCATGATTTTCATTAATATTATCCTTTTCAATATCAAATTTTATTTTGGAATCATATGTAAAAAAATAAAAATAAATCATTGATGCAAAAAAAAATACCTCCACACACTAGGACGTACTATGATGCCGGATCATGAGAGGAAGCAGGTATGACAATTTTTTATAAGTTTTCGTTACGACTTAAATTTTCTTTTTTGTCACAATTATTTAATCATTTAATAAAGTATATATAAAACTTTAGTTTTCAACATCATTTTAGAGGAAAATATAGAATATGAAAGGATGTGTTCCTCGAACAAAACTTTTTTGCTCGAGTAGATGGAAAAAGGATGGAAGTGTCGTCAACGAAGCGACTCAGCAGCTGATTGCAAGTTTTAATCGGTTGATTTTATATTTTATTATATATTTTGTAACTTAATAATATATTTATTTTTTCAACAGGTTCCTTTAGAGGCCCTCGATGCCCAAGAACCAGATAATTTTGTGCCAACTGATCACTTACATCTGGTGTTGGGAGAGAAGCATCCTGGTAGAGGATGCTGCCGACCTAGGATAGCCCCGACAAGGTATTGGCCCTCCTTAGGTATGAGTTGTAGTGCCATTGAGCGGTATCAAGTTATAGCACATGCAGAACATGATAAGAAAATGGCCATAGAGATGGTATAACAGTCTGCTAGGGAAAACAACGCGTTTATGAAATTTATTGAAGTTCTACGTCCAACACATCCAGCAGAGGCCAGCCCAGCTTTTGATGAATATATGTCGTCAATATGTTCTATGTATGGTGCACCAGGTGGCAGTTCTAGTGGTGGCCAAGATGATGATGGTGAGGAGTCTCATGCGTAAGAGGAGGGAGAGGAGGAGGGCGAGGCGGGTGGCGAGGGTGAGGATGAGGGTGAGGGCGAGGAGGATGGAGCTGAGGAGGGTGAGGGCGATAATGGGGACGAGGAAGAGGGTGATGATGTTGGTGATCTAGGAAAAATTGATCCACTAAATTTTTTACAAATATTACTGAGATTTTTTATTTAATATATTCTAGTTGTTGGTTTTATCTAGACTCGTAGTATAGTATTGGAGTTGAGTTAATTTTATATATTATTTGTTTTTATGGATGTTGTTGTCTCTTAGTGTTTGTGTGTTTGGGAACTCCCTGGACAACCCCCCTCCTTCCTAGACCTTGGACAACCCCCCACCATCCTCCTTGGACCCCGGACAGCCCCCCAGACAGCCCCCCACCCTTCTCCCTGGACCGCAGACAGCCCCCCAGATAGCCCCTAGACATCCCCCCAAACAGCCCCCACCCTCCTCCTTGGACCACAGACAACCCCCAAAACACCCCCCGTACAGCCCCCCGAATAGCCCCCCAACCCTCCTCCTTGGTCCTCAGACAGCCCCACGGACACCCACCAGATAGCCCCCCGGACAGCCCCCCCCCCGGACAGCCCCCACCCTCTTTGATTTCATTTACTACTAGAAAATATATTATATATATTATATAAATTTTCATCATGATAATCAATGAAAATCACATTTACACATCTAATCAATATCATAGATTCTTGGTATGATATAAAAGGGATGTATTCATTGGGCATGGAATTGTTAGCTCTGAAATGTTTCATACCATGATAAACTAAAATCTAATCCATGCTAAGAATGACATAAAAACATTCTATATGAATTTCCCCAAGATTTTAAGTAAATACAATTCCACTAATAGACACATGAGGATTCTCATAAATCATGTTTACCATAATATTTCCACAAGGATTTTAAGTAAAAGTATTATCCTCTATTAAATTTCTGATATTTTCACTTTATATGTAAATTTTTCATAAATAAATTAATTTAAAGGCCCATAGTCAAATAGTGTATTTGAATAATGTGAATAAACAACTAACATACCACTCTAACTGTGTCTCTTTTGTTTAAATGGACAGGATTATATGTGAAAAGAACAATTGGCATATGAAAATATGACCAAACGCATTCGGATTCTGTTGGTAATTTGTCAAAACGATCCATGGGTCATATGTGACGTGTACGAGCCAACTCGGGCTCAATCCGAGTCGTAGTGTGGTCGGCATCAGTCTAAGTGTCTCTCTTTTGTTTAAAATGGAAAAAAAATTTAAGTACATACGGAAAACTAACCAAACGCATTTGAAATGTGTTTATAATTTTGGAAAACGATCCCTAGGTCATATTTTACATGTACGAGTCAACCCTTCCTCAACCTGTGGCACGGTGTGGCCGACACCATTCATAGTGTCTCTCATTTGTTTAAAATGGACAGGATTATAAGTGAAAAGAACAAATGGCATACGGAAAACTGACCAAATTCATTCGGAATCGGTTGATAATTTATCACAACGATCCATGGGTCATATGTGACATGTACAAGCAAAAAAGGTCTCAATCTGAGTCACGTTGTGTCCGGGATCAGCCTAAGTGGCTCCCTTTTGTTTAAAATGGACAACATTTTAAGTACATACGGAAAACTGACCAAACAGATTCTAATTGTGTTGATACATTAGAACAACAATCCATGGGTCATATGTGACGTGTATGAATCACCAATACATCAATCGGAGATGCGGTGTGGCCAGCACCACTCAAAGTGTCTGTCTTTTGTTTCAAAAGGACTTCATGTTAAGTGAAAAACATCAACTGGCATACAGAAAACTGACCAAACGCATTCTGATTGTGTCTATACATTAGAACAACGATCCATGGGTCATATGGGACATGTATGAGTAAACCATGCCTCAATTTGAGGAACAGTGTGGCCGACACCATTCATAGTGTCTGTCTTTTGTTTAAAATCAACCTGATTATAAGTGAAAAGAACAACTGACATAAGAGAAACTGACCAAACTCATTCTAAATGTGTTGATGCTTTACGAAAACGATATATGGGTCATATATGACATGTACGAGTCAACCCCTCCTTAATCCGAGGCACAGTGTGGCCGGGATCACTCTAACTAGATCTCTTTTGTTTAAAATGGACATCATTTTAAGTACATACAGAAAGCTGGCCAAATGGATTCTGATTGTGTTGATACTTTATCACAACGATCCATGGGTCATATGCGACATGTACGAATCAACCCCTCCACAATATGAGACGTGGTGTGCCTGACACCACTCAAAGTGTCTGTCTTTTGTTTCAAAAGGACATCATTTTAAGTGAAAAACGTCAACTAGCATACAGAAAACTGACCAAACGCATTCAGATTGTGTTGATACATTCTTACAACGATCCATGGGTCATATGTGATGTGTACGAGTCAACCCCGCCTCAATACGAGTCGCGGTGTCGCTGACACCATTCATAGTGTCTCTCTTTTGATTAAAATGGACATCATTTTTAGTGAAAACAACAACTAACATATGAAAAACTGACCAAATGCATTAAAAATGTCTTGATGCTTTAGAAAAACGATCCAAGGGTCATATGTGATGTGTATGAGTCAACCCCGCCTCAATCTGAGGCACGGTGTGGCCGGGATCACTCTAAGTGGCTCTCTTTTGTTTAAAATAGACAACATTTTATGTACATAAGGAAAACTGACCAAATAGAATCTGATTTTGTTGAAACTTTAGCACAATGATCCATGGGTCATATCTGACATGTACGAATAAACCCCGCCTCAATCTGAGATGCGGTGTGGCTGGCACCAATCAAAGTGTCTGTCTTTTGTTTCAAAAGGACATCATTTTAAGTGAAAACCATCAACTGGCATACAGAAACTGACCAAACGCATTCATATTGTGTCAATACCTTAGAACAACGATACATGGGTCATATGTGACGTGTGCGAGTCAACCCCGCATCAATACAAAGTACGGAATGGCTGACACCATTCATAATGTCCCTCTTTTGTTTAAAATTGACACCATTTTTAGTGAAAACAACAACAGACATATGAAAAACTGACCAAACACATTCGAAATGTGTTGATTGTTTAGGACAACGATCCAAGGGACATATGTGATGTGTACGAGTCAACCCTACTTCAATACGAGGAACATTGTGGCCGGGATCACTCTAATTGGCTCTCTTTTATTTAAAATGGAGAAAATTTTACGTACATACGGAAAACTGACCAAACAGATTCTGATTGTGTAGATAATTTACAAAAACTATCCATGGGTCATATGTGACGTGTATGAATCAACCCCGCCTCAATCTAAGACACAGTGTGGCCGACACCACTCAAAGTGTATGTCTTTTGTTTCAAAATGACATCATTTTTAGTGATAAACATCAACTGGATTACGAAAAACCAACCAAACGCATTTGGATTGTGTTGATACTTTAGCACAACGATCCGTGGATCATATGTGACGTGTACGAGTCAACCCTGCCTCAATACGTGGCACGGTGTGGCTGACACCATTCATAGTGTCTCTCTCTTTTTTAAAATGGACAGGATTATAAGTGAAAAGAACAACTGACATATGAAAAAATGACCAAACGCATTCGAAATGTGTTGATGCATTAGGAAAACGATCCATGGGTCATATGTGATGTGTAGGAATCAACCCCGCCTTAATCCGAGGCATGGTGTTGCCAGGATCACTCTATGTGGCTCTCTTTTGTTTAAAATGGACAACATTTTTAGTACATATGGAAAACTGACCAAATGGATTCTGAATGTGTTGATACTTTAGAATAATTATCCATGGGTCATATGTGACGTGTATGAATCAACCCCTCCTCAATTTGAGACACGGTGTGGCCGAAACCACTCAATGTGTCTATCTTTTTTTTCAAAGGACATCAATTTAAGTGAAAAACATCAACTGGCATATGGAAAACCAACCAAATGCATTCGGATTGTGTTGATACTTTAGCACAACGATCCATGGGTCATATGTGATGTGTACGAGTCAACCCCCCTCAATACGTGGCGTGGTTTTGCCGACACCATTCATAGAGTCTCTATTTTTTTTAAATGGACATCATTTTAAGTGAAAAAACAACTGACATATGAAAAATTGACAAAATGCATTCTAAATATATTGATACTTTAGGAAAAAGATCCAAGGGTCATATGTGACGTCTACGAGTCAACCCTGCCTCAATCTGAGGTACGATGTGGCCGGGATCACTCTAATTGGCTCTCTTTTGTTTAAAATGGACAACATTTTTAGTACATACGGAAAACTGACCAAACGGATTTTGATTGTGTTGATACATTAGTACAACGATCCATGGGTCATATGTGATGTGTAAGAATCAACCCTACCTCAATATGAGATGCGGTGTGGCAAGAACCACTCAAAGTGTCAGTCTTTTGTTTTAAATGACATCATTTTAAGTGAAAAACATCAACTATAATACAGAAAACCAACGAAACGCATTTTTATTGTGTTGATACTTATGAAAATGATCCATAGGTCATTTGAGACATGTACGATTCAAACCCGTCTAAATCTGAGATGCGGTGTGGCTGGCACCACTCTAACTGTGTCTCTTTTGTTTAAAATGGATAGGATTATAAGTGAAAAGAACAACTGGCAAATCGAAAACCGACCAAACACATTCAGAATATGTTGCTAATTTATCACAATGATCCATGGGTCATATCTGATGTGTACAAGCCAACCCAGGCTCAATCTGAGTCGCGGTGTGGCCAGGATCAGTCTAAGTGTCTCTCTTTTGTTTAAAATGGACAACATTTTAAGTACATATGGAAAACTGACCAAACACATTGGGTTTCCATTGAAACATTAGGAGAATGATCCATGGGTCATATATGACATTTACGAGTCAACCTCATATCAATCCGAGGCACAGTGTGGCTGACATAACTCAAAGTGTCTCTCTTTTGTTTAAAATTGACTTCATTTTAAGTGAAAACAACAACTAGCATACGGAAAACCGACCAAATGGATTCTTATTGTGTCGATACTCTAGAAAAATGATTCATGGGTCATATTTGACATGTACGAGTCAAACTCGCCTCAATCCGAGGTGCGGTGTGGCCGACACTGTTCATAGTGTCTCTCTTTTGTTTAAAATGGACATCATTTTAAGTGAAAACAACAACTGAAATATGAAAAACTAACCAAATGCATTCGAAATGTATTGATGATTTAGAAAAAATATCCAAGGGTAATATGTGATATGCACGAGTGAACCCCACCTCAATCCGAGGCACGGTGTGGCTGGTATCACTCTAAGTGGCTCTCTTTTGTTTAAAATGGACAACATTTTAAGTACATACAAAAAACTGACCAAACAGATTCTGATTGTGTTTATAATTTAGCACAATGATCCATGGGTCATATGTGATGTGTATGAATCAACCCCACTTCATTCTGAGATGTGGTGTGGCCGGCACCACTCAAAGTGTCTGTCTTTTGTTTCAAAAGGACATCATTTTAAGTGAAAAACATCAAATGGCATACGGAAAACTGACCAAATGCATTCACATTGTGTTTATACTTTAGAAAAATGATCCATCGGTCATTCGAGACATGTACGAGTCAACCCCATCTAAATAAGATATGTGGTGTTGCTGGTAACACTCTAATTGTGTCTCTTTTGTTTAAAATGGACAAGATTATAAGAGAAAAAAACAACTGGCATACGAAAAACTGACCAAACGCATTCGGAATCTATTTAAATTTTAGGACAATGATCCATGGGTCTTATGTTACGTGTACTAGTCAACTGTGCCTCAATCCAAGTTGCAGTGTGGCTGGGACGACCCAAAATGTCTCTCTTATGTTTAAAAATGGACAACATTTTAAGTACATATGGAAAACCGACCATACAGATTCTGATTGTGTTGATATTTTAGAACAAATATCTATGGGTCATTTGTGATGTGTACGAGTCAACCCCGCCTCAATACAAGGTGTGGTGTGGCCGGAACAATTCAAAGTGTCTCTCTTTTATTTAAAAAACACTTCATTTTAAGTTAAAACAATAATTGACATACGGAAAACGGACCAAAAGCTTTCGAAATATGTTGATAATTTAGGACAAAGATCGATGGGTGATTTGTGACGTGTACGAGTTAACCTCGCCTCAATCTGAGGAATGGTGTGGTCGGTATCACTCCAGGTCTATGTATTTTTTTTAAAGTGGACATCATTTCAGGTAAAAATATATTGTATACAATTAGCCGATCAAATTATGAATTGAATTCCGGATTCCACATATAATTTTCATCTAAATTTTAAATTTAATTCTAAATAAATTATGTATGTTTATAATTATGTTATGAATTCTAATTTAAATATGGATGCGTATAGTTCCAGGATGCATTATATGTTAAATGTGTATGAATTTGTTCTCTACATGTATGTGTTAGTTGGTTATTGTAGGTACAATAATTGTATATGTATGTGTTAGTTTATTGTAGGTATAATAATTAGATTGAAAATGAGAGGGAATGCACAAAATAAGACATGCTGTGGAAATTGCACAAAATGAGAGCTGATGTGCAAATTGCAGGCTACTGTGCAATTTTCACAGCATAAGCAATGCCAACAGTTTTAAACCATTGGCATAGCCTCTCCGAGTTTTTTACCAACGGATTATAGAACCATTGGTAAAACACTTTTCCCAACGGTTTAGAACCCGTTGGGAAAGAAGATAGTTCTTGGTTTTTCCAACGGTTCAAGCCAAACTGTTGGGGAAAACTATCCCAACAGTTTGGAACAACTCTTGGGATATGTTAATTTTTCCCAACCTATCCCAATGGTTCATTGTAAACCATTGGGAAAATATTTCCCAATGGCTTACATCCCTACGGTTTTTAGAACCGTAGGTATAACATATACCAATGGTTCTGTAGCCTTTCCCAACGGTTCAGAACCATTGGGAAAGCCTGTATTTCCAGTAGTGTGTAATGGGTCTGAAATCCAGTGGAAGATTGACCTCATCTGCCTAACCATGTCTGTTCCCTAGTACCAAGTGATGAAACCTAGTATTCTCCTCTAAACACTTCAATTGAATATATGATTTTCATTTGAATCCTTTAACCCAATGTCCTATTTATCATTAGGTAGTTCAAGTTAGTACTCATAGAATTCTATAATAATTTAAGTAGCATGGTCCTCCTTTGGAATTCTCTCATATGGACTGGGATCCAGATCAAGAGTTTGGTCGTCCTCACTTGACCCTTCCTCAACACATTCTACCCTAACAGCCTCGAGTTTTCCACCAGTAGTGGCATCACTAACATACAATATAGAATATTCACCTAAGACTATGTTCAGATCATTTTGAATGATCAAATCCTCATGCACTAGTGGGGATATCATAAGAGGGACCCTATAAGTCATGGACTGATCTGTTCACTAGGAATGCAACCTTTCATTTAATACTTCTATCAAGAACACATCATTCAATTCAATCACTAAATGGAACATTGAAGTAATGCTATAGAGATAATCATTAAAGGTTAGCATAAGTAGATTTATCCCCAATGTGGTAGAATGTTCTTCAAATATTGGAGACCCTTAGTTAATAGTGAGTATATAAATAACTAACATCATCTCATCTGACATCGATTGGGTGGGACTTTTAGGAAATAAATAAATGCCTTGATGAATAGGCTATCTGAATATCTAATTATGGGAAAGTGACGGAATATTCTCACTTACCTTATGAAATATAATTTTTTATACTGCCCGAGGTGCACATCTCCGTCAACTGTGGGCAACACTACTGAAATGCTAGGATTTGGGTCAATATAGATTACTTTAGAGGAACCACAACTCTGAGGTTGTCACCGTAACCTCCACGACTAGCTGATGAACAACTTCATGCATGTGAACACTCCCTGGAAAATTCCCTTAAACACCCATTGCTGTACATTAAACCCTTCATTATGGATCCATTTAACATCTCCAAGAAGCTCATATAAAAAAATATATTCAGTTAGAGCTTATGAATAATTAAATGGAAGGATAATGTGGGTTTAGTATGGTAAGTACTAACTAAAAAAACTCAAGATATTATTAATTGGAGACGAAAATTTCAACACATTCCCAGGGAATAACTTCATGAGCCACTGAACTGGAAGATTGTTTTCTACTAGAGTTCTCTTCATACTTTTCATTAGATTCATCCTTATATGAATCATCTACTATTGGTGTATCCTCTCTCATTGTCTCATCACCAATCAATAATCACAATGGGTAGAAATATAGTTAATACTACCCTCACTAGAATGTGTAATAATCTTTGTCCATCAAATATACATATTGTTGAGGGATTCTCTTCCAAGACGTTACATGTATGGGACCAAATAGTATATTTTCAATTCCATCTTGCATCACTTTACAATATATGTACTATATTAAGGTTCATGTTCAAAATGTACTCCATGATGACTTGAGAGAAAGAAATATAGCATCAGAAGCTGGATATAAAAGGTAAATCAACTTCATCCCATGATCCTCCCTGAATCAGTTCATCTCATCATGAAAGACACCTTCTTTCACCAAATTCCACTTTTGAATCTGTTCTCAGCTAGGAGGTGGGTTTCTAGATGTGCCTTTTATTTTCTATACTGTCATTATAGATCACACTTCACTAGATTCCTAGATTCCCCCTCAGGTGGAAACCCATATTGATCCTTTAACACAGGTTATGTGATCCCTAGATCAATCAATTGAATATGCTTCCACTAGATTTCAATCAAATACACTACCTCAAATTGAATGTGTAATATATGAACATCCGAGATTCAATTTTTGTTAGTGCAAGTGTAATTACCTGCCATGAACCCACACACACCAACATCTACCAGAGTAGAAGAAAGTTATTGCTATGTAAATAATCATAGATCCCCCAAGTGAACTCGATTTTACACCAATAGAGGCACCCAAACTACCTTGAAAACAAATAAGACAAATATGGATTGCATTGGACAATTCTATAAATCCTAGAAACCAACACACTCCCCCATAATATTTTTAGTCACTCACTCTACTCCCATGGACCCTGCAGATCATCCACATTTTAAAAAAACTAGGGTTGGGAATGGATGGAAGATGATGTTTATGTGCTTTCCAATTCAAATAGTGACACCAGTATCATCGAGAATTACTTTTCAGACCATGAAAATAATCAATTTAGATGGATGAAGAACAAAAATCAGTCGTGTAATGGAATTTGGGAATTTAGAACCTCTATGGTGCGTTGATATCCATCCATGGAAGAATTTGAAGATGCCCCATATCCTCCTTATGGTGCCTCCTCTCTCTATGTATACTAGTAGGCAATTAATCCAAACCAACACAAGAACCCACCATGTTGACTTTGTTTCCAACCACCAGTATTATAACAATCACTATTGTCCTCTAGAACAAGACTGTCATGTTGACCCTTACGAGAATTATCCATCCATTGAGAAATTTAGCAAGGAATGTGGTATAACAGACCCACAACTCCCATCATTCCACCATATTGTACCACCAAAACTGGAATTTCCCCTCTTTAATGATCAATCAATACAATCACATATTTCTCATATATGATATTGTTTAAATTTTCTTTCCCAACCCCAGAATCCTTATGGTTGGATTTTTTTTAAGAACATGTCGATCTATGACCTGAATATAATGACCCTAAGTATGAAGGGAGCATGACCTAGACTCTACATCAACACTTCCAAAAGGTGACACATTGGGATAAGATTCTGCTAGCTATTAACATAGGTGTTCTATGATTTAACTAACTCATCATATTGGAATCCTCTAACAGGATTAAGCCTATGAAATGGAAATACCATAAACTGATGTTGACATCCCAATGATGAAGATGGAATTTGTTCATATCTGTGGATCATCCAATGAGGATAACTATCTTCTTTTTATGGTAGAAATGTAACTGCGATGTCCAAACTATATTTTAAAATAAATGGTGGTGTAGCTCATCCCAATACTCCCAGAAACTGTATTGTAGCTATTATGACGATGCACACTCACATGTGCTGTTTCCCATGAACCATAGATCCTAATCCCCATGAAAAATTAAGATATTATCTCACATTATACTATGGATTATTCTGGCATAGTGGGAATGTAATTCTTCTACCTCTCTATCTTCCATAAAGACTATTCTGGTCTTCCCATTTAGCACATGTATGTCTATAGTATCATTCTCCCTAGAAGTCTCACCATGATCATAGACATTCCAGTGATTAAATTAAACCATTCTTTTCAACCATGATCGCGGTGTGTCGACCTCCATGAAAGGGACACTGAGTATATGTGTCATCCTGATGTTCCATATAAGAAGATGCGTTCTCAATGCATAATTAATTTTCACCTCTTTCATCAATACAATGAGTATATAGCTTAATAAAACCATCCTTCAATCCTAAGGGATTGTAGTTTTTTCATAAAATTATTCTCTCTGAGTAGCTACAACGACTTCAATGTCAGATTTAGTATTTTTTTGTAAATTTTGGATGGGTTTGGAATGTCTATGGAAAGTGAATATATGACGGGATTCTATACATGAAAATAGAATATTTATTCTAATGTATTAAAATAATCACATAAATTACAGTTTTGATTATAGAGATTGATGCATGAAAAATAGAGTTTGTGTGAAAGAACCAAAAAAATTTGGTTTTTCATGAAAAATTAAGACTTATGCACACAATATAAACATAATAATTTGCAGAAATTTGAATCAGTATATATTGGTACCCTCCACTTACTTTTATAAATGGACTAGGGATTTATTTTTGTGCGCAAGTCCCTTTACCGAACAAATTCCAGTGTTTCATGCACCCATAGGGAAAGAAAACTCTTTAGTGCTTCCCTCAGAGCTCAATCTTCTGGCCCCCATTCAGCTAATATTCAAATTATGGAATTTTTTGGCACCATGATCTCATATGAGGCCTGAAATAGTGAATTTATGGAAAATAAATCCTGCATCCATCCCTGAAGAACCATACTAGTGGTGGTATGTAATTTTCCCAAAACATTCCACAAGTGCACGTATGAATCAATGATTTCATAGATCATTAATCCATTCCAGATGTGACATATGATTTTTTTTCAATTATCCAATAAACGTTGAGATTACAAATGACTTCATGTGAATGAAACTTCACCAGTGCCCAATAACCATGATTGTGCACCTGATAGTCATATAACAACATTACATGGAAAATTTAGTGTAAAACATTTGTGTTTAATGGATAACATCTAACCCCAAAGAAAAATGTTTCATGAAAAAAATATTACAAACTTTAGTTATTTAATGTTTGTACCAATATATTTGGATATAAACGGAATATTACTCCTTTCTTCAATGACTCTTTCGATGAAGAATAATTACTCCACTACTAATAAAACTGATCTCCTATGACATCATGAAACATGGATCACCCAATGTATAGAATCGTTCCCAATAAATATCATGTGGTTCCATGGTCCATAGTTGAGTAACTATCTTTAAATTATTCGCAACCAATAACTGGTTTGTGTAGAGTCCAAGATTTCATGTAACCTAACCTTTACACGCCGCAATAAATCTTGCATGCTCCTATTCCATTTGCCTCAATGCCCTAAAGATGTGCTAGATCAGCTAGATCACACATTTCGTGATCACACCCCTCCATACTTGTTCAAAAAAACATTTCAGTCCCAAATTAATTACCATCACCTGCTTCTAGTCTTAGTTCCTTTAACCATAGTTGCTTCTAAGAACAAGGACTGTAACATGGACCTCATGGTTGGACACTCCCCCCGAAGTAAAAACCTGGTGTTGAAAAATCCATTCCATGCCTAGTGGTGCATGATAAATAGTCCCAAAAGCCTTTGGGTATAGAATAACCCAACCCACATTCGAAATTCAAGGTGTAAAACTATATAGCATCACTTCATAGTCATACGATGCTAAACTACATGACATCGTCCTCAACACATGACATAAAACTATAGTCTTACCCTCTAATACTAACATAAGATTCCCCATGTATGATCATCATGGGATGAAAAATTATCTACTTCTAGGAATGAAACCCCAAAACCTGGAAAACTTCCATATGTTTTCCCCACACCTTCTCCCTAACCATGGGATGACTATTCAACCAAAGGAATTCATCAATTCTTATTCCCCACTTACCCTATGCCACATGTGAGGATTATCTCTTTACCACTCACATGGAATGATATTTTTATTGTGAAACATGTAAGCGTACACCACACACATATCATTTCTTCTCCTAGTATCTACCTAGCATCTATCCACCTATGAAAGAATTGGACCGCGTGATCTTCAGATCAACTGCTTCCTCTTTTTTCTCACACCAATAAAGACTCATGTAAGCTAAGAGGTTTTCAACGATCATGAAATCAACACTATCCAAACCTCCCAATGGGACTCTTGTTAGGTATATGCCCAAATATCCTCCTCGTATGGGTTGATTCCTTGCATAATTCACAACAACATCCTCTTAAACCAATGGGCCTCTGATTTATTATAAGCCACAACTCATTCCAAACTATATAGGTTTTGATTCTCAACTAAATGGGATACGTTAGAAGCCTCCCTAATGTCCAAAACCAAATCCTATATTAACTCTCATGTTCTAAAAAACACTTCCTTGTTAATATCAAGAGAGAAACAAGAGATCACATCTCCATTGGGTCCCTTGGGTAGCTCAATTCATAAGCCCCACACCATCCCAACAAAGGGTAGTACTCTTGTGAAGGGTAGCTTCAATGAATAATCACTATATAACCCATCATCGATGATCCTTTCAAGACACAATAATCCTTAACACATGTAATTAAAATGCACAGATCAGTACTATCACACAACCATAAACTACGACATAAAACAATGTTGGTTTTAAACATTACCATCTATTCAGGGAACATAGAATGGATGCCTAATGTTCAATCTCGACCAATGTTAAACCTATGTGATCCTTAATAGGGATTCACCCCTCAGTTCCTACTCAAGGGATTTACCAATCTATCCATCCATGATTTTACACTATTGGAGTTCTTGGTACACACCACCTTGATCCGCCTCAAGGAAAATTCTTATCATCCCTTATAGATCAATATCAACATTGTTCTGATCTTCCTATCATGTATTTGAAAGAAATTAAACATGACACCAACTCACCTATTGATTTTATCCATACATTCATAAACAGTAGTTGTTAAAATCAATCCCCAATATATCTCAAGGGATTTTCTAGTAATTATGTCCCATTTCCCTTATAGGGGCACAAAATATTGATCTGCCTCTATGGGTAATTTTGATCAACCTCCTTCTATCTCAATACGATGTTAGACTCCTGGCCTATCCAATGATGATACCACATGTTAAAAATTGAATGCATGATGTTAAATCCTCCGAATATATGTGGAAAGGAAATCAACTACCTCATGAAAAGCATGAGATTCTTGTGTTGTAATTCTTCGAAGATATATGCCTCTTGTTTCATTACATCATGATCGACACAAGATGGCTTGGTTTATGCACCTAAGATACTATTGGAGCCAAAATGGCAGAAGAAGATGAAGAAATGGAAAGCCTCAAGGGGCTACCTCGCGAAGTCCATTTGTGGATTCCCGGTCGCACCACGCCCACTATGGAGCAAGGAATTGGTAACTCTCCTCGAGCACCCTTGTTGTTTATGAGCCGCTACAGAGTAAGGAGGCGGTAATGCTCTACGAGCACCCTTGAATTTTGTGAGGACGCCACAGAGCAATGAGGCGGTAACACTCCGTGACCACATTTTACGTTTACGAGCCCACCGCAGAGCAAGATCCATCTTCACATCGAGCGATCTCGGCTTTGCAGCACCAGTACCTTAAAAATACTATCCCCCCTAAGTCCTGGAGGTGGATCATTTGACCTTTAAACATCCTAGCTCCCGAATCGGGAAGCAACTTTAGCTCTACAAACCATGAGCTATTCAAGGTACTTCTGCTCTACAAAGTTTCTCCACTTTGCCTTGCTTTGAACCCCTCTATCGAGAGGGATGCCTTCCGCAGAGCCTAAGGGCCTCCACGAATGAAGAGATTCCCAAGGGGACCTGGGTCGTTGTGGAGCATTTATGCTTCGCGAAACACCCTTCTGGTACATGGGACCCACATGCTAAGGTGGTGTCACTGTACTTCGCAAATAACATTGCTTCACGATACCTTGCCTCGCAATGCACCTTTTCTTCACAAGGCAGTGCTCTGAAAATACCTCTCCACTTTGTGAAGCTCCTCTTATACGCACCTCTATCCTATACTTTGGCTGAGGCTCCCCACTTTGCAAAGCAAACCCCTTTGAAAGTACACTCTACCCTGTGGAGCAGCAGAGTTTCACATAGCCCCTACCTATGGACTCCCCTGCATTGCAATTAATTTTCCTATGTGACCCTCCATGTTTGCACGATGTGATTTCAATGTCCCTTGGAAGATACTTCCCATTACGTTTCTTTGCCTCATGCTTCATTTCATAGGCTCGCTAACAGCTATTGCTTATTCTCATAGCCACACTAATGTGGAGCCCCTAATGGTTTTCTCTATAACAACCCCTATACATGGCGTTTCTTGTCCCTTATCTTCACCATGGAGTAGAGGGTACCAGTTATGTATGTCCTAGGGGTGTGGAGTATACCCACCTCATCCGTGCTACAAGACGTTAAACTACCATGCACCATCATCCTCAGCACAAGACGTTAAACTGTGACCTCACCCTGTGCCTCACATGTAGGGTGCCCCCACCTTGAACATTCTGCATGCCCACTGGTCTCCATGAGGATTTGATCGTCCCCCATAAGGGCTGATATCCTCTGTAACGACCCAATCTTTTTGAGTAGTATATTAACTTACTCTTATTTATTTAATAAGATGTTAATGGTTAATGCAGAAAGAGGAGTCGATGGCTTCATCCAGTAGACTCAACCCTTATAAAGCCCACTTATCAGAGCTTGGGAAGGAGGTAGCATCTGTGGGCTTCGCTTTGGACCAAGCCCAAGCCGAGCTCCAGCGTGTCAAGCTTGAACGAAAACGCTTGCGGGAGAAGTTCAAGTTAGTGGAGATTGCTACTAGGGCAATGTTATCTGAGACTCCCTCAGATTCTCTCACCATAGCACACCTTACACTTAGGTCTTATGCCAGTGTTATAAGGGGCTATGTGATGAGACCCTAGTTTCCTTATGTAATCCTTTCGGGTGAATAAATTGAGATTTCTTCCTTTAGTGATGTTTGTGAAATTTCAAATGTCTAGATAATTTTAGAATGTATTTTATTGATGAATTTTGAAAAAATGATATTTTAAAATATTTATGTAAACCCTAAATAACTAATGATGTGTAATGATTTGCAAAAAATGGTCTTCTACAAAAGTGTTCAGTAAGGAATTTGGAGTCTAATAAGATCAACTTAATTTTTGATGAATAGTAAATTATGAATAGTGATTTTACGCTTAGGATTAGTAATGTGACCAAATGGATTAGTAATTTCACTTAAAGAAAGTTTTAAAATAATCTTGGCACCTTGATTAAGTAGTGTGATTCAATAAAATGGGTAAATAACAGTTTCATAAATTATTATTCAAGTATTAGTTTTTTCGGATGAATAGTGTTTTTTAATTAAAATTTTAATTAAAAATAATTAGAAAATTATTTTTATAAAAATGACTTTATTTTTGAACTCAGAGCGTCGATATTATGTTATGGTAATTTTTGGGGATTTTTCTGAAAAAATGAATTTTCGATGAATAGTGTATTTATTTAAAAATAAAATTAAAAATATTTAGAAAATTATTTTTATAAAATGGAGTTCATTTTTGAAATCATAGCATTGATATTTGGTTAAGGTGATATTTTGGGATTATTCTGAGAAAGTTGAATTTTCGGTGAATAGTGAAAGTATAGTTTTTAAGTTACGGGTGTTTAATGACATCATTAAATGATGTATTAAGTATATATTCAATATGGTAGAATTATGAATAGTAAGATAAGGTGTGAGGTGTCCCAAGTGGCCAATACCATGGGAAAATACCATGGGCAAGCCCATGGTTTTTCAAAAACCACTAGTGAGGTGTCCCTTGGCCATTAATGCCTTGTCCCCTCACTTTTCCTATAAATACCCATACTTTCCTCCTTTAGTTTTCACTCCCAACTCTCCCCCAACGAAGTTCTGGTCTTCTTACCTTCCAAGGAGTCCTCCAAAGGTTCCCCCAAGCCCTCAAGGTCCAATCCTTTGAGTTTCAAGAGTCACGTTTTAAGGTAAGGGATCTGACCCCTCTCCTCTTTTCATGTAATTTCTTTTATGTCATTCCTTTTATGATCCATGTTCTTATGTGAGAGGATGTTCTTTTATATTCTTCTTACTGCCCATTTCATGTTTATATGATGAGAGATCCCCTCTTACTCTCATCATTTCATTTTATGAAAGTTTAAGTGACGCCGTTAGGCTGCCGAATGTTTAAGTGATTCTTTCACCCTTCTCATTTTTCAAGTTCGATTATCATGTCAAGTCTTTCAAGTTCCTTTTTATTATGTTGGGGTATGATCTCTATATATATCATACTGATCTCTTATGATCATATGATGAGGGACCCTATTTGATCTTGTCAATTCTTTTTATTGAAGTTTAAGTGACGCCGTTAGGCTGCCGAATTTTCATAAGAGAAATCTAAATTTTGTCTTCCTTCCATGTTTTTCATTTCAAATGGTATGTCCTTAAAATTTCATTACCATGTCCATATATCCTTCTTATTCTGTCCCCTTACTGTTTTATGGATCATTTATGAGTGGGTGACCCATGTCCCCTCTCTTTTCAATGTTTTCTAAAACCCCGAAACATAGCCGTTATGCTGCAGAATTTTCGTCTCAAAATGCCTCTCCCTCTTTTCTCAAAATTATTTTATGTTATAAAGTGAATACTCAAAGCTCTTATTTCTACAAGGGTATTCACATATATATCAAAATGTTCCATTTTAAATTCTGGGATTTACATACATGAGACCCTCTTTCCCTTTCCGTGGGTTTAAAGTAACGTAAAGATCATGTCTTTAAAGCAGTTTTTAAAACGTTATGATTATGAAATGAAACCCATTTATTTTATGCTATATGGGTTATTTATGAAATGTTTGATGATGATATATGTGGCTCACATGAAAATAAAGAAAAATTTAAGGGTGCGCCCTGATAGCGCTCCAATGCATTGGGTAAAGACTTAATCTCTAGAGATGACCATTTTAACGACGCCTTGGTGAATAACCTTGGTAATTTTTTTAACAACACCTTGGGGATGGACCTTGGTGAAACGAAACGATTGTCAATATTAAATGTTCCAGCCACATCTTCAAGTTATGAAAAATGTTGTTTTTATTATGAAATGCCTCATGATTTATTTCTCATGCCTTAAAGTTCTTTTCATGTCCTTATTGAAGTATATCAAGTTCCCATGTAAAATGTTCCTCTTGTTTCCCTTACTGGGCTTTCTGCTCACCCCTTCTTTTGATGTATGTCCCCATGTTATGAGATGCATAATGAACATAGGATGAACTAAAGGAGAAGCCTTTCAATTGTTTAAGAAGAATGTTTTATGTTTTTTTTATGTATTTTGTTCCTGGTTTCCAAGACACTAGACCTTAAAGATCCTCAGTTATGTGTAATGTAATGAAAGTTTATGTTATAAGAAGGCGGGATGCTATAGTTGGTATCAAAGGATGGTTTAGTTATTTGTGGAAATTAGGATATAAAAACTTTAGGAAGAACCCTATAGAAAAGTTTAAATATAGGAAAACTTACTGGTATTTTGGTAAGTATTGAGTAAGTGGTCTATCAAACAAATACATCCCTGTCTGGATACGAGCAGGTAGAGGCGGCTCTGGCACAGATGTACATAGGGGTAAAACCCGAAAACACCGCTTTGAGATAGACTCGAACGGGAACTGGTGCACGATAACGGGCCTTGCTGCACTCTTGGTTACGACACTCCCGGGGGATATGTTTGGTTAATCACATGCTTTTTATGAATCATTATGAAGGAATTATAGAGAACTATTATTGTCTAAGCACGAAGTCTGAGTTAAAAGATTCATAAATGAAATAAGTTTCTCACTAATGTTTTATTCTTTTAGAAAATGGCGGGCAATAGGAGAAACCGTGCCGATGGTGACCGCAATGCACCATGTGCTGACGGCCCTCCGATGGAAGCCGGGATGGAAACATTCATGCGAATGATGAACCAACTGACTCAAGTTATGAGTAATAACTTGAATCAAGCTGAGAGGCCGACCTCACCACGAAGGGAACAACACTCTGTTGAGTCCTTCATGCGTCAACGACCTCCAACATTCAGTGGATCTACTGACCCGTTGGTTGCGGAACAATGGATAAGCTCCATTGAAAAGATCTTTTCTGTACTTCATTGTTCGGAACAAGAAAAGGTCACCCTTGCTGTTTACCGCCTAGAGGGAGAAGCTGATCAGTGGTGGTCACTTATCAAAAACATGAAGCCACGAGGAGAGATAGAAGCTTTGGAGTGGGAAGAGTTCCGGGGAATATTCTTTAACAAGTATTTCCCTCGTTCCATGAGAACGAGAATGGAGAAAGAGTTTCTCGAGCTGAAGCAGAAGGAGAATGAATCAGTTGGAACCTACGAGATGAACTTCACAAGGCTTTCCCGTTATACCTCAAGCTTTGTCATGGACCCTAATGGGAAGGTTGATAGATTCTTTGGTGGACTACGACCTCATCTGCGGAAGAATCTAGCCAACAGGGACTATGATAGCTATGAAGAAAGAGTTCGAAGTGCTATGAAAGTCGAGCTGGAGTTTGGTGAGACACAGTGGTCTCATAAACCAAATGAAAAGAAGAGGTCATTGGAGCCCAGTTTAGGGAAGTCTTTTGATCAGGGAAGAGGTGGAAAGCAAACGCAACTTACCACATGCAATAAATGTGGGAAGAATCATCTGGGGAACTGCTTGAGTGGAAGTGGAAAGTGTTACAAGTGTGGAAGAGGAGGCCATATTGCTCGGAATTGTCATAGTGAGGTGAAGCCTCAGCTTCCCAACACTAACGACAGAGGAAAGATGGTTCTGGCCCTACCCGAAGTCACATGCTTCATGTGTGGACAGCTTGGGCACTTTGCTAATCAATGTCCAAATCCGAGGGCGGTGGAGGGGAATCACCATCAACCTCAGCAGAGGCCTAGGGAGCAAGGTCGTGCTTTCGCTATCACCACAACTGAAGTTGAAGTTCCGAATGATGTGGTAGCAGGTACTGTTGTTGTCCTCTCAAAACTAGCAAGTACTTTATTTGATTCTGGTTCTACGCATTCTTTTATTTCCTCCAAGTTTGCAAGGAATATAGAATCAATCCCGGAATTGCTTGAGGTAGAGTTGTCAGTCAAGACTCCAAGTGGGATTATCCTTGCATCAACAGTATTTAGAGACTCTAGTGTTTACTTTGGTGAGCACAATCTTATCGCAAATCTAGTAGTCATTCCCATGAAGGAATTCGACATTATACTAGGGATGGACTGGCTCTCAAAGTATAATGCTATGATCAAATGCAGAAGTAAGGAAATCTCAGTAGTCTTGAATGAACGACCTACAGTTATCTTCCGAGGAGAGATATCCCGAACTGATCCCTATCTAGAAGCACCTCCTATAGCTTTCTTTATGGAGTTAATCGGTGATGAGGAAGAAGGGAAAGGGAGCATACAAATTGAAGATGTTCCGATTGATCAGGAATACATGGATGTATTTCCTGAGGAGTTACCTGGACCTCCCCCAGAGAGAGAGGTAGAGTTCTCCATTGAACTCATACCTGGGTCCCAACCGATATCAAAGACTCCGTATAGAATGGCAAATGTGGAGCTAGAGGAGCTAAAGAAACAACTCCAAGACTTGTTGGAGAAGGGGTTTATCCGACCGAGTGTGTCTCCTTGGGGAGCACCAGTTCTCTTTGTGAAGAAGAAGGATGGATCAATGCGGCTATGCATTGATTATAGAGAACTGAACGGGATCACAGTGAAGAACAGATACCCTCTTCCAAGAATTGATGATTTATTTGACCAACTTCGTGGGGCTCAATTCTTCTCTAAGATTGACCTTCGATCCGGTTATCATCAACTGAGGGTGAAGAAGGAAGATATTCCAAAGACTGCCTTCCGATCAAGATATGGGCATTATGAGTTTACTGTTATGCCCTTCGGCTTGACTAATGCTCCTGCTATTTTCATGGATTTGATGAATAGAGTCTTTAAAGACTACCTTGATAACTTTGTGGTAGTTTTTATTGAAGATATTTTGATATATTCAAAAAGTCGTGAGGAGCATGAAGATCATCTAAGGGTTATATTGAAAACTCTGCGGAAGGAGAGGCTCTTTGGGAAGTTCAGCAAGTGTGAGTTTTGGTTACAACAAGTGGCTTTCTTGGGGCACATCGTAACCAATGAAGGAATCTCGGTTGACCCTGCAAAGACAATGGTTGTGGAGGAGTGGCCTCAAACCACAACAGTAACTGAGATTCGTAGTTTCCTTGGTTTAGCGGGATATTATAGGAGGTTTGTGAAAAACTTTTCACGGCTTTCTAATCCACTAACCAAGTTGACTCGAAAAGGGGTTAAGTTCATCTGGACAAAGGAATGCGAGGAAAGTTTCCAAGAGCTGAAGAAGAGATTGGTTACTGCACCTGTGTTAACACTACCCTCTATCGAAGAAGGATTCGTTATTTTTAGCAATGCATCTCTGAAAGGGCTTGGGTGCGTCCTCATGCAAAATGACAATGTAATTGCTTATGCATCTCGACAGTTGAAGATTCATGAGCAGAATTATCCTACGCATGATCTAGAGCTGGCGGCAGTTGTTTTTGCTCTAAAGATATGGATGCACTATCTTTATGGGGAGAAATGTGATATATACACTGACCACCAAAGTCTAAAGTATATTTTCACACAGAAAGAATTGAACATGAGACAAAGGAGATGGTTGGAGCTTATTAAAGACTATGATTGTTCAATTCATTATCACCCTGGAAGAGCAAACAAAGTCGCGGATGCGTTAAGCAGGAAAGATCCTATTGTTCTGGCAACAATGAGGATCGTAGGAGATCCCTTGATTAAAGATCTAGTAAAACTGGACATGGGAATTATAAGGAAAGGGACATCATCAACCCTATTCCAAATGATTTCTCAACCTTCATTACTAAAGAGGATCAAGAAGGCTCAAAAAGAAGATCATTTGCTGCAGGAAAAGTTTGAGGCTGTAAAGGATGGTAACTTCCCTGATTTCCATATTGATCAAGAAGGTGTATTGAAATTTCGTACAAGACTATGTGTTCCATCTATTCCGGAGATAAAGAAAGAACTGATGGATGAAGCTCATAGCTCTACCTTCTCTATACATCCAGGAAGCACTAAGATGTATAGAGACCTTCGTGATCATTATTGGTGGGATAACATGAAGAGGGAGATTGCCGATTACACTACAAGGTGCCTGGTGTGTCAGCAGGTAAAGGAAGAAAGGCAACTTTCTAAGGGGTATTACAACTGCTACCCATACCAGTATGGAAGTGGGATAATATCACCATGGACATTGTAACTGGTCTCCCGAAAACATCCAAAGGAAACAATGCGATATGGGTTATTGTGGACCGTCTCACCAAGACAGCCCATTTTATCTCTATTCGGGAAGATTTCTCTCTGGATCAGCTTTCCAAGATATACGTGAAGGAAGTGGTAAGGCTGCATGGGGTACCACTATCCATCGTATCTGATCGTGACCCAAGATTCACATCAAAGTTCTGGAGAAGTCTTCAGCATGCTCTGAATACTGAATTGAATTTTAGTACGGCCTATCATCCTCAAACTGATGGCCAATCTGAAAGGACTATTCAGACACTCGAAGACATGCTGAGATTATGCTCAATGGAATTTAAAGGTGGATGGGATCAACACCTCCCATTAGTTGAGTTCTCCTATAACAATAGCTTCCATTCAAGTATTCAGATGGCACCCTATGAAGCTCTATATGGAAAGCGGTGTAGAACTCCTACTTGTTGGGATGAAACTGGTGAGAGGAAGCTTCTTGGGCCTGATCTCGTGCAAGAGATGACGGAACAGGTTCATGCCATCCAACAACACATAAAAGCTGCTCAGAGTCGGCAGAAGAGCTATGCTGACAATCGTCGAAGGGGCTTGGAGTTTGGTGTTGGTGACAAAGTCTTCCTTCGAATTTCTCCATGGAAGAGAGTCATGCGGTTTGGGAAGAAAGGGAAGCTCAGCCCTAGGTACATTGGCCCCTATGAAATCCTTGATCGCATAGGAGCAGTGGCCTATCGTCTAGCACTTCCACCGAACCTAGCTCAAGTTCATGATGTCTTCCATGTATCTCTCTTGAGGAAGTACATACCCGACCCTTCGCATGTACTGAACCCAATGGTGGTACAACTTGAACATGACCTCTCTTATGAGGAGCAGCCAGTGGAGATCTTGGACCGTAGAGACATGGTTCTACGAAACAAGACTACCCACCTTGTGAAAGTGTTGTGGAGGAATCATAAGTACGAAGAAGCGACTTGGGAGCCCGAGGAAACGATGAAGCAAAAGTACCCTCACCTTTTCGACTAGGCCTCAAGTGTAAATTTCGGGGACGAAATTTCTTAAGGGGGGAAGAATGTAACGACCCAATCTTTTTGAGTAGTATATTAACTTACTATTATTTATTTAATAAGATGTTAATGGTTAATGCAGAAAGAGGAGTCGATGGCTTCATCCAGTAGACTCAACCCTTACGAAGCCCACTTATCAGAGCTTGGGAAGGAGGTAGCATCTGTGGGCTTCGCTTTGGACCAAGCCCAAGCCGAGCTCCAGCGTGTCAAGCTTGAATGAAAACGCTTGCGGGAGAAGTTCAGGTTAGTGGAGATTGCTACTAGGGCAATGTTATCTAAGACTCCCTCAGATTCTCTCACCATAGCACACCTTACACTTAGGTCTTATGCCAGTGTTATAAGGGGCTATGTGATGAGACCCTAGTTTCCTTATGTAATCCTTTCGGGTGAATAAATTGAGATTTCTTCCTTTAGTGATGTTTGTGAAATTTCAAATGTCTAGATAATTTTAGAATGTATTTTATTGATGAATTTTGAAAAACGGATATTTTAAAATATTTATGTAAACCCTAAATAACTAATGATGTGTAATGATTTGCAAAAAATGGTCTTCTACAAAAGTGTTCAGTAAGGAATTTGGAGTCTAATAAGATCAACTTAATTTTTGATGAATAGTAAATTATGAAAAGTGATTTTACGCTTAGGATTAGTAATGTGACCAAATGGATTAGTAATTTCACTTAAAGAAAGTTTTAAAATAATCTAGGCACCTTGATTAAGTAATGTGATTCAATAAAATGGGTAAATAACAGTTTCATAAATTATTATTCAAGTATTAGTTTTTTCGGATGAGTAGTGTTTTTTAATTAAAATTTTAATTAAAAATAATTAGAAAATTATTTTTATAAAAATGACTTTATTTTTGAACTCAGAGCGTCGATATTATGTTATGGTAATTTTTGGGGATTTTTCTGAAAAAATGAATTTTCGATGAATAGTGTATTTATTTAAAAATAAAATTAAAAATATTTAGAAAATTATTTTTATAAAATGGAGTTCATTTTTGAAATCATAGCATTGATATTTGGTTAAGGTGAAATTTTGGGATTATTCTGAGTAAGTTGAATTTTCGGTGAATAGTGAAAGTATAGTTTTTAAGTTACGGGTGTTTAATGAAATCATTAAATGATGTATTAAGTATATATTCAATATGGTCGAATTATGAATAGTAAGATAAGGTGTGAGGTGTCCCAAGTGGCCAATACCATGGGCAAATACCATGGGCAAGCCCATGGTTTTTCCAAAACCACTAGTGAGGTGTCCCTTGGCCATTAATGCCTTGTCCCCTCACTTTTCCTATAAATACCCACACTTTCCTCCTTTAGTTTTCATTCCCAACTCTCCCCCAACGAAGTTCGGGTCTTCTTACCTTCCAAGGAGTCCTCCCAAGGTTCCCCCAAGCCCTCAAGGTCCAATCCTTTGAGTTTCAAGAGTCACGTTTTAAGGTAAGGGATCCGACCCCTCTCCTCTTTTCATGTAATTTCTTTTATGTCATTCCTTTTATGATCCATGTTCTTATGTGAGAGGATGTTCTTTTATATTATTATTACTGCCCATTTCATGTTTATATGATGAGAGATCCCCTCTTACTCTCATCATTTCATTTTATGAAAGTTTAAGTGACGCCGTTAGGCTGCCGAATGTTTATGTGATTCTTTCTCCCTTCTCATTTTTCAAGTTCGATTTTCATGTCAAGTCTTTCAAGTTCCTTTTTATTATGTTGGGGTATGATCTCTATATATATCATACTGATCTCTTATTATCATATGATGAGGGACCCTATTTGATCTTGTCAATTCTTTTTATTGATGTTTAAGTGACGCCGTTAGGCTGCCGAATTTTCATAAGAGAAATCTAAATTTTGTCTTCCTTCCATGTTTTTCATTTCAAATGGTATGTCCTTAAAATTTCATTACCATGTCCATATATCCTTCTTATTCTGCCCCATTACTGTTTTATGGATCATTTATGAGTGGGTGACCCATGTCCCCTCTCTTTTCAATGTTTTCTAAAACCCCGAAACATAGCCGTTATGCTGCAGAATTTTCGTCTCCAAATGCCTCTCCCTCTTTTCTCAAAATTATTTTATGTTATAAAGTGAATACTCAAAGCTCTTATTTCTAAAAGGGTATTCACATATATATCAAAATTTTCCATTTTAAATTCTGGGATTTACATACATGAGACCCGCTTTCCCTTTCCGTGGGTTTAAAGTAACGTAAAGATCATGTCTTTAAAGCAGTTTTTAAAACGTTATGATTATGAAATGAAACCCATTTATTTTATGCTATATGGGTTATTTATGAAATGTTTGATGATGATATATGTGGCTCACATGAAAATAAAGACAAATTTAAGGGTGCGCCCTGATAGCGCTCCAATGCATTGGGTAAAGACTTAATCTCTAGAGATGACCATTTTAACGACGCCTTGGTGAATAACCTTGGTAATTTTTTTAACGACACCTTGGGGATGGACCTTGGTGAAACGAAACGATTGTCAATATTAAATGTTGCAGCCACATCTTCAAGTTATGAAAAATGTTGTTTTTATTGTGAAATGCCTCATGATTTATTTCTCATGCCTTAAAGTTCTTTTCATGTCCTTATTGAAGTATATCAAGTTCCCATGTAAAATGTTCCTCTTGTTTCCCTTAATGGGCTTTCTGCTCACCCCTTCTTTTGATGTATGTCCCCAGGTTATGAGATGCATAATGAAAATAGGATGAACTAAAGGAGAAGCCTTTCATGTGTTTAAGAAGAATGTTTTATGTTTTTTTATGTATTTTGTTCCTGGTTTGCAAGACACTAGACCTTAAAGATCCTCAGTTATGTGTAATGTAATGAAAGTTTATGTTATAAGATGGCGGGATGCTATATCCTCCTTATTGGAGTGGTGTTTTTCTGTGGGGAAAGGGAAACCATCCTGGTGTAAGCCCCTATCTTTTCTTACTATGGGAAACATCCCTGCTACTCCTTTATTCTTCAGTCCCATGGACCTGGGGGGAATGCACACCGAACCCCTCCTTTCTTCGGATACCACATCTCTCTCCTGCTGGGATTCTTCACCACTGGGCTTCCATCCTGAATCAAGTATCGACTTCTCAGGCTGTTAACCACGCGTAATCCCCACTGCACTTCCCATGGAATCACCTTTTAGGAAGTGATTGTCAGGTCTATGCTACCTATTGTTTCTCATACCAAGCATCACTCATGTGGGCTTAGAGTAAACATCGTTCATGACATCCTCTTTGGGAAGCCTAGAGTGTAAGCCCCCCACACCATACCTATCCTGAACTATGATAACATTGATCCTTTCCAAGAAAGGGTATGTTAGAAGCCTCCACAAGGTTCAATCCCACCACCCGAACATTCCGACCTCCTTCACGTCGGTTCACCAAAACTGTGGGCCACCCCAGAGAATATGTCCCAAATGTCACCACATGATCTACGCGGACTTTGATCCTTGCCTAGGCAGGGTGCATAGGAGGCCTCCATGAGGTTCCATCCCACCTCCTGGTCGTTCCAACCCCCTTCACATCAGTTCACCAACACTGTGGGCCGCCTCAGAGCGTATGCCCTAAATGTCACCATCTTGAACTATGAGGACTTTGATCCTTGCTAAGGCAGGGTACTTAGGAAGACTCCAAGTGTTTCAAGCCCACTACCCGGTCATTACGACCTCCTTCTTGTCGGTTAACAAACACTGTGGCCCACCTCAGAGAGTAAGACCAAAATTTCACCATCATGAACTATGAGGAATTTGATCTTTTCCAAGGTAGGGTATGTACGAATCCACCACATGGTTCAGTCCCACCACCTAGTCATTCCAACCTCCTTCATGTCGGTTCACCAACACCATGGGTCACCTTAGATCGTAAGCCCCAAATGTCACCACCTGAACTACGAGGACTTTGATACTTTCCAAGGAAGGGTACATAAGAAGCCTCCATGAGGTTCAAGCCCACCACATGTTCATTCTGACCTCCTTCTCATCAGTTCACCAACACCTCAGGCAGCCTGGAGTGTACGCCCCAAACACTACCTAAACTACGTGGTCTTTGGTCCTTGATATGACAGGGTATGTACGAGGCCTCCACAAAGTTCAATCCCACCACCCATGGGACCCCTGGTCCTCCTTCATGTCGGTTCACTGACCCACATAAACTACATGGTCTTTGATCCTTACTAAGGCATGGTACGTAGGAAGCCTACACAAGGTCTAAGCCCACCTCCCATTGGTCGCTATGACCCCTTCACGTTGGTTCGCCCCCGTCCCACATGACGTTAAACTATGAACCTCATTCTACGGTAAGATATTGTCACTCTATTCAGTGGTAAGATGTTGCCAATCTCTTTCAGCAGTAAGACATTGTCACTCCATTCAGCAGTATGCCATTAGAACCCCAATCGACAGTAAGCCTTCATCAAATGAACTACATAGACCTTGATTCCCTACCAGGGGACTCATAGGAAGCCTATTTGAGGATTATGTCCACAACTATCGTCATCCTCATCGCGGTTCCATCCCATTCACCATTCACTTCATTCAATCGCTCCATCATCCATCTCGATTTTTACCCAGGCTGCCACATCCATGTGTGATCTTCCGCCTCATACCTCATTCACCTCAACAGTAACCGGGAGGTTAACCATGCGTTCTCCCAAACATCAGTGCTCCCCCCCTGGGGTTTCACCCATCTGATACACTCTAGTTAGTTTTCTGATCAGTCCGATCTGTCTCTGCTGGATGCTAAACTTGCGACATACCTTGTTTTAAAAAGTGAAGCTGAGGAAACCTTCAAAATATTCCCATGGCATATGATTCCCCGCAATAGATATTGGATTCCTTAGGCTTCCACTCCCTCAAAAGCCCTATAATATGGGACATATGACAGATGCACCAGTGTCCCAGAGCCCAAACATGCCAATGATTCCCAACATGACTAATCCCCTAAACGAAGGTTTCTTCACTGACTAGACCACTTGGAATTTCCTAACAGAAGCAGTGTAATTAACTGATGTCTATGAAGATATGGCACTAGGAAGAGTTTCACGAACATCGTTTTGTATCTATAAGGGGGACCCGAACTAGGTGACGAGTTCCGAGGAGGAATCCATGGAAGAAGAAACTGAAATCCCATAATCCCGTTTCAATCATGAAGAAAACGTTCCTCAACAAAGATCGGATACCACCCGACTTTGGAAAGTGGGAATGTAGGGCAAAAAAAGCTCACCTTTCGTCCTCCACAGATGGAAGTGCTCGTTCCTTGATGAAAGCGTCAGAAACAAAAATGGTGAACCTGACGTGAAATTATTCTCCTAAAAATTGAGAATAGTAGTGTTGAAGGCATCCATGGATTGAGGTGTCATCGTAACCAGCTACCCAGTGACGGGTTCAACTAAGCCAACAGCAGACCTGGTGTGAAACTCACCAGAAGTTGGGGCATTAGAACGTTGGACAACCTATTCTACGATGGTGTCAGCGTGGATCCCTCTTACCATCCATGGATGATGGGATGGTGCTGGGGAATTGGTCGTCGATTCAATTTACTTTCATCACTGATGAGTTCATCTACCTACTCTCCATAATCAAGTTGCTTCTCCAGGGACACAATCACTGCCTGCCCATTGATGCAAGGGCAGGAGCAGTGCCCACACGACCATTCCACATGGATTCACCTCTTCCACAACGACCTCTACATATTCGACCATAGGGAACCCATAACCCCTCTCCCCATCCAAGGACATTCAACAAAAGGTAATCAACAACCGTGAGCACTGCTACGAGGAGGAGGGCATAATCCTTCATTGGGATATGGCCTGCCTGGATCTAGAGGTGTCTGCACCTCATCGCCAATGCCAACCCCGAGGGCCGCACAAGGAGACTTTACTCCTCACCCCAATATACAATTGTTTTGGGAGCGTTTCCCCAGAGTGATATGATGACTCTATTCCTTACACTGATGTGGTAGGTGACATCCGACCTAGCTTGGTCAGAGTCCCATTTTAGGGGCTCCCAGTGAGGGCTCCCACCCGACCACATCAGGGCCACGAACCGGTCTTTCTAGATGAGGAGAAGGTAATCTATGTACCTACACCACCGGCCCCGGTTCGTCTGAACCAATGCCAGCATCAGGAACAAGCTGAGGAGGATGCCCACCAAGTATTGTCAGCATCGATAGGTACTGTGGAAAAAGACACCATCGACGCATATTACCCGTTCCCTAAATACACCGATTAGGGGAACTTATAAATTTGACAAGGATTGAGGCCCCAACCACCCCACAGGTGGTCTGGGTCAACTCTATTGGTCATTTCCTTAAGAAGTGGCCACCGCGAACCAACCCGCAACAATGACACCTAGTACGAAGTTCCTCCCTATAGCACTACCATGGAAAGTGCAAGCCTTCCCCTCTTCAAGTATTTACATGGAGGTCCACCCCGGGCCACCCCTAATCCGAATGAGGGTCTTCCCCATGGAAGTGAGACATGCCACAGAATCCATTCCCATGCCTATTACACTTGTTATGGTGTCATTCCTCCTTCCCCGATTGCCAGTGTAGGGACATTGCCACTCTGATCTCTCTTCAACGTGGGGATCATCCCCATATCCTCTCACCAGCTGGTGAAGTTAATAGTCACCTCGGAAACCAGAGGAGTGAAGGATATCCTCGTGCCACCTGTACCCAGCACGGGTGTCCTGCCCATGTTCAGCTAGACTAGTACATGGACCCCCCTCGTACTGAGGTAACCAGGGAAAATAGGGGGGAGGCCCTCTCCATGCTTCTGCTAGTTCCATCGGAGGCCTTTCTCGCTCCAGAGCTACCCATTGAGTTCCTCCCCATGTCCCCTTTGACATTTTTCCGTGTTCTCCTCACACCCTAGCTTTCTCAGGTGGAAAATTTCTCCGCCCCAGCACCAGTGCGGCCGAAGGACCATGTGTCTGAAATCTGCCCAGTCCCAAGGAGACATCCAGGTGTAGGAAGGTGGGCCATCACCACCTAAAGACGAATCATAGGATGGTCCATATGGAGATCAAACTGGTCCAATTCTCAGACTCTAAAGTAGAGTATGACTCTGCATAGGAAATTTCCTCTCGCTCATTCGAGTCAAGAGCTGGGGTAGGGATGAGAGGCATCAGCCTCATTCTCTTGGAATGCGTGGTCCACTGGATTCATACCCTCCCAACACAAGTATATCCACGAGGATGAAAATCTGGAGACCCATTAGGTTACAGTGGCACAATCACCACCATCGTCACTGGATGCACTCTCTACCTCCACAAGAGATTATATAGAGCTATTCTGGGGACCCATGGCGGGCGAGCAGCAGTGACGATGAATGTGAGTGGAGGCAGGTTTCTAACTGAGGTTCCCAGAGGTATGATGACTGGATGACCCGCAAAACGGTGTCCCATGACCATGTCATCATTCGGGCAGGCCTGAATTAGTCAAAGCCTTCAGAAGCCATAACTGTCACTTCTGCATCATCATCTCAATCGACCTCTTCCGAGAAGAGCAAGCATCGGCAGTGCAAGAGAAAGCAACATGCACTGCAAATGCCATTATCATCGCACACTCTTGGTGAATTCATGCCTATGGAGATAGGTATTCCTCCTAGAATCCTCCCAGTAGTGGATGAATGTTCAATTGAAAGTCAAGGGTATGCTTTGGTTAATACTGTGGAGTTGGTAAACCCCTATTTGACTCCTGACAAGGTGGAGCGCCCGACGAACCTCCCCAATGTCCCCAACCGGCGCCAACGTCAGCGGAGCTGCGACCACATGGGTCATCGGGGGACATCAATTGGCTCTTCCAGCCAGGCCGTTCAATCCACTGAGACCACACAACATGCCCAGTGTATAACTCAGCACATACAATCTCTTCATCTGGTGTCGTCAAGCCCGCCTCCACCACCGTTTGTGCTACTCGATTAGGCAGATCACCTCGATCATGCTGCGACCAACCTCACCCTACTATAGGTTGATCTTAGTAATCCAATCCTCATTTGATAGCTACTCTATATGCTTCGACATGTGAACAGTTGGACATGCCCAACAGCAGCCAGTCACCGGTCCAGTTGGCGGGGCCACCATGCCTCTTATCGCATAGTGGTCTCTTATAAGAAGAAGTTCACACTTGGTGTGGAAATGTGATGTACTCAATCACCTTTCCGGCATCCCAGTGTGTCTTTCCATACTTGAGGCCCTTCACCTATCATTAGATATGCGTGAGGCCCTCGCTAAAGCTTTAGGAATCCCCCTCCAGTTAACGATGGAGGTAGTGACTGCAGAAGATTTTTATGCTGAACCAGTCAAGAACGTTGAATTCTAGGCCATCATTTCATTATATGGAGTGGATGAATGATCACCTATATAGGGGATCATCTGCCCACTATACATAACCGTCCAATTTTACGGCGTGGAGGTTCACCTCTGTCTCGTTGACACCAGCTCTGGTATCAACCTTATCCTGATGCGGATGCTGTAGAAGCTGGGGTAATCTGAAGATGACCTAACACCCTCCAACTTATGGATCTAGGGATACGACACGACCAAGCATACCCCAATCGGCAAGATCTATCTAAATACTCATTTTTGTGGACTAGTTTCCAGTACCGAGTTTATGGTTGTCTCCCAAGACACCGTGTACAATGAATTGATGGGTAGAACATGGGTCCACCTGCATGCGGTGGTCCCCTCGTTGTATCACATGTGCCTCAAGTACTCCCTTCATGGTTGAGTAGGAATAATCTAAGGTGATGCATCTACTTTTTCCTCTTGTGAATCCCGCTTCCTGAATGCCGAATATTTGAAGAGAATGGAAAAACATATACAAGCTAGTGAGGTTGAGCCCGCCATGGTCGCAACTGACCCCTGGGCAGGTCTGGATGATGCCTACGTCTTCCCGGTCCATAGATTGGAGGCCAAAAACCCTGATATGGGTCAATGTTTTGTTGTCTCTTGTACAAGAGGGAAGCATGTTCCCAAGTCAAAGTGACGATAGAAAATCACCTCGTACACCTACACAAACCAGGTCCTGGTGACCCCAAAGCCTCCTATCCTCATACGGTATCAGGATGTCTGCCCCATGATAACGGCATTACGACATACATGTCTGGTTCACAAGGATGGATTTAACCAGATCAATCTGACACGACAGTGTTGATTTTATATCATCAAGCGTGGTCCCTTGGGCCGGAGACTAGATGGGATCAGATCAACTACTTTTGTTGCATTGGTTTCAACAGCACATGAATCTCCCGATATGCAGTCCACCACTGCCCAAGCTAGTACCACCCTCCTGTCGGGATCTATTGACCAAGAGGAAGCACCTCCCGCTGGAGATACATCCTACATAAGCGAAAAAGAGGACCTAGAGGATGCTACCCCCGCCATTGAAGAGGGAATATCTACTATGGGAGATGAACTGGTATAGGTGAACCTTGGTAGCAAGGCAGATCTGAGACCAACATTGATCCGTGATGCCATGTCCCTCATTGAGCAGCTATGGTACATAGATTTCCTGAAGCAGCATCATGCTGTATTCTCATGGAGTTACAACCAGATGCCAAGACTAGATACTTAGGTAGTCATCCACCACCTCGGTCTCCCTGCAAATCATCACGGGTTCAAGCAGCCCCCCAAAAAGATGCAACCTTATCATGGTGCTATGGTTGAGTCTGAGGTTGACAAGCTCAATAGAGCCAAATTATTCAAGGAGGTCTAGTACCCCAAGTGGCTAGCCAAAATTGTGCCATTTAGGAAGAAGAACAAATAGATCAGCATCTGCGTCGACTTACAAGATCTCAACCGTCACAGTTCGAAGGATGATTTTCCCCTTCTAGTGATGAAATTGTGGATCGACGCTATGGCTGGGTTCCAAACCCTCTCCTTCATGTATGGTTACTCCAGATACAACTAGATCCAAATGGACCCTGAGGAAAAGGAGTCCACAACATTCAGGGTTCCCCAAGGTACTTTCTATTACCAGATTATGCCCTTCGGCCAGAAGAATGCAGGTTCCACCTATCAGCAAGCCATGCAGCAGATATTTAAGCCAATCCTCAAGCCATTAGTGGAATGATATGTGGATGATCTGGTGGTCAAATCTTTTCAGTGCCAAGACCATCTCAAGGACCTTTATAAAGTGTTCAGCTTCTTTCGTTCCCAACATTTAGAGATGTACCCATTGTGGTGTGACTTCAGGGTCACCTTCGGGATGTTTTTTGGCTTTTTTGTCAGGTACCGGCGCATCAAGATCGACTCGGAGAAAATCAAGGCCATCTGCCAGATGCCTCCCCTAAGAAATATTTGGGATCATCGAGGTCTCCAAGGCCATTTAGCCTACAAACACTGATTCATTGCGAATCTGGTAGATGAGTGTAAGACCTTTTCTCGGATCATGAAGAAAGGCTCCACCTACGAGTGAGACGAAGTGTTCTAGACCACATTTAGGGAAATAAATAAGTATCTGCTCCAGCCTCTGGTCCTGATGCCACCCGTCTCTGTAAAACCATTGATCATGTATGTGACTGCCCTGGAATTATCTCTCGGTTCCCTACTCACCCAGAAGAACAATGATGGGATTGAAAACTACATCTACTACCTTTGCCACATGCTTCTCGATTCGGAGACCAGATACCCCCATTGAAAAGAGCTTCCTTGCACTTCTATTCGCAGTATAGACATTGTGACACTAGTTGCAAAACCATGAGGTACAAATGGTGTCTCAATTGGACCCACTGAAGTACATTCTGAACAAACCCATGTTGACCGGCTAATTAGTGTGGTGGGAGGTAATCCTCTAGCAGTTTGACATTAGGTTCATGCCTTAGAATGCTGTCAAGGTAAAAGCATTGGACGATTTTCTAGCTACCCATCCAACCCCCACAGACCAGTGCCTAGACTTGGTATTTCCCAATGAGGAAATCCTCTTTGTAGATCATGCCATCCCATGTTGGTAGAAGAACATTGATGGAGCCTTCTGGAGCCCCATCAATAGGAGACTCAATGATCCCAGAATCAACAGATTAGGCCTGGGAATTTTCATTGTTACCCCGACATAAGCCATCCTTCCGTACTCATTCCAGCTGTCAGAAGGCTACACCAACAACAAGGTAGAGTATCAGGCTCTTATCATTGGCCTTGAGCTGGCCCTCGGGATTGATGTGCCCCATTTTCATGTGAAGGGGGATTATGATCTAGTCATCAAGAAAATTAATGGTGACTACATTGTCAGAAAGCCAGAGCTCTTACCATTTTTGGAGTGCACCCACTAACTAATGGCCCAGTTTCCATCTCGGCAGGATGTTACTCATGTCCCTCGATCTCAAGACGATTGACCTGATTCCCTTGTTGTCCTGGCTATATCACTTGCCTAACCCGAGAAGGATGATCTGATTATACACGTGGAACATCATAGAGTCATTGCTCTCATCACCCCAGATGATGATGACAGCTTGCAGGTAAGCCATCTTACCACAATAGCATCCACTTCAGGACCCCCAGGTTCCTCAGATGTAGCAGTTGAAGAGAATCCCAATTTGAGAACCTCCTTTGTTGAGTATCTCCAAAATGGTTTCCTCCCAGCTAATCGAGCCGAGCACGAGAAAATCCGATGTCGCGCGCTGCAGTTTACCTTCCAGAGTGGTCCCAGTCTTGAGTATATCCTCTACAATCTTGGATTCGATGGTGTTCTCCTCCACAGCATCAAAGGAGTTGAGATTTCTCACCTCATGCAGGAGGTTCAGGCCGATTCCTGTGGGGCTCACCAAACTGGGATGAATCTATCCCATCAGATCTGAAGAGTGGGGTACTTCTGGCCCTCCATGATCCATTACTACATCAAGTTCACCAATAAATATCACATGTGAAAAATTCATTATAACTTATTGCATCGGACACCAGAACCTCTCCACTCCACCATGTAATATTGTTCCTTCGTGGTAGGGGGACTCGATGTCATGGGGCCATATCCACCGGCGATAGCTCGCCAGTGCTGGTTCATCCTGACCACCACTGATTTCATTACCAAGTGGGCAGAATCAGTTCCAATCAAGGAAGTCAGGGCCTATTCTATCATTGAAATTGTGAGCTCCAATATCATCTACCATTTTGGGGTTCCTCACGCCGTCCTCACCGATAATGGCACCATCTAAGCTGAATAAATTGTACGCCGAGTACAACATCCGTTCTAACCATACCTCCAGCTATCACGCATAGGCAAATGGACATGTCAAGGAATTCAAAAAACTCTCTCTAACATATTGAAGAAAATGGTTGGTTAGAACATGAAGAGTTGGATGGACAAGTTCCACAAAGCCCTCTGGGCTTATCAGATGTTGAATCATAATTTCACCCAAGTGACCCCACATTCCCTGGTGTACAGAGCTGAGGCCATACTACCCATCATGATCTAGCTACCTTTATTATGAACAGTGTTCTATGACTAGAAGGCACTAGATAAGGTAGCCAAAATTCATCTAGTTGAATTGGAAGCACTTTAAAAGAATAGGCTTCATGCCCTGCACAATCTGGAAATGCATTAGAATAATATAGCTGGAGCATTAAACAAGACGGTTCGCCTCCACTCTTTCCTGCATGGAAACTTGGTATTGGCCTTTTGGACACCAATGATCCATGTCAAGAAACCACCCATGTGGGAGTAGAAATGGGAAGGAAATTACATAATCCACAGGGTTTACCCCAATGGAGCATACTCATTGGTGTCCCTGTATGGTGAGCGTATAACTCCTCCAACCAATGACAAGATTCTCAAGCGATAATTTTCTTGAGCTAGATGGTCTAACATGACCCTAAACTCTTTGGTCCAGCATGACCTTAAATAGTTCGGTCCCACATGACCCTAAAATACTTCATCCCGCAAGACGTTAAACTATGTGTTGTCCTGCAAAGACATTAAACTACACCCTTAGAACTACTTATGGCATGATTCCATTCCTTATGGGATATGTAGGAATGGTCAAGCATTTCGCTCTGAGCCTAGAACCCTAACTATTCTCTTTGACTATCCCCTTGGGTATAGTTCACTCGGAGGATACTTGCATGATATGGTGTAGGTTTCCTTAGCCCCACTAATGCCAGGATTAAAATGGTCACACCATGTGCCCGCTCCCTATTCATCTATCCTCCCATGTATTCACCGCGTGACGTTAAACTGCATGGACTTCAAGAACTATATACGGCATGATTCCCATCCTTATGGGATACATAGGAACACTGTGACATTTCATCTGTCAGCCCAGACCAAATTCTAGAACCTCCCCTTGGTTCAAGACATATGGTGTGGTGCAGGTTTTTACCTCAACACACAACGATCTCATCTCAATTCCATCGAACATCCCACTCCCCAAAGGTGTCCGCCTATTTCACTGCCCTGCTTGATTTTAAAATATATGGGTACAACTATACTTCACCCACTCCTTTGTTTGGGACTCCATCATACTTACCATCCAGTAGGCCCCCCAAATGGAAGGGATGCTAGGACCAAGGGCTCTCCAATAATTTCGGCCCAACACCCTCAACGATGTTGAGCAACAAATTGATAGAGGTCCCGCATTGTGAATATGGTCAGCAGTCGATGCTCATTTTTTGTTCGCAATCCAGGTCACTATAAGGACGTTGTGTTTTGAATGTGGTCAACATCTATCCTTTTTCATTAGATCAACCCCATGATGTCCCAAACATCAAGTGCAGTGGTTCATTCTACCCCATTGTATATCCATGCGATGAACACCCCTCGAGAGATGTCAGCTATTAGACCCCCATATGAATGGGATATCCGAGTCTAGCTACTTGTTTCCCACACCAAGCACTGCTCACATGGTCATGAGAGCTGTGATAAGGTAGTAACCACACATGTGGTCTTATGGATACAGTTCACTAGGATGCCCAACCTCATGCCCCTTGGCCTTTTTAGCCTTTTCCCAAGTTCCTATTTAGGTTTGTACAGTGTGGAATGGGATTATGTCCTCATTCATGCTGGGTTACTCGTTGTGGCATACACCTCACTCGTTTGGGGTATCATAACCCTCTCTTCATCCTCACTACCAGAAGTTAAACTGTGATTTGACCGAGCATTCCCATTTGAGGCCCAACCTTAGGCCCCTCAGCCTTTTTGGGCCCCCAGACCATGTTCCTATTTAGGTTTGTACGGTGTAGTATGGGATTATGTCCTCATTCACGTCGTGTTACTCGTCGTGTCGTACACCCCCCTCATTAGGGAATCATACCCCTATGTGCGATTCCATAACTACGTATGTCTTAACTCTCATCCTCATGGGATACATAGGACCCTACCCGAGCATCTCGTCTTCAGTTTCAACCCCATCTTGCCCCCTTGGCCTGCATTCCCCCAGGGAGAAGAATATATGGTGTGGTATGGGACTGTGTTCTCACTCACACCGAGAGTTGTAAAAACCATGCCATTTACCTCCTCCTCCTGAGATTTTTCCATCCCATTATGCTATCCTCGTCTTTTCAAACTGGCCGCTCTCAAGATGATCCCTTCGGCCCACTTCAGTGACTCATCAATGTGCTTAAGGGTACTCTGGTTTAGTACCTGGAATGTTGGACTGTAGTCGGACATGCTTTCAGCCATTTTTCATGCTTCATGTTCTCCCTAATTAGGGATTCCATCACTTTTCACATCCGAAGGGTCCCCCGAATTACAGAAATGCAGGGCCCAAGGGCCCTCCTACCATTACAAGCCAACATGATCAAGGGTTTCGAGCAAAAAATTGACACAAGAGCCACATTGTGAATTTGGTCAGTGGTTGATGCTCATTTTTTTTACCCCATTTCAGGATAATACGGTATGCATGATGTGTTTTGAACATTGTCAACAGTCATCCTCCATCATCACGCCAACCCCATTAAGCCCAAAATGTCAGTTCCATGATTCACATCCTTCTCCACCTCATCAAGTCCAAGTAGAACTTTGAAATTCTTGGTATTATTTCTTAGTGAAAATCTACATGTAAAGAGAAATAATCTGTGATAATGTAGTGATTCTGGGCTCCACCAATTTCCCTTTTTCATGTATTTCATGTATTGAAAATTACTTATCCACCGTTTTTTCCTACACCGAGTTCGAGTCACGTAGGCTTAGTAATTGGGTTATGGTTCGCCTTTACTAGGGATAGTCCCTTCTCTATGGTCTGTGTTCTAAGACCTTAAAATAATAAATTTTTGTATTTCCCCTTTGTAGAACTACGTATGTCTTGATTCCCATCCTCATGGGATACGTAGGACCACCCGAATGTCTAGACTTCGGGTCCAACCCCATCTCTCAGAAATTACCCTTTCACCTTGGCCCCTTGGCCTACACATTCTCAGGGAGGGGAGTATATGGTGTGGTATGGGACTATGTCGTCATTCACGTTGGGTTTGTAACAACCACGCCACGTACCTCTCCATCCTGGGAGTTATCTATCCCTGTATTCTATATTCATCCCTTAAAGTTGTTTTCTCTCAAGTTGAGCACCCTCCTCGACCCTGGTCGGTGATGCTCCAATCTGTTTAAGAGTACACTAGTTCATCATTTGGAGTGTCAGATTTTACGTGGAAATGCTGTCACCCATTTCTTAGGCTTCGTGATCCCCTTCATTTGGGATTCCATAATCTTCCACACCCTAAGGGACCCCCAAATGGCATGGATTCAAGGACTAAGGGCTCTCCTTCCATCCCAAGAAAACATCCTCAAATTTTTTAGACAAAAAATCGATACAAGTCCCATGTTGCGAATATGGTCAGCAGCTGACGCTCATTTTTTTTCTTCATTATAGGCTAACATGATATGGATGCTATGTTTCGAACATGATCAACAATCATCCTCCATCTTCATGCCATCCCCTTTAAGCATTGAATGTTGGTTACATGATTCACATAATTTTCCACCCCATCATGTCCAATTGGAATTTTGACACTCCTAACACTATCCCACAGTGTGCATTTTCATGGTAGGGGACAAAGCCATGGTAAAGGTGCCATTCAATGCTCCCCACTGACTTTCCTTCTCCATGGTTTGATCTCTAAGACCATAAACTAATCTATCCTTTATAACTATGTGTGGCTTGATTCCCATCCGCATGGGATACAAAGGAACACCCAGATGCCTTGTTTTCGAGTCCAGTTCAATTGGGAGGTAGTATTTCCTGCCCTTTACCCTCTTACCACTATTTTGGCCCCTTGGCCCGAGGTTTCATTCATGGAATCACACACGGTGTGGTATGGGGTTATGTCCTCCTTCACGTCAGGTTTGTTTTATTGCACCATGAACATTCTCGCTTTAGCCACGTCTCTACTACATCTGTACCACATGATGTTAAAATTCATTCCTGGTCCCATCACATGACCCTAAACTGTGACATTATCATCCCAGCCACACAAAAAAATGGCCCTGCATCATGATGTCCTCACTCAAGGGGAAACCATGATTGGTATCATTCACATGCCATACCATTTGACAACAATTTCATTTGGCTTGATTCTTGTAGCGAGGCCAGGACTTGCTATCCTAGGACTCTCACTTCACAAAAAAATAATTCACCATAAAGGAAAAATAAGACACATCAAATACAACTTCTTTTGGTGCGAGGTCCACACTGGCACACCCCTTTTATCCATGGAACCTGTAACATACTGTTCCACCCCTTATAACTACATAAGGCTACATTCCCATTATAATGAGATATGTTGAAGTTCATGAGAAATTCCCCATGGGACCAGCCTAACATTCGTTTTCAGTCCCTTGACCTAATCCCTTCCCCAAGGATCACAGGGTGAACTAGACTCCGGGTCCTCATTCACATCGAGTTTTATAATTACCCTTCTAGGTGTCTCTAACGTTTCTTTCCATCCATGGTCCAAGATCTATGACCATAAACTAAGACCACTCTGCGTTCTTTCTGCAAGACGTTAAACTACATGACATCTCCCAGAACTACGTATGGCTTGATTCGCATCCTCATGGGATACGTAGAGACACCCAGACATTTTTCCTTGGGTCCAACCCCCGGAATCATAAATATTATTCCTCCTCACTTACAGCTCCCTAACCGGAGAGGTCCTATCTAAAAGAAGGAATGATCCATGATCAAACTGATGCGCCCATCTAATGTACTTCCACCATGGTGGCATAATTTCGATAGTGTTAGATTCTGTATAAACAAACCATCACTCCACATTCCAGACTTTGTGTAACCCTTATTCGGACCATGATCCTCTTTCATGTCTATGGGAACCCCCTAACAGTATGGATGATCGGCATATGGCCCACCTATTGTCTACGGCCAACATTCCAGAAAACTATTGGATGACATTTTGAGTCAAGCCCTGTGTTTCCAACTAGGTCTGTGGTCAGCCCTCATTTGCTATCCCCATTCCAGTCTAACACAATAAGGATAATGTGTTTTGAATATGATCAATAGTTATTCTTTAATGTCACCCCAACCCCACAGTGATCCGAGTCTTGGGTACCCTGAATCACACCTTACATTCCCATTTGTTTGGATTGATTCCAACACCCTTGGAATTACCCTGTTTGTGCATAATAGCACACTAGGAAAACTGTAATTCGGTGGTTCTGAGAGGTTCACTCTCCAGTCAAGTCTCCCCTGTTTCCTCTCAGATATTCGGGCCGGTTGTTCAAACCTCGGATTTCCGAAGCACGGTTTGCAAAGATTGGTGATAGATAGCATTCGTGAATCCTGGTCACAGAGTCCTACCTATTCCTTCATCTGTAAGATCGCAAAGCACTGTGGTGGATCAAAAACGTGATGTGTGCCGCTATGCGAAGACCAGATTCGCGGAGAGCAATCGCGAATAATGTATAGATTCACGAATCGAGAGTGCGAAAATTCAATTTTGTAGAGACGGGAAAGGAAAAAGAGAGAGGTTATCTCCCCTTTATATAGGTGATGCCCTTCATAGCTTCGCAACACATCCATTTCGCATCAAGCTTCGTGGTACGCTCGGACTGTGTGTCGCCTATCCACCTCGCGATCCATCTTCGCGACACAACATCGCGAATGACCGAGGATTTTGGTGATTGACCCTCAGACATTGACCTTTGATTCTCTGCGGATCCAAGTCTGATGGAGGGGGGAATTTCTTGGTGCCTAAATGGGAGAAGAATATGATGAAACAGAAAGCCTCAAGGGGTATCCTCACGACGACCATTATAGGTGCCCTAGTCGCACCGCACCTTCTACGAAGCAAGGAGGCGGTAACGTTCCACGAGCACCAATGACGTTAATGAGCTGCCATTGAGAAAGGAGGAGTTAAATCTCCACAAACTCCCTGGACGTTTGCGAGGACACCATGGAGCAAGGAGGTGGTAACAATCCACAACCAAATTTGATGTTCACGAGCCACTGCGGAGCAAGGAGGCTGTAATGCTCTACAACCGCATATGATGTTCACAATCCCACCGTGGAGAAAGCTCCGTCTTCCCACCAAGCGATCTCTGATTTGCAGCGCTAATCCCATATAAATACCAGTCTCCCCCAAGCCATGGAGGTGGATCATCTGAAATTTCAACTTCCTACCTCCTGAATCACGGAGCGCCTTCTGCTCTATGAACCATGAGCTATGCGAGGTACTTCTACTCTGCAAAGTGCCTCCCCTTTGCCTTGATTTAACACCCTATTTTGAGAGTGATGCCTTTTGTGGAGCCTATGTGCCTCTGTGAATGAAGGGGATCCCCAAGGGTACCCAGGTCATCACGGATCATTTATGATTCGCGAAACACCCATCCTGTACTCATGGTCCACATGCTAAGGCGGGGTCATTGTACTTTGTGTAGCACATTGCTTCATGATACTTTTCTTCACAAGGCACCTTTTCTCCACAAGGCAATGCTCCACGAATACCTCTCCACTTCGTGAAGCCCCTCTTATACGCACCACTTCCCTATGTTTAGGCAGAGGTTCCCCACTTCATGTTACACAACACCTCGCAGGTACCCTCCGCCATGGGGAGGATCAGAGTTTCACAAAGCCCCTCCCTATATACCCCTCTTCTTTGTAATTATTTTTTCTTATTAGACCCTCCAAATTTTCATGATGTGATTTCAATGTCCCTTGGATGATACTGCCCATTGCGTTGCATTGCATCATGCTTCTTCGCATAGGTATTCTAACGACTATTGCTTATTCGCATAGCAATGCTAACGTGTACCCCCAATGGTTTCCTCTATAACACCCCCTATACACGGCATTTCATGTCCCTTATCTTCACCAAGGAGAATAGGTTAATAGCTATGTAAGTCCTAGGGGTGTGGAGCAAACCCACCACATCTGAGATGTAGGACGCTAAACTGCAAAGCACCATCATCCTCAGCACATGACATTAAACTGTATCCTCACCCTATGCGTCACTTGCGTGGTGGCCCACCATGACATTATGCAGGAACTATATTCTCCAAGAGGATGATATATTTCCTCACGGTGGGTGAAATACTCCTTATCAGAGTGGAATTTGTCTGCGGGGAAAGGGAAACCATCCTGGTGTAATCCCCTATCTTTTCTTACCAGGGGAAGCATCCCTCCTCCACCTTTCTTCTTTAGTCCCAAGGACCAGGGGGGAATGGACACCGAACCAATTCTTTCTATAGTACCAAATACCTCTCCCAATGGTCTTTTTCGCCATCGGGACTCCATCCCAGATTATGTCCTGACTTCTCGGGCCACTAACCACACTTAATCCCCACTCCACTTCCCACAGATGCACCTTTCATGACGTGATCATCAGGTCTCTCATGCCTCATGTTTCTCACACCAAGAATGACTCACGTGGGCTTAATGTAAGAATCAGCCATGGCCTCCTCTTTGGGAAACCTAGAGTTTATGAACCACACACCACACCCATCGTGAACTATGAGGAATTTGATCCTTGCCAAGGCAGGGTATGTACGGAGCCTCGACGAGGATCAATCCCACAACCCGGTCATTCCGACCATTTTCACGTCGGTTCACCAACACCGTGGGCTGCCTAAGATTCTAAGCCCAAAATGTCCCCACTTGAACTATGATGACTTTGATCCTTGCCAAGGATAGGTACGTAAGAAGACTCCATGAGGTTCAAGCCAACCACATGGTCATTCTGTCCTCCTTCACGTTGGTTCACCAACACTGTGGGCCGCCTCAGAGTGTATGCCCCAAATTTCACCATCATGAACTTTGAGGACTTTGATACTTTCCATGGAAGGGTACGTAGGAAGCCTCCATGAGGTTCAAGCCCACCACTTGGTCTTTCCGACCTCCTTCATGTCGGTTCACAAACACCATGGGCCACCTCAGAGCATAAGCCCCAAATGACACCATCCTAAACTATGAGTAATTTGATACTTGACAAGGCATGGTATGTAGGAAGCCTCCACGAGGTTCAATCCCACCACCAGGCCGTTCAGACCTCCTTCACATCAGTTCACTAACACCGTGGTCCACCTCAGAGCGTAAGCCCCAAATTTCACCACTTGAACTACGAGGACTTTAATTCGTGCCAAGGCATGGTACGTAGGAATCCTCCATGAGTTTTATGCCCACCACCCAACTGTTCCGACCTCCTTCACGTCAGTTCACCGACTCCTTGGGATCCCATAGTGTAAGCCCCAAAAACTACATGAAATATGTGGTCTTTGATCCATACTAAGGTAGGATATGTAGGAGGCCTCCACAAGGTTCAATCCCACCCCCATGGGACCCCATGTCCTCTATCACATCAGTTCACCTTCCCACCTAAACTACGTGGTCTTTGACACTTTCTATGGCAGGGTATGTAGGAAGCCTCCATGAGGTTCAATCCCACCACCCATTGGTTTCTCTGACCCCCTTCTTGTATGTTCTCCCCCATCCTGTATGACATTAAATCGTGAACCTCTTTTAGCGGTAAGCTTTTGTCACTCCATTCAGCGGTAAGCCGTTTCCAGTCTCTTTCAGTGGCTAACTATTGTCACTCCATTCAGAAATAAGTCGTTGGAACCCCAATCACCAGTATACCATTGTTATATTAACTACGTAAACATTGATTTCATACCACATGGAAATGTAGGAATCCTCTTGGAGGATGAAGACCAAAACTATAATCCTCCTCACGGCGGTTCCATCCCATTCACCATCCACTTCAATCAACCACTCCATCATCCATCCTGATTCTTATCCGGGCTCTCACATCCTGGTGGGATCATTCCGCCTCATACCCCATTCCCCTTAACATTAACCGGGAGGTCATCCAAGCATTGTCCCCAACATCAGTGTTCCCCCCTAGGGGTTGCACCCATCTAATCCAATCTTGTCAGTGTTCTGATCAGTCTGATCCGTCTCTGCTGGACGTTAAATTTGTGGAGTACCCTATGTTAAACATGGGAAGCAGAGGAAAAACTCAAATACATGCCCATGGAATATGATTCCACGTGATCGAAGTGGGATTCCTCAGGCTTCCGCACCCTCATGAATCCCTATAATAAGGGAAAAAACACAGACACACCACTTTCCCAGCGCCCAGACACGCCAGTGATGCCCAACGTGACAACACCCCTGACCGAAGGTTGCTGACCTGACCGGACCCCTTAGAATGTCCCGACCGAAGCAGCATGATTAACAGGTTTCCATGAAGATATGGAACTAGGAAGAGTTTAATGAAAAACGCTTTAATTATATATGGGAGACCTAGACTAGGTGACAATTTCTGAGGAGGAATCCACAGATGGAGGAACCGACATCCCATCATCCCATTTTGATCAAGGAGAAAACATCCCTAAACATGGAGCTTATGCCACCCACCTATAGAAAGTGGGAAGGTAGGGCAACAAAATCACACCTTTCGTCATCCACATATGGATGTGCATGTGCCCCGGAAAAAGCATCTCAAACAGATACCTCATATGAGATTCCCTCCCTAGATGAAGAATAAAGGAGACCAATGCTCCCAGCTTATAGACATGCGAGTGATTTTAAAAATGAATCATCTCCCAACAAAATATAGATACTCTTACAAGAAAGAATAAGAAACTACATATAGAATATGTTTGATTAACCAACATCAGTAAAATGATGTAATTAGGAATAAGTTCCACAGACATGAAATAACTATATGAGTAAAATATGGGTTATGAAAAAAAAGTACCAAGGATGAATAAATGGATTAAGCAACTAACATCCCATCATCCTATTTTGACAAGGACCATGCATCATTTTTGAATTTTATGAAACATGACATCCTTTAAAAAGTAGAAATGTGGGGAAACGAAGCTGAAATAATAAGCATAACCAATTTTTTGATGTACGATCAATCCCCAGAGAAAGGGTTAGAAAATAATATCAATATAATAAATATAATCATGATATGAAATCCAAAATGGGTAGTTTATACACAGAACTAATGAAACGAGTGGTGAATATGACACATGTCTCCAATAAATAAAAGAGATAATAGAAATACATTACATTTAGCCTCAAATTCATTAAAAGACATTTGAAAATATTACTTTATAAATATAGGTATATAATATATATATACTAAATAAAATTATACTTATCTATTATACAATTAATGATATACATTGACCTTTTATTCCTAATTTAACAATAATTTCTTGTTAAAATATCAATTTATTTAATAACTAAATTGTATTTCATGTTTGTTTAAGTTTAGAAAATTTTTCTTCTTTTAAATTTATCATTGATATATAATATAAAGAATCATATCCCATGTTTAATTATCATATTTATTCATTATATGTCTATTTATAGTAATCCGTTGACGATAGAAATAGAAAATTAGTTACAATTTATATGGGGACAGTATGTAGTACGTACACATGAACATTGTTTCCATTTCCTCAATGGATGAATAAAATATAGATAAAAAATATATAAAATGTATTCAGTAGTTATTATTTATTTTATGTAATATATATTATTTATATTTATCTATATTACCTTCAAATTAGTTCTCATGTGAAAATGAATCACATCGCATCCTGAGGCAATACTCTACCGTATATATAAGGGATATTACCATATTCCCATGGAGTGGAATGTAACAATGTATAAATGATATTATAAATATATATTTATAATAATATCATAAATATATTACATAAAAATTAAATAAGTAATTATATATAGATGCGATATTTGGTGATTGAAAAAGAATAAAATCAATTTGTGAGATGGTAGTTAGTCGTACACAGGATTGACTGTTCTGTTTCCCATTTGATGGACGAGGTGATATAATTATGTCATGAAATTAAAAAAAATAAAATTCCATAATGTGATATGAAAATTTTTGTTATATTATAATAGTAAAATAATATGTTAATGTTTTATAAGAATAAATAATACAATATTATAAGATTAATAGTTTTAACCCTTATTTGTTGAACCTATATAAGTTTAAACTGAATGCTTTTATAGGAGAGTTTACAAATAAATATTAGGAATATAGAATGTGGGTAGAGAATTATAGGTGAAATTTTGGAAGGTATATTCTAAAAAAAATTGTTTTGGAAGTGTGAAGAGGATAGTATATGGGTGGCCATTTATCTTTTGGCGGTATGACAAGCATGGAATTTTTGAAACGAATAAATAAGAACAATAATTATCTAACACCAGAGGCCAAAAATATGGTTCATAATAAAAATTTAAGGTGATAAGTTATAAATATGGGATTTTAATGGGTTTGTGACAAATTTATGTATAATTTACCTCATAACATTTTATATAAATACCATGATAAACATTTTTAAACCATAACTGCAATAATTAATTTTTTATATTTTTAATATTAATTATGGTAAAAAAATAACAATTACTTATGAGATAATATTAATTATGATGATTAAAATTTATTTATCCATTTTTAAAAATTCAATTAATGGACTTTTTAGAATTGAATTTAAATTTAAACCTGCTGACCAAAAGGGAAATTGATTTTCCAAAGATGAAATTTTCAAATTGTTAAAAATTTTACATAGATAAATTAAAATAAACATTTATTTAAATAATATATATTCTATTAATTAAAATAAAAGGTAACAAATTTTATTTGTAAATCATAGTTAGTCATACACATGATTGACTGTTCTATTTACCATTTGATGGAAGTGGTTATATAATTATGTCATGAAATTAAACAAATAAAATTCCATAATGTGGTATGGAATATATTATTTTATTATAATAGTAAAATAATATGTTAATGTTGTTTAAGAATAAGTAATACAATATTATAATTTTAATAGTTCTACCCCTTATTCAGAGAACCTATTTATGTTTAAACCAAATGTTTTCACAACAGAGTTTACAAATAATTATAAGGACTATAGAATGCAGGGAGGTAATTATAGATGATATAATGGAAGGTATATTCTAAATTTTTTTTGGAAGTGTGAAGAGGATAGTATATGGGTGGCCATTTATCTATTGGGGAGATGACAAGATTGGAATTTTTGAAATGAATAAATAAGAACCATAATTTTCTCACACCATATGCCAAAAATATGGTTCATAAAAAAATTTAAATGTGATAAGTTATAAATATGGAATTTTAATGGGTTTGTGACAAATTTGTGTTTAATTTACCTCTTAAATTTGTATATAAACCCCATGATAAACATGTTTAATCCTTAACTACAATAATTAATTTTTACTATTTTCAATATTAATTATAGTAAAAAATAATAATAATTACTTATGAGATAATATTAATTATGATGTTTAAAATTAATTAATCCATTTTTCCAAATTCAATTAAAAGACTTTTTAGAATTTAATATAAAATTAAACCTGCTGGCCCAATGAGAAATTCATTTTCCAAAGAAGAAATTTTAAAATGGTTAAAAAATTTACATATATAAATTAAATATACAAATTATTTAAATAATATTTTTTTGTTTAATTATAATAAAAGGTAACAAATGTTATTTGTAAATCCATTTTTAAAAAAATTATCCTTAAAAATTCAATAAAAAATGGATTTTTTAAATAAAAAATAATATTCCTTACTATTCATCAAAAAAATATACTTTTCAAAAAATTATCGAAGACTCACTAAAATATATTCACAATATATATATTTTAATAAAATATATAATTTTTAAAAGAAATTTTCTAGATGTTTTAAAAATTAACTTTTTTCACACTAATAAAAAAAATTAAAAATATTATTTAAAAACATATAATGATTTTACTAAAAAATATGTACCTTTTTAGGTATATGTTTTCATTATATAAAAAAATAATATTTTTTTAAAAAATTTTGTTACAACTATTCATATGTCATAGATTAATATCTAGTTTAAAGAATCCATATTAAATTGTAATCTAAATAGTATATAGAGATTTGTTTAAACTCTTTGTTGCGTGTAGCGTAAGTTATTGATGAAATTACATTTATTTGAAAAATATATTTCATCAAAAGTTATGGTTTTACATTCCACTCACAATAAAATTAATTTCTACCTCTAACGTTCATCACTATCATACAAAAAAATTAGGATACTTATACCCCGTTACATCCTCATGTTCCCACGTAGCTATATTAAACTTATTGTTTATTCGCAAAACACTGAAGGAACATATAGTATTGATTCATATATAACTCTGTCTATAACCCAAATTCACTTATACATTTTCCTCATAAGAGAAATAATTATTTAGTGATGGGGCATATTTATTCAGTAAATGTGAAGTCCCATGTCATACTTCCTTAAGAGATATATAAGGAACACACAGTTTACTTGAGAGAGATTTGGTGGATGTGCCAAATAATTGGGTACCATCCCTATAGAGTAAACATTTTTAAATTGAATGATATTCCACGTTTTTGGTTTTACCTAATTTTTTAATGACATCACTTCCATACATGGTGAAGTTGTTATAAACACATTTTCACCAACATCAAACTGTAGATTCCATTGAAAATTATCCATATCGGTTTTCGGCCAATTTATTGCTTCCCATATGTTCTACATAATGGATCTAGACTTCAATTCCTTTTATTAACAAATTATTGTTCTAAATTTATTTCATTCTCTATCATCATTCCATCATGTTAATTCTCTATACTTCCTAAAATAGAGTAATTTATAAGGAAATATCTGATTACTTTACTGAAATCTATTGTTGTATGAAAACTCAACTATTGGAATGTGTTGTCCCAAACACCTTTGAATTCCATAGAACAAGATCACAAAATATCAAATAGGGTTTTAACTATTCTCTTAGATTTACGATTTTTTTGGTGATGATAGGTATAGAAACCGAGGATTAATTTTCATGGATAATATTTCATTTTTTAGGAATATTCAACATATTACAATAACTCATTCTTATAGATCATAATAGTTTAGTGTCTTTGTATCATTGGAAGAACAAAATTTTATCAATGTGAATGATCTTTAATGTATCCCAAAAATATCTTCCCCATTTGTACGCTTACATAAAAAATTTATTAATAACATATGGAAATGAAACATGAGTTAAGGATGAGTTCTTATGCACAAAAATGGAAAAAATTGAATTATTTATGAATTAAATGATCATTAGGGTATTAGAAAACGAAAATAAATTTTTATGATCATACATTATATATAAAAATATCATATACATGAATAATGGAATAATGATGGGAAGTTCGTAAGAAATTAATCATAATGGAATCATGTTTATATTCCATTAGAGGATAACATAGGAATAAGACATAGATTTAGTAGTAGACACTTAAGAATATGAAATTATTTCAAAATTAGTAAACTAATCACTTTTAAGGACATATTAGTTTTTTGGTACCACTGCCCATACCACCATGGAGGTCATGGTTTACATCCCTGAACAACAAAGTAGTCAAGGTTCCCTCTCAATACCATCATAGAGGAAAACGTCCTTTACTGAACCGATTTCACTCCCCATTCTAGACATGTCTATATCATGATATATAAATATTTACCAAATTTATTAGAGGTAGATATATTACCCACCAATATCATAATGAAATTTTATATATGTGTTCTACTACATCAAAAAAATTCATCAATTCATAACCCATGAATTGAAATGTGTATCATAAACATGTAATAATATCATTACATATGAAAAATATATTGGATTCATAACCATTTAATCGATTAATAACCCATGAAAATAATTAAGTTTTATAATCAGATAACTTGTAATATATAAAAGAGATTAAAAAACCCTAATATAAAAATGTAAACCATTTAGAGAATGAATATGAATAGATCCTTTGGATAATTTCCCCAAAATTTAACGAGTAACTCGAATAGATGCCATATTAGATTATATATAATTTGTAATGATCTTTTAATAACATTTATTTAGGAAGATATAATTTCATTTTTGAAATTTACATTGTATTACATAATACCATTTAACAAGATTTTTTAAAAATAACCATGAAAACATATAAATGGATCTTGAAAACGTTTAAAAACATTTTTACTTTATAACATATAAAAGAAGCTAGAAATATTATTAAAACAAATTCTACGAAAACTTATAAAATAATATTTAAAAAAATTATAATATTTTTTAAATATATAATATTTTTAAATGTGTTTTTCATTTAAAATAATTTTTAAAACCAATAACGATTCTATGAAAATAATTTAAAAATATTCTCGAACATAATTGTTTTTGAAATTGTTTTTATTTGAAGAAAAAATTAAAAAAAATTAACGTCCATAATATTAGGGATATTATTTCATAAAAAATTAATCCTAATATATTTCAAAGGAATATTCAATGAATGATAGTCATGTTGGTGGATAAATTTGTACATTCCAAACATTCCTTTTGCAAACTAAAATGTTTACAAACGTGCCTCAATCAAAAAAGGACAAGAATATTCCATTTTAAAACCCATTTTTTAATTGTATAAATCATAGTTAAAAAATTTATTTTAGTGGGAATAAGAGACAGTTATAAAAATTTTATGATGTACATAGAAAACATGGTTTTGAAAGAACACAGATTTTCGACTAAAGAGAGAGGTACTATCGTATTTTCATAAAAACCCTTTTATTAATTATCTTATGAACCATAGTGTGTAAAAATGGGTCCAGTACGTGAGAATATCATGAATAAATAGAGTAGAATAAAATTTAAGATATTTTTTGAGAGATGGATCATAAAATTTCATTAATGAATGAATAATGATAAAAATTCTCTTCAAAAGGAATGATTGTAGCAATAAACTGTTACAAATTTGGTAACATTGAATCATAATCCCAATGAAATAATAATATTAAATGTAGTATATATTATCATTAAAATAATGAGTTAAATGATAAAACATGTCAAACGGTAATATACACACTCCATAAAAAAATATTGGTTCTTATCATGGTACGTATCTCAAAAAAGAAAAATTGAGACCAAAATGACATTATCGATTTAGTATTTTATTAATCCATAAATCCAATGATGGAAAGATCATAAAAGATATATTTAAATACCCACAAATATTTGTATAATAACAATATAACTCATCCATGGTCATTATACATAGCACCACAAGATTTCATAGTATGTTATTTTCTTTAAATTCAATAGCTTGCGTTACACGCAACACCGAGTTCGAGTGCACCACGAATTACCAAAATGTTCAAAAGAGGTTATAAATAGTATTAACTAGATTTTTAATTTTTTATACTCCATATAATATTAAATTATGTATTATGTGTTTCTTAGACATATTATAAGAACAAATTCAATTTTTCAGAAAAAAAGGTATTTCTCAAAAAAAAAACAATTTTACCACCTTTTAATGGAGAACCATTTTTAAATCCAAAATTTAAATCTTTTTTATATTAATTTTGACAAAATAAAATTATTATTTAGAATAGGGACATCAAAATTTACTCTGGATGAAATTTTGGTATTTTTCTAATAATATTAATTTTTTTTATGAACAGTGAGAAATACTGTATTTTAATTCAAAACTGCCTTTAATCTAATTTATTTATATTGTTAGATTATATTTTAAAATAGTTTTGATGTATAATTTGACTATATTTTTACCCATTTACCCAATTTTGGTCATTGGAATTAATTTAACTTTGAAATTATACACAAACATGTGTCAATATTTTGATAGTTATTATTTTTCTTAAAAACACGCTATGTGTTTTGACAATAAAAATTCATTTTAAATTAATTAATCCAATTTCAAGGATTTGAATTTGGTAAAATAGAAATCATTTTTTAACTTGTTATATGAAATATAGATCAGGATTAATTTTTGGTATTTTTCTAAAAAACATCAGTTTTTGATGAATAGTGAAACCACTAAGTAGTAGTTAAAAATCCGAATATTTCATTTTAATGAAATTTTACAGCATATGTGAATTAAATTTTGAAAAACCGAGATACATGGATTTTATTAGTAAGTAAAACCAGGTTCAATAAGATGAAAATAATTTTTGGTGAATAGTAACATTTGACTTTTATTTACCGCGGTTAAAGGTAAATTGGATCATTCGAGGTCAAAATAATATTATAAAAACACAAAGTCAACTTAACACTTGTTCTAATATTATTGGATGAGTAATGGCCGACCTTGGGAATCCATGGGTCGATTTTGGGACCCCATGGATCTACTTCATAATGATAACGAAAATTTATTTTAATTAACTTAATGTAAAGAAAAAATGACATTTTCAAATATATTTTAGTATATCAATTTTTTACATACTGTTATATAAGTCATCATTTAAATTATAAATAATCATTAAAAATCTAAAATGATTTCCTACATTATGGTAAAAAAAATTATAATTTTTAGACATCACATAAATTAAATTATTTATGAGACCATAGTGATATAGTATTTACCTCATTAATAAATGATTTAAATAAATACGATTATTAGTATTAAAACAAATCAAAACATGTTCAATTCTTATTGGATGATTTTATTTCGTCCATGAGTCATACTATATTCTAATTTAATTAGGTTTGGACCTTTAGAAATCAAATATCACTATATAATAAAATAATATTTTCACACTTTCCTAAAGAACCCCCTTATAAAAGGACACCACTTGTAAACCATTCCACACACCTCTCAAGCCCCTTGGATTGTCCAAACCCTACCCAAATAATCTCTCATGACCCCCCTCTACCTCCTAGAATCCTTAATTTCGACATAAGGAAATTCAAGAAGTCCTTTTGGTTCAAGCCAAAGGAAGTTAGCCAAATTAAAGGTCACACATTCTCTAAAATACTTTTGTTTTATTTTAATTTATTTTACTTCTCCAACCCCTAAACTCTTTTTATTAATTTATTTTATAACAAAAACAATATCCTCAGTATAATATGATGGTGTTATGAAAATTATTCAAACTACACTTACACACACCTATATCTTATGGGTGAAAAACATATTGTTTTTGTGGATGGAAAACTAACACCTCACGAAACAATGATTGTTCGATTATATCCTACCGCCTTTTATGGTGACCATTAAGATGACACTATATTTATATTATATATATATTGTTTATGTTTTATTTATTTTTTTGTGTTTTCCATTTATATCATTATTTTTTTGGTTTCCAATATGTGTAAAAAGTGATAATTTCATTCGAGGAAGTGCGGTCTACCGTCCCCTCAAAATGATATGTCTCGTTAATGACTTATGTGGAATGTATAAAGGATGATTTTAATGATATAATATATGATATTATACTATAATTATAATATAACTATGTGTAATTATGTTTTAATTCCATTAAAATAAAAAATTTAAATGAAAGTATCGTTCATGCGTACGTACAACTTACTGTTTCCATGAATGGTACATTACATTTCTTATATCCAAATGTTACGTTCTAATATAAATACATATATAAACAGGATATATAATATATATATTATATCTAAATAATTTATATCATTCTGGAGATAATGGAATTTCGACCACTAGGAAAAATAGTAATTATAACAAGTTCATTTTTGACTGAAGTTCCGAACATCGATAAAATATCCAATATGAACTCAAATAATTAATTAATTGTTATAAAAAGGTAATAAGTGATATAAAAGGAATAATAATCTTGAAAAATGTTCTTAATCATGTCTAAATTAACTTATATTTATTATTCAGGAAGAACAAGGAACAGACAAGGCAAGTCAGATTGAGGTAAGGGGTTTCTTATCTCACATTTAATTCCATGATATTTCCGTTGTTCGCCACTTATTTATTTCATGTGGCATATTTTTTACTTACATTTTCTATATATTATCATAATTATCTTTATATTCATTGTATTATATGATTCATTTTGTGGTTATTAACTTTTGTTCATATGACTCGATTATTACAACGTGGTTAGGAGTTTTCATCTCACTTCTCATTTCCATGAGATTCATGCTATATTGGCAACAATTTCTTATTGTATGGTGTATGTAATGACCATGATTGTTTTCATGGTGTAATATAAAAAAATTTATGGTTATCTACACCTTCATTGTATGATCCTTCTTTCATGTGGTGTATGTTTCAAAATTTACCAAATCGTTAAGGGAATTTCAAATTTCAATTTCAACTCACTGGGCTTTACGCATACTTCATTGATTATTTTACACCAAGATTATGTGTGGAATAAATATTTATTATTTATGTATTAATTTACACTCATCATTTTGTGGATATACTTTTGAAACTCATAATCACTCTATTGATAAATTCTCATGTTATCAATAAGTACTTGATAAAAGTAATTTTATCCTAATCTCCATTCATTGAGTTAAACATCTAATTCATTGGTGTTGTTTTTACAGGAATATTTGTGAATGTTATTGGATTTATTTACACTTATTATCCCATAATGTTAATTGTATTTATATTTTTCACAGATAATTATTTCATTGATTTATCCTTAACCTAAGGATACTGTCTTTATAAGGGATTTCATCTCAACTTAAATTCTATTGAGTCTTCTTTTTTGTTAAGCACCAATTCCCTTTTGTTTGGTGTATATACTGTACTTCGACATAGTATATCATGAAAAGATTTATTCTCATGATATTATAATGTTTTTATTACCTCAATTATTTTTATTCTAGTGTCTATCATTTGGTTAGGAACTCTAAGTAAAATATCATTTTAAATGATATAATGATTTATTCTTCTAAATATTTCTCATCAAGGTCCATGTTTTAAAAATGGGTTTAAGGATTTATTTATATAGACATTAATGTTTTCAAATTAAAATTCCTTTTAGAAGTTTCAGTGTGTTAGGGGATACTTTGATTCAAATATCAATTTTAAACGACTTCTTGATAAATAGTGAGACATTAAAATGTTTTCAAGAAATATGGAGATATTTCTCTTAAATAGTTTTTTATAATTTTCTTTTCATCTATGTAAATATCCATCATTATTCTTGATTGAGGATAATCTATTAAAATATAATCTTACATATTGTATTGAATGTGGTATGTTTGACTGTGGATGTGCTATTTTTATACCATTCATGGTTTATGGAAAAAGTATTGACATATTTTATGCTTTTTTAAATATAAATGTTTATGCCATGTTTAAACCTTTTCATATGTGGAATGAATTGGAATTAGTAATTGATGGGTGGTGCCGACTACAGTTCCTCGATGCATCGGTAGGTCTCATGAGACAAACTAATTTCTTAGCATGAGTACTTGAAAAAATCTTATTTGTAGTCATGGCACAAGGCCTTGACTATGTGGTTATGATGTCCAACATTATGCATTCCATCATTATGATATTAGATACTGATATTTCATGTGGTTATTAAACTAGAATAATACCAATGACTATTTTTTATTATGGCATTTTTTACTTATCTCATACTCCTTCCATAAAGTGTTCATGTTTATTATTTTTAAAGGCATGTGTTTTCAATTATTCACAATGCCTAATGTTTATGTTATCTTACACTATATTTTTTACTCTTGCTGATAATTTGAGCTCACCTATTTCTCATGTTTCATTTTCCCATGATATGAAAATGTTAGTTATGAGTGAGTGGCAGGAATAATCTTGTAAACATGGATGTTTTTAATGGAATAAATTAGTTGTGTTTTTCTTTTAATGTTGTAATATTGAACTTATGTATGTATCTTACTTACTAGACTAGTAAAATAATCAGTCTTTCGAGACATAATTACTTGTAATCATGCCAATGTATGATAATAATGCACCAGCTCTTGGATTCTAGTGTCAGGGCATTACAGTTGGTATTAGAGAAATGTTAGTACAAACCATGGAAACTAGATTTACATTAACTCTAATTAGAGAACATTAACCTAAGATATTCTTTGAGGATTAGTATAGAAGAACTTCATAAAATCATGGTAATGTTTATATTTTGTGTATTTTCCAAGTAGTAGATCCCTATTTGGATATGAGCAGGTAGAGGTGGATCAGGAAGAGATGTACCTAGGAGTGAAAACTCTGACAAGGAGTTTCAAGCTTGCCCTGTGGTATCCTAGTACAGGACAATGGGCCTTGCTGCACTCTTGGTTATGACACCCTCGGTGCATATCCATAGGATTAGTTACATTTTCTTTACAAAGGTTTTATGAATTTTAATATAAGATGAGAATAAGTGTCCTTGGATAATCCTAAAGTGTTTTAAATTGAAAATAAGGTGTCATGATATTCTCAAAATGATTTTATGATTATTATTACCCCCACAATGCTTTTTTGTTTTAGTCAATGGCTAGATTCCAAGGACGTCGTAGTAATTTTGATCATGATTTAAAAGGTTTGAATGGTGGTGGAAAAGAGAAAAAAACTTAATATTGATAGGCATAAATGATATCGTGTTCATGCTGAATCATTTTTCCAAAAATATGATCAATAACATAGATATTAACCAACTACCAGACTCAACAATGAAGATAAAAGTGGTGAATGATAAGAGCTCCAACAGTGAAGACCATGGATAAAAGAAATCTCATTTTCCATCATATAGGAAATGTGGAAGGAGACACCTATGATGGTGTCTTAGTGTAATAATGAAATGATTTATGTGTTGGAAAGAAGGACATAAAGTAAAGAATTGCCAAGAAAAATGAAGGGTACTATGTAAGAAAAGTAAAATGCTCCCAAGAATCCATTTATAGCCATTTGCCATAAATGTAGTGGATCTGGCCATTACCTGAGTGAATGAACTATTCTATAGGATATTCTCCTGGTCAAGGAAAAAGCTATTTGGATATAAGTGGATGGAGAAATGTTTAAAAAATGTATTAGTTCTCTTTGTTGATGGGATTACATTGAAAGAATTTTCTATTGTAATTGTAACCATGCAGTTTGTAATGTGAAAATGATATTTGTGGAATAATTATCTTTTCTATTGTAGATATAGTTATAAATAAAAATTTTGTTTCATATGATCATTCAGTTTGAGGGAATTACATGTTATTAAAATTTGGATTGAAAATGTGAGGCATGAGATAACATTTGTGATGAAATTATGTTATTGTTATTTTTAGGAATGCATATCATTTTTCGGAATATTATAAAATTATATAGTTTTCAAAAATGGATAACACGCAGACTATGTGAAAACACGACGCGTAAGATGAAGATGTTGGAATCGAACCCCCAACCATAGTGAGATTAGTATTTTTCACCATCCACTAGTCTTTGTGACGTCCCTGGTTAATGTGACTAATTATTCTTAGTTAAATGATTTTATTGATCAATAATAAGTTGATTTGGGATCTTATGTTTTATCAAATGGTTATCCTTAGTATTAGAAAATGATTTGGTCATTATGTGATAAATTTTATTTTAGAAGACATTCGCTGTATTGGGAATACTATATACCTATGGAAAATAGAATACTATGGGATTTCATTTGAAGAGTAATGGTTAGTTTTTTACCTATGTTTTTATATTATATTTATAGAGATTTGAGTTATTTTTGGAAATGATTAACCTATCCTATAGAATATGTGATTACGTTAAATTCTTTTAAGTATGTAACTTTAAGATTAGTCAATATTATTTTGATATACAATTTAACGTGGAAGACTATGTAAGAAAATTATTCCGTCTTTTGGGTTAAAATATTAATCTTGATTATATCGAAAGATTTTATGCACAATTTTTATTAAATTGTGTTTATTGAACATTGGGTATTGTTGGTTTAGTTTCAGAAAATTATGATTAGCATTTCTTTCTCTAAAGTATTAATCCTTTTTGGGGATCATCTGATCTTTTACAAACCATTTTGGTTTTGGTTAATCTCTAAAGAAAAGGTAAATATATAGTTCATCCATTTTGTATTATGTGATTCTCTATATGTTGATTCTAGTGCTTTATGTGTGACCAAGTCATCTTAAATACTCATCAATTGGAGTGAAAGATGAGTTTGTGGTAAGAATTAGATAAAGGATGAAACTCTACTTATCAAGTATATTTTTTTCTCATTCTATGAATATAATAATTATTAAATTTTATGGAATGGGTTTTATAACCAAATTTTTTTTATCCTAATTCTTTATGTTTTTATAAACCGGTGATATTTTAAATCGTCATAGATTGATGGCTTTGATGCCCTAAATTTACACATGGTTGTGATTGATGACCTCAATCACTCCCTGTATATATTTTTGTTTTCCCTCAAATTATGTGTCTCTAATTTCCACTAATGTTCACCTAATTGAGATCATAATTTTGTGGTGAATTTTTCATCTCATTTTCCCTCTTATTAAGACTAAATTTTATTAACCCCATTTCTGATGTGGGTTTTCAACAAATGTATTTTTCAATTTTTAACCTTTTATTTTCAAAGAAAAAGTTTAAATTGAGAGGATTAAATTTATTGAAGTAGGGGAGAATGTAACACCCCATGATATGATAGTAAGTTATTTTTTTTAAATTCAATAGCGTGTGCTACACGCAACACCAAGTTCGAGTGCACCACGACTTACCAAACTAGTTGTTCAAAAGCGATTACGAATGGTTTTAATAAGATTTTTAATTTTATATACTCCATATAATTTTAAAATATGTATTATGTGTTTCTTATAAGTATTATAAGAAAAAATTCAATTTAAAAAACATATTTTTCAAAAAAAATAAATTTTACCACCTTTTATTTGGGAACCATTATTAAATCCAATATTTGACCCTTTTTTATATTGATTTTGACAAAATAAAATTCTTATTTATAATGAGGACATCAAAATTTATTTTGGATGAAATTATGGTATTTTTCTAATAACATTCATTTTTTCTGAATAATGAGAAATATTGTATATTGATTCCAAAATGCCTTTAAATATAATTTATTTATATAGTTAAATTATATTTTAAATTGGTTTTGAAGTGTAATTAGATTTTATTTTTACCCTTTAACCCATGTGTAATTTATATTATATTTTTAAGTGTAATTAGTGTAATTATATTATATATTTGAATAGTGAGAAATACTATATTTTAATTTCACTTTGAAATTATACATAAACAAGTGTCAATATTTTGATAGTTATTATTTCATAAAAACTCTCTATTTGTTTTGACAATGGGAATTAATTTTAAATTAATTGATCCAACATCTGTGTTTTGAATTTGGTAAAATAGACATCATTTTTAAACATGGAATATCAAATATAGCTTAGGCTGAATATTTGGTATTTTTTCTGAAAAACTTCAATTTTGGATGAATAGTGAGACCTCTAAGTAGTAGTTAAAAATAAGAGTTTTTCACTTAAATTTTTTTTACCATTTCTGGGAATTGAATTTCAAAATTTTGATATACATGATTGTTATTAGTGTGTAAAATGTGGTTCAATAAGTTAAAAATTATTTTTGGTGAATAGAAACTTTTTGATTTTTATTTACCGCTGTTAAAGGTAAATAGGTTAATTGAAGGTAAAAATTATATTGTAACAATAAAAAATTACCTTAACACTTGTCCTAACATTATTGGATGAGTAATTTCTGACCATGGGAATCTTTTGGTCGATTTTGGGACCTATTGGTGCCACTTAAGACTGATAATGACAATTTATTTTAATTAACATAAATTAAAGAAAAAAATTACATTAAAAAATATCTTTTAGTATCTCAATTTTTACATTGGGTTATATAAGTCATAATTTCGACTATAAATAATAATTGTAAGGTGAAAAAGATTTCTTACATTATGGTATTTTTTTAATATTTAGACTTCAAATAAATTAAAATATTTACAACACCATAATGATGTAGTATTTTCCATATTAATAAATGATTTTAATAAATAAGATTATTGATATTAAAACAACATCCAAAACATTTAAAATTATTATTGGATGATTTTATTTCATCCACGAGTCATCGTATCTTTATCCTTAATTAGTTTTGGACCTTTAAAAACCGAAAATTACTATATAATAAAATAATATTTTCACACTTTCCTAAATAACCCATCCACCCCCTTATAAAAGGATGCCACTTCTAACCCATTCCACACACCTCTCGAGCCCCTTGGAACATCCAAACCCTTTCCAAATAGTCTCTTAAGACCCCCCTCTTCCTCCTAGAAGCCTTACATTATAAAGAAGGCACTCCAAGAAGTCCTTTTGGTTGAATCCAAAGGAAGTTACAGAAATTAAAGGCAACACTTTCTCTTAAATTATTTTGTATTATTTTTCTTCTCAAACCCCCTAAACTCTTTTTATTCATTTATTTTATAACAACAACAGTATCCTAAATATTCTATGATGTTGTTATGAGAATTATTCTATGTACAATTACACACACAACTATCTAATGGGTGAAGAACATACTGTTTCTGTGGATGGAAAACTAATGCCTCACGAAATGATGATTGTTAGATTATCTCCTAATGCCTCTTATGGTGGAAATTAATATGAAAATGTATTTATATATGATATATATATATATATATTATAATCATGTTTTTTTATTCTTCTTTATTTTCCATTTATATCATTATTTTATGGTTTCCATTTTGGGTAAAATGTGATAATTTCATTTGAGGAAGTACGGACTACCGCCCCCTCAAAATCATATGACTAATTAATGCCTTTTTTTAGACCTATAAATAATTTATTTAATGATATTATATATGATATTATACTGTAATTATAATATACATAGGGACAATAATATTTTAATTCCATTGAAATACAAAATAGAAATGAAAGTAGTGTTCATGCGTACGTACGGTTTACCGTCTCCATGAACGGTAAATCTCATTTGTTATCTCCAAATGTTATGTACTATTATAAATACATATATATACTGAATATATAAAACATAAATTATATCTAAATCATTTACAAAATTCTGTAGATAATGGAATTTCTACCACATGGAAGAATTGTAATTATAACAAGTTCATTTTTTACTCAAGTTCCGAACATCGATAAAATATCCAATATGAAATCAAATAATTAACTTATTGTTATAGCAAAGTAATAAGTGATATAAAAGGAATAATAAAACTAAATAATGTTCTTGATCAAGTATAAATTAACTTATTTTATTATTCAGGAAGAACAATGAACATACATGACAAGTCAGACATGAAGTGAGAGGTTTCTTATCTCACTTTTAATTCCTTGAGATTTCCAATGTTCGGCACATATTTATTGCATGTGGTGTATTTTGTACTAATTTTTGATATATATTATCATCATTATCTTTATATTCATTTTATTATGTGATTCATTTGATGGTTATAAACTTTTGGTCATACGACTAGATTAATTACAATGTGGTATGGAGTTTTCATCTCACTTCTTATTTTCGTGAGATTCATGCTACATTGGCCACTATTTCCTTTTGCGTGCTCTATGATATTCCAATGATTGTATTATTGGTTTAATGTAATTTAATATATGGGTATTTAAATATTCATTGTATGATCCTTCTTTCATGGGGTGCATGTTTCATAAGTTACCAAATCGTTAATGGAATTTTAAATTTCAATTTCCACTCATTGGGCTTTACAGATACTTCATTGATTATTTTACTCCATGATTATGCATGGAATAAATATTTATTATTTAAATAGTAATTTACACTCATATTTATGTGGATATACTTTTTATACACATAATAACTCCATTGATAAATTCTCAAGTCATCGATATGAACATGATAAGTGTAATTTTAACTCAATCTCCATTTATTGAGTTAAACATCCAATTCATTAGTGTTGTTCTTACATGAATATTTTTGAATGTTATCTGATTTATTTACACATAATATCTAATAATACTGAGTTTATTAATATTTTTCATCCATAATTATGTCGTTTATTTACCCTTAACCTAAGGATACAGTCTTTATAATGGATTTCATCTCAACTTACATTCCATCGAGTCTTCTTTGTTGTTATGCGCCAATTCACTTTTATTTGGTGTATATACTGTACTTTGAATTGTATATAATGAATTATATTAATCTAATGATATTATAAAGTTTTGATTACCTCAATTATTTTTATTCAAGTGTCTCATTTGGATAGAAACTCTAACTAAAATATCATTTTAGATGTTCTAACGATTTATTCTTCTAAATATTTCTCATTAATGTCCATGTTTTAAAAATGGTTTTAAGGATTTATTTATATGGAAATTAATGTTTTAAAATTAATATTCCTTCTAAATGTTTCAAATTGGTATGGGAAACTTTGATTCAAAAATCTATTTTAAACATCTTCTTGATAAATAGTGATACTTTTAAATGTTTTCAAGAAAAAGGGGTATGTTTCTCTCAAATAGTTTTGATGATTTTTTTTCATCTATGTCAATATACTTCAATATTATAGATTGAGGATAATCTATTATAATAAAATCTTTTATATTGTATTGAATGAGGTATGTTTGATAGTGGATGTGCTATTTTTATACCATTCATGGTTTATGGATAAAGTATTGGCATTTCATATGCTAGTTTTAATAAGAATGTTTATGTTATGTTTAAACCTTTTTATATAAGGAATGCATAGGAATTAGTAATTGATGAATGGAGCCCGATATAGCTTTTGGATGCATCGTTAGGTCTCATGAGACAAACTAGTATCCTGGAACATGGCCTTGACAAAATATTATTTTTTGTCTTGGCAAGAGGCCTTGACTATGTGGTTATGATGTTAGGAATTATGCATTCATCATTATGAGACTAGATATTGATATTTCATGTGGTTATTCGACTAGTAGAATACCCATGATTATGTTTTATTATGTAATTATTTACTCATCTCATATTCCTGCAATTAAGAGTTCATATTTATTATTTTTAAGGGAATGTGTTTTCAATTATTCATCATGCCTAATGTTTATGTTATCTTCCACTATATTGCTTACTATTACTAAGAATTTGAGCACACCCCTTTCTCAGGTTTTATTTTCCGAGGATATGAAGATGTTAGTTTTCAGTGACCTGCATGAATAATCTTGGAATATTGGATGTCTTTAATGGAATAAAAGAGTGTTTTTTTGAAGTTGTAATGTTTAACTTATGTATTTATCTTGTTTCCAAGACTACAAAACTAATCAGTCCTTCAGGACACGATTCTTTGTAATCATGCTAATGTATTAAAATAATGCAAATTCTCCTGGATTTTGGGGTCTAGGAATTATAGTTGGTATCAGGGGAAGCTTAGTACAAACCATGGAAACTAGATTTAGATAAACTCTAATTAGAGCACATTACCCTAAGACAGACATTGAGGATTAGTATAGATGGACATCCTAGAATATTGGTAATGTAGAGATTTTTTGTATTTTCCTCACAATATATCCCATTCTAGATAAGAGCAGGTAGAGGAGGCTATGGCATATATTTACCTAGGAATGAAAACGCTAACAAGGAGTTTCAGGATTGACCAATGGTATCCTTCTACACGACAATGGGCCTTCCTCCACTTTTGATTACGACACTCCTGGGGGATATGCTTTGGATAATTTACATTTTAATTACAAACTGATTTGAAGGATTTTAAAATAGTATGAGAAAAAATGACCTTGGTTTATCCTATGGTGTTTTAAATTGAAAATAAGGTGTCATGATATTCTCAAAATTATTTTATGACTATTATTACTCATACAATGCCTTCTGGTTTTAGTCAGTGGCTGTATTCCAAGGAAGTCATAGAAATTTTGAGCATGGTGTACAAGATTTGAACAGTGGTGGAAAAGAGAAAAAAATGGAATGTTGATAGGCATAAAAGATATTGTGTTCATGGAAAATCAATTTTCCAAAAATATGATCAACAACATATATATTAACAAACTCCAGGACTCAATAAATAAGAGAAAAGTGGTGAATTATAAGAGATCCTACAATGAAGAACATGGATAAAAGAAAGATCATTTTCCATCATGTAGGAAATGTGGAAGGAGAAACCTAGGAAGTTTCCCTAATGGATATAATAAATGCTTTATGTGTGAGAAATAAGGACATAAAGTAAAGAATTTCGAAGGAAAAATAAAGGGTACTATGGATGAAAAAAAAAATTGTCCCAATAATCCATTTACAGTCATTTTCTATTAATATAGGGGACTTGTCCCTTACACAAGTAAATGCCCTATTCTATAGCATATCCTCTTGGTCAAGGAAGAAGCTATGTGGAAATAAATTGATGGTGAAATGTTTAAAAATTATTTTTACTCTTTGTTAATTGGATTTCTTTAAAATACTTTTATCATGTAATTGTAACCCTACAGTTTGTCATGTGAAAATTATATTTGAGGAAGAATTAACTTTCCTCTTGTCGATATAGTTATAAATAACAATTTGGTTTTATATGATCACTGAGTTTGAGGCAATGACTTGTTATTAAATTTTGGAATGAAAATGCGAGGTATGAGATAACATTTTTGATGAAATTATCTTATATTTATTTTGAGGAATCTATCCCATTTTTGGGAAAATTATAAAACTATAATTTTTTTGAAAAAGGATAACACACATACCGTGTGACAGCCCGTCATGTCGGACAAAGCTGTAGGAATCGAACCCACAACCATAGTGCAATTGGGATTTATCGCCTACCACTGGACTACATAAAGTCTCTTGTTAGTGTGACTAATTATTTTTTAGTTAAATGATTTTAATTATCAATAATATATTGATTTGGGATATTATGTCTTATAAAATAGATATCCTTAGTATAGTAAAATGATTTGGAGATTAAGTAATACATGTTATTTTGGAAAATGTTCGCTCTATTGGGAATAATATATGTCTAAGGAAAATAGAATACTATGGGATTTCATTTGAAGAGTAATGGTGGGTTTTTTAACTATTTTTTTATATTTTATATATAGCGTTTTGGGTTATTTATTGAAATGCTTAACCTATCATAGCGAATATGTGATTAGGTTAATTACTTTTATGTAAGTGACTTTAAGAGTAGTCGATATTATTAGGAGATAAAATTTAACGTGGATGACTACGTAAGAAAATTCTTATGAGTTTTGGTTTTCAGTATTCATTTGGATTATATTGAAGGATTTTGTGGGTAATTTTTTATTGAATGGTATTTATTTAACTTTGGGTATTGTTGGTTTAATTTTACAAAATTCAGATTAGTATTCCTTTCTCTAAAGTATTAATCCTTTTTGGGGATCATCTGATCATTTACTAAACATTTTAGTTTTGGTTAATCTTTATATAAAATAGAATTAAATATCTTCTTCATTTTTTATTATGTCATTCTCTATAATTTGATTCTAGGACTTTAGTTCTGACTAAGTCATCTTTAAAACTCATCATTTGGAGTGAAAGATGAGTTTGTGGTTAGAAATAGATGAATGATGAAACTATAGTTGTCAAGTATATTTTTGTTTTCTCATTATATGAATAAATTAATTATTAAAATTTAGGGAAGGGGTTTTAAAACCCAAAATGTTTTATCCTAATGATTTATGTTTTGTTGAACTGATGATATTTTAAATCGTCATAGATTGATGGCGTTGAGGCCCTCAATTTTACACTTGTTTGTGATTGATGACCTCAATCACTCCCTATATATATTTACATTTTTACTCCAATTATGTGTCTCTAATTTCCACCAATGTTCTTCTAATCGAGATCATAATTTGGTGGTGAGTTTTTGATCTCGTTTTCCCTCTTATTAAGACTAAATTTTATTAACCCATTTTTTGATGTGGGTTTTCCACAAAAGGTATTTTTCTTTTTTAAAACATTTATTTTCAAAGTATAATTTAAAATTGATAGGATTAATGTTATTTATGGAGGGGAGAATGTAACACCTTAGGATTTCATAGTATGTTATTTTCATTAAATTCAATGGCTTGAACTACACGCAACACAGAGTTCGAGCGCACCACGACTTACCAAAATAGCCATTCAAAAGCCGGTTATGAATAGTATTAACTGAATTTTGAATTTTATATGCTACATATAATTTTAATGTATGTATTATGTGTTTCTTAGACATATTATAAGAACAAATTCAATTTTTCAGATAAAAAATGTGTTAAAAAAAACAATTTACCACCTCTTAATGGGGAACCCTGTTTAAATCCAATATTTGACCCTTTTTGAAATTCATTTTGAAAAAATAAAATTATTCTTCAAAATCAGGACATCAAAATTTACTTTGGATGAAATTTTTGTATTTTTCTAATAATATTCATTTTTTATGAATAGTGAAAATATTGTATTTTTATTCAAAACATCCTTTTAATCTAATTTATCTATATGTTTAGATTATATTTTAAATTGGTTTTGATATGTAATTAGATAATATTTTTACCCTTTAATCCAATGTTTGTCATTGGAATAAATTTCAGTTTGAAATTATACAAAAACAAGTGTCAATCTTTTGATTGTTATTATTTCTTAAAAACGCACTATTTGTTTTGACAACGAGATGCAATTTTAAATTAATTAATCCAAATTCTATGTTATGAATTTGGTAATATAGACATTATTTTTGAACTTGTAATATAATGTATAACTTAGGATGAATTTTTTGTATTTTTCTGAAAAATATCAGTTTTTGATGAAAAGTAAAACCACTAAGTAGTAGTTAAAAATCCAAATTTTTCATTTAAATGAAATTTTACCACTTTTGTGAATTTAATTTAAAATATTTGAGATACATGATTGTTATTATTAAGTAAAATTTGGTTCAATAAGATGAAATTTTTTTTGGTTAACCGTAACTTTTGACTTTTATTTACCATGGTTAAAGGTAAATAGGGTAATTCAAGGTAAAAGGGATAATATAATAATACAAAATTATCTTAGAACTTGTAATAACATTATTGGATGAGAAATGTCCACCTATGGTCATACTTAGGTGATTTTGTAACCCAATGGAGACACATAATGAAAATATAAATCTATTTTAATTAACCTAAAGTAATGAAAAAAATAACATTTACAAATATATTTTAGTATATCAATTTTTACATAGGGTTATATAAGTCATTGTTTCAGATATAAATAATAATTATAAATCTGAAAATATCTCATACTTTATGGTAATTTTTTATAATTTTTAGACATCACATAAATTAAATTATTTATGACACCATAGTGATGTAGTATTTACCTCATTAATAAATAATTTAAATTAATAAGATTATTAATATTTAACTAATATCCAAAAAAATGTTCCATTCTTATTTGATGGTTTTATTTCGACCATGAGTCATTATATATTCGAATTTAATTAGTTTTGTACCTTTAGAAACAGAATATCACTATACAATAAAATAATGTTTTCACATTTTCCTAAAGAACCCCTCATCCCCTTATTAAAGGACACCACTTCTAACCCATTACACACACCCCTAAATCCCCTTGGATCATCCAACCCATACCCAAATAATCTATCAATATCCTCTTTTACTCTTATAAGCCTTACTTTAGGCAGAAGTCACTTTAAAAAGTCTTTTTGGTTCAAGTCAAAGGAAGTTACCCAAATTTAAGGTAACGCTTTCTGTTAAATTATTTTGCTTTATTTTGTTTTATTTTACTTATCAAACACCCTATACTAATTTTATTCATTTATTTTATAAAAACAACAATATAATCAATATACTAATATGTTCTTATGATAATAATTATAACTACACTTACACACACCTCCATCTAATGGGCGAAGAAGTTATTGTTTCTATTGATGGAAAACTAACGCCTCACGAAAGATGATTGTCCAGTTATATCATAACGCCTCTTATGGTGGACACTAAGATGAAAATTCATTTACATATGATATATATATTATGTTTATGTTTTCTTTATGCTTCTGTATTTTCCAGTTATATAATTATTTTATGGTTTCCATTATGGGTAAAACGTGATAATTTCCTTTGAGAAACTGCGGACTACCGCCCCCTCAATATGATATGAGTCATTAGTGCCTTATGTGGTACATATAAAGGATGAATTTAATGATATTATATATTATATTATACTAGAATTATAATATACCTATGTATTATTATTTTTTAATTCCATTAAAATACAAAATAGAAATGAAAGTAGCGTTCATGCGTACGTAGGACTTACCGTCTCCATGAACGATACATTTCATTTCTTATCTCACAATGTTCAATACTATTATAAATACATAGATATACTATATAAATAATATATATATGATATGTAAATTATTTATATCATTATAGAGAAAATGTAATTTCGACCACACAGAAAAATTGTAATTATAACAAGTTCATTTTTTACTCATGTTCCGAACATCGATAAAATATCCAATATGAACTCAAATAATTATCTAAATTTTATTGTAAGGTAATAATTCATATAAAGGAATAATTAAAATAAAAAAATTTCATAATAAATTATAAATTCACTTATGTTTATTATTTAGGAAGAACATGGAACACACAAGACATGTCAGACATGAGGTAAGGGGTTTCTTATCTCACTTTTAATTACAAGAGATTTCCATCGTTTTTCACATATTTATTGCATGAGGTGTATTATGTACTTACAATTGATATATATTATAATAATTCCATTTATATCCTTGGTAATATGTGATTCATTTTTTTATTAACAATTTTTCATATGACTCGATTAATTACATCGTTGTAAGAAGTATTCATCTCACCTCTTATTTCTGTGAGAATCATGCTATACTGGCCACTATTTCCTTCTATGTGGTGTTTGTACTGACCATGATTGTATTATTTGTGTAATATAATTTATCTTATGTTTATTTAAATCTTCATTTTATGATCCTTATTTCATGGGTTTTATGTTTCAGAAGTTATCAAATCAGTAAGGGAATTTCAAATTTTAATTTCCACACATTGAGTTTTATGCATACTTCATTGATTATTTTACTCCACGATTCTGTGTGGAATAAATATTTATTATCTATGTAGTAATTTTCACTAATGTTTATGTGGATATACCTTTGATACACATAATCACTCCATTGATAAATTCTCAGGTCATCGATATGAAACCGATATGAGTAATTTTAACCCAATCTCCATTCATCGAGTTAAATATCCAATTAATTGGTGTTGTTTTTACAAGAATATGCATGAATTTTCTTTGATTAATTTACACTTAATATACAGTAATATTGATCATATTTATATTTTTCACTCATAATTATGTCATTGATTTATCCTTAACCTATGGATATGGTTTTTATAAGGGATTTTATCTCAACATATATTCCATTGAGTCTTCTTTGTTGTTATGCGCCAATTCACTTTTATTTGGTGTATATACTATACTTTGACATAGTATATCATGAATCTATTTACACTCATGATATTATAATGTTTTTATTACATCAATTATTTGTATTCAAGTGTCTCTCATTTGGTTAGGAACTCTAACTAAAATATCATTTTAAATGTTTTAATGATTTACTCTTCAAAATATTTCTCATTAATATCCATGTTTTAAAAATAGTTTTAAGGATTTATTTATATGAACACTATTTTTTTCAAATTTAAATTTATTTTTAAAAGCTTCAAAGTGGTATGAGACACTTTGATTCTGAAATCTATTTTAAACACCTTCTGGATAAATATTGATACTTTTAAATGTTTTCAAGAAAAAGGGGGATATTTCTCTCAATTAGTTTTGATGTTTTTTTCGTCTATGTAAATATCCTTCGTTATTATTGATTGAGGATAATCTATTATCATAAAATCTTCCATATTTTATTTAATGAGTTATGTTTGACTTTGGATGTTCTATTTTTATACCATTCATGGGTTATGGAAAAAGTATTGACATTTTGTATGCTAGTTTTAATACAAATGTTTATGCTATGCTTAAATTTTTTCATATGTGGAATGCATTGGACTTAGTAAGTGACGGGTAGAGCCCACTGTTGCTCCTCGATGCATCAGTAGCTATCATGAGACAAACTAGTGTCTTGGAACAAGGCCATAACAAAATCTTATTTGTAGTCTTGGAACGAGGCCATGACTACGTGGTTATGATGTCCGACATTATTCATTCCATAATTATGAGATTAGCTGTTAATATTTCAAGTGGTTATTCAACTAGTAGAATACCAATTACTATGTTTTATTATGGAATTATTTACTCAGCCCATATTCCTACCATAAAGTGGTCATGTTTATTATTTTTAAAGGCATGTGTTTTCAATTATTCAATGTCCCTAATGTTTATGTTATCATCCAATATATTTCTTACTCTTACTGAGCATTTGATCCCACCCTTTTCTAATGTTTCATTTTTCCAGGATATAAAGATGTTATTTATGTGTGAAATTCAGTAATAATCTAAATATCTTGGATTTATTAATGTAATTAATTAGTGTTGTTTTTCTTTTCATGTTGTAATGTTGAACTTATGTATGTATCTTATTTCCAAGACTACTAAATTGATCGGTTCTTCAGGACATGATTCCTTGTAATCATGCCAATGTATTAAAATAATGCACCATCTCCTGGATTCTGGGGTCAGGTGTTCCATTATACACACCAGAAATGAGAAATAGGGGGTGATCATGGCTTTTGTCTTAGATAAAATAGATGTGAGACGAGAAAACCAAAACCTTATGTCTTGAAATTCTACATAAATGTTTTAAACTCCAATATAATAAATATTAGTTAATTATAAATCTACCAAAATACCATATCATTATATATATTACCATTTATCACTTGTTTAATATTTTATATTACCCTTTTAATAACAACTCCATTTTGATGTTACGTTTTAGGTAATATCCTCTTGGTTTTTTGTATATGTTTAACTTGTTATTATAGATCTTCTTACATAGATCATGATTTAATTATTTCAAAAAATTAATATATGATATAAATATTATATATATTTACTATATTTTTATTTTTAATAATTAATAAAATATATACATTTGAAATGGAATACACTGTTCATAGAGACGGTAGGTTGTACATTGGCATGCACACTATATTTATTTTATGGATGTTCTATAATAATTAAATTAAATTAAAGATATTTATAAGTATAATATCATTAAAATAATTATTATTTAATATATATCATATAATTTAATTAAACCAGTCCTTAAAATATTCAATTTAATATGTGAATGAATAACATCACTGTGAGGAGACAGTAGTCAAAAGGTCCACAAACTAAGTAATTGTATTTACAGAAATTGGAAAAATGAATTTATGTGTTATTTAATAATTATATAAAAAGAAATAAATCAAAATTATAATATAAATAATATAATAACACTATTTTCATCATAATACATAACTATGAGTTGTGGTAAAGGAAAAATGAACAACATTATTTCATGTGGTTGTAGTTCACCGTACACAAGAATGGAAAGTTCATTACCCATTAGATAGAAGTGTGTGTAAGTGTAGGAAAGAAACATATAATAAATAAATAATATTATATTAATAATACTAATGATATTATATAATAATGTAATAAGATGATTTTATTAGGTGGAAAATGAAAATAAAACAAATGATATTGAGGAAGGATGTTACCTCTCCTTTGGTGAACTCCTCTTAGTTTTCATCAAAGGGATTCATTTGTTAATTTTATTTAGAAAATATAGGGTTATAGGAAGAATTTAGGGATTTTTTGATCTTATTGATGAATCTTTTGGGTGAGGAAAATGTCATTAGATTTGTGATTAAGTTAGATGGGTTTAGACCATTTTATAGTCAAGGAGGAGTGGAATTCTGGAAAATTTTTGAATCAAGAAATCCACCCACTTTTATCAAATGTTAAGTAGACCTGTAAGGGTAAAAATTATATTCATTGGATTTTAGGGTATAAATCTGGAAACCCAATGTATTTTTTAAATGTTTCTAGTTCATTTTATACCATATGTGTAGCATTTAGACACCAATTTAGCTTAATTTTATATTAATTGTTGTAATTATTATTAATTTTCTTCACTAATAGTTTTTAGAAAAAAAACTAAGTTGGAATTATAATAAATCATGTATTATTCATTTTCAAAATATTGAATATATTTCTCCAAATTTCAATCAATACATTAGTGTAAATTAATTTAATTTTAATCACATGAATGGGATAAAAAATCGAGTTTTAAAAGAAAAAAGGTCTAAATATTTGGATTGATTTTATGTACAATTCCAATGTAGAATTGGTTTCAATTGAGTTAATTGAAGTATTATATGTGTATTTTATCTAATTAATAACAATAATTAAAATAAAATATAATTTAACTATATAAAATAATTATACCAAAAAATAGCTTTGAAATAAAATTAATTATTTTTCATTATTCATCAACAAATTAAGATTCTCATAAAAATACCAAAAATTAAGCCAATGTAAATTTTTATATTTATATTTCAAAAATGAAGAATATTTTTTAAAATTAAAATTATAATGTTCTAAAAAATCATATTTTAATATGGGTTTCCATTTAATGGTGTTAAAATTACATTTGTTTAAAAAATACATCATTTTATTCATATATTGGATTTATAATTATCTTATGAATTAAATATTTTGGATTAGAGTAAAAAAATTTGGTTGAATATATAAAATATAATTTTTTTAAAAATAATTATTAAATATTGGTTTGTTAAATTTATTGACATACGATGGAGTTTTTATATTGAGAAATTTTTTTCTTGGAAAAGGAGTTTATTATTTTTCAAATATTTCATACATTAATTCATAACTAATAGATAATAAAAGGATTAATTATATATAAATAATATTTTCCATCATTATTTAATCATTTTAATAACTTCTATTCCAACAGAGAGGTGGTAACTATAATAATATTTGAATAACTATATTAATAGTATTTTATTGTTCTATAAAACCCAGCCTTACATGTAATGCAATGTATTAAAGGGACTCAGTATTCTGTTTGACATTTAATAAAAAAGTTTAATGTGAGTCTCAATCCAATATATGTGATTCGTGTAGTGAAATATTATCATGGTGATGTATATAACACCATCCATACTTAGTGCATTCAAATAAAATAATCTATGTTTAGTGTTTATTTTTTTAAAGGAAACATTAAATAAAAAAAGAATCACAAAATGTTAGGGTATTACAAGCTACCCCCACTAAATTTAATTTGTCCCACAAAATTTTTGTATGTTATATATATTTTATTACTTGATAGTTTCTTTCAGATAAACTCTCAACTAAAAATTTTATTCTAATACTTCCCTCATGATGAAAAGAAAGTTAAAACCATAAAGGTTACACAAAGTAACTCATTATTATGTTTCCAAAGAAGAGAATATAGTTAGAAAGTGGAAACTTGGACATGGAATAGAAATATAACCATCATGTACCGATGAAGAGAAATAGAGAACATGGTTAGGATAATGTTAACAATCATAGATCCATAAATCAAGGAGGCATAAAAAATATTATTGATGTCATAAAAGTGATGATAATTGGATAACATTTTACTTCAAGACACTTTTTAAAAAAGTTTAATAATTTTAATACGAGGATAAGAATTCTTTATTTCGTCACAATCCCACCTCTTTTCTATGTTTACCAACTTATAATTCATCTATAATTCCATGGAATGGAGGTTAATTTTCATTCCAGATGAATTAACAGATCATAAGATCCATTAATACAATGATAAGTCATTATTCCTGTAATTATTATAAAAAAGGTTATCAAAAGTTATCAAGTATGAATAAATCCATATACTGAGAGATTATACATTAATATCTAAAATAATATCTAAATTTATACATAAACCATTTCATAAATGGTTATCCTTATAACCCTTAAATAAGATGAATTTCCAGATATTTAGAAAAAAGGTCATGATATTTATATATTCTTAATGTTGATCCACCATATATCATATAATATCTCTTATCTATCACATACCAACAATGTGAATTCATTCATTATATATTCTCATAAAAATGGTAATTACAATAAATACTTATTGAAATAATACATGTTTCCTTATTCAAATACTTATTTCATATATTACATAAATACAAAAATGTACTAACTTCATAAATGGTTGCATAAACAACAGGTCAACAAATCCATTCTTAGTTACAGGGTTATTATTACCATCCAATTTACTTATTCATATCCTACATATCATTACCCAAACATCATTATCTAAACATAAGGATCATAATATGGGTTATCTTTCACTTGTTACTGTGTTTCCCAGAAACATCACCATGCCATTAAATAACTTTTCTAGTCCACCAGAACCATTCAACATATTCTTTGAAATCCATAGTGAAAAAACTAAACTAATCAATCATTAAATATTTCATAATTCATACTTACTGAATATAAATACATAAAAACTTTGATTATTATAGTTAATATTTAATCCATTTATATGGATTCCTCATTCTATTAATTAATACCAATTTACTTCAAATTTCTTCTATAGTCCCATCATTATCATCAATATAACTATTATTCATATAGCCTTGATGATTCCCTTTAAGTTTTTTCTTCTTAGAACATCATATTTCATAAATCCTTATCATTACACAAATTTAACATTAAAATATTGATAATAACTTATAGAGTATAATATTTCCATTCATTTTGTTAACCAGGATCTACAATTTTTCTTTATTGTTACATAATTTTTGATCAAAATTTCCATAGTCAAAACATATTCTTATTCCTCTAAGAAAACCAATTAGATGATTCTATAATTTTTTTAACAGAAAATAAATTTAATCTTCCTTCCACTATATAATCCATTAACTAAAATCACAACAATAACATTATTTCTATTATTTGTTAAGTCTGAAAGTTGATTAAGTTATATGATGTAAAACATGTTTTATGAAAATATATTATTCAAGATCACAAGATCCTTCACTCTAGTGATTATCACATTTTACTACTTATCAAAAAATGTTCCTCCAAATTCAATGAAAACCCATTTCCTTATGGTTCCATTCTTTGAATTAAACTAGAATTAATAGTGTGATAAAAACTTATCATAGTGATAAAAACATTACCATGAATAATATTCCTAAATTATAAAACCAAATATAATCTATGAAACATTAATCTTATCCTTAAAAGACATCCAAAGACATATCATTAAATATATTTCAAGGTATCTCATTAATTGTTTCTCATCATTTATTCCAAATGATCACTAAATAATTCCTTTTATACAAACTATAAACATATTGGCTTAACATTCATGGATATTACAAAATTTTAGATTAATATTTAGAAAAATACAATAAAACATGTCTGCGGATTGTAATATTTTGGTTTTTTTGGAAACATGGAAGAATAATCCTATATCCTACTGGAATCTCTTAAACATCTCACTAAAATATCTTCCTAATTAGTAATCCTATACGAACAATTAATCATAACTAGGGGAAAGGAAGCATAAGAAAGGGGAGATCTTGAATGCTTGATAAGGGTAAATAAGGGATATTTGTAAGAATACCATGATCATAAGGGTATGAGAATAGGAAAATAACATTTGATGATCATACAATGTATACCAAAGAGAATATACATGATTAGTGGAAAAAATGTATAATGTTCATAATACATCAAACATAAGGGAAACAAGAGCATATGATATGAGGTCATAACATAGTAATAATACATAGAATTTCTGCAAGGCATATAAGCATATAAAATGATTTCCATAATAGCCAAGGCATTGCTTCCAAAAAAAAGTAAGTAAAATGGGATCAATAATAATACCATATTATTAGTTATGATTAACTCCCATGACCATATTAGTATTCAAGGTTTTCTATCATGACCATATCAGTGGAAAAAGTCCTTTAATGAAATGAGTTCACTCCTTGTTCCATCCATGTCTATCTCTTGACATATAATTCACTACCCAATTCATTAGAGGGAGATATAGGTTCCACCCATACCATAATGAAATCATACATATGTGTCACTCTAGATCATAAATATTCCCTATACAACAACCCATGTAATTTAATGTGAATTATAATTATATATTCATATAATAACCTATGAAAAAGAGAAAGGTTTCATAATATCTTCATCAAAGAATAACCAGTTAAAAAATGACATTCATAAGTATATAACCCATTTAATAGAATATGGTTTTATAAATATCATTCTATAAAAATGTAAAGCATTCATTAAATAATAAAAATTGAACCTTTGGATCATTTCCCTATAAAGGCATGAGTAACACTAATAGATGTCATCTTATATAGAAAATAATTTTGAAATATATTTTAATAATATTTATTCAATAAAACATTATCTCTTCTTTAAAAGTTTTTTAAAATAAATAAAACCCACTTAACAATCATTAAAAATAAACTACTAAACATATTCATGAATCCTGAAAGAAATTTAATCTTTTTCTGTTGAAAACCATTAAAAGAGGCCTGAAAACATTTAAAAAACATTTTCCTTGGATACATATAAATGATGCCTCAAAATTTATACATGAATACATATAAAAGAATATTGAAAACAATTAAATCATTGTTTAAGCTTAAAATAATTTTTAAATCCTTATTATTTGAAAAAATATTCTAAAACCTCTAAATAAATGCTTGAAAATAATTTAAAACACTTCTATAACATATAAAAATTTAAAACATTTGATATTGAAAAACAAATTAAAAAAATAACACTACATAATATAAGAAAAAAAATTCCTGAAAAATTTATTCTTATAAAAATTAAAAGGAATATTCAACTGAATATGATTATGAATGTAGATAAATCAACACATTCAAAACAATCCTTTTGGGTCGTAAATACCTTAGAAAAGTACCTCAACCTGAAATTGATGAGAATATAATTTTTAAAAAACCATTGTGTTGGGAAAGGAAAAAATGGGTATAATTTTTTTATAGCTCATATGATAATAGAATAATTTTTTAAACATTAATATTAACCATTATTTGAAAAACATAAATTACTTACTGAAGAGAGAGGTAATGATAAATTTTCATAAATTTTCTTTTTAATTATCTTATTTATCATTGAGAGGAAAAATGGTACCAACACATGATGATATCATAAATAAACATAGGAGAATAAAAATCATGATTTTTTTTAGATATAAATAAAAATATATAATAAATTTAAGCATAATCATAAATAATCTCGATAAACTGTGAAATTACAACAATAAAATATTATCATGTTGTTAACATTGAACTATAATCCCTATGAATTAATAACAACAAATGAATCTTATAATTTCATTACAATAATTTTTTTCAAGATATAACATGTTGAAGGGAATTATATACACTCCAAGGAATAATATAGGTGCATAATATGGGTTTTATCTCAAAAAGGGCAATTTCAGATAAGAAATTACATTACCGGTTTGATATTTTATGAACCAAAAATCCTACAAAAAAGATGATAAAATTGATATGTAAATACTAAAAAATTGAAATTATAGTATTCATATAATACATCCATGTGCATTATACACACCAAATATGTGAAATAGGTGGTGAGCATGGCTTGTGTCTCACGAAAAAATAAAAGTGAGATGAGAAAACCCTTACCATTTGTCCTAACATTCATCGTACAGGTTCAAAAAACCTAAATATTAAATATAGGATTATTATAAATATAAAATAAATACATTTTATTATATCTAATACCATATATGATTTGTTTATGACTTTATATTATCCTTTTATTTACAACTCTATGTTAATTTTCGTTTAAGATAATATACGCTTTGTTTTTCGTATATGTTTTGGATTGTTATTGTTGATTTTTTTAAAAAGATGAAGAAATTAATATTTACTCAATTTGAAACGTGATATAAATATCATATTTTTTATTATATATTTATTTATAATAATATATGAAATATAGTAATAATAAATTCAATACAGTCTTCATTGATTGGTTTGTTGTATGTACGCATGAACGGTGTTTCCGTTTTATTGATGTTTTGGATAAAATAAAGTAAATTACATATATGTATATATATATTTTAGTTAAATTAAAATTATTATTTAATATATATTTAATATTTTTACAATAACAATTAGAATTAAATTCTATTTAAGGTGTGAATGAATCAGATCACATTGAGTAGATGGTAGTCCACACCTACAAAAATGAAGTTATCGTAGCTAAGAAAAAATGAAAATCATAAATTTATTATATATATATTTATTTAAGAATAAAAAATAAAAAATAAATATCATATATATCATATAAAAAAATATTTTCCATCATAATTTATAACCATGCATGGTAGTATGGTAGTAAAGAAGAGATAAACAACATCATTTTGTGAGGCAGTATTTCTCCATACAAAATGATGTTAAATTGGTTACAAATTAGATAAAATTGTGTTTAAAATTCGTTTAGAAAAATAGAATAAAAACATATAATTATATTTAGGATAATTATATAATTATTAAATAATGTAATAATTTTTTATAGGATTCATAATGAGAATAAATCGAAGGATCTTGAAAAATAATGTTACCTTTTCTTTGGGTAACTCTTATTTGATTGAAAATAAGGGATTCCTAGTATATATTTCTTCACAAAGGGATGAATATATAAATAATTTAGGGTTTTTGGTATGATATTTTATTATATATTGTCTGAGAAAATGGGCTTGATAGGTGTGAACACATGGGAGGTGTGTGTACATTTTTATAGTGGAGGAGGAGTGACATTCTGGTAAATGTTTGAAAATGGAATTCCACCATTGTTTTTACACTTTAATGAGTCCCCAATAATTTTAAACAGTAGATAAAATGGAGGATATAGTATAATTAATAACATTAATTCTATTTTAGGGAACATCATAGGTTATTTTCGGCCTCATTTTTAGGATTTTTCCCTATTAAGATTAATTTTACCTTAATAGATGTACTTAATTTTAATTAAATTCTATAATAAAATTGGTACATTCTTTCACCATATTAAAAATTACAAATTATTATAATTGAAAATATAGAATATTTTTATCATAACTAGAATCATATAAATGTTAGAAACAAATTTATCTTGAATTCCGCAGATGGCACAACAATGTGGGTTTTTAATGTAAAAATGTTTAAATGTTTGGAATGTTTTTATATAAAATTTCAACATGAAAATGGCTCCAATGGAATAAATTTGACTAATTGATGTAAAATTGATATAATTATACATAAAAAAAATTGAATTATAATTTAACTATAAAAATAAATAATACCAAAAATATTTTATGAATTAAAATTCCATAATTTTCCTTATTCATGAAAAATAGATGTTGCCCTGAAAAATCAAACAATTCATCCAATATAAATTTTGATAAATAAAATTAAAATATTTACATTATTTCTTCAAATAAAAATTATTAATATATGGAAAATAAGATATAATAAATATTTTCTAATAAAAGGTGTTAATATTAGTATTTTTAAATAAGTCATATATATATATATATTTGGATGTATTCTTATCTTATGACTATAAAATATATGGTATGAGTGTAAATATGTTTTATTTAATATATGATATTTTTTATGAAAAAAACTTCAATGGTGGTTATTTTAATTTTTTGAGACAAAATGGTGTCTGTATATAGAGAAATAGTTTTCCTAAAAGTAGATATAAATTTTTTTCAAATAGTTATTAATTTCAGTTCTGGAAATTTGATAAAAAATATTAATTTTATAAAAATAATTGTTTTAAAAACATGTTTAATCATATTTGTAACTTATATTCAAATTTATAGTTGGAAACTACATTAATATTTTAATTACAATATTAATATTATTTTATAGTTTTGTAAAACTCATCCTTCTAAGAAACACATGCTTTAAAAGGGACATGGTATTGTGTGAAACAAAATAATAATAATTATGTTTCATGTAACATAATCTTATATAAGTGTTTCATGAAGTGGACAATTATCACAGTTTTTTATAATGAAATTCAAAATTATTTCTTTCATATAAAAAATGTATTTTCATTGTTAAAAAAAATATCAAAATGATTAAATTTAAAACAAAAAATCCCAAAATATCGAGGTACTAAAGTATGTAGTGAGGAAACTCAACTCTATATCAAGAGCTTGTTAATGGATTTTCATGAACATTATGTTGGGACTGAGATCCAAATAAAACAAATTAGAAACAGGTACTCCATTGTACCTTAACACATCATGAATATATTGGAATGATGATCTAGAGAAAAATATTCTCTATTAGTGATTAAGTTTTATATATTTGAAAAGAGTTTAACTATTACCCATATAGAATTATTATATTTATATTTTTTGGGTAGTATGATGATAAAATACATTGTGTTTTTTTACCCTTTCCATACATGTATGGATTATGGTTTGATTATCCCATTAATCATGCATGATCTTCGTTAAAAAACATACATATCTTACACCAAGTAACATACTGAGAAAAACCTCATTTTATGATTTCATACTATATATACAATATTACATAGGTAAGAGAGAGATTCTATACAATTTTCATCCTATGGTCACATGTTCAAACACTATGGTCATTCTTGATATTAAAGCTTTCTATAGAAATATACGCTATCATTTTTCCAAAAATATATTAATATAATTTCAAACTTTCAATATCCTATATTTACCTCAAAATCAATGACAAGATAAATACTCAGGGTTACCATTAACATTAATATTATTCTCCAAAATATGAATTCATTATTCCTAAAATTAAATTTTTAATAAATCATTATACAAAACCAAAGGGTAGTATTTCCATATATTCCTTCCAATATATATTTAATATTTATAAATTCCGAAAACATAAAACCATAGAAGGGGTGTCTAAAATAATTATCTTATGTGATGAATATCAATATCTCAAACCAATGATGAAATAAATAACACCAATATTGACAATACATTTATACATATCTTCTTTAAAAATACAATTTTATTTATAAGTTTCAGGATACTTGTAACAAAAATATCATTTGTAAAAATACCTCTACATAATACATTCTAAATCAAAATTTGTAAATAATTAAATAATTCCACATCATTTTAATTAATTAAATATGAGTCATCATATTATTCCACAATACACTTTTTTGAATATGTCAGTTGTCATCTGTTCTTCAAAAACAAACCATTACTTGTACCACCACACTCATACTCATCTTGATAATTCAGCTTTGGAGATCTATTTTTTAATTCCCGCACATTCAACATCTATAACAATCATCCACTTATGATTCATTTAGAAAAACATTATTCTCATCAATTTCATGAACCAAACATTTCATTTTATCACAAAAATTTCATAAATTGTGCCCCTATTTTCCACACATAAAACATATTACCATTACATTAAGACATTACATAGAGTCATTGCACCAATATGTTTGACCTAAGTACAAATAAATATTATTTTTTCTAGGTCTCCACCATATGAGCTATCAGTATAACTATCCTTATTTTATATGGATGTTTTTGTGTTATCTATGGTGAATACTGAAAATCATGTATCATGATAATTGATTTGGTAGGATCCCAATATTATTCATACAAGTCATCATTACACTGGGACTCTAATTAACACATTTTCTATAAAATTCCATGTAAACCTAGCTCAACCTGGTTCCCTCCGTTGACTGAAACCAAAAAACATTTTGTGAGGAACTATAATCAAATTGTGAAACCACATAATCATGAAACTTATTTTACTAGATGTCTTGATTATGTAATATTCTTAGAAATATATTACACCTTAGGTTTAACCTAGTTAATCCATGATCATCATATATTTATGTCCTTAATGATGGATTATAATGGAAAAATGAATTAAATAATGAATATCCCTCAGGAGTGTCAAAGTTGGTGTGAGGTATATGTTTTCAGGAAATAAATCCATATATATTATACCAATATGGATCTATTGTATGGGAATAACATAATCCCGTACTTAACAAATATTTATAATGTTACACAATACATTGGTGTATCCTATGTTTTATAAATAAGTTTTACACATCCTAATTATAAATTCTTAATAAAACCTATACTTTTAAACCAACTACAGTGACCATTATCTTTTTATACATAGATATAACATATTTAGAGATAAATAATTTTTATTTTTAATGAAACACAAGGATATAAATCATTATAGAATAGTTCTTTTGAAAATTATGAATCATAAACTACTCGGTCATAGATTTACCACATCGTCTCCCACTATATTATTTATTGGTAGAAACATTCTTATAATTATCATACATAATACCATTCTTCATGATGTGGGGCATGGAAACAAAACAACGGGTGAAATCAGATGCTCATTAAGGGTAAAAAAAGAAGATATATGAACACAACAGAAGAATATGTTAATGAGAAAATTGCCATATTATTTGAAAACCATTTCTGTCATATAGATGATCATAACCATGAGTCATGGAATAAATTATTGTTTATCATAAGAACTAAATCATAAAGTAATTAAATAAGATTATCCATGGGAACATACAATTATCACAAGACTTTTAATAATGTAAGGAACACCATCTTATAAAATTAGTTCCTTAGTATTTATGGATCATTTACAATGATATCATAATTGAATGGGTTCACTCCCAAAACCATTGCAGTAGTTATGGTTACCCCCATGACCTTCATAGTTGACAATATCCCTTACCGAACAAGGTTCACTCCCCATTACTATCCTCTTTATCTCATGTTATATCAACATTTACCAAAATAATTATATAAATGTATAGGTCCCACCAAAGACATTATAAAAATCATATTTATTTTTTCAATAAGATTATATAAAATTATCATATTAATACAAATGAAAATAAAAGTCCTTAAGACAACATTGATCATATTGAAAACATTAAAAATAAATGGGTTTCATAAAAATTTCACATATTATAACCCTTGTTAATGAAATTGGGTCCATATGTATATCATCATTTCATTATTTAAAATGCAATGTAAAATGCAATTATTTTATGAACATCATATCATTATAGTTACAAACAACACAGGAATTTTTTTTGATAGTATCATTGGACCATATCCCTAGTAATATTTATGCTACATCAATGAATTTCATAATTAATTGAAAATATGTAGAAATATAAAATTGAAAATTTCTTATGGAAAGTAACATTTTCACATTGAAAATTACCTTTTAAAAAAATATCAGAAAACATTTTTAAAATAGTTTACTTTGAAAACAACCATTTCACATTAAAAAATACATTTTCAAAACTAATAGTTAAAAAAACAATTGTTAAATCCTTTTTATTGAAAATTACTATTGAATCATATAGAGTAATTTTTAAAATATCAGGTGTTTATGAGGGTGATAAATTCTTTTCATGACATACCTGTTAAAATAACAATTCCATTTATATTTTTGTTAATGGAAAAAATATCACTTTTTTTGAAAAATACATGATGTATCATTTTCATACACTTTTTAAAAATTAAAACATGAGAAATAATTTATTGGATAATAGTAGAAAAATTATTTAAAAAATTTATAATAAATCATGGACATGAATGAAAACGGGTTTTCACAAAATATATAAATAAGTAGGACTTTCCTTAAAATAATTTTTTTATTTAATAATTTTAGAAAATAAGAAAATTTATGTAAGAAATATATTCTTTAAAAATAAATATTATATAAGTAAATAAACTAGATTCATGAGATTTATATCATAATATTTCATCAAGGGAAAGATAACCGTAAACAATCTGGACAAACAATGAACCTCTATCAAAATGATTTTTTTACATCAATAACTATTGAATAATAAGAAACCTAAAAAATAACATCATTGGAATATTTAAATATCATATAAAATAGAATATTCAGGGTATATCAGGTCAATGTAGCAATACATTTTCCTAAAAATAAATATGTGATTAATTTGCGACATGTCTCCCAAAATTAAAAAGAGACTAAAAATTCCTTACCTTAATTCTTGGAATCCTCCACAAATGTATGAACCTCTAGTATAATAAATACATTTTTATTATAAATATAATTTAGAACCATAATCATATATATAATACCATGTATGATTTACTTATGAGAATTTATTACCCTTTTAAAAAACATTCTATGTTAATCATATTTTGGGTAATAATTGCTTCATTTATCATGTATGTTTTGGTTTTTTATTTTTTTGGACTTTTACATAGATAATAAATGAAAAATGTATTGAATTTTAACCATGATAGTAATATAATATATATTTATTATATATTTTTTTATGTAATCCATTAATGTTCTAAATAGAAAATGAGATACATCGTTTATGGGGAAAGTTAGTCGTACGTATGCATGAACGTTGTTTACATTTTCTCGATAGATAAAACATAAGAATGGAAAATAATAGATCACCTTAATATAGGTATTATTATTTAATAAATAAAAAATATATTTATTAAATTTATCCTTGTTACCTTTAATATAAAATATATGTGAAAATCAAATTACACCACTTCACAAGGAAATAGTTCTCTATACACATGAGTGATGTTATCATATTCCCATGAAATGAAAAGGACGATTTTTTTTGATATAATAAAATTATGTAATTATTATAATATCATATATATATAACATCTAAACAATAAATATATTATTATATCCATTTATGAGATGTGGTTATGGAAAATTTATAACATCGATTCATGAGGTGATAATCAAAATTAGAAACAATTGATTATTTTATCTATAATTTGATGGAATAGGATATAGATTTTATTCATTATATTAAAATAATAAAATATAAATATTTGAGATAAACTAGTGTTTTTATTTTATCATTTTTAATTAAAAATTTATTTTTTTGGTCGATGAAATAAACTAGATACAGACGTTTATTATTTTTACCTCTTTTTCATAGAACCACATAGGTTTATAAATGAAGCCTTAATAAGAGTGATTAATAATAAAAACAATTACTATAGGATTTTAGGACAGAATTATGGATGACAGTTTCATTGGAAAATAATGAAACAATTTTTTTGATGTGTAATGATGAGAGGAGAGGTGGTGTCCTTTATAAGAGGGTGATAGGAAACACATGGAATTTTCAAAATGAATAAACTACAATGATATTTTTGAGATGTAAAAATCCTGAAAATGGGTCATTGTCATACCTTAGAGGTTATGAAATCTAAATATGGATACCTAAAAGTTTTTGTAAAAGTTTTTAGTCTATTCTTACAGATATATTATTTGTTTATCTCACGATAAACCCATTTTATCTATAAACATGGTAATTATATTTTCATGTTTTATCATTCATTACTATAAACAATGAAGTGGATCATATTTTATAATATTAATGAAAATGATTCCAAATATTATATCTATTTTTAACCAATTAAATCATTAAATTTTTATATGTTAATTTATAATTAATCCCATATATTCGATGAAAAAGTTATTCCCAAAAGAAAAAACATTCGAAAGATAAACAATATTTCCTATATAAATTCATCATGAAATTTATTTTAATGAACATATTGGACTATTCATTACATAATTGACCTATTTTTTCATTTTTAAATCTTCTTAAAACAAAATTATACCGTATAAATTTATTATATTAAAACATAGTTTTTTAATAAAAAGTCATTAATTTTCACTATTCGATTGTAAATTAATTTTTTTTTCAATTTTGAAAAAATGCACTACATATATACGTTTTACATGTAGATTTAAAAAATTATGTTTTTTGTTTCAAGTTTTTTTTGAAAATATAATTATATTTTGTGTTCAAAACAATATATATAATTATTATCTAGAAAAACTATATTGTTTTCAATACATATAAAGACTTTACCAAAAAATAATTCTGTTTTTAACAATATTTATTATTTATATAAAACCATTATAATTAATATTGAAAATTTGATAATTCTTATTCATACTGCCATATTTAATTTATATTTCATAAAGACCATAGAAAATATTATTAATAATAGTGTAATGTATTTTCATAAAACTTAGTGTTGTGTGTAAGAAAAGATATCAAATAAAATAAATTTATATAAAAAATATCTTTTTAATAAAATAACGGGGTTTTACAGGATGAAATGCTCATATTTATGTTTTTATATTCATTTTTTTGTATTATCATAACATTTTTCATTTTATTATTTATATGAAACATTATTAGGGAAATGATATTGATAATTTTATGTATTTAGAAAACCATTATTTCTCATAACCAAATAAAGAAAAATACTTAAACCGTTTAGAATCCATTTTATTCCTATTATAATGGAATGGGTGAGTTTACTAGTCTTACATAAGAATTTGAGATTCATATCTTAATTTTAGCTTCCTGTCCTAGTGGGTTACATGTAAAAAATCCCTAAGAAGGCCTCCAATATGATAGGGGATGGTTACTAGAACTTTGTAATAATATCACAAACAAGGGAGGCATTTCCTATATACCTATATGCATGCAAACATATCCTATCCCACAAATGCTGCAATGTAAAAACCACTAAGAAACAAATAAATTCATACCGATATCCCAACTGATATAGTATGATGAGATATAATGTGATGTATGGTAAAATGGGATAGAATAAAATCACATCAAAAGAATGTGTCGGTAAACTACAATTTCCAACCTATAAATATGTCATCCTGACATTTTATTGCTAATCATATCATTAAATTTTACAAATAGAGGATAATTAATGTCCAGTGTCTTGGAAAAGAGGAACATAATATATGAAACCATATAACATGATTTTAATCATCTTGAATATATTCATGAAATTTTCATCCTATGTATTATTAATACATCTTATATCCTGGGGACCTACATCAAGGTAAATGCTGAGCATAAGGCCCAGTAAGGGAAAATAATTTATATGTCAACTTGATATAATAGAATATGAACCTGAGGAAATATCAAAAAGGCATGTGAAGAGGAATGTGAAGATAATAATAAATTGAATAAAATATTTAAAATTTGTCTATAACATTTAATTTAGACGTTCATAATCATATCACCATGGTTCATCCCCAAGGTGTCATAAAAAATTACCTAGGTTATTCACCAAGGTATCATAAAACTTATCATCTCTAGAGATTAATTTATTTAACCAATGCATTGGGGTGATATTAGGTTTCACCTGTAATATTTTGTTATATTCATTTGATACAAAAATATCATATTCAAATATTTCATAAATAACCCAAAGAGAAAAAATATGAAATATGTTTCATATCAAAATAGTTACTTTTTAGAAAGTGCATAAAAACCTGATCATTATGTCATTCATAACCCATGGAAAGGGAATTAGGGTTTTATGTTAGGAAATTTCAAAATAAAATATATTATTAAAATTTCTTTATGAATACCACTATAAATTAAATATGTTTTTGTAATCACTTAACTAAAATAAGAGAATTTCCTCAAAAAAGAGAGAGAGATTTTGAGCTGAAAATTCTACAGCATTAACGGCTATGCAAAATAGTTTTAGATAACATTAAAAAGAGTGGGTAAAGGGGTCACACATACATGAATTATCAATGATATAGTAATGTTAATGAAAAAATGGAATTATGAACATGTAATTGAATCCTGAAAGACATACCAGAAAATACAGAACTTGAATAGAAAAAAGTGAAGTCGTTAATTCCCATACTTTGAAGAGTAACCTCTAAAACACTATGATCGGGACGCTGAGGGCCTGATTATACTTTGGGAGGACTCTTTGTGATGTTAAAATATCATAGATTCGAGTATAGTCAATTTTGAAAGAAAGAAAACTAAGGAATGGTTTGGTATTTATAGTAAAAGATAGTGAGTTTTTTTAATTTCTTTTCAAGGACACATAATGGATGGTATTTGGAAAACCATGGTCATTACCATGGTATATCCCCCTTTTTGTAAACATTGGACACCTCATCTAATATTTTAATCCAAAAGAGTATACCATCATTTTAAATTACACCTTACTTCATTATGTTGTCATAAAACACAATGAAAACTCAAAAACTATATTTTTAATACTCACTGAAAAAAAACATTTCATAAATATCTCATTAATTTAACCTAAACTAATATATATGTTATTAATTAAAAATTGAACTCAATTTTATAAAAATAATTTTATATATATGTGAAATTTAATTTTTATGTAAAATCACTATTTACCTGAAAAATAATAATACATAACTAATAATTTCTAAAACAATTATTTACTAGTAAAATTATATCACATTTCCATTAAATATTCCTAAATTATATTTATACTTACTTATGTGATGTTAATATTCCCTTAGCCATATATCTATTCATAAGGGTAATATTACTACTCATAATTTACTATTAACCAAAAAATAAATTGATATTATCAGTCTCTAAATTTCTAACTGATCAAATTCATATATGTCCATTTTTTGAAAATACTTTGAAATTATTAATTATTTAAAATGTAAAAAATATTTTAAAATACTCATTTTTAATATTAATCAATATTATGAATCTTCTTAGAAAATAATAATAACTCAATCCATATTTATTTTAACATTTGAAATTCAAAAATGAAGGATATTTTACCATAATAAGAATTAATAATTTTATTTATACAAATAGATTACTCAATGTTACTAAGGCCTCGTAAAATATCCCTTTATAACACCTACATAGTAACTATGTGTAAGGTGTGAGATGGTGATAGAGTCATGGGGGGGCTTTGAAAACATTGACCAAGGGGTGATTTATATCAACATGATCTTATCCTGTAGGCGATAATTTTGAAGCTTAACATGTTGAAGCTCAGATTGGGATTGGTCTTATGTAAATCCCAATGATGTTTCATCCTTCCCAAGCTCTAACTGATGGGCTTTGTATGGCCCGAGTTTACTTGATGAGTCCATAGACTCTTAATATTTTCATTACATATCCATTACTGTTTATATTTTAAACTATAATTTTAATGTTAAATCTTTTTATTATACCCAACATTTATATTAAACAATTGTCATATAATATTCAAAATCCAATGGTCACATTTCATTTATACTAATATATTTTTTATTGATTATGACATAGTTAAAAATATATTTTCCTGAATCAAAATATTAATCAAAGGTTCGGGTAGTTACATTCTTCCCTCTTAATAAATTCCATATTTGAAATTTCTACTCATACCCTTAAAAGAAAAATGATGTTGGGACTTCTGCCTCATAGACTTTTCTAGTTCCCATGTGGCTGCTTCATATTTGTGGTTCCTCCACAACACATTAACATGGTGGGTAGTCTTGTTGCATACAACCTTATTTCTACGATCCATGATCTGTACCAGACACCCCACAAAAGATAGGCCTTGTTCCAGTTTTACCACCTTTGGATTTGTACATGTGAAGGGACAGGTATATACTTACTCAAGATGGATATGTGGAAGTCATCATGAACTTTGGATAGATTTGGAGGAAGTGCAAGTCGTTAGGCCACTACTCCTACAGGGTCAAGGATTTTATATGGGCCAATGTACATAGGGATGAGCTTATCTATATTCCCTTACATCAAGAATCTCTTCCAAGGTGAAATTAGAATAAAGACTTTGTCACAAACATCAAACTCTAATCACCTTCTCTGATTTTCAATATATATCTTTTGCCGACTCTCAGCAGCCTTAATGTGTTATTGGATGCCATGAAAATTTTCATTCATAAATTACATAAGATCAGGCCCAAGAATCAATCTCTCATCAGCTTAATCAAAAAATTTAGGAGTTTTAAATCACATCCCATATTAATCTTCATATAGTGAATATTGAATACATGATTGGAAGTTATTGTTGTAAGAGAACTCAACTAATGGGTGATGTTGATACCATCAACCATTAAATTCTATTGAGCATTTTCTTTGCATGTTGGAAATTATTTTGGGGGTGATAGGTTGTACTGGAATTTAATGAATTACATAGATCATGTTGAATAATTCTACCAAATAATGATGTGAACGTTGGATCATGATCCGATATAATATAAACTGGAACTCTATGAAACCTTTCCACTTCCTTCATGAAAATCATGGAAAGTTGATCATGAGTGAAATATTATCGAATAAAGAAAAAATTGGATGTTTGGGTGAGATGTTCCACTATAACACATATCACATTGTTTCATTTCGATGTTCTTGGGAGACTATTGATAATGTCCGTAGTGATATTGTACCACTTCCATGATGGTATGGGTAGTGGTTGTAATACACCTTTAAGAAGTTGTGTCTCTGCCTTCACTTTTTTGAAATTCAAAAAACCTTGTAGTGTACTCAGAAATATACCTATTCATATTATCCCACTAATATTGATCACGAAGGCCCCTATATAGTTTCATGATTACAGGATGTATAAAAAAGTAGATTTATGAGATTCATCCATCATCTATGTATTTATTTATGGAATAGATGAAACACATATTCTTGTATAAAATTTATGTACGCCTTCTTGATCAATATTGAACTAGTAAAATTTCCCATCCTTCGCAGTCTTAGAATTCTTCTCTAATAAAGGATCTTATTTTAGAGAATTCCTCATATTCTATAGTAATGGAAATTGAGAAATAATTTGTGATAGAATTCATGTTTTCCCTTCCATTATAATTCCCATGCCTAGTTTCGTTAGGTCATTGATCAAGTGATCTCATTGGATCTTCATCAATTCCAGAACAATTGGATACTTTCTACATAATGAATTAGTGACTTTGTTTTCTCTTCTAGTATGATAATGAATTGAAAAATCATATTCTTTAAGAACATCCAATTGCCTCAGTTTTCTCATTTTCAATTCCTTTTATATGAAAAAATACTTTAAATATTGATGGTCTGTATATATATCACACTTCTCCCCATAAATATACTGCCACCATATATACAGAGAAAAAAACACACTACAAAAAAATTGAATTATACCAATAGAAATTTATTAACAGACAATATATCTGTTCGTAAAAATGAGCAATTCCAACAGATATTAAATTTTATCTGTATTAATTTTAAGTACCAACACTTGTTTTTACCAATAAATATATCAGCTGGTATAGATCATTTAACACCCACAGATCATTTTCCAACAGTAAAATCTATTACTTTATCATAGTAATACCAACATTTTTTTTCAAACACTTGTATCTATTATTAATAATAATCATTACCAACAAATATTTTATCATCAATAAAATCTGTTACAATAAACCATTCATTCAAAATAACCAAGAGAAACTAATTTTATTATATATTATTATTTTTATGACTAAAGTCAATATTCAGTTTTATTGGTTTTAATAAAAACATCTCATATATATAAATATATACACTGCTTATATTTTCCAATGTTTTTTATTATAATAAACATTTGAATGCTTTTCATAAAAAAATTAATTAATTATAATATTTTAATTTATTAAACATAATAAATCAAAACACGGTAATGGATAAAGAAATAATAAACATATTTGAAATATAAGTAATTAATAATTGATATTCACATATTGAAAATTTTTATATCATAATGAAAAAATATTAAAAAATATTATTTTTTATAATCACTATATAATAATAAATTAAGTAATTAAGTAATGTTTATATTTTATATCATAAAGAAAAAATATTAACTTTTATTATTTTTTATATTCATTATATAACAATAAATTTTGTAATTATGTGATGGGTAAATAGAGATTGAATTTTTTATATAATACATTATTATATATTATGTTTATTTAATATTACAAAATTAATAATTTTTATATATACATAATAATTTTTATATATAAATATGTTTTATGTAAATAAAAATAATAATAATGCTATGTCAACCCCTAATAACCCGAGGGCACCCCTCCCGCACCAGGCACCCGCACCTGCCGCCCTCGCTGCCACAACAGCCGCCCTAGCTCCCAGCAGACGCTGCACCCGCCACCCTCGCCCTAGCAGACGCTGCCCTCGCCTCACTACCACACCCGCAGCCACCTCCCTCGCCCCAGCAGACACCACCTCAGCAGACGCCGCACCTGATGGTAATGAGCCAGCAGACGCCACACCCCCCACCCATGCTCCAGACATTCCATGGTAATGACTCTGTTTATCTTATTTTTTAATGGATGCATACATATTTTCGGATGGATTTGAAGCATGAGGGAATTAGTTTTAATGGTTAAATAAGTCTTAGATTTTAGTGCTATTGAGATACTAATATTGTAGATGTTTTATGTGATTTATCTTTATTTTAAAACATTATTATTATGGAACTCACTAGTATATAAATTTGGATTTCTTGTTTTGATATTTATGCTAAATTTTAGATCAAGGAACATCAACAGTTGATGCTGAGTGATTCATTAGTTTTAGAAGTGATGTTGTTGTTGTTTTATGGGCTGTTTGGAATTTCTGAGTCATGGAGGACTAAAAAAATGTTTTGGATCCTTAGTTTTGGAGGTTGGATTGAGCTTCCAAACTCCATTTTTGGTCTTTCTGGGGGCCTTATTTTTGATGCATTTCATTTTTGATTTTCGTACTTCATATACTAGTTCTATAAATGGAATGGAATTTCACCAAATTTAATGTAATGCTAACTGATTTTCTGTATGATGATGTAGTTTGAAGATGGTTTGATAGTATTGTATTTTTGGGACTATTTAGATTGGAAATTTCTATTTCTTCTCCACTCGGTTTGTAGGCTGAAAACTTGTTTAAATATCACTGTACCTGGGTCAACATAGTCATGATCTCCCTTTATCATCAACTTTCACGATCAAATGGACATACCTTTAGAAATGGCATCTGATTTTTTCTAACAGTCATATTTTGGATCTCTAATGTTGGATTATTTCATTGAGGATGAATTGATGCATTTCACATTCACTTCTTGGAGTATGCTTCTTCCCTTATCAACATTTTAAGATTTCAGGACTATGCGGAAGATGTATCTTCGGATCTTGATGTTCTTGTATGGATGAAATCATACATGATTTATTTCTTCTGGTATTGAAGTCCATTGGGTCAAAGAAATTATCCAATTCTAAAATAGAATATCAATATTGCATGGATAGTGACATAATGATAAATGCAAGAGTGAAATCCAACTCTGGTGTACACCAGTTCTAAAATGGAATATCAAAAGGTAAGATGTAGCCAAAAGGATGAATCAAATATAAAAGTGTAGATTAATTACTAGGAATGTCCCAAAAATAAAATTCATGAATCAGTTTGAATTATCCAACCATTATAATAAACATTCATTTTCTGATTTGAAGATATGTCTCTTTAGTTATTTCACCCTCTTTTTACATTTGATGTACAATTTCATCTTGCCCATTTACCCAAGAGTTTAGTTCTTCCCCCAAATCCCCTATAATTTGATATGATTTTCTATACGTTGGGTTATATTGTTCGTCATATTTTCTTTACTTCAATAAATTTTAGTGGATACATTAAGATGTTCATTGACTACATATTATAGAGTAGTATTCATTTTATCATTTCTGGAGGCTTCAAGTGATATATGGACAATTTCCCTCTCCTAGATAGAGTAATATATATTATTTCTGGATTTTATAGGATTCAATGTGATGAAACCATCTAAATCCTCCACTTCCTTTTTTCCTTCCCTCTCACTCGATTTTAAGTAGGCCTCTTCAATCTAGATAGGTTGTTCATACTCATCTAGTGATGAATCACTATGTTCAGATTATATATTATGTTCCTCCTCTTGCAATGGTTGAGCTGTTCCAGGGTCATTCTTATAGATTCCCTCCTTACCATCAGTTTTGACTTGGGCATGATGTATAACCTTCAAAAATTTAGAGAGATCAATGGGAGTTGAATGTGAATTTGAAGGTCCATCGAGATTGTGAACAACATCAGGTTTTACAGCAGTAGAATTCCCTCCATTAGAATCTTGAGTTCCATAGGGGATAGCCTCAACTGGTGGAAACCATTCCAAGCCATTCCTAGATTGTGAATTCCCTTTTCAACCCATATTTCTTAATGTTGAATGTGTACTTCCTTGATTAAACAGTTCTTATAATTACGTCCCATCTTAAGAGAAGAACTACAATACACATAGATATGTTCATAAACAACATCATGAAATAATCCATTCTTACCATTCTAGATCCAAATCTAGTATAGGACCGCTTGTGCAACATCAATCTCAGTTCAGATTCTAGAAACCTAGGGTCATGTGAGAATCCTCATCGCAAGGTCCAACATTATAGGATTTCATTGTACTCATCTTCCAATTTTACTTGAATTGATTTACTCACAAGTAATATACCTAGATTTCAATGCACTGAACATATTACTTGATAATGAATTCAATCCAAATCTCTTTTATTTTAGTCTTTTATAGATATTTACAACATGGGATAAAAACCAAGAATCTACAATGGTGACGGGGAACTATCTATATTATTCTCTTGAGTTTGCATGGGCTGGGTGGTTGCCTACTAAGTAAGATGATACAGATTTGGTTTAATTTTCATGGAGATGATTGCTAGAAGGAATGTTATTGATACTGTTAAGCCCATTGACTAGAAGAATTTGATATAATGGGTACTTTATACATGTTATTAGTTCAAACCTAATGCCAAGTCCAAATATTTTATAAATTAATGTCCAACATTGAATGTTTATTTCACTATTGTGTAGGTAATACCTTTTTTAGAAAGACACAATTATGTCCACCTACACATTATTCGAAAGTAAAGTATCAATTGAATGGTCTCTACCAAGCTATCACAGTTACAATATGTGTCTCCATGAGGAAGCCATAGCTCTAACCTTACTACTATGGTATACTTGGATCTGTATGATAACTCAGGAAGTGAAGTTGAATTCCAGTTATTCTCTATTAATGTTTCATAAATTAGTGGATTGACGGGTAAAATTTAATTAAGGTAAATAAAGGATGATATTCTATAGTCTATTTATTTTGCTTGAATTTGCATGTTATGGAATCTGATGTTATGAAATTGATTGAACTGGTACGGTTTTTTTAACCTAGGTCCCTGAATGAGAGGGTACAAGATAGAGAAGTTTTTTGGGATTTTCATGAAGCTATCTAGGATGAAGGTGAAATTTGAATATCTAATTAGTGAGGTTAGACTCAACCTCCCTTTCATCATTTATTATGAATTTTTTCCTTAAAGGGAATCAAGCTTGGTTCTCTTTATCTAAGGTCCCTCTTAAATTTCACAGCCTTTCAAGAATATTTAAAACTACAGCTTGATTTAACACAAGACTCTATTTTCAAGGAATAATCAACTTTATTGGGAATAAACTAGTGAATCATTTACTGACTAATAGAAATTTAATGTTTTTATTATGAAAAAGATGATACAGTTCATGATAAAAAATAAAACCATGCCTTCATGGGGACAATAGTGATGGAGCCCATGGGAATCTCCTCTATTAATTTTAGTTCAGTCGGAAGGAAGAGAGATAATTTTTGTATAGACGACGAAGGTGTCATCCTGCTTAGATTTTGAAGCCAGGTCATCTGCTTCCATGATACACTCTTCCCAACGGTGACTAATAACCATGTCTTAACTGGTCAGACCTGTGAAATATCTAATTTCCTAAACAATGAACCAGTGGATTATTTTGGTACCGTAATGAAATTTGGACACCAAATAAGAGTCTATTTCTTCCACATAGGGATTTAAATTGAATTTATTAAAAAGACAATGCCAATTTAGTGTAAATTTTTCATTATATTTTAGGGAATTTCTTTGGAAATAAAATACATCTAAGTCCAATAACATCGATCCCTTCTGATTCATGGGTGATTCCTCTACCCTTCATGGTGCCCTGCATACATGCACCATCCAAATTAAATTTAAACCTCATGGTGGGTGCACTCCTACCCACCCACCATCCAAGATTAGATATGATATAATCCCCTCTAATCATAGGTGGAGTATGATTCTAGAGATTAGGAAATGATCCATCTACTTGAACAAGGAGCTAAGATCTACTAGGAGTGATTAGTCTTTCACCTTTCTATGATTTGACGATATTTTCTTACCATTGCATCTATCTTTATTATGGGCCTCCCAGATGAACTGACATTCAAAAACAACAATCATATAATGCTTTTGGATCTATGTTTTTGAGTTTTCTGAGTCCTGAAACTGTGTACAAATAAAATCAATTATAGATAGAGCTTGAACCCCTAGGCCAATGATGTTTCCAAAAATCATCTAGATGAAGCGTGCCTTCTCTCCTTCGTGGATAAATGGTGAGTGATCTTGACATTCTTCTATCTGAAACTTGTTCATTTGGAAGCTAACTAAACGACATCACTCCATACATCTTCATCTGTGGGAAGGGCCTGGTTGTGAATTATTTAAACAAAGAATCAGAATTTGGATGGAATTGATATATCCCATAAATGATCTTCCTTGACTACATCCTCCTATTGGAAACATGTGATACTCTGAATTTCCACTACCTTGTGGCATCCCAAAGCAGAATCTGTGAATCTATAACAATCGAGTTCCTCTAGAAACTAGATAATATCCATCATAACCTTCTGTTTTTGTCATAGACTACTTTCATGAAGATTTGATAGTTTCAAAAATTTCAGAGGGTGATGTCTGGGACTCCGAATACTGTAAAATGATAGAGACTAGACTAATAGTCAGGCCACAATTTGATTCTGTCTTTCCCCACAATCCATATTAACAACTGATGAAGATTCTCAATAGGCTGTTGAATGTTGTTCATGAGATGGGTTTCATTCACATCTGGACGAATACTTTCATGCCTGCTATATTTTTCCTTGATAATATTTCCATGGGGTGTTTTCCCTTTTATCGCTTCCCATGATAACTTCTCATGTATGTCATTCATGGGCTCTTCCACATTTTTAATAATAATACCTCCCACTTTAATATTTCTAGCCGTTCATGCCTAACTTTCCGAATGTAATTTTCCTTTCTAATGAGATTCCCAAATCAAACCATTCATGATGGATTCAATTTTCCACACTAAAGATTTAGGAACTTTGAGAATCTAGATAATGTGAATGGGTTTGAAGAGAGTATAAAATTTAAAAATGTAATTCTACCACTAAAAGAGAAGAACTTATTTTTCCATTTGATGATTCAAGAGTTAATTTTATTCACTATACATTCTAAATGGTGACTGTGAACACTCCCAAAAGCTAAAGGATAACCTAACTACCCTAAGGGGAATGCTCATCTTCGAATTCTCACCTATCTCTCTATCTGATTGGAATGTCTGGGAGTGAACTTCTTGGATATGTACACAATTAGTTTCTCTGAGTCTAGTATTTTGTCACATAATTTACCTTATTATTTCATGAACCTGTTGAAACCTTGAATGGATATTTGTTTTTTATGAAGAATGTGATATCAGCGAAAAAAACTATGATACCCTATAGAATTATTTCTTTCTTATTTATATCACAATCTTCCCTGTAGCAATGTTATGCTTGATGTTGTCACTGAGGACCACTTGAGCCAAAAACAAACAAACATGGAGATAAAGGATATACTTTTTGAAACCATCACCCTAGTTTGAAAAATCCATTCATGTAGCCCATATGAGAGATGGAGAACCACAAGGAAGAGAAACCTAAAAAAATTGCTGACCTAATCTGTGAAGTCGTATCTCTACGTGGTGTTAGGAATGAAGTTCTACAACATTTTATCATAAACCTTATCTATATCCTCTTTGAAAACCACACGGTCCCCCATGTATTTCCTATTGGTATCAATTATCATCAATTTAGTAGAATAATCACACCCTGGATACACCTTCCTTTGATGAATTCATGTCATTATTCTAAAATGATGTTTTAACAAATCAATTATAATATCGTATTAAAGATGGATACCATGAATTTTTAAGGAAATTTGAAAAATATATAAGATAATACTGGTTCAAGGCAATGTTACTCATCTTGGGAATGATCACAAGAGTGAACAAAAGGGGTGTGTTATAAAGAGAAGTAAGGGAAAAATGACCCTTGGTGATGATGGTATGATAGATCCCTCTCATAAATAGTTGAAGATCTATAAACAAAAAATGACCTGGGATGAAATGGTTGGTGATTCGCATTTGGCAAGTGAATCTCATATATCTAAAATTGGAAATGAGAAGAAGCATGGCGAGGTAGAATCTGATGATAGTCAGGGAGATAGAGAAATGCACATTCAAGAGGTTATTGACATAGAAATGTGGCGGGAGTAGAAACTGATTACCTATAAACGTAGAAAAGGGAAAGCAAAAGCCGAGGCTACCACCTATTTGAAGCACAAAGGTAAACGAGGCTCTTCTCCCTCTGTTTACAAGTCCAATTTGTGAAACACTACACCTATGAATGGCGGTGCAGGTGTAATGTTAGGAACTCAAGCTATGGAACAACCTGTTTCGGATGCAGAGGTGGTGAGACCTATTCTGCCACACACTAAAAGCAAGAATGATGGCCTGGATGCAGCTGGGTGGGGATGTTACTCTCAACAACATCCCTCCAAGCAGTTTTCCCAGCAGGAAAATGATATTTCCTGCACTCCTCATAGAAGCCAAACTACTCATGTTATTGAGCAGCCTGTTTTGATACATGCTACCCCGGGAAAGGAGATTATATGATTATCAGCGGAGAGTGTGGCCAAGCAGGGATGTGTTGATTTACCTCCATTGTCATAAAAACTGATTACTCAACAGGAAAATAAACATTTCATAGGTTTAGTTTAAGGTCGAGAATAATCTTCTTATTGTAATGGTACTGGTAAAAATCTATATGTGTATGCTCTCTAGAAATAAGGTAAATTGCACTCTGAGGTATGCACGCATAATTATTTTGACTTTCTTGCATCTGGTAGCTGCGAGGAAGACGAACAAAGAGACGATCAAAAACATGGAAAATAATATACTAAGGAAATCGATGATGCTGGACTACCAGATGATATATGTGGACTATATATTCCATCGAAAACCATGGAGATGGGTTAGACCCCCTCGTGGGAGAGGTGGTCGATCCCCTCACCATAGCATGAGTACCCTGTCTCATGCAACCTGAATTTTCACTGTCTTTAATGGCATTTTTTTCTTGTTGAACATCCCATTCTGTACTTTCTTTCAATTTCAATAAAAGGGGCCTCTCCGACTCAACTTTAAAAAAAATATAAAGAAAAGGGTTGAGATATTAAGAAAAGTAATGGAATAATAAGAGAAAAGCTTGATGATAAGTAATACATATGATCCACTGACTTATTTCAACCTTTAATATTTTCATATGATCTTTTTCATATTTTTCATAATGACCAACTTGTAAAAAATATAAAAGATGTTTTCATCCTTTTATTATTATTAAACATTTGCAATAATTATAGTCATTTTTTATAAATTCTTGGAAAAATAATTGGAAAAAACCAGCTGGGTGAATGTCGAATTTATTATTTTATTAGAAAGTATTTATGATGATCAAATCATGCAGATGAAGGATTTTTATATTATGTTCAAATGTATACTGAGAATTTAGATTGACAATGGAATTGACCTTTTATAAGTTTCTTCTTAAGTGAGAAAATTTTTCATTGTAGCTTTGACAATTCTACTATGTGGTTTTTCTAATATTTGAGCAGTAATACATACGGCAAGGGGGCTGAGTGAGAATCCCTTAGAGAATTATGGAGTGCAGTGGTAGTAGTTGGACTCATCATTCTTCAGTAAGTAGGGTCTTTTATGTTCTATCATTTTATTCATTTTCGTGTCATTGAATGAAATTGCAAGTTTGATTCTATTTTAGTGCTACTGTAGGTATGCACAATATGTTAAGGTGTCTTGAAGGACTCATTAAACCCAACTAACCAATTTTAAAGGTATTCCATAACATTTTTTTTAGAGAAATCCTTTATTTCTAGGATCTTTTCGATTGTATGTGAACTCTTAGTTTTGGGATCACTAGTTTTGGTTCAAGACTATCGTTGAAGTTGGAGAGAATCTATTCAAGATGTGTGGGACCACATGAGTAGGTATTGTTATGAATTATTTTCTATTATTATTTAACTCATGGTCAAGGTGGGGTATTCTAAATTGTATCATGTTATTCATTTTTATTTCATGGAACGAATGGGGGTGTTTGATAGTTATTTTTTCCAAATACAAGTTTGAAAAAAATTGATGAGAAAGGTGGCGATAATGACAGATTTGGTGGTGACTATAAACACTACTAATCTGATGACCCCCATTCACGTGAATCCCCTAGTCAAGGAGGAGCTATGTTGGAATCTATGATAATTTCCATCACTATACACACCATAAATGCAGGATTCCATTTCAGCGACTAATCAGTGAAATCATCTAGGAATTCAAGACTGGTCTGAGGTTCCACAGATCCATAAGGGCGGTGCTTCAGGAGGCGAGGGAGGCATTCTGGCTGGGACTGTTCGAGGACACCAATATGTGCGCCATCCATGGGTGGAGGGTGACGATTATACCAAAATCATTTAGCTGGCGAGGAGGATTCATGGTGATGGGGATTGAAAGTTCCGTGGCTGTCATTTGTGTACTCTAATATGATGTCATTTTGAATGAAGTTGATCTGTTTGAATTGAGGGACTCCATGTCTGTGTGATGAGAAATTTTCATGAGATTGTCTGGATACTATGGACCTTGATGGAATGATCGTTTATAAAATTGTCTTCCAAGTAACTGAATCCTAAAAGCTTAATTCAAACTAATTTTCTAATTATTAATAATTATATGAGTCGTATTATATGTAATTATATTTTTTCATATAATGTAATTGATATGGTAATAAAAAATATATATTTTTATTAATTAAAAAATATATTAGAAACATATATTATTGTTGGTATTATTATTGGTACATTTTCCATCATTATACTCTCATTTCCTTCTTCTTCTTTACCAATCAACTCTATAATGAAGGAAATAGGTGGTTATTGTAGAGAAGGATTAGGTTGAGATATCTCTCCCTGGAAGATAATTATAGGTTGTCCAGTCATGACTACTAATATATCCTAGCTTCTGCATTTGGTCATAATGGTATAATTTGAGACACATTACATCACTAGTATAATGCCAAATTACAACATGGGAATGTCTACTAAATATGCGATAAGACTATGCTCACTAAATTAAATACTAGATTTTCTAAACACTGATGAATCTTTGATAACCCCACCAAGATTCTTGAATGATAACAATACCTTTAAAAATTTAGGGGTTTATTCTAAATGATTTTCAAACATTGAGAAAATAAAGTTATGAGTACAACCAGAATAAAAAAAATTACTTTATAGCTTTGATAAAACAACAAGTGTACATTCCACCACATTATTTGGAGTTTCTACATCAGCTATCATGGTAGAAAATGAATGGCCTTTGATGAGGCTTATGGTGATTCCCTTCCATTGCCCTCAGATTTGGAGAGTGATAGGAAAAGTTCTCATGATGTCTACAATTGAAGCATTGGACTTTAGGTCAGTGATGCACCATCATACCATTGACGTTAATGTTAGGAAGTTGAGGCTTCACTTCCCAACGAAAATTCTAAGAGATATGGCCATATCTTCCACACATTTAGAACTTCCTTCCCTTGACCATGTAGTTCCTAAAATTTTTCTTTTAACAATTATTACATGTGGGATATTTCAATTTCTTGACACATCTTCCATAATCAAAGATACTACATATTCTTGGCCCTAATTCTATCTTCTTTTCATTGGATTTATGAGACCACGACGTCTCACCGAACTCTAGTTAGACTTTCATAGCACTGTGTATGATCTCCTCATGGCTATCATTGTTTTGGTATGTTATATTCTTCCATAATTGAGGTCTTGGACCACTAAATATTATATCAGCCATTCCATTAGGATCTATGAAAAATCATGAGGTGTTATGAGATTTTCTTATGAGGATCATCTCATATAATCCAATAGATTCATTCTCCATCGTCTTCATCTCGAGAAACTCCTTTTCCATTTTTTATTGAACGGGGGAAAGAGATTTTGAAGAAGATCCCTATAAACTCTTCCCACTCCATATATTCAACCTCCACTCTTGGAATAATTTTTTTAATCAGTTACCACTGCTGATCAGCTTCTCTATCTAAGAAGTTATGAGCCTTGGTTTTCTTTATATTGTTCTGAATAGTTAATCATAGAAAAGATCTTTTTGATAGAGCTGATCCACTGTTCTGTAGACAATGTGTTTGTAGATCCACTAAAGGTTGATGTTAATTGATGTATAATGGAATCAATAGAATGTTGTTCCATTCTTGGTTAAATTACTCTTTCATATTGATTCATGTTGTTTCCCATAACATGATTCACTTGGTTCATTATTCTTAGGAATATTTCCATTTCTGCATCTATTAGAGGGCCATTAGTGCATGGTCCATTTCAGTCACCATTTGCACAGTTCCTCCTATTGTCCAAAATATTCTAAATGAACAAAAATTTAATGAGAATGTTATTCCATTTAAGAATATTTTATCTGTTAAGGGGTTTTATGCCTTAAAACATCGTGTTTAAACATATTATTCTTTAAGAAAAATTACATTTGACTATAAATCCTTCATATGACTAATAAATATCTTATGATTAACCAATATTATCCACTGGTTGTGTAAAAATAGGATTTTAACAAGTCTCTTTGTCATGCACCAATTATCGTTTGAGTCTAGCTCAAAGTGGTGTTTATTTGTTTTACCCTATATATATCTATGCTCGAGCCATATCCACTTGTTTGTATCCAGACATGGATTTATTATTTTGGAAACCACTTACATTATATTTCACAAAATTATAGGAAGTTATCATATATTTAAGCATTCCTTTAAGGTTAATCCTGAGGTTTTCATATCCTAATTTCAACAAATAACTAATTTATACTTTTATAATAACAATGGAATCACACCTTTTTTATTACATAACATAACATAACATTTTACCAATGGAGGATCTTTAATGTCAAATGTATCTGAAAAAAGGTACATAATACATGATAAAATATAAAATTCCATTAATAATCTAGATATTATTTGTGAAATTTTCATCTTGGGTACAATTACTGCACCTCATAACCTGGGGAAAACATCAATGTAAAGTATGAGAATAAGGCCCTGTAAGGGAAAACAGGGAAAATAGTTTACAAGTGAACTTGAGAGAAGAAAATAAGAACATGAAAAAATATAATAATGGCTTGATAATAGGAATATAATGAAAATAATAATATCAATAATATCATTAAATGTGTCTAAAACATTATATTTACTCATTCATAATAATATCACCAAGGTCCATCACCAAGGTTTCATGAAAATAATCTAGTTTATTCACCACGGTATCAGAAAACTTATCATCTCTAGAGACTAATTTCATTACCCAATTCATTGGAGGAATATTATGGCGTCCCATTAATATTTATTTATTTTCATGTGAGCCAGATATTTCATAATCAAACATTTCATAAATGACACTATGATAATAAAAATATGGGTTTTATATCAAAATTGTGATGTTTTAAAAAGTTCATAAAAACATGATCATTATGTCATTCATAACCCATGGAAATGGAATGAGGGTTTTATGAATTTTAATTAAAGAATAAAATATAAAATTTTTAGGCATTTCTGAATACCCCTGTAAATGAAATAGGTTTGGGGATTCATATAATGAAAAAAAAATAGAATTTCTTGAGAAAGAAGAGAGAGATTTTTATGTGAAAATTCTGCAGCATAATGGCTATACAATATGGTTTTAGAGAACATTTAAAATATAAGGGACATGGGTCACCCATTCATAAAAGAATCATAATATATTATAGGTACATTATGAAATGGATGTATGAACAAGGTATAAAATAATGAAAGACATACCACATAAATGAGAACATGAATGTAAAAAAGAGAAATTGAGAATTCCCTTACCTTGAAGAGTAACTTATAAAACACGAGGATCAGAACCTTGGGAGATTGAGGAAACTTTGGGAAGACTCCTTGGAAGGTAAAACTATCATATGTTCTAGGGTAATGAATATTTAATGAAATTAGCCGATGTAATGGCTTTTTATTTATAGTATAAGGGAGGGTGTATTTTATTAATTTTTATGGACACCTCATATGTGGTATTTGAAAAACCATGAGCATGACCAAGGTATTTCCCCTGGTTTTGGCCACATGGGACACCTCATATTATATTTTAATCCAAATGAGTCAACACAAATTTTAAATTACATATTACATCATTATGATTTCATAAAACACACTGAAAACTAAAACATTGGAATTTTACTATTCAATGAAAAAGAATACATATTATAAAAATATCATAAATTCACCATAACCTAATATTGTTGTTCTGAATTCAAAAATAAACTCCATTTTATATGAATCATTTTCTTTATATGAGAAATTTAATTTTTAAGTAAAATTTCTATTTACCAGAAAAATAATAATACTAAACATATAATTTCAAAAAATGTTATTTACATATACTATTATATCACATTACCATTCAAGATGCATAAATTATATTTGTACATACTTATGTGAGGTTACTATTCCATTGGTAATAATACTAATCATAAGGGTAATATTACTATTCCAAATTTATGATTCACAAAAATAAAATTATGTTGATCATATCAGACTCTAAATTTCTTATTGATCACAACAATATATGTCCATTTTTTGAAAATAATTTCACATTATTAATTATTTAATGTTTAAAAAATATTCTAAAATACTCTTATTTTTCATTATTAATATATAATATTAATCTTCTTAAAAAAATCATTCTATATTTATTGTGAAATATACAATTCCAAAATGAAGGTTATTTTACCATAATAAGAACTAAATTTTTTATTTATTAAAATGGATTTAAAAAAGTAAATAAGTCCTCCTTACATAGCCCCTTATAACACCTTTATAGAACCTAAGAGTAATGTGTGAAATAGTGATATAATATTGGGGTGGCTTAGACATCATTTCCCAAGTGGTGATTTATATCAACTTGAACTTCTCCCTTTTGAGATTTCGTTCAAGCCTAACATGTTGAAGCTCATATTTGGATTTTTTTGGAGCAAGGGCCAGTGATTATACCTCTTGACCATGCTTTAATGGATAGGCTTCATATGGACAAATTCAACTGGATGTGGCCATCAACTCTTATTTTTTCATTAATTATCCATTATTATTTCTATTTTAATAAATAATTATAATGTTGAAAATTGTCATTGTTTCCAATGTTCATATTAAACAATGATCATATAATAGTCAAATAATAATGGGCACATTTCATTTCTACATTAATATTTTTTTATTGATTATGACGTAGTAAGATATAAATTTTCAAAAAATAAAATATTATTCAATAGTTTGTATCCTGATAGTAAAAAATAGGTACATGGAGTACTGGTCAATGTCATAGGAACACCTCATCCTGCCTGAACTCATAATTATCTGCCTAGTCTTGGTCCTCCATAGAAGCCATAAAAAGGTTCTCATCTACACAATAGGTGACATGTGTGGGAAAAGACCATGCTGGGGTGTGTATAAGAATACGTTATAGGACACCCTGAAACCACAAAGAAATAAATAAACAAATATATATTCATCACTACAATGTATTTGTCTACAACAGATCTTATAAGAATATCCAGATATTCTCAAACAAATACATGCATTCTAGAGGTATGTCACAATGAACGTATACCACTACATCGGATTCTGCTCGATAATTCCTCAAAGCACTCATCTATGAGTATGCACTCCTGAGTCAGATAGAAATGATGAAATCCATCTGAAAAGTAAAGTTCATGAGGAACCACCATGAGAGAGAGATACACCAAATTAAATAAAGTGATATATGATAAATCGAACGAGGATCACAACCTGGTAAATTAGGTGATACCAATAACTCCATTTGGATTAACCCTCTTTGAAGAGGATCGATGCCTGATGATGTTGTTGACATAAATAATGAATAATCTACCTATACGGAATGAATAATAAATGGTGTATCCTTCTCTGGGCCACTATGAGGAGATTCCAACAACTCTATCCATAATTTCCACCTGATGGGATGATACACCAATGAGCATGAAATGATACCAACTATCCTTCATGTGAAGTGTATGAGAAAAAACCCTTAAGAAAACCAATCCAAGATACATTGGACAAGTGGATGAAGCCATTTATATGAGAGTAAATGACATGTAGTATGGTCACACTCGGTGTCCCTTGACCCCGGGTACTAACCATATACAATGGCCCATTTCAAAATTACAAGTCTTATAAAAAGAATGTATATGAAGTGTGAAAATACTTACACTTCATGATATTCCATGAAAGTTCTACCTATGTACATTGTACATGTTACAGTACACGATGTCATATATTTTAGCATTTCTTGTGTACCAGTACAGGGGATATTCTATATACTTGGTCAAGGCCAAGGGGTCTGTTGGGGTACACGCTATGTAGGCAACCTGTGTACTCCACCCCAAGTTCAAGTTTCTTCTGATATACATGATGAGTATCTTATAAGGCACTAAATATTTTGTGATATGTAAAAACACCATCTAGAATTTAACTAAATACCAAAAACCTTGTTGTCGTTGAGTGGGGGCCATATGCAGTTTGACCCTGGGTTACATGTCAGGTTGATCATTGTTTTCCAAAAATTATCTCTTTTATCTGCAAGCATTGGATGATCCCCCAGCGCTCTATCCAAAGGCCACTTAATCTTGAAACTATATATCCATGGACGTATCTCCATCGCAACACCAAATCAGTGTGTTTTGTGCCTTCAATTGGCTATGAAAATCAATTCTTTTAATCTGTTAAAAAATGCTACGATGAATCTGTATTCCTAAATCACTATTATACATATGTTTCCATCACCGTAATTCCTCTATTAGGTCTCCCCAATGTAATATGTACAATTTTGGATCATTGCGCCAAGGATCGAAGGTGAAATTATCCTTCATTCATAAAACATCAATAATGGAGAATGTGAAGAATATAACATGGGAGAAGTAGAAAAAAAGAAAAACACAAGGAATGAATGTCGACCACATGTCGTTCTATCCTCGATCAATTATAATATGATGAATCAATAATCCAAAAAAAATAATTACAACATAAAACCCTAAAAGTTCTTAGGAAATACATCTCATACCACATGAACGATCCATTGACAGGTCAAAATGTTCATTTGTTGATCCACATTCATCATTTATTCAAAAAATAGGGAAGGAAAAAATAAATAACACTTCTTTCCTTTGTTTTGGATCGAATGGTGAAAAATATCAGTCATTGTGACTATATCATTCACGTGTTTCATCAAAAATGGAATATGTTAATCTCTGATTCAAGGTTTTTTCATCTTTCACCACTTAGAGAATTCTACAAGGTTTCTCTACATAGCTTCTAGGGAATTCCGGGGTTATGAGAGTGACCATGGATCCCTTCCTCTATGATTATTTAAAATAAAATTTCACAACATTGAGGGAAAAAATGAAATAAATCAAATCGTCATATAATTTTATTCATTAAAGTTGACAAAAAATAATTTTCACAACCAACCCATACTGGAATATGATAGGTCAATTAATGGTTAATGTTGCTTCACTGAACACAACGATGACCTCATATATTTAATCGAGGCATCTATTTGTACGTTATTTCATTTTTTTCCTAAAAACTACATACACACTATCTAATATTTTAATATAATTAAAACATTTATTTATGGAAACCTATGCTTTAGAATATCATGTTATCTAAGCGCCTAGTCCCAAATTAATTTCATGTGATATTTATAAATATTACATGAAAATATCTAAAACATTAAATTGTCCCTATATTGGGGATTTATCTCCCCAAAAGGCCCAAAATAAAGGCTATACAACAATATGTTGGTAATGTGCATGAATCCAAGAATCCCACACCCATAATCTATCATAGATATTAATGTGCTGCCTCCAGACACACACCAAGGGAATCTCTCACTCCATCATCAATATCGATCTTTTTCTAGTTGATGATATGCAATGGGTCATGCATGTACCTCCTCAATTGAAATAAAAGGAAGAAGTCTTGTACTCAGCCTAAATGTGGGGGTAGATACATGTGGTTCCCCACCTTACCAACTCTACATAGTAACTAAAATGAGAATATAAATATAGGAGGTAACTGGACACCACAACCAAATCACTGTAACCCACGTTGAGGTGAGACATGATGCAACACATGGTCTCCTTCCAAAAACTCTGAAGGCCACTATTTCTTGTCAGTATACGAATTAGGATGAATTTGTGTAGTCTTCAACCTCCTCTAGTTTATCTTCTCCTTCTCATTAGTATCTTTCTCCAATTATAGACCCATGAGTGTTGACTCTTTTAGGTTAGTCCAGTAATGTAGTGACATGTTGGGTCTCCCATTCATACCTTGAATGGTTCGATACTAATGGTGGATTTGTAGTGTTGTTGTAGTCAAACTTCACCAGTGGTAGGTGATCCTCTTTACTATGATCAAATTCCAACTTTCAATATCACAACATCTCCTCTAGAACCTGAATGGTCCTCTTCGTCTGACTATCTTTATGGGGATAAAACTAGGTGCTCAAGTTTTACTAAGTCCCAAATGACTCCTAAAATCCCATCCAAAACTATGATGTTAAACTAGTATCATGATTTGAACAAATATTCTATATACCTACATGATGTTTAAATATCATCTCCACCTAGTGGCTTCCCAAGATAACTACTGAACTCTCCTCTCAGATGGCATGGAAGCAGGATGACATGGTGAGTCAGTCAAAAATCACCAAAACATAATTTTTTCCTTATATTTATGTTGTAAACTCGTAATTATGTCCTTGAATATATGTCCCCAAATCCACTATGGCACCTAAAGGGATTGATCAAAACCCCATGTAACTAGGTTCTCAGGATTCACTTGCTGACAAGTAAGGCATTGAGAGACAATCTCTACAACTCCCTTCTTTGTTTCGGGCCACTAGAAGAGGGATTCTATAAACTAAAAAATCCAACCTATAAAACAAATAGGTACTAAAAATGCTTCTCAAAGTCATATTAACACGTAGGCCTTCTTGAACTCACAAATATCTACCTGATCCTTGTCTTTCCTAGTCTTTGTCCAAAGGGCGCTCTTCCATACAAGACACAACATGTGCGGGAAAATCCCATGTAGTGGTGAGTATAACAATACTAATTAGGACACCATGAGACAAAAAACAATTAAACAAAATTATATTCAATTAGCTCAATATAGTATATGCCTACAACACATATAAAATTAATATCTTGATATACTCAATCCAAGACACACAGTCTAGAGGTAAGTCACAACTACAACATACCACTACTTGGGATTTAGCTTGAAGATTCCACAAAGCACATATTACATATTACGAAATCCAAAGTATGATAACAATGATTAGGTCCATACATGAATAACAATTCATCAAGAGCCTCTATGAGAGAGGGATACATTGAATGATATGAAGACATATATGATAAATCAAATGAGGATCACAACTAGGGCCATGGGGTGATACCAACAACACCATCTAGATTAAACAACTAATTAGTGTATTGATGCCAAGTGATGTTAGTCACATCCATACCAAAGACTATACCTAGGGCATGTATAATGAATAGAGGATCCTACTCTATGACTCTAGGAGTGGATTCCAACAACTCTATCCTGAAAGTCCAGATGAAGGGATCATACTCCTATGTGTAGGAAATCATACCTACTAACCTTATGGGTAATGGTACAAGAACAAAACCCTAATGAATCTAGTCCCAAATATTGTGGAAAAGTGTCTCAATCCCTGTATAAGAGAGTACATGCGGTGTAATAGCACCACATATCGTGTACCTTGACCCCGGGTACAACCCCTGTACAACGAACTGTGTTAAAAGTACATGTCATTTAAAGAGAGAGTATACGGCCTATCGACGCACTTAAATTCAATTACCTTTCATATGAGTTATACCAATGTACTCTTGTCTTTTTCTAGTACATGGTGTTAACCCATGTAGCTCTGCCCGTGTACTAGTACATGGGTAGTTTGTGTACATGATCTAGGCCAAGTCATGTGGTGGGGTACAGACCATGTAGAAAACCCATGTACTCCACCCCATATCCATTTATCTTCTGAGATACATGATGAGTCTCCATGAAGATCTTATATGTCGTGTGATAGGGTCACATTCATTATGGTGTTTAACTAACTCCAAAAAACCTAGCTGTTGCTGAGTTTGGGACACACACTGTGTAACATTGGGTTACACAATGTGTTGATCACAATTTTCTAGAAAATGTCTCATTATTTCACATAAAATGAATGATCCTTTGGATCTCGTTCCAAATTTCCATTCATCATGAAACCACAGATCCAGGGTTTTCTCACATTCATAACATAGAATCAATGAGTTTTAGATCTTCAATCAGCATTGAAAACCGATTTTGTTCATCCTCTTGTAAATATTCTGAAGAATGGGTATACTTGAATCACTTCGATTTTTCTATCTCCATCATTGTCACACCTCTACTAGGTTAACCTAATGCAAGATCTCTGATTTTAGATCATTGAACCATGTATCGAAGCTGAAACAATCATTCGTTCATAAACCACAAAGAATGTTGAATGTGAAGAATATAACAGGGGATAAGAATAAAAAAATAACAGCTCTTGGAATGAACCTTAGCCAATGTTTTTTCTAGCCTCAATCAGTTACACTAAGAAAAATCAAGAAAATGATAAAAAAATATAATCTCTATATCAATACCAAATATTTCTCACAAATAAAACTCCACCTGAAAGAACGATATATCCATGAGTCATCCTACTCATTAGTTTTTCAGCGTTCATCATTAATTCTAAAAATATGGAATGAAAATCCAAATAATGAATCCTATATTTGTTTTGGATCGCTTGATGATGTTGATTGTTCACAATATCTCTATCATTGGTGAGATCCACCAAGAATGTCATTTGATGATCTTCGGTCCATGGTTTCATCATTGTTTTCCACTATTAGAATTCACTAGGGTATCACTCCATAGCTTCTAGGGAATTCCAGGGTGACGAGCCTGACTATGGTTCCCCACATCTAGGATTACTAAAAATAATCTGTCACTGTGTCACTAAAAAATAACAATAGAAAATAAATTTTCAAATCATTTTATTCATTAAAAATTCTAAAAACTACTTTTTACAGCTGACCTGTTTCAACTAATGTTAGCCCCCTCATTTGGTAAAGTCTCTACTTTTCAACACATCAATGGTCTCAAATATCTTATATAGGTACCCATTTATATTTTATTCTATATTTTCATGAAAACAAAACATGAACTATTTAATTTATTACTATATTTCCAAAATTTATTTATGGAACCCTCGACATCAGAATTTCATGACATCTGAGTACCTCATCTCAAAATAATTCCTTATAATATTTAAAAATAATACATAGAAAAATATGGGACATTAAAATAATAGAAATTATTTTTTGATCAATTTAGCTATTTTCATTAGTGAGTGGTATTTATCAATGATTTTCTAGTCATTTCTATATGGTAGGATAATTGTAAGAAATATAAAAGTATTTTTCAACCATATTCATTCTTTAATATTATGGAAATATATATATTAATGGTATTAAAACAAATATATATTATTTTAGTAAAAAGAATTAATTTTTTTGATAACTATTATTGAACACAATATTGAGATATGGATCACTCTTTCGTTTGATATACATATGATACTGAGGTTATAAAGGTTGATTTAATTTTTAAAAATTAACAGACACTGCATTTTTAAAATTTCTACTAACAATTAATTAATGATATTTTAATGAATTTCATATCCTATTTCGAATTTTGGATTATATTTTTCTGTCTGTGGTTTAATACAATTCTAGTGTTAAAGATAGAGAAATTGTTTGGATGGATATATGGTTTTAATGTGTTTGTATGTTTCAATGATTCTAATAGATTTATGATATGTGTGTTATGGAGATTATATGAGTAGTGTGTATACATATTGGGAATATGATTACATGAATGCATAATGTTTCATGATGAAATGTATGAAAGGTGATATGGCCAATGAGATTAAGGAAGATAGATGTTATACACCAAATAAAGAATCTATTATGAATACGCTCACCCACACTCTTCAATAAGTGGTAATAAAAATTTGTAGGAGTAAAATTATTTGGGGATTGAATGTATGGATCAAATATTTCACTAAACAATTTTCAATAATTATACAATATTTTTGAATGTTGTCACCACATACAACAATGAACTAAAAATAAACAATGATATATTTAGATAAAAATAATACCTTATATTTTAGATTCAAAACTATGATTTTAAATTTGAGGGAACAAATACGTGTAACAACTATATGAAATATTCTTATAATGAAAATTAACCATAGTATTAATATGTATGAAATTAAATTGGTATAGATAATATATCCAAATGATAAATTTTTTCAACAGAAATGTATTTTTATAAATATTAAATTATATTTTGATATAAATTTGTATTCTAATAATGTTTCAATAAATGATTATATAAAATATTTTATATAAATAATTGGTTATTTATAATTTAATCAGTAAATTGTGGGAAATATGAATGTTAATATTTAATATTCAAAATATATATAATTCATATAATCGTAGTTTTTCATTATTGTTTTTCTTATATAAAAGTTATAATATATAATTGTATATTTATAATTTTTCAAAATAGTCATGATTGTTTTTGAATCAAAATGTCAATATTATGATATGATGTATTTTTCTGATTTATCCAAAATGGTAAATTTGAAGAAAAATATCAACAAAATACCGATAATGTTAAAACCAATAGAGTTTTGAAATTAACATATTACATTAATGAGATGTTATTTTTAAAACCATTTTATATTAATTTTTTAAAAAATTACGATTAAAAAATATTTAAATACAATATATTATTTATGAAAATTACATATATGATTTTGGGATTATTCCTTTGAAATTGAATATAGAAAATATTTATATAGTTATTTTTAAAAAATATACTTTACACAAATGTTGAAATTAAGTCCAATGAAGTGGATTTATTATTTTAGATCAATATAATCATATTTTGTAATTAGATTAATTTAATTATCCGCATAAATATATAATTATTATAATTATATACATGCACCTTGATAATGGTAAATTATATTTTTGAAGATTTAAAAAAATATTATTTTATTTTTATATAATCAATTATGTAAAACTAATTGAAATGAAAACAACAATATTATGTTTAAATTTAAATACTATAATATTAACATGCATTAAATTAAAAATCAATTGAAAATAATATTAAAAATATATATTGGTTAAAAACCATTTTTCTCAAAAGTCACAATTTTTCTAAAAATACAATGAATTAATTTAAATTATATATTTATCATATACTAATATTGAATTATATTAAAAGGTTATAAAATTTCTTATTATCTCAGACTAATTTTAGAATTGTGGTTATTTTATATTTTTAGTAAAACATATGTAGCTTTGGTACAAACTAGTTACCATGGTAAAAAAGTGAAGTTATAAATGAAAATATATGATGGAAAGATTCCAAAATTATTAAATCAATGGGTGGAAATTCACGGTTGATTCTCTATGGATCCAAATACACATAAAACACTATTATTATGAAATTTTGGAGTCATTAAAAGTTTAATGGTGTAATATTATCATTCAAAAGTGATGAGTACTCACAAAAGTTCCATTTTCAGCCCATATTATGTAAGAACCCGGTTTTCCACTAATGTATCTATCCTATTAAATATGGTATAAATCTTTTTTATGGACCTACATCAGATTCCTAATGAGTTTTCAAAGTTCTTAGGTGTGTGTTGGGATTATTCTAAGCCAGGAACCCAACATTGTTGTAGGAAATGTCATGTCGCATGGTTAGAATAAACCGTGAGGGGTATGCGACACAATTAGTTTTTATTGTGTGATAATAGACAATGGGTGAGTTGAGGGTGCACATTTTATCGAAACCATGTGACTGGGGATGCACATCTTGAAAAAATTATGTAGTTTTTAGAAGAGGAGTTTCACATCATTTACACAATGTTCCCCTAACCTTAAAGCCTAACATAGCGGGTTCCCCATTCTATATCAGAGCATGCATGGTTGGAACACTGTTTTGAAAACCATGGATCCAAACTGTGTGAAGCATATTTTTGTTGATTTTACCTTTTTCCATTAAATTATGTTTTTAAACAAACATTTCTCTCATATCATTATAAAAATTATATCACCCCTCCCATTTCCCTCCATTGAAGTATAAAGTCTATTTTTCATATGAATTGATCCCAAGAGTCTATTTGAAGTTTGATAGAAGCACCATTTTTCATGTTGGACCTATGTCGGTAAGATCTTATTTCCTTTTTAATCTTTCACCATTCTTCATTATATCAACAACACTATTTAGATTCTTGATCAAATTCCCCATTTTTTTGGTGTTGGTTCTTTATCCAGATCTCTTCCAATCCGGGACAAACTAGAGGCTCATACTAAATGAGGAGAGTCATATAAGTATGTTGTAGGTGGTATATAACTCATCCTTCATGTATCATAATTTTTTAAACTCACTTTTTTATACACCGAACTCATTGGATGTGATTTTTTAAATTAATATTCATTTTTTTTATAAACATGTTTGAAGACCCATTATATATAGGTGATTCATCGTTGGTGGTTACATCAACAACTCTAACCACCACTTGTAGGGGGTTTCCATAGTTTAATCATTTTGAGGTTTTTTATGTGCGTCTTCTCCACTATTAGGGTGTGCCTTGGATTAAACCATATAATGGTAAGACTCCCATAATAAAATGACTATCAAGTTGGTAACTGTATAATATCATTTATTCATATCACTTTCCATGTGCAAGATTAATGCACCAACTAGATTAATTAACGTAAAATAGAAAATTTGAATGTTTATTACATATATATATATATATGTGAATTTTACATATTGATTTGTTTGAATGGATTTTTTACATGTCTATAGCACAAATTTTCATTTCTGATAGATATTAGAAGAGTGAACCAAATGAAATTATTTAATGATGATGACATAAATGGATTAATTCAAAGGTTTCATGACTACATAGAGTTTTCACTCAAATGAAAGGAAATGTATTGAATGTTATTACATATTAAATTGTTTTACTCTTACAAGGACATAATCACTAAATGAAATTAATGATAGGTGAATAATTGTATATGGACCATGAAATCATTTGAGTAATGGGGAGGCTCGAGTTACTATTTTGATTCCTGATTGAATGCCTTTAGCATTCGTGGAAGCTATTATGATTCAAGGATGATAGTTTTTAAGGGTGAGACACACCTTGGAACCCGATACTACTATAAAATATCATTATACCCACACTTTAAGGATATACCATGTGTATAGTGATAGTATGGGAACCTATACATAATGTTCTGAGAAAAACCTTGGGTATATGTTTTTTTAAGATATATTCCTACTGTATTGGAAAACCATGTGAAAAGAACTCCTATAACCATGGTTTTGACCAAATACCTGGGTATATTTGTTTCTTTCAAGGCTTATTCCCCTAGTTTTGGAAAAAATGTGTGTATAGTGTTGTATTTAAAATCCCATTATGCACATTTTTGAAAACCTATTGGAATAGCTTTCTCGCATTATGGCGGGAAAAAAATTCCACCGAACAAAAACAACTTGCGGGAACAACTATACCAACGTTTTCCCTCACACACCCATGATGTTGATTAATATATTTAGGTAGATAAGATAATATAAACCTATATTATTCATACATCGGTGGGTGAGACCCTGTCTGTTAGTACACGCATTCATGGGATCGAATCGCATTTCCCTTTTTTCAAATGCAGGGATCCATATTAATATGTTAGGCTAAATGTAGATATATTTACATATAAAAAGTTTGCTAGGCTGGTTTGTCATTCAAAATTTGGATCCAAAGACGTAGGATCAAAACCTGCTGACAATTTTTATTTTAATATAGATGTATATTAATATAGTTATCTATATATATATATATATACACACGGAAGTGTCATAACTTTAGTGGTGAGACATCTCAATGTTGAAGAGAAGGTCGAAGGTTTAACACCGATATTCTGATTTTTGTACTATTTATTACCATGATTTTTAAATCATTGGTATAAGTCTTTGGAAATGTGGAATTTATTTATGAGGCTTTAACATGGTGGAAAAAAAATCTATACCCACATTTTGGAATATCGTGGGTATAGGCCGAGGACCTATACAGATTCCTCAATTTCCCAAAGATATAACAACAGTTATGGAGGCAATATCAATTGTTTTAAACCATGGGTATAGGTCATTTTTATTGTAGTGTGATAATCATATATCAGTGGATACTCAGTATGACACTATAGGATCCCTCCTTCACCATTACAGGATGCCTTGGATATACTCCTTGGATCTAGAGTGGCTTTTATGGACATGAGGTTTTATAGTTACATCTTTATGTATATCCATTTCTTATCCCATTTTACATTTGATGTATTCCCTAGACATTGTAATATTTATACTATTGTGGAATACCAACGAATATTCTCCCTAGATTACACGAATACGTCTTATCCAGTCTACATTTATTACTAAGTTATTGACCCTTTAGGTGAAGGTTTCTTTGGTTAATATCTTGTAAAATATTCATTGTTAATAATAGTATAGGATTCCTTATAACATCTTGGAACCATCACCATTATTTTCATGAGGTGATTTCAATTCTGGTTATAACTCACATGACTAATTATAAAATGTAACAAAATTAATTAATAAATTTTTTACTTGTTCAGACACGAGATGAGAGCTAAAGTAGGTACATGGGTATTTACATTAGTGTTCTTCTTCACTTTTATATGTGCTTGTTTGTAGAATGTTTCAAACTGTATTCGAAGTACATGATGTCATAGAAGCTATTGGTGGTGTCATAGTAAGATTTATCTCACAGCTTATCTAAGTTACTTTATACCTAAGTAGATTACATGTAGTCATGTGTTGATAGAGGTAAGAGTACTGATTCAGACACATGATTGCTTTATTTCCTAGGATGGAGTTGGTAGCATATTAATGAACTAGTTCTCAGAATGCTTGGTATAATATTTGGATTAATTTTTCTTATTTTATATATAATTAATTGTCTAATTCTTGTATCCATGTTTTAAAGCATTATATAACATCACATATATCATTGTCAACTTTTGTATATGACTAGAAGTTGTTCAAATGTTTGTTACTCATATTTACTTCTACAATGAATTTTGTATGTCATTACTGGTTTTTAAATTTATATTACCTCTTCTAATATTATTTCATACCCCATATGATATAATCTATTAACGAGGTAATAATCCCTCCATGGATACACCCTAGGCCCTCACTGCTATTATTTTGCCTCTGGCATTCCGGGAGATGCGTTTGAGGTCCTCTAGCCCAGTAGGATCGGGGCACCTATAAGTGGCACCCAGGTTTGGGAAATCAAAAATTATAATACCTAAAAATAATGATTGAATAAAATTATACTCCATATATTATAATACATGAAACACCGAGATTAAATAAACCTAATATATATTTATTTAAATTTAACATCATTAATAGCTTGCTGAACACACATCCCTATATCAAAATAAACCATAATATTGTATTTTGATATAAATTGTATGATAAATTATTGTACATTATTATTAACAAATAGATTATGAAAATTATGGATATCTATTGATTATAAATAAATTCATAATCATTTCAAGGTAAAATGAATTGTTTTTTTTGAATAATAGTATTTCTCTAAAAGACATATTAGTTACTCTTTGTGATCAAAATATAAATGTATTATCTAAAAATTTAGTTTATGAATATAATGTTTTAGACCTGAATATGAAAATTATATTTTGTTGATTTTTTGGGGGTTTTTAAAAAAAATTCATTTTTTGATTAATAGTAATAATATGAATTTTTAGTTTTAAACTTCCATTTCTTTAAAAAGAATTATAAATATAAAATATTTTTTCAAATATTTTTATTGTACTATATGTTCAAAAATATATCAATTAATCATATTAAATCCATCTTAATCATTTTAATATTTATATTTTACATCAAACATTGTCAACTTTTGAATATTTTCACTTCAAAAAAAAGGTTTTCATCACGTACGAGGGATTAATTTAAAATTAAATATTTCATCTTATATGAATGGGATTTCTAAAAATATAATAAATATTTGGAAGAATCATGATTTATTTTATATAATATACTCACTATATTTTTTTTATTAAAACAAATAGTAAAAATAGTAAAACAAATTATTATAGTTATGGTAAAAATAGATTTATTAGCGTCTAAACAAAACATATAAGAATTTAATTAACCTAATATATTATATTAATTATAATATAAAGACATATTTAAACCATATAATGTCTAATTAACAATAATTCTATATTTTTAACACTATTGAAATGTGAGAAATTTGGGTACACCATTTTGTTTTCATATATTAAAAGATTGCCACTCACATCACCTATAAAAGGACACATCCTCTACGTTATTCACAACTATAAACAAATTTGATATACCATTTACTACCCAAATAAAATACCAAATTCCATCCCCTTAATATATAATACTTATAATTTTTATTAATTACATCCTAGAATGGATTTTCATATTAACCTAAGTAGCATACCCAAAGAAGAGGTAACATTCGTTTGTAAGAATATTTACTTTATTTCATCCTCCACCTTTTTGAAATAATAGTAAACCATGAGGATATAATTACCTCATAATCATCTATATAATTATATTTTCATGTCGTTTAAGGCCTTTAATTTATTCCACTTCTATCAAATGGGTAATGAAATTATCATTCATTCATACGGTGGATTACTACCTCATAAACTGATGTCATTAATTTTTCATCTTCCAGTTATCATTGTTGGGTTTGATAGGAGATAATATATATATATATACATATATATATATATATATATATTATTTATAACATATTTATAAGTTTTTAGTCATTATATCATATTTATCATTTTTTTCTGTAGGACTTTGTAATGTCGCTTTTGTGTACGGTGGACCACAACCTCGCTAAGCGATGTGATTCGCCTTTCACTAATACATTACATGGAATGTAATATAGATGACATTATGAAATATAAGTTATATAAATTAAATAATTATTATATTCATGAAATATGTGTCATTATTAAATTATAATATATATTTTTCCCTTTTTATGCTAAAATTATATAATATCATTATTATACGTGTGGACTATCACCTTCACGAAGCAGTGTAAGTCTATATTCGTCAACACACCATAGGATGGATATATAGAAGTATATTTGATGAAATAATATGAAATATATGCTCTTATGATCATTTTTTAGTGATAACATATTACTTCACTACATTCCATAGTAATTATTGAAAAATTGAAATGTCACTCATGTGTATGTACGACATACCGTCTCTATGATCGTAACATAATCAATTTTTCACTACATTATTTCATGATTAGTATTAAAAGTATAATTTATTTAAAAATATGTTAATTATGTAATGAATATTAATATAGATATGATGGATATATATAATATAAAAATATAACAGGAAAATCATAATGAATAACGAATGATAAAATAGAAAATTAAAAGCCAAAGCATTGTGAATAATGAAAAATTACTAATGAATGAATAATATGATATTTTAAAAGGATAATGTAATATATTATAAAAATTATTATGGTTCTTTTATAAGTTAATAAAATGTTTTAAAATGATATACATGTGGTTAAATAATGTTCAAGCATAAAGAAGCCTATGGTAAGGTATTTCTTAACTTAATTTCCATTCGTTGGGTTAAACATCTTTTTCATTGATTATGTCATTCAATGATTATGTGTCTAACGAACATTGATAATTATATGTTTTCTTTACATCTGTTTTATGAAAAATTTTATTCTATATAGATCATAAATTCACAAATTAATCCCTACATCAATGATGCGATCTTTATAAGGGATCTCATCCAAATTTCTCATCATTTAGGTATAATGTAATATTATGCACCTAATTTCATATATAAGGTACAAATAAATCCAAATTCCAATCTAATTTAATTATTCAGAATTCATTTTTTTTCAATTATATATATATATATAATAGGGTTTTGGTTTAAAATATATAAATTTGGTAAAGAATTTCAATATTCAATTTCGTTTCATTCAGTTATACTAATTTTTCATAATCTATGATATTGTACTATTATGTGTGGAATGTATCATGATTAAATTATTTTCAGTTATTTTTTTTCATTTATAGTTTATTTAAATAATATTTGCATCGATTAATTCTAACGGCAATGTTATGATCATTATGAGGATTTATTTGTCAATCTGATTATAATTTAAATTATTTATTATTGAATTTAAATAAAAGGAAATTATGTAATCATTTATTCAAAAAAAAAATTATTTTATTCTCTTATGAAAATTAATGGTATTTTCATATAATAGTACCATTTCTCTACTCTATTTTAATTAAAATTAGTAAGAAAATATTTTTATGAAAATCCAACATCATTTCACTCTTTATTCGGAGATATATTTTCTTTAAAAACCGAATTCTATAACAATGTTTCCAAAAAATCTTTTTAACCATTTTATAATGATTCAATAAATATATAGTTTCCAATTTTTTACCAGTTAATTTTTTTTGAAAATAATATTCATCACATTTTCATAAAAAATTCTTGTATGGATTTTATTAAAAAAATGTGCATGGAATTGTTGTCTTAACCTGTATGGAATGAGCCAAAATTCCATCAATAATTAGCAATAATATATTTTAATTATTTTATTACAACTAAAAATAATTATTTTTAAAGAAACTTAGTTTCAAAATGTTTTGATAATTTTTTGTTTTAAAAGTTATTTTCAAATCAAAATAATTATTTTCCCCAAGATTGTTTTTAAATATCTTTCAATTGAATGTCATTGATAATAACAACCACCCATTATTCTTAAAACAATGAGTATATGATTAATTAATACCATAAATATTCTTTCTATGGATGTTTTATTATTATATTAACAATTGAATGTCTTGAAATTTATTGTATTAATTATTTTATGTAGTTATTAATGTTATCTTGAAATATTCAATTCAATGTGGTCATTGGGAATTAAATTTACCCAAAATATCCATATTATTTATCATGTATATATTAATTTCCTAAAATTTATATCAATTTTACATATGTTTTCATACATTGGATGTTAATTTTTTTAGTTTTGATAAATATTTATAAATCATTATTCCTTACTCAATTTTTATATTTGATAATAAGGAACATTTTTCATGAGTTAAATCAATTAATAGATATTTTTAGAATGATTTGGACCACCTATGAGTGGTTGGACGCTAGTATTATCTATCACAATGATGCATCAATTGTTATCATGATGTAAATAAGTATTATACCAAAAAAAACGGGTACTTACCAATTGTTTTAATAAGTCTTGTGGATGGTATTAATAGTATATGTTACACAATCCCTATGATCATGATGTCAAATAATTAATAATTTACGCAATTATGAATTGAGTAATTATTATCCATGGAATAATTGAAATGATATTTGATATAGAAGAATTTTATTCTTATCTTATTGATTAAATTAAATTTTTTGGTTATTTATCTTCTAGTATTGATTATTCCGTATATAATATTGACATCCAAGCTATTGATTAAATGGAGTCTTTTTTTAGTTATTTGACTTTCCAGAATTATTATTCATTATTAATCCATGATGGTTTTTTCTTTACATATCCCTTGTTTATAATTTTTTCTCACACATATTATTTTTTAATTTAAAAGGATTAAATTAAGTGTTATATGATTGATATTCAATTATATCTTAGAGGGAATATCATTATACTAGAAAAAAATTATATTGAAATTTTTCATTTCAAATGTGATATATAAATCATTAATATATATAGTTTACTATGATTACTAAATTATTCAGTCCTTCGGTATATGATTTATTATCTCTTATTCTAATGTAATAATTTAGTAATTAGATTTTGATTAAAGTGTTCAATATTGATATTTTTTGTATAGAAGGATGTTTTTTAGAAACCATGAGAACTAGAATTAAGAAAACATATATTATGTCTCATAACTCTATGATTGACATTAAGGATAAGTATAGAATAAAATCCTAATGTTTTGTTATGATGAATATTTATTTTGTTTTTCTAGGAAATACATCCTAATATGGATTATATAATTATACTTGTTTATACAATTGATGTACCTAGGGGTAATAACTCTAAAAGGGGAACATTGGACTGGACCTGATCATCACATGGTGTTCAACAACAGGCTTCATGACATACCTTGTTTGACACTCCTCGGGGATACACATTAGATAAATACAATTTTATTTACAAACCATTATGATGGATATGAATAGAAAATGATAATGAATTACTATGGATAATCCTAAATTGTCTTACATTTAAAATAATCTGTCATGATTTAGACACCCTATAAATGATTCAATGGTTTTCCCCCTAACTATTTTTGTTTCTCACAATTTGTTTTTTTGAGTTAATGGACGGAACCCAAAGGAATCATGTTAAACATGAACATGAAGGAAAATATCATGACTATAGAAACCCAAATGGGTTTATGATATAATTTAAGGATTTCATGATTATGTCCAATCAATTACCACAAATGATGATTAATGAACTATACCTTAACTAACACATGGAGGCACAAATGAACTTAAGGATAGAGTTATATAAGAGCTTAAATGATGATGAATATAGAGTAGAGAAGTCTTGACTTCATTAATGTCAAATATTTTTAAGGAGATACGCCACATTGTGACTCAATGGAATGTGAAAATGATTAATGTGTAGAAAGGAAAGAAAAAATGAAAATAATTTCTAAGGAAAAATAATGATTTTGATTGAAGTAAATAAATCACATCGTATAGATCAATTTATATTTCATTTTATTAAATGTGGAGAACTAGGAAATTATCGGAGTACGTTCCATCATCTAAAGGATAACTCCAAGATCAAGGAAGGACCTATATTAGAATAATATATATGTAGCATTTATTAGGATTGAAAAAAATGTTATGGAAGTGTTTCTTTAACAAATTTATTTTGGTATAAGAATCAATAAATAGGTATGGTTTCTTCTAAATTTAAAAAGCACATATTTCATCATTTATCATACATGTTAGGAATACTATTATGGGTTAATGACTATAATATTGATAATTTTTCATTGAATTAAACACATATTTTTAGGATTTATTTCATTTAATTAAACCATGAATAAGGATGTTTTGGGATAAAATTTTTGCAAGCAAATGTTTCATAAGAAATTTTATTTTAAATAATAAATAATATATTATATATAAACAAAATTTTAGTGGTATTGAAAACTGTTATGGATTAATATCCACAGTAATTATAATTAATTTAATTAAAATATGATTATCTAACATTGTGGAAAAAAATGTCGTATTAAAATCCACTGTAAAAGATTATTTAATGATTTAGTTTACTTCAACTGTGTCTATCAAATTTTTTAGAATGTTATAAGAATTATATTAATATAGTTTTGAATCAATTACTAAAGGAAAATAAGGGTTTAGCACCCACAAATAGAATATGCAATTTCCTGGTTAATATGTCACTGTTTTTAGTTAAACGATATGAAAAATAAATATTAATGAAGAACTGGTTTATTATATATTTGGATTAATTATTAATGTAGTATATTGCATAACTCATACTGACCATATTGGTTTTGGTAAGTAGTTAGAGAAATATAGAAAATCTTTAAACTCATTATGTATATAAAGATATTTTAAAAGTAAATTTTCAGGCTTCGAGAATAAAATATTTGTTTTGTTGATATTAATTTCTCATGAATGTGATTAATTGGATGTTGACCAATATATAACCAAAGCATGAAGTTGTGATTATTAAATAAAAATATATTGACTATGTATATTTCCTTATATTATAATAGAGTAAAATAATAGTTATACATAAGGAAATGGGATCTTGAAAAATAATTTTTGTCTTATTATAATCATTTTAGATGATATCAATGAGTTATTTCACACCATTTTGTTTTATGGTTTTTTGGTCTTTAATCTTCCGTATATTACCCACTATATTGGGATGAATGACCTATATCACTATACATTAATAATTGGGTGTTATGATTATCTTCCATTCCATTAATTCATTTCCAACCAATGTTATCCTACCTAGAAAAAAATTTATGTTTTATTCCATATGACCATTTTACCTCCCTTTTACCTATTATTAAGATGATGTTTTATTGAAACTTTTACAATGTGGGGTTTTGAATAATGGTATTTGCAAATTTCTATCCCATGATTTAAAACATAATGTTTAAATTTCAGGGTTGTAATTTATTAAAATTGGTGATAATGTGACCACACGATATTCAAAAATATTATTATTGTATTCAATAGAGTAGGTGACAATAAACAACGATCATAAATAACCCATGAAATACATTTTATTAAATTAAACCCCTTCCATAGCTTATAAAACAGTCAAACCAGAGTCAAAATGAATTTTAATATGGTATACCATTATAAAATATCAATTAAATTAATTAAAAAGAATAATAGTAAACAGATTATGAAAAATACATTTATCTATTGACAATAAAAAATATCATTTAAATGAAAATGAAATGATCTCAGAAAAATGTATTTTTCAGAAGGATAAATTATTCGTGTTTTTGATGTATAATTTATACTTAATCATTACAGTTTTTTGACTTTTTTTTCAAAATGAATATAAACTTTTGAAATCATTATAAAAATATTATCTTAGATTTATTGTATGGGATTTTTTTTGAAATATTGCACTTTGTGATTAATGTTCATAAGTAATGGAATTTAATTTAACATTTTACGTTAATTTAATTTATATAAAAATTTAAATTACATTATTTTTTGTTTTTAGTATAAATTAATGTTAGAATATATACCAATTAATCAAATTTATTTCATTTAAATTATTCAAATTTTGAATTTTTATATAAAAACATAAAAAACAGTAGGTCATTTTCTAATTGAAAACAGACTTTCTCTTCATATCTATAAGAATAATTTAAATCAAATTTTTTCACTTATATGAATGGAATTCAAAAAATGGATTAAATATAAGGAATTATAAAAATATATATTATCTGATAAGTTAATTTTAATTTTCGATCAATTTTTCTAATAAAAATAGTAAATTTTATTTATCATGGTTAATGTAAAAATGTATTTAATGGGGGTTTAACCTAAAAATACAATGGTTTAAATTACCTAAATAATTATATAAAATCTATTTTATGACAAAATTTATACCCTTTAATTCATTAATGTCAATAATTCTCCATTTTGGACCCTTATTTCTAATGAAAAACATATTGCACCATTTTTAAAAAAATAAAAGTGTGACACACACCGCACTTATAAAAGGTAATCCACTATCGCTATTTATTCACACCTAAAACAATTTTGATTTGGAATGTCCCCGAAAAAATAACTTCCAAAATTCAATCCTAAAAAACATGAAGCCTCTTTTGTCATAAATCCATCATAGTATGGATTTTGGAGGAAACATAATTCGGATACCTGAATAAGAGACAATATTCTTCAATGAGAATCATTATTTTATATATTCCTCCCCAAAATTTAATTATTATTTAAAATTTTTGACATAATTATCGTTTTATATTCAATATAATTATATGTTTTAATTTTTATTTAATGGACTACAACCATTTCTACATCTATAAAATGGTATATGAAATAAACATATGTGGGTAGAGCATGCCACCACCTCACGAATTGATTTCATTCTGTTTTCCATTACCTCATCTCACGGTTCGGTATCATAATGCATATAAAGTATATATTTGATATTTAAAACAAAAGTATAACTATTGGGTCATTATTTCATGTAACCCATTTTAAATTCTATTATATAGGGGATTCAATAATATTACTCGTGTGTACAGCAGACTACTGTATTGTAATGTGATGTGATTTTTCATTCACTAATGATTTACATAGAAGGTAATAAGGATATTTTTAGTGATTATATGATATATATATATGATATATCTAAGATATTAATGAAATATTTATCTTTCATAAAAAATAATATAAAATTTTATTTTTTATACTAAAAATGATATAATAATTCATGTACGTGTGGACTACCGCTTTCCTGAAGCGATGTGACTATCCTTTCATCACCACACCACATTGATGATATATATATATATATTTAAACAAATAATATGATATATATTATATTATTAACATTATTTAAAGTGATAATATTACATTCCTCCATTCAATAATGATAATGAAAAAATTAAAATGTTTGTCCTATGTACGTGCGGCTTACCATCGTCATTATTTTAACAGTCTATTTTTCATAACCATATATCATGATTGGATTTGACAGAAAAAATTATTTAAAAATATGATAATTATTAAATTATTATTATTAATGAGATGATGTAACTACATAATTTTTAAAAGAACATGAACATCCATTACAAAGCACAAATACCAAAATAAGGAAATTAATACCTGAAATAAATAAAATAATGAACGATTATTAATAAATATGTGATAAAATTTTATAAAATGATCATATATGATATTATAAATATAAATTTATTTATTTTATAATTTAATAATTTTTTTAAAACTACTATACAAGCTGTTAGAGCATGTTCAACAAAATTAAAGTGTGAGATAAGATATTTCTGACCACAATTTCCATTCATTGGGTTAAAATTCGTCTTCATATATTATGTCATGTTAAGATTATGTGTGTAATAAATTTAGATTATTTTAGGTTATATTTCATATTATTTATGCATGTTTTAATTATATACACATATTCAATTGATTGAATAATCCCCACTTTTAAATTATTATGTTTGATAGGTTCTTCATCTCAAATTCTCTTCAGTAAGACATATTGTAATACTATAAACTAATTTCATATATACGGTGTATATTACTCCTCTTTAAGATGTTATATAATTATTCAGATTTCTTGGCTTTATTATGTTCTAATTTGAAACATTTAATCTAATGGGTTTCTGGGAAAAAAATTCCCAGTGTTAAAGAATTTCATAACTCATTTTATTTTCATTGGGTTATATTACTTATTAATAATATATGATATTCATTGATTATTTGTGAATAAAATAATTATTATATTATTTTTTATTTACAGTTGATTAATTTTTATTTACATTAGACTTATATAATCAATTTCATAAAAAAATTATCACTTCAATGTTTTGATAATTATAATCAATTTCATTCATAATCCCATTCTAGTCAAGATTATTTATTTTTGAATTTTGGTTTAAGGATATTCTCTAATTATTCTGTAATAAAACAATTTAATAAAAATATCCTATGGTAATTAGATATATTTTCAAGTAATATTTCCATTTTTATAATTTTTTCTACTTAAACTGATTGATAATTTTTTCAGAAAATACATCTTCATTTATCCCTTCATTCAAAAAACTATTTTCTTCATAAACAAAGTTCTCCCGATATTTTGATTTTTTTTATTTTTAAATATTATTTATTATATCCTTTTTACACATTTTAACTTCATAAAAACGATTCAAATGGTATCTTCATGAAATTTTCAAAATAATTCGTATTTATATTTTACTAAAAAATTAAATGAAATAATTGTTTTATCATGTTCCACATGAATGGAATTTCTAGTCATCATGAACAGTAAAATTATTAAAAGGATATCTTATATTTATCAAATATTATTTCCAAAGAAAATATTTCAAATTGTTTTTTGAAATAGTTATTTTAAAATTTATTTTCATAAGTAAATGGATAGTTTCATTAAGAAATACTTTTAAATAATATTTAATGTTATATATGTTATTCAACGGAAAAAAACCTTTTTTCTTAATCCAATGGGTATATATTATATTTATACCGTCATTAATATTTATATGGATTGTTTTTGATAATTTTGACCAAGAATGTATTAATATTCAATTTCTTGATTGATTTTTTTAGTCATTAACTTTATCTTGATATTTTCACATTATTCAGATCATTTGATATAAAATTTCCCCAAAATATCAATTTTATTTATCAAAGATAGGTTATTTACTCCTTATAAAAATAATTTTTATTCACACTATTGTTCATTGAATTTTTTTTTAATATTGGGAAATATGAATAAAACTATCTTCATTACTCAATATAGATATTTGTGGACAAGGGAAAATTTTCATGAATTAAATCAAATGTGTGATATATGATGATTGTTTTGGAAATACATTGATAGGACAGACCCTATATTATATATCCCGTTGATAAATAAGTATGTACTGCGAGATAGATAAGTAATTTAGCATAAAAACCGTTGTTTCATATCATCTTATGGAAGGTCTTGACGAAAGATTTATCATGATTCTTGAAAATGTTGAATCTAATAATTAAGCATTTCCATCATTATGAATTCAGTTATTATTCTACATGTGATTTTCAGAATGATATTATATTTGGATAACTTTTATTCTCTTATTATTTATTATGTAGATTTTATTATCTGTTACTTACCTTCCCATATTTATAATGAATTCTCTTATTATAATATCCTTTTTATTGATTAAATGGAAAATGTGTTTAAATATCTAACTAGGCATATTGAGGATTAATTAATGATTTAGGATAGAATCTACTATACATAACCATTACTAATCATTTCATCTCACCCTTATTTTTTTAATTTACCTTTAATATATGAAGTGTTATGTGATTTATATGTTTGGATATACTAGAATGAATAATGTTATTATTGAAAAAAAAATATGTTGAAATATTTATTTTCAAATTTATAATATAAATAAAATATGTATATCATTTCCCTTGACTATTAAAATATTTCAACCATTGATATGTGATTTCTTTTATTTTATTCCAATGTAATAAAGTAGACACTGGCTTAAGGACACTGGGGCCATGGTTGATATATTTTAAAGGGGGAGAGTTCCTCCACTACCTTCCATACCCATTCCCTTACATTTATTTTTTAAAATATTCAATATTCCCCACACATAATCCTCTCAAATTTTATTATTCCTCTTATCATAGAAATTAATCATATTTCTTTCATTTCTAAGGAGGCATACAAGACAATTTTCAACAAACCGATGTGATTATTAATTAATCCTCACCAATTCTTCTTAATTTTTATATTACAGACCAATACATATCATAATTATATAATCAAATTAGTATCATATGTATACTGTTGTGTGATTATATCAGTCAAACCATCATTATTATTTTTTCATGTCCATCTACTTTGGAAAAAAAATAATTTAAACCATAGTATGTTCATACTACGACCTCCATGATTTAAAATTTGTAATTTCCCATATTAATTTTATTTAATTATATAACAAAAATAAAATTTGATTAAAAAATATATATCTAAATAATATCATTATTTTTTTGTAATATTTATTTTATTAACTTCTATATCCATACTCACTAATCATCATATAGCACGCCCATGATTGTAATAATTTTGTCAACCCACTAGAACAATTCAACAAAAATATATCATGTATAGATATTGGAGCATAAACAATAATTTTATTATAAGATATTAAAATATTAAATATTGTTTTTTTGGTTTCAAAATGGTTATATTATGTACTTTTCATAGTATTAAAATATCATATTTGACCACAAAAATTAATGAAATAATCACCAATTGATTCTACTATAACATAAAAATAGGCAAGAACTATATAATAAATAAGTATAATATAATTGGAAATGGTCTATATTAAATTAATAATAGAAGAATAATGTTATTTTGGCGTCTCTAAATTATCTTAATTTTATTATTTAGGAATTATTTGTGTCAAAGAAACAATTTTAAATAAAAATTAGGGTTTTTAAACAATTTGATTTTTTGTGGGATTATGGTTTTACAAACTATGTTTTCTTTAACACGGTGATGAAACAGAAACATTTTAATTTTATATAATGAGACCCTCATATTTAATTATTTACAAATTTTTAATCAGCATTAATATTATCATATTGTTTAGACATATTATTACATATGTTGTAAGGGTTTTCGTCTAAAAATCCTCTTTATGAGACTTTTATTTTATTATGCACTTAATTTATTTGAGGTGGAATAATTGTTTCATTATTTTATATTATATATTTAAATACAATTTTATCCTTGTAATTTGTAATCATTTTAGATCATTATCAATTTTGAGGTTTTGACTGAAATGGACCGGAATTATATGTGATTTAATTTTTACAATTCAATTTCATTGGGTTATAATTGTTCATAATGATGATTTTTCTTATAAGTTGGAAAATTCATCCATAATTTTTTATTATTTGGTATTTTATATTTATTTTTAAAAATTTGAATTTTTAACACACAATAACCATTTTCAAATGTTTCTTACTCAATCAACTATGTTTTCTATAAGCATGTTTGGTAACTCAAATATCATTCATTAATATATATGATTTATTTGGAATAAGAAACTTTAATATTCTCTTTTTTAATTTGCAGAAAATTTTATATGATGTTTGTTTTATATAAGTTTGGATTATATTTCCTATATTCATAGAATAAAAAACGATTCTTCTCTCTATGAAAGTAAAATTTTATCAATAATAGAGTTCTATATATTATTTAGATCATTGTTTCAATACCTTATTATCCTTCCATCTAATATTCTCCAATAATTTTGTGTTTTCTAATATGTATTTTTTTATACGATTCTATATTTTTTCACCTCTTCAAATGGAAAATAATATACACATTCTATGATGAGGTTCTACTAAGAAAGGTATTTGAAAATATTTTCCTCTACACATTTATTTTGATATTAATTATGATTTAACAATAAATAATATATATATATAATTGTTTAAAAGATAAATATTTGAAATAGTCCACATTTCAAAAAAATTAAAATAACTTTTAAATTTCCCCTTAAATTCATCATTATATGAATATTTATAAATGATCTCCATTATCATTTTCTATAGGAGAAAAAAATAGTCCACCCATTTTTTGTATTCATTAAGAAACTCCATATAAATTTTCATGGTTTCCAAATGAAAAATTAAATTTGTATTAGATTTAAAATATATCTTCTTAAATTAAATTATAAATAATAATAATATTTAATATTATAGTGTTATTTTTCCAAAAATCGTTAATTTTTTATAATATACGGTATTTCCCTTTGACACATATTCTTCTTGATTAGATATATTTTTTCAATTATAACCATCCATATTATTTTTATAAGTATCTTATTTAGTTCCATTATCTTTTGGAGAAATATTTTATCATTAAATTTTTATATCCTATTTTTTTGTATTATCATAATTTTACCCCCAATATATTACTTATAATAATACCATATTCTTTAATATATTTATTGAAGGGAAATAACCTATATTTTATACATCGATTAAATAAGTATGATTATTGTCTCAACAATATTAACTTTATAAATATATTTTATATAATATTTTATTTATTATATTTATTGAATGGTTTTTCCATATAATGTTTCATAATATAATTTGAATCTTTTTTATTTCCAACAATTTTATATTGATAATATTAATTGTGGAATAATGAATGATTTCATTATGTGAACCAATTTAAAATGGATATGAATCCACTTTTAATTCCATTGTTTTTTATGATCTGTTAAATGAAATTTCTTTTATTTATAAGGGCGCCTTATGATCTTATAGATGATTGATTTACCTATTAAACTCATATTATTGGATTTTGATGTATTGGGTCCTATATCACCCTCTAATGCATTGGTTCGGGTTTTATATATCATGAGATAATTATACATGGTAATACTTGGAGTTCCTCCCAACATGAGTGGTTGGATATAAAACATCCATGTCACAAAATTAAAGGGAGTACATACATGGATTAAATAAAAATGATTTTATATCATTATGGTTGTGGAAAATTATTTTTTTTACCATGAATATATTTTTTATTCACTAGTCATGTTCTTTCAAAATAGTTATGACACTCTTGAAATTCAATTATTATATTATTTCTATTTATATTCTACAAAACATATTTTAGATCTATTATTTTTTGTATAATTTTATTATGTATCAAAATTATTACAATATTCTCATCGTACTCTAACAAATAATATTTTATTGTTTCCTATTTTTCTAACACTTAATGAGAAGATAGACTCACATATTTATCAAGTTTTTATTTCTCAAGGTTATAATGACAAGAAAACAAGGAGATGTATAATAGAGTCTATGATGTGGTAAATTTATGGGAGATGTTGAATCCTCACTATTAATATAGTCTTTTCATAAATAATTAAATAAATATCATAATTTATAAAAATAAGATGGGGTTTATTAATGTTTCATCCTATGTATATAAATTTGATAAATTAAAAGATCATGGTATTGTATTGAAATGAAATATTTGATTTATGTCATGTAATTTATATGGTCACAAATATAGGCTACTATATTCACTACCACTATAATTAATGGGTTATATACTAGAGTAAAACATCAATAAATATAAACCACTATAATATTCATTATCTGTGTTTCAATAAATCTTTTGTAAAATTAATGTATATTTTATATCACATTCAATTTTTCCAAATTTATATAATTATTAGAATCGAATTAATCGATAATGTAATTATAGGTTATATATAGTATTATAAGTCTTTTTTAAACGATTATAACTTCATAGGTGGTTTTTTATCCATTATCATTATAAATTAAGGGAGCTGTTGTGGTTTCTCTTTAAGACATAAAATAGAGATTTTATAAATATTTACCATTCTAGAAAACCACATGCTTAATTTGAATATGAAAATATACTATTTCATATAAATGTGGTCTAATTAGTATAAAACATTCATCTATATGATATAATAGGCACCCCATATATCCTCCATTATTCATTTTTCAAGATAAATGGGTTGTATAGTTAACTCACTACAAATATGACCCTCTTGTAGAAGGTAAATAAGAATATATTTGGTAAATACACATATACATATATAATATTCTATTAATGAAGTTGTTTTTTTCAAACACAGTCAGGATAACCAACCACCACTTCTTGGATTTAGGCTGTAAAACACTATCAATACTTTCGGTTTATCCAAAAATTCCATTTTCCATCATTCTTTTCATTTTTTATCAGTTATTTTTAACATTTTTTTGGTAGTTTTTAAAATGAAACATATGGAATTTAGAGGATATCACCGCGTGTTATAACCACTTAACAACCATAAGGTATTGTATATCGACATTATTTTTTATGTACATCCCAATTAATATTATTTGGTCAATCCTTATCTATCCAAATCAGTGATTAGTAAAATATATATTTGGAGACATGAAACTAAAATTAATTATAATTGTGCCTTTTTTTTCTAATTTTTATGGTTTTTCTTTATCAATGATTATAACCAATTATTTGTGTCATTGTTCATAAAAAATTTAATCCACAATATATTAATATAGAATATTATTATATTAGATATGAAATTTGATTTTTAATTGAAACATTTTTAGTGAATGAAAACAAGATTTAGATATAAATAATTATTCTAGAAAATAAATAGAAATATATATTTTTTCGATACTAAAAATGTTATTGACCTATTTTAAAAACATTGTAGAACTCAAATAAAATTGTTTATATTGAGTATTTATGATGAAATTTAAAATTTATCAATATATTTATGTTATATTGAATGTTTATATAGAATATTTATTGCATAAATAAGTGTATAATATTAATTTGAGATCTAACTACCATACAGTAAATCCATTCATCTGTTATCAAAAATAAAATAACGTTATACTATATATATATATATATATTTAATTTTATAGTACTACGTTATAATTATATAGTAAATAAATTATAATAATATAAATTATTAAATTACATGTGAATAATTGTTTTCATGGAGATTTATTTTATTGAAGGTGAATACTAAACTCAAATAATCAACAGGAAAATAAATTATAATTTTATATAGGATAAATAAATAATATCTGAAAAAAGAATAGTGGGAGTTGATTTTTAGTGATATGGATTTGAGAAGGTGATATATTTGATAAATGTTTTACATAATTCCATTTCTTAAAAATTAATTTCACCCAAAATCAAAAAAATGAAGGAATGTATGATTTTAATGGAACATTAGTGCAATAGTGAGTCTAGAAACAATTATTTTTCTAGGAATTTAATATAAGAATGGGGAATGTGAATACTAATTATTTTATATGATGATATTATAAATAATTATATAAATCCATTTTAAATTCATTATAGTAGTGTATTTTTTAATTGTAACATAGAGTAGAAAATTTTGTAGAGTAATTAAAATGGTACCTAAAATAACCATTATAATTATTAAAAATGATATTGAATGATTCATAAACATAATTGGGCTTTAATAGACTACATTTGATGTATTTTTAGGGATTTAATTTTACTATCCCATGATGATATTATTGATATTAAGGTCATATAGACTGAATTTTGAAAAAAAACTGTTAGTCCATAGAAAACTGATAAATTGTTGGCTTATAAAAAGGATTAGATCACCAACATAATAAAAAAATAAATTATTGAGTATATGTTATAGTGTAAATATAATTGTGTGGATGAACCAATAAAAATTACAATATTATATCAATACCCAATAAATGATCTTGAGGATCTATCCATGTTTATTGGATGCAACATCAAAAAAGAGGTATAATGTTATGTTTCAAAAACATCATTGTTGTTAAGAAACATTAAATAAACCTTCCAAGGGAAATTGTTACATAATTAAGTGGGAAATTGATTCTTGATTTGTATTATTTTTTATTAATATATTATAGAATAAAATATATAACAACAAAAAGGGGATGATCAAAACCATAGATAAAAAAATTAATGATAAAAACATATTTATGATTTTATATTTTATGATTATTTCATGATATATGATATATTTCTTGTATAATGATTTTAATTTATTAGGATTAATAGGACACATTATGTCTCTATGGTCATGTAGTATTTTATATTTAAAAATCATATTATGGTTTATAAAAATAGACATACTCGATCATATATAACTCTTTTAAAAATAGATAAATGAATTCACATTCTGTATACTGGCTTTTATCATTATTTATATTTCAATCACTAATAATTTATAGAGGAAATAAATATTTTTCACCTATTTTATTTTATTTGTATTTTATAGACTCTCCTAATTTCTCATTGTGTAGGACTATTTTTAGACCACATTAATCCATATGGTTTGTGTTTAGTACTTCTTTTATTTTTATTAGTCATGTTATGGTGATTATTTATGAGGACTTGTACAATTTTTTAAAATTACATGTTTAGAGTGTGATGTGTGTCATATGTATATATATATTGCTTCTTAACATAATGTGAACCAATTTATTCATATATATTATTTCTCTTCCATTTTGAGACCCTGTGTTTTTAAATTCATTATTATTAAATTTAATTTAACAAGTAATATCATATATATATTTTTTGTAATTATTATTATATTAGTTATCCTATTCAAAAAAAATATTTCCACTCTATTTCTTATATATTTTAGTTAATAGATTAAAATTTATTATATATATAAATAAAATATAGAATTTTTTCACGAGAAATCACAGCTGGAAGCTAATGATATACCAGTGGGTATCAAATCTGTTGGCTGTTGAGGCGTGGGGATATCCCTATACCAACAGTCAATCATTAACTTTTGGTATTGGTCACTAGAAATTATACTATCCCAATGGGTTTTTGATAAACATTGTAATATATGTTTACAGACTATTCTATTCCATTAGTATATAGAGATCGTTAAATATATACTTACGGTTTATAAACCATTTGAATAAAGTTTTACCAACACTTTTCTAATAACCGTTGGAATAATTCTTATTTTAAACTACATAAGAACAGTTTATAAATAATAGGTACTATGTTTTACCAATAGATCATATTAAGCCATTTTTATATCTACAGATTTATGATATATTCCAATTATTTCCAAACCATTGGTATAGTTTAATCCTATTCTAGAAACCATCATACATTTTCATGTCCTCTGAAATTAGGAATAATTACAATACAAACATTTATAGACAATATAATGTAAAAAATCAAAATAACAATAATACAGAGAATATATATAATACCACATTGGAAATTACATCAATATAAAATACCCAACCATAATCTGAAAAAACATAATAGAATAATAAGGAATACAACACATAAAAATAAATACAATACAACACCTAAAACCACCACATTGCATAAAACACCTCACTGTAACTACACCAGAAAATAAGGAAAATATATAATAAAATGATATGGAAAAACAAAAACCTGTAAAGAAATACATGACCCTTGAATAAGTATTAAAATAATTATATAATCCAAACCAAATGAAGGATGATATCTACACCAATGTGAACATTGGGGAAAATAACACTCGATAGATTGAGAGAAATAAATCCATCCTTGTTATGTGGATATTATTTATTGATGAGTTCAGTATTTAAAATACTTGAATTGTGTTTTATAATATGTTCTTGAAGGTAAGTACTGATTTTTATATACATATTTAAATAAAGGGTTGTAATTAAAATGAGTAGAACGATTACTCAATGAGATATTGAGGAAACCAACCATGGATTTATGGATGAATTTTTATATAAGATAAGATTGTAGATAATACCATACAAAGAAGATTTTGGTTAAAGTAACCTATAATATATGTTTAAAATTACTTGGATAATGTTTTTCAGATATTTATAGTGAATATTAATTGAATAGGAAATGCATGTTCATTAAAAAATAATCTTTGTGTATATAAGTTATAAGTGTTCATGATAATTGAGATGATGAAATTTATAATATTTATATAATTACCAATTGTGTTTTAAAGTGTTTATGACTGTTTTGATTGTGGGGATCTCTTCAGGTATGAAGATATTCTGAAAAAGACTAAATTCTTGGTCTGGAACATTATAAATCATGTCATGCCAACTGATAATGTGATTACACATAATGAAGGTCACCTTTCATAAAAGTTACGACGTAATAAACATTCATAAGAAGAAAAGACGAATCATCTTTTTCAATGGGGAGTGGGATAAATATGTGAAGTGTTATGGGTCTACTCATTGCCCATAGAATGTTGACCGAAAAGTTATCTAAATAATTTTGTAATGAAATATTTTAAAATCTATCAAAATTATTTTTAAAATTTCTTGAGATAAGACATTTTTTCATACATACATCTTATATCCATTAAATAAAGAATTTTAATAAGTAATTTCATGAAATAAATTTTATAAGATTAATGTTTAATTGAAAATATATTTATATAAAAGAGAATAGTTCAATTTATATAAAAGAATTACTAAAACACTAATCTCTATGAGAATCAAAATATGAAAGAAAACATAATACTATATATATAAAAATAAAAAATATATAATACCATGATATTGAATTGAAACATGGTGGATGTGATGAAAAAATATTTGAATAAAGAATGATCTCTCTAGGATAATTATGATAAAATAGTTGGCATTAAGTATAATTTTTAGAGATCATTGTATTTCATAATTGATGATATATTTAGAATCAATGGTGTCATTGTAATATTGGTGATCAATGATATTTTTCAAAGGCTGTGTTATTTAATTGGTATCCATCATGGTTTCAGGAACTAGAAACTCATAGGTGCTCATAAAAAATGATATAAATACAACATGATGAGTTATTTAATGGTTAATGAACTCAATGGTACTCACTAATGTGTTATATTTACCTTAATCCAATATAGGACAATATATTCAGGGACTCCCCACTTTAGGAGCAGAACATAATTCTAACTCTATAGTCATATAGTTGTAATTGTTCTCCATTGGGATAAAAAAATGGTACATCTTCAGATGCTTCATGGGGTTCAAAAGTCTAGGTTCATATAATAGGAAATATCATGGTACAAAAATATCTAATATATCATATATTCATGCAATAACATCTTCATCGAAAATATATATAACATTATATGATGTTAGAAGTATGAAAGTATGGATACATAATTTTATGAGTACCAGTGTAATTATTTTAATATATCAATATGTAAAGGATACCATGGGTTAAAGTTATGTAAATTTCATCTCATGTGGGTTATGTATCCTTAGGCCTTAATTTAAAATTTAAGGAATTATTACCATGTACATCACACCGATAATTTCTCCCAAGAGCATCCCACAGGTCACTTCACCAACATGCCTCACACAGGTAACTTATCACATGTGACTTCAACATATTACATCACCCAAATTACATTTTTAAATCACTTACTATTATGTAATATATCTTTTGAATTCATATATAATGAATTTAGTGATGATTTATGAGAATATTTGATTTACATCACCCAGAAATATGTAACTATAGGTGGGTAATATTTGGCTGACATCACAATTTTTAGGCATGCTAGTGACCCATGTGTCAAAAAGACTTGGATAAACATCAAAATAATAAAGTGAAAGATATGGAAGAGATGGAATGATGGTAATATTAAACCAAGTCAAGGGTGTTAATGGTATTTTTGAATGTGTTGGACCACTAAAAATTCAAATGTGAAATGTGTGGGAGATTAACCTTTGACTTTGTCGAAGTTTCTCCAATACATTTATTTATCTCATGTGTTTCCATATATATGATAGAACTATCCCTTTGATTTATTTATACTATGGGTGTATGACATGGCATTGTATAAATTGTTTTATTTCATGGTGATATTGAATTTTACGTTTTAATTGATGTTTTAATTTCATAATGTAGATTTTTGTATGTTTTATTATTAATTTTTCATTTTATATATTAAATGGATATAATATCATGAACAAGGTTATCCAATTATATAGATGAGGGACTTGTCATTAGCATATAGTCTCCGATATATAGGGATGAATTTTTGAGGTCACATGGGGTTACCATGATTGGGTTATATGTATTTTCATTTGGTTGGGGGAATTATAGAAATGTGTGGCGGGTGGAAAGCAAGGATGAGTGTTTCATATGGGAGGTCATGGGGGGGAGATTTTTGTATTTCAATCGTTTTTTGTAAAAAAATAAATACATCCAAATGATGGTCACTCGCTTTTTCATCCACATATAGCCAAATATATATAAATTATTGTTATATATTTCACATAATAAACCTCTACCAACAAAAATTGGTTTTAGTTTTACTATATTAACTATAATTATTTAATATATTGTATGTCCTTGAAACTATTTATGCTATTATGATTATTCTAAAAATCAATGTGGATGTGTCACAAAAATGTTATATTTAATTTATTTCTGGAATGATGCTACAAAAAAGGAAATATTTCCCATTTTATTTTATTTATAAGATAAATACAATCAAATTCACTCAAAAAAACCCACACAACCACTGTAACATCAACTATGTCATTTTAATCAATGACACAACATAATATATTAAGAGAACTATGAATCATAAAAATGTATAATGGTACTAGTGATAATTAATTTTAGCATCTTTTAAATATATATATATCTAGTACTATTAATGTTTTCTCCCACGACTCTATGCAGACACTCATTCGTGATTATTGTTACATTATACACTAAAAAATAGATTACCAATGCACAAATTATGATGTATGTTTCAAAATAGAAAAAATAATACTGATTTATGTTATAATAAATTACTATTACATGATGAGTGATACATTATGCATAGATTACCATTGCAAAATGTATAATTCATATTGAAAAAAATTAATATTGTATTATGTAATCGGAAAAATATTATATATTTCATACATAGTGTAACTGTATAACAGATTAATTATTGAAATAGATTACTATTATATCATATAAAAGCATAATAGATTCCATATTTTATAGAGTGTGACACAAATTGAAACAAATTACATATTCATGGTGCAATATAAAAACATAAAGACGTAGTATACGCAACAAAATCAGCATCTATGTGTATAAATATGTAGTGTATACAGATGCAATAAAAAGATTTTATACAAAAGTAGTCTGCCTAAGAGCATAAAAATGTTTTATATGAACCAATATCATTAAATCTATGTGTACAAAAATATAGTATATGATACATAATCAATACATATAAATAATTAGATATCGCATACTATTGGGAAAATAAATATTATGTGGCGTATAAAAATCCAAAATTAATGTAGGAAAATGATATAACTCAAACACATGAATTTGATGTGGAAGAAAAAATTTAAAACTACTATGGATAGCCTGTTGCAAGAGTGATCGATGACTAGGATGAGTGCAGTGCTACTGTAGAGAAAAATGGATTGAATCTGGAATGGGTATGGGGCACGACACTGTGTTTAGGGGAAAATTATCCCAATAATTTTTAGAAACTGTTGTGATATTTCCTCTATATCAATAGTTGTATAAAATTTTTGTCATGGACTGTTTTTTATAATCCTATGTGAATAGTTATTCTCAACTATTGGAATATACAGCTCTATACGAATGGTTTTTGAAAACCATTGGGAAAACATTGTATACGGTACCCTTTTCCAATGGTTTTTGGAAAACCATTGGTAAAGGGGACCTATCCAAATGATTTTCCGAAACTATTGAGATAGGGGTGTTTGTATAAAAAAAATATTCCAGTAGTGCATGTTCAATATAATAGAAAAATAAATTTGTACAATATTCAACATAGAGAATACAATTTCCTTAATAATCTAGATATTCTACTTTTAATGGTCAATCCAAACTTAATGTGAATATATGAATTGGGAAATCTCATCAAAAATATAGTTTATATGACCTATATTATATTTCACTTGTAGTGACCTAGGATTTATCTCTATAATCCATTCGATATTTTATGTTTGAATAACTATTTTCTGTAAGGTGTTTTTTTTTATGTATAGTGTATTAGCCTAGTACATTATTTTTTCAAAACCATGGGTTTATATTTCAAACAAGGCCTTATGAATTAGAATTGTGTATTGTTTATGGGAGAATTATATTTATATATTGTTGAAGAAATAAAAATTTCATTATTCCATGACCTCCACTTACTTTCAGAAATCGAAGTGAAGAAATATAATTTATAATGAGTTGATCATTATTCCTTCAAATTAACATAGAGATTTATCATGACATTTTTTTCAGATATCATTAGACAAATAGGATTTTATGATAATTTATTATAAATTATGGTCTAATTTTTTAATGAAATTTTGTAATTACGATGTGATATAGGGATTCATGATGTGAGATATCTAACCCTGGTGATTTTTATAAATAATATTAATACACTCTATTTTTTAGAATTTTATGATCATATCTCATATTTATGTCATCGGTGATGCATATCTTGATCCCTAATAACAATGGATGATTATTTATCAAGGAAAAATCATTATAATAGTAAATTAGTGTGTTTTATATGAATAAAAATTTATTTAATGAGTTTTATTTTTTTACATTCTTGTGATCATGAGGGGTAAAATATTCATTTTCTCTCAAATATGATCCTATATTATTTTTTACCAAATATATTTTTCCCAAATAAGTATGTTTACTATAAAAAACATTATATACATTCCAATTCATTCGATTTTGGAGGTATATTAAATATTTTATTATTAAATTCATCAGGTGGGTACAGGCAGTGGTAAAAATTGTGTGGCTTGTCAGATTGACATTATAAGTCCACCATTTAGTCTAAGATATGGTTTTTTAACATTGTAAAATATAAACAATAATATGGTTTCAATACACTGAACATGTTATAAATGGGTCTTCAATTAGGTAATTAAATAAAAAATCTCCCAAATTCATTTGGGGTTTCCTACACATGAAAAAATGGAGAGGGATCCTTCCTTGCATGTGACAGACCAACAAATATTGGGACGAGAAGTATATTCCACATGGCCTTTTCCAGGGTGGATGTTTAGACCAGATCAAAGTGCATCTACTTCTAGGAGATGATCTGGACATGAATCTTTGATGTTTATTCCACAAGTTTGTAATTGTTTTGTGTTGATTGAAATTATAACCATATAATTTATCTTATCAGGTTTTATAGTTTGATTATGACTTCAATATACCCAATGGGATTGATTTGTATGAAACCAATGAAATTTTTTTTATTGGAAGGTTCGTAGGGGTTTTCCATTTGGAATTCATAACTACATGACATTTGGTTTTAAGAACACATGACTTGTATTCATCACATAAAATGAAGATGAGTTTTTTTAGTAAATATACTTTGTGTACACTGTGTATGCTCAATGTAGGGGTGTGTGTCCATGTGGTGGAACATGGAAATGAGTTCATATAGATTGGATGATTGTGTTTTTATAAGTGCATGTTATGTACTTTAGAAACACATCATGTACAATAACCACACACCATGCAGTAGTATATGTAAATTTACTAGGACTTGGGGATGATTATATAGGAAAATTAGGTTTTCAAATGTATACTATCTGAACAATTTGTACAAGTCGTGTATTAGGACATGGTCATGTGGCCCTTAACATTGAAAAACACACCATGTGATGCGTATTTAGTAATGTAATAGAACACAAGAAGAACCCATTTTTTTCTTAGATGTTTGGTAGTACACAGGAAGACCCCATGGCTTCTTTTTTCCCTTTATATTTACATTACCATGTGTACATTTAGGATCATACACTATGTACTAAGAAGAAAGTGTTGTGTAATTTATATTGTACAGAAGTTTCAAGTGTATTGTACCCATGAGTAAAAAATTGAACTTTTTTATTAGACTATTTTGGGAATTTTTTCATGCATTCCATGACTGTGGGATCCTTTTTATTATTAGAGAACTTTTGGAATGTTTTTTAGACTATGTTTTTTCCAAGTAGGATATCTTGATATTTGGATTCAAAATCTTCCAGGTTGATGGAATTTGAGATACGAGGCCTAGGAGAGGGTTGTGATATCATTGATTGTCATGGATCGAGTGTTACATGGTGATTTATTTGAGGTTCCTTTCGATGTGTCCTAGTATATTTGTGCATGTGTAGTTTCTTTGAGGAGATGTCAGTTTTTCCCATTGATTTAGGACTGATTTCATTTGGTTAGAGTACTTGATGGTCAACTACAGGGCATAATGAATAGTTATATTGGAGAGATAGTGATTGGTTTATCCCATAGGTTGGAAGATATATTCATGTGTAATTTATCTATTGATATGATTCATATAGACTCATGAGGATTCCCTATTAGGTTGATTAATGACCATGTTATCATTGGTTGTCATAGTCAATAGTTGAGAATGACTGAGTGTAAAAATTTAAATTTTAATTATGTGCCCAAATTGCATCATTCTTTAGAGTACGTCATTAGGAAAATTTTGAATTTACATATAAGAGTTCTTGCATTTGGATTTCCCATTGAGATTGTTTTTTATGGAGGATCTGTGGTCTTCCACTGATGGATGAATGGAGTATATATAAATGTGTTTTCACATATTGTATCCAATGTGGGATTCCACCACCTTGTAATAGTATCAATGTTTCAGGGAAGGATTAATATTCTTATGTCTTGAATAAGATGTCCTTGTGGGTTCCCAATTAATACAAAAACCCTAATAATGATGGGAGTTTTGTAATTTTTGTCTATGCGTGTTCCTTATGACCCCAATTGAATATTTTGTTTGATTTTGTGATGTGATTTTGTGATATATAATTCATCCAAAACATAATGTATTATAGAATTTTTATGGTAATCTATAGGGTTGTTGTGATACCATATTTTTTTAGTTGGGTTAAAATGGGATGGATTTACATCCCTAAGAGGGTTAGAAATCAGTTTCCATGTATATGGTTCCATATTTCTTACCTAAGATATCCCCCATATGTGGTCAAAATGAATAACATGAAATGTGACATCTTTGTCTAGGTAGGATAGAATTGAAACTCCATGACCATCTGACATGATTTTGGATAAGGTGTATTATATCAGTAATGATAGTTGTTTTAGATTATGTTTTTATATGAGGTTACATACATGTTTATTTTTGATATATTAGACAGTGGATATAACTATACCAATATGTGAGTGAGATGTCCAACTGAGGATCCTGGAATGATAAGTATAGTATGTATATTAGGTTTCAAACTGTATCTCTTTACCGTGATATTATACTGTATGGATTTTATTATAGAGTCATGTTCTAGGTAGACAGTGAATATCATAAGGAATACGATACATGAATTAGGATCCTCATATTTGGATTTGTTTCATATAGAAACTCTAGGAACTAATGGTGTTGATGTATAGTTAGGTGTTCAGATGATGCCTTAGGTACTATCGAACTGATATATAACATTGAAAATGGATTGATATGTTTAGGAATCAATGGTGAGATGACAGATTGAGTGGTTAAGACAAGATAAAGGATACCAAAGCTTAGGATCTTGAATAATAGGACATCCATGGGAAATGTCCCGGGGTGAGGAGGATAGGTTGGTGTACCTTGGATGTGAATCCCATCTATTACATTGAATGAATGGTCACTGATACATTCTTAGATACATTCTAGTATTCGTGTAAGTAAGTATGTTTGATATGAGCGATGATCCAACAGTTCAAAAATTGTATTATTTATATTGTATTTCATTTATGATTTGGATGGGATGTGTATATTTTAGGATAATTTAATTGTAGAAATAGGTTATATGTTCACCACTGAGGGTGGCTTACTATGACATATTTTTACCCCCCTATACATGCGCATTGATGTTCATGATGACATTATTTATTATTTGAATATGAGAATGGATGCATAGTTGATATAGATAAGTCTTGGGATTTCATGATTGAGTAGGTAGCTTATGTGGAGTCGGATGGTTGTACTGGAGAATCTATATAGGGTCCTGGACATTGGGTTTGTGGCATGTCTCAAAGACAGAAGTAATGTTTTTTTCATTTTATTTACATGTTTTTCCTATTGGGAAATCTATTTTGTATGTGTGGAATTGATTTTCTGGAATTTAAAAAAAATTATTTTATTATAACATTCTTTTATTTATTTTTATTTATTCCTTCAATGTTATATAATTTGAATGACTTTTTCTTGATTATTTTTGTTTGTCAACTCTGATATATGGATATTGTTTTCTCATATATCGATCTTAGACCCCAATTAATAGTCAGAAGCCTCTAATGTATAAAGAGGTGCACATGAGGTTATTAAGAGAACCATTTAAGGTAACTAGTTTAGTGTGATGTATTTTTTAATAATTCATAGTTGTATCTTAGTATTTATATTGTGGATATAATCATTATGTTGTGGTGGAATGTAGATATATAAACGTATCAGAGCTTGTGATGGATATTAGATAGGTGTGCAGTGAGCACTTGTTCCGATCTTAAGTCTGGGTTACCATGGATGTGATTAATTTTCATGTAATTTGATGTTGTAGTTCCATAAGATTATTTCCATATAAAATTTTTAGTAGTTTTTTATGTTTTGGTTAATTATGGATTTCCTATATCTTGTCCCAATATGAAGAGGCATGTGATTATGATTTGAAACATAGAATATAGAGGAAACTAGGCTATAATGCATCATTGTAGGGACATATGTCCCACGTGTTTATGCTTAATAGATAGTGATTTTATGGATCTATTTATGAATGAATGTTATGTTGAAATATATTGAGATGATCAAAAAAGGATGAGGATTATGTTGTCCTCATGAACAATAGTTGTAGTGACCCTAATTGGCAGGATTGGTATAGTTATATTATAATTATACACCATGTGTGTTATTTTCATTCAAATTAGAGTGGTTATATGTGATTTATATCATATAGGAGAGCCTATATTCTAGTGTTTATACATGATGAATTTGGTAATGTTGGTATGAGAGTGTATTTGACACCTGTGAGTCATGGCCTTTGTGATTTTTTGTATACCTAGGTTGTTGTACCAAGTAACATGACACAAGACAAGACTAGTTAGTCTAGGTGGATGAAAAAGTGTTCATCTTTTCATTTTTCATGTTCAAGTGTTGGGTTCCTTTTGTATTTCACGGTTTACTATTGAGGGGGTAATCTGATTTTTTTTGATATTGGGTTTGTGAGGCACAAATGTATATGTTTGGGATTTTGATTATGTTTCTTGAGAATTTTATCCTAGTGTGAGGTGTAGTCATGTTGGATTTTTTGAAGAGATAGTACATGGGTGGTAGTGCATCATCATTGTACTTGTTTTAAAGAGGGAAATTTTCATTCAGGTTCTTGTCCAAGGTAATGTTTTTCAAGATGTTTGAAACTAGGGTTCTGAAATTGATTTTGTAACATACTTTTTTTCATTTTGAGGAATTTATTTTATTTTTTATTTAAATTATCATTTGTGTTTACCTTGAGATGTGGAATAAAAATATTGTTTTTTAATAAATAGAAGGGGGAACATGTTTGGCACAAAATTTGATCGATCGTTTTCCATTTTATAGGTAACCGCGAAGCTAAGTGTTATTTTTTGATAGTAGATAATAACACTATTAATGTGTAGTTTGTAAAAAATATAGGAAAACCATGTTGCTTGTCATACATGGATAGTAAAGGGTATACTTTTTCCATATGGTTTGGAAACTAGCAACGAAAAACCATCGGACATGTCCTGCTCATTAAAAATATCAAAATACTTGTTATGTCCCCTCTATATTTAACGCCAAATAACCCTCCTTCATCCCCCTCAAGATTTCCATCCCTAGTCATGTCTAATCCTCCCCCTTTCTCCTTTATAAGTCCATTTTTGTGTGATTGGGGGGGGGGGGGTTCTTCAAGAAACCATCAAGTGGTTATCATCCTTGAGGTCTCCCCTTTTATAGGGTTTCTCTACATCACTCATAGGGTTTAGTATTTATAGTGGGTTTGGAGACCTATTTAAGATAGTATCATGTCTGTTCAGGTTTAATATTTATGTTTACACTTTAATCCATGTTTTCTGGGGTTCATCTAAGCTGTGGTTGTGGGTTTCCAATGATTTCCAAAAGTTTCTACAAATGAGGTATGTGGATCCATGCCTAAAAATTATTTAGGGATGTTGTTATGATTTATTTTCTTTTTTTCTATGTTATATGAATTGAATATGAGGTGAAAATGTGTTTTTAAATGGATATAAGGTGTGATTACAGTGAAAGATGAATTTAGAAATGAAATCAGTGATTTTCCATGTGTTTTTGATGTGTTCTTGCTTGTTTTTTTGAAAAATGTGTTTTAAAAAATGTTCATGTGATGAGAAATTTTCTTTAAAAAGGATTTGGTGTGAATTTAGGATCATACATTGGTTTTGAGTTATGGATGTGGTGCTTTATTATGTTTGATATGTGGATTGGATTTCTCATATGTGAATGTGATGTTATATGTGATATATGCAATGAATATTCGGAACGAGTGGAAACCTTGATATGTATTTGGGAGAAAAAGTATGTGTATGCTAGTTGACTAGGAAGTGTCTTGTCCCGGATTCATGTAGTAGGATTGATGTTGAAAAATAAAACTAAATGATGATTATTAGAGACCAAAAGGACCATTTTATATTCCCTTATAGGGGCTAGTGCTTGAGAACTCTATTGGTTGTGGTTTCTATACGATATTTAACAGAGATACTATGTACCTAGTTTCTCATTTGAGCTACTACCTATAATATTTCCCTGTGAAATGGTGCTCTTTGTGATATTTATCTTACCTTTGGAATATGATGAATTTGGTTGTTTAATTCAAAATAAAATCATGTTTTACATTAAAGGTTTTTCTATAAAAATATTTCAATTTTTTTTTTCATGAAACATTCGTGTCAATTTTCCATATAATGTTTTGACATGGAATTGGATTATTGTGTGTAATCCTACTAGGATTAGGCTCACACCCTACATACACCTTTTGGTGTATTTATACTTGGCTATGTTTGAATCATGTAAAGGAGAGTTGTTTTGTGATGGTGACTTAGATTACTCATGGTATTCCACATGCATGTTTGGTTGGATGCGGATTGAGGATTATGATACTCTTGGTACGTGGTATATTTTTGTGGGATAATGATTTCTTTCCTTTTATCTTTATCCCCTTTGGGTTTTTTTAAATGCTATAAACATTGAATCTAGATATATTTATTCATTTTTTTATTATTAAATATTTTGTTTATTTATTATAGTTGATTTTTATTATTATAAACTTTTTCAAATCATTCCCATGTTACATTATTGATACCCATTCACTTGTTTCTATCCCATGGTGATTGGGAACCCCTATCGGGCATTGCAATGGGTCCAGTCAGGTGTCGAGTTGGATGAAACTATAGTTTGGTTAATAACAAAATGGTATCAAAGGAGATTTCAATAATTTTTGGTCAATTTATTTTGGCCTGATTCTATATATATTGGAGGATGTTCTATTAATGAATGAGGTTATAGTTTCATGTTAGTTTCCTAAATAGTATCAATTATGACATATCTTTAGTTGCCATTGGATATTGTTGTCTTTTAAACATATCCTCTAGGTGAGACGTACTTGATGCATACCGTATATGGACAATGAGTAGGGTTGGAGTGGTTCAGTTGTTGTCCTTTTATATTTATGGTTTAGACTATGTTTTTTGATGTGTTTGAGATAGTTGTTATTGATGAAAAATAAATTTCAGAATGTTTGTAATGTTGATTCTCTTCAAGATTGTTACTTATTATAGAAAAATTTCTCCCTAGAGATTCCATGTGGAACCATGTGTAGAGATCATATTGTGTTCTCCCTCACCAATTGATCATAGATTAGTTGAAGTTATTGTTCAGACCGTCTATCCTTTTGGGTAGGGAGTGAGTCCTAGTTCTGATCTAATTACAGAAGTTGAACCTGGCCATCAGAAGTAAAATTCATAGGATTTTATCCAAAAATTATTCAATTCAATTGGAATATTGAACTATAGGAATTAGAGTATTGGATAGATAATATAGAGAATATGTTTGAGTTTATTGAGACACTTGAGGATATTAGAGTAAAATGTGCTTTGTTTCTGTTAGAATGTCCAAATTTGAGGTTGTGGGAGTCGATGGATCAAGCTTGGAAGCATGAGAAGATGGGATGGAAAGAATTCATCATATTATTCAATGAGAAGTACTATCGTGAGTTCTGGGCCTATTTTTGATCCTATTAATTTATAGACCTTTCCTAGGGACACTAGATAGTGATGGAATATGCTAACCATTTAGCTGACTTACTGTGGTACATTCCCAAGATAACTTGTAGTGAGAAGATGAAGGATTACATGAAATCAATGGGAATATGAGTCCTAGGTATATTTTCTATCAGATGAATCATGATGGATTAGGGATGGAAGATTATCAAATAACACATCCACCAAACCTTTATCAGGTTCTTGATGTATTGCTTACTTTTATTCTCCAAAAGGAAATACATGACCCATCACAAGTACAAAACCTAGTTGTTTAATTGCACGAGAGTAATATATTACATAATAAAAAACCATTGTAAATGTTCTTATGTGGAGGGATACTGATAAAAATGGACAAATGACATGGTTATAGTAGTCTGGTGGAATTATAAATTTAATGAAGCTACATGAAAACATGAGGATTTGATGAAACATACATAAAAAATTATTTTATGTAGGGAAGATGGAATTTATAGGCTCAAAATAATTTTATTCACGGTATAGTGTAACACTGTCATATTTTATGATATATCTATCATATAATGTATATTATTTTTTAGATATTTTGTGATACTGGAAACCTAAAGTGTAAATGAACTATAATATATTATATCTTTATAACCATTATATTTATTTTTTAGTGTGAATAGATATAACTTAATATTCAATAATATGTATAAACATTTTAAGAAATGAATATGCATTGTTAAATAAATAATCATTATTTATTTAAGTCATTATATGGTTTAAAAATAAATTTTACCCCAAAAATGTGTTCTATTTCTTTTTTATGATGTAATATTTTAATTAACATTTTCTAGCTTTAAAAATTTTACTAGCTAAAAGATTCATATTTTTTGAAATCATTGTGGAAAAATTTTCATTCCAATAGTTTTTGAGAATTTTCTAAATGGACTTAATTTTCAATGAACAGTGAAAAAAAAATTTTTATTCCAAAATGAAATTTCTTTTAATTAATTTAAAAAGTCACATTTAGTTCTAAATTGAGTTTAAAATTATGAATATTTAATTTTTTATAAAAAATATGATTTTTGTAATATTAATTTATTTGATGATAGAATATGGTTTAAATACATTGTATACATAAGAATACATTTTAAAAAAATCATTTCCACTTATTTAGAGAGTATATTATTAAATTATAATATACTTCTTATGGGAATTGAAATTGATAAAATTGATTCTATACTTTCAATAAACATATTTAATACTTTTTAATTTTTTCATCTTAATTTTTTTGTCATAATTAATTTTAGGAAGATAGAAAATATCCACTATTAAGTTAAAAATGTGATTACCAGGGGTCAAACCAATGTAAAACAATCTTTTCCCAAATATGCTTGTAAAAATCTTATATCCAAAAAATATTTGGATCTCATTATATCCCTTATTTTAATATAATTCTATCTGGAAGCATTTTTATTGATAGAGATTTTATTATATTTTAATCTTTAATGAAATTCCATGTGTATCCCCTCCAACACATGTAAAATCACACCCCCACAATACAATTATTTAAATGGAATTGATTAATATTTCTATGCTTAACACAAAAAAATCTCTTTAGAAATTCCATTACCATGAAATAGGGGGATTTTTATTCTTAAATTTTTATTCATGGGTACTCATGAAATGATCAAAAGGAGGCCTATGAAAGATTAGATAATCATCCTTTCCAACCTTTTTCAATTTATTTTTTCTTCTTCATCCTCAAAAATTGTGACATTTATCATAAATTAATAACAAATGTTTCCATAAAATAATGAAATTATATTATTATTATGTTACCCTCAAATATTTTCCTTGTATTACATAAAATTAGAAGTCCAAGTATAACTCATTCGAATGTATTAACTACCCCTTCCACATTGTGATACAATTATTTTTGTGACCATATTTCTAGAATGGTTATTTTAATGGGGTAAATTTATATAAAATTTATTTTTGAGAATACTAAACTTATATAATTATAAATTTATATTTTAATTATTTCTATTGAATCTGTTGGAAAACAACAATGTTTCCCATGTGTACGTTCCCATTAACACCTCTACGAAGCAAGATAATTAGTATTTCATTTAATCATATCATGGAAGGTAATAGGGACTAATTTATGGAATACAAATAATAAAAATATATATAATTATTATTATATAATGGTTGATTATTATTTACCATTATTTAATTTAATCAAACAATAACTTAATATGGTGGTCATGTATATGTATGACCAACCATCTTCATGGATATTATAATTATTTTTTAATCTATATATGCTATGGATGAAACCATATATATATATATATACACATATATATTTATAACTGATACATATTATATTAATTTCATAATTAAAATTCAATATATGACGGAACACTAAACAATGTATATGAACCAGAACTATGAAATAAAAATTCTCAATAAAATGAAACAGTTAACACTCAGAACCTATGGGTTTCATATGATATTGATAATAAATTGGTGATGAAATGTTTTAATAGGATAAAATATTATATTATATATATGTGAATAATTTTAGTATATTTATATAATAAAATAAAATTTATTTTACATTAGGATATATTTCATTTAATTTATTTAGAACTTGATGCAATAGATTTATGATACAATCCCAATATTATTAGGATGGTTTATGATCATTTTTTTATGATGACATTTTTTAACCTTGCTCTCATGAATAAAATGAATTTTTTGTACATTGTTTAATTTTTTAATATTACATTATTTTATTTAATTATTAATTCAATTAAAACTCATTAGAAAGAAACAATGTTTTTATAAAAACTCAAAATTATATCACACTTTGGTTTAGAATCACTTTTCATAAAAATCCATGTTTTAAATAAACTCAATAATTTTAAAATATTACACTTCAAAATTTAAATTTCATATTTATAGATCATTGATATTTTATAAGCTATAATGGATGTTTATATTTTTTATAAATTTTAGAATGTGGACTTTCTATATTTTTACAAAAAAGGAAAAATTAATGTTTCTTTAGGTATATGACATGAATGAAATTTTACAATGTCATGATTTCTAAATTAATTGATAACTAATTCACAAGATTCCAATTTCGTTTAAAATGGAAAATCTTTTACATAATGTTAGGGATATTTTTTTGTCATAAATAAGTTATTTCATTTTAGATGGTGTATTTTATTCAACAAATATCTTTTCAAACATTGAAAGAAATTATCATATATGATAACATCATTTTGTGTAAATAATGATTTTCTAGGGATATGATCCAATGAAAACATATATATTCATTATTTGGATTACTTATGATGATGATGTTTTATATAATATTCTATGAAACCCATTTTGTTCCCACAAGTTAACTATGTAACAGTGAAACCTTTATAAACCCCATTTATTTTCCACTGGTTATTCTATGATTCAATATAGACTTTTTTAAAATATATTACAATTTTTCATGTTATATTATGACTAATGTTTCATGATATCATTGAACCCATATGTAACACCCCGAGCTTCCACGATACACTTCTCCTTCAATAATGCAATAGCTTGCATTGTACGCAAGTTCGAGGTTCTAACACACCGTGATCAATAAAAGTAGCAGTTATGAATAGTAATACCCACTTTTTTAAATTATACAAATTTTATATTTCAAAATGTACTTCATTTTTGTATTCGTAATATCGAAATTACCCTAAGTTGAATTTGTTGTAATTTTATGAGAACATCCAATTTTTTATGAATAGTGAAAAATACTTAAAACAACTTTTTTAATCAAAATAATTTATAGTGATGAATTATACTATTGAGTGGTTTTAAAGTATAATTAGAAAATATTTTTACCATTTTATCCAATGGTGGTCATTAGAATTAATTTCACATTGAAATTGGACATAAACAATTGTCAATCTTTTGATATATATTGTTTCTTAAAAACACGCTATTTGTTGTGACAATGGGAATTAGTTCTTAAATTAATTAATGAGACTTATATGTTTGTATGTTTTTAAAATAGGCATCATTTTTGAATTCGGAATATCAATTATAGCTTAGGGTGAAATTTTGGCATTGTTCTGAAAAACTTCAATTTTTGATGAATAGTGAAACCACAATGTGGTAGTTAAAAAAACTGATTTTTCATTTAAATGAAACATTACCACTTCTCTAATTTTATTTTCAAAAATCCAATATACATGGTTGTCATTAGGAAGTAAAATGTGGTTCAATGGGATTAAAATAATTTTTTGTGAATAGTAACTTTTAAGTTTAATTAATCGTGATTAAAGGTAATTAGTGAAATTTAAGGTAAAGATAATGTTATAATAATATGAAATGAACAATACACTTGTCCTGAACCTATTTAATGAGTCATGGCCGACCAAGAAAATCCATGGGTCATCTTGGGGACCCTATGGAGCCACTTTGGTAGGAAAATGACATTAAAAACTTTTTATTTAATGTTAAAATAAAAATGTCACAAACATGAGTTGTTTTACTAAAACAATTTTTAAATGGGGTTATACAAGTCATATTTTTTACTATAAATATTCATTGGAAAGATAAAAAGATTTCATACATCATGATAGTTTTTTAATAATTTTTAGACATTACATAAATTAAATTATTTATGACACGATGATGATACAACGATTAACTCATTAATTAACGATTTTAAATAAAATAAATATATAATTTAAAATCTAAGACTTTCACTTGTCAAAAACCTATTGGATGAGTATATTTCTATCCCTTATCACCTTATCATAGAAATTTATATGTTTGGGACCTTTAAAATCTGAAACTCATTATATAATAAAGAATCATTTAATGACTTTCCAAGAGTGCCCCTCCTCTCCTCTTATAAAAGGCCCCCACCACTACCACCTTACTCAAACCATCAAAGCCTTTTGGCTCAGCCAACCTCTGCCCAAATACTCTCTCAACTTCCCACTCTTACTCCTAGAAGCCTAACTTTGGGCAGATGTCTTCCCAAGAAATCCTTTGGCTCAAATCAAAAAAGAATTACCCGACTTTAAGGTAATGTCTTCTCTTATGTTATTTTGTTTAATTTTGCTTCTCCAACCCCTTAAACTCTAATTATTCCTCTATTTTGTAACAACAATAGTATCTTAAATATACTAGGATGTTGTTATAAGAAGTATTCGAGATAAAATTACACACACCAACATCTAATGGATAAAGAACATACTGTTTCTGTGGATGGTGAATTTCGGCCTCACGAAACGATGATTGTTCAACACTCATATAACACCTTCAAAGGTGGACATTAAGATGTCACTATATTTATATATGATATATAATATGTTTATGTATTCCTTAATCTTCTTAATTTTTCATTTATGTATTACCTTTGTAGTTTCCATTATGGGTAAACGCGATATTTTCATTTTAGGAAGTGCGGACTACCGCCCCCTCAAAGTGATTTGATTCGTTAATGCCGTATGTGGGATGTATAAAGGATGTATTAAATGGTATTAAACATTATATTATACTGGAAATATATTATAAATTTATATAATTATAACTTCATTCCATTAAATAAGAAATAGGAATGAAAGTAGCGTTCATACGTACGTACGACTTACCGTCTCCATGAACGGTGCATTTCATTTCTTACCTCTAAATGTTATGTAATATTATAAATGAATGTATATACTTGATATATTATGTATATGATATCTACATAATGAATATAATTATGGATATAATGGATATTTTACCACATGAACAACTTGTAATTTTAAGAAGTCAATTTTTGACTCAAGTACCAAAGATCGACGAAACGACCGTTATTAACATAAATAATTACATAATGTTCATAACATGGTAATACGTGATATAAAAGGAATAATAAACTTGAAATAGGTTATTAATCAATTATAAATTAAATCTAGTTTATTATTCAGGAGGTTAAAGAATGGTCGAGTCAAGTCGGACACAAGGTAAGGGAACTTCTTAACCCAATTGCCATTCTTTGGGTTAATCTCCTACTTTCAAATTATGTCCTGATATTATTATGTCCTATCTTGTAATTGTACTTTATTTATGTGTACATATACTTAATAAACATAATAGATATATTTTATTTAAAAATGATCTTTTTAAGGGACTTCGTCTGAATTTCCATTCATTGAGGCATATTTTGTTTTATACACAAATTTCTTTTATACGGTGTATAAACCCCTTTGACTTTTACGTTTATTAAAAAGGAATATTTTTATACGAAGAATTTTAGTAAACAAAAAAAAGGAATGTTTTTATTGTCATACATATGCGGAGAAAATGTCTTGTCCACCACCGTGACCATTATTTGAGTTTCGGCTTCCCCTACAAGCAATAACATTTTTTAAATGAAAAATAAAAACCATGTTTTCACTTTCATTTATTTTGGTATCGAAAATGGTTTTGATAATGTTTTAATATATCAATGTGTTGTATTGATATCTTGAGATTGAAATGTGGAAATTTTATATTTCATTTATTCATGTTTTATGTGATACGATTATGTTATGGTTTAGGATATGTTTCAACCTGTTCGTATGAGGAATGCATTGGACATAATAAGTGACGGGTGGAGCCTACTATTACTGGACAACCCCTCTCCTCCATTCATGATGTAGAGACCCACACTTGACGTACATGAAAATTACATTACATTTTCAGAATACATATTTCATAAAAAAAAATAGACACCCCAGGACCGTAATAGTTTAGTGTCTTTGGAAACTCGGAACATAATCTTCTAATCATAGTGAAAGATCTTCAACATATCCCATAAAGATGTTCCCTTTTTTCGTACCTAAAAGATTTCTTTATATCCTAGGGAGAAAACATAATAATGGTGTGCTCAAATTCATAGGAAGGGTATGCCTGGAGAAAATAAATCAAACCATATACATTTGAACATAAAAACATGAACATAAAGTTTAAACATCAAGATCTTGAGTTGTGAAATAAATCTTGGCAGTACGTAAGGAATAGATCATAAAGGAACATTAATCATGATAAAATATCTTGGTAATAAAACATGTAAATGTGGAAACCATTAAGAACATGTTATTATTTCTTTAGTAGAGAAGGAATTGCTGACATGACCATTATAGTGAACAAAAGTCCATTACTGAACTGGGTTTACGTGCCGTTCCAGCCCTGTATTACTGAACCATATTCAATTTCCATTCCAACCATTTCAATCTCATGAGATATAAATCTATAATCAATGATTTGGAGGGAGATATAGGTCCCAACCATCTCATAAAGAAATCATTCTTACATGTATCACAAAATAAACATAAAACATTCATCATAACCCCAAGAATAAAATGGGTATAATAAACATCATCCCATAATAACGTAATACATATAAAATAAATGGATATCATTTCATCATAAGAAGAATAAAACCATAGAAATAATAGAGACATTATACTTGAAACACAATCATACTAAATAATTTCATCTTAGATTGAAAATAGTTTTGAAAAAACACATGAAATGAATTCTTCAAGAAGTTATCCTTTCTTCTTCAAAATCATTTTCTTTTCACAAAAAGCCCTTAAATATAAAAAGAAAAGGATATTTTGAAAATATTTATGAAATATTTTAGAGGAAGCTTCATGAAAATTAGGCGTTATGAAACCGTAAAAATCCTTTCATTCAGTATAAGTTAAAAAAACATTCACCTCGTAATTTTACAGAATTAGTAAAAAAGTACCTCGTATGGTAAACAAAAGAATGATTCTGTCTATAAAACAAAGTAATAGACAAAAATATGTAAACATGTCTTTAAAAATACATGGAAGAATAATAACAACATTATGAAAATATTTTTATGGACATGGATGAAAGATATAACCCCAGTAAATACTTACGTATAAGAAATCTCGAATAAAAATGTGATTTGAAAAATTATCCCTCACCTTATGTCTAATTTCTTTAATATGTGTCTGAGACTAATTAATATTGTCTATAAACATATAATTAACTTTTAACATAACCATAATAATATTTATTATATTATATATGATTCACTTATGACTTTATATTACCCGTTTTTTGTAAATTCAATATTAAAGCAGCGTTTTGGGTAAAATCGTTTCATTTATCGTACGTGTTTCGACTTTTTGTTCTTGATATTATTACTTATATCCTAATTTACATAATTCTAGAATTTAAATAATGATTTATATATAACATATATTCATCATATAAATATATATGATAGATCGATAAATGGAATGAAATACATCGTTTATGGAGATGGTAGGTCGTACATACGCATGAACGTTGTTTTCATTTCCCTATTGAATTGATTAGAATTAAGAAAATGAAACATATAAGTACATAATTATAGTATAATTATTATTTAATATATTTCATTATTATTTATTATATATACGTTATAATCATACTTGAATGGTTAATCATGGAAAATGAATCTTATTGTGTTCGTGGAGACGGTAGTCTGTATGTATGCACGAGCGACAATATCATTCTTTTGATGATAAAAAAGTATATAATTGGTTGGTATATAATATATACAGAAAAATAAGAATGATATATTTATTATTTATATATTTTATACTCATTATTATACCCATCCAAATGATGAAATGTTTGAATAACAAATGACACCACAACGTGGAGACAGTAAACCGTACATACGCAGGTGTGGTGACTTTTTCATTCATAGGATGGATAAAATAACTAAAATGGTTTTAAAATTTTTCTAATAACATCAAATTATATTGAATATACATGTGTTATTATTTTAGAATGGAAACAAAAATAAAGGAGGAAGTGGAAGAAGAAAGGAACATGAAATAGGTGGTGAGATATTTACCTCTTCTTCGGGTTCTTTCTATTGATTTGATCAAGATGGATCCTTAGGATGGCTTTATTACTAATTTAATGCCTCTAGGATGAATGGAGGACAATTTATAGGGTATTTGGGAAGGGTTTGTCAAATTAAAATGGCTTAGGAGGTATGAATTAGAGAGAAGGGGGAGTACCCTTTTATAAGAGGTGTGAGGGGCACCTTAGGATATACATAAACTATTATTTTATAATAAATTCATATATGGTTTATAATGTCCCCAAAATGACTTATTTCGAGGCTAGGGTGGGTATGGGTCAAAATTCTTTCAAAAAATAGGTTTTATACAAGTTTAGGTTACCATTTTAAACATATCATTTAGATTTAACTCTAAGGTAAATATTTTATCTTTTGTCGTGTCCTCTTGTATTCTTACACTATATGGTTAATAAACTTACTCTAAACTACCAATAGAACCCCAATTGGTTAATTAATTTCATATATATTATTATATAAGTCATTTCTCAGAACCATAGATTTTTAAGATGATTATATTAATTAATAATATAATATTTGTTTTAAAAACAATTTTATTTGCCAGTTTTGACACTATTTGGTATTTTTTTCTAAATTCATAAAAGCATTATTAATTGAAAAAAAATTAATCTAACCAACTATAATATGTTATATTAAATTTGAAAATTATTTTAATTCATAATAATTTTCAAATTACATTTATTTGTGTATTTATAATATAAATTATGTTAATATTTCATTAATAAGGTACTTACCGTATCATAATTGTGTCATAAATAAATTAAATTATTTAAGGAATAAAATAATATAAATAAAATACTATTATGTATTAAATCTTTTTATCTTTCTAATCGATATTTATAGTCGAATTTATATTATGTATAACCCTATATTAAAAAATTGTTAGTTACAAATCATTGATTTTAAATATTTTAACTCTTATTTAAATAAAATAATATTAAAGGTCCTAATCTAATCCATGTGGACCTAAATGGTAATATTTTATTACTAATGTATTTTTTGGTTGAATTACACTTATCCAATAGAATTAGGAAATGTGTTAGGGTAATAATAGTATTATTTTTACCCTTTATTCCCAAATTTACTTTTAACTGTGGTAAATTAAAATTAAAATTTACCATTCAAAAAAAATTATTTTCATCACATTGAACCAAATTATACTTACTGATATCAATCGTGTCTCTCATATGTTTTAAATTCAACTCTCAGAAGTGGTAAAATTAAGATTTATGTAAATTTTTAAATGCTCCTAGGAGGTGGGTAAAAGACGATAAATGGTTTAATAAAATTTTTATTTATCTAAAATTATTATAAAATGACTCCAATAAATTAAATTTAACTTATATAGGTATTATAAATCTATATTGAAATAAAATAAATTTTAATAAAATTAATTATTATTTAAATAAAAATTCGGTTTTAACAGATAACTAAGTGTTTTCACTATTCATCAAAAATTGAATGTTTTCAGAAAAATACCAAAAATTCACCCCAGGCTAATTTCGATATTCCGAATCCAAAAAGCAAGTCCATTTTGAATGATAAAATTTATAAAATTTCAAGAATTGGGTATTTCTATACATAATGGTTAGTTTATATAATATTTTAATAATATATCATTGTTTAGTGAAACTCGGTATTGCGTACAACACAATCTATCGAGGAAGGTTACTCTTGCGTGTAACACAGGACAAGAATAGTTTTTCATATACTAAATGATAATATGGTGTTTCATATAACATAATATAATCATGGTGTATCGTAAAACACAATACATCAATGAAATTAAAAATAATATTTCTCATAAAATCTATGGGTGTTACATTCTACCCCCCTTAAAATGAATTTTACCCTCGAAATTCATCGGGGTTGTAAATGGTTTACTACTTGAATGTTTCATTCAAAGAAATACACGTCGTAAAAAGGAATACTAAAACTAAATTTTAAAAAAGAAACGTAATGGTTACCCAAATTAACTCATCATTGGGTTTCAACATAGAAGAACATAGGTGAAAATATGGATATGGAAGAGAAATTAACCATTATGTTATAATGGAGAGTGGTAGAGAACATGTCTATAAAAAATCCAACAATCACAAATCTATAAATTTGTGATGATGTAAGGTACCATCTTGGAAAATGTTTTTGGTTTTCAATATCATTTCCCTAAAGTTGATATAAATTGGAATTAGAGGAAATACTTAATTGATTATGGTACAATCTCACAGTTGGTCATTCCTTGAACAATTTCCACTTAATGTCTTAAATAAATGAAGTTGAATTTGTCCTTCGTGAAGTGTTAGCAGATCAGGTGATAAAATGATAGGTCTTTCCATATGTCTCGAACAAAAGGTTAGAGAATGTTATTAAATATACACAAGTCCATCTGTGGTGAAATTAGTCATATATGGTTCTTAAAATGGACTTGTACTTCATATATCATACCACTTAATAAATTAAATCATATTTATACTAACCAGAGACTTCCTGTAGGATAGTGGTACGTAATAAAGTCCTGTCGCTCTTCATTTGTGGGTTATATTCCCACATCCTTGTACTATGTGACGAGTTTTAGCCCGTCTTAAGGGTTATTATTTTTCTAAAAATATACTATTATAAAATTTCAGAAATAAAATAAAAATGTTATAATATTAATAAATACTATATAATCTCTAAATTAATTCATTCCAACCATTAGGCATATCGAAAATACTTTTGTCTGATTACTAGAAATGTCATCTACCGAGCATGTGAATTCCTTCATTTGTCCCCTATATATCATAAGATATATCTGGTTGTTGTTCACATTCCAAACTTGTGAATACCTTAATCATGTATTATATTGAAAAATTAATACTTAAAGAACATTAGTGAAAACATGAATTCTATCAAAAGATAACTCTTTCCACATACCAAAATTCTAAAAATTCTATATACTAAAACCATGATATCACTTTGTACTTATATCAATCATGAGTTCATTAATAATATCAAACATATAATTTTCTCCTTATCACTTCATTATGCGCATATCATCTTCTTTCCAAAAATATTTCAATCACTTTTCATGGTTACTGGTTCCATACAATTATCAAAAACCACATTAAACCAGTACCTAGATATTCCAACATTCCACGATACTAAAAATGACATTCCACACTAATATTTTGGAATCCCGTTACATAAAAACATAATTATTCCACCACTTTTTTTTCATATTCAACATTGCCAATATTTATTTCATGTGAATTCCCTTTTTCCTTTTCCTTGATAGGTTGTTGATGTCGATCATCATTAACCCTTGTATTAGGAAATTGGTTAGTATAATGCCTCATTTCCTTGCACATGAAGCATTGAAGTGTTAGTGGTGCATTTTTTATAGTCTTTTATCTATTCAAATCATTAGCTACCTATTTTCCATTACTTTATCACTTAGTTTCTCGATGACCTTCTTTTCCACATTTAAAACATTTTCTAGTCCCTGTAAGACAATCTCCAACTTGATTCTTTCCACTCTTTGAGCATAACGAAACATTTGTCTTCTTTTCACCAAAGTTTTGAAATTTTTCATTGAACTCCATTTTTAGTTTCTTGTAAATACCATGAGATGGATATGTTACACCAAATTCCTGATCATACTTAATAGGAAAAAACATAATTTTTTTCATATCTACTTAAGTCTCTTATAGCTAATTCCCTTCGAAGACATAGTTTTAAGCAATTGAAGAATCAATCAACATTACTTTCAGGTTGGATGATAAAGATAGATACATACCTTTCAAGCCTTGTAAAATTCACCTCGTATATACTAACAGATTCATCATATTTTTTCTTAAGCTCAAGGAACTCCTTTTCCATCTTTTTTCAAAGATTTCCTGGGAAGTACTTATTGAAAAACATGTTCTTTAACTCTTCCCATTCCATGGATTCAATTTCATCATGGGGCCTTGTATTTTTAAATAGATTCCACCACTAGTCTGCTTTACCTTCTAATTGGTAAACATCCAAAATTAATTTTTCATGCTCTGAACATCAACGTATCGAAAATATCTTTTCAATGGTACTAATCCATTGTTCAGAAACAAGGGGATCAAAAGACCCACTAAAAGAAGATGGATGTTGCCTTATGAAGGACTCAAAAGAATATTGTTTTTTTCTCTGCTCATTTGGAAGCAGAGGATGATTCATATCTTGTTTAAGTATAAAAATATGATTTTACACTCCATATCCCATAACATTGGTTTTTTTCAAGAGGACAATCAATGCATTGTCTATTCCATTGATCAACACGGTTCCTTCAGGTTCCAGCTATCGTCTAAAACCCAAAAATAATAGTGTGGGAGGAAAAAATAATGCTAGGAAAACAATATAATAAAGGGGGAGTACCTTAAATATATAACATATTTGGTTTAATTATAATATTATTATCGTAATTCATGACTATAACCTATAGTTATACTTAACCATAGAGACATCCCTAACCATACCTTAGAAATATCTCTAGGGATTTCACTATGGTTTTTGCATCCAAGTTTCAAAAGTTTAACTAAACCTTTCCTCTGATACCAACTGTAGAGACCCACACATGAAGAACATAGACATTACATTACCATTTAGGAATACTTAACACATAACAAAAAACGACACCCAATGACCACAATAGTTTAGTGTCTTTGGAAACTCAGAACATAATCTTCTAATCAAGGTGAAAGACCTTCAACATCTCCCATTAAGATTTTCCCTTTTTTCTTACCTAAAACCTTTCTTTTTTATCCCGGGGAAAAACATAACAAGGGTGAGCTCAAATTCTCATTAAGTGTAAGCATAGAGAAAATAAAACAAACCATATACATTTGAACATAAAAAATGAACATAATGTTTAAACATCAAGATATTGAGTTTTGAAATAAATCATGGCAGTACCTAAGGCATAAATCATATTGGAACATTACTCATGATAAAATAGCATGGGAATAAAACATATAATTGTGGAAACCATTAATCACATGTTATGATTTCCATAGTATCCAAGGCATTTCTTCCAAGACCATCATAGTTGACGAAGTCCATTACAGAACCGGGTTTACTTGCAATTCCAGCCCTATATTATTGAACCAGATTCACTTTCCATTCCATCCATGTTTATCTCATGAGATATAAATATTATCCTAATTCATTGTAAGGGGATATATATTTTACCCATATCTTAATGAAATCAATCTTATTTGTGCCACAAAATAAAAATAAATCATTCATCATAACCCAAAGAATAAAATGGGCTTAATTAACACCATCCCATCAAAACATAATCCATATAAAAAAATGGATATCATTTTATCATAATTATAATCAAACCATTGAAATAATAGAGACATTATACATGAAACATAACCATACTAAATAATTCCATCTAAGATGGAAAAATGTTTTCACAAAACACTTCAAATGAATTCTTGAGGAAATATCTTTTCTTCTTCAAAATCACTTTCTTTTTACAAAATTCCATTAAATTTTAAAAGAATAGGATTTTGTTGAAAATAATCATGAAATTTTTTAGTTTAAGATTCATGAAAATTAGGTGTTATGAATCCATAAAAATACATTCATTCCCTATAAGTTAAAATAACATTCTCCTCGTACTTTAACAGAAAAAGTAAAAAAACACCTTGTGTGGTAAATAAAAGAAATATTCCTTCCATAACACAAAGTAAAAGCCAAAAAAGGTTAAAATGAATTTAAAAAGACATGGAATAAAATTAAACACTTTATGAAAACATTTTTATGGACATGGATGAGAAATATAAACCCAGTAAATACTTACGTATAAGGAATCTCAGATAAAAATGAGATTTTCAAAATTATCCCTTACCTTATGTAAAATTTCTTCTATATTTGTCTGAGACTTCTATATAGTGGGTTTAAACATATTATTAACTTTTAAAATAACCATAATAATATTTATGATATCATATATGATTCACTTATGACATTATATTACCTGTTCTTTTGTAAATTCCATTTTAAAGCAGTGTTTTGGATAAATCGTTTCATTTATGGTACAGGTTTCTAATTTTTGTTCTTGACATTATTACTTATATAATGATTTACTTAATTCCATTATTTAATACATTTTTTATATATAATATATATTCATCATAGAAATATATATGATAGATCGATAAATGGAATGAAATACACCGTTCATGGAGACGGTAGGCCGTACGTATGGATGAATGCTGCTTTTGTTTCCTTATTAAATTGAATGCAATTAAGTAAATGAAACATATAGGTACATTAATCCAGTATCATTATTATGTAATATCATTCATGATTATTTATTATATATACTTTATAATCATAATTTAATGGTTAAACATGGAAAATGAATCTCATCACGTTTGTGGAGACGGTAGTCCGTACGTACGCACGAGCGACAATATCATTTTTTAGATATTAAAATAGTATGTAATTGGAAGGTATATCATATATAAAAAATCATCATAATGTTATATTAATAATTTATATCATTTATATTCATTATTATATCCATCAAAATCATGAAATGTTTGAATAACAATCTACACCATGACGAGGAGACGGTAAGCCGTATGTACGCACGTGTGGTGATATTTTCATTCATAGGATGGATAAAATAACTAATATGGTTGTAAATTTTTTAGAACAACATAACAGTATATATAAGACAATGGATTTATTATTTTATAATGGAAACAACAAATAAACAGGATGTGGAAGAACAAAGGAACATAAAAAAGGTGGTGAGATATTTACCTATTCTTCGGGTTCTTCCTTTTGATTTGATCAAAAGGGCTCCATAGGTTGGCTTTATGACCAAAGGAATGCCTCTAGTATAAAGGGGGTACAGTTGAGAGGTTATTTGGGTAGGCTTTGGCTGAGAAAAATGGCATTGGAGTTGCGAATTAGTGAGAAGGTGGAGTTCCCTTTTATAAGAGGTGTGAGGCGAACCTTAGGATAAACTTAAAATATTATTTTAAAATAAATTCATATTCGGATTATAATGGCTCCAAAGTGATTTATTTCTAGGCTAGGGTGGGTATGGGTCTAAATACTCTCAAAAAATACGTTTTAGGTAAGTTTAGGTTACCATTGGAACCTTATCATTTAGATTTAACTCTATGATAAATAATTTATCTTTTGTCGTGTCTTCTTGTATTCTTAGACTATATGGTTAATAAACATAGTATAAACTGCCAATAGAACCCCAATTGGTTCATTAATGTTATATATATTATTATATAAGTGTTTTGGTCGAACATTAGGTTTTTAGGACCATTATATCATTTAATAATATAATATTTGTTTTAAAACCCGTTTTATGTCAATTTTTACACTATTTGGTATTTTGTTTTTTTCTAAATTCATAACTGTGTTATTACTTTGAAAAAAATTCATCTAACCAACCCTAATATGTTATATTAACCTTTAATATTAGTTTAATTAATATGAAGTCTCAAATTAAATTTATTTGTGTATTTATAATACAAATTATATTAATATTTCATTAATAAGGTATTTACTGCATCATCCTTGTGTCATTAATTAATTAAATTATTTAATGTCTAAAAAAATATAAATAAAATAACATTACGTAGGGAATATTTTTAGATTTTTAATTAATATTTATAGTCGAACTTATATTAGGTATTACCCTATATTAAAATTTTTTTGTTATTAAACTTTGATTTTAACTATTTTAACTCTTATTTATATAAAATAATATTAAATGTCCTAATCTAATGCAAGTGGACCTAAACGGTAATATTTTATTCCTATGGATGTTTTTAGTCGAATTAAACTTATCCAATAGAATTAGGAAATGTGTTTGGGATTTAAGAATATCATTTTTACCCTTAATTACCCTATTTACTTTTAACCGTGGTAAATAAATATTAAAAATTACTATTCACCAAAAATTATTTTCATCTCATTGAACAACATTTTACTTACTGATATCATTCGTGTCTCTCGGATTTTTGAAATTCAACTCACAGAAGCAGTAAAATTATGATTTATGTAAAATTACAAATTTTCCTAGGAGGTGGGTAAAAGACGGTAAATAGTTCAATAAAAATTTTATATATCTAAAATTATTATAAAATGACTCTAATAAATTAAATTTTATTTAGAGAGGTAATATGTATCTATTTTTACCTAAAATAAATTTAAATAAAATTAATGATTATTTAAATGAAATGTTGGTTTTAACCGATAACTCAGTGTTTTCACTCTTCATCAAAAATTGAATGTTTTCAGAAAAATATCATAAATTCACCCTAGGCTAATTTCGATAATCCGAATCCAAAACTTTTTTCCATTTTGAATGATAAAATTTATAAAATTCCAAAAAGTGGGTTTTACTATTCATAATGGGTAGTTTATATAATATTTTAATAACATATCGGTGTTTAGTGAAACTCGGTATTGCATACAACGCAATCTATCGAGGAAGGTTGCTCTTGCGTGTAACGCAAGCCAATAATAGTGTTGAGTATACTACCAGATAATACAGTGTTGCTTATATTGCAAGAAAATCTTGGTGTAGCGTACAACACAAGACATCAAAGTAATTACAAATAATATTTCTCATAAAATCTCGGGGTGTTACACATGACACCTTAAAACACCTTATTATGGAGAAGAACTACAAATATCACTTCCAAAATTCCCTACCCTCATCAAATAATCCTTATTTTGGGATTAAATTTATACTATGATATATTTATTACAAACATATGGTAGATACGTAGAGAAGAGGTCATAGTCAACAACAAGTGTCATTATATTATATATTTCTCCACATACATTAATACATATTAAAACATGCAGATATAATTACCTTAATATCTTCAATATACTTGGATATTGTTATAATAAGATAATGAACTAAAAACTTATCTAGTTTCATCAAATTGATTATGAAATCGTCATTCGTGTGAATGGTGGACTACCACTTGGAGAACTGATGTTACTATTTATTCCATCACCACATCTCACAGTTGGGTATGGTGGTGGAATTAAAAATATATATTATATTTAAAACATATTTATACTTATGGATTCCTTATAATATATATATATATTTAATTTCCATTGTGGAGGGAATATGATAATGTCGATTCTGTGTACGATGGACAACCTCATTATGAAGTGATGTGGTTCTCGTTTCTCAAACACTTCCCATGGAATGTACTAATAATAAATTTGCTGAAAAAATATGATATAAATTAAATAATTATCACATTTTAAACATATATATCATTATATAAATATAATATATAATTTTATTTCAAAACATTCATGTCACTTAAATATGATGACACCATCCGTGAATGTGTTGACTATCACTTTCACAAATCCATGTGACTCTATCTTCTTTACCACACCCCATAGATGATATATATAAGAATATTATATTCTAATTTTGGTATAATGATCAATTTTTAATTATAAAATATTTATTACCTCTTTTATATAGTGATCATTAGAAAATAGAAATGTTACACATGGGTTAGTATTTCCGACCATCTTCATCATCGCAGTATTTTTCATTTTTTATAAAAATAAATAATAATTGATGTTAAAAGTATAAATCATTTAAAATATGAAAAAAATACATTATTATTATTCTGGATATTATATAACTATATAATTTTTTCATGAAAATGATCTTTCATGAAAAAACCTGCAAGGTAAAACAAGGAAATTAACACACAAAAAATTACAATATTGAAATATTATTAAGAAAAGTGTTATAAGATGTTATAAAGGCTAATATATGTTGTTATAAATATTAATTTGGTTCTATTAAAATTTAATAAAATGTTCAATATGAATATACATGAGGTTAAACCACAATAAACTAAATGTAATGGCGAGGTAATGGATTTGTGTCTCACATTTTACTTATGTGAGAAACAATAAATATTCACCATTTATTTATTTTATGTGGTGTATACACATACGAGGAATGTATTTAAGGAATCGTCTAAATAGAATTATGGGTAATTACATATCATTTTTAATATATATCTTTTTTTGGTGATTTTAATTATATGTTATAGAATTAGTAAGTTCTTTATATTACAATTTCATCAGTTATCGAGATGTCTTATGATTATGATTCCAATAATGAAATATTATGATCCATCTCAAAAGAATCTCCTGATGTTTATTCTTCTCTAGATATTTATGATATTATTAAATAACTGTACCTTTTTTATACTTTTTTTACTTTAATTAGGTGATAAAATGTTTTTAATAAAATCCTCCATCATTTATCATTTCGATTAGAAATAAATTTTCATAAAAAACCATGTTTTATAAATATGATATTAAAAAAATAAACCTTATCAAAATTATTTAATAAAATAATTTTTACACATCTAATAAATTTACAAAATTTCTTCAAATGAATATTATTTTTTCATATAAAATTAACATTTTCATTTTCGGAATAATTTAAATGGAATATTCTTGTCGTTTTCAGAACAAAGATCTTTCCATCCATTCTTATTATAGTGAAGGAAACTTCTTCTAAACACGAATGGAATGTTAGAAAATACCCTTATTTATGACCATCATTTAACTGAATATTCATTTACATATTTACAGTGATATTTTTATTGATTTTTTTTATTATAATAGAAATTATCAATCTTTAAAATTTATTTTCAATGAAAAGGATTTTAAAAAATTTTAGGTTTTACAAAATGATTTCCAAAATGAAATGGATAATTTACTCAGAAATGTTTTTAAATATATTTTTATTTAATTTATAATTATCAATCTCAATGACCTATTATTGTTAATCTAATGAGTATAATTTTTTATGAAATAATCTACTTTATTATTCAATAGGGTGTATGTTAATTGTGATCCTAGAAAGTATTTCCATTTACTTCCCGAAATCATTTTTATAGTCGTTATCTTCTACTAAAATTATTCACATTCATGTGAAAATTAAATTTATATTAATGTAGGAATTATATAGCATGTATATATTTATTTTTTAAACCATATACCATTTCTACATGTGTTTTTTATGTTGTGAGTTATTCGATCGAGTATGGAAATACTGATAAATCCTTACCATTTACACAATATGAACATTTTTTGATAGTTATTATTGTCTCATAAAATAAATTGACTATAATATATATTTGGAATTCTTTAGATATAGAAATATGGGTGGTTATCAAACTCTATACATCCATTTTATGGATTTATAGGCCTTTTGAGACATATTAGATAGAAAAATCCAATGAGTTTTTACCTAATAGTTTTAAACTATTTTGTGAATGGTCTTGATTGTAGATGTATAGTTGGCCTAATCAGATTGTTTTGTACTCAAAAATTTTAAAATATCTTATGAATGTTTTTGACTATAGTGGTATCAAATGATTGAGAAATGGAATCCAATAATTATGAATTTCTTTCATTGAAATTTCACTTATTATTACCCATGATAAATACGGAATGATATTATATATGGATTCATTTCATTGTTATATTATTGAATGTACATCATGTTTTAACATTTATTTAACTTTCCATAGTGATTGTTACATATATTATCATGATAGTAATATTATTAAATGAACTGTAATGCCCCGACCCCAGTTACCCAGAGTTTGTGCATTATTACATATCATTTGCATGATACAAGGAATCATGTCTTGAAAGATCGACTAGTTTAGTAGACATGGAAGTACTATATACATACATAAGTTTTAAATTACATCATGAAATAAAAAAACAACATTAATTCTCCTTTGAACACTATTATATCCTTTTAGGAAATTCTTGTAGGTTAATCATAATATACTTCATCGCATCATAGGAAAAATAAAACATAGAAAGGGGTGAGCTCAGATACTCAGTAAGGATAACTATATAGTGGAAACATTCATAAATAAGCATAAATATTTAAGGAAATGTATAAGACTAAAATAAAATCATTTTAAAATTAAAACTCCTCATAATATGGAAAAACTAAATAAAATAATTCCCTTTACTTATTCACATGTATATTCTACTAGTCGAATAAGCACATGAAATATCAGCAGATAATTTCATAATGATGGAATACATAATGTCAGACATCTTAACCACATAGTCAAGGCATCATGCCAAGACTACAAAAAAAGATTTTTTTCAAGGCCTTGTTCCAAGACAATAGTTTGTCTCACGAGACCTGCCGATGCATAAAGATGTAATAGTGGGATACACCCATTACATACTAAGTCAAATGCATTCCTCATATGTAAATGTTGAAACACAACATAAACATTCATATTAGAACTGGAATACGAAATGATAATAATTTATCCATAAACCATGAATGGTTTAAAATAACACATCCATGGTCAACCATATCACAAACCCTTAATAAAACATAGAATATTTTATCATAATAAACCAACATCAAACAAGTGTAAAATTCATCAAAGGATGTTAACATAAATGAAGTCAAAACTATTTCAGAGAAATATATTTTTATATTTTGAAATTGTTTACAAGTAACATAATTATAAAAGAAAACATTTATTTTGAAAATATTCTTATAATCTTGTAAGGGATTACATAAAGATGTTATATTGGAATAAAATATTTGCACTCACAAAATAAGTTAAAAAACATTCTTTACATAATTATGTCGAAATGGTCGTAAATGACCTTGTTTGGAAAATGACCAAAAGATTCCTTTATAAAATTCCATAAAAAGTAAAATTATTATATAAATGACTTTAACCCATAATCTAGTAAATAATAAAAATGTTTTGAAATAAATTTTTAATAAATAAGGATGTGGATGATAAAGAGGTCCCAGAAGATACTCACATATAAACAACCTCAGATAATGAAGAGATTGTAGAATTAATGCTTACCTTGTACTTTTCCTGGATCGAGGGTACGTTAAACTCCGATATAATAGTTAAATATTTGTTATTAAATTATACAAGAACCACATCTATAATTATGATATCATATATGATCTTCTAATAATGATTTTTCAATAATATTTCAATAGTATCATTGTTTTGGTTCTTAACTAATTCGTTTTACATTATATGTTTGTTACATACAAAATGATTATTTTGTATAGGATATATAATATTAATATCCCGAATGATATTATGTTTTTGAAAATTATTTTTATTCATAAAATGAAAATTATTCTTTAATGGTTATGATGGGGAATGAAACTCATCACGTTAGTGGAACGGTAATCCGTACGTACGCACAAGCGAAAATATTATTATATTGATTGTGAAGTCATATGTATATGGATGGTATATCATATATACAGAATACTTTAAATTTTATATTTATTATTTACATCCTTTAAACCCATTATTATACAAATTAAAATAATGAATTGTTGAATAACACACTACACCACGACGTGGAGACGGCAAGCCTTACGTACAAATGTATGGTGACTTGTCATTTATAGGATGGATAGAATAATGAATATAGTCTCACAATAGTTTTAATAACATCACATTATATATATGTTACTGGAGTAATTTATTTGTTATGGAAATAAAAAAGAAAGAGGATGTTGGAGAAGAAACGAGCATTGATAGAGGTAGTAAAATTATTACCACTTCTTCGGGTGATTTCTTTTGATTTGTTCAAAAAGGATCCTTAGGTTGGATAATGATCAATGTAAGGACTTGAGGTTGAAGTGACGGTAGTTTGATGGATATTTGAGCATGGGATGGCCGAACCAAATGGATTCTGAGGTGTGATTTTGAGAGAAGGGGAAACCATTTTATAAGAGAGGTGAGGGTCACTTTAGTACAAACATAAAATATTATTTTATTATAAAATCATTTTTGTATTATAATGGATCCAAATATATTTATTTAGAGTGTATGGTTATTATGGTTTAAAATAATCTCAAACAAAAGGTTTTAGAAAAGTTTATGTCACCATAATAACCTTGTCCTTTAGATTTATCTCTTAGTTAAGTAGTTTAACTTTTACAATGTCTTCTAGTATTATTATAAAATATTATTAATAAACATACTATAAAAAGCCTAGGGAACCGCAAATGGTTCATTATTGACATATATAACTATATCTAAATCCTTTTTCTTAACCTTTTATTCTTATGAATAATATATCAGTTAATAATATTTTATTTGTTTTAAAAACTCATTTTTGTCAATTTTGACACTATTTGGTATTTTGATTTTGTGACAGTCATAACAACTTAATCACTTCAAATTTTTTTATTTAATCCATCCTAAAATGTCATATTAACCAATAAAATTCATGGAATACACCAGAATTTTCAATTTATAATTATATTAATATATAAAATATAAAATATTTAAATCATTCAATAATAAGGTAATTACTGCATCATCATTGTGTAATAAATAAATATAAATATTTCAAGTCTAAAAATTATAAATAAAATATAATTATGTAGAAATTATATTTATATTTCTAATGAATATTTATATTCTAATTTATCTTATGTATAACACTACATTAAAAATGTTTTATTTATTAATATTTGAATTTATCACTTTTAACTCTTCTTTAAATAAAATAATAATAAATGTCCTAATCTAATCAAAGTGGATCAATGAAGATCATATTTTATTCCCAAGGTTGATTTTTGTGAAAATAAACTTATCCAACACAATTAGGACATATTTTATTGTAATTATAATATTATTTTTACCTTTAATTACCCTATTTACTTTTAATAGTGGTAAATAAAAAAATAAAAGTTACTATTCAACAAAATTTATTTTCATCCTATTGAATCAAATTTTACTTTCTGATGTCAACAGTGTCTCTCGAAGTTTTGAAATTCAATTCACAGAAGTAGTAAAATTTCATTTTATGCAAATTTTCAAATGTGCCTAGAAGGTGGGTAAAGAGGTTAAAAAGATTAATAAAATTATATATATATATATTCTTATTTTCAAATGAATCCAATTAATTTAATTGATCTAATATAATATTATGTATCAATTTTTCTATTTAAAATAAATATAAATTGAAAAATAATTATTTAAATAAAAAGTCGGTTTTAAAAAATAATGTAGTGTTTTCACTATTCACCAAAGATTGAATGTTTTCTGATAAATACCAAAAATAATCCCTAAGATAATTTGGTATTCCAAATTAAAAAATGATTTACATTTTCCAAATTACAAACATTGAAGTTTCATTAATTAATTTAAAATTAATTCCCATTATCAAAACTAGAAAAATAGTTTTTGAGAAATAAAAACTAGGAAATGATTGATATGTGTTTATGTCCAATTTAAATGTAAAATTACATCTAATGTTCAAAATTTCAATAAATGATAAAAATAAAATCTAATAATACTTAATAAAATAAAATCTATAATTTAACACTATAAATTATTTTAATTAAAAAAATTTGTTTTCAATTAAAATTTATAATTTTTCACTATTCATTAAAATATGAAAGTTACCGGAAAAACATAAAAAATTTATCCAAACTGAATAATAATGTCTCTCTTATAAATAAGATGTCTATTTTGTCATATTGATTATCTAATAGTGCAAAATATTGTATTTAATAAGGGTTTGCCATTAAAAGTCGTTAAAATTGCATTTTTTTAAAATCACTTCTTTTATCTGAAACATTAATTTTTCTTATATTAATTCATAAAACACATAATATGGATGTTAAAATTATATTGGGTATATAAAAATATAAAATTTAGTTAATAATATTCATAACCCCTTTTTAGATGGCTAGTTTGGTAAGTCGTGGTGCGCTCAAACTCGGTGTTGCGTATAGTGCAAGACATTGAATTATATTGAAGAGATAACGTATTTTGAAATCCATGGTAGTTAAATTCTCCCCTCCTTCAATAAATTGTTCCATCGCAATTTGAAATTATTCATAAAAAATAAAAGGTTGAAAATTGAAAATACATTTGTGGAAAACCCATAACAAAATTAGGGTTACTAAAATTTAGTCCTAATAAGAGGTAAATGGAAATGAAAAAGTCACCACCAAATTAGGATTCCAAATAAGAGAACATTTGAGACAATTATAATTGGATAAAAAACATAAATATTTATAGGGAGTGATTGTGGTCATCATTCATAGACAAGTGAATGAAAAATTCAGTACCTCAAAGCAATCAATCTATGATGATTAAAATATCATCAGTTCAACAAAACATAAGGTATAACAAGAACTCATTTTTGGGTATAATATTTATTCCATAAAGTTTAAGAATTAATTTCATCATAGAACAAAAAAAATACTTGACAAGTATAGTTCCACCCTTTAACTAATTTCTACCATAAACTCATCTTTCACTCCAATAGATAATAGAACTCAAAAATATTCCATTTATCCTAATCATTTAGGGTTCTAAAAAATATATTTATAATTTATCTATTAGAATATTAAAAAACTACACTATACAAACCATTTTATCATGTAGGCCAGTGGTAGGTGATGCATCCTTATTTCCTTTCGGTTACTGGTTCAACTCTCGCAACCTTGCTGGATGCGACAAGTTATCTCCCATCCTCTGGGTTGTCCTTTTTATAAAAATAGAAAAATAATCTTAAGAAATGTTTTATCCATAAAAAATAGTATCCAATGTCCAACTTAATTCATTACTACCATTATACTTATCAAAAATACTTTTTTCCAAACTCAAAGTCCTAAATATTTAAGGAAGGTAAACAAAATGAAGATCTATTTTTACACGTAAAAACATGTGAATACCATCATCATGTATTATTTTAAAACATTATAACACCCTTAATTACAATAAAACCTTATTTATTACATTAATGATCCCTTATTCTATATAGAGTAATATATATACCCCTTATATATAAAAATGTTGTAAACTCCAACAATGATGTAATAAACAATAAATTAATTAGCTTCAATGTAGTCAATAATATTGAATATAATTTTTTGAAAACAATCATATCTTCTTCCAAAACCACTACATCAGTATCCAAACTATGGTAAAGTTTATCGTTCCTTTAAACAGTTATTTTTGGAATGTTTAACTTGCTATTGAGTCACATTTCTTTAAACTATATAATCTCAAATCCTCAATCAAATAGTACTGCAGTACAATCCTTATTTATTTCTATAATTCATATAACCAATACATCATTGATAAAACACTGAAATGACATAATTAATTAATAATAACATAATAACAAAATTCATTCCTCTTCATCTGTGGTAGTATTAAAACATGATTGTCATCTGATATCATCATTTGGGACATACTCTGATGATTTTGACATTGATTCCCGTAGTTTCCCAACTCCTTGCACACGAAGCAATGTACATTGGAAACCTTTTTCTTTCCCTTGCAATCATGAATGTGGTGTCCTTTTTCTCCACACTTATAATATACTCCCATTCTGTTCATGAATTTACCAAGGTGATTCTTTCCATAGTTATCACATATGGGAAATTCGTTCATTCTCTTCTTCCCTTTATCCATAGTTTTATCTACCATCCACTTCTTCTTTTGATTCCCTTAAAAGACATATGAGTCAGATAATTCATTACTTATCTTATTAAAAATTGATACTATTTCTTCATATGATGATAATATGTGGGAGAATATTTCCCTTATAAATTTTGTCTTAAGACCATGAAAGATATACATCCTTCTTAATATTTGGATCATGAATATTGCTGGAGTTTGTATTCCTTCTATTGGGCACCATTTATAAATGATGGAATACACTATGATAGATTATATCATAATTTATAATCCAAAAACAATAAAAATTATCTGAAATAATTAAATATTTACACACATATTGTCTCATTATCATAACATTGGTTTTCTTACCAACATGTTAACTCATAAATCCATCATAATGGTTTGTAAAGAAAATGTGAATTATCCTAAGAAAACCCCCATGTATTGTCGTAACCAAGAGTGCATCAAGGACCATTGTCAAGTACCAATATACCTGGGTCAAGCCTAAAACTCATTTTAGGAGTTTTCACTCTTATGTACATCTGTGCTAGATATGCCTCTATATTCTCTTATCCAGACAGATATGTATTGCTTGGAAATTACACAAAATCTCTACATTACAAAAATTCTAGGACGTTATTCTATACTTGTCCTCAATTTTTGTCTTAGGGAAAAGTTCTATATTCAATGATTTTCTAAATATAGATTCCAAGTTTTATACTAAACCGTCCTATGATACCATCTCTAATGCACCGACCCCAGTTACCCAAAGTCGGTGAATTATTACATAACATTTTCCTGATACATGGAATCATGTCCTAAAAGATAGATCAGTTTAGAAGCCATGGAGTAATAAATACATACCTAAGTTTCACATTACATAATTAAATAAAATAACATTGTTTCCCATTTGAACACTATTTTATCCCTTATCCTATTCTTTATGGTTAATCGTAATATACTTCTTCACATCTGGGAAACAATATAACACAGAAAGTGGTGAGATCAGATGCTCAGTAAGGATAACAATATGGAATAAATGTTCATAAATAAGAATAAACAATAAGGCATTGTATATGACTAAAACAAAATCTTTTTAATATTAATATTCATCATTAAATGGAAATTATAAATCAAATAATTCCATTTATTTATTCGCATGGATATTCTAATACTCTAATAATCACATGTAATATCAATAGCTAATTTAATAATGATGTAATACATAATGCCGGATGTCATAACCACGTAGTCAAGGACTCGTTCCAAGACTAAACCTAAGATTTTGTCAAGGCCTTGTACCAAGACTCTAGTATATCTCATGAGACCTACCGATTCATTGAGAAGCTATAGCAGGCTCCACACGTCACTTACTAATTTCAATGCATTCCTAATATAAAAATGTTGAAACATAAAATAAAATTTTATATTAAAACTTGAATACGAAATGTTAATAATTCATACATAAAGAATGAATGGTATAAAATAACACATGCACAATCAATCATTTCACAAAACCTTCAATAAAATATGGAATATTGTATCATAATAATCCAACATCATACAAGTGTAAAATCCATCAAAGGATGTTGACATAGATGAAATAAAAACTATTTCAGATAAATATATTTTTCTATTTTGAAATCTTTTAAAATTAACTAAATTAGAAAAGAAAAAATATATTTTCAAAATATTATTATAATCTTGTAATGGAAGCTTTGAAGATGTTATAGTGGTGGAATATAGCCGCACTCTCCGTATAAGTTAAAAAACAATATTTCCTCAATTTCGTTGAAAAGGTCATAAAGGACCTTATACAAAAAAATACGGAAAGATTACCTTATAAACATTCTATAAAAATCTAAAAAAGTGTATAAAGTATTATAAACCATAGTATAGAAAATTGTAAAATTGTTTTGAAATACATTTTTATGATACAATGATGTGGATGATAAAGAGGTACTAGTAGTTACTCACATATAAACATCCTCGGATAATGAAGATATTGTTGAATTAACCCTTAACATGTACTTTTACTTGATCTAAGGTACGTTAACCTCCTATATAATAGTTAATTAATTGTTAATAAACTATAAAATAAACAAATACATAAATATGATATCTTATATGATCTTCCAATATTGCTTTGTTAATAATATTTTAGTAGTACCATTCTTTTGAGTGTTAACTAATTCATTTTCCGTTATGTTCTTTGTTACGCAAGACATGTTTGTGATGTATGGAATTTATTTTATTTATATAAAGAATTATATTAAGTTGTAATTCATTATTTTAAATCATAAAATGAAAATTATTCTTGAAGGGTTATGATGGGAAATAAAACTCACTGCGTTTGTGGTGATGGTAATACGTACATACGCACGAGCGACAATATCAATCTATTGATGGTGAAATTGTATATACTTGGATGTTATATCATATATAAAAATTTATGAACAAGTTATAATATCTATTTTCATCATTTATACTATTTATTATACCCATCCAAAAAATGATTTTTTGAATAACAAACTACACCACAATGTAGAGACGACAAGACGTATGTACGCACGTATGGTGAATTTTCATTCATTGGATAGATAGAATAATGAATATTGTTTTACCATATTTATAATAACATCACATTATATATAAGGTAGTAGAGTTACTTTTTTGTGTAAACAATAATGGAATAGGAAGTGGAAGAAGAAGTGAACTTTGAAAGGGATGATGAAAATATTACTTCTTCTTCGGGTGTTTTCTTATTGATTTGAACCAAAGGGTTCCTTAGGATGGATTCTGATCAATGTAATGAATCGAGGTTGAAGTAAGGGTAGTTGATAGGATATTTGGGTAAGGTTTTTCTAATTCAAATGGCTTTGGAGGTTTGATTGAGAGATATGGAGAAGTAACCTTTTATAAGAGAGGTGAGTGTAACTTTAAGAAAAGTTTGAAATATTATTTTTTTATAAAATATTTTTCGATTTATAATGGATCCAAATGGGTTTATTGTGAGGATATGGTGAGGATGGGTCGAAATCCTATAAAATGATTGGTTTTGGAAATGTTTATGTTACAATATTAAACTTATATTTTAGATTTAACTCTTAGTTAAATAGTTTATCTTTTATAATGTCTTCTTGTAATATTATAATAAGTGGTTAACTAAATTATAATAAAAAATACAAGTTAACATTAAGTGGTTCAGTGCTTACATATAGATCCTTATTGATTTCCATTGGCCAAACCATATATTTTTAGGAATATTTTATCTTTTAATAATATTGTATTTGTTTGGAAAACACATTTATGTCAATTTTGATACTATTTGGTATTTTGTTTTTTTGAAAGAAAAAACAACTTTTTAACCTAGATTTTTTTTAAAAATCCTAAAATGTCATATTAACCTATAAAATTTGTTGAATAAATCAAAACTAACATTTTAAAAACATTTTAATATTTAAAATATCGATTAATTTAATATTTCAACAATAAGGTAGTTATTGCATCATCATTGTGTCACAAGTAAATTTAATTATTTAATGTCTAAAAATTATAAATAAATTATAATTATGTAGGAAATTTTTTTATATCTCTAATGAATATTTATAATCGAATTTATCTTATATATATCCCTATATTAAAAATGTTTTAGTTATTAAAATTTGAATTTACAACTCTTAACTATTCTTTATAAATATTAATAATAAATTTCCTAATCTATTCCAAGTGGATAAAAAAAGATAATATTTTATTTCAAATATTTATTTTTGTTGAAATACAATTATCCAATAGAATTAGAACCGGTGTTAGGTTAATTATAATATCATTTTTTCCTTTAATTACACTATTTACTTTTAATCGTTGTAAATAAAATTAAAAAGTTACTATTCACAAATAATTATTTTCTTCATATTGAACCACATTTTACTTACTCATGTGATCCCTATCTCTCATATTTTCAAAATTCTATTCACAGAAGTGGTAAAATTATGTTTTATTCAAATTTTTAAATGTGCCTAGAAGGTGGGTAAAAGACGTTAAAAAGTTTAATAAAATTTTATATATCTAATCTAATTATAACATAAATCAAAATAATTACATTTTGAATCATATATGTATTATATATCTATTTTTACTTTAAAATAAATTCAAAATTAAAAATGATTATTTAAATAATAATTTTATTTTAAACAATAACGCAGTGTTTTCACTATTCACCAAAAATTGAATGATTTCAGAAAAATACCAAAAATTCACCCTAATATAAATTTTATATTATTAATTAAAAACATATGTCTATTTTACCAAATTACAAATATATAAGTTTCATTAAATAATTTAAAATCAATTCCTGTTGTCAAAACCAGAAAACGATTTTTTGAGAAGTAAAAATAGCAAAATATTAAAAAGTGTTTATGTCCAATTTAAATGTAAAGTTTCTTACAATGACCAAAATTTGATGTACTGATTAAAATAAAATCTAATTATACTTAAAAAAATTCAATTACATAAATTAACACTAAAAATTATTTTGATTAATGATGTTGTTTTCAATTAAAATTTAGTATTTTTCACTATTTATCAAAATATAAAAGTTATCAGAAAAACATCAAAAGATAATGTAAACTAAATTTTTAGGTCCCACTACTAAATAAGAAGTATATTTTGTCAAATTTAATTTATAAAATTGTCACATATTGGATTTAAAAAGCGTTCACCATTAAACGGTGGTAAAATTACATTTTTTTTTTAAAAGACTTCTTTTATCTGAAAAATGGAATTTGTTCTTATATTAATTCTAAAAATTCATAATATGGATGTTAAAATTACATAGAGTATATAAAACTCAAAATATAGTTAATTCTGTTCATAACCTCTTTTTAAATGGCTAGTTTGGTAAGTCGTGGTGCGCTCGAACCCGGTGTTGTGTGTGGTACAATCTATTGAAATACTTGAAAAAGATAACATATTATGAAATCCTAGAGTGTTACATGTACTATGTGTTTTCATATTTACCTCTCTATATTTATTATTATTATTATTTTTGTTTTATGATATTTATTTTTACATAACACTAACTGAGTATTTGAGATCACCCATAATGTTTTTCCTTTCTAAAGAATCCATGAACTGTACTATGTTTGATATCGAAAGATATTCTAAATGTGATAATGTAATCTAAAAAAAGATTTAATGTAATTTGTTTTTCAAATATAATGAAAGATTCATGTATGTATCTTTTTTGACAAAGACTTCAGTCTTTCATGATGAAATTTCATGTATCTTATAGCAGGTTATAAAAGTTGAAACTGGATCATGGATACTGTGTTTGGCATTGCTAGAGTTGGTTTCAAAATAATTTTATTATAATCCTTTTCAACTAGATTTTAGAAATCATAAAATAGGTAACATATCCATATGATATACACTATGTATTATAATAGAATAATGTAATAAAAGTTTAGTAATGAATAGATTATGTGGTTTTCCATAAAAATACATCCATTCTTGGATACTATTTATAGACGTGGTTTTCGAAGAAATGTATGAATTGGAATTAAATCGTTAAATAGTAAACTAGGTTTGACTCAATCGTCACCTATTGCATGAAAAAATGTCTTACATGCATATGGTTTGACAATTGGGTGTAATATTCTTAGGATAATTCAAATTTATGTTACAAACCATTGTGAGGGAAAAAAAATTTGTTATCCCTAATGAAATTTTATTTGTGACTATTAGATTTGATATACATATTTTGTTCAATTTATGTTAATTATTTAACTATTTTTGATATTATACATTATTTATTATTATTATATAATCTTATATAGTGCATGGTATCATTTAGAAATGGAACCAAGTAGTTTTAATGGGAACAAAATCAATTGACGTGATCCAAGTTGTATTAATGTTCATTTCTTTGATGGTATTGTGGCAATACATCAAAGGAAACTAGTATGCTTGACATTTTTATCATTTTTGGGCATAATATCAGGTGATAATAAGTCATAGAAATAATTATATAGGTAGAATTTATAAGATTGTATGTAAGATAATAAGATGACATAAGGGGATATAATGGATAAAGGGTTAAAGAGAATGAATGGTTTTCCAACATGTCATAATCGTGGAAAGAATCATCCTAGAGCTTTCTTAAAGGGAATTTGATTTTTATAAACATTTTTGAGAGAAAGGACACATTCCTTGTGAATGTAAGGGTATGAATAATGTTTCTAATATACAATGATTCAACATTTAGGATATAGGCCACTAGGAAAATAAATTTCTCAAGTTTCAAAGGAATATATCTCAACATAAATTAATAACCATGGTCAATCTTATTCTATAAAAATAGTTGAAGATGAATGATTAATGTCAATGTATTATTATTTGATAATTATTTAATTTGAGTATTTTATCCATGATAACCAATTTAAAATAATTCTGAAATATATAAGGATTTTCCTGATATAATTTTTCATTAAGTATATTTACGCGTATTCTGAATAGTATTAGTGAAAATGGAAAGTTATTCAGTGGAATGTTGATATTTTTTAAAACACGTGTATTAGAGAAAGATAAATCTTAATATAATGTGGTTTTTATGATAATTATGTTTGGATAAAGAGATAATTGATATAGATAATGTAAATTGGATAGTAATGACTACATCAGAACTGATTAATGATTTATTGACATCGATATTTATGCTTGATGGAGTTTATGACATTTTTGAATTTAAGGAATATATCAAATAATTTTTATTTAACTTGAGTGATAAGTATTCTAGAATTTTTTCAATATTTTTTTTTCGTAAAAAAGTATTTACCATGTTTTAAGAGAATGCATGATGAATGTAAGCACATGTCTTGTATTTGACGATTTGTAACTACTTCAAGTTGTTTTCGGAATTAATGATATGTTCAATTTTTGAAATTCAATAACCTTCTTTCAATATGGTTTAGATATTAATGTTTTGGATGGTCTATAAGACTATCCACTTATGAAATGTTTTAAGTTGAACTTTGTGAGAGGTTATTGATATTAATGTCTTACTTCACTATATGAATATTCATGCATATTCTATAACTTGTTCTAACCATATTGGTTTGGGAATTTTTTTGATATATATGGAATCACATTTAAATATGTAATGAATCTTAAAATATATTAAATTTGATATTTAGTTCTTAAATAATAAAAATTTCATTTTAGGTATTCGTTTCTCAGAGTAAGGGATGAATTGGATATTGTTTGACGTGAAACCAAAGGATTAAATTGTTCTAAAAATGAAAATGTATCATGTGAGTATATTTATTTATATTCCTATACTGTAAAATAATTCACCATATTTAGTAAAATGATATTTGTAAAAAATATTATGATATTACTCTTATATTAGATTAATTATATGAATTTTTAAATCATCAACAAATTTTGTTTTTAAACCCTTAATAAACACTTAATAATTTATTGGATTGTGATTAATGAACTAAATAACTGACCATAATTATTACCACCTTTCATCTACGTCCACGTTTTCATTTCTCACATATCTTCTCTTACATCGATACCATGTTATTTGTTATTCCACATGAACATTGTATTAACTTTTCTCACTTATTAAGGTGATATTTTTTAACTATTTCTACGATGTTGGTTTTTTAACTAATGTTATTTAGTAAAATCAATACTTTGATTTATATGTTCAATTATAAATTTTGGGGACACAATTTATTGAATGTTGTAAAAATATGACACCCTATGATATTAAAATAATAACATTGGATTTTATTGCTAATGAGACATATAACAACAAGATTAGGAGAAAATATAACACCCCGAGATTTTATGATATATTTAATTCTATATAAATTAAATCTCCTCAATATATTTAATTACTCATAATAGAATGTTTATCTTGAATGAAAAAAACAATTTGAAAATATTGTGTTATACACAACCACTAGTTTAAACGAAATGTGAAATATTTCTAAAATGTTGTTATTTAACGAGTAAGCTGACACCTAGCTATTATAACGGTGGGTAGGAATAAGATTAATGTCATTTTAAAAATATATAGTTACACATTTAAAATAAAACAAAAATCATTTAAAATAAAATTAAAGGTTTTCTTGGGAAATTATTTTACAAAAATGTAGTTTAGTCATTCTTTTCCGATATAATAAAAACTTAATTTTTACTATTTTTATTAAATTAATTAAATAATAATAATTTTGTAAATTAGAATACCAAAATTATCTTATAGTGAATTTTTTTTATATTTCTAAAATCTTCATTTGATGAATAGTGAATAATAATAAATTTTTATTGAAAATTGAAATTTTGATTAAATTATTTATAAGGTTAAATAATTTTTTTACTTGTTTCTATGTAAAATTTATTGAATAATATAGAAATTTATCATAATTTTTTCATTTAAATAGTTTTCACATTGATTTGTTTTATAAAATCATTGTAATGTTTTCAACATTTTCTATTAAAAATACACTTTCCCATCACGTAACCTAGATTAACATTAAATTTAAATTGGCCACTTATGTGAATTGAATTTTTTAAAATACATTAAATATTAAGAATAATAATATTTTAAAATTTAGAATAAGGTAAACTTGATTTCATAACATATAAATTGTAAACATAGTAAAAATTAATTACAACGATTAAGGTAAACAATTATTTAGTAGTGCGTTAAAATATGAATATAATGGTCAAAATTAACATAAAAACATTTATAACCCAATTTTAAAGAACTCTTTCTACATTATGGATTATTGATTCAATAAATTGACTACATGCAAGATTTATTCATGATAAAAATGTGGGTATGATTGAATCATTTAAGAAAACATTACAAGTGTGCCACTAACCTCACTTATAAATGGAATCTCACAATCCTATCTTCTTCAATATCTAATAATAATTTTTATTAGTAAATAAATACCCAATTCACTTAAAACATTTCCTCAAGAAAACATTGAAGTCCTTTTTTTGGTTTAAAACCTTCCCAGTAAGGATTTCATGAAAATATAAGGAGGATACATAAAAAGGAGGTGGTGTTATTTAGTGACCATCATTATCTTATTTCCTTATCCACCACCATAAATTGTTATTAAATAATTATTATATAAGATATTAATTTTATTAATTGAAATTTTATGTTTTTATAATATAATTATGACCTAAAACCATATCCACTTACATCATATAGGTTAAAAATTATTGTTAATGTGTAACGTGGACTACCGCCCCATGGACAGATGCCATTTGTTCTTCAATCAACTCCTATCTTGGTTGAATATAATGATAGATCTAAATTATATAGAATATATTTTTGAAAAATTCATACATGAAGATAAATAATTTCAAATCTGTCCTTTTACATTTCATACCTTAGTGGATACAAAAATGTATCTCCTATGTACAAGAGAATATTTCCTTATGAAGCGATGCAATTAGTCTTTCACTAATGTTGTACATGGAATTATATAAGAATAAAATTAATAATTATATGTGATATACATGACATAATTATGATATTAATGAAATATTAATCAGTTTTAAATACAATATATCATTTTTCAAATTATCCTTTTACTCAGTTAATGATGGAAAGATAGTTTGTGAACGTGTGGAATACCACCTTCACGATGTGATGTGACTATCATATAATTTCTACACCAAATTCATGATATATATATATATAATATGGTGTTTATGATATTATTTTTATTATTTAATTATACATATATACTTAACTCCTTTACATAATGATTATAGAAAAATGGAAGCGTTACTCTTGCGTATGTATGACCTATTGTCTCCATTATTATAACGTATTTAATTTTTCATAACCATTATTAAGGATTTTTTTTAAAATTATAATTGATGTAAAAAATGATAATTTACCATGGATATGGTTATTTAAATAAATTTATGTCATTTCTATATAAAGTGTTTTCATTTTAAAGTTATTGGATTAATTAGGGAAATATTAAAAAATATATATCTTTTTCAAAATATAGATATTTTCATTGATGAGGAATATTGATTCTTGAATGAAATATATTATTGAATATATGAGAAAATATTTTGGAATAGAATTATGGTTTGGGGTCATTGTTTATATTTTACCCCAATGCATCAACTTGTCTTAAAGGAAGAATCAATTGGCCAAACCATATAAGTTTTAACCTAGTAATTTTAAAACAATCATGTAAAAGGAAATGACCAGATTTGTTTATAAACTATATTTTTTAACTAACTAGTGAATGGTTTTGATTATAGAGTTATCATGTTCCTAAGAAATGAAATCAAATAATTGCAATTTCATATACTAAGATTTCATTTACTATTTTCCACCAAATTTTTACAAAGGTGTAGTCTCAGAATGAATTTCAAACCCAGTTTATTGATTAAATTTCATGGGTTTTTAGTTATTTAGATTTCTATATTGATTATTTGTTTTATTATCATGATAATATTGTTATTTATAATGATTTTTTTTACAATAATTTACATTTTATTATTTATTATTCATATTCATTCATGATAGATTTTTTTCATAACCCTTACTAAGAATTTTATGTCGCCGTTATTTCTTAAATTTCTTATGAATCAATGTCATTTACTATGTTTGATATGTTAGGACATGATATATAATATAAGTTTAATATCGAAAAAATTATATTTTATTCTTTATTTTCAAATGTAAGGCATGACCCAAGTAAGTATTTAGTTTACAATGACTAATAAACTATTAATTCTTTTAATATGTGATTCCTTTTATATTATGAAAATATATTAATGTAGTCACGAGATCTAGGACACAGAGTACGAGGGCTCTAGAATATTTTCTTAAGGTGAAGATACTTCATATATTAATTTTTTTTGTTTTGTGTGAAATAAAGTTATCCTTTAAACTGATCAGGGCACCACACATCATGTTTTAGTGGGTTTTTATGTTACCTCCCAAAATAGGATAATTACTTTTGGGAATTTAATAATGGTCATTTCTTGGGGTCTAGTACTCCTTTAAATAATAATTAATGTCTTGTTTTGGACCACTAAATAGTTATGTGAGTTTTTTCTCATATATTAATGGTATGTGTCTCCACTATAGTATTTTCATGGGTTAAATACATCTTTTTACACAAAAGGTGTGGGTCCTCCATGGGGACTATAGTTTTTTGTTCACCCCTTGAAATTCAATGAGTCATCGAGGAGTGAGTGGGATATTTATATTTATTTGTTAACTATTTGTCAAAAAAATGATTAAGGAGAAGTGTTTACTCTATTCGGGGTTCAATACTATCAAAAAAAAGAACCAATATTTTCATATTATTTAATTTAATTAATTATTTAATTATTCCCTCAAATTTATAGTTAGAATGTTTCAGTTTTCTTTGACAATTTTAAATTTAATCTCAGTGGAATGTTCAATGTACAATGAGTAGAAACTATGAATATATTGTTAAATTGAATAATCTACTTGTATGATCCATTTCGTAGAGTTTCCCATATAGTTCAGTTAAACCGTGTGGGTTCCCGGGGGTGAATAATTTGGGGCACATAGTTGGTGAAATTTTTTGTAAACCATGTATCCAAATCATGTACTTCACATGTAAAATAACATAATTATTATTATTACAAAAACCATCACCACATTCACCCTAATTATGATAACTACCCATATCCTCCCTTATGTTCACCTGACACCCACCTTGGAGAGCTAAACAAAGTATTGCTCCTCTATTCTTTATCCTCCATTGAGATTCAATGTAGTTTCATCTAAATTAAATTGTGAATTGTAATGGAAGGGTATCCTCCTACAATTTCGTCATGTTTCCCCTTGTTTTATTCTAATTATCTCATTTTGTTTCACCCTAGGCTAAATACTAGGTAGAATATAAATTTTAATGTGCAATGGTTCTTGCTGCTGGTTTGTGCATAGTGCTATTAGAGAATACATTACCCCATACTTGAGAGTCAGTTCACATTCATGCTCTCATGGGGTAGGATTCCAAATGTACTTATTCGTTAAATTTGACAACAGTAATAATATTGTTGTAAGAATAAATTTTGTAATCCCAATTATATTACTAAATATTCCTATTAAATTTTTTTAATTAGAAATAATTTTTTTATTCGATTTTTATTACATAGTAGAAGATTTCACAATTTTGATGCATCATAAAATCAAATTTTTGTTCATACCCACATTCCATGTGTGTGTTAAATTTCATGAATGTGCATTAATGATTAGTTTAAATATTGTAAAAACAATTTGGGTTTTTAAAATGTGGTTACACCCTTGGTTTTCATATTCTTCTAAAATCATTATGATTTTCAAATTTATTTTTTATATCAATGTTTACACATGTACATGAGGGTGTATATATATATATATACATGTGCCCATATAAACATGAGAAAATGATGAGGTTTCTATTGATATATATATATATATATATTTGTGTGTAAACTGGTGTTTTTATAATGTTAAAGATGATTAATTTTAAATGTCATTTAGTATTTTATAATTCAAAGACATATACTATAAATCTTATTTGACACATCATAAACAAATTTTATAAAACAATTTATTCATTAAAAAATTTTTATAAATGGAGTTTTCCTTAAATTCCATTATAAAATATATTTTATGTGTTGTTTTTTCAGTAGTGTATTTATTTCATTTATTTAGTAAAAAGTTTAATTTCATAGTCTTTTCCTAAGTGATTTCCTTATGATTTTTATTATAAAAATCTCATTGGAGAACATATCTCTTTTGTAGATTAAAACAAATTAGATAGGGTCCAACACACTATTCATAATGTCTTCATGGATAATGTTGTATTTATATAGGCATTCTACTTTCATGTGATGTGAAAATCCTAAGGGACCTATGTATTATTAATTTCATACATTAATTTAGGGTATCCCTACTTAATAAATTATATGGTCTTGTAACTCTATCCTTTGTAACAATAAAGTGTCTCTCCCATGTTTATTTTATTGAAATATCATTTATGTGTCTTATTATGTACTTGATTTTTTTTGAAAAGCTATCATCTTTTTTTATCTCTATAGTTAGATGATATTGAATTTTTTTAAATATTATTTTAAAATTGTTTTAAAACTATTTTTCAATTAGATGCTCTAATAACGAGTTCATCGACCACGTAATTATATTTATTGCGATTATTTTCATCAATGGAATATATAATGGTTTTATGAAATTGTATTATGGATATGATATTTTCTTTTGTTTAATATTTCCTGGAGAATTAAGTTTAATAATGTATTTCAAATAAAAATTAAATGAAATTTATATTTAATGTCTATAATTGGTGTATGGTTATATGTAATTCTTTTAGATATCTTCCTTCAAAATATTAAATATATTTTCAGAATAGGACATGTTTGAAATGATGATTCCTCGAGATGTATATCTTGTTTTTTGTTGGATACGGACTAATGTAGTTACATAGGGGTATGGAAAATATTTTAATTTTTACTTATATTTTTATATTTCATAAAAACATTTGTCCATGTATTGTTTTTATTTAAATTTTTAGAGGTTGACTAGGATATGGTTATCAAATGATTGACCCTATGTTTTTACTATAGTGTAATTTTGAGGTGTGATGAGGTCTTCCATTGCATAAATTTTGTAATATTATTTTATATTAAAGTTTCCATTTACTGATGGATAAACCTACAACATATGAAGTGGTAATGCATGTATTTCAACTTTTTATCAAATGTTTATTATGCAGTTAAATCATTACAATTGAAGAAATTATCACCCATATTTCTTGACGTCATCACAAGGGGGGGCAAGGATGACTCTTAGGTAAGTCATTGATAGGATTTGGCATATGAGGATTGGATTTATTGGGTTATTCTATAAATTTATGGTACCAGATCATCCATATGTTATTTTAGTTATCTTGGTTTATTGGAGAGGTAGATTTATGATTGTTAGAGGTAGATGTGGGTTAAATATCATGAGCACCTTCACATGTTGATCTCTGAGATTCCATAGGAAATCACAAATTTACTTAAAAAATTTATAGTTTTCTTATATCCATGTTTGTGATGAAATTAATTGGAATTATTTAAAGGAATTATTTATTCAATGGATGAAAATTATAGTGAAACAAGATAATTCCTTGGTCATTCAGGTAGATATAAGACATTTGTATCTTGGGTATATGGTTTACAACACGTCTAGTGGTAGTTTCATTATAAGAGCATGGTCCACTAATCCATTTGGCAATGTCATGTGCCACCAATATTTCATTACTATAAGTTTTTATATTAGTTAATATGTATTTTTTTATAAATATTTACAATAATAATTAATAAAAAATTAATTAAGGGGTCTTCCATATGGAAATTAAATTTAAATTATATGATATAAATTTTATAAATTTAAATATATAATTTAAAATTTATTTTAATAGATTTTGAAAATGTTTTTATTTATAAGAAACAAAATATATTGTAAAATTAAAAAATATTTATTCCTAAAATGATTTGAATGGTAAAAAACATTTAGGCTGCATAATGACTTCATTATTTGATTGGTGAAAAATAAAAAATACTTATATGTGGGAATCAAAATTAATAAAGAAGTCATTTGAGATAAATTTCATTGTACATACTTCTGGGATATTAAAATAATATTTGCAGGGAGACTTTGGGAATGTGAACTAATTTATAAATGGAAAATATTTATACTATGAAAAATATGAATCAATACATATTTTATATGGAATATATAATTTTAAACAAAATTATGTTGATTTTGTGTTTTGTGAATTAAGGATTAAAATTTAATGGCGTGTGTTGATGATTTAAATTTATAAAATATCCAACTAATTAAAATTGAAAAATTCATTTATTTTTACTTACAAATGAGACATCATAATTTAAGAAAAAATGTTTTATTTAAAAATTTGAAGATAATCATGTTTTTGGTATTATTTGAAAATAAAAATTAATTTTATTGGTTTTTTAATTGGGAAATTACTTTGTCAGAGTTTTACATTCTGGGTATTAGTGATTAAGAAATTTTTATTTGGGTTTTAGTTTATTTTCCGTTACTTATCCTCATTTGGTATATGATTATATTGTACATAATATTCATTTGAATTTAATTTCATTGTATTGAATTTGATTTCAAAATTGAATTGATTAAGTGGATTTTGGTATGTCTATGTATTACGATGTCAATGATTTGTGTCTCCAATGGATAGAGTGTGTTATATATTAGTTTATGGACTTTCCAAGGAGTTCTATGTTTTCCTTTCATTTTATTTTGGAATGTGGACTACATTTTCTTATTCCAATTTTAAATGATCCATGATATTTTTTAATTATGAAATAGGAATTCATCCCAGACATTGTTCAAAGGTGTTCTCATAAATCCAAGATCTATTTGATGAAGTGATCAATGATTTATTGTAGTGAGTTTGAATTCTAATTGGCTAACCAATGATGGGTTTTGGCCTAGATTCTTATAGACAATGTGGATTCCCTCTATACTAACATGAGAAAATCATTGCGTCATGTTTTTTGTCGGGTAAATCATTGATATTTACATGGTTATAGTTTCATGAATCCCATTTTATACAACTATAATTAAATTTTTAAGAGATATTTGTGTTCAAGGAGTATCATATCATTGGATAGCTAATAGTCTATGTGGGCCTATTTGAGGTTGATCTATTTGTTCATGTAACATTTCTTATCCAAATCTATAGAAATTTATTTTTAGTGGAATTATTATAGTGGGGTGACAAGGTACCATTCAGTGGCGGTGTCATGCAGGCTCATCACTCCCGTCTTTGTCCAACATTTAATACCATCCTCACACCATATCCTTTGAGTCAACTTGGTTTTTCATGGATGAATGGTGTTTTCCTCAGATCAAGCTATAGATATCGTGGCCTGAGGTTTCCACCATGTTTCGTGTTGGATGTGGATGTGTTGGGAGGATTTAGTCTCTTTCTATGGGTTTGGAGTTGTTATCAGTGGGGTCATTCTAAACGATGTGTTATATTCAGCTAAACAAATTGAATTTCACTAACATGAAACTACTATAGCACAAGTATGGGGTTGATCCAAAATGAGTCTTTAATGTTTTTAGGTCTCTTGATTTGTAATTAATTATGCGATGGTACAGAATTTAAAAATTATTATTAGTTATCTTTGGAGATTAATTTGAAAAATTTCAAATGATAAGACCCTAGAATTCCAAAAATGAAAAAACTTCAAAATAGAAAAAATGATCAAGATGGGTTATGAGGAGTAATGAAAAAATGTTATTAGGCTATGAGAACTTATGTGGATCGTCAAAAATATAATTTCATATCATGTTTTATTGTTTTTAATAACCCACATTTCTAGATTTTGTTGGTATTGCAACTCCCTTTGTTCGGTGACTTCTGATTAAGTTTGTAGAAATCAACACCTAGGTCTTCAAATTGATTTCTAATGACTATAAATTAAGAGCTTCCCTCTCGAAATTAAAAGTACACTGAATGATCTTGGATGTACCTTTCGTAATTCTCTTGAGGATCCCAGAAAACTCCGTTCTTGGTCTGATAATGGGTTTCCAGAGAAATTAATCAAGAACCATGGGGGGATTATGTGAGAGAAAACAGACCACACGAGAATAGAAAAATAAATCATTCAACAGACCCCCATTTACGCATTACCCCAACATAGGGGGGGGGGGGTTAGTTTCTGAAGTAAATAAATTAAAAACATACTTTAATTAATTGTTGAGTTCAATACATCAAAAATAAAAGAGATAAAAACAATAATTACCAAGAAAAATTTCTAAAACATTCTTTCAAAAGCTCAGTTCCCCAACTCTCTAATAGACATCATCCCCTCCTCCATCCTCTCTCTCCATCCCCCAAGTCTCCCCCTAACAAAAGGGGATTTTCCCAATTGTCTTAAAGAAACAATAAAGGTAATACCTTGGTCAAGGATAAGGATGAATGTGGAATGGAAAAAATGGAGGGAAATGTAGTTACCTTCATGGTTTGGGTGCACGGTTTGGAAGATCATGCGCCAACTATGGGAAAGGTTATGTCTTCAAAAATTAATGTGAACATATTTCCTAGCTGGGTTGAGTTGTTTGGATATCCATGTGGAGGTGGTGCATGAGGTTCTATCTCAAACAACCCTAACCTCGCACGGTCAAAGCACATGGCTACATGGTTTGGTAAACTGTGCGAAGACCGGGTGGGGTGTGACTTTCATAAAAATTCATGATATTTCTTTCCTTCATGTCATGGTGCATAGCCCAGGTGACTCCAAATCAGCATGCATAAAGTGAAAAGGGTCCAAAAGCCTCTAATCCATTCTGAATATATGAAATATGAATGGCCTTCATGCTTCATCACTTGGTGTCTAAAACACCTATCATGGCATATAAAGTGTGTGAAAATCAAGAAAAATCGTCCACAAAACCATTTTCAGGATATTAAACCATGTGGAAATGCCTTATGCACAATAGTGAATCAAAATCCTCAAAAGTAGAATGATTTTTTGTCCTCAAATAAATTCCTTGACAATTATTTCAATGTTATTACTAAAGATATAGAAGAAAATGTCAAAGATTATATCAACCAAATGAATATGAATTTTTAATGAATTATCATTAAAAATTACTACATTCATACTTCATGGATCCCCAAATTTATGAAGTTATCTATCAAGGTAGACTTAATCCAAAAAATAAAACCATTTATTCATAAATCAGTACTAATTAAAACTAAAATTTCACTTCTTCATTCAAATAGAGTCGCAACATCCATATCCAATTTATCGTACACTTATATTATTTAAGCCCAGGTTTCGTTGTCGCCAATTGGCAGGACACCACTTTTATAGGACACACAACCTCATTGACTTATAGCTATTGGAACATGATGAAAGGACATATAAAATATTGGGCATGCCTTTTCATGTCTCAATTTGTTTCTTTTCAAGGTGATGAGATACTAGCAAATAATTGGGCACAATTTCTCATGTCAACACATGATGAAAAACGTGAGCAAGTCAGGAGTTTATGAAATTAAGACCTTGTGATAGCCACTACTGTGGAAAAATAACATTTACCAAAACTCATCTCTATTTGTCAACAAATTTACTACCATATTAAGGGGTTCATTAATTTTAATTACTCCATCACAAAAGAGACTTTTAAACAAACTACATTCTAAATGAATGACTAAATGTTTCCTTTTAAAGCATTACAACGTCTATTTATATCACAAATGAGGTTTTTCAATATAGATATATATGTTAAATATTCTAAGATAATTCCCAAAATTTATTTTTCCATAATTGATTTAAGCCTAGGACACCAATAACATCCCTTTAGAATAATTACTAAGAAAACATGCCATCATATGAATGTGTTCAAGAAATCAACCAAATGGAGTGCCAAATGAGGGTGCCCACCACCACAATTAAAACTGAACATGCTCCCTCGTGAAGGTAGTAAGGTGGAGAAGTGTGGGAAAGGTAGGCATGAAAGGGGAGAGATAAAAAAATAAGAGCCTTATGTAGAACTGTAAAACTCCCATGGAAATCCAGTAAGTAGTGGAATGAAATGGTTGTGCAAGAGCCCTCTAAGAAGAATAGTGGTTTCGGGATGAGACGAGGGAGTCACCTACTCACAAAACCATAAAACCAGAAGTGTGATGCAAGGAAACCCAAAGATGGAAGCAGGGAGAAAAAAATGAATCACACAATACAATTTCAAATAGAGTAAACAATGTGACACAAGAAAAATAGGCCCACAGAATATCAAAAAACCAAAATCAATTCCATCCCACAGAGGGACCCGATGGATCAAAAAATAGTGCATTAGCTACTTCAACTTATATTGGATCAATAGTATGAGGAGTTGTGGTCATTGATTCGGCATGAGAAGAGGTGGTGGAGGTATCTCCCATCGATGTGGATCCCAAGCAGGTTCATGATGGAATGAGTTAACTCTATATATGTAGTATGATGGAGGGTTTGGTGGCACAAACTCATAGTCAGTAGGAAGCTGAATACTGGCCATGCTGACCTCTTCCACCACTAGTCTGTTGCAATCATTCTACCTATCGATCATTTGGTAATAATCCTACTTCCACTTACTCAATAGGTCGGTGTCAGCATAAGATATTCCCTACAGGTTTGGGTATGAATGGTAAGGTGGGTATTGTGGGTGTCTAGTATAAGGAGGGGATGTTGAGGATTGAAATGGTCCATTGTGTGGAGATGAGTGGTGGGAGGTATCAGGTGCCACTAGAAGTGCCTCTTCTGCAGTGGCCGTAGGTGGGGTTATATCTGAGGCCGCCCTGGGAAGACAACAAAGACAAAATCCAGCACTATTTGGTTCAATCATAAACATCCTTTGAAGAAGGGTAATGTCAAATAAGGCTTCCACAGGTAGCTCAAGAAACTCCATCTCATCAAATTCAATTTCCAATCGAACCATCGGGAGAGTGATAATTGTGCAAGAAAAAATATCCCCCTTCATTTAGAAAACATTGTATTTAGATAATGGATGAAGTGGAAGGAAAGGATGAATTTGGAAATCGTGATCATTGAGTATAGAATAAATATATCCTGAATGATCACATTGCCTTTGTTGTCTATTCGAGCGGTAAAAATAGTGGTGAATATTCGATTTAACACTCGATAGATTGGGTTGAGTGATCAGGATGCCTCAGCTCCCTTAGCTTCATAATCATTGATAGGTTGGGAAATAGTGGCCCAAAATTTTTGGGCTATTGTGGGATCCCACTCAAGAGGTAACTCACAATAGGCGACACTCTGCACATACACAATTTTATAAATCCCAATAAAGGAAGAAAACTCAATGATTCGGAAACTGTATCTCTTATTTATGAGGCGGATTGTGACATCACTATTAGTATGATAAATAAGGCTCTGCTCGTCCTGATTGTATCCATTACAACACTGGAAAGTGGTCGCAAATTCTAGTACGATATATATGAATGTGTCTTGGTGAATGTCTGGGGAATGGGTGACGTTTCCTCAAGCGATGATCATTAATACCCATGGGTTCAAGGATCTCCAATGAAAATTGGTGATGAAGACTCACTTACTGGGTCAGAAAAGTCCTATATTGCATGATCTTCAGATTTTTACTAAAATTAAAATGGGTTCCAAGGATGGAGGTGGAATTGGAACCCCGAGGTCATTTATAATAAGGTATAATTGGATGGGGGTTTTCAGCATCAGTAGGTAGAAAATAAAATACAATAATAATGAATACATTCATAACATGTAGATATGAAAAATTGTGTTGATAAAATGTAAGAATTGTCATAACTGAAGGAAAATAACCAATCTATAAAATAGAGTTTTACATATGGGTTTTTGCGATAAAATCAATGGTGCACAAGTGGGTGATAGTGAAAAAGTGATAAATGTTGGAAAAGGAAGAAGAATTTGAGGCCAAGAACAATAATAAGAGAAAAGAAAATAAAAGAATGTGGGGGAAGAATGGTTGTTCCCAAACCCCAATGAAAAAAGATAGATAGTGAAAAGGGAGGAGAGAATGAAGTGAATAAAAACAAAAGGAGTAGAAGAACATAACGTTAAGGAAGATCTAGACAATGGAGGAGGTTGTTTGAAGAAGAAGATGAAGTAGAGAAGAGGAGTAGGCTCTAGCACATGGTCTAGAGGGTGGATGCACGATTTGGGAGTAAGAGGGGGGTCTGAGATTTTATGAAATTTTGTAATAAATTGGCTAAATGGTTTGGGGAACATATTTTGAAAAATTGGTTTCCAACCATGCATCTTCAATTGGTATAGGGAGTACAAGGCTCACGGTTCGCGCACAGTTTGGTATAATCATGCCCCAACCATTCTGCTGGTTTTGGTTGAATTTTTTTTATACGTTGCATCTTCTAAACTCAAAAAAACACTTAAAAAATTAAATTATTGGCCCCTTTGAATTATAATAGAAAATTTGATATTTTCTGTAAGAAATGAAACCCTTGAATTATAAAAAATCAATAATATTTTTTTTAATTTTTGTGAGGATTATTAACTAAAACACTCATTTAATGAAAATCACACTAACATGGATTACTAAGAGTACTCAAATAAACAATTAATTTTATCAAATGGTTTTTAGAATATCGGGTGAACTCCGAGTCACTGCTACATTTAGAGTCTCTATCTAGACTTAACTAGGCCTTGAGCTACCCAAAATACATGCTATATATTTTTTCCCCCATGTCCTCCATGTTGATATATGGATTAAAGCACATCCCATTATTTTTGAACATCTGACCGTCTGACCATCTGCACAAGCTACATCCACCACCCCATGGTAGAAAACCTCGTTTACTTGGTAGGGTCATGACGAAAGAGATTTCAACATTCCTAGAAAAAGTTTCAGATGGGAGATAAAACTTAATACCTTATCACCTGGCTGGGAGGACATCCGAGATATCATGCATCGATGTACCACATTGATATTATCCTTGTATAATTTAGCATTCTCATATTCGTCTTGACTAATATCATCAAGATCAGTTAATTGAAACTTCCACTTGTCTTCTAAAGTCTTCAGGTCATAATTTAGGGCTTTGACAACCTAATAGAACATTCTTTCTAGCTCCACCAGCAAATGAAATGGTTTTCAATAAACCAATCAGAATGGATACATACCCAAAGTTGTTTTTAAGGCTATCTGATATGCCCAAAATGCAGAATCAATATTTTTGGATCAGTTCCTTCATGAAGCTCCCACCGTCTTCTCCAAAATTAGTTTTATCTCATAGTTGGACACCTTCATTTGACTGCTTGAATGGTGATGATACGGTTTCCCCTGATTATTGTTGACCCCTATATCTAATGCACATTCTTCATCAATGTATTTCCAAAATGAGTGACTCAGTCACATATAAAAACTGAAAGAAATCAAAACGGACTGAAAATTTTCTTCTTGATGAAAGAAAAGATGACCTTCGCTATGTTATGAGTTATGGTTGAAACTTCTAGCCACATGGAAATGTAGTCCACAAATAACATAATTTATATATTCCCAAATGATGGGGTAAAGGGGCCCATAAAATCGATTCCCCACAAATCAATGACCTCCACTTCAAGAATGGGAATTTTTGGCATTTCCTCTCAGCACCCTATGTTTCCAGTTCCATGGAACCTATCATAGTGATGTACAATAGAGTGAGTGTCCTTGTACATGGTAGTCTCGAAAAATAATGATTTTAATATATTTTCTATAATGTGGCCAGGCCTTTGATTCCCTCCTACAGGAGAAGAAAGAAAAAATTCAAAAAATCTTTGAATTCTTTGAATTTCCTCATTCAGTACACAACGAGGGATCACTCCAACCCCACATAAGCTGAAGAGTAGTGGTTCATCCCAAAAATATCACTTCACATCGGATTGGAATTTCTTTCTCTTTTGAAATTTCAAATCTAGATTAATGACTCATGTAATCATGTAATTAGGACTGTTGGCAAATCACAACCTAGGTGGTCCTTTAACTGAGAACATATGCTCTTCCAAAAAATCCTCCTTAATCTCCTGGTCATCTTATTTTTCTAAATGTTTCAATTATAGCTGGGTTAGATTGTTGGCACAATATTTTCACTACCCTTCATATATCGGACTTCCTAATAAAACACTTGGAGGAGGAGTACCCAATGGATGAGTCATGGTTTGGTTTCCTTCTTATTCAAAAAGAACATGAGTGTGGCATGGTCATTTTATACTAAATAATTTGATAATACAAAGTAAGAGAGAAATATGTCAAATGAAAATACCACAGATAACATTTCTTTTTACATGGTAGTGTAATTGAGTTGTGCTTTATCCAGTGCATGGTTTGCATAATATATAGGTCTTAAAATAGAGTCCTTCCACTGTCAAAGCACTGCCCCGACCATGTAGTCACTCACGTCAGACATTAGCTCAAATTGATCCTCCCATTTCGAGGAAATCACAATGAGATATTTGAAAAATCATTGTTTTATAAGTTATAAGGATACTATACACTTTTCATCATCCAAGAAGATGACATCCTTTGATTGAATATTGGTCAAGGGGTGAGCTATTTTGGAGAAATCATGGATGAATCGTCGATAAAATCATGAGTTCCATAGAAAACTCTGAATTTCTCGGACTAAAGTGGGAATGGGTACCTACAAGATGACTTAAATTTTGGATGCATTAACCTCATTCCCTTTCATGGAGATCCGATGGCTTAAGAAAATTATGCCTTGTACTATAAAATGGAACTTCTCTTAATTTAGAACCAAAATAGTGTGCTCACATCTTTCAATGGAGAACTCCAACTTCCTAAATAAAGTAGCGAATGAATTTCCTTAAACTAAGAAGTCTTCCATGAAAACATATAAAATATTCTTCATTATATCATTAAATATTTCTACCATAAACCTCTTAAATGTGAAAGGCATGTTGCACATTATGAACAAAATCTATCGATATGAAAAGGTACCATAAGGGTAAGTGAATATACTATTTTTTTGATCTTCTAGGGAAATAGAGAATTTTTTATACCTGAAATAACCATCTATGAATCAGTATAATTAATTCCCCACCAATATATCCATAATCTTATCCATTAATGGTAGGAGAAATGATATTTTTTCAAGGAATCATTGATCATTTGGTAATCGACACATACCCTCCATCCTGTGACTGTTTTGGTTGGCATAAGCTCATTATTCTCATTGGTCTCCAAGATGTTTCCTCCTTTCATAGGAACCACTTCAATAGTACTTACCCACAGGATATCAGGGGTAGGATAAATAATCCCAATATCTAGTAGTTGGATCACAACTTTCTTGACCACTTCCGCTATTGGAGGATTCAGCTACCACTATGGTTGTTGAGAGGCTTTTACCCTTCCTCGAGAAGTACCATATGAGTGAAGATGGTGGGGCTTATACCCCTGAGATTAGTGACCATCTTTCTAAGGTACTATTTCATTCTCCTAAGAACTTGTAGGAGTGACTCTTCTTGTTCTTTTGTGAGTGAGGCATTAAGGATCATCGACAGTGTATTCTCATCGCCCAGGTATCCATATTTCAATAATGACAGGAGAGGATTAAACTCGAGTTCTGGGGCCTTAATAAATAAAGGTACAATCGGCTCATCCATGGACCTCTCTAACAACTACTAAACTACTACTTGCTACAAATAATAGCCGCATTGCTCCATGATAAATTTCACCTCATTGGGATCTTCTTCAATCGGGATGTATTCAATGATAGATTCATCAGTGAGTGATAAACATTCCATACCATCTTGCACAAGTCTAAAGTGATCGGACATTGTCATAAACACACAACAATCCTCCTTCTCCATCAGTGACACTAGTTTTACATCCTTTTAGACAATGTAAGAAAATTTCTCATCCCCCAATCGGTAGATCAACTCACCTTGATGAGAATCGATTAAAAACTTCCCAATATCCATGAAGGGTATTCCTAGGTTTAAAGGTGCCTCTTGGCCTTCTTCCATATCAAGGATGATGAAAGCTGTAGGTAGAATCAGTTTTCGCACTTTTACTAAAACATTTTCTAACAGCCCTTGAGGGTATTTGGTGGAGAGATCAACCAGCTGTAGTGCCACTCAAGTTGTCTTGAGATAATTCAGCCGCAGATTGTTGAAAACTCCAAAGGGCATCAGATTTACACTGGCCCCATATCACATAGAGACTTTCCAAACTCACATTTTTTGATGGTGCATAGGATTGTGAAGCTTCCTATATCTTGGAGCTTATGAGGAAGGGTGAGCTGAACTGTTTACAAATATTCCTTAGTCATGTGGATGTTGACCAAGTCCTCAATCTTCCTCTGATTTGTGAGGATTTATTAAATAAACTTATAATATGTTGGCATTTGTTTTAATTCCTCTACAATTGGAATATTTATGTGTAATTTCTAATAGACTTCCATAAACCTAGAATATTTTTTGCCCAGATTCTGTTACATCATTCTGTCTATAAATGGAAAAGTGGGTTCATATGGCTTAACCAACTTCTTTCTCTTACTCTATAGAGCATCCGGTCCATTTTCCAATTCTTTTTTATATGGGTATTTCTCGGCTTCATCTTCTCCATCCAAAGAGTGTATGGATAGATTTTGATGTGCTTCACCTTGACATATAGTCACTTTCATGAACTCTCCTTCCCAGTTCATAAAATTACATCAATAGCTTCTTCTATTTGATTTCATTTAGTATTTCATTGTAATGTATCATTTTACCAAGAATAAAGATGATTATATTGTTTCCCAATATGAATTTCAAGTCTTCTAATGAATGGCTCATGATTTTGAAACATTTTCTCAGTGGTGGTTATGAACGTAGACATCATTTCCTCTAGGTTTGATGGAGGTTCTTGTAGAGGTGTTGGGGTAACTTGTGTGGTGGTGGATGCATTAGAAGTTGCGAAGGATGACGGTTTGGATACCCTTGTAGCTGATAGGCTCTTTGTTGAAATTGAGTTCCTTGTTGCTGCCTTTGATATGGATTCTAAAATTGTTGCTGACCATAACCGGATGGTTTTGTGGATGGGGCTGAAGATTCTGTTGTTTTTGTCCCCAACCCATATTCTGATTATCCTTCTATCCCAGGATCTATTATCAGGGGTAATTATTGGGCCCCTGATTCTCTGAGACATATTTCACCTCACTTGTAGATGGTCTAACACTTTCCTCACAACACTCTCCGATGACATGATTATCACCAAAAAAACTGCATGCTGGTTGATTAACTGATTGAACTTGAGACGGATGTTTCAGAATCAATTCAATTATCTTTTTTGTAATGGAATCATGTTGGGATTCTAGAATAGTGATGACATCAATGTTATGCATGCCTCTCTTTGAGGTTCCTCGCTTGGAATAGCATAGAAAATTGTTCACCAACATATCCTCTAATAACTCAAAGATCTCCTCTAGTGATTTCCTCATGACTGTTCATCCAACCTATGCATCCACCACCGACATAGTATTAGTGGTGAGACCTCCATAAAATTTTTTCACTTGCATCCAGAATGGTATCCCATGATGAGGGTATTTTTTCAGAGTCTCCTTGAAGCACACTCACGACTCATATAATGATTCTGAATCATATTGATGGAAATTATAGATCTTATTCCGAAAAATGACTATCTTGGAAGGAGGAAATTACTTTTATTGGAAATTTTGTACCAATGACTCCCAAGGGTGAATGGACCATTAATGAAGTCCATTGATCCAATATTTTTCCTTATCCCATAATGATAAGGGAAATAACATAAGGTTGATGGAATCCTCTGACACCCCATGGTATCCAAACGTGTCACATATCTCCAGAATGTTTGATAGGTGATCATTGGGATCTTCACTTGGTAAGCCTCCAAATTAGACTGTATTCTAAATAAGTTGCATGATTGCCTGCTTAACCTCTAAATTTTGAGCCTGCATTGGGGGTCTCAGTATGTCGATATCCGCTCCATGGATGGATGATAATCAATATTACATAAGAGTATGATATAGAGGAATATATTCCTAAGGAACTTTTGGTATTTACTGCTACCACTCTGGAGGGTAATACGCTTGCTGATTCTGGGGTATGTATAGAGGCTAATCTTGTGGAATTTATTTCCACGGTTTTTGTTATTCAAACCCCAAGATAAGTTGAGTCGGAGGTCTATGTTGGTTCCACAACATGTACTCCTTGAAAGCTACCGGTTGATTCTGATACGACTACTCCTCATAACTCAATGATGGGTTTCAAACAATAGAAAACCACTTCCATACTTTTAGGAAAGCTACTAGTTACTATTACACATTCAACATGGTGGAGTTTAGGTTGTGATCTACCATGAGTAAACTTCATCTATTGGACAATGTTCATTCAATTTCCGAATCAAATGGATGTAACTTCAATGACTCAAAATTCATGGAATGAGTGAATGGGGCACTCATGCACCTAAGGTCCTACAAAACACCAAAAACGCACCATGCATAAAAAGTATAACTAAAATTTAATAAAATATAAGTGAGTTTAAGAACATATTTTTCTTATTTTTTTATTTTTATTTTCACTTAGTCAATTCAATTAAATTATTGAAAACTCCATTAACATGGCTCCCCGGATACAGTGCCATAATTTAGTGTTGTTGAAGCCAATGTGTTATTTTCAGAAACACAAATTGATGTTCCCTAACTTGTAACTTTTGTATTTTATGTATAGGGTCGATCCATATGGATTCTTTAAGGTGTTTATGCCTCTTGATTTGTAATTAATTATGAGAAGGTACAAAATTTAAAAACTACGGTTTGTTTTGTGTGGTGATTAATTTCCAAATGTTTAAATCATTGGACCCTTCCAATTATAAAATTGATTAAACAAAAAAACAAAAAAATGATCAAGATGGGTTTTGATGAATAATGATAAAAATGTGTTGAGGATGTGAGAACTTATATGGGTCATAAAAAATCTATTTTACTATTTTGTTCTAATTTTCATAATAACCCACATTTCTAGAAATTTAATTCTACTTATAGTAAATTAATATCCATCCTCTAGAAACGACAAGTGCACCCAATGTTCACGGATTTACTTTTAATAATTCTAGCTAGGATTCATGGAAACTCCATTCTTGGTCTTATATGGGGTTTCTAGAAATATTAATGCAGAATGTCGGAAGAAAAATGTGACAGAAAATGAAAAACACAATAATAGAAAAATCAATCATTTAACAGACCACCATTTACCAACAACCCCAACACAAGGGGTGATTTAGTTACACATAGAGAAAATAATGAAAAACATAATGAAATTAATTTAATATTTAATTATAGTGAAAATAAAATAGAGGAAAATGAAAATTACCAATAACAAGTGCTGATACATTCTTCCAAAAGATCTTTTCCCCAACTCTCTAGCATCCACCACCGCCTCCTCCATCATCTATCTGCTTCCCCCCAAGTCTTCACCTCCCAAAATGGGATTTTTTTCACATCTCCTAATTCAGCATGATAGATAATCCCTGGGTCAAGTAAGGGATATAATTTCGAAAGGAAAAAAGGGATGGAGCTACAGTGATTTGCAAGGTATGGGTGCATGGTTTGGTAGGTCGTCCACCAACCGTGCCCACATATTTCTTGGTTGGTTGCAATAGTTTGGTGAACCATGCGGTGGTCTTGTAGGGTGCATTTGTCTTGAAAATTCAGGACCTGTCTTTCCCCAATCTCCTGGTGCTCGGCCCGAGTGACCCCCATTCAGCATGCATCAAGGGATAGGGGTTCAATAGAATCTAATTCCCTTCTAAATTTCTAAAATATGAAATCTATTCATGATTAATCCCTTGGTGACTAAAGGAACTATCAAGGTATATTAAGAATGTGAGAATCATGAAAAACCTCCCACATAACCATTTCACAATTTTAAACCAAGTTAAAATTCCCTATGAATAGTAGTGCATCAGTTAGGATCTACGGCTCTGGATTTCGGGGAGGCCTTAATCTAGTGACACTCAATAGTTCCTAATTTTTGTGTTGGTTCATTTGTCTTATTCTTCACCAAAATTTTCTTTTGGTTTTGGTCATGTAATTGGTCGATGTTTCCGGTGATTCTGTACTAGTTCTGGTTTCAATTTCTAGTCGAGGGTGATGCTTTCTTTTAATGCTAAAATGTGATGTTGAGGTGAGTTGTTGAAGTCACTGGAACATTATGGACTGGTTCTGTGAAGTGGTGGTGTTGGTCCTTATTTGGGAGTCTTTTTAATTCTCACATTGAGTTGAAGGTAGAGGACAAGAAATCTGTGTATGGATCATGATAACATCATGGAGGAGGAGAAATTGTACTGAATTTGGTGTGATGGTTCGACAATATACTGGTGATTATTTGGTTTAGTATTTTTGGCTCTAATGTTACTATGAATATTTTTCACCTATGGGTAGTTTCTCAAGATTCATAACTCCATATTATCTTTAGATACTACACTAAATGAATTAGAGCATCAAGTTCTCACCAGACATATACGATTATGATTTGGTTGTTTGAGAGGGTATCACCTTGGCCATTGGTACCAGCATGTCATTGTATGAGATAGTTTTATGTGCAGTGTTACAATGTTGGAAATATATTTTAATGTTTTTATGCTAGGGATAATACATTCTGTGTTATTTGTTCTAGTTTTGTTTTGTATTTTGGACCGTTGGGGAACAATTAGATGTTTTAGTTACTGATGTCTTGTTCCTTGGCTTCTTAATTTTTTCATTAAAAGTGTTTTTATAATAAAAATAATAATTTTACTTTCCATTCTATGTTATCTGTTGGAATAAACCCTATGGATATTGTCATTTTTTCTGAATTTCTAAATTTGATTCAAGAGTTATGAAGGTCTATGGATTTGTTGATATAATTAAATTTAGATATAGGTAGAGGCTTTGGAAAATTTCTTGATAAATATTTCAGATATTAAAATATGGTTGGTTGACCACCTTAATTTTATTGTTTTAGCTATTTTTCTGATCGAGCCAAGATTTAATAGATGAATCTTGTTTTGGTGTGAAATTTCCGCATTACTGGTTGTGGAGTCAACTGATATTTGGGAGATGAATTTTTTCTAGTTGGTGAATATGAATCATTATATTTAGGGAAATACGTAATTCCTTATTGATGGACATGTTGTACCTTGGTCATGGATATTGATTATGATTGAGGTTGTAAAATCATGTTCTTTCTTCTTATTAATTAAATCTACAAAGGAAATATATTGGAATAAAATTTTATGGTGGGGAAAATTATCTCAGTATAACCAAAAAAATTATTTTATATTTATTTATTTTATTAAATATTATACTTTTTATTGAAATTTTATCAAATCTATTTAAAATTTCAATTATAGGAATTTTAGCCTAGGATAATTTTTGGGGAACAGTTATTTTAAACCATGTGAAAACATACATGAGAATATTATATTTAAAAAAAATCCATTTTCTATATTTATATTATGATTTCTTAAACCATTAATAAATAAATTTATGATTCCATGGTGAAACATGAATTACCTTTATGGTTGGTACACAATTATGTAAATAATACTTCCAAAATATGATCCTTTCATTGTAAACTATAAATGATAATATTATAAATATCATCTCTATATATTTAGGATAATTCATCAGCCACCACATCCCATATATAGCATATATGGTGGGTTATATTAGATAAATAGAGAGGGGTGAATAAGTAAATGTATAAATTATACATTTTTCCTTTAATCCCAAATGGATTACCTCAGTCACTTATTAAGGGGAATTAATTCTAAAGGTATATATTTCTATGTTGGGCTATTGCATGATAAAAAATCACACCCAATTGGACATAAGAATTATCATTGAAAACAATTAATTATGGGAATGAAAATCCTTGGTGTGATATGATAATACCCATGCCGACTCAACCCAGTTGAAAAATAACTTGTGTGTTACAGTATGTCTACCAATGGTGTACAGTTTCCTTCACATACACTTAATTAGAGGATCCTATAACACCCCATGATTTAAAATAGGGGATATAATTTTGGAAAAATACATGACATGAAACGCCAAGATTATAAAATAATATAAAACTCCCAAAAAAAGTATGATATATTTATTTTTAAATAAATTCAATCTCTTTGGATGCCTATATGAATGAAATACAGGGTTGAAATGAAACATGATACTTTATCAAAATATTATTATTTAAATGTAACCACTATAACAAAATCATTAATTTAAATTTTTTGAATATATATAAATAAATTTTAAAAATTGTATTGATAGAAAATTTATATTATAAAATTAATGGTTATATATTTATTTTTAATAAAATAAATACCATTTTAAAGAAAAAAGAAGTTTTTTTTAACAATATATTTGTAAAATAATGTTTATTCACACCTTACACAATAAATTTTAAAAAATATTTTTTATGTTAAGAAAATTTATTCTATAAAATAAATTTTATTTTTTATAACTATATGTTAAAATTATCTATTGGTGAATAGTTGATAATTTTCATAAATTGTTTCTATAAATTCTGAAAAATATTACTTTTATTGAATTCTATAATTTCATTTACATTATCTATAATGATAATATATTTGTTAAATTTTTTTTGAGTAAAAATTGAACACTTATATTAAAATATCACTAATTGAGGAAATTTTAATCAACTTCATTTTGAATTTTGATATATAATATGTTTATTATTTAGAATGTATTTATTTTGAAAGTTTATTTTTCGCACGCGTCTAGATATTCAATATTTAATTGAATTTAAAAAAAATTGTGAATTGTATTTTGAAAAATGAATTATGTATTTGTAATTTTATTAATATATATTATAAAAAAATTTATTTTTTTTGAAATAATAATTTTTATAAATATTAAATCTTATTGACCATGGGTATAGTGATAATAGGATTACCCGAAGTTAAACGAAAATTTTACCAATTGAAAATGAACTAAAAATAGTATAATTCCTATTTTATGCTAATATATTTATTCTATAACATGAGACATTCAAGAATGACCCATATTGGCATAGTTTTCTATGTGAAATGTTTTGGTGTAATTTATTCTTTTCAGAATATCCAACAGTGCCATATCGACCACTAATAAAATTACATCCCTCTCCTCTCCAATTAACACTCAATAATTTCATTATATCAGATAATATATTCCAAAATATATTGTTTAAATTACTCCCCTAATCATAGAGTCATGATTTATTTTCATAAGTCCTCCAATGATGGTTTTAGGTTTTATTGTATTTTTTCTTTATAAGAAAGAGGTATAGTCCTTAACTACATGTTTTCATTTTACATCTTCCACAAACACATTAAAATATTAATCAACTATGATAATATAATAAAAACAATTTATAACATTTAAATATATTCTATAATGTTAAATTAATAAACTATATTAATCTCTCCATCTTTAGAATGAAAAATTATCCCATCGATCTTGTGTATATTGAACTATAGACTTACGAACCCCTGTAATTCATTTTCTGCCAGCGCCTCCCACAACTGGATAAAATGAATGGTATAAAATATTTATATGATATTCATGAAATTAATATACTTTTTAATTATTATAAAACATCTATATTCTTAACTTCTACACTATTGTATATTAATAAATTCACTCGTGTGTATTTGTGGACTACCTCCTATACATATCATTGTGAAACATCATCCATTTTGTTTTAAAATATAAATTAATAAGGATAAATATAAATATTTTATTTTATATATGTCGCATCAAAAATACTCTGAAAATGTTGATTTAATTTTTACCTCCATTTCAGTCCATATTTTGAGAAAAATGTAAACAATATTCATGCATACATGCTGCCTACTGTATCCAAGAATGATGTATTACATTTCCAATATATGATTTTTTTATGTTACTCTAAAAACAAATATATTGTATATATATGATTTATATATCATTGGTTAAAAGTATAGAAATTCTGTTGCATTGATCATTGTAAAAGGAAAAGAAATATATAATAAAAACATACATGAAATGAAGGAATTATCACTCAAAATGACGATTTTAAAAAATAATTATTAATAAAATAGTGATTAAATTCTATATATAAATCATACATGGTTCTAGATATATTATATTAATTGTATAACAAATGTGAAAGAGACATATATTTATTATAATGGAGGTTGAGACCCATATGATGAAATTCGAACATGTGGTAATATAGACACCCTCGCTTTTTATTCATTAATATTACATCATTTTTGTGGAATAAATAATACATTACACAAAAATACACCAATATAATATAATAGTTTATGGAATTTGGAAATATAGAAGCATGTACACTTGTACATAAGTGAGCTAAATCATATCCTACTAGGTTCTTCATGACTAGAACCCTTCTTAGTCACATCATACATAAAACCTATCTTCATAACTAGGGGAAAGGGAATATAAAAATGGGTCAGCTCAAACAATCAATAATGGGAAATAAGACGGATATATAAGAATAATAACGGAAATTAGGGAATGATATCATGATTATTAAAATAATATATGATACCCTGCATATCAAAGATCATATACATAAATCATGGAATAATGATTGGATGTTTATAATAACTAAATCATAAAGAAATAAAGAGAATAAGCTATGATAGCATAAAAGAGGAATAAGATATCTAATTGTGGAAAACACATAGGAAAATAAAATTATTTCCATTGTAGTTAAGTAATTGCTTCCACATCTATCTTAGTATAATGGCTTCGCTACCCATAACATAGTGATATTCATAGTTCACTCCCATCACCATATTAGTAGTCATGATTCACTCCCATGACCATCTTAAAGGAATCCATCCTTTATTACACAATGTTTAATCCCTGTTTAATCCATGTATATCTCATGATATATGAATATTTACCCAATGAATTGGAGGGATATATAGGTCCCACCCATATCATTATAAAATCATACATACGTGTGCTAAAAAATTATAAACAATAACATGATAACCCTTGAAATGAAATGGGTATTAGAAACAAGTAATCGTATCATAATCTATGTAAAGGATATTTTTTTCTGAATCCTTTTATCAAATCATGACTGAGAAATAATGTGGGTTTCAATTTCATATAACCCATTAAAGTTAAATGAGTTTCATAAACATCATTCCATAAAAACATGAACCATTTAGAGAAAGAATATGAATAGAGTCTTTGGATCATTTCACTGAAAATGTGTGAGTAAAATGAGTGGATGTCATCGTAGATGAAAAATAATCCGTAAATATCCTTTAAAACATTTTTTTATGAAAATAAAAATTCTAATTTTTTTTTCAAAACATCAAAACATTTTGGATTCTTTTTTCCTTGATGTTGTAATTTAAAACATAGAATGGAAGATTTCGGAAAAATAAAATATTTTTAATTTTTTTATCATTCAAAATAATTAAAAATATTATTTGAAAAACATTTCTGAAATAATTTTTTGTTAAATCATTTTTTTTTGAAAAAAATAGATTTTTGACTGAAAAGATAAATAATATTATATTTTATTAATAATATTTTATTAGTTAGAATAAGTACCAATGAGTGGGAAAATGTTTATAATAAATTATGAAATAAAGTGAAAATTTATCAGAATAAAATGAATGAGTTATCACGAGAGATGGATTAAAATTATTCATCAATGGAAGTATATTCCAAAACAATCCTGATAAACGATGTGGTTCTTTCAATAATATATTACCACTTGGTAACATTGAATGAGACACCCCATGTATGAAAATAAAATTGCATGAAGCCAAAAAATAATAAAAATAATGATATTTATGATATAAAATTTCAAATTGTTTTATATACACCTCATAAAAAATATATGTGCATAAAAAAACATGTTGTCTCAAAGAAGGAAAATAGGGACAATACTACCTTATTGGTTTTGTATCTTTTGAACAGTAAAACAACATAAAATAGAGGGAATCAAATGAATATGTAAATAACCATTAATTTGATATTAATAATAATACAGTTCATTCATTTTATGTATATACAACACACAAAATAAATTAGTGGTAAATGAGGTATAAGTTTCATAGAAATAAAAGTGAGACAATAAAATACTAACCTTATGTGTTTACTCTCACCGCACTCGTTCAAACCACCAATATAATAAATATAATTTTATTTTTATCTTCCATAGAATAATATTCATATATATTATACCATATATATTTTAGTTATTACTTTATGTTACATGTTCTTTATTAACTCTAGGTTAAAGTTACATTTCGGGTAATAACGACTTTGTTTATCATATGTTTTTTGGCATGTTATTCTTGATACTATTATATAGGTCAAGATTTACTTATTTATAGAATGTAAAAATGATGTATATATCATATATATTAATTATATAAATATTATTAATATACTATAAATTATGTAACACCCCAAGCTTCTACGGTACGCTTCTCTTTGAATAATGTGATAGCGTGTATTGTACGCAACACTGAGTTCTAATACACCATAACCAATCAAACTAGCCGTTATGAATAGTAATACCTACTTTTTCAAATTATATATATTTTATATTTTAAAATGGACTTCATTTTTTGATTCGGAATATCGAATTTAGCCTAAGGTGAAATTTTGGTACTTTTCAGATAACTTTAATATTTTGATGAATAGTGAAAATTACTAAATTTTAATTAAAAAATTTTTTTTAATCAAAATAATTAATGGTGATAAATTATTAATTTGAGAGGTTTTAAATTATATTTAGAATATATTTTTACCATTTAATACAATTTTGGTCATTGGACATACTTTTACAATTAAACCGGACATAAACAAATGTCAATCTTTTGATAGTTATTATCTTTTAAAAACACGCTTTTTGTTTTAACAACAGGAATTAATTTTAAATTAATTTCTGCCACTTATGTGTTTTGAATTTGGAAAAATGGATTCCATGTTCGGAATCAGGATGTTCAAATTGTGTAAATAGGTAACATTTATTTTTAGACATTTTGAATAATTACTACAGTAAATATTTTATTTACCATGGTTAAGGGTAAATCCGATAAATAAGGGTTAAAAAATAATATTATAATAATACTAAATTACCCTAAAACGTGTCCTAATATTATTGGTTGATACATGTTCGACCATAGGCATCTTTGGGTCGATTTTGGGACCCCATGGAGCCACTTTTAGGTGATAGGGACACTTTATATTAATTAAGTTAAAATGAATACAAAAATGACACAAGCATATATCTATTAGCAAAACAATTTTTTACATAGGGTTGTATATGTTGTATTTTCGACTATAAATATTCATTATAAATCTAAAACTATTTAGTACATAATTATATTTTATTTATAATTTTTAGACATTAAATCAGTTAATTTATTTATGACACAATGATGATGCAGTAATTACCATAATAGTGAAAAATTAAAATAATTGATTTATAAATACACAAATAAATAGAATTTGAGACTTTTTATGAATTACACTAATTTTAGAAGTTAATATGACATGTTAGGAATGATTTAATTAAATTTTTTTGATGTAATAATTCTGTTATGAGTTTCAAAAAAATCAACTATTGAATAGTCTCAAAATTGACCTAAAAGAGTTTTTAAAATAAATATTATATTATTAATTGATATTAAATTCCTAAAAAACTAAGGTTCGGCCAAAAAAGACTTATATCATGATAGTTGTATTATTAATGGACCACTTGGGGGTCTCTTGGATGTATATAATAATATTATTTACCATATTATATAAAAATACAAAGAGACATTGTAAAAGTGAAACTAATTAACTAAGAGTTAATACTTAAAGATAAGGTTAATATAAGTACCCAAACCTGTCTAAATTCTATTGGTTGAATGGTTTTTGACCTATCCCCACCATAACCTTTTAATAATAAACTTTTTAGCCATTAGAAACCGAATATGAATTTATTATAAATTAATATTTCTAACTTTTCTAAAGGTGCCCCTCACCACTCTTATTAAAGGGCACTCCTCCTTCTCATTTCATCACACAATCAAAGCCTTTTGATTCAGAAAAACTCTTCCCAAATAATCTCCCAACTTCCCTCAATACAACCTAGAGGCCTTAGTTTGATCAGAAAGCCAACCTATGGAGCCCTTTAGATCAAATCAAAAGGAAGAACCCGAAGAAGAGGTAATGATTTCACCGCCCTTTTCCAAGTTCCTTTCTTCTTCCACTTCTTCATCCTTTTTTGTTACCATTGTAAAATAATAACTCCAGTATCATATATATACTGTGATGTTATTATAAATATGGTACAACCATAATCAGTATTCTATCCACCCTTTGAATAACATGTCACCATACGTGCGTACGTACGGCTTACCGTCTCCACGTCGTGGTGTAATTGTTATTCAATATATTATTATTTGGATGGGTATAATAATGATGTGTAACTATTGTAAATAATAAATATAACATGTTAATGATTCTGTATATATGATATAAAATCCATTTATAAATTATTTTAATATCAAAAGAATGATATTGTCGCTCGTGCGTACGTACGGACTACCGTCTCCACGAACGCGATGAGATTCATTCTCCATCGTATCCATTCAAGTATAATTCTCATTTGATGATTAATATTAGTATCTATGGACTTGATATCATTCTGTATATGATTAAGATACAACCTATCCATTACAAACATGGCTTACGTAACAAAACATATAAAAGAAAACGAGTAAGTTAACACCCGAAATAATGATAATACTAAGATATTATTAACAAATCAACGTTAAAAGATCATATATGATATCATATTAATGTATATGATTCTTGTATAATTTGAAAAAAATTATTTCACCATTATACAGGAGGTTAACCTACCCCAACCAAGGAAATGTACATAGTAAGGGTTATTTCACAATCTTTTCATTTTCTGAGGTTGTTTATACGTAATAATCTACTGGGATCTCTTTATCATCCACATCCATGTTTCTTGAAAATGTATTTCAATTTTTTTTACTATTTACAAGAATATGGGTTAAAGTCATTTATACCCTTGTTTGACTTTTATAAGAGGTTTATAATGGACTCTTTTCGTCTTTTTCCAAACAAGGTGCTTTTTAACCTTTTCGACAAAATTAAGGTAAGAATGTTTTTTTAACATATACGGCGGGTGCGGCTATTTTCCGCAGTTATAAAATCGTCTAAGCTTACCTTAAAGGCTTATAGTAATATTTTCAAAGAAATTTTTTTATTTTATAAATATATGACTCTTAAATGATTTCAAAATAGAAAGAGATATTTCTCTAAAAAGAGTTTTGATTTCATCTATGTCAACATCCTTTGATGGATTTTATGCATATTTGAAGTTGATTTATTATGATACAAAACTTCTATATTGTATTGAAGGTTTTGTGATATGTTTGACTATGGATGTGCTATTTTTATACCATTCATGGTTTACGGTGAAAGTATTGACATTTTGTATGCTAGTTTTAATACGAATGTTTATGTTATGTTTCAACCTTTTCATATTGGAATGCATTGGACTAAATATGTGACGGGTGGAGCCCGCTATAGCTCTTTGATGCATCGGTAGGTCTCATGAGACAAACTAGTTTCTTGGTACAAGGCCATGGAAAAATCTTATTTGTAGTCTTGGCACAAGGCCTTGGATATGTGGTTTTGATAGTCTGGCATTATGCATTCCTTCTTTATGAAAATGGTTATTGATATTGCATGTGATTATTCGATTATTAGAATATCCATGTGAATAAGTAAATGGAATTATTTCATTTTACTTTTGCCATACTATGTTGATGTTCAAGTTTAAAAGGATTTTGTTTTAGTAATGCATCGCCTTAAATGATTATGCTTATTTTTGAAAGTTTCCGCTATATTGTTATCCTTACTGGGCATTTGAGCTCACCCATTTTCTATGTTTTATTTTTCCCAGGATGTGAAGAAGTAAGTTATGAATGACCTGCAGGGATAGTACGTGGGGATATGAGTGTGGAATATGGAGACTATGTTGTTGTAGTATTTTTCCACTTTATGATGTAATACTTTATGAATATATCTTGTGTTTCCAAGACTACTAAACTAATCGGTCTTTCGAGATTTGATATTTCTTTTGATCATGCCAATGTTATGAAATAATGCACTGACACTAGGTAACTGGGGTCGGGGCGTTACAGTTGGTATCAGAGAAGTTTAGTACAAACCATGGAAGCTAGATTTAGATAAACTCGGATTAGAGCACGTAGACCTAAGATGAACTTTGAGGATTAGTATAGAAGAACATCCTAGAATTTTGGTATTGTAGAGATTTTGTGAGTTTTCTGAGCAATACATCCATGTCTGGATACGAGCAGGTAGAGGCGGCACTGGCACAGATGTACCTAGGGGTAAAACCTGAAAACACCGCTTTGAGCTAGACTCGAACGGGAACTGGTGCACAACAACGGGCCTTGCTGCACTCTTGGTTACGACACTCCTGGGGGATATGATTAGGATAAATCTCATTTTCTTTACAAATCATTATGAAGGGTTTATGAGTATATACTTCCTCAAAGAAAACATTTTTATGATTATGCATTATATCCATAAATAGTTCAATTTATGTTAAGTGTTTTATAATTATGGAATTATGTATTTTGACTCATAAACTGATCTATTTTATACCATTGTATAGAAATGGTGCCTAGTGGAAGAAATGGAAACTGTATCAATGCACGCACTCCATATAGGGATTGCCCTGCTGCTCAAGATAATTATTGTAGAGCTGATGATGCAACTGGTGCCGATCAGCTAATCACCATACTGGGAAAACTCACTCAGGTTATGAATAATAACCTTACCTGTATGGAGCACCCTGATCCGCAGCGTGGAGGATCAATGTTAGATCGATTCATGATGCAACAACCACCAACGTTCAATGGGAACACAAATCCCTTAGTAGCTGAGAAATGGATAAATTCCCTAGAGAAAATATTTCAGGCTTTGGGGAGTAGTGAAAGGGAAAAAGTTATCATGGCAGTTTACCGCCTCACTGAAGATGTTGATCAATGGTGGTCATTGATTCAAAACACGAAGGAAGATGATGAAGTATCAAATATGGAATGGAGGGAGTTCAAAGATCTATTTTTAGAAAAATACTTTCCTCGCGACCATCGAGCAGATATGGAAAGGCAATTTCTTAGTCTGAGACAAAAGGAGGATGAGAATATCACAAAGTATGAGGATAATTTTACCAGGTTAGCAAGGTATGCTAGAGATTATATACGTAACCCAAGAATTAATATTGATCGTTTCTTTGATGGGTTAAAACCATTTCTCCATCGAGAATTAGTCTCATAATCCTTTTCTTCATATGAAGACATTGTCTCATGTGCTATCAAGACTGAAAAGGAATTCTCTATGTATTATGACTTTAAAGCAAAGAAATAGAAGAAGAGGCCTGCTGATCAATCTTGGAATGGAAATAAGGGGAAGAAAACGAAAGGTTGAATATCCATCCTGTTGTAAATGTGGGAAGAAACACCCTGGTACTTGCTTGAAGGGAATGGGCGTCTGTTACAAATGTGGTGAAAAAGGCCACCAAGCTCATGATTGCAAAGGGAAGAAGGAAGCTACCAATGATCAGTTCTATAATTGCAGGGAGATGGGGAATTGTGCAAATGAATGTCCTAAGCGTCAGGAGAACTTACCTCAGAAAAGGTAAAGGGATCAAGGCAAAGCTTATTCTATCACTACTGCGGAGGTAGAAGCTCTAAAAGACGTGGTGGCAGGTAATTTAATGGTTTCCTCATGTTTAGAAAATGCATTATTTGATTCTGGATCATCGCATTGTTTCATATCTTCCCAGTTTTCTAAGAAAATTATATATTTACAATTTGATTTAACAAGGGAGTTATATGTTAAAACTCCTAAGGGAAGTATCATTGCAACAAAGTTTTTTGAATCAGTCCCCATTAGAGCACATAAATGTTCTTTATCTGTTGATCTCATCGTCATACCTATGATTGAGTTTGATATAATCCTCGGTATGGACTGGCTTTCAGACTATGATGCGAAGATTTATTTTAAGAAGAAAGAGGTTACGATTCTTGATGATAATGATAAGGAACACCTCATCTTTAGAGCAGAATCGTCACCACCTAATTCTTATTAAGATCCACCCCCAGTACCTCAACTAAATTCAATTATTGGGGAGGAAGATAATGAAATAACGGTGGGTGAGGAAAGGAATGTTCAAATAGAGGATGTACCTGTTGTGAATGAATTTGTAGATTTATTTCCGGAAGATTTACCTGGACATCCTCCAGAACGAGAAGTTGAGTTTCCCATTGATTTAATTGCTGGATCAAGGCCTATATCGAAGAACCCTTATAGAATGGCCACTGTAGAGTTAGTCGAACTAAAGAAACAACTAAAGGAATTGAGTAATAAAGTATTTATTCGCCCTAGTGTTTCTCCATGGAGAGCCCCTGTTCTTTTTGTTAAAAATAAAGATGGATCTATGAGGTTATGTATCGACTATAGGGAGATCAATGCTATAACGATAAATAACAAGTATCCCCTACCTCGCATTGATGATTTATTTGACCAACTGCATGGAGATCAATACTTTTCAAAGATTGACCTTCGATCGAGATACCATCAGTTGTGTATGAAGAAGGAAGACATTCCGAAGACAGCATTTCGAACTAGGTATGGGCATTACGAGTTTACTGTAATGCCTTTTGGTTTGACTAATGCACCCTCTGTATTCAGGGATCTGATGAATAGAGTTTTCAAGGAGTATCTTGATGAATTTGTGGTGGTATTTATTGATGATATCTTGGTATACTCCAAAATCTACGAAGATCATGAAAATCACTTGCGCATTATCCTGAAGACTTTGAGAAGACATGAATTATATGGGAAGTTTAGCACGTGTGAATTCTGGCTTCATGAGATTTCTTTTCTTGGCCATATTATCTCTAAAGATGGAATCTCAATTGATCCTTCTAAGACTAAGGCAATCCAAGAATGGCCAGCACCGATGAGTATAACTGAGGTACGTAGTTTTATTGGTTTGGTAGGTTATTATCGACGATTTGTCCAGAATTTTGCCCGATTGGCTAACCCATTAACGAATCTCACATGTAAAGGGGTTAAATTTTTTTGGACAAAAGAGTGTGAAGAATGTTTTGAAGAAATGAAGAGAAGATTAGTCAATGCTCCTATATTGACTCTACCATCGGGGAATTATGGGTTCGTTATTTATAGTGATACATCGAAGAAAGGACTTGGTTGTGTCCTTATGCAGAATGATAGGGTTATTGCCTATGCATCACGACAGTTGATAATTCATGAACAAAACTATCCTACTTATGATCTCGAGTTAGCAGCTGTGATCTTTGCTTTGAAGATATGGAGGCACTACCTCTATGGTGAAAAATGTGAGATTTATACTGATCACAATAGTTTGAAGTATATTTTCTCACAAAAAGAACTCAACATGAGGCAAAGGAGATGGCTTGAATTACTCAAGGATTAAGATTGCATGATACACTACCACCCGGGGAAAGAAAACAATGTGGCAGATGCTTTGAGTAGAAAATACCATGGTGTTTTGAACAATATGAGAATTGAAAGGGATCCAATTTTCATGGATCTAGTGAAGATGGACATGGGAATAACCAGGGAGGGCGAAACATCAATTCTTTGTCAAATGGTTTCCAAACCATCTTTACTAGAATGAATTAAGAGTTCTCACACCGATGATGAAGAATTTCAAAAGAAGATTAAAGCTGTGAATGATGGGAGACTGAGTGATTTTGTGTATGAAGATTGAATTTTGAAATTTGGGAAGAGACTTTGTGTTCCCGATATACCTAATCTAAAAAGGGAATTGTTGGATGATGCTCATAGTTCCAATTTCTCTATACACCCTAGGAGCACCAAAATGTATAGAGATTTGAAGGAACATTTTTGGTGGGACAAAATGAAGAGGAAGATTGCTGATTTTGTGTCAGGATGTATGGTTTTTCAACAAGTGAAAGCTGGAAGGCAACAGCCTGGAGGAGTCATGCAACCTCTTACCATACCGGAGTGGAAATGGGACAATATTACAATGGACTTTGTCATGGGGCTACCAAAGACTCCTAGAAGGAACGATGCAATATGGGTTATTGTTGATCGTCTTACCAAGTCAACACATTTTCTTGCTATAAGAGAAGATCTACCCCTAGAACGTCTAGAAAGACTATATATTAATGAATTCTTGAGACTTCATGGAGTACCCCTATTGATTTTTTCTGATCGTGATCCCCGTTTTACTTTAAGATTCTGGAAAAGTCTTCAGAAATCCCTGGATACTAAACTTCATTTGAGCACTTCTTACCACCCTCAGACAGATAGACAATCATAACGGAATATTCAAACCTTAGAAGACATGGTGAGATCTTGCTCACGTGACTTTCAGGGTATGTGGGATCAATATTTACCTCAGGTAGAATTTTCCTATAACAATAGCTTCCATTCGAGTATTCAGATGGCACCATATGAAGCGTTATATGGAAAGAGATGTCGTACACCAACCTGTTGGGATGACGTTGGTGAAAGAAAACTTGTAGTCCTAGAACTAGTGGAGGAAACGAATGAAAAGGGAAGGTAATCCAAAATCACATCAAAGCATCTCAAAGTAGGCAGAAGAGCAATGCCGTTAATCGAAGGAAAGTTTTTGAATTTCAAGTCGGTGATCATGTTTTTATGAAGGTATCTCCATGGAAGGGAGTCATACGTTTTGGTAAGAAAAGTAAATTGAGTCCCTGGTATATCGGACCTTTCGAAATTCTAGAACGAATTGGGGCTGTAGCTTACCGATTGGAAATGCCACCAAGTATCTCCAAAGTTCACAATGTGTTCCGCGTATCTCTGTTGAGGAAATACATGCCTGACCCAACGCATGTACTCACCTATGAAGAATTAGAACTAGAACCTGATCTGTCTTATTGCGAAGAGCCCTTCGGGATTCTTGATACGAGAGAACAAGTACTGAGAAACCGGACGATGCGTTTGGTAAAAGTCTTGTGGAGAAACCATAAGATGGAAGAGGCAACGTGGGAACCCGAGGAACTTATGATGAAGAACCACCCGAGTCTTTTCATGTGATAAGTATTCTATAAATTTTGAGGACGAAATTATTTGAAGGAGGGGAGAATGTAACACCCCAAGCTTCTACGGTACTCTTCTCTTTGAATAATGTGATAGCGTGTGTTGTACGCAACACCGAGTTCTAACACACCATAACCAATCAAACTAGCCGTTATGAATAGTAAAACCTACTTTTTGAAATTATATATATTTTATATTTCAAAATGGACTTCATTTTTGGATTCGTAATATCAAATTTAGCCTAAGGTGAAATTTTGGTACTTTTCAGATAACTTTAATATTTTGATGAATAGTGACAATTACTAAATTTTAATTAAAAACAACTTTTTTAATCAAAATAATTAATAGTGATAAATTATTAATTTGAGAGGTTTTAAAGTATATTTATAATATAGTTTTACCATTTAATACAATGTTTGTCATTGGACATACTTTTACAATTAAACCGAACATAAACAAGTGTCAATCTTTTGATAGTTATTATCTCTTAAAAACACGCTTTTTGTTTTGACAACGGAAATTAATTTTAAATTAATTTCTGCCACATCTATGTTTTGAATTTGGAAAAATGGATTCCATATTTGGAATCATGATGTTCAAATTGTGTAAATAGATGACATTTATTTTTAGACATTTTGAATAATTACTGCAGTAAATATTTTATTTACCATGGTTAAGGGTAAATCCGGTAAATAAGGGTTAAAAAATAATATTATAATAATACTAAATTAACCTAAAACGTGTCCTAACCTTATTGGTTGATTCATGTTCGACCATAGGCATCTTTCAGTCAATTTTGGGACCCCATGGAGCCACTTGTAGGTGATAGGGACACTTTATTTTAATTAAGTTAAAATGAATACAAAAATGACACAAGCATATATCTTTTAGCAAAACAATTTTTTACATAGGGTTATATATGTTTTATTTTCGACTATAAATATTCATTAGAAAGATAAAAATATTTACTACATAATGATATTTTATATATAATTTTTAGACATTAAATAATTTAATTTATTTATGACACAATGATGATGCAGTAATTATCATAATAGTGAAAAATTAAATTAATTGATATTATAAATACACAAATAAATATAATTTGAGACTTTTTATGAATTAAACTAATTTTCTAAGTTAATATGACATGTTAGGAATGATTTAATTAAAGTTTTTCTATGTAATCATTCTGTTATGAGTTTCAAAAAAATAAACTATTGAATAGTGTAAAAATTGACCTAAAAGGTTTTTAAAACAAATATTATATTATTAATTGATATTAAACTCATAAAAATCTAAGGTTCGGCCAAGAGACTTATATAATGATAGGTCTCTCATTAATGGATCACTTGGGGGTATCTTGGATGTATATAGTAAGTTTATTAACCATATTATATAAAAATACAAAGAGACATTGTAAAAGTGAAACTAATTAACTAAGAGTTAATAATTAAAGATAAGGTTAATATAAGTACCAAATCTGTCTAAATTCTTTTGGTTGAATGTTTTTCGATCTCTCCCCACATTAAAATTTTTATAATGAAATTTGGAGCCATTATAAACCGAATATGAATTTATTATAAATTAATATTTCTAGCTTTTCTAAAGGTGCCCCTCACCCCTCTTATAAAAGGTCACTCCTCCTTCTCATTTCTTCACACCTTAAAATCCTTTTGGTTTGGCCAAAATCTAAACTAATACTCTCCCAAATTCCCACACTACAACCTAGAGACCTTAGTTTGATCAGAAATCCATCCTAAGGAGCCCTTTTGATCAAATCAAAAGGAAGAACCGGAAGAAGAGGTAATGATTTCACCACCCTTTTCCAAGATCCTTTCTTCTTCCACTTCTTCTTCCTTTGTTGTTACCATTGTAAAATAATAACTCCAGTATCATATATATACTGTTATGTTATTATAAATATGGTACAACCATAATCAGTATTCTATCCACCCTTTGAATAACATGTCACCATACGTGCGTACGTACGGCTTACCGTCTCCACGTCGTGGTGTAATTGTTATTCAATATATTATTATTTGGATAGGTATAATAATGATGTGTAACTCATGTAAATAATAAATATAACATGTTAATGATTCTTTTTATATGATATAACATCCATTTATATATTATTTTAATATCAAAAGAATGATATTGTCGCGCGTGCGTACGTACGGACTACCGTCTCCACGAACGCGATGAGATTCATTATCCATCATATCCATTCAAGTATAATTCTCATTTGATGATTAATAATAGTATCTAAGGACTTCATATCATTATGTATATGATTAAGATAAAACCTATCCATTACAAACATGTCTTAGGTAACAAAACATATAAAATAAAACGAGTAAGTTAACACCCGAAACAACGATAATACTAAAATATTATTAACAAATCAATGTTAACAGATCATATATGATATCATATTAATGTATATGATTCATGTAAAGTTTAATAACAATTATTTCACCATTATACAGGAGGTTAACCTACCCCAACCAAGGAAAAGTACAAGGTAAGGGTTATTTCACAATCTCTTCATTTTCCGAGGTTGTTTATACGTAATAATCTACTGGGATCTCTTTATCATCCACATCCATGTTTCTTAAAAATGTATTTCAATTTTTTTTACTATTTACAAGAATAAGGGTTAAAGTCATTTATACCCTTGTTTGACTTTTATAAGAGGTTTATAAAGGAATCTTTCCGTCGTTTTCCAATCCAGGTGCTTTTTAACCTTTTCGACAAAATTAAGGTAAGAATGTTTTTTTAACTTATATGGCGGGTGCGGCTATTTTCCACCGTTATAAAAACGTCGAAGCTTCACTTACAAGATTATAAGAATATTTTCAAAGAAAATGTTTTATTTTATAAATATATGACTCTTAAATGATTTCAAAATAGAAAGAGATATTTCTCTAAAAAGAGTTTTGATTTCATCTATGTCAACATCCTTTGATGGATTTTACGCTTATTTGAAGTTGATTTATTATGATACAAAACTTCTATATTGTATTGGAGGTTTTGTGATATTTTTTACTGTGGATGTGCTATTTTTATACCATTCATGGCTTATGGTGAAAGTATTGACATTTCGTATTCTAGTTTTAATTCAAATGTTTATGTTATGTTTAAACCTTTTCATATGGGAATGCATTGGACTTAATATGTGACAGGTGGAGCCCACTATAGCTCCTCGATGCATCAGTAGGTCTCATGAGACAAACTAGTGTCTTGGAACAAGGCCTTGGAAAAATCTTATTTGTAGTCTCGGCATGAGGCCTTGGCTATGTGGTTTTGAAAGTCTGGAATTATGCATTCCATCATTATGAAAGTGGTTATTGATATTGCATGTGATTATTCGATTAGTAGAATATCCATGTGAATGTGTAAATGGCATTATTTCATTTTACTTTTACCATACTATGTTTAAGTTCAAGTTTAAAAGGCTTTTGTTTTAGTAATGCATTGCCTTAAATGTTTATGCTTATTTTTGAAAGTTTCCGCTATATTGTTATCCTTATTGGGCATTTGAGCTCACCCATTTTCTATGTTTTATTTTTCCCAGGATGTGAAGAAGTTATGAATGACCTGCAGGGATAGTATGTGGGGATATGAGTGAGGAATATGAAGACTATGTTGTTGTAGTATTTTTCCGCTCTATGATGTAATACTTTATGAATATATCTAGTGTTTCCAAGGCTTCTAAACCAATCGGTCTTTCGAGATTTGATCTTTCTTAGGATCATTCCAATGTTATGGAATAATACACCGACTCTAGGTAACTGGGGTTGGGGCGTTACAAATTATGTATGTATTAAATTGAATACAATGTTCATAGAGATGGTATGTCGTACGTACGCATGAACGTTGTTTCTCTTTTCTTATCATATTGAAAGAAAGTATGAAAATAAAATATATGTATATAAATTTATAATAACATTATAGTTGAATTATTATTTCATTTATATCATTATATTTTACTAATCCTACACTTATTACATTCAATTTGATGTGTGAGTGAATCATAAGGCATTGAGGAGGCGGTATTCCACACATCCACAAATGAATATATCGTATTCCCAAAAAATGGAGAGCATGAATATATGTTTTATGTAATAATTAAAAAATAGTAAATAAATCACATATATCAGAAATATAATATAAAAATATTTTTTCCATTATTATTCCAAAAAATGATAGGTTTTAAATTATTAGCTGATAATATTGTTTCGTTAGGTGGTAGTTCACCTTACACAAGAATGGTATGTTCATTACCCAATTGATGAATGTCTGTGTAAGTGTTGTTAGAAACCATAACAAAAAATATATTATTTTATTGAGGATAAATATTTTATTATATTATCATTTAATAATAATAGTTTATGGGGCTTATAATGATAATAAAACAATAGATCAGGTGGAAGGATGATACCTATTCTTTAGGTAACTCCTCTTCTTTTCACCAAATGGATTTGTTGGAAGGATTGTTTTCCAAAATTGAATATTATAAGATGAACATTGGGATTTTTTGGGATTATATAAGTATGATTTTGGAGTGTAAACGTTCTTGATATGTTTTAATAAGTGGGATGGGTGAGTTCTTTTTTATAGTGGAGGAGGATTTCCATTCTTATAAATTTTTTATGAAGGAGTTACACCCATGTTTTTCCAATGGAAAGTGGATCCAACAATAGTCCAAATCATATAAAATGAATTATAGGGTCTATATATGTCCATTTAATTTATTTTGAAAATGTTTATAAGTTATTTTTGATTTTATGTTTAACGTTTAGTCAATTGTTATGATATATTTTACCTTAATCACTGTAATTTATTTGAATTACTTTCACTAATTTTTTATCATAAAATAATTTCACCTTATAATATATTATAAAAAATTATGATTAAAAATATGGAATCCATTTATTCAAATTAATATCAAATATATGGAAGAAATTAATAGAAAAATTAATCCCACATACATGTCATGATAGTGGGGGATTTTAAGCGAAAATGTCTAAAACATTGAAATGGTTTTATATCCAATTTCAATGTGAAATTGGTTCCAATGAAATAAAATTGATTAATTGTGATAAAATTTATCTAACTAAACTATAAAACAAAATTAAAATATAATTTAACTATTAAATTAAATTAGATGAAAAAGTAACGATAAATTAAAATTTCTTATTTTCACTATTCATCCAAAACTGAAGTGTTTAAGAAAATTCCAAAAAATTAACCCTATACTAATTTTGACATTATGAGTTCAGAAAATTTATTTATTTTATATAATTATTTTTCTAAAACTTTCAAAAATTAGTTTATGAAAACAGTACAAAAAAATTAGTTCATTATAGAAAATTGTATTTTCAATCATATAAAGACATTACACGAAATAATATAATTCATTGCCATCATGTTTAATTTATTCAAAAAAATATTAATAATATAAGAAAAAAAGTTATAAATATTCATAATATTATGTTTAATGGCTAGGTTATAACTATCTTGTATATGTAATCATAATAATGATATGTTGTTTCATAGAAACTCATTTTTGCGTGCAATGCAAGCCAATTCGGCATTGCATGTAGAACAATATTATCACGATGTAGAGAATAAATTTTTTTACATAGGGTATCATGAAATTAAATAAATCAATGAAAATTAATTTATTCCCAAACTAGGTTCATAAAAACATGGGTTGTTACATTATACCCCTTTGAAATGAATTTCTCCATTGAAATTCATTATTCTAAAAAATGGGTATACTTTTGCCTCATCATATCCAAAAGTTCCCACATAGCTTCTTTTAACTGGCGGTTTCTCCACAAAACATTGACCATGTGAGTGGTCTTATTTCTTATTACTTTCTCTTTATGATTTTGTAAATCAAATGGTTGGTTATCATATAAAATATACCTCTCTAGTATTATGACCTATGATTTAATTACACGGGAATGGTAAAGTTTGTTTTTATAAAGGGGTGATACATGGAATATGTGACAGACTTGAGAGAGATTTCGGGGAATTTTTATGAGATAGGAAACCATCATGATACAATAAATAATTTTTAAGGAACCGATATTACTAGGGATTAGTTTTACATTCATTCCATTTATCACAAATTTATCCCATTGATAACTTAGTAAAAACATATTCTCTACAACTTCAAATTCTAGATCATTCTCATCATTAATCAACACAATATTTCTATAGAATATTACCCACTTTGATATGCAGCTGAATGGATCTATCCTTCTCAACCATATCTTTAGTGATCTCTTGTCAAAAATATATTTCTCTCTCAAACAACATCATAGTACATTGGAGCTCCACATTTCATCCTATAAAGGTGTTCATAATGAGCCATATTAATGACTGATTGATAATTATTATTGTAATAAAACTCAACTAGGGGAAGGGGTATATCCAATCCACCATTGATATCTATAAAACAAGATCTTAAAATATCTTATAGGGTTTGAATTGATATTTTTAGACTTATCATCCATATGAGGATGATAAGAAGTATTAAAAATTAATTTTGTATCATGTCCTTGTTGAATAATTCCCCAAAACATTTAGGTAATCTTCAAATCCTAATTCAATATAATAAAATTATTTAGTTCATGAATCAGGGCCTCATTATTAATTTATACCATGATAATATGATCTAGATAGATGACTTCTATGATATCAATGAAGTGTGATGACTTTGTAAGGAGAACAACATCAACACACATATCTTTAAACCATTTTGATATTTTGGGTAGACCGATGAAAAAATCCATAGTGATTTTCTCCCATTTCCATTATAGGTAATGGATAAAAAATCGATTAGAATTTTCTCATTCAACCTTAACAAGATGGAATAACAAGCACTGAGATTAAAAAAAAATATCCCTCATCATCCCATCACACCATAAGTATTTTTTGATGTATCTATACATCTTTTTACTTCATAGATTAATAGATAAAGAGTATCTATGATATTTACCTTAAATATCCTTTGCTAATTATTTTATGGACATAAGACGTACATGCTTCCTGAAAATTATCATTCCATCCTGATCAATGGGGAACTCCGGAAGACTTCATACCTTCTTATGTAGCTCAACACCTTCCTTTTTCACCTCTTTAAACATCCCATGGATGGAGGGTTGAACATTCAATTGATCATGATAACACTATTTTCATTACTTCATGATTTCATGATCTATGGTTTCCAAATCCTGAAATATTTAATACTTTTTAATACCAGTCATGGATAATCTAGCATAAACCTTTTGACTCAAATAATCATCCACATTGTTCACTTTCCTATGGTGGTAATTAATTTGGAATTACTAATGCTTTATCAACTACAACCATATTATATGGTAAATGTTTAACTCCCTCTATGTTAATATATATTTCAGAATTTTATGATTGTTATATATATCATACATTTCTTCATAATGATAATGCCTCAATAGCATTAGTTCAATAATTACTGTAGCAAAATACAAATCATGTTTTGGGTAATTATTCATTATGGATCATAAAATTTGAAGAGGCATAATATTTAACCATTTTATTTTGTATAATAACACATCCCAATACCTTCCTGGATATATCACTATAGTTTGAAAACTCATCTTTACTACAGCATAATGTATGAACATGTGCACCGACCGAACTTATCTTTTTTTTCTTAAAATTTCCCTCAAATTCATCTATTTAGAAGAACTTATAACCGTTAAAACTTAACTTTCTCGAGTATTAGTTAGTTGGGAGAAATTATCCACAAATAATTGATAATATCTAACTGAACCAAGAACACTATGGATCTTAATCATCGTTGTTAGTCTAGGAAAGAATAAAATAGCCTTAGTAATTGTTGGATCTACTACTATACCCTCTCTTTAGATTATATGACCCAAAAATCAGACCATTTTTATCCAAAATTCAAACATGGTGAATTTTTCAAATAGTTTTTCCTATCTTAGTGTATTTAGAAAAATAATCAAATGGTCTTCATGATCATCCATTCTCATTTCAGAGAAAAAAATATCTTCAATAATGACTACAAAAAACTGATAATGGTAATCTATAATGTCTTTATTTATTCAATCCATGAATATAGTACAAGAATTACTAATAAAAAATGTTTAACTATATATTCCTAGATTCTACACATTGTATGGAATTTTGTTTTGGGCATATCATCCTTCTTGATCCTCAATTATTGCTATCCAAAATGAATCCCAATATTGGAATAGTATTGAGGTCCATGAAACTGATCGAACAAGTCACAATACGAGGAAGAGGATACTTTTTCTCGATCATGATCTTGCTCAACTCCCAATAATCAAAGTAGAGTCACATTGATCCATATTGTTTTCCAAGAAAAGAGCAGGTGCACCAGATGGTGACACACATGGATGAATAAATCATATATAAATGTTTTTGTGGAGACTATTCTTTAATTATTGCAACTAAATTGGATCTATTCAATAGGGAGTCTGTCGAATTGGTGTGGAACTAAGTAGGAGTTCTATTGAGAACATAACATCACATTTTAGTTAAACGAAATAAAACTCTTCATGAAATACATCCCCAAACTCCCGAAAAATAAGAATTTCATCGATGCCAATTTTCTCCACAACCATTTGAGATAATCACGCCTTCTTAATATGAATTAATAAACCTAAGAAAGATTTTATATATTTTATAACTTCATAGATATAATTAGATTAATAAAAAATCTCTAGTTTTCTTGAAATATGAAACATAACATCGCTAACTCAAAACAAATGATGTTGGTTTTTTATAAAAATTCAAATCTATATCTAAGATAGCTTCAAATTCAAACAGATATAGAATGAAAATATTTTTAGGAATCCTATTCCCAAAAACATCAACCAGAGGGTAATCATAGATTTGAGATGAAATCATCATACCATTAATGTTTTTCACTACTAATTCCAACTATAATCATTTTGAGGGAGCATTAATACCCTTATATAATTCATTAGATATGATCGAGTGGGTAGATATAGAACTAAATAATATTCTATTAGTTCTAGAGTACATTATAAGTGTACCTTTCACCATGTCATTAACACGTCCTAGATCATAAATAGTTATCACATGAGATTTACCAATATCTCTTGTCTTAAGGGGTTACTACTCTTGACCATCATCAGTAGAACTTGGGTTTTGAGACTAGTTATCATAAGTCCAATTCCCCTTACACATGTATCTCTGAAATGTTGGAGGTGAATTTTTTTACCTCTTTATCTCCATTCTCATTGTTAGCCGATTTATTCCCATCACATCAGAAATAAAATTCATGATGACCATCCCTTCCAAAATTATAACAATGATTATACCCCTTAAGAAAAATTCAACCATGATTATTCCAAAAAATAGAGCATAAAGGGTAGATCATATTATTTTCTCAATTGTTTTTAGAATTTACATTTAAAAATATCTTCCCTTTCTTGTAAAAACCAAGAGATTAATACTAAAATCCAACCTCCATTTCAACATTGATTGCATAATGAAAAATATATTCATAGATACTGAATGATGTTATATATTATTCCATTATGTGAATTGGATTTAATCCATTAAAGAACCAATCAACTTTACATTCAGGATGTATTATAATTATAGAAGTTCACATCACAATTATTATGAAATTAGCCTCGTATGTACTACCAGATTCATCATCCATTTACCTACAATCATGGAACAATTTCTCCAACATTGTAGAAAGAAAATGAGTAATATACTTATTGAAAATTGAGTTCATAAACTCATCATAATAATTGGATTCAATTTAATATTTCTTCCTCATATTCTTGATTACAATCCACCACTGATCCCCTTTTCCTTCTAACTGATAAATAGCCAGATTGACTTTCTCATGTTCCGAACATTGGAGAACGAAGAATATATTTTCAATGGTACTGATCCATTGTTCAAAAAAATGTGGATTAGAATACCCAATGAATAAAGTTATATGTTTCCTCATGAAGTACTCAATGGAATGATGTTCCCTTTATTTCTTATTTGGAATACCATCATGATTCATAGATTGTGAAATTTGGGAGAGCATAACAATGAGATTTTTCATTCCATCTCCTTTATAATTCGGTCCCTCTAGAGAAAAATTATTTTTTTATCTATTTAAACCAATATTTATGGTTTTACTACTATTCCAAAAACTAGTACTCGCCTGTGCATTCGAACGGTGATATAACACAATTCGTAGATTTTTTTCCACGGTGATAGGGTTCAATGGATTTTTTAAGAACAAAATACCACATCTCAATGTTAATAGTGAACATGAAAATTCAATGTTTGGAAATAAATAAATATTGATAATTATTAATATAATACAATTGGACGAAATATTGAGACATTATTATGATAGTAAATTACATTTTGGGTTAATACATTTGAAAATATGTAGAAGAATCTATAAGAAACAAAAAAAAATTATTTAGCATGGAGATCTGAATAAAATGAATGAAAAGAACATTAAGTCTGACAAGATAATAAACATATCTCAAGAAATATAAAGTGAAATTTATATACTTCAAAATCAATAACATGATTTTGACTATCATTTTCCCCTTGAATTGTAAAAAATACATAGTGATTCATTAACCATACAACTTATCCTACTGAAGAAGTTGTTGGTAAAAAAATACCAGCATCAAACCTCTTTGAGCCATAAATGATAAAAATTGTATCTTATGTTTATCATCCATTCTTGTAACTTAAATACATTCCTTCCATCAACCCATGAACAGTCATTAATAGTTATGTTCTCCGCTATGCTGGGATGATCAAAATTGAAGTAAGTCTAGATTCTCATCAAAATAACCCACTGATCTACACCTTTGCATCTACTGGTCCATTGTCTTTTCTCCTGAGATGAAAAATACCATAATGGAGACAAATATCATTGACTAAAAAAATCATATGAAATACTATAATAAAATCAATACAAAACAGAGTATTTAGTAAAATTTAACACTAAAGAAAACTGAAATTAAAGTCACATCAACATGAAGATCAGATTTAGAAAACAAAAACTCACATCGAACTCTTAGTATTGCAATAAACTCTTAACGATGAAATAAAAAAAATGTATATAATAGGCTTGAGAGACCAATTGATCATAAAATTGTTAAAGAGGAAAGAAAATTAACATAATAGAAAATAAAAATATTGAAGGGGGAATAAACTAATTATCAAAACTGGTGGAAACTGAAGACACCCACCCAAACTACAGAAACCATAGTAAAAATATAAGTCATAAAATTTGGATGAAAGGTCCAATAAATCAAAAAAATTACCCTTTTCCTTATAATCAAATTAAATTGACCAACATCATATTTAAGGTTTGTTAGAAACATTTCAAGTAAATAGATTGCAGTATTATGAAATAATCATAAGGAAAATGATTGTATGTAACCCTGTAGTGTTTAGAATGAAAAGAAATGGGTAAATTTCATTAAATATAAAAATAGTGATAGGAATATATTCACCTTACCACTATATTCATTTCAAATTTCATGAGACAAATGGATTAATACTGAACTACACCAAGCATGGCTAATAACTAGAAACCTGTAAGAACATTTGGTTGGGACTGAGCTTCACTGCCACACCAGAACAGCGTATTGCTCACACATGGATTTGATACCCCTAAAGTGGGATACCTATAAAACATAGTGATTTAATAATATAGTATATTATATCCATATCCCCCTATTTTACTGTAATGAAATAATTAATAAACCAACAGATGGATTGAAATTTCATCAGACATATAAATTTTGTACATACAATTATTATTATATTCCCTTGTTTTCTGTGATTACTTCGGTGATAGAGGAGACTTTGTGGATTTAGAAAAACATATAAATTTTGTTTCATCAACATGATATGAGATAGTGGAAAAGGTATTAGAATACTTAAACAATAAAGAATAAATGATAGAAAATGAAAAACGGCAAATTTTTATTTTTGGAGGGGTTATGAAAAAAATTAATTTTTTCAAGTTGGACCAACTAATATAGTCATGTAAAATATGTTGAGACAAATGGAATAATACAGAACATAAAACTATTTAAGGGGGAAGAGACTATGTATCGAAACCTCTTTAAAATAAATACACCCACCCAAACTACACTAACCATAGTAAAAATATAAGTTCTAACATTTGGTTGAAAGGTCAAATAATTCAACAATTTTTTACCCTTTTCCTGGTAGAAAAATTCCATTAACCAACATAAAAATTTATATATTGTTAGGTACATTTCAATAAAATAGAGAGTAGTATTATGAAATAATCACAGGAAAATTGATTGTAAGTAAAGTAACCATACAATGTTTAGAAATGCAAAGAAATGGTTAAATATCATTAAATGTAATAGTATTGGTAGGAATATATTCACATTACTACTATATTCAAATCAAATTTCCATAATATCATTCAATAATAAAGTTAAATTATTATTTTTGCTACAGATTTTACAACACATAATGGCTTAAAAGTTAGATCTTGTTTGATAGTAAATTAGAAAGAGATATTGAGAGCGAAAGTATATGAGGATGCAAATCAAATGTAAGGAACTCTTTTTTATACTTATCATTCCATTTACTCATAAGTATTTTTATTTTACAAAAATATAGTCATGGGATGAAAATAAATGCCATTAAATCTTATTACCTCTATAAAATATATGTGGAGATGGTTAGAGGTAAAATTTACATGAGACACTAAGCTTAAAATCTCAACATAAAGTCTCATAGGGCAGTCTCTCTTAGGGTTTTCCCAAGAATGTGGTTCCCATGGAAGTAATTATTGATGCCATTATGACCCTACATCTTCTAGTACAAGAACATTCTATCTAGTTTACCCGTAAAAGTGGTGAATTCCTTTATCATCTCTAGTTCTAGAGGTAACAGGGTAAAGTGTAAACCATGATTTAATTCCAACATATATTATATTTTCAGTGATGAAATGGAATACATTTTTTTCAGGTATAATAGATGATTTCACATCAGAACCAACCGAAAATGAAGCAACCATAATGTTATTATTAGATGGAACAAACTGATAGTAAGAGTTTCTTGAGATAAAAGATATAATCTCTGGAGAGCCAAACTATCTGTGTACATTAGCGTTGGAAGAATATTTTTCAATCAAAGGGTAGAGAATGATAATGGTTACCTCTATGAATGGAACTTTCTTTAAATATCTTGTTTGTCAAATCAATCAATTTTGAGTCCTTTAATTTTTTTTCATGCTTCTCCATATGTAGTAAAAATGTATATATATGGTCATGGAAAGTTGGAATAAGTACATGTATGCATGAAAATATTCATATATACATATATAATTGTAGAGAGTATGGAGAGGGGTGGTGGGGAAGGAAAAAAAGATTGTCATTTAAAGATATTCCAATTTCCCATAATAAAGAAAATTAGGAATCCTAGGTTTTGGATCCATTAGAGTTTTATTATTAAAATATGCAATTAATCAATTCAAATACATACATAGACTTAAAGGTTATTCTTATAGAATACAAGACTATAATGGCTCCAATAGAAATAATAATGTGTAACCTAATGTTATGCTTAACTAACAATGAAAAGAATACAATGATACATAAGAGTCTCAGTCCTGAATTCCAACAACAAAGTAGAGATCCATCCCAATTTCCCAACCATGAACATTATTAAATCCATCACATTGAGTGATGAAAATATCAAATAGAAAATCAGTTTGGAAAATTGGATAATCTTACATATGAAGTACTTCTCAGTTTCTAGGTACTATCTTCAACTGAACCATCACATTCCCATAAAAAAACTTGTTAATCAGTGTGAAATCATTTCTTGAAATTGATAGAATTAACACATAAAAAATTTGAAAAATGAAAAATATCATGTAAGCCTATATCAAACAGAATACTAATAAAAAAATTATAGTATGTGTTTACACATAATTTAAAATTTATCTAGTAATCTTGCTGAAATATCATCTACCTTTATACTGAAAACCACTTTCATAAATATAAAACAGTTCATCAATTTCATAATCATAAGGAATGAATATGAATATAAAATGAACCACTACAATGTCAACTGAACAATTAATATCCTCATTAGTTCTATCTGAGGATTTTAATGTTGATTTTAGTTTATAAATAAATGAAAAAGATTCATTGAATGAAAAATCCTTTTATTAGTGAATATTGGTAATTTTTTTCAATGAGAATTGTCCAAAGGATGGTAGAAGTGAATCCCTCAATCAATTCCCTTCAGTAATAATAAAATGGATTCAATTATTTTAACTATAGTAGTAGCCATGAAGTACCGATTACTCCATATAATTACCATGGGAGATTCAAAAAGGATAAAATTGATTAACCATAGTTCTCAAAAGAAGGAACCATTCCCCAAACAAGAACATCATCCTGCATAAGTCTTATGAGAACACAATAAACAAAACAAATGGGAAAATGAAAGAACACCTGTGGTGATATAACACTTTTAGTTTTAATGAAACCAGAACCTGTATAAGTCATACATCTATATAGACTCCCAAACATCAACCGCTATATATCAATCATCTCTTCAATAAAAAAATGGACAATCCGATTAAACATGTCAACTTGGAGGTTGTAATGTAATCATATTAGAAACAATGTAAATAACGAAACAGTATTATGAAGAACAGAAGGAAAATTCTTAAGAGAAATTATACTTGTAGTATTGAAATGTGATTAATTAGTATTAATGAACTATATACACATGAAACATAATAGAAATATATATTTATATATATATATATTCAATAGGTAATAATTAATTAAATTTTATAAAATTATAACATGAAAACTGGTTGAAATAGAAAATGGATTCAATGATGTCATGTATAGTAGTATCCATGCAGTCATGAATACTCCATATACTTACCATGGGAGATTAAAAAAGGAGAAAATTGATTAACCTTATTTCTCAAAAAAATAAACCATTCCCTAAACCAGAACATCAACCTGCATATGTCTTAAGGGAACATAATAAACACAACAAATGGTAAAATGAAAGAAGACATGTGGTGATATAACACTTTTGGTTTTCCGAGAACAAAAACTTGTATAAGTCATAGATCTGCATGGACACCCATGCATCATCTGCTGTATATCAAACATCTCCTCAGTAAAAAAAATGGAAAATCAAATTAAAAATGTTAACTTGGAGGTTAAAATGTGATCACATTAAAAACAATGTAAATAACAAAACAGTATTATGAAGAACAAAAGGTAAATTATTAAGAGAAATATTAATTAGAGTAATGAGATATGATGAAATAGTATAAAACATTAATTACCTTTAATTAACCTATTAAGGTAAATTTGTATAGACTCTCATGAATCCATAGTTGTATATCAAAATTCTCTTCCCTAAAAAAAATGGAAAATTAGACTAAACATGTCTACTTGGAGGCAGTAATGCGATCATAATACAAACACTGTAATTAACAGAACAATATTATGAAGAAAAAAAGGTAAATTCTTAAGAGAAATTATACTTGTAGTATTAAAAAAGGAAGAATTAGTATGAAACATGCATTACCATAAGTGAAATAAAAAATATTATAATGATGGACGTAAGGGATAATTATTGATTTATAGTAGGTTTTTTCACCTATTGATGTAGGGATTGTGGAAACTGAACAAAGAAGAAGCCGCCCTAAGTGGCTAAGTAGAATAGGTCCATTTTTTAGAAACATGTGGGACAAGATGGGTATTTTATGAAAACTAAGATTTTGGAGACTGAATAGAGTATTTTACGAAACCTTAGAATACAGATTTAGGAATAATTAAAGGCGAAGTGTTGAGATGAAAAGATGACATTAGATTTGGGAGGCCATAGTTGGAGAAGTCATCAGCTGTAGAGGAACATAACATGATCGATTTTTAGAAATAGATGATTTAGAATAGTCAACTCGATATGGGTAGGAGTTTGGTAGAGGTGATGATCGGGTAGTGATGTCGTGAAGTGGTGGATGTAGGATGCGTCAGAGATGGAGTAGTGAGATGCATCGATGTTTTTAATAAACTGTGGTTGATGTTGGTGTAATAGCTGGATGAAGAGGATTGAAGAGGTGTGGAGTGCTTGGAACAATATCAGGCGAGGTGGAATGTCACAATGCGGAGAGTGTGGGAGGTGAGGGATAATATGGAGATAGACATGGGAAAATGGAAGGAGTTACTGTGGTGGTAACACATGGCTAAAAAAAAGCTTACTTTAGAAGATATATATATTAACAAATACAAAAAATAACTGATTAAGAAACAATAAACATTGTGAGGAACTGTAAAATCATAAAGAAAAAGTTATAGTATATTTCAATTATGAAACATTATTAAATAAATGAAACCATAAGATTTTTATAGTTATTCATAGCCGTATTCTATTTAAATCCATCATGATGGTTCATGAAGAGTTTTCAAATTTCCAAAGATATCCCCTAGGAGTGTCAAACCATGTGTCTATCAAGGTCTGTTGCCATGCACCATTTCTCTATCAAGTCTAGTGTAGTATAATCATTAAGGTTTGATGCCATTATATATATATATATTCATGATCCAAATCCACTTGTAGTATGAAAATATTGATTTATGAATAGGAAACCACAAACTCTATCCTTCAAAATTATTCTGAGAATGTTTTAGATACTTTTCTTTATACTTATACTAGTCCTTATAAATGACTATATGGTTCTCACTAAAGTTTTCTCATCATATATAACAATGGTTAACTAAAATGAATCTCACCAACTATAGAGACCCTCACTGTTCATACATTAACATCTCATCGTTGTTTTAGAATACTTTATACATTACACAAACACAAGCCCAATGACTGTGTTATTATAGTTCCTTTAGAAACATGGAAAAATAAAAAATGGTATATAATTGAGATATTTTATCACCCACTAGGTTCTACATGACTATCACCCATCTTAAAAACATCATAAATAAGATATATATTCATAAAATGGTGAAATGAATCATAAAAATGGTTAAGATCATTTTATTAGTAAGGGTAAATAATGAAGACATATAAGAATAATCTGGGGCATAAGGATATGATAACATGCTAATGGAGATGGAGGATCATACACTTCATATCAATGATCATAAACAAAAATCATGTAATAAAAATTTTCATTTAATAAGATAATAATCATAAATAAATAAAGAGCATAATCGATGATATCATTACATAGGAATAATACATGGACTTGTGGTAAGCTCATTATTATATAAAATTATTTCCAAGGTAGTCAATACATCACATCCAAGGCCAATATAGTAGTATGTGTTCCTTCCCCATACCATCTTGGTAGTGTTGGATTACTCCCATCACCTTATGTATAGTCCAGTTTCACTCCCAAGAACATATTAGTGAAAAAATTCCATTACTAAACTGATTTCACTCCCCATTCCATCCATGTTTCTCTCTTGAATTATAAATATATAACTAATTCATTGGAAGAAGATATATGTACCGCCCTTATTATAATTAATCATACATATATCTATCATAAAATAATAATCTAACATATCATAACCCATTATGTAAAATGGGTATCATAAAAAATAATCATATTATAATCTTTGGAAAATAGATAGTTTTCATAATCATTTCCTCAATTTATAACCCATGAAATGAATCATGATTCATACACATATAACTTGGGATAGATAAATAGGGTTCATAAACATCATTCCTTTAAAATGTAAACAATTTAGAGAAAGAATATGAATGAAACCATTATATCATTACACTATAAAGGCATGCGAAACATCAATGGATGTCATCATAGATGGATTTTGTTTTGAAAATATTCTTAAAAAACATTTCTTGAGGAAAATATATATTCTTATCTGAATGTTTCTTTTTTAAAAAAAATTATTTTGATAAATTTTTTATGTGATAATAAATTAGAAAAATATTAAAAGAAATATTTAAAAACCAAAAAACATTTTTAAATTTATTTTTCATTGAAAATTTATTTAAAATATAATTTTATAAAAATATATATTTTTTTAACATATGATTTTTCAATAAATTATATTTTTGACAGAAAAGAGAAATGTGGTGAAATTTTCATAAAATAAATTTATTAATTATCTTAAGTACTAATGAGTTGAAAAATGGTACTGTTACATGATGAAATAATTAATAACCAATGTAGAATAAAATAATTAGTTTTCCTGAGAGATGGATAAAAATTATTCATCAATGAATGTATAATCACAAACAGTCCTGATAAAATATTTTTTAATAAACACTTACTACATGGTAATATTGAATCCAACTACCAATTTAAGAAAATTAAATTACATAAATCCAAAAATATCATGAAAATAAAGAGATTATTTATATAGCATTTAAAATGATATTATATCCACCTAGTAAAATAATATATCTTCATAACAAAGCTTGTGTCTTCAAGAATGAAAAATAACCCAAAGCAACCTTATTGATTTGGTAACTTTTGAACTGTAAATCCCCACCAAACAGAGATAATAAAATGGATATGTAAATAAAAATAATGTAAAGTATTTGAATCATATAATACATTTTGTGTAATTATATACCCCACAAAAAATAAATGATTTTTGAATAAGGCATAAGTATTACAGAAAGAAATGTGAGACAACAAAACCCTTACCTTATGTATTGACTCTCTTAACACTTATTCATAAATCTAGTATAATATGTATAATATTATTATAAATCTAAAAAAGAACCATACTAATATATATTTACATATTGAATTTACATAATAAATTATATTACCCATTCATTAATAACTCCATGTTAATCTAATATTTTCGGTAATATTCTCTTTGTTTATCATATGTGTTTGGACATGTTCTTCTTGCTCATCTTACATAGTTCATGATTTAATTATTCATACGATGTAAAAAACTATGTATATATCACATATATTCAGTATATATATAATTATAATAAATTATTAAATATAGATATATGAAATTAAATACACCGTTAGTGGAGATATTAGGTCATACACACACATCAATGTTATTTCGATTTTGATGAAATATTTGATGAAATAATGTAAATGTAATGTATATAAATTTAAAATATCATTAAATAATATTTATTATTTCATATTTATCATATAAATTTAATAAAACCATTCTTAATACATTAATTGTAAATGGAGAATGAATCAAATCGCATTGAGGAGGCAATAGTCCACACATCCACAAACAATGTTTTTGAATATTCTAGAAAGGGAAACCATGATAGAATGTGTAATATAATGACTAAATAATCATAAAAAATCATAAATATAATATATATAATATAAAACTTTGTTTCCATCATAATTACCAACCATTAGAGGTGGTAAATGTAAAACAAACAACGCCATTTCATGAGTCGATAGTTCGTTGTCCACAAGAACAATAGGTTCATAACCAATTTGATGGATGTGTGTTTAAGTGTTGGTCTAACAAATATAAATAAAACATATAATTATATTTATGATAATTAATATATTAAATAATCCTGTAATAAATTATTTTAGGGGGTGGTGAATGAAAATAAAACAAAGGATCTTGAGTAAGGATGTTTCATGTTCATTGGGTAAATCCTCTTGGATTTCATCAAAGAGATTTATTTGATAGAAGTAATACCAAAGGGATAATTCTAAGAATATGTGAGGGATTCCTTTATATTAATTTTTAAGAGTTTGTGTGTGACAAATTTCTTAAGAGGTGTGAATTATTGGGGGGTTTTCAAGCTTTTTTATAGGGGAGGAGTAGTTGTATTCTTATAATTTTTAAATGGGAATTCCACCCACGTTTCTCCAATGGAAAGTGCATATAATAGTGTTAAAAATATTATAAAAGGGATTATATGGTTTTAATAAGATTACAAAATGAGTTTTTGATATGTTTATATCTTATTTTGTCTTTCAGGTTTAAGGTTTTGTCTGTTGTTAAGCACAATTTTAATGTAGTTGCTGTAATTAATTTCAATTACATTCAATAATACTTATGGTCAAAAATGGTAAAGAGAATATAAATTATAAATAATTATGAATCCAAAAATGGAATCAATTTTTCTAAAATTATAATAAAAAAAGTTGAAAAAAAAATTTATAATTAAAATCATAGACGTTTTACGACAACTTGGTTTTTTAGTGAAAATGTTCTAATGGTTGAAATTTTTTTATGAACAGTTTGAATATGAAATTTATTCCAATGACTTTAATTTGATTAATTAGTATAAAATTGATATAAATAAACTATAAATCAAAACTAACATATAATTTATGTATAGAAATAAATTATACAAAAAGGAGTTTTCAATTAATATCCCTTTTTTAACTATTCATCGAAAAATTAAACCTAATATAAATTTGATATTAAGAATTAGGAATTAAATTTTATTTCTTAAAATTAAAATACTAAAATATTCTAAAATAAATTTATTAATTGTTTACAAAAGTCCATATAAAGTTGTTCATTTTATAAAATAGTATTTTCAATCATTTAATGACTCTACAAAAAATATATATATTTCATAATCAAAATGTTTTATTTATATAAAAACATTATGAATAATATTTTAATATTTTTAAATACTATTAATATTATTGTGATTAATGGTTAGGTTAAAAATAAATTGTTTAAATAATTAAAATAATGATGTTTTATTTTCTAGAAACTCAGTGTTGTGTGCAACGCAAGTCAATTTGGTGTTGTTTGTAGCACATGATTTTCCTTCTGTAATGTATTAAAAAATTATTTTAATTAGTTTATAATGCAATTAAATAAATAAAATTAAGTTAATTAATCATAAAAAGGTTCATAAAATCTAGGGGTGTTATAGGTATGGGGTTGTTGTCAATCATTTACATTAGAGATACATCTATCATATTTAAAATTTGTTTAACTTTTTCGTGTATATACTACCTCATTGACTTGTCATATAATGAATATATTTATATTATTCTTATTTATTTTCTCATTTGAAATTATTCATTTCATAGGGATTACGATTCAAAATTTTTTGATGAGAAAAGTGTTTGTCTCACAATCTCATAATTATTGATGATAGTTTATGTTTATGTTTCCCTTGGAGGGATTGATAGATATTTTTATATTAAACCCTATATATATTGTTATCCATTAAATATTTAGTTGTTTATTATGATATATTATTATTTTCCTCTCATTGGTAATTTTGATTTTTTAGATAATGATTTAAAAGAAATAACACATTATTTATCATTTTGGGTGAAAATCATTTTTACTCTAAATCCATGTTTTATAAAAATGATTCCATGATTGTTTCTAATATCATACCCTAATACATTAATGTAATATTCCCTAATTATATTTTCCATACAAAATATTTTCAATGTAATATTCATATATTTTTCTAAATATGTTACCTTTTTTATACAAAAATGTGAAAGGAATCATTATTTTAATGTATAATATAAAATAATTATTTCCAACCATAATTAAAAATCATATCATTAAAACATCCTTTACAAATATTGTGTTTGTTTTGAAATGAAAATTATATTACATTTTTTTTGAAATGTTCTTGTTTTTAAAAATAATATTCACAATTGTATGTGTTATTTTCATCAATAATGTTTTAGGAACATTTTATAGTAATTATATCAATCCATGACAACAACACTTATTTTAATTGTGATTAATCGGAATAATACAATCATTAGTTTTCCTTTGGATGTTTTATGATCCGTTTGACTAGGGGTGTAGTAATTTTATATCATTAATCATATTACACTACATTTATTATGATTTTATTCATATGCTATGTGAATTACTAACATTACATATGCATGTTTTTACAATGTGAATGTTTTTTATTTTGTTCCACCCCTTTCATATGTGGTGTAATGGAATTATTATATAATTAGAGGGTCCTATTGTATCCCCCTATATGAATCACTACCACTCATGGTTAATTATTTAATGGGTTTTGGTCAAGGCATTAACCATTTATATAGGTCTCTTAGAAAAAGGCATTGATGATATTTTGGATATCTTAGCAGAATGACTTGAACATATGTTTCAGATTACAGGAATTTGGAAGTCCATCATTATGAATTTAGTTATAAATTTCTATGTAACTATTCTATCTTTTATGAAATAAATTCTCGAGTTTCTAGATTATGAGATTATTAATATTGATTTTATTTATTATTAGTTATTCCTAACAAATTATTCATTCAATATTATTTTTTTTATTTTAATCCTTACTAGGAATTTAAGCTCATCCAATTATTATGTTTTCATTATTCATGATTCCTTTATTAGTTTTATGAATGATTTGTAGGTTAATACTAGTAGAAATAATATTATGGTCGATGAAAACACTATATTGTATTTTATATTTCAAATTGTAATGTGAAATTAATGTATATGTCTATTTTTCATGAAAAAAAAACAGTAATATCCTTTGGGATGTTATCACATATATCTATTTTATATGTAATATAGTTATCACATTATTTGGGATACTAGGGTAAGGGTATTTATAGTTGGTATCATATAATGATTAAAAGAAAATATAGAAACTGGATTTTTTAAAGCTTATATTAAGTAAAATACCTCTTTGACTAATGTTGAGTTAATAATTACGTATAGGATAATAACTTATTTTTTTAATAATATATACATTATATGTTTTTTATAAATTCATACCATTCTAGATAAAATAAGTGGATGTGGTTTATAAAAATATATTCACAGGGATAATGACTATGAAAAATCCTTTTTTGACTTGAATCAATTTTTACCAACTATGTCAGCCCAACTGTAACGCCCCGACCCCAGTTACCCAGAGTCGGTGCATTATTTTAATACATTGGCATGATTACAAAGAATCATGTCCCGAAGAACCAATCAGTTTATCAGTCTTGGAAATACTTGATACATTCATAATGTTTACATTACATCATAAAATGAAAACTACAACAACATAGTTTCTATATTCCACACTCATACTATCCCTTCAGTTCATTCATAAATTACTTCTTCACATCCTGGAAAAAATAAAAAATAGAAAGGGGTGAGCTCAGATGCTCATTATGGATATCAATATAGTGGAAACTTTTATAAATAAGCATAAACATTTAAGGAAATTTATAACTAAAAAGAATTTTGAACTTGAACATCAGCATAATATGGAAAAGATAAAGTGAAATAATTCCATTTACTTATTCACATGGATATTCTACTATTTGAATAATCACATGCAATATCAGAAACCACTTTCATAATGACGGAATGCATAATGCCAGACTATCATCACCACGTAGCCAAGGCCTCATGCCAAGACTACAAATAAGATTTTTTCAAGGCCTCGTGCCAAGACACTTGTTTGTCTCATGAGACCTACCGATGCATCGAGGAGCTACAGTTTTCTCCACCCGTCACTTATTAAGTCCAATGCATTCCTCATATGAATAGGTTTAAACATAACATAAACATTTGTATTAAAACCAGCATATGAAATGTCAATACTTTCTCTATAAACCGTGAATGGTATAAAAATAACACATCCACTGTCAAACATATCATAAAACCTTCAACTTAGTATGGAAGATATGTATCATGATAAATCAACATCAAAACAAGTTTAAAATCCAATAATGAATTTTGACATAGATGAAAATTATTTGTAAAACTCTTCGAGAGAAATACCGCTTTTTCATGAAAACATTTAAAAGTCACACAATTGTGAAAAGAAGTCATTTAGAGACATTTTTAATCAAATTTTCCCATACCACTTTGAAAATTTTGAAAAGAATTAACATTATTAAAACATTTATGCCCATATAAATAATTCCATAAAAACCATTTTGAAGACATGGACATTAAAGAGAAAGATTTAGAAGAATAAATATTTAAAAAATTTGAAATGATGTTTTAGTAAAAATTCCCTAAAAATTATTCCTTTGAAAACTCTATCATAAAACATGGACATGGATAATAAATATGTCCTAGTAGATACTTACATAAAAACAACCTCAGACAGTAAAGAGATTATGAAATTAACCATTTCCAATTTGGAAACTTACAAAACATACACCCCATGAAAGAGGTATCATACAATGAATATGTAAATACACATAAATTAAATTTTATTACACAAATAATACAATTATAGGTAGTACATACCCCACACAAAAGGTAATAGTGGCAATATGGCATGAATCTCACGGGAATAAGGATTGAGATGAAAACCCCTTACCTTGTACTTTTCCTTGGTCGAGGGTAGGTTAACCTCTTGTATAATATTTAAATCATTGTAATTAAATTATAAAAGAATAATATAACTAAATATGATATCATATATGATATTTCAATATTTCTTTGTTAATAATATTTTAGTATTATCGTTGTTTCAGTTGTTAACTGATTTGTTTTCCTTTATATGCTTCGTTATGTAAGACGTGTTTGTTATGGATAGGTTGTATCTTATTCATATATAGAATGATATAAATTCCTTAAAAATTACTTTTAATCATCAAACGATAATTATTATTGAATGGAAATGATGGGGAAATGAATCTCATCGCGTTCGTGGAGACGGTAATCCGTATGTACGCATGAACGCTACTTCCATTTCATTTTTCATTTTAAAAAGAATTAAAACCAAATGATACATAGGTATATAATTATTAAATTATAGTATTTTATCTTATATGTGTTACTTACGTTCATTAACAACATTTTTTATAGGTTCCATGTATGGTATGAATGAGTCATATCACTTTGAGGGGGCGGTAATTCGCACTTCCTCAAATGAAATTATCGTATGTATATACAACATGAAACGAATAATGGTATTATATAAAATGGAATTATAGAATCTTATATATAAAATAAATATCATTAATCTCATATTTAATTATATTTCCATCATAATGTCCACCATGAGAGGTGGTAGGAGATAATTGAACAATCATCGCTTCGTGAGGCGTTTGGTTGCCATCCACAGAAACATTATGTTTTTCACCCATTAGATGGAGGTGTGTGTAAGTGTTGTTCTAATACATCTAATGAAAATATCCTAGTATATTCAGGATACTTTTTATTTTACAAAAGAAAATAATAAGATGATTTTAGGGATTGGAGAAGTAAAATAAAAGAAAAGAAGCTAAGAGAAATCTTTACCTTTAATTTGGGTAAATTCCTTTGGTTTGAACCAAAAAGAACTCTTGAAGTGACTTATGCCTAAGGTAAGGATTATAATATGATGAGAGGGATGTAGAGAGCTTAATTCGGCAGCGTTTGGACGATCCAAAAGGCTTGAGAGGTGTGAGTAATTGGTTAGAAGTTGTGTCCTTTTATAAGGGGGGAGGGGCTCTTTTGGAAAAACTTAAAGTATTATTTTATAATAAATTCATATTCGGTTTATAATGGCTCCAAAGTGATTTATTAAAATCCTAAGGTACTTATGGGTCTAAATCCTTTCAACTAATAGATTTTAGATAGGTTTGTGTCATTATATTAACCTTATCTTTTAGTTTTAACTCTTGGTTAATTAGTTTGACACTTACCATGTCACTTTGTATTTTTATATTATATAGTTACTAAACTTACTATATACTTCAAAGAGATCCCTAAGTGGTCTATTAATGATTCAACTATCATGATATAAGTCTCTTGGCCGAATCTTTTATTTTTAGTAATTGAATATCAATTAATAATATAATATTTGTTTTAAAAACTCTTTTATGTCAATTTTGACACTATTGGTTATTTTGTTTTCAATAAATTTATAACAGCATTATTACTTCGAAAAAAATTTATATAAATAATCCTAATATGTCATATTAACCTATAAATTTATTGTAATTTATAAAAAGTCTCAAATTACATTTATTTGGGTACTGATAATATCAATTATCTTAATATTTCATTAATATGGTAATTACTGCCACATCATTGTGTCATAGATAAATGAAATTTTTTAATGTCTAAAAATTATAAATAAAATCGCATTATGTATGAAATATTTTTATCTTTCTAGTTAATATTTATATTATAAATTTCAACATATATAACTCTATGTAAAAATTGTTTTTATAAAATATATATGCTTATGTCTTTTTTGTATTTATTTTAATTTAATTAATATAAAGTGACCTTATCACCAAAAAGTGGCTCCATGGGGTCCCAAAATAGACCCAAAGATGACCATGGTCGGACATGTATCAACCAATAAGGTTTGGACACGTTTTAGGGAAATTTATTATTATTATAATATTATTTGTTTACCATTATTTACCGGATTTACCCTTTAACCATGGTAAATAAAATATTTACCGAAGTAATTATTCAAAATGTCAAAAAATGAAAGTTACCTATTTACAAAATTTGTAAATCCTGATTCCAAATATGGAATCCATTTTTCTGAATTCGAAACACAGAAGTGGAAGAACTTAATTTAAAATTAAATCATGTCATTAAAACAAAAAGTGTGTTTTTAAGAGATATTAACTATCAAAAGTTTGACGCTTGTTTATTTCCGGTTTAATTGTGATATTATGTCCAATGACCAACATTATATTAAATTTTGAAAATATATTCTAAATATACTTTAAAACCACTCAAATTCATAATTTATCACTGTTAATTATTTTGATTGAAAACGTTGTTTTTAATTAATATTTAGTAATTTTAACTATTCATCAAAATATAAAAGTTATCCGAAAAGTAACAAAATTTCACTCTAGGCTAATTTCGATATTCCAAATCCAAAAATGAAGTCCATTTTGAGAGATAAAATTTATAAAATTTCAAAAAGTGTGTATTACTATTCATAACAGCTACTTTGATGGGTCGCGGTGTGTTAGAATCACGATGTTTCATAGAATACATGCTACTGTATTATTCAAAGGGAAGCGTACCATGGAAGCTTGGGGTGTTACATTCTCCCCTACTTTAATAAATTGCTTCCTCGCAATTTGAAATTGTTCTTCCAAAATAAAAGGTAGAAAATAGAAAGTATCATTGTGGGAAAACCCACATCGGACATTGGGTTAATAAAATTTAGTCTTAATAAGAGGAAAAGAGAAATGAAAGGGTAACCACCAAATTATGATCATGATGAGGAGAAAATTTGTAGAAATTAGAGACACGTAATTTGGGGGAAAACGTAAATATTTATAGTGAATGATTGAGGTCATCAATCACAAACAATTGTAGAATTTTGGGCCACAAAGCCACCAATTTATGATGATTTAAAATACCATTGGTTCATCAAAACTTAATGTATTAGGATAAAAAGATTTTGGTTATAAGATCCCTTCCTGAAAGATTAATTATTAATTAATTCGTAAAATAAGAGGAAATATATATATATATTTATATATATATATACCTGACAAGTAGAGTTTCATCCTTCAACTAATTGCTACTACAAACTCATATTTTCCTCTAAAATATTAAATATATTTATACATATATTCTATTTATCCTAACCGTATTGGGTTCCCAAAATAATGATTTTATAATTCACATATTAGAACCGTTAAAAAACTACATTATTCAATCCAGGACATCACGTGGGCTAGTGGTAGGTGATACACCATTGTCGCCCTTCGATTGCGGGTTCAAGTCTTGCGGCCTTGCCGGACACGACGGGTAGCCGCCCAACCTCCGGTTTGTCCTTTTATAAAAATCCATAAATAATCGTTCAAACTTAATCCCTTACAACCTTTATACTTATCCAAAATACTTCTATAAACTCTCAGTCCAAAATTTATATGAAAAGTAAACATAATGTAGATCCTTTTTACCCCGTAATAGCATGTGAATACCTTAATCATTTATTATTTTAAAACACTGAAACATCCTGAATTAACATAAAACATTATTGATTACATTAATGATCCCTTATTCCTTATAGAGTACTGAATATACTTCATCCATCCAAAAATGTTGTAAACTCCAACAATGATGGAATATATAAATATTTAATCAGTTTCAAGGCTGTCAAGAATATCCAATATAATTTACCCAAGTCAACCATATCTTATTCCAAAATTTGTACCTCAATATTCCGACCATATTAAGGTTTATCTTTCCTTCAACCATGTAATTTCTAAAAAGTTTAACTCCCTGTAGAGTCACTCTTCATAGTACCGTAAAATCACAAATCCTCAATGAAATAGTACTGCAATACAATCCTTATTTATTTACCGTACATCATTGATACAACACTTAAATGAAATAATTACAAAATAAAAACATAACAACACTATTCATTCATCTTCATCTGTGGTAGTATAATAACTTGATTATTATCCAATAGCATCACTTGAGGCATAGTCTGATGATTTGGATATTGGTTTGCGTAGTGTCCAAACTCCTTGCAGATGAAGCATTCTACATTTGAAACGTTTTACTTTCCCTTGAGGTCACGTACTTGGTGTCCTTTTTCTCCACACTTATAACATACTCCCATTCCCTTCAAGCATTTCTAAGGTGATTCTTTCTACTGTTATCACATATGGGGAAATCCTTCTTTACATTATTACCTTTATCTGTCTTTCTCTCTACTATCCTTTCCTTCTCTGGCTTCCCTTCAAATCAATAGGATTCTTAGAATTATTTACTTATCGTATCAACACATGATACTATTTATTCATATGATGATAATACGTGGGATACTATTTCCCTTCTAAATTCTATCTTTAGACCATGAAAGATATGATCATTCTTACTCTCTGGATCATGCGTATTGCTGAAGTTCTCATTCCTTCTAGTGGGTGCCATTTGAAGACGATGGCATAAACTAGATCAGTTTATAAATCAAAATACATGATTCTATACTTGTAAAACACTTAAGATAAATTGAACAGTTTATGGATATAATCCATAACCATAAAAATATTTTCTTTGAGGAAGTATATACTCATAAACCCTTAATAATGGTTCGTAAATAAAATGACAATTATCCTAAGCATATCCCCCGGGAGTGTCGTAACCAATAGTGCAGCAAGGCCCATTGTCGTGCACCAGTTCCCGTTCGAGTGTAGATCAAAGCGGTGTTTTCGGGTTTTACCCCTAGGTACATTTGTGCCAGATCCGCCTCTACCTACTCGTATCCAGATAGGGATGTATTGCTTGATAAACTCATAAAATCTCTACGATACCAAAATTTTGGGAAGTTCTTCTATACTGATCCTCAAAGTCCACCTTTGGTCTAAGTTCTTTAATCAGAGTTTATCTAAATATAGCTTCCATGGTTTGTACTTAAATTCCTCTGATACCAACTGTAACACCCAGAACCAAGTTACCCAGAGTCAGTGCATTATTTTAATACATTGTTATGATTACAAGTAATAACATCCCGAAGGACCGATCTATTTAGCTGTCTTGGAAACACTAGATACATTCATAAATGTTAAATTACATCATAAAATGAAAAATATAACAACATAGTCTCCATAGTCCACACTCATACTATCTCTGCAGTTCATTCATAAATTACTTCTTCACATCCTGGGAAACATAAAACATAGAAAGAGGAGAGCTCATATGCTCAGTAAGGATAACAATATAGTAGAAACTTTCATAAAAAACATAATCCTTTAAGAAAATGTATAACTAAAATCCTTTTAATCTTGAACCTCTGCATAATATGGGAAAGATAAAATGAAATAATGCCATTTACTTATTCACATGAATATTCTACTAGTCGAATAATCACATGCAATATCAATAACCACTTTTATAATGACGGAATGCATAATTCCAGTCTATCATCACTATGTAGCCAAGGCATCGTGCCAAGACTACAAATAATATTTTGTCAAGGCCTCATGAAAAGACACTACATTGTCTCCTGAGACCTACCGATACATCGAGGAGCTATAGTGGGCTCCACTCGTCACTTATTAAGTCCAATAAAATTCTCATATGATCAGGTTTAAACATAACCTAAACATTCGTATTAAAACGTGCATACAAAATTTCAATACTTTCTCCATAAACCATGAATGGTATAAAAATAACACATCCATAGTCAAACATATCCCAAAACCTTCAACACAATATGGAATATTTGTATCATGATAAATCAACTTCAAAACATGTTTAAATTCATTAAATAATTTTGACATAGATGAAAATTATTTGTAAAACTCCTTGAGAGAAATACCCCTTTTCATGAAAACATATAAAAGTCACACAATTTAGAAAAGAATTAATTTAAAGACATTTTTTAATAAAATTTTCCCATTTCACTTTGAAACTTTTGAAAATAATTAACATTTTAAAAACATTCATGTCCATATAAATAATTCCTTAAAACCCATTTTCAAGACATGGACTTTAAAGAGAATGATTTAGAAGAATAAATATTTAAATCATTTGAAATCATGCTTTAGTAAAAAGTCCCTAAACATAATTCCTTTGAAAACCCATTCATAAAACATGGACATGGATAATAAATATGTCCTATTAGATACATACGTAAAAAAAACCTCGGATAGTAAAGAGAATGTGAAATTAACCCTTACCAATTTGGTATCTTATGAAACATACACCCCATGAAAAAGGTATCATACAATTAATATGTAAATACACATAAATTAAAGTGTATTACAGAAATAATACAATTATAGGCAGTACCTACAACACACAAAACGTAATAGTGGTAATATGGCATCAATCTCACGGGAATAAGGAGTTAGATGAAAACCCCTAACCTTGTACTTTTCCTTGGTCGAGGGTAGGTTAAACTATTTTAGAATAGTTAAATAATTGTTATTAAATTATAAAACAATCATATACATAAATATGATATCATATATGATCTTTTAATATTGATTTGATAATAATATTTTAGTATTATCGTTGTTTCAAGTGTAAACTGATTCGTTTTCCTTTATATGTTTCATTATGTAATATGTGCTTGTTATGGATAGGTTGTATATTATTAATATCCAGAATGATATAAATTCCTTAATAATTACTTTTAATCATCAAAATATTATTATTCTTGATTGGATATTATGGGGAAATGAATCTCATCGTGTTCGTGGAGACGGTACTCTGTACGTATGCACTAACGCTACTTCCATTTCATTTTTCATTTTAAAAGGTATCAAAACCATATGATAAATTGGTACATAATTATTCTAGTATAATATAATATCTTATATGTGATACTTAATTTCCTTAACACCATCCTTTATAGGTTCCATGTATGGTATGAACGAGTCATATCACTTCAATGGGGCGGTAGTCTGCACTTCCACAAATGAAATTATCATATATATATATAACATGAAACCAATAATGGTATGATATAAAACGGAATTGAAGAAGATTATATATAAAATAAATATCACTAATATCATATTTAATTATAGTTCCATAATAATGTCCACCATGAGAGGTGGTAGGAGATAATTGAACAATCATCGCAATGTGAGGTGTTTGGTTTCCATCCACAGAAACATTATGTTCTTCATCCATTAGATGGAGGTGTGTGTAAGTGTAGTTATAATAATTCTAATAAAAATATCCTAGTATATTTAGTATACTGGTTTTGTTACAAAAGAAAATAATAAAAAGATTTTAGGGGATATAGAAGTAAAATAAAAGAAAATAAGAAAAGAGAAATCGTTAACATTAATTTGGGTAACTCCCTTTGGTTTGAACCAAAAATGACTCTTGAAGAGCCTTCTGCCTAAGGTAAGGATTCTAAGAGGAGGATATGTATTTAGGGAGATTAATTTGGTAGAGTTTGGATGAGCCAAAATGCTTGAGAGGTGTGAGGAATTGGTTTGAATTGGTGTCCTTTTATAAGGGGGAGGAGGGTCTCTTTAGGAAAAACTTAAAGTATTATTTTATAATAAATTCATATTCGGTTTTTAATGGATCCAAAGTGGATTATTAAAATCATAAAGTTCAAATGGGTCTATGTCCTTTCAACCAATAGATTTTAGACAGTTTTGGGCCATTATATTAACCTTATCTTTTAGTTTTAACTCTTGGTTAATTAGTTTGACACATACCATTCACTTTGTATTTTTATATTATATAGTTAAAAAACATACTATATACCTCCAAGAGACCCCCATGTGGTCCATTAATGATACACCTATAATGATATAATTCTCTTGGATTAACCTTATATTTTTAGGAATTGAATATCAATTAACAATATAATATTTGTTTTAAAAAATCTTTTATGTCAATCTTGACACTATAGGTTATTTTGTTTTTGATAAATTCATAACCGCATTATTACTTCAAAATAAATTTATATAAATTATTATAATATGTCATATTAACCTAGAAAATTATTTTAATTTATAAAAAGTCACAAATTACATTTATTTGTGTGTTTATAATATCAAGTATCTTAATATTTAATTAATACAGTAATTACTCCATCATCATTGTGTCATAAATAAATTAAATTATTTAAGGTCTAAAAATTATAAATAAAATTTCATTATGTATGAAACATTTTTATATTTATAAGAAATATTTATAGTCAAAATTTCAATATCTATAACCTTATGTAAAAATTGTTTTTCTAAAAGATATACGCTTATGTCTTATTTGTATTTTTTTAACATAATTAATATAAAGTGTCTTTATCACCAACAAGTGGCTCCATGGGGTCCCAAAATCGACCCAAAGATGCCCATGGTCGGACATGTATCAACCAATAAGGTTAGGACATGTTTTAGGGTAATTTATTATTAATATAATATTATTTTTTTACCCTTATTTTCTGGATTTACCTTTTAACCATGGTAAATAAAATATTTACCGAAGTAATTATTCAAAATGTCTAAAAATGGAAGTTACCTATTTAAAAAATTTGGAAATCCTGATTCCAAATATGGAATCCATTATTCCACATTTAAAACATAGAAGTTGCAGAAATTAATTTAATATTAATTCCTGGCGTTAAAACAAAAAGCATGGTTTTAAGAGATAATAACTATCAGAAGTTTGACGCTTGTTTTTGTCCAGTTTAATTATGATATTATGTCCAATGACCAAAATCGTATTAAATGTTAAAAATATATTCTAAAAATAAATTAAAACCACTCAAATTCATAATTTATCACTGTTAATTATTTCGATTAAAAAATTTGTTTTTAATTAAAATTTAGTAATTTTCACTATTCATCAAAATAATAATGTTACCTGAAAAGAACCAAAATATCACCCTAGGATAATTATGATATTCTGAATCCAAAAATAAAGTCCATTTTGAGGGATAAAATTTATAAAATTTTAAAAAAGTGGGTATTACTATTCATAACGGCTACATTGATTGGTCGCGGCGTGTTAGAATCTCGAAGTTGCATACAACACACACTACTGTATTATTCAAAGAGAAATGTACCGTGGAAACTTGGGGTGTTACACCAACTGTCCTTCCAAGTTTACAACAAATTGAAATTTGAAATATCACTTCTCTCTCAACAAATATGTTCTCAGTAATCCTCCAAAATAGTTCATGTTGATCTCTTGAATAATTATTTTTTACACCTCATTTAGTTTATCATAATGTTATAATTTCACCCACATGATGAGTATCCCATTACCATTGAACTACTTGGAAAAATTTTCATTCGCTAAAAATTCCAATATTTTTTCACACAATGTTAACATCGTGTATTTAAAATTTGAGTTTTGGTGAAGAACACCCAAATTTCACATGCTATCATGGGAAACCCTATTGTACACAACTATTATGTATTGTGTGAAAATATATTTACATGAAAATATATTTTTACATAAATCTAAGTTGATTTAGAGACCAAATTTTCACTATTTGTTGAGTTATGGATTGGATGGGTAGCTGCTTATTTAGAGACATTGATGATCCTACATGTTAGTTTCTCTCCTACTGGCGGCCTTACACACAATATTACCCTGAGAATGTATATCCATTTTTTAAATTGCATTGGAGCATATGTCCCCTTCATGATGATCACCTCATATCTATTTAACGGGTGCATGAATCTCTTCATTTGGATCACAAATCATCTTTCATGCAAAATCAAATATTTCGCATACTTCATTCAATTTCCAGGTTTTTGGTTTGGTGATACCAACACATTCCATTTCAGAAACATTCCTAAATATCTTCAATCTAGAATAAAACTTCCATTTCCAACAACACCATTTTCTATTACCCAAATTTTTTACCAATAAATTTTCTAAATACTGGGAAATGGTTCCACCTTGTATAAAAACTGTTTGTACCACATATAATGTGACCATTCCTTTTAGATGGATCATTATCATCATAACGTGTAGAAAATATATCTATTAATCCATAACTAACTATATAATCATGCTTTGTCAATAAACAAAATCAACCCAAATACACTACAATGTTACCTTGAGGGATTTTCCCCAAAAACATCTCCCATTGGATTTGTTGAAAACCCTACACATTTTGATACCACATATTTATTTGTTAATATTATATTAACACTAATATCTTAAAATTTATATAGAAATAAAATATTTACTCAAAACACTATCTAATCACACACAATCCATGATCATAATGAGAAACAAGAGTAGCCTTAAAATCATATTGATGAAACACTTAATTCCTAAGTCACATGAACTAGTTTCTTCATGAAATCCATTTTTCTGATACATATATTTCGATTGATCCATTTTAGCATTGTACGATTCAAAAGTATATCTACATCACTGCTTGGGTTCTCACTCATTGGAATGTATAAAGATATCCATGCTAAACTCTGATATCCACGAACTGTTTCAACATAGCACCTAACTATCATCATGTCATATTAGTATTTCATGATTTTTCAAAAACCTACAACCATTAAAATGTTAAAAATCCACCTACATAATATCTCCACAAACAATATTATCCCCTTGACTTTATTATGATTTTTCCCTCTTTAATGGCCTTAATTTATCCCCCTTTCTAAATGAACCTGAAGTTTACTTCACTGTGGTCTACAATAGGGTAAATAAAATAGATCATCACTGTAGAGAAAATATACCATAACTGAGGGAGAGGGGTTCCTGCAACAAAACATTTTCATGTGTGCCAAGTCAACTAAACTCCCAGATCTAATCTATATTGGTCTAATTATTCTTCGGGTATGAACTTTATTAGAAAGTATGGAACCTTTAGTTATGTGGGCACATACTCTGATTTCATAAGCCAATGGTCAACATTCTTCTTGATAAAATGATACTTTATTACAATTTTAATTATCTAGGAGTGATTGAATAGATTTTATCTATGATTTATAGATCATATATTATTGTTATTATATCTAATCAGAGACTTCACTTGAACTCCCATATCATTAAGTTGCTGCTTCGTTGAAAATAACTGCATTCATTCTCGACTAGACACAATATAGTAATCTTTTATAGTTCTAAATAAAATAATATCTTATTTCCTTCATAGCCATGAAATAATCAATAAAACAATATATAATTCACCACCTAACATTGATTTTCTATCATCGGGTGAACCATTCCAATCAACATCAATATAACCCAATAACCCTTACTAAGATATGTTAGTGTATAGAAAACAAAAAATCATATTCACTTTGATATATTTAAGTATTAATCTTACTAGATGTAGTTGGATTTATTTATGATTTAATTGATATTATACTTCATGGAAGGTGAAAAAAATATCTTGTTGTGTTTCACTTTTGTACAATAGATTTCCAATGATTTCCCTATATTCCGAGACATTAATAGATTTTCCTTCAACATATCGTGATATAGTCATCGAGGTAGCCACAAGATTCATCTCATCCTTGGAATGATCCATTATACATATTCTAAAAACCTCATTCGTATATTTAGGTTGAGAAATTAATGAGACATTCCTTCCTTGTTTCACCTATAGACCAAGGAAAATGTTTGTTCCCCAATCATTAATATTTTAATTTAACTTTTCATGAATTATAAAAGATGTTTTCACTATTATTATTTCAATCCACCTAATATTTTTTCATAAATATACACTAGTACCATAATACATTGATTACTCTCATTTTTGTTATAGATATTTTAATTAGCTCTACAACGATGAAAAACTAGATTCTTTAAAAAATGATCAAGCCTTGGATATGATGACCTTCGTGGTTTCTTCACCTGATATAGTTCTTTCCTCAGCTAAAAACTATGTTCCAATATTCATGAATAGGATAACCATCTGGTTGATCGATATACACTTCTTCTTCCAGAACCCCATTCTGAAATGATGACTATTTTTATGTCTAGAAAACATTGAACTTTCATTTCACAACTATGGCCAAAGAATAATCTATTTGTCTCTAGCAATGAAATAGGTGAAAAATTCAGAGCAAAATTAGTATCGATATACATGGGAGTAACCATTTTACACTATCAATGCTTTTTTTTAATCATTTTTCCATATTAAATCATCTTATTTCAAAAGACCCATTTGGTCATAATGACATTACTCTTTTTTGGTATTAATTTAATTTCACATGTCTTATTCTTCCCAATTTTGTCAAAATATCCATTTATATCCTAAACCCATTTCACATCTATATATTAATCACCAAAAAGTTTTGGATCCTCCATATATAGTTTGGATTCATGCTTTAATGTCTTCATTCTTCATGTTTGAACATTGGAATTTTTATCATAAAAGAATTTTTTTTATCAATTTTAGATTTACCCTTCGACTTCCTTATAGATACAGATTTGACATCATCCTATTCATCATCATTATCTTCTTCTAAATATTCATTTTCCACTTTAACACCCGTTGAGGATTTTACCTAATCATCAATTTCATCATGTTATTTTTCACAATATTTATGATGATTCTATTCATTCATTTTAGTAGTTTCATCATTTATTTACAAAACATTTCCCCGCTTCCTAATAAATCATTTTTTCTTTTCTTCTTTCCAAGAGGCCTAGGAAAATATCCCTCTCTCCATGTGATTCAACTATCATATGTTTATAATTATTGAGAATAAATAATTTAACTCCAAATAGTCAAAATTAAATCAATATTGGATTCTATCCATACCACATCTCATATGGAGTCTTTTACTCAATCATAAACATCATATATCTATTTGATATGTAAACTAATGTCAAGATTGTATCCTTCCAATATTTCTCTGGTTGGTCCTTTTTGATTAGAATTGTTCTGTCCAAGTTGATTATGATCTGATATATCCTCTCAACCACCCCATTTAATAGATGGGTTATCACTAAATAAACTTGATTCATTATCCCATGTTTCCCAAAATAATATTCCTCGTGACTGTTTGTCTTTCTATACAATTATCTATAAGAATCTTTAGAATATTATATCCAAGCATCCTTTTAGATTCCCTGTTATAATATTTTATACAAATAAACACATTAGACTTATAGGAAATCAAGAATACCCATGTCATCCTACTGAAATAATCAATAAATAGAATGTAGATTCTCTTTAAATTTATGGGTCTTGGTTATATATGTTCATATACATCATTTTTCCCCAATTCAGCACTCTGGTTGAATTTTAATCCTTTTTCCTTGTATATATTTCTAAATATATTACCTTATTTACAAGAATCACATGTATAAGTACAACCATGGGACAACAAGGGATATGTATTGCTGTATCACATTTGGCAAGTTCATCCAAAACTGGTTTCCATATATGGCCATATCCTTTATTCAACAACCTATGTTATTCCTCTCTAGAAAAAAGGATATATATTCTTATCCACATACAAGGTATAGATTCCCTTTTTATATTTTACAATATAGATAAACTACACCATATATTCCATTGACAATATACATTATCCTAATAATGATTATAAAATGACCAGAGTCACATTATTGACTTACAATAAGATATTTATTACTGAATCCTTAAACACATTTCATTTCCACCCAAAATATTGATTTTCCTAAGCCAATAATCTTCCGGCCTTCATCATTCCAGAATTTTAAATCACCTTCCATGTCATATTATATACATGTATCAACATCTTTATTACCTATCATATGTGATGTGAATCCACTATTATGGATCTATACACTGGAATGATCTGATTCATTAAGATCATTCTCCGCAACCACTGCCCGCTCAACACCCTTATTTTTCATCTTTTTTTTGATTTCATTCCCAATATTGCTTTGAAATATTGATCTTCCTCATAGTGTGATAAAAAAACATCATCTTGTAGAGTCAAAAATAAGTTCTTATTTTTTTCAGATCACTTAATGATTCACTAAGACACTTATTACAACCAATTTTGTTGGGATTTGACACATTAATCATTATAATTGATGTACAATATCAATCAATTTTTTCAAATACTCCACACAAAAAATAATGTCCCAAAAAAATATCCTGGTGTTTTCATGTCATTATGGAGGCCTCTATATTTCTTGTTCTTTTATGTATATCTTTTCTATGAAACATAGACTTTGTGATTTTCCTGTCATTCCACAGTTGTAACACCTAATGTGGGGTGTATTCCCGTATGTCAATTTTACACCATTGGTTTTCCCTTGGGTTCTCTTTATCTTATCATTCTTTATCGTACCCAAATCAATAATCTATCTTGGTGTGGACTATTGAATTTTTATATAAATAATCATAGATTTTTTTCAGCGAATCCCCAAATTGGCCTTTTCATTTGAACATAACTATATCTTCATTTCCACTAGAACTCTATGCTCTAATTCTTTATTTTTTGTTACCTGAATGATCTTTTTTCTTGATGTTATACTTGGAGTTAATATTTTTTCCAGATCATTAACATTTTATGGAATGATGACTAATTCTTCTTTATGTTCTTCAATATTCTTGAATTTATCATTTTCTATGATATTTAAGCCATCAACCAGTGTTTTTTATTCCTAAAAATTTACCGTTAACTCAACAATCATTTTTGAGTTCCCAATAAAGAAAGACTTAATATTTTTAATTTATTCCATTATTTTAGAATTTTCATCTTCCTACAACTGATAATATATTTTTTCACCAAAAACCAATTTGATGGATTTCAGCATTTTGGATCTCCAAACATCCATCTCTTCAATATAAGCTTTCAATTTAGCCTACATATCAACTCTTCCTTCAAATTATTATTCATCATTGTATCATTCTTAATTTTTCTATGATATACCTATAAATTCCACCATATAACTTTCTATAAAATCATTTTAGATTATCATCTCTTCGACCACAGATTCATATGAACTATCATATTCTTTTGAAAATGGGATTATTCAATGTGAATAATTTTCTCTTAATCATTTTTTATCATTCTCATATTACGAAGACTTCTTCATGGGAATTAAATCTTTATCCTCATCATCTTATTGAAACTTATTATAGATACATTCTGTATTATTTCAAACCATTTCACATTGAAATAATGAAAGGATGAGTTTTCAATTGATCATTACATTTACTCATTGTATATTTGAGAAACTTAATGGCATCACCACATCCATCAATCTTTAATCCTGAAAATATTCAATTGTGAGTTTATTCACGTCCATGAATTCCACCTCTCAGAAATTCCCTTTTTCTACAGAGTCAATGTATTCATTTCTAACCTCATATACCACACTAAAATTTTGTAATATATCTATTTTCTACTCCTTTTGTTCATCATCTTGCAACATAGAAACATTCATATTGATCATATATAAAAGGCTTATCATGATGTGGTTAACAATAATTATGTCTTCAATTTTTTATTTGGGACCAAACATGTCTTCCTAAAAAACAATCAATCTGTCAACGAATTAATCTAAAAACTAATTAGAGTGAAATATATGATCTCCATACATGTTCCACAAAAAATCCTATTTTCATCTATGTCTTTTCATTCTCCATTAAAAACATTTTTGTAATGTATTCTATATTGTATGTGATGTCTTTTGTGAAATCACATCTATATAGAATTAATTATAAAGGCTCCCTTATCCCACTGATTCCTTTGGTGTTAGCATCTAATTTCTTTCAGTCAGATTTTGATAAAGTATCTCTATCTACAATGGATGAAATACCATACACCGCTAGTATAAAGACATCAAAATCTAAAGATCATAAGTACTAATGCATCCAATTATTTTACAATGTAAAACTATTTAAATTGTATATCAAAATTACTGTATGATTAAAAAAATCCATTTAAAACCCATCAGGAGAAACAACAACATTATCCATTATCTCTGATACAAATTATTATACCAACTATCATAAATACACAATGTGCGAGAGAATCAGTTTAAGAATGATTAAATAAACTACCCCTTCATATATTGTTTATTTTTTAAACAAAAAATTCATCTCTCTCATTCCTATAGTAATTTATAGAAATAAATTTGATCATATATAAGACACATTAATTTTACTTGGAGCACCCACAGTGGGATATATCCAAGGAGAATAAACTCAAAAGGTGATTATATACCAAATCCTCTAAGGTTCGCTTCCAAATTCAATGTTCAGGTCAAATAACTTCTATGTTTTTTTAAACTACCTTTAAAGAGTTTGGAGTTGACTCGCTATCCCTATTAGATTAAAACAAATCACAATTTGAATTCTCACATATCTCACAACTAATTTGTGATCACTTATCCTCAAAAGGAATACACTTTTATCCCTTGAATTAGTTTGTTTTACACCTCATTTAGTGTATCCTTAAGATCAAATCTCATCCAATTGAAAATAACCCTATACCATAGAACTACTAGTAAAATATTTTCCTTCATGGAAACATTAATTAACTTTATCACAATGTTATCACCTTGCATGCAATATTTTAGTTTAGGTGTTGAACTCCAAAATTACACAGGTTTTAATGAAAAACCTCTTGTGATAAAATTTTATGTTTTTTGTGAAACTCTATTTTCTTGGAAATATTACTTGATTCAGTGTACAATTTTTCTCTTAGGGTTCAGTTCAGGGATGGCGGGGGAGTGCTTATTTATAGACATTGCAGAACCATCATTCAAATCTCTCTCTCAATGACCATCTTGCACGCAACATTTCCCGATCATGGAAGAACATTTTTTACATTAAATATAGTGTATAAATATTCTTCAAACTGGTCACTTTATATCTATTTCATAGGTGCGTGTAATTCTGCCTTTGTCACACACACACTTCATTCACAGAAATTAAAATATTTGTTATGGTTCTTGTATTTTATATAATTTATTATGGTTTTCCTAAGACATTACATACATGAAAATTTTAAAATAACCTTCAATATTGCACATAACATCCTTTTAGAAAAATATCATTTTCTATACTCCAAATCTTGGAATTTGTTTTCAAACACAGAAAAACAATTCCACATTATATAATATCTTTTTGTACCCATCTAGAGTTACCATTCCATTTTCCCTGATCATTGTCCAAATAACATGTAAATATATTCCCAAAACTCCACAACTGACTATGGTAGTTTTCTTTTTCTAAAAGAACAATAAACCCAAAAACTGTATAATTTTTCATTGAGATATTTTTTCCAACATATCACATGAAAATATGTCTTACTATGAGACTGGAATGAAAATATTCTAAGTTATTCATGGGTTAAATAATTTTTTTTAAAACCATTATGATGTAATTGAAAATAGTTTGATGATATTAAAATATTCCTAAATAAACCATGATAATTATTATGAGGTTATCCATGTATAAAATTTTCAATTTATTCTATCTATTTCACTAGTTTTGGGATTATAAATTATGTATCATAATGTTTTGATCTATTATTGTGAATTTAATTTTTTATAAATGGTTCCATGAAGAAGGATTGTAAATTGTATTTATTCATTTACTCTAATATGTTTATTTCCCTCTTGGGAAATAGAATGAAGCTAGAGGAGGAGCTATAGCTATAAATGAACAAATTATAACCTTATTTGGGTAGCTTAATTTAGAAGTAACCTTTCCCATATGTATTTCCTTTTTTATTAACATTTATGTATAATTATTATAGATAGATTTACGTGTCACCAACCTCCATCATTTAGTGTAACCATAAATAATTTTTTGGATGCGAAATGGAAAATTTCCATAGAGAATATATTTATGTTTTTAGGAACTAATGTATGGGTGAATGTTTTTAGGATAGGTTATAATCCCTCATGAGATGTGGAAAATATCTTATAATTGATTAATAACACTATATATATTGATCAAAAATATATCATAGAATGGATATATTTTATGATACTCTTCTAAGAATCATATTCTCCTTGAATGTATTAAACAGATATAGATATACTACTTGAGTGACTAAAAAAAGGGTGATACATATTTCTCTATGTATAAATATAAACTTAGAAAGATAAAAATTAATGTTATAGAGTAAATATTTAATACAAATGGAAATATTGACCATTTCATTAATTAGGAGAAAAAAATTCTTCACAGGGATATAGTCTTCCACACATTCCCATCTATATAGGGAAAAATATCATGTGTTACTGAGAATGAAAAATAATTTTATATGAAATATGTATTCAAAGGGAAGCATGAGAATGAGAAGAAAAAAATTGAAAAATTATACATGGGGAATAATGGAATTATGTATTTTACCACAAGAGATAATTATTTTGTGAATGAAACTAGTATATTCTGTTAAGGAATGGGAGTTTTCTTCATGTGTGTAGACAATGTCCACTAAGAACATGAATGTAAGGGTATTATTTATTCCTTTAGTGTTAAGTGTTTCAATTATAAAAAGATTGGGAACTACATAGATGAATTAACCAATATTCATAGGAATATACCTCAAGAGTTAAGAGATCAATGTCATGCTTATACTATTATTATATATGAATTTGATTTTTAAAATTTATAGTGTTTGATTTTATGAATGATATTTTAGAAGTATTATATATATTAAAGTGATGTTTATGTGATAGTATTGTTAACCCTGAAATTTTTCCATGATAAGTGTTATCTTTTCTATAATTTAATTCATTTTGAGAAATATGGAATATATTCCATAATCTATGAGGGGAAATATTATTGATGAGTAAATGTTTTCATTAGGGATTTACGATGATCACGATAATTACTTGTTTTTTTCCATTAGGAGATACTTTATGTTTTTTTAAATATATTACTAATATTATTTTGGAAATTTGGTGACATTCCACCGAAATTTTTAGACATGCATTTCGTTCAAACTTATTTTGGATGACTCTTATAGTTAACTATTTATGAAATGGATTGATATAATTTTGGGAATAATTGTTGAGATATTAGAAATTAATTTCTTATTGGATAACACTTGTAAACCAACATGGTTGTGGAAGATATTTTGAGATGTGAGGAAATAATTGTTAATAATTTATGCATCTTATGATCAGATAAAAGTTAATTTTAATACATTAGGCTCAAATAAAATCATAATAATATTTAATTACTAGAGGAACAATGAAGTTAAAATTAATAAATTTACTATAAAAGGATGAAATTTTTAATTAATGACATCAAGTAAGTATACTTTCTGGATTCATATATTTCTATAGAAATTTAATGAATAAAATCTATGAAAAAAGGATCTTGGAAAAATTATAATCCTTTAACTTCATATCTGATTAATAAATATATCTTTTAACTAATCATAAAATTATTCCTTTGTGGTTGTAATTTTTTTTTATTATTAACTTTATTCTGATGAATTATCTCTATCACTCTTCATAATTATTTTTTCCTTTCTTCAATTTCCATATCAACATATGCAACCAGTGTTCTCTTATTTAATATCCTAGTATGTGTTATTAAATATTACCTTTGTATATAAATTTTTATTTTATCAAAAGAAGTTTTTACTAATCCATATCATGATGTGGGGTTTGAAAAAAAATATTTCCAAATGTAATAACCTTGTTTATCTAGATAAATATTAAATTTCTGATGTCGTTTTCTTTTTAAGGTGGTAAAATGTAATTCCCAATGATTTAAAAGGATTAATATCATGTTCAATATAATATATAACATAAATCACCTAGATTATAATGAAATGTAAAACCTCATGATTTTAAGATATTTATATATATATATACATATTTAAATTAATTCAATCTCTTAAATAGATTGTGATTTATTCAACACTTGGTTAAAATGAGACGCAATAATCTATTAGAATATTATTATTTAAACATGTCCACTATAACATATCTATTGAGTTCGAGGGTAGGATTATGAAAATATCATATAAAAAAGTTTATGATTCACACATGTATAAAAATATTTAATTATTATATATCCATTAAAAATAAAATAAGAACCAATTGAATGAAAAAAATGGTATCTAAGAAATATTATTTTTCTAAATAGTGGTTTTTTACAGTTCTCACAAAACAATTACAATAAATTTTTCCAAATTTATAAATGTATTGGAAAAAAAAATTAATCAATTTTTAAATCTACATTTGAAAATTATATTTTTGATAGTTTTTTATAGTTTTATGAATATAATATTTTTTGATTAATAGTGTAAAATATTATTTTTCATTGGAATCACCCTTTTCATTTAAGATATTTATAAATTTATGTTTCTTAATAGAGTTGTTTTAGAGTAAAATAAATTTATATATTCTAAAAATTTACTAAATTTCCACACATTAATTAATTTTAAATTGAATTATGATATATAATATTTTAAAACTTATAAATACATTCCTTTGGAAAGACCATTCCATTGACGCGTCTACGAGTTTAATATTAATTGATGTTATGACACATCAATTAAATGAATTTTAAAAAATGGATTAAATATTTGGAATAAAAAATAATTTATATTATATAATAATTTCAAATTATTTTTTGTCACAATTAAAAGTATATACTATAAAAATAAATCAATGTTGTTCATATTAAAATGAGTTTTCCATTGGCCAAACAAAAAATATATGTTTTTAATATTCCATAAAACATTATTAATCCCAAAGTTCTAGATATATTTTATCCTTATCATATCTACCCTTCAAGAATCTCCCAATTTGGGGGATTTTTAAATAAAAAAATTGTTGTAATACATTTTATAAAAAATATCATGTTTTTCAACTCCGACATTTATACAATCCCCCTCTTCATAAGGAGGCATTAAATATAATTCTAAAGAGGTTCTGTGACTAAGAGGTATAATCCTTACCCATGAGTTTCCATTTTATTTTGTTATAAAAATCCTTATAATATTATTAAAATAAGATAATATAATAATAATAGTTTATCCCATGTTATATGTAATAATTATATTAATCCAATAAATTATATCCATCTCCCCATCCATAAAATGAAAAATTAAGTAGTCGATCATGTGTATGCAAGACTACAACTGTGCACACAAGTGTATTTTATTTTACATAATGACTATTCATTTTAAGATATAATGATGAATTTAAAATTATTATATGATATTAATAAAATTAATGTACTTTTGAAATTTTAATATCAAATATACCTTCTTAAATTTCAATTCGTTGAAAAACTATAATGTTTTTCATTCGTACATCTAGTCTACCACCCCATATAAGAATGTGAAATGTTTTCCATTTTTAATTTAAATTGATGTTAAAATCCCGAAATTAATTAAAATATATGATATATTATAAACTATGAAATATATAAAATACTTTATATATTAGTTACCCTCTTTTTATGTGACCATCATGAAAAAAATAAACAATGTTAATTCATATGTACGTCCTACCCTCTAAATGAATGGTGTTATCCATTTTCTATATACATCATTTATTGATGAATGTAAATAAATATAAAATGACTATTGATTATAAATGTGTCATAGTTTGACTTCTATAGAATATTTAACCATGATTAATGTAAAATGAATACAATTACTGAATTAAAACATACATAAAAAATTTTCACTCAATTTTTTTACAATGAATTGATAATAAAAGAGTGTTAAAATACAGTATGTAAATAATATGTGGTATGAAATATATGGTTATGATATTGTAATATATTTAAAATAATCCTATATTTATTATATAGGATGTTTGGACACAGATGTAGGAGGTCAAACATGAGGTATGGGTTTTTCGTCTCACATTATCTTCCATCAGACATATACCATATTCACTACATGTTTATTTTGTGTGGTGTATGTACTCAACATATGATATGTTATATCATGAGTATACTTATATTAATGGTATTAAATTTATCATGTGATGTTATTTTTTCTATCAGGGATATGATGAAAAATTATTCAAATTTGTAAGTGTTTATTTCAATATTCAATCATTATTTTTGAATTTTTAATATTTAAGGCTCGCTTAATGAAATTATTTGAAATTATTATCTTAAAAACAATATATTATCTTCTTTTATATTTAATCATGAAAATTTAATTTAATTTTATCATTTTACACTCTTTGGAACATAAAATGATTGAGAAAATCTGACATTATTTCCCTCTTTGATCTAAAATCATTTTCCTTCCAAATCAATGTTTTATAAAAAATGTTTTTAAATTTTATTTATTATATGTCAATGATATTTTTATGTGTTATTACCCATTATTAATTTTTTAAAAACTAACTAAAATAAATATTCCTATAATTTTCTAAACAATTCACCTTTTGCATTTATTAGAAAAATGTGAATGTAGTATTTATTTTAACATATACCACATGAATGGTATTTAATAACATCATGATAACATGTTCATTTGATGAATCCATTACAATATTACAAGTAACATTTAAAAAAATATATTTCCCAATATTCTGTGCATTTTTTAAAACAAATTTAGTTTTGAATAGTTATATTGTTATTTTCCTCAATAATGTTTTTATTATATTTTTATGAGATTTGTATTCATCAATGACAACTTTAATTATTACAATCAAGAAAAATTGGGGATATTTAATAATAATGACTTATTTATGTTTCAATCTAATGGTTCTTGATATGTTTTTCTAGGGATGTTCCATTCTTATACTACACAGAATATTACTATCAATGGATTAATATTTTGTTTATAGATTAGGGTAATTGTTAAAATTTCATATGTTTTTTATTCAATAAAATCATTAGGTTAATTATTATTCAAGTATCACATATGAGGAAAACATTCAACATTGTATTTGATAGGAGGGGCCTGTTATATCTGCTCAATGCATCTATAGGTATCATGAGACAAGATAGATGAGGTTTCGACCAATCACATAACAATTTAGATAGATTTCTTAGCATATGGCATGAATGATATGTCTGATGTATTGGCATAAATCCTCATTAGTATATTTTAGATGTTTGAAATTATGAATTTCATCCTTATTAATAAATAAATTAATTTTCTTATTATTATTTTATTTGTTAATATATCAATGGATGAGTTTCTATTACAATATATTATTTAAATAGAATTACTTGATGATTAGTTATTTCATTCAAATGGTAAATTTCACCCTAATATTCATAGTACGCACACCATTATTTAACATCTGAGATGACCCATTTCATATGATTCTTTTCCCCAATATATTAGGAAGTGTTATATGTTTGATATATAGGGGTATACAGGATGAAATAATGAAGCACAAAATTAAAATACCATGTTGTATTTTATTATTCTAGTAGAAATTCCAACTTCTTGTATATATCTAGATTTCTATGATTAATAAATCTTTTAGTAATTTTTGATATGATTTATTATATTTAGGAAAAATATAATAATGTAACAACCATCTCTTAGAGGTTTGGGCCGTAGTCTTTACACATCCCCTCAAGCACATTTATTAGTGAATTCCATGGGAGAGAACATCTATTGTATTTATACATGACCAAGTTCAATCTAGGATCCCACAAGTTAATCATGACCTAAACCCATTTACGTAATAAATTCAAGATCATCGAGATCATGGCCCAAATCATGTTCTCTGAATAGGCACAAGAATGTCTCACCATCACACACCTTACTATTATAGAGTACGTTAGTGTAATAGAGGGATATGTATAAATAGATTAATAATTTTAATAGGTATGTTTTTTAGAATAATGAATTTGATTTCATTTTTTTTGTTACTTTATAAATTATTCTGATTTTGATTCAATGGAACACAAATTCTATTTCACGGTAATATTCAAATTCAATTAAGGAATTTATTTTGATGAATTAGTGAAATTTTAAATAAATATTATTTTAATAAAATATTATTATTAAATATGTTTAATTAATTATAAATGATAATAAAAGTTATATGCTATAAAATTTACATTTTATAAGGGTTCAAAAAATTTAATGTAAAAAACACATGATTTTTCTATAAATGTCTAATCATATGTTATAAGTGAGAATAAAAAAAATAGAAAATAATTTACATAAAATATTTCTATTTTTTGATTCATTATGTCAAAATTATCCAATGGTGAATTGTTCATAAACATTTGATACAATTTAATTTTCAGAAAAATATTAAATACCTTATAAATATATAGTGTGTTATATAACATCATAATGACCCAATTATTATGTAATAAATACTATAATGGGTATAACTATCTAAATAAATGTTCTATTCTCAAAATAAATTTATTTTAATCTATTAATTGTATAATAGTTTTTTGAATCCTCTAAAATATATAACATAATTTATGATTTTAAATTCATTTCTTTAAATGAGTCACTCACCTCCAGATAAGAAACAATAATATTTTAATATGTTCAAACATGATCCTAATAAAATAATGAGAACTCCCATATTTGGGAAACAATTGAACTTTTTGTTTTGTATATTTTATTATATAGAGTCCAAAACGTAGGATTGTGATATATTAATTATTTCCCCTCCAATTTCTTATATAAAACCTCCCAACATCCCACTTATCATCCCTCAGAATACTTATCAAATATCCTAAATCTTCCATCCATTATCTATAATCCTATGAAGTCACCACATGCTCTCTTTAATCCACTTTGCATGATTTTGATTCCACACACTAAAGTAATGGTTCTTTTTATTATCATATTTATCCATGTTTCTTATTTTGTTTTCCTTTTTATTTTCAATTAATGATTATGGGGTATTTTTTCACACCTCCCGCATACAAACCTTGTTATTTATAAATGATGAGATACCCCATTATATCTAATTAATCCCTCCAATGTATAACTATATCCATTCTCAAATTTTGTTAGCATTATTTTCTTTTCAATTTGTATTCATGATTATTTATTATCATATGCTTTCTTTATCTAATTATATATATTTGGACTTGTCCTTCCATTTACCTATTACATTCCACTTCATGTAAAATTTATGAGAGACCCATTTCACACTTATCAACCCATTTTTGGATATTTAAGTGACATCATTATGCAGTAGAGATTTCACCACGATTTTACTTACCAAACCAACTGTGTAGTGAATATCATACTCATTTCCTATCAAGGGTGTTCTAATTTAGGAACATCAATATTTTTTTTGGGTACGTAAGTGAATTTATTACATAGTCCATGATTGTGGAATAAATTGTAATGATGAATGAATCCATGTTTTATGAACATTCCAGTACACTTAAGCATGAGAATGAAATTAAATCAATGGGTGAACCCAGAGTTATATAGTGCTACATTGCATTGGGTAATGTTTAGTATCATGATACATAATGTTGGGACATGAGTTTTACTTACTTATTTATATTAATTTTTCCACCAAAAAGTATTGGTAGATTATCGTTGATCTATATTTATGATGATATATTTTACGTTGTTGCCACATATCCCAAGTTATTATTATCATGTTATATTAAGCCTTATTATTAATGGTCCTTATTTGTCACTGATATTCCTTATCTAACATTTATTATTATCTTCATGTTATTTCATATTTATTCCCTTACCGAATATTATGTTCCAACTATTTCATATGTATTTCCCCAGTTTATCAAATGATGTTTTAAGCTCATGAATGTTAATGAAGTTTTCAATAAAGATGTTTTATTTAATTTTAAATTTGTAATTAAATTTACATACTTCCATAAGATACCATACATATCGATATATCAGGTTGTAATAAGTTTAATTATTGTTAATTAAATCACGTAATAATGTGTATTAAAGAGAAAAATTATTATACTTGAAATGTTATTTTAATGATATATATGATAGCTATGCCATACTTATAATTCTTTAATGATAATAACACATATAATCATTTACCAAGTAATATTTTGGGTAAATTATAATGTCTATGGTTTATATGTACTGCTTACCCTATTTATGATGTGATATGATTCATTATTCACATTTATTTCTGATGAATGGCAATAAATATTATTTTTATTAATATATATGTTATATATTACAAAATAATGATTTTGGAAAGATAATATATCATATAATTTATTTTATTTTAACTAGAATAGAAAATGAAAAAAACATTCATGTGTACGAATGGCCTACCATCTTCATGAATGGTGTTTTTTATTTTTGATATCAATCTTTTTTGAATCATTATGAATACATATATATTAAATATACATATAGGATTTATATCATTATTATCATTATAGATATGATTAAATAATTATTTATGTAAGTGAATCCCGAATAAAAAGTTAATACATGAATGAAAAAAGAAGATATTATGTGAAGCATAACATTTACATGGAATTATTAAAAAATGTTTAATGGTAAGTAATATATAAATAATATATGGAATATATAAACAGATATATGACTATGATTATGTGGTACATGTATAGTAAAAATATATTTATTATACATGAGATTTTAATGTCTTCAAAATAATTCAACAGTTATGGTAAGGGATTTTTGTCCTACCTTTTTTTCTATGAGACACAAACCTTATACACGACTTGTGTCTTCTATGATCTATAGATACTTCCCCTGAATGTATTTTTTTATGAGTCTGGCCTAGAAAATTTTTCTATTTTCATATCCTTATAAAATTATTTCATTAATAGGTAATATTATTATATTTATTATAATGTTATGAGTATTCATTTCACAATATCTTCAATATCTGGGATTCATTAATTTTATCAATTCGTTGTGGAATATTTATCATCCATATCCATGTTTTCTCAAAAAATAGACAAAATGTTTTAATATTATCTGATTGGTGTTTAAATTTATTTTTAGCTATTTTTTATTTTTAGTAAATGGTTTTAATGGAGGATTTATCTTGTTTTTTAAATGAGGTATAGTATAGATTTTTTTGGCAAAAATATCGAAGAAATGTATTGTTTTTTAACTTATATGAAATTAATGGCTTTTCCTGCATTCATAACACCTTAATTCATTAAATATTACCTTAAAACATTATATGATAATTTTCAATGAAACTGTTTTATTTTTAAATTATGTGGAATTTTAAGAGTGGAACACTTCTTTATATATAAATCCTTATTTTCCTCAAAAATTACATTCAAGTGATATGTAAAAATTATTTTCCATTTCTGAAAACATGTTTTGAGGATACTTATGTTTTACCTAGGATTTTTATTTTATGTATACAATATATATTATTTCTATGGTATATTTATTTTTCTGATGAGATGATGTTTATGAAAGTCATTTCTTTACATGGGTTAGGATATGATTGAATGATTATTATGATGCCTATTTCATTCCATGGGTTCTGATATGATGGATGATTTATGTTTTTGTAGTACACATAAATATGGTTTTAATAGTGTGATGGGTGGGACCGATATCTCCCTCTAATTTGATATGTATATACTTATCTCTCATGAGTTAGATAGGACTGAAACGGGAAGGGAAATTGGTTCAATAATTAAGGGATGGAATTGTATTAATCTTTTTTAGTAAGTAATGATTGGAATGGGAATAATCATTGTTTTTGTGATACATGAATATATTGGGAGTAATCGTAGATTTAGTAATACACAGTTGGAATGGGATTAATCATATATTTATTAATACATGACTAGTATGGGAGAAATATTGGTTCCAATAATACATTTCTGGATTGAGGTACGATTTCTGTCATGACCCACCCCCGGGGCCCGTACCGTGACTACCCCAATCTTTCCTTCCGTAGGCCTGGGACTGTCTAATGGCACCAGAAAGGTGTATCCCAAAAATGGCAAGGCATTTCCTTTAATCCTATAAAAACACACAGAGTTGAATGCTACAAGATGCAACCACAAAGAGTAGATTGCTACAAAAGAAACTGTGAAGTAAACTGCTATTGTAAAGAGTGATAAATGTAAAAGGGGGGAATATAAGACCAACTAGAAAAAGTAAAAGTACTACAAAAAAATACAAAATTAAAAAAAGTGAAAGGAAGATCCATGATCATCCTGCGCGGATCCTACTTGAAGGGTAGGTACAACTCATGATCTGCAGTCCCTACGTCACGTCATGCCAAAAAGGTTCAGATCCAAGCACTGCCCAGTCCTAGCTCCCTCATCCTCGATCAACGCTATACATCATCGACAACAGACACAACAATGTGCATGTGAATACCATGCAGCAGTGAGTATAAAAATACTCTGTAGGGACGCTGAGACCCTCGTAGGTCTCCTAGAGTTCCATAAAGGAAAACCACAAAGCATGAAGCAAGAGTACACAACACAAGTCTCCTCACGCTAGGTATCACTTCATGTCAAGGATAGTAGGGTTATCACAACATAAAACTCCGAGGATGTTGGAGAACTCCTCATCTAATGAGTACAGTGAGCCTGTTGGTTCATAGAGAGCCGATTCCCACTAACCTTTAACTGTTGAGATACTCATCCTCATCACGTACCGTGGGTCCGCTGGGTCATACAGAGCCTCCCTCGCCGATCATGACCTATTGAGGTAATCCTATCCATCACATTCCCTGGTCGCTCCCCACTATGGCCTACTGAGGTACTCCTCCCCATATCATGTCATGGTTGTCGCATCACTCTGAGTCGAAAAGTCAGAAGCTGTCAGGTATTCCAAAAGATATGTCTCCTTAAGAGGGTCCCAAATCTGCAAACAGCTCGCCAATCGGATGTGCGGTCTGTAAGATACAGGTGTTTTAGTGTCGAGGTACCAACTGGATTCATAATTAATCCAACCCATATATACACCCACATTCTCTAAAACTCATGTGGAGTATCACAAAAGGACCTCCTCATCCTAGGGATCCCAAATACATAGACGGTTCATCAAACAGACGTCCGGTTTAGAAGTTACGGCTTGTATTGTGTAAAAAGTCGGTAATGGGTCCGATCTGCCTCGGAATAACTGGCCCAACAAGGTTCGGCATAGACCGAATTAGGTCTAACCTGACCTGGGTCTACCTAGATAGTTAGGCTGCGAGTCAGGCCGCTGGGTTGCGTATTGGCTTGCAGGTCCCCGGGTGGGCCCGCTGGGCAGTAGGGCAGTCTATTGGGCCGACCCAGCAGTGCCACCTGCCTAGCAGCGCAGGCCGCTAGGGGCACCTGGACGTTCTGTGCCTGGGTAGGTATTATGCAGTGCAGGGCCATTTTAGTGGGTCAACCCTCAGGTGTTGACTTAACGCGTTTCCACAGGGTGTCATAGGTCTTCTGTGCCGTGGCCGACGAGCCCCAGCTCTGCCGCCTGGCGCCTCGAATGGTGCGCACCCAATCCACTGACCGCCGGTCCAACTTGATGCCTCTTCTCTTTCCATGGCCATCACAGGCTACGGCCCTACTTCTGCATGGGCATGCCCCTCCTCTGATTCGTCGCTGCCCGGTGCGGCAACCGGTCTACACCATACACAAGGCCGGCACCGCCACGTGCCGCTACTGCACTGCTGTGCACCACCGCTATCTTCTGTGCCTATGGCAGGGTGTTCGTCAGGCTGCTGGTCACGCACCAGTGTCCCTCTTTCCAGCATCGTCTACGCCTGTGGCCTCTTAGGATTGCGTTCTTAATTGAGGTAGGCCCTACTTCGGTTTGTTTCCAACATCAAAATGGGTGATCTTAAACAACGCACGAACAGAGGGGCTCGTTCCTTGTTCATGTCGTCCCACGCTCTCCACGTTAGAGGTAATTCTGGGGGATATTTGTGGAAAGGTTCAACTGGATTTCATGCCTTAATTTTGAACCCATTCCGGAAAAATATGAAACACACCTTCCCACATGTGGATATCATTGAAGTGATCATCTTATTAATAAGATAATCTATTCTTCTCATTTTAGTAAGAAAATTGTGGGGAGAACCAAAATAAATCAACACAACCCCTACCTTGAACCATAAGAGAGTACTCATGGTTGAGAGAGTCTCGTTGTTCTCTATCCCAACAAAAATCCACCCTCGTCGCCGCTCGAAAATCATACTAAGGTTTGTGGTTCCGGTGTCGCACATCACCTCCTACTAGGATTGGCTCCATCCTCTAAGGGCTCAGCATTACGACACTCCAACATAACTTTGTTTCTTAGCGATGCTTGTATGATACCCCTCCCCAGGCTCTATATTTATAGGAGAGGGGTAGGGTAAGTAACAACGTGGGGAGTCAATGCGGGCTCATAAATTAGGAAGCTTATTAATTCCCAAATGGCATTGTTATTTTGGATTTGAAAATTCAAGCCATTCATTGGCCTGACTCACCATGGGTCCCACACATCATTTATTCGTTAGTGGAAAAGAATGAAAATAAAATGATAAAACTATTTTATTTCATTTCTTTTATGTAATAAAAATTAGCTTCTTTTTAGGACCTACTACAGTAAAAGTAAAGTCTCCCTTAAGAGAATCTCGGTGCTGTGGATTCAATGGTGCCCTCATATTTTTTGTCCGAGCCCCAGTTCAAAAGATAGAAAAAGATGGTTATGTGTTTACTGAATGCACCTTAAAAAAGTACAGAAATTTATTATGGGCACATCAGACCTCAGATTCACGCACCGTAAATTTTCACGGACTTGTAAAAGTCCATATCATTAAAAACAATTACATCAAAAATTTGGGTCTTCAAATTCTCCCCACCATAGGGATTTTAATCCCTAAAAGCCACAACATAAAAAAGGAAACAAATGGTTGTACTGAGCACGAATCAGAGAATCCTGGTCCCATGTGCTCCCATGGAGGTTCCCATGCTGAACATGTACCATAGGAATCAACCGCCTATAAAGGACCCACTCTTGTCGATCCTTATTCTCTACTTGAAGCTCCGTAAATGTCGCCAGATCATCCATTTCCAGCTTTCCATGGTCGATGACATGACATGGGTCATGCAAATTTATCCTCAGCCGGGATATGTTGAAGACGTCGTGCACCCTCTCCAACTACAGTGGAAGTTCCAAGTGGTATGCCACCTCGCCTATCCTCTGAAATGTCAAAAAGGGTCAGATAAACCTTGGTGATAACTTTTCGCCTCGTCCAAATCTTCGTAGTCCCCATCGTGGAGAGATTCACAAAATACATGGTCCCCCACCTGGAACTCCAAATGTCTTTGCCTCCTATCAGTATATGACTTCATGTTTGCTTTGCACAGTCTTCAGCCGCTCCTAGATGATCTGCAGCTTCTCAGTGGTAGCCCGTACAAACTCTGGTCCCATACGTGCAGACTCCCATGGGTCTGTCCCGTATAAATGTGATCTACAAGTTCATCCATACAAGGCATCGAATAGTTCCATTATAACGGTGGAGTGGTAACTATTTTAGTAAGAAAAATCCACCAAGGGAAATTATTCTCCCAAATGTGGCCAAAAGCTAAGACGCATGCACGAAGCATGCCCTCCACCATTTGTATAGTCTGCTATGTCTGACAATCCGTCATAGGATGGAAGGTGGTGATCAGATGTAGCTCAATCCCGAACACCTCCGGCAATCCCTTCCATAACCATGATGTGAAACGTGTGTCATTGTCCAAGACAATCGCTGATTTCACCCCATGGAGTCTCACAATATCTGGTACGTTGAGGCATCACAAGCCCTCTACTGACAACTACTCTAGGATTGGTCGGATGTGGGCCGACTTGGTGATTCAGTCAACGATCACACATATGGAATCGTGTCCCCTGGACATACATGGAAGGCCTTTAAAAAGTCAATGGAGATCCCATCCCCCTTCCACATCGGCACCTCTAGTGGTTGTGATAAGCCTAGTAGAACTTGATGCTTGCCGTTCACTTGCTGAAAAGTGAGGCATCATGAAACAGACTCCACTGCATCCTTCTTCATCTCTTGCCACAACTTTTTACACTAGAGGTCCTGGTACATCTTCTATACACAAGGATGTACTGCCAGGGGGTATGTATTGAACTCCCTCAACACCTCCTCATGTAGTGCCACCATTACCATGGTATATCCCCTAAAATGAATGATGTTCCCCCACCTTCAGAAAATCCATTTGGTGCCTACCCTGAGGACATCTGAGCATGTCATTCCTCATAGTCAATGTCTCCATGTTTCACCTCCCTAACTTGTTGGAGAAGCGGTGGAGTTAATGTCATAGACTGGAGGTAAATTGCACCATCTATATCCATTAAGGATATCTGAAATGCAGCTAACAGTTTTGTCACCTCACTCAGTAAGTGAAAGCCAGACCTCCTGCTTAGTGCATCTGCTACCACGTTCCCCTTCCAAGGTGTATAAACTATTTCAAAGTCATAGTCCTAGAGGAACTCAATCCATCACCATTGTCTCAGGTTCAGGACCTTCTAAGAGATGATAAACCTGGGAATCTTGTGATCATATAAGACCATAAAACATTTTCCCATCAAGTAATGCTGACATATCATCAGGGAGAAGACCACTGATCCTAACTCCAGGTCTTGGGTAGAATAGTTCTACTCATTTTGTCTCAGTATTCACGATCCATAGGTGATCACTTTTCGCTCTAGCATTAGGACAAACCCAAGTCCTGTCCCTGATGCATCGTAGTAGACTACATACCTAATTCTCTCTTCGAGTAGCCTTAGTATGGGAGAACTAGATAGTCTCTACCTCATCTCTTGAAAACTCTTCTTGGATCTCTCCGTCCATACGAAGGACTGCCCCTTATTCATCAACACTGACAAGGGTTTCACAAGTCTAGAAATGTGAGGCATGAATCTTCAGTAGTATCTAGACATCCCCATGAAACTACACACTTCAATCACACTCTTAGGTGGTTTCTAAGTAAGTACATTCTATATCTTCACTGGATACACTGAAACTCCAGCCTCTGAGATAACATGGCCTAGAAAGTGGACCTCTCGTATCCAGAACTGGAATTTCGAGAGCTTACCATAAAGCTGGTGCTCTCGAAGTGTATCCAGAACTATCTGTAGATGATAGGCATGATCCTCCCCTATTGATGAGTATATCAAGATGTCGTCGATGATGAACATCACAAAGTGATTGAGGTGTGGATGGAATATCCTGTTCTTGAGTCCCATAAAAATTAAAAAGGCATTGTTCACATTGAATGGAATACCAAGAACTCATATTGGCCATACCGACATCAAGATGACGCCTTCTTCACATCCTCATCTCATACCCTGAGATGATGATATCCTGATCTGAGGTCAATCTTCGAAATCCATCAAGCTCCCTTAAGCTGATCGAAATGTTCATAAATTCAATAAAGTGGATACTTCTTCTTCATGGTCACTTGGTTCAGGCGCCAATAGTCCACACAGTGTCCCAAACTCTCATCTATCTTCTTGGTGAACAAAATCGGGGCTTCCCACAGAAAAACACTTGGTCTTATTAACCCTTTTACCTATAAGGCCTCCAATTGTACTCGTAACTCATGATGCTCTACGGGAGAAATATGATATGCAGATGTAGATTTCATTATCATCCTGGGGATAAGGTCGATGAAAAATTCTACCTCTAAGTGTGGAGGTAGTCATGGGAAATCATCAGGGAAGACATCAGCATATTGGACCATCACTACAGGATAGCTCAGACTCCCAAAATCATCTACACCAAGGGTAAGTCGAGCCAACTAATGAGTGATCAAATTCACCCCCAGCTGGTTATATCTTTCCTATGCTGCAAAGGTTCCCTTCTAACCATTGATAGAAGACTTGGTCCCATCCATGTGGATGAACCACACTTTGCACGTAACATAGTCAATACGATTATGGAGTGTGGATAACTAGTCCATACCCAAAATGACATCGTAAGGCCTCGGCGTGGCAACTTGGAGACCCCTGCTAAATATCTCACCTCTTAGAGTAAGCTCACACTGCCTGCAATTGTGTATAATTGTCGAAACTACTCCCGTAAGAGTCTCTAGCTGTAAGGATCAAGCCAAGGACTCTGTCAGAATCTCCAAACTCCAGACAAGGGTCATGGAAATAAATTAGTGATTGACACCCGTGTCTATAAGAACTAAAACTAGGGTGGAAAATACATTTATCATACCAATAATCATCACTGGAGTGCTGTAGTCATAGGCCTTAGATGCTTAGAACTTAGCAGGACCCTGTCCTCCAGCTACCTGTGGTATGGGTGGACCTCCAGGCAGTGGTGGTGGTAGATCCTCGTAACGTCTCGCCTGCTACATGACCAGCTTCTCTACCACGTCCACCACCCTACGGATCTCCATGCCCAATCCTCTGCCTCTGCCATAGTGGTCCATCGATTGTCTGCTGGTCGTCCGTATGGCAGGTCAGGCAGTGGCGAGCCATATGACCCTGCCCGCCGCACGTGTAACACTGCATGGATCCCTACTGACTCCATCTGGACTGGGAGCCTCTTACTGCCATACCGAAGTCCTGGGGTCTTCCTCTGAATGACCTGGCTCACTTGGGACCATGTGCCTGATTTCTACTTCTTGGGGAAGGCTCTACTGCTTGGGGTTTTCTATCAGCTCTAGTTGTCATCGCCTTCCCCGACTGGATGTTATCTGCAAGAAGGGCTCGCTCCACACTCCTTCCTAGGTGGGGATGCTGAAGGTCACCATTGAAGCCCTGATCTCCCTACAAAGACCATGTTGGAAGTTCTGAGACCAAATGAAATGGTATTTCAACATATCCATACAGTAGCGAGAAATCACTGTGAACCACACCAAGTACTCAGCCACTGCCATACTGCCATACTTATGGTGATGAATCTATTGAATGTGCACATAACACAATGTTGTGGGAAAAACTACTCACTAGAAAGCCTCCCAAAATCAACCCAAGTGAGGGTTGCCTCATAGTGAACCTAGATAGTCATGATCATCAATCTCCCAGCTGATCCCTGGAGAAGGCTTGCAACCAAGATCATCATTTGTTCAAGCGAATTCCTCCCTAAGAGGAAGACCCACATCACAACCTCTGGGAAATCCTCAGTGGCTCGAGGTTCTATCTCACACCTAAACCTAAGAGGTCCATGCCTCTGAAACACATGTAGGGCATTGATCCTACTAATTTCTTCTACCAGAACCATCGGTTGCAGGGGATGGTCATCGAGCGGTGGTAGCACTGGGCCACCACCCAGTGGGGCTATCTCAAACATTGGTCCCTAGATAGACGCCTCGTTGCTGATAGGGTTGTCCTCATGAATCTGGATCCTAGCTGGTCATCCTCAAGGAGTAATACTATAATAAATCATGATGTTCCATTCTTAGATCATTATACGTGGCAATATTTCTTTTATTTGAAATAACAAATGAAAAATCAAAAAGTATTTTCATGTATTGACATGAAATGTAAGTCTGAAGGTTCTAGTGTATGGATATGTTGGCCGTTGCACCAACACTGGACTCCCCCAACATGAAGGTCGGACTCTCAACACCCAACATTGTTTCATTAAAACAAAATAAAATCTCTTAGTCTTTGAGGTAGAACCGACCACCTTTGATACCACATTGTCACGAACCATCCCTTAGGGCCCATGAAGTGACTATCCCAAACCTGCCTTCCAAAGGCCAGGGGCTGGAGATTAGAGTTGTAAAGGCATATCCCTAAAACATGTAGTCATTTCCTTTAAAATTGTACAAAATCACAAATTATTACGCAACAAGACGCAACAACAGAGACTAAAATGCAATAAAATAAACTCTGAAGTAAACATCTATAATAAGGGGTGCTGAAAGTAAGGTGGGAATACTAGCCCAACTGAAAAAAGTACAAGTAGAAATAAACAATTATAGAACATCTAAAAAGTGAAAGGTAGCTCCTAGATCATCCACCACGGATCCTACCTGAAGGGAAGGTACAACTCACGATCTGCAGTCCATGAATCACGTCATGCAAAAAAGGTCTAGCTCTATGCACCACCCGATCCTAGATCCCTCAGACTCGATCAATGCTGTACATCATCTACCGCAGGCACAATAAGGTGTGGGAAAATCTTGTGCATGATTGAGTATAACGATAGTCAGTTGGGACCCCGAGACCCCCGTAGGTCTCCTAGAGTTCCACAAAGGAAAACCACATAGCATGAAGTAAAAGTACACAACCCAAGACATCTCACACCAGGTATCACTTTGGGTCAAGGATAGAAGGGTTATCATATCATATAACTCCTCGGCTGCTGGAGAACTCCTCCTCTAATCAGTATAGTGGTCATGTTGGGTTGCAGAGATTTGTTTCCCACTTACCTTGAACTATTAATGTACTCCTCCGCACAGCGTACCTTAGGTATGTTGAGTCACACAAAGCCTCTATCCCCCACTGAGGCATACTAAGGTACTCCTCCCCATCGTTTACTATGGTCGTCGAGTCACTTCGAGATGAAAATTTAGCTCTTGTGAGGTCACATCAAGTCGCAGGGTTCCGTACATAGTGCGATGGGGATAACCACTCATCAAGTCACTCATTAAATCTTTATATTCCATAGAAGTCACCACAAGGTATTCCAAAAGATATGTCTCCTCAAGAGGGTCCCAATGTAGTAAAAAGATTGCCAATAATATGTGTGGTCTACAAGATACGGGTGTTTTAGTGTCAAGGGCCCGGTTGGATTCATAATTGATTCAACCTTGACGTACGCCAACATTCCACAAAACTCAAGTGGAGTGTCTCAAAAGGACCTCCTCTTCCTAAGGATCCCAGTGCCATAGAATGTTCATCAAATAGACTTCCGATTTAGAAGTTAGAGCCTATTTTCTATATCAAGTCGGTACTGAGTCCAGTCCGCCTCAGTCAGACCGGCCAGGCCCGGTTCGGCATGGGCCGACTTGGGTCTAACCCGAATAAGGTCAACCCGGCCCACTGGGCCTGGACCAAACCATCTGGGCCACGGGTCAGGCCGTTGGGTCTCGGGTCGGCCCATTGGTCTGCAGGTCAGCTCGATGGGCGGCGAGTCGGTCCACTAGGCCGACATGGCGGTGCCATCCGGCTGGCGGCGTGGGCCATCCGGGACACCCAGATTCAATGTGTCTGAGAGGGGTTCACATGGAGTGGGGCCACGTCAGCTGGTCCACCCTTGGGGTTGACCCAACATGGCGCCATGTGGCACCGTGGTTCCTCCGCAGCACGGCTATGCCACCGGGCGTACCGCTGGCGCGCACCCTGTCCAATGGCCGACTGTTGAAACAGCAGCATCTGCTCCTACCACAGACATCGAAGGTCGCGACTTTTCTATATATTGAGATCCCCGTAGGGGGGGGCGAATATCTTCTACTCCACTGCCGCTTGGGGCGGCGTCTGGTCTTCCACTGGACACACAACCGGCGCCGCCATTCGCGCACTGGTTGCCCACTTTATTGAATTGTCTGTGCTTCCAGTTACCTGGGATCTCGTTCTTCGCTACGGTAGGCCCTTCTTCGGTTTGATGCCAACATCAAAATGGGTGATCACAAACAATGCACGAATGGAGGGGCTCATGCCTTAATCATGTCAGCCTACACCCTCCATATTAGAGATAATTCTAGGGGTGTTTCGGGGAAAGGTTCAACTGGATTTCATGCCTTAATTTTGGACTTGTTCCAAAAAAAATATACTCACCCTCCTGTATATGGATATATTTTAACGGATGAACTTGTTAAAGAGTTGATCTGTTCTTGTCATTTTAGTATGAAATTTGAGGATAGAATCAAAACAAATCAACACAACCCCCTACCTTGAACCATTGTAGAGCAATCGCAGTTGAGGGAGTCTCTTTTTTCACCATCCCCACAATTATTCTTATTCAATATAGCTCAAACATCATACTCTAGTATGGGGTTTCTATGTCACACGTCACCTTCTATTGTGATTGGATCCGTCCTCTAAGCCTCTACATTACGACACTCCAATAGAATATTGTTTGTTGGAGAAGATTATCTGATACACCTACCCAAGCTATATATATATATAGGGGAGGGGGGTATGTAGTGAAAAATGGAGTTAATGATCAATCATAAATTAGGTATCTTCCTAATTCACCAACAACGTCGTTACTTATGATTTGGTAAAGTCAAGACATTCATTGTCCTGACTCATATTGGGTCCCACACTCCACTTGTCTGTTGGTGGAAAAGAAATAAAATAAAATGTTAAAATTATTTTATTTCATTTCTTTTAAATGTCGTAAAAAAGAAATTATTATTGGGACCTACTGTGGTCAATCTAAAGTCTCCCTTAAGTGAATCCTAATGCATCAAATTCAACGGTGGCCTCATATTTTTAATCTGAGCACCAGTTCAAAAGTTAGAAAACTCAGGTTATGCATTTACTAAATGTACATTAAAAAAAGTTCAGAAATTAATTACTGGAACACCGGACCTCAGATTCACATGCTGTAAATTTTATCGGAATCTTAAAAATCCATATAATTAAAAAAAATCTATTTATAATCCGAGTCATCACAATTTCATTTCGGTATGGGATTTGTCCTTCATGATAGTCTTTGGTGTGAACCTTGGATACTTATATGGTTTAGGGAGTGAAACCATTCAACTATTATAGTATTTTAAACGATCCATTAATATTAACATATTTATTTTCAATGCTTTTGTGTTTTCCACAGATCCATGTTTTATAAAATAATATCATATTTTGATTTATGTATTATGGATTGTTATGATTTAATAGATGACTCATGATTATGATATCTGACATGTGGGGTATAATTCTTAAATTTTAATACCCTTATATTTATGTTATGATTGATATTTACTTAACTCACCCTTATTAACAACATGAGATCATACAAATTTTATGTTTCTTTTCCCTAGGATTTGAAGAATCATTTTACGTTGGACTATAGAAGAGGAAGATCATTGTGGGAAACATTGAATACCTTTCATTTGAATTGAAAATTGTGATCTAAGTATCCAAACGATCTAACATAATATGATCTTTGGGTGTATGTTTGTTTAATTTTTTTTTGTATTTCGAAAAGGGATTTAATATCCATGTATAAAAATTTATAGTCATTATACATATTTTTCGACACATTTGTATCTTTCAATCAAGATTTTGTCCTCCTAGAGTAAATAACCTAGGAAAAATATTACTATAATTTCCATCTAATTTAAAATAAAAAATATCACTATTCGTTGGTTATTTGTTAAAATATTTCAAAATTGATCAAAACTCTTTTTTAGCATCCACTGAACCTATGAAAATTTATCACATGATTTTAACATTTCTCATACCAAGAAAAAAAATTTACAAATTTTTTTACCACACTTCAAAAACATTGTGTAACATCATCTATATTTCTTATATACATTCATTTTCATTTCATTTCACCTTGATAATTTCTAATTATTTTCATATCGACGAACATAAGTGTCAAGAAAACTATCTCAACTTACTCTCAAAAATTTAAACCATTATCACAACTTTTTATTTCTCATGCACTTTCAACTATATGAAAACTTGGTTTCAAGCTTGAGTAAAATCTATAAATTTTACTTTGATGGAACCCAAAAATTATTATGTACGTGAAAATAATTTTAAAAACTATGTCATACGGGGCAACTTAAAATTCAATCTTTGTTCTCAATTCATTGATTTATATCGACATATTTAATTGAATAACCATTGATAAATTTTCTCCAAAAATATATTAAAAAATGTATCACATCTGATGGAATGGAGTTCATTTATATCTCTGGTATTCATATCTGAATTTCTCTATATACCTACTTTATATTAAAAACGATAAATTTAAATAAGTTGGTATTAATTTATTTAACATGGAATGAATTAAAATATATTATCTAATAAATTGATCCATCATTTAGTTACCACTGGATCTGAACTTCTACCAAATTCCAGATGGTGATATTTCAGAAATTTATCATGTGTTGATAGGTTTTGTTGATGTAAATATACATTCTATCTAACAAGGATACAATTTCAATTCAGATTATTGGAAAACTAATCCATCATTATAGAAGATATTGCTCATGTCCAATTTCAACCATTCTAGGATACTAATTAAGAATAATTTTATCCTCTTGATTCCTTTATGAGTTAGCTTCCCTATTTCTGTTGTAGAATCTCATTCTGAAAATACATAGATTAAAGGAAGTAACATGGAATTATTTAAATTCAATATTGTATCAATATAAATTTACGGTCATATCATGAACGAGTATTCTATTAACCTACCAACTAATTTTACAAAAAAAAATTCATCTGATACAATCTATATGACTGAACCATGAAACATTACAAATTCTTGATTTTTTATTCAAAATTTCACATTTTAACAAATTGAGGATCCATTGAGATAGTTTTTCAAGAGAAATATTCAATAGATATAAAGAAAAATAATTTTTAATTGATATTTATTTCCTAATAAAATGTGTGTAAAATTATGTTAGACGCAACATGTATATGTCTACTTCATAATGAAAGGCTGTGTATATAGTATAAAGGGAAATGTGACCATAAGGATTCATTCATTATGTGATCGTTGGTCCAATAAAACAATTTTTCAACATGATTATTGGAATCTATATCCTTGTTAATATTTTTTAATGATATACATTAGGCTCATAAGTATAAAAGATGATGGATAATTAATTCAGAAATGAGAATAGATGGCCTCAACCAGTACAATCATGCAATATGAATCCCATTTTTCAGAACATGGGAGGGAGGTGGCATCATTGGGTTTCTCCCTTGACCAATGCTAGACAAAGATTCAAAAATTTAATCTTGAAAAACATTTCCTATGGGAGAAATTCAAGATCATTGAAATTACTAATCAGGTGATGTTTATCGATCCACCTGTTGAATATATCACCAACACACACCTTACCCTTAGATATTACACATGGTTTATAAGGGGTTACATGTCTCGAAAATAGTTAAATAATTTTTATTCCCTTTGTATAAATAGAATTTATATTCCATCTAATCTATTTTTTTAGAAAATAGTTTCTATAAATTAAATATTTTTTAATGGGGATGTAATTTGATAAATTGATTTGTGGAATACAAAATTTTCTTTCAAAAAAATATAATTATTTATAATAAACTATTAAATTACTAATAATATATATTTTAATGAAATAGTATGTGAGAAGTAATATTATTTAAATATAAATGAGAAAATATTTTTATTATGTCCTTGAAAATTTTTAAGTGTTAGAAATTTGACAATGTATTATCAACCTGCCATTTTTTTAAAAATGAAGCTTATTATATTTCAAATTTTAATTTATCAGAAATAGAAAATTATTATTATTAAATAAACATAATTTTGGAATCAAAATTTTCTAATTTGATTATGTTTAATTTATGATAATTTTCAACAATACTATATTTTTCCTTGAATAATAAAAATTCAGTTTGAGGTTTATGATATATTAATGACTTTATAATTTGTTCATAATGAAGTAACTTCTAATTAAGATAAATCCATGACCTAAAATATGTTCTTTAATTATTATAAATTATTTCAATATATTTAAATAAATTTTCAAACATATAATTTACTTTCCAATGTCTAAAATGGAAACATCGTCATTAAAAATATAATTTTGTAGAAAATTTACATTTCAATGAAAAATGAAGTAATATATTATGATTCTCTTCTATCTTGGGTTTTAACAACATACAATATGTTCGAATTCCAAAAAAAAAACATTGGTAAACCCATAGGAAAACCCATGGATTTTCATTTTCCACAACCAAAATCTCCCATGCCTATATTTGGAAATTAATAAATAAATCGTTCACTTTTTCTATAAATACACACCCATTCATCCATTTACATTCTCTCCCAATCCTTCATCCATTATGATCTAGTAATGTAACCTCCCATGGAGTCTCTTAATGGTCTTATGAAACCCATAGGGTTTTATTCCTAAATATTTAGGTGTTACTCTTCATGGTAATGGAAATCTCAACTTCTCTTTTCCATTCATGTTCACTTTTGAATGTTATGTAATCAAATTTCAAAAATTAATCATTTCTTCCTAAATATTTTGACCCATCAATATAAAAAGACTATTTTATGACTGTGAGTCCTCTATATCCTCTCAATTTACCCTTTAAGAGAACTAAATTTTCAATTCTTTTTGCTGCCGAATATACTTTTCAAAATTCATCTCTTCTCCTAAAGAAATTATCATTTATATTATTTTTGCGAATACAAAAACAATGATATTTTCCATTCATATTTAAATTTATATAAAAAATTTATTTTATTCTTGTATTAATAATAATAAATCCTTCTTTTCCTTTTTATGATTTAATAATGACATATGATCATGTCTTTAAGAACATTTGAAACCCCGTAATTTTGATATTAAACCCATATTTTTTTCCATGGGATTTTTATGGGATGTTTATGTATGACATCTGCTACTAATGCTAATAAATAAAAATCCAATGGTGTAACATGATAGAAATCCTATTCATTGCTTCATTAATTTAATCTCTACAAATGACATGTTTTACGAGACCGTAGGGACTATCCTTGGTAATTCTAATGAATCCCTAGTGACAAACATTGGTGGGATGATTATGAATGTATTATTTAAATATTTTTTCCAAAATTTTATCTTATGAATAATGTTTTTATGTGATATGAATGATGTTACCTTGATCATCCTTTAATTACATTTCTCATGTCCATATTTATACTCCTCAAGATCACATGTAAACTATTTACCTTGCTTTCCCTTTATGTACATCATTCTCACTTGATCTTTTGATGTGGGTCCCTATCTTATTATATATGAACCTATGAAGAATCCATTCAAGTGGATTAAAAGTATGTTTTCTATTTTCATGAATTATTTACCTTATTTTCATGAAATTAAACTTAACAAAATACTTTTTTGTAAAATGTAACGAAATGTAATGTAATAAAAATGTGGGATTCCATAGTTAGTATCAAATGATGATTTAGCTATTTTAGAAATTAGGATTTTCATACATTAGGAAGAACACTAAAAATATTTTTAAATATAGTTAAATATCTAGGTAATTTGGTTATGTATTATGTTAGTGGTTTCTAAATAACAAAATCCATATCCGGATATGAATAAATGGATGTGGCTCTGGTGTAGATGTATATAGGGGTAACAAACAATAAATCCGACTTGTTAACAACTCAAACAAGAACATGTGCAAACACACCCCCCTTATTTCATGTATGTTTTGATACTATCTAGGGGATAGATTTAGTTAATCACAAGCTATTAATGAACCATTATGAAGGATTTGTATAGAATGTAATTTTTTTTTATGAAAAAAATTTATAAGAATGATGTTATATGATGAAAAATTATTTTAGATTTATAATATTATAAAAAAAGAAAAACCTCCTCAATATTATTTTCTTCTTTTAGAAATTGGTGTGAAATAGGATGAACTAGGTATGTGATGATCATAATGAACCATTCATTGAAAGAACTATGATATAAGCCAAAACAGAAATTTTAGGAGAATGGTGAATAAAATAACATGAGTTATAAACAAAATCTTGAATCAATCTTGGAGACATAATTCAACTCGAGTGAATTTTATTTACAATAAGTGATTTTGGTACCAAAAACGGCCTTCTTTAAGTTAATATACCAACCCATTTTTGGTTGAACAATTGATAATATCTATATAAAAGATCTTTTATATAAGACGTTGTTCAGAATTAGAGAAATTTAACATGGATATATACTGCATTAATAGAGAATATAATTAGTGGTTGACACTGATTAAAAACACAAATCTATGAATGGATATTTATGATATGGAGTGGGAAGAGTCCAAGTTAATATTTTTCAATAAACATTTCCTCAGTTAAATTAGAACATACATGGATAAGAAGTTATTAGAATTAAATAAGATATAAAATGAATTGGGGGGAAGCTATGATTTAAACATTACATGCCTCTATCACTAAACCTGTTGCATTGTTATAGAACCTAATAGAAGGATTGATAAATTTTTCAGTGGAATAAGACCCAATCTATAGAGGAATATTGAAAATCAATAATATAATAGCTATAATGAGATATTAGTGAGTGATATGAAGGTCTAACTAGAGTTCCCAAGGATTCAATGTTTTTAGAAATATGTTGATGAAAAAGAGATCCTTGGAGCCTTACATGGGGAGGAACTTTGATTATGGAAGTGTGTGAATGAAAGTGTATCTTCCCACATACAAAAAATGATGGCAGAAGTATTGGATGAATTGATTTACTTGGAGTATAAATTTTTACATGTGTCCAAGAGATGACCATATATCCCATAACTGTCATAGTGAGGCATGACCTCAACTTCTCAACACTAATGAAAAATGTAAAATGATACAGGCCTTACCGAAAGACTGATTATTAAAGTGTGGACATCATGTGAGATTTTCCAATGACTATCAATACTCAATGATAGTGGATAGAAATCACCATCAACCCTAGAAAAGACCAATAGAGAAGATTAAGTATCTTTCTATCATAAGATATTAAGTACACATTCCATATGGAGTGGCGGTATGTACATTCATTATTCTATCAAATATAGAAAGTAAATTGTCTAATTTTGTTTTTATGAATTCTATTTTTTATCCATGTTTTCAATGAATATAGAATTAATGTTGGATGTACTAGAAGTAGAGTCATCAATCAAGAAACCTAGACAGATTCAACGAGCCTCAATAGTATATATAAACTCTAGATTTACATGTGTATAAAAAATCACATTAGAAATATATTAATCATTCCCATGGTGGAATTTGATAATGTAAAATGTATGTAAAAGCTCTAAAAATCTATTATCAATTATCTTTACTAAACCTGGATTCTTCCAGCTGATATGTCACCACCACAGCCTTCCATGACTCTCAATGATGTTTCTCAGGGAAAATTACATCCACCACTCGGAATTCCAAGCGCCTCCCTCCCTCAACAATTTTTTCCCTCCTTCAAGGTTTTTAGATCTCCTGCTATCCGGCTTCCATGTCTTCCCCGATCATGGTTCTTAGGTACCGCCTTTAGCACAACATCACCCCAACACCTCCCTTCGGCTACCCATCCTTCGCACTCCTGGATCCTAATCTCTGTATCCTCTTACTCCCTATCATTGATAGCCACCATCGCTGAACGTTCCTGATCCTCCTCTCCAGCCATGATTCCTCTATATGAGATTTACTGCTGAAAATAGTTTCCTACCATTATCTCTGATTTCTGATTCATCTTTGAACATGTCTTCTCATCCATCTACCACTACTCTTGGTTCCTTCCTCTAATCCTAGGTTTCCCACCACTACCGTCATCCCCCTCTACCTCCACAATAACCCTCGGTGCCTTTGGATTTTCTGCCTCCTCCCCCTCGACGTTCATTGGCTAGGGTTCTCGATTTCTTCTTCTCTTCATGAAAAGAACCACCAGATATTCCCCCAGTTAACCTGGACATCCTTTCCATCTGTCTATAACTTTGTCGGGATCTTCTATTTCAACGTCAGCATCATCTGTGAGTATCGACTCCAAACTATTCACTTCAACAACTGACGCAACACAAATCTACATTATCAGGACATCTATTGGTTGGAGATAGGTGTGGCTCACGAATTATGTTGTCAATATGGAAGGTAACCCTAAATTTATGTTGTACTAACATAGATGAAAACCACCAAAAGATCTTTATCCTTATTAATTTTGACCCTAACTACAAAAAAAGTTTATGTTATTATTTGGGTAGTGCTACTCCATACATTTAGTACAATATTTCCTTCCCCCCTAATCTACTACATCATTAAAATTGGTTGTCTGTTATAGGTAAAACCTCTTCACACCTACTTATCAGAGAATTTCTTCTACACCTGAAATAGCTTCAGTTTGCTTCATCATCACAAGGATATATATAGAACTATTTAGGTTTTCTCTTCTACAAATGATTTACATTTATTTTATCTATGCTATTTATTTTTCAGTATCTCTCTCTGGCTAAAACTTTATGATATGTCACTATTTTTACAATTCATAAATTAGAACATATATTTCAATTGTTTAGATAGTATTTATTAAAATATTAATTTTTCAAGGTTCACACTTCATTGTTTCACTTATTCAGTTGGATCCTCCTCATATTTGAGTCCCCCTTATTTAAAATTAACTCTTCCAGTGACATTAACCCTCATTCATGATTTTTATCTTATTGTTCTTTCACTATTTGAAGCAAGTTATTCCCAATGAAATTTTATTAATTATTTGTACATTTATTCTACATTGAATTATCATTAAAACGGTGCCCAATGAGCTAACATTTCTTCTTCTATTCAGGTTGGTTTATCAGCATCTCCAGTTTTTGAATGCAATGGTAATAATGATTAAAGTTAATTTTTCAATTGACACAATTGTTTCATTTCTATTTATTTTTTCATAAATTCATGAGGTCACTTTTATCAAAAAATAGTATTAATATTTACAACCATTCTTTTAACTAGGATTGGACATAAATAAAATGGTGAGAAAGTTATTTTTTCACTGTCTTCAATTTTTTATAAGTATGCACCATTTCATATTTTGTTTTTTACATCTGATATCATTTTTTAATAATTCTAATATAATTTATTGTCACTTATGCTTCTTACTCAGGCATGTGACATAGAATCCCTCATCTACAATGATTTTTTTAGTGTAAGTTGTTTTTATACACCTATTGCACACCACTCCAAGGGTGAATTACACAATGGACACCCATATATATTACCACATACATAACATGCTATAATATGTGTTTTCATTTTGAAGATGAATTTTTTTCATCTACAAACCTTTTTAAATTTGTATGATGAACATAAAGGTATGGTAAGATATTTCATTTCTAAGAATCTGTTTGACATCTTTGAAATCCTTTAATATTAAAAATTATGTTTTCATTCTTATTTTATAAATTTAAATTAACTATATCCTGATGGATATATAAATATTTCAATTGCATTATTTTCTTATATTGGCCATTTTTTCATTTTGATAATGAATGTTAGGGTATTGTTATATACAACCTTTCTAAGGCTTCATAAACAAATTTCTTCCCCCATGGGATATTATAGGATCTTCGTTGCTTGTCTATTTCATGTATATATTCTTTACACCATGCTCAACCAATTATAGTTCCAAGGTGGTCTTCTTCACCCACAGAAACATCAATTCAGAGGTATTGAAATGATATGTGCAAAACCAGAAGGTAACAACAAATCCAAATCTTTCCTACATAACAAATTCATCCTCATTACCTTTAGTGACTTTTATTTTTATTACTATTTATGTTTAAAATTCATTGATTTTTTTGGACAATGGAAATATTGTGACAGTTCATTTGATCTTTTCAATGACCGTATGCATAAGGTATGTGATGGAAAACTAAGCTTAAGAGGAAAAAATGTATTGGAGGTAATGCATTTTATACATCGTCGATTTCTTTTACCTTTTGTTTTTTGGCTATGTGAATTTGTGTTCAAGGAATTTTTTTAAGCTCATAGTACATGTATGATGAAAACATTAACCAATTGAATCAATTTAATTTTTGATATGGATTATCAATTATTTAGTTTTACAAATTTTTTCTATAAAATTTTTTAATTTTTAAATTTCAAAAAAAAATACTAAGGAAATAATGATAGAGTTTGTCAGTTATGTATAGTATTAAAATGAAAATGTTCCATTTATCATTCATTTTGATAGGATTGAATTAAAACTATGATCATCGTCATTTTGATATTAAGGCATATATGCTTTGTATGACTACCCAATAGATGTAATATAAGGGAAACCAATCCAGGATGTGTAATGGTTGCGAACCCATACTACATAAATGAATCTATAGAAACTTCTAATGCTATGTCAGAGTCATTTGGAATACACAACATCCAACTTGTGAATATATCGTAGCAGAAGTTCATCTTAATAAAAAAATGGCACTGTATATGCATGTTGAATAGAGAATTTGTATCGCATGAATTTATTGATGGTGGAATTCTCTGAATACTATTCCATAGAGATTATGATCATGGATTACATGGGAATTATAAACTTAATAGGGGCCATTATGCCATGTATTATGTTGTGTTTCTCAAATAAGGAGATAATTAATCATTACCCAAAAATTTACCTCTATTCAATGTAGGTTCAATGTCATGGATTACTGGTGACACTCAAATTAAAATCAATGAGTACATAATAATGGTTACAAGAATGGTGTTATTTTTTACATAATGGTATAGTTGTCTACAAAAAAACCTATGATTTTTTATTGTACATCAATCATTTCACAAACAAATATTATTATTTATTGTAAAACCTAGGAGCTCATTGGAGTTCTCTTGGGAAAGTCATGTCTGGATTCAGCATCTGAGCTATCTGGATCTTCAACTTTCTGGAATCTGTCATCTTCTGCAGGTATTTCTTCTACATCAAATAATTGATCGATATCTGCCATAGTTTATCTTTGCCTGAGTTTTTTATGTGGCCAAATCATATGATTTTTCTAAAAGTTTTACTAATGTTCACCTTATTATAATGATTCATTTTGGTGGTTCGTTATCTATCATTTTCATTATCCATTTGTTTTTCTACATATAGGTCTTCATTTTTTGGCCTTCTAAATGTTAGTTGTGTGGTTTATTTAATATTAGAACCCATGTTTTTGAGAATCTAGTTTATAATTCACTAAACCACTTTCAAGATATTCCAATTGGCTGAGAAACGCTGGTTGGAATCCTTCAAGGGTTATATCAAAAACCCTCATGATCAAAATATCAGTTACAACATAATGCATTATCTTCATACGGAGGTCGAGATAGTTGTTGCGGTTGTGGTGGAAAAAAATGGCAAGTCATAGGAATAAATTGAACTTTTATCAATGTGTCTATGTTTGTGATTCTAATTGTTATATCTATCCTTCTTTAAAATGGGTTTTTTATACTCATGTTATTTAATTATTATTATATATGCTTCCTATGGAGGATCTATTTGTGGATTTGACATTAGTTAGTCAGTCATACATTCAGATTCATGGGTTGATGATTCATTCACACGCCACCTTATAAGCTTTTTAGTTAACAAAGATGCAAATAAATATATGTAATTGAAATTGGTTTTGCATCGATGAGGCAACCATCGCATCCTTCTAATCCCCATATTTTAATTTCAACCTTTAAATTCCTATGCAAGAATAATTAGAAAATATCATTGTAAATGTTGTTGGAGAAGATAGGGTTTATCTTCCCTTTTACTTGACCTTCTATGGTAAGTCAATTTCACCATTTTCTATGGGTTTTATCACAAGGTATATTTTCTGTTTTTGGGACTATGTATTGCTGATGATGACCCCCAAAAACCTCTTGGCGAACCCCCTTACCATAACCAACAACATATTTAAAAATCCTATAGAACTACAATGATGCAATAGGTATGTTCTCTTAATTCCATAGAAATTGTAACCCTTCCACTCCATTTTGTTCTCATATCTGTGTGCAGAAACATTATTAGTGATATACCTCAGTCTGTCAATAAAATATATAACCACAAGTCATTAATATTTCCTCTGGTAACCCATTAATTAATATGAATTTGATATTATCTATAGAAAACATACCATTTTCCTTCATTTTTTCTTCTGTTATTCAAAACAAATTTATATTTAGACATGATTTTTTTTCATCTGAGGTGTTTTATGTTTTATTTTTATTTATGTCATGTACATTGAATTGATACACTTTCTATTTTAATATATCAGTGATAACGAGTCAATTATCGTGTTTTTTTACTTTTGTATATCACTTGGGTTTTCCTTGGTTCAGCTCCAAAAATCCCTTCCACAACAGGTAGTTACCCCACTATCCTTAAATACCAATCCCTTCAGTGCATCTTCTATTTATATTGATTTCATATTGGACCACTTATGTTTTGATCGAATTACATGTTCAATAATCCCTTCCAAAGGAAAATCCTACTACATGCCTCCATTTTACTCAATATTTTTGGATTATAATGAACATTTATTTAAATCATTTAAGAGTAGCAGTTAGTGGGGATATTAAGAATCTTGAGATCATGGGAGTTATTTGATTGTCCAATGTATTATTTTGGTGTAAATATTTATTTATTCATGTACTCTAATTGATCTACTTATAGTCTGCATTTTTTACATTGATTTATGATAATATCAATCTTTGATATTTATTTAACTATTATATGTGGATAATAGTGAATTTGTGAACTATTCTGTATAATAGAACTTATCTGCTTTCGTTTTTCATGTAAAAGAACTATTCAAATTGCTTACAATCATATTGTTTAGTTAACATGTAAATTATTTAAATATACAAATTGTGATGGTAACATTTGTCTTCTATACAAAGAACAGAATATAAACTACTACAATATATTAATTTAGTTCTTGTAATGTTATAAGAATTTTGGAAACAAGTCATATGAATTGATACTATAAATATCTAACAGGTTATGATTATTTTACCTCCATCTTAGAACTATGGAATTCATGCATAGAACCTACTGAAAATACATGGATGAAGGGGGACTTTGCATACAATGTTACAGGGTTCCTGACACATGATTGAGGAGAGTACACCATCATGGAAGACTGTAGAAAGGGTATATTTTCAATAATTGGGTCTTTTTTTCAATTAAAAGTTAATTTTACATGTATTAAATACATGTTTACATTAATTTTTTACACTACATGAACTCTCATTAAAGCAGTGGATGTCGTGGACCTTAAAACTAGGGTTGAACCTACCATCTTATCCATTGAGGTATGTGATTTTTATTGTTTGACTTTATTCCCTCAGCTCTTATAAATTCACACCCTCTGGCATTTTATCTTTCTCCGGGTTTTCTTATAAAAACCAAAAAATCATGCTTCAGAAAACAGTTTGGCTTAAAGTTGTGCTATCATTTTGTGAAATGACATCAATATAAGGTACTGTTGTCTTTTATGTAACGTGTTTATGTGATTATAAGATCATGCACACATTTTATTAATGTTCAGTCCACTTTGGAGTGCCTATTTCATATTCATATTAATGATTTGTCCTTAAAATTGTTTTCATTTGTATTTTTGGAATATTTTTTTGTTCTTCTCAATCACACTTTTTTTAATCATGGTGTATCACATAGTTTCAGATCAAATATAAATAATTTCTCTTAAAAAATGAAATCATTCATTATTCAGACATAAAACCCTAGCAATGACTACATTAACATTTTATGGATTATTTATCATTATAATATACATTGTTTATACTATGATCATTGTTATTTAGTACATAGTTCAATTCAATTACATTATAATAAAATAAATAGATATATAATTAATTCACTCCCTGTCGAGATCTAGAGTCTCAAGATTTCAATGATGATGACAATGGAAACAACAACAATCAGGTTGTGTTATTTTTGTTCTGCACTCTTGATATTGTTCCATTATTTATCAATCAGATGCTTAAATATTTACTATAATGTCAATTCTACAAGGGTTTCTAGTGGTAGGGGGAGAATTGGAGGTGGCCATAAAAATGATTCTATAAATATAATTCTATTGTATTTTTTTATACTTGATAAAAATCCAGCTTTGGGTTCTAAAACATATTATTACAGTTGATACTGCACATTATGAACCTTTTATTCCTCAAATTCTTATCTTTTTTTCCCGGGCAGTAAGTCTTTCTATAACTTTTATTCTTTATAGAAGGCTTCTCATTATGTAACTTTTGTTCCTCAATATCGGTAAATTTTACTCCTTCATGATGTATTTGTCATTTTTTTCAAATATTTTCAATATTAATATGAATTTGTATGTTTGATAAATGGTATTCTTTTTTTAATAATAAGAAATAATATATATTGTCGTATGAATGAATGGGTAGAGTACTGGTATAATTCTAGGGTCAACTTTATAAAAAAGGATATCTCAATAGTCTTGAATAGAAAACCAATATTTCTTTTCAATCTAATGATATCCCCATAAGAACCTTTCCAAGAAAAACAACTCCTATCATTATTTATTAAGTTGATCAGTGAGGAGGAAGAAAATAAAATTAAAGTATAAGTATAGAAAATGTCCCCATATTTCTAAAAAAAATTGAAATATTTCTATAAAATTCACCTAGACGTTCCCCAAAAAGGGAGGTGAAGTTCTCTATTGAACTCAAACAAGGATCCATGCTCATATCCAAGGCCCTATATAGAATTGAAAATGTGGATATTATGGAAGTAAAGAAAAGAAATCAAGATATTTTAGAGAAGGGGTTTGTCTAAAAAAGCGTGTCTCCATGGGGGAGAAATTATTCTCTTTGTGAGAGATAATGATGGTATACTATATATTTTCATTGATTACATGGACTTAATGGGATCCCAATGAAGAACAAGTACCCTGCATTAAGGATTAGTGATTCATTTGACCCGCTTAGATTGTATCAACTATTCACCATGATTAACCACCAATATTATTAACATCAGTTGAGGTTGATGAGAAAATATATTCCAAACTGTTTATTTTCATCAAGATATGGTGATTATGGGTATCTTGTTATTCCCTTCATCTTTACTAATGATCCTTCCATTTCTATGGATTTTATGAATAGAATCTCTAAGGACCACCGTGATAAATTATAAGTAGTTCACATTGATGGTATTATTATAAATTCAAAAATTCATGATGGGCCTGAAGGTAATCTAATTACAAAATTGAATATATGAAGAAGGATATGCTAATATGAAAATTAAGCAAGTGTAAATTTTGGTTACAACAATTTTCTTTCTTGGGGAACATTGTAACCAACCCAGCAATCACAGTTGAACCTTTTAGGACAAAGTTTATTGAGGAGTGACCTCATCCTGCAATAGTAACATATATTAGTACATTATATGGTTTATAATGATTTTATAGGTTGGTGTTGGCAATATTTCACAATGTTATAATACACGAACCATGTTAACTCAAATATGTGAAAAGTTCATCTGTATAAATTATTGTGAGTGATGTCTCCAAAAGGATATAGAGAGATTGGTTACTACACCTATGTTAACTATAAACTCTATATGATAATGATTATTGTTTTTCTGATGCATATAATAATGGGATTTGGTACATCATCATGGAAAATGAAAATTTTATTACTTATGAATCTCAATAGTAAAATCCCCATGATTAGAATTTTATGAGGGATGAAATGGAGATAGTTGCAATTATTTTTTATTTGATGATAAAGATTGAATATTATTATTGGGAGAAATGTGATATATATAAACAGCACCAATGTATGAAATATAATTCAAAAAGAATAAATTTAACATAATACAGATGATATGATTGGATCTTCTTAAATACTATGACGATTCAATTCATTGTCAACCTAGTAGAGAAAACAATGTCACAGATACATTAAGTAGGAATGAACCTATTGTTATGGAAATGAGAATGCTTCATGAAGATCCATTCATCAATGACCTAGTATGTTTGGAAATACGAATCATGATGGAATGAGAATAATCATTCCTATCCCAAATTATTTCTCAACCATCATTACTATAGAAGATTAAGAAATATAAAAGATAATATCCAATGTTACAAAAAATATAGAGGATACAAAGAATAATATATTTCCTATGTTCAATATCGATCAAGAAGGTTTACTGAATTTTCATATATGGATATGTGTCCCATTTAATCTGGAAATAAATAAAGAGGTAGTGGATAAATCTCATAGATATAAATTCTTTATAAATCCTGGAATCACTAAAAAGTATACAGAACTTCGTGATAATTAAAAGTGTGATAAATTAAGATATAGACTACTGAAAACACAAAAAGTTACATAGTGTGCCTAAAACTAAAGGTATAGTGAAAACATCCCAAAGGATTATTGAAAACACTTACCATATAAACATGTATGTAAAACAATATCTCTATGTAATTTTTCACCGGTCTCTCAAGAACATCCAATAGAAACATTGTGATAGGTGTTATAGTGGACCGAATCACCATGGCTACCCATTTCATCAATATTTGGGTATATATCTCTATTGAAAAACATGAAATGATATATATAAAGGATTTGGTGAGGTTACATGGGGTTTCATATTCAATAATTTCTAAATATTTTCCAAGGCTCACATTTAATTATGGAGAACTCTCCAATATTCTCTGAATATAGAATTGATTTTCAATACGACCTATCACCTAAAAGTGGATGTCGAATTAGAGAGAACTATTTAGACACTAAAAGATATTATGTGAAGATGATATATAAAATTTAAATTAGTATGGGATCAACACCTCACATTAGCTAAGTTCTTATACGGAAACAACATCCACATGAGTAGTCAAATATAACTATAGAAAGGTCTATATGGTAAATTATGTAGAACTATGACTTGTTGGGATGATTTTTGTGAGGGAAATATTCTTGGGAATGATCGTGTGAAAGAGATGATTTTTTTCATTCTATCCAACAACATAGAATGGATTATTATAGATTGAAGAACACCTATACCGATAATCATTAAAGGGAATTGATTTTTGATGTTGGTGAAATTTTTCCCTTTCAATATCACCATGGAAGAGAGTCATAGGGTTTAGAATGAAATGAAAGCATAGTCCATGGTACATTGAACCCTTTAAAAGACTTACTTGTAAAAGAGAAGTTGACCATCAGCTTGTAATGACACGAAATCTAACTCATTTTCATGATATAGTCCATGTAGCTCTCTGGAGGAAGTACATAACTAATCCCTCGCATATACTAAATCTGTTAGTTGTACAATTCGAACATTATCCCTGTTGTGAGGAGCATCCATTAAATATCATGGAAGGTATAGAAAATTTTCTATAAAACAAGACTACCCACATTTTCAAAGTGTTGTAGACTAACCATATATATGATGAAAATTCATGATAAGTAAGGAAGAAAAGTAGATATAAGAACCCACAACTTTTGTCAACTATGATAATGAGTTAAAATTTGACATATAAATTTTCTTAAGGGAGGAAGAATGTAATGACCCACATTTTTTAACATATATTTTTTTTCTTGAGAACATGATTTTTATTTTATATTCATGGAATCATGTCTATAACTATTAAATAATGATATGGAATTTATAGAGTATAAAGCGTACTATGACAATTGGGATTCGACCATTATATGACCATTTGACAGATGAGAATGTTGTTCGATATGACTATTGGTCAATATGAAAATTAGAAACAATAATCTTTGTAATATTTTTAATGTTATAACTAATTTTTTATACTGAAATGACAAAACATAATTAATGTATATAGAATAAGTGACGACCTCAACTAGTAGAGTCGTGTTGAATGATGATCAATTTTTAAAACATGGGTGGGAGGCAAAGCCATTGGGGTTCTCCATTTGACCAATACAAAGAAATTAATCAACAAGTTAATCTTTAATTAAATATCTAATGATAAAAGTGAATGTTAGTGGAAATTACCACTTGAGTGATGTTATTTGAGCCTCCCCGTGAATATATCACCCTAGAAAACATTTCCACTATGTATTATAAGGGTTCTATAATAGGTTATGTGTCTTGAAAATAGTCGCGTAAAGTGTATTTCCATCAAATAATTTTTTTACTCCATAAATTCCATTTTTAAGAATATTTTTCTTAATTAAAAATACATTAAATTGATATAGAATTTGATAAATTGATTTTTTTAGACCCAAATTGTACATTTAAAAAATATGTAAATATTTATAGTAAACTTATATATTTATAATATTATTTTTTTATTGACCGATTTTTTTTAATCAAATTCTTATTAAAATATAAACTATACTATAATTTTGATATATCCTTGAATTGTTTTATGTGTTAGAAATTTTACTACTCATTATCAACCCAATTTTTTTAATAAATGTAAATTTTTATATTTAAAAGTTAAATTAATATAATATTGAAAATTATTATGATAAATTGAAAATTATTTGTGAAATTATCACATTGAAATTACATTAGGGTTAATTTATGAGTATTTTCTAAAATACAGTATTTTTTCACAGATAGTAAAAATACAATTTGATGTATTCATTATGTTGGATGAATAAATAAATGTGCATTAATGATGTAATTAATAATTAAGAAAAATAAATGGAAAAAAATATATTATTTAATTATTATCAAGTGTTTTATTGTGTTTTAATGAATTTCCAATCCAATAATATAATTTTGAACGTCTAAAATGGAAATTTTGATATTAAAAACATTATTTTTTGAAAAAAATAACTTCCACTTCAAAATAAGAAATATTGAACGATTCTTAGTTGTTTCGGGTAAAACGACATAAAATATTTCCTAAATGTACGATAATATGAAAAAAATACATGGTCAAGCCTATGGATTTTCATTTTCTACAAAAAAATATTTCCATGGCCAATATTTGGAAATTAATCAACAAATCCTCCACTTTTTCTATAAATACCCACCCATTTCTCTGTTTAATTTCACTCCAAGTCCATCCTCCTCAAATATATACTATTTTTACCTCCCAGGGAGTCCCCCAAGGTATTTTAAATTCCACATGCTACCATTACAATGTATTTAGGAGTCACTTGTTAAGGTAAGGAAAATATAAACATTCCTTTTTTCCATTCAAGATCCCTTTTTATGTGGTATTTGGTAAAATTTAGAAAATATTGTTTTTTTTTCATACTATATAATATAATTTTTGTAATAATATTATTATTTTTCATATTATTCCCTTTTTCACCTCTTATTTACTCTTTTTAAAAACTATATTTTATACCTGTTATGATGATGAATCTACTCAAAATATGACTCTTATCCTAAACAAATTCTCTCTTATTTCCATTTTTGAATACCCAAAACTTTTTATTATCCATGTTAGTTCACCTAAACGTAGAAATTGTTTATTCATTTCTAGTATTAACATTCATTAAATTTCTAACACTTTATATGGGTTAAAAATGATATAATGATCTTATCTTTATGAACTTTTGAAATTCCTTGATTCTGATATAAACCGATTTTTATTATCCATGGGTAATTTATGAAATTATTAATTTTGATATATGTGGATCAAATTAAATAATATATATTAATGGTTTTCCATTTATATTTATAACATGATTTGGGTAAATAATTTATTATCTAGAGATGACATATTTTACGATCCCTCGGTGAATAACCACAACAATATTTATAACACCTCAGTGAAACACATTGGTGACATGATTATTAATGTGTTTTTAAATGTTTTAAACCCATTTAAATTTTATTAATAACGTTTTTAAGATATTAATCATGTTACCGTTTTCATTACATAATGATATTTTGTGCAACTTTGTTGATATTTCTCATGAATACATGTAAACTATTTCCCTTGATTTCACTAACAAGGCCTTATGATCACACTTTAATTTGATAAGTGTCCCAAGGGTTTGAGGTCGTTTAAATGTACATATGATGATCCAATTAAAAATAATATTTTTTGGATAATAATAATGTTTTATTCTTTCATGTATTATTTAACTTATTAATAATAACCTAAACTTTAAATGAGCATTTTTTGTATAATTTAATGTAATGTTATGTAACAAAAATATGGATTCTGTAATACGAGAAACGCTTAGTTAGAGGCAAGCCTCTGACCATTTATTAATAAAAGAAAAAGAATAAAGTAGATTAACTAGTCCAAAGCACCTACATAGCATAGAAATCATACTCATCACCACCCCCTTTGGAAATTATGTCCTCCGCATTATCTGTCTCCCACTCTGAGCTTTCATAGTGTTTAAGAACATTGACATATTTCCTTCTAAGATTCAGCTTTTCCAAGGCTATAAATTCCTTCGAGGACTTCATAACCCATCTCTCCTTCCCAATTAAAGATCTAATCGACATCGGATTTAGAATAATAGAGTAATGTTTCTTCGCTCTTCATCATGGAGGGGCAGTCCTCACACCTTCATCCTTGTGCACCTTCGTCCTTTATCTCTGTACAACATTACCGTAGGATGGCCGAACCACACCACTGTCCTTATCCTTGTCACTATCTGAGATATCACCCCATTTCCCAAATATTTTTACCTGCAGGAAGCCATCCTTCAATCTAGAATTTTGCTTGACTGTATTGTCAGCGTTAGCTATAGAAAGGCATTGTGGATGAACCATCATGTTCATCCCGCCTTCCCTGGTTGCAACATCCACTGGGTCAGTCTCAATCTGAAAATGGCCAGCTTACTACCTCACAACAGTCTCCTCATCATGCTATTCAACCTCATTATCCAGTTGAAGGAACCTATTGCCAGTAGAAATCATGATCTCCACTCCCCCATCTCCATCACCCTGTCGTTCCGTAACACAATCCCCCACTGCTATGGGGATAGGAGCAACCGTGTCCAAACAAGTATCTAACACCAGCTCTGCCTGCAAGGAGCTGCCACCGATAACCTGTGATTGGAGATCTTGGCCAATATGCCCCGCACCCTCAGCCATAACCTGTGCAGGGTCTACCACAATAGCAGCATCACGATTCACCCACTGCAAAAAGGCTGGAGCAGAGTGCTCCTCCACTACTGAGCAGCCCACCCCTCCCACCTGAGAGCCCATCATCTCTTCAGAAGAACATATAGTGACCACTACAGCACCAGTACCTATTGCCTCTTTATCATCAAATTCATTACTTTTGTTCATACCCCCATGATCACCAGTCGTAGCAACCATATGCACCTCAGAGGAAGGATCCATCTGCAAGTGACATGAACTCTTTTCCACGACAGACCGGGACTCCACTTCAAGATCACACTACCCTGTAATAATTTTTTATATCCTTAAAAATATAATAATTTTTTTAAATAAATATTTTCATGGAATATAATTTTCTAAAAAAATAAATCCTTAATAAATTTAAAGGAATGGTTTGTGTTAATGTATCCAGTATCTTGAGTCTGATAATCCTTATGTAAACATGAGTAATAATTCTATTTATTCATTGATCAATATTGACTATTGTTACCATTATTTTATCATTCCATAATGACCATTATATCATAAATAACAAATTATATCAATAAATAGACATATATATATATATATTATCTATTTTATGTAGAAATGGAAACTGAATCATATCGCTTCATAGAGGTGGTAGTCCAGAGATACATAGAAATGAAATTATAATTTTTAAATGGATGGAAATACATGAATTTAGAAAATATATAATATTAACATAATGATATATATGTCACAATTATCATATATATATATATATATATACATTGATTCCATCAATATAACCAGTTTTGGGATGATTTGGAAAAAATTCTTTACATAAGTTTGTGAGGTAGAAACCTATTTTAAACCCAAATAACACTTTTATTTCCAATATTATTGATGACTAGAAAGATATTTGTTAATAATTTATCATATTAACATCATAGTATATTTACGTGAATGTTGTTATTATTTATTCGAGTTTGATGAATGTTTCAAGGAGGTATGATTCTAAATAAAATAAAATATATTGGATAAAAATTATACGACTTCATTGGAAAACCTCTTAATGTTTACAAAAAAACAATCTTTAGATGGTTTTATGATAAAAATAAGGCCTCTAGGACATAGGTAGGGATGAAGTTAAATTATTTTATTAGGTATTTATTGAACTATAATTCCCTTATAGTGCTGTGAAAAGTAGAGAGGGTGTGACCTTTTATAATGATGGGAGAGAAATTCATGAAATTGTTTCTATAATTAAATTAATATAATTCATTTTTCATTTTAAATTGGAAAAAATGATAAATTTAAAATATAAAATTATTATTTTTTGAAGTAAAATCACAAAATAAAAACTTTACATGTCTTTTTTATAATTTCTATATTATCATTTTTAACACTTCATTAACCTTTTTTACGATTACCATGAAAACAATGTTTTTACTCTTTTAAGGGTAAAAATAGTAACTATAAAATGAAAATTTGACCATAAATAGGCCATGGGTTTTTTATTGTCCCATCTCCTAGTCACATATAAATTTCTATGATTTTTAGAAATTTTAAATCATTTTATAAAATATTGCTTATATAAAAAAATTATTATTTCATTTTTTTAATTTTTAATTTAATTTGGATTTCAAACAACAATATTTTAATGGATATAAATTTTAGTAATTTCACACATTTAAAATAATTTTTATTTATATAAAATATTCTCTTAAAAAATAATTCTTTCAAATTAATTGACATTAAATATTTATATATTCACTTATTTCAATTTTTCTATTAATTTGAAAAATAAATTATTGGTGTTGCATAAGAATTTATTGTAAATTTTTTATCACATAAGATTATAACTAAATAAAAAGGATAGAAAATAAATTATATTTTAAATTTCAACTAATAATCAAAGAGAAGGTTTTTGGTCCCTATCACCAAATATTATAGATATTAAAAGTATGATTGTTCCATTATTTATATAATCATTTATGTAAATATTATGAAGTTTAAAATCAAAATAATATGGCATAATGTTTCCTTATTTTCAAATAATGCATGGAAATATCCAAATTCCACTCATCTAATTTGATTATGTAAAATATTACATTCAATTTTTAGTCTGTATAATATTATTTTTAACCATATTGACTCACAATACCCTTAATGTGGTGACAATCATTTACTATAGTAAGTATTCAAAATGACTGAAAGCAAATGTTACCTTTTTAGAAAATGTAGAAATACTAATTGAAAAAATAAACCCATTCCGCAATATTCCATTAACTAAATAAAAAGAATTTATATTAAAATTACACGTGTTAAAGGAGAAAAAAATAGCTTGTTTATAAAATATTCCTTTTATGTTTGAAAATATTTTTATACATATTAAAGTATAACATTAATTTTGAAGAATATAAAAGTATTATTATTACTCAAAATTAACTACAAAAAATTTCAATGTAATCCAAATTATAATATTACTTCGATAATACTTTAAAATAATATAAAATTTTTAATAAATCTCATTATTTTTCACAATTCATTAAAAAATAAATAACATCAAATTTTTCAAAATATATCATCCTAAGATGATATTTTAATTCTGAAGATAAAAATCAAGATTCATTTTCTTACGAAATTATTATATAAGTATATGTTAAAATTTTAAATAAAACATTATATTAAAATGATTTAATAAAACACATTCCTTTTTCATTTAATATTTAATACATATTTTTTATAATTAATATAATTATCTATTTGATGGAAAATAATAAAAATTAGAAAGTTATTTTTTATCATTACCAAGGTTTTTACATATAATTCATCATCATTATTCTTGACAATATGAATGAATATTTTAGGAATTCTATATATTTTATATTCATTTGATGAAATGAAAATTGATTCCACTAATATTGTTTATCAAATACATCTTATATGCATGAAAGTATCACTACATGCATGATACGTTATTACATTCACACCACATGTATATAAAGATTTAAATTAACATCCATTTTTTCTTCCTGAAGATAAGATTACATAAAGGCATGATATCTTGTATATCCACACAAAAAGAAACGAAATTTGCATTACTCAAGTGGATTCCAAGCTTGAAATATATTAACAAGAAAACAACCAATTATTCTCTAATATACATGGAAACTTATCTTATTATATAGAGCCCATGGATGTTCTTAAGAGAAGTATGTTCTACCATTTCACCCTATCTATAGTTCCATAAACTATTACTCAGCATTTCAAGAACATAATATCATTGTAATCAAGTGGTAGTACCTCATACCTTCACTTCATATTGGTATAACCTCCAACCATTTTACTCATGTGGTTGCAACTCCTATAGTTATTGACTAATGGCAAGACCTTATACAATTGAAATCCATCCATATAACATCCTTCCATTATAGCTAACAACTACACATCATACTATTATAACTGATTGTATCACCATCTTCCTTGAAATGATAGTGAACCCTTATATTTAGCATTATTACATCATATATGAACTCCGATGATCATATAGAAATTGAATTTTGGACAACTCATGATGAAATTATTGTGAATCCAAGTGGGATTCCAAATGGGGTTCTCTATAATGATCAATTATAAAGGGAAAAGTTCACCCTTATGCAGACTCATGTTATTAACCATATACTCACTGATTACCCTTAAGAGCTATCATCAGTTAATTTTAATCTCTTAGGTTACCCTTACATAAATTGATCCAAATACCATTATGATGTATTATTTACCCCGATGTTGGTCAATATAACATTTTTTTGGTATCCAAGAGAGTCGTACACCCATACATAACATGATTCATCCGATAATGTTTTCAATACCCGTACATGTGCCCCAAATATACCTTTATAGGACATTTTTTCCATTATACTTGTTAATTATCCAATACAGAGGTCACCATATATTGATATATATAATTGATTACCCTAATATAGGTAAAATGAAACATAAATAGTATTTCCATTAAAAAATCTTCATAATTTCACAAGAATGATTAAATTGAATAGAATAACTTATTGGGCTTCATTCTACAACCATATTATTCATCATAATATATTGAATTTAATATATATTAAATTTCCTTCTTAGAGAAAAAATAATGATTTCACTTAGGGGACTCAACATCCTCCCTCCAATTTCAGTGAAGAACCATACATGAGTTCTTGTTTATGATTTACTTCTCCGTTTAACACATTGATTGAAATTCAAAACCAATATCTTCATGATTACGATCCCAATAACTATGACATGTCAATCTCCATCAATTTAAAATTTATTCCCCTTTTTTACTCTACCTCATTCTATAGTTCCCTATTATAAACCCTAAGTTGGGATTCATTTTTTGTTGTATTCAGTTATTATTTCTAGGGTTTCTATAGTTTTCTTCATGTGATGTTCCTTCTTTAATAGTGATTCTCATCACATCTAAACATAGGCGAGGTATATTGAAGCTAGTTTTATCTATTTAAATCCATGCAACACAATTTATTTTTATTTTAAAAAATGTTTTTTCCCTTAATGTTAGTCTATTATATTTATATATATGATTTGAAATGAAAATCATGATTCAGGTGATTTTTATTTCAATGTAGTGTATTTCTAAATTTAAATACATGATGAAATTATTTTTAACTAAACCTCACATTACACGTGTTAGTGAGATTTAAATAATGGGAAGTATTGATATGTTTCAATTTTTTTTAAATTTTTGTATTTTAAAATCTGGTTACACTCTTGGTTTCATTACGCTACTAAAAGTTATAACTTTTTAAAATTTTAATCTCTATATTTTTTTTAATACCTATATGTTTGTGTGTGTGTGTATATATGTTTATTTGAATATATTCAAGTGATAATATGTGAATCTTTTCATCGAGAGATGTAATATATACAAATATATATAAACAAATATGTGTAAAAAATTTGTAATGGATGTATCTGAAATATTTTCAAAATATATAATTTAATAAGAATGACTATGAGTCCAAGATGACACTAAAATAATTAATATTTTGAAACATGATTTATTTTGGATATGAAATCCATGGGTTAATATTGAATTCATATCAAAATATATTTGGATTTGATGCTGTAATGTATTATGAAATGTTTTTTTATATTTTATATTATTGGAAATTTCATCTTGGCCTATTGATGATTTATGTGATTTAATTATTTTAATTATTATTCAAGTATAATGGTAATCCTAGGATCATGTTTTTGTTATTTTATATTATAGAGGGTACATCGAACTTATCATGGGTTTCCCCATACAAGTGTTGTGTTTACATGAAAATTACACTAGCCTTGAATATGAAATTTCAAATGGATCAGTATTGTAGTAGTTTCATTCACTAATAAATGGAATCCTTAATTTATGATGTAGAAGTTCTAAAACCCAATGATATTGTTAACATAGGGTGTTTATATGTTGTTTTTAGTTTCTGAAAATCATTTATATGGTTTATTCCAAACATGATTTATTAATTTATTGTTATCTACATATATATATATAATAGTTAATTGGGTTGACTAAATTATTTCAGAATTATTATTCTAAATGTGGATAAAATATTGTATTATTATATATTCTTAAATTATGGCGGATTAAACCCCATAAATAGTTTTCTATTTTGTTGATAACATTTAATGAAAATAAAATGTTTTTATATAATTTTTATTTAAATTCTAATTGATGTATTGTATTCCATAATTTAGATCATATTTTTAAGAATGTATTTCAAACTAGCACAAAATGGATCTAATTTATAAATTTTATACATCGGTCTTTTTATCAATAATAACTCCAAATATATTTTCATTAACCAATATATATCATTTTAGTAAATTTTTTTGTTTGGTTCTTCAATTCCCATTAAAAATGTTCATTTTGAGATTGGATATTGACTCATGGAGCCATAGAAATGTATGTAAATTATTTTAGATATTATTTATATGCCTTTTCACATTTAAAAATTGTTTTTTTGTTTATTGAATTATAATTTGAGTGGTGTATTACCCTTTTGTGTTGATAAACTTAATTATGGGTATTATTTTGAAGGTTTTTGGAGGTTAGGTGATGGTTTTTATTGTTTAAATTGGTTATAGTTGGTGAATATTGTTATTTATTTTATTCAAAAACATGGACCCTTGATGCATGTAGTGTTCATGATTGTTTCTTATCTACATATTAAAAATCAATTATTATTTAAAACTATTCCCACTAGTTAATTTTATTCCAATTAATCTTTTCAAAAATCCAAGGGTATTAGGAACTCCACATGGGTATGTTATACTCTGTATGGGAAATCAGATGGATGGATGAATCATGATTCTTGAAAAAATCAATCCTTCTCCAAACACCATGCTTGGGAATGTGTGGTTTCCCCTATAGATCTAGTGATCAGAAATAATTTTTATTTATATGGATTCCATGTCATTCTTGGATTAATTGAGGAGATTTATTCCATTGGTTTCAATATCTAGTGGAGTGTTCGACTCTGTGTTCCAGTTTATTTATATGGAATAAAAGATTGCATTATTTCTTAAACTTACATATTTGAGATATCCTATACCACAAATAATCTAGAATAATTTTCTAGATTTTTTTCTATTGATTTTTTTGGTGTAATACTCATGATATTTATACCCACTTCTATATAGTATATTTACCATTATGTGTTGTGACTTTTTGGAGAGGTTAATAAAAATTATACAAACCATATGAAACATATTTTTGTTAATTCATGATATAGTGGAATATAGTATTTTTAATATATCATTACATTCAAGACATGTGCTAGGTCAATATTGGTAGCACTTACCCTAGTTTCGTTACATTGTCCTTGAATATTTGGTTTTATGTTAATCTATTTTTACCACATTAAATATAATTTTATTCATAGTAACACCATTATTTAACTTATGGTTTTTATTTGAGTTTTATAACATAGTTTTTTTATCAAAATACAATTTTTATTTCATTTATTTATATATGGGATGTATGATGGTACATTATGAAATTCCCATCACTCTTGTTTGTTAAGTGTACTTGGTTCTAGCTACTACCCCCAAGATGAAAACTATATTCCCAGGGAGATACATATTTCATAAAATTATCATAGGTTAGGTCCATAGGTGCGGGGTCATTCTAGGACAAGAAGACATCCTTTGGAATTTTTTAGGTGATGAAAAATTAAATAATGACGTCATTTCTAATGATCATGTATAATTTGGATTCTAAAATGCATTTTGTTATTTCAAATGATATTAATTTTTGGAATGAAAATTCAATAAGGTTTAATATTAACATATCATTTTAAATACTCATACATGTTATGAAATTAGGAATATCATATTTAGTTGATGTTTACAGGCATTTTAAAGGATGTTTTACAGCATTGATTTCATTTAGACTCAGGTTATTTAATTGATACTACTATAAAATATAATAGAATTAAAGATTATGGGAAATTAAAATGGTTAAAATATTTATTTATTAATAAATAAAACAAAAAAGGAAGTGTTTGTTCATGCCCAAATTTATTTTCATTATGATATTAAGATACATTCCACCTTAAAATTAAACTACAATTGGGAGCGATTATCATATAATAGATCGATAGTTAGTTTGCTATTATTTTTATGCTACATATATCTAATATAGAATGATTGGCAAAAATTTGAAATATAATCATGAATGATGTGTTATTAATGAAAACAATGATCTCCTTCATTAAATATATTTGTGGATAAATGGTTCAATAGTAATTTATTATATATTTTATATGTTCAAAGGATTGATCAATTTTTACTCTTGATATTCATGTCACTATATATCCATAAATGGATGAATGAAATATTATACATCCATATGATTCCAAAAATATAAATTTTTTTGATTTAAAATCTATTTAGATTATTTTCTATGGTAATGTGATTATTTTTAGATAGAATGAATTATTAAAAACATTCATGGAATTTGTTTATGTAACACCTTGAGAATATGTGAAATAAATATATTTCAATTAATTACATCTTTTTGATATTTTTTATTTCATGAAAAACAAAATATATCATTGTTATATGAACAGACTAAGATTTTATTGAATTTAATGTAACACCAAGTTAACATTCCACTAAATGAAACAGTAAGATTACTATGAAGTATACCCAACACTTTGTTGTCATCAGTTACACACAAAACCGAGTTCCTTTGATGGATTGCGTTATATGCAAGGTGATGTTTTACCAAACGATAATATACTAATATTATTATAATTATATTAGTGTTGTCAACACCAAGCTATTCGAATGATAGTTATAAATATAATTAATTTAATTATTAAAATATGGCTTACATATATATATATATAAACCTTAGATTATCAATTAGTTAATAAATAATGTATGAACTATTAGAAAAAAATGAAATTTATTTTCTAAGAATACTATGTAGAAAAAAAATATCTTACTAAATAAGGAAAACAACTATTAATGAAATTATTGTTATGAAATTTTATATTATATATATAACCAGTTTTGTTACACATCTAATAGTTTAGATAGGCACAAGTTAAAAATAAATTATGTTTTATGATGAAAAAGATGCATATTTCTGAAAGATAATATTAGAACATTTTAATAGAGAAACCATTTTAAAAATAATCTTTGAAAATTTAATAAATTTTATTTGAAAAAATATTCTTATATTTTTAATTCAATATTTTTTTACTTTGATTTTTTTTTTTAATTTTTCTGAGGAGATTCATATTTTGATGAATAGTGCAAACCCGTAGATTTTAATTAAATGTTTTCCATAATAATTATTTATATAGTTAAATTATATTTAAATTTTTTTAAAATATATATTTATATAAATAATAAATAATTTAATCCAATTTAGGTCATTGTAACCTATATCACATTGATATTGGATATAAAAAAAATAAATATTTTGATCTTTTTACAATAAAAGTCACTTTCCAAAAACATTTGTCGGATTATTTTAAATTAATTTATGACTTTTCCATTATAGTAATTTGGAAAAATAGATTTCATATTTTTTAATAAGATTATTTTATAATTTATAATCAGATAAATTTTTTTTTCAAAAAAAAATAGTGATTGTAATAAAAATTAATTACAATGATTATGCTAAAAATGAGATTACATTGTGGTTAAAATTTACTTATTAGCCCAAAATAACCTAGAAACTAAAAAAATTCATGTTATAGACAAATTTAGACCACTTTTACTCTTTGATAGAATATAAAATATTAGTTTATGCACATTTAATAAGGGAGAACTCGAAATATTGTATATCATTTTATATTTATAAGAATGCCCCTTCTCCTCTACTATAAAAGGAAACTCATCCCGCTCACTTCTTACCACCTATAAAACAATTTGTATCTCACAAAAATCCTCCAAAATATTATCCAAAAACCTATCTAGTAATCGTAGAAGCCTCAATATTCACATAAATAAAACAAAATAAAAACCTTTGTTTCAAACCAAAAGGAGTTACCTGAAAAAGAGACAACCTTCTTCAACTTGCATTTCAATTTTATTTCATTGGCCTCAAATTAAGTTCATTTTATTCATTTAATATATAATAAAATAAAAATCCTAAATATACTTACATATTTTTATTCTTACAGGTTTGCCAACACCTAAACACACATCCATTAAAATTTTAACAAAAATATCGTTCATGTGCATGCCGAACTACCGCCTCGAGAAACATTGCCGTTCATTTTTTCTATACCATTGCTCGTGTTTTGGAATAAAAATTATAATAATATTTTAATATAATATATATTATATTTATGATTTTATTATTATTATTTAATTATTATATAAAAATTTCCTTTAATATTTCCAATTTTTGTAAATATGTTATCAATGCTTGTGGACATGTGGAATAATGCTACCTCGAAGCAATGTGATTTGTCCACGCTTTACAGGGAATGTATTAATGATCGGTTTAGTAAATGCATATGATATGTATTAAATAATGATTATACTATAATATTAATATATATAAATATATATATCTACTCTATTTACACTATTCCTTTCAATTTGACAATAAGACATGAAAAATTTTCATGCTTACGTACGACCTACTATCGACATGAACGGTTAATTCCATTTCACATATCAATGTTTTGAAGATTATTATAAATATTTATATAATAAATTAATATGATATATAAATCATGTTTTACATTCTTTAAATATTTAGATAATTGTCTTTTATAAAGTCTCAAGAATAACTAGTCAAAACATATCTGACAAACAAAGATGATATTGCCCGAAATATAACGTCAACATGAAATTTGTAATAAATGGTTTATATAATTTGAAAATAAAATAAAATATGATGTGATATTTTATAATATCATTATTTTTTAGATGTATAATAAAATTTTATTTATAATATAGGTGGTATTAATGTGTGTGATGAAATTTAAGTCTTAATGTTTTGGTATTCACGTCTCACTTTTATTTCTCTGAGACTTATGCCTTATCCACAACTCGCTTCATCTATGTGGTTCATATACTACACATGGAAGTATTCTATAAATATTATACATAAATTTATTGGTATTTACATATAAATTTTATGATCTTTATTTCATTTATTTTTTTCTTCAAAATACACCAAATTCGTAAAGTAATTTTTTCCCGATTTGAGTTTATTGAGTTACATTCCATGTCAAGAACATATATTTTTAAATGAGGTGTTCATAGTGATCATTTATATGTTATGAATTTAATTATTGTCAATTTTTATTCTTTATTTAATGTTATTAAATCCATTAGACTATGATTCAATGTTACCAAAGTGGTAACAATTTACTATTACTTCCTCATCATTTATCGATATTGTTTATGATTATAGTTCCATTTATGAAATATTACAATCCATATCTCAAGAAATCTCCAAAAATTTAATCCCTTATTTTTATCAACGATATCTCCATTTATTGGAACCATTATACACTATGTTGTAAATAAAATAATTAATTTTTTTTATGAAAATCCTCCTTTGTTTCTCTCTTTGATACAGATTTATTTTAATCACAGAACTGATTTTTTCAAAAACATATTTCCATATTGGTTTACTATGATGTGAGAAATAAATTATTACCCATGTTTTACCATTTAAACAAGAAGGATGTAAAATTATTAACCTTTTCATTTTCTGATGATGGAACATTTATGAACATATTACAGTATTAAAGGAATACTCAACAAATATAGATTTACCCACTGCCATTACCATCATTTCCACTAATAATTCATTGAATGTTTCCAAGGTTATTTTTAGATATTTTCCCAAATATACAGGGACTATTTTTTGTTTTTCTAATGATAATGTATTTCAAAATTTTGTTTCATTTAAAATTACTTTTAAATGATTTTAAAATCATCCATTATAAGTTGTCAATATTATTTTCAAAGAAAAAGGGTTTCAAAATAGTCTATTTTTTTAAAAGTATTATTTATAGTGGAAATGGTATTTTCCTCATATAAATTTTGAAAATATTTTTAAAGAATAATTTATAATCTTTCAATATGGATTTCCATGAAAAATATTTCGAAGTTGTTTTATTTCTAAGAATGTGATTTTAAGAGATTGGTTATTTTCAATATGGATTGATCTTGTATCTATAAAAATATTTCCCCATCTAACTTGAAATACTTTGATATTGTTTTTTCATTAATGTAGATATGATCCAAGGAAACCATTTTTATTATTTCTTTATTTGGCTTTCATCAATATGATAAATTTTCTATGAAGCTTTCTTCCTTTCACGGGTTATTCTATGGTGAAATTATTATGAAAATTGAACATTTTTTCCAAGTTATCATATGATAAAATACTTATAAAATATATTTAATTTCATTAGTTATGATACGATGTTAAAGAAACTAATAAATTGTTATGAGTGATGATATGAAAAATGTTTTTTTATCCTGTGGCACAATCATGTCTAGTTTAATAATATGACAAGTGATGAAAATATATCCTTATAATTCATTGGATAATGATTGATTTTTTATGAGATGAAAAAGTAGATGGGATGGAATCCCAAGACTAAAACAAGATGATACATTGGAGGGAATCCCAAGCACAAAATAAAAGAGTGCAAGAGAGTGAATATCAATCCCTAAATAAGAGGGTACAAGGGATTTCATACCATTCCTAAAAAAATAGTGTACATTGGATTGAATTGAATCCCTGGAACAAAAAAATACACCGAAGGGCATCCCAAAACCAAGACAAGAGGGTTCATGGGATGGAATCCCATGACCTAAATAATAGGGTACACTAGAGGTAATCCCAATCCCAAAACACTTAAACATGTCTATATTTAAATGCTTTCATATAATGAATACATTGGTTGGTACAATTAACATATGATATTAAATGATTATGTGTATGAAAAATTTTGATGTCTTCTTCCTCTTTAATTTCTCATAGATTATGCTCTATATTCTTTTATGATTCATTTCCTATGAACATCCGATAATTATTCCATGACTACAGATTATGATCATTGATATAAGAGGTGTGATCTTATAATGTTATGATCATTTTTGTATTCCATAATGATCATGATATTCTTACATATCTCCCTTGTTTACCATTATTAAGAATCAGATCTCACCCCTTTCTTCTGTTTCCTTTCCATGTGCTTTAATGTTAGGTTTTAAGTAGTAGTACTAAAATTTTGACATATTTATGCGATATAACTATGATATTTCAACATTTTAGTATATTATGATTCCATGTTTTCAAACAAAGTATACAATTATAGTCATTGGCTGTGTTTTTTTTGTAATTTACTGTATGTTATTCTAAAATGATGGAAAACCATTTATGTTTAGATGAGTTCCTTATAGTTGGTATCAAAGGGAAGGATTATTCATCCTTTGGAAACTAGGATGACAAAACATTAGTGTGATCCCAAGAGATATGTCTATGTATATGTTTCGGGATGTCTCTATGGATAAACCAAAGGTGTCAAGGAATAAAGAACTAGGTGTTTTCATTTAGAAATCATATATGTTATATATCATGATTGTTTGGTATTCCTCTATGAAATGTTTTTCTCACAATAATATTATGTTTTTGGTAAATTTTTGAAACCCAGTGAAATCATATTAATGAATAATGAAATGGAAAATGAAATGATATGTCTCCTAATGAATCAAATTTTACGGGAGACAAAATGGAAAAAAACTTGTTTCTATAATCACAAAAATTTATGAAGCTATAAATCATGGGGAACATTCAAATGAGAAATGGAAGGAACAACAATAAGTTGAGTAATTCAAGAGTTAAGTCAAAACTTATTTTAGTGGTTTTGGTGACCATTTAGATGCTGAAAAATTGATCAGTTACATTGAAAAATATTTTCTATTTTCCAGTACTAAGAGTATGAAAAAATAACTCCAGTGTTCTACCGTCTGGATGGTTAGGAACATAAATTATGAAATTTTATTAAAAATATGAGAGGAAAATATGAAATTTACTCCATTATTTTGAATTTGTTCATGTGCAAAATTTTCAATAATTAGATTCCGTGTGATCATTATAAAAATGTAAAAGTAATTCCCAGAGCTATGAATCCATTGAAGGCTATGAATAAATTTTTCAATGTTCTGTCATGGTGTAAATATAAATTGTAGTTGCGTATCAATATCATGATTTTTAAAAGTAAAGGAAAAAGTAGTATGAAGTAAAATATAATAACAATGGAAAAAATCATTCACTTGTGCACAATGTGTTGAGAGATACCTAAAGGGTGTCGTATTAAGGGTACCACTAAATGTTTTAATATTGGAAGGGAAGTTCATTGAATGGATGAATGTCCATGTAATGGGAAGAAGCTAACTAATAATGATAGAAATGATAAATCCACAAAAAATCAACCTCCCACACATTTTTGTTTCAATTTCATGATGTTTTTCCATTATGATAACAGGTTTTCCAAACCAAATATAAATGTAGATGATATTCCAAAAAAAAATTTTGAATACAAATAAAAAATTGAAATATTAATCTATTACTGTACAAGAATTGAACCATGATAATTAAGGAATATATATAACCCCCTTCTTTTGTGGGGAAATTTATTTTTTATTTGGTATAATTAATAAATATTAGATTTTTATTATCCATCCGTTATTGATGTTTCATGTGTTTACCTACCACTAAATGGATTTTGTATTATTAAAATCACATTAAATATTATATCGATGCACGGATGAACCCAATCATCCAGTAAAACTATTTTTGGTATAGTATAAGATATTATTAAAATAATAAATGGACAATTATATTTATGAATGGTTATAAGGTTAACCATTTATAGTATGGATTCTATTAAAATATTGATGTGGTTTTAGATATTAATGTATCATCTCACCTAATGTGGGTTTATTCATGTTGAATTAAATTTGATAACCTTTTGATTGAGATAACAACAGAAATATGGAAAGACATATCATTATATTGTTGGACCTTAGGATATTTTTGTACTACATGAATGACAAAATCACATTCATCCCTTAGAATAAGAATTGAAGTGGAAATCATGAAAGGAACAACCAAAGAGTGAAAATATGTATATAAAAAAGAATGAGATATCATAATTATATTTCCTTATATTCTTATATAGTAAAATAATTCCTCAAATATATGAAATGGATATAGAAAAAAAATCTTATAACGTCATTTCTATGGAACCGATGTCCTTATAAATTATCATAGATTTTATGGTATTTATGCCTTTCACATTACATTGAACATTCACTTGGTTTTCCCCAATTATATTTATCAATATATATATATTGATTTACTACTTCCAAGAATCTCTAATATTCAGCAACATCATTTTTCTCATAGATGGAAGCCTATTTTTGAGTTACATTTGATAACACTTACTATTCCAAATTTCTATGCCACAAACGAACCTGGGTACCCAGGTAACCCAATAATCCTTATGAAATTAACACGGCCCAATGGGCATTCCCAGCCATCACTAGTTGGTGACTCACACCTGGCATCATACAAAATGAATGTGGTAATGATTTTTTTCCACAAGAATTACAGATGTTAATCAAATGAGTCAACATGAATAAATAATGAAATCCAATGGGAGAAGTGTAATAGGTGTTATATAGGTATGAAAACCCAGAGTACAATAAAATTTACCAAAAAATGAAGGAAAATCTCGTGTTTATGAGTATTAAACTCACCTTGTCCACAGATCGAAAGATAGAACCACCTCTATGTGGTGTTTTACACCTTCTCAAACCATAATCGATATAATATACAATCCTATTATGTCATGATTAGAGTGTGAGATAAAACCCTATTAGGTATCACCCAGGATTCCCTAATAAGATGCCAATATTTTACTAAACAAAGAGATCATTTAATTTAAAACAGTGTTTTTGGAATTTGAAAAGCATAATTAATACAAATCAATATTTAATTTCTGATTATGGAAATAATTTTAAACAAAATCTTTATAATTAAATGGATGGAAATATAATTGAAGTAATGGTAATTTTAATAAATGGATTAAATAAAAACGTTCATATAATTCAGATTATATAAATCAAAACTCATGTAAATAGTATACAAAAATTGAATATATAAATTTGAAATACAATAAAGTGAGAAAAATGGCGATATTAAAAATAAGGAATGATAGTTCTATGCTATATGGAATCCATACTAAACGTGACATGAAAATATATTCATACATCTCTTTGACCTCATGTTAAATAGGACCCGTCACCATATCTTAAGAAATGTGATGTGTTGTATTTGTTTTCTGGAACATGGTAATGTATAATGTTTCATCCAAATAACTCACTAACTACCCAAGTCTTTCATGTTCTATTGTATAAAAAATTATGCTAAATTGTTTTCATGAAGCCATAAATACAATTAATCCCATTATCTATTTCAAATATTCCAATTTTAAATTAAACCTATATCATTGGTTTCTTTATAAAAAACATTCCATATTAAAATATAAAAGTGAAAGGATTCTATCAAAATTATTTTAATTCATTTTCACATTATTTTAAATTGATATAAATTAATAATTTAATTTAAAATTCACATTCACACTTTAATTCACTAATTTAATTTACACAAAATTCCACAAATTTCACAATAAACCCACAATTAAATGGTGGTGGGGTGTTTCAAAAATTTCCATCATATCTATTTCCATAATTAATATATAATACTTAATTGAATAAATTTCAATTAACAAACCGCAATTCAAAATAATTGGGGGTCTTCATTATTTCCTGCCAAAACCAATTTCCAAAAACACCAATTCAATGGATTTGGGGTTTTAATAAAAAAATTGGAATAAATTTCATTTCAAAAACGAAATTATATTTAAATCATCAATTGAACATAAACCAATCCCTTTATGGTTAATACGCTACGTATCCAAAATGGAACCACCTATCTTTTTCATCAAAATACAATTCTTGCATCATAACCCACCAATATGAATGGTGTTGAAAATATCTAGGAACTAAAAATTAAAAAAAGTAAATATTAGAGTGTTTAAATATATCATTCCCAATATGATTCATTGAACTGTGAGGAAGGAAATAGAAATTGATGGAGAGAAAAGGAGAACACTTACCCAATAAATCACACGAATTCAACAACAACAATCAACCATCAAATGAGACGAATCCAAAAGGGTTAGAGGGCACCAAAATTTATTGGGGAAGAATATTAGTCAAGAGTAAGGATATATATAGGAAGGGAATATAATTTTAAGTGATCTAATTTTTTAGATACTATTCTTGGGACATTATATAATTTTTAACCCAATTAAACATCATGTAATTGGATAATCCGAAAATCACCAAACAACCCAGCGCCCATCACTAAACCGGATTTTTTTTAGTATCAACATGTCATATAATAAAATTACACTTCATGTAAATCACTATTAAGAAGCATAAACAATTTTTTTATATTTTGAATCTATGAAATATGTCACTTCATCGTTATAGGTATCCTCCCAATTCATTCTTGGTAATACACTAACAATGAAAAGTGAAAACCACATAAAATTTTAAATTATACATGATAGTAAAGTAAAAAAAATGTTACAACCTTCCCACCATACAAAATTTCCCTCTATAGAAAGCCTACATAGAATATTCAATTCCAATAATATGGGGACACTACTTTATAATTAGTGCCTCATGCTCCCATGCCTATTGAGAATCAATACCATGATGACATAACACTCAAACAAAATGAATGTTACTCCCATTAAGTACCTTGGTTTCAAAATAAACTATCTTTACTATCTGTTCAGTCATGAGTAAATCAGGTTGAACCCACTCTAGTTGAAAATATGACATAGATTATATAGATACATTTGAAGATAAGATACATGGAACACGTTCTGTATCAACGTCACCAGTGGTAGAAGTGATAAATGGTAAGAAACATTCCCCATAGTATCCACAATCTCCGAAGGCCCCAGAAGAGAACGTTCAATATTACCTTTCCTCCCAAGATATTGAAGACCCAAATGAGGTAAAACATTAAATACCACATGGTCACTAATTGAAAATTATAAGAGTTCATAATGATGATAATCATAAAACGTATACCTTATATATTCTCTCTATATAGTCTAGTGAATCAACTAAATCTTTTTTATCTTTACTTATCCCAATCCTGGTACAACTTAGAAAATTTAGCCAATTTTCAACCAACATAGCGGCAATTTACAAGGCCAACCATACAAGGCCACAAAAGGAGCCATTCTGATCATAGACTATTTTCTATAGTTATAATAATATTCTACCACCCTCCACGTTTTCATCCCAAGATCCACCAATGTCATGAACACATAATAGTATCATATATTCAAGAATCTAAATATCTCTCTCCATATAGTTGTCTGAATTCAGATGATAAGTTGTTTTCAAAGGGACCAAAGATACCAATTCCTTCTGAAGTCCTCTCCAAAAGAGATTAGTGAATGATGGCTTCCTATAAGTTAATATATAAGATTTAATTACATGAAAATATAAAATAACTTTTATATAGTGATTTACCAAAACCTCAAATTTAATTATATCATGAATTGGTATAAAGTGTATCAATTTAGTCAACTGATTGGCCATAACCCATATAATATTCTTCTTACACTAGTTACATGTAAAACCAACCAAAAATTAGATAGTTAATCCATCCCACTTTCATTTTGGGACTAGAAGTGGCTTAAGAGAAACTGATGGCTTTTTGTGCTTGACCTTATCCCGATTGAACATATAAAAATAAGATATAATATCATCAATCTCCCACTTCATTCCTAGGCATTAGAATTCCCACCTCATATCATAGATCATATTCATGATTCATGGGTTACAACTCACTAGGAACTAAGAAAATACCCCTTAGATACTTTCCTCACCTCTAATGGTATGAAAACAACATTTTCGATAGCATAGAATTCCCACAATGGAGCACAACCTATTAGGAATGGTCTCCCCACCAAAAAAAAGTGTCTATGATGCATTAAAAAGAAACGTCAAGATGTTGTTTTGAATGTTCAACTTGAAAAGAGAGGATTCAAACTAAATACTTGACATGGAAACCTCTACCACTATTTCTCTGACTCTAATAGGAAACATTGCAAAGAGATCAATAAAATTACACTCTTACAAAGATACTTTTACTTCATAGGTAAGATGTTTCCTTCTCAATGAATCTTCAATGAAAAACCCTTTACCTAGAGTATAAGTGATGTAAATGGCAAACTATTTCAAGTATTCCACCCTACATCTGCAGTAGTGTTTCCAAAATTTATGAGAGAATATATAACTCAATCCCTTGTTGTTATAAAACATGGTAATCCTTTTTCCACAAAGGTAATGCCACCAAATAATAAGTGTATGCACAATAGTTGCATGATCAAGGTAATGAGTTGGATAATTATTCATTGGTGGCCTAAGCTAATTAAATCCATACTTAATTACATGATCATCCTTCAAAATAGTAAAAATAATTCCTGAACCCAATGCATCACAGAAGATGAAATATCCTTTCCCCAACCACTAGAAGAGTCAACACCAGTATAGAATTAAAAATACATTTCCACTCTTTAAAAAAATTCTAACATTTATCATCACAAGAAACCTTTATTACCTTCTAATTTAGGGTATTAATTAGAGAATCCCATACCGATAAGTCCTTAACAAACCAGGAATAACACCCAGCTAATCTTGAGAAGCTCAAAATATCAAAAACCTTTTGTGGTTTCTCCCATTTCATAACTACTTTCACTTCTTCGGAACTACTAAGATAACATGTTACGACACCAAATTCCCCAATAACTTCACTTACTAGATGCAGAGGTCACATTTTTATAGCTTGTCATAAAAACTATTATTTCAAAATAAACTCAAAAAAGTTCTCAAATGATTCAAAAAATCCTCCATAATCATAGAGTAAATGAGGATGTTATCCAAAAAAACTCCATTAAGGTATCAAGATACCCATTTTGAATCATTCTCATTAATCATTGGATATAACAAAGGTCATGATAAGGTACTCATAAGGGCAATACCTCCTATGAATGGATGTTTTATGAATCTGATAATAATTTTTTCTCACTTGATGTTAACTAGATGGAAGGTCAATATTCAATAACCACTTTCCCCCCTTTCAACTGCTCATAAATTTCATCAATTTGATGTTACAAGTATTTTTAATTTACCATAACTCAATTGATTTTTCAATAATCAATGAAAAGGTGAAATGACACATGAGCATTCTTTGAAAAAGGAACATCTGCTTCCAAATGCAACATAATCGGGTGTATAAACAAATTTTCTATAAGTTCATCTAAATTGGAAATCATCCATTTTAATTAAGATTGATCTATGTGGATTGAATAAATAAAAACAAGTTGAGTAACTTATACTAAATCAATAGTTAACTCAGTAACCATTAATGGTAAAAAACTAGAGATGATGGAAGGAGAATCATATGGAAAATAGACAATGACTAGATGGAGATTACCAATCAAATATTCCATCTCCGTATAAAAAGTAAACACATATATGACTCTCCCGATCCTTGGACAATAAGGTATTCCTCTCCCTGGACGTGGGTCCAATTACCATTGGAATACATGGAATACAACATTAGGTTTAGTGATGGAGACCTGCCTAAGATAATAATAAATCCATGATATATTGGAAATGAGAAAATCAATCATGAAAAAGATGTCAAGTGGTTTCATGTAGAGAACTCGAAAAATCAAATCAAGATTAACTTATGATAGAGATAAAACACAAGCATGACTGTGTAGACAATTTTATCTCTTCATACCAAGAGGTGTAGTAATATTCATTAGAAAAGATAAAAGCTCTAAAGGAATATTCAACACATTAAAAATATGTATTGAGATTAATGAATGAGATTCACTAGTGCCAAATAGAACAATCACTAATAATGAATCTATAGTAATGGTACCTCTACCAGGTCATAGAATTGTATCTGATTCCAATAAATACTGTTGGATAGTGTAAAGAAGTTTCATTCTATATGCATCTGGCCGGAACCCTTTTGTACATGATGGATATAATTGTGATATAGTTTTAGAATTTTTTGGATGATCATATAGAATATACCCCTATAAAATCTACTATTCACCCATGGAATCTATCTTTTAAATGAATATTTTTTCCAATATAATAATTTTTCAATCAAATTTGTTACATTTTGAAAACATTCCAATGTATCCCCATAATGAAAACACCAAATAATTATCAAGACCAATGATTTCTGATATACATTTCTTCTTTAATACTATGATGTTCTTATTAATTTGAGTAAACTTAGTCGAACATGAAATAGAATTCCTTCTGGTAAACATTAATATTCAAGGGGATTGTTAGATATTAAGTGTATTAATTTCCTATCCATATCCGATAAACAAATAAAATATTATTCAATAGAGAGAGTGAAATAAATTTTAGTATTATTTGTATAGAATATCATAATTGATAAATATATGATGTAACAAAACCTATATGGAGACTATAGAAAACAAAATATGTAATTGAGATTAATTTTATAGTATTTAACTTTTAATTTATACAGTTTCTACAACATTAAGTAAAATTATTTTAGAAATTAGTTAAATCATATATACAATTATCATTACATATTTTAGAATTTTTACATTCAATTTTATAAGTTTTATTTTCTCCAAAAATGAATATTATTATCCCTATGATCTCTGACTTCTAAGAAAGTGAAGAACTAACCCATTTTTAATACATTGGGTTAAACTAAAGATAATATACACTCTCACAAATTTGAGTGTCTATGATTCATCTCCACCAATAATTATTAACATAATAATGATCTCTATTTTTTAAAATTGTGTAATCTAACCTTAGTGTACTATATAGGGATAAAACATGATGAAACAAAATCTCAACAAGTTCATATTTAAATTATTTTATTCACAATTTTTTGGTCGATGATATGAATTTATTAGAGGATGGTAAAAATTCCTTCAACATAGAATCTATTAGGTAATAAACTTCTTTTGTCAAAATTTTCCCTCCCCTCACTAGACATTTATAACATACTTAGGATCCAAGTTCTAAACATAAACCCTAAATATCATTATATTAATTTAGGAAATAGTTGTTTAATATTATAAAACTGTAATTAAAAAATTAATTTTGTAATAATTTATAATTTAATATCACTATAAATAATATTTGGTTTCCATGGCCACTCCATGGGATGTTGTTTCAAATGTCATAGTAAAATCATAATGTATATATCATTATATTATATTAAAGTTATGACACTGTTTTTAGTGGATGTTTGAAAAAATTATGATTTCATAACATTACCTGTCTAATCTACCATGATTTTCAATGAATTTAATAATTTGAAATAGATGAAAAATTAATTGAAAGATGGTTAAAATAATTTCCACTAATGGGATTTACTCATATATCATGAAACATATGAATGAATACATGTATTCAATGGAACATTCCTTTGGAGATATTAAAAATGTAACGACATTGATATGGTGATCAATTATTCATGAATGAACTAATATAGTGATATTTGTTCACTGAGAATGGGAGGAGACTGATAAGTGATTTTTTATAATATTTTCATAGTTACGAAAGAACATATTCTTAGTGATAGTAATAAAAATTATACTAAAAAAATAAAATTCAAACATCATCATTGGAAAATGTATTTAAATGATTCACTACATATTAAAAGTACTTATTACATTGTCTGGGTATGAAGTAATCAAATAGATCAAAAAACCTGAAATTAATCTTATTTATTGTTAATGTAACTATTGAATATCATGTCACTTTTCAATAAATATATTTAAATGATAGTTCATTCACTCTTAACACATATAAAAGTAATAATAATTTTATTAATAACTAAAAGAAAATTCCCAAACATGTTTTTGAATATTTCCACTCTTCTACTTCATCTATCATCATAATTTCCTATATTAAGGTAACTATTTTTAAACATCGCATTCATTCATACTAGGGGAAATTTTCATCCTATATCCAATAAAATTTAGTATGGTATATTTGTCGAATAAATTTTATTTGGCACGTCTATCCTGTAATTGATATTAGATTCTTTCTGCTGACTGAAGAAAATCTGAATCCATGTGCCTATCATTACATCAAACCACTTTTATATGATTCTTCTTCTATCCATTTTATTGATTTCGTGTTCATGTGATTCATCAAATACTATGTATTTGGAAGCACTAACTAGTATCCTTCTAATTGATTCCTCTACAACATTTTCATTTGGGTATCTCAATACATTTATAGTGATTCATAATGCCATGTAAAATTAAACAATAACACCAAATGATAAACATATATTTTATATAGAAATAGTATCTTTGATACATTAGGTAGGATGGCACAAAAAAATTTCATACCACTTGTTAAAAATAATGAACATCTAACTCCAAAATTTCCACTCTTTGATAAAATTTAAACAACCTAAATGTATGATATTTCCATAGAACATGGAATCAATAACCATTATGAAAAAATAATTTAGAATAAATGTCTATATCAAAATAATATTCAAACATTTATTTACATTCTCCTCATCCTTAGAATAATGAATTTATAATGAAAAATGCAATGAACTATTAAAACATTCATCCAATGAATCACTATAACCATTCTTCCCTCAAGGAAATTTAACACCATTGTTTATTCCCAACATAATATGAATATCTCATAATTAATTCCATAAAATCTTCAACCATAAAATGAATTGAATATGAATCATTAGTTAATTTCCATCACTCATCAAATTATAATATATGAACATTATAAGGAACTATTTTTCTAATGATATCATATGACACTTTTATAAAATGATTGAATGTAACATGTCTTAGAACCCTAAAACCACTAAACAATACAAAATAATTTTTTAAAAATAAAATATAATTGTCAATATACAATAACACATATACTTATAACTAATGATTTTGTAAAAATTCATTTAGAAGAAATAATACAATTTTAATGGTAGACATAGAGAGATAATATGTAAAATATTCAGCCAATGTCCTCTATCTGATGGATTTTCCCATTGACATCAATTTTGAACATCTGAAAACATACACTAAATAGAAATATTCAAAAAAAAATTGAATAAACTATATATTACTACACCTTCAATCATTACTATAACTATGTTAAATCATCAAAATGACATAGAATAATATTTTTTAATTCTAAGCCCAAACATAGATTTTTACACATTATAGGATCATGATATATTATTGAAATAAAGATGTTATAAACCATATGAATATAAAATCATCACCATATTAAACATCACCAAACATTATATCTCATGGGACTTATTAGAGATCATTAATATGAATTCTTTTTTAAAACATCATATGATAACATTGAACAATAATGTATATCTAATTAATTCAAATATATCGACTAAATCAAAATATGGTTGTTAGATGGCCTCACAATATAATCACATTAACATGGAACAATTTAATGTTATTTTTAATTTAATTTCAAAAAAATACAACAATTTAATAAAACATTCATACAACTTATCATTCTTATTAATTAAAAAATTATCTCTTTCTAAATTCCTCAAAAACTGATTGGTCTCAACAATCACAACCATTATGTTTCCATTTCAATATTGAATATTAAACCACAGAAACATTTAAAATCTATAAATGTATCACAAAACTAAAAAATATATTCCTACATGATAAAATTATTTATAGGAAAATATAATCATTTAACAATAATAACTTGTATTCATCAAGTACTTGTTAATGAAAATACTTCAAAAAATATTAAGTTTCTACAAGTACCTAAAAATATTAAAAAAACACTTCACAAGCAATGTTTTTAATATAAAATGATCCTATATTAAAGAAATCCAACATCAACATTAATAAAATATTAAAACAGTTCACATATGGTGAACTAACAGCAAAACCATTTTGAAAGACACTCATAAGTTATATGTTCTTTCTAAATATGTGAAATAGATACCATTAGATAGAATTTTGTAAAATAATTTTTTCTCCCACATTATCAAAACTATTCATAGAAAATTTAGTATATGGGTTGAAACATCACAATTCATAGACATTAAGGGATGGAGGTTAAAACCCCATGATCAACATTGGTTTTTAAATATTCCCATAAAAATGGTTTTGTGATGATATCTAAAAATTGCATAATTTTTGAAACCAAATCCAACATCATTTCATTTCATTCAACATTATATTCTATCAAGTGAAAATTTATGTCAATTTACAAGGATTAATATTGATTTACTTAATTATTTATGAGATTTATAGCACTATAAATATCATAGCTCAAGATAATATGAAATTTATATAATCCAACATATAATACAAACGTATTTTCATAGACAATGAATCTGATTCATCTTTATTAGTAGCTACATACTCATCTACATATTTGAGTAGAGATATATAATTATGTTTCATTGTATTCTACGTCACAGGTCATTCTCCCATATTTTTGAATCCACTAGATGTATATCATCTATCCTTAAAAATAATACCAACTCTAAATCTTTAAAAAAATAGAAAACTAATATTACGTATTTATATTTTATAAAAAAATGTAATATTACTTGGATATATCTGTGAATTAAATTTTATTTATATTAGATATTATTTCGTCGGTCACATTAATAACTACTAGATGATGTAATAACTTATACTATATATGTCCATGAATCCATTAGGTCGAAAACGTTTTTGACTAATTTCAATATCCTCATGAGGATTAAACACTTTACTATATCCATCTTTTGAAAAAAAAATCACACTGAGATAGATATAGAAATATGAAGAAAATCCACCATTTAAAACACTATACAGTGTTCCATAACATTCTTATAATGAAATAGAAATTTTCATTTGTTATTTTAAGAGAATTTTATGAAAATAATTAAATTCATTTCACATAGCATATATTTATATATATCAAATGAATTATTTATCTACTCAAAAAACCTAACACACTACTCTTAATCATTTTTTGGGAATATAATATCATCATCATAAAAATTATAATGAGGGAACCCATGGGTTTATCTCTTTTATAAAGGACACTATATATTCTTCCACTCAGGATATCAAAATTATAAAATAAAATCTTTATTTTTATTCATAAAAACATTTGTATTTCATCAACCCATTCAATCCATCATTATCTTGGACCCAATACATTGATATATTCCAATTAAAAAAGAACATAGTTGTTTAGAATAAACATATTCATAAAGATATCTATTGTGAAAATATGACTTGAAATCTATATGTAATATCTTATATTATAATTGTTCTATAATATAAAGAATGATTCTGATTGTTTTAAAAATACTAAGGGGAGATGTATCAAAAAAAATAATTTTTCCAATTTTTGAGTAACCATTACAAACATTTCAGGAAACATTTTTCATAACATCAGAATTTTTATTTAGATATTTTTAGATAACCCCATTAATAAAAATCACATTCTTAATGTTTAGTAAGGGTATATCTTTCTATTATTCATTTGACCCTATCTGATCCAACTCTTAATTCATTTCAATAATCCACTATTTATTATTCAAAGATTCTTCATCATTTTTTAGATCATCAAATTAATATAAGGAAGTTTGTGTTACTATCTAGATGTTTGTGTCATTTGAACCTATTAGCCTTTATTATTAATGATAATCTAGACCTCTACCTACATCCTCACCCCTGGATGAGATGAAAAAATTATTCCTTATCACCTGAGATAACTATTTCTTAATAAACATCTCATAGACCCTTAACCTCATTACTCAATTAAAGAAACCTTTCATCTTGATTAACTATAAAAAATGGTAAATTAACATTATTCCATATCTGAATTTCATTATGAATCATTCTTTTCATATTTCTCAAAAAATAACAGATCAAAAAAATAAATTATAATTCTTTTTTCACTGTTATGACACGTGTATCCTCTAAAATTATGAGGGATACAAAGAATGACTCTAACCATACCTATATGGTAAAACATCCTGAGATTTAAACCATTAATCATAATAATGCATGGACTTGCAAAAAACCATAGGTATTTAAAGCACATGGTTTCTTTTTAATACATAACATAAAGAGTCCTATCATATATTGGTATATAGAAATAGAGATTCAAAATATGTACTAGGGATACAATATCATTATTCAAATTGAATTGATAAGTATCATGTTTAATTAATATCATTTGATCCATCTGCACAACAATTATATTCTATGTTTCAATAGCACCATTTATCTAGTCTCAATGGTGTAAACAATTATGATTAATTTCATGAATTTAAAGATATTATCTAGTCATTATTTTTATAACATACACCATTATATTTTTTAATATTATTCATCAAATAAAATAATTCATTTTCTTTATATCATGTGAAACTCTATAACATTTTGGAAGCCTCTTAATTATCTTTAATTACAGATTACATTCTCATGGGACTAGAAATATTTGAATTTATATGCATGAAAGGAGGAATTGGAAGTATCTCAACATTCATATATATATATACATAGTTTTTAATCTACAATTTCTAATATAAATTAAAATTCCAATACCTTCTTTTATTATGTTAGGAATATCATGAATACAACTCCATTTTATTATATTTCCCATATTTATCTAGAATATATTTCTAAGAAGTAACACCTAATGTTTTTACATATTAATTTTTTATATGATGCATTAAACACTAAGTATATGAGAAAAAAACCCTTTTATATTTATTAAATATAGTTATACCATAGACATTAGATATAATATTTCAATTTCTGTGATTTGAATTTCAAAATACTGGCATACACAATCACAATCAGTAAGATATTTATAGTGTGATAGGGTCAAAATAAATTTATTTGAATTGAAACATACCCTTATGAATAATAAAATACCCTTACCAATAGTAATGTACCCTTTATAATAGTAACTTCACAAATGTGAGTATAAATAAAATCTAGTCACCATATAAATGCGATTGACAATTTTAAAAATTAAAAATTAATTATTGATATTTTTGTGAGTAAGGAGTATTTATTTAAAGTTTGAAATTAATAAATTTATTTAAAATAAAATTCATTTTCATAAAATTTTATCTTCATTAAATATTTTTATTTCCTATGAATTTAGGATAATCTTATGAGACCATAGTTAATTTTTGAAAGTATTATATAATCATTTTTAAATTTAAAATTCATATCTTCTGAGTAAATTATGATTTTATTTAAAAAATTAATTACTCTTATTTAGAAAATTATATTGATAAAATTTATTTCATTTTTGAATTCTAAATCTTGAATATTTTTTAGTATGATAATTCGGTATTGTTCTGAAATACATGAATTTTTTTTTGAATAGTGAAATTCAATAATTTATGAAATATGGTTAATAAATGAATTGTTGCATCATGCTTGAGTCATGAATATTGTAAATAAATTTTTTTTCAAACTCACATGTAATTATTAATATTTTCTTTCATAATAATCATGATTATTCAATGTATTAATCCGAAATAATAACATAATGATTAGAATAATGGAATACCCCTCCTCTTCTCTACTATATAAACCACCCCTCACTTCATATTCTCTTCACTCCTCTGAGGTCTTATGAACTGTGTAAATTCAAATACAGTATCCTACCAAAATCATCACCACATGTATAATCTTATGGTCTCTTCAAAATACTAAATCATCTCAACTAAAGCGGCTCTCAAGGAATACAAATTCAAGATGTAAGTTCCCCTTTTCACGTCTTTTATTGTCTTTCAATATCCTTTCTTTTTTTGTTCCTCACCTTATTTTCAGCAATTGTTATGATAACTCTTGTAACATACACGTAATGTAATATTTTTAGGGTCATTTAATAATTTATCATCATCTCTCATTTCAACTACTTTTATATTAGAAAAAAAAACACCATCTGAGATGTGTTTATTTTTCACATTCAGGGATGAAGAGTTTTCAACATCTATTACTGTATTCAATTAAAGTAATGAAACAATTTCTATGCCTAAAAAAGATCATAATATATGTTATATATCCCATATAATGTACTAGATTCATTTTGTACAGATGGAATTAATTTATAAAAAAATGATTTCTTGGTGATCAAAAAACCACCAAATTAAACAAAGTGTTCATCATTAAAATTTTATCTAATGATTCATCCTCATCCAAAGTGAAAAAATGAATTATATGATAATTTATACCTATATATGAACATTAATAAAATGTAAAATTAATTATTGAATTCAATTATAATTTTAAATTAATTTCCATTCAAACAAACCGATCAGGAAAACTAATGAAATGATTACTCACAAACAATGATATTCAATCTCATAACTCATAAAAAGACTATAAATAACTCTATAAAATATTAATAAAATAAATAATGTCTAACAGGTTGTTAACTATTTTAATAATATATCTAATTTCATATTCAATGTCCTCATGTTCAAGAGGGGAAAATATTCAAACCTAAGGTAAGTTTTTTCAACCCAACCCTCCATTTTCTTTTGAGTTACTATTTGTGTTTCTTAATCCCAATTAAGTTCTTATTTATTCATATTTTATCATCATAAATTATATGAAAATGTTTTATACATATATGTACAAACCATAATCATTTCTTCAATTATGGATAGATAGATATTTTCAAAGGATCTTCCATATATTATTCCTTAAATACATTCCTGCTTCAAGGGACTTTCTCAAATTATTACAAATTTTAAAGGGCACACTATAATATATATTTAGAAAAAATTATTATTAAAAAATTAAGAATTTTATTTTGTGAATACTATATTATTTTACATCTATTTTAATATAAATATTTTTCCTAAACAACTCTTATTTTCAAAGTAAAAGAGTGTTTATCTCAAGAATTACTAATTGATTTTGTAAGAGTAATTTTGTCTATTTCATCACTATTGTTGAATATTATGTGTAATTTAGAGTAATATTTCATGATATCATATACAATATTGTGTTAAATTTTTTATGATTATTTTGACTATGGATGTGTTATGTTGAATCCATTCACCATGTTACTCAAAATTGTTTGTGTTTTAGTTTGGGAAATGTTTTTTTACATTTCATATGTTAGTTTCAATATTAATATATATAATGTTTATTTTTATCCAAATTCATATGGGGAATTCATTGGACATAGGAAGTGATGGTTGGGTATTTATATATACCCTCAATGAATCAGCAGGTCTCATTGAACAAAATAGATACGGAATTGATCATGGCCTTTCCCATTTTCAAATATAATTTTGGCCAAGGCCTTAAACATTTTTAGATTTCTTGGTTAAGGCATTGAAAAATTTATTTATGAATATCTAGAAATATGTGTTACCTCATTATGAAACTAGATATTGATAGTCCATGTAACTATTCGACTAGTATAATATCCTTGGTTATGTTTTCTGAAATTATTGAATCAATTATTATTCATTCTTTATTAGGCTCTATTATATTTTTAAAAGCATGAATTTTTATTCATCAAGAATACTGTTTATATTTTCTTCCTCCATATTATTTACCCTTATTAAGCATCTATGATCACCCATTTCACATGTTTTATTTTCCCTAGTAAGTGAAGAATTAAATTATCAATGACTTGTAAGGATAATCAATGAGATTATGTATGATTCCAAAGATGTTTTTTTGTGGTATTTATTTTCCAGTTGTGATGTTGAACTTATATATGTATCTTTTTTATAATTCTAATAAAAGATTATTTTATTCAGGATAAAACTTCCCTGTTAATATTTATATGTAATAAATTAAGGAAATGGATCTAGGAAACTCGGGTCAGCTCCATATAGGTGGTATCATAGAATGTTTAGTATAAAACATAGAAACAATATTTATAAAATGTAGATTAAGGAAGAACACCCAAATATTTCCATTGAGGATAAATATATAATAATATCATGTAATATTGGTCTAGAATAGGTTATGTGGATTTTTATAGAAAATAAATCTTTTTCTGGATACTACATATGCACATTGTTCTGGCACAGATTTACCTAGGATTGAGAACACCGACAATGTGTTTCGGGCTTGACCTGATGTATTCTGGTATATGAAAATGGGCCTTACTGTGCACCTGGTTTAACACTCATTGGGGATATTCTTAGGATAATTCACATTTTCTTTACGAACCATTTTGAAGGAAATAAAGGTAATGTTTTACTCAAAGGAACAATTATTATGAGATTAGTTAGGGATATGATTTTAATTTATGCAATATATTTTTCTATTTAGAGATTATTTATTATGATTCATTACCTAATGTATTGTGTGCCATTATTTAGAAATGGTTCCTAATGGAATTAATATAAACATCATGAATTCCTATATCCCATGTAGGGATTTCCATTTATGAAAGATAATGGTGTTTTCTCTATAGCTATGACTAGTTTTGAGAAACAAATAACTATATAGGTAAAACTGGATCGTCATATGAAAAATATCCTAAGTCGCATAGATCATCCTGATCCACAACAAGGAGGTTCAATGCTTGACCACATTATGCAATAGAAGCCTCCTTCATTCAATGGGACTACAAATCCATTCCTAGATGAGCAGTCGATATGTTTTTTAGGGAAGATATGTCCCACTTTGAGATGTAATGAATGAGATAATGTTGTTATGGAGGTTTATCATCTATCGATATATATGGATACATAGTGGTTTTTAGTTCAAAACATAAATGAGGAGGAAGAAATATAAAAAAAATGAATGGAGAAATTTTGAGGAAAATTTCCTAGAAAAATATTTTCCACACGAACAACGAGGGAATATAGGGAGGCAATTCATGAGTCTTAGATAGAAAGTGGTTGAAAATTTTCCAATGTTTGAAGCCCACTTTTAAAGGTTATAAATTCATGTTGTGTAATATATAAGTAATCCAAGGATCAAGATTGATCAATTAATTGATTGTTTAAAACCATTCCTCCGAATGGAATTAGTCTCCCAATGTTTATCATCATAAGAAGTCATTTTCTCATGTACTATCAGGATAAAAAAATTATTTTCTATGTCTTATGACATTATAGGGAAAAAGATAAGAATATGTTGGAGGAGGATAGTTAAAAAGGTACAAATAGAAATGTAAATTTTCCCACAAGAGATACATGTGTTAGGAAACACCCATGTACCTTCATAAAAAGAAAAGGTGTAATATATATGTGTGAACAGAAATGAAATAATTATTGTTATTGTAAGGGAATGAAAAAATATATCAATGTAAATTCTATAATTATAGGGACATACATAACTATGCTAATGATTTTTAATATCGTCAAGGAAACAAGCCTTAAAAAATGACATGAGTAAAGACCAGGATTATGTTGTCACAAGTACAGAGGATTAAGTTCATAATGATGTTCTAGAAGGTACTTTAGTCATTTCATCATACTTATCTGATGCTTTATTTGATTCTAGTTTAACACATTCTATTATATATTCCCAGTTTTCTCTAAAAAATGGATATTCTTCATTTGATTTAATAATGGATTTCTACATAAAACTACAAAGGGGAGTATCATAGAAACACAGATGGGTCAATCAATCCACCTAATCACACATAAATGTTCCATAGTATCAAACCATATGCTTATACCCACGATATAATTTGAATTTAAATATCAGTATTGATTATCATTCAAATTAAGATGAAAAAATCTATTTCCTGAAGTTGGAAGTTGCAATTTTTTAGAATGGCGTTGAATATCTTATCTTTAGTGTTGAAACTTCTCCATGTGATTATCATCTAGATCCACCCCCATAGATTTACTAATTTCAGTTATTGGGGAGGAAGATAACACTATATCTATGGGTGAGGAAACGAATGTTCCAATAGAGGAAATTTCAGTTGTTCAAGAATTTTTTGATGTGTTTCTAGATTATTTAGATGGGCATCCTCTCGATTGGGAAGTTCGATTCTCTGTCGATTTAATTCCTTATTCAATACATATATCAATGACTCATTATAGAATGTCCATTGTGGAATTGGTATAACTGAAGAAATAACTTGATGAAGTGAGTGATAATGGATTTATTATCTCTAGTATTTATCCATTGGGATCTCCTATTGTTTTTGTTAATAATATAGATGGATCTCTGAGGTTGTGCATTCAATATAGATATATAAATTCTTTTATAAAAAAAGAAAATGTATCCCCTACCTTGGGTTGATGATTTATTTGATAAAATTCCTAGAGACTAATATTTATCGAAGATTGACCTTTGATCTAGATATAATATGTTGCATTTGAGAAATGAAGATATTCCAAAGACAACATTTTGACCCATATATGGGTATTATGAGTATATAGTAATTCCGTTTAGACTAAATAATGCACCATATGTGTTCAGAGGTCTAATTAATAGAGTTCTGAAGTAATAACATTATTAATTTGTTGTGGTATTTATTGATGATCTCTAATTATACTCCAAAGATACAGATATTAGGGGAATCTGTTGCGCATTTTTTGAAAGACTATTATAATAAATGTTTTATATTGGATGTTTAGAAAGTGTGATGATTTTATTCAATCAGTTTCTTTCGTGGCCATATTGTATCTATGGATGGAATATATATTGATCCTGTAATGTCTAAATGTGTTCCAGAATGACCTAAACCAACAAACATAAATATGATATGTAGTTTTAATGGTTAAGCAGGTTATTATAGACATTTCATTAGAAAATTTTCCCAATTAGAAAACCTGTTAACAAATATTACTTGTAAATGGGTAAATTTTGTATGGAGGAAATAATGTATTTAATTTTTAGAATAATAAAAGAGATTATTAGTTAATTATTCGATCCTAACTCTATCATCAAGAAATTATGGGTTTGTGATATACATTGATACATCAAATAATTGAGTTGGCAATATACATATGCATATTGATAGAGTTATTGTCTATGCATCAAGGGAGTTAAAAATTCATGTGTAGAAATATCCTATTCATGGTCTTGATTTAGAATATATAATATTTTCTTTGAATATATGGTGCATTATCACAATGGTGAAAGATGTGAGATATATATTGATCACAATGGATTGAAATACATCTTCTCAAATAAATAACTCAACATGAGGAAAATGATATGGCTTCAAAAACTCAAGGATTATTATTGATCCATTCACTACCAACATGGAATGGAAAAAAATGTAGCTGATGCATTGAGTATGAAAGATCATGGTGTTTTTAAAAATGATAATTGAAATGTATCCTATGTATATGGAACTATATATGATTTATATGGGAATCATCAATGAAGGTAAAAATTCATTACTTATTGAATTCATTACCCAACCATATTTATTAGAATGGATTAAAATTTCTCAACCTAATGGATAGAATCTTCCAATTAGAATTGGAAATTAACATTTTTATTTATTTTGAGAAGAACATCATACAGAAAACCCCAAAAGAAGAAACCTCATGGTGGTCTAATGTAATGTAAACCCAATGAATCACTGGCAACCAAACTCACCCCATCTTTTTGGAAATAACAAAAGAAAAATAACGAAACCATACTTTGATTTGATGATTCCCGAGATGCCATGAATTCTGCTACAATGTTTCCCTCCCTCCATGTATGAGAGACCTCCATGTGACTACCGATGAGATATTATCACTTTCCTATAGTATATGGGACCTTCCAAGGGATACTTCCCTTACCCATCAATGCATTATACAAAAACATGGAGTCTGTCTTTGTAACATTAAGGCTAATATGTATTTTCTTACATACCTCCATTCTGGTCTTCATGGCCATTGACTCCGCCTATAGGATGTCACCTCTTCTATATGTAGCAGCGAATTCTGCATTGACTGAACACCTCTGGTCTCTCACAACTCCACTCCCTCGCATCACCCCCATGACTAGTGACCCATCTATGTTGATCTTAAAACCCTGACCTGGAGGATTCCATCGAACCCACCTACCCTACCTAGAAAGATCCACTGGGTTGAAATTTGAGAGATCCAGGAATGAATACAGCACTTATGGCACTGAAATAAAATCTGGGCATAGTAGAAACAAATCCAGCAGAATATTTTTATCCTAAAAATAACAAAAACGTGAGACCTCAAGACATGATTATGACGAACTATGTTTCAGACCTCCCAGATAATCCAGTAACCAGAAACAAGGAAGATAGTCCTTGCCTTCCTCCCAGCCCCATAGGAGTCAGTACCTCTGAACCATGAACATTGAAAATTCTCTTGCACCCCTCCCGACACCTCCCAACCTAAAACCCCCCCATGGTCTCCAAAATCCCCCTAGCCCATTCACTGTCATAGAAAAGTTGGCCCACTATTTCATGATTTTAAGACCTATAACACCAGAACGTAGAGGCTATATTCACACCCATACGCTGTAGGATTTCATCAGTAGGAAATGCTTTGTTCCTCACAATCCACACCATAAAATTTAATTTGGATGGATTCTCCTTGAACCATAGAGGCACTTACCACTTGTCTCCATTTGAAATGTCCCTTTTCACATGAATGTAATCCTTAATAGAAAAAATACCTGATGTCGAACCTGTGAAAATAAGTTTATCAGGATCATCACTGATAACAACTCAATTAAAACATCACGTTTATTCTCATCAAAGATGGACTGATGAAATTTTGGATACCCACAGGCCTCGCTAAAATATTTATCTAGGATGGGGAAACCTAGTAAATACAGCCTTCTCTCCCCCTAATCATTCTTCTAGAAGTTGATGTTCCATGTTCCCACTAACCACTGAGAGTTGTGATGTAAAACCTCCATGAAAGGATGGATCAAATTCCATATCCGAGAAGAATAGGATCTCTGCTCCCATATATTCTGACTGTATATGTCTTGCATATTCCTACCCCAAAGGGACTAACCTTCCAGCACTTCCGACATAAGATTTGCATGAAGCCCCTCCATGGATGAGGAGACACTCCTCAGAGTAATCCCACCTTCAGAGAGTGGCCTTGCAAGACGTTTCCAAAAAGCCAATTGATGTATGCACTCCATCTGCCCATCCCATATAAAGGATACCATACTATAATCAAGTTTGGATGTTACACTTTTGGGAACCTTCAGGGTATAGAGAATATGCATGGTAATGGACATCAATACACTATTCACTAAAGTTATACAACCTCTGAAGGAAAGAAATCTATTTTCCTAGTTATAAATCTTCTTGGAGATTTTTCTAATAAGATCATCAAAATGATGGAGCCTCTCTCTATATTCAAACATATATCTACATCCCACACCCTTCTATCAGAGATATTCCTAGTTATATAAAAGGTAATTTTCTCTCTGTTCACCACCTACCCACTCCACTTACAATTTTCCCCTAGAAGACCATTCAACCCCTGCACAAAACGTCTGCTGACTTTGATAAATAAAATAGTGTCATCTGCAAACATAGATTGTGAGATACCCCTTGTATCATTCCTATTATGATATGGGATAATTTTACCCATATTCAGACCTTAATTAATAAATCAACTAAAATAATTTTGAGAGTGAATGAAAAAAGTGGGGGACAGAGGATCCCCTTGCTGGTGACCACAACACGTCTGGAAAAAATAAAATTTTTTACCCAAAAAAGTGGTTGAAATATATGTCAATCTAAAACAATGGAAAAGCAGGTCAGTAGTCCAAATAGAGATCCCCATACTTGTCAAGAATCTGAGAACAAAACCACATTCCATTCTATCATATTCCTTGATCATGTCTAGCATCATCACAAAATTATCCCCAAAGGACCACTCATTGATTCCACTAACTATTTCCTAAGCCACACCTATTGCGCCCTGAAAAGACCTCATTGTAATGAACCCATGTTGTTCTGAGGCCATCCAAGAATTTAGGTGAATATCCAATATTCTTTTCAGAATGATGGCCAAGGTCTTGTATGGTATATTTCACATACTAATGGGATGATACTGATCAATAGACTGAGGATTACCCACCTTAAAAATAATAACCATCTTGGTTGCAGAATCAATACATGGCAAGTCCCCCCTGGGAGAAATCTTGGAAAGCTCACACAAGGTTCCCTTTAACAAGGTCCAACATCGCCCTATAAAAGGATCCAGGGCAGCCATCAGGCCTCGGCCCACTATCCGGGTTCAAAGGACAAATCGCCTCACAAAATATAGCCTCATCCGGAGTCCTCCTCAAGCCTTCATCACTGACCTCTAAAACAAATCTTGGAATGACCTCAAATATTACAGCACCCCCATTCAGATATCCCCCAACCATATTTGGATTGGGTGCAGTCATTAGTGATTTGAGGGGCCCATTAACCATGGCCCCTATATCATCACGATCACTGGTGAAGGAACCATATTCTCTACAAATGTTTGGCTGCTGAACAAAGAATCATTCTCTAATGCAGTCATGAAAATAGCTACTGTTCCAATCTCCCTCCTAAAGCCATCTGACTCTAGAATTCTCTCTAGCCCTCCGATCTAGTCTCAGAAGACTATCAGTAAGAAGAGCCTTTTTAATTCTTAGTTCGATAAAGATAGTTTCATCCCAACCTTGTTCCAGGCGATTCTGAAAAAGTTAAACCTCTTTACTGATCTCGACCCAATCATGATCAGGATATGGTATCTTCTATTTCCAGAAGCGAAGAAGATTTTGGAGCCGTCTCATCCTATTATAAAGATTGATCCATGGGTTTTCACGGGGAGGAAAGTCCAATTCTTCGCTGACCACATCTGAGAATTATGGTTCTTCCATCATCATTCTAGAAAAAACACCACAACCTTCTCTACTCAGCCCCGCACCCAGTGAAACACAAAGAAGAGAGTGATCATATAAATACTGAACCAGATGAACAACTCTAAATTCCTGAAATGTTGAAAAATCAATCTCATTCACTAGGAATCAATAAATACGACAATAGGTACATTTCCCTCCAAGGCAGTTTTTACACCACGTATATCTGCTTCCCTCAAATCCGTCATCTATAAGGCCATTCCTAGAAATGAAGGAATTGAATGGATGAAAATAATTCTTGGGAAAATCACCTCTCCCTTTCCTCTCCTATGGACTAGAAATAATATTCAAATCTCCCATGAAAAGCCCGGGAACATCATCTGGGTTAACGAAATCCAACTCATGCCATAAGGATTCCTAGGCTTGAGCATCGCACATGGCATAGATGAAGGAGAAAATAATAATCTAATTCCCAACTATGACCCCGGTGGTCAAAGATAGATCTGACACACTCAGCATATCGACACTAACATGATCCTTCTAAAACAGTCAAATATTGGAGTTAGGAGGATCCTCGTGCAAAAATCCTTGAACCTTAATCCTCTGTGCATACTCATTTATAATTCTAGAAACTTGTTTTGGTTCCATGATAGTGACCATAGAAACATGATTGTTTCTATGCACATGGAAGAAGAAATCAGACATTCCCTTCTCCTTGGTACCATACAGATTCCAAATTAAAACTTTAGACATTTAGTCAGGAACGTTTATCTTTGGCCCCATACTCCCGCCCCCTGCAGAATGAAGCGAGAAACCACATACCATCACACCAAATTTTGATTTAGTTCATTTTTGAACACCAAAATTCACCTGAAAAGAAAATTTACCTTGAAGAGACTACTCCTATAGAAGAAACCATTCTAGTAACTTCTAGAGAAATAATGGCATTCCCTTCCAGTGAAACGTCACCCAACATCGTAGGCGATGATGGAGAGCAGGGAGCACAAGGAGGCGGAATCGATGCAATGGAATATGGAGGAGAGGAAACCACTGGAGGAGGGCTAAATGCCAGAAGAGGAATATTCCTATTCCAGGAGAGCGAGGAGTCTTCATGGTCACCCATGTCTTCCCCACTGGTGATCTCAGATATACAACTGTGGGATGGTACCCAATCCCTAGCAGACAGAGATCACAGACAAACTGAATTGCTGATATTCAACCCCAAAAGGATAGTATTCCTTCTCTTAATGGTGACTTATCGTGATCCATGATTTACATTGAAATTCTAGAAATGCATTCAAAAATAATTGGAAACTGGGCTTCATTTGATTACTGATTGTCTCCCCCAAAATGATGGGTAGTCATGAAGGATGATCAAAACATTAAAAGTCATTTTGAGATTATTCTTTCTCCACATTCAAGGTATGTGGGATTGGTATTTATCTAGGGTGGTATTTTCCTACAATAATAGTTTTCATTATAGTATTCAAATTGCTTCATATAAAGATTTATATAGAATGATATGTCATATCCCAACTTGTAGAGATGAAGTTGGTGAAATGATGCTTGTGGGACCAAATCTTGTGGATGAAACAACAGAAATGGTAAAGTCTATTCAAAACCATATCAAAGTAGTTAAATGTAAGAAAAAGATCAGTGATGATAATCAAAGAATGGATTTGGAATTTCCATAGAGAGATCACGTTTTCTTTTAAGTCTCTCGGTTTAGGGGTGTTGTAATTTTTAGAAAGATGGAAAACGTTGTGCTAGTTATATTGGCCCTTTTGAAACATTGTAGTGAATTAGAGCTATGGATTAATTTTTGGAAATTCATCCTAGTCATTCTCTGGAACACAATGTGTTCCATGTATATTTATTGAGAAAGAACACGCTAGATCAAACACATGTCCTCACTTCTAAAGGTATATAGTTAGATCCTAACTTATCTTACTGTGAAAAGCCTATCCAGATTCTGGACACTAAAAGACAGGTGATGAGGAATCAGAAGACTTAGCTGGTAAAGGTACTTTGGAAAATTCATAATACTGAGGAGGAATGTGGAATCCAGAGGAACTTATGATGAAGACGTACCTAAATCTCTTATTGAGGTAACAATCTAGAAATATCTATGAAGAATTTTTTATAAGGCTGGAGAATGTAACTACTCTTGTTTTTAGAAATAATTTTATTATATAATGCATTCAACACTGAGTATATGACAAAAATTCATTTTGATATTTATGGGATATATTTATAACATGGCTATTAGAAATAATTTTCCCACCTGCGTGACTTTAATTTTGCAAAACTTACATACATGGATGCAATCAGTAAGATATTTAGAGTCTGACAGGTTCACAATATATTTTTGGTGAATTTTAACGTACACTTATGAATAATACTATACCATTTCATATAGTAACCTCACCCATGTGAGTATAAACAATGTCTTGTAACAATATAAATGATATTAAATATTTTAAATATTAAAAATTAAGTATTGATATTTATGTTAGTAGTAAATATTTAATTAAAATTTAAAATTAATAAATTTATTTAAATATAATTTATTTTCATAAAATTTATTCTTAAATAAATATTTTTTTCCTATTAATATTGGATAATTTAATGAGACCTTAGTTATGTTTTGGAAGTATTATAAATTCTGTTTTAAATTTAAAATATGTATTTTTCTAGTAAATAATGATTTATTAAAAAAGATAAATTGACCTTATTTATAAAATTATTTTGATAAAATAGACTTCATTTTTTATTTCTAATCTATGAAAAATGGTTAGGGTGAATTTTTTGTATTTTTTCCAAATACATGAATTTTCGATGAAAAGTATAATTCGATAATTTATGAAATATGCTAAATAAATGAATTTTAACAACTTGCATGATACATGGATTATGTAAAAAACCATTTGATCTAAATAAATTTCATTTTTGCAATTTTTATTCACAATAATAAAAAATATTCAATGTATTGATCCGAAATAATATTATTATTAAAAAACCATCCTCTCCTCCAAATAAAAACCACACATCGCTCCCTATTCTCTTTACTCCACTCAAGCCTTGTGCTTTGTATAAATCATAAAAAATTGCCTACCAAGGTACTTCCCACGTCCATTATCCCTTGTTCTCTTCAAGTGTCCAAGTACCCTCACCTAAATAGGATCTCAAGGAAGATAAATTAACGATGTAAATTTCTCTTTTCATTTCACTTATTTTCATTCAAGTCCCTTTCTTTGTATTTCTTTCCTCACCTAATTTCCACAAATGTTATGATAACTCCAGTAACATAAATATAATGGAATTTTGTTATGATAATGGAATAATTCATCATCATATCTCTTTTCCACTCCTTTTATACTAGAAATTAAAACACCATCTGATATTTATTTATTTATTGCATTCAAGGATGACGAGATTTCAACTTCTATTATCATCATTAATTATGTTCGTGAAACAATATTTATTGTTGAACATGATAATATTATATTTAATACATCCTATGTAATGTTAAAGAATCATTTTCTTACACATTGTATTAATTTTAAAAACAAAATGATTTCTTGGTGATATAAAAACCACCAAAATAATACAAGCGTTTATCATTAAAATATTATCTAATGATTCATCCCCCATAAAACTAACCAAATGAAGTATATGAACATTTAAAATTATCTATAATAATTAATAATATATTATATAAATTATGGAATTCAATTTTCCTTTTACATTAAATTCCATACAAACAAACATATCTTGAAATAAAATTAAATGAGCACTCAAAAATGAGGATATAGAATCTCTTAACCCATAAAAAAGAACACAAATGAACATAATAAAATTATAACAAAATAAATTTTTAATAGGTTCTGAATGATGTTATTAATAAGTATAATTTCAAATAATAGGACCTCATGTTCAATAGAGGAACATATTCAGATCAAATGTAACTATTTTCTACCAGATACATCATTTTTATTCGGGTTACTCTTTGTCTCGATTAATCATAATAAAATTATTATTTATTTTTATGTACTTGTAATAAATTATGTGAGAATGATATATATATTTACTAACTATAATACTTATTTCCTTTTTGGATAGAAAAGTGTTTTAAATGGATCTTTCAAAAATTCTTCCTGAAATAGAATCCCAATTCATTGAAATTTTCCGAATTCTTACCTATTTTTAGGAGCACTATATAATTGGTTTTTATCAAAAATTATTTTTATAAATTTAATCAATTTATTATAAGGTAACTACATTAATTCACTTCTGTTTTTTAAGAATATTTTTCCCAAAAGAACTATTCTTTTCATAGTATAAGAGTATTTATCTCAAGAATTACATAATGAGTTTATAAGAGTAATTTTGGGTATTTCAACACTCTTGAGGAATCTAATTTGAAATTGGGACTATTGTTGCATAATAGCATCAGATATATTATATTTAATGGATTTTATTAGATTTAATGTGGATGTGATATATTGAAATCATTCACTATGTTACTTAGAATGGTTATTCTTTATGTTTGGGGAAAGTAATATTCATTTCATATGTGAGTTAAAATATGAATGTATATATTTTTTATGATTATCTCCATTCATAGAAGGATAGAAATGAACATAATAAGACAGTTTTGGGGACCGATATATCCCATCTATACATTGGTTGTTATCATGAGAAAAAAAAGATATGGACTTGGCTGAGGCCTTTCCCATTTTTTGACATGTGTTTGATAGAAGACTTATTCATTTTAAGATGTCTTGGCTGAGGCCATGATGTTATTTTCAAATTATATGGAATTATGAATTCCCTCATTATGAAACTACAGACTGATAGTCAATGCGATTATTCAGCTAGTAGAATATACATGGTTATGTTTTATGGAATTATTTAATAAGTTTTTATTCCCTCCATAATATGTTCTTGTTTATTTTTATGGGAATGCATTTTTTTTCATATTCATCATGCCTAGTGTTTATATTTTCTTCCACTATATTGTTTCCCTTAATGATAATATGATCTCACCTCTATCACATTTTTTATTTCCCCTGGGTTTTGAAGACCTATATTATGAATTCCTTCTATGGATAATCAAGGAGATTATATGTATTTACAAATAAGTTTTTACGTAGTTATTTCTTTAATTTTGTAATGTTAAACTTATTTATGTATATTTTTACCAAAGATACTATACTATTCATTCCTTTGAGATATGACATCCTGGTTTATATTCTCATTTAATAAAAGAAGGCACTGTCTCTACGGAATTGGGGTTGGGTCCTTACATATGACAATTATTACATAGATAATTTTCATCCAACATTGTTAGGTTGTAAAAAATATGATTATCCCGGTTTTATTTTTAGAAATTAATTTGGAAAATTCCTAAACAAGGAAGTAAGATGACTTGGACTCTGAAGCCTGGTGTTCCCGGAATGTTTCCATAAAATATATTAAGTTTTCAATAGTGTACATGAGTGGTATTAGTAATGTAGTTGGTGATTTTAAAAAATTAATGACCCTAAAAAAGGTGCCCCACGCTCCTATGGAGAATCAATTTTTTTGACCATTGCCATCTCAATGGTGCCTTTACTAGTTTTGGCGACCCTCGTTTTAGTTCTTGCACCTCCGAACTACAGTTCATCATCCCATTGAGAGATCCCCTACTGGTATCCGGCCTCACAGACTGACGTTATCATTCATAGAGGATCTCTGCAGACCTTTTGGAGACTCCTGCCAGACTTGCTTCCCAGAGATTCGACCGGTCTACCCTTTGATGTCCCTGGAAGGCTTGAGGTTTTCACTAGGTATTTTTTCTCCGGCCATCAAGGAGGCTAAGGGGGAACTTAGGGGGACCCTGATGACTCACCTCGGCTCTACGCCTCCAAGCCTACCATCCTTCAAAAGGATTGTTGACACCTCAGGCCTCCAAGATCTGAACCATATATATACCATCCATAGAAACACACTTGGCCTAGTCCTCACGTAGGAAGCAGACCTTGTCTTGGCGTGGTAGAAATCTCCCCATATTTGGGGTCACTGGCACTTCAGCTTGACTCTATGGTCCATATAAGTGATCAAGGTAATGGAGAACTCGCTTTTTGTGCTCTAGATATGTCTATTGGGCCTACCACTACCATTATAGAATGGCACCTACCCCGAGGAGATCAATGACTCACTTGGTGACTTTCTATTTATAGATGAAAACACAATAAAGGGAGAGAAAACCTCAGTGGACAAGATCTATGTCGATTTGGATCTATCGATTCAATTCCGGTATAATTTTTTCCTCAAGGTGAAATATTCGTTCATCTGGAAGTAGGATGTCATTTATCTAGTGTTTCCCAGGTATTGTTCATCCTTTCAACTTCAGGGTCACTCTTTACAAATCTACGGGAAGTGTTGCAATGGAATTATGAAACGTGTTGTTAGATATCCTCCAAGATGAGAGCCTCCCCCAACCATAGGGATTATCCCTGGATATGCCCATGTGGTGCCATAAAATGATCCCTCCTCTTCTATGGGTAATGGTCTAGTCCCACCAGTCCTATAGGGGTTCACTAATCCCTCATGTATGTGAGAACAACACCCTAGCATGGAACTTGTCCCTTATAACAAGTATGCTTCCTACCATGTGGTCCATGGATGCCTACCTCGTCTATATAACCCCTCTCAGTGGCTTTTGAACGGATCCCTCCTAGATCAGTTTCTTTATTCACTAGTTGGATCCCTAATGATTCCCACCTTCATTTCTTCTTTACCTAAACCCTACCCTAGCCATCATGATAGATTTTTGACCCTATATAGAAGAGCCCAAGAGCCTTTTTCCACCACAATTTGGAAATAGGCTCGGGACATTGAGCAGGACATCATATACCAAGATGCAACGCCAGGGCCACGAGATGACCGGTTGGTCGGAAAACCTCGGTCCTTGTCTATATCCACATCGAGTAGGGTGGGGGAAAATACTTCAAATATTCTCCACACCTTCCACAGAAGATCCCTGATCCGACATCCTTGAGACAGGGGTTTTGTATAAGGATCGGTTTTAAGTAACAACATACCCATGAGTGCTCCTCCTCCCTATGAAAAGATACCAGGTTTCTTGGGGAAAAATCTGTGAATTAGTTTTCCAAATAATACCCATTATCATATGGAACTATAAGGGCATCGGTCCATCGGTAAAACCATATTTCATCATCTTAGAATCCAAAAGTGAAAGGCCCATGTTTTTTCCATTATGGAACACAAACAGAAACCCAGAAAGATTAAGGAGTTCACCCGGAGAAGTAGGATGCATGCCTCCATGCATGCAGACCCTATAAACAAACACATATGGTTTTTTTGGAATAGAGAGACCTTGGAACTCTTATACAGGTAGGAGAACCACACATTTCAAAAAGAGTAAGCTATGACATGAGGACAATCCTGGTGACCTTCATCTATGGAAACTGTGATGCATAGAGGAGGGAGGCCCTATGTCAGGAACACAGTGTGTTCCAACCATACAACCTGACTTAGATCATCAGGGTGACTTCAATGTGGTAACAGAATCGGTAGAGAAGAAAGGGAGATGGGTCTTTCCGAGGAAGGTGTGTATAGACATTTTTAAATGCATGGTTGGAAATGGATTACTCGACATGGGGTATGTGGGTGACCCTTTCACCTAGTGAAAAAATAAATGAGGGAACAACCACCACTAGAACCACATGGACCAATGCCTTGCCAACATCCAAGCTCCCTCGATGTTTCAAAATTCCAATTATCGACTCATTGTCTATTGTATCTATGATCACTTTCCACTACATCACTCACTCCCTCCAACACAGGACCCTTATGAATGATTCGTATTCAGTGTTTAGGGGAGTGATGACCCGGGTTACCAACAAGTGGTCAAGGAAGTGTGGGGAGAACTGACCCTAGGACACCCATTGATGGTTATCTATAACAAGTTTAGGAGACTCAAATTGAGGCTATAGATATGGGCTAGGGATATTTCTTCAGTTGATGAGAACAAGGAAGATATAAGAAGGGAGCACTAGGAAAACAGCTTGGAGGAGGATTGGGACAACACGGTTTTTGCCGAGAAACATGAAAAAATAAGTATTTGTATGATATTTTTCTGGCCCAGGAACATCGTGAAAGAGAGGACTCAAAGATTAAATGGCTCTGCAAGGGTGGTAAAAACACGGCATTATTCAATGAATGAATCATGGTGATGTAGGGACTAATAAAACCCAACATAGCACTATATGTTGGTATGTACACTAATGATAGTAATGTGGTAGGGGATATGGCTCATAGTTACTTTAAAAACCTCATGGAAGGCCCCAGTATCACAATTCATAATGGATATCTGGAAGGGGTGAGGATTTTAGGGGAGTGGTTCCTATCCTCATATCTTTCCATGAGTGTTTATCATTTTAAAGGATCTTTGGGAAAAAAGAGATCTATAATGACATGATGAGTCTCAACCATAAAAGTGCACCTATCCTATATAACTACCCATGTATGTACTATAGGGACTTTGGGGAAGTGGTTAAAGGGGATGTCTCTTCTTCAATACAATACCTCATCTGAGGTGGTGGCCTTCCATGTGTGGCTTGTGCTATGATCCTCCTACTCATCCCAAAGATCAAGGACACCTCCTCCCATCATCAAGGGCCGCTCGATCAAAGAGGTGATGGCCCTGTCACAAGTGATGCGTAGGGATCTGAATATCAAAACTCATGTTTCGAACATAGCTATCAAGGTGGATATGAATAAATCATATGACCACATAGAATGGGGTACATCAACTGGGTGATGGAACAATTAGGATTCTCACCTTGTCCATGTGACATTCTTTCCAGGTGTTATGGTTTCTCTTGGCTGGATGTCATATTCATGGGGATAAACCGATGATTCTTCATGGAAACATGTGGATCGCGCCATGGAAACACAATATCACATGGTATCATCATCATTTTCTAGGACACTCTCTTCCGTATGATCAATAGATATATATCCAAGGCAGTCATTCAACATTATCGAATGAAAGGAAACCTTCCCTCGGTCTCCCATATGATTTTTGTCGATGACACAATCATCTTCAATAATGGTGGTAATAATTCGATGAGGGAGATTATTTAGAATCTCGAGGAATACTACCACAGTATTTGAAAGACTATTACAAGGAAAAAAGTAACATTTATATCTCAAATAGTTGAAAAAATAATCGAGCAAATCATTTGAGTAGAATGCTCGGCATACAGTGTGGCTCTTTTCCCATGTATTATCTCAGCATGCCAAAATCCTCAAGCAGGGCATGGATTCAAGATTTTAACCATGTCATATGTAAGATCACTGGGTGAGTGCTCAACTAGAATAAACACTTTCTCTCCATTAAGGGTCATATTTCACTAGATAACAACATCTTATCAGTGACCCCTCTCTATGCACTAGCATCCTACAATGTACCTAAAGGGGGCATCAAGTCCATCAATAATATGCTATCTAGATTTATCTAGGATGATTCCTCAGAGTGGAAAAGATGCTTGGTCACTTGGGATAGGATGGAAAGACCTATCAATGATGGAGGTATTAACATGAAGTGTTTGGAGAACACCATTCATAGAATGCATGAAAAATTGTCATGGGGTGTGATCATGGAGTGAATGTTGTGGGGAAGGAATATGTCGTTTAGCCTAAGAGGGAACACAACTAGTACAACCATGCATGGATCCCCCCTCTGGTCCACAATTAGTAGTCTCATACTAGACCTCTGCCAAAACTTGAAGCAGGTTGTCGGAGAAGGGAACATATGGTTTTCAGAAGACAACTGGGCCGATGATGTGATCAGCTACCCAGGTAGTTCCGCTCCCAACATCATATTCAAATAGGAAAGACTCCACCCTCAGTTCATCAGGATGGTTCTAGATAAAAAAACAAAAAGTGGTATTTAACCTCATTATCATCAACTCTGAGAGATACAGGTGTGTGTTCACCCCTTCAACTTCAGGAAGATTCACCATGAAAGAATTTTGCTGGATAGTCGTTCGTCAATCCCTATGCAAAAGGGGGAATTAGGTTTTATGGTGCAGAAAAATACCCAAAAAATATGAATTCCTAAAATGGAGAATCATAAATCATTTCATCCTAATATATGAAAACATAAAAAAGATGGGAATTAATATGGCCTGATGGTTCCATTGTAGCTGGATCGATCACGAGGAGACCATGTAACACCTCTTCCTCAAAGGCAGATCGACACATGTATTGTGGAGTTTCTATTGTGATTTTACCACATATCAAGATCAATACCATTAGGATGCTCCTTTCGTTTAGCGCTGGTACAAGGGGACCGAAAATGTCGGACCAGAAAGAATGTCTATAACCATCATCCTCAATGTCGGGCATTGTAGTTTAGGGGGGGACCCATGAACTGGGAGAGGTATGAGGGAATTACGTCAACATGGAGATCCCTCATTGAAAGCACAAGGATCCTTCTAGCCGATGGGATGACCCACATTCACAACTGGAGAGATGTTCCCTCACTTCAACTTATGCATGGTACGTCCCCCGTGACTCATCCCACTTCACAAGGCCATTGGGTACTGTGGATTCCCATGAAGGATAGATTCATGTTGAATAAAAATGGATCTTTCTTTTTGGGTGTCATATGGGGATGTGGTGTAGTGGGGGACTATAAGAGAAGTATTGTCTTATCCTTCACGGCTCACTATGGGAGTGTAAAGTTTTTACAAGCAGACGCTAATACTATCATGACCGTGCTCACACATTGCAGGAAAAAGTGTGTTAGCCTCTCCCAAGGGGAGACTGACACAATGATCATACATGAGTCCATTCTTGGGAGGGGGTCTACACCATGTTCGATCTCTTACATCATCATGATGTGTACGACTCTCATCACCAACAATGTTAAAGTCACCCATACCTAGAGAGAGGGGAGTAAAGCATCGGATCACCTTTCTTCTCAGACATATCAAGATCTTGAGGTAACATGTCTCCACAATATCTCTTGTTCTAAACCTGAGGGGTTAAATCTTATTAGATGGGATTCCCTTAGCATGTATAACTTTAGGACTCATTATGTCCTACTTTCCTTCGTCTTGTACTCCTAGAATAAAAATAATAAAATTATTAGGATAATGATGATGTGTGAGTGATTTTCCACAAAAAGTGAAATAACTCTTAAATGGTTGCCCGAAAAAAAAATCTGAGTACACCATTGTGTTTGGGATTACATATTTACCCTATGAAAAATATAATTTTAGTCATCATGGGTCTCTATTGGGAAAACCTGAAAAGGGTGTATCCATAAATAAAATTATTCAAAAAATAAATTTTATTTTAAAATCGTAATAACTCATAAATCGTGACTCAGAATTGATATATGAGACCACTATTGAGTGCGTAATGTAGAATTTTACTAATGTGGGTCCTAACATCAATTTTTATGCATTGGATGTGAATGTTTTTTTGGACATTTTATAGAATAATAAAATAAACATAAATAAGTTTATTTTTTTTATTTTTAACGTTTTGTAGTGTAGAGATGTTGTGATGCAATGATGGGGAAGCATGTTCTCTCTAATGAAATAAATAGTGTGTCGATGCTACATCACTGCAATGGAAATGATGAAATTATTTTAATTTTGAAACATGTTTAGTCTCTCAAACATGTTTTCATTCTCTAATCATTGGAATGGAAAAAGGATTTGGTGAATGATTTGAGTGAATTTCACAAGAAGCGATGGACAAGAGACATAGTGAAACCCTTAAATTTTTGAATTATGGATGATAATGAGACAACGAATCGAGGATTGAGGATTGATGAATGATGGTGATGAAATTGATACTCATTAATGATCAATGAAAATATATTTAGGGAATGTGATTGTTTTTGGATTCATTCCCTGTTCTTAATTCATTTCCCTATGAAAAATGTGAATCAATCTAATAAAATATTGATTCACAGATCTTACATAGTGAGAGGATGTGATTAATGTTGTGGTGTTTCAATTGGGGATTAACAATGATACAAATTGATCATTGTATAGAATTTTCCTCCTTTCCACATATTCAATTTTAACAAGGATAGATCAATGCCATCAAGAGCATGGCTTAGATCTTTACCCATATGATTGTTCTAGTGTTATGCCCCGACATTCCCAATATATCTTCCTATTCTTCATGGTAATAGTGATCCACAGTGGGATCTAGGACCGTAGTGGCATGTGGTGGTAGCGGCAAGAGGTGATAGTCGGAGGTGGTGACTCTAACATTTCCCAATGGAGAACAGTGAGATGAGGCTGCCAACTTAACTACCGGTGGCGGCATCCAAGATCAACGTGTTGGAGCCATGGCCAGAGGGGCCACAACAGAAGTGTGTGGGTGTCGTAGCTTGGTGGGATAAGATGTATGTGGATGGCCATAGAAAGAGGTCGCAGTGGAGGGACAGGACTCGCTGGAGCCTTGTGGGAAGGGGGAGCTCGTGCTGGCATCAGCCACGCACGACAGCGAAATCCTATTGCAGAAGGGAACGATTGTGGAAGTAAACCTCTCCTAGAGTCCCTTCAGATGCAAGAATCATGTCTAAGACACAAGTGTGAGCTGTTTACATGGATTGACAAAATTGAACCTTGGTGTAACCAGTGTGGCCGCATCCTATGCTAGTGAATCGGTCCTCATACAGTGGGCCAGACTTGAGATGGTAGACCTGACCAACAGAATAGGATTTCCCAAAAGAGGCTAGTCATGGATGACATGGTGGGTCTGGTCAGACACAACATGCATTATATTGGGTCAGGTTGGGTTAGTCTGATTAGGTCAGACCGGACCCTGATGCATCCAAGCCCTTTTACAAAAATACCCATAACATTCATACCGTAAATATGTTTGACGAGCAATTTTTGTCATTGGGACCCTTTCATGAAGAAATACTTTTGATATGACTTTGATGGTTTTTAGCGAGTAACAACATAGGTCAGAGGCTTTCCATTGGTTCTTTCCTTTAGGGTTTGGTATGCCACTGCATCCACATCACTAGGAAGAAACACCCTCATGAGGATAGAGTCCCATATAGAGTGTGTAATCCTCCTTGGGAATGGAGTGATAATCGGTCTCCCATGATATAGTTTCTTGGTATTGACATGGCCTCTTTGCACAAGGTGTAAATCCTCAATCTAGAAGGCTATATTGATATTCTTAATGTTATTTTCTAAGGAGAATACCGTACGTTATGAGCTGCCTTAGTAGGTTTCTTGGTATTATATGAGAAGATTCCCCTAAATTATAGGTTAATATAGATTGGGTTTGTAGAATTCTCTAAGGATAATCCCATATATTTATATAATCTTATTTTGACTATTAGTTTCCCTTTGGGTGGGGCCAAATTTATCAGGACTTCATGTAAGATTCCCTAATGACTTCATAGCTCGAGGAGTGAGTTCTCTCAGAAAAAGGGTGCCTCAAGAAAAATCTAGTGACCATATATTTCTAGTGATATCAAGACTCCCAATCTCACAGAGATAGGATGTCTAATGGAACATGATGACATATTGAGACTTGATGTTCTCTAAGATACTTTTGGTAGACATGTTCTGCATGCTTTCTATTATATAGCATGTGGAGCGAGATCTCTTGAAATAAACCATGCTATGGGAGAATCCATATGGTTAGAAGTGGATGAGACCATGAGTCTTGGAATCCTTTATGAGTATACGTAGATTTCTTGTTTTATGTTTTCATGAAACAAATCTATGTTTAGCTGACTTTTTCATCTTTATGGTTTTTCCTTTGAGGTATTTTACTTTTTGTTTCAGGTTTCCCTACAGTGTACTGTTTTAGTAGCCCATTCATTGTCTTTTCCCACTCATGTCATGTCTTCTGATGATTTTGAATCTTGATGGGGTTCCCTGTAGACCAGGACTAGGTGGGCCATTGTGTGATCAGAAAAACCATGGTGTGTTCTGGTGTCTTACAGATAGATATCCGGTGTCATGCCCTGTAGTTGGATCAACTGGGATTTTATGTGGATAAGAATATGTACTTGTGTTACAGAATCTTTTTTTGGTGGGCTTATATTCTGGATCAGTTGTACTTAAATATTTTTCATTCTCTCATACGATGTTTTTGGGTTGTAGTGGTGTATGTGAATTTTTATTACTTACTGTTTTTATATTCAATCATATTTGGATTATAGTTTTATATGGTTGTTCAGGGTTTTTTGGGAAATTCCTCCAATTTCCAAGATATCCATACTTGATACTAGTCACCATCCCATGTACTATTGGTGGAAAGATGGGCATATTTACATCACGAGCCATGGGGGATGAGATTTTACATAGTGGTATCATAGGAGGTCAGTATACCTTAGGAAAATAGAGTATATGTGTTTGGTTTGTGGAAACAATGTTGATTCTTTTGAGTTCATCTTTAAGGCCAACGAATCCATTGTAGGAGCGTCGACCGACATATCAAAACCTGAAGGCCCTGAAATCTGTTTTTTAACTTGGTTCATGTAAAAAGTTACAGAACGGAAAAAATAATGTTACATGTTTCAAATATGATTGGGTTATGTTTTTCATGTCCTTCTTGCGTCATCTATCCATGTATACTCAATTGATCATGTTATATCTTGTTTCTATTCAAGATGCTCCAACATGATAGTGAGACAGGATTCTACCACATGATCACAAGGATGAACCAAGAGGTAATAAGATATTGATTCATGGATTTGTACCATAGAAAACAACTTTGGGTGTGGTAGCAGAAATGCTACCACATGTAGAGTAGCACATGGTACTCCTAGTACAAGCGGATGAGATGCGTGAGATGTGCTCACTTCAAGTGTTTCCATGATAGAGACCCATCAAATTCTGAATTGAGCCTGACTCATAGGCTTCTAAGGAATGGCTTGAGGAAGTGATCGATTTATCTATCTTGTAGAGACACCAATATATCCCATGGTGGTCATGGACGAGAGCCTTCTATGCGGCTTGGAATGGCAATGGTGGGGTTTAAATTACCCAATCTTATGATGATGCGACTCCCACTTGGACAGAGTTTGAGAACCTTTTTTAGAGAAGTTGTTCTCATCATATAAGCTGAGGGATATGAATTCCAATAAGATTCTATTTCTCTAGAAGGATGACATGTCGGTATATAAGTATTTGTTGTGGCACACCAACCTTCCAAGGTAGAAAATGGATATGATACATGAACATTGCTTTAGGGATCAGATCTTTGGCCAAGGTTTGGTTAGGGCCAACCAATCCAAAATTATTATTTTGTGAATTTTGAATTATTCTAGCTATATAGATAGATCCTTTGTGGTTGAATTTCCATTCGATATGTGGATACAACCAATGGGTGTCAGTAGTGGGGAAGAAGGAGTAGATCCCGTGGGAGTAGGAAGTCGATGTCAATCTCAGAGACTTGGACATGTCAGATATTCTAAGAAGATGTCCCATGATAGGGGATATATAGCTCATGGATCATATGGTGGGTCCAGTCAGCCGAGAGATAGGAAATTATTTTCATGTGGTGACAGATGAAATATCGGTAGATATTTTCCAGCTAGTCCTGTTGTTGACAGGGAAACAGTGGATGGACCACTAAGGCATTGATAGTGATAGGAACAGATGGATTTCTTGGGAATCATATGTGGTAGAAGAGTTGGTAGAGAAACAATTGATTGTATATATTTGAACATATTACATCCACCACCCTCATATGGTTCACACCAAGTTAACAGAGTTGGAGGATAAGAGAAGGGACAATTGCATGAGGTCAAGGCATTTGACCCAAGGGCACCAAGAATGATTTGAGGTACGTTTTGTGTCTAATATTAGATACTTTATCAATAGACACAAGTGAAAATCCATCCTCCTTGTCAAAATCATTTTTGATACCTGCAGTTTCCGATTTAACAATTGGAATGACCCTTACATCTGAAGATACCTACGAAAGAAGACTCGATAATCACCCTAGTTATGAAAGTGTTATCTGACCCTTGAGGTAGAGTAATAGTTGGAACCAATTTGTGGTAGTTTTGATTCCATACACCATAATTCATGGTATGGATTGGTTATCGAAGGTCCATGCTCAGATTGATTAGTTTAGGAAAAAGGGTGCATTATGTCGGCAGAGATTGAATGGTGTTTTCCTTTTTCAGTGAAAAATAAAACCCATGCATCATGGGATAATCTTGTTCATTCGATGGTGAAACTGATCACTTTTGAGATGGCTAGACTTACCCATTGGGAAATGGATGATATGAGTTTTCAGTTTCCAACTAGAGTGGCAGAGTATGAGGATATTATCCCTGAAGATGTTTGCTGGTTTACCTCCCAAAAGAGAGATAGGATTATTCATTATTAAACACATCTTGATGGAATTGATTTCAATATCGGTATATGAGATTGATTTTTCAGAGCATCACGAGTTGAGGGTGAAGGTATAAGACATGCAGAGGAAGGTATTAGTAAGACCTAGTGTTCAAGGTTATGTGTGGATTAGCATCACATTAACTATGTGACCATGGAAAATGAGTATCCACTACCAAAGAGTCGATTTATACTTACATCAATTTAATGAGTCAGCCTTTGGCATGGTTAGAAAGGTTCCTACCTGGGTTTCATCAATTCAGATGGAGTTTGAAAATCACCACAGTATTTATTTATATATAAGTGGGAGTCGAGAATATTGTGTTCTATGATGCCTATAGGGCCGAACATGGTTGTATAATGATGTAGAGGAATGTAGTGATTTACTATGGATTATGTCAGTTAAGACCAAATGAGAAGAACTACACGACCCACGTTATTGAGTTAGAAAAAGTATTCTTTACATTGAAGATGTGGAGACAGTACCCGATGGATGGGCGATTTGTCCTCTATTCAGACCATAAGAGTCTCGAGTATATCTTCTCTTGAAAGGTTATGAACCTCATATATAGGCATTGGCTAAAGTTCCTATTGGACAATGACATGGAGAGATCCTATTCACTTGTTATGGGAAATGTGGTAAAGGATTCTCTCATTAGGAGATGTTGTTTGTAGTGGATGAATGTGGTAATGAACTAATTATCCTCATTATTATTATAATTCATGGATAGAGATGATTCATATTACCTCCAATTGGTGGTTATTACCCCTCAACTCTTAATTTGAGTCAGGGATACATAACTCAATGATACCAACAATGAGTCATTACGTGCTCAGTAGTACACATGGAATAACCCTGATTGATACATGAAAGGTGGAGAGAATGTCTCTTTTTAGAGGACACACAGTTGTAGTAGTGGACACCCAGAGAGGAAAGATGCATTAGGATATGCATGTTAATGTGAGGTGGATATTAGGTATTATAGAATAGGTTGAATTTGTGATTACCTATTGAGATAAAATACGATGTCTTGTTTGAATTAGTTTTGTGGCATTTCAACTAACTGTGTCAAGCCCCTCTGTGTGTATGGGGTATCTTTTTTTCATCCTTTGGGTTCTAGGAAGGGATTGAGAAAGGATATAAACTAACTTCATATATGGTTTATGACTTATTTCTATGGGACACAATACCATCTAAGTGCTCATTAGACGAATCACCATGTCAGAAACATGTTATAATTTTGGGAGCATAGTTCAGTAGAGATATTTAGATGCCACTACGTGCATAAGATAACTTGAATCCATGGAATTGAATAGATGATAGATTCAGATTTGGATGATCACCTTCCAATCTAGTAATGATGATCGAGGATTGGCATAAGAGAACCCTCCATGCGAAATGTATTCTTTTAATGTGTTCTTGGTGGTAGTATGAGAATCTCTGGAAGATCGCATGTGAGTGGGGGGAACAAGTTCATGCACCTCCCCTAATCTATTTGGGTATCCCTTGGGTTGGAATTCGGAGACACAAATCCTTTAGGTGGGGATAATGTGATGACTCAAATTTTCTCGATTTTATTTTTATAAATTAATTGGTAAAATTCCGAGACCAGGCACTAAGATGATGTGAAATTTTGAGAAATTTTGTTCCCTAAATAGTTCGATGAAAAATATTATGTTTTTAATAGTGTATGTCAGTGGTTTTTATGATAAAGTGGAATAAAAATTAAAAGGTTTCCTAGATCAGTAATTTGATAGCATTGTTGCTTTCAGGATGGCATGTTTCCCATAGCTGTGATTTTAATTTAGTCAACATGGGTCTCTAGTGAGAAAACCTAAAAACGACAGAACTATAAATAAAATAATTAAATAAAATTAATTTATTTTAAAATATTAATAACTCATGAAAAGATACTCGAATAGAAAATCTGAAAGATCTGTTTAGTACGTAATGTGGCATTTAACGTAGGTAGGGCCTAACATCGACTGACGTGGGTCGACTAAGAATGTAAATTATTGGACATTTTAAGCAAGAATAAAATAATCTGAAAGAATATTATTTTATTTATTTTTAACATTTCGTAGTGTGGAGACTCAACAACATGGAGACACAGTGACATAGTGATAGGGAATTATTTCTCTTTAATGAATGAAATTGTTTGGGGATGCTGCAACACGACAATGGTAATGTTGAATACCATTTAACGCATAAAGGTGTTTAGATGATGAAACATGTTTTCCTTATCTAATTGTTAGAAGTGACACATGATTGGGTGAATGATGTTGGATAATTTCTTGGAAAGAAATGGAGAAGGGACTTGGTTAAATCCTCTTGTTTGTGAATGATATATGATTACTAAATGAAGAATCAATGATCCATGATTTAGGATTGATGAAAAATGATGATGAAATATCTCTTCGTTAATGATAAAAATGAATCCTGGTAGGGTGTGTGAATTTAATTGGTTTCAGTCACCATTCATTATTCCTTTCCCTATGAAAATTTTAATCAATCAATAAACATATTGATTCAATGATGATGCATAGTTTTGGGTTTGGATTTATGTTGTGGGGTTTTAATCAGGGTTTTACCATGAGCAGAATTGAACCATGTTTTGAATTGCTGATCTTTACCCCATGTCCAATTCTATCATGGATGGATCATAACTTACACAACCAAGGTTCAAATCCATCCACATTTGTGTGTTCCTGTGTTATGCCCCATCTTTCCCAAAATTCATTCTCATTCTCCATGGGTGCAATGATCCAATGTGGGATCTGGGACCATGGTGGTGCATTGTGCCAACAGTAAGAGGCGGTGGTCTGAGGTGGAAAATATGGTCTTTCTCGATGGAGAGCGGAATGTCTAGGCCGTCGTCATGTTGGTGAGTAGTGGGAGCCTGCAGTGGTGGTAGTCATAAGTGGCATGCAGGTGTCGTGACAAGGTGGTCCATGGTAGTGGCAGATGATAGTAGTAGGATGTTGCAATGGAGGGATGCTGCTCACTGAAGCCATATTAGATGGGGGTCCCATGGCAGAATCTGCTGCGGGTGCGAGCTGGTCACATAGACTAGACACATTGACCTAGGGCATGGCCAGCCGGGCTGCATCTGGTACTGGTGAACTCACCTGCATGTAGCAGTCTAGGCTGGTGATGGTGGACCAAGCCGGTTATGGGCCGAACTAGTAGAACGGGTTGGGAAAATATCAGGACGGGTCATCAGGTCGGGCAGACCTGTCGGGTTGGGTCAAACTCGACATACCTTAGTTTAGTTCAGGTCTAGTTAGTTTGATCATGTCAGACCGGTCCTTGATATAACCGAACCATTTTTTCTAAAAATCCCATAACATTCAAACCGTAGGTCCGTCGGACGAGATATTTTCGGCATTGGGACCCTTTCTCCGAGGCGGTCCTTTGGATATGATTTTATATTATTTTAATAAAGACCAAAATATGTGAAAATATTCTCATTGGTTCATTCATCGAGGGTTCGATCTGGAATTGTATCCACATCACTAGGCAACAATCCCCTCGAGAGGATAGAGTCTCCTATAGAGTTGTTGAATCTCCCATGGGACTGGAGTGATACTTTATCACCCCTGATAAATATTCTAAGTATTTATGTTACCTACAACTAGAGGCTATTAATACTTCATCTACTGGGCTGTATCGATATTATTTGCAGTATTCTATGAAGAGAATATCTTACATTTGAAGCTGCATCAGTAGGGTTTAGGGTATTTTTTGAGATCAATCTACTATGTTGTGGGTTGATACAGATTAGGTCTGCGATATTCTCTGAGGATAATCCCCTATATTTATATCCTGATATTCCACCAGCATTTTCCCTTTGGTTTAGGTCCAAAATAGTGGGACCGCTTTTAATAGTCCCCAATGAATTAATTGCTTGAGGAGTGAGTTCTCTTGCAACGAGCATGCCTCGAGCAGAATCCTATGACCAAGGATTGGAAGTGATATTGTGTCTCCTTGTATTTGCGAGATATGATTTCTCAGGGAACATTACGAAGTATGGATACCAAATGTTCTCTCAGATACTTTTGGTAGACTTGTTCTACATGCGTACTATCAGAGATCTTGAGGATTGAGATCTTCCACAGTCAAGAATGTTATGATAAAAACCATATGGCTAGCCATGGATGATACCTTGAGTCCTTGAATAATTTAAAAGTATACCTATATGTTCTTGTTATATGTGTTGCTAACATATAACTATGTTGAAATGATTGTTTATTCTCATTAGGGTTTACTTTTTGGTCCTTTACATTTTTTAGTGTTTTTTACTGAGTATTGTTTTACTCACCCCTACATGGTATTTTCTCGCAGATGTCTTGTCATCTGTAGATGTTAGGATCTTGATAGTGTTCCATGATGTCTTATAACATTTGGGGCCTAGTGGGATTAGGCTGACTAAGGTGTGTTCTCATGGCTTAGAGACAGTAGTACAGTGTTATACCTTGTAGTTGGGTCAAGTGTGGTTCTTCTGGATAATCATTAGTACTTGTGTTATAAAAACTATCCTTTTGCAGGGATTTTATTTTGGCCTGGTTTTACTTTAATTATTTTCTTTCTGTCATACTATGTTGTTTTGTTGTAGTGGTATTCATGGATTTTCATTACTTTGTGTTTTTACTTTCTGATATATTTATCATGAAGTTGTGTGTGGGTGCACAGGTTCTTAGGAAAGTGCCTCCCATTTAGGGGATATGCCTACATGGCGCTAGTCTCCAACACCTATCATATAAGATGTGGGCATGGGTATTTAAAAAATGAGCTCTCGGGGATGAGTCACGACATAGGTATCTTGACCCGTATGAATCTCCAATATGATCAGTATATCCCTTAGATAATTTTCCTTTTGTAAAAACATTCGCATTATAATGTTATTGAAAAATATTTCGATCTCTTTTGATAGAAAAATTTGTACCATTATCATATATCATTTAAATAAATAATAAATTATGTTTCATCACATAAATAATCAATGAAACCATGAATTTTAGTTATAGTTTTCTAATAACTGCATATCTGAATCCTATGATCCTATGTGACCCACCATTTTAATATGTTACTATTATTTATTTTTAATTGTTAACATTATTCTACAAATTTTAATCTACTATCACATGTGAAGAAGACAATATATTGAAAATATAAGGCCATTCTCCTTTCTTATCTTTGATAACAGTTTCAATAAATAATTCATTTTTCTTTTCTTATTACATCATAATTTGTGGTTTTTGATATTTTTATGTAAACCTTATTGAGCTTTTATAATTAGAAGACATATATTAGAAAGTCATCCAAGGTTATCAGTACTGTCAAAAATAGTACATGAAGGCTAGAATGCATAGTTTTTATAAATCATGTGTTCCATGTTTTCACCAATCCGTGGTTTGAATCCCCCCAAACAGTGGATGATGTTTCTCCATGAATCATAAATTCATCATGGAATGAACAAACACATGTTTTAACTTTTCCCAAAACCTCCAATATACTATTAGTAAACATTGAATGTATCATTTCCTTTATAGTTTACATTTTGTAAAAAAAATATACCTCCTTCCGATTTTGTTTACATATCATGAACTATAACATTTTTGTGTGTACATTTGTTTTGGTAGATTGTTTAAATCTTCTTCTAAACCTTGGATTTCCACCCAGTCTTAATAGAATTTCCAGTTATAAGATCTCTTGTTTAAAAAAATAGAAATGTTATAAATTTATGAATGTTAAAAAAATTATTTCTTATTTAGTAATTGTATTATTATCAATAATTTTCCTTTTAACATCAATAATTTGTTTTATCCTTTTAGGAATTTTTTTTTCAATACATATGAGAAATATTGTCTTTATAAAATGCAAAATCTTAGGATACATTGTTTTAAAAACATTTTTTGATTTTTATACTTGAACTGAATTTTATTGAACATGGTTTTATATTTTTTCCATAAAATTTATCTTTTATTAATTAAATATATTGATATTCTTCTCTTCGTCAAGTAATGTTTCAATATCCTCAATCTCTTTAATCCACATTAAATTTTCTTCAAGAAAATAATAATATTTATTTACTAGATTATTTTCATTCGTGAACTTCTTGTACTCTCTATTATGATTAAAAATATATACATGAAATCCCATCAATTATTTCTTTTAATAATAATATACAACTAATCCTATACATCTGCATCATTATAGATACATTTCATAACACTAATAAACATTTCATCATTCATTTTCGTAATAAATAATTTTCTTGCAGCATCATAATTTGAATTTTTAGTTTCAACATTTATATCATTATCCAAATCACATTTGGATAAAATTTTTTATTTTAAAATTTATAAAACTTCATCCTCATTCTCTTTAAATAGAATGTTTATTTTTTAGATAATTATTTTTGAATGTTATTTATTTTTAAAATTAATTTTCACAAAATTCCCCTTTCTTAAGTCTTAAATAATTTGTAACAATGTTTCTAATATATCTAAAATAAAAACAACTCTATAGTAACATTATATTACACATTCCAAGGACTATTTAAATTTATTTAGAATATAACCATAATAATTTATATAATTATTAACATATATCTTCATTGGTTTTAGATTCATTAACTTCTTCCATGAGAAATGTTATATATTATCCTTTCATAGAATACTATTAAATAATGTCAATAAAACTTTTCATTCTAACGTCGCTAACTTTTCACAACCCATTTCATACAGGATGCGAATAATTTAAAAATATACCAATGATATAGGTTTATGATAGCTATTTTCAAGAAATTAAAATGATGAATCTAATTTATCTTATAAATTCTTATTATCCTTTCAGTTATAGTTAAATTGGGAAGATTTACAGTGAAACATCTTATGGTTCAAAAAATATCTATAAAAAATTAAATATAGTCCCCAAAAAATTCATATTATTCCATTTTATGACATTTACAGTTTAATATCTTGTTCTGTGACATGGGTTTATTCTCTTTAATATTTCCATTATAAATTTTATTCAACATTTCCACGATTCATTTTTTCTATTCCCATATCTTTAAAACATAGAAACTAACCTTAATAGATTGGGGAAATTAAATTATTTTTTACTCCCCCATTGTTAACCAAATTCTTATTAGTGTTAATATTATAGAGAGAATAGACATATTAGTAGAGAAATTAACTGTTGAAAATTCATGAACCATATTTCTACGATTCATTAGAAAAGATATCATTTTATCCTTAAAAACAAGACACTTCATGCCATAAAAAATATGAATTCATTTACAAAATACATAGTTCTAAACATCCATAACAACATTCCTTTTCATCAAACATGAACAATGATTCAATAATTAAATACTTTTCAATAATACCAATTTAATAAAATAATCACGACACATGTCATCACATAGCAGGGGAGGGGTGAATTGGTGACCATTTATTTTAATGTCTTCTTAAATATGTGGAATCCTTTATGTACCGTTAGTGGACTATGTATATTTTAGATATAAGGGAATCCATCCCAACTATATTAACATATCTTTTTACATGGTTCCCTACTTAATAGGAGAATCCTATATATTTCATCTATTTTCTAAAATAAAATCGCACATAAATAAAATGAAAATTATCCGTTTAGTAGGAAAATTAGTAATGGAATATCTTTTTAATAGAAATGTACTACATTCAATAAATTGTGAATGTCAACCACACATAGATATTCCACATAAAATTTTATTATAGTAACTTTTAAAATGATCCCAAATATGATTCATCATGTTTTTATAAGGATTCTTAAACATTATTTAAACATTCCTTCGTGAACGTACATATTAATCTTCATCAGAATATTTCATAGAAATTTGCATGAATAATAATAACTCTAGTAGAAATATTTTTTGTATGTTCATCAAGTAAACACTATATGATGTCTCAATATGGAAATCATGTTCTAGTGAATTTTTTAGACTGATACAACTCTGAAACTATTTCAATCAAATTGTCTTGACACTATATTAATTTGATTCTTCTTCCACCCATGTGACTGATCTTACATTCACACAATTCATCACATACCAAGAGATATGGAATTTATTTTAGTATCCTTCAGATTGATTCCTCTAAATAAGATTTAGTTTATCATCTCACCACTTATATATAGATTATCACAAGTATGTGAAATGTAACAACAACTCATAAAGAAAATTAAAACTCTTTATGTAGGCATGGAATCCCAGAACCAACAGTTATGAGTGTGCCCTCTATTTTTGAACATCCCACTAAAAACATTGAACACCCCACATAGAACCATCCATCATTTTACTTCATTCAAAAATCATACTTAATAACAGATGTACATAAAATATAGAGTAAATGAACTTCTATAAATATACCTTATATCTCAGGGAGAATAATTATCTTTACAATGTGATTATTTAGATGTTGATCAACTAGCTCATTATTATCACTTTTATGTATTTATTAAGATCTTTAGAAAGAACATTCATTCATTATATCCGAGGAAACATCGTAAACAAAATTATATTAAATGAATTTTTTATTATTATTCCTTCAAACTTTTATCTGAAACATCTATATTCTTTTTCTAGAATCTTCTTCCATCCAATGAAATGCATCGATAACCTTTGAATGCTGCCTTTAATAAAAAACTTCAGATAGATGAAATTTACATAGAACTATTCAACAAATTCCTTCATACACTGACCTATTTCGGCTGACTCTGAAACTTATATCCAATCATATTTTATCTAATTAATATTAAAACATATGAATCATTATGTTATATTTATATAGATCATAAAATAAATCACACTTCTATATAATGATTATGAAGATAATCACTTGGATGATAAGAAACCACTCCGATGGTATTTATCGAACAATAATATATTCATTATTTTATTTGTAGAAAATATCTTATGAATTTTTTTATTGAAATCCTTTTGGATGTTCCAAAATCCTTTTTTCATAAAAAAACCTTAAATAGCCTACCATATGAATCTACTTACAACTACACTTTCAATCAGAAACATCTATTTAATAACCCATCATAACATCAGAGCATAAAATTGGTATATTCTTACCTTAATCACCCTTTTTCCACATGATAGGTTCATGATATCCTTAATTACCCATGACAGAATGTTATTTAGGAACATCAATACATCTCTAGATTAATCATCACTGAACATTATGTGTGATAGTAATTATATGGGAGAAAGGAATAACATTCAGCAACAAAAAATATATTGGATAAATTCAGATCAATAGTATCCATCTGATTTACATATGTAAATGGACTCTCTCAGATTATTTTTTATGAACACTCCAACCAGTCACTTTTCTATAGAAGAAAGATATGTTTAGGTGATTTTTTATTGAAAAAAAAGAAAAATCATTACGAAAATCTTCACTACAATCTATATTACTCTTCTTAACAACATGATCTCCTATAAAATTTATCCGAAACAAGATGGACTCGAAAAAACTAATATCATTTTTTTTCTAATTCTCCATACACTAGGGGAGTCCTAATCACCTTCCATTAATATATGGTAATAGAAATCTATGATGTCATGATATATAATTCCCCTTAATATTTCGAATCATATGGTCTATGGATTCACAAAAAATGTGGGATTACTACACAACATCTACATGATCACCATCAAACCATTATAATGATGAAAATATTGGAAACATATCAGAGAAAGCTACACATGTAATAATTAATTTTCAAATAAATTTTTTATCATATAGAAAATTAATCTTCTCATAAAATGATTTGAAACAACCTCAAACATCACCTAATCTGAATTGAAATCGGACCTCTAGTGTTCATTCATGTTTTATAGATGATTTCGAATGACATTTAATGTATATTGAACTATTGTGTGTAGGATATACCATAAAATATGATTGAAAAAATAGATAAAGTAACGAAACACATACAAATCCATGAATATTATCACACACTTAAGAAAAATTAAATAATTCCAATAATAATGAAATAACTCATACATAATGATATTCATGATAGAACACAAAAACTAATCACCAATTTGGAAAATCAAAAAAAATTATAATAATAATATAATACAAAATATTCTAATGGCTCCACTATCATCCTCTATCTGTACCACAATTTTGTTTCCAATAACCATCATACTTCTCTTGCCCAATTCATAGACACCATCTGGCTGCGATGAATCTTGATCAAGCTACATTAGGTCTCTCCCATAATAATCTTTCATATCGAACATAACACCGAAGGGTGTTACCTAAATTTTTCTATAATATCATTTTTATTCACAAATGATATTATCATCCTCGTAATATTATAATTGTCTAAAAATTTCGATCGAATTATTAAAAAATTGTAAAATAAACCATCAATGGTTATTGGGTTCTATCATGCCAACCATGATCAACTAATGCCACATTGGGAGATCATCAAGGTTTATTAGAACATGGAAAACCCGGATATCCCAAAACATGTGCATCCATTATACCCAAAAAAAGATTTTGGAATAATAACATATTAATATAATTAAATAAAAGAATCCATAAACACTCCATATACATACAAACTAAAAATACATATGAATTATGGTCTAAGGACACTAGTAACATGATTTGATATATTCACATAGCATATAGGCTAGAATTATATAATAAATCAATGTCTTAGAAGTCCTGTAGAAATTTTATGTATATAAACCATGTCATTATTACACATAGTCATACCTGATACATATATCCATCCATGTATCAAACTATGTCTAATAGAATCATACTGATTGGCACCACTAGAACACATAGTGTAACTGATGCACAAATACCTATTTTATTAGCACACTTAGTCTAAATGAGAAGAATATACCTATTATTATATTGGAATAATAAACTATATCATTTATTTAATCCAAATCATATTACATAATCCATAAGATACATTTGATTTCAACAAAAGGATTTGAGAATAAAATAAAACCCACGACCAATTCCACAATTAACTCATATCCAAAAAGTCATATCAACCCAAATATAACAGTTTGATGGTTCCCCTAATTAATGCATAACAAACAATAGAGAAACACGGGTCAACTAAGGGAGTGATAAGAAAGGATCATGAAATATCACTTAAACTGACTTAGTAGAAGAGGATTTAATTAATCGAAACTATGATAACATTTCAATTATAAAACCGACCCCAACTTGATTAAAAAGAGATTCCACAATTTCTTCGTCCCACTTCTTTGGTAAATGGTGTTGGTGAGAGTAAATAATATGAAGATATTATTTTGGTCTACCCTCTTTCCTTTTGTTAAAGTTTTTCATCAAATACCCTCAATGATTTAGGCAATTCACAATGGGGTATTGTTTTTCCCAAACAATCTTAAATATGAATTACAACTCTCACATGTACTGATGATCGTCAAGTACATAACCAATAAGACCTAATATTATTCTGTAAAATATAGATCAAGACCTAGTGGAGGGAGAGAAATTATCATTAATAAAATAAAAAATAATAATAGAATATTAAATCAAATACAAATCGCATAAGTGAATAAACACATTTATTAGAACATGAAACCACGACCGCAGAAGAGAGAGAGTTTTTTTATTCAATCAAATTCAAGAAATAAAACTTTAAAAAATATAAAAACTAAGCTTCTATAATCACTCATAAGATTTACTCCATCATGGTAACGGTAATTGAGAATAATAGAAAAGATGTATGCATTATAAAACTAAGATGAACAAAAGAATGAAAAGAAGGAACATAAATTTTCTCCTCCAGAATCTGTCCATGAGAAAGATATCTTTGGTTCTTCCACAATATCTTTGAATCAAGCTGAGGTCCCTTCTTATAAGATGTGAGTAATTTAGTTTTAAATCTTTCCATGATGATTGAATGGATTTGGAGCTGGTTTGAATGATTTATGGATGATTTAGTAGACTTGACTTATTCTGGCTGCCAATCACTATTCCACCAACCGTAATTTCACAAGTTGAAGGGCCGCATTAATCAACATAGTTATACATGAAATTTAATATGGAGATGCCTTATCAATTTTTCTTTCATACCTAGATAGAAGAACCCCATTTGGTGGTTGGTAGGTGGAGAGATTGATCATTGAATGAGTCATGGTCCATACTGCTGGCCAAAGTAAATGTTCACATTGACCGAATTCTTTTGTCTTGTGGGAATTTGAAATGGATTTTTTTTCATGAAGAATTATATGTATCCCATGAATCATGACATCCTACAAATAAAGAATCACATTAATTGGATAAATATTATGGTAGTTATGCTTAAATTACAGAGGCAACATAAAAATGTATAAATGTCCAGAATTAACTAATTTTCACACTTAAGAAAAAAACTCATCAAAAGTCATAAAATGATGCAATGAAAAAAATTGGTTAATGGTAAGGGATTAGATAATTTTAAAATATATGAATAAATATAAAAATATGATCTCTATCAATTCCCTCACACTTATCACTTAGACTCCTGGACAAGTAAACATCAATATTAAATCAATGCAAATTTAAAACACATAGCCAGGAGATCTAACAATTTAACAACAAGAAAAAAATATATATCATGCCTCATAAACAAAAATGATTACAAGTTCTCAATTTAGTTTATTAAATATATTTATTCTTCATTTATTCTCCCATGCACACAAAACACTTAACTAACATGCAGTTTTTTCTCATCACGCAAATATCAATTTTCAACAATGTCTTTCTCATCCAATACTCATGAAAGGGTCACCATAGGCATGATAAATTCCTAAATCTCCACCTGATATAAGTCAATGACATATTTTTAACATGAGGACTTTATATGGTTGTTCTTTAGCTTTAGGTTGGTAGGACTTAGATGTGAAACATTATGTGGTTGAATAAGGTGTGTTGGATTTTTTTGAAGAAAAATTGAATTATTATAATTTTTACTCAAGTTTAGTCTCATCCTAACTCCAATTAGTAGTAAATCAGCTCCATCAGCATGAAAAATTAGTGAAATTACACACAATTCATCATTTTAGTCGAAAAAGTATCAGTCATCTCAAACATGATTTTTCTTGAAATCTCCTGATAGGCACAACTTGTTTCTCTATTGGAAGCTCAAGAAAGGCAAAACTTCACATATCATGAATGCTCTAGATAGTCACAACATTCTTTTCATTAGAATCTCTATAAAGGCACATCTTATCTTGCATGAAAGCTCCAGAAAATGCACATTTTTTAACAGAATGATTTCTTTCAGAAACAAGCACATCTCTTCAATGTTTGATTTTCCACCTAATTTATCACCAAATTAGGTAGCACAACACAAGTCAACCTCCCCCCACACTTATGTTCAACTAGATTATGAAATTTCACTTCGAAAGAAGGTTGGATAGGGAAAATTAACTTATAATGTGTCTAACCTAACAGGCTATTCATGGTTTCTATGGGCTACAAGGATTAAATATAAAAGGTGGTCCATTATAAAAATGTATTCATATGAAATAGGTGCTATAATACCAAAAAAAGCCTCAATAATTTAAAACACATTTATCTGAAACCATCATGTTTTGACAAGAATAAATCAAATTCTTGTTAAATCAAGCATGGTATGGTTCTCTCAAGAACTGAGGTGAATGAAAAGAGTATGAAAATTATGTTCATAAGCCTCACAAGAAAATGATTTCAAATATAATGACAGTGAATTATGGCATGGGATTAAAAAACCAGAGTACTTTTCCTAAAATTTCGAAATATTTGAACATGAAACAAAGTCATTATCAGCATTCATTTAAGCTCGGTTTCATGGGATAAATTGTTTCACACATTGAAATGGGTTTCAAAAATTAAGATGATATTCATTTTAGATCCAATGTTTTAAAAACACAGGACAATTTGAAAAATGATCATTTTTCTGAAAAATAGAAAAAAACAAACATTTCAAATTCCTAAACTACAATGGTTCCCTCCCCCACACATAAATGATGCAGTGTCTGCAATGCATTCAAATTGACTTATGTTGTAATAATATTTTTAAATTGAATCATAGTAATAAATAAAGTGTAATGGAAAGGTACAACCTAACTTGTTGGTAGTTCAATTTAGAGTTAATCTCCTAAGTGTTACACACTTAAAAACCTACAAACAAAGGTTGAGAATAAAAACATAATAAATTTATTGAAAGTAAAGAAAATATAAATAGAATGATAATAGATGGATAGATCATGGTTTAATCCCTCATGTGGGCCTTGGGTTTTGACTGCCTCTAGATGGGAAGTTTTATTTGGTTATCCTCAATCCGACAGTGGGTTGAGTTTCGTTAATATAAACCACCAACATATCTTTCTTCCAGTTTGAACTTCATCCTTTTTTTAGGACTATATGGATACAGTACACCAAATCCACCCCTATTAAAATGATATTAAACAAGAACGGTGGGGGTAGGAAAATGAATGAGTCCTCCTCTTTATTGGTTTCCAATATCTGAAGTTTTTCATTCTCCAGTAGTTCCTCAATGTATGCTACATCAAAAGAATAATAAATGAGAGAATCAGAAAGTAATTCAATTTGATTAATATTAAAACATGATAAATCAATATCAAACTCTTCCCTTTCAAAGTAATCATCTTGTGTATCTATTTCTAAATGGAAATATTCTTTGTTATCCTCTTGAACTCCCTCTAATAAGTGTTCATATAGTTTAGGGAGCCCCATATTTTCCTTATGATGTGTATCTTCTTTTTCTTCCTCATCCACCAAGACAATACAATTGTTTTCCAAATCTGAAAATTTATAACAAGGGGAGGTAACACCCAATTCAGATTCTATATAATCAGAATGAAAAGAGTTAATAAAAATATTATCTTCCTTATGATTATTTACTTCAATTTCTTATTTATTATGAGGTTTCTCTTATAGTTGAATTTCACAAGATAGAGGTAAGTAGTCAGGCTCCTTCATCTTTTCCTTAAATTCCACTTCTTTGGTGGTGTATTCCTTCAATGGTTCTGGATCTTCTACATTGTAAGTAAAATGTGGATGTCATTTTTCACACCCGGTGTATAAGACATCCATAACTTGTTGATCATCCAAATGTATCTCAGTAGTCAATTCTTCCATTTTGGCCTCCTAAAGTTAGTTCTTAGGGTCTGGTTTCTCCATAAATGAATGGACACATTCAAATTCAAGTTCTACTTTTCCCTCTAATTGTTCTATGTCACTTAAAATTTCTTTCATTAGAACTATATTATACCCAAACTCGTCTTCTTGTTACACTTGTGGGAAATTGTTCCATGAATTAAAGAAATGATCATTTGAAAACATCATGGAAAAAAATTTTAATGCTTTTTTAAAGTGTTAAATATTTATAATGAGATTGTGGCACTACCTCCCCAGCAACAGCGCCATGTTTTGACACGTTCCTATTGTGGGGGGTTGAAAAATAGATTATTTACTAAGTTAAAATATAATATAGTGGTTAACCTAGGTTGTATCAAGATGAGGAGTGCACAAAAAATAGTTTTCACTTTTTATTTAGAGAAAATGTAGGGACTTTTTGGAATTGTTTGGTTTTAAAATAAAAGAGTGAAATGAAAAAAGGAATAAATTTAGAAAAATATTTATTACAAAAATGGAATTAATGTGATTGAAAATTTATTTAATGAGATTGTTGATCAAGTTGGTGTCATTTTTATAATTGAAATGTTATCTTAGTTCTGATTAATTCAATCCTCTTCTGCTAAGCAGATTAAAATGAGATTCCACAATAGCTTCCTCCCACTTCATTATTAAATGGTGTTGGTGAGATTAAAACACAACAAGATAATATTTTGGTCTACTATCCTTCCTTTTGTTAATTTGTTGCAAAGAATACCCTCGATTGATTTAGGATATTTTCAATCGAGTCTTGTTTATCCCAAACAATCTTGAATGTGCATTATAACTCTCACACGTACTGACAATCGTTGATTAATTAACCACTAAGCCCTGATATTATTCTATAAAATATAGATCAGAACCTAGTGGAGAGAGAAAAATGATCATTCATCAAAGCAAAAATAAAAACAGAATATTAAATCAAATACAATTTCATAAGATAATAAAACCATTTATTAGAATTTGAAACCACCATTACAGAAGAGTGAGAGTTTTTTTATTCAATCTAATTCAAGAACTCAAAAATTACTAAAGATAAAAACTAACCTTTCACAATCAATCATAGGATTTACCCAATCATGGTAAGGGTAATTTAGAATAATGGGGAAGAAGTATGCATTATAAATCTAAGAATAACCAAAGAAAAAAATAAACAACAAAACTTTTCTCCTCCAGAATCTATCCCCCAGAAAGATATCATCGGTTTTCCTACCATATATTTGAATCAAGCTGAGTTCCCTTTTTATAAGATGTCATTAATGGATTTTTACATCTACATATGAAGTGTTACTGCATTTGGAGATGATTTCATTGAGTTATGGCTGATTTAGTAGAGATGACATATTCTGGCTGCCAATAACTTTTCCTACCCTAATTTCACCGGTTGAAGGGAGGCCTTAATCAACTCCATTATACATGAAATTTCATGTGACACTTCCTCGTCAAGTTTTATTTCTGTACCAACTAGAAGAGCAACATTTGGTGGTCAGTAGATCGATATATAGATCATTGAATCATTCACGGTTCATTCAACCGGCAAGAATAAATGTTCACATTGACTAAATTCTTTTGGATTGTTGGTTAGAATTGGATTTTTTTAAGAAGAATTATATGTAGCCCATGAATCATGACATCCTAAAAAAAGGAATCATGTGAAATGGATAAATATTGTGGGGGGTATTCATAAAATACTGAGGCAACATAAAAATGTTTAAATGTCCAAAATTAACCAATTTTCACACTTAAGCTCAAAACTCACCAAAAGTCATAAAATGATTCAAAGAAAATAAAATTTGTTAATGGGAAGGGATTAAATAATTTAAAAACATTTGAATAAAAATGAAAAAATGAGCTCTTTCAGGTGCCCATGTTTAATCCATACAAAACAAGAGAGAAACATGGGTCAACTGACACCCTACACCATCATCTTTTCTACTAGATCCTCCTTATGAAATCACTATGGGATGAAAAGAATAAAAGACACCATCAATGGTCCCATTGGATACATCAAAACTATGATGTGCAATATGTTATCTCCACTTACATATGAAACTTTGGGCCATGACTACCACATGAATTATTAAATAGACTCTTTAACACATAATCCATCAAACACCATTGTCTTTCCTAAAAGGGAAACAACTAGGGTCCCTCATAGACATTTCAACCACTATATAGTGGTATTAAACCATTCCCTACACCCCATGGAACTATCTTTCGCTGAATTATCTATCAAATTGAGTCCTCATTATTACAATAGAAAATCCAATCCAACCCACTACATAGTACAATATTTTCAAAACCATTAAAATAATACCTAACAAAACCCATTATAATCTAGAAGTCTTGTCATCCACCAATATCAAAACCCTCAAATAGTTCTAGCATCACAACAACAATAGGAGAACACTTAATCTTATAACTCCTAATATTTATACTAATATATCTCTTCTAAAATGAATCATCTATAAAACTCCATATGATCAACAAAATGGATTCACTATTATATTATATTTAGGAAAAAACAATACTACCCACCTTAATGGTGTAATTCTAGTTAATGGGATGAGAAAATAGTTCAATGTACTCCTAAAACAAATCTATATGTAATATACCCTTCAAAAAAGGTGTGTACTAGAAAATATCATCAATATCCATTTGTCTCGACCCAAAAAAACATTTATTTACCAAATATACATTTTATATAAAATGTTCGTGGTGTAGAAAAAAAGGGTTACCATGCCATGTACACAACATTTCCTCTTAACAATAATTCCAAAAACTATATGTATGTGTATTGTACATGGTGTCGGTCTTGGTAAATCTACACCATATATGGCCCCATAGTTTTTTTTGAGAATATTACTAATCTATAACCAAATTATCTCTTCAAGGTGTCTCGCTGTATAATAAATTAAATTTTTCACGTGTCCACCTATTTTAGAGTATGGAACTAGAGAAATGTGTTTATTTGAACAACACACCGTATAACTGAGTTATCCAATTTCAAGCCACTTAAAATCCACATAAAACTTATTTTCTCCTAATATCATACCAATGAGGCTCCCCTTGAAAACTCCAACACTAAAATACCAAATTATAAAAATTAAACTATTAATGTTTTATGATCACGACATAAAATGAAGGCTACCATTTTGTGAAATCACCCAATTCTCAATCTTTTATATAAACTATTGAGCCTCTATATCTTGATATAGTTCAAATTGACACAATAGAGGAATATTGGTTCATGATCTCCCAAAATAATCTTGGTTTGACCAATCATTGTAAAACCTTACACCAGTATATATAGGAATCCAAAATGTGGGGGGTAAAAAAATTAAGAATATTATAATTGATCACTCACTTAAAGGGGATGAACATAGAACTAGAAACTAAATTATCATTACACCTCGCATAGAAAAAAAAACCCCATTATGTACTCAATCATTGAACATGAATTTATTTCTGAAACTCCATTCAAATTATAACACATATAAAAGATTATTTAATATTTATTAAAAAGAAACAATGATTTATCTAAAATTCAATATGATCAAAATTCCCACATGGTCTATCTACAGGGTCAACACAACATTTAATTACTAACTGAGTGATAATATAATATTTCTAGGATAATATGTTTGGTAAAATTTATATTTCTAACTTTAAAAAACTAGGAATAATTTTCACATTACCCTTGAGTATCCTCAAAGTGTAAGGACATGGGTCATAACTAAATCCCCAATATAATTGTTCCCTTACATGATAATCCAAAATGGAAATCATGATACCATGTATTCACTATGTAGATCCCCAATTCAGGAAAAACTCTGAACATTATATATAGAAATGTTATCATGATTTGTAGTGATTCTCCATCCACCACTCATAGGGTTTCTGACATTTCTGCCAAATCACGCTCTAAAAATGAAACTCACTTAACACATCTAAAAGGATGATAAAAATGTGATTTCCACCACATCAAATCATTTATATGGAAGATAATATTATTTCATACTATTTGGAAGAATTCATCTAAAACACCAAACTCATATATAGATACACCACTAAACCATCTTACTAGGATGACTTAACCCCCAAATGAATTTTAAGATTGTTAACCCCCAAAATGTATTTGAGACTGAACATACATAATCAATCTAGAAACACATATGAATTTAAGATCATGAATGTTCAAATAAATAAATAAATATATCTACATTCTACATGTTCGTCAACATCTGATTTAAAGCCAACCATCCATCAACCAGTCTAACCACATAGATAGAAATTCTTGTTAGAATATGTTTAACTAGTGACAAATTAGATATGAAAATCATATTTTTATCTTAATTATATAACAAAAACTATAAAACATTTAATTATATCCCATACAATTAACCTCACTGATGCTATTCTTGTCTGTATACAACCCTCAACTCCCAGGCATCACCATGAAACCTCAAATGACATATATTCTTGGATTATATAGAAAACAATCTTCTAGGAATAAAAATAAACTATTAAAAAGTGTCACATACTATGTAATTTAGTGGTGTAATCCCTTCCATATGGATCTAATTAATCCCCTCTTCAAGAAATGAACCCAAGAGTGCCACTAAACATCTATATTATACATTTAAAAGTTTCAATGGACCCAAACATATTACATTACACTAATCTATGAACCAATAGACAGTCTGCCTAATAATTTTATTAGCATCTTCAAATGTTATGGAATTTTCTCCAAATTCCATGACAACCATCATTCCCTTAAAAAATATACAATGATTCCCAAAAAACATGTTATTTTATCTCACTCAGTACACTAATCAATCCAAAAAAATTTAAAACAAAATGGTTACAACCACTTCTAAAACCATATCAAATGATAAATCTAATTCCCATTAGTTTCATGGCCTTTAAAACCTAGTATGACAGGCCAAAACCAAATGTCATGCTCCTATAACTTGTAAATTCAATACAACTGGTGAACACTCTACACCACACACTAAAATTGACATATCTTAATCATACATAGTTTAATGATGATACCACCTTCCAAAATGGTTTAATTCAAGGACCATGATCATCTAACCACACCCTCGCCACACCACAAGAATAAATTCTACAACAATAAAATGAATGAATTCAATCAAAACCATAGAATCAAACCACCCATGATACTAAGAGTGTTGTACTCACTCTACCACATACGATCATGGACTTCAAATAATTGAATAATATAAATAGCATCAGGGAATCCAAATACATAATTACAGTCAATATAGATCTGATAACCTCTTTGTTATACCATCTACTCATCGAGTCATCACTATTTCATCTAATTCTCACATCATCCCATTAGTGTTCCCCATATATCCCTTGGTGAAGGGAATAAATTTCAATCCCCATATAATATATCATCATAAGATCCACAAGACAAATAATGTGAAGGAAACACCCTTGTTTTAGTTAATTATAATTACACTATGATTGTATATTTGATAAAACCATATATATTTTTTTGAACCATTTAAATAATTATTGACTATCATTGGAGACATATAGAACTAATAGGAACACATATATCATGTGACCCCTAACTGAATAGAATAATATGTGTGACACAATAATATTAACCATCTTCCAATATCTATTAATGAAAATAAAAATATCAATACATGAACATTATGATTGAATTAGTATCTAAAATTTAATGGAGATTACTAAGAAAAAATCCCACCACCATGGTAAAAACAAATTCCCACCATAATTGTGTTCATGAAACTAAAATTTTAGTTACATTAGAAGCACGAATAAATTAATTTACCAAACTTTTATGATCTCCTAATATAATAAATGTATACAAAATTTTATGGTACAAACATTTCATGAAATTTTCTTGGATAACATAGAATGTAACATAATGAATCTCAAAAAAGGCCTATTGAATTCCACCATATATGACATAGTCTAGAGACTTGAGGTGGTTTATTAATGATGTATGGTGGGGATACTTACCCTAATATTAGATTGAATTATCATTGAATATATCTAAACCCATACTCATCAATATTTTTTTATTCTTAAGAACCAAACAGAACCATGTGATAAATAATGTAATGATATATAAATACAAATGGTCATGATAGAATAGAATTGATGTTCTCCCACTATGAATATCACATATAAATAATAATAAATAGAAATAAATTGAAAAATATACTAAAATTGTGGAATCATACCCTAATCCTAGACTGAAATAACTAACATGCTTCTCTAGGAAAAACCACTGAATCCATTAGATCATGATTCCACTCAGTCATGAAACATTTTTACACCTACAAATCTATCTGGTATCCCATAATCAACATGAATGATGAAATCAAGGACTCTACAACCATATATGATTCATTCATAAATGGTGGGAAAGTAATTCTTAGCAGGACACCAAAACAGTGGAACCTAATATCTACTATCAATGAATGTTCATAGACATGTTATAATCTCATTCATGTTGAATATTTACAAGATGAAAATAATTTCAGAATTTTTTTATAAGTAAACAAATAAAACATGATTTATCATTCGGTTCAATTTTACCAACTATATTTTACTTAACCAACTCTGGTCAACTCTTGTTGACAATGTGCATGTTTCTTATTAGGAAATCCAAAAATTAGGGTTCCTTGTAGACAAAATGTGTAACAATCATGCCCATAACACCTAAATATATCCTACGTGTGGATTACATGACTCCTAAAACACACCTCCCTATATTCCATGGGATTCCAAATAATAGTATTGTCCAAAAAATCACAGGGATATTATTCCCTCTAATCAAAAGGACCAAATATCATGCCCAAAGATACCAAATCATTTATGTGACACATATATATATCAAATGTACAAACCACCAGTATTCCAAAAAAAATCCTCATTGGCTCGACAGTTCAAAAAATATATTCAAAATCTATATTTATGATAAAAAAACCCATAATATAGAATAATTAGATAATTATTGAATCAGATATAATAATCTATTAGTTCATTATCCTATAAAAATGCTAAATAAGAACTACAATTAAACATGATAGTGGACCAACTCAATAATCATATGAGAAAAACATCCACAATAGAAGTATACACATCCAAGACCATGTCATGACCAGAAATAAAACCACTCAAATACATAACATATAATTTAAAGCCAAACATACACACTATGGTATCATGTTCCAACCTTTTCACCCACTACCCAACAATAAATTATTAATCCAATTAATCATACCTTTTAAGAAAAAGGCGTAATCATGAAAACCAATATTATGCATAATGAGTACGTAGTATTTGGAATAATGGATGAACCAAGTAATGTGTCCATGATGTTCCATAATATCAGACATCATCACCCGATACATGTCGTCCATCCATTGAATACAAAACTATTAGGAATCATCATTAGATTTAAGGATCATGTCCAAGTCATCCCATAGTATAGTGGATCCCCACCATATACAAGGATGTTTCTCAATGAATCCATGTAGAATTGATGGTTGAGTACCAAATTCTTATACAATCCATACTATTAATCATAATGGTCAAACCCAAAAATGTGTTTCCACAGGATCCCGTAGTACCATTTTCAATAACAAGATCAAATGAGCGTGTTAAAGGTATCTTTGAGTGTCCAACATAACTACCAATAAATAGGGGGATTAAAATAGGTAACAATCAATATATGGAAGAACAGTATACTATTAGAGGGATGAACCATGTCTTTTTCATATAATCATTCTTAAAAAACATATACAACACATCCATAGTAATATATATATATATAACCCATAGGGATATCACTCCCCTCTCATAATATATCATATAAAAAATTGATGAAGTTATGAGTAAACGATATGTCTAAATTCATCTAGAATAGCTAGGGAATTCTTCTCAAGTCCATGACCTATCATCGCATTGTACATATTGGGATCTTATCATTGATATAGGTTTTAGGGACACATATTTGATCCTCAATACCCGTTATCATGTATAATTGCTCTCAATTGGATTAACATCATGCTAGGGAATATCACCTGATTTCATAGTGTAAATTCCCTACATATACACCCTATAAGGGTCACACAATAATATTTACTTATCGAATTCCTAACATATCACTTCATTCATAATGCCTCACAACATTATATTTTGTATCTAATACCCATATCAACACTCTATGATTTATCGGATTCGGGAAACCCCAACATGGCCTTTAATAGAGAAAAACACCCCATCTATTAAAAACATTATAACATGCATTTTAATTCAACAATATAATATTGATGAGATAAGAATTATAAAAAAAATAAATCAATTAAATAATATTTCCATTCTATCATAAGGTTAAAAAACAATAACATGTCATTACTTACCCTTCTGGAATTCCTTTTATATTCATGCATAAATTTTATTTTCAAATAATAATGAATAGATTTCATATATCATAATTTAAATATTATAATACAGTAAACAAAATCCCATAAAAGAGATACTAGGAACATCCATTTATATTTTAAAAAACTATTTAAAAACCCATTTACCAAAACACTAATTTAACATTCACGTATATATAGAAATCATTTTAAATTTTAATACACTTTTTATGAAAATATAACCACTTTATCATTGGAATCATACACATGCCACTATGAAATCCATAACGAGTTGCACTATCACTATTTAAACAAATGAGGGGACATCAAACCATTTATAAATATAAATTGTCAATAGTTAATATTAGTACAATAAAATTATATTCTAATAAAGCTATATCCTAAAATTAATTTTACAAGAAATCATGGCCAATACCATCTTTGTCTTACCGTCCATTTTCGAAACAATTAAATCCATACATAAATCCATTACATCATATAATTAAATGGATAAAATTATAAGTACTAATTAAGATCAATTTTAATAATTAATAATTAATTTTTCAATTAACTGTAAATAGGAAAAATTTATAAAATATAATTGATCCATCCATGACATCCAAAACAATGATCCACAGGTGATGTCCATTCTAGTCACATATGCAATCCTAAAACACATCAACATTAAATTATATAAATTATAATTAATTAGCTAAATTAACTCAATTTTTTATATAGGAAAAATCTCTCACATAAAATCCTCCTCCCACCAAAATAATGACCCACCACATGTGGTATGTTTGTGAAACATTGAAGAAACTCTCCTAGTTATACTCTTATAAATCAACTATTGTCTAGTATCAAATTTATTTAAATTTAATAAGAAACTCCTTGTAAATTCAACTAGTGATGTACCAAAACTCAAAAGAAAAGAAATGTAATCTTCCAATACTCTATGGAAATAAACTATCCATATCAAGAAGATTCCTTATAAAATTTTTGATAATTCTACCAATCCCTATTAGAATCCTTATAAAAATTGTACATGAGACAAAAAAATATACTAGTAAATCGTTTAAAATAACCTAAGGCTAATTAAACATAAAACAAGACAACTATAAAAACACATGTAGTTTATAAAAATTAAATCAAGATTTATAACATAAAGAAACACATAATATAATCCCATAATATCAAAATATATAATTACCTTGTAAATTTAAATATATAAAAAATAACTGGAACATGGATAAATAGTCATGATTTGAAAATTTCATAACATTCCCTATGGATCCTTTAATCATCTAAAAATTAATGGGATATTATTAATTGATAAATAAGAAATGGGTTACAAGTAAATCTCAATAAAGGAATAATCAAACATATAATGGTAATAGTAATAAATTTTAGAAAGGAGGTGAATCAATGTGAAAAAATGGTTGAAAATAATAAATTTGATCATTACATAATGATATATGAATATCAAAGAAAAGAAATATAAGAATGTATAAACTACATAAAACATGACATTGTAGGCATAAGTCATGGATAACCACCAAGAATTCATAACTTTCAAAGCTTATCATAACTCACTGTAAACCATAAATGGAATCTCATGAGATAAAAACATTACCCAATGCATGGGAGGGCTATGAAACATAGCACCCAACCATTACATTCACATCTTGTACATGTATTTGTGTGCAGCATATATCATACAACATAAAAAGTTTTTCATAAATTTTAACCAAATGATTTTGGTGAATTGGATACATAAAAATTAGTAACAAATTTGTGATGTGTAGCTGCACCTTTGTGAATAACCTTGACAGCAAATTTGGAAGGGTATTAAATACACAAATTCCATTCTTGTAAACATTAAGGATTATTTCTACACCATAAGGTTGTATGTAAATATTTATAAGATGTTTTAATGATAACTAAATGAGTCTCCACTAACATTAAATTCATCTAGAAAATAATATTGATGTTTAAAAACATATCCCAAAATGATGAAATTCATATATTTTACCTAGTTTAAGGTAGGTCTTTGAATAAAGAGGATATATAAATGATAACTTACCTTGAGAGGGCGCTTCTAAAAGAAAGGGATGAGGTCCATAAGAGAATTAAGACACCTTGGGAGGGATATATAGTGGTAAAATTAGAATAATATCATGATTCATGGTTTTTGAGTGAGCATTATAGGGATAATGGGTGGGTTTTATATAGTATGTTAGTTCCAAGAATCTGATACCACATGATGATAACCACCTGTAGATGAATAAAGACATGAAACGAAAAAATAGTCCCAAAGAACATCATTGTATTCTATAGATTCAATAAGAGGGGAGTGGTAATAGAAAAACCATTGAATATGAGTTATGTTAATATTTATTTGTACTAAAAAACGTTTGGTAAATTAGAATTTAGTAAAAAGATAATGATAAATAGACTGAAATCCCTTCTGGCCTAGGATAAGGGAGAACCCACTAGAAGCTTGAACGCTAATAGGCACACATTATTGGATTTTAATGGCCCAAAATCCCATTAGATAAAAACCCATTATAAGAAAAAACATAAAAAATGTCTGAAATAGGCACACCAACGGCCCAAAAAACTTTTGAAAACATAACATCAAAATACTAATCACTAAGGCCACAACATTATCATCATCCCCCTGGGTTCTTCGGGAAATCTCTAACGACACAGCTCACAGTAACTAGATCCACTGCACAGATCACCATCACACGAGTGTTGAACCATATCCACACCACCAAGCTGATGATCAATGTCCTCAGTGCGTCACATGGCCTCCATCCATGCAGATACCAAAATGCCACCGAAAACACCTTTTTTCCACCACAATAACACCCAAATGAGATCATGGTATAACCTGCCACTTTCATGTCCTAAAGAATGAGGAAAACCAACAACATCCCTACAAATAGTTGATCTAAGAGAGATATAAGTATCAAAGCAACATGAGGCCAATTCTATTCAATGATTCCCTAGTAGAACAAGATTCTCATGCAATGTGACACCCCTAAACAGATCCACAACACCATCATGATGGTGAGGCCATCGTCACACCTGCCACCACCAGAGTACAACCATATGGTGGAAACAACCATCATCTAATTTGAGACTCCAATGAGTAGTATATAGAAGCCGTAAGATGTAAGAACATTAAATATGGTGAAGATCACCCTATCCTCGATCAAGATATCTAATATAGATAATTCTACTTATAATGTAGTAATACATTAATATTTAAAACCCCATTAAATGTTCTATATAGGCTATTTCATAAATGGTAATTATTAGTATCATTCCAGTTGATCATGACCGAAAACATTGGAAATTAATAAACTGTAGAGACCTAATGCTTCAAGTTCATAGATATTTCATTACTTTTGCAGAATACTTAATACATGAAAAAAACATATTCTCAAAGACCGTATTAATTTAGTGTCATTGGAAACTCATAACATAATCTTCTTATCATGGTGAAAGACCTTCAACATTACCCAAAAAAATCTTCACCATTTGTTTTATATCCTAAAACCTTTCTTTACATCCTGGGTAAATGAAAACATATAAATGGTGAGCTCAAATTCTCAGTAAGGGTAAACATGTAGAACATAAAACAATCCATATTCATTTGAACGTAAAAACATGAACATAAATCATCATAATCATGAGTAATGACATAAATCTTGGTTGTACATAAGGAATAGATAATAAAGGAATACTAATCATCATAAAATAAAACATGTAATTGTAGAAAATCATTAAGAACTTGATATGATTTCTATATTAGCCAAGGCATGGCTGCTAAGACTATCATTGTGGAAAACATCCATTACTGAACCGGGATTACATGCTATTCCAGCCCTATATTACTGAACTGGATTTTACTTTCCATTACAGCCATGTTTATCTCATGAGATATAAATCTTTACCCAATGCAATGGAGGGATATATAGGTCCCACCCATCTCATAATGAAATCATTCTTTTGTGTGCCACAAAATAAACATAAATCATTCATCATAACCCAAAGAATAATATGGGTTCCATAAACATCATCCCATCATAATATAATCCATATAAAACAAATGGATATCATTTCATCATGAGAAATACAGAACCATGTAAATAATAGAGACATTATAATTTAAATATAAACATAATAAATAATGTCATTTAGATGGAAAATAGTATTCTTAAAACACTTGAAATGAATTCTTGATGAAAATATCATCTCTTCTTGAAAATAATTTTCTTTCCATAAAATTCCCTGAAATTTTAAAATAAAATCAGTTTTTTTGAAAGTAGTTATGAAATATTTTTAGAGGAATATTTATGAAAATAATTCGTTATGAAATCGTAAAAATCGATTCATTCTGTATAAGTTAAAAAAACATTCTTTTTGTACTTTTTCAGGAAAAGTAAAATACTACCTCATATGGTAAAAAAAGAATGATTCCTTCCATACCATGTGGTAGAAGTCAAAAAGGGTAAAAATCACTTGAAACATACATGGAAGAATATAAAAAAATTTATGAATTTTTTTTAGAAAACAAGGTCATGGATGATAAACATAACCCTTGTAAGTACTTACGAATAAACTATCCCAGATTAGAACGAGATTGTAATAATTATCCCCTACCTTATGTCCAATTTCTCTTGTATGTCTCCAAGACTACTTCATAGTGGGTTTAGACATATTATTAACTTGTAATAGAACGATAATAATATTTATGATATCATATATTATTCACTTACGACTTTATGTTACCCGTTCATTTGTCAATTCCATGTTAAAGTAGTGTTTTGGGTAAAATCGTTTCATTTATCTTAAATGTTTCGAATTGTAATTATTCTTATGATTACTTAGATATTGATTATTTACTTACAGAAAGTAAAAAATGATTTATATATAATATATTCAGAATATATATATAATATATCGACAAATGGAAGGAAATACATCGTTCAGGGAGACGGTAGGCCATAAGTACGCTTTAACGTTGTTTTTGTTTCCATATTAAATTGAATGGAAGTAAATGATATATATATATATATATACATAAATACAGTAGCATTATTATGTCATATATTTAATTATTACTTATTATATATACTTTATAATAATTCTTGAATGGTTAGCATGGATAATGAATCTCATTACATCGTGGAGACTGTAATCCATACGTACGCACAAGCGATGATATCGTTCCCATAATTATTGAATGAAATTGGAGTGGATGATATAAAATATTAGAATTCGAATTATGTTATAATAACAATATATAGTTCTTATTTACACCATTACACCAATCCAAGTAAGGTGGTGGTGGAAAACAGATTACACCACAGTGTGGAGATGGTAAGCCCTACGTACGCACGCACAATGATTTTGTTTTTCGTAGGATGGATAAAAGGTGAAACTGGGTTGTTTCATATTTATAATAAAATATTAGTCTATTAGTAATACTTATGATAATTTTTTATATTGAAACAAATAAATAGGAGGAAGTATAAGAAGAAATAAATTTGAATGAATCGGTAAAGGATATTACCTCTTTTTCGATGTGCCTCTTCTAAACCTCTTCTTAGGGCACTAATGATGGTCTATGAAGAAACCCAGGACCTATAGAATGTTTCTAGGGAAGATTATAAGATAAATTTATAGTGTTTTTCTGAGCATGAAGGCTGAAAATGTTGTGAAAAGGAGAGGGAGGAGGTGCCCTTTTATAAGAGAGGGGAGGGGCACTTTTGGAAACCTCTAAAGTATTAATTTATAATAAACCCAAAAACCACTTAAAAAACATCCGAAATGACTCCAATTATATGATGATAAGTTATAAGGTTGTAATATCATCATACAATAAAATTTAGACAAGTTGGGAATTTATTTTAAACCTTATCAACTTGATTTATCCTTATTTAATCTATTTAATTTTTTTGTGGTAATAATATTCTAAATTTTAAATTGTTATAAATAATTACTTTTGTTTTGTGAATTTTCCGTAATTGGAGATTTTATAACATTTTATACCATATAAATTCCATTCTATAAATTTTCAATATTTTTGTGACTTTTAAACAATTTAGTAATATGTTATTTTTACAAAATATCAATAGTGTCAGTTTTGACACTATTCAATTATTTTAATTTAAATAAAATCCACGCAGAGGATATATTCGAACAAAAATATTTAATAGATTCCTAACATGTAATATTAATCTTTAAAATTCTTGGAGAAAATTAAAGAGTTCATATAATATTTATTTTAATATTTTTAATACCATTTATTTGATATTTCAATCAATAAAATAATTTCTACGTCACAATTGTGTCACCATTAATGATACTTATTTAATCCCTAAAAATTATCAATAAATTCACATGTTGTATATAATTATATTATATTTCTTTTTACTATTTAAATTTTAAGTTTTATGAAGTATATCACTAATTTAAAATTATTACACTTATAAGATATAAGAGAGTGACATGTTGTCACTTTCTTTGGTTTTAATAATAATTACATACTTTTCATGGTAAAAAGTCTATGAAATGAATTTATTATTACCCATAGGTTATATGGGTCGACCTTTATTCATCCAGTAGAATTTTGGCAGGTGTTAGGGTAATTTATAATCTTATTTTTACGCTTAATTACCCAATTTACCGTTAACTCTAGTAAATAAAATTTGTCGTAGTTACAATTCATAATGCATTATATAAAAAGTATACTATAAACATAATTTGGGACTACTGATTCCAAATATGTAATCCATTTTTATAAATTCAAAACATAGATGTTTCAGTATTTAATTTAATATTAATCCCACTGTTGAGAGAACAGGTTTTAAAAGTAAAAACAATGCAAAAGATTCAAATGTTTTTACCTATGAATTAAATTTATAATTAATGATAATGAAATACATTATATAAAATGGTAAAAATGTATTCTATTTATAATTTAAAACCATTAAATAATATATTTTAACCATATATATTATTTTGATGAAAAAAGTTGTTTTCAATTAAAATTTAGTGTATTTTTACTATTCATCAAAAAAAGAATCTTATCAGAAAATACCAAAAATTTATCCAAAGTAAATTTTTATATCCTTATTCCAAGGAATATTTTTAATTTTTCAAATTGAACTTATAAACATCTTAAAAACTAGATTTAATATGGGTGCACCATCAAAAGGTGGCGAAATTGCATTTTTGGAAAAATACTTATTTCACCCAAAACATTTATTTTGTTCTCATAACAGGTTCAAGAATATGTGAAAGATGAATGAAATTGTTATAAAATTTATAAAGTGGTTAATACTATTCATAATAGCTAGTTCATAATAAAAATATATCATACTTTAGTGAAACGTGGTATTGCGTACAACACACGCAATTGAGAAAAGTTTCTCTTGCGTGAAACACAAGCCAAGAATATTGTTTTCATATACTAAATGCCGATACGTTGTTCTGTATAGTGCAAGATAATATTGGTGTAGCATACAATACAATACATCTAAGAAATTAAAATAATTATTTCTCATAAAATATTCTGGTGTTATATTCTACCCCCCTTAAAATGAATTTCGCCCTCGAAAATCATGAGGGTTATAAATTGTTTACTACTTTAATGATTATTTCAAAGAAAACCACATCGTAAAAAGGAATAATAAAACATAATTTTAAAAAGTAAATTTGGAAACATAACGGTCACCCAAAGTAACTCAGCACTGGGATTCCACATAGGAGAATATAAGTGAAAATATGGATATGGAAGAGAAATATAACCATCTTGTTCTGATGAAGAGTGGTAGAGAACATGGCTATAAAAAAATACAATAATCACAAATCCATAAATTTGTGATGATCTATTGTACAATATGATTCATCGGATATGAGGACACTAGGACTACATATTTGGTTTTCATGATCGTTTACTTAAAGATGAATAATTTGAATTAGAAGAAATACTTACTTGATTTTGGTACAATCTCACCGTTGGTTGTTCCGTAAACAATTTTCACATCATATCTTAACGAAATGAAGTTGAATTTTACATTCATTAATTGTTAGCAGATCATGTGATAGAATGATGGTTCATTCCATCTGTCTCAAAAAAAAGGTTATCTAAAGTTATTTAATATACATAAGACCATATGTGGTGATATTAATCATATATGGCTCAAAAAATGGAATTATACTTCATATATCAAAACACTTAATAAAATAAAACAAATTTCTAAAAACTAGGGATTTCATGGAGGCCAGTGGTAGGTGATAAAAGCCTATCACACTTCGGATGTGGGTTTGATTCCCGCATCCTTGTCTGAAGCGACGAGTTTTCGCTAGTCCTACGAGTTGTCCTTTTTCTAAAAATATACTATTATAGCATTTAGGAAATAATATCAAAAATTAAATCCTTAAACAATAATATCCGATGTCTAACATAATCTATTCCAATCTTTAGGCTTATCCAAAATACTTCTATGCAATCTCATATATAAAAAATTATTTCTACAAAGGCCATATAACAAGCATGTCAATACCATCATTTATCTCCCATATATTATAAGATATATCTTGATGGTAATATTAAAAACATGTGAATAACTTAATAATGTATTCTATTGAAACATGTATTACTGTAGAACCTAACTGAAAACATGAATTCTATCAAAATTTAATTATTTCCACATACCAATATCCCAAAATTTATATATACTCAAACCATGATGTCACTTAGTCCTTATATCAGTCATGAGATTATTAATACTATCAAACATATTATTTTCTATGTATACCTTAATTAAGCGCATAAAATCTTTTTTTCAAAAATATTTCAATCAATTTTCATGGTTAATGGTACCATACAATTATTGAAAACCAATACATAGATATTCTAATATTCCATAATACTATAAATGAGATTCCACAACATTATTTTTGAATCTCCTAACATATACACGTAATCATTCCACCACTTCATTGTTATATTCAAAATCACCAATAGTGATCACATGTGACTTCCCTTTGTCCTTTTCCTTATGAGTTTTTTGATTTCAATCATCATTAACCCTTGTATTAGGGCATTCATTAGCATAATGCCCCATTTCCTTGCACTTGTAGCATTAAAGTGTTGGTGGTGCGTTATCTGTAGTCTTTTATCTATACAAATCATTAGTTAACTTTTTCCCATTACATCGACACTCATCAACTCGAGGACCTTATTTTCCACACTTAAACGATTTTCTAGTACCTTTAAGACAATCTGCACCATGCTTCATTCCACACTTTGAGCATAACGATACATTCATCTTCTTTTCACCATTGTTTGGCGATTTTTCCTTAAACTCCATCTTTAATTTCTTGTCAAAACCATGAAATGGATATGTAACACTAAATTCTAGTTCTTCCTATACTGCACAACACACAATTTCTTCATAGCTACTGATGTCTTTTATAGAAAATTCTCTTATAATACTTGCTTTTAATCCACTAAAAAATTTATCAACTTTACCTTTAGGTAGGATGATAAAACCAGAATCATACATTACATGCCATGAAAAAATTTCCTCATATATACAAATAGATTCATCATCCATTTTCTTAAGCTCAAGGAAGTCCTTTTCCATTTTTGTTCTAAGAATAAAAGGGAAGAACTTATTGAAAAACAAGTTCTTGAACTCATCCCATTCCATGGATTCAATTTCATCTTGGGGCCTTGTATTCTTAATTACAGTCCACTAGTCTGCTTCACCTTCTCAATGGTAAACAGCCAAGAAGACTTTTTTATGTTCTGAACAGCAAAGTATGTAATATATCTTTTCAATGGAACTCATCCACTGTTCAGAAAAAAGTGGATCTGATGACCCATTGAATGATGGTGGATGTTGCCTCATGAAGGACTCAATAGAATATTGTTCCCTTATCCACTCATTTGGAAGTCTAGAATGATTCATATATTGTGTAAATATAGAAATAAGATTTTGTACTCCATTTCCCATAACATTGTCTTGTTCTGGAGGAAAATCATTGCATTTTCCACTACATTGATCAACACGGTTCTTTCGGGTTCCAGCCATCATCTAAAACCCAAAAAGAATAATGTGAGAGGCAAAAATATTGCTAGGAAAACAACATAATAAAGGTGGATTACTTTTAATATTAATCATCTTAGGTTTTATTCTAATATATTTCCTGTAATTCTATCACTGTAACCTGTACTTATACTGTAGAGACCCGAAGCCTGACGTACATGGACATTACATTACTTTTGCGGAATACTTAGTACATAACAAAAACACACACACAAGGATCGTAATAGTTTAGTGTCTTTGGAAAATCGGAACGTAATCTTCTAATCGTGGTGAAAGATCCTCAATATCTCCCATAAAGATCTTCACTTTTTTTTACCTAAAACTTTTCTTTATATCCTGGGGAAAAGAAAACATAAAAGGGTGAGCTCAAATTCTCAATAAGGGAAAATAAAACAAAAATAAATCACATCATATTCATAAGAACATAACTTTTGGAAATCTTAACCTGCAAAAGAGAGCATAATTTCATAACATGGGATAAATCATAGTAGTGAAATGAAATCCCAATAAGCATAACTTAAAACATGAAACTTTGTGGCATACACACATAATCATAGAGAATCATTTCTTGTTAGTCAAGACTCATTGCCAAGACTATCTTAGTGGACAAAGTCCATTTCTGAATCGAGTGACCCTCGTTTCAGTCCTATTTCACTGAACCGGTATAACCTACCATTCCAGCCATGTCTATCTCATGAAATATGAAATCTTTACCCAATGCATTGGAGGGAGATATAGGTCCCACCCATCTTATAATGAATCCTTTCTTATGTGTGCCACATAATCATAAATCATATATCATCGCATAACACATGTAACAAAAATGGAATTCATGAAACATCATGACATCATAAAACAAACCATATAAGGTAAATGACTTCAAAAAAATAATTCCCTCACAACATAATCAAATAAATGTAATAATAGGGATAAAAACAGAACCCTATATTATCTTAGATGGAAAATAATTTTGATAAAACATTTGAACTCCATTCTTGAGGAAAATATCCTTTCTACTTCAAAAACACTTTTCCTTTCTTAAAATGTCATAAAATTCTAAACTAAAAGAAGTTGATTAAAAATAAACTTGAAAACTTGTAAAGTAAGCTTATTGGAAATAATGTTTTAAAAATCCATTCATGCCGTATAAGTTAAAAAAAACATTCTGCGTACTTTTGTCGGAAAAGTCAAAAAGTACCTCGTACGAAAAAGGACAAAAGATTCCTTTCATACATATTACTAAAAACTCACCGAAGGGTAAAAATGGATTTAAACAATTGTAGGTGGATGGAAATAATATTACATATTGATGAAACATGGATGTGGATGATAAAATACACCCCAGTAAATACTTACGAATAAACAATCTCGGATAAAAATGAGATTGTGATATTTCATGTACCTTAGGTCTGACTTGCTTTGTGAGTGTCTGAACCTCCTATATATGATTTAAATCATGTTATTGACTTATTCCAGAATCATATTCATTGTTATTATATCATATATGGTCCACTTATGACTTTATATTACCCGTTCTTTTGTAAATTCATGTTAAAGTAGCGTTTTGGGTAAAATCGTCTCATTTGTCGTTCGTGTTTTTAACTTGTAATTATTCATATGATTACATAGATCATGATTACTTAATTTTAGAATATAAAACATGATTTATATATATATATTCATAATACACATATATAATAAATCAGTAAATGGAAATAAATACACCGTTCATGGAGACGGTAGTCCGTACGTACGCATGAACGCTGTTTTCGTTTCCTTATTGAATTGAATGGAATTAAGTAGATGACATACATATAAATATAAATAATTCCAGTATAATTATTAGGTCATATATTGTATTATTACTTATTATATATACTTTATAATCATTCATGAATGGTTAATCATTGAGAATGAATCTCATCGCGTCGTGGAGACAGTAGTCCATACGTACGCATGAGCGATGATATCTTTCCCATGGTTGTGGAATTGTGTTGAATTGTATGTATACTATTTCAGTATCAATATCAATTTATAATAATCATATATAGTTACTCATTACACCTTTATACCCATCCAATTAATGTGGTGGCGGAAAATATATTACACCACGGCGTGGAGACGGTATTCCGTACGTACGCATGCGCGGTGATTTCCTTTTTCCGTAGGATGGATATAAGGTTAATTAGAGTTGTTTCATATTTATAATAACATATAAGTATATAAGAAATACTGATGTTATTACTTTATCATGAAACAACTAAAGAATACGAAGTTGAAGAAGAAAGAAATTGAAAAAGATCGGTAATGGATATTACCTCTTTTTGACGCGCCTTTTCTTAGCCTCCACTTAAAGAACTAAGGATGGTCTTTGAAGAGGACCAGGACCTCTATGATGATACTAGGGAAGTGGAGAAGGGATTTTGGCAGGGGTTGGCCGAGCTTGAGTGCTCAAATTGGTGTGAGGAGGAGGGGGAGGAGGTGCCCTTTTATAAGGGAGGAGAGGGGCACCTTAGGAATATCTCAAAATATTATTTTATATTAAAGTAAAAATCGGTTTATAATGGTTCCAAAGGGTCTTATTTCGAAGATAAAGTGGGGATGGGTCTAAATCCTATCATCCAATAGGATTTAAACAAGTTTAGGGTATTATTTTAACCTTATCAATTATATTTAACTCTAAGTTAAATAATCTAACTTTTACCGTGTCTTTTTGTTTTCTTACACTATATGGTTAATACACTTACTATAACATGCCCAAAGAACCCCAAATTGTTTATTATTAATATATATATCCTTATCTAAGTTATTTGGCCGAACCTTAGATTTTTAGGAATAAAATAACAATTATTAATATTTTATTTTATTTAAAAACTATTTTGTGTCAATTTTGACACTATTTGATATATGATTTTTGTGAAAGTCATAACAGAATTATATGTTCGAACCAAGTTGATTAAATCAACACTAATATATCATAGTAACCTAGAAAATTAGTGGAATTCATAAAAAGTCTCAAATTACATTTATTTTGGTGTTTATAACATCAATTATGTCAATATTTCATTAATAAGATAATTACTGCATCATCTTTGTGTCATAAATAAATTAAGTTATTTGATGTCTAAAAATTAAAAATAAAATACCATAATATAGGAAATCGTTTTAGGTTTCTAATTAATATTTACAATCGAATTTATCTTATTTACAAGCCTATATTAAAAATTTTTTAGTAAATATACTTTGATTTTAACTCTTTTAACTCTTCTTTGAATTAAATAATAATAAATGTCCTAATCTAATCCAAGTGGCCCTAAATGATAATATTTTACTCTTATGGTTATTTTTGGTCGAGATACACTTTTCCAATAGAATTATGACATGTGTTAAGGTAATATCAATATCATATTTACCCTTAGTTACCCTATTTACTATTAACCGCGGTAAAAAAAGTAAAAAGTTACTATTCACCAAAAATTATTTTTATCTCATTGAACCAAATTTTACTTATTGATATCAACCGTGTCTGTCGGATTTTCGAAATTCCATTCACAGAAGTGGTAAAATTATGTTTTATGCAAAATTCAGTTTTTAACCTACCACTTAGTGGTTTCACTATTCATCAGAAAATAAAAGTTATCCGAAAAGTACCAAAATTTCACCTTAGGCTAAATTCGATACTCCGAATCCAAAAAAGAAGTTCATTTTGAAAAATAAGATTTACAGAATTTCAAAAAGTGGTTATTACTATTCATAATGGCTAGTTTTAATAATATTTTAATAGCATATCGTTGTTTAGTGAAACTCGGTATTGCGTATTACACACGCTATCGAGGAAGGTCATGATTGCGTGTAATGCAAGGCAAGTCAAGGATGTTTGTTGTGCAAGCTCCTTTTGGTGTAGCGTACAACACAAGACATAAAAAAAATATTTTTCATAAAATCTCGGGCTGTTACATTCTACCCCCCTTAAAATGAATTTCGCCCTCGAAATTCGTCGGGGTTATAAATGGTTTACTATTTGAAAGTTTCTTCAATAGAAACCAACATCGTAAAAAAAGAATACCAAAATTTGGATTTAAAAACTAAAGTATGGAATGTAACGATTACCCAAATAAACTAATCACTGGGTTTCCACATAGGTGAAAATATGGATATAGAAGAGAAATCTAACCATCATGTTCTGATGGAGAGTGGTAGAGAACATGGCTATGGAAAAGCCCGTAATCACAAATCCATAGATTTGTGATGATATATGGTACCATCTGATTCATCAGGTATAAGATCACTAGGACAACATTTTTGGTTTTCAAGATCGTTTCCCTAAAGTTAAAGAATTAGAATAAATACTTACTTTATTTTGGTACAATCTCACTGTTGTTCGTGCCTTTAACAATTTCCACTTCATCTCTTAAATAAATGAAGTTGAATTTGTTATTCGTGAAGTGTTAGCAGATCATGTGATAGAATGACGGGTCATTCCATCTGTCTCAAACAAAAGGTTAGCAAAAATTATATACATAAGTCGATCTATAGTGAGATTAATCATATATGGTTCCCAAAATAGACTTATTCTTCATATATCATACTGCTTAATATAATAAAACTAGTTTCTACTAAACAGGGACTTCCTGTAGGCCAGTGGTAGGCGATAAAGGCCAGTCGCACTTCGGTTGTGGGTTCGATTCCCACAGCCTTGTCCGAAGCGATGGGCTGTCGCCCCTCCTGCAGGTTGTCCTTTTTCTAAAACTACATTACTATAACATCCCATCAATAATATCGAAAAAACTTCTATCCTTAAACAATACTAACTTATGTCCAACATAATCCATTTTAATCTTTAGGCTAATCCATAATACTACAGTCCACTCTCATAACATAGTGAAAACGATTACCAGAGATTTAACACCATCGTCGATCCCCATATATCATAAGATATGTTTTGTTGGTCACATTCCAAACATTCAATGTCCTTAATCATGTATTCTCTTGAATACATTAGTGAAAACATGAATGCAGTTAAAAGTTAACACTTTCCACATACCAAAATCCTCAAAATTCTATATACTCAAACCATGATATCACTTAGTCCTTATATCAATCATGAGCTCATGAATACTGTAAAATATTTAATTTTCTCATTTTCCCTTCATTATGCGCATATCATTATTTTTCCAGAAATATCTCAATCACATTCCATGGTTTCTGGTACCATAAAATTATTGAAAACCACAATAGACCAATACATAAATATTCCAATATTCCACGATACTATATATAACACTATTTTGGAATCCCATTACAAAAACACTTAATCATTACACCACATCATTGTCATATTCAACATCGCCAATAGTGATCGCATGTGACTTCCCTATGTCCTTTGCCTTAAGTGGTTGCTCATGTTGATCATCACTAACCCTTGGATTAGGGCATTTATTGGCATAATGTCCCATATCCTTGCACTTGAAACATTGAAGTGTTGGTGGTGCGTTCTCTGTAGTGTTTTCTTTATTCACATCATTAGAAACCCTTTTTCCATTACTTCGACACTCAGCTACTTGATGACCTTATTTTCTACACTTAAAACATTTTCTAGTCCCTTTAAGACAATCTTCTCCATGATTCTTTCCACACTTTGATCATAAGGAAACATTCATTTTCTTTTCACCATTATTCTGAGATTTCTCCTTGAACTCGATCTTTAGTTTCATTTCAAAACCATGAGATGGATATGTAACACCAACTTCCATTTCTACCTTCATAGCACAACGCACAATTTCTTCATAGCTACTAAAGTCTCGTATAGTTAATGCCCTTCGAAGACTTGGTTTTAAGCCACTGAAAAATCGATCAACTTTACATTCAGGTTGGATGATAATGCCAGATGCATACCTTGCAAGTCTTGTAAAATTCGCTTCGTATATACCAACAGATTCATCATCCTTCTGTTTCATATCAAGAAACTCCTTTTCCATCTTCGTTCGAAGAATACGAGGGAAGTACTTACTGAAAAACAAGTTCTTGAACTCGTCCCATTCCATGGAATCAATTTCATCTCTTTTCCTCGTGTTCTTGATAAGATTCCAACATTGATCAGCTTCACCTTCCAAACGATATACTGCTAAGATGACTTTATCATGTTCAGAACATTGAAGAACTGAAAATATCTTTTCAGTGGTACTGATCCATTGTTCAGCAACAAGTGGATCGGAAGACCCATTAAAAGAAGGTGGACATTGCCTCATGAAGGACTCAATAGAATATTGTTCCCTACTCTGCTCATTTGGAAGTCCAGAATGATTCATAGCTTGTGTAAGTATAGCAATAAGATTTTGCACTCCGTCTCCCATAACATTTGTTTTTTCAGGAGGACAATCATTGCATTGTCCATTGAATTGATCAACAGGGTTCCTTCGGGTTCCAGCAATCGTCTAAAACCCAAAAAGAATAGTGTGAGAGGCAAAAATCATGCTAGGGAAAACAACATAATAAAGGGGGAGTACCTTCAATATCTAACATCTTAGGTTTTATTCTATGATCGTTAGCGTAATTCTAGTACTATAACCTATACGTATACTTAACCTTAGGGACATCCCTAGACATACCTTAGAAATAACTCTAGGGATCTCACTAAAGTTCGCGCATCCTAGTTTCCAAAGGTTGACTAAACCTTTCCTCTGATACCAACTGTAGAGACCCAAAGCCTGACGTACATGGACATTACATTACTTTTGCGGAATACTTAGTACATAACAAAAACACACACACAAGGATCGTAATAGTTTAGTGTCTTTGGAAACTCAGAACGTAATCTTCTAATCGTGGTGAAAGATCCTCAATATCTCCCATAAAGATATTCCTTTTTTTTACCTAAAACCTTTCTTTATATCCTGGGGAAAAGAAAACATAAAAGGGTGAGCTCAAATTCTCAGTAAGGGCAAATAAAAGAAAAATCAATCACATCATATTCATAAGAACATAACTTTTGGAAATCTTAACCTGCAAAAGAGAGCATAATTTCATAACATGGGATAAATCATAGTAGTGAAATGAAATCCCAATAAGCATAACTTAAAACATGAAACTTTGTGTCCTACACACATAATCATAGAGAATCATTTCTTGTTAGTCAAGACTCATTGCCAAGACTATCTTAGTGGACAAAGTCCATTTCTAAATCGAGTGACCCTCGTTTCAGTTCTGTTTCACTGAACCGGTATAACCTACCATTCCAGCCATGTCTATCTCATGAGATATGAAATCTTTACCCAATGCATTGGAGGGAGATATAGGTCCCACCCATCTTATAATTAATCCTTTCTTATGTGTTCCACATAATCATAAATCATACATCATCGTATAACACATGTAACAAAAATGGGATTCTTGAAACATAATGACATCATAAAACAAACCATATAAGGTAAATGACTTCATAAATATAATTCCCTCACAACATAATCAAATCAATGTAATAATAGGGATAAAAACATAACCCTATATTATCTTAGATGGAAAATAATTTTGATAAAACATTTGAACTCCATTCTTGAGGAAAATATCCTTTCTACTTCAAAAACACTCATCCTTTCTTAAAATGTCATAAAATTCTAAACTAAAAGAAGTTGATTAAAAATAAACTTGAAAACATGTAAAGGAAGCTTCTTGGAAATAATGTTTTAAAAATCCATTCATGCCGTATAAGTTAAAAAAACATTCTGCGTACTTTTGTCGGAAAAGTCAAAAAGTACCTCGTACGAAAAACGACAAAAGATTCCTTTCATACATATTACTAAAAACTCACCGAAGGGTAAAAATGGATTTAAACAATTTTAGGTGGATGGAAATAATATTACATATTGATGAAACATGTATGTGGATGATAAAATACACCTCAGTAAATACTTACGAATAAACAATCTCGGATAAAAATGAGATTGTGATATTTCCCTTACCTTAGGTCCGACTTGATTTGTGAGTGTCCGAACCTCCTGTATATGATTTAAATCATGTTATTGACTTATTCTAGAATCATATTCATTGTTATTATATCATATATGGTCCACTTATGACTTTATATTACCCGTTCTTTTGTAAATTCATGTTAAAGTAACGTTTTGGGTAAAATCGTCTCATTTGTCGTTCGTGTTTTTAACTTGTAATTATTCATATGATTACTTAGATCATGATTACTGAATTCCAGAATATAAAACATGATTTATATATATATATTCATAATACACATATATAATAAATCAGTAAATGGAAAGAAATACACCGTTCATGGAGATGGTAGTCCGTACGTACGCATGAACGCTGTTTTCGTTTCCTTATTGAATTGAATGGAATTAAGTAGATGACATACATATAAATATAAATAATTCCAGTATCATTATTAGGTCATATATTGTATTATTACTTATTATATATACTTTATAATCATTAATGAATGGTTAATCATTGAGAATGAATCTCATCGCGTCGTGGAGACGGTAGTCCGTACCTACGCACGAGCGATGATATCGTTCCCATGGTCGTGGAATTGTGTTGAAGTGTTTGTATACTATTTCAGTATCAATATCACTTTATAATAATCATTTATAGTTACTCATTACACCTTTATACCCATCCAATTAATGTGGTGGCGGATATAGATTACACCACGGTGTGGAGACGGTATTACGTACGTACGCACGCGCGGTGATTTCCTTTTTCCGTAGGATGGATAGAAGGTTAATTAGAGTTGTTTCATATTTATAATAACATATCAGTATATTAGAAATACTGATGTTATTACTTTATCATGAAACAACTAAAGAAGAAGAAGTTGAAAAAGAAAGAAATTGAAAAAGATCGGTAATGGATATTAACTCTTTTGGACGCGCCTTTTCTTAGCCTCCAATTAAAGAACTAAAGATGGTCTTTGAAGAAGACCAGGACCTCTATGATGATACTATGGAAGTGGAGAAGTGATTTTGGAAGGGTTTGGCTGAGCTTGAGTGCTCAAATTGGTGTGAGGAGGAGGGGGAGGAGGTGCCCTTTTATAAGGGAGGAGAGGGGCACCTTAGGAATATCTCAAAATATTATTTTATATTAAAGTCAAAATCGGTTTATAATAGTTCCCAAGGTTCTTATTTCGAAGCTAAAGTGGGGATGGGTCTAAATCCTATCATCCAATAGGATTTAGACAAGTTTAGGGTATTATTTTAACCTTATCAATTAGATTTAACAATAAGTTAAATAATCTAACTTTTACCGTGTCTTTTTGTTTTCTTACACTATATGGTTAATACACTTACTATAACATGCCAAACGAACCCCAAATTGTTTATTATTAATATATATATCCTTATCTAAGTCATTTGGCCGAACCGTAGATTTTTAGGAATAAAATAACAATTAGTAATATAATATTTTATTTAAAAACTATTTTGTGTCAATTTTGACACTATTTTATATATGATTTTTGTGAAAGTCATAACAGAATTATATGTTCGAAAAAAGTTGATTAAAGAAACACTAATATATCATAGTAACCTATAAAATTAGTGGAATTCATAAAAAGTCTCAAATTACATTTATTTTGGTGTTTATAACATCAATTATGTCAATATTTCATTAATAAGATAATTTCTGCATCATTTTTGTGTCATAAATAAATTAAATTATTTGATGTCTAAAAATTACAAATAAAATACCACCATGTAGGAAATAGTTTTAGCTTTCTAATTAATATTTAAAATCGAATTTATCTTATGTAAAACCCTATTATAAAAATGTTTTAGTAAATATACATTGATTTTAACTCTTTTAACTCTTCTTTGAATTAAATAATAATAAGTGTCCTAATCTAATCCAAGTGGGAATAAATGATAATATTTTACTCTTAAGGTTATTTTTGGTCGAGATACACTTGTCCAATAGAATTAGGACATCTGTTAAGGTAATATCAATATCATATTTACCCTTAGTTACCCTATTTACTATTAACCGCGGTAAAAAAAGTAAAAACTTACTATTCACCAAAAAATTATATTTATCTCATTGAACCACATTTAACTTACTGATATCAACCGTGTCTGTCGGCTTTTCGAAATTCCATTCACAGAAGCGGTAAAATAAAGTTTTATGCAAAATTCAGTTTTTAACCTACCACTTAGTGGTTTCACTATTCATCAGAAAATAAAAGTTATCCGAAAAGTAACAAAATTTCACCTTAGGGTAAATTCGACACTCCGAATCCAAAAATGAAGTTCATTTTGAAAAATAAGATTTACAGAATTTCAAAAAGTGGTTATTACTATTCATAACGGCTAGTTTTAATAATATTTTAATAGCATATCGTTGTTTAGTGAAACTCGGTATTGTGTATTACACACGCTATCGAGGAAGGTCATGATTGTGTGTAATGCAAGGCAAGTCAAGGATGTTTGTTGTGCAAGCTCCTTTTGTTGTAGCGTACAACACAAGACATAAAAAAAGAATATTTTTCATAAAATCTCGGGCTGTTACATATACTTAACCTTAGGGACATCCCTAGACATAACTTAGAAATATCCCTAGGGATCTCAATAATGTTTTCGCATCCTAGTTTCCAATGGTTGACTAAACCTTAGATCTAATAAAAAATGTAGATACCCAAAGCTTGAAGTACATATAAATTTAATTACTTTTGTGAAATACTTAATACATGAAAAAAATAGATGCCCAAAGACCATATTTGTTTAGTGTCTTTGGAAACTCAGAACATAATCTCTTAATCATGGTGAAAGATCTTCCACATCTCCCATAAAGATCTTCCCCATTTTTTGTCTTACCTAAAACCATTATTTATATCCTAGATAAAAGAAAATATAAAAAGGGTGAGCTCAGATGCTCAGTAAGGGTAAACATGGAGAACATAACATAATCCGTAAACATTTAAATGTAAAAACATAAACATTAAACATCAAAATCATGAGTATTGACATAAATATTGGTAGTATATAAGGCATAGGTCAAAAAGGAACATTGAACATGATAAAATAAAATATGTAATTTTTGAAAACCATTAAGCACATGATATGATTTCCATAGTAGCCAAGGAATTGCTGCCAAGACCATCATAGTAGACAAAGTCCATTACTGAACCGGGTTTACTTGTCGTTCCAGCCCTGTATTACTAAACTAGATTTTACTTTCAATTCCAGCCATGTCTATCTCTTGAGATATACATATTTACCCAATGAATTGTAGGGTGATATAGGTCCCACCGATCTCATAATGAAATCATTCTTTCGTGTGCTGCAAAATAAACATAAATCATTCATCATAACCAAAAGAATAATATTTGTTTCATAAACATCATCCCATCATAATATAATACATATAAAACAAATGGATCTAATTTAATCTTATGAAAAATAAAACCATGTAAATAATAGAGACATTATTCTTGAAACATAAACATACTAAATAATTGCATCTTAGTTGGAAAATTGTTTTCATAGAATAATTGAAATGAATTTTTGAGGAAAATATCCTTTCTTATTCAAAATCAGTTTCTTTTCACAAAATGACATGAAATTTTAAATGAAAAGGATTTTTATAAAATAACCATGAAATCTTGTAGAATAAGCTTCATGAAAATAAGGTGTTATGAAATTGTAAAAATCTGTTCATGCTGTATAAGTTAAAAAAACATTCTTCTTGTAATTTTTCCAGTAAAGTCAAAAAGTACCTCGAATGGTAAACAAAAGAAAGATTACTTCCATACCATGTGGTATGTGTCAAAAAGGGTAAAAATGACTTTAAACATACATGGAACAATAGTAAACATTTTATGAAATATTTTTTAGAAAACATGGACATGAATGATAAACGTAACCCCAGTAAGTACTTACGAATAAACAATTCCGGATAAGAATGAGATTTGAATAATTATCCCTCACCTTATGTATGATTTCTTCTGTATGTGTCCAAGACTAATGTAAAGTGGGTTTAAAAATTTTATTAACTTGTAACAGAACCATAATAATATTTATGATATCATATATGATTCACTTACGACTTCATATTACCCGTTCATTTGTCAATTCCATGTTAAAGCAGCGTTTTGGGTAAATTCATTTCATTTATCATACATGTTTGGACTCGTAATTATTAATTTGATTACTTAGATCATGATTGATTTCTTCCAGAATATAAATCATCATTTATATATAATATATTAAGAATATATATATAATAGATTGATAAATAGAATGAAATACACCATTCATGGAGACGGTAGGCCGTACGTACGTAGGAACGTTGTTTTCGTTTTATTGTTAAATTAAATGGATGTAAATGAAATATATATACATAAATACATTACCATTATTATGTCATATAATTGAGGATTAATTATTATATATACTTTATAATCATTCTTGAAGGGTTAACATGGAGAATGAATCTCATCGCATCGTGGAGACGGTAATCCGTACGTACGCACGAGCGATTATATCGTTCCCATCATTATTGATTGGATTTGGAGTAGATGATATAATATCTAAGAATTAGAATTTTATTTTAATAATAATACAAAGTTATTCATTACACCATTATACCCATCCATGTAAGGTGGTGGTGGAAAACATATTACACCAAAGTGCGGACACCGTAAGCCGTACGTACGCACGTGCGGTGATTTCAGTATTTGTAGAATGGATAGAAGGTGAAATAGGGTAGTTTAATATTTATAATAACATATAATTATATAATTTATACTTATTTTATTACTTTATAATGAATCAACTAATGAGGAGGATGTATAATAAGAAATAAAATTGAAAGAATCAGTAAAGGATATTACAACTTCTTCGACGCACCTCTTCTAAACCTCATCTTAGGGCACAAATGTTGGTCTTTGAAGAAAACCAGGACCTCCAGTATGTTTTTGGGGGTAGTAGAGAAGATATGTAACATCCCAAGTAAGTAATGAATAATAGACATTTTTATCTATGTCTATTAATGATTAAGATAGTGTTTTAGAGGCTTAAAATAAAAATAAATCCAATCTTAAGCATGGAATACACTAATATTCTTAAAAGATTGTTTTACTACCTTATGATGAAAACCCCTTTTTAAATCTATCTTTTGACAATTTTATAAACTATGTTTGTCAAAATAAACTTATTATTTATGATTGGGACATCAAAATTTACTTTGTGTGAATTTTTGGTATTTTTCAAACAATGTTCATTTTTTTAATGAATAGTGAAAAATACTGCATTTTACATCAAAACTGCTTTTTAATCTAATTTATTTATATGATTATATTATCTTTTGAATTGGTATTAATGTGTAATATGAATATATGTTTACCATTTAATCCAATGGTGGTCATTGGAATCAATTTCACTTTGAAATTGGACTTAAACTAGTGTCAATCTTTTGAAACTTATTGTTTCATAAAAACACGCTATTTGCTCTGACAGCGGGAATTAATTATTAAATTAATTAATGTGACGTATATGTTTTGAATTTTGTAAAATAGGCTTCATTTTTGAATTCGTAATATCAAATATATCTTAGGGTGAATTTTTGGTAATTTTCTGAAAAACATCAATTTTTGATGAATAATGAAACCACTAAGTGGTACTTATAAAGACTGATTTTCCGTTTAAATGAAATTTTTCCATCATTGTGTTTTGAATTTCAAAAATCCAACATACATGGTTGTCATTAATAAGTAAAATGTGGTTCAATGAGATTATAATAATTTTTTGGTGAATAGTAACTTATTAAGTTCTTAATCGCGATTAGTGGTAATTAGTGTAGTTTAAGGTAAAAATAATGCTTTAATAAAATAAGATGAGCTTGAAACATGTCCTAGCCTCATTGGATGCGTCATGGCCGACCAAGACAAGCTATGGGTCAACTTGGGGACCCCATGGATCCACTTTGGTTGGGAAATGACATAAACAACTTTTTATTTAATGTAAAAGTAAAAATGAAACAAACATAATATGTTTTACGAAAACAATTTTTACATGGGGTTATAAAGATCATATTTTTGATTATAAATAGTAATTGGAAAGATAAAAATATTTCCTACATCATAGTAGTTTTTGTATAATTTTTAGACATTAAATAAATTAAATTATTTACGACATAATAATGATGCAGCGATGACATCATTATTTGGCGATTTAAATAAAATGGAAAGATAATGTAAACTCTATGAACTACACATGTACAAAACCAATTGGATGAGTGGATTTTGAACCCTTATCACCTTATCCACGAATTATATCAATGTGGGACCTTTTAAAACCGAAACACATTTTCAAATAAAGTAATATTTCTTTACTTTCCAAAAGTGCCCCTCCTCTCCTCTTATAAAAGGCCCCCACCTCTACCTCATTTAACACACTCCTCAAGCCTTTGGCTCGGCCAACCTCTTCTCATTTACTCTCTCCACATCCCTCTCCTTATCCTAGAGGATTCCCTTTGGGCAGAATCCTTTCAAAGGAAGCCTTTAGGCTCAAATCAAAAGGAGTTACACTTTTAAAGGTAATTCATTCTCTCATGTTCATTTGTTTTATTTTGTTTCTCCAACCCCCTAAACTCTTTTTATTTACTTCTTTTGTAACAACACCAGTATCTTCAATATACTAGGATGTTGTTATAATATTTATTTGAGCTACACTCTCACACAACTACATCAAATGGTTAAAGAACATTCGGTTTCTGTGGATGGCGAAATTCTGCCTCCCGAAACGATGATTGTTCAATACTCATTTAACACCTTCAAAGGTGGCCATTATGATGTCACTATTTTTATATATGATATATAATATGTTTATGTTTTCTTTAAGCCTCTGTTTTTTTCATTTTGGGCATACCTTTATGGTTCCCATTATGGGTAAACACGATATCTTCATTTTAGGAAGTGCGGACTACCGCACCCTGAAAGTGATTTGATTCGTTAATACAATCTGTGGGATGTGTAAAGGAAAAAGATAATGATATTATATATGTTATTATACTGGAATTATAATATACTCTTATATCATTATGATTCCATTCCAGAAAATACGAAATAGAAATGGAAGTAGCGTTCATGCGTACGTACGGCTTACCGTCTCCATGAACGGTGCATTTCATTTCTTACCTCTGAATGTGATGTAATATTATAAATACATGTATATGATTAATATATATATATGTTATCCAAATAATTAATATCATTCTGGATATAACGAACCTTTGACCAAATTAACAACATGTATGTGTAAGAAGTCTATTTTTGACTTAAGAACCAAATACCGACAAAATGAACATTATTAAATTAAATGATTACATGATATTCATAACATGGTATAAAAGGAATCATGAACTTGAAAAATGTTCATAAGCAAGTAGAGATTAACTCATGTTTATTATTCAGGAGATTAAAGAATGGTCGGGTCAAGTCGGATACGAGGTATGGGACTTCGTCTCAATCTCCTTTCATTGAGGCATATTATATTTTATACACAACATTCCTTTATACGGTGTATAAACCCCTTTGACTTTTACGTTTATTCAAAAGGAATCTTTTTTATACGAAGCGTTTACTAAACGACAAACGGGAATGTTTTTGTCGTACGTATGCGGCGACAACGACTTCTCCGCCGTCGTGACCGTTATTTGAGTTTCGGCTTCCTCTACAAGCCATACCTTTTTTTAAAATAAAAATAAATACCATGTTTTACTTTTCTTTTATTTTGGTATTGAAAATGGTTTTCACAATGTATTTTGTGTTGTATTGATATCTTGTGATTGAAATGTGAAAATTTTATGTTTCCTTTATGCATGTTTTATGTGATACGATTATGTTATGGTTCTTGAGAATTATTATGAAGACGGGTGGTTCCGTGATAAACTAAGGGCGGGTGAGCCCGATATAGCTCTCCAATGCACTGGGTAACACAAAGGAGTGAAATGTTAAGGTTTCTCCGAAGAGATTTAGGGAATATACTGTGATGGGTATTCCAAACGTAACCAAGAGGGTTACTCCCTACGTAAGAATGTTATGAATGCCTCAAGTTACCTTTATGTCTTATGATTTCTATGATTTATTCATGATTTTATGAGCTATGTTAAAGTGCCTATGTTTTATGGGTAAAGTATGATTTCATTCTTATGTATATATGAACTCATGTTTCCTTTCCATGTTTTTATAACCCATACTGAGCTTTTTAGGCTCATCCCAAGTTTTTTTGAAATGTTTTTCACAGGTCAAGGGAAAGGTACATGATATGATGATAGTGTCAAGGAAGTGTCAAGAAATAATCCTTGTTTTATTTTAAATGTGTTTCCATTGATGGGAATTAAGAATACTATCATTATGTAACCACTTTGTTTATATGTGGAATGTAATGAAAGTTTTATGATCTAATTCTCTAAAACTCTAAACCCGAAAAGATCCTCAATGTGTAATCTTGTAATCACTCAAGATTAAGTAAGGATTAAGTCTGGGGCCTTATAGTTGGTATCAGAGGTCGGTTTAGATAACTTTAGGAGTTAGAATTCTATTAATTGATTATCCAAAAATATATTTTTTTGAAATGATATAGCATTTAAAGATTACCATGTTGCTTCCCCTAAGGTATTTCTGTGATAAGAATGGTTTTCCATAGAGGAAACAGAGCAGATTTTATGGGAAGGCATACAGAGGGAAATGACCATTCAAATTAGTATCCTGAGATGGTCAGAATCAGAACTAAACAGTTTGTTGCAGTGATGGCTCAGTTGACTCAGGTCAAAAAATTTGGTTGTTTTCATTGATGATATTTTGGTGTTTTCTAAAAGTAAAGAGGAGCATGAAAGTCACTTAAGGGTCATCTTGCAAACCTTAAAAGAAAATAAACTGTATGGTAAATTCACCAAGTGTGAGTTTTGGTTGCAACAAATTTCTTTCCTTGGTCACATTGTTTATAAAGATGGAATAACTGTTGATCCTGAAAAAACAAAAGTTGTGGAAGAATGGACAAGACCCACAAATGTAACTGAGATTCATAGCTTCCTTGGTTTGGCGGCATATTACCGAAGGTTTGTTAGAAATTTTTCGCGGTTATCTAGTCCAATGACTAAGCTAACTCAGAAGGGTGTTACGTTTATCTGGACAAAAGAATGTGATGATTGTTTTCAGGAATTGAAAAGAAGATTGGTGAATGCTCCAGTTTTGGCACTACCTTCCAGGAATGGTGAGTTTGTTATATACAGTGATGCTACATTTAAAGGACTTGGTTGCGTCCTAATGCAGAATGATCAGGTAATTGCTTATGCTTCATGACAGTTGAAAACTCATGAGGTAAATTACCCTACACATGATTTGGAATTAGCTACTGTTGTTTTTGCTTTAAAAATTTGGAGGCATAATTTGTATGGAGTAAAGTGTGAAATATATACCGATCACAAAAGTTCAAAGTATATATTCACTTAGAAAGATTTAAACATGAGACAAAAAAGATGGCTAGAATTAATCAAGGATTATGACTGTACAATTCATTACCATCCGGGAAAAGCAAATAAAGTGGATGATGCTTTGAGTCGAAAAAGTAATGCTTCTTTAACAATGTTGAGTTTGGAACGTGATCCTTTGGTTAAGGATTTGATAAACTTTGGCATAGAAGTTGTTGGTGCAGGAAGTCCTTCTGTTTTGTTTCAGGTATCAGTGAGATCTTCTCTATCAGATAAAATCAAGCAAGCACAGAAGCAAGACAGTGAGTTACAGAAAAAGGTAGAGCTAGTTCAGAAAGGTATGTTGCCTGAATTCAACATTGATAAGGATTGTGTTTTGAGATTTGGGAAGAGATTGTGTCTGCCTTGTGATTCACAGTTTAAGAGAGATTTGTTATGTGAAGCTCATAGTTCTCCATTTTCAGTTCATCTGGGCAGTACTAAGATGTATAGAGATCTGTGGGAGTATTACTGGTGGGATGGAATGAAAAGAGACATTGCTGATTTTACTATGAAGTGTTTGACATGTCAACAGGTTAAAGCAGAGTGGTAGTTACCGAAAGGGATACTTCAGCCTTTACCTGTTCCATAGTGGAAATGGGAGAATATATCCACGGACTTTGTTGTTGGATTACCGAAGACATCTCGAGGTAATAATGCAATCTGGGTTATTGTTGATCGCTTGACCAAATCTGCTCATTTCCTTTCTATACGAGATACTTTCTCTCTTGATCAACTTTCCTGTTTGTATGTTAAAGAGATAGTCAGGTTACATGGAGTTCCTCTCTCCATTGTATCGGATCGTGATCCCAGGTTTACTTCTAACTTTTGGAAAGGCCTTCAGAAGTCGTTGGGTACTGAATTAAATTTTAGTATAGCTTTTCATCCTCAATCAGATGGGCAGTCAGAACGAACAATTCAGACATTGGAGGATATGATACGAGCTTGTTCTATGGATTATCAGGAAAGTTAGGACCAACATCTTTCTTTGGTTGAATTTTAATATAATAACAGTTTCATTCCAGTATATAGATGGCACCATTTCAGGCATTATATGGGAAGCGGTGTCAAACTCTAGCTTTCTAGGTTGAAGTGGGTGAAAGGAAGTTGATGGGACCAGAAGTGGTAGAAGAGATGGAAGAAAAAGTTCAGCTGATTCAGAAACACAAGAGAACAGCTCAGAGCAGGCAGAAGAGTTATGCAGATAACCGGAGGAAGGATCTATCTTTCGAGGTAGGTGATCATGTTTTTCTCAAGGTTTCTCCTTGGAAAAGTGTGATGAGATTTGGTAATAAAGGAAAGTTGAGTCCAAGGTTCGTTGGACCATACGAAATTCTGGAGGGAGTTGGATCAGTTGCATACCAAGTGGCTTTACCTCCGAGTTTATCTCAGGTACACAATGTTTTTCACATTTTGATGTTGAGAAAGTATATGCCAGATCCATCTCATGTTTTGAGTCCAGAGGTAGTTCAACTGGAAGAGAACCTATCTTATGAGGAACAACTAGTCTAGATTCTTGACCACAGGGAGAAAGTGTTACAGAATAAAGTGATTCACCAGGTAAAGGTTTTGTGGAAAAAACCACGTGATTAAAGAGGCAACATGGGAATCTGAAATTGCAATGAGGGATAAGTACCCCCATTTATTCGATAAGTAAATAAATTTCGGGGACGCAATTTTCTAAATGGGGGAATGATGTAACATCCAAAGTAAGTAATGAATAATATATTTTTTTTTCTATGTCTATTAATGATTAAGATAGTGTTTTAGAGGCTTAAAATAAAAATAAATCCAATCTTAAGCATGGAATACACTAATATTCTTAAAAGATTGTTTTACTGCCTTATGATGGAAAACCATTTTTAAATCTATCTTTCGATAATTTTATAGACTATTTTTGTCAAAATAAACTTATTCTTTATTATTGGGACTTAAAAATTTACTTTGTGTGAATTTTTGGTATTTTTCAAACAATGTTCATTTTTTAATGAATAGTGAAAAATACTGCATTTTACATCAAAACTGCTTTTTAATCTAATTTATTTATATGATTATATTATCTTTTGAATTGGTCTTAATGTGTAATATGAATATATTTTGACCATTTAATCCAATGGTGGTCATTGAAATCAATTTCACTTTGAAATTGGACTTAAACTAGTGTCAATCGTTTGAAACTTTTTGTTTCATAAAAACACGCTATTTGCTCTGACAACGGAAATTAATTATTAAATTAATTAATGTGACGTATATGTTTGGAATTTTGTTAAATAGACTTCATTTTTGAATTCGTAATATCAAATATATCTTAGGGTGAATTTTTGGTAATTTTCTGAAAAACTTCAATTTTTGATGAATAGTGAAACCACTAAGTGGTACTTATAAAGACTGATATTCCGTTTAAATGAAATTTTGCCATCATTGTGTTTTGAATTTCAAAAATCCGACATACATGGTTGTCATTAAGAATTAAAATGTTGTTCAATGAGATTATAATAATTTTTTGGTGAATAGTAACTAATTAAGTTCTTAATCGCGATTAGTAGTAATTACTGTAGTTTAAGGTAAAAATAATGCTTTAATAAAATAAGATGATCTTGAAACATGTCCTACCCTCATTGGTTGTGTCATGGACAACCAATACAAGCCATGGGTCAACTTGGGGACCCCATGGATCCACTTTGGTTGGGAAATGACATAAACAACTTTTTATTTAATGTAAATGTAAAAATGACACAAACATAATATGTTTTACAAAAAAAAAATTTACATGGCGTTATAAAGATCGGATTTTTGATTATAAATAGTAATTGGAAAGCTAAAAATCTTTCCTACATCATCGTATTTTTTTTATAATTTTTAGACATTAAATAAATTAAATTATTTACGACATAATAATGATGCAGCGATGACATCATTATTTGACGATTTAAATAAAATGGAAAGATAATGTAAACTCTATGAACTACACATGTCCAGAACCACTTGTATGAGTGGATTTCGAACCCTTATCACCTTATCCACGAATTATTTCAATGAGGGACCTTTTAAAACCGAAACACATTTTCAAATAAAGTAATATTTCTTTACTTTCCAAAAGTGTCCCTCCTCTCCTCTTATAAAAGGCCCCCACCTCTACCTCATTTCACACACTCCTCAAGCCTTTGTCTCGGCCAACCCCTGCCCATTTACTCTCTCCACATCCCTCTCCTCGTCCTAGAGGATTTCCTTTGGGCAGAATCCTTTCAAAGGAAGCCTTTAGGCTCAAATCAAAAGGAGTTACACTTTTAAAGGTAATTCATTCTCTCATGTTCATTTGTTTTATTTTGTTTCTCCAACCCCCTAAACTCTTTTTATTTAATTCTTTTGTAACAACACCAATATCTTCAATATACTAGGATGTTGTTATAAGATTTATTTGAGCTACAATCTCACACAACTACATCATATGGTTAAAGAACATACGGTTTCTGTGGATGGCGAAATTCTGCCTCCCGAAACGATGATTGTTCAATACTCATTTAACACCTTCAAAGGTGGCCATTATGATGTCACTATTTTTATATATGATATATAATGTGTTTATGTTTTCTTTAAGCTTCTGTTTTTTTCATTTTGGGCATACCTTTATGGTTCCCATTATGGGTAAACACGATATCTTCATTTTAGGAAGTGCGGACTACCGCCACTTGAATGTGATTTGATTCGTTAATACCATATGTGGGATGTGTAAAGGATAAAGATAATGATATTATATACGTTATTATACTGGAATTATAATATACTCTTATATCATTATGATTCCATTCCAGAAAATACGAAATAGAAATGGAAGTAGCGTTCATGCGTACGTACGGCTTACCATCTCCATGAACGGTGCATTTCATTTCTTACCTCTGAATGTGATGTAATATTATAAATACATGTATATGATGAATATATATATATATGTTATCCAAATAATTAATATCATTCTGGATATAACGAACCTTTGACCAAATAAACAACATGTAAGTGTAAGAATTATATTTTTGACTTAAGAACCAAATACCGACAAAATGAACATTATTAACTTAAATGATTACATGATGTTCATAACATGGTATAAAAGGAATAATGAACGTGAAAAAGGTTCATAAGCAAGTAGATATTAACTCATGTTTATTATTCAGGAGATTAAAGAACGGTCGGGTCAAGTCGGATACGAGGTGTGGGACTTCGTCTCAATCTTCTTTCATTGAGGCATATTTTATTTTATACACAACATTCTTTTATACGGTGTATAAACCCCTTTGACTTTTACATTTATTCAAAAGGAATCTTTTTTATACGAAGCGTTTACTAAACGACAAAAGGGAATGTTTTTGTCATATGTATGCGGCGACAATGACTTCTCCACCGCCGTGACCGTTATTTGAGTTTCGGCTTCCTCTACAAGCCATACCTTTTTTTTTTAAAGAAAAATAAATAACATGTTTTACTTTTTTTTATTTTGGTATTTAAAATGGTTTTCACAATGTATTTTGTGTTGTATTGATATCTTGTGAATGAAATGTGGAAATGTTATGTTTCCTTTATACATGTTTTATGTGATACGATTATGTTATGGTTCTTGGGTATTATTATGAAGATGGGTGGTTCCGTGATAAACTAAGGGCGGGTGATCCCGATATAGCTCTCCAATGCATTGGGTATCACGAAGGAGTGAAACGTTAAGGTTTCTCCGAAGAGATTTAGGGAATATACTGTGATGTGTATTCCAAACGTAACCAAGAGGGTTACTCCCTACGTAAGAATGTTATGAATGCCTCAAGTTACCATTATGTCTTATGATTTCTATGATTTATTAATGATTTTATGAGGTATGTTAAAGTGCATATGTTTTATGGGTAAATTATTATTTCATTATTATATATATATGAACTCATGTTTCCTTTCCATGTTTTTATAACCCATACTGAGCTTTTTATGCTCATCCCATGTTTTTTTTGAAATGTTTTTCACAGGTCAAGGGAAAGGTACATGATATGATGATAGTGTCAAGGAAGTGTCAAGAAATAATCCATGTTTTATTTTAAATGTGTTTCCATTGATGGGAATGAAGAATACTATCTTTATGTAACCACTTTGTTTATATGTGGAATGTAATGCAAGTTTTATGATCTAATTCTCTAAAACTCTAAACCCGAAAAGATCCTCAGTGTGTAATCTTGTAATCACTCAAGATTAAGTAAGGTTTAAGGCTGGTACCTTATAAGATAAATGTATAGGGTTTGGACAATCTTGAAGCCTCAAAATGTTGTGAAAAATAGAGGGAGGAGGTGCCCTTTTATAAGAGAGGAGATGGGCACTTTTGGAAACCTCTAAAATATTAATTTATAATAAACCCAAAACACACTAAAAAAACTTCCAAAATGACTAAAATTAGAGTATGAGATGAGATATGGTTGTAATATAATCATAAAATTGAATTTATACATGTTTGGTTTTTTTTAAAACTTTCTCTACTTGATTTATCCTTATTTAATCTATTTCATTTTATTTATGGTAATAATATTCTAAATTTTAAATTGTTATAAATATTTACTTATGTGTTGTGAATTGACCATAATTGGATACATTATGAAATTTTAGACTATATAAATTTCAATGTATAATTTTTATATATTTTTGTGATTTTTAACAATTTAATAATATGTTATTTTTATAAAATATCAATAGTGTCAATTTTGAAACTATCCAATTATTTGAATTTAAATAAAATACACACATAGGATATATTCGAAAAAAATATTTAATAGATCCATAATATGTAATAATAATCTTGAAAATTTTTGCATCACATTAAATAGTTCATATAATATTTGTTTTAATATTTTTAAAACAATTTATATGATATTGTAATCAATAAAATAATTTCTACATCACTATTCCGTCAATATTAATAAAATTTATTTAATACCAAAAAATTATAAATAAATTGACATGATGTAGATAATTTTATTAGCTTTCTGGTGACTATTTATGTTCAATGTTTTATGAATTTGATCACTAATGTAAAATTATTACACTTATAAGATATAAGAGAGTGACATGTCGTCAGTTTCTTTGGTTTTAATAATAATTACATACTTTTCATGGTCAAAAGTCCATGAAATGAATATATTATGACTCTTAGGTGATAATGGTAGACTTTTATTCATCCAATATAATTTTGGTAGGTGTTATGGTAATTTTATAATATTATGTTTACCCTAAATTACCCGATTTACCTTTAACTGTTGTAAATAAAATTTACCGTAGTTACTATTCATAATGCCTTAAAAAAAGTAGCCTATTAACATAATTCGGACCTCCTGATTCCAAATTTCGAATTATTTTTCCCAAATTCAAAACACAGAAGTTGGATTATTTAATTTAAAATGAATCCCGCTTTTGAGAAAATGGGTTTTAAAAGTACTAAAATTACAAAAGATTGAAATGTTTTTACCTATAAATTAAATGTAAAATAAGTTCTAATGACATACATTATATTAAATGGTAAAAATATATTCTATTTATACTTTAAAACCATTCAATAACATATTTTATCCATATAAATTATTTTGATGAAAAAATATGTTTCCAAATTAAGATTTAGCGTATTTTTATTATTCATCAAAATAAGAAACTTCTCAGAAAAATATAAAAAATTCATCAAAAGTAAATTTTTATACCTTTTTTCCAAGGAAGAAGTTTTATTTGTAAAATTAAAATTATAAACATTTCAAAAACTAGTCTTAATGTTGGTGCACCATCAATAGGCAACAAAACTGCATTTTTTTAAAAAAGACTTATTTTACCCAAAAAATTTATTTTTTTCTCATACCATGTTCAAGAATACGTGAATGATGAATGATGTTACAATAAAATTAAAAATGTGGTTAATACTATTCATAACATCTAGTTTATAATAACAACATATCATTGTTTAATGAAACATGGTATTGCATACAACACACACTATTAAGGAAGGTTGCTCATGCGTTCAACGGAGGCCAAGAATAGTGTTTGAATATACTATAAGCTAATACGGTGTTGCGTATAGCGCAAGATAATCATGGTGTATCATAAAATACAAGGCAAAAAATAAATTAAAAAAATAATTTCTGATAAAATCTTGGGGTGTTACAGAAGCATAATTTCCAAAATTAAATTACCATTAATTCCATATACAATATGAAGTATCTCATAATCATCATATAAAAAAATGTGAATACCATTATCATGTTTAATTGTGAAATATGGTAATGACATAAATGGGAATAACACCATATTAAAAACATAAAGTATTCCCTTTTCCGTATTTTAGAAATATATTATTAGATATATTACTAAAATATAAAGACTTTTTCATAGGTTCTAGGTGTAGTAGAAGTGCATGATTGGTGTGTAACCCACATTTCAAATTTCCCTGATCGATGATTAATCCAAGATTAATACAATGATAAATTCCAGTATCCACTAAATTTAATCGAATAAAAAAGACAAAAGAGAGAACTTGGAACTGAGATGATAGGATTGAATTATTTTCTGTATAATTTATTTATTTAAATTAAATAAATACCTCCAATTTTATTCTTTCTTCGTTGATGAGTTTTACCATGGGTCCGAGGTGCAGCTTCATTGCGTTGTAGAATCCAAGGATAGCATTCATATATTAGTGATCCACATGTGCTCTATGTATCTCCAAACTACACTAAATGAGTCTTTGGGTTCTCGCCTAAAAGATCATTTATATCGCGAGGTCCGCTTTTGATTTCCTCGAGAATAATTTCAAAATATTTCTATTATATCTTGTGGAGGAGGATGTCTCTTGTTCTTGAGAGCGTTCATGGAGAGGGAAGTGTTCTCTAGGCTATATAGAATTTTCTCCAAGGATGTTGCACACACAATAATTGGTTAGCCAGTGGAATCACCCCTTGGATAATATGAAATTTGTAACATAATGGGGAATATAATTCACCATGTAATAAAAAATAATCATCACAATTTCCATTACATATTTTATTATTCCTTTTGAAAACCCATGAACAATAATAATAACAATGAAATTATTTCCATGACATGTGTTCAACATTCATGTTATATTCAAATATTAATTTAACAAAAAATATCTAATATTATTTCTCAATGGATGCATAAAATGGTCTTCCAATCCCCACCAATATTTATCAGGACATTAATAAAGACTATTTATATTTTAAATAAACATTTCTTGATAATTCATTGATAAAAAAATAATTATTATGAAATATATTCTCTCAAATAAATAGAAAATAATAAAATCAATTAGGTATAAATGAATAATTACTAAACCACCACTAGAAGTAATATTTATTCAACATGTAAAATAAGGAATATTTTTCTAACCGAGATACTAGATACACATAATATGTGACCATCTAGGCATCTTTCTCATTGTAATTAGGTGGGATTTCCTAAAAACCAATATTATTATCTTGAAATAGGTAAAGAAACACAAGATAAAGATGTTAATCTCGCAATGACATGTCACCTTTGAAGAATAATTACCGTGTAATATAATCAAACTTCCCGATATCTCCAATCAATCAGGTGGCATGTAAGTGCCATCAACCCATGTGCTCGATTTCACATTCTTTAACATCTCGGAATTGAACTTTCCTAGATAACACCATGGTCGTGGATTTAGTTAGAAAATATCATTTCCATCAAGAATCCAGAGATATAATCTTCAATAAAAGTCAAAAATACTCTTTTTTGTTATTCATTAATATAGTATTACTCGTGACACAATAGACATATCCAACCATGCCGCAAACATATGTCCTCATAGTTTTTGTTAATAAATCTAAGTGGATGATTCATAATACCCTATAATAATAATCATAAATATTATGGACCAATTCACAAATCCGTAGATAGGAACATCCAATGACACTTATGAATGTGGATTTCCTATAGGCAGGTCTTGTTCTCATAAAATCATCCTAGATATTACCAAGGATGCACACCACAATATGGTGCCTCAAAGGCTCATGAGTTCCGACCCCAGATGGCCTGTATAATTTTTGACCTTTCAAAATACATCATCCATCCATAGAACATATATTCAAGAATAGTGTCAAGGAACATCATGGTTCTAATCGTAATAGGGATCCTCTATGACCATTTAGTGTGACATATATTCATTGATCATTATCTCATAATATGTCATATAGAAGAACAATCTTGATGTGATAAAGAGTGTATTAGTATTCATCCAATGAATATATGTTTAACATAAAGTACAATGAAGTTGGTTTCATGGGAACCAACTCCTGCATACTCCCACCTACACTAAAGAAAACTACTAAAAACCATTATTACTCCAAATCTCACATGATATTAATGCTTTTTCAAAGATAGGTCTTTAGTAAAGCGGTTCACCATGTTGGGTTCTGTGGATACTCTTCTCACTGTAACATCACCCCTTTGATAGAAATACCTTGAGAGGTGATAATTTCTAAGTATGTGATTTTTATATTGATGTGAAATTTTCCCCATTTCAAGATCTACAACAATATTATTATCACCATAAAATTTAATGGGATCATTACAACTAGGTAACAAATCAAGATACTGGACAATGTTTTAAATCTAGACAACTTCCTTGGATACATCATATGCCACTATATATTTAGAATCTACTATATAGTTAGCAACAACTTGCTTATCTGAAATCTTCCATCTCACATTTCCTCTATTGAGATAGTAAACATATCCTTATTGTGTCATGAGATGATTCCAATCTTTCAAAAAACTAGTATTTTCATATCCTTTGATGACAAGGTCCTAGTATTCTCCATACACCCGAAACATATCTTTAGTTCTTATTAGATACTTATGAATTGTATTAACATAAATCCAATGTTGTTCTTTTAGATATTCTTAATATTTTCATGTCGTGCTCAGTGAGTAGGAAACATTAAGTCATGTACATAGACTGGCGTACATGATAAATCATATCGTTCAAGCGTATGGAATCTTACTCATCATACCATTCTGATGTTTTATATGGGGACACATTTACTTAGAAATATGTATTCTATGTGACAATGTTACCAATCCCCTCTTGGGTTTTTATATACTAAATATCTCCATCATCTGGTCAGTGTAGAAACATTGACATAGTCCATGCAGTCTATTTAATCTAACATGAATGTTCACGATCCCTTGGATGTAGTTTTCTTACCCTATTTCATTCATGAATAATCACTTGTTCAACCTATCCTTGACTGAATAAAATACTATTATGTTGCTTCCAATAATAAATATGACATCAATATACAATAATAGGATAACAACTACATTCCCATTATACCTCTTATAAACACATGGATCACATTAATTCTTAATGAAACCAATTTCTCTTATTGATTCATAAAATAATATATTCAATGACCAGGATGATTTAATTAATCCATACATGGATCTATAAATCTTGTATTCCCTTTTAGCACCACTTTGTGTCACAAAACCTTCTAGTTGTGTCATATAGAAATCTTCCTAAAGGTTCCCATTATGGAATGATGTTTTGACATCCATTTTCCAAATCTCATACTCCTCTAATGCTTCTATGAAAAGTATGATTATTATGAATTTAATCATGGATACATGAGAAAATGAATAATCACAGTCAATTCCTCAACAATGATTAACTATTTTAGCAACTAGATTTGTATTTTAGGAACTAAATTAACCTTCCATATCTAGTTTTTTCTTGAATACCATTTTACATCCAACATGATTTACATAAAAAATCGAATTATTGAGAACCTAGACATGGTTCACATAAATTGGATCTATCTTAGAATTCCTAGATTCTATCAATCTTACATCTTCTGAGATCTCTACTTCTTCTTTGAATGATATAGTTTCATCATTGACCTAAAATAACGATCCACCATCCTCGGTAGCATGTAAACCATGTCTCTCTGGTTCCCTTACATATATTATACTCCTACGTAATACATATGTTTCAGGAACTACCAATTCTACAGAGACCATTGGAACATTTACTATACTAACTCATGTTTAACATCAGCATCTACTTCATCAATGTAAATCATTGTCCCAATATCCATTATGAGGATTTTCTCCCTCTCAGGAAAGATGGCCTATCTTGAAATAGTAACTTTCTATTCTAATGGGTTGTATAGGTAGTATCCCTTTGATTCCATGGGATAAACTATAATGAAAAACATTGTGCCCCAGTGTGATATTTTGTTTTCAAAGAAATCCTTAATAAATTCCTTACATCCCCATACACATATATGAAACAATGTGGGTTTCATTCCACTCCATAGCATGAAGGGAATCCCATTTTTCCTCTTTAGTTAGTAATTGATTTAGTGTGTGTATCAAATTTTTCAATGAATATCCCCAAATGGATAATGAAAGATCTATATGAACCATCATCTACATTACCATTTCCAATAAGGTGTTTCCCCTCCTTTTAGAAACACTGTTCCACTATAGTGTATTAGGTGGAGTCAGTTGATATAAAATCATAGACTCATATAAAAGGTCAATGAAATATTGGTTAATATAATCTCCACCTCTATCCAATCGAAGCTTGTATATATTTTTAACAAGATAATTCTCTACATCATTCATGAACTCTTTGAGTTTCTCTAAGTAGTCAGAATAATACCTCATTAAGTAGACATATCCATATCCAATAAAGTCATCAGTAAAAGTAATAATGTAAAAATATCAACCTCAATATTATAATATAAATGGACCACAATAAAAAGTGTGTACCAATCTGAGAATCTCTATGGCCATTTCACCCAATCCACCAAATGGTGGTTTGGTCATTTTCCTTTGTTAACAAGTGTGAAATATATCAAGTAGCATAAGCTAAAAAGAGTCTAAATAACCATCATGATAGTGCTTTTTTAGGCCCTTCATGTTTACATGACCATGGCAGTGATGCCACAACAGGGTGTTGAATGGGTCATGTGAACTTGGTTCGTTATCAACTGCCAACACATGGTTCTCGTAATTTCATACATATAGAATATTATTTAAATGTTCCATATCAGAATTTATGTTGTCCATATTAAAGTAACAAAATTTAATTTTTTACATGAAAATAAATCCATCTATATCTAATATCGATATGGAAATTATGTTTTTAGTAACACTAGGTACATAATTGCATCAATGAAAATCCAAAATCATTCTCGTCAGCAATGTGTTGTGGTAGTAACCAATGGAAATTGCATCCATCCTCACACCATTTACAACTCGTAGATCCACTTCTCTTCTAGAAATTTTCTAGAATTTACATGGTTCCTAAATTTGAATAAATATGTGATCCCCGTAATATGTATCTAATTTCCAATGTTTAGAAATGTAATGACCGAACTCAATAACGAATTCAACTTTTGATTCCCCTTGTTTATGGGTGCAGTTCCTCTTCCAGTGAATTTCCGCATGAAAAGAATACTACCTCTTTTTCATCGTCAGCCTCTAGATATTTTACTATATGGTGGGATGATACCCAAAGGCTTTATATTGTTTATAATCATAGGAACCCTTTCCTTGTCCTTCATTTTCTTATTGACCAAAAATACTATGGGGTATTTACACCACATGTACCAACATGGCGAGTAACATCCAGGATAAATGAAGAATATGACATTTTCATATTTATTAATATTTTGAATTAAATATTAATTTTACTCTAAAAGGGTTTCTTTGTTCGATAGCGTACCCGATGCGCAATAACAGGTTTCTTTGAAATCTTACGTTGCACACTAATAATATATTAATATTTTAAATGGTAGTTAACTCCTAGCCATTGTCTTGGCAGGAATGAACGAAAATAACTACAATATTATTATACATGTTTTTTAAATTTATTTACATTTATCCAATAAAATTTATGTGCTTAAATGTTGAATGAATCTAATTTTAAGCATATTATACATTAAAAGGCCGATTTATCACCTTTTAATAGAAAACCCTTTTTTAATCTTTTTTTGGTCACTTTAATACATTATATATGACCAAATATAATCCTTCTTTATAAGGGGAGAAAAAAAATTTACTTTGTGTAAATTTTGTAAATTTTTCCGATAAAGTTCATTTTTTAATGAATAATGAAAAATATTGTATTATAATTCAAAAGTGCCTTTTAATATAATTTATTTATATGATTAAATTATCTTTTTAATGGGTTTTAAACTTTAATTATAATATATTTTTACCATTTAATCCAATGTTGGTCATTGTAATTAATTTAACTTTGAGAGTGGACATAAACAAGTGTCAATCTTTTGATAGTTATTGTTTTTAAAAAACACGCTATTTGTTTTAACAACGAGAATTAATTTTAAATTAATTAACTTTATTTCTATGTTTTGAATTTATAGAAATAGAAATAATTTTTTAATTTAGTATATCAAATAAATATTAGGCTGAATTTTTGGTATTTTTTTTAAAAAAATCAATTTTTGATGAATAGTGAAACCACATAGTTGTAGTTAAAAAAACTGAATTTTTCATTTAAATGAAATTATACCACTTCTGTGAATTGATTTTCAAAAATCCGACATACATGGTTGTTATAAAGAAGTAAAATGTGGTTCAATAATATGATAATAATTTTTGGTGAATAGTCACTTTTGACTTTTATTTACCACGATTAAAGGTAAATAGGGTAATTCAAGTTTATTAGAATATTATAATAATTCAAAATTACATTAAAAATTATCAAAACCATATTTTCGGAGTCATTTATGAGCATGGAAATCATTGGGTTGATTTTGGGACCCCTTTGAGGCACATGGGATTGAAAATGACAATTTAGATTAATTAACTTAAAGTAAAGGCAAAACTGACAAAAGCAAATATCTTTTAGTAAATTAATTTTTAGAAGGGGTTATATAAATTATATTTTTGAATATAAATATTCATTGGAAGGATAAAAAGCTTTCCTATATCATGGTATTTTTTTTATAATTTTTAGACATCAAATAAATTAAATCATTATGACACAATAATGAGGCAGTATTTACCTCATTAATAAATTATTTAAATAAATAAGATTATAATGATTAAAATATTATCCAAAACATATCCAATTTTTATTGGATTAATTTATTTCAAATAATATTCATCTTATCTTAGAACTTAATGATTTTTGGACCATTATAAACTGAATATCATTATATAATAAAAAAATGTTTCACACATTCTTAAAGTGCCCCTCCTCTCATTTATAAAAGGAGACCATTTCTAACCAATTCCACACACATCTCAAGCCATTTGGATCATCTAAAATCTTCCCAATTAATCTACATACATCTCTCTCCTCCTCCTAAAAGCCTTACCTTAGGCATAAGGCGCTTCAATAAGTCATCTGGTTCAAACCAAAGGGACTTGCCCAAATTAAAGGTAACAGTTTCTCTTAAATGGTTTTCTTTTATTATACTTATCCAACCCCTAAAATCTTTTTATTCCCTTAACTTTTAACAACACCAGTATCCTCAATATACTAGTATGTTTCAATGAGAATTACTCTATCTACACGTACACACACCTCCATCTAATGGATGAAGAACGTAATGTTTCTGTGGATGGAAAACTAACATCTCACGAAATGATGATTATTCAATTATCTCGTACCACCTCTCATTGTGTCCATTATGATGGTACTATATTTATATAAGATATATATTATTTTTATTGTTTCTTTATTCTCCTGTAATTTTCATTTATAGCATGCCTTTACGGTTTCCATTATGGGTAAACGCGATAATCTCATTAGGGGAAGTGCAGATTTCCGCCCCCTCAAAGTGACATGACTCGTTCATTCCATATTTGGTATGTATAAAGGATATATTTAATGATATTATATATGATACAATATGGGAATTATAATACTACTATATATTATTATGTTTTCATTCCAATAAATATGAAATAGAAATGGAAGTAACATTCATGTGTACGTACGGCTTACCGTCTCCATGAGCGGTGCATTTCATTTCATACCTATAAATGTTATGTACTATTATAAATACATGTATATGATAGATATATATGATATATATGATAAAAAAAATCATGAATATCATTCTGGATATAATGAATCTTTGACCACATGAACAAATGTGATTATAAGATGTCCATTTTTTGACTCAAGTACCAAATATCTACAAACCAAACATTTTTACCTTAAGTGATTACATAATGTTAATAACATGGTAATAAGTGATATAATAGGAATAATAAACTTGAAAAAGGTTCTTAAGAAATTATATATTAACTTTATTTTATTATTTTGGATATTAAAGAATGATCGAGTCAAGTCGGACAAGAGGTAAGGGATTTTCTTATCTCACTTTTAATTCTGTGAGATTTATATTGTTCGCAACTTATTTATTGCATGTGGTGTAATGTGTACTTCCATTGATATATATTATGATTATTATCTTTATATTCATGGTATTACGTGATTCATTTTGTGGTCATTAACTTTTGGTCATACGACTCGATTTGATTACAATGAGTTAAGAGTTTTTCATCTCACTTTTTATTCCCGTGAGATTCATGATATTTGCCACTGTTTCCTTTTGTGTGGTTTTTGTACTACCCATGATTGTACTATTTGTGTAATATACTTTCATTTATGTGTATTTACATATTCATTGTATGATACTTCTTCACACGGTGTATGTTTTGAACGTTACCAAATTGGTAAGGGAACCTTTCACCATCCTCTATTTAAAAGACTTCTTTTTATTATGTCATTTAATTTACATCTTATTTTGTTGGGATATGTTATTTTATATCCCCATTGATTTAAAATTTATGTCAAAGTGATGAGGTACACTTTTTATCTTATCAACTCATTTTCTTATTTTTAAAGTGATGTTGTTATGCTGTCAAATGTTTACCAAGCGACTTCTTATCCCAATTTCAATTCTTTAGGTTCAACTTGTACTCATTGAATATGTTATCCAATGAAAATGTTTGAATGACCTATGATTGTTTTACAATAAATATCCACTTATATTAGGTTTATTTATATTTGTCTCACATAATTATTTGATTGATTTATCCTTATTTTAAGGATACCATCTTAATAAAGGATTTCATCTCAATTTACATTTCCACTGAGAATTCATTGTTGTTATCCACCAATTCACTATTATATGGTGTATATACTATCCAATTACATATTATATCATGGATCCTTTTATTCTCATGATATTATAATGTTCTGATTAAATTTTATTCCTCAATTATTTTTTTTCAAGCGTCTGTCATTTTTTTAAAAAAACACTTTAACTAAAATATCATTTTAAATGTTTTAAAGATTTATTCTTCTAAGTATTTATAATTAATGTCCATGTTTTAAAAATGTGTTTTAGGATTTATTTATATGGAAATTAATGATTTAAAATGATAATTTAAAAGCTTCAATGTGGTATGGGACACAATTATTCAAAAATATATTTTTAAATTGTTTTGAAAATGATTTGATAAAGCATTGTTTATTTCAATATCCTGATTGGATATAGTGGAATGTGGAAATGTTATCTTTCCTTTATGATTATTATAGGTGATATGATTATTTTATGTTTATTGGGTATTTTTTTACGTATACAGGTGGTTTCGTGATAAACCTCGGGTGGGTGAGCCCAAGATAGCTCTCAAATGCATTGGGTAACATAATGGAGGTAAACGTGATGTTTCTTCAGAGAGATTTAGGGAACATACCATTATGGTTATTCCAAGTGTAACTGACATATGTAGCTGTGATATCTACAATATATGTTTGATATGGATGCCATAATTAAACTTTATTATTAATGATTTGTGTGTGTTATTCATAAATCTTATTATTTCGTAAGGTATGTTATGATTGAAAATTATGGTTTCATTGATTTGAATTTATTGATGGGATAATTTTTTCCTTCCTTATTTTATAATCCTTACTATGTTTTTTATGCTCATCCCATGTTTTGGAAATGTTTTCTAGTGGACTTGAAGATGAATAGGGTCAAGTATAGGATCAAGGAAAAGTCATGCTATCTAAAATATGGAACCAGACATGTTTTTTTAATTTTTATTTCCTGAAAAATTGATACTGACTAGTATTGTATGCTTGTAATATTCAAGTTATTATGTAATAGTTATGGCCTAATTCCCTAAAAATCTAAACCTGAAAATATCCTCAATTTGAATTATTCATTTAATTCAATATTGTGTAAGGTTTAAGGTTGGGTCCTTATAGTTTATATCAGAGGTCAGCTTAGATTACTTTAGAGCTTTGGGTATTCTTTAAGCATAAGTAACATTTCCATAATTGTTATGTTTTCAGAAAGAGTCATAGTTTTTTTAGATAAAGTGAATGAGTTTAAGATAACATGAATAATTATATCTTAGTATTTTTGCTATTCATAAGATATTGTATGATGATTTTACAGATATACTCACACTTACCTTTCTGGTTTTAGTCAATGGTTGGATCGAGGAGGAGCCAAAGTAACAGTGGATGTGAAGAAAACCATGACGGTTTTCTGAAAGAGAAACTGAATGATATGGGATCTACAATGAGAACACATGGGGTTATTCTCAACCAACTATCTAGAGTCATGATTGAAAACATTAACATTGGTGATTTTTATAATGCATCGTATATGTGAGAAACAAATCCATACAGAATTTCAGGTAATAATCATAAAGGTAATTATGTTCAGAAACCTATGTGTCAAGGATGTGGAAAGAAACACCTAGAAAAATGCATCAAAGGGATGGGAAGATGCTATATATGTGGGAATGAAGGTTATAATGAAATAACCTGCCATGGAAAAAGAAGCATCCAGTTGACTCTAGGATAGGGAAAAAAGTTATTTCTGAGGGATCAATTGAATGTTTTAAAAGTGGTGTCCATGGTCATTATACAAACACAGGTCCTACGAAAATGTTTTGGGAATGGGATCGCCCAGATTATACAAATATTTTTTTTAACAATACCTAATTCCATTCCGATTGAGGATGAAGAAACTGAAAATGACCAATGAAAGTTATGCATTCTTTCTTAACATATGTTTTGATATTAGTGAATCTTAGGATATGATTCATGATTATGTTTGTAGGAAAGAATTATTTAAGAATAAGTCGAAAATGAATGGTTAATGGATCATGACTAATGATGAATGTTTATGAAGTCTACATATAAGGGATTCAACAGTTATGGTAGGTTTTAGAATGGCGAAATGCTTAAAAGAATTATGGCTCTTTTGATGATGGGAATTACATTAGAAGACTTTTTATAGTATGTATAACACTGAAGTCTGATATATGAATATTTTATTCAGGGAATAATTATCTTTTATTTTGTGGATATAGTTATAAAGAACCATTTGGGTTTATATGATCCTTGAATTTTAGGAAATTATTGGTCCATACATTTTTGGGATTCAAAATGAATGTTATTAGAAACCTATCATGGTTAAAATATGTTATGTTTATTTTTGATAAATTTTTCTCTTTTTTGGAATGCTATAAAATTTTATAGATTTTGAAAAAAGGAAAACACACGGACTGTGTGACAACCCATCGCATCAGAAAAATCTGCGAGAATCAAACCCATTACAAAAGTGCGAGTGGTATTTATCGCCTACCACTGGACTACATGATGTCCCTGGTTAGTATGACTAATTATTTTTAGTTAGATGATTTTATTAATCAAGAATATGTTTATTTTGGGTTATATATAGAATTGATTAACCTCTCATGGAGAATATGTGATTAGGTTAATTACTTTTCAATATGAGACTTTAAGAGTATCTAATGTTATTTGGAGATAAATGTTAATATTTATCTTGGAAGACTATGTGATTAAATCCTTTTGAGATTTGGGTTTTAATATTAGTTTGGATAACATAGAAGAAATTTATGGACAATTGTTTATCAAATGGTCTTTGTTGAACTCTGGGTTTTGTTTGAAAATTTTGGAGATTAAGATTAGTTTTTCTTTTTGTAAAAGATTATCCTTTTTGGGGATTACCTGATTTGGTGCTAACCATTTTGGTTTTGGTTAATTTCTAAACACATGGGAAATATATAGTTCCTCTTTCGTGGATTATGTGATTCTCTTGAAGTTGATTATAGTACTCTTAATATGAAAAAAGGCATCCCAAAGACTCCTCGATTATGGAAAATATGAGTTTGTATTAGAAATCAAGTAAAAGATAAATGTCTACCTGACAAGAAAGTATATTTCCTTATGTTTTTAGTTAAGCTCATAAATAATTCCTCAATTAAAAGTAACTTAAAAAAATTTGTTAACTTTTCCTACTATGGAATCAAAGACTGTTTAACCCATCACAAGTTTGTGATTTTCTGGTGGTTAACTTTCTCTTAAACATGTTTTCTATCAGTCTCCATCAGAATGTGATGTTTTTTTCTCCTCTATATCCATTGTTTTCATGGAATACTAGTATATATTGTCTCAGGTAACATTTTTAATTATCTTCCTTCATTATAAAGTGATAGTTTTATTGACTCTTTTTTCGATGTGGGGCTTTCAATGAAGTTCTCGAGCCCAATTTTAAAATTGTGAAGACGCAATTCCCAAAAGGAGAGAAGGATGTAACATCCCTTATAAATGAAGAATATGAAATTTTCATATTTATTAATATTTTGAACTAAATATTAATTTTACCCTAAAGGGGTTTCTATGTTCAATAGCATACCCGATGCGCAACAATGAGTTTCATTGAAATCTTACGTTGCACACTAATAATATATTATAATTTTAAACAGTAGGTAAATATTATCCGTTGTATTGGTGGGAATGAACTAAACTAACTAAAACATTATTATACATGTTTGTTAAATGTATTTACATTTATCCAATAAAATTTAGATGTGTAAAATGTGAATGAATCTAATTTTAAGCCTAATTTACATTAAAAGGCCGATTAATCGCCTTTTAATATAGAACACTTTTTAAATCGAGTTTTGGTCTCTTTAATACATTATATATGACCAAATAAAACAGTTATTTATAATAGGGAAATCTAAATTTACACTGTGTAAATTTTTGAAATTTTTCTGATAAATTTGATTTTTTAATGAATAGTGAAAAATATTGTATTTTAAGTGAAAAACACCTTTTAAAGAAATTTATTTATATGGTTAGATTAACTTTTTAATTTGTTTTTAAAGTGTAATTAGAATATATTTTTACAATTTAATCCAATGTTTGTCATTGTAATTAATTTCACTTTGAGAGTGGACATAAACAAATGTCAGTATTTTGATAGTTATTATTTATAAAAAACACGCTATTTGTTTTAACAATGGGAATTAATTTTAAATTAAATAATTAAATTTCTATGTTTTGAATTTATAAAAATAGACATCATTTTTGAATTCAGTATATCAAATAACTATTAGGATGAAATTTTGGTATTTTTTAGAAAAACATCAAATTTTTATTTATAGTGAAACAACTTAGTGGTAGTTAAAAAAACTGGGGGTTTTCATTTAAATAAAATTTTACCACTTCTGTGAATTTAATTTCCAAAAATCAGACATACATGGTTTTTATCAAGAAGTAAAACTTGGTTCAATAAGATGAAAATAATTTTTGGTGAATAGTAACTTTTGACTTTTATTTACCGTGGTTAAAGGTAAATAGATTAATTCATGGTTAAAATAATATTATAATAATTCAAAATTACCTTAACACTTATCCATCCCTTTATTTTATGAGTCATTTACGACCATGGGCATCATTGGGTCGATTTCGGGACCTTTTTGGGCAACTTGGGAGAGAAAATGACAATTTAGATTAATTAACTTAAAGTAAAGGAAAAAATGAAAAAAGAAAATATATTTTAGTAAATTAATTTTTAGAAGGTATTATATAAATTATCTTTTTGACTATAATTATTCATTGTAAAGATAAAAAGCATTCATATATCATGGTATTTGTTTTATAGTTTTTAGACATCAAATAAATTAAATCATTTATGACACAATAATGATACAGTATTTACCTTATTAACAAATGATTTAAATAAATAAGATTATAATGATTTCAATATTATCCAAAACAGGTAAAATTATGAATGGATGAATTTATTTCTAATATTAGTAATCTTATCCTTGACCTTCATGATTTTGGGACCATTAGAAATAGAATATCATTATATAATAAAATAATGTTTTCACACTTTCCTAAGGAGCCCCTCCTCTCCTTTATAAAAGGAGACCATTTCTAACCAATTCCAAAAACATATCAAGCCATTTTCCTCGTCCAAACTCAGACCAATTAATCTTCCTACATCCCCTTCCTCCTCTTAAAAGCCTTACCGTAGGTAGAAGTAACTTCCAGAAGTCCTTTGGTTCAAACCAAAGGGACTTACCCAAATTAAAGGTAACAATTACTCTTAAATTGTTTTCTTTTATTTTACTTCTCCATCCCCTAAAATCATTTTATTCCATTCATTTGTAACAACACCAGTATACTCAATATACTAGGATGTTTCTATGAGAAGGATTCTAACTACACATACACACACCTCTATCTAATGGATGAAGAACATAATGTTTCTGTGGATGGAAAACAGACACCTCACAAAATGATGATTGTTCGATTATCTCTTATCGCCTCTAATGGGGGATATTATAATATAAATATATTTATATATGATATATATTATGTTTTTTCTTTTTGATTCTGTAATTTCCATTTATAGCATGCCTTTAGAGTTTCCATTATGGGTAAACACGATAATCTCATTAGAGGAAGTGCGGACTACCGCCCCTTCAAAGTGATATGACTCGTTCATACCATATGTGGTATGTATAATGGATATATTTAATTATATTATATATGATAAAATATTTAAATTATAATACTACTATGTATAATATTTTTTAATTCCATTAAATATGAAATAGAAATGGAAGTAGCGTTCATGAGTACGTATGACTTACCATCTCCATGAACGGTGCGTTTCATTTCTTACATATAAATGTTATGTACTATTATAAATACATGTATATGATTGATATATATGATATATATGACATCAAAATCATGAATATCATTCTGGATATAATGAAACTTTTACCATATGAACAACATGTGATTATAAGAAGTCCATTTTTGAGTCAAGTACCAGATATCGACAAAACGAACATTATTAACTTAAATGATTACATAATGTTTATAACATGGTAATAAGTGATATAAAAGGAATAATAAACTTGAAAAAGTTTCTTAAGAAATTATAAATTATCTTTAGGTTATTATTCAGTATATTAAATATTGATCGAGTCAAGTCGGACATGAGGTAAGGGATTTCCTTATCTCACTTTTAATTCTGTGAGACTTCCATTGTTCACCACTTATTTATTGCATGTGGTGTAATGTTTCATTCCATTGATATATATTATGATTATTATATTTATATTCATGGTATTATGTGAATCATTTTTTGGTCATTATCTTTTGGTCATTCGACTCGATTTGATTATAATGAAGTAAGAGTTTTTCATCTCACTTTTTATTCTCGTGATATTCATGCTATATTTGCCACTATTTCCTTTTGTGTAGTGTTTTTACTGACCATGATTGAACTCTTTGTGTAATATAATTTCATTTATGAGTATTTACATCTTCATTGTGTAATCCTTATTCATGTGGCATATGATTTGTACGTTACCAAATTGGTAAGGGAACCTTTCACCCTCCTCTATTTAAAAGACTTATTTTTTATTATGTCTTTTAATTTACATATTATTATGTTGGGATATGGTATTTTATATCCCCATTTATTTAAACTTTATTTCCAAGTGATGAGATACCCTTTTTTATCTTACCAACTCATTTTATGAATTTTAAAGTGATGTCGTTAGGCTGTCAAATTTTTACAAGGGGACTTCTTAACCCAATTTGAATTCTTTGGGTTAAACTTGTACTCATTGAATATGTCATCAAATGAATTTGAGTGAATGACCTCTGAATGTTTTAAAATTAATATCCACTTATATTGTGTGTATTTATATTTTTCAGACATAATTATGTGCTTGATTTATCCTTAATTTAAGGATACCATCTTAATAAAGGATTTCATCTCAATTTACATTTCCACAGAGACAACATTGTTGTTATCCACCAATTCACTCTTTAATGGTGTATATATTTTCCATTGACATATTATATCTGAATCCATTTATTCTAATTATATTATAATGTTCTGATTAAACGTTATTCCTCAATTATTTGTATTCAAGCATCTATCTTTTTGTTAAAAATACTCTTTAACTAAAATATAGTTTTAAATGTTTTAATGGTTTATTCTTCTAAATATTTCTAATTAATGTCCACATTTTCAAAATGGGTTTTAGGATTTATTTATATGGACATTAATATTTTCAAATGATAATTTAAAAGCTTAAATATGGTATGGTACACTTTTATTCAAAAATCACTTTTTAAATGGTTTTGAAAATGATTTGGTAAAGCATGGTTTATTTAAATATCTTGATTGGATATAGTGGAATGTGGAAATGTTATGTTTCCTTTATAATTGTTTTAGGTGTTATGATTATGTTATGGTTATTGGGAATTTTATTATGTATACGGGTGGTTCTGTGATAAACCTAGGGCAGGTGATCCCGAGATAGCTCTCCAATACATTCAGTAATGTGACGGAGGTAAATGTGATGTTTCTCCAAAGATATTTAGGGAATATACCATAATGGCTATTCAAAGTGAAACTCCCAATGTAGCTGTGATAGCTACAATATATGTTTTATATGGATTCCATAAGCAACCGTTATGATTTATGATTTGTGTGTGTTATTCATAAATCTTATGATTTCTTAAGGTATATAATGATTGAAAAGTATGGTTTCATTGATTTGTATTTATTAATGGGAAAGTGTTTTCCTTCCTTATTTAATAATCCTTACTAAGATTTTTATGCTCATCCCATGTTTTTGAAATGTTTTCCACATGACTTAAAGATGAATAGAGTCAAGGATGGGATCACGGAAAAGTGATGCTGTCTAAAATATGGAACTAGACATGTTTTTTAAAAGTTTTTTTTATGAAAAATGGATACTGACTAGTAGTGTATACTAGTAATATTCAAGTTGTTATGTAATAGTTATGGGCTAATTCTTTAAAACTCTAAACCTGAATAGATCCTCAATTTGAATTATTCATTTAATCCAATATTGTGTAAGGTTCAAGGTTGGGTCCTTATATGGTGAATCAAGGTAAGAAGCTTTGATAGACTCTTCTCATTGTTTCTCATATTATAATTCACAATAAAACTAGAGAGGGTTATATGAAGTGATGATATTATGATATCTATACACAACTATTATTTCTATATAATCCCTAAGATGTCCAGATGCTCTATGTATCCAATATTCTTTACTATATGTGGTCAAACTATTATCGACTATCCAAGATTAGTAGTGGACAAAGTGATGGGAATCACACACCTCTTCTCTATCTCTATATGTTGATATAGGTCCTGAAGGTGATACATCATTCTATAATCATCAATTTTCTCATGTTTCTACAAGATATCATTTTTTGTGGATGATATCATGTGTAACTGATCATCCATAGTGTCAATTAGGTGTTTCTTGTTAATAGAGAGTTCCTCATCACTAAATTCATTTCTAGGCACAACTAGTAACGACTCTTCCAGCACATAATGATTCTTCCCATAGAGAGGGATAATGAAATAGAACCTTTTGTACTATTGGAAATTAGTATGGGTAAGTATTTTTTCCTTCTCTAGTATGGATCGTAAGGAAATTTTTTATGTCATTTTTTTAATATTTCTAAAAATAAGAAGAAAATAATTTTCATACTTTTTCTGGATAAATATCTAAAAATAAATAAGTAAATATCAATTAGTCTCCCACTATCTTTTGGAACCCAATAGCCCTCACTAATGGATTTAGAATATCATATTCTATGGAAATTCTAGTGGTAAGGGTCCATATTACCCTTAAAATTACCCCAACTAGGGTTTCATAAGAAAATAGAATGGTTGTAGGTAGGCATTCCAAATTCCAATTGCATAACTCGGAGCTCCTTGATATATTGAGTGAACTGCCAAATCCTAAAATCCTTTATTTGGGGTTTCCTTATCCTTTTCCTCTTAATTGCATCAATTCCTACTAGGGATGTAAACCCATGATGTAAACTATGTTAAGTAAACCTAGATACTTGAATTATAATTCTATTATATTTGAATACACCTCAAGAAGGGTTGGTCAAGCACTTTGAACTATGGTTTGATTCTAACCAATGTAATGTAAAGATATATAGATTTAATATTTAATTGGGTTATTTTATCCATTATCTATACATTCTCACATATTATATATTCATTTTTTTGTTAATATCAAGTGGGATATTCTTATGTGATTAACCATGGATAGATAATATTGACACATAATCCATTTGATATTACCTCCACATTGAATGCTTGTTAGATCATTAATTATGTTATCACATAAAATATACATAACGGATAACCATACAACTAACGTAAATAAATAAAGCTTATGATCATGAGAATTACTATTGGTTAGTCTATATAATGGTTGCTAAACTACCACTAAAATATGGGAGAAACAGCATGAACTATTTCAGGTTCATGTCTATAGCTTCTCACATGTCAATATTTATATCTCCTCGAATTGGTATGACCTCGTCTCCTAACATGAATAGCCTCCACTAGCTTGGGATATCCATCCATTTCATATGATTCTATCTCACATTCCAGTGAGGGGTATATGGGGGTTTACCAAAATGAAACCATGGGCATGCATACCCTACATATTAATGAGGAGAAGGCACGCGTGGAAAAAAATTTAATTTAATAAATAAATTAAAATGGAAAAAATGACATACAAAGGACTAGTCTACCTCATTATCATCAATATATGTGAAATGAGTTACAGATTTAATAAAACTAGAATTCAATTATTTATTCCTTAATAAGATAAATTATGCTCGATCGGTTAATCTTTATTAGTAATTAATCAATCGATTATATATTAATACCATTAAGAATTTCATTGAGATTCTCATCCATAACGTTGTACATAACTTGTAACATGGAGGCAACTGATTTCATACCATTCCAAAACTAGCCATCATGTATTATACATGTACACACTTTACTTATTAGTGACATGAATCTTGCTTGCAGAGTAATAATTTAAATAAAAATCATATATGATGTCCAGATATTTGAACATTACTAGGATGTTAATTAAACACACACACACACAGATATATATATATATATATATAACCTCATATCACATGTTGGGACATAGATTTACCGCCACATGAAGGAACATGTCTGAAGGGATACATAATATAATAAACATTTTAAATCTACACAATATAGAAATAGTACATGATGTGTTGATCTGACTACTTGGTGTGTACCCTCCTCAAAATCCATCCTCAGTACATGCTTGGGGAAACATAGTGTTAGGTGAATATCGGAAATCATCAGAGTACACAATGTGTCCAGTGGGCCACACACCATGTAGAGTCCACAGTACATGGTCACCAGACGATAACCCATATATGGGATACACAACATGACCCCGATCCAAAGGGACTACATGTTGTGTCTTGTAGGCCACACAACGTGTAGTCTGACTGACCGTGTGCCAGTCTGTCATGGTTAATTAACAGTGTAAGAATTAAATACACCACATGTCATTAATGAACATGGAATTAGTAATTTTGGAATTACTCTAAAAGTGTTTAACACAGCTACGTGGTGTGTAATCCAGATTACACGATGTGTGTGGTAGATTACATAGAGCGTAATTCTAAATACATGGCGTATACTATAATGTTACCAAGACAAAATCATCGGATCCTCCTATTGATATCCTCTATGTAATTTTAGTAAAACAATTATTTGTTTCTATTAGATTAGCGAGAAATAATAGAGGAATAATCAATATCAGAATTTAGATTACAAGGATGATTTAACTTTAATTGAAAAAATTAATTATTAAAATGTAAATCATCAAATAATCATTTAGAAAATTATAAAAAATGTGTCCCCTCTGATACCAAAATTATGATCCCAGTACAACGGAAGCTCATGATGGGTGTGAACCCATCATTGAAAATTTACAATATTGATGATTAATCTACAATCAATTTTAAAAGAAATTCCAGTATCCAATGAATTGAATCAATGATAATAGAAAAAGTACGGAACCTTGAACTAAGGAGAAGGGATCACCATATATTGTTTTTAATTAATTTAATTAAATTGATGAATTAAATCCCATTTTATTCTTTATTTTTTGATGCATCCAACCACAAGTCTGAGGTTCATCTTTAATACGATGTAGAATCCATGGATAAGATTCCTCATGTGCTGATCCACACATGCTCCATGTATATCTAGACATCGCAGAAGGAGTCTCCATGTGATAGCGGGGAAGAGCATTTAACTTGTGATGTCAACAATTGATAACCTTAATAATCACCTTTAAATCATTCTCCTAGATCCGATGGAGGTGAATGTCCCTCATTTTTGAGAGCTTTCATGGAGAGGGAATATTTCTCTAAGCATGAGAGATTTTTCTCCAAGGTGTTTTGAACACAAATATTGGTTAGTCGGTTGAATGTCCCCATAAATAATTAGAGAATAATAAAATAATGGATAATTTAACGCACCAGGTATCATTGAATACTTAGCACATGTTTTGTTACTTAATTTATTATTCCATATGAAACCCCGCGAAAAATAATAATATCAATTCTAATATTTCCATGACATGTACTCTACTAGCATTTTTTATTTAAATACCATTTTACCAAATAATATATAATATCATTTCTCACTGGACACATAATATGGTCCTCCAATCCTCTTCAATATATATCAAGCCCTGAATAATGACTGTTTTTTATCAAATAAACATAACTGTATTATTCTCCAATAAATAAATATTTTTTCAGAAATATATTCTCTCAAATAACTAGTAATGAAATAAATGAGATCAGCCATACTTGAATATTTATTAAATGAAAAACGTGAATAATATTTACTGAACTTGTTAAATATTTAATATATTATTTATCTTTGATACTAAATACACTTAGGGTGTGACCATCTAGGCCTCTTTAGCATTGGAATTAGGCGGGATTGCCTAATGTCTACAATAAATATCATACAATGGCACAAAGAATCCAGGAGAAATAAGTTATTATCGCAATTATATGTCACCTCATATGAACATTTACAATGTAATGTAATACCTGTATACTGATATCTCCAATCAAGTGGGTTTCATGTTGTGCCATCATCCCCTGTGCTAAATTTCTCACTTGTTGACTTCGTATAATTTAACATTACTTGGGAACACCATGGAAATGGATTTAGTAAGGCTATATCATTTCCATAAAAGGGATTGAGATATCTTCTTCCTTAAAAGTGGCAAATCCTTTATCTCAATATTCATTAATGAGGTATTACTCATAATGCACCCAATATATCCAACCTTTCTGCGAACATCTGTCATCACTGTTTTAATCAATTCATTTTATGAGAGATTCATTATACCTGTTAATAATAATTATGAGTAGAAAGACCAATACACACATATGTTTATATAAACATCCAATAAAACATATGATTGTTGATTTCCTACTAGTGAGTCATGTTCTTATAATATCCTCCGGGATATTTCTAATTGAGCACACCATGAGAAGGTACGTAAATGATTCATAGGTCCCCATCCCAAATTTCATGTATCATTTGTGTCCATTCAAATTATATAATCCATCCATATATCATATATTCAAGAATATTGTTATGTAACCTCTAGGTTCATATCATAGAAGGGATCCATTATGTCCTTTTAGTGCAGTAGATATTCTTTGGATATTTTCTCATACTACGTCACACATATGAACAATAATGATGTGATAAATTGTTTTGTAATATTCATCAAATGAATATAGGTTTATCATAATGTAAAAAGAAGATGGTTTCTAGGGAACCAACTCTGACAGTAGTAAACTCCATTTTTTCAACAAATCATTAATCAGTTCCATGATAGTTAGTACTATAAAATTTACATTGTCAATTTCAAAAATATGATTATCCCAATACCATTATGTCAACATATAGAGAATATTAAGTTTATATTTACATCAATCATGTTTTTTCATATATGTTTAAATTTCCACTGAATCTAATTTCATTTCACTATTCAACATAGGATTTTAAATCCTCAGATAAATAATTCCATAGTAAAATATATATACATTTCGTAGTTTCATATAACCAAAATATCATTGATAATATATTAAAATGACTTATTTCATGAATCCCAACCTAATAACATTAATCATTCTACTAAATATGTTGTAATAACATAAGCTTGACCATTATCCATTAGTTTATATTATGTTACATTCCTTTGATGCTTGAGACATTATTTTTTGTATTAGCATATCTACTTATTGATGAAGCATTATACATTTCAAATGTTTTATTACACATTAAATAATAATCATGGTTGAATTTACCTCCACACATGTATAACAAAACTATTTCATTAATGAATCTATGTGGGGGTCTGCATTCATAATTATTAGATGTTGTAAAATCCTTATTTCACTACTACCATTAATCTATATTTTTTTCAAAATTCCCTATTCTTCTCAAGATTTCATTTAAAGCCATAATACATAAATAATTATATCTCTATATTTTTTTCAAACGATTCTATATCCTCCAATTACTATAATTTTTGGGAAAATTGTTCACATGGAAATAATTTCATAAAAACATTAATGAAATGATCATTATTACCCTTTTAATTAAGTAAATTGATGTAGTTACCTTTAAATATGATATGAACCCTTCATAAATGATTACATAGACTATATTGGACTGTATCATTATAAAAAATAACTTATAGTCCCAAATATTGTGAAATAATTTACATGTTGATAAATTTATGGATAGATAATCTCAAAATCATAAAAATGTTTCCCTTGAGGATATTTATTTTTCAAATCAATCATAGTGGTTTCTAAATAAAATCCAAATTATCTTAAGCACACCAATATAGAGTGTCAATCCATTTGTGTAGTAAGGAAAATTTTCTTTCACTGTGATAAGATCATGTGGAACCAAATGCACCCATTTTAGAGTTATTATACCTAGGTATATCTATTCTATAAACAAGTCCACTTGTATTATCTAGTCTAGGAATTATTTCATGGAATAACCACATATTATCCACCATAAAAAACCATTAAGGTGTTTTCTATACATAATTTCAATTTCTATAATTATTTTATGTTATATAAAATATGTTTTACTAAATCTAGTTCACAAGGATTCTAATAATCATTCTTTAATACCAACTAGAGAGTCCCTAACCCCATTATGAATGAGTTGGTGTTTTCTTTATTAAAATATCATAAATTATAAGGAATCACATCCCAGATGATGAAATAGTTTTGTAGTCTTGGTAAAAAAGATATATACTTGAGACTTTTATTAAATTTAAATATTAATATTACTACATAATTTCTTTTAGAATAACATTATTCCCTCTACAATTTCCTTGCATATCAATAGTAGAACACTTAACATCCCTAGAACTATATTTAAATTTAACTCAACATATAACAAATAAAACAACCATAATATGGAATGAATAAATGATGATCGTGTAATTCCATATAAATAATTTCATGATCATGAAAAATTGACAATTTATACTCTAAAAAATCGAAAAATAACCTAGAATATTGATAACTATATTAATAATGATGGAAGGAATAATGTTTCATGTATAAACTATCTATATAGATAGTCATGATTGTTAATATCATGATCTATCCTCAATACACTTACTATCAATATCTGTCCTTATGATAAGTTAAGCTACTGTGTTGAAACCTCTCTAATATGGAAAAATTATTTTTCTTGTGTGACCAGTGGATGCATCGTGGGGATATATAATGTATTAGACCCAACCATCAAATACTATGTATGTTAGATTCCTCATTTGAATCTGAATAAAATAATATAAACATTCATATTGGAAAACATTCATACAGAAGATCGAAGGAGATCATTGCCGGTGTTCTTCGTTGGATGAACGCATTTTTCATTCTTCGTTTGGAGATGTGGTTCTTCGTTAGAGAACTCTATTTCTCCTATGATCCCCTCTCCCAAATATTCCACCCAAAATGGAAAAGTGATATGATTTCCCCAATGTAATTATTAACACAATAATCAAATGGGTTGATTAATTAGTTTATCTCCAATTAGTTAATTCAAGAGGTTGGCACAAAATTAATGTGGAGGATTTGGCAGCATAAATGCTTGTGTGTTGGATCCATTAACATGGAGGGGTGGTGGCACCATTAAGTGGAGATCTCAAGAGGTTTCTCCCCACTTAATGGGGAGTTCAAGAGGTTTTAACCTCGGGTGGTCCCCACGATATTAAACATGAGGAGGAGGTTAGGTCTGAGTGGGCCCCACCACCATAACCTATCATCAGAGATTAAGGTGTGGTGGTCCCCACCTCTAACTTCTACATGGAGGTTTCAACCAATCAAAATAAAAATAAAGCTACAACTTTATTTTTATTCAATTTATTCATTAAAACCCCATACACTATCTTTTATTTTTGACCAGCTGCTATTGAGGTGAAAGTCTTCTTAAGTGAATCTCAGCGTTGTGAGTTCAACGGTGCCCTCAGATTTCAATTCCGAGCAGTGGTTCAAATGTTATAAAAACATGATCGTACGTTTACTGAACGGACCATAACAAAACATCAAAAATTGATTCTGGGCACACTGGGCCTCAGAATCACGCACCGTCAATTTCCACGGACTCTTAAAATTCCCATTTAATTTAAGAAAATACATGGAAATTCAGGGACATTATAATTTTGGTATCAGTTAAATTTTTTTCAATATATAATTATTAATATTTTTTAGAAAATTATATAATTACCTTAAATTATTTTTCAATGCTAAAACAATAATCATTTAATCAATTGAAAAATTATACAAATTTACATTAAAAGTGTTATTTTAGAAGTATTTTGGATTATTTAATGTGTATAATTACTTTTCATGGTATTTAGGATATATTAAATATTTTATGAATATTTATATTCTAATTTCCACTTTTTTTGATGTATTTGAAGTCAAATTGAATGAATAGTATCAAATTTGAAAATTTTGATAATTTATTGAATTAATATATAACTTAATTATTTAAAAATAATATAATTGTAAAATTATCATAGATGGATAATATATGATAAAATATTTCTTCCCCTATTTATTTTAATCCATTTTAAGCCTTTGTCTCTTGAATAGCTTTATTATATTTTAGTATTTTGAGGATTTAAAAATATGTCCATCATGCCTATTATAAAAGGGAACCTCCTCCCTCAAAACATTAACCAAATTGTTCCATATATCTTGAATAAACAATAAAAACATATAATATATAAAACAATAATTATTTTAATATGTTACTGCCCTTCCATAATATGAATCATAGATCACATAAGATGATATTAAAGGAAGACACTAAAGAAGAAGTAATCACATTTATCGACCCTTTCATTATTATTTATTATTCTACTTTATATTCATGTTTTGATTCCATTATAATGTAATAAATCCAATATCTTATATATTATGATCTATTTTAGGATAATTGGATAATATTATTCTATAATTTATGATTCATATTAAAAACAAAAACATTACACATGCGTATGTACATCTTACCATCTCCATGTTGAGGGGTAACATATTTTCATCAAAACATTACATGGATGGATATATTTATTTAAATAATGGATATATAATTGAAATAAAATTATATTTATTTTATAAAAATTAATATACCACAATCTTTATTACACATTCACCATGAAGGTAATGATCTTGTTTCTCGTGCGTACATATGACATACCATCTCTACGCCGTGATGCGTTACATTTTCTATGTTCACTGTTAAATAATTATTATAATGTTTTATATAATGAATTAATATTATATTTATAACCATAATATCATTATTGATATGGTGTAACTATATTATATTCACATTAACTAAGACATACATGAAAAAACTAGTATAGAAAAAGTAATCCATTAACACCTGAAATAAGAGTAATAATAAAATATTATTAAAACACGTGTGATAATATGGTATAATATGATAATATATGATATCATAAAAATGTAAATGTATTTGTAATTTATTAATAACATGATTTTAAATATTATAATGGATTATTGAGAAGGTTAAAGTAATAGATTGTGAATGGTAAGGGATTTTTGTATCACTTTTTTTCCACAGGATACATGCATTAATCACCCCATATTTATTTTGTGTGGTGTATATACTACAATTTTAATATAATATAATGATCCTCAATATAATCATGGAATTTAATATTTCATTTGATTTTATGGGGGAGTTATAATATACTAATTAAAAAGTTTTAATTGATTATTTCTCAATATCGTCTTTATTTGGGATTGTTTTTTGTTCTATATATTTTGGGGAAATTTTATCATCCATGTTGAAGTATTATAAAAAATGTTTTCAAAAATGTTTTTAATATTCAATAATTATTTTTAAGGTTATTTTATCTATTTTTTATTTTTAAAAATTTCTTTAAATGTTATATTTTTTTGTATTCAAAATAAAGGTCTTTGATACTTTTACTCTAAAAATGTGGAAGGAATGTTTTTTACTTATATGGGTGGGGAATAATTTCTATCCCTCATGATGCCTTAGTTATTTATAAAATCCTTTAAAATATTTATAAATTATATTTAAATAAAATTATTTTTTGTAAAATTATGCGTCATTTTAAAAAAATATATTCCAAAAGTGAAAAAGGGTATTTTCCTCAATAATTTTTCAATGATATTATTTTAGTATTTTCATATATGTTAAAAACCTCTATAGAATATTATTCTAAATTGATATTGATATCTTATTATAATATTTACTATATTTTATTAAATGGTTTATGATCATTTTGACTATAGAAATGCTATTTTGGTATCATTCATTATTTATGTTAAAAGTATTCACATTTAATATGATTGATTTTAATAAAAATAGTTATGTGTTTATGTTTCACCCATTTTAAATGAAGAATTAATTAGACTTAGTATGTTAATGGTAGGTCTCGCTATAGCCCCTCGATGCATAGGTCGGTCTCATGTGACAAATCATTATGGGTTTTTTTAAGGGCCTTCTATCAACTCGTACTTGACGTACATGGACATTAAATTACTTTTGGGGAATATTTAATAAATGATCAAATAATACTCCCAAAGTCTATATTAGTTTAGTGCCTCTGGAAACATGGAACATAATTTTTGAAATTGTTGAAAGATATTCAACATCTCCCATAATGATCTTTTCCTTTTGATTTCTGACCTAAAAACTTTCTTTTTATCCTTTGGAAAAGAAAACATAAAAAGGGCCAAACGATATTCTAAATAATGGTGAAAATGTATAACTTAATACAATGAATAAACATATAAATGTAAAAACATGAACATAATGATTAAACAGAAAAATATTGAGTCATGAAACTATTCCTGGCAGTGCGTAAGGAAAAAAACATAAATTATAATTATCCATGTTTAAGTATAATTGGAATAAAACATGGAATTTTGTAAAATAATAAAAAAATAATATGATTTCCATAGTACCAAAGGAATTGATGTTGAGACCATCATATTTGACAAAGTCCATTATTGAACAAGAATTACCGGTCGTTCTAGCCATGTATTACTGAACTGGATTTACTTTCCATTCCATTCATGTCTATCTCATGAGATATAAAACTATACCCAATGAATTTGAGGGAGATATATGTCCCACCAATTTCATAATGAAATCATTTTCACATCCTCCACAAAAACATAAATCATTCACCATAGCATAACCCATGAAATAAAATGGGATTCTTGGAGATCATTCTATCACAATCCATATAGAATAAATGGATTTAATAAGTATAATTCTATAAAAAACATAATAATATAAATTTAATAATAAGTAAAGAAACATAAATTTATGACATATTATATGGAAATTAATTTTGATAAAACACGTGAAGAGAATTCCTTAGGAAAATATAATTTCTTCTTTAAAAATGTTTTCATTTCTCAAAATGCTCCATAATTATTGTTGAAAAACTTTTATGTGGAATTACACATGAAAAATTGTAGAGTAAGAATCATGGAAATAAAGTGTTATGAAGATTAAAAAATATGTTCACTCAATATATACTAAAAAATATTCTTCCCATACTTTTTCCAAAAAAGTCAAAATGTAACCTCATATCGAAAACACCGAAAGATTCATTTAATACCATTAAATTTTTTTTACCAATGGGTCAAATTTAAATTAAAAATTTTTAGAAGGGAAAAATTAATATTATATATTATAATAGTCATGTTTGTGGATGATAAATACACCCTAGTAAATACTGAAAATTAAATAATCTCCAATAATAATCAGATTTTAAAATTATCCCTTATCTTATGTCAGATATGCTTCATATATATTTGAACCTCCTGAATAAAGATTAAAATAGTGTTATTAATTTTTTTAATAATAATATTCATTTCTATTATCTCATATATTAATATATTCTAATCCATTTGTTAGTAACATTTCATTGTTACTCATTATTTAGGTATTAACAACTTTATGTTCTTATGCATGTTTTGTTGAATAATTTATTGTTTCTCTTATTAGGGTATTGTTATATCATAAAAATAATTTTATTAGAATAATATATATTATATTATATTTATTAAATTATTTTATATTATAATTATTTAATTAAGATCATTTAGAACGAAACACGTCACATTGTGGAGACGGTAAGTTGTACGTATGCACAAGGGACAATATCATTACCATAATTGTTGAATGGTATTGAATTGAATAGTTTACTATATTTGAGAATGAATATAATTTTAAAATAATAATATAAAGTTATTTCATACATTTTTATACACATCCATGTAAGGTGGTGTTGAAAAAAAGATTACACCACTGCGTGGTGACAGTAATCTGTATGTATGCACGCATGGTTATTTCATCTTTCTTAAGATGGATAGAATGTTTGATATAGTTGTTTAATATTTATTATAACAACATAGTATATATTTTATACTGGAGTTTTTATTCTATAAAAAAACTCATGATGTAGAATTATAAGAAGAATGAAATATAAATGAATTGGTAGAAGAGATTACATCTTCTATGACGTGCTCTCTTTAAATCTCCTTTTATTGGAACTAGAGTTGGTCTTTTGTGATTACCATAACCTCTAATGTAACTAGGGATGTTTATTAGTGAAATTTTGAGGGGACAAACATAATTTAATGCTTAATGTGTTGTGAATATACGAGGGAGGAGGTTCCCTTTTATGATTTTGGCGAGGGGAAATTTTTGAAACCTCAATAATATTAATTTCTATTAAAATAAATCCCCACTCAAAAACCTCATAATTTTCAAAATCAAAAATTTGTGACGAGATAGGGTTTTATTATTATTAGACTATAAATTTTTTACCAGTTTTTTATGGAAATTTTAGCATTATCATTTTAATTATCACTTTTTTATTCTATTTAATTTTTACCTATTGAAACAAATATTTCCACATTAAAAGAGTTAAATATTTATTTAATTAAATTTATTAGACCATAAATGAATACAATAGAACATTTTATACTATATCATAATTATTAAATATTTAAAAAAATGTTTTATGGTTTTTAAATAATTTAATGAAACAATATTTTGACAAAAACACCAATAGGGTCAATTTTTACACTATTTATATAATGGTTTTTGAAAGTATCAATACAAGTTTTTATATGTGAACATAATATGTTATCATGTTACTAAGGGGGCAAGATAATAGATATTATTAATTGGGAAAATTAGTAATCCCAAATTATATTTATTTAATTATTTTTACTAAATGTTTTCTATATTTTCTTAAATAAAATAATTACTACATCAATTTTGTGTAATTATTTAATATAATTATTTTTTCATGAAAAATAAAAATAAAAAAAAATTATGAATAAAAATATAATATATTTTGAATAAAAATTTGTGTTGAATTTATCTTCTGTTAAATATTCCATTAAAAATGTAATATTTTTTAGATTATGAATGTGACAACAATAAAACCACTTGAAATAAAATAATATAAGTTCCATATTCCCTTATATAAGGCTCCAAAAGGTCACTAACTAAACACTTGGATTCTTGTGGTCGAGATATACTCTACCAATAAAATTTGGTAAAGTGTTTTCGCCTTTTTATTGTTATTATAATTTTAATAAAAATTAGTTTGTTGATTTTTTACCAAATTAAATAATTTCAGAATCATCCATATATAAAACATTAAAATAATTATTTTTTCCTAAAAATTATGAAAAAAACTACCATCATAAGTAGAAATATTTTATCATTCAGATATATATTTTTATTCAATTTTAACTTCTATATAACCTTATTTTAATAATGATATGTTAATTTAAAACCTTAATGTGACATCTATAAATTCTAATTAAAGAAAATTTTATAATTACCATAATATATTATAAATATCACAAAACATCAAAAAAAATATATTATTTATTTTTTATTAATTTAAATTTTATCATTAGGATTCGTTGATACCACTCATTTATCCATATGTGAACACATAAATGATATTAAAGACAATGAAAATGACACATTTTTCCTTCCATTGTTGTCAATATTATTTAAGTAATTTTAATGGGAAAGTGTCAAATAATGACATATTTTTAATCCAAAAATATAAATGTTTGAATTTCATTCAAAAAATAAATTTGTTTCATTTATTTTTTTTATTTTATAGTTATTATAATATTATTTTTTGTCCTAAATTAAGAAATTTACCCATTACCATGGTAACGAAATTTACCATGGTTAATATTCATATTGTTCGAAAATAAAAGGGACCTACATACCGAATTTGTATCTTCTAAATCCACAAATTATATTCCTTTATCATAATTCACGACATGGGAGTTGAAAAATTAAATTTAAAATAAAGCTGGTAAAAATTCACAAAAAATAGTTTTTCTTGGGAAAATTAACCCATTTTAAATAGAAAATATTTTTATAATAATTTCATATATAAAATAATTTTTTGAAAATATATTTGGATAAAAATTAAATTATTAAAATTTAAAACATTAAAAAAATTATTACTATGTAATGACTTCAAAGTAAAAAATGATTTCAAAAAAATCTATATTTTCAATATTCATAAAAAATAAAACTTATCAGAAACATAACAAAAATTCAACCAAATAATTTTTTAAAATATTAATTAAATGAAAAGGTTTATTTTTTTACAATTGAATATAATGAAATGTCAAAACATGATTTAAAATGGGTACACCATCAAAAGGATGAAATGATGTAATTTTTTCAAAAATACTACTTTTATCAGAAAAATAATAGAATTTTTTCTTATATAAAACATTTAAGAATAAGTTAAAACATTTAATTGAACATATCACATAGATATTTCAGTAATACAATCCATAAAGAGTTATTCTTTTATTTTATATACTCACATATTTTCATTTAAATTGTTTTTTTGAAAAACGGTAACACTATTTATAACCACCATTAGAATGCCTATGTTATTATAATTAGTTATCACTTATACTAGATTTTTTACGATATGAATTATATAAAATTAATATGAAATCGTTAAACCACAAGAAAAAAATACTATTTTGTTTACTACAAGCTAATACGTTGTTCTATATAGCGCAAGCTAATCATGGTTTAGCGTACATCACAAGACATCAATGAAATTCAAAATAATATATATCATAAATTCCCAGCATGTTACATTATACCACCCTTAAATTAAATTTCCCCCTATAAAATTATCAGCTTTATAAATGGTTTATTACTTTCATGTTTCAATCATAAAAAACCACACGGTAAAAAGGAATATTAAAACATCATTTTATAATAGATTTTTAGAAACACAATGTTTACCCAAAGAAACTCATCACTAGGTTTCCACATATGAGAACATAGATTGGAAGTGAAAATATGGATATGGAAGAAAAATATAACTATTATGTTCTAATGGATAGTGATATAGGGGAATGATTAGAGGATGTTAGAAACCAGAAATCCATTAGTCTGTGATGATTTAAGAGACTATATGATTCATCAGATAAGAATGTACTAGGAAAATATTTTCTATTTTCAAGATTTTTTCCCTAATGTTGAATAAAATGAGAAGAAAATATTACCTGATTTCAATACAGTCACATCATTCGTTATACCTTGAACAATTTATACTTCATCTCTTATTAAAATAAATTCAATTTAATTTTTTATTCCTGATGTATTAGTAAATCATGCAATCCACAAATACAATGATAGGTCATTCCACCTGACTTTATCACAAAAAGGATAGAACAAGTTTTCAAATATACATAAGTTCATCTATGATAAGGTTAATTGTATATGGTTAAAAAAATAGACTTATACTTCATCTATCATACCACATAAATAAAAATACTAATTTATACTAACCAGGGACTTCTCTTAGGCTAGTTGTATGTGATAATAGCATATCTCACATCGATTGTGGGTTCGATTCTTACAGCATTGTCTGATGCAATGGGTTGTCTCCCTTCCTACATGTTTTCCATTTTCTAATACTATTCTCTTATAACATTCTATAAATAGTATTAAAAAATGTTATATCCTTAAACAATACTATATGATGTCTAACGTAATCCATTCAAATCATTAGGCTTATCCAAAATACTTTAATCGAAACTCAGAATACAAAAAAAAAACAATTACAAGAAAGGTAACATAAAAATCATGTGAATACCTTCATTTATCCCCCATATATCATAACATAAATTTGTTTGTAACATTCCAAAAATTTGAATCACCTCATCATGTATTCTTTTGAGTCATGATTATAACCTAAATTACCAAATATATTTATTATAAACATGTCTGTTTCCCCATCCCAAAATTTATTGGATATATTACTTAATTCCAAAAAAGTTGTATTCATTTTCCATGATAGTACAACACTAAATACATATTTAGTTCTCAAGAAACTATAATCATCAAATTTAGTTATTCAAATCAAACATATCTTTATCCAAAAATCGTTATTTTAATAGAACCAGCATATTTCGGGTTTTCGTATCCATAATATGCTTTCCAAAAATATATGAATCACTTTTCAGGGTAACTAGTACCATATACTTATGAAAAAACCACAATGTACCAATACATAGATATTTCAATATTCTTTAATACCAATAAAATACTTGTACACCATTATTCCTGATAAACATACAATCATTCCACTATTTTCATAAACTATTCACCTAGCATCAGCACCTTCTTTAATATCCCAAGTCATTCATAGTCTCTTCATCAGCACAAATATTAATACCTCTCATAAAACCATACTGATTCTCTTTTTTAGATTTCCCCATTGGAAATCAAATTGCATAATGACCGTACATTCCACATCTAAAAAATGTAACCAAAATTGATGCCTTAGTAATTACATTATCCTTTTCAATTGTTTTAACTGAACCTTTTACTTATTAATTAATTGATTTGTGCCTTCTTTTCGACACCCAAATCATCTTCCAGTTACTTTGAGAAATTCTCCTTGATTCTTCTTCGCACATGATTTACATGAGGAAAATTACACTTTCGTACTTCATTGATCACCATGAAACTCCATATTTTTCTTATTATTTAGGTCATAAAACTTAGAAATGTTGGAAATATTGATCATATTATGTGATTTATAATTAGGAAAAATAATGATTTTTTACATCCAACACCCATTTTATTTGGTGTCAAATGAGGAATATCATTCCATTGTCCATCATTTTCTCTATTAACAGGAATCATTGAATTTCCAACCATTTTTTAAAATGCAAAGAGAATAGGATAAGAGGAAAAAAACCATACTAGAAAAGACAATACAATCAAGGGGGTGTATATTGAATCTCTATCATATTAGGTTTAATCTTATGTTATCTAAGATTCTTACCATAATTATTTGACTGACACCTATAGTTAGACTTACCCTTAGGGACATACCTAGGAACACCTTAGATAGATCTCAAAGGATATAACTAATTATTTCGCATCCTAGTTTCCAAATGGTAACTAAACCTTCACTTTGATACCAAATCTGAAGACCCATGACTGATGTACAAGGACATTAAATTACTTTTGTGGAATATTTTATACATGACACGAACAAAATCCAAATGAATGTATTTTTTAGTGCCTTTGGAATCTTGGATAAAAATAATCTAACTTTGTTAAAGATCTTCAAGATCACCCATAAAGATAATCCCTTTTTTCCCACCTAAAACATTTCATTATATCATGGGAAAAATAAAACATAAAATATGTGAGCCCAAATGATTAATAAGGGTGAGCATGGATAAAATATAATAAACCATAAACATAAGAATGTAAAAACCTAAACATAATGATTAAAAAGAAAAATCATGAGTCATGAAATAAATCATTGCAGTACATATGGAGTTGTTCATAATGGAATATTAACTATGATAAAATAGAATTTGAATGATACATAGAATTCTAGAAAACCAAAAGTCATATAATATGATTTCTATAGTAGCCAAGACATTGCTACCAAGACAAACATTATTGAAAAGTTATTTTACTGAACCTAGTTTACTTATCATTATATCTATGTTTTACTAAACAAGATTTACACGATATTACAGTCATATCTATCTTATGAGATATAAATAGTTTCTCAATGCATTTGAGGGGGAAATAGATCCCACCCATTTCATAATGAAATTATTGTTACATATGCCACAAAAAACAAAACTCATTCAGAAAAGCATAACCCTTGAAATAAAATGGATTTCTTAAACATCATTCTATCATAATATATATATATAAAATAAATGGATTTCATACACAAAATTCTATCATAAACACAATTAAATCAATGTAATAATAGTTATATAAAAATAACCCTTTGTAATCATATAAGGAAGTTTTGATTTGACAAATAAAAATTTACATAATTCTTGAGTACATATACTTTTTTATTCAAAACGTTTTCATTTCTCAAAATGCTGCCCAATTTTAATAGAAAATATTTGTGTTAAAAATACAATTGAAACTTTGGAGAGGAACCTTCATGTAAATAAGGTGTTATGAAGATGTAAAAATCTACTCATTCTGTATAAGTTAAAATATCATTATTCTCCTTCTTTTTTCAGAAAACTAAAAAAGTACCTCGTAACAAAAAACACCAAAAGATTCATTTAATACCATTTAAATTTTTTACAAATGGGTATAATTGACTTTAGAAAATTTTAGAAGAATAAAAATAATATTACATATTATAGGAAACATGGATGTTAATGATAAATAAACCCCAATAAATACTTATGAAATAAAATCTAAGCTAATAAAGAGATTGAAAATTTATCCTTTACCTTAGGTCCGATATGCTTAGTATGTATTCGAACATCTTGTATAATGATATAAATAAAATTATTAACTTATTCCAGAATCATACACACTTTTATTATATCATATATTATTATTAAGTAATCCATTTCGTAGAAACATTTCTTTCTTACTTGTTATTTTGGTGTTACCTGATTTGTCTTATTATGCATGTTTTGTAGAATAAGTTATTGTTTCTCTTATTAGGGTATCGTTGTATCATGTAATGAATTATGTTTGAATAAATTATATCATAATTTATCATTCAATTAATTTTTATAGTCTTTCTTTAATGAATGTCATGAAGAAAGAATTACAGCGCATTGTGTAGACGGTCGGTCGTACGTACGCTCAAGCGACGATATCATTCCCAAAATTGTTGAATGGTATTTAATTTTATGGTGTAATATATTTCAGAATAAAGTAGATTTTATAATAATGATATATAATTTTTACAACCATTTTTATACCCATCCAAGTACAGTGGGGTTGAAAAAAATATTACACCATGGTGAGGAGATAATAATCTGTACGTACGCACTGGTGGTTATTTCGTCTTGATTATGATGGATAAAAAGTTGAATATGGTTGGTTCATAATTATAATAACAACTTAGTATATAATTTCTAATGGGTTTGTTATTATATAATGAAACAAATCATGATGTATAAGTAGTATATTAATGAAATAAGATAGAATCGATAGAAAAGAATACATCTTCTATGATGTGTTCTCTATAGATCTTCTCTTAATGGAACTAGAGTTTGTCTTTTGAGAAAACCCCAAACTCTAGAATGTAACTATGGAATTTGAAAAGATAAAGGGGTAGTTATTGGACTATCTTTAAGGCTTAATTATTTGTGGTGAAATGAGGGATGATGTGCTATTTTATAATTGATGTTAGGGGGACTTTCTGATTCCTCAAAAATATTATTTTATAATAAAATAAAACCCCCCTAAAAAACCTCCATATTTTCCCAATTTCAAATATGAGATGAGATATTTTTGTAATCTCATCATAAAATAAATTTTAGACTTGTTTTTATGTCAATCTAAGAATTATCTTTTTAACTAACAGTTATTTATTCTATATAATTTTTCACCATCACAACCAATATTTCAATATTAGAAGTGTAAAATATTTACTTATTTGAATTAAATCAGACCATAAAAGATTAATTTACATTATTTTATACCATATCATAACTATTATATATTTTTTAAAAAATTTATGATTTTTAAATATTTTATGATAACCTTATTTTGATAAAACATCAATAGTGTAAATAATAACATTATTTATTTAATGGTTTTCTAAAAATATAAAGATAAGATGATCTTTTCAAAAAAAAATTATAATAATAATAAGGGGTCAAGGTCATATATAATATTAATTAAAAAAATTAATTTTCCAAAATTATATATTTTTTATTTATTTTTAATAAAATTTATTTAATATTTTCCTTAATAAAATAAATACTACAAAATTTTAGTGTAATTATTTAACACACACATTAGTTTCATAAAAATTAAAAAAATTTAAAGATAAATATAAATATAATATATTTTGTAATAATTATTTTAGATGAACTTATCCAATGGAAAATATTCTATTGAAAATATTATATTTATTAGATTATGAATGTAAAAACTTTAACACCACTTGAAATAAAATAATATAAGTGTCACAATTTCCTTTATAAGGCTAAAAATGGTCACTAACATGACCCATTAATGATTAGGGTCGCGATATATTCTACCAATAAAATTTGGTAAATTTTTTTGCCCTTTTATGGTGATTATCATTTTAATAAAAATCATTTTATTGATTTTTTATCAATTAAATAAATTCTTCATCATCCATATATAAAACATTAAGGAAAATATTTAATTCATAAAAATTTCAAATAAATTAACATGATAAGGGGAAATATTTTATAATTAAAATGAGTATTCATAGTTGAATTTATCTTCTATTTAACCTAATTTTATAAATTATATATTATTTAGAATATCAATGTGACATCTTTAAATTTTCATTAAATAAAATATTATAAATTCATAATATCTCCAAAATGGCCCCAGAACATCTAAAGTAAGTATATATTATGGAAATGTTTTAATTAATTTATGATATTTTTTTTTATTCATTTATACCACCCATTTGTCCATATTTGAACACATAAATGATATTAAAGACAATGAAAATTACACTTTGTGTTTTTATTTGATTTAATTATTATTTAAGTAATTTTCATGGAAAACTATCCATTAAATGAAATTATTTTGACCATGAAATGTTAAGGGTAAAATTTTGTTCATGAAATAAATTTTTTTCATTTGTTTTGGTCATTTTATTATCATTAGAAGTATATTTGTTTCATAAATTACCTAAATCACCCTTTACTATGGTAACCTAATTTACCATGGTTACTATACATACTGGTAAAAAATAAAGGGGTCATATAAACCAAATTTGGAGCTTCTGAATTCATATTTAACATTTATTTTCTTGATTAAAAACTGAAAACATGCAGAATTAAATATAAAATAATGCTAGTAACATGACACTAGTTATAGTGTTTTTTGGAAAAATACCCCATTTTAAATGGAAAATGTTTTTATAATAAATTAATGAATAAAATCATTTTATAAACCATAAATATATAAAAAATAAATAAGTAAAATTTAATACACATCCAAAAAATAATTTTAATATTTAATGACTTAAAATTTAAATAATTCTTTCAATAAAAATATGTATTTTAACTATTCTTTAAAAATGAAACCTATAAGAAAAATACCAATACTTATACAAAAAATTTTTATAATCTATCTTATAATAATATGATTATTTTGTCAAATTTTATATAATAAAGATTCAAATAACTATATTTAAATATGGTTCCACATCAAAAGGCGATAAAACTATATTTTTTTAAATATCTATTTCATACGAAAAAAATGACATTGTTCTGATAGAAATCATAGAAAAAAATATAAAAAATTAAATTGAATATTATATATATATATTACTAATAAAGTCCATAATTAATGATTTTATAATTTTATAGATTCACTTATATTTATTTAAATATTTTTTTTAAAGGAAGTTAACACTATTTATACCTTTCGTTATAATGACTAGGTTATAATATTTAGTTTTCACTTATACTTAGTTTTTTGTGAAATTAATTATATCCAATGAACATGAAATTTTTTATATCACAAGACAAGAATAGTGTTGTGTGTACTACAAGCTAATACGGTGTTGCGTATATCACAAGATAGTCTTGTTGTATCGTACGACAGAAGACATCAACAAAATTAAAAATAATTTATCACATAAAATCTAGGTGTGTTACATGTCTTGAGAATTTATTATGAATTCTTGGAAAATGCATTGATAGTTTGTTTTATACATCTATAATTATTAATTCCCTCATCATGATATTAATTATTGATATTCCAGGAAATTGTTTGAATAGTAGGATATTTATGATTTAGTTTCAATTTATTAAAATTATATACATGGAATTATTTGATCATCATTTATTCCTTCCAAATTATTCATAAGATTATGCTTAAATGGATAGGGTTTTAGTTACTCATCTAGACATATTTTTTATTCTAATTTATTTATGTTAGTATCCATTGTACATTTTTCATTCATGAGAATATGACCTCACATATTTATTATGTCTTATTTTACCAAGACTATTGGAAAATAATTATGACATATATATAGGGTTATGTTACGATAATAATGGAATTATGAAAGAAGTTATTTTTGAATATTATGTTTTGAAATTTATGGTATTATTTCATTTTTGTATATTTTTTACTAAGACTACAAATCTATTCAGTCTATTGGGATATGATTCCCTGTATGTAATGACAATGTTTTAAAATAAGGCACCGATAATAAGCTTCTAGGGTTGGGGTCCTTAAAATTGATACGCCATAGAGATGTATTATTTAATATATATATATATATATATATAACGGACCCTCATCAAACCATTTGGACTAAAATTGTATCTATTCCTAATTGATGAATTATATACATATTTTAATAAATTATTTAGTAATGGTTTTAGGTATTAAGAACAGATGATATTGGGAATTAGGTTAATAATTATTTATATTACATTGATTAAATTTCAATAAATCATTAAAACCCCATCACCTTGTTTATTTGGTGTTGATTGGATGAGATTACAGACAAATGAGGCATTTTTTGGAGTTCCCATGATTGTAAAAAATCGTTCTTACCCATGATGGGCTTATATGATAATGTACTCAATTATTGATTCACAACAAGATTTTTTTAGATGTTGAAAATATAAGTGATATTGATTTTTTATTGATTTTATATGTGTTCAATATAAGATAAAATCGTATAAAATATAGGGAAATAACTTATGGATTTTTTTCATTCCCTTAACTTGTTCTATCTACATTCTGAAAATGCATGTTTTTCATTATTGTATTATATTTTATAACACATATTACCCCATGATATTTTAACATAGATATAATTCAATAAATTATTAAAACAATGATATTTAACTGGAAAATAATATATATAGGATTTAAAATTGGAATCCTTAGAGAATTCATTGGTGAACCACTATGGTGTATTCCTAATTCCTTCCAAATTTATAACTATTCATCCCTATAATTGGTTTCTAGTAAATATTCTTGTCATCCAAATGGATTTCATATACGTTGAATCATCCATAAAAAAATAATAACTAAATCATAATAAGAATATATTAATAACACCCTAATAATTAATTATATATTTAACTTTGAGTTATTGTAAATATTTTTGATATGTTATGAGACATGCAACACATCATTTAATTGAACTGTAACATAGTTTACCATTATTAATTAGGAATTTAATTCATTGGAATGAATATGAATAACAAAAAAATTAAATTATTTACAATTGTTTAGCAAAACAATTATTTTTCAAAATAATTACTCATTTTTTCGTAATGTCATTATATAATATAAAAGTAAAATTTTCTTAAAAATTGTATTTATTTATTTTTGTGAGAAAATAATAAAAATAATTTCTTAAAGTACCTATTAGGATCTATTCGATAAGTGAGTTAGGGAGGGGGTGACTCGATGATCCTTTCATTTTATATTTTATTACATATTTAATAATCTTCACCTCATTTTAAAAACATATGACTGGAAACAAGTACTGAAGAAAATCCATAAAAAATTAGTATATACATGGTTCACTAATCAATATGAATATCATGTACATGGTATGGTCTAGAAATAATAAATTAATACAAAATCCATTATAAATAAATCATTATTATGGGGTTTTACGAAATAGAGAACATCCTTATAGTTTAGTTACACTATAATCGAACAAAATTCCATGTTATTTCCACAAGTATATATGATTTAATAATTATTTTCATTAAAAATGATAAAATTATTCATCTATAGTCTTAGAAAGTTGTAATTGTACATTTTTATCACTATTAAATATACTCTATGTGAAATAACATCATTATCTTATTGTTTCCCTATAGTTGGAAATTATTTTCTTTAGTCCAGTTGATATTTTTCCAATGGGTTAATTTGGTTTTTTTTTGTCATCTATATGTATGTTAATGTTTATATGGTGACTATGTGAATATTGAAATATTATTACCCTATATTGGTTAGTTTAATACATAATTATTTTTTTGTGATTCTATATATTTGAAATCATTATCTAGTATCTGTCAACCAATAAAACATCCAACAAATCGACTAACACCTATAAAACCTCTTTATATGATCATGTATCTCATTATATGTTTGATATAAATTTATAAAAAATCTTTATTCAGTAAAATTATATGTAATGATTCTTCAAAATTACTATTCAAACAATATTCCACTTTTTAATTGCATTTTCTCAGTTCCTTACATGTGTTCAATTACAACCATAGGTGTATATGAACAACCCATTTTTTATCATATAAATTGAAGGATAAAAGAAGGGATCAATAATTTATTTTACCAGTCAATGAAAATTAACTATTTTAATCTAAAAGTAAATATGAATTTCTTGGTAATTATCAATACTTAATGAATATTTTTGATATTATTTTGGAAAACTTCCAATATCAATATTCTTATATGAACGTACTTAACCTCGATGTTTAGAAACATTAATAAAATTACATATCCCAATAAATTAAAAAAAAATTACTCATTCTTGTAAGAATAAACTTTTTAAATATCCTTATGATTTTTTTAATTTTATTTCAAACTAGAAAAACATTATAAAAATAATATAGTGAAACTTTATGATGAATTCTCTTAATAACATCATAATTTTCAATGTGATAGACATTTTGAAGATGTTTTTTTAATAGAATAATGATAATGATATTGAAAGAGACCATTTGGTTGCCTTATTTTTATATTATTATCCGTTTTTTATTTTTCCAATGAAATTCTTTATCAATTTCAATTTATATATCAACAAAAAACCCCTATCAAGAAAAAACCAAAAATATTTATCACAAAATACTTAAATTTTAATTTACCATTATGTAACATATATCTATTTTAGGATAGAATTTTCTAGTGTACGTTAATACCCTTAGACATACTTTTAATATACCCTTACACCATGCAGAAAAATTCTATTTTAACTTTTTATGCATAATTTTACGAAACCCTTACAGAGTGATTCATAATAATTATACTGCTAGTCCTCGGTCTGATGGACTCTATCTCCTAATCTCCATATATCATCATAGTTTGAACACAATACATAAAAAAATCCCCTATTTTAATTAATCTTGTATCATGAGGTTTATCAGTACTCATAATGTCATAGACATTATAAATGAGAAAGAAACAACAGATTTTTTATTAAACAATGTTTTATTGAAATATTATTCATTGTGGGATATACAATCAATGAATTTTCATTAGAGGAAATATTTATTATATATCCATAATCATAAATAATAATATAATATATATGAACTACATATATATTTTAACTCCATTATTTTATTGTTTAGGAATGATATATTATATATGTTAAGATAAGAAAGATAATTATTTCTTAACATCTTCTATAACAACATTCATCTTCTTCAAAAATCCATTAATCAACTTCGTCCTAAGAATCCCCCCATAGATTTTATTATTAACCAAGGAACATAAATCATCTATATAATTATATCTCATGAAACGAATTGTATATCAAAAAATTCTAATCACACTTTAGGGAACATGGGATAACAAATAGGAATAGTTAGTCAAAAATTCCATGTTTCTATTAAATAGTGATATATGAAACATGTTTCATTACCTCATTGGAAAATTTTTATTTCTCTTGAAACCATCATTAGAAAAATAACTTCAAAATGTAAGAATAGTTATTCCTGTATAAACATCAAAAAACAAATAAAATAGTTCCCAAATAATAAATTGACATAGTCCTTCGTCTATGAACTCCCCTAAAATAAATTCTTTCTCATGAATGGAAAAATTAATTCCCATGGATATATTTATAATACAAAAATTCATCCACCATGGAAAAATTATACAAATACTACATATATGGGGAAAAAATTTCAGATTGTAGTATTGAATATGGTTTGCCTATATTTCTCTAAAAACATCAGAATTTGAAAGCATTATTTATCAATGGTTTTGTAAAGATATTTGAAACATTATCGAATATAGGAACATACTACGACTTTAGTTAATTAAGTTACATATACTCATTTATGATGTGATATTTGATATCAATTTCCATGGAATGTTATGGTTGCATTTTATTTTTAGTGATATTTATTGCACATTGATTATCACATACCAAGGTAAATATGAAACATCACATCATCAAATATGTCTCCAAATTATGAATACATAAATATATATAGTAGGGATGAACTTTGGAATGAAAATAATATAAATTTTCTTTAATAAAATTTGTTTAATATAGATTATTTTTTATACAAACTAAGACATCTCTCTCCCAAGGGAAACAATTCACCATATTTGAATATTCAATCATCTACAGTCCATATAGAATCTACATATATATATATATAAACTAACCAATTTTTCTAATATTTTCATATATCATAAAATAATCATGTATTCATTTAATATATCTGAGAATTATCTTTGAATCTATATGGTAATATTCGTTGTGATTACCTGTATAACTTCCAAAAAAATTTACAACAGACACTATATCTGTCCATAAATCCCTTTGATAATATAAATTTCTTACAAAGAGTTTATATTCTCTAGGACATAACTCTCATCCATAATCATCTTTCAACAACATTGTTTCCAAAAATATTTGTGTGGAAAAAAGCCTTGAATCGTTGATACCAATATTTATTAAAATATTAGTAGCATACTTATATTAACATTGGAAATTGTATTTCTTATTTTAGAAAGATTGGTAACACATGAAATTATATCATTTCTCATAGAGTGGACATATTAATTAACTTATTCATCTATTCAATAAACCATTCAATTTTTATTTCAACATATACATTAAATAAAATATCTCCAACATATATCATCATAATGATTGGAAACTATATATTAAATTTTATAATGTGGATAATTTAAACAATTCATTTCATATTATTATTCTTCATTATGAAGGGATCCAATTAAGAAGACAATGATCTTAGAGAATTCTACCACCCATATAATTCCATTTTATCATATAAAACATTTTTTATTACCAAACATGATGCCACCAAATTATTTATTATAAAATTCATCCTGAAGATCTTTTCTGTATAAAAATACATGAATTAATTTTAAAATGTATTATATCTTAATTTTTCAGTGAGAATAAGATAGATTTTGATATTTTCTAATCATTCCACTAGTAAAAATTTCTAATCAAAATCATGTATATTATTTTATGATTAATTATTACAACCCAATCATTCCATATTTGATATTACATTGATTTTTGGATTCAAACTATTTTGGAACACCTATATTTCACCATATCATTATAATTGTATGGTTTAGGTACATAATACTATGTATCATTTTTCAAAGTCAGATCTATATTTTCTTTCATGTAATCAATCCACATGGGATGTGCCATATCTTCATCAAAATAATTGGAATAAACTTTTTAATATAGTTATGTTTTATGATAGAATTAATTTTAATTTTTTTTTTCTACATGTTTTTATGATATATAAGGATGTTTTGAACATCCACATAATTTAACATCATTTGATGTATTGAAAAATATTTTCTCTAATAACATTACATAGATAATTTAGAATATTCAACACATGTATCTTCATAATTTTTACTATTAGTGAAAAAATATTCATCATTTCCAACTACAACCACCTTATCATTCCGTTATTTCATGTATTCAGATATATACAAATTTGTTTTCATATTATTAATGAACATTAACATATTTTAAATTAAATATAAAACTATTTTCGTTATTAAAATACATATATCATCTACTTTTATGAGTGTATCCAAAAAATTTCCATTGACACCTCTATAATGAATCATCCTATTATGTTTATTATTGAATAATATAATTCACAGACTTTTGAAGACAAATAGGTTATTGAAACATGGATTAAAATTGTAATATAACTTCTAAATAGTTTTATAATTGTTCTTACTATAGAAACAAAAATTAGGGACCTAAATTTTTGATCTTATGGATGACCTTCAAAAATATCTAGATGTATCATGTTCAGTCAACATCATTCCTGAAATCTCAAAAAATTATATTGTTTTTTATTTTAGAAAAATATTTTATGTTGTTATGTGTATGGTGAAATAATGTGATGAATAATTGAATATTATATAAGATAGTATCATAACATACCACATATATTTATATAGATATTCACTATCATTTTTAGTCAATAATTTCTTCATAGAAAACTCGTATTCTTTTTTCATAAAATCTCATGAAACTCATAAAAATTTGGAGATCTTATGATTTACAGTTCAAAAATATAATTCATATAGTGTGACTAATGTCATAAATAGAAAAAATAAACAATATATCATTGTTTTTAATATTTAAAAATGGGATCATACATATCATAATGTTTCATCTCCATGGTATGGGTGGAATTTATCTATTCATTCTTATGCAAAGAATTTGTAATCATCCCATTCTATACAATAGAAGAACACTGATCTCATATTCGTTTCAGGTTATGAATATAAAGAATAATTTCCTTCATTGTTTTTTTCTCTTGTTCCCCAATCACATGTTCCTTATACATTTATGTGAAAGATATTTTATTCCATAAGGCATGGATTTCTAGAAATATGGGAATCACAAACCTAAAACATGTTTACCTTGGATTTTTGAACAATCATAAAACATACCAAAATCAAACCCTCTTAAAATAAAAACAATATTATTTTTAAAAATATTACCTTTATCATAATGATGGAAAACTCCTAAAATTTTTATGTTCATCCAATAAATAAAAAACTGAATTTGGAATTTTTAATTTTCTTCCACAATGATAGAAAATAAACTCTATTTATTACGAGTGACTCTTAATTAACATTTAACATTACAAATTATTAAATATATTTCAAAATTTTCCAAAACGTATAATATCTTATCGTATGATTTTTTTTCCTTTTTTAGTGTTCATTTTCAATTTTTAGCATCCAATTCATTTTCAATGTCGAAGGCATTTTCAATGATTTTTTCATTATTATCATTATGTTATTGTAATTTTCTGTAAATTGTTTCCCTTTATAATGATATGATCTCCTTTTCCAATATTCCTTGTTTTTTCCTATTTTAAAAAATATTTTAATTTATTTTTAATCTATTTTAAATATTTATAATGAATTCTTTGACTATATGTATTGAGTGGGTTGATTCCCCCAAAATCATTTTCCACTAGTTTTCTTGGATTCACTGTAACAATTGTGATTAAACTAGGATATATTATTTGTATTCACATATCCTCTATAATATAATTAGATTCCATAGAAAGAAAATTTTAATATATAACATAATTACTACTTAATGTTTTTTTTGGTTTTCATCATCTTTCTTTGTATCCAAATTATTATTTCATTAGGATTTATAGTTTATAGTATCTCTAATAATTTTATTCTTATCAACAAAAAAATACCTATTTATATTATTTTTTATTTTAGTTTTTTAAACCATAACATATTCTAAATTATCAACATTTCATGTATTGAATACAAAAATGGTCTTTATGCCTTCATTTTTCCATTAAATATTTTTTCCACATAGAATATTCCCTAAGAAAAATCTATTAATCCTACTATGATTTACACTTGATAAAATTATATTTCATCTTTCTTAACTAATTTTTGGAAATAAATAAATCAATTCTCAACATTAACATATTTTTTAGAAGAAGTTATAATTTTTCCTCCTTCAACATATATTATTCATCATGATAGTTATAGAAGATATAATTTTCATCATAAAACTAAATCAGATCTTCAATGTCATTAAGTAACATGAATTCTAGATCATGTGAAATTTATTTATTGTTTTCTGAATGATTTTAATTATTCATCATTTCTTTTACCATACAATGCCATAAACTATTTAGATGACATTTTTAGACTCCATGATTAGTATAAAATCTTTCCATGTTTTTTCTAATTAATATATAGATAAATTGAATACATTACTAGGGAATGTTTCTTAATTGAATATAGGAACAAGATATCTTTTTTATAGCATCATTACAGATGTTACAAGATTCTTCTACATTTTCATCATCTTCCTTAAGCATAACAAAATAGTCACTTTATATTTGTTATGAGGAATTCATATAATTTCTATTATATGATGAAATAAATTTTTTTATTTCTTTATGAGTGGTCTACTTAATTTTTGGACATCTTCATCACTTATTTTGACTTCGTTTCATATGTCAATTTTGTGGCAAAAAACTTTCCCCGTAGTAGAGACATTTTAGCTATAAGATTCACTTGTATATTCTTGTTCCTATTATCTATATTTTATAAAACAAATACATAAACTCTTCAGTATTTTCACCAAAATAATAATTACTAATATATTTAATATATTCATCTTTAACAAAATTCAATGATTTTCCTTTCTTGGTAGATTTGAAAGAAATTTCTCTCTCAGCCTTATCTTTGTACTTTATAAAAACATTTATTCCCATTTCAATTGTTATGAGAGAAATATATTGATAAGATAGGGATACTATTTCAGCATAAAAATCATCCAATGATTAGACACTTTAACCAATTTTATTTGGAATAATTCCTGAAATATTTTAAAAAATTCTTAAATCTTATAAATTATCACCAATATATGTTATCATGATTAAAATTTCATTCCTCCTTATGAATAAATAATAAATAGATTCATAATCACCAAACATTATATCTCCTTACATAAATCCACATCTTTTTATATAGTTATTCATTAATTTTATATCTCCATTATAAATGTTTTTTAACATTTCTCAGATGAATTGAGTAGGTAAAAATCCATTAACACTATGATACTCACTTTCAGAGAATGTGAAAATTGTAAAATTTTGATATACCTTATAATTATCCATATTCAAAAATAGTTAATGGGTTCTCTTTTATAAAAAACTGATAAACCATATGTAGTAGCTTCTAGAACATCGTATCCAATTGATACAATATAATGGAACATTTTATCCATCCATGTATTATTTTTATTAAAATATAAAATAGGAAAACTCTTATTACTAAAATAATTTTGAATATTCAGAGAAACATCAATTCTCTTGAAAAATCCTAAAACTGTAAAAATGGGGAACCCTGGCTATAATACTAATTGAGAGGACTAATAAGGATCTATGTGATTGTTAAGAGTGGGAGGGGTGTATTTTAGATATTATCATTTTATATGTTTTTAATATTTAAACAACCTTATTCTATTTCTATATAGATATTACTTTCATTAAATAAAAATTTCATTAGAACTATCCACATGAACAAAAGTATTTAAAATTTTCATTGCTAAATAAGCCTATTTAGTCATTTTCATTGTTTTTGAAAAAATAAATACCACAAAATCCAGTAGACCGAAATTATTTTTATGTGGTTATATATTTAATTTAATATCCTTAAAAATACATAATATAATAATTAATAAATAGGGAATGTTATATTATCACAAATAAAATATATCACAAATTTTTTATATGAACTATTAAAAAAAATCACCAACATGTTCAATATAATGTAACTGTTACACTAAATATTCTCCAACCATGATATTCATTCATAAAATACCTCTACACATCATTTCCATATATATAGTAAAAAAATTCATGATTCTAATGGATAATTATTAGGTGGAATCATCCTATTTTACCTATCTATTGTTTTTTGGGTAAAGTATACATGTTTCCATTGTGTAGAGTGTAAAATTTACACTCGATTGTTACACATACCAATACATTATATTTTCTTAATACAAATAACATGAAATATCTATCAATTATTCTTTTCATGATGAAACTTCAAATAAATTTATGGATTCGTTTACAATTACTTTATTTGATCAATTATTCACATCATCAGACCAATAAATTTAACAATAATATTTGTTTGATAAAATAATTCTTAATCATTATTTGAAATTTCTATCCAATAAAACAACTTCTTCTTCAATAATTTTCCTCACTTATAAATGTTTATACAGTTTCCATCTTTTTTTTGTTTGAACATAACCTATATATATTAATTCTTGAAGGAAAAAATATGTTATCTCCATGTTTTTGCAGGAAAATGATAAAAAAAATATTAAATTCATTATCATCAGAAATAATTGGACCCCTACCAACAATTATTGAACCATATGTAATTTTTTATTAAAAATTCCAGTCTAATATTCATTTATATTCATAATTTTTCTCAATTTTGAGGAACTTATAAAAACATCCACAGTAGAGAAAGTTAATCTTATGTTGAATGTTCAGCTCAACATAATTATTTTACATATGATTATGAATGTTTCCTAAGGAACTAATAATAAGTGAAAAATTATAGAAAATTTTCATCTAGTGATTATTTTTAAAATATCATATATCTAATGAGACTCTATCTAATTTTACAATCCCAACATCATTGTATGGTCTCAATAGTATTCCCCCAAAAACATCTATCATCTAATGACATGTAGTAATGGAAATTACTTGTATTATTGACATGAATGAATTTTACCTATTTTCATTATATAGATACATTCATTTGATTTTTAATGAAAAAAATTGTCCTATAACTTGGAATCTTCTATCTGAACATCCTGTGAAAAATTTTATTCTTAAAACTTTTCAGGTCCATGGGATTGAAATTAAACTAAATAGTAATCATATAAACTTTAAAATATAATATTAAATATTAATCCTCTAATTTCCTTAATTAAATATTACTTCATCCGTTGACATTCCTCTATTTATCCACATTATAAATCAATAACATTTCACTATTTGTAAACTATTACACACACCCAATAAAAACTTCATAGATTTGAATATAACTTTACATAGTTTATGGATGTTGGGTGATACTCTTATGCAGTATAATTATCCACCATTATACAGCATATAAAAAACCTCTACATCATGATAAAAATATGTTTTCCCGTTAAATATAATGATATATAAATATTATGTACTTCTTCATGAATATATTTACCACCGAACTCGTATTTTATGGATTTGGTCTACTAATATCTATTGAACTGTGTAGTATAAAATTGGTAAATAGAATATAATTCATCCCCCATTAAAAATTCTATTGTATAATTTGGTTTTTTTAGTACATAGGATGTTGTAATCATAATGAACAATAATTCATCAATATATTTATTTATCTAAGACATTCATCGATAAAAGGTGAAGGAATTGTTAGATAAACATTCATCGTCCTAATCATTACAATAAATCATAACCTAAAATCATTTATTTAATGGTTACCATATAGAAAATATAGACAACATCTCAATCAAATAACCATTTTTGGATTCTTTAACAATTTGTATGGTTTATGTTAACATATCAAATGATAACACATTTTTAACATCATCTATAACAACCTACATCGTCTTTTAAAAACCTTCAACAACCGTGGTCCTAAAAAATTAAAACACAATAAAAAAATTTGTTTAAAAATATTAAATGAATTTTTCAAATTTGAATTTAATTTTTATTCTATATTAGTTTTTATAATATTCAGAAAATGATTATATTTCATCGAATAGTGTTTAATAATGATTTTTATTGAATCATGTGTATTCATTAAAATATTTTACCATTTTTTGTTATATATATATATATTTTAAAATTATAATAAATTATATATATTTTTTATTATCAAATTGAGGTAATTTTTAATATTTTAGGTTTTATTTTGGTATGAAAAATATTTATACTTAGTGTAAAAAATATCTGAAAACGTCATTTTATTAACATTTTGATGTCTAATAATAAATTAAAACCTACCAAATATTGAAATAAAATTTAATTAAAAATATTAAGTATTTTTTATTTTCATAATTAATGGTTCTTAATTATTCCAACATATTTTTTTCATAATGATTATTAAAAATTTGTAAAAATCAGTTGCCGTTATTTTTGTGAAAATTGGGTTACACTAGGTGATAAAATAAGAGAAATAGATATGTTTTCAAACTTGAAAATTATTAATCCTATAGTTATTACATGTATTGATAGATTACTATCTCAAATATGATTCTATGTCAATTAGGAATAATTTTTCTTAATAATTAATTTATTATGTTTTAAACATTACAAAATACAACTTGTTTTATCTCTCACACTTATTTAAGAGCACACATCATTTCACATTTATATAAAACCTTTTTCCATCTTGCTCAGCCAAACCATGTAAAATTATCTAAAAAAATTCCCTATAAATTTTATAGAGTTCATGGTATTCTTAAATGACCATTTAAATGTCCTCAATAATAGAACTAATTTAAACCAATCTAACAAGAGGTAATCCACTTACCTCCACTTTTTCAATATATATAATATTATACAAACTATAAATATATTTTATTATTCATTAGATAATATAATATGAATCCTATTTGTATTAAAATTTTATTATGATTCTAGAACCACCAATAGACACCCTTGATCCATCAAATGGGTAGTGAAAGTTTCAATTGTGCATATGTATGGACAACTGCCTCCACATAGTTATAAAAATCATTTCCAAAAACTATATATTATGGATGAATAATATGATTGTTTTAATTATTATTAATGATATTTATAAAATAATTATTCTTATTGAATTATAATATCATATCTATATTTTAAATAGAAAATCCATTAGAAAACAATAATAATGCCAGTGTGTACCTATGAACTACAATCACTATCAAGCATTGTAATTATTTTTTCATTTATTATTTAAATTGATTATAATAAAATTATAGTTCATGATTATATATAAAATATATAATAAAATAATTATTCCAAAAATGTGATGTTTTTATTCTATAGTTTATTCCATTGAAAAATGGAGACATAATTCTTGTATACATACGACCTATCTTCTCCATGAATTGTGTAATTCATATTTTTAACTCTACCTTTTAAGGATAAATATATATAAATATATATATATTTAAATAATCTATATATTATAAATATCATGAAAAATATTAGGATGATTATTTATTTTGAATCAATATAAAAGAACATAGGATACCTAATAGACATTCTTTCAAAAAATGAAATATTTAACATATGTGAACTATGATTTTAATATCAAATTAAAAATAAATGTCTCTTGAAATCTAATATGTGAATCATATGTGATATTATAAATATGAATATGATTATGGTATATAATTATATTAAAATTTATTTCATTATCAATAGGTTATAATTTATACGATTCTTGCTAAACTAGGAGAAAGATAATTGTGTAACAATCTATTTTTTTATTAATAATTTTTGTGATCAAGTCAACCATAATGTTATTTTATGAACTATATATCACAAATACTATTAATTTTATTCTCCATTGGTTATTTCTATATAATACCTTTTGTTGATGTCTTTTCCTTATGTACTCAAGAAACTAAAATATTGATATTTATTTTAATACACCTACAAATCATTTTTTTTAATTTTATAAAAGCCGGTTTATGGGTGACCGGTGCCCAACATACAACGCCAAAGCATTACAACAGAAACCAAAACAACAAACATACAAAACCAACATAGAGTTAAACATCATAATAACCACAATCCTCCCCATAACCCAAACATGATTCGTCTTCTCCTGTAGCTGATTCCCATTCCAGGTTTCTCCAAAAATTTGCACTTTGAACACGATTGCCAAGTGTTTCCAAATTATTCATAACTGATGCTGCCTTCTTAACCCTGCTATCCTTTTTGACTGCGAGAACCACCTGGCTATTCCGTTTAGAAGCAGACCTTGTCTGCATTGGCCTCAAAAGATATGAGTAGTCTCTTCTTGGCCTCCATGATGAGGTTGCAGATGGGGGTCTATCACCAACATACCCTTTCTTGATCCCATCTTGAACAATATCTCTAAAAGAGCGCCCGTCAGAGCAAACTCAATTATGTGATATATGGACTCCTAAATATATATACCTAAAAATCATTGGTTATAGATGGATATCTAATGATATTATAAGGACAAGAATATAGAGCAAACTCAATTTTTGTAAGTGAAAATTTTAACTATGAAATACTTTGGAGTGAACATTTAAGATGGGTATGATGGAATATGGTGTGAACCCAATACACTATGGTAGTCTTTGATGTGATCCTTGGATAAGGTAACAATTTCACATTCATATATATATTCCAAACACTTATGTAATATATTAATATTATTTTCACTTGGATCATGTTTTGTGATTCCATTATAAATTATATATTCTAAATAACCATACCTTTTCCATGAATATAGACTACAATCTAGGATATTAAGGAGATAGTTTTAAAATATTATTCTCATGTTATAAAAACATTACGAAAATTATATTTTTAAGTCATCGTTTAATCTCCCTTTTTAATACATAATAACAAGCTAAGATAAACCTTTCTTACGTTTAATTTCCCTTTGTTATAATTAATGGTTTCATGTTAGATATGTTTATGATGGGAACATGTTATGAAGAACACAGTGGGAGATGATGTGGATCACATATGATCATGTTTTCTATAATTTCATATGTTAGAAAAAATAATCCTATATAAATTTTGAATGGATTGTAATGTTATGTTTGAAATACTTATCAAATAATTTATAATATTAAGTTATGAAAAATATGTGTTATAGTTGTTGTTATTAGTTAAAGGGTCATGTACCATTTCAAACTATGATGAGGTAACATTCATGAGAACCCTTAAGTTAATCCTATGTACAAGACAACATCCTATGTATTAAAATATAAATTTTTTTGTTTTCCATGAAAAACATCCATGCATGTATACTATATGTTGATGTTGTTTTAGAACATAACCATCAATGGGTAATATTCCCAAAGGTGTTGTTCGAGTTTATGTTAACCTTCATAATAGATCATAACGATCATGGAATTATTGAACACCTAGTTTTACCCTCCTGTTGGATATGATTTTTGTAATGAAAATGTTTATTATGAAAAATTATGAAAGATTAAAATATGTGAAGATAATTTATGACATTCGATAATCTTTTTGTTTTATAGATTGAATAAATGGTGTTATTATTTTGAAAACATAAAAATGATTTTTCATTATTATATGTTGTCTCACATTGATGTTTAATTCTCACACTATTCATTTTGGTCTTACAAAATTAAGGAATGAGAAAAGATAATAAATAGGTTATTATAGGTATGCTCCAACAATACAGGACAAATTTTGTGTTCATTTCTATGAATTAATTTATATAATGGATGATCATAAAAAATTATTTATTCATACCCTCAATGTTTATATTTATTTTACCAGAGAAAACATTTAATGGTAAAATGATCACATATGAATTATGTGATTCATGTCTAATTAAATATTGTGGGAATTTTCTTTATACAACTCTTTTTATTAATTTTTCAGATAAATTATTATTTATCTTAGTAATGAATTTTTTTCATTACAAAAATCCCATGTCAATTGATATAGAAGTGAAGTTGGATTTGATATTGAGAACCATCATATAATTTCTATTGGCATGATAATAAATATTATCGTCCCATAAAAATCAAAACATTTATATATGTATTTATTATAATTAATAAAATTTATTTTTCTCAAATTGTTTCAAAGAAATTCAAAATAGAAATATTTCTATTGTATGAGTTCTTGTTGATGTTTTTTTGAAATATTTTCTTAGTTTTTTTGTTATAGGTTGGGAACGAAGCCTTGTTTTTTTATTAAAGCAATTAAAAGACCTCTTTAGACTGTTTAGAGGGAGATACATTACATATAACGAAGGCCGAGTGGGCATGTATCCCGTTACAAGACTCGTATGGTCAATTTGTTTTCACCCAAGGACCATTTTGTGAATATTACAGCTACATTTCCCACATCCTATTACAATACTCACATAGTTCTTGATACCTATATAGTGTCTTTCCACTGATACAGTGCCCTGTCACCGCTATAGTACTCGCTGGTGATACAGTTCCTCTGTAACTACAAGGAATAGTTTTTTAGTATTCCTTTGAATCATGAGTATTAGTTTTAAATATGGATGAAACATGGTTTCACACCTATTTAAAAGAATATTTATTGAATTTATCCAATTGTGTTGTATGAATTGATGAATAATATCTAGGAGAGTCTATTCATGGGATTTAGTTGGTCAGGATCATCACCTTGTGATTAAACTATAATTTTCTTCATGATTAACTAGGGTTCAATAAGACAGCATATTGAATATCAAGATCATAATAATATCACAGTCATTAATAATTAACATCAATAATTTATTAAATATTTTTAATCAATTATGTGGAACATAATATTTTTAACAATATTTATCTTTGTTATTGATTGTATCATATCATGGTCAAAATTAAATAATTATCCAAGAAAAATATATGAATGAAGTATGGAAAATATGAATTTCTATAAATACCATTTAGTTTTAATAATTCACCCACTATCATCATTGAAGTAATCAATATATTATTTAGATGCTACTTTAATTTTTTCTTGGACGAATTTATAGATGATAGTCATATATATTACAAATAATAATATGATAATGATTATCCCTTAAAAATTGTAACTAGGAACCTATAAATGGATAGTTGTAATGAAAAAAATTTCCAAGTGTGAAATTTTTATATAAAGAGATTCATTTTCTTGGTCATATAATCTCATGAAAGGTTATATTAGTTGTTCCACAAAAAGAAAAATCAGTTATTTGTTTCCATTGAAAAACTAATGTGATGAAAATATATTTATTTAGTTTTTTTGTAGGTATACTATAAATTAGTATCCGTGATTTTTTAAAATATAGATAATCCACTCTAAATGGTAACTCAAGGGAGAGAAATTTTTCATTAGATAGATGAATTGTGGAAAATTTCAACGAACCAATTTCAAGGATAGTTCGTGATCCTATACATACACCACCTTATGTTGGAGAAGAGATTCTTGTTTTTTTGTGATGCATGGAAGAATGGATTGATATGTGTCATTAAGAAGATTAATATGATATAATATTCTTCAAAAATTGAATTTTTTTGGAAAATTTTCATAATTAATTATTTATATTTAAATTCAACTATTATTTCATTAAATATACCAGGTAATTTTTGTTATGGGGAAAGGTACCAAATATATAGATATCAATAAAATAAAAAGGATATATATAATTATATTGAGTTGATTATGTTCCAAATTAGGTTGTTGTAGTGGATTAATTATTTTGAATGAAAAGTACATTACCAATCGTGAAATGTGAACACAGTGTCAAATGCATTGAGTTAAAGGGATAATGATATAATATATAAGATAAGGATCACAAAAAATTATATATTTCAAGGTTTTCAAAGGATTAATTTGGAAATCATAATGGATGGTATAAATTATTTATTTCTAAAATAAATTTTAAACAAACTTTCAATGAGATGATTAAATAGGAATATAATGAATATGTAATGTTGAAAAAATATTGTATGAAATGTCCTTAGTTTGTCTATTACTATTCTAGGATAATATTTTTTTTGAACCAACTTTTTTTCTCCTTGTTACTAGACATGAATAAGAAGTTATTAGATTGATATTATAGTTTACCATACTCAATTAATCATTGAAGTAACTAAAAAACAAATTTCCACTAAGAAAATATGAAGATATTGTACAAATAGGTATCTCGATGACTTTTTTGTTGGAAAATGATGTTCGAGAGAGAAATTTAAAATGGGATGTTACAACCATTAAACAATCTAGAATAGAAATCATAAAATATCAAATTATTTATTGTCATTTGAATCACCAAAACAACTAATATTTTTTTTGTAGTTGATCTCCTCAAATATTATACACAATTAACTAGTATGGGCAAAACATTCTCCCTTAAAAACATTTCTAGAGTATTCATAATATAAATGGTTAATTTTCAAAGTGTTTCCAATTATATTGTTTGTAACTTGATCTGAGGTTTATCTAGAATATTTTGTGAAATACATAGCATTATCTAGATTCAATTTTGTGTCATAGTACTTATTTACACCCTTATATAGATGTTATGTCTAATAGAACCATTAAAATCCTATATTATATGCTAAATTATTTATCTATGGATATCCATATGGGGTAGTATTAACACCTTCATCAAGTAGAGTTTTTAGAAAAAAAATTTATTCAGTTGATATTTCAGATAGATTCTTTTGAATATATCAATGTAATAAGGTATATAACTCTGAACTTAGAAGATGATTATGTATAATGAATCTATTTTGACCTAAACCACCTCATGAAATGATAGAGAATGTAGTAACCATTTTTCATTAAATCACAGAATCCTAGATTCGATAGAAATGTTAAATTGAAAATTATCAAAAAATCATGAAATCAAATATGGTGATAGAGTATCCTTGTGAATATACCTATAGATTAATGTCATAATATTGTTAAATAATGGAATGATGGGACCTCTATTTAGTTTCCCCATTAAGATTATTGGTAGATTGAGGATGGTAGCATATTTCTTAGAATATCTAACAAACATGATGTGTTCCATGAATCCCTACAAAGGATGTACGATAGCAACCCAAGATTATAATACATGAATATTACCTAAATATTGATGAATATTAATCACATTTAAAAAGTACATGCCTAAGGACCATAATAGTATAGTGTCTATGGATACATGGAAAAAATTCTCTAACTTCGTGAAAGATATAAAATGTTTCCCATAATGATCATCCCCTTTAATAATGTTTTGTAAAACCATTCTTCCAAATCTAGGGACAATAACTATAAAAAAATGTTTATATCAAATTCTTATTAAGAGTTAACCAGGTATATAAACAATCATAACATGTGAATAAGGGTTCTAGATAATGAGATTAACAATTTAATATCATACACATCATATCAAAGATCATATACATGAGTCATGGCCTAAATATTTGATGTTCATGAGATATGAATAATAAGTGAGTAGGGAAATATGTCATGAAATCATAACATCTGAATATTACATAGAATCTTGTTAGACACAAAAACATATAAAATTATTTCCATAATAGTCAAGGAATTATTACCAATTCCATCATAATAGAATGGGTTCACTCTCCAAACCACCTATGAAGTCATGGTTCACTCATATGAACTTCTTAGTAGTTAAGTATCATTCCCAATATGATATTACAATAAATATATATTTAATTTATTGTGTTCATAATAATATAACCTATAAATTTGAAACAGGTTTCACAACCATCATGAAATCAATACATAGTACATTTATAGAGAGAATATGAATGAAACATTTGGATCATTTAACCCGAAGGATATGAGTAACAATAATAGATTTCATCTTAGATGGAAAATATTTTCAAAAGATCCTTCAAACAAATTTTTTAGTAAAATAATCATTCAAATTTGAAAATTTATTTTAAAAAAAATAAACATTTTTTAAATCAGTTTTCAATGAAAATAGATTTGAATGATTATTAAGGATGAATTGAAACTAGAAAATATTTTTGAAATAATATTCACAAGAATGTGAGGCTAATAGATCATTTTGAAAAAAAAAATCATTCTCTTTTGGAAAACATGAATTTTTTAATAAAATTGGTTTCCAACTGAAGAGATAAATATGGTCAAATTTTATTAGAAACATTTTTTTATATATCTTAGTAACTTATGAGTGGAAAAATGATATTAATAGATGAATATATCATGGAAATGTATAGGATACGGAAATTAGTGGGTTTTTTATAGATATGTATCATAATATTTCACCAATGGATGCATAATAATAATCAACCATAATAAATGATTAGATTTATGCAAGAAACTCTTACGACTTTTGTAACTTTGAATCAAACTCCACATATAAGAAAAAGAAATTGCATGGTTTAGAAAATATCATAAAAATAAGGATTCATGAGATATAACATTTCTAATAAAATTATGCACACCTTCTAAAATTATATATGTTCATAAAAAAACATGTGTCCTAAAGAATGAAAATTGAGACAAAACTACCTTACTGATTTGGAAACATTTGATCCTTTAAAAAGCATGAAATAGAAATATTAAAATGGGTAGATAAACACATATAAATGTTTCTATAATAATCATTGAGTAAACTAATGGGATGTTTATACACCACACAAAATAAATTAATGGTGAATATGTATTATAACACACATAAATAAAATTTAGACATGAAATCCCCTTACCGTAAGTCTAGACCTTATTCTTACACATTAAAACCCCATGTATAATAGGTATAAGTTAATTTTATATATATAATAGAACTATATTGTTATATATAGTAACATATATTACATGATTTTTACTTTATAAACACCATTAATTAAAAATATCATGTTAATGGTACCTTTGGGGTAATATCTAGATTGTTTTTCATAAATGTTTTTACATGTTATTCTTCACCCAATTACATAGATCATTTTATAAATATTTCCATAATAAAACAATTTTAAAATATCAAAAATCCTAATTAAATTTATTATACACTATAAATTATATAAATTATATATGGAATACACAGTTTGCGGAGATTAAAGGTCATACGTACACATAAACGTGTTTTCATTTTTATTCTCAAATTAGAAGATGTAAAGTAAATGATGTATATATATATTATCATTAAAATAGTATTATTATTTCATATATATCATATATTCTTACTAAAATTATCATTAATATATTCAATGTATAGGGTGAATGATTCTTATTTCATTGAGGATGTGGTTGTCCACACTCCCACAAACAATGTTATTGTAGTTACACAAAATAGAAAGCATGAATTAATGTTTTATATAATTATTACAGAACCATGATTACATCAAAAATATCATATATATCATATAAAAATCTAATTAAAATCACAATTCCAAACCATGAGGGGTGGTAAAGGAATCCAACAACATCGTTTTGTGCGGCGGTAGTCCACCGTACACACTTACAATATGTTCCTTTCTCATTTGATGGAAATATGTGTAGTTGTAGGTATAAAAATTATAATAACAACATATAATTATATTTGGGACACTTATGTTATTATATAATCATTAATATGACTAATTGAAGTGGCGGAGAAAGAAAATAATAGAATAGAGCATGCGGGAGGATATTACCTCTTCCATGGGTAACACCATATGGATTCCAACACAAGGCTTCCATGGATTGATTTACACATAATGGGAGGCCTCTTGAATTAAGTAAGAGAATTTTGGATCTTACTTTGTCTTATTTTGGATGAGCAAATTTTGTTTTAGGGGTTGGAAGTAGTGAGTGTGTGAGTCCCTTTTTATAGTAGAGGAGACATGACATTCATGTAAATATTAGAAATGATAACACTCTAGAGAGGCCCCCTTACATCATGTGCCTCAAATAAATTTTTAAAGTTTACATATGAGTGTAATGGGTCGAAATATTTCCCTAAAATGTATTTTTAAATGTTTTTATCTTATTTTACAACTTAAATTATTTTTTAACCACTAAGTAGTCTAATTATTACCTTAATAATTATAAATAATAGTAGTTACATTCACTAATATTTTTGGTAATAAACGAATTTTACCTTATTAAAATTAGAAAGAATTATTCTTCCAAAAATGGAATATATTTTTCCAAATTAGAATCACATAATTAGAAGAAAATAATTTAAAATTAATCATGTGGATGGGACGAGACAATGGCGTTTTAGGGGAAGAGTACAAATATTTGAAACATTTTATCATCCAATTTCAATGTGAGATTGGTTCCAATGACCCAAATATGGTTATGTTATGAAAAAACTATTTAACTAAACCTTTAAAAAATTATTATATAATTTAAATATATATATAAATTAAAATAAAATCTAGTTTCGGATGAAAATTCAATGTTTTTTCATTATTGATCAAAAAATGAATGAATTTAAAAAAATACCAAAAATTCACCCAAATTAATTTTTCATATTAATAATTTAAAAATAAATATTATATTTAATAATAATAATAAAATAATAAAATATTATATTTAAAATTGGTGATCCATTAAAAGGTGGTAAAATTACTTAAGAGAAAAATATATATTTTTATTCATAAAATTGGTTTTATTATTATCTCTTATCTTGAAAAAACATAACATAATTGATAAATAATAAAAAAATATAATATATAAATTTAAATAAGATAATTTATAAAAAAAATTAATCAATATTTTATGGTAAAACATGATTAATGGCATAAATTTAGTTTTCATGTACAATATTACCTATATCATCCAAAGGGTATCATTTTTATTTTGTTTTAATTGGAAACCAAATAATTATTATTATATTAGTGTGTTAAAAATTCTCAATTTAGTTAATATTTTTCATAACTACCATTCCAATGACTATGTGACAACTATAATAATTTTTTAATAATAATTTTAACATTTCATTAAGGTTTTAAATAACCAGGTGTTACATGTAACAGATGCTTATGAAGGGATTATGTATTATGTGTAACAAAAGGAAATCATTGTGTCGTATATAGTATAAGATAATCTATTTCTTGGGTTTAACACAATATTAACATGTTATTTCATATAATTTAATCAAAACCTAGTGAATTCATAAAACAAAAATCCAAAATTTGTGTTGTGTGAAATGAAAAATATTAAAAAGAAAAAAATAATTTGAAACACATTGTAAAAACATTTGGTGTAACATTTTACCACGTTATAATGAATTTCCCACCAAAGTTATTCTCAATAAAAAAAATGTTTTATGACATGATTGTTCGAGTAATAGAAATAAACATCATAAAAATGAATACTTAACATTTATTTAAAAATGGAATGTTAGAAACATAAAAGTTATCCAAAGTAACTCATAACCATGTTTCAATAATGTAGAATACATGTTCAAGTGAAAACATGTACATTGAATAGTTATTTATCTATCAGGTTCAAATGGATAAAGAAATATAACATTGTTTGTAGATAGTTTATGATCTAAAATCCATACCCCATAGAGGCTTCAAAATGGTAATTGTTATAAAAAAATAATGATAATTAGATACCATTTTATTTGAAGTCCATTTTTTGTAATGTTTTATAATTTTAATGAGAGGATATATTTACCTGATTTCATCGAAATATCACCCTCTACAGTTCCTTTATCAATTTACATTTCATCTCTTATTGAATGAAATGAAGGTGATTTTTTCAATAGTTAAACATTTTCAGATTAAGAGACCCATATATATAATGATAGGTCATTCTATATTTCATTAGATATCATCACTCAAAAATGGTTATCAAATGTTATTTGATATATATAATTTATCATAAGTAGTGATAATAATTAAATATCTTAAACTTCTCCAAATTTTAAAACAAACTATTCCATAAATGGTTGTCCTCATAACAATTTTGAAATATAAAAGTACAAAACATTAGAAATAAGGTCACTAAATCAGTTCAACATTAATTCCCTATATATAAAAAAGTATATATTGGTTGTCACATTCCAAACACATGAATAAAACAGTCATATATTCCCTTAAAATGTGGTAATAACCTAAATTACTATAACTCCTTTTGGAAAATAGGAATGTTTCCTTATTCAGAATTTTATTGGATATATTACTTAAATAAAAAAATTATTGTAAAATCAATCCTTGGTAGAAAAAAACATTTTTACAAAAATCCATTATCAATTATGAGGTAATTAGTACTTTCTAACAATCCAATATATATTTATCTAGACAAAATTATATCAACGTTTGGAAAATTGTAAGGGTAATATTACCCTTAATATTATTCATTCCCATGAATATCACCTTTCCATTAAATCAGTTTCTAAATCCATCGAATCCACTGAAAATTTTATTATAAATAATTAGAAAAAATAATATATCAAACAATCCATATATAATTCTTGAATGTAAATACATAAACCCTTTCTATTATTTTAATGAATTCTTAAGAAATTTACGAGGATTCAACTAAATATTACACAATACTTATTTCCTCCCAAATTTCATGTATAGTCGCAACATCAGAAACAATATGACAATTACTCATGCCATCATGAATATTTGAATCAAGATTTCTCCTCTTATATTATTAGTTTTCATTATTCCAATTTATTTTATAGAAAAAGCATTCAACTATTGATAATACTATTGGGAAACTTATATTTACATCACATACATTAAATAATCCTTTTCATTTTCCATTTGTAGTTACATGACTTTTTTTCAATTTTTTATACTATCAAAACTTCTTCCTATTCATTTGAGACATTCACTTGGATGTTTCTTCCAACATTCTCAACATGTTTGAAGAAAAATCTTTTTTCCAATATGGTCTCATTTACCTGAAGTCTGAATGAACTATTTATTTCTCTTTTTTGGTGATTATGAATTTTTTGAATGTACAAGTTGTTAATAATGTCATATGAAAACTTATTATGAATTATCATATCATCCTCTACTCTATTGATTATCCCGTTTCATTTCTCACCAAAAAATTCTCTATCACATTTCAATTTTAGCCAGTTTATTTTAATTCATTCCATTGTCTAAAACCAGAGATCATATTTCCAGAAACACTTATGATTGGCTAAAACCACATAATAATGAAAAATAACTTATATAATGTCCAAATTATGGCACCTTATTTTAAATATATGACACCTTTGGATTCCCATAGATACATCCAGAGACATATCTATATAAATATCCTTTGGGATATCAATTAATTTTTTTTAACATAGTCTTTAATATTTGACTAATCCTTTTCCTTTAACAAAATTTATATAAGAAAATCATAATGTACATGGAAATTAAATCAATTCAGATAAATATCCAACACATTACAAATGTAAATGAACGAGGACCCTAAATGTTTAGTATCTTTGGAAACATGGAACATAGTCACCTATTGTGGAGAAATATCTTAAATATTTCCAATAAATTTATTTTCCATTAGTAAATACAACAATAGTCTTTATTTATAACCAAGAAAAATTAAACATAAAAAGCACCTTGCTAAGAAGACCAATAAGGGTTAAAAAAATGGAGATACATAATCTTAAAATGAAAATAAGGTTATGAGAACATTATAATAACATTTTAAGATCATACCCTTCATATCAACGATCATATACATGAGTCATCAAATAATGATTGTAAGTTACTGAGACATTATTCGTAATGGAATAATAGAAAGTCAATGAAACCATAATGTATGAATTAGAAATGGAATCGTGTTAGATACATAAGAATATAAAATTATTTCCATTGTCGTCATGTAACCTGTACCGAGGATATCAATGTTTAATGGGCTCACTCCCCAATCCATATTAGTAGTCATGGATCACTCCCAGGACCACATTACTAGTAAAGGTTCACTCCTAAGATGATCCTAGTGGAAATAGTTATTTACTAAACTGAATTTACTCAAATTTCCGGCCATATAAATCTTATGAGATGTAAATATTTACCTAATACATTTTATGGAGATTAGATGTTACTAATATCATAATGAAGTCACACATAATTATTCCACTAGATCATAAAAAATAAATATGTCATAACGTATCAAATGAAATGTGTATAAAAAACATGTAATCATTTTATAACATGTGGAAAATAGATAGGTTTCATAATCATTTAATCAATGATTATCATATGAAAGGAAGTATGATTCAAAATAATTCAACTTGTGATTAAGAAATGGGTTTCATAAACATTATTCCATCAATATATAAATCCTTTAGAGAAATAATATAAACAGAAACATTAGTTAATTTCATAAAAAAAGAATGAGTAATTGAAAGGAATGTCATTTTAGATGGAGAATAATTTAGAAATATCTGTTATAAACATTTCTTGAGGAAAAAATCTTTTCTGATTTGAAAACGTATTTTTTAAATATAAAACCTTTTTGAATATATTTTTCTTATAAAATAGAATTAAAATCATATAAATTATTATATTCACTAAAAATTATTTTTTTAAAATAAATTCAATGGAAACTATATTATGATATCATTTTAAAAACATTAATCAAAATATTTCTTGAAAACCATATTTTCTAAATAAAATATCTTTCCAACAGAGAATAGAAATAAGGCCTGATTTTATTTAAAAAAATTATTATATTCTGTTCAAAATAGTGAGATAACGGTACTAATACATGTTGATATATTGAATAAATATATTAGTATAATATTTATTAGTGTTCCTAATATATAGATCATAATATTTTATTAATGAAATCATAATAATAAACAATACCGATAACGGATGAGATTGTAGACATAAAATCTTACCACAAAAGTATATTTGAAAAGAACTACCCAGATAAGATAATTAAATAACATAAACCATAAAATAAAAAATATATTTATTTTAATGATATAACATGTCAAATTGTAGTATATACGTCTTATAGAATAATTTTGGTGTATAATAAAACATTTGTCTCTATGAAATTTTTTTTGTCAAAACCACCTTACTTATTTGGTATCTTTTGAAAAAAAAACCCATGAATGAAAGATCCAAAAATGGATATGTAAACATAAACATATTGATATGAATAATATAATACCTTCATGATATGTATATAAAAAACAAAAAAAGAAACTAGGGGTGAGCAAGGTATAAGTATCATTGTAATAAAAGAGCGACTAGATATCACCTTACCTTAAGAATTGAATTTTATTATAAATGATAACTCCTCCTATATAATAAGTTTTATTTTATTATATATCTTCCACATAACCATATTATTATATATCATACCATATATGATTTTATAATGACGCTATATTTCCCATTTATTAACAAGTTCATGTTAATGTTACGTTTCAGGTATGATCTACTTGGTTTTTTGTATATGTCTTGACTTTTTATTTTTGATCCTATTACATAGATCATTATTTACATATTTACAGAATTTAAAACATGGAATCAACATAGTATATATTATTTCTATTGATAATAAAATAATATATAAAAATTTGAAATAGAATGAACTGTTCATGAAGATTTTAGGCCATACGTACCCCTGAATGATTATTCCATTTTATTATAATATTGAATGAAATAATGTAAATTTTATATATAAAAATATTATAATTTTATAACAATTATGATTTCATATATATCATATAATTTTACTAAACTCATCCTTAATAAATTTTATGTAATGTGTGAACGAATGAAATTGCTTTGAGGATATGGTAGTCCACACAACCTTAATAGAAGTTATCATAATAAAAATATGGGAAGAACAAAGGAATGTTTTATATAATAATTTCATAATGATAAATAAAAAAATATCTTTAAATAAAATTGAAATATTATATCCATTATAATTCATAATCATGAGGGTTTGTAAACATAATTCGAATGGATATATTTTGCGAGGTGGTAGTATGCAGTACACACCAATAGAAAGTTCATTAAACAGTTGAGAGACACATGTGTATGTATAGGTCAAAACATACTATAATATCATATAGGTATATTAATTATTCTTATGTTATTAAATAACCAAAAAATATTAATAATTGAGGTGGTGGATATAGAAAAAAAAGAGTTTGTGGGAGGATGTTACCTCTTCCATGGGTAAAACCTTTGTGTCTGTACCAAAGCGATTCCTTGGAAAGATTTACTCCCATTGTGAGGAATCTAGGATTATGGTTTAGAATTTGGAAACGTATCTTTTTAGGGTTTGTTCTAGCCAAGGTTGTGATATCTTGAACCCGGATGCCATTTAGTAGGTTCCCCGAGCCTTGTGGGCCACATGGCATCAAGTGAATATCCCCAAATACTAGATGATATTCACTATTAGAAAGGGCCTTAAGTGTTTCTGTGGGAAGAATATTTCCACATTACCAATGTGTAGTGTAGTGGATAAATTTAAACGTTGTTAAATAATAGATCAAATATGTGGAAAATATGGATTATTATAAGAAAAACTAAAATAATTCGAATAACTATTAATAATATTTCATGTATCTATAAAAATAGAAAAAATGTATACAAGACATTATGTATAACTTGTTAAAATATATATAAGGTCAATAAAAGGACTATCCAAAGAATCCCAATCTCTAACTCAGTCATCTACTATCAACATCAATCCTTAATAGGAAGAAATCAAGTGTTCAACATCGTATTCTTTCCTTTATCAACACCTAAATTCATGTAATCTACTTTGGATAGCAAACGGTGCCTAGAGATGGTATGAGATAAATCTCCTTGGGCCACCACCAATGGTGTAGGTAACATCTGGCCCATGAAATATAATACAATAGTGATCAAGCAAGCATATATAATGTAAACTAGTACAATGTAACTAATTACCCAATTACTGACTTAATCCCTTTGGTGGGGTCTAAACATGTAACTATTTCGATAATTATGTAATAACTAATTTATAATTATAGGTCATATGAGGAATATCCAACACTAACATCACCTTGTGATATTTCAAATAGTTTGTGTTACATGATTTAACAGGGAAAAAATGATTGATGATATTTAATAATGAAGTTCCATGGTAATGACCAAGGAATTATAGACCTCAAGGGCCTCAAAATCAACCGTATTGGAGCCTAGATAATGGGTAACAGATTAATCAAAGGATCACATTCCAAGTCATTCTACAATTATTTGACTACCAAATCTGATGCGATCAACCTAGGTAAAATGGTCCTAATTACATATAGGGCCATAAGGGATATATCAATGGAACCAACTTCTCAAGGATGGATCTGAAGAGTTTATCTAAGGCATCCTTCAATACTATGTGAGGGATCCTATAGTGTCATACTAGACATCAAATAATCTACAAGGAATGGGATCCTGGTGGGTCTCAATCTGATGAAGTCACGATATTGAATTAGAATTGGGTACCCCAAGTGCTCAAGACATTCCTTGATAAGAATCAAAGTAAATGTCTATTTAGGACACTACTTATTGATAATGAAGCCGTATAGTATTTCATTCGGTTCAAGCCTTTCTTTTCAATAGTGTCGAAAGGAAAGGTAGAATGAAACCCTTTAATCAAATCCTAATATATCAATAATTCAATTTGGTTCAATCCATTATTTTCATCATTGTGTCAAGTCCATGTATCCAAAAAACGTTTTTAAATCCATTTATGGAATATTCAATAATTAATGTTCACTCCCATACCTTCCACAAATTTGGTAAGGGATGTTACAGACATTCCTCCTATTATTCATTAAAATTTTATATTTTAATTTAATGAACTTACCTTTGGTGGGACAAGTTGAAGTGACATTGTATTGTCCATTCACCATTTCATGACATAGAATGCATTTATTATCTAGAGGCATACCTTTAGTGTGGTCATACTCAAGAAAATCCGAACGATTTCTTAAAAGTGTCAAAACACTAAAAAGTAAACTATGGAATTTCATCCTACATGGGATGTAGGGCATTTTGGTAATAAAAACCAACAAGTAATAATGTATTTGTAAAGAGCATACATATATGGTTATAATGAATATAATAATGGAATATAAATTCTATTAATGAAACCCAATGAAATCAGTGGGCCCCCGAAGACAAATTACAAAATCTTTAAACATGAGGGATGAGTTATAGACCACTCACATTAGTGGTGTATGATCCTGATCCACTAAAATTGGCATTTAATTCTACTTATAATGATGACATTTTAGAAAAGAGGAAACACTCTCAGAAATCAATAAATATGTTGAGAGAAATAGATAAGAAGAATGGAAAAAAATACATGCGTACTTACTATTACACATCTAATGTGATGAATGAAAGCCCAATTAGATCTTAGAAAAAATATATTTTTCAATCCCTAACATAGACCATCAAAGAGATCCAAAATGAGAGAAAATGGGTTAACACCATAGGAATTCGAAATAGGGAAGAAGGTGGATGTAAAATTATATCATTAAGGCTGAAATGATAAAATCACCCATAAAATAGCATGTGCATGGTTTGTCCCCACATTTCTATAGAAGATTCATAAACCATGGTAGTGCATATAGGGAAAAGGAGAACACTCATGGTTATGATTCATAGTTAGGGAAACTATGCACCAACCAGGTGGTAAGGTTCCGTCCAAAAATTCCCCACCCGCATGGTATGTTCTAACAATGCGGCCTTACTACATTTTTTTCTATAAACCATATTTGAGTCCTACTTTCTGAAAAATCTATTTTTGGGGCTCTAAACAAGACCCATAACCCCCTAATACCTTCACTAACTCATTAATAAACAATATTTGGCCCAAAATAATGAATTAGACCTAAATTTAAGGGATTCATACATGAGTGAAAATTCTGGTTTGTATAGTCTTCTCCCCTTAAAAGAAATCACCCCAAGGTCACATTCCAAAGATGGAGAAATACTATTTATGTAAAAATCTAGCCACTAGAAACACATATTGGCATCCTACATTCTTTTCTCATCAAATATGAGACCATGTTACTATAGTAGTTGTACTAGATGGAAAACCCATCCTCATAAAACCTCTGCTCTCCTAACAAGCATACTGGATAATCCTCAAATGTAGCATCAATATCTAATTCAGATTCCCTTAGAACAAAGGTATGTGTATGTTCATCATGATATGGAAGAATCAATGAATCATGGAAGGCATAATGCATTGAACAATAAATTCTAGGTAATATCAACTGATAGGGTACCGTCCTGAATCGCTCTAGAATCTCAATCATTCGTACATGACAAGGTGATAACATTTCATGAATTTGTAACCATGGGTTCCTTATCCTATGTGATACCCAAAGGAAAATACAATCCCTAACATCGAACTCTTGAGTTTGTTGATAGAGAATGACAAAGGATTTCTTTCTAGACTCAGCAGGTGTATGATTAGCTAAACCTGCTCTGAAGTCTCCTAACCAAGACGAGGATGTAGTAGGGATACCTCACATTCTTCAACCTAAAACATGGGTGAAATACATGACCAACCATATAATTCCACAAAAGTATCGATCTGATTTGTCATCTGAAAGCCGTTATTTTAGGTGAACTCAATGATAGGGATATGATTCTCCCATGAACTGCTGAAATCAAAGATACATGATCAGAACATATCCTATGGAACCTATATTTTAAGTTCTCATTTTCTATCAGCTCGTGGGTAAATAGATATTCTTAAAATAGCCTATTTTTTCATATCCTTTTGCAATCCCTTCCGGAATCATGACGTGAAATGAGCATACCTATTTGAAATGATGGTATGAGGGATGTTGTATAGTTGTATCACCTCACAGACACATATTCCTCCCATATCAACTACTATGAAATCCTCCAGAATATTAATGGATTCATATGATTTAATTAGTAGGTAAATAACTACCCGTGTATAATCAATACACCTCGGCGACTAAGGAAATACAACTACAATGTCCCTCGAAATATGTTCCCATTTTAATTTCGGGACAGAAAGTGCCTATAACAATCATGTAGGTATCTGGAGCTCTACCATCACCTACTGATAGGCAGAACATCTTGTGAGATAGAATGAAATCTAACACATCATCCAAGAAAACCAATATTTATGTTTCATATCTTGATAAATCTCTGATAATCTTGGATGAACTGGCTACTCAAAAGAATGTGACACTTTCATTAACGTCTCTCTCATATCTGTAGGAATACAGACACATCCACAAATATGTAGTATGTTGTCTTTGTACGCATACCAATCCATAGGTGGTCAATCTCATTATATAATCCCATGGAGAACAAAGACCTTTGGTTTTGATAATTCTACACCCTTCACTATCTCAAAAAGAGAAGAGAAAACTATCAAAGATAAAATTTTAGACATCACGTTTAATTTGTGAAACCCAATGTATATCTCAAAAAAGAAGTCTATTGACTTGCATCCACCACTGGATTCCCATATATCCCATTTCAAACCATTATGACTCAGAGCATCTATAACCACATGGCCTTTCCTAGTCATAGAGGAATACCGAAAATCAATGGTCTATGATTATTCAACCAATATCTATTGTCTAAGGTACATGTAACATTGAGTACAGATATATTTCAGTCTATTGTAGTCCGTGTATTCCATAATGAGATCCCCTAACCGATAATGTATCCAATAATGTAATTCATGAACAGTCGCCTCTAGCTCAAGGACATGCATTGGGTAATTTCTCTCAAGATTCCTCAACTCTCGAGATCCATATTCACCGAATTTATCCTCATACATCAGTACTACACCTAGTCCAATGCCTAATTCATTACAGAAGATGGTGTAAACTCTTAATGGCTATTGAAAAATCATAATAGGTGCAGAGAAAATATTCCCTTTCAACTCTTGAAATTATTTCTCGCACACATTTTCCCACCAAATCCTAACACATTTCTTATTAAGGATATTAAATGATGATGAAAGACTTGATAAGTCATGTAAAAAATGATTCTAATATACATCCATCCCCATGAAACTCTATATATCAGTTATGTTATTTTGATTCCCCCATGAAACTACAGCACTAACCATTCCTAGTTGAATAGATATGCAAAATTCGGAGATAGTATAACCCAATAAGTTAACTTTTTAGATCTAAAAGTGACACTTATCAAGATTTTCATAAACCTGATTTTATATCAGTATACACACAATTATTTCTAGATGTTTTGAATGGTAGAAATGAGTAGGAGAATACACCCAAATATCATCCACAAATATCACGACAAAAGAGTCCATATATGGGTAGAACACTCTCTTTATAATAGCCATGGAATCAGCATGAGAGTTTTCAACACTAAATGATACAACATGGTACTCATACAGACCATACCTGAAATGAAAAGTTGGATGTGGTATGTCTGATGGTCTGACATGCCCCTTCATATAACCCAATGTCATGTTGTTCTTAGAGAAGTCCCAATATCCTCAGATTTGGTCGAAAATATCATATATTCAAGGTAGTGGATATAGTTTTTGACTATACGCTAGTTCAAATTTCTGTAATTTATTTATATATTTATGGTTCCATCCACCTTCATGGAAAAAAACAAGGGCGAACTCGAAGGGGATTCACTAGGCCGTATGATACATTAGTCCTATAAATCCTCAAACTACCACATGAATTCCTTTAGCTTTGTGGGTTCCATTCTATATGGAGGAATAGAGAATAGAGATATTCACAGATAAATAATCATTGTAAACTCTACCACCATCTCCAGAGGGAATATAGGAAAATATTTAGGAACCACATCCCTAAAAAATACAATATTGGAGTATAATTAGATTATCATAATCCATGATCTTTTGGGTTGATATTTTCAATCTGGGGGGTCACTACTCCTATCCCTTGATTCTTTGGCCACACTCTACTAGTATAGACATCTGACTCACCCTTAAATAGATAATTATTGACCTGTAGTGATGTAAATGATACCATATTATTATTGGAGTCTACAAAAACATGATAATTCACTATAAAATTAATCACAAGAACGATATTGACTCATATCATCTTGAGAATGAAGAGGTTCCATAAGAAAGGTTGACTTCCTACATCAATGGCGTAGTCTATACACTGGCATATGCCCACTATTCGTACCCAAAACAATATATCTAGGGACAGTACACCATAGTAATACAGTTTCTCCAGTATGAGACATTCAAAAATAGATACATAGATATAAGAGTTCAAAGAAACTGTATCAAATATATAACATACTATATTAGATGCCACAAGAATGGTACCTCACACTATAGATGGTCTTGTAGCCAGATCATAGGGTATCGCCTGCAATTCATTCAACTAGTTTGATCCATGTTCCTATGAAATAGTTATATTACAAGGACGGAAACTAATCCACTAGTTCTACTAGTGATAAGTGTTCTAGATACTTCAGCCATGACCTCATCCTTGGTGAGTCCTTTTGGTTCTATTCTATCTCCCCACAGTATATGGTGAAAAAGAACCTTCTCTTGAAGGTGGGGATGGAATAAGTCCTTGTCTACTAAAAACTGGTGGAATGGTCATGATAAAAATCTAAAGATTCCCAATATGGGCGAAATATCGGTACTCCAGTTGGTCTCTATCACACTGAGGCTTCAGGTTCTCCATTCATCTAAACTAATTAAACACTAAAGAGCTATCGAAATAGGCACTCTGGTTGTCACGTACCTAATGAGAAACATCTAGGGAATGATTCCTTCAACTAGAATATTTATTGGACTTACCTAGTGCTAGTCCTCTATAAATGCTACTATTTCCATCCATTATGTTTCACTCACTGATAAGAGTCTGATTGACTACTGCAGGAATGGAAGGTAGGAAAAAGTAATTCACCTACAAACCGATGGAATACTAGATCCCATCCTCAAATCATCTATATTGTGAAAGATCATCTCCCACTAGAAGTGGTGAATGGAAATAAAACTCTGTTAAACATACTGAATTATTCATAACTAATATAGATCCCTCCTTGAGATGCATATACTCTGTCAATCTACTAGCTCTTAGAATTTGAGGAAAAAAATTATCGTAGATGGAAGTATGGAAATCATCCCAAAAATTCCTTAATTGAGACCATCTTGGGAAATCACATGCCACCAGTTCTTGACGAAATCATGAAACAAGTATATATAAAGATTCAACCTACACTCTATAGGTGTCTCCATATGCTCAAAGATAGACGGGGTGGCCACTATCCATGAATCAGTAGCATGTGGATCGTTATACCCAGAGAATGTAGGAGGATGCTGTTGTTGAACATAAGAGTCAGATAAGCCATCATATATGTAATACGTGGATCAAAATTCATGTACTAAATCAGACATAGGAAAATATTATGGACATGGGAATCAGTTACTAGGTCAGGTACAATAGGTAGTACCTTTTATGGTTCCATTGGTAGAAAAACCTGTGGCTTAGGGCCAACCATGTCTGGCGAATGGTCATCCCTACCCACCCGGTGTATGATACAATGAAATTGTGGAATTCTTTGTCTTCAAATTCCAAAAACATGCCACAAGAGAATCATAATAAAAAATAGCATCACTAGAAGAAGCTGAACATAATAAAAATCATTACCCAATGTATACTAAAAAATATAGCCTCTTATAAGACCAAGTTTCAATATGTACTAATGTATAAGATTCATATCATTTTTCATTTAATTATCAGGATTACTCTATTAAATTTCATAAACATTACCTGGTGGGATAAAGATGTGAAACCAATTATTTTTAGTTTTCATGATTCATTTTTTAGTGGATATACATTTATAGTGAATTAGGACCCATTCACAATGTTAGAGGATTCTACACCGATTTATTTATAGCATAATGGATTGAATCGCTACAATACTAATCCCAACCTTAGAGGGAAAACACATCGTGAATTTAGATATGAAATAAATAGTTCATAACCAAAATTAAAACATGTACAAGAAAACTCTCTCTTAATTAGTAGGCAATAAAATAATTATTAAGCAATTAAAAACATTGAAATTATCATATATCGCATTGAAATTTGGATGAAAAATGAAACCTAGGAGCTTATAATAATGCATGAAACAATTAGACTTACCCTCATATCATCGGGATAAGGTTGAAACAGAATCTATAAATAGGTTATTAATCAAAAACACCACAGAATAATTTTGTCACACAATCGTGAAATAATGTAAACTATAATAGTAAAAATAAGAACAACAATTATAATATAGAAAACTCATATTTTACCCTGATCATGGGTTTTTGATGTCTAAGAACAACTTATGACTAAGTTCCCAGTGTTACTAATCCCAATTTATTGTCTCCATATATTAATGAAAGAATTGAACGTTCTCATACACCACTTTATAACATCCTAGACTAGGATTCCACATAGTAGGTTTTGTAAACCCGGTGGGACACATGGTCTCTAGAACATATCCTTGAACACTAGAGGATGCCAACTAACTAGGAGGGTCTAGGGTGTGTCCATTGAGAGACAATACAATCATTACCAATGTGTATAGTAGTAGATAAATTTAAACATTGGTAAATATCAGAAACTGTATGTGTAAATTGATGTTACAACATAAAATAGGGACAATATTAATAATTGAAAAAATTGTAATAACTAATGATGATATGTCATGAATCTAAAAAACTGGAAATAATGGATACACGACAGTAGGAATATCATGTTTAAAAAAAGTATAAGGGAAATCAAGGACTATCCCATGCTTTTTGAGATCTGGCTCAGTCATCGTCTATGAAGCATCATCACAAACAGTATGAAATCATGAGTTTTAAGTTGAACACTTCCCTTTATCAACACCTGCATTCATCTTAGATACTCTAGGTACAAAACGACTCCCAAAAAAAGAGTGAGATAAATAATAGTGGGACGTGACAAATGGTTTCTAAAACATTGGGCCTATGTAATGGATTATAACAGTGTTCAAGAATGTATATATAAAGTAAATCAGTAAAATGTAACTAAATAACCAAGTTCCTACTTCAGCATTAGGTTTGTATCTTAACATATAACAATTTTATTAATTATGTAATTATCAATTTGTGTTGTTAGGTCATGTGAGGCAAATCATGCACTGATATCACCATGTGATAGTATTAATAGTAAAGGATCTATGATGTAACAAGGATACCATGATGGATAATATTTAATAATGAAGTTCAAAGTTAATGACCAAGGAAATGTAGCCCTCAAGGGACACTAACTCTATAGTATCTGATCCTATCTAATATTTAAGAGTTTAATACAAGGAGAAAACTTCAAGGCATTCCATAATAAGGTTCCCACCAAATCTAGTGTGTCCATCCACTGTAAAAAGGGCCTAAGCAGACACATGACCTGATTGGATGTATCCATGGAACCTACTTATCAATGCTGCATTAAATGAGTGTATCCAATGTATCCCTTAATACTATGTGAGGGATCCTATTGTTTCATACCTAGATCCCATGACTAGACAATGATCAGGATCATGGTGGGTCTCAAACTAAGAAATCAGTATCCTTGAATCACAATGGGGTTCCTGAGTGGTCAAGGGATTGCGTGATATGAATCCAAGGAATGATATATTTAGTCTACTCCTAATTGATAATGAAGTCATATAATATATCATTTGGTTCAATATTTTCCCTTCAATTGTTTGACAAGTCCTTGTAGCATGAAAACCTATAAGCAATTAATAATTTATCAATAAGTCTATTTTTTTCTAGCCCCACCATTCAGTAGTCTGACAAGGCCAAGTAGAATGAAACCTTTTTTAAATCCATTGAAGTTATATTAAATTATTAAAATTCATTCCATTGACATCTATCAACATGATAAGGGGTTCTATGAATATTAATCCTATTTTCATTCACATTTTATTATCCAATATGAAGCACTTACCTTAGTCAGGTCAAGTGGAAGTGACATGGTAATTTCAATTCCCTATTTAATGATTTAAAAAGAATTTATTATCAGATGGCCTACTAGTAGTGTTTTCAAGCTCAAGCACATCTTAATGACAGCTCAAATGTTACAATATAATTAAAACTAAACTCTTTCATATCATCCTACATGCGATGATGGGAATTGGGGGAGTAACCACAAACAAGTAATCAAATATTTGGAAAGAGAATTAAAATTAAATTCTAATGATTGTAAGCATGGAATATATATTATATTAATGACACATGATGAAATTGGCTGCACCCACTTGAAAATTCCTAAAATCTATGAACTCAAGGGATGAGTTATATACCACCCACCTTTGGGTTTTGCAATCATTGTCCTATGATATCGGCCTATAATAAGGCCTATAGTGGTGTAGATATGTGAAAAGAAGACAATATATCACCCCTAGAAAATAAAGTCTAGATAAATATAAGAGAATAAGAACTAAAAATGACTCATTTACATACTATTTGTGATGAATGAAATCTCAATCAGATCATGGCTGAAAGATATATTTCAGTCCATACCTTAAGCCTTCAATGAGATCCAAATTCAGAGAATTGTTTTTAATCCTATAGAATTCAGATTAGGTAAGAAGGATGATTTTAAATTAGATCATTAAGGGTAAAATTGTAAAATTACCCATAAAATAGCATGTGCCTGAATTGTCTGCACGGTTTGACAAACTCTCTGCAAACTATATATGTATACCTTGGAAAAAATGAACTCTCTCAATTAGTCCAGACTATTAGGGAAACTTTGTGCCTACTGTGCAGTAAGGCTCAATCAAAAAGGCACCTCCCACATAATTTTTTATAACCACATAGTCTTTTAGGATGATTTTCTTTAAACGGTGTACTATGCTAATTTTCCCAAGGAGTTGTGTTCTGGGCTCCAAAAAAGTTCTAGACACCCCTGGAACCTTAAATAACTCAATATTCATCCATATTAGGTCCAAAATAAAATTTCAAATAAAAATTTTAAGGATCCATACCGATGTGAAAAACCAGGTTCTTTATAATGTGGCTCGTAATGTGTGAATAAGTAATGAGTGATTTCATTTTTTAGTTTAGGAAGATTAGAAATTTTTTAAATATAATAATAAGTAAATACTATGGGGATGTACCCCATACATCATTTGCATCCAATAATTTTAAAAATTATTTACATGATGGAATTGGAAAAATATAATTCCTTCAAATGGATTCTGGATATGTGTCTAAGTTATTTTTTCCCATTAAATTAATGTTTGACCACTATTTAAAATAATTTTTACCTTAATCACTGTAATTGATTTTAATTACTCTCTGTAATCATTTTGGTGGAAAAATGTTACTATAATATAAAGTATATATTATTTTTATTGAAAATATAAAATCCAGGTGGAAAAAATAAAATAATTAAATTGGTATAAATTAATTTAAAATTATTCCCATTGAAGGGACGATATGTTGAGTTTATAAAGAGAAAAATCCAAAATTTTGAATCATTTAATAAAATTTCAATATGAAATTGCATCCAATTAACTAAATTGGGATAATTGATCAAAAACATTTCGAATTTCATATTAAAACAAAATTAAGACATAATTTTACTATAAAAATAAATTATATGAAAAGGAAGTTTTGAATTAATTTCCAGTGTTTTCATTATTTATCGAAAAATGAAACGTCTCAAAAAATACCAAAAATTATCCCAAAGTAAATGTTGGTGTTCCACTTTAAAAAATAGATTTTTATTTATTAAAATAAAATTTCATAATGTTTCAAAAATTATTTTTAAAAGCAGTTCTCTATTAAAAGGTTTGAAAATAAACTTTTAGAGAAATTCAAATTCTTTAAAAAAAATTGGTTTTATTCTTATCTTGTATATAGAAAACACATTATATGAATGTTAAATATTAAAATAAATATAATATATATATAATTAAAAAAATTAAAAAAATCATTTAATAATATTATAAAGTTAATCCTTGTTAAATATCATTAAAATAGTCTTCCACCTAAATATTTCCAATATTTTTAAAAGGATTTTATTTTCATTTTTATTTTGTTACTCATCAAATAATTAAGGAATATACATGTGTAAACCATATTTTCAAAACATAATTGATTTTATTAATTACTACTAATCATATTTCAAGGTGACAAATATAAAAATATAAAAATATTTTTATTAATAATATATGGTAGTTTAGTGAAACATGGTTTTGTGTGTAACCCAAGCTATCCGTGGGACTCAGTCTTGTGTGTAACAAAATCCAACCGTAGTGTTTAATACACCAAAATAAAATAAAATTCTTGAATATAATACAAGTTTAAAATGGTGTTTCATATAAATAAATCAAAAATTAGTTCTTTTTCTCCACAAAATGATATATTTAGTATTTTTGAAATTAAAAAAAATCTACAATATTATATGAAATTGCTAAAAATAATTCACAAAAATCTCATTGTGTTACATGTACATACCTGATCCATCATATTCATACAGACTCAAAGGTTATACCATTGTATCATGATAATTCCTTTTATTAATTACCCAAATAAATCTTATATCATTATGATAAAGTTATATAGAATAAGGCTAAACACCTGGATAATATTCCATGGAAGAGATCGAAAATTTGAAGAATCTACACTGGAATGTGAGTTTTTTATGGTTCAATTAAATCCAATTTTTTTATGTTGTAGAAATGAAATTTTTATTTCAAATTCATGTTTATGGAGTTATAATTTAATACCCTTATATTTTATGATATATTTCCCTTTTCATAAATTTATATTTTTTGATAGTTGGTGATACACTTATCCCCAAGACATAATATATTGTAATATATTATATATTTATGAAAAAAAAGATGTTAATTTAGTGAATTGAATATTAATAAAATAGTTTTTATGGATAGGTATAATTTTTGAGAAACTTATATATATTCATAAATAAGTACACATATTTCAGAAAATTCAAAATATTTATTAAATATAAATATTTGCTAAAAATTATTTATTTATTTATTTTTAGGATATAATAATAAAATTAATTTTTGAATATTTACTAAATTTTATTCAATAGAATTTACTTATTTATCAATATAATCAATTAAATCTAATCTCATTTTGTTTTATTATAATTTTATGAAAAATTTTAGTTTAATAAAAATGTTGAATAATATATATTTTCATTGAAAACATCTTTTTATTTTAAGGCTTCTCCAATGCTCAATTTTTTATTAAAATTGATAAAAATATTAACAAAATGTTCATTTATATTACAAATAATAAATTTATTTCATTGGAATTAAATCTTTTATTCATTTTAATTTAACACAATTTTATACATTCGGAAACAATTTCTTGGAAACTCCTTTCTATTATATTAAGATGGATTAATATAAAATTACATTCTTCAACTTTAGTGATGTGTAAGTAATAAAATGGATTCCATTATTTGAATCTTCATTAATAATATTTTTTAATATAATGAACATAATTTTTTGTAATAATGAATTGCATAAATAGAAAATCATTTTTATAACTTTCAAAGTGAAAATGATTTTCTTGAGGGGAATAAATGAAAACATAATGGAACATTTTCCAATTAAAAATATATAAATAGAGTTTTGGACATATATAGACCCTATCCAGTCTAAAAAATAAATATATATACATTTGAAAGAATAGTTCGTCAAAAATATTTATTTTTATTTAAATATCTTAAGAAATTCAAATTATGTTCTCTCCCCCACTAATAAAAGGCCACCTCATTGTTATCTTCATTACGAAACATTGAGGTATCTATCTCAACCAAAATCTATCCAATTATATTCTATACATCCATATCAAAAAACTAAATGTAATTTTTATCTTTATATACCACTCTATGGGAACATAATAAAGTATTTTTAGTTTGTATACTGAATAATATGTAATCATCTTACACCACAACTTTAAATTTATTTCAACTTATACATACTCTAAATATATATTATTAATCATAAATTATGAAATTTAATATTAAAAAAATGTCGTTATCAACAATTAATATGAAATACCATCCTCGTATTCCATCAAATGGTAATTTAATGTATTGATCATATATATGTGTTGAATATCACCTCCATATAGATATTTAATTAATTTTACAACAAGATAATTCATCGATGGTCACAATGTGAGTTTTTATTTTTATAAAAAAATATTTTTTAGATAATTATGTTTATGGAAATATAATTTCAAATATACCATCTTACTTGAAAATCCATTAGAAAATGATGTTGTTGTTGTGTGTACCAATGTGCTACCACGTCCACAAACTAATATGATTCATTGGTTGATTCTTATCAATATTAATGGTAATAGGGAAACATATAATGTATATATTTTATATACCTGATAATTTAATAAATTTTTATTATTGAATAATTATTTATCTTTTTATAATTCTAACTGTTAATAATCAGAAAAAATATCCATGCATATATATGACATGTTGTCTCTATGAACAACAAAATTAATTTTTCCATATCTCAGATTTATGTATTAAACAATATATATATATATATATAGAATTTATTTAATTATATAATTATTAACATTATATGGGACATGTAACCATGATCATTATGCCTAAAATGGAACTATTGGTTATAAATTATGATATAAAATGAAACAGTTATCACATAAAAATGATGAAATTAATATAAAATTATTAAATAAATTGTTTTCAAAAAATATTAGTGGTTCAAAAGTGATATTATATATATGTAAAAAATTATGGTATATATTTATATAAATTTAAATTTTTTATAACGGATTTTCTATTTCTCTTTAGGAAATTTGATCCTGAGTTAATGGGTTTATGTCATAATATATATTTTTATCAGGATTGGTTATGATCATGTTTATTATAATGAGATTTTATGACCTTTCTATCAAAAAATGATGAATATTCTTCCCATGAAGTTATTCATGTGATTATAGGTTTTCCTTTATAATTCCCAATCATCAGTAAATCCTGATAAAAAATGATTATTTTTAAGGAAGTGAAACTATATTTCTCTCTACGGTTGAAAATAATTTTTATTCAACATACATTTTGTTCAAAAACAACTTAAAAAATGTAATTATATTTATCCTATAATGAATGAAATTCATTTTTCAACATTATTTAATTTGTAATCATTTTATTAATGTGCTATTTTATTTATTTCAAAATTTGTTACTTTTTTAAAATTTACAGAAACTATGAAAGTAATCATTGTTTTAATGTACATGACATAAATCAAATATCCTCCAATGATTTTAAAAAAATCAATGGAATCTAATATTATATGTTTTTGAGGATATTTATATCGAAACCATTTTTATAAATAAATTAGTATTTTTTTCTTATTTAAATAATTTATTTAAATAAAAAATTGGTACTTTTAAAAAATGTTCAAATGATATTTTAGAGGCATTTTTTATTTTTTGATAACATATATTGATGTTACTTATGAATTACTGGTGATATGATAAAATTATATAAACTAATATATTTATATAGATGGAATATTACTATGATTGTTTATGGATTATTTTATGGAAAAAAATTTTTTCTATAGTTTAATTATTTTTTGTTGGTACATTAATGAAAACTGTTTTATTTATATGGGTCATGCTATGATGATATTGTGTAATGTTTATGGAACAAATAACCCTTCCTAGAGGTAAAAATTGAGGGGTGTTTTATGATATTTTAGAACACAAATGTATGATTTTAATTAAGTGACGGGTGTGACTAAAATTATATATCCCTCAAATGAATTTGGTGTTGATGGAAATCTCACGAGAAAATAAGAACTATAATGGGGAGTAAACATAGTTCAATAATGTACTATGTCTACTATAATAATCTTGTGTGTGAACTTTGACTGAGGATATGATGGAATGGTGAGCGAGACCAATTCTCTATGATTATTTTAGAGGTTATACATGATCATCGAATTGAATTTACTTGCACATAATTATGAAAACAAATCTATGAATTATGCCAATGTTATGCTTTTGTGGCCCATGTTTTTTATTCAAATATGATTATGCTGTATGAATTTTTAAGTTATGTTTGATGACTCGATATTATAAACAATTATATTTATATTATGGTTTTGAAATGTTATTATAATGTTCTCATACCCTTATATTCAGGTTAGGTTTACGTGATCATTGATACATACCTTTTTTACCCTAACTGAGAATCTCAGATCAAATCTTTTTTAATTTACATGGTAATAAAGAAATGATTTCATTATGATATGTATAGGTATGATACTGGATTTTACGAAAATTGAAGGAGATGATGCAAATATAATATTAGTAATTTGGTTATATATCCATGATTAAATAGTCACTAAACCTATATGACTCTATAATGGGTTGAAATGTTTTCTATTTAGTATTCACCTAATAAGACTAAAAAATTATTAATAAAATGTATGGGAATCTATAGTCTGTATCTGAGAAATGATTATATACCTTTAGATAATATGATGGGAAACATAGTGAGAATACATGGGATAATCATATGTATAGGAAAATTTCATACATTATAGTAAAATAAATGGGTGTGGTTTTCCTAAAAAATATCCTTATTACGATAGTGCAATTGGACCAAGATTTGGAATCATTGCTTGTATTGGTAATGATATCAAAAAAGAGGTGGATGATTATATCTAGATCATCATTCTGGTGCCCAATTATTTTGACCTTATTTTCACATGGTATTATAGTCTTGGTGGATATTATCAGGTTAATTATAATTTTCATTATGAACCTTCATGAATGGTTTTAATATACAATGATCATTTATGGTCCAGAATAAAATTAAACGTCCAAACAATGAAAATAAAGTTACCATATTTTGACAAATTAATTTTTAATAATTATATTGTTTCTCAATATTTTGTATGATTAAAAAATTAACAATTTTTATTTTAGTACAAGAATAAATATATAATGATAAAGTTGATCTGGTTATATGTATGCTCAAACTACATTATCATATATATAAGAATTATTTTTTTCATGAAATGTCACAATGAATGGTAATTCCTAGAATCAATATTTATTTATTCTATTAGTATGTAAAATGAATAATTTTATGACTATATCATATCATGACTATAATTATAATCTGATTGATGTTTGTGGGACCTTACCTTCTGAAAATATCATCATTATCCCTCTACAAAATTTTAATATTATCTTATAAATGAATCGGGCTTCATCACATAAATCTGACATCAATTATCAATGAAGGGTGGCCACATTTGATGTTCCACATCATCATATGACCATCAATTAGTGGGATAAAAATTAGTAACATCCAATGGAAATTAGTTCTATTTTATTTTTCTTCATTCATATTCAATATGGGTGTTTATCTTATATTATTTTGGTGGAACTCAACATCCATAATATTCACATTTTAGAGAATTTTATAATTCTTTAGAATATGATTTTCATTGTTTTAGAATGAGCCTTTATGAGGATATTTAAATATAAATCATACCGATTGTTACTCCAATTTCAATGAATCCATATAACATAGACATGATTGAGTTGCAAGAATTTTAGAAGAAAATCTAGGAGAGTATTGATGAAGGATTGATTAGTCTAAGTGCATCACCTTGGGGTGGACCTATTCTTTATTAAGTAAGTAAGATGGATTAATGAAACTCTATATTGATTATTGAGAATACGTTATGATACAAATCAAGTATAAGTATCCACCACTCTATATTGATGATTTGTTCAATCAAATATAATGACATCAAATTTTTTTTGCATGATGATTAAAAATCTGGATAATATCATTTGTGGGTTAAAGTGGTAATATGTACCCATGAAGTCCATCCATATGAGGATTAGACATAATGAATTTCTTAGGCTAATATTTTTCCTTACTACTGCCCCAAATATATTATTTTATTTAATGAATAGATTCATTATATATTATATTGATTAGTTTTCGGTTAACATTATATATGATACTCATATAAATTAAAAACGTAATGAAGAACAAGACGATCACAAGTTAATTGTACTAAAGACCCTCAGAATAAAGAATTTGTACATAAAATTCAAAAATTGTGAATTTTATCTACAAAATGTATTTTTTGGCATCATATAATCTTAATAAATGGTATATATTTGGATTTAAAAATGGAATATGTAATTGAATTATTTTCCTAACCAAACATTATGACAACTATCTATATATTTTGTTAATTGGATAGATATTTTAATAAATATATGGATAATTTCTCACAACTTTTGAATCCACTCACCAAGATAACTGGGATAATATTCATGTTCCTTATGAAAGAATAATGTGAGGAAAACATCAAGGAACATAATCTTAGTTTAGTCAGTGCACCTGTGTTTATTCTACCCTATAGTGTGGAGGGATTCTACTCATTAATTTTTCATAAAATTGGGGACTTGGTTTCATTCTCATTTATAATAATATTTCAAAAAAATTAACCACCTAGAAACTAATGGATACATAGAAATATAACTCAACACAAGACTTAGAGTTAGATGGGGGAATATATATTGTTAAAAAAAGGATGAATTATTATTGTTGGGAAAAGTGGGACAAATATACAGATCAAAAAATCATAATGTTTATATTCACTGAATACTATTTTAAGATGCATCATAGAAAATGGATACAATTGATTAAATATTATTATTACTCCATTTATTACCTCTATACCTTTCTAAAAAAGATGGTTTATGCTTTGAGTCGAATGGTTCATGCTATAATACATATGATAGGTATTATAATGGATCATATATTTTTTTATCATCAAATGATGAATATGGAAATACATAAGTATAGAGATTTACTATATTTTTTTGAATGAGTATGAAGCATTTATCAGTGTGATGATTTAAGAGTCATAGAAGAAAGACTCATGGTTACCATAAAAGGTAATAAATGTTATGTTGTTCAACCGTGATTATGATGGAATAATAATGTTTTAGAACTATGTATGTGTAATATTAATATCATATATGAAGAAGGATAAATTTGATGGTGATAATTGTTAATTATTATATATTAATCCAAGATGTGTGAATATGTATAGGGATCTGATAGATTATATCTAATGGAAAAAACATGAAGAAAGATACTATTGTTTTTTTCATATTGGTTCTTAGTGTGACGCCCCACCCCTACGTTATTGGCTTGAGAGGGAGAGGAAATGTTACTTGGCCTTAACCAATGTTCCCAAGGTGCCAAATTTTGGAAATAAATGCTGAGGGCTTCATGAAACTATTGGGGAACAATTTTCCCTTTAGACAAAACCATCCAACCAAACGATACACTATTAATAAACTAAATGGGGAATGATAACAAAACAACCACCAAATACATTACCAAAAGGGAACTACAGTATTCCACAATGCAACCCACACCCCAATACAACCAACACAATATTAGAGTACTATGAGGAAGACTAAACAAAATGCCCAAAATAAGCCAAGACACACTCCACGACTCTACACCAGCCTCCATGCTCCAAGCACCACAACGTCTCCCAAACTTCACCACAACCCACTAGCAATGAGATGCCTTACCAATACTATTGTCCCGGAATACGGAATTTGAAAAATCACCAAAGTGACAAGTAGGGGGTGAGTACTAATACTTAGTATTTTTTCACTAAATGACTTCTCTACTCACGTCTCTAGGATATAAATGTTTGCCACATTTATATAAAACATTTTATATAAAACAATTTACAAAAAAAATTATAAGCAAATATAAAAAAGATACAAAAAACCATTTGCAACCAAGTGAAAACAAAACCAAATGAAACCAATTTCCAAAAAGTTATTTTTCCAGAAACATATCAAATAAAATCATTAAAACCTTTTCACAATATCCCTTTTTGGTATACTCAACCATTCAACAAACCCATGAAACCAACCATGCATGCTACATTATGACAGTTCCATACTCATGAGTGGTTTCTCATCGATCTAACAAGTCTTCACAAGGGAATTGTCTCCCATGTTCCATTAACACTTTGGAACCGAGCATAAGGTCATATTTTAACCAAGCCCCATGTATGAAATTTACATGGGCCACTAATCCTTTGGCACCGATCACAAGGTCATATTTCAACCATGCGCCGTGTATGAAAATCCAATGTTCCATTAAACCTTTGCCACCGAGCACATGTTCATATTTCAACCAAGCCCCATATATGAAACATGAACACACACCATATATCACGAACTGTCATTCCAAAACATCCCATTTAATAAGGACACCTTTTTATTGAAAACTATATCAATGCCAAACCATTTCAATTCCAAACCATTTCAATAAATCTGATCTTTTATTTCAAACCAAAGCACAAAAAAATTTTAAAGTCACTTTTAATTTCAATAAAACTTTTCCCTTTTATTGAAAACATAAAATCCCAATCATGTTCCAACAATCCAGGAAAATGCACTTTTTAAAATCCGCATTTTAAAATCATGAACTGAAGCACTCATTCAAAATATCCAATTTTCCAGATTTCATAACCATCACTCAGGAAGGATTCCAATAAGTTTTCAAAAAAAATCACAATCAATTCCACCACACACATGCAATTTCAATGTATTCCAATAAGTTTTACTATGTGGAGTCAAGAAAGAAGCATCATACCTTTTGGGTTCCGGTGAAATCGACCCACAAGCATCCACATCCTAATATGGGAAAATGATTCATGAAAACTGGTCTAGATCACCTTCCCTATCATCCAAAAGCATTAAAATCAACATACAAGGAAAAGAAAACCCTATATCTACATTCAAAGAATGTAGATTTAGAAAACTAACTAAGGGGGAAGATTAGATCTTGAGAGAAACAAAAAAAAGACAAGAGGAGATACTTACCTGGGAGAAACCACTTTCAATCAACCAAGAATCCTCTTCAAAATGCTTCCAAAATGACAAGGAGAACATATTAAATATTTGAGAAACCAAAATCCCAAGTGAGGTATGGGTGGGAGGATTCGAGGAGAGGAATGTGGCAAGCTCGAGTGAACCTACGTTTTAAAACCCTATTTTTTAAGTGGTGTCACGGTTAGTCCGCACGGTTTTGAAAACCGTTCGCTAACCATGAAAACACCATTGTATCGAGCGGGGGGGGGGGGGGGTTCTGTAGGGTTACCTTGCATAATTTGGTAAATAGTGCGTAGACCATGTGAAACCTACTGTATCCCCTTCAATGGTTTCCTAGAGATCCTGCACGGTTTCCTTTAACCGTGCTCAAACCCTGCTCCATACAAAAAGCCTCCAAAATAATTAAAAACCATTCCAAACTCACCCAACCTTTTCCCAACTCATTTCATGCACTTAATCACATATAAAGGCATAAAAAAGGCTACATACCTCAAACCGGGGGTGCTACACGTGGTATATGTGAAAGTAAAGGATATGATGCAGAAGATGAGATGATATTACCACCATTTTTAATATCATAATGTAAATGTAAAATTATCAACATATATTGTTTCATTGATGTGACAAAAACTCCTTTATGACATATTTCAAGTGGGAGTTAGTTGACCTCCCCACATAGTGAAAAAAATTCATTTGTAATAGATACTATTTATCGATCAATATTATTTCCATAAAATAATATAATATGTGATAAAATTGTATTTATTACCATATTCTATTATTTATTATTAGGATCTGATGTTTAATATGAACTTCTAGAAATATATTCCTCATGATCTAGATTTAGATATTTGTTTGAGTAATGAAAATTATCCTCAAAAATTTGTTATAATAGATAAAACCATTCAATACCTAGAGGGTATACTTAGATCTTGTTCTAAATATTTCTATGCTTTTGGGTATCAACACCTTCTACTAGTCTATTTATCATATAGAACAATGAATGATCTGAGAATTTAGATGGATAATTTTGAATCTCTTTATGGTAGCTTGTATAGAAAAAATGATTGATTTGTATAGGTGTATAAAACATGTTAGAATTGATATAATATATGAAATAGAATTAAATAATAGTGTTATTCAATAGCACATCAATGTATATTAGAGTCGATAGAAAAGTTATGATATCAATTATCGATAAAATATATAATTCTGTTATTGATATAATTTATTCCATTGAATTTATCCTTATATGATGTCTATGAGATTATAAAATAATGTAATTACTATTCATTAGTTTATTTTCCACTTTTTTATTTTTAACCAAGTAGGGATGGGTTTTTATCACATAGAACTTCTTCTGATACTCTTTCAAGATCACTATGTGTTTTATGTATCTCTATTTAAAAGGTACCTTCATGATTCATGACATATACTGAAATAATAGTTTATAATATTATAGAATTATCATTTAATTTAAGAAAAAAAATAGATATCTTGAATTATATAGATTAAGTGCAACAGAATATGAATACTCACATAGTCAATGTACTCTTTAGGAATCATAAATTTGATGATTCTACATGGGGGTTTAAGGATATGATGAAAAATATATATCATTATTTTTTACTTTAGGGATGTAATTTTGAAATAGAAAATAGTTTTAAGGTGGTAAAACATTATAAACATTAATTTTATGATATATATCACATAGAATAAATTCAATTTCCTACATAGATTATGAAACTCACAACTATGAGTCTATACAATATGTAATGTTGTATTTTGTTGTAACCAATATGTTAAAATATAGAGTGAATAACAATAAAATAATATTGAAAAAGATACATAATAGTGATATATAAAGAAAATATATTGATATATATATACAAATAATTTTTTTGTAAGGTCATTACAATTTTTAAAAATATATCTTCTCAAAAAAATATTATTTATTTCATCTTATAAGAAATCTAATTTTTTATTTCAGAAAAATTTTATAAATTTATTGGAAAAAATGAACTAAAAATATAGGAGATTTATTTAAAAATAATATTAGAGTTAATTTTTAAAAAATTTCTAAACGGAATTTTCTTTTGATGAATATTGAATGAAGTAATGAATTCTTATTGAAATATATATATTAATTTGAAGTATTAAAAATTTAATATTTTATTTTAAAATTTTAATAGATGAATTATTATTTATTTTTTATGAATAATCTAATTTAGGTCATTGTAATTATTTTTATGTATTATTGTTATATTATAAATTTTAATTCATAGGATGTTTTGGGAAAACTACTATTCATTGGGGTTTTTATGTTTATTTTTTTTTATTATCTTTTCCTAATGATGAAAATTTAACTTGATAAAATGTATTCAATATTTTGAATAAAAAAATAATATTTTTTTAATGTTGTGAACATAATTTTTTCAAATTTAATAGAAAAACATTAAAAATATGTTAACATGATTATGGTCAAAACCGGTTAACCGATATGGTTAAAACTTATAGATAAGGGAATTTTTCCAAATTAAATATGTCTAAGTTATTTTCTATATCCATATATTGATGAAATATTATCCCACCATAAATATAATTAAATTTGAAATAATTTTTCATTATAATGAATTTATTATATTTTTATTTATAAATATATTCCATATTACTTCTAGCCCGTAGTAATACAAGGGAACCCCTCATTTTAATTCATTACCACACATTGAGACATATATCTAAATCAAAATCTATCTAATTAACTTATAAAAATATCAATCCATTAGGTATATTTCCTTGTATTTTTACAATACCATTTTAATGGTCTTGAATAATGGATCTATATGATGACTAATAATGAAGAGTCCACTGTATTACCAAAACACAGATAATTTTTTTCTTCCCAAAAGTACTCTAAAATAGTATTATTCATCATGAAATAATAATAGTAGTATACCAAATATATAAAAAATTTATTATAGTTATCTAATAACTTGTACCCACTAGGTAGTCCTTCAATTGGTAAGTGAAACTAGCACTCTGGAATATGTACAGACTGCCACATTCACATAGTGATGAAATTAGATTTCCATGATTATATATAATGACTTTTTATGATAGGTTTTGTTATTGTACATTAAATTTTTTATTATTTATTATTCTACTATATTAATATCTTATCATCCTTCTTTCCACCCAATCAGATGGATAAAGGTATGATTACTCAAGCGTGTATGTGCAATACAACCTCCATGAATTGAATTGAATTGTTTTTAAATTATGTTTTACATGGATTGAAATAAGTATAAATTTAATGAATATAAAATGTATATGAGTTATTATTGTTCATTTTAAATGGATATTTTATTTTACTTTATTTCATTTTACTCTTCTAATGAAAAAGTCAATAATCATGGGCACATGTGACCAACCATCTCCATGAGTGGTGTAATTCATTTTTCCATATCTCTATTTTATGAATGTATATATATATATATAATAGTTGATATATATAATAAGAAAAAAATTTAATGTGTAACCATGATCATTTTATAATATCTCAGTCAACAAATATGAAATTCGCATAATAATGAAATAGTATATACCTTGAAAAGAGAAATTTATTAATTAATTTTAATAAATGGTACTAGAAATTTTAAAAGTGGGTTATATATAATATTACATATTTTTTACCTGGTTCATTTAAATTATTTTAATAAAAAATTATTTATTATACTAGAGGCTATGTTAATTTTTATGTGATTTTTAATTGACATAACAGATTTATTATTCAATTATATTATTGGTTTTGATTGATTATGATCATGTTTAAAATGATAAAATTTTATAAAAAATATTTAATGAATGACATTAATTTTATTATCCTCATGTTATTTCAGATGATAACATGTTTCCTTTCTTTTTCCTCTCTTTATAAACTCATAACACTAAATGAATGTTTTTTTGGAAAACCTACTTGGTTTCTCTCTTGGATTAAAAATAATTTTATTTCCATCACAATATTTAGTAAATTTATTTCAAATAATTTTTTAAATATTATACTGATATATTTTATTTTAATTTTTAAATATGATTTATTGTTGACAAATTTATTCCAAATGAATCCACTTTTTTTAAAAAAAACTAAAGAATTATTTAATTAATAAAAAAATGTTAGTGGATAATTTAATTTAAATATTTGGATATGAAAATTAATTCCATCAAATATGTATAGTAAATTATCCTAAGATTCCATTATATATTTCTAAGGTAAAATCATAGAAATTATTTTCTATAGTATTGTAAAAAAAATTTAGATTTAAAAAATTTTATTTCAAAGTGAAAAGTGTATTTTCCTCAAGAAATGTCCCGTCGATCTTTTAAAATCATTTTTTATTATTGGTTACATCATTGTATATAAAATATAGTTATTTATAGATATGAAAAAAATAATATCTTACAATTTTAATCATTGGATGTATTATTATGATGATGAATTAGGGTTGATTCTATGAAATATATTTCATTACAACATGGTAATTAGCTTATGATTATACCATTATAAAAACAATTACTTCTACAATACTTATATTATAATGTTATGAAGAAGTTATAGTGACATAATCTTTTTATAAATAGATATTACAACCTTTTAGGTGAAACATATTTACATTACATAAAAATGTGTAGGAATAATATAATAATTTTGTGTATTTGGTTACTATTTACATTATATTCTTATTTAATGAAAGATATTAAATGTATCATATTAATATAATAAAATTATGTACTCCTCATATACATACCATATATATATTCTATGTTCATAACCTGGGGATGGAAACATATGAATGGGTGAGCCAAGATACACAATAAGGGTAAACAAGCGCAATATATAAACGTAACATGAGAGTAACGGTATGAGAAAAAGAACATGAAATATGAAAACCATAACCTTATTATCAATAATATAATAATGAGACATGGAATAAATCATAACAATTCAAAAGACATGAACTATAAGGGAATCGATCAACATGAGAAATGAGAGGATAACATTGGAATACGACATTAAATTGTGATATAAATATTTTCAAATAAAATTATATGTCATGTAACCCCATAAAGACTATCATAATATTTTAATCTCAGGATAACCACCCACGTACCTACTTCATGCGTGGGAACCCCTCCAGTGAACCATGTTTTAGGGATGGGATAACCACCCATGTACCCTATTTTTTGGATTGGGATAACCTATTTTGAATATACTTTCTTGCATTGTAGAACAACAAATTAAACTATATATCTCATATAAAATTAATAATTACCCTACTACTTTTAGGTAGATATAGTCCCCAACCATTTCATAATGTAAACTATAATTATGCATTCCACAATACCTAATAACATTAATCATATCAATAGATCAAAACTAGTGTAAAGAAAATTTGTTTCATAAAAATATCATCAACATAAACATTGATCATCCAGATAAATAAAAATTATTTTCTCCTTCATCCATATCCCCATAAATAATTTGTATTATTAATTTACGCAATATTATATAGAAACTATGGTTGATGTATAATTTGAAACATTTGATGAGGAAAATATCCTTTCCACATTTAATGTTTTCATAAAGAATAATTCACTATGAAAAATTATTTCATTTAAAATAACCTTGAACAACTATAATGTAATATTCTAAGAGAATAATTTTCATGATGTTGGGAAATTAAATTCATTCCATATATGATAAAATAATGATTCTTCTCAATTTTTTAGTAAAACGAAAAATTGAATTGTTTGGAAAAAGAGATGAATAATAATTTCAGAACATTAATTAAAAATTTAAACATTGGTAAAATATCCATTAATAAATCATTTTGTGTATGAAAAAACAATATTGATAACATTTTGAGAAAACATTTTGTTGGATAAAAAATGGGTTTTGACTATAATAATTATATTTCATAATAACATTATTATTGGTCTCATGAGTACATAAAGGGAAGAAATTATAGAAAAATCATGTATCCTCATTATATAAACATATGAGAATAAATTTTATGAGTTATTTGATATAGGGACAATAAAATTTTATCCTAAAAAATCAAAAATAATCTAGATAAATGATGAGATTGTAACATAAAATCATTTCCACATCGGTAACATTGAAACATAAGACCCAAGAAATAAATTAATTAAATGATACTCCAAATATCATAATTTTAAATAAATTCATGATAATATATAAAATTTGGATTTATATACACGTCATAAAAGAGTGAATGTGAAAACATAATCATGTGTCTCAAAGAAGACAAATTGAGATAAAAAATTATTAATGAGTTTTAAACTATTAAACTATAAACCCCATTAAAATGGGATCATAAATGGATATGTGAATGAAAATAAGCCTCATGAGAAGAAACCTAAAATGAATTTATGGTATGTATATAAACCAAAAAAAATAAACATGTGTTGAATATAGGATTTGACATAGAGAAAATAAATGTGAGGCCAAAATCCATTTTCACTTTATTAATCCTTTTAATTATCAGAACCAATAAATAATAATATAAAATGAAACATTCTATTCCATTAAAATAAGTATATTAATGGAATAAAATATCAAAGGGGTAGTGTATACAACACCATAAAGAAACCAGTGGTGAATTTTTAAATGTCTCCCACAAAAAATGAGAGGAGATGTCCATTACCATAGCTCTCAGCTTCCTTCATCCTCCTTCAAAACTCATAAATAATAAATTTATTATTTTGATTAATATATTATAGGACAATATTTATATATATATTATACTTCATAATTTACATATGTCCTTTTATTTCATTATTTAACAAGTCTATGTTAAAGTCATGTTTTGGGTAATAACTAATAGTTTTTTTCGTATAAGTTTTGATTTGTTAATTGTTTGTCCACATAAATTGATTGTGGTCAAATAATATGAAGAATAATAATAATGATACAATTATAATATTCATAAATAAATTATAATTTTAATACCAAACATGATAATGGTTATTTTAAGTGATATATGTTACAATCATGGTGACGGTATGCCACACAAATGCAAGAGTAACATTTCAATTTTTAAAAGATCATTTTGTAAATGATGTAAGAACTAATATATATTTAATTAATTATCACTATAACATAAATAATATATTATTTCCATAAATATAATTATGGGTAAATTATAAAATATAAGGACATATGTAAATTATGGCTCCATAGGAATAAATATTTTTTAATTATAATATATATATATATATGTGTGTGTGTGTGTGTTATTCATCATCATTCCCCAATTTTATAGCTTGTAATGAAAAAATAATTAACATTGGTTCGTAAGGCGATAGACCACCACACACAAAAATAATGATTTCATAACCCATGTAAATGGAGATGATTTTAGGAAATTAATATTATATATATATATACACATGAAACTTAAAGTTATTATATCATCATTTTTTAATAATAATTGAAGGAGGTGGAGAATAAAATAACATAAAAATGCACGTCGAAGAATGTTACATCTTATTTGTATAACCGTTATAGGTTTTCTCCAGAATCCAACCAATGATAGATCTATTTAAAACAATAAGGATAATAGTACGGGATTATGGATATTTCGAATTTATTTCATGTGTTATTGTAACATCCCATGTTTTTTATAGGGAAAACTATGTTCTATATTATATAGGATACACCACATTGAGCTTAATTGGAAAACTAAACATTATTATAAAACTTTTACCATTATAACCTATTAGTGAGAATTTTGGGACCGAATAATATTAATTTAAGTATAAAAATATGGTTTTCAGATGTAGATTTTGTTGAATTAGTTTTACCAGTTAATTATAAATGATTGTAAAACCCTTTGTAAAATTAATGAAAATTTTTTTATAAAAAACTATTCAAATATGAAAAAGTGTGACTTATGCTAATAAATTAATAAATCACCCTTAATGGATTATATCAATGAAATATATTTATTTAATATTTATTTTAATTTTTAAAACTTATCTTCTGTGTTTTCTAGACATTATATAAGAACAAAACAAATTTTACAAATAAATAATTATTAAAAAAATATTTTTTCCAACCTTTTGATGGAATAATTGTTCTTAATCATGATTTTGAAACGTTTATAAGTTATATTTAAATTTACATCTCATATTACATATAAGTATAAAAAATTATTTTTTGATTAGTTATTTTTATTAATAGTGAAAAATAATGCATTTTATTTGAAACAAATGTTTTCATAAATAGACATGTATTTTATTAAATTATATTCCTGAATGGTTTTAAAGTATAAATAAATAAAGTCATTATCATTAAATCTATGGTAGGTCATTTTTATAAATTCAAAATTTAATTTGGATATAAAAAAATTTATTTTCTGAACATTTTAACATTAAAAACCCACTATCTCGATCTGTCAAGGGAATTAATTTTTAATTATTTTTAGCCCCTTCTATATTTTGAAATATTAAAAACTGTAATAAAATTCATTAATCTGTATGAAATTTTGGATCAAATATTATCAACTATTTTTTTTAAAATATGTATAGAAACATTAGTAATTATTTTTATTACCATGGTTATGTTTAAATTGGGTAATTGATGGTAAAAATAATATTATTAATATTAAATCATTACCCTAAAACCTGTCCAAATTCCATCAAATGATTATGATTTGACCTAAATTCATTATTGGGATGAAATATAACTTTTTGAGCCACTATTTTTTTATTATTACATTTACATTATTTTATTCAATGATAAGTAAATTTGTGACACTTGTTTCTTACAAGTAAAACATATCTAATATGGGGTAATAAATTAGATGTGTTTGAATATAAATAGTTCTAAAATAATTATATACATCATGGTAATTTATTTATAAATTTTAGTGATAAAATATATTACTTTAATGGAGAAACATTGATGATGTACTAATCATTTAATTAATGGAATAATAAAATAAATGATATTATAAATATTCAAATGATTATAATTGTGTATTATTAATGTAATACAAAAAATTTATTGGTGAATCTAACATGTTATTTATATTTTATAAAAATTAGATCTACCTTATCTTGTTGTTTTGATTTTTTAAAGAATGTCAAGAATTGAATTGTTTCAAAATGGAAAGCAATCATACATTGAAATATCAAATATTTTATTAAAGGTTATGATTTTATGGAAAACATAATATTCCTCCAAAAAGTTGTTATAAGTCATTAAATAACATAATTGTCTCATTGAATGGTCTTTTGGAACTATATTGTATTTATATTAGCTGCAACAGTGTAGATTACATGATAACAAGGTTAGAGTTACAAGTTCAAAATAGGTGTTAAAAATGATAAGGATTAAAAAAATAATGAAAACATTATAAAAATTTATTAGATGAATAGTATTAGAAACTTATCAACAAAAGTTATAATTTGATTTTTTAATGGTATCATGTGCATGAAAATAACTTATATATTATTTAATTAATATTTATCCACAAGATGACACACTGTATGTATTTTATATATTTTATGTGTCACATAGGGAAAAAATAAATATATGAATAAATCTAAGTATATATTTGCATATCAGGAAAATTAGATTAATTATATAAATTTATTTTTAATGATTTTGAAGATATATACCTACTACAGGGAAATGTAAACGTTGAAACTGTATTTATGTAATTAAAAGAAAAATTAAAAAATTTATTTTAATAATTTTAATTATGATATATTTTGGACAGTTTATTTTTTATATCTAAATATATAGATAAATATGATATATTTGAGGGTTTTTAAAAAAATTTATTTGAATTCCCACATTTTATTGTCTTTTTTGAAGTCAATTTAAATTAAAGTATCAATGTTGACATTAATGATATTTTATATAATTAATATAATATTAAATTATTTACAAAACTCAAAAATGATAAATATTTAAAAAAATGGAGAATAAATGTTATAAACTAACTTCATATATTAATTTTTATTCTTTTTTATGTCTATTTATCTAAAATATACTTAATATGTTTTAAAAATTTAAAAATGTCTTAGGGTACCCGTGCTATCTCCAATAAAAAATCACACACTCTTCTTAATTTATAAAAAATAAAAATCTGTTTTTTTATAATATCTACCCATATACCATACCATAATCCATCACAACATTATATAAGACTTATTCATGGAAGCACACCATCTTTATAAGTGTTGAGGTGTTAATCAAATGTGGTCGTCCGAAGAAGAGGTATCATTTTTATTAAGTGGTTATTTTTTTATTTATCAACTTTATCAAATATTCCTATACCATGATGAAATAATAGCTCAAGTATAATCAATATAATGAAATTTTTTTTTATTAATATAATCTCATAACCAATTTCCACTTCATTTAAATAAGAAAGGAATTATAATTCACATGTACTTCAAACTACCGCCTCATGAATCGACATAATTTGGTTTCCATCATCATCTCTCATGTTGGGTCATAATGATGATATTATTTTTTTATATATGATATTTATTACATATTTATCACTACGAAATAATAATAAACCAATTAAATTAATACCATTCCATTCACATAAAAACTATAACATTTTTCATGCTTAAGTGTCAACTATCACCTCCACGAAGTGATGTGATTTCTTTATCATCACCAAATTAGATGGATGATATACATCCGTATATTTAATTTATTAATATGATATTTATGATATTATTATCACTGTGTAATAATATGTTGATGTTTATCTTCTTTACATTATGATCAGTGAAAAATTGAAACGTTACTCATGCATTCTTACGGCTTACCATCTTCATGAGTATAAAGTTGCTCATCATTCATAACCATATATAATAGTTTGATTTAAAAGTATAATTAATGTATAAATATTTTAAAAAATTATCATTAATTTTATTATTTATCTGATGTACTAATTAGCACATTGAATACAGAAATCATATAACAGTCATTATAGACTCAAGTATTGAATACCATCCAAAGATTAGACCTGAACATAAAAAATTAAGTAATTTTTTTAATGTGATTATAATTTATATAAAAGTAATAACGAACATTAATGATTTATATAGAAATTTAACAATAAAACTAATTTTATTATCTAGTATGATAATGAATGACCATTAGGATTCAGACTCAACTTAATGGACTCTATAATTAAAACATCATTTTAAAGGTTTCTTAGATTTATTCATCCAAATATTTATCAATAATTTAAATGTTTTCAAAATGAGTATATGGAATTATTTATATGGCCATGAATTTTTAAAAATGTTAATTTGTTTTAATATTTTAAATATGGTATCGGATATTTTGACTAAAAATGTATTTAATAAATGTTTTAAATTTATTTTTTAAATGGATTGGTTATTTCTATAAAAACAAATTCATATAATTGACATGACTAAAATTAAAAAAAATTATGTGTTAAGATTTTATGTTGGAACTTTCAATTTTATGAGTGCTTACATGATAAAATAGGTATGGTTGGTTCTGAGATAAACCAATAATAAGTGGATATATAATAACCTCCCATTCATAGGGTTTGGAAGTCAGTAATATGGTTATTTCATTTATAAGAGTTACATCTATGGAAGTCAACTGTATGGTTATTCTATTTTAGTATAATAATATCGCATTTTACCAAATTATTTATTAAATTATTTATTTTGAGTTTTCATGGAAATAATTTTATTTTTAAAAGTTAAGATAATGATATTTTTGAAATGATGGTCCCTTATTTAGGGTAAATGTTTTGTTTTAACAAAATGTTTAATGGTTTTTTTATTATCGAAGTGTTTTATAGAAAAAAGTAAGAAAACCTGTCAAAGACGAAAGGAGATTACAAAACCGTTAAAGTGAAATAGTAGACTACCTATTTTAATCTCTCTAAAAAGATTCAATGAGGAATTATTTACCTGAGTGTTTAGTTTCTCCATCAAAAGGTCTTCAAACTAGAATTCCATATTGTCCCAAAACTGGATGTACAACTCTACATTGATCTTTTCGTTTTTGAATACATGAACTAGATTAAAATCCTTATTGTCAATCGAGGAGCCCTACTAATCATTTGTGTCCACTTTAAGAGCCCTTCTCATCATTATTCCTGCCTCATTATTGGGAGCATTGACTATAACGACAGTTTAAAGTATAACCTCTTTTGAGCTCAATGGCAATTCCAGAGGGTTATCAAACATCTTTCGCTGCTGGCAGGCCTCCTTGGAGGGGTGGGTTCTGTAATCCATATGCTTTCCCTTCGACTTATTTTCCGATCTAGTCTCCATAAGTGATGGTAAATATGAGTAGTCGTTTTTCTATTTTTGATTACCCCTCTTATTCTTACTCTACCTCAGACTTGGGTACGTGATCCCCTAAGCATCTTCCCTTGAATTTCTTGCAAAACAACTTGAGTGTTCATCACATGACTATCTCTTAGTAGCCATCTCCACATCCTCAGTGATTTGGACTAGGTCATTTCCAGCATTTGGGAAAAGATCCTCATATAACAGAACATTAAATTGATTTCCCAGCTCAATACCTTCAACCTCTCTAGAGCTTCCCCTGACTGCATCTGCACTCTCTTCAGCCAGTTCCAAGACCTTATCACCTGTAGGTAGTGTGACATCTATGGAAACCCTAAAGCCACCCTCATCCACCAGCTTCAGAACCCCATGTTGATAAATCCCCTAGACACCCTTATAGGAGGTGGTATTCAAAGCCATAGCAGGTGACGCCATATCCAAACTCTTGTGTATCCATGAATTCTTCTTAGAAGACTGAGGGCCACACAATAACTAATTATTTTCTATCTGTAGGTTCCTTAGAAATATTTTAGTTCTCATACCATTTTTTAAATTTTTTTTGGGTCTTATTTTTGGTATGGGAAAATAATAATTCATTATGAAATAATTTATGACGTTTCTCAAAAACAAGTCATGTTTTTTAAAAGGTTTTCATTTAGTGGTAAAAAATATATATTGACTATAACTGTCCACTTGTAATTTATGGGTTTAATTTAAAATATATTTTTTAAATAATTCAAAACACTATACTAAAAATATTATCAAATATGAATTCTAGTTCAAACATTCTAGAATTAGTTATATTTATGGTTGGGGCCTTACAATTTCTATCGAATTATTTTTTAGACATCATTAGAGATTAATATGACATAATAAGAGTTAGGCATATCATAATGGATTTATAATTTTCATATTTATTGTATTTTTACTATGTTATATACTCTTTTGAGTATTTTGGTTATAAAATTATATGGTGAATAATAGTATTTTTGGTGAAATTTATTTTAAGTTAATTGTGGTTTATTAATTTTAGTTATGTAAGGTTAATGTATGACATAAAATTTGAGGAAAAAAACTATAATATTTTTTTAGTAAATTATCATATTTTGGGAATTTTATAATAATTATAGTGATTTTGAAAAAGGAAAACCCCCAGGATTTTTTAAAACAAATCCTTTTATGATAGGCTGTGGTAATCAAACCCACAACTGAAGAGTGAAAAGAGTGAATATTTTTCCCCTAGCCTATGATATGACCATGGTAAGTATTATTTTATTATTTAGTTAAATAATGTTATGGAAATATAATATTCTGAATCTTGGAAAAATATTTTTTTCATATTGGAAATTTGAATTTGATGATTAATTGATGAATGTTCTTTCGGAAGACATTCACTATTTTCATAACCCTATATGATCATGGTATACATAATACTATGGGATTTGATTTTAGAATTAAATGTTGAATTAAATTTTTGAATTACCTAAGATTTTGTTGAGGACTTATAATGATTATAGAAATTTATAGAAATAATTATCATGTCATGGAGATTATTTGATTTAAACTTTTTTTGAATGAGATATTATTAGTGATTGATGTTATTTAGAGAAAATTGTTAAAATTTTCCTTAGAAAATTTTAGGATCAGTTAATTTTTTAGTATTACTTTTATTCTATAATATTTGTAAAAAAATTTAAGGATATTAGTTTTTCTATGTTAAACATTGGCTGTCAATATTAAAATTTTGAGATTAGAGAAGTTTTTATATATTGTTTATTATTTTTGGTGAATTATAGTATCTTGTACTAAATATTTTGATTTTTGATAATGTATAAAGAGATGATAAAAATATATTTAATATTTTACTGATTATGTGATTCTATAGAAGATTATTCAAGAGCTTCAAGAATGAAAAATTCATATTTATTACTCATCATTTGTAGAAAATCCTGATTTTTTGTGGAAATTGATTAATTGTTGAAGCTCTAGTATTCAATTAATTATGCTTTCAATGTACTTAGTACATGTAGTAAAAAAATTAATAAATTAAATAAAAATTATCTTAAAACAAAAACTTAATCTGTTTACATTTATTTCATATATTTCAATGACCTTGTTAACCAACAACATATTTATGATTGTCTGATTATTAACATTATCTTGAACATGATCCTTATAAATATCGATCAGAACAAGATTAATTTTTTCTTTTCGATATCAAAGTTCTCTAACATGGAACTATAGTATATGATATCTCATCTAACATTCATACTTCCCTTTATTTCTTTTAATGTGGAGGTCTTATTAATCCTTTTTTGATATGGGATTTCTACCAAGGTATTTCAAAACATCAAACCCATAATATTTTAATCTGTGTTTTTATTATGAGGATTAAATATATCAAAGGGGGAGGAAGATTTAACATATCATGTTCTTAAAAGGAAAAACTATGTTCGATAGCGTACATGATATGCCGCTTCGAGGTTAGGTGGACAACAAAGTATTAGTATTTCAATATTATAATTATAAGCTATCCATTAGAATGGATGAATAAATTGTATTAATATTACTATTAGAATGTGTTTTAAAAAGTTATATATAATAAATTATATTAATAATTAATTATAAATGAATGTGAAAACCTTTGTAAAATAATAGGAAATGTTTTACTGAAAAACTATTTAAATGTGAAAAACATTCTTTTATACAAAAAAGAATAAATCACTTTCTAGATTATATTAATAATATATATATATATATATATCTGTAATATTTATGTTAATTTATGGAATTCACCTTATGTGATTTCAAGACATGATATAATAATAAAACCAATTTTATGAATAAAAAATAATTTTTCAATTGTAGATGTTTTCCCACCTTTTAGTGGTGTAGTTGTTTTGGATAATTTTTTTGACACTTTTTCAAGTCCTGATTTAAAATAAACATAATCTATTAATTTTGAAGTAAAAAATTTAACTATGGTTTAATTTTTGGTATTTTTCTTAGAATTTTATTTTTTGGATGAATAGTGAAAAAATAATGCATTTTTATTGAAAACTACTTTTTCAAAAAATATATTAATAGTGTTAAAGTATATTTATATGTGTGATATAAAGTATAATTAAATACTATTTTTATCAATTGATCCAATTTAGGTCATTATAATCAATTTAATAATTAAATAAGACAAAAAACATTGTCACGTTTTTAATTTTTTACCTTAAAACCCTATTTTCTCGATCTGTCGGTTTGATTAATTTTAAAGTATTTTTACCCTATTCTGTTTTTTGAAATTAGAAAAATAAAAATATATAGTTTTAACTAATTTTATATTTATGATCTAACAGTATCAACTTATTTTTTTGGAAAATATGAATAGTTACTTTAATAATTATTTTTATTACAATGGAAAAGGGAAAATTTGGTAATTAGTGGTAAAACTAATATTATAAATAAATTACCAAAAATTTGTTCATTATTTTACTGGATAATTTTTATTTGGACCTAGAATAATAATTTGGCCAAAAAATAAAATTTCGATGCAACTTGGTTGAATGTATCACATTTATAGTATATTATTCAATGCAAATTCACTTTTTGTCACAATTAGGTTGTTAAAAAATATAACATTTTTAAAATTTGGTTATATAAGGGATGTGTAAAAATATAAATATTACATATAAATTTAAATGTTTTATATACATAATGGTAATTTATTTATAATATTTTCAGAAAAAATAATTAACATAAATTATAACATAAGGATGATGCATTAATTGTTTAATTAATGGAAGAATCAAGTAATTGATATTTAAAATATTAATATAAATATAGTTTTATATATATGATTCCATAAAAAAGTTTTTTGGATTACAATGACATTATAATAATATATTAAAATATTTTTTTTGAATTATACTGTAATTATTTTTTAAAAAATTCAATAAATGAATAGCTTCAAAATTGACCATACTGATTTCTTAAAATATTAAATATTTAATTAAATGATATAAATTTTATAAAAATATAATATTCTACTTTATGTTTTTTATATATAATATAATTTCATAAATGACCCATTTATTGGTCGTTTGGAATGTTATAGTAATTACACTAACCATCAAAATTTAAATTAATTGATTACAAGGTAAGAGTTAAATAGGAAAAATAATGGATAAAAAGTATAAGGATTAACAAAAATACAAAAAACATATCAAAATATTATTGAATTAAAAGTATTCTACCCTTATTACCTTAATCATAAATCATAATTCATTAAAGGACACATTTCAATGAGAATAACATATATATTATTTAAGTGAAATATAATTACAAATATCACCCTTTTTATATTTAATATATTTTATTAGTTCACGTAGGAAAAAAATAAATTAATGAATGGAAACAATTTTCTATTTTGAAAAAAAAAATTAAATTATCTTAATTATATAGATTTATTTTTAAATTTAATTAATTTATATAATTACCTTAAAATATTCATAAATGCTAAAACAATATTTATTTAATTAAAATAATAATATAATAATTGATTTTAATAATATTAATTTTTCTATATTTGTATGGTTTAATGTATATAAATAATTTTATTGATATATATGTTAAATTAGAGATATTTTAAATCATTATAATTGAATTATCCCTCTTTCATGATGTATTTGACGTCAAATTTACTGAATAATATAAAATTTGAAATTATTGATATATTATTGAATTAAAATATTATTAAATTATTTACAAATAGAAAAATATAAATAATAAAAAAGGATAATATAATACCTAAATGTATTCTATTATTCATTTATGGCCCTTTTGGAAGACTTTGGCTCAATAATATATTTATTATGATTATAATAAGTTATTTTTTAATATCACCACCTAAATCCTTTATCTCTTCCAGAAAATTTGAAAATAATTATCATTTTGTGTACGACGAAGTACTTCCTCGTGAACCAATAAAATTCGTTTTCAATCTCCGTCTATCGAGGATGGTTATAATAATGGAATTATTTCTTTAATTTTTATATTAATTAAATATTAATAATTATTAATTAATATTACATCACTTATATTCATACCTTTTCATGTACATAATAGTTATAATGGTGTTCATGCGTACGTGTGAACTAGCACCTCCATATAGAAATGTGATTCATTTTTCATCACCACATCTCATAGAATATATATAACTATATTTTAAATATTAATAAGATATTTATGATATTATTATAAGTAATGAAAAATATATTAATATTTAATTTCATTCTATAATGATCATTGAAAAATTGAAACATTACTCATGCATACATACAATCTGCCATCTCCATGGTTATAACGTTGTTTATTTTACATATCCATACACAATTGTTTGGTTTAAAAGTTTAATTTAGGTATATAGATGATAAAAATTCAATTAATATTATTTTATTGATGATGGACTAATTACCACAATAGCTATATAAATCATATCAAATTCATTCTGGACTACGTATCATATATCATCAAAATGTAGGACGTGAATATAAATAACAAAATAATTGTTATAACATGTTAATAAGTGACACAGATGGAATAATAAACATTGAATGGTTAAAAATTAGGCAAATAACCATACTATATTTCTTATCTTGGACTATAAATAATGTACATACCGAGTCAGACTGAAGGTAAGGGACTCTTTAACTAAAATATTATATAAGTGTTTTAAGGATATTTTCTTCTAAATCATTATTATTCATGTAAATGTTTTCAAAATGGTTTTTTGAATTTATTTATATGAAAATGAATGTTTTAAAAAGTTAATTTATTTCAAATATTTCAATGTTGTTACAAACAGTTTTATTCAATAATATATTTTTCAAATGTTTCAATTTTTTTTAAAATTGGAATTTCTATTTCAATAATATAAAATATTTTCATTCGTTTGAAATGCTAAGAAATACAGGATTTCATGTGTTATTTTAATATAATGGTAGTTGGAAATTTTATGTGTCATTACATGAAAAACCATGGATGGGTAGCTCCAGGATAAACTAATGATGTTTGGTAATGTTATAAACTCCAATGCATTGGGTTAGAAAGTCATTCATATAAATTTTCTATTTGTAAGAGTGACATGTAGTGAATTAGACCTTATTAGTATTCAATTTTTAGATAATTATATTCCAAAATAACAGATTATACATTATATTTTTTTCTTATGAATATTCATCGAAATATTTTTATTTAGAAAAAGTATGATAATGATCTTTTTGAAATAATGATCATTTATTCAGGTTAATATTCCTGTTTTAAAGGAATAGTTTTAAATTTTTTCACTAGACTAATGATTTTATTTATTTATGTTCCTTACTGTTAATTTTTTGATCATATGATGTTTTAAATTTTTTTCACAGATCTTAAGATTGTAAAGGGAATATAAAATTTCATGATGAAATAATTGTATATGTGTCTCAAAAATATGTCGTGTTTTAAAAGGGTTTACTTTGGTGGAAAAATGGATACTGAGTATAAGTTTTCACATGTAAGGTATGGGTATACATTGTAATAGTTTATTTATTTCTATAAAACTCTATATTGAAAAGCTAATTGAATCTAAAATATAGTTAAAATAATAATAATTTGTTATTTTAAAGGATGGGGCCTTATAGATACTCTCTGATCCCAAAGTGATTTATGTTGTGAATAATAAAGAAGAAGGGGTGTCCTTTTATAAGGGAGGTGAGTGGCACACTTATAATTTTATAAAAAAAAATGTTTACCTATGTTTTTATAATGCTAAAATCCCATATAAATAGGTTATTTTAGAGCGTTAGACATCATTTGGTGTAAATATTTTTTATAAAATTTATTTTTCTATTTTTTATTTAATTTTTACCCTTATCATTTTTCCATTAATGCTCTGGTAAACAGATTATTTCATTAACCTCAATAATAAATTTTTTACTATTTTCTATATTCAATTATCTAATAAATTATGTTAACCATATTATATAATATATATTATACATATTAAAAATATGAAATAAATTTTTCTAAATTAAACTCGCAAATATAAACAAAAATCTAATTAATCCCATAGATGTGACGAGAAAACAACATTTACTATAGAAAATGATTAAAATATTAAAAAAAATTCATATAGAATTTCCACATACATTTTATTGTAATGACCTAAAATAGATTAACATACATATAAAATAAGTAATTACTCTTTTAAAAAATATCTAATATAATTTAAAATAATAAATAATCAAAAATAAAATTCAATTTTTAAATAAAATTTTGTATTTTTCACTTTTCAAAAAAAACATCACTCATACAATTCTCAAAAATTAACATTATGTTATTTTTATATTCTATTATAAAAAACTAATTTCAATTTTTCAAATAAATTTTATAAAAGTTGTAAATATTTATTTTTTTATTAGTTTTAAAAAATTACATAAAACCATTTCTATGATATAATAGTATTTTCATAATATATATAGCGTTTTCTAAAAATAATATAATTTTTAATCAATCTGTTTACTTTATATATAAATATTTTACTTAGTATTTCAAAATATTATATAAATATTCATTTCATAATGTTTAACATATTGTTTATAGTGGTCGTATTTAAATAATAATATTAATAATAAATCGTCATTTGTTAAAAATCATTTTCACAGGTATTGAATTCTAAAAATAGTAATATATATAATCTATGTTTAACATTGTGTTTCATGTAACAATGAATATAAAAAATATTAAATAAATTTGAAATTTTATTGAAAAAATCACATGGTTTTGCATTCTACAAAACTTAAAATAAATTTCTTCATTCATTTTTTTCCCAGTCATCAAATGTTTTACATTTAATAATTCTATCATTTATTCCTAAACTATATACAACATCCCAAAAAACAAAATGTTTGAATCATAAAGGTTATTAAAATTAATTACTATCTTGTTTTCCAAATTTGATACCATAGGTTTGAGGTGAATATTTGGACATGGAAGAATATAAAAAAAATTATACAATGTGTTATAAATAGTTTATCAAAATAATGTGGGTGATATAGAGATTTTTAGTGACAAAAAAATCTAGATACCAAAGAGGAATGAAAATTTCTTTAATATCATAATTTAATTTTGATAAAAACATGTTTTTTAAAATCATTTTCGAAATTTTGATGAATTCTAATGAGAGGATATACATACATGATTCAATTCCATTTCATAAGACCAATATCAACCACTCATTTTTCCTTGATCATTTTTAAATTTATATCTTAATCCAAGAAATGAAAAATAATTTTTATACCTAAAATGAAAATGGATCATATTATTCATTAATATAATTATAAGTCATTTTGCCTATCTTTTTATATCATCAGAAGAAAATGGTTAGCACATGTTATACAATATGAATAAATCATAAAATTTCAAAATAATAAATTAATCTAGAAAATCCTCATCCATCATTCAACATAATAAATTTAATAAACTGTTAGACTTATGACCCTTAAACATATTAAAATACAAAAATATAGAAATTAGCTCACAAAATTTCCCAAATGAACATATCATTAATACCCTAAACTCAAAACCAGCTCGTAATTATCAGATACCAAACATTTTAATATATTCATCATATATTCACTTATAACAATATCATAATCCAAATTAACATAAAACCCTATTAAAAACATTGATTCTTACCAATTTCATAAATAAATACCCAGATTATTAAATATATTAAAAATTCTAATAATACTACAAAATCAATCAATGAAAACATTACCCGATTTATTCACAAACCATTAATCATTTACAAGGTTTTTAATACTATATAGTTAACATTATTCATAGAAATCATCTCATCAACCCAAAATCATTATCAAGAACATATTAAGAGTTATATATCCCGTAATAATGGGTTTTACATGATTATCTAAAACTATTAAATCACTTTTCTAGGTCATCAATATCATTTGAAATTTTATTTAAAATCATAAACAAAAAACTTCTACTGGGAAATCATTATATATTTCACAAATCATAAATTACAATAAAAATACTTGAAAAATAATAATACCTTCACAAATCATTATATATGATTTATCATGTTATTCATTAATATCTCTTTCATTACATATGTTACTCATATTCTCATAATTATTAGTATTATAATTATTACTCATAAAATCATGATGATTCTCTTACTGATATTTCCCATTTGGACATTTATTTGTATAGTTCCCATATATTCCATAGTAAAACCATTCATCAATTGACGATACCATGGGGAGACCAATACACCCATCAATTGCATTATCAATTTTTTTAATTTTTTATTTGGAATCACAGAATTTGTGTCCATATTAACACATAAAGAATCATATTATTCTATTGAGACATTGTGTGGAGTGTTTTTTAACACATTACTGACCTATATAAAAATAAATCTTCATTTCTCTATGATTTACATTACCAAACCACTCAACAAACTCTATCCTTATATTCTTTGGTGATCCAAACAACTAGTTGAAGATTATGATGTCAATAATATATCATGATATATAATTATGGTTAATCAATATATCATTCACTCAATTAAACATCCCAATTAGTTTCTCATCAAAAAAATTTAATTCACATTAAATGTAAACAGAGTTAATTTTTTTAGTTTCATTGAATTAAAAAAATCATAGTTTGATAAATGATATTCATAATGTAAAATCACATTGTTCAAAAATTTATTTATGATGTCTAAATATAGATTAATTATTTTAGTTATATTACACCTTTGGTTTATGATATTTTGTCCATGATCATTATAAATTAAAATCATTCATGATGGTTCATAAATGGTTTATGAATTTCCAGGTTATATCCCCTTGGAAAGCTAAACCATTTTTACAGTAAATACCATTATCAAGAACATGGTGATTATCGACTCTATCTAAATGAAACCATTTATGTGTTATTAAATGTTTGTTGTCATTGGGTACTAGGTATGCCATATTATTATATGATAAAATATCCTAAAATTATAACCTAATTGTCTTCCCATTAATTAAACTTCATAGACATATCCAATCTATTACCATTCTTTATAACCTAGGTAAAATATACATTGGAAAGGGTGATTCTGTATGTTGATTAAAGATAAAAGGGGTAAATATATAAACATAAACTGATAATATGTGTTTAAGAACACCAAAATAATAGAACAAAATAATAAAAATCCTATCAATGATCATAATCAATACACATGGAATAAACCATTGAAGTTCCTAAGACAAGAATCATAATGTAATCACTGATCATGATCCATGAGAGAATTTAATTAAATTAAGAAATAAAATTGTTTCATATAAAAATATATTATAGGATATTATTTCAAGGATTCCCACCAAGACATTTACAATATTATAGGATTAGGTCATCCACCCATGTACCTTCCCAAGGCAAGGAAACACCTCTTGAGAAACCTCATTTACACTTTAGATAACCACTCGAGTACACTCTTTCGGGATTGGGATAACCTCTCATGTACCATATATTGGTCATAGGATAAAATTCCATGTAAAAATAGATATCATATAACATTAATCATTACACAATGAGTTGAGGGGCATTTAGTTTCCACACAAACCATCATTGTATAATTACTTATGTGTTCTATAATATCTTCTAAAATTAATCATATAATCACATCATATCCCACGTAATGAAAAAAAATTCATACATATTCCATTTGAAAAAACGTTAAAATATATAGAATTAATAAGTATGGTATGATTCAGTATTATCCCTCATAAATCCTAAATATCATCAAATGATGTAATTTCAATTGGAAAAATATTTTCAATGATCACTTGGAATATTTCATAAGGGAAATTTCCATTCAACATTGGAAATAATTTTTTCTAAAATATAAAATAATTAAATAATTTTATTTTAAAATAACTCCGGAAATATATTACGTAATATTTAATGAAAATAATGTTTATGATTGTGGGAAATTACATTCATTTCATACACATTAAAATGAATATTCTATTCTATTATTTAGTAAAATAACATGTTTTTTAAATGACATTAATATTACTATCAAACCATTATGTAAACAAAATTGAAAATATTTATTGATTATATAATTTTTTATATTCTAAAAAAATAAAAATACTTTTTATAAAAAAAGGTTTTGGAAGAAAAAGGGTGTTTGCCCGAAAGGCTGGATTTTCGTGAAAAAACATCAGTTTGGTCTATTGAGTACAGAAATAGAGGAGAATGAAACGAAATAATTTATACTCATTAAACAAATATAGGCCAATAAAATTCATGAGTTTCATGAGGTATGGATCCTAGTATCATATTATCAAAAAAATAATCTTAAACAATCATGATAAATGATGAGAATGTAACATAAAATCTATACCACATTGGTACCTTTGTAACGTAATACTGATGAAGGATATTTATTAAATGAAACTAAATATACAAAAAGGATAATTAAATTAATGAAATTTATTTTAAATGGGGTTGTATATACATCATATAAATTTATATAGGTGCATCTCATAATCATATATCTAAAAGAATTCAAATTGAGACAAAGATCCATTATTGATTTCAAGACTTTTGAACCATAACCCCAAAGAATGAGGGAACATGAATTAGATATTTAAATGAATTAATATTCATTATAATGTCCAAATAATGTATTCATATTCATTTTACACACGAAATAAATGAAAAAATGTGGTGAATATGGAATTTGTGTTATAAAAAATTAAAGTGAGTCGAAAATCCCTTAATGATTTTGTAATTATTTTAATAAAAATAAAAATAAAGAATAACCAAAAATGATACTTTTTATATGTTTAAAATAATTATATTTATGATATAATAATTTTAAAGGGAAATATGTACATCACACAATAGAAATGAGTAGTAATTTTAATATGACTCAAATAAAGAAAAGGGAGACTACAAGTCTCTTACCATTAGTCTTGATAGTATTTGTATTCATTAGAACATATTTATAAGAAATAGAATTTTTATATAAATAAATAAAATAAAAATACATATACATATATATATATATAATAACATATATAATTTAGTTATGAATTTTTATTACCTTCTTATAAAAAATCCACGATGAAGTCAAATTTACATAATTACTGCATTGTTTTTCATATATGTGTCAATCTGTTATTTTTAGACATCCTACTATGTTAAGGGGTAAATAATTTACATAGTAATATTAATTACATAATTATAATTTTTTTACATAAATTAATCTTTTATATCCAATCATGAATGTTTGTTTTGTGAAATTTTGAATGTCACGATCATGGAGAGGATATGTTGTACGTACTGATGAGTAACGTTTCCATTTTTCAATGATCAATATGGAAAGAAGATAAGAAATATTTTAGAACAAAATAATGATATTAATATAATAATTAAAATAATATTTCCAGAAATATACATATAAATATCAAATATGTGTTTTGGTAAAGAAAAGGGAGTGCCACATTACTTCATGAAGGATACAGTCTTTATGGTCATGAATGATGTTATCATCATCCAATGAGTGAAAAGTACATATATAAATTGATATATTATCTTCTAATAATGATATATAGGTATTTAATACCATAATTATTTCGTTTATATCATATATATCTATTAAATATATTGTTATTATATTCAATGTAGTGTGTTAGTGAAAAGGAATAACATTACTTCAAGAGGCATTAGTCCACCGAACACAAAACTGAAATTATCGTATCCAATATAGAATGAAATTCTAAAATATATATATGATATAATGACTCTAAATGTGTACTTATTTTATCAATATCATATATATACATTATATCCATTATTATTAAAAATTGTAAGTGCTGGTAATAGAAAAACAAATAACCACGAATTGCGGGGCAGTAGTCCGATGTACACATGAACGATGATTTTATAACACATTTTTTGGTAGTGAAAATGATTTTAGGTCACAATAATAACATAAAAACATATAATTATACATAATAGAGTAATTTTGTAATATCATAATTATATAATTTCAATTTAAGGAGTTGGAGGATAAAATAAAATAAGAACACTAATTAAAGAACGATACATCTTCTTTGGGGAACCTCCCAAGGTTTTCAAAAAAATACATTATTGGATGGATTTAATCAAGGAATAAGACCAAAAATATGGGTTTATTAATTCTAAAAGTTAATTGGGATGGTATTTTGTGAACCAACATGGGATGAATTTATGAAAAAGGGGGAGATTGGGTGGACTCTTATTAGTTAGGTGAGTTGTACCCTAGTAATTTATTAAGAAGAAAAAATTGTACCGACGTTTTTAACATAAAACAAAGATAAAAAATCAATATTATATATATGTTGTAATTATAGGGTCTAAATATGTCAATAAAATATAATTTAGACTTTTTTAGATTTTAACCATTACAATTTTTGTTTAGCACCTAATAAACATGTTTTTCTCTTAACCATGGTAATTAATTCTAACTGTATTCACTATTAAATTTCCTTAAAAAAATTATTAACAAATTAAATAATATATGTTAAAATTACTCTAAATATTTTTTCTATTTTTACAATTTTAAAATATTATTATAAATAAAATATGTTGGATGGTTAAAACATGGTGTCATGTGTATTTCAGTTTAAACTAATTTTTTATTATAATGAATGATTAATGAAATATCGAGTGTAATGAAATGTATCAAAAATATTAAATTTATTCAAAAAATATTTCACAGAATATCTGGGGTTTAATTTTTTTTTCTGAAATACATTTATATTCCATGGTTTAAGATGTGATGAATATTTTTGGACCATGTCAAGCACATAAGTATTATTTTCAATATTTGATGCATGGGGTCAAAATTAAATATTCTAAAAGGAATAGGGAAATTATTGATATATCATGAGATAATAATAGAAGAAAATGTGTAATGAACCCAATTCGTTAAGTTAATTTTCCGATTATGATAGTATTATGTGTGAACCTTTATTAAGGATATTAGGGAATGGGGAGTGATCCCATACCAAATGGAAAGGCTCAGGTGGGATATAATACTAATGAAATTATTTTCCATGGTTAAAACTATTGGAAAAAATATATTTCTAATTCTAATTTAATGATTTCATGGAACATATTCATTGATTCCTTCATAATTCGTATCTTATGAACTACCCAGTTTATTTCCATGACTAAAAATTATGATCTATGATATACATATTATGGTTTTAAAATGTTAATATCATGATCTCTATAGTGACCTAGATTTTTCATAGATAAATATAACATTTCTTTAAGTTATTATTCAATACATTTAATAAATTCACTCTTATGGACTGTAATAGTTTTTTTTATTTTTAAAATTTAAACACAATCATCTAATTTCATGAAAGACATTTTAAATATCCCAAAAATATATTCCAACATAGTAATAATCTTATTCATTCCCTACCTAAACCATTCATCATAACCTAGAAAATGAAACAACAGAAAGGGAGATCCTAGATTCCATGAAAGGGTATGTATAAGATATATCAATCTATGTTCAATTGAAATAAAAATATTATCATAACTATATGTGACCCTGAAAATAACTTCATAGGTTCATATAGAATCTACCGCAGATCATAAAAAAGATTTATAGAATGAAACATTATTATTTACAAATACAAGCCCTATATGATAGAGAAATCATTATAAATAAATCATTTCCTATAATATCGTTTAAAAAATTGTTCCAATCTCTAAAATATAGAAAACCATTTAATATGATAAGGATAACAACCAAGAAACCCCATATTTTGGACTATAAATTGTCACTAGTTTCCCATTGTGGATTAGGATGCACCTATTTCCCCCAAGGGATGACGATGTTCATGTTTCCCATAGTGGATCAAAATTAACAAGCTTCAATTTGTGGATCATGATGCACTTTTTAACCTTAGTGGATCAGGACACAAATATTACCCAAACTAGATCAACCCCTTGGACTAGATTCACATTGTTATCTAATAAGATATAATGTTATCTCCAATGCATTTGTGTTAGATATAGGTCCCACCCATCAAAGATTCAAATTATCTAACATCCGTAGTTATAATTTTTCCTCAATATTTGGTTATATTGTAACTAACATCACATAATAAAATAAAACATATGTTTTCAATAATTTTATAATATTTTATACATTTAATATCATCATAATCTATGTAATGAAATTGGGTTTCATAATCACTTAATCAACTAATCATAGAATATCATATGAAACATTATCGGGTTTTATAAACATTTCATCAATATAATCATTTACCATCCAAAGAAAAAATAATTTTGGTATCATTAAATCCTATCCGTAGTAAATAATATATAACATCAATGTAATTCATCTTTATTAGAAAATAAATTGGAATTATCAATTTAAAAAATCCATGAGGAATATAGATTTACAACTTTAAAAATATCTATTTAAAACATTTTTTTCAAAATACATTTATTTTAAAATATCCTTGGAAACATATAAAGAACCTTTTAGATATCATTCAAAACATTAGATTATGAAAATATCCATTTCATTTTAAAATCACTTTTAAAATATAAATGTTGGGAAAATTATTTCCAAATCCTTTGAAAATAAGCATGGATGTTTATAAGGTATGGTTTAAATAAAATGTTTTCACAAGGGAAGAAAATATTTTTCATGTCATACATGTTAAAAAAATTATTTCTTCCATATTTTATATTATAGAAAATTGAGAATTGGTTGGAAAATTACATGAAGATTACATTTAGAACATTTTTTAAAAAGGTATAATATTGGTAAAAATATCTTAAATAAATTATTTGGAGGATTTGAAAATAATTTTGAGATTATTTTTATGAAATATGAATTAGGATGAAAAACAATTTTCAACAAAATAGATAGATAGAAATTATTTTCATTAAATATATTCCATTCAAAATTTGTGCATATAAATACAGGTAATATATTTGAAAAATAAGTTTCTATAAAAATAACTATAGTAGAATAAAATCCACATTTTTCTTGAGTGATAAGTGATAATATATCATTACATGTACCATATTCATGGGTATTACAAATTAACAATGATATAGTAACATAAAACCATTACAAATTTGGAAACATCGAATCATAATCCCTAGGAAAGAATTATTCTAAATGATACTAATAATATCATGAGAAAAAATTTACATATGATATTAATTTCAAATTTGGATTTATAAAAATAACATAAATTTATTTAGTTGTAGGACATAAGATATGGCCAAAAGTGGAAAAAATGATATAAACAATTGGTACTGCGTTAGTTATCATTATAATTATAATAGATAATGAAAAATAGGATCATATAAAATTTTAAATCTAATTAAAAGAAGGATATTCAGGATATAAAATGTTAAATTGGTATTTTATATAAAATAGAATAGGAAAGGGTGGTGATTTTTCAAACGCCTCCCAGAAATAAAAGAAAGACTCAAAATAACATACATTGAGTATCAAAATAATTATTAGAAATATGAACATAATGTATACAAAAAAAATTTATTATACATCTATTAAATAACCAGACATCTAAATATAATACCACTTATGGTTTACTTATGAACTTTTAATAACTGTTTATTAACAATTCAATGATAAAATCACTTTTCATGCAACAATTTCTTTTTTTAATGTATGATTTGATTTTGAGTTTTCAATCCTTTTAATTTTACATTTTTTCTAGAATATCCATAACAATAAACATTATATATAGGTCAAAAATATTCATTACATATGTATTTAGTAAATTCTATAAAATATAGAGATAAAAAGTTAAATACATCGTTCATGGAGATGGTATTCCATATGTATAACTAAAATACATTCCCCTTTTCTGGAATGATTGATGAAAAGAAATCTAAATAATAAATTGGAATTAAGTAATAAATTTTATATCATATATATAATTTATATTCATTAAATTTATCCTTACTACCTTCAACATAATGTATAAGGAAAAACGTCACACTGCTTCATCATGTGGTAGTCCTCCATACAGTAGAGACACATTATCATACCCCTTACAGAATAGAAATTAAGAATTTATATAGGATATAAAAATTAAATAAGTATATAATGTCATAAATATCATATAAATATATTAAATACAACATTATATTCATTGTTGAATTCTAGTGATGGAAAAGAAACCACATCACTTCATGGGGTGGTATTCTATCATACACCGGATCTATGGTTTGATTTTCCATATAATGGATGTGGATATAAATATAAGTCATAAAATACATATAATAACATCTCATTATGTTGGAGGAAATGGTTTATTATATTGTATGTTTTATGAAATACAGTCAGTGGGAAAAAATGAGATTGAAAAAGAAGATGTATTGTGAATACAATTACCTTCAAATAGAAGAACATCCTTTAGATCTATTATTAAGGATCATAGTGTTCATATGTTAGTGGAATAATAGTTTTTGAATATGGATAAAGAGAGAAGTAAGGCATTTTGGCATTGTTTGGACTAGATATATGGATTAAGATGTGTGACAACATGAAGGGTGCTAGTGGAAAATTATATGATGGGGAGAAGAACCCACATACAAATAGCATTGAAATATCCCACTAGAATCCAAATCAATAAAATTATTACCAACAATAGTTATTCCAAATTATAATTTATTCAGACATGGAAATAAAAATATTTAAATATGGCTGAATAATATGATTTTTATTGTCATTTTAATGATTATCTTCATAGTTTAACCCCTGTTAAAACCATTTATACCTTAATCATGGTAATTATTTTCTCTAATATTTTCACTATTCGGTATGGTCAATAATTAATATTACCATATAATATAATATAAATTTTATTTATTCCAAAATGAGGAAAACTTTTATAATGGTCATGATTTTCAATATGTTTTTTAATTATTATGTGGATTAACTTTGAGACTAAGTGACGAGAAGGTGTAAAATTATGAGACCAGGTGTGTCCGAAATAAATGATTTAAATATATTATAAATATTATATATCATTTTTGTTTATTTTTTTTATGAAAAATGGAATTACTGTTGACTCGGTTCCCATATCGTAAACCTAAGGGCACCGTAGAGTTCAAAATGGTGATTTTACCAAAGGTGGGACATAACATTTATCAGTGTTGATCATGTATAAAAATGGTATAATGGGCGTAAAATAGAAAAATAATTTAATAAAATTACATTAATTCGTTATGTTCATGAAACTACACAATCATCCTTTAATGATATCCTTATTCCAAATGTATAGGGTTTGCAACATAACCCAAGAATATTTTGAGGTCCCTTCGAGGGAACCCCTGGAATATTATATCGAACAAATGAAGATGAAGTTGCAGATCATGGATTAATCGATCGACACAGCCTCAGATTAGATGGATCTCACTGATGAATGTGATGTATTAATCGATCGATGAAACAATAGATCAGTCATCATGCATGATGGGTTATTATATGGGATTTAACATGAGATTCTTTAGGAGTGTTGATATATTGGTTTATTGTTAAAAATATAATGATCCAAAATTGACATGAACAGAAATAGAGGTTCATTCCTCTCGTTTAGTTCATTCTATGCTCCCTAGATTCATTATTCTTCCTGATTTTTGTAATTTGTCTTCCAATGGTTCGATGATTCATGAATGATTAATTTTTTTTCATCCAAATCTGGGAATAATGATCCAAAATTATTGACCTAACATCTAGACGACTCAAAATAGTTGATACAAGGGGTGTGGTAGTAGATCGAAGCGATGTTAGTGTTGATTTAATGTTCTTATATGGGTAATGAAGCATGAACAAGTATAGTTTTTTAGAAAAATTGAATATTAAAATCTCATTTATTTCATGATTACATAGTTAAAGGAGTCAGGATCAAGAGATTCATGAAAAAAATACCAGAATGAGACTTGGTGGATCAAATGGAACAAGCGGGAGGAAGAATTTTGGTTCTAGGAAAAATCAATACACACAGCATGTATTCCTTGACTACATGGCAGGTAATCCCTTGACTATCTTGTCCTAGGCCTTGTAAATGGGATACCCTATGTAATGGTACATAAGAACGAGTATACAGGCAGACACTATGGACTGGAACATGAAAAAAATACATGGGAAGACCTCAAATATAGGAACACAGAGTGTAACCCCTCTACAAGTCTTGTACCCCTCCAATTCACAACACAATATGGTTTACATGGCTAGTAACAACGGCCAATGGACACGAAAAGTTTCACTACTACATGCCATATAACAATTTATATAGGACTTAGATATCTTCTCCACTGAATCATGTAAACGTTCCATTAGGGATTGTTTCCCATATCCAATAACTAATGGTAAGTGGAGTATCATTTTGTACCCTTAAGACTACTACCCCTTCAACATGAATTCTATGTTAGAGTTTTTGGAATTTCCTCAGTGCCCTAATGTGGGATCCTCTACTCATCATCTTTCCCTTGGTAGAGTCCTTTGAATTGATGTACCTAATCATATCAGGCATTGATCCCTTACTTACCATTTTAATCCAGATGTACTAATTAGTTTCACCCCATGGCCCTAGCTGTGATCCTAATCTATTGAATCATATTCAATTTGGATATATTAGTGTATTATTACCAGGGAATGACCATAAAATCATCACCTCTCCGAGAGATGTAACAACTGTTACCGGACATGGTAGTGTTTTCTCTAGCAAGAGTGATTCATTGAATCTTAGAACATAAATACTATAGCTAGTATACTATGGTTGTGTATTAATTCTATACTTTGTGTCTTGGATTGACTATATCTGGATATTATTGTTATATGTAATATATATATACCTCTATAGAGTTGACTATAATTTCATATTTTGTATTACTTTCAGGTTATGGGATGCCCTAATAAGTACTATAATACTCACCCCTGCATGGGATTTTTAAACACATGTCATGTATTGTGAATATGATCAACCTTTTTATGGATTATTTAGAGGATCAGGACTAGGTGGTGTTTGGTGAGACCAGAAAAATCAAGGTGTGTTCTTGCAGATTTCAAACAGCAGTCTCGAAGCCTTTTTTCTTATAGGTTGGACATGGGTTTACATACTCTTTATAGTGGGCTTGTATCTGGCCCTATTTAAAATCCTTTACTTCATTCATACTCTATTTGTGGGTAATAGTTATACACATGAATTTGGTTACATAGTGGTTTTTAGATATTATCCTTTTTTGTGATTGGATATTCGTGTGTATTTACAGGTGCATAGAAAATGCCTGCCATGTTAGTTATTTTCCTACTCGATTATACTAAAAAGACACTTCCAATTGGAGGTAGACATGGGGAGTAATGACAATGACCGACTAATATGGGTCATTATAGAGTGGTATTAGATTGGGATTGTTCTATATTAGGACTCAGATTCTCTAAGATTTGTTTGGGGAATCAGTTTTTTGTGTATCATGTTTGTCTTCCAGGCCTGGGACTCCAACGTTGGGGAGGAGGCTGATGTATCTATACAATTGGACACTAATAAATTTCTTTTTGGCTTAGTATATAAGAATAGTTGTTGTAGGTGAAAAAATGGTGCATGGAACATATAGAAATTATTTTTGGTTTCTATGTCCTTCTATATTTAGATTTCCATATATACTCAATGACTGTAGTGCATAATTCGTACTTACATGATTCCACTATGATGTTTTCCTTCTAGGATTCAGTAGCATGATCATGAGGATGATTACCTCAATGAAAATTACTTGACAGAAATACTAGTTACTGATATGTTACCTTCCAGGGGTGAACCAGTGATACCTCTACCTCTAGAGAAACATGAAATATCTGATGTACCAGCCAATTGGATTCACATGTGGGGTGTGATTCAGGAGTTTCATTGGTATATACTCCTTAGGATTTGAGGTGAATTGGACACACATGCATATGAGGACTTGATTGAGGAGATTGCCCATGTTTTTTTCACATTTGGTCAATAGAATATTAGATGGAGGTACTACTGGAAATTCCATTTCACGATTCAGTGGGATGATAGTGGAGTTTTTTTACCAACACTCATGATGAGATGAATCTTTCAGGAACTGAGTTCATGCATCTCTTCATAAATGATTTTTCAATAGTTATAATGATTGATTTTTGTATACTAGAGCATCATCGGTTCTAGTAGGGTTGCATGTGAGTTAATATGGTTCAATAGTAGTTCATTAGGTGCTTGATTGATGTGGTTTATAGTTTTCTACATGCAGTTGGTTACATAGTGTTTTTTACATATCTAAAATTTTTGGGATTGTATATTCATTTTTTTATAGGTGTATAGAAAATTACTACCATGTTAATGATATATCTACATACTTCTAGTCATAATCCTCTTTAATTTATTGATCAGTACTTTAGGTACTCAATGGATGTGGTTTATATATGCATGTATGAATTTGGTCATATAGTGGGTTGTATATATCATAAATTAGTCAGATTGGATATTCATGTGTGTTTATAGGTTCATAGGAAATGATTCCCATTTTAGTAATATGCCTACTTGGTGCTAGTCACGAGCCCCCACCTAATGGAGGTAGTCGTAGGGAGTAGCGACATAGGTCCCACTGAGATGGGTCATTACAGAGTGGTATTGGAGGGGGTATAGTTCTAATTTTAGACTGAGGTTATGAGAGATTGGATTGTGGAAACAGTGTTGAGTGTTTCATGTTCGGCTTTCAAGACAGCCACTCCATTGTTTGGATGGAGGCAAATGTGTCCACACAAAAATACTCTTACAACATTATTATTGTCTTAGTACATGAGACTATTTATTTTAATGGAAAAATTGGTACATGCATCATATAAGAATGAGATGTAGTTTTTATGTCCTTCTTGATTTAGCTATCTAGATATAATCATTGACCGTTGTACATCGTGCTTACTTACAGGATGACTCAGTGATGTATTCCACATTTTATTCAGTAGTTGCATCATGAAGATGACCCCCATAGTGACAAGGCCTTGATACAGGGACCAGTTCATGAGATGTATCCTTCCGGTGGATGCTAGTATCCTGGAGCAACCTCAGCTCTAAATGGTGGTCATGGCGTATAACTGAGGGACTCATAGAGTGAATAAAGGTATGATTTGTGATTTTTCTACATTAGATGTAGTACTTATATGGAAAATTATATTCCATTAATTTCGTGAAAAATATATTGTATGAGAGCCAGGTATTTCTGTTGAACTGTTGACTCAACGCTTATGCTTGGAGACTTCTACCAGAGAATACATGGAGATCATTCACGAATGCTGGAATTGTAACATGACTATTGGAGGAGAGAGTTTTAGTTATAATATCTTCATAGTAGTATCTGGGCCTTACAGCATTATTCATGGAATGGATTGGTTATCCACAAGTCATTCCTAGATTGACTATTTTTTGTGAAGGTTGTGGTGTGTCCACAGTTATGGAATAAAGTTTTCCATTATTGGTGAACAAGAAACATTGGCAGCATAGGATAGATTCATGCATAGGAGGGTTCAGTTGACAACTCATCAAATCGCTATCCTAACCCTTGGTGTATTGGTTGTTATGAGTTTCTAGATTCCTATAGTTGTGTAAGAGTACGAGGATGTATTCCATGAAGCCATTACAGGTTTAACTCCCTGCCAATATATAAGCTTTTTTATTGATTTACACCCTGGTATGACACCAATATCTACACATACATATCAGATGACAACTATAGAGCATCATGAGATGTGGGTATAGTTGGAGGATGAGAAAAAAATGCATCATGAGACCCAGTGTTTCACACTGTACAGCCCCAATTTTATTTTCTACAAAGGTAAATAGGATCTTGAGGTTTTTTTAGACCACAAATGCTTGAACTAGGTGACCAAGATGAAACATTATTCACTAACAAGGATCGATGACCTCTTTTATCAGTTGGGAGGAGCATGATGGTTATTGAAGGATGACCTCACATCCAGTTATCTGTAACTGCAATTACAGGATGAGGATATACCAAAGACGAAATTTCAATGTCTCCAAGGACACTATGAGTACTTGTTGATTCCTTTCCAATCAATTAACTCCCCATAAGTCTTCATGGGACTCATTAAATAGATCTTTCAGAAAAACATCACCCATTCCATGGTGGTCTTCGTTGATGATATCCTTGTGTACTCTTCATCCAATGAGGAGAACATGAGAAACATAAGTATTAGTATGTACATCAATATATATTGATTTACAAAAATATATCAAAGTGCTAGTAATAGATTTTACCATCCACTTTTTGGGACATGTTATCTTAACAAAAGGATGAGTTTTGGACTCAGCCAAGGCCAAGGTAGAGTTAGCATGGGAGCCACCTAAGATCATAATGTAGGTGAGGATAATACTTGGGTTATAATGTTATTTTCATAGATTGATACATTATTTATAAATAAAATCATCACCCATTAAAATTTTTACACTCAAAGGGAATCATTTCATGTGATCAGAGAGGTTCCAATAAGTTTTTCATTTGTTGAGTTAGAGTTTGATGAGCATCCAGATCTAGAGATTACCTAAGGAAGGTTTCGAGTATGCAGTGTTCATTAATGAATCATGAATTAGTCTTAATTTTTTTAATGGATAGTAAAATTGTAATTTCCAATGTTTCACACCATTTGAGTCTAAAAGAGAATAACTACGTGACCCGATATCTTGAGTTAGCAGTGGTAGTATTCATTTTGAATATGTGACATCACTATCTAATGGTTGATCAGTTTATCATATACTCCGATCATGAGAGTATCAAGTATATAATCTATCAAAATGATATTATATTGAGACAATGGTGCTGGATAAAGTTCCTATAGGAATAAAACTTCGTGATTTTATATACTCAATGGAAGAGGAACATGGTGGTAGATTCTCTCATCACGAGATCTAGTTCGTAATTTTGGAATTAGGTATCAAAGAAGTTATCCTCATTACAGTTATACATCATGGATGGAGATGAAGATACATTCTATTATTTAATTTCTATCACCACTATACTCTTTAAACAAGTTAGGGAGGCACATATTGGTGATTCTAACTGTGATATCCTATATGCTCATATATCTATGGGTTATGTTTTCGATGGATTGTATACAAGTAGAGAAAACCTTTATATTTATAATGGATGCAAGATGGTATTATTGATATTGTGGGAGGATGTATTTATATATTTTCATATGTCCCCTTTTTAGTTACATCCATTTTATGAAAAGATATACTAGGACCTCTGATAAATGTTTTTGTGGTAAAGGATGAAGAATGTAGTTGTAGAATTTCTCACTTGATGCCTTAAATTTATAAATGTGTTGGCTGAGCCCTAAGGTCCAATGTTTTTTCTCAACCCCTTGATCTTTGAGAGTGTAATATGGATTAGATATCTATGGAATTCATGAATGCATTACCATCTATGTCTAGGATATTTGATTCCATCTTGGTGATCAAAGACCTGGTCACCAAGTCAGTCCACTTTCTAGCTACATGATATGAGAGTTTAATAGAGAGAATGGGATGAAACTATTATTAGGATATATTTAGACTCCATGGTGTCCCATCGACGATTTTATCTGATCATGATGATCACTTTACATCTTAGTTTTCATTGGTATTACAGGAGGCATTTAGGGCCTAGTTACTCTTGAGTACAATATTTCACCCACAAATTGACATCCATACTGAGCTAACCATTTTATATCTGGAGGAATTTTTATGAGATTACATGTTAGACATTGTCCATAGAAGGCAGGACTACATACCACTGGTGGATATTGAGTACAAAAAAAATATCATTCCACCATCGGCATGGCCCGTTTTGAGGTTTTCTACAGGTGACCCTATTGGACAATCATTTGTGGGACTGACCTAGGGGAGTTGGCACACATGGGCCCAGAATTGGTTAGTGTTATAATAGTGAATGTGTAGATAACCTAGGAGTTTATTAAGACTACAAAAATCCATCAGGAGGCTTAGGTTGTTAGGAAAAGAAGGCCTTTGGAGTTAGAGGAAAGAGAATATCTATTTCAATAGGTTTCACCTCGATGTGGATTATGGTGATTTAGATGGGGTAGTGAGATATATCAGAGGTTCATCAGCCCTTTTTAGAAACTTCATAGAGTTAGAGGGGGGGAATAGCACTTATCTCTACCCACATAGTTATACGAAGTAAATTAAATTTTACATGTGTTGCAATTGAGGTAGTACATGCATAAACCATTGTATGCCATCGATTGGGGTGAGAAGGACAATAAGGATGGAGCAACTTTTGATGAGTAACCAATAGAGATTGAGGAACAGAAAGAGATGAAACATTTGGGTTATTTGATTCCATTGGTGCATGTTCGCAGGATTCCCAATAATCTCCAGGAGAGTACATGGGAGAGGGAGGCACCGATTCATATTTAGTATCTACATCTTTTTTAGAATCCCATGTTTTGGATTTTTATGGATGTAGATCTACAAGGTTAGGAGAATGTAATGACCCGGATTGTATGTGTATTTTATTATTATTATATGGATTAATTTTAGGACTATGAATTGAGATGATTTGTGATTTTGAGGCCCAGTATTCCATGAATAAATGATTGAAATTTATTAAATATATTAAATAGCATGTGTGTATGGGAGTCTACTCGAAATGGTATTCTGAAATCAAAAAATTTTATAATCATTATTTTTTTAACTATATAAATGATTTTTGTAGGATAAATTTCTTTAACTACCATGGATAACACCTTCAAGATTCACTCTCATTTGGAGAATTTCTCGCAACATAGTTTCCATAGACAGGTTCCATCAATCATTTGGAACTCAACTCTACCCTAAATGTCTACATTGTAATCATCAGGGTCAAGATTCTAATCATCTCATTATTTCAAGTGGAACTAATTCTAATCTTTGGAACTATATTTTTGACATTTTTTATTTCATATGGTTGATTCATTAAATTTTCAATTCACAACTAAAGATATGTGTGAAAATTGGAAGCTCTCAGTAAATTAAGAACATTTTATTTACTATTGTTGTTGCGCATCATCATGTGATCTTGTAAGATAAAAATGTTATTAGTCATAAAAATTTCTCATACGTTCATAATATAAGACTTATGTGGATCCTTATTTTTATACATGAAGAAGAATCATGAAAAAAGGGCCATTGATACAACACAATGAATAATTTTGGGATTCTACTATGTATTCAGATTGATGGAATGTTTTCCAACCCTGAAAAACTTTTATAGTGTTTTGGAGAATTAAATTTTATGGTTAGATTAATGTAAATATACATGGTGCCTAAAAATGAAATCTGGTTCCTATGGGTTTTGGAGCTATCTTCAATAATCACATTGGTTATAACATCATATGCTTTTATTTAGCTGCTGCATTGCCTCTTCTCTAGAGGCCAAAATGAATAGTATGATAGCTATTTCATTCACAAAACACTATGGATAGAACAATCTCTATATTGAATGTGATTGGACTGCCATTATGAATTTAATTTGGAATTGTGTGATATGTCTTGTGTGGCCAATTACTACATGTTAGATGTATTTTATATTCTCTCTTCTCCCCATAAACAACATAATCATTCATATTTATCCTTAGAAAACTTGGTTTCATATGGCCTTTATAATTAGAGATAAAATCTAGACATTTCCTAGCATGATGATCTCCCTACGGATTTATTTCCTCTTCATGATATGGATTTTAATATGATTCTATCTTTTAGACTCTTATATCCACTTATTTTGTTAATATTTGTGCTTTCGTATTTTGGAAAACTTACCGTTTTCATTAAAAAAAATTGTGCATAGCTTTTTATATATGTTGACAAAGTCCTAAACGGGTTCCCAGATCAGATATTTGAGGGCACCGTAGATTTTATAATGATAGTTTCAACCCTTGAGCAACCTAACATTGGTAGGTTTTGGTCTTTTGGAAAACGTTTTCATGGACATAAATTTGATAAATGTAAATAATAAAATTATATTAATTCATTGGGCTGATGCAGTGACCTGATATTTTATTAAATGAATCTTTATCTTAGAATTCTATGCTTTGATCCATAACATAAGAATATCTTGAGGATTGTTGGAGAGAACCCATGTATAATTATCTCGAATGAATGAATATGAAGTTGGAAATCATAGATTATTCTATCAACCCATACACAGATTCAATATATCTCACCAATGAATGTTACACTACAATCATTCTTCATTATTGATCAAACCAAAGAGATATAGGGTGTGTTATTTTTATTTTCTTTCCCCCTGTTAATGATTTATTTGATGAACATGAACAAATAAACTAATAGATAATACAATAATTCCATCATCATTAGTGATGGATTATCTTGCACAATTTATTGTAAGATTCATTAGTATTTTTGAACTATCCACTTATAGTTATAACTAAAACAAACTAAAATGGACATGAACAATGATTGAGGTTCATTCTTCTTATTTGGTTTGTTCATTTCTCCCCATGATACTCCATTCTTCATGATGTTATTTTCCCCACAGATCGACGTTTTAAGAATGATTGATCATTGTGCATCCAATTATTGAGAGATGATACAAAATCATTGATCTAGAATTGGTACCACTCGATGGAGGTGAGATAGTGATTATGATATTAGATTGAATGATGGATAGTTCCAATTTCGAATTCATTGTAACGTTATTAAGAAAGGATATAATATTGTTTTTAGAAATATTTAATGCATGAATATAATTGATTCATTGGTGTAATGGTTGAAATGATTCAGGATCATAGGTTTCATAAAAAATCTATTAGCAGAACCTAATCCCAAGGATCAACTGCCACAAGAGGGAGGAAGAATATTGGTTCGTGGAAAACCTGATACACACATAGTTTAGTCTCTTGAATGTCTTCTCCTAGACCATGTACATAGGCTACCATGTGTATTTGTACCAGGGTACAGGTACACATGTTGAAATTATGTACTGGAGAATAGCTAGACTAAACAGCCAGACCATGGATATTGGGACATGAAATTTTACCGCTCCACATGTTGTATACCCCTCTTATACATGACACACAATTAATGACATAAGAAATTCCACATGGTTAGTACCCAGGGTCAAGGTATATAGTGTTATCCACTACTAAAAAATGTTTTCCAAATTCTACATAGATTAGATCTCTTGTATTTCATATCTTCTTCATGTTTGTTCATGGTTTATTACCCTTATAAATTCCCTAAGGTATGTGTAGTATCCTATCATACTCTTAGGACTACGATACCATCAGCAAGAATTCTTGGATAGAGTTGTTGGAATTTTCATGATTCTCAGTGAGATATCCTTTACACTTATTCATTACCTAGGTAGAGTCCTTGGTATTGACCTGGCCAGTCCAACCATGTGTCAATCCTATACTTACCAGGTTAACCCAGATGGAGATGTTGGTATCACCCAATGGACCTATCTATGATCATCATCTATTGTATCATATTCTCTTTAGATCTTTCAGTGTATATTTCTCTATTAGATACCTGATGAGAAACACCTCTCAGATAGATGTCATATGTTCTATCAAACTTAAGAGCATGTTGTCCTAGATGAGTGCAAAGTGGAATATTAAAACTGAAATCCTGAGGATTGTATACTATGATTTTGGATTACCTCTTGATTTTTTGTCTTGGATTGAGTTTATCTAGATGTTAATATCATATATACTATAGACATATACCTATTTAGAGATGAATTTACATTCATTTTTTATATTTCTTTATTGTTTAAGGTTGTCCAACAGAGTAATGTTATACTCAGACATGCATGATATTTTATCATACATGTCATGTATTGTAAAGATGATCAACCATTTAATTGAGTCCTAAGTGGACGAGTACCAGGAAGTTTATAGTGAGACTAAATAGACTGTGGTGTGTTCCTACAGCTTTCATAGAACAGTCCCAGTATATTTTTCTTTCAGGTAAGACTTGGATTTAAACACTCTTTGTGGTGATATTTATTTTTTCCCTGTTTATATTACTTTACTTCTATAATAATCTAGTCATGGGATAGAGTTTTATGCATGATTTTGGGTACTTGTTGGTTTTTACATTTTAGTAAATTGTCTCCCTAGAGATATTTTCATGTGCACCTGTGCATAAACAATGCCACACTTGATAGAGATATACATATTCAGTGCTAGTCACCAGCCCCATGAATTTTGGAGGCGGGCTTAGGGAGTAGTGAAATAAGGCCTACTAGGATGGTTTGTTAAAAAAAATTCTAATTCAACTCACAGAATTAGAAAAAATCAATTTAAAATTAATCCCACAAAAACACGATAGGAAGAAAAAATTTTCATAGAGGAAATGTTAAAAAGATTAAAATATTTTTATAATAATACTATATATTTAATTTATTCAAATTATATAAATTGAATAATAAATATATAATTGAACTAATTTCACTTTTAAAAAAATTTAAATAAAATTATTCTTATTAATTCCTTAAACTAAAAGTTATATTTTCAATAAAAAATCATTTTTTTATTCATCAAAAAATAATATTTTCATTAAAATACCAAATAATCATAAAAAGATATGTTTGAAATTATTACATATTTTTTGTATTATATAATAAATATATTATAGTAATGTCAAAATTTAAATTTTATAATTGAGAAAAATTATACAAAAATTATTTTAAAAAGTATTTTTTTAGACAAACCATTATTAATGTATTTATATATTGTATATAAAATATATAATATGAAGAATACAATTTTTTGAATATATAATATATAATTATTTTTATAAAAAAATTCACCAATATTCATTAGGGAATTTAATGGATGTAGAACTTATTTTTCCATACAAAATTATTGTTCAGAAAAATAATTCTTTTATTTTAATTAGGGGTTTTATTTTCATTTATAATTACATTTTAACAAAATATTTCATTTCTAAATCATTTTAATTCTTATATTATTTTATTTATTGGATCTTATTTATATGATCCAATCCAACTTCTAGTTGAAATCCTTTATGTTATATAATAATATAAAAAATGTATGTGACATTACATTTAAACTAAGTATTTCTTGTATTGAATGATACACTCAATGTTTCATGCAATTCAAGATAAACATAGTGTTGTGTCTAACATAATTGTAATTTTATGTTGTTTATGACAAAAACTGTTGATGATATTAAATTTCTTTGAAAACATATTTCACAAAATAAAGTGGGGTAATATTCTATCCCCAACAAAATAAAACTCATCATAGAATTTCATCACCTTGGTACTATAAAATGTTGACAATTTATACCCACTTCCTCCTTATATTTCCATGTAACTTCATCAAGTTGGTGGATCTATCACAAAACATTGACCAAGTGATTAGTTATGTTTTAGAGAATAATGTTTATTTACTCCAGAATAATTATTGATTATTCTTAATGATAAATATCATGTTCAATCAATATAATATTTGAGATAATTAAATGTGATGGATCATATTGGAACACCCTAAAGAGACATACATGGAAGAAATAATGAAATTTTGTGTGTATTGGTAGATGAACCATTTGACATGATACCATCCTGAAATGATCATGAATTTCAATATGACTAATATACATAAAGCTTAACATTAATTTTTATTATAATAACAGTATCAACCATTATTTTTTCTTGGATAATTTTCCAATTCATACTGAACACTATCTATAATAAAATGACAAGGAATTTATTCTATCTATAATTATAATAAAATACTTACAACAAGTTATCAATTATGGATAGGTCTTTATATGGTGATCTAATAAAATATCTCTAAAATATTTTACAAATATAAACATAAACCATCTCATATATAGTTATCCTCATGACCCTTAAAAATGAATAAATATAAACAATCTGATATAATTTCAATAAATTTACCAAATAAACCTGTCATTAATGCCCAAAAAATTATAGAGTAGATCCTAATTTTCATATACAAAAAATGAGCATACCTTAATCATGTATTATATTAGAACATGGTAAATACATTAATTAACATAAAACCTTATTTAAAAAACACTTTATTCCTTATTCCTTAAATAAAAATAGATTTTTATATATATTCCTTAATTAAAAAAATGCTCTAAACTCTATCAATGATAGTATAAACAAATTTTGAAACATATAATTAATCAGTTCCATGGTAACTAATATAATAAAATTTATTTTTACCATAGCAATCATCACTTCATCCCAAAAAAAGTATTTTAACATCCTGATGCTATAAGTTTTATATCTCTATTAATCATCTTCTATTCATGAAATATAAAATTTCCATTGAATCCATTTTCTTGAATATCAGCACCATTTAACATATTCTTCAAAATACTTATTTAAAATATAATGATACAAATCATTATAAATTTAAAAATTCGTCATTTACAAAACATAAACAAATATATAATTTTACATCATTCATATACCTTAATCTATGCCTTGTTATTTTATTCTATAATACCAATTATTTTTCATATGACATTTTTAGTATCATCATCAACAAAAACAAATCCATTATTCTTGCTACCTTGCTGAACAACGTATTGGTAATTCTTCATTAGACATAAATTTATATATTTTCTATAGTTCCCACATTAATAACATTAAAATGTCGATGATATCATAGGGAGAAAATTATTTACATACATTTTGTTAAATGAAAATTTAATTTTTCCTATGAAATATCTTCGAGTGTGTCTTTCCTTTCCACACTCAAATAATAATCTTCTTCTATTGAGACAATCCCTTTGTGTTTCCTCCCACATTCATGATATATTGGGTACATAATATTATTTCTTATATGGTATCAACAGTATAAACTCTTAATGAAAACTACTATTTTATTCCTGAGAGTTTCTTGATCCTTATGTTGTTAATATTATTCTGTGAAATAAAATTAGGAATAATCAATATATTCTTCATAACAACCATCAACCCATTTGATTTCATGTTAAAAAATTATCTATCACATATAAAATTATCCTTATTCCCCATGTTTCAAAATATTGATGAAAACTGAAAATCATAGTTTGAGTAACTATATTCAAAGTAGTAAAACACATAATCATTAAAAATAACAATTATGAGGGCTAAATACTGATATAAAGTTTTTTAATATATGACATCTTATTTATATCCTAGGTCATTAATCTTAAATATTTAAGTACATCATGATTTTTCACAATGAGATAGTGTATTTACAATGCATATCCCCCACTAGTATCAAACCTGGTGTGTAATAAGGCTCGTTCTTGTGCGCCATTTGATAATCTATTCCAGTTCAATGCACCCTTTTTGGAGTTATTACCCCTATATGCCTCTATAATAGATGTGAAACATTTTTTAGTATCATGACAGGGATGAAATTGATTGGAAACTGATTTATAATTCTATTACTAAAATTCCCTAATATTATCATTTAATTTGTTACATCAATGGGTGTATCCTTAGATGAATACACATAAATATTTGTAGAGATATCCATATTTAGGACATTATTATTTTCTCATCCTAGTATCTTAACATTATCTATACCTATTATTTGATACCAACAATAGCATCTTAATATTTTCATACAAAAATATAACCTCCATTTAGATGAATATTCACAGAATTTAATAAATAAATTCCCATGGATCATAATAGTTTTGTATCAACAGAGAAAATAAAATATTATTATTATTTTAGGAATGATCCACCGGATATACCAAAAATAACATCTCACATAGTAATCCTCTTAGGAACACCCTATCTAAGCCTTTCTTCATTTCCAATTGAAGGAAACAAAATAAAGGGTGGGATAATATTCATAGTAATTGTTAAAAAAATTATTTCAATCAATGATAATAAGAATGAACAAGATAAGAATAGTGGTATGTGATCATGAATATAAAATATGAAGTATGTAACCAACATTTATTATGTCATAAACATGGGTTATATAATTTAATATTATCATTTTAAAAATTATTTTCTATAAGGGTGAGCTATCAAAATCAATAAATCATTAACCATATTTCAATTCATAAACTAGGAAACCAATTAGATTATTAGAAAAACCATTTAATTTTACATGTTAACTTAAAAAACCAAAAACATATTGGGTTTGGATGTATCAACATTTTGGTATTTTGGATCAAGATGTAAAATTATCCTAGAATGGATTAGGATGTACCTGTTTCCTTGAGTGGGTCAGGATGAAATTGTTTCCCCTAGTGTGTTATTATTAACTTATTTATTATATTGTATCATAAATCACTTATTTCCCATTTTCTATCAACACCATCAAATTATTTCCCAGTATTATCAAATGAGATACAAAGTATTCCAAAATGAATTGGAGAGAGAAAGAGGTCCCAACCATCTTGGTTATAATAAAACCACCATCCATTATTATAATGTTACCACTTTTATTTGTTATAATGAAACCTACAGTACATAAAAATATAATTCATATGTCTTTAACAATATCATAAAAAAATTACATATCAACACTTCATCCATAGTCTAAAGTAAATTTTTTTATAATCATATCATGAATTAATCATGGTATAATTGTTAAAAAATAAATTCTTTAAAAAAATTATTAGTTTAATCATTATCCATCCAGATAAATAATAAAGATGATATAATTCAATATTCTATATATTATAGAATAAGAAAAATTAAATTATGTCAACGTAGATAGAATGTGATTTTGAATGACAACATGTAACATTTATTAATGAAATGTATCTTTTCCTATCTGAAAACCCCTTTTTAAAAAATAACCCATTTAAAAAACATCATTAAATATACCCTTGGAATATTATATGTGATTATTTAAAAATTATTTAAAACATTACTTGAGAAAAATAAGAATTCTATTTTAAAATTATCATTTAAATAAATAATAAAACATTTTTTAATGAATTTTATTTGAAAATAAACTATAAAATTTATAATTTTATATTTTCAAATAAATTTATGGTCGTGAAAAAAGAAAATATGATTCATTCCATACCAATTTAAAAAACATTCCTTCCACATTTTACATTAAATCCAAGGGAGTATTGTTTGGTAAAAGATATGAATATTCATTGAAAATCAATTATTAAAAATTTAAAAATGTTTAAAAATTTCAAAAACAAATCAGTGGGTGGATTGGAAAGGAATATTTTAAAATACTTATAGAAATTTTTATTTGGGAAGAAATGTTTTTTTCAAATTAAGAGTGAGGTAAAAATGATTTTTCTGAAAAAAAATATTTTTAACACGTTAATACATAAAGAGTGGGAAATTGAGGGAAAAAATTTATTCTGATGACATAACCTATGGATAAGAAAATACATGAGTTTATTCTGAGATATATCATTATATTACATCTTTACAATCATAATTTTTAGTAATCTAGATAAAAAATGATATTGAAACATAAAACCCATAACATATTTGTGACATTTTATTGTAATCCCCATGAATGATTAATATTAAATAAAAATATTCATATCCTAATTATAATTAAATATTTTATATTACATTGGAAATTCACTATATATACACCTTGAAAAATAAAACAGGTGTGTAACAGAACATATTCTTCAAAGAAGTAATATTGAGAAAAAAATCCCTTACAAATTTGGAAATATTTTGAACCATAATCCCCAATAAATAATATTAGAAAATGATACATTAAATATAAGTAAAATAATGATATTCATGACATAACATATAAAATTATAAGTATATAGAAAACTCAATATAAACAAGATGTAAATTTTCATATGACTCTCAGAAGTAAAAGAGTGACTAGAAATTCCTTACTATAAGTCTCGACTCATTTATTACATGTTCTAACCTCCTATTTAACAAATAATAGATTATTTTATATCTAATAATTAAAAATATTTTGATATATAAAACTATATATGCTCTATATAGGACCTTTTATTATTTTTTTATAAACAACTCCATATTAAAATAACATTTAAAGTAATAACTAAATTTTTCATGTCTGATTGGATTTTGTATTTTCAATTCATTTAATTTCAATATGGTTTAATAATATAAAATATAATAACGATAATACAAATATAATAAATATTCAATATATATTTATTTCTATCAATCCATGTAATCTTGATATAGAAAATGAAATACACAGGTCATGGAGATGGTAGGTTATTCATATACATGACTGTGGTTTCCATTTTACTAAAAAATTAAAACATTATTCCTTTGTAATATACCACCATTTAAAAATCATCATTATTTCATAACTCTTATTAATTTACTAAATTTACCCTTAATAAATTCAATGTATTTAATAATAAAAAAATGAATCACATCGTTTCGCAAGGCAGTAGTTCGTTGTATGCACAAGATGTGTTATCGTATCCCCTATAGAATGGAAAGTAAGAAGGTATCTATGATATTGAAATAAAATAAGAATATTAATTTAATAATTATAATATAAATGTTTTTAATTCTTGTATTATATCCATCCATGATGGATGGTGATGGAAAACAACTACATCGGTCTATAATGCGGTATATGTCTCTACACAAGATGAATGGTTTCTCATTCCATTTGATTGAAGTGGTGATGGATATAGGTAATTACACTAAACTAATACGATATAATTATATAGGATATGATAAATTTATTATATATGATGTTTTTAGTCATGATATATATTGTGTAAAAAGGAGAAATAAAATGATGTAACATTGTGATGAAAATAATCTTCTCCTAAAAGAACCTCCTTTGAATTTATTATTATAGACCATAGGGTTTGTTTTTAGAAAGAACAGAAGCTATAGATCATGTATATATAATTTTGGGACTTATTTTTTCTTTTTTATGATAATATAGTTTGATTTAGAGGTATTGATAAGTGAAGGGTATTGGTGTCCTATTATATGTGGGGAAATGAACCCACTTGAAAACTACATGGAAATTTTTCAAAATAATCCAATATAATAAATCCATTCTCAACGAAATGTAATTAAAATGAAAATATAATATATATCGTGAAGGTTAATTTTGAAATATATCTTGAAAATAGTAATTTGAAAAGTAATATTGTCATTTAAACCCTGGTATTCTTTGATTAATCCCACAATAACCCAATTTTTCCTTAACTACGATCATTAATTTTTTCACTATTAATAATTGTAAAAAAATAACATGCCCTTATAAGATAACATAAATTATGTTGATTTAACATATGAAATATATATTTTCAAGTTAAACTCACATAAGTGGAAAATTTTAATTTAAAATTATAAACTATACGTGATGTGAAAATGGTTTTCTTCGAAGAAGAAATGTTCAAAATTTCTAAACGTTTTTATGTAAAAATAAAATATGAAATTTTTTTTAATCACAAAATTTTTATTAATAAATATATTATTGACAAAATTTTACATTTAATTACTTTTTAGAAAAAATTAACCATATAAATTCATTAAACGAAAATGATGTTTGTTAATAAACACCAATAATTTTTACTAAAAATGGGAAAATTATTATTTTTTAAAAATAATAAAAAAAATCACACTATGATAATTTTGACATGATTATTTCAAAAAAAAAATTTTGTTTTATGAAAATAATTTTATAAAAGTATAGTAATGTAATTATATTATAGATACACAAATGGTGACAAATTTGATTTTTAGAAAAACAATGTCCTTATGTGAAAAAATTAATTGATTCATATATGTTTTCTAGAAAACAAGTAAAAAAGTTTTCAAAATAAATTTTTGAATATATAACATATAAATTTAAATTAAATAATTCTTAAAAAATATTTTTTAGCTTTTTAATGTAAAACACATTTGTTCACAAACATATAGTTTTCCAAAAAAAAATTCCCATTAAATTCAAATAGTTTTTTCATTTATAATTAATATGACATGAAATAATTAATTTTATATTAATTTACAAAGAATATATTTTAATAATATTTTTAATCCTATTCATAATATCTATTCCAAAGATAGGATAATAACTATTATACAATATAATAACAATTAAATACTATTACACATTTTTTTTAAACATGGCATTGTGTGTAACTAAATCTGCACACAACGATTCCTATAACACAAGATAAAATCATTGAGGCTTAAATGAGAATCTAGAATTTGTGTGGCATACAACAAAAATTATCCAGGATATTAAATTTGTTTAAAATTTTATTTCACAAATTCTCATGGTGTTATCTTTTCAAACCCATATACTTATTTTAGGATTAAATTCTCGTATATATCTTTCTAATTTTCCAATAATTAGAATATGAAATGAACCATTATTTTTCTCCATTTACCAAGTTTTGTATAGTGTTTTTATCTTTTATATGTCTCTAATGGGTGATAATTATTGATAACATAAATGGAGATGATGTAGATATCCTATGTCCATTTATTTTCGGCATCCATGTTTCCAAAGGAACTAAACCTATACAATTATAACATAGATTATAATATTGTATATTTTATATTAATCAAATGAGATGTAATTTTTATATAGAAAATTGTGGGATACTATACATACAAACTCATATTATCAAAAAAAATTATAAAACCTTATGCCTGGAAAGGTTATCAAATTACATATGTAACATTAATTTTCCATTTAGTGGATTGTTAATTTTGTGAAATGATACATTAAATAACTTTATGAGATTTTTGACATGACTAGTAGGTGTTTTGAGACACATCATGAGATGAGGGGAAGGTTTTCAGTTCTATGAGGCATTCCAAATGAATTTACTATAGTTGGGATATTGAAATTTACATATGTATGACATTAATGGTGTCAATGGATTATTCAAGACATTAGTCACTAAACACAATAAGTATCATAGAGGGAATTTTTGAGGGGTTTATGCACAACCCCACTAACTTGATTTTATATATAATTAGATTGGAGAATGAACAAACCCCTATAATCACCAAATTTATTGGGTTTAATAACCCACAAATAAATTCATTTTCTATACGAATTACAAGGGTTATGTTCAACCCTCACTAATCATCCAGAATAGAGGGGTTTATTAACCCACTCTAATTTCATAAATTAGTGGTGGTTTTGAACCACCACAAATTATTTAATGTTATTATATTTAATATCCTATCAAATTATAGGGGGAGTTTTGTACCCCCTCTAAATTATGCAAATATAGGGGGATCATAACACCCGCTAATCAATGAGATTAGCACTAGTTCACAACCCCCCACCAATATAAAAAAATGTTGTGGGTTCAAAACCTCGGATAACTTCTTAAATTATAGGGGCTTCAAAACAGGCACTAGTGTCTTAAATTAATGGTGCTTTAAAACCCCATATAATTCCATTATAAAAGACGGATTTCACAACCCCCTCTAATTTAAGTGATTAGAGGGGGATTGAATCAAAACTATATTAAAAATATCCATAATATATATATATATATACTATATAATATGTATTTAAATACATTATATGAAAATATTATATAATTTATTTATAGGACTGTATTTAATTATATTGGAATGTATAAATGAGTATATATTTATAATAATACAATTACTATTTATTTGTATAATTTTTATTACACATAATATTTATTATATATAATATGAAATAATTTTTTTTTTGATTAAATAAATATATAAATTTTTTTATTTAAAAATTATATCATATAAAACCTGAATCATGTGGTATTTTAATTTATATAATAATAAAAATAAATATATATTTTTAAAAAAAATTCTGATTTTATATTATATATTATTAATATTGTATGAATTAAAATTTATACAAATAAATACATATTAATGTATAGAATATTATATAATTATATTTATTGAAATACATATATAGTAATGTACCAACAAATAAATTAATCTATTAAAATACATTATGTAAATATTTTTACAAATTTCGTTTCATGTAATATTAATTCTATACTTGTATAAATTGTATTTTATATAATATTTAGAATATGTAATATATATATTAGTTATATGTACTATTAAATTGTATTTCTTATACATTATATAAATATTTGAATATATTGTTTTTGTTCTAAAATATTTGTTTAAGTTATATTTAATATAATATTAATTATATTTAAAGTAAATATTTGTGGAATTTTTATTATATATATATGTATTTCATATAATATTAATTATATTTAATATGATTCAATTTATAAAAATAAATATACATCCATAAAATTTTATGAAATTTTATTAAAAAAAGGCCCAAATGATGAAAAAGATAGTGACGACAAACATAATGCTTCCCCAGAACAATATCCCTTATAAGGGGAACCTAGGTATGGGGATGATTATAGGATATTTAAATCAAAAGACTCTAATATGTGGCTTACTTTTCAATTAGAGGTGGTATTAAACCACCCCTTAGATGATTTGTTTTATTGAAGAGGTTGAATCCCACACGAATATGACATCACATTGATAAAATTGTAGTGGGTTATAACACACTCTAATGTAACTGCTTATAATTTCAAGATACAAAACCAGTGGCTACTAAAAAATAAAACTAACAGAATATTGTAGGTTCATAATTAAAGGTTAAGGGTAACCACTACTATTGTATTTAGAGTGGGCTGTAACCCATTCAAATATTTAAAATAACACCATCTAATCGGTGCATTGTGTTGTAGTGAATGACACTCATGGGGTATTTTATGCTGTCAATGGTAATAAAATGTCTAGGAAGGGGCTTAACCAGAAAATTCTTGTTTTAATACAAGGGTCATTGATTGAATTACTATGGACATGTTTTTTATTTTTCAAATGGATCCCAACACATATTTCACAATATTAGTGGGGATTAAACATAGAATGTTGATGACTAGACTCCCCCTCTCCAATATCTCCTCCATTTGAGGTGATTATGAGTGTTCTAAAATGGTATGTTTGGGTAATGTCATCCCACCCAATCTTATATTTCTCCATTTTTCACTCATTATTATTTTTTATTCGTTTAGTATAAGAAAAAATTAACATTTCATCATGGGATAGTGAAATAACCAGTGTTTGAAGGATATTTTTCTTATCCTAGCTAGAGGAGAACCCAATATGATGTCCACATTCAATCAAATTCTTTTTTGGTAGATGTACATACACTGTCAATATTTTCATGGGTTTTAGGTATAAATGGAATTATTGGGGCATTGTATTTGTGGTATAAACTATATCATTTTAATGGAATAGGTTCAGATGACTGACAGAAGAGGGACACAACCCATTTCCATTGGGTTTAGTTTAACTATATGAACTAGTGGTCCGTATGAATTTATTAAAATTTAAAAAATAATAAACTCATGTGAAAACATAATTATGATGTCCTGGTTTGAGTTAGGGCCCAATGTGAGTGGTCAAAAGTTAATGGAACCTGAATTGAGATGGATCCTTCTTGGAGGAAAGTATAGGTAGGTTGATTTATTATGAAAATTATTAAATGAGGTAAGTGGTCCTATGAACATAATCATTCATTTAATTCATGTTTTCTCTATCATAATCTATTCTGTCTCATCACTAATTTATATTAAGATGTCAATATTAAATGATAAAATTTAAATATTAGATGCTTTGTATAACTGCACAATGTACCAATTACACGAGTACCATTGGAAATGGATGTATTTCCTCAGTTATTGATGGTTGAGGCCCAATCCTTGAAATCAATTCATGTGAACCAAATATATAGTGTGTCTTACTTGATAAAAAAGCTACTATTTGGTTGGGTGATTACCATTGAGGTTATATATCCATGTAAAATAGACCATAGTTTGATTAGAGGTTGTTTGGGTGTGATACCCGGCCCGGAGTGACCCTCGACAAATAGGTGTGTCTTAAGCCATATCTATTTGATTTCACTAGTATATAGTAACCCTAAGGAATTCATTTCCATGAGATGAAATTTATAATAATTGGATTCATTATTTCTTTTGATCATCAGGTGTAAGCTTACGGGTTTTTTTATCACAAATCCCAAGTTTAATTTCTTTACTATAATAATATTCTCAGGGATACCTTTGGGATACCCATTAAGAGACAAACCCAAGTCAGTATATATGGATATAGGTAGTGATGTTTATTTGTGTCATGTAAAAACTAAAATATCATGCAATCCCATAGGGGATATTATGATAGGTATGGTTATTGAAATTCATCCAAAACATGGATTTTTTATTTTATAAATTTTATATGAATATTGATTTTACATGATTCTAGTTTATTTTTATATTGGGGTTAACTCGAATGTTATTACAAAAAATTCCAAGGAAACTCTTATTGATATGGATGATACATTTTTAATACTTATTTTTATTTGATTTAATCACATTTTATTTTTGGGATAGATTCATATTTTCAGTAGAATCAATTATAGGTTATGAAATAATGGATTTCTAATGGTGGTTCCAAGGATCCAACAACATTGTACAAGATAGAGAGTATTATAAAATAAACATGATGTTATATCTTCCATTTATATAGATATAATATTTGAAATGGAGGGGTATTTGACATCTCAATGATGAAAACATTAGAGAATATAGATTTCATAAGAACTACAAAATTTGAATGGATGTATTTTCTCTACATTTGGAATATATCATTGAGTAAAAGATATAGATATATTGATGGTGATGGGTATATCCTTTCGATCGATGTTTATTACACAATGAGGAATTAGGTAGAATATTTATCTTTGGAATGTATTATGATCAAACCATACTGGATTTTGAAGTGATAAATATCTGTCTCCATTATTCATTAATTTTGATTTCCTGATTCAACTGAGAATGATTTATTCTTGTATTGAAATCATATCCTAGAGAAACCACTCATACAAATAAAATGTCTTTATCACCTTGAGAATTACCAGAGACAGCCTTTGGTTTTCTACTCATCAAGATAGTATTGTGTGAATTAGATCCCTAGGTCATTCACATCAGTTCCCCATAAGTGATTATCATAATTAAACAAACTGGAACACCAGTAGAACAAATTATTCTCAATTAGAACTCACACAATATGATCAATGATTGTTTTTAGTATTTGAATTAGTTATATGTAAATTTCCTTTGGATGGTCTTGATATCATGGTCATCTTATCCCATAGGACATGTTTACAGTAATTTTGGCGTTATAATGAATAATTAATTGTGTTTGGATTTTATTTATTTTCATTTGAGGATTATTTAATAATTATGAGAATTCCTAAATAACACATCACTATTTTACCAATATAATATGATATTGTGTTTTCAGTTCCCAACTGAGTTATGTACTCACACATTTCTTTGGCATCCATTGCAATGGGTTATATGAAAATGAGCAACTTAGTTTCATTTTCTTGTTGTTTCATGCCCTAATACTCCAAGACTAAGTGGGATAGCGAATATTAGAATATGGATTTGAGTTTTTATGACTCAATGATATAGTTTAGAATAGTCAATATATAATTTCATTGTTTATTCTATGTGTCTATTCAACCCAATGGGTGACTTATATTGTATTCTAATATTTTTTATTTTCATTTTATTGTATTGTTATTTATTTCATTTATTATGATATGAAATATACCATATATTTAAATAATAGGGTGATTTAATTACATTATATATAATATTTGACACTGATATTGGTTTTATAGTCTCTTAAAAGTATCCCAATCTTCCCACACTTCTAGTCAATAGCCTATGGTGTACGTGGATGCATGTGTAATTTCATGTGGGGAACCAAACTCTGGAACCTATAGAGTGGCCTTTGGACTCGGGTGTTAAAATATTGAATAATAGAAGTTTATTTCCTTATTACTTGGGATACAATATATTTGAGATAACATTATGTTTTAAATCCAACATGGGATATCCAATAGGGTATTCGTTAACAAAAATTATATTTTAAATTCTATATTTTTAGGATTGAAGTTATTATTCTTGAAATATTGTGTTATAGTAATATCTAATCATCTCGTGTGATGGAAATGGTGTTTGGATTTATGATTTATTATTCATTTTCTGCACTTTTCACTTTTGATGGACATAATTTTTTCATTTAATCTTATCCTATAGTGGAAAGAGTGGTCATGGAGATTATTCATGATAATTATGGATTACAATTAATATTTTTTATAACATATGTGATTGCTCTCAATGATGAATAATAGTCATTGGTTTAATGTTTTAACAACAGCTAAATAAAAATTTCCAATCTAAAAATATGATGTCCTTCTACACTTGTTGATTGACATTAAAATCTAAATGATTCATATACTAGTTTGTTTAGATTCAATTATTGAAAGGTATATGATCATGGAAGTGGTACATTACTCAATATATTGGACATGAGCTGACCCTAGTATGTCATTGAGACATACAGTTTCTCTATGGGACACTCCATGTGGATGATTAATTTCCATGTGTTTTCACATATCCTTGCATTAAACCTTATATAGTGTTTTACCATATATCTTGTAGTGTAAATATATTACTCCAAATCATGTTATGATATTATTCTCAATACATAACATAAATGGGAATGGTCTATTGAATGCGTAAGACTATATAATGTAACCATATCCCCAAGGGAGTATTATGATGTGCAGATGATTGAATGGGATGGGATCCATATGATATGTTATTTAATTTTCAAATAAATACCCATACCGTGTTTTCACATTAATCATTGATTTGTATTCTATGTAACTATGCATGTTGATATGGATTCCATGGATACCAATCACAAAAGAATATTTTTTTGATATATAATGGTTTCCCAATGAGATTTCCATTGTAAACGGACCTATCCAATTGGTGGATTCTTAGTGAGAGTATGAGTCTAATTGGGAGTTTTTCATGAAAATGACTCATCTTGTACAAATGTGAGAGCATATTGTTGGTTTTTGGGCATGTTGGATTTAATGGGTTTTTAATATATGAGTATTGATGATATCCTTTAAAAAACAAACTATATATAAGACTAGGTTTGTGTCTTTGGTGGGAGACCCTGTGACCCTTAGGATATTACATGAACATTAGAAATTCAATGATTTTTTTGTTTAAGGGTGAACCATCATATGAGTTTTCCTAAAAAAATATCAAGGGAAAATAAGCATGGGTAGATGCATTGGTTGAGACCAATGCATGGGAGGTGCCATTTGGTTTCTTTAAAAAGACATGGTTATGACATGGGGTATAATCTGAATAAAACCTTATGGGATAAAACTAGATAAGTGATCCACTAATAGTGTTGTGGAATCAATACACACATTAAAGTGATTGACTGTATGGGTGCCTGACCATGTTGACTAAAAATTCATTTTAATACCTGGATAGATAATTGGTAGAATCTCGTGACATGGAATAGTTCTAGATAGAAGATAATAGTATGGTTAATAATGGGACAGATCACGATCCTCATTTTTATGATTAGAGCCCGGGTTACTCGAGATGATTGATATTGACATGTCATGGACGATGATGATACATGATTCAATGAAGTGGAAATCTTAATGATGTAAGTCAATTTTTATGGGCTTTCAAAATGAGAAGGTATTAACCCTAGGGTTTATTGAGATAAAGAGAGATAATGATGGATACACATGGTAGTATTGAGGCATAAAACAATGAATAGTTTTGTGTTATCTAATGATCAATAGATGGTAATGAAATTCATATTTTAATGGTGGCATGGATTAATTGATAATGATTTTATGTATCATTTCATGGAAGTGTATGTATTTAAACAAGATAAGGATATATGAGATAGTTGATCTCTAAATTGATCCTTCGCAGGTATTTACATGGTTGTGAGTGTGTCTTAGGATGTGAAATATGCATGTAGTGATGGAAACTACTGAGGTTATTCTCAAGGATCATTATAAGGTAATCCATATAGTTGGGGTGATAGAATAGATGTTTCAGTGTGTCACCCTTTTTATGTGGTTAATCATGGAGGAATCCATTAGTGAAATTCCCATGATATAGAAAAGGTTGATAATTGAGGTTTCATGATATAATTGGGTTATTAATGATGTAGTGGAATCCCAAAATTAAATTAAATAATATAATATTGATTTGAATTGATGGAATGAACCTGGGTTGTTAGTGTCCATATAATGATCGAACATTTCTTAATATTTTTAATATTATAGGATATTAAATCATCCCATTGTAAATACAATATTTGGGTTTTGAACGACATAATCGATGATATCGGGTTATCAACATCAGGATCTAGATGATTATAGTGAGAACTAGTGGTCATTCATATGGTGAATCACAATTCCAGAAATGTTTTATGGGCTTAACAGGTTTTCATTGGATGGTTCTTGTTTTGAAACAACGATTCATAAAATATTTTATGTGGTTAAAACTTTTCTCTTTGGATGATATAGGAGGTGAATCCGTTGATAAAAATTAACAATAGTTCCATTTTTCATGAAATTGAAATGGAATTATGGTGAGTTGGTTTTATGGATCTAAGTATGAGCTAGACGTCGTCTTCGGGTGTGTATTGTAAAAATTATGAGTCAGAGGTAATTGTATCTCTACCAACATGTCATGAGGTAAAATTAAGCTGCATTATGGAATGTCATGTAGAAACCATTGGGTGTTGATAAAAATTGTTATGTTGATTTCCAACTCATTATTTTAATTTTTTAGTGAGTGGGTGGATCTCCTTCTAATAAAATGTGTATTTTTTTAATTGTAGATGTGAAAAAATAAAATTTTGTTTTTGGGGATTGAGCGAAATAGATTGATCATGTTTTTGTGAAATGAGTATGTTAGGTTTGTAAGTTTAATGCTCAATGGGACTTATCAAGTTTGATAAATGTCATGGTGGGTTTTTTGTAAAACCCCTTGCCCGAATGGATTTGATATTTTGAAGATAATTTAAATTTTACCATGGATGGATAGTTCATACTTAATACCAGGTCATGTAATCACTTACTTATAATTTTAATATCTCTAATAAAAGTTTTTGTAATGTGATCGAAAGGTCTAAGGTGTTTAGAGAAATTAAAATATGTGATCAAGAAGACTAATCTACTAAAATTTATAGTTATAGGTTAGTCCCACTATAAGTGAGAATCATTCTATTTTTAGACCGTTAATGCAGTTGTAAGAGAAATGATTATGGATAACACAAAAATTCAATAGGTTCTCATTTTGGTACTGTTGTGAATGGTGAAATCCATATTTACTTATTTCTTAAATAAGGGACTCTTCCACCATAATCTTGGGAATATGATCTCATAAAAGGGATTATGATGGCCAAACATCCACCTCTCCCATCTCCCATTATCTTGAGGTGATTCCATGTGTCATAAAAAGACACTTTGAGGTATGATACTACATCTTATATTTTTCATTAGACATTTTTATCCTTTAAACTACATTCTTATTAATTTTTTTGGGATAAACAATGACATAACATAGGGATAGTGAAATTACATGTTTCTGATGGGGATTTTGTTTATCCAATCTAGTGGTGACCCCAATACTCTAAAAATATAATATCTTGAATTGTTTCATTTGATGAACTCCACATATTGAAATTATCAATGTGTTTTCCCAATGTTAAATTAGCATTCCAATGAATCTACATTATAATGTAGATCTTATGCAAGTAATATGTTTAGATTTTTGTCAATAAGGGACCACACCATGTAACCATTATTTTCTTCTTTACAGGATAACCATATTCTATAGAAATTAATTATTTAAATTAATTATAAAAGGTTATATAAAATTATTTATGATTTATTACTATGGGATAGGCCCTACTGTGAGTTTTTTATGTCCTGTAGAAACTATACAATGGTATATTATTTGATTCATTAACTTCCATGTGTATAACAAAATTAGAAATAATTTGGATTTTATAGGTGGTCCTTCATACCTACCGGTAAGGTTTATGAATGTTCATTATGGTATGTGTTATGAAGTCTCTCAATTAAGGGACATTAAATTTTTTAAACAATATGTACTATTTATAAATAAAATTATTGGGTATATTATACAAGGATATAAGGCCTCAATGACCCTTTCCACTTTCTTTATTTTTTTAATTATTAAAACCAAGGCCCCAAACATGAACATGATTCTTGAGAACCTCCATGAGTGGGTGTGTGACATTACATGAGATGGATTACCCGATAAATTTGGGTGATGTTTCTTAAAGTGTGGAGTAATATGTGGATATGAAATAATCTAATGATAGATAGGATTAGTGAGCCGACTATCCATTAGATACCCATGACATAAAGATTGGAATTTTCCCATGTCTTGATATTATCACTATTAATTCATATCTCTAAATGAAGTGAAAATGTGACATCATATTGTTGATGATGAGGGATGGGATGTCCTCTGGGAATCAAGAAATACATTAGTAGACCATTTTTGATCAAGCATATTGAGTAGGATATATCAACTATAGTAATGTTTTAAGGAACACAAGTGTTTTCCCGTAGATAGATTACCCCCAGTTGGTTTGTGTAGAAATGTATGGAGATGGATGTGTGATTCACTTGGAACCTGAACCAGCACATTGGCCAACATGTTTTCTGATAATGAGCATTTTTTCCTTCTGCATAACCCTTGGATTAAATTATTTTCATTTATTTTCATGCTATTTTATTTTCTTTGATGAGTGGAAATCAATTGTTGGTCCTAGATCAATTGTAACCCCCTGTACTATAGAAAATCACTGGTAGATATAGATTACACTACATGATTCCAAAATATTTCTAGGATAAGCTTCATAATAATTTGAGGGATCATTTCTTGTTTTTCTACGACCATTTATGTATAATATAGTGGTTGATTAATAATAGTTGATCCTAGTTTATAGCTTCAGAGTGCAATATTCAACTCAAGTATGAATTCTAGTGATTCCATGGATACCATTAACCCAATAATACCATTTGAAATTCCTAGGGTTCCTAGAATTGTAGGGTGATAAGTTTTTATCATTGAAAATTCCAGGGAACTCAGGGATTCAAATTTTAGTATGAAATTAGGGGTTAGCATAAAACCCAGAATACATAGTTTGAAAATTCATATGTTGACTATTGGACCCCCTCACTCGATGTCGAGGACACCCTATATGATTCGATGGATGCACAAAATATGGATTGTTTGGGGAGATGAGTGTATTAATTTCCAAGGAAATTGACTATTCTATATAAGGATGGTATTTAATTTGATATCATTGGTCACCCAGAAATAATTTAAGCGTCAATATATAATATTTATTAAACCCCCCCCCCCCCATTATAATATTCATACAGAAGACTGATATTGGGATACCTAAGTAATATTTTGGGGTACATATTAACGGATTACTAAGGGAGGATATTTTTTGACACTCCAGGGTTGACTATTGATCATGTTGGAGGCATGAGCTTTAAATCCCTAGGTTGGGAAAAAAGGCTCCCCTATGGTTATGCTCATGACCAAACACACCCTAAAACTATTTGAAGTATGTATGGTTTATTGAGATGTCTTACATGGGATAGATGATGGATATTGGGATTAGACATAGTTTTATGTATAAGACCAGGGTGGGGTTGTTGTATAATGTTTTGAAAGATCCTGGTAACATTTTCAATGAATCTCCAGTAATTAGAATAATCATTTATTGTGGTTGGTTATTCTATATTTTTTGATGTGTAGTGTTTTTTTATTTAGATAATATCATGTGAATATATCATTTTATTTCTTGTATATTATTAGATGATGATTTTTTTCCATACTTATTTATGTTCTAAAACCATACTCAATCTACCATTCCATAGGGTTACCCATTTATTCACTAACATAGTTATTTATTCATGTTTGGTTGAGTCACAATATTACATGATCAATTGAGATAGAATGGATGGGATAATATATAAGAGTGTGGAACAAATTGATGAAATAATAGGGCCTAGTAGGTATCTTGATTATTTATTTATAATATGCATGTGATTAACCTAGAGGGTTATCACTTTATTACTCATATATTCTATAAGTCAATATTATTATTGTATTACACTTTAATTTTTTCATTTTCACACTTTTATAGATGTTTGTAATAAAGGGGGAGATTTTGTTATTTTATTTTCATCGTAAAACAACATATATGGGTTATAGTGTCACAATGGAATCCATTTAGACCCCCATTTTTAGTCAACAACCACTATTATATATGGAGGAACCCTAAGGTCACCTAGAAAACTATATTGGGTAAATAGCTGTGTGGATCTATACTAGGTCATTACAATTAACGTGAATTTAAAGTCATACTCATTCTTTTTCTATATAAATTAAGAGATATTGTATTTATCTATATTATTATATAGTGTACTGTACAATGGTCATCACATTTATTCTTCTATGAAATTGTCTACATTAAGATAATTTCATATGATATCATACATGACATATATTTTACATGTTTATAATTAATATGTTTCTTATTAATATGATTGAGGAATATAATCCTATAGAAAATATTTATCACTTTATTTATATTTTATATAATATAATGTGGAGGTCTCTAATGAGGCTGATAATGTTATCCAAAAATTCCCAAAATCATGTTGAGTCTCCATCTAAATTTCCTCAACTATGCCTCTATTTTTATATAAATTTTCATTTAATCATCTTAATGTTCATAACATTCACCCAAGGGTTTTCCACTAATATTAGTGATAGATTCACTTCATTACTATCTCTGACATCTTTCTCATATGAAAAACTATATTTATACTTTATATGTGTGTTTTGTCAATTCATAGAAATTGAATGTTGGAATATTTTTATAGTATATTAGTCAAGTATATTTACTGTAACTAATTTCTACCCCAATGTCTATATTCAACCTTGATGTGATGGTCCTTTTCATAATTATCACCTAGGGGATCTTCGTCTTAGTGTAAAATCATGATTTTTTATATCCTCTATCAAATAACGATTTTTTGATAATTAGAATAAAAAAATTTCAATATCTTTCATGAAAACATGGGGTTCATTCATCCTGGTCATCATATTGTTCCCTTTCATCATGGATTCAAATGGTATAACCATTCATCCACCAAATTCTACAAAGTGAACCTCATTCCATTGAACTATATTTTTTTCATTTGAACGTTTTTCTTTTTATTTCATAAAATAAATCATATGTCTCTCTACAGAGTTCGTTTATTGAAGATCATCGACTAAGGGAATCAAAATTTTACTACAGTTTTGGAGAGAATAATTTTTTGTAAATTTTTTAGAAATAAAATCTAAATTCCATGACATGAAGAATTACTAAAATAGTCTTTAAATCATATTAAGGGATCATAATGAGGTAGATCGTCAAAATGATTTAAATTTAAAATATGAACATTATATTATATTTGTATTACTGGATGCAAGAATCTAATATGTAGAATTCATTTACGCTCTTTCAATGTTGTTTTTGAATATATTTATAGTATTGGAATCAATTACATTATTTAAATCATAAAGAATATTTGAAATATATATGTCATTACAAATTATTGGAAACATGATTTAATTGAATTTTATCACATCCATAATGATAATTAACACTGAGTTTAATTTTATATTTATGAGTTATTGAATTTATTTATATTTTATTTTCATTTAATATACAGATATTAGCCCATATCATTCACATTGATTTGTTTCGAAATGATCTCATCATTCTTTTTTATAATCAAGAAATTTATAAAAACTAATTCCAAATAAGTAGTTTCATCAAATTGTTTGACGTATTTTAGATAATATTTTATAATTTATAACATGAAATAATCATAATGGGGAATCCATTCATAAAACATTGATAAGAATTAAAAATTATAAATAGATGAGAGAGTAATGAAACTAATATATCAGCCCTTAGATCCTTATATCATCACAAATTTCAAGATAAAATTTTAAAATCGTTAACAAAAAATTATTTAATCATTAAAAGAGGGAATCAATTTTGAAAAATATAATATTTATCATTATAATGAAAATAACCAGGGAATGGTATATAAAATCGCCTATGAGGAACACCAAAAAAAATTCATCATGATAATGAATCTTTATTTTAATAGATAATAATAAAAATTTAGTTGTTAAAAAATAATAACATGTTTTTATTGAACAAGAAATGATGGATGTGTGATGTGCATTTTAAATTATATATCGTGAGATAATTGAAATTATTATTAATTCAATGAAGGAACCTATTTTTTAAAAAATTGATCCAATATAAAACCATCAAATAATAATAACTGTTAATATAAAATATAACACATTCCTTATGATCAATAAAAATTATTGATTAAATAAAATTATTTATTTAACACAATATTAAAACATTAAATAATAAAACTCAATCAATTATCATTGAAATATTCATGTAATTTCTATATGATATTAATGAAAATTTAGATGTGGACAAACATTTATCCTAGGTAAATAATTATTTAAGAGTGAGAAAGACTATAAAAATACATAAAATATACTTGGAATTATATTCAATATCTCTCAATCACTATTCATTAAAAACACACATCATAAAATGTTCACACCCACTTTTTTTAACACAAATAATTTATTTGATCCAATATAGGCATAACAATGATCAATCAATAATCATTATCTAAAAGTTAACTGTAATTGTAAATTATCCAAACTTATTAACCATGATCCTATATTATGTAAATGATATTTTTTTGTGTCTTTCTCCAAGACAAGGACAATAATTTTTTAATAGTTATATATCTTATATCTCAATATATCTATAAAATATTTTCTCACTAATTTATCCCAGATTACCAATAACTTATACCCTTCATTTCTTATTGAAAATTTAGAATATTCTCTGATGTTATTACCTTATGTAACCATTTAATGGGGATATATTTAAAGAAAAATTAGTAATTTTTTTTACTAAAATCGATTGTGAGTCTATCCATATCATGGATCCCATCCATGTTATTGAAAAATATAAAATTTTATAAATATCCATCCACAATAGAGAATTGTATTAGAAAATATTATGGGGGAATTAACATATTTTCTTAACATCAGTATTTGGTTTGAATAACCTCAAATGACAACAAATAATATTCATGGTTATTCATGTATCATTAGAGCCTTATGTTAAATGAATTAATATTACCAAATATAATATTAATCCCCCAAATTATCCTCCATGGTCACTGACATTACTATTTTTCATATCATATATCATAATCAATATAAAAAGAAGGGATTTATTAAGGAATTATCACTCTATCGCTTCTAAACAATCTTTAAGCCTCCATAAACAATATCAGTTCCCATTTATTCTTATTAGAGTCAAATATATCATATTTACACATCATCAAATAATAAATTTACAATTTCCCATGAACCTCTATGATCTTAGTAATCAATGAAATTTTTTATTCATTCCCATTCAATGTACTCATATAGTTCTTCCAACTATATTATTACATCTAATGATGATTAGTATTCACCAATGTTAATAAAAATAACTAACCCCCATGAGAGTTACAATTATAGCTATTTATCAACCTCTTTCTTCATAATAACATCGTATTGATCCCACCATGATATAGTTCCTTCATTTCAATTAAATTTTTATAAAATTCATTGACAATATGCTCAAATTAAAATCATACTGTATAATAGTATAAAAAGAATACATCTGGATTTTTAAAGATCCAGAATTTCCATGTAATTTTATTTTAATTAAATAGTAATTTTATGAGTCCATAAAAATTAACAGCGCGTGATTCAGAGGCCCGGAGTGCATGGATTGAATTTAGAAACTTTTTTTCGGGTACGTTCATTAAACGTTCGACCGAGTTGTTGTAACTTTTTAACCGGTGCATAGAATTGAAATATGAGGGCACCATTGAACTCGCAACACCGATATTCGCTTAAGGATACCTTCACCTTGACCACAGCAGGTTATGGGTGAAATATTGTTTTTTCACTTTTCATAGGAAAAGAAAAATAAAATTGTTTGAAATTTTATTTTTATTTGAAACTCCCATGTTTATGTCAAGAGGTGGGGACCACCAGAACTAAACCTCCCCTGAGAATGTTATGGAAGTGGGGACCACCCGAAGAAGGAAACCCCCAATTCAAATCCATGGTGGCGGGGACCACCCAAACCCTCTTAATGGGGGAGAAACCTCTAAACTCCCCATTAATCCATTCCACCCATTAATTTGAGCCAATTACTAATTCTAACGTGGTAGAATTAATTGTGGAAACAGTTAATTGTGCCAACATTTTAATATTATAAAGATAAACATACAGGTGGGCTATTTCACATTTTGGTGGAATTGTGAGAGGATAACTTTTGGGAGGATTATGATTCTCCAACGAAGAACACATCATAATGAAGGACTTCTCCAAATGGAGAATGCCATCGAAGAACATTCTTCTGAATCAAGAAAAAGGATGACACACGAGCCGACTTCAGAAGCATCTTACAGAAGTGATGAAAGCCGACGACACTATCCTCAAGGAATTCGCCTCCTTCCTCACGAACTCCACCAAAAAACCTCTGAGGTGGGGTTTTATTTATGAGTGATTATTGATTCCCATGTTCATCCCTTCTAAACAAAGAATGAAGATCAACTATTTAACTAGTTGATCTTTGGATGATTTCTTTTTGCGGGTTTGGGAATAATAATTTCCAGAGGTTGAAGGGTTTGATGTTCTTCATACATGTTTTATTAAGACCCTTGCTACCGCCCTAACGCCAAGGGTGTGGGCCAAATGAACATGGCCTGACCTCTCATTATTTTCATGAGGTTTTTTTGTCTTCCTCAAAATGGAAGAAGGAATGTCTGCTGTTGAAAAATTCCACAGACAGGACTCAGATACTACGGTTGGAACACTACGAGCCGTGATGAATGTGAAAATGCAACTGCGGAACCCCACGCAGCCCCGCGGCCCCCCGAGCTACCCCGTGGCACCAACATCGCCCAGTGGCCCCCCGCGCTACCCCGTGGCACCAATGCCACCCCGTGGCCCCAGCGTCGGCCCGAGCCCCCCCTTCCTCGTGTCCCACACGTCACCTAGGGGCCCTTTATCTGCCTTGCGGCCCTCGGGTCCTGCCGCTGCCCCCGCGCGGCAGCATGGCCCCCCGTGCGGCAATGCGGCCCCATCACCACACAATGGCCCATGTGCTGCCCTGCGGCCCCCCGTACTGCCCCACGGCCCCTACGCCGCACAATGGGCCCCCATCACCATGCGGCCCCCGCGTCGCCTCGCGGCCGCCCCACAGCACAGTGGTATGCCTCCTAGGCCGAGGCGCCCAGCACGGGCTACGCTGGACCCAGCAGGCTGGGTCTACCTAAAGAGGGTCGGGCCAGACACAGACCATGTTCGACCCATTCTCGCCCTTTTGGCCTTAACATTGGCATCTAATGACCATTTGACGAACCGTCAGTGGTGCTGGAAACCTTGGAGTGAGGCGGTACCTTTGGTATACCCCATTGCAGATTTGGATAAAGTCGGGGTATGGTTTGGTTGGATTGACCCCAAATCCAACCAGGCCCTTGGGACTAAATGGATAATAACTTAGAGACGATGCGTTTATTTGATGCACCATCTATTGCATTGGGACCCATATGATGCAGCAGACCATTGGGATACTTCTTCGTGGGACTTCATGGTAGTTGGAGTATCAACTAGTCGCTTGTGTAACAGACCCTCCTTGAGACAAGTGATCTTAGTGTGAGAACCCTATATTTGGTTGTGACGCTGTACTTGGATCATCATTGGGTCTGAAAACATAATGAATATGTACTAGGATCTTGTGTGGGTCTTACATAGTACTAAATATGTACTTGGATCCTGTGTGGGTATGACGATTTACGAACGATGTACTAGGATTCTTTGTGGGTCTGATGACGTACTGAAGATGTACTAGGATCTTGTGTGGGTCTGAAGATTTAGTGACGATGTACTAGGACCCTGTGTGGGTCTGAAAAACTACTGATGATGTACTAGGATCATGTGTGGGTTTGACGATGTATAGACGAGGTACTAGGATCCTATGTGGGTCTGACGATGTACTAGGATACTCTATCAGTCTGACGGGGTACTAGGATCCAGTGTGGGTCGGAAGATGTACTACGATCCTATGTGGGTATGATGAGGATTTAGGATCATGCGTGGGTCAACCTCTTAATGGATAATGTTGATTCAGTAGTTATATCTAATCATCTTTATAATCGTACATTTTTTATTCCTGGTGTGAGATGAGTTAGTACCTGTGTGGTATTTTCCATCATGGTAATACCTTGCTGGTATTTTTCTATGTGGCATACCTATGTGGTACTAACCTTCATGGTATTCCTTCCTTTTTGGAACATTTGAGCTTTGGGCTAATGAGTTGGGCCTTGTGTTTTCTCTTGATTGAGATGGGTATACTTGACAACTTAGGTATATGTATGGGAATATACCTAAGTGGGGTTTTCAATTGTTTTCATGCTTTGTGGTTTATCTTTTGAGGATTTTGTGAGACCTTGAGGGTCACAGGTTCCCTACTGAGTATCGTTATACTCACCCCTTCATAGGCTATGCTTACACCTCATTGTGTTTTGTGCAGACAACAGACAACACTGACTGAGGACGCGACTATTAGGACAGAACGTAGCTCAGAGGTGGAACTTAGACGAGGCATATCGCAGTGACGACCATTAGAGAGTAGTACATACCCTTCAGGTAAGATCCTTGGAGTGTGAACATAGGAATTCTTCTATTGTACTTGTACTTTCAGTTTCTTGTACTATCCAGTTGGTCTGGTATTCTGGCCCCTTTTCTTTACAGTGCTCACTCTATTTATTACTCAGTTACTTGAGTTCGTATCTTGTTGTGTGCTTGGTTGCATGTGTTTACAGGTTATAAGGGAAATTCCTTCCCAGATTTAGGGAATATGCCTTCAAGGGTAGTTTCCAGCCGCTATCCTATGGAGGGCAGCCTTGGGGTAGTCACTACACGAGCCTTGAGTAACTGGTCATGAAAAATTGGTATTAGAGGATTTAGTTATACCTTAGAACATAGTAATCTGATCTTTCTAATGTTAATAGTGTTAAGTGAAGTTTGTGTGGTTATCAGTTTAGGAAATCCAGTATTGGTGGGGGAGCTAACCTATCCATACACTCAGAACATGATGTCTGATTTCTAACTCAGTTCCCAAAAACTTTTATTGCATGTGTGTTTTTAAGAATTTTCTTTTTGATCTCTTTGAGTCCGCTCACCAGTTATAACTTATTTACCATGGCGCACCTGTTTCTTTTCAGGATTCCTTTACATAGATATCCAGCTAGGTTTCTAGATATAGTATGCACTGATAGCCCACCAAGAGATGAGGCATCGGTGTAGGGCCCTATTCCAATAGAGGCACCAGCGGAGGTACCGGTGGTACAATTACCCGTTGGGCCACTGATGCCACCGACCCCCGTAGTAGTGGGTGCATGCCATTTGAGAATGGTTCATGAGTTCCAATGCCAGAGGCCACCCAGGATTAGGGGAGAGATGGACCCATAGGTGGCAGAGGATTGGTTGGAGGCCATGGTGAGAGTCTCCCGACGGGTTGGGACACCAGCTGATCTCATTATAATCCTTGCCGCCAACCATCTACAAGAAGAAACATCCATATGGTGGAGCTTGATGCTCCTAGTTCACAACAAGGTGACATATCTCTGTGCAGAATTTGAGACCCTGTTTCAGGTAGAGTTTGTTCCAGAAACTATTCGTGCAGTGCGCATACACGAGCTTCTTCATCTGTAGTAGGGAAGCAGGACTATGGCTAAGTACTCAATGAGGTTCACTGACCTCTCTTTCTACTCCACTGATATGGTGCAAGGCTCATTCTTCAGGGCCCAGACCTTTGATCAGGGACTCAGGCGGGAGATCAAGGCTTCGATGATTTATCTTAGCATCCGAACAAAGGCGGGGGTGTTAGAGAGATCCCTCTTAGTGGATAGTTTTCTTGTTGAGCAGTCACTAGCAGCAACACCCACCACTAGTCATCATGTAGAAGAGCCTTCTGTAGTTGGTAGTAGACATATGTCACAGAGGTCCAACAGGACCAGACCTACTGGTGGATGAACGCTTTACTTAGGATCGGTTGTGCAAGGTACTGGAGACAGATCCAGTCATGCGAGGAACAGGTAGTGTTTCACATGCAGTGGGTAGGGTCACATGGCTCGTGACTATCCGACCCACCATAAAAATGATGAAAAGACGATCGAAGGACCGCCCAGGAAGTGACAAAGGTTGTAAAGACCAGTAAATTTCAAGGAAATTGTTTTCTTAATTTCTTTGGGATTTATCAAGTATGCAGTTTCTGACGACACCTAATTCTGAGGCCCGGTTTTCCCGGAATCAACTTCCGAAGATTATCTCGGGTACGTTCATTGAACGAACGAGAGGGTTTTTCCATCATTTGAACCGATGCTCCAAATAGAAATCTGAGGGCATAGATGAAACTGCAGCGGCAGTATTTACATAAGAGGAAGTTTTCCGAAGGTGCGTTTTCTCGGGAGGAGATGTTAAAAATTGAGGAATAATTGTGAAATAAATAAAATTTGTGGTACAAATTTTACTTCTAACCTAAGTGATTTTATCCTATCTATGGGAGTTGGGGTGGGACCCACTAGACTATAACGATCCATGATAGTATTTTTGTGAGGTGGGGCCCACACGAGTCCCACCCCTTCAAATTCCTTTAACTCCTCTAATTCCTCTTAAAGATTGAAACTCCCTATTTAATTGTAACTCTCCCATATCTCCTCTTTATTCATGCCAACACACTTAATAAATTCAGTGAGTTGTGGTTGAATTTTAAAATTTAAAATGCATGGATTGATGTAATAAAATAAGATAAGTCTTATTTTATTTTGGGGGTTAGTTGTTGTGTGAAGATATTGGGGGAGAGAGCTCTTTTCTCTGGGAGAACTTCATCTTCCTCATGGAACAATGCCAAGAACGTTGGTGCCAACCTCGGCTTCTTTCTCCTCGACGTTGACGAAGCGACCCCATCATTCCGCAACAACGTCAACGGAACAACGAAAGCATCTTCATCCTTCGTCACGCAATCAACCTTCTTGAATTGAGGTTGGGGTTATATTCAAATTTAATTAATTAAATTTGCTCTTTTTTTGTCGTTAAAAATTCTCGATCATTTGGCCGCCTGTTATCATCACAATGGGAGGAGGTCGGACCGCACAAACACGTCTGATCCCCCTCCAGTTATCTTGTTGACCTTTGTTGATCATGGTGGAGAAGGTGGCTTGGTGTCGTTGCATCGCGTGGGAACGAAGAGGATAGCAGCCGGAGCGGGCCGCGATGATGATGTGTGGCGCCGTTGCACCACCCTGGTGAATCTGAAGGAGGTTGTGGCCAGGATCGGGCCACGGCGGAAGGGCGCGTCGCCGTCGCGCCGTGCCAGAACAGCAAGGGGCGCGGCTAGAGCGGGCCACGGTGGAGGTGCGTGGCGCTGTCGTGCCGTACTGGATGGACGTGAGCCTCAGCGGTTCAGAAGGAGGCTGTCGGGCTCAGCTGGCAGCCGACAAACCCTGGAGGCGGGACCCCCGCAGGTCCCGCGTGGCCCAACTGGCCAGCCATAATGGATGCCCGTTACCCAAGAAAACTGGGGGTTGAAACCCCCATCCAGTAAACAGGGCGTACCCCACTGGGTCCGCTATTCGCTTCCAAGGGGGCGGGCCCCCTTCACATCCTGCGGCCAGCTCCGAGCCGGGCCGGGCCATGCCAGCCGGGACGGGCCACGGGCTGGGCCGCGCCCAACTTGGCCAGACCCGGACCCTGGTCGGGTCAACCCTGTTCGGGCCGACCCAGGAGGTAATGGGCCAGGTCGGACCAATCCTAAACCCCCTATTTTCGGAAAGATCCGTTCAAACGCCCATAACGTGGGATACAGACCTCCGATCGACACACCGTCAGTTGCATTGGGATCCTTGGAATAAGACAGTCGTTTTGGTATATCACACTCAAGGTTTCGGAGAACTTTGGGTATAGCTGGGTTGGTTCGAACACAAAACCAACCGGGCCCTCAGAGTGGAAATGCTTATAACATGAGCTCCGAACGTCCGATTGACGTGCTGTCGACTTTGTTGGTTTCCTCTTAGTAAGACGGTTATTTTGGCTTACTCCTCTTGAAATTTGGATGCATCTAGAGTATAATCGGGTTGGTTTTACCATAAAAACCAACTGGGCCCCTGGGACGAAAAGGCCAATTACTCTCAGACCGGGCGTCCGATTGACGCGCCGTCAGTCGCGTTGAGTTCCTAATGACGAGACGGAACATTGTGATATATCAAATATTGACTTTGTGATAGTTGATGTATCGACCCCTTGGATGGTGGAGTGGACCCTCCCGGAATCAAGTGTGTTGTGCACTGGAACCCTAGAGCTGGCTGTGACTACGACGGCGATGACGATTGTACTTGGATCCTACGTGGGTTCGGCAGCGAGGACAACTATACTTGGATCCTCCGTGGGTTTGGGAGCGTTGACGAATGTACTTGGATCCTCCATGGGTTCGACAACAATGATGACACTACTTGGATCCTACGTGGGTTCGGCAGCGATGGTTACTGTTCTTGGATCCTATGTGGCTTCGGCAGCGACGACATCTGTACTTGGATCCTATGTGTGTTCGGCAGAGGAGATGATTCAGGGGTTACATCAATCATCTCCACCCCTCTTTGTGAAAAGTATACCTGTGTGAGGTGAGTCTTGATTTTCAATCATTATCATCGATATGATTATCATTCTATCCTGTGTGGATTAGTTTATGCTTTCCTGTGTGGATTGAGATTACGATTTCCTGTGTGGACCGAGTTGAACTTGGGCTCAGAAGTTGGAGATGAACGGGAATTGTTGACTTAGGTATATGTATGGGAATATACCTAAGTAGTGTTGTTTGATACTTTGTTTTGTATCTTTCTTTTTTTGTTTATCCTTTGTGGATTCATGGAGACCTTCAGGAGTCTCGGGTCCCTACTGAGTATCTTATACTCACCCCTGCATAGGCCATGCATGCACTACGATGTCCTGGATGCAGACGACAGACGACTCTGTTTGTAGTTGAGACCTGTGGAGCGGGACGGTACCCGAAGGTGGACTATCAGGCGGGGCGTACACGGTGTAGACGGATGGATACAAGGAGCATAAGAGACCATCTGTACCCACCCTACTGGTGGGGTTTCCGGAGGACGTTTCAATGGAGGCTGATTTACTTTTCAGCTGTTGCACTTTACTTTTCTCATTTGTATTGTACTTTTAGTTGGATTTGTATACTGGCCCATTTTCTTTCCAGAACTTACTTTTTTATTCAGTTTACTTAGTGTTTACTTAATCTTGCGTACTCTATGGTGTTTGTTTTCTTATATAAAGGCAACGCCTTCCATTTTGTCGGGATTTATGCCACAGGTGCTATTCTCCAGCCCCTGGCCTGTGCAAGGCGGGTTTGGGGTTGTCAGGGCACGGGCCCTGAGGACGGGTCGTGAAAAATTGTTATCATATGAGTTTGGTTATACAGCAGAACTCAGGACTCTGATCTTTCTTCTATGTGATGCAACAGTGTTAAGGGTATTGAGTGTGGTTATCAGTCTAGGGAGTCCAGTGTTGGTGCGGCGGCCGACGTATCCATACACCAGGACCCTGACTTCTGATTTCTGACTCAGTACACGAAAACATTGATTGCATGTGTGTTTCAAACATTTTATTTGTGATTAAATTATGTCAGCACAATAGGTATACTATATTGACCATTGAACACCTGTTTCATTTCAGGATGTCCCCATGATGGCAGCTAGCTAGGGTTCCGAGATTTGTGCGAGATGGCATCCCACCGAGCGACGAGTCCTCAGTGTAGGTCCCCATTATAGAGGAGGCACCGGCGGTACCTCTACCCACCGAGACACCGATGCAACTAGCCCTAGTAGCTGAGAGTGAACGTTTCCTTATTGCACTGCATGAGTTTCAGTGTCAGAGGACACCCAGGTTCCGTGGACAGACGGACCCTCAGGCAGCCGAGGATTGGCTGGAGGCTGTTTTCAATGTTTTCAGATTAGTAGGGACACCAGCTGACCACTTTGTGATCCTTGTGGCGAGTCTCCTGCACACAGTAGTAGATAAATGGTGGTTCCTGATGCTCTAGGTGCACGATGAGGAATCTATTTATTGGATGGACATTGAAATCCTCTTTCCCATGGAGTTCGTTCCATCCACCCTCCATGCGGGGCACATTTAATAGTTACCACAGCTGCGGCAGGGCATCATAACAGTAGCCCAGTACTCGATGAGGTTTACTGATCTCTCGCGCTACTCCACGGAAATGGTACGTGACCCATTCTTCCAGGCCCGGACCATTGATCAGGGATAGAGGCATGAGATCAGGGCATTGATGATCTCCCTCTGCATTCTGACGTAGGTAGGAGTACTGAAGCGAGCCCTTCTTGTGGAGAGCTTTCTTGTTGAGCCTACAACAGCTGCGAGACCTACCGCAGGGCGGCAAGTAGCAGTGTCTTCTACAGCTGGCAGTCGATGGATGAAATAGGGGTCCAAGTGGACCAGACCATCAGGTGGACGACATCAGGACACTGGTTCAGATGTACGAGGAACACATAGTAGATCCAGCCATATGAGAGGCAAACAGTGCTATGCATGTAGCGGGCAGGGCCACATGGCTCATGACTGCCTGACCCGCCATGTAGAGGAGTAGCAGACGGTAGAGGGACCACCCAGGTAGAGGCAGAGGTTAAATTGTGGCAGTCTGTAGGGAGCAGGAGGACGAGGCAGAGGAGTTGGCCGAGCAGCGGGTGGTGGGCGACGCTTTGAGTCTCTACCACCACCACCACCAGGAGATCCACCCAGACCACAGGGAGCTGGTGGACTGAGGCAGGCTCAGCTTCTGGCAGTAGAGGCCTACGACCATGGCGAAATTGAGAAGATTCGAGGTACTATTTGTGTCTACTCAACCCTTTCTGAAGTTCTTATAGACAAAGGAGCGAGTCATTCTTTCATTGCCGCTGCCCCTGTTCGGTGCTCGGAGATTCCGACACAGTCGTTGGCTCGATACATATGGCTAGAGACTCCTACGGGAGAAGACTTGATGATTACGCACTTGTGACGACAGTGTGAGCATACTCTAGGAGGCGAGAGATTTAGCTAAGATCTTCTTATAGCGGTGTCGAGGCCTTACTACACCATCTTGGGCATGGATTGGTTATCTACAGTTCATGCTCAGATAGACTATATTAGGCGCAAGGTGCGGTGTGACCGCATAGATGGGAGCAGGATCACCTTCACTTGCGAGAAGGGATCCTTTGTAGTGCAGGAGGGACTCACACAGGGGATAGGATAGCCGATCACTCATCAGATTGCTTGCCTCATCCTAGGAGCAGTTGACATGCGGTGTCTGAGTTTTCCTGTTGTGGTGGATCACTATGCAGACGTTTTTTCTGACGACGTTCTAGGACTACCTCCTCGTAGAGAGGTAGACTTCTACACTGACCTGTACTCCAAGACATCCCTGATATCTATGCCATCATATCGGATGGCTCCCACCGAGCTTCGTGAGCTCCGGTTACAAGTGGAGGACTTGCAGGGCAAGGGATTCATTCGTCCAAGTGTTTCATTATGGGCTTCCCCGATTTTGTTCGCCAAGAAGGCGGATGGGAGCTTGCGACTATGTGTCGACTACCATCACCTGAATAAGGTGACTGCAAAAAACATGTATCCACTTCCGTGGATTAAAGACCTCTTCGGTCAGCTCAAGGGAGCATGGTGGTTCTCGAAGATAGACCTCGGGTCAGGCTATCATCAACTCAGAGTTTGAGACAAGGTTGTGCAGAAGATGTCCTTTAGGTGTTGTTATGGCCACTATGAGTTCTTGGTTATGCCATTCGGCATAACCAATTCTCCATTATTTTTCATGAGTCTCATGAATAAGATCTTCCAGCCTTACCTCGATCGATTTGTCATAGTCTTCATCGACGACATATTGATTTACTCGACCACTGAGGAGGAGCACGCCTACCACTTGCGGGTTGTACTAGACACACTCCAAGAGCACCAGCTTTATGGTATGCTCTCAAAGTGTCAGTTATGAATTCGTGAGGTCCACTTCTTAGGGAACGTCATCTCTGAGATGGGAGTTTCGGTGGATCTTGTGATGATCTAGGAAGTGCTAACTTGGGAGCCACCCAGGAGCGTGACGGAGGTGCGGAGTTTCCAGGGTCTGGATGGGTACTATCGAAGGTTTTTTCTAGACTTCTCTAGAGTTTCAGAATGACTTTCAGCTTTGATGAAGAAGGGAAAACCCTTCGTGTGGTCAGATAGATGTCAGTAGAGCTTCCAGGAGCTGAGACAGAGATTGACAAGTGTACCCATCTTGTGGCTACCGGAGGAGGGCGTAGGGTACGTATTTTACTGCGACGCATCAGGGACCGGACTCGGGTGTGTCCTAATGCATGAGTGGGTCATTATATCTTACCGATCACAACAGTTGAGGCAGAACGAGCAGAACTACGCTACTCATGACCTGGAGTTAGCAGCAATGGTCTTCGCCTTGACGATGTGGCGGCACTATTTGATAGGCGAGCGCTTTACAGTATACTCTGACCACCAAAGTCTCAGGTAAATATTCTCACAGAAGGACCTGAACCTGAGACAGTGGTGATGGCTCGAGTTCCTCTAGGACTATGACTTTCAGATATTCTATAATCCTGGGAAGGAGAACGTAGTAGCTGATGCTCTCAGAAAGAGGTCGGGCTTTCAGCTACATGGAGAGGCGATAGAGAAGTTAGCGTCTTTGCAGATATCCTTCGTGAATAGAGATGGGAATGCCTTACTATAGTCCCTCACAGTCACAACTCCACTACTTCAGTGGGGTATAGAGGCGCAACGTTGGGAAGTTGACTATGAGATGCGCCGTGCAGAGATATCCTCAGGACAGCCACCGGATGGACTCTCTATAGGAGGAGAGCACGTCGTCCTTTTCATAGGACGTACCATTTTACCAGACGCTTTGTAGGAGGAGGTGCTGGGGGATTTTCTTACTTCCCCTATGGTAGTACATCTAGGAGTAGCGAAGATGTACCAGGATATCAGACGACAGAACTCGTGGCCGGGTATGAAGAAGGTTGTGGCAGAGTTCATTTCACGATGCCTCACCTGCCAGCAGGTGACGGCGGAGCACCAGGTACCAGCAGGCTTGGTACTACCCTTGGAGGTCCTTGAGTGGAAGTGTGATGGGATATCTATGGATTTCGTGACTCGGCGTCCACGTACTTCCAGAGGACACGACTCTATTTGGGTGATTGTCGACCGACTCACCATGTCGACCCACTTTCTACTTATCAGAGAGCAGGGCTCAGTGGAGATCTTGGACGCCTCTAAATTGAGGAGATCATACAGCTTCATGGTGTTCCAACAACTATCGTCTCCGATCGAGATTCTCTCTTTACTTCCCAGCTTTTTAAAGGACTGCAGGAGGCATTTGGGACACAGCATGCCTGAGCACCACCTTTCACACTCAGATGGATGTTCAGATATAGAAAACCATTCAGAATCTCTACGACATGCTCCGTGCATGTTTCCTCGACTTTGGTCATCTTTGGGAGGATCACCCACCCTTTGTGGAGTTTGAGTACAACAACCACTACCACTCCACCATAGGGATGGAACGATATGAGGCATTGTACGGATGACCTTTCAGATCACCTCTGTGCTGGACAGACCCCGGGGAGTCACCACTTGTGGGACTATAGATGGTCCAGGACATGACAGAGAAGGTGTAGATCATCCAGGAGAGGATGAGGACTGCTCAGAACCGACAGAAGTCTTATGCTGACAGGAGGCAGAGACCACTAGAGTTCGAGGATGGAGACCACGTTTTCTTACGGGTCTCACCTCGGCGTGGATTACTGAGATTTTAGCGGAGCTGCAAGTTATCTCCATGCTTCATCGGACAATTCTGGGTTCTCAACAGGATAGGAGAGGGGTCTTATCACCTGGCTCGTCCACCTCAGTTGCATCGGGTGCATGACGTCTTCCATATATCTCAACTGAGGAGATACGTGCACGACCCGACGCATATTATCGACCATGGGGAGCTAGACATCGATGACGGGGCGACTTTTGAGGAGGTCCCGGTGGAGATCGAAGATAGACAGGAGCGGGTCCTATGTCGATGGTTGATTCCTCTAGTGCACATCAGGTGGCATCATGGGAACCTCTAGGAGAGCACATTGGAGTGGGAGGATCAGATGTGTGCACAGTACCCACATTTGTTTCCCTAGTTTGTGATTTATCTTTACGGGGAGGTAAATCCATGAGGTGGAAGTAATTTAAAGACCCATTAATTTCAAGGAAATTTTTTTCTAATTTTTTTTTGGGATTTTACGAGGACGCAGTTTCTGACGACACCAGATTCCGAGGCCCGGTGTGCCCGGAATCAATTTCTGATTTTTATCTCGGGTACGTTCAGTGAAAAAATGAGTGGCTTTTTCTATCTTTTGATCCGATGCTCGGAATTGAAATCTGAGGGAACCAATGAAACTGTAGCGGAAATATTTTCTTAAGAGGACATTTTCTAAAGGTGCGTTTTCTCGGGAGGAGATGTTAAAAATTGAGGAATAATTGTGATGTAAATAAAATTTGTGGTAAAAATTTTACTTGTAAACTATGTGGTTTTATCCTAAGTATGGGTTTTTGGGTGGGACCCATGAGACCCTAACTACCTATGATAGGATATTTGTGAGGTGGGACCCACAAGAGTCCCACCCCTTCAAATTACTTTAACTCCTCTAACTCCTCTTAAAGTTGGAAACTTCCCATTTAATTGTAACTCTCCCCTCTCTCCTCTTTATTCATGCCAACACATTTAATCAATTCAGTGAGTTGTGATTGAATTTTAAAATTGAAAATGCATGGATTGAAGTAATAAAATAAGATAACTCTTATTTTATTTTGGGGGTTAGTTGCTGTGTGAAGATATTGGGGGAGATAGCTCTTTTTCTGGAAGAACATCATCTTCCTCATTTAACAACGCCAAGAACGTTGGTGCCAACCTTGGCTTCATTCTCCTCGATGTTGATGAAGCGACACCGTCATTCTGTGACAAATTCAACGGAACAACGAAAGAATCTCCATCCTTCATCAAGAAATCAACCTTCTTGAATTGAGGCAGGGTTTATGTTCAAATTTAATTAATAAAACTTGTGTTTTGTTTGTGGTTAAAAATTCTCGATCATTTGGCCGCCTGTTATCGTCACAACAGGAGGAGTTCAGACTACACAAACATGCCTGATCCACCTCCCCTTACCTTGTTGACCTTTGTTGATCATGGTGGCGAGGGCGGCGTGGTGTCGTTGCACCGCGTGGGAATGAAGAGAACCGCGGCCAGAGCGGGCCATGGCGATGATGCGCGGCGCCGTCACGCCGCCCTGGTGAGACAGAAGGAGGTTGCGGCCAGATGCAGGTCGTGGCGGAAGGGCACAGCGCCATCGCACCGTGCTAGAACACCAAGGGGTCGCGTCCAGAGCTCGCAGTGGCGGAGGGGCGCGGCACCGCCGCGCCGTGCTGGACGGACGGGAATGGCAGCCTAAGGCGGCAGTGGTTCCGAAGGAGAAGGCCGGACTCGGCAGGCCGCCGGCACACCCTGGAGGTGGGACACCCATGGGCCCCGCATGGCCCAACCGGTCGGCCATAATGGCCGGCCGTTATCTAGGAAAACCTGGGGTTGAAACCCCCGGCCAGCGAACAGGGCGGACCCCACTGGGTTCGTCGTTCGGTTCCAAGGGGGCGGTGGCCCCTTTGCATCACACAACCGGATCTGAGCCAGGCCGCATGGCAGCACCGTGCCATGCCCAACCGGGCTGGAATCGACCCGGGTCAGGTCGACCCAGTTCGGGGTGACCCAGGGGGTAATGGCCCAGGTCGGACCGGGCCTAAACCCCCTATTTTCAGAAAGATCCATTCAAATGCCCATAACATGGGCTACGAACCTCCGATCGACACACTGTCAGTTGTGTTGGGATACTTCGATCGAGACGGTCGTTTCAGTATATTAAACTTAAGGTTTTGGAGAACTTTGAGGTATGGATGGGTTGGTTCAAACATGAAACCAACCGGGCCCTCGGAGCGTAAACACTTATAACATGAGCTTCAAATGTCCGATTGATGTGCCGTCGACTTTTTAGGATTTCTCTTAGTGAGATGGTTATTTTTGTCTTACTATGATCTAGGTTTGGATGTATCTGTAGTATGTTTGGGTTGGTTTTAGCTTAAAAACCAACCGAGCTCCTGGGACAAAAAGGCCAATAACTCTCAGACCGTGCGTCCGATTGACGCTCCGTCAGTCGCGTTGAGTTCCTATTGACAAGACAGAAATTTGTGATACATTAAATATGGAATTTGTGGCAGTTTATGTATCAAACCCTTGGATCGTGGACCGGACCCTCCCGGAATTGAGCATGTTGTTCACGTGAACCCTTGAGCTAGCTGCGACTGCGACGACGATGACGACTGTACTTGGATCCTATGTGGGTTTGACAGCAAGGAAGATTGTACATGGATCCTCCATGGGTTCGACAACATTGACTACTGTACCTGGATCCTTTGTGGGTTCGGTAGCGATGATGACTGTACTTGGATCCTATGTGGGTTTGGCAGTGATGGTTATTGTACTTGGATCCAACGTGGGTTCTGCAGCGACGACATCTGTACTGGGATCCTACGTGGGTTCAGCAGAGAAGATGATTCAATGGCTACATCAATCATCTCCACCCCTCTTCGTGAATAGTATACATGTGTGAGATGAGTCTTGACATTCAATCATTATCTTTGATATGATTGTCATGCTATCCTGTGTGGATTGGGTTATGCTTTCCTGTGTGGATTGAGATTATGCTTTCTTGTGTGGACTGGGTTGAACTTGGGATCATAAGTTGGAGCAGAACAGGAATTGTTGACTAAGGTATATGTATGGGCATATACCTAAGTAGTGTTGTTTGATACTTTTTTTTGTATCTTTCCTTTGTGGTTTATACTTTGTGGATTCTGGGTGGCCTTCGGGAGTCTCGAGGTCCCTTCTGAGTATCATATACTCACCCCTACACGGGCCATGGCCGCACTACATTGTGTTAGATGAAGACGACGGATGGAATTGTTGGTATTTGAGACCTATGGAGCGGGACAGTACCCAGAGGTGGACTATCGGGTGGGACGTACATGGTGCAGACGGACGAATACGAGGAGAAGAGGAGACAATCTGTACCCACCCTACAGGTGGGGTGTCCGGAAGACGTTTCAGTGGAGGCTGCTTTACATTTCAGATGTTTCACTTTACTTTTCTGAGTAGTAATGTACTTTTAGTTGGGTTTGTATACTGGACCGTTTACTTTCCAGGACTTACTTATGTACTGAGTATACTTAGTGTTTACTTCAGCTTGCGTAATCTGTGGTGTTTTTTCTTATATAAAGGCTATGACTTCCCTTTTATCAGTATTTACGCCTTAAGTGGTAGTCGCTAGCCCCTGGCCTATGGAAGACGGGCTAGGGGTTGTCACGACATGGGCCTTTAGGATGGGTTGTGAAAAAGGTTTGATCGAGGTGGTCTGTATAGAGTAGGTGAATGTGGTAGAGGATCTGGTCGTGCAGCTGGCGGTCGGTAAAGATTTGAGGTGTTACCACCACCACCACCAGGTGGTCCACCCCAACCACAGGGAGCAGGTGGAAAGGTGCGAGTTCAGCTCCAGGCTACTGAGTCCTATGACCATGCTGCTCCAGAAAAGATATGAGTTATTATATGGGTCTATACCACATTAGCTACAGTACTTAAAAATACAAGTTGGAGTCATTCTTTTATTTCCACTACCCTCATTCGGAGCTCAGAGATTCTGATGGAGTCGTTGGCTCGATCCTTATAGATAGAGACTCCTATGGTAGAGGATTCGACCATTACGCACTAGTACCAATAGTGTGAGATTATTCTAGGATGCGAGATATTTGGCTGATATCTCCTTGTAGCGGCGTCGAGGCCTTACGATGTCATCTTGGGTATGGACTGGTTATCTATATTCCAAGCTCATATTGACTGTATTAGGTGCAAAGTGTGTTGTGTCCATAAGTATGGGACCAGTTTTACCTTCACCGGTGAAAAGGGAACATTTACAGCACATGATTAACTTACCTAGAGGAGACTACAGATGATCACTGATCATTTGGATAGCCTTACCCTTATAGTGGTTGATGTGGACAGTCTATGTTATCCTGTAGTGGTGGACCAGTATGTGGATGTCTTCCCTGATGATGTTATGGGTCGACCTCCTCACAGAGAGGTGGACTTTTACATTGACTTGTACCCTGGGATGGCATCTATATCTACACCAGCATATCGGATGGCTCCCACAGAGCTTCGTGAGATACAGGTATATCTAGAGGACTTGCAGGGGAAGGGACTCATTCAGACCAGTGTTTCTCCTTGGGAATCCCAGATTTTGTCCACAAAGAAGGCGGATGGGAGCATCCAGCATTGTGTTGACTATCAGCTCCTGAACTAGGTGACTGTGAAGAACATGTACCAACCCTTGAGGATTGAAGACCTCTTTGATCAGATAAAGGGAGCTTGGTGGTTCTCGATGATATTCCTCAGTCAGGCTATCACCAGCTTAGAGTGCAATATGGGGATGTGAAGAATACGACTTTCAGATGTCGGTATAACCACTATGAGTTCTTGGTTATGCCATTCGGTGTGACCAATGCTCTAGAAGTGTTCATGAGACTCATGCTCATGATCTTTCAGCCATACCTTTATCACATTGTAGTAGTCTTCTTCGATGATATTTTGATCTACTAGACTACTAAGGAGGAGCATTCCTATCATTAAAGATAGTTCTGGACACACTAGGACAGAACCACTATGTGGTAAGCTCTCAAACTGATAGTTCTGGATCCGAGAGGTTCAATTTCTAGGATATGTCATCTCAGAGGATGGATTTTTGGTGGATCCGACGAATATTGAGGCAGTACATTCTTGGGATCCACCTAGGAGTGTTCCAGTGGTACAGAGTTTCCTAGGATTGTCCAGATACAACCAAACATATGTTCTAGATTTCTATAGAGTTTCAGCACCACTATCAATGTTGACGAAGAAGGGGAAAACCTTCATGTGTTAAGAGAGATGCCAGCAGAGTTTTCCGAAGCTAAGGAAGAGGCTGACTAGTGCTCCCATCATGAGGCTTCCAGACGAGGTATTAGGGTATATAGTCTACTATGATACATCAGGTACCAGGATTAGATGTGTCCTGATGCAGGAGCAAGAAGTGATCGCATATAGATCACGATAGTTGTGACAGCATGAGCAGAACTACTCTACCCATGACCTAGAGTTAGAAGCAGTGGTCTTCACCATGAAGATGTTGCGACATTACTGAATGGGGGAGTGTTTTACAGTCTAATCGGATCACAAGAGTCTCAGGTATATCTTCTTTCAGAAGGAACTAAACCTGAGGCAACTATATTGGCTTGAGTATCTCCTAGATTATGAATTCGAGATAGTCTATACTCTTGGGAAGGAGAATGTTGTAGAAGATGCACTCAACAAGAGGTCTGGATTACAACTACTTGGAAAGGTGATGGTGTAGCTGGCCACTTTGCAGATATCCTATGTGGATAGAGATGGAGCTGCTTTTGTTTAGTCTCTTACTGTCACTCCCCCACTTCTTCAGCAAGTTAGGGAGGCTCGGCGTGGGGACCCTGACTGCGAGGCTCGACGTGCTCATATATCTAGAGGACATGCACCTGAATATTTTTTGAAGGTGGGGAGAATTTCATTCTCTTTAGAGGACGTACCATGGTATAAGAGTTTCTTCAGGAAGAAATATTTAGGTAGTTCCACACATCCCCTCGAGCGGTAAGTCCAAGAGTGGAAATGAAGTATCAGTATCTATGAAGACAGAAATGGTGGACGGGAATGAAGAAAGTAGTAGAAGAGTTTGTCTCTCGGTTACTCACTTGTCAGCAAGTTAAGGCGTAGCATCAGGTATTAGCAGGCTTGGTTTAGCCTTTAGGGGTCCCAGAGAGGTAGTGGGATGAGATATCCATGGACTTCGTGACATGAATTATATGTATATATAGAGGTCATGATTCTATTTGGGTTATCATCGACCAACTCATCAAGTCAGCCCACATCCTACCGATCAGAGAACAGGGTTTAGTAGAGAGCATGAGACACCTCTATGTGTAAGAGATTGTGCGCTACATGGAATACCCTCGATGATTGTTTCTAATCATGATAAACATCTCACTTCCCAGCTATGGAAAGTGTTTTAGGAAGGTTTTAGGATGCATCTTCATTTTAGCACCGCCATCGATCCTTAGAAAGATGGCTAGATAGAGAAAACCATTCAGACCCTTGGGGACATTCTACATGCTTGCATCCTCGACTTCAGTCGCAGTTGGGAGGATCACATTCCTTTCTTGGAGTTTGCTTACAACAACACCGATCACTCCAACAATGGGATGACACCTTTTCAGGCATAGTACGAGAGACCTTGCAGATCACCATTATGTTGGACTGACCTAGGGGAGTCAGCACTCGTGGGACCAGATATGGTACGGGCTATCACAGAGAAGGTACAAATCATCCAGGGGCAGATGAAGACTACATAGAGCAATTAGAAGTATTATGCCGATAGAGACGGACAGATCTAGAGTTCGAAGATGGAGACTATGTCATTCTATGGGTCTCACATCGACGCGATTTGGCCGAGGTAGAAGGTTATCTACGAGGTTCATTAGACCCTTTCAGGTCCTCAGTAGAGTTGGCGAGTTGGATTACCACCTAGAACTTCCCCCTTAGTTTTACCATGTGCATGATGTCTTCCACCTATCCCAGCTGAGGAGATACTTGCACGACCATTCTCACGTCATCAACCACGGCTAGCTGGACATCGATGATGGGGCGACATTTTTTGGAGGTTCCAGTAGATATTGAGGATAGACAAGAGTGGGTCCTTTGTGGGTATTCGATATGTAAGAATCCATATCTTGTTTTCAGGTACATTTTTCCCTTTCTGGTCTTTTTTGGGAAAAAGATGAGTTTCTGGAAATTTTTGGAGTACACGCAGTGTACTCCTTTACCACTTGAGATCGTGTGATGGCCATGTCCGGACCACACACATGGTGTGTAGGAGTGATGTGGAGGCCGCTTAAAGCGGAGTACGAAAAAGGAAAGTACACGCCGTGTACTTTAGATGAATACGCCGTGTATTTTCTTTTTTTCCTTTAAACTGGCCGTGGTCGCAACATAACCCTGAATACATCTTCTTCTATAGCTTCTTTGACGGAGAGCGAGGGTAAGGCCACAGATCTTCTCCAAGCCACCGATATGTCACCTGTTGTCTGAATTGAACTCCGTCAAGTGCGTTGGAACTACATCGGTATGCTCTCTCTTCTCCTAGAGCTTTGTTTCCCAATTCTTCTTTTTTTTAAAGTTATTGGGGGTTGAGTGTTTTGTGTGTTTTCATAGACCCAATCTATTCAAAGGAGAATCATGCCTCGTGGTTCAAGTATATTGATCTCCTAGGATCATGGTAGGTGGTTTGTTTCCCTACGTTGAATTTCTTTGAGTTTTTGGTGCAATAGTTCCGGATACCCATGTATCAGGTATCTCGGTGTAGGGTTTTGATCCTGTTTTGTTATCTGGATTAGGTTTCTTGTATGCTTGAGGTTATTAGATGATTGATAATTGATAATTATCATGTTTGAGCATCACCCCATGCGTGTTTCCCCCTATTTTGGTTGTTTATCACTATTTGGATTAGGTTTCCATGAGGCATACCTTGTTGCACTGCTTTCTTCCCTTGATACAGTTGATTGCATGTGTTGCATGTGGTTTATATTATTTTTATGCATTGCAGCTATTATCCAAGTTGTTTGTTGAGCTTACTTTCTGATGATACTAGTTGTTTACGCACGATTAAACTGCTCAGGGCTGTGTGATCCTGGTGCGGTAGACTAAAGGAGGAATTGGCGATTAGGGATTCCCTAGGGAGTCTGTTATATTTTAGTATCATTCACAAAACCAATGGGAATGGGAATTTGTTATTCCATAGAGTTTCCTTAGTTATGTATTGAGAATATAGTGGGAATTAGAAGTAAGTGCTTCCTCATAGATTCTACGACTACCATTGTAAGACCTTAGAGGAATTGACGATGAGAGATTCCCAGAGTGTATGTGCCTTTGTATGTTTACTTAACTAGAGGGTTCTTCCAGTGTGAGCCACCCAGAGAGTCACCATGAATATTTTTTGGATGGTTGTGATGATTCCACCAAGATAAAGAACAAGCATGGGTTTTCAAATGCTTGTTTTTTAGGCAGTCTACTGATATACCTGTTGTGTTACATGCTTTTCCTTGGAAATATAGAGTTGTTTGCTAGATTCCATGGTTTATAATCTAATGAGTGAATTAAATTAATAAATATATTTGAATGGAGATTTGTAGGATTTTTTACTTCAGAGTACTCCTGTTACTCTGCTGCATTTATTTCCTTTACTTTTTCTATATTGCTACCTAACAGTAGGGCATAGATCTTGTGGTGATTGCCTACTGGGATTAGTCTCACACCCTATATGGGTCCTTCTTATTGTCCCAAATAGGTTATATGGTTATAGGTGTGGATAGGGAAAGTGGCCCTTCTACTTCAATTACATGATTTCTGGTTGGATCTGGAGAGCATAGGACCGAGCCTAGGCTTGTGAAGATGCTGGAGTTGCTGTTTACTTTTAGTACTTTGTTCTTAGTTGTATTTCAGCACGTTTTTGTGTTTGATTCTTTCCTCATATACTTGTACTTGCTGCATAATTTTCATCATTATTATATTATACATTTCTTCCACTGTTTAGTTTTAGTTGTCGTATGTTGTTTACTACTTCCGCAATTGACTGTTATTTCCTTTACCTTGTATACCTTACCAAATGAAGGCATAGTTTCCTCAATAACTTTACAAGGCCCTCACTACAAGTCGGCAGCCTCTGGCATTTGGAGAAATGTGCTTGAGGTCATATGGCGAACCGGGTGCGAGGAACCAGTTGAGTGGCTCCGGATTCAGCCCATTACAAAGTGGTATTAGAGGATGTTTCTTTCCTTTTATATTGACTTATTTTTTAGAGACATTAGACAGGGATAGGACAAAATAGTTAAATGGTAAATATCTATGTCCATGCATTCTAGAACCCGTCTACAGGGAGAAATCCCGATTACCTTGAATATTGAAATTTTCATGATTTTGCAAATGTTACAGTTTAACTGATTTTACCGTTGGGTGGTGCACTTGTTTTCTGTTGTCACTATTTATATGATTTTGGTTCTATTTTGTTTCAACCCGATGTGATGAGGGTATTCCATCTCATGCATCATATTATCACTTTTTAGGAAATCACATGTCATGTATTTTTCCATGCCATCTAGGTTGCATTAGAAATTGAATGCTGTTGTGATAGAATTTGTGATTGAAGATGCATGTTGTCGTGATAGATGTTGTCATAGAATAACTGCTATGTTGATAGGGTATTTTTTGTTTAGAGATTCTTTATCACGAACTCCAAACCTTGGTCTTAGAGGTGTTATGGGCCCTCGAGGATTGGAATTTGGTGGATTGTGAGTTGTTAATATTTTTACTTGTTATGTTCATGGTTATGATTCCAAGATTTGATTCTTGAGGATTATGGGCCCCCATGGATACTAATTTGGCACCTTAACAATGGTTTTTCTGTGTTTTCTAGGCTCTGGCATAGTTCTGAGGTTACTGGCTGAAAAAACCTAGAATTCACTGCATGTACATTATGAATGCACACCCTGTAGTTTTTAGACGTGTCTGTGAAAATGTGGGTAAGGACATGGGGTACTGGAAAATCTTGTATGGAACACACCATGTACCAGATTAGCATGCTATGTAGTAGTAAATTGTGTGCCCATCCATGTTACTAACAACACGGGTAGGGGATGCTCGGGTAGTGCATGTTTTGTTTGGTATGAACACGCCATATAACCTTATTAAAGGTACTCGGCCATGTCCCGAACAACACGGGCTAGGGTTTTTCTTTAAGATCATGTCGTGTCTCTTGGGAACACGTTGTGTATAGTAGAACATGTAGCCGGCCGTGTAGCCAACGGCATGGGTTGGTTTTATCCCTCTGTGTACATGCCGTGTCCATATGGAACATGTCTTGTAGTTTTGACCGTGTATCAGGCCGTGTCTCTAACAACATGAGGCAGGTATGTCATGTCAAGTACACGCCATGTCTCCTTTGACATGCCGTGTAGTAGTGGTCTGTGTACCAGTCCATGTGACTAATGACATAGATAGTGGAGAGATCATAAGAAACACGCCGTGTAGTGGACACACACATCGTGTAGTTCCCTGCTGGGACAGTTCATGTTCCTAGTTGTGTACGAGTGAATGATCAGGGAGAAAAGGGTTAGTACACGCCGTGTAGTTTAAGAAAATGCATTGTAGCCGGGTGGTTTACAGATCCATGTATGTCCAAGGTACACGCCCAGCGTAAAATTTTAAGAAACACACCGTGTAGTAGTACTACACGCCGTGTAGTCATGTTTTTCCCAATTTTTTTAATTTTTTTCCCTCCTGTAATTTTTCCTCTCATATGTTGCAACTGTTTTCATTGTTAATTGATGTGTGTTTTTTATATTTCATAGCTATGGCACCAAGACATCCTCCTGTTGCACGTCAGGGATCGGGCAGTGACCGTACACCCAATATGGTAGATCAGGGACTACCATTAGTTATGCCTATCGTTTCGGACATGGCACCTACAGTGATTCGAGACACTAGTGTCGACTCTTAATTTAGAGAGGGATTCATGGGATTCATGCAGTCCTTCCAGGGAGCTCAGCATCCTACCCCGACAATGGTAGAGCTGATGTGGGTTTTTCAGCAGCATCATCCTCCCATGTTCTCAGGGGATGGAGGACCGCAGGCTGCGAAGTCATGTCTAGAAGCCATGCTGACCACCTTCAAGCATCTGGAGACACATACAGAGAGGAGAGTGAAACTCAAGACTCATATGCTGTGAGATTCTTCCAAGAGATGGTGTGAGGTGGTTTCGCAAATAGGGCGTCAACAGTCTATGGCTTGGGGCGAGTTTCAGCGTACGTTCTACGACTACTACTACCCGAAGACGCTGAGGGCTGAGAGATCCAGGAAGTTCATCAGCTTGTAGTAGAGAACGCTCTCAGTTATGGATTATTCTTCCCGCTTCACTGAGTTATTGTGTTACACTCCTGCTCTGGGGAATGAAAGGATATTTTTAGAGATGAAGATTGAGGAAGGCCTCAGAACGGGCATCAGGTCGCATGTGAATGTCTTTCAGTTGAATTCTATTACTCTGATAGTCAACTAGGAAGTCATCATGGAAAGGAACCTGAGGGAGATTGGAGCTGTGGACCAGGGCAGTTCAGCATCCAGGGCTGATTTGTTTCAGGAAAACAGAAAAAAGTGCCACCGTGAGTCTACATGAGGTGATCTGAGGAAGCGTGGTGTTCCTTCTGGTAGATGAGATCTTTTTTATGGCACCCGAGTGGTGGGTTATAAGTTTGGAAGGAGCATCCATAAGAAGCCTCAGTTCCTGAGGGACCCAGTGGAGTGCCGATCTTGTAGCAAGATGGGTCATCTATAGCATTTCTGCAAGGTTCCCCTTCTAGTGGCTAGTGAAGGAGGATCAGTTTTGACTCCGCATACAAGAGCAGGATTTCCAGTTCCACAGCAGATTTGGGGATAGTGTTCTTCAGGTCATTCAAGTCAGGGTAGAGGCTGTGGATAAAGTGGTCAGGCTCAAGGAGGGTCAGGTCAAGGATCTCAGAATGCTACATAGGGCCACAGTAGAGGCCAGACATTTTTTGTAGAGAAGATTCATCAGGAGCATAATTATGGACCTTTTACAGTTTGAGGTACGATCTTAGTAGCCTCAATTTTATCTTCAGCTCGTTTAAATAATGGTTCTTCACATAGATTTATCTCTATTGCTATCGTGGAGAGCCTTGGGCTCTGTATCTTTTCATCTGCTGGTATATTGACCCTTGAAACGCCCTTGGGAACAAGGACATCTGGCTTACGTCAGTGCAATGAATTCCCACTTGAGGTTGCATGGGGTTACTTATTATAGGACCTCTGTGTGATAGAGATGACATTCTATGATGTCATTCTCAAGGTTGACTGGTTGGTTCCCTTTTAGGTAGTTGTTGATTTCTATCACCGCAGGGTGAGTTTCGTATCACCAGATGATGGGTCATTTCTTCATAAAGCAGAGTGGGATGTCCAGGTGGGTAGAGATGGACCCGAGCATCATGGGCTAGGTAGAGTTACAACCCAAATTTCTAGTCTATATCTGGATGACCATGGGAATTAAAAATTATACTTTCTTCCAGTGGTGGATCGTTTCATGGATGTCTTTCCAGAGGACTTTTCAGGTTTGCCTCAGAAGCATGAGGTAGACTTCTCTATTGAGCTCATTCTCAGAGCAGCACCAGTGACCATTTTTCCTTATAGGATGGCTACACCTGAGTTTGAAAATCTCAAGAAGTAGTTTGAGGAGTTTCAGACAAGGGGTTTCATCTGACATGGTACTTCTCCATGGGGTTCGCCTGTCTTGTTTGCAAAGAAGGAAGATGACACCCATTGGCTTTGTGTGGATTATCGGAAGCTGAACCAGTGGACGGTCAATAACTGATATCCCTTTATGAGAATCGATGACCTCTTTGACCAGCTTCAAAGATCCAAGGTGTTCTCAGAGACTGACTTAAGGTCCAGTTATCATCATTTACGCGTTAGACCATCAAGTATACCTCTTACCAACTTCAGAAGCAGGTATGGTCTATACGATTATACAGACATGTCGTTCAGTCTAATGAACGTTCCACTAGTCTTCATGGAACTAATGAACAGAGTTTTCCATCCTTGGATTCATTCATGGTGGTCTTCATGGATGACATCATGGTGTACTATCACACTCGACACGGCCGTGCTACCCATCTTGAGATCATTTTGAGTACAATGAGGGGGCATCAGTTATATGCTAAGTTCTCAAAGTGCCACTTTTGGATGGACAAGATTCACTTCTTAGGTCATTTCATCTTAGAGACAGAAGTATCAGTAGACCCATAGATGGTGAGACCAGTAGTTACCTGGGAGTAGTCGAAGAATGTCTTCGAGGGATGAAGTTTCATAGGGAAGGCTAGTTACTACAGACGGTTTATACAGGACTTCTCATGCTTAGAAATTCCATTGATGGGATTGACTAAGAAGGGGTGGAGTTTTTTGGGTCAGAATCATGTGATTCCGCCTTTCAGGAGCTGAAGGGGATATTGACATCAGTACCGATTCTAGTTTTGACAAAGCCGGGAAAGTGTTACACAGTTTTCTGTGATGCATCTTGTATCACGCTTGAAGTAGTGATTATGCAGGAGGATTGTGTTGTTTCATATGGATCTCGGATGTTGAGGCCACATGATTGGAACTATCCTACGCACTACATGGAGTTGGCCATAGTTGTTCATGCTTTTCATTGTTGGAGGCATTATCTTCTGGAAGAGCATTTTTTGGTATATACTGACCACAAGAGCCTCAAGTACATCTTCACACAGTGTGACCTGAATCTGAGAGAGCAGAGGTGGGGTGAGTATCTCCAGTTCTTTGATTTTGAGCTTGCCTATACGCCTGGTAAAGGCAATGCAGTGGCAGAAGCACTGAGTAAGAGGACTCAAATACAGGCAGTTCAAGAGGCCAGTAGTGAGTGGCAGCTTATGGCTCTGTTCTCTGAGATGCATTTGGAGGTGCATGACAGACAAGGTAAGACCTTCCTATATTCTGTAGCTATTACCTCTACGCTTCCCGACTGAGTTCGGATGAGGTAGTTATTGGATTCTGATGGCCTAGTCCTATGGGAAAGCATGTCAGGAAAGGACCCTCTTCCCGGATAGACCGTTGGAGAGGATAAGATCTTGTGTTTCTTGGGACACGTATGGGTGCCCATAGATATACGCAAGTAGATGATGTGAGACCTTCATTCCTCAGTTTGGGCAGTTCATCCTGGCATCACAAAGATGTATCTTGATCTACACCGCCAGTACTGGTGGCCAGGTATAAAGAGAGATGTGTCTGGTTTTGTCATGAGGTGTTCCACCTGTCAGCAGGTGAAGGCAGAACACCAGTATCTAGTAGGGATTTCGCAGTAGTTAACCATTCTCAAGTGGAAGTGGAATGATGTCACGATAGACTTCATGACAGGGTTACCAAGATCATCGAGAGGGAATGACGCAGTATGGGTTGTCATTGACAGGCTCACGAAGGTTTCTCACTTCTTACCGATAAAGGAGACCTTCAGTATCGATGAGATTGGAAAGTTTTACATCCATGAGATTGTGAGATTACATGGGGTTCCGAGTACTATAATTTCAGATAGGGATGCCCACTTTACTTCGCATTTTTGGAAGGACATACAGAGGGCCTTGGGTAAATAGGTACTTCGGAGTACAACTTACCATCCCCTGACAGATGGCCTGTCAGAGCGCATGATCCAGGTTCATGAAGATATGCTCTGAGCTTGAAATCTAGACTTTGGAGGTTCTTGAGAGAAGAATATTCTTCTTGTGGAGTTTGACTATAACAACAGTTTTTTGGCGACTATTCGGATGGCACCTTACGAGGCATTGTACGGTAGGCCATGTCGATCACCTTTGTGCTGGCTAGAGGCAGGAGAGGCTGCTTTACTGGGACCTCGTCTTGTTCAGCAGACCTGAGAGAAGATAGAGTTGATCTGGAAGAGGAGCGCTACAGCATAGTCTCGACATAAGTCTTATGACGATCTGTGGATATGACCTTTGGAGTTCAAGGTTAAAGAACAGGTTTTCTTACATGTTACCCCAAGGATGGGACACAAGAGGATCAGTAGACAGGGTAAGCTTTCACCAAGATACATGTGGTCTTTTGAGGATCTAGAGAGAGTCGGGCTAGTTTCTTATAGGTTGCAGTTGCCTCAATGAAATTAGGCTATTCATGACGTGTTCCATGTCTCTCAACTTCGACGATATTTCTTAGACCAATCTCATGTTTTTTGACCAGAGAAGGTTGAGATGGATCATGATGCATCGTTCGAGGAGCATTCAATTAGGATTTTTGATTGCATTCAAAAGGTACTCCATTGCCGGTATGTTCCTCTTGTATGGGTGATATGGAATCACAGTCGTGTACATGATGAGACTTAGGAGAGTGAGGCCGATATGCGATCACAGTGGCCATAGTTGTTCAAGGTTTCTTCATCACTACCTTGTTATGGAAATTCGGGGTTGAATTTCTTTAAGGGGGGAAGTTTTTAAGAACCCAGACCTTTATTTCAGGTACATTTTTCCCTTTCTGGTCATTTTTGGGAAAAAGATGAGTTTCTGGAAATTTTTGAAGTACACGACGTGTACTTTATGTGTAAACACTGTGTACTCCAATACCACTCGATACCGTGTGCTGGCTGTGTCCGAACCACACACACGGTGTGTTAGAGTGATGTGGAGGCCACTTAAGGCAGAGTACGGAAAAGTTGAGTACACACCATGTAATTCAGAAGTACACGCTGTGTATTTTTTTTCAATAAACGGACAGGGGTCACGACTAAACCCTGAATATGTCTTCTTCTCCAGCTTCTTCAACCGAGAGTGAGGGTTCTGCTGTGGATCTTCTTTGAGCCACCGATCCATCACCTGTTGTCTGAATCGAACACCGTCTATTGCATTGGAACCACAGCGGTAAGCTCACTCATCTCATAGATCTTTGTTTCCCAATTCCTCTTTTTTCTCAAATTATCGAGGGTTGATCGTTTTGTGTGTTTTCATAGACCCACGCCTTTCTAATGAGAATAAAGCCTCGTAGTTGAAGTATATCAATCTCCTAGGATCGAGGTAGGTGGTTTTTTGTCGTACGTTGAATGTATTTGAGTTTTAGGTTCAAAAGTGATGGATACACATGTATCTGGTATCTCGGATTAGGGTTTTGATGTTGTTTTGTCATCTACCTTAGGTTTCATGTACGCTTGAGGTTAATAGATGATTTATAATTTCTTTTTATCATGTTAGAGGATCACCCCAAGGGTGTTTCCCCCTGTTTTGGCTATTTATCACTGTTTGGATTAGGTTGTCATGAGGCATACCTTGTTGCACTGCTTGCTTGACTTGATATAGTTGATTGCATGTGTTTCCTACTGTTTATATGCTTTTGATGCCTTTTAGATATTATCCGATTAGTTTGTTGAGATTACATTGGGCTGCTAAAAGTCTATTACCCACAACTAAACTGCTCAGGGCTGTGCGAAACCGGTGCGGTAGACTAAAGGGGGAATTGACGATTAGGGCTTCCCTAGAGAGTCTGTTATATTTTAGTATCGTTTTCATGACCTATGGTAATGGGAATTTGTTCATACATAGAGTATCCTTAGGTATGTATCCATAATATAGGGGTAATTAGACCTAAGTGCTTCCTCCAGGAGTCTATATCTATCGTTGCAAGACCACAGAGGAATTGACGGTGAGAGCTTCCTAGAGTGTTTGTGCCTTTGTATGTTTACTTGACTAGAGGGTTCTTCCAGTGTGAGCCACCTAGAGAGTCACCTTGAAATTTTTTTGGTTGGTTGTGATGATCCCACCAAGCCAAAGAAAAAACATGGGTTTTGTACTACTTGCTGTTTAGGTAGTCTGTTGAGATACCTGTTGTGTTTCTTGCTTTTCCTTGGAAACACAGATCTGTTTTCTAGATTACTTGGTTGATAATCTATTGAGTTAATTAAATTAATAAATAAATGTAAATAGATATTTTTAGGATTTTTTACTCTAGAGTGCACTTGTTTCTCTTCTGTATTTATTTCCTTTACTTTTTCTATATGGCTCACTTACAGTAGGGAATAGATCCTGTGGTGATTGCCTATTGGGACTAGTCTCACACCCTATTTGGGTCCTGCTTTTTGGCCCAAACGGGTTATATGGTTGCAGGTGTGGATAGGGACTTCGGACCTTCTACTTTAGGTAAATGATTGTTGTTTGGTGCTAGAGAGCATAGGACAGACCCTAGGCTTGTGATGCGGCTGGACTTTTTGTTTACTTTTAGTACTTTGTTCTCAGTTGTATTTCAGCACGTTGTTGTGTTTGCTTCTTTCCATAGATACTTTTACATGCTGCATCATTTTCAACATTATTATATTATACATTGCTTCTGATGTTTAGTTTCAGTTTTCATATACTGTTTACTGCTTTCTCTATTGACGGTTATTTCCGGTACCTTGTATACCTTACCAAATGAGGGCATAGTTTAACCAATAACTTACCAAGTTCCTCTCTGTTAGTTGGCAGCCTCTGGCGTTTGTGGAAATGTGCTTCATGTCATGTGGAGAACCGGGTACGAGGCACCAGTTGGGTGGCTCCGGATTTAGGTCAGTACACGATACCTCGGGAGCGCGTTCGATGGTAGCACGGGAACCTCCAAGAGAGCACATGGTAGTGGGAGGGAAAGCTTTTTGCTCTGTACCCCAACTTCTTTTCGATGTTTTGAGTTTTGGATTATGCGGACATAAATCCCTGAGGTGGGGAGAATGTAAAGACCCATAATTTCCATGTTAATATTTTTCTAATTAAATAGGAATTTTACAAGTCCGTGAATATTAACGGCGCGTGATTCCGAGGCCCGGAGTTACCGAAATGAATTTAAGATCTTTTTTCGAGTAAATTCAGTAAATGTGTGAGTGAGTTTTTGAATGTTTTGTTGTGGTGCATAGAATTGAAATATGAGGGCACCATTTATCTCACAACGCTAGTATTTTATTAAGGAGACCATCACCTCGACTGTAGTAGGTCAAGGGTGAAACATAGTTTTTTCACTTTTTTGTGGGAAAAGAAAAATAAAATGGATTAAAATTTTATTTTTATTTGAAACTCCCATGTGTATGTTAAGAGGTGGGGACCAACAGAACTAAAACTCCCATTAGAATGTTATGGAGGTGAGGACCACCCGAACAAAGAAACCCCCAATTCAAATCCATGGTGGTGGTGACCACCCGAACCCCCTTAATGGAAGATAAATCCCTCAGCTCCCCATTAATACATTCCACCCATTAATTTGAGCCAATTAATTAAGCCAACGTGGTATAATTCATTGTGACAATAATTAATTGTTCCATCCTTTTAATTTGATATACTTAAATTAACAAGTTGGCTATTTCATATTTTGGTGGAATTGGGAGGGTAGAAATTTTGGGACGATTAAGATACTCCAATGAAGAACAGCTCCCAATGAATAAATTCTCCAAATGAATAACACCATCTAAGAACATTCTTCGGAATCATGAAAGAGGACGATGCACGAGCCGACTTTAGAAGCATATTGCGGAAGTGACGAACGCTGATGCCACAATCCCCAATGAATTTGCCTACTTCCTCATGACCTTCGTCAAAAAACCTCTGAGGTAGGGGTTTATTTATGTATTATTATTGATTCCCATGTTCTTCCTTTATAAACAATGAATGCATATCAACCCTCTAACTAGTTGATCTCTGGATGATTTCTTTTTGCAGTTTATGGAATAATCATTGTAGGAGGTTATAGTGTTTTACATTCTTAATACAAGTTTTATTATGCCGCTTGCTACCTCTATAACATGGAGGGTGTGGGCCAAACAAAAATGGCTTGACTTATCCACAATTTATTTAGGTTTTTGTTGTGATCCTCACAATGGAAGAAGGCAGAGTTTGGTGCCGGAAAATGGAACCGATGGGACTCAGATATGGCAGGTGACACACTGCCGGCTACGACGATGGAGACAACACAACCATGGCCCATGTCTCGCACTATAGCCATCGCGCCGCCCTGAGGCCCTCGCGCCACCCTGCGGCCCTCATGCTGCACCGCGGCCCACGCGCTGCCCTGCGGCCAGTGTGCTGCCCTGCGGCCAGTGTGCTGCCCCACTTCATTATGTCGCCCTGCGGCCCTGCGGCCCTGCCACGCCCTGCGGCCCCTGTGCTGCACTATGTCCATCGCGTTTCCCCCACGTCCCCAGCACCGTATCACATCCTGTGCGCCGCCATGTGGCCCCTGGGTGGTACTACGGCCCTCGTGCCGCCCAGCGGCCCCTGCGCCACCCCATGGCCACCCCTCTACATCGCGGGCCACCGCCTAGACCAAGACGCTCATGTCGGTCCACACAGTGTGGGTTGGGCCAGACCCAGCAGGTCGGGTCAGGCTTGGTCATTCCAACCGGGTCGGACCAGACCCAGACCATCTTCGACCAATTCTCGCACTTTTGATCATAACTTTGTCACCAGACTACTGTTTGGAGAACCATCAATGGTGATGGAAACCTTAGAGTGAGACTGTACCATTGGTATACACCACTTGAGATTTGGATAATGTTGGGGTATGTTTGGGTTGTATCAAGCAGAAAACCAACCGGGCCCTCTGGACTAAAAGACTAATAACTTACAGACCAGGCATCTGATTGATGCATTATTAGTTGCATTGGGACCCCTATGACATGGCAGACCATTGGAATACTTCTTGATGGGACTGCATGGCAGTTTGAGTATCGACCATTGGATTTTGGAGCATACCCTCCTCGAGACAAGAATGCTTAGTAAGGGAACCCTTTAGCTAGTTGTGACGATGTACTAGGATCATGTGTGGGTCTGACAATGTACTAGGATCCTGTGTGGGTCTGACAACGTACTAACGATGCACTAGGATCTTGTGTGGGTTGGATGATATACTGATAATGTACAAGGATACTGTGTGGTTTTTATGATGTAATGACGATTTATATGATCTTGTGTGAGTCTGACGACGTACTAACGATGTACTAGGATCATGTGTGGGTCTGACGACATACTGGTGATGTACTATATTTCAATGTGGTTCTGACAACATACTGATGATTACAAGGATCAAGTGTGGGTCTGATGATGTGCTAGGATCCTGTGTGGGTCTGAAGGTGTACTAGGATCCTGTGTGGGTATGATGATGTAATATGATCCTTTGTGGGTCTGATGAGGATTTAATATATTGCGTGGGTCTACATCTTAACAGCGTAAGATGATTTGGTAGTTATATTTAATCATCTTTACAATTGTACCTATGTTATTCATGGTATGAGATGATTTAGTACCTATGTGGTATTTCCTTCATGGTAATACCTTGGGGGTGGTCTTCTATGTGGAGTACCTTTGTGTTACTAACGTTCATGTTATTCCTTAGTGGAACAATTGAACTTTGGGCTAATGAGTTGGGCCTTGTGATTCTTCATGATTGAGATGGTTTTACTTGATTACATAGGTATATTTGTGGGTATATAACTAAGTAGGGTTTTCAGTAGTTGTCATGCTTTGTGGTTTATCATTAGTAGATTTTGTAAGACCTTGAGGGTCTCGGGGTACCTAATGAGTATCGTTATACTCACCCCTACATGGGCTATTACCGAACCTCATTGTGTTTGATGCAGATGACAAACAACACTGACTGACGAAGAGATTATTAGGACTAAAGGTAGCTCGAAGGTGGACCGTATATGAGGTGTACCGCAGAGATGATCGTTCGAGTGTTGTAACTACCCTTCAGGTAGTATCCTTGTCGGGTTATCACAGGAGCTGTTCCAGTTTACTTGTAATTTATTTTTCTTGTACTTTCCGGTTGGGCTTGTATTCTAGCCCCTTTTTCTTACAATACTCACTCTGTTTACTATTTATTTACTTGAGTTTGTATCTGGTTGTGTGCTTGGTTGCATGTGTTTATAGGTTATAAATGCAATGCCTTCCCAGTCTTAGGGAATATGCCATCGGTGTAAGTCGCCAGCCCCTATCCTATGGATGGCAGGATTGGGGTAGTCCCGGCATGGGCCCCGGGGAACGGGTCGTGACATAATTAATTAATTATTTTATCAATAAAATAATTATTATAAATGGTTCTCTATATAAATATTAACATTTAAACTTTACCAGCCCCAAATATTTATACACAAAAATATAATCTATATGTAGAGTTCCAATGCTAACATGTGGCTACAGTTACCATATCAAAAAAATCAATAATCATGCACTTTTAAAAATGAATTACAATATTTATCATTATTCTTTATGGTAACCAATTTCTAGTTTGTTGAAATGACTTATTACATTAAATGGATGTTAATAAAATGTCATGTTATAAGAATAATTATCATTTCCAGTTATAATTATTTTCTAAAAATAATATATAAGTATCATTACACACCCGTAAGTAAGCACAAGTATAACCATGCGATTATCAAATAGTCATTTGAGACAAATGAATAAAAAAACTCATGGTAGACCATTAAAAAACCATTATAAAATGAAAAAGTTCATGAAAATAATTTATTAAAATCTTAGTTAAAATGTAAGAATAATTTGTATATTTGATTCAATGAAATTAAATATCTTCGTTGATTTAACAAAAATTATAAATAATTTAATTATTTCCAGTGATAATATTGTAAATTTTTATGATAAAAATATAAATTCATTTTGATATATTCCAAATGCCCTATCATGTCCCTAAGAACCATTAATATAATATATATCACTAACTATCTCAAAAAAATCCCATTATAGTCAACCATTGAATGATTTAAAATATATTACCTCGAAGATGGTCAAATTTACCTCATAAATGTTTCATCCACATTATTTTATATTATTTAAATATGAAACCACTCCCATGTCACTAAATGAATGTGAAATTTAACAATGAATACACTATATATCCTATCAAAACTAAACTATCAAAAAACTATCTAACTAGAAATCACCAAATTGGACTATACTCTTAAGGGTTAAACTCAAGGATTATTAGAAAATTAAAACCTCATATAAGATATATTTCCCAATTAAATTATTTTATTTACTAAAAAATGATAATATTACAATAAACATGATTTTAAACATTATATTACATAATTATAACACACTAATCAAGACAAATATTCGAAATAATATTTAAATAAATATGATTTTATATATTATTTACCAATATAGTGATATAGACCCATTAAAACATCATGAACCTTTAAAAATGATTTATTTACCAAAAACGTATCTTGCCACATGGGGTGTGTCATGTATAGTACATATAATAATTTCTCATTCTCAAAAACAATACATGAAATAACATCCTTATCCCGAACATCATACATTACCATAAAAATTCTCACCATGAAATGATGAAGGAAATGAGTAATATGAGAATTTAAAGTGAATGTGATCCCACCCTATAGGATCCCTGGACAAGACTAATGAATTTTTACCAAACGGTTTCACAATAACCTCCATAAATTACAAAAATAGAATATTAATAAATAAAATACGTATTTTCGGTTAAAGGTAGAGAATAATGTAACTGAATACAAAAAAAATGAAGTAGTTTTTTATTAATATTTTATTGTATATTTTGTATGATAACATTACCACATGTTTTAATAAATTTAATATCAATAATTAAATATCAAGAAATATTTCTATAAAAATTTTATCTTTATTATTCATTATGTTTCAGGTGAAATATATTGTTAAAGTAAAAGTGAGATAAATAATATAATATAATAATAAAATTTATTAATTATCAAAGGAAATTAATTATGAAACGTAAACCTAAAATTAAAATACATAAATAAAATAATTTAGATTTGACCAATCTATTCATGTTCCTTATTATTCTAAGGGATAATGAAGTTTATATTTTTCATTTTTCCCATTTCAACTTCTATATTAATAACACCATGACTGTGACTTTATATTATAGTTTACACATTTTCTGTCGGATTATTTTGTTGACATATTGGAAATTATTATATAAATTATCATTTAACATTGTGAGTATCTCTGTATTATAATTTATATACATATAAAATACTCACAACATGACATATGTATTTTTATTAGAGAAATAATTATTCAATATCTATTGAAAATAGAATATGTATATTTCATCTCTCAACATGGGTATGTAATGACTATTTGAAATAACAGGTTTATAATAAAATAGGATGGTTTAAGTTTTTATTAATCTATGGAATTTTATCTTGTTTAGAAATAAAACCAATATATAGTTTACTATATAAATTGGTAGTAGAATTTATAGAGGAATTAATTTTTTTATATAAATATAATAAGTTAAAATTGGATGGTAAAGATACTGACAAAGTGGTTGGGGATTCATATTTAATATTTTAATGAATAAACTATAACCATTTGGAGATTTTATAGTTGTGATGTTTCATTTACATAATATTAATTTATATTAATTAGAGGAATCATAGAATAAAAAATGATCATGTTAGTTAACATAGGGTATAAAGAGGTTTTAATATAGGTGTTTAGGTTTGGTTAGGATTGTTACAAATATAGATATTTTTTCATCATTACTATTCCATAGTATATAAGATTATGTTTTATATTAATTAAATTATATAGAATATTACTATATGATATTCCTACAGATCCTATGACCATTATTTATATCAATATGTCACTTATTTCTATGTATATATTTCTAATATATTATTTAGATCTAAACAATTAAATTTTATCATTTAGTATAGAAGATATTTATAAAACAATTATATATATCAATAAAATTGTAAACACCATACAATTCATATATTTCCATAATTAATTGTTTATATGATCCTTAATTTTTATTAGATGGTATATTTAAATTTGAAATTTAATTTTTAATTTATTTGAAATTTTAGAAATAATATTCTGAGACAATTCATAGTGATATAAGAACCAACATTTAATCGATTCCAAAATTTTATAGACAAAATTATAAATAAATTCATCTATTATTTTCTAACTCAATATATTATCACATCTATATCAAGAAGAATAATATTTATGTTTATCTATTAATCAGATAATTTCATTATAACTATTATAGTTCATTAACTGATAATAATATGAGATGGAATATTCTATTTATACTATAAATTTCATGTCTAATGGATTTGAAGTATTAAGAATGAAATTAGGTTCTTAAACAATATGCAATTAAAATATTTCTAATATGAGATTTATTTTTTTCACTAATAAAGACTTTTTAAATTATAATCCACCATAAAAGTGAATGTTTATAGATGGTTAGTCTAGATAATGTACCCTTAGTTATATATTTCATTGAATCATAGTATTAAATGAAATACACACACATGTTACTAAATCTATCATTCTTTGAAAACATATTATAATCCATTTCATCTATAATTCATTTTTGGGATCATTGCATTCACATTCACATGTGTAAAAAAATACACCCATATACAATTAATTTAACAAAATTTGGTGGAAATTTTAATAAATACAACCCGAATAAAAACTATAAATATATTGAATGATATAAAGTGGCATGGATGTAGAATAAATAATTTTAAATTAACAAAAAAACATAATTCATTCAAGGATGATCATTTTTTCACCTATAGTGAAACAAAAAATTAATTTTCATCTCTTTTGAGTGTGTAACATATACCGAAGTAGTGGAATCTTTAAATAGTGGAAACATTATCAAAATTTCTAGAGATTATGATATTATTTACAACATAATTAAGGTTTTCAATTGATATATTGATCCTATAAAACTATGGGACTCCCTTAACATGTTAATACAAAGGGTAACTCTAGTAAACATTTCCAAAAAAACAAAATATTGAGGAAAAAAATAACTCTTTAAAAAATTTACAATCACCTTGAATGAATATGTGTGTAAATACATAACAAAGATTTCAATACAGATATATGTTGTAAATTTATTAAAATGGTGTGATATATTAAAAATCTAATGAAATTCATCATCATAAAGAGATAACAAGATATTATGAGATCTATATATATTTTCCAATATGTTATATAAAATGTTTATTTTGGATTACCTAGGGATGTCACATACCTTTACCATGATTATCCACGAGTATCAAAAACATCAAATTCGTTTACATAATCCCCACCAATGCTTTTTTACTTATCTCAAGTGGTTGATTACAAACAGAACCATTATATATGAGGTCCAACAAAACACATGAATATTTTTTATTTTAATGAGGAACGTTATATGGGTATAACATAATTTTTTCACATTTCTATACTCATAATACATTAGTAATTGAATTTTAATTATATATCGCTTAAAATATAATCCCACATTTTCTCACACAATTTTTCATCTATCTTGTTTCTAGAATTACATTAATTATTTTACAATTGATAACATGTTATTTACAATGGGAAACAATTTTAATTTATTCCCATTAAAACATTAACATGATCATCTAAGGAATGGATGTTCTCTAGTCTCTAACATGGTGTAATAACTTACCCATAAAATTAGATCATCTATCATGGAATCATGGGAGAGACATTCAAGTATAAGCTGTCTATATTAACCAGACAAGAATCATTCTTCTATTTTTTCAGTTCATATTTTTTAAAAGAGAGACAGTTATTCATATTTGTGTGACCATGAATATCAAGACACCATGAAATATGATCCCTAAAAAATAAAGGCACAATAATTTCCCTAGTTATATCACCATAAATTTTATCCTAGGGGTCTAGAGAACATAACCATAAAGTCCACACATTTTTTACATTTCATTTAAACATAAAAATGTATGAAATGGTTTATAAAATTATATTAATTGATATAAGCTTAATATTTTTATTATTATTCCTGCAATAGTTGATATATCTAGTGCATCATCATAGGATAAAACCAAATACATGTCCACCTTCCACCTGTTATCAAATATTGATTTAGTAATTCTTATAATATATGAAACTCATATATACCATTAATATATTCCAATAATGCCTTATTTTAAATAATACATATATTACCTCATGGATGTAGTGAATTCCTAGGGTAACTTTAACGTATTTATGAGAAACCATAATTCTTATAATACCTTTAATCGATCAAGTATTTTTTGAAACTCTATCACAACCATTATTTATTAATTATATACCTTAAATACTATAATACATTTTATTTTATCAATGTATTACACAAATATTAACAAACTATTAAGAATTATTGTATAGAAAAAATATAACATCTCAATATAGTATTCAAGGTAGATATTTAGTTCCACCACAAGAAATAATATTTCTATTAGGGGATGAATTTATTATATAACCTTTATGTATTCCTTGGATAAAAAAAGTTCTAATGTACCCTTATACATTCTTATATTGAATAAAAATATTTTTTTTACCAAATAATATTTATTGAGAGATTAATAATAACATTTTACTGTTAACCCTTCTTAAATAGACAGAAAGTGGGGTATATTCACTTTTCCTTCATGGGAGACCATAAATCATACATTACTAGTGCTCATTTATCGATAACATGAAACTCAATTACACCTTATAAATATTCTTAGGTTAAATTAAAAATCAGTGTTTCATTAAAGAGTTCATATATGGTATTAAACTCTAGAATACCACTAATATACTTAATTAACATTATGGTTCAAACATTCCATTACCTTTTGGAATTGAATTTAATATATAAATTTCATTTTAATATATTATATTATAGTGATCAAATCTATAAATTAATTTGTAGTGACTGAACATGTGGGTGATAAAAGTATATATACAATGTATATTTGTAAAATCCCAGATAAATGAAGAATATGACATTTTTAGATTTATTAGTATTTTTTTATTAAATATTAATTTTACTTTAAAGGGTTTTCTATGTTCGATTGCGTACCCAATATATAACAACATGTTTCTTTGAAATATTATGTTGCACACTAACAATATAATAATATTATTTTAAAAGGTAGTTTACACCTAGACATTTTAATTCAGGAAATGAAAATAACTAACTAAAAAATAATTATACATGTTCATTAAATGTATTTACCTTTATCCAATAAAATATTGAGGCTTAAAATGTGAATGAATCTAATTTTAAGAATAATTTACATTAAATGGCCGATTTAATACCTTTTAAGGGAGAAACATCTTTAAATATAGTTTTGGTCACTTTAATACATTATATTTGACAAAATAAAATCCTTATTTATAATGGGGACCTCAAAATTTACTTAGTCTAATTTTTTTGAATTTTTCTGATAATGTTCATTTTTAATGAATAGTGAAAATATTCTATTATAATTCAAAACTATGTTTTAATATAATTTATTTATATGGTTATATGAACTTTTTTAATTAGGTTTTAATGTCTAATTAGATTATATTTTTATCATTTAATCTAATTTTGGTCATTGTAATTAATTTCACTTTGAAATTGGAGATAAATAGGTGTCAATCTTTTGATAGTTATTGTTTCTTAAAAACACGATATTTGTTTTAACAACGGAATTTATTTTAAAACAAATTAATTCCACTTTTATGTTTTGAATTTAGAAAAATAAAAATAATTTTTGAATTCAGAATAACAAATATATCTTTTTCTGAATATTTGGTATTTTTTTGAAAAACATCAATTTTTATGAAAAGTGAAACCACTTGGTAGTAGTTAAAAACTGAATTTTTAATTTAAATGAAATTTTACCACTTCTGTGAATTGAATTTAGAAAATATGACATACATGGTTGTTATTATAGGGTAAAATGTGGTTAAAATAGATGAAAATAATTTTTGGTGAATAGTAACTTTTGACTTTTATTTCTAGAGGTTAAAGGTAAATAAGGTAATTCAATGTAAAAAGAATATTATAATAATTAAAAATTACATTAAAACTTGTCCAGACCATATTTTATGAGTCATAGACAACCATGGGCATATTTGGGTAGATTTTGGGACCCCATTGGGCCACTTATGAATGATAATGACACTTTAGATTAATTAATTTAAAGTAAAGGCAAAATGACAAAAACAAAAATCCTTTAGTAAATTAATTTTTATATGGTGTTATATAAATAATATTTTTGACTCTAAAAATAATTGGGAATATACAAAGATTTCCTACATGATATTATTATTTTTATACATTTTATACATCTAATAAATTAAATTATTTACGAGACAATAATGATGATGTATTTACCTCAGTAATAAAAGATTTAAATAAATTAGATTACAATGATTACAATATTATTCAAAACCTATCCAATTATTGTTGGATGATTTTATTTCGACCATGAGTCATTATATCTTTTACTTTTATGATTTTTGGACCTTTAGAAACCGAATATCATTATATAATTAAATAATATTTTCACACTTTTCTAAAGATCCCATCCTCTCCCTTATAAAAGGATACCACATATAACCAATTAATCACACCAATAAAGCCCTTTGGATCAACCATACTCTTCCCAATTAAGAACCCCACATCCAAACCCTCATCCTAGAAGAATAACCTTATGCAGAAGGCACTTTAAGAAGTCCTCTTGGTTTAAACCAAAGGAAGTTACCCAAATTAAAGGTAACAGTTTCTCGTAACTTCTATTCTTTTATTTTACTTCTTCAACCCTTAAACTCTTTTTAATCCATTATTTTATAGAATAAACAATATATTCAATATAATAAAATATTTTTATAAGAATTATTCAAACTACACTTACAAACATCTCCATCTAATGGGTGAAGAACATAATGTTTATGTGGTGGCAAACTAACGCATCACGAAATGATGATTGTTCAATTACCACTTATCATCTCCCATTGTGGACATTATGATGGAACTGTATTTATATATGATATATATTATGTTTATGAATTCCTTATGCATCTGTACTTCCAATTTATATCATGTCTCTATGTTCTCCATAGCAGGTAACTACAATAATCTCATTTGAGGAAGTGCGGACTACCGCCCCCTCAAAGTGATGTGACTCGTTAATTACTTATATGGGATGTATAAAGGATAGAGTTAATGATATTATATATGATATTATACTGTAATTATAATATACCTATGTATCATTATGTTTTACTTCCATTAAAATAATAAATAGAAATGAAAGTAGCGTTCATGCGTAGGTAAGACTTACCGTCTCCATGAACGGTGCATTTCATTTCATACCTATAAATGTTATGTAGTATTATAAATACATGTATATACTGGATATATATGATATATATGATATCTAATTATTTAATATAATTCTGAATATAATGTACTATTGACCACATGGGCTACTTGTAAATATAAGGTGTTCATTGTTTACTCAAGTACCAAATATCGACAAAATGGACGTTATTAACTTAAATGATTACATAATGTTTATAAATTGTTAATAAGTCATATAAAAGGAATAATAAATTTTAAAAGGGTTCTTAATCATCTATAAATTTACTATAGTTCATTATTCAGGAGATTAAAGAATGATCGAGTCAAATCAGACATGAGGTAAGGGATTTTCTTATCTCACCTTTAATTTCGTGATATTTCCATTGTTTACCACTTATTCATTGCATGTGGTGTATTGTGTACTACAATTTAATATATATTATCATAATTCTAAATATATTCATGGTATTCAGTGATTAATTTGGTGGTTATATAATTTTTGTTATACAACTCAGATGATTACAACGTGGTAAGGGGATTCATCTCACTTTTTATTCCCATGAGATTCATGCTATATTTGCCACTATTTTCTTTTGTGTTGTGTATGTACTGCCCATGATTGTACTCATTATATAATATACATTCATTTATTAGTATCTACATCTTCATTGTATTATCCTTCCTTCATGTGGTTTATGTTTTGCAAGTTACCAAATTGGTAAGGGAACCTTTCACCCTCCTCTTTTTAAAAGACTTTTTTTTGTTATGTCTTTTAATTTACATCTTATTATGTTGGGATATGTTTTTATATTTCCTTATTAATGTAAAATTTATTTCCATGTGATGAGATTCCATTTCTATCTCATCAACTCATTTTCTCAATTTTAATGTGACACCGTTAGGATGCCAAATTTTTACAAGGGAACTTCTTAGTCAAATTTCAATTTTTTGGGTTCAACATATAATTCTTGAATAAGTCATCCTATGACTATGTGTGAATGACATATGATTGTTTTAAAAATAATTTCCACTTATATTAGGTGTATTTATATTTTTCACACATAATTATGTGATTTATTTATCCTTAATTTAAGGATACCATCTTTATAAGGGATTTTATCTCAATTTACATTTCCACTTAGACTTCATTGTTGTTATGCACAAATTTACTCTTATATGGTGTATATACTATCCTTTGACATATTATATCATGAATCCCTTTATTATCTTGATATTATAAAGTTATTATTAAATTTTATTCATCAATTATTTGTATTCAAGCGTCTCTCTTTTTGTTAGAAAACTCTTTAACTAAAATATCGTTATAAATGTTTTAAAGATTTATTCTTCTAAATATTTGTCATTAATGTCCATATTTTAAAAATGGGTTTTATGATTTATTGATATGTTCATTAATATTTTCAAATTAGAGTTCTTTAAAAGCTTAAATGTGGTATTGGAAAAATTGATTCAATGATCGCTTTTTAAATGGTTTCGAAAATGATTTGATAAAGCATTGTATATTTCAATAGCTTGATTTGATAAATTAGAATGTGTAAATACTATAATTCCTTTATACTTTTGTTATGTGTTATGATTATGTTATGGTTATTGGGAATATTTTATATATACAGGTGGTTCTATGATAAAACTAGGGCGAGTGTGCCCGAGATAGCTCTACAATGCATTGGGTAACGTGTTAGAGGTAAACGTGATGTTTCTCCTATGAGATTTATGGAATATACTGTGATGGGTATTCCAAGATTAACTCCATAGGTAGCTGTGATAGCTAGAATTTAAGTTTGATATGGATGACATAAGTAACCTTTATCATTTATTATTTGTTTCTGTTATTCTTAAATCTTATGATTTCGTATGGTATGTTATGGTTGAAAAGTATGGTTTCATTGATTTGTATTTATTGATGGGATAATGTTTTATTTTCTTATTTTATAACCCTTACTCAGCTTTTTAGGCTCATCCCAGGTTTTTTAAATGATTCCCACAAGACTTAATGATGAATAGGGTCAAGGATGGGATCAAGGAAAATTGATGCTGTCAAAAACATGGAAGTATACATGTTTCTTTTTAAGAGTGTTTATTTTTGTAAAAAAATGGATACTGAGTAGTAGTGTCTACATGTAATATTCAAGTTGTTATGTAATAGTTATGGACTAATTCTCTAAAACTCTAAACCTGAATAGATCCTCAATATTCCATATATATAATTAATTGAAATTTATAATGATGTATTTAACGAATATATATCGATATATGTTATATATAAAATAATTATGATTTTTTAATTATAAAATATTATTCATCTATATTTTGTTCTTTTTGATAGAACATGAAAATCGTGTTCATGTATAAGTTTTGGGTACCATCTACCAAAAAATTGTAATTCATTTTCTATCTATAATTAATATACGTAATTATAAATATGTATATAATGAATATATAAAGTATTTATATCATGAATGAAATTTTGTAGATGATGGAATAATGGATAATATTCATGGATCAGAGTTGCAAAAAAAACATACCAGAGTTACAAAACTATTAAACCCAAAAACAATGAAAATAATAAAGTATTATTAATAAATTGTAGTTGAAATATTTTATATAGGTAATATATGATATTATAATAATTTATATTATGATTTTATAGATGGATAATAATATTATTTTTATTATACTAGAAGTTTGATCACATATAAATCATTTCAGAATTATAGTAAGAGTTTATGTTTCAATCTTATTTCATTTATTGATTATTTATTCCAAATTAATAATGAGGGAAATTATATAGATATTATACATTAATAAACATATATATATACTTCTACAAGGGTAATTATTTTAATTTACATGTATTTTTATGATTCATCCAAATTTTAAACTAAATATTTTAATGAACATGTTTTTAAAGGAATTTCATCCTTATTTCCTATTGGTTTGAAGAACATTTGTCCTATTTTTATATTCTTCATAATTATATTATGAATGTTCATACATATACATGAATTTTTTAGAAAAAACTTTTTAAATACCATTGAATATATTTTCAAATGTTTAAAAATGATTCTATCTTAAATTTTTCTGAACAATAAGTTTTTTTACTTCTTTAAAATTGTTAAAAAAATTCATTCCACACATATGAAGTGAATATATTTTGATATTATTTTTGACAATTTTTTTGAAGATTACATTACATAATTCCTTTTTTATATTCATTAAAAATCATTTTCTCAATATTATGGAAATTTTTATTTAAAATATTATGTAACGCCCCGAACCTAGTTACCCAGAGTCGGTGCATTATTACATAACATTGTCATGATCACAAGAAAGATCAAGTCTCGAAAGACCGATTAGTTTAGTAGCCTTTTAATAACTAGATACATCCATAAAGTTTTACATTACATCATAAAAAACATCTTGTCTTCATATCCCCTCATACTATCCCTGGAGGTCATTCATAAATTACTTCTCCATAATCCTGGGAAAAATAAAACATTGAAAGGGGTGAGCTCAGATGCTCAGTAAGGATAACATTGTAGCAGAAGCTTTCAAAAATTAGCATAAACATTTAAGGCAGTTTATAACTAAATCAAAAGCCTTTTAAACTTGAACTTCAGCATAAAATGGCAAAGATAAATTAAAATAATGCAATTTACTTACTCACATGGATATTCTACTAGTCCAAAAATCCCATGCAATATCAATAACCACTTTCATAATGATGGAATGCATAATGCCAGAATATCATAACCACATAGCCAAGGCCTCGTGCCAAGACTACAAATAAGATTTTGCCAAGGCCTTGTGCCAAGACACTAGTTTGTCTCATGAGACATACTGATGCATCGAGGTGCTATAGCGGGCTCCACCCTTCACTTATTAAGTCCAATGCATTCCTCATATGAACATGTTTAAACATAACATAAAAATTCGTATTAAATCTAGCATACGAAATGTCAATACTTTTACCACAAACCATGAATGGTATAAAAATAGCACATCCACAGTCAAACATAACTCATTCGATACAATATCGAAAATTGTATTGTATCACATTAACCTCAATGAAGAATAATGAAGGATGTTGGCATAGATGAAAATAAACATCAAAAACTATTTGAGAGAAATATCCCCCTTTTCTTGAAAACATTTAAAAGTCACACTATTTTTCAAGAAGACATTTAAAATAGATTTTTGAATCAAAGTGTCCCATACCACTTTGAAACTTTTAAAATGAGTTTTAATTTTAAAGCTTTTATGTCCATATAAATAAATCCTTAAAACAATATTTAAAACATGGACATTAATGAGCAAGATTTAGAAGAATAAGTCCTTAAAACATTTAAAAATGGTATTTTAGTTAGAGATTCTAACCAAAAGAGAGACACATGAATACAAATAATTGAGGTAATATGAACTTTTTAATATCATGAGAATAAATGGATTCATGATATACTATGTCAAAGTACATTATATACACCATATAAAAGTGATTTGGTGTATAACAACAAAGAAGTCTCAATGGAATGTAAATTGAGATGAATTCTCTTATAAAGACCATATACATAGGTTAAGGATAAATCAACGACATAATTATTTGTGAAAAATATAAATACACTAAATATGATTAGAAATTTAGTGTAAAACAATCAAAGGACATTCACACATAATCTTGTAAAAACAACACCAATGAATTGGATGTTTAACTCAACAAATGGAGAATGAGTTAAAATTACTCTTATCAAATTCATATCGATGAGTTGAGAAATTATCAATGGAGTGATTATGTGTATCAAAATTATATCCCCAGGAAGGGGAGTGGAAATTATGACATAATCAAATGAATAGTGATTCCACACATAATCTTGGAGTAATATAATCAATGAAATATGCGTAAAGCCGAAAGAGAGGAAATTGAAATCTCAAATTCCCTTATCGATTTGGTAACTTATGAAACATGCACCCATGAAAGAAGGATCATACAATTATGATGTAAATACCCATAAATTAAAGTATATTACGCAATGAATACAATCATGGGTAGTACACATACACCACATGCAATAAATAAGTGGTGAACAATGGAATTCTCACAGAATTAAAAGTGAGATAAGAAACACCTTACTTTGTACTTTTTCCTTGGTCGACGGTAGGTTTACCTCCTGTATAATGGTGAAATAATTGTTATTGAATTATAAAAGAATAATTTACTTTAATATGATATCATATATGATCTTTTAACATTGATTTGTTAATAATATCTTAGAATTATCGTCATTTCGGGTGTTAAAGGGTTCATTTTACTTTATATTAATTGTTATGTGAGCCATATTAGTTATTAATTGGATGCATATTATTCATATCCATAATGATATCAAGTCCTTAGATACTATTTTTAAATCATCAAATTATAATTATACTTGAAGGGATATGATGGAGAATGAATCTCATCACGTTCGTGGAGACGGTAGTCCGTACGTACGCACGAGTGACAATATCATTCTTTTGATATTAAAATAATATATAATTGGATAGTATATCATATATAAAGAATCATAATCATGTTATATTTATTATTTACATGAGTTACACATCATTATTATACCCATCCAACTAATAATATATTGAATAACAATTACACCACGACGTGGAGACGGTAAGCCGTACGTACGCACGTATGGTGACATGTTATTCAAAGGATGGATAGAATACTGAATATGGTTGTACCATATTTATAATAACATCACAGTATATATATGATACCGGAGTTATTATTTTACAATGATAATAACAAAGAAAGAAGAAGTGGAAGAAGAAAGGAACTTGAAAAGGGGTGGTGAAAACATTACCTCTTCTTCGGGTTCTTCCTTTTGATTTGATCAAAAGTGCTCCTTAGGTTGGATTTCTGATCAAACTAAGGCCTATAGGTTGTAGTGAGGGAAGTTGAGAGAGTATTTGGGAAGGGGATGGCCGAACCAAAAGGCTTTTAAGGTGTGAAGTAATAAGAAGTAGGAGTGCCCTTTTATAAGAGGGGAGAGGGCACCTTTGGAAAAGCTAGAAATATTAATTTATAATAAAATCATATTCGGTTTATAATGGCTCCAAAGATTATTATTTAAATTTTAAGGTGGGTATGGGTTGAAAAAAACTCAACTAATAGAATTTAGACAGGTTTGGGTCATTATATTAACCTTATCTTTAAGTAGTAACTCTTAGTTAATTAGTTTCACTTTTACAATGCCCCTTTGTATTTTTATATTATATGGTTAATAAACTCACTATATACATCCAAGAGACCCCCAAGTAGTTCATTAATTATATACCTATCATGATATAAGTCTCTTGGCCAAACCATAGATTTTTAGGAATTTAATATCAATTAAATATATAATATTTGTTTTAAAAACTCTTTTATGTCAATTTTGACACTATTCAATAGTTGATTTTTGTGAAACACATAACAGAATGATTACTTCGAAAACAGTTATTTAAATCAATCATAATATGTCATATTAACCTAGAAAATTAGTTTAATTCAATAAAATACTCAAATTATATTTGTTTGGGTATTTATAATATCAATTATTCTAATTTTTCACTATTATGGTAATTACTGCATCACCATTGTGTCATAAATAAATTAACTTATTTAATGTCTAAAAATTATAAATAAAATATCATTGTGAAATAAATAGTTTTATCTTTATAATGAATATTTATAGTCTAAAATCCAACATATATAACCCTATGTAACAATTGTTTTTCTAAACGATATATGCTTGTTTCATTTTTGTATTTATTTTAACTTAATTAAAATAAAGTGTCATTATCACTTACAAGTGGATCCATGGGGTCCCAAAAACGACCCAAAGATTCCCATGGTCGACCATGTATCAACCAATAGGGTTCAGACACGTTTTAGGGTAATTTAGTATTATTATAATATTATTGTTTAACCCTTGTTTACCGGATTTACCCTTTAACCATGGTAAATAAAATATTTACCGAAGTAATTATGCAAAATGATTAAAAATAAAAGATACCTATTTGCACAATTTTAACATCCTAATTTAAAATATGGAATCCATTTTTCCGAATTCAAAACACAGAAGTGGAAGAAATTAATTTAAAATTAATTCCCGTTGTTAAATCAAAACGAGTGTTTTTAAGAGATAATAACTGTCAAAAGATTGTCACTTATTTATGTCCGGTTTAAATTTGAAATTATGTTCAATGACCCACATTGTATTACATGGTAAAAATATATTCTAAATATACTTTAAAACCACTCAAATTCATAATTTATCACTATTAATTATTTTGATTAAAAAAGTTGTTTTTAATCAAAATTTAGTAATTTTCACTATTCATCAAAATATGAAAGTTATCCGAAAATTACCAAAATTTCACGCCTTGGCTAATTTCGATATTCCGAATCCAAAAATGAAGTCCATTTTGAGAGATAGAATTTATAAACTTTCAAAAAGTAGGTATTACTATTCATAACGGCTAGTTTGATTGGTTATGGTGTGTTAAAATCTCGAAGTTCCGTATAATGCACGCCATTGCATTATTCGAAAGGAAACATACCATAGAAGCTTGGGTTGTTACATTCTCCATTCCTTCAATAAATTGTGTCCTCACAATTTTTAAAATTGTCCTTGGGGATATAATGGGAAGTCCCACATCGGAAAAAGAGTTAATAAAACAATCACTTTAAAAGAAAGAAAGAGAGGTATAAAGGTCATCCAAGATAACCCATACTTGGATTCCATGTAGGAAAACATGGATATGGATGATAAACTATGTTTCAAGTTCTGATGGAGAGGGATAGAAATCATTATCAAAAGAAAGTTAACAATAATAAAACCACAAACTTGTGTTGGGACAAACGGCCATTAGTCTCCTAGTAGGAAAGTAAACGGACAACATTTTTTTTGTTTTAAGTTACATTACATAAGGACGAGGAATTCATTTATGATTTTGACAAAAAATATAAAGATATATACTTACTTTTTAAGTAGAGTTTTATTATTTAATAAATTTTTACCACTAACTTATTTTTTTTTGAACAATGAGTATTCAAGAATAGTTGGTCATAATAAAAGAGCAAGAATAAACTTCTATAGAAATACATGATCCATGTAGGATAAACTATATATTTAACTTGTCTTTATAGATTAATCAAAACCAAAATGGTTAGTATAAGATCTTATGAACCCCCAAATATATATTCCATTAGAAAAAAATACTAATCTTAATTTCTAAAATTAAATCAACAATACCCCAAAGTTAAATAAATATCATTCAATAATAAATTCTTCTTAAAATCCTTCAATATAATCCAAACTAATATTGAAACCCAAAACTTATAAGAATGTAGTATTTCACGTTAAATTGTATATCCAAATGACATCATCTACTCTTAAAGTCACATACTTAAAAGTAATTAACCTAATCACATATTCTTTATTATAGGTTAATCATTTCCATAAATAACCCAAATCACTATAGATCCACAATAAAAACATAGATAAAAATCCACCATTACTCCTCTAATGACATCCCATAGTATTCTATTTTACTTGGACATATAGTGTTCTCAACAAAGTGAACATCTTCCAAAATAACAATTTTCACTTAATCACCAAATCATTTTCCTATACTAAGGGTATTCATTTGATAAGAAATAAGAACCCAAATCAACATATTATTGATCTATAAAATCATTTAACTAAAGAACATAGTCACACTAACTAGGGACTTCACTTAGTCCAGTGGTAGGCGATAAATCCCAATCGCACTTTTGTAGTGGGTTCGATTCCCACAGCTTTGTCTGACGCGACGGTTTGTCACACGGTCTACGTGTTGTCCCTTTTCAAAGACTATATTTAATAATATTACCAAAATGAGATAAATTCCTCAAAATAACATAATTTAACCACAAATGTTATATCATACCTTTCATTTTCATCCCCAATTATAATAACTTATAATTTTCTCAAACCCCAATGATCATATAAAACCAAATGGTTATTTATACCTATATTTACAAGAGAAGAGACAATTATTCCTCAAATATCATTCTCACATGGCAAACTGCGGGGTTAAAAATACAAGAGAAAATTATTCCAATGTAAACCCATCAACAAGGAGCGCTAATACTTTTTAAACATTTCTCCAACCATTTATTTCCACATAGATTCTTCTTTGACAAATAAAATATCCTATAGAATAATACATTCACTCGGGTAATGGCCAGGTCCCCTACATTTACGACAAATGACTGTAAATGGACTCTTGGGACCATTTTTATCTTCTTCTGTAGTACTTTTCATTTTTATTCGGCAATTCTTCACTTTATGTCCTTCCTTCTTACACGTAAAGCATTTCGTTGTCCCATTGAGAAACTTTCCTGGGTGTCTCCTTCCACATTTCCTGCATGATGAAAATTGAGGGTTCTTTTCTCTATGGTCTCCATTACTGGAGCTCTTATCATTTATCACCCTTCTCTTCATTGTTGAGTCTGGGAGTTGGTTAATATATATGTTGTTGATCATATTTTTGGAAAACTGATTTGGCATAAAGACAATATCTTTTACGCCTATCGACATTCCATTTTGTTGCTCATTGCCACCACTGTTCCCACCTTTTACATCATTCTCAAAGTCACTATGACTTCCTTGGAATCCAGCCATTATCTAAAACCAGAAAGCATTGTGTGAGTAACAGTAGTCGTAAAATCATTTAGAGATTAAAACGTCACCATATTCTCAATTTGAAACATATTAGGATTAACCAAGGTCATTTACTCTCATCTTATATATATATTACTTAAATCGGTTTGTAAAGAAAATGTAAATTATCCTAAGCATATCCCCTGGGAGTGTTGTAACCAAGAGTGCAGCAAGGTCCGTTGTCGTGCACCAGTTCCCGTTCGAGTCTAGCTCAAAGCGGTGTTTTCGGGTTTTACCCCTAGGTACATCTGTGCCAGAGCCGCCTCTACCTGCTCGTATCCAGATAGGGAAGTATTGCTCAGAAAACTCACAAAATCTCTACAATACCAAAATTCTAGGAAGTTCTTCTATACTAATCCTCAAAGTTCATCTTAGGTCTACATTATCTAATCATAGTTTATCTAAATATAGCTTCCAAGGTTTGTACTAATATTTCTCTGATACCAACTGTAATGCCCCGACCCTAGTTACCCAGAGTCGGTGCATTATTACATAACATTGGCATGATCACAAGAAAGATCAAGTCTCGAAATACCGATTAGGTTAGTAGCCTTGGAATAACTTGATACATCCATAATGTTTTATATTACATCATAAAAAAACATCTTGTCTTCATATCCCCTCATACTATCGCTGCAGGTCATTCATAAATTACTTCTTCATAATACAGGGAAAAATAAAACATTGAAAGGGGTGAGCTCAGATGCTCAGTAAGGATAACATTATAGCAGAAGCTTTCAAAAATAATCATAATCATTTAAGGCAGTTTATAACTAAAACAAAAGCCTTTTAAACTTGAACTTGAGCATAAAATGGAAAAGATAAAATAAAATAATTCCATTTACTTACTCACATGGATATTCTACTAGTCGAGAGATCCCATGCAATATGAATAACCACTTTCATAATGATGGAATGCATAATGGCAGACTATCATAACCACATAGCCAAGGCCTCGTGCCAAGACTACAAATAAGATTTTGTCAAGGCCTTGTGCCAAGACACTAGTTTGTCTCATGAGACCTACCGATGCATCGTGGAGCTATAGCGGGCTCCACCTGTCACTTATTAAGTCCAATGCATTCCTCATATGAACAGGTTTAAACATAACATAAACATTCGTATTAAAACTAGCATACGAAATGTCAATACTTTTACCACAAACCATGAATGGTATAAAAATAGCACATCCACAGTCAAACATAACTCAATCGATACAATATGGAAAATTTTATTGTATCACATTATCCTCAATCAAGAATATTGAAGGATGTTGACATAGATGAAAATAATCATCAAAACTATTTGAGAGAAATATCCCCCTTTTCTTGAAAACATTTAAAAGTCACACTATTTTTCAAGAAGCCATTTAAAATAGATTTTTTAATCAAAGTGTCCCATACCACTTTGAAACTTTTAAAAGGAGTTTTAATTTTAAAACGTTAATTTCCATATAAATAAATCCTTAAAACAATCTTTAAAACATGGACATTAATGATCAAGATTTAGAAGAATAAGTCCTTAAAACATTTAAAAATGGTATTTTAGTTAGAGATTCTAACCAAAAGAGAGACACATGAATACAAATAATTGAGGTAATCAAAATATTGTAATATGATGAGAATAAATACATTCATGATATACTATGTCAAAGTACATTATATACACCATATAAAAGTGATTTGGTGTATAACAACAATGAAGTCTCAATGGAATGTAAATTGAGATGAATTATCTTATAAAGACCATATCCTTATGTTAAGGATAAATCAAAGACATAATTATGTGTGACAAATATAAATACACAAAATATGATTGGACATTTATTGTAAAACAATCAAAGGACATTCACACATAATCTTGTAAAAAGAACACCAATGAATTGGATGTTTAACTCAACAAATGGAGAATGAGTTAAAATTACTCTTATCAAATTCGTATCGATGACTTGAGAAATTATCAATGGAGTGATTATGTGTATCAAAATTATATCCACAGGAAGGGGAGTGGAAATTATGACATAATCAAATGAATAGTTATTCCACACATAATCTTGGAGTAATATAATCAATGAAATATGCGTAAAGCCAAATGAGTGGAAATTGAAATCTCAAATTCCCTTATTGATTTGGTAACTTATGAAACATGCACCCATGAAATAAGTATCATACAATGATGATGTAAATACCCATAAATTAAAATATATTACACAATGAATACAATCATGGGCAGTACACATACACCACATGAAATAAATAAGTGGTGAACAATGGAATTCTCACGGAATTAAAAGTGAGATAAGAAACCCCTTACTTTGTACTTTTTCCTTGGTCGACAGTAGGTTTACCTACTGTATAATGGTGGAATAATTGTTATTGAATTATACAAGAATAATTTACTTTAATATGATATCATATATGATCTTTTAACATTTATTTGTTAATAATATCTTAGAATTATCGTCATTTCGGGTGTTAACAGGTTCATTTTACTTTATATTCTTTGTTATGTGAGCCATATTATTTATTAATGGGATGTATATTATTCATATCCAGAATGATATCAAGTCATTAGATACTATTTTTAAATCATCAAATTATAATTATACGTGAATGGATATGATGGAGAATGAATCTCATCGCATTCGTGGAGATGGTAGTCCGTACGTACGCACGAGCGACAATATCATTCTTTTGATATTAAAATAATATATAATTGGATGGTATATCATATATAAAGAATCGTTATCATATTATATTTATTATTTACATGAGTTTCACATCATTATTATACCCATCCAAATAATAATATATTGAATAACAATTACACCACGACGTGGAGACGGTAAGCCGTACGTACGCACGTATGGTGACATGTTATTCAAAGGATGGATAGAATACTGAATATGGTTGTACCATATGTATAATAACATCACAGTATATATATGATACTGGATTTATTATTTTATAATGGTAATAACAAAGAAAAATAAGTGGAAGAAGAAAGGAACTTGAAAAGGGGTGGTGAAAACATTACCTTTTCTTCGGGTTCTTCATTTTGGTTTGATCAAAAGGGCTTCTTAGGTTGGCTTTCTGATCAAACTAAGGCCTCTAGGTTGTATTGAGGTAAGTTGAGAGAGTATTTGGGTAGGGGTTGGCCGAACCAAAAGGCTTTTATGGTGTGAAGAAATGAGAAGGAGGAGTGCCCTTTTATAAGTGGGGTGAGGGGCACCTTTGGAAAAGCTAAAAATATTAATTTATAATAAAATCATATTCGGTTTATAATGGCTCCAAAATTTATTATTTAAATGTTAAGGTGGGTATGGGTCGCAAACAACTCAACCAATAAAATTTAGACAGGTTTGAGTCATTATATTAACCTTATATTTAAGTATTAACTCTTAGTTAATTATTTTCACTTTTACAATGTCTCTTTGTATTTTTATATTATATGGTTAATAAACATACTATATACATCCAAGAGACCCCCAAGTGGTTAATTAATTATATACCTATCATGATATAAGTCTCTTGGCCGAACCTTAGATTTTTAGAAATTTAATATCAATTAATTATATAATATTTGTTTTAAAAACTCTTTTATGTCAATTTTGACACTATTCAATAGTTGATTTTTATGAAACACATAACAGAATTATTACTTCGCAAAAAGTTAATTAAATCAATCCTAATATGTCATATTAACCTATAAAATTATTTTAATTCAGTAAAAGTCTCAATTTATATTTATTTGGGTATTTATAATATCAATTATTCTAATTGTTCACTATTATGGTAATTACTGCATAACCATTGTGTCATAAATAAATTAACTTTTTAATGTATAGAAATTATAAATAAAATATAGTTATGTAGGAAATCATTTTATCTTTCTAATGAATATTTATAGTCTAAAATCCAACATATATAACCTGATGTAACAATTGTTTTTCTAAAAGATATATGCTTTTGTCATTTTTGTATTTATTCTAACTTAATTAAAATAAAGTGTCATTATCACTTACAAGTGGATCCATGGGGTCCGAAAATCGACCCAAAGATTCCCATGGTCGACCATGTATCATCCAATAGGGTTAAGACACGTTTTAGGATAATTTAGTATTATTATAATATTATTTTTTAACCCTTGTTTACCGGATTTACCCTTTAACCATGGTAAATAAAATATTTACCGAAGTAATTATCCAAAATGATTAAAAATAAAAGATACCTATTTACACAATTTCAAAATCCTGATTACAAATATGGAATCCATTTTTCCAAATTCAAAACACATAAGGGGCATAAATTAATTTAAAATTAATTCCCGTTGTTAAAACAAAAACGTGTTTTTAAGTGCTAATAACTATCAAAAGATTTTCACTTGTTTATGTCTGGTTTAAATGTGAAATTATGTTCAATGAACCAAATTGTATTACATGGTAAAAATATATTCTAAATATACTTTATAACCACTCAAATTCATAATTTATCACTATTAATTATTTTGATTAAAAAGTTGTTTTTTATTAAAATTTAGTAATTTTCACTATTCATCAAAATATGAAAGTTATCCGAAAAGTACCAAAATTTCACCCTAGGCTAATTTCGATATTCCGAATCCAAAAATGAATTCCATTTTTAGAAATAGAATTTATAAAATTTCAAAAAGTAGGTATTACTATTCATAATGGCTAGTTTGATTGGTTATGGTGTGTTAAAATCTCAAAGTTGCGTACAATGCACGCCATTGCATTATTAGAAAGGAAACGTACCGTGGATGATTGGGGTGTTACATATTATCAATGAAAATTATATTTTATTATGATCTCAATGAAGATTTTGATTTATATTTTAATAGGGCTTAAAACTATGTATTCATACTTTAAGGGATTTTATTAATTAATATCGTTGTGATCAATTTATAATATATTAAATAATTTCCTCGAGATTTTATTACTTTGTTTTGGAGATGTTCATTGTACTTGTTTATATTTTTTGGGTTATTCTATGATTATATGATGAATTTTTTAAGATCAAATGGGAAATATTAAATGGTTTTAATTATATTTTTATATATTCTTCCAATTCATTGGGTAAAGCCTTTTGTCTCATGATATACTTATGGAAATATATTTGATGAACTAAATCCACAATTTAAAAAAAGTATTAATGTCATGATCTATAGTTATATCAAAATATTGTGTTTATTCCTATTATACTATGATATGATGGTCATGATTGATATAATTGACATATGATGTTTATTACATTCCAAAAACGGTTCCAAAATCATTTTAGCTATTGATATTATAAGGATATTAAATCATGGTTTGTTATTGTTTTTAATTGATTTCACAATCTCATGACATATGTATGTTTTAAGAAAAAATAATTTATTCTGGTATATGATGCATTGGGAATTATATTATATTTATAATAAAATGATTTAATTCCCTTATTCCGATAATTTATAAAATATTATTATTTGTTTTATATCTAACAATTATACCCTTACTAAAAATATGATCTCAGCCTTTCTTATGTTTTAATTTGACTCTGGTTTTTTTAATGAACCATTCTATGTATGATGATTATAAAATGATAACATAGGTAAATAAAGATTTTTGAGACATTGAATATTGTAGATAAATAATATTTTTAAATAACAAACCAAATTCTAGTATCCCAACATCAGTGATAGATTTATTAAATTTGAACTAGATACAGGGAATCACATTACAAAGGACCAAATGGTATATTAGTCAAGGGAAACTAGATACATAAATGAATTCCACATTAAAATTAATAACATAAAATGAATCATTGTATTTTTTAGTACACAATTATTATCTTTATAATATACTAACATATCCATCAAAAAAACATCCTGGCATCCTAGAGATATAAACATAAGAATGGGGGGAGCTCTAATTCTTAGTAAGTTTGTGAGGTCAGTATATGATATTATAAACAAATTATATATAATATGTATATAAAGATAAAAAACTAAAATTACATTCCATTTAAACAAAGAATTTTACATAAATAATAACATGGAAGGAAAAAATGATGATTAAATAATCCTATACAAATAATTAGATTAGAGATAAACTTATCCATGAATATTATAGCTATCTGAAAGATCACATGGGAATTAAAAAATAATCTCATAATGATGTAATTCATAATGTATAAGATCATAAATTTTTTTGAGAACTCATTCTGTGAAATATTTTATAATTGTTAATACATAATCAAATAACCCATCTAGTCTTTCTCATGAGCTCTAATTTTTTATCGAGGGGCTAGAGTTGGATTCTCTGATCCAATATTAATTCTGCTTTTTTTTCATCACATGGAAGGGTTGAAACATAGTTAATAAAATATTATTATTGAAACTTGAATAAATTTTTTAATAATTTTTCCAATCAATAAAAATATTCATAAACAATCAGAGTAATATTAATAATGGTATAAAAATAATACTTCCTAGAAAAAATAATCCTAAACCATTCAATAAAAATTTTCACATAATAAAATAAAATATCAAACTCAGTGAATCAAATTATTTAAAAAATAAATTTACATTGATTAATTTTAATGTAATATTATCTTTAAAAATCATTTAGAAAAATATTATTTTCCCATTGAAATGAAATATTACATAATGTTTGGAAATTATAAAAAAATAAAAATTAACCTGAAAAATGTAAATTAATGTTGAAATAATTGAGAATTAATATTGGTGGTAAATTATATTAATGTCAAGGAAGTTAAAAAATATGTTTTTAGGCTATTAAAAAAGTACCTCATTCAGACAATAACAAAAATATTTCTTAAAAGTGTTTTAAAAAAATTAATACATTTATGAAAAAGACATTTTAAACACATTGGTGAATAGAAAAAATATTTTTAGAAACAATTTTATAAATTATAGAATTGGAATATCAATAAACCCAGTATAATCATAAACATAACCAATCCTGGATTATGATAAGTTTTTGAAATAAACCAATGCAACATGAGTTAATTTTTAATTGTATGTCCCATGAAATAAGTAAAATAAAATAAAAATTTTATTAATAATAGGGAAATATGTCAATTCATATAATATAAAAAATATGGAATATATACCCCACACAAAATAAATAATTTTTTAATATGTAATATATCTCATAGATATAAAAGTGAGATGAGAAACCCTTACATCAGGTTTGATTTACAATTTATGTGTTTTTACATAATGTATAATAAATATATATTTATTCTAAAAAATTTAAATACCTATAATATTATATATCATACCATATATTATTTTGTTATAATATTCATGACTCGTTTATTATCAATTTTTTGTTAAAATCCCTGATTCATTAGGTAAATGCTTCATTTTTCAGGTATGTTTTGATTTATTGGTCTTCGTCCATATAAATTTATCATAGATGCATCATCAAAACAAAATTATTTTTTATTTGAATATTATAAATATTAAATAAATTTAAATTTGCTTTTATAAATAAAGTTAGAGATATAAAAATGAATTACACTGTCTATGGAGACGGTAAGTCGTAATTACACATAAATATTGGATTCATTTTTTGCTAGATTGATTGAAATAATGGTAACGAATAATTATATTTTAAAGAATAATTATTATTTCATATATTTGTAATATCTATAAGTTACATCATTATTTATAATCATCCATGCAATTTTGGGATGAAAAAAATTACACTGATTCTTTGACATGGTAGGCCTTACATACAAAAGAGCGATGTTTACAAACATTATAGGTTGCAAATGAGTTGTAATACGGTTACTCATAATAATAAGATTGTATTATTAAATTTATGATAGTAGAGTGGTTCTTTTAGTATGGTTGCAAGACGTTAATAGGATGTATATAAAGATATAATAGTGAAAGTGTCATTATTAATGATTACCTCTTCATTGTTGGACTCCATTTAGGACTCTTCTTAAGAGATCAAAGATTTATATATTGAATGGTCTAGAAACTCAAGAACATTGAAATTATTTGTAGAAGAGTAATGGGAAGGTTTTTGTTTAGATACATGGATCAATGTATTTTAGAGAGTTGAAGGAAGTGGTTCACTTTTATAAATGAGGTTATGGCATGTTTTCAATTTTTTTAAAATAATAAAATATAATCAAACTATTGAACATCCAAAAAATTTCAAATGGACTATAAATTAATATGGGGAGTCATTTTTTACCATATATTGTTGATTTTTTATTTTCTATTTTTATAATTTTGAAATAATTTAATATAAAATCATTATTATCAACTTTGAAACTATTTAATACATTGACTTTAATAAGATCAATACAACACTAATAATTCAAATAAATTTTTCTAAAGCATCCCTAACATATCAAGGCCGTCTAAATAATTCGTGGATGAAATAATTATCTCAATGTATATAAATTTTAATATTTTAAATGTCATATATTTGATATTTTAATTAATTGAATAATTACATAGTCAACGTTGTATAAATATTTAAGGTAATTATTTCTTCACAAAAAAATTAGCATTTAACTATAAATCATTTGTTTTTCCAAAAATTATTTATAATTGAACATTAAACAAAACAACATTGAATTACTGTCATTTATTTCATTAACATTTATATGATTAAACTGCTGCCTAATAATATAGCATCAGTTGACAAAACTTCCACGTATTCCACCATCACTTGTAATTTAGCATAAGTTTCTTTAATTTTGTAGCAGTTTTGGTATGCTTGGTTTTTGGATAATTTAATGGTGGTTTCTTTTTTATTTACTAATCTCTTTTTAACGAAATAATCTAGCGTAAAAAATAAATAAAATGAAAATAACCACCTCTAAATATATCAATCAAGGTTATATGTTTTGGAGGTTAAGGGTAACCAGAAAAAATAATAATTTTAATTAATTTATATAGTAGTGGTTACTGAAAACCACAAAAAATATTATAAAAAAATATTTTTGTAAAATATTTATCAAAATAATTATAATATAACAAATGGACATGAAATAAAAAAACAGAAATGTATGATAAATCCATCTAACATACATCATACATCTATAATCACATATAAAAACATCCACCTTCGATATAAATTCAGTCTCAGTAAACACATACATCAATCAAACAATACCTTAAATAGTAATATATACATCTAAAATATTTTAAACAATAACACAAACCCAATATAAATCTACATCATGACCTTCACTACATTAGTTTTCCTTCACATCATCTCATTAACTAAAACTGACCACGTCATCTCATAAAAAGTAATTAAAAAATAAAACATAAATTAAAAATCATCCTAACAAATTAGAATTATATCATAATAATTTATAAAATTTTAACATACCATGGATACTGAGAACGACTATTACTTCCTTATGAAGAATTTCATAGATCAGGATGGTCATCCTCTAACCTACTGTTAACGTCTTTATCCTTCATTGAATTCCAAAACATTTAATAATAGAAATGTGAAAGTTAAAATCAATAGAATATATAAACAATGTTGAAAATAAAATTCATTGTTTTTTAATATAAAAATTAAAATTTAATGTAAACGGAATAATATATAATTCAATACACTTTGAAAACATAAATTATCTAATTTATGAAATGATTCAACAAAAAAACATTATTGTGATAAGTAAATATTAAAATTTATTTTTAAATAGACATAAAAGGTTGTTCAAATATAGTATATATAAAAAATTTAAAGGCTTTTATATCAAACCATGTATTATATTTCAGTAATAGAAAACAGTAGTTCTCCCATGGTTCCACCTCAATCTAAAGTTGTTTCTATGTTTCTAACAATTTATAAAACATTTTATTGTTTTAAATCACTAAAAACAGTTTTGTAGCCATCCCGGGAAAACCGTAAATTATAATGACGTTCTTCTAGATCATAAATATTATAATTCAATATATAGCAGTTTTCATTAGATTTCATGGAAAGATAACATTTGTTTCCTAGTTTTTACCACATGAAACATTTTTTAAAATTCTTTTGTACCATTTAGAAGTGCATACTGAGTCATTCTAACCACAATGAAGGTTTTCATGAAAATTTGTCTACACATACATGTGAAAAATTATATAGTGGTGGGTTTATCATAATTCTACAACAATATGTGTTCATTTACTATGGTTTTAACACTTACATGCTTGATTTAGTTTTATAAACCACTAAAACAAATTTATGGTAATCTAGAGAAAATCCTAACTCGGAATGAAATTTCATCATTCAAAAAATAAAATTGAAATTCAATCTAGGGTCCATTTCCTCAAATATTATGGAAATCAGAAATATTTTTCCTATTTTTTATCCACATAAACATGTTTTAAAAGGATTTTATACCTTTAAAAAGTGTTTACCAAGTCATTCAGACCATATTTCACATATAATTGACATGTTTTCTATGTGTACGCATAGAAAATAACTCAATAGTGGTTATACCATGATTCCATATCAATCTGATGTCAATTTATAAGGTTTTTATTGTTCCACAAACGTTTTAGTGTTTTAAACCAATAAAAATGTTTTTAAGTCCATACCAAGAAAATTGTAAATCAGAATAAATTTTCGTTAGATCCTAAATTTCAAAAATAAATGTACTTTTATATTACCCTGATTTCAAGGAAATTTGTTATCGTTGTCTGGGTTTTGTCACCCCAAAGCATGATTTTAAAGGCTTTTGTTCCTTTATGATGTGTTTACATTTTTATTCTGTCCAGATCACATGTCTTATTATTGTGTTATCTATGAGTACATATAATGAATAAAAAATGTGGTTTTCCTATGATTCCATTTCAATATGGGGTCATGTTATATGATTCTTACCCTTATATGTATGTTTTAGTGTTTTCAAACACTTAAAATGTGATTACGACCATCCTAGGGAAACTACAACACTGAATGATATATCATCAATTATAATATTTCAAAATTCATTCAATACTAATTAATACTGATTCAAAAAATTTGATGGAAATTTATTATTTTTAACTACCCCTCTACATACTTTTTTAATTTATTTTGTACTATAAATATGTGTTTGCCAAGTCATTTTGACCACACAACACCTCTGATAACCATAATGTCTATATGTTCTCATCAAGAATCACTCTAAGAGTTTTAAACCATGACTTCACATAAATATATTGTTTTTTAATAATGTTTTAACCACTCAACATCCATTTAAGTATTTTATAACACTAAAAACGGGTTTCTCCCCATCCTAAAAAAACTATAATAGTAAATGACATGTCGTTGGTTCCTACATTTCAAAATTCAATATACAGTCTTTTTACATGTATTTCATGGAAATATGAAACTTTTTTCCCAGTTGTGACCCACCCAATCCCTGATTTAATAGATTTTGTGTATTTATGAAGTGTTATCTGAGTCATTCTAACCACACCACATGTCATATATACATGTTGTATACTCTTACACATAAACAATAGTTTTATATGTGATGATATATTATATATTAGATATAACTCATCACCAACAGTTAGAGGTAGATCAAGATAGTGTCATTGTATAGACTATTATAGATATACTAGCTGGAGTACCATTACCGACAAATGTGTTGAGGATTGTTGTAAAAATTATTGTCCCTTTTTTAGTTTGGCCATCTTGACTTCTACGACACATTTCCATATAGGTATGTTTATATTTTGTATTTTAATTTTTTGTTGGTATTAAATTAGTTTTAACATTTGAAAGTTAATATATTTTTATATTTATTTACAGGAATACTTTAAAAGTAAATAAATATTGTATAACCATCAAAAAATACTTAGGGTTATGACAATAAATACAGATTCTAGTACTCTTGATAGATTGTCTATATATTCAAATTTGTTAATGGTTCATTATATGTTTCAAATAGAATATCATGTTTTTTAGAATGAAATATATATAAGGATTCTAAAAAATGATATCATGGATCTTGTTACTGTAGAGAAGTAGGACATCAATGTGATTCATGTTTTTTCCATGTAAGTCATAACATAAATAATTCCTTATATTAAATTTATTAAAAATTCAAACATATGATTGTTTGGTATTTGGTGTCGTTATAAAATGTGATAGGTGGAAGAAAGGAAAATTTTATATGAATTGATGGATCCACATTTCATTAGACCTTAAGTGCACAAATTGACTGGGGAACAAATAATAGTTCATATTACTGAAATATTTGAATAGAATTTCATTACGCAGTGATGGATGATTCCTTTTGTTGAGAGGTGTGGAGTATTATCTTAGAAATTTTTATTTATATTTTAACATAACAACCACTAATATTAAATTTTCATTTTTATCAGTGTCTATTAGATGTTATGTTTTTTTGTCCAAGTGAGAAGACACTTTAATGAATATGCTCTGTCCATGGTGATCTGTTGGGAAATTTTATGAACATGTTAGAGTAGTATGTTTTAGTTTTTTAGTAGTTTATATTATATTGAATTTTTAATTTATATAAACCATATTATTTACTAATAGGGAATGTGATTTATTTTGAAAAACCACAACGAAAAATATTTCAAGGATCAAATATGTAAAAGTAGAGGTGAATATCCATTTGTAATTAGAACATTTTTCTTGAATTATATTAAATAATATTTAGAATTTGAATACTCATTTGAACATAATTTTCATAAAAATAAAGGCATCATTGAATCGAGATTTTATGTGTTATGATTTATGTATGATATAATTTCAACTGGAATAGTAACGATCTAGAATGAAGTTAGATTTCCTTATAAAATATTTCATAATATTTCATTTATATAATTCATTATACATGTGAACTACTATAATTTTAATTTGTAGATATTTGGTGGCCGTAAACCTTATAGTGCACAATATGATTCAAACATATAACCAGAATAGTCTACTTATTTTACAGTGTTGATTTAATTTTAGTTTATTATTATTTAATATTGTAATTTTAATATTATAATTATAAATGTGTATTTTGTTCATTTATTAGTTGGACATAGCTTTGTTTTTTTGTTAATATTGTAATTATAGAATTTTGTAAATGTGAATGTGTAATTTTGTGTCTAGTTCTACTAGTCGTTCTGATTGTTTCTGGTTCTTAAATTTTACTACTGCTCTTCTACTGGTTCTTGTAGTTTTTTGGTTTGGTCAACAGTATAGATGAAGGTTTACATGAATTATTATGAAAAATGGGTTTTCACGTCATTTATTTTATTAACAATGTTAAAAATTTATTCTGGTGTTTTTTACATTAGTTATAAAATAATGCACATTGTATAAGGTTTTTTTCATCGGTTATTTTGTAACTATTATAAGAATTTTCCATTATCAAGACCTTTCACATTGTATTTTAATTAACTTATTTAGAAAAGATTTTAGGATCATGGTTTTCCACAATGTATTTTATATAACTGACATGGTATATTCTTTTTTACTCAGTTATTATAAAATCGATGTAATAAACCCTCACATCAAAGGGTTTTTCACATCGTTTATTTAATAACTGACATAAAAAACCATCATTTTAGGCATTTTTCACATTTTTTTTAATAACTGATGCAATATTTTAAATTTTAAATTTTTTATTTAAGAATTTATGTGGAACAATATTTGGATGAAGGTTTTTTATGTCACTTATTAAATAATTGTCATATAAAATATATTCCATTGTTGATTTATTGCGTCGGTTATTTAGACGACATTAAAGACAATATTTATAATGTCTCCATTAATAATGTCAGCTAAAAAGTGACATAAAAAATAAAATAACCTAAGTAAATAATGATTTTTTAACACTGATGTATTCATTACAAATATGTTAATGATATATGGAATTTAGAATATACCTTAGTGGGATGAGCTATATGGAATGAAATTTTATTTTCGATTAAGCCTATATTCCATTGAAATATAGAAACTAAAGAAATGTCCATTTTTGAATGAAACTGATACAACGTTTTCCAATAAGAGTCATGTTTTTATAGATTTCCTTTCAATTATTAAATTTAAATTTGATTCTCGATCAACATAACTTCTCAAACCCCCAATGGGTGTAGCAATAATGGTTGATAATGCCTTACCAAAGACAGCTAATAGGGTTGGACCAAAACTCACCCCCCAAGACATCTGGGATGCTCCTTCAGTAAAAAAATTCCAAATTCATCATTCTGGGAAACCTATGATGATTATGAAGGTATCACATTCTAGACATCTTGAATTTTAACTTATTAATACAAAAAATAGATTAATCTTTTAAAGTAAATGAACTTCATAATATTTTATAATTAATAAATTTTTTATTAATTTTTTTTATTATTTCATTACTATAAAAATATAATGATAAAAATAATATTATAACAACAAAAAAATCCTTAATACCAATTAATTGGTGCTAGGAAGTAATATCAAATGATGAAAAATTGGAATCATTTTATCCATAAAACTGACCTTATTTAATTAGGATTAAGCCTTTTTAGTTGTTATAATATATTTTACATTATTATGTTTTTATATTAAGGAAATAAAATGAAATTTTAATGAAAATTACATACTCCATCTTCTGTTGTAAGATCATTTAAAAAAAATTATCGGGTTTTCTATGCATTTTAACAACATATCAGATCTAATAATATAGGGAACTAATTCATTATCCATTATAAAAAATATAACCAAGTTACAAAAACCAATGAATTACAATAAAATTATATAAAATATAATGAATATAATACAAACTAAATTTTTAATTTTTCATAAAAAAACAGTGACCCAAAGATGTGAGGAATGAATTTCATCACACTATTTTGTGAAATTTTTAGATTATTCATTAAAAAATAGAAAATTTTATGAAATTAATTATTTTATGTTCATTATGTAATTAATTTACAATAAAATATGAAATTATCTCATGAGATGAATCTCCGTTAATATAAAAAAATATCATTAATCGCTTACGAGAAATTCCTTTAGGTATATTCGCATACCTCTATTATGAGCTAAAATATGTTTCATTAAACTAATTCTGTAATATCCATTTTATATCGCTCCCTTTCATGCTCCAAATTTTCAAATTCCATCGGTATCAAACAATCACTGGGATATCAAAATTAAATTAAAAACTCTAAATAAAAAAATCATATAACATTATAAGTATATTAGAAAATTTTACACATGTCATTCAAATTAGATAATAAGGAAAATTAAATTAATATTACCTATAAATTATTATCAAAGACCATGTTTTTCTGAGAAATAGTAATAAGCCTCCAATATTTATAATTAATGAGAAATCTCACCATCTTTAAAGAAAGATTCCCAATAATCTGCCCATAGATTTTGATAACATCACTGGTAGGAACCTCAAACTCATTAAATAGAATGATAATATTTATGTCCATCAGGTCCCATACATATTCAATGTTCATATTTTTATCCCATGTATATTTGAATTTTTCTGTTGGAGAAATTAATTAATTAATTAATAAAATATATAGATTTTTTAATTGACATAGATATCAGGTATGGTAACTCACAAATATCCCCAAGATTGATTAGTGACCAACTGCTCCATCGACATAGGTGAATCTAAATGTGGGTTAACAATGAAATCTGGGGAAACTAGTTGTTCTCATGTAGTCTCAACTGTAATGAAATCAATTGAATCTATAGAAGCTCAATGTAGTGGTGGCATGCCCTGAAATGCTGACTGATTTGGATCCTAATATTTCTTTGTTCTTTATATTCCTTCGATTCTAATGGATCCAGAATATTTAATATATGAAAAAATTGAAAATAATAAATATTCAAAATAAATTAAAAACATGATCATGGTGAAGAATATATATAAAGGTATATCTGACCACTCTTTTATATTGTTTTATCTGTTTCCCAAATAGGTTTTCTTGGAATCGTTAAGCTTCTGTCAATAATAGTCTCCTATCAAAGGATATCAGTGGATAGTAACGGAGATTTTGGATGCACCAACTTAGGGAAACACTTGGACTTCTCTCCATAAACAAATTTTTTAGGATGAAGTTAGGGATAAAGGGTTGGTCTAGGATGTTACCACCATTAGACCATAACCTGGAGGTTCTAAAATCGAGCATCGAATGCTTAGAATCTAACCTAGAGGTGGAGTGAAATGAAATTATGTTTTATGATCTTGTGGGAAAAAAGTTGTGATGGGTGGAGGAGCTTCTCAAATAGGAGAGAATGGCTAGGGATCACTCCCAGGGTGAGGTGGCTGAATGGGGGAGAAAAAACACCACTTATTTCCTTGAATGTATCCGATAAAGAATAATTTTACTCGTTCCCAATATCTTACTTGAGGATGGATCCTATAATGATTCTTGAGATATGGTAGGGAGTATACCACACTCTTTCTTCAAGGATTTTCTTGCCAGTCCAAACCCGAGAATGCATATTGGGTATCCCAGATGCAATACAGGTCTGTAAGAGGTGATTCCCACTCTTTTTTCTAAAATGGACAATGGGGGTCGGGAGGCAATCCCAAGTGAGGAAGATATCATATCGTCCATGCAGAAGTTAAACCTAGAGAGTGAAACTGGCCATGATAACATTCCATGATAATTTTATAGAAGGGTGTGTGATATATTTAATAAATACATAGTCGATGGAATCCATAACTAAATCTAAGGTTGAATCCTCCCTCGAGTTGCAAGTGATACTACTCTGTTTTTCATACCTATGATTAAAGATCCCTCATCTCTCATGTAGTATCGACTAGTGAGCTTATGAAACTTCCCTTATAATATTATTTCGACTATTTTAAATTAGAGGTTTCCAAACCTCTCCCATGGTGGATCTCAATTGAGCAGCAAAGCTTCAAGAAAGGCTATTCTTTATAGGCAGCAATAGCTCTAGTGCAAGAGATGATTAGGGATATCAAAATTAAAACACATGGATCCATCTTGGTGATAAAAGTGCATATGAAAAAGTATTATGACAGAATTTAATGGAGCTTTATTAACAGAGTCCTCTCAAGTTTTGGGCTATCATCCAAGGCAGTGGATCAAATTTTTAAGAGCATTAGGGCATTGTGGCTGGTGGTTTCATTTGGGGGGAAGGCTCATAGCTTCTTCTAGGCTATATGAGGTTTCTGGTAGAGAGAACCACTCTACCTGAGATTATTCAACCTAGATTACGATACCCTCAATATTCTTATTAACATAGGTCTTCCTCAATGTGTTATTCAACATTTTAGAAGGTAGATTAATTTCCCAACAATTTATCATCTAATGTTTGCATATTACACTATAATATTCACTAAAATTGGTAGGGGATCTTTCAATGGGATCAAGAACATCATCATTGAATATTGATACTAGAGTGGGCAAGTCATCAGAAACATCAAAAGAATTTTATTCATCCCCAAAAAGAGCTATCCTAGACGGGTTTACTCTCTGTGAAACCATATGGACAAGAAACATGGTTCCTTTCTGATGTAGTACTTGGGAATTCATATTTTTTCAGGAAGACTTTGAATACGAGATATTTATAACATTTTCAGTAGGATAACAAGTCGTGTCCTTAATTATAAAAACCAATTCCTTTATTTTGGGGTCATATAGCTCTAGGATATTATGTTCTGACTTTCATCCCCATTCACACATTGGCTTCATCCAATGTTCCAAAATGAGTATTAACAACATATATAAGGTATTATTTAGCTTTTTCTAGGATTTAATGTCTGATGGTAAGATACACTAGGCTTCATGGGGAATGTTGTTGAGGTCCATTCACAATGGTGGGATTAATGTAAGGAGACATTAGAGCATGGTTCACTATATGCACGCCAAGATCACATGGGAAATTTTTGATGAACGTACCTTATCGGGAAAATCCATGTCTAATATATACGGGGGAAGTGTAGAGGATGCTCGAAGTTATGTTTCTCCCATTTGGTAAAAAAATTAGTCTATGTTTCAGAATATTCAACTAAATTCTAGATGGATAGTTGGCACATTGTATTTCTTATTTTGAAACATATACTAGGCTAGATCTATTCTCACATTCCCTTGATTCCCAACCCCACTGATCACAGTTAAGGAAGAGTTCCAACATAACAAGTTCATCATGGATGTTCTTGATATGAATCAACAAGCCCTTCTTGAGCCCATTGAGATCAATTATAAACATAATAAATATGTATTCACATCTTCATCTTCTAGGGTATTTTCCATTAAATATTTGTATAGGATGATTTTAGATAAGGATCAGTAGGATGGTGGGAATGGATCCATGTGGTTACATACGATCCCATCGAAGTTTAACTTCCAAACATGGTGCATCTAAAACATTTTAGTATCTATAGACGAGAACATAAATATTCCAGTAATTAGAATAACCTCAAGGTTTCATTTCTATAACATCAGGCAAGAAGAGTGTATGAATCATTTATTCTTTTAGGGGGATGGGACCACACAGTGAGGTCCTATTATGGAGGATTCATGACATTATCATATCATGATCCCACTGATGTTCCTTTTCTGGATAGATGGTTTCATGGAATGTTTGGATTTGAAAAGGAATGGATGGTTCCATTTGTCATATTTAGAGTAGGAAACTGTTTCTTGTGGAATGATAGAAACCAATAGATTTTCAAAGGCTATGTTCCTTTGTTTAGGTCCACCATTGGGAGGACTATTTTCCTTATAGTTTATTTGGCTCTAATTCTCAAGGACTTGAGAGATACCCCTTCTTTTACCTCTCTTCATGTCATGTTTTCTTTGATTCTACCATTCATGGACAAAATGAAGGGGAATTGGGTGTTCTGGAAACCACTTGGCACCGGGATCAAACTAAAACATTATGGGTCCTGCGTTGTGGGTGCTATGAAAAGAGGGGAGTGGTTCGTGGATCTGGGGGGTGATGGACTTCACATCTATCTTTGGAAATGGAACAACTATCTTGGTCAAGGCCATTGGAATACTCACTAGGCTAACCCTCTATATCCATGAGAATCTTGATATAACTCAGTAAGAGATAAATTCCTTGATTAATTATAAATCCCTTCTTGATGAAGGATCTATTCTTTTTTCTATATCATACATTATCAAGAAATGTAAATCCCTTCATGGAATCAATATCTAAGTGACCCGGTCATGGTGTGATGGTAATAAAGTCATGGATCACATGGATTACTTGGATTTCCAAAGCTCCAACAACACTAGTCTCCTCTTTATCAATATTTTGAATACTAGAGTGTGTTAATTTGATTGGAGGGGTTGCCCTCAGTTTTCATTATTTTAGAACTACCTAAATCCTACGGTTTTCATGTTGAATTGTTTTTCATGATGTCTAGTATTTTTATTTCTTCGAATTAAAATATTATTTGGTTGGAATGAACAAAACTATTAATTTAATGTATTTTATCATCAACATAATAAAAACATTTATTATGAATCCAATATAAATAGATCATGGTCTGAATGATCACCCATATAGATAAAGAGAGATATTTTTACAGAAGTAAAATGTAAAAAATAATTCATCATAACTGTATCAATGTTGACATGATTGTCTTTGAATACTGTAATTAAAACTTGGCCATAATATTGTAATTCAATTATATCATTCATCTTTTCATATTATCTCATGTCAACCAATGTAAATACATCACTATGTTGAGTTTTCAAGTATTCTTCATGATAAATTTTATAAAACCAAAATCAATGAATAATGTAGTCATATAGTCTATTAAACTGCCTTATGGGAAATTGAGTAAAAAACATAAAATAATTTGATTTTTCATCTCAATTATCAACATCCATTATCTAGACAAAAATATAAAAGAGTTTACATTTAATGTGGAAAAATTAATGCAAATCAATAATAAGAATATGAATGTATACTTACATAGTGGGTGAATCATTCAACAATATTTTTATTAATAAATTTTGATAATTCTATCTCATTTCATGCTTGAACCCTTTGTTTCCTATTTGTTTTTAGTACAATTATTCAATTAATAGATCTAAAAAACACTATCGAATAGCGCATATCTATGTTCAAGTATAAACCCCAATTAATTCAATGTTATATTTAATCCCATTCCAAATATTCATCCAATTATTGGGAATACTAATGATTAGTTTTTAAAATTATAATTAATATAGATATTTAAATAATGTATTGGATGATTGAATGATGTCTCAATCCCATTAAAATACCTAAAAAATAAGGTCATTCACTCATCAACTATGAATCACTGAAAAATATAGCCTTCTTATTGACCTTTATGTCACAAATATGATGCAAAATGACCTAAGTACATGAGGAAAATAAAAAAAAATTAATATTTTATGAAATTATTTGATAAAATTGTAATCACTAATGGAAATAAAAAATAATATCAACATAACTCTAAAATGGATACATCTATCGATATTGTCCCACTCTTATAAATTTAGCTTCTTCAACCAAAATAACAATCAATTAATTCATGACTTCAAAGAATAAAAGGAGAAATTACATCTCAAAATTAAAAAAAGTGTAATAACAATTCATTCTTGAAGTTTGCAAAGCTTAGATGGATTTTTTCTTTATCGACAATGCTCTCTATAATGGGTAAAAAAATCAACAAGAGTAGAAATATGTATTTAGGTAAAATTTTATGAAATACTAATGGAAACAACATCTCCATCAGAATATGTGAGTCATGAATTTTCTATCCATGTTATGTTTTATGTTTAATGTTAATGCTATGTGGTATGTTACTCAAATATACATTTGGAAGTTTTACATTATCTGTAGTCTAAAGGAATACATCATTATCATAATTTCTCATAGTAAAAATTACCTGAGGATAATTTCCATGCTCAGTTCTACACAAAACATGTTTTATATTCATTGATTCTAAATCTTTATATGTATTAATGTGATCCTTCTATTTACCCTTCTCAATTAGCATTGAAAAAATTACATTATCATAGTTATCTTTCTCAGAATGTCTTACATCAATATTATAATGTATCAAATTAAACCCCCCAATAAGGTAGTTTGACAAATATAATATTTTTTATTCCATTTTTTGTTTTCCATCTACTTTAGAAACTATACCACACACCCTCTTCCACCTTCACTAAAATAATTTAATTTTCCAATATCTTTACTGGCCTTTGTTAATTATCTCATGATTTTTGAACAAGATAACGCCATCAGTGACATTATAAATTGTATATATCTATTTTATCATATCTTGTTAAACATTATTTTATGAAAAGATTAATTAAATTTAAAATGATGAATAAAACCCCATTTTATAATATAAGGTAATTGTTGAGGTTCAAAATCAAAATAAAAAACTTGAAAAGACAAACCAGTATTAGTTTTAAAATTATATAAATGTAACTACCTAGAAATTTGAATAATTTCTCATATTATAGAATCATTAATTTTGAATTTCTGTCTCTTAAAACCATCATATCATTCCATGTCGTTATACCATAATTCTCGCAATTCTTTGATTGAGGGTTGAATATACAATTCAGTGGCATTTCAAGGCATTTTCTATTCTGGAATAATAAGTCAAATAGTGAATAATTAATTACTTACACACACCCATGGTGTTAGATTATAGGTGATCAAAACAATTATACAAATGAGATTAATAGTAATTAAATTACTAAAAGGGTTTATACCATCAAAAGCCTACCCCATGCATACATTCTAATTATCTAATGAAAATTTTGGATACATGAACTCAAGAATTTTATCTGATGTTGAATATTTGGGATGTATCACCAAGCTATCATTTCTATACCGAGTATGAAATTTCATGTCATATGCTATCTTAGATAACATGAATAATTTTATCATGCATGATTTCATAGGAAAGTAACACAATACCTTTTCATGATTTTTCACCAACTATTTTTTACTAGGGTGGCATTTATTTTTACTCTTATTATTGGTCATTGACTTACATATTCATGTATTATATCATGTGAATTATCCTATATTATATTCTTCTCCCTATGAAGCATAAAATCATTATGGAATGCATTTAAATTTTTATAATCAGGTACATGTTTTTTGATGACTTTCATCATCGCATAGAATGATGCAGTAATATTATCTTCACTAATTTCATTAAGATAAAACTCAAAAATAATTGAAATTACTTTGTTAGAAATTACATATACATAATGGATATGTTAAAACATATGTATAACTAACAAATTTGAATACTTTTTATACCCCTGGTACAGTTCATCATATCAAACTTTAAATAATTTATAAAACTCATATTTGGTCCCCGATGTTTTGAGAAATATTAACCACCTAAGGATGAACTAAGTGTTCTGTTGATATATTAAAAACTGGGACAATGTATTACAGAAATCTGAATCCAACAGGTAAATAATATTGAACAAAATTCTCCTTTATAGGTTCACATTTTGTTTCATTGACCTTATTGTCAATGTTTCGACATTCCATAACATTTGATTCACCATGACAAATCCAACATAAATTATAAGTTGTAAATTATATTAATATAAATTTATCATATACATTGATTATATTCAACAATCACATGAATTTACAATAATTATAATCACATTTTATTATACAATCAAATAATCATTATACAATTTCATAATCTATAAATTCTTCCAAACCGATGGCATACTACCTTGTGCATGGAGGAAAATTAATAAAAAAAATTCCATATGTATTGGATATTATTTTCCATTTAAATTCATGTAAAATGAAATAAATTTTTAATATAAAATGTAAATTTAAAATTTAAAATCTCTAAACTTATTCATTGATACTTTCATAAAAACATTAATAAAAAATGGGATGAATCAAATATGGAAATTTTTATTATTAATATTTTAGTATAAAAACATGAATCATATAAATTATTTTTTCCTAGAAACATAGATCAATAATGACGTAAATTAGATGAACTCCACAACACTATCAAAAAAATAGGGATTTAATAATCAATTAGATAATATCCAACTTCTGAGAAATACAGTGATATTATTTCATGAAATAAATATCCTACTTATTCTTATCATCCAATAGGATCACTATAATTATTGGAAAAGTAAAACATGATTACTATAAAAGTTGAAAAATAACATTATATACATAACCTATCATTTTATTTCATCCTTGATGGATAAATAAATAAGTTTTCTAACCACCCCATGAAAACTTCCACAGAGGTATAATGACATTTAAATTTTCATTTCATTGAATATATAGACTTTGTTGATGACGATCATAGAACGACATTAAAAAATTAGCATAATTATTTATGTAAATATAATAAAAATAATATATATAAAAATATAATTATTTTAAATTATAAAAAATTATTAATAAAATCAAAAATAAATCATCAGCATTAAATAAGTGAAGAAATATTTCATTAAAGTGCAATTGAAAAACATAGATTTCGTTTAATCAAGATTAGTACATGTAACAAACATTTAATTCCTTATAAAAAATAGGAATTAAATTATATCATGAATACAAATAATAGTAAGGATATATATTTTTATAATCACAATACCATAAGGATTTGGTGTCACGGTTGTCACTAGAAGGGAGGATTGGTGTCATAGTAGTATCTAAGAGGGAGTCGGAGTTGTGATGGTCCTCGATAGTAGGGTTAGGGTCCTAAAAATAGACAATAGGGAGGGTTGGGGTCATATAGGTCCCTGAATATGGGGTGAGGCTAATAGTTGTTTCCAAAAAGGGTATTAGGATAACAAATGTGGCCAACACGGGTGTCAGGTGATGAAGATTGTAAACATGGGCGTCTGGGTTAGGGTGATCGTCGTCAGGGGGTCACCGCCGATGTGAGGAGAGAGAGTAAGGGGACGGAGGGGTTTAGGGGTCAAAATAATTAGGTTATATGGAGAGGGAGGTCTGAGGGTGTTATGGGTCACTACATAGTAGGTGATAGGTGGGGTTTGGGGTTCATCACTAGGGTGTTGGAGTTGGGTTCTCCCTCGAGGAGGGGGCAGAATGACAGAGGTTCATGGTCACCACCATGGAGGGGGAGGGAGGTCAGAGGGTTGATGTCACCACTGTGGAGGGATCAGGCGGTTGGAGGGTCTGATTCACCACTGATGATGGGGAGGGAGGTCAGAGATTTTTTTTAGGGTAGAGGTCATAGATAGGTGTTTGGTGGAGGAGGTTAGGGACAAATTTAGGTTTTAAGAAAATTAGCATCAGTTTAATAAAATTGGGAAATTTTGATAAAGTATTTATATGAATTATTTTACAGTGTTTTTTAAATCCACCTCTATGTACAGATTATTTTATAGTGGAACATATATTTTACATAACAACATATAAAAAAGAGTACACTTATTAAAAACAAGAGTGAAAAATGCTTGACATTTATTCCAAAATAATAATATATGTGTCATAATATCTTCCATGTGGCCCTAAAAGGTCATAAATTCAACCAATTAATGTCTATGAGCAATATAATCAAAGACAATGTGATTTGATTTAGTTTCATGGAAATTTGTGTGTTTTATCCTTTTGTTTGTATCCACAATTACATTATTTATTTTATACCGTGTTATCGAAAATTACTATAATTACATGTCTTATTATCTGGAAAAGGGATTATTTTATTTCTTTTTACCACTTAAATCAAATTATGGAATAATTTTTTCAATTATCATAATATATAAATTAAGAGATTAAAATTTAAATTAATCTGGCAAAACTCAATGAATTCTAGTTTTCTTGAAATAATTATTTTAAAGGCTAAAATGTAATTATGCCAAAATAAGGTATTAGTATTAAATAAATTTAATTAATTATAATAAATTTAAATATATATATATATACTTTTAATTTGAGATCAATTTAAAATCATAATTCTTCTTTTCAACATAATGAAAACCAATGTATATGAAAATTGGTATTTCTTACAACTTAGTGAGAAATGATATTTTTTTTAAAAAAATTAAAATTTCATCATATGATAATTTTGAAATGATGAGTTCAAAAAGGAAGTTCGTTTTTATTAGATAAATTATCTAAAACCTCTATAAATTAATTATATAGAAAAGTATTAAAACGTAGTTTAGAATAAACTGTGTTTTTATTGGTAAAAATTAATTTACAAAAAAATGAGTGATTATTTACAAATAATTAATTAATAAGATAAAAAATGAGTAAAAAAATTATATATTTATTTACAAAAATAATAATATTAATTCCACAATTTAATGGATAGGTTATAAAGGTCACATTTATTTAATATGATCACATTGTTGTTTTCTTCTTGGTGTTGTGTATCTTATACGCTATCAACATTAATCATTACATTAAAAATAAATGGATGTTAAATTAACCCCTATTATTTTAAATTGGGTCATCATAATTTTTTCTCGGGATTAGTTACCAATATTTGAGAATTAAAAATCATTTTTTTAAATTACACATAATAAAAAGTGTTTAAAAACTGCCAATTAAATAGGGATTAAAGTAAGAATGAAGGTTATCTACAATAGCACCTGATACATTCTATATTGTATAACACTAGTTGGAAGTGAAAATATTGAAATTTAAGGGAAATATAACACCCAATATCTGATACAGAGTGATAATGAACATAGTCATTAGAAATGTAACCATCTCAAATATATAAATTTTTTATGGGTTGACGATTATTGATTTATGGGTAAGAAAATTAAATGGATAGTGTTTTTAGGAGTTTATCATAATCTTGAAGAATTAATTCCCTATATAAATATATTATTTGAGAAATTAATATTACAATATTTTTTAGGTTGAATGTACAATATCATACTTTTGTTTCTTTAATCTATTTCCACATAATCTCTTATGCTAGGAAATGGATATTTGAAATTAAATTTTCCATTTATAATTTCATTTAATGAATCTAATGACCTGTAATCCAATCATTCATACTCTAAATATTTACAAAAACCAATAATATATAGAACATTTAATCCAATACGGTAAATCATACAACAACTAAACATAATAATATCCAATTTTCCACTAAATCCATTTTAAATATACAATATTAATGATTTCCCAAAATACAAATTTTCAAATTGAATGTCCAAAATTTTCGATGGAATGTGGCTCAACATCAAATTTCATATAAAAATTATAATCCCCAAACAAAATAATGTATCTCTTAGTGAAAAATACCAAAAAAAACTTTTATAACCATAAAATATTCATTAAAATTATCATTCTTCCAAAAATTAAAATATCTAATTTTCTATTATATTCCATAAATCCAAAAATGTAAGAAACACTATAAAATATAAAATAAACCAATAAATCACTATCTTATTTCATGGTCACCTATTATATCCGATAAAAATACAATTATCATTAATATCTAAACATTGATCACATATTAAGGGTTATCGTCCCTTAATTATGTGTTATCAAAAGGATAAACATTAAATTGAATCACATTCCATGGTCATCAGAACCATTCAACATATTATTTAAAATCCATAGAAAATATAGTTTACTACTTTAAATATAAAATTCATAATCCTTCTAAATATAATTTTACTGATAAAATACCCCTTTTACATTATTATTTAACCAAAGCACTAGTAAATAAATAATTATAATTCATTCTTAAAAAATTTACATGGATTCAACATATTATTCACCGATGTATTTATCCTTTAATATTTCATTCATAGCCTCTTCATCATAAAAAAATATATCAATTAATCATTTAACAATTCTATTTCACATCACAAGCATTCCCAGATAAACATTAATTCTCATAAATCTCTTATATTCCACATATAAAATATTCAATTAGTAATAATTCATTTGAAAAACCTTTACACACATTCATTAAATTAACCATAAATTTTATTTTTTAATCATTAATCACTTTATTTGTGTCCTTTTCCACTCATAAATAATTTTCAGGTTCATTTTAGATTCTCTTTTGGGTGTCTCCATATTCATTTCTAACATGAATGAAATCAATACATGATTCCTATATAGTCCCCACAATTAAATCTATTATTAGACTCCATACTTCTCTTATTTGGTTAGTTTTAGATTGGAATTTTTGTAAATTTAGTAAATCATTTATAACTATATTTATGAAAAACATATTTTAGGAAAGATAACTTTATAATAGAAATTTAGGAAAAGTATACAATATCATCCTAAAATTTTGGGAATATAGATATTATATGACATTTCATATAAAAACAACCCTTTCTAGGATCCATTAATGGATATAGTTTGGGTAGAGACAAACTTAGGTATAATAACTCTCCAAAGTGAATATCTTCTTGACTCAGGCATAATATGTGACACTAGTATTTCTCTACAAATCACATAGTTTTAATAATTTGTGAGGATATTATCTGGTTAATTAAAATTTTCTTTATGAAATATTATGATGGATTTGAATAAATGATGGCATGAATAACATAGGTTAAACATTTTACAATGTGTATTTAAGATAAGTTTTCACGATTTAGACATCCAATAAATGATTCTTTATGGCTATGTATTTTCCCCCTGTGATCTTTGTTGTTCATGTTTTTGAGCTTTTTTTCCATTTAGTGGATGAAAACTAAAAATTCCGTGTTAATTTTGAATGTAATAGAAAATGATTTCACATGAAACAAATGGTGTGATGAATGCAGTGAAGGATATTTTGAATATTTATATATATGATAAGAAACATGAAGCATAATACCACGACTCTTTTTGGAAAATTTCAATTGATACTTTATTAAATTAGCAGTAGATACAAAGAATCACATTCAGATAGATTTCATAGTTTTGTTTTCATTTGTGAAACCGATGAATAATTTTACATCACATTAAAATTTATAACATAAAATACATCATATTAATTTATTTTTGTAAATACTTATTCCCTTTATTCTTTTCACTGTATATCAATCACTAAACACTTCCTGGAACTCTAGGGATAGAAACACAAGATATAGGTGAGATTAAATACTCAGTAATTGTAAGATTATTTTAGAATATATAATGACTAAATAATTAATAATAAGTATGTAAGATAAATAATTGAAAATGATTTCTATTTAATAAAAAATATAACTTGATGAATAAAATGGATGGAAGAATAATTATCAAATAATGATTTATAAATAACCACATTATGATGAAACTTATCCTTGGATATTATAACTAATTGAAAATCACATTTAAATCAATAAATAATTTCATATTTATGTAATGAGTAATAGTGTACATTATAATGATAACTTTTAAGCCTCATTTCATGAAATCTTACATAAGTGTGTAAGGCCCTAGAAAATACAGAAACTGGTTTTTCTTATGAGAATTAATGATGCATCGAGGGCTATACATGACCCCTCTAATCAAATAATATTAAAATTGAATTCCACATATGAATGGGGTGAAATATATTCACTATAAAATTTCATATCAATACTAGAATAAGAAATGTTAATAATTTCCCCATTCAATTAAAATAATCATTAACCATAATTCTTAATATAATAATTGGTATAAACATTGTGATTATAAAATAAAATAGTTCATAAACCATTATAATAAAATATAGTTGATCATACTATAAGATATCAACCTCAATAATGAATATTATTTAATAAAGTATGTTGATATAGATTAAATACATTACTAATAACTTCTAAAAATTATAATGAAAATTCTCTTTTTTATAATGAAAAAACTTATTATTTATAGTATACACAATAAAATGGAAAAAATTTATTTGAAATGATCATTGTAAATTATTATGCTAATCATAAAATAATTTAATCATCATAATAAAGGGTAATTTATTTCATTCAATGTAACATATAAAAAATTCCATTCATCCAATTTAAAAAGTTCCATGTTCAGAAAATGATAAAATATTATCTTCTAAAACATTTTATAAAAAGTTTTTCATGGGTAAAAATTACATATGGAAATAAAAGTATGATAATAAAATATTTTTTGAAAATATTTTTTGAAAACATGTACTATGAATAAAAATATTTCCATGTAGGAACATAAACAAAAATCTCAAATGATGTTGAGATTGTGAAATAAACCCATACTACTTGGTTTTATTTTGAATCATAATTCCCTTGAATGAAATTAAATAACATGAATCATTAAATACACTGAAAAAAAAAATTATTAATCATAAAATATATCAAGGATGATGTATAAACACCACATAGAGTAAATAAGTGCTGAATATGTTATATGTTACACAGAAGTAAATCTGAGAAGATAAACTGTTACCACCAGTTCCATTTCCCTTGTACATGGTTGAATATCCAATAAAATAAATACATATTTATTAGGAAAATTTCCCAAAACCATAATAATATATATCATACCGAATATGATTTTCATGAAATAATTTACCACACATTTATTATCAAATAATGTTAAAAATAACTATTTTTGGTGGCAACTACTTCATTACTCATTTATATTTTGACTTGGCAGTTCCGATACATATAATATATCATAAAACCGTAAAGATTTTAATTTAATTTAATTTTTAAGTAAAATATTAAATATATATATATATATATATTTACATTAATCTATAAAGACAGTGATATAAATATGAATTACACCTTTTATGGAGACGATAGGCCATACATATTCATGAACATCATTTACATTTTGTGATGGATGAAATGAATGAATTTTAGAGAATAATTAACATTTATATAATAATAATAATAATTTCCTATATATTTATGATTTATTAATTATTTCAATATTTATAAAAATCACAGTTAAGAGTGATAAAAAAATTACACAGTTATGTATAAATGGTAGGTCGTAAATATCCATGAGTAATGTATAAACATTTTTCGTGATGGAAAATTTATTAATATCGTTTTTTCAAAATCATAATAGCATTATATTATATTGAATACACTAGATTAATTTTTGATGTATTTGTACAACACATTAATATGAATTATAGTATGAAACAAACATGAGATAGTCGATAATGATTATCATATATTCTTTGGTGGAATCCCGTTAGATCATCCTTTTAAGTGACATATAAATACAATTTGTGATGGATTGAAACCTAAGGATCATGGATAATGAAATTTATATTAGTAATGTGTAGGGTTTGTTTGATACAGAATGATCAATATTGTTTAATTAATTTAAAGAAGTTTTTCCCTTTTATAATTGGGATGGGGGTTTCTTTTAAAATTTCTTAAAATATTAAAAATATAATAATACTATTTAGATACAAATACATCCAAATGTATTATTAATTAATAGGCCTAAAATTTTTAACTATATAATTTTCCCTTTTAACATATTTAATATTTTATTATTTTTATATAATATAATAACATATTATTTTCATAAAATATTATTATTTTCAATTTTGACACAATTCATTACATTTTCATTAATAACATCAAGAAAATATATATTATTTGAGAAAAAAAAATTAACATGTACAATATATTTCATTTTAAAATATTATTTTTTTTAAATCATTTATCTCCAGTTATATTAATTTTATTAATTTTATTGCCATTTGTTTAATATTTCCTAACTTGAAATAGTATCGTGTTAGTGATGTGAAAATAGGTCTGGTGATCATATCATCACTAAAAATTAAAATATAATTACCCTGATGAAGATAAATATTTTATATTTCATGATACATCTTAAATTTGATCATATCCTCCAGATAATAGAGTATTAAAAAATTTTACTTATTAAAAACAATAGTGTGACGTGTTCGACAATTCTATAAATAAATTTCTATAAAGGTCATAAACTCATTAAAGTGTATTAAAAAAGATATAAATTAGATCTTTGTATGACTATGGTTAATATTTTCTCATCATATAAAATTATTCTATGTTTTTTTGGTCATATTATGGTTGTTTTCATTTTATTTTTAACCTAAATTACATGATTTACTCATTACGATGGTAACAAATATTACTAATGTTACAATTCACGTTGAAAAAATATAAAATGAAACTATTTACTGAATTTTCAGTTCCAAATTTTAAATATTGAATCCATTTTTTAAAATTAATAACACACAATAGGAACAATTTAATTTTTAATTAATCCCATGAAATGCGACGAATACCAGTTTTTTGAAAAAGTTCAATTGCAAACCCAAAAGTGTATATACAAAAAGGTATAAGATTAAATTAAGTGTAATTAATTATATTACATGTAAAAAGTTATTTTTATATTAATTTTACATAAAATTAAAATCATGAAGGTACATTATAATATAAATAAAATTATTGTTTTATTAAAATGGATATTTTCAATAGTCACTAAAAAATTCTTCTATTCTTAAATTATTATTTATTAATTGAATGATATTATTTTCATAATTAATTGTAAAATGAAATTAATTTTTTAAATTAATTATCTATCAATTATATAAATAATTTATATTAAAAATAATGAAATCCCATTTTTGAAGATAATATATACTTGACCAATGCAATGAAATCACTATAAATTTGGGAGATTATTTTCAAAGAATATATTTATTAACGAGTAATGATAATGATCACTATATATATTTTATAATTCCATTTATAATATTCATTCCCACTAATTTAATTAATAGGTAATATGGTTCATATTGAAATACTAATATTTTTTTGTTATGTTAAGCCTAGTGTTGCCTATATTGTACACTATCGAACATAGTCCTTAAATTTAAAATATTTAATGTTTTATTTTGTGTATATTTTCTCTAAGTAAACTAAATGATTAATATTGTTGGATATTATTATTTGGGAGATATATTATACAATCCTATAAAAGGTATATTATCAATATATTTTAGAATGGGGCCATAATTGATACATTAGGTTATATAAAATAATAACAGATCCTAATGATACAAGACTCAATACATTTAAATTACACTAATTTGTACTTTTATTTAAATGAAATACATGATTAATAATGTGTGATAGAGTCGTTATGAATGAAAAATGAAATATAATTTGAACCCCAACATGGGAAAATACATAATTATATATTGAGGATGTAATACATAACTAACAGTATCATTTTGATTTATGCAGCAGCCATTAAGTGGTATTCAATAAATTATGCCAACCGAAAGAATTTTTGGAACAAAAAAAATATGAATTCATAGTGTCTTATGAGTAATTCTAGGTTTAGATGTATTTTAATAATAGTATTATAGTTAAACACAAATAGATTATGATATTTTCAATATTCCCCCATAACCGAAACATCTAGAAATTGACATTACATAAAGTGATACATGCAACATATTATGTAAAATATCATAATGAATAATCAAAACTTCCAATATATTATAAAAATAGTGAATAAGTGCTTGTAAGACCCACAAAATTATGATTTCAATGTTTTATTTAAATACATGTGAAATGTCTTCCACATAGTCAAGACTTTATACTTTTCGGAAATGATATATTTTTTATCCTTATCATGGTATCATTATAGTTATCTTTCTCTAGACACATTTCCTACAAAATTTTACAAGGAATGAAAATAGGCTCGATAACCTTAGTCAAAAAAAATTATTGATGAAAAGAGTAGATATTTTATCATCAATAAGGATTGAATCACTATAATATATGAATAATTTATATTATTTATAACTTCTATCATCTTTATGTCCACATGTTCTCTGAAATTTATCCGTCTATGAATATTATCTATATTCATGATTTGGATAAACATTAATTTTATGGCTCTATTATACATCAGTAAAGTAATATTATGTTTATCTATTTTACATTAACCAAGGGTAATCTGGTAATATATTTCTTAATAAGTTTTATATGTCTAGTAGAACAAACAATACACCGAGTGCGTCTTACTAGAGAGTCATTTTCCTCCAAAATTTATTCTCAATCAATGTTAATTAATTTCCACTATATAGCTATGTGAATAAGTATAAAAATTAACAATGATGATAAATTAAATTAGGATAGCATTAATTTCTTTCTCATATCCACATTAAATTAAATATTTCATTACTTATTCTACTAGTTATGGTATTTGACTTATAAATAGTCAGTATATAATGACTTGATCTCATGTTTTGAGTTATCCTCTTCTGAAACCTTCCAAATAAGTATTGTGAGGACTAAAATATATTAAATACTCAATGGAGGGGTATTATGTTACTAAAAAAATGTAAAATATGTTTTCCAAAATATATGGATCAAATAAACTATAATACGACACACGATCACATGACCTGATTATAGTTATGCGAATGATTATGAATAGTGAATTACCAAAAGGAAGATCCTACAGAGCCCCTCTAAAAGGCTCTCCATGTTCTGGTTATAGGATCAAAGACATTCATTAATCATGTGGTTCTTTCTAGATAATCTCTTCTGAGTCATGCAAATTGAAAACTGGTAGCCACCTCACAACTATATGAAAATCCTTCAAAAATATATAAGAAATATGGACATTGGTGAAGCATTTCATGATTTTCAATCATCATTAAATACTACCTTGTGGTTCAGAAGTCCCCATGGATGTCCTAGAAACATTTCATCCATTCGATCTAAGATTCCATTGGTATATTAACTTCATCAGGATAAGGGAATCTGGTATGCCCAGGTGGTTATACACTCCCCCATTATCTCCAAAGACAACCAAAATGGTTGTCCATGATAATTCTCATGCATCAGAACAAGACCATTTCATGGTCATGCAATGAATCAGTAATTAGATGTTTTATTTTCCTCTTAAACACTATTAAAAACTAATAGGATCCGCAACCCATGTAAAATAAATGATGAAATAAAAAGGGAAATGACGGGAACATATTGCAAGGTGATGATTCAATAATTTCAAGTAAAAAAATTTATATGCTCTAGAATATCACCATTGGTAATGAAAAATACATTTCAATAGGAAATCATAATTCCTAAATTCCCATTTGATTGACAACTTGACCCGGTGAAGCCCCCTGGAAAGCCACCTTTGTCTCATAGAAGTTCATTGAAAAGGAATATTAGACCATGAGAAAGTCTTTCAAAATGCATCATGATCCCATGAAGGTCCCTAGAAATATCAGCACATACCTATAAAATCTCATTGTCATTTCCAAATGGGTAAAAAACACATGTATTCGACAAATTCGGCATTACTAGACAATAAAGGGATAGTCATGTGGTCACTGAAATCATGAAACCCCCTGAATAACCCACAAAGGATCTTGTGAAGAATGTATCAAAAAATCCCTCTACTAACTCTAAACCAAATCTATGAGATATCTTCCACATAATGATGAGTATAACCATGTTGGAGAGGACTATAAAACACTCCCTTAAGCATAAAAAAATCTATCCATCCATGCCAATCAAGCATAAGAGCTCCAAATAATACATCTTATAGAAAATAATCATGGTATCACATGGTCTTATTCCATGTAAAATATTAAGGGAATGACCTTAGGTATCACTCGACATGTCTATGTGCTTAATGTGAGCACTCATATTATCATTTTTAGGACTTCTAGAGTGCCAGCCCGATTATTTGAATGACATCATTCATATAATCCGAGTCATCTAAAACCTAAAACAATTTTACACTAAACAAATATAAGAAACATATGGAATATAATCTAGTAGAAGGATTCAAATACATGATACTTGTACGAAGAACATATAAAATGATCGTCATTCACTTCTCATGAATCATACAGATCATGTGATAGTACTCATACTTTTCACCTATGTCATGAGACGTCCCCTCAAAAAACAATTTGGACAATAGATTACTATTGGACACAATAAGAAAATTTCACTATTCCATATGTTTGTGCCACACATGTATGAAACAAAACATCATGGATCTCCATATAGATCATACGATGTCCTTATAAATGTCACTTAAATTATGTGGCAGCACTGTTGTATGTTACCTAGGTATCACGAATCCCTTCATGACTACAAGAAATATCTCATGACACCCACACATGTTGTCATCCAGGATTTTCAATATCACCAGGACATGTCATCCATGTATTATTATGGTACTAGAACATAAAAACAAAGTTCATGTGGTATCCTTCAGAAATAAAAACCTCAATCATTCGATGTCATCATGAAAAGTAATCCATGTCATCCATCAATATCTAAATACATCTTCCATCATCATGTCATTACCATATGATATACTTATAAGGGTATTGAGACATCCTTATGATATTTCAACCATTATAATGAAATCTTCTTCGTACATGTCAAGGAATCCTCATACATGTCAATAAGAATACAAGGACAAGTCATCCCTAATCCGGTGATGGATTCGTGAAAGTCCATTCTTATTTAGAGTCATACTCTGAAAAAGAGAACTAGATCATGCAATTTTATATAATAATATCCGCTAAATAAGAATGAAAAACCTAATCATCACTAAGGAAATATCCATACATCCTCAATAAAATCTAAAAAAATAATCAGTCCATGTCAAGTAGATGTATATAGATCTGATAATTTTATAAAATGTGTCTGTCATGGAAACATTATTGTGAAAGCATCGATCAGTGGCATGATACAAATGCACAAAAATAAGGAAACCTCAGTGTGTATGCCTCAATCATCAAAAAATATGATGATATTGATTCCATTCATAACCAATATTCCTAGGATTCCTTCGTAAGTACAATGTTCTATATGAAACATCCAAATGGAAACCATAAAATGTTATACCTGAAAAACTGAACTATGATGACTCTAGTTACGAGACTAACCAAGATATGTAATATTCCTCCCTAAGGACCACGATCCACATGAAACATCCAAAGGGTAACTATGGTGTTTAATAATTGATAAAGTGAACTACATTGAATCTAATTTCTACTATAACCATGATACAAAAAAATCATATTAAGGCCCAATCTCCGTAGGAAACATCCAAAGGGAAACCTCTGCATTTAACCGATGATTAGTATCGGGATTTAATTTTACTAATATTTGGGAAACATTATTGTGTAGGCCCCTATCAAAAGAACTATTTGGACTCTGATTCTATCAATAAGTGATATATATAGAACACAATCTGAAGGCCCATGATCCATGTTAAATATAAAATGGGTTGCCTCAGGACCTAAGTCCAACAACCATTTGTAGTGAGATAGATTATTTCTTATCACTTATTTCTCACACAGATCTTGGATCATGAGCTCTTAGGTAAATGTAATAATCATGTCTTTCATATAGTGAACCTGAAACTACTAGGGAAACCTCAATGTGTTATCCCTAGTTAGTTTCATGACATGAACACCTTCATTTAAGGGCATCCACCTCAGGGTAAGTTCCATGGGTAGGATTGAACTACCAGAACACTAATTCCTACCATAACTAGGATAATTAGGATACATTCCGTTGGACTATTCCCAAATTGGAATCCACCTATTTGATATTAACTCATGTTTTAATCATTATAACCATTAAGACCTAGTATTTCCAATGGGATAATAATTCTCCCAAACCCACGACCAGTTTGAGTAGTATACTGAAATATAGTGTCTATAGGTTTTTTCTCTAACTAGGATACATAGTATGCCTCCACGAGGCACGATCCAATGTAATTATTGCCAAAGTTCCCTTATATTTGTCATTTAATCATAATATTAAACTTTATAGGTTTACTAAATTATGTGGGTTTGGATTCTTATTATAAAATAGAATTCATATAATTCCTCATAATGGTTCAATACCATTATTGAAATATTCAATACATCACAAAATGAAAAAAAATTATTGTGTTACTAGTTATAGAAATTCAAAATATAAGAAGATACTCATTTATGGGAAATGGATGAAGAACAATAAAATTATTAAGTTTGGATTAGCCAATATAATACAGTTTTCTTTGAAAGGGGATTTTACTCATGATCATTCTGTTAGGGTTACAAGTATCATATTGGTATTATGAAAAGATTTTCAGACATATTGTAACTCTATAAGAGAGTTCAGGAGTAAAAAACATTCCTCCCCAAAAAGGGTGTGATGAGCCTGAGTTCCCATCCTCTCGACCAATGTGAGTTCCTAAGTGTCATTGGGTCTATTACCCAAAAGGACTACTTATCATTGGATGTCAGTTCCATACCCAGTTATGGATTTTAGACTCTTTGCGAGTATCCATTATATATAATATTAGAAAACTCAGTTTAATTGTCTGTACATGACATTGAACACCCTCTAACACAAAATTTTTCCATCAGGCCGATCCAGACACATCATTCTAATGAAACAAATGTGGTGTACCCGATGTGAAATCATTTAGCTAAAATTTAACCTTTAAAAGAGAAAAACTATAAAATTCACATTTCTCAAATGAACATGTTTCCAGTCATACGGGTGGTGTTTTTCTTTTCAAAAGAATAAGAAATTATGAACCTGATGTAAATCAGTCAAATAATATGATGATCAGTTTACTATGTTATATATTTTTATTCAAAATATGAGAAATCAAAATGGAATTCCATAAATAAAAATTTTAAATAGAAAATGATCCTTTATTACTGATGTTCTCTTGAAATAATTTCATCCTTTATTAGACAAGTCCATGTGATTAGAATGATCAGATAGGGAAAATAATGAAAAATTATGTTACACATGCATATTGGATTGAGTGATTATAAAGGATATGATGATTGACTGATCTATGGATATGTTCTTTATTGTCTTTGTGACTACATATTCATCTACCACAAATAACTCCCTGATCTAGGAAAACAACTTCATTTGGTGATAGTTCTGGAAAATCAAATATTGAAACAATCCATGTGGACCACATAACAACCTCACGTACCTGACATATTTACTGTATGATGGAGAAAGAATTGGTATGAGGATACTATCAACATTATAAGATCATGGAATGTGATTCTTCTTATTAGTGTCTCCACGTGCGGAAACAGACATGTCTGCATCATCCAAGGAATGTTTTGGTAATGCTAGCAGCACTCATCTCTACCACCAAGAATTTTGAGGGATTATAAACAGACCACACAAACACCACATTTAGTATCTAATGAATGAGTACTGAGGAGTCAAATATGATTCACATCCATTTTATGGTCCCCTGAGGAGGGTTCCTTTCTACCGACATTTCCAAATCCAACCCACTGGTAACATTCAGTCTCCTACTAAGGGCACCATCTGACACAATACCACCTATGCCACATATTAATGGAAAATAATAAAGAATAAATTATGTTAGGTTTGATTTGGATAATATTTAGTGGGATCATTTCCCCAATTCCACTGATAAATCACATTGGCATATTCCAATGGTAGCCAATTAGGTGGCCAAAATCACTACTCACCTAGAGAAGGTTTCTGTGGATATTCTTTTAGCATACGTTGGGGAGGTTCATATCCCATCCCATGTGCATGATGTCCATTAGAATATTGTTGTCGAATAAGGAGGAATAATGTGGGATTATATCCAATCATAAATTGTTGACATATTCTAAAATATAGTGGAGAAAAAAATGTTTAGTCTTACATTCCTCTGAACACTTTTCTAAAATGACATTATATTATAGCAACATATGAAGAACTCAACCATCATATTCTATCACTAGCATAGATTCAAGGAAGGAACACATTCTTATACCTATAGATAGTGTAGAAAATCACTCTGATCAGTTTGAAAATGGGATTTCTCTAGAGAAATTATATATTCATGATCCCATCAAGGAGGATTATAAGTATATTCTGGTAAAGGATACTTCACCATACCTGTCACATATTCATATTCCATCCAGTGCTCACCAAGTTAGAGGGGAATATTCCTTGGTATTTGGTAAGATCCCTATCATGAAATTCCAATGGCGTACTCCACAGGCCCTAAATTGGGCTTATATTCATGTTTTGATTGTGTCTCACCAGTAAAAGTAGAACATGCCTTAGGATTGGCTCATATTGCAGTAACAAAAGACTAATGACATACTTCAAAGGCCAGGATCATACTCATATTCTCATTGTATCACAATCCCATGATGTTAGAGTAGAACATTATTCGTGTAAGATTCATATTATATTAAGTTATTGTGAATATAATATTCCTAAAGATTGAAGATGTCTAGATCATATTCCTTCTTCTATGAATGAATGACTACATCAACATCCTCATTAGGCTATATAGGTGTAGGATTATATCTAGTGTCCTATTCTGGTATTCCTTCATAATATTTTGACATGAAATTAATATTAGGACTAGGATCATATTCCCGATCAAAACTAGGCTCTCTATGTGGGATATGAACATTCCTTGGGAAAACATCATGTTCCAATCAAATAAACCAGTGGCATATTCGAAAGGACCATGGTCTAGTTCATATCGACATTCTGACTCAGACTCACCAAGTGAAAGTGGTACATTCTTCTAGGAAATAAATATTCCCACCAATAATTATTTATCTCATTATAATATTTCAGAAGCATATCAGTAGCGGGATCATACTCCCTCCTCACAAGATGATTATCAATATATTTTAACTGCTATCATACAACATGGTCATATCCCGGACAAACCAAACACGGGAGGTCAAAATATTTTTTTGATAACACATAATGTGTATCTTATCCCTAATATTCTCAATTATTGTGTCATTAACATTGTTCAAGAAACATTCCCTAAAGCCTAAGGGTACATCGACTTTTGAATTGAAGAATAAGGTGATCATTACTCTGATATTCCACTTTATGGTATTTTGGAGAGCGATCAAAAGGAATCTGCTCTTAAAATCAAATGTAGTGAACCTCTACATGGTGATATGTACAAAAGACAATGAAACACTAACCTTTTTTGAAATACCTCCTTATATCAATGTGTTGAATCTCATACACCATTATATAGAGAGGTTCTTAAAACATTCGGGTCAACAGTGTATAGTTCCTCATCATCTTCCAACAGTACTCCACTCCAGTCAATAGGATGCCTTGAGAAATGATTTATGTGTTCTAAAAAGATATATCTATGTAAATATGAGGAATAGGATCAAACATTGGCAAATGGATAGTGTTATTCAGAAAAAACATCCACACCATGTTCAAGGCACATTCATATTATGGTTGTGTGGTCCTAGATGATTCATAAAAGGATGTAATGCTTTTTCTATATCAAAATATGTGGTAAAATCCTCAAAATATTTAAGGATAGATACCTCCACTCTCTAGGATATGAGTTTCACTTTAAAAATATCAAGATACATTGTTTTATATTAGACATGGATGCTATCTCTATTGGATAGGATCTGAAAAACAAAAATCATAGTAAAAAATTGCAACATTCATGCATACATTTTATCTAAACTATTTGGAAAACTATATCTGAAGCCATGAAATGCATCTGTATTTGAGTATGGGGAATGTATGGAGCATAACACTTTACTGCACCACTGTAATAGTAGAACCATAATATAATGACATCCAGAAATGTTATAACCTCTATTGATATCAAGTTCCTTGGTAATAAAAAAATATAGATCATCACTATAATGAAATTCCCTATAGTAAATGATGCTAAGAAATCAGGAATAGAAGAAAAGGATAGCAAAAACAATATTTTAACTAGGCACCTTGATGAAATATGAGTTTATTTTTAAAATGGATTTCAGAGTTGGGATTAACTAGAGTACATCCTGTAAATAATGACTTCAAACATGTTCTTCTATAAAACTCATTTCCTAGACAAGATTAGCTGCAATAAATAAAAAGGTCACAAAAACAACTACCATATAATTTCTCTTGGAGAAAACCCCTACCATCAGTCTATGAGAATATCATCCACCCGTCATATCAAAATGTCTTCATAGGATTCATGAAAAATTGGTATTAGATTCAAAAAACCCTTACCCCACTTGTATGGGGGGAATTTATATCTCAATTTCCATCACCAGGATCATCATCCTCCATAAGGCTTTAGGGGAAATAAATGGTTGTTCTTGATTCAACCCATCTCCTAGGAATGAGGGTATTTATATTTCAATTCATATCCTAGGATTCATTAATTCCTCGATTGAAATCATCATATCCGCAATAGCATTATCAAAAAATTAAAATAAAGGCCCTAAATGTCCCTAATCCCATTATAATGGGAGATGTTTCATAATCCTCATGATCGTATATAGATTCCGTATTCTCTAGATTGGGAGGTAAATATCAGGGGTCAGTGTCCCATATGTTCCTCCCTCTATAAGATGATCATCTGCTATTTGGAGATCATTCGAACTTCAGGATTGGAAAATCCCTCAACATAATTACTCATAGGCCATTATAGGAGGACCATATAGTGGTGATAATCAAATCACTCAGGGGTCCTAACCCAAAATGTATAAAAATGGGAAAGGGTGTTAGATATGACCATAATGTAGGAAATGTAGAATTGTACAATGGAATTGAATGTAGTGGGATAAAAAACGTTTCTAAATACACCTATATGAATTTACTCACATTAAATAACATAGTTGATGTGGATTTATATGTAGATATAGGGGGTTATAACCCAAAAAATGAACCCTAAGAGGTGTATATGGATGCACATACTATGGTTGAACTCACCTAAATCTAGATATGTTCTAAAATATCACACCTCTAAATATCATGTTTCCACCTCTATCATGGAAATATTTCAGTGAAAAGGGAAAGGACTACTGCATCCCAGTCAATGCCATGGAGAAATAAAATCCTTTCATGGGTGATTAGTTTTAACAATATGGGAATGTGATACAAGCTATCTGTAGACTCTACAAGTAGTTAATACATAGGAATATTCATTCTTAATAACACCTTCATGATGAGGTGTATATTCCTCCAACAATGCATCTATAATCAGAAGGTCCATGTACTAGTGTATCATCTGGATTTTAGAATAACTCTTGAACTAAGGTACTAGTCTAAATAAATGTGGTAGTCAAAAATTATTGGGACATACCACAATTAGGAAAATAGATTCTACCTAGTCATAGAAATCTTTCATATGCCAAAAAAATGATATGTAGTTGGATATGAAAACAACCCCACCTCATCATTTCCCACCCACTCCATAAAGATAGTCCACTTGTTAGAAATCATTACCACCAGAATTATACAATGCCATAATGCCCTTGTCTACTTAAATGGAAACCATGGGGGGGAATGCACATCAATGTAGCCTAAAAATGATCTATATAACTAATCGGTTGATGAATGACGTCCCCATCCCAATTTAATAAATCCAAAATTATACACCTTTGATAGTGAGGGATGCCTTAGAAAATATCTTACTCACTTTATATCATGAAGTGGTCTGATGTTGGTACCTTGAGATCAGTAAGAGGTGACCAGAATGGGGTGTTTTCTAAAGACTCTAATTGGCCCACCCATTTTTTGGTACAATAGCCTACCAATAAGATCCAATGAAGGATGGGAAGACATTCATCTATAAATCCATTAAATGTTGAGGTCTATGATATATAAGTTGAAAATCATTGACATAATGAATCAAAATCAACATGAAAATGAGGGGGTGTATACCATCATAAGTATATGGAATTTTTTAACTGATACGCTCATAATTCCACTCTTGAAGGTGAAATTATTGGAACTCTATTTTGAAAATATCCAGGATGAGCTACAAACAACATTGATTCTGAGGAAGTGTTGTGGTGTGTTATGTGATTTTGTAGAAATATCACAATGTTTAGATGATTAAATTATATTTATTTAGATAAATATAATCTCATGCCTTCAGTATAATGAAGAAGGATCATCAAGTCTGCTACTATAAACATTACTCTCAAACTAGATGCAGTGCACGTCTATGCACCTAAGAAGGTACCAAGCTACATGGTGCCTCATATCGAGTGATTGAAACAACAAAATCAAACTTTTTAGGAAGTAAAATAAAATTAGGTCACCAAATATATGAGGAAAGATGAATAAATAATACCTTTCTAGGAAGATTAATACCCTGGTTATTACTTTATAGCCATTGGAAATAAAGTTCTCTTGATTCCATATCCTAGGATACACAATGAGGTCAGCCTCAATTATTGTCCATACTAAGTCCCTTTTCATATGATACTGGTTCATAAAAACTAATATTTCATCATTCTTAATAACCTCCTCTAAATAAATTTATATTTTGGAATGATGATGTTGTATAACTCCCCCAGGAAGGTGTCTTTCATAATCATCACCCATTCAGAAGAAGAAGGTGATTGGGAAATGTTTCAGCTAGGTGTACATAGAAACACAACAACAAGATGAATCAAATGAATGATGGTTGAGATCATGCCACCCAGAGAGAGCATATTCATAGACCTTTAGTGGCCTCATTTTATAGGTAATTTACAAAACATGCACCTCTTGTATTTGGATGTAGTCACCAGATACAATAATAAAGATAAGAGGAAGAGTCATATTCATCTTCGTTGTAGGCCTCAAATCCTATATATTTGGTCATTAAATATTCAAATAATGGGAACCAACCCAAAAAATGGAACCCTCAACATATGATGATCTCATATTTTGATATGTTAGTGTGATACAGTTTTCATACCCCTTCTCTGATGATTAATAAGCCTCACAGAATGAGTTCCATGGACCAACCCGTGGAATAAGATGTCACATGCATATGAACTGAGGATACATGGGACAACACAAGCATGGTATAATACTTTATTTCAATCACATACCATAGTGGATATATATGTATCTATGAATAATGGGAAATCACTCTATAAATCCCAAAATATACAAGAATGTATTTCAAAACCCTCAAATGGTTGTCTGTTCCCAGCCATATTGTGTGATAACCTAGAAGGGGTGAGATTATTTGAGCATCCAAGATAACTGGGAAGGACATCAAGAGCTATACCATTGGAAGATATTTATCTCTCAACCACTAAATAAGAACTAACCCCATCTACCTCAAATGAATCATCTCATAATCTACATAATAAAAATAAACACCATTATAGGATGTATTGTCCTTTTCTATTAAATTATGAAATTTTAAGCTTGCTAATAGATTTCCCAGACAATCTATCTTTCATTGGTGAACTACATCATTTAAATGAACTCAATGTAGGAGCTCCATGATTCCATCCATAGGCCAAAATATTTTCAGAATTAGGTCGTTGTAGTTGTGGTTTTTCAAGTGGAGACCATGCCCCCAGAATGCAATGTCACTATATTGTTCATAGATCTATATTTGTAAGTGGCCATCTAGGGACACATGAAACCCCAAAATGAATCATGTAAAATTTATAATGTTGAAATTCTATGGTTTCGGATTGAAAATAGTTTCAGTATCAATTTCCTCCTCATTAAAACCCTATAGATTTTTGGGTATAACAAAGGGGATCTATCCACTAAAATGTTAACCATGTTAGGGCTTGATAAGCGAGAGAAGAGACCAATTGGGAGTCTCAAGATCAATGTTCAATTCGGAATTCTCACCTCTAATGTTGAGTACATTATTATCCAAAAAACATTGCCTACATTTTCTTACTCAGAAGTCCCTAGCTCCACTTCAAAGGGGATGTACACTCAATATTCCAATAGTGTTTTTAATACACAAAAATTGAAATGTCATCAGATGACATGGTAATTGTTCCACATTTGAAACATGTGAAGACACATATGTTGAGTTAGATTTATACATATAGGAAGGAAAAACAAAATGTAAGATGACAATATATAGGTTGAATCCCCAATATTCATGGTGGAATCCCCTAGAAATCCAAAGAGTGTGCTCAAAAGTGAATATGTGATATCCATAAATCTAGTTGACGAAAGAGTTTTAATCCCATATGGCCAAGCCCCTTTTGTCCCCCCAGGTACTGTAAGAGAAAATTATCTCTATATTCTCACATTGGTTTTTATAAAATAAGGGTAGATAATGTTTTTTCTCATGGACTCTATCACACAAATTGTGATTGAGAGGCCCTTAGATTTTTTACTTCATCAGAAAAATCCTCTTCAAAAATTGAGGTTGAAGAAGAAGAGGGTGACCTACGGAACACCATCCATCATCCAAGGAAGTCGTATCAACCAATAGTAATGAGATCCTTCAAATAAATATGGGAATAAAAGAAGAATCGCATTCAATATTGATTAGGGCCATCATTGCTCTTGAGGAATATTATATTCAGTTGGTTTATAAGGAAACAATGATATTTGTTTTCTTATAACTAAAAAAATTTCTAAAATAAATATATATGTGGCTTCACACCATCTCATATTACCCAATGACCATTGAGGATCCATTGATTCATCTATGATGATATAACCCTCTAATTTTACCAATTTAGATATGGGGATTGACAAATTAAACAATGAATACCTTATTAGTGAAGGGAATTTCCCAAAATTTCACACCTAAATTTTCTACATCAAGAAAATTAATGGGATGATTTGTGTCTATAATTATTTAAGAGGCCATAATTGAATTTTCAAAATGTTTGAATTCATATTTTAATTTAAATAAATATTTTTCAATTTAATTTTTGTCTTCTAAGACCTATCATTCATGGATGGATATTCAGAGTTGAACCAAATGATGATAGATCATGAAGATGAAGAATCCAATACTTTTAGAGAAACAATAGAAGAATTTTCTATCATTTCACTCCATTTGGGATAAAATAATATTTCCACTGCATAAAAAATTCACCATGAATGAAAAAAGTAATCCTTTATTGGGAATAATAGACTAATGTTATAATGATGACCTGGTGGTCAAATATCAATAGTAATGTGACCAGTTCATCAATCAAAAATTGATATTCCAAAACCTATGATAGTATCATTTGAAGATAAATCCAATGAAATGTACAACCTGGTGTACATGAGGGATGATCTATGGATCTATGGTACACCACGATGGAATTTTGGTCGACATAGAAAATACTTCAGAAATTATAGCAATTTCAACCGCTTATAATTGTAAATAACAAAGAGGAACCCAAAGGAACATCTCATAAATTGGGAATTTCCTTACCAACATGGATATAAAATATCTCCCCTACAGTATACTAATGATGAATGGGATAACCTATAAGTGGGATGATGGCTTCTAGAAATAATTTAAGATTGTCATGAAGTATTTACTACACCCACAGGTCCTAATTACACAAGTGGAAGGAAACCAAATCAAATTTTATGTGGAATCCACTGGAAGATTTACTTTTTCTCTCCACACATAGAATATTTCTTCTATAAATGAGAATATTCTCTACTACCTCATACAAATGATTATTGGTATTGAGGCACAATATAGATATGTCAAGAATAACTTCCTCTCTTGCATATTTATAGTGTAAAAAATGAGTTAGTATTTATAGAACCATAAATTACACATGGTATATCATATTTATCCTCTTAAGTAAATTCTTTTCCTTTCTATTATGACCCGGAATTTTCTCCGATGTGTGGCCATCCTCCAACAATATGATATTGAATTTTTATCATAGAATTCATTGATAGGGTAGGACCAAGACAATTTCATTGCATCATTTCATTCCCTATAAAAAACACTGGTAGACACCAACATTCCCGATGAGGATTTTTTATATACCTATAACACTCCATGAAATATGAAGATGTAGTTCGATGGAACCTCCAGGAGTCTTGTAACCATGTGGTAGGAAATCCCGAAACTCAATCTGTTTGGATGATGGGTTTTATTTTTTTCATATGAAAAAAATCCCCACCATTTCTCATTATTCAAATTTTTTGAAAACAATGTGGTTGAATATCAAGCCCTCATATATGTCTTGGAGTTATCCCGAAATCTAAAAATAGCCTACTTGTGCCTCAAAGTGGATTTAGAGCTAGTTAAAATTAAATTTAATGGAAAATATTCCAAGAAAAAGGGAGAATTGGAACCTATTAATTGCTTTATTATGGGGAATAAAGATGAGTTCCCTTTCAATACCTTGTTGCATCATGATCCATTGTAATAGAATGATCATGCCAGTTATCTATCTAATGCATCCACAATCATGGTCTACCTTGAACTAGGGGAATTAATCTTCTGCATCACAGATATAATTATTTTTTCATTAATCACCATTTAGGACACGAATGAAATCAAGATATTCTAGAATGCACTATAGGATGATAAACTAATATACACCCCTGGATGGATGGATCCCATAATAATTTATATCCAAAAATGGGTTCCTCATGATAGGCCAAGATGGAAGGGAATGCATTTGGAATCATGAACTGAATTATAATATACATAATGTTCCAAATGTGAAAAAATTCATCTAGAAGAATTGGATCAATTAAAACCTCCTCTCATGAATAGATGAAAAAGAGATACACTTTTTCATAGAAGAATTCCACAATATCCTATGCTTCTCATCAAGATGAGACCAGGACATCCCAATCAATTAGGAAAATTGATTACTATTATAAAACCATGATACATGACTATGTGGAATTCACCTATAAATGTCAAACATGAAAGATTCATGAAAACTACATCCATATACTTCCATAATTTCTACATACATCTACAAAAGCCTGCACATTTTCTATATGTGGAATGGATGTGGTGGGGAAATATCTCACAACCACTGCTTAATAGTTCATGTAAACCATTACTACTACAAACTTATTTTGAAAAAGATATTATGAAATTACACTGAAGGAATGTTTGGATGAAAAAAATTATCAACTTCATACAGCTATATATCATCTCTTAGTATAGAGTCCCTCACACAATATTTATGAAAATGTAACCAAATTTAATTCTATAGATTTTAGATTATTATACCATGTGTAAAAACTAAATTTAAATCATTCAAACCACTACCATGAAGTGGAAAACTAATAGATGGAGGCCTTTAATAAGACCCATTGCAATATAATCCAAAAGATGGTGAAAATGTACAAGAAGTCTTGGATTGGAAATCTCATCCATGATTTATGGGACTATTGTACCAGAACATGTAATTCTACCCATGTGATTCCATATTCAATGGTGTAAGAGACTGAGGTAGTGTTTCCCTTAGAAATATTGACACATTCACTTCAAATATCTATTTGTGGACCACACTCTGATGATGAGAAATTACAAAAGAAACTGGATAAGCTTAAGTGACTCTACAATGATATTTTTCATACATTAAACAACTTCAAAGTTTATTAGAATCATATCAAATGAGACTTCAATAAAAAGGATCACCTTCATTTATTCTTTCAAGGAGAATTGGTGTTGGCTCTCTGGCCCCCAATGATACCAGGTAAGAAACCTCAAAATATGGAACCCAAATGTGAAGGGCCTGATATAATATATAATGTCTACCAAGATGGATCTTACTCACTGGCTATAATGGATTGGGAATGTATAACACCCCACCAAGGAAATATTTATTATGCAATGTTTTTAAAAGCATTCATCAAGCCTATCTCATCTAGATCACACAATGTTAAACTATACATAAGAAGTCTATTCTTTAAGATTGTAAAATACACATTTTAACATGTTTGGTCCATATGATGTTAAATTGTATTCATCTCTTCATAGTAGAAAGATTTTAGGCAATAATTCATTTCTCGCCTTGGACGCTTGGAATTAAACTATGAAAATATGTTCTTACCTAAAGATGTTAAAGTACAAGACTCATGTCCTCACAAGATGACACTAAACTACATGATTTCGAAGAACTTAATGTGGCTTGATTCCATCCGTTATAGGATATATAGTGATGTCTATAACTCCATTCCCATTATTAGCTACAATAGTTCTCTTCATTAAAGTTGAGTCACCCTTATCCTTACCTCATGATGTTAAATTGAACGGATGATGTCCTTTAAATATGAAAATAAACCAAACAGGTTGAAAAATCTATGTACAACATCATTATCAACCGAATCAGATATATTGGAAAGCATGGATCCTATATCCTGGCCCATCCCCCACATGAAATATGATTCCATTATCTTCTCTTTAATTGTATTTATATGGTTATAAAATTATTCTCATTCCTTGTTTCTCATAACAATCATTTCCCATGTTTTCTTAGATATATTGTAATGGGATTAGCCTCATAATTGAGACATATCACCCAAGGATAGGGTAATGATTTTACTACATGTAATAATTTAAAATAAACACCATGAATTTTCAACTCATGATGTTAGACTGCATCATTTCAATCCCATTAATAACATAAAAATATTCATTTTTGTTCACCTAACATTAGATGGGCACTTCCCTCAGTGTGGTTCCTCCACATCACCTCCATTAAATAACTACATTTGTATTTTTTTGGTCATAAATTGATATTTAATGATGCACATATCTCAAATCCTCGGTCTATCTACAATAATCAATATGAATAATTCCCCCTCTATATATGGGGCCGACCTTTCTGGGGAATTTCCTATTCAATAACTATGTGATGCTTTATTTCATTCATAACTGGATAAGTAATGATGCCAATATCTACAATACTGATTCAAGGTACAATAATCAGTGGAAAAAATTTCCCCTCTATTTAAGGGATAGACATGTGTGGATGATTACACATTTAGGAACTATATATAGTATGATTTCTATCCTCATAGGGTACGTAGCGATGCCCACACCATCAATTCATGGGTCTAGTCATGATAAAAAAAATATACCCCAATAAATATGTACAGGTTAGACATATAAATGAATAAACTATACGATAAAAATTTATGGATTTATTCTTATCATCATATGATACATAGAGACACAAGGATCTCCAATTCTACATTCAAACACAGTGTATAAATGGATCAAAATGTACCACTGACATAATATGGGATAAACCTATATATAAATTCCCCTTACTATATAACTTCAATCAAAAAATAAAAATGTAATAGTATAATGAAATTTAAAATTAATATAAAATTAATCCCAACTACATTACATTAAAAGCTGCAGAACATCACCCATCAACCTCCCTTACCAAAGGAACACAAGAGAAAGACCCCTATCCCCCAGTGAATTGGGTGGTTCTATAAAATTTTATTCCCCTTTGTCCATAAATCATACTTCATGCCAGGAGTGCCTCGGGTCACTTCAAACCATCCATGGCCCTCATAAAAGGACACCCAACTTAAAAGGACCCTTTGATTTAATATGCATGTAAGCCCATGGATCCAGAATATTCTGTTGCGGTCATCCACCAAATGGGTTATCACCTTGCAAAAGGGATTTCTAAAATTTGAGCCTAAAATCAATGGGGTGGAACATAGAACCTTATGGTGTTTTGGGTCATCCTTGGTACGATTTTCACATATCATTAATCATGAATTCAGACTGCAATCAATGATATACAACACCTTCATCTACCTCTTCGAGAGTACTCTTGACCCAATGACTCCTGATTAGGCTCTTGAGTAACATTCTAAAAAAATTATGTCTGTATGGATCATGATATTAAACAGCATGCACTATGTTTTAGTGATACAACCATAAAATCCATCCTTTTATGGTAAAAATGACATGAACCTAAACTACTAGTGATTGATACACAAAACCAGTTAGTTTGAAATTCCGCTAATAGAGGCCTATGAAAATGTTTTTTATTCACTCTATAATCTCTTCATCTACAGAGTTTTGGAAAAAATAGAGGAATAAATAAATGAGACATAAATCTCATAGGTAACATTTTTTGGACCTATTAGAAGTTGATCCAGTCTCGTTGGACCTCCAAGATAATAAAAAACACCGATTAATGATTTTACACATCTCCCACCATGATAACTTGCTTTTTAGGCACTGAAACAGCATTTAGGGTGCTCGAACCCATCTAGAATATTAAATTTTCCAAAATTCATACATCATGATTGGATCACCACAAATCACTGTAAAATTTCCATGGCCCTTGAAAAAATAAACCCAGCTTCAGGAGACCCATTTTTTGACAATGAATATATGCTTATGGTGCCCTGATATGACCCTATAGTCTTCAACAAAATGTGACAAATTTAAAAAAATCCATTACAGTTCCTGGGATCCTAACATCACTATGGTAGATTTCAGAACATCAATCTGTTGTGGGAGATTTTTGGCACAATTTTCCGATACGATCCTCATGACCAGAGATCCTTGGACCATGATTTGCAGTCTTCATAGCAATACTATTCATTCAGATCTGACCTAATCCACATTATTTCACTATGTAATGTACCCTTTCTCAATGCATGTAAGTGAAACTCCATTCCATAGAGGATGTACCGCAACATCTGGATTGAATACAAAAAGCATAAGGATTGAGCTTCCCAACATAAATGATAAACTACCGAAGGGTTAAAAACTCTACATGGATTTTCCATTCTTCCATAAAGCATTTTATTGACTAGATGTTTATTTCACCACAAATAATTGACGGACCATGGAAAATATTAGTGGTAAACTCTACTTTACCATTAATAAATTCCCTAATGACTAATGGATAAGAGATTTGACAAATCAATTATAGGTATATCTACCCTATAGAAAGGAACTCCAATCCCTATAATCCCTGATCAAACCATGGTGGAACACTTAATGTGACAGCCCAAGCTTCCACGGTACATTTCTCTTTGAATAATGTAACAGCTTGCATTGTACACAACTTGGAGTTTCAACACAGCACGACCAATCAAACTAGAAGTTATGAATATTAATACCCAATTTTTGAAATTTGATAAATTTTGTATTTCAAAATGGACTTCATTTTTGGATTCGAAATATCAAAATTAGGTAATGGTGATTTTTTGGTATTTTTGGGAAAACCTTCAATTTTTTATGAATATTTAAAAACACTATGTTATCATTTAAAACCGATTTTTTTATATAATTATTATTTTAAATTAAGTAAATTTTAGGAAAAAATAGATACATAATACCGATATAAGTTCAATTTAATTAATTGAAGTAGTTTTATAATAATTTTAGATATATTAAAATTTTATTGAACTTTTTACCCACTTTTACCCACCTCCTAGGAGAATTTTCAAATTTGAATAAAACATAATTTTACCACTTCTATGAATTAAATTTCAAAAATTTGAGAGACGTGATTGATATTAGTAAGTAAAATGTGGTTCAATAAGATAAAAATAATATTTGTTGAATACTTAATTTTGACTTTTATTTACGACTTTTAATAGTAAATAGGGTAATTTAAGGTAAAAATGAAATTATAATTACCATAACATATGTCCTAATTCTATTGGATAATTTTAATTTTACCAAAAACAACATTAGAAATAAAATATGTTCTTTTTGGTCCACTTGGATTAGATTAGGACATTTATTATTTATTTATTAAAAGTAGAGTTAAAAGTATTAAATACAATGTTTAATAACCAAAACATTTTTAAAATTGGGTGATATAGAAGATAAATTCGACTTTAAATATTAATTAGAAATATAAAAAGATTTCTTATATAATGTTAATTTATTTATAATTTTTAGACATTAAATAATTTAATTTATTTGTGACCCAATGACAATGTAGTAATTCACTTTTTAATGAAATATTAAAATAATTGACATTATAAATACCCAAATAAATGTAAATTGTGACTTTTTATGAATTAAACGAATTTTATAGATTAATATGACTTTTTAATGTTGACTCAATGAATTTAGTTCGAATTAATAATGTTTTTAGGACTTTAACAAAAATCAATTAGTAAATAGTGTCAAAATTGACATAAATGAAGTTTTAAAAAAAATACTATATTATTAATTTATTTAATACTCCTAAAAATATAAAGGTCAGACAAAGGACTTAGATAAGGTTAGATATATCAATAATTAACAAATTCAGGTTAACTTTTCAGTATATAGTATGTTTATTAAACATATTATATAAAAATAAAAAGAGACATGGTAAATGCCAAAATATTTAATTAATAGATAAATCCAAATGATAAGGTTAATATGGTGACATAAACAAATCTAAAACCTATTGGTTTAGAGGGTATCGACCCTTACCCACCTTAGAATCAAAATAAATTATTTTGGAGCCATTATAAATTGGATATGAATTTATTATAAAATAATATTTCAATCTTTTCCTAAGGTTCCCCTCACCTATCTTATAAAAGGGAACATCCCCTTCAATAATATTCACACCTCCAAAGCCATTTGGATCAACCACATCCTTCCCAAATATCCTCTCCACTATCCTATATTCATACAAGAGGCCTTCCATTGGTCATAAAGCTGACCTAAGGATCCCTCTTGATCAAATCAAAGGAATAACCCAAAAACGTGGTAATTATTTTTAATCACCTCTTTCATGTTCATTTCTTCTTCCACTTCCTCCTTCATGGTTTTTTGAATTCTAAAATAAAAATTCTATTATCTTATATATAAAATTATGTTATTATAAAAATTTTACAACCATATTCATTATTCTATCCATCATATGAATGAAATAGTCACCATATGTGCATACGTATTGATTATTGTCTCCACGTTGTGGTGTAGTTGTTATTCAATACATGATTTTTTTTGGGATGGATATAATAATGATGTATAATTGATGTATATAAAAAATATAACATGTTAATGATTCTTTATATATTATATACCATCTATTTACATACGATTTTAATATAAAAAAATGATATTGTCCCTCGTGCGTACGTACAGATTACTGTCTCCAAGAACGCAATGAGATTCATTTCCCCATCATAACCATTAAAGAATAATTTTCATTTTATGATTAAAAATAATGATTATGAAATTAGTATCATTCTGAATATGAATCAAATACATCCTATCTATGATAAACACAAATTATGTGTCGAAACATATAATGGAAAATGAATCAGTTTACAACCGAAACGACGATAATACTAAAATATTATTAACAAAGATTTATTAGAAGATCAAATATGATATCATATTTATGTATATGGTCCTTTTCTATTTAATAAAAATTATTTAACTATTATACATGATATTATCATACCCTCGACTATGGAAAAGTACAAGGTAAGGGTTAATTTCATAATATCTTTACTTATTCGAGGTGGTTTATATGTGTGTAATATACTGGGACTTTGTTATCATCAACATCCATGTTTCTTAAAATTATATTTCAAAAAAAACCATTTCATATAATATGTGATATATTCATTTACACCCTTATTTTACCTTATATGATTTGAAATGAATCTTTTTTTCTTTTTCCAAACAAGGTGCATTATAAACTTTTCGACAATATTAATGTAAGAATGTACTTTTTAACATATACGATGGGTGCGGTTATTCTCCACCATTATTACACCATTGAAGCTTCCCTTACATGCCTGAAACAAAATTTTCAAAATAAATGTTTTCTTATATAAGTATGATAGTTTAAATGATTTCAAAAAATAATAATGAGATATTTCTATAAAACTGTTTTCATTTCATCTATGTCAACATCCATTGAGGGATATTACACTTGTTTTAAGATGATACGTTATGATACAAATATATCATTTTGTATTGATGTTTTGTGATATGTTTTACTATGGATGTGTTATTATTATATCATTCATTGTTTATAGTGAAACTATTAACATTTCATAATATAGTTTTAATATGAATGTTAATGTTATGTTTCGGCCTTTTAATATGAGGAATGCATTGGACTTTCTTAGTGATAGGTGGGGCCTGCTATAGCTCCTCGATGCATCGGTAGGTCTCATGAGACCAACTAGTGTCTTGGCACAAGGCCTTGAAGAAATCATATTTTTAGTCTTGGCACAAGGCCTTGCTATTTGTTATGATTTCAAACATTATGCATTCCATCGTTATGAAATTGGCTATTGATATTGAAAGTGATTATTCTCCTAATAAAATATCCATGTGAATAAGTAAATGGAATTATTTGATCTATCATTTCTATATTATGCTGACGTTTATGTTTTAAAGGCTTATGTTTTAGTCTTATACATTGCACTAATGTTTATGATTATTTATGAATGTTTCCACTATATTTTTATCCTTACTAAGCATCTGAGATCACCCTTTTCTATGTTTTATTTTTCCCAGGATGTGAATTAGTATATTATGACTGACCTGCAAGGATAGTCTATGGGATTTGAATATATTTATTGAATACAATGTTGTTGTTTTTTTCATTTTGTAATGTAATGTAAAACTTATGAATGTATCTATTAATTACAACGCTATTAAACTAATCAGTCTTTTGGGATATGATTGTAAAGACCCGCAAATTTCAAGGAAATTTTTTTTTCTAAATTTTCTTTGGAATTTTACAAGAGCGCAGCTTCAGACGGCACCTGATTCCGAGGCCCGGTGTGCCCGGAATCAATTTCCGAAGTTTGGCTCGGGTACGTTCAGTGAACGGACGAGCGGGTTTTTCTATCTTTTGAACCGGTGCCCGGAATCGAATTCTGAGGGCACCGATGAAATCGCAGCACCGGTATTTGCTTAGAAACGCCTCTTCCGGAGTTGCGTTTGCTCAAACGTGGTTTTTAAATTTTACGGCTTTAAGTCAGAAATAAAATAAAGTTTGTGCGACAACTTTATTTATTTCACTTAAGCTGCTTGGAAGCCACTTGAAGTCACTTAAAGGCGGCTTGAACTGAGTTGAACTGGATAGGATGCTATCCAGAAATATCCTACCCCTTGGTAGGATATTTGTGCGGTGGGACCCGCACGAGCCCCGCCGTTTCTTTCGCTAAGTAACGCACCCGCGAAAACCCGTCAAAGTAACTGAAAAGTCAACCGACGCGTTTTCTTTAATTCTTAACAGACCATTTAATTGGGCTGTTTCTTTCGTGAATTAAATGGGCTGTTTTATTCGTTGAATTAATTTCAACGAATTAAGTGGGGTCGTTACTTACGAATTTTGCGTTTGTTGGCAAAATAATAAAATAGACAAACTTGTCTATTTTGGAGGATTGCTATTCCTCTGAGCCTCCACCCTCTCCGCGAAGAACGCGAAGAAAGCGAAGAACGCGAAGAACGCGAAGAACACCGGAACCGGAATTCGACGACGCACGATCCGCGACGTCGACAACTTTTCCGCGACCTTCTTCTTCTTCTTCTTCTTCGGTGCCTCTTCTTCCGCGCGAACGTGCGATCGCAACCAAAGGTGAGAATCGAATCTTTTATTTCTCTTTTTTTTAAATTTCAATAACAACGGATTTAATTAATTAAATCCGTTTGTTCTTGATCTGGAGATTGGCGACGCGACGCCGGATACCGCGACGACGCGATGATCTCCTTCTTCCGCGACGACCCCTCGTCCGACGACGACGACAAGGTAAGGGTTGTTGGATTATTTTATTTCTTTCCCGTGTTTATTCTTTTCAAATAAAGAACCCGATCGGAACAATTTTAATCTATTTAAAATTGTTGATTTGGTTAATCCTTTTTTCCTCCCGGTGACGTTTAAGGCTAACGCGGAGGGTGCGGTCTAACGAACAAGATCCGGCAACCCTCCGCCGATCTATTTTGTTGTGCGGATATGGCGGACGACGACGAACCGCGCGGCAGGGGCGATCCGTTGATCCCGCAGTGAAGGTCGGCATCCGGGAGGGGCAACGGCGCAGACGGGAGGCAAATCGGGCCACCGGAGCATCTCCAGCGGCCCGCGGAAGCGGCGGCGGCGCGGGTCGCCGGCGCGGCGGCGCCGGCGACCGGAGGCGGCGGCGCCCGGCGCGCCGCCGTGGAGGAAGCCCGCCGCGGCGGCAACGGCGGCCGGTTCCGCGGCCCGCGCGGAACCGGGAACGGACGCGGCGGCCCGGCCGCGTCCGCGTGGCAGGCGCCCCCCCCCCCCCCCCCCCCCCCCCCGCGGGGCCGCGTTCGCTTGAGCCGCGGGTCAAGCCCGCGGCGCCCTTCCTTCGGCCGCTCGGCCGAAGCCGAGCCGGCCGGTCCGGTCGGCCGGGCCGCGCCCAGCCGGACCGGACCCGGCCGAGCCGGTTCGGGCCGACCCGGTTCGGCCGACCCCCAGGGGGGGGTTCGGGCCGGGTCGCCCGGGGTCCAGTACCCCCGTTTCGGGCCCTCTTCGGTCTTTCGCCCATTATCTTGGGCCTGGGACCTCCGATTGACGAACCATCAGCGGCTACGCGATCCTTGGATCGAGACGGTCGTTTCGGTATATTATACTCAAGGTTTCGGAAGACTTTGGGTTCGGCCGGGTTGGTTCGTACACGAAGTCAACCGGGCCCTCGGAGCGGAAACGCTCATAACTTGAGCTACGGACGTCCGATCGACGTACCGTCAGCTGTGGTAGTTTCCTCTAAGTGAGAAGGAACTTTGGCATACTCCGCCCGAGGATCGGATACAGGCGAAGTACGTCGGGTTGGTTTTGCCCTAAAAAACCAACGGGCCCCTGGGGACGAAAATGCCAATAACTCTCAGACCGGGCGTCCGACTGACGCGCCGTCTGTTGCGTTGAGATCCTGTTGTCGATACGGAACTTTTGGATACATCAACTTCGGACTACGTGTCAGTTGATGTATCAGCCCCTCGGCTCGTGGAGCGAACCCTCCTAAACGAGCTCGCTACGTGCGGGAACCCTAGCGCTGGCTGTGACCTCGACGACAGGAGCAGAGATCCTCCGTGGACTTGCGACGACGGCAGAGCAGAGATCCTCCGTGGACTGCGACGACGGCAGAGCAGAGATCCTTCTGTGGACTGCGGCGACGACTGTGCAGAGAACCTCAGTGGACTGCCGTCGACTACTGCACTCAGCGATCCTATGCGGATCAGTGCCCGATCCTGTGTGGGTCCTACTACCGGTTCTATGTGAGCCACTGCCTACCGGTTCTGTGTGAGCCACTGCCTACAGGTTCTGTGTGAGCCCGATCCTGTGTGGGTCTTCTGCGGGGGTTAGTACCTATCGATCCTTCGTGGGTCCGACGACTTAGACGGATCAGTGATCGTCTTTGACGTCATCTGAAAAAGTATACCTGGTTGAGCTGAATCTTATGTTACTCTCCTTTGTGGATTGTGTTGAACTATCCTTTGTGGATTTACTGTTACTCTCCTTTGTGGATTGTGTTGAACTATCCTTTGTGGATTTACTGTTACTCTCCTTGTGGATTTGAGTCTTTCTTTCCTTTGTGGATTGAGTTGTTCTTGAGCTCGTGAGCAGAGCTAGAATTGGGACTTAGGTATATGTATGGGCATATACCTAAGTCGAGTCAGATGTTACTTCGTGATTGCATCTTTCTTTGTGCTATATCCTTTGTGGATTTCGGGAGACCTTCGGGGGTCTCGGGGTCCTTACTGAGTAGCTTGTACTCACCCCTGCACGGGCTATGCCCGCACCTTGTTGTGTTTGTTGCAGACGACGGACAGCGCTGATCACGGTTGGGGCGTGGAGCAGGACGGTACCTGGAGGTGGACCACTGGGCGGGACGTGCTCGGAGCGGACGTGGGACCCGAGGAGCCGGGAGGCTATCTGTACCCACCCTTCAGGTGGGATTGCCAGTGGACGACACGAGGCCGCCGTCTTTTCTTCAGTTGCTGTACTTTACTTTTCAGTTGTACTTTACAGTTGGGCTTGCATTTCCGGCCCCTTTTCTTTTCTGCACTTTACTTTCCGCTTGCTGACTCTGTGTGGTTGTTACTTATAAAGGCAATGCCTTCCCTGTTTACTGGGATTTTACGCCTTGGTGCTAGTCGCCAGCCCCTGGCCTATGGAAGGCGGGCTTGGGGTAGTCACGGCACGGGCCCCGAGGACGGGTCGTGACAAATTGGTATCAGAGGTGGTCGGTTCTACCGCAGACTCTGATCGTCTTTTCTTTCTATGTGAAGCAATAGTGTTTAGTGTATTGAGTGTGGTTATCAGTTCAGGGACCCCAGTGTTGGTGCGGCGGCCGACGTATCCGTACACCAGGACCCTGACTCCTGATTTCCGACATAATGCATGAAAACATTGATTGCGTGTGTGTTTCAAGTCTTCTTTGTGATTACTTGTGTCAGCTCACCGGGTATACTGATCTGCTTTATGAAAGTCTCAAGTTTTCCTTGTGATTACTTGTGCCAGCTCACCAGGTATACTGTTCTGACTGTGGTGCTCTTGTTCTCCTTTTCAGGATGGCCCCACAACGACTGCCAGCTAGGGTTCCGAGTGTAGGGCGCGACGGCAGCCCACCGAGCGATGAGGCTTCGGTGCAGGGCCCTTTGCCAGCAGTGGCACCGGCGGTAGCTTTACCCGCCGAGCCACCGATGCTACCAGTACCAGACGCTGACGATGCACGTCGCCTCAGGGCACTGCATGAGTTTCAGAGCCAGCGACCGCCCAGGTTTCGCGGTGAGGCGGACCCCCAGGCCGCCGAGGACTGGCTAGAGGCGGTGGTACGGATCTTCAGGCTAGTGAGGACACCAGCGGATCTCATGGTGATCCTCGCAGCGAGCCTCCTGCAGGCGGCGGCAGGACGATGGTGGAGCCTGATGCTCCAGGTTCACGATGAGGCATCCTTGCTCTGGGCGGACTTCGAGAGCCTCTTCCGCTCTGAGTTCGTCCCGGCCACCCTCCGAGCGGTGCGCATCCAGGAGCTTCTCCAGCTGCGCCAGGGCAGCATGACGGTCGCTCAGTACGCGGCGAGGTTCACGGACCTATCTCGCTACTCGACCGACATGGTACGGGACCCCTTCTTCCGGGCCCGGACCTTCGAGCAGGGCTTGCGACAGGAGATTCGGGCGTCGCTGATCTCCCTCAGCATTCCGACCCAGGCGGGAGTGCTGGAGCGAGCCCTCCTGATCGAGAGCTTCCTGGCAGAGCCTTCTTCAGCAGCGAGACCTAGCGCAGGGCGGCAGGTAGCTGAGTCACCGGCAGCAGGCAGCCGACGGATGACTCACGGGTCCAGGCAGACCAGACCCCCTCGCAGACGGCCTCAGGACACCGGCTCAGCGGTGCGGAGCACACAGCGGAGTGCCAGCCTTTCGAGAGGCAGGCTGTGCTACTCTTGCGGCGGGCAGGGTCACATGGCTCGTGACTGCCCGACTCGCCGATCAGAGGAGCAGCAGACGGTGGAGGGGCCACCCAGGCAGAGGCAGAGAGTCGACCGTGGCGGTCCGCAGGGAGGAGGCGGACGAGGCAGAGGAGCTGGCCGAGCAGCGGGTGGTGGGCGACGCTTCCAGGCTCTACCCCCACCACCACCAGGAGGGCCACCTCGACCACAGGGAGCTGGAGGGCAGGGACAGGCCCAGCTCCAGGCAGTGGAGGCCTACGACCCCGACATGCCAGAGATGATTCGAGGTACGATCTGTGTCTATTCCACCCTTGCTGCAGTACTTATAGACACAGGAGCGAGTCACTCTTTCATAGCCTCTGCCCTTGTTCGGAGCTCGGAGATTCCGACTGAGCCGTTGGCTCGATCCTTACGGCTAGAGACTCCTACGGGAGCAGACTCGACGATTACGCACTGGTGCCGGCAGTGTGAGCTTACTCTAGGAGGCGAGAGCTTCGGCTGGGATCTCCTTGTAGCGGCGTCGAGGCCTTACGACGTCATCTTGGGCATGGATTGGCTATCCACGGTTCATGCCCAGATCGACTGTTTTAGGCGCAAGGTGCGATGTGTTCGTACCGACGGGAGCAGGTTTACCTTCACCGGCGAGAAGGGAACCTTTGCAGCACAGGATGGACTTCCGCGGAGGAGAGTGCAGCCCATCTCTCATCAGTTGGCTAGCCTCATCCTAGGAGCAGTGGATGTGCGGAGTCCGGCTTTTCCTGCAGTGGTGGACCAGTACGTGGACGTCTTTCCCGACGACGTTCCAGGGCTACCTCCTCGTAGAGAGGTAGACTTTTACATCGACTTGTACCCCGGGACAGCCTCGATATCTACTCCAGCATATCGGATGGCCCCCGCCGAGCTTCGAGAGCTGCGGGTACAGTTGGAGGACTTGCAGAGCAAGGGGTTTATCTGACCCAGTGTTTCACCCTGGGCTTCCCCGATTTTGTTCGCCAAGAAGGCGGACGGGAGCTTGCGACTATGTGTCGACTATCGTCGCCTGAACCAGGTGACAGTGAGGAACAAGTATCCGCTGCCACGGATTGATGACCTCTTCGATCAGCTCAAGGGAGCGCGGTGGTTCTCGAAGATAGACCACCGGTCAGGCTATCATCAGCTCAGAGTTCGAGACGAGGACGTACAGAAGACGGCCTTCAGGTGTCGGTATGGCCATTATGAGTTCTTGGTTATGCCATTCGGCGTAACCAATGCTCCAGCAGTGTTCATGAGCCTCATGAACAGGATCTTCCAGCCATACCTCGACCGATTTGTCGTTGTCTTCATTGACGACATTTTGGTATACTCGACGACTGAGGAGGAGCATGCATACCACCTGCGAGTTGTGCTAGACACGCTCCGAGAGCACCAGCTTTATGGCAAGCTCTCAAAATGCCAGTTCTGGTTACGTGAGGTCCATTTCTTGGGGCACGTCATTTCTGAGGCGGGAGTTGCAGTGGATCCCGCGAAGATCGAGGCAGTGCTAGCTTGGGAGCCACCCAGGAGCGTGACAGAGGTGCGGAGCTTCTTGGGCCTAGCGGGATATTATCGGAGATTCGTGCCAGACTTCTCCAGAGTTGCAGCACCACTCTCAGCCTTGACGAAGAAGGGGAAACCCTTTGTGTGGTCAGACAGATGTCAGCAGAGCTTCCAGGAGCTGAGACAGAGATTGACCAGCGCACCTATCTTGAGGTTGCCTGAGGAGGGAGTTGGGTACGTAGTTTACTGCGATGCATCAGGGACTGGACTCGGGTGCGTCCTGATGCAGGAGCGGGCCGTGATCGCCTACGGATCACGTCAGTTAAGGCCGCATGAGCAGAACTACGCCACTCATGACCTGGAGTTAGCAGCAGTGGTCTTCGCTCTGAAGACTTGGCGGCACTATCTGATGGGCGAGCGCTTCACTGTCTTTTCTGACCACCAGAGTCTCAGGTATATCTTCTCTCAGAAGGACCTGAACCTGAGACAGCGGAGATGGCTTGAGTTCCTCCAGGACTATGACTTTGAGATAGTCTATACTCCTGGAAAGGGGAACGTGGTGGCCGATGCCCTCTGCAGGAGGACGGGCATTCAGCTACTCGAGGAGGCGACGGAGCAGCTGGCCTCCTTACAGATATCCTTCGTGGATAGAGACGGAGCAGCCTTTCTTCAGTCTCTCACAGTCTCTCCTCCACTTCTACAGTGGGTCAGAGAGGCTCAGCGTGGGGACGCTGACTGTGAGACCCGGCGTGCACTGATATCCTCAGGTCAGGCGCCTGATGGCTTCACCCTTGGAGCAGAGCACGTCATCCTTTTCAGAGGACGTACCTTCGTACCAGTCGCTCTACGAGAGGAGGTGCTGAGAGAGTTTCACACTTCTCCCTTGGCGGTACATCCCGGAGTGGCGAAGATGTACCAGGATCTCAGACGACAGCACTGGTGGCCGGGCATGAAGAAAGTTGTGGCTGAGTTCGTTTCACGATGCCTCACCTGCCAGCAGGTGAAGGCAGAGCACCAGGTACCAGCAGGCTTGGTACAGCCCTTGGAGGTCCCGGAGTGGAAGTGGGACGGCATATCTATGGACTTCGTGACTGGACTTCCACGTACTTCCAGAGGTCACGACTCCATTTGGGTGATTGTCGACCGACTCACCAAGTCGGCACACTTCTTACCCATCAGAGAGCAGGGCTCAGTGGAGAGCTTGGGACGTCTTTACGTCCAGGAGATCGTACGGCTTCACGGTGTGCCATCATCTATCGTCTCCGATCGAGATGCTCGTTTCACTTCCCGGCTCTGGAAGGGGTTGCAGGAGGTGTTCGGGACGCGGCTCCATCTGAGCACAGCCTTCCACCCTCAGACGGATGGACAGACGGAGAGGACCATACAGACACTCGAGGACATGCTCCGTGCATGTGTTCTCGACTTTGGTCGCAGCTGGGAGGACCACCTACCCTTGGTGGAGTTCGCGTACAACAACAGCTACCACTCCACCATCGGGATGGCACCATACGAGGCGTTGTACGGCAGACCCTGCAGATCACCGTTGTGCTGGACAGACCCTGGGGAGTCAGCACTCGTGGGACCAGAGATGGTCCGAGCCACGACAGAGAAGGTCCAGATCATCCAGGAGAGGATGAGGACAGCTCAGAGCCGGCAGAAGTCATATGCTGACAGGAGGCGGAGGCCACTAGAGTTCGAGGATGGCGACCACGTCTTTTTGCGTGTCTCACCTCGACGTGGTTTACGGAGATTTGGCCGAGGCGGCAAGTTGTCTCCACGCTTCATCGGGCCTTTCCAGGTCCTCAGCAGGATAGGAGAGGTGGCTAATCACCTGGCTCTACCACCTCAGTTGCACCGGGTGCACGACGTCTTCCACGTGTCTCAGCTGAGGAGATACGTGCACGACCCGACGCACATCATCGACTTTGGGGAGCTGGACGTGGACGATGGGGCGACTTTTGCGGAGGTTCCAGTGGAGATCGAGGATCGACAGGAGCGGGTCCTACGTGGGCGGTCGATTCCTCTTGTGCGCGTCAGATGGCAGCACGGGAACCTCCAGGAGAGCACCTGGGAGCGGGAGGCTCAGATGCGTGCTCAGTACCCCCATTTGTTCCCCTAGTTTTTGATGTATCTTTACGGGGACGTAAAGCCCTGAGGTGGGAGTAATGTAAAGACCCGCAAATTTCAAGGAAATTTTTTTTTCTAAATTTTCTTTGGAATTTTACAAGAGCGCAGCTTCAGACGGCACCTGATTCCGAGGCCCGGTGTGCCCGGAATCAATTTCCGAAGTTTGGCTCGGGTACGTTCAGTGAACGGACGAGCGGGTTTTTCTATCTTTTGAACCGGTGCCCGGAATCGAATTCTGAGGGCACCGATGAAATCGCAGCGCCGGTATTTGCTTAGAAACGCCTCTTCCGGAGTTGCGTTTGCTCAGACGTGGTTTTTAAATTTTACGGCTTTAAGTCAGAAATAAAATAAAGTTTGTGCGACAACTTTATTTTATTTCACTTAAGCTGCTTGGAAGCCACTTGAAGTCACTTAAAGGCGGCTTGAACTGAGTTGAACTGGATAGGATGCTATCCAGAAATATCCTACCCCTTGGTAGGATATTTGTGCGGTGGGACCCGCACGAGCCCCGCCGTTTCTTTCGCTAAGTAACGCACCCGCGAAAACCCGTCAAAGTAACTGAAAAGTCAACCGACGCGTTTTCTTTAATTCTTAACAGACCATTTAATTGGGTTGTTTCTTTCGTGAATTAAATGGGCTGTTTTATTCGTTGAATTAATTCAACGAATTAAGTGGGTCGTTACTTACGCGTTTTGCGTTTGTTGGCAAAATAATAAAATAGACAAACTTGTCTATTTTGGAGGATTGCTATTCCTCTGAGCCTCCACCCTCTCCGCGAAGAACGCGAAGAACGCGAAGAACGCGAAGAACGCGAAGAACGCCGGAACCGGAATTCGACGACGCACGATCCGCGACGTCGACAACTTTTCCGCGACCTTCTTCTTCTTCTTCTTCTTCGGTGCCTCTTCTTCCGCGGCGAACGTGCGATCGGCAACAAAGGTGAGAATCGAATCTTTTATTTCTCTTTTTTTTAAATTTCAATAACAACGGATTTAATTAATTAAATCCGTTTGTTCTTGATCCGGAGATTGGCGACGCGACGCCGGATACCGCGACGACGCGACGATCTCCTTCTTCCGCGACGACCCCTCGTCCGACGACGACGACAAGGTAAGGGTTGTTGGATTATTTTATTTCTTTCCCGTGTTTATTCTTTTCAAATAAATAACCCGATCGGAACAATTTTAATCTATTTAAAATTGTTGATTTGGTTAATCCTTTTTTCCTCCCGGTGACGTTTAAGGCTAACGCGGAGGGTGCGGGTCTAACGAACAAGATCCGGCAACCCTCCGCCGATCTATTTTGTTGTGCGGATATGGCGGACGACGACGAACCGCGCGGCATGGGCGATCCGTTGATCCCGCAGTGAAGGTCGGCATCCGGGAGGGGCAACGGCGCAGACGGGAGGCAAATCGGGCCACCGGAGCATCTCCGGCGGCCCGCGGAAGGCGGCGGCGGCGCCCGGCGCGCCGCCGTGGAGGAAGCCCGCCGCGGCGGCAACGGCGGCCGGTTCTGCGGCCGCGCGGAACCGGGAACGGATGCGGTGGCCCGGCCGCGTCCGCGTGGCAGGCGCCCCCCCCCCCCCCCCCCCCCCCGCGGGGCCGCGTTCGCTTGAGCCGCGGGTCAAGCCCGCGGCGCCCTTCCTTCGGCCGCTCGGCCGAAGCCGAGCCGGCCGGTCCGGTCGGCCGGGCCGCGCCCAGGCCGGACCGGACCCAGCCGAGCCGGTTCGGGTCGGCCCGATTCGGGCCGACCCGGTTCGGCCGACCCCAGGGGGGGTTCGGGCCGGGTCGCCCGGGGTCCAGTACCCCCGTTTCGGGCCCTCTTCGGTCTTTCGCCCATATCTTGGGCATGGGACCTCCGATTGACGAACCATCAGCGGCTACGCGATCCTTGGATCGAGACGGTCGTTTCGGTATATTATACTCAAGGTTTCGGAAGACTTTGGGTTCGGCCGGGTTGGTTCGTACACGAAGTCAACCGGGCCCTCGGAGCGGAAACGCTCATAACTTGAGCTACGGACGTCCGATCGACGTACCGTCAGCTGTGGTAGTTTCCTCTAAGTGAGACGGAACTTTTGGCATACTCCGCCCGAGGATCGGATACAGGCGAAGTACGGTCGGGTTGGTTTTGCCCTAAAAAAACCAACCGGGCCCCTGGGACGAAAATGCCAATAACTCTCAGACCGGGCGTCCGACTGACGCGCCGTCTGTTGCGTTGAGATCCTGTTGTCGATACGGAACTTTTGGATACATCAACTTCGGACTACGTGTCAGTTGATGTATCAGCCCCTCGGCTCGTGGAGCGGACCCTCCTAAACGAGCTCGCTACGTGCGGGAACCCTAGCGCTGGATGTGACCTCGACGACAGAGCAGAGATCCTCCGTGGACTGCGACGACGGCAGAGCAGAGATCCTCCGTGGACTGCGACGACGGCAGAGCAGAGATCCTTTGTGGACTGCGGCGACGACTGTGCAGAGATCCTCAGTGGACTGCGTCGACTACTGCACTCAGCGATCCTATGCGGATCAGTGCCCGATCCTGTGTGGGTCCTACTACCGGTTCTATGTGAGCCACTGCCTACCGGTTCTGTGTGAGCCACTGCCTACAGGTTCTGTGTGAGCCCGATCCTGTGTGGGTCTTCTGCGGGGGTTAGTACCTATCGATCCTTCGTGGGTCCGACGACTTAGACGGATCAGTGATCGTCTTTGACGTCATCTGAAAAAGTATACCTGGTTGAGCTGAATCTTATGTTACTCTCCTTTGTGGATTGTGTTGAACTATCCTTTGTGGATTTACTGTTACTCTCCTTTGTGGATTGTGTTGAACTATCCTTTGTGGATTTACTGTTTACTCTCCTTGTGGATTTGAGTCTTGCTTTCCTTTGTGGATTGAGTTGTTCTTGAGCTCGTGAGCAGAGCTAGAATTGGGACTTAGGTATATGTATGGGCATATACCTAAGTCGAGTCAGATGTTACTTCGTGATTGCATCTTTCTTTTGTGCTATATCCTTTGTGGATTTCGGGAGACCTTCGGGGGTCTCGGGGTCCTTACTGAGTAGCTTGTACTCACCCCTGCACGGGCTATGCCCGCACCTTGTTGTGTTGGTTGCAGACGACGGACAGCGCTGATCACGGTTGGGGTGTGGAGCAGGACGGTACCTGGAGGTGGACCACTGGGCGGGACGTGCTCGGAGCGGACGTGGGACCCGAGGAGCCGGGAGGCTATCTGTACCCACCCTTCAGGTGGGATTGCCAGTGGACGACACGAGGCCGCCGTCTTTTCTTCAGTTGCTGTACTTTACTTTTCAGTTGTACTTTACAGTTGGGCTTGCATTTCCGGCCCCTTTTCTTTTCTGCACTTTACTTTCCGCTTGCTGACTCTGTGTGGTTGTTACTTATAAAGGCAATGCCTTCCCTGTTTACTGGGATTTTACGCCTTGGTGCTAGTCGCCAGCCCCTGGCCTATGGAAGGCGGGCTTGGGGTAGTCACGGCACGGGCCCCGAGGACGGGTCGTGACAATGATTTCTTTGTATCATGACAATGTAATGTAATAATTCACTGACTCTAGGTAATTGGGATCGGGGCATTACAGTTGGTATTAGAAGATATTTAGTAAAAACCATGGAATCTAGATTAAGAAAAACTATGATTAAAGAACACTACACAAAGGTAGACGTTGATGATTAGTATAGAAGAACATCAAAGAATTTTGGTAATGTAGAGATTTTATCAGTTTTCCAAGAAATACATCCATGTCTGGATACAAGCAGGAAGAGGCGGCTCTGGCGTAGTTGTAAGTAGGGTTAAAACCCGAAAACACCACTTTCAGATAGACTCGGACGGGAAGTGGTACACGACAACAGGCCTTGCTGCACTCTTGGTTACGACACTACCAGGGGATATTCTTAGGATAATTCTCATTTTGTTTACAAAAAATTATGAAGGATTAATGAGTATATACTTACTCAAATAAAACATTTTTTAATTATGTATTATATCCTTTAACTGCACATTTTATGTAAAGTGTTTTACAAGTTTGGGAATATGTTTTTCGATTCATAAACTAATATGGTGTATGCCATTGTTTAAAAATGGATTCTAGCGGAAGGAATGGAATCCGTATCAACACATGTAATCCATGTAGGGATTTACATCCTACTCAAGATAATTATAGTGACGCTGGTGATGAAACTGGTGCTGATCAACTTATCCCCATACTAGGACAACTCACTCAGGTTATAAATAATTACCTTACCCATATAGAGCACCCTGATCCACAACGTGGAGGATCAATGTTAGACCACTTCATGAGGAAACAACCACCAATATTAAATTGGACTAAAAATACATTTATATCAATGAAATCGATAAGATCCTTAGAGAAATTATTTCTTGCTTTGGGGAGTATCGAAATGGAAAATGTTGTCATGGTAGTTTATCACCTCATGGTTGATACAGATCAATGGTGGTCATTCATTAAATACACAAAGGAAGAAGAAGAAGTTTCAAATATGGAATGGAGGGTGTTTAAAGATCATTTCATAGAAAAATTCATTCCTCATTACTGTCGAGCGGATATGAAAAGGCAATTTCTGAGTCTGAGGCAAAAGCAGGATGAGAATGTCACAAAGTATGAGGATAACATTACAAGGTTAGCCAGAAATGCAGTAGATTATATACGTAACCCATGCAATAAAAATGATCAATTATTTGATGGGTTAAAACCATTTCTTCATCGAAAACTAGTCTTAGAATCCATCTATTCGTACGAATATATTGTCTCGTGTGCTATCAGGACAAAAAAGGAATTATCTAAGTCATAATACTTTAATGAAATGCAAGAGAAGACAAGATCTTCTGAACACTCTGGAAATGGAAATAAGAGGAATAAGGGACAATTTTAATATCCATCCTATAGTAAATGTGGTAAGAAACACCCAGGTACTTTCCTGAAGGGAATGGGAGTCTGTTACAAGTGTGGTGAAAAGACCACCAAATGTGTGATTATAAGGGAATGAAAGTTGTTGTCATTGTGTAATGCTACAATTTTAATGAAATGGTGAATTTTTCAATTGAATATCATAAGATCCAAGGAAACTTACCTCAGAAAAGGGAAAGGGAGCAAGTTCAATCTTATGTTGTTACTACATTTGAAGTGGAATAATTAATGTATTTATGTTTTTGGACTTATGAATTATATTCTGGTTATAAGAATAATGTGATATATATAAGTATTGTACTACAATACTTTTTATATTCATTAATTTTTTAATATTATTAAGGTAGTCATATTTTCAGTATGTGACAATAAGAGAATATTTACATTGTTTAGGGAATCTAATGTTACAATTGATTTTGGAATTTAGAGGCCTTTTAGAGAGAGTCTGGACATAGGTATTATGGATAACAATAGAGGTTTAAATAGATTAAGTTGAACTTTGGATAGTATTTTTTAATGTTAAATCATTTCTTAGGATTATTTTGGAATATTATAATACTATATTTTTAGGAAAAGGAAAACCTGCAAGTTGGGGGATAACCCGTCACGTCGGACAATACTGTAGGAATTGAACCTGCAACCAAAGTGCATCAAGGCTTTACTACTGACCACTAGCCTACATGAAGTCCCTAGTTATTAAAAAATATTAGTCTTCATTTAAATAGTATATGATAATATTTTTAACCTTATAAGATTATGATAAATAGAATTTTTCAAGTTCTATTATCTATTGGAGTGAAAGATGAGTTTGTGGTTGAAATTAGTTGAAGGATGAAACTCTACTTGTGAAGTATATATATATATATATATCTTGTATTCTATGAAGAAATTAATTCATAATCATTAGAGAAAGGATATTAAAACCATAAATTTTTTATCCTAAAACCTTATGTTTTGTTGAAATGATGATATTTTAAATCATCATAGATTGATGGCTTTCAAGCCCTCAATTTTACACATATTTGTGATTGATGACCTCAATCAATCCCTATAAATATTTATCTTTTTACCCTAATTACGGTTCTATAATTTTCACTAATGTTCTCTTATTCACAACCCTAATTTGGTGATGACTTTCTCATTTCCCATTCCCTCTTATTAAAACTAAATTTTAGTAACCCTATTTCTGATGTTGGGTTTCAACAAAGGTAATTTCTATTATCATGCTTTTATTTTCGAAGAATAATTTCAAATTACCAGCATGAAATTTATTAAAAGAGGGGAGAATGTAACACTCCAAGATTCTATAGTAAGATTCCCTTTGAATAATGAAATAGCTTGCATTGTACGCAACTTAGAGTTTTAACACACCATGACCAATCAAACTAGCTGTTATGAATAGTAATACCCATTTTTTGAAATTTTATAAATTTAATATTACAAAATGGACTTCATTTCTTAATTCAGAATATTGAAATAAGCATAGGCTACATTTTTTTTTTATTTTTTCGAAAACATTAATTTTTTTAATGAATTGTTAAAAACACTACAATTTTGTTTAAAACAGTTTTTTTATTTAAATAATTATTTATTTTATTTAAATTTATTTTAGGTCAAAATAGATAAATAATACCTATATAAGTTCAATGTAATTTAGTAGAGTCATTTTATAAATAGATTAGATATATCAAAATTTTATTGAACTTTTTACCCTCTTTTACACACCTCCTAGGAGCATTTACAAATTTTCATAAAACATAATTTTACCACTTATGTGACTTGAATTTTAAAAAACCAAGAGAAAAGTTTGATATTAGTGAGTAAAATGTGGTTGAATAAGATAAAAATAGTTTTTGGTGAATAGTAACTATTGACTCCAATATACCACAGTTAAAAGAAAATAGGGTAATTAAGGGTAAAAATGATATTATAATTACCCTAACACATGTCCTAATTCTAATGGATAAGTTTAATTCGACAAAAACATAACTTAGGAATAAAATATGAGCCTTTTGGTCCACCTGGATTAGATGAGGACATTTATTATTATTTTATTTAAAGAAGAGTTAAAATTGTTAACTTCAAAAATTAATAATTGAAACATTTTTAATATAGGGTTATACATGAGATAAATTCCAATATAAATATTAATTTTAAATATAAAAATATTACCTATATAATGGTATTTTATTTATAATTTTTAGTCATTAATTAATATAATTTATTTATGACACAATGATGATGAAATAATTACCTTTTTAATGAAATATTCTAATAATCGATTTCATAAATTCCCAAATAAATTTAAATTGAGATTTTTGGTGAATTAAAATAATTTTATAAGTAAATATGGATAGTTAGAGTTGATTAAATTAATTTATTTCGACGTAATAAAATTGAAAGTACTTTAATAAAAATCAATTACTAAATAGTGTCATAATTGCAAAAAATGAGTTTTTTAATCCAATACTATATTATAAATTGATATAATATTCCGTAAAATATAATGTTTGGAAAAAGGACTTATATGAAATTAAATGTTTCAATAATTATCCACTTGGGTTTTCTTGGTAGTTTAGAGTATTTTTGTTAACCATATAATATAAAAATACAAAGAGACATAGTAAACGTCAAACTATTTGACTAAGAGTTAAATCTAAATGATATGGTTAATATGGTAACCTAAACCTTTATATAACCACTTTTTTGAGATGATTTAGACCTATACCCACCTTATACGCAAAATAAATAATTTTTGGGCCATTATAAACCAAATATGAATTTATTATAGAATAATATTTCAATCATTTCCTAAGGTGCCCCTCACCTCTCTTATAAATAAGAACTTACCCTTCTCTAAAATACACACCTCCATAGCCATATGTCTTGTCCTACCCCTACCCAAATACCCTCTATGATATCCTCCATTCATCCTATAGGAATTAATTTGAACAGAAATCCATCCTATGGTGCCCTCTTCATCAAATTAAAAGTAAGAACCAGAAGAAGAGGTAAATATATGTAATCACCTCTTTCAAGATCTTTTCTTCTTCCACTTCCTTGATCTTTATTCTATCCATTATAAAATAATAAATCTAGTATATTATATATACCATGATTTTATAATTAAAATGGTATAACCATATTCATTATTCTATCCATCATATCTACGACAACGTCACCCCACATCCGTACGTACGACGTACCATCTCCACATCGTGGTGTAGTTGTTATTAAATATATCATTTTTGGGATGGGTATAATAATGATGTATAATTTAAGTAAATAATAAATATAACATGTTAATGATTCTATAGATATGATATAACATCTATTTACATATTATTTTAATATAAAAAGAATGATATTATCACTCATATGTACATAAAGATTACCGTCTCTATGAACATGATGAGATTCATTTCCACATTGTAACCATTCAAGAATAATTTTCATTTGATGATTTAAAATAATGTTTAGGAACATAATATAAATCTACATATGAAATAAATACATCCTATAAAAAAACAGCTTATGTAACCAAACATTTAATGGAAAATGAATCAGTTAACACCTAAAACGATGACAATACTAAAATATTATAAACAAAGAAATATTAGAAGATCATATATGATATCATATATATGTATATGTTGATTTTATAACTTAATAAAGATTATTTATCTATTCTAATGGAGGTTAAAATTCCCTCAACTAAGTAAAGGTACAAGTTAATGGATAACTTCACAATCTTTTTACTTATTCGAGGTTGTTTATATGTACCTAATATGCTGGGGCTTCTTTATCATCCACATCCGTGTTTCATACAAATATATTTCAAAAAAAATTACTATTTCATATAATATGGGATAATGTCATTTATACGCTTATTTGAACTTATATATTTTGAAAGGAATCTTTCCATCATTTTCCAAACATGGTACTTTATGATCTTTTGACAAAATTAAGGTAAGAATTAATTTTTTAACATATACTGTGGGTGTGATTATTCAATGCCCTTATTAAATCATTGAAGCATCCCGTACAAGCTTATAAGAATATTTTCAAAATAAATGTTCTATTTTATAATTATGTGACTTAAAATGATTTAAAAAATTAGAAGATATATTTATCTCAAACGGTATTGATTTCATCTATGTCAACATTCATTGATTGATATTACAATTGATTGAAGTTGATTCATTATTATAGAAATCATTCATATTGTATTGAAGGTTTTGTGATATGTTTGATTGTGGATTTGTTATTTTTATACCATTCATTGTTTATGGTCAATGTATTTACATTTCATATGCTAGTTTTAATACAAATGTTTATGTTATGTTTCAACCTTTTCATGTGATGAATGCATTGGACTTAGTATGTGATGGGTGGATCCCGCAATATCTCCTTGATGCATCGGTAGGTATCATGAGACAAACTAGTGTCTTAGAACAAGACCTTGACAAAACCATATTTGTATTCTTTTTACAATGCCATGACTATGAGGTTATGATGTCTATAATTATGAATTCCATCATTATGAAATTGGCTATTGGTATTGAATGTGATTATTCAACTAGTAGAATATCTATGAGTATAATTAAATGGAATTATTTGATCTATCATTGCCATATTATGCTGAAATTTTTTTTATAATCATATGTTTTAGTCTTATACATTTCCTTAAAATGTTTATAATTATTTATGAATGTTTATGCTATATTGTTATCCTTACTGAGTATCTGAGCTAACCTCTTTCTATGTTTTATTTGTTCTAGTATGCGAAGAAATAAATTATGAATGCCCTTTAGGGATAGACTATTGGATGTGAATGTGGTTAATGAATAAAATGTTGTTATTGTTTTTAATTTTATAATATAATGTAAAACTTATGAATGCATCTAGTACTTATAAGTCTATTAAAATGATTGGTATTTCAGGACCTGATTTCCTTGTATCATGAAAATGTTATGTAATAATTCACTAACTCTGGGTAACTAGGGCCGGGGTGTTATAGTTAATATTATGGTGTTCTAATTTATCCCTGTTATGTATGACCCTTTCCATGCCCCATCAATTTAATCTCTTTCCCAAATGATTTAAACAACCCATATTCCTACATTCAAGGTGTAATTGTGATCCCTTATGATTACTCCAATGATGCATATTACCCCCAAAAATCTTCCATAGACTATGTAAAAGAGTGGGGTTACCTCAATATGACCATGATATGAATGCATAATAGGATTAAAACTGACAACTTGGGGAATATCCACCTTTCCAGAATAGATCTGCAATCATCAATAACCCTGACATCACCACAATGAAACTCAAAACCTTTGGGTATCTTGAGTCATCTAGGGGATTTCATCCCCATATTCCATATTCATCAACAAATTCCATGATAAAAGACTGTAAAAAATCAATAAAAGTTCCAATATAAATACCAAAATCTATAACATTATAAGGTCGGAGATAAAAGAATGTAAACTAGAGTAAAAGATGGTCTAAGATAAAATAAAACAAACTAAAATGATGGAAGGTTGGACCTAGAATACCCTAAACTATAGTGATAGAAGTTCAGAGATAAATGTCTCTAAACTATATAGATATACGGTCTGATCTAATAGACCAGTAACTATGTAGTTTATTATCTTATCTAAAATACAAAAAACTATTGGAATATAAGGTGTGAGATAAAAGACCCAAAACTAGTGAAATAAAATGTCTGAGCTAAAAGATTATAAAATATAATTAAAGAAGTCCTGTGATAAATTTTCGTAAACTATATCGATTGATGGTATGATGTAAACTAACCTAAACTACAAAAATTAATTGATCTAGACTAGTAGACTGGAAAATGACACATATCATTTTGGGATAAAACCATGTAAGTTTGTGGCCTATGAAAAAGTCGAGTCCAATATTCTATGGCTTCTACTAAATAAATCATAGGAAAAATTAGGTAAATATAAATAAATAGCTGAAAATATTGTGGGGAACATCATGTGTCCTTATAAAAAATAAATTTCTACTCTATGTGTCCATTGACATAAGAAATATATATATAACTATAACTCTAAGACATATATTTACATAAAATTATCAATTTATGAGTCAGGTAATCTCATGATATCTCAAGTAGATACATTAATTAAGAGTCACATGTTGGTTTAATTTTATGATTGTTTCATTAAGAATATATATTATATGATTCAAATCCATAAATTCATATTTACATGATATTATGAAAAGGATGGGTATCATTGAATATTAATGCTGAAATTGATCATAAAAATGTTATATAAATCCGGAATGAAATAAAACAAAATGACGAAATAGAATGTTTGTATGTTATCTTCATTGATACCATTATGAAGAAGAAATATTGACATTTTTTGGAGTCTATAGAATGTTTTTATCAATAAATAAATGGTCAAAATTCAATAAAATCATATCAAATGAGATGGCCAAATCAGCAAGAAATTGACAAGACATGTTGATGGAGGGATGAAGTGACTCCCACCCCACATATCCTACTTATGACATAGGGAAATGGTTATCATAAATATTATACATACCCATAACTATTTTCTGAGTAGTTTCCAACGACGATCTAGTTGATAAATGGTCAAACCTTAAGTGAGATTAGATATCCTCATATTTCTATATTTGTACTATCAACACATCCATTTGGGTATTAAACTCATATGATAACTAATGGATCTATTTTCATGCATCTTATTCTTCCATCATCAATTAATATTGGGATGTCTCATATTCATGATCATTAAATAATTTATTAATGGAAGGAAACTCATTCAAAATTAGGATGATTTGTTGTATAATTTCATATAATGGATGGAAGTCAAAGTTGTGACCCTCAAATCATGAAACAACTTATTATGGTGTTTTTCGTGGTAAAAAAACATTCCAAATGGATTCACAATAATCATGGTGTAAATATTTCACTAGATCTGCCTGTTCTATATTGGATATTCTATTCCTGCTGGAGTGGTTATGTCAAAAAAAATGAACAACATATTTATCTAATGAGGACGTTTGAGAGGAATCCTCATATAATCCTCTCCCAAAAAAACATCATCCATTTTTTATGCCAAAGGGCTAGATTCTATAGATGATGCTATTCCACTAATGGAATGGTCAACAATACGGCGATAGAACTTCCTTAAATAGTCTCCTAAGTGTTGAATCAACTACATCATTACTAAAAATAGAATGTGTCAATGAGGAAAATTTTTTGTCCATATAACATACCAGTTTTTTCAGCATTCCACCTTAGTAGGCCTTTTAAATACCTAGGAAAAATCATATGATAGATAGATAGGGTCATCAATAGGATGAAGAATGATCTAAACATTGGTATCATTACACTCCAATATATGTAAAAACTGGTGGATAATAATAGGATCTCTCTCTCCCCCCACACTAGCTGAAGGTAGAGGGGAGACCATTTGGATAAATCCAAAATAAATATAAAATTGGTAAGGGGTATGGCTCAAAAATAATAATCTCATCTGTCATGGATCAAATAACCCATTCATGATGGGAGATCTTATATGACCATTCATCAAATGTGTCACCACTGGTTTCTATAAATTGAATGATCAGTGAAGGGTAAGTGGAGAAATTGAAATTTTCCAATAATTTAGAACATCCACATCATTGACATGGCCTAATGGAATGGACTTAACCTACGATACATCCAGAAAACTATGACAAAATAAATAACTAGATATCCTAGAGGTATTGTTGAAACTTTCGTATAGGAAGTTCTCCCCTATATTAAAAAATAAAAACTAGAAATGGCCTCTAATATTATAAACTATTTTTCTTTTCTAAATATGTCCCATGATAATATTAAGGAGTGTAAGTCTTAGTAACTCCATGTTGAGAGGTAGTCCCTCTTCTCATCGTGCATTCCATCACCAGTGTGAAGACTCAGATTCATGAGAGTGAATCCCTAGCATAGATAATAAATCTATTCTTGTATATACACATGAAACCTTTTAGACTAAGGCATAAGGTTACCTCTAGCATCACCCAATAGCCGAATGCAAAGTTATCCCTGATTTCCAAGATGGCACAATACGAACAGGTTCTGTCACAATACTACTTGGTGGGACACCGATAAGGGCTATAAAATTCAGTTGAGATCCACTATAGTAGAGGAAAATAATGACCTGATCCATAAAAGAGATGATCACTTTCATAATAAAATATTTCCTTATTATCTATTTAATGATGTTGAGCATGTCCCTTTCCATGACAGCTCATTATGTGAGGTCATAAATGATGTTCATATTTTGAATGAATTATTTATACATATCCCTAAGGGAGGATATCCAAAAAAAATAGATAAAAATTCAAAATGATGGTCCTTATTTCAACATGGGACATATGTAATGAATTAGTACCAGAGAATAAATGGTTTTCCAGTACTCAAATAATACAAGACTGCTAATAAAGGAGAACTAGGAAACCCATACTCCATTATTAAGATGGATATCCTGAAGCTAGTTGTGAAACTCTTAGTTTCTATACCTAACAAGAAATATAAAATCATATTCATCAAAAAAATTCCCATCAATATTTTAATCACATTTTGATCTCCAACCACTACTGAATATAGTCACATAAGAGGCAAAAAAATTTAAGTAGTTTTGAGTGACGACATTGTCGTAGAAATCACAACCATCAGGACCCAGATGGGAGTTCCCTCATACATAAGATAATCCCTAATAGAATTCTATGACATGTTTTCCATCCTCAAAAAGCTTTGTTGGAATGAAATTAATGGATTTTTACACCCATAATTATGTTATATTATAATCTAGATAAGTGATGAAAATTTTAGTTAGCATGCCAGACCCATACGGGGGAATCCAGTTTGATAAATATTGTTCTGGAATTCTAACAGGAGATGACTTTTCAGAAAATCATTTTCAGAACACACAAGATATCAATGGTCAACATTACCATTCACAAAAATCATGGCCATCTAATTATCCATGGTGGAAGAACAATGAAAATAACTAGAATCCATATGAAATAATTTAAGTGGAATATGTTAGACATATGAAAACAAAATTTCATCAAAATAATTTCCTAATTCTAGCTACCTCATGTGAATCACATGAATCGTTAGGGAATCTGTGTTTTCATATAGGACCCACAAATTTCAGGTTCCATTATATTGTTGTAGACCATATAACCCAAATACATTTTGTGATAGTGAAACCATTCTTAAGACTCATGATTGAAATACCTATATATTTTCATAAGATTCACTTAATAATTATGTTTTCATTATACTAAGTAATAATATCCTGAAAAAACTCCATATATGACTGCACATCGATATGGAAAATATTAAAATAATTACTAATGATATATTTATGATTGAATCAAACATATTTTGGGATATTAATGTATTGCAAATCAGTTCATTTAAAATGGTATCGTGGTGAGATCAAGTGGCTGGATCTTGAGAATGATTTGTTTGGTGAAGGAAGATCACAAGAGATCTGAGATTTTTTTTAGTCAGCTATTGAGCCTCGCTTCCTTACCAAATTTATTTAATATTCCATGAAATACCAAACATCACACAAAATAACATATTTCACCCATGACACATATTTTCAACATCACCAAAGCCTCATATGGGAATTTAATTTCCTCAAGGCTGATCCCATTTCCATATGGAAGTTGGTCATGAGTGTGGAATTTGTTGATTCCCTCAAAACCGAGACTCAACATTTCCAAAAGGGGATAAATACTTGATTTCTGGGTATTATTCGATCATAAAACAAAGGAAGAGAATGTTTCAAAAATATGTGGATCAAGTAACCTGCAACATGACATGTGATCTCTTGACCATTGGAATGTCATGTGAATGGTCATGCACATCATATTGTCTGATGTAAGATCATGTTGAGCACCTCTATCAAGACATAATTACTCTTTAGAAAGAATCCATGAAATTTTATGATTGTGTGGTGGCTTCCAAATAAAATCCATAATGGCATGTGTCATTTCAATTGGTAGGTTCCTAATAACAAACCAAATAATATTCTTATAATAATGTGGAAATTCTAAAAAGGAGGACTTTAATGATTGTAAAAAATCATTTATATGCTCATTAAATTATAAAGACGCAACATAACTCTTGGATACAATTCTACCATTATGCGCAAGATCCAAATGGAATTTCACCTTCATCATGCTCCATTTTGGAAGGATTATCAGAATATTTTGGTAAAGGATGAGTTTCCATACTGGGTTCATATTCCCATTCCATCTAGGGTTTACCAATTGAGAGTGGAACCTTCTTGAAAATAAGGGAGTATTCAAATAAAAGAAGAAAACGTTCATATTATAGAGTCCCAGGATCCTATCAATAACTCTCTTTTGGTTAGGGATATCCATGTAGTAATAGATAATTCCCCGAGACAGGCTCATATTCCCCTCACGAATAAATGTGACATACTATAAAGGTCACGGATTGGGATCATATCATAATTATAGATGGGTCCTTTCAAGAAAGATCATAACATGCCACAAGTAAGGTTCATACTTTTTTTAATAAAGATTTGTATCATATTTCATATGATCAAGTATGTTATGATCATATCCTTAATTCCTCCAACGAATGGCTGCCTCAACATCCAATTAAAGAAATATAAGAAGAGGATAATAACTCTTATCCAATTCCAATGTTGAAAAAATAATAAAAAATTGCTCAAATTTACATTCAAACTAGGGAACTCCAAGTGAGATTGGAACATGCCTTCTAAAAGGATCATATTCCAATAAAAAAAGGAATAGTGATATATTCAAAATGATGGTGGTTGGGATCATATCCTCATTTGGACTGAGTCTCACCAAGTGAAAGTGGTACATGCCTCCATGTAGTATAATATTTCTACCAATAATGTTTTTTATTATTAAAATATTATAGAAGCTTCTTAGTAATGGGATCATATATTCACAACACCAGACGGTTATCAATATATTCTGGAAGCTATCATACAATAGGATCATATCCATGAAAAACAACTAAAGGCAGGTCAACATATTTCAACCATGTTATACTATGAGTCGTATATCCCAAATATTTTCAATTATAGTGTCTTTTTGGTTGTCCAAGACACATTCCCAACTTCCCATGGGTATTTCGACTCATAATCCAATGAAGAAGATGATGAGCATTGCTGAGATATTCCACCTCATGGTATTGTGGAGATTGATAGTAAGTACTCTACTCATAACAACCACTATGGTCAAACTCCACATGGTGATATGTCCCATGAAAAAGTAAATACAACCATTTCCTAAACAGCTATATATATAGAGGTGGTAAAAAATCCTATTTATTTATATAGATAGGTGATAATAACATCAAGGTAAACTATATATAATTCTGCATCGGCTCCCAATACCTCTTCATTTCGGTTAGTAGGAGACCCCCAGAAGAACCATCTTTGTTCTAACCAGATGGAGATATGGAATTATGATGAATAGGTAGTAAACATTAGAATATGGATGTAATTATCTAGAAAAAACCTCCCCCCACGTACTGAGCTTTTCTACATATGAATGGGATCTCCCAGATGGCCTAGAAAATGAGATCATTCCTTATCTTCAAAAAGATATTTTTTCAAGTTATCAATGATTAATAACAAGACACCTCCCTTATCTAGGATACACGTCTCACATTAAAACCGTCAAGATATATTTCTCATGATATAACTTGATGTTATCTCCACGGATCACGATAAAGAATCAGAAAATTCAAGTGAAAACTCCAACATTCTTCCATATATTTCTTCACAACTCATTGGAAACTGATTTCCAAGGCTTGTAATGAAAAAATATTTTATTAAACTGAATACATATAGAATTAAACTTTACATCACCCCTGTAATAGTAAAACCCCTCTGACATGAAATCCTGAAATGTTACAACCTCTTCTAAAATTAGGGGACCAGGTAATGTGTGATCCAGTTTGTCTCTACAATGAAATTCCCCATATTTAACGATGTGAAGTCATCCTAAATTGAAGAAAGGATGGTGAAAAAATCAATAAACTTTGACCCTTGAAACAATTAGAATTAATTTTATACATGGATTTAAAATTTGAAATGAACTTGAGAAATTCCCATAAAGAATAATTCTAATCATGGTATACGATGAACCTAGATCCTACATGGACTCTACACTGCCAAATAATAACTATCAAAATGGTACCATCCAAAACAGTCTTCTAGGAGTGAACCTAGTGCACTGGTCCATTAGAATATCTAACACCACCACTACCCATTATATCATAAATTCTTTAGAGGAATCATGGTAGAAGATGTAAAAAATCCCATCCCACTAGGATGGAGGAATTTATATCTCAATTTACACCACATGGATAATCATCCTTTAGAAGGTATTGGGTAAATAAATTGTGGTTCCATATTCAACCCATCCCAATAGGAGATAGAATTTATATTTCATTTACCATCCTTGGATTAATCAAATCCTCAATATAAATGATCATATACTCAAAATAATGATCAAATAATTCTAATGAATGCCACTAATGGCTCCCATGACATAGGTTTGGGGGAATTTTTTCATCATATTCACCAAATAAGGAATAACTGTTAACCTGGTTGGCAGGTAAATATCAGTGGTCAGTATCCCATAAGATTACATCAACAAGAAATTCATAAATTGTTTGAGGCTCATTCGGTAGTCAACATTATGACCTCCCTCAACATCAATAATCAAAATCCGTTATGGGAGGAACATATAGTGAGGTTAATCAAACCCCTATAGGGTCCTATGAAAAAAGGCCCAAAATAGCCAAGGGTTCAAGAAACAACCATATTACTGGTAGTACATTATCATTAAGTAATATTGAATTTAAGGGGACAAAAACCATTTACCAATGCCCCTCTATGAATTTTTTCACTTACAAAAACATATAAAATGTGGATCTATATGAATATTCAGCGGGATACAACCCTAAAATATACCCTGAGAGGATGATATGGACGAACCCATTGATAATTCACACACAAAAAACTATATGATATCAAACATATGTCTCCTAAAAATATCATATCATGACCAATACAGTGTAAATATACCAAATATAAATGGAATGGTGCAGCTATAGCCCAATTAGTTCCTAGGAGATACAAAAATCCATCCACAGAGGTGCAGTTTTTTCAAAATGAGAATGACAGAAAAGATCTCAGACCACTGAACAAGTAGTTAATCTAGTGGAATACAACCACTAGGTATCAGCTTTAGGTTGATGTGAATATTCCTACACCTATACATCTATAAAAAATAGGTCAACCAAAATGATTATCATATAAGTTTCAAACATGCTCTTAATCTAGACATCATATATATATATATATATGTTAATGTCAAAAATTATCATATATTCTATCAATTATAGAAACAACCTCCCCCTCATCATGTAAATCATTTACCTCCCTCAGAAAATGAGAACATTGGGGAGATTAAAACAATTCCAACTCATCAAGTCCCACCCACTCTCTGATAGGTCCAACCATTTTTGGTCACATCAACCCTCCCACGTGATCCATTATAGGATGGGAATAACTTATTCTCTAATTCTATTATCAGTTCATCACCACACTGTGGAAAATGAAAATAATAGGCCCGATGAAATGAATGAAACATGATAATGAGAAGGTGTAAAATATCATACATTGATGAAAATGATTAAAAAATTCCCTTAGTATTCCCCTATAATTGGAGATATTGAGGGAAATCTATGATGATAACCTCCAAGAAGAACTATAGACACCTCTCATCCCAATGATGTAACTTGGTGGGTTCTTTGAGTTTGAATAAATGGTATGACATTTTGGTGATACAATTCTATTGACTCGATATAGATCTCATTTCGTTCCTTTAGCACATGGAAAAAGGATCATCATTTATGAGACAACAAATATTACTCTCAAACTAGTATTAGTGAACATCCATGCCTCTAGGAAGTAACTAACCTTCTCTATGCTTACTATTGAGTTGTATAACCAAAAACAAATCACCCACTTAAGGAAGATAAAATAGATTGAGGTCACCCTATATTTGAATAAGGATGAATAAGTCATAATAATATGATAAAATGAAGTCCTTTTTATTTCCCTTAAACCATGGGTTATAACCTACTCAAGTTTCCACAACCTATGAAGCCCAATGAGGTCAACATCACTGATTGTATCAATAATTTCCATTCCTTAAGAAACTACTTTATTACATTTATGATTTATTCATCATAAAATACCTCCTACAAATCAATGTATATTTAAGATAGGTGATGTTGGATAACTCCCTAGGGTAGGTGGTCTGTGTAACCATCACCCATTCAGATGAATGGGGTGATTGGACAAAGTTTTAGCCATGTGTATACTGAAATTCAACCACTAGATGACCCGAATTAAATATGTTTGAGATGATTACACCGTCAAAGAGTATATTCATAGATTCATAAGTAACACTTATCCTGTTGGGGTAACATTACACACATCACTTGTAAGTGGGTGTAATAATAAGGTAAAATCATATAAAAAAGAAAAATTCTCATATTATAATCCAACACATTTCACAACATTAAATAATTTCATACCTACATCATCTAAAAAATAGGACTCGCCCCACCAAATTGAACCCTAAATGGATGAATATATCATTTTTAGTTCTGTTAATATGATACACTTGTCTGACCCATTCTATGTTCATGAATATTCCTCCCTATATGAGTTCCATGGACCAAACAAGGGAACATGAGGTCACATGCATAGGAATAGAGGATACTATGGATAATACTGGCATTCCCCAATCCAATATTTCAGTCACATCCCCTAGAAGAAATATAAGCATCTAATACTCATAGAAAATCACTAAATTAATCCTAAAAAATACATGAAGGTGTTTTAATACCCTTCAATGTTCTTCTATTACTAGTCATCATGAATGATATCCTAGAAGGGTTGAGATGATATAATCATCCCAAACAAAGGGGAATGTTAGCATGAGATGCGCCATTGGCCGTAGAAGTTACCTGGACCTCTACTTATGAATTTGGCCCATCTATATCAAATATCTCAACTCCTGATCTACATAAAACAAATTCCACCGTAGGAGGTTATGACCTTTGGAAAAAAATTATGATGTTATTAATTCTCTAATTTTTTTCTCAATAAAACTCTCAATCCTGGATGTACTCCATATATCAAAATAACTCAGGGTGGAACTCATTGATTTCAATTAGATCCCAAAAAACATTTGGTTAGAGTTCACTTAAGCTAATGTTTATCGAGTAGAGACCATGAAATTAGAATGAAATTTCACCATTTTTATCAATAATTAGGTTCAAGAAGAGGTCATCTAGGGGCACATCAGACCCCTACATGTCTCTGGTAGACTGGATAATGTTGAAAATCAATGAGATGAAATTGAAAATGGTTCTAGGATCAATGTCATCAAGATTTGATCCAACCAATGTATGTTGTATAAAAAACAAGATCTATCTCACACAAATTTTACAATTCAAGGGTATAATATGGTTGAGAAAAGGCCTACTGGGAAGAAAAAATCAATATTCCTTTTTGTGATATGTCATGTAATGTAAGTTCATTTTTATCCTAAAAGACACTACATTTAATGTATTCCTCAGAAGGATGTGGCTCAACAGCCTCGTGGAGTTACCCTCAACATTCCATAAATGTATTAAATTACCTATCGATGGAATGTTCATCATATGACATGTTGATAATTCTCCATTTGATACATGTAAAGCCATATATGATTAGTAATGTTTCAAAATATGGGAATGAAAACAACAAAAGCATAATTATAGTATATTGGTTGATGCCCCCACATTCTTGGTGATGACCCCCTCCAAATCCAAGGAGTGTTCAAGATAGTGATTATCTGATACACAAAAATCTAGTTGAAAAAATAGACCTGATCCCATATATTCATTCCACTTTTGTCCCAAGTGATAGTGTAAAATAAAAGTTGGTCAAATTTATGTTTACAGTAAATATGAAAATAATAGTTGATATGTAACGACCCAATCTTTTTGAGTAGTATATTAACTTACTCTTAATGATTTAATAAGATGTTAATGGTCAATGCAGAAAGAGGAGTCGATGGCTTCATCCAGTAGACTCGACCCTTATGAAGCCCACTTATCAGAGCTTGGGAAGGAGGTAGCATCTGTGGGCTTCGCTTTGGACCTAGCCCAAGCCGAACCCCAGCGTGTCAAGCTTGAACGGAAACGCCTACAATAGAAGTTCAAGTTAGTAGAGATTACTACTAGGGCAATGTTATCTAAGCCTCCCTCAGATTCTCTCACCATAGCACACCTTACACTTAGGTCTTATGCCGGTGTTATAAGGGGCTATGTGAAGAGACCCTAGCTTCCTTGTGTAATCCTTTCGGGTGAATAAATTGAGATATCTTCCTTTAGTGATGTTTGTGGATTTTCTTTTGTCCGGATAATTTTAGGATATATTTTATTGATGAATTTTGGAAAAAGGGATATTTTAAAACATATATGTAAACCCTAAATAACTAATGATGTGCAATGATTTTCAAAAAATGGTCTTCTACAAAAGTGTTCAGTAAGGAATTTGGAGTCTAATAAGATCATCTTAATTTTTGATGAATAGTAAATTATGAATAGTGATTTTACGCTTAGGATTAGTAATATGACCAAATCGATTAGTAATTTCACTCAAAGAATGTTTTAATATAATTTAGACACCTAGATTAAGTAATGTGATTCAATAAAATGGGTAAATAACAGTTTCATAAATCATTAGTCAAGTATTGGTTTTTTCGGATGTATAGTGTTTCTTAATTAAAAAATTAATTAAAAATAATTAGAAAATTATTTTTATAAAAAGGACTTTATTTTTGAACTCAGAGCATCGATATTATGTTAAGGTAATTTTTGGGGATTTTTCTGAAAAAAAAAATGAATTTTCGATGAATAGTGTTCTTATTTAAAAATTAAATTAAAAATATTTAGAAAATTATTTTTATAAAATGGATTACATTTTTTGAAATCAGAGCATTGATATTTGGTTAAGGTGAAATTTTAGGATTATTCTGAGAAAGTTGAATTTTCAGTGAATAGTAAAAATACAGTTTTAGGGTTTCGGTATGTTTAATGACATCATAACTGTGTCATGATGATGTCATGAGATATTTCAAGGGTTGGCCGGCCAAGGGTGATGAATTATTGTTTTTGGGGCCCCATGTGGCCTAAATTTATGAAAAATATCATGAGAGAGCACATGGGTTTGAGAAAATCACTTGTGAGGTGTCCCTTGGTCATTAATGCCTTGTCCCCTCAGTTTCCCTATAAATACCCACCCTTTACTCCTTTAGTTTTCACTCCCAACTCTCCCCCAATGAAGTTCTGGTCTCCTTACCTCCCAAGGAGTCCTCCCAAGGTGCCCCCAAGACCTCAAGGTCCAAACCATTGAGTTTCAAGAGTCACGTTTTAAGGTAAGGGATCTGATCCCTCTCTTTCTTTTCATGTGATCTCTTTTATGTCATTCCATTTATGCTCCATGTTCTTATGTGAGAGGATGTTCTTTTATATTCCTCTTACTTCCCTTTTCATTCTTATATGATGAGAGATCCCCTCTTACTCTCATCATTTCATTTTATGAATGTTTAAGTGATGTCGTTAGGCTGCCGAATTTTTAAGGGATTCTTTCACCCTTCTCATTTTTCAAGTTCGATTTTCCTATCAAGTATTTCAAGTTCCTTTTTCTTATGTTAGGGTATGATCTCTATATCTATCATACGGATCTCTTATGATCATATTATTAGAGACCCTATTTGATCTTTTCAATTCATTTTTATTGAAGTTTAAGTGACGTCGTTAGGCTGCCGAATTTTCATAAGAGAAATCTAATTTTTTTTCTTCCTTCCATGTTTTTCATTTCAAATAATATGTCCTTAAAATGTCATTACCATGTCCATATATCAATCTTATTCTCTCCCCCTACTGTTTTATGGATCATTTATTAGTGGGTGACCCATTTCCCCTCTCTTTTCAATGTTTTCTAAAACCTTGTAACATAGCCGTTATGCTGCAGAATTTCCGTCTCAAAATGCCTCTCTCTTTTCTCAAAAATTATTTTATGTTATAAAGTGAATACAAAAAGCTCTTATTTCTACAAGGGTATTCACATATATATCAAAATGTTCTATTTTAAATTCTGGGATTTAAATACATGAGACCCACTTTCCCTTTTCGTGGGTTTAAAGTGACGTAAAGATCATGCCTTTAAAGCATTTTTTAAAACGTTGTGATTATGAAATGAAACCCATTTATTTTATGCTATGTGGGTTATTTATGAAATGTTTGATGATTATATATGTGTCTCAGATGATAATAAAGGCAAATTTAAGGGTGTGCCCTGATAGCGCTCCAATGCATTGGGTAATGATGTAACCACTAGAGATTACAATTTTCACGATACCTTGGTGAATAACCTTGGTAATTTTCAAATGACACCTTGGGGATGGACCTTGGTGATATGTTCATGATTGTCTATGTTAAATGATGTAGCCACATCTTCAAGTTATGGAAAATGTTATTTTTATTATGAAATGCCTCATGATTTATTTCTCATGCCTTAAAGTTCTTTTCATGTCCTTATTGAAGTATCTCAAGTTCACATGTAAAATGTTCCTCTTGTTTCCCTTACTGGGCCTTCTACTCACCCTTTCTTTTGATGTATGTCCCCAGGTTATGAGATGCAGTACTGAACCTAGAATGAACTTAAGGAGACACCTTTCAAGTGTTTAAGAATAATGTTTTATGTTGTTTTCATGTATTATGTTCCTGGTTTCCAAGACACTAGACCTTAAAGATCCTCAGTTTTGTGTAATGTAATGAAAGTTTATATTATAAAATGGCGGGATGTTATAGTTGGTATCAAATCATGGTTTAGTTATTTGTGGAAATTAGGATATAAAAACTTTAGGAAGAACCCTATAGAAAAGTTTTAATATAGGAAAAATTCCTGGTATTTTGGTAAGTATTGAGTAAGTGGTTTATCAAACAAATACATCTCTGTCTGGATACGAGCAGGTAGAGGCGGCTCTGGCACAGATGTACATAGAGGTAAAACCCGAAAACACCGCTTTGAGCTAGACTCGAACGGGAACTGGTGCACGATAACGGGCCTTGCTGCACTCTTGGTTACGACACTCCTGGGGGATATGTTTGGTTAATCACAAGCTTTTTATGAATCATTATGAAGGAATTATAGAAAAGTGTAATTGTATAAGCATGAAGTCTTAGTTAAAAGATCCATAAATGAAATAATTTTCTCACTAAGGTTTTATTCTTTTAGAAAATGGCGGGCAATAGGAGGAACTGTGCCGATGGTGACCGCAATGCACCATGTGCTGACGGCCCTCCGATGGAAGCCGGAATGGAAACATTCATGAGAATGATGAACCAACTGACTCAAGTTATGAGTAATAACTTGAATCAAGCTGAGAAGCCGACCTCACCACGAAGGGAACAACTTTCTGTTGAGTCCTTCATGTGTCAATGACCACCAACATTCAGTGGATCTACTGACCCATTGGTTGTGGAACAATGGATAAGCTCCATTGAAAAGATCTTTTCTGTACTTCATTGTTCGGAACAATAAAAAGTCACCCTTGCTGTTTACCGCCTAGAGGGAGAAGCTGATCACTGGTGGTCACTGATCAAAAACACAAAGCCACGAGGAGAGATGGAAGCTATGGAGTGGGAAGAGTTCCGGGGAATATTATTTAATAAGTATTTCCCTCGTTCGATGAGAACGAGAATGGAGAAAGAATTTCTTGAGCTGAAGCAAAAGGAGAATGAATCAGTTGGAACCTACGAGATGAACTTCACAAGGCTTTCCCGTTCTACCTCAAGCTTCGTCATGGACCCTAATGGGAAGGTTGATAGATTCTTCGGTGGACTACGACCTCATCTACGGAAGAATCTAGCCAACTGGGACTATGATAGCTATGAAGAAATTGTTCGAAGTGCTATGAAAGTTGAACTAGAGTTTGGGGAGACACAATGGTCTCACAAATCTAATGAAAAGAAGAGAACTCTAGAACCAAGCCTGAGAAGAAGTTTTGATCAGGAAAGAGGTGGAAAGCATATGCAACATGCCACATGCAATAAATGTGGGAAGAAGCATTCGGGGAACTACTTGATTGGAAGTGGTAAGTGCTATAGGTGTGGAAAAGAAGGCCATATTTCTCGGAATTGTCGTAGTGATGTGAAGCCTCAACTTCCCAACACTGACGACAGAGGAAAGATGGTTCTGGCCCTACCCGAAGTCACATGCTTCAACTGTGGACAGCTTGGTCACTTTGCTAATCAATGTCTAAAACCAAGGGCGGTGCAGGGGAATCACCATCAACCTCAGCAGAGGCCAAGGGAGTAAGGTCGTGCTTTCGCTATCACAACAACTGAAGTTGAAGTTCCGAACGATGTGGTAGCAGGTACTCTTGTTGTCCTCTCAAAACAATCAAGTACTTTATTTGATTCTAGTTCTACGCATTCCTTTATTTCCTCCAAGTTTGCAAGGAATATAGAATCAATCCCCGAACTGCTAGAGGAAGAGTTGTCAGTCAAGACTCCAAGTGGGATTATCCTTGCATCAAAAGTATTTATAGACTCTAGTGTTTACTTTGGTGAGCACAATCTTATCGCAAATCTAGTAGTCATTCCCATGATGGAATTCGACATTATACTAGGGATGGACTGGCTCTCAAAGTATAATGCTAAGATCAAATGCAGAAGTATGGAAATCTCAGTAGTCTTGAATGAACGACCTACAGTTATCTTCCAAGGAGAGATATACCGAACTGATCCCTATCTAGAAGCACCTCCCATAGCAATCTTTATGGAGTTAATCAGTGATGATGAAGAAGGGAAAGGGAGCATACAAATTGAAGATGATCCAATTGTTCAGGAGTACATGGATGTATTTCCTGAGGAGTTACCTGGACCTCCCCCAGAAAGAGAGGTAGAGTTCTCCATTGAACTCGTACCTGGGTCCCAACCGATATCAAAGACTCCGTATAGAATGGCAAATGTGGAGCTAGAAGAGTTAAAGAAACAACTCCAAGACTTGTTGGAGAAGGGGTTTATCCGACCGAGTGTGTCTCCTTGGGGAGAACCAGTTCTCTTTGTGAAGAAGAAGGATAGATCAATGCGGCTATGCATTGATTATAGAGAACTAAATGGGATCACAGTGAAGAACAGATATCCTCTTCCAAGAATTGATGATTTATTTGACCAACTTCGCGGGGCTCAATTCTTCTCTAAGATTGGCCTTCGATCTGGTTATCATCAACTGAGGGTGAAGAAGGAAGATATTCCAAAGACTACCTTCCGATCAAGATATGGGCATTATGAGTTTACTGTTATGCCTTTCGGCTTGACTAATGCTCTTGCTATTTTCATGGATTTGATGAATAGAGTCTTTAAGGACTACCTTGATAACATTGTGGTAGTTTTTATTGATGATATTTTGATATATTCAAAAAGTCGTGAGGATCATGAAGATCATATGAGGGTTATTTTGAAAACTCTACGGAAGGAGAGGCTCTTTGGGAAGTTCAGCAAGTGTGAGTTTTGGTTACAACAAGTGGCTTTCTTGGGGAACATCGTAACCAATGAAGGAATCTCGGTTGACCCTGCAAAGACAATGGTTGTGGAGGAGTGGCCTCAACCCACAACAGTAACTGAGATTCGTAGTTTCCTTGGTTTAGCGGGATATTATAGGAGGTTTGTGAAAAACTTTTCACGGCTTTCTAATCCACTAACCAAGTTGACTCGAAAAGGGGTTATGTTCATCTGGATAAAGGAATGTGAGGAATGTTTCCAAGAGCTGAAGAATAGATTGGTTACTGCACCTGTGTTAACACTATCCTCTATCGGAGAAGGATTCGTTATTTTTAGCGATGAATCTCTGAAAGGGCTTGGGTGCGTCCTCATGCAAAATGAAAAGGTAATTGCTTATGCATCTCGACAGTTGAAGATTCATGAGCAGAATTATCCTACGCATGATCTAGAGCTGGCGGTAGTTGTTTTTTCTCTAAAGATATGGAGGCACTATCTTTATGGGGAGAAATGTGATATTTACACTGACCACCAAAGTCTAAAGTATATTTTCACACAGAAAGAATTGAACATGAGACAAAGGAGATGGTTGGAGCTTATTAAAGACTATGATTATTCAATTCATTATCACCCTGGAAGAGCAAACAAAGTCGCAGATGCGTTAAGCAGGAAAGATCCTATTGTTCTGGCAACAATGAGGATCCTAGGGGATCCCTTGATTAAAGATCTAGTAAAACTGGACATGGGAATTATAAGGAAAGGGACATTATCAACCCTATCCCAAATTATTTCTCAACCTTCATTACTAGAGAAGATCAAGAAGGCTCAAAAAGAATATCCTTTGCTGTAGGAGAAGTTCGAGGCTGTAAAGGATGGTAAGTTCCCTGATTTCAATGTTGATCAAGAAGGTGTATTGAAATTTCACACAAGACTATGTGTTCCATCTATTCCGGAGATAAAGAAAGAACTGATGGATGAAGATCATAGCTCTTCTTTCTCTATACATCCAAGAAGCACTAAGATGTATAGAGACCTTTGTGATCATTATTTGTGGTATAACATGAAGAGGGAGATTGCTGATTACACTATAAGGTGCCTGGTGTGTCAGAAAGTAAAGGCAGAATGACAACTTCCTAAGGGGGTATTACAACTGCTACCCATACCAGTATGGAAGTGGGATAATATCACTATGGACTTTGTAACTGCTCTCCCGAAAACATCCAAAGGAAACAATGTGATATGGGTTATTGTGGACCGTCTCACCAAGACAACCCATTTTATCTCTATTCGGGAAGATTTCTCTCTGGACCAGCTTGCCAAGATATATGTGAAGGAAGTGGTAAGGCTGCATGGGGTACCACTATCCATCGTATCTGATCGTGACCCAAGATTTACATCAAAATTCTGGAGAAGTCTTCAACATGCTCTGAATACTGAATTGAATTTTAGTACGGCCTATCATCCTCAAACTGATGGCCAATCTGAAAGGACTATTCAGACACTCGAAGACATGCTGAGATTATGCTCAATGGAATTTAATGGTGGATGGGATCAACACCTCCCATTAGTTGAGTTCTCCTATAACAACAGCTACCATTCGAGTATTCAGATGGCACCCTATGAAGCTCTGTATGGAAAGCGATGTAGAACTCCTACTTGTTGGGATGAAACTGGTGAGAGGAATCTTCTTGGGCCTGATCTCGTGCAAGAGATGACGGAACAGGTTCATTCCATCCAACAACACATAAAAGCTGCTCAAAGTTGGCAGAAGAGCTATGCTGACAATCGTCGAAGGGACTTGGAGTTTGGTGTTGGCGACAATGTCTTCCTTCGAATTTCTCCATGGAAGAGAGTCATGCGGTTTGGGAAGAAAGGGAAGCTCAGCCCTAGGTACATTGGCCCCTATGAAATCCTTGATCGCATAGGAGCAGTGGCCTATCGTCTAGAACTTCCACCGAACCTAGCTCAAGTTCATGATGTCTTCCATGTATCTCTCTTGAGGAAGTACATACCCGACCCTTCGCATGTACTGAACCCAGAGGTGGTACAACTGGAACATGACCTCTCTTATGAGGAGCAGCCAGTGGAGATCTTGGACCGTAGAGACAAGGTCCTACGAAACAAGACTACCCACCTTGTGAAAGTGTTGTGGAGGAATCACAAATATGAAGAAGCGACTTGGGAGCTTGATGAAACAATGAAGCAAAAGTACCCTCACCTTTTCGACTAGGCCTCAAGTGTAAATTTCGGGGACGAAATTTCTTAAGGGGGGAAGAATGTAACGACCCAATCTTTTTGATTAGTACATTAACTTACTCTTAATGATTTAATAAGATGTTAATGGTCAATGCAGAAAGAGGAGTCGAAGGCTTCATCCAGTAGACTCGACCCTTATGAAGCCCACTTATCAGAGCTTGGGAAGGAGGTAGCATCTGTGGGCTTCGCTTTGGACCAAGCCCAAGCCGAACTCCAGCGTGTCAAGCTTGAACGGAAATGCCTACAGGAGAAGTTCAAGTTAGTAGAGATTACTACTAGGGCAATGTTATCTGAGCCTCCCTCAGATTCTCTCACCATAGCACACCTTACACTTAGGTCTTATGCTGGTGTTATAAGGGGCTATGTGACGAGACCCTAGCTTCCTTGTATAATCCTTTCGGGTGAATAAATTGAGATATCTTCCTTTAGTGATGTTTGTAGATTTTCTTTTGTCCGGATAATTTTAGGATATATTTTATTGATGAATTTTTGAAAAAGGGATATTTTAAAACATTTATGTAAACCCTAAATAACTAATTATGTGAAATGATTTTCAAAAAATGGTCTTCTACAAAAGTGTTCAGTAAGGAATTTGGAGTCTAATAAGATCAACTTAATGTTTGATGAATAGTAAATTATGAATAGTGATTTTATGCTTAGGATTAGTAATATGACCAAATGGATTAGTAATTTCACTCAAAGAAAGTTTTAATATAATTTAGACACCTAGATTAAGTAATGTGATTCAATAAAATGGGTAAATAACGGTTTTAGAAATCATTAGTCAAGTATTAGTTTTTTCGGATGAATAGTGTTTTTTAATTAAAAATTTAATTAAAAATAATTAGAAAATTATTTTTATAAAAAGGACTTTATTTTTGAACTTAGATCATCGATATTATGTTAAGGTAATTTTTGGGGATTTTTCTGAAAAAAAATGAATTTTCGATGAATATTGTTTTTATTTAAAAATTAAATTAAAAATATTTAGAAAATTATTTTTATAAAATGGATTTCAGTTTTTTAAATTAGAGCATTGATATTTGGTTAAGGTGAAATTTTGGGATTATTCTGAGAAAGTTGAATTTTCAGTGAATAGTAAAAATACAGTTTTAGGGTTTCGGTATGTTTAATGACATCATAACTGTGTCATGATGATGTCATGAGATATTTCAAGGGTTGGCCGGCCAAGGGTGATGAATTATTGTTTTGGGGGCCCCATGTGGCCTAACTTTATGAAAATATCATGAGAGAGCACATGGGTTTGAGAAAAGCACTTGTGAGGTGTCCCTTGGCCATTAATGCCTTGTCCCCTCACTTTCCCTATAAATACCCACCCTTTCCTCCTTTAGTTTTCACCCCCAACTCTCCCCCAACGAAGTTCTGGTCTCCTTACCTCCCAAGGAGTCCTCCCAAGGTGCCCCCAAGCCCTCAAGGTCCAAACCTTTGAGTTTCAAGAGTCACGTTTTAAGGTAAGGGATCTGACCCCTCTCTTTCTTTTCATGTAATCTCTTTTATGTCATTCCTTTTATGCTCCATGTTCTTATGTGAGAGGATGTTATTTTATATTCCTCTTACTTCCCTTTTCATTATTATATGATTATAGATCCCCTCTTACTCTCATCATTTCATTTTATAAATGTTTAAGTGATGCCGTTAGGCTGCTGAATTTTTAAGGGATTCTTTCACCCTTCTCATTTTTCAAGTTCGATTTTCATGTCAAGTATTTCAAGTTACTTTTTATTATGTTGGGGTATGATCTCTATATCTATCATACTGATCTCTTATGATCATATTATGAGAGACCCTATTTGATCTTGTCAATTCATTTTTATTGAAGTTTAAGTGATGCCGTTAAGCTGTCGAATTTTCATAAGAGAAATCTAATTTTTTTTCTTCCTTCCATGTTTTTCATTTCAAATGGTATGTCCTTAAAATTTCATTACCATTTCCATATATCCATCTTATTATCTCCCCCTACGGTTTTATGGATCATTTATGAGTGGGTGACCCATGTCCCCTCTCTTTTCAATGTTTTCTAAAACCTTGTAACATAGTCGTTATGCTGCAGAATTTCCGTCTCAAAATGCCTCTCTCTTTTCTCAGAAATTATTTTATGTTATAAAGTGAATACACAAAGCTCTTATTTCTACAAGTGTATTCACATATATATCAAAATGTTCTATTTTAAATTCTGGTATTTACATAAATGAGACCCACTTTCCCTTTTCATGGGTTTAAAGTGACGTAAAGATCATGCCTTTAAAGCAGTTTTTAAAACGTTATGATTATTAAATGAAACCCATTTATTTTCTGCTATGTGGGTTATTTATGAAATGTTTGATGATGATATATTTGTCTCACGTGATAATAAAGGCAAATTTAAGGGTGCGCCCTGATAGCGCTCCAATGCATTGGGTAACGATGTAACCACTAGAGATTACAATTTTCACGATACCTTGGTGAATAACCTTGGTAATTTTCAAATGACACCTTGGGGATGGACCTTGGAGATATGTTCATGATTGTCTATTTTAAATGATGTAGCCACATCTTAAAGTTATGGAAAATGTTATTTTTATTATGAAATGCCTCATGATTTCTTTCTCATGCCTTAAAGTTCTTTTCATGTCCTTATTGAAGTATCTCAAGTTCACATGTAAAATGTTTTTCTCGTTTCCCTTACTGGGCCTTCTGCTCACCCTTTCTTTTGATGTATGTCCCCAGGTTATGAGATGCAGTAATTAACCTAGAATGAACTTAAGGAGACGCCTTTCAAGTGTTTTAGAAGAATGTTTTATGTTGTTTTCATGTATTATGTTCCTGGTTTCCAAGACACTAGACCTTAAAGATCCTCAGTTTTGTGTAATGTAATGAAAGTTTATATTATAAAATGGCGGGATGTTATATGATAGTTTTTTTTCTCATGGCCTATGTCACACAGATAGTTATAGAGAGGCCCTCATAATTCTAACTTCATCTGAAAATGCCTCCTGAGAATCATTGGTGGATGAAGTAGCTGATGACCTTATAAACACCATCAAACATTCAAGGATAGTGTATCCACCAGCATTAATGAGATCTTGTAGTTACAAATGGAAATATAAAAAGACATTTAACCTATATTTATTGGTATCGTCATGCCTTTGGAGTATAATGAGATGTAAATTACATTTATATCGAAACCCTAATTCATTTTTTCATGGTATATATTGAAATGAATATAATAAATATAGATGTGTCTACACACTAGAAAATATTTCCCAATGGCCATTGAGGATTCATGAAGGATGCTTGGAGGATGAAGCCCTCACATTCTAAAAATGTAGAGGAAGACATTGACAAATTAATCAATGAAAACTTTGTAAAAGAATTTATTTTCTGATGGTGGATGACTAACATTGTCCCTATTAAGAAAATTAATATGAATATTAGGGTCTAAAATTATTTCAGAGACCCAAATGGACATTTATCAATTTTTGAATACTAATTTATAATAAAATAAATCTTTATCAATGAAACTAATTACTGCCATGCCCTCCCTTTCATGTTCCATTACTCGGGGATCAGTCAGATATTGATATCCCATGAAGATGAGGAATCTACAACATTTAGAGAACCTCAGTGGATCTTTTTCTTTAAGATCATTCCCTTTGAGATATATAATTCCATCACTGCATATCAACACACCATGGAACATATCATTAATCCTTTATATGTATGAAGAGTATAATGCTATATTGATGACCTAGTGTTCAAGTATCTATAACAACTTGATCACTTCATGGATCTTCAAACGATATTCTATAAAATGTGAAAACATTATCTGAAGGTGAATAATCTCAAATGTAATTTCTAAGAAACATCAAGGTCGATTTATGTAATTTTTCTATGAAACCATGGCATTGAGTTAGACTCAGAAAATACTAGTGGAATTCTAACAAATGTGAATTCTTGGGAATCTCAAATAACAATGATATCTCTAAGGGAACATATCCGAGGTATGTAGTTTATATGCCAAATTGGATGGAAAATATCATCCCATCACCAAAATAATGAAGAAGGTGATCACATATTAGTGTGATGATGGCTTCTATAAAGAGTTTGAGAGTTTGAATAAGTACATGCCACACACACTAGTCCAAATTCAACCAAGGGAAGGAAATACAATCATCTTTTATGTGGACTCCATGAATGATTTATTGTTTCTATCATCACATAGAAGAATGATGCTAGAAATGATGATATTCTTTTCTGCCTCATCCAAGTGATTCTAGGAACTTAGATCCAATACTATGATGTCGAGAAGAACTTTCTCACAATCACCATTATAGTATAGAATCTAAGGCCTTATTTGTAGTACCCTAAATTCCACATGGTCTATCATATTGATCCACTCACGTATATTAATGTTTATACCATGTTGAAATTTCATTTTTACCAATGGGTGGTGGTTATAAAATATTAATATATTCAGTTTGTATCACAGAATTTAAAAGAAGGGTAGGATGTAACTGATTTCCATGTATAACATACCTCCCTACAATGAACACGAGTACACACCAAAATTATAGATAAGGAGTTTTTTATGCCTATAAAAATAAATAAATAAGGAAAAGTAGTTTAAGAAAACGTTCCGGATTCTTATTTCCAAGAGATAGGAAATCCCAAAACTCAATCAGGATAGCTAAGACGTTTTATTTTTTCCTTTGGAAAAATAGATCTTTCCATATTATTTCTCTGTATCTAAAGGATACACATAAAATGAGGTTGTATATCAAGACCTCATCAATGTCTTGGAGCTATCCCTCAAGGTAAAAAATTTCCTACTAGAGCAAAGAGTGGATTTAGAGTTAGTGATAATGTAGTTCAAAAGTGAATATTGCATCAAAAATAAATAATTGGAACCTCTCGCTGGCATTGTAAGGGGATTGATGGTCGAGTTCCCTTTCAATTTCTCATTGTATCATGTTCCATGATCATAAAATTTTCTATCTAGTTCATTATCTATTACATCTATAGTCATGGTCAAACCTAATCTGGGGGAATTAATTATCCAAATAACTCATTGAATTATTGTCTCATTAATCACCATTTGATACATGGTAGAAATCGACCAATTCCGCATTACAAAAGAGCCTAATAAACTAATATACAACCCTATAGGGATTGATCACATAATTATTTATCTCTAAAATGGGATCCTCTTGATAGACCGAGCTGGAAGGTAACCAATCTGGAACCAATAAATGATCTATACCCTCTAGGAAGGACAAAATGTGAAAAAAAAATCCATCTAAAAGAATAAAAATGATGAAATACTCCTCATATGTATAAAAGAATGAGATATTCTCTCTATCATGGAAAAATTCCACATAAGGATCCTATGGTGCTCATCAATCTAGGACGAGGACCTCCAATTAAATTATGAGAGTGTGTTACTATTGGAAAACACAGATACATTATTATGTGGAATTCTACTATAAATTTAATGTATGAAATATTAATTGAAACTTAATCCTTAAAACACATGAATTTCTACATACAACTACATAATCTTGGAATTGTATTGTATGGGAAGTGGATATGTTGGGGTAATATCCCCTAGACACAACTAAGAAGTTCAAGTACACCATTAATAATACAGTATTCTTCATAAAATGATCTAATTTAATACACAACAAGGATGTTATGAAGAAGAAAATTATCAACTTCATAATGGTCTATATCTTCACCAGGTTTATAGTCCCTCACACAGTATTTATGAAAAATTAAACTAAATTCTATTTTATAGATTTTATAAAATTACACTACGAGTAGAAGATCAAGGCATATGATTCATCCCACTACCCGTAGTGGAAGAAAGACATATGGATGAAATCAATAATACACATTGAAATATACACAAGAATATGGTGAAGAAGTATAAGAAGCCTTGGATGGATAATCCCCTCAATGATTTATGGTCTTACATTACCACCATAGAAACTTATACTTGTGCAATTCCATATTCATTTATGTGTCAGACCGAGGCAGTATTTCCCATAGAAGTCCAAATTCATTCTCTTTGAATATCAATTTTTTTAAAACTCTCTAATGATGTGATATTATAAATTCACTTGCAAGAGCATGATCGACTCTATGATGACTGTTTGCATACATTTCCCAACCACAATGATCATTATAATCGTGTCTCATTAGCCTTTAAAAAATTCCCTCCATTATTTTTTCTTCCATGGACTACTAGTGTTGACTCTCAGGACCCCAATGATATAATGAAAGGAACCAAAAAAGATGGAAACCAAATTTGAAGGTCCTTATATCATATATAAGGTCTATTTAAATGGATATTACTCACTGGGTACATGGATGTGGAATGTGTCACACCCCTGAATAAGGAAAGATTTATTACGAAATATTTCTCATAGATTCCATCTAGACTAACCCATCCTTATCACATAATGTTTATATATACATAAGAACTTCATGTTGTAATACCATTAACATAAAATTGTCTCACATACTACTTGCATGTGGCTAAACTATATGATGCTTATCCAAGTAGGATGACGTTAAACTGAAAATCATCAATCATGTAGGATAGACATACACATGGAACTTCTATACATGAACTATGTATCACATGATTTTTATAATAACATGATACAAGGTGACACCTAGATCCCCAATTATATGTTCAGATGCAACATATATATAGTTAAAAATGTACCACTAAGAGAATATGGGATATACCAATAAATAAAATGTTCTTACCACATGATGTAATATATAATGGAAAGTGTACTAGTCTATTGATATTTAAAATCAATGGAAAATACATCCCCACTACATAACATTAAAAGGTGCAGAAAACATCCCATCATCATTTCTTATAAAGTCACTACAGGTACTTGACCCCTATCAACTAGGTTATGGGGTGCCTCTATCAACATTTATGCACCTTATCCCAAAAATAATACTTCATGTATTGAGCACCTCGGGAAACCCAAATCCACCCATGGCCCTCGTAAAGGGTTACACAGCTTCATGGGACCATTTGATTTTTTATTCATGTGTGCCTATGGATCCTGAATACTTTTTTATGTTCATCCCGATGAAACCTTAGTGGAACGAATAACCTTATGGTGTACTGAGTCATCCCTAGCATGTATGTCCTATTCCATGAATCATCAATTGATTATCCAGGAAAAATTATTTACACAACCCAAATTCCAACTATCCAGGAGAACCCTCGAACACTTCTGTTTTCTCTATCATCCAATATTACCAAAAAAGTCTTCCATATACCCTAGAAAAGTGTTTGTATACATCTTTTTGACCATGATATGAATGAATAAATGGAATAGAACTAACAACCAGAGTAATATCTACATTTATGGAAAAGAAATACAATAATCATTAGCCCTAAAAACACCACATCAAAACTATTAACCATATGGTATCCTGAGTCATTACAAGGTCGTCTTCCCCATATTTTATATTCATCAATAAGTCCCAAGAAAAAATACCATAAACTACTTCAATATATGGTACAATCTACATGATCCAAAAGTATAGAAATAAAAGGTCCCATCTAAAAGACCATAAACTACAGTTATATAATGTATGAAGTAAATGAAAATTAACTACAGTGATGGAAGGTTTGAGCTAAATGACACTAAAATAAAGTGATAAAATGAATTTTTAAAAGACTCTAATATAAAGGGAAAAAATTTCCAAGATAAAAGTCCTTAAAATATTTAATATAAGCTCAGAGTTAAAATTACCTAAAATTTAAAAATATATTGTTCTAGATTAAATACTGTAAAATATAGAAATAGATGATACAAACTAAAAGATACTAAAATAATTTGAAATAAGGCCAAAGCTAAAAGTCATTAATCTACAGTGATAGATGGTTTGAGGTAAAATACCCTAAACTACATAACCACATTGATTTAGTTTGCAAGTGATGAAAAGGGAACAAAACATTTGGGGAAAACCCTTTTAGGGTTGTGTCATTGGAAAATGGAGAGTTTAAGCCTATTAATTAATCCTCTATATAAATGATAGGGAAAAATTATGGAAATATAAAAAATATATGAAAATATTGTTGGGAACCTCATACTGCCATTGAAAAAATAATGATATACTCAAAAGTTACATTTAAATTCGTAAAATATAGATCACTCTCCTTTTATCACATATATTCTACCGAGATTATCCTTTTATGAATATTGTACCTCAAGATAACTTGATTACATACATCATTGAGGGATCTCATATTGGTGGGATATTATGATCATTTCTCAAGGAATGTCTTTTATATAATTTGAAAACATTCATTTAGATCTAATTGATACTATGAAAAGGATTTGTGTCATTGAGGAATAATGAAACAATTGATTAGAAAAATGATATTCACAATATTAATGAATAAAAAATTGATGATGAAAAAGTGTACTCAAATGTTCTCTTCATTTATATTATAAAAACAAAAGAATCTTTACATTTTGGATTTTCTAAAATAATTGTACCAAAAAATTTAAAATATTAATGATAAAAATAGAATAATATTTTATAGGCTTAGCTAGAAGAATTGGTAAGAGTTTTACAAGATGTTTTGATGAATTACTGAAGTTCAACCCACCCCACATATTCTAATTATACACTAGGACTAAAGGTATAAATAAGAGTGAACATTTCATCAACTCTTTTATTATTTGTTTCAAATGAGAATGAGGATGATAAAATGTGAGACCTAGATGCATGATAAGATCTCCTCATATCTATATATCAATGTGATCTACCCATCTATTTTGGCATGTATCTCATACATGAACTAATTTATCAATAACAAACCTCGTATGCTTCCAACATCTATTCATCTAGGGAATTATCATCATTGGGATTATGTAATCCACTCTTTCTATAAGAAAACACTTTCAAAGATAATATGACTTGTAGAATAATTTCATATAATGGTTGGAAATAAAATTTATCACCATTAAATCATAAAATAACATATGAAGGTGTCTATCGTGGTCACAAAATGCTCCCAGTGGATTCTTAGTAATGATATTTTGAACCATATAGTAGACAAGTTGTACCATGTTTGAGAATCTATAGCTTCTGGAGTTTGTACGTAAAATATAGGAAAAACCAAATAACCTATCAAAGAAGTAGGACATGATTCCCCATATAATCTTCCCGCAATAGGCACATCATTCTTTTCTTATGTTGAAGGACAATATTCCATGAATGATTCTACCCCACAGATGAGATGATCATCAATAAGACAAGAGAACTTACATGAATACTCCCCTAAGTGTCAAATCAACTCCATCATTGATACAAATAGGTAGAAGATGAGGCCAAAAATATGTTTATATTACATGCTAATCTATTCATCAATCCACCATAGTAGGTCATGACCCAAGCCTAAGAAAAATTATTTCATGGAAATATAGGGTCGTCAACAGGTGGAAGAATAATATTAGTTTTCTTATCTTCATGGGAAAAAATTTTCCATAACTACTGAATAATAAAGGGGGGTCACTATCCCACATGCCAACTAAGAGGAGAGGGGATATGCTTTGGATGAATCGAAACAATAGAGAGAATCTGTAAGGGGTATACGTCTCACAAAAAATCATCTCATCCAAAGTTTCTACGAGAACCCCATCATAAATGGAGATATTTTATGACCTTTCACCAAAATTTTCCCCACAATTTTATATAATTGGCCTTACTGGTGTAGGATAATAAGGGAAATTGAATTGATCTGATCATATCATCATATAAACAATCTCAATAGGGCTTAACGACATGGACTAAACACAAGATACATCTAGAAATATGTGATGAATTGAGACGCTGGATATATGAGTGGTATTGTTGTATTTGTAATAGAGGATGTGATCCCCTATACATAAAATAACTATAAAGGAAAACTGACCCTATAATAGATGATTAGCTATAGAATATATCCTAGTAGTTGATAAAGGATTCCATGAGTCAGTACCTCTATAACATCCTAGACCCATGATCCACCTAAAAAAATGTCTTGAGCCAGATTAGTCACAATCCCTCAAGTGCATCTCCCCAAACTCTAGAGGCCACCGACTAGCAGCGAGGACCTAGATGAGTAAGTGGGGAGACTATTCCTTCATTACTAGAGTATCAAAACGGAAGCAAATGCATACAATAGTGGAAGGGAATAAATAATCAGTGAATTGAAAGTAAGACAAGACATGAATATATATCAATAAACAGCAGTGTCTCATATAAAAAATGATGATTTTGGTAATTGTTTTTAGAAAATAGCCAGAATAGTACATGGAATTACAATATAATAAAATTATCCCAAAAAGAAAAATATACCAAAATGGTATCCTAGCATAAAAAGCCCCATCTTGGTCCTATTCTCCCTTAAACCAAATCCATAGTGAACAACCTATACTAGGGCGCTTTCCCATATCATCAATTGCAACCATATAATCTGTTGGGGTCCCCGAGGAGGCCAAAACTAGGTATGAGATAAACATCCCAGTAGGCAACAACCCAAGTCTATACAGTTCTAATAGCACTTCTACAAAATTGAAAACAAGTGTAGACAACATGTAATGTAAAGCGTGTATGATCATGGAATACGTCTATAGTAGTGTGTAAAACCAATCACCCCGAATTCTACCTGCAAAAGATTCATCTCCAAACAGGGCATCTAAAATAAATGTAAACATGTCACACAACCACATCGTGTATCCATCAATACCAAACAAGCCACAACCATGCTGTATAAAGAAGTTAAGTATTCCATGACCACATGATATAGTAAATTAAAATATCCCATGGCCATGCCATATAGTGAATTTTAGAATCCTGTGTCCACACCTTATAGTGAAAATAATACCTCAAGGGATAGATCCAATCTTCCAGTAGAATGATGCATCCAAATAACAATTTTAGACCACAGAGGGCAGAATTTAAGGACCCTATCCAAGGCATCCCACTAATTCATAGGGGTGTCCCAAGTGGAAACCGAATTAAGAACTAAATGGGGTCCTAGGATATTGGGAATAGGAATTCCAACGCGAGCCTAAGAAATCCAGATCCACGGGGTAGCAAAGCTGATGGAATCCCACAAAGTCATGACCCAAGGGGCAGAGTCAAACCAAGGTGTCAACTAATGTGTTCCAAATCCATTCATTAGAACATTAAATTATTCTATTTATATAATCATATCATGTTATTATACCCACTCACATCAACCTATAAAATCCATGAGCATACCCACTCATGAAAACCATTTATCAAAACATGAATATGGTCCTAGCCTCCCATATAAACCATTTACATTCAATTTTAATAATATATATGTATACCCACCCATATTATCCAATTAACAATCCCAACTATCAAAATAGAGAAGGAATAACATGATATTCAAAGATCAAGAGGAATATCATCTCTTAAATAGGCTATATGATCTATCAAAGTATTAAAAGGCTTCCTCAAACTAGGAAATCACAAGCACACACCCCATCAATGGTATAAACAGGCACAAATAGGTTATTTAATTAAGTTGCATCCCTTGGGGGTACTTGAATCATGTAACAGGTTTCAACGCACCTATACAGAAACTATGGGCAACCTCACTGGGTCCGAATATAGCTACATTAAGTAACTTGCTAAAAATGAGGCCTCAATGGATGTTTAATGGGAAGCATATCAGTCGTACGCCCAAAAGCACAACAAAATATAGAATAAAGTATAGAGAACCGACATCTGCTTTGTAGTAGATAGATCATCCAATATCAAGTCTTATTTCATCTTGGTTTGGATAAAATCTAAAGAATAGAGGAAGAAGATAATATTAGGGATTGTGAGCCTAAATAAAAATAGCATCGTCGTTGTTCCAAAGAATCAAAAACGACTAAAAAATAATTGCATAATTTTTGTTGTGGTAACAACGTGATAGATGACACATGAATCAGACTCTATATGGATTCTAATTATGAAAAAAAATTATTTGGGTTTTGGATATAAAAAATGAAGGAAAAGATTTTTTTTCTTTCAAAATATGTGATACTTCCTCTTTTATAAAAAACACCACTGGGAAAGTACACGGTGTGATGGCTAAGTACACGAACTATTCTACTCTTTCATTTTATTCTAATCCAGACTGGTTGCATGTCATGAAGGGCCAATAAACATCAGGTATGATAAGTACACAGTGTGTACCTGGCCTACAACCAGATTTCATCCTAAATTTTTTTATCAATAAACCAATCCATATGACCCATGGCCCCTCTTAAAGTCTATACCAAAAAAAGAAAGAAAAAACATTTAAAAAAAGTGAGATCCGTGCCTCATAAAAAATATATGATCATAAAAACATCCCATTGTAACAATTCAATCCTGAATTCATCTTTAAAGGGTAGTCCATATTCATCTGAAAACAACTCCAACCACTGAGCACGTATGTCAGCCTCCCACTCCCATGTCTCGTCCTATAAATATTCTTATTTCTATAACACCTATACTATATGAACAGACCGTCCATGTATAACCTTTGTGTTCCTATCAAATATATGAATCAGATGCTCCAAAAAGTATGCATCAACGTGTTTCTTAACCTCCTCGGGCTAAGAAATGTGAGATGAGTCTCAGTGATAGCGATGTAGTTGAAATGCATTAAAGATATAATGCATGAATCGATAACTCTGAGATAACTATAACTACTAGTAAACTGACCCTTCACTCTCTTGAGTTTATCTGAAATAATTGAAATATGATTTCTAATGAGATTATACAGTATCTATACTCTTCTATATCAAATTGATAATCTTAGAAGTCTCCTTCACAAGAGCTTGTCTGAGAAAAGGTTCTCCTCATGCCTCTTACGAGACCAGGGAATATTACATGACCTACTATATAAAGCCACATAAAGTGGAATCTTTATCATCGCATGATAATAGTTATTATAGGAAAACTCATCTAGGGTAATGTGCCTCTCTTAGATCCCCCAAAATCTCGGATGCATGTTTGCAACATGTCCTCTAGCACCTATATCATACGCTCTGATTAGACATCAGTCTGTGGGTGGTATGATATGTTCAAAAGAACCTATGTACACAGTTACCTCTAAAAACTCTTCTAGAAAATGAGATGAAATGTAGGATTACCTATATAAAATTATATTGCCCAAGACCCCATGATGTCGTTCAACCTCTCAGATGTATAACTTTCTAAAATCATCAACACTGAAGGTCTCCTTGATCAGAATGAAATGAGTGAACTTTATAAGCCTATAAACGACAACCCACAAGGCTTAATTAACTTGAAATAACCTAGGATAACACATTATGAAATCCATCAAGAAATAATCACATTCCCACTCAAGGATAGGTAACTATGGTAAAATACCAACTAGTCTCTGATGTTCTGCCTTCACCTACTATAAAGTGGAACACCTCTTAACAAAACTAGCTACATCACTCTTCATTATCTGCCACCATTACTAATATAGAATGTAATTATGCATATTTGTGACCCCATGATGCACTTCCCAAGCTGAATAATGAAACTACTACATTAGCTACTCAATTATATCAACTGGAACCAAAACAAATCCATAGATACGCAGGATATCATCATCGCCAACCATCCAACCAGGAGGAGGTTCCTCACCTGCCACACTTTCCCATAGAACTATGACTTTAGAATCTAATATCTACCACATCCTAAGACTTTTTAGAAGGGTAGGGGTCATATATATAAATGATAGAAATTTATTCCCATGTCTAGCGTACACACCTAGATGCATTTGAGAATGCAATTCCATATGCTTCCACTCACTACTGGATTGTTTCACTACCACTCTCTGGATCCTCCTGATTAGTTCATCAGCCACTACATTTCCCTTAACTGGCATGTAGGAAAGCTCGATGTTAAACGAATATAGGTACTCCACCAACCGTTACTTCTTGAAATTCATATTATCGTGTGTAATGTTATACTTGAGGCTTTTGTGGACCATGTACACCACAAAACACTTTCCAAGTAAATAGTACTTCTAATAGTGCAACACATGAACAACTACTGCTTACTCGAGATCAGGAATAAGATAATTCCTCTAGGAAGTCCATAGCTACCAAGACCAATATTTCATGCCTCAACATCCCTGCATCATCACTTCTCCCATCCTAATGCATGAATCCAGAATGTACACCATGTAGTTCTTACCCTGCTCTAGCAATTTCAGGATTGGTGTTGATGTCAACCACCCTTTAATCTCCTAAAATGTATTCTTACAAAATTATAACTACAGAAACATCACACCCTTCTTATTCAATCACATCATGGGAACTACTGTGCATGAGAAGGCCTGTATAAAATTCAGGTAGTATCCTGCTATGCCCATGAAACTCTGTATGTCAAAAACATTATCGGGTTGTTCCTAGGATTCCACATCTCCCACCATCTATGTGTCCAATGATACTCTTATATCCATGATAATATGACCCACTAAGTGAACTGTATCAATCCAAAAGATTTACTTTATGAGCTTAAATTATAACTGTTGCACTCTCAATGTATTCAAAATGTTCTAAAGATGGGTTTCATGGTCATGTTGATTGTGATAAAAACCAAGCTATCATCCACAAAAAACTCCAAAAAATAATCCATTTTAGGATAGAACAAATAGGTCATCAAAGCCATGAAAATAGCTAGCACATTCATGAGACTAAACTGCATAACTATATACTCATATAATCCATACCTGCTATGAAAGGTTGTATCAGGTATCTCTGTAGTTCAAACATGCACCTGGTGATATCATGACCTCAAATAGATCTTTGAGAACATTCAAGCTCATTGAAGCTAATCAAACAGGTCATCTATCCATGGAAAGGGATATTGGTTTTTAATTTTCATCTAGTTTAGATTCTGATAATCCATGCATATCCAAAGTGTTTTTTCTACCTTTTTCACAAAAAGGACCAGAAACCCCCATAAATATATACGGGGTCCGATACACCCATTCACCTCCAAATCCTCTAGCTACCTCTTGAGCTCATGAAACTCTATCATAGCCATCCCATAATGAGGAATGGATACCGGTGCAGCTCTTGGTAGTAGATCTATAGATAACTCCACTGATCTCTCTAAGGAGGTAAACCTATAATGTCATTAGGAAATACACCACTAAAACACTCAACCATTGGATGAAAATCATCATGACCCACTCCTTGATCATCCAGAAACATTCATGAAATCTGGGTTGACATCCCACACATCCCATGATGCTCGGGTCCCACTCTTCTTTCCTAGACATCCCATTCACCCTTATGAATAATCATTGGACCCTCTGGTGATGGGAAAGTCACCCTCCTGTGATATAAGTAAATGTACGCTTGATAAGCCACGACCAAGTACATTCCAAGAATGACGTCAAACCATGTCATCTCATGGATGTATAAACTATAGAGGAAGTGGAAACCACCAACCTCAAGGGGAAACTCTATACACATGTTCTCATCACCCTTCCTAAATCCCAACGGTGTGGCTAGAGACAAAAATCCCTTAGAATGAAAAACCACTACCCAAAGCTTTTTTACCACTTGTGAAAAGATAACCCTGTGAGAGAATCCTATATCAAAAAGACCAGATTAAATATTAGAATATACTAAGATCTTACGTCTCACATTATATGGTCAGAGATCTATCTTCTTTTGGATATTTTTCACTACATATGTATGGAATGTACCACATCCCAATGACCCTGCCTATCTACCCGGAGATGATCCAACCTAATGCCTCTAAGAACAAGGTGTCGTTCTACTAAATCCATGACCACCACTATCATGGATTGGCCAGTCTGTAATGCTCCTGCTCCCTGCCTAACATAGAGATGAAGAACCTTCTCCTAAATCTGACATCTGAGCTGTCCCCTACCACTCGTAGCTGGAGGGAAGGTCATGCGAAACGACTTCATGCGCCACATCTAATTGGAAGATTGACACTCAACTGGGTCAGAGTCGCACTAGTTTTTCATGTGTAATCACATTCCACCCAAATGGTAATATACCAAGCTACCTACACCAACTTACTGACTAGAACTCATGTCATGGGAATCCTCTAAATGGTGCTTCCTTATAGAAGGCATAGTTCAACTGGGGGTAGAAACAACACTCCCCTATTTTGTACCCCCAACATCTCTCAGGTTCTGATCTTTATTCAGTGCATGATTCAAAACCAAGTGATAGAACGTGAAATGAAAACAATGACTTTAGATTTGATATCATGTATGATACCTTCCTCGAAGCATCTCATTCTCAACAACTAATCAGTAAGATACATCGGCACCAAATGTTTCATCTCTATAAAGAGTGCCGAATATTCCATAACCCACATCACACCCTACTCCAGAAGCATAAACTCACTAGCCCAATCCACTCATGGATTATCTAGGTAAACTTTTTCATAGAAGTGCTTTTGGAATTCATCCCAACAAATATTCCAAATCCCATGATCCTTGTTCAAAACATAGCCACATCACATTGTCGCTCCATGTAGCATGTAAGTCATGAACTTGGCCGTCTACTCCAGAGGCATCTCTAGATGCTCAAATATTTCTAACATGGTCTCTATACACATATCTACAGCCTGTGGGACTGTATCCCCTAAAACTGATGGAGGATGCTACTACTGGAACACATGTGTCGTATCATCAATAGTCAAGGATGGATGATGTGCTCCATAAAATCTCTGCATATACCAAAAGAAATCCTCACAGAACTATGCCTCATCACTTGTGTCTGGAACAGCCTTAGGTGCCACGACTGGCACTAGATGATGTCCAACCAGTATCTTGTGGCCCACCATCTCCAAAATATGGTCATAGCCTCCATCGCATCATACAACTAGAGTTTTTAATGGGAGAATGTATCTATAATTCCAAACACACACCTATAGAAAGAACAAAATCAAATCACAAAGCTCGTATAGGAAAGGTCAAATCCTTCCTAGAACCCAAGTCATCCCACAACCTTCTCCTAAAATTAGGACTGCATAATGAACTACCAACAGACCACAAGAAACAATGACTCTTGCAAACTTAAAATTTGGGCCTATGTCAATTCTCTATCCACCGTTCATGTTTTCATTTACATTTCACATTTAATTATTCATGAAATTGAACCAAGGGTTTACCAATTTAGGATTCCATGGGGGCCGACAACACCTCAAGAACCTAATACATTGTTCCCATTCAAACCATACATATCAAGTTCTTTTAAGCATTATAATTTAACTGGTGCATCATTTCCAAATTCATTAGGGACCATTCTTCTTATGAATTGAAAGATGATGTCACCCTTTTACAAATACTTCTCCCAACTAACAGAATAACAGGCACAACTTTCACATCAAATATCACAACAACATGAAATATATAATGCATCCAAGATAGCATGGAATAATACAATGCATATGATTGTAACTATTTTATATATAGTTAATGAGATGGAACACCCTCATCTCATCAGGTTGAAAATGAAATAGAACCCACAATTGAATCAATAGTAATAACATAAATCATGTGTGTCACCCAATGTTGAAATCGAATCAACTATAATAGCCAAATCCAGAATATTAGAAATCAAATTGTGGGAATTTCGCTTTTCCCTATATGTAGGGTAGCTACTATCGAGAACAGTTTAATAACTAATGTAATTTCATTCTAATATTTATCTAATTTCACACATTTGTAAGTCAAACTAGAAAAAAATAACTCTAATAGCACTTTTTAACAACCTAGACACGAGTGCCGCCTAAAACGGTGCCCCAATCCCAGTTGGTCAGATGGTCTCAAGTGCATATCCCAAAGAAAAAAAGGCTTCTGACTAGCATTGAGGTCCTAGGTGATTCAGTGGGGAGACTATGCCCTCATTACCATAGTATCACAGTGGAAGTAAAATACAAACAATAGAGAAAGTGAAAAATTAGGTATCCAACTAAAAGTAAGACAAGGCAAGAAGACATATAAAAAACCAGAAGTGTCTCATATAAAAAGTGATGTAGATGGTATAAGTGTTAAGAAAACAGATAGAATAGTACATGAAAATTAAATAAAACACATCTATCCAAATAAGAACAAAAGAACAATAAGGTATCCCAACATCGCATGCCTCATCTTGGTCTTATGCTACCCTTCTCCCAAGCCATAGTCAACAACCTCTTCTAGATCTCTCTACCCTGTCATCAACTGCATCCATAAAATCTATTTGGCTCCCCGATGAGACCCAAATAGGGTGTGAGATATGAATTGTAGTGGGAAAACACCATGGTCTAAATAATTCATGCAAAAAATTTACAAAAGTTCTAGAATGTGTATACAACCAGTAATGTATAGAATGTATGCCAATGACATAATTCTATAGCACAGTGTAAAACCAACCAGCCATCAAGGCTGCCTGCAAAAGAGTCATCTCTTAACAAGGAAGAAAAAAAATCAAAGTAAACATGTCACACAACCACACTGTACATCAATCAATATGAAAAATACACACCCATTATGTATAATGAAGTTAAGTATTCCACGTGAAAACCATATAGTGAAATCAAATATCCCAAGTCCATGCCATAGAGTAAAGTGTAGAATCCATTGACCATGTTGTGTACTGAAAAGGAGACCTTAAGGGCTAGATCAAAGATGTTAGAAGACCGAGGTATCCATATAATAATTCAAGAACATGGAGGGATGGATTTAAGTATCATGTCTAAGGCATCCCATTGAGTCCAATGTATTTCCCTTGAGGAAACTCAGTTAGGCATTGGTTGGGGTCCTATGATCATGGAAATAACAAGTACTACATGATCTCAAGCGATTCAGATCCACATTCTTGTAAGGCCCATCAAATCCCATGGAATCAGGACCCAAGGGGAAGAGTCAACCAACGGAATCCACTACTGCATTCCAAATCCATTCATTCAGACATCCAATCATTCAATGTTAACAAAAAGTTCATGTTAGTATACACACTCACATCAACCTTTAGAATCCATGAATTTAACCACTCATGAAACCCATTAGTGAAATTGAGTGTGTGGACCTACCCTACAATATAAATGATTTCCATTCCACTAGCATTTTATATTGGTATACCCACCCAAATTATCCATTTAAAATTACAAAATATCAAAATGGACAATTAATAACATGATATTCAATGACCAAGGAGGTTGTACATCTCTTAAACAAGATATTCAAGTTAACAAAGAATTAAAAGGCTCCCTCTAACTTCAAAATCCCAAGCACACACCCCATGTGTGTTTTAAATAATTATAAATAGGGTATTTCGTTAAGTAGCACCCCTTGGGTGACCCAATATCATGTAATGGGTGTCAATTCACATAAACAAAACATAAAGGCATCCTTAGTAGGTCCAACTATAGCTGTGGAAATAAAGTATCTAAAAACGAGGCATATCCAAAATGTTTGAAGGGTGGCATATCGACTGAATGCCTAAGAAGAACCAGAAAATCCGAAAGAAAGTGTACAACACCTACCTCGCCTTTGTTGTAGACAAATCATCGAGTATCAAGTCCTGATTCATCCAAAATTGGAATAAATTGTAATAATGGACATAGAACATAATATTAGGGAATATGAGCCTATATTGAAATAGCATAGTTATTGTTCCTGGGAATCATGGATGACTAAAAAGGAATCTCTTACATACCAATGAAGTTCCAACATCATAGACGATACTTAAATTAGAGTCTGGATGACATCTATATATGTAAAACTATATTAGAGGGGTGCTAACTCTCAAAAATAGATGAATAGAGTTCTTTCAATCCAAATATTACATATTGCAACTTTAATAAAAAAAAATAATGGCCACGTAGACTTTGTGACTGCCATATACACGACACGAACTTCCCTTTCAATTTTTTATGATCCATAATGGCTACATGTTTTGATGGGCCAGTACATGGTATGTACTAGATGTTCATGGATTTTAGGCCATGTACATGGTGTGTAACTCACATATAGCTAGATTGCTGCTTAATTTTTCGTTTTTCTCCCAAAACCTAGTCAACATGCCCATGGCACGACTTCAGGTCAAGACAATAAAGGAATGATACAAAATTAACACCAAAAAAGAGATCTGTACCTCAAGAAAAATTTTGGATCTGAGAACCACAATAATTAGAGGTAGTTCCACTTCTATTCCTTCTTCCATCACTAGTGGGAATAATCAGATTAATGTTCTTGTTTCCCTAGCTTAAAAAATCCACCCATTATAGAAAATATCAATGGACCCAAATATCCTAATGTCTGGGGATAACTCTAGTCTCTCCCAATAGCCCCATGAAAAATGATATCTCATTTCCAAGAATACCCAATTTGAATAGGCAATTTCACAAATCTACTGGGGGTGGATGCTGAGGATGGGGCTTGAATGTTAGTAGTTATTCACTAAAATTGGGGAAAACAATGATCCAATCCATAAAAAAGAAGACCAATCACAATGTAAACTATTTTCTAATAATCAATTGCATGATTTTAATCATGTTCCATTCTAGTACTAGAGGTTGTGCTAGGTCATCCCTGATGTCCCTAGTTGGAAGGAATTGGTCATACCTTACCCCAAAGGGGATATCCCTCCAAATAGATAGATGTCTTAAATCATAATTCCAACTTCACCATGGGACATATAGAATGAATTAGTACCACAAAAAGAATTTTTCTCCAGTTCTTGTATAATATCATGATGATGGTAAATGATGAGCTAAAACACATACTACATCATAAATTTGGATACAATGTATCTGGTATGGAAACTCTTAGTATCATAGCAAAAAAATGTCATTTCCCATTCCATGGAAAAGTTTCCATCATTTTTGATTCCCAATTTAAGATTAATCCCCTCCCCGAGTTGTTTAAATGGGATTAAATTATTCTCATGTAGCTCTAAGAGATGGTCTGGTGGGAGAAATCATAGCCCTCTTGACCCATAGGGAGTTTCATAGTACATAATGAATCCCATGAGACTATTCTAAAACAAATATACCATCCTCAAAAACTATTTTATGAATGAAATCATGGAGTTTCTACACCCATTGAGCTGTTATATTTTTATATGGATAAGGGATGGAAATTTCATCCATAATTCCACATCCATAAAGGAGAACCCTATTTGATAATTGATTATTCTAAAATTTAGAAGGGATATAAATTTTTAAAACGACATTGTCAGAACACACAAGATATCAATAGTCATCATTACCATTTATGGAATTCATTCCTCTATGCTTAACCATGGTAGAAAAACTTTGATGATAACTCGAATCCTTTTGAAACAACTTTTTTGGCATCTTCCAGAATAATGAAAAAAAAATATATTCAAACGAAATTCATAATTAAGGATTTCTCATGATCAATTCATGGTTCATTAAAGGGTGAATGTATTCATATTGAACTAACAAATCTCTTAAAACATAATGATACTATGGACCTCATAACCTAATGACATTTAATTAAAGCATGAACCATTATAAGAGTAGCGATTCCATGACCTATACATAGTCATGTGCTCTATATAATTGTTTTTATAACATTAAACAAAGATAGATTATCTTGATAAACCTCTATATTCAACTGTGAATATGTATAGCCAATGATTAAATGATTACCCAATGGAGATTAATGATTAAATCGAACAAGTGGTGTCAAATTCAACTCTTCGGAATCAGTTCTCTCAAAACAATCTTTTGGTTAGGTCTCACTACTATATAATGTGAAGGTGTCATGCATTTATGGAAGGTTACAAGAGATCTAAGAATTGGTTAGTTGGTGAATAAGAATCCCACAATTCCAAAATTTATAGAGTCTTACATGGAATAAAAAACATCACCCAAAAGACCAAATTTCAACAAAGAAATGGATTTGTGAAAGTGAAAAAGCCTCAGGTGGGAATTAAATTTCATCAAAATAGATCCTATTTCCCAACAGACATTTCTCTGGGGGGATTTTTTGACTCCTATCAAGTTAGATTAGGCATGTCCAAAAGTGATTAAATACTTGATATATGAGTATTATTATGACAACAAAGGAATGGAATGTTTCCAAAATATGTGGATCTCATAACCCATAATTGGAAATACGATCACATGACCTTTGGAAGCCCACGTGATCGGTAATGCACATCATATTACCTGCTAGAAGATAACATGGAGGCCATATAAAAAGACAACATTTCTCTAGTAAAGGAATCAATGACATTCACTAATTATGTGGTAGCTACCAGATGATCTCCCTTAATTAATGTGACATTTCAATTGGAAGAAGCCTAACAACTATCCATAATCATCATAAAAAAGGGAAATTATGAAAAAAGTGGAAGTGATTAATGATCATAAAACATTATTCTATGCACCCATTATGTTTTAAAGACAACATATAATTATTAGAGACATGTCTCCATTTCCACGCAAGATCCAAATGGCATGTCACCATTATTACAGAAAGGAAATCAGATATTCCCATTCAGTCTTGTGCTACCCCTTTAGCTCAAAATTCTAATAATGTTTTTTCCATGATAATTCTCTTGCCTCAGCACTATACATGTAATTTCTCATGAAACTAATTACTACTGGGAAGAGTTATTTTCTTCGACAACACACATAAAATATTTCTGGACCCCCATGATTTGTATAATAGAAAATAACATAAAACGGGAAATGATGGGAGTTTCTTGTAATGGGAAAACAAGTGTACGTCTTGTGAATGGAGTTATAAACTCTGATTAATCACCTCTAATCATAAGAATCCCCCTAGATATTCTATTACAGTCATGTATGACACCATGGCATAATAACATGATATCATGAATACCCCATGCCTTCCACTATTGTCTCAAAAGTTTCCTAGACATGGCTTTTAAAATCACCTAAAATCATTTGAATAAGTGTCCTGATCTCAATAATATCCCTAGATATTTTGTTATGGCCATATAAATTCAACATTACATATCTACACATGGACAAAATGAAACAGACAAATAATTTATTATACATTATTGTAGACCTAGAAATCATGTGTTGCCAAATAAAATAACCCATTACTAGATCTTGAAAAGCATATAACACCAAACTCCTCCACCTACTAAAGATAAAATATGTACATAAATTCCATAAAATGATGTAGATAACTGGGGTGTACTGTCCCATTAAAAACACCTATAAGGAAAAAATATCCATCCATGTTCCCTCCCACATAGGAGCTCAAAAGTGGACCTCTCATAGCATCTAATCAGGTTTTTTGAAAGAAATCTACTAGGTAATTAAATATGAGGAACAAATGAAGGGTTGAAATTTCATTGTTTTTTTATTAGGGTTATCACTCATGTGATCATGAGATAAAATTTCGGTGTATCACCTAGAATAAGGGAATGACATCCATCATATAATCTGGGTCATATGAATCCTAAAACAAGATAAAACTAAAATAATATACCACACATGTGAAATAAAAGTGAAAATAAATACATAAATATGTGATAACTGTGCGAATAACATATACACTAATCCTCACTCGCTTTACAAGACTCATCCAAATCATCAAACTGGAATAGTAATAGCCACCTCAGTCATGTGATTCCCCCTCGACATAACATATATATATATATCATGTGATATCATGTAGGCCTGCAAAAAATGTCACATGATTTCTAGAAAGCATGAAAACTAAGTCTTGTGAAACCCATTGAGCTCTATATATATCTTATAGTGTCCTCCTACATGTCTCCTATATTATGAGGAAATACTACTGTTTTTAATCTCAGTCTCATGGATCCCTCCATGCCTACTAATCAGATCCCACAGCACCCACGAGATGTTTCATTCTTGTTTCGTGATTGAAACATGGAATGTCATCCCGGTCTTATGATGACACTACCACATGTCGACACAGGCCCTGAAGTGTCCATATATTTCATGAAGGATCATGGAACTCCTACAATCCAGTCATCTTAGTCACACAACACTCTCTGAATATGTCACCCTTGGTCATGTGACTTTTATTTGACATCCTTATCCAGGTATTTTGACATCCTATTGATTTTTCATCCTAGATAATGTGATTTCCATCAGAAATATAAATGAATCCTCATACATTTTAAGAATATGACCAGGAAAATTCTGTTGTAATCATACGATGGCTTCCAGACATGTCATTCACATTATATGACATCGTTTTTACAAGTAAATTAGATAATATTATTTTTAGGCATGTTTACAAAACAACAAGGACAAAACTAGACATCATGATGTTTATATTTGTGAATCATTGAGAATATGAGGTAGAAAATAATTCCATGTTATAAAGAAAACCTGGGATAAGATAATATTATTCAATGTTAATTTTGTGGAACCATCATCTTGTAATCCCTGATAAGTGGCATGGTTTAATTGGAACATAGTAATGAAACCACTTAGTATAATCCCTAATCAACTAAAATATAATGACTTTGATTACTACCATAATAATGTTACATGTAATTCCATCCTAAGGCCTAATCTCCATATGAAACGTCTAAGGGGAAACCTCGACGTGTAAGCCATTATAAGCTAAAATATGATGACTATAATTCCTTTCATTACTACAATATGTATATTTCCTTCCTTAGGACTGATCTGTATAAGAATATTACAAATAGAAACCTTAGTGTGAAACCCTAATAAACTGATATATGTTGAATCTGATTTTGGCTTTAACCTGGACATGTAGGATGCAATACTGAGGGTTAAGCTCCATATGAACCATCCAATGGAGAAAATCATCATATTATCCTACATTAGTGGAATTACATGACTACTGCAATATTATGGAAGACTAATTTTATAATCCCTAATTAATTCAACTACAAGGAATCTAATTCTTAATATATCAAGGATACATTGGACTCCTTCCGGTGGAACGAGCTCCATGTCAAACACCATCCCAAAATATAAGTATCATGTACTTTTACACTTAGACTGCTTATTTTCTATTCCTCATTTCTCACGGTAAGAATGGATAACATTGGATTAGGGAATCATAAGTATTGCATCATTCGCATAGTAAACCCACACCATCTAGGGAAACGAAATAATGTAAAGCCTAGTTAGTGGCATAATAAGACAACCTCTATATAATACAATCTAACTAAAGGTATGTTCCAAGATTACTATTAAAATACAAGAACATTGATTCGTTTTTTTAACAAGGATATATAAGAAAGAGTCATAATACAGAAGAAAAAATGGGCATCCACCTCGGTGAAAATACCCCATGTTATCAGCATTCCATCCATCATGGCCAAATATTTCACATGGTCTGATCATTCTCCATTATTCATGTGTGTATTGAGAAAAAATGAACTATGATAACATTGATTACTACTAAAACTAGGATATATAGGGAACCTCATCAAGGATCATGCTCATGTACCTTGTTTATATATTCCTTATTATATGTACTTTATGCATTATTTTTAACTATATGACTTTAATGAACTATAAGGTTTTTGATTCCTATTATAAAACAGGATATATAGAATGCCTCATAATTACTCAATCCCATCCTCATAATATTAGCCATATACTTCGATGATAATAAGCTCTTGAATTACAAGTTGGCAAGCATAAACATATAAGAAGCTACTCAATAATGGGAAATGGATGATCAAAATCTGACACATGTTGATGGATTCATTAAAATATTAACCCTTTTCATGAAAGGTTATTTAACATATGATCATTTTTTAATGGGAACCTATAAAACCCCAACCCTAGTATCCTAGAGTTTGTTGTTACCATATTACATTGGTACTAGGTACAAGTGATCTCATCCCAAATAAATAGATAGTTTTTTATTTTTGAAAAACTAGATTAATAATCAGAACACACATTACAACATAAAATAACACACAACACAAAAACTAAAATTTAAAAATATGTTATTTTACTAGCGAACCCCTTCATGTCAATCATAATTTTCTACTTGGAATCCTTGGGGGAAAATAAATCATAAAAAATGGTGATATCAGATTCTTAGTACCTGTGACCATACAATGTATGTTATCGTTAATAAATAAGAATAATCAATAAGACAATGTGATTAAGTAAAAAATTTCCATTAAATCATCGTCTTGAGAATAATATGGATGGGATAAATGACAAACAAATGATTCTATATAAATAATCACCTGAGAATGAAACATATCCATGAATATTCTACAAATTTAATAATCAAATAGAATATAAATAACTAACATCATACCAAGGGAATGCATTATAATGGACATCATAAATAATCATTCATGTCTTCAGACAAAACATCATTCATAAATGGGTAATACATCATCAAATACTCAAACATGTTCGTCTAATGAGAGCCATCAATGCATCAAGGGGTTATAGTGGGCCCATACCATCAATATCAATGTCTAATGAATATTTCATATTAATGGGGTGAAAATAATAAATATGAAAATTGATATTTAAACTATAATACTAAATGTTATCAAGTTTTTCATTCAGTAAACATATTTATAATCCATCATGAGATATATGGTTAATTGAATCAATATAGTACATACCTAGTAAAACTAATCATAAAATGTAGAATAAATAATTGTTAAAGTGTATAAAAGAAATCAAAATTAATGAATAATAGGATTAAACATTGAATTTCTACATTGTTACTTTAATAAGATCACTGGAAATTTTTGGAAGACAATACATATTTTCCCATCAAAATCACTTATTGTTAAAAAAATTCAAATTATAAAAGAAATTTTTTTTCTCTGAACAAAAATATATAATATTGAAAGTGATCATTAAATAAATTTAGGCATCATGAATTTTGTAAAATAATCATATTCTATATGTGTAAAAAAATAATTCGATTTTCAAAAAAAATAGACTTTTAAAAGAATATTTTTAAAATAACATCCCTTAAAAATATCTTATAGTTGACGTTATAAATATTCAAATTAATTAGTAAGATGAATTAGCTATAAATACACATAACTAATTTGAAAATACAACATAATATAATAAATAATCATTTCATACATAATTTTACATTGAAATAATCAATAAAGAATATTTTAACCTAAAGAGTCGAAATTGGGTTACGAATACCCATACACATGGTCCAATTTCCTCTTTACATGTTCAAACCTATAATAGTGTGGTTTTAGTCATATAATTAACTTATACCAGACTCATAGAAAATATTATGATGTTATATATGATCCCATTATAAAACATTACAAATCCTTTATTCCAGATATTTTATTTAAATCACTATTTTATGTGTTTATTGCCTTATTCTCTCATGATTATGTTGTCTTTAAAGACACTTCTTTCATCCATATGGTAAAAAATCATTAGAATAACATTAATTTCATAAATATCATATTTAATCATATAATATATTATTATAACCATTCTTTAATTTTTATCAATGAAAATTAATTGCATCAATTCATGGAGGCGGTAAGTTGTACCCATGCACGAGCGATAATATAATTTCTAAATGGTTGAAAGGGATAAGAAATTGGAGGATATATTAATTTTATAGAATCAATATATTTTCATAATTATCATATACACATTATTTACATCATAATAACCTTATGAGATAAGTGGTTATGAAAAAATAGTTACACCACAATGTTGAGATTGTAAGTCGTACATTCATACGTGCGCTGATTTTGATATTCATAGGATGGATAAAAGGTATATTACTGTAATTTACTAATTATGGTGTCATATAATTTTGTATATGGAACTTTATTTATTATTATTTATTGAAGATAATACATTAATTGGAAATAAAAGCTGAAATTAATTCAAATGAGTTGGTAAAAATGATTTCCTTTTCTTCGGTGGACTTCCTTTAGATCTCTTCTCAAGGGACCAACAGTAGAAATTTTTGGAATACCATGACCACCATAAATTGTATAAGGAAGTTATTAGGAGAAACAGATAGGGTATGTTCGAGCTATAAGGCACATGGTGGTGATATTAACTGATAGAATTAGTGGCCTTTTATAATAGTTGTGAGGTGCACTTCAGGAATTCAATAATGTATTAAAATATAATTATGGTCATTCTAAAGGTAAATAATTCAAAAAGGAAAATAAAGAATATATGATTATATATTAAACAAAATATTATCCCATTCAACATTATTCGTGATTTTTATGACTATTATGTAATTTAAAAAAATATAATATTCATGAAATATTGTTATTGTTAAAATCAAATTCCAACATTACTATGTCTTTTAAAACATCAATACAATGATTAAAATTAAAAATATTATTTTATAATATCATAATCATGTCTTAAATATCTATATAATTAATTTGTCAGATTAATTAGTTCAAATTAAATAAATTTTAATATTTTCAACATTATTTATCTGATTTTTCAATTATTTCAATAATTACAAAATCAATATTATGTAAGAATTTAATATATTTATTATTTCCATAAAAAAAAAAATTGGACTGAAGAAGATAAAAATATTTTCTTTATAAATAATTTTTATTGTCTAAAATTTAATCTGTAAAACCATATATTAAAATATTTATACTAATTAGAAATCTTAGTGTGAAATATTTGACTATATTTTAAATAAAATACTATATGGGACACAAATCTAGCTAATATGGTGAGAAATGTCCAATATATGACCCAATGAATTTTATGGTACATAAATATTCACTATGTAATATTTTGAAAAATATATTTTTCATTTAAGCATTCTTATCAAAAAAATTAATATTATTTAATTTATTTTTCTTCAGATTCAATAATAATTGCATCACCATTGAATAAGAATTAATATAAATTAGACCACACATAAAAACTAAAAACAAATTCTAATAATATAAATAAATAAATTATTATCAACATAATATTTTATATTCCTTAATTATGTATATTTACTCATATCAATTTCATGGAAACCTATTTAATTTGTTAATTTGACTTTTATTTCTCTACGCAATCATTTCTCAAGCATTTGGATAATTTTTATGTTATATAACTCTATAACTATAAAATATCAATAAAAATCATAATAAATACAAAATATTTATTTTTTAAATGTATTATTATCACCCATGTACTATCTATATGACACTAAATATGCCCTTTTCATTTCTATGGAGGCACCTGGTCGGTGCAGCAAAATGATAATTCATTTTTATCTAAAAACAATTAGTATTTACTTTTTCTAAATTATTTTTTAAAAATATTTTTATTTTAGGAAAAAAAATTATTCCATACATATGTTTAATAAAATCTTATATCAAAATTATATATTTGTGATATTACAAAAGAAAATGTATTTTTAAAAAACAATATTTTTACTATTCACAAAACAATTACCACGTTTGAAAAATTTGAAAAACATCATAATATAATAATTTTGTTATAATTATTTTGAAAATGAAAATAATTTTATGATATTAATTTTCCTAAACAACCAAAACTTAATTTATATATTCATTGATAATGAAAAAAATAAATTTTGAAGGGAGCATATTTTCAAATATTTAAAATGGATTTACTAAAAAATGTATTATATTATAATAATTTACCATTTTATTTATGTAGAGTAGGATCTATACAATCATTTAATAAATATGTTATTCAAATTTATACTCACCGATTTAACATCTGGGTTATTATTGTCACATAATAGTATATTTTAGTTTGATACTAGGATTTGTGTACATCATAAGCTATTAAAGATGTTAAATATAATAGTGGAAAAACATAAAATCTTGGGGTATTAAATTCTATCCTCCATCAAAAAAAATCATCATCAAAATTTTCATATTGTCACCTGCAAAAAATATCTAGTTCTCTCTTTATCATAATTTCTTCAAGTTCCCATATCTCCTCATCTATTTTTTATTTTTTCAATATACCTCCACTAGAAAAGCCATTTTATTCTTGAACACATATTTTATAGTGTCCAAAATCTAGAAAGACTATTCATAGTAAGATAAATATGGTTCTAATTATATTTCTTAATATGTGAGACCTTGAGTTTGTCCTGTAATGAACTTACATAACTAAGATATATGGAATACATCATGATCATTAAAAAGGATATCTGGAATTTCCAAATGGTAAGACATATCTCCAATTCTATCAATCTTTTCGGAAGGCATGATGCATAGGGGTTATAGTTTCCCTTTCTTTCTGAATCTCAAAAAAAACATCCTTGGAGATACTTTCAAGAAAACATGGTCTCCTACATGAAAACTTTCAAAATTTTCTCCTATTATTGACATAGATTTTTTCTTACATTGAACTATATTTATATGCGTATGAAAATTCATTACATTTATTTATTGTTTTCTCCACAAGTATTAGGCCTACAATATTCCTTTAATTAGATTTATCGTAATACGTTGGTGTATGAAATATCATTCCATATAATACATCATATGGTTCAATTTTAATACATTCATGGAAGATATTGTTGTAGGAAAATTATATGAATGTGATATACTGATCCCACATACCCTGATAGTAATGTGATAAAGTTATCAACATGTCTTCTAAATGCTGATAATCCTTTCATATTTTCTATCAGTTTGGTATAGATAAACAGTGATAAAATAATTCTCGGTATCATGATCTATCTGAAGAAATTTCCATAATTATGATATAAAACTAGAATATCAATTAGAAACAATCAATATGAGATCACCATTAATTATTTTAACATCATTAATATAGAGTCATGCAAGATTCTCTAGTGGTACATCGACCCTTATGTCAAGGAAATGTACAAATTTTTTAAGTCGATCAATAATTATCCATATTACATTATTTTCTCTTTTAGTCATTCATAATCTATAGAAAATTTATATGTTAATGTTATACTATTACATTGTAGGAATAACTATAGGTTTCGTGAGTCATCTATGTTTTTATCTTTTAGTCATCACGTATTAAAAAACAAGGTATCATGAAACATAATCACCAATATCCCAATTTATATTATCACACCAAATATGTTCATTCAAATCCCAATATATTTTGGTGCAACCCAAGTTTCTAGTCATTTTTGAGCTATGAGAATCATCCAATAATTCTATATTCTCTCAGGTATTTATGGGACACATAACCTCTTTCTATATTTTGATATGAAAACCACATAAATTTTGACAACTAATTTTCCATTCTTAGTAGCATGAATTTTCTTTTGAAAATTCTCATCACCAGATTGGGAACTTTTAATTAACACTAAAAAAGATTGGATACAAAACATTTGATATAGAAGTGGTTTTTCACATTTCATATTAATTTCTATATCCATATTTACTAGATCAAGAAAACTTAGGATCCCTGTAAAACCTAATTTTCATAAGAACTCCCTGATCCTTCTTGGTTAATGTATATAATACCTTATTTTCCTTTGTGGTGTGGTAGGGTATTTACAACAATAATACATGTGTATCTCAAGAGATTTCATTTTCCTCAAATTGAATTATTTATATGAGAAGATATATTTCTAGTTATTGGGATCTATATATATCTAAAATAGTTCACTATATGGATAGTGTCTCGATAACATCATATAAAATTTTGTGGTTTCTAATTGAAAATAATTTGTTGGGTACTTTTTTCATTAGTCTATAACAGGCATGATGAATATAAAATAACTTTATCATTTCTTATAAGGAAACAACCCATTCCATTCTTATATGAATCACAATGTATCACAGACACATCATTTCCAGATGATTGATTTGAAATTAGATCGTTGACTAATCTTCTCTTCAATTAATAACAAATTATTTACATTCTAATGTCCATTAAAACTCTACCCTTTTATTCTGATCTTGGATGAAATGTTATCCAATCAAGAAAAATTATAAATGAAACACATATAGTAAAAAGATAAATTATTGAAAATATGTACCTCTGTTATTTTCTTTACTATATTTCATTCTTGGATTTACATTGTCTTTATAAGTGAAACAAATATTCCTTTTTTTGGGACAACATGGACAAGAAAAAATATTTCTTCAGGCCATAATTATGACTTACTGAATTTTACAAATAACTATTTTCTTATGAGATTATCATGAATGATTTTCATGTTATTATTAGGGTTTTTATTGATTTAATGTTACAGTATAACAACATCAAATAATAACACTAAAAACCATCAATATATTCCTTCAAAACACAATTCATAAGCTCCATAAAAACCAAGGTTCCATTAGTAAATCCAAATGGAATTTATATAAACCTATAATGTCCATATCTATTCCAGAAAACTATTTTTAGAATGAATTCATTATTTACTCACAATTAATGATATCTAGAATGAATATCAATATTTAAAAATTTTTGATATCAATGATTTTCACTAGTGAAAAAATGTTTTTTACATCGATTTTTGTCTTATTTTATTATTGGAGACGTTATAAATATTCTTTCATGTTGGTTATTTTAAAACTGACATAAATATAAAAAATCCAACATGTTTTTCACATCGGTTCCTAAAATCCTGACAAGGAAATTGCTTCGGAGTTGTAATTTATTATGTTAGTTTTTAAATAAAAATTGTGGTATATAGTTTATTATGTAGGTTATGTAATAAACAACATAATAAAATGCATCTCTAATGTTGATTTTACAATGGTTATTAAAAAACATACATGAAAAAAAGATTATTAGGTCGGTTATTTTCATAACCGACGTGATAAAGTAGTCAGTGAAGCATTTTTTGACATCGATTATTAAATAACCAATGTAAAAACCCATTCTCGTGAATTTATTACATCGATTATAAAATAACCGACATATAAACCAGTATGTGAAGTGTTTTTCATATTGGATATTCTTTCACCGACATAAAAAATATATAATATGTCAGATATTTTTTAATCAATGAAAAATACCATTCCCATGAATTTATTACGTTAGTTATAAAATAACTGGAAAAATGAATTTTTTTAAATGAAATTATAAATCCATTACTAGGATCTTCCAAATAAGACGTGAAACAACAAGAAAACAAAACAAAACCATACCAAAACCAGCCTAGAATACATACCAAAAAACATCATAACTAGACCCAAAAAAGAAGAAGAACAAAATAAAAATTAATCATTCACATACATAAAATTAAAAAATTATAGTGTCAACTAAAAAAACATAAAAACCATTGGACAACCCTTACACCCATGGACATCCCCCCCACATGATACCCCCCCCCCCACCAAGACACCCTCCCAACCCATGGACACCCCCCTTGGACATCCCCCACCCCTTGGAAACCCCTACCCCCAGACACCCTCCCACACCATGAAAATGCCCCACCCCCTGGACACCCTCCCACCCACTAGACACCACCCCACCCCACTAGACATAACCCACCCCCTGGACACCCCCACCTCCTAGACACCTCACACCCCCTGGACACCTCGACCCTCTAGACACCCCCACCCCAAAGACAGCCTAACCAATTGGACACCCCCACCCCCTGGCAGACCCATCCCCTTGGACAACCCTCCACCACCTTGGACCACCCCTCCACCCCCAGGACATCCTCCAACCCCCTTGAAACCCCACCCCCTAGACACCCCCACCCCCTGGACACCCCCTTACCCCTAGACAGCCACCACCCACCCGTGGACACCCCCACCCCCTAAACACCAACTACATCACTAGAAACCCCCACCCCTGGACACCCTCCCACCCCTGGACAACACCACCGCCTAGACTACCCCCCTCCCATGGACACCCTACCACCCCCTCGATAGCCCCACCCCCTGGACCAACCCCCACCCCTAGAAACCCTCTCACCCACTGAAAACCACCCCACCCCAATAGAAAACCCCTTGGACACCCACCCACCACCTAGATAGCCCCACCGATGGACAACCCCCACCCCCTGGGATAGCCCCCACACCCTGGACATTCTCCCACCCACTGGACACCCTCCCACCCCATGTACAACCACCCACCCTCAAGACAACCCCACATCCCCGGGACACCCTCCAACCCCCTAGACACCCCCACCCCCTGGACACCCCTCACCCCTGGACTAGCCCTACACACTATTGGACATCCTCCCAACTCATGGACACCCCTACCCCATGAAACCCTCCATCCCCTAGACACCCCACCCCCTGGGCAGCCCCCACCCATGGTAAGCCCCCCACCCCCTTAGAAAGTACCCATTGGCACCCTTTCACCCCTAGACAACCCTAAACCCCCAAGACACCCTCCCACCCCCTGGAGAGCACCCACCCCCAAGATATCCCCCACCCCCTGGACGCCCACCCATCCCCTTGACACCACCACCCCATAGACACCAACCCACCCTAGGGACAACCCCACCCCCCGGGACCGGACCCCACCCCAATGGACAACCTCCCACCCCCTAGACACCCACACCTCCTGGACACCCTCCCACCCCCTTGGACACCACCACCCCCTTGACACCTTCCCACCCCATGGACCCCCATCCCCACCCTAGGCATCCCCCACCCCCTGGAAACCCCACCCACTGAACACCCTCCCACCCCTGGACACCCCACCCCCTAAACACCCCCACCCTAAGGACTACCCCCACACCCATGGACCCCCACCCCCCTGGATAGCCACCCCCCTAGACACCACCCTACCCCCCTGGAAAGCCACCCACCCCCCAGACAACCTCTCAAACCCTAGATACCGCCCAAACCCAATGGACACCCACTTATCACCTCCTGGACACCCCCATCCCCCAGGACAACCCCCCACCCTTGGACAACACCCACTTTAACACCCCCACCCCCCGGATATCCCCCCACCCCCTGGACAGCCCCCACCCCATTGGACCACCCCACACCCCTAAGACATCATCCCACCACTACCCCCTTGGAAGCCCTCCCACCCCCTAGACACCACCCCACCCCCCATGGACATCGCCACCCCTGGAAACCCCCACCCACTAGACAACCTCTACCACTTGGATAGGCCCCCACCCCTGGACAACCCCACCCCCTAGACACCACCCCAGCCCACTGGACACCCTCCCACCCCCATACACCCTTGTAAACCCTCCCACCCCTATACACCACCGCACCCCCATGGACAACCGCCCAACCCCCTGGACACCCCACCCCCTGGACACACCTACCCCTTGGACATCGCCCCACCCCCACCCCCATGGAAACTTTACTATGGTCTTCTAAAGTATGAAGCAAGTAGAAACCAGACCAAAAGAAGAACAAAAGCATACCAGAATCCATACTAGAATAACATCACAAGTAGACCAAAACAAGAAGAACCATAGAAAAATTTAACATTCAAATATATAACATTCAAACTATACAATTTCAACTACAAAAAACCTAAATCCAACCAAAACAACTACCAAATACAAAATTTTAATTAAATTATTCAAAATTAGGTGGTACATTACAAACAAACTATAATCCCATCAAGCCTATAAAATAATTTGACCATTCCACTTGTAAGTGTTTGAAATATTTAGAAATATAGGGATGAGTATCAAAAAATAGCTAAAAATTAAATGTATATTAGTTAACATATAAAATTAATAAATCAAATGAAATATTGTGGAAAAGTTTAAAATGAAATTTTACCAGGTCAAACATCACAAGTGTTCTAGTGGTAATTTTGCATACATAAATCTTAACATAAAATATCTGCATTCGACGATGCCTTGTTGGTCATGATAATTTTTTTTTAAAATGAGTTTCAATTGAAAATATCATTTTAATCTAATTCATTTAAAATCACAAATTATAAATGGTTATATACCTTTATATTTATATATTTGATCTTCTCGCCCTTTTTATTTCTTCTTTTTGAAAGTAGACCCATCCCCTATTATAAAATAATACAAATGGGATAAATATAAAATTCATTATAATATAAAAAAACTTTTAGGAAATTGAAAATTAATTTTCCAACATATACTTAAAACTTCCCGACACATTTCTATGGACAGGGCATATCCAATAATGTGTTTTCACACTATAAAAAACACCTAACATCCAATGATCACTGATATAAAACAAAATTTATGGTTTGTGTTTTTTTCTATTAAAATATAAATAAAAATTTTCTATATATATGTTTTACACCTCTCACAAAAAGGAATCATCCAACACTACCTGATTATATTAAATTTTAGTAGTTCAGTAATATAAACTGTTCTTTACACCTCATCCAATGCATCTGCTTCAAGGGAAATCAGATACGGGTCCATGAATCCATATACATTTGTATTATCATCCTCATAAGACATGTTATAAAGATAACTAACAAAAAACATACATAAGAATAAATTTTAGTAAATATAACATAGAGAAAGGTGTTAAGACTTTCTTTAAAAAATATGCACAATGTTGATGCCCAACTTATCTCCATTAACAAGCTCCGTGATATCATTTTTAATAATCCCCACATTTATTGAATGTCCAAAAACATGACCTGTCATTGGAAATTCATAATAATCTACCAAAAAATTCTAATACCTTGACAATCTGTCAAGACTAATAGAATCTATATCATATGTCATAGCCCCTTGTATTTGTTGTTTTCAAAAAATTATTTATTTACCTTTTATGTATTCCATAAGAAATAGAAAACTATATTAGTTTTCAAATGTTAAACCAAATTTAATAAAAAATAAATTAAAAGATATAACTTATATACCACTATGGTAATGAGTCACAGAAGTCCAGATGGCCAAATTAAAAAGTGGATGATACTATGTCAAACAGTTTTCATCTCATCTATAGGTAATGGTACTCAGGACAATGTATATATAATATCTTATACAGTGTCCCTATGATGATCTACCTCTAACTGTTGTTGAGGAACTATATATCCTATACAATATACTATCCCATATGCAATTATATGATGGTCAGGATCATCAACATAAAACTCAAAATAAGTACAAATCTGTGGTAGAGGTGTAGGAGAAAAAATGGGGTCATCAGGCAGAGGTGGGGGAGTGGGAGCTACTGGTGGAGGTGGAGGATAAATAATGGGGTCTACCGTGGGAGGTGGATGAGTGGGAGATGCAGTCTAAAATTGTCATTGCATTTCTAAAAACATAGATTATACTAACTTTTTAATCTTTTCCTCCGTCATCTCATTAATATTATGTTCTTCAACTTCTAAGGATTCAATTTTTTTATAAACAACCTCAATGGAAGAAGTTGAAAAATGTTTCAACACGTTTCTTACCGATAAACTCGTCGAATATCCTCATACATGACTAGGGTGTTCAGGATTTCTCAATGCTTCAGATAAAATATCTTACCTCCCAACAGCTGTAAATACCCCATGTGATCTCATCTTCATAATAGAATCCTGTATTAATTAATTGAACATTTCTGTAATGATTCAAATTATTTGAAGAATATAAATTACATCAATAAAAAAAATATCTTAAAATCCTCTAACCTATGATTCTTGATTCTTCTAAAATATATTTCCCCTTTCTTCCCACTGGAGCTCTCTACCATTTTTCATGTCTTGACGGAGGGGATGGAGGGTCAACATCTCTAGAGCATGAAGACTCAACACTTAGGTTTTTTCTGCCATTGTTTGTTCTTCCAATAATGTATACCCTTCCTGAGATAAACTATTATGGTATACATTATTTGAGCATATCTCTTTATGATATTTCCTTGATTACAGTAAATGAAGAATAATAAATAATTAACAAAATATTAATAAGATTGTTTATATAAGAAAGATTATAAAAGATTAAATTGCCCTTAACAAAAATTAATCTATTCTTCTACATTCAATATATTTTCTCCTTGTGTATTTATATATGAAATAATATATATGACTAGGATTTTCATGATTTCTATGAAAAAAAATGAAATCATATGTGAAGGTAGATTTTTAATCCCTCTATCTCATTGCCTCCATCGATAAAAATTTCTTCTTGACTCCTCCAGTCTCAGGAATATAAAATTTCATCTGATAAAGAATAGGTAAAACATATTATACTAGAAGCATTTAAATAGTATTAAAATAATTGAAAAAGATATTACTAATATCCCCTCCCATAACTGAGATATCATCCCTTTTTCCATACTTCCCAAATCATCATACAAAATTTTTTCTTTGATTTTAACCCAAGTAGAAACAAAACTCTAAAAATATTATTCATTTTGACCTCTAGGAATATCATTATCATCAAAATAAATGATTATTATATGGTCCTAGATACAGGAAAATGATAATTTTGGTAAACGTGTGCATCCAAGTTTACAAACTCTTGAACTCTTCTATATTGTTATGGGAGCACATGAGGAAGATTGGGGAACATCTAGAGGATCTTGTGAATGTTCCTCCCTAGAGTTATGGTCATGATGCTAATCTCTTAATCATGTGGTTGAATATCTGATTGATCTGTCATTATCCTTCAAGAAAAAAATCAAACATTATTTCAAAAATATACAGAGGCAAATATTACAATACTAATGTAAACAAAAAATGGGAAACTGAAATAAGTTACATAATAGTAAACATGGTAAATTTGTTAATCATGTTAAAAAATGGTTAACATGGAAAATATTGTAGTGTAATTTTCATTCAACAACATCAATAAATATATATGTTACATAAATTTAACATATGGTAAACTACAGTAAACATGGTAAACATGGTAAACATGGTAAACATGGTAATCATGGTAAACATGGTAATCATAGTAAACATGGTAAACATGTTAAATTAATTTTCATTCAATGAAATCCATAGATATATAGATTACATAATGGTACAAATGATAAACTAAAATAAAAAAATTTAAGATAAAAAAATTCAAAAAATTTATGAAAATACTAAATGTAAACAAGAAATAAACACATGGGACCAGTAATATTATGAATGTACAAATGGATTTTTTTTTCCAAAATTTCTCTTTCATTATCATTCTTTATGGAAAAAACATGTCTTCAACATGTTCATCATTATTTTTTGTTAATCATTCCATTGAAGTAGTGATCTCACATAAATTAGCATCTTCATAAAGTTGATCATCACCAAATATTGTTTTTACCTTGTAAAACAACAGACGACTGCATATTTGATTGGTCAACTACATAGAAAATATGTTTTGCATGTGTCTACATTATAAATGAATTCGTTTTGTCTTCCAATCTATTTAGATTAACAAAAATCATTCCAAATTCATCGTTCCTGAAAATTTTGTTACTGATAAAAAATTTGAATTTAAAAACAAGAACTTTATTTTTAAATTAATCAACCTCCCATATTTCTTCAATGACTCCATAATATGCACTAGATGCAGTAATTGGGTTATTTTCTTTAGAACTAGAAAAATACATTGCTTCTGCAAACACCTTTACACCAATATTCTGAACTGCACTTCTGTTTTCCTGATATTTTGTATGAAATCTATAGCCATTAATGTCATAACCAGAACATGTTATCACATTTAAACATGGACCACCCACAAAACATCTTAATGTCTATGATACATTTGATCTACCACGAAATGTATTTTTAAATCCTGAAAAAAAATCCTTGTGCTCATTTAAATTCCACATTTCTTTCTTTATTAGATGATATTGTTTCAACTCATTAATATGCAATTTGATATACAGTTGTGAATATGCTATGTTATTCAATGTGTATAATTATACCTTCTTCATTTTTTCAGCTGACAATTATTTGACTTTTAATCCCTGAATCCCCTTTCCCTCATTATTAACTCATTCATGGTGAGATAGAGGAAAACCTATGTGCTCCGCCACAACTATGTATCTCTTACAAAACTCTGCAACCTCCTCAGATATATATTTTTCCATAATAAAGGCTTCATTTCGATATGGATTCTTAACATACCGCTTCAATATTTTCATATAATCTTCTAAAGGATACATCGAAGGAAGATATATAGGTCCACAAATCATTATTTCTTGAACCCAATGAACCATTAAATGAACCATTATATAAAAAAATATGGAGGAAAATACATTTACAATTGACAAATTATATAAATTGCATCTATTTGCAAAATGTTCAACGAATTCATATCAATCACCCTATTAAAAATTTGATTGAAAAAATAACACAACTTTATTATAGTCTTCCTGACATGGATGGGAAATATTCTATGCAATGAAACTAGAATAAGTTGTTGTATCATGACATGGAAATCATGATATTTCATACTTATCAAATTCAAATCCTTTAAAGAGGCAAAATTTTATACGTTTGATGAATAACCTTGAGGAACATTAATATCATGAAGACACTGAAAAAATGTAATTGTCTCCATCATGGTTAATAAATGAAAATTCGAGGGATGAAACTTTCTTCTTCCATTAGGAGTAGGAGCTAACTACAAATGTATTCCCATTGAAAGTAAGTATAATATTTCATTCAACCGATCTCTAGTCTTTCCTTTAATATCTAATAGTGTTCCAATCAAATTGTCACATATATTCATTTCCACGTTCATGATATCAATATTATGTTTCATTTCCGGATATCACCAATATGGTAGCTCAAAATATATTGACCTTTTCATCCTAAAATTTCTATCATTACCAGATTAATTTGTCTTTCCCATTGTCACAACAAGGCTTTTCCCCCTCTCAAAATACCATCAGGGGATATAATTTTTGGAGAAATATAAAATTATTGTGAGCCATTGAATTCCCTTTTTATTATTTTATTAGATTAATCCATAGGAAAAAACTTTTGATGACCCATTTGTACTTTTTTCCTCCCATGAGTTAATTGAAAATATGAAGTCTATTGTTAGAAAATTCGACATGGTTTATGCCCCTTAACAGTGTATCCATAAAAATTTCCATATTCTGGGAAGTCATTTGTAGTTAAAATATACACTACATGGAGTTTAAAATATTCCATTTTATATTAATCATACACCCTAATACCATCCTCCCATAAATGATTCAAATCATTAATCAATTGTGACAAGAAAACATCAATATCATTTTTGGGTTGCATCGGACTAGAGATCATTATACCCAACATGAAATATTTATGCCTCTTACAAGATTCAAGAGAGATGTCTTAAATTACCAATAAAACAGGCCGCAGACTATGTGTGATAATGAGAGTTTGGTGTGGATTCATTCCATCTATGCACAACCCATGTTTGTGATTTCTAATTTCATTTCAAAATTTATGATACAGCTCCTCATGCTTCTTCCATTGTGGACAATCAGATGGATGATGTATTTTTCCACCACATATCATCTCATTAGTAAGCTATATAATCCTTTTTAGATTATGTGAAATTGTAAATAGACGTCTCAACTGATTATTTATAGGAAGATACAAAAATAACTTTATATGGATCTCTGTAATCATTACAACAACTTCTGATTTTTTTTGAACTTATACTGTGATGTCCCAAATTTAGGAAACACTGAAAAAAATTCATATTCATTCTTTTATATCATACAGTCATTCGAACATGCATATATTTTCTTGCATCCCAATCCCATCAGGAATAATTTTTTCTTGGACATTTAATGTAAATATGGAAGATCGTTTCCTTTTAGATGAATGCCTTTCAACAATTTTAGCAGCTCTATAAAACTTCTCTCACTCCATCCATGTTTCTACTTCAGGTTAATCAATCATAACACCACAGAAAAAACCATAAATTCCATACAACCATGATAAAATGACTTTTCCACATTATTATATAGATGTGACACTATCAGTACAATCTCAATTTGTTCTACTGCAATATCTCGAATCATTTCTTCAATTCCATTGGAGTTACCATCTTTAAAATCATCATCATTCGTATATCTAACATTATTTCTAGTTTCACCATGCCAAATACAAGGGGTTTAACTCATATTAAAACCGTGAAAAAGTATATGATCTTTGATCTCTATACTTTTCAACTTCTTCATATTCAAACGTTTCAGGCATGGACTGGCAAAAATGTTTTTTCATGGAACATTTCATTTAGAAACTTCCAAAAAGGCATCAAATCCTTCCTCATATTCATTACTCACTCAATGTTCCATAATCCAACTTCGAATCATTATTACCTATAAAAAATATCAAAATTATACATCCTGTTAAGATAATCCAATTTTATATTTCTATGAAAAATATCATATTTTGAATTTAAAACAATCATGAACTATAAAACAAATATATGCATATTTGAAAAATGATATGCATGAAAATTATTTTAAAACGAATATATAGTTACCTATAGAATTTTTAAATTCATCTTGGATCTTTTATTCTTGAGGTACACAAAGAATAAATCCTGGTGTAACTAGATACAAATTCACCAATCCGTAAACAAGAAAAATGATGTACAAAAATTAAAATTTATATACATTAACTACTGAAAATGACAACTATACCTATGATTTTATACCATTCTATCCCAATGGTTTCACACACCATTGGCATGATGGCCATTGAAATCGCCCTATACAAACTACTATACAGGAACCGTTGGTATAGATTGCCTAAAGTTAAAATATGCCAATGTTTTCAATGATACTATTGGGATATATATATACATATATATATATATATATATATATATATATATCCAGTGTTAAAAACTGTTTCAATACATGTTCTCCAGTATGTAATATATTCCAATGGTTTTTCGGGAACCGTTGGGATATATGTCAATCAACAGTTCACGAACCATTGGCATACACTCTCTAATATCTAATCTAATGCAACAAGGGGTGGGGTCTTTCCATAGGGTGGGGGTTTTCCATGGGGTGGGGGTGTCCAGGGGGGAGTCTAGGGGGTGGGGGATGTCCCAGGGTAGGGTTTTCCATGGGAGTGAGGGTGTCTAGTGGGTGGGGGTTGTCTAAGGTTGTGGAGATGTCCTGGGGGTGTCCAAGGGGGCTGTCTAGGGGTGAGGGGGCTGTCCAACCCCCTACCCCCTTGGACATCACCCACCCCCTGGAAACACCCACCCCATTGGACACCCCCACCATCATGGAGAGCCCCCCAACCCCCTAGACTACCCTCCCCCACTCGCTGGACACTCCCAACAACTTTACACCCCACCCCCATGGATAACCCCAACCCCCAGGACACCCCCTACCCCCTTGGATGCCCCCTGACCCCCTGGACTCCCCACCTCTTAGAAAACCCAACCAACTTGGACATCCGTATCCCCATTGCCAGCCCCCTCACCCCCAGACACCACCCCCACCCCTTGGACAACCATGGACACCCCCACCCAATGGAAAACCCCCAACCCCTAGACAACCCCCCACCCACCCCACCCCTGGACACCCATTACTCCCTTGTAAATACCACTCACCTAATGGACACCACTTCCCCGCTCCCCACCCCCTTGGACACCCCGTAGACACCATCACCACCTTGGATGTCCCCCACGCCCTAGACACCCCCACCACACTGGACTCCCCCATCCCCGATGGAAACCACCAAACCCCTGGGCACCCCCATCCCCCTTGGAATTTCACAACCCCCTGGACTCCACCCCCACCACCTGGACACCCCTGCCTTTTTTGGAAATCCCCATCACCCGCTGGACAACACCCCACCCCCTTGGACACCAATACCACCTTGGATTTCCCCTCACCCCCTTGAAAGCCCCCACCCCTTTGAAAGCCCCAACCCCTAGACACCCCACCCCCATGGACAACCCCCCAACCCCCTGGACAGCCCCCCCCCCCCCAAACCCCCCCTGACAGCCCCACACCCTAGACACCGCTACCCCCTTGGACATCCCCCTCACCCCTAGAAACCACCCCCACCCCCTGGACACCGCTACTCCCTATAAAAGCCCACTCACCCCCTGGACACCACCCCCACCCACATGGACACCCCCTGGACACCACTACCCCCATATATATATATATCCCCACTTAACATCCCCCCCCCCATTGACACTCCTCCACCCCTTGGACACCCCCACCCCTGGACACCCCTACCCTCTTGTACAGCCCCTCACCCCATGGACACCACCCCACCCCTAGAAACCCCCCACCCCCTTGGATGGACCCCTTGTCGTTGCTGGACACCACCCCCAACCCCTTGGACACCCCCTCGACCCCACCAACCCCTTGGACAACCCCACAACCCCTAGACAAACCCCACACCCCTGGACAACCCCACCCCCTTGACACACCCACCCTTGGACACCCCTGGCCCCCTTGGATAGCCCCCTCACCCCCTGGACACCCCTACCACCTTGGACATCCCTTTAACCCTTTGGACACCACACCCACCCCCTTGGACACCCCTAGACACCACCACCCCCTTGGACAACCCCCACCCCCACACACATGAATGTACACGCACACAAACATGATAGAATAGACAAAAGTCATAATCTTTCATGATATCACTTCCATGGTTTATTTTTTTCAGATGAGAATTTAGCATGGTATAAAAAAACACTATGACACTTACCACTATAAAAATAAAAATGACAGAAACATAACATCTCAATACATAGGTTTAGGGCATCATGAAAAATAAAAAATGAATCTGAGGCATTCGAGGGTTACTTTAGTGTTGCGAGTCAACATGATATATCCAGTGATAATAAAGATGATGAATGATATTGGTAAAACGGGGTTAGAGGGAACAAAATAGATGAATCCTTTCTAGTTTTTCCATATGGGAGAGATGAGTCATAGGTCGCCCGATCGAATAAAATAGAGTGACCGAATATGGGGCACTATAAATTATTTAAAATCTTTATCAGGTTTGTTATTTAATTATTGACATGATAAACTGTTTTTTATGTTTATAACATTTTTTATTTTATAACAGATGCAATAAATCATAGATATTTGATTTATCATGTTTTTTATAAAATATTGGACGTGTTAAAGTGCACATATTCGATATTGCGCGTCTATTATAAAATAAGGGATTTGATAAATCTAATCTTGGGGATTTATCATGTTGGTTATAAAATAGCCGATGAAAAAAATCGATTTTAGTAATTTATCTATTCTGTAATAAAATAAACGATGTGATAAACTTATTTTTCTAGCATTGCACATCGTTTGTATAGAACTGACATGAAAACACCGATGTGTTTAACATTTTTTTCACTAGTATTTGGTCCAATAAATCATCAATATAAGTTATGTGATACTATTTATTTTTCATAATATCATTTATTTCTCAATAATAAATGTATAGCCTCATGGATCCATATCTCATCTCAATAAATTGGACATGGGATCCCTATAGAGAAACACTATGATGAATAAATACCTTATTACATTAATAATAAGGTTTTTTCTTCATCTCTGCTAATTCCACAATGGCCATTCTATTGTGTGTCATAGATTTTTGTCTTGCATCAAGGATTAAATCAATGGAAGACTCAAATTTCTACTATGTGGAGTGTATAGTAAATTCCTTAGGAAATAAATGAAACCGCATCAAGGATTAAATCAATGGCCATTCTATGTACATTCTATGGATAATTAATATTCATGAAACCGCATCATTAGCGACTTCAACCAAAAAAAATTGATCTCATAATCTTGGGATTTCTCCCTTAGCCATTTTTTGGGGTATGTTTCCACAAACTTCTACAATATTCATTTGCATAATTTCTCATCTCTTTACCACTGAAGCATTATACATTTACAACTTCATTCATTACCTTGAAATTATGAGGCTAGTATCCCATTTCCACACACTTATGACAAACTTCCATTACTTGAAGTCATGTTCTAGGATTATAGTTTCAACATTAATTTCAGGTTCTAAATTATACCCTTCCCTTCTCCCCCACATCTTTATTCCTTTTACAGAGTACTCAAGAACCCTAATATTATCTAGTTTCCATTTGAAGATATATGACTTGGATAATTATTTCTCTTCATCAGTAGAACATGGCATGATATAAGAAAATGAGGATAATGTTTTAGAGATTAGTTCCCTTTGATGAATTTTCTTAACAAAATCAATGAAAAATCTATATTTATCTTTGGATAACATATGGAATATTTGGTTTGTATTTATAACATTGTAATTTAATTTTCATAAATAGAAATATTTTCTTCCACATTATATCTGAGAATCAAGAATTGTCTCTCTGTATCCACTTTATATTAACGAGGGACAAATTTTTCGATGAAAAGTTCCAAAAAATAACTCCATTATACATATGATATATCATCATCATCCATATTGTTTTGGATTAATTACCACCATTGATATTTATCTCTTGAGTGATGGAAAAATTCCATAACAACCTTACTTTTTTTTACATCACAATGCGAGAAACATATTCACTAATGAAATTATTCATTTCTCATCTCCAAATTAATTATGAGTCCTATTGAATGGTTAGGTTTGTTTTTGAATGAATCATTTTTTTATTGTCAGAAATCATTGAGGAAATGGATGGTCCATGTTAATAAGTTTGTTCTTCATAACATGAGTCATTTTTTCTAGAATTTTTATAGGTTTTTCAACTGATGTTGCATCTTCAAATCCAACATCAATTTATTGTATAGGAGTATAGTACCTACTGAGTATATGTGTGTTGATATGGTTTACATTCCATCAACTAAGTACTATTTTTAAAACATGTAATACACTATATTAGATCATGAAATTTTTTAACTAGTTTATAATATAAAAATATTTCTCTAACTAATCTCAAAATCATAATATTAGAATTTATAGATTACATTATACATATTTGAATCTTATATTACAACATCAAATGAAATACAACATATTATCGCTATTGAAAACTATATTATTCTCCTCGATTCTAACAACATGTCAATCACATTATGCATTTTATAGTCTTAGGGAAAAATAAACTATATTAAAGGGGTGATCTCAGATGCTCAGTAATGGTTATCTCACAACATAAATTATCAAGAATTAATTCACATAAACAATAATTAGATGTGAATAAATATAAAACATGAATTCTAAAAATAATATTGATCATAATATGGGAGGAATAAATGACAATAAAATGATTCCATATTAATAATTACATGAGAATAAAACATAACCAAGGATATTTATACATATTGAGTAATCATTTAGAATATAAATAACTAATCTCATACAGAGGAAATAAATAATGAGGTACAACATCAATATATAGTCAAGGCTTTGGCCAATAAACTATACATAAAGTGGTAAGACTTTATCCAGTGAAAAAAATAGTTTTTCTCATGAGTCCTACTGATGGATCGAGGGGATATAAAGGGCCCCACTAGTCACTTAATAAGTTCAATAAATTCCTGATATGAATGTTATGAAACATTTTCAGTATAAAAATTCATATTAAATCTATAATATTAAATATAAATAATTTTTCTACTCAGTAAACATAATTATAATCCATCCATGAAAATATGGGTAATTAAATCAAAATAGTATATCATAATAAAAATTTATCAAAACAAATATGTTAAATGGTATCATAAGACATAAAAAAATAGGATTTGAAAAATTATTTTGACATAAATAAATTAATTAGATCACTTAAAATTTATTGAAGAAATTTCCATTTTTAATTTGAAATCACTTATTCCAAAAATGCTATGCAATTTTAATAGAAAAAAATTCCTCAAAATAAATCATATAATTTTATAAAATAAATATTATAAAATGTATGCTATCATAGAAGAGATTTGTTTTTAAAATTTTTATAACTAAAAAATATTCAATTTATATTTTCAAAAATAATCATTTAAAAGATTTTTTTAAATAGAAAGTACCATACAAATATCTTATAAAATTTTTGATCTTCAATCAAATGAATCGATTATGTGTATTAGTTATAAATCCTTAAAAATTAACAAGAGTATCAAAATAAGACAATAAAAATTCATTTCACCCAAAATAATTTCATGAAATAATAATTTGAAGATAAGTTTAACCGAAATAGTGGAAATTGGTTATGAAATTCCCTTACCTTAGGTCCAATCTCCTCAATATGTGCTTGAACCTCCAGTATAGTGGTTTAAACGTTTTTAACTTATAAAATAATAATATTAAAATTGATGATATCATATATTATCCCCTTATAACAGTTTAGCACTCTTTAAAAAAGAATATTTTATTCATTAAACTATTTCAAGTGTAGTTTCTTTGTTTTCATGTGGTTGTTTTGTCTTGAAAGTTCTTGTTATCTTTACTTGGATATAGATGAAATAGACCTACTAGGAAAATAATGTTATAAATATCATATATAACCGTAATATAAATTTTTTTGAATAATTGTTGAGTTATTAAAATATAAAATGAATCACAACATTTTTTGGGGGTCGTAAGTCGTAAATATGTCGGGGGTGATATCATTTCTAAATGTTTGAAAGAATGGGTTTGGAAGTAGATGTTATATTAAATTTTTATGGATGAATATAATTTTAAAATTATCATATATAACTATTATTTTCATCATTATAACCATTCGTGTAATGTGATGAAGAACAATGAATTACACCACAATGTAGAGATGGTAAGTCGAACATTCATAAGTGATGTCCTTTCATTTTTCATAAGACGGATAAAAGGTTGAATATTGTTGTTTTATTTTTATAATTAAATCACATTGTAGTTATGATACTGTATTTTTTATTTTATGATCGGAACAACACATGATGTGGATGCATAAAAAGAAATAAATTTCAATGAGTTTGTAAAAATGATCACCTATTCATCAGCGCACATCCATTATATCTATTCTCAATGGTTATGGAGTAGGTATTTTTTTAATAATAGGAAAAAAATTTATAATAATTTCAATAGGATTTATGGGTAGGGTTTTGTTCTGTTTGAATTCTCATGGTGGTGAAATGATGGGAATGAATGAGTTCTCTTTTGTAATTGATGTGTGAGACACTTTAGGAATTCCATAAAATGTTAAAATATAATTATGTCCATTATAGGGGGAAAGAAATTAAAAAGGCATATAATGAACATGGTGTTACATTATCAAACCCATATTATCCCATTTTCCCTTATTCATGACTTTTTTTATTTTTATGAAATTCAATCAAAATATTATTATCATGAAATGTAATTATTGTCAAAATAACATTATTCATTTAAATGAAAATAAAAAATAAAAAAAATCAACTTTGAAACAAATATTTCATTTTATATATGAAATTTCATAGTTAACTGGATATTTAATTTATCATATTAATTATCAAAAATAATTATTTTATAATATTTTTAATATCATTTATTTAATTTTTCCGTTAATTTAATTATTATTTCATTACCATTTGATAAACATTTAATGTATTTATTTCATCCATAAAAATTATAAAAAACAAATAGATGAATAATATAACAATTTAAAAATTCAAAATAATATTTATAGTAAAGTATATTTTCTAAAAACTACATATTTATTTTTTATACTAATTAGAAACCATAGTGTGATCTGTTTGACATTATTTTAAATTAAATACTATATGGGACATAATGTCAACAAAGTGGGTCTAAAAGGACCAATATTCAAGCCAAGGATGATTATGGTAGACATATATTGATACAATAATATTTATCCAAATTTATTGTTCAATGAAGGGTTTTTATAATTTTAATTATAATTATTTTAATGATTTTTTTTTCTTTAACAAGCATGACATCAATGTATCATAACAATTTAAGGAAATTATTCTATTCAATAAAATTATAAATAATTTAAAATCATAAAAATAATTACACTTCAAAAAATAAATTAATTATTCATAATGGGATATTTTTTATTCTTTAATCAAGTATACTTACCCATATCCATTGCACTATAGCTTATTTAATTTTTTTTTTTGAATTGTTTTCTCTTATGCGAGCATTACACATGTATTTGGTTAATATTCATAGTATATAGCTCTAAAATTAGGAAATATAGAGAAAAATAATTATAGATAAATAATATTTAATAATAACTTTGTACAAGGACTTATTATCATTCAATTATTATCTATAAGACAAAAAATATGACTTTACCAACACTTCGTAGGCATTGCGTCATCGCTAAAAATGATTTCCATATTGACCATAAAATAGTTTATAATTTACATCAACTGGATTATTTTCTTTACAATATTTATATTATATTATCACAAACTATTCATCCAGTAGTTTAAAAAAAATTATATCATAATTATATGTTTTCTATATTACAAATGTTATAGTATTTTATAAAACACTATCTTTGTTACTATTCATTAAAAAATTAATTGTTTTCCAAAATTCCCTAAATTTCACAGTAGAAATATTTTGGAATTATGATTTAAAAACTTTTGGAATATTTTTTTAGAACATTGGGAAATTAATTATAATATACATTAATAAATTGTAATAAAAATTATTTTTTTAGAAAACATATTTCCAAATATTTAAATAGAGTATCCAAAAATATTATTATATTATTAAATTTTTTAAATATATTTATATTGATTATGATATATCTAAACATTTTATAAATAAATTATTCGAATTCATACCCCCCCCAATTTAATTTCTTGGTTAGAAAATCCACATAACAGTATATCATGGTTTTATGCTCGGTTTTACGTAAAATAAAAGATGTCAAAGATGTTTTATATAAAAGGGACATACCATAAAATATTGGGGTCTTATATAATTGTTCATGTCACAGGATTATGAGGATGTTATTTTACATATCTTAAATATATAATATATACAAGAGTAGAAAATATCCCCCCCCCCCCGGCGCAATGTGTGTGATGCGCCTGACCGCCCATCATCTTGACCCAAGTAAGTTCTTATGTTTCATTTGGTCTGAAACCCCAAAGGATCTCCAAACTTTGGAAATAAGGTATTTACTATATAATGGATTTGGGAAATTATTAATTTCCAATATAGATATAAATATAAAACCCATCATGATTGATTCTACTAAAATTTAACCCCACCTCCCAATAATCAACCTGTCAGGCCCATCCGACAACAACTTTTTGATGAAATTAATGTTTTATACCTGATGTGAAATTTGTAAACATAAACATATCCTTCACAAGATAAAAATTATATGAATACAAATTTTATCTACAAAATTTTGTTCCTATCATTTGGAAGGTTCTTATCATTTCTGAAAAAAGCGCCTAAAAATTCATGATCACCATGAATAAAAATTAACTTTGACATGGAGTTATTAAGGAAAAAAATAATTGCAAAATATTCCATTATAATTGATTTATGGGAAACCTACTAAAACACACATGATAATTGAAGGAAAAATACATTGGTTTATTTAAGTATTACATATTATTGAAATAATAAATCAAAGTGGATAAAATGTATAACATGGCTACTCCCCCCACCAAATAAGAGAAAGATAAAATAATTTTCCATGTGGAATTTTGAAAGGTGGTGTCCCCTTTCAAAAAATAAAAAAATAGTAAATTGGTGAGGTAAAACAAACCATAAGGTTTAATGTTTTCCCAATCATGTTTTCTGTATTATATATTACAAATCCAAGATAAATTTTTATAATCATTTTGTTTTTATCCCATATGAATGAAGAGTAATTGAAATTTTTTTATCTTGTTTAGTGATCTTAGCATATAATAAATTTCTGAATTCGTCATAGATACCTCATGGTTGATGGTTTTTGTGGATCCTATAAATGGGAAGTTAATGATATGTGACACTAATGATAAGAAATAAAGTATATATAACCATACAAGTTTCTCAAGAGATATAACATAGATATTTATATTAAATTAAAAGAATTGTGTACTTGAAGCCTTTAATGTTGGATAAAATTGTTAAATTAATAATGAAATTCCTCATATAACATGTTTATGGAAATATTATCTATAAAATCACATGAATACTATATAACATAATAATCATAATAACAATCATTGAAATCTAGGAACTATGTAAATGATAATTTATTTAAAATGTGTAATTCTTAGAAATCCAATATGTCATGCAGTAGGGTATCACATTGTAGTCACAGTGTGATTTTCCTTCATGGTCACATAAGAAATTTAAAAATGAGGGACCATTTATTATATGGTGATGGTAATTATTCTTGACCACATGACATATTCTTGGCTATACATCCATATCCTACGACGTGAAGACAATTCCACATTGTTTAAAAACTTTTTTTAAAAGTAATGGAATCATCAATTATTTTTTTATACCATATATTATAATGATTATCAAATTACATATAAAAAGAGATAATATATTTTTTTCACATAAGTTTATATGTTTACATCGATATTTTTGGACCACATTCTCAGGATGCATGTTATGATGAAATTCGTATAATTACATTTCACACACATTGAGAAAGAAACATTATTTTTTGGTATCATTTCTCAAAACTAAAGAAAAAATCTTCAATACGGGGTTTATATTTTATATGGATGTCTTTGTATGGGTGAATAATTGAAAAATAACCTTATATAAATAATTAATTTTTTTCTCAATTGATTGGAAGGAGCATTGTGAATGTCCTTTTAAATAATTCTCATCCTATAAAGACATATATCCGGCAACATATGTACTATTATTGAAGATATAATCCCACTAAACTGCTTCATAAATGGCCCATGAGATAAATCCCTCATGAAGTAAAGTCCTTAAATAAACTATATTTTATTTAAATATATAAATACACATATTTTTTCATTTTGAGAGGAATTGTTTTCCATAAGTAGAAGTCCACCTCATCCAAATCATCCAGGGTTGTAAAAAAATTGATGTATAGTGGGTTATATCAAAATTAATCCATTTAATAAGTAATTATGACTCTGTGGATTATTTTATTCCACCCATGACATTTATGATAAAAAAGTTACCCAACATGATCATATTGTCCTCCAATCACAATGGTCAATGTCATTAAAATACTACTCTAGAAACCGCTCCATGATAAACATCTATTATACGTGGTTGGGTTTTCCAAATTAGATAACTCCACATTGATTTTGAATTATGTTAATTATATATAATAACAATTTAATATTTTATAAGCTATAGGATACTAATGGTTTTTAAAACATTTATTACCCTGATAATGGTTGTCCCAATTATTTTACAATTGATAGGACCACCCGCGGATCATGTTACCTATCCAAGTGGACCATTATCAAGATTACAATCATCTCCAATAAAAATTGTCTCGTAGTAATCCAATCAACGATCAACATAACAATATGGGCCTCTTATTATGTGCATGATCCAATGATATCCTCATTAGTGACTTTATCCAATATCTACTCAATGATAAATATCCAAAAAGGCCTTAAATAGTGAATAAGCCTTATAATATAGCTTATATTGTGTTTTCTCCTTGTATGAACACGTGTGGACCTCCTAGTAGTGAACATCCTCAAATAATTTATGTTATTAAATTTCCCTAAGTAATACATTATTCCTTCAAATCTATTTTCGGATATATAGAGAAATAAATATCCACCTATGTGTTTTTAACTAGGATTAATCTATAATCATTTATTTTTTGTGACCTATAACATGGTATATTCAATCATCCATTCCCATAATGGGTGATAATTTAATATAAAACATAACAAATTTCTTCACCTGAGTGACCAAAGATGTTAAACAAACATAGTCCCCCGAACGATGTTTATACCCTATATTTTCATCACTATACCACAACTCCAATGATTATTGTCAACATATAGTGTATATTTACCAATAGTCTATATGATTGAAATACATATATGAGCCTCATTCTATGTATTATATAATATAAAATCCACTCTTAAATAGTTTATAATAGGTCAGATGAACTAGATAGGTAATAAAATCTGTCTTCTCAAGTCAATCATTTTTTGTTTCCAGTTTTATAAAACATATGATGTCATGGTAAAATATTAAATAACATAGGCTAGCATTGGAATATAACCATAATTAGTGAATATTGAACTATATGGATTTTCATTCTAAAATAACCATGACATATATGATTCCATGCTAAGCTTCAATCCCAACACCACATAGATATTATAATTAAAAACTTGTCATGGATAGACCTAACATGTATACATATTTGGGTTTCAATAAGGATTCTTGTGAACATCCTCATATTACTGTGGATTCTGACCAGGGACGATTTATAAATGGTAAAATGGGGATACAAAACCATCATTTTATAGAATAGTGAAAGAAGGAAATAGACAAACACAAGGACAAACACAACATCATATTACAAAGAATTATTAAACAAACCAACACCATGATATATCAAATATACTTTAGAAAAAAAGTCTCACATTAAATCTATGACATAGAAACACGTTTTCCACATGGTTGACCATATAAAAAAAATAAACCAAAAAACAATTATAATACTAATATAAAAAAACTATTATATACCGCATATATGTTATCGATGACTTTTGAGATGCACCCACATGATCCAGAGACTCAACATGAGGGACTCCTCATGATATTTCCACCATGAGCTTCCATTTTATCCACTTCCATGTCTATACTAAGAATTAAATTATAAAAAAAAATCCACCACACACTCTCTGGTTAATGCACAAGGGGTGAGTAATGAATCTCATCATCCAAACCCAAATAGTTATGCTACAATATACACTCATAAAAAGTGGACGCACATATTATATTACTATACCAGTCGAAATCTAAAAACTACTAGAATAAAATTGATACACAATAATTAAAGGGGAATAATATAATTAAATCAATAATATATCTATAATATCTACATATAATATCCATGAAATCTATAAAAAAACATGAATTAATCGTGGATCATATGATATCATCCTCACATCCTTAACAATAACATGCCTCTACTAGACTCTAGGACCATAATAACTTGATTTGAAGTTGGGGACAGTAAACTACTCAATTTTAAGAGAACCTATGATGTCAAATTTTTCCAATATAATTATAATGGATCTATCATGATCAAGGGGAACATATTATTCATTTGGTCTTATACCCAATATTCTCATACCAAAAACTAAAAGTAGTTTATAGAGTACAATAATGACTAGTTAGATGAACTCAATCAAATTTTATATTCTCTCACCATGACTATCTAACAAAAGTTTCCATGAATAAAATTTGAGAACCAGATCAAATTTATGGCTAACAACATGTCCCATGATATAAAAAATTCTCCTCTCACATCCAAAATCTGAGAAAAAACTACCCAAAACATATCTTCTAAAGTAAATTTATTCTTAGGTCGAACTACTCTCAACCCCATCGTCTAAACATTTATACTATCAGTAACAATAAAATCATTATTAATGAATCATGTTGTTCCCTTTGAATTATATAACACCTTATCAATAAATCATCCACCATGGGATCTCACTCACAATAATTATGGGTAAAATATTCATATGGACCACATGTTCCATGGGGTCATATTGAATATGGGACACCCTATTTCTGTCTCCTATTACTCAATCATGCCTTAGAAAATTGATCAAATCTAAAACAACAAATCATTATAAAGTGAGTCCAAATAAAAAATTAATTACTTAAAAGTAATCATTGAGATGAATATCATCCCCATGAGAATTGTCAATATTACTCATAAAATCATTGTACATAAGTCCACCAAAGAGGTTTTACTCATCCTTATCTAATATCCAAAGAAAATCCTATATATGAAATCATCACAAATAGATAGTAATATCCCATGGATGATTCAACATAAAAAAGGTTCCCACAAGGTCCTACCAAATATAATTACAATACCCACTAACCTTTTATTTGAAACCCATCCACATATGAATGTTCAATATTCACATAAAATCATCTCGATAATAGCTCAACAACACATGGAAATAATAGATATACAATTATTCTATCCCATACAAATGGATTCAAATGCTAATATCCTTAAAATATATAATCTAAAACTATAAATTACTAAACTCAAATAACCAACACCAAAATCAAGTGACCATACATGATCTATTTTGAGATTTAACTTGATATAACTATCTTAGATCAATATGAATGTGCCTAAAAAACTATAATTTTTTCCATATCCAATGTATCCTAGTGATCTCATGACCCTAATAAGGGTCTATCATCAGAGATCCAAACAAGGAAATCCATTCAAATTTGAACCTACTATAAGTAATCCTACCAATTTTCTCCCAATCCAATACACAATATAGATTGTATGAAATTTCTAAAATGGTACAAACATTATGATACATGTGAAAAATTGAATAAAATATAATATTTATAATTCAAATTATGGGTCTTTTGGTGTAAAAAATGATAAATACAGCAATAGTGGATGATAAAAAATCATTTACTTCATGTACATGGTCTATACCCCCAAACACACTCCATGTACATCTAAAATGACCCAACCTAGCATATATGATTCAATAAACATAGAATGTTCACCTAATTTTATCATGTAACCAACAAAGGGTTCCTAGGAATGTTCCTTACCATGTACTATACATGAGGTCTAGAAACATGCCTATCTTTTCCACTAACCATATAGATCACATTTCCTCTAGCGGTGTGTCCCACACATTCATATTCCCTCAACATGGGGTGTTTTTCCAAGTACCCATCCACACCCCAAGTCACCTATACTTACCGTGAATATAATACACATATTTTATAACACATTCTTCCCCACCACACTAGAGTGGAAGATCATATGGTGTGTGTTCCCAAAACAACACATATTTTTAATAGTGTTTATATACATAAATCCCTTGTTAGGCCCTCAAAAACTATTTTTATCTATAAATAGACGAAGAATGACCCCCCACATGTCCCTAAGAAATATATATACATATTTAAAAGATGAAATAGAAAATTTTAGATGTATTGATGGAATAAAATAGAACGATGTCCTATGTATGGGTGCATGTCTCTTATTATTCAGTCCTATATCAATGATATAATAATATGACACTCTGATATAGAATCTAATGAGATCAAAATTGTGATACCCCCTCATCCTTATCTATCTATATCTATCAGTTGACTAACAACCATAGGGTAGCATGGTATATGAAATTCCTCATGATGGAGGAGAGAAAGAATAGTGAAAAATGAATAAGTAGTAATAATAAAGAAAAAAAATGGGATTTAGGGAAAAACCTAGATTAGCAACGAAAGATTATGCCATTCCTAGGAAAAACATCCCCTTATAAACTCAACCATGAAGTTGGATTCTAAATATGTTTCCTAACTAAATCTATATAACTATTTTTCAATTTTCAACAAAATATTATAGGACTAATTATGAATTAAATTTTAAATGATAATCTAAAGAACTTCTATATCCACCAAAATCCTAACTTATGAAACATACCCTATTCTTATATAATATTAGAAGAATATTTTTGATGTTCATGTCACATGAAAAAGTAAATTTTTTCTCCTAATAAATCTAGATAAAAAATTTGGAATTATCATAATTTTCTATAATTATAAAGAGATGAGTTGTTAAAAATATACATCGTAATGCTTCCCACCCCGATGATGCCTTGTTGTTGAGACATCCTCCAAGCTCCCCCTCCTGGAAGTTGTGAAACCAATGCTATCATGAAAATCCAAAAAATAGTTAAACAGTTTCCCTAACATTAGAAATACTAGAAAAAATTATTTGTGCTAATGAGTTACACCCCACTATAATAGTTCTTTTATTATCTCCCAATAACCCAAATTAAAAACTCCACAAGACATTCTATATCCATCATTGAACTATTTGATTGGGAAGTGTCCAAACTACTAACACTGGAGCACCAAAACAGAAATAAAAAACTCTCATATCTAGATCCATAGGAATGATAAGGATAATGAAACATGATCCTTATACAATGAGTTTCATGACCACCAACATTCAATAGATCACTGAACACAATATTTCATTCCCTACGCCAATCCTCAAGTACATACCTCAATATGAATACCATAGATATACCACTAATGTGTTCTCAATAAACAGATACACTCATGGATACACTCACAACCCATTAAATGACATGATAAAACCAACTAACATAGCTTAAAATAAACATATAAATTCCCTCACGTAATATGGGATTACCCCAAAATCAATTTTTATCACCACTCTCCTCAAAGAAGAATAGTGAATCTTCAAGAACATATCATTGGTTCTAATTACCACACAAGAAACTGACCAATGAGACTATGAAAACACACTTAAATTCATATATCATGCTCCTCCCACATGGCTATTTTAAAACGATAGAGCACACTCCTCAAACCTCTTAAAAAAATAATGAATCCACTCTATCCCATTATCTACCATAGGAAAACTGGCATCACAGTATTCCATATAAAATAAAATAAACCATAATCTCACTATTATAAAAAAGATAAATTAAAAAAAATATCAATATATATCTAATGAATCCAACCATAAGAATCCAACATGATACATTGAGAAATTCTAGAGCCCCACTTATAAAAAAATGAAACATATTTCCCAATGGCCTCCATATGAAAAGATACCCCTATGGACCTCAATAGGAATGATTTATATTCCAATTAAATAAATCGATTATTTTAGGAACACATGACCCAGAAAAATCCTTAAAAAAATATATATTAAGGACTTCTTCCTCCAAAACACACCAACTCTTAAAATTTAGTGAAAAAATATCCCTAAGGAAACATAATATCTGTCTTAATATCTATCTGGATTTTTTTCCGTCATCAAGACACTAAATAATACACAAGGGAATACAATTCCCTCGTTAACACATATTTTTGTCCATGCATCCATTGACGGATGGACATCATCTCCATCATTGAAAAGAAACATAAAATAAGATTCATAATGAATATTATTAGATGGAAATACATTTGGCACCCCCTATTGAGATGAATTTCACTAAATATCCATGTGTGGGAATATCATCCAGGACAATGAAAAAAATCTAAAAATGAGAATCCAACATTATTAAAACAAAATTAATGAAAATCAAATGTCAATTGAATTATTTATTTTTATAATTAATCATAAACAATAAATGATTTACATTGGGAAAAGATAAAAAACACTACCAATAAAAATTATTAAAACCTAATAACATCACATAAGGTGAATTCATAAAATTTTAAAAATGGAAATTAATCTGTGAATTTTCATACCCAGAATTCCATGTCTTCTTATCATAGAATTTGTCAATGAATCACTATTCTGGTATCAATCACATATTCTAAACATCATAAAAACACATATAAAATTACACACTAAATAGAATGTCATCAAATGATCATATACAATTTTTTAGTGAATCATCCCATGTCAACAATACTTTTAAAAAGAATTGGTTCACTAGATGGGTTTAAGAAATATTCCTTATATGCTAGTGTCTACCAACCAATGATGATGGTCTAAAAGACAATGTGGGGAGAATGTTACATCTCTATAGAGTTAATTAAAACTAGAAAATAAGAAAAAAAATTCAAAATCAATAAAAACATATTAAAAATATTAAATAAATAAATAAAAACAAGTTATATCAAATGAATTGCAGAATATATAATCTGGTCATGCTATAACATAATGACTACTCACCCACAGTGACCACTACATGTAAAAACTAAATGAACAGAAAATAATTGAAAAATGATCATCTTATAACTCTGATTGGTAGATCATATATATTCTATATCACTCTGAAGACACAATAGCTATATCTAGAAACGTCATAGATGTGAGTCCGCTCAATCATGAAACCCAAGGATTCCTACTGATCTACTTTGAACATGATCTATTTTTTGAAACCTTGAAGAAGGTATGAATGAACACTAAAATAAACATATAGTGTGTGATAAATAAATTTCAGTAAGACAACACTAATATTTGACCAATAATATGTTATTGTAACATTTTCATGAATACGAGATATTACTAGAATATTAAATGAAATATATTATCATAAATGAAATAATTAATGTGAATAAAATAGTGGGAATATAAATATATAAATAAAACTACCAAAAAATGGATCTAGACTTATAAACTTCGAAAATATAATACTGAGATGGCCTAGTCAAGTGGAGTTATAGAAAATTGATCACCCTACCACATGATCATAGGCACATCATCCACAAAAAATTATAATCACCATGATGTCTAAAATTCAAAATGTATTAATTCCAAACCAAAGGATCACATCCAATATAGAATGGGGATATCACAGACCTTTATAAGTGGAAAACCACACATGAGACTCCCATAGCCCCTTGTCTCACAAAATATAAGGGCTTCCTTACAAGGATATCCCCTAAGTGAACTATTACTTACAAAACTAATCATATATTGAATAATATCTCTCTTATATGGGCTTCAATAAATGACCATAAATTAAACATAGCTATCATTTGTTAGGAAACCTCCCTTATTAGTATTCTCATTGTTCATCATCGACACATAATATATAGTAATCACTATGATGGGATAAACATACTTATCCAAAATCCTAAATAGACATCAATCGTGATTTTTTCATAATTTCCATTAATTTTCTATTGATAATACTATATAATAAATATATCCAAATGGGAATCCAACAGTCAAAAATGGATTCCACTATTCCAGAATCAAAAACTATCACATACAGTAATCAAAAGTATCCCACTGAATATTAACAATAAAATCTAATTTGAACACAATTTTAAGAGACACATCATTATTCTGTCTAAATATAAATCAATTTATTGATACTGTCATAAAACAAACATATAAAAGAATTAATTTCTCTATCCTTGGGAAACAGACCAAAATATCTTTGGACCATCCAAGATCTCCTCATAGATACTGCTCAATCATTCTTTCTTGGATATGTTCAGTAGTTTCTTAAGAAAAAATACATTAATTATATAAATAACATTATCTAATAAGATATTGACCCCCACTCAAGACATTAATCATACACCCTAACCCAAAACATGATTCTAATCAAAACCATAATTTAACCCTCTTAATAAAGAATGGGAAATCCAAAAACAAATCCATAGTTACTTTAAAAACCATTTGGATAGAACCATCATAACTAATATGAATAAATCCTAAATAATGACTATTTAGAAGCCCAATTTTGTCTCTATAGTGTGAAAAAATTGAAACAAACTGTGTAGGGAAGATTATATAATATACAACTCATGTACATTACTTGTATCCCCAAACAACCTTCCATACCATGTTAAATGGACCAAAAGGGGACATAACATTCTATGTTGAAAACATGTACACCATGAACATGACATTTACACAAAAATGGGCCCATACATGAACCTATAATTGTACCAAACAGGGGTTCTATCCAAAAATAGAATATGGCCCCTAGACGTGTACCTCACATGGGGCATGGTTGTATATCCCACATGTCCATGTTCCCCTAAAAGATGGTGCAATGTCGAGTGCCAAATAAACCATGAGTAACCTCTAAATGGTTTCCCCAATCAAACAAGTCATGTTACCCAATCATCAAAAACATTCTCAAAATGACGTACGTAGAGTGTGTGTTCTATGAACAACATGTCCTGAGAAGGAGTATACATAAATGAAATCCCATTTTATGTTATAAAAACCCATATTTTTCTTAAAATATTTAAAAAATTACCCTCATTGGGACCCCATCAAAAACTATAATGAATTTAAAAAATTAATGAATCAATTTAACCGAGTTATATGCCTAAAATGAATATTATTCCTACCTCTAGGTGACAACCGAAAATGAATATTTCTTTCATATGTGGTACTCCAACATAAAACTCTATCAAAACACCAAATGATCTATCTCGAATGACACCCATCTTCATCTCCCTTCCATTTTCTCTTGGTCAAGCATGACCCAAAAGGGGGGAGTGTATGACTTTCCTTCCAAGGGAAGATTATAAGAAAAGATAATAAGAAAAATGAAATAAAATGAAAATGATATAAAATGAAAAGATAGACTAGGACAATCAATCATGACTTAAATGATTGTATTACATTTATAAGACCCCCACCTAATGCGTACTAAATTTTAGTGTTAGAATATCAATATGAAGCTTTGATCAAAATATTTCCACATATGAAAACATGAAAAAAATATTAATTTATTTAGTTAAATATTAAATATTCTATGAAATTTTTAACAGTTTATATTTCAGTAAATTCTTATAAAACGAAAAACACACTTTTCTAGGACCAATAATGTTATTATAAAATCTATATGAGATCATAAAATTGGATGAAGAACAATTTATAACAAAAAAATTCATGATAACACGTGTAGAAATAATTACTGATTTTCATAATCCATAATGATGTTGGATATTTCCCAGAAACATGATTGAAAATGTAATCCCATTAGGTCATGGACATATGTACTTGAAAGAAATTACACATTATCATTACTATATGACATAAATAAGAACAAAGTTTGTAATTTTCATATTATGTTAAATATTTTGATGTGTTACATTAATTAATAATAAATTATATGAGTTTTATTCCATTCATAAAGATACATAGAAATCCCCTTATATTAGATCAATAGAAACTGTAAAACACCATCTTCCCCAATATATGGAAAACAATTAAAGGAAAAATAGATTTAAATCTTTTATCCACACTATAGATAGGAATAAAAATACATCATGCCTAAAATAAAAAAAAATTATCATGTTAAAAAAACTATTAATAGATTTTCTTGTGGAAACCAGTCCTAATGATATTAATAGAAAGGGTTCATGATCATATATAATATCATTAAGAGTTTTTTAACCAGGAATTAAACTATTAAAGGAAAAAATATTAAATCCAATTCTTTTAGAAAAATAATCCATTTTAAACCCCAAATGGCCATCTACAGTTGGATTAATGGTCCATAAAAACAGAAAATATTCAAGGATGTATAAGTGGGTTTGAAATATATTTTTAAATATGACAAGATTACATTACACATGAACAATATTAAATGACCATAATACCTAGTTTTTTTCCCGTAATGACTAGTTTATTATTTCTCATTGACGATTCCTATTCGAGATCATACAAACTCTCTTCGTCCATATGAAATTAAAAAATACACCATAGAGTGATAATGAATTTGAAATACTTAGTTTTGGTTTTAGGGAACCTTGTTAATCCATTGAAAACTAGTCAATATTATCGATATATGGTTATGATTCCAATAATATGATTATCCCAAATCCCTAACATATGTTATCACCTACCAAGACCCTCCAACAATATATAATTATTTATCATGCCTTAGAGAAGTGACTCAACAACTAAATTTCAAAAATGGTAGTGGTGCATGAAACACTCTGTGCATTGATTAAATAATGGTTATTAAATAAATAATGGTGTGTAATGAATAATACATAGATAGTTTCCACCTCAATCCGTTTCAGTATCATATCCCTAGTGTGAAATCATGAATAACTCCCCTATCATAAATTGTTTAATGAGTGCATTGACACCACCCACACCATTTCATTTCTTTTTCTATATAAGGATCCCACAATTCGTCATTTTCACTAAAATTTGACATCTTCAATGCATCTTGAGTACGAAAAAGTGTCCACAATGGATATCAAAGCCTTATTTTTCTAATCCAAAGAACCAAAAAGGTGTACCTGAAAGGGGATAATGATATTCTATGTGCATGAACATGTAATGTTTCTAGTTATTACCTGCGAATTATATTATAAATCCACTATGGTATTAAAACTACCAAAACAGGATTATATTACCACATTCATCAACATATATGATTCTTATTATTCTAACTTGATAGATACTAAGGGAAAGGGCCTATATCCCTTATCCAATATAAGAATGTCAGCATAATCTAGTTAAAAACATCTTGTATTTCTATATATCAACCAATATAAAATAAGTTCATCATTAATTCCTTATGGAAACCAAAATGTGGAAAATTATTATTTCTCAGTCTAATGATTCTCATTTACTTATTCTAATGGATACCGCAGAATCGATATATATCCTTACTCTAATAAAAAAAATCTTTTTAAATAACCTAATAATGAATAAAAAATATGTATATATTACTCGATACATCCAAACTATTGTATTCCATATTCTGGTGATGATTGATGAGTCTTTGAGTAGGGTTACCACTCATATAGACCACTAGTTATATTATGCAATCCCAATTATGAGTGGGAATCGAAATCTAGTCAACATATGGGTGTCATAGAAAGGGATATTTCTCCAAGGGATATGTACAAACTCAGTGAATTCCTATATCCCTAAACCCATCAATATATAAATTTGTTACTCCCATATATATATATGGAATGTTCCTTGGAATCTTCCTACAACATCATAAAGTTATTAAATCTCATATAAACTAAATAATAGTATATTGAATCTATAATCATTCATGCATCCCTCATTACCCATAACCTCTTTGGAAATTTGGGATATTTTAGTTGATATATCTCTTTTTGAAGATGAAGAATTGAAATAATAATTATAGATATATCGGGATATTATTTCCCTCGTAGTTGTTGAATTGAATTACAAGATTATTATGAATGAATTTGTGGACAGTAGAGTAAATATCATTTCATATACCATGTCCACTGGTCGATGTGAAATTTTGTTGATACTGAAAGATGATTAAAAAAATATCTATTTAAAAAAAATTAGGTGATTATTTGAAATATATAGACATGGTATATAAATTATGAGGTGAACGTAAACTAACTTGTAATTATTGGAATTCTATACTATTATGTTTCCTTATCATCCAATGTAGTTGTAAAAAAAACCCTGAATCATTTAATCAACTAAAGTTCATCTAGAATTTTTCCGAGAAATAATGACATCACTTAGATATATAATCATTTATACCACAAAAAATGGTCATATTAGAGGTTGGGGTTAGTATAAGGTTCTAGATATAAGGCCCCAGCCTTAAACCGTACTTAATTTTGAGTTATTACAAGATTACACATTGAGGATCTTTTCAGGTTTAGAGTTTTAGATAATTAGATCATAAAACAAGAATTACATTCCACGTTTAAACTAAGTGGTTACATAAAAGATAGTATTCATTTTTCCCATCAATGGAAACATATTCAAAATAAAACATGGATTCTTTCTTGACAATTCCTTGACACTATCATCACATCATGTACCTTTCCCTTGACCTGCGAAAATCATTTCCAAAACATGGGATGAACAAAAAAAGCTCAGCAAGAGTTATAAAAATATGGAAAGGAAACATGAGTACATGTATACATAAGAATCAATGAAATCATACTTTACTCAAAAAACATAATCACTTAAACATACCTCATCAAATCATGAATAAATCATATAAATCATAAGACATAAAGGTAACTTGAGGCATTAATAACATTCTTACGTAGGGAGTAACCCTCTTGGTTACGTTTGGAATACCCATCATAGTATATTACCTAAATATCATCGGGGAAACCCTAACGTTTAACTCCTTCGTGTTACCCAATGCATTGGAGAGATATATCGGGCTCACCCGCCCTTAGTATATCATGGAACCACCCGTCTTCATAATAATTCCCAAGAACCATAACATAATCGTATCACATAAATCATGCCTAAAGGAAACATAACCTTTCCACATTTCAATCACAAGATATAAATACAACACATTGATATAATAAAAACATTATGAAAACCATTTTCAATACCAAAATAAAAGAAAAGTAAAAATGGTATTTATTTTTCATTAAAAAATGTCTGGCTAGTAGAGGAAACTGAAGCTCCAATAATGGTCACGGCGGCGGAGAAGTCGTTATCGCCACATATGTACGACAAAAACATTCCCTTTTGTCGTTTAGTAAAACGATTTTTATAAAAAATATTCCTTTCGGATAAACATAAAAGTCAAAGGGGTTTATACAGCGTATAAAAGAAAGTTGTGTATAAAACATAATATGACTCAATGAAAGGAGATTGAGACGAAGTCCCATACCTCGGGTCCGACTTGACTCGATCATTCTTTAACCTCCTTAATAATAAACTTGAGTTAATTTCTACTTTATTAAGAACTTTTTCAGTTTCATTATTCCTTTTATATCTCTTGTTACCATGTCATGAACACAATGTAATTATTTAAGTTAATAACAGTAATTTTAATGATCATTGGTACTTGATTCAAAAATATGCTCTTTATAATTACAAGTTGTTCATATATCCATTATATCCAGAGTTATAATCATGATGTATATATCATATATATCCATTATATACATTAATTTATAATACTACACAATCATTTAGAGGTAAGAAATGAAATGCACCGTTCATGGAGACGGTAAGCCGTACGTACGCATGAATGCTACTTTCATTTATATTTCATTATTAATGGAGTGAAATAATAATGATATATAAGTTATATCATAATTACAGTATATTATCATATATAATATCATTAAATTTATCCTTTATACGTACCACATATGGTATTAACGAATAAAATCACTTTGAGGGGGCGGTAATCCACACTTCCTAAAATGAAGATATCGCGTATACCCATAATGGAAGGCATAAAGGTATGCCATAAATGAAAAATAATGAATTTTAAGGAAAACATAAACATATTATATATCTTATATAAATATAGTGACATCTTAATGGCCACCTTTGAAGGTGTTAAGAGAATATTGAACAATCATCAGGTAACTCTTTTTTATTTGAGCTCAAAGGCTTCCTTGGGAAGACATATGCCAAATGTGAGGATTCTAGGAGTTATAGAGGGATACGGAGAGAAAAAATTGGTAGGGGTAGGCCGATCCAAAGGATTTGGAAGTGTGGGTAAGGTGGTAGAGGTGGGGGCCTTTTATAAGAGGAGAGGAGGGGCACTCTTGGAAGGTTAAGAAAAGATATTTTGTTATAAAATGATTTTCGGATAAAAAAGGTCCCAAAATTATAAATTTCGAGGATAAGGAGATAAGGGTTCGAAATCCACCCATACAATAGGTTTTTGACCAGTGTAGGTACTATATTTTACATTATATTTTCATTTTATTTAAATCGTTAAATAATGTGGTAATCGCTGCATCATCATGGTGTCATATATAATTTAATTTATTTAATTACTAAAAATTATAAAAAATATACTATGATGTATAAAATATTTTTATATTTCCAATGAATATTTATAGACAAATATCTGACTTGAATTACCCCATTTAAAAATTGTTTTTGTAAGATAACTCATGTTTGTGTCATTTTTAGTTTTACATTAAATAAAAAGAATTAATGTCTTTATCATACCCAAGTGGCTCCATGGGGTCCCAAAAATCAACCCATGGGTTTTCTTGGTCGGACATGACACATCCAATAAGGGTAGGACATGTTTCTAGGTCATTTCATATTATTAAAAAATTATTTTTACCTCAAATTACATTAATTACCTCTAATCGCGATTAAAAACTTAAAAGTTACTATTAATCAAAAAATTATTTTAATCCCATTGAACCAAATTTTACTTCTTAATGAAAACAATGTATGTTGGATTTTTGAAATTCAAAACACATAGGTGGTAAAATTTCATTTAAACGAAAAATCAGTTTTTTTAAGTACCACTTTGTGGTTTCACTATTCATCGAAAATTGAAGTTTTTCTGAAAAATACCAAATCCTCACCCTAAGATATATTTTATATTCTGAATTCAAAAATTATGTATATTTTAAAAAATTCAATACATATAAGTACATTAATTAATTTAATAATTAATTCCCACTGTCAGAGGAAATAGCATGTTTTTATGAAACAATAAGTATCAAAAGATTGACAGTAGTTTAAGTCCAATTTCAAAGTGAAATTAATTCCAATGACCACTATTGGATTAAATGGTAGAAATATATTCTAATTGAACATTAAAACCAATTAAAAAGATAATATAATCATATAAATAAATTAGATTAAAAAGAGGTATTGAATTAAAATACAACATTTTTCACTATTCATTAAAAAATGAACATCATCGGAAAAATACCAGAAATTTATCCAAAGTAAATTTCAATGTCCCATTCATAAATAATAAGTTTATTTTGACAAATATAGCTTATAAATTTGTCAAAATATAGATTTAAAAATGGTTTTCCATTAAAAGGCAGTAAAATAATCTTTTAAAAATATTAGTGTATTCAATGCTTAAGATTGGATTTATTCTCATTTTAAGCCTCTAAAACACTATTTAATTCATTAATAGACATAGATAAAAATATCAATTATTCATTACTTACTTGGGATGTTACATCCTTCCCCCCTTTTGAAAATTTCATCCCTTCAATTTATTTACTTATCGAATAAGTGGGGGTATTTAACCCTCATTTCATTTTCAGATTCCCACGTTGCCTCTTCAATAATGTGGTTTTTCCACAAAACCTTTAACTGATGAATCACCTTATTCTGTAACACTTGCTCCCTGTGGTCAAGAATCTGGACCGGTTGTTCCTCATAAGATAGGTTCTCTTCTAGTTGAACTACCTCTGGACCCAAAACATGAGATGGATTTGGCATATACTTTCTCAACATCGAAACATGAAAAACATTGTGTACTTGAGACAAACTCGGAGGTAAAGCCACTCGGTAAGCAACTGATCCAAATCTCTCCAGAATTTCATATGGTCCAATGAACCTTGGACTCAGATTTCCTTTCTTAACAAATCGCACCACACTTTTCCATGGTGAGACTTTGAGAAAAACATGATCACCTACCTCAAAAGATAGATCCTTCCTCCTATTGTCTGCATAACTTTTCTTTCTACTCTGAGCTGTTCTCATGTGTTTCTGAATCAACTGAACTTTTTCTGCCATCTCTTCTACCAATTCTGGTCCCATCATCTTTCTTTCACCAACTTTATCCTAAAAAGCTGGAGTTCGACACCGCTTCCCATATAATGCCTCAAACGATGCCATATGTATAATAGAATTAAAACTGTTATTATATGAAAATTCAACCAAAGAAATATGTTGGTCCCAACTTCCCTGATAATCCATCGAACAAGCATGTAGCATATCCTCCAATGTCTGAATTGTCCGTTCTGACTGCCCATCTGATTGCAGATGAAAAGCTGTACTAAAATTTAATTCAGTACCCAACAACTTCTGAAGGCCTTTCCAAAATATAGAAGTAAACCTGGGATTACGATCAGATACAATGGAGAGGAGAACTCCATGCAACCTGACTATCTCTTTAAGATACAAATTAGAAAGATGATCTAGGTAAAAAGTATCTCGTATAGCAAGGAAATGAGAAGATTTAGTCAAGCGATCAACAATAACCCATATTTCATTATAACCTCGAGGTGTCTTCGACAATCCCACAATGAAGTCCATGGATATATTCTCCCATTTCCACTCTAGTTCTTGTAAAGGCTGAAGCATCCCTTTCGGTAACTACTGCTATGCTTTAAATTGTTGAAAAGTCAAACACTTCATAGTAAAATCAGCAATATCCCTCTTCATTCCATCCCACCAGTAATACTCTCGTAGATCTTTGTACATCATAGTACTTCCAGGATGAACTGAAAACGGAGAACTATGATCTTCACATAACAACTCTCTCTTAAACTGTGAATCACAAGGCACAGACTATCTTTTCCCAAATCTCAAAACAAAATCACTATCAATGTTGATTTCAGGCAACTTACCCTTCTGAACCAGCTCTACCTTTTTTTGCAACTCACTGTCTTGCTTCTATGCTTGCTTAATTCTACCTGATAGAGAAGATTTCACTGATACCTGAAACAAAACAGAAGGACATCCTGCACCATCAACTTCTAAGCCAAAGTTCATAAAATCAAAAACCAAAGGATCTCATTCCAAACGTAGCATGGTTAATGAAGCATTCCTTTTTAGCCTCAAAGCATCAGCCACTTTATTTTCTTTTCCCAGATGGTAATGAATTGTACAATCATAATCCTTGATTAATTCTATCCATGTCCTCTATCACATGTTCAATTATTTCTGAGTGAATATATACTTTAAACTTTTGTGATCAGTATATACTTCACACTTTACTCCATACAAATGATGCCTCCAAATTTTTTAAGCGAAAACAAGAGCAGAAAATTACAAATCATGTGTAGGGTAATTTACCTCATGAATTTTCAACTGGCGTGAAGTATAAGCAATTACCTGATCATTATGCATAAGGAAACAACCAATTCCTTTAAATGAATCATCACTGTAGATAAAAAAACTCACCATTCATGGAAAGAAGTTCCAAAACTGGAGCATTCACCAATCTTATTTTCAACTCCTGAAAACAATCATCACATTCTTTTGTCCAGATAAATTTAACACCCTTCCGAGTTAGCTTAGTCATTGGACTAGATAACCGTAAAACATTTATTACAAACCTTCGATAATAACCTTCTAAACCAAGAAAACTATTGATCTTGGTAACATTTGTGGGTCCTTGCCATTCTTCAAAAACTCTTGTTTTTGCAGGATCCACAGTTATTCCATCTTTAGAAACAATATGACCAAGGAAAGGAATTTGTTGCAACCAAAACTCCCACTTGCTGAATTTTCCATACAATTTCTTTTCTTTTAAGGTTTGAAAGATAACCCTTAAATGACTTTCCTGCTCCTCTTTACTTTTAGAAAACACCAAAATATCATCAATAAAAACAAAAACATTTTTCACCTCAGTTAACTGATCCATCACTACAACAAACTGTTCAATTATGATTCTGAGAATCTCAGTATGCTCATTTGGAAGGTCGTTTCCCCAATTATGACTTTCCAAAAAAACTTCTCTGTTTCCTCTACGAAAAACCATTCTTAACACTGAAATACCTTAGGTGAAACAATATGGTAATCTTTAAATGATATATCTTTTCAGTCATACCATAAATTAATTTACAATTTAATTATTTTATAACTCCTAATGTTCTCTAAACCAACCATTGATACCAACTATAAGGCCCCAGCCTTAATCCTTACTTAATCATGAGTTATTACAAGATTACACATTGAGGATCTTTTCAGGTTTACAGTTTTAGATAATTAGATCATAAAACATGCATTACATTCCACATTTAAAAAAAGTGGTTACATAAAAGATAGTATTCATTTTTCCCATCAATGGAAACATATTCAAAATAAAACATGGATTCTTTCTTGACACTTCCTTGACACTATAATCACATCATGTACCTTTCCCTGGACCTGTGAAAATCATTTCAAAAATGTGGGATGAGCATAAAAAGCTCAGTAAGAGTTATAAAAATATGAAAAGGAAACATGAGTACATGTATACATAAGACTCAATGAAATCATACTTTACTCAAAAAACATAAGCAGAAAAACATACCTCATCAAATCATGAATAAATCAAAGAAATCATAAGACATTAATGTAACTTGAGGCATTCATAACATTCTTACGCAGGGAGTAACCCTCTTGGTTACGTTTGGAATACCCATGACAGTATATTCCCTAAATCTCTTCAGATAAACCTTAACATTTAACTCCTTCGTGTTACCCAATGCATTGGAGAGCTATATCAGGCTCACCCGCCCTTAGTTTATCACGGAACCACCTGTCTTCCTAATAATTCCCAAGAACCATAACTTAATCATATCACATAAAACATGTATAAAGAAAACATAACATCTCCACATTTCAATCACAAGATATCAATACAACACATTGATATAATAAAAACATTATGAAAACCATTTTCAATACAAAAATAAAATAAAAGTAAAACATGGTATTTATTTTTCATTAAAAAAAGTATGGCTTGTAGAGGAAGCCGAAGCTCCAATAATGGTCACGGCGGTGGAGAAGTCGTTCTCGCCGCATACGTACGAAAAAAACATTCCCTTTTGTCATTTAGTAAAACGCTTTGTATAAAAAGGATTCCTTTCAGATAAACGTAAAATTCAAAGTGGTTTATACACCGTATAATAGATAGTTGTGTATAAAACATAATATTCCTCAATGAAAGGAGATGAGACGAAGTCCCATACCTCGGGTCCGACTTGACTTGATCGTTCTTTAACCACATGAATAATAAACTTGAGTTAATTTCTACTTCCTTAAGAACCTTTTTCAAGTTCATTATTCCTTTTATATCTCTTATTACCATGTCATGAACACTATGTAATAATTTAAGTTAATAACGGTCATTTTAACGATCATTGGTACTTGAGTCAAAAATATACTCTTTATAATTACAAGTTTTTCATTTATCCATTATATCCAAAGTTATACTCATTATGTATATATCATATATATCATATATATCCAGTATATACATGAATTTATAATACTACATAATCATTTAGAGGTATGAAATGAAATGCACTGTTCATGGAGACGGTAAGCCGTACATACGCATGAACGCTACTTTCATTTCTATTTCTTACATAATGGAGTGAAATCATAATGATATAAAGGTATATCATAATTCCAGTATAGTATCATATATAATATCATTAAATTTAGCCTTTATACGTAAAAACATATGGTATTAACCAATCAAATCACTTTGAGGGGGCGGTAGTCCGCACTTCTTAAAATGAAGATATCGCGTATACCCATAATGGAAGCCATAAAGGTATGCCATAAATGAAAAATACATAGGATTAAGGAAACTATAAACATATTATATATCATATATAAATATAGTGACATCTTAATGGCCACCTTTGAAGGTTTTAAGAGAATATTTAACAATCATCGTTTTGTGAGCTAGAAATTCGCAATCCACAAAAACAGTATGTTCTTTAACCATTAGATGTATGTGTGTGTAATTTTACCTCGAATAAATCTTATAAAAACATCCTAGTATATTTCAGATACTGGTTTTGTTACAAATGAATTGAATAAAAAGGGTTTAGGGGGTTGGAGAAGCAAAATGAAACATAAGAACAGAAGAGAAGACACTACCTTTAAATCGGGTAACTCTTTTTGATTTGAGATGAAAGGTTTACATTGGAAGACTTCTGCCCAAAGTAAGGTTCTAAGAGTTAGAGAGGGATGTTTAAAGACAAAATGGGTTGGGTTTGGCCGAGCCAAAGGCTTTGGATGTGTGGGTAAGGTGGTAGAGGTGGGGGCCTTTTATAAGAGGAGTGGAGGGGCACTCTTGGATAGTTAAGAAAATATACTTTGTTATAAAATGATTTTCAGATAAAAAAGGTCCCATAATTATAAATTTCGAGGATAAGGAGATAAGGGTTCAAAATACACCCATACAATATGTTTTGTACAAGTTTAGGTCTTATATTTTACATTTTATTTTCATTTTATTTAAATCGTTGAATAATGTGGTAATTGCTGCATCATCATGGTGTCATATATAATTTAATTTATCTAATGTCTAAAAATTATAAAAAAAATACTATGATGTAGTAAATATTTTTAGCTTTCCAATTACTATTTATAGTCAAACATATGACTTGTATGACCCCATATAATTTGTTTTAGTAAAACAACTCATGTTTGTGTCATTTTTACTTTTACATTAAATAAAAAGAAGTAATGTCTTTATCTTACCCAAGTGGCTCCATGAGGTCCACAAAATCGACCCATGGGTTATCTTGGCCGGTCATGACACATTCAATAAGGGTAGGACATGTGTCTAGGTCATTTAATATTATTAAAACATTATTTTTACCTTAAATTACATTAATTACCTCTAATCGCGATTAAAAACATAAAAGTTACTATTCACCAAAAAAATTATTTTAATCCAATTGAACCACATTTTACTTTTTAATGACAACCATGTATATCGGATTTTTGAAATTCAAAACCCAAAGGTGGTAAAATTTCATTTAAACGAAAAATCGGTTTTTTAAGTACCACTTAGTGGTTTCACTATTCATCAAAAATTGAAGTTTTTCAGAAAAATTCCAAAACATCACCCTAAGATATATTTGATATTCTGAATTAAAAAATGATGTCTATTTAAAAAAATTCAAAACATATAAGTTACATTAATTAATTTAATAATTAATTCCCGCTTTCAGAGCAAATAGCGTGTTTTTATGAAACAATAAGTATCAAAAGATTGACACTAGTTTAAGTCCAATTTCAAAGTGAAATTAATTCCAACGACCACTATTGTATTAAATGGGAATAATATATTCTAATTTAACTTTTAAACCAATTAAAAAGGCAAAATAATAATATAAATAAATTAGATTAAAAAGAGGTTTTGACTTAAAATACAACATTTTTCACTATTCATTAAAAAATGAACTTTATCGGAAAAATACCATAAATTTATCCAAAGTAAATTTCAATGTCCCAATAATAAAGAATACGTTTATTTTTACAAATATAGCTTATAAAATTGTCAAAATATAGATTTTAAAATGGTTTTCCATCAAAAGGTAGTAAAACAATCTTTTAAAAATATTAGTGTATTTCATGCTTAAGATTGGATTTATTCTCATTTTAAGCCTCTAAAACACTATCTAATTCATTAATAGACACAGATAAAAATATCTATTATTGATTATTTACATGGGATTTTACACTACAGGTCATATTTAACAATTTTTAACATGTCACAATGGTAAAAGAATCAAACAACATCATCACATCAACTCATTCCAAATTAATATGATTTTTAACACCCATTTCAACATCCAATGAAATTTCACAATACCATGGGTGTGAAAGTAGAACACTAAATTATAAAAAAATCTCTAAAAACCCTTTTATCAAGATTAAAAAATGATAAAACCTATTTCTCAACTTAGGAGAAACTACTATTAATATAGGAAAATTTACAGTGGTTGGAATCCCTAATTCCAAACACCCACAACATCAATAGTGACCATGAAAAGAGGAATATAATACATATAGTAGATACCATTATATAATTATATGGATAACCTTATCCCATTATATTTTGGTAATTTTTTTCCACTATTACACCACCTTGTATCATTAAATCCATGGTTTCTCTATGTAGTGTCGAAACATAGTATTGAGAATCCCAACACATTTGGAAGGAGATTTATTACTATATCCTCCTCAAATAATATCATAATTTTATATATCTCAATGACTATATATGATGTTTGGTGTAGTTTCCCAAAACCCAATACATATCTTCTTAATTAGGACCATGGATGGAGAATGTTTTTGTAGACTCCCTTAAGACCACACTTCATAACCCACTTCTCAAGGAGAATCATTGACAAATGATAAATCGTATAATGGAATATAAAACAAAATTGTCATGTAATTTGAAAAATATAAGGTATGATGATTATTTATCAATTAATATGTATTCGTAGAATGATAATTCCTCCTAACACTATTATGGAATAATTATTTCATAGGTATAATTTCTGTAAGAATTATTTTAATATTCATAGATTTTAAAGATCACGACACTAGAAAAAGGATCAAAACAGTATGGATTGAATCTAATGAAAATTTAATATATAAAAAATTGTTAAGTATGTGCATACAAACTATAATTGGTGAATCCATGATTTTATTGAACCACTAAATATACATATACCTCCAAATTTTAATTATTTGTAAATGATGGATGGAATGGAGTGCATATATCTCACCCACTAACTAAAGATGTCGAGACAAACTCCATTAATGATAAGATATCCTAACACAATGTTTATATTGATTGTATAAATAAAATTAATGAAAAGTTTCATTGTATAAATATCCATACTATTTTGTACTCTTATGTTGATTCCAAAATATCTTTTTAAAAGGATCCTCATTAACAAAATATGATAAAAATTGTGGAGTTTATTCAACCATATTTCATATTCCCAATAGTTCCAATTAATTTAATCCAAATATCAGATGGTAAAAATTAATTCAATACATTATAAAAAAACCAACCTTATTTTCATTCAACTAAACTTCACCAACTTCAAATTGATATCAATGTTAGGGATAGTCAAGAAATACTTATCTACCATCTCACAGTGCATCAATAGATGAATCTACCCATACGAATGAATTTATACAACATATAGATTCTATTGTGTCCCTTTACCATAATATAGAATACTTTAGTTGGTGATTAAAACTAGGTGATGAAGAGATAAATAGAAACATTGAATGGATGTGGATAACAGAATTCCCAACTAGTTTTTTTGAGGTGTAAAATTAAAATATTCAATGATGAATGTTATCTTAAGTTTCATATAATTCACTTTATGTCCTAATGTGGCCCTATGTAGGGTAAGTAATAGAACATGGATGGAATGATGGTACACTACATACTATAACACATGAGAGGCCCATGTTTATCTGGTACAAAAATTTACCATATTTAACCACTTCATCATGTGATAATATATAGTGATAGTTTCATTTTAAATTAAAAAAATATCCTAATGTTGATAACTAGAAATAAATTCTATATTTTAAAATATAATGTGAATTGGATAGTCCTTTATTTCATCTCATATATGAAGTAAAATACCTACTAATAAACATGAATCTTTATTAGGATATGCTATTAGATATACTCAAGGAGTACCACCATGATGAGTTATAGACTCCATAAATAACTCTAAAATTACCTTGTTTTCCAGGGAGTTTTTAGACATATCAGAGACCCTGGATGATTTGATTTTTGATTTAGAATTCCATTATCATCAAACAAAATCCAGATAAAGAAAAAAAAACCACATGAGTTAAAGAATTTGAACATCGTGCTCAAACATGCACTAATGCTCGATCTAGTTTGTAGTCTTCCAAAATAATATGTGTTTCATCTAATTGAATTTCCATGTTAAAAACAATGAAATATTCAATATGTAAAAATGATGATAAATTTCTTATTGTTTGTGAACCAACTGATTATGATTTTATTTTGTAAAATAGTAAGAAAATAGGCATTTTATTACAATTATAGAGAATAACATGATTAAATTACTAGAGTCTAGAAAACTAGTAACTCCTCGACTTTCATAACCAATTGTTTGTGGTTATCTGAATACATTGGTACAAGATACAAGGGATCACATCTGACGAGATCTAATAATTTAGTAGTTATTTGATAATAGAAAAATATTTTATTCTCATATTGTTATAATATTAATGAAATAAACCTAAAATTGAAGTGAGTGAATTATTATTTAATAATTATATAATATTGTATAAAATTAAAATAAAAATCCATAATATTTCTATAGATGAGATGAAATTAATTATTAATATATAATAAAAAATTATTTCATAACAATAGAATACAAAACATTAAACATAACAATACATATAATAAGGACTCTTACCAAGAAAATTGACACAAATCGTTAAAGAATACCAAAAATAATAAATATAGTTTGTCAAATGGGACATACTAGAACATCAAGGGTATAAAAAAATCCCCACTTTTCATTAACCTTGTCTCATGTATTCATCATGTAAATCTTATGAATAATATAAAAAATACAAAACAATAGAAATATCCTTATTTGAAAGAAAAACATATATAATTAAAAGATTTTCCCTAATCAATAAATTGAAAAAAATTAATATAAGTCATAAATTGAAATATATTAAATGGATTTATTATTATATATCTTCTATGAATCCTAACAATTCAAAAAGTATCCTAAAATAACCTCTTATTTGGAAAAATGTATAAAATAAAAATTTCAAAATATATTGTAATTGTATTTTAATTGTAAGATATTGGAAAAAATTTATATAAATTTTGGTAGAAAATAACTATTATGGAGGCATGAAAAAATAGTCACATACTAAATATAAAAAATATTATTTTCATACTTTTATAAATATTAATTTTTTTTAATGTGAACCAATATAAACATATTTCATTTATTTTTTCCATAATGAATATAAAATTTTATATAAAACATTATATTAATTTATTATTATTCATCAAAAAAATTAATAGAACAATTTAATTAACATTAATATTTATGAGAAAGATCCCCATATGGAAGAAAAAATTATAATATTTTTTCTTAAAAAAATTCTTTTGGACATTTGAGTACAAAATATTATAAAAATTGAATTAAAACATTACATATACATAAATAAAAAAGTAAAATGAGATATATTAATTTCAATATTGATTCATTATATTAATATTCCAATGATTACTTATTCATTTAAAATCTAGAATAAAAATGATATTGTGAAATTAACCTTAACCATGAACATTATCATTGCTAAAAAGTCTCTAATCCCCTAAAAAGAATATAGTATTTTTGATAAATCTATATGATAATAATAGTTGTATATATGTTATTAGATATTACTCTTTTAAAATTTATAATTATTAATTTATTTATATATAATTATTAAAATAAACATTTTATTGTTAAATATTAAATTATTCACATATATTTAGATATAAGGATTCAATACTTTCACCTTACTCATTGTTAATTTTTCCCAAAAAATAATAAAAATTTGATTATCTTCATGTATAATAAAACATTCCTTTAATAATTTTATGGTAAATAATCATCATTTCATACAGACAGATATTTACATGTGCATATAAGTGACACTTTCATTTTTTATTTGATGAAAATGAAATGAAATAAATTATTTAATATATCTAAACCATAGTAATCATGAATTAATTTCATATTTATTCCAAAAATTTGACCTTATGTCAAAATATTCGTGGATGAAAAATGAATCAAATCTCTTTATTGAGGTAATAGGATTCAGTTATGCATGTAAAGCATTACCATTTCCCTATAGATATAAGGTTAAGATGTTACAGAATAAATTTTATATATAGAATCCTATTTTTTTCATAAATATACAATATTTTTAATAACTACTTCTTTATAACCAACCATGTGAGTTGGGGAAGAAAAATGAAATATATCATTGTGTGGAGATGGTAGTATATACATACACACAATAGATGCTTGAAATTACTATCGGGTAGAAAAAGAGAAGTAAAAGGTTTATTCTATAAATATAATAAAAATTAAGTATATATAAAAAAAATGTTATCATATAATTATAGTTATGTAATATCCTAAATAGTAGGAAGATGAATTTTTTTTAAAGAATATAGTTATTTTTTATATCTCATTTTGTAAAACAACTCTTTTCATAAACCTTATTCCTGGTTGGATTTACATTTGGAGATAATGTACCAAATACGTCATTGAGAGAAAGTTGGGGAAATAATTTTCATATTATTCAATTGATATAAATAGATCATGAATAGTGATAAATAGTGTAGAGAAGGTTCACATTTAAAAGGTAGGGGACTAGCACATTTTTAATTTTTCTTATGTTTTAAATTTTATAAAATATATATTAATTGAAAAGTGGAATTAATTAAATCCAATTTCCATAGTAAGGTGATAATAGTTGAGATATCACATTAAATAAGAATTAAGATGTTTTTGTCTTATAATAATTTTATTACCTTAGTTACCTGATTAACCATTTACCATGGTGAAAAATAATTTTCATGGTTACTATTAATATTGTACAAAAAATAAAATTCCCATAATAATAAATTTTAACTTCATAATAAAAAATAAGGAATCAATTTAAAAAATAATAATGTTTTATAACCAGATTATATTAATTTAGATATATGTCAACATGATTCAATAAAAAACGTTTTTAAAAATTACATCATTATTCCAATTAAATAAACATACAACAATAAAAAATAATACTAATTCAAATAAAATTATTACAATTATTATTTATAAAATTATTCTTTTTTTACTACAAAACATAATACATATTAAATTTTTTTTCATAGTACATTAGTTTAGGAAAAAAGATTTCATTTATTCAAAAATTCACATTTTCAATATTCACCCAAAAAACGATTTCTAAAATAACCAAAATATTAACCCTATGATATAATTGAAATTACAAAGTAAAAAATTTAAATTCATTTTATTTAATTGAATTTATTTATTTTTTAGAATTTACTTTTAAATATTGTAATGAAATATTTCTATTATAATGAAACAATTATATATTGGGAATTGGGAAATACCCTATGGATATAGTTTTTACATGATATTAGATGATCTTGCATTTTATATCCCACTAATAAAATAATTTTATTTTCAATATTATGAATTATATTAGTTCATAAATAAATGTCGGTAATCCTTGTTTATAGCTTCTTCAGGTGCCCGTTTTTCGTTCTGTAGTTTTGAGATTTATAAAAATTATATTCAAGAAATTAGTGATTTGATGATATAAAACTCACTCTATAGTGTAAGGATTCAAGATTTTCATTTCATTCTTGGATAATATATTTTCAATGTCAATATCTATATAGGAGAGTATATGTGTTGGATCCAGAATGTATATCCTCAATAACAAAACATGGAATACATCATTCACTTAAAGAGGGAGTGTGTTATAACTAATCATTATTGAAATACTCTAACTCCCTCAAAAATTTCACAACACATAATGTAATATGGGTTTATCATTCAATTTTTATTAAATCATGTAACTTTTTTCTGTGGAGACACCATTATGAAAACCTGATTCCAGACATGGAATTCACAATTCTTCATTTAGTTACTGACAATGTTGTTTTTCATTCATTGAGATTCCAACAATTTGAATTTGTTATGAATTTATTGTTGTCTCCTTGACATTTGATGGAACTACTAACTGTCTTTTTTTTACATACTTCTCAAAATGATGGAATATTTCTTATCATACCATATAATTGTTTATACAGTGCAAAATAGATTACAAAATGAAATATATTATTTTATTTAAATTTATCTAATGGTTGATATGAATCCGACAGACTATAACATCATGTGGTTTTGAAATTAGTGTGTCATTTAGTCTATGAAGAGTCCTTTCATAAAACCCATTAATTTGTAATGATAGAAATCATTAAAAATTTTCTCATTTTATAGTTTATTTTAAAGTATATTTTAGAATTATAATTTATAAAAAGGGTCTCAATAACATATAAATAATAGAGGTACCACAGGAAGTCTCATATCATCACCAATATAGAGTTTGGAATGTTTATCATGGATTATATAGTCTCGGATATCTAGGAATTTTATAGACAATATAAGGTGATTAGTAATATCCAAACTTCTATCATTCTTCTTTAGACTCTTAGGATGTAAAAAAATCCATTGTAACATTTTTAAACATCCATATTTGTATAAGAAATTCTTGGACAAAGCTATTATTATGTAATCATTATGACACTACCTTCCATCATAATATTCTTCTAGACACATATTTATCTATTTTTTTCTTCATATTATCCCACTATAAATTCACTATTATATATACATACATATTTTATCTATATGTGTGTATATATTAATTTGAACTTTGTTCTTCATTTCGTATCTCAAATTTTTTCTAAATTATGGGTAGAAGACATAACATTTTCTGAAACATAAGTAATCTAAATTGTTAAATTATTTCTATGAACTTATTGAATTCTAGTTATTTAATAATCATTTATTAGTCCTTATCCTCTAAATTTGACTTCTATTTCTTTTTGAGAGATGATATTAAAACATTTTCATTAAAAAGTAATGACTTTTCCTTATTAATAATTATTAATATAAAAAAATTTCAAATTCTCTCAAATTTGGATCATTTTTAATCATTATAACAGTTATAAATATATGATATCTCTCACTCAATTAATTTTCCACATTTCATCCTACTTTCTATGGAAGTGTATCATGAAATCACAATCAATGATTTGGTCTAACCATCCCCTTTAACTTATGTTGATATATTTGATAGAGAATATATACTACAAAAATCTATGGTAAATATATTTATATCACACCATTAAATATATAGTCTATTACTTGATATAATTATAGAAAATATTATCACTTCCAACTCTTATCATAAGTTGGATAGGTTTATTTTAATATCATTAACTAGATTAATGCATGAGAAACAACACTATCATTCTTCAAAAGGACATGACATAATCATTTCATAGATAGAACCATATATATTACATATACTTCCTTTCCATAGGTCATATTAAATTAGAGCATGTTAAAATAATTCCCCATTACTTACTTGAAACTGTAATTGCATTCAATTGAACATGTGAATTTAGATTTATTACTTATAAACATGATTTATTGGTTTCCCAATCTAGAAATTTTTTACCAAATTATAAATACATCGTTTATAAACCAATAAATCTATTTATCAAGGACATATTATTCATTTTATTCCATTAATTTAATGACTTTTTATATTAAGTATCAATAAATATTTCATTCCTAAAGATAATATTATATGAAGAAAATAATTGAATCATTACTGAATATAAAAAAAATCCATTTCACTAAGAATCTTTACAATTATTTTAAAGGATTATCATACTCATAATAAAATATATACTATATCATGGTATCATTTATTAATACCACCATTAATTTATCATGATAATTATTAAATAATCTATTTATAATATGCATTAAAAATATGTACATTAGTAAATATGAAGGAAATTTTAGTAAACTCATAATGTCTATACCTTTTTTGAAATTTAATCTTCTTTATATCATCATTATTCCCTATTAACTAATGATAACCTAAGTGAGGAACAATCTTCTACAATTTTATACATCTAAAGGAAAAGTCCTTGACAGGGGGTGGTGAATTAGGATAACAAAGTTAATAAAATTATTCCATTTGTGGTAACCTTGTTTTCTAACCTTGGGGAACACTCGATATTAAATAAGCATTTATCTTATTGAGTTATATAATTATTAAATGAAAATATTAATTTTTTAACAATAAAAATCAATCATATATTCCATGTAGATTGCATTCCAATGTGCATATGCACCAAATTCACTAAAGTTCCCTTCATTATGTGTTCAATTTTGAAGCAGTCCCACTGAACATTCTAGTTTACTTCCATAAAAGAGATCTATAAGAATCTTATGGAATATCTCATTGATTTCACCCCAACATTTCTCTCTATATATGACTTTCCTTATTATAGAGTAATTCTTATAATGATATACCATTCATCATTTCTAGTACCTTTATTCTCACATTTGGTAAAATAATGATTATAAGATACCTAAAAGATTATTAAATGTCACATTGTTTATAAAATCATAACAACGTGGATATTTCTAATATAAAACATTATAATGAAATACTTCAATTCAATCAAGAATAAGAAAAAATATTAATACCAGTATCATCACACCACCATGATTATGGAAATATAATTTGTATACTTTTCTGAATCATAATTATTAAACTTCCATTAAATTTCATTAATCCTCCATTAATGGGTATCTTATGACATAAATGGATCTCATGAAAATAAATAATCTCCCAGTCCACTCTTAAGAACATAACCATATTCCTAATTCCATGTTTTAAAGATGTTGGATCCACAAAATAGGTTATGGACATTTCCAAATAAAATGGTTGGTAAAATAGTCTCCATCCTCATTTACATGTTGACATAATCATTATGACCACATACCCAATTTAATTTTGTATCTGTTTCATAGAGTCATTATTTCCACATACCCAATTTTATCATGTAGTTGTTTCATGTTTCCTTTGTTTCCATGTACAAGGTTTTCTCACAATTTCATTTCTTGTTTGTATTCTATCCACATTCGAAATTTCTCTTGTAATTATTTGGAATAACAGTTCAAGATTCATACCAACGTTTTTCTACTAGATGTTACAAGTGGCCATTCTGGCCACATTCCTAATTGGTTTACATAGAAAAATTATTTTTCAATAAAACATTTTAATAATTAAAAAATAACTTTCTAATTATTTTTTTCCCAAAAAATAATCTTCTCATAAAATCCACATCTATCGTTATTCTATGCCACAAAAATACCACTTTAATTTAGTCTATAATATTCAATAATTTCTTTATAATAATACCATGAAGTTACCATTTTCAATTATAAAACTAATTTAAAATTAAATACAAGGGGATTCATAGTAAGGGATGAAAACAAGAAATCAAAAATTATATGTTAATGAATAAACTGATCCTACTGAACCTGGAATGGGTGATTGAAAAAATACACTTATCTAACAATAAATAGGCTTTCCATATTTATCACATGTCTCTATATTTTCCATTTTTATACTCTACCTCATTAGTGGACATATCCCTCTATCAAAGTGTTGTGATAAAGGATCCCTTTCATGTTAATGAAACCACAGGGTATGGGGTTCTATAATAAAAACAATCATGCGGACTGACAAGTGAAATTCATGCCTACATGTTAGAATGTTTTATTTTATCGATTTATGTCATTAAATGAATAATCTATTAAATTTTGGATGGAATTGAATTTTTTATATTTATTTTAGGAGACAATAGGTTTATTTTAAAGGAACACAAATAGGTGATGTTTTGAGTAAAAAGTAACTTTACTCCATAAGTGAAGCTTTTAGTGTGAAACCGGATTTTTTCATCCAAATAAGATATAGAAAATAAGAACAGAACAGTTACACACCATGTAATTAATTTACACGTTGTGAATTCATCAGAAAAAGAGGCACTGGAAGTAAAATTCATAATGTTATTACATGCAATGAAATAAAATTAAACTTCGTGTATTTTCATTAAGAAACATGACATCATTTGAGATATTTGTTTGGAAGAGTTAAATAAAGACTCCTGATGATGAAAAATTAAAATATTAAAAGTTGTGAAAACACATTACACATTGTGTAAATTCACGAGAAAATGTTTTGAGATTTATATACACGGTTTCTTTGATATTTGAAAACATTTGTGACATGTGACCTACCTTATAACACTTATGGAAAAATAATATTCAATACTAGAGTCCATATAGTTCTTATATGTGGATATTTATACAGATACTATTAGAGAGATTTAGAAACTAGATACCAGAGTATGGAGAGAGAAGTTTTCGGGAAGTTCAGAGTTATTTCCCTCTTTTCTTTCTTCTTACATTTAATTTTATTCTTCACTATTATTATTTCATCATGAAGATTATTCATAAACCAACATTGTTATTGAGAAATTTAATAAATGGGGGAGGGTTCCATTGGATTAATTTATTATATTTTATTCTTTTTTTTTTGGTTTTTTGTAATTTATTCTTCATCTTTCAATCCCTTAGTTTTACTTTTGTCATGAAAAATGATAATTGAATTAAAAAGGAAATTTAAAATTATGAAATGTAAAACAATAAATAGGTAATTAACATGGTTGATTTTTGGGGTTGTTAGGTTTGAATATGGTATCATAAAAAACTAATTTGGTGAAATCCTCAACAACCTGACTAAGGGAATTGAATTCTTTCTATGTTATGGGCGAGATAACATGAACATTGGATATTATTCTCCTTGACTCCAACCCCAATCATTATGTAATCATCATATTTTCATAAATAAAATTTCACATAATTAATGAATTTACAAAACACAAGAATGATTTATAATTCTAATACCAAACCAATCAATCTTATACTCATTTTTAATCATTGATTTTCTCAAGAAAATCCATCAATAACCTATATTTTCTCTCCTATTTCATAAAATTCATAAAACTAAATGTTTTAAAAATATATTCAAACTAAATCCTCATCTCTACATATCAGTCTCAGACTTACCAATAACACATTTTAATTTATTGAGTAGCATTGTTTTATTTTTTTATAAATTTTGTTTGTATAGACCAGTAGGGACTTAACCACTCCCTCTTGGCTTGTCAAACTGACACTATTTCCCAGGATTTTTTACTTTTTAGTTTTCTGAATTTTATTTTTGAATTTTATTTTATCAGATTATTTCCATTCAAAATCTTATGATGGGTTTTTCCATAATGTGAATTTCATATTCTTATAATTTTTTCATTCACAACTACAACACTAAAGAAATTAGAAAAGAAATCATTAAGACCACAATAAATTATGAACCAACTCCATTGAAAATATTCAACACAACTATTGATGGAACTTCAAAAACCTATCCTAATAGGCGTATTCAAAGTAATAAAGGATAGTAGATGCTTGCAGACTACGTGCAGCCTTCAAACACTGAATTTTTACTGAGAATCCTAGCACCAAAATTGCTTTAAACAACGTTGATATTATGAATGAAATCATTTATATGATATAGAAAAACATGCAATTAGCTGGAATCTATATGAAGATATGAATAAGTATATAAGAGACTTCCTTGAGCTCTATAGTAAGTTCCAATTCTGAATGATTCATGAAATGCGTTATGACACAATATTTTCTGATTTTAATTATATGAGCAAGATCAATATTGGTTACAAAGACTACGTAAAAATTCTACCTCTAGATGGGATGATATATATAAGAATTTCTCACTCGTTTCTTTCCTCCTTTTATTTCTTAGGATGTAAGGGTAAAAATTATAAAAAATTTCAATTTGAGGATGAATCTCTATATTATTCTTATGAATTACTTAAAGATATGGCATGAAAATTCCATATCCTATAATAAAGCAACAGATTCTAATCCAAAAATTATGTAATGGTTTTTCAAAGGGAAAATTTCAAATTCTTGATTCTGTAGATGGAGGATTTTTAATGAAAAAATAACATGAAGTAACCTGCAAATTTATATATGAAATGGCGAGACACAATTTCAACTTGAAATGAGAAGGGACACAATGAAAAGGTGTTCATGATATCAATAACAATGTCCTGATTGTGGAAAAACTTGAATCCTTAATAAAGAATATTGAAATTATGACGGTCCAGCAACAAACCCCATATGGTTTGTAAATTGAAAATACCCATTATGGTGGTAATAATCATGGTAACCAATTTTAAGGATAAAGAACACACACAAAAAGGATAAGGACTTCAATAAAGACCACAAGGGTCTAACAAAAATTACCCCAAGGGACCACAGTGAAGATAATGGTCTATAAACTAAAAGAAGTTCTTTCTATATTAATGAGCAGTTTCAAGGATTTATAAAAAGAAATTAAAAAAGAATCATTGATCTAAAAAGCTATGTAATAGAATCTGGAGTGTCTAGTTGTCTAAATTTCTGATCATCTCAGAGAGATACCCATAGAAACACTTTCATCGTTCCCTAAATAATGAACATATGAATATCTAAACCTTTAATATCTTATAAGTGGAAATAAAACAAAATAGATTGGTATTGTTTTTTTAATTCAACAACATTTTAATGAAATATAAGATAAAGATAAAGTTAATAATGAAAAATTATCCAATGAATTAGAATAACAACCTTAATACAAGCCAAGACTCCATTTTCCAGAACGAATGACAAAATTAATGAAAAAAGTGCATAATGGTACGTTTTTTAAATGCTTTACAAATTTCTTATTAATATACCCATTTTGGAGGATCATGCAAACATGACGGAATATTAAAAATTAAAGAATTATCTAGTTTATAATAAGAATAATCTTGAAAAGATTTGAACCGTTTCACTCATACAGAAGTGTTCGACAATAGTCTCTAATGACCAACCTAAGAAGGAAAGTGATCTAGATATCTTTTAAATTCCTATTTTTAAAGGACCTAACAAATTTATACAATCTTTTTGTTAATAATGTGGGAGTTTCAATATCATTTTGTACACAACATTCAAGAGTGTTAGACCATTTGGACTAAATTCAATAAGAGTTTAACTCAAATTATAAGACTCAATAGTGATAAAACCCTAAGGATTCATCAAAGATATACTGATCATAGTTGTCAAAATAAAAATCTACATCGATTTCCTAGTGTTAGACATGGAGGAGGAATGAAATCCACTCATTATGGGAAGGTTATTTCTAACCATCAGCAACGTGTTGAATGAAGTTAAAAATGGAGAACTCTATCTGAGATTTGGAAGTGAACAATTAAGTTTCAACATACATTGTGAAATGAAGAACATTTTTGTGAAAGAGGAAAATTATTTTGGAGAATAAATATACCTAAAGTTGAGGAAATAAATAGAATATTAGAGTTTTGTGAATTATATATTGTTGTGAATGAGGATTCTCAACTAAAAAAGTAAGAGAATATGAAGACCAATATCACTCACTCCATAAGCAAGAACAAATCCCATTAATTTTAGAAAGGGAAATAGGTACGGATGATAAATGAACTTCCATTTAGTTCATTAGAATTGAGGATGAAATGGTGGATCATACCAATTGAGATCAACCATGTAGTACCATCATGGAGAATTATTCTTTTTAGAAAAGAAGGATATCATCTGACCTATATGGATATAATAGAAATGAGTCCATTTTTTGAAACTGAAGAGGTACAAAATTTTCAAAATTAATTGACATGATCTGAAGTTGAATAAGGTATGTTCGAGCCAATGATGGTAAAAAAATCTATTCTAGGAGGAAACTCATGTTTTTTGTTTATTATTTATTTTCTGTTTTTAAGATCACATGCACTCACTTGAAATATTTCAAAATAAATTAATAATTATCTATTCTTTCATATATTTATTTGTTATTTTCAGGAAAATAAATACCCATGTAAGCATCAGGTAGTATAAAACAAAAGAAATGTCTATGAAAAAATTACACATCCTGAAAAGAATTTACACGTCATGAATTTTTTAAAGCGTGAACCTACACATCAATGAGTGAATAATCAATTTCAAAGGGGAGTAAGATTTTAAATTTTTACTACTCAATTTTATTCCCCACTTTTTTTAGATATTTAAATACCAATTTCATTCCCCTCATATGATTAATTTTTTAATCAAGTGAACTGTGAGACAAAAACTGTCTTGGATAATTATTGTTCCATGAATTTAAATTTCATGTTCATTTAATATGAGTGAGAAAATGGATAAAATAATTATTAGATATACATATGTGGATTAGGATTTGAAAAATATGGATTTTGGGGAGCATGTTGATCATTCTAAATTAAATTTTCTTATGATGTTTCCATGCTATGAATTCAAGATCTTTTAATTCATTTATTTAATTATTTGTATGAATTTTCATGATTAATTTTTTGAACCATTTTTTATCATTCTATATACATCAATTGAGAAAACATTTTACATTCTTTCTGTAGTATATTTCTTGAGAAACACGGGATTGTTTTCTTATATAACATTATTTTCATCTTATTGAATATATGACTAAACACTGTCAAATTTAAAATTGTTGAGGCATTATGATTGTTACCCCTTATCCAATGACCTAACTTAAATTATTATATTGCATGCCTAGAGAATCCATGAAAAACCCTTTTATGAAATGATATGTGCAATAATCCTATTTTACATATTCCCACCTTCCTTTAAATATTTTTTATGATTCCCAAACATAAGAGTAGATAAATTGAATACTAGTGGAAGGTTGGGACATTGAATAATTGTAACGCCCTGACCCCAGTTACCCGGAGTCAGTGCCTTATTGTGTAACATTGGAATGATCACAAAAGATCAAGTCTTGAAAGACCGATTAGTTTAGTATCCTTGGAAACACTAGATACATTCATAAATGTTACATTACATCATAAAGTGAAAAATACAATAAAAAAGTCTCCATAGTCCACACTCATATCCTCTTCTAACTATCCCTGCAGGTCATTCATAAAATACTTCTTCACATCCTGGAAAATATTAAAACATTGAAAGGGGTGAGCTCAGATGCTCAGTAAGGATAACAATATTGCGGAAGCTTTCATAAATAAACATATACATTTAAGGCAATGTATAATTAAAACAAAATCCATTTTAAACTTGAAATTCAGCATAATATGGAAAAAATAAAATTAAATAATTCCATTTACTTACTCACATGGATATTCTACTAGTCGAATAATCACAGGCAATATCAATAACCACTTTCATAATGATAGAATGCATAATTCCAGACTATCATAACCACGTAGCCAAGACCTCATGCCAAGACTACAAATAAGATTTTTTCAGGGCCTTGTGCCAAGACACTAGTTTGTCTTATGAGACCTATCGATGCATCAAGGAGCTATAGTGGGCTCCACCTATCACTTATTAAGTCCAATTCATTCCTCATATGAACAGGTTTAAACATATCATAAACCATAACATAATGGTATCACATAAAATATGCATAAAGGAAACATAATATTTCCACACATCAATCACAAGATATCAATACAACACATTGATATAATAAAAACATTATCAAAACCATTTTCAATAACAAAATAAAAGAAAAGTAAAACATGGTATTTATTTTTCTTTTTTAAAAAAAACTTATGGCTTATAGAGGAAGCTGAAACTCAAATAATAGTCACGGCGGTGGAGAAGTTGTTGTCGCCGCATATGTAAGAAAAAAAACTTCCTTTTGTCATTTTGTAAAAAATGCTTCATATAAAAATATTCCTTTTGAATTAAAGTTAAAGTCAAAGGGGGTTTATACACGGTATAAATGAAAGTTGTGTATAAAACCAAATATGCCTCAATGAAAGGAGATTGAGATGAAGTCCTTACAAAGATCAGTTTTAAAATAAAATAGATATATTATGTGTATTTACTATAAGTACACATAAAGCAAGTACAAATACAAGATACAACATAATAATATCATGACATAATTTGAATGTAGGAGATCAACCCAAAGAATGGTAATTGGGTTAAGAAATTCACTTACCTCGAGTTCGACATGACTCGACCGCTCTTTAACCTCATGAATAATAAACTAGAGTTAATATCTACCTTCTTAAGAACCTTTTTCAAGTTCATTATTCCTTTTATATCACTTATTACCATGTCATGAACATTATGTAATTATTTAATTTTATAACGGTCATTTTGTCGATCTTAGGTACTTGAGTCAAAAATAAACTTCTTATAATTACACTTTGTTCATGTGGTAATATATCCATTATATCCATAATTATATTCATGATTTATATATCATATACATCATATATATCCAGTATATACATTCATTTATAATATTACATAACACTTAGAGGTAAGAAATGAAATGCACCGTTCATGGAGACGATAAGCCGTACGTACGCATGAACGCTACTTTCATTTCTATTTTGTATTTAATGTAATGAAGTTATAATTATATAAAGGTGTTATATAATTCCATTATTATATAATGTATAATACCATTTACTCCATCCTTTATACATCCCACATATGGCATTAACGATTCAAATCACTTTGAGGGGGCGGTAGTCCGCACTGCCTAAAATGAAATTATCGTGTTTTCCCATAATGGAAATCATAAAGTATGCCATAAATCAGAAATACAGAAGAATAATGAAAACATAAACATAGTATATATATCATATATGAAAATAGTTTCATCAAAATGGCCACCATTAGAGGTGTTAAAAGAATATTGAACAATCATCATTTCGTGAGGCAGTATTTTGCCACCCACAGAAACAGTATGTTCTTTAATAATTAGATGAAGGTGTGTGTAAGTGTAAACTATATACATATCATAAAAACCTCATAGTATATTTTATATACTGGTTTTGTTACAAAAAGAAGGAATAAAAAGAGTTTAAGGGTTTGGAGAGGCAAAAAAAAACAGAACAACATTAGAGAAGACATTACCTTAAAATCAGGTAACTCTTTTTGGTTAGAGACAAAGGCTTCCTTGGAAAGACTTATGCCCAAAGTGAGGATTCTAGGAGTAATAGTGGTATTTTGGGAGACAAAATGGGCAGGGGTTGGCCGAGAAAAAGGCTTGAGAGGTGTGGGTAAGGTGGTATAGGTGGGGGCCTTTTATAAGAGGAGAGGAGGGGCACTCTTGGAAAGATTGAAATTTTACTTTATTATGAAATGATTTTAGGAATATAAAGGTAAAACACTGATATATTTCGAGGATAATATGATAAGGTTTCGAAATATACTCATTTAATAGGCTTTGGACAAGTGTAATTCTTAGATTTTACATTATCCTTCCATTTTGTTAAAATCGTCAATTAATGAGGTAATCACTACATCATCATGGTGTCGTTAAAAATTTGATTTATTTAATGTCTAAAAATTATAAATAAAATATAATGATGTAGGAAATCTTTTTATCTTTCTAATGAATATTTATTCTCAAAAATATTACTTGTATAACCCCATTTAAAAATTGTTTTAGTAAAAAAACTCATGTTTGTGACATTTTTATTTTAACATTAAATAAAAAGATTTTAATGTCATTTTCCTACCAAAGTGGCTCCATGGGGTCCCCAAGTTGACCCATAGATATTCTTGGTCGTCCATGACTCGTCCAATAGGGTTAGGACAAGTGTAAAGGCATTTTCATATTTTTATAATATCATTTTTACCTTAAATTTCACTAATTACCTTCAATCACGTTTAATTAAACTTAAAAGTTACTATTCACCAAAAAATTATTTTAATCTCATTGAACCACATTTTAGTTTCTAATGACAACCATGTATGTCGGATTTTTGAAAATCAAATAACAGGAGTGGTAGTGTTTTATTTAAACAAAAAAATTAGTTTTTTAACTACCGCTTAGTGGTTTCACTATTAATCAAAAATTGATGTTTTTCAGAACAATGCCAAAATTTAACCCTATGCTATAATTGTTATTCCAAATTCAAAAATGATGTCTATTTTAAAAAATTCCAAACATATAAGTTTCATTAATTAATTTTATAATTAATTCCCGTTGTCACAACAAATAGCTTGTTTTTAAGAAACGATATATATCAAATGATTGACAACTGTTTATGTTCAATTTCAAAGTGAAATTAATTCTAAAGAACACCATTGGATAAAATGGTGAAAATATATTCTAATTATACTTTAAACCCACTAAATATTATAATTTATCACTATAAATTATTTTTATTAAAAAAAATTAAGTAATTTTCACTATTCAAAACAAATTGGAAGTTCTCATAAAAATACCAAAAATTCAACATAGGCTAATTTCGATATTATAAATCCATAAATGAAGTAAATTTTGAAATATAAAATATATATAATTTGAAAAGGTGGTTATTACTATTTATAATGGCTATTTTTATTGGTCTCGGTGTGTTAGAATCTCAAACCTGCGTACAATGCAAGCTATTGCATTATTGAAAGAGAAGCATATCATGGAAGCTCATGGTGTTACATTCTACCCTCCTTCAATAAATTGCGTCCTCGCAATTTGAAATTTTCTTTGAAAATAAAATGTTGAAAATAGAAAATACCTTTGTGGAAAACCCACATCAGAAATAAGGTTAATAAAATTTAGCCTTAATAAAAGGGAAATGGAAATAAAAAAGTCACCACCAAATTATGATCTCAGTAAGAAGAACATTGGTGGAAATTAGAGACATATAATTTGGAGGAAAACGTAAATATTTGTACGGAGTGATTGAGGTCATCAATCACAAACAACTGTAAAATTGAGGGCCTCAAAGCCTTCAATCTATGCTGATTTAAAATATTATCAGTTCAACAAGACATAAGGTATTAAGATAACACATTTTTTTGTTTTAATATCCCTTTACTAAATTTCAAGAAGTAATTTATTAATAGAATAAGAGATAGGTATATATATATATTCTTGACAAGTAGAGATTCAACCTATAACTAATTTCTACCACAAACTCATCTTTCACTCAAAAAGATAATGGAACTCAAAAATATTATATTTATCCTAATCGTACAAGGTTCAAAGTATTAACATATACCATTTATATTAGGAAAACTATTTTGTAATAACCAGGGACTTACTGTAGGATAGTGGTAGGTAATAAAGGCTTGTCGCACTATGGTTGTGGGTTTGATTCCTGCAGCTTCGTCCGACGCGATGAGTTTTGCCCCACCCTGCTAGTTGTCCTTTTCCTAAAAATATAGTATTATAATATTCCAAAAATAATCTTCAGAAATGTTTTAACCTTAAACAATACTATTCAAAGTTCAACTTAATCCTTCCCAACCTTTGTAGTTATCCAAAATACCTCCATCTAGAATTTCTCTAAAATGTCCTTAAATTACAAAATCAATTGCAACATTAGATTACCCAAACAAAGTAAGGTTTCTCTTATTGTCACATACTGAAAATATGTTTACCTTCATCATATTAAAACCTTAATGAAAAAAACAAGTACTCCAGTACAATCCTTATATATATCACATTATTCTTTTAACAATAATCTAGTTCTTGAGTCCAAAAACACAAATACAATAATTATTCAACTTCATCTGTAGTAACAACATAATCTTGGCCTTGATCCATTGGCCTTTTCTAAGGTATGTTTCCATGATGCTTAAGACATTCATTTTCATAATGCCCCATTTCCCTACAATTGTAGTATTCAACATTGATAGCCTCTTTCTTCCCCTTGCAATCACGAGCCTGGTGATCTTCTTCTCCACATTTATAACAAACTGTCATTCCTTTTAGGCAAGTACCAGGGTGATTCTTCCCACAATTATCACATAATGGAAAATCCTTATTTCCCTTTTTCCCTTTATCTGTCGCTTGTTCCACCGTTCTCTTCTTCTCTTGATTTAATTTTTTGTCATAAGACTTAGAGAATTCCTTTTCTGTCTTGATAGAACATGAGACAATATCTTCGTACGATGAGAAGGATTGTGATACTAAAGCTCGACGGACAAATGGTTTTAACCCATCAAAGAAATGATCAATATTACTTCTTGGATTACGTATATAATCAGCAGCATACCTCGCTAACCATGTACAGTTGGCCTCATACTTTGCGACATTCTCATCCACCTTTTGTCTCAGACTCAGAAATTGCCTTTCCATATCTGCTCGATGGTCACAAGGAAAGTATTTTTCTAAGAAAAGATCTTTGAACTCTCTCCATTCCATACATGACACTTCTTCATCTTCCGTTGTATTTTGAATCAATTACCACCATTGATCAGCATCTCTAGTTAGGCGGTAAACTGCCATGATAACCTTTTCCCTTTCACTACTCCCCAAGGCATGGAATATTTTCTCTAAAGAATTTATCCATTGTGCAGCAACTAAGGGATTTGTAATTCCATTGAATGTTGGTGGTTGTTGCCTCATGAAGTTGTCTAACATTGATCCTCCACATTGCGGATCAGGGTGCTTCATACGAGTAAGTTTGTTACACATATCCTGAGTGAGTTGTCCCAGTATGGTGATAAGCTGATCAACACTAGTTTTATCACCATATCCATTATAATTATCTTGAGTAGGAGGGAAATCCCTACATGGAGTGCGTGCATTGATACGGTTTCCATTCCTTCCACTAGGCGTCATTTCTAAACAATGGCATAAACTAGATCAGTTTATGAATAAAAATACATAATTCCGTACTTGTAAAACACTTAAAATAAATTGAACAGTTTAGGGATATAATCCATATTAATAAAAAGAAATGTTTTCTTTGAGAGAGTATATACTCATAAACCCTTCATAATGATTTGTAAAGTAAATGAGAATTATCCTAAGCATATCCCTTAGGAGTTTCATAACCAAGAGTGCAGCAAGGTCCGTTGTCGTGCACCAGTTCTCATTCGAGTCTAGCTCAAAGCGGTGTTTTCGGGTTTTACCCCTAGGTACATCTGTGCTAGAGCCGCCTCTACCTGCTCGTATCCAGATAGGGATGTATTTCTCAGAAAACTCACAAAATCATTACAACAACAAAATTCTAGGAAGTTATTCTATGCAAATCCTCAAAGTTTATCTTAGGGATATGTGCTCTAATCAGAGTTTATCTAAATCTAGCTTCCAAGGTTAGTACTAAACAGCCTCTGATACCAACTGTAACGCCCCCACCCCAGTTACTCGGAGTGTGTTCATTATTGCATAACATTGGCATGATCACAAAATATCAAGTCTCAAAAGACCGATTAGTTTAGTAGCCTTGGAAACATTGGATACATTCATAAATGTTACATTACATCATAAAGTGAAAAACTACAATAACAAAGTCTCCATGGTCCACACTCATATCCTCTTCTGACTATCCTTGCTGGTCATTCGTAAAATATTTCTTCACATCCTGGAAAATATTAAAACATTGAAAGGGGTCAGCTCAGATGCTCAGTAAGGATAACAATATTGCGGAATCTTTCATAAATAAACATAAACATTTAAGGCAATTTATAATTAAAACAAAAGCCATTTTAAACTTTAAATTTAGCATGATATGGCTAAAATAAAATTAAATAATGCTATTTACATACTCACATGGATATTCTACTAGTCAAATAATCACATGCAATATCAATAACCACTTTCAAAATGATGGAATGCATAATGCCATACTATCATAACCACGTAGCCAAGGCCTCGTGCCAAGACTACAAAAAAGATTTTGTCAAGGCCTCATGCCAAGACACTAGTTTGTCTCATGAGACCTACCGATGCATCGAGGAGCTATAGCGGGCTCCACCCGTCACTTAATGCATTCCTCATATAAACAGGTTTAAACATATCATAAACCATAACATAATTGTAGCACATAAAATATGCATAAAGGAAAAATAATATTTCCACACTTCAATAATAAGATATCAATACAACACATTGATATAATAAAAACTTTATCAAAACCACTTTCAATGCCAAAATAAATGAAAATTAAAACATGGTATTTAATTTTCTTTTTTTAAAAATACTTATGGCTTATAGAGGAAGCTGAAACTCAAATAATAGTCATGGCGGCGGAGAAGTCGTTGTCGCCGCATATGTAAGAAAAAACAATCCTTTTTTTGTTTAGTAAAAAAATTTCGTATAAAAAGATTCCTTTTGAATAAAAGTAAAAGTCAAACGGGGTTTATATACGGTATAAATGAAAATTGTGTATAAAACCAAATATGCCTCCGTGAAAGGAGATTGACACGAAGTCCTTAAAAAGATTCATTTTTAAAATAAAATAGATCTATTATGTGTATTTACTATAAGTACACATAAATAAAGTACAAATACAAGATAGGAAATAATAATATCATGACATAATTTGAAAGTAGGAGATTAAACCAAAGAATGGAAATTGGTTTAAGAAATTCCCTTACCTCGTGTCAGACTTGACTCGACCGCTCTTTAACCTCCTGAATAATAAACTAGAGTTAATCTCTACCTTCTTAAGAACCTTTTTCATGTTCATTATTCCTTTTATATCACTAATTACCATGTCATGAACATTATATAATTATTTAAGTTTATAACGGTCGTTTTGTCGATCTTAGGTACTTGAGTCAAAAATAAACTTCTTATAATTAAACTTTGTTCATGTGGTAATATATCCATTATATCCATAATTATATTCATGATGTATATATCATATACATCATATATATCCAATATATACATTCATTTATAATATTACATAACACTTAGAGGTAAGAAATTAAGTGCACCGTTCATGGAGACGGTAAGTCATACGTACGCATGAACGCTACTTTCATTTCTATTTTATATTTAATGAAATGAAGTTATAATTATATAAAGGTATAATATAATTCCATTATAATATAATGTATAATACCATTTACTCCATCCTTTATACATCCCACATATGGAATTAACGATTCAAATCACTTTGAGGGGGCGGTAGTCTGCACTTCCTAAAATGAAATTATCGCGTTTACCCATAATGGAAATCCTAAAGTATGCCATAAATGAGAAATAAAGAAGCATAAGTAAAACATAAACATAATATATATATCATATATGAAAATAGTGTCATCAAAATGGCCATCATTAGAGGTGTTTAAAGAATATTGAATAATCATCGTTTCGTGAGGCAGTATTTCGCCACCCACAGAAACAGTATGTTCTTTAACCATTAGACGAAGGTTTGTGTAAGTATAAACCATATACTTATCATAAAAACATTCTAGTATATTTTAGATACTGGTGTTGTTAAAAAATAAAGGAGTAAAAAGAGTTTAAGGGGTTGGAGAAGAAAAATAAAACAAAACAACATTAGAGAAATCATTACCTTAAAATCGGGTAACTCTTTTTGATTTGTGCCAAAAGCTTCATTGGGAAGACTTATCCCAAAAGTGAGGCTTCTAGGGGTAAGAGTGAGATGTGTAGAGACAAAATGGGCAGGTTTTGGCCGAGCCCAAGGCTTGAGAGGTGTGGGTAAGGTGGTAGAGGTGGGGGCCTTTTATAAGAGGAGAGGAGGGGCACTCTTGGAAAGATTGAAATTTTACTTTATTATGAAATGATTTTCGCATTATAAAGGTCCCAAAATGATATATTTCGAGTATAAGGTGATAAGGGTTCGAAATAAACTCATCTAATAGGCTTTGTACTAGTGTAATTCTTAGATTTTACATTATCCTTCCATTTTGTTAAAATCGTTAATTAATGAGGTAATTGCTGCATCATCGTGGTGTCATTAAAAATTTAATTTATATAATGTATAAAAATTATAAAAAAACTATCATGATGTAGGAAATCGTTTTATATTTCTAATGAATATTTATAGTCAAAAATATGACTTTTATAACCCCATTTATAAATTTTTTTAGAAAAACAACTCATGTTTGTGACATTTTTATTTTAACATTAAATAAAAAGTTTTTAATGGCATTTTCCTACCAAAGTGGCTCCATGGGGTCCCCAAGTTGACCCATAGATTGTCTTGGTCAGCCATTACTCTTCCAATATGGGTACGACAAGTGTAAATATATTTTCATGTTTCTATAATATCACTTTTACCTTAAATTTCACTAATTACCTTCAATCGTGTCTAATTAAACATAAAAGTTACTATTCACCAAAAAATTATTTTAATCCCATTGAACCACATTTTACATCCTAATGAAAACCATTTATGTCAGATTTTTGAAAATCAAATCATAGAAATGGTAATGTTTCATTTAAACGAAAATTCAGTTTTTTAACTACCACTTAGTGGTTTCACTATTCATCAAAAATTGATGTTTTTCAGAACAATGCCAACATTTAACCCTAAGCTATAATTGATATTCCAAATTCAAAAATGATGTATATTTTAAAAAATTCCAAACATATAAGTTTCATTAATTAATTTCATAATTAATTCTCGTTGTCCCGACAAATAGCGTGTTTTTAAGAAACAATATATATCAAAAGATTGACAATTGTTTATGTTCAATTTCAAAGTGAAAGTAATTCTAATGACCACCATTGGATAAAATGGAAAAAATATATTCTAAATATAATTTAAAACCAATCAATAGTATAATTTATCACTATAAATAATTTTGATTAAAAAAGTGGTTTTTAAGTATTTTTCACTATTCAAAACAAATTGGAAGTTCTCAGAAAAATACCAAAAATTCAACATAGGCTAATTTCGATATTCTGAATCCATAAATGAAGTAAATTTTTAAATATAAAATATATATAATTTGAAAATGTAGTCATTACTATTCATAATGGCTATTTTTATTGGTCGCGGTGTGTTAGAATCTCAAACTTGCGTACAATGCAAGCTATTGCATTATTGAAAGAGAAGTGTATCGTGGAAGCTCGAGGTGTTTAAAAAATGAATAATTATTGGTAATGTTTTATTAGATTTATAGAAGGTAGATTCATTGTATATATTAAAAAACCTCTTGAAACAATTATATGAAATTGAAATAATGGAAAAAATTGGTTGTGTCTAGGGAAATTAAAAAATCACCATTTTCATGACCGGTGATCTTGTTATCACTATTAGAAATAGTGTCATGAGGATATAATTAGGGGTTCAGTGGTATATTTGATAAATTTTCAAAGAAAACTATTATAAAAATTTCAATAATTATAATAATAATAGAGGGTTTTTTATTTATTTTATCTCTTTATAATCTGGCACTAAAATATTAGGGAAAAAGGACATTCACGGATAAATTTTTCATTGTCATGCAAGGTAATTTTCATTTGAACCTATTTTTGAGACTTACATGATTTACATCATTTACATACCATCACTATTCCATAGATTACTTTTTTCCTTAATGGTGATCCCACTATGATTAATTATGATCTCTTTCTTTACACGGTTGATATGTTAGGTGCCTTGAAATCCTATGGTAAGTGACATGTTTTTGAGGAATGTGATGAATTCTATATCAAAATATACCATGATAAAGATATGAATCATTTATGTGATGTAATTTGAAAGTGTAATGTTTTATGAAAATAAATTGAAAAATAAAAATGGATGAATTACAAGGTTTTTTTATTTCAAAGAGGAAAATTAAAATTTTTGGTTTGTATATTTCATTGAAAAGATAGTTGTTGAATAATTTTATTATGTATTGCTCAAAAATTTAATTATAATTTTGATCAAATATTTTTATTTATATTTAACATGATCAATGGTATGGGTAATATCATTTCTAGCATGTTGATATTCTATTCTTAATTATAAGTAAGAATTCATGTGTTGGGGTATTTGATAATTGTAATTCATGCATACATGTTTTAATTTTTTTTGTATTGATTTATTTATTGAAATGAATAATCTTAGAAATTTTGGACTAAATTGACTTGTTTTATGTTTTATGGAAGGAAAATAATAGTTTATTAAAAAGGAATAAAAATATACAATGTTTGGATAAAAAAATATAGTTTTTTCCACAAGCAATGCTTAAGGCTCGATGATAGTTTTTATAATGAAAAAATGTAGTTTAAAAAATGGAGGATAATGATTTCGCACTATGTATTTCGTATAGGGATCATGATTTCATCATATTAATAAACACTAGAAGGACAATTCTTGTCATTTTCACCTTCTATGAAATGAAATTACAAGTTTTGTATTCTCATCCAACAATGTGACTATTTTTTAGAAATGATTTTGGAAAAGTTATGATAAAATTAAAGACACCATGAAATTCACTGATTAAACATCATTTAAACATATTACACATCATGTAATCACATACCATGTTGTTTAAATTCAAAAGATGATATTTTATGATCCAGATTCACTGTATATTTGATATTTGAAAAAGTATGTGACATGGAACCCGCATCATTGCACAATTTGACTGGTTCTCATCAATATTGGATCCTCTTGGGTTCTTATAAATGGTGGGCTAGGAAAACACTCTTAGATACATTCATAAACTAGAAACCACATCATGGAGTGGGAAGATTCATGGCCCTTTTCGAGTGAATTCCCACATTACTTTATACTTCTTTGTTATTTTCTCATCCCCTTTAATTCTATCATCAAATGGATGAGGGTGTAAAACATATTTGTTCTAGGGTAATATAATGAAAGGGTGAAGGTTTCATTGGATTAATTTATTTTTTATTTATGTGTTTGAATATCATAAATTTATTCTTCGTCCCCTAATCAGTTTATTTTATATTATCATGACCATTGAATATTTAATTAATAATGAATGTTAAAAAAATGCAACTAAAATCCCTAAATAAGGAATTACCATTGCTGGATTAATGGGAATTATAGTTTAAATATGGTATTGGGAAAAACATTAATATATGAAATCCTAATCTGCATATACAAGGGAAATATGGTATTTCTGCGTTAAGGAAGAGATACCATGACCATTGGATATTCATTGTATCATCTCTAACACAAGTCATTTAGTAAATAGAGCATATTCAAAAATCCAATTTCACATAAATACTAAAATATCGAAACACTAGAATTCTTTTCAAATATGATCACAAACCAATCAACCTACTGTGCTGTTTTTAATCATTCATCTTCTAAAAAATTTATCAAAACCCATATTTTTTCACCTCTTTCATAAAATAAATAAAATTATATCTTTTAAAAAACATATCTAACAAAAAGACCATCTCAATGGATTGATCTAAAACTTATCAATATTACATTTTAATAAATTTTGTACCATAGTTTGACTTTTTATAAAAAAAACAATTCATAGACCGATAGGGAATTAATTAAGCCCTTTGGGCCTTTCATAGATTGAAATGGTTATACATGATGATCTATAAAGTTAATTTAAGACACTACATTTGGTAGTTACTTATTCAATATAACAATATCAAGAATTACATTTGTTATATACTCTAAAAAATTCATTTCTCTCACCATCACCTTTTGGAAGTGATATTTGATCTCATTGCATTTTTTCTATAGTGATGGATGTAATTTTTATATGTGTAATATCAGTTTTTTTATCACACATAATAGGAATTGGAGGCATCATATAAACATAATCATTATAAATTTATTATTTTTTCAATATTAAATAGGCTCATTCCTGTGTTTCATAAATGATTTCAACATCTACAGGGCTCAAAGATATGGATTAATTATTTATTATTTTACCTGGTATATGAGAAGGACCAAGATAAAAATTCACATTAGATGTTTATCTTTAGTCAATTATAAATCCTTTTAAATATGAATTAGTAATCCCCACTTGATTTTTCTATAACTTAGTGAAATAAAAAAAAATTATATACCAAATCATAAGGATTTATTGATGTTTTCATTTCATAGAATCTTGTTTATTTCCATAGTATCACTTTAAAAATGGGTGTTTAAATAGTGGGAAAAATTTTTATATGTCCATGTAGCAGCCAGAGAGAGAAACTATTAAGGATTAAGAAATAAATTCTCAAATAAAACATCTCCCAATTAAACCCCTAAAAATTATCCTTTTAACTAGTAGAGATTCTATTACTATTTAATCCCACATATAAAATATTTTTAAAAAAACCAACTGTATATTTTTTTGATATAAAAATTTACCATCCATTCATTGAATGAAATAAAATCTAAGGATAAATGAATTTTAAACTATTAGAGAGATCTCAAATTACCACCTCATAAGTTATAAAAAAATGAGTTCATTTATTGGCATATAATCCTTGACAAATTATTCCATTCAAATAGATAACCATAATTAATGACATATCATTCCCCTTATTTTGGTATTGTTTGTTAACTACTTATCTTTTATAGAAACAAAAATTCCATATAAAATGTTATAACATGAAATTAAATTCTCCTAGGGGTTTTTTTGAGTCCATGTGAGTCATTTCATTAAATATATACATTTTATTATCATTTGTCAATATAAAATCCTTCTATATTTCAATGTAATTTTATTTTTCATGTATACTATTCATGAAGGAAAACATGGCATCTATACGATATACCATAAAAACCTTTTTTCTCATAAAGGATTTAAATTGAAAATATTTTTTCAGTCTAGCATATATGATTATATGTGTTGTCCATATCAATTCCATCAATTTTGGAATCCCCCTTTCGCATTACTAATTATTATTTAGAATTACCTTTCCCTAATTTTTATGTATATTTTGGAAATTAGACATGTTTCAGATAAAATATGTATAACTTAGTCATTGAACAACTTACAATGTTTCAGTTTTCTCTACATGGCCAAAATATTCATCCATGGAATTTTCCTAGCTCTCATAATTGGTATATTCATTAAATGATTTTCATTCCATCAATGATAGTAATGATTCCTGCTATAGCGTATTTATGTTTATGGTATAGACTTAGACTTTACAGACTCTAAAATTGTTTCCTTAGGTTATTGAATACATGCACAAATATATTTTGATGAATACTGAAATTTAATCCTTTTCATCATAGTCTTAGTCTTCATCATGATTGTATTCATTCCATATAACTACCCCGGATTTTTTTTGCCTCTTAAAACCCATCAGATTTAGAATTTTTTTGTTCTCGATGTGAAATATTTTCATGTAATACATTCATTTTCCCACATTTAACCATCCCATTATCATTTCTCTCATTATATATTTATGTCTCTTATTTTAACACATTTATTATTTACTATTTATTTAGAATCCATTATATATGCCTTCATCTTCCCAAACTCCCAATTTTTCTCAATTATTAATGTTGATCATAAAACATTTACTTATGAATCCATAAAAGAACATAAGTCTAGGTTTCCTTATAGACTAACTCTCATATAGATTTCACCATTTATTTTTACAGAGATATTTCTTAATGGAGATTTAAACTAAGGAAAGGTTAGTTCCTTTCCATTATTATTCCAAATGATACGTTATATCCAGAATTTTTCGATCCATGAAATTGATTATATGATTTATCCCCTATAATATTCATTTTAAAAGAGATGTATTAATACAAATTCATAACGTTTAATTCCATTATTATCTAATTATATTCAACTCTGTGATTTTTAAATTCTATCTTATTGTATGTTAGAACCATATAAATCATCACACAGTGAATCATATATGATATCCTTTAATATAGATTGATAAATATTTAAATATATGTATGTAGTTTAGGAATTATCCTTGAATTATTTTTTAGATTATTAAAAACAATACATAATACCTTATTCTATTCATTAATTTGGTTGCGATCATCCCAATGACTTCCACATGCACAATATGAAAAAAAAAATATGTTAAATTATTTTCTTTAGATTGTATGAATTAAGGAAAATATTCCCCTTTTTATATAAATCACATATATGTGTGTGGTCATACTAGACCTTTGGAGTATCAGCTACACCATTTTTAATCGCCATCCACTATAGAGATGTTTTGATCAAATGGGTAGGGAATGTATGTCATGATATATTCACCTCCTCTTTTGAAATCCTGAATAAATTTTACTCCCAAACAAAAAAAATTATATTTTTTCCTTTTCCCTTATATGATATTTGAACTATATTTAGATTTAATAGAAATTACAATTCCATTTAAATACATTGAATTAAATTTTCCATGTAATTGAATAAAAATCTATAGATTAAGAGTGAGCCAATCAATCAATCAAAATTAGTCTACATTAGATATTGTACAATAGTATTGGATTTTCCATCCCCATAATTTTAATACCAACATCATTTCCAAAAAAATATATCACATATTAATTGTTCTATGGATTTAATATTTGGAATTTTTTCCTAGTCTAATTGGATGTGCATCTACTATCGACTATTAACATGCATGGGTTGTTACTTTTTATAAAATATATCTCAGATACATTATTCTTTCTCAAACTACATTTCCTTATAAATGTTTGTGATGAATGTTCTATTTTCATAGTTGGATACATTAAATCTTCTTCTAAATGGAAGATAAAATATATGTTAATTCTCTCTGCCTTGGGATAAAAATTCATGATTATTATATCATCCATTTTTGTAAATTATACGGACATATACTATATTCTTAATGCACAATTAATTTCAATATTTTCAAAGCCTTCAAAAAGAAAAAATCCATTACATGAAAATGAATTGTTAGAATATCAACTCACCTATTTTAATCATTTATTATCTATAATGTACCACCTATATATAGAGAACACATAGTAACTATGTCCATATTATTTAAAAAACATCAATTTATTGAGGAATTATAATTTTTTAAGGCCACATAGTCAATTTACATTATTTGTTGATATGGTCTATTTTCTTCAACGTATTCTAAGAATTAGGTATTAATATAAAAATTTATTTTAATTTTTCATTGTACCATAGAATATGGGATATAGTTATGTTTTCATTCTCTAATGTTTTAGTCTACTAATATGATTATAAATCATTTAAATTCGCTACCATCTTATCTAGTATAAATAATCATTGATGATATTTACACATTTGATGTCAATTAATAACTTATTATTACTGTTTCTTAATTTTCTAAACTACGTAACAGATTATCTTCTCATACCCATATGTTATATAAGATAGTTACTTAAGAATGTGTTTTAGTTAATCTTCCTTTTCCAATTTTTTAGAAATTCCATGTTTTATTTTCTAAATATCAGACATAAATTTTCATTTCACTAATTTAATTATTTCCTATAGTAATGTAATCATGGGATAATACATTATCCTTCATAATTTTACATTAATCATAATAAATTTTTCAAGGGATACCTCTTGTTATTATAATAAATCCATCCTTACTAAAAATCCAACATTATCTTCATAAATATCAGTATCTCTAGGACTATATTAAAAATCCATCAACAAACAATAATCATTAAAATTTTCAAATTCCCATAAAATATATTCAATAAAAAAAAATATTCATTTCAAAAAAAAATATTTTTTAAATATTATTAATAATACTTTTTTTCTTATTCCTTCTTCAAATTCAATGATGTTTGTCTTCATCATAACAATCCTGAAAGTGTTTTATACATTTGGCCACATGGATTCCCACTTATCATCTTTTAATGTAAACCGGTGGAATATTTCCCTTAAATCACCCATTGTTTTATAATTATTAGTGCATATAAATGAAAAAACGTCATAAAATTTATCAAATTATATATACTCTTAGATTAAGAGTTATTTATGGAATCAAAGGAAACTTCCTATGGGATTTCCTTATATCATGAGTCATAATTTTTTTCCATTTTATAAAAAATAATGGTAATATAAAAACATTAAATAGAATATATTTTGGATCACTTCCTTCTATCTATGAAATTGTTATAATGAAATGAGGAGTGAGTCCCTTAATTATCTTATATAAGATATTTTCGACTTTGAGATCTTTATAATGGAACCACATATCTTCAAAAATAACATTTACTATATTAGTTGAATTATTTCACAAATACTTATATTTTTTCCAAAACAATATAAGGTCTTTCATCCAAAATCATGAAATCTATTTAATGACATTATTTATATTTCCCTAAATGACGTTTGATTGTTTATAGGTAAAGTTTTTTATAAAAATGGTATTTTTATATAACTACAGAAGGAATTTATAGAATTCAAATTTGTAGACATTACATTAAAATCTATCTCTACAAAGGGTCAACTTTTATTATTAGATGTGTGTATGTAGATATAAATTGTATATATTTTGATTCTTATGTATTAGAACAATTTTTTAGTGTGAATTTTACTTTCTTAGAAATTAGTTCCATCAATTATGTGGATAAAAATATTATTGGCAATCATTTTAATTCCTAAAATATAGAATAATAAGAAACAACCATATGATACCACTTGTTAATAAATTAACAGATAATACCCTTAGTTGGTATGTGAATCTGGATAATGATGTTAATGTAAATCATCTTTTTATTGGGACCTTGTTCTCTCACCATGATGAACACATCGAAATTTATCTAATATTTATATATTTGAGTAATTTAAGTATTCAATAACATGATGTATTTTATATGGTTTTCCTAAAAGTGCTCGCCTAGGTTAAATGCAATGTAATTCATTGATGTGATAAATTTACTAAATCTCACTACATTATGTCAATAATTTTGAAGCAGTTTTACTAACAATATTATTTCACTACTATGAATAATTAGTGAACTCACTATTATATTTTATAAAGGAACTCACATATCTATATTCTATTTCATTACTTCATTGCATGATAATAGTGTGCATATTAACCAAAATATGTGTCTCTCATCAGCATAAATAATATCTACTTTTAGAGATAAATGGCTCTTGGAATAATTCCATTTCAAACCTTGGTCCTTCTAGAAGATATATTCATAAACCTTTTGGAATGCCTCCTCAATAAATTCCTCTATATCTCACCATCACACCATCTTCTTTAAAAAGCGATGATTCATATATTATTTAGATCTTATTTTTATATTCCTTGACTGTAACATCCTTTAATACTGCAATTTTATTTTAGAAGTGTTTATTATACGTCCCCATATCTATTAAATCACAACATCATTTATATTTATAAATGAAATAACTCCTTGAAAACATAAATTTTTTAGTTTTAATATCGATTAAATAATAAAAAAAATTATTTATAATTGAATAATTATGGTTAAAATATTTAATTTTTTAAACCCATGGTCATAATACACCAATAAAAATTACATAAACCTCATTTTACAAATTTCTACAAATATCCATTCATTTATTGATCATAAGGGTTATCATAATCTCCTCCAAAAAAATTAGAAAAAAACACATATCCATTTTTAGATGAAGATAGATCTACATAACTAATTTATCATCTCTCAAATAGTGAATATTGGTTATATTGTTTCTTACATCATATATTTTTTCACATAACCATTCTGACTGTGTACATGTTTGTTTTCACATAGATGTTTCACATAATATCTCATTCTTCCTACATGATTCTCTCATATATCCATTTAATGTATCCATTCTCGAAACATACTAATTTTTTTTATGTAACCATTTCACAAAACCATTATGTCCATGCACACAACATTACCCTGTAATCATATTGTATATTCATTTTTCCATGAACACAATTTTATTACTTAATCATTTCACATCGGAATTCTAGCCACATACCCTATAGGAACATGTTCCGAAATTATTTTTTGTAACCTATAGTATAACTCCATAATAACATGAATTGAATATCATATTGGAAATAAATCCACTATTCCAAAAATATAATTCTATATACATTCATGTTTATGATAAAAAAATATTTATTTCCCTACAGTTGATAATGTCATTCATCATTGAGTGGAAAAGGATTATTATTCATAATAGTAATGGCATATGTCTCTCTATAATATCATTTTCTTCCTTATAGACTAGTTTTTCATTTTTCTAATATTTGTATGGGGCTACCCATAGGGATACACTATGGATTATAAATTGATTATAACAATACTCTGGATATTGTTTCTTTAACTCAACCACATACACCTGTGGGATTATTTACAGAGACTTGGATATAGTATTTTCATCAAGTTTGAATTCAATAGAAATATAGACTTCACACATAGGTGGATTATCGAGTAAATATTATGGAATTACATCAATGTGTATTATAATGACATTCATGTACTTTATTTATAGGAGCCTATCGAATCCACTAATCAATTTTTCTCTACCAAAACTCTAAATATTTATTTTAGGTTCTCTATTAAGGTAAGATCCATAAATTACTGAGATAAAATCTTATATCACTTAATGATAAGGGATCCTCTACCCAATTCATAAATTGTAACCTCCATCTCATAGTAATATATTCATTAATTTTACAGTATGAATAACTCATTTTGAGGATACTATCAATGGAATTCATATTATTGATAAAAAGGTATGTTGATAGAGAATATATATGAATAATGACCAATAGTGTTGGATAATTGTTTTTTCCAATAACATACTTATTAGGATACTTGATTAAAAAAATTACACTTATTATTATGGGTTGATTTAATATTTTACGAAATCAAGAGAAATGTTAAATAGATGATACATACAAAATTTAATTAATTAAAAAAAACATTTAGATTAAAATATATATATTATCGATCAAATAATTTTAGACTCTAACCTAAACATTAGTGATCGCATATGCATGGACGTTCTCCCTTGGTCAATTATATAGTAAATTATTTTATTGGTTAAGAAATTCATTCAATAAATTCCCTATACCCTCACAGTGGATGCATTTGAAATTAGATGATTCAATAATACCCATTACATAATGAGCCTATTTGAGTTTCAATCAACAGAATATAAATCTTGCATTCACATCATGAATGCCCAAAAGTGTTTCTTTATAGAACTATTAAAAATTAAAAATTAAACTCTTACTTGCTTCAATTATTTTATTTTATTTCATAATATTCTATTATACATACTTCTTTTCATGATTTCCAATGAAAACACAAGACATAGAGGGTACATTTTTATCATAATGGAACATGACATTATATGTTCATATTTTTGAAAATTATTAGGTGAATAATTCCCATAAAAATATATCTTATATACTAATAAATATTTTATTAATATATCTTCATTGATTTTCTAGTCATTACAAAACATGACTTATTAACAACATATATTTATTTATGTTAAACAATGTTTTCTCATTCTATTATCCCTATATTCTGAAATTACCTCTATGTATTGTCTTGTTTATAAGGAGGAATGTTTTATTAATTAATGTTTCTATAATAGTCTTAATCTAAATTTAATATATTTCAATTGGACCTTATCAGTTCTGGATCAATGACCACCACTCATAAACATATCCAAAGATGTGATAAAATATGATGATAACATTCCCTATATCACTAATTTACATAGAATGAAATATCATATCCCTTTACATTATCTATTTATCATATACTAATAGATCAATAGTCAATTTTTATGATGGAGGATTTTTTCACATAATGTGTTTCATATTTTATGCACCATGTTGTCGATTGGTAGGATTCTACCTATGGGTGTGGTTATTGTTCATAAGAAGTGTCATATTCCAAACCATTGTTATAATATGATGATCTAAAACACCTTATTCATTTAATATAAATTGATGAAATAAGCTTCACATATCATAATAATTGATAAAATTTTCCTTCAAAAAATTAGGTTATATTTATAAAAATTTAAATAAATTTATTAGATTATAAAAATACTAATTTTAAATTTTCATGAATAATTGTATATAATTTTATATAGAAAATAGAAATTGAAAATATATCCACAAATAATCTGAGAACAATAATCTTGGTGTCTGATGAAATATTATTAAATAAAAATAAATTCATGTTATTAATAGTTTTTCATAAAAAAATTTGTTTATTAAGGATCGATGTTTGGACTCTTTTTTACAATATGTGAAGATTAAGTAAATAACAAAATATCCTTTTAATGATTATTACCCCTATGTGAATATGTTTGAGGGAATATATCCACAAGCATTTTTTTTGAAATGGATTATATTAGTTGTTGATTACATCATATATATATGAAAATAATTTATAATGGTTTATTTTTAATTAAATTATCTATAAATTATCTCAAATTGCTTTGTTTTTTATTCCATGTTTTTCTAAATCTAGTTCCAAATGGTCCTACTATGCTTTGTTTCATACCCACATTAACACTCAAAATAAAAATGTTGATCTATTTTATATCTTACTAAAATTAGAAAATATTAAAGAGTTCACATCCAAAAAGGATTAAATATTTTTGTATTATAGGGGGCCGAGATACATACATGATTCAAAAAATACATCTAAAACATTAAATAAAACATAAAATTCTCATGATAAATTTTTTATTTCTTCTTCTATAAAATTGAAATTAGTAAATGTTATCAACATTGTACTCCAATTAATGGAAAAAATAATAAGTGGTGATCATAGATGATCATTATGTGAAAAAAACATTATATGAAAGAATGAATAAATCATGAATAGTATGACAGTAATAAACTATAATAATATATTCCTTATTATTATCATCATTATGTAAGAATATAACCATTATTATTTTTCAACATATTTATTCACATTAATAATAGAAACCAATTTCATAATGATAGAATTAATTTTTTTGAACATCATAATCTTACTATCTATCCCTCATACCAAATCATTATACATATATAGATAAGGAATAATCCAAATACCCAGGATAATCTATATCATGAGACCTAATGATGAATCAAGCTGATATAATATTTCCCACTAGATACACACTTTGTCGAAGTGATCCATCATATAAATTAATTTAATAATAAATGTAATAAAAAATAAATATAAAAATATCGATATAAAAACTACCATTCATATGGTCAAAAAAATCTTATGTTTATAAGTAGACCAAAATGATCCTAATGTGTCCAATGAAAAATGGTGGATGTTGTTATTAGTGTATCTCCAATGGATTCATGAAAATTAGAAATGTTATGAGCAATTACTTTGAGGACCAACTAATTACAAAAATAGATTCATTAGAAATTAAACATGTATAAGTATAATAATGAGGAAAAAATTCTGAAAAAAATAATGTTCAATTAAAACATCAATGAAAGTCCCCAAATCATTTTCAATAATGAATAATTGGTTATGAACTATATAATTCTATGATGAATTCCTAAGACTTCCGGAAAAACATAAAATTTGAATAAAAAATGAATCCTTGGTCATGCTTCTTCAATATTAGAAGTGAATAACCTACTATTTTCTCATACCTCTATATTTATCATTAAAATTTAATGTAAACCATTTAATGATTAAATTTCATTCCACAACATGTATGTAAGGATTTTATATCCATGTACGTACTATATAAAATCATCTAGGCATGAGAATGTGTTAATTTTAATTAGCTACATCTTTATCCTATAATGAGTTTAAAATTAGAGAAATCATAAGCTGATATAGAAGTGCCAGTGTTGAAGTGTATACATGATAAGGAATTTATCTAGATTGGAAAAGATAAATAATGAAAAAAACATGGTATCTAAAGAAAAATATAGCACAAACAAAAATAAAAAAAAATCAATAATATTAGAATCCAAGAAAAAAATATACTATTATAAATCTACTGAGAGGGATATCATACAGCCTAACTAAAAGGTTTCACTTAAACAATTTAATCCTCTAGCATTAAATTGATGTAAACCAAGATTAGTGTTAGTAAATAATCAATCAACTCCCTGAATAAATTGAAATAAGAATCATTTATTGAAAATATTGAGTTTCATCATATCTAATGAGAAATCATACAAATGAATCAGTCAATCGTAACTATTACTATTTGAGATATATAATAAATCATGAGATTCTTATAAAATTATATTTCAATTTTTGAAAATAGGTCCACTCTAAGGAAAGTGTACTCATCATTTTAAATATCCACATTAAAATATATTTTATAAGTGGAAAAAATATGTTCATTAAATAAGAAATATATTTCATATATCATACCCTCCTTAATAATATTTTTTTAATTCCAAATATTGAGAGTATCATCATATTCATAGGATGATTAATTATAGGATATCTCCTTAGTGGATAATATATCATATCATAAAGGTGTATTCTCTACAATTTTATGATGTGGAATTATTGGTTTGCCATTGATATTATTTCATAAGGATATAGTCAAAATGGATCACTAAAATAAAATTATTTCTTACATTGATGGATTTTTCTAGGATGTGGATTGAGAAAACAATATGAGTCCATCAGTGTTTTCCCCAATTTTGTAGAATAAGAGTGTAAACAATATTATTAAACATATCATGTTTATTCATGTATGTCATGGATAGATTCATCATATCTATGAACTTAATTAGCCTCTTTTTCTCTAAATATGGATTATACATCATGAAAAAGTCATCATATATATTGAAATAACCTACCTCAAATTTATCATGAATATTATTAGAGTCTATATCTTAAGTCATATCCACATCCTACAAAAAAATACCACATGGGTAATTATTCTTAGACATTGTGGGATTCTATACTCTAAAAATAGAATCAATATTATAACATCCATGACCTGTTTTAAAGTTATTTTTAATTTAATTTCCATTATTTCTTTGTTTGGGTTGTTTCCCATGCATTGTTTGAGGAATGGGTGATTCTTCATGATTTGCGAGAAACCATGAGCCCAATTCATGATTTTAAATTAAATTTTGTTTCCTTTATAAATCATTCATATTTTAACATTTTTCATCCATTCTGATTCCTACTTGGCCTCCCTAACTTATTAACCCCACCAAAAAAATTTGTACCATTTAGGAATCCATAATCAAGGTGTATTTGGGTTTTTATTTATGGGATTGGGCCTTCTCGGAAGCCCATTTCATGTTTTCAAAATAATTTTTTTTATTTAATAACATATTCATTTGTTACTCATTTTCAGTGATTCTTACTCCCACTCAAGGGTAAAATCCTTAGGCGCATCTTCATAACCTCCACCCCCTCTTTAGAGCTCGTTTGCATTGCGAATTAGGGAAGACCTTCATAAGGGTTCTAAAATCATCTAGATTTGAAGAGGTAACATCATTCATTCATAACTCCTTCATTTATCACAATTTTCCCCCATTCCAGTTCCTACATGACCTAATCATAAATTTTTGAACCACCACTGAATGTTTGGGTGTTTAAAAATTCATATACTAGTGTATTTTTGGTGATTTATTCAATATCACTCAAGTAAATGGGTCTTCTTCATTCTTCTTTCATTTTTTCTTAGGGTTTCATTATATTTTATTAGAGTTTCATTCAATTTTCTAAGAGTTTCTTCCCTTATCCTTGAGGTTACTAATTTAAATAAATTAGGGTTTCAGACCTAGAGTTTAGCTTTGGGTTTTCGTAGTCCAATATTTTTATTTTAGGTTCAATCTACCTTCCTTGAAGTGCGACGGTGGTGCGATTGAATTTTCGCACCAATGATTCAATGGTTTGCATTAATTTGGTAGGTGATTCCTTGTGTATGCAATTTTTGGGAATTGGAATGAAATGTTTATGATATTTTCATGTTTATTGAATTTGATTATTGCTGTGAAAACTATTTTTGGTGGAGTGTATAATGAAAATGAATTTTTAGTGCTAATGTTTTGTGAAATTAGTGGGGGGTGTTCCTAGAAATCATTTAGTTGTTAAATTGGGGATGTCCTATAAATACTTAGTTGATTTTATTGAAATTTAATAGGTCTTCACATAATGTTTTTAATGTTTAAACCCATTGGTTGTTATGGAGAAAGTGGGTTTTATTGGTGTTTTTTGTTCTTGTGAAACCTTAAGTGCCATGTTTGTTTAAAAATGGATGTCTTAAAAAGATAACATTTTTGGGTTCACATAGGGCTACACTGAAATTGATTTTTTGGATTCTTTTAAATTTATATAGTCTTAAATTTATGTTTTGGTGACTTTTCTGTATGCACATGTATGAAAAGTGGGGATTTTAGTGAGTTTTGGGTGCAAAACAATGCAGGATTTCTGAGGAATCGTTTTATTAAAAATCAATGTCTTTTATTTTTTTAAGTTGTTTAAAAAGGATACTGATAATGTAAAAATTTTATGTGACCAGTAGTGGTGGTTTATATGAAAATGGGGTTTTTGGCTCACTGAAATAGTTTGATCACAAAGGGGGAAGCCTAGTTACTTAGGTGGGGCGGATATGTACTAGTACGGCTAGTGGACCAGATGGGTTTTGTATTTGTTTCACTTAGATTTTCGGTAAAGAAAACTCTAACTAAACTATATGGATGCTGATTGGTGACTAAGAGGTCATTTTTATGTTTCCAACAAGTGGATCGTGCACGAGAACAGATTTTACTATGGTTACTTTACACTAAGGTACGAGGTACAAGGGGCCCGAGACTATCTACTGCCTATGGGTGTTCCTGATTTCATTTCACATTGGATTTATGGTATGTACAATTGTATTACTGTGTGTATGGAATTATATTATTTTAGATAACTTGAATATTTTAATGTGTTAATATCTTTAATGTTTTAGCTGAAAAACTATTTTCAATTGGATGTTGTGTTTTGTGGTATTTTTCAATGCATTTCATTGCATATTAAATATGCTTACTTTTTCACCTTGTATAGAAAGAACATTGTGATCATTAGGTGGTATCCATTTGGGTTTAGGAATACAACCTACGTACACGCCTAGGGTGTATGTATACATTATTATTCTTGACTCATGTAAAGGGAATGCTTTGGCTGATGTCGGTTTGAGGTGTTAGTTCCCATACTTTGGGTGGAGTTTTGAAGATGACTTGTGGGTGACGTCCCCTTTTTGTTTAAAGTCCACGAGGATGTATTTATGCATTTTTAATTTTTATTTGGAACTCCTGTGTTGTATTCAAAGACATGTATTCAATTCTGTTTTTTTTTTCTTAAGACTTGTATGGCTGAAAATTTTAGATTAATATTATGGATTGTTTTAAGGTTTTATGCTTTTGTAATGTGGTAAATCGTCCCCAACCCTAATTTTTTGATACCCCAAAACTTGTGATAGCCCGTGGGGATAGGGAAATCCCTCCAGGCCTTACCACGGGGTCTGTTTCATGCCGGTATTGGTGGTGAGCATATTCAGTTCGTGATAAAATGGCAATAGAGGAGGTTAATGTTTTTGGGTTATATTACTATTTTGGGATGAGTCAAAATAGACAAGAGCTATGATTTTAAGGGATCAGGGGTTTCGGTGGAGGGTAGGGTACATGGCCCACACCTCTTGTACCAGACCTTTTTTCACCACGTGATGTTGGAATTTTCTGATATACTTTACTTCCAGGTGAGACGTGTGGGCTGCATACCACACGTGCACACCGGGTTGGGGTGGAGTAGTTGTTTATATTATTATTGAAATGACATTAGTTTATTTATTTTTGATGTATTTGATTAAAATATTCATCAATTTGGTATTTATTATTGTTTTTTGACTGTTTCTTTTTGAAGCAACATGACTCCCTTGAAAGCTCTCAGACACCCACAAGAGGAAGGAAAAGGGAGTTCTCCCACACCTATTGATCAGAGGCTAGTCGTATGACAACCCTGCATTTTAATACAAACATAAACATGTTTATTACATAAAACATCACTTGATACAACAAAGAAGATCGAGAGGTTTAGTGTCTTTGGGTCTTAGTATCATTACACAAAAACTTAGAACATGAAATACAACATCTTTATTGAAAAATTCCTTTACATGACCACTACATTCCCTCATACTTAGCATTGCATGGGATAACCTGAGGACATGCATAAAAAAGGGTGAGTTATAAAGCCCAGTAAGGGAATACACATGGAATAACATGAGGAGTAAAATATATTTTCGACATTATGCATATCAATAGAGCACAAGAGAAACACGAACATAAAGGCATGATAAAGCCTGATAATCATAACATAGAAATGTGGCAACAACACTTAACATGGAATTAGCATGAGCCAAGACTCATTGCACATGGAGCATGAGTAAATACTCATTGCACATAAAGCATGAGTAAACCCTAGTTTCACTTGAATTAGCATGAGTCAACAATAATTGCACATGACGTGTCATGATACTATACTTTACCCAATGCATTGGAGTGCTATAAGGGTGCACCCTTCTTAAACATTTCATTTCATGCATAAGTGTGCCACATGGATCATAAAACATTGAATCATAAAACATAATCATTTATTCCATGATAAAGGAATTTGGAATTAATACATGAAACTTTATAATCAATAAGTAAATGTTCATAAAGGTGAATAACCTTGATGGAGAAATGGGCATGGTATTCACTACACAATGGCATTGTCTAAGAAAATCGTTGCATTTTAGGCAGTGTAACGGCGTGATATAAGAATTCATAAAAAAGGTTGAGGAGAGAGAAAGGGGTTCCTCGTCATCTTTACATGTAATGGACAGTAAGGAGGTTATATAGATACATTTCCAAACAATTGTAATGCAATTTAGATTCATGATACAAAAGTATTTCTTGAATGTAAACGAGGAGAGAGAAGTTCCTTTCAGAATTTCGGCTAAGTAACAGGTGTTCATGGAAGGAATTTAATGAGATAGAAAGGGGTATCACATCATTAAAACATAAAGAGGGAAGCATGAGGGAGGTGTGAAACCATACCCCAAAATTCATAATTGAAATTAAAAGGGTAAAAAAACTTAATGAAAATTGGACAAAATGAGAAAGTAAAAAAAACCATTACTTGGAAGTGTGTTTCCTAAGGCTTGAGAGAGTCTTGAGAGAGGCTTCTTGGGAGCTTGGGGCACCTTGGGAGGATTCTAGAGAGAGTAGGGCAGAAATTGGATGAACTCCAAATGATTTGAGTGAGGAGGAAGTGGGTGTATGTTTGGGTTTATATAGGAAAGGTGATGGAATTATTTATTATTTAGGTTTGGGACCCCTGATATTAAAATATTATTTAATTCAAAAATCCCTTAATTTAAAAAATAGAATTATTAATTAAATAATAACTAAAAATACTATTTTTAATTTAAAACGATTTACAATGTATCAAAAAAGACAAGGCGGTATATTCATTATTATATTAAAAAATAATATACATGAACAAAGTACTAGCGATTTGTTACATGACCCCTTAAAATAGTAGCATAAGACCAAAGGGTAAGGTGTGAGATGGTGACAGACTCTTGGGGTGGCTTGGATAACATCGCTCGAGTGCTAATCTCTATCAACTTCCACTTTTCCTGTAGACAGTCCCATTCGAGCTTGACATGGTGAAGCTCAGCTTGCGCTTGGTCTAGAGCGAAGCCCAATGACGCCATCTATTTTATGAGCTCTAACAAATGGGCTTCGTATGGAGAAATTATGTTGGATGAGGCCATCGCTTCTTTTGTCTAAGTAAATTGGATTTGTTAAATCCCTATATTTATACTAATCATGTGATCACTGTTCAACGACTATATTAGCAACAGTCAAAATTCTTAACATAAAACCAAAGAATTTGACATTTAATATAAACATAAAGAGGCATTTAATTATATCAAGTTGGATTTCAATTAATGAAACTTTGGTTCGTTACAATATTCCCCCTTACGAAATTTCTCCCTAGAAATTTCCTTTTTCCCACACTAAAACAGATGTGGGTAACTCAGCTTCATCATTTCCTCCGATTCCTTAGTCGCTTATTCAAACTTGTGGGTTCGCCACAACACCTTAATGAGGGGAATTGACTTATTTCATAGAACTTTTTCTCTACGATCTAAGGTCTTCACTAGTTGTTCCTCATAAGAAAAATCATCCTCCAACTACACCACCTGAGAAGAGAGTACATGTGAAGGGTCCGTTATGTACTTCCTTAAGAGGGATACATGAAATGCATCATGTACATTGGCCATGGTAGGTAGAAGTGCAAGTCGATAGGCCACATCCCTGACAAGATCAAAAATCTCGAAGGGGCCGATGTACCTTGGACTTAACTTACCTTTCTTTCTAAACCTCATGACCATCTTCCACGAAGATATACGTAGAAAAATCATACCTCCAACTTTAAACTCAAGGTCTCGTCGACGGTTAACTGCATAACTCTTCTATAGACTCTGGGATGCCTTGATATGCTTCTGAATGGTTTTCACCTTTTCTACCATTCCTTTGACCATTTTTGGTCCAAGAAGCTTACGTTCACAATCCTCATCCCAACACGCCGGTGTTCTGTACCTTTTCCAATACAGGGCTTCATATGGGGACATTTGGATGATCAAGAGAAAACTATTGTTATAAAAGAACTCAACCAGAGAAAGATGTTGATCCCATCCTCCTTTAAAGTCCATTGAGTGTGCTCTCAACATTTCCTCAAGTGTTTGGATAGTCCGCTCGGATTGGCCATCAGTTTGAGGATGATAGGATGTATTGAAGTTCAGTTCAGTATTCAGTGCATTTTGAAGACTCTTCAAAAACCTAGAGGTGAATCTTGGATCTCGGTCAAACACAATAGATAGTAGAACTCCAAGCAGCCTTACCAATTCTCTGATATATATCTGTGCCAATTTATCCAATGAGAAATCCTCCAGAATAGCAATGAAGTGTGCAGTCTTTGTAAGACGATCCACAACAACCCAGATTACATTGTTTCCTTTGGATGTCCTCGGAAGTCCGGTGACAAAGTCCATTGTGATGCTCTCCCATTTCCATTCTGATATGGGCAATGGTTTGCATCATCCCCTTAGACTTCTGTCTCTCTTCCTTCACTTGCTGGCACACCAGGCACTTTAATGTATATTCAGCGATCTTCTTCTTCATATTATCCGACCAAAAGTTTTCTCGGAGATATCGATACATCTTTGTGCTCCCTGGGTGAATAGATAAATTTGAACTATGTGCATCATCCAAAATTTCCTTCTTTAGCTTCGAACTTTATGGGACACATAGCCTTTTGCCAAATTGCACAATTCCTACTTCATTAACATTAAACTTCGAGGATTTCCCTTTTTTGATAGCTTCCAATTTCTCCTAAATTCCCACATCATCCTTTTGAGCATCCCTTAACATTTCCAAAAGAGATAGTTGAGCAATCATTTATGAAAGTATTGATGATGTTCCCTTCTTTATGATTCCCATGTCCGTTTTCATCATGTCTAAGAAGATTGGATCCATCTCAATTATCATCATTGATAGAATCGTCATCCTTGATGAGATATATCCATCTTCTCTGGCGCATATTAAGCTCTTTCTGTGTGAATATATATTTAAGACTCTTGTGGTCAGTATATATCTCAAATTTCTCCACATAGAGATAATGCCACCAGATTTTCAAGGCAAAGATCACTGCTGCCAACTCCATATCATGCGTTGGATAGTTTCGCTCATGGATTTTAAACTACCTTGAGGCATGGGATATCACTTTATCATTCTTCATCAGCACACAACCTAAGGCCTTCTTCGAAGCATCACTGAATACCACAAAAAGTTCCCCTATTGTGGGTAAAGTGAGCACGGGCGCAGTGATAAGCCTCATTTTCAACTCCATGAAGCTTTCTTCGCATTCATCACTCCAAGAAATCTTTAATCCCTTCCGAGTTACATTGGTAAGAGGGTTGGAAAATCATGAGAAATTTCTCACAAATCGTTGATAATATTTTGCTAACCCCAAGAGGCTACAGATATTTGTTACCAATGTTGGCCTCAGCCATCCCTCAATTGCATCTGTTTTGGAGGGATCCAAAGATATCATATTTCATGTGATGATATGGCCCATGAATGAGACCTCCTTTAACTTGAACTCACACTTGATGTAATTTTCATAGAGATTCTCCTTTCGCAAAGTATCCAGTACGGTTTTTAAATGCTCTCCATGATCCTCCTTGGTTTTGGAGTATATTAGAATATCATCTATAAAGACTACCACATATTTTCCGAGGTAGTCTCTAAAGAATCTATTCATTATTTCCATGAATATTTCTAGATAATTAGTGATTCTTAATGTCATTACTATTAATTCATAATGCTCGTATCTTTACGAAAAGTAGTCTTGAGGACATCTTCCTTCTTCACCCTTACTTGATAATATCCCGACCACAAGTCCACCTTGGAGAAGTATTGTGCTCCACACAGCTGATCGAATAAGTAATCATTTCGTGGGAGAGGATACTTGTTGTTTATCGTGATTTACTTAAGTTCACGATAATCAATGCAAAGCCGAATTGACCCATCCTTCTTCTTGATGAATAGGACTAGTGCACCCCATGGTGAAGAACTTGGGCGTATAAACCCTTTATCCAGATTCTCTGGTAGTTGTTTCTTCAGCTCTTCAAGCTCTAAAACAACCATTCTATATGGAGTCTTTGATATTGGTAGAGCCCCTGGTATAAGATCAATTATGAATTCAACATCTCGTCTAGGAGGAAGAGCAGGAAGTTCCTCGGGAAACACTACAGTGAATTCCCTCACAATAGGCATTTCATCAAGGATGGTTTCTTCCTTGGACTCAATCATCTGAGCCAGATACGCATTCTCATAGGGCAGTAATATCTATGCTTTAGATGATGGAGCTAAAAAATATTCATCTTCCTCCTTACACTTGTAAATAATCATGGGTCGATTCTCTATATGGAGTGTGATTTCCCTCTCCTAACAATTTATGTTGTCTCTATATAAGGAAATCCAATCCATTCCAAGAATTACGTCAAATTCCACCAGATGGAGTATGACGAGGTTCTCCAGGAAATTCTATCCACAGATTAAAAGAGGGGATGACTTATATTCATGGGATGCAATGATTTCCCCATTTTCCTTACTCACCGACATCTTTACTTCCATGATTTGTGGTGGTGATGGGATTGTTCCACTAAAATTTCGAGATATAAAAGAGTGTGTAGAACCTGAATCAAAAAGTATGTTATCTATTCTTGAATGAATAACAAGAATACCAATCACCACATCATTGTCGGGGTTCACTTCGGCAGAAGTGATGGAAAAAGAACTTCCTTGCTGCCTTTGAGGTTGTTGGTTGCCTCCTAAAACCCTTGGATTAGGGCACTGATTTTCAAAATGCCCCGGTTCTTTGCATTTGTAGCATTGAACAATGCGTTGATGTTAGAACGGAGAATTCGTCTCCTCTGTCGTAGCCACGGGTCTTTCTTGCATACAGTTAACAGCTAGGTGCCCTTCTCTTCCACACCTAAAGCATTTCATCATCCCCTTAAGGTAATTTCCAGGGTGCTTCTTTCGGCACTTTTGGAAAGAGGGGTGATGGATCTTCTTATCACCGTTGGATTTATCCATCGAACCGCCAGCATTGAAGTCCACCTTATGCTTCTTGTCCCCATGATACCCATGTGATTCCATGATCTCTATTTCATCCTTGAAGGCACATCAGACAATTTCCTCATAGTTGTTGAAGTCACGGATTGCTGATGCTTTCCGCAGGCTAGGCTTCAGCCCACCAAAGAAGCTGTCAACCTTGCATTCGGGGGTAACGAAAATGCCGGCAGCGTATCGTTTAAGCCTTGTGAAGTTTTCCTCGTACGCTCCAACATATTAGTCGTCTTTTTTCTCGAGGGAATGGAAGTTTGTTTCCATATTAATCCGGAGGGTGCGTGGAAAATATTTATCGAAAAATATCTTCTGGAAATCCTTCCATTACAATACCTCGATCTCCACCTCAGGCATTGTATTTTTGATCAATGTCCACCATTGATCAGCTTCACCCTCCATATGATAAGCCACTAGGAGAACCTTCTCTTGTTTAGAACATTGAAGGATGGAGAAGATCTTTTCAATGGAGTTGATCCATTGTTCAGTGATCGTGGGATCAGATGATCCACTAAAAGTAAGAGGCCTTTTTCTCATGAAGCTCTTGATAGCAACTTGTTCTTTCTTAGGGTGGGTTGAACGTTCCTCTTGACCATTGTTTCAATTCAATACTTGAGTTAGCTGAGAGAGAAATGTGACAAAGTTTGCGATTCCCACTCCCATTTTATTGGGCATCTCATTAGTATTGTCATCACACCGATGTTCACAACAGTTGTCAGCCTGAGTCCTCCTATTACCGGCCATTGGCAGGTATAAAAGGAATGTTAGGGGTAACACATAAAGGGTAATCCAAAGACAAAAGTTGATGAGTTATAAATAAAATTTTATTTCCTTAACTCATGAGTTTATAGGCTTCAATCTAGGATTTTCATGATCTACTTTCTAACATATATTCTTAGGGGAATATTTTTAATTACCTTAATAAGGGTTCATACAAAGATTGTGAATATATCAAAACTTATCCCCCATGAGTGTTGTAACCAAGAGTGTAGCAAGGCTCGTTGTCCTGCACCAGTTCCCGTTTGAGTCTAGCTCAGTGCGGTGTTTTCAGGTTTTACCCCTAGGATACATCTGTGCCAGATCCGCCTCTACCTTCTTGTATCCAGACAAGGATTTATTTGATTGATAACCCACTTACTAAATACTCACCAAAACATAGAGATGATTTTATTATACTTAGTCTTGTCTCTAAGGATTTTCTAGGGTTTTCTAATCCTAATCCCAAAAAATAACAAAACCTATCCTCTGATACCAACTATGACAACCCTGCTTTTTCATACAAAGTTAATCATGATTTATCACATTAAAAATCACTTGATACAACAAAAAATATTTAAAGGTTTAGTGTCTTTGGGGATTAGGATCATTACATAAAAACATGGAATATTAAATACAACATCTTTATTTAAAAATTCCTTTACATGACCACTGCATTCCCTCGTACTTAGCATTACATGGGATAACCTGAGGACATGCATAAGAAAAGGGTGAGATATAAAGCCTAGTAATGGAATACACATGGAATAACATGAGGAGTACAATAAATGTTAGACATTAGGCATATAAATAGGGAATAAGTGAATCATGAACAGAAAGGCATGATAAAGCATGATTATCATAACTTGGAAATGTGGAAACAACACTTAACATGGAATTAGCATGAGCCAAGGCTCATTGCAAATGGAGCATGAGTAAACCCTCATTGCACAAAAATCACGAATAAACCCTCATTACACATGAATAATAATGAGTCAACACTCATTGCACATGAAGTATCATGATACTATACTTTACCCAATGCATTGGAGCGCTATAAGGGTGCACCATTCTTAAACATTTCATTTCATGCATAAGTGTGCCACATGGATCATAAAACAATGATTCATAAAACATAATCATTTATTCCACGATAAAGGAATGTGGAATTCATAAATGAAAATTTATAATCAATAAGTAAATGTGCATAAATGTGAATACCCTTGATGGAGAAAGGGGCATGGTATTCACTACACAATGGCATTGGCATAGAAAATTGGTGCAATTTCGGCAGCGTAACGGCGTGACATAAGAATTCATAAAAAAGGTTGATGAGAGAGTAAGGGTTTCCTCATCATATTTAAATGTAATGGAAAATAATTTGGTCATATATATACATTTCCCAACAATTTTAATGTAATTTAGATTCATGATACAAAAGTATTTCTTGAATGTAGACGAGGAGAGATAATTTCCTTTCAGAATTCTGGCATAGTAACAGGTGTACATGGGAGGCATTTAATGAGAAGGAAAGGGGTATCCCATCATTAAAATATAAATATGGAAGTATGAGGGAGGTTCAAAATTATACCCCGAAATTCATAATTGAAATTAAAAGGTAAAAACAACTTAAAGAAAATTGGACAAAAATGTGAAAGGAAGAAAACCCCTTACTTGGAAGTGTGCTTCCAAAGGCTTGAGAGAGGCTTGAGAGAGGCTTCTTGGGAGTATGGGGAACCTTAGGAGGATTATATAGTGATTAGGTCAGAGGTTGGACGAACTCCAAAGTCTTTGAGTGAGGAGGAAGTGGGTTCTTGTGTGGGTTTATATAGGAAAGGTGAGGAAATTCTTTATTATTTAGGTTTGGGACCCCTTATATTAAATTAATCCAAAACACAAACCATCCCATGGTTTTTGCCCATGTTTTTTGGAAAATGGAAGATGAAAACAATATTTGATAAGGCCAAAGTCTGAACTTCTTAAAATAATGGGGTTGCTTATGTGGAGGTGAAAAAGACAAGGTGTTTGATAAGTCTTGAAGGGTCCATTAATGCATTGAAATGTAAGTCAAAAAAACCCAAAATCACATTATTTTGATGGTAAAACATATATTGGCCGAAAATAAAGCTTAAAGTATTTTATTACATCACTTTTGGGTCATTAGGATGCCATAAAACACATTATATATTTAAACGGTATATAATTTTTAACCAAAAATTTGACTGTCTCAGAAATTTATGAAAAATTCACCGTTAGATAATTTCGATGTCCTGATTCCAAAAATAATATTTATTTTATCTAAATAATTTTATAAATATGTTAATTTTCAATTTTAAAATAAAAACCAATATTTATCGAAAATTCACGGGTTTTGACAGAAATGGCTTTCAAACCATAATAAAAATTATAATTGCATTAATATAATTATAAAATCGTTTATATTTCATAAAAAAATTAATAATAATATTTTATTAAAATATTATTTAATTCAAAAATCCCTTAATTTAAAAAAATAGAATTCTTATTTAAATAATAATAAAAAACACTATTTGTACTTTAAAACTATTTACAATGTATCAAAAAAGACAAGGAGGTATATTCATTTTTATATACAAAAATAATATACATGAACATAGTACTAGCGATTTGTTACATAACCCCTTAAAGCATCCGCATAAGACCTAAGGGTAAGGTGTGCGATGGTGACAGACTCTTGGGGTGGCTCGGATAACATCGCTCGAGTGGAAATTTCTCTCAACTTCCACTTTTCCCATAGACGGTCATGTTCGAGCTTGACATGGTGAAGCTCAGCTTGGGCTTGGTCAAGAGCGAAGCCCAAGGACGCCACCTCTTTTCCGAGCTCTGACAAATGGGATTCGTATGAAGTAATTCTATTGTATGAGCCCATCACTTCTTTTTTTGAGTAAATTGGATTTGTTAAAGCCCTATTTTTATACTAATCATGTGATAACTGTTCAACGACAGTATTAGCAACGGTCAAAATTCTTAACATAAAACCAAATATGTTGACATTTTATATAAACATAAAGAGACATTTCATTAGATCAATAGGTATTTCCATTAATGAAATGTTGGGTCGTTACAAGTCGAGGTTGTGGTCTAGGTTGTACATGCATTGGAACTGGGACCAGATCCTTCTCCTATTTCTATTAGGTCAGAAGAGACGGGTCCTAAAAAAGATAAAGTAAACGAGTATCTGGAAAAAACAAGCCTCCCACCTTATAAGGAAGCTGAGAACTCTAGGAAGTTGGGGAATGACTCGAGAATATTGAGAATATGTTTGAGTTCTTAGAAACAACTAAGGAGATTATGGTGAAGTGTGCCTAAATTCTGTTAGAGGGTCTCAGTAGAATGTGGTGGGAGTCAGTGCTTCAGACTATGTATAATTAGCAGATGTGCTAGGGAGATTTCGAGGTCGTATTCAATGTACAGTACTTCCCTTAGGTCTTAGTATATGCCAGGTCCAGTGAGTTCATGGACCTTTTTCATGGGAATCATTCTATGATGGTGTATTACAACTATTTTTCTATGTTGGTTCAGTATTCCCTTGAACTCATCTCGAATGAACAATTGAAGGCCTAGAGGTTCGAGAAAGGCTAGTGACTAGAGATATACTCCCTGGTTTTCTTATTCACACGTAAGACCTATTCTGAGGCCATTGACCAGGAATGTACGGTGGAGATTGATAGGAATGGAAGGGATAGGTTCTCTGGTTCAGTATCAGTCGTGGGAAGTGGCGGCTCCTTCGAGAAGAAAATAAAATGGGAGGAACATGTGAAGAAAGGAGGTGTCAGTTCAGTCCACTCTTCTAGGAACTTTTCATCTATGGCTACAGATGCAATATCATTCATGTTCCAGCAGTGTGGGAAGCCATTTTTTGATCCAACCATACTGACCACTTCCTATGAATCCTTGTTACCTGGGTGGAGGCATGTGGCATTTAAAGCGCTTCTGTAGGGTGGCATATCCACTTCTAAGTGGGGTAAGGTCAGTGGCTCCCAGAGGAGTACCAGCACAGTCCAAGCCATCGAGGACTGTGGGTCGTGATTTAATGTCCTTGTTAGTTGGTATAGGTCATCTTCTTGGAAGATCCCATTCAGGGAATAGCCATAGACTAGTGGTCATCCTCAGGCAGACACCAGACATCTATATGCGGTGGCTCAAGAATCAACATGAACAAATGTAGGATCATCGGCTATTTGAGGTATCATTTTGATCACATATTCTAAAGATGATACTCTTTTTGATACTGTTTCCTTTATTTAATTCATTTATACTTGTTTTGGGGACGTGCTGTATTTACCCACCGAGTTGTTGTCCTTTGCGATGGAGTTGGTGATGCTGCCGGGAAAGAAGAATGAGCAGCATCTCAGGTGCCCCTCATGAGTGCTTTCTGTGCTAGGGGTTGAGATGGAGTGAAACATCTTGGTTCTATATATGGATATATTTTACATAATATTTGGTATGGATTGTCTAGTACACTTCCAGACACACATTGATTGCTACAGGCAGCGAGTGAGTTTCACGACAGCTAAAGGGAGTCTTAAGGTTTTTTGGAAAAAATGGGATCCTTAGTCGGGTGGCCCAAGACCTCCACTCTTAGATTTGGGAAGTCTTATCTTCTAATTTTTATCACTCGTGCAAGAGGATAATGGTCTTTACCCAAAATTTTCACTACCTCATGTAGTGAATGATTTTCCCGAGGTATTCCCCGATGATTTTTCGGGATTTCCCCCAAAGAGGGATGTGGAGTTTTCAATTGATCTGGTGTCGGGAACACAGCCGATATATCTTCCCTCTTATCACATGGCCCCCACTGAGATAAGGGAATTAAATATACAGCTAGAAGACTTATAATCCAAAATATTCATTCACCTGATTGTCTATCCTTGGTCCTCTACTATTTTGTTCGAAAAAACAGTTCGATGGATCCCTCCAGTTCTTTATTGACAATAGTATGCTAAATAAAGTAAAAATTAATAAAAAATACCATTTTCCCTGAATATATGATTTGTATAAACAGTTCATGGGGAAATAGTGGTTCTCAAAAATATACATGCATCCAGTATACCATCAACTCAGTTTGAAGGAGTCAGATATTCCAATGAGTACCTTTTGAAGTAGGTACGACAACTTTGAGTATTTGGTCATGCCATTTGGATTGACCAATGCTCTAGTAGTATTTATGGCACTCATTAAAAGGTTATTCCCTCGATATCTTGATTCTGTTATTGTGGTGTTCATGGATGGAATTCTATTATACTCTGTCTCTGAGGAGGAACACACAGATCACATACAGATCATTTTGGGCACCTTCCTAGAACACCACCTCTATGAAAAGTTGTCAAGGTGCACATTATGGGTCAGTGAGGTGAAATTTTACTATCATGTGACTTTGGACATGGGGTCTCAATGTACCTTGAGAAGATCAGTGTGGTCATGTCATGGGAGAAACCAAAGAATGTTTATGAGATCTGGAGTTTCATTGGCCGGACTAGTTATTACAGGCGATTCATTCGGGATTTCTCTCATCTTGCTTCACCGATTACCATGCTCATCGAGAATGGGGTGAAATTTTTATGGTTCCCATAATGGCAGGAATCAATTGATGAGATAATGCAGCGGTTGACTAAATCCCATGTGTTGATTTTTCCAAAGACCGGGAAGGTGTATGTTGTCTATTGTGACGCTTTAGGTATGGGTCTTGGGTGCATTCTTATGCAGGATGATCATGTGGTGGCATAAGGCTCTTTCCAAATCTGACCACTTGAAAAGAATTACCCAACCCATGACTTGGAATTATCAGGAGTGAATCATGCTTTGATGACCTGGCATCACTGCCTCTTTGGAAAAAAATTTGTGGTCTACTCTGATCACAAAATACTTGCATACATCTTCTCGCAAAAGGACAACTTTAGGAAGATTTGTTAGATCAATTAATCACAAGTGTTAGACTTTGACATTGTCTATACCCCAGGAAAGGGTAATGTGGTGGCTAACACCTTGAGATAAAGAGTTCTAGTATAGGATTTGAGGAAGTCTAGTGGTGAGTGGGCTTTGATGGGACTCTTTTCTTAGATGCATGTGGAGACCAAGGCACATAGTGGAGGTGTGTTCTTAGAGAGTGTGCATTTGACTCCTCCTCCATTGGAGTTGATTCAATAGAAACAACCTAGTGATGGCATTTTTCAGTGATTAAGGAATTTTCTTCATGGTGGGGAGATTTCATGTGATTGGTCGTTATCCCTAGAGGGCATCTTATGGTTCAAAGGCCATTCAGTAGTGCCATCATCTCTGCAGAACATGGTGATGTAGGATATCCACCAATCTCAGTGGTTTGTCCATCCGAGTGCAACAAATATGTATTATTATGTGTGACCACATTTCTGGTCTCTAGATATACAACGGGACATGTCGGAATTTGTGTCGAGATTCTACACATTCCAACATGAGAAAGCAGAGAATAAGAGACCCTCTAGATTGCTCCATCTATTACCCATTCATACCTGAAAGTGGGAAGAGGTCTCCATGGACTTCATTATTTAATCACATCATACACCTCAGGTTAAGAATTCTATTTGGGTGTTGATTGATCATGTAACCAAATTAGACCACTTCATTCTGATAAAAGATACAAATAAAGTGGACTAGTTGGGTTGTTTGTATCTTTAAGAGGTGGTGAGACTACATGGCCTTCCATCAACATTTGTCTCAAATAGAAATTCCTATTTCACTTCTCGATTTTGGGAAGGCCTTCAAAAGGCATTTGGGTCTCATATTAAGATGAGAACGACATACCATCCTCAAACAGATGGTTAGACAGAACGGGCAAACCGGATTGTGGAGGACATGCTCTGTGAATGTGTATTGGACTTTTATGGTTATTGGGATATCCATTTGGGGTTGGTTGACTTTTCTAATAATAACAGTTACCAATCCTTGATTTGAATGGCTCATTTTGAGGCTCTCTGTGGCCAGCCTTTTCAACCCTCCCTGTGTTGGGATGAGGTAGGTGAGACCTCCATCCTAGGGCCGAGTCTGGTGTAGGAGATGTATGAGAAGGTCAAGTTGATCAGGAAGTGTTTTTTGGTATCTCAGAGTCGCCATAAATCATATACTGATCAGAGGTGTCAGGAGTTAGAGTTTTCTATAGGTGACTGGGTATTCTTGAATGTGGCCCCTAATTTGGGCCATTATCGACTGGGGATCCAAGGGAATCTATCACCACAGTATGTCAGCACTTTTTAAATAATAGATCATATTAGATAGGTAGATTAAAATTTGTCATTACCTTCTTTGTGGATTTCCATCCATGACATCTTCCATGTCTCCTAGTTGATGAAATACAACCTGGATCCATTCCATGTGATGAGTTGGGAAGAACTAGAGATAGATCCATACTTGTCAATTTTTGAAAGGCCAATGAAAATATAGGACACTGAAGAGAAGGTTCTTCAAGGTATGTATATTATATTGGTCCAGGTTTATTGGCATCATGGTTAGGATACACATTATACCTGGGAGTTGAAGTCTGGGGTTGAGGAAGAGTACCCGTTCTTGTTTCCGATCAGGCTTTATGTTGGCTTTCTTGGGTGAAAAGTCATTCATGGTGGGGATAATTGTCACATCCATGACAAATTTCAAAGGTATTATTAATTTAATTTCCATTATTTCTTTATTTTGGGGGTTTCTCGTGAATTTTTGGGGGAATGGGTGAGTTTTCATGATTTGGGCCAAACCATGAGCCCAATTCACAATTTAAAAATAAATTTTGTTTCGTTTAAAAATACTTCATTTTTCAACATGTTTCATCCATTAAAATTCTTTATTGTCCTAACCTAACATATTAACACCACCATATTAATATGAACCATTTAGGAATCCATAATCATGGTGGATTTGAGTTTTTATTTAAGGGATTGAGTGGGACCAGAAGCCCATTTCTTATTTTAAAAATGAATTTTGTTTATTTAATAAAAATTCCTTTTTTTCTATTTTTAGGTGATTAAACATACCATGTGTATATAACATCGTTAGGCGCGTCCTCATTACATTTCACCTTTATTTGGAGCTCTTGTGCATCTAAAATTAGGGCATACCTTTATAGGGGTTCTCAAATCGTCCAGATTTGAAGATGTAACTTCATTCCTTCCTAACTCCTTCATTTATCACTACTTTCCACCGTTACAGTTCCTACGTGATCTCCTCGTCATTTATATAACCTCCATTTAGTGATTGGCTGATTTCAAATTCATATACTCGTGTATTAGGGAATATTTGTTCAAGATCCCTCAAGTAAGTGGGTATCCTTCATTCTTTGTTCATTTTACATAGAGTTTCATTCCATTTTCTTTGGGTTTATTCCCTTATACATGAGGTTAATAATGTCTAGAAACTATGGATTCTAACATAGGGTTTAAATTTGTGTTTTATTTGTCCAATATTTTGATTTTAGGTTGAATCTACCATCATTGAGGTGCGGCGGTGTTGCGAATGAATTTTCGCACAACGAATTCAAGGGTTTTGGTTAATTAAGAAGGTGATTATATGTGTATGAAATTTCAATGAATTTAAATGATGTGATTATGATATTTTCATGACCATTTAATTTTATTATTTATATGAAAACTGGTTTAAGTGGAGTTTGTAATGCAAATTAATTTTCAGTGCCAATTTTATGTGGAATTCAGGGGGTTTTCTTAGAAAACGTTTAATTGTTCAATAAGGGATATTGTATAAATACATAGTTGATCTCGTTGAAATTTAATAAGGCTTAAAATTATGTTTTGAGTGTTTAAAACCTTTGGTTTGTACTGTGAAAATGGGTTTTAATGGTGTTTGTAGAACTTATGAACTTTAAGTGGCATGTTTGTTTAAAAATGGATGTTTTACAAAGATAACATTTCTTGGATCACATGGGGATGAACTAAAATTGATTTGATGGATTCATAGAAATTTATTTGTGCGGAAATTTTTATTTTTATATCTTTTGATTATGCACATGGTATGCAAAGTGGTGATTTCAAAGTGTTTTGGGTGCAAAACAATGCGGGATTTTTGAGGAAACGTTTTATTAAAAATCAAAGTTGTTTATTATGTGTTTTAATTAGTTTAAAATGTGTATAGATAAAATACTTATTTTATCTAACCATTACTATTGTTTTATGTGATAATGTATTTTTGGGTCGTTCTAAAATTTTTTGAGCACAATGGGGGAAGCCTGGGTACCTGGGTGGGGCGGATATGTATTAGTACGGCTTGTGGACCAGACGGGTTTTGTCATTGATTCACATAGAATATGGATAAGGAAAACACTAACTAAAAAATATTGAGGATTATTTGGGACCAATAAGTTATGGGTATGTTACCTTCTTGGGTATCGTGCATGATAATGGATTTTACTATGGTTAATTCACACCAAAGTATGAGGTACATGGGGCCCGAGACTATCTAGTGCCTAGGGATATTCCGGATTTCATTGCTCATTGAATTTGGGGTATTTATAATTTTATCAGGGTTTTTTTGGATGTATATTATAGTAGATAACATGAGTATTTATATTTAATAATATTCCAAAATTTTTTGTTTGTAAGCTATTTTCAATTGAAATTTTCATTTCAGGGAATTTGTCACGACGTTTCTTTTACTATTAAAACTGATTACTTTTTCCCCATGTATTTCATAAACATTAGAATCATTTGGTGGTATCCTATTGGGCTTAGTCTCACGCCTTCTTACACCCCTTGGGTGTATGTATTCTTTATTATTCATTCCTTAGGTAAGGGGAAGGATTTGGGTTATGGCAGTTTTGGGTGTTAGTTCCTATCTTTCAGGCGGAGTTGTGGAGAGGAATTGTGGGTGATGACCCCTTGTTATGTGGAGTCTATGTGGATTTCATGATACATTGTTTTTTTGTATTTATACCTCTTTTAGTATATTCAAAGTCATGTAGTCAATTCTTTTTTTCCTAAGACTTGTTTTGCTGATAATTTAAGATTTATATTATGGAATATTTAAAGGTTTTATGCTTTCATACTCATGTGAATCTTTCCCACCCCTAATTGTTTGATACCTGGGCTCTTGTTCCATTCCATTGGGATAGGGAATTCCATTTGGGACTTTCAAAAATATGGGATTGGTGCCAGTATTGGTGGTGACCAGATTTGGTTCGTGACAGGCATTGTCCTTTTCAACTCAGATACCCCTCATCCTAACTGGAAGTTGTGAAATGGGTTACATTAGTGACACCTTATCATAGGGATAAATAGATTTACTAAATTTCAATCACTAATAGAAGTAATATATAATATTTTATGAATTCAAAATTTAGGAAAAAACATTTCCCTTCTAGAATCCATATGAGAGAGGTTAGAGTTTAAATACATACATGTTTGTACATATCATAACAATAGAGGTTCTTTATTGTATAAAGAATGTTTTGTTAAGATTAATGGTAGTGACAATGTGGTTATAAATGGAAGACAGGGAATCTAGGATAGATTAATGAACATGGAGGCCTTAAAATCAAAAGAAAACATGGAAACATGTGGATTGATTCATTATCAAAATATGAATTCCATTTCATCTGTTACATAGAACACCCTTCAAAGGATCACTAACAGTGGGATCAAATTCTACAATAGTCCAAATTTGATGTAAAATAAGCTGACACAAGTATGGAATTATGATTTCTAATATCTAAAAAAGAGAAAACTAATATTTTAAAGGGAAATCCAGAGTAATGTAATTGAATGATTTCATTCAAAAAACATACCAATTACCGCATATAATAATTACGATGCATGAAAGTCCACATCCTTCCTTGGTTAATCTCTATCGGTTTTCCCTTGTATAGAAAAGATGATGGTGAAATACATAGTGGGAATTCAATATTATCTCCATGATTAATTTTCTAGAAACCATAAATTGGATGGAGTAAGAATGGTGTATAATGGGATCACCTTGATTATCAACTTGTTATAGATCCACTCAAATTGTTTCCTTCATCCTTATATTTAATTCATAATAATTCTTAATGTATATTTACATACATAAACAAATAATTCTTCATTGATAATAGAATTGAAATTTGAAAATATGGTGAAATATTATTTTCCAATGAAAGAATTATAAAATAATGTAATGCATGAATAAATTTCATTTTATTTTATTTTTAAGTTTGTTGAAAATTTTAATTGAATGTTGATAAAAAATGACCACTATGATGATAGGAAAATGATTTAATGTTTTAAATTAATAAATACTCTTCTCCTGCTCTTATAAATATTTTAAATTTTTTATGGAATATTATAAATAAATAAATTTAATATATTATAATAAAATTAAAATTAAATATAATAAACCCCCAATAAAAACATATGTTAATGTAAATACTACCATAAAAAGAAATGACTACGGAAAAAGTGGAGAAAGATCCACAACCAAAAGAAATAAAATAAGCTCAATTTTTTATTAAATATTATTCCATTATTTTTTTCTTCAAAACTAATTTAAATTTAAACTATTATTTTTGAAAATATTGATAACCATTATGAATGAAAATATATTTTTATTTTCCCATAAATATCATATAATTCATTCATCATATATATATACATAAGTAATATAGAATAAGAAATAGATTGTTAAATGAAATGCTACGTAGGACATTCATTTTTTATACATGATATAATCACTTGTAAAATAAATTTGATCAAATAATGAATCTATATTAGAAAAATATTTTTATTTAACCTACATGATACATTTTATTTATATTTTATTCGTATCTATTTATTAATAATTTATTGTTATAATCAGTATTTGATTGTTATGTGTTTTATTTTTCATACATGTTTTTATTTATTTATTTATCCTTAAACCATGAATTTTTTAAAAAATCGCTAGATTCAAAAACAAATTAAATTTAAAATCTTTTTTAATTAATTCCTTGTTAAAAAAATCTTTTAAAATTTTTCATTAAAAAAATAAATCATTTCTTAGAGATTATAGTCTATACGTACACATGACTGATGTTTTTGATTTTCTAATAGATTATATGGAAATGAAATAGATGATGATTTAATTTTTGAAAATATTTTTCAGAACATATATTTTCTATCTATTCATTAAATTCATACATTTATATGTATTTCTAAAGTGGAATCGAAAAACTAATCACAAAGACACCTAGTGGTGGTTGTCAGCACATACGTCCTGCCAGCCTTATCATTTCTCAATGTATTGAAGGGTATTAATCAAGGTGATGTAATATATTTCTAGAATAATAATACTTATCAATATATCATTATATTCATTAGTTACATCTTAATAACCATCCAAATGTGATGGTGATAAAAAATGAATTATATTTCTATATAGATACATTAGTATGTACATCAAAACAAACTATGATTTCAGTTTCCATTCGCTGAAAAATTACATGAAAACGTGTTTTGACCTAAACATAACAAAATTTTATTATATTAAAGATATTAATTTTATCATATAATAATTTTTATTCAGATTTTAAGGATGTGGACAAATAAATTAAATTAATGTATTAGAATAAGAGTTCTAAAATAATTTTGGAAAAACACATAGGGTGTATACATTGAACCATGTAGGTTAGTAATTTGGGTAAACCATAACCTCTATACAATACCAGGTTACATACTGTAGGAGTTAAACAACATATCATGGACTACAATACACTACAGATCATTTATTATTGACATTATTTAAATGTTAAATTTTTAATTTTTAAAATTGGCTAAATTATCATAATTATTGTTTTCATCATGTAACAATTTTTTTATCATGAATTTTTGAAATTTTAATGAAAATGTATGATTTTAATCAAATAATATGTTTTCCCTAAAATGAAAAAAGTATTTCATATTATTATTATAATGTAATGACCTAAAATATTACCAACACATTTTTGTAATAAAATATGAATTTCATGATTTAATATAAGAAATTTCAAATATTACTTGAAAATATAAATCATCATTCCATCATTTTTAGAACTAATTAATATATATTAATAATATAAAAATAGTTTTTTATGATTTCATTTATCCATATATTTTTAGGGGTATTTTTTATTAACCTTAATTGCATATAAATTTTTTTATACTAACTCAATTTCTGTCATTAAAATAAATATCGTAGTTAATTTTACATTTTTTTATAATTTTAATTCTGCAAAACATCATTTCTCTATAAACAATTTTTTAGATGATTAATTATATTTAATTTAAAATGAACATTTCACACATATATATTTTTTAGAATCATTTATTAAAATATTTCAAATTAGAAGATTCATGTTTATTAAAATGGTAAATATTAGTATTTTTCATTTATTTAAATTAAAATAATTATAAATTAGATACCAATATAAATGTATATTTTTGTAACTGTTAAAAAGTTAAAAAAGTCACTAAAATACTCAATGATTTCTAAAAAATAAATGGTTGATCATATTTTAGATATAAAATCATTTTCCCTTGACTTTTTCCATTTTTTGCCTCTAAAACATTAATAGCAACATTAAATTATTGAAAATGTATGTTTTTATCCCAAAACATAACATCGTCTAACTAATAAAACTATAATTTATTCCCCATATGAATACTTACTTATCATTAAAATTTCACCTTTAACACTTCCTTTATTCCCCTATAAAAATCATCCCCTATTTTAAAATGACTATGGTCACCATTTGTTAATAAATGGCCTAAAATATAGAAGATACTTCCATGGAAAATTAAATTCATTGATTTAAGTATTATCAAGAACATAACTTTTATACTTAATTATATTCATTTAAATAAAATCAACAAAAATTAATATACTTATTTTAATATCAGATATATGTGGTTATGTTTCTATATTAACGGTATTATTATTGTTTATTTATATAAAAAACAATTAAAAACATCAAATTTCATCATGTGTTCTGAAAACCACTACAACCACGACACAATGAGTTTTTTATTGCATTACCAAAAAAATGGATGGATAAATGGATGGTGTTAGTGGTTATTATTTGTGTTTATGACATAATTTCTAGTGTTTTTTGAAATTTTTGATAACTGATTGATGATATGATCAAAATATAATTATTATTAATTTAATAATTCAAAATAATGCAATTAAGAGGATAAATTTTTTTTCATACTGAATATATATTCCATCCCATTAATTTTAACTATAATTTCATAAAATTATTATATATAACTCTTATAAAATGTAAATAATTTCATTTTTTTTCATTCGTAATGATATTTAAAAAATAACACTTTTCAACCATTCATTATGTCATTTTTTTCTGTATTAGGGTCTGTTTAACCACCTACATGAACAATAAAATGAATTTTTTTCAATAATGATAGTGAAACTTTATCTTCTAATATAATATGACATTATATTTTAAATATCATTAATTTTTAAATATATTATATAAATATCTAACACATTAATTAACAAAAAATCATCATTTCTAAAAAATCACTATAACATGAATACTATCAATTTCATATTTAATGATTGGTAGTAATGAATCATTAATGTAATTGAAAAAACATTAATACTTATAAAACATATTCAAATTATATTTAATATAATTGAAATTAAGATGCATGGATGAAAAAAATAATACTGACACCATTATTATGATACAAGTCCTAATAATAAAAATTATAAACACTGGATATTAAATATTAGAATAATTCATATAATGAATAACTATTTTTTAATAGTTAAATTGTAAATAGAATAGTTTGTGGTTTTTAATTTTATGACTAAAGATATCTATATGTATGAAAAATTAGGTTAAATTAAATTTATGAATGTCAAGATATTGGGTTAAATTTTTCTATCATGGATTACTACATTTCAGACATGTTCTATAATATATATATATAATTTCTTCTTATAAGTATTATGAAATGATTCCAGAAATTCTATCATCCATGTTATTTTATGTTCTTTATTAATACCATTCATACAATAGTTTCATATTCATATTCTTCCAATGATAAATGTGAGGGTTTTCTAACTCATTTTTAATTCTTTGTAAATCTTGATATACTCATAATATGTATCCTTTCAAGTGGTACATACATTTCCTGGGAATACCATAACAATATTACCAATGAAATATAATTGATTTAAATTATTTTATTCCTCCCCCATATATTATTTTTGATTCATGAGTCTTCTAAACCACTAAAAACTCAATCATTTCAATATAGTATGTTCATCCAATGATAAGTTATTTAAAGTATGTGTCGATTCATAGATATATAATGTATTTATTGATACTCAAAATTGGATATTGTTGTGGAATAGATACACATAGAGGTAATCACTAAAAAATATATTGTCCAAGAATTGACTCAATCAACATTTTGATTCATGATGAATGATCCTAATATCAGGCACCAAGATAGAAACACCCAGGTGATAGCTTGTGAAGGATCACATACACGGTATGAAACAAGATGTAAGATCTTTCCCACCATTAATAGGGTCTCAAAATAATGAATGATATCGAATACAATTACAATTTTACTAGTATAATTTCTCACATTTTATGTACCCTAAGCGCAAAATTTTATTTGTAAGGGTACTTAATGTTACACAGACGACACCACACCATTTCCAAGATGAAGAAGATGCTTCCTCATAGAAATACATATAATAGTATTGAATCGGGAAGTATTTTATATCTATTTATCTCTTTATAGGTGAAAATTATTTATTCTGTAAGTGTTTCCATGAGGAATGGTATGAAAGTCCTTAATTTATCTTATGGTCAATTAATTTGACATAATCATGTTGTAGTTTGGGGAAATAATTACATAACACCACAATGAATTGATATATCAAATTTGAAAAAGAATTTGGGTTCTTTTATGCCTCTTCCAATAATAGGGTAGTGTCTTATTATAAAGCCTTGACGGAAGGTATTTTTTTTCACACATTGACTATTCTATCCATATGAAATCACTGATTATTGTTATCCAAGATTTCATTAGTTATAATGGATATACTATGACCTCAATATTTGTATATTATTTATTCATGTGGTTCATTTATTAGAACTATATCACTTAATCTATGATTATATTATGTGTGTTTCATATTAATTTTTTCACTTAGAAAAATATAAGACCACCTAAATTTTTTTCCATTCCCCATGATAGGTATAGATGAAACTTGTGAAAATTTAAATTATTCGATTGGATAGAAAATCATATTGTTACAATAATTTCATATTTTGTCTTATTTTTTTGGAATGTACTATATGTATTTAGCAGGTATTCTAATAAAAATAAACTAAAAGATCATTTTCAAAATAACATAGTTTTTACCAATAATGTATGATCACTAACTATTATGTGTTTCTGGAGTCAAGCATCTTCCAATTTCAATTAAAGGAATATTTTTAGAAAAAATGGGTGTTATATTTAAAGGAACCATGTTAGATAGAACATGTTCACAGGAAATAACTAAATATTCCTACACACAACTACAGAAACCATAATATGAATTTACTTTTACAATTCAATATCAGGAGCCAATTATGTTAATTTGATTATAAAAAGAAAGTGACTAATGATATGAATGAATACTGTATTAATATCAATTTTTAGAAGAGGGATATGCCCTAGGAATATATCAATGGTGATAGAGTTGAAGCCAATTATATCATTACCATACTAGTGAATTAGACCGAGATTATAAATTACATTCCCATATAGTGTGAACTTCTACTCCACAACATGGTGTGACTACATTGGACCACTTAATGCTACAACTACCTATAATATCCCAAATAATTAAAATACAATGGTAGTTGATCAAAAGATCATGTGACAATATAATATCTATCTATTATTAGGACATAGTGAAAATGGAAAACTTTTCATGGTGTTATATCAACTGTTGGGAAAAGAGGACTAATGGTGGTCACTAATTAAAAATAATAAATGGGAAGTTGAGATCATTTATTCAAATGGGTAAATTTTTAGTAGTAATTATTTAAAAAATGAATCCAACATGAGAAGAGAGTGGAAATTGAAAAGATTTTATTCAATCATATACAAATAGATGAGGAAAATTTTATGAATTTTTTTGTCTAAACCTAAATCATCACATCTAATATTGAATACAAAATTACCTCAATAATTACAACCCATTTACCGAAATCTATATACATAATACAATGGTCAAAAGTAAAAAACAAATGTGTGGGTACTATACCATAAATCATATTACACAATACAAAATTAATTACCAATTATCCAAGCATTATATTATTATACTAATAATTAACAAAAATAATATACCAAATATATCAATGAAGGAAGAAACAAATATTCAATTAGTAATAAAAGGTACTGATCTCCCATACGTCCAATCACAATTATAAGATATAAAATTAAAAATAAAATTAAAAAGTTGTTATGGGAGACTAAATCTCACATCATCCTTTTCTCAAGACAGGTGTTGAGATAAACATATCAATGATCGATACCTGACCCCATCCTACCCTATACCTATAGAAACTAACATCTTCATGGGCACCCATGGCTACCTGAGTAGGTTGTAAGTAAAAATATATTGGGAACCACTAATACAATCGTTTACCTAACTCCCAAATGAATTCTATGTTTGTTTGACAATATCAGTAGAAATTAATCATGAAATATTTAACTAATCAACATAACATATCACCACCTATAAACTAGTTAGAAATAAATAAAAATTTGTTGAGACATTATTCATATACTAAGAAACCACAATCACTAGATATAAATTATTCAACACTACTATAGAAATAGATCAATAATGAAGGTGTGATTATGAACAACATAGATAACTAAATCACAATGTAAGGAAACAACATGTCACTCATTGACCATAATGAAATGAGTGAGCACATCACTGGACAACCATGCGGCATCTAGAAAATTTATCAATCAAAATACACAAGGAATTAAGGAATCACATCCATCATTATCCATGGTCCATCAAGAAAATATTTTACTCATAATCCACAAGGGATAAATTGGACATATATATTGGGATAAAAATGTTCATTTTAACACCAAATTTATTTTAGTGGGTCTTATCTCAAGGAGATTATACCCTTACTCTTTCCTCAGGTCCATCATTGTCATCGTATGAGGCCATGCACACTCACTTAAATATAAAATCCTATCATAATTGTCCACATTACTCAAGTAGCATAACACAACCTCTAATAGAAATATTATACAATTCGAATAATGGAAGAGCATGCATATAATTATAGCGGAAAATACATATTTGTAAATCTTGTACCATCAAATTGAATATATTTCCATCATAAAATATGGAATAAATTTATACAGAAGAAGACTCATGTAATAGGTAATATTATATGGAAATCAAAAGATACCATTACACCAAAATTTGATCAATATATCAAACATTGAATCATGGGTCATACATGTACACACATGTGATCAAAACATCATACATAGTATTACATGCACTATTTATCATGTAACACAACCACACATCAAGGCACACACTAGAGATCAATACTAAGAAATTAGTTTATAGAATCATACCAGGGCATTTGGGTTTATCATGGACCTTAGAACATACATTAATTATATTATTAGTGGTTCCATCAAATAATTAGGAAATAATGATCAATAATTAATTATGAATTGTATGATATTAAAAATTCATTATGAATTTATTGGTCATTATCCTGTGGTTTCCAACCATATAAACATTAATACAGTCCATTCATAATACCAAAAAGTAGATTACCTGTGACTTTTTACATTATATAGATTTAACTATTTACAAACCCAATCCCAAAATAATTATAATTATCCTCTAGTTCCATTGGGCTTCTACCAACTTCGTGATGGTTCTAACAGAATTCCAATCATTAAAAATATTTTAATATTGTGAAATTTTTTATAAATTAATAATAAAATTGAATTAAAATTCACGGTTGAACTAGATATATTCTGAAATTCAAATAGGGTGTCCCTAACTAGCTGAAACTATGACCAACCGCCCATGGAAAGAGTGTAACATGACACTATGATCTTTGTGGGAAAAATAAATATAATTGAGGCAATGAGAAAAATAAATATCAAGATTAATAAATTGGATATTTAGAATAATAGATTGAGTGAAATGTTTCTTACATTCAACATCATATGAAAGAGGTCACCCACACCTGATTCTATGACATGATAAAGGACAAAACCAATGTAATAATATGACAAAAATCTAATTCAATTTTGATAAAAATAAATTTTGAGAATGAAAATGACAATGTAAATATAATTCTCATCAATGAAACACACTCATCAACACATAACGTCCTCTACGGAAGCTGATCCAAAGTCCAACCATTCTTTTACAATTCCATCATTAATCATTGGAATTATTATTTTATTATCTAATAGAAATCATGTCATAAATTTGAGGATGATTATATTGATGAAAAAGAAATAATAATACATGTGAATTCATACATCAAGGAATTAAAATTCTGTAACATACCAAGAGAAATCATTCCTATTGTATTTTATATAAATCTAGTACCGAATGAGTAAGAATGATACATTAATTGATGGAGAATGAAGGAACATTCTTGGATTCACTATCTAAGAGAGATAAAAAAATATCTATGACAAAACCAAGAATATATCATATAATATATCAATAAAAAATCATGTAAAATTCTCATTTCAATTATTTAAAAATTAGCTTACAATAAAATAGAGAACAAGGTGAAAAAATATAAACATTTAATTACTTAGATATAATCTCTCTAGATACATCCAAAGTTTTCTTAGAATGGGGTGTACTACCACTCAAATTCATTTGGAGTCCATAATTTTGAGAGTCTTAGTTAATATAAAGAAGAATAAATGAAATCATAGATATAATGGAAAATTGATAGAATTTCAGGTCAAGAATTACATTTTAATAGTGTTTGGTTGAATAGTTTTCCAATACATTGTACTACATTGCAAGGAAACTACTTATCCTAGGAAACATGAATTTTTTGGAAATATTGTCCTACTAAACCATGAACTAACCATGCTTCGGTCACTAGACCTTCACACATGGTTTTTTAGAAAATCATGTATAGGTTTTTGAAGCATGTATCTTATCCAAGTACAACTAAGGTGGAGGTCACATGATTTTTCTACAAGGTCACATGGTTTGAAAAATAATTCTTTTAACCATGTATTATAGATGCGATTCTTCTAAAAAGTCATTGTTACCTTGGTATACCTATATAGTCTCTCATAGATATGATCAAACCATGAACTCTTCAAAAAGGCCTTCAAATTCCCTAAAACACTCTGATATAAACAAAAAAATCATCCCAAACAATCAATACTCTAATAAAATATAATAAAATCAATTTTTTTAGTTAATAAATAAAAATTCCAATGTTTATTATCACAATATCTTCACCATATAGAAACTCTTAATCATTAATTTTTGGTTGCACACAAATTAAATCTCATAATCTTCCTCGATCATCTACGAAAATGAATCCTCCTTGTTATGCTTTTGAAAACAAACTCACAACCCCTGGTATTTATTATTCTATAATAGTTGTAACAATCCTAAAATGTGACTCTTATCCCCACATCACATTTGTAGATAAAAACACACTATAAACTCAAATTGGTACAACAATCACCACAAAAATTGAACTTAATATAAAAATTCCACAACTAATTCTTCTCAAAAAATTTGTGTTCCCCTAGACATAAGATTCACTATTTGGAAAAATATTTTTACAATGTAATTTCCTAGTTGGTGCAATTCAGTTCCATCACCTTCAATCAATACAATAAACAAGTTAAAATGAAAAAAAATTAATTATTGGTTCTCTGGTATAGAAAAATGTATTTATTGACCAAATGTGATGCGATCAATCAATCATTTTGAGAAATACCTTGTCTAATTTTTAGAAACCTCAGTCATACTAGATATATTTAAATTGATATGTTCCAAACCACAATATACATGTTCATATAGAAAATAAAATAATTATCACTATAGAAAACTTCTTATATGCATGCCCGTAATTTACAAATAATGCTCCATAAATTTCTTATCACGACCCTTCCTTGAGGAGATTCGTTCACTTATGACCAATTAGGTTCTCACTACCAAATGAATATACATATTGAATCCATGGAATATTCATATCATAATTCCCATTCCACAAGTATTTCATCACTGAATATAATAACATAAACATGATCATTTGTTCATACATAATTTTTCTGAAAAATTAAAATGATCTAAAAGCACTATGTTTCGCATAAATCAATCTATTACATTAAATAATCCACTTATAATGTAAATAGTTTTCTCCAATAGATTAGGATTGGTTTATGATTTCTGACTCAAATGGTCCTTCCCCCATGCTCAATTTAATACAATGATCAAAAAAGTTTCCAGTATATGAAAAATTTAGGTCAACCCCATAATGGTACTCCAATCTATAGATAATATGTTCTGTTAACATGAATATGTTTCCTCACACAATGACAAACACACATTAACCCCCCCCCCCCCATAGAAACACATCTATGCTGGGATTCCCTATGAGATACATGCAAAAAACCTCTGTTTCTTCCTAAAAGAGTGACTTTAAACAAAATTAATTACTGATCAATAGTCACTACCTTTTCTGGTGTTTTCTACATAACCAAATAAATTCCCAAAAATCATCTCACACATCTCACCACCGATTCAGCTAACCCATTGTGTAACTATACTCAAGAATACTCAGGCATTAAAGCTTTCCAATAAGGAAAAAAACTAATCATTACTCCAAATAGAGTGTTTTCCCCATGAGTCACTAATATGAAATCCCTATCATGTAACAACCTGAGATTTTACAATATATGTCCCTTAAAATAAGTAAAATTTCTTTTATAGCTTGAAATAAAAGCAACCACGAATCTAAATGAACTATAATATAGTATACCATTAAAATGTACACATTAAACTAGAAGGAATAATATGAATAAGAATAAATTTAAAATAATATATGATGGTTTTAAATAATATAAATATATTTAAAAATATATAAAAGATATTTTAGTGTAGAAATGATATTCTTTATTTATACATTTTAAACAAAATAATTAAATTCATTGATATTTGATAAAATAATATAATGAATTTATGCCAAATTTATAAATTTATAAGAGAAATTGAATATAAATTTTTCAATATTATTACCATAATTTTCTTAGATTAAAGTTTCATTAATTATATAAAATGACTTATTCTTCTATTAAAGAAAAAAATATGGATTTTGATTTGAAACTACATTTCCTTTAAAATAATTTAAAATGTAATATTTTGTTTCAAATGGTTATAATTTTGAAATTAGTTTATTTATACTATAAATATTTCAATTGATGTCAATTAATTTAATTTTATGTTGTGTATTTCTATACAAATATTTATTGTTGAGAATTTTTTTCTCAAAATATAATTTTTTTCATATTCTTTTTATGTTTATTATTAATTAAATTTAAACGACTTATAAGATTTTATTCATGAAATATAGATTTAATATTTATATTTTTGTGTCTTAAAATTTGTAAATATAAACCCCTCATTTTTTCATTATGAAAAGTTACCACGCTTAATATTTGTCACCTCTATAAGAGTAAAATGTGTAAAATGGGGTTAAAACATTAGAATAATGCCTCAATAGTTGTATAACACATTCCATTATACTATTATAATAGTGTTGTTCAGATATTATGACAGATGTTTGGAAAAATTAAAACATAGTTGCATTTATTGTTGATTATTATCTTTATATTAATTCGTGAAAATACCAAATAAAAAATTTTACACTCTAGAATTTTATATAACTGATATTTTCGGAGATTTATTAAAATATTATGTGTTTAGTAATCATTTATTATTCTTTATGATATATTAATTTTTCTATTAATTATTTTATTTTCATTGATTGAATAATTACAAAAAATTATTATAGAACATCGATATAATATTTATTCAATTAATAGGAAAACAGAATAAATGAATTTTAAAACACTAAATGAATCCCAATTTGGATGAATTATTAAATTATATGATTTTTGAACAAATATAACATATTAGAGATGTTGGAATGATATGTATTTGAAATATTTTAAAATCTTCATGAAATTAATGTCAATTTAAAAGAATATTCTATAAATTAATACCAACCGAGGACCATTTATTTTTAAATTATTCTTTTATTTTCACACTTATGAGTCAGAAATTGTTAAAAATAATGATTTTTAATTAATTATAAAAAAGTTTAATGGGGGATTATAATAATATATAAAAGTTTATGAATCAAAAATGAATATTTAAATATTACATTATCTATTTATTTATACATATACTATTCTTTTGTTCTAAAAAACACATTTATAATTAAATTAGTATAAAAATAAATTTAAATTATTTTAAATATATATTAATTTCCAAGAGTTCTCTGAACCTCATATATAAATGATTCATCTTACCATATATTCATTATAAATTTTTATCCTTATATATTCGTCAATACATATGAGAATAAATTTCTAGAATAATACACCACATCTTATATCTTCATGTTATTCCAAAAGATTATCCCTTCAAAGATTTTGTTGATATTGACGAAATATTATTCTTCATGAAGAGGTGTAACTCATAACAATGTGTTTTATATTTTATTTTTTCTTATATATCATATAAATAATTTGTATCAGTTCTAAAATAAATAGTAAAATTACATAAATATATAAAACAATAATTATGAAAGAAAAACAACCATAATCAACCTTATTTTCATCATACATAAAGAAAAAACATTACCTGTGTATATATACTAATAACCATCTCTGAGTACTTGTGTAATTTTTTTTTCGTCACCACATAACATGGATAGTTATAATGATGTCATTATAAAATAAATAAATATTTTTTTTATAATTAATTTTAAATGGGGAATTATTTTTTTCTTTTCTTTTGTTCCATATATTGGGAATTGTAAACAGTTTTCATGTGTACGTACGACCTACCATTTCTCTTAACGGCGTAAATAATTTTTTATACATCATTTTCTGATAAATATAATAACACACACATAAATATAAAAAATATATTTTATATTTATATCATTTTTAACATTATATATATTTGAAATATTGTTAAATTTCACCGACCAGAACTACACAACTAAAATTCATAGGAAAAACAAAATAGATAACATATAGAAATAATGATTATATTAATGAAAAATTAATAAATTTTCATTGTAATATTATAACTAGACCATATATGATATCATTATTTAGTATAATATTCTTATATGTATGTATAATAAATATAATTTTCTTATATTTGAGGATAGAACTCTTCTGAATCAAGGGGAACATAAATAATGGGATTGAAGAAACAATGTCATTGTTTATAGTGATTATTTGTAGTTTTATTCTTAATTAAGATATTTAATGAATTATCACTCTTCAATCCAATATATTTTCTTCTGTAGTAGTAATGTATACAGATTATGTATTTTCTATTCATTTTCTTATAATTTTGTACTCAATAGACTAAAATATTTTTTTTAATGAAATTGACTTTTTTTATCTCATCAATCAAAAATAAGTTTTTAGAAATAATAATGTTTCATAAAAATATTTTCAATTTTATCACATACATCATTATAATATTAAATAATTTCTCTTTTACAAGATATTGAATTAATAATAAATTGTTTTAATGTAAACCTATTTTTAATTTTAGATTGTGTTACATTAGAATATATAATGAAAAGGTGAAAGAATACCTATTTTAATATACATGGATTGAATAGAGTTGACCGAAATCATGCTCAATTAATTTATTCAAAACTAATATAAAATATTCCATTTTAATTATTGATGAATGTGTTTTCCAAAATAATTGGAAAAAATTTTGATTTTGGAGATTTAATTTAAAATTAAAATTTTTTTTCTCATTAAACATTATAACTGGTCTTTTAAATTCATTCTACCATTGTGATGACATCATTTGATGAAACATATGATTTACTAGATATTATATGAAATGATATCATCCTTATTTATTTTTTGGATAGTTCATTAATAAGGTGACAATATATTTATGAAACCCATTTGTTTTTTTATATATTGTGATATGATGAAATGTTGAAATGCTTAAAAAACATATTTCCTTTCCATGAGTTATGATATAGTGAATATTTTATGTTATTTTGGAAAAAATAAATATTATTTTTATAATGCAATGGTTTGGAAAATATTTATACATCCATATAATTAATTTTGTAATGATGGATATCTAATGAGATAATAAAGACTATAATTGGGTTTGAACCCACTTCAGAAATGATTTTCCCTAATACGATAGGTTGTAGAGTGATACATGACTAATAAAATTATGGAATGGGGAGTGAACCCAATACACTATTATAGTTTTTCAGAGGGCCAGAAATTTTTTTTTTCAATAATTAGGTTTGTGACATAATCATATGCTTTATTACAATGTTATGAAATGATGGATCATGTTCTGTGATTACTTTACGATTCATGTATTTTGAAATTCCATTTTCCATTCCACTAATAAATTATATTATCTAGGATCTTCTAGGTCTGGATTTAAGATGTTAACTAATTTTTTGATACACTAATGTCAATTTAATAATTATTTTATTATTTATAAATCACTTTTATACCCTTACCGATAATTGGAGATCACCCTTTTTTATTATACTTACCCAAGTTATGAGGAAGGAATATAAGAATAATAAGTATATGATTTCTTCAAGTAATGAAGAACTAAGTGGAAAAAATGTACATTTCATATGAAATGTTTTTTATCAATACATGTTTATAATGATAGTAGACTAGTATTATTCTGGCATGGATAGTAAGGTTAGGTATTGAATATTCATATATTATGATGTAATAATTATGTTCGAAATGTATAGGTTGTTAATTTTGTATAAGATAAATATTTGTTTATATTTCGATTCTAAGATGAAAAAACATTAGTGATAAGCCTTTGGAAAATTTTATTTATATGATAATGTCCTATATTATGGTAATGAAACATGTGTGGTTTTCATAGAAAAATATACATGTGTTGATATTATAATTGGACATGGTTTTGGCAAAGATACATCTTGGTTAATAACAATAATTTTTTTTGATTATATCATAGTAATCAATAAATTTTGTGTCGAGTGGGATATTATTGGTCCACTATTTTAACACACTCGAATGATAATATTTTAATAATTGAATATTTTTTAACCATTATAATGAATTTGCATAGATTATTAAAAGGGTTTTCATGGATAAAAAAGTTTTTACATACATTGAAAAAGAGGTTTCATAAATAATGACATCATATGAAATATTTTCATAATTATATGATCACATATTGGTGTGAAGAATAATATGAACAAGAAAGGATATTACATTATATTATGGGGCTATATTCCTATATAAATGTTTTATTTATCATAGATATTTTTTGATAGACTAAAACTATTGACATTAGTATTGTATGAGTTTATATTTATGTTTTCTCAAATATAGTTTCCTAAAATTTTTAGAATCATGAGTTTGGGTTTTCAATTGAACAGAAACATGTTTTACACACATTACAATGACTCTATAAAGAATAGACCCTATTGAGTCGATATAATTGAAGGCATCTCACCTATAAAATCATGATAATTTATTTAATTGTCCATGTGAATCACTATGGGGTGTACCAGTTCATTTTTTTAGATAAATGACAGAACAATTAGACATTTTATTGAAAATTGGGGATTTAACTAAACCGTAATAAATAATTTTTTTTTTATTCCTATTTTTATTATTTGATTGATCAATATTGGGGGGATAAATATTTTAAAATGAATGATCTAAAATTTTTATACAATAAGATTGGGGTAAAAATTTAATTCATAAAAAATATAGACATCTATTTTTGGTTTGGGCACTAATAATTTATCATGATAACATTTTTTCATACAAAACCCCTCATTATTTTAATAAAATTAATGAATGAAACCATTATTGAGTACCGTGACTTGTTTTTTAATGTTTTTATAGATGATATTATTTTGAAATCAAATATTAAGGATGAAAATAAATATCACATGAGTATTCTATTGATTTCCCCAATTAAGGAGAATATACCAAAACAATTAATCAAGTGTCAAATTTGGATATAGAATGATCCATTTTTGGTTCATATAATATCAAGTTAGTGTATATCAGTGGATACATTAAAGATAATCATTATTAAATATTGTTATAATATGAAAATTTTTATTGATATATTTAGTTTAATTGTTTTCACCTAATATTGTTTCTGATTTTTTAATAAATTATCACAACAGTCTAATCAACTCAAATATTTTATTCTGATGGGTAAAACATTCCATTAAACAGATGAATGAATGTCAGGAAAATTTTAGTGAACTAATGAAATGGTTATCCATTTCACCTATTAATACACTACCCTATAGTAGAGAATGGGTTTTTATCAATGGTATCATATCAAATAATGGTGTAGTATGTTTAATCATGCAGAATAATATATTGATAGATTATTCCTCATAAAAATTGATGGTTCTAGAGAAAAATTAATCAACTCAAGACTTCGAGTTAGATGTTTTAATTTTCTCAGTAATGATATCGAGAAATTATTATTTTAAAGAATCATGTGATATATATACTGATCATTAATGTATAATTTATATGTTAATAATTAAATAATTGAATATATGACAAAGAATTTCGATGGATCTTATTAATGATCTTGATTACTCTATTAATTACCATGTATGGTGAAAGATTCTCAAAGTTGGAAGGTTCATGTTAAATTATAAATACTGGGGATAAAAAAGGATTAGTAATCCTATATTTATAGTGGTTGGATCTTAAAATATTGATGGAAAGGGAAAAATATTTTCTTGCTCAAATGAGTGTTCAAACATTTATCACTGTGAGGATTAATGTGGAAAATAAGGAACATAGAGAACCAACACATAGTATATGAATTGTTAAATAGTTCAACCTTGAAGAAAATAAAATGATAAGGTTTATAAATGTATTCTTCATTCTATAAATACAATATTTTAATAAGAATTTATTATAGGAAGATCATTGTTCATCATTCTCTATTCATCTTAGTAGTTTGAAGTTGTTTATTAATATGAAGGTGTATTTTTTTGTTGGCAAACATGAATGGAGTTATTAAAGATAATTACATTTGTTATTTTTTTCAATATGTAAAGGATGAGAGATATATGTATATGGGTATTTTATAGCCATATCTCCCATAATAATTGATATATAATGAATTAACTATGGGTTTTATCATTAGAGTCCCTAAAAGAACAAAATTAAATAATTATTTGTGTTTTGAAGTCGACTGCCATATGATGTGAGAATACATTATTCATATTTTAGATGATTTCTATCTTAACTATTATAACATAATATACATTATGTATTTCATATGGTTATATTGATTACAACATTTTATTATATCTTCTTGGGATATATGTTTGTCCTTGATTTTTATTAGATGTATTTAGAAACCTCTAGATTAACATTTATATTTATGTTCTTATCCTCTGATAGAGGTTAATCCAAATAGAACCATTTGAACTCTATAATATATATTTATATATTGTTATATAGATTTCAGAGGTGTTTTTGACCAACACATTCCCTAGTTGAAATTTTCAAACCATAATATATTGCACTAGAGAATTCAGTTTCCTCCATATGAATCCATATATTGTTTGAGGTGTAATGTTCTTATATATTGTATGGATTCTTGAGAAATAATATGTATTAGTACATTATCTAGTTGGAAAAATTTAATACAAGTTTATAGATATTAAAAATAATATAAGATCATCTCATTGTTGATAGAAATATTATCATAACAATTTTTGTTGAAATATCAAATTCAATGTTATTTAGAATGTATTACTTTTAATATATAAATTTATGAATGTTATGTGATTTTGAAATAATGAAATGATGAGAACCATATATATTATCCTACACAACATTTTTGATTGGGTAGGGATATAATCATACATATTATTGATTGCAAAAAACGTTTAAGAAGTTCAAAGTGGGTTCCATATACCTCTTCTGATGAAATACATAAACAATACATAACATGTACTAAAATAGGAACTATCCCCCTAGTGGATTATATTAACTATAATGAAAACCTAGTATTAATTTGGGATCATAGTGATGAAGCGTTACAAAATAATTCCACTCATAATATTAATGTTCAATCAAGTAATAAAAAATTCAAAGAAGCTACTCAGGAACCTGAGGATGTGACAAAATAATTATATCCTCAATTTTTGTAATACTAGTATTTAAATTTTGTGGAATAAATTTATTTAATGGGGTCATAATGTAAAAACATGTGATTTCATAATACATTTCTTCTAAAAAAATAATTTCTCTAATAGCTTTCAATATATGCACCTTCAGTATGAATAAACCATAATATATCATTCCATCAAAACAACACTATTAGTTTAGGGAGGGTAATATGATTGAAAATATTTCAATGATTATTTATAAAGTATTCAGATAAAGAAAATATATTGTTAAATATTATATCAATTTTTAGTATAGCCATTATGTACCATAAAAAATAATAATTTTTTAATTATTTTAAAGAAAAAAATTAATTAATATCACAAGAATTTAGAATAATCATCTAGAAGAATTAACATCAGTATAGAAATAAGTATCTAACAATTATCATATATTGAATTTATTATATTTTTCTAAATTGATTTATTTTTTTAAGAATAGTGAAAAATATTTTTATTAATGTATCTTTATTTAAATAATTTCAATTTTTAGTTTTATTATAATATTTTAAATTAAAAAAATTGTTAATATTAATTATGATTAATATACTTATGCTCAGTGGATTTAAATTTATGATGAATTTTATTATAAAGACTTTTATACTTTAGAATACATTTTTCCTTGAAAAGTAATATTTGTCACTTTTAATGTGTTTAATTTTAAATTAAATTCAACCACTTATGTGATTTGGTTCTTGAATAATTAATTCCATATTTCGAATCAGGATTATATAATTTTGGTAATAAATATTTTTTATTTTATCTTATCATGAATTGTATTCTAGGTTAAATATGTGTCACCTTATTTTTGGTAAATTGGGTAAAATAATGTTAAAACATTGGGAGCAGGATTTAAAATTTCTAAAACATATTCAATTCTGAAATTTTATGAGTAGATTCTTTCCATGTCCATCCATGTTTTGAAAATATGGAACCTTGACCCTATTTTTTTACCATTTTATTAATTTCATAATAAAATAAACCCAATATGGAACTCTCCTTACTTTATTATATCTAATAATTTTACATAATGATAAATGGAGTATTTATTTTGTTATAAATGAATATTTGGAAGTTAAATTATTTTTTTATCATGGAAATGGTTTTCATTTATCGTTATTGAATAATTACCTCATATTATAACGCAATACCAATAAAGTATTTATGCATTCATTAAAAAATAAAATGAAATAATTTGAAAAATAAAAAAAGTACATAAATGTTGTCTACTTATAGCATTACATTAATTTCTTAGATAAAAATTATATATATGGTATTTTTTAATTTTTCATATTTTAATTTCTTAACTATGTTGATTACATAAAATTCAATGTAAATTAATAGTTGCAAAAAATACATTAATGATATTTTAAAATAATAAATATTATATTATTGGATTTAAAATTCAAAGATATAATATATTAACCCAATTTACTGATATTTAGTTTATAATATCAATGGTGGATCATATACGGTTTGGTTTTCCTGTTATATTAACATGCTTGAACCTTAAATGGTAAAATAAATTAATATTGACGAAATTCACAAAATGATTAACGTGGGGTTAAAACTGAAATATAATTCTTGCAACATCACAATAATTTTTATAAATATTATTCTCTGAAATTTTTTAGACAAATCTTGATTTGAAATTGAAAATTTTAAAAATTTGGGTGAAATTATTTTATTAATTACTAAATATTATTTTAATAAATTATTAAATTCCTAGAGTACCCATTCCCTCAATTATAAAACTAAACATCTTATCCTCTCATACTCGTAACATATGATTCATCCCTGTCTTCCAATCCGAAACATAATACCATATAATTTTCCTTAATCAGATACTTGATATTATATTATATACAAAAGAATATCGCTTATTTTCAAAATGTATAATCGAATATAGGTTTCTTAATAAATATGTATAACTCTTAAGAGAGTCTTATCCATTCTATTTCTTCACATACTTCCCAAACATCAATGGTATATATTTAAATATAATTAAATCATAATGTTGAAAATAATTAAATTTTTTCATGATGATCGAATAACGTTTATAATCCTTCTTCCCAATTTATATAACTATAAAACATCTCTTGTATATACTAATGACATATTATATCCATATAGGGGTGTAATTCAATTTTCAACAAGGATAAACATGGATGGATGTAATTAGATTATTAATAATTATATATGTCAGCAATTTTTTTATTCTTCAAAGGTGAATTATTATTTACCTTTATTTGGATCTATATGTTATATAAATGGAAACAATATTTATTCGTACTTATGGCCAATCATCTTTATAGACAGTGTAGCTCATTTTTCTATCTCTACCATTTATGGGTAACATTAAATATATATACATATATAACTAATTTATATTATATTAATTTTATGGTTAAAATTATTAAAATTATCTAACCATAACAAATTTACAGTTAATGGTACTAATAAACAAAATTATCACAAATAATGACACAATTATCATTTGGAAAAGAATATTTTAATACATATTTTTTAATAAATTCTTGATGAAATGTTATAGTTTTATCCTATATAAATTAAAATTTTAATAAATTATTTATTTATATAATTCTAAAAAAATAATTATTATGGAATATAGGGTACTTTCATATGAAGTTGAACATGAGGTGGGGGAATTATAATAAAATATCAATTTTTATTAGGGTTATTTATGATTTTGTTTCTGACGATTTAATTTAATGATGAATTTATTTTCAATCAAACAAAATTATATTTCTTGAAATTCTATGTTTTCATTTCATATTCCTCTCGTTATTAAATAAATAGAATTTGTTTTTTTAAGGAATGACAAACATATTTCACTTTTTGGTAAATAATCATTTATCATTAATATACACATTTTATAAAAAATATTTCTAGAATATTATTATCAATATGTGATTTTTTAAATTTTTTTAGCCATGATTTAATTTTAAAAAATTGTTTAATAGGAATATTCTTATCATTTTTCAATTGATGTACTTTTAAAAATTTACCAAGGAGAAATGAATCATTATTCTAACATACACGCTAGTAATTCAATGTCTCGTCGTCTTCACCAATCAATGTTTTGATGGTTTGTATGAATTTTCCAAATTGTATTTTCCAATAAAACATGTCATGACCCATCCTCGGGACCCGTGTCGTGACCACCCCAAACCCGCCTCCCATAGGCCAGGGGCTGGCGACTAGCACCAAGGCGTAAATCCCGACAAAAAGGGGAAGGCATTGCCTTTATAAAGTAAACAAACACCCCAGAGTAAGAAAGAAGAAGTAAACACTATGTTAAACTAGGTGCAAAAAGTAGTGCGGAAACGTAAGTGGGCCAGAATACAAACCCAAACTGAAAGTAAAGTACAACTGGAATGAAATTACATCAACTGAAAGTAAAGAAGCAATGTTGAGCCGTCTACTGGAAGTCCCATCTGAAGGGTGGGTACAGATATCCTCCTCAGCCCCTCGGTTCCAGCTGTCTGCTCCGTGTACGTTCCGCCCAGTGGTCCACCTCCAAGTACCGACTTCCTCCACAAGCCTCATCAATGATCAGCGTTGTCTGTCATCTACAACCTACACAACGTAGGGCGGGCATAGCCCATGCAGGGGTGAGTATACACTACTTAGTAGGGACCCTGAGACCCCCGAAGGTCTCCTAGAATCCACAATGGATAATCCACATAGGAAAGATACAATAATGAAGTAACAACCAACACTACTTAAGTATATGCCCAAACATATACCTAAGTCATAAATCCTTGTTCGGATCCAACATTCGAGCCCAAATTCGATCACGTACACATAGGAGTACAACACAATCCACACAAGATAACACAAACCAATCCACAGAGGAAAGCAAGTCAATCATATCAAAGATATTGATTGAAGTCATGACTCAGCTCACAAAGGTATATTTCTTCGGTGATAGAAATGATCAGATATAGCCACTAATTCATCTAAGTTGGGACCCACGTAGGATACTAAAACAGCCAAGCTGCCGAACCCACATAGGATTTCAGTGCAGTCTTCATTGCCATCGAACCCATGGAGGATTTCAGTACGGTCTTCATCGCTGCCAAACCCACATAGGATTTCAGTGCAGTCTTCCTCACCGTCGAACCCACGGAGGATTTCAGTACAGTCTTCACTGCTGCCAAACCCACATAGGATTTCAGTGCAGTCTTCATCGTCGTCGAACCCACAGAGAATTTCATTACGGTCTTCATCGCTTCCAAACCCACATAGGATTTCAGTGCCGTCTTCATCATCATCGAACCCACATAGGATTTCAGTACAGTCTTCATCACTGCATAACCCACATAGGATTTCACTGCAGTCTTCATCACCGTCGAACCCACAGAGGATTTCAGTACGGTCTTCATCGCTGCCGAACCCACAAAGGATTTCAGTGTAGTCGTCACAATCGCAGTCGCAGCCAGCTCTAGGGTTCCCGCACACAGCATGCTCGTTTACGGGAGGGTATGCTCCACGAGCTAAGGGGTTCGATACATCATCTGACACATAGTCTGAGGTTGATGTATCTCAATGTTCCATCTCGACAAGAGGAACTCAATGTGACAGATGGCGCGTCAATCGGACGCCCGGTCTGAGAGTTATTGGCCTTTTCGTTCCAGGGTCCTAGTTGGTTTTTAAGTCAAAACCAATCTGACCGCACTCTAACTATGTCCAAACCTCAAGCAGAGTAAGTCAAAAGGTTTTTCTCACTTAGAGGAATCCAACAAAGTCGACGACACGTCATTCGGCCGTCCGGAGATCAAGTTATAAGTGTTTCTGCTCTGAGGGCCCTGTTGGTTTCGTGTTCGAACCAATCCTGACGTACCCAAAGTTCTCAGAAACATTGAGTATAATATACAAAAACAACCTTATCGATCGAAAGATCGCATCGTAACTGAAGTTGTGTCGTTCGGAGTTCCGTAGCCCAAGATATGAGCAAAAGAACGAACAAGTCTGGTTTTAGGGGGTTTCGGGCCCGGACCGACCCGGCCTGAGACCCCCTGGGTCGTCCCGAACAGGGTCAACCTGAACCAGGTCTATGTCCGGCCCATTAGGGCGCAGCCCGGCCCGGTGGGCGTGGCCCGGCCCGGCGCGCTCGTGCAGCCCGCGTGGCCAGCTCGACCAGCGCCGAGCTGAGCGGACAAGGGGGGGCCCCTTATTGAGTAACTGCGGCCTAACATGGGGGGCCAATTCCTTGACAGCGGAAGAGAGACTGGGCGCCGCGTCTCCCCCGGGTCCCACACAGCCGCGGGACCGATCGCCCGACGCCGCAGCTTCTTCCGCGGTGGTCCCTCCTGGCAGCGCGCCGGGACATCGCTGCCTCCGGGCAGCCGGCCTGTGACCCGCACCGCCGGTGAAGTCTGCGGGCCACCGGAGCCGCTCCGGTGGTCCGTTCATGCTCATGTCTATTCCTGGGGTCATCTCGGGACCCGTAGATTACTGTGATGGCCTCCAATCACTCAACGATCTCATTTCACCGTCGCCCAACTTCCCACGCATCTAGAACAGAGAATCGGTGGGTTCGGACTTGTTCGTGGGTCCGCACCCACCACGTTAGAGATTCAAACGACTTACAACAATTTAATCACAAGACGAGGATAGAATCGACATAAATTAAATTAAACCAAACCCCCTACCTTGATGAATTCGTCGAATGAGGTTTTTCATTGGAAAGGGATGTCATGGAAGACGGCGTCGCGGAAGGAGGATCGTCGGCATCGTGGTACACGGCATCGCGGAAAGGAGGATCGTTAGTGTCGCGGTACATGACGTCATGTCATCGATCTCCAAGGAACTCGCGTTCTTCGTCATCTTTCGTTGGAGGCTGGCATTCTTCGTCGTTCTTCGCGTTCTTCAACAAGGAAAGACGTTATTCAAGACTGGAGCAAATCCCCTCCAATCCTTCTTGCACAACCCAAACACCCTTAATGAAATAAGACATATCTTATTTAATTAACTCGCACAATCCACCAATCAATTCGAAATTCTAAATTGAATTCTCGAATTAATTATATTAAATAACTTAAACAGTTAATTAAAAGAGAGTTGACTTACAAATTAATTGGGGTGTGGGTGAGTTACAGAAAATAAATGCACGTGGGAGGTAAAAATAAATAAAGGGGGTGGGGCTCATGTGGGCCCCACCTCACTAAAATCCTACCTCGGAGTTAGGGTATTAGTGGGTCCCACTCCAACCTCCATTCCTAGGTTATCATTAGTTAGAATAAAAATAAAATTGTTTCACAAGATTATATTTTTATTCTTTAGTCAACCCAATTAATTAATAACCTCACCCGAGCAAACGCAACTCCGGAAAAGGTGTTCTTAAGCAATTACCAGTGCATCGATTCCATCGGTGCCCTCGGAATTCGATTCCGAGTACCGGTTCAGAAGTTAAAAAAACCCGCTCATTCGTTCACTGAACGTACCTGATCAAATCTTTGGAAAAATCATTCCGGGCACACCGGGCCTCGGAATCATGTGCCGTCAGAAACTGTGTTCTTGTAAAATCCCAAATAAAATTAAGAAAAAAAATTCTCTTGAAATTTACGGGTCTTTACATTACTCCCACCTCAGGGCTTTATGTCCCCGTGAATATATATCACAAACTAGGGGAATAAATGGGGGCACTGAGCATGCATCTGAGCCTCCCGCTCCTAAGTGCTCTCCTGGAGGTTCATGTGCTACCATCTGATGCACACTAGAGGAATCGATCTTCCATGTAGGACCCGCTCCTGTCAATCCTCGATCTCCACCAGGACCTCCGCAAAAGTCGCCCCATCCTCAATGTTCATCTCCCCATGGTTGATGATATGCATCGGGTCATGCACGTATCTCCTCAGCTGAGATACGTGAAATATGTCGTCCACCCGGTGCAACTAAGGTGGTAGAGCTAGGCGATAAGCCACCTCGCTTATCCTGCTGAGTAACTGAATAGGTCCGATGAAGCGTAGAGACATCCTGCCGCCTCGGCCAAATCTTTGTAATGTACATTGAGGTGAGACCTGTAAGAAGACGTGGTCTCCATCCTCGAACTCCAGTGGCCTCCACCTCCTAGACTTATGCCGGCTCTGAGCTGTCCTCATCCGCTCCTGGATGACCTGGACCTTCTCTGTCGTGGACTGGACCATCTCTGGTCCCAAAAGTGCTGACTCCCCAGGGTCTGTCCATCACAGAGGTGATCTGCAAGGTTAGTCGTACAATACCTCATTTGGTGCCATCCCGATGGTGGAGTGGTAGCTGTTTTTGTACGCGAACTCCACCAAGGATAGGTGGTCCTCCCAGCTATGACCAAAGTTGAGTACACATGCACGAAGCATGTCCTCGAGAGTCTGAATGGTCCTCTCCATCTAAACATATGTCCGAGGGTGAAAGGTGGTTCTCAGACGTAGATATGTCCCGAGTGCCTCCTACAACCCCTTCCAATGTCGGGACGTAAAGTGGTCATCTCGATCGGATATGATAGATGATGGCACACCATGAAGTCGTACAATCTCCTGAACGTAGAGACGTCCCAAGCTCTCTACTGATCCCTACTCTCTGATGGGTAAGAAGTGGGCCGACTTGGTGAGTCAGTCGACAATCACCCAAATGGAGTCGTGACCTCTGGAAGTACATGGAAGTGCAGTCACAAAATCCATAGATATCACGTCCCACTTCCACTTCGGGTCCTCCAAGGGTTGTACCAAGCCTGCTGGTACCTAGTGCTCTGCCTTCACCTACAGGCAGGTGAGGCATCGAGAAACAAACTCTGCTACATCCTTCTTTATACCCGACCACCAGTGCTGACATTTGAGATCCTGGTACATCTTCGCCACTCCAAGATGTACCACTAATGGTGAAGTGTGAAACTCTCTCAACACCTCCTCCTATAAAGCAACGGGTACCATGGTACGTCCTCTGAAAAGGACGACATGCTATCCTCATATAGAGAATCCATCATGTGCCTATCTTGACGATATCTGTGCATGACGCGTCTCATAGTTAGCATCCCCATGTTGTGCCTCTCTGACCCGCTGTAGAAGTAGAGGAGTGACTATGAGTGACTGAAGAAAGTTTGCTCCATCTCTATCCATGAAGGATATCTGCAAAGGGTCCAGCTCCTCCATCGCCTCTCTGAGTAGCTGAATTCCCATCCTCCTGCTAAGGGAATTAGCTACTACGTTCCCCTGTCCAGGAGTATAGACTATCTCATAGTCATAATCCTGGTGGAACTCGATCCATCGCTGCTGTCTCAGATACAGGTCCTTCTGCGAGAAGATGTACATGAGACTCTGGTGGTCAGAGTAGACTGTAAAGTGCTCACCCATCAGATAATGTCACTACATCTTCAGAGTGAAAACCACTACTTCTAACTACAGGTCATGGGTAGCATAGTTTTTCTCATGCTTCCTCAACTGACATGATCCATAGGCGATCACGGCTCGATCCTGCATCAGGTCACATCCGAGTCCGGTCCCTGATGCATTGTAGTAGACTATGTACCCTACTCCCTCCTCTGGTATCCTCAAGATAGGCGCTCTAGTCAATCTCTGTCTCAGCTCGTGGAAGCTCTGCTGACATCAGTCTAACCACATGAAGGGTTTCCCCTTATTCGTCAAAGCTGAGAGTGGTGCCGCAACTCTGGAGAAGTCAAGCACAAATCTCTGGTAGTACCCAGCGAGACCCAAGAAACTCTGCACCTCTGTCATGCTCCTAGGTGGATCCCAAGATAGAACTGCCTCGATCTTCACAGGATCCACCGCAACTACGGCCTCAGAGATGATGTGTCCCAAGAAATGGACCTCACATAACCAGAAGTAACACTTCAAGAGCTTTCCATAAAGAAGGTGCTCTCGGAGTGTGTCTAGTACAACCCGAAAGTGGTAGGCGTGCTCCCCCTCAGTGGTCAAGTATATCAATATGTTGTCGATGAAGACCACGGAAAATCGATCGAGGTATGGCTGAAAGTTCATGTTCATGAGACCCATGAACACTGCTGGAGCATTGGTTACACCGAAAGGCATACCCAAGAACTCATAGTGGCCATACCGACATCTGACGTCCGTGTTCTTCACGTCCTAATCTCGAACTTTGAGATGATGATAGCCTGATATAAGGTCTATCTTTGAGAACTATCGTGCTCCCTTGAGATGATCTAAGAGGAGGTTAATCCTCGATAGTGGATACTTGTTCCACACGGTCACCTGGTTCAGGCGACGATAGTCGACACAAAGTCGCAATCTCCTGTCTTCCTTCTTGGTGAACAATATCGGGGAAGCCCAGGGTGAAACACTGGGTCAGATGAATCCCTTGCCCGGTAAGTCCTCCAACTGTACCCACAACTCTCGAAGCTCAGTGGGGAACATCTGATATGCTGGAGTGGATATCGGGACTGTCTTGTGGTACAATTCAATATAAAAATATACCTCTCTATGAGGAGGTAGTCTTGGAACGTCGTCAGGGAAAACGTCCTCATACTGATCCACCACTACAGGAAAACTAGGACTCTACACACCAACTACTCCTAGGATGAGGCTAGCCAACTGATTAGTGATGGGTTTTCCACTCCTCTGCGAGAGTCCATCCTGTGCTACAAAGGCTCCATTTCCGCCGGTGAAGGTGAACCTGCTCCCGTCGGTGCCTACACACCGCACCTTGCACCTAATACAGTTAATCTAAGCATGGACTGTAGATAACCAATCCATGCCCATGGTGACGTCGTACTGCCTCGACACCACTCCGAGAAGATCCCAGTAAAATCTCTCTCCTCCTAGAGTAATCTCACACTGCCGGCACCAGTGCGTAATCATCGAGTCTGCTCCCATAAGGGTCTCTAGCCGTAAGGATCGAGCCAACAGTTCTGTCGGAATCTCCGAGCTCCGAACAAGGGAAGCGGCAATAAAATAATCACTCGCTCTTATGTATATAAGAACTGCAACATGGGTGGAGTAGACATAGATAATACCTTGAATCATCTCTGGCGCGCCGTGGTCATAGGCCTCTGCTGCCTGAAGCTGAGCCTGTCTCTGCCCGCCAGCTCCCTGTGGTCGGGGTGGACCTCCTGGTGGTGGTGGTGGTAAAGCCTCAAAGAGTCTCCCACCACCTACTGCTCGGCCAGATCCCCTTCATCATACGCCTGCTCTTGGCGGACCACCATGGTTGACCCTCTTCCTCTGCCTGGGTGACCCCTCAACCGTTTGTTACTCCTCTGCATGGCGGGTCGGGTAGTCACGAGCCATGTGGCTCTGCCCACCGCATGCGAAGCACTGCCTGCTCCTCGAAAGGCTGGCTCTATGCCCTGTGCCCCGCACCTCTGAGCCAGTGTCCTGAGGTCGTCTCCCTGATGGTCTGGTCCGCCTGGACTCCTGTGACATCCGTCGACTACCAGCTGCTGACGATTCTGCTATGTGCCGCCCTGTGGTAGGTCTCGCTGCATGCGTAGGCTCGTCAAGAAAGCTCTCTATGAGAAGAGCTCTCTCCAGTACTCATGCATATGTCGGAATACTGAGGGACATCATCGATGCCCTGATCTCATGCCTCAGTCCCTGATCGAAGGCCAGGGACCAGAAGAATGGGTCCCATACCATGTCCGTCGAATAGCGCGAGAGATCGGTAAATCTCACCAAGTACTGGGCGACTGTCATGCTGCCATGCCAGAGCTATACAAGCTCCTAGATTCCCACCGCACGGAGGTTGGCTGGGATGAAATCTGAGCAGAGGAGGCACTCAATGTCCATCTAGAGGAGTTATGCCTTTTCGTGCACCTGGAGCATCAAGCTCCACCATCTTCCTATTGCCACGTGTAGGAGGGTCACTGCGAGGATCACTATGAGGTCACCTGATGTCCCCACTAACCTGAAAACTCGAACAACTACATCTAGCCAATCCTCGGCTGCCTGAGGGTCTGTCTCCCTGCGGAACCTGGGCGGTCTCTGACGCTGAAACTCTTGTAGTGCACTAAGGAAACATGCACTATCAGCGGCTAGGGCTGGCAGCATTGGTGGCTCGGTGTGTAGAGGTATCGCTGGTGCCTCCACTGTCAAAGGGCCTTACACCGAGTCCTCGTCGCTCAGTGGGTTGTTGTCTCACACAACGCTCGGAACCCTAGCTGGTTGTTGTCGTGGGGTCATCCTAAAAAGAAACATGTGGGCCATGGTCAAACAGTATACCTTGTGAGCTGACATAAAGTAATCACAAATAAAACTTTTGAAACACACATGCAATCAATGTTTTCGTGCATTGAGTCGGAAATCAGAAGTCAGGGTCCTCGTGTACGGATACGTCGGTCACCGCACCAACACTGGACTCCCTGGACGAATAACCATACTCAATACCCTTAACACTATTGTTTCTCATAGATTAAAGATCAGAGTCCTGAGTTATGCGGTAGAACCGAACTCCTCTGATACTAATTTGTCACGACCCATCCTCGGGACCCATCCCGTGACTACCCCAAGCCCACCTCCCATAGGCCAGGGGCTGGCAACTAGCACCAAGGCATAAATCTTGACAAAAAGGGGAAGGAATTGCCTTTATAAAGTAAACAAACACCACAGAGTAAGCAAGAAGAAGTAAACACTAAGTAAAACTAGGTACAAAAAGTAGTGCGAGAAAGTAAGTGGTCCAGAATAAAAACCAAACTGAATGTAAAGTACAACTGGAAAGAAAGTACAGCAAATGAAAGTAAAGTAGCAACGTCGATCTGTCCTCTGGAAGTACCACCTGAAGGGTGGGTACAGATAGACTCCTCAGCCCCTCGGGTCCAGCCATCTACTCCGTGTACGTTCCGCCCAGTGGTCCACCTCCAGGTACCGACTTGCTCCACAAGCCTCAACCACGATCAGCGATGTCCGTAATCTACATCCAAAACAACGTAGTGCGGGCATAACCCATGCAAGGGTGAGTATAAGCAACACAGTAGGGACCCTCAGATCCCCGAAGGTCTCCTAGAATCTACAAAGGATAATCCAAAAAGGAAATATACAATCACGAAGTAACAACCAACACTACTTAGGTATATGCCCATACATATACCTAAGTCATCAATCCCCGTTTGGCTCCAAAATTCGTGCCCAAATTCGATTACGTCCACATAAGAGTACAACCCAATCCACACAGGTTAGCACAACTCAATCCACATAGGAATGAAAGTCAATCATATCAATGATATTGATTGAAGTCAAGACTCCGCTCACACAGGTATACTTCTTCAGTGATAGATATGATCAGATATAGCCACTGATTTATCTAATCTGGGACCCACGTAAGATACTGAACCAACCAAGCTATCGAAACCACATAGGATTTCAGTGCAGTCTTCATTGTCGTCGAACCCATGGAGGATTTCAGTACGGTCTTCATCGCTGCCAAAACCACATTGGAATTCAGTGAAGTCTTCATCGCCATTGAACCCATGGAGGATTTCAGTACGGTCTTCATCGCTGCCGAACCCAAATAAGATTTCAGTGCAGTTTTCATCACCGTCGAACCCATGGAGGATTTCAGTACGGTCTTCATCGCTACCGAACCCACATAGGATTTCAGTGCAGTCTTCATCGTTGTCGAACCCACGGAGGATTTCAGTACGGTCTTCATAACTACCGAACCCACATAGGATTTCAGTGTAGTATTCATCACCGTCGAACCCACGGAGGATTTCAGTATGGTCTTCTTTGATGCCAAACCCACATAGGATTTCAGTGCAGTCGTCATAGTCGCAGTCGCAGCCAGCTCTAGGGTTCCTGCACACAACATGCTCGTTTCTGGGAGGGTCCACTCAATGAGCTAAGGGGTTCAATACATCAACTGACACGTAGTTCGGGGTTGATGTATCTCAACATTACGTCTCGATAAGAGGAACTCAACGTGACAGACAGCGCGTCAATCAGACGCCCTGTCTGAGAGTTATTGGCTTTTTCGTTCCAGGGGCCCGGTTGGTTTTTAAGTCAAATCCAACATGACCGCACTCTGACTGCATCCAAACCTCGATCGGAGTAATCGAAAAGGTCGGTCTCACTAAGAGGAATCCAACAAAGTCGACAACACGTCATTCGGACATCTGAAGCTCAAGTTATAAGAGTTTCCTCTCTGAGGGCCTGGTTGGTTTCGTGTTTGAACCAACCCGGCCATACCCAATGTTCTCTGAAACCCTGAGTTTAATATACCAAAACAGCCATCTCAAACCAAGGATCGCATCGCAACTAACAGTGTGTCGTTCGGTGGTACGTAGCCCAAGATATGGGCTAAATAACGAACCTTTCTGGTTTTAGGGGGTTTCGGGCCCGGACCGACCCGGCCTGTGACCCCCAGGGTCGGCCTGAACTGGGCCAACACGAATCAGGTCTGGGTCCGGCCTATTAGGGCCCGGCCTGGCCCGGTGGGCTCGGGCGGCCCACGTGGGCAGCTCGGCCAACGCCGAGCTGAGCGGATAGGGCGGGGGGGGGGCTGATTGAGTAACTGCGACCCCACGTGGGGGGCCACTTCCTTGATAGAGGACGCGGCGCTAGGCGCCGCGTCTCCCCCGGGTCCCGTGCGGCCGCGAGACCGATCTCTTGCCACCGCGACTTCAACCGCGGCAGTCCCTCCTGGCGGCGCGCCGGGATTCCGCCACCTTCGGGCGGTCGGCCGGCGCCGCCGCGCTGGCGCCCGTGCCGCCGGTGAAGCCCGCGGGCTACCGGAGCCGCTCCAGTGGTCCTTTCTTGCTCATGTATCTTCCTGGGGTCATATCAGGACCCTTAGATCACTGTGAGGGCCTCCAATCGCTCAACGGTCCCGTTTCATCGTCGCCCAATGTCCCACGCATCAAGAACAAAGAATCGGTGGGTTTGGACTTGTTCGTTGGTCTGCGCCCACTGCGTTAGAGGTTCAAACGACTTCTAACAATTTAATCACAAGACAAGGATAGAATCCACATAAATTAAATTAAACCAAACCCCCTACCTTGATGAAGTCGTCAAACAAGGTTTGTCGCGGGAAAGGGATGTCGGAGAAGACGGCATCGCGGAAGGAGGATCATCGGCGTCGCGGTACACGACGTCGCGGAAAGGAGGATCGTCAGTGTCGCTGTTCATGACGTCACATCGTCGATCTCCGTGGAACTCATGTTCTTCGTTGTCTTTCATTGGAGGCCGACGTTCTTCATCGTTCTTCACATTCTTCAACGAGGAAGGACATTCTTCATGACTAGATCAAATCCTCTCCAATCCTTCTCGCACAACCCAAACACCCTTAATGAAATAAGACTTGTCTTATTTAATTAACTCGCACAAGCCACCAATAAATTCGAAATTCAAAATTGAATTCTCAAATTAATTATATTGAATAACTTAAATAGTTAATTAAAAGAGAGTTGACTTACAAATTAATTGTGGTGTGGGTGAGTTACGTAAAATAAATTCGCATGGGAGGTAAAAAGGAATAGAGGGGGTGGGGCTCGTGTGGGCCCCACCTCACTAATATCCTACCTAGGAGTTAGGGTATTAGTGGGTCCCACTACAATTGGCATGCCTAGGTTATCAATAATTAGAATAAAAATAAAATGGTTGCACACGATTTTATTTTTATTCTTTAGATATCCCAATTAATTAATAACCTCACCCGAGCAAACTCAACTCCGGAAAAGGTGTTGTTAAGAAATTATCGGCGCTGCAATTCCATCGGTGCCCTCGAATTTCGATTCGGAGCACCGGTTCAAAAGTTAGAAAAACTCGCTCGATCATTCACTGAACGTACCCGAGCTAAACTTTGGGAAAATGATTTCGGGCACACAGGGCCTCAGAATCTGGTTTCGTTAGAAACTGCGTTCTTGTAAAATCCCAAAGAAAATTAAGAAAAAAATTTCCCATGAAATTTACGGGTCTTTACAAAACATTTTATACAATATTTTTTAAACTTTTTTGAATTAAAATAGTGATTTCAAAATGAAAATTGTTTTTTTAAGAAACATTCCAACTGATATTTTTAAATAATTTTTCATCTAAGATGAAATATATTTTTTTAATTAATAATTAATTAGGATATTATTCAATGATAACATAGATATTATTTCCTTATTTTATTAATATTATAATTAAAAGTGTTTTATGAAACCCATTTATTTTTCATTGGTTATGCTATAATGAATTGTTGAAATTTTTATGAAACTTGTTTCCCATACATATGAAGCTACATGATGAATTTTTTATGATCATGGGGAACATGTATATATGATTTTATAAATGTGATATTTTGAACCACATATATATATATATATTTCCAATTCGTTGGATAATAATAGATATATCTTGATATAATATTTATGAGAATTGGGAGTGAGCCAAATTCAGTAAGGGTATTTTTCCAATACGATAGTTCATGGAGTGAACCGTGACTAAGGATATAATGGAATCATGATTGAATCCAATCTAAAATGATTTTCTTGAAAATTATAATTTTCTATATAAATGATTTACTATACTTATTTGTATTCCATAAACTTTGGTCTTGTAAAATTTCAATTCTCTTCAGAAATATCTTCATTGATTCCATTAGGATTCATGTCTTATGAATTACTATGATTTATTCGATGATTAATTATTGAGATATGTGATATGATGGGTATGTATTTCAAAGTAGTTTACCAATTTATCACTCCCTTATGACTTTTTAATCTTAATTTATGACTGATATATTCTTGTTTTACCCATACTCAACATCTAAACTCACCCATTCTAATATTTCCCATCTCGATGTTATGAATATTAATTTTAGGTATTATAGGTACTATAAGGGTGATAGTTGTGGATAACTATGTGAGAGATTATTTATATCTCTTATGAACAACTATATTATGTATCCACATTTCTAAGGACACAAGACCTATAATATTTTTCCATGTATCATAATGTTATGTATTTAATAGTCATCATTTATGATGGAATATTTATATGTGAAAAAAATGTATAATAATGTAATGGAATGCCTCTTCCACTATCCAAACAATACAAGTTTTTTTCTCCACCAATAAAGAAAAATAGTGATTCAAATTAGAAAATAACAAATAAGCAATACAGATTCATCAACCACAACCCATTATATAATTTTCAGTCTTATACATTGATCCCCTTCCATGATCTAACCATTCATTATCCGACTACCTAGACTCCTTAAAATACATAAAATTTGTGTAGAATTAGGATTTAATAGGAAAAGGGTCCACTTTTCCTTGTATTTGATGTTTTAAGAGTACATTAATTCACAAAACTAGTCACTTATAAGGTGTACTAGCACTAAAGGATCTATAAACTCTTGAGTACGAAGGAATATTTATGTAATTTATTTTATCATTTCAATGGTTACTCACATGTATTAAAATTTTCAACAATAAAATCACCCCCAATGTAATTAATCATTACCATCCATTCAAAATCAACATACATATTTGGTTACCATTATGTAGCATAACACACTAAATCACTTTTGACCATTGTAAAATTTCTAAGGCCACAATGTTTTAACATCACCCATATAAGGTTTCACTATGGGTAAAACTCATAAAAAATCATATAATAATGTATCAATACATAATTCATGATGGATTGTGCCTTATAAATATTTTTTGAGGCCATATATTCATTTTTATGTTAAAATAATGCCACTAAGGGGATACAGGGATCACTACACATAGATTATAGTTGGAACATTTACTAAATAGGCCAATCTAAAGGTTATTAAAATAAAAATTTTATAGTGGAAAATAAAATCAAACTATGACTTCACATGGTACACATCACCACCCCTAAATAGAGGGAACACATTTCCATCTTTGTAGTCATCATTATAAATTTTTTCCCCATCATTGTCTCACATCACCTAATATCAATAGTATACAAACATAGGTCATCAAAAGAATCTAATTTCACAAACAAATCATATGTGTACATCATGTTGAGACTAATATGTTGATTCCTTCATCATAGATATAATTAAATGTAAGAATAATCAATGTTATGTGAATCCAAGATGACTAATGTGATTAATGTTATGAATTTTTGGGATATAGATAGCGGATGAATCCATATGAAATAACAAACCTAAATATAATTTATTTTACATGAGCTAAATCTATATAATCGTAAAGGGGAATGATAAGAACATCAAACCCATTCCATTGTAACCTAGAAATTCATAATAAATGGTTCTTATGATGTACTAGACAAAGATTCCTCAAATTATCTAACACATTCCTAATACACCTATCTATAATATCCCTATGATAAGAACAAAAATAATTCACTAAAGCTATTTTTGTAATTCCTTGACCTGGATCTTCATGTCTATGATAAAATTTCATGTGACATATAGTTAACCTCCCCATATACTACCAGATTCAAATTCATAGTGAGATTATGATGTGAAAAACCATGTTTGGACTATATAGTCAAATATAGATCAAAATTAAAAATAAATAAAAAATCATATAACAAATATAAGTTACATCTTATATCAACGTCCACTAAAATGGATCCCTAATTCAGAGGGTCACATGGCCTCAATAACACCTCCATGTATACTAATGGATACCAACTAGCAGAGAGAGTCCAGTGGTGGTTTAATGGGGAGAATATAGAATTTCAATCCATGATAAATAATGGATGAAGATATTAAATTAAAATTGAAAAAATAAATGATAATAACTAAAGATCAATAAATAATTAATAGTGGACCATGCATGACCATGAAATAGTGTACAATAAAATAAAATACATTGTGTAACACAATTGACATGAATAATATAAAAGAAATAATAAATAAATAAACTACTCCATCTTTATAAGAAAATAATGAGTACATTATCAACCAATAATCCCAATCTCTCGTGTTCATTAGGAAGACAATATAGATCACAAACTATGATCCTGAACCAGGAACCAAAGGGAGGCCAAAACAAGGGGTAGGATATACTCAATATTCCACCATAAATAGAATATAATGAATATTATAGTCTTATTACATAAAATAATTCATTGCGAAGGTATATCAAATGTAATGTAGTGTAGTAATAAATATCTGTAAACAAGATGGGATCAGTCCCCTCAAGGACATATGGACAACTATACCCACTTCACATAATCCAAGAAGTCTTTGATGAATGGTCACCATGGATATATATATATATATATATATGTTCTCTATATACATTATGACATATTATCCATATATATATATATACATATTGTACTAGTCCAAACCAGTGGAATAAATCGGTCATGTGTCTATAATCATTAAAGTGTCATATTGTAATAAGGGATTTCATGCATAAGTATCATGAATAATATGATATTTTAGGAGGAGCTTCATATGTAATAGAGGATTCAATATCATTTTCATAATTAACAAATGACACCTCAAAAAGAGAAATGAACAATATTCAAAAGGGACATACCTAATATCCCGATCGAGGGGTCATGAAACGTCTTGTTCATCGACCCTAATGATAAGAAAAACAATTTCCAACATCCTTGGTCTTAGTTATCTGAAAAATCATTGAAAAATATCTAAAAAACACCCCTATATAATAATCTGTTACAAGGTACTCTCAGGTTTTGTATGATACCTTTCCCTAGGAGTCAATAATTTGGAACCTAAAATCACCCATGTCATAGTGTAGCTTCATTAATAAATTATATTTCTTATTTATTAATACTCCATGATATCATACATTCCATAATAAAATAGAATTATTGAAATTATATCATTATAATATAAATAATAATTAGGACACAGAATCACCCATGTATTACAAATATTAAATTAAAACTATTTTTCAACCATTTCTAGTGTTTAAAATAGTAACCTTAGAGGTATTTTTTCTAAAATAGATCATATATTTCATATAAAATCATTCAATTAAATTTAATTAGAAATATTAAATTTATCAAAACATTAATAATAATGTAAGATATCATATACGTAGAGGAATATCTAAACTATATAAATCATTATTTCAATTTTAAATGTTCCATGTCTTTTAAAGGACACACCATAGTAGGGGTTCAATCTCTAATCAATGGTGTTGTAGAAGTATATAATCTAACTCACATTATAATGATGTTTGTGCTAAATTTGTAGACCTCTAATCGTGTAAAGGGGATATGTAAAATAAAGGTCATGGTATATCTATTTAATTTAATTTATTTTTTATTTTTTATCTAAAGTATAGAAAAGTATGGCATGCACCATAGAAATGAATATTATAATGATGTAATAATTAAGTGAAACAAAACTGCGTCTCTTGCCTCAGGATTAGGAAGGTCCACTTATCTAATATCTTTCTTGGATTTAATCGAGAATGAGAGAAATCTAAATAATAATCACATTCCCTAAAAAAGGTATAATTTTCTCATAAAAAGTTAGAATATAATATGGAATTAAATAATGGAAAAATATATATTAACCATGAGCTAAAGAATAATTCATACAATTTAAATGCATCCAAAATAATTCAACAATAGTGAGGAATAAATATTAAATCAATAAGGGAATAGTAAGAGGAGAAATGTGTGTGTGTGGGCCTTCCTGGAGAATGAGGTATAAAATGTTCAAAAATTCCATTCAATGGTAGAGGGACATTTTTTTATTTTTCCACTTTTAAAGAGGATAATAATTAGTTAATAATATTGGATAATCATGCTTCAATATTGTATCTAAAATTTCCAAAGGGCCTCATCCCACAAGGTCTGGCTATATGTTCTTGTCTATCCATGTGGAAATTCTTCTTAATAAGCACTAACCATGTGGGATAGTTTAGTGATTTGATAAATCATGGGAAGAATATGTTCCTATGTAGAGACCCAAAGCCTGACGTACATGGACATTACATTACTTTTGCAGAATACTTAGTACATAACAAAAACACACACACAAGGATCGTAATATTTTAGTGTCTTTGGAAACTCTGAATATAATCTTCTAATCCTAGTGAAAGATCTTCAACATCTCCCATAAAGATCTTCCTTTTTTTTATACCTAAAACCTTTCTTTATATCCTGGGGAAAAGAAAACATAAAAGGGTGAGCTCAAATGCTCAGTAAGGGTAAACAAAAGAAATATCAATCACATCATATACATAAGCACATAACTTTTGGAAATCTTAACCTGTAAAAGAGACCATAATTTCATAACCTAGGATAACTCATGGCAGTGAAATGTAATTACAATAATCATAACTTAAAACATTAAACTTTGTGGCATACACACATAATCATAGAGAATCATATCTTATTAGTCAAAAATCATTGCCAAGACTATCTTAGTGGACAACGTCCATTTCTGAACCGAGTCACCCTCGTTTCAGTCCTGTTTCACTGAACCGGTATAACCTACCGTTCCAGCCATGTCTATCTCATGAGATATAAAATCTTTACCCAATGCATTGGAGGGAGATATAGGTCCCACCCATCTCATAATGACACCATTCTTATGTGTGCCACAAAATTAGAAAACCATACATCATAGCATAACCCATGTAATAAGAATGGGAATCTTAAACATCGTGAAATCATAAAACAATTTATATAAGATAAAGGAAATCATAAAAATATAATTCCATCACAAAATAATCAAATCAATGTAATTATAGGGATAAAAACAGAACCCTTTATTATCTTAGATGGAAAATAATTTTGATAAAACACTTGAACTCCATTCTTGAGGAAAATATCATTTCTACTTCAAAAACACTTTTCATTTCTTAACATGTCATAAAATTATAACTAAAAGAAGTTGATTAAAAATAAACTTGAAATCTTGTAAAGGAAGCTTCTTGGAAATAATGTTTTAAAAATCCATTCATGCCGAATAAGTTCAAAAAACATTCTTCTCGTACTTTTGTCGGAAAAGTCAAAAAGTACCTCGTACGAAAAAACAACAAAAGATTCCTTTCATATATTTTACTAAAAACTCACCGAAGGGTAAAATTGGATTTAAAAAATTTTAGGAGAATGGAAATAATATTACATATTTAGGAAACATGGATGTGGATGATAAAATACACCCCAGTAAATACTAAAGTATAAACAATCTCGGATAAAAATGAGATTGTGATATTTCCCTTACCTTAGGTCTGATTTGCATCGTAAGTGTCCGAACCTCCTGTATAATGATTTAAATAATGTCATTGACTTATTACCGAATCATTTTCATTGTTATTATATCATATATGGTTCACTTATGACTTTATATTACCCGTTCTTTTGTAAATTCATGTTAAAGTAGCGTTTTGGGTAAAATCGTCTCATTTGTCATTCGTGTTTTAACTTGTAATTATTCATATGATTACTTAGATAATTATTACTTAATTATAGAATATAAAACATGATTTATATATAATATATATTCAGAATATACATATATATAATGGATTGATAAATGGAAAGAAATACACCGTTCATGCAGACGGTAGGCCGTACGTACGCATGAACGCGGTTTTCTTTTCGTTATTGAATTGAGTGGAATTAAGTAGATGACATAAATATATATACACATAAATCCAGTAGCTTTATAATGTCATATATTTCATTATTATTGCTTATATATACTTTATAATCATTCTTAAATGGTTAACATGGAGAATGAATCTCATCGCATCGTGGAAACGGTAGTCCGTACGTACGCACGAGCGATGATATCATTTCAATAATTATTGAATTGAATTGGAGTGGATAATACAATATATCAGAATCAATATGATGTTCTAATAACTATGTATTGTTATTCTTTACACCATTATACCCATCCATGTAAGGTGGTGGTGGAAAAATAGATTACACCACGGCGTGGACACTGTATTTCGTACGTACGCACGCGCGGTGATTTCTTTTTTCCGTAGGATGGATAGATGGTGAAATAGGGTTGTTTCATACTTATAATAACATATCAGTATATTAGTGATACTGATGTTATTACTTCATAATGAAAAAACCTAAGAAGAAGAAGTGGAAGAAGAAATAAAGATGAAAGAATCGGTAACGGACATTACCTCTTCTTTGAAGTGCTTCTTTGAGACCTCCTTTTAGGGCACTAAAATGGGTCTTTGAGGTAGAACCTCTAGGATGTTTCTAGGGAAGTAGAGAGGAGAATTTGGCAGGGTTTGGCCGAGTATGAAGGCTCAATGTTGTATGAGGAAGAGAGGGAGGAGGTTCCCTTTTATAAGGGAGGAGAGGGGAACCTTTGGAATAACTAAAAATATTATATTATTATAAAGTCAAGTTTGGTTTTAAATAGCTCCAAATTGATTTATTTCGAGGATAAGGTAGGTATGGGTCGAAATCCTCTCATACAATAGAATTTAGACAAGTTTAGGTTCCTATTTTAACCTTATCATTTAGATTTAACATTAAGTTAAATAATTTTACTTTTACCATGTCTTCTTGTGTTCTTATACTATAAGGTTAATAAACTTACTATAATCAGCCAAACGAACCCCAAATTGTTTATTATTAATATATATAACCTTATCTAAGTGATTTGGCCGAACCTTATATTTTTAGGAATAAAATAACAATTAATAATATAATATTTGTTTTAAAATTTATTTTATGTCAATTTTGACACGATTTAGTAATTGATTTTTGGGAAAATCATAACAGAATGATAAGTTCGAAAAAAGTTAATTAAATAAATACTAACATGTCATATTAACCTAGAAAATTAGTGGAATTCATAAAAAGTCTCAAATTATGTTTATTTGGGTTTTTATAACATCAATTTTTTCAATATTTCATTAATAAGATAATTACTGCATAATCGTTGTGTCATAAATAAATTAAATAATTTAATGTCTAAAAATTACAAATAAAATACAAATATTTAGGAAATATTTTTAGCGTTGTAATGAATATCTATAGTCTAATTTATCTTATGTATAACCCCATATTAAAAATGTTTTAGTAAATAAACTTTGATTTTAACTCTTTTAACCCTTCTTTAAATAAATTAATAATAAATGTCCTAATCTAATCCAAGTGGGCCTAAATGGTCATATTTTATTACTAAGTTTGATTTTGGTCGAATTACATTTGTCCAATAGAATTAGGACCTGTGTTAGGGTAATAATAATATCACTTCTACCCTTAATTACCCTATTTACTTTTAACCGTGGTAAAAAAAAGTAAAAAGTTACTATTCACCAAAAAAATTATTTTCATCTCATTGAACCACATTTTACTTATTGACATCAACCGTGTCTCTTGGTTTTTTGAAATTCCACTAACAAAAGCGGTAAAATTAATTTTTATGAACATTTCAGTTTTTTTAACTACCACTTAGTGGTTTCACTATTCATCAAAAATTGAAAGTTTTCAGAAAAATACCAAAAATTAGGCTTAAGGTATATTTGATATTATGAACTCAAAAATGATGTCTATTTTACCCAATTCAAAACATATCAGTTTCATTAACTAATTTAAAAATTAATTCCCATCGTCAAAACAAATAGCGCGTTTTTAAGAGATAATAACTATCAAAAGATTGAAACTTGTTTATAACTGGTTTAAATGTGAAATTACATCCAATGACCATAATTGTATTAAATTGTAAAAATATATTCTAAATATACTTTAAAACCACTAAAATTAATATTTTATCACTATTAATTATTTCGATTGAAAAAGTTGTTTTTGATTAAAATTTAGTAATTTCCACTATTCATCAAAATATGAAAGTTATCCGAAAATTACCAAAATTTTACCCTAAGCTAATTTCGATATTCTGAATCCAAAAATGAATTCCATTTTGAAAAAAAATAAAATTTACAAAATTTCAAAAAGTGGTTATTACTATTCATAACGGCTAGTTTTAAAAATATTTTAATAGCATATCATTGTTTAGTGAAACTCGGTATTGCGTACTACACACGCTATCAAAGAAGGTCGCGATTGCGTGTAATGAAAGGCAAGTCAAGGATGCGTGTTGTGCAAGCTCCTTTTGGTGTAGCGTACAACACAAGACATTAGTGAAATTAAAAAGAATATTTTTCATAAAATCTTGGGCTGTTACATTCTACCCCCCTTAAAATGAATTTTTCCCTCGAAATTCGTCGGGGATATAAATGGTTTACTATTTGAAAGTTTCTTTAATAGAAACCCACATCGTAAAAAGGAATACCAAAACCAATCTTTAAAAACAAAAGTATGAAACGTAACGATTACCCAAATAAACTAATCACTGGGTTTCCACATAGGTGAAAATATGGATAGGGAAGAGAAATCTAACCATCATGTTCTGATGGAGAGTGGTAGAGAACATGGCTATGGAAAATCCAGCAATCACAAAGCCATAAGTTTGTGATGATCTAAGGAACCATCTAATTCATCGGATATAAGAGCACTAGGACAACATTTTTGGTTTTCAAGATCATTTCCCTAAAGTTGATGAAATTTGAATTAGAAGAAATACTTTCGTGATTTTGGTATAGTCTCACCGTTTGTCGTTCTTTGGACAATTTTCACTTCATATCTTAAAGAAATGAAGTTGAATTTGTCATTCATGATGTGTTAGCAGATCATGTGATAGAATGATGGGTTATTCCATCTGTCTCAAAAAAAAGGTTAGAAAAGTTATCAAAAAATACATAAGTCCATCTATAGTGAGATTAATCATATATGGTTCCTAAAATGGACTTATACTTCATATATCATACTGATTAATATAATAAAACTTTTTTCTACTAAACAGGGACTTCTTGTAGGCCAGTGGTAGGTGATAAAGGCCAGTCGCACTTCGGTTGTGGGTTCGATTCCTACAGCCTTGTCCGACGCGATAGGCTGTCACCCGTTCTGCAGGTTGTCCTTTTTCTAAAACTATATTACTATAACATCCCATCAATAATATCGAAAAAAATTCTATCCTTAAACAATACTAACTTATGTCCAACATAATCCATTCCAATCTTTAGTCTTATCCATAATACTGCAGTCCACTCTCATAACATAGTGCAAACGATTACCAGAGATTTAATACCATCATTGATCCCCATATATCATAAGATAAGTTTTGTTGGTCACATTCCAGACATTCAAAGTACTTAATCATGTATTCTCTTGAATACCCATTGAACCTTAGTGAAAACATGAATGCAGTTAAAAGTTAACACCTTCCACATACCAAAATCCTCAAAATTCTATATAATAAAACCATGATATCACATAGTCCTTATATCAATCATGAGCTCATGAATACTGTTAAACATTTCATTTTCTCATTTTCCCTTCATTATGCGCATATCATCTTATTTCTAAAAATATCTCAATCACTTTGAATACCACATTAGACCAATACATAAATATTCCAATACTCCATGATACAACATTATTTTTAAATCCCATTACATAAACACTTAATCATTCCACCAAATCGTTCTCATATTCAACATCGCCAATAGTGATCACATGTGACTTCCCTGTGTCCTTTGCCTTAAGCGGTTTCTCATGTCGATCATCACTAACCCTTGGATTAGGGAATTTATTAGCATAATGCCCCATTTCCTTGCACTTGAAGCATTGAAGTGTTGGTGGTGCGTTCTCTGCAGTGTTTGCTTTATTCACATCATTAGAAACCATTTTTCCATTACTTCGACACTCAGCTGCTCGATGACCTTCTTTTCCACACTTAAAACATTTTCTAGTCCCTTTAAGACAATCTCCACCATGATTCTTTCCACACTTTGTGCATAATGAAACATTCATCTTGTTTTCACCATTATTCTGAGATTTCTCCTTGAACTCAATCTTTTGTTTCTTGTCAAAACCATGAGATGGATATGTAACACCAACTTCCATTTCTACCTTGATAGCACAACGCACAATTTCTTCATAGCTACTAAAGTATCTTATAGTTGATTCCCTTCGAAGACTTGGTTTTAAGCCACTGAAAAATCGATCAACATTACTTTCAGGTTGGATGATAATGCCAGATGCATACCATGCAAGTCTTGTAAAATTCGCTTCGTATATGCCAACAGATTCATCATCCTTTTGCTTTAGTTTAAGAAACTCCTTCTCCATCTTTGTTCAAAGAATACGATGGAAGTACTTATTGAAAAATAAGTTCTTGAACTCATCCCATTCCATGGACTCAATTTCATCCCTTTGCCTCGTATTCTTAATAAGATTCCACCATTGATCAGCATCACCTTCCAAACGATACACTACTAAGATGACTTTATCATGTTCCGAACATTGAAGAACTGAAAATATATTTTCAGTGGTACTGATCCATTGTTCAGCAACAAGTGGATCAGAAGACCCACTAAAAGAAGGTGGACGTTGCCTCATGAAGGGCCCAATAGAATATTGTTCCCTTCTCTCCTCATTTGGAAGTCCAGAATGATTCATAGCTTGTGTAAGTATAGAAATAAGATTTTGCACTCCATCTCCCATAACATTTGTTTGTTCAGGAGGACAATCATTGCATTGTCCATTTCATTGATCAACACGGTTCCTTCGGGTTCCATCCATCGTCTAAAACCCAAAAAGAATAGTGTGAGAGGAAAAAATCTTGCTAGGGAAAACAACATAATAAATGGGGAGTACCTTCAATATCTAACATCTTTGGTCTAATCTAATATCCTTACCATAGTTCTTGGATTATATCCTATACGTATACTTATCCTTAGGGACATCCCTAGACATACCTTAGAAATATCTCTAGGGATCTCACTAACGTTTTCGCATCCTAGTTTCCAAAGGTTGACTAAACCTGTCCTCTGATACCAACTATAGAGACCCAAAGCCTGACGTACATAGACATTACATTAATTTTGCGGAATACTTAGTATATAACAAAAACACACACACAAGGATCGTAATAGTTTAGCGTCTTTGGAAACTCGGAATATAATCTTCTAATCCTGGTGAAACATCTTCAACATCTCCCATAAAGATCTTCCTTTTTTTTATACCTAAAACTGTTCTTTATATCCTGGAGAAAATAAAACATAAAAGGGTGAGCTAAAATGCTCAGTAAGGGTAAACAAAAGAAATATCAATCACATCATATACATAAGCACATAACTTTTGGAAATCTTAACCTGTAAAAGAGACCATAATTTCATAACCTGGGATAACTCATGGCAGTGAAATGTAATTACAATAATCATAACATAAAACATTAAACTTTGTGTCATACACACATAATCATAGATAATCATATCTTATTATTCAAGACTCATTTCCAAGACTATCTTAGTGGACAAAGTCCATTTCTGAACCGAGTCACCCTCGTTTCAGTCCGGTTTCACTAAACCGGTAACCTACCGTTCCAGACATGTCTATCTCATGAGATATAAAATCTTTACCCAATGTACTGGAGGGAGATATAGGTCCCACCCATCTCATAATGATACCATTCTTATGTGTGCCACAAAATCAGAAAACCATACATCATAGCATAACCCATGTAATAAAAATGGGAATCTTAAACATCGTGACATCAGAAAACAATTCATATAAGATAAAGGAATTAATAAAAATATAATTCCATCACAACATAATCAAATCAATGTAATTATAGGGATAAAAACAGAACCCTCTATTATCTTAGATGGAAAATATTTTTGATAAAACACTTGAACTCCATTCTTGAGAAAAATATCATTTCTACATCAAAAACACTTTTCATTTCTTAACATGTCATTAAATTATAACTAAAAGAAGTTGATTAAAAATAAACTTGAAATATTGTAAAGGAATCTTCTTGGAAATAATGTTTTAAAAATCCATTCATGCCGAATAAGTTAAAAAAACATTCTTCTCGTACTTTTGTTGGAAAAGTCAAAAAGTACCTCGTACGAAAAAACGAAAAAATATTCCTTTCATATATTTTACTAAAAACTCACCGAAGGGTAAAATTGGATTTAAACAATTGTATTAGAATGGAAATAATATTACATATTTAGGAAACATGGATGTGGATGATAAAATATACCCCAGTAAATACTAAAGTATAAACAATCTCGGATAAAAATGAGATTGTGATATTTCCCTTACCTTAGGTCTGATTTGCTTCGTAAGTGTCCAAACCTCCTGTATAATGATTTAAATAATGTCATTGACTTATTACAGAATCATTTCCATTGTTATTATATCATATATGGTTCACTTATGACTTTATATTACCCATTCTTTTGTAAATTCATGTTAAAGTAGCGTTTTGGGTAAAATCGTCTCATTTGTCATTCTTGTTTTAACTTGTAATTATTCATATGATTACGTAGATTATTTTTACTTAATTATAGAATATAAAACATGATTTATATATAATATATATTCAGAATATACATATATATAATGTATCGATAAATGGAAAGAAATACACCGTTCATGGAGACGGTAGGCCGTACGTACGCATGAACGTTGTTTTCTTTTCGTTATTGAATTGAGCAGAATTAAGTAGATGACATACATATATATACACATAAATCCAGTAGCTTTATAATGTCATATATTTCATTATTATTGATTATATATACTTTATAATCATTCTTAAATGGTTAACATGGAGAATGAATCTCATCGCGTAGTGGAAACGGTAGTCCGTACGTACGCACGAGCGATGATATCATTTCCATAATTATTGAATTGAATTGCAGTGGATGATACAATATATCAGAATCAATATGATGTTCTAATAACTATGTATAGTTATTCTTTACACCATTATACCCATCCATGTAAGGTGGTGGTGGAAAAATAGATTACACCACGGCGTGGAGACGGTATTCCGTACGTACGCATGCGCGGTGGTTTCTTTTTTCCTTAGGATGGATAGATGGTGAAATAGGGTTGTTTCATACTTATTATAACATATCAGTATATGAGTGATACTGATGTTATTACTTCATAATGAAACAACCTAATAATAAGAAGTGGAAGAAGAAATAAAGATGAAAGAATCGGTAACGGACATTACCTCTTCTTTGAAGTGCTTCTTTGAGACCTCCTTTTAGGGCACTAAAATGGGTCTTTGAGGAAGACCAGAACCTCTAGGATGTTTCTAGGGAAGTGGAGAGGAGAATTTGGCAGGGTTTGGCCGATCTTGAAGGATCAAAGTTGTGTGAGGAAGAGAGGGAGGAGGTTCCCTTTTATAAGGGAGGAGAGGGGCACCTTTGGAATAACTAAACATATTATATTATTATAAAGTCAAGTTCGGTTTTAACTAGCTCCAAATTGATTTATTTCGAGGCTAAGGTAGGGATGGTTCGAAATCCTCTCATCCAATAGAATTTAGACAAGTTTAGGTTCCTATTTTAACCTTATCATTTAGATTTAACATTAAGTTAAATAATTTTACTTTTACCATGTCTTCTTGTGTTCTTATACTATAAGGTTAATAAACATACTATAAGCAGCCAAACGAACCCCAAGATGTTTATTATTAATATATATAACCTTATCTAAGTCATTTTTCCGAACCTTAGATTTTTAGGAATAAAATAACAATTAATAATATAATATTTGTTTTAAAAACTATTTTATGTCAATTTTGACACTATTTAGTAATTGATTTTTATGAAAATCATAACAGAATGATAAGTTCAAAAAAAGTTAATTAAATCAATACTAACATGTCATATTAACCTATAAAATTAGTTTAATTCATAAAAAGTCTCAAATTATATTTATTTGGGTATTTATAACATCAATTATGTAAATATTTCATTAATAAGATAATTACTGCATCATTGTTGTGTCATAAATAAATTAAATTATTTAATGTCTAAAAATTACAAATAAAATACAATTATGTAGGAAATATTTTTATATTTGTAATGAATATTTATAGTCGAATTTATCTTATGTATAACCCCATATTAAAAATGTTTTAGTAAATAAACTTTGATTTTAACTCTTTTAACCCTTTTTTAAATAAATTAATAATAAATGTCCTAATCTAATCCAAGTGGGCCTAAATGGTAATATTTTATTCCTAAGTTTGTTTTTGGTCAAATTACACTTGTCCAATAGAATTAGGAAATGTGTTATTGTAATAATAATATCACTTCTACCCTTAATTACCCTATTTACTTTTAACCGTGGTAAAAAAAAGTAAAAAGTTACTATTCACCAAAAATTATTTTCATCTCATTGAACCACATTTTACTTACTGACATCAACCGTGTCTCTTGTATTTTTGAAATTACACTCACAAAAGCGGTAAAATTAAGTTTTATGAACAATTCAGGTTTTTTTAACTACCACTTAGTGGTTTCACTATTCATCAAAAATTGAAAGTTTTCAGAAAAATACCAAAAGTTAGGCCTAAGGTACATTTGATATTATGAACTCAAAAATGATGTCTATTTTACCAAACTCAAAACATATCAGTTGCATTAACTAATTTAAAAATTAATTCCCATCGTCAAAACAAATAGCGTGTTTTTAAGAGATAATAACTATCAAAAGATTGAAACTTGTTTATAACTGGTTTAAATGTTAAATTACATCCAATGACCATCATTGTATTAAATTGTAAAAATATATTCTAAATATACTTTAAAACCACTAAAATTAATAATTTATCACTATTAATTATTTCGATTGAAAAAGTTGTTTTTAATTAAAATTTAGTAATTTCCACTATTCATCAAAATATGAAAGTTACCCGAAAATTACCAAAATTTCACCCTAAGCTAATTTCGATATTCCGAATCCAAAAATGAAGTCCATTTTGAAAAAAATAAAATTTACAGAATTTCAAAAAGTGGTTATTACTATTCATAACGGCTAGTTTTAAAAATATTTTAATAGCATATCGTTGTTTAGTGAAACTCGGTATTGCGTACTACACACGCTATCAAGGAAGGTCGCGATTGCGTGTAATGAAAGGCAAGTCAAGGATGTTTGTTGTGCAAGCTCCTTTTGGTGTAGCGTACAACACATGACATTAGTGAAATTAAAAATAATATTTTTCATAAAATCTTGGGTTGTTACATCCTATCTCTATAGATTACTCTAGATCTCATAAATAATTATTTACCCCACCCTTCACAGTTTAACAAACCATGTGAAACCCCTTATAGGGACACAAGGTTTCTCCTCATTTTTCTTAGGGGTAATAAGAAATATGTTCCCTAAAATGTTTCTCACAAAATAAGTGTTTTTGAATCTTAATGATCGTAAAATTCATCCATGATTTTGTAACCACTCTCGACCGATAACCATCATCTAGAAACAACACTTTTGAAGGTTTAAACTCTCCATATTATGTTCCAAATATCATTTTAGCTTCTAGCTCATCCACTAAGAAAAAATTATTTGTTCATTTGAAAAAATTTAGTGGTACTAAAATAGTGGACCATACAATCTTTGCACCATAGAACATCTAAAACCAAAAATCACTATTGGATAATAATAAAAATATGCCTATATGGTGTATTAAATTTTATTTATAAGGAAATGTATCAATTTTAAAAGCCAACACACCTCAAAGATCCATATTAAACAACCATAACTTGAAATGGTAAACCTGATCCAACACTCAAATCAAAAATTGAATCATTGAGATGGTTCCTAATCAAGGTCTTCTAATATAAGGCATGATCATGTCATCTTGACTTTTATAAACTAGAAATTTTGCTACCGCCCATTTTTTTACTTCAAATTATCAATATTGATTCATAGAGATCCAAAAAATGGCATTTCGTTTAAATTAATTTATGTTTTATCCTAATGAAACTCTCCTTTTCTTATAAAAATCACACAAGGATAATACCTATGGTCGTCAATAAAATAAAAAAGTCACACTCCAATCGACCAAGATCATTCTCTCACAATAAAAGTTTCTTATAAACCCATGATAGAATTTTTAAATTCACAGATTTCATTATAATAGTGTGACAAATGTATTTCTTTACTAGTTGCATCAAACTATCATATAGTAGTCACGCCCAACTGACTCTAGTCGACTACTTTTGAAAATTTCTAGCATCTACTGTAGACATGTCTCTAAAGACAGATTATGAATCTTTATGATATATCAAACCTATATCATTATGATAACACTCATTGAATACTATGCTTGACTCATAGTGATGTAGCTAATCTATCTATCTTCAGACTAATACCTTCACCATGCTATAACACAATCACTGATAATTTTCGGATCCTACATCCCTAGTTTTTTAAGAAGTTATCAGAGCATTATGCCCAAAATGGGACTCCAACAAGTGTATATTCATATATTTACAAGGAATTAGCCTATAATTCCATCACTATATTAATTCCATTTATTTTATGGAAAATGAGTTCCCAAACAACCATCACCTAATCAGCCTTACGGTTCCATGTACCTTCTATCAATAATTTCATCCATCGACAACCAATATCTCACCCCTAATATTATGAAAATCTATTTCATTACATGAAACATAAAAAAATTAATCACCATACCTCATGACTTGTCCAATACAAACATAATCATTATCATGGATTAGTGCCCACTCACTACCGGGCACTAATAGAATCTTCGCCAGTCATCTATTCTTACATCTTGAGTATGGTTCCCATGGAGATCACCAATTTAATGTTACATTGAGGGTCACTACCCTCAAATGGCCATTAATGTACAATGCACCATCTAGCATACATTAAACTGATCATTGATCATGACTCTTAAAGAGTCTATATGCTAAACTAGATGAGGATAGATTTGAAAATATACATATCTATGGAACTCTCTCAGTGTGTCTATGATGATATCAATATACATTGAATGACCACCTCTAACCCAAAGTACACTTATATGTATCCATTTTTGAGTATATCTCTCCGGATTCATGTTCAATTCCAATTATCTATCATTTCCTTATATTACCCTCAACACTATGTATCATAACGATGAGTTAAATTATATGTTCATGCATAGACCATCTCATTAAACCTGATTAAAACCCAAAACACACTTATATGGGTCAACCATTAATGAGTTAAAATAGATTCTTCTACATGAAATTTATATGTCTAACATCCCAAGAGCTCCCATCAAACTCTTGTTAATTAACAAGAATATACCAATGTCATGCTTTATTAATTTACTATCCCCCTAATTGTATTCTTCCAAAAACTACCTATTAAACCACACATCCACAAGTCAATAGGGCCAGTGAAACAAGCAGTCTAACCCATCAAATATAGTTTTTAGAAACATTATCTCCATGTTTATCCTAAAAAATTATTTTCATTAAAATGACTAATTCACAATACAAAATCACCAACTATGAATTAGTTTCTAACTGAATATATAACCAATTATATTTTCTTTTAATGTTATTATAACCACCTGGACTGGGACTATCATGGGATGCACCTAATTTGAAAAACCTAATTTCCCTACTAGGGTTTCAGTCAAAAATAAATGGCATAAAGGAATCCAACCTATCCCTATGTTATCCCACTTGATAAAAAATTCAAAATGAATTGAATTAACTACACCATGCCTAGCTTTACTATAAATACAATGAATGAAATGGATAATATAAAACAAGTAAGGGTATGCCGACCTAGAAATGTCAAAACCTATCAACATAGGAATGATGAAATCACCTTCCAAACATCGGGCTATGATAAGCTAATCCATAGTGAGCATCTGGATAAGGTAGTTCCATCTAAAAAGATAAAACACTAATATATAAGGATAAAGATTTGATATTCACTTGGTTCTACATATGATAATACCCCCTTGAGATTCTTCTCAGAATATAATCAACATTATTTTCATGAAATTTTCGTGTAATCTAAGGGTTCAACCCAATACAATTGAAAGAAAATGATACCTCACATCTAAACATTATCAAACAATTATCAATGATTTTATTTATAACAGTGATAAAAAATAGATAACTCTTAATATAGCATATATAATCAACTATTGAAAGAAATTTTATTCCTAAGAAGTTATTTGGACCTACCACATGTCTTGTTTGTTTAATAAACTAATGAAAAAAATATATCTTCATTATATGGGAAACACTGACATTCCTACTCTCATAGCTCTCAATGAATCTAAAGAAAACCCTTTTCATGAGGGTTCACTCTATGAAAAAATATAGATGGTTTCATTTTGTATCATCATAATGATTCTATTTTGTTACCTCAATTAAATTATTTCATAACAAAGGACATAAAAATGAAGTTGGAAAAAAACATTACAAACAACATCATTCAGCTGATTTAATGTCGCATTAGAAAAGTTACCTTATAAAACCCCTTTTATCCATTTCATTTACCCATAGTATTCTCAAACAATTATTGGTTATAGAAAATTTAAATTCCATGATATATTAAAAATAAATATTTAGGTGTTAGTTGATATTTTAAATAACTAAAACATCTTTTTATACAATAATAAAATAAGATGATGGTATTTAATTAAAAAAATAGGATGTTCAAGTAAGAGTCCACCATAAGACTATATGTAACACAATATAATTTGATACTGACACATTAAATTACAATACCATTAGCCTAAACATACCCCATGGGGCATAGTACCGTGGAATATAAAATATAAAGGTGATATATGAGGGGGCCATTAATCCATCTCAGGATCAACTATATGGAATTCAATTACCAATTTATGGATTAAACACTCTGTAAATTAAAATTTGAATCCCATTTAAATTAAATTTTAAAAAAATTATTTATTTTCCATTTAATGCACCATTTATGGGTTTTATCATTAATACAAGCCCTGAAGATCCTACATTTTTTCAGTTTCCCTTATGGTATTTAATTAAACACTTTATAATGGAAAATTGGTAGAGGTACAAGCCTCATAAGTCATAATTAAAATTTTATTTATAATAAATCAATTTTTTTGAATAAAATGAAATTTAGTTTTTGCAGACATATATATATTGGATATGTTATACGAATAATCATTCCAACGTTATGAATTTTCATTTCATTATTAGTTACAATTCAATGTCATGTAATGATAACTACATTTTTATTTTTAATATCAAGTATACCATTTTCATATATGGTTGTCCAAATATACGGGTCACATTTCTCCAATTTATAATTTCCAATAGACATTAGAAAATGTAAAATTGGCCCCCATTTAATTTCAACCATAAATAAATTAACCCATACATCCAATGGTATAAGGATAAAAAAAGTAATCATTGGTTAATAATGATATCATCTTCAATATATATAGGAAGAAAATTAATGTTGATGAATACAATTTAAAATCCAATCATTTGTAAATACTATATAAACCCATCAATAAAATAACAGTAATACTTATAAGTATGAGGAGAATCTTGGATAGTTAATAAAAAATTAATTAATATTTGGATGTCATAAGGAAACATGGAAATAATTTTAAATAGAAAGGCATGATAAATAATCACAAAATAATGGTCTAGAATGAAGAAAGTTAATTAGATAGACTAGGAACATGTATCAGGTATCAAGAAGTTAATATATAAAACTACCTAGCATAGAAGAGCGATAGAATGTGTATCTATATGTTTTGGTTATGGTTCATGATCAATCCCCCTCTTGTGTAATACTATAATAAGAGGTGAATCACGAAAATCAATAACCAAAAGATGGGAAATAATCATTCAAAGTGAAATTATTATCAACTATAAAATATTTAATTGTATTCCCATAATTTGAAACATGAACTTTGACATGTGAATGGGTTAGAAATACCAGTAAAGTAGATATTTTCCAAGAGTCATCACATTACTATTAAATTATATGCCATCTAAAAACATAAAGATAAAATGGAAAATACCCAATAAAACAACATTGTAAGATCCTAGCATGGGAACCAATAACATATTTCTTTAATCTGGTGGGTTACATTGCATAATGTGTGCCTACATTTATAGTAGATGTTTTCGACTTGTAGAAAGGGTCAAATATAGTTACTATAAAAATAATATACACAATTTATCAGTGATAACATTATGATAAATATAGTAAATTAATATGAAAAATATATTATAACAATTGATAATTAATAAATAATAAATAATAAACAGTTCATGAACATTATATAGTGTACCTAAAATAGAAATATAATAGTTAATACATTTTTTAGGACTAAACAAAAAAATAATAATAATTAGACTTTAGATTGGATGATCAAGTACATTCTTATCAACTATTCCCAAACTCCCAATTTGATAAGTAAAATATCATAGAATAAAATATGATTTTGAAATCCAAATCATATAATATCTATTTGGGTTCCAAACAAAGGCCTAGGTAGGGTATTAGATATACTCATTAGGCCAAAACTGATAGAGATTAATTCATTATATAATCTATATATAAAAAATAATATAGTGTGAAGGTATATAGAAATAAAGGATGTTCAATATTCATGAAATGTAAACAAGTTAGGATCAGGTTCTCCAATGAAGATACACTGACTATACCTGCTTTTGAATAATCCATAATGTCTCTGATGAAGTTTCACCATGGATAAAAATATTTACATTAATATATATATATATATATTCATATTAATATATATATATTCTATATATATGTAGTTTCATACATAGAAATATATATTGATATTTTGTAACAGCTGGGACACAAACCATAACTTAAATATCAATGTATAATCATAATAGTCTCATAGAGTAATAAGGGATACCATTCCCAAGTATCATTGATAATTTCGAATAAAATTATGAGTATCATAACTTTTATTTAATGATATTATGTGTTTCATAATTATTATACGAAGCCTTCATGAATATCATGAATAATAATGGGAAGGGTCATACATAATATATTGATTGTTGGGGAAAGGATAATTGTGTCTATAAACCCAAGTTACGTGAAATGATAAATCCAACATCATCAACCAAGGGAGTCTCAAACACTATTTCCACAACCCTAAGAAACGTCCCTATGTTTTAATCCATTATTTTTTTGTCCGAGTTGTTCTATATTCCATTTGTAAAGGATTTCTCAAAATTGGAACATGGTATCACACAAGACTCATTATAAACTCATTAATAGATTTCAGTAATTATGTAAAAACATGCCATGTGATCATATATTCCATAATATTACCCAAAACTGAAAATTAGACCATTTATCTCTAAAAAATAAGTAAGGAATGTGAAGGGCCCATGTCAAATAACTAATCAATAAAAATTTTAAAATCTCTTTCAATATTTTAAATATTGAACCTAAAAGTTTGTAATATTATAAAATGGAACTAGTTTGTCATTATATATCATTAAATTAAATTAAATTATCATGAATAACAAATTCAAAAGCATAATACAAAAAGTTAGTTATCACAGACATGGCGGTTTATCTTAACCATCTAATTCATCATGTCAATTGTAGATGATTCCACACATGTAAAAGTCATACCCAAGGGGTAGTTCAATCTCTAATTAAGGATGGTAAAAAATATGTAGTCAAACATAGAATAATAGTAGGATTGGGATAAGGTTGTCATACTCCAACAATGTAAATATTCTTAGCATCATCAAGGTCTTTATCAATGGATTTAATGTATGGAATTTTACATTTTTGAAGAAACACATTTAATAGTCTGGTGTTAGGCATAAAAATGTATTTTATAAGAGGGAGATACATAGGGAAAAGTAAATAAATGATATACCTAATAATTTGGATAGTCCACTCATCGAAGTCATGTCATTGATGAGATCTAGAATGAGGGAAATCAGAATAATGATCAAAATACATGAAATTAGGGTGAATTAATTTGTATGATTTAGCACTAAGGATGGAGATATAAAGAAGAATTCTAGAATTAAGAGTCATAGCCTAATAAACAAACCACCAAAACAAATTATGGAAATAAATTTGGAATATTAATGATTATAAACCTAGAAAGGTAAGAGGATGAGGAGATGTGTGCATGTAGGAGGCCTCCTAGGTGAATGAGGGAAACAATTGTGTAAAACCTCATTTAATGGTGATGGGAATATTGTAATTTTACCCATTTTAAGAGGCGCAAGGTCGAGACATATCGTTTTGAATAAATATGAGCTAGTCAATCATATGACACTTACCATGATCTAAACCAACACGGATTTTCTGCCCTGTTTTGGCTAATCATGCTCAAATTCTTTGGTTCTAAAGGTTAGTTGGTTGTGACAATGCAGACTAAGAGTATGGTTTCAAATATCATTCACATAAAATTCACAGACCAATTATATTTTCTATAGACCTATTTCATGTCCATTCGTTCTACCATTCACATTTTCAAAAACCATGTGACACCCTTTTTTGGGCCACATAGATTGTCTAATGTGGTCACACTATTTAAAAAAAATTCTCCAATTTCTATTACTATGAGAAAGTGATTTTTTAGAGATCTATTCTCATGAAAAACATCTAAAAAACTAAAAACCCAATCCAAAAATAACATTCATCTAAAAAATAACACATTTAAGGATTATAAGAGATAGTGGGTTTTTCTGTAAACCCAATTTTATGACGATTTAAATGATTACATTTTAGTTCATATAAATATATCACCTTTTGTAAATAAATTAATAATATTAAATAAATATAATATATTAAATTATCATATATTTTTAAAAAATAAAATTTATCAAAACAGTACTTTAATGAAGACAAATTTTTTAAAAAAAATTACATATCACATATAAAATGCATTTTGCAAAAACTTGTATATAATTTCTCATATAATTTAATTGTAAACAGAGAAAAATGTAATAATTATTGTTTTTAAATGAAAAAATAAAGATTTATATAATAGGTTTTACATACATAACATCTTATTACACCAGAATATGATCTATTGTCTAGGTGTGAGATTGTGGCACTTTCATGTTGTGGTTTAGTGGATGTGGGTTGGGCCATGACCTCAAAATCCTGAAATTATCGCATAAATGGATTCATTTAAATTTAATTTTTTTTATTTCTTATTAGGATTTGTTTAAGGAATGTCTTAATGATTCAATCTATCTTAAAATATATGTACAATGGTGTTCATAGGGTATGAACCTACAGGTAAAGATTTTCTCTTCTTAGTTTTTTGAAAATTTTACTTTATTATGTCTATCAATATATAATAATATTAATGGTCATTTCATGATAGGTACATTAAAAACTATTAATATTATTATTGAAAATTTAAATTTTACTAGATATATTTGATAACATTACCAAAAAACCAATGTAGTGCATGTGATTTTTATAACTCTAATTTTTAATAATTATTTTGTTATTTATAAAGTGAATTTCATTTATAAAATATTGGATAAGTTGATTAATCACTATATCTGAAATTTCACCCACAAAAATTATTTTCATAAATTAAAATAGATGGGGGTAACCTATACTTCATCACTACTTCTAGGTCCCATGTTTCATCCTCATCCCTCTTGTTTCACTATATAACAATGACTGTGTAGGATTTATTTTTTCATAGAACACTATCTTTTTACTCTCAGATCATCACCATATACTCCTTGTATGAATTATATTTCTCTATGGTTACCACATCTTGATTTAGTACATGTGATGGTTACAATACATAATTCTTAAAGAGGAATATGATGATACATTATGGTTAGGAGATATGTTAGTTTGGATTCATCTTCTAATACTCCAAAACTCTAATGTGATCATACATCTAAATAGAGAAAGTATATATTGGACTTCTCTTTCCCTTATACCCAAACCTTGGTTCATTCTTCCTCAAAAAATATATTATATGGCCATTTATCTAACCTCAAACCCCTAGAATCATCAATTATCATCCTCATATTGTTTTCGAGACATTGTAAGGATTTCATATAAAATTTAATGGTTTCACACATCTCTCATATCTATTGGATATGATTATCTACTAGAAGGTTACTTAACATAATCCCTTCATATTAAATTTTAAAATATCATCTGATTTAGAGACTCGTAAGGCGACTTTTGAATTATAGAATAGAAACTAAGGTTATATAAGAAATCAACTATGTGACATTTCTAATCAAAAAGTCCTTTGAAATTTATTTGTCATCATCTCTACAACATCCAATGATTTTAAAAGGAAAAACTATGTTCTTAAATGAACAAATAAATACTATGTTACATTTATAAACTAACCATTAATCTTAATTTTTCCTATTACGTGTTTTGAATTTCGAAAAATATAAATACACGATGGCGATCAATATGTTTTTGGAGTCTGATAGAACAAACATATTTTTTGTGAATAGTAACCTACCCTTATGAATACTAACATACACTTATGAATAGTTACATGACCCTTAATAATAGTGATGTACCCTTATGAATAGTAACATGACTGTCATGAATTTTAATGTACCCTTATGAATAGCAAATGGAAATTTACGAATTGTGATGTACCATTATGAATAGTAACATAAATCTTAAGAATAGTAATATACCCGTATGAATAATAAATAACCAATGAAATTATAAATAAAATTTTTTCATCATATAAGTGTCCATGGGATATAATTATGACAAAAGAAAATAACAATTTTAAAAATTACTGATTATGTGGTTGCATTTTTATTTGTCCTATATATTTAATTAAAAAGACATGATTAATATTTATTTGAAATTTTTTTCATATTTTTTATATATAAATATGTGTTTTTATGAATTATAAATATAAGATTATTTTAAGAGACCATATGTTATTTTTCAATGTTTTAGATTAGTAGTTTTATTTCTAAAATTATATTTTCAAAAAATTGTGATTTTATTTAGTCATTAAATAAACATTGCTTATAACATTATTTTCAAAAAATTAAGTTCATTTTTAAATTATACACATTGAAAAAAATTTAGGGTGATTTTTTTTCAATTTTTTTGAAACACTTGATTTTTTATGAATAGTGAAATAGAGTGAAATACTGTATAAATAAATTATAAACAAAATGCACTATTTTTTACATCATGGATGATGTAAGTACGAATCGTTAGAACTAATATTCTCTCTTTACTATTTGTTAAAAATAATTAATACTATTTATAGTGTTGAAAAATAATATGAAACTAATTATTAAAATAATGTAAAATCTCTCCTCTCCTCAACTATAAATACCAGCATCATTCTCCTATTCATCACACACTTCTAAAGGCCTGATAATAGTCTATGTTATTCTAAATTCCATTACTAGGGAAATTACCCACATCCAAGACCTACTGGTCTCACCAAAAGGCCAAAACCAAAGGACTTAAGGAGGATATCAATGAGAATTGATCAGGATGTTTGAATCCTATTTCATTCTCACGTGTTTTCTTTTCATATTTATTTCTTTCCATATAATCCTTTCACCTAAACTTATCAAAGAAGCCTTAAATCTCCATTAAAATATATATTCTGGATTTTTATCATGTTTATGGAAAATTCCTCAACTTACACCATCTCCTCCCCCTCAAATAAAATCATCATTCATGATGTGTCGTTTTACCAAAATCATGGATGTTGTGTCTTCAATTTAATTTACATCCTACAAAAATTGTTTAAAAAAATTTAATGGTTGTAACAAATTATGAAGAGTATAATATAATCTCTAGTATGTTTTGGAACTAGTGTTTATGTATACTTCTAATTAATAAAACAAAGGTCCCTCATAATGATCAAAATTAACCAAAACAAACTAACGATCATCACTAATGATTTATCTAATTATTCATCATCATACCATATAAAAAATTATTTGTAGTATCATTATGTATTCTATAAACATTTTTATACCATTTAATTCCACTTATGTAATTTCATTTCAATATGGCAAGGAAATCAAATACAAATCTGACAATGAAAATCATGTAAAGAACAAACCTGAAATAATGGAAAGAACAAAATACTAATAATTAAAGGATGAAATGATCATATAAGGTTTTATATTCATTAATAAATTTATCTTAGATATTAATAACACTTTTTTAACCATTATACAGAATTATTAATGGTGTTTTATGAAATAAAAAACTGAGGTAAGGGAATTCTTAAACATAATTCCATTATTTGGGTTAATATTATACTTCATTAATTTTATGGTATTAACATTTTTTGTGTGATGAATTTTGTTTATTTTATGTTTAATTATGTGTATTTATATTTTATATTCATATCTCATCCACTCTATTAATCCTTACTTCAAATATATGATATTTGTAAGGGTATTTTATTTTTAAATCCTATTTTAAAATTCTATTTTAAAAAATTCAAAAGCAATTTTTTATGAAATTATTCATATTGTGTTAATATGTTCTGGTTCATGAAAATTCTTTATAATGAATGATGAGTCATATATCTCCCTCGAATGCATTGGTTATGTGTATGTTGGAGGTTTGATATATGGTCACTCCATGTGTAACTGTGAAAGTTACATAATAAGGTAGTCATGAGGGCTACAATATAAGGTAGTCATGAGAGTTACAAATCATAAGGTAACCGAGAGGGTTATAGGATTATTTAAGTAACGTCCCAAGATAAATGTTTCGATTATTTGTGATTTATTTTTGTCATTGAAATATAATGTTTCACAATGTAAGTATATGATACTTTATGGGTGAGAAATATGTATTTGAGAAATTGATTTCATATGTCTAAATGTATTCCTGTGCTATCAGTTTTATATTTATTTTATGACCCTTAACGAACTTTTTTTTCTTTTCTCATGTTTTTAAAATGTTTTTCATTGGATTCCTTAGATGTTCAAAGGACAGTTAAGGTGTTGCTCTAGATTAATCCAATTAGTTATATTGTAATTATTTTTTTAATCTCCAATTCAATATATGTATTTTTCTTTCTAATTCGCTATCACCTATATTGGTAATGGTTTTCATTTTTATAATGTACTGTGTATTTTTATGTTATCTATTATACCAAAAAAATACACATCATGTTTCATTACTAAATCCAGAAATACGGGTTCATGGATTTATAGTTGGTATCATAGGAACAATCTTGAAATCCATAGTGACTAAATGTTGTAAATTTTCATTTTGAAAAATTTAAGGAATTATATTTTCCTTTAAAATTATATTTTATTAAGTACACAAAAGAAAACAGTTTTTCATAAATATTGATTTGTAAATTCAGAAATATAATTACAATAAACAAATTGAGAGGACACAATTTATTTAAAGGGATCGAAATTAACATATCGATATTTTAAAAGGAAGCACTACGTGCAAAAATGATCTAATAAATACAATTTGACATTTAGAAACTATCCATTAATCATAATTTTTCCACTTTTGTGTTTTGAATCTCTAAAAATGGATATACACAGTTCTGATCAATATGATATTTATAGTATAATAGGAAAAACATAACATTTTCAGATTAGTAACCTACCCATATGAATAATACCATACCTGTATGAATAGTAACAAACCCTTAAGAATATTAACATGCCCTTTAATAATAGTGATGTACTCATATGAATTGTTCTTTGACCCTTATGAATTGTAATTCACACTTATGAATAGTAACTTGAACCATATGTATAGTAATGTACCCTTATAAATAGTAACTATAATCTTATGAATATTAATGTAACCTTATGAATAGTAAATTCACGAATGAAATTATAAAAAAATTTATCTATCTTATAAGTTTCCATATGATATAAATATGTCATAATATAAGTGACTAAGTATTTTAAAAATTATTGATTAAGTGTTGGTATTTTTGTATGTCATATATATTTAATTAAGTTTTTTTGAGTAATTAAAAATTTTAAATGAAAATTTACTTTCATAATATTTATTTAAAAAAATTATTTTTATGACATATGATTGTAAGACAATTTTACGAGACCTTATTTTTGTTTTAAATGTGTTAGAAAAGCAGTATTACTTTTCAAATTGTATTTTTCAGAAAAAATTGTAGTATTATTTAAAAATTAAATTAATAATGTTTATAAAATTATTTTCAAAAAATAAAGTCAATTTTTGAATTCTACATGACAATACTGGTTAGGGTGACATTTTGGTTTTTTTTCTGAAATACCTTAATTTTTTATGAATTGTGAAATAAGGTAAAATACCTTATATATAAATTATCTGTTAAATGAAAAAAAATTACATCATTGATGATGTAATTATAGTTGGTTTGAACACACATACTCAATTTACTATTTTTTCATAATAATAAATAATATTCCAAGTATTGAGGAATAATATTAAACTAATGATTAAAATAATGTAAAACCTCTCCTTTCATCTACTATAAATACCACCCTCATTCCCCCTTTTTCACACACATCTCGAGCCTCAAAAATAGTCTAAGATCTATAAAATCCACTTCCCAAGGCTCTTCCCCAAGGTAAATACCAAATGATATAACCAATATTCCAAAAAAAGGCCTTAAAGAGGATCTCAAGGAATAGAAATCAAGAGTTAAGAATCGTCTTTCATTTTCATGTGTTTTCTTTTCAAATTTCTTTCTTTACTTATAGTATATCAACCTTACATTATCCAATAGGAATGAAATATCCATTATGATATATTTGAATTATTTTTATCATGTTTATGAATAATTATTCATCTTACCTCATCTACTCCATTACTTATAAAAACATCTTTAGTGATGTGTCATTTTACCAAAATCATGGACGATGTGTCTTCAATTTCTATTACTTCCTTCAAATATAGGTGTAAAAAAATTTTAATGGTTATAATATATTTTAATGTGTACAATATAACCTCTTTTAGGTTCTATAACTATTAATTATTAATACTTTTAATTAATAAAATAGTGATTTATAATTATGATAATTCACCAAAAAAAACCAACAATGATCACTAATGATTTATCAGATGATTAATCCTTAAACCATACAAAACAGTATTAATGGTATAATTTTATATTATAGAAACATATTAATTCCATTTAATTTCACTTATATAGTTCCATTTCTATTCCAAAATGAAATCAAATACAAAACTGGCCATGAAAATCATTTAAATAGCGTACATGAAACAATAGAAGGAACAAAATATTAATAATTAAAGTGTAAAATGATGTCATCAAATGATCATATCCTTTTTTATAAACATTAATATGTTTCTTTTTGATATTAATAACAATATTTTAACCATTATACTTGAGGTTTAAATATGTTTTAAGTAAGACATTCCCGAAATAAGGGAATTCTTAACCTGATTTCCATTATTTGGGTTGACCTTCTACTTCATTAATTATGTGATATTAAAATTGATTTTGCTGTGGTTGTTTATATATTATGTTTATTTTGTTGTATTGATAGTTTATATACATATTAAATATACTCTATTAAGCCTCAAATAAATTATATGATATTGTTATGGGGAGTTTTATTTAAAATTGTCTTTTAATATTATGTTTTACCAAATTCAAAATCAGTCTTTTAGGAAATTATTTATTTTTTTATGATTAAGTCATGGTTCTTGGGGATTGATTATGATGAATGGTGGTACCTATATATCCCTACAATTAATTGGGGATGTATATGTTGTTTGCCGTTCTTATGGTTACTCCAAGTTTAACTATGATGGTTACTTGATAAGGAAGTTATGAAAGTTACATTTAATGGTAGCCGCGAGGGTTACAAAACATAATGTATTTGAGTGGGTTACAATATTATGTAAGTAATTCCCCAATTAGTTAACATTTATTTTACTCAATATATGTGGTAAATAAATATCATATATAAAACCATTCAATATAAGACCCACAAAAAACACACTGAATCCATCATGTGTGTGCAAACAAAGTCCACAAATGGCCATGATTTTTTGTAGGCATATAGATCATACAATCACTATATCAATAAAAAATAATGAACATATATCACTTCTCTTATCCATTTATATTGATCTTAAATGAATTCAATTATATCTATTAATTTGGTATTCTATTATCTTCAAAAAGGATACAATGATACACCCACCCCACATGATACACAAATAAAAGAGAGATAAAGGGATACCTATATAGGGAAGAAGAGATACATATTTCTTCATTGGAACAATGGAGGGAGTGAGAAAGAATTAACAGAACTCTAGGGAAATTTAAAGGCCATAGTACATATTTAAAACACTTCAGGGAAGAATGGTTATGGGGACATCTAATATCAACAGAAAAGGGAAGTGTACATGAAAGAAAGGATCATCACATTTGAAGGGGAAGATCCTATATCAATAGGTGTAACTGTTTTAAAATCCATTAAATTTGTATCACATTAAACCAAATGTTTTGACCATTTAAAGGCCTCTAGATAATTTTAAAATATAATATATGGTCAATAGGATTTGAAATAGATTTACAAACCATTAATTATTTCATTTAACTCATTTTACGTCGAAAGGGATGTAAAAAGTGTAACAGTGTAAAAAAATTGAAAACTATTTAAAAGAGTCTGCACTACCACAAGATGATTCACCACTAAAGAGTCACCTCCAGTGAGTCACCGATAGATGAGTCACCACCTGCATGTCACCTCCAGATGATTCAGTGCAGGTGAGTTGCCACTAGATGAGTCACTACCAGCGAGTCGCTACTAGACAAGTCACTAACTGTGATTCACCACTAGATGAGTCACTGCTAGGATGAACTACCTCTATGGTGAGCTAAAGCCAGAATGAGATACCACTAGAATGACCTAATTCCAGAATGAGATACTGCTAGAAGGTGCAACTACCAAAATGAGTTATCTCCAAAACGAGAGACCATTAGAAAACATAAATTTTGGAATACTCTTTAAATGAGTCACCATTGGAATCAATAATAAGTCCTAAAAACAACAAATACATACAACAAACAAGTAAAACAATAGATTTTCATAAATTATTACTTCAAAGAGGTCTGTTCCACTATAGTAATACATTTACTTCTATATTGAAATTGATCCTTTGGTTTACACATTAAGAGAATAAGGTTTGATATAATTGGGAAAAAGGAAATATAAGAAATCTATAATGGATTTGGTGAGATACTATTTTATATATTGGTCGGTATATGACATTCAATGTGTGTTGATAAGTGTGGAAATTAGAGGTAGTTTTATTAGATAGAGGAGTGGAGTATTTTTTAATTATTTTATACATTAAAATAAAATAATTTATCTGATAATGGAATATAGGAAAAATTAAAAGAAATGATATTGTGGAATGGAATAGAATAATTAAATAATATTATTGATATGTTTATAATATATTTTGTTCCACTAACTTTAGTTTTAACAAATTTTACAATTATCATGGTCATTAACATTGGACATGTTAATAAACTTTTATCGAGAAAGTAAATTGGAAAATTTTACCAAATAAGATACTTCTTATTGTAAATATAAAATATATTTTTTATGACTAAATTTTCTAATTAATGAAATAAATTATTAATTTAAATGAGCATAATGCAATGAAAATGAATTTAAAAAAACATTCTTAAAAATGAAGACTATTTTAAATAAAATTATTGTATTGTACTAATTTACATGATAATAATTATATTGTGATTATGAAATAGATGATTTATTTATAATTAAATGGAAAATATAAAATAAAGTGTCCTTTAAAATAATAAATTTTATTAAAAGTTCAAAATAATTAATTTAGTAAATATGACAATACTATATTTTAAAATTACATAATTATGTTTCTGATTTTAATATGATTTTTATAAAATGAAATCATATTTCATTCAATTTTTACATTTTTTTATTAAAATTGATTATATAACTTTAATTTCATTATTGTGTTATGATGTTTTCAAATAGGTTGGAGTATTTTTAAAAATGATATTTTTCACTTTTGACCCAAAATTAAACCTTTTATGAAAATTCATAAAAAACTGTAAATAATTTTAAGATGAAAATATCTTAAATGAATACCATTTTGTAAAATAAAAAATGTCAAATTAAAAATTCATTTTTCAAATAAATCGAAAGAATAAATGAAATGTTTTGTGTATGAGGAATGTAATTTAATTATTGATTAAACAAATACTTGACATTATTATAAAAAATATGAAACAACAAAATTATATCATGATGATTAATTAAACATGAAATTGTTTTATAATTAAGAATAAATGTATTTATAAATTATCCCTCTTTATGAAATTGCATCCTCCTAATTCAATTCAATGGTTACTAAATGGGGATATTTTTATCTCTTTAGTTTTCTGGAATCCCATATTTCTTTATAAATTAATTTAATTTTCCATAAAAAAAAAAAAATTGGGAATCATTATTATGAAAAGAAAACACACTCTAAAGAAGAATCATAATTTGATTATACTCATTTTAATGATTTTCATCCAACTCATCTACATGATGTATTAAAACAGGGGATGGCCTAGGTACATCATTCTATAATAAAAAAAATCATGAAACACAAAGTATAAATTAGATCAAAATAGAAGTATAGAAACTCTTTAAGAAATATATCAAACATACCCAATAGTTATATATTGACCAATAATCCATGGGCTTAAATTTCCCTCTCCACCCAATTTATTCACATATTTTCATTACGATTTTTTTAAAAAACATTGTCTCTAAACACAATAAATCTCTTACCACAGGTTTTAAAAGTTACATTTATCTTGAATTTGAGATACACTCATATAGTGTGAATTATATTCACCTTTTTAGATGATTCATTTTCTATTTTAGGGCCCAGTAGGTTTCATTCTTTGACATCATCCATGCAAGTTGACGTCTGACACCTCATTCTATATAAACTAAAAATTGGTTCTATCATAATACTAGAATTAAATTCATTATTATATGAAAGTAAAATTAATAAATTTTATTGATATCATATACCCATATAATATGGTTGTTAGTAAAATATATTATTGATATATTTTTGAATTATTGACTCTAATATTCCATCCGATTGGGGTTGAAAATATATACTGAAACCTGAATTAGTACACAACGAATTATGAAATCCTAGAAAAAAAATTTACGGAAATTTTTTATAATGATCAATGTCAATATAGAAAATCCATTTAGCCTTACTATAATCTTATGATAGAGTCTAAAAAGTTAATTCCAATGTTATATTTTCTATAATAGGAACAAAACTCATAGAATTAGTCTAATGATAAACAATAACCAATATTTTATTATTATATCAAGCTTTATTTTCTAATTGTGACATGAAATCAATGGATATATTTTCCAATATCAATTCATTAAATTTTAAACTCTGGATATTCACCTGTAGTAGATATAATTTTGTTTTATATTATTGATAAGTCAATCATTCTTTGTAAAATCAAAAACAAAATCTGTATTACTCCCCACTAATAACATCCTTGATTGTGTCAATACAACTCAGTGCTAACATGATTAAAATTAAACATAGACTTATTTTCCTTATTCAATATTTAATTTTACTTTTATGATTGAGTTAGAAGAAATAGAATTTTAAAAAAATCATAGGACACCATTTACATTAATATTTAACTCTTGAAACATTCGTTTATTTAAACGATCTATTATATATTTAAAACCGTGATATTATTCCTAGGAATTTATAATTCTTTATTTCGAGGTTAAACATGATGATAACTAAATAAAATGTTAAGGGTTTACTGAAAACACCATATCTAGACCAAAATTCATTAAATCATTTTGTATTGGATCTTGTTGTAAAAATGGATAATGTAGAATTATCTTTTCGACTAAATGAATATTTCACCATATTATCTTTTCATATATGATAATTAATCATGAAATAATAATACAATATTAGTCCTATATTTCATCATTGCAACTTATTCAATTATTTTAGATATAATATATAATTTTAACTTTTAATATTAATATATATATCCCATTTTTTAAAAAGTGAATATGCATTAATAATTTGAAAGAAAAACAATACTACTACTAGCTCAATAATGTGTTCCATAATTCATCCAATGGGGTTTCAAATATTCATGATATATAATAAGATAATTATTTCATTACATCAAAATAAAACCATGGATCATCATTATAAGGCCCCATCCTTAAACCTTACTTAATCTTGAGTTATTACAAGATTACACATTGAGGATCTTTTTAGGATTAGAGTTTTAGAGAATTAGATCATGAAACTTGCATTAAATTCCACATTTAAACAAAGTGGTTACATAAAAGACAATATTCATTCTTCCCATCAAAGGAAACATATTTAAAATAAAATACGGATTCTTTCTTGACACATCCTTGACACTATCATCACATCATGTACCTTTCCCTTGACCTGTGAACAAACATTTCAAAAACATGAGATGAGAATAAAAAGCTCAGTAAGGGTTATAAAAATATGTAAAGGAAACATGAGTTCATATATACATAAGAATGAAATCATACTTTACCCATAAAACATAGGCACATTAACATACCTCATCAAACCATGAATAAATCATAGAAATCAAAAGACATAAAGGTAACTTGAGGCATTCATAACATTCTTACGTAGGGAGTAACCCTCTTGGTTATGTTTGGAATACCCATCACAGTATATTCTATAAATCTCTTCGGATAAACCTTAACATTTCACTCCTTCGCGTTACCCAATGCATTGGAGAGATATATCGGGCTCACCTGCCCTTAGTTTATCACGCAACCACCCATCTTCATAATAATGCCCATGAACCTCAATATAATCGTATCACATAAAACATGGATAAAGGAAACATAACATTCCCACAATTTAATCACAAGATATCAATACAACACATTGATATAAAAATGTTATGAAAACCATTTTCAATACCAAAATAAAAGAAAAGTAAAACATGGTATTTAGTTTTCTTTAAAAAGAAGGTATGGCTTGTAACGGAAGCTGAAATTCAAATAATGTTCATGGCGGCAGAGAAGTCGTTGTCGCCGCATACGTACGAAAAAAACATTCCCTTTTGTAATTTAGTAAACGCTTCGTATAAAAAAGATTCTTTTTTTAATAAACGTAAAAGTCAACGGGGTTTATACACTGTATAAAATAAGGTTGTGTATAAAACAAAATATGCCTCAATGAAAGGAGATTGAGACGAAGTCCCATACAAAGACGGTATCCTTGGATTAAGGATAAATCAGTTACATAACTATGTGTGACAAACAAATACACGAAATATAAGTGGGTATTAAGTGTAAAAAAATCAGAGGAAATTCACACATAATCATAGAAAGAAATATTCAAGGTGTACAAGTTTATCCCAAATAATCTAAATTGGGTTAAGAAGTTCCCTTGCAATAATTAGACAGCCTAACGGCGTCACTTCAAAATTCTGAAAACGAGTTGATGAGAGATAAAAAGGGTATCTCATCACTTGGACATAAAATTTACATAAATAAGGATATAGAAGAACATATCCCAAAATAATATTATGTTAATTAAAATACATAACAAAATAAGCCTTTTAAAAAGAGGAGGGTGAAAGGTTCCCTTACCGACATGTGTATCTTTCGAAACATACGCCCCATGAAAGAATGACAATACAACATTGATGTAAATAATCATAAATGAAAGAATATTACAAAATGAGTAAAATAATGGTCAGTACATACACCAATCAAAGGAAATTGCGGCAAATGTAGCATAAATCTCACGGGAATAAAAGTGAGATGAAAAATCCCTTACGAAAACTCGACAGCCTAACGGCGCCACTTAAAACTTGAAAAAATGGATTGATGAGATCAAATAGGGTATCTCATCACATTACAATAAAATGTACAGCAAGAGGAATATAAAATAACATCCCCCATCATAACAAAGAGGAGGTTAAAAGAAGTGACATAAAGGAGAGTACTTAAAGAGAAAGAGAGAGGTGAGATCTCTTACGAAAATTCGGCAGCCTAACGGCGCCACTCAAAACTTCCAAAATGAATTAATGAGAGAGAATAGGGTCTCTCGTCATATGAACATAAAAATTACAGTAAGAGTAATATAAAAGAACATCCCAATAACACGAAATATGATCTTAGAAGGAATGACATAAAAGAGTGTACTTAAAAAGAAAGAGAGGAGTAGGATCCCTTACCTCGGGTCCGACTTGACTCGATCGTTCTTTAACATCCTGAATAATAAACTTGAGTTAATTTCCACTTTATTAAGAACTTTTTTATAGTTCTTTATTCCTTTTAGATCACTTATTTCCATGTTATAAACATTATTTAATCATTTAAGTTAATAATGTTTGTTTTGTCGATATTTGGTTCTTAAGTCGAAAGTGGACTTCTTACAATTACATGTTGTTCGTGTGGTAAAATGTTCATTGTATCCAGAATTATATTCATGATTTTGTTATCATGTATATCATATATATCCAGAATATACATGTATTTATAATATTACATAATCATTTATAGGTAAGAAATGAAATGCACCGTTCATGGAGACGGTAATCCGTACGTACGCATGAACGCTACTTTCATTTCTATTTCATATTTTTATGGAATGGAATAATAATGATATAGGGGTATATTATAATTCCAGTATAAAATCATATATAATAACTTTAAATCCATCCTTTATACGTCCCACATATGGAATTAATGAATCACATCACTTTGAGGGGGCGGTTGTCCGCACTTCCTTAAATGAAGATATCGTGTTTAGCCATAATGGAAACCATAAAGGTATGCCCAAAATGAAAAATACAGAGACTTAAGGAAAACATAAACATATTATATATCATATATAAATATAGTGTCATCTTAATGGCCACCTTTTAAGGGGTTAAAATAATTTTGAACAATCATCGTTTCGGGAGGCTGAAATTCACCATCCACGGAGACAGTATGTTCTTTAACCATTAGATGTAGGTTTGTGAAAGTGTAGCTCCAATGATTCTTATAAAAACATACTAGTATATTGATGATACTGTATTTTTTACAAAATAAATGAATAAAAAGCATTTAGGGGGTTGGAGAAGCAATATAAAACAAAAGGACTCAAGTGAACACATTACCTTAAAATCGGGTAACTTCCTTTGGTTTGAGCTCAAAGAATTCCTTGGGAAGACTTCTGCCCAAAGTGAGGCTTCAAGGAGTAAGATAGGGAATTGGAGAGACAAAATGGGTAGAGGTTGGCCGAGCCAAAGGCTTTGTGGGTGAGGGTAAGGAGGTAGAGGTGGGGGCCTTTTATAAGAGGAGAGGAGGGGCACTCTTGGAAGGTAAAGAAAAGTCACTTTATTTTTAAATGGTATTAGGATTTATGAGGTCCCACATTAATTTGTTTCGAGGATAAGGTGATAAGGGTTCGAAATCTACTCATATAATAGGTTTTGGACATGTGTAGGTCTTAGATATTACGTTATCTTTCCATTTTCTTTAAATCGTTAAATAATGAGGTCATCACTGCATCATCATGATGTCATAAATAATTTAATTTATTTAATGTCTAAAAATTATTAAAAAAATACTATGATGTAGGAAATATTTTTAGATTTCCAATTAATATTTATAGTCAAAAATATGATTTTTATAAACCCATGTAAAAATTGTTTTAGTAAAACATTTCATGTTTGTCTCATTTTTACTTTAACTTTAAATAAAAAGATATTAATGTCACTTTCCAACCAAAGTGGATTCATGGGGTCCCCAAGTTGACCCATGGGTTGTCTTGGTATGCCATGAAACATCCAATTAGTTTAGGACATGTGTCAAGTTCATTTCATATTATTAAAACATTATTTTTACCTTAAACTACACTAATTACCTCTAATCGCGATTACAAACTTAATAAGTTACTATTCACCAAAAAATTGTTTTTAACCCATTGAACCACATTTTACTTCTTAATGACAACCATGTATGTTGGATTTTTGAAATTCAAAACAGAAAGAGGGAAAAATTTCATTTAAAAGGAAAAATCAGTTTTTATAAGTACCACTTAGTGGTTTCACTATTCATCAAAAATTGAAGTTTTTCAGAAAAATCCCAAAAATTCACCCTAAGCTATATTTGATATTCCAAATTCAAAAATGAAGTCTATTTTAAAACATTAAAAACATATAAGTCACATTAATTAATTTAATTATTAATTCCCGTTGTCAGAGCAAATAGTGTGTTTTTATGAAACAATACGTATCAAAAGATTGACACTAGTTTAAGTCTGATTTCAAAGTGAAATAAATTCCAACGACCACTATTGGATTTAATGGTAAAAATAAATTCTAATTTCACTTTAAAACCAATTCAAAAGATAATATAATCATATAAATAAATTATATTAAAAAGTGGTTTTGAATTAAAATACAACATTTTACACTATTCATTAAAAACTGAACTTTATCAGAAAGATACCAAAAATTTACACAAAGTAAATTTTGATGACCCAATTCTTAAGAAGAGTTTTATTTGGTCCAAAAGGATGTATAATAGTGAACAAAACTATATTTAATTATGGTTCTCCATCAAAAGGCGATAAATGAACCTTTAGTGAAAACTTGGGCATATACGCCTAAAATTGAATTCTTTCTGTATTTTATGCCTTTATCCTTTATTGGATAAATGTAAAAACATTTAAAAACATATATAATCATATTTTATTTATTTCTATCCATTCCCGCCAATACAACGGCTACATGTTAACTACCATTTAAAATAATATTATTTTATTATTAGAGTGCAACGTAAGATTCCCAAGAAACTCGTTGTTGCGTGTTGGGTACGCCATCGAGTATAGCGTCCCCTTTAAAGTCATATTAATATTTTATTCACAAATATGGATAAATATTAAAATTTCATATTATTTATTTACCTGGGGTGTTACAATCATTGATGAATGTATATAAATAATTAAATCACCATTTTATTACGTAAGGTATACCACAAGGGTGTTAATAAATCATCAATTCATTTATAGAAGGTATTTATCATGTTCATTTTTACAAACTAATTTATATCCCTTTCAAGTTAACATGGTTAGTATGACATTAACCAACATAGAAAACCCTTTAATAAGGCTCTAGAATAGGTTTATGAGAAGGCTGAAGGATTATTATCGATTATCATGAACTAAAAACTAATTTTACTATATCAGTACAATAATGTTGTGAATTATTTCACACTCATAATAAAAAAAATAGAGTCACAGGGATTCTATTAAGAATTCTGCATGCACTATCTTTAGGTACGATTCTCACAAAATTAATAAATATCACAAAAATTATAAGAAAATTAAAATAGGTATCACTAAAAATATAAATAAATATATAAAAACATACACTCTATTATAATCTATAAAAAATGTCAAAAAGCACAATTCACAGTTGATACTAGTAATCATTGATGATATGAAATAATCTAAAAAATATAAAAAACATATTTTCAAATATCAATTTCAATTTTATGACTCAATATTTCTCAATAAACCAAGTGAAAAAAAGTGGAAAACTAATAACCCAACCAATGGAAGGCCAAAACCAAGAAATTTAAATTAAACTATATGAGTTTAATTCAATGAATATTGTGTGTAGGTTGTGATAGAAATCAATAATAAAAGGATTTTACCAAAAAAAAATCTGAAATTTCTATTAAAATATAATTTATTTTTTTAATTTTCATATTAAAATTGATAATAGGTTTTATAACACATATATAAAAAACAACATGAAATTCATGACCAATTTAATTAACTTAAATTATTTCATTTAAATATAAACAATCATATGGAAGAAATGTTTGATCATTTACAACAATTATTGAAAAATACTCTCCTGAAACTTCCTTTCAATACCACTTAAAAATTATCCATATTCAATTATTTTTTGATAAAAATTAGATGAAAAATTTAAAATAATAATTACTATGATAAAACACTTCATAACTTCATAAATGTAATAAAACTAAGAAGAAATCCTAGAACCCTAATCATTCATCAAACCTTGGAACACTAATGGATGCCCATTAATAAATCATCAAGTATCTTGGGAATCATATTATAACCAAATGTGTGACAGTCCAATATTTTACCAAACACAATCCATATTTTGAATCATATTTGTTTCCTAACACATTCCACCCATTTGAATGTACCCATCCTAAAATAATTGGAAATCAATAGAATACCAAACACCAAATTTGGGAACAGAAGTATTGTGTGCTTAAATAGTTTGGAATAATTCTGCACAACAAAAATAATCGCTATAGAACTAATGAAGAAATTAAACAATCGGGGATAAATTAAAAAAATAAATTCATATATTATAAAATAAAAAATTTCCATTACCTCCAAAATATTCACAAGAAACATCAAAATTTTTGAAATCTATATTAATTATACTATACATAATTACCCCTCGGGAAAAAATCCAAAACAATCCCAATAATATTAGGGCTTATTATTATATTTTTGTGCCAACACTATTTAGAAATCTATTCAAATTTATAATTGTCCATTTTTAGGTAAAAATCAATAAAAATTCCTTTTTCTTCCATGTAAATTTAAATTCAATTTCAATGTAATATTTTTTAAAAAATATTTGAAATTCACATCATAACATGTTATAAAAATTTTCACATAAATACCCATTTGATGACAAAAATTTTAATTATCCATTTTTCCCATTAAAAACTCACATAGGTCCAATAGACAATTTTCTAATTTATTTCACTAAAGAAATATTGTAATAATACTTTTAAATATAAAATTTTTCATTAATTAATTTTGTAATAATTTTATTAATATATTACATATGAATTTCTTGATGAAATTATATTTAAAACCTTTTATTCTAATTCAGAAATCCAAATAAAATGATTTAGAAACTAATTAGAAATATCACATATAGGTTTAACTTAAATAAAACTATAATTAAAATCATCAAGACGTTGATTATATATCAAATCATGGAAACAAAAAAATAATCCTTGGCTCAATGAAAATTATGCCAGAACTCATGGCCTTCAATAGGGAATTTCAAAATAATCCTCAAGAAAATGCAATAATTTCTATAACTAAAAACATATTTCAAAATGTTTCCTATAGCCCTTAAAAGAACCATGGAAGTCTATATAGTTTTGGAGTTATGGGAAAACCATGATGTAAGGAATATTGAGATGGGTGAATGAGAATTATAAATGGATTTACCTCAAGTGATGCATGTAAAATCAAAAGAGGAGGGCTTGGGTTCATGAGTGAATGAATATAAATGATCTCTACTCACAAGAATATGATCAAAAAAATAAATTGTAGGAAGGTGGAAGATAAAATTAGCTAAAAGGGGTTTCATAATATTGATAAAATGATAATTTTAATTCCTACAGAGACTTAAATTGTAAATAATTATTTAGAAAATTTGTGCACTAAACACACAGAACAAATCATTCAATGTTTTAATGAACTCCACATGGTTGAAAATTTATTGATGTTATCCATAAAAAAATTGATCACTAAGAAGACCTCTATTTTGGGTAATCTACAACAGTTTCTCCAAGTCATGTCATACCAATTTACCCTAAACCATTAATATTCCAAATGGATGGAAATACTCCCCTATCAAAGGGTAACAAAAAAATACATAAGAACTACACACACATTTTACCTTGACTATTCATAATTCCCATTGAATAAAGGAACCCCATGTAAGGATCATTTGCATGGTTAGTCTTACCATGTGGTGACTATGTAATAAATACATGCACATAAGAAACACATGGAAAAATAATAATTAATTATTTAAATTCCCAAAAAATTTAAAATTATATAATAGATAATACAATAATATTAAATACACATTAATAGTTACTTGTGGTTGTCAAAATTCTCCTAAAAATTCAACTTTCTTCCCGAAGAAATTACCTTAATATAAAATAATAGGCTAGAAACACTAAATGAAAAAAATTCCTCAATATTCATAAACTAAATCATTAATCTAAATTCTACAAATCACTCCCACATCTTCATGAAAAATCTATCCACACATATATAACACATTTTCTAAATGAAATATTGACCAATTATAGGTATAAAAAAATTTCAAATTAATATAATATGTTAAAATAAATTAAATGACACATCCTTAAATCACTGATTCATCTATGAGAAAACACCTCCACAAATCTCTCAACAGATCATGAATTGAAAAAATCACATTTCATAAATAATTCTATTTATACCTTCCTAAAGAATGTTCATCCATATGAAAACCTTACACATTCATACAAAACAACTTCCAAGAAAAATAATAAACCCCCAACAATAATTACCTTGGAGAAATCCATCAAATATTATATTCAAAACCACATGGGTCTCATACCATGGGTATAAATATTCAACATGGAAAACATATACATTAAATATGAAATTTATTCTCGATGATAACACCAAAAAATTAAACCATCACCATTGAGTGTTCATCATCCTGAAGGAAACTCTCATACTAATAACATAAGGCAAAACCTAAGTTCAGTCATTCTTAGCACATCATTTACCCAACCTATGTACATGCACCACCCAACATCAAATAATGTAATATGATATCTAGAGGGGAAAAAATAAAAAACAAAAAACCTTAATGAAATAAAATTATGATATACTCTAAAAAATGGATAAAAAAATCATTACACACAAGGTGAAAATTCCACATTTGACTAATCAATGAAATCACACAATTACTTTAAGAAATAACCCATTATACGGAACTAAAAAAATCCTAATACCCTTACATGTGATATTATACTCACCAAAACCAAACATGATCATAGAAAGAAGATACTGTTGAGTGTAAAAAGTTTTATTAAATAAAAATAGTACCAAATCTACCACAATAATAATATTCTAAACATATCTAAGAAAAAATAAATAGTAATTCTAGGGATTGAAATAGAGCATTAATGATATGACCCTTAAGTAAAAACCCATCTTTTATAAATACCATTTTGGGTGGAATATAACAACTAACAAAGAAGTTGAATGTCACTATATCACATATCATTAAACAAATCATAAAATTAAATCAGAAAACACTAAAACACCAAACTATAACTCATCCATTGTAAATTTTATAAACACACATTCAATAACATATTTGAAAAATACATCCCCCTTAAAACACATCATCTCATTTAAAATTTCTATGAAATCATAAACTTTAAAGCATCACTTTTATTATAAATACTTTCACATTAAAATAATTTCAATTATTCATTGTTAACAAATCATATTTCTATTTTTCTATAAAAACATTACAAATATTATCATAATATAGATTACATAAATATAAAATTATAATCATGTAATAGAACTAATAAACATCTATTGTCAACATAAATACCCATTTTTATAAGAACTACTTTAAAATTGTCATATTTGAATTTTCTACCTCTAGAAACAATTTAAATTACTAATTTGAAATATCATATCAGGGTAAAAAAATTAAATTACCATGATTCATTTGAAATATAGTTTTCCAAACCATACAATGAAATTTTTATAGATGCACCATGTCACAAGGAATTTACATAAACATAAATCATATCAATAAAAAATAATTTTATTTATATCACACATATGGTAGATGTATTTGGGATATTCTTAGAGACCCATGAATGTAAAACAAAATTTCTATGGGAGGAAAAAATAAGCTTGGGGTATTAACCTGATATTTTAAATCATCTTCCAACCATCATAAAAGATCTGTGATATTTCTACTACAATTATTCATGGGCTCTTTATTGTATAAAAACCATGTTGGATAATTGTGAATCCATGTTTTATTCTCAACATAATCTATTAAAACTCATAATGGCCCTTAAAATAATTGGTGTATCCATCATGTATCAAAATATCATTATCAACCCTCAAAATACAACAATGAGTACAAAAAAAACTCAAAACCGTGACTGAAATATCAAACACATATTAAAACTCATGATTCATCACAATAGTTTGGGATAAAATGCCCCTATGTGTTCTATCGTGTGAGTAATGATTGTGATACTAATAATTAAACAACCCAAAAATACTGATAATTGAATGAGGTATTATCGATTGCAATATTTTCATGAATCGTTCATGTCCACCATAGAACTATCCCCTTGAACCAACCATTGATGATACCCAATATACATTCCTAATAACCTAGGGATGGAAATTAATTTCTAGTTATCAAATTAATATCATTGGAAGTGATCTTTCCTTATAATCAAAGAAAACTATCTCATAGAATAGAAAAATATCATTTATGGAACATATGCTTTTAGAACCCCAAGATCAATTAATAACTCAAACAGATTAACAAAACTAAAAGATGTAACATAAAAAATATAAATATCTATATAAAATTAAACAATAAATTATATAAAATAAATAAATCTAAAAAAATAAACAAATGGTAAGAGATCATTGATCTGAAGGATAATATAATTACAGCCTAAATATAAAATTAAACTACCCCAACCCATATCCATGTAACCACTTTGACACTCCGCATATACTTAGGGATTGTGACGAAAAAATTAACACCCACCCCAAATATGAAAAATTATATACACTAGAAAATAAATAATAAGAGTTTCATACAAGAAACTACGAATATGGGGTGTGATCAGAACCAATCTTGTATTATTTCACCAAAGTGTTTGTGAAATTTCTTTCAAAAAATACATATCATTCGTGAAAGTACTAATTTAAATAAAATTACATTTTTTAACATATTTATAAACAATCCATCATAATATTCCTAATCATTTTAAATAACTTTATTTTCATTTCCTATGAATGCAGAAAATCACATAAAACTAATTTCTTCAACCTATAGTGATCTTAATGGGATTTATTGTTTTAAATACCCTATTGGTTTTATTTTATAGGCATTCCTTTACAAATCATTTAGGATACACATCATATGAAAAAATAAAATCTAATAATAATAAACAAAAAACATTATTGGGTTTTATAATATAAATTTACATATGAAAAAACATGGGGGCCTATATGTAAATCAATCTAGGGAACACTATTTAAATCCCATAATAATTTTTATTAAATCATGGGAAACACACTAAAAAATATGGGGACACATACCTAAATGTTATTTAATTGGGAAAATTGTCATCCAATATTTCGTCATGACACATGTCAAAAGACTAAACACCACTCGATCTAGAATCAGGGCACTCCCGGTATCTCTAAACAATAACTTGTGAGCTTATATTATTGTGTGACTACATAGTGTATCATAATAATAATCCCCTCACATAGTTCACTATGAAACCATTATTACATTAAAATAGAGGTGATCAAACTAATTAGAATCATTTTATATATCATAAATATAAAATCCACATCAAATCCAATAGAAATATAAGAAACAACCCCAAACATGATGTACATATTCAGTGTATAATAATGTAAATCCCCTTAGACCACATTCCAAAACAATCATAACCAAACCTGGGATTATTATGTTCTACTACTCACACACTATCTATATAACTACTAAAATTTCAAAAGGTATTTTCACTAAAAACTAACCAAAAAGTCCAATCAATTTTTAGTCCTTTGAAGATTTTTTTTCCAAATATCTCATCAAAATTGAACCTTAAAATTTCATATTCAAACATTTTGTAAGATTACTTATTATAAAAACAACTTAATAAAAAAATAATTTATTAACCCACATTTACAATAAAAATAAAAAATGGTTTAAAGCTCTATTAAATAATTTATTTAATAACCAAAATAGAGTTAAATCATATTTAATTCATAATCTTTTACTAAAAAAATTATTCTTTTTCAATACATATAATTACAATTAAAAAAATAAATTCAATGTATGTCCTCTATTCTGAGGAGATAAGCCATCCAAAATTATGTAAATTATATTATATGTATCAAATATGTGTTTAAAATAAGAAATAAATAACAAAAATTCATTAACCAAAAAATTTCCTCCTATTTAAATGAAATTCAAAGTACACAGACCTCAATTCTATGACAGTCATGATAAAAGGTTTTGCAATTGTTGACATAAACACTAAATACCCAAAAATAATAGTTCCCCTGATCTTGAAAAAAACTGTAATATTTGGTCACCAAAAATCAATAAAACCAATATTTAATCCCATGGGGTTATTAAGATTTTGGGAAAAACTAAAATAAGTAAAATTGAGAATGAATTTGGAGAAACATTGGATGATTTACAACATGATATACATAAAAAAATTATAATGACAAGAACGGTTATAAATAAAATTCATCATTTTTATCCAACTAAATGTATTACTTAATTATATGGTTATATAAAAAACAATAATATATTTAATTATATCCAAGTTAATTTTTATTATCATTAGGTATATTTAACTTTGATAATATAGCTGTTGAATAATGACCACATGGTTATTATAAATATAGGGTTTAAAAAAACCAATTGTCACATACAAATGAAGTGATGGCCTCAACCTGTAGGTTTTCACACTATGAAGACCATTTATAAAATATTCTGATATAGATATCATTTCTAGAAATTTCCAAAGACCAATACCAATCCATGATCCTATTACATAAGCAGGAGAAACACTTTTTATGAAAAATGTTCAATCTCATCAAGATCGCAACCCAATACACGACCCTAATAGCCCCCCCCCCCATCACACACATTACTCTTAGGGAATTTTCTAGTATTTTAAGGGTATATGTAACATAACCATAACAATATGAGTATGAATATTATTTTTATATAATAATTAATATATTTATATTCTATTAATGTTATTTTATAAATTATTTTTATTTTGATTAAATAAATCACAAATATTATTTTTGTTTAATCATAAAATTAAATTATTATATTTGTTTTGATGAATTAAATCATATTTTCAATAATGAATATTTTATTAAAATATTATTATCACATAATATTTATTAAATATGAATGGTCGTATAATTTAAATGAATCCATATGTTTTTTATAAGGTATCAAAAAAAGTTATTATAAAAAACCCATCCTTTTCTATAAATTTTCGTTTTTATTTTAGGTGAAAATTCACATATTAATTATATTATATATATATAATTTATATTATTTTTCGAATCAGTATGTCAAATTAGGCCAAATGTGAATTTTTTATTATTTTTTAAGAGGGTCCAATTTTAAAGTAAAAAAATTAGACACCATATAAATATACATTGTGTTTTATGACATAATAATGTCCCAAATGTCATTTTATAAGTGATATAAATGGGTTGAAAGAAAAAATATATTTATTTATCTAAATTAGTGTAATTTTATGTTTATTTGATTTATTTGTAAAGATATTGTGAATCCTCCAAGGCATTTAATGTATTATATTTTCTTAAATCATTTCTTTATGAGTGTGACACAACTCCAAATATGAAAGGGAAATATTTCAATAATTTCAATGAATGGAATTAAAAAAATATTTTATTCCTCTTCCCTCTAATATAAACCTTGGTAAACCCCAAGTTATGGTTTGTGGATTTGGATATTTTATTATGTATAGTCCAAAAAGCTAAATTATAATGAAATCCCCCTCCTTCCCTATATAAAACCACCCAAGATCCCATTTCCCTTCACTAAAAATTTTAATATCATGAAACAAATATACCCTATACTCCCTAGAGTCTTCAAAAAGCACCCCCATGATCTCAAGAAGTCAACACCAAGCCTTTGGGGTCACACACTCATGTATGGGATTTCCCTCTTCTCATTTCCATTCAAGAACATAATTTTAATTATGCATCTTAAATTACATTTTCATACCTTAGAATATGATTTTCCATATTCCCCATACATTTTAGTTTATGTATACATGATTATGACATCCTTTTACTCTTATTAATCCTTCCACGATCCTTTCACTACACCTATTACCATTCTGAAATTTCAAAATGATATTTGCCTTTTCATATTTCTCCACTACCTTATGCTTTATATTTCCAGATTTTAAATGTCAATGTATGATTTTAAATTTCCCTATTAAATCCCATTTAATGGCCAAATAATAATAGACACATTTCTCTCTCATCCACTATTTTTAATAAATGTTATGTAATGATGGTATGTTGTTGAAATTTCACCAAGAATTTCCATTACAAAAAATTGTTTAGTTAATATTGTACCTATTTCTTATCAAAGGCAATCACATTTATGAACATATACTTATTTTTTGGGAATGTCATGTATTTATTACACATTCCATTACCATGGAATATTTTATTATGTTGGATAAATCCATTTTTTATTATCTATATGGAACACTTAAGCATCAGAATAAAATGATAGTGATGGGTGATGCTAGATAATGCTCCTATGAATTGGGTAATTTTTAGTATCATGATACATCATGTTGGGATATAGGTGTATCTATTTCCTTTATTTTCCATTTTTCCAATAATAAGTCTTGAAATATTTATCCTTGACTTATGGTTATGATTTATTGATTTTAGTTGTTTCTACATTTCCCATGTTACGTTAATCATGTTATAACATGCCTTATTATTCATATTCATTTTACGCTCTATTGATAATCCTTATGTTTGATATGTAATATGTTTTTAATGTTATTATTTCTTTCTTCCATTATAGGGAATTATATATCACCCCTTTATTTTGTTTTTCCCTGGGTTATCCTATTTAGTTTTATGTTCTTTGGAATATAGTGATCAATTCATGGATGTTTTCAATAATTTTATTGTATTCCATGTTTCAATATGTTATGCTATATACCTATTTCCTATATACTCTAGACATATTGATTATTTTGGTTTTATTATGTTTAATTTTATATAATAAAACATTTTTTAATGTGAAACAGGGAGATATCCTATTATAGTTAGTAATAGAAGAAATGTTCAGTTATTTTTGGGACTAGGATTAGAAAACTCTAGAAAATGACTTAGGAAAATAAAAGTATAAGAAAAAATCACTAAAACTTATTAGTATATAGTAAGTGTTTTTTCATGAAAATAAATCCATGTCAGGGTACTATTATAGTCCTGATTTTGGAATTGACATACCATGGAGTAAAAAATCTGACATGATGTTCCGATCTTTACTTGTGGTAATCTAGTACACCACTATCGGACTTACTAAACACGTGATTTTACACTCTCATGAGATATGATTAATTAAATTCATTGGCACATTACATAGAATTATTTATTGAAAAAAATTAAATTTCATATAAGAATATATGATAGGAAATAGATTATGGATAACATAGATTGAAACCTTGAAATTATTAAGTTAATAAAATAAATGTAATTTATAATTTATCCCTTTATTTTCATTATATTACCCTTTGACATGTTTAATAGTTTAATATACTCATCCTTAATTTTTCCTTTTACTCTATCCAATGGGTGGAAATAACAGCAATCATGTTAACAATTGATGTAATGTATAGTGTAATTATTCCCCTAATGAGATGCCCAAAATAATGTGAGAGGGAATCAATAAATTTTTCATGATAGTTTCTCAGAAAAATCATGTTCTTTATAAAAACATAGAACAAGATGTATGGCCACACCCACCAAAGAGATAACAGATAGTAATCAAGAGCTTCATCTGATAATGGCCTCTTACATTTAATTGATAATACTATCCCTTAATTGTGAAAAATTTATCAACCTTATTGATAGTATATTCTTATACTTTTATGGTTTGAAAAAGATAAGGTTATACATGATTTCTATCTTATGGAGGGAGAAGATGATCAGTAGGGGGATTTATCTTGAATAAAAATCCTGAGGTTGAGATCAAAGCATTTGAGTGGAAGGAATTCAATAAAAAAATTCGATAAGTATTTTCCTCTCTACCTCTAACTTAAAATAGAAAGGTATTTCCTTTCCTTCAAGAAAAAAATATAATTAATCTATTAGGGTGTATGAGGAAAACAACATAATACATTCATGATATTCTTCAAGTTTGGTTGTTACCCCTGAATTTATGGTTGACATCTTCATTAGTGGGATAAAACCTAGTCTATGTAAATACCTGATGATGTGTGACTCTATAGTTGTGAATAAATTGTCTGATGATCACTCAATGCATAGTTAGAGATTATAGAATCTAAATGGTTTTTGTGGGTATTTTAAGTTAAAATAATAGGTTAATTATGGAATATGATAGAGAGATCTAATGATGCCAAAAATATCAACATCCCACATGCCAATGGTATAGAATTATGCACCCTAGAAATTTACTCAATGGGATATGGAAATTCTTTAGGTGGGGGATTGAAGGAAACATATATATAAATTACTTATAGGTGAAAACCACAAACATGATGGAAAAAATAAATTCTAATGTCAACCATTGTCACATTTTCCAGTACTCAAAATGCAATGAGTTATGGAACCTTTCAAACCAACTCCCTATGACAAGGGTTTTCAAGGACAACCAAAAACATCTAATGTATCAATGGTGATCATTTTTCCATCACTATCACCAAATTGATTCATAATAATGAAGTTGTGATAGGTACACTAGTTGTTCATTCTAAAATAGTGAACATAATTTTCTATTTTATTTTGAAGAATTACTTTATATCACAAAAAGTTAGTAGAAATATAAAAAACCACAACAAAGAATGGATGTAAAGATGTCACTGAAAATGGAAAATGTGGAAATATTTACATCTAAAGTATATATCTCATCCCCTATCACAATTTTTAGTATGAAATAATAGAAGAATATTTTCATAAATTAATTAGTAGTATTTGATTAAATTATGGTAATGGATTTATTTTCTATCTTTAGAGCCAACATAAATTGGTATGTGAAGTAAATCACTCTCCATATAGGGAATTGATCCCCAATTTAATAAAAGTTCAAGGAGGGTGATGGTTCCTCTCTAAAACTAAAATCTGTAGTATGTATATTTTTACTATATGAGCAGGAATTTATAGATAAAATGATTGAGTCTACATAATTGATCATCCTTGAAGACATTTCTATTGTGAGAGAAGATTTTGGTGTATTTCCCGAGGAATTTCCTTGGTCTTCCTCATAGGTGAGAGGTCAAATTTTCAATTGATCTTATGAACAAGGAATTGAAAATATCACAAAATCCATATAAGATAGATTTTTTTGATGATTAGTATCTAAATAAACAACTATAGTAGAATCTATATAATGGTTTTATACTCCCATACACTTCACCATGGGGTGAAGTATTCCTCTTCTTCAAGAAGAATGATGGGTCAATGTGCCTTCGTATTAATTTTAATGAGCTCAACATGATCATGATAAATAATAAGTCTCCTTTTCTATAGATTGATGACATGTTCAATCATTCATGTAAAGAAAAATACTTATCCAAGGTGGATCTTTGGATGAGATATTACAATGTTAAGGTAAAGGTAGAGGATATCCCCAATAATTATTTTTGGTCATGATAGGGGCACTATGAGTTCGTAGTAATTCCATTCAGGTTTACTAATACATCATAAATAATCATGGACATGATTAATAGAGTCGTTAGAGATTACCTGAACAAATTTTTGGTAGACTTTATAGATGATATTCTAATATAATCTAAAACTAAGGAGGTATATGAGTAACATTTGATTTTTGTGATAAGGTCCTTGTAGATGGAGAAGCTCTCGAAAAAATGCCAAAAGTGTGATATCTGGTTGAAGGAAGTATCATTCTCCTATAATATCATTACAATAAATGAGGTATCTATGGATCCTTCAAATACAAATATAACTGAATGATGGATGAGGCCAAGATTCAAGAAATATATTTGTAGCTTCCTAGGGATAGATGGATATTATCACCGATTTGTGAGAAATTGTTCATCATTTTGAATCCCTCGTACCAATATAATTCATAATGGTGTCAACTTTTCATGGAATCGAGAATGTGAAGAAAGATTAATGGAGTTGAAATTGAGTCTTACCACTTCCTCCATGATCAAACTACGCACAAGTGCTGAACATTTTCTAATTTTCAGTGATGCCTTGAAGAAGGGATTGGGCTATGTGTTGATGAAAAATGAAAAAGTAATATCCTATGCTATTGGGGTGTTTAAAATTCATGATAAATACTATCACATTCATGATATGGCATTTGCAGTGGTGTTCATCATGTTGAATATCTAATGACATTATCACTATGGGGATAATTGTGAGATATATACTAAACATAAGTTCCATAAATATATATTCACAGAATAAAAAGATTAATATCTTTCAGTGTATAAGGTTGGAGATCATCATGGATTACAATTTATAAATCTACTGCCATCGTAGTAAAAAAAATAAAGTGGTGGATTCTCTATATAGAAAGGACCTAGAAATTCAATCATTGATGAGAATTGAGTAATACTTGATCTTCTTATATTTTAATATGATGGAGATGGGAATAAAAAATGTAACACCATCAATCATTTCAAAAATTAATGTTCAACCCTGTATTTTGTAAATATTAATGGATTCTCAAAGATATGATGTTTGAATTTAGAAGGGTTTGGAAGCTAAAAGGGAATGGAAGACCTCAGAGTTCAATGTTAATTAAAAAGGAATTGAGATATTTTGTTGAAGAATGTGTGTTCTTTAAAATCCTGAGTTAAATAAGTATATATTGAATGATGGACATTGTTCAGCTTTCTCCATTCACCAATGAACCACAGATATGTATAGAGATATTTGTGAGCACTTTTTGTGGGAGAAAATGATGAATAAGATAGATATGTTTATATCAAAGTGTGTTGTATGTTAGAATGTGAATGCTGAAAGGATTAACTATATGGGGTTGATTCTACCATTACCTATACCAATATAAAAATGGGAATCCTTAGTTATGGGCATTGTCACCAGGCTTCCGAAGACATCCAAGGGTAACAATTCCATCTAGGTTTTGGTGGATCATCTTCTAAAGACTACAAACTTCATTGTGATTCGAGAGTATTTATAACTAGATGAACTAAAATTATATACATCATATAATTTGTAAGGATTCATGGAGTACCACTATCGGTTTTGTTCGATCGATATCAAAGATTCATTTATATATTTTGGAAAATTCTTTTTTGATTCCCTAAACACTAAGATGAACATCTGTACGACTTATCACCCTCAAACTAATGGCCATTATTTGTGGGCTATCCAAATGAATATATTAATGATGAGATATTCTTTAATGGACATCAACGATGGAAGGGACCAACATCTTCCTTTGTTTGAGTTCTCTTACAATAACATTTTCCACTTAAGTATCCAAAAGGATCTTTTAAAAGTGATTTATGGGAAGAGGTAAAAAATTCCAGAATATTAGGATGAATTTTGGGGACAAATATCTACTTCTTTACATTATCCAAGAAATGGATTAAAATAGTAGGACCATTTAGAAAGACATCAAGGCTACTCATAGTCAACAAAAGATCTATGTTGAAAATCATCAGTGAGTCAAATAGTTCATTGATGGAGACATTGTATTCCTATGCATATTTTTGTGGAAGAATGTGATGATATTTGGAAAGAATGGAATGTTTATTCCACAGTGCATCGACTATTATGAGATCTTTGATCGCATTGGAGTGGCAGCCTATTGAGTGGCACTACAACCAAATTTATCTTAAGTATAAGATGTATTCCATGTATCCCTCTTAGAAAAGTACATACCACACCCCATTCATGTACTCAATCTAGAGGTGGAACCATTGGATAAATATATTTCCTATGAGGTGTAGTCCATGAAGATATTAGGCTGTATAGATAAATATATATGAAATAAGATAATACCCCTCATAAATGTGTTGTGAAAAAACCTCATGTCTGAAGAATTAATGTTGTAGCCAAACGAGGTGATGTAGCATAGTTAACCATATCTATTTTACTTTAGGAAATGAAAATATTAATGGTGAAATTTCATATGATGGGAATATTGTTACAACCTAATCTATTATAAATAAATTCCCTATTTTGATTTAAATAAATGTATTATATTATGATATTGTTATCGAAAACATATGATCTTATTTTATTATATCCAATTATATTTTAGTGACAATTTTGTTTCTTTACCAGTGGTATTATAGTCGTTGAATATTGATCACATGATTAGTATAAATATAGGGTTTTAATAAATCCAATTGTCATAGATAGAGGAAGTGATCACCTCAACTAGTAGGATCATAAGCTATGAAGTCCGTGTATCATAGCATATGATGGAGATAGAAATTGTAGAATATTCTCTATACAAATCCCATGATATAATTCAACAATATAATATATAGTGAATCCATTTAAGTTATGTTCAAGCTCATCGAGATCACGGTCAAAATCAGGTTTGATGAACGACCCCATGAATGACCCACAATCGCACACCTTACTCTTAGGGATTTTGCTGGTGTATTACAGGGATATGTAATAATACCTTGAATATATGAGTAATTATATCAATTTTTATAGAATAAAGAATATATTTCCATTTTTTATTGTGAATTTATAAATTATGTTTGTATTAATTAAATAAAAAACAGATAATAATTTCTGTTAATATAGTAATTCAATTAATAAATCTATTATTCAAAATTAATGATCTTTTTAAATAAATAATATTTTAATAAAATATTTTTATTAAATAATATTTATTAAATATAAATCATCATATATTTTTTCTGAACTCAAATGAGATTTTTATAAGGATTCAAAAATATGTTATTCTAAAACCAGAAATTTTCAATAAATGATACTTTTAATTTTAAAATTAAAAATTCCAATATTTAGAAAATTATTTACATAAATGAATATTATTTTTGGGAATCATGACTTAGAAATAATACTATGGTGAATTTTCCATAATTTTATGATAGAGTCGAATTTTTGATTAAAAAAATTAAATTCCATATAAATATACATTTTGTTTGATGACATAATAATTACCCAAATGTGATGTAATAATTAATATAAATTGGATACACAACCAAATATATATATTTCCAATAATATAATTTGATTTTAGGATTATCTAATTTATTTTGTAAATCTATTAAAAATTCCCCATGACATTTAATATATTTTAATATTTTAAAATAATTTCCTTAAGAGTGTGACAAACCTATACATAAGAAAGGGAAATATTTTAAAGAGTTCATCCCATTGAATTATAATATAATTTAAACCAGTCCCCTTTTGTAGAATCAATGGGATGGTTTGTGGTTTTGAATATTTTATTATGTAGAGTCCAAATGAAAATTAATAAATAAATCCATATCCTTCCCCATATAAACCAACTGAAGCTCCCATTAATCTTAAATAAAACTCACTTTAGCATGAAAGAATTAACCCCTCTCCACCCTAGAGTCCTCCAAAGTCTCTCATGAGCTTTCACGAATCCCCTTCCAAGCCTTTGGAGTCACACACTAAAGTAAAATATTTCTCTTCTCTCATTTCCATTCAAGCACTACTTTTATATTATGCATCTTAAATTAAATTTTCCTATATTGGGATATGATGTTATATATTCCTATTAAGTTGAATAATATGTATACATGATTAGACCTTCTTTTCACTATCATTTTTCATTCCATGATCCATTATGTACACCTTTTACAATGCTGAAATTTCATAAAGATTCTCTCTGTATTCATGTTTCTTGATTACATTATACTTTCTATTTCCAAACATAACAGTTTGGTATAAGATTAGCATGTCCCTATTACGTCACATTTGATGAAAAAATAATGACATCCCCCTTTCCATTTAATCATACTTTTATATGAATCTTTATGTAACATCATTTGTTGCCAAAATTTCATCATGATTTTACCATACCTAAAAAATTGTGTAGTGAAAACCATACCTATTTATTATCAAATTTGTTCCCATATATGAACATATACTTATTTATTGGGGACATAAATATATGCATTATAAATTGCTTGGTCCTATAATAAATTATTATTTTGAATGAATCCTTGTTTTATAATTTATGTGGTACACTTATAAATGAGAATGAAATTATTAGGATTGGTATGCCATAATTGTGGTCTAAGGAATTGGGTAATTTTTAGTATCATTACATGAATTTTTGGGATAGGGGTATTCCTAGTTCCTTTTTGGGAATTTTACCACCATGAATTCATTGCAAATTTAGTCATTACTTATTTTTTCGATGTACGGTTTTATATTATTCCACATTTCACATGTTATTATTATCATGTTATATCATTACTTATTATTAATGTTCCTTTTAAAATCCATTTATTTTCTTATGTTCTATCATGTAATGTGTTCTTCTTATTGTGAATTTTTTATTCCCTTACTATACATTATAGGTTACCCCTTTATAATGTCTTTCCTTATGTTATCCCATTAAGTTTTAGGTTTTTTGTAATATTTTGATCATGTCAAAGAAGTATTAAATATTGTTTTCATTTTCTCTATTTTAAGATGTTATGATGTGTAACGAATTCCCAAAGACACTAGAACGATCAGTCTTTTGGGTTATATTAAGTGTAATTTCAAGTAACTAATCATGTATTAATGTGAATCAAAGAGTATGGTTGTTATAAAATTATTAGAGGGGGCCTTGGACTCTTTGGAGAAGGAACAGGAGGGATCCCTCATAAGTTCCAATTATAGATTAACAAAAACATTTGATGGAGTAAGAGAAATTATATTATAAATAGGTTTTGGAAGAATAAGAAAATCATTAATTTATATATCTTGGTGAATCACATGGTTATACCATTGTTTGATAAACTATGTGACAACCATGTAGAACAAATCTTTCAATGTTGTAGAACAATCTAACTAGTTTTCAAATTGTTACTCCTAACTATTCACACACCTTGTTCATGGTTTCATTCATGTATGTGTGACCCCATTATGTTTTTCCTAGATAGGTTCATCCCATGAACCTGAAATAAATCATGTTAAAAAACCCTCCCAAAAAATGTGCCACCAACTCTAATGTATGGGCCTGAATCATGATTTAAACTAACTATATATAGTGGTTGTGTGCTAAAGAAAATACAAATACAGGTCGTCCTCATAATGAATTTAATCATTTATTGACCAGGAAATAAAACCTCCCATGGATGAAAACATGGAGGAACTAATTATTAATGGAAAAAATACCTAAATAATGTGAAAGTCCCCAAAATGTAAAAACAATATTATCAAATTTAATGAAATTATGACTTCTTGATACTACATGGTGGTTTGGCTGAGATAGAATATTTTTCAACAAAACATTAGTAGTAATCTACTAATACAATAAAACTATGAATCAAATTCTATTTAATAGGTCTAAAACATCTATTCACCCCTTTTTATTAATAATGACCAACTAAAATTTCTTATTTTATTAAAATATCCCCATGGATTAAAATTTTCAGTTATCAAAATTGTATTTTTTTTTAAATATAAAATATTATTATTCAAAATTTTATATAAAATCTATATGTTTTTCTATTGTTTCTCATAACTCATATAATACACTATTATATAATTACTATAAACAACAACAAATAAAGCCAAACAGTCTAGAAAATATATATTCCAAAGAGTCAAAAATAGAACGGCTGAATTAATCAACCCAAATTTAATATTGAAATCTCATAATTGCCACACCTAATATAAAACAAAATATTTTGAATGTATTTTCCCTTTATAGTGAACATGTGATATTGAAGCCATTGATCAACAATTGAAAAATATTGAGTTCACTATAGGTTAAAAAAGTATATCAATTTTAGGTAAATGATAAATTTTTTGTTATGGTGATGATATTGAGTTCACTACACTCAATGAAAATTCACATAAAACCCAAATTTTTAATAAGGGTAATAGGACCACCCCATGATAAACTATTATTATTGGTAAAATCATTATCATGAATGGATTAAAAAATTTATTAACTCTGACACCTCATCCATAGCTATTTAATAAAGGTGTTTAGAAATTATATTTACTTCATTATAAAATTCCATTGTGGATTAATCTTTCTAATTAGGAATATCATAAGGAAAATAATTAGTAAGAATATAAAAATATTTATTTACATTTGTAAATTCACTTGATTTAATTATTTTTTTTCTACTCCATAATATGAAAAATATTACATTTGCTACTAAATTTAATTACACTCCATGATTTTGTATCTGTTATCAAAAGTACCAGTGAATTTATATTTAAAAATTGAATATCACACAAAAAATTAAATCTTTTAAGATATTCCATTAAATTTATCTTTGAATGATAAACTGTTATACATTCGATACTAAAAATAATATCAATCTATATTATATGAATGAATATTCTTTTTTAGGAAATGAAATTACATTATTAATCATATTAATATTCATATCAATGTTTTTTTATTTATTACATACAAAATATGTTATTAATATAATTTCTACCTCCATTTCAATATATGATTTTTCTATTATTCAATAAAATTAATATTAAATAAAATAAATTTCAAACAAAGAGTCAAATAAAACATTGGAATAATCTATGTAAATATGAAATGAATCATTCACCCCTTCATCTGATGGTCATTCATTTGTAAAGGTTGTAGAAAATAAACTTACCACACACTTTTTTTTATTATATTAATGATATAAATCATCTATGACTACATATGGTCATAACCATTAAATATGACCCATTTTACAAAAATTAAAACATTTCACTACATAATTTTAATTATTAAACTAATAATTAATACATCCAATTAATTTTAATTCATAATAATTAAGTTCCCACAAACCACATTAGTTACAATTTTTGGATCTCATAAGTCATTTCCTAGAATGAATTGTACCACACATATCAGTAGAAGTAATCCTCAATAACATTATGGTGGATTTGTTTTATAGATTCTTCCCCATTTCTTAAAAAATGATCAATGTTTTATACTTTTTTATAAAATAAAAATATTCCATTTTATAATTCACTAAATAGTATTCAATGTCCTCATGTATCCAGAACTCATTAGTATTCAATTCCATTAATAAAAATGGATTCAATGGTGAATAAAATATATAAATTTTCTAATCAAGGTAAAAATATTTTTTTCATACCTCTAAAATTTATTAAATGTCTCTACATAGATAGAATGATATTTCTCCTGCATTTTCATTAACTCCTAGAGTTTCTATTCAATTATATGTTTGAGAACTATTGGAAACTATTTCATATGGAATATAAATTTATATATAGTCCACTCCAGGAAAAAAAACATTATTTTCGGTAATATTCTTAATCAATTACCACCCCTAACAGTAAAAATAATTATAATATTTAATAAAATGAATTGACTTTTTTTAAACAAAAACAATCAAATTTATTCTCAAAATTATTAGTCCACCCCTAATCATACTATCTTTAGCATGATCAACTAATTTTTAGATGATGTTTTTTTAGGAAATTAAACATTGTAGTCATGTTTCATTGCATAGAATTTTGTATCTCTCTAGCATTGGTACCACCATTAATATCCATTTTAATCTAAAATAAGGAATCCAAAAATTACTTAAGACTATTTCAAACTATGATATATTATCAAATCATATGGTTAAAATTCTATTGATCCTTTATTTATCTCCCCATCTACATTACTCTTTCTATAACAATTCTAAAATAGACATATATTATATAAAATAAAATTTAAACACTTAAATATATCTAATTATAATATAAACTCTATGTTTTCATCCCTTCATTGTAAAATATTAAAAACATCTAGATGTATAAATCTATCTAAACCCTGTTTTTATAAAAAAAATATAATAGCACATACCAAAATTAAACGATAGTTATTGGGTAAATAAAATTAAATAACATTCATATATTTCCATTATAATTTAGGATTAAATTTTTATTGAACATTTATAAAAATTATAATACAAAAGGAAAGACATCTGCAAAATGTACATTTTTCAATAGAAATTATGTTCTTAATTTTATAATCCTATTTTATTTAAGAAACACTAACTGAACAATTAATTTTCTTATAATTATAGGATGGTAAAAGAACCAACATAGGTCAAAAAAATAAATATTACATGGGGTCTAAAATGATGCAGCCCTAGGGTATACCCTTTGAAAAGGTTATTATATTCAAGTGTTGGAGAACCCAAACTATTGAAAATAATGAGGGAATACTCACCACTTCTATCTTGAGAAATTTAATCTACTGCAAATTTATAATCCCTCTATGTATGGTAGATATTTCACCCTTGATTAGAATCCATTTTATAGCTTCTAATGAGATAAATCTACTACCATAGAGGGGTAAGAATCTATTGACGAGTATGAACCAACACATCAGATTCTAACATAATCTCTGTTACATATAGAACCATCATTTTTTACAACATGATACCTGAGTGCAGTACTCTCACATCTATGCTCATGGAATTCCGTTGACCATAAAAATCAGTAATGGAAATGTGAACTGAACCACTGGTGTCTCTAAGATGACCACCACCTATCATTTCCCCATTCATGTAGGATCCCTCGACATTGATTTTAGTTCTATTTGATGATGATATCCATCTAACCCAATGACCTTTTGTATTCACTACAACAACAAGTCTATTGAGAAAACTACATAGCATATTAAACTTCTGACTTCCTTTAATCAATGAACCCATGACATTGATTAAATCCTTCATTCATACCTTCATGTAGTTGATTGGATGATGTGTACCCATTCTCATGTGATTCCTTTCTACCTAAAGGGTCAAAAAGATGGATGTAAATAAAATACGATGAATCGTAGTTTTCATTTAATTACACTCCAAGCAAAGAAAGTAGTTGGCAATGAGAGATTTCAGGGAAACAACCTCATGACTAAAGAGTGCCTACAGGATCATGAATGACCAGATAAAAACACCCACTCACTTTCTATAGGAAAATGAATAACTAACTATGTGTGAGGTTTCTCACAACTAAAGTAATGAGATGCTTGTGAAACACCCCTCATTCCAATGTTATCATCCAATGATATCGCATTATTTTTCACCCTCTAGATAAGTAAATTCACTCTTGTGGGGTCTTAGAGAATCATAATATAGTTTAACATTCATCATGAACATACTCCAAAAGTATCATTGTACTAAAATCACATCCATTGAATTAACTAAACTTAAACTAGAAGCAACACTTATTAGTCTCTTCATTCATCATGAATGGTGTGGGAAAATGTTGTCTTCTGAGTATTTTTTTATATCTTATTATAGAGGAGGATAGTTACTCAATTCATTGAATGACATATGTGGGAACGAACATACCAGAAATAAGTGCTTCATTCCAGCCTAGTTTCCCTTCCATATATTGAGATTTCCTCTCCCCATATTCAAATATTTATCCTCATAATGAAAATCTATATGGCTAATAAAACATATTTCCAGGTTTGAGATCATAGGCCTTTGTCTTTACAACTCTAACTATTGATTTTCATATCTACACCTGAAGAATATGAACCAATGTATATTTCCTTCGATAACCTCCCATTAAAGACACTCGTTCAAGGGCTTCATGGAATATTTCATGTCATGTAAACCAATATCCTCCTCTTCAATCAGTTTTTTGCATGAGTATCTATGAATCCAAGTGGAAATGAACCATATTGTTGGCATCCCAAAAAAACTATTTTCATGATTTTATCCAAATTAACAATCATTCCCTTATGAGGACTGAATATTTCAAGGATATGCATCATAATTGAGGTCAAAACACTATTGATCAGGGTGAAATTCCCTCCAATAGTCAATTTTTTTCTTCTAGTTAAAAATTGTCCCCATATTTCAGTTTATAATATAATTTAATAGGGATTTGTTGATCGACCAATTAGAAATTGGCATACCTAGATAAATATTTGGGTGTTTTTTCATTTTGATAAGAAAAATTACTTTGATGTCCCTAATTCATCTACATAAGATTTTATTAGAGATTCAGATAATTTTTTTCATTAGGTTAATGATTTTCCTGTATAAGACACAATATACAAACACGACCTATATGATGTTGTGAAGAGATATCTGGAGGCCATTTATGAAAATAAGAAAATCATTAGCAAACATAAGGTGTAATATGACAACATCTTCAGACTTCTGGAACTAAGGAACCCTTCTATCACCCATATATCTATTATTATTCTAGGAAATTATATGTTAGGTAAAAACAAAGATGTTGGGAGATATGGGATCTTCTTTTCTATATCCCTATAATCTTTTGAAAAATTCATACCCTTTCCTATAAGGTAGATATAGATCCATGGAGAAGAATAGATCCTAAAACATGGGTTATAGAACCATTCATGGAATCCAAAACATCTCATATCATAGATAATGAAACTCTATTCATGATTATCATATGGTTTGTCTCTATCAATATGAAAAATAACATTGGAGACAATCAATCTCATTGTGATTTCTTCCATCAATCCATTGGCATTTCCAATCATCCCATTAATGTTATGTCATTTCACAAAACCATGTTGTTCCTGATAAAATATTCGATGAATAATTCCATTGATTATTTTAGCTAGAGTACTAGCAAGGATTTTATAGAAACATTACAGATGAAAATTATACTATAATTATTATGAATAGAAGTGTCCATGACAATTGGAATAAGGAAAATCCTAGGAGAACACATAATTATATTAAGGTTACACCCCTATGAAAATCTTGTATATCTTCAATCACATTAACTACCACCAAATCCCATGAATCCTTATAGAGAGCCCCCATAAAGCCATTTGAACTGAGTGCGCTATCTAGATCCATCTGGTAAATAGTTTCCTGAATATCTTACCCATGAGGAACAACCATTAATGAGTTTTTATCCAATCCATCAACCATATTTTGTAAAAACACAAAAAATCCTCCTCACCCTCATTCACCCCTATAACATTACCACTGTCAGAGACATCTCCCGACAACACCTTTTCAAAATGATCAATGTCCAAACTCCCCACCATATTCACATATGAGAAGTAGGTATTGTTATAATGTCTATTATTTAACCTAATGTTATTCCTTTCCTTTATGTGAGCCTGGAAATAGGTGTTATTGGGTCATACATCTTTCATCCATTTAACTCAAGATCTTTGTTTGTATAATTTTTTTACCTTCACTAGCTTCTCACTCAAAAAAGTGTGTTTATCACCATGGATCATGAATCTCCACTCATCCCATATGTTCCGAACATCATCCTCTAGTATGTCAATAACCACTTCAATGAAATACATGTTGACTTCCACATTCATACTGTTCTAATTCTTAACATGGATATCCTTTTTCAAACGCCTAATCAACATCAAAATGCCATCCCAGGATCTCTTGTACTCCACTTTCTCAAAAGAGTTCATCATCATTTTTATAGAACCATCAATCTGATTCCATTCATAAATGTATGATAAGGGTGAGTTTTCAACATCACCTCTTCTTAACTCCACTAGAACTGGAGCAAGGACATACAATGAACCAGTCAGGGGATAAATTTTGTTCTCTGAGAAGGATTAAAGACCATTAAAGTTATAGAATCATCTATTATTATATAAATTTTCATTTCATTGATATTATACTTTAATATAATAATTTTTTAAAATGAACCATGTCATAATATTTAAATATTAATATTCGAGTGTTATTACCAGATAATTTCAATGGAGTGTACGAATGTGGTTAACAATGTTTTAAAAAATGTATGATTTATATAGGAATAAATTATGTTCCTTATTTATTAGTTTTTTAGAAAGAGAAAAAAAATTATTGTAAAGAAATGTTATTATGGAAAATTCTTTTTTTGGATGGAATGCATTTTTATCTTAATAAATTAAGTGAATAAATACTAGTGAATGATTTAATTGAAATATCAGTAATTTATATTCAATAATAAATTATAAAGGTTATGAAATTTTTTATTCTAAAAATGGTATATGAATAAATATTTATTACTAGTTAGAAATATATTTTTTTTTATAAAAAATAGGTTTTGTATCATTTTTTACAAATATTTTGGGTTGAATTTCATCCACTTATAGAAATTGAATCTTGATTAAATGATTCAACATTATGAATTAAGAGGATTATATTTGTTAAATAGGAATCTTTTTTTATTTTAAATAATGAATACTTTCCTTCTAATGTGTTTTTCAACTCAAAAATTTTAGAATGGTAAAACATAGTTAAAACATTAGAATAATGCTTTAAAAAATCACTAAAATATTATATTATGTTGTTTAATGAGTGGAGATCATCCATGTCAATCCATTAATAACTTATATGGCCATAACATTAAATCATTTTTCATGTCAATAAATTAATTTCATTTTAATAATTCTAGTAATTCCATGTGTGTCATTTTCTTTATTTAGTAATGGGAACGCTTATCTATTTTAATTACACCACATTGATCCATCAGGATCAATAGAAACCTAGAATGGTTTATTCAAAACATACATATCCATGAATTATATGTTTTGGTATTATTTAATAACCTTTCCAAGGGTCCTTTATAATGGATATTATGGTGGCCTACAGATGAATATGAAATCATTTTAACCAACCGATTTCAATTTATTTCTTCTTATACATCCTCTAAATCACTGTTACACAAAAATAATTAAAAACATCAGTATACACAATATAAATAAATTTTTTATGATCATATATCCACAAATAACAACCCTCAATTATAGGAAATTTTGTGTAAATGTTTCTCTCATTAACATATGTGAAATACTGCCTCCGTGTAGAAATCCAATTAATATTACATTGCCATAATTCATATATGGTTATAATGATGGTATAAAACATATACATTATAGTAATGAAATAAATATTCTTTTATAATTGAAAAAATCATATCTATATTTTTTCCAAAACATCCAATTAAAAATCATAATGTCCCTATCTATGTTTATGGACTACCACCTCCATATAGCGATGTGATTTGTGTTCATTATTTATTAATATGCTTGATAATGAGAAGAGAATTAAATAAAATATATGAAATGTGTGATATAATAATGATATTGGAAAGTTGGTTTATTTATTTTATTCTTTAATTCAATGAATTGATAATATAAAAATCATTCATGTGTATGTATGACTTAAAATTTTTAAGAATGGTGTAATTCACTTTTCAATATATTTCATTTATAGAAAATATAAAATATATTTATACATAATAATAGTACATGATATTTATATCTTGGATTGATTTATAGTGAAAATGGATCAATTGTCAATTAAAATGGACAAGATCTACCCACCCTAAAATCTCATGAGAAAAAAGGTAAGTCTTGAAAACAATGATTTTAATAAAGAATTTTTAAAAAATGGTATTTGAAATGTTATAAGTTGAATATTTATTATTTTATAAATATTTAGATGAATCCATTTTTAAATTATAATATATTCAACTTTATTTCACATAAGTTTAGTAAACATTGAATGATATTCTACATTCATGTATGGGATTTATGTTAAAATGTAATTATTTATCAGGATTGTTTATTATTAAGTTCATGATAATGATATTTCATGATATAACTCTAAAGGAACTCATTTATCTTCATATCCTCCAGTCACTTATTTAGAATAAGTCTTTAACATTAATTTACTTCACCATAATAACTCATGATATAGAGAATTTTTTTAGCTACTCCAACATTATTTCCCTCTTTGTTTGAAATTACATTTTCTGTCACATCCATGTTTTATACAAACATTTCAAGAATATTAGGTTTTAAAATTAGCCTATAATTTTTTAAATTCTTTTTTATAAGATTTTTATATTTTACAAAATCTTTTCACAGGATTATTTAGATCAATTTTAGAATGAGTCACTTTTAAATTTTTACTTTAATTTTAAACGGTATCTTTGTCTTAATGCACATGACATGAAAAAAATTCTTGTTTATTATAAATTAAAACAATTTTCTTTAATATTTGGTAAACATTGATATATTAATATTTTTTATAAAAAAAGATAAGAATATTCGATACTTTAAGAAATATTTCATTGATTCATTTAATGAAAATTTTCATCAATGATAATATAATTTGATGTTATGTAATATTTACTAGTTATATGATCCAGTTATACAATTGTGTTTATTTTTCAAGATATTTATGGTTATGGTAATGAAATATCATAAAAAAATTTCCATGGTATATGTAATGGTGAATGTTTTAAAAATATTGTGGCATAAAAATTAATTTATATATAAATACATGATATGTTGTAATATAACTATATATACATATAATATATTTTGTATCTATTAATATAATATGATCTCATTAGGTAAACTGGAGTCTGTACCGTGATCAATAGAGAGGGTATATATGATGATATTCTAATAACTAAAAAATAGGGTACATAAGAGGAAATGAAAAGTTCAAAAGTGGTTAAACATGAGGTTATACCTAACTCAAATTAGGGTAAACAAGGATTTTTCTGATTTCTGAAGCATGTTCATGGGTTGTTATCTTATTTATAACATGTTATGAATGTCATAGTGGGAATCCTTGACAAAATATTTCCATGATTATGATTATTCCACAAATTATGCTACTCTTTGTGAATAATCTCATGAATTTTTTTCTAATGTATCTGGTTCATTGATACTTTTAAGAATCATATCATAAAAATTGAAAATCCAAATTCCACGAATCAGGTTTATGATCTATAAATGTTTAGGTATGATTTCCAATTGTTATGATCATTTCCTCATTCACATTATTCCAATGTTATCTTCAAATGATTATTGATATCTCCCTTTATTACGATTTCTAGGAATGGAAGCTAACCATATTTTATTATTCCATTCTATAGGTTATAAATAAATTTTTAATGTATAGTATGTTTTGGAATAGTAATATGTTATATGAGCTTCATGGGAGGTCGTAATAATATTTCATGAAATGACAAGGTTGTGTATCTTGCATCAAAATACACGAAACCTATATGATTTTCTTTTATAATATAGTATAATGTATTGATAATTAATATTATAAGATGTAATATATATGAAATTTATGTGTCGTTATAGTTTCTTTGAGCGTATATATTACATAAATATTTGAGATTATGATTAGTGAAGATTTTTGAAAATCCTAGAGATAATTCTATGTATAGGATAAATTCCAAATCATTTGGTATGTAATGGATTTTTATATTTTCTTATAAAAAACTACATGTATAGTTACTAAAGTGGATGCGAATTTTGAATATATTCTTCTATGGGTAATAATCACAAAATATGTTTTTTAAAATATATCCACCATTATTAAGGGTCATGGTTAATATTAAATTAATTATATCCAATTTTGACATTAATATGGGATATTTGGGGACAAATAACATTTTCAATATGAACCATTATGTTGTATTTTAATAGTTTATTTCTATTAATAAAATATTAATAGCTAAATTTTTAACTATCTAGAAGTATTATATCATGATTTATGCATCCTATAATTTATTTTTCATTATTATATAGTTTCCCACTATGATTGTTATAACGACCCCATCCTAACGTACAAAGACAATACATTTCATTTCAGTAATAATTAATACATTACACAAATAAACACCCAAACACTGTATTATTTTAGTTTCTTCGTAAAATTGGAACTCATTCTTCTAACTTGGTGAAATATCTTCAACATCTCATATATTGATCATCCCCTTTAGTTTTCATACCTAGATCCTTTCTTCATATCGAAGGGGAATAAAAAACAGAAATGGTGATCTCAAATGATAAGTAAGGATTAACATGGATAACATATAACAAAACATAAACATAATTATGTAAAAATAAGAACATATATTTTGAATATCAAAATCCCTAGTCATAAAATAAGTCTTGGTTTTACATAAGGCATAAATCATAAAGTAACACTAACCATGATAAAATATCATTGGCATGCAACATAGAATTATGGAAAACAGATAATCATAGAAAATAATTTCTAGATTATCCCAAGATCATTGCCGAGACCATCATATCAGAAAAATTACATTACTTAATAAAGGTCCCTCGTCATTCCATCCATCTATTATTAATCCGGATGTACGTTCACTTTCAAACCTGCATTACTGAACTAGATGTACTTCCCATTTCATCCCTTTCTATATCTTGAGATATTAATGTTTACCCAATATTATAGAGGTATATATAGATCCTACCTATCTCATAATTATGTCATTCTTAAGTGTTCCAGAAAAACATAAATCATTCATCATAGCATAACCTAAGGAAAAAAATGTGTTTCATATAGTTCATTCTATCATAATCTATATAAAATAAATGGATTTCAGAAAAATCATTCTGTCATAATCAAAATAAAATCATAGTGATAATAGGGATTGAAAAATAACCCTATTTAAATAAAATAATCTTATATAGAAAATTATTTTTAATAAAACCCATGAAATTATTTCTTGAGGGAAATATACTTTATTCTTCAAAAATATTTTATTTTATAAAAAATTATATGTAATATTTAAATAAATAAATTTTATTGAAAATTAAATTCAAATTTTATAATGTATTTTTTAGTTAAATAATTAGTTATGAAGATGTATAAATTTTATCATGACGTATAAGTAAAAAACATTCTCCCTATACTTTTGTCAGAAAAGTCAAAAAAGTGCCTCATATGGAAAATGAAAGAAAGATTAATTCCATAACATTTAATAAAAATCTACCAATGTGTAAAATTAACATTAAAATAGTATAATAATTGAAACAATATTTTCTCTTTTGGAAACATGGACATTGATAATAAATAAACCCTAGTAAATACTTGTGTATAAATAATCTCAGATAATAATGAGATTGCAAAATTATCACTTACCTTAGGTCCAATATTCTTCATATGTATCAAAACCTCATATATAATTATTTTATGAAAAACTATTTACATATTAAAGAATCATATTCATTTTTATGATATCATATATGATCATATTATCTACTTTTTATTAGTAACATTTCATTATCACCTGTTATTTGGATATTAACTACATATGTTCTTATACATGTTTTGCCATATAAGTCCTTGTTCTACATATTAGGTTATATTTATATAATTTAATGAAATATATTAGTATAATAAATATCAAATTTATCCATTCAATTCATTTATAAAATCATGGTTTAATGAAAATATTTTAGAATGAATCGCATCGCATCGTGGAGACGGTGGGTCGTACGTACACACTAGTGACAATATCATTCCCATAATTTTTGGATGGTATTGAAGTGGATAGTGTATAATATTTCATAACATGTGTCATGTTATAATAATCTTATTTAGGTATTATTTCCATCATTATACACATCCACATAAGGTCGTGGTGAAAAACATATTACACCATTGTGTAGAGATGGTAAGCCACACATACGCACACGTGGTGATCTTGTTATTTGTAAGATAGATATAAGGTGAAATATAGATGTTCCATAATTATAATTAAATATCATTATATTAGTGATACTGATGTTGATACATTATTTTTAAACAACTAATATATATGTATTAGAAATAATGTATGGCTTACCATCTCTTCACCGACACGTTTCCTCTAAATCTCTTCTTAGAGCACTAGAGATGTAACAACATCACTACCACTAATATAATGATATTTAATTAATGGGTTATGGTTTTGAAAATAACGCTTTCTCAAAAATAACATCTCTTCGCCGACGTGTTTCCTCTAAATCTCTTCTTAGAGCACTAGAGATGTAATTTGTTGAATACCATAACCTATAGAATCTAACTAGCGAATTTGAGAAGGTAAAATGGTATCTTATAGATGATCTTGAAGGGTCAATTAGATGTGATTTAGTGAGGGAGGAGGTTCCCTTTTATAATTTAGGTGAGGGGGAAATTTTGGAATTTTTGAAAATATTAATTTATAATAATTTAAAAATAAAACCAAATACTTAATTAATGAGATTTATTAGAAGATATTATATTAAAATATTTTAATTTCATCAACCAATAAAATTTAGACAAGTTTTTATGTCAATTAAAAACTTATAATTTCAATTAACACTTTGTTATTCAATTTAATATTAATTAAGATAAAAATATTTCAATATTAAAAGATTAAAATATTAACTTATTTAGTGAAACTAGACCATTAATAATTTTCATAGATAATTTTTTAACATATAATAATAATTCTATTTTTAACAAATGTTTTATGATTTTAAATAATTTTTATAATCATTATTTCGAAAAAAACAACCACATCGTCAATTTCGACACAATTAAATTCATATGATTTTAAAAATATCATGGTAAGATTTTATTTTTGAGAAAGCCTTATTTTCAAAAATACTATATACTATTCTGATTAAGGGAGATTGTTGTGCAATTGTTGTTTTCAACAATACTCTATACTATTATGATTAGATGAGATTATTGAGCATGTATTGTTTTGACTATACTCTATCTTTTTTGGATGATTTTGATGCTCACAAATACCTTTATTTTTTATTTTACTAATTTTACTCTGTGTATATTTCAGGATATTAATATTATTAATATGTCTATTTTGGAATAATATTAAAGTGTTTACTATGTGTGTAATAATTGAAAATGTGTTCAGAAATAATTTTAGCATGTTCAAAAAACAATGTTCATACCCTGCATTGAAGAGCATAGCTTAAGGAAAAAATACAATGTTTACATTACAAGAGTTTGAAAAATGAATGGTAAAAGAACCTTAAATTTTTAATATCAGAAATGTATGGTAAATGAACCCTACATTTGTAATATCAGAAAATTGTATAAGAATGACCTTACGTAATTATAGAACCTTATGCTTGCTTCACAAAAGTATAGATCAACAACCATACTTTCTTAATGAACCTTATGTTCTATAGAAAAGTATGGATCCTATATCTTACATTTTTTTATGAAATTATGGATAATACACCATATGATTGAAAGTTGAAGAGAAAAGTATGGATGACCAACCATACATTGGAGATCAACCTTATGTTTGAGGAATAGATCATCAACCCGATGTTTATCATCAGAGATTTAAAATATCACTTTATCATGAAATGGTCTTTATGTGGAATATTAGGCTGATTTCGAACCAGATTCGAAGCCCAATATTGAAGCAAAACATTGAAAAATTTAAATTAATTTATTTTTTATTCAAATGATTGATTTAATAGGATGATTTAATGCTAATTATTAAGCGATGTTACGACTGATCTGTTATTAAAATATTTGATTATCATGATTGTAGAGGTTACTTTTGTGTATCTAAATTTGAATGGAAAATCTCATCATTATTATTTTTATATATGTGCTATTTTAAATTACAAATAGCGAGATGAATCATCGTGAATGAGATTACAAGAATAGGCTCTCGAGGTTTTTGACTATAATTTTTAGAGAGTTGTACGAGTCACACAGATCTGCTACTGGCAATATCTATCAAACTCTATTTTTTGGAAAAAATAAATATAGTTACAGAGTATTATTCTACATTGAAGATCTCTCATGAATCAATTTTTGGTAAAGATTCTTATTTATTTTCAATATCTATTTGCGAATATATATACTCAAAACTTATCTTACCGGAAGAAAATATTTTTTGAAGACGATGATCCATTTACTGTCAGTTGCATGATGCTGCAACTGTGAAGAACCACTAGAAAGTATTTTTAGACAAATACACTTTTCATTTGGAGTAACTGGATTCTTGTACTATTCGATGTATTCGGTTCTATGCATGAACCATAAGTCTTTGTTTTAGCATTATCTTTTAAATGTGTGAACTGCCTGCACTCATTTGTGTACGGTCTATTGATAAGAGGACCAGATAGTGAAAATCACTAAGCTCATGGAGTAGAGCGTTGGTGGAGTGGACAAGGGGCCTTCTGTTCCATGAACCACTATACATATGGGCGTCCTTCAATCAATTTATTTTCCACTACTTAAAAATAATAATAATGTTAAAAGACGTATTTGGAAATCATCACAACTCTCCAAGAAATTGCAAAAGTCACAATTCACCCCCCCCCCCTCTTGTGCATATTTGGTATAACGCAATCCAACAATTGGTATAAAAATTTGGGTTTTATTTTGATAAATCTATAACAAGATGAAAGTTTAAATGATTATACTCAGATATCTCAATGGATGAAACATGGTAGAGAATTTCAATGGTTCGAGCTCTGTACTTCAATGGTGAAAATGGTGGTTTTGGGAAGTTGAGGATGACCATATATTAGAAAAATCATGGATACAGAGTCTACTAATATATTCTTACTACTTATGAAATTATTGAGAAACCAAAAACATGGAGTGCAGTTACTGAAGTAGAGTGTGACAAAAATTCAAAAGAAATGAATTTTATCATATGTGTTCTAGGACCATATGAATTTAATCGACTATCTCAATATATTACTACATATAATATGTAGTAGACAATTTTAGATGCCTATGAAGGAACCAACAATGTTAGAAAAATGAGGCATGCTACAACAAAACTGAAATTTCATATTTTAGAATGGTTGATGGTGAATTTATCACTCAGATGAATGGAAGGCTCACAGAGATTTTCAACAACATCACTGCCTTGGGAGATGCTATAAAACAAACTGATCAATTATTGAAAGTAATGAGAGTACTACCACCAAGATGGAATTGGATTTCAACATCAATTTTCCAATGAACACCTCTTTAAAATCTATCTATGATAGAATTGATTAGAACCCTAATAATGTATGAAGTTTACATTAAAGATGAAGCTGATGATCATAAATTCATAATAAAAATAGAAAATACTATATTTAATGTTACATCTCTGAAGAAGAGTAGAAATATGAAACAAGAAATAATAAATGAAGAAAGTTCTCACTCATCTAATTCAGAAATGGAACTGGCACAAATGACCAAAAAAATCAGAAAAGTTTTTAAGAAAAAGGACGAATTTAGAAAATCCTTGAAGAGAGATGAGAAAGATCCAAAGTAAGACATATGCCATGAATTAAAAAGAAGGGTCATATAAGACTTGACTATACATAATTAAAAGGAGAAATGATAAATTAAATTTTTAAATAATAATGATTATTAGAAGAATGAAAAAAAAGAAATGAATTCTACTTGGAGTGTTTCTGAATACTCCATCAGCTCATCAAAGTCTGACTCAGAAAAAAAGAATCGAATCTAAAAGAAAATATGTGCTTTATGGAAGAAGCTGATGAGGTACAATATTATTACTCATCTGATTTGGATTCTAGTTCTAATTGCTCAAATGATAAACTTGCATCCTGCTACAATACGCTGGAAGAGAAATATGATTCCATATTTAAGAGATATAAATCAATGAAAAATATACACACTACTATTTTAGAAGAAAGAGGAACTCTGCTAAAACAACATCAAGAGTTAATTGAAAAATAAAACTCATCAAACACAAACTATACAGATAATGAAACTAAAATAATAACACAACAAACAGAATTATATTCATACAAAAATGAATCTCTTGTTTTTAAAAAAGGAGAAAAGTCACTAAATGAAATTAATGGAATGGATGTGATTAAAAAGGAATGATATGGAATATGAAGTGAAGGTGAGAAACCCAAACTGTATAAGAATTATTTTTTTCTAAGTATAAAAGGTATAATTTACAACTTCTGTGGAAAAAAGGTCACATATCTAAAAACTGTTATTTAAGGAAAACCACAAATAATTGGTATTAAGAAGAACTTTTTTGAATAATTATATATTATTCTTTTTGTTATAGAAAATAAAAGTATTTATGGATTCCCAAATATTTTCTAGCTAACACTGCTAGACCTAATTGAGCATGGGTAGCAAGACAAAAATCTTTTTGAATACATTTTCAGGAAGCATGTCCCCAAAGCCAAACTAAAATATGGTATGTTCACAGTGGTTTCTCTTGGAATAGGAGTGGTTTCTCATCGAAAATTAAAACATTAAGTCCAAATGATGGGGGATTAGTAACATTTGGTGACAATGCCAAAGTTAAGATAATTTACATTGGAACTATTAGAGATCCATAATTTTTCACAATAAATAAAGTTATCTATGGAAAAATATTAAAACACAATTTGATAAGTACATATCAACTATTTGGTGATGGTTATTTTGTTTATTTTTCTAACAAAAAATGTTCTATTTTTAAAGGTTAATTTCATAAATTTCTAGCACCTATAATTGATAAATTTGATACTCAAGACATAAATACCTTGTGTAAACAAAAAGTAAATGTTTTAACATAAAATATAAATGACTGTTTAATCTTCCATAGAAGAAATGGACATTGAAATATATATTCAATACATATGTAATCTAAGAAACAACTAGTTTCTAATTTACCTAGTCTTAAATTTGATATTGATAGATTGGTTGATGCATGTAAACTTTGAAATAAGCACAAATAATCCTTAAAATCTATTAAAAAAATTACTACATCTAAACCTCTAGAACTTATCCACATGGATTTATTAGGACCTTCAAGAATATAATTTTTGGCAGGTAAATTATATGTATATGTTCTTGTTGATACCTATTATATATTTAAATGGATTTATTTTCTAAAATATAAAAATGATTCTTCTACTATATTTGAATGTTTGTGCAAAGATGTTCAAAATGAAATATATTTTAAAATAATTTCATTAAGAAGTGATCATGGTGGAGAATTTTTGAATTTGGAATTTTATTAATTTTTCTCAAATTTAGGTATTAAACACACCTTACTTACTACAAGAGCAAATCAACAAAATCGGATTGTTAAAAGAGGAAATATAACAATTTATAAAATGGCTAGAACATTGTTAAATTAATACAGTCTTCCTACATATTTTTTGGGAAGAATCTATTAGTACAGCCTGCTATATAATGAATAGAGTTTTAATAAAAACTATTTTCAAAAATAAACCCCATGAACTCTTGAACAACAGAAAACTGAAAGTAACGTACTTTAAATTTTAAAATTCAAGGTTTAAACCTTGAACACCAAGATCACTCTTGGTAAATTCAATCCAAAATATGATGAAGTAATTTTCTAAGGATATTATGAAACATCCAAATCTTAACAAATTTTTAATAAAAATTCAATGATTGTTGAAGAATTAGTTCATTTGAAATTTGATGAATATGGTCCCTTTGAGAAAAAGGACAGGTCATATTGATGAAGCTGACTCTAAAGTTATGATGAGACTTGAAAACATGAAAGATGATTTTGAAAAGGATATAAATAAAATTCAGTACAGATTCGAAGAACATGACCCCTATGATCCTAATAGTGTATTACCTATAAAATCCAAAACCCTAAAAATAATCATTTAGAAACTGTTATAGGATACCTAGACACAAGAATAAATACCTATAGAAATATATGAAATAAAGTTCTGTTTTCTGCCTTTCAATCCTAGTTAAGAACCTAAGACATAAGAAGAAGCCTTAGTTGATTAATTTTGGATGATAGAAATGCAAGAAGAATTAAAACAGTTCAAGAGAATTAAATTTTTGAATCTTGTTTAAATATCATAGAACTATCAAGTTATAGGAACTAAATTGATATTTATAAATAAACAAGATGATCAAGGAATAATGACAATAAATAAAGTGATAATAGTAGCTAAAGGATATAATTAGGAAGATGGTATAGATTACAATGAGACCATTGCACTAGAAGCTAGATGAGAATCCATTAGAATACATTTAGCCTATACATCTCATACAATATTTAAATTATTTCATATGAATGTTATGTCTGCCATTTTAAAGGTTTATTTAATGGTGGAATTTTATGTTTAGAAACCTCCTAGTTTTGAAAATTCTAAAAGACATTATTCTATTTTTAATCCTACTAAATCTCTTTATGGCTTTAAACAATCACCTAGAGATTGGTATGAAAGATTACGTTCTTTTCTTTTGATAAATGATATGACTATTGGAATGGAAGATCCATCATTATTTCAGAAAACAGTTAACTCTAATATTTTTTTGGTTCAAATTTATGTTGATGATGTAATTTTTTTATCAACATAAAAAAAACATTGTCATGATTTTTCTATGTTAATGAAAAAATAATTTAAAAAGAGTATGAGGGTGGAATTAACTTTTTTTAGGACTTTAAATTTGTCAAAAATGTTTTGTAAATGTTTTGAATCAAAGCATACACATTACTGATTTATTGATGAAACTAGGACTTGAAAACAGCAAGTCATATATAACTACTTTGTGTACTAATATAAAACTACATGTGGATGGAACTAGAATATAACTTGAAAACAAGTTATAGAGAGGTATGATTGGTAGTTAATTATATCTTACATCTTTTCGGTCAGATATAATGTACACATTATGGATTTGTGAAATATTTCAATCAAAACCTATAGAATATCACATAAGTTCTATCAAAATAATTTTTAGATATTTAAATGGATCTGTTTTTAAATCACTACCCTATCAAAAAACTTCTAATTTTAATTTTATTGCATATTCAGATGCTTACTTTGGAATATATATATTATTAGAAAAAAACCATTGGAACCTATCCCTTTTTAAGAAAATCATCAATACCATGGTCTAGTAAGAAACAAAAATTTTGTTCCATGTCAACAGAAAATGCAGAATATGTGTCTGCTGGAGGTTGTTGTGGACAAGTGTTGTGGATGAAAAACACTCTTATAGACTTTAGACTAAATTTTAATAATACACTTATATTATGTGACAATACAAGTGAATCAAATACTTCAAAAAATCTTATTAATAATTCTAGGACTAAGCATATAGATATCAAACATAATTTTCTAAGAGATCATGTTCTTAAAAAGGTATATTCTTAGAATTTGTTGTAATAAAATTCAATTAGCTGATATTTTTACTAAACCACTTACCACTTCAATGTTTGATTTTATTAAGGAGAGCTATGTTTAGTGAGTTTTAAATGATATTTTAATCTTAATTTTATTTATTTAATTATATTAGTTCTACTTTTATTTTAATCTTCACTATTTTAAATTATTTATTTATTTATTTTTATAATAATATAAAATTTTGTCTGTACAATTATATTTTTTTTGCTGCATAAGTTTTTACTCTATTTTAAATAATGTAATGATTATTATGTATGTAATGACATAAGAATGGAGATTTATAGAACTTGTTTCAAATTCCAAAAACATTCCATTTCATAAAACCATTAAAAACACTAAAAACCTTACATACTTCATCTTCATTTGACTGAACCTTCGAAACATTAAACCTTTGAGCCTTCAGAATATTGAGACATAAATCAACAAGTCAAAGATAATCGAGGAAGGAGAAACTAGTAAGACTAATCATCAATTTTCAGCATGAAGGAAGATATTACAAGGAAAAATAATTGAATTGGAATGGCTATACCAGGACAATCTAACGTTGAATCAAGCTTTGGATTTTAATATTCTCAAACAAATGTTATGTGATGAAAATAAAAAATTTCAGTACAAGGTAGAGTTGTAAAATTTCATTAAATCTGCTCAGTTCAGTCATTGAGATACAGAGGAATACATATTTGTGAAAATTGAATGTCATGATTTTTCTATTTTGTATGTGGAAATAGCTATAATCGTAAACAACAATCATGAGGGATTTTATCACATTGATTTGAAAACCATTAAAGATAATAAACATAAGTCAGTGGAAATTATGTTATTTTTATTTGGTTTTACAAATATCAGAACGATTTTCGTTAAGGATCTGGAGCCAGATTAGAGAATGAATGAAAAATTTGGTCAAATAGGGATTTCCCTATTGTTGTCTTGAATGGAGAATATTTTATATCCTGCTATGTATTTGATGTATATGTTCTGAGTGACATCAAGTTGAATTTTCATGGTTATATGATAAGGTATTTGAACTACTGATGTCAACCGGAGGCTATAATGAACTTCTATCCCTAGGGGAGGTTCATATCAAAATTATTGTTTATGTCTGATGTGGTGAGATTAGTATATTCCATAGTGAATTTATATTATAGTAATGTTTTCAATGCTAGAGCTTTAAAGAAGATAGGATTTTTCTGAAGTATTGTGAAAGGAAATATTATTCTTGTTGGTTCTGATGAAGATCAGGAGTCTTCTCAGAGAGAGAAAACATGCAAATCCAATGAATAAATAATAGAATAAAGGACCAATGATGTTTCAAAAACATCAAAAAGATTTCGATTTGAAGTATCCATTGCACATACTGATGAGGTATGTCAAGAGGGACATTAGAGGAGAAGGCACAGAGCGGCTCAAGATGGTGAGAAGAATATTCAAACAAATGTTGTTACAACTAGAGATCTTATAAGCAATATATTTTTTAGAGATGTTTCTTATCATATTGAGGTGGTAAATCAAATTTAAGAGGAAGTTTTACCTCATGCAGAGGAAGAGCTGAGACAATTTGAAGTGGCTCGACCTAAATCTATTCAAGAATAGTCTGTACAACCTGCTGATTTTATTCAAGAAGAATAATTTCAATAAGAACCTATTTTATAGGGTGTAAATAATGATTCTCATGAGGAGAAACAACCTGATGAATATTTGAACAATGGAGAGAGTCTATATAATTTTTATACTAAAGTTTTAAATTAAAAGTTTTCTTCAGATGAGTCAGGTCATGATTCTAAAGAAAAATATGTTGAGATACCAAAGGAGAAGGGTATAGATAAAAGAACCGATGCTCAATCATTTCCATTAATTTTGATAAATCAAGTTGAGAATCAATAATAGGATACCTACTATTCTAAGAATATTCATGTGGATGAGTTCATCAAAAAATTTAATAGAATTCATGATGAAATTTCTTCATTGAGAATGGCATTAGAGAAGGAGATACATAAGTTTTAGAAAATGAATGATAGTTTAGTTTCAAAAAGGGAATTGGAGGATTTTATAAAGGAGATGTTAGCCGAAGATGGAAAATTAAAATCCGAAATTTTACTAAAATTATATTTGGTAGAATTCTAAACATTCATAGAGAAACAGTTGGAAACTGTCAAGGGTAGTCAAGCAAGTACATTAGGTAATTCTCATGATTTGATCAATATATTCCACACTATTACAACTGTAATTGAAAATATGAATGACACATTATAGGGAATACAATGTAATAGTTATCCACTATATGTTCTGTTGGATAATCAAAAGAATCTTGTTGAGAATCTTACCTCAGATGAACCAGGAGTAATATAATTACTGAACAAGTTCACTAAAAATCTAAATTAGTTCATAGAGAAGGAAGAAAGATTGCATGACTTTTTCAAAGACAATCACATTGAAGATATTAATTGACAAATGAAGGAGGAGATATTATAATTCATTAGGATATGGACTAATTATGTGGCAATGAATGTCGTTAGTAGGGCTAAAGGATGTTGTTCAGAGGTGTTGAATCCTATTTTCAGCTCTTTTATCCTAACCTTTATTCATGTGTCAATTATGTACTTGTACATGTATTTTCAATAAAATATTTTTGAATCTCATTTTTATGGGTTTTTAATATGTTTTACTATTCTGTCAATGTTATAATTCCATATTCCAAATTCAATTACTGATAAAAAATTTTGGATATAATTTATTTATGTTTAGTGCTATAATAAATGTGTTATTTTTCTTATTCTATCATTATTTTTTATATCACAAAAATAAGGATTAATTGGATAAACACAACATTTTAATTTAAGAAAATTGATATATCATTTTCTCAAGGGGAGAAATTTAGATACAATACATTATTTTATATTGTTTTTTCATTTACCTTTATGGGAGAAATGTGGATAAAAATATTAATTTCTAAAGTTTTACTTTATAAAGAGGGGAGAAATTTATAAATGACATTTTAAAGAAATTTTAAAAAATCTTATCTTTATATATGGGAGAACTATGGATAAAACATTATTTAAATCTTGTTGAAATAATTCTATTAAAATCAAATATTACTTTAACTATGCAAAATTATAAATTATATATGATTAATTTCAACTGTTATTTCATTAATTTTGTGATCATCAAAAAGGGGGAGATTGTTGAGGAAGATTATATTTCAACAATACTATATACTGTTATTATTATGGGTGATTTTTTAGAATTTGTTGTTTCCAACAATACTCCCCACTATTATGATTAGGAGATATTGTTAACCATGAAATTTTTCAACAATACACTATCTTTTTATGATGATTTTAATGCTCACAAATACCATTGTTTATTATTCAAATGATATTACTCTGAGTATATTTCAAGAAAGTAATAATATTTCTATTTCTATTTTAGAACAATATTAATGTGTTTAATCTACATGGAATATATGATAAAGTGTTCAGAAATCATTTTAGTGTGTTTTGGAAACAATTTTCATACCCTACGTTGATGAGTGTAGCATAAGGATAAAATTCTACGCATAATTTATGGGTGTTTAGAAAAGTATGTTAAAGGAAACATACATTTTTAATATGGTAAAAGTATTGTAAAGGAACCTTAAATTTATAATATCATAAAGTATAGAAGAAGAAACTTACGTAAGTGTGGAACCTTAAGTTTTCTCTAGAAAAGTATGGATAATATACCATACATTTTAAAGTATGGATAATATACCATTATTTTCTATCGAAAAGTATGTATCATGTATCTTATGCTTGTATAAAGAGGAATGTATGGATAATATATCATACATTTGAAATTTTATGGGAAAATTATGAATGATCAACATTACATTTGAGATCAACCTTACATTTGAAGAATATATCATCAACCCTGCGTTTACCATGAAACATTTAAAATATGACATTATCATGGAATGGTCTTTATGTGGAATATAAGGTTGATTTAGAGTCAGATTTGAAGACTGATATTAAATCATATATATGATGGATTTAAACCAATTTATTTTTTATTCAATGGATTTATTAATGAGGATAATTTCATAACATGTATTAAGGGATGTTATGACTGCTCTGTCATTCAAACATTTGAATATCACGTTTCTTAAGGTGACATTTGTGGATATAAATTTGATTGGAAAACACTATACATTATTATTTTTATATCTTTGTTATTTTTAATTACAAATATATAGACGGATAATAATGAAAAATATTATAAGGACAAGCTCTTGAGTTTTTTTACTACAATTTTTCAGATTTATTCAAATCACAAAAATCTACTACAAACACGATTTGTCAGACTATATTTTACATAGAAAAAGAAAATCATTAAAGATTATTATTCTACATTGAAGATATATTTTGAATCTATTATTGTTAATGTTTCTGATTTTATTTCACGTTCTATTTGTGACTGGATCAACTCAGAACTGTTCTTACTAGAAGAACATCTTTTCTGAAGTTGATTATCCATCTACCCTTAGTTGCGAGCTACTACAACTGTAAAGAATAACAGGATAGTATTTTTATACAAATACTGTTTTAATTTTGAGTAACTAGTTTCTCATACTTGGATGTGTATTAGGTTGTGTCCATGAACCAAAAGGTATTGTTTTATCCTTATATTGTAAAGGTGTCAACTACTTGCACTCAGTTGTGGAAGGTCTGTTGATAAGAGGACCATATAGTTAAAACCACCAAGCTCATTGAGTACAATGTTGGTGGAGTGGAATACGGGCCTTTAGTTCCCTCAACCACTATATATCCTTATGTCCTTCAATCAGTTTATTTTCAACTGTATAAACATTCTAATAATGTTAAAGGACAGATTTGGCAATCATCACAACTCTCAATGAAATTGTAAAAGTCACAATTCACCCCACCCCCCTCGTGTGCATATTTGGTATAACCCAATCCTGTAGTTATCATATAAAAAAATATTTCATGATATCCGTATGGGGTATAAGTAATCTATAAATACCATTTTACATATTAATTAGCTCTTATTAAATTTATTTTTAAAAAAATTAAAAGAATTAATTTGATATATCCATTAATTAATTAATTACTGCATCAATTTTCTTTAATTATTTAATATACTTTTTAAGGTAAAAATTAAAAATAAAATACAATGATGAAGATAAATATATAATATTTAATAATAATACTTTTAGATGAATTTATCTTCCGGAAAATTCAACATTAAAAAGGTATCAGTTATTAAATTATCAATGTGAAAATTTTTACATCATATTAAATAAAATAATATAAGTGTCTCAATCACATTCATATGGATCCAAATGGTCAATATCTATATTCTAGGATGATTATAGTCGAGATATACTTGGAAAATAATAATTGGGATTGTTTTTTTGTCTTTTTATGGTTATTATAATTTTACTAATGATTTTCACTCTTAGGAAAGAATGTGATTGATGGCGAGTCTGGAGATGGAGCCCTCAGCGTCACAGCTCTTGAACCAGGCAGATGCGATAATCCCTAACCCCCGATTCAGATCTTTTGTAGATGTGGTTGCTGGAATATCGGGAGATGATATTCCTTAGAGGGTCGAGGATCCAGAGCTCAAAATCTTACCTATGTTCTATCGGCACAGAGGGCAAGCCACGATATCCTTTTCATAAGATGAGGTTAAATCTCTCGTGTATGGTTTACGCTTCACTCTTGTTGGTGAATTTATTAACCGCAAACCTTCTTTGAAGTATCTTCGTTCTGCGCTTGAATCTATGGGATTTTCAGGTTTCAATTTAGGGCTCCTCAATTTTTCTCAAATAATTTTTAGATTCCGGACTGAAGCTGAGTATTATAGATTATGGGTTTTCCAATTGTGGTATTTTGGTGGCTGCTTCATGAGAGTTTTAAAATGGGAACCAGATTTTGATCCGCACATTGAATCCCTAGTTGTGCCGATCTGGGTTGGATTTCCTGAACTTCCTTTTCACTTGTTTCACCAAAATTCTTTGTTTTCTATTGCTTGTCTCATTGTTAAGCCTTTGAAACTAGACTCTGCTACTAAGTCTCTCTGCAGGCCTTCCATTACTATAATTTTCATTGAAGTTGATGTTTCAAAGCCTTTACCAGCACAGATTTGGATCCATAGTGGTAGGCTCGGTTTTTTTCAGGAAATTTTATATGAGATACTCCCATACTATTGTCACTTTTTTCTCAGACTCGGTCACCCTTCTAGTTGTTGTGGCAAGGAAAAAGCCTATAATAAGATTAAGAAATACACCTGGGTTGTTAATAGCTATAAGGTTGGTACCTCTCAAGTTGAGCATAGACTTAAACCTGATGAAGTGAATCATGCACATAATTCTGAAACCCAAATTTCAGATTTCATTGAAGTTGTTATTGAAAATGCAGTTGTTCCTTCTAAGGAGGATCCTATTGGGATCCTTCCCCCTAATGAATCCAAGAATGTAGAATCTCAGAACTCACTTCCCCAGCAAGGAATGAATGATCCCACTGAATCTAAAGAAAACATAGAAGAGGAGGTTCATGATGACTTTGTTTCTAATGTTGAGGAAGTTGATAATTCGGTCCAGATTGAGGAATCTTACCTAAATAACATGGACAAAAAAGGCAAAAAACCTATGGTTGATGAATATGGGTTCATCACTCCACATCCAAGGAAAACTAGAAGACGTAATGAATATTCAAAATTTAGAACATACCATTATTACCAGGTCAGTGGACAATTCTACGGCTGAACATATAGAAGTTCCCCAGGAGAAGTCTCAAGTTGAGAATTCCAATCCCGACCTGTAAAGGATCCTCCAAAAAAATCCTCTAGTACTGAACTGTACTATTTCTTTCACGATTTTGATGAAGAAGATATTCAATACTAGAATCAATATATGGAAGAGCAGCTTGTGCTTGCTCATAATGAGATTCAAGTAGGATATCCTCCCTATTTGCTACTAATGGTCAGTTTCAGCCTACTAAATAATTTCAGGCTTAAAGAATGATGAGGATCTTGATGAGGTGCTCCAAGGCAGCTGGCTTTGAGGGCTCATGAAATATGGAATTGGAGGACAACCCTACATTACATGAAGAAATGTCATGCAGCCTATCTTTGGATCTCTTGATGGCAGTCTTTATTGATGGACTTTGGTATGTTGGCTTTGTATTTTGTGTTTCCCCATTTTCTCCCTGCTGGTGTATGCTCTTTACACCTCGTGTTTGTAATGCTATGTTTTGTTTTTAATAAGTTCCTTTTGGGGCATGAATTGGGACACCAATTCATGTCACCACCTTTAAAAAAATAAAAAATAAATAAGTACTTTTAGTAATATTTGTTTTATTGATTTCACATCAATTAATTAATTTGCAGACTATCATAGTATAAGTCTTTAAAGTAATTATATATTACATAAAAATTATAAATAAATTAACATGATAAATAAAAACAATTTTTTATTTTAAATAAGTATTTATATTCTAATTTGTCTTATGTATAACATTATATAAAAATGGTTTAGTTATTAAAATATTAGTGAGATATATTTATCTTCTCTTTATATAAATTAAATTAAATTTTCTTATCTAATCAAAGTGTCTTTAAAAAGACACCATTTCGACCCAAGTATGAATTAGGTAATAAAATCCCATACAATGATATTAATATAAGTTTTAGGGTAATTTAATAATATTATTCTTACCCTTAATTACCCCTTTAACATTTTTATCGTATTAATAAAAATTATCGATGTTACTATTACTAATTCCCAAATATAAAATAAATATATTTACAAAATTTAGGCTGACAGATTCCAAATATTGAATCCATTTTTTCAAAATTTAAAAAACTAAAGTTGTTTAAGTTAATATAAATTAATTCCTATTGTTAGAAAGAGAGAAAGAGTTTTTAAAAGTTAAAACACTGCAAATGATTGAAATGTTTTTACATTTGAATTCAATGTTAAATTAATTATAATTATATAAATTATATTGAATGATAAATACATATTCTACTTATAACATAAAATCATCCATTAATATAATTTAATTATATAAATTATTAAAATGAAAATGGATATTTCAATTAAAATTTATTGTATTTTTACAATTGATCAAAACTAGAATGTTATCATAAAAATTAAACAATTAATCCAAACTGATTTTTTATACCGAGCTCCCAAATAATATTTTTAATTTGATAAATATTATATATAAATGTTTTTAAAAATATATTTAAAATTGGTGTCTCATCAAAAGGCATCAATACTTAATTTTTTGAAAAATAATTCTTTTTCCTGAAAAATTGAATTTGTTCATATACTATGTCTACAAAAAAATATAAGTTGAAATTTTTGCATCATATTGAATCAATAATGAGTGATTTTATTATTTTATAGACTCACTAATTTTCATTTAATTAGTTTGTAGTAGGGAGTTAATACTATTCATAATCACCATTATAATGTGTAGATCGTATTAATTAGTTGTTCACTCATACTTGATCTTGTGTGAAATGAATTTTAATAAAAACATTAAATTGTGTGTAAAACAAGATAAGAATAGGGTCATGTATATGAAAATATAATACAGTGTTGTGTATAGTGCAAGATAATCTTGTTTTAGCGTACAACACAAGACGTCAATGAAATTAAAATTTATATTGGTCATCAAATATTATAGTTTCACAATTGTTGCTACTCGCACATTGATTTTTTTTATATTTAATAGTTAAAATAGAAATAAACTATTTTATTATTAGATGTGATAAAAAAAGATTTTCCACTGAATTACCAAAATTTTATTGGGACTAGAATTAAAAATCTTTTTTCAATGCATAGACATCATTCTCATGCGATAATTAATGGCAAGCTTTCCAACTAGTAATGGTGTGATAAATGTTCTATTATATAAGTCATAATGTAACATACACTATCTTATAGTGCATTCACTAATTCTCTAGTTTCTCAGAAGAGGATCGATACCACTAAAATGAAATATTCCTTTCAGTGGTGTTCAAAAAAGGAAACTTTTCTAAGTTGTTTATCATTTTTGATGGTGAAATTGATCAATGATGAACTATTTTAAAGAACACTGATATTGTTAGGAAATTTAATACATGGTGAGGGATGAGTATATGAGTTAATTTTTTGATTTTTAAATTCATCATATTCTTCCTAGTAGATTAGAGGTGGAATTCCATGATTTAAATCAAAAGGATGATGAATCGACTAATATAATTGAGGCATGTTTTATAATAACTGTGAGATATGATTATGGTATTATCACTTACCCTTATATAAATTTTTATCTATTAATCAATGGAATAAAACTAGGTCATTTAAGGTGTTATCCTTATGATCCATCTTTATATATGAATAATATTTAAATGTGTCATCAAGGTGGAAATAGAGACTGTAGTAATCAATTAGTCTCATTGTTTTGATAAGCATGAAAATTGAAATTCAAATGATAATATAATAATAAAATATGTGGATTGAAATATATGATCCTTTAATTTTGATTGAATTTTTTATGATTACATAGAGTTCATTTTTAAGGAGTCTTTTAAATTCTATAATTCCCAATATGTCCCTACACTATTTTATAAAATGACACCCTTTGTCTCATTTTATTACATCACCTTGACCCATATACATTAACCAAAACATACTACATTAACATTTGAAAATCACTAGAAATTAATTATAGGTTGTATTATTCTTGAAAGACCATTACAAGGGTCTTTAAGAATGGATATAAGGGAGCCTATTAATAAAGAGGATATCATATTACCAGTCATATTTCGATTTATGTAATATTACACATCCTATAAATCCATATTACAAATCATGAAATAAAAAATTAATTATATTAAATATAAAGGAATGAAATATTACATATATATCAACAAATATCCACTATTAATTTGGTAATGTAGTATATGAATGTAGCTCTCATGTGTATGTGTGGACTACTACCTCTACATAGTGAATAGATTTATTTTTCTTCATTTCTTATAATGAAAATTTATTATAATACATTTAATTTTCTTACATAATATTTATGAAAAATATATTCTTATATAATTATAAAAATCAATTAATCAGTCTCACCTTCCTACTTGTTATAGAATGATGATTTCTTTTATTTGTAAACTTTCACTATCACCTCTATGAGCCAATGTGATTCATTTGTTTATCATTATATGAATGATAATAATAAAAAATTTATTATATATACAAACATATTTGATATGGGAGATATATTAATGATTTTATGAAAGGTTATTTACTATTTTAATGTCATTTATTTCAACCATTGAAAATATATAAATACATCCATCCTTATATATAACGTACAACGTCCATAAATTGTGCACTTATTCTTTCTATTTATATCTCTTTTGAATTAATTTATATATATATAAAGAACATATATGATAATTATTTCATGAATTAAATTGCTATATTGATCATTCCAAAATAAAATCATTGGGACTAAAACTATCGAATCGAATTTATCATGAGAAAAGAATCTATTAACACCCAAAAATGATGATTTTAATAATAAATGTTTAAAAAATTGGTGTTAAAATTGTATAAAATAATCCTATAAGACATTATATGTTTTTATTTTACATTGGATTATAATTATTATAAATTATAATTTATTATATGTGAAAATAGTGGGCCTTCATATGATATTGAACCTGAGATAATAGATTTATGTTACAGTCTTCTTGTTTATCGGGATTTCTGATGATGTAAATTATAATAATAAAATTTCATTATATATTTTTCAATAACCACATGTCATTACTTATAATTTGGATATATCATTAGAAATTATGTTTTCATTTCATTTTCCTCCTTTTAATCACCCAGTAAAATGGGGGAATATTTTAATGGGAAAATAACTATATTTATATGTTCGGTAAAAAATATTTATTCTTCCATGACCACGATTTCAATAAAAAAAATTAATTAATTTATTATTATTTTTTAATATTATTATTTAAAATAATTATTACCGAAGTTTTAAAATTTAAAAAATGATTTAAATTTAATATTTTTTCAAATTTTAAATCATTTACTTTAAAATTTTTACAAAAATTTTGAATGGAAAACATATTTTATCATATATTACATGAATAGAATATCATATTTTTAAGACCAACTAATGGGATGGAACTTTCATTAAAGGTTTATAATGTTAATTTAATGAAAATATTTTCCATAATATTTGGGATTTTTTTATTTTAAAATGTGATTTAAAATAATGAAGACAGTATTTTCCTCATGAAATATTTCTAATTCCATTTGATGAAATTTTATATCTACAATAATATCCCTTGATATTTATTGTTATTTACTTGGGATATGGTATAATAATTTCATAAAATGTTTTTTCTAGATAGATCATCATTATAATGATAAAATAAAAATTATTTTCCATTATTTCCATGTTTAGTTTTATTATGAGTGTATTTGTGATATAATGGAGTACCAACAATATATTTATGATTATTTAATATGTGTGCCTAGAATTATATATCCATATTAAATTTTTTTAATGATTAATTTTCTTTGAAAAAAAAATTATTAATTTGAGGTTATCTAATGCATAAAATTTGTTAACATGGGGGTTTATATGAATTCCAAAAATACATGTTACAAAAAATGTCAACCCATTCCCAAAACGATGGTACATGAGATTTTATCCCAATCCTAAAAGATGGTTCACCTGAGTTTTTCCCAATCCTGATATAGGTACATAGGCATTTATCCTGGGCCTAACATGTTAGGAATGTCTTTTTGAGTATGCTTGAAATAATATTTCTAATAATATTATTATGCCACTCTTTTGAGATATTATCATAAGCCTTTTTTATGTTCCTATGGATCATATTCATTAATTACTTTTTTAATCATGTCTTGTGAACTTCCATTATTTATGAAATAACTCAAGTTTATTATCTATGACTTTGTTGGTATTATTTCCAAAAGCATAATATCATTAAATCATACCCTTTAGGTTTATATAATGTATAAATAATCAATAACATATTCTTTTATTACCCTTAATTAGAAGTTGATCCCACCTATTATTATGATTCCTTTCGATAGGTTATGAATAATAATTTTATGATGTGATTATATATGAAGTCTTATATATGGAAATTTAATTATAGAATATGTGTAATGTCTTTATAAAAATAATATAATTGTTTATCTAGTCTCTAATGACACTAAACCTATAAAACTCTCACATGGATCATAATTCTTGGTATTAAATATTAAACTAATAAAATGTAATATTGATGTAAGTAAAATTATGGGTCGTTGTAAAAATAATTTAAATGGACATAAATATGTATTAATTATCTATTTTTTTATAAAAAAAGTATTTATTAATCATAATAGAAATATCATAAACATACTGATTTATTGAGAAACATAAAAACATCTTTTTACATTTACTATAAACACACTAGTTTTAATACTAAAAAGGTCATAAATATTCCATTAATCATAATAACATGATTTTTTCAAAAATAAATATAAATACTTCCATTAAATCCCTACGAATAAAAAAATCACATATACATCTCTGAAAATTTTCAATGAACCATTAACTCATGAACTATTATAATATCCCTTTTCTTTAAATTCCATTATAAATACTCAAAAAATTATCATTTTAACCCATATTAAAAATAATAGTAAGGTTTAATAAAAAAATCGAAAAAATGAACTTTTAAATTGGGAAATATTAAAAACAAAAAATCCCCCAAATTATTTGATTATATTTTCATTAAAAGATGATGAAAATAAGTGAATGAATATTAATAATTAACAATGTTAATAGTTATGGTTAGATATTAATTAGTAGTAAACACTAAAATAATATTTTATACCTTTTATGAAAAATAAATAATTAACTAGTATAGAGAAAGTTAAAAATATTAAATTTAGAATAAATTGTAAATAAATTCATTGATAGTATGAAATTATTTAATAATTAATTTTAATATAATTTTTAACATTCTATAATAATTTATAGAAGAGGAACATTAGAAAATGAGTTGGATGAAAAAAAATAACACATTTTAAATATGATTCTAACAAAAAAATATCATAAATAAAGTCTTGAAAATTATAGAAAATTATTTTTCACCTAAAAAAATTAAAAATAATAAAATATATAGTTAGTTGAGAACAATTTTCAATTATTTTTCTTATTATTATTCATTTTTATTGCATTAATATTTTTTTTATTACTAAATTAGTTAAATATGTTCTGGTTTTTATATCCAAGACTATTTTGGTAGTTTTTCATTGTTCAATAAGATAATGGCTTATCTACTAATGAAATATAAGAATGATTTAATTTTAAATTTTATAATTTTTTTAAATCATTTATCACCAAGAATGTATCATCATAAATATAAAATGCATCAAATCATGGGGGTTTTAGTCCCAATTTATATATGATGGATATTTCAAATTCTTAAAGATGAGGGGAAGGGATGTAGATAAAAGATTACTATTCCAAAAGAATTTTTTATTCATAAATATCATATTTATTCATTAAATTAAACATTATATATAGCCATGTGAGGTCGTGATAAAAAATTAAGTTTTCATCCATTGAGGATGTAGTCGCGTTTATAAAAGTGTTATATTTTCATTTTCCATTTGACATAAGGGTGATAGAAAATCATTTTCCCAAAAGAATATAACATTTTACTATAGTGATGATTCTAAATAACGTATATAAATATCTTTATTAAATATAAGAATGTAGTGGACAAAAAAATAATATTGAAATAATGTTGTAATGAATTGTACCTATTCTATAGAATGTATCCTTTTGTGGTTACCTTAATCGATAATATTTTGGACTATTGCATAGAATATGACTTCTTGGATTTGAATTAGAAATTTAGAGAAATATTTTTTTAAATCCTGCTTGAATTTAAAATAATAAAATGGTTTATTAAAATGAGAATAAGTGTTGTACCTATAGAAAATATAGAAATTGAAAAAATATGTTTAAAATGATCAATATGTTTAGTTAGAGTAACATGATTTTATTTTACAAAATAAGGATATAAAACATTCTTTTGAAAAAAATGATATGTTCATAAAAAATTTATAGTTCTACAAATGGACAAAATGATGATTTTGGTACAAATTATATAATTCAACAAAACATAATAATTTGGGAAAACTGAACATTTGAGAAACCCAATCACTAATGTTACCCAATATTTCAGGAAACTAAAACAATATGGAAAATAAAACCTTCAAGAATCATAATCTTTCACAAATTTAATTTTAGACTGTGGGAAAATTCATCCTTCATGATAGAAAAAAATTTCATATCAGATAGCATCTTTCTCAAAAAAAACCTTCCAATGACCATGGAACCTATAAATAACACATCACATTTTCATTTCTATGATGAAGAAATTATCTGAGACATCACACACACCATTCATGAAACTCCTATTATTTTCAATAATTCATGTAATTCATTACCCAATGGGATAATCATTCATGAATTCCATCACATACAACCTTCTATATATGGGTATGTGTTAGAGAATTTTTGAAAACAAAATATATATAAAGAAGACTATTAATATATGTTGATTATTCCTCACAAAGTTCATATTGTTGTGAAACACTAATTTTTTTCAATAGTTTTTTCCATTTCTATTCAGATCCATCATTTCAGGGAACATATATCTGAAAAAGTTGACCACATTTTCTAATGCCCTATATTTCATGGTAAAAATTTAAACTTCAAGAAATTTTTTCCATATGTCAGGGAATGTTCTTATACACCCTCAATCGCGATCAGGGATAGCCTTAATCCCCATGCCTACCAAAGGATCCATTCTCAACCATTATATTACCCCATGAAAACTTGACATTCAAACCTTAACCTTTCCTAGATTAGTTAGGTAAAATTTTAGTTTGAGACATATACTACCCCAACCATCCATCATGTATATTACCATGATTTGAAATACTCATTATGGATCTCTAAAGAAACTTTTCCAAGGTATTCCACTTAATATAATATTTTCACCATGAGCTGAGATAACCCTCAGATTTTTCCTTAATACCATGAGTCTAATTACTCCTAAAGTTATTCTAGAAATTCCGAACCCTAAATATTTAATTCCTTGAACCCAATAGCCTAGTGTTGTAGTCTTACATTATCTCATTGTAAATATGAACATGAGATCACATCACAAAGGATGAAATGTTATATTATCTTTGAAATATAAGATGACAACATATGTTTTATGTTACTACTTGAAATTAAATAAAACATAATATATCCATTGGAAACACCCACAATCCCATATATTATCCCTTATTGTCATTCTTAATATTCATCTTCACATCCTAGTGGAAAATATAAAACATAATAAAGGGGAATGATAATATTCATAGATAGGTTAAGAATTATACTAGAATCTATCATAATTTATAAGACATAGTGATTAACAAAAATAAAATTCTATTAAAAGGTAATCTTGAGCATAATATGGAAGGAATAAAAGAAATGAAAATAATTCCATATAAATTATCATAAGAGAATGAAACATAACCATCTATATTAATCATGTCTAATAACAACATCGATTATCAATTTAAAAAAATCATAATGAGGTAATGCATAATTTTAGTCATTTAAGTTATACAATCGAGGCCTCGTCCATGATATATGTAAATTAATGGTTAAAAACTTATCCAAATCCTTATTTGAGAATAAATGAGGAAGGCCTCATCCATGTCCATATTTTATTTTTATGATGATACCAACCAATTCATCGAGGGGATATAGTTGGTCATACCAATTACTTACTAGGCCGAATACAATCCCCAGGTGAAATGTTTAAAACATAAAAAATATAAATGTTCTTATTTTTTAAAACTAGCATAAGAAAAGTGAATACATTAACCACTAAACTTGAATGTTAACTAAAATATTAAATCCACTGTATAACTAACCATAAACTCTTTAAAAAAATATTTTGGATGGTATCATAATGGACATAAAATTGAATAAAAGACAAAACAATGGATATTGACATAGATGTAGATACTTTTAAATGAGACAAGTAAAAAATTATTGAGAAAAATAATCTTTAAACTTTCCGTAGTGTCCCATAAAAAATTGATAACTGTAAATCATATCTTTATAAATTAATACATTTAAATTAAACATATAATATCCTAATAATAATAAGACTCATGTTGTGATTTATCAAAGGGAAGTACATACATCACACATAAGGAATAAGTGGTGAAGAAGGCACATATGTCACAGAAGTAAAAGTGATATGAAAAATACCCTTTTATTTACTTTGTAAATAAGAATTATTTTGAAAAATCATTTTTATTTTTCAAAAAAAAATATGATTTTAATCGTTAATATCCCAGAAAAAAAGTAATGGGAAATGAAATAATTTTTTTATGAATAAAGGATGTCCACTTTGTAAAAAATGTTTTTAAGAAATGTTAGAATTGGGAAACTTCAGTGTGGGTCATGAGAAAATAAAAATATTATTTAAATCATAAAAGCCGTATATTCTTTTATAAAACAGAAAATGAAAAAATATTGTGTATCATGATAAAAATAGTGATTTTATAAAAATAATGGTTTCTTTAAACAGATTATGAAGGGTACCTAAATATGGGAAAGAAATTTGGATGTTTCCTTCATTTAGTCTTGCTTATTGAAAGGGAATTGAGATGGGAACCAAATAAAACAATTATTTTCTAGTAAAATAAATAATAATTGTGATAGTAAAATATGTTTGGAACATACATACAAAATTTAGTATGATTAAATAAGAATAATTGAGAATTATATTGGTGTACACAAAGATAAAGCTAACCTGAAAGAAAAAATAGAAGTTAAGGGAGAACCCCTTAACATTTTCCAAACTGTCTAACTTTATTCCACAAAAAATTATTGATAATAAAAATAAAAATTGCATACAATTAAGAAAAATATATTCATTTTATGATACATAAAAAGTGAATTATACATACGCCACACACAATTAATAGAGGTGAATAAGGCATATTTTAGAAAAAATGAAGGTGTGACGAGAAAACACATACATTTTGTCAAAAAGTGTACTAAACATGTTTTTAATTTCATGAATAATCAATGCAAATAAAAAAAATAAGTAATTAATTATATTTTATAAAATAATTATTTTATTTTAATTTTATTAAGTTCTTTTATTGATTTCTATATGAGTAATAAAGTTCATTTCCATTGTTTGGGTGTGTTCATTTTCTTGGTTTTTATGATTGATTAACTTGAATAAGTGTATTGAGGTTCACATAAAATGAGCATAAATATATAGAATTTAAATTATATGTTATTAAATATCATCCATTATATAGAGTACATAAATAATTAATTTGGTTATATGTGGTGAGGATGAATCTTTAGATTAGATAATAGTGAAAATCAGTTATAATAATTATGCGTCCATTTGATCATCATGACAGAGTTTTGTTTTATTATTTAATATTCTGAATATAATATAGTTATAGAATACAGAATATAGTTATCAGATAAATTTTAATTTATTTTTCAACCATATAATGGTTTTTTATCTAGCCATTAAACTCGTAAAGGAAAATGAAAACTTGTATTCCTTGATGGAGATAAATCTACATCTCACATATGATATTTTAATTTTTAGAATAAAATTAATTGGAGAAAACACATGATGATTGATTTTCATGAAAAATAATAACATTTAACACAAATAATATGATGTGTCTATAATTTATATTTGGTAAGAGGACGTGATGAGATTATATGAAATGAAAATAAAGTGAAATGCAAATAAAGAGAAAGATGACTTTACATATTGAATTCTCTCTTGGAGGGCCTCCGTATAGAAATTGGTTTTTTAATTCTATTGAGAAGATAACCTCCTAGAAATGGGATAGAGGATTGGGAATAGTATTGGGTATAATTTGGTCAAGGATCAAGGATTTAGAGATGTCTGGAAAAGGGCAGCTGAGGGTCGTATTTATAATGGATTGGAGGTGTGTTTTTTATTATTTCATTCATTTGATTATTTTTGTGGTCCAAGAATAACAATAGTGATTATTATTAAGAATATATATATTAAATAATTCATACAAGTTCTATGTAATGGGTTTTTAACTCAACTATACATCATCCATTACTTAATAATTCATTTATTTGGGTAAAATGTTAAATATCATGAATTATTGTTTTGTACTACTCTCCAAAAATTGAATTATTTTATGAAAAATACCAAAAAAATCACCCTAACCATTTCAAGACATGTATTATTTAAAAATTAACTCCATTTTATGAAAATAATTTTCTTAATAAGATAAATTTTACTTCTAAATAAAAACGCCATTTCCTCGAAAAATATCGATTATAATTTTTTAACTCTTATTATAAAAATTTGAAAAATTAATTAAGGTCTTATTAAATAAAAATATAGTAAAAATGAAGGCAATATTAATTTATTAATCAACTTTATGAAAATAAATTTCATTTAAATAATTATATTAATTATAAAACTTCCAATTAACATTTTTCTTTTAACCAATTATAAATATTTAATTTATCATTTGTAATACATTTATTTACTTATTCTATGATATAAATATATCATATTTTTCATTATAAAATAAGAAATTTATATTATCTATCATAGGTGAAGTTACTATTCAAATACTAAATATACTATTTATATAAGGAATATTGTATATATATAAAAATCAGGTATTTCACTATTCACTAGAAAATAAATGCTTGCATAAAAATAAAAAAATCACCATAAGATAAATTTGATAATAAAATTTTGAAGAAGATATTTATTTGATTCAATATAATTTTTAAAACATTCAAAATTTAGTTTTTAAATACTTATCCCATTAAAAGGTATGAAAAATCCTTTAGAAAAATATTGCAAATTATTACATAAAATTTGATCTTTTTTCCCTTATATTGTTCCTATAAATTCATTTGGATTAATGAAAAAAAATTAAATATATAATATAGAAATTTCATAATTTGGTTAATATTATTAGTTCGAAAAAATTTAGTGTTTATGTTAAAATTTTTATTTTACAATAATGATATTTAATTTTATATCATTATTCATTTAGGTTTGGTGCTTCCTAAAACATATGTTATCAAAGTAAGTAATTTAAATAAAATGCACAACCTATAATCATTGGTTGTTACATTATCCCCTCATACAATAAATTTTTTCCTTGTAATTTTAAATTTAAAATCAAAAAAATAAACGTTATATATTTCAAAATTCTCTATGGTTAATAAATTATCATCATAATAAGAGGGAAAGGATAAAGAGAATTTCACCAAAAAATTGGGATTTCAGGTATGAAATCATTTATAGAATGTGATAAAGTGGACATGGAAGGCAAATATAACTACAAAGTTATTATGGAGAGTTATAGATTACATGTTCATTAGATAGTTAACCATCATAAAATAATAAATTTATTGATCAGTTAAATGAAAATTTATTTATCAGAAATAAAAGTAAACAAATAATTTTTTTATTCAAAAATATTTTTTCATTGAGTTAAGCGATTATAGGGGTAGGCATTTCACCACTTTCACCTTTCAGTTGTGGGTTCTAATATCATTACCTTACTAAAATAAACCTCATACAAATGTTAATTAATGACTAACCCAAACATTTGTATGAGGTTTATTTTCCATATTATATGTTTTATAACTATAGTTTCCATGATTTCTAAAATACTTTTGATAATACAAACTATAAATACCCAGAACCCAGTAGTTCAAAATTAGTGACTTATATTATTACATTTCCCCTTTCAACAAGATATCACATCGGAATGGACTGAATAGTTTAGTATCTTTTGAAAAGTAAATTCAAACATAATTTTTACATAACTATTTGAAATGAAATACAATATCCAAACTCTATTGGTTACACCCATAAACTCATTGATTATACCTACATGTTATTTATAAGATACATATTCTCATCTTAGGGGAAATTATAAAAAAACTGTGATCTTATATGGTTAGTGAGGGAAAAAATAAAACAATATGATAACATAAACAATAAGGAAAGGTAAATAACTAAAATGATATTCCATTAAAATATAATCTTGATCATAATTGGGTGGGAATAAAAGGTGTGTAAATAATTCCATTAAAAACAACATGTGAATGAAACTTAACCATTGATATCATAATAGTCGAATAATCACATGGATTATAAATTACTAATATAATATTGTAGCAATGCATGATTCTGGACATCTGAAATATACTATCGAGGCCTTTTCCATGATATATAACTATAAATGGTTGAGGTATCATCCAAATACATATTTAAGAATAAATGATCAAGGCCTCAGCACGGCAAATATTTTTTCTATCATGAGACCTACTGAGGAATCAAGGGGATATAGGGATCCCCACCTATCACTTAATAAGACGAATACATTCCATATATAGAAACATTGAAACATAAACAACATAAACATTTATATTAAAAACTATCTTAAGAAATTTGAATACATTAACCACAGACCAGTAATGGTTTAAAATAGAACATCTATAATCAAACTGATCATAGAACCTTCAAAAATATATGGTTTTGATGTAATAATAGATAAACATCAATAGAGTTCAATATTAAATCACAGATTTTCTCAAATATTAAGACACTATTAAATGATACGATTGAAAAATTATTTATAAAAATATCTTCAAATTTTCAAAAGTTACTCAAACCACATTGAAACATTTATATCATAATCTCTATAAAGAAATAACATTAAATTAATCGTAGAATATCATTATAATAAGATGATTCTTTATTTTTTATATCAAAGGTAGGTATACACACCATAAATATGTAATAAGTATAGATTAAGTCATATATCTCATAGAAGTAAAATTGATACAATAAATACCCTTTTTACTTTGGAAAGAAGAGTTATTTTGGAAAATAAATTATATTTTTCATAAAATAAGATTGTAAGCATGCATATTCCAAAAATAAAAATAGAATGAAAAAGAAATTATTGTTGAGGAATAAATGATGTACACTATGTAAATAGATTTTTTATGAAACATTAGAATTGGATAACTTCCATGCAGTTTAACTGAATATATGAATGAATCTTCAAAACAAAAAAAGTCATAATTTTTTTCATAAGACTAAAAATAAAAATTTTAGGGGTTTATGAAAAATATAGATTTTATAAAAATAATGGTTTCTTTAAATTTTTTATTAATGTTACTTAAAATTGGTTATCAAAGTAAGATGTTCCCTTTAATTGGGATTGGTTATTGAGAGTACTTGACAAGGGAACCATATAAAACATGAATTCTCCAAAAAAAATAATTAAGAATTTAGCTGGTTATATATGTCAGGAAAATTATCATAGAATGTAGGATGATTATATAATAATATTTAATAATTAAAATCAGGTAAATAAAGATAAATCCTATCCAGAATGAAAAATAGTGGTATGAGGATAATCCATCACCACTTTGCCAACAGTCAAACCATATGCACCATAAAATAAATGAATTTCAAATGAAACACTAAATACCATGAAGATAAATATATTCATGATATGATACATAAAAGGGTAGCATACATACTCCACACATAATAAATTATGTTGAATAATTCATATCTCACAGAAATAAAGGTGATTTGAGAAAACCCATATATTATGTGGAAAAATGAACTACACATGATCTTAGTGTCTTTGACAATAATATTAAATCTCTTTTTAATTAATTAATATCCTTTTACACATTTAATTTATGTATTATAATTTATGATTTTCATTTATTTATTTTTATATGTGTTATATAGTTTAATTCCATCGTTTGGGAGTGTTCATTTTTTGGTTTTCATGATTGGTTTACTTTTACAAGAGTATGAGTGTTCATAGAAAATGAGAGTAACTTTTTATAATTAAAAATATATGATATTAATGATCATAATTTTTTTTTAATTTCATATAATTTAGTTGGTTTTATGGACTAAGGATAACTCATTAGATAATACAATAGTGATAATCTTTTAGATTATTACAATGTTTTTTTCAATCATCAAGATCGAGTTTAGTTTTATTATTTAATATTATGTATATGATCAGAAATATAATATAAAAATATTTATAAACTAAATTTTGAAATCTTAACCATCTATTGTAATTATTTTATATCCATCATTATAGGATGTAATTGAAAATTATTCATTATATCCTTGATTGTGATGAATTAATACCTCAGGGGTGATTTTTTTCTTTTTTAGAATAAAAAAAAATATGAGAAGAGACACAGTCATCGACTTTACATTAATATATTAACATTATAGAATATATATATATATGATACTCTAGTTATCATAAATATTTTTAATGAGGATTTATGGGGATTAAAAAAAATAAATGAATGTGAATAGAAAATAAAGTATGAGATAGAGGATTTCAGCTCTTGGATTATCCTCTTTAAGGGCCTCCTCAAAGAAACTAGTTGTGGTATTTTATTGATACAAGAACCACCTATACATGGGGATTGATTATTTGTAAGTGTATTGGGTAAAATTGACAAATATTAATGTTTATGGAGTCGTGATGAGAAGGGGTGGTGAGGGATTGTAATTATAGTGGATGAGAGAAGTGTTTTTCATTATTTAATTAATTTGTTTATTATTTTGGCTCAAGACTGTCAATATTGGGGATTTTTGTGACTAAATAAAGTAACTAATTCATGTGAGTTAAATGAAATATGTTATTACCTCATCCATACATCATCCAAGACTCAACAACCCATGTATTTTTATAAAATGTTAAATATAAAAAATTAGAGTATTCCACTGTTCACAAAAACATCAGGTCTTTTAGAAAAATTCCAAAAGTTCACCCAAATCATTTTTATATGTTTAGAGTTAAAAATGAACTAAATTTTATGAAAATAATTATCTAACTAATAAAATTTAGTTTTAAAATATGATCATCATTTACTCAAAAAAATATTGATTTTAATATTGCAAATTTTGTCACGACATGTTGAAAAATTAATTCAGGAGCCATAAAATTATGTTATAATTATAAGAAATAATAATATTAATTTATTAATATATCTTATGAAATTAAATATTCTTTTAATTAGTTATGTTAATTGTAAAATTGTAAATAAACATTTATATTTCAGAAAAATTCCAACATTACATTTATCATTTTTAATAAGATTTATGTAATTATTCAACGACATAAATATATAATATTTTCATTTATAAGATACAAAAATTTTATTTTCAATTTAATAGGTGAGGTTAATATTCAAATAATAAAGTGAATATTCATATAAAAAAATTTCATTTTAAAAAAAAATCAGAAATTTTCACTATTTAGTAGAAAATAACTATTTTTAGAAAAATATCAAAATTTCACCCTAAGAAAATTTTGAAAATAAAATTTTAAAAATGAAGTTTATTTATTATCAAATTAATTTATAAATGTTTCATTGTTTTTTTTTAAATAAGTGCATCATTATAAGGTGATAAAACTACCTTTAGAAAAATATAGCCTTTTAAGAATAAATTTTTATTCATTTTATCTTTTGACTATAATTTTATTAGGATGAATGTAAAAACATTAGATTAAATATATAAAATATAAATTTAATTATTTAGTTAATATTATTCATTTATTCTAATTTAACGGCTAGAGTATAACGGTCGTTTAAAAATAATAATATTTAATTATATATCATTGTTCATTTATGTTTGGTGTTGTTTTAACCCATTTCCCTCAAAGAAATTTAATATTAGGTAAGATATACAATAGAAAATTTTGGTGTTACCTATATTTTATGAACGGATTAATAAAAATGGATGCTTAGGCTGAAGACTCACACCATCTATTTCAAGGAATATTCTACCTAGTTGTCCTCTCAAAAGGATGTTAAGCTCTAGCATACACAATATGATTTTTATATGATTCCTTATAAGAAAAACACAAGATTCATTATTTTAAACCCATAATAAGACTTCAATAATTATCAGGAAACATCTCCAAATAGTCCTAAAGGCATCCTCATATGGTGTATTCCCTATACATGCTCCATGACCCATCAAAAGGTTGATACTCCCTCATTACTGATAATGGGGGGGATAATGGGAATCCTTAGAATGAACACCCCAGATACGTCCATACTGATCCTAGTAGGTTTCCATGGGACTCCATAAACGGTGTAATCCCCAATAATATTCCCACACCCAACATTATGCTATGATTTAATCATTTTAAAACATGAGGAAAAAATAATGGGAGACCCTTGATAACCATCCCGTATGTACTCCTATTTACACTAAGAATCTCCCACAGGCCTCCTCCTCAGGTTTAATCCCCCAATTATATTACTTGACGCAAAAGTGGGATTATAATCCCTTTTGACCTGAAGAGTGGATGAAAATTGATAAAATCAATTTTAGTCCCCACACATGATGTCATTTTACATGCAATTAAAGTGTGGAATTTCCCTATGGAAAATAATAGTGATTCCCATGTAATAATCACCTCTTAAATCATTCAATGAGATGATACTATTTATTTTATATTTTTTCTAAGATACACAACCTCCCCTATCGTTACTCCATAACAACCCTAAAGATGCCAAATTTTATACACCCCATTCATACCATCAGTTCTCCTAGACACACCCATCATGCCTTGTTGTGTAAGCCTTATTCATACCATTATATCCCCTATAAAACCCTCAGTATCTAGGAAGTCTTAGCCCATTCCTTCCATTATTTCAATATTGTATCCTTGGGTAATCCTAGTATTTTAAATCCCATTTTAATCACCACTACTGAAAAAAATAATCACAAGGGTATCCCTCCATGTATTCCCCATCCACCTATACGATGGAAGATGTTTTTCTATATAGCCTTAAATCCAACTCAAATGATGTTAAAGATCAATAAATTTTCTTTAGCACATAATGTAAATATATAGTCCTATCATATGTGATGAACATATTATTACCATTGTATGGATTTCTACACTACTACATTTTTATGATATATTTCTCTCTAACTAATTTCATTTCATCCACAGGATGTGTTACAAGAAACATTTAGTTTAAACTAACCGAGAACAATTAATAAAATTATTTGTATCCTATATTTCTTAGTCATTGTACTAGCCTATATGAATTTTAATATCTAAATTATGAAAAATATATTTTTATACAATAAATAAATTAATTCTTTAATTTTATAAATTGATTATGATTAAAAATTAAAAAATATATTTAAAAATTAAAATGATTGTCATATGAAATTTTTTTCAAATATGTGAAATATATTAATCAACAATTAAATTAATCATTATCATTGAATTAATTTAATAAAATTTATATATTATTCAATAGATATTTTTTTAAAATAATAAAAATATATTTTCATATGATTAGGATCAGAATAAATCTAATTAGATTTTAAAAAATGAATTTTCTTCTAAAAGAAGTTTTTATCAATATTTTCTATTTTATTTTAAAAATAATTCCATATATTTATAGTTATTAAATTAGATAAAATTAATTAAATATTTATAATCAAGATTTTAATATTTGGTAATTAAATCTCTTTTATTTTTTTCCAATATAAATTGTAAAGCTATAAAAAAATTACAAAATTATTTGGTAAATTGCGTAATTAATGATAGAATAAAAATTATTAGGATTATAAAATATCCCAAAGAATTTATATATTTTGTTTTATAATTTAAAATCATTTATATTCTACCATGATTTAGGTATATTACATTTTACTGCCATTTAAATGATATTGGGAACTTTATAATATTTAATATCATGAAAAGTAAAACTTATCCGACTCTTGTTTTTTCAACTAAAATATTTTTTATATTAGGTTATCAATAGTATATGTTCAAATTTAAATAATATTATTAAATATAAATGATTTATATTAATTATGGTAATTATTTTAAGTGATTAGTAATGAAATGTTTACGTTATCCACATTCACAACTCTAAAGAAATAAATATTTAAATAAAGGACAAATCAAATAAATATTATGAAATATAATGAAATTATTATTATTTTAGAAAAATATTGTGAAAAATGAATTTTATAGATCTATATGAAATATTGTGGAGGTTTTAAATGATTATATGTGAATACCCTATTTTTCTTGAAAAATTAAATACAAATTAATTGAATTGTGTCAAACATATCAATAATTATTTTTTATAAAGACAATATTTAATTAAATTAATTTTAAATTATAAAAAATATAAAATATTAAAAAAATTATTATACGGTTATAGTTTCTATAATGTTTAATTTTTTGTGAAATTTTCCCCTTATAAGTAAAAATTACTTAATTTTAATGTATAAATAGTTTCTACCGTTGTTAAAATTTAATTATGTAGACTATAGTTTAATCAAAATCATAGGGTATAAAATTACACCAAAACAAGTATAGTATGTAATAGCCCAAACCTCTCTGGTCCAATCCTTTGTGAAAATCATATGTATGGATTGTTTCGAGAGGTCAAAGTGACTTATACCCAACACTTTGCCAAATTTCCACCTATGTGAATAGTTCCCTCAGTGAACAGTTCTAACGGTAGACCGTTGTGAACAATACATTGGTAACCTTCTTTGAATAGTGTCATCAGTGACCTTATGTGAACAGAGAAATGGTGACCTTCTGTGAACAGTGACATGAGTGACCATATGTGAACAGGTTCATGAGTAACCTTATGTAGAAAGTGTAATGATGGCCCTATGTGAACAGTGTCATCTGAGAAATTTTGTGAATAGTTTCATCGGTGACCTTATTTGAAAAGTGACATTGGTGACCTTATGTGAACAGTTTCATTGGTGACCTTATGTGAATAGTGACATCAGCGACCATATGTGAAATTTTTCATCGGTGACCTTCCGTGAATAGTGTAATGGTGTGGTTCCAATAGTGAGGTTCCAATGGTGACATCATTCATTTTCCAAATTTTGAGTTCATGGACAGTGTTTCTAGAATGGTGAGGTTCCACGGTAACCTTTTCCATTTGCAAATTTTGAGTTCATGAATAGTGTTTCTAGAACAGTGATGTTCCAATAGTGACCTTTTTCCTTTTCCAAATTTGGGGTTCATGAATAGTGTTTCCAGATCAGTGAGGTTCCAACAGTGAGGGTCTTGAACAGTGCTTCCAGAACAGTGAGGTTCCAATGGTGATCTTTTTCCATTTCCTAATTTGGGGTTTATGAACAGTGTTTCCAGAATGGTGAGGGTCCAATAGTGAGGATCTAACGTTGAGGTTCATGAACAGTGTTTCTAGAGCGGTTAGGTTCCAATGGTGAGGTTCATGAATAGTGTTTTTCCTTTGCCAAGTTTCGTGTTTGTGAACAGTGTTTTCAACTTATTACAGTTTCTCCCGTTTGATGATTCCTTTGACGTAAAATGCATTTAAAGTCTTTTTTTAAGGACTCTAAGGTCGATTCAAAGGCTATAACTCCTATATAAATTTCTCTTCAGGCTCAAGATGTTTTTACTTGGTTAAACCATGGGGTTTAATAAGATCCTCTTTTAATGGGAAATCCAGTATATCTTAAACCATTACTCTGTTAAATCTTCTAAAGGGAAGAGATATCTTCCTCACTAGTTCTTCCTCCTTATTCTTAACTGTGAGGCTCTTGAACCTTTCATTCTATACCATAGGTGTTTCACAATATAAATTTACTCCTTGGATTTTTTCCCATCAATTTTGATGCAACCAAGCAGTATCAATCAATCTTTGATATAAGGTATGATCTATCATCATTCTATTAGGATCATCTCCTTCTATTTATCTGTACCCTTATTATAGAAATTTATGCCCATGTTATTAATGGGATTTTCTTGGGTTTTTACCAGTGTGGTGGTGTCTCTACATCCTCAGGTGGATAATGTTTTCATGGGCGTAGGAGATCATAACCAGTTGTGTGGCTCGTTCACAGAACGTGAATAAATATTTGATGTAGGATATTCATTGCTTCTCTTTTATTTTACATGGAACTATAGAGTTAGCATGTTTAAGCCACTAGATCCCAATGAAACTGACATATTTAGTATTTCAACCAGATATATAAATTGATATCAGTCATATGTTATTGACTCTTGTTTGGCTAGATAGTGGGATATCTATGCTTGATTTGTTTATCATTTGATTCATGAAGGAAATTGGTAAATAATATAAAGGCATAATTAATAAATAATTGTTTGGAAAGAGATAAAGTGGCATGAAAATTAATCTGGATCTTCTTGTTGTAATTTGATGTTAATCAAATTGGTGCAATAGGCATTTTTAAATTATTTGTGATAGCTTATTGGTTATGTTCTCCAAATTTCGAACATATTAATAATAAATCGGTTAATCCAGGATGGATTAAAGAACTGGTTGGTTGATAAAAAGATAATTCATTATATCATTCTAAGTTACCCTCTTTCTTGTTTAAGTTCCAAGAGCCCAATTGATATGATGGTTGTTTTCCTGCAAAGTGTGTGGTGATGTGATCCTAGAAGGAAATTGTGATATTTGGGGCATGGGGGCCTATTAGTTGTGGTAGGATTTGACGCATGGAGTGGTGAGATGCATCATTTTATGCATGTGCCTAATGGGAAGGACAGCAGGGATGATGCAATTTGTTGGATGTGAATGTTTGGATATGTGGTTATTCTTTGCTTGTTTATCTTCTTTACATTCCCCATCGCCCAAGGCAGCTGGTCATTCATACCCATCGTCTGAAAGGGGCGAAGATGCACGGGGTATTCCACATGCTTTCCATGTTTATCTTCTCAACGGAGGATGGGTCTATGCTCTTTCTATAAGCGTCGAGGACTCGACGGGTAGTTTATCTACCCACCGTTTTGAGTCCCTTGTGTTTAGTAACATAGAATTTTTTTCAAGAAAGAATGGGAATTTTGGAAAGTAATATTGTAAAAAAATAATTGAATAATTAATGTTTACCCATGGGGTTTAACCATGATGGGATGTAATGTAGAGGTTACAATTTCAAAGGGAAAATGGACTTTGGGTGTAATTCTAATGAAAAATAATGTGGAAATTGTAAATGGTTAATTATTTTTTAAAGAATTAATTAACGTAAAGTGAAACTGATAAAAAGGGAATGAAGTAATGTAATTATGATCTTTAAATGGTTGTGTGCTTATAGGATACCTAGTCATAGAAGTGGATGTCGGGAGTCTGAGAGACGTTAGGTACAGTTGTGTCTATGACTAGGTTATTCCCATAGTGTGGCTGTGAGATATAGTATATTCTGCAATTTTTGTGTTTCTATACGCCACTCTACACCATTAGTAAGGGCAACTGACACCCTGTGGATTCTGATCCCTAGGGGGTGTTTTCCCCAACATTCCGGTGGGATGATGGATAGATGACTACCCACTTTGGACCCACTATCTTCTCTTGGTAGTTACTTGTGCTGGTAAGCACGTTAGTTAGTTTTCCCCTTATATGTGTGTAGAGGGTTGTAGTGGGTTGCAGTTGTTTAGACACATATGTTCTGAATATTGTTTCCTATGGAGTACTATAGGTGTAATGTGTATAGGCTGTGATGGCTTGAGGATACTTACTTAGTGTATGGGCTTTGATGGCTTGAGTTATAATACCCAATGTATGATACATGTTATACGAGCTGCGGTGGCTATCAGAGACTACCTGGTTATGGCCTTATGTCAAGGTGGTTGTTTTATTGCATGAGGTGCATCTTGTGGTGCTTCTCCCAGGTGTCTAATGAAAATCCTTTTTTGAGAGATATTCTTCCGTCATGCGACATTAGGTCAGAGAAGCAATCTAGTTGGAAAGTTGTAGTAGAGTAATCTTAATATTCTTTATTATATTATATACTCTTGTATTCATTATTTGGTGAGAGTATCCATGGTGATGCTCAAAACATAACATACTTGTTTAGGTGACGAGTTACTTTCACTTGTTGTTCACTATTCTTTAGCATTATTTCATTTCATTTTCATGAAAGGATTCAAGGAGGATCCAATTGATTATACTATTATACTCACCCTATGTATATGTAAACTATTTTTAGGTCACATGGTGTAGTTTTCAGATCAAGATGGTTTCTACTATATTGGGGTTACATGAGCTATTCGGGCTTGTGGTTTCTGTTGTTTTTACATTCTTTGGGTAATTGTTGTTTTCCCTTTCAGTTGTAGTAGTTTTTAATGATATTACTTATGTGTACTTCAGTTTTATTTTATATTCCTATCTGAGTCAGAGTTAGTTGGTTTCTATTTTATCTCTCTCTTCTTCATGTGTTCTCATAGAGGGTTATGACTCTCATTTGTGTGTTTACTATACCCTCAGCTCTAGTCGCCAACCTGGGGACTACTAGAGGCGGGACTCAGGGGGTTCATTCTTTCCCTTCTCACATTGTCGACCTAGGAGGGGTACACATTGTGGGGAGGGGGTTGTGAAAGAGTGGTATCAAAGGAAGATTGTGGGATAGGATGGTGTTTGGAGTTAGGTACATGTTAGGTTGCATGGTTTGGTAGGGAAATAGTGTAATTATTGTTTAGTATGTGATATAAACACTGGAGACCAGCTGAGATATAGGCATTTAGGGCCCCCTTTGATCTGAGGTACAGACCATTATGTTTACAATATCTAAAAATCATGGTGAAACTAGTTTCAGGGTAGAGTCATTGGAATGGATCATGCATCACTCATCATTGTGCCTATATTTGAATGTGTAGTCCTTGGGACAAGTTAACCTAAAATGAATAAATGAAAAAAAAATTAATTAATGATGAGTCTACCATATTCCAGCTTTATGAGCCCTAACTATTTTTTGTTTTTCAGGTATGGCTTTAGGTCGACATCCTCATCAGGATCGCAAAGAATATGTCCTGTAGGTTGTGCCAACAGATCACCATAGGGTAGAGGATGACGATAATGACACTTTGAGGAGGACACTCCAAGAGTTTTAGCGCCAAATTCTGTAGAAGTATGAGGGATCCGTTTCAGATGCAGTCATGAAATACTAGTTAGAGGAGGCCGAGATAGGCTTCAGTTCTATCTGTGCTCAGAATAAGCATTGGGTGACCTTAGTTGTGACGATGCTATGTGGAGTAGTGAGGCAGTGGTGGTTCTTATTCCTCGAGGATCATGAGGAGTCTGCGACCTCCAGGAAGGAGTTTCGAGACAATTTTAGAGTCGAGTTTCTTTCTTTGACCGTGAAGGCATCCAGTCACTAAGAGCTTATTACCCTTCAACAGGGGAGCTCTAGTGTGAGAGAGTTTGGGACCCATTTCAAGAACCTTTTATGATATTCATCAGACCAATTACTAGATGAGGAGGATAGGTTGAGTCATTTCAAGGAGCCCTTACATCCAGATATCTAACACCAGTTCACCCCATTTTTGATGAAGACATATGTTGAGGTACTGGAAAGAGAAGAGGCCATCGAGAGGACATTTTAAAAAACTAGATCATCACAAGAGGGGGGTTTTCATGATTCCTCATAAATCATAGTTCTGGACCGGGGTTCCCGGTTTTTAGGTCAGAAGTGTTTCCATTAGGCCGGGGGTAGGTCCTAGCCCTTAGAATCTTGTTTCTCTGGGGGCGGTATCTCCCAGACCTATACAAAGGGAACATGCGCCAGTTTTTCATTTGGTGGTCAAGATCATCAGTAGCGGGGGTGCGTGACCATTCAGAGTAGTCATCATGCACCAGGTGTTCCAATCTAGATTCCTCTATTGAGATAGTTCATGCTGAGGAAGAAGCAGTAGGTTGCACAAGCTTTAGATTAGGAGAGGGTAGATGGGGAAGGAAGAGGATAACCCCATGATGCTCCCCGTCCTTAGAGATCAGAGTGTGTCCATTGTGGTGGTCATCATCATGGATAGATAGGCTATAGAGGAGTTCTTGGATAGCTTTATGCGTTAGCAATGCTAGCTATAGGCAAGCCAGATGTTGTTTGAGGTAAACATTTCTTTTTTATTTCTACCTTGGTTTATTACTTGTTTTATTCAAGAGCGACGCACTCCTTCATATCACCGACACTTGTCCATGATTTGGGACATGACATAGAGAGGCTTCCATTACCTTGTTGTTGACTACACTAGTTAGAGGTCAAGATGAAATGTTTGAAGATTGTAACGACTGTGAGTTTGTGCTGGGTCAACACCTCTCTTGGTGAGATTTCCTATGTTTAAGGATATAACCATATGATGTCATCCTCGGGATGAATTGGTTGTAATCAGTGCAGGCTATCATATATTGATTTCAGATTAAGGATGGGTCATTCGATGAGGATGGAGATCCAGGGGTGTTCTTTTGTGAGTGAGACCCTCGGATGGGTTAGAGGCATGTTCTATCCTTATCATCCATGATGGCTGATCTAATACTGATTTCTTTAGAGTTTCAGTAGTTGGTGTTTCCTAGGATCGTAGAAGAGTACACCGATGTCTTTCTAGAAGAAGTTATAGCATTACCCCCTAGATGAGAGATCGAGTTTAGGATTGAGCTAAAACCAGGAGAATCTCCTATCTATATGTATCCATATAGGATGGCCTCTTTTGAGTTATGAGAGATACATACTCTACTTGATGGTCTGTTACAATGCGGTTTTGTTCGGCCGAGTGTGTCATTGTGGGGTGAACCAGTTCCGTTCGTGAAGAAGGCTGATGATATTTTGTGGTTGTGTGTAGATTAACATTTCTTAAACAAAGTGACAATGAAGAATAACTATCATTTTCTACGTATTGATATTTTCTTCAATCAACTGAAGTGTTCAAGTTGGTTCTTAAAGATCGACTTGCAGTTAGGATATCATCAGATGCATATGAAGGAAGAGGATATCCCGAATACTGCTTTCCATTGTCATCATGGGAATTATGAGTTCGTTGTAATTCCATTTGGCATGACAAATTATCCATCTATGTTCATGGGATATATGAATGCTATGTTTCATGAGTTCCTAGAAAAATTCATTTTAGTTTGCATTGATGACATCCTTCTGTACTCTATATCTGAGGATGATCATGCAGAGCATCTACACACCATTTTTGGAGTTCTATATCAACATCAACAGTTTGGAATGTTTTCATTGTGTGAGTTTAGTTCTTGAGAAGTCAGTTTCTTATGGTATGTTGTGTCCCAGCAGGGAGAAGTGGTGGATCCATCGAATATAGAATCAGTTGTGTCTTGGAAATGCCCCAAGACAATGTCAAAGGTGCGAAGTATCCTTGGACTCGTAGGCTACAACAGGTGGTTAATATCCCATTTCTCTCGATTTGCGAAACCTCTGACAGCTTTAACCAGGAAGGATCAAGCATTAATATAGACGGATCAATGTTAGAAAGCTTTTGAGAATCTAAAATAGAAGTTTGAAAGTTCTCTAGTTATCTTTCTTCTAGCTGAGGGAGTTCAATTTTATGTTTTCTATGATGCTTCATATCAGGGTATTGGATGTGTTCTGATGCAACATTGATTAGTTTTTTCTTATAGGTCTCAATATTTGCATCCCCATGAATGTAACTATGCCTCCCATGATCTTGAGTTGGCAGTCATGGTGTTTGTTCTAAAATTGTGGAGGCACAACCTCATTGGTGAGCACTTTCTGGTTTTCACCGATCATAAGAATGTGAGGTATGTTTTCTTCCTGCATGCCTTGAACTTAGAAAAGTGTCCGTGGATAGAGTTCTTATAGGAGTATGACTTCAAAATATTTTATACACCTATAAAGGGAAATATTGCAGTTGATGTGCTGAGTTGGAAGTCGCATAATGATGCAGTGCGTGAATCTGGTGACTCCTAGGGAGTAATAGAAGAACCTTCAACATTACATATTAATATGGGAGAAGTTGGGGGAAGAGGTTGTATTTTTTAGATGACGGTGTATTCATCTCTAGTGAAGAATGGGGAAGAGTCCTAAATGGGGGATTTTGAGGTGGAGGCCTGGAGAGACCAAGTTGTTTGTGGCGAGGCCCCTGATGGTTGATCTATGGATGAACAACACCGAGTGTTGTATCACAGAAGTCTTTTTTTCCTTTAACGATACTTGAGACGGTTATCAGATAGTTCCATAGTTGTCCTTTAGCGGTACATCCATGTGTGACAATGATATACACAGCCTTAAGGAGTCTATTTTGGTGGCCTGGGATGATGTGTGTGGTTGGGGAGTTTGTGTCTCGATTTTTGGTCTGCTAGAAGGTGAATGCTGAACACTGTGTTCCTGGTGGTCTTCTCTAGCCATTATAAGTTCCTTAGTGGAAGTGGTAGGACATCTTAATCGACTTTGATACTGGTTTACCTAGAGCTTTGGGAGGACATGATTTTATTTCGGTGGTAGTGGACCATTTAAAGAAATCATACCACTTTATATCAATCAAGGAGTCGAGCTTTGTGGATGTTTTGTCGAGGTAGTATCTAGAGGAGGTGGTGAGACTTTATGCAGTCCCAAGGACAAATATTTCTCATTGATATCCTCGCTTTACTTCTATGGTGTAGAGAGGTCTCCAGCATGCTTGTGGTTCTCAGTTATGCCTTAGCACTGTTGTTCATCCTCAGACGGATGGTCAAATATAGAAGACAATCCATACTCTTGAATACATGTTATGCTCTTATGTCCTAGATTTTGTAGGTTCGTGGATGATGCAATTACCCTAGGTAGAGTTCGCTTACAATAATAGTTTTAACTTTACCATCAGTATGGCTCTGTTAGAATACATGTATGGCCTGCCTTTCCATTCTCCGTTGTTCTGGACTAGGGTCAGATAGTCAGCAGTTCTCAGACCAGAACTAGTGCAGAATAAAACAAAGAAGGTTCGGGTGATTCTTGAGAGGATGGAGACAGTGCAAGATCGTCGGAAATCATATTCCAATCAGAGGAGGATACACATAGAATTTTATGTTGGGGATCATGTGTTTCTGAAGGTGACTCCCCGTCGTGGGTAGAAACGGTTTGGTTGTGGGAGTAAGCTTTATCCCCCGTTTTGGGGCCTTTCGAGGTGTTATCTCATGTTGGAGTTGTGGCATATCAAGTCGCACTTCCCCCATAGATGAGTCAGATACATGATGTTTTCCATGTATCACAGCTTCGTCATTATCTTCATGATTACTATCACATCATCAATTGGGGAGAGATCAATACTGATGATGATGCTACCTTAGAGGAGCGACCTATGGAGATCCAAGACCGCAAAGATCGGGTGTTGTGTGGGCATTCTATCCCCTTGGATCATGTCTTTTTGTGACACAGTTTCATGGAGGAGAGTACCTGGGAACGTGAGTAACAGATACGTGCTTAGTACCTAGAGTTTTTTGATGTTTAACACTTTTCATTTATATATATAGCCTTTGTGGTTATAGACCATTCATGTTTATAATATGGATTTCTTTTATTGCTTCTTATGGCCTGCTATCTTTTAATAGGTATCTTGATGGGTGGTTGTTCAGACCATGTTTCATTTTTCATTTTTGTGGGTTTTGAATTCTTGAGGATGAGAAGGTTTTGAGATGTATCTGATGTAATGGCACGAACCTCTCTGGTCAATTCCATTGATAAAATCAGGTGTATGAGGTGTTTTAGGAAGTCAAGGTGACTTATACCAGTCACTTTGGAAAAAATCCATCTCTATGAACAGTTCCATCAGTGAACAGTTCCAATGGTAGACTGTTGTGAATAGTACATTGGTAACCTACTGTGAATAGTCTCATCGGTGACCTTATGTGAATGGTGCAATGGTGAGCTTATGTGAACAATGACATTGGTGATCTTATGTGAACGGTGTCATCGATAACCTTATATGAATAGTGCACCAGTTACCCTATGTGAACAGTGTCATCGGTGACCTTCTGGGAACAGTTTCATTGGTAACCTTCTGTGAACAGTGTCATCGGTGACCTTATGTGAATAGTACAATGGTGACCTTATGTGAAAAGTGACATCAGTGACCTTATGTGAACAGTGTCATCGATGACCTTCTGTGAATAGTTTAATGGTGAGGTTCCAATGGTGATCTCTTTCCTTGGCCAAATTTTTAGTTCATGAATAGTGATTTTATAATAGTGAGGTTCCAACGGTGACCTTTTCCATTTCCAAATATTGAGTTCATGAACAGTGTATCCAAAACGGTGATGTTCCAACGGTGACCATTTTCCATTTCCAAATTTTGTGTTCATGAACAGTGTTTCTAGAATAGTGAGGATCCAACGGTGAGGTTCCAACAGTGAGGTTCATGAACAATGTTTCCAGAATGATGAGGTTCCAATGGGGACCTTTTTCCTTTGCCAAATTTTTTGTTCATGTACAGTGTTTCTAGAACGGTGTGGTTCTAACTGTGAGGATCCAACTGTGAGGTTCATGAATAGTGTTTTCAGAATGGTGAGGTCCTAACAGTGAGGTTCAAGAACAGTGTTTCCAAAATGGTGAGATTCCAACAGTGAGGTTCACGAACAGTGTTTTTCCTTCACCAAATTTCGAGTTTGTGAACAGTGTTTCCAACATTTTATAGTTTCTCCCCTTTGAAGTTTACTTTGATGTAAATTTCATTTAAAACCTCATTTTACAAACTCTATGGTCGATTCAAAAACAATAACTCCTAATTTAAATTATCTTATGGCACGAGATGATTTTACTTGGCTAAACTACGTGGTTTAATGTAATCTTCTTTTAATGGATATCCAGCAAATCTTAAACCTTCGCTCCATTAAATATTCTATAGTGATAAGATATCTTCATCCCTATTTCTTCCTCTTTATTCTCAACTATGAGACGCTCGAACCTTGCATTACATACAGTAGAAGATTCACAATTAAACATTCCTCCATAGATTGGTTCCCATCTATTTTGATGCAACCAATAATTATTGATCATTCATTGATACAAGGTATGATCTATATTCATTATTTTGGGTTCATCTTCTTCTATTTCTCCTCGCTCTTTTATGGAATTTTACCCCCATGTTCCTAACGGGATTTTTGTCGGTGTTGAGTGATGTGATGGTTTCTCAGCATCCTCAGGTGGATACAGTTGTCATAATGGGGAGATCATAACTAGTTTTTTGGATCATTATTAGAACATCAAGAACTATTTGAGGTAGGGGATTCATTTCTTCTCTTATATTTTATGTGCAACTCTAGAGTTATCGTGGTTTAGCCAATGGATCACAATTTAAATAACGAAATAAATTTGTGAACGAGATAAATAAAATAACATCACTCATTTGTTATTTCCTCTTGTTTTTCTAGATAGTGTGATATCTATGGTTGTTGTGTTTATCATTTCATTCTTGAAGGAAATTGGTAAATAATGTAAACCCGGAATTATTTGATAATTTTTAGGATAAAGATAAAGAGGCATGTAAATGAATCTGGTTCTTCTTGTTGTAATTTTATGTTAATCAAATTAGTGAACTAAGCATGTCTAAATTATTTTGGATAGCTTACTGGTTAGGTTCCTTGAATTTGGAAGCTATAAAAAATTAATAGGTTAATCCAAGATGTATTAAATAACAGGTTGATTGATAAAATATAATTCACTTCAGGGTTCTGAGTTAACCTCTTGCTTGTTTAAGGGTCAAGATCCCAATTGATATGATGGTTGGTTTCCTTCTGCTTGTGTTGTGATGTGAGCCTCGAAGGCTGTTGTGATATGTGGGTGCATGAAGGCCTATTGGTTGTGGCAGCAGTTGGTGTCTGGAGTTGCGAGATGCATCAATTTATGCATGTTGGTGCCGGGAAAGACATCGGGGATGATGAAATGGATTAGATGTGAATGTTTGGATGCTTGATGATTATTTTGTTGTTTATCTGCTTTACATTCCCCATTAACCATTATAACTTTTCTTTCTTACCCTTCTTTCGAAATGGGAAATGACATGGAGGGTATTCCATGTGCTTTCCATGTTTAGCTTCTTAGTGGAGGATGGGTCTACGCTCTTGCTATAGCCGGAAAAGACTCATTGGGTAGTTCATCTTCTAACGGTATTGATCCCCCTTTTGTTTAGTAGCAAAGAATGTTTTTCTAGAATTTATGGGAGTATGGGAATGTAATGATGTAAATAAATAATTGAATAAATTATTTTAACTCATGGGGTTGGACCTTACTGGGATGCAATGCTGATGTTACAATTTTCAAGGGACAATGTACTTTGGCTGTGATGCTAATGAAATATACTGTGGAAATTGATAGTAGTTAATTATTGTTTAATGAATTAATTAACATAAAGTGAAACTAATAAAAAGGGAATGATGTAATGTAATTAATATCATTAAAGGGTTATGTTCTTATAGGATACCTATTCATAGAAGTGGCAAATGAGAGTCTAAGAGACGTTAGCTACAATTGTGTCTAAGACTTGGTTATGCCCATAGTGTGGTTGTGAGATATATTATATTCTATACTTTTTGTTTTTCTATACGCTAATCCACCCCGTTAGTAATGGAAACTAACAACCCTGGGATTTTGAGCCCTGGGGGTGTTTTCACCAACATTTCTGATGGGAGGATGGAAGACTGACTACCCCCTTTGGCCCCACTCTCTTCTCTTTGTAGTTAGTTGTTATAGTAGGCACAACAGTTAGTTTTCCCCATATATGTGTGTAAAGGGATGTAATGGATTTTTGGTATTCACACAGATATATTCTAGATATAGTCTCTTATAGAAAACAATAGGTGTAACATGCATAGGTTGTGAGGTCTTGAGAATCATTACTTGGTGTATGGGATGTAATGGCTTGAGGTATAATACCTGACATATGATACATGTTATACAAGAGGTGGTGGCTCCTAAAAACTACATGGTTACTTAATAACATGGATGTGGTTGTTTTTTTGCATGAGGTGCTTATTTTGGTGCTTCGACCAGGTGTTTGTGGGAAAGCCTTTTGGAGGGAGATTCTTAGGACGTGAGACGTTCGGGTAATGTGGAAAACCAGTGGGGAAGTAGTAGCATGTTACCCTTGATATTATTTATTATATTAAATACTCTTGTATGTGTTACTTTGTTAGAGTGTCCATGGTGAGCCACAAAACATAGTATGTCTATTTAGGTGATGAGTTAGTTTCACATGTTGTTCTATGTGCTTTATCATGATTTCATTACTTTTTCACAAGAGGCTTCAGGGAGGATCCTATAGACTGTATTGTTATACTCACCCTATGTATATATGAATTTCTTTTCAGGTCACTTGTAGTAGGTTAGAGGCCAAGATTTTTTCTACTAGATTGGGGTTTTAGGATCTATTTGGGCTTGTGGTTGCTGCTATTTTTACTTTCTTTTGGTACTTGATGTTTTCCCATTTAGTTCTAGATGTTTTGCATGACATTACATATGTGTACTTGAGATTTAATTTATATTCTTGTCCGAGTTGGAGTTAGTTTCTTTATAGCTTAACTCTCTCTTCCACATGTGTTCTCTTAGAGATTAATGCATCACATTTGTGTGTTTAATACACCCTCGGTGCTTGTCGCCAACCCAGGGTCATCTAGAGGCGGCACTCAGGGGGTCATTATCTCTCTTCTCACATTGTCGGCCCAGGAGGGGTGCACTTTGTGGGGATGGTATTGTGACATTGTATACATTCTTTTATGTTATTATTACATTATCACACATTATCTTTTAATCACATAATTTTTTTTAGTAATTTACATATGTATTAGTTTATTATAATTGAATATGTTTATTAATTCTAAAAGTTCATCTCACTTCAATTAAAAAATATCCCCTCATCCCTCAATTCATTGTACCACAGTAATCATTATATCACCACAATACTCCCCCATATTATTTTATTCAATTCCCTATAATAATTTTATAGTGTAATTTCTTCCCAAATTACAAACCTCATAGCCTTTTAATGGAGATTTAAAGGAGATATTTCAAAAAAAAATGTAATTGCCTTAAACAATGACCCTATTTATATCTACTATTATTTACCCCTATAAATATATGAAATATATCATAAATTAATAAAATAATAATCCTAAAAATTGTGAAGTGTTATTATTATTATGAAAAAAAAATTATACACTCTCTCCCCCATCAAATAAGAAGAGAAAGCATCTCTCATGCGAACAAACAACTTACCATCTCCACATAGTGATACATTTCAGTTGTCATAAATAAAATTAATGGATGGTTATTATGATAGGTCTAATTATTATTTATGATATTTATGACATACTAATACTTCTTATTTGTAATATCATGTCTATCTTATCATCATCCATTCCTTTTGGAAATGATAATTTCGTTCGTGTCTATGTTTGGACTGGAACCTTCATGATGCGATGAGATTATTTTTATTATATATGTTAAGTAGATTTTAATAATGATTATTTTTATCAACATATATGATATATATTATATAATAATTATTATAAAATTGTTAATTACAATTTATTTTTCTTTCATTCCATCTATCAAAAAATGAAAACAACGTTCTTGGATACATACGACATACTATCTCCATGAACGATGTAATTTATTTCTCAATAAAAAATTATTATAAAAGATTATATATTTTTATATTAGGAATTTGTATTATTTTTATACCATTATTAAAATTATAGATATTATGGGAATATGATCGATATATAATGGTGGTACTGTCATACCAAAACATTCATGGAAAATGGTGTAGCTGTCGCCTATAATAGTGATTTAAATAAAACAATTAATAATATATTTGTGTTAATATGTTATAAATAAACATTTAATTGTATTATATATCTGAATATTTTTTTTAAAACTTTTATAAAATAACCATTTTTATCATATAAGAGGTTTTAATTACATACATGAAGAAATGGTTTATTTTAAAATGTCATCATTATTCCAAATTGATTATATTTAACTATCCACTAAAGATACAGTATCTTACATGTCTATTATTCCAAAAAAAATTAATTTTCATATACAATTGATTAAAATCATTTGTAGAAATTTTTTATTTTTTACAAAATGGTTTCAATGGAATTCATTTTCTAATTTCTATATAAGGTACTTTGTGACCTTTCCAGAAATTACATTGAAAAAATGTATAATTTAACGTATAATGCATGAGAAAATTTTCTCCCCATCATGGTTCAACATGTATTTTGTTATTTCTTTAAAATGTGACAAAATTGTTTTCAATGATAATGTTTTTTACTTATAAGTGTGAATTTTCATTATAAAAGAATTGATTGTGTAAGGGTAAATATACTTTCGTAATGAATCAATAAATTTTCAATTAAAAATAAATTTTCATAAATGATGAAATAATTTAATGATACCTAATATGTTATGGGGATATGTTCCATTTTTACCATCTAAATTCATTTTTCGGGAAGATTTATTTTTAGGATGAAAATAGGAAATCTTTATGAATCAAATTTATTTTCCACTTGTTAAGCTATAATTAAATGTTTTGTGATCCCATTTAATTTATGTGTTCTAATATAATGAATTATTAATGATATTGTGTTAAAAATATGATTTATTTTAATTCATTTATAGGTGGTACCTGTATATTTTTCCAATAGATTGGGTATTGTATTGTATCTTGTGATATTTTTATGGGAAACAAGTTGATGTTCTTGATCCATTATGGGAAATAAGTTAAGGTGAATTTTTTATTATTGGAAACCAGTCAATGTGTTTGATCCATAATGGTAATCCTATTTTTATGATTAACCTGATAGTCCTAGTATACCACCTTGACATGTGAAATGTATTGTAAACTAATTATGATTACACACATGTTTATGATAGGAAATTATGCTTTGTGATTTTTTATTATGAAATTGGATTATTATGATATATCCTAACTAAAAATTTATTGATTAAATAATGTTTATGAAAATTTTCATATTTGGAATGAATTTTTTAGGTTTTGATAATGATATCATGGTTTCTTATGATCATAAATTGAAATCTCCCATTATTATCATTACTAAGCATCAAAGATCACTCTTTTCATATGTTTTCTTTCCCTAGGTTATGAATAATGTTTTAGTAGGGTATTCATATGATGAGTACCTTGAGGGATGATCATTGTGGGTTGTTTTTAAGATCATTCATAAAATTAGAAAATTGTATATCTAATCACCAATGAATATAATCTTGTTTGGTTCCACCATGGATCATATGGTTATGTTTTGAATATTATTCTAAATATATGTTATATTTTTTTTCTAAAATGCTCAGTCCATTATAGATGATATTAGAGAAGTATTTTTTCAATTATTGCATATTAGTTTTATAAATATTTTCTATGAACATGGGGGATAATTATATGTATATTATAAAGTAAAAAATATTTGATAACTATCGTGAACAACATAGGTGAAGCATATATTTTCATAAAATAAGGTGTCACTACTTTAACATTATATAATTTTTTTGTCAAAATTATGTAGTTTCCCACTAAGATTATTATTTATCATACAATGTTTTTTGATTTTAGTCTTTGGAATGATCCAAAAAATCATGTTAATTCATAATATGATGACCACTAAGATGATTGTGCACATGAGAAACCTAATTTTTTGTTAGCTAGAAGGCATAATAATGTTGTTTTCTAAGGAAACATGCTCAGTCTACGAATCACGTCGAGTCTCTAAATGATAAATGGAGGGAACATAATACTATTAAATAATTCATGAGGTGAAATAATCCTTATTTTAGTGTATATTCTGATCCACTTATATCTAAGTAATGGACCAACACCATTGATAAAATATTTTCATTTCTTCAATTCACAGGAGCAGAATTTTTTTCCAAACATTTCATCATTTATAAGTTCAGGCAGTAAAATGGGGAAATGTAATGAACAATACAAGGGAAGTGGAATAAATTTTATCCATTTAATGGGAGGTGATTAAGGGGATATTTTTCAGTTGCAACATACCTCTCATTCTACATATAGTGATGGATAATGAATTTCATGAGATGAAGATAAAAGGATGGTGAATCCATTGTAACCTATGATTAAAATTTTATAATTCATTCATTATGTAGCTTCGGATTAATTATCTTCCCTATATCTAAAATTTATTGATTATATGGTGTTATAATATCAACTGTTTGAAAGTAATTAACTATGAAAGACTTTAGTGGCTAGGAATAAAATTTCCAATGTGCACTGAATATATATATATTTATATATATGTAAATTAGAAATTTCCACCATTACATTGGATTTGATAATAAAATAATTCTCAAGACTCATGAAAATATTATTAAATCACATGGTGGTGGGAAATTCCATTCATATACATGATAGAAAATTTGTATCACTAGTGGAAAAAAAATTCACATGTCGGCATTTTTCAAATTGGTTCCATATTACCGACATGCAACACTGTTAAAATTGATTAATCAAATCAGTTATTGTATAATCAATGTGATAAATCAATGAGAATCAATTTTTTACATCAGTTATTTTATAACCGACGTAAAAAATACAGAGATTAACTTTATCATGTCAGTTATTTTATAACCGATGTGAAAATAGAATTTGGGCGCTTTATCATGTCGGTTATCAAAAGAACCAACGTGATAAAGAACCACTTATCACATCAGTTATAAAATAACATATGTGAGAAATTATTTTCTACATTGGTTATTCAATAACCAACGTTATAAATATAGAAAAAAATAGTTTATCACGTACGTCATTAAATAACTGACGTGATAAAGCTTTTAAATGATTTGTTGCACCCCGTATTCAGTCATTCTATTTTCTTCGATCGGGCGACCTGCGACTCGTATCTCTCGTGAAAAAAACCTAGAAAGTATTCTTCATATTTGTTCCCTCCAGCCTCATTTTTCCAACAATATTTATCATTTTTATTTTCCCCAGATCAATCAGGTTGACTCGCAACACTCAAGTAATCCTCACACGTCTCAGTTTCAGTTTTTATTTTTCGCGATGCCCTAAACTAATTTTTTGAGATTTTATTTTTTTTATAATTCTTATTTCTCTCATTTTAAGTTTCATAGTGTATGTTATTACCATGCTAAATTAATTTCTGGTAAAAGAAATCATGGAAGTGATATCATGCATGTTTATGATATTTATGTGTTCTATCATGTGTGTGTGTGCGTACAGGGGTCGTCCAAGGGGTTGGGGGCTTTCCAAGTGGGTGTGGGTGTCTAGGGGTTGGGGGGCTATTCAGGGGGTGGGGGTGTCCATGGGGTGTCAAATGGGATGGGGGTGGTGCCTAGGGTGTGTGGGGGCTGTCCATGGGGGTTCGGGGTGTCGAATGGGGTGGGGTGGTCTACAGGGGGTGAGGGGGTTGTCCAAGGGAGTAGGCTTGTCCAGGAAGGTGGGGTGGGTGGGTTGTCCAAGGGGGTAGGGGTGTCTAGGGGTGGGGTTGTCGAGGGGGTTGGGGGGCTATCTAGGGGTTGGGGTTGTCCAGGGTGGGGGCTGTCAAGAGGGTGTAGGGGGCTGTCCAGAGTTTGGGTGGCTATTAATATGGGTGGGGGTGGCCCAGATGGTTGGGGGGCTGTCCAGGGGTAGCGGGGCTTTCTAGAGGGGTGTGGGCAGTCCAAGGGGTGGTGGTGTTCAGGGAATATCCAAGGGGGTGGGGGTTGTCGAGAGGGGTGTGGGCTGTCCAGGGGGTTGGGGGCTATCCAGAGGGGTGGGGGCTGTCCAGGGGGTGAGGGGTTGTCCAGAGGGTTTCTGTGGGGGATGTCCAGGGGTGGGGGTTATCCAAGGGGGTGGGGGTTATCGAGAGGGTTGGGGGGGTTATCCAGGGGAGGGGGATATCAAAGGGGGTGATGATGTCTAAGGGGTTTCCATGGGGGTGGGGGTGATGTCCAGGGGTGAGGAGCCTTTCCAATTGGTTCGGGGTGTCCATGGGTGGGGGTGGTGTTAGGGGGGGAGTGGGTGGTCTAGGGGGTGGGTGTCCAGGGGGTCCAAGGGAGTAGGGGACTAGGGTGGTGTCAAGAAGGGGTGGGGTGTCCAAGGGGGTGGGGGTGGTGTCCAGGGGGTTGAGTGGGTTGTCTAAGGGTGTATGGGGTTTCCAGGGGTGGGGTGTCAAGGCGGTGGGTGTTGTCCAGAGGGTTTGGGGGCTGTCTCTGTGGTGGGGGGATGTCCAAGGGGGTGGGGGTGTCCAATGGGTGGGGGTGTCCAAGGGGGTTGGGGTGTCCAGGGGGTGGGGGTGGTGTCGAGGGGGTGATTGGGTTGTCCATGGGGATAGGGGGTGTCTATGGGTGGGGGTGTCAATGGGTAGGTGGGGGGTCCAGGTGGTGCCCAGAGGGGTGGGGTCTGTCCAGGTGGTTGGGGCTTTCTTTAGGCTTCGGTGGGGGCTCTCTAGGGGGTGGGGGCTGTCTAGAGGGGGGGATATCTAGGGGGTTATCCAGAGAGGTGAGGGTTTTCCAGGTGAATGGGGGGATGTCCAGAGGGTTGGGGGCTGCCCTGGGGGGGAGAGGTTTTCTAGAGGGGTGTGAGGGATGTCCAAGGGGGTGGTGGTTTCAAGGGGTTTTCCAAGAGCGTGGTGGATTCCATCGAGTTTCCAAGGGGGTGGGAGGCTATCCCAGTGGATATGGGTGTCCAGGGGTGGGGGTGGTGTCTAGTGGGTTGAGTGGGTTGTCCAAGGGGGTAGGTCTGTCTAGGGGTGTGGTGTGTTCAGGGGGGTGGGGGATGTATAAAGGGGTGGGGGCTATCCACGAGGGTGGGGGTTGTCCAGAGGTATCAAATCGTTGGGATCTGTGTAATTTTCAGTAGTGAATTTATACATATTTTAATATTTATACTTCTTATTTCTTTTTTATTTAATAGTGAATTTGGTATCCAGTACCACCAAGATGTATTCTTTTTTTACCTTATGAATAAAGGATCCAGGATGAGTTTAAAACTTTTATATCTTACTATATTATTTTTTTTAAATCATTTTCATGCATATTTTTTTCAAAGACACGTAGATTTGATTTATATTTTAAAATTTTTTTACATCCAAATTATGATATTTTTCATATAAATATATAATTGTCTTATCTTAACAAGAGATCTAATTTTGATATTTGTTATAGGTAATAATGAGTCGAAGTTTGGAATACGGAACATCGAATGATTAATGAATATGAGAAAAGTGTTAATGCCTTTTTGGGATTTTCTAAACAAAATGTTCCAGGTAGTGACATTTTTTCTGTTAATTCCTAAAATGTTTGAATATGAAGAAATTGAAAAGTAAAGATATCAATGATCTTCTAATTCATCATGGTTTTAATTAGAGTTACAGCCCTTGGACTTGACTTGGTGAAACTAGATAGAATTTCAGATCTACTGATGATGATGATCCACAAAATGGTAACTATGATGGAATTGAAGAAATTATTTGCGATATTTCAGCAGAAAAAATTGAGATAGAACCAACAGTTTCAAGTCTATATGGTGATTTAAAAAACCATTGTACCCTGGTTGTACAAATTATACAATTTTTCAGCAGTTTTAATATTGATTAACTTGAAGGTGAAACATGACTCGAGTGACAGAAGTTTTATAGAGCTGCTACAATTTATGAATGACATTCTTCTAAAAGATAATTATCTTGCATATTAACATTATAAGGCTAATAAAATATAATTCCTGATGGGATTGGGATACAAGAAAACAAAAGCATGATTGAATGGATGTATGATATATATGAAGGAATATGAATTTATGTTAGAGTATCCTAAATGTGGGACATCATGATATAAGTTGAAAGAAAAATCACAGGCTGATATAGAGATTTCCAAGATCCCTTCCAAGGTATTTTCGTATCTTACTATAATTCATTGTTTGAATCATTTATTTGATAATTCTCATGATGAAAAAAGGTTAATATGGCATTATGATGAGAAGATATGTGATGGAATAATACGTCATCCAGTTGATTGTCCATAATGGAATAAAATTGATGAGTAGTATCCTATATTTGGAAATGAAGTTAGAAATCTCATACTAGGGTTGTGCACAGATGGAATGAATCAATACCGAACCCTCACTAGCAGACATAGTTCATGGACAGTTTTATGAGTAATTTAAAACCTCTCTCTTGAAGTTTGTATGAAGCGCAAATATGCCATGTTGAGTATAATGATCTCTAGTCCAAAGAAACCCAGAAATTCTATTGATGTTTTCTTGTCACCATTGATTGATGATTTGAAACATTTATGGTAGGATGATATTAGGGTGTATGATTCATATAAAATGGAATATTTTCAATTGCATGTGGTGCTTATGTTCACTATAAATGACTTCCCTGTATATGGAAAATTGTCTGGATACAGTGTTAGGGGGCATAAAGCATGTCCAATTTGCGAACAAAAAACTTCATATTGTCAATTACATCATGGGAGGAAAACAGTGCACATGGGTCATCGAATGTTTTGGCCTATGGATCAATCTTATAGAAGACTAAAATAGGCATTCAATGGCTCACAGGAATTTGATATTGCTCCAAAACCATTATACCATGATGTGTATTTTGAGTGGGTGGAAAACCTTGATGTTACATTGGGAAGGACACAAAAATATGGGAATGATAGACATATTTGGAAGAAAAGGTTAATATTTTTTGAGCTACCATATTAGAGATTTCATGAAGTTAAACAAAATAATGATGTCATGTATGTGGAGAGGAATATCTGTGATAGTTTTATTGGAACATTTTTTGATATTAATGGAAAGAAAAAAGAAGTTTTGAATGCATGATTAGACTTACTATCAATGGGAATACGTTTGGAGTTAGCTCCCACTCTGAATAGAAGATGAAAATTTCTTCCCCAGCTTGTCATACATTGTCCAAGAGGGATAAAATTATCTTTTGTTAGTGTCTTCATGATATCATAGTGCCCCAAGATTATTCTTCAAATGTAAGAAATTTTTTCTCATTTAGGATTTGAAGTTGATAGGTATGAAATCTCATTATTGTCACATCATGATGCAACAACATCTACCAGTTGCATTGTGTGGAATATTTCCCATCCGTGTCAGAAATACTATAACGAAGTTGTGTTATTTTTTTCAATTCAATTTTAAATAAGGTGATTGATGTGAATGCTTTGAACATTTTTAAAAAGGATGCAATTTATATACTTTTTCAATTGGAAATGTATTTTCCTCCATCTTTTTTTGATATAATGTTACATTTAATGATTCATATGGTTTGAGAAATAAGGATTTGTGGACCTTTATATCTTCATTGGATGTATCCTTTTATAAGTTATATGATAATATAGAATGGGTATATTAAGAATCAATATCGACCTGAAGCCTCCATTATTGAAAAGTATATTTCTAAGGAGGATGCAGTGTTTTGTATGAGCTACATGGTTGTATTGGAGAACATAGGTTTGCCTCCATCTCACCATGAATGAGCTAATAATTAGGGAAAGGGGATTCATGGATTGAAAGTCAAATTGCTGTCAGCAGAACAGATAAAAAAGTTAGAATTATACATCTTGAATAACATAACAGATGCTCAACCATATATCACATTGTATATTAATGAGTCAAAACAATGTCATCCAAATAAGAAAGAAATGAGGATTTTGAATGACCACAACAAAACATTTTTGTTATGGTCTAAAAAGATCTTTCTTGGTAGATCATATGTATTAAGGACATTAAGATGGGTAGTAGGTGGTCCATCTTTAAATGTGATAACATGGTCTAGTTATGTCTTAATTGCTATAAATTTCATAAAAAAGGTTAGGACAACAAAAGTTATTTTCATAATAGTGGTTCCTTGGTGTTTGCAGAAGCATTGTATTTTTTGAGATCTAAAGACAAAATACAAATTTTTTCATCAAGTTCATATTATGGAGTCATTGACGAAATATGGGAGGTTGACTACGTTAAAATTAAAGTTCCTGTTTGTAACTATAAATGGTTTATCAGTAACAACAGTGTGAGACAATATTAATTTTGAATGACAGTTTCTAATCTGAATTGATTGGAAGACACAGCTGATTCTTTTATAATAATAACACCTGAAAAATAGATTTTCTAGTTAGTTGATCAATCAGATGTGTAGTGGTCTGTTGTTTTACAAGGGAAAAACAATATGTTGTTGTGGATCAACATGATGAAGATGATGATTTATGTGAGATCACTACTTCCTCAGAAATACTAGAAGAACATAATGATGAGCATGTTCAAGACATGATTTGTGCCATAAGGAACGATCATAACAAAGGAATTTGGGAAAACAATCCATTTGTATATTCATAATATTACAGGTAACATATGTTTATTTCTTGTTTATATTTATTATTTTCATAAAATGTTAGATATTGTAATTTTTTTCTATATAAAAAGGCATATTAAAAAAATAAGTATAAGTTTTTGTTTCTTTTAATTTTGTTTTGTTTAGTTTATCATATTTACCATTATGTAAATTAAATATCTATTATTTTTGTTGAATAAAAATTACTTTACCATGTTTTCCATGTTTACCATGTTTACTATAGTTTACCATTCTTTACCATAGTTTACCTTTACATAACTTATATATTTATTGATTTTTTTGAATTATAATTACACTACCATGTTTAACATATTTACCATTATTTAACATGTTGACCATATTAACCATGTATATTATAACATAACTTAGTTCTATTTTCCATTTTCTGTTTACATTAGTATTGTAACATTAGAATTTGTATATTTGTGAACTAATGTTTATTTTTTTTATTTGAAGGATAATAACAGATCAATCAGTTGGTCAACCACATGATTCTGGAGAAGAGAATAATGATCATACCTCTAGGGAAGAACATTCACTTGCTCCTCTTGGTGTTCCCCAATCTTTTTAATATGCTCCCATATTGACAAATATTTCTTGAGTTGGTAAATGAGGGTGCACATGTTTACCAAAATTATCACTTTCTCACACATAGTACCAGAGGAAACTCGTTGAGTTTGATGAGAATGATATTCTTAGAGGTCTGAATGAAAAAGATTTTAAGAGTTTCATGTCAACTTAGGGTTAAAGAAAAGTAAGAATTTTGGATGATGACTAGAGAAGTGTGGACAGAGCGATAATATCTCAGTTGTGGGAGACAATTTTGGTAAGATATTTTTCTTTTATTTTCCTATTATTTGAATGTTTCTAGTATAATATGTTTTTCCCCTTATATATCAGATGTCATTTTATATTCCTGACACTAGAGGAGTCAGGAGGAAATTCTTATTGATGGCTACTAGGAGATGGAGGGATTTCAAATAAACCTTCAAATTTGATTTCATTTTTGGTCATAGGATTCGTGAAAATCCATTTCATATATATCCATTCATAGATGAAGACACATGGATACAGTTTGTTGAAAGTAGAAGAAAAAATTCATTTTTGGTAAGGGAAATGTATACTATTATAAGCTATCATATAAAAATGATCTTATTAATGTTTTTTTATTGATTTCTTATTCTTAATTTATAGCAAAAAAGGAAATACCATCAGGAGATCCAAACTAAAAATGTATACCATCATAGTTTATCTCGTGGAGGGTATACATTATTGGAAGAACAAATTGTGGAAAAAAATTAAAAAAATTAAGAACTGAGTGTTCAAACTATGGAGAGGTGGCCCCTCCATACCATCCATCTAGACATGAAAAATGGAAGAGGGCATGGATGAAAAAAAAGGGGCAATATCTTTCCGAATATTCGAGAATCGTAGTTGAGAGGATTGTAAGATATTTATTTTATTTATCTATATTAACTATATTCTTCATATAATTTGAATAATTATAGAAATTTTCAATTAATTAATACATGAATATCTTGAGGAGAAGAGCTCACATGGAATATTTACAGCTGCTTGGAGTCAAGATATTTTATCTAGAGCATTGGGAAAGCCCGAAAATCCTAGTCATGTACGAAGACATCTGACAGGTGTATCTGTAAGAAAAGTGTAGCCACATTCTTCAACTTCTTCCATTGAGGGTGTTTATAAAAAAATATAATCCTTCAAGGATGATGTTCATAATATTAATGCCATGATGCAGGAAAAGATTAGACCATTAGAACAGCATATTTTTGCAGACATGCAAAGACAATTTCATACTATAGCTCCCACTCCTCTACCTCTCTCTACAGACCCCATTTTTTAACCTAGTCCCATGTTGAAGATTCCTACTTATTTCGAGTTATATGTTGATGATCCTCAACATCATATAGTTTCATATGGGATGGTATGTCGTATAAGAGATACAGTTCATCATCAATAGTTAGCGGTAGAGCATCATAGGGTAACTATACATGATATTACAGATATATCAGCTTGAGTATCATTACCTACAGATAAGGTGACGATTTTTGGACATAGTATCGACCATTTTATAATTTGGTCATCCAGACTTCTGCGACTCATTACCATAGAGGTATGTATGTTATATCTTTTATTTTATTATTATTAAATTATTTTTATCATTTGAATACTAATATATTTTTATATTTATTTTTATAGTAATACTTCAAAGGTAATAAAATATTATATAGACAATAACAATGATAAATGCCTATGACATTAGATACAGATTCTAGTAGTCTTGACAGATTTTCAAGAAATTCAAATTTTTTGGTGGATCATTATGAGTTTCCAATTGAAGATCGTGTTTTTGGACATGCAATATATGTGGGGATTGGAAAAACAGATATCATAGAGCTTGTTAATGGAAATAAATTGGGCATAAACGTGGTAAAATTTTCTTAACTTTTTTTCTTAACACCTTTTCCATTTTTTATATTTATTAAAACTGTATACTTATCTCTATTTTGTATTAGGTTTCTTTATAAAATGTGTGGGAAGAATGAGCAGACATATGTACATGGATTCATGGACCCACATTTGATTTCTCTTGAAGCACATTAATTGGATGAGGAACAATTAATGCTTTATATTTCTAAAAGATTTTAACAGAATATAATCACACAGTATGATGAATTTTTGTTAGTGGTATGAAACATATCTTTGTAAAATAGTTCATTATATTTTAACATAAAAAACTACTAACCTTAAATTTTCTTTTATCAGTGATCATTGGATGTAAGGTTTTTTCCCAAAGGGAGAGAGAAATTTGATGGATATGCTCTGTCAATGGTGATGTGTGGGAATGTTTTAAGAATATGTTGGAAAAGCAAGTTTCAATTTCTTAACAGTTTTATATATTATAATGAATTTTAAATTTATCCCATCTGTATTATTTTCTAACACGGGATGGGTCTACTTTGGAAAAAAAACAAATAAAAGGAGTGAGAAGATAAAATATGCAAAAGTAAAGATAAAAATTCATTTATAATTTTTACTTTTTGAGGTATTACATAAAAATAATATTTTGAATTTACACTAATTCAAATAGAATATTCAAGAACAACAAGGAATCATCGAATGTAGATATTATATGTTATGATTTTTAATGAAATAAATACAACTAGAACACTTGCGATCTTTGACCTGGTGAGATTTCCATTTAAACTATTCCATAATATTTCATTTTATTTATTCATTATACATGTTAACTGCAATACATTTAATTTGTAGCTATTTGATGACCCTTAACCCTGTATTGCTCAAGAGTTCAAACACTTACAAGTGGAATGGTGAAATTATTTTACAGGTTTGATTGGAATTTAGTTTTTTTGTAATGTAAAATGTAATTTTTAATATGGTCATTATAATTATATACATGGTAGTCATTTTGGATGGATTTAGGTTTTTTTGTTGACATTGTATGTTTTGAATGATATATATGTGAATGTTTAATTTTTATGTACTTCTTGTTTTGGTCTACTTCTGATGGTTTTTCTGGTATGGATTCTGGTTTGGGGAGGTATAGGGGTGTGAGAGGGTTGTCCAGGGGGGTCGGGGTCTTTCCATGGGGTTTACAAGGGTGTGTGGGGGGTGTCTCGGGTTAAAAATGGGGGGAGGTGTCCAAGGGTGGGAGGGATATCCATGGGGTGGGGGCTGTCCAGGAGGGTGTGGGGTTGTCCAGGGGTGTGGGGGTGTCTATTGGGGTGTGGGGTTTCTAGGGGTGTGGGAGGGATCTCCAGTGGGGTGGGGGGTTCCAGGGGGAGGGCTTTCCAGGGTGTGGGGGCTATTCATGAGGGTGGGGTAGTTCATAGGTGTGGGGGGTGTCTAGTGGGGGGCGGTTTTCTAGGGGTGGGGATGTCTAGTGGGGTGTGGGGTTTCCAGGGGTGTAGGAGGGTTGTCCAGTAGGGTGGGAGGGGGGTTTCCTAGGGTTTGACAGGGCTTTTCAGGTTGTGGGGGTGGGGGTTTATGGGGGGTGTACAGGGGTGTGTGGTGGTTTCATGTGGGGTGAGGCGGATTTCTAGGGGTTAGGAGGGTTGCCCAATGGGGTGGGGGTGTCTAGGGTGACCTTGAGGGTGGGGGTAGTCCAAGGGGGTGGGATAATTTCCAAGACGGTTAGAGGGATGTCCAGGGGAGTACAGATCTATCTAGGGGGTTATCCAGGGGTGTGGGGGTTGTCCCATTGTGTGAGGGGTTTCTAGGAGTGTGGGAGGGTTTTCCAGTGGGGTGGGGGTGTCTAGGTTTTCCCTAAGGGTTGGGGTAGTCCAGGGGTGGGAGCATGTCCAGGGTGGGAGGGCTATCCAGGCGAGTGGGGGTTGTCCAGGGATTGTCCAAGGGTGTGTGGGGTGTCCAGGGGTGTGTGGGTCTCTAGGGGTGTGGGAGGGCTATCTAGGGGTGGGGGCGTCCAGGTTGTCTAATAGAGGGTAGGGGTGTCTATGAGGGTGGGAGGGCTATTCAGGGGTGTTGGGGCTATCTTGGATAGTGGGGGTGTCCATGGGGGTGTCCTAGGGTGTGTGGGTGTCTATGGGGTGGTGGTTTCTAGAAGGGTGGGAGGGCTGTCCAGGGGGTGGGGGTTGTCTAGTGGGTGGGGGATATCCCTGGGGTGTCTAATGGTGTGGGGTGCTGTCCAGTGGGGTTTAGAGTTTTATAGGGGTGTGGGAGGTTGTCTAGTGGGGTAGGGGTGTTCTAGGGGTTTGGGAGGGCTATCCTGGGGGTGGGGGTGTCCAGGAGGGTGGGGGAAGTCCAAGGGTGTATGGTTTTCTAGTGGGGTGGGGGGGGTATGGTGGGGGTTGTTTAGTGGGGTGGGGGTGTTTCTAGGGGTGTGGGAGGGAAGTCCAGTTTGGTGGGGGAGGGGGTTTCTAGGGGTGTGGGAGGGTTGTCCAGTGGTGGGGGTTGTCCATGAGGGTGGGGGCAGTCCAGGGGTGTGGGGGTCCAGTGGGGTGGGGGTGTTCTAGGGTTGTGGGGTGGGGTGTCCAATGTTGAGGGGACTTTGCAGGGGTATGGGAGGGATATCCTGTGGGTTGGGTGGGTTCCAGGGGTTTGGGAGGGCCTTCTAGGGGTTGGGTAGCTGTCTAGGAGGGTGGGGGTAGTCCACGGTGTGGGGTGGGGGTCCAGTGGGGGGGGTCCAGTGGGTGGGTTACAGTGGGGGGTGGGTTCCAGGGGTGTGGGCGGGCTCTCCATTAGGTTGGGGGTTTCCAGGTGTGGGGGAGGGCTGTTAAGGGGGTGGGGGACTATCCAAGAGGGTGGGGGAAGTCCAGGGGTGTGGGGGTGTCCAGAGGGGTGGGTGGTTTGCAAGGTTGGGGGGCTGTCATGTTGGTTGGGTGGGTTTCAGGGGTGTGGGAGGGCTATCAAGTTGGGTGAGGGGGGGTCAGTTCTACGGGTGTGGGAGGGATGTCCAGGGGTGTGGGAGGGATGTACAAGGGTGGGGGATGTCCAGGAGGTTGGGGTAGTCTCGGGGGGGCTGTCTGGTGGAGGGGGCGGGTTGGTCTAGTTTTGGTCAAGTTTTGGTCTGTTATTGTTCTGTTTCAGGACTTCTTTCAGTCGGTAAAAGTTGTGGTTGAACAGTTATATTAAATAATAAAAAATTATGTCGTTTATTTTATAACTGACGTAAAAAAATGCATGGGTATTCGTTTTAACATTGGTTATTTGATAACCGACATAACAAATGCATGGGAAATGGTTTTTAGGTCGGTTATTTCAAAACCGACGTAATAAATGGGAAGGAATAGTTTTTTTGTCAGTTATAAGATAACTGACATAGTAGATATGTTTTCACATTAGTTATTATTTAACTAACGTGGAAAATCGCATGGAATATTGGTTTATCATGTTAGTTAGTTTAATTACTGACGTCATAAACGCTTTGGAGGTGTAGTTTATTACATCGGTTATATAATAAATGATGTCAAAAAGTATATACCACATCTTTTATTTAAAAACCAACATAATAAGTCACGACTCCGAAGCGTTTTCCACGTGGGGTTTTGAGGAACTGACATGAAAAGTGCTTCAGTTTGTTGTTTTTTACGTTAGTTTTAAAATAACCAACGTAAAAAACAATGTTTATAATGTCTCCTATAATAAACTTGGCCAAAATTTGAGATAAAAAATAAAAAAATAACCACCGTAAAAAATGTTTTCTACACTACTGTATAAATCATCATGGGAAGTGTTGGAAAGGAACGTGGAGGTGAATTTAATGTGGAAAAAGTTAGTCATAAATCCCATGAATTAAAAAGTGAGAGTAATAGGATTCTTAATGTAATGGAGGAAAATGATATGTAACATAATACATCACCCACGATTCATTTTATACAATATTATGAGCATGGTTGTTATGCCTACCAGTTTTATATTCTAAGGGGTTTTCAAGTCCAGCGTCAACAACATCATAAACCTAAAGACAAAGGTAAATATCATGAAATATAAACTTTCAATGTGGGTTATGAGAATGATGTTGTAAAATAAAAACTTATAATTTAATTTAGAATATCTAATGTATTATTTTAATCTAGATACACCATGTCATTTATTTAAAAAAAATTCCAAGGCTGTCACAATATCACCTCAATAATTATACGTTGGGTCGTCTGTGAAAAATATTAATGGAACAATGGTCAAAACTGTAGTTTATAAAACTCATCTAATTGATGTTTTTGGTAAATTGATTCTTTTTCATATTTTTATTTTCCATTTAGATTTTTTTATTCATTACTTGTTTGTGATTTATCCCTGTGGATCTCAATGAAATTTTTTAGGAAGGGAGGACACATTTCATATTCTAAATAATCTAATTATCATTTATTGATGCATGGAAGAATATTAACATCTAATGGAAATTGAATTTATCTTGTGGGTATTATTTTCTATACATAAAGGTTATCTATACCATATGGTTTTGGTGAAAATCAATGTTAGATATACACCGATTGTATTTTAGTTTGATGATGTAATTCTACTTTATTTCTATATCTTCCATTGAATCTTGAATATGAGTTTTCAGAGGAACAAATAACTATTGATATAACTAATTCAAATAATCCTTATATAATTACCCCAATTTATATTTAGTACTTGAAGGATAAAATCATGTAGAATATTTATAAGTAGGTCGTATACACTTGTGTGTCACCGTGACGTTCATATGTTCCTTTTTTAAGAAGAAACATGTATTAATGAATCATTCGGCCAATTATCACAAGATAAACAAAATCATAATCTAGACCATGTATCCACTTCCCCATATTTATTACTTATTTGAACAACTACACAAAAAAACATATATATTAAAATTTTACCTTCTTTCTAGATATCATCAATTGAGGATCATCAAATAGGATATATCAAATAAAACATTCTGCAGAAGGGTTGGACACTATGAATTTATATTAATTCCTTTTGGTCTTACTAATTCCAGAACAATATTAATGTATATAATAAATAGAGTGTGTGGATCCTATGATGATATTTTTAGGTAATATTTATAGAACATATTATTTGATATTCAATGATAATGGAATAAATTGAAAATAACTTGAATATTGAGCTGAATACCATGTGGAAGGGGAATATTTATTCCAAATTTATCATGTGTGAATTTTGGCCATAAAATGTTTCATTTTTCCGTTATAAAATCTCATGTAACGGTCTTATAGTAGATCCCTCAATGAAATAATTTAATAAAAAATTGAATAGATTAACCACAGTAATTGAAATCTATTATTTTCTTGGGTTTACTATATATTATGGATATTTTTGAAATCTCTATTACATTTAACTAATATAATCACAATGTTTTCATGTAATGGAGATATATTAATTTGTATGCATGAATGTGAATGGAAATTAAAGATAAAAAAAGAGGGATACATTGAGCACAAGTTCATACACTACCCTATAGTAGATAATTGTATGGATTATATAGAGATTTATCAAATATTGTATTGGGATGTGTTCTCATGAAAAAATAATATGGTGATAACTTTTTCTTCACACCAATAGACTATCCATGATAACAATTAACCAACATTAGAATTAGAGTATGCTATCGTAGTGAATTCATTAAGGGTATAGAGGAATTATATATGTGGAGAACGATGATACATAGATAATATTCACAACATTAAAATTTTTATTTTCACTCAATATTAAGGGAACACGAAAAAAAATTATTTTCTTGAATTGATTAATGACTGTGATTTCTCAATAACATACAAACATATAAAATAATACAATGTGGAAGATTATTTCAGTTGAATTTATGTGGCTAGATTATAATGAAAGAGAAAAATGATATGATATTTTTGGATTAAGAAAGGAATGATTCAGAAATATTAATCAAAGGGGACAAAAATTATATGAAAGAAATGAATGTTCAACGATCAATCCAAGTCACTAATAAAGAGGTAAAAAATTAATATATATAGAGGTGAATAGTTGTGATAAATGTTCCTGATTTAAATCATGATAGTTATAGAAGGGTAAGGTTTAAAAACCATTTATGTATCCTTCACATAACAAATTTTAGAAGGATATGTTAGATGAGGTCCACAGTTCATCATTCTCTATACAACCTATAAGTATAAACATGTTTAGATACATGAAATGGTTTTTCTGGTGGGATGAAATGAAGAGACATATTATATATTATGTTTCTTTGTGATTGTTTATTCATAATGTTAAGGATGAGAAAATCCTATAAAATGATAAAATACATCCATTACTCATACATAACTGAAAATGGGAAAACGACAACATGAATTTTTTCATCGGACTACCCACAAAATCTATTTATCATAATTCTAATTGTTTTATTGCGGATAAAATTATGAATATGTCACAATTCATATCTATTATATTATATTCCCCTCTTTACCATATTTCTAGAATATATATTAAGTATGTAGACAGATGTTGTGGAGTACCACTTTCTACAGAATTTTATCCCAATCATACGCTTACCTAAATGTTTTTAGTGAATTAATTTGTAAGCTCTAGATACATATTTATGTCCCAAAACAACTTATTTTCCTCATAATAATGGTCAGTCTGAGAGGAACATTCAAACTCTGGAAGAGTTTTTTAGAGATTTCTTTAGGTATTTCAGATGTGGTTCGAGTAAACACCATCTATTATTAGAATATTCATACAAAAATATCTTTCAATCCATTATTCATATGGATCCTTATGATCCCCTATATTGTATAGAGTGATGAAATCCTTCATGATGGAATTAATTTTTATAAATTACTCTACTGGGACATGATCTAGATGCAAAAATGGATGATAATTGTAGATATATTCAATAAACTATAATATCATCTCAGTGTAAAATACATATTATGCTAAGAATCTTCATAAAGATAGAGTTCGAAGTGGGTGACAAGGTATAACTATAATTACCATCCTGAAATGGGGTGATGAGATTTTAATGAAGGAAAACCTAAGCCATGTATATATTGGTCCTTTTGAAATTATTATTCTTATTAGGAAGGTATCTTATTGATTACGCTTCTACCAAGTATCTATCATTTTTATGATATTTTCCATGTATCTCTCTTAAAGAAGTACATACTTAAACTTCACATGTACTAAACTCTATGATCATACCTCTACAAAAAGATAATTATTTTACAGAATAAACATTGTTGATTTTGGATCATAGGGATGAGGTTTATTGAAACAATACTACATTCATTGAGTATATTTTATGGTGAAACCAATATATTATCGATTCTTCAAGGGAACCTGATGATGTGATGATAAAGAAATATCCTCTTCTTTTTTTGAGTGATGAATTTTGAGGGTGAAATTAATTTCATGTGGTGTTCAATATGTCATCTAGATATTTTTATGAATCATTTTTCCTGTAATATTTTTACTTCTTCGATAGATTTTATTACATGTAACAGTGGGTTTAGAAAAACAACAAAATATTATTAATATATTACCTATCCTTTATTTCCCATATATTATATTGGAAGGTATGAATAGTGAAAAAAATTATAAAAAATATCTTCTCAACAAATTTTTGAAATGAATTCATCATGTTTTAAAATTATTCTGATCAATAAAAATTAGTCAAAAATAAAAATGATGTTTGTTCTGAAAAAAAGAATACATCCATCTATGTATTTCATATAAATAAATTAGAATTATTACTATTTTTGATTTTTTTATTTAATTTATATATTATATATATTTTCAGCTGGTTTATAAATTTAAAAAAATTAAATCAAGAGGATACATATAAATCTAGTTGTATGCTTAAAATGGTTTCTTCTAAGAAATACATTCTATCATATTTTTTCAAATTAATAAAATTATAATTTATTCAATATATATTTATTTAATTAAATAATATAATTTAAATATTTAAAATAATGAGATTTTTATTTTTTAATTAGGTCCCTTTTATTAATTGTTAATTGAATAGTAACATTAGTAATTTTTGTTACAATGATAAAGGGTAAATCGTGAAATTAAAGTAAAAAATTAAATGATGAGGGTTATATATTGACCCCAAAACCTTACCTAAATTTATTGGATGATTTAAATTCGTCCATATTATTCCATAATTTAGTTATATTTCATTTTATGTGCATTTTGATGAAATTATGACCATTATAATATTTTATTTCAAAAAATTACAACATGTGACATTCTTATTTTTAATAACATCAATATAATTAATATGGGGTTTTAAGAGGCTGTTTTGGACTATAAATAGTATTTTTAAATAAGAAATATTTATCTTATTCAATGTAATTTATTTTTAATTTTTATTATTGAAATATTTACCGTAAATTCATGAAAAATGCTATCGATGTAATTATATTATTAATCAAAAAAATAAAGTATATTTTAAAAAATAAAAGTATTATAATTCAAGATAATTAATTTTAACCCTGAATTTTATAGATTTATATTATGAATCATAGTGGTTTTAATGAATTATATTGGAATTCCCCCTTTTCAATTTGTATTGAATGAATCATTAAATGAATAGTGTCAAAATTAACAACAATGATATTTTATAAAAATAAATAAATATTTTATTTAAAAATTCAAATAATATTAAATTATAATTTTTGATTATGATAGGCTCCCAAATTTCATTAATTTCTAATTTATGTTCATATTTTTACATTATAGTTAAAAATGTCAGCATTTAGATATATAAAAATTTGTTACTGTATATAAAATTCATTTAGGTTAACTGATGTTTAATAAAAATTATAATGTTTACAATTACAAAAAATATTTTCGAAAATATATAGTTTATTGGTATTACAACCCTATCATACCATTTCATGCAGTCCATTTCAAATTGGGGGTATTTGGATTCATATTGAATTTAATATAATTTTAACTTTTTAGAAATTCTAAAAGTTCCCATTAACTAAATTATTATATAGCCCCTCCTCATATACATCATTATACAAAATTGATCCTTTTCTCTCATCCAAAATGTGAAATATTAAATTATCAACCCCCCTATACACATTATAGATTCTTTTCCCCTACCAAATTATCATCCCTATAGCCTTATAGATCATATCTAACAGAGTCGTTCCGACGAAGAGGTAATCTCTTTAAATGGCCAATTTATTAATTACACTATTTTTTAACTCCTATAAATATATGATATTTATCATTAAATAATAAATTAATAGTTATCAATATTATGAAATGTTATTAAGATTACAAAAAAACAATTATACACCCACATTCCCATCAAATAAAAAGAGAAATAATCACTCTTGTGTACAAGTATATCACCATATCCACTTATAGATACAATTCATTTTTATCAAATTATTTTTTGGATCGGTATTATGATAGTTATATATTTATATTTGATATTTAGGAAATAATTATTCTTCTATAATGATCATTTTATTTCATACTTCATACCATTAAATATTTTAGGAAATTATAACATCATTCATGTGTATCACCATAAGGCAGTGAGTAAAATGTTTTCATTATATTTTACATGGATAATAATATGTAAGAATTTTTTGAATAAATATGATAAATACGAAATTAGAATAAAATTTGAATAGTGATTTATAATGTCCTTTCTTTTATTTTAGCAGTCAAAAAATGGATACAATGTTCATGCTTACGTATAAGCTATCATATGTATTAACATGCAATTCATTATTCGATCTCCAGTTTTTTAATTATTTTGCATAATAATTTAGTGAATATATATTATTTTTATACAATTATTAACATTGTTTTAATTATGGTACCATTATCAATGTAAAAGTTTCATGATTACAATAATGATACATGCTTGGAATACATAACACTTATCACACAAAATAGTAATTTAAATAATAAATAACTATTATTTAGGTGAAAATTTATTTTAAAATGAAAATTTATATTTCATGACTAATTATTAAAGGTGATATTTCAAAATAATTTTCCATCTATGATAGAATCCTTGGATGATTCAAATTATTTGAAGAGGATATAATATAAGGATATCATCCTTAATATTTTTCTATATATTTTATAAATATAATTAGAAGATAATTTTTTTTAAAACTCTATTATATTCTATGGGATATGATTTGAAGAAATGTTTATTAAACCTATTTCATTCTTGTGTTCAAATATGATGATTTATATATGATATTGTAGTAAACATTTGTATTATTTTCATTAAATGGGGTAAGGGACCAATATTTCCCAAAAATAAATTGGGTAATGTCTTATAGATCGTGATATTATTATGGGAAACTAGTCGATGTGCTTGACCTATTATGGAATACAAGTCAGAGTGCATGATTCATTATGGTAAAAAAAATCTACTAGATTCAAAATTATAAATAAGTGTTTATTCCAAATTTTATGGTCTTGCTATATTATCTTTTCGTATGGATGTTTTTTCTATACATAAGATGATTCCATGCACATTTATTACATAAACATATCGTTAGTTATTTATTTGTGATGAATTCTCATTCTGGTGTGTTTTTTCTTTTCAAATGATGATGTTTTATTCTGAAAATCATTTATATAATTTATTTAAAATTGGGACGGAATTTTTAAATTTTTTATCGAGATCTCATTATATTAAATGATCATAAATTGAGTAACCAATTTTTACCCTTATTGATCATTTGATATCCCACTTTTCTTAAGTTCCATTTCCCCATGTTATGAGGATAGTATTAAATAAGGCATTTGATTGAAGAGTACCATGAGGGATTATGTTTATGGGATATTTTTAATATCATTCAAAAAATAAAAATATATCACATGAAAACTCCAAACACTCAAAAAATTTATGGTTTTTCTATCGATAAAGTTGTTATGTATTTAATATTAATGGAAATAGATTTAAAATTTATGTATAAAATATTAGACCATTATAATATTTGTATGGGGTGGTTCTTAATTCCTACCATGTGTGATGAATATAGGATTCTCCATGTGTGATAATAATGGGATGAAACCATGTTCCCTATCATTGAATGATCCTCCTACACTATGTGTCCCACATGTGTAATCCGTAGACCATCCACCACCTCTATGGTATAGAACCCAAACACTAGGGTTATCCTATATGTAATCCATCATCCATTATTGTAACATATTTTGTTAAATGATAATACTTTCAAAAAATTTACAAACACTGTAGATTGTTATTGTCTCATGTATATAAACATGAACTCAAACTTTTTGGGTTCTGATCATTGTTTCCTAATATGGTATCTAGGACGCCTTATTCTGGTTCAATTGTGAAAATCCAAGGACACCTCCCAATGTTTTAAACCTTCCAAAAAATTATGGTTAAATCTGAATGTCTTCATCCTAGAAGTATGAAATCACGAATTGTGATCATCACCTAATGGGACAGACCTAAAATAACTATCCTATATCCACGAGACACTAAATAAATGAATAACCTATCTACATAACACATTATATAAAGTACTAAATGACATCATCGTTACCTTAAATCTATAATCAAACTGTACCCAAAAGAGATATAATTTATTAACATTATTCCAAATGACCCAAACCGTAGGACCCTATTAGAGGATCCAAAATCAAAACCTCATGCACTTAACAATGGATGCCTGAGTTAAAAGTCTAAGGTTTTCAAAGGAATGTGGATAAAATTAACCAATCATAGACTTGACATACCTTTGGCTCTACGCATGAGATGGAAAATATATAAGATTCGATCAAATTATAAAGAATAATAAATTTTAGGATCCCATGACACCCAATATACACAGATGTACATATGTGTCCAACATTGCCATCTTCTCTGACTATAGGACCATGCCCTGTCAAGACACACACATTGTAATTATCCAGCATCTACTTCAAGATGTAAGTAGAATGAGATTCAGGAAAATCAATCAAATATATGAGGGATACTGAGACTAGTATGTGACCTATATGGTGGCTTCTATAGAATGAATTCAAAAATCTCATCATCTTAATATGATCTAGGTGTTACATATACTATTCATAGTGGTAGAGGATTCCCACAAATAGCAATTGGGAATTTGGGGAAACTAAACAACAGCCTTAGATTAAGACAGACCATTAAATAAAAGAAAGCCAATTTTTGAGAGGAATAAGAGGCTTTAAAATCACAAAAAAATGTCTTGGTAAGACTATTCATCATGAAATAATCATAAAATAAGAAGATAGTTCATTTAATTTGTGGGAAAAGTTTGACTTTTATAATTATTCATATCAGTAAAATAAAATATGAAAATTTAAAATATATTTCCACCCCAATTATGTTATGGTCCATGGTGTGTCTATATATTCCCATGAAATAAATTTCATATATATATATATATATATATTATATTTAGGTTCATTTTAGATTGTTTTAAAAGCATCTAACTGAATTAACCCTTACCGTGGTTATTAAAATTAACCAATATTATTTTTTTATGAACAAAAATGAAATAAATTATTAAACTATGTAAACATTATAATTAAAATTATAAAAAATTACATGATTAAATATTTAAAGACTTTAAATTTTAAATTTAATTTATATTTACAATACACAAAGATAAAAAAATCTATAAAAGTTTCATTTCCCATAAAAATTAGTTTAAATCAAATTCACACATTTTACTGATTTAGATGAAATTAATTGTATTATTTTTATGAAAATGATATTAATGTGTATTGAAAATCAATCTACAATAGAATGTTTTTTTATTAATTAGTTTAAGAAATTTATCATAAGTATTTAATTTATTAAGTGAAACATTACTTCAGTTTCAAAATTCCATAAATCATATTCTTAATTTAACAAAATATTTCATAAATGCTTCTATATTAATATATATATATATATATATTATTTATATATAAAAGGTTTCATAAACAATAAAATTAGTGTTATATCATGTATTATAACTAAAATGATAGTATTAGAATATTTATCATTCTTTTTTTCACCAATGAGGGAACATTTTAAGAAAATTACACAAAATAAAGAATGTATAATTATAATATATTGGTATTTAAAATGAATTCCATTTTATAAAATTCAAATTATTTTATTTAAAAATTTAATATTAAAAAATATTATAATTCATTTAAATTAATTTAGTGGAAATAAATATAAATTTTCAATTGAAATTCTATTACAAATTATACAAAAATATTGAAATGAATATGACTTCTTAAAATTTTATCTTGAATATTAATAATAATTAAATGTGATTTATTTTTATATTACCTTTTTCCAATATAGTGGATACCCAAAATGGATAGAATTTTCAGGAATGAAAATATTATAATATATAATGGGGAATTTTAATTTTAATTATGGTCGTAAATATGTGTTGGTGGTTTCCTTTTAATGTGTGGAGAATTATTTTTTGAAATATTTGATTATTAATAAAAAATTAATGTAATAATCTAGGTATGTGGTTACATGGATAACAATTAAGGAAGATAATATTATGGATATTCAATTATACCATCATCCACAAAATTTAATATAATGTTTTATGATATTTTAGGTCCATAATGATTTATTTAAAAATTATACCTTATTTTATCTGTTTCTATGGTGACTAACATTTACCATTGATTAAAATTTATTTGCTCAAAATGAATACCTTTGATTAAATTCATAATTAATTTGTGAAGAAATTAATTATTCATGAAAAAATATATATTAAACGGAAAAATAAAATTCCATTAACAAAAATAGTTATTTTGAAATTAGATGGTTTTATTCATAATTATTTTTAAAATGAAATAAATATTTCATAATGATTATTAAATATATATTTAAAAATGTAACACTTCTTAATCTAATTATATTTCTTATTTAAATTTAAATATAATTAAAAATATAATTCTAATAGAAGTACTTATATATTTATTATATTAATAATTACATGATTGAATCACTCCTCCCTCTACTTACCACTACCCTCAATATAGAAATATTATATATATGGGATAGATGAAATATTTTGTAATTTTCAAGTATTTATTTAAAGATAATGGATCATGTAGTGATTTCCTCGAGTAATAAATTCCCCCATGGTTGATTTTACTCTAGCTGTAATTGTTGAAGTTTAGAATGTGCTCAGTTTATAGAAAGACTTAATGATTCCAACACCTTTATAGGATCATAAAAATTATCCTCGTAATGTGTAATAATATATCTTGATTCTATTTCAGATCATTTCAAACAAACATTTATAACAGGATTACTTCTATTTATAACCTCCCATTGAATGACTATATTATAAGGGTCAAAATTAATTTTTTTATTATTATACCCTATAATGGAATTAAGATATTTATAATCCCAATAATTTTATAATCAATTTTCTTATATAAGAATAATGGATACATAACCATAATTACCATATATATGATGATCAACATTCATTCTTATATATGAAAATTTTAACAACCCATCCATGGATGACTGTGGATTGTACATTATTTTAATGCAATGGAATGATTACAGGGAATCAAATCCCAAAGGACCGAGAAGATTATAACTCTTAGGAAATATATTACATACATGATCCTTATATTACAATTCAAAAAATAAAATACAATAAAGATAATCTTATGAGAACACTATTATTCTCCTGGCTTAACCTTGTATATCAATCATAATTTACATCTTGGCATACTAGGAAAATAAATCATAAGAAATGGGTGAGCTTAAATACACAGTAATGATAATCTATAAAATAAAAGCTTTTATAAATAAGAAAAAACATTTTTTGATTGTATAAATCCGAAACACAAGGCTTTTAAAAATAAAATTTCACATAATATGGAAAGAATAAATCAAATAATTCAATTTAAACATTCACATGGATATTTCAATAGTCTAATTATCACATTTATAATAATAAATAATCTCATAATGAGTAAATCCTTAATGATGGGCTTCTGAAACATATCATTGATACCTTAGCCAAGAAATCTAAAAATATATGATTAAGGCCTCGGCCAAATCAATATTTGAAAATAAATGGGAAGTGCCTATTCAAGTTCCATATCTTGTTTGTATCATGACATATTTTGGTGCAATGAGGGGAAATAGTGGGCCTCACTCTTCACAAACAAATTCCAATACATTCCACATACATAATGACTGATAAATAACATAAAAATTAGTATTATATGTAAAATAATAAAATCTAATAATTTAACCGTAAACCATGAGTTGTATTAAAATATCCCATCCACAGACAAACATATCATAATCGATTCAACAAAATATGGAAGATTGTGTCATAATAAATCAATCTCAATTAAGCATAAAATCTAACAAAGATTTTGACATATATAAAAGTAATAATAATTAAGAAACATTGATAGAGACACTGATTTTTACTTTGAAATCATTTAAATGCCACAAAATTATAAAATAATACATTTCATATAAAAAATAACATTTTAATCTTGTAAGGGAATCTTCAAAATGTTACGACATCAAAACTGTATAATATAGCCACTTAGGCCATATAATTTAGAAAACATTCTTACTTAATTTTTTGAAAAGGTCATAAAGTACCTCATTTGGGAAATGAAAAAAATATTCCATTCAAAAAGTTTACAAAAACATAAAACGGGTGTAAAAATTACATTAAAATTTATCGATGATATATTCAAATACATTTTATGAAACATGGACATGGATGATAAATATTTCCCAGAAGATACTTACTTACAAACTATTTCGTATAATAATGAGATTATGAAATTAAACCTTACATAAAACCTTAAAATTATTCATTTTTGAAAACATTATGATAGGCATAAAATTTCCTTCATAATCCTTTTATATACATATAAATAGTTATGTATAAAAATAGAAATAGGGAATGTATTAATTATATAATCATTCAAAGAGTCCCATATCACTTTGAACATTCAAATACTAATCCCAATATCATTAAATTAATCATTAAATACCATGAAGTTAAATTTATTCATGATATAAAATATAATAGGTGCAGTATATACACCACACACAATAAATAGGTGGTAAACATGGATTATATCTCATGAAAATTAAATGTGAGATGGAAGTTCACTTACCATAGGTCTAGTACTCTCTGTACGCGTACGAAACTCATGTATAATAGTTTTAAACATAAAATAAACTTCTAATATAATAATAATAAAATTTATGATATCATATATGATTCATTTATGACTTTATATTACTCGTTTATTAATAATTTCCTAGTTAAAAAACATTCAAGGTAATAATCACTTTATTTGTCTTACGTGTTTTGACTTGTTATTCTTGATCATATTACATAGATCATGATTTTAATAACTGTATAATGTCACACCTGATACATATATCATAAATATACTAAATATAAATATTTATAATAGATAGATATATGAAATATAATAAACCTTTCATAGATATGGTAGGATGTACGTACTCATGGATGTCGTTCCCATTTTTTATCGTATAGAACGCAAAAGTGTAAATGGAATACATATATAAATATATATATCTAGTAGAATTATTAGGTCATATATTTAATAATTATTCATAATATATATTTTTATAATCAATCTTTAATGGTTAATGTGGAGGATGAATCTCATCGAGTCGTGAAGACAGTAAGCCATACATACACACGAGTGATGGTATGATTTCCTTAATGTTTAAATGGTATTGAATTGGATAGATTACGAATTTTAATAAAAAAAAAATAACATTTTATAATTATTTTTTTCATCCTTTATATTCATCTTTATACACATCCAAATAAATTTTAGATTAAAAATATTTTACACCATGGCATGGAGATGGTAAACCATAAAAACGCAATGTTTAGGGACAATGGTTTTCAAGGAATGTGTAAGACCCAAACCTTAAACATTACATAATCTAGTGTTAAGTGAAAAATTAACATTGAGGATATTTTTTGGTTTAGTGTTTTATATAATTAGGCCATAACTATTACATTAGGTCTTAAATATTACAAAGTAGACAATTCAAATCTGTCCTATTTTTTTCAAAATAATAATGCTCCTTAAATAAATAAAAAAAATATTTTATTGATAAAAATATTCTGGAATTATTCCTTTCTCCTAGCCTTATTTATACCCTGTGAAAAAAGTTTCAAAAACATGGGATGATCATACAAATCTCAGTAAGGGATATAAAATAAAGAAAGAAAACATTATTCCAGGAATACATACAAATCAAAGAAATCCTACTTTTCAATCATAAAACATTAGCTCATAAACATACCTCCAGAAATCATAATATTTATAAACAACACATAGAAATCTTAAATCATAAAGGTATCATCTGTTATCCATAACATACATACATTGTACCATTCATAGCTATATAAGGAGTTACATTTGTAATACCCATCACAGTATATTTCCTAAATCTCTTAGGAGAAACATTAACATTTACCTATGTCATGTAACCCAATGCAATGGAGATCTATATCTGGCTCACCCACCCTCAGTTTATCGTGTAATCATCTATATACATAAACAATTCCCAATAACAATAAAATATTCAAAACACATAAAATAATAATAATGGAAATATATGCTTTACACATTGGAATCATAATATATCATTTCAATATATCATCATAATCAATGTTTTCAAAAAAAACATTTTCAATACAAAAATATATAAAAAATTTATATAGATTTTTTTTAAATACCGCTTGTTATGGAAGCCAAATATTAAATAACGCCTGCGATAGCGGAAAGGTTGTTGTCACACCATATGTTTAAAAGAAAAAATACCTTTTTCATTTAGTAAAATTCTACATAAAAATTATATATCTTCTGAAAAAATAAAATGAAAATAAAAGAAAAAAATGAATAATTATACACCATATAAAAAAGGTCGTGTTTAAACCAAAATTTTCCTCAATGACAGTAGATTGGGATGAAGACCCTTAAAAAGTTCAATTTTTAATAAAATAGATTGATTATGTGTATTCGATATAAATACAACTAAATCAAGTTTAAATAAAATACAGGATATCCAAATATATTTCTCACATAATCATAGCATGATATAATCAATAAGTATAATATTGACACAAAGAATATAAATTGGGTTATGAAGTTCTCTTAAATTGAGTCTGAATTGTCACGTATGTTCCTTGTTGTTCCAGAATAATAAATAGAAGTTAATTTCTAATTTATTCAGATCCTTTATTAAGTTTATTATTCCTTTCATATAAATTATTACCATGATATAAAAATTACATAATTATTTATGATAATATTGGTCATTATATTGATATTTGGTAATTGAGTAGAAAATGAACTCGTTTGATGTATATTGTCCATGTGGTCCAAAGTCCAAAATCCCCATAATATTATTAATGTTTTATATTTCATATATATCTACTATATCTACTATATATTTATTTATAATATTCCATAATATTTGTAGATAAAAATGAAATCCACAGTTCCTGGAGATGGTAAGCCGTACGTATGTTGGAACACAGCATTCATTTATTATTCATATTTAAATGAATGAAAACTAAATGTTAAATATGTATAATATAATTCTAGTATAATATAATATTTTATTTATGTTACATAATTTCATTAATTACAACCTTTATAAGTTCTATGTATGGAATGAATGAGTCGTGTCGCTTTGAGGGGGAGGTAGTATGTATTTTCCCATGTGAAATTTTCATATTTACACTTTTAGAAAGAATAAAGGTAAGATATAAATGAAAATTAAATAATAATAGAGAAAATATTAATATAATATATATCATATATAAATAAGGTTCCATAATAATGGACCCCATGAGAGGTGGTAGGGGAAAATTGAACAATCATTATTTCTTGAGGCAGAAGTGTGCCTTCTACAGAAACAATATGTTTGTATCAATTAGAAGGAGGTGTCTGTAAGTTTAGCTTGAATAATTCTCATTACAACATAAAATTTTGTTTAGGATACTAGTTTTGTTATGTTAAAAAAGAATAATAAGAGCATAGAGAGTAGAGAAAGAAAATAATTGAAATAATCTTGAGAGAAGATGTTACCTCTAAATCATGTAACATCTTTTGATTTGTGAAAAAAGGCTTTATTAAATATACATCATCACAATGTAAGGATTATATTAATAATATAATTACATTGGGAGATTATTTTATAATATATTGGATGATACATGGGGCTTTTGTGGTGTGATTAAATGGGTAGAGGTGGTGGCCTTTAATATGAGTGAGGAGGTGCACTTTAAGAATATATAGAAATGTTATTTTATTATAAAATGATCGTCAATTTCAAATTCTCCCAAATTCATTTATTTAAAATATAATATTATTTTGGTTCAAATACACATCATCCAATAATTTTTATACAGGTTTTGAATATTTTTATATCCTTATCTTTTTTGTTTAACCACTATTTAACCATTTTTAATGCTACTGTGATTACATGTCATTTAATCATTGTGGGTTAATGTAATAGCCATATTATTTCAAAATACCCACAAGAATAAATTTTTGGACATATTTGAAAATTTCTTAACAATTTTTTTGAATCATATATTTTTAGTCATTTAATATCATTTAATAAAATATTTTATATTTTAAGTTATGAATTATGAAAATTTTGTAAACAATACATACTTAACTTTTTTATTAATTCTTTTAAACATGATTGATTCTAAAAAAATACATTAAAAAAATATAATATTTCAATATCATCTAGAAAATTAGTTTATGACCTAAAAAACCAAATTTCATTTATTTAAACATTTATAATATCATTTATTGGAACCCATTATTAATGAAGAAACCACTGCATCATCATTGTGTCATAATTAAATTTATATATATAGTGTATAAAAATTATAAAATAAATATCATGATATATTAAATCCTTTTATATTTTTAATTACTATTTATAGTAAAATATTTCAATTATATAACCCCATATAAAACTTAATTAGTAAAATATACTTGATTATGTTATATTTTTCATTACATTAAATTTATTCTTATAAAATGTCATTTTGACACCCATGTGAATCAATGGGGTCCCCAAATCAACCCAAGGACATCCATGGTTGTATATATCTCATCCAATAATATCATAAAACATGTTATGATAGTTTAATATTGTTATAATAATATTTTTAACGTTATTTACCCAATTTACCCTTTAACCATGGTAATTAAAATAATTACTAAACTATTCATAATGTGTAAAATTAAAAGTTACATATTTACACAATTTGGACCTACCGATTCCAAATATGAAATCCATTTTTCCAAATCCAAAACACAAAATTTTCAAAAATAAATTTCAAATTAATTATCGTTTTCCAAACCAAGAAGCATGTTTTTACGATGTAATATTTATTAATATATTGACATGTATTTATGTCCAATTTCAATGTAAAATTAATTCCAACGAACAAAATTGTATTAAATGATAAAAATATATTCCATTTATTATTTGATACCATAAAATATTATGATTTATCCAGATAAATTATCTCTATGTAAAAAAGGTTTATTTCAATTAAAATTTACCATATTTTTACCATTCATCAAAACATGATTGTTATGAGACAATTGTCAAAATATACTCCAAAGTAAATTATTATGTTTCTAATCTAAATAATAATTTTATTGTTTTAAATAGAATTTATAAAGGTTTCATGAAATAAATTTTACAAGGGTTCACCATCAAACGACGTTAAAGCTGTATTTTTAGAAAAATGCTTCTTTTATCTAAAAAATTGAAATTGTTATTATGTCGTATCTAGAAATCATATAAGATAAATTTAAATATTTACATTTAATATATGACATATAATTTTCATTAAATAAATATCAATAAAGTGTGATATGATTTTATAAACACAATTATTCTCTTTTAACTAAGTTTTCATAAAAACACATCCTTTATATTCAATTGATTTTTATTTCAATTTCTAATAAATTTGGAAACCAATGAATAATTATATAAACATGTGTAACCCATATTTAAAAATTCAGTTAATACTAATCATTCCCTCCATTCCTACAGTGACCCAAGCCTTTTACATACAACATTTTATGATTTTTAGCATAATTAATCATCAGAGTACAATCCAAGGATCATTAAGTCTAGTGTCTTGGAAGACAAGGTACATATAACATAAAACATGGGGCTAAAAAAATTATTTATTTAATCTTCATAAATATCACCTAGATTAATTTGAGCCCTTACATCTGCATAGGGTACCCCGTGGAATACATGAACAAAGGGATGAGCTAAAAAGCCTAGTACAAGAATGAACATAAGGATACATCTTATGCAAATGTGTTAGGAGGCATGACATAATGATATCCAAAACATAGATCATATGAAAACATATCATATAATCATGGGATCATATAAACATGGAATCATATAAATGTGGTAGAATAATAAAACATCCCTTTAGTACAGGTCAAGGCTAACCGCCAATCCTGTTTCCCATTTTAGTATGGGTCAAGGCTAGCTGCCAATCCTATTTCACATTGCATATCATGATACCTAACATTAACCAATGCATTGGAGCGCTATCTGGGCACACCCATATCAACATTTTCATGAAAATTCTTGATACATAAATTATGATTCCACAAAAATAATCATACATAATAAACTATTCATAAACATAAGGATACCCATGGAAACAATTGGGTATGACAATCATGACATAAAGCATAACCAATGTGTGTATCATGAAATTGTATATGAAATAAAGTAATTAGAACATACATGGACGTTAATATGGTAAAATAGGAATATAAAATGGTAGGTGGAGTCAAATATAATTGAAAACATAAAATAAATTTATATTTGAAGAATAGCATTAAAACATTTTTGTGCAGTTTTATGGAAAATACTATAGAGAATTTAAAATAGAAAAGAGGAAAATATTTTATATAAAACCATAATTGAACAAAAAATGTTTTCATAATAAATAAACTGATTTTAAGAAGACTATGGTGTTTTAAAATAGAGGATATAGTGCACTTGAAATTTGGGTAAAAACTTGGGAAGTCGCCTAAAAACAGGTTTGGTTATCAGAAAGTTCTAAGGAGTGAGTCTTTTAAAAACATGTATATCCCCAAAATAATGTGATGAAAGGGTCTGGATATAATAATTTTGTAAAAATAACCATAATTTCTAATATTCACATAAATATATATTATTACACTATTTTTAAATAATGATAAGGCAACCCTAAAGAACAAAGAAGGTTCGGGTAGAATTTGTTAAGGTTTAATCAGTATGGTGTTCAGTTTACCCAAAAAAGATTTATGAGAAAGAAAATAGGTTTATCAACCCTTATACATAATTATATATGTATGTAGGAGGTTCTAAATAATACCCCATAATTTTTAATTACACATAAAAATGCATAGCATAGAGGACATTCATGATTAAGAGAGAAATGGAGAGAATCCCTTACCTGAAATTCGTTGGTGTTCTCCACTTTTTATTAAAGACCAGAAAAAACAAATTAGGCTTATTAATTCATAGTTCCATAACATATTCTATATGTTACTGATTTATTATAACCCTTTTTAGTTCATTCAATACCGTCTTGATTAGTTATAATGTTCAATTTTATTGTCCGGGCTCGTTTATTTGCATGGTTTTAAAAGATCGGTTCACTTATATTCAAGTTCGGATAAACAAAAAATATGGAAGTGTTTGTCCCAAAGTTATTTTATATGATATTATTTAAAATCAATGAGATTAAATGTTTTTAAATTAAATTTTGTTACTTAGATTGAAGTCGAACTATTATATAAAACCATAGTGAAAACTGTTTTCGTTAATCTGTGGGTTTGATTACAAACAACATGTTTTTCTTTATAACATAATACCATTTGTACAAAAATATTACAGTACTGAAAATATGATATATTAAATATATAATATTATGTTTCGACCATAACACAAATGGTATCATGACCTGAATTAATAATAATAATAGAAATTGATAAACTTTTTTCCTTGAATGGGCTAAATTGGCACATCTCAAATGGTGCTTCCATTTCATTCAAATAAAAGGTGGGGAAAGGAGAAAAGATAGTTAAAAATACCATTAGAATAAAAAAATTCCATTCCAAGTATGTTATTGGATTTATCATACCATTTGGGTGAAGGGAGGTGAGGAAAGAAACAAAATGAAAAGAACATAAAAGAAATGAATGAATTGGAATGAGGAATTTACCTCTTGAGACTTCCCCCTTTGAGATCCTCTTAAGGGGAGAGGTTTTGATATTTTGATGAGCCTATGAGATTTTGGACGTGTGGAGGATATTGGGGAGAGATTTGGGCAGAATACTAGCATGGAACAATGATTGAAAAGATTGAAGTGAAGGGGGGCTGAAGGGAGGTTTTTATATTAGAGGAGTAGAGGGATTTCATAACATTATAATCATTAATTTAATAATTATTCACAAGAAAGAGAATAGTAAGTATTCCATGACCAAGAATATTAAATGGGTTATGTGAATTCTAACCATGGGTGGTGACATCGTCCATGATTCTAGGAACAGTCTATTTATCTTATAATGTATATATATAGTAAATTACTGTATTTTACTATTCATCAAGAAATCAAGTATTTCAGAAAAATCCAAAAAGATCACCCCAACCATTATTCGATATGTAGAATCCCAAAATGAAGTCCAATTTTCAAAAATAACTTTCCAAATATTATTATTTTAATATTGAATTAAAATTATAATTTATTATCAAAAACCAATTTTAAAACATTCATTTACATATTCTAAAATAAAGGTATATCGTACTGTCAACTTGAATAATATTTATGTATTATAGTAGGTAAGGTTACTATTCATTGTTATATATCACTATTAATAAGGGTATGGAACTATTCATAAGGGTAGGTTACTATTCATCAAAAATTTTGTTTTTCTTATCAAACTCCAAAAAATTTACTGATTGCAACCCTATATGTCAAATTTTCCAAATTCCAAATGCCGAAGTAACAAAAAAATGTTTAAAGGTCACATAGGACTTAGTATTTCATTATTTTGTGTTTTCATGTGATTTTATGACATCTTTATAAGAAGATAATTTCCATTGAAAAACATTGGGACATTACATTCTTCCCCCCTTAAGAAATTTCACCCTCAAAATTTCATTTTACTTTCTAAGAAAAAAATAGGTGTCGGTACTTTTCTTTTATTTCATCCTATAATTACCATGTTTCCTCTTCGTACTGATGGTTTCACCATAGTACCTTGAACAGATGAGTAGTCTTGTTGCATAGAACTTTGTCTCTATGATACATGATCTTCACTGGCTGCTCTTCATTCGAGAGATAATCCTCCCACTATACCTCCTCTGAAGTCAGTACATGTGAACGGTTTGGTATGTAATTCTTTAAGAGGGATACATTAAATACATCATGTACTTTCTACATGGTAGGTGGAAGTTATATTCGATAGGCCACATCTCTTACTCGATCAAGGATCTTGAAGGGGCCGATGTACCTTGGACTCAACTTCCCATTCTTCCCAAACCACATGACCTTCTTCCAATGAGATATGGGTACAAATACCATGTATCCAACATTGATCTCAAGGTCTCGTCAATGGTTATCATTATAACCCTTCTGTCGACTTCGGGATACCATGATATGTTGTTGAATGTATTTCACCTTTTTTACTATTTCCTTGACCATTTCAAGTCCTAGAAGATTAAGCTCATCAACGTCATCCCAACATACTGTTGTTCAGCACCTTTTCTTATAAAGGGATTCATATGGTGATATTTGGATTCTCGAGTGGAAACTATTTTTTAAGAGAATTAAACCAGGGGAAGATGTTGGTCCCATCCTCCTTTAAATTACATAGAACAAACTCTCAACATATCTTCCAGTGTCTGAATGGTTTGCTCAGATTGGCCATCAGTTTGAGGATGATTGGATATACTAAAGTTCAGCTCAGTGCTCAGAGCATTCTAGGGGCCCTTCCAAAACGTTGAAGTGAATCTCAGATCACGATCATATTCAATAGATAGTGGAACTTCATGTATCATTGCCACTTATTTGATGTAAATATGTGCAAGTTTATCCAATTAGATGTCCTCTCGAACCATGATAAAGTGAGTTGTGTTTGAAAGATGATCCATAATGACCCATATATCATTATTTTTTCGGGATGACCTTGGATGTCCAGTGACAAAGCCCTAGGTAATGTTCTCCCACTTCCATACTGGTATGGGTAGTGGTTGCATCATCCCTTAAGAATTTTGCCTATTATCCTTCACTTGATAACATACTAGACACTTTGAAGTATATTCAGCAATCTCCCATTTCATATTCTCACCCCAAATTTTTTCTCAGAGATCCCGATACATCTTTGTGCTCCCTGGGTGGATAGAGAAGGTCGAGCTACATGAATAATTCTATATATCATTATTTATCTCTGGAATAGATGGTACACATAATCATGTCCCAACTCTTACAACTCCTTCCTCGTCAATTTTGAAATCGTAGGATTTCCCATTTCTGATATCATCCACCCTTTTCTGAATATCCACATCATTTCTATAAGAATCATTTATTTTACCTAAGAGGGATGGTTGAGCAATCATTTTAGAATATATTGATGATGTTCCTCCCATAATGAATCTCATGTCCATCCTTTGGAAATCTGAGAATATTATATCCTTTTCAATTCTCATCATTGATAAAGATGAAATATTCATTCCACATAGAGCATTTGACACCTTGTTTGGCTTACCGAGATGGTAGTGGATTGAGCAGTCATAATCCTTGATGAGCTTTATCCATCTTCGTTGGCGCATATTATGCTCTTTCTATTTGAATACATATTTGAGACTTTAATGTTCATTATATATCTCACACTTCCCCCAATAGAGATAATGTCGCCATATTATTTATGCAAAGATCACCACCGCCATCTCCATATCAAGCATGGGATGGTTTTTCTCATGTATTTTTAGGATCCTTGAAGCATTGGCTATCACTTTATCATTTTTCATCTGCACACAGCCTAATCTCTTATTATAAGCATCACTATACACCACAAATATTTCTCCATTTATTGGTAGTGTGAGTACTAGCACAGTGATAAACCTCTTTTTCATCTCCTTGAAAACTATCTTCACATTCTTGTGCCCAGACAAAATTTACTCCCTTCTATGTAATCTTGGTCATTGGGTTTTACAATCACGAAAAATTCTTCACAAATCGTCGATAATACATAGCTAGACCCAAAAAAGAAGCGGATCTTCATTATAGAAGTTGGCTTAGGGAACTCTTCAATTGCCTTTGTCTTGGAAGGGTCCACTGACATCCCTTTTCTGGTGATAAAATTCTCCAAGAATTATACTTCCTCCATATAGAACTCACATTTACTATACATTGCATAAAACATATCCCTTTAGAAAGACTTTAACATAGTTTTCAAATGCTCCTCATATTCCTCCCTGCTCTATGAGTATATCAAAATATCATAAATAAATACTACCAAAAATTTCTTGATGTAATCTCTAATGACTCTATACATTAAATCCATGAAAATTTCTGAAGCATTAGTGAGTCCTAAGAGCATCAATATGAACTCATAGTGTCCATACATCATTTGAAAGGATGTATTGGGAATATATTCATTCCTCACCTTTGATTAGTGATATCTCGACCAAAGCTCCACCATAGAAAAATAACTGGCCTCATGAAGCTGATTGAACAATTCATCTATCCCTAGAAGGGGATACTTGTTCTTTATCATTATTTTATTGAGATCACAATAATCAATGCAGTGGTGCATCGATCCATCCTTCTTCTTGATGAAGAGGACTGGCACACCCCATGGTGAATCACTCGGGCATATAAAACCCTTCTCCATATTCTCCTGTAACTGCTTATTCAGGTTTTCCATCTCTACGAGGGAAATTCTGTACGATGTCTTTGAGATAGCCAGAGATCCATGGATAAGTTCAATTCAGAACTAAACCTCTCAGTTAGGAGAAAGACCATACAACTTTTCAGGGAATACATCAGTGTAATCCCTCATGATGGGTATGTATTTAAGCATGATTCTCTCCTTTGTCTAAATCATTTAAGCTGGGTATTCTTGCTCAAAATGCAAAAATATCAACACTTGAGATAAAGATTCTAAAAGAGATTCATCTTCCTCCTTAAAATTGTAAATAATCAGAGGATGCTTCGAGATGGGAATAGTGATCTCCCTTTCTTTAATGTTGATGGTGGAATTGTATAAATGTAGCTAATCCATGCCCAAGATAGCATCAAACTCCAATAGATGATCTTTGACAAGATTTTCTGGGAGGTTCAGTCCACAACCATTAACCGAGGAGGATTTATAAACCATGGATGCAATAATTTCCCCATTCACTCTTCTCATAGATAAATTTTCCTCTAAATATTGAGGTGGTGTTTGAATAGTGCTACTAAACATTCAAGATATGAATGAATGCATCGAACCAGAATCAAATTTTACATTTTCAATTCCTGGATGAATAACTAGTTTACTTGTCACCACATCGTTGTCCAGCTCCACCTCAATAGTTGTGATACCATAATCCCTTCCATATTTCCTTGGAGGTTATTACTGATTACCTCTTAGAACCCTCGAATTAGGGAAATTGTTCGCATAATGCCCATGCTCCTTGCAGTTGTAACACTGCACTGCTGGATGAGTGTTGAATTGAACCTTCCATTATTCTTTCTCATTAATGGGATAATTCAAATCCCAGCAGCAGTTCTTGACCATATGACCAAACTTTCCACATTTAAAGCAATTCCTGGTTCCCTTTATACAGTTTCTAGGATTATGCTTCCCGCAATTTTTACAAAGGGAAAATCCAAGCTTCTTTCTATCATGGGATTTCTTTGATGAACCACCCATGTTGTTCTCCATTTCCACTTCTTTTAACTAGGACCATGAGACCAATGAGAGTCTCCAATATCCATTTCAAACATGAGGTCACAACGGACAATCTCCTAATAACTGTCGAAGTCTCAAATAGCCAATGGTTTTCTTAGACACATCTTTAGTCCACTAAATATTTGTCCCAACTTTATTTCGGTGTTCATAGGAATTATAGAGGCTTTCCTTGCAAGACTTTAATTAGTGCTTCATATGACCCGATAGACTCATCATCCTTTTTCTTGATTCTGAGGAACTCTCCTTCTATATTGATATAGAGGGTTCGAGGAAAATATTTGTTGAAAAACATCCTCTTGAATTACTCCCAATCCATGGAATCAATTTCCACTTAGGACATTGTATTTTTGATCTATGTGCACCACTCATCAGCTTCCCCATCAAAACGATAGACTTCCAGTACCATCTTCTTTTCTTTCGAGCACTGGAGTATGGAGAATATCATTTCAATGGATTTAATCCATTTCTCTGCAAGGAGGGGATCAAAATATCAGATAAACATTGGAGGAATTTTTTGGATAAATTATTCTACGAAAAACATGATCTTTCCTTAGAGGAGGAGTATATTCCATGTGATTTATGTTATTATTCATAATCGAGCTAGCTAAGTTGGTACTGTAATGATTTTTTGAGCACTCAATCCCGTTATATCAGGCATATCCTTGTGGAAATATTCACATTTCCTGTCACATTTATTATTGGAATGTTTTCTTCTATTTCTCAACATTAACTAAGAAACATTACATATAATTAGAGGTCTTGAATACTTATTTATTGAGAATAAAATGAATCTTTTAGCATAAAGTGAAAAACATATAAAGATGAAGTATATCCAAACTTGTCATTCCTTAGGATTATATCCAGGTTATCTTCAATCTATTTCATAACATATATTCTGATGGGATTTTTTTCCCTTAATAAAGGGTTTTACTAAGCTCATTAATCTACCAACGCATATCCCCCGGGAGTTTTGTAACCCAGACTGTAGCAAGGACCATTATCGTGCACTGGTTCTCGTTTAAGTCTAGCTCAAATTGGTGTTTTCGAGTTTTTCCCCAAGATACATCTATTCCAGAGCCACATGTACCTACTCATATCTAGATAGGGATATATTCTCTTGATAAACCACATACAAAATACTCACCAAAATTTAGGAATGTTTTCATATACATAGTCTCATCCTTAAGGTTCTCACTAAGGTGATATATTTCTAATCTATGAAAATAACTAGACCATCCATTGATACCAACTATAGAGACCCAAGACTTTTATATACAACATTTCAAGATATTATGCATAATTATTCATCAGAGTAAAATCCACGGATCGTTAATTCTAGTGTCTTGGAAGACTAGGTACATACAACATAAAACATGGGGCTAAAAACACTTCTTTATTTAATCTCCATAAAAAGATCATAACTTCCTTTAAGCCCTTACATCTGCATAGGGTACCCTGGGGAATAAATAAACAAAGGGATGTGCTAAAAAGTCCATTAAGTGAATGAACATAAGGATACATCTTAAGCACATGAGTTTGGAGGCATGACATAATGATATCCAAAACATGGAACATATGAAATCATATCATATAAGCATGAGATCATATAAACATGGAATCTTATAAATGTGTAATAATCATAACAAATTTCTTTAGTATGGGTCAAGGATAATCACCAATCTCGTTTCCCATTTTAGTATGGGTCAAGGTAAACTGCCAATCCCATTTAACATCAAATCTCATGAGACCTAACATTACCCAATGCATTGGAGTCCTATCTGGGCACACCCATATCAACATTTTCTTCAATATTCTTTCCACAAAAATAATATTCCCACATTCATCAATGTTATTTCCACATAAATAATCCTCCCCATAAATAATCATACATAATCAACCATTCCTAAACATAAGGATACCCATCGAAATAATTGGGTACCACAATCGTGATATAAAGCATAAACAATGTGGGTATCATGAAAGTGTCCATAAAAGAAAGGGATCTGAACATAAATGGATGTTCATAAGGTAAAATATGCATATAACATGGAATTTGGTGTCATGTATAAGTGAAAAAATATATGAAATGTACTTGAGAAACATGAGCATTAAAACATTTTTCTATGGTTTTAAGGAAAATACTATAGATATTTTAAAATAGAAAAGTGGAATATCATTTATATAAAACCAGAATTAAACCAAGAAGGTTTTCATAATAAATATTCTGATTTTATAAATAAAATTATGTCTTAAATCATAGGATTGAGTGCACTTGAAATTTGGGTAGAATTTTGAGAAGTTCCCTTAAATCAGGTTTTTATATCAGAATGTTATATAGAGGGAATCTTTTGAACACATTTATATCCCTGAAAGAAAGTGATGAAAGGGTATTAATATAATAATTTGGAAAAAATAACCCTAATTTTTAATATTCACATAAATATATAATATAACACCATTTTTAAATAATGATAACGCAACCCTAAAGAACAAGGATGGTTTGGGTAGAATTCTGTACGGTTTTATCAGTATGGTGTCGGGTGTACCCAAAAGGGATAGATGAGAGAGAAAAGAGGTTTATCATCGCTTATAAATAATGATTTTAGTATGGGTTATTCTAAATAATACCCCATCATTTGGAATTACACATAAAAATTCATATCATAAGACACAATCCGGATTAAGAGATAAATGTAGAGAATCTGTTACCTTAAATCCATTGGTGTTCTCCACAATTTATTAAATACATGAATAAAAAAATTAGGATTATTAATTAATAAGTCCTAATACTCTTCTATATTTAATTTATTTATTATAACCCTTTTTAGTTCATTCAAGTCCTTCTTGATTAGTTATAATGTATAATTTCATTATTTGGTCTCATTTTTTTACTTGGTTTTAAAAGATCGATTCAATTATATTCAAGTTCAGATTAACAGGAAAGATAGAAGTTGATATCCCAAAATGAAGTTATATGACATTAGTGAACATACATGAGATTACATGTTCTTAAATTTAATTCGATTACTTAGATAGTAGTCGAAATATTATATAAATCCATTGTGACAACTGTTTTTGTTACTCAGTGGGTTTGATTACAATGAACATGTTTTGCTTTATAACGTAATATCATTTGTAAAAAAATATTATATAACGAAAAATAGGATACATTACATATACGATAATCTAGTTCAACCATAACACAAATGGTTTCACGACCAGAATTAAATATAATAATAGAAATTGATAAACTATTGTCCATGAATGTGCTAAATTGGCCCATCTCAAATGGTACTTCCATTACATTCAAATTAAAGGTGTGGAAAAGAGAAAAGATAATGAAATATTACAATATAATAAAAACATTCCAGTACATTTATGTTACTAGAGTTATCATACCATTTTGGTGAAGGGAAGTGGGGAAAGAAACAAAGAGAAAATAACTCAAATGAAATGAAGGAATAAGAAAGATGAATTTACCTCTTGAGACTTCCTCCTTTGAGAACTTCTGAAGGGGAGGGGTTTTGGTATTTTGATTAGGCTACTAGATTTTGGATGTGTGGGAGGATCATGGGGAGAGATTTAGGCAGAATATTGGCAAGGCACAAGGCTTGAGAGGACTGAAGAGAAGAGGGAATGAAGGGGGGTATTTATAGTGGAAGAGAGGAGGGATTTCACAATATTATAATCATTAATTTAATATTTCTTCAAAAGAAAAGGAATATTAAGTATTCCATGACAAATAATAGTAAATGGTTCATGTGAATTTGATAGAAGGGTGGTGACATCATCCATGATGCTAGGAATATACTATATAACTTATAATGTATATATACGCTAAAATATCGTATTTTATATATTCATCAAAAAAGTCAAGTAGTTGATAAAAATACCAAAAATTCACCCCAACCATTTTTCAACATGTAAAATCCAAAAATGAAGTTCATTTTTCAAAAATAATTTTCTATATATGATTATTTTAATATTTAATTAAAATTATAATTTATTATCAAAACCAGTTTTAAAACATTCATCTACATATTCAAAATTATAGGTATATCTTACTTTCAACATGAATAATATTTATATATTATAATAGGTATGTTTACTATTAATTAGGGTATATCAATATTCATAAGGTTATGTTAATGTTCATAAGGGTTGGTTACTATTCACTGAAAATTATGTTTTTCTTATCAGACTCCAAATAACATAATGATTGCAACCATGGATGTGGGATTTTTGAAATTCCACATGCAGAAGTGACAAACTTAAGTTTAAAGGTCACTTAGCACTTAGTAGTTCATTTTTATTATTTTTTCATGTGATTTGATGACATCTTTATAAGAATGGAATTTCAATTAAAAAACTTTGGGCCGTTATAATTCCATCTTCTATGTGTTAACTACCATTTAAAATAATAATTATATTATGTTATTTGTCTGTACAGCTCAATGTTGAGTGCGATATAAGAATTCAATGATATATATTATTGTGTGTTGAGTAAGTTATCAAAGAAATTATCTAATTTTAAATAAAATTATCATATTATTCCTAAATATTAATATAAATGAAAATATATTATTCTATAAATACATGGTCCATTACATCCTTCCCCCCCCCTTTGAAATTGCTTCCTCATGATTTTAAAATTGTTCTCAGAAACATTATTGAAAATCCCACATCGGAATAAGAGTCAATAAAACTATCACTTTAAAAAAGGGAATGTGTAGTGAAAAAGGTCACATAAGATATCATATTCTAGGAATATATAAATGAAAACATGGATATGGAAGAGAAAACAAACCATATATTTTTTATGGAGAGTGGTTGGAAACATGACCAGAATAAAGTTAACTAAGAGAAAATCAAAAAATGTGACGAGTTAAACGGTCTTTGATTCCCCAGTTGGAAAATTAATCAGACAAAATTTTTGTTTTAAGTTTCCTTTCATAAAGTTGAGGAATTTGTTTATGAGATTGATGATGAACATATGTAGATATAATATATTTTCATGTAAAATTTCGTCATGTAATAAATTTCAAACATAATCTTATCTTTTCTCCAAATGATGAGTATTCAAGATGACATGATCTCAACTAAAGTGCTAGAATCAACCACTAGAGAATCACATATTAAACAAAACACAAATTAAATATTTCTTCTATCTTTATAAATTAACCAAAAACAAAATGTTTATTACATGATAATATAATCCCCCAAAAGACAAATCCAATATAAAAAGAAATAGTACTCTTAATATCCAAAACTCCACAAACAATACCAAAATTTCAAAAAATACCATTCAATATATAATTTTCTTTAAATTTATTCAATATAATCCATAATAATATAGAAACACAAAATTCATAAATATTTGATCACATAGTTCCCCATTATAAATTTTAACATTTATCTCTAAATAACTTTGACTACTCTTCATTTCTCATAATGAAAAGTAATTAACCTAATCACATATTCTCCAATATAGGTTAATCATTTCATTAAAAACCCAAATCTCTATAAGTCCGCAATAAAAACTAAGATTCATCCAAAAAAAATTCACCATTACTCCGCAAATGAAATCCAATAGTATTCTATTTTCCTTCGGCATATAGTATTCCGAGAAGAGCAAATGTCATGCAAAATAACATTTATCACTTAATCAAATTATCATTTTCATATAATAAAGATATCCCTTTGATAAAAAATAAGTTCCAAAATCAACTTATTCTTGATCTATAAAACCATTTAACTAAAAAGAATAAGTCATACTAACCATGGACTTAACGCAGGCCAGTGGTAGGCGATGCGCCCTTGTCACCCTTCGGTTCTGGGATCGATTCTCATGGCCTTGTCAGAAGTGACGTGTTGTCACCCATCATGTGGTTTGTCCTTTTTCTAAAACCATATCATTCATATATAATAATAAAAAACTAAAACACTTTCTTAAAAAATAGCCATAACATACTTTATCCTAAAATTATATCTACTACCTTTCATTTTTCATCCCAAAATGTAATATCCATTAATCACATCACAAAAACAAAAAGGTCATATGAACCCCTAAGGATATACATTATTTCCACATAAGAGAATATTATTCTTCCATGAATAAAATTTTCACATATCAAACATCAAGGTCACAACTACTATAAAAATTCTTCCAACATAATCCCATCATCAAAGAATCATTAATATTTATAAACATTTCATCATCCTACAATCTATCATAACTCTTGAATCCCTTATATATAGACTTCATACACATTATTTGTTCTTCATAATCCATTAACTGTACATTTTAACCTTATTTCATAATACATCTTTCCTATATATGAAACATTCGCATAAATTCTAAATTTGAATCCAATGTTGATTTATTATTTATGTATAGGAAAAAAATCATACCTTGAATCCAGATATCATTCTGCTAACCACATATTCATTAACTATACATTTTGACCTTATTTAATATTACATCTTTATTATATATCAAAAATTATCATCATTAATAAACTTCAATCCAATTTTGTTTTATTCATTATGGATAGGAAATCAAATCAAACCTTGAATCCCGATATCATGATCTTCAAGATGTTCCCTTTCTCTTTAGGCATTTTTTCCTACATTCAAAAAGTAAACGTTCTCTCCACTTATTTAATTTCACTTTTCGATAGAGTTGGACAAGTTTTGATCTTGAAATCATATGAAAAAGATACCATGATACTTAAAATTGTTTTAGAAATGAGTAGGTGTTGGATAACTCAAAAAAATTCATGTATGTGATTTGAATACTCAAGAAGTTGTCAAAATCATTCGAATAGGATTTCTCCATAATAGTGATGAAAAAATCATTAGTGAGGGATACGAAGGTCGTAAAAGATATCTTTCCTTCCATCTTGACAATTGATCCTTAATCTGCAAAACAGAATCATCACATAAACATGAAACGAATTACAAAATTGAATACTCTATTGGGTAAAGATAAAATAAAAAAACTTCTATATTACTCTAATCCATCAAACTAATTATATATCCATTAATCATTTTTTATCAAATAAACCTAATTTACCATAACCCTCAAAAATATTACATATGATAATAACCCTCTTGGTTATATGGTATCCTTTACCTTGACCTGGATAACACCTCAACCACTAAAGTTATCTAAACAAACCTCTAATAAAAATTGTAAGTACTCGGCCTTAATAATGAAAAAATCTTAAGTTATGTAAATAATTTACATTGAGGATCATTTTAGGTTTATAGTTTTATAGAACTATTCCATAACCATTAAATTACATATAGAATATTTAGAAGTAGACAATTCTACTCTACCCATTTTTTCACAATAATAAAACTCCTTAAATAAAAACATTAATTCATTTATTGAAAAAAATGTTCTTCAAATATTCCTTTATCTTTCCCTTCCTTATACCCTATTAAAAACATTTCAATAACATGGTATGAGCATAAAAAGCACAGTATGTGATACGAACTAGGGAAAGAAAACATACATCCATGAATACATAAAAATCAATGAAAACATACTTTTCAATCTTAAAACATAAGCTCTTAAACATACCTCCTGAAATAATATGATTTATGAATAACACATAGAAATCATAAAACATAATGGTAACTTGTTCCATCCATAACATACATACACTGAAGCATTCAAAACTACATAAGGAGGTACATTTGGAATACCCATCATAGTATATTCCCTAAATCTATTAAGAGAAACATTAACGTTTACCTCTGTCTTGTTACCCAATTCAATAGAGAGCTATCATGGGCTCACCCATCCTTGTTTTACCTTGGAACCATCTGTATACCTAAATAATTCTCAATAACCTTAAAATATTCATGACACATAAAACAAGTTTAAAGAAAACACAACATTTTCACATTGCAATAAAAATATACCATTTAAATATATTGACATAATCAATGCTTTCTCAAAACCATTTTCAATACAAAAATATGTAAAAGTGTATATGGTATTTATTTTTCTTTTAAAAACATAATGAATTGTTAAGGAGTCCAATTGTCAAATAAAGCTCACGACGGTGGAAAGGTCGTGGTCACTACTTAAGATAAAAGAAAACATTCCATTTTTCATTCATTAAAATGATTCATAAAACAAACGATTCCTTTTGAAAACTATTGAATGGAATTATAATAAAAAGGGTATAATTATACACCTTATGAAATAAGGTAATGTATATACCAAAATATGCCTCAATGAAATGAGATTAAGACGAAGTACCTTACAAAGATAATTTTGTTAATAAAACAAAGAGGTTATGTGTATTAAATATATATACACATAAATAACATATAAATAAAATATAATATGTATAAATTTATTTCACACATAATCATAGAATGGGATTATCATGAAGTGGATGATTAACCTAATGAATGGAAATTTGGTTAAGAAGTTCCCTTACCCAATGTTTGAATCATCACGAATGTTCTTTTTTTCTTCTTGAATAATAAACATAAGGTAATTTCTATGTGCTTTAGAATAATTTTGAAGATTATTATTCCTTTTATATCAGTTATTACCATGTTATAAAAAATACATAATTATTTATATTAATATTTGATCTTTTGTTGATATTCGGTAATTGAGTAGAAAATGAACTAGTTTGATGTAAATTGTACATGTGGTAAAAATCCCATAATCTCTAGAAAATTATTAATGATTTAGATATAAACTATATCATATATAACCATTATATATGTATTAATAATATTCTATAACATTTTCAGATAAGAAATTGAATGCATCATTCATGGAGATGGTATGTGGAACATACGCATGAACACTACTTTAATATCTTTTCCAAATTTAACAGAATTGTAACAAAATGATACATATGTATATTATAAATATAGTATAATATAATATTTTATATACATTACATATCTTCATTCCATACATTACACATTCTATGTATGGAATAAATGAGTCATATCACTTTGAGAGTGCGGTAGTCCGCACATCACCAATTGAAATTATCGTAATTACACATTATGGATGTCATAAAGGTATTCTATAAATGAAAATTACATAATCATACCGACAATATAAATATAATATATATCATATATAAATTTATTTTCATCATAATGGCCACCCTGAGATGTGGTAGGAGAAAATTGAACAATCATTGTTTTGTGAGATAGTAGTTCATCGTCCACAGAAATAGTATGTTTGTATCCATTAGATGGAGGTGTGTGTCAATGTAGTTCAAATAATTCTCATAATAACATCATAGTATATTGAGGATATTTATGTTTTTAGGCAAACAAATAATAATAAGTGAATTTGGAGTGGAGATATAAAATTAATAAAATGAACTTGAGAGAATAATTTACCTCTAAATCGGGTAAATGATTTTGATTTGAGCCTGAAGGCTTTCATGAATTGCCTTCAGCCTAAGGTAGGGATTCTTATAGTAATGGATGGATATTGGGAGCATATCTGATTATAATTTGGATGAAAATGGGCTTGAGTGGTGTGGCTAAATGGGTATAGGTGGTGGCTTTTTATAAGAGGGAAAAGGGCTACTTTAGGAATATATTGAAATGTTATTTTATTATAAATTAATTATATCTTTAAAATGGTCCCAAAGTAATTTATTTCAAATATAAGATTATTTTCGACCAAATACCCCACATAAAATAATTTTTTACAAGTTTCAAATATTTTATTATCCTTATCTTTTTTGTTAAATCCATCTTTTACACTTTTTAATCTTACCATGATAACATGTTATTTACACATTATGGGTTCATGTAATTACCATGTCATATCACACTCCCCACAAGAATGTAATTTATGAAATATTTGTACATTCCTTAAAAAAAATTTCCAAATATTATATTTTTAAGAATTTAATATCATTTAATAAATTATTTTATATTTTATGTATTGAATAATGTCAATTTCGGACACTATTCAAACATAACTTATTTAGACATTTATAACAGATCTGATTCCTTTGAAAAATTAGAATTAACTCAATGATAATATGTCAATATCATCTAAACAATTCATGGATGACATAAAATTAAAAAAACTACATTTATTTGAATCATTTATTCATGAAGAAATCATTGCATCATCATTGTGTAATAATAAAAAAAATTATATAATGTCTAAAAATTATAAACAAAATTTCATGATATAGGAAAGCATTTTATATTTATAATGACTATTTATTTTTGAATGTATCTGTTGTGTAACCTCATATAAATCTTTTTTATTAAAAGATACCGGTTTATGTTATATTTTTCATTACATTAAATTAATTCATATAAAATATCATTTTCACACCCATGTGGCTCCATGGGGTCCCAATATCGACTTGAAGATTCCCCAGGTAGAACATATCTCATAAAATTGGATTAGTACATGTGTTAGTGTAATTTAATATTATTATAAAATTATATTTTTACTCTTATTTACCAGATTTACCCTTTTACAATGGTAAATAAAATAATTACTGAAGTTACTTTTCATAATATGTAAAAATAAAAGGTGAATATTCACACAATTTGGAAAACCTAATTATTAATATTGAATCCATTTTTTCATATTCAATAATAATAATTGGCATAAATTAATTTTAAATTAATCCCCAATGTCAAAACCAAAAAGAGGGTTTTTAAGAAGTAATAACTATCAAAAGATTGTCATGTGTTTATGTCCAATTTCAAAGTGAAATTACATCCACTGACCAAAATAAGATTAAATTAAAGAAATATATTACATTTATACTTTAATACCCCTAGATAATATGATTTATCAACATAATTTATCTCATTGGAAAAAGTTGATTTCAATTAATATTTAGCGTATTTTACTATTCATCAAAACATGATAGTTGTGAGAAAAATATCAATAATTAATCCAAATTAAATTATAACTCCCCACTTCTAAAGAAAAAAGTTTTTTTTGTCAAATAGAACATATAAAGGTTTCAAAAACTAAATTTAAAAAGGGTTCTCCATCAAAATTTGTTAAAACACTACTTTTAGAGTAATGCTTCTTTTATCCAAAAAATTTAATTTTATCTTAAATCATATATAAAAAACATATAATATGATTTTAAAATATTACACTAAATATATAACATATATTTATCATTAAATAAAACTAAATAGTGGGCGATATGATTTTATTAACATAATTATTCTCTTTTAACTAGGTTTTCAAAAAAACACATCATTTATATTGAATTGGGTTTTATTTTGATTTCTATAAAATTTGGTAACCAAAGAATCATTATTTATAATTGTGTAAACAATATTTCAAAATTCAATTGATACTATTCATTCCCTCCTTTCCAATGGGTAGGCATTTACAACCATTTGAAATGATGATAATATTATATTGTTTTTCGGTATAACTCAATGTTGTGTGGAATATAAGATTTCAATGAAACCCATTATTATGTTTCGAGTATGATATCAAAAAAATTGTTCTTTTTAACATAATATTATTATCTTATTCATAAATATTAATAGAAAAGAAATACAATTATTCAATAAATACCTAGGTCGTTATAGTATGTGTAAAAGGAGAGATATTGTTGTACCATAATCATAATAACATCGCAGAATATATATGATACTGGAGTTATTTCATTATTTTTTAAACAATATAGAATGTGGATGTTGAATATGATAATAATATTTAATGAGTTAATTGAATTATTAACTCTTCTTCGAGTGACTCCTTTTTATTTTCACAAAAGTATTTCATAGGATAGATTTATGCCCCAATTATGGAATCTAAGATATAGTGAGGAAAGTTAGGAGAGTAAATGGTTTGGGATTGGGAGAGTCAAATGGATTTATTAGAGTAAATTAAATAGAAGTATAATGACTCTTTTAAAAGAGTGTGGATGTACACTTTTGGAAACTCATAAAAAACTAATTTATTATAAGTTTACATTCAGATTCAAATAAAACCAAAGTGATTTATTTCAATGCTAGGATAATGATGGGTCGATAATCCCTTAACCAATGAATTTTATGCATTTTATGACATAAAAGTAACCTTATATTCTAGATTTAACCCTTTGTTAAACAGTTTATCTTTTACCATTCATTCTTGTATTTTTACACCCTAAGGATCATACAGTTACAATAAAAAGAAAAAAGATCCCCAAGAGGATCAGTTATAACATATTTAACAATATAAATTTTAGTTGGATGAACCAAATATTTTTATGACTTTTTCATCATTTAATAAAATATTATTTATTTTAAAGTTTCATTTATGTAAATTCTAATTCTATTGAATATTTGAATTTTTAAAAATATCAAATCAACATGATAACCTCAATACAATACTTCCAATCTATCAGAAACATATCTATGTTATGTATAAAATTGCTGGATGTCATTAATTACGTAAAATTATATTTATTTTAATATTTTAAATATCTATTGTTAGATATCCCAATTTATTGAAAAATTACTGCATTATCAAAGTGTTGTAATTTATTTTAATTATTTGATTTATAAAAATTATATATAATTTATTATTGTTTGGATAAATTCCTTATATTAAGGAAGACTATTAATAGTTAACCATATCAATTATATTACTTCATATTTAAAATTAAATACTTATTAAAATTTGAATATGAAATTTTTAACTCTTCGTTAATTAAATATAATAAATGTATTAATCGAACACAGGTTCCTTTAAAAGGATGATATTTCTAATATAAGGTTAATTTGGGTCAAAAAAATATATATCCACTGACATTAGGACAAGTTTTAGGATAATTTTATTTTATTACAATATTATTTTTTACCATTAACTACCCTATTTACATTTAAACGTAGTAAATAAAATTCAAAAGTTATTATTCATGAAAATTTATTTTGATCCAATTAGACCACAAGATTTATATTAATTATAATAATGTATTTCAGTTTAATGAAATTATGTTCGCAAAAGTGGTAAAATTGCATTTAATTGCAATCTTTAAATGTTTCTAGAAGGTGGGTCAATAGACATTAAAAAGTTCAAAGAATATTTATATCATATTATATAATAAAATATATTATAATGAACTCAATTATGTTAACATATCAATACATAAACACAATTTATAACCATTATAATTCTATGATTATTTAAAAATAAAGTTTAATTTTGTTTATAACAGATAACATAATTTTTATATCCTTCATAATTATTTATTTATATTTATATTACTATATTTAATGGATAATTTATAAATATATAATTAACATAATTTTAAAACTAAAGTGTTGTTTTAGTGAAACACATTCTTGCATATTACCCAAGCCATGTCAGTTTTTCATGCAACCCAAGATATTGAAGATAATGTAACATGGAATATTGGGGTGTTACATTCTACCCTCCTTTATTAAATTGTTTCATTTAAATTTAAACCCAAAATCCTAAACCAATAGTTTGAATTTTCAAAATATCTCTATAGAAATCCAATATCAGAAAAAGGATTAATGGTACCATCATTTTAAAATAAATAATGTGATGTATGAAGGTCACTGAGATAACACATACTAGGGTTCCATATAAGAAAAAATTGGCATGAAAGAAAATTAAACCATCATGTTATGATGGAGCGTGATAAAGAAAATGATTAGAAAAACATGAAAAACCAAAAATCAATAAATATTTGATTATCCAAGGGTCCATTTGATCATTACCAATGAAAGTACTATGAAAACATTTTTGAGTTTATGATCCTTTTGTAGTGTTTAAGAATTAATTTACTTCATAGACAAAGACAAAAGTAAACATACCTGCATGAGAAGTAGAGTTCCATCCACTAACTAATTTATACCACAAACTCATATTTCCCTCAAAAATATAATAAAATTAAAAAATATTCATTTTATACTAATCATATATGGTTTAAAAATGTACTTATACTTCATTTGTATTATCATTTAAATAAGAAAACTATGTTATAGAAACTAGAAAATCACGTAGGAAAGTGGTGGGAGATGTACCCTTGTTATTCATTGGTTGTGGGTTCAAGTCTCCTAGACTTGACGAATGTGATAGGTAGTCACCCGACCTGTGGGATGTCTTTTTAATAAAACTATATTCTTATAAAATTCCAAAAATCGCCTTAAGAAACTTTTTAACCTTAAGATATTATATCCAATGTTCAACTCCATCCATTCCAACCTTATGGTTTCCCAAAATAATTTTGACAAAATTATCTGTCTAAAAATATCTCTAAATTTCTATTATCAGCTATAACATCTGATTCACCAAATAATGTGGCATATCTCATACTGAAAAATACCTTTATAACCTTAAAATACTTAATGAAATAATTCATTCTTCCATATATTTAAAGAATAAGTACTATGATACAGTCCTTATATATCATAATTCTCTTATAACCAAAATATATGAGCATAATTCTTGAATCCATAAACATAAATATAGTAATTACTCTAATTTAACTATAGAAACAGTACAAACATGTCCTTGATCCATTTTCCCTTTCTGAGTCATATTTTAGTTTTACTCTTTAAAATCATTGGCATAATGTACCATCTTTATAAAATTATATAATTTCACTTTAACAACTTATTTCATTACATTACAATCACAATCATGATGGAATTTCCCACTACACATGAAAAAAATGTTTTCTTTTTATGTAGACTCCATCGTGTTTTCTTCCAGAATTTTCACATGTGGGAAATCCTTCATTACCTTATTCCCATTATCTATCTCATTATCCACCATTCTGTTCTTCTATTTCCTTCCCTTCAAGTCATAATACATAGAAAATACATTATATATCTTGATAACAGATGAGTCTATATTTTTATACTATCATAATGTTTGGTAGACCAACCCTTGAAGGATGAATGGTTTTAACCCATCAAGGAATTTATTAATATTAATTATTAGGTAACGTATATAGTATGCAACATTACTTACTAATAATATGATGTTAACATCATAATTTTCAACATTCTCATTAACTTGCTTCCTCATACATATTAATTTCCTCTCCATATCTGCTCATAGATTACAAGGATTTTATATTTCTAGGAATAGTTCATTAAATTACCCACATTATATGTTTGTTGTTTTATCATCTTCCTTTATGTTTTGAATCAATAACTACCATTGATCCACATCTCCTAAGAGATGATAATCTTTCATGACATATGTTTCCCTTTCTTTACTCCCCAAATCAATAAATATATTCTCCCAGGAACTTATACATTTCCCCACTACTGATTGATTTTTAGTCCCATTTAATGTTGGAGGTAGTTGTCTCATTAAGTGGCCAGACATTGTTCCTCCACGTTGTGGATTTGGGTGCTTAATAAAGGCAAGGTTATTATTCATAACCAGAGTTAGATATCCCAATATACTTATAATATGCTCATTACTAGTTGCATATCCTTCTCCAACATCATTATCTGTCATAAGAGGTAAATCCCTAAATGGATTATGTGTATTGATAAAAATTTTATTTCTTCCACTATGTTCCATTTCTAAAACATGGTATACACTAAATTATGTTATGAATCCAAATTCATAATTTCAAACTCCTAAAAAACATAACATAAATTGAAAAATTTATGCACATCAATTCTCATGATCATAAAGATGTATTTTTTCGAACATATTTACTCATAATTTCTTCATAATGTTTTTTAATTAAAATTTTATTTATCCTAGGAATATCCCTCAGGAGTGTCAAACTAGGTCAGTAGTAGGGCCTATTTTCACGTACCAGGTTACCCTCAGTTATGCCAGGAACACCATGAAAAAGTTATTACTTCTAGGAACATATGTAGGAGAACTATATCCACCTAAAGTATGAAGATATGGATTCATTTTCTAAGAATACTCACATAATATCTACCTTACCAAAATTCTTGAATGTTATTCTACCTTATCCTCAATGTCTATCTTAGGGTTATGATCCTTAAACAATATATTATAAATCTATTCCAATGGTTACTGTTAATCATCCTTTGATTCAAACTGTAATGCCCCAAAATTATATTCCCAAATACGGTGCATTATTTTAATACAATGGAATGTTTACAGAGAATCAAATCACAAAGGACTAATCAATTTAGCATTCATGGGAAATTAATTACATGTACGATATTTCCATTAAATTTCAAAATGTAAAATACTACATAGATAATCCTTTGAGACTTTTATTACTCTCCTAGATTATCCCTAATTATCAAACATAATTAACATCTTGGAATCCTAGGAAAATAAAATATAAGAAAAGGCTGGTATCTGTTGCTCAGTAAGGGTAAAAAATACAATAGAAGCATACATAAATAAGAATTAACATTTAAGTGATGTATATAACTAAAACCTCATACATTTAAACATAAAAATTAACATAATATAGAAAGAATAAATCAAATAATATCATTTAAACATCCAAATGGATATTCTACTGGTTAAATAATAACATGTAATATCAATAATTACTCTCATTATGAGGTAAACTGCAAATTGGAATATCTAAATTATATCATTGAAACCTCAGCAAAGACATATAAAAATAAATGGTTGAGGCCTTGTCCAAATCCATATTTGAAAATAAATGGGAAATTTCTCAGACAATTCCATATCTAGTTTGTCTAATGAGAGGTACAGATGCATCTAGCAGCTATGTAAGGTCATGCCCATCGCTTACAAAGTATAATATAGTCCTCATTTTAAAATAGTGAATGATAACATAAACATTCGTATTATAACTAGAATATCAAATATTAATACTTCAAATGTAATCCATGAATGGTATTAAAATATAACATCCATAGTCGAACATATCATAAACACTTAAATACAATATGGAAGATTGTTTCATAATATATCAATTGCAATCCAGCTTATAATCTAACAAAGATGTTGGAATATAGAAAATAATATTAATTAAAAATAATTGACACAGATACCACTTTTTTACTTTGATATTATCTAATGATAATAAACTATAATAGAAAATGTTTATCTTAAAAAATAACCTTTTAATATTTTATTAGAATATTTAAAATGTTAAAGAGTCAAAATGGAAGAATATAGTTTCTTGCAATGTATAAGTTAAATAAAAAATTTTCCCTTTAATTTGTCTAAAAAGGCCTAAATTGCCTTATTTACAAAACAACGAAATAGTTCCTTTCAAAACATTTTATAGAAATTAAAACATTGGAAAAATGACATTTTACAATTGTCAATGATATGTGTAAAAACATTTTCAGAAAAATGGACATATATTATAAATATTACACAATAGATACTTGCATATAAATGTTCTCAGATAAAACTGATATTGTTAAATTAGCCCTTAAATATTACCTAAAAAATATTATATTATGAATAAGATGGAATATACATAAAATTCACATTATAACACTTTTATACCCATGTAAATTTGTATATAAAAAATATAATAAATATTTAAATTGAGAAACGATTAATTCTTTAAACATTCAACGCATCCCATACAACTTTGGACATATAAATAATTACTCAATAACATAAAATTAATGTTTACAAACCATTATGTTAAATTTATTAATGATATAAAATATAATATGAGCCTTAAATACACCACACACATGAAATTGGTGGTGAAAATGGATTATATCTCACAAAATTTAAAAATGAGATGAAAATTCCCTTATCATAGGTCTGATAATATCCATACGTGTATAAAACTCATATATAATGGTTTAAAACATAATATTAACTTCTAAATGAATCCTAATAATATTTCTGATATCATATATGATTCATTTATGACTTTATATTACTCAAATATTAATAATATCCATGTTAATGAAACATTATAGGTAAAATTTGCTTTGTTTATCGTATGTGTTTTGACTTGTTTATCTTGATAATATTACTTAGATCATGATTTAAAAACATTTATATTGAGAAAAATTATTTTTAAATAATAAATATTCTGAATATAAATATATATATATATATATATATATATAATTTAATACACCATTCCTAGAGACGGTATGCCGTATGTACGCATGAATGATGTTTCTGTGTTTTATTTTATTAAATGGAGGAAAGTAAATTGAATATATGAATATATAAAAATATATAATATTACAGTATAATTATTCTATTATATATTTCATACTTATTTTTAATATATATTTCTATAACCATTCCTGAATGGATTATGTGGAGGATGAATCTCATTACGTCTTGGGGATGGTAAGTTGTACATATGCATGAGCAACGATATCGTTTCCTTAATAGTTAAATTGTATGGAATTGGGTGGAATATGAATTTTATAGTAACAATATCACCTTAAATTTATTATTTAAAACCTTAATATTCATCTTTATACCCGTCTAAATAATGTTTATAATAAAAGTAGTTTACCCCATAACGTGGAGATAGTAAGTCGTATGTACGCATGCATAGTGATATTGTTTTTCATGGAATGGGTAAAATGAGGAATATGGATGTACCATAATCATAATAACATATAATAATTTATATTGTACTGTATTTATTACATTAATATGGAAAAATGTTAGGAATTGGAAGTAGAAGGTGAAAATAACCTTGATAGAATAAATAAAATGATTACTTCTTCTTTGAGTGTCCCATTTTAATTTTCAAGAAAGGACTCCTTAGGGTGGATTTATGCCCAATTTATCGCCTCTAGGATGCTGTGAGGGATGTTGTGATATGAAATTAGTGTGGTTTGGCTGAGAAAAATGGATTTTTAGGAGTTAATTAAACAGAATTAGAAGTATTGTTTTCTAAGAGGGTGGAGGGGCACATTAAGAAACTCTTAATATATAAACTTATTAGAAAATCATTTTTGGTTTCCCACAAAAAAAATTATTTTAATTATATCCTAAGATTATTATGGTTCAAAATACCCTCAAAAAATAAATCATAAACAGGTTTAGGTCATAAAATTAACCATATATTTTGGATTTAACCCTTAGTCAAATAGTTTAACTCTTAGCATGTGGTCTTATATTTTTCCGATATTGGGATAATTTATTTACAATAAAATATCAAACGAAACCCAAGTGGATCATTTGTGAAATATTTAACACTATCCATGTAATTTTATAGTGCATTATATTTTTATGAATTTAATATCATTTAATAAAATTTAAATTATTTTAATGAATAATTTATTTCAATTTTGATACTATTGTATATTTTAATTTTTAAAAATATAAAAACAAAATGATGAACCAATAAATCCAATATGTTCGTACCATACCTATTATATGTTCAAATTGTTTTTATTTTATTAATGATGTGAAATTATATTTATTTTAATATTTATAATTTCTTTTATTTGAAATCTCAACTAATTAAATAATTAATCCATAATCATTGTGTCACAGTTTAATTTAATTATTTAATGTGTAAATTTTAAAAATAATTTATCATGATGTAGATAAATTTAAAATATTTCTAAAAACCATTTATAGTTGACCATATCTCTTATACAACCTAATATTACAAATAAAATAGTTCTTAAAATTAAAATATGGCATGTTTATCACTCCATTAAATAAAAAATAATTAATTTCTTAATCTAAAAATAGTAGCTTTCAAAGAATCATATTTCTGACCTATGGTTGATTTTTGTCGAATAACATTTATCTATTGAAATTAAGACATGTTTTAGGGTATTTATTTACTATTATTATATTATTTTTACCTTTAATTACTCTATTTACCTTTAATGGTGGTAAATAAAATACAAAAGTTACTAATTCTAAAATTTTATTTTGATCCTATTAGACCACATTTTTCATTCTTATTACAAAAATTTATGATTGTTTTTAAAAATTCAATTAACTTAGTAGGTTAAATTACATTTAATGCTAATCTTCAAATGTGTCTATAAGGTGGATAAAAAGACGTTAAAATGTTAAATGAATTTTTATATCTAATTCTATTATATAAATTATTCTAATAACCTATATGTGGTTAATTTATCAAAACATATATATAATTTATAACCAATATAATGTCAAAAATGATTAAATTATAGGGTTAATTCTAATAATACCCAATAATATAATTTCTACATCCTTTATAATTATTTATTGTAATTTATATTAATATTTTAATGGATTATTTATAAATATATCATTTAAAGAATTTTAATGCTAATGTGTTTCCTCACAGGAACTCATTCTTTCATTTTATGAAAACCAAGTCAATGTTTCATGTAACACAAAATATTTTAAGATAATATACTGTGAAATATTAAGGTGTTACAATGATACTAAAATCAGTAGTATCGTTTTTCATTCCCACACAACATGCATTTTATATCACTATCATTTCCCCTTTTTAATATGTTAGAAATCTGAGCGATAATATTCATGTTAAACTACAATGATAATGAAATTATTTTCCAGTTCTTTTTATCTATTTGTGAATTTACAACACTACTACTTCTCTTAATGATGTTTTGTAGTCATTCAGCATAATGTATTAATTTACTTCAATCGTTGTAATATTTTATCCCCATAAAATATATCATGTTTCAATTTAGGTTGGTGTAGTATGTGAAATATGTTATCAACCAAAAAAATTAAAGAAAAAATATTCATATTATTTGTGTTGATCAATTCTTCCCCCTTTAAAAATAACAACACCATCATAATTCCATTAATTAGATAAAAATGTGAGGGTAATTTAGTTTTATTACATCTTCATGTTCTCGTGTGGATTCCACAAAATTATGAATTTGGCATCGATCTTTGATAGTTTGTTTATGTTTTCCTTATATAACCTCATCACTTTGATCCATAAACTCCTCTAGTTTTTTCCTCGCATGAATGATTTTATTTCAATTTCACATCTATAAAATTGATAATTTTTATAAACCTGGTATGTAATCTATCAAAATTGATACATTAAACACATAAAGTACCTGATATTGGTTTTGAGGATATTATAAAAAATAATACAGGTCACTAATTATGATGAATATCAATGGGTTGGATATGTATATGGATCTATATATCCTTATTCCTATACATCATATCTATAGTCCACAAAATATTCAATTTTAAACCTTTTCACCAACCAAAAATACTAGATATCATCAAGTATTATCCATTTATATATGTTGATACTATCATATATCAATGCATATTTTACACCATCGATTTCAATTATTAGAATTTATGGACCAAATTGTTTCCCCGCTCTCAATTCATCCGAAAATATATGAGTAATGCATCTTTTCCCAAATAGATAACAATATTGTACCATTTTCAAACAATATTGGTAATTATTATTTTATAGGAGGTTTAATAGTAAAATATATTGACCCCAACCGAATATAATTATTATTATAATGATTTTAACAATTATTATGATCTCATAATATTCATTTTATATTTTCCATTGGTTTTGGGGGGATAATCCATGCTAATACTCATCTTTTTATCCAATGATTATTGATTCATTCTCATAAATTTTCAAATGAATATGGGACCTTAATCTCAAATAATGAAAATTAGAACTCTATATTGCCTTACCAATTCCATTATATATATATATATATATTTATATATTGAATTCTTCATAAATTGATAAGTCCTTATGAATGGTTCTAATGTTGGCTAACATTTTAATTGAATATAACTCTTCTAAGATGGAATTATTTATTTAAAAACACTTGGAAGGATGTATAATTTGACCAAAGTAGTATTATCCCATTTCTATACCGGTATGGGTAATGCTCACATTATTTCATAATATTATTAAAGTAAAAAATATATCTTGTATTACCAAGAATTGAGCTACAAACTCTTTAAACAACCTCTCTATATTTTCAAACTAGATGTGTTTCCTTTGATTAATATATGTCTGTGTGTGTGTGTGCGACTCCTAGATAAATAGAGATAGACAGTCTTTGAGAATAATCAAAAATATATATTTATCATTATGGTTTTGAAGGTAAATTTAATTTTTTTTATAATCTTATAATGGTGAAAATATCAATGTTAAACTCTGGAATATATCTTATCTTATTTTTTATGTCTATATATACTTTCTTATCCTCCTTTTCCATTATTTAGAAAGATGGTTTAGAAAAACATTTCTATAATATATATTTCATCCCTCCCTTCAGGGTCTCTTTGTCCATCCATTGAATATCCAAAAATATTAGGTCCCTTTCAATCATCATCAAGGATAGGGAATTTTGATCCTTTCTTCTAAGCACTTTCAGAAATTTACTTTCATTCCATGGATTGAAATTCATATAGGAGTCATAGTATTTTATTACAAATAACCATATCAATTGGTTTATTTTAAATACCCTCTATGTGAATAAAACCATTAAATATTTCCAATTATTACACACATATATATATATATGTCCCACTTTTACCTATAGAGATAATGCTTTCAAATCATAAAAGAAAATATTATCGCTTCCAGATCTAGAACATATATAGTAATATTTTTTTCATGGGACATTAATTAATGTGATGTATATGAAATTACTTATTTAGTTTTTATAACAACATACACCAAAACCATCTATGAATGTCATTATATATGAGGAACACTTCTCTACTACAGGGTACTTTAAAAAATGGTGTACTGACAAACATTTTTAATTCATTACTTTTTACATTATTCACATTCTTCTTTGTTGGAGAAAATTACTCCCTTATAATCTAAATATTTATTCCTTTTAAATGTAGTCCTATAAAATATTTCATAATAAAATGTTAAAAAAATAAGGGTGAACTCATACCCGTAACTAGGGAAACCATATTATTAAATCATATAGAATTTAAAAATTAATAAAAAACATGACTAGGGGAAAACATATAATTGATATGACTGTGGGATCATAAAATTTTTCCATAAATTATGGTGGAAGGATATATTCCCAAATACTATTAAATATATCTTATGGTGTAATAATGTGAAAATAGATGATTATAATCATGTTCCATGGATTCTAATATAATTTTTTTAAAGCATAGAAATGTGGAATATCATATTTATATGATATAATAATGTTTTTGTAAATATTAACCATAATTGTTCCCATATATACAGTGATTTTCATTAAATAACGGTCACACATATATTTGTGAACTTGATCTCAAGTTCATGCATAACATCAGTATATCATGGGAAATTAAAATTTAACAAATTATTTAGAGGGATATAATCGACCCACCTATATCATAATTATAACTAATTCATCACTATTCCTGATGTAATCCAAATTTGAATATATCAACGTAAACCAATGATAGGAAAATGGCTATCATAGAATATTACAAGAATAATAAAATGGTTGATACCTAAGATTAAATATCCCAAAAATGTATATTTAGTGAACATATAGGATGATCCAGTGAATTATTAAATTATATATATATATCATATGAGGATACATATAAAAATGGAAATGAAGTTCTGAATAGATATTATAAAAGACATTAATATTAATTTTATAAATAGATTTGTTTATAATTTAAATGGAATATTTATTTTCAGTATGATTAAATGATTAAATTAAAAAAAATTAATTGATTTATATAAAATGGAATCCTGAAATTAAATAAATAAAACGTTATTTTTATGATAAAAATTATGATTGTGATATGAAATTCCCTTTCAATTTTTGCAAAAATAATTAAAGAAAAATCTATTTCAAATAGAATTATTATAACGATTTTAAAAAATGATAAGTTGAGATATTTAGAAAAAAGAAAAAAATATATTGAATTCATAATATAGAAATTTAATTATTTCAATAATAATAAAATTAACATAGATTAAATTTTTATCTTATAATTAAAGTGAATTATTTTTTTCAACGACATATTATTATTAAAAAATCCCATAAAGGAAGATGTAATATACCTAAATTATTAATTTAAATTGTGAAAAATAGAAACCAATAGAAAAATAGTTAAAAGATATGATAATGGAATCTTATAACATAATATTCAGTGATTAATTATATAGCTCGTGGAAAATGTATTTTTGTAATTTGAAGTCATACATCATATTATCATTTCTTCAGACACATATTAACATCATGTATAGTAATCAATGAATGATTAAAACTCATTGTAGAACCTCATTATTATTTATTACATTCAGTAATAATATTTAATAATAATATTTTTTATGTGTTTTTTTTTTGGTTTTTTTTGAAATATCAATCATTTGTATTGTAAATATTAACTTCTCCATTGTTTGTTTCAATATAATGGTTTCAGTTACCATTAATTGTGACTGAATTAATGATATGGGGAATAATATTATTATTTGAATATAAATTTTTTAAAAATTTATGAACTCCATAGTTCACTCAATCGATGTTTTTTCTTTGGTTCCCTAAAATTAAATACATAAAACCATTATTTCGAAACAGTTTATCCAATAAAAGGATATATATTTAAAATGATTAAAATAAATATTTACCATTACAATATCTATTTGATAACTTTTATTATAAAAAATATATGGTAATATATATGTAAATATGTTTATGAAAACTCTAAATAAAAATTTATTACACCATACATATTGGTGGTAAAATTGAGCCCAAAACATTATACAATAAATAGCTGTGTATGATTATGAAGAGATTCCATTATAAAATAATAAATATATAATCATAATGATATTATATATATTATAATTAATATAAAAATTATAGTTTATAATAGGTTTATTATAATGAGAAAAGCAAAATAATGATATGAATACATGAATTTCTATGATTATTTTAGAAAACATATTAAAAACCATCATCATTGTAAATGAATTTGAGAAATCTATATTGTAAAAAATTAACACAATCTGGGATGGTTGGATTAGATATAGGAATATGTAATCGTATGGTGGGGTATTATAATTTTTGGTGTTTCTAAAAATTGGTGTGGTTGGGGTCCTTTTGTAATTTTTATAATGGATTTTTGTAAATTTTAATTTCATAAAATATAAAAGAATAAAACATTCAAAATAATTACTTCCAAAATAAAATATTAATTAAGATAAGATTAGGGGTGGATATTAAAATCATCAACAACAAAATCAATGAAAATAATTTTTGATATTTTATGCCATCACCCATCAGTTTAACACTATTATCTTATTTTATAATTTACAGTTCTCTTTAAATTTTTTGATCATAACATAATATTATGTATAAACATGTCATTGTCCATATTAAATAATTTTTTAATATTAATTAAAAATATGAAAATATTTTATTATAATTAATTTTTAAAATTCTTAAAAATATTTTTTAATATAAATATATATAAAAATGAAAAATATTTTTTAGAAAATATTATTTTTAGGAATGGAATAGAATTTAATCATATTCAAAAATAATTAGAGAATTTTGGATAAATGTTTAATTATATGTTTATATATACATAATACATTTTAAAAATTTATTTTTTCAATAGTGTGAAATTTCATTTATTATGGTACAGGTATATAATATAAGTGAAAAAAATTAATAAAATATAATTCCTTTTCACATTATTTGGTTTTATTTTAAGTCAGTTTTAAAATCAATTATTTATTACTAATAATTAAACACAAAATTTATATTAGGTTAACACATACTCATTTAATTAAATATATTATTTTAAATTATTTCTATAACAAATCCTAAATTAATGAAAACATATATGAAAATTATTATATTAAAAATTATGGTTTTAAATGTCACCAATATATATATACAATCCTCCTCAAGACCTCTAATTAAGATCTTTGATTATGACACCAAATAATGTCAGTCATTGATTTTTATTCAACTAGCATGGATCTTGTTATAATTTATATAAGAATGAGAATATAACATAGACAATTTTTTTTCAATACATACCTATCAAAGTTCAATTAGGGCATAGTCTAGGGAAAACCTTGGTGATGGTACCTATTTTAAATCCTATTAATATGATCTGTAGAAATAACATTCATATAGTTTGATGTAGTCAAGTCTATTTATACATTCTAATCGAATAACTATATTATAAATGCGGAATTTAATAATTTATAATTTAATAATATTTATATCTAGTTATTTTACCATAATCTATATACCACCAAATGTTATATAGGTGAAATGACTATATATTCCCAATATATATATATAATGATCATATTTCATTCATATATATATATCCTATATTAAATAATATATTTATTTCATTCACATTCTCTCTAAAAATTTATATCGTATTTCTAATAATTTCTTATATTCATATTTTTGGTAATTAGGTGATAATATTTATATTGAACCATCATGAGAAATATTTAATCTTCATAGTGTTTTTATATGATTATATTTTTTTTTCACTATAACATTTTCAAGTTTTTTTTCACATTTAATCCATATAATGAACTAAACCAGATACCTCGGTATGATGATACCCGAGGAGACACTAACTTTGACAAAAGGGTTTACTCGATTACCGTGATTTGGAAACTAGCACCTAGAATAATTCATGATAAAATATGGAATGGATTTTCCATAAAAAAAAAAAGGAAGATAAATATTTACATTTTAGTATTTTCTACAGTCCAAATGGATAAACCAGTATATAAAAATGTGTAAAAATAACAAAAAATCTGTAAATCATCAATGTACTCAAATAATATAATGATAAAACAAAAAATACATAGAGGAAACATCAATAAAATACTAAAGGATCAATAACATCTACTACCTTCATGTGGAATAATCCCATTTATCAGACTAAGCATAAGAACATATACAAAATCCTGAAGTAAAATATTGATTGTGATCTACAAGTCCCCATAGGTTCTCACCATGTATTCCATAAAAAATTTAAAAAATTATAAACCATTACTCTATCATGTTATAAAATCATAGCATGAAATTTGATTTTCATATTTAAAATATAACATGATCCCATTCAAATATATGGAATATATAATAACCAAATTTCTTGTATGTTTAAATGAATTTTTTTTAAAAAAAAATTATATAAATTAATTAGAATTAAAAAATAGTTCCAAAAGTCAATTGAATTTTTTTATCAAATCAAACGAATACACTACCACTTAAGAGAAAATTAATATCATCAACTCCCACATAATAGAAAAATACAGCCACTCCCACTTGATGTAAAACTGAATCCACTCCCATTTAAGGGACAAATACCTCCACTCCCAGAAAAGTGGAAATTACATGAAATAATTCGAAATAAATAATTTCAATAAATTTTAAAAAGAAATTTCAAAAATTCCATTTTTTAAAAATTCTTTTTCATTTTAAAACTAACACGTATGATATCATCATTTCATTTTATTTTTTAAAAACAATATAATTTACATCATTTTCTTAGTATAAGTCATAAAATAAATTTATCAAAACAATTTCCCAAATTCAAAACACCATTTGACATAAATTCTCACCACATTTTAAATTCAAAAAAAATATAGTAAATTTTCAATTTCCATGACTATTTCAAATCATGGGTCACTTCAATGTTTTTTTAATAAATTAAAAAATCCATTTAAATTTTCTTTATAAATACAAGGTATCGAATATAAGGATATAAATTATAAAAACACCTCAATTTATATTGAGGAATCAGAATTCACCACACCTGCAATATGGAATGCCAACTATGATTAAAGGAGATGAAGATCTAGAAATCAAGCACAGAAACATGATCCAATAAAAATGTGTTTAGATTCTTTATGTTTTTTGTTATAATTAAAACTCAAAGGAGGAAGGAAGTAGATATTAGAGGAAACCAATAGCGAAGAGAAGAATATACCAGAGATAGATCAGATCTTGTATCAGCACTTTGATCCATCATATGAGGATATTAGAGGAGACAAAATGCTTTTGGGGTGCCTTCCCAACCAGGGAAATCGAGTTATGTCTATGTAAGGAAACTAGGTACCATAAAAGGGTGTTTGGGATTTAAAAACATTGTTTTTCTATTATTTAAAACCAGTACGCATGGTTTCTTAGTGTGGGACACACATTTTGAAAACACGTGAGCTGACCATGAAAACACTCACTATCTGATGTTCCACAGTTTGGATGGTCTAGCCACAGATTTTAAGCAAACCATGGGTTCCGTCCTGAGTACCATCAAAGGGAACATAATATTGTAGTCAAAACTGCAATACTCTACTTAATTGTGGTCAAATGTCTAGAGAACCATGGGATTATAAAAATCACTAAATTCCACCTAAAACTCTCCAAAACAAGATGCAACCAAAATGATATAAAATTTAGGTTCAATGAATACATGGAATCAATTAACATGATATTACAAAATCTCCAACCCAAAATAATTTTTCCCTATAATTATTTTCAAGAAAACTCTATATAAATGAGATGAGGCCACTAGTCTCTATAATGGGAATCCGACTCCTAACAATAATTTTATTTGAAAAAATGAGACCATAGCACATGGACCAAAGGTATTATCCTCCCATGAATTATATTTATCTCAGAATCAACTATCTGGACTAGATCATCACAAATAGATAAATCAGCCTTAAAATTAAGATCCCCCCAACTCAAGACATGACATGGGTCATATAGATAATAATAAAGAAGCAAAACATGGAACCCATTATGTATCTATATCCATTATGGTATACATGGTAACTAGTAAGACCCTTTCACCACTAAATCAATGTTAAAATACACAAACTAATGATCGATATTCATTTTTCTTCAAAGACATTGGTGATAAAACTGAGGTCAGACTCACATGAAAACTCTTCATAATTATAAAAACCCAAAAATATATGACTAAGATTAGTATATGATTTATATCATCTCAATGATGTCAACATTTTCAGTTGAATCATCAAAATATTCACTTTTGTCTCTTGGAAAAGACTTCGCCCAACCAAATATGTTTCACCAATCTTGGACCAACACAAAAAAAAATTACATGGACTTCAACACATGGCCTAAAAAAAATCTCTTCGGATCGCAAACTGATATCTATTATAATGTAAAAACTAAACAAGTCCCAAATGGTCTCCCCATTATCTACGGATGTTAAGAATATAGATACATATCATATCATCATGATTCTGTGTATACCTCATTATCTAAACAATAGTAAATGGATTCTATGACATACTCAGATCTACCAGATATCCCATCACCTCTTGAAGTCCTCTATTGAAATGATATGTAAACAAATATCTCTATCATATACAAGAGTATAAATATTTTCATCAAAATAAACAATCTCTTTTAGGTAGATATTTCCCAACTCCTCAACTAAGGTTGTATCTTGAGTGTGTATTATGTGATCCAATTTAGTCATACTATCTATCACAAACCCTATCACATTATTATTTCTACGGGTATGATAAAACACAACAAAATATTCTGTAGAAATCATGACCCACTTCTAGGTCAGCATTATAAGATTCTAGAGAAAACCTAATGAATTACCACATAATGATGGTCACCTCACCATAATGAGAGTCCCTAATTATATAGAATTAATCACCAATATATTCTTCCAAAAGAATCATCTCAAAAAGTGTGTAGTTCATAAAAAACTTGCTATAAAAACCTAGGACTCATCTATCTATAATTCAAAATGATACTATGAAAAATGTTTCATTATGTAATAGTCTTCTATTGACTTATTCTTGGCCTATGTCAAAAGTTTCTTGAAAAATTCATTAGCATTAAAATTCTATTTCCTAGTGTTTTAATAATTGTTAAAAAAAATTAACTTACTCTACCCCACACCTTGGGTGGATATTTAAGTATATTTGTGAGAAGGAAAAAAATAGGCACTTCTAGAAAGAATACATGACAATCCATTGTCTAAAACATTATTGTTGACAGCTTTTAAGATAATGCATCACAATTTTGAGTCACTAGTAATGGGTCAGATAATTAATCTATTGTGGGCTATGATTTCATGAACCATATGATACAACATAATCTGCATACCTAATTACAAAAACCAAACCCAAACATGATGCATCCCACAATACCATATAGACATGTATGGACTCTAGAAGTGACAACCACAGAATAGCTACCAAAAGAATATTAATCTCAATAAAAAGAACAATAAAATTTTTCATCCCAAACTATGTTTAATCACATCCATGTGAGAGTGTTCATCATAAAATAAAAATTTGATAATACCGTTATGAGTAGGAAATAACACCCCACTAGCCTAAAGAAGCTCTGAAAATAGAAAAAAAAACTTTTGTGGGTCTTCCCATGTCATTATAGATTTCACCCTCTCTGGATCAATGAATATTACATATTATGTGACAAAAAATCCCATTAAATGCACATTAAGATTGTAAAAGTCAGATTTTGATAGTTTTCATAATGTAACATCCTAGGTAAATAAAGAATATGGCATTTTCATATTTGTTAATATTTGTGAATTAAATATTAATTTTACATTAAAAGGGATTATATGTTTAATGGAATACTTGACACACAAAAATTTGTTTCTCTGAAATCTCATGTAGCACACTAGGCTCAGTCATACTGAAAAATAATAATATAATATAATTTTAAATAGTAGTGAATTCCTAGCTGTTGTATTGGTTGAAATGAACATAACTAACTACCAAATGATTAAACATATTTGATAAATGTTTTTACATTTATATAATAAATTATAGATGCTTAAAATGTGAATAAATCCAATTTTAGGCATAAATAATCTAATATTTTTTAAAAGGTTGATTTAACTCCATTTGATGGTGAACCCTTTCTAATTATAGTTTTTGTCTGTTTTGAATTTTATATTTGACAAAATATAAATATTATTTAGAATTGGGACATCAAAATTTACCTTGGGTAAATTTTTTTGTATTTTTCGAAAAAAGTTCATTTTTTAATGAAAGGTGAAAAATACTACATTTTAATTCAAAACTACCTTTTAATCTAATTTTTTTTATGGTTAAATTAACATTTTAATTTTTTTTTAATTGGATTATATTTTTACCATGTAATCCAATTCTTCTCATTTAGAGTAATTGCACCTTGAAATTGAATATAAAAAAGTGTCAATCTTTTGATAGTTATTATTTCTTAAAAACACGCTTTCTGTTTTGACAATAGGAATTAATTATAAATTAATTTCTACACAATAATTGTATTGAATTTTAAACAAGGATTCCATATTTGAAATAAGTACATAAAAATGGTGTAAATAGGTAGCATATTTTTAGCCATTATGAATAGTAACTTTAGTAAATATTTTATTTACCATGGTAAAAGGGTAAATCTTGTAAATAATGGTAAAAAATAATATTATAATAATATTAATTCACACTAAAACATATCATAATCTAATTAGATGAAACAAGTACGACCATGGTCATTCTTGGGTCATTTTTTGGACCCCATGGAGACACCTGGCATTGATAATGATATTTTATATTAATTAATTTAAATAAGGACAAAAATAATGTAAACATATATCTTTTAGTAAAACATTTGTATAAGAGGTTATATAAGTAATATCATTGACTAAAAATATTCTTTTGAAATATAAAAAATATTTCCTACATAATGATATTTTATTTTTAATTTTTATACATTAAATAAAAAAACATAATCACGACACAATGGCGATACAGTAATTGCATCATTGATAAAGGATTAAAATAAATGATATTATAAATATTAAAATAAATTTATTTTGAAACTTTTCATTCCATAAAAAAAATAGGGATAACAATGACTTGTGATCTTTGAATTAATTATGTTTATTTGAAATAATGAAGTTGTTATATATATTTTAAATGTCTTGATATGAATAATTTATAAATTGACATAAATGAGAGTTTAAAACAATTATTATTTAATTAGATTATAAAAAATATATACAATTGATCCAAATGACATAAATAATGTTAACAATTTCATAAATGATCCCTTTACAATCCCTTGGCATTTTATAGTAAATATATTAACCATATATAATAAATATATAAAAGGAAATGGTAAAAGATAAATATGTTTACAAAGGGTTAAATAAAAACGATAAGGATTAAAAAATATCAAAACCCTATCCAATTCTTATTGGATGATTTTATTTCGACTTATATGCACTATATCTTAATATTAAATATTTTTTGGACCTTTTGAAATCAAAAATAAATTTATAATAAAATAATGCTTTTGAACATTCCTAAAGAGCCCATCCTCCCTTTTATAAAAGGACACCACCTTTAACCCATTACTCAAACCTCTCAAGACCCTTGAATCGTCCAAAAATTGATACATGAAGCTCCCAACATCCCTATATTACTTCTAGAAACCTTCCCTTAGGCATAAGGCAATTCAAGAGAGCCTCTTTGGCTCAAATAAAAAGAAGTTACCTGATTTAAAGGTAATTTCTTCTCTCAAATTATTTTCATTAATTTTCCTTGTCATACCCCTTAAAATATCTTTATTGCATTATTTTATAACAAAAATATAATATTAAATATACTTTTATGTTATTATGAGAATTATTCTAACTACACTCTCACACACCTCCATCTAATGGATACGAACATACTGTTTCTGTGGATGGTGAACTAGTGCCTCACAAAATGATGATTGTTCAATTATCTCCTACTACCTCTCATAGTGGACATTATGATGAAACTGTATTAATATGTGATATATATTATATTTATATTTTCTCTATTATTCTTTATTTTTCATTTATATCATACCTTTATGACTTCCATTATAGGTAAATGCGATAATTTCATTTGGGGAAGTGCGGACTACCGCCCCCTCAAAGTGATATGACTCATTAATTCCATATGTGGAACGTATAATGTATGGAGTTAAGGAAAACATATATTATATTATAATGGAATTATAATATACCTTTGTATCATTATGTTTTAATTCCATTATATACGAAATATAAAAGAAATTATTGTTTATGCATACGTACGACTTACCACCTCCATGAATTGTGCCTTTCATTTCTTATCTCCAAATGTTATGTACTATTATAAATACATATATATAATAGATATATATATGATATATATGATATCTAAATCATTAATATAATTCTGGAGATAATGTAATTTTGACACATATACAACATTTAATTATAAGAAGGTCTTTTATGACTCAAGTACCAAATATCAACAAAATGGCCATTAATAAATCAAATGATTATGTTATTTTAATAACATGGTAATAAGTGATATAAATTGAATAACAGAAAATAAAAATGTTCTGAAAAAATTTTAATTTAACTTTAGTATATTATTTATGTGTTTAAAGATTGAACGAGTCAATTTAGACACGAGGTATGGGAACTCCATAACCCAATTTCCATTCTTATGGTCAAAATTCTATTTCATGATTAGGTCATGCTATGAATATGTGTGAATGGCCTTTGATTTTTTTACACATAATATCCACTTATATTGGGTGTATTTATATTTTTCTCACCAAATTATTTCATTGATTACTCCTTAATCTAATAATACATTATTTATAATGGACTATGGATCAATCTCTTTCCATTGAGGCATATCTTGATATTGTGCACATTTATTATCCTATAAGGTGTATATACTACCCATTGACATATTATATCGTGAATCTCTTTATTTCCATGGTATTGTAATCATTTTTTGGTTTAATTAATTATGTAATTTTATCTAAGTGTTTCTTAGGTTTTATGAAACTCTTTCACTAAAATATCACATTAAATGTTTTGAAGATTTATTTATCTAAATCATTCTCAATAATGTATATGTTTTTAAAAAAGTTTTAATGATTTATTTATATTAACATTAAATTTTTTCAATTTTAATTTAATTAATAGTTTCAATGTGGTATGGAACACTTTGATTCAAAAATATCTATATTAAATGTTTCAAATTTTATTGAAAATGGTTTTTAGAAATCATTGATTTTGTCAATATATTGAAATGATATATTCTGATTGTAATGTAGAAATATATTGTTTCCTTTATACTTATTTTATGTGTTATGATAATGTTATGGTTCTTGGGAATTTTTTACATAAATGGGTGGTTTCGTGATAAACCTTCGGTAGGAGATCCCGAGATAGATCTCCAATGCATTGGGTAATGTGATGGAGGTAAACATTTATGTTTATCCTAAGAGATTTAGGGAATATACCATGATGGGTTTTACAAACGTAACTCCCTACATAGCTATAAAAACTATAATGCATGTATGTTATGGACTCCACAAGTTACCTTTATGATTTATTATTTACAAGTGTTATTCATAAAACATATGATTTTTGTTGGTATGTTAATGATTGAAAAGTGCGATTTCATTGATTTTTATGTATTGATGGAGTAATGTTTTATTTCCTTGTTTTATAACTCTTACTTATCTTTTTATGCTCCTTCCAATTTTTTGAAATTTTTTTCACTGGGTATAAATAAGGGTAATAAAAAAGAATAATTCAAGATGAATAATATCAGGAAAAGAACTCTTTCTTTAAAGAGATTTGTTATTGTGAAAAAAAATTGGATAGAATAGAAGTGTCTAAATTATAATTTTTGAAATGTAATGTAATAGTTACAACATAATTCTCTAAAACTCTTAAACTGAAAAGATACTCAATGTTAATTATTAACATAATTCATGATTATTTAATGTTTAATACTAAAGCCTTATATTTGGTATCAAAATTCGGTTTAGATAACTTTAGAGGATAGAGTGTCATTTAATCATAAGTGACATAACCATAATGGTTAGAATATTATAATGATTCATAGTTATTTTAGATAATTTTACTGGGTTTAAGATAAGATGAATAAGTATATCTTAGTGTTTAATTTCCACATAAAATATTATATGATGATTTTACTTACATACTTACAATGACCTTTTTGTTTTTTGTAAATGGTTGGATCTTAGAGGGACCAAAGTAACAATGGATGTGAAGAAAACTATTATGGTCTTCTAAATAAGCAACTGAATGAAATGGGAGCTTCAATGAGAACTCTTTTTGTTGTTCTAAACCATCTATTTAGATTCATGATTGACCACCTGAACCATGGTGATTTTTATAAGGCATTATATATATGAGAAACAAATCCCTATGGATGTTTATGTAATAATAATAATGGTAAGTATATTCAAAAACCTATGTGTTAAGGATTTGGAAAGGCACACCTTGGAAAATACATAAAAGGGTTGAAAAAATACTTTATATGTGGTAATTGAGGACATAATTCAAGATCCTTCAATCGAAAAAGGATGCGTCTAATTGACTCCATGAAAGGGAAAGAAGTTCTTTCAGAGAGATCGACTGAATGCTTTAAATGTGTTGTGCATGGTCATCATACAGATAGATTTTCTACAAAGAAAGTTAATGAATGTGATTAGTATGACTATAAAATTAAATTTTTACTAGTACCTAATGCAATTCCAATTGAGGATTATTGAATAGAAAATGACCAATGAAATGTGTGGATACTTTCTTAGCTGATGTTTTTTACATTATTTAATATTATGATATAATTCATGATTTTGTTTATAGGAAAGAAGTATTATGGAATATGTTAGGAAATAATGGTTGATCAATCAGGAAGAACATTGAATGGTTAATATGTCTATATATAAGGGATTCAAGAGTTATGCTAGATTTTAGGACGATGAAATGCTTAAAACTGATAATACTCTTTTGATGATGGTATTACTTCGGAATAAATTTTCTTGTATGTGTAAACGTGAAGTGTGATATGTGAAAATTATAATCCAGAAAGAATTATCTTTTATTTTCTTGATATAGTTATAAATAACCATTTGGGTTTATATGATCATTCAATTTGAGGTAATTATTGGTTATTACTTTTCATGAAGAAAATGCGAGGTATGAGATAACATTTTTGGTTAAAATATGTTATGGTGATTTTTTGTGAAATTTATCTCATTGGGGCTAATGTTATAATATTATAGAGTTTTTGAAAAAATAAAAAATGCAGACCGTGTGATAACCTGTCGCTTTAGACAAAGTTGTCGAAATTGAACCCACAACTAAAGTGTGATTGGGATTTATCGCCTACCACTAGACTACATGAAGTCCCAAGTTTGTATGACTAACTCTTTTTAGTTAGATGATTTTATAGATCCATAATAAGTTTATTCTGTGAACTTATGTTTTATCAAATGGATATATTTAGTATTAGAAATTGATTTGGTGATTAAGTGATAATGGTTATTTTGGAAGATGTTCTTTCTTCTGGGAACACTATATGCCTATGGAAAATTGAATGCTATGGGATTTCATTTGTGGAGTAATGATTGAAATTTAATTTTGGAAGAATCTATTTATTTATAGTGTACATATATAAAATTGGGTTATTTATGGGATTAATTAACGTATCATAGAAAATATGTGATTAGGTTAATTACTTTTCAGTAAGAGACTTAAGAGTAACCATGTTATTTTGTGATAAATGTTAATATTTTTGGGGAAGACTATGTGATTAAATACATCTGAGTTTTGGGATTCAATATTATTCTAGATTATATTAATGAATTTAAAAAACAATTTTTTATTGAGTCCTATTTGTTGAACTTTGAGTATTGTTTGTTCAATTTTGGAGATTTAGAGTTGTATTTTTTAAAAAAAATATTATCTTTTTGCGGATTATCTGATCATGTAATAACCATTTTTGGTTTTGGTAAATTCATAAAGACAAGGAAAATATATTGTTCATCATTTTGTATTATTTCATTCTCTAAAAGTTTATTCCAGCACTTTATTTGTGACCAAGTCATCTTGAATACTCATCGTTTGCAAAAGAGATGAGTTTTTTGGAATAATCTTATTAAAGCATGAAACTCTACTTGAAAATGAAGTATATTTCCTAATGTTCTTAGTCAATGTCATAAATAAGTTCTCCAAATTTACTAAATGAAACATAAAAACAAAAACTTTGTTCATTTAATTTTCTAACTGGGAATCCAGAGACTATTTAAACTATCACAAGTTTTTGGTTTTCTGGTGGTTACCTTTCTCCTGATCATGTTTTCTATCACTCTCCATCAGATCTTGACACTTATTTTCTCCTCTATATCAATGTTTTCATGGAATCCTATTATGGGTTATCTCAAGGGACATATTTACTTATCTTTGTTCCTTTTAAAGTGATAGTTTTGTGGATGATCTTTCTGATGTGGTACTTTAAATGATGTTTCTGAGCCCAATTTTAAAATTTCGAGGATGCAATTCCCAAAAGGATGGAAGGATGTAACATCCCAGGTAAATAAGGAATAAAAAATTTCCATATTTATTAATTTTTTTAAATAAAATATTAATTTTACATTAAATAGGATTTAATCTTTTATGGTGTACCTAAAAATCAATAATGGGTTTCTTTGAAATCTCACGTAGCACACAAGGATAAGACATGCTCAAAAATAATAATATGATATTATTTGAAATGGTAGATAATGTTGTGTCATTGTATTGTCAGGAATGAACATAACTAACTAAAATATGATTACACATGTTTGTTAAATGTTGTTACATTTATCCAATAAAATATTGAGGCTTAAAATATGAATGAATCCATTTTTAAGCGTAAGTACTATAATATTTTTTTTAAAGTCGATTTCCCACCTTTTGATGAATGACCCTTATTAAATCTAGTTTTTTTCACATCTATATGTTGTATTTGAAAAAATAAAACTCTTTTTTAATATCAGGACATCAAAATTTACTTTTTGTAAAATGTTAGTATTTTTCTGATAAAGTTCAATTATTTATGATTATTGAAAAATACTACATTTAAATTCAAAACTGACATTTAATATGATTTACTTACATGGTTACATAAACTTTTTAATTGGTTTTAAAGTGTAATTAAATATTATTTTTACCATTTAATCCATTTCTGGTCATTTGTAGTAATTTCACTTTGAAATTGGACATAAACAAGTGTCAATATTTTGACAGTTATTATTTCATAAAAACATGTTTTTTGTTTTTACAACGAGAATTAATTTTATATTAATTTCTGAAAATTATATGTTTTGAATTTAGATAAATTTATTCCATGTTTGGAATAAGGAGTTCCAAATTGTGTAAATAGAAAACTTTTATTTTAGACATATTGAATAATAACTTGAGTAAATATTTTATTTTATTTTATTAAAGGGTAAATCTAGTAAATAAGGGTAAAAACAATATTACAATAATATTAATTTAACATAAAACATGTCTTAATGATATTTTCTGATACATGTCTGACCATATTTATTCTTGGGTCTATTTTGGGACCCCGTGGAGCCACATGAGACTAATAATTACATTTTATATTAAATAATTTAAAGTAAGGAAAAATTAACATAAACATATATCTTTTAGTAAAAGAATTTTATATGAGGTTATATAAGTGATCTCTAGACTATAAATATTCATTTGAAATATAAAAATATTTCCTAAATCATGGTATGTTATTTATTATTTTTAGACATTAAATAAATAAACTTATTTATGACATAATTGTGATGCAGTAATTACTTCATTAATAAAGGATTCAAATAAATTATATTATAAATATGAAAATAAATTTATTTTGAAAATATTTATGCCATACAAGAATTTTAGTGATAATAATGACATGTCATATTATAATTAATGATGTTTTTTTGAAATAATATTATTGTTATATATTTTTTTAAAGACTTGATTTAAATAATTTATAAATTGACAAAAATGAGTTTTTAAAACAATTAATGTTTTATTAAATGATAAAATAATCCTAAAAATATAATATTCGTCAAAATAACATAAATAATTTTAAAAATGTCGTAAATGATCCATTTTGGGTCTCTTGTAATTTTATTGTAAATATATTAACCATATAGTATGAATATATAAGGGGACGTAGTAAAAGTTAAATAAGTTAAAAAAGGGTTAAATAAAAAAGAGAAGGATTAAAAAATATCCAAAACCTAACCAATTATTATTAGATGATTTTATTTATAAATTTATACTCATTATTGTATAATTAAATACGTTTTGGACATTTGTAAACCAAAAATGTGTTTATAATAAATTAATACTTTCAAGCATTCCTAAAGAGCCCCTCCTCCCTCTTATAAAAGGCCACCACATATATCCCATTACTCACACCTCTATAGACCCTTGGCTCAACCAATCTCTGATTAAAGAAGCTCCCAACATCCCTTTATTACTCATATAATACTTACCCTAGGTATAAGGAAATTCAAGAGATCCCCTTAGGCTCAAATCCAAAGAAGTTACCCGATTTAAAGATAATGTCTTCTCTCAAGTTCTTTTGTTTTTATTTTCCTTCTCCAGCCCCTTAAACTCTATTTATTCCAGTCTTTTATAAAAAAATTCCTTCAATATACTAGGATTTCATCATGACAAGGATTCTAACTACACTTCCACACACCTCCAACTAATGGATACGAACAAACTGAATCTCTGGATGACAAACTATTTCCTCAAAAAATGATGATTGTTCAATTATCTCATATCACCTCTCATGGTGTCCATTGTGATGGAACTATATTTATATGTGATATATATTATATTTATATTTTCACTATTATTTTTCAATTTTCATTTATATCATTATTTTATGGTTTCCATAATGGGTAAATATGATAATTTTATTTGAGGAAATGGGGATTGCCACCCCCTTATAGTGATATGGCTCGTTCATGCCATAAAATTAAAGCATAAAGGATTGAGCTAATGAAATTAAATATTATATTTTAATATTATTATAATATACCTATGTATCATTATGTTTTTATTCCATTAAGTGTGAAATAGAAATGAATGTATTGTTCATGTGTACGTACAACTTACCGTCTCCATGAATGGTGCATTTCATTTCTTATCACCAAATGTTATATATTTTTTATAAATACATATATATACTAATATATATATTATATATATTATATCTAAATCATTAATATCATTCTATAGATAATTTAGTTTTTACTACATTGTCAACTTGTAATTATAAGAAGTTCCTTTTTGACTCATGTACCAAATATCATCAAAATGAACATTATAAACTCAAATGATTATGTAATGTTTATAATGTGATAATACGTGGTGTAAAAGAAATTATAAACTTGAAAAATCTTATGAAGAAATTTTAAATTAAAATTGGTTTATTATTTAGGAGATTAATGAATGAAGGAGACAAGTCGGACACGAAGTAAGGGAACTATGTAACCCAATTTCCATTCTTTGGGTTAAAATTCTACTTCTAGGGTATGTCATGCTATGAATATTTGTAAATGACCTATTATTGTTTTACACATAATATCTAATTATATTTGGTGAATTTATATTTTTTAAACATAATTATTTCATTAATTTATCCTTAATCAAATAATACAATCTTTGTAATGGACTATGTGTCAATCCCCATTCATTGAGGCAATTCGTGATATTGCACATCATTATTATCCTATAAGGTGTATATATTACCCTCTGAAATATTAAATAATTAATATACTTATTAAAATGATATTATATTCATTATTTATGCTATTCAGTGTGTATTTTTATTATTGTGTTTCTCATGTTTTATGATATTCATTCACTAAAAAATCGTTTTAAAAGATTGGAAGATTTATTTTTCTAAATCATTCTCATTAATGTCAATGTGTTTATAATGGTTTTAAGAATTTATTTATATGGACATTAATTTTTTAAAATGTTAATTCATTTCAAATTTTCTAATTTCAATTAGACACTTTTATTCAAAAATATATTTTTTAAATGTTTCTAATTGTGTTGAAAATTGTTTTTAGAAATCATTGATTATGTCAATATCTTGAAATGATATTCTGTGATTGCAATGTAGAAATTTTATATTTAATTTATGATTGGTTTATGTGTTATGATCATTTTATTTTTCTTGGGAATTTTTTATGGATATGGATAGTTCTGTGATAAACCTAGTGTGGGTGAGCCCGAGATGTCCTTACATTGAATTGGGTATCGTGACGGAGGTAAACATTGATGTTTCTCCTATGATATTTCAGGAATATTCCATGATGGGTATTCCAGACATAACTACAAATATAGTTGTGAAAGATATAATGTAATTATGTTATGCATGCCACAAGTAACATTTATGATTTATTATGTAGAGTCCCGAAGCTTGACGTACATTGACATTACATTACATTTGCGGAATACTTAGTACATAACAAAAACACACACACAAGGATCGTAATAGTTTAGTGTCTTTGGAAACTCGGAATTTAATCTTCTAATCCTGGTGAAAGATCGTCAACATCTCCCATAAAGATCTTCCTTTTTTTATACTAAAACCTTTCTTTATATCCTGGGGAAAAGTAAACACAAAAGGGTGAGCTCAAATGCTCAGTAAGGGTAAACAAAAGAAATATCAATCAAATCATATACATAAGAACATAACTTTTGGAAATCTTAACCTGCAAAAGAGATCATAATTTCATAACCTGGGATAACTCATGGCAGTGAAATGTAATCACAATAATCATAACTTAAAACATTAAACTTTGTGGCATGCACACATAATCATAGAGAATAATTTCTTGTTAGTCAAGACTCATTTCCAAGACTATCTTAGTGGACAAAGTCCCTTTCTGAACCGAGTCACCCTCGTTTCAGTCATGTTTCACTGAACCGGTATAACCTACCACTCCAGCCATGTCTATCACATGAGATATAAAATCTTTACCCAATGCATTGGAGGGAGATATAGGTCCCACCCATCACATAATGATACCATTCTTATGTGTGCCACAAAATCATAAATCATACATCATTGCATAACCCATGTAATAAAAATGGGAATCTTAAACCTCGTGACATCATCAAACAATTCATATAAGATAAAGGAATTCATAAAAATAATTTCATCACAACATAACCAAATCAATGTAATAATAGGGATAGAAACAGAACCCTATGCTATCTTAGATGGAAAATAATATTGATAAAATACTTGAACTCCATTCTTGAGGAAAATATCCTTTCTACTTCAAAAACATTTTCCTTTCTTAACATGTCATACAATTTTAAACTAAAAGAAGTTTATTAAAATTAAACTTGAAAACTTGTAAAGGAACCTTCTTGGAAATAATGTTTTAAAAATATATTCATGCCGTATAAGTTAAAAAAACATTCTTCGTTCTTTTGTCCGAAAAGTCAAAAAGTACCTCGTACGAAAAACTACAAAAGATTCCTTTCTTATCTTTTACTAAAAATTCACCGAAGGGTAAAATTGGATTTAATCAATTGTAGGTGGATGGAAATAATATTACATATTGAGGAAACATGGATGTGGAGAATAAAATACACCCCAGTAAATTCCAAAGTATAAACAATCTCGGATAAAAATGAGATTGTGATATTTCCCTTACCTTAGGTCTGATTTGCTTCGTAAGTGTCCGAACCTCCTCTTCTTTGAAGCGCCTCTTTGAGACCTCCTCTTAGGGCACTAAAATTGGTATTTGAGGAAGACCAGAACCTCTAGTATGTTTCTAGGGAAGTGGAGAAGAGAATTTGGTAGGGGTTGGCGAGCTTGAAGGCTCAAAGTTGTGTGAGGAAGAGAGGGAGGAGGTGCCCTTTTATAAGGGAGGAGAGGGGCACCTTTGGAATAACTAAAAATATTATTTTATTATAAAGTCAAGTTCGGTTTTAAATAGATCTAAATTGATTTATTTCGAGGCTAAGGTTGGTATGGGTCTAAATCCTCTCATCCAATAGTATTTAGACAAGTTTAGGTTATTATTTTACCCTTATCAATTAGATTTAACTCTAAGTTAAATAATTTAACTTTTACCGTGTCATTTTGTTTTCTTACACTATATGGTTAATAAACATACTATATCAAGCCAAAAGTACCCCAAGTTGTTTATTATTAATATATATAATCTTATCTAAGTCATTTGGCCAAACCTTAGATTTTTAGGAATAAAATAACAATTAATAATATAATATTTATTTTAAAAACTATTTTATGTCAATTTTGACACTATTTGGTATATGATTTTTATAAAATTCATAACAGAATGATAGGTTCGAACCAAGTTACTTAAATCAACAATAACATGTCATATTAACCTAGAAAATTAGTGTAAGTCATAGAAAGTCTCAAATTACATTTATTTGGGCATTTATAACATCAATTATGTCAATATTTCATTAATAAGACAATTACTACATCATCTTTGTGTCATAATAAATGATAAATATTTAATCCCTAAAAATTCTAAATAAATTCCTATGATGTAGATAATTGTATTAGATTTCTGGAGACTATTCATGTTTGAAGTTTCATGAAGTTTATCACTAGATTAAAATTATTATACTTATAATATTTAAGAAAGTGACATGTTGTCACATTCTTTGGTTTTAATAATAATTAAATTATTTTCATTGACAAAATTTAAATAAATGAATCTAATCCAACCCTTAGGTGATATGAGTATACTTTTAGTCATCCAATAGGATTTTGACATTTTTTAGGGTAATTTTATAATATTATATTTACCCTTAATTACCCGATTTACCGTTAACTATGGTAAATAAAATTTACCGTAGTTACTATTCATAATTCCCAAAAATAAAAAGTAGCCTATTAACATAATTTGGACCCACTGATTCCAAATATGGAATTCATTTTTTAAAAATTCAATACACAGAATTTGCATAAATTAAATTAAAATTAATCCCGTTGTCGAATAAAACGGGTTTTTGTTTAAAACATTGCAAAAGATTGAATTGATTTAACCTACGAATTCAAGGTAAAATCAATGCTAATGACATACATTATATTAAATAGCAAAAATATATTCTATTTATACTTAAAAACCATTCAATATTATAATTTAACCACATAAGATATTACGATGAAAAAAGTTGTTTTTAATTAAAATATAGCGGGTTTTTACTATTCATTAAAATATGAAAGTTATCGGAAAAATATCAAAACATTATCTAATGTAAATTTTTATATCCTGATTCAAAAGAAGGATTTTATTTTGTCAAATTGAACTTATAAACATGTCAAAAACTAGATTTAAAGTGGGTGCGCCATCAAAAGGCGGCAAAACTGCATTTTTTGAAAAATACTTATTTTACCCGAAAAATTTATTTTGTTCTTATACCATGTTCTAGAAAATGTGTAAGATGAATAATAATGTTATAAAATTCAAAATTTAGTTAATACTATTCATAACGGCTAGTTCATGACAATATTATAATAATATAACATTGTTTATTAAAACCCGGTATTGCGTACAACACACGCTATCGAGGAAGGTCGTGATTGCGTGTAATGCTAGCCAAGTCAGTGTTGCGTGTTGTGAAAGAATCCTTCATTGTTTCGTATAATAGAATCCAACCATATTTCATTTATACATTGAATATATATATATATATACTCAATGTTTTGTAGAATAACTATTATCAAAATTGTGTGTAACACGATCCAAGAATAGTGTTGCGTATACTGCAAGTAATACGGTGTTGCGTATAGCGCAAGGTAATCTTGGTGTAGCATACAACACAAGACATTAATTAAATGAATATTTTTCATAAAATCTTGGGGCGTTACATTCTACCCCCCTTAAAAGGAATTTCTCCCTCGAAATTCGTCAGGGTTATAAATGGTTTACTATTCGAAAGTTTCTTTAATAGAAACCCACATCGTAAAAAGGAATACCAAAACCAATATTTAAAAACAAAAGTATGAAACGTAACGGTTACCCAAATAAACTAATCACTGGGTTTCCACATAGGTGAAAATATGGATATGGGAGAGAAATATAACCATCATGTTCTGATGGAGAGTGGTAGAGAACATGGCTATGGAAAAGCCAGCAATCGCAAAGCCATAAATTTGTGATGATCTAGGGTACCATCTGATTCATCAGATATAAGATCACTATGAAAACATTTTTGGTTTTCAAAATCATTTCCCTAAAGTTGAAGAATTTGAATTAGAATAAATACTTACTTTATTTTGGTACAATCTCACTGTTGTTCATACTTTGAACAATTTCCATTTCATCTCTTAAAGAAATGAAGTTGAATTTGTTATTCATGAAGTGTTAACTGATCATGTGATAGAATGATGGGTCATTCCATCTATTTCAAACAAAAGGTTAGCAAAAGTTATCAAATATACATAAGTCCATCAATGGTGAGGTTAATCGTATATGATTCCAAGAATGAACCTATACTTTATATATCATACCGCATAATAAAATAAAACTAGTTTCTACTAAACAGGGACTTCCTGTACGCCAGTGGTAGGCGATAAAGGCCAGTCGCACTTCGGTTGTGGGTTCGATTCCCACGGCCTTGTCCGACGCGATGGGCTGTCGCCCGTCCTGCAGGTTGTCCTTTTTCTAAAACTACAAAAATAATATCAAAAGTTCTATCCTTAAACAATACTAACTTATGTCCAACATAATCCATTCCAATCTTTAGGCTTATCATTAATACTACAGTCCACTCTCATAATATAGTGAAAATGATTACCAGAGATTTAATACCATCGTTGATCCCCATATGTCATAAGATATGTTTTGTTGGTCACATTCCAAACATTCAAAGGCCTTGATCATGTATTCTCTTGAATACCCATTGAACCTTAGTGAAAACATTAATGCAGTTAAAAGTTAACACTTTCCATAAACCAAAATCCTCAAAATTATTTATACTCAAACCATTATATCACTTAGTCCTTATATCAATCATGATCTCATGAATACTGTTAAACATTTCGTTTTCTCATTTTCCCTTCATTATGCACATATCATCTACATTCCAAAAATATCGGAATAATGTTTCAAGGATACTGATAACATTAATCATACATTTTCAAAACTCAAGGAAATACAACAGTGTAACAATCCTTAGATGTCTATTTATTCCATAGTACCATGAGATTACTTATACAACATTACACATGATAAACATGTAATCATTCCACTACATTCTTAAATCATTGACCGAGCATCAACAATTCTTTCATCTTACATATCATTTGTAGTCTCTTCATCATCATCCACATAAATACTACCCATACGACCATACTGATTCTCTTCATGAGACTTTCCCTTAGGGCATTGGTTTGCATAATGCCCGAACATTCCACATTTAAAACATTTAACCATTGTTGATGTCGTAGCAATACCATTATCCACATCCCTGGTGTTAACTGAACCTTTTCCTTTGCACTTACTGGCTTTGTGTCCTTCTCTTCCACACCCAAAGCATCTTCTAGTTCCTTTGAAACATTATCCTTGATTCCTCTTCCCACATGATTTACATAGGGGAAATTGAACTTTCTTTCCTCTATGATCATCATGAAACTCCATCTTTCTCTTATTAGCCGAGTCAGGAATCTTACCAAATTTTACTTTATTGATCATATTATGAGATTGCTGATTTGGCATAATAATGATTTTTGGACCTCAAAATCCCATTTCATTTGGTTTCTCATGAAGAATATCATTCCATTTTCCATCATATCCTCCATTATCGTGAATCATCTTGTTTCCAGCCATTTTCTAAAACCCAAAAAGAATAGTGTGAGAGGCAAAAATCATAATAAAGGGGGAGTAACTTCAATATCTAACATCTTTGGTTAAATTATAATATCCTTAGCGCAATTCTAGTACTATAACCTATACATATACTTATCCTTAGGGACATCCCTAGTCATACCTTAGAAATATCTCTAGGGATCTCACTAACGTTCTCACATCCTAGTTTCCAAAGGTTGACTAAACATTTCCTCTGATACCAACTGTAGAGTCCCGAAGCTTGACGTACATTGAAATTACATTACATTTGCGAAATAATTAGTACATAACAAAAACACACACACAAGGATCGTAATATTTTAGTGTCTTTGGAAACTCGGAATTTAAGCTTCTAATCCTGGTGAAAGATCTTAAACATCTCCCATAAAGATCTTCCTTTTTTTATACCTAAAACCTTTCTTTATATCCTGGGGAAAAGAAAACATAAAAGGGTGATCTCAAATGATCAGTAAGGGTAAACAAAAGAAATATCAATCAAATCTTATACATAAGCACATAACTTTTGGAAATCATAACCTGTAAGAGAGATCATAATTTCATAACCTGGGATAACTCATGGCAGTGAAATGTAATCACAATAATCATAACTTAAAACATTAAACTTTGTGGCATGCACACATAATCATAGAGAATAATTTCTTGTTAGTCAAGACTCATTTCCAAGACTATCTTAGTGGACAAAGTCCCTTTCTGAACCGAGTCACCCTCGTTTCAGTCCTGTTTCACTGAACCGGTATAACCTACCACTCCAGCCATGTCTATCACATGAGATATAAAATCTTTACCCAATGCATTGGAGGGAGATATAGGTCCCACCCATCTCATAATGATACCATTCTTACGTGTTCCACAAAATCATAAATCATACATCATTGCATAACCCATGTAATAAAAATGGGAATCTTAAACATCGTGACATCATCAAACAATTCATATAAGATAAAGGAATTCATAAAAATAATTCCATCACAACATAACCAAATCAATGTAATAATAGGGATAGAAACAGAACCCTATGTTATCTTAAATGGAAAATAATTATGATAAAACACTTGAACTCCATTCTTGATGAAAATATCCTTTCTACTTCAAAAACATTTTCCTTTCTTAACATGTCATACAATTTTAAACTAAAAGAAGTTTATTAAAAATAAACTTGAAAACTTGTAAAGGAAGATTCTTGGAAATAATGTTTTAAAAATCCATTCATGCCGTATAAGTTAAAAAAAACATTCTTCGTACTTTTTTCCGAAAAGTCAAAAAGTACCTCGTACGAAAAACTACAAAAGATTCCTTTATTATCTTTTACTAAAAATTCACCGAAGGGTAAAATTGGACTTAAACAATTGTAGGTGGATGGAAATAATATTACATATTGAGGAAACATGGATGTGGATAATAAAATACACCTCAGTAAATGACAAAGTATAAACAATCTCGGATAAAAATGAGATTGTGATATTTCCCTTACCTTAGGTCCGATTTGCTTCGTAAGTGTCCAAACCTCCTCTTCTTTGAAGCGCCTCTTTGAGACCTCCTCTTAGGGCACTAAAATTGGTCTTTGAGGAAGACCAGAACCTCTAAGATGTTTCTAGGGAAGTGGATAAGAGAATTTGGCAGGGTTTGGCCGAGCTTGAAGGCTCAAAGTTGTGTGAGGAAGAGAGGGAGGAGGTGCCCTTTTATAAGGGAGGAGAGGGGCACCTTTGGAATAACTAAAAATATTATTTTATAATAAAGTCATGTTCGGTTTTAAATAGATCCAAATTGATTTATTTCGAAGCTAAGGTGGGGATGGGCCTAAATCCTCTCATCAAATAGGATTTAGACAAGTTTAGGTTATTATTTTACCCTTATCAATTAGATTTAACTCTAAGTTAAATAATTTAACTTTTACCGTGTCATTTTGTTTTCTTACACTATATGGTTAATAAACTTACTATATCAAGCCAAAAGAACCCCAAGTTATTTATTATTAATATATATAATCTTATCTAAGTCATTTGGCCGAACCTTAGATTTTTAGGAATAAAATAACAATTAATAATATAATAGTTATTTTAAAAAACTATTTTATGTCAATTTTGACACTATTTGGTATATGATTTTTATGAAATTTATAACAGAATGATAAGTTCGAACCAAGTTACTTAAATAAACAATAACATGTCATATTAACCTATAAAATTAGTGTAAGTCATAAAAAGTCTCAAATTACATTTATTTGGTCATTTATAACATCAATTCTGTCAATATTTCATTAATAAGACAATTACTGCATCATCTTTGTGTCATAATAAATGATAATTATTTAATCCCTAAAAATTATAAATAAATTCCTATGATGTAGATAATTGTATTAGATTTCTGGAGACTATTCATGTTAGAAGTTTCATGAAGTTTATCACTAGATTAAAATTATTATACTTATAAGATTTAAGAAAGTGACATGTTGTCACATTCTTTGGTTTTAATAATAATTAAATTATTTTCATTGAAAAAATTTAAATAAATGAATCTAATCTAACCCTTAGGTGATATGGGTCAACTTTTAGTCATCCAATAGTATTTTGACATTTGTTAGGGTAATTTTATAATATTATATTTACCCTTAATTACCCGATTTACCTTTAACTATGGTAAATAAAATATACCGTAGTTACTATTCATAATTCCCAAAAATAAAAAGTAGCCTATTAACATAATTTGGACCCACTGATTCCAAATATGGAATCCATTTTTTAAAATTCAATACACATAAGTTTCATAAATTAAATTAAAATTAATCTCGTTGTCGAATAAAAACGGGTTTTTGTTTAAAACATTGCAAAAGATTGAATTGATTTAACCTACGAATTCAAGGTAAAATCAATGCTAATGACATACATTATATTAAATGGTAAAAATATATTCTATTTATACTTCAAAACCATTCAATATTATAATTTAACCACATAAGATATTACGATGAAAAAAGTTGTTTTTAATTAAAATATAGCGGGTTTTTACTATTCATTAAAATATGAAAGTTATCAGAAAAATATCAAAACATTATCTAATGTAAATTTTTATATCCTGATTCAAAAGAAGAATTTTATTTTTTCAAATTTAACTTATAAACATTTCAAAACTAGATTTAAATTGGGTGCTCCATCAAAAGGCGGCAAAACTGTATTTTTTGAAAAATACTTATTTTACCCAAAAAAAATATTTTGTTCTTATACCATGTTCTAGAAAATGTGTAAGATGAATAATAATGTTATAAAATTAAAAATTTAGTTAATAGTATTCATAAAGGCTAGTTCATGACAATATTATAATAATATAACATTGTTTATTAAAACCCGGTATTGCGTACAACACACGCTATCAAGGAAGGTCGTGATTGTGTGTAATGCAAGCCAAGTCAGGGTTGCGTGTTGTGAAAGAATCCTTCGTTGTTTTCTATAACAGAATCCAACCATATTTCATTTATACATTGAATATATATATATATATATTCAATGTTGTGTAGAATAACTATTATCAAAATTGTGTGTAACACGATCCAAGAATAGTGTTGCGTATACTGCAAGCTAATAAGGTGTTGTGTATTGTGCAAGGTAATCTTGGTGTAGCATACAACACAAGACATTAATTAAATGAATATTTTTCATAAAATCTTGGGGCGTTACATATTATTTCCATGTGTTATTCAAAAAACATATGATTTTGTGTGGTATGTTAAGGATTGAAAAGTAAGATTTCCTTGATTTTTATGTATTGATATACTAATGTTTTCATTCTTTGTTTTATAACCCTTAATGATATTATTATGCTCATCTCATGGTTTTGGAATGTTTTCACATGGTATAAGTATGGGTAAGAGAATGGATGAATTCAAAAAGATTTTTATCAAGAAAAGACCTCTTTTTTTATTTATGAAGGTTTATTATTGTGAAATAATTTGTATAGAGTAGAAGTGTCTAATTTGTAATTTTTGAAATGTAATGTAATAGTTCTGTCCTGATTATCTAAAACACTAAACTAGGAAATATCCTAAAAGTTAATTAATAACTAAATTCAATATTTTTTTATGTTTAAGGTTGGGGCCTTATACATAAATTCAATTATTTCATGATATTTCGAGAACTACTCTCAAATAATGCACATGATCCTCATTGGACTTATAGTGAAATAGAATGTAATACAAAAAGACCACCATGGTTGTGACAAGATACTCATGGAATAATATTTTCATCAAATATATAAAAAAGGAAGGATAATTTTCTGGTATAATGGAATGAAATATAATCATAATTCACACACCTTCTCTAGAAGGAAGTTTTCTGAATTTCATGTTCATTAATAATCAACTAGAGATAAACATACCAAAGGTCAATCTTTGAAACCAAATTCAACCCTTTTTATTGTTCAATAAATCATCAATCTGATTCAAATAAAACTTATTCTACACCGTAGATAGATTGGTTTTCTGGTAATCATGAAAAATATGAAGTGTTTTATCAGCCTTCAAAGCAAATGGAACGAGCACCGGCTAGGGTGAAAAGATTGGGAATATATGTACTTTATATAAAATATCATACAATATGATTGTTCATCTCGATAAATTTGGTTTGTTCCATGCAATAAGAAATAATATAAATTTTTTGAGTACTAAGAATTAACTAAAAGTAAAACTTTAAATTTTAGTGGAGTGGAAAACTAAATAAATTAAAAAACATCAGGAAACTCAATGATACCTATAGGGATGTCATCAATTATTGATTCCTCTTCCAGATCAAATGTAAACACTCTTATTATATTCATAATCTCCATAATATAAGTATAGTCTCTAATCTACCTTGATTCCCATTCACTATGAAATATTCATCCCACCCCATTAGGATTGGTATATGAGACTCTTCGAAGAAAGCATTCAATTTTGGCCTTATTATCAATGACCCAACCCATTCCAAAAATTACAGTAAGAGGTTTCATGTAAATAATCATATAAAATCTAGGTATGATCAATCACTAAAAAAGAGAAGTCACAAGAATAAAAAAGTATTCCATACTATCTATTCATTATAATTGGTGTAGTAATATCCATAACATAAGACAAAAGATTTATTGGATTATTTAATAGGTTCACAACACGAGTTGATATAATTGAATTAGATAAACTAGTATAAAATAGAAAAGTCTCTATAGATGAAGCTATAATGATGATTCCCCTCATAATAATTGGAAATTTTTCATCTTTTTCTATGTACTCTTCACTCCATGGAGATGATTGGTTCTGAATGCTTATTTGTCAAACCCCTTAAATCATGAAGCATCTGATTTCACCGTAGTATTTTTTGGTGGTGATGAGATCGTTCCACTAAAAGTAGTGAAACTAAATGGTATAACGTTTTCAGTTGTCATAAGTTACTAGAAGAACAATATCTCTTTTTAACCTAAATAAAAAAAGATTATGAATGAATAACCTTTCCTCATTGTTTGAAAGTCAATGTTCCACTATCAGGCACTGCAGGCGGTCTAGAGGTTGACTACTATTGAGAACCACCTTGGGACTCATCACATTTAATCTTTCAAAAAGAAACACATATAATTTCCACTATGATTGAAAGGAATTCATGTTAACACAAACATACCATCCCAATCAAACTCAGCCATCAACTGCATTTCTAGGACATTATCATATGAGGTGAGATTTGATAAGAGAAACTAAAAATGATTTTTATCTGGGGGAGCCATCTCAAAAAATCGAATATTCATATTACAATTCAACAAAATTACATGTGAAAATTGGACATCCTTGTAAAATATGTTCATGTACTACATCATTGTCCTGAGATCCTATTTGTGTTTAAAAAACATTATATTCTTAGATATCACCATAGATTATTTATTGAAAATTTAAGTGAAATGATCTCTTGATTCATTCTATTCTACACACACGTTCTTCTTTTTCAACCCCATCGAATCCCACCATATCATAGTAGATCCATATATCTTGATGGTGTCACATTTCAACGTAATAAAATCATAATTTTCAAATAAATTAGATAGAACTTTTATCATTATCAACAAATCCTCTTCCTATTGAGGATCATTAGAGCCATGTAATGATGTTGGATCCTAGTGAGTGAACTCATGAAAATGATTTTGGCACACATCCCAATATGGTTACAAATCAAGAATATGAATGGTAATGTCTGTGGGTTCATCTCATAGAGCTTGAGAAAAAGGAATAATAACCTCAACATGGTTCATGTCCACAAGAGTATCCCCTCATTTTGTTTCACATTTATCTTCCTCCTGGGGGCCTATCTGTATGTCTTTTCAGAGGAATGTTTCTATAAAACATCAGAAACAAAAATTGATTGCATCAAAATATTACTAAGATCTAAAAATCCATCAAGTGAAATGGGAAAAATTATCCCATTAGATAAGACAACAATATTTAGAAATCAACCTATACAAATGAAAATAAGTGAAAAGAGTATAATTTGATCAAGGTAATCCTGAAGACACCTTTCTTAAATCATCCATGGTTACTTAAGGATCATTATAATGACATATATCCTGGAACTATCTTTTAGCTACCTCATAAGTTCCGATAATATGTCCCAAACTTCAAACATACATCATGGAATGATGATCAACCAATACCTCTGATATGACTTTTTTACAAAGTATCCCAGATAACCATGTACCCAGATACTAGATCTGATACTGACTTGGCCCGAAGGGAATTACAGACCACCATGGGTTTGAAATAGCATTTTTCATGATTCATGATAAATTAGATAAAGAAATTTCCACAAAAGAGATAAAGATAATGATTTACATGAAAATATGGTCAACACACTAAAGGGAGAATTTATCAGAAACAAAAGGAATAATGAAACCGAAAGTCATAGATCATCATGATACTCAAATAGTGGCACGATAAATATAAAATATCACCAAAATAAACATCACTCTAATACAAATGGATCAAGAAACCCCACCAACTCCAAGAGGATATTTCATTTTACTCGTACCTAGCATAAGAAAATCTAAAAACTCTGAAGTGAATGGTATTGTGTTAGATATTAAGATATATAGGGTACCAAAAAGTATTCCATATTCCATTAAAAAACCAATAATCCATATATGATATAAATTAAAATAAAAATCTTCTTGAAATTTCATTTTTATAACTAAAAAACAAGATTCCATTCAAATATATGAAAGATATATCAGATTACTTTCAACAAGCAGAAATGACCATTTTATATAAAATAGTTTATATAAATTAGTTGTTAGGATGAAAAATTTTCTATAAATCTATGTCGTGTGTATAAAATCAAATGACTACACCCCTATATATTGGAAGATTATTGTCACCCACTTCGATATGAGGGAGAATTAAACCCACTCCCAATTAAGGGAAAAGTAAATGTGGTCTGACTTAAGGGAAAACTAAATCTACTCCCACTTATAATAAAATTTCATCCACTCCCATGTAAGGAAAAATTAAATAAAAAAATCGGAAATAAATCATTTTAATACATTTTGTAACACAATTAGAAATATATTGTTTTTTAACATGAATTCTCATTTCAAAAACAACATGTAGGTATTCACCATTTCACTTCATTTTACATCAGTTATCAATTTAATAATTTTTATCAAGATAAATCATTAAATAATTTTATAAAAATTATTTCCCAAATTTATGATACAATTATACATAAATTCACCCCACAAATTCAAATCCATTGGTAATTGATATTATCTAAATTTCTATTTATATTTCTATTCAAAGATAAAATCCAGGATTTTATATAATTTTAAAACATAGTAAATTTTAATTTATAAATTAATGATGTCAATTATAGTAAAACAAATTATGGAACCACCTACCATAAAATCAAGGAATTAAAATAGACAACATCCACAATAAGAAAATCCAATGGCGATCGAAGGTGAAGAATATCTAAAGAAAATAGAAACATTATCCAATATATCATAGTTCTCAACCATAAAATACATTATGATCTATCAAAATTGATTGGGGAGGAAGGATTGATTGATTGAAACTAATAGTTAGGAGACCCACTTACCATATATGGATCAGACATTCTACGGGCACTTTGAATTTCCAATATAGGAGGTTATAGGAGACGAAATATCCTTTTGGGAACCTTCAAAACCCTTGAAATATAAATTGGACTGAGTAGGGGTGTTAAGAAACATAAACAGGGGTTGAAGAATTAAAATATAAATTTTGGATTAAGTAATTCTTAGGTGCATCATTTTTTAGAGAGTTTCTCATAGTTAGACCAACCGTACACTATAACCATGAGCCCTTATAATGGGGTTCATGATTTATCCTAGGTCTGTGAACAATTTTTTAAACCATGTTCCAACCATGAAACCAATCAAAATATGATGTTTGATGGTTTGGAGGGTTTGTTCTCACTTATTAGAAAACCCATGTGCCCCTCTAGAGCACCAAAAAATGTCTTAATTTTTGGTGGACAAGATAAAAAAATTTCAATAACCATGCACCCACCGTTCATAACCCCTTGAGCTTCCAAAAATATTCAAATTGCATATAAAACTACTTTATACATGTGCCAAACAAAAATTTATCTCATATTGGGTCATGGAATATCTGGAAACATGTGAAATGTTGTTAAAATGCAAATATTTTATCAATGTTCATATTTAATTGTAATATTTTATCACATTAAAATGAATTAAAATTCATGTTATTTCAGTGATGCATGTGAAACAAGATATCGATGATGTAACAACCATAATAAATTTTTCAGTAATTCTCAAACAAAAATTGAATTTCAGGTTCCGGTGAGAGGGTCACACTATGAAGTGGAACTTAAACCATACTTAAAATGGATTTATCATCACTTCATGATTTTTTCCTATGTTGAACAATGTTCTTGTGTTGTTTGAGGATCTCAAAATATTTTGGTATAAGTGTTCAGTTCTCTTTCCTACTAAATGTTTTAGTTCTAGGAAATTCATAATTTGACGGATGGTGGTTACACCAATAATGATCCATATGTGGGGACTTAATTCAGTGAATACTACTTTCTCACAACGAATATTTTCTAGAATAGGCCTCAATGACACATACAGATAAGATTCATGATGTAAAACTTATTTCACAACAAGAATTTGGTTGGATGATGGAATTCCTAATACATCGAGTGAATCATGATCTGTACCAAGGTTCCATTCCCTGAATATGTCAGGATACATGTATTAATAATGAGAACAATACTATTTATACTATGAATGATGTATGTGTGTAATTTTTTAGAAGATGTTTTCTAGTAAATTACATTGTATATTATTTGGAACCACATAATGTTTCCCCTATTATAGTGTATTCAAAAAAAGGTTAAACATGCATTATTTTTTACCTCCATATTCTATTGGTACCCCCATTGTTTTGGTGGTTAAAGATAGGATTTTATTCATATTCAATATAGAAATCCATTCACTCTTAATATTTTCCATCTTCATAATTATTCACTTTTTTTGTTATACTATTCAGGGATATAAGGAGTCTATTTCATGAAAAAATGGTTAAATATTCATACATGATGATTATATGATTTTAATCCCATAGTGGTATTAAATAGATAATGTGTTTGTGATTCATTCACTTTTCACACTGATGTATGTTTTCTTATAGATTATTTAGGTTTTCCAAATAAATAAGGTTAAACTAGTTGTTCAATTATTGATATAACATTATAATTATTTTGTATTAACTCTTGGTTAAAGATGGGAGTGTGTTAGACAAAATTACTAGTATTTTTTATGTCATAGTACATCCCTGTGATTTGAAATTGATTATTCATGTTTGGGGTTTGGCATTTAAATATTATGTTATTAATTTAATTTTTTTATGAATGAGATAAGTTCTAATAGAATCATATTATGGTGGAATTATCTTGTAAATGATTATATCATACATATTGATGTAGATGACCTTATAATTTATATGCCACTTGGTCATTTTGTGGTCATAGGTTCTTATTTAATCATTACAATTAAACTCTTATGTATTTACTTGACTTGTCTGAATATCACCCATTAGGTTAGAATGGGAATGTGTAGACTTATGGGTCAACAATGACCAAAAGGATTTCTAAATTTTTTTAATGGTTGTGACTTTGTTAAATGAGTGTTGGAGGAATTTAATTTGAATCATTTTGAGTCATGTGTTTTATTTTCAAATCTTAAATTCTTTTCCTTTTTCAAATATTATTTACGTGGTGGTTTTGGTTAAATTATATTTTTAGGGAAAAGTGGTGACATAATAAATAGATTGAGATATGGTGTCAAAAGTATATTTGGATTTTTTATTTAAAATAATTCTCTATGTGGGAGGAATTTCATAAAAAATAGTCTTCATGAACACATATGGGTAATGCATTATATTACAAAGCATGTGTGACTGATGTGTTCCCTTAATTTAGTTACCATAGGTGTTATTGGTGTTTGATTTTTCATTAAACAAATTTATATAGATGAGTTTATCTATGATAATAAATGTGTTTCATATGATCTAGTAGATATGTGGTGACTCTCTAGGGGTAATCATGGGTTTAGATTGATTTGCGGTATTAGAGATGAGTCACATAACTTTTTAAAGTGTGGGATACATGAATGAGGTTACCTGATTGACCCAATGGGGTTGCAATGGATAATCTAAGGGATATCCATAATGACTTATGATTTAGATGAAATTTCATGCTAGTATTATTAATGTTCTATTTTAAAAAATAAATTTATGTGGTTTCCTTTTAAGATTGTCATTTTGTGGACCCATATTGAAAGTGAAGGCAAGGGGTTATGATCAGTGGTTAGTGGACATAGTTGGAAACATTATGAGTGATATGGTTAGAAAATGGGAATTAATGATGGGAACCCAAGAATGGAATACTTTTCCTTAGTATGTGATGAATAATCATACACTTATCTTGATTCTATCCATTAATATGTGATTTGGCCCTTACCATTAGTGATATGTTCGAGGAATGTGGGTTGGACCCAACATTGAGTGGAAAGGTAGTGGTTGTAATTAGACATGATCCCCACATTGGTTGATAAGGTAAATGATGTTCATATAGAAATACCATTCATGATAATTAAAAGAATTTTATTTAATTAGATATTGGGATATACATTACATGATAAGGTAGTGTTCATGTGAGCGGACTCACCATTAATTATAAGTCTTGGTGACCATGTCTTGAATAAGAAGTAATTTGTGGTAGGTGGATATCAGATCTCCCTGTATAAGAAGGATGATACAGTACATTCATATAGACCACCATGAGTTATTTGTTTAGTCCATATATTAGATGTGGGACCCAAACCCGGGTATTAGATAAATAAAAAATTATATGGAACCCTACCAACAATCATTATGTATGGGTTATAATTGAGATACACAATGAATTATTTATGGAACTTCCTGAAGGAGAAATGGTCATGATTCATAGTGGCCTAGTTTTGACTTGATGACTCTACATGAATGGTGTTAGGTTGATTTGTGTTGATCTTCATGGTGGTTGTATACATGGATAATTATTTAACTTTATTTATATATTCTGTGCACACCCACAACAGAACAACAAAATCCATCGTTTAGAGACATTATGATTTTAAACTAGGTTGTTGGACTCACTTATACCAACACACACAACTTAGGTTTAAATGTAATCTTATAAACCATCTATTTTCTTCTAAGATGTTGGTACCTCTATGATTTGAACATACATGTAGTGTGTATAATGTTGTGATGGTTGATGATTCATTAAGATGATCTTGGTAGTTCATTATAATCATATTATGTTTTATCAACTTCTATTTTATTTTATTTTATTTGTTTCATTATATAGATACAATTAATTATATTATGACTATGTGATCCCTCTTGTCTTAAATTAGTGTATTCATGTACCTTTTCTATTTTATATTTATAGATGGGTTATGTAATATTTTTATTATTATTTTGGAGATAGACTTGTTCATTTTTTAGTGTGTATTCTTTCTATGATTATGATATTCCCTTTCCACAAATAAGTAATCACAAGAATATGTGGTGTTAATCCTATCATTACATGTAACCACTATTAGGGGTTATTTAGCTAATCTAGGCTTAGGAAATATAGTAATAATAAAACTATATTAATGAAAACTCTACACTAAAATTGTGGGTTGTTATAATCTCACTAATATGGGAAAATTTATAAAGGGATAAATGTGCCATTGTTTTCAGAATTCAGTAAGGGTTAATATATTTTTCCTATGTATTGTGAACCTACTCCATTATTGTGTATTAGAGTTATAGTTGGAATATTTTTATCATATTCAATCGAAAAACACAATTTTGTTTTGTGTGTAATTCCATGGTATGACATTAAATTCTTTTGTTAATAGAGAACATCTATTTTTTTAGAATTAAATTATTTATGTTAAAAATAACATGTTAAATAGAATAAATATAAATTATATAATAACAATATAATAAATAATGTAATTATTATGAAGTTAAAAATTTAAAATTTTTAATTTTGTAATTTTTTTATCTATCCCCAAGTCATATAAGTATGAATCTAACAAAATGAAAACAAAATGAATAGTTATCTAATTCTAATTAGTCAGAATCATTTTTTGTGTAAGAACATTATTTGTTATTAAAAAAAAAAGAATATCCTCTTAATAATAAATAGTATGGAGATAATGATTTATTGATCTAAAACATACCCTTCAAATGGTATTATATGTAATGAAACTCATGTTCGTTTCTTATAGATCATTATATTTTATGATTTATTTATTATTTATGGTTACATGTATATCTATAAATATGATATTCAATATATTTACTTGTCTATATTATTGAAATAATAAGGTATAAAATCAACATGGAAATTCTATTCAACCATTTGAATATGATCAATTTGGATAATAATAATGTCAATAATTTCAGGTTTATATTGAGGATTACTTTTCAGTTTTAAAAATTAATCAACATTTTTCTTAAAAATTAAATGGCCTCCCAAAAAGAAGAAAAAAATATTTCACATGGTTTACTCAATTTGGACTCATGTAGAACTATACATTTCCATTTATCATTACGCTCTAGAAAATAAATCCCCTACCAAAAATAATATATTGGCTAGGAGGGATCCAAATTTACATTTATTGATTATTTGGGGTTTTGAGTCATATTTATAATATATTACCACAATAAAACTAGAACCAAAATTTAAAAAGGGTTTTATTTTTTAATAATAATTTGATGGTCAGATGTTATTTCAATTGTTCAATGTAAAATGTTCTTACTCAATAGTTTTCATATTTCCAAGGGTATTCATTTTCCAGAATGAGTAAAGGAAGTAAATTTTATATTGACTATATAATTGGACAATAAGAAGATTTTATTATTTTGATAGATGAGTTAGAGAGACCTAGGTTTGTGGAATGATTACAGATTCAGTACACATAAAATCTTTATTGGAAAAGTATATTACATTATGTATCTAGAGATTAAAATTTCATTTTTCTAATGAATTTTATTTCATAGTAATTCAAGATGATCCAATATTTTACAATGGGAACATCATGTGTCCTAACATTGTTAAATTACAAAATCAATGTGGAATCAAAAATATAATCATTGTATATCAATAATTATGGGATGCCCATTTATCCTCCTAAAGTGATAAATCCAACTAACTAAATGTAGTTTATTCATTTGGGGATAAATATATATAGTAGTTTGACTATAAACAAATCTCTATATTGACTTGATTATTTTAAATAGATTCATGGTATTAATGATGAATAATTATTTTTCATATTCTCTATGATCAATTATATAATGATTAATTTATCTATTTTCATATGTTATGATAATGAGATGTATTAAATGTATATAAATATTACATTACACTATATGATTTTAATCATAGATTTATATAAAACAAAACTCAAGTGATATAATATTTTATTGTGACATTTTACATCTTCAAAGATTGATTTATTGGTAAATATTTTTTTTGGATTTTTAATTTTTTTGATAAATCATTCATATTTTTTATTATAATAAAAAATACTACAAAACATGTTTATAAGAAATGGTTTAGTGTTAGTTTTGTGGAAATTTTAGTGACACGTTATATAAAATACTTTCATCTGAAATAAAATTCTAAATTTTTAATCATTAAAAAATAATTTTAGAATTTTCTTCTCAACAAAGGATCCAAATTAACCATTATACACAATAATTATGATTATATATATATATCAATTCAAACAAATTATTATATATTTAATTATAAAATTATTTTTCTAATTTCAAAAAAGGATTTAGAACAAAAATAATAAAGATGGTTCAATAGAAATTTCACATAAAATGTGATTATAAATGACATAGTTCCTTCAAAAATTGAGGAACACTAATGTATGTGTAAGATTCAATATTATTATATAGATTAATCGATAATATATTTCATGTTGTGATCTCATTCTAATATAGCATAAATATTATGTATGAATAATATAAACAAATAAATTCATAGTTAAATTAATTAGGCAATAATGATTAATATACTTATGTAACTGAGAAGAAAAATGTGTGTATTCCATGTCTGGGTGGTGAGGATGATTTCATTTTAAAGGGTATGTTTGATGATATTTTCTAAAAAAATAAAAAAAAATAATATAGTTAACAACTAGGAAGGGTGTTTTTCATGATTGGTGGAGTTTTAAGATAAATTTGTTTTATGAAAAAAAATTAATTATACTAGAATAGAATATGGATATATCATATCATATTATATGGAAGATGATGTGAATTAGAAAAATAAAATCATTACAAAAATTGTGTTATCCCTAAACATCACCCATTTAATGGATCGATTCTATGAAAATTATAGAGTTGTCAAAAAAACTAAAAAAAAGTCTCAATAAAGATAAAAAGTAGAGTATTATCGATATCATATAATTAATGAAATATTCTATAGTGAAGATATTAATATAATAAAAGTTTATAAAAACAATATAATTCATGATCACAGAAAAATATAACAGATACAATAAAAGATTGATGTCTGTACAAATATTTTATATATTGGATACATTAGGGACAATATTTTTATGAAAGGGGGGAATTTTTATTTTTTATTCCATACTGATAGTTATTTTTTTGGTTAAGGGCTGTATTATCTCATTATATATATTTTAATTATAATGTAATATCATTCTTTTATGTCTGTTTATAGAATATTATAGGTTACATGATTGAAAACCCATGGAATGTAACTATTACCATGTTATCCATGATTAATTATCATAATATTTGGTAGTTATGATATATTAATATTAAGACGAGTAATTAAAAACACACCTATTATAGGGTCAGAAGCAATAAAATTTATTTCCCCTTGGGTTTTAGTATTATTAAAACCCAATTTAATTTAAATGGATTAATGATTAAAGATAGTTGTGATGTTTTAGAAATAAATTATACAAACAAAATGATTGAGTATAAAAAATCAATGATTTAGAAAATTCAAAAATTTGAGGGAAGTGATTGGGTTTAAATCGGAATCACTTTTGTAATTCCATCATAATCTCATTATAAATGAATATTTTAACATTATTAATTGATCATATAGAAAAATTAATTGTCACTTTTCCTTTTCTCACATGATTTATATTATCAATGTTGAAAATAGTCATCTCAATTTACATTCTATTACTATTCTATTTCCACTATGTGAATTCCAAAATGATTATGCTTTGGATATCCAAGGAAATACTGCATGTTGTATTAAAAGTCTAATTAATCCATGTAATACCACTATTTATTCTCACTTTATTAGTTGTCACAAAACACCCTCCATTAAATCATAATTAATTAAATCAATACAATTAAAAAATTGAAAGGAGATAATATCTATTAATCAATGAAAACATTAAAATTCAAGATCATAAATAAATAAAATCATATTAATATTATTATCTAAAAATTTTAATTTCAATGAAAATTAAAAGATAAAATAGATTCATCAAATCCAATAAAGGATATATAATAATGAAATATAACCATTTCACCTCTACATCGCCCAACCACTCGTGAATTCCACCCACAAATCTAATAAGAAGTGATGGGAGTAAGAAGGATAAAAAACATGGTTAAAATAGAATAAAAATAAATATATCACAAAAAAGAGATCTAATTGAGGTTCTACAATCCTCTAGTCCTGTATTTCACAACTACCTCACCTCATGTTTTTATCTAGAATAATCCATTCTTCTATCATTGTTTTAAAATTCAATAACTTATATTCATATCTGATCGAATTTTTTTATTTTATTTTATACGTTTAACTATTTTATATTTCATTTTTGAATCTACACATTTATTGAATATTCCAATTTTTTACTGTAGAAACACTATATCTCAAACCCACATCATAACTTCCCAAAGATAGTATTCCTCAAATTTTATAGAATGTGACTTTCATTATTTTCAATCATTCCATTTAAAATGGGTTTCACATTTTTTAAATTATAGTCTGCTGCATTTTAATTTCTAGTTGTGTATTGATGCCTATTATGTAATGAACCCATCCATATATTGTTCAATACAACTTCTTATGACCTATATATTTTTCTAATTTTCCAATTAGCTGATTATTTGATATCGCAATAGAGCCTAGTCATTTCATGGTTCTAATAAAATAATATAGTATCCATTATATATCCATTGTAAAAAGAATAACATGTATTTGAATCCAAACATGGATTCACATATCTAAATTCTCTTTACTCTATGAAGTATGTTTTATGTGAATAAATATTTTACACACAGGGTTCAATTAGCTGATTCATGGTAGAATTCAATGTGATCATTACTCTACATCACATCGGTGAATTATTACTTTTTTAATTCATTGAAACTATATTAACATGTCCTTAACATTATGGACATGTTAGTGTCATAGGGTTCCTCTTCAATTCATCAATCCATAATAAGTGGCTAGATGTAATTTTTCTTTCATACAGGGTGTTATACTCTTTGAAATAAGAATCGTAGTGGGCAAACTAGGTTCTTAATAAGATTTTTTGGTGAACATAGGTCATGTAAATTATGTTTCAATTGAATTAAAATTTTCCAGTGGTGCATACAGATTCATCTAGGTATTCTTATATGGTGTAATTCTTATGTTTATAGGTTTAGAGTGGTGGAGGTGGAGTAATGTGGGTGTATGAGAACAAAAAGATGAGTCCAAAATATAGAAGTATCATCTTCAGAAGATTAAAAATGTATTTTCAGAACATATATATCATATCCATGATGTTCATAATTGAGTAAATAGTATAAATTTTAATATGTTACATTCAATTCCTTGAAGCATATCATGGGTATGGGATCCTGAAACATGAGAAACACAAACATATAGTCAAGTTCCAACACACACGATCTCACACAGGACTTTTCCTACACTATTCTATGAGGGATCCTACCTATGCAATCCACTCACTTGTTGCAAGGGTGGGCATACCATACTATTTTCTTGGATGGTAGGACCATACTGATTTTTCTATGTGGCTTTCATTCCTTGATATTGAGGGATTTCCCAGTACTCTAATTTTGACACAAAAAAATAAATCAAACACTTTGTGAAATACCAGTAGAATGTACTAAGGAATCAAATCTATCCATTTTTATATATATAATTTATCTAATTTTAAAATTAATCACACTAATTATATAATTAAATATTTTTTATTTCTATAAAAAAATATTAAAATTAGTTTTAAAATATTATGATAATTCATGATGTCATGAGTGCATAATATACCCCCATTCATGAACTACTATTATCCTCAAGCATAAAATATCAACATTGAATTAAAGAGAGAACCAGTTATATCCATATTTAAATCTCTTGAAATTAAATCAATTAAATATTGATGATAAATTGATATCTCATGTTACTCATAAAAAATCAATTTAACTTCTCATTTTTCAATAATACAATCAATCCATCAATTTTACATTTCTTCATTTTAAAATTAGTTGAACTTACCTTTTCATTAATTTGACAAAAAATAATTGTTTATTATTAATCATTACATTTCATTATTAACCTCATGTTTATATTTTTTTGGTAATATATCATGATACAAATTAATATATATTTTTACTAATATCATGTATAGAAAATCTATAACCATAGTCATAAGAACGAAATACCGTATAGACATTGTAAAGGCCGAAAGTATACAAAATCAAGAGGACTATGAATTCAATGATCAAATGACTATATGGTTTATTTTTTGGTTGGAATTTATAAAAAACCCATAAATAACTATATATGAGTCCAATTATAAGGCACAAAGCATCATATCATGCGTAAAAGAGAAATGAATAATTTCTCAAATATATTATCAACTCCCACAACCTATGCTAAAAAAAGTAATTATAAATTATACCCTCCATATTTTTTTTATTTTATAAATAATCCAATTTTCTATTGAGTAAGAACCTAATAATAAAAATTCCTAAATAGATAAGAACCATCCCAAATAAAAAATATATCCCAAAAGAATAAAAAAATAAAAATTAATCCACATACCACCTTTCAAGATTAAAATTTAAAATAATTTATATTGAGAAAGACACTATATTCCATGCCTCATGGAACTTCATACCTCGTTCGATAACACATATCAATACCTAATTGGAAACCATCTCACCAAACTAACCAGGAAAGGAGCAATGGACCTAGAAGCCAGAGAAGCTTAAATGTGGACATAACTTCTAAAAAAATTCATAATGATTCCATTACCATAAGCCCTAGTAAAATATCATCATGGAACCTATACATCATTTAGTATGTAATAAACCTTTAATAAAAACTAGATCTTTAAATTCATACCTCAAATCCACCAACTAAATTTTCGGGATCCAGCTTCAATATTGACCCACAAGAAGCAAATTTTCACACAATTATAGAATAGATCATCAAAGACAAAATAATTTTCTGAAGAAGGTTCAAAATTATGATAAAAGATAGTCCAAAAATGGATGATCCAACTTTATCTGATCCTCAATGTAAAAAATAACTCCATAAATAGTTTTTTCAAGTGAGCGATTCATTGATGGACCAACATCAGAGAGACCACTATAGTGGAATAATAAAACACAAAAATAGATATCCCAAAAACACTGAGAACTGCCAAAGGGAAAATCATAAAGAAAAAAACACTCAAAGGAGAACTAACCAATGATGAAACACAACAAGATATCATGGAACTTGTTGTGCCTCTTCAAGAGAAAACACCAGTCTCCTAGAGCACCAGGTCACCATAAAGGTGATGAAGATGCTATAAATTCCCCTCAAGTATGGAAGAACCATTAAAAAATAAGGGAACCATCTGGCTGTGATTAGAAATGGACATAGATGATATCCACCACTATGTGTTTGAACAGAAAATATAGACAAGATCTAAATCAAATTGAATAAGGGAAAGGAACCCAGCAATGAGTGAGCACGCCAAAGGAGGGTATATGTGGTAATGAAGCCACCTATGAACTATGATGATGAGGAAATGGGAATTGAGTGTGAGACCAGAGGAAGATAAATAAGAGGAATCTCTTATTCCTGATAAATCAAAAAAGGATGATAAGACAAAATCTGAAGACTATGACATGAAAGAGAAGGAAAGCCAAAATTGAAGGAACCCAATATCATCCAAGTATGATGGCTGAGAGAGTTTGGAACCCTTATTCAACATATAAACTATAATAAATGATATCATCATGATTTAATTACTCTATGAAATTCATTATTTATATTTTTTAAATTTTTTATACATTATTTTAATATTTGTTTGAAATCCATGTTTAGGATGAATATTAAAACCACAACCGAACCACATTTGATAAAAAAGCACCTTAATAAAAATGTTATTTTTTATTTTCCATGTCTCAATACATTTTTTTGTTTTAATTTTCAAAAAAATTAAATAAAAACAGTTGTAAATCAACCAAAAAACAATCTCAATAACTAAAAAATCAGCCCCAATATTTTTGTACACAAATTATTTTATCATTTAACCATGACATATATCACCCACACATTTCAAAATTAAAATAATATCCAAAATTAAAAGGAGAAGGTATTAATGAATTTAAAAGGATTGAAATGTTTCTCATTACTAACCATACCATTCGTGCTAGCTTTGGGATGAAAAGGATAAATGCAAAATTTGGTTTGAAGGATATGGTCTTTTCAAAAAAATCCAAAATCACATTAAATTATTTTTTCACAGTTACATATTTAAATGTTCCAATGCATTTTCTTGATTGTTACTTGACCAATGATAAATCAAGATATATGATCAAAATATAATACAAAGTATTTGGTAATGAAGTACTCTTTGGAATTCAAAATATAAAATTTGAAAATCACTCAATGAATAACTAATTATAATAAATAAATCTACATAAATATCTAAATGTAAACCTGTGAAAAATGGGAGGGAAATCTAACTTACATGATTCAATGAATTCCCAAAAATCACAAGTTATCAATTCAATTTCTATGCCTCACACTAATAATTCAATTCTCCATCCTACTCGTTCAATATAAATGTTATTAAATTTTAGAACATGGAATCATATATTTCTTAAGAAACTAATGTCTCATATAAAAGGTAAGTATATAATATATTCCAAGAATAGGGATTCAATTTGATGCTTTACATATCGGATGATATTATTTTTTAGTGAAGATTTTCATTAATATATAGGGATATAAAATTACAAATAATGTATGAATTTAATTACTTCACTCTTTTATCTTTACCCCATATCATCTTTGTCATTTAATGTTATTATGTTGGCTTCCGTACATAATGGGACTAGAAAAACAACTCATAAAACTGTGAGAAAGATTTTATATGAGCCAAAAGGAGTAGATTAGAGAATTGAATTTATCGTGAACTAATAAATCCTATATAGAAAATAAATCATAGGCTTCAAACAGTAATTTTTTTGGTTAATATTGTTGGCTTGACAAAACCTAATGGGAATAAATTATTATATGTGTTTGTAATGTTTGATATACTTTACCAGTTCTTAAGATAGATTCATATGGAATGTTTTATGCCTTTTACTTGTGATAATGACTGGGTTTCAGTATACTAATTTATTAATATTAATATTACAAAAATCATAGACATGAGTTAAAATAAAATTTTTATCTTACCTAGAATAAATATTACCTTGTATTAACATTAATATGGAATTATAAAGAAAAACATGATCTTGGGGTTGAATTTGCTTAGGATGAAATAGTTTTTCATGTCACACCCATGTTTTCTCATTGCAGATTCACGAATTTTTAAAATCCTCTCATTGAATTTTATCTAACTCCAATAACAATGTTTTTCCTTAGTTTCTATCACATACAAAATCCTAATTCCTCGATAAGACAATATGATTAGTATTCCAATTCCACTAGTAGATGTCATATTGATTCATAAATCCAATTGTATTTGATCATACCAATGGGTTTCCTATATGATGTTTGATATTCTCATAATTTTTTTTTTATTTCATGGGATCTGATTCTTCATGTTATTTATATCCCTTTAATAAAAAATATCGTTGATATATTGATTGGAAACATCAAATAATCTATTTTTTTATCATATGGTGTATATTTCATATGGTTTACCAAATATTTTCTATGAATATACTCTATTAATATTCCCGAAAAATATTCCATTGGTCACTGATGTTTGATCATATGTATCCAAAATAAAAAAAAATGTTGTACCTCAAAAAATCACACATAATATTAACATCATCATTATTTGTGTCCAAGGCTGCCAAAAATTCAGAGACCTAACCAACAGCATATAGAATATAAGAATACTAAGAAGGTATTGGAAAGAATCCCATGAATTCAATTCTATGTACCTCATGTACTTCATGAAAAAATTATGGGGTTTTGATTAATTTATCATATCTTTGGTTTATTTCCACAAAATTGACACCTATCACATTTCTTATAATAATCATAATCATCTTTAACCATGTATGGCCGAAAAAATATATATTACATGAAATTTATAGCAATTATTAGTGGTCCATAGTGGTCTCATCAACTAATTTTATGAAACATATTCAAATATATAATCTATTTTACAAGCTAGAAACCACCTCTAAATTACCTGATCATTATAAATATTCAAAGGGAATGGATCCCCCCAAATCCAGAATATAAATTTTAACTTGTGTATGTGCTCATTATGATATTTTACCTGATAAAATGATTGAGATATGGCCGATTAGTTTAAAATTATTGTAACACCCCGAGCTTCCACGATACGCTTCTCATTCAATAATGCAATAGCTTGCATTGTACGCAACTTCGAGTTCTAAAACACCGTGACTAATCAATGTAGCCGTTATGAATAGTAATAACCACTTTTTAAAATTATAGAAATTTTATATTTCAAAATGGACTTCATTTTTGGATTCGGAATATCGAAATTAGCCTATGTTGAATTTTTGGTATTTTTCTGAGAACTTCTAATTTTTATGAATAGTGAAAAATACTTAAAAACAACTTTTTTAATCAAAATAATTTATAGTGATAAATTATAATATTTATTGGTTTTAAAGTATAATTAGAATATATTTTTACCATTTTATCCCATGGTGGTCATTAGAATTAATTTAACATTGAAATTGGACATAAACAATTGCCAATCTTTTGATATAAATTGTTTCTTAAAAACACGCTATTTGTTGTAACAGCGGGAATTAATTATAAAATTAATTAATACAACTTATATGTTTGGAATTTTGAAAAATAGACATCATTTTTTAATTCGCAATATCAATTATAGCTTAGGGTGAAATTTTGGCCTTATTCTGAAAAACTTCAATTTTTGATGAATAGTGAAACCACTAAGTGGTTGTTAAAAACTGATTTTTCGTTAAAATGAAATATTACCACTTCTGTGATTTTATTTTCAAAAATCCGACATACATGGTTGTCATTAAGAAGTAAAATGTGGTTCAATGAGATTAAAATAAATTTTTGGTGAATAGTGACTTTTAAGTTCTTAATCGCGATTAGAGGTAATTAGTGTAGTTTAAGGTAAAAATAATGTTTTAATAATATGAGATGAGCTTGAAACTTGTCCTACTCCTATTGGATGAGTCATGGCCGACCAAGACAAACCATGGGTCAAATTTGGGACCCCATGGAGCCACTTTAGTTGGAAAATGACATTAATATATATTTATTTAATGTTAAAATTAAATTGACACAAACATGAGTTATTTTACTAAAATAGTTTTTAAGTGGGGTTACACAAGTCCAAATTTTGACTATAAATATTCATTAGAAATCTAAAACGATTTCCTACATCATAGTATTTTTTCTATAATTTTTAGACATTAAATAAATTAAATTATTTATGACATCATTATGATCCAGCGATGACCTCATTATTTAATGATTTAAATAAAATGAGAAGATAATGCAAAATCCAAGGCCTACACTTGTCCAAAGACTATTGGATGGGTAGATTTAGAACCCTTATCACCTTAGCCACGAATTATATAAGTGTGGGACCTTTAGAATCCGAAAAGCATTGTGTAATAATGTAACATTTCAATATTTCCAAAAGAGTCCCTTCTCTCCACTTATAAAAGGCCCCCACCTCTCCCACCTCATTTACACTTTCAAGCCATTTGGCTCGGCCAACCTCTGCCCAAATACTCTCCCAACTTCCCCCTCTTACTCCTAGAAGCCTTTCTTTGGGCAGAACTCTTCCCAAGGAAGCCTTTGGCTCAAATCAAAAAGAGTTACCCGATTTTGAGGTAATGTCTTTTCTAATGTTGTTTTGTTTTATTTTTCTTCTCCAACCCCCTAAACTCTTTTTATTCATTTCTTTTGTAACAACACCAGTATCCTAAATATACTTGGATGTTTTTATAAGAATTATTCGAGCTACACTTACACACACCTACATCTAATGGTTAAAGAACATATGGTTTCTGTGGATGGCGAATTTCTGCCTCACGAAACGATGATTGTTCAACAATCATATAACACCTTCAAAGGTGGCCATTAAGATGTCACTATTTTTATATATGATATATAATATGTTTATGTTTTACTTATGCTTCTGTATTTCTCATTTATGGCATACTTTATGATTTCCATTATGGGTAAAACGCGATAATTTCATTTTAGGAAGTGCGGACTACCGCCCCCTCAAAGTGATTTGAATCGTTAATGCCATATGTGGGATGTATAAAGGATGGAGTAAATGGAATTATACGCTATATTATACAGGAATTATATTATAAATTTATATCATTATGATTTAGTTCCATTAAATACTAAATAAAAAATGAAAGTAGCGTTCATGCGTACGTACGGCTTACCGTCTCCATGAACGGTGCATTTCATTTCTTACCTCTAAATGTTACGTAATATTATGAATGAATGTATATACTGGATATATATGATATATATGACATCTAAATCATGAATATAATTCTGGAGATAACGGATATTCTACCACATAAACAACTTGTAATTATAAGAAGTTTATTATTGACTCAAGTACCAAAGATCGACAAAACGACTGTCATTAACTTAAATAATTACATAATGTTCATAACATGGTAATAAGTGATATAAAAGGAATAATGAACATGAAAAAGGTTCTTAAGTAAATAGAAATTAACTCTAGTTTATTATTTAGGAGGTTAAAGAACGGTCGAGTCAGGACAAGATGCAAGGTAAGGGAATTTCATAACCCAATTTCCATTCTTTGGGTTAATCTCCTACTTTCAAATTATTTCATGATATTATTATATAGTATATTGTATTTATACTTTCTTAATGTGTACATATAGTGAATACACATAATATATATATTTTATTTAAAAATTATCTTTTTAAGGGACTTCGTCTCAATCTCCATTCATTGAGGCATATTTTGTTTTATAAACAAATTTCTTTTGTACAGTGTATAAACCCCTTTGACTTTTACGGTTATTCAAAAGGAATCTTTTTATACGAAGAATTTTGCTAAACTACAAAAGGGAATGTTTTTCTTTCCGTACTTATGCGGCGACAACGACTTCTCCGCCGCCGTGACCATTATTTGAGTTTCGGCTTCCTCTACAAGCCATCTTTTTTTAATGAAAAATAAATACAAAGTTTTAACTTTCTTTTATTTTGGTATTGAAAATGGTTTTGAAAGCGTTTTTATTATATCAATGTGTTGTATTGATATCTTGTGATTGAAATGTGGAAATGTTATGTTTCCTTTATGCATGTTTTATGTGATACAATTATGTTATGGTTTATGATATGTTTAAACCTATTCATATGAGGAATGTATTGGACTTAATAAGTGACGGGTGGAGCCCGCTATAGCTCCTCGATGCATCGGTAGGTCTCATGAGACAACTAGACGTGGAATTTGCCGAGGCCCTTTCCCAATTTTATTTATGGTTTTGGCCGAGGCCTTAATCATTTTAGACGTCTTGGCCGAGGCCTTGACAAAATGTTTCAGAATGTCCGGCATTATACATTCCCTCATTATGAAAGTGGTTATTGATATTTCATGTGATTATTCAACCATTAGAATATCCATGTGAAGTAGTGAAAGGCATTATCTCATTTTACTTTTGCCATATTATGTAGAAGTTCAAGTTTAAAAGGCTTGTGTTTTAGTTATACATTGCCTTAAATGTTAATGTTTATTTATGAAAACTTCCGCTATATTGTTAACCTTACTGAGCATCTGAGCTCACCCCTTTCAATGTTTTAATATTTTTCTAGGATTTGAAGAAGTATTTTATGAATGACCTACAGGGGTAGTCAGAAAGGGATATGATTGTGGACTATGAAGACCATGTTATTGTAGTTTGTTTACTTTTTGATGTAATGAAAGACTTATGAATGTATCTAGTGTTTCCAAGGCTACTAAACTAATCGGTCTTTCGAGACTTGATCTTTTGTGATCATGCCAATGTTACGAAGTAATGCACCGACTCTGGGTAGCTGGGGTCGGGGCATTATAGTTGGTATCAGAGGCAGGTTAGTACTAACCTTGGAAGCTAGATTTAGATAAACTCTGATTAGAGCACATAGCCCAAAGATAGACTTTGAGGATTAGTATAGAATAACTTCCTAGAATTTTGGTATTATAGAGATGTTATGAGTTTTCCGAGCAATACATCCCTGTCTGGATACAAGCAGGTAGAGGCGGCTCTGGCACAGATGTACCTAGGGGTAAAATCCGAAAACACCGCTTTGAGATAGACTCGAACAGGAACTGGTGCACGACAACGGTCCTTGCTGCACTCTTGGTTATGACACTCCCGGGGGATATGCTTAGGATAATTCTCATTTTATTAACAAACCACTATGAAGGGTTATGAGTACATACTTCCTCAAAGAAAACATTTCTTTTTATGATTATGGATTATATCCATAAATAGTTCAATTTATGTAAAGTGTTTAACAAGTATGGAATTATGTATTTTGAATCATAAACTAATCTAGTTTATTCCATTGTTTAGAAATGGCGCCTAGTGGAAGGAATGGAAACTGTATCAATGCACGAACTCCGTGTAGGGATTTCCCTCCTGCTCAAGATAATTATTGTGGATCTGGAGATACAACTGGTGCTGATCAACTTATTACCATACTGGGACAACTCACTCAGGTTATGAATAATAACCTTACTCATATGGAGCACCCTGATCCGCAACGTGGAGGATCAATGTTAGACCGCTTCATGAGGCAACAACCACCAACCTTCAATGGGAGTAAAAATCCTATAGTAGCTGAGCAATGGATAAATTCCTTAGAGAAAATATTCCATGCCTTGGGGAGTAGTGAAAGGGAGAAGGTTGTCATGGCAGTTTACCGCCTCACTGGAGATGCCGATCAGTGGTGGTCACTGATTCAAAACACAAAGGAAGATGATGACGTATCGAATATGGAATGGAGGGAGTTCAAAGAGCTTTTCTTAGAAAAATACTTTCCTCGTGACCATCGAGCAGATATGGAAAGGCAATTTATGAGTTTGAGGCAGAAGGAGGATGAGAATGTCGCAAAGTATGAGGCTAACTTTACAAGGTTAGCGAGGCATGTTGCCGATTATATACGTAACCCAAGGAGTAAGATTGATCATTTCTTTGATGGGTTAAAACCATTTCTCCGTCGAGCTTTAGTATCACAATCCTTCTCATCATACGAAGATATTGTCTCGTGTGCTATCAAGACAGAAAAGGAATTTTCTAAGTCTTATGACAACAAAGTAAAGCAAGAGAAGAAGAGAACGGTGGAACAAGAGACAGATAAAGGGAAAAAGGGAAAAAAGGATTTTCTATTATGTGATAATTGTGGGAAGAATCACCCTGGTACTTGCCTAAAAGGAATGGGAGTTTGTTATAAATGTGGAGAAAAGGGTCACCAGGCTCGTGATTGCAAGGGAAAGAAAGAGGCTATCAAAGTTGAATGCTACAATTGTAGGGAAACAGGGCATTATGCAAATGAATGTCCTAAGCGTCAAGGAAACTTACCTCAGAAAAGGCCAAGGGATCAAGGCCAATCTTATGCTGTGACTACAGTTGAAGCGGAATAATTAATGTATTGGTGCTTTTGGACTCAAGGATTATATTCTGGTTATAAGAATAATGTGATATATATATATGGATTGTACTGCAGTACTTTTTGATTTCAGTAAGGTTTTAATATGATTAAGGTAATCATATTTTTAGTATGTGACAATAAGTGAAACTAATCTTTGTTTGGGGAATCTGATAAATTGATTTTGGAATTAAGAGACCTTTTAGAGAAAGTCTGGACAGAGGTATTTTGGATAACTATAAAGGTTGGAGTGGATTAAGTTGAACCTTGGATAGTAAATTTAAGGTTAAAAATTTTTTGGAGATTATTCTTGGAATACTATAGATTTATGAAAAGGACAACCTGCAGGGTGGGGCATAACCCGTCGCGTCGGACAAAGCTGCAGGAATCGGACCCACAATCATAGTGCGACAGGCCTTTATTTCCTACCACTAGCCTACAGGAAGTCCCTGGTTATTACAAATAATTTTACAAATCTAAATGGTATGTGTTAACATTTGTAACCTTATACAATTAGGATAAGTATAATATTTTTGAGTTCTATTATCTTTTTGAGTGAAAGATGAGTTGAAGGTTGAAACTCTAATTGTCAAGCATAAATATATATATACCTATCTCTTATTCAATGAATAAATTAATTCTTAAACTTTAGTAAAGGGATATTAAAACAAAAAAATTTGTTATCCTAATACCTTATGTCTTGTTGAACTGATGATATTTTAAATCAACATAGATTGAAGGCTTTGAGGCCCTCAATTTGACAGTTGATTGTGATTGATGACCTCAATCACTCCCTACACATATTTACATTTTTCCTCAAATTATATGTCTCTAATTGCCACCAATGTTCTCCTTATCGAGATCATAATTTGGTGGTGACTTTCTTATTTCCATTTCCCTCTTATTAAGACTAAATTTTATTAACCTTATTTCCGATGTGGGTTTTCCACAAAGGTATTTTCTCTTTTCAACCTTTTATTTTCAAAGAAAAATTTCAAATTGCGAGGACGCAATTTATTGAAGGAGGGGAGAATGTAACACCCCGAGCTTCCACGATACGCTTCTCATTCAATAATGCAATAGCTTGCATTGTACGCAACTTTGAGTTCTAAAACACCGTGACTAATCAATGTAGCCGTTATGAATAGTAATAACCACTTTTTAAAATTATAGAAATTATATATTTCAAAATGGACTTCATTTTTGGATTCGGAATACCGAAATTAGCCTATGTTGAATTTTTGGTATTTTTCTGAGAACTTCTAATTTTTATGAATAGTGAAAAATACTTAAAAACAACTTTTTTAATCAAAATAATTTATAGTGATAAATTATAATATTTATTGGTTTTAAAGTATAATTATAATATATTTTTACCATTTTATCCAATGGTGGTCATTAGAATTAATTTAACATTGAAATTGGACATAAACAATTGCCAATCTTTTGATATAAATTGTTTCTTAAAAACACGCTATTTGTTGTAACAGCGGGAATTAATTATAAAATTAATTAATACAACTTATATGTTTGGAATTTTGTAAAATAGACATCATTTTTGAATTCGCAATATCAATTATAGCTTAGGGTGAAATTTTGGCCTTATTCTGAAAAACTTCAATTTTTGATGAATAGTGAAACCACTAAGTGGTTGTTAAAAACTGATTTTTCGTTAAAATGAAATATTACCACTTCTGTGATTTGATTTTCAAAAATCCTACATACATGGTTGTCATTAAGAAGTAAAATGTGGTTCAATGAGATTAAAATAAATTTTTGTTGAATAGTGACTTTTAAGTTCTTAATCGCGATTAGAGGTAATTAGTGTAGTTTAAGGAAAAAATAATGTTTTAATAATATGAGATGAGCTTGACACTTGTCCTACTCCTATTGGATGAGTCATGGCCGACCGAGACAACCCATGGGTCAACTTGGGGATCCCATGGAGCCACTTTAGTTGGAAAATGACATTAATATATATTTATTTAATGTTAAAATTAAATTGACACAAACATGAGTTATTTTACTAAAATAGTTTTTAAGTGGGGTTACACAAGTCCAAATTTTGACTATAAATATTAATTAGAAAGCTAAAACTATTTCCTACATCATAGTATTTTTTCTATAATTTTTAGACATTAAATAAATTAAATTATTTATGACATCATTATGATGCAGCGATGACCTCATTATTTAACGATTTAAATAAAATGAGAAGATAATGCAAAATCCAAGGCTTACACTTGTCCAAAGACTATTGGATGGGTATATTTCGAACCCTTATCACCTTATCCACTAATTATATAAGTTTGGGCCCTTTAGAATCCAAAAAGCATTGTGTAATAATGTAACATTTCAATCTTTCCAAAAGAGCCCCTTCTCTCCACTTATAAAAGGACCTCACCTCTCCCACCTCATTTACACTTTCAAGCCATTTTTCTCGGCCAAACTCTGCCCAAATACTCTCCCAACTTACCCCTCTTACTCCTAGAAGACTTTCTTTGGGCAGAACTCTTCCCAAGGAAGCCTTTGTCTCAAATCAAAAAGAGTTACCCGATTTTGAGGTAATGTCTTTTCAAATGTTGTTTTGTTTTATTTTTCTTCTCCAACCCCCTAAACTATTTTGATTCATTTCTTTTGTAACAACACCAGTATCCTCAATATACTTGGATGTTGTTATAAGAATTATTCGAGCTACACTTACACACACCTACATCTAATGGTTAAAGAACATATGGTTTCTGTGGATGGCGAATTTCTGCCTCACGAAACGATGATTGTTCAACAATCATATAACACCTTCAAAGGTGGCCATTAAGATGTCACTATTTTTATATATGATATATAATATGTTTATGTTTTACTTATGCTTCTGTATTTCTCATTTATGGCATACTTTATGATTTCCATTATGGGTAAAACGCGATAATTTCATTTTAGGAAGTGCGGACTATCGCCCCCTCAAAGTGATTTGAATCGTTAATGCCATATGTGGGATGTATAAAGGATGGAGTAAATGGAATTATACACTATATTATACAGGAATTATATTATACATTTATATCATTATGATTTAGTTCCATTAAATACGAAATAAAAAATGAAAGTAGCGTTCATGCGTACGTACGGCTTACCGTCTCCATGAACGGTGCATTTCATTTCTTACCTCTAAATGTTACGTAATATTATGAATGAATGTATATACTGGATATATATGATATATATGACATCTAAATCATGAATATAATTCTGGAGATAATGGATATTCTACCACATAAACAACTTGTAATTATAAGAAGTTTATTATTGACTCAAGTACCAAAGATCGACAAAACGACCGTCATTAACTTAAATAATTACATAATGTTCACAACATGGTAATAAGTGATATAAAAGGAATAATGAACATGAAAAAGGTTCTTAAGTAAATAGAAATTAACTCTAGTTTATTATTCAGGAGGTTAAAGAACGGTCGAGTCAGGACAAGACGCAAGGTAAGGGAATTTCATAACCCAACTTCCATTCTTTGGGTTAATCTCCTACTTTCAAATTATGTCATGATATTATTATATAGTATATTGTATTTATACTTTCTTAATGTGTACATATAGTGAATACACATAATAGATATATTTTATTTAAAAATGATCTTTTTAAGGGACTTCGTCTCAATCTCCATTCATTGAGGCATATTTTGTTTTATACACAAATTTCTTTTGTAGAGTGTATAAACCCCTTTGACTTTTACGGTTATTCAAAAGGAATATTTTTATACGAAGTGTTTTTCTAAACGACAAAAGGGAATGTTTTTCTTTCTGTACTTATGCGGCGACAACGACTTCTCCACCGCCGTGACCATTATTTGAGTTTCGGCTTCCTGTACAAGCCATCTTTTTTTAATGAAAAATAAATACAAAGTTTTAACTTTCTTTTATTTTGGTATTGAAAATGGTTTTGAAAGCGTTTTTATTATATCAATGTGTTGTATTGATATCTTGTGATTGAAATGTGGAAATGTTATGTTTCCTTTATGCATGTTTTATGTGATACAATTATGTTATGGTTTATGATATGTTTAAACCTATTCATATGAGGAATGTATTGGACTTAATAAGTGATGGGTGGAGCCCGCTATAGCTCCTCGATGCATCGGTAGGTCTCATGAGACAACTAGACGTGGAATTGGCTGAGGCCCTTTCCCAATTTGATTTATGGTTTTGGCCGAGGCCTTAATCATTTTAGACGTCTTGGCCGAGGCCTTGACAAAATGTTTTAGAATGTCTGGCATTATACATTCCCTCATTATGAAAGTGGTTATTGATATTTCATGTGATTATTCAACCATTAGAATATCCATGTGAAGTAGTGAATGGCATTATCTCATTTTACTTTTGCCATATTATGTTGAAGTTCAAGTTTAAAAGGCTTTTTTTTTAGTTATACATTGCCTTAAATGTTAATGTTTATTTATGAAAGCTTCCGCTATATTGTTAACCTTACTGAGCATCTGAGCTCACCCCTTTCAATGTTTTAATATTTTTCCAGGATGTGAAGAAGTATTTTATGAATGACCTACAGGGGTAGTCAGAAAGGGATATGATTGTGGACTATGAAGACCATGTTATTGTAGTTTGTTTACTTTTTGATGTAATGAAAGACTTATGAATGTATCTAGTGTTTCCAAGGCTACTAAACTAATCGTTCTTTCGAGACTTGATCTTTTGTGATCATGCCAATGTTACGAAGTAATGCACCGACTCTGGGTAGCTGGGGTCGGGGCGTTACAATTATTATAACCTCTATACATAAACTTTCATGATATTATTTTGATTTCATAATATGTGATCATTTAGTGGTTTTAGGGATGAAATATATATTTTGGTTTTGTTATGAAGACCATCAACTTGATCTTTCACTCGATTTTAACTCCCTTTTGGTCCTTAATCACTATAGTGAACTCTTGCAGGAGTAGTATACATATTTCCAACCACATATTGGTATTATACATCAAAAATATGTATCAGAGTTCAATATTATCTCAAAATATAACCACTTGAGATACATGTAAATAAGGTCCAAATCAAGAGAAAACAATGAATTCAATTTTAGTACATCAAAAATTAAGATGAGTGGAATATTATGTTCATGTATAATAATTAATAACGTGTGGTCATCCTTATATACTTTGGTTGGGGGATTCTCCCATATAATGTGTTGATTCTTCACAAACTCATTCCAATGGATTCTCCTAATTTTGAGATTAAATTATCATTAGGGTATTAAATATTTTTCTTCATCTTTTAAAATTATGTTTTACAATCAACATGAAATTTATATTCAGTTAATTTTAAAACAAATCTACAATGTGGAAGGTAAATCTAATGGAAATCATTTATTAACTATGTATATAATCCCACATGGTCTAATAATTTTCTAATATGTTTAAAAAAATTGGGATATATAATATAATTTATTACTTCATACATTTATTTATCCAACTCAATTTTATCCAGTAATATTATATTACCTAACATTATTCATTTATCCACAATTAATTGACATTTTAAAAAGTTTAATGAAATGTTTTTATCAAATTCTGTTTGAAAAACTATATATTCCCTAATAAATGCTAAAATAAATCATAAAAAAGCTAATTTATTCCAATAATACCACTTGGTAGTCCTTAATATTATTTTATAAAAATTTTTCCATAAACATTTACAATTTTCCTACAACATTTCATAACCCAAAATGAATCCACTTTTAGGAAATGGCCTCAAAAGTACTGACGAATTTTTTTCTCTAGGTAATTGGAGGCAACTAGTACTGGAGATTATCTAGTATATCAATCTAAGAAACATTATGGTCTCTTACCTGCTAACAATTCTAACATTAATTCTATGAATTGTATGGAGTTTAATTTTTTGTGGATATATTCAAATTCATGTACCCATTATACACTCTAATACAATTATGAACTAAAATGAGAATTAATTAATTATTCTAATTTTTCACAATGATAAAAATAGTTCTGTTGGAACTAAATGGATGTGGATGACCCATTGTGATTCATAAATTGGGTAAATAAAATTGTAAGATGAAAAATATGATTTATTTTTTACTACATAAAAAATGGTTAGGTTAGTTCTTCTTTTTTTATGATAAAAAGGTTAGGAATCTACCTATAAAAATATTATTTGTGAGAAAATTATTTGGATAATTTGAGGGATGTCACTTTGGTACTCAATATAAAATGGATGTTTCTTTTTAAAAGTTTTTTCATGGTCTATTATTGGTTCATGGATAGGTTGTAGGTTGTTATTATGGGGAGAAATTATCCTTCTACAATATACAAATGATTAAAATATTATTGAATAGAATTTAATTTTTTGTTTTTTTGTTTTTCTATATGGTAGATTTAATTTAAAATCCCCATATATAAATATTTAGTTTCTTTTGTAATGGTAATAATATAAGTATCTTCCAAAAAATCAATTAATTTAGAGGTTATTTATTCTTGAAATTTGAAAAAAACCATTTCCATGTTCTCTAGTAGTCACTTTTTCATTTGATTATTAAATTAAATATAGATCTCCTAAGGATGAAAATTTTAATAGAATACTTGAGTCTTTTATGGGATCAATAACATCTTAATAAGTTATTTCAATGTTGATGAGGTGTCTTGAAGGATCCTTATTGGATTCAGGAATTTTGATGTGAAACAACTTATCCAAAATCCATGTTAATTATTCATTTATTCACAATGATGACCATCTTCTACATTTCCAGGACTTCTCTACCTAAAATAATAGGTTAATTTACAATTATTTTTTATTTCTCAATGGTAGCCAAATAAAAACAGGCTGAAAAAATTTGGTCTTCCACTCCAACTCACACATCCTTGAAAAGTACTATTTGAATAATAGTGTACTTGATTTCAAGATGGATTAGCACTGTTTTGGGAATAAATTCACCAATTTATAATGATTCATATGTTGATCAAGAAGTTATAATTATGGTGGCACCAAGACCACATAAAACGTCAAAAACATTTAATGAACCATTAGTGAAGGTAATATAAAATATCTTTTGAACTTATTTTTTTTGGAAAAGGTGATATTATCATGGATAAGACACTCATCCATGGGACAATTCTATATTTCTTATCAAGCTGCTTTTATGTATCCTAAATTGCATTTATATATTTAATAATGTTGGTCGGAGTGGACACTCAAGAGGGGGGTGAATTGAGTTCCAATTAAAATTTCTGCTAAAAACAATTTCTATTAAAATCCCCCAATTTCAAAAACAAATTAAACTGTAGTGAATTTATACTGATTATAAAGGTTCAATTAGTTTCTAAAATATTGATTAATTCTCAGTTAACTTAATCTGATGATTAGATTAACTTTTGAAAGTAACTTACTGGTTTATAATAAATATAAACACTTGCAAGTTTAACTATCAAAGTAGCTTTGAAAATAAATTATATTTCAATGAAATAGCAGCGGAATATGAAATAAATTTATATAGTATGGATATAGGTTGTAACCCAAAAGAAACACAAGAGTTAACCAAGAGGTTCAGTCTTAAGCTGTGACTTAGTCCTCTAAAAATTTATATAAATTGATTCACACCCTAGATCTGGGTTAACAACAGTGATCACACTGTTCAGGTCAAGAGACCTCTACCACAGTTATACGTGGGATAACAACCAACAGCTCAAAGCTTTCCAGGTCACACTCGACCTCTACCACTATCCACAGTGGGAAATAAAGGATGTAAAGATTGTGAGTGAGGATTTACAAATCCTCCAATTAAGGTTCAGGAGACAGTGTGTGTAATAATTAACAGGCTACACACACTGCTCGTAATGCAAATACTAAATCACTTAGAGCAAGATATAGAGTTTAGAATGGCTCTGGTGATTGCAGTGCAGCTCTGGACTCCATTGGATTTGATCAGAAATGGTTCTGAGTCCTTCTCTGGTATTTGACTGAAAAACAGAGTATCGGTTCTTCTTTCAGTTCTACCAGGTTCAGCTTGGTTATCGGCTCAGAAAATGAAGTGTTATATGTAGTTTTTCTTTAGCATAGATTGATCGATGTATGCTCTGTGTTCTGGAGTCTGGTAGTAGTAGTCTTGTGAGTGCAAGTTCTCCAGTTGTTCTTGGAACATTTGATCTTGATCGCAAGTGTGTTCTGTGTGCTCGATCTCTTAAAGTATCTTGTCTCACACCCTTTTGCTGATACATACGCGATGTCTTTTATGCCCCTTTTTTTTGTTTTTCTGAGAAGAAGGAATGATTATGCTTTTCGATCATACTTGGTACGGTTTCCATAAATGGCAACATAAATAATTTAATAACATTGAATGCATCAAAAGTAACAAATGTAGCTGTTAGTGTAATAAACAAATAGTGTCGAAGATATAGGATTTGACTCCGCAGTTCATTATAGGTAGCCGTTTGTTTGTAGACGTGTACGGTTGACTCGGTGTAGGATCTTCCATCGGTATCTCTTCAAACTCTTATCGATGGCTCTTATCGGTAGCTCCTATGTCCATCGGTAGCTCTGTGCATCGGTAGCTCTGGCTATTGGTAGCTATCTGTCCATTGGTAGATCTGTGCATCGGTAGCTCTTGCTATCGGTAGCTCTGTGCATTGGTAGCTCTGGCTATCGGTAACTCTGTGCATCGGTAGCTCTTGCTATCGGTAGCTATCTGTTCAGGTCAGTGATACACTTGACTGCCTTATGCAAAACACATCTAATTCACTTAGAATCATTTCAAAACTTATATAAACATGGATAATTGAGATTAACATAAATCAGAAATAATTTTAACATTATTATTAACTTGATCATCTATTTGAAATAATTAAAGTGTAGATCAACAGTAATTGTGAATATCATAATATATGAAAACATAATTGGGATTGTCAAAACATATGAATACAATATTGGGATTATCAAAACAAGTGAGGTCAACAATCTCCCCCTTTTTGATAATCACAACTTATGATATGGACATTTTAAAATAGTGAGAATATAGTATTAGATAGTATGACATTAATATTCAATTTTCTCAAAGAAAACAGTATTAGAGGAAAGAGGAAATAGTAATAGAAAGATATAGATCAAAAAGTATCATAGGTAGATTTAAATACAATAGTATCAGAGATAAGGTTTTGAAAGAATTGGTACCAATGAAGGAAATGTAAGAAATAGTATCAAAGGCTCCTCCTTTGATCATATTTCTCCCTTTTTATATTTATCTTTTATATGGCTCCTTTTATATTTCTCCTTGTGTATTTCTCCCCCTTTGTGATAATCAAAAAGTGGGAAAGCAAACATAGAAAATTGATAAACTGAGATAGGGGAAAGAAAGGCATTTGTATTAGATCAGACACAAATTACATAAACAGAATAGAAAAAACAAAATGATTCCTATCAAAAATCCTTGCCACTTGATCAATCCACAACTTCAAGGTGAGCTTTTCCCTAGGGATCAGAAGAGAATTCAGGTGTTGAGGATACTGAGGAGGACTTTGGAATTCCAAAAATGATCAGAGGAGGCTGAGCAACTGATACAGTGTCGGGCCTGTATTGGGAAGTCCTTTGAGTGATCATAGGTGTGAGACTTCTTATGGCTTGAGCAGGAGTCATCTAAACTGGAGACGTAGTAGAGGCAGACACAGGCAAAGCAGGAGGTACAATGACCGGTCTGGCATCTACATGCAGGAAGGGCAGCAACAGGTTTCTGAAATCCATTATAATGCTTCCTCCTCTCTCCATTGCAGACAAAAAATCATCTCGATTTGCAATGAATTTATCCAAAGTAGGAGTAAGCTCCCTGAGCATACCAACCTGCTCTCTGAAGGCCTGAGTCACTGGAGGTAACTTTAAATTCTCAAGAAGAAGTTTGAAATGGTTGGTCAGTTGTTTCTTGGTATAAACCTTTTCAAAATAAGTATCCACCTTGTTCTTGATTTCTTCTTGAGAAGCAGAGGCCTCTCTCATGTAGTCCTGGACGATTTTCATTATTTCTCTGGCTGAATCCCTGGTAGATAGCACAACTCGACTTAAATCTGATGAGTCTACAGAGCCACTGGTTGAAATAGAACCAAGCTCCTCCTTCATCAGAGCACGAAATTGATTTAGATCAATTTCAGGTTTTGGAATTAGAGGACCAAGAGATAAGGATACAGTTTCTTTGAAGCTTGTGGTCAACCCACTAATCAGATTTTGCATTTGAGAGTCCTGATCTTTGACATGATCCTTCACAGATGTTTTGAAAGCTTCAAACACTGAGACCAGCTGACTTACAACACTCTTCACATAGGCTAAATCCTTATGAGCTTGAGATTTTGAACACATGAAAGAGTCTAAGGCAACAACAGATATCCGTAGAGCTTCAAGATCTGCTTCTAGCCTAGAAGTTTGAGTCTGGCACTCCTTGAATTCTTCTATTAGCTCACCCACAAAAGTTGACAGATTGCAACCAAGAGAAAGCTCAAAAGACCTTCATAAAATATTCATTTATTCACCAAAACAGTGCTTCATCTCAACAACAGAGGCACTGAAGGATTACTTCAGCTCATGCTTTAGGGATTCGAGGTCAGACTTTGTAACAAAATCAGTAGGAGAAACTGTAGTAGATACTCTTTCAGAAGCTAAACTGACTACAGAGTCATCCATGACTGATTGAATCGAGGATACTAAAAAAGATTCCATTGTCTTTACTTCTTCTACAAAACTGACTTTGATATTTTCTTTCAGCACATCTAAATCATGTACTCGGACCACATCAGTAGGTAATAACTCATAATTGATTTCATAGCCGATCTTTGGTCTATTCAAAGATACTTCATTATCTGAATCAGGATAATCCAAGCCAAAGACTATAAAACGTGGGTCTTCTACCCAGTCTTCAGACTCGATAGTCACTGTAACATTTCCAAACATGGTGTGATGCTCCCCCTCAATGGGTGCATTCTCATATATAGCAACTACATTCTCTGTTGGTCTTTCTTCATCAGAATCTTCCACAATAACTTCCATCTCTGCAGCAGTAAGATGATTTTCTGGAATAGGTACAGCTTCTCCTCTTTCTCTTTCTTCATCCATAGAAGGTACAACTGAGCTTCCAATAACTAGACTCAGACTCAATTCGGTAGAATCAGATAATTCAGAGACATTCTTTTCTTCCTCTACATGCTCAGAGAGCGACTAGTCTTCCTCATTAGCAGGTGTCTCCACTTCTGATAGCACTTCCTTTTCTAAAGACAAAATTTTAGCAACAGGGCTTGGAGGAAAGTCAAGATCTCCTCCCTCATTCATAGGAGTTTCTTCCTCTTCTTCTTCTTCTGACTCATCACTGTACTCAGGTTCCTCTTCATCAAGTCCTAGACCTGGATCTCTTTTATCCTTTGGCCTTGAAGGATAATCGATAGGATTAAATTTATCATATACCTTTTGGTCATCATTGACCCATTCTCCTCTCCATGGATTCCAATTAATCTTAATATATTTTCAAACTGTAGTAGTGATACAAAAGTTTCTCTTCACTACAACTGTCTCATCTTGAGACTCAGCTATCCCTTTCACTTTGATCATTACAGAAATCAGCTTAGAAAAGAATAGGGTGTTAGTCTTTGATTTCGGCCTTGTCATATCTTCCATTTGACTCATCACCAATCTGCATAAATTAACTTTGGTATCATGTCTCAAAGGATGTAGGAGATAGATATCCAGATATCTCAAATTAGAAAAGTCTCCTCTCCTTGGTATCAACACATGTTGAACAAACTTGAACAGTAATCTGTTCTCTCCATCCATTTCTGCAGCAACCACTTGCCTTGGAGTTCCATCACCAGTCAGTTCTTTCAACGCAGTCTCATGATCAAAAATGTCACTGGTAGGTGGCATTGCTCTTGATACATATCCAGACACACCTTCATGAGGAACTTTTAAGCAATCAGCCCATTCTACTGATGAAAAAGATATCACTTTACCATTTACAAACGAAGATACTCGGTTCTCATTCTCTAAATTCTCGAAGCTTACGAACTCATAAAAATCTTTTACCAACTTTGGGTAGTAGGGACCGTTGTTATTTGAAAAGCAGTCTACCCATCTCTCAGCTTCTAGAACTTCGAGAACCAAGGACTTGCTGGGCAGCAACCAGTCTACACACACCTCTTTTTCGATCACAATAGCTCTATTTTGCAGATGAGGATTTACTAGTCTCCTTCCTGACCTAGTTCTAACAGCACTACTCGCTTCTGGCTCGGACTTCTGCCTTTTTGCTTTAGGCTCAACACAGTCATCTCGGATGACAGGAATTTTGGTTTTTTCCATCACCGGTTCGAGGGATCTCAGGTTTGTAGAGGGTTCGGGTTCTAAGGTTCGAAGGTAAAAGGTTTTGGGTTCGGTGAAGTGAAAAGCGGCTTAGACTTAGTTTTATCATTTAGGAATCACAAGTTAAATGAATAAAAATAAAATAAAAGAAAAGAAGAAAGAAAGAAAAAAAAACGGTTCAGATTCTTGACAGTAGACAGAAGATTTAAAACAGCGCTTTGTCGGTGAGGATTTCTATCGGTGAGGATTTATATCGGTGAAAATTTCTATCGGTGAGGATTTCTATCGGTGAGGATTTCTATCGGTGAGGATTTCTATCGGTGAGATTTCTATCGGTGAGGATTTATATCGGTGAGGATTTCTATCGGTGAGGATTTCTATCAGTGAGGATTTCTATCGGTGAGGATTTCTATCGGTGAGGATTTATATCGGTGAGGATTTCTATTGGTGAGGATTTCTATTGGTGAAGATTAAACATCCCTAGCTCGTGCCTAATGTAACATAACCTATCCACACTTAAGGGTTTTGTGAAAATGTCGTCCAATTGATGTTCAGTGCCGATAAATTCAAGAGAAATATCACCCTTTTGATAATGATCTCTCAGAAAATGATGCCTTACATCAATTTGTTTGGTTCTTGAGTGAGATACAGGATTCTTTGAGATGTTTATTGCACTCGTGTTGTCACAGTTAATCGAAACATGCTTAAAATCATATCCATAGTCCAAGAGAGTGTGTTTCATCCACAGAATTTGTGCACAGCAACTACCAGAAGCTATATACTCTGCTTCGGCAGTGGATAGAGCTACAGAATTCTGATTTTTACTATACCAAGATACTAAGGATTTTCCTAATAAATGACATGTTCCTGAAGTGCTTTTTCTGTCTAATTTGCAACCAGCAAAGTCAGCATCTGAATAACTCATTAACTCAAAGGATTGTCCTTTTGGATAAAATAAACCAAGGTTAACAGTATGTTTGAGATACTTGAAAATTCTTTTAACAGCAAGAAAATGATATTCTTTCGGGTTAGCTTGAAATCTTGCACACATACATACACTAAACATAATATCTGGTCTACTAGCAGTAAGATAAAGTAAACTACCAATCATACCCCTATAATTGGTTTGATCCACTGGTTTCCCAGTTTCATCTGTATCCAATTTACAGATTGTACTCATAGGAGTTTCACTCTCCTTAATAATATCCAAACCAAATCGTTTTAAAATATCCTTTTTATATTTACTTTGATTCAAAATAATACCATTTTTATTTTGAAATACTTGAAATCCAAGAAAGTATTTGAGTTCTCCCATTAAACTCATTTCAAATTCATTTTGCATACTTTTTGAAAAATCAGTACATAAAGAATGTTTAGAAGATCCAAAAATAATATCATCAACATAGATTTTTACAACTAAAACATCTTTAGAAATTCTTTTAATAAAAATATTTGGATCAGCAATCCCTTTAGTAAAACCTTTTGAAATAATAAAATTGCTGAGTCTATCATATCAAGCTCTTGGAGCTTTTTTTAAGCCATATAAAGCTTTAGAAAGTTTAAAAACTTGATTTTGAAAATGGGGGTTTGTAAATATAGGAGGTTGTTCTACAAAAACATCTTCAATTATAAAACCATTTATAAATGCACTTTTGACATCCATTTGATATAACTTGAAATTTAGATGTGCAGCATATGCAAGTAAAATCCTAATGGCTTCTAGTCTAGCTACAGGTGCAAAGGTATCCTCATAGTCTATGCCTTCTTCTTGACTATATCCTTGTGCAACTAGCCTAGATTTGTTTCTAACTATGTTTCCTGATTCATCAACTTTATTTCTAAAAACCCATTTAGTGCCTATTGTTAGTGTGTCCTTAGGTCTGTCAACTAATTCCCAGACTTTGTTTCTTTAAAACTGATTTAACTCTTCTTGCATAGCCATTACCCAGAATTCATCAACGATAGCATCATTAATATTTTTGGGTTCTAGCTGGGAGAGAAAAGCTTGATGTTCAACCTGATTTCTTAGAGAAGCTCTAGTCTATGTTCCTCTATGAAGATTACCAACAACAGCATCCAAATGATGATTCTTTAGAATTATTGTTGATCTAGTAAAGGTAGGACTAGACACTTCAGGTGCATCAGTAGGTTCTGGTTCAACCGAAATAGATTCTGGAAAAAGTCCAGAACTGGAAGTTTTTATAATAGGTTCTTTGGATTTATCATTAAGGTCCAGAACAGACAAATATTCTTCAAGATTCTCAAGAGAGGTTTTAGGCTCATGTGGATCAGTTTCATCGAATTTGATGTGAACAGATTCTTCCACACATTTGGATTTCTTATTAAACACTCTATAAGCTTTACTTGAAGTAGAGTAACCCAGAAAAATTCCTTCATCACTTTTAGACGCAAACTTGTCCAGATTATCCTTTGTGTTAAGAATAAAGACTTTGCAACCGAAAACTCTGAAGTAATTAACCTTAGGCTTCCTATTGTTCCATAACTCATATGGGGTTTTCTTAAGAACAGGTCTGATCAAGACTCTATTTATAACATAACAAGCTGTATTTACAGCTTCAGCCCAAAAGTAAATAGGCAGTTCATATTCATTGAGCATGGTTCTGGCTATTTCTTGAAGGGTTCGGTTTCTCCCTTATACAACACCATTCTGCTAAGGTGTCCTAGGAGCTGAAAAGTAATGAGTGTAGCCATTGTGTAAGCAATAAGATTCAAAGTCTTGATTTTCAAACTCACGGCCATGATCACTTCTCAGGGTCTTAATTTTGAGTCCACTAAGATTTTCTGCAGACATGGAGTATATAAAAAAGAAAGAATAAGCTTCACTTTTTTGATCTAAGAAATATACCCAGGTATATCTAGAGAAGTCATCTACTAGAACATAGATATAGTGCTTCCCATTTAAACTAGAAACTCTTGATGGTCAAAACAAATCCATGTGAACCAACTCAAGTGGTTGAGAAGTTTAGACTTCTTTATTTGATTTAAAAGAAACATTGTGTTGTTTTCCCTTTTGACAGGGATTACACACTTTGTCATTTGGGAATTATAATTTAGGTAAGTCTCTAACTAAGTTTTTCCTAGCCAGTTTTCTAAGTGAGTGAATGTTGCAGTGTCCTAATCTTCTGTGCCATAGCCAAGATTCTTTATGAAAAGCATTCAAACAAGGAATATTTTGTTTAGCTAAAGAATTTAAATCAATAGCATAAACATTTTCATTCCTTAGATCAGAAAATACTAAATCATTTTTGGAGTTAAAAACATCACAGGAATCATTTTCAATCTTGACATTGAAACCATCATCACATAATTGATATATACTAAGAAAGTTATATTTAAGACCATCAATGAATAAAACTTTAGAAATTAATACTGAGTTAGTGTTACCAATCTGGCCTAGGCCGATGATTTTTCCTTTAGAGTTGTCACCAAAGGTGACATGACCTCCAACAACCTTTATTAAGATCTTGAAGCAAGAATAATCTCCAATCATGTGTCTTGAGCACCCACTGTCTTAATACCATATCTTCTTGTGACAGCTCTTCATGCAGGTCTCCTATAAAATAGATTTAAACAGGAAATGACTTTGGTAACTAGATTTTCTTGGGTCCAGATAGGTTAGAAATCAGGGCTTTAGGTACCCAGATTTGTTTTATTGGTTTCATACAATTAACAGAAGTAACATATTTTGAAAGATAAACTTTATTGGGTTTATAACCATATGAATATCCTGTTGAAGTATATGAATTTCCAAAAATGGAACTAGCAATATTTTTTTCAAACTTAGGAATAAATCGGGTTCTGGTGAACTGTCTCTGTCCAGGTTGGTATCCTAAACTAGTACCATATCTAGGTGCAACTTGCTTTCTTAGCATTTGAGTTAGAGCATTCTTTCCATTTGTGAATTTTTCTATGTCCTTTCTGAGTTTCTCATTTGACAGTTTCAGTTCTGTATTTTCCTTTAACAGTTGAGCATTCTTTTCCTTTTCTATATCAAGATCAGATTTATGATTAACACTTAAAGCATACTGTTTCTTTAAACCTTTGTATTTGTCTTTATGCTCATTACAGGTTTCTTCTAACATATCACAGTATTCAAATAGTTCAGATTTTGAAATGTTTTCCGAATCAGAATCATCTCCAGAGTAATATGAATTTAAAACAGGAGTGTCAGATGTTACCTCAGAAGTATTTTTCATGAAACACATGTTGGCTTGTTTCCTTTCAGAGTCTGAAGATTCGGCTTCACTTGTGCTGTCTTTTGAAGCACTCCAGGCAGCCTTCATGGCTTTCTTGTACTTCTTGTCTTTGTAATCATATTTCTTTTTGAATTTTAATTTTGGATAGTCTGATTTGATATTTCCTTTTCTCTTGCATTCATAGCAGATAACTTCATCAGTCCTGTCAGCTTTCTTCCAATCCTTTTTCCATTTGCCTTGTTGATCATACTTTCCTTTGTAATTTGTTTTCCTAAAGAATTTCTTTTTCCTGTAAAACTTCTTGAATCTCCTGGCTATCTGAGCCATTTCTGCATCACTTCCATACTCTGAGTTTTCACTTGTTGAACTCTAATCCTCCATTTGTATTTTTTCCTTCTCCTTACTCTTCACAGTAGTAGACTTGAAAGCTACAGATTTTCTTTTTGGTTCATCATCTTCCTCTTTGTTTACCTTGAGCTCTTCTTCATACATCATCAATTTCCCAATAATCTCTTTGACAGGTAGAGCAGCAATGTCACATGATTCTCTGATTGAGACAGATGTGCCTCTCCATCGGTCTCGTAGACATCTCAAGATTCTCATAATTTGTTCCTTTGGTGGAACAACTTTTCCGAGTGAATTCATCGTGTTGACTATCTCATTAAACTTGAGATACATGTCAGAAATAGGTTCATCAGACTTCATTTTAAAATTATCATACTTAATAGTATAAGTGTTCAATCTCATTTATTTAACATTATTTGTTCCTTCATGAGAAACAGCCAAGGTATCCCAAATTTCAAAAGCAGTTTTGCATGCAGAAATTCTGTTGAATTCTTCATCTCCTAGAGCACAGTACAGAGCATTCATAGCTTTACAATTATTATTGTAAGCAGTCTTTGTAGGTTCATCCCAAGTAGATCTATCAGTAGTGGGAAGTTTGTATTCAGATTCAATAGCAGTCCAAATATCGAATCTCATGCTTTCTAGATGAATTTTCATTTTAAGTTTCCACTGAGCAAAGTTATTTCCATTAAAGAAAGGTGTTCGGTTAGTAGCAGCGCCCTCAAGTCTATTATCCATTATAAACACAATTTAAAAAGATAAAAATTTAGCAATAACAGAAATTTTAAGAACATTAAAATACAACTAAAATAACAGTTGAAAAGCAGAGAGTAAATAAAAAGTTTTGCAAAACACACACCCTCTGATACCAAATGTTGGTCGGAGTTGACACTCAAGAGGGGGGTGAATTGAGTTCCAATTAAAATTTCTGCTAAAAACAATTTCTATTAAAATCCCCCAATTTCAAAAACAAATTAAACTGTAGTGAATTTATACAGATTATAAAGTTTCAATTAGTTTCTAAATGATTGATTAATTCTCAGTTAACTTAATCTGATGATTAGATTAACTTTTGAAACTAACTTACTGGTTTATAATAAATATAAACACTTGCGAGTTTAACTATCAAATTAGATTTGAAAATAAATTATATTTCAAAGAAATAGCAGCGGAATATGAAATAAATGTATATAGTATGGATATAGGTTGTAACCAAAAAACACAAGAGTTAACCAAGAGGTTCAGTCTCAAGCCGAGACTTAGTCCTCTCAAAATTTTTATAAATTGATCCACACCATGGATCTGGGTTAACAACAGTGATCACACTGTTCAGGTCAAGAGACCTCTACCACAGTTATACGTGGGATAACAACCAACAGCTCAAAGTTGTCCAGGTCACACTCGACCTCTACCACTATCCACAGTGGGAAATAAAGGATGTAAAGATTGTGAGTGAGGATTTAAAAATCCTCCAGTTAAGGATCAGGACACTGTGTGTGTGTAATAATAAACAGGCTACACACACTGCTCGTAATGCAAATACTAAATCACTTATAGCAAGATATAGAGTTTAGAATGGCTCTGGTGATTGCAGTGCAGCTCTGGACTCCTTCGGATTTGATCAGAAATGGTTCTGAGTCCTTCTCTGGTATTTGACTGAAAAACAGAGTATCGGTTCTTCTTTCAGTGCTTCCAGGTTCAGCTTGGTTATCGGCTCAGAAAATGAAGTGTCCTGTGTAGTTCTTCTTTATCATAGATTGCTCGATGTATGCTCTGTGTTCTGGAGTCTGGTAGTAGTAGTCTTGTGAGTGCAAGTTCTCTAGTTGTTCTTGGCACGTTTGAGCTTGATCGCAAGTGTGTTCTGTGTGCTCGATCTTTTCAAGTCTCTTATCTCACACCCTTTTGCTGATACATACGCGATGTCTTTTATGCCCCTTTTTTTTGTTTTTCTGAGAAGAAGGAATGATTATGCTTTTCGATCGTACTTGGTACGGTTTCCAGAAATGGAAACATAAATCATTTAATAACATTGAATGCATCAAAACTAACAAATGTAGCTGTTAGTGTAATAAACAAATAGTGTCGAAGATATAGGATTTGACTCCGCAGTTCATTATAGGTAGTCGTTTGTTTGTAGACGTGTACGGTTGACTTGGTGTAGGATCTTCCATCGGTAGCTCTTCAAACTCTTATTGATGGATCTTATCGGTAGCTTTTATCGGTAGCTCTTATCGGTAGCTCTCATCGGTAGCTCTTAGCTGTCGGTAGCTCTATGCTACGGTAGCTCTCTGTCCATCGGTAGCTCTGTGAATCGGTAGCTCTGGCTATCGGTAGCTATCTGTTCATCGGTAGCTATGTGCAGTAGTAGCTCTTGCTATCGGTAGCTCTGTGCATCGGTAGCTCTAGCTATCGGTAGCTCTGTTCATCGGTAGCTCTTGCTATCAGTAGCTATCTGTTCAGGTCAGTGATACACTTGACTGTCTTATGCAAGACACATATAATTCACTTAGAATCATTTCAAAACTTATATAAACATGGATAATCAAGATTAACATAAATCAGAAATTATTTTAACATTATTATTAACTTGATCATCGATTTGAAAGAATTAAAGTGTAGATCAACAGTAATTTTGAATATCATAATACAAGAAAACATAATTGGGATTGTCAAAACATATGAATAAAATATTGGGATTATCAAAACAGTTGAGGTCAACAAATAAATTTGGTAATAATTCATAATAATTATAAAACTGGTAAGTTAATTTAAAGCATTTGAAATGTCTCTTAGATCTCCATTTGAAATTTATTTTCCTCTATAATTTTTTATTTTTTAAACCTAAAATGGAATTTAATGGGAATATCCGATTTATCCCTTCACTAAAATTTCAATGGTGTTTCCATTCATTCCTTTATAAATATTTTTCTGACATCTTTTTCATTCTATTTGACTTCTACTTTTGATTTTGTGTGTTGTTCTTCTATATCCCCTCCAGAATATTTAGACTAGCCTTTTTCTAGTTGATCATGAACATTCTTGGGTTCAGGATTTGGGATCACCTTTCCCCTACTTGTAATGAACATTCTCAGACTCTCTTATTGGTTTTTAATGGTTTGAACAATATTTTTTTCTAGGGGGTTTGGAAAACATTCCAATGTGGCATTCAATATACTTTAAAAATATTTTATTGCATTTTGTATATTTGTCATATCATCTCTAAGATTGTGTTTTTTCTATGTTTGAGAACTCATTGAATGATTATCCTAAGGATTCTTCTTTATGGTGGGATTTTGGAAATTTTTTTGTTGGTATATGGAATTGTAAGATTGTTAGAATAGAGATTGATTTTGGAATTACTATTGGAAGGAGGGTTGATATTGGTATTGGACAATTAATATAGGTATATCCTTGTTTATTGACCCCAAAATCTCTATTGATATTTCTATTATCTTTATGTCTGATTCTATAGAAAAGGAATTGTTTTGAATATGGATACATAACATTTATACCCTTTATCTCAACAAATGGAGCAATATAATGTCCAAGAGATGAATATAAACCCTATAACATTAGTGGGACCTATTTTTATCACACATGGTATAAAAAAAATGACAACATTATGCATTTCAATTATTGATTTTTGGTTTCAAAAAGAGGTTATGAATTAAAAGTTCTTACCTCATGAATAATAATATTAATTCTTTTATTTTAACAATGATTTTGTTAATTCTGTGTTATATGACCAATTAAGATTTAAGATACGTGGGTTAAATTTTAATAAATTATCACTTTGATTATGGATCTATTAGTTTTATATCATTTTCCAATCATACTTTGTATAATAATACAAAAACATTTAAGGTCTTCTATGACTTTATATTGGTAGCTTCTATAAAACACATTGAATCGTACCAAGTTCTAACAGAGGGTATCCCGAATATCATGGTAGGGGACATATATTAACTATATTATTTATATTATATAGAATGTTGGGATGATTAAATTCAATAATATTTACTTGGGATCATCCTTGACATGGATCTATCTACGTTTTATTTTTTACAACCACTCCTTATTAACCCCCTAATGTGAAAAGATGAATTCCCTCCCAATAACTAGATCGAAATCTATACATCCCAGAATAAAGCTCTAATAGATGATGTTGAAGTCACTAATGTTATAGTCTGGATCTTCACAAACAAGTAATGTAATTTAAGAATAATAAGAACCTTGAAGGTTCATAATTCAAAACCATTTTGTTGAAAAGTTCCAATAACTGATTTTTTGGTTTAGAATATCTTGTGTATAATGGTCCCTTTGAGTTAATTTTGGGCATATTAGAATTATTTTGGGCTTGAATTGATCACTTGAAGATTCACCTGAGTCCTCAAGATTGATTTTTTTAATTTATTCAATAGATTATTATTTTGAATCCTATTTTTCAATTATTTTTTTACCATAGGATAATAACATTCTTTATTATAGTTCATAGTCTTATAATTTGGGGGTTATATTGACACTTACTCTCTATTAATGAAACCATTTTTTGATGCACAGCTTTTACTAGTTGTTTTAAAATATATTTTAAATACCCTATGGATGTAGTATTAATTATAACCAATGTCGTATTGATGGAAAAGTGTTGAAAAATTGTTATCATTGGTCATTAATAAGTAATAAATAATTAATATAGGACAATAAGATACAAAAAAATGATTTCAAAAAATAAAAAATGATTGATAAATAATGTTTTTATGATTTTCATACATTTTTAATACCATCATAGTATTATTATAAATTACTATATTGACATTTTCAATTGTTTAAATGGATTGAGTCAGAATGTATTTTCTATTTCACCATTGATTATGTTTTTTTATGATGATAATATTTATTAAAATTCCTTATCTAGGAAAATTGTCCTTCATTTATTTTAAATCTAGAATGATTATCCTTTGGATAACCTAGGAAATTCCCAATATATTTGATGAAATTCTTAATATTCCTAAAAGGATAACTATTTATTTCTCCTATGATTAGTAATCCCTAAACACTATCCACATCATTCTCAACCAATCAATTGATATGATTGAAAAAAAATTGGATGTAGATAATATATCTTTATCATAGAAATAATTAAAATTAATTATCATTAATAAATATAATAATTTTCATGTTAAATTATAAAATTATGAATTGAAAAAAAAATAACATTGAATAGAGATTCCTGAATTAGAATAATGTTCATAGAATAAAACAATAAATTAGAATCGCCTCACCTTCAACCATGCAATAAAGTATTATAACAACATTATAGGAGAATTGACATGATTTATATGGGTATTTTTCATGGTAATAAAGAAATATAATGAAATACAATGGAAGTAGAGATGGTGTAGCGGTGGTTTAACATCCCGAATTTCTAAAGTGAAAATCTTATATTAGAAGTGTTTATGAGACCCAACACTATGTTTTTAATGGAATAATATTAAGAAACATTATAATATATACTATTAAAAATATAATCATTATATTCTATATACATGAACACATGAATCATAGAGTTATCTTACATTACAAAAAAGTGTGACCTTATTCAACGGATTGTGTTATATGAAAGACCGTGTTTTACCAAAAAATAATATAAAATAAAAATGTTATAAGATATAAAATATATGTTGTGAATATTATTTTATAAGCTATGAAATATATGGCTTACAAATATATAAGATGAATTCAGGGGATAAAAATTAAATATAAATTAATATAAGAACTAAATGAATATAAAACATTATTTTTGTAGAAAAATATTTTTTTCTCACAATGATATTTTATCATTGTAAATAAAATTATTTAAAATTAAATACTAGTATAAATTTAATATATATTATATATTCTAGAGAATATTTTGGATATTCTTACAATATATTTTATAATATTAAGATAAAAAACACAATTTTACGTATGAAATTCTATATTTTTATTACGTCACTTTTACCACCATTTTATAGAGAACCTATATTAAATTTTAATTTAAAAAAAATTAAATATTATATTTAAAAATAATCTAAATATTTTAAAAAAAATAAAAAATGTTTTCAGGTAAATATGTGGTATTTTTCTATAAATATTTATTTTTAACGAACAATGAAAAATATTGAATTTAAATTCAAAACATCATTATCATTTAATTTATTTACGACAATAAATTATATTTTATTTTTATTTAAATGTTTAACAAGTTAATTTTTTATCATTTAATCCAATTTATGTCATTGTTATCAATTTCAATTTGAAATTAAATATTTAAACAGAGATATTTTTTTATCATTTTATTACTTTGAAGACCCGCATTGTCATCCTATTTACGGGGTTCAATTTAAATCAATTTCTACAGATTTTGTGGTTTGAATTTGGAGAAATGGATTTAATTTTTTAATTCAGTATAATTTGTAATTTTTAATAAGTTTAACATTCATTTTGAACATAAATATTAGTGAATTTAATTAAAATTAATTACAGCGATTTTGGTGAAGTAATCTTATCAAGGGAATAAACCTGAAACATAAGGATCTAAATGACATAGAAACATATATATAAGCCATTGTATGGTCATATATAGACCCAATAATACATTATGAATAATCAATATCAACATTGGATACACTTACAATTTGAAAAAAAGTGAATTGAATTACGTTATCAAAATATTACAAGAGTGTCACTCCTCCTCCAACATAAAAAGTAACCCAAACCTCCCACAACCACACAATTCTAATTAAATTTATCTCCAAAAATTCTCTACCCAAATATATCCTAAAAATCCATACCATTATCTTATAATTATCTATTTTTTCTAAATGAAACCCACTGAATCCCTTTGGGGGAAACCAAAAGGATTTACCCAAATAATAGGTAAAAGACCCCATCATTTTTTTGTTTTATTTCCATTACCAACCACATAAAATATAATTATTCAATTATTATATAATCACACTCAGATCATCAAATTGGTAGGAAATTTTTATGATAAGGTTAAAACCTACTCTTAAAAAAACCCATCAAATGGTTAACAAACAGAGAGTTTCTGTGAGCGGTGAACTATCACCTCACAAAATGATGATTGTTCGTTCTTCCTCTATCACCTCTCGTGAATATAATTATGAATTAAATGATGTTTATATATGATATATATGATATTTATTATGTATTTATGACTCATTAATTATTTTATAACACATACATTTATGCACTCCATTTTGTTGAAATGTGATAAAATCATTTGTGGAAGTGTGGAATATCGTCCCCTCAAAGCGATGTGACTTGTTCACACTATATGTGGAATTTCATGACCCCCTATCTAACACCCCAAGCTTCTATGGTATGCTTCTCTTTGAATAATGTGATAGCGTGTGTTGTACGCAACACCGAGTTCTAACACACCATAACCAATCAAACTAGCCGTTATGAATAGTAATACCTACTTTTTTAAATTATATATATTTTATATTTCAAAATGGACTTCATTTTTGGATTCATAATATCGAATTTAGCCTAAGGTGAAATTTTGGTACTTTTCGGATAACTTTAATATTTTGATGAATAGTGAATATTACTAAATTTTAATTAAAAACAACTTTTTTAATCAAAATAATTAATAGTGATAAATTATTAATTTGAGAGGTTTTAAAGTATATTTAGAATATATTTTTACCATTTAAGACAATGTTGGTCATTGGACAGACTTTTACAATTAAACCGGACATAAACAAGTGTCAATCTTTTGATAGTTATTATCTCTTAAAAACACACTTTTTGTTTTAACAACGGGAATTAATTTTAAATTAATTTCTGCCACTTATGTATTTTGAATTTGGAAAAATGGATTCCATATTTGGAATCATGATGTTCAAATTTTGTAAATAGGTAACATTTATTTTTAGACATTTTGAATAATTACTGCAGTAAATATTTTATTTACCATGGTTAAGGGTAAATCCGGTAAATAAGGGTTAAAAAATAATATTATAATAATACTAAATTACCCTAAAACATGTCCTAACCTTATTTGTTGATACATGTTCGACCATAGTAATCTTTGGGTCGATTTTGGGACCCCATGGAGCCACTTGTAGGTGATAGGGACACTTTATTTTAATTAAGTTAAAATGAATACAAAAATGACACAAGCATTTATCTTTTAGCAAAACAATTTTTTACATAGGGTTATATATGTTTTATTTTAGACTATAAATATTCATTATAAATCTAAAACGATTTACTACATAATGATATTTTATTTATAATTTTTAGACATTAAATAATTAAATATATTTATGACACAATGATGATGCAGTAATTACCATAATAGTGAAAAATTAAAATAATTAATATTATAAATACACAAATAAATATAATTTGATACTTTTTATGAATTACACTAATTTTATAAGTTAATATGACATGTTAGGAATGATTTAATTAAATTTTTTCGAAGTAATAATTCTGTTATGAGTTTCACAAAAATCAACTATTGAATAGTGTAAAAATTGACATAAAAGAGTTTTTAAAACAAATATTATATTATTAACTGATATTAAATTCATAAAAATCTAAGGCTCGCCCAAGAGACTTATATCATGATATTTTTATCATTAATGAACCACTTGGGGGTCGCTTGGATGTATATAGTAAGTTTATTAACCATATTATATAAAACTACAAAGAGACATTGTAAAAGTGAAACTAATTAACTAAGAGTTAATACTTAAATATAAGGTTAATATAAGTACCCAAACCTGTCTAAATTCTATTGGTTGAATGGTTTTCGACCTATCCCCACTTTAACCTTTGAATAATCAACTTTGGAGCCATTAGAAACCGAATATGAATTTATTATAAATTAATATTTCTAGCATTTCCAAAGGTGCCCCTCACCCCTCTTATAAAAGGGAACTCCTCCTTCTCATTTCTTCACACATTCAAAGCCTTTTGGTTTGGACAAACTCTGCCCAAATACTCTCCCAACTTCCCTCACTACAAACTAGAGGCATTAGTTTGATCAGAAATCCAACCTATGGAGCCCTTTTGATCAAATCAAAAGGAAGAACCTGAAGAAGAGGTAATGATTTCACCACCCTTTTCCAAGTTCCTTTCTTCTTCCACTTCTTCTTCCTTTGTTGTTACCATTGTAAAATAATAACTCCAGTACCATATATATACTGTGATGTTATTATAAATATGGTACAACCATAATCAGTATTCTATCCACCCTTTGAATAACATGTCACCATACGTGCGTATGTACGGCTTACCGTCTCCACGCCGTGGTGTAATTGTTATTCAATATATTATTATTTGGATGGGTATAATAATGATATGTAAATCATGTAAATAATAAATGTAACATGTTAATGATTCTGTATATATGATATAACATCAATTTATATATTATTTTAATATCAAAAGAATGATATTGTCGCTCGTGCGTACGTACGGACTACCGTCTCCACGAACGCGATGAGATTCATTCTCCATCGTATCCATTCAAGTATAATTCTCATTTGATGATTAATAATAGTATCTAAGGACTTGATATCATTCTGTATATGATTAAGATACAACCTATCCATTACAAACATGGCTTACATAACAAAACATATAAAAGAAAACGAGTAAGTTAACACCCAAAACAACGATAATACTAAGATATTATTAAAAAATCAATGTTAAAAGATCATATATGATATCATATTAATGTATATGATTCTTGTATAATTTAATAACAATTATTTCACCATTATATAGGAGTTTAACCTACCCCAACCAAGTAAAAGTACAAGGTAAGGGTTATTTCACAATCTCTTCATTTTCCGAGGTTGTTTATACGTAATAATCTACTGGGATCTCTTTATCATCCACATCCATGTTTCTTAAAAATGTATTTCAAAACATTTTTACTATTTACAAGAATATGGGTTAAAGTCATTTATACCCTTGTTTGACTTTTATAAGAGGTTTATAAAGGAATCTTTCTGTCGTTTTAGAAACAAGGTGCTTTTTAACCTTTTCGACAAAATTAAGGTGAGGATGTTTTTTTTAACTTATACGGCGGGTGCGGCTATTTTCCGCCATTATAAAATCGTCGAAGCTTCCCTTACAATCTTATAAGAATATTTTCAAAGAAAATGTTTTATTTTATAAATATATGACTCTTAAATTATTTCAAAATAGAAAGAGATATTTCTCTAAAAAGAGTTTTGATTTCATATATGTCAACATCCTTTGATGGATTTTATACTTATTTGAAGTTGATTTATTATGATACAAAACTTCTATATTGTATTGAAGGTTTTGTGATATGTTTGACTGTGGATGTGAAATTTTTATACCATTCATGGTTTATGGTGAAAGTATTGACATTTTGTATGCTAGTTTTAATACAAATGTTTATGTTATGTTTAAACCTTTTCATATGGGAATGCATTGGACTTAATATGTAACGGGTGGAGCCCGTTATAGCTCATCGATGCATCGGTAGGTCTCATGAGACAAACTAGTGTCTTGGCACAAGGCCTTGGAAAAATCTTATTTGTAGTCTTGGCACGAGGCCTTGGCTATGTGGTTATGATAGTCTGGCATTATGCATTCCATCATTATGAAAGTGGTTATTGATATTGCATGTGATTATTCGATTAGTAGAATATCCATGTGAATAAGTAAATGGCCTTATTTCATTTTACTTTTGCCATACTATGTTGAAGTTCATGTTTAAAAGGCTTTTGTTTTAGTAATGCATTGCCTTAAATGTTTATGCTTATTTTTTAAAGTTTTCGCTATATTGTTATCCTTATTGGGCATTTGAGCTCGCCCTTTTCTATGTTTTATTTTTCCCAAGATGTGAAGAAGTAAGTTATGAATGACCTACAGGGATAGTATGTGGGGATATGAGTGTGGAATATGGAGACTATATTGTTGTAGTATTTTTCCACTTTATGATGTAATACTTTATGAATATATCTAGTGTTTCCAAGGCTACTAAACCAATCGGTCTTTCGAGATTTGATCTTTCTTGTGACCATCCCAATGTTATGTAATAATGCACTGACTCTAGGTAACTGGGGTTGGGGCATTACAGTTGGTATCAGAGGAAGTTTAGTACAAAACTTGGAAGCTAGAATTAGATAAACTCTGATTAGAGCACGTAGACCTAAGATGAACATTGAGGATTAGTATAGAAGAACTTCCTAGAATTTTGGTATTGTAGAGATTTTGTGAGTTTTCCGAGCAATACATCTCAGTCTGGATATGAGCAGGTATAGGCGGCTCTGGCACAGATGTACCTAGGGGTAAAACCTGAAAACACTGCTTTGAGCTAGACTCGAACGGGAATTTGTGCACGACAACGAGCCTTACTGCACTCTTGGTTATGACACTCCCGGGGGATATGCTTAGGATAACTCTCATTTTCTTTACAAATCATTATGAAGGGTTTATGAGTATATACTTCCTCAAAGAAAACATTTTTATGATTATGGATTATATCCATAAATATTTCAATTTATGTTAAGTGTTTTATAAGTATGGAATTATGTATTTTGATTCATAAACTGATCTAGTTTATGCCATTGTTTAGAAATGGCGCCTAGTGGAAGAAATGGAAACCTTATCAATGCACGCACTCCATATAGGGATTGCCCTACTGCTCATGATAATTATAGTGGAGCCGGTGATGCAACTGGTGCTGATCAGCTAATCACCATGCTGGGACAACTCACTCAGGTTATGAATAATAACCTCACCCGTATGGAGCACCCTGATCCGCAGCATGGAGGATCAATGTTAGATCGATTCATGAGGCAACAACCACCAACGTTCAATGGGAGTACAAATCCCTTAGTAGCTGAGCAATGGATAAATTCCCTAGAGAAAATATTTTAGGCTTTGGGGAGTAGTGAAAGGGAAAAAGTTATCATGGCAGTTTACCGCCTCACTGGAGATGTTGATCAATGGTGGTCATTGATTCAAAACATGAAGGAAGATGATGAAGTATAAAATATGGAATAGAGGGAGTTCAAAGATCTATTTTTAGAAAAATACTTTCCTCGCGACCATCGAGCAGATATGGAAAGGCAATTTCTGAGTCTGAGACAAAAGGAGGATGAGAATGTCACAAAGTATGAGGCTAACTTTACAAGGTTAGCAAGGTATGCTGGAGATTATATACGTAACCCAAGAAGTAAGATTGATCGTTTCTTTGATGGGTTAAAACCATTTCTCCGTCGAGCATTATTCTCACAATCCTTTTCTTTGTATGAAGACATTGTCTCATGTGCTATCACGACCGAAAAGGAATTCTCTATGTCTTATGACATTAAAGCAAAGCAAGAGAAGAAGAGGCATGCTGATCAATCTGGGAATGGAAATAAGGGGAAGAAAGGAAAGTTTCAATATCCATCCTATGGTAAATGTGGGAAGAAACACCCTGGTACTTGCTTGAAGGGAATGGGCGCCTGTTACAAATGTGGTGAAAAAGGCCACCAAGCTCGTGATTGCAAAGGGAAGAAGGAAGCTACCAATGTACAGTGCTACAATTGCAGGGAGATGGGGCATTATGCAAATGAATGTCCTAATCGTCAGGAGAACTTACCTCAGAAAAGGCCAAGGGATCAAGGCTAATCTTATGCTATCACTACTGCGGAGGTAGAAGCTCCGAAAGACGTGGTGGCAGGTAATTTAATTGTTTCCTCAAGTTTAGCAAATGCATTATTTGATTCTGTATCATCGCATTGTTTCATATCTTCCCAGTTTGCTATGAAAATTAGATATTTCCAATTTGATTTAACAAGAGAGTTATCTGTTAAAACTCCTAAGGGAAGTATCATTACAACAAAGTTTTGTGAATCAGTCCCCATTAGAGCACATAAATGCTCTTTATCTGCTGATCTCATCATCATACCTATGATTGAGTTTGATATAATCCTCGGTATGGAATGGAATTCGGACTATGATGCGAAGATTTATTATAATAAGAAAGAGGTTATGATTGTTGATGATAATGATAAGGAACACCTCATCTTTAGAGCAGAATCGTCACCACCTAATTCTTATTTAGATCCACCCCCAGTAGCTCAACTAAATTCAATTATTGGGGAGGAAGAGAATGAAATAACTATGGGTGAGGAAAGGAATGTTCAAATAGAGGATGTACCTGTTGTGAATGAATTTGTAGATGTATTTCTGGAAGATTTACCTGAACATCCTCCAGAACGAGAAGATGAGTTTTCCATTGATTTAATTCCTGGATCAAGGCCTATATCGAAGACCCCTTATAGAATGGCCACTGTAGAGTTAGTCGAACTAAAGAAACAACTAGAGTAATTGAGTAATAAAGGATTTATTCTCCCTAGTGTTTCTCCTTGGAAAGCCCCTGTTCTTTTTGTTAAAAAGAAAGATGGATCTATGAGGTTATGTATCGACTATAGGGAGATCAATGATATAACGATAAAGAACAAGTATCCCCTACCTCGCATTGATGATTTATTTGACCAACTTCATGGAGCTCAATACTTTTCAAAGATTGACCTTCGATCTGGATACCATCAGTTGTGTGTGAAGAAGGAAGACATTCCGAAGACAGCATTTCGAACCAGGTATGGGCATTACGAGTTTACTGTAATGCCTTTTGGTTTGACTAATGCACCCTCTGTATTCATGGATCTGATGAATAGAGTTTTCAAGGATTATCTTGATGAGTTTGTGGTGGTATTTATTGATGATATCTTGGTATACTCCAAAAGCTACGAATATCATGAAAATCACTTGCGCATTATCCTGAAGACTCTGAGAAGACATGAATTATCTGGGAAGTTTAGCAAGTGTGAATTCTGGCTTCATGAGATTTCTTTTCTTGGCCATATTGTCTCTAAATATGGAATCTCTGTTGATCCTTCTATGACTAAGGCAATCCAAGAATGGATAGCACCGACGAGTATAACTAAGGTACGTAGTTTTATTGGTTTGGAAGGTTATTATCGATGATTCGTCCAGAATTTTTCCCGATTGGCTAACCCATTAACGAAGCTCACACATAAAGGGGTTAAATTTGTTTGGAAAAAAGAGTGTGAAGAATGTTTCGAAGAACTGAAGAGAAGATTAGTCAATGCTCCTATATTAAATCTACCATCGGGGAATGATGGATTTGTTATTTATAGTGATGCATCTAAGAAAGGACTTGGTTGTGTCCTTATGCAGAATGATAGGGTTATTGCCTATGCATCACGACAGTTGAAAATTCATGAACAAAACTATCCTACTTATGATCTCGAGTTAGCAGTTGTGATCTTTGCTTTGAAGATATGGAGTCACTACCTATATGGTTAAAAATGTGAGATTTATACTGATCACAAGAGTTTGAAGTATATTTTCTCACAAAAAGAACTCAACATGAGGCAAAGGAGATGGCTTGAATTACTCAAGGATTATGATTGCACGATACACTACCACCCGGGGAAAGCAAACAAGGTGGCAGATGCTTTGAGCAGAAAAGACCATGGAGTTTTGAACAATATGAGAATTTAAAGGGTTCCAATTTTCATGGATCTAGTGAATATGGACATGGGAATAACCAGGGAAGGCGAAGCATCAATTCTTTTTCAAATGGTTGCCAATCCATATTTACTAGAAAGAATTAAGAGTTCTCAGACTGATGATGAAGAATTTCAAAATAATATTAAAGATGTGAATGATGGGAGATTGAGAGATTTTGTGTATGAAGATGGAATTTTGAAATTTGGGAGGAGACTTTGTGTTCCCGATATACCTAATCTAAAAAGGGAATTTCTGGATGATGCTCATAGTTCCAATTTCTCTATACACCCTGGGAGCACCAAAATGTATAGATATTTGAAGGAACATTTTTCGTGGGACAACATGAAGAGGGAGATTACTGATTTTGTGTCAAGATGTATGGTTTGTCAAGAAGTGAAAGCCGGAAGGCAACAACCTGGAAGAGTCATGCAACCTCTGACCATACCGGAGTGGCAATGGGACAATATTACGATGGACTTTGTCATGGGGATACCAAAGACTCCTAGAAGGAACGATGCAATATGGGTTATTGTTGATCGTCTTACCAAGTCAGCACATTTTCTTTCTATAAGAGAAGATCTACCCCTAGAACGTCTAGCAAGACTATATATTAATGAAGTTGTGAGACTTCATGGAGTACCCCTATCGATTGTTTCTGATCGTGATCCCCATTTTACTTCAAGATTCAGTAAAAGTCTTCAGAAATCCCTGGATACTGAACATCATTTGAGCACTGCTTACCACCCTCAGACAGACAGACAATCAGAACGGACTATTCAAACCTTAGAAGACATGTTGAGATCTTTCTCACTTGACTTTCAGGGTATGTTGGATCAATATTAACCTCTGGTAGAATTTTCCTATAACAATAGCTTCCATTCAAGTATTCAGATGGCACCATATGAAGCGTTATACGGAAAGAGATGTCGTACACCAACCTGTTGGGATGACGTTGGTTAAAGAAAACTTGTAGGCCCAGAACTAGTGGAGGAAATGATGGAAAAGGTGAAGGTAATCCAAAATCACATCAAAGCAGCTCAAAGTAGGCAGAAGAGCTATGCCGATAATCGAAGGAAGGATTTGGAATTTCAAGTTGGTGATCACGTTTTTCTGAAGGTATCTCCATGGAAGGGAGTCATACGTTTTGGAAAGAAAGGTAAATTGTGTCCCAGGTACATCGGACCTTTCGAAATTCTAGAACGAATTGGGGCTGTAGCTTACCGATTGGCAACGCCGCCAAGTCTCTCCAAAGTTCACGATGTGTTCCACGTATCTCTGTTGAGGAAATGGATTCCTGACCCAACGCATGTACTCACCTATGAAGAATTAGAACAGGAACCTGAACTATCTTATTGCGAAGAGCCCGTCAGGATTCTTGATATGAGAGAACAAGTACTGAGTAACCGGACGACGAGTCTGGTAAAAGTCTTGTGGAGAAACCATAAGATGGAAGAGGCAACGTGGGAACCCGAGGAACTTATGATGAAGAACCACCCGAGTCTTTTCATTTGATAATTATTCTAGAAATTTCTAGGATGAAATTATTTGAAGGAGGGGAGAATGTAACACCCCAAGCTTCACGGTACGCTTCTCTTTGAATAATGTGATAGCGTGTGTTGTACGCAACACCGAGTTCTAACACACCATAACCAATCAAACTAGCCGTTATGAATAGTAATACCTACTTTTTGAAATTATATATATTTTATATTTCAAAATGGACTTCATTTTTGGATTCGGAATATCAAATATAGCCTAAGGTGAAATTTTGGTACTTTTCGGATAACTTTAATATTTTGATGTATAGTGAAAATTACTAAATTTTAATTAAAAACAGCTTTTTTAATCAAAATAATTAATAGTGAAAATTTATTAATTTGAGAGGTTTTAAAGTATATTTAGAATATATATTTACCATTTAATACAATGTTGGTCATTGGACATACTTTTACAATTAAACCAGACATAAACAAGTGTCAATCTTTTGATAGTTATTATCTCTTAAAAACACGCTTTTTGTTTTAACAACGGGAATTAATTTTAAATTAATTTCTGCCACTTCTGTGTTTTGAAGTTGGAAAAATGGATTCCATATTTGGAATCAGTATGTTCAAATTGTGTAAATAGGTAACATTTATTTTTAGACATTTTGAATAATTACTGCAGTAAATATTTTATTTACCATGGTTAAGGGTAAATCCGGTAAATAAGGGTTAAAAAATAATATTATAATAATACTAAAATGCCCTAAAACGTGTCCTAACCTTATTGGTTGATATATTTTCGACCACATACATCTTTGGGTCGATTTTGGGACCCCAAGGAGCCACTTGTAGGTGATAGGGACACTTTATTTTAATTAAGTTAAAATGAATACAAAAATGACACAAGCATATATCTTTTAGCAAAACAATTTTTCACATAGGGTTATATATGTTGTATTTTCGACTAAAAATATTCATTAGAAATATAAAAAGATTTAATACATAATTTTATTTTATTTATAATTTTTAGACATTAAATAATCTAATTTATTTATGACACAATGATGATGCAGTAATTACCATAATAGTGAAAAATTAAAATAATTAATATTATAAATACACAAATAAATAGAATTTTAGACTTTTTATGAATTAAAATAATCTTATAAGTTAATATGAAATGTTATTAATGATTTAATTAAATTTTTTTGAAGTAATCATTCTGTTATGAGTTTCACAAAAATCAACTATTGAATAGTGTCAAAATTGACATAAAAGAGTTTTTAAAACAAATATTATATTATTAATTGATATTAAATTCCTAAAAATCTACAGTTTTGCCAAGAGACTTATATCATGATAGTTGTATCATTAATGGACCACTTGGGGGTCTCTTGGATATATATAGTATGTTTATTAACCATATTATATAAAAATACAAAGAGACATTGTAAAAGTGAAACTAATCAACTAAAAGTTAATACATAAGGATAAGGTTAATATAAGTCCCAAAACCTATCTAAATTCTATTGGTTGAATGGTTTTCGACCTATACCCACCTTAACCTTTCAATAATTAACTTTGGAGCCATTATAAACCGAATATGAATTTATTATAAATTAATATTTCTAGCTTTTCCAAAGGTGCCCCTCACCCCTCTTATAAAAGGGCACTCCTTCTTATCATTCCTTCACACCCTCAAAGCCTTTTGGTTCGGCCAAAATCTGCCCAAATACTCTCCCAACTTCCCTCAATACAACCTAGAGGACTTATTTTGATCAGAAATCCAACCTAAGGATCCCTTTTGATCAAATCAAAAGGAAGAACCCGAAGAAGAGGTAATGATTTCACCACCCTTTTCCAAGTTCCTTTCTTCTTCCACTTCTTCATCCTTTGTTGTTACCATTGTAAAATAATAACTCCAGTATCATATATATACTGTGATGTTATTATAAATATGGTACAACCATAATCATTATTCTATCCACCCTTTGAATAAAATGTCACCATACGTGCATACGTACGGCTTACCGTCTCCATGTCGTGGTGTAATTGTTATTCAATATATTATTATTTGGATGTGTATAATAATGATGTGTAACTCATGTAAATAAAAAATTTAACATGTTAATGATTCTGTATATATGATATAACATCCATTTATATATTATTTTAATATCAAAAGAATGATATTGTCGCTCGTGCGTACGTACGGACTACCGTCTCCACGAACGCGATGAGATTCATTCTCCATCGTATCCATTTAAGTATAATTCACATTTGATGACTAATAATAGTATCTAAGGACATGATATAATTCTGTATATGATTAAGATACAACCTATCCATTAAAAACATGGCTTGCGTAAAAAAAACATATAAAAGAAAACGAGTAAGTTAACACCCGAAACAACGATAATACTAAGATATTATTAACAAATCAATGTTAAAAGATCATATATGATATCATATTAATGTATATGATTCTTGTATAATTTAATAACAATTATTTCACCATTATACAGGAGGTTAACCTACCCCAACCAAGGAAAAGTACAAGGTAAGGGTTATTTCACAATCTCTTCATTTTCCGAGGCTGTTTATATGTAATAATCTACTGGGATCTCTTTATCATCCACATCCATGTTTCTTAAAAATGTATATCAAAACATTTTTACTATTTATAAGAATATTGGTTAAAGTCATTTATACCCTTGTTTGACTTTTATAAGAGGTTTATAAAGGAATCTTTCCGTCATTTTCCAAATAAGGTGCTTTTTAACCTTTTCGAAAAAATTAAGGTAAGAATGTTTTTTTAACTTATACGGCGGGTGCGGCTATTTTCCGCCGTTATAAAATCATCAAAGCTTCCCTTACAAGCTTATAAGAATATTTTCAAAGAAAATGCTTTATTTTATAAATATATGACTCTTAAATGATTTCAAAATAGAAAGAGATATTTCTATAAAAAGAGTTTTGATTTCATCTATGTCAACATCCTTTGATGGATTTTACGCTTATTTGAAGTTGATTTATTATGATACAAAACTTCTATATTGTATTGAAGGTTTTGTGATATGTTTGACTGTGGATGTGCTATTGTTATACCATTCATGGTTTATGGTGAAAGTATTGACATTTCGTATGCTAGTTTTAATATGAAGGTTTATGTTATGTTTAAACCTTTTCATATGGGAATGAATTGGACTTAATATGTGACGGGTGGAGCCCGTAATAGCTCCTCGATGCATCGGTAGGTCTCATGAGACAAACTAGTGTCTTGGCACAAGGCCTTGGCAAAATCTTATTTGTAGTCTTGGTGCGAGGCCTTGTCTATGTGGTTATGATAGTCTGGCATTATGCATTCCATCATTATGAAAGTGGTTATTGATATTGCATGTGATTATTCGATTAGTAGAATATCCATGTGAATAAGTAAATGGAATTATTTCATTTTACTTTTTCCATACTATGTTGAAGTTCAAGTTTAAAAGGATTTTGTTTTAGTAATGCATTGCCTTAAATGTTTATGCTTATTTTTGAAAGTTTCCGCTATATTGTTATCCTTACTGGGCATTTGAGCTCACCCCTTTTCTATGTTTTATTTTTCCCAGGATGTGAACAAGTAAGTTATGAATGACCTGTAGGGATAGTATGTGGGGATATGAGTGTGGAATATGGAGACTATGTTGTTGTTGTATTTTTCCACTTTATGATGTAATACTTTATGAATATATCGAGTGTTTCCAAGGCTACTAAACCAATCAGTCTTTCGAGATTTGATCTTTCTTGTGATCATGCCAATGTTATGTAATAATGCACCGACTCTAGGTAACTGGGGTCGGGGCGTTACACCCTACCCACAATGTGTACCCCTTCTAGGCCAGCGATTTGAGAAGGAAGATAATGACACATGATTCCCGCCTCCAACAGGACCTGGGTTGGCTACTAGCACTGAGGGTATAGTAAACACACAAATGAGAGGAATTACCTTCTAAGAGAATACATGCAGAAGAGAGAGATAAGATAGACACCGAAAAACTCTAATTAAAAATAAAATATAAATAAAAACCCAAGTGCACATATATAATGTTATACAAAACTACTACAACTGAAAGGGGGAAACTGCAAGTACCCAAAGAAAGTAAAAAACAATAGTAACCCTGAAGCCCAAACAGCACCTACAACCCCAATCATGTAGAAACTAGTCTGATCTCCAACCTGCTCCAAGTGACCTGAAAAACTATTTATATATACATAGGGTGATTATAACAGTATACTCAGTAGGATCCTCCCCAAATCCTCTAATGTAAAAGTAAAGGAAGCATGCTAAAGCATAGTGAACAACAAGTGAAACTAACTCCTCACCTAAATAGGTATACAATTTTCACAGCCTCACCATGGCTACAGTCACCAAGTAATGCATACAAGAGTATGTAATGTAATAAAGAATACCAAGGGTACCCCTCCAGTACTTCCCCACTATTTTTCCACTTTTCCCCAACGTCTCATGTCTTAGGCATCTCTCTCCAATAAGTATTCCCCACAAACACCTAGGCGATTCACCACAACATGCACCTCGTGCAACAAAACCACCACGTCCACATAATAAAAGTAATCAGGTAGTTTATGGGAGCCACCAAAACTCACATAATGTGTATCATATGTTGTTTATTATACCTCAAGACATTTCAGCCCATACACTGAGTATAGATCCTCAATCCATCGCATCCTATACACATCACCCCTATAGTAGTCCATGGGAAACTATATCCAGAATATATGTGTGTGAATAACAACAATACATTACTTACCTCTACACACATATATAAGGAAAACTAACCACTATGCTTACCAGGACAAGTAACTACCAAGATAAGAGAGCAGGGCCAAAGGGGGTAGTCATCCATCCATCCTCCCGCCAGAATCGTGGGGAAAACACCCCCTAGGGTGTTGGTTTCCCTTATTGACGTGGTGGTGTAGTGCATAGAAACACAAAAAGTACAGAATACACTATATCTCATGACCACACTATGGGAATAGCCTAGTCTTAGACACAACTACAGCTAATGTCTCTCAGACTCTCAGCTTCCACTTCTATGACTATGTATCCTATAATCACACTCCCATTTAAAGAGATTAATTACATTACTTCATTTCTTTTTTATCAGTTTCAATTTATGTTAATTAATTCATTAAATAATAATTAACCATTAATAATTTCTATATTATATTTCATTAGCATCCCACCCAAAGTCCATCGTCCCTTTAAAATTATAACCTCAACATTTCGTTCTATTAAGCTCCAACCCCATGGTTTAAGACCATTTATTCAATTATTTATTTACATAATTACATTCCCATATTACTAGTAATTCTAGAAAAACATTCTATGCTACTAAACACTAGGGGGGTTAACACGGTGAGTAAATGAATACCCTTCGAGTCATTTCCATGTATAGTAAGAGCATTGACCCATCCTTCCTTGAGAAGCTTGACATGGAAAGCACGTGGCATACCCCGCACGTCTTTTCCCCATTCAGATGTAGGGTAAGAAAGACCAGCTACCTTGAGCTGTGGGGAATGTAAATTAGATAAACAACAAATTAGAATAATTCAACATCCAAGCATTCAAATCCAACCCGTTCCATCACCCCAAGTGTCCTCCATGACACCCACATGCATAACCTGATTCATCTCGCCACTCTAGGCATCAACTGCTACCACAACCAATAGGCCTCCATGCCCCCCACATATCAAAATAGCCATCCAGGCTCACATCACAACACAAGCTAGAGGAAAACAAAAATCATTTCAATTGGGATCTTGACCCATAAAAAAGCAATAGGGTAACTCAAAATCCTACAAGTAATTGTCTTTTATTAATCCACCTGTTCTTTAATCCATCTTGGATTAACCAAATTATTATTCATAGGTTTATAATTATAGAAACCTAATCAGAAAGATATCACAAATAATTGAACATCCTTACTGCACAAATTTTATTAATATCAAATTGTGACAAGAACCAGATTCATTTACATGCCTCTTTATCTTTATCCAAACAATTATCAATTAATTCTAGCATTACATTCTTTACTAATTTCCATCAAGATGAACTGTTAAACAAAGAAAGAATAGATATCAGACTATCGTGAAAAAAAGAGGCAATGACATATGAGTGATACCAATTTATTTATCTAGTTCAGATATTTATTATGTCAATTACATTGTCATATAGTGGGATAAAACATGCTAACTACACAGATGCACATAAAATAAAAGAGAAGAAATGAATCCCCAACCTCAAACAACCGTTGATGTTCATTATATGAGAACGAGCCACCCAACCGGTATGATCTCCTCCCCCCATGACAATTGTATCCACCCAAGGATGTAGAGACACCACCACACTGGTCAACACACAAGAAAATCCTATTAGGAACATGGGAATAAAATTCCATATAAAGGGAGGGGACAAACAGAAGGAGACAAACCCAAATTAATTACGATATAACATACCTTATATCGAAGATCGACCATTACACTTGGTAATACCAAAAAAATAGGGGAACCAATCCAAGGGAAATAATTTGATCATACAACTCTATGGGAGGGAATAAATGGTTTGAGCATCTCACAGCTGAAAAAAAGGAAGAAGAACTAGGGATGATGATATTTTGTCCCTTTAGAAGTTTTAATGGAGAAGTAGTTTAAGATATGCTGGATTTTACATTAAAATAGGATCACATTAAACCACACAGTTTGAATGAGTAAAAGCATCCTGAAACATAAGAAAATTTATATAGGAATCATGGCCTTTGAATTGGCCTTCGATTTCTTAAAATGAGGCTTTAAAATGCATTTTACCTCAAAGGAAACATCAAAGGGGTGAACTGTACGATGATGGAAACACTGTTCACAAACTCAAAATTTGGAAAAGGGAAAACACTGCTCATGAACCTCACTTTTGGAACCTCTCCATTTTGGAAACACTGTTCATGAACCTCACCGTTGGAAACTCACCATTCAGGAAACACTATTAAGGAACCAAAAATTTAGAAAAGGAAAAAATGTCATCATTGGAACCTCACCGATGGAACTGTTCACTGATGGAACTATTCATAGAATTATAAATTTGGAAAAGGAAAGAGAGGTTACCATTATACCTCACTGTTTCACTATTCCCATCTGTCTACCATTGGAACTATTCACCGATGGTCACTGATAACACTTTTCACATAAGGTCACCATTGCACTGTTCACAACTATACCTTTGGAACTGTTCACTGATGGTCACTAATGACATTGTTCACATAACGTCCCCATTACACTGTTCACAACATTCTGCCATTGTAACTGTTCATTGATTACACTTTTCACATAAGGTTACCATGGAAATGTTCACCACAATCTACCATTGGAACTATTCACAGATGTTCAACAATGACACTGTTCACATTAGGTCACCATTTCACTGTTCACAACTGTATACCATTGGAACTGTTCACCGATGGTCACCAATGACACTGTTCAGATAAATGGAAAATTTGAAAAGTGTTGGGGATAAGTCATATTGACCTCCCGAAACACCACATACACCATATTTTTCGCAAAGGAATGAACTAGAGCGGTCTAGTCCATTACATAAGATGCCTCTCAAAACATCTCTTCCTATAGAAATCAAAACCAACCTAAAAAAACTTGTCTGAACAACCACCCATCGAGATACCCCTCAAAAGAGGGAAAGAAACAAGAAGCAACCAAAGAATTCCTTCTTATAAACACAAAAGGTCTATAATCACAATGGTGGAATAGTCACAAAAAAAGAGTTAAACATCAAATAAATCTGGGTACTTAACATGTATCTATGAATCACGTTCCTAGGTACTCTCCTCCATGACACTGTGTCGCCATAAGAAACAAAGCAAGGGGATAGAACACCTATGCAACACCTTCTCGTTGCGGTCTTGGATTTCCACAGGTCACTCCTTAAAGGTTGCATCATCATCAACAACGATCTCTCCCCTATCGATGATGTGAGAGTCATCATGAAGAAAATTATTGATATGTGATACATGGAAAACATCATGTATATGGATCATCTAAGGGAGAAGTGCTACTCGATATGCCACAACTCCAACATGAGCTAACACCATGAATGTACAAAAAAAAACCGAGGAGAAATATTACTCTCATTACCAATCCTTCGCTGCCCACGAAGGGGAGTCACCTTCAGAAACACATGATCCCTAACGTCAAACTCTAAGGGTCTCCTAATTTGACCAGAATAAAATTTCTGACGATCATGTGTTGTCTTCATCCTCTCTCAAAACACCTAAACCATCTCTGTTGTATTCTTCATTAGTTCTTGTTCGAGAATTTCCGAATTTCCAACCCTAGCCCAACATAATAGAGAATGGAAATGTCGAACATACAAGGCCTCAAATGGTTCCATATAGATGGTGGAGTGAAAACTATTATTGTATGAGAACTCCACTAAGGGTAAGTGCACCATACACAAACCTCAGATATCAAGAACACAAGAGCGTAACATGTCTTGAAGTGTCTGGATGGTTCACTCTGTCTGGCCATCCGTTTGAGGAGTAAAAGTAGTACTAAAGCAGAACTGAGAATTGAAATCATGCTAGAGACCTCTAAAAACCCTAGAAGTAAAGTGAGGATCTCAATTAGAAACTGATCATCCTTGGGACTCCATGAAGTCTCAACACCTCCTCTAGATACCGTCTCGAGAAAAATTCCACTGAGCTCGAATCCTTGATTGCTATAAAGTGGGTTGATTTCGCTAAATAGTCCACTACCTCCCAAATAGCATCATGTCATCCTTGAGCTTACAGTAAACCAATAACAATTTCCATTTAGATGTCCTCCCACTTCCACTAAGGAACATCTAACGACTGGAGAAGACCACTAGGAACATGGTGTTCGGCCTTCACCTCCTGGAAGGCCTAACATCGAGACAAAAACTCTGCAACTGCATGCTTCATCCCAGGTCACCAAAACTGGATCCTCAAGGCTCAGTACAACTTTTTCATGCTAGGATGGACCATTAACAGAGAACTATGTAACTCTTTGAGAACCATCTCATGCATTGTCAAAGGATCAAAAACCCTTCCATGATACAACACTTGTTGTTGTTCATACTCATACCAACCATCTGGGGCCTCACAACGAACAACTCGGTCTCTCCATACCTCGACCTCCATATCCCCCAATTGGGACTCTTCCACCTTATGCACCAGAGATGACTGCACTGTCATCTGAAAAAGAAAAACTCTACCTTAAACATCTCCAATATCAAGATATAATGCTGGATGTTCTTCCAATACTCTCTAAGAATCACCAAATTCACACACTACATCACCATGTGACATCCTTCTTAGAGCATCAACTACAACATTCATATTTCTAGGTGTATGCGATATTTCAAATTCATGTTCCAGTAAGAACTCCATCCACTGACTCTGTCGCAAGTTCAAGTCATGCTGGGATAAAACATACCTCAAGCTCTTATGATCGATGAAAACCACAAAGAACTTACCAGTGAGTTGATGTCTCCAAAACATCAGAGCAAACACCTTGGATGCCAACTCATGATTGTGGGTGGCATAGTTACCTTCTTGGGGATGTAAATACTGATACCCATAAGAAATAACTAATTTTTGCTACATCAGAACACAACCAAACCCTTGATGTGAAGCATCGTAAAAAACATCAAACTATACTCCCTCAGCTGGAAGACAATGCATCGGAGTGCTTAATAATCTCTCATTTAGATTCTCAAAAGGTGCCTAACACTGATTTTTCTATATGAACTCCTGATCCTTCCTAATCAAATATTTCAAAGGATTCACAACTGATGAGAAATCGGCTATGAATATTCTATAATATCTTGTGAAACCAAGGAAACTTCACACCTCTAATGTTATCTTGGGGGCTTCCCAAGACACAACCGCTTCTATCCTCAATGGATCTAGAGCTACTCCTTGCTGGGACACAACATGCCCCATGAAATGGACTTCTCAAGCCCAATAATCACACTTTGACAACTTACTAAATAGCTGATGTTGTCGAAGAACTCCCAAAATGGTATGTAGATGCTTTGCATGATCTTCTTGAGACATGGAGTACACAAGGATATCATCGATGAAAACTACAACGAACTTGTCCCGGAACTCATGGAACACAGCGTTCATCAATCCCATGAACACAGCTATAGCATTTTCCATGCCGAACGACATTACAACGAACTCATAATGCCCATGACGACAATGGAAAGAAGTCTTTGGGATGTCATCGTCCTTCACACGCATCTGATGATCTCTTAACTGAAATTCAATCATTAAGAAACAACTTTCACCCATCAGTTGATCAAATAAATCATCAATCCATGGAATAGGATAGAGATTCTTTGTTTTCACTTTGTTCAAGCGATGATATTCGAAACACAACTGCAAATGGCCATGAGCCATCTTCACAAACAAAACCGGTGCACCCCATGGTCACAGACTCGGGCGAACAAAACTGCATTGTAGCATACCATCAAACTATATATGAAACTCTCATAACACTAATGTGGACATCATATATGAAGAAATAGAGATAGGAGATGCTCCTAGTTTTAGCTCAAACCAAAACATGATCACTTGTTGAGGGGGTAATGCTACAACCTCTTCTGGAAAGTCATCAGGAAACTCTTCCACGACCCTAGGAAACACCAAATGCTGAACTTCTGAAGAACTCGTCATCATCTCAGCCATCATTGATTATAAGGATGGAACATTCCTATGACCCATATAATGATCTAGCTTGCTAAAAAACACCACTAGCTCTCCATATATATAAAAGAAAACAACCTTCTTCCTGATGAAACTCATGATATCCTGAATGGAATACAACCATTCCATGTTGAGGATTACATAATATGGTTGTATTTGTCAACATAGGAAGTCGTCCCAAGAGTGGTGCTTCCCCAAAACTAGATCACATTATCTACATACATCAAACAAGTCATCTCAGTCTCTAATTGGCGTAGTAAATGCCAAGGCCAATGGAAGCCTCACTACCTCAAGTCCCAAAGCATGGACAAGGGTAGGTAATATAATGGAGTGTGTAGCTCCAAAATCAAACAAGGCATATAATAAGGTAGAAAACAAGTAAAGGTTACCTTGAATGATGTCTGGTTCACATGGAGCTGGACACACTAAAGCATGAAGCTGACCACGGCCTCTTCCACAGCCTCTCTGACCCTGATGACGACCACCACCATAGCCTCTATCTTCTCTATAAGTAAGAGAAGCATCATAGGGATGTCCTCTTCCTGCATCATCTACCCTATACTGATCTAAAGCTGGTGCAACCTTCTTCTGCTGCCTCGGCTGGAACTGCCTCAATGGAGGAACATGGAGAAGAAAACCCGGTGCACGATGACTTCTCTGAAAGTTTAGGCACTCTAACTACTGATGAACTCAACCTCTATAAGAAAAAAATCTCATTATCCTTTAGAATAGGCATGAGTTGTAATGCTCTTGGTGAAACGAGATGTTAAGGGCTAGGATGTACCCCTCGGCTGAACCGAAACTCTTTTTCATGGAAAACAAGGAACCCCAGACCACAACTCAGTTTCGTGAGGAAACATGAAGACTCCCCTCTTGTGATGATCTGGCTCTAGACAATGTCATCTTGATGAGATCTTCCCTTGCCATCACCTCATGATATGTCTTCAGCTTAACTGGGGTGACCTGCTGCTTGATCATTGGATGTAAAGCCTCCTCGAGATGCCTCACCATGGCCTCCTCAATTGGAAATAGGTCTAAAGAATATAGTAAAAGGTTCCTGAAACAGATTCCAAAATCTCACACACATGAGCTCCCCTGTCGGATAGTAAGAAGATCCGGGCCACTAGACGCCTTCACAGTCAAAGAATGATACTAAACTCTAAACTTTTCTAGGAACTCCTCCCATTAGATTGCTAACTCCTCGTGATCCCCGTGGAACATAAACCACCACTACCTCGATGGTCTACACAACATCATCACAACCAAGGATACCCAATGATCCTTCCGAGTACGGATCTAACTAAAGCTTATCTTGACCTCCACCGAACAGTCTTCTGTGACTGCAACTGAAATGGAATCCTCGTACTTCTGCAAACTCTAGCACTGAAACTCTCAAAGTGTCCACCTCCATATGTCATCGTCTTCAAATTCTACCTGGTGGTAATCTGTTGGCATAGCCTTCTGGACATCTTCTATGTGATCCAGATGAGGACGTCGACCTGGATCCATTCCTGCAAAAATAATAAATAGTTAGACCACCTAAACCTAGAATAAGGAATATTCATAATTAATTAATTAATTTTTTTCCTTTTATTCATTTTATGTTATCATATCCCATGGTCTACCATTCAAAAATAGGCACAACTAAGAATGATTCATGGTCCTTTCATAGGTCTCTACCCTGCTAGTATTATCACCTCTTTTAATAGCCATTGTAAACTTAAACGTTCATACATCAGATCATAGGGGGTCCCTAAACGCCTATGTCTCAGCTGGTCTCTAATGATTACAAAACATTCTAAACATGACTGACATTGTTGCCCTACCAACCAATGCAACCTCATTTGTGCCTAACTCCAAACTTCATCCTATCCCTCAACCAGACCTCAAATACCACTCTATCATTACCCCCTCCCCACAAAGTGTACCCCTCATGGGCTGGCAATGTGAGAAGGAAGACAATGACCCCCCGAGTCCTACCTCCATTCATCCCCGGGTTGGCGACTAGCACCGAGGGTATAGTAAACACACAAATGGGAGGCATTACCCTCTAAGAGAACACATGCGGAAGATAAGGATAAGATAGAAACCGACCAACTCCAACTCAGACTGAAATATAAATGAATACCCAAGTTCACATTTTTAATGTCATGAAAAACTACTACAACTGAAGGGGAAAACTGCATGTACCAAAAAGAAAGTAAAAAACAACATCAACCATGAAGCCCAGATAGCTCCTGCAACCCCAAGCTAGTTTAAACCAGCCTGATCTCCAATTTTCTCCATGTGACCGAAAAAATAGTTTATATATACATAGGGTGAGTATAATAGTATACTTTGTAGGATCATCCCTGAAAAATCTCATGCAAAAGTAGTGGAAGCATGCTAAATCACAATGAACAAAAAGTGAAACTAAATCGTCACCTAAATAGATATACTATGTTCCCAGCCTCACCATGGCCACTCTCAACAAGTAACACATATAAGAGTATATAATATAATAAATAATATCATGGTTACACCGCTACTACTTCCCCACTGGTTTTCCACTTTTCCCTAACATTTCACATCTTAAGCATCTCTCTCCAAAATTTCTTGCATGTAGACACCTGGGCGAAGCACTAAAACATACACCTTGTGAAAAAAAACAACCACATCCACATAAGAAAAGTAACCAGGTAGTTTCTAAGAGCCACCACAGCTTGCATAACCTGTATCATACATTGGATAGTATACCTCAATCCATTACAGCCCATACACCGAGTAAGGATCCTCAAGGCATCAAAGACTATACATGTCACAGCTATAGTAGTCCATGGGAAACTGTAGCTCGAATATATTTTTGTGAATAACCACAAGCCATTATAGCCCTCTATACACATATATGGGGAAAACTAACCAATATACATAAATCCACAAGTAACTTCCAAGAGAAGAGAGTGGGGCCAATGGGGTTAGTCAGGCATCCATCCTCCCACCAGAATGTTGGGGAAAACACCCTACCCTAGGGCTCAGAATCCTTGGGGTGTTTGTTTCCCTTACTAACTTGGTGGAGTAGAATATAAAAAAACAAACAGTATAGAATATACTATATCTCAAAACCACACTATGGGAATAAACTAGTCTTAGACACAATTATAGCTAACATCTCTCAGACTCCCGATTGAAACATCTAAGACTTTGTATCCTATAAGCAAACAACCATTAAAAGAGATTAATTACATTACCTCATTTTTTTATCAGTTGCAATTTATGTTAATTAATTATTTAAACAATAATTAACCATTAACAATTTCCAAATTATATTTCATTAACATCACACCCAAAGTCCACTATCCCTTTAAAATTATAACCTTAATATTTCATTCCAGCAAGCTCCAACACCATGGTTTAAGATCATTTATGAAATTATTTATTTACATCATTACTTTCCAAAATTCCCAGGCATTCTAGAAAAAAATTCTATGCTACTAAGCACAAGTGGAATCAACACAGTGAGTAGATAACTATCAATATAGTCTTTGCAGCCTATAGAAAAATTGTAGACCCATCCTCCATTGAGAATCTAGACATAGAAAGCACATGGCATACCCCGTGCATCATCGCCACTTTCAGATGAAGGGTAAGCAAGACTAGCTGCCTTGAGCAGTGGGGAATGTAAAGAAGATAAAAAACTAATAAGAATCATCCAACATCAAAAAATTCACATCCAACCAATTCCACCATCCCTGGTGTCCTCCCTGAAAACCACATTCATAAACTGATGCATCTCGCCACTCTATGCGTCAACTTATGCCACAACTAATACGCCTCCATGCCCCCACATATCACAACAGCCATCTAGGATCACATCAAAACAAAAGAAGTAGGAAAAAACATCATTTAAATTGGGATCATATCCATTACTCAAGAAAGAGGGTAACTCATAACCATAAAATAAATTGTCTTTTATTAAATAACTAGCTCCTTAATCCATCTTGTTTTAACGGCATTATTATTCGTAGGTTCCAAATTCGGGAAACCTAAACAGTAAGATATCACAAAACATTAAACATGATTACTGAACTAATTTGATTAACATAAAATTACAACAATAACCCGAATTATTTATATTCCTCTTTATATTTATCCAAACAATTATCAATTAATTCTGGCTTTACGTTCTTTACCAATTTCCCTCAAGAACAAATGATAAACACAGAAAGCATAGATATAAAAATATCTAGAAAAACAAGAGGAAATAATGTATGAGTGATACCAATTTATTTATCTGGTTAAAATATTTAATATGTTAATTCTGTTGTCATCCAATGGAATAAAACATGCTAACTATACAGTTCCATGTTAAAGAAAAGAGAACCAACGAATCCTCTACCTCAAAAAGATCTTGATGTTCTTTATATGAAAATGAGCCACACAAAAGGTTATGATCTCCTCCCCCTATGACAATTGTATCCACCTAAGGATGTAGAGACACCACCACACTGGTCAACACACAAGAAAATCCTATTAAGAACATGGGGGTAAAATTCCATAAAAAGGGAGAGTAGAAACATAAGGAGATGAACCAAAAAGAATGACGATATAACTACCTTATATTTGAGAATGATCAATACACTAATTTGTTCCAAAAATAGAGGGGAACCAATCTAAGAAAAAGAGTTTGATCCCACAACTCTACGGGAGGGAATGATAGGTTCGAGCATCTCACAGCAGAGAACAAGGAGGAAGAACTTGAGGGGATGATATCTCATCCCTTTAAAAGATTTAATAGAGAAGCGGTGTAAGATATATTGGATTTTCCATAAAAACCGGATCGAATTAAACCACAGGTTTTGACTAAGTAAAATCATCCTGAGGATTAGGAAAATTAAAATAGGAGTTATGGCCTTTGAATCGGACACAGAGTCCTTAAAACATGGATTTAAAAAGCATTTCACGTCAAAGGATACGTCAAAGGGGAAAAACTGTAGGAAGCTGGAAACACTGTTCACAAACTTGAAATTTGGCAATTAAAAAAACAATTCATGAACCTCACTATTGGAACCTCACCATTCTGGAAACACACTTCATGAAACCAAAATTTGGCAATGGAAAAAAGGTCCCCGTTGGAACTTTTCACCGATGGAACTGTTCAATGATGGAACTGTACATAGAATTGGAAATTTGGAAATGGAAAGAGATGTTACCATTGGACTTCACCGTTTCACTGTTCAGAACTATCTACCATTGGAACTATTCACTGATGGCCACCAATTACACTATTCACATAAGGTCACCATTGCACTGGTCACAACTGTCTGCTGTTGGAACTGTTCATCATTGGTCACCGATGACACTGTTCACAAAAGTTCACAGTTTCACCGTTCACAACTGTCTACCATTTGAACTGTTCACCGATGGTCACCGATGAAACTATTCACATAAGGTTGTCATTGCACTGTTCACAACTGTCTACCATTGGAATTGTTCACCGATGGTCACCGATGACATTGTTCACATAAGGTCACTATTTCACTATTCACAACTCTCTGCCGTTGGAACTGTTCACCGATAACAATGTTCACATAAATTGAAAACTAGAAAAATGTTGGGGATAAGTCACCCTGACCTCCCAAAACATGTCATACACCTAATTTTCACAAAGGAATGAACTAGAGAGGTTTGGTCCATTACATGTAATTTATTAAGGATGATATTAATAAATTTATATGACCTATATTACATCAATAATAAAATAGAATTATAATATACCATTATATAAATTTATTTTACTTTCCATACTTTTAAAATATGGAAAATATATGGAAGTAGTGTTAATCATTACATACAACATACTGTCTCCATGAATGGTGCATTCCATTTCCTATCTCCAATTATTATGGATTATTATAAACACATATATAGTAAATATATCTGATAAATAAATCATGTTTTACATTCTGGATATGATGAAACTATGATATGTTTAATATAAAAAACAGAAAATAGGTCCAAATTTACTCGAGAAACTAGGCAGTTAATACCATAAATAGTTAAAATAATGAAAGGTTGTTAAAGAAAAAGTAATAAGATATTATATTTCGATCATAATTGATTTCATTAATGTTAATATGGTTCTGGAATAATTTTTTAACATTATTAAATGTATTATATTGGTGGATTAAGGATTTTCACTTGAAAGGAAACACAGCATAAGGTATTTTCAACTCAGTTTTTAACATCCGTGAGAGAAATGTCTTGGTTAAAACATGCCTATTTTTTACAGTGTATCTACAACAAATTTTGATACATTATATCATTTTTTATTTTATCTTTATGGAATTTAAATCATCCTTTTCATATTATTCCTTCATGAGGATTCTGTTTTCAAACTATTCAATGTTGTATATGACACATTTAGATTTTTAAAGATTATTTTCCTAAAGAATAATTCTAATGATATTTAAATGGTATTTCAATTTGAGGAAATTATATGAAAATTGATAAATAAAATCAATCATTTTCCACTCTTTTATTTATTAATATCCTTTTTTATTTGTTAATTCCATTATTACACTTCTTGTTGCACAAAATATTACAGAATATTTATTATTAAAACTCGACTCCATTATTTTCTTTTGTTGGAGATCCTATTTTTCTATAACAACCATATTTTATAATAATTATTTTAAGAAAACATAACCATTAAAAAATAATTTATTAAATTTATTATTACCCTATTTTCCATTTCCCAATGTTTTAAAAGGAATATTCTTATTTCTTTCAAAAGATAATTATTATAAACCATTTTATTGTGGAAAAGGAATGTTGTTTTTACCATATATGTCATGTATGTATTTTATCACCATAATTTAATAGAATCTTAATTTTCATGTTTAAAGGCTTATGTTTAATGAAAATGATTCTGAATGTGATTTTCAATGATTTTTTTTCATAATATTTTTCAAATCAAAAGAATATTTTCTCTATAATTGTTTTTGGAATGATATTTTTATTGATTTTCTATTCATCAATGAAAAATCCCATTAATTTTTTTACTACATGGGGTTTGTTTAATTTATATCATCATTATTATTCATCTATATGGTTTATGAATTATTTTTCCAATGATAGTTATCAAATTCAATACCTTGATTCCTTTTAGTCCCCTTGAAAAAATCAATTTGAAATGATCATTTGACATTGAATTTCCCTTAAATATCTTTATCATATTCATGTATATTATTATTCATGAACCATATACCATTTTTCATTTTATCTTTACTTTGAATTTCATTTTATTATTTTATGAAATATTGATACATCTATATCCTTTATATAATAAAAATATTTGATAAGAAACATTGTTTATTCGATATGATGTATGCTTAGGACATGGAAGACATGATTTGGGGACCGTTTAAGGTTATCCCTATAGGTTAGGGACCAGTTAATGAAATCATATTGATGCATCAATAGTCTCATTAAACATATTAGTTAGAGAAACCGCCTTCTAGTTTTTTTTCCAAGATGAATATATGGGTTTTGGCATGATATTCTAATCTGTCCAGTGAAGGGTCTAGATATTAATGGTTCTACATACCAAGGAAATATAGTATCTAATTACTAAAAATTTCCCGCATTTAGCTTCAGTTTTTATTCATCCTTGAGATTTTTTATCAGCATTTCTATTGATACATTTCATTGATTAAATGGAATGTGATTCATTTTCTTACCATGCAATGTTGATTTTTCTTTATCTAGTTATTTGAATGGAATATATTTCTATTTATTTATTTTCTAATATTTATTATTCATATTGATTCATTATTACATTCATTTTAATTTACCCTTACTGTGAAATTGATATCACTCTTTTTATTTTCCCATTCCCCATGAATCCAAAAAGTGTATCAAGAAATATGTGTAAGGATACTCTAGATGGAATAAATATATTATCATAAAAATTATTTTAAATAAAAAAATTATACTGTAATTAGTGTAAAAATTTTTAAAGAAAGGCTCATGTATATGAATTGTTTTGAAATACTACGAAACTCTTGATTCCTTCGATGTTTATTCCCTATAATCATTTCAATATAATGGTAGAAGACATCAGCTCTATGCTTATTGGGAATGGGTTTCTATACTTATTATTAGGGGAAGTTTAGTAGAAACCATACGGAATAGATTTATGAAAACATAGATAGAGAACATTACCCTAATGTATTACATGAGGATCTGTATACAAGAACACCATAGAATTATGGTTAGATTTAGATTTTTTCCTTGATATACATACCTTTCTGGATATTACAATTGGATATGGTTCTTGAACATATTTACCTAGGAGTAACAACTCAGACAATTTGTGTTGGTCCAGACTAAGTGTAACAATATACAAGACAACATCTCATACTACACACATGTTTTAACACTCCCAATAGTTAAACAGGGGATAATTTAGATTTTCATTACAAACCATTATGAAGGATTTAAAATTTCATGACACGTCCCCCGGGGCCCGTGTCGCGACAACCCCAAGCCCACCTTCTATAGGCCAGGGGTTGGAGACTAGCACCGAAAGGTGTATTCCCAATAATCAAGAAGGCATTAACTTTATAACCTGTAAATACACGCAACCAAGCACACAAAAATATACAAACACAAGTCAACTATATAGCAGAAAGAGTGCTGAAATTAAAACGGGGTCGGAATACAAGGCCAACTGTAAAGATAAAAGTACAACTGAAATACAATTCAATTGAAGAAAGATAAAGACAGCTACTAGTTCATCCTCCTAGGGTCCTACCTAAATGTTAGGTATAGATCACCTCCTAATAACTCCACCTCCACCTATCTCTTCAATGTACCAACACACTATATGGTCTACCTCTGAGCACCAACCAGTCTGGGTACTCTCAGCCTCGATCAGTGTTGTCCATCATCTACACCAAACACAGTGAGGTTCGGGCATAGCCCTTGCAGAGGTGAGTATAACAATAATCAATAGGGACTCTGAGACCCTCATGGTCTCACAAAATTCACAAAGAATAAACAACTTTCAACCCCACTTATGCATATGGCCATACATATACCTATGTAACCAAGTAAACCTATCTCAATCATGAGGAAACACAAGGCCCAACTCAAAATCCCAATGCTCAATTATTCCACAAAGGAAAGAATACCATAATGGAAAGTACCACATAGGTACGCCACACAGATTAATACCACTAAGGTATTTCCACAAAGTAAAGTACCACACAGGTACGGACTCAGCTCACACTAGGTATAACTTAGTTATGGTAGTAAAGATGATTAGTTATAACTACCGAATCATCTTACTCTGTTAAGAGGAAGACCCATGAAGGATCCTAACTCCTCATTAGAAACACACGTGATCTCTAGGTGATAACCCACATAGGATTGCTCGGTGCTAACCCACATAGGATAGCTCGGTGCTGACCCACACCGGATCGCTATTCATTCTTCACGTCACAACCAGATACTGGGTTCCCGCACGATGTTTTCCTATCTCTAGGAGGGTCCTCTCTACAAGCCACTGGTCGATACTCTAATTTCCATGAAGTCCCATGATGAATTATCACAAAGTCCCGCCATGTCATAGGACTCTCAATGCAATAGAGGGTGCGTTAATCGGATGCCCGGTCTGTGAGTTATTAGTCTTTCACTCATGAGAGCCTAGTTGGATTTGTACATGATAGAACTCGACTGTACACCATCATTATCCAAATATCTGGTGGGGTGAAATCAAAGGTATTGTGTCACTCCATGGCTTCAAGCGCTACTAAAAAATTATCAAACGGATGCCTGATACCAAAGATATTTCCAAACGAGCATAAATGGGTCGAAGTGGGTCTAGGTTCGTTCCGACCTAGTCTGACTGAACCAGCCTGACCCGGCCTGGGCTGACCCAGTTCGGTTCAACCTGGCCTGACCTGCTGGGTCTGGCCCGGCTCGCGTTGGGCGGCTTGGCCCACGCTGGGTGGCCCGGCCTCGGCAGCGGCCCGCGGGGCGACGTATGCCACAGAGCGGCGTGAGGCCTCAAGGGTGGTGAGGCTGTGGGGCGGCGTGGATGCAGGGAGCCTCATAAGGAAACTTGCAGGTGAGCCTGTAGGGCGGCGCGGAGGTCCACGGGGTGGCAAGGATGCGGGGCTGTGTGGCTGCAAGGCGGCTCAGAGGGCCGCAGGGCAGCGCGAAGAGGCCGCTGGGAGGAGAGACGAGGCCACGGGCGGTGCGGTGAGGCCTTCTTCAGCAGCCGTCTTGACCTGTCTCCCTTCGTTCGTCACCTTCATCACGGTTCATGAATTCCCCTGGTGCCAACCACCAGCAACTGTCGCCGTCACCATCACCAAGAACACACAATAACCATGATTTAAAGAGAGGACATGCCTTGTTTGTTTATCCTTCTCTATCCGCATTCGGGTGGTAGAAAGAGACTATAATTTCTTCTTTGATTCATGAAGAATGTTCAAGAATTGAAAGGGGAAAAATTCAGACGTCCACCCTATCTTGAATTTTTGGTTTAGGATTGTCCGCGGTTGAGATGATTTGGCATTTATCGATCCCGCAACAAGTCTCCTCCAACAACATCGGTGAGGAGAGGAAAAGATGAAGTTAGTGACGATGGAATTTGTTGGATCGTTGGTTCATTCGTCATTGGTGATCCTTTGACGGATTTTGGAGAAAGGTTAGTTGAAGGAGAGGTGTTCTTCATTGGCATTATTCATTGGAGGATGTGTTCCTCCATGTTCTCCCAAACTCCCACCTTTTCCAGTGATTATTTTTTCCAACCCACCAAAAATAATAGGGAGCCAATATAATAGAATATGTAGTTAAAAATTTAATTTTTTGGCATAATTTAAGTTGGCACCATTTAATTAATTGATAATATTGGCACAATAAATCAAGGGGGTGGCACCATTAAAGTAGGGATGTTTAAGAGGATTCCCCACATTTAAGAGGGAGTTCAAGGTGGTTTTAGCCTTGAGTGGTTCCCACCACCGTAACCTTTCACGGGAGGGTTAGGATCAGTGGTCCCCACCTCTATAACCTCTCTTGGGAGGTTTAGGCTCAGTGGTCCCCACCACCATAACCTCGCATGGGAGGTTTAGGCTTGGTGGTCCCCACCTCCAAAACCTCTCATAGGAGGTTTTTAGTTCATGTGGTGCCCACCTCTGAAACATCCACATTGAAGTTTCAAAAGAAAATAAAAATAAAATGTTACACCATTTTATTTTATTGTATTTTTTCTAGAATAAGTGAAAAAACAAACATCCACCCTTGACCAACAATGGTCTTAGTGAATGTCTCCTTAAGAGAATATCGGTGCTATGAGTTCAACAGTTCCCTCAGATTTAAATTCCGATCACCTGTTAAAAAGTTAGAAAATCATGTTCGCACGTTTACTGAACATACCCAAAATAATGTTCAGAAATTCATTTTGGGCACTTCGGGCCTCAGAATCACGCGTCGACAATTTTCACGGACTCATAAAATTCCAATTTAATTTTAAAAAAATTAACATGGAAATTCTCGGTCTTTACATTCTCCCCACCGTAGGGATTTATATCCCCGTAAGCCACAACTCAAAACAAGGCAAACAAGTGGGGGTAATGAGCACAAATCTAAATATACTGCTCCCAAGTGATCTCCTAGAGGTTCCCATGCTGCCAATGAACGTGCACCATAGGTATCGACCACCCACGAAGGACCTTCTCCTATCGATCCTCAATCTCACCTCGAACCTCCATAAAAATCACCACATCATTGACGTCTATCTCTCCGTGGTTGATGACTTGGGAAGGGTCGTGCACGTATCTCTTCATCTTGGATACGTGGAAGATTTCGTGCACCCGGTGAAACTAAGGTGGATGAGAAAAGCGATGAGCCACCTCTCCATTTATATTGAGGACCCAGAAGGGTCTGATGAACCTCAGAGATAAATTTCCACCTTGACCAAATCTCTACAAACCTCGTCAAGGTGAGAATCGTAGAAAGATGTGGTTTCCATCCTCGAACACCGGAGGTCTCCATCTCCTATCATCTTAATATTTATGCCTGCTCTGTGATGTCTTCATCCGCTCTTAGATGATCTACACCTTCTCTGTGGTAGCTTATTCCATCACTGGTCCCACTAGTGCTGACTCCCCTGGGTCAGTCTAGCACAAAGGTGATCTGCAAGGTCGCCCGTAGAATGCCTCAAAAGGTGACATCCCAATGGTGGTGTGATATCTGTTGTTGAATGAAAACTCCACCAATGGAAAGTGATCCTGCCAACTTTGACCGAAGTCGAGGATGCATTCACGTAGCATGTACTCGAGGATCTGAATAGTCCACTCAGTCTGGCCATCCATCTGAGGATGGAACGCGGTGCTCAAATGAAGCTGCATCCCGAAAGCCTCCTACAAACCCTTCCATAGTTGGGAAGTAAGATGGGCATCATGATTATAGAAAATCATAGAGGGTACTCCATGTATCCACACAATCTTCTAAACATAGAGGCATCCCAATATCTCTACTGAACCCTGCCCTCTGATCGGTAGGAAGCGGACCGACATGGTGAGTCGGTCGAAGATCACCCACATTGAGTCATCACCCATAGATTTAAGTGGAAGTTCTATCATGAAGTCCATTGATATCCAATCTCACTTCCACTCTGTGACCTTTAAAGGCTAAACCATGTCTGCTGGTACCTGATGTTCTGCCTTCACTTGCTGACAAGTGAGGCATCGTGAGAAAAACTCTGCTACATCTTTTTTCATTCTTGGCCACTAGTGTTGTCTTCAGAGATCCTGATACATCTTCTACACTCCTAGATGTACCACTAGAGGGGATGTGTGTAACTCCCTCAATACTTCCTTCTAAAGTGACATTGGTACCATGTTACATCCTCTGAATAGGATGATGTTCTCCCCACCATCAGAAAATCCATCAGGTTCCTGTCCTATGGAAATCGGATCTTGTCAAGTCTCGTAGTCAGTGTCCCAACATTGCGCATCCTTGACTCACTGAATAAGTGGGAGAGTGTCTATAAGAGACTGTAGAAAATCTGCTCCATCTTGATACACAATGAATATTTTCAAAGCAGAAAACTGCTCTGTCGCCTCACTTCGAAGATGTATACCAGATCTCCTGCTGAGTGCATATGCTAAAAAGTTCCCCTTCCCAGGATTATAGACTACCTCTCTTTCATAGTCCCGTAGGAACTCAATCCAATGTCGTTGTCTCAGGTTTAGGTCCTTCTGAGAGATAATATACATGAGACTCTTGTGATCTCGGTAGACTGTAAAACACTCTCCCATCAAGTAAAGTCGCCACATCTTTAAAGCGATGGCCACTGCTGCTAACTCCATTCCATGGGTAGCGTAGTTCTGCTCATGTTGTCTCAGCTGTCGAGAACCATATGTGATCATTTCTCGCTCCTGCATCAGGACATATCTGATCTCTATTCCTGATGAGTCGCAGTAGACTACATACCCTATGCACTCTTCTGGAGGCCTCATGATGGGGTCACTATTCATCCTCTACCTCAGATCTTAAAAAATCCACTGGCATCTCTCTGACCACATGATGGGTTGCCCCTTATTCATCAACGCTGAGAGTGGTGTACAACTCTGGAGAAATCAGGCACAAATATATGGTAGTATTTGGCTAAACCTAGGAAACTTCATACCTCAGTCACACTTCTAGTTGGCTCCTAAGCAAGGATCACCTCAATATTCTCTAGATCCACTGCAACTCCAGCCTCCGAAATGACATGTCCCAGAAAGTGAACCTCTCAGATCCAGAATTGGCACTTCAAGAGCTTACCGTAAATATGGTGCTCTTGGAGTGTGTCCAGTACTACCTAAAAATGATAGGCTTTCTCCTCCTCAGTAGTCGAGTAGATCATAATGTCATTGATTAAGACTACTACAAAGCGATCAAGGTATCACTAAAAGATCATGTTCATGAGTCCCATGAACACTGCCAGAGCATTGGTCACACTGAATATCATAACCAAGAACTTATAATGGTCGTACTGACATCTAAAAGCTGTATTCTTTCACATCCTCATCTCGTACTCTGAGCTGGTGATAGTCTGATCTAAGATCTATCTTCGATAACCATTGTTCTCCTTTCAGCTGATCAAAGAGGTCTTCAATCCTCAGAAGTGGGTACTTGTTCTTCTGAGTCACCTAGTTTAGGAGACAATAGTTGACACAACGCCTCAAGCTCCCATCTTCATTCTTTAAAAAAAATCAGGGCTTCCGAAGGAGAAACACTGGGCCAGATGAAGCCCTTCTCCTGCATGTCCTCTAGTTGTACATGCAGCTCTCGAAGCTTCGCGGGAGCCATCTGATATGCTGGTGTAGATATTGTGACATCCAAGGGTACATGTTAATGTAAAATTCAATCTCTCTGTGAAGAGGTTGACCCCAAAATTCATCAAGGAAGACATCCCTGTACTGGTCCACCACTATAGGATAACTCGGACTCTCCACGTCAACTTCTCTGAGGTTAATGCTAGCCTACTGATGAGTGATCAGCTACACTCTCCTCTGGGTAAGTCCATCATATGCTGCAAAGGATCCCTTCTTGCTGGTTAAGGTAAACCAAGTCCCATATGTGTGGACACACTGCACTATGCACCTAATACAGTCAATCTGAGCATGGAATATAGATAACGAGTCCATACCCAAGATGATGTTGTAAGGCTTCGACACTGCAACTAGGAGATCACAGCCTAAGCGGTCGCCTCCTAGAGTAATCTTGAACTATCATCACCAGTGCATAATCATCGAATCTGCTCCCATAGGAGTCTCTATCCATAAAGATCGAACCAATGGATCCATCAGAATCTCTGTGCTCTGAATGAGGGCAGTGGAAATAAAAGAATGAATGGAACATGTGTCTATAAGTACTGAAGATAAGTTGGAATAGGCACAGATCGTATCTCATATCATCTCTGGAGTGTCGTGATCATAGGCCTTAGCTGCCTAGAGCTGATCTCACCCCTGTCCACTTGCTCCATGTGGTCGGGGTGGACCACCTGGTGGTGGTGGTGGTAACATCTCGAATCATCACCCAATGCCAATTGCACGTCTCGCTCCTCTACAATGCCCACCTGCTCCCTGTGGTCCTCCTCGGTTGAACCTCTATCTCTTCCTTGGCGATCCTTCAACTATCTATAGATCATTCGTACGGCAGGTCGGATAGTCACGAGCCATGTGACCCTGCCCACCACAAGCGTAACATTGCATGTTCCTCACATGACTCGCTCTACCTTGGGTGGCCCGCACAACCGACTCTAAATCATGTGGTCGTCCACCTGTAGGTATGGCCCTCTTAGACCTCAGCGACATCTGTCTTCTGCCAGCTGCAGAGGACTCTGCTATGTGATTTATAGTGGTGGATCTTGCTGCTCGTGACTGCTCAGCAAGAAAACTCTCCTATAAGAGGGCTCTCTCTAACTCCCCTCTCCTGTTTCGGGATGCTGAGTGAGATCATCGAAGCCCTGATCTCCCAGATAATTCCCTGCTCAAAGGTATGAGCCCTGAAGAATGGGTCTTTCACCATATCAGTGGAGTAATGTGAGAGGTTAGGGAACCTCTCTATGTACTGAGCTACAGTCATGTTACCCTGCTGCCGATGAAATAGCTCCTATATACGAACTGTGCGAAGAGTCTCTGGAACAAACTCTGCACAAAACAGGCTCTCTAAGTCTACCCAAAGAAGCTTCACCTTGTTGTGAACCTGGAGCATCAAGCTCCACCATATTCCTACTGGTGCCTCTAGAAGGCTGGCGGCAAAGATCACCATGAGATCAGCAGGAGTCCCTACTAGTAGAAAAACTCTCAATACAGCCTCCATCCAATCCTCAACAGCCTGTGGGTCTGTCTCTCCCCTGAACCAGGGTGGCCTCTGGCACATGAACTTATGCAACGCACTCAAGTGGCGTGCACCCTCTGCTGTTGGGGCTGGTGGCATTGTTGGCCCAACAGTTAAAGGTACCACTAGTGCCTTTGCGGGTGACTCTACTAGAATAGGGCCCTGCACAGAGGCCTCATTGCTCAGTGGGCTATCAGTGTGTACTACTCTCAGAACCCTAGTTGTCTATCTACGTGGATTCATCATGAAAAGAAATAGGTGTGCCACGGTAAATATGTTATACATGGTGATCTGACTCAAGATATCACAAAGAAAACTCTTGGAAACACACATGCAATTAGTTTTTTCATGCACTGAGTCAGAAATAAGATGTCAGGGTCCTGGTGTATGGATATGTTGGCCACCACACCGACAGTTGATTCCCTAAACTGATTACAATAGTCACTACACATAACACTATAACTATTTATATGAAATATCTGAGTCCTATGTTCTATGGTAGATTCGACTCCTCTGATACCAATTTTTCATGACCCGTCCCCCAGGGCCCTTGTCGTGACTACCTCAAGCCCGCCTTCCATAGGCCAGGGGCTGCTAACTAGCACCGAAAGGTGTATTCCTTAAAATTGGGAAGGCATTGCCTTTATAACATTTAAGTGCATGCAACCAAGCACACAACAAGATACGAAAACAATTCAACTGTATAGTAGAAAGAGTGATGAATGTTAAAATGGGCTGGAATACAGTCCCAAATGTAATGATTCAAGTACAAAAGAAATAAAATACAACTGAAGAAAGAGAAATATTACTACTGGGTCATCCTCCAAGGTTCCTACCTAAAGGGTAAGTACAAATCGCCTCCTCAGCACTCCACATCTACCTGTCTCCTCTACGTACCGACACGCCTTATGGTCAACCTCCGAACACCGTCCAGTCCTAGGGATCTCACCCTCGATCAGCGTTGTTCGCTGTCTGCACCAAACACAACAAGGTGCGGGTGTAGCCCGTGCAGGGGTGAGTATAATGATACTCAATAGGGACCCCAAGACACTCAAGGTCTCATAGAATCTACAAAGGATAAACAAATGTCAACCCCAGATAGGTATATGCATATATATATACCTAAGTTATCAAGTAAACCATTCTCAATCATGAGGAAACATAAGTCCGAACATAAAATCCCACTGCTCAACTATTTCAAAAAGGATGGAACACCCCAATAGAATGTACCACACATGTATTCCACAAAAAAGAATAACATTATGTTATTTTGATGAAGTAAATTTCTACACATGTATAGACTCATCACACACTAGGAATAACATAGGTACGATAGTAAAGATGATTAGTTATAACTATTGAATCATCTTACTCCATTAAGAGGCAGACCCACGTAGGATCCAAGCTCCTCATCAGACCCACACAGGATATCTAAGTGATGACCCACATAGGATTGCTCGGTGCTGACCCACATAAGATCGCTTGGTGCTGACCACACAGGATCACTCGATACTGACCCACATGGGATCGATAGGTGTTGACCAACATAGGATCTCTTAGTGTTAACCCACATAGGATCGGTATTCATTCTCCATGTCACAACAAGCTACTGGGTTCCCGCACTAGGTTCACTTGTCTCTGGGAGGGTCTTCATCATAAGACACTAGTCGATACTCCAATTTCGATGAAGTCCCATGAAGAATTATCTCAAAGGACCTCCACGTCATAGGGGTATCAACGCAATAGACAGTTCATCAATCGGACGCCCGGTCTGTGAGTTATTAGTGTTTTATTCCTAGGGGCCTTGTTGGTTTCGTACTCAATCTGACCTGAACATACCCCATCTTAATCCAAATATCTAGTGGGGTATACTAAAAGGGACCATCTCTCTCCAAGGATTCTAGAACCGTTTATGGTTCATCAAATAGTTGTCTGATGCCAATGATATGACCGAAAGAGCGTAAATGGGTCGAAGAGGGTTCGGGTCCGGTCTAACCCGGTCTGACCGACCCAGCCTGACCCAGCCTGGGCCGACTCAGTTCAGGTCACCTGGGGCCAGCCCGCGCTGGGCGGCATGTTCTGGGCAGCGGCCCGTAGTGAGGAAGAGGCCATGGAGCGGCGCAACGCTGCGAGGGCGGCGAGGTCATGGGGCAGCGTGGCCGTAGGGAGACTCGGAGGGCTGCGCGGTGGTGAGCCCGTGGGGTAGCGTGGAGGTCCATGGGGTGGTAAAGAGGTCAGTGGGTTAGTGCGGTGAGGCCGCAGGGCAGTGCGGTGAAGCCTTCGTCGGCTGCTGCCCTGATCGGACTCCCTTCGTTTGTCACCTTCATTGCGGTTCTCGAATTCCATCGATGCCAACCACCAGCACCAGTCACCGTCACCATAGCGAAGAACACACAAGAACCAAGATTTCCGGAGAGGATGGACCATGTTTGTATGGCCCACACTCTCCATGTTTGGGCGGTAGAAAGCGGCTATAATTTCTTCCTTGATTCATAATGAATTGTCAAGAATAGAAATGGGAAAATTCAGACATCCACCCTACCTCTATGATTCAATTGATGATTTTCCACAGTTGAGATGGTTTGGAATTTTTCAATCCCACACCAAGTCTCCTCCAACAATATTGTTATGGGGAAGAAAAGATGATGTCGGTAATGATGATGTTTCCTTGATCGTTGGTTCTTTCGTTGTTGGATATTCTTTGACTGATTTTGGAGAAAGGTTCGTCAAAGGAGAAGATTTCTTTGTTGGAGTTCTTCATTGGAGAATGTGTTCCACCAATTTATCCTCCAATCCCACCTTTTCCAATGATTATTTTTCCAAACCAACCAAAAATAATAGGGAGCCAATATAATTGAATATGTTGTAAATAATTTAATTTGTTGGCATAATTTATGTTGGCACCATTTAATTAATTAATGAGGTTGGAACAATAAATCAAGGGGGTTTCACCATTAAAGTATGGAAGTTTAAGAGGATTCCCCACATTTAAGAGAGAGTTAAAGTGGGTTTCAGCCTCAGGTTGTCCCCACCACCATAACCTCTCATGGGAGGTTTAGGCTTGGTGGTCCCCACCACCATAACCTATCATGGGAGGTGTAGGCTCGGTGGTCCCCACCTCCATAACCTCTCATGGGAGGTTAAGGCTAGGTGGTCCCCACCTCCCTAACCTCTCATTGAAGATTTTTAGTTCAGGAGGTCCCCACCTGTGAGTCATCTACATGGAAGATTCAAAAGAAAATAAAAATAAAAAGTTACACCTTATTTTATTTTATTCATTCACGTATAAGTGAAAAACTAACATCCACCATCATCCTACTATGGTTGAGGTGAAGGTATCCTTATGCAAATATATACACTGTGATTTCAATGGTGCCCTCATATTTCAATTCCGAGCACTGGTTCAAAAGTTAGAAAATCATGATCGCGCGTTTACTGATCCTACTCGAAATAATGTTCAGAAAAAAATTTCTAGCACTCTGGGCCTCGGAATCACGCGTCATCAATTTTTGTGGAGTCATAAAATTCTCATTTAATATAAAAAAATTACATGGAAATTTTAGGTCTTTAAATGAATAGATCATGATAATAAGTAGCATAAGAAAAACCATAGTCCCAAGAAAGAACATTGTAGAAATTAAAGTATGAAGTATTTAGGTATATATGTTTTAATGGAAACCATAGTTATAAGGATATTTAATGTTTAAATTTTAAATAATCCCATCATATATTTTAGGAAAATAAATTTATTTGGTTTTAGAAATGGGAAACATGTTGTTGGGTGAAAACCCATAAAATTTATCAAGACTGCAGGACTTGAACCCATGATTGATGGATGATTAGTGTTTAATCAAAACAATTAACCTACATAATTTCACAGTTGATATGTCATTGTTTTTAGTTGAAAAATTTAATTAATAAATATTAATGATAAACTGTTAGTGTTTCTATTCTAGGTTTATAGATTAATTTCCTAACCATATTAGTCATTTAAAATAATTAGAGAAAAATAGTTATACTTTTCACTCTTTTATGGTCCATAAGATCCTTTAAAAATGTATTTTAGTTCTTCGTTCATCAATGATGATTTTGGGAGGTCCATTTATTATAGAAACGAATGGAATTGAATTTTATTGAAGAAAAATCAAAGGATGAAATTGTGTCTTTCGAAATATATCAAATAAGTTTATGTCATTTAAATTTTATGTAGTAAAATATTTACACAACATTCGGAAAACTAGAAAAAAAATGTGGTCCTAATAACATAATATCTATTATATCAATGGTTTTATAAATCATTAAAGAATTATGGATTTTAGGACCTAAAATTTTAATCGATCATTCACTTGTTTTTTACTAATGATCATAATCACTCCCTATAAATATTTAAACATTTCCTCCATATATTTATCTCTACATGACACGTATCTTCTCCTAATTAGAGACCATGGTATATGTTAGTCCATGTTACCTTTTTTAATTCTTATTCTGTTTATTTCTATAGGATGTTTTATGAACCCTTATCACTATGTTGTATTTCAATATATAAAATATCTTGAAATATATTACCAAAATCATGTTTAAAATTTGATGATTCAATTTAATTAAGTTTGGGAGAATGTGTCACCCTGAAATTCTACGGTACGAAACTTGTATTCGACTAAGTGTATGACGTACAACACCATGATTTTAAGGGAATATAATATCAAGATAATTTATAATATATTTAATATTTAAAACATATTCAATATTTTCTTTGTATTTCAATTAATGAAATACTTATTTAGCATTTGTTACACACGTGATTGACCTTTTTCTGTGGCTTATGTTATACGCAAGGCTATGTTTTACTGAAAAATAGTATATTATAAAAATATTATAAGATATAAATTATCCATTAAGAATGATATTAAATAAATTCTGAAACTATATGGATTACAAAAACATAATATTAATTCATGGGTTACAAAATTAAATATAAATAAATATTAGAATCAATTGAATATTAAAAAGAGTATGTTAATGGAAAACTATTTTTATGCTTATAGTAATGGTTTATCCTAATTAATTTAATTAATTAATATTACTGAGGGATATTAATTTAAAATATATATTATAAATTCAATAAAATATTTTTTATATTCATCAAATATTTTTGATAATCATATGATAAGAACAAACCTAATTGTATGCATAAAATACTCTGTTTTTATTAAGGCACTTATACTGCATTTTAATGAAGAATTTATTTTAAATATATTTTTAGAACATTTGTAAACATTATATGTAAAAATAAACTTAATATCTGAAATAAAAACATAAATTATTGGTTATGGTGAATTTCTTTATTTTTTTTGTGAAGTTTCATTTTTTAATGAATATTTAAAAGTAATGAATATTAATTTCAAACTCCATTTTTATTGAATTTATTTATAATATTAAATTTAATTTAATTTTTAAAATATAATTATATTTTTCATATAGATCGATACAATTTAGCTCATCGGAATCAATTACTCTTTGAAATTGAGTATAAAAACATAGCCAAATTTTGACTGTTTTTACTTTTAAAACCCGCATTGTTACCAAGTTCGTGTGATTAAATTTAAATTAATTTCTTACACTTATGTGATTGTAATTTTGACAAATGGATTCCATATTTTTAATTATAATAATTTGTAATGTCAAATATTTTTAAATTAGTTTTTTTCAGAAAAAAATATGTGTGAATATAATTAAAATTAATTACAGTGATGAAGGTGACATTAATCACAACATGTGACTAAACCTTAAAATTAAAGACCCAAATGACCTATATACTTGTGAAAATTCCATTGAATGATCATATTTAGAACCTATAATCCAATTTATAAATTTTTTTATATTATTGGTTCGTCATTTAATGTGAAAAACGTGTATAGAATTTTATCTTCAAAATATTACAAGAGTGCCACCACTCCTCCACTATAAAATGGAAATCAAGCCTCCCAAATCCTCCCACATCTCAAGGAACTTTGGTTAGACCAATATATTACCAAATTTCTAAAAAAAATACCTCCCCTTATCCTATAATTTTCTCATTGAAAAGAATTAATCCCAAGGAAACCCATCTGTGAAAAGCAAAAGGAGTAACCTGAAAAAGAGGTAACAAAATCCCCCTGGCTCTATAGTTTTATTACTATTTTCCACCACCTAAAATCATATTGAGCCATGATATAATAACCCCATTAGTATTTTAAATATAATTTTATGTTTTAATGATAATTAGTATTCCTCAACTTTCACACAATCTCATCTAAGGGCGGAAAAATTTACATATTTTTTAATTGCGTACTATAGCCTCATGAAACAATGATTGTTCATTTTTCCCCTACCAACTATCATGTTATGAATTATGATGAAAAATATATTTATATAAGATATATATGATATTTATTAGGTATTTATGATTATTTAATTATTTTATAATACAAACCTTTATGCACCCCATTTTTTGGAATACAATAACATCATTTGTGGATGTGTGGAAAACCCCCTATCAAGGTGATGTGATTCATTACCACTATATGTGGAACATTTTAAGAATTATTTTAATAAATATTTATGACCAATATTACTTATATATGATAATTTAATTATAATATACATACATATATATATATATATATATATTACTTTTCATTATTTTAAAATATGACAAAGAAATGGAAGTAGTTTTCTTGCATACATACAGTGTGTCATCTCTATGAATGATGCATTAAATTTCTAATATAAAATAATTATGGATTATTATAAATATATATATATATATATAATGAATATATATGATAATTACATAATTTTTTACAATTTAGGGATGAGAAACCATGAAATTTTCAATATGATGAAGAAATAAGAAGTCAAAATTTACACAAGAAACTAGAAAATAAACACACAAAATATTTAAGACAAAGAAAGGCTATAAAAATGGGTAATAAGATATTTTATTATAATCATAAATGCTTTAAAAAATATTATTATGGTTCAATAATAAGTTACTATAATTTTTAAAACAATTACACCTGAGTTGAAAGGACATTCATCTAGAAGAAAACAAAATGTAAGGGAATTTAATCCCACTTATTACATATGTGAGATAAATGGAAGGTTCACAACTTACATATTTTGTGTGGTTTATCTACTACCCATTTTGATACATTATATCCTGAATTAAGATATCATCATTTTATTTAATACTTTCATTTAATATTTTTCTTTAATGAGTCTTTTGATGTAAAATGTTTCATAGTTGTATGGGACACTTTGGTATGTATAAAGATAAATTCCCACAAGAATAGTTTTATTGATCTTTCAATGTTATTTACCTTCCATGAAATTATCACAACATGTTCAACTAAAAAAATTCATTTTACACTCCTCTGGTTATTCATAACCTTTTGTATGTATTAATTCCTTTTATTCCATAATTTCGTACTCAAAATGTTTTAGACAAAGTTTTTATGAAAACTATAATTCATTTCTATCTCTAGTTTGAGAACATATTTTATTTTAAATACAAAGTTTTTTTAAAATTTTTTCACCTTCACAAAATTATTTAGTAAATAAATTTTTACCTTTTTTCTTTAATCAATGTTTTCAAAGGAATTTTTATCTCTCTTTCTGAAAAAAATGTTTTTTAACCTTTTTACAATGAAAAGGAATGTTCTTTTGAACTCATATTACATGTAAGGATTTAACTACAATTATTTAATTGAATCTTACTTTTCATCATTATAATGTTAGTTTTTAATGATTGTTTTTATCAAAAATTATTTTAAAAAAAAGTTTTTCCTAACATATTTTCCAAACAAAAGGATATTTCCTCGAGAATGTTTTTAAAGTATATTTTTATAGTATTTATATTCATCAATTACAAATATCCTTTATTTTTACACCACATGGGTTTTTTTATTGATATGATCTATATCACTCCTTTAGATAGTATATAATTTATTTTTCATAGCCTAGTATTTTCAATCCCTTCCTTGATTCTTTCTAATCCCCTTGAAAAAATAAATTTACTAGGATCATTTTACATTGAATTTATTATAAATATCCATATCAATTTTCATAGATAAAATCATAATGTGAACCATGTACTATTTTCCTATAGTTTTTTACATTGATAGTTATTGGATTATATAGGGAAATATTGATAAATATATATCCTTTTTTCAATAAATATATTTCATAAGGAACATTTTTTGTTCAATATGAGGAATTATTATCACATTAATAGCATAATATGGGGACTATTTAAGGTAATCCCTATTGGTTCGGGGCTGATTAATGAAATCTCATAAATGAATCGGTGGTATCATGGGATGAAATTAATTTGGAAACAATCCCTTTAACTTTTTTTCCATGAATAATAGGTATCTTTCTACCTGATATGCCAAATTATCTTATTGAAGTTTTTGATGGTAGAGGTTCCATGTACCTAGGAAGCATGGAATCCAATTATTAAGAATTTCAGTCATTTTGTTTCTGTTATTATTTATCAATGATATTTTTCATTTTAATATATATAGAATCATTTCATTTTATGTTATTTAATTAAATGGAGTTTGTTTCAGTTTCATTCATTTCTATATTGTACTTGACTTATCTAATTATTTGAAACAAATTTGTTTTCATTTGGTTACCATTCCATATTGATTATTCATGTTGATTCATTATTACATCCATTATACTTTACCTTTGCATATAATTTGATCTCACCCTTATTATGTTTTATTTCCCTCAGAAACCCAGAAGTGTACTACAAATGATATTCAAGGATACTCTAGATAGAATAATATTATTATACATGACGTTATTTTTATGAAAAAAAATTATGTCGTAATTATATTGTTGTTTTGTAATGAAATACTCATTTATGTATCAAGTTTACCATGACTATTAAACACTTTGGTCCATTAAGGTTTGTTTCCTTGTAATCATGGAAATATAATTGTAGTAGACAACAGATACCAGCTTGTTGTGGCCAGGTCTCTACATGTGGTGGATCTCAAACCCTTTGATCCCCATTTTTCATCTGTCTTCCCACGTATTAATAGATGTAGTAAAAAGTTATTTTATTTCCATTTCATTATTTAATATCATTAGTTAATATATATTTAATTATAATTTATTTTATTTTATTATGGGAGTATCATAATATTTAATTACAGTATGGAATCATTGATGATATAAGAATTTCAAAATGACAAGTGTAACAAATCCTTGGTGAAGAACTGATTCATATCTTCCCTAATATCTTATTCCACAAATTTCATGATCATCTACCTTTTTATATGAATCTATATTCAACACATGGTCCACATGTTTTTATCACACTTAACATTTTTTTCTAGAATTGTCTTGATGTCTATATTGTTAAAACACCATCCATGTATACATTCAGTGAATCCATTTATGACGTATGTGTTTTTTTATAAATTTTTATAGAGTACATTCTTCCAAATAATATTCTAGTTGAATCATTTCATGTTTCACATATATTAACCCAATATCCCTCATGTATCCATTTCAAACAAAGATTCACATATCTGTAGCCATGAATGGTTTCACATTACTAAATTACCATTACTCTGCATATATGTTTTCATGTACGTAGCAATTTTTTACCCTTGGGATCTCATAGCTGATTCTAAGTGGAATGAAACAATATCATTTCTGAGAATCTCCCTAGTGATAAATTCCTCCCATAGTATAGAGAACCTCCCTTGAAATATCCACTTCATGGTGGGAATATATGTGGCATAAGGTTCCTACTCAATCCATTATTCTTTCATAGTGGATGAATAGAAATATCTATTCATGAATCATTTTATCCACCTTGAAATTAGATTAACAATTCTCGCCCAAGGTACCCAAGGGGGTATGTGGTGAACATGTTCCTCATCAGTGATGTTTTACTCAATTTAGGGCATTTCAACTTGAGAACATGGAGGTCTCCACTTATTTTCACATAGAGGAGGTCTTGTGTCATGTTATGTAAAGAGGTTGAGGAGGTGTCCAGTTGGTTTTTGAGCAAAGTGGGACACAACTGATGAAATGAAACATCATTTTTTTATTTAATAAATAGTACCCATGGAAAATCTATCCCCAATCATAGGTATGAATAATCTTGCCTCTTTTCTATATTTTTACACACTACATTCATGGATTAGAATCGTGGAGAGTGGGGATGCCCCCACAACACTATAAACACACACAAATGGGCTCATGCTAATAACTATGTTCGAGGACTTATTTTTAGAGATGAATTTGGTTATTATTAGGAGTAAACACATAGGTGAAATAAAATTTATTTTTCTACATGCCATGATAGGATTGTATCAATATGATAAGATAATATTCATATCATAGAACTTTGAAATAGAGATGGGGAATTAAAAATAATAAAAAATAAAAAATACTTTATGAAAAGGTCTAAAAAATACATGAGAATTTTGACTATAATTTTACTTTGGGGGAAATTGGTCTATAAGAATATTTTGAAAATAAAACAAAAAATAAAATAATTTTTACTACTATATAACCTTTATAAAATCTATTTAATGAATGGAATGGGGAAATATAATTTTTTTGGATTTGGTTCAGTTTTATATATTCAATGAAAAATCTATAACCCTTATGAAATATCAGGTTAATTAATTAATTATTCTCATATTCCATAATGTTTAAATCAGTTTTTTTGTGAACTATAAGGATGGAGAAAAACCATAGTTAGTCATAGATGGGTAAATAATTTCATCAATGAGGAACTTATCTATTTATTTTTTAATACATACATAATTGAAAGTTTTAGTCTCATTTGGGGATACCTAAAAGGTCATGAATCTCACAAAAACAATATTATATATATATATGGATATTTTTTACTTAATTCAAGGGATGTCATGAAAGCTCCATTGTATTTCTTTGATGTTTCATTTCAAAACATCATTCCTTGTTTTTTCTTGGTTCGTTGTCCAATTGTTAGCTATGAAAACATGAATTTTTTATCCATACATAAGATAAAAATATTTTGTATCACATACGGGATATTTTAATTCTAAATTTCATGGGTTTCTCAATAGATGATATTAAATTTACCTTTTCCACTTCTAGAGACCAAATTTCCTATGTAATGTAAATCATGAATGTTACTTCTAATTAGTTATCATTGAAATCAAAGGATATTTATTCATAAAATTTTAAAATATCATTTCAATATAATTTTTTATTAAATTATTCCATGGTATTTTTAAATATAAAAGGAATCTCTTAGAGGTAAAAATTCTCAGATCATACCCAAGTCTATAGTGGTATCATAAATTTTTTCTTGGGTGATATTAATGATAGAGGTGTTTTCTAGTAGATATTTGTGAAGTCAATAATATTTAATTACACAATTAAATCCCCAATATCCATGTTATATATTCCTTTATTAATATTTATGATCATCTTGGATGTCTTCAGGAGTCCTCTTCTCATTAAGATGGGCGATTTTCCTAGTTCATTATATTCATCCATGATGGGAACATAAAGATATTATAAAAAATTATTCCTTTAATACACCACTAGAAAATCCTACAAAACATAAAATGGAATAATATTTCACCTATTTTGTGTCTGGACAACCAGTACTATGATATATAATTAACCTATTTTAAAATATGAAAATACAGAATGAGATATAATGTTTGGAATATTCTTAAATGGAAGAGTAGTGATTGGGGTCGAGATTATATTCCCCTTTGTAATGACACCATAGTATTCTTATAACTATTTATTATACCATTTAAAATTAATTAAATGGAAGGGGTCACAATCTTTATTTCCTTTTCATATATTTTTATGTTTTCTCATAGAAAAAATATAATTCACAACATCATTAATTAAAAAAATTATCATTCTATTGTTTTAAATAAAAAATGATTATCCATTGGATAACTTATGAAATCCAAGTCTAGTATTTAATTTCCAATACAACCTCAAAACATCATTATTTTATCCTCACATGTTTAATAATCACTAAAAACAATAGTACAAATTTGATTATTCCTTGCACATTTTTCAATTTTCTTATCTTTAGCCAAGGTGAAAAAATTACATACCACGTTTGTTATTTAATAAATAAAATGGGGATTAAAACCCGAATATTTTCAATTTCTATATCAATAATAGATGTGGATGATGTCACATTCCAATTAAGTTTTTGAATAACAGATGTAAACAGCAATATGGTATCTTTTTTGACATTGTTTCTTTAATAGTCGATGTAACCATTTTGTTTTCTGAAGTCAGTAACTGAACAAATTATGTGAAAATTCATATACATACTTTCATATAATATTTAACCAATTTCAAAAGGAATTATAATGTTAATTGGGGGTCGAGAGAAGTCATTTTGTTTACATTCATTTATGGTACATAATTCAGTTTTATCTCACATGGAGTTCCCTAAATCATCCATATTATATTTGTGTTATAAACTATATTTATTCTTTAATACATGGAATCAAATATTATCATTAATTTATTTTTGGCTTGAAAAAAAATACTTCTGGTAACTAACACTACCATCCACCATCATATATCATCACCACTTCTTGTGCCTTCTTCCCATTAGTGTATCTTTCTCACTAATTCTAGTTGTGATTTAAATTTATGGTTTTCTTTAATTACTTCCATTTTGCATGAATAAAATTTATTAGTATTTTTATTTTAGGTTCCATGTTTCCATTCATAACTATTAATATTTAAGTTGCAATCCACAACCTCTATCCATCACCCCCATCATCAGCTTCAACTTGTGCCTTCATCCCATTGGTATCTCATTCTCTATCTCTCTAGTTCTAATATCAATTTTTGATTGTATTTATTTTTTTCAATTTTAAATTCATCCAATGTATTCTCATGTTTATTTTCAATTTCATTTTTCACTGATATCCCTCTAAAATTTATTTAGAATCTACCCCTGCTATCCACATTCACACATTTTCTGATGCCAATTCTACCTTTTTTCCTTTAGGTTTAACCTTCTCAATTTCCCAAGTTCTAAATTTAGTTTATTTTATATTTTTATCATTTCAATTTTATACATCTTATGTATTTTCATATTATTTTTAGTACTAATTTTCAAATGAGTTCAATTTATCTTCGTTATTTGTATCTTCAGTTCAAATTATTCAAAAAATATTGTCATCATAAATTTATAAATGATATATTTTATATTTTGGTTTGAGATTTATTAATCAATTTTTGGTAATTAAATATTTTCAATGTTATATTTGTTTCATTTTGTTTTTCACATTTCTGATAGTTTTTATAAATAATATTGACTTGATGTATGATGACTTCACTGATAACATGTGACAAATTCAAAGAAGGTATCGATGATTTTTAAAATTTTATAAATGAAATGTTCAAAAAATGATATTTTTTTATACATACATAAAATATTTAAATATGAACATGATGAAAAGAAGATAGATAAAATATCATTTCAATTTTCCTAGTTTCAATCCTAGATAAAACCATTGGATCTGGCATGGTTAAATTAGAAATAATTCTAGATCTATTGTTGTTGACGATTTGGTAAATTATAATTCTAAACAAGTTGAATAAATTATTCATGCTATTTATGTAGAGAAAAATGAGAAAGAACAAACAAATTCATTCTTAGATGGTGATGATGAAAAACTATTATATCTCAGTTCTATAAAATTAACTATTTTTAATGATGTTATTATCAACTATCCTGAAGGAAAAAATTGATGAATTGAAAAAGTTTTTATATAGTTTCTACATATTTTAAAATTTAAACATCCAAAATACAATGATCATCTATATTCACATTATAATCCTAAAAAAATAATTATTCTAATTGTGTTTGGGGTATAGTAAAATACATTCAAACCTAAATGAATATATTAAATATAGTATGGAATACAAATGTCTATTAGATTTTCCAAATTGTGGGATGTCCTTGTATTACTTCAAAGAATAAAAAATTGAAAATATATTTTTTAGGGAGAATCCTTCAATTAAAATTTGGTATCTACCTAAAATATTTTGTTTTAATTTTCTTTAAGATAAAAATTTTGTAGATATGTTAAAATGTAATTTATATGAGTGGATATATGATGGGAAATTACATTATCCAGCTTAGAGTCCACAGTTTAAAAATATTTATCAATAGTTTCTTATATTTATAAATATAGTTATAAATCAAAAAATTTTACTCTATATAGATCAAATGAATCTATATTGTATGCTTAGTATAACACATTGTTCATGGTCTATTTTATTGTAATGTTAAAACATAATGCCTCGATATCATATGAAAAAAATATATTGTGTGTTTTGTTTAATACCACTTGAAAAAAATTCCTTGAGAATGATATTGATGTTCTCTTTTATCCACTTTTAAAAGATTCGAAACTATTATTGGAGGAAGGTACTACAGTGCATGACTCTTATAAAATGAAAAAATTTCAACTGCTTGAAATGATTCCTTAAACTATAAATAAATTCCAAGAATATATTAATTTTTTTATATATAGATCTGAGAAAAAAATTATTGTCCAATTTTAGAAAATCGAAATTCATATTATTAATTAAGGCTTTGGATAAAAAAAGAATACATGTTTAGTTTGTTGTTATTATCTAGGGATTATTATTATTGATGATTTAAAAATCTATTTAGATTCCCTCATGATTTTAATATTTGTTTCTAGAATTTTGACATAAATTCTTAATCTGATAGGGTTAAAATCTTTGATTCTATAGTAGGGAAGATAAAAAATTTACGTAATGGTATAAATATTTGGCTAAAATGGTAATAATTTTTTTGAACTTCCATATTGGAGATATCATGAGGTTAAACATAATATTGATTTCAAGAATGTGTATAACAATATCTATGATAAATTGATTTTAATATTGTTAGATATTAATGGAAATAATAAATATTGGATGAATGAATTTTTGGACATACACTCAAGCGAAATACGTTTTGAGTTATCTCTAACTACTAATAGATGTTAAACAAACCTGCCTCCATATTTTCATACATTATTAAAAAATGAAAAAATTATATTTTCTCATAGTAACTATTGCATCAATTCTCCATAGTTTTATTGTTAAAATATTAAAAATCACTAATTGATTCAATTTTGACATGTATGATATCTCATTACTATCAAATATTGATGAAACTGCTCCTATTAGTTTCATTGCGTGAAATATTTCTTCTCTGTTTTAGAATGACTGTCATTAAGTTGTTTTAATTTTTCAATTCCATTTTAAATTATATTATTAATCTGAATTGTTTGAAAAATTGGGATAAAAGGGAGTTTTACATACATTTTTAATCGGAAATGTATTATTATCCCTATTTTTTGAAATCATGGTCAACATTATGAATCATTTAGTGTAAGAAGTAATGTTTTCAAACCTATATGTTTACATTAGATGTATCAATTTATATGATATATTATGATATTGAAGGGGTATGTTTACAATCCATATTAACATGAATTAATATTTTTTGAGATGTATATATCTGTGGATTTTCTAGATATTTTTACAAGAAAGTTGTCTTTAGTGGACCATATCAATTTTCCTATATGTCACAAAGAAAATATCAATTATCAGAAAAAGTATATCTATGGATAGAAAGTAAAAGCATTGATGTGTGGTTAGATAAATAAATAATATTTATACATCATAAATAATATAGACTATTCTCAGCTAATATTGTTTATCCAAAGAAGTATTATATGTGTATTTTCAATGAGCCTTGAAAATAATTTTTTCCATGGATTAAACAGGCCATGTTTGTTGATTAGATGCATCAGATTCATTGATATGCTTAGATAGAAACCCATGTCTAAATTTTATATCATGTTCTGAGTATTAGATTTAGGTTTATACATTTCATATGAAGGGGTTGGACAATAGAAGTTATGTTCGTAACAGTATTGTAATTGTTTTGGAAGAACGAGTGAATGTTTTGAATGGTAAAGATAAAACTCAATCTCTATATCATATGTATATTATGGAGTCATTATTTAATATCGTAGGAATATTACATTATGTTTTCATTTACAGTTCTTAACTGAAAATGTTTAATCAATAAAAATAATGTATGTTATGATGAATATGGAATGACACTAGTTAATCTGAAATGATTGGAATATAAAAATGATCCCTTTATTATAACAACACAAGACAAAAATTCTATGATTATAATAAATCTGATATGTTTTAGTCTATATTTTTAAAATTAATAAATTATTATGTTATTAATGAAAAACATGATGAAGATGTTGATTTATGTGAGATACCTACTTTTGTGAAAACATTAATAGATAATATTGATGTGAAATTTATAGTCATGGTTTGTTCCATACAGAATGACCATGTTGAAGGAGTTTAGGAATTATATCTTTCAGTAATTTCCAAATATTACATGTAACATTTTATTATTTCTTTTTTACATTTTTAAAATTCATTAAATGTTAGTTGTATTAGTATTATTTTATATTATGACACATGTTATATCTATGAGGTTAAATTGTTTGTCTATATTAAATTTTTATTCATTAGTTTTCATATTTTACACTATTATAACTTTTTTATTTTTTTATTTATTGGAAAAATAATAATTTTAATATAATATGATAAACAAAAAATGAAAAAAAGTATAAAATTGTATACTTAAATAACATTCTTTTGGTGTATAAAATTTTGTATTATATTGAAGAATTTATACTATTGAAACACTATTTTTGGATTGGTTTTCAATTAATTATGTCATTTTATCTATCATTAATTTTTTTATTATTGTAGTCCTCTACATTAAAAAATTGGAATAACTAAATTTTTAGTATAGTTAAATTTTAAGGGGACTATTTTTTTGTTTTTGTTTATTTTTTTATGTAATTGTTGAATTTTCATATTTTTCAACTAATTATTTGTTATTTACTCACCTTTAGTGGGGGTTTTACATTGAATTATTTCATACCATATCCCCATAATTTCATTATATTTTTAGTAAACTATTTTAACAAATATGAATATATATTTATGGTTTAGTTTAATTTTTCTAGAATTTTTTATTTTTTATTTCATTTTCTATGTAATTGTATGAATAATATATATTTTTAAATTTTTTGATCACATTGAATTTTAGGATAATTTCATAATAAAGAAGTTATCCACCGCAAACTTATGTGGAGGACCATACATATACATCTGGGGAGAAAAAAACATATACTATTATTAAGGTGCCTTCTCATCTATATACATAGGATCTATATACTTATAAAGTGGAAAAGAGTGATTGAGGGTTAGTAAATATAGCTATACACATTTACCAAATTTATTAGTTTAAGATAGTTATGAGAATTGGATAAATGGTTGTATTGGAGATAATAATATTCATAGAGGTACAAATGAAAAATAATTAATTACATTTATTATAGTCTAATACAAAGGGACTATTCGTATTTCAATATATTGTTTGAAAAGTATCGATACAGTGACAATATCTCAGTTATATGACTTCATTTTCTTATTTTTTTGTAATTATTTTAACTATCAATAATTTTTTACTAATATATATTTCAACATTTTTTCTAAAAGAATCATAATATACCTAATTGTAATGGAGTCCTAGTGGAATTTTTGAATTTTGATGCCATAAGATAAATGATTTTTTATCATCCATCATAACTGGATTTAATTTTCTTGATAGATGTCCTCAAAATCCATGTGATATATATCCATTTCTTGAGAAAGATACATGGAAGTTGTTGGTTGAAAGTAAATGAAAAGAAACAAACTTAGTATGTGCAATGATATATTTTAGAGTCTTTTTTATATTATTTATCATATCCATGATGTCAATATTTTTAATATTATGAAAAAGATAATATCTAAACAGGATATGCAATCCAAAACCATATACCCTTATACGTTATCTTAATGTTCATATATGTTATTAGAGTATAAAATGATATCTTAAATGATTCAAAAACTAATAATTAAAACAGCATGGTCCATTTAAATTGACCCTCCCCCCAGTTAGACATGAATTTTAGAAGATGGAATATATGATCCAACAGGGATAGTATCTTATAGAATCATCAACGGTAACTACTAAAAGAATTATAAGAGGTTATTTAATTTACTTATGTTCATTATTTTAAATAGAATCTATATATATTATGATACAATACTTATTATTTTAATTATTATATAAATAATTCCATTTAAGAACATATAACACCAGGGACCTTCATTACTAAGTGATAGAAAGATATGTTACATCTGACATTGGTAATTATAGAATACCCATGTCATGTACATGATTACCCAATAGGTGTATCCATATGAAAATCGATTGGTCATTCTAAAAAAAATCAATTGTGTATTTTTACAGATTAAAACTATAATATTTAGAATTTAATTTTTAGGATATGGGTGAGATGATATAAAAGAATATTAGGGTTATGATATATTTGATTATTGAAAAAAATGGAAATATAGCATTAGGGTGCAGATCCCACTTATACACCACCTCATTCAGATAACTCTCATCCACCTCTTCCTACATATCTCAATCCTTTACATCTATTTCCTTATCACACTCCAACACCTTCACCTCTATAGAATTAAATTTATTGTCAATTATATGTTACATATACATAATATTATATTATTTAATTAGGAATATATATTGTATTAGAGATCATATTCATCAAGGAATAGCGCATTTCTCCCCAGGAGGAGCTCCCTCTCCCAAGCTCTGGGGTTTCCCCTTCTCTCGTCGGGGCCAAGCCGTCTCCACCATGGTTTCCTATTTTCCTCTCCACTATCTCCCTCTTTCTTGCTTTCTGTGGTGTCTCTGCTCTTTCCCCCTAATACCCCTTTCACCGGCCCTCGTGGCGGTTGTTTTCTCCATTTTGATCTCCACTCTCACAGGGTTTCCTTACATTTAAGGGATCAGTTTTTTTTCTTTGGGTTTCCTTTTGCGTTGTGGTTATGTGTCTCTTGGATTCCCACTGTTATGTTTTGTTCTCTGATTTTTTCTCCCATGATATTATCGTTAGAACTTTATTGTAAAACCCCACATGGTTTTTCTTGAAGGAGATCTGGTGGTTTGGGATTAAGTTGGTATCGATGATCAGTGATTCATCTGGTTGTCCCGTTCTTATACCTCTTCCCTTGCGGCCTATCCTTTTGTACTGGACTCCATATCGGTCTGGTATGACGGTGTTTGTGGCTGTTTTGGGATGGTGTTGGTGGATGTGTCGGGTGCCAACGACGTGTCTTGGCTGTGTATCTCTGGATGGCTGGTGTTCATTTGGGTAGCATCTTCATCTAGGTATGTGGTTCTGTATTGGTGATTCATTTGGAAGCAATGTATTTGGAAACAGATTTGGTATAGCTTATGGTGATAATGTTTTTTTCCGATGATGTGTGGTTGTAATGGTTTGATGCACGATGCTAAAGACGGTGCTCCAACAGTTTGAGATGTGTTGCTGATGGTGGTCAGTAATGTCTTGGCTAGGTTCATGTATCTTTTTGATGCATTTTTTGTGGTTGTAGTTGGATCTATTTTTATTCAATGTTAATTTATGGAGGGGTTCCAAGTTTTCGTATAATTACTTCTCTCTGTTGGGGTGGTGTTTGAGGCAACGTTGATGCGAGGATGGTGATGAGGTGATAAGGTGGTGGGATTGTGACCCAAGGTTTCTCAGTACACAATGAGCTGATAGAAGGAAGTTGGATCGATGATGGAACTTTTAATCTACATTTTTCCATTTGAATTTGAAATTACGTATTGGAAGCTTTCTATGTTTTTTAGTTTTAATTTCATGGATGGTTTTGTTGAAGGGTTTCCATTTTGCCCCTAAAATGGATTATTTGAAAATCAAAAAATAGATTTGGAGGAGAAGAAAATATTCATCATCAGTTGATAGAGGGAGATAATGTTAGTGTATTTCATAAGATAAAATAGATGAACTTTTAGGAATACCAGTTTCTAATTATGATATTATTATAGTTGGAAAAATTATTGCACATTTCACAATTTTCCATATAGACATGTTCAATAAATTACCTTTGATGTTTGTGTAGATTATATTATTTAATTAATATTGGATCTAATTGTTTTCCAAATTTTAATGGTTAAATATTTTTCTATTTGATTAGAATAATCTAAATGTAAATACATATTTTATAAACAACATTAAATATTGGATGTAATGATTTTAGATACAACTACTTTCGGTGTTGATAAATTATCCAAATGTTAAAAATTTTTATTGGAAGACTATAAAGTTATAATGTAAGATGAAATTTATAGCAGTGAAATGTCTATAATGATTTTAAAAATGATATTTCATGAATCATGTTACTAGATATGAGTTGGGAATCAGCACAATGAAAATATTTTCTATATAATTTGATTATCATATATTATTCCGTTATTTTTATTTTTTGATTCACAAAACTAATATTTTGTCTCGCAATATGTATTTCTATAAAAATTACATTCAATATAATAATACACCAGTTTATGGATTCATGGACCCATAATTTATATGTTCTATTGCAGTGATATTGAGTGATGTGGAATGAAGAATTTATATTCCTTAAATACAACAAAAGTATGTAGTTATTTAGTGTTGAATACTTACTTATCTTCAGGAGTATGAAACATATATCTTAGAAAATATTATATATCATAATATAATAGCCATTAAGATTATATATTCATTTATATTTTCCTTCAATGGATATTAGTGGTTTTTTCTAAGAGCGAAGACACTTTATGGGATATATTTATCCATGTGAACTAAGAGATAATAATAAGAATGAATAAACATATAAGATTGAATATTTGAATACTTGTATATATTTTAATTAAAATAAAATAAATTGTATACGTATTATTTTCAATATTTAATTTGATTAATTTAGATAAGAAATAAAAAAAATTCTAAAGATCAAATATGTAAAAGTAATGAAAACATTTCATTAATAATTACTTTATTTAGAAGGTATGTAATTTTTTTTTCTAAATTCAAAATTGATTTTTAAATTCAATTGTCATCAATAATAAAGAGTAATATAATTTGGAAATTCATTTCTATGATTTATGTATAGATTAATTTGAACCGAGAAACATTGAAAATTCAAGAGGGATAGATTTTTTTATTTGTGATTCCATTAAATTTTCACTCATTTTTTTCAAAATAAATGTTAATAGATTTTTTTTAAATTTGAATCTTTTTCATGATGATCATCCTTAAAATTAAAAAGAACGTAGACATAAAAAAAATTGAATCAATGATTTATTTAACATGTATCATTGGATATTAGTTTACTAGTAATATATATTATAATGTTTAAAGATCAAATTGTAAAGTCTTGTGTAACTATTGTTTTACTATTTCTAGAATGATATTCTAAATTCTTTTACTGCTATAATTTTATGTATTCTTACATCTATTTCTATATAGTGAGAGTTGAATTTATTTATTTTTAATATAAATAATAATTTTCACCTCGAGGTTTTCACAAACGACATGAATAATATTAGAGAATTTTTTATCATGTTATATTTTTTATGAATCTAAAATGAAAAATTATTTTTCCTATCATATATAAAAAAATATGTGGAAATCCATCTAAAAATATGTACGTTTATTTTTTTACAATGACATTTTTTATAAAATAGATATGATAATCAGTTTAGAATCAGTTTTTTAAAACACCCAATGTGATATGTTGTTTTTTATGTTAGTTTTTACAAAGATGACATGGATAAAATTCTTCATAATGTTTATTTTTAGACTAATTTTTGAACATAGGTTCTTCAAAAAATAAACATTAAAAACTATCAATAATAGAAAATATCATATATATTTTGAAAAAATACAACATGATTAATTATTTATAACATCAATTTATTTAAAATTATGATATTACATATAAATTTTCATGTCAGTTATTTATAACCGATGTGAACAACCACCTCCATATATTTTAATTTTTTATCTTTTTTTATTATAATATATGAGAAACTTTTTTATAGTTTCATCCCAAACAATTTCATGGGTAACTATTTTTAAAAATAAAAATCAATTTAAATGTCCATTTTTTTATTTATAGCACTAAACCACTCAATCAATATGATTAAATATTAGTTTTAGAGAGAAAATATATTTTAAAAAATACAATAATTATATATAATTATTACAAATAAATAAAATCATATTCATATTAAATTCTAAATTAATGAATTAAAAATACAATTAATAGAGAAACTAGATTCAAGAATTACTATAATGTTCATTGACTCATGAAATAAAATCATGTAAACTCTACATCAACCATCTCCTCAATGATTTCAACCCTAAATTTGAAAAGATGTAATGAGAGTTAGAGGGGTAGGCAATAAGGTGAAAATTGAATAAAATAAAATTTTGTTGAAAGAGAGTATCAGTGATAGTTGTAGTTCTCCAATCCTTTGGTCCTGAATTGTACAATAAAATACACTCTTATTTGTTGTTATATTAATCCCTTCTTCTATCTCTGATTCAATCATTAATATCTTATTTTCATGCCTTTTCACAGTCTCATTTTTTATTTTATTATCAGAGTATATCTATATTAATGTGTGGTGTCGAATATTGGATGATATCATAAATTATACATTCATGGTATTGAAATTCATTAGAATGGACCCAAATCATTTTTTAGATGTTATTATTACTCATATTTTATGGCCTTCAACATTTTTTCTTATAGATGAATCACTTTTTTATATGGATTCATAATTTTTATTCACACTAAATTATTCTGTTCATTCTAGCATTGTCCTAATGGTGATATTGTGAAGATATCATACAAAGGGTTCATGATGAAACCATTTGTGACATATCCATTTTTTAATCCTTTACATAGCTTATTCTGCAGAGGAATCATATAGTAGAATCCTATAATGGTTCACACAGCTGAATCCAATATCCCTCATGTGGTAATATTATAAACTGTATCGTGATGTTTATTCAACACATTTATTCCCATTAAAGAATTATCATTACACAACATATCTATTTTTATATAAGTACCCTTTCTATAAGTTTTTCTATCCTTTTTTAAATAAAATAATTATAGGTAATATTTTTTTTTGCAGTGGAATGGTGGGAGAGGCCCTGGGAACAAACCTATTTATTAATAGGTGGTATATAGAATGTTGCCTTCTCCACTCATCGATGCTAATAGACAAAATGTAAAAGATGCCATTGGTGGTACATGCTTTCACCTAATATAAATTGATAGGTGGATATTGATATGCCTCCTTTAACATAAATAAATCTAAAAGGTGGAGGGGGTCCCGAAATTCCTTCAAGTTCCTATAAAAGGGAACCCCCAACATCCTCACTCCAAAATCCCTTCATCTCTCCATGTTCATATCTCTATCCCTCTAAAAAAATTTGGGCGGTTCTTCCTTTGTGAGTGGCGGTTTTGTCGTCCAATATGTAATGACGATTTTTTGAAGCATCATATAGAGGTATTTTCTCTAATTGTTTCACTTATCTATTTATTTAATTGATTTATCATTAGTTTGATCAAAATATTCTATTTATTTTTAATTTTATCTGGATATATAGATTAGAAATATTAGTTATTGTTAGTAATGATTATGTATAGATTTAATAATGAATAAATTCTGATTTAAGATTTATTACATAATGATTAGATAATAATAAGTAGAAAATTAATATTATATGATTAACTATTGATTAAGTCATAATTAATAAAGGATTAAGTACTGTTCAACTAATTATTTGAAAATGAATAAATAATCATTACCAATTTATTAATGAATAATTAATGAATGATTAACTAATGATTAAATAATTATTAACTACTAATTCAGGAAATAATAGCTGTTTATTAATAAATGATTAACTAATGATTAACTAATGATTAAATAAATATTAACTAATTATTAAAGTACGATTATCTAATGATTATGGATCTATTAACTAGTGATTATATATTTATTAAACATTGATTTACTATTGATTATCTAATGATTAAGTAATGAGTAAATAATTCTTAACTAATGATTAAAAAATTATTGACTAAGGATTAATTAATTAGTACAGACTGATTAACTAATGAATAAAAAATTATTAAGTAATTATTAACTAATGATTAGATAATGACTAATGAATTATTAAATAATGATTTTTTAATGATTTAATAATGAATAACTAATGACTATGTAATTATTAACTAATGATTAAAGAATTATAAAATAATGATTAAAGAATTACTAACTGTATATTAATGAATGATTAACTACTGATTAACTACCTATTACAAAATGAATAACTAATGATTAACCAATTATTAAATAATTATTATATCATGACTAAAAAATAATAAAAGAATAATTATATAATGATTAATGATTTATTAACCTATGACTAAAGGATTAAGATCTAATAATTAATTTTAAATTTAATATTGATTAATGAATGATTATCTAACGATGAGCTATTGATTAAAGAATGATTATCTAATGATTAATTATTGATTGACTAATGCTAAACTAATGACTAACTAATGATTATGTAATGATTAATTAATAGTTACAGAATGATTAAAGAATGAATAAATAATGAATAAATAATAATTTACAAATGATTAATGAGGTATAATCTAATGATTAAATATTTATTAACTAATTATTAACTAATGATTAAATATTTTTTGACAAATGATTAAATATTGAATAGTGAATGATTAACTATTGATTAAATAAGGATTAAATATTAGTTAACTAATGATTAAGTGTCGATTAGATCATTATAAACTAAATATTAACTAATGATTTTATGTTTATTAACTACAGATTAACTAATCAATAATGTTTGATTAACTAGTGATAATGATTGATTCCCTAACAATTAACACATGATCAACTAATGATTAAATATTAGTTAACTAATGATTAAGTAATACAAAATGAATGATAAAATTATTGTTGAAATATTATTAACTAAGGATTAAGTGATGATGAACTAAAGATTAAATATTGACTAACTAATAAACAACTAATGATTCAATTGTTATTTACTAATGATTAACTAATGAATAACTATTGATTAAAAAAATTAATGATTTATTAAATTATGATTAACTATTTATTACCAAATGATTAAATTATGAATAAATACTGATGAAATAATGATTAAAAAATGTTTAATGAATAATAAAATAATTATTCAATCATGATTAAATACTGATAAAAAATGATTAAAGAATGTTTAAATAATTATCAATGAATGGATAACTAATAATTGATGATTTATTAACTAATTATTAAACAATAAATCACTAATTATTAACTAATGATTACCTAATGACTAAAGAATGAATAACTACTATGATATGAATGATTAAATATTTATTAATGAATTATTATCTAATTATTAGAAATTGATTAACATTTGATTAACATAAAATAAACATAGGATGAAAAATGATGAAATGGATGACAAAGAGGCATAACTACACTCTTGTTTTGTTAAAACCATGATTTATATGATTCATACCATATTTCATGCTTGTTTTGATACACTTGATGGATATATTTTAAATGAATAACATTCTCTTTATAAACCACCAAACATAACTCTAGGAATGATATAAATTGTACTACAAAACATTAGTTTCTTCATTTAGGATATAAATAAATTGTCTAAATTTTTTGTTTCATAACGATTATGTGGATATCTATGAAATAAATCATTTTATAGATAATACAAATGGATGTTGATCTAGAATGTATGTACCTTAGTGTAAATCTCGAAAACCCTACATAGATATAGTCTCATTCGGGAACTAGTGCAGACCAACGGGCCTTACTTCACACTTGTTTTAACACTCAAATATGATATACATTATGTGATTCATTTTTTATATTATAAATAACTTAACATACAATAAGGATGATTAAAAATTATACATCAAAAAATTAGTGTCATCTATTATTATTTAGAAATATGTTCTAAAATTTTGGAATAATAGTGATTTTATGGTCAACCCTCACTATCAATATAAAATTCACAATCCAATTAATGATTAGAAAATATTTTTATAGTATAGAATCATGTTTTCTTATGTCTACTTCTATTGAGATAAGATTCAAACTAGTCAAGGTGATTCTTATGCTACAAAACTAACAAAAATGGTAAAGATAGGTTATTGTGTAACCAAAAATGAACTTTGAGAAAGTATTCCTTGTTGCTTAAATTTGAAAACAAAAAAACAGATCAAGTCTATTATATGTTTTCATTTTTAATTCCCAAATACACTATGGTTTCTAGATTGACAATTTCATACTGAAGAGAATTGGGTCTAAGAAATAAATTTATTTTTCAAGCAGTCATATGATTCCATGATATCGTTATATGTAGAGGTTTCTATTCTAAAACAACAAAACAAAATTTAAAATTTTGTTGACATATAGGGGTGGTTGAAGACATTAATGCCAATAAATTAATGTTATTCCATAAGATGCGGGAGTGGAAAAGCCTAGATGATCTCTAATGTATAAATATAAATCTGATAGTCGATGATGAATTTGTTAATGATGGTATCGAATGAGACAAAATTGATGATAAAGAGGGAGAAACCGAAGTTGGGGGGACATATCTAGAAATGAATTATTTGTATAGTATCCTCATCCCATAATAAACCATACAGTACACATTGCATCATGGTTGGAAATAATGGAATGTTTTCTTAAATTCTATTAAAATGTTATCAAACCTATAATTGAGTTTCATAGAGTTGTAGTTGATATTTTTAGTGATCTACACAAATAATTTTATGTTATAAGGAATTTTACATCTAAATATTCATTGAAAAAACAAACTCAAAATATTTCATATTGGTTTGAATAATATATTTTAGTTCAGGAATTATGATATAGAAAGTACATCATATGGTGTGACAAAGAAGGGAATGATTAAAGACTCCTCTGTAAGGAGATTTTAGACATTTCATTTAGATGATAGGAAATTTTAATTATTGAGGAAATTCATAATTGTGTTCATCCATACTTTACACAAGATCAAATACCATTGGATGCTGAATTTTTGTGTTCTATTTATGTCATTATGATTAGTACCTACAAGGATGTTCTTCTAGAACTTCTACAAGAGATGATAAAAAAATACTTTTTGTTATAATATCTCCTATAATAAGCTATGGATACAGAAATAGAAAGAATTTGTGAATGTCTATAGTGATTGGGGTGACTCATATTAGGTTTTTCTGAAATTTTTATCTGAATTGAGAAAAAATGACCATTTTATCATCATCATTCACATGAACTAACATTTCATTGAAGATAACCAACTTGACCAATCTTATGTTAAATTTATTCAGTAGATCTAGGAATTCCTCCATTTCAATCCAGCGTTTTATTTCAGAAAATATTTTATATAGATTAATGCAACATTCCTATATGAAAAATACAAGGGTGGTTTATTTATTATGGAAACCCAAGATGGAAACCCTGAAATTTACTACTTGAATTTTACATTTTGGTGAAGGAAAACTACGAATCAAAAGGTTGATTTTTGGAATTTATCAGTAAAAATTTCACCCACATTATAGGTTTCAGTTTGTTATCTAGTTGACATCAAGGAATAAATGAGATGATCAATGCAAATCCTGGTACATGGATTCCCAAAAATGCACATCATCTGTACTGAATTAGATGTATTACTTGAAAAGCGAGAAAACATTTCATATTTAACCAATAAATAAATAGTTATTAAGAATTTTTATGCAACATATTTTTTTTATCATTTCAATATATAGATAGTATTAATTTGTGTCAAATATAATCAATTTTATATAGAATATGATGTGTATAATTTATTTTTTTGAAGAAAAGTATAATGGATTATGTGTTTATAATCATGTAATGTATGATTATATGATGAATATTTCAAAAAAATGGACATTGGATTATGAAAGGTGGGAAAGATGTATAAACATATAACCACACTCACTGTGGACAAATCAATGGTGTCCTCACGGTGATTCACAAGTAATCTATAACTAACATAGTTGAGAATAAATTTTATTATTGTGTGATATAATTATTCTATAGAGAGAAACAATCATTGGAATAGAATCAGCAAGGGATAAGGTATATAAGACACTTTCACTAAGGGATTGACATGAACATTGAAGAATATTCTGATTGTTGGTTGTGAATTTTCCTCCAAGAAGACTATCAATTAGATGTTCATGAGTATCTGGACCCCATAACAAAGTGTAGAAGTCGTGTTTTTTTGGTATTATTGAAATAAATGTAATGTAAATGTGAATTCATGGAGGAATTACAGTTTCCATATGCCAACACCATCGCCTCACATGCCACGGTGAACATATCATGGGATGAATATGTTGATATACTATACTAGATAGACATTATTTCTAACTGATATGTTGCACCATGGAAGCCTATTTATGATTTTTGATATTTCTCAGTGCTTGAATACCAATAGATATTGATACCCGACATCAATTTGTTGGGTCAAAGAGGAGGACTGAAGTCTAGTATGATGCAGAAGGAGATGATATGACCCTAAGAAAAAGAGTAAATTTTCAGATGCAACATATGTTATCAAGAAGGGAATAACATGAACTTATTACCTGACATTATTGGATCTACTTCACACTCTCAGCCAAAATGATGCATTATATCTGATGTTATCTTATTATATTATTAATTACATGGTGATAATATAATATTTATCATTTTGTATAATTTTCTGACATTTTTTATTACTTTTACAATCAAATAATAATTACTCATTCATTTTGACATTATTAGGAAGATAAAAAGTACATGTGATGTGATGTGAATGTATAATCCAGCTATCCATGGATATACCATAATGAAAGAATATGATAAAATATTCTTGAAACACACAGTCATATGATAAATCATACACAAATTTCAAAGAATAACAATAGAGATCAAACATATCAGTAAAATTCAAACTAAAGTTGTGATGGGTTATAAAAAACTATTTTTCATCATTGTCTTTATATTAATTTGAAAATAAGTCAAAACATTTTTTTATAATTGGGGTAAAAAATTGAAAATATAAAATCATTGTATTTAGCCATGGTAAAATGAAAATTATGATTACATACATTTTAATGGAACAAAATAAACATTAAATAACACATGAATTCATTACAATAGACATGAATAAACCTAGATTTTTTTAAAAAAACATAGTTTGAATGATATGAGTCTTACTTCAAAAGTGATGTTAAATCAATATTATTTTCAAGTAGTTTCTTAATAACGTTTCCCAAAAGTGTGTATATAGCTTTTAAATTTTTCTAAAGATTTTTTCATTATAATAAAATATTTACCCTATGGAGAGTATTATGATTATAATTTGTAATTATTTTGAAAATTAAAAATTTAAGTACATACCTTCAAAAGATATTATTAAGATACCACTTGAAAATAATCTATATTTTACTTCATTTCTGGGGTCAGTATCATCTCACAAAAACACCATTCTTTTGAAAAATTTCAAGGTGTTTCTTATCTATGGTAAATAATTCATGTCTTATTTAATGGGTTTCTAGTTGCCCATTTCACATTATATGCTCCGAATTGTGTTTTTTTCATGGATAAAAAATCGGTTTCACATTTTCTCTTCTTTTTGAATCACATTGAAAAAAAATTATTTGACTTATTTAATAATTAAATTTTAGATAATGAATAAAAATTGTTTATATAATAAAATATATAAAAATATATTCTAATAAACACCGTTTCCAATGGAAAAATCTAAAACCGTTATAGAAATATTAATTTAGATATCCAATGACATGTTATTTTTTTACGGTAATGAAATAATTATAAAATAATGGGACTAAATATTTGATGTCTTGTATTCATCAAGTCAATACATTTTGGTGACCATAAATTTATATTTTTATTTTAAACATATGTTTTCATTCATTTTTTATGTATTTATATAGGATACTATGTGGCTCAGATATCATTATATTCATGTTTCGTGTGATTTGGTAGTGGGATGTGTTGTTCAAAAGATCATGTTATGTCGATCAAAATTTTTTAATCACTTTTCACTTCTTGACACACCAATGCCAGGATGGATTCCATGTCATTATGGTATGAGATATTACATCTATGGATAATCACTTAATTCAAGTCCTCATCAAGAGGTAAACACTAGAGTCACAAACATTCCACTTTCCTCATGTGTGACAACCATTACCTTTAAGGATGTGATTATCCTTTTATGCATTCCAATCCTAGGGATACTGTTATAGAACCCACCGATAGAGATTATCCTGAACTTGTGTAGAGATTACTAGGCATCGAGATTTGGGATATTGATTATGCTATGTATGGAGGGTCTATATCTATGTGGTGGATGGAGATGAACATTGCACAGTTACCTGAAGATACTGATGAGAAGACTATCATACATCATGTTTATTCATATATCTTATGGGTCATTATAGGTAAATTGAGCTCTGATCACTTCAGTATCCAAATGAACATGAATTATCTTGGTCTACTGGTGGACTATTATCATATCGTGAGATAATGGTGAGAATCTTCTTTCTTTGAATACAAATATAGAGCCTTATGCACAGAATGGCACTCAAATTGTACTGATCTCAGTGGATTTTTAATCATTCTATAGTAGCGGTAATGGGAGGGAATCAATCTTATATCCCCAACTATTTCTATTCATGATCAACATATATATGTTCTACATGACCCTCTATGAGGAAGTTGGTATGACCGAAAATATCTATTGGGTTTTTATACTAGAAGGAGTTATTGAATTTAATTTTCTATTATTTATCACCATAAATGTTCTATTTTATAGGTAGAGTAAGGGAGACCACTTCATTAGGGCTCCAAGAAGAAAATTAGGTACAAAAAATCACATATTGGAAAATCTATTACCCACCAACGTAAGTATATAAACCTTTCATTGACTAACCAATTACAAAATATAATCATTTTTTGTAATTTTTAAAAATAGTTTTCAAAAATCTCACATGTCATTTTAGATTACATACATTAAATATTGTGATTTATTATACCAATTGACTTCATACTACAATCCTCAACTTCAAAATGTGGCAGATGTATTTCCCCTCATTCACTTTCATATTATTGAGTGGACCGAGCCAGAAAGTGGCATTCACTAGTTTGGACATGCTTATCATATTTTATTTTTACTAAGGCTAGTAATAACTACTCATTCTGTGAAGTTAAAAGGGAGGAAGGATGTCGACTGGAATAGATGAAATCATGAGTATCATAACATATATTATAAAAGATCCCGGTTTCATACCAAGGGTGTGTGTAATATGTGATTCCATTAATTAGAGTACCTTGAGTATTCCCCATTGTATACACTGAAGTATATACTCTTCCATACATCACATGGAAGAGGGATTCAATATTTCGTAAGATAAAAAATTATTTTTTTACATTACTGTAAATTATTTTGAATTTATTAGTAGAATACTCGACTAAAATTGATTATGTTAATGTTAGATAAAGAGGTGGAGTAGGTAGTTATCCAGCTAGTGATCCATGCTACATTGCAAGTGATGTTTCCAGATTATCATGTTGTTTGGGATAGTATCATTGATATCCCATTCTATGGAGATGGAATTAATTCTTATGGAGGTGAGGTCCATGCTCACAAATCTCTTCCATCATCTTCTAATATCATGGATCCATGGTGATGACAATGGTGTTGGCCACATCGGGTTGCATGTGAGGACTCACCTATATCACTGGAAGAAAGCATCCCTTTAGTAGTACAGCCTCAGAAGATTGAGGATGTGCATCAGTAGGTATTTCATTCACTCATGTTGTCCAAATATTAAAAGTTTTCTCTGGGTAATGATTATCTGATATTAATTCAATGGTTATCTCCCATGACACTATTTTTTATACCCAAGCCTTAAAATGTTGTATGTTTTCCATTGGTGATGATGGATGGTCATTCTACTCACATAGTCGGAGAATTATTAGGTGCACATAAAGAAATCGAGCTGAAACCTCCTCCTATTGAGACACAGGTCATGCATCTAGAAGTTGACATCCATGTGACCAAGGATAATTCCTCTCTAGGTCATCACACTCTATCCCAGCATGGAGTTTTGTGATCTTGATACAGGCATAACATTTACAGAGCAGATTGTGTGATGCGAACTCACAATGTAGAAGGAGTTTATTCATTAATGTATATTTTTTCTAGTGACGTAATTTATTTAAGATAATGATATATTATATCCTCTATAACATTTTATCTCTATTAAAATTATGAATTTCTTTTTTACTCTCAACAATTTTTTAATTTCTAGAAAATATTCCATTTTTCATTTACGTTTTGGTAATATTTAATATTTTATAATCATTCATAGTTGACTACTTAAAATATAAGAAAACTTATTAAATTTTAAGTAGGTAACTATAAAATATTATTAAAATTGAAACTATTAAAAATCTAATTAAAACATAAAACATAGCATAAACATCTATTTCTTTGAAAATAAAAAAATCACAAATATAATAAACCATTGAAATTGAATGGAAGGTAAAAAGCATTATAAATAAAAATGTAATGGTTTGAAACATAAATATATTATACCATTAAAATTAATTTTTATTATTTGTTTTATGAATTATTTATTTTATTATTTCATTTTTATATATTCAGTAACTGTGTCAAATTTTAATTAGATTGTATTTCAAATTTATTATTTAAATTCATTTAGAGACACCAAAATCGAACACTATTATGTTTCATATAGTTGACATTGAAAGCATATAACTTATAAAATATAATTAAAAATCTTATGCTATTTTACAAAGTGACATAACATATAAAACATAATAAAAAATGAAAAATCATAAATATAATAATTAAAAAGCTAATTTTCATGTCAAAAAAAATATTTATTAAAAATATATCATTTTAAATTTAAAATTTTAATTTACTCACTTATAAAAAATAAAATAATCACAATTTATATATCAACATTTACAGACATATATATTTTTAAATATACATGCATGTATATATGAAATATGTTTTTCTAAGAAGGATGCATCACCGACGCATCCATTCCACATTAGTTTTCAAAACAAAATGTAACTTATAGTTGTCTTTATTCATATAACATATGAGAAATCTACCATTTTCCATATTAGGAAAATTTATTCGATTTTAGAAGGAATGAATCATTTGTGATTATCAACATATCCTCGGTGAAGACTTCCTACCACTTTATAGAAAATGTCTCTTGGGGAGGCCATAAAATGATGGACATGACTATGAAATAGTGTTCTACCTCAATCCTTCCCACCATCATAGTATAATGATGGAATTATTCCTTCCTGAATGGAGTTATCTTAGTTTAAATGTGATTCATTGTGGTTTCCCAAGGATCCTTATGTGATTTTTGGTGATCTCAGACCACATCCATGATGTTTTACTCCAAATATAGTTTTCTAATGGCATACACAGAGGTCTCTAAGAGGTTTAAGATTTAATAGGTTTAGTGACTAGAATCTTATAGCAGCATACATTGGGTGATGTTGGTGTGGGTGGGTTGATGGAAGTGGATGAGGTTTAGCATCATCATTTGGGTAATTCATGAAATTTAACTACAGAATATATATACATCAATAGTGATACACGTCATTAATATTATTTTACATAGGTTAACATGAAACATTTATTTCCTAAAATTTTTCTACATGGAGACTCACATTTGGTCCAATGCAAACATGCTTGGGATATCACGGAACTTGGGCCACACTCTTCTATTTTGCTTCCTCCCTATGCAACCCCCTCACTTTCCAATATGTAGGCCTTCTCTAGGGATTTTCATGACCAAATGGACCATATTGAGATGGATTTTTGGCATTCATTCCCTTAATATCAAGGATACATCAATTGGACATTTATTTACTTAAAACAATTCAATAACATTGGTCATATACTATTTAATTTCATAATGCATAAATTCTATCAATTTTTAATTATATTAATTCTTTAATATTAAATTCCATATATTTATTTAAAAAATAAAGTATTTTATACTTCCATTAAAACCCCATTTAAAATTATTTTTAAGTATTAATATTTTTTCAAGAAAATATGTGTCAATCAATAAGACCTTAAGTAAAATGTTTTGAACGATCACTCAAAAGATAAGATTTAATTTAATTGAATTTTGATTGAACCAATTATATTATAAAAAAAATATTGTCATGTATGTCTCATTGGTGTTACTTAAGTAAACCCAGTATATGAATACTATGACTTAAGCTCATCAAAATTTTTTCCTAATTAATCTCATTGTCCTTGAGAGGTACAAATAATTCCTAATAATATTATTTCTATAGTCTCTACCTATTTTTGAATTCAAAAAATGCCTTAGTGTATTGACTTGAGTAAATTATATCAATGAAAATACAACCAATCTATTAGTGGTATGAATTATTGATAGATACAAAATGAGGATTAAATTAATCAATTCATGTGTGATATTAATAGAATAACATATTTTAAAAATATAATATTGCATTAATTTTATATTATGGTTTTGTTCGTTTACATTTAATATTATTTTTTTTATTAATTATTCATTGGTATAAAAAGGGTCAAAAATATAATACAAACCATCTACTCGTGAATATTAAAGGATGTTTGTTATACTCATGTTTCCCTTAAAAACATCAAAAATGTACTTTATTTTAGTCTCATTTCCATTTGCATGAGTTCATGGAAACTCCACCTCCTCAATCTTTTCTTAAGATCATATAACCTCTCTAATGAAATTTTATTAAAATTCCATATTGAATGAAACTTTCATGATTAATTGAAGAATATAACATTATAATAATCAATTTTTTACATATATTTTATAAAATATTAATAAAATAAGTTCAAGTTGGAATTATAATCCCCATATACTTCTTCTTAGAGTTATTCATCACTACCCAATATATCTACTTACTAATTCTTGTTCAGAGTCAGGGAATTTATTCGTATATAGTAAATTGATATTATTCAATCCAAGAAGTAATAGTACCTATATTTATTTCATGGTTATTCTAGCTTTCTTATAATCACTTAATGAAATGTTAATGTATGTTGTTTTCTAGATCCTTTAACTCCACCATTTCACACATTAAGTGTTTTACTTATTATCTTACAAAAATTCATTAGTGTACAAAGGTAGATTGTTTGAATAAATAATATATATATTTATTGTTTTAAATAATGATACCATGTAATCCCTAATGTGGTGCTACTTATTTTAATTAATCAAAATAGTAATCTTTATCTTCAGCCAACTCTTACATGAACTTTGGGAATAAGAAAAGGTAAGAATATTGTGATACATTTTCACTAACAATAGTTTTAGTATTATCAAATTTAGTTTATTATTCTTTAAAAATCATTTTAATAAATTAATTATAATTTATTCCTAAAAATGAAATTTATCTATAATGTGTGATGATATGTAAAATAATTACGTAAAATCACTCTTAATAATGAAAACCATTATATAATCTTTAAGAGTGTTCAATATTATTCTATATTAATATTAATCTTACCTTTTTTATATGTATATGAGTTACCTCTTAAACCCCCTTAATCCAGGGATACAATAAAACATTCATGTTAAAATATATTTTTCCCCTTTATAGTTTATCCTCCCATTCCAGTGTTTTTCCTAGATGATATCATTCACTATTTTACATTAATGATTATATTATGGGTTTTAATAAGTTTTCCTCTATTATAGGTGTTTATTTAATTTTATTCTTCTTGATTTTTGATTTCATTTTACTAGAGGTAGAGAGTATATTGAATTGTGGTTTTTAAATATAAATCTCTATATTCACATCTATCATATCCCACTATGATTGACTACATTATTAATTTAGAGTAGTTTTATTAATAGTTTTTGGTTTATATAATTTTTTTTCCCCTGAATAAATAAATATTGTTAATTCTATCCAAAAATTTTATGTTCTGTACTATCATCACATGGACTTTTAAACTTCATTACTCGTCTAATACTTCTTGAAACACCATATAGACCCCTATCCTATAATATGTTCTTTAGTGTTGATGGGGATTTATGATATTAATGGCAGATGGGGTCGATGGTGGATCTTATGGTTTTTCATTACTCTTACTTATTCCCCTCATTATATATTTCATTGATTGTCTTATCATAAAAAAAATTTTCCTTAATTTTTTTTTCAATAGAAATCATTGAATATCTCAATTTTAAATAATATCCTTTCTACAAAATTCATTATTATTCCCTTATATTTTATGTTTTTTATTACCCAATGGTCTAATATAACGGTACTGATATTCCATGATAAATCAATGTATATTGATAGATAATTTTATATGTCACAAATTTTGGCAACTATTTATTGTTATTATGTAATTTGTTATAGGTGTTGATTTCTTTAATGGATGTTTTAGTTGTGCATTTGGTGTCCAATTCCTTCAAAATGAAGCCCCTTGACCATATTTTGGTGTTTTATTTAATGATTATGGAAGAATTTAGAAGGTAAATTATTTCACATTGGTTGTTATGTTGAATTTTTTCTTTGGATATTTTATTCTTATAATATTTTTTTAAATATATGATTCTACTTTTTTTATCATAATATCAGTATTTAATTTCATTGGTGGTACTAAAAAATTCCATTGAATGGTGTTGGATGTTGAATTGTAGATGGGGTGGTGAATCATTACATATGAGTTCTTGGTGAAACCTTCCCAAAATATGGATCCCCTTGATAATTGAATAATTCAAACCAATGTATGCATCACGAGGGATAAAATTTGTATCTCATCCATGATGTGACAAAAATTTGGAATCAATGTTTTCCTGATAAACATTCAATTTACTGATTTTCTTGCAATTCATGTTTTCCCTATTTTATTTTTTGTGTTACCAATTCATTATTTTAATCTGTACCTATTTCCTATAGAACATCCAACAGTTTGTTATTAAAAATGTGGAATATATAGAGCATCTTAATTGAAACTAGATTTTCGATCATAATTATTTACCACATATTATATTTTTTAAATTCATATTTTAAAATATATAATGATAAGGGTGATTTAATTATTTATAAAAAAATAAAAAAATAATAATAAAATTTATTTTATTATGAAATTATACTAATATATACATTAATATCCATGTACATTTCATTATACTTATTTTTAATAAGACATAATAAAATTTAATTACAACAAACACCTAATGAATATTATCAATATATTATATCCTCCAATGTTATTTATTTCTCATAAGGATATAATTAATTTAAATCTCATGACAATTGGTTCTTATAACCTCATATGAAAATTGGTAAAATGAATCCTTGAATTGGATGAATTAAACCTTTGTATCTCTGTAGTTGTTCCATAAATAAGATGATATCGAACCCAATATATCCCATAATTAGATAGTAATTAAATAAATATCCTCCAAAATTTATAAAATTATAGATAATAATATAATTATAAGGAATGTTTCACTAGTGTTTTAATAATAATTAAATGGAAATTAAATGAGTAATCATAACAAATAACTATATATTTCTTAGATATTTTTTAAAAAATAAGTGTGAAGATAGGTAGCAATTGAAAAATTATAATAAAAAACTACGTAATGAAACTATATTTCTTAACCCATGGATCTAAATATAATTGTATTTTAACACCTTGATATTTAAGAAAACACAATGTTAGACAAAAGATACAATATGAAACACTGATAATAAATGAAACAAATAATTTTATTAATTTAAAATTACTATTACAAACTAAATGTTATATTGTAGAGTGTGAGATTTATTAAATAACTTATTATATATATATATATATATATATATATATTCAATACTCAATATAAAAATATATATTACTTATTATCAATAATTAATCAATTTTTACTAAAGTGATATTATTCTAAAAAATATGTTTTCATCAAAAAATGGGTTTGATAGCATTTTGTGGAATATATTATAAATATTTTTCATGAAAAATTAGAAATTATATTTTTTAATATTTATTTCATTTATGATATCATTACAGCAAAATTACATTCTGGTAAAAAATTTAAATTTATATGAAAATTTGAATTTTTGAATGAATCGTAAAAATAATGAATTTTATTGAGAAACATATTTAAATAATATATATTTATAATGTAAACTTATTTTTTGAATTAGTATTAAAATTTAATTATCCCCATTATAAGATAAATAATAAAATGATAGTAATTTTATAGAACAGTATTCATGATTTTTTTAATACATTTCTATACTGAAAATGATTTTTTTTTTGAAAAAAAGTATTTTCATTGGGTTTAGTTAGTATAAGTATAAATTAAATTATGTAATGTATGTTAACTAAATCAGGAAAAACATATTATATATTTATAATCCATATTTCCAAAAAATTTATAGAATCCCTTTTTAATTTTAATTATTATGAATAGTAATCATAATAAATTTTGTTACAACATTAATGGTAACATTAGTTAATTGAGGGAAAATATAGTGTGATGTGCACTAAAAAGTATACATAACACATGACTTACTTTTATTAGATCATCATATTTCATTTATAATCAACCAAAATTTGAATATATGTCTTTTTTCCATTTGGAAATTATTTTTACCTTCATAATATTTTATTTAATGAAAAGAAAAAAAATAATTCTCTTTATTTTGATATATTTAGATTTTTTACACTATAGTATAAAAGTTGAATATTTTATTATAAAAAAAATATTTTATAGATAAAATATTTTTTTCATTGTATTTTTTTATTTTTTATTTTGAAATAAATATGTTTAATTTGTATGTAATTTTAACATTATATGTATATACATAATAAAAAAATGAAATAAAATATTTTAAAAAACACTAAAAATATGAATTCTCTATGAGTTAAAGTGAACCAAAAATTATATATATAAATTACATATTTTATATGTTAGAAAATTCTATACTCAAATACTTTATTTGCCTTTATTTATTAAAACTCAAATTAAATAAATAGTGTTAAAATGACATCAATTAAATTTTATAATAAATATTATATTATTAAATGATTTAAAATTAATAAAAACATTATATTCCTTCAAATGAATTTTATGTCGTTTAAAACATCATCTATGGTCCATTAATGGTAATTTTTTCTTAATATTTTAATATTAATTACCCTTAAATTATGAAAAACGTTAATATTTTCATAATTTTCAAAAGGGTCAATAAGGGGATAAAACTAAATGATAATGTTCAAAAAACAAAACAAAATGACACCAAATTTTAATGTGTGGGATTACATAGCTTAATAATAATATAATATTTTAATTAAATCAATTTATATCCTTTCATATATATATAATTATTGATATAAATTTAAAACATTAATAAATTCCAAGAATTTGTGTCCATCAATTCTAAAAATAAACCCCTTTCACCATAATATTCACAACAAATTGAGAAATATATCTTCAAAAACTCTTCCTTTTTTCCTTATCATCGCCCTTTTCTAATATATAGTTCTTTTCAACACTCTCAAATATTATTCACAGGTCCCATATAAACTATTGAAGAATGGATAATATATATTAACAAGACTTCTAGTTTTATTTCTAATATTATATCCACATATTTTATATTTTATAAATACAATAATAATAACCACAGTACCATAAATACAATGATTTTTTTATGATTTTGTTAGAACTATTTTCCATCTAATTTACATCTAAGAAAAATTGAAAACATCACTCGTGCATAAATGTGAATTACAACATTCTTGAAGAAATTAAAATTGATTTCCAATTAGACATTACATTAATTTAAATATGGTCATATTTAATGAATAAAAATTATATATAGGAAATAATAATAATTCTGTAATGGTTAATTATTATTATCCATTCATTGATTCATTCTACAAAAACAATGAAAACAAAGTTCACGCATTTATATGACCAATTATCTCCACGAATGGTGTAACTCAATTTTTTGTCTCTATATTTTATGGAAAATTATAAATAAATATGTATTTAATATGTATGATATATATATCATGAATTTTATTTTGGATTTGATGAAACTATTTTAAAGAGTCTAGGAGAGAGAATATCAAATCAAAACATACTTCAATACCATACTAGTTAACACCAAAATCATTTATAATAATAAAATTATTTTGAAAAATATGTGATAAAATATTATAAATAGTTCATATATAATGTTAATATTTTTTCAATATAATTATAATAAATTTAAATTTATTAAACATGATTTTTGATCAACAATGAAGAAATTTGAACGTTAGATAAGGGATTCTGTCACAATTAGTGTCCATTGAGGAATATTTTAATGTTATGAACCATGTTCATTTATGGGGTGAATATACTACCCATTTATGGTATTTATCAAAAATTTATTCTCATTCATGATTAAATTCTTTTTACCCTATCAAAATGAATATTTTTAATGAAAATATTGACTTATTTCTGTATTGGATCCCAAATATTTTCATTCTCTATATCCATTGTTTTGAAAATAAATTAAAAATATCCATTTTATTTTCTAACATAAATTATTAAGGATATATTGTGTTGTGCATGTATTTTGAAATTGTTTTAATGTAACCTTTCTATTTTTTAATGAAAGCATAATTTTTAATATTTTTAAAAAAGTTTGAAAGTGATTGTTTCTTTAACGTATATGGCGTGAATGGGATTTTTTACCACCACAACTATTTAACACCCTTTATATTTTTAAAAATGTTTTCAATTTCTTTATAAAGAAAAAACTCAAATGAAAACTGATTTTAAATTTTTCATTTATAAATTCATTCATTATTTCATAAAACTATTTACATCAAAATCTAATTTTTTTTTCCATGTCTCATCTCTTGATTTAGATCATAGACATTAACATTATCTTGTAATATTCAATTTCTAAAGATAATTTGACCTTAAATTTCCAATATATATATTTTTTATTTATACCATTGATGAAAAAACAAGTCTCATGAGGAAAATCACCACGATTTTTATAGATGGATTTTGGTGTATTCCAAACAAGTGTTTAAACTATCGTGGAACAATGTATTTATCACAAAAAATATCATAATGTCAAATATCATGACATCCAATGTAAAGTATTTACTGTATTGAGAATTTACTTATTGTTATCTATTATATTACTTTTTTGATAGAATCCATGGATGAATTTTTTGGTCATGTAATTGTTTAAATGTAACTTACTTATAGTCATTTATGTTTACATAACAACTATGCCTTATTTACTGAAGATAACATCTATTTTATTTATCCCTTACTGTGTATTTTATCTCATCTTTATACTTGTTTTATTTCCATTATTATATGTAGAAGAATATTATGAATAATAATGATGATACGATCTATTTTTTTTTCAGGATATGTGTTTTATATTAATAATGTAATATTAGAATCATGTATGTATCTAATAATTCAAGACTCATAAACTAGTTGGTACTTTGTGATTAAGTCCACTATATCTTTTCTAACGTAATAATATAGACCCCATATAAGTGTTACAACGATTGGCTTTTTAAAAATTGGAATTAGTGGATTCTAATTAATAACCTTGGAAAAATTATTTTAATTAATCATATCTTACAGGTGAATAGTTATAATATATTATTCTATTTTATAAAATTTCAATTAATGTAATCCTTTTTATCGCTCAATATTCCTAATGATTACGAGGAAAATCATTTAGTTCATTTATTTAGCGAGATGGTTAATTTATGAAAGGGAATTGAAACCTACACACAATGTAGTAATTTCCAAGATGAGAAAACCAATGCAAATTATGTTGGAATTCTGGTGATCGTGGATATATTAGTGTAGTCGACTCACAATATGAAAAAAACATTGACCGCATAGAATAACCAACAGTTTCATATTGTGATTCACCTATGTTTGATTACATTACAAGGAAAAAGACTTTTTTTAAACAACCAATCCATTGGTAGTTTATGAAATTTATTACATCTCTAAAAATGATATATCGTTTTTTCGATGTAAAGAAAGTGAAATTATTTTTATATATTATTATTAAAAATGATATATCAATCAATGGTTTTCAATTTTCTAGAAAATTAAATAGTATGAAAATGTATATAATGTTGAATATAGAACTGTTAATGTTATTTTGATTGATAAATAGTTCCCTATATAATAGAGGTCTAAAATTTAGTGGTAGTTCCATAATTTCACATAGAATTATTAATTATGGGATGATGGGATTTATATCATATAAAAATTATAGAAAGAAAAATCATAGAATTTTTATGAGGGTTGTGGGATTTTCTTACAAGTGTATAGAAAATGTACATCCTGATTATAAATATAAGAAAATAAATTATGAAATAAATATCCAGTTCTTCAACATTGATGATATGGACCATTATTCGAACCAATTTCCCATGAATCATGGTAACTAACTAAAGAATAATATATTAGATAAGGCCAAGCATTTGATATTAATAAAGGAAAAGTGGAATGATTAATGTTCTTGTGTATTTGGATACAAAAATTTTGTAAATGTATTTAATTTGAGATATTTCTATTAAAAGTATAATGAAATATATATGGGTTCAGATACATTAGTATTATTTTTGGAATTGAAAGCATAATTTTAATTTAATTTAAAATGAAGAAGATTAATGTAGTGGTTAATGGATATTTATGGATGATATAAGAAGAATTTTAAGATAACTAGTAATATGTTTCTATTGATGAGTTATTAATGTTTAGTTTTGGAAATAGTAAGATTTAAATTGATAATGTAAACCATATAGTTGCTTATAATGATAATTATTAGTGATTTTATGAAAAATTAATTTATTTTGGATTTTAATTCTTTATTTGAATTTTATATTATAATATTAATAATATGAAATTTTATTTATTGAATAATAATATAGTTATATTTGTAAAAAGATGTATTTTCATTAATGGATTAAGGTCATTCAATTTATTGGTGTCTTTTTTTGGAATAATTGATTAATTTACTCAAATATTCTGTATGTGACATTATGGGATACTTTATGTTTTGTGGGGATAAATGTTTTGTAAAATAATTTGGATTTTAATATTTTTAATTTGGTCACACATATCTTGGATTAGTATTAATATGAAATGTTAAATAAATAGGTACATTTAAAATCACGAGGTTTTGATTGAATGTATTTTTAATAAAAAATTCTAGACATTATGGTTATTTAATATATATATATATATATAAGTACTACCTTATCTTTATTTCTTGAATTAGATGATCTGTAAATGATGACAATAATGATTTAGGAAAAACAAGTCATTAACAAAACAAATTGTTTAAGGAAAGGATCATATTTTTGTTGAAATTTACTAAAGGATAAAACTATAAACACCAAGTAAGTATATTTCTATATAATATTAGTCTATATAGTACAAGAATTCATCAATGCCAAAAAATGATATTGAAATTTTTTTTGTCTTATGACAATAATTTCTAATGAATTGGTTGTCTTTTCAACCATCACATATATTTTACAGTAATTGGAATTCTCTGAAACATGTTGTCTACCAGTTTCTACTTTTCCATCGGAATTATATTTCCCTTACATATCCATTTTTTCATCTTCCAAGAATTTTCTCATATTTGGAAATATAGTTTTCTATTGACTTTCATATTTACCTTTCCCTCTTCTTAGGGGAAGTATTATTTACCATTTTTAGGAGGTGGTTCATATGAAAAGGTATTATCAAATTTCAAAATGTTTGTTATATTAAATTTTTTAAAATTATTTGGATGTAATTATTAATACGGGGGAGTATAATTTAAATTCATGATATTTTACTAGAACACTGTGTTTTATGGAATCTACAACATGCAACACATAGGTTGAATAAACCAAAAATATATTCTATTTTAAATATGACAGTTATAACCTAGAAGTTAAATTAGTGCTTATGAATATTATTGAATATGTTATGAAATATATATATTGTTCCTAATAAATATAAATATAATATAATTTCATAGTATGTAAACAATTGTTTTTATTATTATCATTTTATTTTTCAAAAAAAATGTTTAATTAATAAATGTTTTACTGATTTCTGGATAAAAATGATATAAATAATTTTTAAAAGTTTTATGAATATTATTTGATAAAAAGGTTGAGGATTTTTAGATGATTATATTAAAATAATCTTATGGTGAAATTATCTGAATTCTCTAAAAAATTTTTAAAAAAAAATAGTAAAAAATACATACTTCTGTAATAAATTGTTTTCTTATTTAAAGTAATTTCAATTTCAATTTATATGTATATTATTTAAAAAAAATTATTTCTAATATTGAAATTATAGTCTTTTTAATGAATATTTTACATATATTTCTTTTTCAAATATTTTTATTCATACAAATGAATTTTTAGGAAATAATATTTTTCATCTTGTTTTCCAAGATTAGTTTTAAGATAAATTCTATCACTATTTTGAATTATATCATGAAAAAATATTCCATATTTAGAGTCATGAGTTGTAAATTTTTTTAATATTTCCCTTTTATTTTTTTTCTTTTATGAATAGTAATAATTGTAAATTATTTTTCTACGGTAAAGGTAAAATAATTTATGTAAGGTAAAAAATAATTTTAGAAGAAGTAAATGGTATCTCCAACACATGAAATATATTTTAAATGAGTTTATTTTAGCAATAATTGTCTTAACATCAAATATAGGACCTTTTTTTAATTTTAATTTTATTTATTTATAATATTTTGTGTAAAGGAAAGTCAAAATTAACATTCTCATTATTTTATTATTTTTAATTCTTTTTAATATGGAAAAAAAGAATAAATTCAGGGTTATAAATGGTAATTTTAAATATAAATTATTTTTTATAATAGTAATTTATTTATTACCTTAATGGATGAAATTATTATCATAAATTCTTATGAAACACTCACACAACGTATATTAAATTAATTTAACCGTTAAATAAAATAATTTTAGAATCCAAAAAATATAATATTCTATGTGAGTTATAATGAACAAAGATTTTTATATACAAACATGAAATATTTTATCTGTTATAATAGTATATACATGTATTCTCTCTTTTCCTTGATATAATTAAAGAAAAATTATTTACATATTCTTAGAAATTACATTAATTGCACTTTATTATATATAATATTTCATTAATTGATTTAAAATTAATAATAATATTATAATTCGATGAATAAATGAAATATTATTCAAAAAATCTTCCACGTCCCATTTATGGGTTGGTTTTTTAAAAATTGAATAATTCATGGATTTTATCAACGTATAACCATAATGTAGTTATAACTATTTAATGGGTTAATGAGGTGTTATAACTAAATGATAAGGGACAAAAAGAAACATAAACCTAGAAAAATTTTATTAGATGATGTCATTTTTAATCCTTCTAATCTTAGCTTATAATTATTTTAATTTTGATAATTTTTTTATAAAAAATTGTGGTTATTTCATAATTTTATAAATTCCTTGAATGCCCCCGTCATCAGCTGTAATTGGACACAACATTCCCTAATCTAAAAATACACATTGAGAAATATATCATGAAATAATCCTTCCCATTTACCTTAATTAAACCTTGTACATGTTTAATAGGTTCTAGCCAATCCCAATGACTAACCATATGTCCCTTAATAAGAAAACTTTAATAAGTCTACTGAGTGAAGAGTTTATCATATTTATGAAGCCTTTCATTTTTTCATCTTATTGTTCCTCCAAATGTGTGTAGAAAATGTAAAATAAAAATACCAGTACTATAAATTGGATTATTCGTTATTATTATTATGTTTCAACTATTTTTTATCTTCTTACCCATCATTCGAAAATCGATAACATCGCTCATGTAATATCTCCACATAGCTGTGTAATTTTTTTCATTTCCATTTCAATTGGATTTTTATAAATATGGTAATGATGTTTATAATTATTTATATAATATAATTATTCTTAAAAAACATTATATAATATGTACCTATTTACCTTCTAATCCATTAGAAAACTATCGCATCCCTCGTCCCTACACGTGGACTACTACCTCCACAAAGCAATGTTACCCATTTTTCATATACAAATTACATGGATAGTAATAATGTTAGTTAGATTCCATATATATGATATATATTACATAATGAAGATTTTTTATATGATAATTATTATTTTCATATATTATCTTCTATCCATTGAAAAATGAAAATAGTGTTCATGTGTACTTATAGCATACTATCATTATGAATGTTTTAATTCATTTTTATATATCTATCTATTATGGAAGACACTAAATATCTATAAATTGAATATTTGTTATATATATATATATATTGAATTATATTCTCTAGATTATTGGTCATTTTGAAATATACAAGCACCAAGACTACCAAATTAAAGAATTATTAAAAAATAAGGTAGTTATCACCTAGAATATTGACAATAATAAAATATTGTTAACAAACATGATGTAAAATGATAAAAATGGATCTTATATGATATTAATATTGTAATATAATATATTCATAATAGGAATACAATTAATATATTGGAGGTTATGTCAATAACGAGGAAATTTGAACTTGAGGTATGAGATTCTTTCACAATTACCTTTCAAAAGGTAATATTATTATGTTATACATCATATTATTGTATGTGGTGTATATACTGACCCTATGAGGTATTAACCTGAATATCTATTTATTTTTGATTCATGTAATCTTACCCTTTCCAATGTAATGTTCAAATAATATGTTCATTTTATTTCTAATTTTCATTCCGTATATTTTTCTTCGATATCAATTTTTTTATAATTGAATCACAATAATCACTTTTATTTATTAAAATTAATTATCAAGGATATTTTAAGATACCCTTAATTTTCTTAAAATAATTAATTAATATTTATAATTTTTATAAAAGTTTGTTTGTCAATTATCTTTATAAAAAGATAAAATTGATTTTTTTAACATATAAGGTGTTAATGGGATTCTTTATAAAAAGATATAATTACTGTTTTTTAACATATAAGATGTTAATGGGATTCATTATATAAAGATAAAATTAATTTTTTTAACATATACGGTGTTAAGGTGTCAATGGTCTTCTTAACCGCTAAAAACATTTTAGATCTGTTTTCGTCTCCTAGATGGGTTCAATATGTTTTTAAATAAAATTATTTAATGAATAAATGTTTTAAAATATTAATTTCCATTATTATTAATAATTTAAATGAATCTATTTATTAATAATTTCTACTTTTTATGGGCATCTATCACCTCTTGTTTAAATATTATTGAAATAAAATATCCCATAAAGAGTTAAATTTCATGTGATCATTATACATTACATTAAAATTAAATGTATATATTTTTTTATCATGGTTTTTTTATTTCCAAAACCATAAACCATTTTTATATTCAATTATTATGTTTGAATGTTATTTGATTTACTCGAATATTATTGATCATCATTATTCATTACTTGATATAGAAATTTATATATTTGGGTTATTGGTAAGAAAATTAAGTTGATCATTTAACATGTGATTGGGTAATTGGACAAGCAGTATTGGGTGGGTCTTAGAATTATATATCCCCTTGATGCATCGCTATGTCTCATGAGAAAAATAATTAATCCTACATTGACTGGGTTTTTGTTGTATTCCTACCCATAGGTTATAGTATATTGTCATAGCGTATTGATGGTACATATATAATGATGTATGAGATCATGAAATCCCATATTAATAATTTAAATTTTATAATTTAGTTCATTTTTTCAAAAGATTATTTTATTGATATTTTCAATGGATGAATTTTTTATTAAAATTATTAATTAAATGGAATCTGTTTTAATTAATTTATCATTCCATAGTGGTTATCAGTTATATAATATTAATAACTCCAACTATACATAACATTTATAGGAAATATAATATCACCATTTTATTGGACTTTTTTATAGTATATGAAGAGGAATATTTTAAATAATATCAAATATGAAAGAAAAATCAATACAATATATTTTATATTTCCAATAAAACATCAAAATAATTCATATATCATGTACTTATAGACTACTAAATAGAATAGTACTTTAGGATCAGATCCCTTATATATATTACAATGTATTGAAGTAGAAAAAATAACATAGATACTAGAGTTGGGGTTTTTATAGTTATCTATCTATGGAGGGAGGAATTCAATTTGGAAGATGTTAACAAATTATACTATCCAATCAATATATATAAAATGGTGAGAAGTAAAATTATTGAAGATCTACAGAATTTCATAATTACATTCCTGAATGAATAATATTATATTTCACTATTCCAATTTCATCCCTATTATAAAATATCTTTCAATATAAAAATGGAATAATTGGATTTCTTTTCTATATAGATATTATATGGGAAATGAATTTCATTTCCACCGCCCCCCCCCCCCATTTTTGGATTTTGTTTAATATGCGTATATTTTAAATTTTTTCTTGATTTATTTAGGCAAAGATAACATGGAATTTTTATAGCCCCCTAAATTTTAATTAATTATAAAAAATATTATAGTGGTGGTATAAGTAAAAAAATTTAATCCACTATAATGGTTCTTCTCAATAATTATCTATTGATTCCATTGGAAAATGTATACCACCCTTTCAGATATGGACTTTCGGTTTTTTTAAAATTCCACCTCCATATATTTTCTATAATGTGAAGTTATTTCTTATAGGTGAGATATACTCATAACCATATATATTCCACATTATGTGAAGTTATTATTCAAGGTTGTTTATATGTAATTATCTACTAGAACATCTTTATCATCCAAATATGTATTTTCCTAAAACTTTATTCCTAAACATTTTTACTATTTACTAGACAATGGTTTAATATAATTTATACCATTTTTTGACATTTTATAAGATGTTTTGAAAGGAATCTTTCTGTCGTCTTCCAAACAAGGTACTTTACGACCATTTCGAAAAAATTAAGGAAAGAATGGTTTTTAACTTATACGGCGGGTGTGGATATTTTACGCATTTATAACACCCTCGAATATTCCCATACAATATTATAAGAAGATTTTAAAAATAAATTTTTTATTTTATAATTATGTAACTTTAAATTATTTTAAAAGAAAGAATGAGATATTTCTCTCAAACAGTTTTGATTTCATCTATGTCCACATCCTTTAATGAATTTTAATCTTTTTTGAAGTTGATTTATTATGATACAAATCTTCCATTTTTTATTGAGGGTTTGTGATATATTTTAGTGTGGATGTGTGATTTTTCTACCATTCATAGTTTTTTGATAAAGTATTGACATTTTGTATGCTGGTTTTAATACATATGTTTATATTATTTTTAAACCTTTTCATATGAGGAATTCATTGGACTTATTAAGTGACGGGTGGAGCCACCTATAGATACTCGATGCATTAGTTGGTCTTATCAGAAAAACAAGTTTCTTGGCACAAGGCCTTAACAAAATCTTATTTGTAGTCTTGGCACAAGGCCTTGACTATGTGGTTATGAAGTCTGGCATTATGCATTCCATAATTTTGAAAATGGTTATTGATATTTCATGTGATTATTAGACTAGTAGAATATCCATGTGAGTAAGTAAATGGAATTATTTTGATTTATATTTCCCATATTATGATGATGTTTATGATGAAAAGTCTTTTTTTTAGTTTTATACATTGCTTGAAATGTTCATTCTTATTTATGAATGTCTCCACTATATTGTTATCCTTACTGAGCGTCTAAGCTCACCACTTTCTATGTTTTATATTTCCCAGGATGCGAAGAAGAATATTATGACTGACCAGTAGGGATAGTCTATGGGATCTCAGTGTTGTCTATGGAAACAATGGTGTGGTAGTTTTCCCCTTTATAATGTAATGTAAACCATATGAATGTATCTAGTACTTCCAAGGCTACTAAACTAATCGGTCTTTAGAGGCTTGATATTTTGTGATCATTCCAATGATACGTAATAATGCACCGACTCTGGGTAACTGGGGTCGGGGTGTTACAAAAGATGTTAGACTGGAATGGATCTGACAAAGAGACAAGAAGGTGGTGAATTGTGTCATTTGAAAAATAATGACAATAATAAAACATCCCTCTTAAAATGAAGCGATCCATTTCTTCTCTCATAAAGTCGAGAGACTCATGAAAATAAATAAAGCAAAAAACAAGAAAAGATAGGGGTTTTGGGAACATAAATCCCTATTCTACTCCAACACTCTACTCTGTTATCTTTGTGATTTACACTAGTAGAACTTCTTATCAAAGACCTTCCATGACTGAGTACATACAGTTGACCCCTTACAGAGGCTTTTACGGGGCCTTATTATTCTTTTACCTGGAACTGTATATCCATATCTAAGTCCGAGAAGCTGACACTCCTCCATGACTAAGTCTGAGTAGTTGATCCTCCACCAAATCAACAAATATTTATTTTTATGATGGTACATGTTTATCTTCACTATTGTAGGAGCAAATGTTAGATGAAATTTGATAATCAATATACCAAAACAACGTCATCGAAATAATCTTCAATGTCGAACATTATTCTTATTCGTCATTAAATAGAATTAAATATATTAGAAAATGATTTTTCAGGATTCATTCATCTTTAAGCAATGATATTACAGGAATGAACAAACAATTTCAATTCTCTCTTTAAAAGCATCCAGCTTTAATATGAATATTTTGAGTGTTCTTTTTAACACAGTATTCATGTCTCTACTTTTCTTCATTATGTATATTATTTTTCTACCAGTGAGATATATATAAATAATAAATATTAAGAAGTTGTAAAAATATTCTTCTACTACAGAATAACCAAAATAAATAGAGCCCAACCCCTTCATAAATATTCTTAGATTGGAATAGCATCATTGGCTCTTTAATCATATTGAATAAATCTCCAATAAATGCAATAAAAATAATTTAAATAAGACGTCAATAATATCTCTATAATAATAGTAGTGTTGAAATATTTAAAATTTCTACATACATATATTCCAACCTCTCTAATTATTTTCAAATTAGTTCATGAAAACTAGCAGGACAATTAAACACGAATATTGAAATAAAATCATTAAAAGAGATTCATAATATCCCTTATAAAATGAAATAATTTAATCTATTCCATGTGATCATTTGAATTAGTCATAAAAATCTTTATAACTATCATAAATACTAAGTATACATTTCCAAAAATAGCTCAAAATATCACAAATTTAAAAGAGCATCATTGAAAAGTCCAACATAATGTTCCTTCACGTAATGAAAAAATACCAAACATATGGTTCAACTGTGTAGTGTATTGTTCCTTCACGTAGTGTAGGGTTCCTTTACATATAATATGGATAAAAGTAAAATAGGGATGATGATCCATACTTTTACACTTTTCAACATAAGATTTGAGACATTTAATTCATTAAAAATATGTTCAAACACTTGAATGTAGGGTATGAATAGTATTTCCGGATTCCAATGTAAGGTTGATATTAGTTACATTTATCGATCGATAATTGATTTTTTTTATTATTATTCAAATCTGGGCAACCTACCTATGAAAAAAGGAAACTGTCATGGCAATAAAGTGGTGAAAACCAAAGGAATCCCCTTGCATGAAATTATTACATTCATGGTGTAGAGAGCACACACTAGAAAACTAAATCAAAGCCTCCTCCTAACTACTCCCCTGAGAAAGAGCATCCACAGCATAGTTGGCCTCCCTATGAACGTGTCGAACTGAGAAACAATGTCTAATCTCTAATGAAAAATTGCGAACAATGTAAAACAAGTGCCAAGGAGGATTCACTTATCCATTTATGGCGCGTACAACAATCTCAAAATCAGACTCCACCTCTGAACACATGAACATTAGGTTCTTGCATATCATGAGACCGGTGTGAATTGCTTTCAACTCCACACCCAGAAAGCTCCCCGTACCATAAAAAATACTGAAGGATAATATCACTAAACTATACATATCCCGTAGTAGTCCACCCCCACTCATTTGTCCATTCATAAAAGAGCCATCCACATTATGTTTAAAGCCATGCAGCGGTGGCCTCCAACTAATCCATCTGCCGTAAGAATTGGATGGAGCAATTGGACTGTTGAGTAACCTGCACAGAATAGGGGACTGATGTCCACCATTAATCAGTGAGCCCAGTTCATAAATCAGCCCCTTCATTCTAACCTGGAGCAATGCGAATGAACGTCGCATCTCCCTCTAAGCCATGTTCCTTGCCTCCCAAAGTTACCAGAAAACAGAGATCACAATGATTCCCCGGCTCTTGAGTTCCATTTCTTGGTTTGATGCTCTAGAAATCTAGCCAAGGATAAAGTCTTATATGGATGTACATGAGGAATTGAAACAACCCCAGGTTCTCAAAGTCGACCACAAGCTTATTTCCCATTCGTTCTTGATAAACAGGTGAAGGGCCGACTCCGATTGAGGGTTTAAACAACAGTAGCAGCGCGAGGCCATGGAGATCCCCTCCTTCTGGACATTGTCCTATATTGGTAATGCATGATTTCGCGCCCTCCAAACCAGAAAATTCATATTGTTTGGTACCTCCTTGCACCAAAATGGGCCATCCCATTCATCGTGATCCCCTCTAAGGTGAATGAGCAACCTATAATCATGCCTGTTGAACTGTCCGGAGGTCGAACCAGTGAAGCCAACCCGATCGGCCTCCTCGTTAAAAACAATCTCCCTGAAAGTGGCCTTTCTCTCAGTAAAAATAGAGTCCATAAGTTTGGGATACTATGAAGCCTCTTTAACTGTCATATCTAGCACCAGGTAGAATAGGAAAAACAGCTTCTCACCGACCCAGTTGTCATGCCATAAATTGATGTCTCCCCTCCCCACAATCCAGCATGTGGAGTTCTGGAGAATCTCTAGATGATAAAGAACCATTTTTTCCCGGCTGGATAGTTTCTGTCTATCCCATTCCTCCCACTGATGACCATATTTGTTTAAGAGGCCTTTGTCCTACATCGATTCACCACCATTAAAATCCCATGCCAAGCGAGCATGCGTGGCCTGTATTGTTACTGAGATATCCCTAAGACCGGCTCTTCCCTCCTCTATTGTCTTTGCGAGGCGATGCCATGAAGCCCAATGCGCCAAGCCCTTGGAGTTAGCATCCCATAAGAACAATTCAATCATTTCTCCATAAATGAAATAACAACTTTAAGAGGAGATATAATAGTCAGAACGTGCATCGGAATTGGTGTTCGGACATTGTTGATCAGCGAAACACGGCCACCAAAAGATAGAAATCTGCACTGCCAACTGAGGATCCTCCCTAACATTCTGTTGATAAGTTTATCAAAGAAAGCCTTCTTAATACACCCATTAGCAATAGGTGCCCCGAGGTAATTCATTGGGAACTTCTTCCGCTGAATTCCCAGAATGTCCTGGATGTCTCAGGCCCTCCTTCTTGATCATTAATTTCAAATTAAAACATTGCTCTTCCTCACACTGATATGTTGTCCGCTGAGCCTACCTTACACCTCCAGAATTCCCATAAGACTACAAATAGAAGTTCTCCTAACTTTTAATAAAATCAGAATATCATCAGAAAACATGAGATGTGAAAGGAAACCATCCAAAGCATTGGAGTGATAAGGCTGAATTCTCATTTTCGCAATGCCTCTATGAAGATTCTGTGAAATAGCCTCCTAGGTGATAATGAACATTATGGGAGACATATGATCCCCTTGCCTCACTCCCCGCACAGTTTTGAAATACCCAAAGCCCTTACCCATTATGGAAATAGAAATCCATGGAGAGGAATAACAACAAATTAAAAGGTCACACACCCATTCTGTAAAGCCCAGTTTCCTCATGACTTGTATAATAAAACCCAAATTTAGCTTCTCATATGCCCTGTCTATATCAACTTGGATGAAGATATTGGTCCCGGCCACCCTCTTATAAACATCTTCCACCAATTATTTGGCAATTCAAATCTCACCTTGGATGCCTCTACCCTTGATAAAGCCATGCTATTCCTGAGAAATAACATTCGTTATTAACGCGTTCAGCCTCTTAGCAAGCAGACTCGCCCAAATCTTCTAAGCTACATTACACAAACAAATGGGTCTAAAATGATCAATGGATGAAGGTTCTTTGATTTTAGGTAACATAACAACTCTAGTGGTGCACGTGCTCCTGTTAATGGCTCCTCTCTGAAATAAATCTTGAATAGCCTCGGTCATGTGAATCCCAACAAAATCTCATGCTATCACAAAGAAACTCCCAATAATGTCGTCCGGTCTAGGAGCACTGTCAAAGGAAATGTTGTGAACTGCATCCCAAACCTCCACACCTGCTGGAATAGCCATGAGAGAACTGTTATCCCCCACATCAGTCATGCTAGAAATGGATCCCATGAATACCTCCTGCTCCTCCATTGAACCACCAACCACCGAACTCCCCTGATCAACACCTAAAAGTAACACCTCGAAGTTCTTCAAAGCCAGCTTCCCTACTACATTCACATTAGAGGTGTAAGACTCGTCGTCAAATTTATTATTGATTTTCTAATTATGGCGCTCCTTCAAACATGCATTAAAGAAAGCGGTATTGCGATCAACCAACTTGATCCATTTGACCATAGACCACTGCCTATAGCATCTCTCAATCTCAAGAAACATCTCGGACAGGAAGGCGCATTTATCACATAATAGGAGAAAGATACCTCATCCCACCTTTGCTGGAGCTGGACCTCCAAATTGTTGACTTCCACCTGAAGAGACTCCACAGAAATATCAGCAATTGGATTACTAATCATCCAATGAGAAATATCTGCCTTAAGCCGCTTCAACCACCCATCAAGCCCCACCGAGGCCCTCCCATCAAGCTCCTGCTCCCAAGACATCCACATCATTTGTAAAAAAAACCTCTAAACTATGCCAGATAGGCGAATACATAAGAGGCTTATTATCTTGCCCCTCTTATTTGAGCTCAACTAGTAGTGGGGCATTGTCCTAGAAAGCATGAGAGAGGTGCGAGACAGAAGACAAATCAATGGAATCTAACCCTTGGATATTGGACACACATATGTCCAGACGGTTGCATATGTTCCTAGTCCATTTGCGATTATTGCACCAGGTAAATTTGCATCCATTGAAGCCTAGAACCATAAGTCCATTATTTGAAATACAATTCCTGAAGTCAAGCATACCACTGGTAGAACTCTCCGATCCACCACTATTTTCTGAGTGATTGTATTGAAATCCCCACTGATAAACCATGGAAAGCCTGCTGGATCATTCGCATACAGATACTCCCATAGGACCCTCCTTTCCTGCATATCATTACAAGCATAAACGAATGAAAAGGATAACTCAATACCTTTGAACCCGATCTTCACCATTATACATTGATTTGTTACCATCATTAAGTCCTTCTGTAGATTAAGTTTCCAGAATAACCAGATGTGTTTATTTGTGGGATGACGATGCATGAAATGACTGAAACCCATCTCTTCACAAGGAAACTGATTTTACGGATATCGTTTTTAGGTTCCAGAATCATCGCTAAGGAGACACCACACCTCCGAACCTCATAATCCAAGAATGCACATTTTGCATGCCCTCCCAAACCCCTAGCATTCCAAATAATTAAGAAGACCATTTAACAAAAGAAATTCTCAGCCCTATGGCCATTGCTACCTGGGCTCGGCAGAAACAACTCTCTGCAGCACTCGTCCTTGGACATCGAACGTATAATCGTCCTGGAAGCTCCTTCTGAAAACAAAACCTTCTTTGGAATAAGAATATTCTTCTTCAACGGACTATCCACTTCGTCCAGCAAGGAGATCAAATTCCTCACAGATGAGCGAAGAGGCACTGGATCCCCCGCCCCCTGATGAAGACCAGCCAACACCAACCGCGGAGGCGACCTACGGGATGCCGCGATCTTCCTCGCCACCCCAACCGGAAGTGTGCTCCTCAAAATATTTTCATTATCATCTCTGGAACAGCCCATCAAGACCAGCAGGGATGATTCAAAAGACTGGGAAAGAAGAGGAGAAGGGATCTGTCCACCTGAATACGGTGACGTTAACTCCCTGAGTATGCCGGTAACCACGCAATCATGGAGGAAACCCTTTCTTCGAAAGAGACGTGAAACAAACGACGTCAAGTTCATCTCCGACAAACCCTCTTCCGAGAACGCCGTTGGAAAACCAGAAGGCTGAAACGCCATGGAGGATTCCCTGCCATAATGGCATTCCCAGGACCAGCGAGAGAGAGTAAACCGGTTGGAAACGCAACGTCTTTCCACCCGCGCCCACACACGCACAAAATCCTCCTTTTTGTAAACGCGAACCGGGAAAGCTCCGAAACTGCCGCTGGGTGATGCAAACCCCAAGAAGCCACAAAATTCATGAACACCTCCAGCAAATGTTTCATCGGGCAAAAACGAGCCACCAAGGATAGGTTATGAAACTCCGAAGCATTCTGATTCTCGTTTTCTGAAACCATAACGACAGGTACCCCATCCAAATGATCAGTGCTTCTGTTCTCCAACTGGATCGGCGGAATACTGCGCAACCCGATCAAGCCCACACAGGGACCCCCGACGACGACCTCCTTGAAAGATTTCTCCATCAGTCTCAAGAAGCGACTTCTTATTTACATTTATCATGCTCCCAACATAGGGTTGTCTAACCATATATAAACAATTTAGGGTAGGGTTGATAATACATACAGGCATTTATCAAATGTATGGTCAATCCCTTAAGTTATTCTTACGATATGAATAGTGTTTCCAGAAAATGTCAACATAGGATCCCTTTAGAATAAAGTTCATCCTTAATTTTAGATGAAATTTTTTAGTAAACATAAATATATTTCAAATTGCTCAATAATCAAATCAATCCAACTTATAAAACTCTATATATCTTTGAGAAACTAAAGAAATAACATTCTGGAAAATTGTAGCTTAGAAACTAATTTCCCAATTTTCGATTAATTTTTTAACCATCCAAAATATATTTTCATAAAATGTTGCAAGCTTATGAAATCAAGATAATCTTACTTTATTTCTATCACCCCAATTTCTGAGAAATTCCAACATCTACAGAACATGCAGTAAAATAAATTCTACATGTTTTCAAATCAGTTCACTGTACAGTTGCAAAATTTCTCTAGAAACATCAATGATTTTTTTGGGTATCTTGAAATAATTTTCAGAATTCCACATATAATAAATATGTTTAGATAATTTTATTAAGTATCGAATTTTATAATGTGACAATTAATCTGTTATATTTTCCTTGAGATATCATTTTAATTCTAAACAGACTTTAAGTAGAATATTGCAATATCACATGAACAACTTGTAATAGCTTCTCTGAATTTTTGCTCCATCAATAAAATTGAATTGGATTTTTACCTCAAGAGATTAAATGAAGATAATATTCAAATTTTAAAATGGAATAAACACCATAAGAATCTGTTCACTATTTCTTCAGTTATATAACAAATATTTTGACATATAAAATCTGAAACACTTAACAAATTTATTTGAAAACAAAAATTGATGGGTTGAAATAATTATATAAAATATATAAAAATGATAATAATAAGGATTCACTCAACAATTTCCCCCTTTTTGATAATTACAAAACCCTAAATTACTGTCAAATTATTCTTAAAACCAACATTTCTTCACCTTTATATAATGATAAAAAAATGTGTTCTAGATTATAATGAAATATATTTTCCTCCTTAATAAAGAATAATATTTTTAAATTGTAAATAGTAGAAATGAATTTAAAATTCTAAAAACATAATTTTTCTTCCCCCAAAAAAATTAAAATTTGAGAAATAAAATTTTCTTCTTTTTTATCCCTCTTTGAAATTCTTTTAAATGTGAAATAAATTAAATACTTAAAATTTGAAAACAAAAATTTAAAAAAATGTTAAAAACATTAGTTATTTCAACGTATTATCTAAATACATACAACAATATAAACTCCCCATAAAGTCATTTTCCATAAAAAAGATATAATCAAGGAGCCATGAAAACATATATAATATTATTAAATGAATAAAAAGGGTTTACAATGAATTTATTAAACCATTTAATTCATGCTATAATAATAAAACATTAAGACACATAACAAATACTTAAAATTACTCTCCTTAATACGAAGAATAAATATTTATGATATTCAGTGAATTGAATTATATGATTTTCAATCAATTTCAATAAAATGTTAACAAATGAATAAAAATAAATAATAAAAATAATATGGGATTTTCAAATAATTTAATTAAAAGTATTTTCAAAGAATTTTATCAAAATATTTTCATATAATTTAATTTAAAGGATTTTATGTATGTCATATATTATAAAAACATTAAACTAATAATTGAATAATTTATCAAAAATAGTAGGAGATTACTTTAGCACATACAATTAATTTAAATAGTCAATCATTAAACACATGCTTACACGCAAGATAACCATTAACATAAAACCTTAAGAGAAAGTTTGATGGCCATTGATTTATAAAATAAATCAACAAATTAATTTGTTTGATAAAATAATAGTGTGAAATGAAGTAATAGCTTAAGAATAAGAATAATTTAATGTAGGGGACTAAAATATAAAATAGAAAAATAAAAAATATTTCACCCCATGTATAAAAAAGTTAATGAATTTAAACTGAATCTTAAAATTGAAAAGAAAACACTTCCTATATTAACCACTCTGACTCAAATGAAGATTCAATTTAATAGAATAAAAAATAAGAATATTATAAATTCCCATAATTTTCAAGAATCGACATGATGATATTACAATGACATTCATTAGTGCATACCTACCATGTATCAAAACATGTTCATTTTGGTACATATATACTATTGGGTCTGACGGTGTCAGCAATTAATGATTTAGGTAACAAAATATGTTAATTAGGAAATAATTATAATTAAATCTATATAATGATTTCAAATAATGATAATTCTTGACACCACATAATTGAGATTTTCTAAAACAAAAGTCATTAGCATGATTTCCATTAATACCCCAACAAAAACATTTAATAGTTGACATTCTTATTCTGTTCAAACCATGAACAAAATAATTCTTATATAATTTTGGGTTTTCTCTATTACTACCAATACTGAGTTTTAATTTTGGAATTTTATTTTTACTAAGTAATTGATTCAAATAATTTTCTCCCTTGATAGGCATACATGTATCTTGTTTTAAATTATCAACCACATCAAATAATTATTTAATTTTAGTTTCATACCCATCACATGAAATTTTGGAACTATTTGATATTAAATCCATAATCTAGTTTGACAAACTCTCTTTATTAATTGAAATAGCAACAAAAGATTTTTTAATATTTTTGTTATCTTTGTTTAAATATTTAAATTTATCTTGAAGCATTAAACAAATATTATTAAGATCACAATATGAAAAACTTTTAGAATTAGAGAATTCATAGTAAGTAGATTGTACCTCATAAGCATAATCCATAAGACATAGATTGTAACACCTCGAGTTTTTATGGACCATTTTTTTCAAACAAATTAAAATTTTCATTTATATATTGATATAAACTATGTTAAACATTCCTTTCACACTAAACCGACTTGTTGTATGTTACATGTAACACTGAGTTGGCGTACGACACATGAAACACTGAAAATATATTTTGTTCAATGTATAAAAGAACTATTTTTGTATTATATTTTACAAAAAACCAAAGAAATCATTCACTACACACAACATGGACTTTGTTTGTGTTACACGCAATAGCATCCATCCTCGATAACCTGCATTGTACGCAATCCCGAGTTTCACTAGACAATGATATATTACAAAAATATTATTATTTAATAGGATATAAACTAGCCATTATGACACTTATTAACCACAATTTTATTTTAATATAACATTAACATTCATCTTATATTTTTCAAGATATGATATAAAAACAAATTCTTTTTTTGATAAAAGAGGGTTTTTTCAAAAAAAATCGTTTTACCAACTATTGACGGTGAACCCCTTTAAAATCTAGTTTTATATATCTTATAAGTTATATTTTACATAATAAACATTATTTTTGGAAATATTACACCAAAATTAGCCACGGTTGAAATTTTTGTATTTTTCTGATTAAATTCATATTTTATTAAACAGTAAAAAATACTGTATTTTAATTCAAAACTACCTTTTTATCTATTTTATTAATATATATAGAATATATTTTTAAATGTTTTTTTAGTGAAATTGGATTCTATTTTTATTATTTAACCAATTTAGGTCATTGTAATAAATTTCACATTTAAATTGGACATAAATATATGTAAATCTTTTTGTAGTATTTACTTCTTAAATCCCAACTTTTTGGGTTTGAAAACAAGAATTAATTTTAAATTAATTTCTTCAAATTCTATGTTTTGAATTAAAAAATTCATTCTATTTTTGGAATCATAAGGTCCAAAATGTGTAAATATGTACCTTTTATTTTTTGATATTATGAATAGTACCTTCATTAATTATTTGAATTTACCATGGTTAAAGGGTAAATCAGGTAAATAAGTGTAAACAAATAAAAATTATAGTAACATAAAACTACCAAAACACATGACCTAATCCAATTTTATGAGTTATGGGTGACCGAAAAATCATTAGTATGAAATTTTGGTACATGAGAACCACTTGGGTGTGAAAATGGCAAGTTATTGTAATTAATTTAAAGTAAATGGAAATGTAACATAAAAACATATCTTTTTAGTAAAACAAATTTTATAGTTTATATAATTGATATTATATACTGTAAATAGTCATTATAAAGGTAAAAATAATTATTAAATCATGTTATTTTATTTAAATTTTTTTGACATAATTTAAATTTATTAATTTATGACACGACGATGATGCAGTAATTGCCTTATTAATAAAATATTCAAAAAAAATGTTATTATAAATATTAAAATAAATGTAATTTGAACATTTTAATGACATAATAAAAAATTTTAGACTAAATTTACATGTGATGGATTATTTAATTCCTTTTTTCAGAAGGAATCATTTTTTCAGGACTTATATTAAAAATAAATTACTAAATCGTGTCAAAATTGACATAATTGTGTTTTTATAACAAATACTATTTTATTAAATGATTTAATAGTTTTAAAAATCTACGAATCTACCTAATAATGTATATAATGTAACATATTCCATTAATGATCCACATTAGGTTCTTATTTAATTTTATAGTAACCATATTAACCATATAGTATGAAAATACAAGAAGACATGATAAGAGTTAAATTATTTAACTAACGCTTAAAGATAAATTAAAACATTAATTTTGTGACATAAACATGTCTTAAACCTATTGGTTGAGCATATTTCACCCCATACACATCTTATATTCTAAATAAATTATTTTGGGATCATTAGAAATAGAAAATTAATTTATAATTAAATAATATTTAAAAACATTCCTATGGTTCCCCTCACATATCCTATAAAATGAAACTTCTAATTCACTTTTAATCACATATATAAAGACCTTTATATCAGAAAAAATGTTAGGTCCGCAAGGCTGAATACCCTGAGAGGGGGGGGGGGTGAATCAGAGTATGAATAATTTAAAATTAAAGCCCGTTCTGATCTTGTTTCGCTGTTAAAGAAAATACTCTTGTCTCTCTATCCTGTTGCACAATATAAACAGAAAGTAAAGCATGCACATGACACATCGATTTTTACATGGTTCACCCTCACTGGGATACTTCCAAGGAGCATACGCTGACAAGTTGCTGGTCGTACCAAATTCCACTAAACTTCACTAGCAGTGGATACAAGGATTCAGGAACAGTCACTCTATCCCAGGATCATTGCATTTACAAGATTTAGGGTCAGATCACTGCTTTCCCAAGGGTCACTCCCTGTTTCTCTCTCTTTGGCTCACTGCCGGTGGAGAGGATCACCTTCTTCCTCTTCCTTTTCTCACTGCTCTGGAAAAAATCCACTCACAGTTTATAGACCTTTAAGTCTCTTCATTTGCATGAAGGAATGTATCTTTCTCATTATGCAGATGCTCTGTTGAAGCCCAAATTTCACCCGTAGATGAATCTCACATTGCTCCGAAGGTATCAGGCAACCTTCTAGCTTCCACGCAGCTTGAAAATATGGTCGGGGAATCAACCTTACTTGGCACGCTAGTCTAACATGGAACACAAGTATCGGTGCGCAAGTCACAACTGTGGCACAAGCCCTCCTCAGACACTTGCGCGACACAAGATTATCCAACTCCAAACTTGCACAACTCTCTTCATTTTATGCTGAAACCAATATTGTCTTACAACTACCAACCTGCACGTAGCTTCTAACACTGGCGCGCAACTTCACCCGTGCGACCACACACCACTTGCGTGACCACCACACTTGCGTGACAGGAGCTCTGATTTCTGAAAGTGTTGAACTACGGTAAATAATGAGGAGGGGTGGTCCAATATTTATAGGCATTTGGAACTCCCTACGTGATAGTGCGCAGGTCTCTCCTCTGTGCGCAAGTCTCAGTGCGCAGGTCTCTCCTCTGTGCGCAAGTCTTAGTGCGCAGGTCTCTTCCCCTGCAAGTCACTTGCGTGACCCAATTCCAAACTTGCGCGAACCTATTTCCATTGCCATATTTTGATCTTCTAATCTTGAAAAACCACAGGCGTGCATGTTCTTAAGCTTCCAAGGCATCAGCGCGCAAGTATCTTTCACAGTGCGCACATCACTTGTGCGGCCCCACCAATACTTGCGCGACACTTATCCCATTGCCATATTTTGATGATCTGATCTTGAAAAACATATGGCGCGCAAGTTTCCAAGCCTTCAAGTACATGGCGCACAAGTCCCTTTTCCAAAAACCACTTTTCTTCATTTGATGATTTTTAGGCTCAAAAATTTGGCAAACACTAGAAAACAGCGCCACCTTGTATCTATTCTTTTTGTACCACCTCCAGATCATCCATATCTTTTGTCGATGTTCTTAAATCAAACATTGATCATTGACCACAGCTCTTGAACTTGACATGCCACCATGAAATCCCCTTTGTCAACAAATTTGTATGTCACTGTTCTGCTTTGTCAATAATCACCACTCAGAAGTCCACTTTATCAACAAACACAATCACCTCAAAAATGTATCAATGACACCTAGAGGGATTTTTTCCCAATAACCCCCCTTGGTTTTGTTGAAAAAGCTTCCATAAAAAGACATATCGTTACTTCTTCATCCACCATTCGCTAATCGCGATACTGGTATAGATCAAGGATTTACTCAACACATACTCTAATCCCACATGAGCAATGCTTGGCATGAGAAACAATAGTAAATGGAAAGTTCATCAATGAATCACTTCAACTCTGATACCCTCTGTTGACACCTAACTGATACCAATTGTTTCCAAACTGATACCAAATTTTGGAAATATTCTTACCACTGTCCAACACCACTCTTCTACTTTTATCACGATCCTCAGCTATCGTGATATCTATTCTTTGATCGATCACTTCTAGCATCGTCAGATTTAAAACTCTCCCCCTTTCTCATTGCTTCCCCCTATCTCACTGTTTCACTTTCTAGATTATCCCCGTATCTATCATGATTTCTCTAATAGCCACACTATCTCCGCTTTGAACAATCACTATTTTCTCCCCCTTTTTCATCGAACCCAAAGGTCACTCCTTTGCAGTCTGTAACAGAGTAGAGAAAACATATCAGCGCATTAGGGAAAACACATCATACCTCAGGGAGAGGGGGAAGGGTTCAAAATCCACACTCTTTCAAGTGCGGGGAGTCGACTGAACTCCCAGAGCCAGTCGATTCCTTTCAAATGCTTCCTTGGGTAGGGCCTTTGTCAGAATGTATGAAACCTGTAGTTCCGTAGGCACATATTCTAACTTCATGATTCCCTGCTCAACCTTCTCCTTGATAAAATGATACTTTATCTCAATGTGATTTTTCCTTGAATGATGAACATGATTTTTTTAGATTTATTGCACTTGAGTTATCACACTGGATTCCGATCAAGGACTTCACTTCAACTCCCATATCTTCAAGCTACTGCTTCATCCACAATAGTTGTGTACATGCTTGAGTGGCCACAATATACTCAGACTCTACAGTGCTCAATGAGATGCAATATTGATTCTTGATTAGTCTAGAAAAAACTTCTTTGGTGCGCATGGTCCTTGCACGCCCAATCTCCCTTCACTTATGGTCTTATTTTTTCTACAAATAAACCCTTGGGGACATAATTTGTATAAATGGATTCATTTGAATCCTAATTGTTTCTCTGGTCACACTAGTTCTTCACCCAAGTCTTCTAAAACATTCAAGTTTGTTCATTAACATCTAGATCTGAGGATTTGAAGGAGGATCATTTGACATATTTTCTTTTACTGTTTTAAATCCATAACAATTACATGACTTATGTATCTAACATTCCTAAATCCGAAACACTTTCACGCTAACTATTCCTATCATAGGAACATGAGCTCCCCACATCATGGAATACCTATTAATACTCCTAAATGCTTGGGCCAAGTCTCGCCCATGTATTAACTTCTATGTTGTTCATCACGTTAGTATACATCGGGTTTCCCAAGGCTAATTGCACACCAATAATTGCATTCCAGTACTTACATGGTAACCCCCCTTTGATTATCCTATTCTCTTCAGTCTACAATCCATCAATCCTTATTCAAAACCATTCATGGGAAGACTTCTTCTTCATTGGATCCCTTAACTAAAAGAGATTATGTTGGAAATTCCACCAAAACCTCCTGACTTATCAAACCGTTTAGAAGGGAACATCAGTGTGCATCCTATTTGGGTTTGTATATCTTCAGTAATAGGTTTCCCACATTTGTTTCACAATGGGGTTAGGATTTATAGAGTGTCCTTGGGTTTTTATATTCATAGTCACATGGTCCTTTCTCCCAAGAACAGTTTTGGGATGTTCCCAGTTTGGAGGATTATGGTTTGAGTTCTGACCTCCCCTTCTCATATCTAAAACATGGAACCTTGGGTATCTAGTAGGGAAGGTACGGTTTACAAACTATTTTCATTTTGAACAAATGAGAAGTCTCCCTCCCATACATGGATAAATTTAAGGGAAGCCTCCATTATGTAAGATTCTAACCTTGGAAATAGAAGGTTGCAGTCTTGCCCCACTACACTTCTTTCCCCATCACTCCTTCCTTACTTTTGACCCTTGTGCAATGTAAAGTGAATAGAGGGAAGGCTCATTGCCTCGCCCTATTCCCTGGTTGCCTCAGCCTCATACACCGTCACCACCGTAGGCACGTCCTCTTCCACTAAAGGGGGATGAAAATTGTGGGTTCCTTTGTTGAATCTTTCACATTGACTTATTTCTCACACTGATCATGACACATGTGGGCTTAGAGATTCGTGATGATTAAAACATTTTCACAAACACCCACGGTGATTGAACTATGAGAAATCCAATTCCCACCATAGTTGGGATACGTAGGAAGACATCTTAGGGCCCGAGCTCAACGGATATCTGATTTAGGATTCCATACCTAATTCCCTTAATCTGGGTATCCTCATTAAGAATAATCCCCCAATTAAACCCCCAAATTATCATGGCATTATATTCAGTATGTAATCCCAAACTCATTTCCCTCAAAATACAACACTCTCCTATGAGACTCATCGAACTCTGTGGGATTTTATTCCTATACAAATGGGATACGTAGGAAACCTCCTTGAGGTTAAAACCCAACACTTAAAATAAACCATGTTATCCTTGGGCCATATTCACAATAGGGTCTAATTTTACATGGAAACCCATATTCATTTCAAGTTATTTTGGATGCTTTGGCATAAGTCCCACACCAAACCTTGACTAAGAAACTTTCTTTTAGATGTCCTCACCCCATGATATTAAATTTTATGGCTATGTCCTTATCTCATGACCTTAAAAGGTATGATATGTCCCACTAAGAGGAACTGAACTACTAGGGTTCGGATTCCTTTAATAAGGATATGTAGGTAGCCCATTTTATGTGTACGATCCCAATATCAAAACAAACCTATGTCTCCCTGGATGAAAATAAATTCCAGAGTTCATCATTGAGTGTATTAAATACTAGTGTAATCATAACGATGATTAAAAGATTCTAAAATTATTATAAGAGAGTATACCATTTATGGAGAAATTATAATATATATGGATGTCTCCATTAATGAAGAACCTAAAATACATAATGATGATTCTAAATTTCAAACATGCTAATAATTGATTGAAACTTCCAAGGGAAAATTATGTTATACTTGGTGAATTAATTAGGATTCATGAAAATATCTTAAATCCACAAAGAGTGTCCTGGAGTAGATAATAATCCCCCCCCCCAAAGGGTGTGATGAGTCGGAACTCACATCCTCTCGACCAATGAATTATCTTAAGTATCATAATTTAAATCTTAATGATTTCCTACCATTGAAAAGAATGTCCCTTTTGGATAAAGAACTTTTTTATGTTTCTTGTTCCATGAAAAAATCCAACAGAAACTGCCTGGAAGCAGCAATTCTGAAACAAGAACACATGTTCCAAGGAACTATGAAACAAAAATGGTGAACCTGACGTGAATCCATAACCAAGTTAATAATGTTACCCACTTTTTAGGCCCCTATCAATTGATAATAGAATCCAAGACAATGGAATCAATCACACATGTATCCATCGAAAATATGTTTCTTTAATGGATTTTATTATTATTTTCAAGTTTTCTCAGAATTACCACCACTCCAAATTGATTCCTTCATGTTTGAATCCATGAATTCCATGACTACTGATCAAGCTAGATCAGCATCTAGTAGATTGAAATCATAACTGACATAGCATCTTCAAAATAGGTTTTCCAATGTATTCGTAAGGAACTTCCATCAGCACGGTACTATCCCAAACTTGGAGGCTGCCCGACAGCCTCTCTAAGTTAATAACAACCCTAAATCATCTGGTCAATGATGATCGATGATCAAGAAGCAGACAGTTCCAACCACCGTCTTCAACCTTATCAAGTCCTTATACCTAGAACACAATAACCAGTCCCTCCAATACTACAAGGAGGTGGATTAAGAGGTCACTCATGGCCTCAATTAAAATATGTAGGGGTTTTTCATGAGGACTCCCACCAACAATCGCCGCTAGCAGAATCGAACGACAGTGAACCCCCAACATGATGGGGGTGTTGCCTTCTGTTGTTCGAAACAGTTCCCTCAATCCTAGGAATGCGATAAGAACCACTAGGGAAAATTTCTGGCCAATAGGGAGAACGTTTTTACCTTTTACCCCTCCTGAAAAGCCCATCAACCTAACTTTATGGAAAAAATGAGCAGACACATACACCCGCCCGTTCTAATTCTGCTACCCAACAGACTCATCTGGTAGTGACCCACCAATCCTATCAAGTCAATCTGGTGAAGTACCGTGAATAGACACATACACCTGTTCAAAAATTATCATCCAGTTACTAGGCTCGTCTGACTGCATTCTAGTAAGGACGCCAATTAAATGTGGTGGTAATTGGTAAATAGGAACATTCACCTCCTTACATTCACCAATTCTACTAGAAGAATCATATTCTAGTATTTATAGAATATTATAAATCATGATTGACTAAAAATAGCCACCAGGAACATAAACCCTCCAGCATTCATCAAGCCTTCCAATAGTCTCATTTGGTAGCTCCCGAAGAAGTCAGTCAGAAATTCCTGATGACAAACCTGGTGTAGACTAATATTTCTTCCCACAAACATGAGTACTGTCAGTATCCACTTAAATTAAAATGAATTTTGGAGAAGTCACATACTACTACTCTAGATACATAATGGGCATATATTCTTATTCCGACTGCTAAAGTCACCAAACACATCTTTGCGATGCAGAAAGGTAAAATGAAAATTCCTTCCCAAATTCTGGAAGCATGCCAAAATCTCATAATATCAACTTCAGTAGTACCAAGGGAACCGATACATAACTCTGTCCCCACACATGGGATTAGACATCACCATGCCAGCCCAGAGTAGATACATACCTCTGTTCTAGTTTATAAGGTTTATGGGGCATGCTCCCCCATATCATACGGACAACCATATCAGTATCATACACTTGTCCAAATGGAGGTAATCAGCCCATTATGATGACCACTTCATGGTTATATCATAAAACTGCCCATGATAACCACTTCTCCCAACAAGTGGCCCCAACTAAGTGTAACAGAATATCCAAGAAGAATTATCGCTAAACACCGGTGAAAAATAAAGATCCAATATTTGATAATGCTCCTCTTAATGCTGAAGTTCTTGAATCCCAGAGACATTTATCCATTGAAACTTAATATCCTACCCTCTCATTACCTAATAATGGGAGTAGTAGCAGTAATTCTAAATATTCCCATCGGACAATTCATCATGAAGGCGATCTTCAAGAAACTTCGGTCAAACCAGAGATCCTATCTCTAGATGAGAGCCATGGCAACCCACTGTGTGTGCAGAAGAACAATAAACAATAGGATTTTTCCATTTCCGTAATCCACCATGGTGGTCCTCCCTATGATTGCATTTTCTATGAATGTTATCTCTGTAGTAGTATTTCTCATTTTCAAGATAATTATATAATTGAAAATATAATAATGACAAATCTGTCTTATCTTGAGGAACTTGTCAACACAAGGACACTCATGTCTGATGCATTGTCATTAACGGGATAATTAATTTCTCAAAAAGAAGACATCATAAGGGAAAATTCATTCTATGAACCTCCTTCGGGTCATTTGTCTTCTAATACAGTAGATGAAAAAATGACTAACTACGTTGTTTTTAATATAATAATTGATAAGCGTCCACTTTGGTCAGACCAAGTGGAGAAACTAGTATTGAAAGATTATGAATATCTGTTATACATTAGAATTTTTTTTATAAAGGACAAGTAAAAGTCATGTTCTGTCCTTTGGAAAAATCTCAACACAACATTCCAAAATTGATGGAAAAAGATAAAATTCCCGAAGTCAACCTCAACTTATTGAAAAAAAAATCGTAATTCGAAAGACAAAGTATTACCATATGATGAATATTAAAGTCATGTAAAGGTAATATAAGGGTTGAAATTAAAAATTGACATGGAATATCTCTTAGTTTTCCTGACATCCAATTGTTGAGAAGCAACAGAGAACCCTTTAGTGTGCATGCCTTGATTCCCTAAAGAGGATGGACCCGTTAATTTCTGATACCCCATCTGGTGTTTGTATTAGTAGATTGGGTGAACACAGAGAATTTCATTTCATTGTGCTCCAAAATCATTAATGCCCACCAAAAGTGGTCTCACGCATTTTTTTCCATGGATAGATACAATCAACCGATTTTGTATGTAATCAAGTACACGGTCAAGAATATGCCTAATGTAGCTCTCATCAAAGTCAGGACCAAAGAAAGAAAGCTGTTGGGATTCCTTTTAATCAATAATTTGATAATCTTAAGCATGCCTCCCACATGGAGGATGTCATCCATCAGATGGTGTAAAAGTATGAAATCTCCTAGTGGTCATCCGAAATAGGTGATTTGAGTGGTTTTCGGATAGTGCACCCAGCTAATTTCCAAACCAAAATTTTCAAAATCAGAACAGTAGTTTTGAGAATCTCAGCCATAACAGTTCAATAGCCACCCTATAATGCAAGGATGGGGGATTTTTTAATTCAACATTCAAATTTAATAAACTATGTTTGAATAATTGACGAACAAGAACATAAACATTCCCTACCTACAGGGATGGGGTCTTTTTCACATATACAATCCCCTCCTCAACAGAAGTCAGTTTTCTCCCGATTATGGAAGAAGCCACAAAATGAATGCACAACTGAACTACCCACATATTCCCTTTGGGTTACTTTTTTTCAAACAGTTTAAGGAAATTCATCACATCGAAGAACAATGTCTCATGGAAGAGATAGAAGGAGACAATATTAAAAATATACTAACAAAATTTCCTCATTGCGTATGTGTCAGTAAATGTCATTAACACTATTGTAGAAGATACTCTAGAAAATTAGGCTAGTTTAGGGGAATCAGAAGGTGGTATTATTTTCCATTATATGGTACACATTGAAGCAAATGAAGGAGTTTTACAGACCAGAAATCAGAGGCTAATCCAGAATCTAGGTATTCCCTCATGTAACCGACTCTAACCCCTTAGAATGGTATCTAACAAGGGGAAATGTAAATGTCAGATCACATATCACTTTTCAATTGGAGAAGATAAATCTATTTCTCTAAAAAAAATATTTTCACAGTAAGAAGATGAGATGAAATAGTTGAAAAGAGTCAATACATAGATATTTTGAAGCATCATTTTTTCTTGATATACTTCCCATGCTGATCCCAAACATGCACATCATGTATGATATCCTCATAAAATGGGATTTGTGGCAACTACATATGTGGATAATGAATTCCTTCTATTGGGTACATAGCCAAGGAAGGATCAAATAAATCCTTATAGGCCTATCACTATGGGTTATCCAAAATACCTATAGCACCCCTACCAGTGGACTTTCTAGTCATTGCAGCAGTTCATGCTCCAATGGATGTACCTGTACAGGTCTCAACTCATCCGAATACTCCCCAAATGCATATGAACAAAATTTCGGCATTAATAACATGATTGAAAGTTATGGAAGAACAATTTGGGCCTATCCAGCTAGAAAATATTGATTACCTGAAATGGGTAGAACTGATCCCTCCCCCCAACAAATTATTTGAATACTACATTCCCAATCTTTAATGGTTCGGGAGATCTATAACAATAATTATTACATTTAATTACTCATTGTCATTCCATGATGGGAACTCCACAACTTCAAGAACCAGTAAAACATAGGTGCTTTGTTCAATCATTACAAGGACCAGCTTTTGTTTGTATAAAAGTTTGCAACCTCAATCAATTACATGAGGGGAAGATATCTGTCAGAAATTTCCTCTTTAATTCATCTCAATTCTTCTGAAGACAATAGTTATTGATCTTACAAATTATAATTATAGGAAAGATGAAAGGGTTTCATATTTAATTTCTCAATGGAAAGGATTAATATATTTCATAATTCTATAATTCCAACAAGAATAGTTTCATCCAATTTGTGTGAAAAATATGCATGATGACTTACGCACACCACTGATCTCTGTGAAATACACAGGAGGTTTTAGAGACCTCGGTTCAATTTCACAACAGGTGGATGCTTCCAATGTGGAATCTAAAGTTAAATCTCGTGTAATACCATCAAGAAGAATCTTCATCTGATGAAGAATTGATCTTTGGTTCCGTTAAAGTTATCCACTTAACATATACTTATGCAAATGGTGATTTAGATTATGATGAGCCTGAGTTCCCTATACTTAACTGGGGAACTAGGGGAAGGATCCAAGTTCATGATACATGGGAAGATGATGGTATTCTATAATCCACTATTTTAACTCTACCCCTGCTTGAACCGTATATGTGTTATAAAATCGTGGGAGATCCCTTTAACGGGATCAACAAGAAAAAGGATTTTCTACCACACATGATAGAATTGGTCATGACATGATTATTTTGGAAGACTAATTAGAGGATACACTTTCATTCTCTTTGAAAGTATATTGACCTAATCCGTCTAATCTACAAAAACCAAAATTATTTCTATCTTCTACTACCACACATCAGACATCCACATCAGGAGCACCAACTTCCAAATCACTTGAAAAAACAACATCTTTGTGCTAGAAAATGTAGACATCTAGATCAAAAGTATGATGTTTTGAAAATTATATGCCATGTACCATACAATTTGTCAATTTTGGATGCCTTGAATATGTTAAAAGAACTTCAATAAGCACTTATTGTGGTTTTTTTAAGTCCTCAAGAGTTCAAAACCGACGTTTCTACTGCTTAGGTTTACTGTATTGAGAATGATCATATAGAATATAATGCAGTTATATCCTTTACAGATGAAAATGAATATGATGTTATATATAGAAACATTAGGCCCCTGTATTTATCTGGAAGGATCAATGATATAGACATCTGACGAGCCATCTTTGATAATGGCTTTGGAGTCAACCTCATTTCTATTCATAAACATCATCAATTATGCCTAACTGAATCTAACTTATCTCCTTCCAATTTAATATCGCAATTCTTTGATAAGAATAAGAAAGAACCTCTAGGTGAGAATACACTCAGAAATTAGTTTGTAGATTTTATGTCCAGTTTATATTTTATGGTTGATCGTCAAGACATAGCCTTTAACATTATGCTAAGAAGGCCTTGGCTACATCAACATACGATCACTCCTTTTTCATCCCACCAATGTCTCAAATACTATTTCAATGGTAAAATCAGCACATTATATGGAAACAGGGATCCATTAAAAATGTGTGAATCTAAGTATATTGAGGCATAATTTTATCACACGATGGGAACCAGGTCTGTGGCCAAAGAGGTAACCATAATCAACCCTCCAAATACCTGGGAAATGATCCCACCAAACCCATTCAAACAATTTAAGGTAGATTATGTGTATCCTATCAATAAAATTGAAATGATAAAGCCAAAACCAATCACTCATCTGGTGACTTCCCAAATTTCATTTTTGGGAATCAAGCCTGATATCAGGGAAGGAATTGTAGATTAACCAAGAAGTGGTGAAAGATTAAATAGAGTTGTCTTAATTTCTTCCACCTAACCTCATAAATTCTATGATTCACCAATAAGACTAGAAAAAGTCGATGAAATACTAGAGGAAGACAAGGATGTTTATTCCAAACCCATAATACCCTCTTCAACGCTCTCAGAAGACCATTCATTGTCAGCAAGGTCAGAAATGGTATCTTATTCTTTAGGATGTTCAAATACTAACTCCTCCCCTAGCTCTGAATGTTTTGGTTCATCACCTACTATGAATGTAGAAATAGAAGAATTGAAAAGTAAATAATTAGAAGAATATGATCTCAGAGATGATACTCCATCATTTGAGGAAGGGTTCTCTACCGTCATGGATGAGCTCAAAGAAATAACTATGGGTACTGAAGAAGATTCACGCCCAAATCTAATTAGTGCATCCAGGACTTCTAAAGAAAAAGAGTTGTATACTTAATTTCTAAATAAAAATCGAGATGTATTTTCTTGGAACTATACATAAATGGTTGGCATTAATCCCGATGTAGCGACTCGTCAATTGGGTTTACCAAAAGAACATCGAGGATTTAAGTAGGCATCAAGAAGAACACACCTCACTCATGCCTCTAAAATTGAAGCTGGAATCAATAAGATTATGAAGGATAAATTTTTCATGGATGTTCAATATCCCAAATGGCTGGCCAACATTGTGCTAGTGAAAAATAAGAATGGGAAAATTAGAATTTAAATTTATTTTAGATATATTAATCGGAATTGTCTTAAATATGACTTTCCAGTTCCAATCATAGTGCTTTTAATAGATGCAACAACTAGAAATGAAGCTCTTTATTTCATGGATGGATACTCTGGGTATAATCAAATCCACATTACCCTAGAGGATGAAGAGTATACAGTTTTCATTGGCCCTCAAGGTGTGATTTTCTATCGAGAAATTCCTTTTGTCTTTAAGAATTCGTATACAACGTATCGACCCTCCATGCACTATAGCTTCATACTCCTCTAAGAAAAATTTGTCGAATATTATGTGGATGATCTGGTTGTTAAATACAGACAACGTTATGATCACTTGGATGAACTAGAAACCTTATTCAATAAACTTCGGAAAAAAAATTTGAACATGAGCCCCTTAAAATGTGCATTCGGGGTAACCTCAAAAAAATTCCTCAGTTTCATTTTATGCCATCATGGAATATATATTGATCCTAATAAGAAAAAAGAAATACATAGAATGTCACCTCCTCAAAATTTGAATGAATTAAGGGGTATCCAAGGATACATGGCCTATATTCAGCTCTTTATCGTGAATTTGGAAAGCAAGTGTTATCACTTCAATAGATTGATGAAGATGCAAGTGACCTATCAATGGATTGAAGACATCTAAGAGGCACTTGATACCCTGAAAAAATATCTCTTGAGTCCATCATTATTAATGCCTTTTATTGAAGGTAGACCACATATTCACTAGGTGACAACTCTAGATCAATCACTTGGTTCCTTCCTTACCCAAAAGAATAATATTTTGAATGAAAACAACATTTACAATCTTAGTCAAACAATGATTGATATAGAGATGCAATATTCATGTATTGAAAAGTGATACCTAGCATTAATCTTTGCAGTTCAAAATTTGTGTCACTGCTTGCAACATCACGTGTTCCACATGGAATGTCGCAATAACCCGCTCAAATTTATCCTCAGTTGTCATATGCTTACAAGGAGTTTGGCATGGTGGGAAGTTATTTTGTAATAGTTTTATATCCAATTTGTGCCCCAAAAATCAATAAAAGGACTAGCTCTAGAAAATTTCCTTGTTGAACACCCATCTATAGAAGATATATCATTGAATATTTATCTTCCTGATGAAGATTCCTTCTCTATTCAAGATAATCCCTAGACATGGAAAATATACTTCGTTAGTGCCTCAAGAATTCCAACATGGAAGAGATTGGAAAACCATAAATTCAACAATGTTGGGTTTGGAATTGTACTTATCTCCCTAGAAAATGTAGTATTAACATATTCCTTCCTATTTTTAGAAGGCAGTACCAATAATGAGGCAAAATATCAAGCTCTCATTGTAGGCCTGGAATTGGATCTCGAGGTAGAATTGAACCACCTAAAAGTGAATGGTTATTCAGAGTTGGTCATAAAAAAATTGAATGGGAATTATAAAATAAAAAAATAAGAGTTAATAACTTTGTGTGATTATATCATAGGGTTAATGGATGAATTTCCCCCATAGACTACATTTTATTATTTCCCGCAATCACAAAATTCCCATGCTGATGCACTAGATAATGCAGTCACAACCCTAGTTGATCTGAATCGGGATGAGAAAATCATCAATATTTCCCATAATAGAGTGGTCTCGCCTTTTTTTCAAGCTATAATGGATAAATTTAATGAAATTATCCAAATTTCTGAGCCATATGGTCATACAATAGGATGGATGACAGCCATCATAGAGAACTGTAAAAATTGAGTAATTCCACTAGATAGAGCCAAAAAAGAACAGATCTAAAGATGAGTGGATAATTTTACTCTTTATGATATTCCAGATCACTAGAATATCCTCTACAAATGAGGATTTTATGGAATCATCTTCAGGTGTATTGATGGAGAAGAAACATCATCTATCATGAAAGAAGTACATGCTGGAGATTGTGGTGCTCACCAGTCTAGGAACAAGCTTTTTGATCAAATTTGAATGTCTGGATAATTAAGAAATTCAATGACGTAGGATTGAAAAAATTTCACCTTGAAATATCATCCCTACCAAGTGTCTTCCAACTTCTTTTGTCAACCCCTCACGTTGTTACAAAATTCTAAATACTCATGGTCATTTTCTACATGGGGAATGGATGTAGTAGGACCTTATCCTCCAGCTACAACTAAGAAGTTCAAGTTTATTTTTAATACTAATGAATTCTTCTCCAAATGGGAAAATGAAATACCTCACAAAGAATTTTGATCCTAAATCATTGTTCATTATTTCAAAACTAACTTCACCACACTATTTTTTCCCTAATACTATTCTGATATACTATGGCACTAACATCTATTATATTGAGGTAAAAATGTTATATTAGGATCACAATATCTAATCCAACCATCCATATCACTATCATGGAGTAACCAATGGAATCATAGAGGCTTTAAATAAGACATTATCAAGTATACTCTAGAGGATGGTGGATGAAGATATGAAATCTTGGCCTGATAAACTTTTACACGCATTATGGGATTATTGTACTATTACTTGTATTGTCTGTCAAGAAACCCCATAATCATTGGTCCATGGAATATGAGCAGTTTTTCTAATTGAAATTCAATTACCTTCAATCCATGTTGCTATCTGTGATCAGTTATCTGTAGTTGAAAAGTCTCAGAAACGATTATATGAACAAGAAAAATTAGAAGAAAAGAGATTGAAAACTATTCCTCATGTAGAATTTTATCAGAATAGAATAGTTATATATTTTAACTAGAAAGTTCAACTCCATTCATTTCTTCAAGGATAATTGGTATAATTCCTTATGACTCTAATGATACAAACAAAGAAACCTCCCAATATAGATCCAATGTGGTAATGACCGTATTCAATATATGAATTTAGATTATGATGAGCCTAATTCCCCTATACCTAACTGGGGAACTAGAGGAAGGATCCAAGGTCAAGGATACATGGGAAGATGAGGGTATTCTAGAATCCACTATTTTAACTCTACCCCTACTTGAACCGTATATGTGGTATAAACTTGTGGAAGATCCCTTCAACGGGATCAACTAGAACAAGGAATCTCTCCCACACATGATAGAATCAGTCCTGACATGATTATATTGGAAGAATGATTATAGGATACACTTTCATTCTCTTAGAAAGTAGATAGACCTAATTAGTCTTATCTACCAAATCCAAAAGTATTTCCAGCTTCTTCTCCCAGACATCGTACGTCCACATCAAGAGAATCAACTTCCAAATCACTTGAAAAACCGCATCTCCATGCAAGAAAATCCAGATCTCTAGATCAAAAGTATGTTGTTTTGAAAAATATATGCCTTGTACCAGCCTAGTTGTCGATTTTGGATTCCTTAAATCTCTTAAAAGAACTTCGAGAAGTACTTATTGAGGAATTTCAAGTCCTCAAGAGTTTGAAACCAAACTTTCTAGTTTAGAGGTTTACCATATTGAGAATGATCCTACAGAATGTAATGCAGTTATATCTTTTATGGATGAAAATGAATATGATATTGTATATGGAAACATAAAGCCCTTGTATTTATCTGGACGGATCAATGATATTGACATCTGATGAACCTTCTTTAATAATGTATTTGGATTCAACCTTATTCCTATTCATAAAATTCGTTGATTACGCCTCACTGAATCTGACATATTTCAATCAACATTAATGATTCGAGGTTATGATAAGAATGAGAAAGATACTCTGCGTGAGAATACACTCAGAACTCAGTTTCTAGATCTTGTGTCCAGTTTAGATTTTATGGTTGACCTCCAAGACAAAGCCTTTAACATTATGCTTAGAATTCCTTGTCTACATCAACATATGACCATTCATTCGTCATACCACCAATGTCTCAATTACTATTTCAATGGTAAAATCGATACATTATATGGCGACAAGGATCCATTAAAAATGTGTGAATCTAAGTTTATTGTGGCATAATTTTATCACAAGAAGGGAACAAGGTCCATGACCAAGGAGGTAACCAGAATAAACCCTCCAAATAGCCTGGAAACGATCCCACCAAACCCATTTAAACATTTGATTATAGATCATGTGTTTCCTATCAGAAAAATTATAAGGATAAAACCAAATCCGATCACTCATCTGATGAATTCCCTAATTTAATTTGCAGTAATCGAGCCTGATAGCATGGATGAAATTGTTGATTCACCAAGAAGTGTTGAAATATTAAATAGAGATATCTTCATTTCTTCCACCGAACCTCATCAAGTCTATGCTTCACCAATAAGACTAGAAAAACTCATATAAATACTAGAGTAAGACAAAGATATTGATTCCAAACCCATAATACGACCTTCAATGCTCTCAGAAGACCCTTAATTGTCTGTAGTGTCAGAAATGGTTTCTTCTTCTTTAGGATGTTCAAATACAAAATCCTCCGCTAGATCTGAATGTTTTAGTTCATCACCAACTATGAATATAGAAATAGAATATTTGGAAAATATAGAAGATGAATAATATGTTCTAATGGATGATCCACCATCATTTTAGGAAGGTTTCTCTACCATCATTGATGAGCTCAAAAAATAAATCTGGGTACAAAAGAAGATTCTCACCCAAATTTAATCTATGCATCCAGGACTTCTAAAGAGGAAGAGTTGTAAAATTAATTTCTAAATAAACATCGAGATATATTTTCTTGTAACTATATAGAAATGGTAGGCCTTAATCCAGATGTAGCCACTCATCAATTGGGTTTACCATAAGAACATTGAGGATTTATGTGGTCATCAATAAGAACACACTCATGCCTCTAAAATTGAAGCTGATGTTGATAAGATTATAAAGGATAATTTTTTCAGGGATGTTCAATATCCCAAATGGCTGGACAACATTGTCCTAGTGAAAAATAAGAATGGGAAAATCAGATTTTACATTGACTTCAGATATCTAAATCGAATTGTCTTAAATATGACTTTCCAGTTCCGATCACAGTGATTTTAAATGATGAAACAACATTATATGAAACTATTTCCTTCATGGATGGATACTCTGGGTATAATAAAATCCACATGGCCCTAGAGGATGAAGAGTCTACAGTCTTCATAGGCCTTCAAGGTGAGTTTTTCTATTGCGAAATTCCCTTTGTCTTTAAGAATGCTTCTTCAACGTATCAACCATATCTGCATACCCCACTTAGGAAAATTTTTCTACTGTTATGTGGATGATCTAGTGGTTAAAGCCAGAAAAAATTCTGATCACTTGGATGATCTATAGACCATATTCAATAAACTTCATAAAAAAAATTGAACATGAGCCCCTTGAAAAGTGATTTCGAGGTAACCTCAAGAAAATTCCTCAGTTTCATTGTACGTAGTCATGGAATGGAAGTTTTTCCTAAGAAGCCAAAAGAAATCCTAAGCAAGTGACCTCCTTGAAAAATGAAATAATTAAGGGGAATCTAAGGACATATGACCTATATTTGGTGCTTTATCGTGAATTTGGAAGGCAAGTGTTTTCTATTAAATAGATTAATGAAGAAGCGAGTAACCTATCAATAGATTGTAGAATTCCAAGAGACATTTGATACCCTAAAAAAATATTTCTTGGGTCCATCAGTATTAATTCCTTCTTTTGAAGGTAGAACACATATTCTCTAGGTGATATATTTAGAGTGATCAATTGGTGCCTTCCTTTCCCAAAAGAATGATGTTGTGAATGAAAACAACCTTTACTATCTTAGTCAAACAATGATTGATATAAATACTTGGTATTCATGTTTTGAGAAGTGATACCTATAATTAATCATAACAGCTTAGAAATTGAGGCACTTCCTATAACATCACGAGTTCCACTTGGTATCTCACAATAACCAGCTCAAATTTATCCTTTTCTGTCCTATGCTTATTGGAATTTTGGCATGGTGGGAAGTTATTTTGTAACATTTTCATATCCAGTTTCTACCTCAAAAAGAAATAAAAGTCCAAGATCTATACGATTTCCTTGCTGAACAACCATATACAGAAGATAAATCCTTGAATATAGATCTTTTTAATGAAGATTCCTTCTATATTCAAGATAATCCATAGACGTGGGAAATATACTTCGATAGTGCCTCTAGATGACTAACACGGAAGAGAATGGAAAACAAAAAATTCAACAATGTTGGGCTAGGAATTGTACTTATCTCCATAGAAACGGTAGTATTACTATATTCCTTGATATTTTCATAAGGCATTTCCAACAATGATGCAGAATATCAAGCTCTCATTACAGGCCTGGAATTGGCACTCAAGGTACATGTGGACCACCTAAAAGTGAATGGTGATTCAGAGTTGGTAATCAATCAAATGAATGGGCATTATGCAATTAGAAAATAAGAGTTAATACCTTTGTGTGATTACATCAGAGGGTTAATGGATGAATTTCTCTCAGATCCAACATTTTCTTATTTCCCGCAATCACAAAATACCTATGAGGATGCACAGGATAATGTTGTCCCAACCCTGGCAGATCCAAATCGGGATGAGACAATCATCAATATTTTCCATAATCATGTGGTCTCACATTTTTTCAAACTATAATGGATGAAATTAATGATATTATCTCTTTTTCTAAGCCACATGGTCATACAATATGATGGATGTCACCCATTATGGAGTACCATAAAAATTGAGTACTTCAACCAGATAGAACTGAAAAAGAACAGATTAGACGATGAGTGGCTAATTTTACTCTTTATGATATTCTAGAACACTAGAATATCCTCTACAAATGAATGTTTGATGGAATCCTCTTTAGGTGTATTGATGGAGATGAAATTGTATCTATCATGAAAGAAGTACAAGCCAGAGATTGTGGTTCTCACCAGTCTAGGAAATAGCTTTCTGATCAAATCTGAATGTTTGAATACTACTTGAATTCAATGATGTAGGATTGCATAAATTTAAACATGAAATCTCATCCCTTCCAAGTAAATTCCAACTTATTTTTCCAACCCCTGGAGTTGTTACATAATTCTAAATACTCCTGGTCATTTTATACATGGGAAATGGATGTAGTAGGACCTTATCCTCCAGCTACAGCTAAGCAGTTCTAGTATATTCTTACTACTACTGACTTATTCTCCAAATGGGCTGAGGCTATACCTCACAATGAATTCTGAGAAAAAATCATTGTTTGTTTTGTCAAAAATAACTTCATTATATTAGTTTTTCCCTAATACTATTCTTATAGACAACAACACCAACATCTATTCTATTGATGTAAAAAAGTTATATTAGGTCACAATATCAAATCTAACCATTCATCTTGCTATCATGCTATAACCAATGGAAAAATAGAGTCTTTATATAAGTCTTTATCAAGTATACTCTAGAAGATGGTGGATAAAGATAAGAAATCTTGGCATGATAAACTTCTCAAGTTTTATGGGATTATTGGAGTATTACTCGTATTGTCACTCAGGAAACCCCGTATTCATTGGTGTATGGAACAGAAGCTGTTTTTCCAATTGAAATTCAATTTCCTTCACTGTAAGTTATAATTTGTGATCAGTTATCTATAGTTGAAAATTCTTAGAAATGATTTTATGTACTAGAACGATTAGAAGAAAATATATTGCATACTATGAATCATTTAGAAGTTTATCAGAATAGAATGGTGTGAGTTTTTAACTAGAAAGTTCACCTCCATTCATTTCTTCAAGGATAATTGGTATAAGACCTTTGTAATCCAATGATACAAATAAAGAAACCTCCAAATCATGATCCAAAGTAGTATGGACTTTATTCCATATATAAATTTAGGTTATAATGAGCCTAGGTTCCCTATACCTAACTGGGGAACTAGAGGAAGGATCCAAGGTCAAGGATACATGGGAAGATGAGGGTATTCTAGAATTTACTATTTTAACACTAACCTTAATCGAACTGTATATGTGGTATAAACTCATGGGAGAGCCCTTTAATGAGATCAATAATAACAAAGAAGTTCTTCTACACATGATAGAATCGGTCCGAACATGATTATTTTGGAAGACCAATTATGGGATACACATTCATTGTCTTAGAAATTAGATTGACCTAATCAGTCTAATATACCAAAACCAAATGTATTTCTAGCTTCTGGTCCCACACATTGTACATCCACATTATAAGAATCAACATCCAAATCACTTGAAAGCCCGCATCTCTATGCTAAAAAATGCATAACTCTAGATCAAAAGTATGATGTTTAGAAAAATATATTCCATGTACCAGCCAAGTTGTTGATTTTGGATGCCTTGAATCTGTTAAAAGAACTTCGAGAAGAACTTATTGAGGTTTTTTCAAGTCCTCGAGAGTTTAAAACTGAAGTTGCTACTACTGAGGTTTACCGTATTGAGAATGATCCTACAGAATGTAATGCATTTATATCTTTAACAGATGAAAATGAATATGATGTTGTTTATGGAAACATTAGGCCCTTGTATTTATCTAGAAGGATCAATGATATAGACATCTGATGAGCCTTCTTTGGTAATGGATTTGGACTCAACCTCATTCCTATTCGTAAACTTCTTTGATTATGCGTCACTAAATCTTACTTATCTCCTTCCACTTTAATGTTGCATGGTTACGATAAGAATGAGAAAGAACCTCTGGGTGAGAATAAACCCAGAACTCAGTTTGTAGATCTTGTGTCCAAATTAGATTTTATTGTTGACCCTCAAGACATAGCCTTTAATATTCTTCTAAGAAGAGCTTGGCTACATCATCATATGGCCATTCCTTCGTCATACCACCAATGTCTCAAATACTATTTCAATGGTCAAATCAAGACATTATATGGTGACAAGGATCCATTAAAAATGTGTGAATATAAGTATATTGTGGAATAAATTAATCACACGAATGGAACCATGTCCATGACCAAGGAGGTAACCAGAATCAACCCTCCAAATAGCCTGGAAAAGAACCCACCAAACCCATTCAAACATTTGAGTATTGATTTTGTGTCTCCTATCTGTAAAATTGAAAGGATAAACCCAAAACTAATCACTCATCTGATGACTTCCCTAATTTCATTTTTAGCAATTAAGCCTGATAGCATGGAAGAAATTGTTGATTCACCAAGAAGTGGTGAAAGCTTAAATAGAGATGTCTTGATTTCTTCCACCAAACCTCAGAAAGTCCATTCTTCACCAATAAGACTAGAAAAATTCCTAGAAATACTAGAGGAAGATAAGGATGTTGATACCATACCCATAATACCCAATTCAATTCTCTCAGAAGACCCTTCATCGTTGGAAGGGTCAAAAATGGTTGCTTTTCTTTAGGATGTTCAAATACAGACTCCACCCATAACTTTAAATGTTTTGGTTCATCCCCTACTATGAAAGTATAAATAGAATAAGTAAAAAGTTAAAAAGAAGAAGAATATAATCTCAGTGATGATCCTCTATCATTTGAGGAAGGTTTCTCTACCATAGTGGATGAGCTCAAAGAAATAAATCTGGGTATAGAAGAAGATTCACACCCAACTCAAATTAGTGCATCAAGGAATTCTGAATAGGGAGAGTTCTATACTTAATTTCTAAATAAACATTGAGATATATTTTCTTGGAACTATATAGAAATAGTAGGCCTTAATCCCAATATAGCCAATCCTCAATTGGGTTTACCATAAGAACATCGAGGATTTTAGTAGGCATCATGAAGAACACACCTCACTCATGCCTCTAAAATGGAAGCTGAAGTCGATAAGATTATAATGGATAACTGTTTTAGGGAGGTTCAATATCCCAAATAGATAGCCAACATTTTCCCAGTGAAAAATAAGAATGGGAAAATTAGAGTTTACATTAATTTCAGATATCTTAATCAGAAATCTCATAAATATGACTTTCTAGTTCTGATCACAATACTTTTAATTGACGAAACAACTGGATATAAAGCTCTTTCCTTCATCACTGGATACTCTGGGTATAATCAAATCCACATGGACCTAGTGGATTAAGAGTTTATCATCTTCATAGACCCTCATGGTTTGTTTTTCTATTGGTAAATTCCCTTTGTCTAAAATAATGCACCTGAAACTTATCAACCCTCCATGCACTATATCTTTATACCCCTCTTAGGAAAACTTGTCAACAGTTATGTGGATGATCTGGTGGTTAAATATAGAAAATGTTCTAATCACTTGGCTAATCTATATACCATATTCAATAAACTTTGGTTAACAAATTAGAACATGATACCCTTGAAATGTGCTTTTGGGGTAACCTCAAGATAATTCCTTGGTTTCATTGTATGCTATCATGGCATAAATGTTGATCCTAAGAAGACAAAAGAAATCCTTGGCATGTCACCTCCTCGAAATTTGAATGAATTAAGGGGAATCCAAGGACACATGGCCTATATTCAGTGCTTTATTGCGAATTTGGAAGGAAAGTGTTCACCCTTCAATAGATTAATGAAGAAGCGAGTAACCTATCAATGGATTGAAGACTTCCAAGAGACATTTTATACCATCAAAAAATCTCTCTTAAGTCCATCATTATTAAAGACTTATGTTGATGGTAGACCACTTATTCTCTAGGTGACAGCTTTAGAGCATTCACTTGGTGCCTTAAATTGCCAAAAGAACGATGTTGTGAATGAAAACAAACTTTACTATCTTATTCAAAAAAATGATTGATATAGAGACTCAGTATTCATGTATTGAGATGTGATAACTAGCATTAATCTTTGCAGTTGAAAAATTCAGGCACATCCTGCAAAATCATGAGGTCCTCTTTATATCTCGCAATAACCCGCTAAAACTTATCCTCAGTTTTCCTATTCTTACAGGGCGATTGGCAGGGTGGAATGTTATTTTGTAGCAGTTTTATATCCAGTTTGTGCCTCAAAAGGAAATAAAAGGCCAATCTCTACCTGATTTTCTTGCTGAACACCCATCTATAGAAGATATATCATTGAATATTGATCTTCCTGATGTAGATTCCTTCTCTATTCAAGATAACCCCTAGACGTGGGAAATATAATTCGATAGTGCCTCCAGAAGTCCAACATGGAAGAGAATGGAAAACCATAAATTCAACAATTTTGGGTTAGGAATTGTACTTATATCCCTAGAAAAGGTAGTATTACCCTATTCCTTTATGTTTTCAGAAGGAATTACCAACAATGAGGTAGAATATCAAGATCTCATTTCTGGCCTGGATTTGGCACTCTAGGTACAAGTAAACCACCTGAAAATGAAAGGTGATTCAGAGTTGGTAATCAAACAAATGAATAGAAATTAAGCTATTATAAAATAAGAGTTAATACCTTTTTGTGATTACATTAGAGAGTTAATGGAGGAATTTCCCTTAGACCCAACATTTTTTTATTTCCTACAATCACAAAAGGCCCTTACTAATGCACTGGATAATGCGGTCATAGCCCTGGCCAATCCAAATCGGGCTAAGACAATCATCAGTATTTACCATCATCATGTGGTATCACCTTTGTTTCTGACTACAATGGATGAAATTAATGAAATTATACCTATTTCTGAGCCATATAGTCATACATCATGATGGATGACACCCATCATGGAGTACCATAAAAATTGAGTACTTCTACTAGATAGAGCTGAAAAAGAACAGATCTGAAGATGAGTGGATAATTTTAATCATTATGATATTCAAAACCACCAAAATATATTCTACAAATGAGCCTTCGATGGAATCCTATTTATGTGTATTTATAGAGAAAAAACTACATCTCTCATGAAATAAGTACATGTAATATATTGTGGTGATCACCAGTCTAGGAACAAGATTTCTAATCAAATATGAATGCTTGGATACTTATGGAATTCAATGATGTCGGATCACAAAAATTTCACCATGAAATCTCATCCCTACCAAGTGCATTACAACTTATTTTGTCAACCCCTGTAGTTGTTACATAATGCTAAATACTCCTCTTCTTTTTACACATTGGGAATGGATATAGTAAGACCATATCCTCCAACTACAGCTAAGTAGTTCAAGTATATTCTTACTACTAAAGAATTTTTCTCCAAATGGGCTGAGGAAATACCTCACAAAGTAATCTGGGGAAAAATCATAGCTCTTTTTGTCAAATCTAATTCCATCATAAGATTTTTTTCCCTCATAATATTCTGATAGACAACGGCACCGACATGTGTTCTGTAGAGGTAAAAAAAAATATTAGGGTCACAATATCAAATCCAACCATTTATCTTGCTATCTTGCAGGAACCAATGAAAACGTAGAGGTTTTTAATAAGGCTTTATTAAGTATACTCTAGCATATGGTGTATAAAGATAAGAAATCTTGGCTTGATAAATGTTTGCACGCTTTTTGGGATTATTAGACTATTACTTGTACTGTCACTTAGGAAACCCCATATTCATTGGTGTATGGAACAAAAGGGGTTTTTCCAATTGAAATTAAATTTCCTACACCCCAAGTTGCAATCTGTGATCAATTTTCTATAGTTGAAAAGTCTCAGAAATGATTTTATGGACTAGAACGATAAGAAGAAAAGAGATTGCATACTATGCATCATTGAAGAGTTAATCAGAATAGAATAGCATGATATTTTAACTAGAAATTTCACCTCCATTCAGTTTATCACGGATAATTTTTATAAGTCCTTAGGACTCTAATGATACAAACAAAGAAACCTATAAATCTTGATCCAAATTGGTAAGGACCTTATTCTATATATAAGGTCTACTCAAATGGAGCTTATTCCCAAATCTCAATGGATATAGAACTTATTACAACTCCAAAAATGTGATATTTTTGAATAAATACATTTTGTAACTGCACATTGTATGTATTCACTACATGAATCTAAAGTGCACAACACAAAGTCCTAGTTTCAAGACATTAAAAAGAATAAAAACCATAAGCTTCCATGCTACATGACAATAAAATGCATAGAATCTTTTATCCTTGTTACAAAAGATTAAACAGTATGATTAACTTCTTATCTATTAGATTTTAAGAGATTTTATATGAAATCATAATTCAAGTCATTTCTACTCCTTAGAAGAACATGACTTCCATTCCTCCCTCTGTCTGAATCAGATGTGCATAGGGGCCTCATTTCAAGAACTATGTGTTGCTGATTCTCATCCATATGAGATACATAGAGATGCCTAGATCTCTAATCTTGGGCCCAACCGTAACAAATTTTTCCCCATTTCTCCTCCTGTATATGAACTAGAACTATAAAAAGTTATATTTTAAGATACAATGTTTGATCTTCATATCATTTATATCTTCAGTTTTACCATTTTTTCAAGAATGTGTCAACATTCCTCATCTCCCACATTAAACTCAATTTGTGTGTGAAATGAATGTTCATGAACTACATTTGGCATGATTCTCATCCATATGAGATACGTAGAGATTCCTAAACCTCCATTCTTGGGCCTAGCCACAATAAACCCCCATTTATTCCCTATGTATGAATCAATCCTGTATAGGGAATGTTCAAATAATTATGTTTTGATTGATTCTCATCCATATGCGATATGTAGTGACACCCAGGTTTAATTCTCTGGGCTAGCAGCAATATTCCATTTTTATGTCGGAATCACTTCATGTTCTCATTTTAGGAATCTAAACTGCACTGCAGAAAGTCCTAGCTACATGACATTAAAAATGAAAAGCACCTAAAGGATTGTGTATGGTTTGATTCTCATCCCATTGAAATATGTAGTGAAATAAAGTCCACAGCTCCTATTCTTAGTCAAAAAATACTTTTTTATCTCTCATACACATATAATTAAGATTCTTTGTGGGGGTCTTCATTTTGGGTTCCCTCCATAGATATACCACCAAGGAAACTAGAATGCCCCCGTTTTTCATATGACTGAGTTCTATGTAAAAAACTCCATACTCATGGATGATATTGATTCAAATATTTCTCTTGTACATTGAACATTACCCCAGTTCATATTTCACACTCTTAATCTCGAATATTTTTAGATCATCACAATCTTTCTTACAGTTTTTTTTGTGAAAGAATCTCTGATATCTGAGAACTCTTTTTATAGACTATGCAGTACGTGGATCTAGATGTCCTTGCATAAGTTTCCTATATAACAGACCTATCATCCAAAATACACCACTATTTGTCTATACAGTATATGCCTTAGCTAGCCCTATATAATACATCCCCCGTAAAGGTTTTGTCAAATAATGGTAATTTTGTTCTTGTTTAAAGTGACTTTTCCCCCCTTCAAACTTTGCTAACTATATACAAGAGTCTGTATTTTAACGCATTCATTTATGTATATTTGACCCATTACATTTCTCCCAATCTGAACATCTTCAACTCCATGGTTTAAAAATTTCCCTCTCCATGTTTTCAAAGATATATGAAATAACCTTGGATCACATGGCCACATATCATATAATCCTTTCATCTTTGGTCCTAGTCGTGTGACCTAAAAACTAAAGACACCTTACATACTACTTTTGGGTCAGACCTTCATAGAAATAATATTCCTCTAATTCTCTGGAAATCATGATTATAATTATTCCCTTAATATTGAAGTACCTTTCTTCATAAACCAAACTACATTCGTTGGAAAATCTGAATCTCCATAAAGTTTTTCAGAATTTAGATATAGAATATCAAACTTATGAGTTCTCTTTTTCTTTAATATGTAGTACATTCCCTTACATGGCCTCACAAAAGATTCTTACATAATAGTCTTGTTAGTCAAAGGATACAACTATTTGGCTATGCAACATATGCCCTAGCCGGACCTGCATAATACAACCCCCATAACGGGTTTTTCATACAATGGTTACTTTTTTCATAGAAAATACTTCCTCAACTGCCAATTATCCCTTTTTACCATATCCTTCTTTGGATCTAGAAATTTCCAAATCATAGTTTTCAATTCTTCCCTTCCATACATGAACATGGTAGTATGTTTCCAAACAAATTATCAAGAAATTGGGAGAGTCTCTAACATTTGGTCAAAGATAAGGACCATAAATATAATCCACCCAATGTCCTCACTATATGACCTAAAACTACACAATATATTTTCCTCACTATGTGACATAAAACTATGTAGTATAATAATAGAAATTCCCCTTTCGAACAAATTTTAACCATTCCTCAAAATCCAAATTTGTATAGATGTGGTTTTATTATTCATGACATATGTCGGCATAGGTAGCCTTTTATTCTTAAAATACCTTTCCTTGAAAAAACAACTAACATTGGTATTGAGTCACCCAAATATTATTCTCCCTTATCTATCAATAGTAAAATTTTCAATTCCTATGATATCTTTTTCTTGAATATATAGTACAAGCCCTCAAAGGCCTTGAATAAAACTAGACTACATTACAGGCATGTCAGTCAAAAGATGCCACTATTTGGTTATGCAGAATATTCCCAAGTCATCCCTATATAACACAAACCCCAAAACAGGTTTTTCAAATAATGGTAACATCATTCTTAGAAGAGATTTTTTATGTTTATACATGTTTTATATTTGATGACCATAAAAAATCATCACTCAAGATTCTACTTGGAAATATTTAAATAATACTAGAGAAAATTCTTAGTCAGTGATCCTTGTTTGGGATCTAATATCAAAAATTTATGTTCAAAGATATTCGACCTTAAACACTAGACCATTCTAGTCCAACATGAATGAATCTAAACTTCCAAAAAAAAGACACATAGTACTCACTATATTGGAAACCCACAAAGGGAACTCTGGAAAAAAGTAGAGTCCCAGCTCACAAAATGTACATTTCGTTATTTTTAGGTAATATTGGGTAATAAAAAGTTAAAATATTCAATTTTTTTTGGGTTTTTCTATATAAAACTAGTAAAAATCAAACTACACATATTAGGACCATTGGATTAAGTAAAACAAGATAGAAATGATGAAAACACTTATGATTATAGACAAAATGATTTTCATTTGTGAGTAAAATATATTCATAGAGGAGCATCCACATATAAGTGTCCCTCTTTAATCATAAATCACAAGTAGTTTTATACATGTCTATTTATATGGTTAATGACCTCTTGAGCCCCATCAGCTACCTATGGATGTTTTCTTAGCCAACTACCATTTTTCTCTTTAGTATGAAGAAGTGCTTCCTTAGCATCTGCAATGGCTGCTTCACTATCCTTCTGGACTTCTGCTATTGATTTATGAAGTAGGAAAAGATACCATGTGATAATATGTAATTCTAGTGGAATATGTTTCTACTAAATAGTCTTTTCTATAATCTTATGCATCAATTCATTCAACTTTTCAGTTTGATTGGCATTAGCTTGGGATGTCACTGCTTGGAATTTGTTTGTGTTGATCAACAATTTAGTTTTTATCAGATCTTTTTGAAGCTTATATTATTTCACCCTCTTTCAAATAATATATTTATCTGTAGTATGATTTTTGTAACACCCCAACATTTCATAGTAAGTTATTTTCTTTAAATTCAATAGCTTGTGATATACGCAACACCGAGTTCGAACGCACGATGACTTACCAAACTAGTCATTCAAAAACAGTTATGAATAGTATTAACTGGATTTTGAATTTTATATACTCCATATAATTTTAACTTAGGTATTATGTGTTTCTTAAACATATTATAAGAACAAATTCAAAATTTTAGATAAAGAATGTATTTTTTTAAAAATTCAATTTTACCACCTTTTAATGGAGAACACTTTTTAAATCAAATATTTGACCATTTTCATATTCATTTTGAAAATATAAAATTATTATTTAGAATCGGGACATCAAAATTTACGTTGGATGAAAAATTGGTATTTTTCTAATAATATTCATTTTTTATGAATAGTGAGAAATATTGTATTTTATTTCAAAACTGCCTTTTAATCTAATTTATTTATACGGTTAGATTATATTTTAAATTGGTTTTGAAGTGTAATTAGATTATATTTTTACCCTTTCATCCAATGTTAGTCATTGGAATTAATTTCACTTTGAAATTATACATAAACAAGTGTCAATCTTCTGATAGTTATTATTTCTTATAAACACGCTATTTGTGTTGACAACGAGAATTAATTTTAAATTAATTAATCCAAATTCTATGTTGTGAATTTGGTAAAATAGAAATCATTTTTTAACTTGGAATATCAAAAATATCTTAGGCTGAATTTTTGGTATTTTTCTGAAAAACATCAATTTTTGATGAATAGTGAATACACTAAGTAGTAGTTAAAAATCCGACTTTTTCATTTAAATGAAATTTTATCACTTCTTTGAATTTAATTTATCAAATACTAGATACATGGTTGTTATTAGTAAGTAAAATGTGGTATAATAATATTGAAATAATTTTTGGAGAATAGTAACTTTTGACTATTATTTACCACGGTTAAAGGTAAATAGGATAATTCAAGGTAAAAAACATATTATAATAAAACAAATTAACTTAACACTTGTCCAAAACTTATTGGATGAGTAATGTCTAACCATTGGCATCTTTGGGTTGATTTTGGGACCCCATGGATCTACTTAAGATTGATAATGACACTTTATTTTAATTAACTTAAAGTAAAAACAAATATGTGTTTAACAAATATCTTTTAGTATATCAATTTTTACATTGGGTTATATAAGAAATATTTTTGTATATAAATAATAACTATAAATATAAAAATATTTCCAACATTATGGTAGTTTTTTTATAATTTTTAGACATCAAATAAATTAAATTATTTATAAAACCATAGCGATGTAGTATTTACCTCATTAATAAATGATTTAAATAAATAAGATTATTAATATTAAAACAATATCCAAAATATGTACAATTCTTAATGGATTATTTTATGTCGACCATGAGTCATCTTATCTTCGATGTTAATTAGTTTTGGATCTTTAGAAACCGAATATCACTATATAATAAAATAAAATTTTCGCACATTCCTAAAGAACTCCTCCTCCCCCTTATAAATGGACACAACTTATAACCCATTCCATACAACTATCAATCCCCTTGGCTCATCCAAACCCTACAAAAATAATCTAGCAAGATCCCCCTATTCCTCCTAGAATCCTTACTTCAGGCATATGGCACTTCAAGAATTCTTTTTGGTTCAATACAAAGGAACTTGACCAAATTAAAGCTAATACTTTCTCTTAAATTCTTTTGTTTTATTTTTTTATTTAAATTCTCCAACCCCCTAAACTCTTTTTATTCCTTTATTTTATAAAAAAACCAGCATCCTAAATATACTAGTATTTTTTTATGAGAGTAATTCAAACTACACTTACACACACCTCCATCTAATGGGTGAAGAAAATAATGTTTCTGTGGATGGCAAACTAACACCTCACGAAACGATGATTGTTCGATTATATCCTACCGCTCTTACGGTGGCGATTAATATGACACTGTATTTATATTTGATATATATATTATGTCTATGTTTTCTTTATGCTTCTGTATTATCCATTTATATCATTATTTTATGGTTTCCATTATGGGTAAAACATGATAATTTCATTTGAGAAAGTGCGGACTACCGCCCCCTCAAAATGATATGACTCGTTAATGCCTTATGTGGGACATATAAAGGATGGAAATAATGATATTATATATGATATTATAATGGAATTATAATATACCTATGTATCATTATGTTTTAATTAAATTAAAATACAAAATAGAAATTAAAGTAGCGTCCATGCATACGTACGGCTTACCGTCTCCATAAACGGTACATTTAATTTCTTATCTAGAAATGTTATCTAGTGTTATAAATACATTTATATTCTGGATATATAATATATAAATGATATCTAAATCATTTATTTCATTCTGGAGATAATTTAATTTCGACCAAATGGAATAATTGTAATTATAACAAGTTCATTTTTGACTCAAGTTCTGAACATCGATAAAATATCCAATATGAACTCAAATAATTAACTAATTTTAATAGAAAGTTAATAAGTGATATAAAAAGAATAATAAACATGAAAAATTTTCTTAATCAAGTATAAATTAACTTATGTTTATTATTCTGGAAGAACAAGGAACATACAAGACAAGTCGGATTTCAGGTAAGGGGTTTGTTATCTCACCTTTAATTCTGTGAGATTTACATTGTTCGCCACTTATTTATTGAATGTAATGTACTGTGTACATACATTTGATATATATTATCATCATTATCTTTATATACATGGTATTCTGTTATTCATTTGATGGTTATTAACTTTTGGTCCTATGACTCGATTAATTACAACGTGGTAATGCATTTTCATCTCACTTCTTATTTCCCTGAGATTCATGCTATATTGGCCACTATTTCCTTTTGTGTGGTGTATGTACTTCCCATGATTGTATTCTTGTTGTAATATAATTTAATTTATGTGTATTTACATATTTATTATATGATCCTTCTTTCATGGGGTGTATGTTTCATAAGTTACCAAATCAGTAAGGGAATTTCAAATTTCAATTTCCACTCATTTGGGTTTACGCTTACTTAATTGATTATTATACACTAAAATTATGTGTGGAATAAATATTTATTATTTATGTTGTAATTTCCACTCATCTTTCTATGGATATAATTTTATTACACATAATCACTTCATTTATAAATTCTCAAGTCATCGATATGAACCTGATAAGAGTAATTTTAACTCAATCTCCATTCATTGTGTTAAACATCCAATTCATTGGTGTTGTTTTCACATGAATATGTCTGAATGTTATATGATTGATTTACACTGAATATCCAATCATATTGAGTATATTTATATTTTTCACACATAATTATGTCATTGTTTTATCCTTAACCTATGGATACAGTCTTTATAAGGGATTTCATCTCAACTTATATTCCATTGATTCATCTTTGTTGTTATACGCCAATTCACTTTTATTTGGTATATATACTATAAATTGACATATTATATCATGAATCCATTTATTCTCATGATTTTATAATGTTTTTATTACCTCAATTATTTGTATTCATGTTCCTCTCATTTAGTTAGGAACTCTAACAAAAATATAATTTTAAATATTTTAATGATTTACTCTTATAAATATTTTTCATTAATGTCCATGTATTAAAAATGGTTTTAAGGATTTTTTATATGGACATTAATGTTTTCAAATTAAAATTCCTTTTAAAAGTTTGAAAGTGTTATGGGACACTTTGAATGAATAATCTATTTTAAACAACTTCTCAATAAATAGTGAGACTTTCAAATGTTTTCACGAAAAGGGGGATATTTCTATAAAATAGTTTTTGATGATTTTTTTCATATATATTAATATCCTTCATTATTCTCGATTGAGGATAATCTGTTATATTAAAAACTTCCATATTTTATTGAATAAGTTATGATTGACTGTGTATGTGCTATTTTTATACCATTCATGGTTTATGGATAATGTACGGACATTTCATATGCTAGTTTTAATACGAATGTTTATCTTATGTTTAAACCTTTTCATATGAGGAATGCATTGGATATACTAAGTTACGGTTGGATCCCATTATATCTTCTCGATGCATCAGTAGGAATCATGAGAAATACTAGTGTCTTGGCAAAAGTCCTTGACAAAATCTTATTTGTATTCTTGGCATGAGGCATTGACTATGTGGTTATGATGTCTGGAATTATGCATTCCATAATTATCAGATTATCTATTGTTATTTCATGTGGTTATTCGACTAGTAGAATACCCATGACTATGTTTTATTATGTCATTATTTACTCATCTCATGTTCTTTCCGTAAAGTGTTCATGTTTATTATTTTTAAAGGCATGAATTTTCAATTAATCATTGTTCCTAATGTTTATGTTATCTTCCTCTATATTGCTTACTCTTACTGAGAGTTTGAGATCACCCATTTCTCATGTTTCATTTTCACAGGATATGAAGATGTTAATTATGAGTGACTTGGAGGAATAATCTATGAATCTTGGAAGTTTTTAATGGAATAAATTATTGTTGTTTTTATTTTCAAGTTGTAATGTTGAACTTATCTATGTATCTTGTTTCCAACACTACTAAACTAATCAGTCCTTTGGGATATTATTCATTGTAATATTCCAATGTATTAGAATAATGCACTAGATCCTGGATTCTAGGGTCAAGGATTTATAGTTGGTATCATAGGAAGTTTAGTGCAAACCTTGGAAACTAGATTTAGATAAACTATGATTAGATCATATTACCCTAAGATAAGCTTTGAGGATTAGTATAGAATAACTTCCTATAATATTTGTAATGTAGGGATTTTTGGAATTTTCCAAGAAGTACATCCCTATCTGGATATGAGCAGGTAGAGGCAGCTCTGGCACATGTGTACCTAAGAGTGAAAAATCCAACATAGAGTTTTGAGCTTCAGCCGAGGTATCCTGGTACCTGACAACGGGCCTTGCTGCACTCTTGGTTATGATACTCCTGGGGGATATGCTTAGGATAATTGAAATGTTTTTCACCAACCAATTTGAAGGATTTTAATATAAGATGAGAATAAATGACCTTCGTTAATCCTGGGGATTTTTAAATTAAAAATAAGTTGTCATGATATTCTCAAAATGATTTTATGAATATTATTACCCGCACAATACTTTCTGGTTTTAGTCAATGGATAGATTCCAAGGAAGTCATAGTAACATTGATCATGATGTAAAAGGTTTGAATGGTGGTGGAAAAGGGAAAAAAATAGAATGTTGATAGGAATAAAAGATATCGAGTTCATGCTAAATCAGGTTTCCAAAAATTTGATCAATAACATATATATTAACCAACTCCTAGACTCAAAAATAAAGTGAAAAGTGGTGAATGATAAGATCTACCGCAATGAAGAACATGGAGAAAATAAATCTCATTTTCCATCTTGCAGGAAATATGGAAGGAGTCACCTAGGGAGGTTTCTTAATAGAACAAATAAATGATTTATGTGTGGGAAATAAGGACAGAATGTAAATAATTTTCGAGGGAAAATGAAGGGTACTATGGAAGAAAATAAAAATGGTCCCAAAAATCCATTTACAGTCATTTTCCATAAATGTATGGGACCTGTCCATTACCTGAGTGAATTCCCTATTCAATAGGACATCCTCTTGGTCAAGAAAGAAGCTATGTGGAAATAAATGGACAGAGAAATGTTTAAAAATAATTAGTGCCCTTTATTGATGGGATTAATTTTAAAGACTTTTATCTTGTAATTGTAACCCTACAGTTTGTCATGTGAAAATGATATTGGAGGAAGAATTATCTTTTCTCTTGTGGATATTTTTATAAATAACAATTCGGTTTTATATGATCATTGTGTTTGAGGCAAATAAATGTTATTAAATTTTGGAATGAAAATGAGAGTTATGAGATAAAATTTGTGATGAAATTATGTTATAGTTATTTTTAAGAATCTATCTCATTTTTTGGAATATTATAAAATTATACAGTTTTTGAAAAAGGACAACACGCAGACCGTGTCACAACCCGTCGCGTCAGACAAATCTGCGGGAATAGAACCACAACCATAGTTAGATTGGGATTTATCACCTACCACTGGACTACGTGAAGTACTTTGTTAGTGTGACTAATTAGTTTTAGTTAAATTATTTTATTGATCAATAATAAGTTGATTTGGGATATTAATTCTTATCAAATGGATATCCTTAGTATAGGAAAATGATTTAGTGATTAAGTGATAAATGTTATTTTGGAAGACATTCGCTCTATTGGGAATACTATATGCCTAAGGAAAATATAATTCTATGGGATTTGATTTGAAGATTAATGGTGGGGTTTTTACCTATGTTTTTATATTGTATTTATAGTGATTAGGGTTATTTATGGAAATGATTAACCTACCATCATGAATATGTGATTAGGTTAATTACATTTAATTATGTTACTTTAAGAGTGGTCGATATTATTTGGAGATACAATTTAACGTGGAAGACTATGTAAAAAAATTCTTCTGAGTTTTGGGTTTCAGAATTAATTTGGATTATATTGAAAGATTTTATGGAAATTTTTTTATTGAAAGGTATTTATTGACCTTTGGGTATTTTTGGTTTAATTTTAGATAATTAAGATTAGAATTTCTTTCTCTAAAGTATTAATCCTTTGGGGGGATCATATGATCTTTTACTAACCATTTTGGTTTTGGTTAATCTCTAAAGAAAAGGGAAATATATAGTTCATCCCTTGTGGATTATGTGATTCTCTATATGTTGATTCTAGAACATTAGGTGTGACCAAGTCATCTTTAATACTCATCAATTGGAGTGAAAGATGAGTTTGTGGTAAGAATTAAATGAAGGATGAAACTCTACTTGTCATGAATATTTTTTGTTTTATCATTCTATGAATAAATTAATTATTAAAATTTAGGTACGGGGTTTTAAAAAAATGTGTTATCCTATTGCTTTATGTTTTGTTGAACCGATGAAATATTAAATCATCATAGATTGATGGCTTTGAGGCCCTCAATTTTACACTTGTTTGTGATTAATGACCTCAATCACTCCCTATATATATTTATGTTTTTCCTCCAATTATGTTTCTCTAATTTCAACCAATGTTCTCCTAATCGAGATCATAATTTGGTTGTGACTTTTTCATCTCATTTTCCTACTAATTAAGAATAAATTTTATTAACCGAATTTCCAATGTGGGTTTTCCACAAAGGTATTTTTTCTATTTTTATCCTTTTATTTTCAAAGAAAATTTTCAAATTGAGAGGATTAAATTTATTGAAGTAGGGGAGAATGTAAGACCCCATGATTTCATAGTTAGTTATTTTCTTTAAATTCCATAACTTGTGCTACATGCAACACTGAGTTCAAGCACACCACGACTTACCAAACTAGTCGTTCAAAAGCATTTATGAATAGTATTTACTAGATTTTGAATTTTATATAATCCATATAATTATAACTTAGTTATTATTTGTTTATTGGACATACTATAAGAACAATTTCAATTTGTCAGATAAAAAATGTATTTTTCAAAAAAAAATCAATTTTGCCACCTTTTAATGGATAACCATTTTTAAATCCAATATTTCACCCTTTATCATATTCACTTTGACACAATAAAATTTTTCTTCAGAATCGGGACATCAAAATTTACTTTGGATGAAATTTTGGTGTTTTTCTAATAATATTCATTTTTTATGAATAGTGAGAAATACTGTATTTTAATTCAAAACTGCCGTTTAAAACAATGTATTTTTATGGATAGATTATATTTTAAATTGGTTTTGAAGTGTAATTATATTATATTGTTAGTATTTAATCTAATTATGGCCATTAGAATTAATTTCACTTTGAAATTATACATAAAGAATTGTCAATCTTTTGATAGTTACTATTTCATAAAAACAAGCTATTTGTTTAGACAATAAGAATTAATTTCAAATTAATAAATCAAACATCTATGTTTTTAATTTGGTAAAATAGACATAATTTTTGAACTTTTAATATCAAAAAAAATCTTAGGTTGAATTTTTGGTATTTTTCTGAAAAACTTCAATTTTGATGAATAGTGAAACCACTCAGTATTAGTTAGAAATCTGAATTTTTCATTTAAATGAAAATTTTCCTCTTATGTGAATTGAATTTCAAAAATAAGAAATACATGGATATTATTGGTAAGTAAAATGTGCTTCAATAAGATGAAAATAATTTTTGGGGAATTGTAACTTTTGACTTTTATTTACTACAGTTAATGGAAAATAAGGTAATTTAAGGTAAAAATAATATTATAATAAAACAAAATTACATTAAAACATGTCCTAACCTTATTGTATGTGTAATGGCCGACCATGGGCATCCTTGGGTTGATTTGGGAACCCCATGTATCCACTTAATAATGATAATGACACTTTATTTTAATTAACTTAATGTAATGACAAAAATGACATTAACAAATATCTTTTAGTATATCAATTTTTACATGGGGTTATAAAAGTCATATTTTTGAAAATAAATTATAATCGAAAGTATAAAAAGATTTACTACATTATGGTAATTGTTTTATAATTTTTAGATATTAAATAAATTAAATTATTTATGAAACCATAGTGATGTAGTATTTACATCATTAATAAATGATTTAAATTAATAAGATAATTAATATTAAAAAAATATCCAAAACATGTACAATTATTATTAGATGATTTTATTTCAATCATGAGTCCTATTACCTTTTATTTTAATTAGTTTTAGACCATTTTAAACTGAATATCACTATATAATAAAATAACATTTTCACACATTCCTAAAGAACCCCTCCTCCCCCTAATAAAAGGACACCACTTATAACACATTCCAAACACCTCTCAAGCCACTTGGCTCATCCAAACCCTACCCAAATAATCTCTAAATATCCCTCAATTCCTCCTAGATTCATTACTTTAGGCATAAGGCACTTCAAGAATTATTTTTGGTTCCATCCAAAGGAAGTTACCCAAATTTTAGGTAACGCTTTCTATTAAATACTTTTTTTTTATTTTACTTCTCCAACCCCATAAAATATTTTTATTCCTTTATTTTATATAAGGAACACTATACCTAATATACTTGGAATTTTTTATTAGAAGTATTATAACTACACTTACACACACCTCTATCTAATGGGTGAAGAACATACTGTTTCTGTGGATGGAAAACTAACGCCTCACGAAATGATGATTGTTCGATTATCTCCTACAGCATCTTATGGTGGCCATTAAGATGAAAATGTATTTTTATATTATTTATATATTATTTATATGTTTTCTATATGCTTCTTAATTATCCATTTATATCATTATTATAATGTTTCCATTATGGGTAAAACGTGATAATTTCATTTGAGGAAATGCATACTACCTCCCCCTCAAAATGATATGACTCGTTAATGCATTATGTGGGACATATAAAGGATGGATTTAAAGATATTATATATTATATTATACTGTAATTATAATATACCTATGTATCATTATGTTTTAATTCCATTTAATTTCAAAATAGAAATAAAACTAGCGTTCATGCGTACGTATGACTTACCATCTCCATGAACAGTACATTTCGTTTCTTATCTACAAATGTTCTGTACTATTATAAATACAAATATATACTAGATATATAATATATATATATAATATATAAATAATTTATCTCATTCTGGAGATAATGGAGTTTCTACTACATGGAAAAATTATAATTATAATAAGTTCATTTTCAACTCAAGTTCCGAACATCGATAAAATATCTAATATGAAATCAAATAATTAACTAATTGTTACAGCAATGTAATAAGTGATATAAAAGGAACAATAAACTTTAAAATTTTTCTTAATAATTTAAAAATTATCTTAGGATTATTATTCAGGAAGAACAAGGAACATACCAGAGAAGTCAGACTTTAGGTAAGGGGTTTCTTATGTCACTTTTAATTTCGTGAGATTTCCATTGTTCGCCACTTATTTATTGCATGTAGTGTATTGTGTACATCCGTTTGATATATATTATATTTATTATTTTTATATTCATGGTATTATGTGATTAATTTTATGGTCATTAAATTTTGGTCATTAGACTCGATTTATTACAACGTGGTAAGGAGTTTTCATCTCACTTTTTATTTCCATAAGATTCATGCTATATTGGACACTATTTCCTTTTGTGTGGTGTATGTACGTCCCATGATTGTATTCCTCGTGTAATATACATTAATTTATGGTTATTTAAATCTTCATTTTATGAAACTTCTTTCATGGGTTGTATGTTTCATATGTTACCAAATCAGTAAGGGAATTTCAAATTTCAATTTCCACTCATTGGGCATTACGCATACTTCATTGATTATTTTACTCCAAGATTATGGGTAGAATAAATATTTATTTTTTATTTAGTAATTTCCACTCATATTTAAATGGATATAATTTTGATACACATAATCACTCTATTGATAAATTCTCTAGTCATCGATATGAACCTGATAAGAGTAATTTTAACTCAATCACCATTCAATGAGTTAAACATCCAATACATTGGTGTTGTTTTTAAAATAATACGTTTGAATGTTCTCTGACTGACTTACACTGAATATCCAATCATATTGAGTGTATTTATATTTTTCACACATAATTATGTCATTGATTTATCCTTAACCTAAGGATACAGTCTGTATAATTGATTTCATCTCAACTTACATTCCATTGAGTCTTCTTTGTTGTAATGTGCCAATTCAATTTTATTTGGAGTATATACTCTACCTTAACATAGTTTATCATGAATCCATTTATTTTCATTATATTATAATGTTTTTATTACCTCAATTATTTTTATTCATGTGTCTCTCATTTGTTTAGGAACTCAAACTAAAATATTATTTTAAATATTTTAATGATTTATTCTTCTAAATATTTATCATTAATGTCCTTGTTTTAAAAATGGGTTTAAGGAATTATTTATATGGAAATTAATGTTTTCAAATTAAAATTCATTTTAATAGTTTCAAAGTGTTATGTGAAACTTTGATTCAAAAATCTATTTTAAACGACTTCTTGATAAATAGTGAGACATTTAAATGTTATCAAGAAAAAGGGGGATATTTCTCTCAAATAATTTTGATGATTTTTTTCATCTATATAAATATACTTCATTATTCTCAATTGAGGTTAATATATTATAATAAAATCTTCTATATTGTATTGAATGAGTTATTTTTGACTGTGGATGTGCTATTTTTATACCATTCATGGTTTATGGATAAAGTATTTCCATTTCATATGCCAGTTTTAATAAAAATGATTATGTTATGTTTAAACCTTTTCATATTAGGAATGCATTGGACATAGTAAGTGACGGGTGGACCCCGCTATAGCTCCTCGATGCATCAGTAGGTCTAATAAGACAAACTAGTGTTTTGGCACAAGGCCTGGACAAAATCATATTTGTAGTCTTGGCATGGGGCCTTGACTATGTGGTTATGATGTCTGGAATTATGCATTCCATCATTAGGAGATTAGCTATTGATATTTCATGTGGTTATTCAACTAGTAGAATACCCATGACTATGTTTTATTATGGAATTATTTACTTAGCTCATATTCTTCCTTTGAAGTGTTCATGTTTATTATTTTTAAAGGCATGTGTTTTCAATTATTCATCGTGCCTAATGTATGTTATCTTCCACTATATTTCTTAATCTTACTGAGCATTTGAGATCACCTCTTTCTCATGTTTCATTTTCTGAGGATATGAAGAAGTTAGTTACAAGTGACTTGCATGAATAATCATGGAAGCTTAGATGTTTTTAATGTAAAAAATTAGTGTTGTTTTTCTATTCAAGTTGTAATTTTGAATTTATGTATGTATCTTATTTCCAAGACTACTAAACTTATCAGTCCTTCGGGACATGATTCCTTGTAATCATTCCAATGTATTAAAATAATACACCAGCTCTTAGATTCTGAGGATAGGGCGTTACAAATTTCATATTATTCAACACCCCCAAATCCCAATATAATTAACAGAGATGAATATCGTAGAATTCATGAAGGAAGTTCCTCATAGGTAATTTCCAGATATTATCTCCCATATATTTTTTCCTTCCTTGAAATATGCAAGACGAAGGGAATTTTTATGTTCTGGGTTTGATTCAGAATCATTTTCATAAAGAGGGACATATTTTGGGATTAATTCACTTAACGAAGTTCCATGTTCTGCTCCTTCCTTAACAGTGGGTTCTTCACCTCCTAATACTGTTTGAGCTGATGCAAAGTATTCACCTCTAGAAATATAAATTGATTATGATATACCTATATGGTGAATTAAATTATGGTTATTCTTGGTTTCAAGAGATAACAAGAGTGAGCAAAATCACAATATCAGAATCTTTTACCTAACAATAGGTCGACTACTTGAGAAGGATCCTCCAAAATGTTATCAGTTTCAATGGTTTTGGATGATGACTCTGTATGGGGGACTCTCAATTTAATTTGATAAGGATCCTATGAATGAATCTGAGGAAGATCTTCTGTATCAAGATTCACCTGATTCAATTTATCCACAATGGTTGGATTGACATTAATGTCGACGCTTCCTTTAGGCATCATCACAGTAGTAGTTTAATTACATGGAACTACATATTTCATCAAATCATGGTTATAAATTTAATCATAATAAGATTAATAGGATGAAATATGAAAACTCACATCCAGTTAGATCGATACAAGGAACATCAAAATCTTCTATAGAATTGGGTATATTAACATGTTATAATACTTCTTTAAAAGACATTATAGGGTTCATCAAATCATCCAATGACATCCCATATCCCATGTTATTATCACCTGTGGGAGCACTCGACGCGGTTTCTTTTCAACCTTCCACCGACTACCTTTTACCCCGAATAGCTTCCCGAACAATAGTTGTACAATCCACACCATTTGTCGCATGATATTATGGTGAATGAGATGAACCTAAGGTGTCACAGTATGGAAGTCAATTGTTGTTAAATTTGGTGTCTTATGAAGCACTATTGACTTAACAGAGGTCTCCTATCTTCTTATCGCAGGAATATGAGCAATGAAAGGAATAGAGGTTGGTTCCTTTGACCTTAATTCCTCTCCATGAACCATCGGGTTTGCATGAATTTGTGCTTGTTTAGAACCACCATCCACAATTCCTTGATTCGTACTAGTAATTTCATTATGTGAAGAAATAGAAGAAGCTCCTATAATTCCATGAAGTTTAACATTTTTTTTAGGAATAACACTAAAATTCATGTTATCAGGAAGGCTTACCACTTTTGAAAACACGTTTAACAATGGTCTTCTTTCTTAGGTACTTTGTTTTATTCTCTTTCTTAGGAGGGCTTACATCATCTTCTCAAAAAAAAAATATTGGATACTGCAGTCCCCTTTATATCTCATCCTACATGGTATGTTGGCCAGAATATATTTCTCCTAATTCATGGGGTGATCCAGTAGCTCCAAGAGTAGTGCCACGAAGGCTATATCATAGCGATTGAACATCAGTCAATTTTCCTTTAGCCAGCTGTAAGTTAAAATGTTATTTCCCCTGAGTAACAATGAAATGACTAAATTCAATTTGAAAATCAGAAGAAAATGTGAGAAAAAGGAAACTTACATTTTTAGGATCCACAGAATCATGAGATTATTCATCTAATGAGGGGTCTATCCCTTTATTGGTACCACGATATATCATTTCCTCCACTCGATTCATGGTGGGAATTGATTATTCGGTTTCGTATATGACCATTTCTAGCTCTTTAATATAAGTTCTCATTTTATTTGGATTATTCTTAAATAGAATATCTGAAGAGGCCTATAGATCCCATATTCCTTGAATATGAAAACCTCACATAAATCTATCCACATGGTTTCAGTATCACAATGTAATCTTTTCCATGTTTGAATATACTCTAGTCATATATATTCAGAGTACATTTCATATTGTCATGAAGAGGATCTTGTAGTTTTGGATTTATGATTCTTCCCATTTCCCACAGTCACGGTTGGGGTATGAAAAATTGGAACTCACTACTCTTTATAATGATGGTGACTAGACTGCCTCAGTATATCCTCAGTAGGTATTGATGGGGTGGATCACTTAACTCTGACAGGTGGATTATATCTTACCCGAGGTCACTTCGTTGATCTTGGAGCCTCGTCACCTCCACCCTCTGACACCAATGAGTCGGCCCCTAATGATGAAGAACTACCTTATAAATGATGATTTCCCTTTATACTACCCCTCTTTCACCCCACTGGAGGGAAAACATGGTTTAATACCCCTTCATGGTAAGATGTGAACCCGTGTTCAGTATACCAGACAGTAAATCTGCTTATTATTTCAACATCTGGTAAATTAAATAGTTCCCTAGTTTTCTCCACATATGTCAACAAACATTGTGGTCAGGAAACCATTGGATATTCCTCTAATATGATGTGAATGGGAGGGGATACAATAATTTTATCCATAACTTTGAATTGACATGCAAATCAATAAGGATCATAGGCCTCACATATGATCTTTCGTCAATATTATTGGACAATACGCCATCTCTGAAAACTAACATGTATGCCCTTAGCTCTAAGTTCAACATACCATCATCAATGACTCACCTTGTCGGTGGTTTCCCTTAATGTAAAAGACGAAATTCCTTATACATACTCAACCATTCCTTGATATCATAAGCTTTCAGAGGCAAAGATAAAATACCATAGAAAGCTTGAACAGATTGCTGGAAGGAACATCACAAGACCAGTACAAAACCTTTCATAGAATAAGTTCTGAAATGAGTGGAAATCCACCCCTATAATACCTGGAAATGTCCCATAATTCTAAAAGGAGATTTCCCTTAGAAAATATATAGTAAGATCCTATGAATCTTTTCTTAAATTGGTGTTGCAAACCCTACCATCCTATTCTAGGACAGCTTATCCATGATAACAAAAGATCACGGCCTTATGCATCCATTGTAATCTCAAACTAGTAATAGATACACGCTAAGGCACATGGATAGAAAACATACAAGACAAGTCTTCATATGAATTTTGGAAATAACATCATGCCCTGAGTTTTCAAACTCCTTTTTCTCTAACGATGGCCAAAATGTGTCTGTTGTACCTCTCTTCATTGTCTTTGGATAGCTGGTCAAATGAGTGTAGGTGGGACTATTTTCCTTCTTTTTTACCTAGAATATTTCAATCCATTAATCTGGATGAATATCCCTTCTTGTGTGGGACTTCTTAGCGGTCATATTATTGAGTTTATAAAATATTTTAATCCAATCAAGAACAGAGACTAGTGTATTTTCAAATTCATTACAAGTCACCTTCTGAGGAATAAACTCATCATACATATCCCCATGAATTGGCGCTCTAGGGAACTTATATACATCCCTCAAACTGATGCCTACTTCTCCATGTGTTAAATTGAATGAGATAGTTTCTGCACTCTATTGGGTTAATAACTTTGTTAAAAAAACTTTATTCCTAAATATGTAGGTTTTGCGACCGATACAGCCTCATAAATTCCAACACCTTTTGTGTCATCCGTAAATTATACACAAGTCTTTCTCACCCAATATTCCCACATCTATGTAGGTTTTACACCCCATCATGGGCATAAATCCCAACTTTTCTTCCAGCCATTATATTGATTTATCTGATAATCTAGAAATGTACACAAATAACAGTGTGGCTGTAACTCAGGTGTATGTGGTTTAAAATCTAGAGTACACTGACTGTGATGCATGAAAAGGGCCTTATCTTTTGTCCCAACATTAACATATAAGCACCAGATATAATCATTGAAAGACAAGAAATTAGTATAGCTTTGAAACCGAGAAATTTGAATATTAATCTTGGGGTCCGGAACGTTGATATCCTGCTGATAGACATAACTATAAGATGGAAAATAAGTGCTCCAGAGAAAATTGATGTGGTATTTCTTCATATATTTTACCAAATCTAGGAGTGTAGTATCATAGACATCAATGTATTCATGACCAACACCCTTTATCATGTCATCAATTATCTTACTAGAAAATTCATCAGCTTTTCTGATTATTTTTGGAGCCATTGAAAATGAAAAATGGATGAAAAATCATCCTTAATGTAAATTCATTTTAGATTTTCTAACAAAGGGATCAAGAAAAATTGAAAAAGGAATTAAGGAGAAAAAGAATGAACTTGACGTACACATATTAAACCATCACACATGTATGGTGACCATGTTCCGGTGGATAAATAAAAAACATACACAAGAAGCGCGACTAAACAAGAGTGTCAGAGCGAAAAGGACTTGCGCACTGAGAAATAGATTTTTGGAAGTCGGTAGAATTTTCATATAAGTGAAGCTAATATATATAAGTGATGTGAGTTACCTTTCACACTAGAATCTTGTGTGCCACAACATGTGCGCCCTATTTACCTTGCGTGCTATCACTTTCACTCCACAGTATCCTCTTTTTCCTTGTTCATCACTTTACCTCAATATAGGATCGACTTTTCATTCTAAAACCCATTATGAGGGGGGATTTTCTGAACAACCCATTCCATCATAGAGTCTAAAATTTGAAAAATGGAAATACCTTAGAAAAAAGAGGAGAAAACACAGGAAAAAAAATCACGATTTTAAAAAGGAATGAACATTGGATTTCCTTAGTTTATAAAAAATATTTTCAGCACACAAGACACTTATGCTCCCAATCTTCCTATGCCGAGGGTCTTATTTTTTCCTATAAATAGTCCCTTGGGGCCTTCAGTTATACAGACTAATTTTCTTGAAGGCAAATTGATACTCTGGTTTCCATAGTGCCTCACCCAAGACTTATAAAACATTTAAGAAAGTACTTTAACACTTAAAGTGGGGAATTTTAATGAGGATAATTTGAATTAATTCCTTTTAGTGTTTGAAATCCCAAGAACATGGGTTCCTAAAGCACCCAACCTCCCTATATCAGAAAAAAATTTGTGCCACCTATTCCTCTCATAGGAACTTGAGCACCCCACTTCTTGAATACCTATAAATAGTCTTGAAGTCTTGAGACAAGTCTTGCCCAAGTATTAACATCCATGTTTTTCATCACATAAGTGAACACAAGATTTCCCAAGACTAGTTTCACGCCAATACATGTGCTCTAATACTTACATGGGTTCCCTCATTTGATTCAGATATTCTTTTCAATCAACAAACCATCATGCCTTCTTCAAATCCATTCATGGAAAGGATTCTTCCTCATTGTCTCTCGTGTCTGTAATAGATTGTGCTGGAAATTTCACCAAAACCTTCTAACTTATGAAAACTTTAGGAAAGGCACATCATAATTTCTCTTATTTGGGTTTTTATATCCATAGTTACCAGTTATATTTGTTTCATAATGTGGTTAGGATTAATAGAGTGTTTGTGGGTTAGTATTTCCACAGTCACATGGACCTTTCCCCCAGGAATAGTGTTATGATGTCCCCAGTTATGATGATTAGGGTTCGGGTTTTGATATCTCCTTCTCATATAAAAAATATGGAACCTCAGGTATCTAGTAGGGAAGGTACAGTTCAAACCCACTTTTCCTTTTGAACAAAGTATAACTCTTCCTCCCCTAACAGGATCAATTTTATGGTAGCCTTCCTGGTGAAAGCCCCTAACCAAGGAAGTATAAGGTTACAGTCTTTATACTCTCTACATTCTTCACCCTCAATCATTCCTTACATTGGGACCTTGTCTAATGTAATTTGAATAGAGGGAAGGATCTCACCTTGCCCTCTTCCCAGGTCACCTCGCCCTCATCCACCGTCGCTGCCGTAGGCGCGTCCTCTTCCACAAACGAAATAGGAAAATTGTGGGTACCTTTTTTTGAAACATTCACATCTTCTTGGTACTCACACTGAGAAAGAATCACGTTGGCATAGAGATTTGTGATGATTAAAAACATTCACAAATACCCATGGTGAAGGAACTACGAGAACTCTAATTCCCACCAGAATTGGTATATATAGGAAGCCTTAATAGTGCCCAAGATCACTGGATATTGTCTTCAGGACACCAACCCTTATTCCCTTAATCTGGGTATCCTCCTTAGGAATAATCCCCAAATTAAACCCCCAAATTATCAAGGCATTGTTTTTAGGAAGTAAGCCAAAAAACATTTCTCTCAAAGGAATACACTCTCCTGTGAGACTCATCGAACTACTTGGGCTTTGATTCCCATACAAATGGGATACGTAGAAAACCTCCATGAGGTTCAAACCCAAAACTTAAAATCATCCTTGTTCTCTATGGTCCATATTCTCAAAAGGGTCTAATATAACTTGGAAAAGTATATTCTTTACTAGTTCATTAGGATTATTAGGCATAAGTCCCACACCAAACCTTGACTAAGGAGCTTTTTCTTAGATGTACTTACCACATGACATTAAACTCTATGGATAGGTCCTTATCACATAACCTTAAAAGGAATGATGTATCCCATTAAGCGGCATCAAACTATGAGGGTTCAGATTCCTTTCACAATGATACATAGGTATCCTATTTTATTGGTATGATCCCAATATCAAAACATTCCTTCATCTCCCTGAATGAAAAAAAATTCTAAAGTTCCCCACAGAGTGTCTTAAAAACAAGTACCATCATAACAATGATTAAAATAATATATAAATAATATATGTGAGGATACCATTGATGGATAACCTTGAATATATATGGATGTATCAATTAATCAAGAACCATGAATACATACTTATAATTTTAAATTTCTCACATGCTAATAATTGATTGCAAATTCCTAGGGAAACTTATGTTATACATTGAAAATTAATAAGGATTCATGAAAATATCTTAAATCAATAACGAGAGTCCCAAAGTACACAATAATCCCCCCCAAAAGGGTGTGAAGAGTCTGACCACCCATCCCCTCGACCAATTCATGCTCTTAAGTATCATATGTTCAAACTTAAAAAATGCAAACCTTTGTAAAGGAGGTCCCTTTTGGATAAATAAATGTTGGATGTTTTCGGTTCTATAAATAAATCAAATGGAAACTTCCTGGAAGAAGTGATTCTTAAACTAGAACACATGTTCCACAGATATACAAAAAACTATTCAAAAAAAAAAACAAATTTTATAATAATGTATGAAAATTATATAATGCAAATATTATATCAATAAATAAATAATTGATGTTATTTTTTTCTAATTAACATCATAATATTTTAATAATTTTTTATTAAATAAAATATTAGTAAAATATGGTTTTATAGGAAAAATCATTTTTTATATTAACGATTATGTTTAAAATAAATTATTAATTAATATTGTGATAATTTATTATTTATAAAAAAATATATTGTTATTTTTAAATAATAATTATCAAATTTCCTTTAAAAAAATAGACTTTATGGAATACAAATTTTGTAAGAATTTATTTCATTGATCTAAAATGACTTTTCTAAAATTATAAAAAATCAGGGTATATATATATAAATAAATATTGAATTACAATTTGATATAATCTTATTTTGTACTTGAGTAACCCCTTTTTATATTTTTATAACTCCTATGTATCAGATAATGGATAATTGTAGTCAAGGATAGTGATTCCACTAGTATGGATCTTGTGGAAATTTCCAAAAGAATTATTATCTATACAACATGGTTTTACTCAAAATATTATTCCACTAGTTGAACTTAGGATTGAGGAAAAGAAAACAATATAGTAGATACCACTATTACAATCTCAAAAAAATGGGATTCATATTTTTCACATTCACTACTCAATGAAATTTCCTTTATTAGATAACTTCATTATGGGATCACTTCATTTTATATTAACAAATTTAACTATAGTATTATAAGTGTAAAATTATATTTCATTGTAAAAAAGTTTAATTTTACATTGGTTTTGAGTGTAAAATATTATATTAAAAAAGTTTTAATTATGATATGTAGTCTAGTATCTGTTAGTTACATTATCCCACCATAATGAAATTATTTACATGTAATTTAAATTATTCTTATCAAATGAAATAATTTTGTTTTTCTACAAGTTAGTACTTTTTTTGGGTTTAAATTTCAATGATAATTTATCTAGTCTATCCTTTGTATGACTAGATAAATCAGTTATTCATTAATAATAGAAAAATAACTAGTATTTAATTTATCCTATTAACCATTTATGATAAATAACAAAATATAAATTATGTCATTTCTCATAGAGAGTTTATATTGATCATTGTAATAATTAGTGATCATTTGTCGATATAATGATGTGATTATCAAATGATGGAAATTTTCATTGAATATAGATCAAATTCATTCCAAATATCAAAGCAAATTCCACTAATGTATGGATAATAAGATTATATGGGATCACATTCCAATAATAATATAATATAGAAGTGTTATGTACATGTGGTATTAATAATATTACCACTAAATTTTTTTATTAATAATTCTACATCTATTTATCCGGGTGTTGATTTTATGTTTTTAGAGAACCTTATAAGTATATGAAAATAGATTAAACATGATATGAAAACAAAATTTAATGTTATTGAGTTGGAAATCATTGTTCCTCATTAAACATCATTATCAGAACCTACTTAAATAGTTTTTGTTAAATATTATTTCTCTTGTTCACCTTTTCTATAAGGTCACTAATTCTAATTAAACTTACTAGTCATAGTTTGTGAAAAAAAACCTAATACCTGAAATCCTTTCATTTTATGGAATGAAGTGTGGATGGTGTATAAGTTATAACTTCAATACCCTCCATTATATTTTTTGAAAACATTTTATCTCTTTTAAAATTTGTAGCTAAGGAATAATCCTTGAACACATGAATTATTTTATTTTTTATATGTGATAATCCCCTTACTAATTCAAACACAAATTTAGCATGAAAATATTAATCTTAATTCATTAATCATAATAATCACTTGAAAATTATTGTGGCTCCATATTTCTCTTAATTGATATAATCTCATTACTGCCCAATAGTTAATTTTTTTAAACTTATATCTATATTTGTTTAACATAGATTTCATTAAGTTGGGTCATATTGTACTTCTAAAATTTATCCAATAAAGTAATGGGTAAATAAATCCATCATAATATTTTTTTAAAAGAATTTGGTCAACCAATGTATACACCTTATGAGTTTTGAAATATGTAGGATGTTATAAGCCCATTAATCATGATCCATAGATATGATCTATTCAATGCTCAACCAACTCATTTCTGGGTTTGTATACCTATATTAATTTGTTTTAGAAATATCCAGTTTTTATTATGCTAAAATGGATGTATTTATATGAAAAAAAATTCTAGATACTTTACTTATATTATAAGATATCATCCTATAAATATACTCATCCCTATTTTTCAACTATTGTAGTTAAACCTTATTACAAATGACGAATAAACTAATCTCCAAAAAAACTAAACCATAAACTGATACTATTTAAAGTTACTAAACATGATTCTCATAAAAAATACATTTATACATTGTTTTAATTAACACATCTCAAATATATTTTCACAACGCAAGGACATAAATGTTTAGTGCCATAGATTTTTGAATATCTTATTTTAAAACAATTCGGAATATTTGCAAATAATAGTGTACCAATGGACCCTTTTCAAGGAACTCATATGATATTATCATCTTTATAACCTAGGGAAAGGAATTATAATAAAGGGTGAGGTAAAATACTCTTCAATGGAAAAATATCAACATGAAACAATGCTTAGTCTACAAACATGAGGAAAAAATATGTGAGGGAGAAATATTAGAAATAATGATCAGGAGACTATAATTTATTATGATAATTTTGATTGAGAATTAAGGATACTATAATAAAAAATATAAAAATTGAAATATCTTAAAAACATGTCTTACAAACACATAGAATAAATAAAAAAAATGAAATCATAACATAAAAAGAGGATTATCTTTAAGACATAGAATATCATAACATTTGGAATATCGTGGAAATAAGTAACATTTTATAGAAATATCACAAAAATAAGTATATGAAAACTATATAAAAAAACCATGTATGTCCACCATTTAATTATGTGAAATAATCCATGTATTTACACCCTTTAATTTTGTGAACGAATTTATAATTCTCCACCATTTATTTTTTTAATAAATCCATGTATGTTCGTGATCCATTATATCAACATATATAGAATTATAAAATATTTATTAGAGGATGATATAGGAACACACCCCACATATTACATAAATATGAGTGAGACTTAAAATAACGTCATTTTTTATCATAAATATAACCCCATTATAAATTGAGTTTCATAACTTTAACAAATAGAATCAAATATAAATCATGATAATTTTATTATAAAAACATTGTATAAAAAATTGATTATTTATAAATTGAAAATGAAGGGTGATTTATGAACAATTAATCCATTTTATCAGTATAATTTTAAATATAATACCCATCACAAAATTTAATTATCATTAAAATATTTAATTACTAAAATCCTAAATACACGTGGTTTAGAAGTTAATTTAAAATTACCATTCATCATATGACAATGATAAAAATAAGTAAAACATTACCATATAAATTATTTCAATAAAGATACATTGATAAATAATATTTCTTATTTCATAATTTTAATTTTAGGAAAAAAAATATGATCATTGTTAGGAAAATCTAGTAAAATATTTGAGAAAGTCATTATTAAAAAATTTCACTATTAAATGGATGATGAAAACACTTTATAAAAATTAATAAAGAGGAATGAAAGGACCATTGTAGATAAAAATATTTTAGTTTCCACTCGCTAAAGGATAAAATAATTAAAATTTAAAATCATGGGTATAGAAGAAAATTCGTTTAAAGGAAATGTAAACTACTCTTAAAAAATTTCATTTTTACGAAATAATAGAATAATCAAAGGGGAATACATTGGTTTAAAAATGTATTTACTAAGAATGAAATTTTTAAATATAAAATAACACCATAATTTAATGTGATATATAAATATTAAATGATAATAGACAATGAGGAGTGATTTTTCCTTAAGGAATACATTTGTGTCTAGAAAACCCCTTACCTTTATTCTAGTTTAATAAAATGTTCTCTAATACCCTATTAAAAAATCATATAAATAAGAATATTTTATTTTAGAACCATATCAATACCAATGGAAAATTTATAATTTTCATCCTTAATCATTATATATATATATATATATATATTATCTAGTTTTTTTTGGTTTTCCCAAATCATGTGTTGATCATTTTGAGTATTAGTACTAGTTTCGTAGTAATAGAGTCATCATTTTCTTTTTTTCTAAAATTTTCATACCATTTTTTTGAAAATAAATATAATTTATGAAATATAATTATTTTTTATATATAATTTTTTTATGAATGTTTCACTCTTTATGCATGATGAATATATTAAAAATAAGCTGATCTCAACGATTCTCTTAAGCTAGGAAACGTATTTTCGAAGTTATTTAGTTAAACACTAATGTATTCCTTCCATAATGAAAAATATTAATTAATGAAATATTTAAATCATATTATATCATTAAATATATTTTTAATTCCATTCAAGATATAATTTCTTATAATTGATTACATTTTCGGTCAAACTGACCAAAACATGGATATGGACTGATTATTGATAATTATTATGTAATTTAGTTTCAATATCATTACATGAGTATTTTTTTTATCATTTTAAAGTTTAATAGTTTTAAATTATAATTATAAATCATTTTAATTTTTTTATTATATATAAAAATAATAAATAAATTTATTATATATTTCCCACTTATTATGCTTCTTTAATAAGATTTAATTTATGGTGAAATTTTTTTATACAAATATTAATAGGTTATTTACATTTTAATTCCAAAAAATGAATAATATATTTAACATCATATATATTAATTAAACCCATTTTCATGAAAATCATAAATAATTCATTCCATGAATGTTGAATCCCACACCAATGAATGGTTGATGATTTCATATTCCATAGAACCGAACTACGAGATAATACGTTATATAATTTTAAAATCTGACATAATTTATAAATAACATAATTTATTTCAAATTTAATATTAGGACCATTCATTTATGGTGGTTAAGGAAAATGAAACATGACCCTTTATGGATATTTAGTTTTATCCCATGCATGAATGTCTTTTTCACTTTTCATATAGGGAAAAGGGAAGGGTGGTTAATGATTGTGTCATAATAATAATAAAATAACATTAAACTAGTTATACTGATCTTGCCATTTTAACATTTATATTTTTAATTGGGGGATTTATAAGTCTACATAATGAAATAAAAATGTCAAATAGTGGTTAGAATGAAATACCACACATAGTGGATTATATTCATTAAAAAGGGGGTTAAGACCGTTATGGAGAGTAATTTGTTTAGAATTGAAAATCATTGACATTTTTATGAGTTATAATGATATGTTTGGGAAGATAGTTGTCTAAACATAGTGGGTTTTGGTGTTACAGATGGTGTGAATAAGAGATCCCATTTTATAAGAGAAATGGAATGATATTTTTTCCAAAACATATAATATTTCAATAATGTTGAGTCACTCTAGAGAAACGTGTCTCTAAAATTTTAGAAATGAAGTGGTGAGTAGGAGATAAGGTTAACACGTCCTCCATAATGTTTTTACCGCTTTTTTTAAAAATGATCCATCCCATTTACACCTTCATCTATTACTTATTGCAATTATAATTTTTCTGTGGTAAATTGATATTCCTAGTGAAACACTTCTAATGTATATGTTTATTGTAAAATGATACTATTAAATACAATATTTTTTGTAAATAAAATTTAATCATAGGTATGTTTTTATTATCTTGAAAATTATAATTTCAATGATTGGAAAACCACATATAATGATCAACCCATGAGAACCTATTTTTAAAATGTTGACTATAAACTCCCTATCAAAAATTACTACCATTATATTTTGTTATTATAAAAAAATTTTAAAGAAAAAATATTTTTTTTCATTATATTACTAAGAAAATGTTGAGTTTAATATTCAAGCCAATTATAGTGAGGATGAAACCTCATAATAAAATAAACACATAGTCATGTTTATCTTCTATACACCCATACCGATTTCATTAGTAAGGAATAATTAAAATTTTGGGAAAAAAAATTATTTTATGGGGATAAGATAACAACCCAATATTTGAAAATATATTATTTTTAAATTATTTTTATGTATATATATTTTTTCACAAATAAAACCAAAAATTAATAGAATCATGCTATGTTAATATTTAATTTTACAAACAAAATAAATTTACTAAATTAGAGGGTTCTAACTAAAGTAACCATATTATCAAATCTATGATAGAATGAAATGAAACCATATTGCTGACTTTTACCTTATGAATTGAAATTATCCCTTCATATAATGGAGGTAGCTTCCCTAGGGTATACTCTAGGAAATTCCCAATTTAAAAATCAGAAATTATGATTCGTGAAAAAAACTGTATATATTTCATAATCATGATTTTTTTGAAATTGGTATGAGATATACGCTCAAATAATCAACACCTTTCATTACAAAAAAATATTATATGATGCTTCATTCTTACACATATAACAAATATTTTTATGTATATAGTAATTAAAAAATATTAACATCTATTAATTTATTAATATAAATAGATATACCATTAATTTTTATATTTTTTAAAATTTAAAATTTTCAAAATTCACATTATGATTAGATATTTATTATTATGAAAATGAAATTTTATTTCATATTATACCGATTATTATGACTGAATAATTAGATGATATAATTACTGAATAGATAATATTTTAACCCTCATTTAATTTTTATTTTTTTTAAAATGAATATATATTATACCAAAATTCATTTTTTCGATAAAAAATAGTTACTCAATATAATTTATGATTTTTGGGAATTAAAATTTAATATTTTTGTATGTGAATTTAAAAAAATTGTCACCATTCTAGGATTTATCTTCTAAAAATTATCTATAGATTAATTTATGAGATATTTCTGAAAATATTATTTTCTGTTCAATGGTGTAGGAAATCATTTTTACTTACACTATGGATTTTATGAAATTATATATATAAAAATTTCAAAGAAATTTATGATACAATTTTCTAAAAAAAATACTTTATTTTTATTATTTCACTTTTTAAAATATTTCTTATTTTTAAAAATTTGATGAATTGTATTTTAAAAATCACTTTATTTGTTCTGGAAAATATTATTTAGAATAATACACATTTATTATATTAAAATTAACTTTTAAAAAATTTAAAAATTGAAACATAAAAAATAAATTTCATACATAGAATATGTAGGTCCAAGTTATCTAATATATTTGACATTTTTTGGTATAGTTGTTATGTAATCCTAGGTAAATAGTTGTTACTATAATAAAAGCTAAACTGAAAATGTAATTACAAAAGTGTCGAATTCATTAGATAATGTTTAAAATAAATTAACAAAAACATGGTTGGATTTATCATGACTTTATATCTTCCCAAACCAAACACTTATAAACTTAGGGAGCCATGATTCGTGATTTTTCCATCCCATTATTGAAAATCGATGTGTTTTAACAGAATTATAATCTTTTTTTTATAAAAAGGGATATTCAATCCTAACTCCCCCTTACACCAGAACCCAAAATTTTCCATGAATAAAGTTTCCAAAACCTTTATTCAATACACTTATCCACCTTATTGAGTTTAGGTTTATCTAAATAGACCATCCATCGAGGACTTAATACTCTTTTCAATGGACTCTATCAAAGAAAAGAGATATATATTCTTAAAATCTTTTATATATTCTACTATTTAGGTACACAAGTTCATTTAAAATTCCATTATATTTTTCAAAAATAATATCATATATATCATAAGTAAAAAATATATTTTATTAATATTATGGTAAAATATTTGAAGAACATTTTCTTATTATCTCTAGAAGAAAGAAAATGACATTCATTAATGTGTGATGAATACCATCTCAACAAAGTATCATGTCTTATTTTCATTTATATCATTACATTGTTGTTCATAATATTGAATTTATTAATTTAATATTATATTTATTACATTCTTTAGATTCATAAATACCAAAAAAAATAATTTACATGTCTCTCATTCTATGTAAAACTTAGTCATTAACAATGAGTATGCGTCTACTATGATCTTTATGGAAGTATTGATTATCAATTTTACATTTCAATTCCACCATACACGGAGGTTCATGAGACTTTTTTTATTTTATATATTGTTGTTTTATAAAATAATAACATTTTTGGTATTAACAATTTGTGAAACTATTAATGATATTATATACATATGTTTATATTTAATTTATTCATTTAAATCAACTGTACTATGAAAAATATATTTTATTCAAATTATGTAAAATTTTCATATCCATTACCATTTTATATTATAAGATTAATATTGTGATATATCAAACTATTAAAAAATTAATGATATTATTATGATTATATTTCAATTAAATAACATCATAATCAATAATATTTGTGGAATGTTCTTGTTTGGGTCTGTTTTTCAACCTACTTAGAAAATGAAATGAAATTATATAATGAAAGACTATGGATATAATATTAAGGATGTAATATGATATAAATATATAAATAAGGAATTTTTTGATAAAGGAGACATCAATTTTATACTTATTTACTATGAAAACACGACTCAGTTGTCTAGAAAATCAATATAGTCTACTTTTCATCCATTTCACCTTCATAGGAAAATAATAAAATACACATTAATGGAAAATTAAATATAAAAAAATTATATGATTTTAATTATAGAAACATTATTGAAATTTTCTGGATTGACATGGTTGATCAATGAATTCAGACAACATACCAATGAAATTAGTACGAACGGAATGAATATATACACCATGTCTGGTAATGTAAGAAAATAGAGACTAATAAAAATATAAAATGATCATTAATGAAATTTCTAAATGTTTTTAGTCATGAATATTGTCATATAGTAGTATTTGGAGATCTTTTTGTTTCTTTATAGGAGGTTATTGTGTATTCTTATATAAAGTAATACTGGTAATGTTTTTGTTAAGTGAAATATCTTCTATATGACATAATAATGAAACAATGATTGTTATAGTTTAGAATTGATCTATTATAACAAGTTATAATATTATGATATATTTTGGCCATTTTTTCAGGGAATTAATGTTTCACACTTATGTCTTGATCCTTTATGACTATATTGTTTTGTTAAAATACATTTTTATTTAGATATAAATATATTAATGAAATATCATGAGTTCATAACAGAAAATTATAAAACATGAATGAGATTTAAGGATCATGTCATGGAAACATAATACCAAAAAAATTCATTTATCCATGTTGTATAAACACATTATAGAAATCAAGAAAAAAAGAAATCATAACATAATAAAGGGGAACGTCTTTAGAACATGTAATATCATAAACATTGGGCATGCTTGTAAATAAGAATAATTTTAGTGAAGTGAAAAAAACAGAGTATTTTAAAAATATTTTTAATAGGTCCACTTTTTCCATGAATTAATTATGTAGAAAAATCAAATTTATTTCCAATATATAATATTGTGGACAAGACCATGTATTTCCATTGTTAAATTTATTGAAAAAATACTAGTGTACCCACTCTTTATTATCTCATGACATATAAAACCTTATCTAATATATATGTGAAGGTTATATATTACCACAACCTTTATCAAACAAATATAATAGTTCCATAGGTAATACAATCATTAATCATATCTAAAATGAACAATGAGAAGAAATTGGATTTCCAAAATTTTACAAATGGTATCATAGAAATAATTATTCATTTTTACCAAAATAAAAATATTTTAAAATTATTATTTAATAAGGGAATATATTGGGTGATTTATGAAAAATAATTTAATAAAATAAATATCATTTTAAAAATTAAAGAGACAATAAAAAGTATTTTAATTTTTTTTTTCATAATATCATAATAAAAAGGACATGATTCTTAGATAACATTCTAATAACCATTTTTCATATGATTATAAATATTCATTAATCATAACATTAAAATTTGAATAAATGGATCTTGATATGAAATTGTAAATATGCCAAAAATGTGATATAGTATGTAAGAATATAAGATCACATCATCGAAAATCTATTGAATTTTTTTAAAATGCATTTATTGAAATCCCACATCATAAAGAGATTAATTGTTATAATTAAAAATGAATTCAGGGAAATTAACGAATCATTGTACATATAAAAAGTTTGTGTAATCACTAGTTAATCAAAAAAATTGGGATGTAAAAAGATACTTTTTTATGAGAAGATCTTTTAATAAATGGAAATTTATCTTAAATGAAATTCATTTTCACAAAACAATAGAATCATTAATGTGGAAGACTTCATTATGAAACATGAGGTCAATGTTAAATAATTATTAAGTATATAATAATAGAAAAATATGTCAAAATAGATAAATATGGATATAACATAGTCAATTTTGAGTAATTATAACCCATATACAATATTTCTGTCTCAAAGAATCTTTATCTTTATTCTCTCTAAGTTGTATGTTCCCTATACTCTTTTAAAACTGACACAACAATTTTAATATACTATTTTACTATCAAATTAATACCTATAAATATTTATATGATTCATTTATAGTAATTATATTTATATACATTTGTTAATTTTTGTATATTTTCCCACATCATGAGTTTATAGTTTTGATCATTTCTTCTAGTTTCCTAAGAGATTTGTCTGTATTTCCCAATCATCAAAAGATCATCATTCCGCATTCAACTATTTTATTTTAATGGATTTCACTTTATTATTTTTAATTAAAAAATATTCCTTGATGATTTTCTAGCTCTTTATACATGAGATTAAAATTTCTAAAATGGTAACATCCTTGAATTTCATAACCAAAAGATATTGTATTCTCTATTAATCAGTAAAACATTGACGCATCCCTCCAAAAAAATTACATTTTAATATCATATTATTTTATTATGTTTTCATATTCATCCATGATTTAATTTCTTATCATTGATCATGTATATTTAAAAAAACATACCCAAACATGATCATACCCATATTTTCAATGACTTTAAGGATATTTAGTTATAATTTCATAAATAAAATAACATAATGATATTATATACTCTATATAATTTTGAAATAAATTGATTAAAAAATGTTTATAAGAATAATTCATGTATAAGAAAATACTACTCAATTTGAATAAATGACATTTCTCTTAGTGCTATTATTTTAAATGATTTTAATAAATAATTCTATTTATTTATTATATAAATAATATGTTACATGGTTAGTCAAGCACAAAATTTAATGATCTTATAAAAAATCACTTTATGAAATAAACCCATTATTATTATCATTCATCTACGTTCGTGATGTGAGGAAGAAAAAAATAAATCATTCTATGGAGGTGGTTGTCTACTTGTAAACCTGGGGTATGATTTCATAATCAATATAACATGAGAAATTTATAATTGTTTTAATCAATTCAGAATAATAAATGTTTTAAATATCAAAATTATTTATTAACAAAATCATTATGATCAATTACGTATGATTGATCTGTAAAAAGGAAAATAATTCCTTTCTTAGATGGTAGTACACCCAAAAACACAAATGTTACTTTCTTTATTCTTATTATAAAATAAACAATGATGATAATTATTATACTATCATTACAATAATATATTAGTATAATAGTGATATTTATGTTATTAGTTTATGAAGATATAATGGAATTTTTGATGTAGAAGTTCTTATAAATAGTTTGAATAGAGAAAGAGATGTTAGGAACATATACATTAATTAGTAGATTATATCCTTTTCAAATGGGGATATTCCAGGGAATGATGGTTTTTTGAGAATACAAGAGCCTATTTGATGTAGAAATATGTGTTGGGGAGTGGGTTGTTTAGAGTTTGTGTAGAACATTGTGAGTTTTTTTGTGAGGTGAATTTTGGAATGTAGAGTCCCTTTTAGAATAGAAAGATGACAGAATTTATTTAAATAAATATAAATTTTCAACAATGGAACATTAATCTCTATAAAAGTGGCACCGAAATGATGAAAATAATGGGGGTTGTAATAGAATACTTATATTTATACTCAAACATGTTTTTTATCACATGTTTTAAACATATTCCATCCCATTTACCCATTGAATTATCAATTTTCCCATTTTTTAGTTTATAATAAAGATTACTTTTTATAGAAATAAAATCTTTTGTAATAGATATTTATATGAATATTATATCATAAAATATAAGTATAAATGATTTTTTCAAATTTTGTGTTATGTTATGCATGAATTGGAAGAATTAGTAATTCTAACTACTAATTTAGGAAAATAAAATATATAGATAAAAATATTGTGGAATATTAATAAAAGGGTAACTATAAATTCTCTATCAAATAATAGTCTCATTATTTTCAGCTATTTAAAAAATGGAAAATGGGAAAAATATTAGTTATATTCTTATTAGAAATAAATCTATGAGTTCTCTATAAATACCAAAGTTCTTCAAAATGAAACTTCATTTGAAATTAATCCAAAATCCATGTTTATGATATGGACACCCTTAACAATATTGTAGGTCAAGAATAATTACAAATTGATGGAAAAAAGTTATTTAATATAAGAAGTCAGTTGTAAAGGTGAAGGTGATCACATAAAAAAGTCATATGATCCATAGTGACTTTGCTTTAGCATAAGTGGGAAGAATGTGTATTGAATGTGATCGGGAAAATAGATCACTACAAATAGAAGGAATTGGGGGAAGGCATTATTAGGACGATGGATTCTATTTTAGAGATTAGAATAATTATTATTATCATCCAAAATTTCAACACTATGGAATAGTTACGTTTTATATAGGGTATACATACCATGTGACCATTTACTTGTAGGGATGATCTAAATAAGCATTGGATTAGGTTGGTGCTTCTAGTGAAGGATACACAGAAATCATTGTGTGGGAGGATCAAAAGAGAGTTGGGTGTAAAGACCCCTATAAAAATTACCTCTAATATCATAATATATTTTATGGGTTTCTGGATATAGTGTTTTATTCAATAATGTTTCAACGGTTTATGGATAGGGTCAATGAAACTTCTAGACTATGATCATGTTACGCAGAATATTGGATGAGGTGTGGTGTTTCTTCTGACATGTGAGAGAACACAATGCCTACTGATAACATAGTTTTTTAGTGAATGTATAGTTTTTTAAGATACATGTCCTTTAGGACATGTTTTACTATTCTTATTTTCAACTGGTCATTTGGGCCATATAAGTGTTACCTCACAACCTTATAATAAAATTAGACATTCCTTACTGAAAATGTTATCATTTTCCATTGCATATTTTAAAATACTGAACTAAGATATCACTATATATTTTCCATAAAAAATATTATATAAATTTCATTTTTCAGATGAAAAACCAAACTAAAATTAAACCATGATATATTACAATACAATTTGAAAACTATAATATTATCTCCAAATTAGTGTTCATAAATGGAAGTAAAAATATTATGAACTATATGAAGGAAGTATATAAAATATAGTAATTGAATTATTAAATTATAAGAACAATTATTTGGTATAATAATATTTTTGGCTTATATATGGTTTTACCTTTATGAGGATCATTCTATACCTGAGAAATTATGGTTTTAGAAATAATATACCTGAAAGAAATTCAACCTTGAGAAGATTTCTAAATGATCTATGATAGTGGAGTCACCACCGTCGGCTGAGTAGAGATATTATATGGTGCTCAGGAATTAAAAAAGATAATATCAAGCTTTATATAAGGGGAAAGTATGATTTTATCCACATAAAAAAATAATATTTATGTATAGGGATGTTATCAATTTGTATACATTTCAAATGAATTTTTTTTACCATTTATCATTGTGATTAAAAATTATATTTTTTAATAATTAGTATTTTATCTAAAGGAATTATTCTTATTATGAATAAAATATAAAAATATATATTTATTTTATTCATAATTAGTTTATGTTATTTTGAATATAAATTTATAAGAAAATTAATAGTTAACATAACCAAATTCGATATCTTATAAAATAGATATTTACTATAATTTATATTTTAAATATAAATTAAAATTCTAAAATTTTAGGATGTAATTATTTTTTAAAAAAGTAATCCAATTTTTTTATTTATCATAGAGATATCAAGTGAAAATATATTTTTTATATTTTCCTAAAAAATCTATTTGATAATAAATTGTGAAATATATATTTTTTAGTATTATTGAAAAATTTATGCCTTTATTAGTATATAAATATATCATATAATTTTAGGAATAATATTTAATAAAAAAATATTTAAATTATAATTTAAATTATATATTTTATAATATTAATTATTTTTTACAAACCTGTGGATTATATTATAGAACATGTGTAAACTTTTTCTCAAATATTGTTTTAAAACAATTAAAAAAATTATAAAAAAATATTAACAGTTTTCAACAATGAAAATGGAAAGATTGATTTTAAACTTATAATAATCTGGTCCAAATTATATAATATGTTCAACTTTAGTTCTAGTCACAAATAATATGTGGCCATGCATAAAAACATATTACTACGGTAAAAGCTTAAATGAATAAATTAATAATTCATTGGGAAAGGTGGTTAAAACAATTTTAATACATGTGAAAAAAACATGGATGACTATAACCAGACCTTATTATATCAACATACCCCAAATTTATCAATTATTGTAGAAAATTACATTTATAATGATTTCCTATTATTGAAATGTATTGTGTGTTTCTAAACATTCCATTAATTATCTCATATACCCGGAGTTATGCCCAACTCACATTTGATTACTCAAAAACCCACTATATTGATTCAAAACACAACTCATCCAACCCAAAAAAATAATACCCCCAAAATATATTTTTATTTTAGAAAATAAATCACTAATGGGATTAATAAAAATTATAATGGAGATAATCCATCAAGTGAGGTATACATTCCTAACCTATCTTACTCTTATATATTTTATTGTGTACAGTTATTATTTATTAAATTTTATTAAAATGACATAAAAATATAACATCATCATCACAATTTTATTGGTAATTTATTATAATGATCATAAAATCATTTATCACTTTTCCCTTTCTCTCTTTGTAAAAGTAAAAATAAAATCTATGGGTGTGTGTGAAGAATTCCACATCCACAAAACGTCAGGTTTCATTTTCCATAACCACACTTCATTTTTGGTCAGAATTATGAGTTTAATATATATGTATTATATTTTTTTATATATTTTAAATTGTAATAAAATTTATAATATTATATATTCCTCTCATTATATGGAAAACTATCTAAGAAACCATGTATAAATATAGACTATAAACTCAATGGAATGATAGATTAGAGTTTTTCATGGAAGAAACACCTTAAATAGATGGAATTGTGATAGGGTAAAATGGATAAATATTATTTTTACTATATATTTGAGTTTATGGTTCGATAAATTTGACTATATATTAATTGTTTTATTAACAAACAATCATTATTAATTTAATAATTTATTACAACCATATTAAGGGGAAAATTATTAATTACAATTATGTAATATTATTATATCCATTACTTATTATTCTATTTAATTTGTTATTAAAAAAATGACAATAATAATCACTATATTATATCATTATTCAACTATTTTTAAAGAAAATTAAATTAAATAACCAAATAAATATTAACAATCATGGTACATTTAGGCTTGGATCATTTTGGACACCTTCTTGAATAATTCCACGAAATTGTATGATGAATTTTTATGAGAAGATAAATAATGGTGTAATGTTATATAAATTTTTCAAAAATGATTTGTTTTTTGGTCTATAAATGATAAATTATTTTTTTACTCAATACCAAATAAAACATTTTTCATTTGTTTGGACACTCACTAAAGTATTTTCTTTTTATTTCAGTATCATAGATATAGATAAGAAACATTAATAAGGTAAATTAAATCATCAATAAAATCATATGTCATTAATTATAGTATATTTGATTAACTAGTAATGATGAACTTTTGGAAAATAGTAAATATATACACCACTTTTACAAAAATATAACAAAATGTATAAAAATATAATAAAATTATGTTAGAAAATTGAAAAATCATAACTACTAAACATTTATACAATGATAACTAATTAAAATAATAAATTATACTTTGTAGGAATAATTTTATCAAATAGTATATTTTTATATTTATTATTTTTCAATATAAGTTTTGAATGTATTTGACTATGTGGGAATAAATGAAAGGGGTTTTCATGACTCAAATAACTCTTTTGGGTCATAATCAATCACTATTTACAATTACCATTCATTGTTTATATATTTTATGAAATAATGATGTTATTAGGAAATCCCACCATTATTTTTGGGGAAGAAAATTTTCAAAATAATGTATTCCAACATAATGATCCTATTGATTTCAAAAAATAAAGTATTGTTATGGGATAAATATAAAATAAAAGTAAATGGATTATAAATTCAAATAATTTTTTATTTTATAATTAATGATCATTGAATGCAAACAAAATTAAAATAGATGTACTAACAATATGGTTTAAAAACACATAATATAAATCCAAAAAAGTATTATGTAATAACATAAAAAAATTCAACATCTTTAAAACATGAAAAATCATAATCATTTCACATATCATGGAAATAACACACATTTTAGAAAATTATGAAAAAAATAAGAATATGAAACCATTTAAAAAAATCCATTCATTCCCACCATTGAATTTTCTGAACAAATCCATGTATGTTCACAATTTAATATTTTAATAAATTCATATATTTTTACCCATTAAATTGTAAATAAAAATTTATATAGAAACAATTAAATATCATAAGTGATATAACACCATATTCAATGCATTAAATGGTGATAAAGGACCCCAATTATAATCATTCATACACATATGATCAACTTAAAATCAAATCATTCAACCCATCATAAATATCCATTAAGAATAAAATGTGTTTATTAATTTTTCTAAATAGTATCAATTAAAAAAATATCATTTTATAAAAAAATATCCCAAAAGGTTTGTGGATGAAGTTAAAAAGTTGGATCACTTATGAACCATTACTCTACTAGATAAGAATCCTTTGAAAATTAATGGGAAATAGAAAACTATTTATTTTGAAACCATTTCTTAATATCACTGTAATAGGTCCCATTTTTTAATTTACATTCAAAATACATTTTTTATAGTTGATGAGAAAACATCATAAAACATTACATCGCAAAAAATTAAAATAAATATAAATTGATAAAAAATATGAAAAATTCTAGATGTGAAGTATAATTTAATACTATAATATCGTCTTAAGGAAAATTATTTAATATGTATAAGAAATTACTTTATTGAAAACCCCATAATTAATTTGAAAATGAAAACATTTCTTGAAAATGAATAAGTGGGAAAAAATTATAATTAGAGTTAAAAACAGTTTCATCTTCTTGAAGTTAATTTATTAAATTCATGGGATGTATGATCATGTATTAGGAAAAAAATACAAGAAAATAAATATGAATTTATTTTAATAGGAATTAATTTTATTGAATAATAAAATCATATAGGGGGAATAAATTTCTATGATGCATTATTTCATTATAAAATTATGGAAATAAAAAAAACATAATCATATTTTATAATAGTTTGAAATCAAAATATAATCATAAAAGTGGATATATTATATCATATTGAAGATATTTAAGTCGCGAAATCACTTTTGTATTATTACTACAGAGTCAATTGAAATCTATCTTCCTTTAAGAAAACATAAATATCATGATGTATTATTTTAGAACCATATTAAACCATTCAACAATTTATAATTATAATTTATTATATTTATCTAAGTGAATATTATATAATTTTTTCATATTGTACAATATCAGATGTTTCTAGTTTTAACCCATTTTACTAGCTTAATATGAGTTGGGTCAATAATCATTTATCTTCTAGTGTACATGATTCCTTGTTCATTGATGTTACTATAACGGATCACGTAAATTTTATAATGTTTTAATTTCCCTTAATGGGTGTTTCACTATTTATATATGATGATGAAATCCCCCAACAATATTATTCGGTGAATTTCCTAAACAACTAGGGTGTTTTATTGGTTATTATGTTATACATTGATTTATCACATCCAAAACCATATACAAGTAATTGTATAATTAGTTATATGTTTATATTAATTAATAATGTTTTTATGGTTTCTCATGAAATAATTTTATAGAATAATACTACTATGTGGTCAAACCCACCAAAACACAAACATAACTTTATTACTGATGATGATATGGTTATTTAGATATAACAATACAAAATGGGTAATTATAAGGGGTCGATTTTTCATTAAGAACAGGTTATAACTCCTTCTAAACACTTTAGTGGTAGTTACTAATAAATTTCACTCAATTTCCCACCAATTGTGAATAGAGGCAGTTTTTCATAAGCAATAAAAAAAAATAGGTTAGTGTTTAGCAGCTATTACAATAAAGGACGTTTTAACCCCCTATAATTTTCCCATAAATACACCATAAAGTGGCCAATTAAGGGTGGTTCTAATCACCCCAAATTCAATCATTCATTTAGGGGATGTTAGGACCGCCCCTAAATTATCTAAAATATCTAATTTAAGGGACTTTATACTAGAACTTCCCTTAATATACCATTTCTTTTTATTTTTTTATCTATGCCCCTAACAAGATATGGGTCACCCATGACACCACCCTAGAAACCACTTGGAACCCTCCTGACACCACACCGGAATCCCCAAACGAGCCTCAAGACCCCCCCCTCTTGGACACACACATCACACACCCCTAGATACCCTCGAAGACACCAAAGACACACCCCTAAGACCCCCATAAACACACTTTACACACACATGGAACCCCCAGACAAGCCCTAGGAGACACACATCATGCCCCATGGAACCTCCAGACAAGCCGCCTGATGGAAATTCTCATCATGACAAGCCTTGAGACCCCTCAAACACCCCTGGAACCCCCAACCCCCACCCCACCATGAAACACCTTGGAGAACCACCCACGTCACTGGAAACACCCCTAACACCCTGTGGGGAATGAGCCAACCCCTAAACAAGCCCTCCCTCATGCGTGCGCACCTACACGACTATACCCCACATGCATTGCTAATGTGGAGAAAAAATCCTTCTATTAAAATTTGAAGTCATTGTCAGCTCCATTGAAGAGATAAGTGTTAACCAAATGAGGTACCTTCTTTTTGTTATAATAAAAAAACTATTGAATATTTATTTACATATCATAAGTAATATTTATTAACAAAAAAAATTCATATACATATATAATTTTATTTATTTATATAAATATAAATAATATAATATATATTGGTATGTATAATATATTTTTTGAATAATATTTTTATATAATCAATATTTGTGTAAAATATATATATATGTATATATTATATCTATGTAAATATCATGTAAATAAATATATATTTTTTAATTTAGATTTATGTGTGTCTGTGTATTCATGAATTTATATAATATTTATAGATATAATATAATTATAATATGTATATAATAGGGTTTTGGGGTACAATTACATTCAAAGACACACACATACACACCACACACTGAGATAGGAAAGGTCGACCATATCCCCCCCAGCGATAGCTCACATATAAGGCCTTATTTATTTAAAAAATCACTCATAGACCCAGTGGGCATGAAGATCATATCATCACCTAAAAGCATAGTGCAACATCATTCCAGCATCATCCTTCCTACGTCACCAAATATGCATCATGCTTGTGTCACTGCCTGCCTACGTCATTCTTTTCTCACCGCCTACATATTTCATCATCTATTTCATCGCCTTCATATGTGTGTGTTTTTAACAACAATATTTTTATTTTATTATTGTTAAATATATTTTTAAACTATAACAATTATATGCTGGTTATGTAAATACTATACATTTATAAATTATTAGGATTATATTATACATATATTATATTAAAAAATTTATATTATATTTTTTTTAAATATATACATTTTTATTATATAATGTTTACATAAATATATATATATAGAAACAAATTAAAAAAATTCATTTAATTGGAAATATATAATATAATGAAATTATATATATATATAAATATATATATTTACTAAATTAATTTGTAACTAATATAGTATACTCATATATATTATATATATATATAATATAAAATTATATATAATAAAATATTTAATATATAATATATATATTATAAATAAAATAAATATATTATATTTATATTTATATATATATTTAATTAATTTTTTATTTATTATATATATTTTTATAAATAATATAATATAAATTTATTTATACATATATATACCGTACAAAAGTATTTAATATAATATAAGTTAATATAAATCCTATTATAAATGTATATTATTTATAAGACCTTGTATAAGTTTTATATATTTGAATATATATATATATATAATTACATTTATATTATGTATACCAATATTTATATATGTATACATTTTTTTATAAGTGTACATTTTTATTTAAAGTATTTATATAATGTCTTTATATATATATTTGTATTTACAATTCATTTATATATATTTATATAATGTTATTATGTAATAAATATATATATATATATATACACACACATGCACATGCATGACTATTTATTTTAAAATTTGAGTCTATAAGTGTCTTATTTTAAAAAATATAAAAAAATTATATAGGGTTAAAGGACCCCATATAATCAAATGGATTAACTCTGGTTCATGAACACATTCTAATTTCATCATTTGTACGAGGTTCAAAACCCCCTCTAATATCATAAATTATAGACATTAAAAACCACCTCTAATGTCATGAATTATAGGGGGTTCTCAAACCCCAATAATTTCTTACATTATATGGGGTTCGAAACCTCCTTTAATCTTATAAATTAGAGGGTATTCACAACCATCTTTAATTTCCAAATTTATACGGGGTTCAAAACCTCCACTAATGTCATATATTATAGGGAATTTGAAACCAAATCTAATATATTAAATAGGAATTCATTTGAAACCCCTTATAATTTCTTAAATTAGAGGTGATTCAAAACCACCTCTAATCTAAGGGATTGGCGGCAGTTTATAAACCCCTATAATTTATTATATTAGAGAGGGTTCACAACCCCCTGTAATTTTATACATAATAGGGAGATAAAACCCCACTATAATATCTAAACTATTATATATATATATAGCGCCTCTAAAATCCATGCAAACATATAGGACCACTAGTTAATAAATTAGTTGTTGTTTTCACATAACCACCTCTAAAATCCAACCAAATATTAAAAAAGTAATGGTAAAAATTTTAGAGGGGGATTTGAATCCCTTATAAATTCGATGATTAGGGGGGGTTCTGTGTAACCCCCTCAAAAATGAATTTAGAGGGGGTTTTCTGTAGCCTTTTCTAAAAAACACTGCTAATCTACTATTTTTTGGTAGTGTAATATAATTATACCATTAGAATAATGATATAATTTAGTGTTCATTAGTGTTGTATATCATAATTAAAAGTGATTAATAATATAAAATAATGGATATAAAAATATTTGATAATTATAATAAATTATTTTTTGCCTTATGCAATTATTTTAAACCATCAAAATGAGGAGGATTGTTTCTAGGTCATATAATTAATAGTTTGTCGATAACATCTCATTACCCACATTTATGTAATTCTCATCTCTTTACTTGTTTTCCTCTTTAATTGGTTGTGTATTGGAAATCTTGGGGATGGAAATAATTTTTTCGGGAAAATAATATACTATTCAGGAATGTATTCTTATTTTAATTAATTAGATTTGGGGTATAAATGTATTAACATTTTTGTGGGGTTCTCCTTGATTTCAATGAAATGCTTGTGTTTTTTTGTATAATTTAGGTATGAATAAAAATTTTCTTCCATGTTTTGGGAAATTAAATGATGTCAAAATGGATTACAAAATGTGTACAAGGTCTCCAGACACATGTTTTGAACTGTTTACTCAACTTGATAGGATTTCATTCTTGTTAATAGTTATATGATGTGTAATATTAAAATATCATCTTTTAATAAAAAATAAAAGTGTTTTTTGGATTATGTGTTCCATGAGGATTAAATAATATGTAATTTGACTATAAGCTAGGTAATTATCATGATATGGGTTTTTAGGGTTACTCTTTTTAAAATTTAATTTAATTCATCTACATGTCCTTTGACTCTTTACCAGAAAGGATTATCAAATGATTTTGTGAGACATTGTTCGATCATGATTTATTTGTTTGAAATTTTATCAACATTGTGGTTGGTCCTCATCTCTCATGAGGAGTAGGACATTATTATTTTTAATTTTTTTTTCATTGTAACACCATGGCATTACTTTATTAGATTCATTAATCTATTTTGATGATTCCTTTGTTTCACTTCTAGTCTCATAGTGGAATATTATTCTTGGTTCCTTTTATTTGGATGGTTGTTTTGTGGAAGTTGTCCATTCATGAGGTATGTGTTGATTTTTATTCTCTTACGTCCCTTTTATTAATTGAATCAATTCTAGGATGTGTATATTGATTATATGACCTTTATTGTAGTTCATTCATCCTTTTGTGGTAGGTTCCATTACAGGTGCATGTGACCTTGAGATTGAGGAAGGTTATTCCATCTCTAGAATGTTTTGGATGAACTATATTACTCTTATTTTTATAAATTGATTTATAATAAAATTTAGCATTTTCATTTTTGTGTTTAAATGAATTTGTGATAAAAGGTGTTATTCACTATTTTTTGAAAATTGAAAAAGTTTTATTTTCAAAGCATTGAAATTATTTATTAAATCCAGCACAAGTGAAGCCTTGGTTACATAGGTGGATGCATTATCTTAGGGTTTTATTCCATATTACTATTAAGGGATTATCTCATGGATATTTTCTCTACTCCCTAGGCCTTTTTTAAGGACATGTTCCTGACATTGTTGAGAGGTTCACTCATGAGGTGTTTTACTAATACATAGGCTTGGATTCTATCCAATTACTATGCAGTAGTAATTTCTTTTTGTCTGATTAATATTATATGCTGAAATATTGAGTTCTATGGTTTTATTTACCTGGTCATGGAATTTTAAATCTTGGTTGTGTTAGGCATGCTATGTATTTTGATAAATGATAAATTGAACTACTCTTGAAATTGATATACCTATATTTTATTTGGAATTGTTTTAATATGGATATTTTTAACCATGCTTTGGAAAAATTTCATTACTACTAATCATTCCAAGCATTATTTAAATTTATCATACATGTATGGTTGTAAAGGTACTTTTAAGGATCACCTTAGTTGGACCCTACTAAGCTTGTTATATCACACCTTGTAAACCTCTTTGACAGTGCATAGACAACTGTATTTCAATAGATTCAGGGGAAGGTAATGTGTTATCATGAGGCGATGTTGTTTTGGTAATGCGAGTCTGGGTAACTATGGGTGAGATGGTGTGAATTTTTCCATTATATTACATGGATTAATAGTTTTGGTTTTATAGTCCTTTGATTTTTGGACTTATACTAGGAGGATAATGATTCTTTGAGTAGTATGGTTTCTGTTATTTGTTTTCGTTATGGAATGTAAATATCTTATGTAGTTGTATCACTAATTTATATAGGTTCCATATTTTTCCTTCAATTTGGGAGAAATTTTTTTCTCTGATCGATGTGTGCTGACGGAGTTCTAGTCACCAGTTCATGGGGATTGGGAATTCCATTTTGGTATGTGGTGGGTCAGCTGAGTACTCATTTTAGACGTTATTAGTTCAGTTCATTGTCATTTGGTATCAAAAGTATTCCTTCCACCAGAGTTATTCCATTTGGTCATTTGGTAGACTATACATAATATATTTGAATATTAGAGGTATATTTCAATGGGTTTTTTGTCAAATATTTTGATAATGAGACACAAGATACCATGGGATGTGTGTTTCCTATTTTGAGTTTTTTAATCAGTTTTTATTATGGGGTCTATATTGAATTGAGACTGACCAACCTTCTAACAATTTCTTCTATTTCAGTGTTCCAAAATATTTCTCTAAGACATGTTCTAGGAGTTCGTTAGGATGTTTTTATTGATGATCCTCAGGGAAATTGTATAAGAGATTATAATTTTATTGAGGATATAATTCAATTAATCTTTGTTATTGGTCCTAATGTTCCACAACATCATAACACATTAAATGAGGTACATGTAGGATCTGGTAGAGAAAGGGATCAACCATGAGAGTTCTTTTGTGAGAAGATTTCATCCATTAAAGGTACAAATGAACACCATGATGTGGAGGAATGGATGGAAATGAAAAACTAGATCTTCAAATTCATTGATACACTTTTGAGTATCAAGGTAAAGTGTTATGTGTTTTGATTTGTGGTTCCCAACAAGTGGTTATAGGATTCCACTATGCAGGATGATAAGAATGGGGACTTGGATTGGAAGGGTTTAAATACTATTTTTCTCCCACCAGTTTTTTCTAGAGTCATTGATGATGAAAAGGCCTTGGGAGTTCTTATATTTATATAATAAAGAGCATGTGGTGTCATTATACACTAATCGGTTTCTCGATCTAGTTTATTTCTCACTGCAACTGGTACAGAGTCAACAAATACAGGCTCATAAGTACTTTCAGGGTTTATGATTAGATATTATATCCCATATATTTATGATGAATATTTCATAATATGCCGAGATAGTGGATGAGGTTATGATGGAATAAATGAATATAGAGGACATGAACATATCATCTTCCTCTTATTTTCAACCAAGTGGAAGCTTCATTTTTGTGCTAGGGAGAAATATGAAGTGGAAATATCGTCATAAGAGTGATAGATTCATTTCTCAGTGATAGGAATCCTCAGTTACTTAGGTATAACAAGTTGTGTTCCTCTACCATTCTATTAGTGTGGTCTAGTTGGACACACCCGATATTTTTTCCTACTCTAGTAGTGATGTGTAACATCTCTAGGCAATATAATCATATATAAAGATCCTATAAAGATATGTCTACTACTTAATATGGTTAGGGTTCGTTCGATCCAAATGATATTAAAACATAGTCATATGCTTCAAAGACTATAGGGGTCCAATCACATTCCTCTGTAGTGAATCACATTCATGTAGTATATGAGTTTCCTTTGAATTTAGACATGCATCTAGTGACAATGAGTGGTACCATATTTATCACATCCTTTATAGAATTTTCATTATTTTATACTTGTTTTCCCACTATTTTATATGTATCTATTCAATTTATATGATTAATCTCCCTATGAAACTTGTATCCTTTGATATGGAGTTCTCGAAACCTATTGGGAAAAGGATTGAGAACATGTTTTGGGGAACTTTTTGTGCGCTATTTATAGTAGATATAGTGATATTCTACTATTATCAAGTTTTCTTTCTCATTTTCATCAAGATGGATGGTATTGTTTCTCATCATGCTGAGGCTAATTTTTATCATCAGTGTGTGACATTTCATTGGGTAAATGGGTGGACATTGGTATTTTAAGGAGATTGGGATCTGGTATTTGGATAAGTAGGACCTTCCCTTCCATATCTAAGATGTTTGTTGTCTATTATTTTGTAGATACTAATGGAATTTACTCTATCACATATATTCCCACCATTGATTAGGATTTTTGTGTCATTTTCAAGATGATTTATCTAGGATTCCTTCATTGAGATAGATAGAGTTTTAATTTATATACTTCTAAGAACAAAGAATATTTCAATACCTTCTAACCATATGTCACTAGTATAAATTAAATAGATCGAAATATCGTAGGATGATCAGGAAAAAAGTGTTCTATTAAACCTAGTGTTTGGCCTTGGGTATCCATAGTTCTCTTTTTGAGGAAGGAAGATAGTTTAATCTAGATTTATTTGGACTATCTAATGTTGAACTAGGTAATTGTTAATAACAAGTATCATTTTCCAAATTTGGATGATTTTAATTATCAGTTAAAGGGGTAAAAGTGGTTCTTGAAGATTGATATCCAGTCAAGTTATCGTCACCATGGAGTTATTGAGTTTGATATACCAAATAAATCTTTTAGAACCACATATCCTAATTATAAATGTCATGTTAATCTATTTGGTATGAGTAATGCTACTATAGTTTTTATGGATTTGATATATCAGATATTCCATCAGTATCTCAACTCTTTTGTGGTACTATTTATAGTTGAAATTTTTGTTTATTCAAGATTAGACCATGACCATGATCACCATCTGAGTACGATTTTGGTATTCCCAAGAATTCACCGTTTGAATGGAACAATTTAAAAATTTAATTTCAAGATTCAAGAAGTGAAGTTCTTATGTAATGTGATTTAGGCGCTTGTATTATAAATTTTTCATGAGAGGTTGACATTGTATTTCCATTGAATGTTCCATGAAATGTATTTAAATTCAAATATTCCTTATTATTAGTGGTCACTATCGATAGTTCATCAAGGATTTAACAAATTTGTCATCACATTTCATTACCTTTACCAACAAAATTGATTAAATTAATTTGGGATGCAATGTTTCAGCCTTCTTTTAATGAGATTAAACTACATCTAACATAGGCTCTTATTATCATCTTTCCTCATCATGGTAAAGAATATATATTTTTCTGTGACTATTCTAGCACTAGTTTTGGTTGTGTGCTCATGATATATTATCATGTGGTGTATTACAGATCTAATGAGCCTATACATCATGAGAAGAATTACCACACTCATGTTTTATAGGTTTTTGTAGTTTGTAATATTCTTAAGTGTTCGCAAAAATATATTTTTTGGTAAGGGTTCACATTCTTTTCTAACCACTATAGTTCTAAATATATATTCTCTATGATAGAATTGAATGTTTTATAGAGGTGGTGAGTGAAATACCTTCAGGTGTTTTACTGTCATACCAACTACACCCTAGGGAAGTATAATTTTGTTGTAGATTCTATTAGAAGGAAATTAACATCTCAAGCTATTTTTGGAATCGATGGAAGAGATGAACCTTAAGAAGTTTTTTGCTCAATTACATCTAGATTCTTATAAAGATGTTTTAGTTGTCATTATAAATTATTGTCAGTTATAATCATCTCTCCATAATTCTATTCTATAGATTCCATGGAAGAATAATGAGTTTAGGGGAATTTCAGAAACCATATGTGGTGGGTAGACCATTTTGGGTTCGTCTCATTCTTTATATGGTAAAATTATATTTGGGGAACTATTTTTTGGTCGATAATTAGTAATGATATTTTTTTATAATAATTGTTCATCAAGGATCATTCTTCCAAGAAATAATAAGTTGTATTATGATATGAGATAAAAAATTTGGTGGCCAGGTATGATGTTTGACATTTTTTATTATGTTTTTTTCTATTTCAACTATCATCAGAAAAAGGTAGAGCCTCTGAAACCTTCAGGTTGGATTTTTCTACTTCTAGTTCCAGTTTGAAGATGGGATGAGGATTCTTGGAATTGTTTTTTGGAAAATCACAGACACTAATACGAATAAACTTTATCTGGGTGGTGATTTATTGGTTAAAAAATTCATATCACTTTATTATATTCATATAAAATAAAAATAATAATGAGCTGTATAGTTTATATATGTAGAATATTATGAGTCTCCCTGTGGTTCCTTCTACAATTGATTCACAAAGGGCTGTTATGATTACTTTGAGTTAATGAAAAAGTATCCAATATGTTATGAGGACTTATATCAGGTTGAGTACAACATATTATCAATAGAAACACTATAATATGAAGCGATCTATTCATATTTTAGAGGGTATACTTCATATACATGTCGTGGGTTATGGTGGATCTTAGGACAACCATATGTGACTTATTGTTTTTAATATTTATTAATATTCAATTAGGATACCTGCTTTCGAATATTTTTATTGTCTTCTATGAAGGTAACATCATTGTTATGAAGAGGTGGGTGAAGAATCTTTGGTGGGACTGGGTTTTATTCAATAAGCATCATCATGGATTTTGGTTATACATCGAAACCATTATATAGAATAGTTTTAGTAGAAGTAATATGTGGATAAATAAAATTCTTCCCAGAGTCTTCCAAATGTTACCATGTTCTATTAAATATTTCTCTTTACCTGGGTCATTATTGACATGGAATACAATGAGCTGGATCCATTTTATTTGGGAATTTTTAATGTTGTTTGGAATATTATAAAGGTATCTAATCAGTTGGAATTTTTGGATCAATTGACAAGATTTCATGACCATTTACACATATCACCAATCAAGAAATATTATCCTTATCCCTCTGACTTTCTGATATTGGAATTTATTGACTTGGATCCAAATATTATTTTTGATGAACATCTTATTGAGATCCATGACTCTCAAGTGAAAGGCTTTCCTGGGAAGCCTATTGTGTTAATCAGTGTTTCATATAACTATGTATTAGATTATCATTATACCTGGGATCATGATCCATAAATGTTGGATAAGTGGCCTCACATCTTTATAAGACTTCTTTCTTACACATGACATCCTGGGGACAGAAAGTATTTTAGTGGGGAGTTTTTAACTTCCCATCGACTATATTTGGATAATTCCCATCTATTTACATGTTACCCTATTTAATTAGGTTCATTTTGGGTCTCCCATGGATGGAGATATTTTTTAGGGAAAATGATGTAATGTTTTTTAATATTAGATCATATGAATTTAATGGTGTCTGATTATAAATGTTGTGATGGTTTTTTGGGGTTATCCCTAAGTCCGTAGAAACACCTGTGTTTTTTTTGGAGTTTTTGTTTATGAATATGGATTTCTTTCTATGTGATGGGCTATTACAATAAGTGTAAGGGGTTACATGATGTGAAATTGTTCTCTAGACACAAGAATCAATATCTGTACAAATTTTGAAAGGATTACATTCCATTTAATAGTTACATGAAAAATAATTTTAAAAGATCATTTTTTAATAAATTGGTGATGGGTTTTAAGGTAAATTTTATCCCTTATTCTTAGATGATTGGTAAATGGATTACATGTCTTGTAATTATTGTGTTTTGGGATTTTATGGTTCCACATAGCTAAAATTTTATTTCATTCATCCATTGTTCTTTTTTCTTTTTACATAGATGGGTTCTCCAATGATTATGGAATATTTCATTCGATCTGAATTGATATGTTTGGAATTTGATCTCAATTATGGTTATTCCTCATCTCTCCAGGTGAGTAATACTTTGTAGTTATTTTTTCCTTGGTCACGGTAAAATTATGGAATTGTGTTATCAGATTCGTTAATCTGTGGTGATGATTTGTTAGTTTCTCTTCTAGGCCCATGGTTCGGTCATGTTCTGAGGGTCATTGCTTTGGGTGGTTGTGGTGAGATAGGTTTACATCCTTGAGTAATGTGTTGATCCATTTTCCTTTCTCACACTTTATTTGAATTGAATTAATTTGATGATGTGAATATTTATTCGAGGCTCTATTTTATCATTGATAAATCATTTTTTGTGGGTTCTGTTATAGAAATGTGCAACATTGAGTTTGAGGTAGGCTATTCCATCTCTTGTTAGTGTTAGATGAACTGTATTGCTCCAATTTTTATAAATAGATTTATAAATAAATTTTCCCTGATTTTTTTGTGTTAATTGATATGTGATAGGGGGATCCCTATTTTTTGAAAATTGAAATTGTGGTATTCTATATGAATTTAAATGATATTAAAAATGAAGTATATGGGAATACTTGGGAAAGTAGGTCGAAGGTTTAATAAAGGTCCATCATCCATATTACCATTGGGGTATTTTCTCATGTGGATTTTATTATCACCATAGGTTTATTGCTCTCTTGAAATGTTATTTACATTGTTGGGAGGTTCACTCATGGGGTGTTTCACTACTCTATAGGTCTGTTTTCTTAGGCCTTGTTGTGAACTAGTCATTTGATGTGGTACGATTAGTATGGTATCCTGACCTATTGATATCCTAGGAATGATATACTTACCCTTCTATTTTTACTATTTTTGTTCTGATATGAATAATTTTTATTTTGAAAAATGATAATATGAATTATGCATCAATGTGATATAACAACCAATGTTTTGAAATTATTGGAAAAATAGATAATGTTTACCAACTTATTCATAAAATATATTTACTACTTATCATTTCATGTTTTTGTTAAAATAATCACACATGATTTTTTTACAAATATTTCTAATGTAACACCAAGTGAGGACCCAACTAAGCATGATATCTCACACCCTGCGTACCTCTTTAGTGGTGCATAAACCTTTTTATAAATTTCGATTATGGGAATGGAAAGGAACTATAGCGATGTCGTGAGGATTCTAGTCAGATGAGTCTACGTAGTCGGTGGTGGGATTTTTTGGATATTCTAATTATATAATAAAGAGTAGTAGTTCTTGTATTTTTATTCTTTGATGATACGACTTGTGCTTGGATATGGTTTCTTCTTTTAGTTATTTAGTTTCCTCTATTTGTTATCTCTATGGAAGTTATATATCTTCTAAATTTGTCTCTTATATATATATATATATTTGTGTCTCTGTGTGTGTAGTTTTGTTTCTTCATGTTAGGTACAATCATTCCCTCATGTTGTTATGTGATGATTGTGTGCTAAGCGCCAGCCCATGGGGATCGAGAACACTTTTCGGGTATCTGATGGGTCGAATCGGGTAACTGTTTTATAGGGTATTCAGGTCAACTTAATATATTATATACCTTTTTATAGTAGATCCTTAAATTTTTTTAGAAATATGTATCCATTAAAACCATGTTCATGACCCTGCATGCAAGGAAGTGATAAGAAGAATGAAATAAATCAATTGTTTTCTAGAGGTCATAGTCGACATGTGCACATGGTTTATTATTTTATTTTCCTTAGAATTGGAGAAAATTGTAATCTATTTACCCTTTCCAAATATAAAAATTATAAAAATATATTTATTACATAATATATTCAAAATTATTACCAGTCACGCAAGGAGGATATAGAAATCAAAATATAACCCTTGGTGGAGGTGATAATATCCACAAATGCACATGAATATCATTTCTTGTTTCCTTAGGGGATGAAATATTATTATATTAGTTCTAGTAATTTTTTTATTCAAAGCAATTCTCATGGAATGTTAATGTAGAAGAATCATACATACAGAAAAAAAGTACAGATAGATAGGTTAGGAAGATATTCCTCACTTCTTGTGTTATCACCATTGAAAATGGGTTCAAAACCTTTATTAGATTGTCCTCTAATAAGAAAAAACACGTTTAAAAAGTACAATAAATATTTTATGTGTTTTAAGAAAAATTTGAGATACAAATTTTGGTTTTTGGATTAAGTGGATGTAATGATATTGTTGAACAATTTTTAAGAGGAAAGGGATGATGTTTTTATAAATACCCATAACGTATCAATCATAGGAACCCAATATTAATTAAAGTGGATCTCTAACATTTTAAATAAATGTAAAGTGAATATATAAGTTCATGATATCCTCCACCATTTTTTATATCATGTTTTAAAAATGTTTTGACCCCTTTACCACTTGAATTGTTATTTTTTTATTTCAACATTTACCATTGTAATTAGTTTTTATATAATGTGACATTATCATTATCCATTAAAATAAAATGAAAAATATTAGATAATTTTTACTTATATATTCTAAATTTTAATTCCATTATTTCTTTATCAATTTTTAAATCTATATAAAATTTATTTCAATATATTAAATGTATATAGTATGAAAACAATATATTAGAAAAACAACACAAGACTAATAAAATATCACTCATTGGATTATAAACAATAATAAATATTTTATAATTTATAATTTACATAAAAAAATAAATATTCTTCGTTATAAAGTTCTCGTATAATTCAATATCATTTATATATAACAATAATGTCATAAGAGGTTCATTTTTTGTAAAAATTCTATATTACATCATTAAAATATAAGTTAATTTTTATTGAAAATTTTAATAAATATTCTTATTGAAATATAATTATTCTATTTCAAAAAATTAATTTCAATTTTTAAATATTCAAATTCTAAAATTTTAAATTTTAAATTTCAATTCAAAAGCATAAATATAATGAAAACCATCTTTTGTTGAAAAAAACATAATATTTAAATATTATTAATATTAATTCATATAAATTTATAATTTAAATAATAATAATATTGTAGTTGATATAATGAAATATTATATTTTATAGTATAATATTTTTATATTTCATTATTGTTATAAAATATACTATACTTTTAAATTTCATTTTCTATAAAACAATTTGTTTTAATAAAGAAATCTTATTTATTCATTATACTCTAAATGGAAGTATTTTTATTTTGATTAATATAATTTTACATAATATTGGGAAAAATTATTCAGATATATATATATATATATATATATGATATTCACCAAATAAGTTTCATCCCATTTTTTATCTTTGTTTTGTGAGAGAGGAGCTATAAAAGATAAAACTGATTTTCTGGAAGAAAATATTTCCAACATCTTTGGTCATTAAATTCTACCCCCATGCCCCAGAAAAAAAATTTCCAAGATATTTTATAACATGTAGGAATGTATATTAGGTTAATTTTCACACATAATATCTTTAGGTTTATATGATTCCAGTGAATAATTATGTTTTCTCCACTGAATTTTGACTATATGGGTCTTAGGATTTCTCATAACCATGTATCATAGTTCCAGGATTTCCATATGTTTTTCATTATATATAGGTAAATAGTATTATTGTGTAAGTTTTGTTCTTAATATATGTTATGGAACTAGTATATAAATCCTCAATATTGATATGTCAGATACAACATTACCTTAAAATAGGTAGTGTGTGGAAATAGGCTATGCCCCCCAATTGATCAAATATGTTAAGAAGATTGATGTGTCTTTCAAAAATGATCTCATTATTCTAAAATAAAAAAACACACAACACTGGAGATATTATAAGGAACACCTTGACACATAATTCAATCTATAGATCTCATTGATGTATATCTACATTACACTTATATGAACATTCTACAACATTTTTTTCTAATTAACTGTTTAAACTATCTATTACTTTTCATAGAAAAATATAAGGACCTGTCAACTAAATCAATCTAACTTCATCCCATTATGATGGATTCATATATGATCTCCCATAAAGAGACTTATATACTGCCACTTTGATATAATAGTGGTAAAAGAATTTATATGAGAACTCAACCTAGGGAATGGGTTAATCCCATTAGCATTTGAAATACATCAGAAAAATATCGTCAAATCCTCTAGAATATAAATTTTCCTCTCATCATATAAATTTATTTGAGTAGGACAAATAGTTATAAAACTTAGATTTATCACTAAATATTTATAATGAATTCTCCATATTATCAAGATAAACATCAGATACCAATAACATATAATGGATATTGGAACTCCATGCAGCCTCATTACCCCTTTATATATACCATAGAATATTATTTGAGGGATAAATCATTGTTTTTAGTATGGAAATATGCATATTTTATAAAGTAATTGACTATAACACATAACATAGTATGGAATTTAGATGAATAGGGGAGTCCGATGTTGTATCCATTGGTAGAGTTTTCAAATTTTTATAGTGGTATGGGTAACAATTACAACATAACTTGAGACATTTTATATTGATACTTATACTTTTGATATACCAAGAATCATGATTCATAACCATAAATTTGTCACATCATTTAATATCAGAATATGTTTTCATTTCTGTCTCATTACATCATTATACATTAATTTTTTACAGAGATTGATGATAAATGTGCATCATTCAAAAGTACCTTCTACAATTCTATCTTTTATGGGACACATATACTTATTCCAAACCATATTAATCCACATTTATGAATAGGATCTACGGAATATTCTATATCCATTTTCATAGCTCCCCATTATCTTCCTGGGATTTTTTTATCATTTATGAATTGTATATTTTTTAATCAATTTGGAATAATATGATATTTCCATTGTTTTTATGATTTCAAAATCTATTCTCTAAAATAAATTTTGAATTGTATGTCTTTCAAAAAATGTTAGGGATATATTATCATGGATTATACCTAGTCATATCAATGAACAATGTATTTACCTTCTCTGGGTGGTAATTTATTTATTATTAATAATAATTTATAAATCTCAACCCACTCCTTTAGTTCATGTCCTACTCCTTTTGTGAAAATATATATATTTCACACCCTTGTGGCTTGTATATATAACATAGTTTTCTCCTTGAAGAAAATATCATAAATGTTTTTATGCAAATATCCATGTTTCCATCTCTATATCATATATTTTTTTAATTTTTATCGCATCTGTTTAATTATATTAATGCATAATTTATTACCTTGTAATTTTTTTCTGATTGTGCAACCAAAACCCTTTTTCAATATATATTAGAATATTACAAACACTTTCCCATTATATGTTATCATAAGAAGAATGATGGTTTCTAATGTGTTTTTTATGTTCCTTGAATCATTTTCAAATTCATCTATCTATTGCAAAATTACTCACATTAATGTTAACTTGGATGTCGGATTTGATATCCATGTAAAATAACATACAAACCACCACTAATTTCCTATTAACCCTAGAACTATAGATTTTGGTTAAAGTTGGATGTATTTTTTATTATATGATAATTTTCCCTTTTGATCTCTATACTAATATACATCTAGCTTTGATTACATAACCTATAATAAAATTTTAACACTTCATAAAAATAGCATAATGATTACACTATATCATGATATTTAATAATATTAATAATAATCATTTACATAATTTCCAATTGAATATATAATAATATCATAAATAAATAAAATCACAAATTAACCAATGTAGCCTCTGAATACTCTATTCATTGAATCCTTAATGATAGATGGATAATTCGCATGTCCAAAGTGTAACTCCTTAAGATTTCGAGATATATTTACTGAAAATTATATTAATCATTACAAAATTTTGTGTTATAAAATACAATGATATTATCTTTAGATACATGAAATATTGATTTAATCTTATATTACACATAACATTATGTTAATTTTATGCTATATTGAATACTAGGTTACATAGTGTTATAAATGATAATGAGTTTTAACAAAATGATGATATATAATATAGTTTTTTGAACATGATTGTTAAAAACTATCCATTAAAAATTCGAATGAATAATAATAAATATTATTTAAATACTATGTATAATGGTTTTATTAAAATAAAACCTATTTATTAAAATTTACTTAATTTTTTAAAAACATATTTTTACAATTCTAAAATAAAATTTTCTCAAAAAAGTATTTGTATATATTTTTTTTATAAAATAATGAAATTATATATTCAACTGTTAAAAAATAACTTTATAAAAAAAATCAATTTTATATCAAAATGAAAAAATTTATCTTACTGTGACATTTTGTAACTTTTTTGAGAAGGTTCCTTTTTTGATAAACAGTAAAAAGCATTGAATTTTAATTGAAAATCCATTTTCATTTAATTTATTTATAATGTAAAATAATATTTTAAATTGGAATAAAAGTAAAATTTGTTTTATGGTAAATAAATTAATCCATTTTATATAATTATGATGAATATTATATTGAATTTTGATATAAAAACTTTGTAAACTATTAACATTTTCTCTTTAAAAACCCACAGTCTCGTCACATTTGTGGGATTAATTTTAAATAAAAATTTTACAATAATATGAATTATATTTGGAAAACTATTATAAATATTTGGAATCAAAATAAATTATAATATATAATAGTTCCAACATAATTTTTAACTAAATTAATCATTAAAATAGTAAAAATTAATTACCACAGTTAAGGTAAAAGTTTTTTTATCAATCAGAAAAACTGAAAATATAATTGTCCAAAATGACCCAAAACATTTCCAAAACCAACATAATCAAATTATTTAGAAGTTATACCTTATATTATCAACAATTAACTAATATTTTACAATTTTTATATGAACAGAACTCTTGGTAGAATTCATTCATTAAAAAAATTACAAGTGTGCCACTCACATCTCTTATAAACGGAAACTTTTTATCCTCTATTATTAAAAACATTAAAATTATTTTTGATCACCCAATATCTAAAAAATAACATCAAAAAATTACTCTTATCACCATGGAATCCTTATTTTGGATATAAAACCAACCAAGTATTTATTTTAGTGAAAACCTGATGAGGATACCTGAAGAAGATGTAACATTGATCAATGAGCCTTTGTTGTTTTATTTATTACTACACATCATTAAAGTAGTATAATTAAAAGTTTATATACAAATATATGTATTATAAATAAAATTATATTATGTTTTGTTATTTTAGTAACCTATAACCATATCCAATTCCATCAAATGGGATACGATATCATCATTCGTGTGTACGACGAACAACCACCTCGTGAACCGATGTCACTAGTTTTTTTACAATATATCATGGTTGGAAATAAGTATTTATTTATTGTTTATATATGATATTTATGATATTTTTATGCATATATATTTTTTATATCACATAAACCTTCTTTTTTTCCATTATTTAGAACATGAGAACGTCACACCTATGTTTGGTGGACTACCACCTCACGAAAAGATGTGATTCATTCAGGATTTACATGGATGTTATTTATAAATTTCTTAATTAATATATGTTATATATATCACATAAAAATATTACATAAAGTTATTGTATCATTTAATGCTATATCATTCAATCCATCAAGAAAATGGAATCATCTTTCAAGCGTATGTTGGACCTTCATTTACCATAAATGGTGTATTCCATTTTCAATAACTAAATTTGGAGGATTACTCTAAATAAATATATAATTACGTTATATGAAATTTATATCATGTATGAAATTATTAATATGATTTAATCATGACAAATTAATTTCATTTAAAAATAACAAATCCAAATATATACCAAAAACCAAGTGGTTATTACCCGAAACATGAATTTAGCATGAAATTGTTAATTAGTGGGTAATAAAAAGACATAAGTGAATTATATATGTTATGATATTTGTATGTTTAATTTTAAAATATATTTATAAAAACTTATATTTATTTTATTTGAGGTTTCAATGAATACAAAGGATGTCAACACATGAAGTAATGGATTCCCATATATCTTTTATTTTATGTTAAACAAAATCCATATTCACCAAATGCTTATTTAATGTCGTGTATATAATTATAATGAGTTTATATAACTATGATTATTAATAAAATTATTTGTATTTAGATATCTATATTTGTATCTCTCATTCATGGGGTTTATGGTTCAAATGCTAACAAATTGGTAAGATGTTTGTTTCTCTATTTTCCATCCCAGAGACATATGGTTTTTTAGGAACATGTCTTTTTTTAATAGGTATATATATATCCTCGTTATACTTAATATCATTTATTTATTTATACTCATCATATTTTTGTTTTATTATAATGATATTACATCATGGTTTTTATGTTTTAAATTTACAAAATTGGTAACAAATTTTTGTTATAATCTTAGCCTTTATTGAGATTATTTATGAAAATTCTTGTTATGATCAAATATTATGATTTATATCTCATAAAAATAATGAATTAATTTATCTTTCTATAATTTAATATGAATAATTTATTTTCATTCATTTTATTCTCATTATGAACCCATGTAATCAAGAATAATATTTTAATAAAAATCTTTTTTTTTTGAAAAATATTTTTCTTACAAAAACATGATTCTTAAAATAATATTTTTTTAAAATTTTTTAAACTCATTTATTAAAGAAATTTTAACTATTTTTTATTTAATTTTTTTTAAAATGAATCTTCATGTCATTTTAAAAAATAATTTAGCCTCAGTATTTACTAAAAATGTTGAAATAATCTTTATGTACTACATGAATAGGATTGTCAACCACCAAGATATTTATTTTTATTTGAATATTTATTTATATATTTTTATGTTTATTATAAACATACATTATTTTTTTAAATATTTTATTTTTCAAAAATTATTTTTGAAAGTGTAATGAATATGTTCAACACGAAGTGTTTTAATATTTTTTAAATAATCGTTCATATGTTTTCAAGATTCACTTCACATAAAAATATTTTGTAATAGTTTTTTTAAGAAGTCTTTTTAATGAAATATTTTGTTCCTAAATAAAATTTTCAAGGTATTTATCATTAAAAATAATTTTTCAACTCAGATAGTTTCGAATGAGGGAATATATTCTTTACTAGGAATATTATCCAAGGATACCACTATTCTATTTTCTGTAAATAGTTTATGATGATAAATATCTATGAAACCCATTTATATTCCCGATTTTATACCATAATAATATTATTATGAAACATTATTTTTTTCCATGATTAATTCTACGATGAATTGATTAAATTATATTGAAACCTATCTCTACTCTACATGTTATGATATGATGAAATATTTATGAAACCTTTTTCATTTCTTGGGTTAGGATATGATGAATGTTTTGTGATCTTATATAAGAAATTAAGGTGGATTTTATTTTTGAGATTGTAGGGACCTATATCTCCCTTAAATTCCCTAGGTAATGATATATATCAAATAAGATATACAATACTAGAATAGAGATTAAACCAAGTTCAGTAAGGGACATTTTCTACTATGATGGTCTTTGGGGTGAACCTTTACTACTATAATGTTATGTGTGGACCTTCTATATGTCCCTAAGATTATGCAAGGGAATAGTTTCATTTACATAACATAATGAGTGTGCATGTTTTTATTTATTCATGTTTATAATGTTATAATGGCATATGTATGCCATAACTCTTTATATTAAGGAAATTTTATACTCTCGATGCATCATGTCATTTGATTTCATTTGGATTCATGTCTTACAAAATACCTTATTTTACTCCACTACTCATGATCATGATTTTTTTAAATGGTTTCTTTCTCACCAGTTAAGATCAATATATCAAACCCTTTTGCTCATTTCACACTTATGTGATCATTGATATATCACATTCATATCCATACTATGAGTTTTATGTCACCATTTCTTATATTTTCATTACTTGGTTTATGAAGAAAGGTTTTATGAAGGGTATGTTTATGGAGAGAAATAAATGGAAAAATATTAATGTGAGATGAATAATACCTCTCACCAAATTAGAATAATGTATAACTATTCTCCAAAAAACTAAACTATTATGGTCCTCATGTGTGTTTTTTTTTCAGTATTGAAAATTCATATAAAAAGATATAATATCCATGTATGAAAAACATAGGTCACAATAGTTTTTATCATAGGATATGTTTAGTTATACATTAACAACTATAATTAGAAAACATTACATATATCCCAAAGGATATTTCTAATGATATTTATAGGGATATATATAAGGATAAAACAATGGATGATTCAAAGTATAGAAAAATTTCATGGTAAATTTGGTAAAGGATAGTGGAATTTGTTTCTATGAAATTAAATTTTAGTATGGAAACTATAAGTTGATGTGGCTCTGTCATAGAGAAAAAAGTTGTTTTATCTAAAAAAATGGCTCATTATTCTAAACATTATCATCAAATGGTTCATGAAAAATAACTTACTCCACATCTGGATTTACACTCTCTTGGGATATGCATTTAAAACTCACAAAATCTTTTTAAACAATCTTGAAGGATATAAATAGATGATGACTATGAATGGGCCTTTATAAAACTAAGATTCCATAAATAAAAAAGAATACTTCATGATTTCAACACCCTATAATATACTTTTAAAATTTTTTAGAGTCACAATGTGATTAAAATTAATCAAAATACTATTTTGGTTTTATTAAATTAATGAAACCCCAAAAAAATCATGTTAATATTAAATGAAACAAGAAATGGAATGATTTTAAAACTGGGAAACCAAATTTAATTATAGATGAAATTAAAAAATAATTTATATGATCACAATATATTCTCAATCATTGACTCATGATGGAAATACAAATGATATTATTATATAATAATGTTCTATTGGGTCCTTTATAAGGCAATTCCCACCTTCATTCAATGGTTTTTCTGATGTTATAGTTTCAAAGAAATGGATCATTATCACTAAAATGATATTTTCCATCATCGTATGTTCATATAATGAAAAATAAATTCTTTCTAGTTAATGTTTGGAAGGTGAGGAATATTATTGGTGGACTCCTTCTATGAATACTATGAGACAAGAAGAAATTTACTCTATTATGTGGAATGAGTAAAAAATCATATTTTTCAATAACTATCTTCCCCGTATTGTTCATAACAAATATAGAAGGAATTAATTGAGATTAAGAAGAGGGTTGATGAGTCATTTGGTACTTATGAAGAATCTTTTATGAGACATAAGGGGTAATGTTTGGTTATTATAATTCAACATGAAAGTAAGGTTCCCATTTCATTAGTGGATTGAATAAAAATATCCATAGGTCGTTATCCATAAGGGACTTTTGATTATATGAAGAAATAGTTCGTTGTGAAATACAATGGGAAATAGATGATGGAAACCCTATTTTTCTAGTTATAATTAAATGAAAATAGGGTTCAATGGAAAATCTAGTGATATGACAACTGGAAGGAAGACAAAATGTCAAACTCACACAAGAAAAAAAATGTGAAAAGAAGAACATAGGTGAGTTCTAGATAAGGAGTTAGAGATGTTTCAAATTATGGATAACCTATCTATCATGAAAAGTATTATATAAATTATTTTAAGATACCATTAAATGAAATTAATGGAGAGAGAGATCAAAATAATGAACTAATATACCTTTAGTATTAAAACTGAAAGGAGTCAAGGAATTTAATGAATCAATGCCCCAATATAGTGGATAATGTGGATTATAGCCCACTATAGTCCCTGAAGAAAAATGAAAAAGGTAATGATTATTCAATAAAAATGGACAAATTGAATCATGATAAGTAGGAAGTAGATATTCTCTCCACCTTATTTTGTAATTTCAAGTTTTATTTTTAATGAATGAACCCTATGAAAAAATTATTGAACATACATTAATAAAATTTCATGTCATTATCTTCCTATATTTTTATTCTTGAATAATAAAATCATATATGATATTTGATAGGTATAAGGATGATCTAAAGGCTCCAATAATTTTTTTTATCATGTAAGATCTTATATAAGGAAAATAGTGTATTAACATTTGGATGTGTATAGATCCCAAAGTACTATTAAGCTAAAGTTTTTTCATACCATCATGGTTTGATGAGTTTAACATTGATCACAAGATTGATTTCATTGATATAACATTTGAGGTTCTATGTAATTTTATTTTTTCACAATTAATGATATTTTATGAGACACTTTCTGAAATACAACACATGGGTTTGGTATATTTTTTAGTGACAAAGTTATATTATGAGGAATGAATTTTTATCGACATTTTATTAAAGTTATCGGTAACATTTATAGAGAATCATATCTTAGACATTAATGTAATTATGTGTTGAATTAGATCACCTTATGATGTCTTCAAATTTCTTTACTACCAAATAATATTTCTATTTGTAATACCTTTCCGGAATATACATTATGGAAGTGGTAAGGTCACAAGGGGTACCACATTGAATTGTATATGCTCAAGGAATGATGTTTAGATTGACATTTTGGGGAGGTATTTAAATATCTATTGATACATTGTTTACATTCAACATTTCATATCATCCTTGGACATTTGATCAGTATGTGGGAAAATATAAAACCACAAATGATAATTTAGGATATTGTTCTATGGATTTCATTGGTGGTTGGGACCAACACCTTATTCAAGTGGATTTTTCTTGACACAATATCTTTTATTATACCATTCAGATGTGTCCCTACGAATCCCTTTATGGAAGAAAACTGTATAATTCCAATTTATTTGAAAATGTTTTATAATTAAATATATTGTAACCTTAGAAATATCAAAATATTGAAGAGAATATTAAAATATATTAATAAATATGTAAGGGTAGTACAATATTGACAGAATGGTTATGATTATAATCATAGATGTGTCCAAGAATTGGATGTTGGTGAGAATGTCATTATATTAGTTTCAAAACATTAATCAAGAAAGGGTAAGTATGACCTAGGTATATTGGTCCCATTGAAATACATCATTATATAAATTGTGTTTCTTATTGTTTAGTGGTCTCACAAAAACTCTAAGAGGTTTATTATTTGTTCTATATAATTATCTTATTTTATCAAATAACCGATCCATTACCTTTATTTAACATAGAGTTTATAATACTAGATCTTGATATTTCTTATGAAGAACAACTTTATAAATCCTAGATTGATTGGTGAACATTCAATAAAAATTGGCCACTCACCAGGATAGTGGTTTTTAGTGAAATATCAAGCATGAAGAAGCAACATGGGAACTAGTGGACGTAATTAGGTATAGTTATCCCTGTTTTTTTGGTACCAAAGTGATATGTATTTACTGAGAAATTAGTTTTAAGGGGTGTAGAATGTAATACCCCGAGATTTTATGAAATATTTTTTTAAATAAATTTAATATATTTTTAACATTTTTTACATGAAACAGTAATTTTATATTCCATTAATTTTAATATTTTGTTAATGATGAATTAAATGAAACACCATCTTAATCATTCCCTATGCACAGTACTAGGTTGGCTAGCGTTACACAGAACACTGAGTTTAAATAAGACCATTATATATTATATAGTTATGTAAAGAAAAAACTTATAACCTAGATGTTAAAAACACAAATATGAACTGTAATAATTAATTAAAAAGTTATATGTTTTATGGTTTATACAAATAAACATATTGATAAAAAGGAACTTAATTATTATAATAATTTATATACACTTCTAAAATACTATTTTTCCAATAAAAGGATTTTATTTATTTTGGAAGAAAATAATAAAAATAATATTAGAAACTTTTAGAAAATAAATAATAGAAATTGTACATTATTTTTTAATTCATAATGTCAAAATTTTAATTGGTTGAAGTTTTCAAATTTTTCTTAAATAGTGTCATTTTTTGATGTATATTGAAAAATATTGAATTTTAATTGAAACATCCAATTCATTTAATTTATTCATAAATTTAAGTTATTTTTAAATATATTTAAAATTAAAATTGTATATATAATAAATCAATTATTCAAATTTAGTTAATTTTACAAAATATCATATTTAATTTTGATGTAAAAACATTATAAACTTTTCACATTATCTCCTTGAAAAATATTATTATCATCAATTATATGTGATTAATTTTTTGTTAAATTTTTATAATTTTCTGTTTTTGGATTTTTAAAAATGGATTCAACATTTATAATAATAATATTGTAACATCACTAATTAGTTTGATTTATTTTATCACCAAAATTTAATAGTGAAAATAATAGAAATTAATTTCTGTGGTTAACGAAAAAATAGATTTTCCATTGGAGAATATAAACTTAATATGGTTAAAATGACCCAAAACCTATAAAATACCATTATCTATAAATATTTCTAATTTATACATTATGGGACCAATAATGGTCCATTATTTGATCCATTTCACATGAAATAAAATGAGGGTGCAATTCTTTCTTTCAATAAAGTTATAGGTGTGACATCAATTTCACTTATCAAAGGCCACCCATTATATAATCATAATAAAAACATAAAACTTTTTTGGATTGGAAAATACATACACATATTACATACCAACTTACCTCCAATAATTCTATAATAATGTTTTGGTCCAAAATCCAACCATAGAGGACTTTCAGTGAAAACCTAAAGAGTATACACATAGAAGAGGTAACATTCATCAATGAGCTATTTTGTTTAATTTATTCCTTCACATAATTCAATTATTTTTATACCATGATAATTTAATATCCTTTGTTTCTTCCATATAATGGTATTATGTTATTTTATGTTAATGGCATATATCTATATCCACATCTATCAACGTTGTTATGAAATAATCCTTCATTTGTATGGCAGATTACCACCTCACGAACTGATGTCATTCATTTTCCCATCACCACGACCAATAGATACACAAAATGATGAATTTATTTTTAAAAAATTATATTTATGATTTTATTATGATTTTATAATTATTATATAATACATACTTTTAATCCTTCCATTATATGTGAATAGAGTAACGTCCCTCGTGTGTACGGTAGACTACTGTCTCGTCAAGCAATCTGATTCGTTTAAAATTAACATGGAAGGTATTATAGATTGGTTTAATAAATATGTTTAATAAATATGTTTTAAGTATATGAAATAAAAAATACTATTTATATTTTATAAAACATTTTCCTATATTTCTTTCAACACATAATGAAAATTAAAACAATGTTCTTAAATACGCATTGTCTATCATCTCCATGAATGGTGTATTTCATTTTCCATCACTAAATTTTATGGATTACTATATATATATATAATATGATATTTAATTCATGTTTAATATTTTTGATATTATTGATCTCTGATCAATGTAATTGGGAAAAAATATAAAATCAAAACATATATGAAAAATAATGTGTTTATTTACTAAAACAAGACATTAATAGGGAATTCTTAATAAAGGATTAATAAATTGAAATAATTAAATCATATTTGGTATGATATATGTAAGATTAATTTTTTAATATATTTATAATAATTTTATATTTTTTATTCATGTGGTCTGAATGATTATGAAGGAATTTGAGACATCAGGTAAGTGATTTCTTTCTCACATTTATTTTTTGTGAGACAAATACCATATTTTTAACATGTTTTCATATGGTGTAGATAAGTCCCATGAAGTAAAATTTTAATTTTTTTAATTAATATTATTAGTATTATAATATCAATTTTATTTTTTATCTTTCATGTGGTTTATGATTACAATTTTACCAAATAAAAAAAATAATTTTTTCCAAAATTTTCCTTCTTTGCGAAATATTGTTTTCTTATTCATCAATCATATTTTCAAAGGTGTATATAAAGAGAATTTGGAATTTATATAAACAATTTATTTTATACTAATAATATTTTATGTTTATTTTAATTATTCGTCTTCATGGGTATTGCTTTTCAATGTTATTATTTTGGTAAAGATTTTATGTTACAATCTCACTGTTTATACTGATTGTTTATGACCTTATTTCCAATGATCATGTTTTATGATCTATCTATAAATAAATTCATAAATTTTATTCTCCTCTATTTATGTCAAAATACATATGTTTTCCATACATTTTCATATAATTATGTGCCAAAGAGTCCTAATATGATTTAATAAAAATCATCTTTTGGGTTGAAAACAAATTTTCATCCAAAAAAATGTTTTTTAAAAATGTTTTCAATTTTTTTTCAAAATTATTCTTATATTTGTTTATTAATTAAATTTCGACCAATGAATGAATTTTTGAAAAATATTTTTAAATGAATATTATTTGACATTTTCTTAAAAAATTCCTATTTGTCTTTTATAGAAAATTTAAAATTCATTATTGCATACAAAATGAATAGAATGTCCCACCGTCATGACCATTATTTCCTATGAAGCATACGTTATAAGTTTTCAAGGTTATTTTCAATGAATATTATATTCTAAAATGTTTTAATTTTTAATAATATCATTTCAAGATCAATATAATATTTTCCTAAATAAATTTTTTAAATGCCTTTTAATATTTCCGTCATATGTTGTGATTTTTTTTTCAAAGTAAATGTTTGTGAATTTTTTTAATGTTTTTAATGAAATTTTTTCTTACTCAAGAACCATTTCAATTTATTTCTCAAACTGAATCATTTTCCATAACCGTTGACATAATTTGATATAACTTGTTCTTTCTATGGATATGAACTAGAAATACCATTATTATTTCTTATTTTAATTGTTTTTGAGGACTAAATTTCATTTTCTTTAGTATATCTTGATATATATTTATAAAATTCTTATGAATACTTCTTGTTTTTATATGGGTTATTTATATTGAAGTGATGAAATTATTAATTATCATGCCTCTTTTCCATAGGTTTTGTTATAATGTAATATTTATGAAACCTATTTCATTTCATGTGTTAAGTTATCATGACTGTTTTTTATCTCATGGAACACATAAATATAGTTTTTATTATGAGATTGTTGGGACATATATCTCTCTCCAATGCATTGTGTAATGATTTTTATCTTATGAGACATATGAGGAAGAAATAGAGGGAAACCTTGGTTCAGTATGATAATTCTTCTGCTATTATGGTCATGAGAGTGAACCTTGACTACTATATTGTTATGCATTGACATGGTTACATGTCCATAAGTTTATATGAGGGGTTTATTTCATTTACTTTACATAATGAGTGAACTTGATTCTATATATACACGTTCATAATGTCATACATTAATGTGCAACCCACAATTATATGTATTTCACCTGTTTTATACTCTCATGGATCATATTCTTTGATTCAATTATGATTCATGTCATCTGAAATACCATGTTTTATGCCATGCCTCTATATTGTTATATTTATATTATAGGGTATGGTTAAAAAAATGTTAATCTCATATTCTCAAACCCTTATTCTCATTCAATACATATGTGATCATTAATATCTCACAATCATTCCCTTACAATGAGTTTGATATAACACTTTCATATGGTTCATTTCCCTAAGTTATGACAAAAAATCATTAATTAGGGAATTATTATGATCAGTACTAAATAGAATGTTATTTTTGGGACATTTTGAATATATTAAACCAGGAATGATGATTGTGTATCTTGTCTTAAAATACACTAAACTATTACATACCTCAAATGTTTTTTTAATATATTGAATATTTATATAAAAAATATGTGATATCCATGTATGAGAATCATTGGGCTCTAAAATAAGTGTATCACTATAAATAAAATTTTTCCATACCCTTTTTTGTATTTTTTCATGGTTATATCATCATATATAACCATGAACTGATGATATCTTATTCAGAGATCAATACTGGAGAAGCAATGTTCTTCTTTGAGTTTATCAAAAATATCCTTGATGTGGGGTATATGATACTTGTTTTTATCATGAATTTATTATGATCATGATAGTTAATTCCAAAACACATCGCTAGAGCCTCATCTTTGAAAAATATGAATAAAACCCCCCATGGTGATGAACTAGGTCATATAAAACCCTCATTCCTTATAATTATTCATTTGATTCATTAAATCCTCCAATTCATTGAGTGATTTTATATATTGGATCTATGAAATACCCATGTATCTATCAAATATTTTAATGGAAAACTAATTCATTATTCTGTTTAGGAAGACTATGTAGTTCATTTAGAAAATTATAAATATATTTCCCAACAATAGTTATGTAACAACCCAAAAGTGTATTCCATTTTGATAGAATTATTTTCTTATAAAGTTGTGTACTTAGATAAAACCCAAGAACTAGATTGGATATTTTCGATAGTTATATTCTTATATGTTGAAAAGAATTTTCTGAATCATAACTATTGATAATATAACCATTGTAGAGTAACAATTATGATTAGTATATTAAGAGTTATGATAATGTCCAACTGATCTATAGGGAAGGAGTGACGACCTCGACCATCCAGATCATCCACTAGGAAGCCCATTTATCATTGATTATTAGTGATATAGAAAAAAGTGGATTTTACATATACAAAAAATAATATGGTATTCAATAACTAATGTCTGAGGGGTACCATTTGTGATATAATTTTAAGATTATTTAGATCATGATCCGAACTGTGTTTTTTGAATTGCCCCACCAAAATCACACCACTGTGCACCATACTCTTAGGTCATATAGTAATGTAATAAGAATATATGTATCAGGAACCAAATTGAATTAATTTTATATTTATATCTTTTAGAAAAATATTTTCACATTTATCAATTTTATTTTTACCTTTTAATTGATTAAATACCAATTTTTGTAACTATTAGCTTTTGATGCGATTAAACTACAATTTAATATTTTATGATATATATAGTTAAATTTAATTATTTATTTCTATTAAATTATAATTTTTTAAAATAACTATAATATTAATAATATATTTTTATTAAATAATATTAATAAAAATATTTTCATGGCCCATCCTAACAGGTCCCATGTCGTGACTCCTCAATCCCTTATCCAATAGGTCATGGGCTGGTGGCCAGCACCTAGTAGGCATATCACTTACTTGGGAAGCAATTACGATGTAATTGTACACACATACACATTTCCAATCCCACAAAATGCTACGATGTAAAAAAAAATTGAACAACCAATGCATGAATTCATCTATAACCCACAACTGTAGTATTATATGAAGTAAATAAGGTAAACATAAGTAAATAAAATTCCACCACAAAGAATTATGTAACACTAGTAGAGCATGAAATAAAAGTTTTTAGGATTAATACCTAAAATCCATAGGAACAAACTCTAGTTTTCTGGTCCCACTACATATTATATGGTCCTTCTCTTCTAATGAATCCATCAATACATTGATCATCATCACAATACATGTCTAATATACAATGGATAAGATATCTAATCCATGTATGAAAAAATACACAACATTTAAAAGGGTCAAACATCATTTACCTTGACACTTGGGTCTTCCAATTTAAATGGACTGTGTTATTTATATTGTTTCCTTGTATAAGTAAAGTACATTTCAAGTAGAGTGGTCACATGTCGTGTCCCTATATTTGGTGTCCCTCCCATGTACAACATTTTTGTGCCAATACACAGTGTTATCCCATGTTTTGTAGGGGAGAACATGCCTTTTAGGTAGTTTGAGTAGTGCACCCCATCTATGTGTGATTTTTTGTGGTACACTCTGAGTATACGGGGAGGGATCACATGTTGTGTGGGAAATGCCACATTCCTTATGGTACACATATCCTACCCAAAACACTAGCTTCCACTATAGGGCCCCAAAATTTCCTATAATACTGGATTACAAGCTGTTAATATCAGGATTTTCCTAGAGCATTGGTTCATCTTCCATCATCTCCTCTATCAGTACAACCTTTGATTCTGGCTGCATGATGTAGGGAAATTCATGGTGGATTGTCACCCAAGCCTTTCCATAATTTATCTACAACTTATGGTTCCTCAATATTCTAAAACAAATATCATTGTTGTTCTTAATTTCATGCCAACTAACGTGAAATTGGCACTAATTGTCAGTTTATGCACTTCTGCAACCATCATCACACCTCCGTTGAGTTGTACTGATGCCAGATATATAATTTCATATACTTATATCATGAATTAGATACGCAAAGATCGACCATTCAATGAAATGTTGACACACGAGGAAAAATAAAGAACCACATGATAAATGGTGAATTTGGGGAAAGAAGAAACAAATACTATAATTGGAACAAACCTCGATCAATTTTCTTGTTGATATCAGTTTTTTTTCATTGAAATGATAATCAAAAAATCAGAAATCATGAATAAATCTCATTATAAACCTCACAAAAAAACCCATCCACATTAAGATCGAACTATAAGAAAATATGTTCAATAATTGGTCAGTTATTATCATTGAAATCCTGAATGGGGAATAAAAAATTTAAAACACAAAATTTACCTCAATTACATTTTATATCTGATGAATAATGATCCATTGTATTCATCATTTACAAGATATATCGAATTCAAGTCACGTTGATCTTTGATTCACAACTCTTTCATCATTCATTTGAAATGATTCTCTGGAGGTTCTATCCAAAAACACTATAGAGGTTCTAGTGTTCGGAGGATAACCCTTGATTTCCAACATAAGGATCTAACTAAAAGATTAAATATATTCTCCATCAAACAAAAATAATAAAATAATTTTATTAAATTACTTTGTTCATTTCTCTTCTCACGACAATGTTCCCACAAACAACTCATTCCGGCCAATGTTAGGTCACATATAAGGTAAAAATCACAATAAATGATCAATGATGCCCTCATTTTTTTGATTTGGAAACCCATTTATAATTTATACCACTCTTCCAGGAACATCGTGTGTCCACTATTTAATATACATAATATATTTTAAAACTCCATTCTATGCAAAATGAGCCTCAGAATCATTTGACATCGCATATCCATGTATTAAAATTAATTATTATAATATATTCATATATAATATAAGATATTACCTTCTCCCCACCTTGGGTCTTTATGCCCTAAAATTCCAAAACAAGGGATACTCGAAAAGATGACAGTACTGAGCATGAATTTGAATCTCCCAGTCCCATGTTCTCTCCTAATGATTATCATGATTCTACCACACTTGCACTAATATAATTGATCACCCATGAAGGATCCTCTCATCCTGATCCTCAATCTCAAAAGGATAATCAGAAAAAGTATCTATATCTTTAATGTCCATCTTTCCCCAGTCGATAATGTGTGATGGGTCAAGTACGTACCAGCTCAACTGTGACATGTAGAAGACTTTGTGTACCCTGTTATTCTATATAGGTAGAGCTAAGCAGTACACCACCTTTTCAAATCTCTATAGTGTCTGGAATGGTCCAATGAGTCTCTGATATATATTTCCAACCCAGAAAAATCACTATAATCCACGATGAGGTGAAATCAGTTAGAACACAAGGTATCCTTCCACAGACTCCAAAATGTCTCTATCTCCTATCAGTTTTAGATTTATGATGTCACTATGTAGTCTGCATCCACTCCTAGATGACCAGCACCTTCACTGTGGAATCTTTCACCAACTTGGTGCCCATGAGTGTTGACTCTCCTAGGTTTGTCTAGAAATGTGGTAACCTATAAGGTCACCTAAAAAAATCTTTGATTAGTGTCATACCAATGGTGGAATAGATGTTTATACTATATTAAACCCCCCCAATGGTAGGTGATCCTCCCAACTATTTCCAAATTCAAACATGCAAGCTCAAAATATGTCTTCCAGAACCTGGATGGATTAGTCAGTATGAACATCATTTTGTCAGTGAAATTCTATGCTCATGTGTAATTGGGTCCGAAAATCCTCTTATAATACCTTCCACAACTGGGATGAGAAAAGAGAATCTATATCAGAAATAATCATCAATGGAACTCCATGGAGTTGGACTATCTCTTGAACATATTGGTGTCTCAAGCTCTATAGTGAACTCTGCGCTCGTATAACATGAAAGTGGTTTGACTTGCAGAGCTATTCTATGATCACCCAATTGGAATCATGTCCCCTAAATATTTGCGGTAATTCCATCACAAATTCCATAGATATCCCATCTCAGTTCCTTATTGAATGTCAAGGGGTTGCGTTGGGCCCACTGTAACTAGGTGATCAACCATTACTTGATGATATGTAAGGAATTGATAGATAAACTGTGCAACTCGATTATTCATCCCTAGCCACGAGAACTTATGTTTAAGGTCCTTCTATATATTTTCCACAACTAGATATACCAATAAAGGATATATGTGAAACACTCTCTGAACCTCTACACACAACATCATTAGTATCATCGTGCTTCCTCTGAAAACAATGATGTGCTCCCCACCATTATAATATCCCTAAAGAGATTTAATTTTTGATATCTAAGCATGTAAGGTCTCGTATTTGGTCTTCCCAATTCATGCCTCCTTGACTAGTTGAAAGAGTTGAGGGATGAAGACCATTAAATAGATGTATGCTAATCCATCTCCATCTACAAAGGATAACTGCAACAAGGACAATTGATCTGATTCTGTGTTCAGCAAATATGAACTAGATCTCATACTGAGAGAATCTTCTACCACATTCCCCTTCTCATAATTACAGAAATACATGAATTCATAATCCTAGATAATCTCTGGACATCGCCTTTGTCTCATGTTGATATCCTTATAAGATTAGATATACTTGAGACACTTTTCATTAGACTAGACGATAAAGGCATAAACAATCTAGAAGTGTCACAACTTCTTCAATGTAAAGTCAACCGCTGCTAACACAAGATCATGGGTCACGTAGTTCTAATAATGTGGTCTCAACTAGCATGAACCATATGAAATAACATATTTCCTCTACAATAGAACATAACCATGCCCATACCCTAATGCATTGTAGAACACTACATACTCCACAACCTACTCTGGGAGTCTCAATATCAAAGTTCATGTAAAGCTCTACCTCAGGTACTAAAAAGACTACTGGAACATCTCTTTCCACATGAAATGATTTCCCTATCAATTCAAAGAAATCATGTGTTCTTATATACTTGATAAAGAATGTATTCATTTCTAGTAATATTATTACAACCCATGGACGCTCTGAAACTCCATCATGCTCTTAGGTGGCTCTAAATCTGACACTGCATAAATAATGTCTAGTTCCCCTTCAACACCATCCACTGAGAAAAAATTCCTACAATGTGAACCTCCAAAATTATGAACTAAAACATTATAAAATTATGTAATTTTGGTGCTCTCAGAGTACATCCTAAACTATCTTTAAGTTCCTTAGGTGATCCTCCTCAGACCCTGAGTAAACAATGATATTATCGATGAAGACTACAAAGAACTGGTCTATGTAAGGATTAATGATATGGTTCATGTGTCCCTTGAACACTACCGGGGTATTTTTCACACCAATGGGAATCAACAAGTACTCATAGTCACATTAGAGACATCTGATTGCAGTCTTCAGTATATCCTCATCATGTAATCATAGATTGTAATAACCTGATCTGAGGTTAATTATTGAGAACTTTCTTTACCATTTCAACTAATAGAATAGATCATTGATCCTTGGTAGTGGGTACATGTTCTTCATGGTCACTTGGATCAAGAATCGGTAATCCAAACACAACCTCATTCTATTTTCTACCTTCTTGGAAAACAAAAATGGGGATCCCTAGGTTGAAATAATGGGTTTAAAAAATACCTTCCTCAACATGCCCTCTAACTTCACCCCCTTATTACAAATCATTTTTGGAGCCATATAATATTCTGGTGATTTCATCAATGTTGTCCCATGGTTTAGAACAATTAACAGGTATATCACTTTGTGGGAGGTAAACGTTGAAATTATTTAGGAAAGACCTCCACTTACTCCACCACCATTGTAAAAATCATGAAACTACCAACAACCACTACACCAAGAGTTAGTATATAAATATAATGAGTAATCAGTTTCATCCTACAATGTATGAGTCCATCCTGTACGTAATAATGGAGAACCTGGTTCCATCACTACTAACACAACACACCTTTCACCTAAAATATTAAATCTGGGCCTGCATTATTGATAATCAATCCATTCCATGAACGAAGTTGTAAAGACATGATTTTATGACCAATATATCCCAACTGAAACTCTTTCCTCCAAGATTTAGGTTACACTATCGGCACAAGTGTGTGATAATCGAGTCTTTTCCAGTATGTGTCATCAAGTGTAAGGTTCGACTTAATGGTTCAACCATAATCTATAATTATAGAACGAGATATGTGGTAAGAAAGGAATGAATAAGAAATCTGTGTATCAACATGTAAGATAATGTAGATAAGTCATTGATCATACCTTGAATCATTCATGGATCCTCTGGGTCAAATTCCTTGGCAGCCGGTAGCTGTACAATCCCATTTCCTCTAACTACCTGATCCTTGTGTGTACCCTGTGGTGGTGGTGGTGGTAACATGCTGAAACATAAACCACCTTCTACATCTCTACCAGATCCTCCTACACGCCTTCTATCCCATGGAACTACCTTCTCCTTCCTCTATCTCTGAATTGGTGGGCTTTCCATGGTCTCTCTTTTAGTTTTATGGTGGTTCATACAATCTTGAGCGATATGTCCCCTTCCATCACACAAGTAAAATTGCCTTTCTCTGGGATTACTGGACCCACCATATATGCCATGTACTGTAAATACTATTTCTTGAGACATCCTCCTAAAATTTCTCCCATGTCCAACTCTCTAACACTGATGTCAGCTTCCGGCCACTGAGGCATCTTCTCTTATATTACCAGTATAGAAAACTGCCTGTTATAACAACTCATCCAAGAAACACTACATCAAAAAAATATGTCTCTATAACCTAAAAATATGTAGGAATGAATAGAGGGATAATGTTGGATCATATGTATCTACAGATACCTTGCTCAAATCTCCATATTCTGAAGAATTGATCTCATAACCTATCAATCGAGTACCTGGAAATTTTGATAAACCTTAATGAATACTTAGCCACAATGGTTCTACCCTATTGGAGATATAGAAGTACCTAGATACTCATAGCTAAAATATGCCTAGTGAGAAATACACTCTAAAGAGACTCATGATATCTATCCACAAAATTCTCACCTCGTCGTAAGATAGGGTAAAAAACCCCACCATCACTCTGGGGATCCATGAAGAATACTTACTTTGAGGGCCACCATAGGATATGATATTTTCATGACTAGATTGAAAAATTAGGTCACCACCTCATGAAATTCCTAAAAAAATTGTGGGTTAGGCTCACCTTGGAACTTCAGGGATCTCTATCACTGAAACTCATGAAGTGTTCTCATCCTGCACTCCTCATCAACTAGTGTTTCTTGTAACATGTGATTCACTAAAAGTTATATGTATTGTGCACCATCTAGAGGTATCATATTCATAAATGATCCTTATATGAAAGAATCATTACTACAGGGGTAATTATCTTGATTGTCATGTTGAATCCTAGTTGGTATACATCACAAAGGAATGTTGAAATAAACAAGATGTACCACAGTCAATGTATACCTCTAAAGACCTGACTCTAGAAGGACATGGAAATCACAACCCATTCCTATATGATGTATGTACCATTGTTTTCTTGACAACCAGTACTTTCATGTACCGATTCCAAAAGTAGGTTATTAGATTCCTTTTTATAGATACGTCGGCTGCTTCCCCAACACTGGGGTCCCTGGACAGAAATTCAAACTCGAAACACATATCAATGTTTCCCAAAAACAATATCACATACTCTTAGTGATAAATTAAAACCAACCTCACCTGATAACACTTAGTGATGACCCATCCCAGTGGGGAATGTGTTTTGACTCCCTACGATGTCATTCAATAGGATAGGGGATAATGACTAGCACTGAGTAGGCATATCACAAACACCGAAGAAATTTCTTATGAACCTCTACACATTCACACATCTCCAAGAACAATTTTTTTTGAAATGTATAAAAAACTAAACAACCAATTCATACATACATCAATACGTCACAACCAGAGTATGGAATGAAGTAAAAGAAGTAACCGTGTCCAAATACAATCCCATCATACTGAAATATATAAAACATGTCCAACAGGAAACAAAATGTATTGGGACTACTATCTGAAATCTATAGGAACACAACCCAGTTTGTCTAGTATCACTAAGAACCATGTGGTCCTGGTCCACCTAGGACTCAATCAAAAGGTTGAATGTCTTCATAAAACATGACACTTATGAGAAAAGCTAGTGCATGGGTGAGTATAAAAATACTTAGTAGGATACCGTAATACCAAAAAACATATAAACAAGGAAATATAGTCATCTCTATAATAGTATATGTCTAAAATAAATATAACAATAATATCTAGATATACTGAATAAAGACACATAGTCTAAGTGTATATCACAACCACAGTATACAAAGACTGGGATTCAACCTCCAGGATTCATTAATGCATAAATCCAAGAGAACACACTCATGAGTTCAAGATCACTAATGATGTCCACCCACTAGGTACTTCTCCTTGGGTCTAATCAAGATAGATAATACACTAAAGGATCTAAAGAGAATTAAATAAACAAATGAGGAACATATCAATGACCATTGGGTGATACAAACAACTATATTTCTATTAACATTCTAGGTAGAGGATAATTTAACATTAATATTCTTCACGTAGGTACCAAAGACTCTAGCTAGGGCATGAAGATGAATAGAGGATCTCAATCTAGTCCTTTTAGGGGGATTCCAATAACTCTGTCCATGATGTCCTGCTGGACAGATCGTAGTCCTAAGAGTAAAAACCAATTAACCCCTTTCATTAGAAAAATGATAAGGGGAATGAACCCTAACTAATTTTTTTGAGGATACATAGAACAATATATCAATGCCATGTAAGACAGAGTGTGTTGAAGGGATATATGTTATGTTCATTAATAGCATATTATGACCATGTAAACAACATGTTTCATTTAAACCATTTCCTAGTAGAAGGATAGTACCTGGAGTGTAGATTAGTAACACAACGTTTACCTATATTCGGGATCCCACCAATGTACTCCATCATTATTCTAGTAAATGGTGTCATCATGCTTCATGTGGGGGAGAACATGCCAAGTAGGTTGTCTATGTGGTCCACGCCATGTTCGTGTACTTTCCATGGTATATACGAAGTAACCAGGGAGGGATCACAATCCATGTGGGCCATGGAAGATGTCGTTTGGGCCATAACACACATTGTGTGGTACTAATATCTTACCTGAACCCCAAGACACTACTCTAGGGGCCACCCACACCATGTAATACTAAATTATAAATTCTCTTTATCAATATTCTCTTAAATCCTTTGTTCACCATCCGTCATCTCCTCCATCACTCATACCATCAATTTCGGTTGTGCCTTGCCAAGAAATTCTTAGGGGAGACTCATCGGAGCCCTTCCATCAATGATCTAGAACTTCTAGGTCCTTAATCTACATAGAGAAAAATATAATTTAAATTCTTCATTTCAAACTTAAGAATATAAAATTGGCACCAACCACTGTTAGATATTCCTTCGAAACTATCATTGTGCCCTTTTTGAGTCAAACCAATGCCTAATCTACGATTTTGGATTGTTGAGATAAGAATATAATGTGAAATGATGGATCATTCAATGAATCATTGAACCATACAAAAAAAAATGAAGAAAATCAAAAAGAATTTTGAATTAGGGGAGAAAATCAGAAATAAAAACAAGATGAATGTGCCTCGATCAAATTTTATGTTTATATTGGTTCATTTTCTAGAGAACATCAAATGAAAAATCAATAATATTGAATAAATCTTCAAATAAAACCTACACACAATCCTATCCTACATAAATATAGATCCATGAGCCAATATATTAGTTGATTAGTCCATTTTTTTTGTAAAAAGAATGAATAGGGAATAAAAAATTAAAAAAACATGAACGACCTTGATTCGGTCTGATCACTGACGAGGAATGATCCTCTATCATTTTTGTGAAAAATATTAGTCAAATCTGAGGAGCATCGATCCTTGATTAGCATCTCATTCATTGTCCATTCATGAGTATTATTTAAAGGTTCTCTCTAATGAATATCCAGAGGTTCTTGGGTTATGCAGCTAGCCCCAGATCTCCAAAAAAGGAACTATTTAAAATGTAAAACATCTATTGTGTCAAAGAAATCGAATAGAATAATTTTATGCAATAATTTTATTCATTTCTGTGTCCACGATAAATTTTTTAAAGAAACATCTTCATTAACAAATGTTAGGTCTCTCATAGGGTAAAACTCACATTCTAAGATCAATGGTTCCCTCTTATTCCAAATTTAGGAACTTGTTTATAAATTATTCCACCTTTTCTTGAAAACTATATTTGTGTTCTATTTAATATATTTCTTATATTTCAATTATTTTTTATTATAACACTAGGCCTCATAATCACATGATGTCTTAGCTCTTGGTCACTAAATTAATCTCTATAATATTTAAAAATAATATAATGAAAATTCATGTTTTGAAAAATATAATTGGATTAATAATTTTATAAATGTAAATGTAATCTTTAAAAGGGTCAGACAACTATTATTTTCTAAAAAAATTATTTTTTAATAAATTATGGATTTAATTTGATGTAACACCCCAGGTAAATAATGAATATGAAAATTTCATATTTATCCATATTTGTGAATAAAATATTAATATGACTTTAAAGGGGACACTATGCTCGATGGCGTACCCAACACGCAACAACGAGTTTCTTGGGAATCTTACGTTGCACTCTAATAATAAAATAATATTATTTCAAATGGTAGTTAACATGTAGCCGTTGTATTGGAGGGAATGGATAGAAATAACTAAAATATGAATATATATGTTTTTTTAAATGTTTTTACATTTATCCAATAAAAGCTAAAGGCTTAAAATACAGAAAGAATTCAATTTTAGGCGTATATGCCATAATTTTCACTAAAGGTTCACTTATCGCCTTTTAATGGAGAACTGTCATTAAATATAGTTTTGTTCACTCTTAAACATTATTTTGGACCATATAAAACTCTTATTAAGAATCGGGACATCAAATTTTACTTTGTGTAATTTTTTGGTATTTTTCCGATAAAGTTCATTTTTTTAATGAATAGTGTAAAATGTTGTATTTTAATTCAAAAACACTTTTTAATCTAATTTATTTATATGATTAGATTATATTTTGAATTGGTTTTAAAGTGAAATTAGAAAATATTTTTACCATTAAATCCAATAGTGGTCGTTGGAATCAATTTCACTTTGAAATCAGACTTAAACTAGTGTCAATCTTTTGATACTTATTTATTCATAAAACACGCTATTTGTCATGACAGCGGGAATTAATTATTAAATTAATTAATGTGACTTATATGTTTTGAATTTTGTAAAACGGACTTCATTTTTGAATTCAGAATATCAAATATAGCTTAGGGAGAATTTTTGGGATTTTTCTGAAAAACTTCAATTTTTGATGAATAGTGAAACCACTAAGTGGTACTTATAAAAACTGATTTTCCGTTTAAATGAAATTTTGCCATCATTGTGTTTTGATTTTCAAAAATCCGACATACATGGTTGTCATTAAGAAGTAAAATGTGGTTCAATGTGATTAAAATAATTTTTTGGTGAATAGTAACTTATTAAGTTTTTAATCGCGATTAGAGGTAATTAGTGTAGTTTAAGGTAAAATTGATATTATAAGAATGTTAAAACACAATGACACTTGTCCTACACCTATTGGTTGTATCATGGCCGACCAAGAAAAGCCATGGGTCAACTTGGGGACCCCATGGATCCACTTTGGTTGGGAAATGACATAAATAACATTTTATTTAATGTAAAAGTAAAATTGACACAAACATGATATGTTTTACTAAAACAATTTTGAAGTGGGGTTATACAAGTCATCTTTTTGATTATAAATATTCATTGGAAAGATAAAAAGATTTACTACATCATATTATTTTTTTTATAATTTTTAAACATTATATAAATTAAATTATTTATGACATAATAATGATGCAGCGATGACATCATTATTTGACGATTTAAATAAAATGGAAAGATAATGTAAAATCTATGAACTACACATGTCCAAAACTTATTGGATGAGTGGATTTCGAAGCCTTATCACCTTATCCACGAATTATATCAATGTGGGACCTTTTGAAACCGAAACACATTTTCAAATAAATTAATATTTCTTTACTTTCAAAAAGTACCCCTCCTCTCCTCTTATAAAAGGCCCCCACCTCTACCTCATTTAAAACACTCCTCAAGCCTTTGGCTCGGCCAAACCATGCCCATTTACTCTCTCCACATCCCTCTCCTCATCCTAGAGGATTCCCTCTGGGCAGAATCCTTTCAAAGGAAGCCTTTAGGCTCAAATCAAAATGAGTTACACTTTTAAAGGTAATTCATTCTCTCATGTTCATTTGTTTTATTTTGCTTCTCCAACCCCCTAAACACTTTTTATTTACTTCTTTTGTAACAACACCAGTATCTTCAATATACTAGGATGTTTTTATAAGATTTATTCGAGCTACACTCTCACACAACTACATCAAATGGTTAAAGAACATACGGTTTCCGTGGATGGTGAAATTCTGCCTCCCGAAACGATCATTGTTCAATACTCATTTAACACCTTCAAAGGTGGCCATTATGATGTCACTATTTTTATATAAGATATATAATATGTTTATGTTTTATTTATGCTTCTGTATTTTTCATTTTTGTCTTACCTTTATGGCTTCCATTATGGGTATACGCGATATCTTCATTTAAGGAAGTGCGGACTACCGCCCCCTCAAAGTGATTTGATTCATTAAATACCATATGTGGGATGTATAAAGGATGGAAATATGATATTATATATGATATTATACTGGAATTATAATATACCTTTATATAATTATTATTCCATTCTATAAAATACGAAATAGAAATGAAAGTAGCGTTCATGCGTACGTACGGATTACCATCTCCATGAACGGTGCATTTCATTTCTAACCTCTAAATGATTATGTAATGTTATAAATGCATGAATGTACTGGATATATATGACATATATGATATCTACATAATGAATAAAATTCTGGATATAATAAAAATTTGGCCACACGAACAACATGTAATTGTAAGAAGTCCACTTTCGACTTAAGAACCAAATATCGGCAAAACAAATATTATTAACTTAAATGATTACATAATGTTTATGACATGGTAATAAGTGGTATAAAAGTAATAATGAAATTTAAAAAGGTTCTTAAGGAATTAGAAATTAACTCAAGTTTATTATTCAGGAGATTAAAGAACGATCGAGTCATGTCGGACCCGAGGTAAGGGATCCTACTCCTCTCTTTCTTTTTAAGTACACACTTTTATGTCATTCCTTTTAAAGCTCATCTTTCTTGTTATTGGGATGATATTTTATATTAAACATACTGTAATTTTTATTTTCATGTGATGATAGACCCTATTCTCTCTCATCAATCCATTTTGGATGTTTTGAGTGGCGCCGTTAGGCTGCCGAACTTTCGTAAGAGATCTAACCTCTCTCTTTCTTTTTAAGTACTCTCCTTTATGTCACTTCTTTTAAACTCATCCTTGAAATGTTGGGGGATTTTATTTTATATTACACTTGCTGTAAATTATATTTTAATATGATGGGATACTCTATTTTATCTCATCAATCCATATTCGGAAGTTTTATGTGGCGCCGTTAGGCTGCCGAGTTTTCGTAAGGGATTTTTCATCTCACTTTTATTCCCGTGAGATTTATGCTACATTCGCCACAAATTCCATTGAGTGGTGTATTTACTTACCATTATTATACTCTTTGTGTAATATAATTTCGTTTATGAGTATTTACATCAATGACCTATTGTCATTCTTTCATGGGGTGTATGTTTTGAAAGATACCCAAGTCGGTAAGGGAACCTTTCACCCTCCTCTTTTTTAAAAGACTTCTTTTATTGGGTCTTTTAATTTACATATTTTTATGTTGGGATATGTTCTCATACATCCTTATTGATGTAAATTTTATGTCCAAGTGATGAGATAAACTTTTTATCTCTCATCAACTCATTTTGATGTGATGTCGTTAGGCTGTCAAGGGAACTTTTTAACCCAATTTCGATTTCTTTGGGTTCAACTTGTAGTCATTGAATATGTCATCCATTGAATATGTATGATTGACCTTTTATTGTTTTACACTTAATATCCACTTATATTGGGTGTATATATATTTTTCACACATATTTTTGAGATTTATTTGTCCTTAATTTAAGGATACCTTCTTTATAAGGGATTTCATCACATTTGACATTTCTATTGAGGGTTCATTGTTGTTATGCACCAATTCACTCTTATATGGTGTATATACTATCCTTTGGAGTATTATAACATGAATCCTTTTATTCTCATGATATTATAAAGTTCTGACTAAATGTTATTCCTCGATTATTGTATTCAAGTGTCTCTAATTTTGGTAAAACCCCTTTAACCAAAATATCGTTTTAAATATTTTAATTATTTGTTCTTATTAATATCCATGTTTTCAAAATGGTTTTAAGGATTTATTTATATGGATATTAATGGTTTAAAATGTTAAAAGCTTCAAGGTGGTATGGGACACTTTGATTCAAAAATCTCTTTATTAAATGTTTTAAATGGTTTTGGAAATGGTTTCTTTTTTAATGGATTCATTATTTCAATATCCTAAAATGTTATATTGTGATTGAAATATAGAAATGTTATGTTTCCTTTATTCATGTTTATGTGATACGATTATGTTATGGTTCTTGGGCATTGTTATGAAGAACGGGTGGTTCCGTGATAAACTAAGGGCGGGTGAGCCCGATATAGCTCTCCAATGCATTGGGTAACGCGAAGGAGTGAAACGTTAAGGTTTCTCCGAAGATATTTAGGGAATATACTGTGATGGGTATTCCAAACGTAACCAAGGGGGTTACTCCCTATGTAAGAATGTTATGAATGCCTCAAGTTACCTTTATGTCTTATGTTTTCTATGATTTATTCATGGTTTGATGAGGTATGTTAAAGTGCCTATGTTTTATGGGTAAAGTATGATTTCATTCTCATGTATATATGAACTCATGTTTCCTTTCCATATTTTTTGTAACCCTTACTGAGCTTTTTATGCTCATCCCAAGTTTTTGAAATGTTTTTCACAGGTCAAGGGAAAGGTACATGATGTGATGATAGTGTCAAGGATGTGTCAAGAAAGAATCTGTGTTATATTTTAAATATGTTTCTGTTGATGGGAAGAATGAATACTGTCTTTTATGTAACCACTTTGTTTAAATGTGGAATGTAATGCAAGTTTCATGATCTAATTCTCTAAAACTCTAAACCTGAAAAGATCCTCAATGTGTAATCTTGTAATAACTCAAGATTAAGTAAGGTTTAAGGCTGGGGCCTTATAGTTGGTATCAAAGGTCGGTTTAGATAACTTTAGAGGTTAGGGTATTCTTTAAGCATAAGTGACATTACCATAATGGTTAGGATTTCAGAAAGAGTCCTAGTTTTAGATAAAGTGAATGAGTAAGTGTATCTTAGTGTTTACTTTCCTCATTAGTACATGATGGTTTTGTGGATATACTCACACTGACATTTTATTTTTAGTGAATGGATGGATCTAACAGGCACCAAAGAGACAACAGGTTTGAAGGAAACTGTGGTGGTTCTCTGATTAAGATACTAGATAAAATGGAGGATTCAATGAGGAAACTCGTGGTTGTTCTAAACCAAATATCAAGGAGTCATGATCAACCACTTCAACCTTGGTGAGTTCCCTAATGCATCATGTACGAGATGGCCAACTCAATGTGGAAATTCAGGTAATAATTATTAAGGTAACCATTAGGGTTTATATGATACTTAATTTTTAGGTAATTATGGGTTACTCTATGATATGATGAAAAATGAAAGGAATGAGATAAAATTGAGGTTAAAATATGTTATGATTATTCTTGAAGATTTTATCTCATTTTGGGGAATGTTTTAAGAATTATATAGTTTTGGAAAAAGGACAACATGTAGACGATGTGACATCCCGTCGCGTCGGACAAAGCTGCGAGAATCGAACCCACAACCAATGTGCGACTGGTATTTATCGCCTACCACTGGACTACGTGAAGTCCCTGGTTAGTTTGACTGACTCATTCTAGTTATATGATTTTATGAATTAAGAGTAAGTTGATTTTGGGTTATTTATGAAAATGATTAACCTATCATGGAGGATATGTGATTAGGTTAATTACTTTTCAAAACGAGACTTTAGGAGCAACTGATATTGTTTGGAGATAAATGTTATGATTTATCTTGGAAGACTATGCGACTAAATCCTTCAAATATTTGGGTTTCAATATTATATTGGTTTACTTTAAAGAATTTTATGGACAAATTGATTATAGAATGGTCCTCGTTGAACTTTGGGTTTTGTTGGACAAATTTTGGAGATTAAGAATAGATTTTCTTTTTATAAAGGGTTATCCTTTTCTAGATTATCTGATCTTGTACTAGCCTTTTTGGTTTTGGTTAAATTATAAAGACATGGAAAGTATATAGTTCTATTTTTTGGATTAGGTGATTCTCTAGAAGTTGATTATAGTACTATTAATGTGAACAAGTCTTCATAAATACTCGTCTTTTGGAAAAAATATATGAGTTTGTGTAAGGAATCTAGTAAAAGTTGAAAGTTAACATGATAAGTGATTATGTTTCCTTATGAATAAATTCCTCAATAAAAAGTAACTTAAAACAAAAATGTTGTCTATTAACTTTTCCTACTGGGGAATCGAATACCGTTTAACCCATCACAAGTTTGTGATTTTCTCATGGTTAACTTTCTCCTAAACATGTTTTCTATCACTCTCCATGAGAACATGAACCTATGTTTTCTCCTCCATGTCCATGTTTTCATACTTGGAATCCTAGTATGGGTTAACTCGGGTGACCTTTGTACTTATCTTTCGTTATTTTAAAGTGTTTGTTTTACCGACTTTTGTTCCGATGTGGGACTTTCAAGGATGTTTCCAAGTGCAATTTTAAAATTGCGAGGACGCAATTCCCAAAAGGGGGGAAGGATGTAACACCCCAGGTAAATAATGAATATGAAATTTTCATATTTATCCATATTTGTGAATAAAATATTAATATGACTTTAAAGGGGACGCTATGCTCGATGGCGTACCCAACACGCAACAACGAGTTTCTTGGGAATCTTACGTTGCACTCTAATAATAAAATAATATTATTTCAAATGGTAGTTAACATGTAGCCATTGTATTGGCGGGAATGGATAGAAATAACTAATATATGAATATATATGTTTTTTTAAATGTTTTTACATCTATCCAATAAAAGCTAAATGCTTAAAATACGGAAAGAATTCAATTTTAGGCGTATATGCCCTAATTTTCACTAAAGGTTCACTTATCGCCTTTTAATGGAGAACTGTCATTAAATATAATTTTGTTCACTCTTAAACATTCTTTTGGACCAAATAAAACTCTTATTAAGAATCGGGACATCAAATTTTACTTTGTGTAATTTTTTGGTATTTTTCCGATAAAGTTTATTTTTTTAATGAATAGTGTAAAATGTTGTATTTTAATTCAAAAACACTTTTTAATCTAATTTATTTATATGATTAGATTATATTTTGAATTGGTTTTAAAGTTAAATTAGAAAATATTTTTACCATTAAATCCAATAGTGGTCGTTGGAATCAATTTCACTTTGAAATCAGACTTAAACTAGTGTCAATCTTTTGATACTTATTGTTTCATAAAACACGCTATTTGTCATGACAGCGGGAATTAATTATTAAATTAATTAATGTGACTTATATGTTCTGAATTTTGTAAAACGGTATTCATTTTTGAATTCAGAATATCAAATATAGCTTAGGGTGAATTTTTGGGATTTTTCTGAAAAACTTCAATTTTTGATGAATAGTGAAACCACTAAGTGGTACTTATAAAAACTGATTTTCCGTTTAAATGAAATTTTGCCATCATTGTGTTTTGATTTTCAAAAATCCGACATACATGGTTGTCATTAAGAAGTAAAATGTGGTTCAATGAGATTAAAATAATTTTTTGGTGAATAGTAACTTATTAAGTTTTTAATCGTGATTAGAGGTAATTAGTGTAGTTTAAGGTAAAATTGATATTATAAGAATGTTAAAACACCATGACACTTGTCCTACACCTATTGGTTGTATCATGGCCGACCAAGACAAGACATGGGTCAACTTGGGGACCCCATGGATCCACTTTGGTTGAGAAATGACATAAATAACATTTTATTTAATGTAAAAGTAAAATTGACACAAACATGATATGTTTTACTAAAACAATTTTTAAGTGGGGTTATACAAGTCATCTTTTTTATTATAAATATTCATTGGAAAGATAAAAATATTTCCTACATCATAGTATTTTTTTTATAATTTTTAAACATTAAATAAATTAAATTATTTATGACATAATAATGATGCAGCGATGACATCATTATTTGATGATTTAAATAAAATGGAAAGATAATGTAAATTCTATGAACTACACACGTCCAAAACTTATTGGATGAGTGGATTTCGAAGCCTTATCACCTTATCCACGAATTATATCAATGTGGGACCTTTTGAAACCGAAACACATTTTCAAATAAAGTAATATTTCTTTACTTTCCAAAAGCACCCCTCCTCTCCTCTTATAAAAGGCCCCCACCTCTACCCCATTTAACACACTCCTCAAGCCTTTGGCTCGGCCAAACCCTGCCCATTTACTCTCTCCAAATCCCTCTCCTCACCCTAGAGGATTCCCTTTGGGCAGAATCCTTTCAAAGGAAGCCTTTAGGCTCAAATCAAAAGGAGTTACACTTTTAAAGGTAATTCATTCTCTCATGTTCATTTGTTTTATTTTGCTTCTCCAACCCCCTAAACTCTTTTTATTTACTTCTTTTGTAACAAAACCAGTATCTTCAATATACTAAGATGTTGTTATAAGATTTATTCGAGCTACACTCTCACACAACTACATCAAATGGTTAAAGAACATACGGTTTCCGTGGATGGTGAAATTCTGCCTCCCGAAGCGATCATTGTTCAATACTCATTTAACACCTTCAAAGGTGGCCATTATGATGTCACTATTTTTATATATGATATATAATATGTTTATGTTTTATTTATTCTTCTGTATTTTTCATTTTTGTCTTACCTTTATGGCTTCCATTATGGGTATACGTGATATCTTCATTTAAGGAAGTGCGGACTACCGCCCCCTCAAAGTGATTTGATTCGTTAAATACCATATGTGGGATGTATAAAGGATGGAAATATTATATTATATATGATATTATACTGGAATTATAATATACCTTTATATCATTATTATTCCATTCTATAAAATACGAAATAGAAATGAAAGTAGCGCTCATGCGTACGTACGGCTTACCGTCTCCATGAACGGTGCATTTCATTTCTTACCTCTAAATGATTATGTAATGTTATAAATGCATGCATGTACTGGATATATATGACATATATGATATCTAAATAATGAATAAAATTCTGGATATAATAAAAATTTGGCCACACGAACAACATGTAATTGTAAGAAGTCCACTTTCGACTTAAGAACCAAATATCGGCAAAACAAATATTATTAACTTAAATGATTACATAATGTTTATGACATGGTAATAAGTGGTATAAAAGTAATAATGAACTTGAAAAAGGTTCTTAAGGAATTATAAATTAACTCAAGTTTATTATTCATGAGATTAAATAACGATCGAGTCAAGTCGGACCCGAGGTAAGGGATCCTACTCCTCTCTTTCTTTTTAAGTACACACTTTTATGTCATTCCTTTTAAAGCTCATATTTCTTGTTATTGGGATGATATTTTATATTAAACATACTGTAATTTTTATTTTCATGTGATGAGAGACCCTATTCTCTCTCATCAATCCATTTTGGATGTTTTGAGTGGCGCCGTTAGGCTGCCGAACTTTCGTAAGAGATCTAACCTCTTTCTTTCTTTTTAAGTACTCTCCTTTATGTCACTTCTTTTAAACTCCTCCTTGAAATGTTGGGGGATTTTATTTTATATTAAAATTGCTGTAAATTATATTGTAATATGATGGGATACTCTATTTTATCTCATCAATCCATATTCGGAAGTTTTATGTGGCGCCGTTAGGCTGCCGAGTTTTCGTAAGGGATTTTTCATCTCACTTTTATTCCCGTGAGATTTATGCTACATTCGCCACAAATTCCATTGAGTGGTGTATTTACTGCCCATTATTCTACTCTTTGTGTAATATAATTTCGTTTATGAGTATTTACATCAATGATCTATTGTCGTTCTTTCATGGGGTGTATGTTTTGAAAGATACCCAAGTCGGTAAGGGAACCTTTCACCCTCCTCTTTTTTAAAAGACTTATTTTATTGGGTCTTTTAATTTACATATTTTTATGTTGGTATATGTTCTCATACATCCTTATTGATGTAAATTTTATGTCCAAGTGATGAGATACACTTTTTATCTCTCATCAACTCATTTTGATGTGATGCCGTTAGGCTGTCAATGGAACTTTTTAACCCAATTTCGATTTCTTTGGGTTCAACTTGTAGTCATTGAATATGTCATCCATTGAATATGTGTGATTGACCTTTTATTGTTTTACACTTAATATCCACTTATATTGGGTGTATATATATTTGTCACACATATTTTTGAGATTTATTTGTCCTTAATTTAAGGATACCTTCTTTATAAGGGATTTCATCACATTTGACATTTCTATTGAGGGTTCATTGTTGTTATGCACCAATTCACTCTTATATGGTGTATATACTATCCTTTGGAGTATTATAACATGAATCCTTTTATTCTCATGATATTATAAAGTTCTGACTAAATGTTATTCCTCGATTATTGTATTCAAGTGTCTCTAATTTTGGTAAAACCCCTTTAACCAAAATATCATTTTAAATATTTTAATTATTTGTTCTTATTAATATCCATGTTTTCAAAATGGTTTTAAGGATTTATTTATATGGATATTAATGGTTTAAAATGTTAAAAGCTTCAAGGTGGTATGGGACACTTTGATTCAAAAATCTCTTTATTAAATGTTTTAAATGGTTTTGGAAATGGTTTCTTTTTGAATGGATTCATTATTTCAATATCCTAAAATGTTATATTGTGATTGAAATATGGAAATGTTATGTTTCCTTTATTCATGTTTATGTGATATGATTATGTTATGGTTCTTGGGCATTGTTATGAAGAACGGGTGGTTCCATGATAAACTAAGGGCGGTTGAGCCCGATATAGCTCTCCAATGCATTGGGTAACGCGAAGGAGTGAAACGTTAAGGTTTCTCCGAAGAGATTTAGGGAATATACTGTGATGGGTATTCCAAACGTAACCAAGGGGGTTACTCCCTACGTAAGAATGTTATGAATGCCTCAAGTTACCTTTATGTCTTATGTTTTCTATGATTTATTCATGGTTTGATGAGGTATGTTAAAGTGCCTATGTTTTATGGGTAAAGTATGATTTCATTCTCATGTATATATGAACTCATGTTTCCTTTCCATATTTTTTGTAACCCTTACTGAGATTTTTATGCTCATCCCAAGTTTTTGAAATGTTTTTCACAGGTCAAGGGAAAGGTACATTATGTGATGATAGTGTCAAGGATGTGTCAAGAAAGAATCCATGTTATATTTTAAATATGTTTCCGTTGATGGGAAGAATGAATACTGTCTTTTATGTAACCACTTTGTTTAAATGTTGAATGTAATGCAAGTTTCATGATCTAATTATCTAAAACTCTAAACCTGAAAAGATCCTCAATGTGTAATCTTGTAATAACTCAAGATTAAGTAAGGTTTAAGGCTGGGGCCTTATATTTAAAGCTTAAAATTTTAAATTGTATGTAATTATTTGTTTAAATTAAATATTATTTTTTAATTCAAAACATCAAAATAATCCAGGGGTAAATGTTTCATAATTTCCAGATGCAATCACATTTTTGCATCAAAATGAAATACATTATAAATATATGTTTTTTATTATTGAATAATAAAATCCTAGAAGTTCTATAATAAACACTAAAATATTTATACTTGAAAATAATTATGATTTCTCAATAATATAATATTTTTTATATTAAATAATTATTTTTATAAAACCTTAACTAATGCTCAAAAAACCTACAATATATTTTAAACTTCTAAAATCAATTCATTATAATCTTGGATCATTTTCACAACATCAATAGTATAATTTTAATTAAATAGTTTCTTAAGATAAAAAAAAGATAATTACACCCCTATTTCTTATAAAATAGTTGAAAAAACAATCATATGGTTTGGTTTATGAATTAATATGTTATATAATCTAGAAAATTAATGTTTATAAATTAATAATGAATTCCTATATCTATTACGATATAAACCCACTAAACCTCCCATTACTATTTAATTAAAATACTAGGAGAATGATGTTACTTTGAACTTCCCTCTCTATATCCATCCCATGATTCCTCAAAAATATTTGGAATCTCCTACCATTATTTTAAAAGCACCATCTCAAGGTAATGGATCGTCTCCATCTAAATTTTATTGAATAATATCAATTATATAATTCCATTTTATTTTCAATTTTTCATGTTATAATGTGTTTTCATATGTATGTCATATTATCCTTATGATTTTCATATGATGATATACCCCTTTCACTCTAATTAAACCTTCTTATTGACCATTATGAACCCATATTATGCTATAGAAAATATCATGTGATTTCCATCCCAATCATTTCTGTATTGAATACCCATCCCAAACTAAAGTCAAGGTTATTCTCATATATGCCTTTATCATTCATTTATTACATAATTACAAGTAGATTACCCATTTTTGTATTTTATGATCTATATAGCACACATATTCTTGTACAATATATGAATGTGATGGGTTGGCTCAGAATCATATTTCCCCTAATGCATTGGGAAATGTTTTCATCTAATGATATGACATGTATCTTATAATGGAGGTTATATTAGTCACACTATGTTATGTTATTTTAGTCATTATCCATGACTTATGATTATGATGTCATGTTTTATGATGTTTCTATATGCCAATGTTGCCTTTATTCCATCATGTTATGCAATTCCTTATTATTCATAATCATGTTTCTTAACCCCATATGTTAACTTGATCTACCTCTTGGATCAAATTTATTGATTTATCTTCTGATATGGATTGTTTATTCCCTTACGAGGATTTATACCCCATTCATTTCTTATGTATTCCCTTGTTTATCCCAAGCATTATTATAGGATCCATGGAATATATCTACATGTTTTTTTAGAAATAACATTGTTGTATCCATGTATCATATTAATGTTCTTTGTAACTAATTTTATTATTACACCTTATTTGTTTATTTATGTAATTATACATGAAATAAATAAAATTAAATATTTTGTCTTACATATTTGGTATCAGAGGAATGACAAGTTATTTTTTGGATTAAAATTATAAATCACTTTTGAAAGACATAGAGATAAGACTAAACATAATAAAACATCTCTAAATTATAGAAAAGTGTAGTGAATTTTTTCTCTAGGTAAATATATCAACTTTTGGATACTAAAAGTTGATGTGGATTAGACAGAGTTGTACAAAGGATTAATAACCCTAAAATGGTTGCATTGAGATGCACTCTATCAACACCCAGTGCCTGTCAATAGTCCATGCCACACCCCAGGTTTGACACTCCTAAGGAATATGGTTTGGTATAATCACCATCCCATTATGAACTATTATGAATGTAAAAAATTCGAATAAGTTTCTATATTAGGTAATAGATCATGTATAACATGTATTGAGACCTAGAAATTCATAGGTTATGAAATTTATTTAATTCATAAGTTGTCTCAATAATCTTCATGTTTTTCTATTTATTTTTTTAATGGGTTAATATTAATCATCCATAAAATTCAATTACTTATACTCAATGTCCAAAAATATGGGGTATTGATATTATAACATATGTGAGGGTAAATTTGATGGCTACTCAAATGAGATGTGAAACTTAATGGTAATAGAAATCTTGATATTTTTTAGAATATTTTGTCAATTGAATCATTTGCAGAGCATAACCCTAAATTAGGAGAAACGCAAAAACCCCCCTACAAAATTAAATAATCAATTGATACCTATATGAGGCAATGTTATAGGCCATTTAGTACATTTTTTATCCCTAAATCGATGAAAAATGTATCAACTCCATTGAAAATATATTCTCTATATTTCAATGTTTTGATAAATAGAATGGTTTCCATGTTTTTTAATCATATATATAGAGAACTTATTCAATGGAGGACATAGATAAAATATATTAATATTGAGTAAGAGATCAATGAATTTTTGTGGATACAATTCCATAATATTTTTTTCTATTAATATTTACCTCGCAATCTCTTACTGAAAATGGAGAAGGTTTTTCTATCACTCAATAAAAAGTTGAATGAATCCATCCTGAAATATAAAAAAATTACAAGGCATGAATGATAGGCCACAAAAAATTTCATTAACTTTGAACGTAATGTTGAAAACTTCATTGGTGATATAATTCATCCATTATAAGAGACTTATCGATTTAGGACTCTGACAACTAAGATGAAATTTTTAGATGATCCCCCAAAATTCATAATAGAGAATAGAAAATCAAAAGGGTCTCACGATTCATGATATAATAATTTTATAATGTATTTTAATTCATATGGTGTGATATAAATGTGTAATTTGGTAAATAAAATTAAACATCCCACTTGACAAATTTTTTTGATGAAGAATCATGGAAATTTACTAAAGTGGAAAATAAAATGATTTTAGTGTGGGAATGAAGGGAAGATATCTAGTGATGTACTAAAGGGGATACCCACTAGTGTTTTCGAATAATGGAATGATCAACTCATCCATCATACAATTTAATAATATTTTAGATACACAGAATAAAGGAAACTATGCAAATCAGTGCACTAAGAAATGAATTTTCAATGAAAGCTAATGAAAATATCCTCCATGGACTAAAGAGAAAGTGCAAGATTATTCACCTATTCCATTACAACTACTAAGTTTGATCTAGAAAATGAATTGGTTTTCTGTATGATAAATATTCATTGAATTATAGAGAGAATAATTTTTTTGATTTTACTTCCAAAAAACATTTTCTTTTACACAAGCTTAGTATACTACTCCAATGAAAACTAAAAACATGTATATTGAGTTATTTTAAAATTTAAAAAATGGTTAATTGTTAAATCCCAAGAATATTATCCTTATCCTATAAATATTTATGGTATTATATTCCTATATAACCTTATTATGTGACCTTTAGTGTAATTAAATTGATCTCTAGTTTGTATTGGATTTCCAGAATAATAATCAATAAAAATTTCAATCAGAAAAATTAACACTTTTTATCACAAATAATCCTCTAAATCATTCAATGTGTAATTAGTAAGATGAATCTAATTTAGTATAATATTTTGATTAATGTGTATTTTCTCTATATGAGGAACTGTATTGTTCTCAAATGGTGCCCAAAAATGAAAAGATCATCATTATGGAATTAACCATTTATAGGGAATATTCTAAGTTGTTTTATGAATAATTTACGGGTCTTCCACCTAGAAAAGTTGTTTAATTTTCAATAGATAATAAACCCAATTATTCTTCAATATCCAATACTCTATATCGAATAACCACTATTTTACTTTATGTGATAAAGATAAAACTACAGAAGAATATGGATAAAGGGTATATACTAACATGTGTGACACCATGTGGTTCACTAGACTTATTTTTTAAGTAGAATTATAGTTCAACTAACCACTTAATTGATTTATTTTGAGCAAAAAAGTATCAAAATAAATAAAATTTTACATATAAAATATATTTATTACTTATTTAATCAATTCCCTATAGCCCTGTATATCTCTATATTTGATCTTTGGTTAGGAAATTACTATGTAAAGGTGAGAAATGTCGATATCCCCCAATAGATCTTCATACATTGTATAGGTTCTATGAGTTCATAGTGATTCCATTTTTTACTTTGTAATTAAATGTTAATATTCATCGGCTTATTGGAAAGAGTATTTAGGTATTATGTTGAAAAAAATTGTTGTCATTATAGATAATATTCTATTCTACTATAAAAGAATGGAGGAAAATTAGGTGCAGTTGAATTCTATATCGAAGAATTTGTAGAATTAAAATTTATTTGAAAATTATTGTAAATGTGATTTTTAGATAGAGAGGTAACATTATTAGGGAATTCAATCAATATATAAGTTATATCTATGAATCCACAAAAATATGAGTAAATATATGTATGAAAAATACAAAAATCTATGACTGAAATACATAGTTTTCATTTATTTTCAATATACCCTCTTCAATTATTGAAAAACATACCATGATATTCAACTCAACTAAAAAATAAGAAATAATGTTGTTATGGTTTTGTAGATTGATGATTTAAAATAAATATTTAAGGAGTTTAAGAAGAGGTTAATCAATTCCCTTATTCCCATATTACCTAGTTGTGGGAAAGGAATTATAATCGACAACGATGTGTCAAAGAAGGACTTTGGATACTTACTCATGTCAGATGACTAAGTGATAGAATATTCCTCTCACCAATTAATGATATTTCTTGAATAAATACACCACTCGTGATCTATAATTGGATATAATATTCTTATAATTAATTATTAGGATATAAAAGATGTACATATAAAGTGTGGCATATGTATGGATCGTAAGAGCCTCATATATGGTCACACAAAAAGAAATTAATATTCTCAAATGAAAATAGTAGAGGATTATCAATGATTATGAAATATCAATCAATTACTATCCTAGGATACTGAAAAAGTTGGATATTCTCTTATAATAATGGATCCCACCACCTTGTCTGTTATGAGAAATTAAAGGGATCTAATACTCATAGACATTCAAATGATGGATTGGGGAATAATAAAAGAATACTTATCATACAATTTTTGAATAACTATTAAACAATGTATTCATGATAGGATCAAGATATAATAGAAATTAGATGAGGTGATAAATATGATGGTATCAAATTTTCCAAACTTTAACTCTACTAAAGATAGAGTTATATAGTTTGGAACCTAAAATTTTGTCCTATAACTATAGAGGGGAAATCTGGTTTATGCACACATAATATCCTTATTTGTTAATCTACAAAGAACTAATTTGTATATAGATTCTATGTGAATCATCTGGTAGGTTTATCTGATGAGGTAGATTTTGGGGGTGTGTATCTTGATGCTTTGTTTCCCGAAAAGTCAATGTTGAATTAAAAATTACTAAGTGTTTTTCGAAACTAATTACCACCCTGGTAATGGAAGGTGGAATATATAATCATCAATTTTTTCATAGGGTTCCCCAGGACACCTAAAGGAGACAAAACCATCTCAGTGGTAGTTGATCCCATTAATAAGTAAACACATTTCATTCCTATCAAGTAATACTTCTCTCTTGACCTACTCGATATTATATATGTAATATAATTGTTAAGAATATATGGAGTTTTGATCAATATTATATATTATTGAGATTAGAGGATTACATTATGGTTTTAAAGAATCTATCATTATGAATTTCACACATAGATGAGCTTAAGTAATTGTAATTACCCTCAAATTGATTATTATTTAAGAGAACAGTTCAAAAACTACATGATATAATATGATAATAATTAATAGTTTTCCATGAATGTGGTGGTCACCACATACCATTAGTTGAGTTATCATATAACAGAATTTTTCATTCACTAATCAAGTGGAAACTTATGAGGCTCGATATGTGAAAAAAGATTCCAAATCTGACATGATAGGATGGTTTTTGATAGAGGATAAGACATGATATTTTCGAAGAGATAATAGAAAACGTTCAAACCATTAAGCATCTATTGAAATAAAAATTAATTATATAGAAATTTTATGCGGATTATAATAAATGAATCACAGAGTTTGAGGTTATACATAAAGTGTTATATCATATATCATTGTATAAGGAATTCATGATGCTTGGAAAAGAAGGAAATACTTATACTTAAACACATCATTCCATATGATTCATATGATCTTATTATAGTGGTCGATTAATAACAAAGATCTCCCAAATAACTTATTTAACGTGCATGATGTGTTCGATGTACCCCTATTATTGAGAACACACCCAACCCCTCACATGTACTAAATACATTAATGGTGCCATTGGGGATTGATCATTCATATGAGGATCGTCTGGTGACTATATCATATTATAGAGATAATGTTATATAAAACAAGACAACTCACTTAGTCAAAGTGTTGTAGAATAACTACTAACCTGATGAAAATATATGGGAGATGTAATATGGGATGAAATAGAAGTACCTTGATTTTTTTAATTTAAGAAAAAAAATTCATTTTTTAATTTTTGTAGGGGGAAAATGTGACGACCAAAAAATTTATTCATTTTTATATGAATAAATTCTTTATCACGAAATATTTTTACGGAAAATACATGCTGAAATTTTTCTATTTTGGACAGTTATATGTGTTTAGATTTAAAATAGAATTAGGATTCATGATATTTTATATATAGACATTTTACATTGAAAATTATAATTAGTATATTGAGGTTTATAATACATTCTAGATAACATAGATTAAAGGAGAGATGGAACAACCAGTAGGATAACACCTTATAAAGCCCTTTTATTGGATACTCAAATGGATAAATAGTAACTGAGTTAGTCATATCACAAATCCCAAGTTGACATTCCAAAACTAAATCACGAGTGATGAAATTTATGGTAGAAGGTCATGTTTACTGATATTCTGATCAAAACAATGTTCAGCAAACCACCCCATGTAAAACTCACCATTGCATACTATACTCTAAGGGCGTACACTACTTTAATAAGATGGTATATATCTAGAAACTAAGAGTGTGAATTTTTATATTTATATTTATAATAATATAATAAACATATTTATCTATTTTATTATTAATTTATAATTTATTAAATAATGATATCATCAAAAATTCTATTCCTATGTGGGGAAACCCCAATTTTTATTGTTTGAAATATATAGTTCTAATCAAGAGACTCATTTACGTGAATTAATTTTTATTGAAATAATCATATTTTAAATAAAATATTCTTATCAAAAAATATTTCATTATATATCAATTATAACATAATTTTTAAATGTTAGATATACATTTTATATGGTTTAAAAAACATTATTGCCAAAAAAACTAGTATTTTCAAAAAAATAGTGATTTTGAATTAAATGTTCACATTCTAGAATATTGATCATTATTTGGATAATAAATATTATCTTTTTAATCAAAACATCAAATGTACAAAATGGTCAATTCCTCATAATTTTTGTATACAATATAATTTTTTGGGTCAAAATAAAATACAGTATAAATAGAGGGTCTATCTTATGGTATCAGAAAATCACAAAAAGTGATGTAATAAATACTGTAAAGAGTATCCAAAAATAATTCACATCTATATTTATATATAATATCACCATAGCTCCCATTCTTAATTACTCAAAAAATTTGGAGCATTATGTTACTCTCCCCTTACCAATCTAGAGCCCTCCCAAGGTTCTTCCATTATTATAATAATCTTTTCTGAGTATTTTAAAAGATCCAACTCAAGGACATGGATCCTCTCCTACTCTACTTTATTAATTCACCTTCTATATGTTACTCCATTTATTTTTAATTTATTATGTTCGAATATGATTTTATATATCCATGTTTCTATCCATATGATTTCTATGCTTTGAGAGATCTCATTCACTCTCAATAATCACTCCCATAAACCTTTATATACCCCTGTTATGCGACTGTAATTTCCTATTGATTTTCCATCAAAAACAATTTGTGTGTTAAATAAAAATTCCAATTTCCATTAAATATTATATCCTAGATTTATGTATAAATAACTGAATGGGTACTTCCATGTATTTACCCTAGACACATTCATCATGGGATTAATTGTGATAAAGTACATCCTTATTTTGTATGATCAATGTGGAAAAACTTATTTGTACAAGATATGAATGTGATGGGTGGGATCAGAATCATTTATCCCTCAAATTAATTGGGTATTATTTTTACCTCACTTTATGCCATTTATGGTTCACATGATATTTTCATAAGAATAATTTGTTATGATGTATTGGTTCTCAGCCATGAAATATACTTATGATATCACATTTTATATTGTTTCTGCATTCTCATGTTTCCTTTAGGATCTCAATTTATATCATGAATGATTTTTAAGGATAATGATTCTCACCCATATTTTATTACCAGGATATTCATCTTTTCTCAAATATACTACCCTACCATATGATATACATTTTTGTTCCCAAACTAGGATTTATTACGTAACCAATTATTATAAACAACCATATGATATCCCATATAGTATTTTGTTTTTGATGTAATATAAGGAAATGGTTAGGCTGTTTAGTAACATTTGTTTATCCATGTATCAATTTAATGATATATGAACCAAATTTTTCAAACACAATAGGCCACATAATATTTTGGGTTTTAATATATATTGTTTTATTTACTAAAAAATGGGAAAAATGTATTGAATATATGGGTTTGTATAAGTCAGGACACAAAGTTGACTTCCTCCCCTACCATTGGGTCAATAATTCCTCATTGTTGGGTATCATTAATTATATTATTTAATTTTATTCGAAAATGAGTTCATAATCATATTTTTCTTGATACATGATATTTTTATAATTTTGGTATATGAAATGAGAATTCTATATCTCAATTGTTTATATGTGATTTATGTACAGTTAACAATGAAATACCAAAAAATATATGATAATCAACTGTAGGAAAAATAATAAGATCTTAAAGAAGTATTATCCTTAAAATTTCAATCAGAGAATAATTTTATATCATAAACATGATTATAACACCAGTATGTGTTTTAACATATAGTTTAACATTAGTTTCAAGCGGTGGTAATTCAATATTCTTAGAAAACATTCTATATATTAAAAAATATTTAAGGACATGAGTTAGTAAATGTACTATTGGGAAACTGTGACATAAAATGAAATAAAAAATAAATAAATTTCCTGTCAAATATGGATAATCTATAGGATTAATTCTAAGATATCAATTATTAGTTTTCTATATAACGAATTTATAATTATTAAATTACATGAAAATTCTTCATAAATTTAATTGTATATAACCAAATCATGTACCAATTATGTTTCATAATAGGTGTGTATTTAGGCATGTTTATCATAAACAATGTGAATATCAATACAATACACAATCCACCATTTTCAGGGTTATTAACCATAATTATATCCATAAAAAATAATTCATAATCTTTTAGTATGGGAATTATAATGTAATTTCTATGTGGAACCACACCATATATACTTATAATAACATCATGATTCTATAGTATAATTAGATTCATCCGTTAGAGTTTTACCAATAGTTATTGGTTGTTATGTGAAAAATAATGTCAAAAAAAATTAAATTCTACTTGCATACCACTATATTACATCAAATTGAGAATAAAAAATAATACATCAATGTCGTGGTTTATTTAGTATAACTCATAAATTTTCAGACATACCAGTGGCCTAATGGTTTTGTGACATAAAGACATGAAACATAAGAATATTCTCTTATAACACATTTGTGAATTTCATTATATTTGTTATCCCCATGAACCTCTTCCAAAAATGTCATATATTAAAATCATATTTCTAATTTAAAAAGTTGAAATATAAGAAATGGTTGAGCTCAAAATATCATTAATGAAAATATTTTAGTAATATATAAATGTTAAATAATAAAAATTAGGGAAAAAATTATCAAGTGATAAATATCTAACTATAATATCTAGGGATCATATGTGACTATTATAAAAATTAACTGAGCATTATGGATCATATAATTGATAAAAAAACCAATTAATTGGAATTAAATCATAATGTTGAAGAAAATAATGGATATAAGAATTATATATTAAATAATAACATATGAAAGAGTAAAATCATAATATGATAGTTTATCATACACATTATGTATATCATATAAATTATGGCCATTTTAGTGAAGTGATACAATCATAAGCATATGAAAACATTTGGTAAAAATCCATGAATTCCTACCTAATAATTTTTTGAGAAAATTTATATATGTGAATCCATCAATTTTGGAAAAAATCCAATGGTTCTAACCCATTAGATTAAAAAAAATTCAAAATTCCAATGATTAAATATATCAAGGGATATAAAACCAGAAAAAATGTATTGAAGTTTGATATAGGACCCCACCCTCCATCATCAGTTTATATGTGTTTCAGCTAAAATAGAATCATTACTCTTATCATAAAAAACTCATTAGAATTCAATAGTTTTTATTAAGTTTCAAAATGAAATCACATAAAAAATATATTAATTTTAATACAAGAAAATATTATCCATTATTTTTTTATTAAATGGAAATAAATATCAATATAAGAATCAATACTATATTAAATAATAATCCATTTAAAATATATGAAAAATCAAGAAAATGATTTTTTATAAAAAGAGTTTGGTAAAATCATCATTAAACAATCATATTTTTATTGTTGGATTTTGGGAGGAATCGATATATTTGAGGGCATGAAGTCGTCGAGAGTACATGATGACGATGGAATCAGCGGGGGACTTCATTTTCCCTTACGTCGTCGACGTTTTCTGTTTTGGTAAGAGGACGACTGAGACGATGATGGAGACGTAGTAGCTGCAGCTATGGAAGGATCCAGCCGATTCAGACGTGCCCGAATGACACCATGGGCATGAGCCACAATTTTACAAGCCATCCAGTCATCATATTTATGGGACCCGCAGCTAGAAACCTGATGCCACTTGCCCACGTTGTCACTGCTACTGTCTGGCTTCATGAAGACACATTCCACCTATATCATAGAAGGACCTAACTGAACTACGATGTTTTCTAGTTGGTCTTGATTCCAATCCTTGAACACATAGAACAGTTTATGATTGTGCCCTAGGATCCGGTGATAGGGGTAGTAGTTAGGGAGATCAGTGAGGTTTGCCTCTTCGGGCCTTCTACACTCAGGTAAATGTACAATCCCCTATTCTAAGGCACTTCAAAAGTAACTGAGGACTTGAGCCTCGTTGAATGAGTAGGTATGGTTTCTCCTGTCTAGAAAGGGGGTCCTTGGAGCCTGAACCAGATGAGGATCTGGAGGAGCCTGTTGAGGCGGGGGAGCCTGGTTATCCCGCCTGGGTGGTGGTGGCACATTACGCGGGGTGCCTGCCAATTTTGAGGCAGTCACTTTTGGGAAAAAGGCTGCCCCTATAGTGGAGGGCCTCTATGAGGAAGTGGAGGTGGCTCCACTGGTGACAATTCTAGTTTTCTTGGGGCCTCTATTTGGTCCACTGTGACGGGCTCGTCCATGGCGTCCCATCTCGCGGGGATTGCGGGAGGCAATGGGCATGCCTGCTAAGCCTACTATAAGGCATCATCTAGTCGCTAGTCCTTATCGAAGAAGTCACGGAATCCCCTGGGATAGATCTGGGTGATTAGAGAGGGGACCACCTCTATTTTGAAATTACCTACGTGCATCCTTTGATGCTGCTCCTGATTCAATGGCATGTCAAGTGAGTATGTGAGCCCTTTCCACCAGGCGAAAAATTCTACTACATGATCATATGGACTCTGCATGCACATGAAGTGGTCCATGATACTCATATTCCGAGTGGTGGAACTAAACTGGTAGAGAAATTTCCTATGGAGGTCTTCCTAGCTGGCTACTAATCTGATGGGGAGCTGGCTATACCAAACGAACATGGGCCCCTCCAACGTCTATACAAAACACTGGAGTTTAGTGGACTCCTACTACACAGGGGTCCCTAGAATGGTTCCAAAAATTGAGATGAAGTGTAAAAAATGATACGATGGGTCCCCTATCCCATTGAAGGGGGAAAATGTGGGATTTCTGAAATCTGGGAGTGCTTGCATATCATCCACCCCACGCTGGATATGGATTTCCATTGGGTGAGAGTACCACCTATCGAGTCTCTAATGCTTCGAGGCAGGTGATGAGTGATGCCATTGGATCATCTAGGTGGGGATTCCTATCTTGATGGGGTTCCCTAACTACCAGTTCATTAACAGGTTCCTGAACTCGATGTGGAATCTCAACGGATCATAGAGTTGTGGGTGAAATGACCTGCGGGGCAGCTGGAGGATCCAGAGCTGGGTCCCGGAGGTTATCACATCGTTCAAGAGGATTCAGTGAGACATACTGCACCCTCTTGTCATAAGTTTCAGCCTCAATCGTGTCTGTGGTGGAAGGATGGCCGAGGTTACCTGGGGGTAGTTCTGCATGGGGAAGTTGTGACTACCCCTGCTGCCCTAGCTTAGGATCACCGTAATCTAGTCATCACTATGTAGCACATTCAGAAATTAAGTCATCAACAATCATCTTGTGTTCGGTGTGTTGCTGAAGCAATTCATATTTTTCTTGGTCTTCATCCCTCTTCTGCACTGAGCCTGACAGGTAAAATGGTTTGACAGATCCGAGATTCTCTTTACCCTTACCATGATTCTGTCTAAGAACTAATGACTCGGTGTGCGCAGGGAGACCCAATATATTTCTCTATTAGCGAGTAACCCTTCTTAATAGATCCAATAGTGGGGCCACTCCCTCAGGGGGCAGTCCTAGTCAAGGAGCTCCAGCTCATTCTCCTCTTCTGATAGGCTGTGCATGTTGACTGCAACTCTACTTGGGGGAATTTCCTTGATATCACATGGCAGGTTGGCCTTCCACTGGATAGGACTAAAGAAGAGGGAAAAATATTTCCCCCAACCTTGGATCTGCACGTGGGGAGAAGCCTCCTTGATAATATGGCGGTGTACTTTGAAACTCTAGATACACTGCTGTTGGAGGTCCCTTTGGCATCCTGGTGACCTAGGACGTTAGGCCACGAGGAGTGCAGCCAAATTGACTTGACTATATTGTTTGCTGATATCCTCAAAATTCACTTGGATCTTACGGTAATACACTTTCTGAAAATGAAGATAGAACTATGTCGCCCAGAGGGTTTGACGGAAACACTAGACTTCATCTAGGGTGAGGGATTCTGGCGCACAAAAAATAGGCACTACAACTAGCCAAACATTATGATGGAATTGGTCTACTGCGAGGATATCCCATAAGCTCCTTGGATCGGATTCAGGGTTTAGCCCTTCATTGCACCACTCATCAACCAGAGGTGGCTGAAGAACTGGTAATGGTACGGAGGTAGACCGCTGAGATGGTAAGCTGGCCGGTGGAGAGTACGACGAGTGGGATGATAATCCTCCATATCTCGGTTTATCCTCCGAAGAGTGTAGTGACTTAGCCACCACATCATAGTAAGATAGAAATGGACATAGTTCCTGGAGCAGGGATTGTGGCTACTAGCGATGGACCACGCTACTTCTCGTCCACCATTGGTCCCCATAATAGCTCTTCGTGATCTCTAGTTGAGGTGGATAGTGCTTATGGGGACAATGGTGGTGATTTCATGACCATAACCTACTAGATTTCCAAATTTTCTTCCACCTTGATATACCTATGGAGTGAGATGGGAATCTGGTAGACTTCTCATTCTAGGTGTATGAGGCTGATGCGCCTTGTTCCTACCCTGACCATTCATATAGACTACTGAGTGGAGGGTTCCATCACTGAGTCATACACTACTTTGGAATATGAGAAGCTGATTGGTTTGATCTCTGTCTGGACCTTCCCAGACATTTTATTATGGAGGCTGCGACCCACCTTCCTGCCCCTGGATTTCTCTTTGGGACAAGGTATATTTCCAACAAGAGGAGGAACTTCGGACGTACTGGTGCTGGGGCAGAAAGCATTTCAACCTGAGTAAGCTGGGGTGAAAGAAACACTGGGGCATATATCAAATGGTACACAGGTAGATCCTATGAGGGCAGTTCTAGAGTGGGTGAGAACTCCTCTAGAGATGAAAGGTTCATGGGATAGGACCCCCATGGTTATTTCCCTTGGTTACATCATTGTGAGGAAGTTCCTCATACTGGTTGAGCCGAACACGTGTATGAACTCCGTGCTGGGTGCTGGTGATGTGAAGCTGACCTTCACTTCTCTGATTTCTAGGGTGAGGAGAACTATTTTCAACTGCTACTAGAACATTAGAAGGTCCCCCACACTGGAGTATGACTGAATGTGCCACCTCCCCACCCCTGTGGTATGTGGTATGAGGAATGACTCCATACCCGGGGTAGTGAGCACTGGAGAGACTCCCGTACTGAGTGTCACTATCATGGGGGAAGACCCTCGTTTTGGATTATGGTGGCCCGGGGTGGACCTCCATGCCAAGATTCGATGTAGGGAGGATCCTCACTCTCCATGGTGGTGGTATGGGGAGGACCTCAATATTGGGTGTCGTCGCTGTGGATTGGTCTGCGGTGACCACTACCTGTGTTGGAAATCACGATAGTCAACCCAGCCTACCTATGGTGAAGTAGGGGCTTCAATCTGGTTCAGGTGTATGAATTCCCCTACTCAGCAAACACCAGGGGCTAGTAATATAAGTCATTGGTGGCCCGAGCCATAGTAGCTGCTGACGTTGGTGCCCCTTTGTGGGCATCCTCGTCGGCTTGCGTTCAACGCTGGTGTCAGGTTAAATAGACTGGATTCGGTGGTGTAGGTACATGGATTACCTAATTCTCAGCTAGTTGGACTAGGTGGCAGTGCTGGCACAACCTCATGGGAGGCCTCACAGGGAGCCCCTAGAATGGGATCCTGGCTGGGCTGACACGGACATCCCCTAACTCATCGACATAGGGGAGGGAGTCATCGAAGTGTTCTGGTGACAGGCTCCCGAATCGATTATACATAGGTCTGAGGAGTAGTGGCACCATTCGTTGCCCTTGGTATTGGTGGTGGAGACGAGATGCAGATGCCTCCAGATCCTGTAGGGCCATACCCCACGTCGGGATAATACCCTCCTCCCCGTACTGGCATATAGGGTCATTGATCACACTCTACTGAATGACTTCAGAGGGGGATATAGGGTGTGGGCGCCCAGCATTTGTGGTGATGTATGTCATCACAGAAATGCTAGAGCCACACGTGGTTTCCGCATTGGCATTTCCCCATCCCCTGTGTCAGTGGGAGGGTGGTGATTGGGTTCCAAGTGCAGTAGTTTGGTTCATTGAATATAGGGAGATTGAACAATTAGTGCCGAAACAATGAAATCGACATCCAGTTTCCCAGTGCCATTCTGTCTTCCATAGTTAGTAAGAGAGATCCACAATGACAATGTCACATACTGAGATTCCCAACGTTTTTACCTCCCCAACATCTGGTGAGTTTCATGTCAGGCCCGCTATTTTCTTGGCAGGACCTGGCATAGGATAACTAGTTTCGTTGCCGCATTAGTCCACTAATTCCTCAAGTGCTACAAATATCCATATTGAGGAGAAGATATTCACATCGGGTTCACCATTTCTATTTTTGATGCTCTAAATGGGGTGCGTGTGTCTATTTTTTTGGGGTTGACAGTGCTATTTGTTTCCCCTCATTCCTGTATTCCAAAGGCGGGCGACATCCATCGCTTTTTCAGGGACGTTTTCTCCTTGACCGAAATAGGATGGCGGGATATCAGTTCCTCCATCCATGTATTCCTCCATGGAACTCATTACCTAGTCCAGATCTCCCTTGTTGACTTAAAACATTTTTCGGGAATCTCTCCCCAGTTCCATATCTTCATGGACGCTGGTTAATTACACTGCTTCTATCTGGACATTCCAAGGGGTCCAGTCAGGGCGGCAAACTTCGGTCAGGGGAGTGGTCACGTTGGACATCACTGGAATGTACGGACGCTAGAACACTGAAGTTTATAGGTTTCTTCCACTTATTATAGGGATTCTTGAGGGTGCGGAAGCCCGAGGCATCCCACATCGAACGCGGCGAATTATATTCCATAGTAATGTCTCTGAGGTCTTTGTCAGCTTTCCATGCTTGGCACAGTGTATGCATCTAGTTTAACGTCTGGAGGATACATATCGGTTGTATCAGAACACTGACTAGATTGGATCAGATTGGTGTGACCCGTAGAGGGAACACTGATATTAGGGCTAATGTATGGTCAGTTACCCTATTGCTACTAATATGTAAAGGGGTGAATCGACATGATCACTCTGGTTTATGGAAGCTAGGGTTAGAATCAGGATGGGTGATGGGTGGTTATGTGAAGTGGATGGGGAATGAGGAGGAGTTAGTTTGGGGGTGATGATTGTGTCAGGGTTGATCCTCAAAAAGTCCTCCTACATATCCCCGGGGCGGGGAATAAAAGTCCATGTTGTTCGTAATGGGGGATAGGATTGTGGTGTGTGCACATGATAGTGACCTGATGGTATACTAGGGCTTACACATGGTTACCAACTTGGGTTGGTTTGACACCAATGGGATAGACCAAAGGCATGGGTCCCAACAGAGGGAATATAAATGACATACCGCTGGGTTTAGGTTGACAACGGCTTACAATTGACTGAATTTGACAACGACATACCACTGAGTAGGGATCAAAATGGCTTATCACTGCGTGAAGTTCACAATGGATTACCATTGGGTAAGGGATCACAATGACTTACATCTGGATATTGCACAAAAGGGGCATACAGTTTAACATCTTGCAGGATGGTGGTGGAATGATGTAGAGTGGCCATAACCATTGGTTATTGGACTTCAACCTCAGGGAGGATTATTATGTACCATTCCATGGAAAGAGTCAAATTCCACGCAGTTCGGGGTTGGGTTTGGTGCATCGACATGAAGGGGGTTAGGACCAATGGTTGGTGGGATTGAACCTTATGGAGGCTTCTTAAGTACCTTTCCTTGGCAAGGATCAAAGTCCATGTAGTTCAAAAATGGGGCTTTTTGTGCCTACGTAAAGATGGTCGGGACTAATTGGGTGTTGGGCTTGATCCTTAGGTAGGCGTCCTACATACCTTGCCTTGGAAAGGATCAAAGTCCTTGTAGTTCAGGATGGGTGGTGGTGAACCAATGTGAAGGTGGATGGAATGACCGGGTGTTGGGATTGCATCTCAGGGAGGCTTCCTACATACCTTTCCTTGGCAAGGATCAAAGTCCACGTAGTTCAAGAAGGATGTGGGGCTTACACTCTAGGCTTCCCTAGAGAGGATGTCATGGTCGATGTTTACTCTAATCCCACACGAGGCTTGTTTGGTGGGAGAAACAAGAGGCAACAATGACCTGACAATCACACCGTGAAAGGTGAATCTGTGGGAATTGGAATGGGGCTTACTTGTGGATAGCAGACCAGGAAGAGAAATATTGGGACTCACTCGAGGATTGAAGACTGGTTTGCGACAAAGCCCAAGGAGAGAGGGATTTGGAACCGAATAAATTAGGGTTCCGGTTCCCATACCTCCCTCTCTAATTCTTGGTATTGAGGAGTAGAGGAGGGGAAGGGATTCTACATCATGTAAGGAAGGCATGGGGATTACACAAGGATGGTTTCCCTTTCCCCATAGACAAACGTCGGGGTGAGTTCACACTTTAACATCATGTGCCGGGGACAATGGTGCTTGGTAGTTTAACATCCTGCTTCTCAGACGATGTGGGTTTAATCCACACCCCTAGTACTAACATAATTAATACCCATGCTCCCTTGAGGGAAGGAAGGCATCTGCAATGCCGTGGAGAAGGGGTGTCATGGAGTTCCATTGGGGGTCCATTTTAGTGTGGCTATGTGAAGAAGAAATACCTTTTGGCATGCCTATGCGAAGAATCATGAGATTATGCAACACAACTGAAAGTAATGTCCAAGGGAATTTGTTGTTACTTCATGAAAACCTAGAGGGTTGAACATGAAAAGGGGTTACTGAGGAAAGGGTCTCATAGGTTGAGGCCTTATTAATCTATGGTGCTTCATGTAGTGAAGGTGATTCGTGAAGGGGTATGCTTCGCGAAGTGATGTGGACTAGCCTAGGAATAGGGAATAGGAGCATATAGGAGGTGCTTCGCAAAGTGGAAAGGCATTCGCAGAGCAATGCCTTGTTAAGAAAGGGTGCCTTGGCAAGTGCAGGATTGTAATGCAAGGTGCTTCATGAGGTACAATGATGCTGCCTTAGCATGCATGCCATATGTGTATGGAGGGTGCTTTGTGAAGAATAAGTTCTTTGCAAGGACCAGAGTCCCTGTGGGGATTCCCTTCCTTCGCAGAGGCCCATGGGATCCACTAAAGGCATCCCTCTCAGAATAAGGGACAAATTAGAGTAAGGGTGAGGCACTTTGTGATGAAAAAGTACCTCGATCAGCTCATGGTTCGCAGAGCTGGATGTGCTTCGTGATTCGTGAGCTAACAAGGTGAATGGTCTGATGATCCATCTATCGGTCTCAAGGGGAGCCCAGTATTTATAGGCAAAAGGAGCCACGAAGCAGAGCTCCGTTGGAGCAATGGAAGAGCTTGCACTGTGGCGGGCTCATGAACGTCAAAGGTGTTCATGGAGCATACCGCCTTCTTGCTCCACAGTGGGGTTGCAAACATCAATGGGGATCGTGGAACGTCCCGCCTTCTTGCACCGCGGTGAGCGCGTGAATTTCAAATCGGCTTATAATGCCTTTTTCCTACTTGCTACATGGTGGGGACATAGAGGGGGATTTGGAATTGGTCGTGTGGCTCCGGGGGCTTCGTGAGGCATCCCCTAGTACTTTCTGTTTGTTCCATCCTTCTAATTTTTTTTGCATCAACACTCATATAGACCATATGTGGGTTTGGAGATCTCTCCCCATTAATATTTCTTATTTTTTACTTCTATAAAACATCATTACAATAATATTCTTCTGTGATAATAACTATAAATCTCTAACTCTATTATATTTATCTTTTATCATTTGATTTTTAACCTCCTACAAAACCATCAAAAATATTTCATGGTTGAATTATAGTGTTTTTATTGAAAAATATCATGTGGTTTTGTTCATGTAAGAGTTTTATAAGGACATTATAATATTTATTAATAATTTACCTTGGAGTGTGACTCATTGCAGTTAGATTCTTCACATACTAGGATGGGATTTCTTTGAATTTGTTTATATTACACATTAATGGAAATATAAATATTTTAAAAATGGGTTTCTTTCATTTTAGGCACATATATATATATTTGATAAAGGATGGAAAATGATATTCAATTTTTTTATCCCTAGAAATAAATTCATTACTTTTAAGGTGTTCAATAAAATCCAAAAATGGTTTTTAAAGTATATAATTTGTTTTAAAGGTACTAGTCAATATAAATTTTAGATTTTAAATGTTTGATTCCAATATATTTATTTCAAAAACATATATTTTGTATTTAAAGTGTTTAATGTGTATTATATGGTTTTTTAATTTAAATAGTGTGTGTTAACCCATTTTAATGGTATTTTGAATCTTGTAGATATCTTTAATTTATTAAATTAATGGATTTAATGGAGATGGAAATTTCTAAGGGGGTTTAATGTAACTTTTCATTAAATGTTTCTCATGGTTTTTTTTCATTTTATTATAAATATAATTATATTTATTAACACCTCATGTTGGTTTAACTACCCCTTTATAATTTTACGATAAAAAGTTCAATGTTTGTTGAAAAAATAACTTTATACCCCATGTTCCTTTTTTCTATCTAGTTATGATTCATGATTAATGTGTGAGGATATTGATTGAAATAATTATGTGGTTGTTTGATTTGATTATTTTGAAGGACATTTAATTGTTTTGTATAAATTTAGTTCTTTTGAATATTGATTAGTTTATGTATTTTTATTTATTTCTCACGTCACTATTAGATTCCACAAGTGTATTTAGAAGATTATAGGTGACATGTTTGATTGAAATAATTAATATAGTGTCCTTCCTTTTGTGTTAAGGTTCACGATTAAGATGAGTGTGATAATGGGATTTTTTTTCTGTAGAACGAAGACATTTTAAAAGGAATCATGGATTTTTTTTGAGATTCGGGATATTTATTGGAAATTTTATGTTTTATAGGAATACTGTCACATAACAAGTTCAATAGTTTCGACCTAGTATCCTCAACACCAATTAATTTATTAATTAGTAGAGTCATAGAGAGGTCCTCATTATGTAGGGATCCTATTTAGGAATGTTTTAGGGGACTCCTTCTTTCTCGCATGTAACCCATGTTTATTTTTTTTATTTCAAATCACCTTTCAAATAAATTTTTTATTTTAAAATATGTTTGATCCCAGGGTTAATACTATTGATTTTTTTACATCAGTTATTATTTTGAAACATTTTCCAAAATGATTTTAAAATTTAGTTTTAAATTATGACACTATTTATAGGTGAAACATTTTTCTTAAACCAATGATTTTTTTGATTTTTATATTATGAAAATGTTGTAAATGTATTTTTAAATCACTACATTATGGGTTTTACAAATATAGTTTGATGATCTCTTTGGAGGTTTTACTAGTAAAAAAATTCCTAGAGTGTATTAGTAATAAATTTTGAATTTAAAAATAATCATTTGTATTGGAACATGAATTATAAATTAGGTATTGCTTGTATAGTTTTTAATGTTGATTCTTTATAATTGGTTTATTGGAAAATTATTCTTTAAATATGGTAATGTTTCCTTTAATTGATTGTTTTATTTTAATATAAATGAGATAATGTGAAATTTTAGACTCCTTGGTTTTGATGTTATATTATTTATATGAAGGATTATAAAAAATATGCATTCTGAATGGGTTTCAAACTAAAAGTTATATAATTTAATATGAAAATTATTGAATAGATTAGGTGGGTAGGGAGACACTAGGATATGTATCAAATGACTATATGTTACTGGTATGAATTCTTCTATATAGTCACTCATTTTATTTCTAGTCATCCATTGGTGATGTTGGGTGTGGTGTGGTGATAAAGGATCACATGGAGGCTGATTATACTATGTTAGAGTGTTAACTTTGATTTTTGGAATTGTGTCAGCCATATTGTCCAAGTGTAACTAATTGTTCTAATTATTCACTTTCATTCAGTCATTTATTTTATATTGGATTCATATTATTTTTTATCTCATTTAGTGTTTGATTGCCGATTTTTAATCCATTAAATATATTTAAAGTTGTATAAGGGAATAATCATTCCTAAATAATGTTTTTTGATTCACAGTGTGGTGACTGATGCATTGTATACAAATCTATTACAATATATTAAATGAATATTAATTATGTATCATTGTGATCATTAAAGGAGATATAAAATTTTACTATATATGTAACCATGGATTCATAAACTAGTATATAATATATAAAAATAATATACCACTATGTTCATCACAACTATCTCCCTTCATATAGATATCATACATAATCCATTTCTTTATACCCTGGAAAAATCAAACATAATTAATGTTGAACTTAGATACTCATAAATGGTACAAAATGATATATCAATGAATGATTATATTTTAAAATTACATGAGAATAAGGGTTTTATAACATGATATTAACTCCTGGAAATCATAACAATATATTTTTAGACCGTAATAATGAGTCTTGGAATAAATTGTCAAAGTTCATATGATATGAATCGTAATGGAATTAAAGAACATGTTACACAATAGAATAAAAATAGATAATTTCCAATCATTAAAGAATAGTATAATTTTTTTCATATTCATAATTATACCAATATTATTTCAAGGATATCTACTATGAAATTCATAAAATTTTAGGAATTGGACAACCACCATTGTACAATCATATGGATTGGTAAGACCTCTTATGTACTAGTAACAACCTTATATTTTTTGAAATAATTTTGAAAAATATATTTCTTATTTTCATTATTTTATATTATATGATACACAATGTTTATATTTAATAACATGGAACAAAATTTTAATCTTGAATTACATGATACAACATGTTTTTCTTATGTTATAAGAACTACCGAGATTAATCAAAACATAAAATATGATTAAGAGATTATTATATAATTTGATAGTTATCACCTAACAACTAGAATGGATTTTATGAAGTGGGTTACCTAAATTAATAAAATAGATTCTTTTCAGATGAATATATAATTAAATAATTGTTGAAAAATTTATTATTAATTAAAATTAAGACCATATGAAAATAAAGGTAATCATTTTATGAAAAAAATTATACATAAAATGTGTTTTATAGAAATAAATTTAAAAATTACTTTTGGGGAATATTTCAAATTTAATTTATATATTATATACTCAATATAATTTTTAATAATCATATAATGTTTTAATAGTATAATATATTTGAATAAATCCAATTTTAAGACAAGAAACAATATTTTTCTAAAGAGAAGCTTGGTCACCCTTTTTAAGGTTATTTTAAAATTATTTTTTTACAGTTTTTGAAGATGTATTTGATAAATAAAATTCAATTTTAAAATTCTAATTTTAAATTATTTAGGAGTTAATTTTTGAGTGTTTTTTAAAAGATAAATATTTTCAACAAATAATGAAAATATTGGTTTCAATTAAGATTAATTATTTATTTTAAATAATTAAAAACATAAAAATTATTCTAATATGGTTTTAAAAGTATTAATAGTAATAATATATATATATATATATCTATTCATCCAATTTATTATATCCTATAAAATTACTTGTTTACTTTTGATAAAAAATATTTTAACAAATTTAACGATTTTCTCTTTCGAACCCTCTTTTTTCATCACGTCTCCAAGTACAATTTCAAATTATAATTTTCTACATATGTTTCTTGAATTTAAAATAAAAGTAATTATTTTGAATAAGTTTAATTTTTATTGCCTAAAAAGATACACATTATTTTTTACCATAGTAAATTCTAAATAAATCGCGTACTTAAGGTATAAATCAGGTTACCATGTGTTAAAATATTACGACAAGGTAAAAAAAAATTACCAAATCATGTCCAACAACCACTGGCTACAAAAATTTATAACATATATCTTCTAGGATAATAATTTTCTAACATGGGGCTTTATTAAGACTAAAAAATTTGTACACCTTTTTCATTTATAAAAAACTAAAGTGTGTCACTTCCCTAACATATAAAAGGCCACCCACACTCATATCCACTTCACTCATCCATAAACCATTTGTTCAACGATGACCTGCCCAAATAACGTCCATACATAACTAATGTAATTCTAGAGTCCATAATTATTTTTGGAAGCTCTCCTATTATGTATTTACATTTAATCATTAATAGGTCCTCTTGATAAAAGGTGAAATTATTAAACATGATTTTTTTTAAATTTCTTCTTCAACATAATTTTATATTTTCAAAATAATATGAAATAAAAATAAAATTATCTCCCATATACATAGATGTAATAATGATAATTTTATTTTGAAAAACCATATCGTCTACAATTAACTAGGATACGAAATAATAATTAGTCTATATAGTGGACTCCAGTATCACATACTGATGTTATTTTTTTAATCAAAACCCCCCACAAGTAAATATAAATAAGGATTTAAAGATTATATATTATATGTATGAATTTATTATAACCATGTAATTATAATAATATATCTATCTTATGACATCCAATAATTTTAGAAAACAATTCTATTTCTCATGTGTACGACAGACTACCACATCTCGAACTAGTCTAAAGTCTATTTAATTCCAATTTTACATTGATGGAAATAATCATATTTTTCAAAAATATATATTATATTGGAAATAGATTTATAATTTTTGAATTATTATATGAAATATACATCTCTATATTCAATTTTGTAGGAATATTATCACTCTATTCATATGTACGATGGACTACTGCAACTTGATGAGATGTGATTTGTTCTTCACATTCTATTTAAATTGGTGGTAGTAAGTATGAGGACCGAAAATAAAAATTCTAAATATATATGAATGAAAAATCCATTATTTCCTAAAATGTGAATCTAACATGATTTTTTTCATCAATGGGTAGTAAAAGGGTATAATTATATCACATATGTAATTATTTATATATATATTGTTAATTAGTATATTATTATTAATTTTTATTTATTATATGGGATTTTTGAATGTGTAAAATTCAATTCAATACATAGGGTATGGGATTTGAATCACGCTCTTATTTTCGATGAGATACATGACATATTCACAACATGATAATTTTAGGTGGTTTATATAATACCCATGAATGTATTTTATGATTTTTATCCGTAAGTTATTCAGGATATAAATATCTATTTGGGGATCTTACTTTCATGGGTTTTATGGTTGAAAATTTACCAAATAAAACATGGGTTTTGTCTCAAATTGCTTTCATGGATACCTAAGTTGTGTTATTCACATATCTTATTCTATTAGAGGTATATACTAACCCGTTGGCATGTTATATAAATAATATAATTATTTTTTTTGTTTTTTTATATATCATTTAATTGTATTCATTAATGGGGATTACGATTCAATGTTACTAACTTGTAAAACGTTTTATGAAATAATCACATAGTTTATCATGATTATTTATGATTATTATTTCAATGGTGAAATTATAGGTCCAAGATGTCAGGAAACTTCTCAATTTTCTTATCATTAAGGTATATAAATATATTTCATGTTTTCCCTTCATTTTAGATTATTTAAGTAATGAATAATTCCAAATAAATGTTTTATAAAAAAATTTTATTTATCTCCTCTCTCAAAACCCCTTTCCAATTTAAGATAATGTCTTATAAAAAAAATTCAAACATTTTTAACAATATTTAAATCATTTATTAAATACATGTTTAACAATGTTATAATTTTTAAAAAATCAATTCATCTAAATCTTCATGTCAAATTCTAAAAAAATCATGTTTGAAATTTAATGAGGATGTGAAAGGAATCATTAGTCTAATTTGTATATAGGAAATGGAATTTACCACCGTTAAGACCATTATTTGATTTTGAGATCCCTTTATAAGTTTTCAATGGTATTTTAGTAAAAATTAACATTCAAAATGATTTAGTATTTAAAATTTATATTCAATGTATTGTGATTTTCCTAAATATATGTTTCATATTATATTTCAATATAATTCTCCATCTGTGGTGAAATTGTTTGATTCTACTTATACCTTATTTTGGATATCATAAAATCATAGCATTATTATTTATTCTATGAGACATTTATATTTGGGAAGAAATGATTTTTATTAGACCTATTTCTCTTCAATGATTATACAATGTTGAAATTCCTATGGGATCTAATTCATTTTTAAAGGGTAATTATTTGATGAAATAATTAAATTTTTATAATATTAATTTATTTTATATATGTTATGTTATGAGTAAATTTTTATAATCCCCATTTAATTTCATGAGTTATGAGATGATGACTATTTTATTATCTTACACACATATGTGCGATCTTTAATATGTGATAGTGACTACATTATAACCAAGGATAATGGTTATGTTATATCCAAGTAAGGTGGGTTTGTTATATCTAAATTCAAGTGTTAAATTTATATCTTTCTAATGTATTGGGTAATGATTGATGTATCTTAATATTAACATGACTTGAATGAGGATTCAACAAAATTATGTAACAAAATAGCCTACAATGATAGTATTTGGTGTAAACCATGACTAATATTGTGGTTTGGGGAGTGAACCCATTCCACAATGATAGTTTTTGTAATGTTATTTCAAAACTATGGAAATGATCTTAATTTATTATGTGAATGAATCAATTCCATGTCTTATGTCTCTATCATTCCGTCATGGGTAATGTTCTCTAATTTCCTTATCATTCATTTCTTTTGAACATCCATTCTTTGTTCCATGGATCGTGAATTTTAACTTTTATGTGAAGGGTATGTTTTTATATGCTATTATTACATTCTCATACCATTATTCTGATGTCATGTTTATATATTTTTCATTTTTCAACCTTAGTGAGAAACTAATATCACTATTTCTTATGTATCCTTTCCAAATGGTATAAATAAATGTATTAAGTGGTGTTTTTATATGATGTGTACAAAATGGGAAGATATTTATAGGAAATTTGGATGATTATTCACTGAATAATAATAATTTTACCTATAATCCAATAAAAATAACTCATTATGATCGTCAACTATGTGTTTTTGTAATGTAATTAATATTCATCAAAAAATATAATATTTATGTATGAAATGTTTGGGATGCTTATTTGGTATGAAAAGAAAGTTTTAATTATCATTTGGTTGATAGTATGAGTACTTTTTTGGGATATCACTAGAGGTAATTATATGGATATTTAATGTTTTATATTTATGGATTAGTATAGGGATGAGTCAAAGTATAGGAAAATGATTGGTATTTTATTAAAGGATAGAGTGATTAGATTATAAAAATTTCATCCATTCATGTATACAAAAAGTGGGCGTGGAACTAGAAGAGAGGTACCTATGGGTAATAAATATATAAATGGTTCATATAGATAAACATGATCATCACTTAGTGAATAATAAGAGCCCTTTATACACACCTTGTTTGAAACTAATAGGGGATATTCTTTGGATATTAATATACACTTTATGAAAAATTAGGAAGGATTTATATAATTAACATTAATAATTGAGTATAATCATATGATGTCATGTATTGAAAGGATATTGTCCATATTAAGACATCATACAAGTGGTATTTCCTAATTATGTGGTTTACAACTATTAATATTATTAATCATACTATGATTTTTGGTTTTATTCAATTTAAGGATTGGAATGGAACTTGATTAATGTTTATTTGGTTAGAAAATGTGTCAATGAGAAACCAAATGAGATGATGACTTGAGTAAAGTAAATTGTGATTATTCCAAAATTTTAATGAAAATATATTGTTAAAAACATCAACCATTATCAACTATCAGACTCACAAACAAAGAAAATGATATAGTTTATTGAGTGTTAGGGCATTGGGAGAAAAGGAGGATATTGAACACTATTTATTAAATGTCAATAATGAAGGAAAAATCACCCATGTGAATGTCATAGTAGAACATGAATATTTTTTTATGGTGGAAAATAAAGACACAATGAAAGAAATTATAGGGGTAAAAAAAGTATGGTCAATGTAGTGGATGATAATAATGGTATCACAAAGTTATCATCAATGAATGAATATATTAAATTTGGTATATATAATAAATATGAAATAGATTTCCTTGGTGGTAATTCTCGTGAATAGAATCAACATGTTTGTTTGATTAATGGTTATTCTATGGATGATTGACAACAAATGTATGAAATATGAAAGGAATGAGCTTTTGTACAAGTATTATTATGTTAACCATGAGAATCATGATTAAATTTAAGAATAATGATGTTAAGAAACGATTCATGCCACAATTTTTTGGAAATATTCATTAAGGAATAAGATAATGAAACATAGTTAAGGGTATGAAATGGAAGTGGGATGATTGATGTCTTTATGAAATTCAATTAAAGATTTATTTTAAATTAATCATGAAATATATATGGTTTGTTCATTAATAAAAAAAGTAATGTATGGCCAGACACTGTATAATGGGAAAAATGTTGTTGTGGATGATGAAGGTTTTCAACTGGTACCTTCTAGAAAATAATTATTTAGGAAAAACTAATCACATCTAAACCTAACTATGGTTACTCCTATCCAAGTGACAATTATATTTGGGTGTTACTTTTCTTTGGGTATTCTTGTCACGAGGGCTTAAATGCTTGTATGATCCCATCCATCATCTGTTTTTATTTTCTTTTCCCTTTTTTATAAAAAGGGATCTTCTTTTATATTTCTAGTATATTTGGATTTTTCATTACATTTTTTTCCTCAAGTATAATATAGAGTAATTTTTTTAGCCTAGAAAAGTGATTTAATGGCATGGTGATATTTTATGAAAATCACATGATTTAGGTAACATTACCCATAATATATTCTTCATGTTGAGGTAATGATATTGGGATAAATAGATGATGAGTATGAATAATTTTGATGGATATTATTGATGACCTTTTTACTAGTTAATGATTTCTCCATATAGTGGTTAATGTTATAATTGATGAAGATTACAGAATTGTTGGACTTATAGAATAAATATAATAATCTATGGTTTTATTCAAAAAATGGGGAATTGTGTATGTTTTAATTAAGGTTTTATAGTAATTCAGTTTATTAAATTTTTTCACAAAAATATATGACAATGTTATTCACATTTTGGTAGTTAGAAAACTAGATAGATTGATAATATTTTGGGGTTTAATGTTTAGTTTATTTTGATATATTTAGGTACCATATTCAGAAATTTTAAATTCTGGAAGGGTTATAAGGTTAACCATTTATTGAATGGTTTATGATGAACAATAGTTGAGTTTTTTAGAGTTAAATGTATTATTTCACTATATAATGACTTATGAATATTGGATAACCTATTTAACCATTCTGTTTTTGATAATTACTAGATATGGAAGGAACAACTTATCATTATTTTCCATATTTCATTAACCAACAGAGACTCAGAAATGGAAACTTATCACTTACTATAATAGATGCTATGTAAATTGATCAAGTCACAACCCTAGGATGATATTTTTTATTTGTAATGGAATTAAATTGGGTAGGTATATCTTCTACTGAAAAAGTCATCAACATTTAGGAATGGACCTTGAAATAAAATGTTATAAATTTTCCTTCATTTAAGATCAACGAATGGTATTTTAGACTACAATATTGATCAAGTCATAATAACTATGTTTTTTACATCCAAAAAAGTTTCTCCTATATATAAACCATGTTATGAATCATTCCGGGGGACTATTTCACATACCATTATCCATTTTCAAAATGATGTTTTATTAAATTTTTTTGATGTGTATAATTGTACTTTTAGATGTTAATCCATCACTTATCTAGAACATGGTTAAATTGTGAGGAGGCTATTTATTTAAGGGGGTAGAATAAAAACTAATGATATTTGTTGAATTATTTTTCTAAAATTAATTCTAATCTTTTCAATATTTCTTTTTTTTATATGGAAAATTGTGTTTTCCTTAAATGACCAGAATTTATTACATTGGATTACGTTATAGAGAACACATTGTTTAGTATGTGTCACATATAATGTAGAGTGTCAATGAAAATTAAAATACTATTAAACGTTTCTTACATAATATTGTTGTAATCACATAGCCATTGTAATTGAGGGTATGAATTTGATTAACTAAATTATGAAAATATATTCATTAAATATGTATATAAAATGAATTATTTGGTGACAAATTAATTTTAAAGGAAAATGGACCATTTTATAATAAAGGAAATGCATTTGTTGGAAACTAATTTTATAAGTATAAATGTGTTTTAAATTAATAAATTAAAAAAATAATTTATTTGAAGGAAATTAATGATATTTATATAGTATATATTCAAAAAAATGTTTAAAATTCAACTTTTTTGTTTTCTATAGAATATATAGCATTAAATAAAATTTTATTCTTAAAATTTGTATTTTTATAAAAAGTTTTTTCCACATTTTACACAATTATCTTAAAATAAAATTTTCAAATTTTAGAATTTTGTTTTGGAATATTAAACTTCAAATTTCGAAATCATCATGTAAAAATTATTATGGTGAGGAATTTTTTTAACTTTTTTAAGAGATAATTTATTTCAATAAATATTGAATATACATGTATTTTTTATGAATTATCATTTATTTTAAATATTTTTAAAAATTAAAAATATATTAATATATTTCTAAATGAAAGATTATTTAAACCATATATCAAATAATCTGATTTAGAAATTGGATTCATTTCCATCTTAAATTTTTAAATAAAAACATTCTAAACTTTTGATGCTTTTCTCTTCGGATAACAACTTTTTCATCGCATCTGTGAGTTTAATTTTATATTAAGATTTTCCACTAATGTTATTTGAATTTATAAAAAATATATTCCATTTCTTAATTCATAGTAATTTATATTATATAATAAGATAAACTTATTTTTATACCATAATTAATACAAAAATGAGTAAAATTTATTTATCATATTTAAAGTAGTAGTGGCATTACCATGGGTTTAATCTAAGAATATATGGGTAATAAATGACTGAAAACTCATCTAAAATATGTTTTTTATAATATTTCTACCTTATCTCTTATTGGTTATACAAAATTCCATTGTAGAGCCTTTTGGAATGATAAATAATTGGGTACACCTTATTTATTAAACAAATTACATGTGTGCCACTCACCTCTCTTATAAAATATAAGCCCATCTCATCTCCTATTTATTATTATAAAACCCATATTTTATTCCAATAAAAAACCATGTCACATACCTATTTCCTACCCTCCTCATAGAGTTCTATTTTTTTATTGGAAACCCTCATACTAGGGTTGTACCTGTGTTCCTAAAGAGTCTATTTGAAGAAGAGGTAAATTTATTAAACATGTGTTTTTGTTTTCAATCTACTTTTACCTCCATTAATATTTTACAAATTTTGTTAAATAATAACACTAGTTTCCCATATATATTTAAATTTTATCAGGTTAATATTATAACCCAAATCCATCTCCTCTTCTATCAAAAGGGATAATAATTAATCAGTAATGTGTACGATAGTATTCCACCTCAAGAACGGATGTTATTAATTTTCCATAAAAACCACCCACATAAAGATATAAAGATGTATATGATATTCATATATTATATTTATGATTTAATTATAATCCTTTTAATATAATACCATCTCTATCTTCTTTCCTTGAAACCAATTGTAAAATAAAATCATTTCTCTTCTTTATTGCAGACTACTGCCTTTCAAACTAATGTGATATCGTTTTCATGTCTATTATACATGGACTGTAAAATGATATATTAAATAAATAAATTTGAAATTTCATACATATTTATACTTATAGAATTATTATATCACATATAACTCCTTATTTTCCATTTTCTATAAATATGATAACGCCACTCGTGTGTATAGTGGACTGCCACCTCTTCAAGTGATGTGATTTTTTATTCACACATGATCTACACGAAAGGTCATAAGGATAGATTTTAATAGTATTATGTGATATATATATATATATTTATTTATTTAAAAAAATATTCTCTATTGGTAAAATATTATTAAGTTTTATTTTATTCAATATGTAATGAAAATAGAAATATATTTCATGTGTATGTACGACCTTCAATCTCAATGAACGGTGTATTTCATTTTATATCTTCAAATTTTATACATTAATATATAAACTCATATTCTGAAAATATATTATAATTATATCATTTTTAAAATTATAGATATTATTTAACCTTTATCAATATAAGAAGACCAAAAATTAAAATTCAATCACACATAAAGAAAAATCATTTATTGGTCGAAACATGACATTAACATGGAATTATTAATAAATAGGTAATAAATAGTCATATGTAAATAAAATATGGTTTAATATATATATATATATATATATATATTTCATTAATAGTTTTATGAAAAAATTATTTTTATTATAAAACATGTTTGAATTTGTATGAAGGAAGTTGAGACTTATGGTATGGGATTTCCACCACACTTTTATTTTCCATGAGAATAAAAATTTACCTTTTATTTATTTAAAAATTTCCACATAATAGTTGAGTGGTAAAAATTACATATATAAATGATCCAGAGAATAAATTTAAAATCCAAAAGCATAAACACTGAACTCGATGAGGCCTTGATCCATGGGTCACCCGCATCAGTCGAAGTCACTTCACTTGACAACTACTATCATCCCAATTTGTACACTACTTTCATCGTCAAATCCCATAAATACTAGAGTGGATGATTGGAGATATCAAGACACAGAATATCCATTTATCCTATCTAAATCACCATCGACAACTCACAATCATTATCTTCAAGTATCAATCATAGAGAACCATTTTTGTTGAATAATAATATACATAACAGAAAATCACTGACATCAGAACCATAATTGATAATAGAGAAGTAGATGTCAATCAATCTCAAGTATAACATAAGTCAATCAAAAAAAACTTCCATAGTCTTCTTCAAGACCTCCACATAGGAAAAACTAGGAACATCGAACCAGATGAGGATATCATAGAAGTGTTGAGTGGATGGAGGCCTGTGCACAGTACAACACTAGAGACCACATCTTTAATTCCTGATCCTTAAACATTACATAATCTTGAGTTATGTAAATAATTAATATTGAGTATCTTTGTAGGATTATATATTTTTAGAATTAGTCCATAACTATTACATTACATCTTAAAGATTACAAAGTATACACTTATTCTCTATCCAAAATTTTAACAATAATAAATCTCCTAAAAAACAATAATTCTTTTCAGGATAAAAATATTCATGAATTATTCTGTTATCATACCCTTCCTCATAACCTGTGAAAACATTTCTAAAAACTTGGTATGTGTATAAAAATCTATCTAATAGATATAATATTTGGGTAGAAAACATTAGTCCATGAATACCAAAAAATGAAGATATTATAATTTTCAATAATAAAACATAATCTCATTAACATAACTCATGAATTCATAAGATTTATGCATAACCCATATAAAAAATTAATCATGAAAGTCACTTTGAGCATCTATAACAAACATACATTGTAGATTTCACAACTACAGATGGAGTTCCGTTTGAATACCCATCATAGTATATTCCCTAAATCTCTTAGGAGAAACATTAACATTTACCTCTGTCACATTACCCAATGCATTAGAGATATATCTTTCGATCAAACACCCTTGGATTATCATGGAGATACCCATTGGAATAAACAATTAAAAATAACCATATTACATATTCATTAGATATAATCCATGAATAATGAAAAGAAAAAATTTCCACATTACTATCACAATTTATCATTTCAAGATATTGACATAATCAAAGCATTATAAATACCATTTCAATACAAAAATACATAAAAATTTTATATGTAATTTATTTTCCTTTTAAAAACATTCCATCTTGTTAAGGAATCCAAATATAAAATAATACTCACAGTGGCAGAAAGGTCATTGTCACCGCATACATTAAAAAGAAACATACTTTTTTTGTTATTAAAAAACTTACCAAAAAAAATATTCCTCTTGAAAACCATTAAATTAAATTAAAATAAAAGGTTATAATTTTACACTATATAAAATAAGGTCCTGTATAAACCAAAATATGCCTCAATGAATGGATATTGACACGATGTCTCTTACCTTGAGTCCAACATGTCTTTTTCGTTCTTTATCTCCCTGAATAATAAACATAACTTAATTTATAATATATTATAATTATTTTTCATGTTTATTATTCATATGATTTCACTTATTAACTTTTTATAACAATCATATAATTATTCAGGTTCATATCAGTCGTTTTGTTGATGTTGGGTACATGAGTTGAAAAATGAACTTGTTTTGATGTATATTGTCCCTGTAGTAAAAAGTCCATCATCACTAGAATATTATTCTTGATATATGTATAATATATATCCAGTATATATGTATTTACATCCATTATATATGTATTTATAATAACCCATAACATTTTGAGATAAAAAATGAAATGCACCGTTCATGGAGAAGGTAAGTTGTATGTACGCATGAACACTACTTTCATTTTTTTTCATATTTAAAGGAATGAAATCTAAATGACACATAATTATATTATAATTATAGTATAATTTCATATATTATATATGTTATATAATTTCATTAAATCCATCCTTTATAGGATCCATGTATGGCATGAACGAGTCATATCACCTTGAGGGGGGGGGGGGGGAGGGTAGAGCGCACTTCCTCCAGTGAAATTGTCATATTTACAAATTAGGGAAAGAATAATGGTTTGATATAAATAAAAAAATAATATAGACAATATAAATATAATATATATAATTTATAAATATATTTCTATCATAATGGTCCACTATGAGAGGTGGTAAGGGAAAATTGAACAATCATCGTTTCGTGAGGCAGTAGTTCGACATCCAGAGAAACAGTATGTTCATATCCATTAGATGGAGGTGTGTGTAAGTTTAGTTCAAATTAATATCATAAAAACATACTAGTATATTGAGGATACTGTTTTTGTTATGTAATCAAATAATAATAAGAGAATAGGGAGTGGAGAAGTAAAATAAATGAAAGGAACTTGAGAGAACACATTATCTCTAAATCGAGTAACTTCTTTTGATTTGAGCCAAACAACTTTTCTAAAGTTGACTTCTTCCAAGGTAAGGATTATAGGAGAAATAGAGGGATGTTGGGAGCTTATATGAGTAGAATTTGGATGATCTATGGGGCTTGATAGGTGTGAGTAAGTGTTATATGTGATTTCCTTTTATAAGTTAGAGGAGGGGAACTTTAGGAAGGCATTGAAATATTATTTTATAATAATATGATATTCAGTTTCAAAAGGTCCCAAACTCAATTAATTTGAATATAAGATGATTTTTGTTCGAATAAACATCATCCAATAATATTTTGACAAGTTGTGAATATTTTTGTATCCCTATCGTTTTGGTTTAACCCTTATTTTACCCTTTTTAGTCTTAGAGTAATACCATGTTATTTACTTATTAAGGGTTAATATAATTATCATATCATGTCAAAAGACCCAAAAAGAAATTTATGACATATTTTGACTTATATTAACCATTTGTTATTATTTTAGGTTTTTAAATAACATAATATGAATAATAAACTACGTTATAATTTAAGTTGTGAATTCTGTCAATTTTGAAAACTATTCATAGGTGACTTTTTTACAAATTAATAAAAATATGATTCTTTCAAACCAAAGGCATTAAATTAAATATAATATGTAAATATAATCCAAAAAAATTATGTATGTTATCAAAATAACCAAATTAAATTTATTTTATCATTTCTTATATCATTTATTTTAATCATTTATTAATGAAGCAATCACAACATCATCATTATGTCATAATTGAATTTATTAATATAATGTATAAAAATTATAAAATAAATACCATGATGTATTAAATCTTGTTATATTTCAAATTAATTTTTATAGTCAAAGAGATAAGTTATATAACCCCATATAAAAATTGTTTTAGTAAAAGATACATGTTTTTAATCACTTTACTTTAAATTTATTTTCAGAAAATATCAATTTTAGACCCAAGTGGCTCCATGGGGTCCCCAAATAGACCCAAGGATGCACATGGTGATATATATCTAATAAAATATGATTTTTACATGTATTATAAATATTTAATATTATTATAATATTATTTTTTACCCTTATTTACGATATTTTCCCTTTAACCATGGCAAATAAAATAATTACTAACATTATTATTCACAATGTACAAAAGTAACAGCTACCAATTTATGCAATTTAATCCTTATAATTTCAAATATGAAATAATTTTTTTAAAATTTGAAACAAATAATTTTCATAAATTAATTTAATGTTAATTACATTGTGAAAACCAAAAAGGGTGTTTTTAAGAAATAAAATATACCAAAAGATTAACATGTGTTTATGTCCAATTAAAATGTGATATTACAACTAATGAAGATAATTATATTAAATTATAAAAAATAATCCAATTATACTTTAAAACTACTTAAAATGATAATCTAACTGTATAAATAAATTAGATTAAAAGGCGGTTTTGAATTTAAATATAGTAGTTTTCACTATTCCTTAAAAAATGAACTTTATCAAAAAATTACCAAAAATTTATACAAAGTAAATTTTGGTGTCCTACATATATATAAGAATTTTATTATGTCAAACATAACATATAAAAGTTACAAAAAATAAATTTAAAAAGGGTTATCCATCAAAAGGAGATATAACTGCATTTTTAGAAAAATATTTCTTTTATCTAAAAAAATGATTTTTTTCTTATATCATATGTAGAAAACATATAATATTAATTTAAAACATTAAATTGAATATATATAATATATTTTTCAACAAATAAAAATACATAAAGAGGGAAATGATTTTAAAATCACAATTATTCTATTTTAAAATTGGTTTTCATGAAAACACATCCTTTATATTATATTGGTTTTTATTTTCATTTTTAATAAATTTGATAACCAATGAATCATTATTTTAAAATGTGTAAACCAAATTTCAAAATTCAGTTGATACTATTCATTCCCTCCATCCCAATGTCTAGGATTTAACTAATATTTAAAATAATAATATTATTACTGGATTATTTTAAGGTATAACCAAATGTTGTGTGTAATGTAAGATTTCAGAGAAACCTGTTATTACATGCCGAGTATGCTATCGAAAAAATAATCCCCTTTAATGTAAAATTAAAATCTTATTCATAAATATTAATAGAAAATAAAAATTATTATACTACAAATACCTAGGTCATTATATCATCCCACCATTTGGAAATTGTGTCCTCGCATTTTTAAAATTGGGCTCAGAAAAATCACTGAAAATCCCACATCGAAAAAAGAGTCAATAAAACTGTCACATTAAAAGAATGAAATATAAGTACAAAGGATACCTGAGATAAAACTATTAGTTTCCCATGTATGAAAACATGTATATAGAAGAAAAACTAATAATCAATTTCTGATGGAGAGTGATATAAAACATTATCAAAAGAAATGTAACTACCAGAATACCACAAACATGTGATGGTTAAATAGTATTAAATTTCCCAATCGGAAGAGTAAACAGAAAAAGTTTTTTTAATATCATTTTCATATTGTTGAGGAATTTATTTATTATCCTGACTAAGAACATAAGGAAATATAAATACTTTTCATGTAGAGTTTTAACCTTTAATAAATTTCTACCAAAAACTCTTCTTTTCCCCCTAATAATGAGTATTCAAGATGAAATGGTCACACCTGAAGTGCTATAATAAAATTATATAGAATCACAAAATCCACTAAAGGTTAACTATATAATTACCCTATCTTCCAACATTAACCAAAACCAAAATCGTTAGTACAAGATCAAATAATCCCCAAAAGGATAATCCTTTATAAAATGAAATTATACTCTTAATATGAAAAATTCAAGAAACAATACCAAATGTTCAACACTGACCACTCAATTAAAAATTGTCAATAAAATTATTCAATATAATCCAAACTAATATTGAAACCCAAAACACAGAAGAATTTGATCACATAGTTTACTACGATAAATATTCACATTTATATCCAATTAACATCAACTACTCTTAAAGTCTCATACTAAAAAGTAATTAAACTAATTACATATTCTCCATGATAGGTTAATCATTTCTTTAAATAACCAAAATTTATATAAATTCAGAACAAAAACATAGATTATTCCAAAATAAAATTCCACCATTACTCCTCAAATTAAATCCCATAGTATTATATTATCCATAGGCATATAGTGTTCCCAAAAGAGTGAATGTATTCCAAAATAACATCTATCACATAATGATAAAATCATATTCCAGTACTATATATATCTATTTGATCAGACATATGTTCCAAAATAAAATAATTCCCAATCCAAAAATAATATAACTAAAAAGAAAAATTCATACTAACTAGGGACTTCATGTAGTCCAATGGTAGGTGATAAATCCCATTCGCACTTCAGTTGTGGGGTTGATTCCCATGGTCTTATCTCACATGAAGGGTTGTCAAATGATCTGTGTGTTTTCCTTTTTTAAAAAACAATATAATTTTATATAAAATTTCAAAAAATGTGATAAATTCCTCAAAAATAACCATAACATATTTTAACCTCAGGTGCCATCTCACACCTTTCATTTTCATCCCCAAAAGTAATAACCTATAATTTCCTCAAATTCATGGATCATATAAACCCAAATAGTTCTTTATAACTATATCCCCAAAAGAAAAGATAATTATTCCTCAAATAGAATTTTCACATAAAAAACTATTGAGTTACACTCACAAGAGAAAAGTCTCAAAATGTAACCCCATTAAGAAAATGGAATTAATAATTTTAAACATTTAATCACCAGGATATCTATCATAAATCTAGGATTTCTAAAATGTATAAATATGAATCATCCAGAATTCATCTTTATCCCTTAACCATTTTTTCCAAATTATTATGTAATATTACTTTCCTTCAATCAAAATCATTCATAATGTCTTAAGATTCAATAATTTCTAAACCCGAGCTAAGAAATACTCCATACCTTTCAAAGGTCATTTTCAGTTTCCTCATCTTTAATTGGAATGGTATTAGGTATTGGTAATCAAATATATGTATGTTCCAGTTGATCCCATTCCAAAACCCTCTCTGTAGGACATCTATTGGCTTAATGGCTATGACCACCACATTTAAAACATTCAATTGATCCCTCAAAAAGAAATTATTTCCCTTTCTTGGAGTCAACTGAATGCTTCCTTTTTCCATGGAAGGGTATTTTTTTATGACCTTAATTACCGAATATATAACATCTTCCCATCCCTTTGAAGAATTTTCTTAGGTTTTTCTTTACACATCCTTGACAGAAAGGTTTCTGAATATACTTACCGTTATTATTATTACCTGAACTTCCATAACAATTTTTTTCTATCATATAAGATGGCTTTGAAAAATTACCAAGGTTCAAGTGGTTAATCATGATTAAAGATAGTTGGTTAAGAATAACCACAAGTGTTCTCATTGCAGCTCATATTTCATTTGGTCTCTTATTCAGAAAACCATCATAGTTTTCTTCACATCCACTGTTACTTTGGGTCCTATTAGATCCTACCATTAACTTTAAAACCAAAATGGTCAGTGTGAATATATCAGCAAAATCATCATATAATACCTTATGAGGAGTGTATACACTATAATATACTTATTCTTGTTATCTTAAACTTATTAATTTTATTTAAAATAACTATGACTCTTTCTAATATAATAATGATTGAGGTTATGTCCCTTATTCTTAAATAACACTCTAACCTCTAAATTTATCCAAACCGTCCTCTGATTCAAAATATAAGGCCCAAGTCATAAACATTAATTTATCTTAAGTTAGGTCAATAATTCACATAGAGGATCATTATATGTTTAGAGTTTTAGATAATTAGGACATAAATATTACATGACATCTCAAATATTACAAAGTAGACTCTTTTACTCAATCCACATTTTTCACTATAATAAATCTCCTTAAATAAAAGATGAATTATTTTATTGATAAAAATATTCATGAATTCTTCCATTCCCTTTCACTTCCTTATACCCTATGAAAAAAAATTCAACAAGAATGGAATAAGCATTAAATGTTCAGTAATGGATATAAAATAGGGGAAGAAAACACTAGATAATAAATACATAAAAATACGGAAATCATACTTTTCAATCATAAAACACAATCCCTTTAACATACCTCATGAAATCATAAGATTTATTATTAACACATAGAAATCATAAATCATAAAGGCAACATCTAGCATCCATAACATACATAAATTGTAGCTTTCACAACTACATATGGATTTACATTTGGAATACCCATCATAATACATTCCCTAAATATATTAGGTGAAACATTAACATTTACCTACGTCACATTAACTAATGCATTGGAGATCTATCTCAGGATAAATTGCCCTTGGTTCATCGTAGAACCACCCATATACATAAAAAATTCCCAATAAACATATCATATAAAACATGAATAATGGAAGGATAATAATTCCAAATTGTAATCACAATATATCATTTCATGATATTAACATAATAAATTTATTCTTAAAATCATCTTCGATAAAATTATATGTAAAAAGGGTATATGGAATTTATTTACTTTTTAAATACAATATATCTTGTCAAGGAATCCACATATCAAATAAAACTCGTGACAGCGGAAAGGTCATTTTCACCGCGTACATTAGAAAGAAAAATTCCTTATTTCTTTTAGTAAAACACTTCATAAAACCAATGATTCCTTTTGGAAATCATTTAATGAAATTAAAAGAAAATTTTATAATTATAAATCGTATAAAATAAGGTCGTGTATAAACCAAAATATGCCTCAATGAAAGGAGATTGACACAAAGCCCCTTACCTTGAGTCTGACTTGTCTTGTTCATTATTTATCTCACTAATTAATAAACATTGGTTAATTTATTTTTCTTCAGAACCTTTTTCAATTTAAATATTCTTTTTACACCACTTATTAACATGTTATAACAATTATATAATTATTCATGTTTATAACAGTCATTTTTTCAATGTTATGTACTTAAGTCAAATATGAACTTGTTTTGAAGTCAATTGTCTATGTAGTCAAAAGTAAATCATCAACATAGTATTATTCATGATTTATGTATCATATATATCATTTATATATTTATTTATATCCTTCATACATTTATTTAGAATATTCCTTACATTTGGAGATATTAAAAGAAATAAACCATTCATGGAGACGGTAAACCATACGTACGCATGAACACTTCATTCATTTATTTTACATATTTAAAGGAATGAAATATAAATGATAAATAGGAATATTAAAATTACATTATAATATAATATTTTATATATTTTATATATATTCATTAAATCCTTCCTTTATATGTTCCATGTATGGAATTATTTAGTCATATTACTTTGAGGGGGCGGTAGTCCACATTTCCTCAAATAAAATTATCATATTTACACATTACGGAAAGATGAAAGGTATGATGTAAATAAAAAATACAGAAGTATAGAGAAAATATAAAGAAAATAAATATCATATATAAAAAATTTTCCATCACAATGTCCACTATGATAGGTGGTAGGGGAAAATTGAAAAATCATCGTTTCTTGAGGCATAAGTTTATCGTCCACATAAACAGTATGTTCATATACATTCGATAGATGTGTGGGTAAGTGTTGTTTAAATACTTCCGATAAAAACATTTCAATGTATAGAGGATAAAAGTGTTATTATGTAATAAAATAATAATATGAGCATATGGAGTGGAGAAGGAAAATACAAGAAAAATACTTGAGAGAAGACGATACCTCTAAATCGGGTAACTAATTTTGATTTTAGCCAAATGGAACTCTTGAATTGCCTTATTCTGAAATTAAGGCTTATAAAAGGAATAGATTGATGTCTTGAGCTTATTTGAGCATTGTAAGGACAAGTCATGGGTCTTGAGAGGTATGAGTAAGTGGGTAGAGGTGATAGCCTTTTATAAGAGGGAGTAGGGGCACTGTAGAAAGCTCTTGAAATATTATTTTATTATAAAATTATTTTCAGTTTAAAATGGTCCCATACTCATTTAATTCAAAGATAAGATGATTTTTTTTTCGAATACCCATCACCCAATAATGTTTAAAAATTTTTTGAATATTTTTTTATCCTCGTATATATGTTTAACAATTATTTTACTCTATTTAATCTTATAGTGATATCTTGTAATTTTCATATTATGGGTTATTTTATTTATCATATCATGTAAAGTGACACAAAAGATTTATTTATGACAAATTTGGACGTATATTATTCATTTTCTGAATAGTAGATTTTTTGGAAATTAATATCATTTAATAAACTATTTTATATTTTATGTTATGAATTCTGTCAATTTTGGTTAGTATTCATACACAACTTTTTTAACAAATAATACAAACCTGATTCCATCAATAGAAAGGAATTAAATCATATAAAATATGTCAATATCATCCAGAAAATTCGTGGATGACATCAAAATTACCAAATTACATTTATTTTATCATTAATAATATCTTTTATTTGATTTCATTATTAATGAAGCAATCATTACATCATCATTGTGTCATAATTAAATTTATAAATTTAATGTCTAAAAATTATAAATAAAATACCATGATGTCTGAAATCTTATTAGATTTATAATGATAATTTATAGTCAAATAAAATATTTATATATCCCCATATAATTTTTTTAATAAAAGATACATGTTTATGTTATACTTCCCATCACTTTAAATTAATTCTTATAAAATATCATTTTCACACCCAAGTGGCTCCATGGGGTCCCAATGTCAACCTGATGATTCCCATGGTTGGAAATATCTAATCCAATAGGATTGGGACATGTGTTAGGGTAGTTTAATGTTACTATAATATTACCTTCACCCTTATTCTCCATATTTACCATTTGACCATGGTAAATAAAATAATTACCGATGTTACTATTCATATTTTCTAAAAGTAACAAATACATATTTACACAATTTAAAAATTTTGATTCTTAATATGAAATCAATTTTTCCAAATTCAAAACAAATAATTTTTAGAAATTAATTTAAAAATAATTCACATTGTCAAAACCAAAAAACTAGATTTTAAGAAATAAAAAACTACCAAAAGATTGACATGTGTTTATGCCCAATTAAAAGTTGAAATTTATTACAATGAACATAATTAGATTAATTAATAAAACATAATCCAATTATTCTTTAAAACCAATTAAATTAAAATTTAACTATATCTATAAATTAGCTGAAGAAGTGGTTTTGAATTAAAATGTATTATTTTTCACTATTTATTTAAAAGATGAAATTTATCAAAAAAGTACCCAATATTTAATCAAAGTAAACTTTGGTGTCCAAATTCTTTAGAAGAATTTTAGTTTCTTAAAATATAATATATAAAATTAAAAAAAATTAAATTTAAAAATGGTTCACCATCAAAAGGCGGTAAAACTGCATTTTTAGAAAAATACTTTTTTATCTAAAAAATTGAATTTATTATTATATAATATATATAAAACCTATAAAATGAATTTAAAACATTAAATTGAATATATAACATATATTTTTCATTAAATAAAAATCCATAAATAGTGATATGATTTTATAAACACAATTACTCTCTTTTAAAATAGGCTTTCATAAAAACACATCCATTATATTCAATTAGTTTTAATTTTCATTTCTAATATATATTGTACACAATTAATCATTATTATAGCATGTGTAAACCATATATAAAAATTCAATTGATTCTATTCATTCCCTCAATCCTAATGTCTTGGAATTAACAACTAATTAAAATAATATTACTGTAACTGTATTATTTTTATGTATAACTCAATGTTGTGTGAAATTTAAAATTTCAGAGAAACTTGTTGTTTCGTTTTGAGTATGCTATGGGAAAAAGCATCCCATTTAACATAAAATTAACTTCTTATTCATAAATATTTATAGAAAAAAAATATTTTATTCTATAAATACCTGGTTCATTACAACATCATCATCGTCAAGGAAAATAAATACCTCACTCTATCATCAAAACATCAAACCATTAATAGAAAATCAGAAAAAACCCAAAACTAAAAATCATCACATCATACATTATATCACCAAACCAAACCTCCTTCTGTATCCAAATCCATAAAAAACCAAAAAACACCAATTAATATAGGAGTAAATCACTTGAAAAGGTCATAAAACCCAAATAAGAATGAAGGAGCCAAGAATAATATATGAGGATGACAGTGCTAGAAAAGAACAAAAACTAAGACTATTGTATGCCTCCCTCCAACACTATCCCATGTTGACCCATATTCCACATCATTCCCGACCAAAATGGAGTCAAATATTATGGGATATCCAACATGGGAATTGGATTATAAATACATCAGATGTCTCCACTGATGTCAGACCAAAATACGTCTCAATCTCCATCACCCCAACCTATAATGGATGTCAAATTCATAGGGTAAACCAAAAAGAGGGGTGGTGAGCAGTGTACAATATCTATATTAGTAAGTAGTGTTAGTAAATAGGGAGAATGTGAAATCAATCCCAGGAATATAATACATGACGAGATAAGTCAAGGAGTTCTATATGCATCAAATAAACCCTCAAAACCCTATGCAGAAGGGAATAATAAGCGTTATGTGCGTCGAAAGCCGGGTGAGCATGGAGGCACTGTCCCCTATAGTAGATTATATTCAATGAGACACAAGCTATATTCAATATGTTTTACATTTATGTTGTATATATACTACCAATTAATTATTTATATTATTATTATTCATAAATTTTTGGTATTTACATTTAAATTTTAGGATAACTTCTTCATTAGGATTATAGTTTAAATATTACCGAAGTGGTAAGGTATTTTTGTCTCAAATTGGATTTTTAGATACCTATGATATATTATTAACATATATTCTTCTATGAGGTGTATTTAAAACCCTTTGACATGTAATATCATAAATATAAATTTTTTCATTATTATTTATGTTTAATTTAATGTTATAATTTCATGGGTATTATGATTCCATGTTACTAATGTTGTGAGAATTTTATGCAATAATATCATTGTTTATTGGGATTATTTATTATAAATCTCCCAATGATAAAATAATATGACCATTCTATCAAGAAACACATGATATTTATTCTCCACTAGTTATTTCATGATAACACTTGGTTTCCCTTAATTTTTTCTATTTATGTCATAATGAAATCAAAATAATATTTTTATGAAAATAGTATTTATTTCTCTATTCAATCAAAATACCAATTTATTCCAAAACCATGTTTAAAAAAAATTAAATACTACTTTTAACATTATTCAAATGTTTTATTAAAGACATTTTCAAATGTTTTATTTTTTTTAAAATCATCATGTCATTTTCTAAACAATAACATTTAAGAATTGTTTAAAAATCTGAAAATATTATTTTTTTAAGTGTATGACAGGAAAATAATTTCCCCCGATCATAGATGTTTTCTTCATTTAATATTACAATATATGTTATCAATGTGATCTAAAAATAAACAATTTTTTAAAATGTTTTAGTTTTAAGAAGTGATTTTCAAAGAAAAGTTATTTTTCTCAAGAATTGGTCTATGCTATCTTTCAAAGAAATTTTCTATCTTAGGTTACATCCTTTAAGGCTTTATAGAATTTTCTGGGCATAATATATAGTGATACCATTCTTATTATTCTGAAATATGGTTTATGATTATAATGGAAATACCCTTCTAAATCCTTCTCTACTTCTTCTAGATATACTATCACAAAATACTTTTAGATCCTGATTCTTTTTCCATAGGTTATGCTTTTATGGAATGATTAATTGATTATGAAACATGTTTCTTTTAAATAGGTTATGTTTTGATGAAATGTTTATGAAAATAATTTATTTTCAAGGGTTTTTTTATAAAATATTTTATATGATAATGTGCACAAATACAAATGATTTTGTTTATGTGATGATTTTTATATTATCACCAAGGATAGTGGTTATGTTATAACTAAGGAATTTGGTTGTGTAATTATCAAATAGAGGTGGGACATATATCTCCCAGAACATATTAGGTACAAATTGATATATCATAATATAAACAGGAGCAGAATGGGGAGTCAACCTATTTCAGTAGGGGACTTTTTCCATTGTGATAGTCTTGGGAGTAAAACTTGTTTATTATGACTATTTGGGCAGTGTATCCATTTAATAATAATCGTTTTGGAAATTATTTGTGACTAATAATGGAATTTTCTTTATTCTTATGTGTATTATACATTCTCATTTCTTATTTCAATGTTATTTTATCATGGATTATGTTTTCTATCTTTTTTAAATTCATTCCATATGAATATTAAATATATATCCCATTACTTATGATTTTTTCAACAGTATGTTGGGTATAGATTTCATATGTTATTATCACATTCTCATAACCATATAAACAAGTCATGTATATATATTTTCATTGGTATACCCTTATTGATCATCTAATCTCACCTTTTTTCTGTTTCCCTTACCCATGTTAAAAATAACAGTTTTATCTATGGTATGTGTATGAAGAGTACTAAATAGTATGATCATTGTGGAAATCATTAAATATATTTCCCTCTATTAAAATATTGTGTACCAAGTCTCCAATGGAACTAAACCATTACTATACTACCGAATGTGTTAGTGTAATGTAATGATTATTCATCTAAATAATTTAATATATATCTATGAAATGTATGGGTTACTAAATTCCTAATGTATGGATTACTATAACCACATGTGTATGTTATTCTATGATTCAGATAACCTCCATTTAAACCATTAATATCATAAAAGATTAATCATTATCCATTTTATTTGGGGGATATGATGGTCAAAACCTTCTCAAAATAACAATATATTCATTTGTATTCCACAAGATCTTGAGTTTTTAAATTTCACTATTGAAAACCCCTTGGAATGGAAAATGGGTTAAATCAATAATTTGTCCCCGTAAACATATAAAATACCATGAATGGATTAATATGGTATTGTGGGATGATATCCTCAATGAAGTAATGTAACACCCCAAGATTTCATAGAACTTTATTTCATCAAAGTAATGTAATAACTTGCACTATATGAAACACTGAGTTCAAGCGCACAATGTCTTACCAAACTAGTTGTTCAAAAGTAGTTACAAATAGTATTAACTAAATTTTGAACATTATATAATCCTTATAATTTTAGAATCCATATTATGAGTTTCTTAGACATAATTTAAGAACATATTCCTTTTTTTTCCTCATAAAAGAATTATTTTAAAAAAAATGAAATTTTACCTCCTTTTAATGGTGAACTCTTTTTAAATACAATATTTGAAACTTTTATATATTAAGTTTGACAAAATAAACTTCTTCTTTAGAATTGGGACATAATAGTTTAGTTTCAATAAGTTTTTGGTGTTTTTCTGAGAAGTTTCATATTTGGGTGAATATTGGAAAAGACTATATTTTAAATGAAAACAACTGTTTTATCAAAATAATCTATAGTGTTGAATTATAAATTTTAATTGTTTGGAAGTATAATTAGATTATATTTTTACCATTTAATCTAATTATGGTCATAGTAAGTAATTTCACTTTAAAATTGGACATAAACAAGTGTCAATCTTTTGATAGTTATTATTACTTTATAATACGCTTTTTTGTTTTGACAACGGGAATTAATTTTAATATAATTAATGAAACATCTATGTTTTTTAATTGTTAAAATAGAATTCATTTTTTAATTCTTAATATCAATATTATCTTAGGGTAAATTTTTAGTATTTTTCTGAAAACATTCAATTTTTGATGAATAGTGAAAAACACTAAGTTATAATTTAAAATAAAATTTTTATTTAAATAATTATTTATTTTATTTAAATTTATTTTAAGTCAAAATAGATACATAATACCTATATATGATCAATATAATTCATTGGAATCAGTTTATAATAACTTTAGATATATAAAAATTTTATTGAACTTTTTACTGTCTTTACCCACCTCCTAGGAGCATTTGCAAATTTACATAAAACACAATTTTACCGCTTCTGTGAGTTGAATTTCTAAAATAAAGAGACACGGTTGATATCAATATGTAAAATTTGGTTCAATAAGATGAAAATAATTTTTTGTAAATAGTATCTTTTTATTTTTATTTACCACGGTTAAAAGTAAATAGGGTAATTAAGGGAAAAAATGATATTATTATTACCTAAAACATGTCCTAATTCTATTGGATAATTATAATTCAGCCAAAAAAACCTTAGTAATAAAATATGATTCTCTTTGGTCCACATGGTTTATATTTGGACATTTTTTATTATTTAATTCAAAGAAGAGTTAAAAGAGTTTAAATCAATGTTTAATAACTAAAACATTTTTAATATTGGGTTACACATAAGATAAATTAGACTATAAATATTCATTATAAATATAAAACGATTTAATACATAATTGTATTTTATTTATATTTTTTAGACCTTAAATAATTTAATTTATTTATGACACAATGATGATGAAGTAATTACCTAATTAATGAAATATCGAACTAATTGATATTATAAATATCCAAATAAATGTAATTTGAGACTTATTATGAATTAAAATCCCTTTTTAGGTTAATATGAATATTAGGGTTGGTTAGATGATTTTTTTTGAGGAATAATGTTGTAATGAATTTATCAAAAACAAAATACCAAATAGTGTCAAAATTAACATAAAAGTGTTTTTAAAAAAATATTATATTATTAATTGATATTCTATTCCTAAAAATATAAGGTTCAAATAAAAGACATATATAATGATAGTTCTATCATTAATGAATCACTTTTGGTTCTCTTGGAAGTGTATAGTATGTTTATTAACCATATAATAGAAAAATACATAGAGACATGGTAAATGTCAAACTATTTAACTAATATTTAAATCTAAAAGATGGAGATAATATAGTGACCGAAACATGTCTAAAACCTATTGGATGAGTGTTTTCAGACCCATCCCCACCTCAGACTTTAAATAATCAATTTTTTATCCATTAGAAATTGAAAATTATTTTATTATAAAATAATATTTCTAGCTTTTCCTAAGATTCCTCTCATCCCTCTTATAAAAGGGCACTCCCTCTTCTCTCTATTTCACACCTTAAAAGCCATTTGGCTCAGCCAACCCCTGCCCAAATACCCTATCAAATTTACTCCCTTCATCATAGAGGAATTAATTTAGTCAGAAAGCCGACCTAAGGAGCTCTTTTGAAAAAATCAAAAAAAAAAGAACTCGAAGAAGAGGTAAATATTTTATCACCTATTTCATGTTCAATTCTTCTTCCACCTAATTTTTCTTAGTTGATTACATTATATAATAATAAATATAGTATCTTCTATATAATTTGATTTTATTATAAATATGATACAACCAAATTCATTATTCTATCCATCCTTTGAATGACCTGTCACCATACGTGTGTACGTACGGCTTACTGTCTCCACGTCGTGGTGTAATTTTTATTCAATAAATTATTATTTGTATGGGTACAATAATGATTTGTAATTGATATAATGAATAAATATGACATGATAATGATTCTTTATATATGAATACCATCCAATTATATATTATTTTAATAACGAAATAATGATATTGTCACTCGTGCGTACATATGGATTACTGCCTCCATGAACGTGATGAGATTCATTCCCAATCATATCCACTAAAGACTAATTTTCATTTGAAGATTAAATATAATTTTTGAAGACTTGATATAATTATTGATATGAATAATATACATCCCATCCATAACAAATATGTGTCACATAACAACTAATATAAAGAAAAACGAATCTCTTAACTCCTGAAATGACGATAATACTAAGATATTATTAACAATGCAATGTTGAAAGATCATATATGATATCATATTAATGTATATGATTCGTGTTTAATTTAATAACAATTATTTCAGAAATATACAGGATTTTAACCTACCCTAGAATAATTATAAGTATAAGGTAAGGGTTAATTTCAAAATCTCTTTATTATCTATGGTTGTTTTTACGTAAGTATCTACTGGGACATATTTATTATCCATGTACATGTTTCATGAAAAAGATTTCAGATGGATTCTTTTAAGGGAATTTTTAGTAAGACATCATTTTTAATGTTTTAGATATTTATTGTTCTAAATCATTTTCATTAATGTCCTTGTTTTTAAAATGATTTTTAAGGAATTATCTATATGGACATGAATGTTTTTAAAATGTTAATTCCTTTTAAAAGTTTCATAGTGGTATGGGACACTTTGATTCAAAAATGTCTTTAAATGTTTTCTTTTCTACATTGTGTGACATTTAAATGTTTTCATGAAAAATATATATTTATCTCAAAGAGTTTTACAAATCATTTTCATCTATTTCAACATCCTTGTATGGATTTTAAACTTGTCCGAAGTTGATATATTATGATACAAATATTCCATATTGTATTGAAGGTTTTGTTATATGTTTGACTGTGGATGTGTTATTTTTGTACCATTCATGGTTTATGGATTAAGTATTGAAATTTTTTATGCATGTTTTTATACGAATGTTTAAATTATGTTTAAAACTTTTCATAAGAGGAATGCATTGGACTTAGTATGTGATAGGTGTCACCTGTTATAGCTCCACGATGCATCGATGGGTCTCATGAGACAAACTAGTGTGTTGGCACAAGGCCTTTACGAAATCATATTTGTAGTCTTGGCACAAGGCCTTGACTATGTGGTTGTGAAAGTATGGAATTATGCATTCCATCATTATGAAAGTGTGTATTGGTTTTTTCATGTGATTATTAGACTAGTAGAATATCCCTGTGAATACGTAAATGGAATTATTTGATTTTAACTTTTCCATAATATGCTAAAGTTAAAGTTTAAAAGGCTTTTGTTTTAGTTTAATACATTGCTGTAAATTTTTATTCTTATTTTTGAAAGCTTCTGCTATATTTTTATCCTTACTGAGCATCTGAGCCCACCGCTTTCAATGTTTTATTTTTCTCAGGATGCGAAGAAGTATATTATGACTGACCTGCAGGGATAGTCTATGGGATCTCAATGTTGTCTATGGAAACAATGTTATTGTGTTTTTCCATTTTATTATGTAATGTAAACCTTATGAATGTATCTAGTACTTCCAAGTCTACTAAAATAATCAGTCTTTCGAGACATGATCTTTTGTGATCATGCAAATAAAATTTAATAATGTACCGACTCTGGGATTCTCGGGTTAGGATGTTACGGTTGGTATTAGAGGAAGTTTAGTACAAACCGTGGAAACTAGATTTAGATAAACATTGATTATAGTGCATTGACCTAAGATGGAATTTGAGGATTAGTATAGAAGAACATCCTAGAATTTTGGTATTTTTGAGATTTTGTGAGTTTTCCAAGAAATACATATCTGTCTGGATATGAGTAGGTAGATGTGGATCTAGAACAGATGTACCTTGGCGTAAAACCCAAAAACACTGCCTTGAGCTAGACTAGAATTCGAACTGGTGCACTCCAATGGGCCTTACTGCACTCTTGGTTACGATACTCCTGGGTGATATGCTTAGGATAATTCTCATTTTATTTACAAATCATTATGAAGGATTTGTAACTATATACCTCCTCAAAGAAAATATTTTTATAATTATGGATTATATCTATAAACTGTTCAATTTACATTATGTATTTTAAAAGTTTGGACTTATTCATTGCAATTTATAAACTGACCTAGTGTATGAAATTTTATAGAAATGGTGCCCAGTAGAAGGAATGTGAACACCTGCAATATGTAAGATCCAAAGAGTAATAAGCCTCATATATTTCATGCTATTAAGCCAACATTTAGAAGGGAAATGGTCTCCCAGGTATTCTCAACATATGAATAAATAGTATCATGTGTTAAAAAAAAGTAAATAATTCTATGATTCCTATGTCTTTGAGGGAAGAAAGAGAAGAAATGGATGGAAGAGACAAAGATGGATAAAGGGAAGAGGGAAAAGAAGGATTTTCCCATATGTCATAACTGTGGAAAGAATAACCTTGGTAAATTCTTGAAGGGAAACTGAGTTTGTTATATGTGTAGAGAAAAAGGAAACCAAGAACATGATTTCAAGGGTATGAAAAAGTTTCAAATGTACAATGCTTCATCAGCAAGGAGTTGGGACACTACGCGAATCAATGTAAAAATCATTAGAGTATACCCCAAATGATGCTATTGGAAATTAATAAAGTTATGATACTACCAAAGATGAAGAGGAATGATTATATTTATTACATTTTTATTAAAGTATTATGTCATTAGAGTATTGTATTAATGATATACATGTTATAAGAATTATAGATTATATAAGGATTGTCCAACATTACTATTTCATTAAGGACTTGAGATTGTGTGGAACCAAGAAAATTTACTCAATAACAGGTTAAATGTTTTTGCAAAATATATGGTTGAGAGAAAGATAAACCATAATATTGTTCTCATAATAATGTAGTGATTTTGGAATAATACAAGAATGATTTGGATAAATTATATTGGATATTATTGACTACCTTGAAATCGATTAATGATTTGTATATTCCATCAATGTTGGAGTTTATAACATTTTTAAATAGGAGTATATCTAGTATTATATATGGAATAAGGGATCATTAATGTAATAATTATGGTTTTATGGTAATTTAGGATGTTGTAGTGTTTTAAAAGATTACATATGGAAGGTGTTCACATGTTATTACATGGAAAAAATGATCTTCATTGAGTTTACCTTCCTTATAAATTTTGTACTAGGAGTTTGGAAACAATTATTTGGTATATGTCTAGTTTTAGATTATTTTTGGATTGACATAAGAAGGACAACTTGGAGGTCGGGCGACAACCTGCTTCGTCCGGTAAGGCCTCGAGACTTGAACCCACAACCGAAGGGTTACAAGGGTGTATCACCTACCACTGGTCCACAACCGAAGGGTTATAAATTCATTTTTTTTGAACACTATACTGTAACGACCCGAAATTTTAAATAAATATTGTTTCCTAATTTTATGTGTTATTTTATTTTATTTTTATACTCAACAAAAATGTTTCATTTGATAACATGAGTATAATTAAAATGAGACTGTTGGGTTTTGACTGTTATTTGACCATTGGTCAATATGACCGTTGGAAACTAAACGTTTTGACTATTGTCTCTAAATACAAGCAATCTTGGTTAATTAATATAGAAAGAAGATTCGATGGCCTCACCCAGTAGTCTTGGACCGATCGAAGCCCATCTAACAGAACTTGGGAAGGAGGTAGCACCACTGGGCTTTGCTCTGGACCAAACCCAAGCTGAACTTCATCGTATAAAGCTAGAACAGGATCGCCTTCGCGATAAGTTCAAACTGATAGAAATTACTACTCGTGCGATGTTGGCCGAGCCTCCCTCGGATTCTCTCACCTTAGCACACCTTACACTTAGGTCCTATGCTGGTGTGATAAGAGGCTATGTAAGGAGACCGTAACTGTCTTGTGTAATCCTTTGTTTTAAATAAAAATTTCGATTCCTTTTATGAATTTTCAAATGACCAAATAAATATAGTATGCATATTTTTGATGAATTTTAGAAAAAGGATATTTTAAAAATGTTTATGTAAACCTTAAATAATTAAAAATGTGTAATGATTTTCAAAAAATGGTCTTCTATAATTATGTTCAGTACGAAATTTAGAGTCTAATAAGATCAACATGATTTTTGATGAATAGTAAATTATGAATAGTGATTTTATGATTAGGATTAATAATGTTTCCAAATAGATTAGTAATCTCACTTAAAGAAAGTATTAAAATAAGCTAGGCACTTTGATTAAGTAATCTGATTCAATAAAATGGTTAAATAAGGGTTTCATAAATTATTATTCAAGTATTAGTTTTTTTTCGGATGAATAGTGTTTTTTAATTAAAATTTTAATTAAAAATATTTAGAAAATTATTTTTATAAAATGGACTTCATTTTTGAACTCAGAGCATCGATATTATGTTAAGGTAATTTTTGGGGATTTTTCTGAAAAAAAATAAATTTTCGATGAATAGTGTTTTTAATTAAAAATTTAATTAAAAATATTTAGAAAATTATTTTTATAAAATTGATTTCATTTTTGAAATCAGAGCATTGATATTTGGTTATGGTGAAATTTTGGGATTATTCTGAGAAAGTTGAATTTTCGATGAATAGTGAAAATACAGTTTTTAAGTTACGGGTGTTTAATGACATCATTAAATGATGTATTAAGTATGTAATCAATATGTTCGACTTATGAATAGTAAGATAAGGTATGAGGTTTCCAAAGTGGCCAATACCATGGGAAAATACCATGGGCAAGCCCATGGTTTTGCCAAAACCACTAATGAGGTTTCCCTTGGCCATTAAGGCCTTGTCCCCTCACTTTCCCTATAAATATCAAGCCATCCTCTCATACATTCGACTCCCGACTCTCCCCCAACGAAGTTTGGGTCTCCTTACCTCCCAAGGAGTCCTCACAAGGTGCCCCCAAGCCCTCAAGGTCCAAACCTTTGAGTTTTAAGAGTTACGTTTTAAGGTAAGGGATCCGACCTCTCTCTTTCTTTCCAAGTAATCTCTTTTATGTAATTTCTTTTGTGATCCATGTTCTTATGTTAAAGGGTGTTCTTTTATACTCCTATTACTTCCCTTTTCATGTTCACATAATGATATATCCCCTCTTACTCTCATTATTTCGTTTTATGAAGTTTTAAGTGGCACCGTTAGGCTGCCGAAATTTTTGTAACGGATTCTTTCTCCATTCTCATTTTTCAAGATCTATTTTCATGTAAAGTATTTCAAGTTCCTTTATGTTATGTTGGGGTATGATATCTATATTTATAATACTGATATTTTATGATCATATGAAGAGATATACCATTTGATCTCTTCAATTCAGTATTTTGAAGTTTTAAGTGGCACTGTTAGGCTGCCGAATTTTTAAGTGGTTCTTCACCCTTCTCGTTTTGAAGTTCTACTTTCATGTCAATTCTTTCAAGTTCCTTTTTGTTATGTTGGGGTATGATCTATAAATTTATCATTACTGATTTTTTATGATCATATGATGAGAGACCCCATTTTATCTCTTCAATTCAGTATTTTGAAGTTTTAAGTGGCGCCGTTCGGCTGCCGAATTTTTAAGTGGTTGTTCACCCTTCTCATTTTGAAGTTCTACTTTCATGTCAATTCTTTCAAGTTCCTTTTTGTTATGTTGGGGTATGATCTCTAAATTTATCATACTGATATTTTATGACCATATGATGAGAGACCCCATTTGATCTCTTCAATTCAGTATTTTGAGGTTTAAGTGGCGTCGTTAGGCTGCTGGATTTTTAAGTGATCCTTGCACCTTTCTCCCTTTTCAAAGTTCTAATTCCATGTCAAGTCTTTCAAGTTCCTTTTTATTATGTTGGGGTATGATCTATATATCTATCATACTGATCTTTTATGTTCATATGATGAGATAACCCATTTGATCTCTTCAAATCAGTATTTTGAAGTTTTAAGTGGCGCCGTTAGGCTGCCAAATTTTTAAGGGATTCTTTCACCCTTCTCCTTTTCAATGTTCTAATTCCATGTCAAGTCTTGAAATTCATTTTTATTATGTTGGGTTATGATCTCAAAATTTATCATACTGATATTTTATGATCATATGATGAGAGACCCCATTTGATCTATTCAATTCAGTATTTTGAAGTTTTAAGTGGCGCCGTTAGGCTGCCGAATTTTTAGGGGATTCTTTCACCCTTCTCATTCTTTTCAAAGTTCTACTTTCATGTCAAGTATTTAAAGTTCCTTTTTAATTATGTTGGGGAATTATCTCTATATCTATCATACAGAACTCTTATTTTCACATGATTAGAGACCCTATTTGATCTTTTCAAATCATTTTGTTTGAAGTTTAAGTAACACCGTTAGGCTGCCGAACTTTCATAAGAGAAATCTAATTTTTGTCTTCCTTCCATGTTTTTCATTTCAAATGGTATGTCCTTTAATTTTCATTAACATGATCATGTATCCTTATTATTCTGTCCATCTACTATTTTATGGGTCATTTATGAATTTTTGACCCATTTTCCCTCTCTTTTTAATGTCTTCTAAAACCTCGTAACATAGCCGTTATGCTGCAGAATTTCCGTCTCAAAATGTCTCTCTCTTTTTCTAAAGTTATTTTATATTATTAAGTGAATACTCAAAGATCTTTATTCTAAAGGGGTATTCACATATATACCAAAATGTTCTATTTTAAATTATTGGATTTACATACATAATACCCACCTTCCTTTTCTGTGGGTATTAAAGTGACGTAAAGATCATGTCTTTAAAGCAGTTTTTAAAACGTTATGATTATGAAATGAAACCCATTTATTTTATGCTATATGGATTATTTATGAAATTTTTGATGATGATATATGTGGATCACATGATAATAAAGGAAAATTGAAGGGTGCGCCCTGATAGCGCTCCAATGCATTGGGTAATGATGTAACCACTAGAGATTACAATTTTTAAAATATCTTGGTGAATAACCTTGGTAAATTTCAAATGACACCTTGGGGATGGACCTTGGTGATATGTTCATGATTGTCAATATTAAATGTTGCAGCCACATCTTCAAGTTATGAAAAAGTTTTATTTTTATTATGATATGCCTCATGATTTCATTTTCATGCCTTAAAGTTCTTTTCATGACTTTATTGATGTATCTCAAGTTCATATGTAAAATGTTTCACTTGTTTCCCTTGCTGGGCCTTCTTCTCACCCTTTCTTTTGATGTATATCCCCAGGTTATGAGATGCAGTAATGAGCCTAGGGTGAACATGAGGAGAAGTGTTTAAGAAGAATGTTTTTTTTGTTTCATGTTTTATTTTCCTTGTTTCCAAGACACTAAACCTTAAAGATCCTCAGTTCCGTGTAATGGAATGAAAGTTATGTTATAAAAATACGGGATGCTATAGTTGGTATCAAAGGATGGTTTAGTTATTTGTGGAAATTAGGATATGAAAACTCTAGAAGGAACCCTATAGAAAATTTTAAATATAGGAAATCTTCCTGGTATTTTGGTGAGTATTGAGTAAGGGGTTGCCAAGAAAATACATCCCTGTCTGGATACGAGCAGTTAGAGGTGGCTCTGGCACAGATGTATATAGGGTTAAAACCCTAAAACACCGCTTTGAGCTAGACTCGAACGGGAACTGGTACACGACAACGAGCCTTGCTGCACTCTTGGTTACGACACTCTCGGGGGATATGCTTTGGTAAATTCATAAGCTTGGTATGAACCATTGTTAAAGGAACAAAGATAAAATAAAATAAAGATTCACATAAGAATATATGATCATGGATAACCTAGATGGTAACCTAGGGGATCACAAGTTAGGGTATACTTTTCTTCTACAAGTTATCCTTATATGTTGTAAGTTCCTTTTCATGATTATTGGTTAAGTATTTAATCCCATAATTATACTTTCTCTTCTTAGTTAATGGTGGGAAATGTAATAACGTGTCCCAACAACCAATGTGATAGGAAATGCGATGATTTCCGTATTAATATGACAGAGATGATTAGGGGATTAAAAGATGATTATTATTTTGGAAGACGTTCACTATTTTGGGGACCCTATATGATCGAGGTAAATAGATTACTATAGTATTTTCATTGAGGAGTAATGTTGGCATATATTTTGAATAATTGATGAATTTAAGGTGAACTTATAGTAATTTAGGGAATGATTAGCCTATCTTGGGTAAAATATGTTTAGGTTAGCTACTTTTGTTATAAGATGTTAGGAGTGGTTGATGTTGTCTAGAGATGAACAATGAAGTTGTTTTGGAAGACTATGTTATAAAATCCATCTTGTATTTGGGTTTCAATCTTAGTTGATTTATTTTGAGGAATTTTAAGGACCGTTATTTATGGAATGGTCTGTGATGAACTTTGGGTAGTACCATGGAACTTTGAAGATTTAAAAGTAGTTTCCATTCCTATGGGATTCTTTCTTTTTGAAGAGTTGTTTTACCTTAACCTTTCTGTTTTTTGGGATAATGTTTAAGGATAGACGAAATAGATAGTTAATCATTTGTAGATTATGTGATTCTCTAGAAGATGATTCTTGTGATTTTATGAGACCAAGTGTTTTTGAATTCTCATCATTTGGAGAAAAGATTAGTGTTGGTAGGGACTTATTAAAGGATGAAACTCTACTTGAAGGTAGGTATATTTTAATGTTTTTGTTCTATGTAGTAAATGAATTCCTCAAAATTATGAAAAGAAACGTAAAACAAAAATGTTGTTGGTTTATGTTTCCTACTAGGTAATCAAAGACCGTTTACACACATCATAAGTTTGGGATTCTCTTAAGGTTAAATTTCTCCTAATCATGTTCTCTATCACTCTCCCTCAGAACTTGACCCTTTGTTTTCTCCTCCATGTCCATATTTTCCAACATGGAATCCTAGAGTGGGTGAACTCGGGTGACCTTTGTACTTCCCTTTATTTCTTTTAAAGTAATAGTTTTACTGACTCCTTTTCCGATGTGGAACTTTCATTGAAATTTCAAAACCCAATTTTAAAAATTGCGAGGATGCAATTTCTTAAGGGGGAAGATTGTAATGACCCGAAATTTTAAATAAATATTGTTTCCTAATTTTATGTGTTATTTTATTTTATTTTTATACTCAACAAAAATGTTTCATTTGATAACATGAGTATAATTAAAATGAGACTGTTGGGTTTTGACTATTATTTGACCATTGGTCAATATGACCGCTGGAAACTAAATGTTTTGACTATTGTCTCTAAATACAAGCAATCTTGGTTAATTAATATAGAAAGAAGATTCGATGGCCTCACCCAGTAGTCTTGGACCGATCGAAGCCCATTTAATAGAACTTGGGAAGGGGGTAGCACCACTGGGCTTTGCTCTGGACCAAACCCAAGCTGAACTTCATCGTATAAAGCTAGAACGGTATCGCCTTCGCGAGAAGTTCAAACTGATAGAAATTACTACTCGTGCGATGTTGGCCGAGCCTCCCTCAGATTCTCTCACCTTAGCACACCTTACACTTAGGTCCTATGCTGGTGTGATAAGGGGCTATGTAAGGAGACCGTAACTGTATTGTGTAATCCTTTGTTTTAAATAAAAATTTCGATTCCTTTTATGAATTTTCAAATGACCAAATAAATATAGTATGCATATTTTTGATGAGTTTTAGAAAAAGGATATTTTAAAAATGTTTATGTAAACCTTAAATAATTAAAAATGTGTAATGATTTTCAAAAAATGGTCTTCTACAATTATGTTCAGTACAAAATCTAGAGTCTAATAAGATCAACATGATTTTTGATGAATAGTAAATTATGAATAGTGATTTTATGATTAGGATTAATAATGTGTCCAAATAGATTAGTAATCTCACTTAAAGAAAGTATTAAAATAAGCTAGGCACTTTGATTAAGTAATGTGATTCAATAAAATGGTTAAATAAGGGTTTCATAAATTATTATTCAAGTATTAGTTTTTTCGGATGAATAGTGTTTTTTAATTAAAATTTTAATTAAAAATATTTAGAAAAATATTTTTATAAAATGGTCTTCATTTTTGAACTCAGAGCATAGATATTATGTTAAGGTTATTTTTGGGGATTTTTCTGAAAAAATAAATAAATTTTCTATGAATAGTGTTTTTAATTAAAAATTTAATTAAAAATATTTAGAAAATTATTTTTATAAAATTGATTTCATTTTTGAAATCAGAGCATTGATATTTTGTTAAGGTGAAATTTTTGGATTATTCTGAGAAAGTTGAATTTTCGATGAATAGTGAAAATACAGTTTTTAAGTTACGGGTGTTTAATGACATCATTAAATGATGTATTAAGTATGTAATCAATATGTTCGACTTATGAATAGTAAGATAAGGTATGAGGTGTCCCAAGTGGCCAATACCATGGGAAAATACCATGGGAAAGCCCATGGTTTTGCCAAAACCACTAATGAGGTGTCCCTTGGCCATTAATGCCTTGTCCCCTCACTTTCCCTATAAATATCAAGCCATCCTCTCATCCATTCGACTCCACACTCTCCCCCAACGAAGTTCTGGTCTGCTTACCTCCCAAGGAGTCCTCCCAAGGTGCCCCCAAGCCCTCAAGGTCCAAACCTTTGAGTTTTAAGAGTTACGTTTTAAGGTAAGGGATCTGACCTCTCTCTTTCTTTCCAAGTAATCTCCTTTATGTAATTTCTTTTATGCTCCATGTTCTTATGTTAAAGGGTGTTATTTTATACTCCTCTTACTGCCCTTTTCATGTTCACATTATGAGAGATCCCCTCTTACTCTCATTATTTTGTTTTATAAAGTTTTAAGTGGCGCCGTTAGGCTGCCGAAATTTTTGTAACGGATTCTTTCTCCCTTCTCATTTTTCAAGATCTATTTTCATGTAAAGTATTTAAAGTTCCTTTATGCTATGTTGGGTTATGATCTCTATATTTATCATACTGATATTTTATGATCATATGATGAGAGACCCCATTTTATCTCTTCAATTCAGTATTTTGAAGTTTTAAGTGGCGCCGTTAGGCTGTCGAATTTTTAAGTGGTTCTTCACCCTTCTCGTTTTGAAGTTCTACTTTCATGTCAATTATTTAAAGTTTCTTTTTGTTATGTTGGGGTATGATCTCTAAATTTATCATACTTATCTTTTATGACCATATGATGAGAGAACCCATTTGATCTCTTTAATTCAGTATTTTGAGGTTTAAGTGGCGTCGTTAGGCTGCTGGATTTTTAAGTGGTCCTTGCACCTTTCTCCCTTTTCAAAGTTCTAATTCCATGTCAAGTATTTCAAGTTCCTTTTTATTATGTTGGGGTATGATATATATATCTATCATACTGATATTTTATGTTAATATGATGAGAGACCCCATTTGATCTCTTCAAATCAGTATTTTGAAGTTTTAAGTGGCGCCGTTAGGCTGCCGAATTTTTAAGGGATTCTTTCACCCTTCTCCTTTTCAATGTTCTAATTCCATGTCAAGTCTTGAAATTCATTTTTATTATGTTGGGTTATGATCTCTAAATTTATCATACTGATCTTTTATGATCATATGATTAGATACCCCATTTGATCTATTCAATTCAGTATTTTGAAGTTTTAAGTGGCGTTGTTAGGCTGCCGAATTTTTAGGGGATTCTTTCACCCTTCTCATTCTTTTCAAAGTTCTACTTTCATGTCAAGTCTTTCAAGTTACATTTTAATTATGTTGGGGCATTATCTATATATCTATCATACTGAACTCTTATGTTCACATTATGAGAGACCCTATTTGATCTTTTCAAATCATTTTGTTTGAAGTTTAAGTAACACCGTTAGGCTGCCGAACTTTCATAAGAGAAATCTAATTTTTGTCTTCCTTCCATGTTTTTCATTTCAAATGGTATGTTCTTGAAATTTCATTACCATGATCATGTATCCTTCCTATTCTGTCCTTCTACTGTTTTATGGGTCATTTATGAATGTTTGACCCATTTTCCCTCTCTTTTTAATGTCTTCTAAAACCTCGTAACATAGCCGTTATGTTGCAGAATTTCCATCTCAAAATGTCTCTCTCTTTTTCTAAAGTTCTTTTATATTATTAAGTGAATAATCAAAGCTCTTTATTCTAAAGGCGTATTCACATATATACCAAAATGTTCTATTTTAAATTATGGGATTTACATACATGAGACCCACCTTCCTTTTCTGTGGGTTTTAAAGTGACGTAAAGATCATATCTTTAAAGCAATTTTTAAAACGTTGTGATTATGAAATGAAACCCATTTATTTAATGATATATGGGTTATTTATGAAATGTTTGATGATGATATATGTGTCTCACATGATAATAAAGGCAAATTTAAGGGTGCGCCCTGATAGCGCTCCAATGCATCGGGTAATGATGTAACCACTAGAGATTACAATTTTCATAATACTTTGGTGAATAACCTTGGTAATTTTCAAATGAAACCTTGGGGATGGAACTTGGTGATATGTACATGATTTTCAATATTAAATGTTTCAGCCACATCTTCAAGTTATGAAAAAGTTTTATTTTTATTATGATATGCCTCATGATTTCATTTTCATGCCTTAAAGTTCTTTTCATGACTTTATTGATGTATCTCAAGTTCATATGTAAAATGTTTCACTTGTTTCCCTTGCTGGGCCTTATGCTCACCCTTTCTTTTGATGTATATCCCCAGGTTATGAGATGCAGTAATGAGCCTAGGGTGAACATGAGGAGATGCCTTTCAAGTGATTAAGAAGAATGTTTTTTTTTTCATGTTTTATGTTCCTTGTTTCCAAGACACTAAACCTTAAAGATCCTCATTTCCGTGTAATGGAATGAAAGTTATGTTATAAAAATACGGGATGCTATATATACTAATAGGATAAATAGAATATTTTTTATGTTCTATTATCTTTTAGAGTGAAAGATGAGTTTGAGGTAGAAATTTGTTAAAGGATGGAACTCTACATATCATGTATATATTTTTTATTTCTTCTCTTATTCTATTAAGAAATTAATTCTTAAACATTATATAAGGTATCTAATAACTAAAAATGTGTTATCCTAATACCTTTTGTTTTTTTGAACGGATGATATTTTAAATCATCATAGATTGATGGCTTTGAGGCCCTCAATTCTACAATTGTTTGTGACTGATGACCTCAATCAATCCCTATAAATATTTATGTTTTCCACCAATTATGTGTCTCTAATTTCCACCAATATTATCCTAATAGAGATTATAATTTGGTGGTGACTTTTTAATTCCCTGATTCCTCTTATTAAGACTAAATTTTATTAACCCAATTTCCGATGTGGGTTTTCCTACAAAGGTATGTTCTATTTAAAACCATTTATTTTCGATGATGAATTTCAAATTGACAGGAAGTAATTTATTGAATTAGGGAATAATGTAACACCTTAAGATTTCATAGTATGTTATTTCTTTGATGTGATGCAATAACATGCACTATATGAGACACTAAGTTCAAGCAGACCATGACTTGCCAAACTAGCCGTTCAAAAGCGGTTATGAATCGTATTAACTGAATTTTTAACATTATGTAATTCTGATAATTTTAGAATCTATATTATGAGTTTCTTAGACATAATGTAAGAACAAATTCCCTTTTTTTCTCATAAAAGATTTATTTTTCAAAAAATTCAATTTTACCACCTTTTAATGGCGAACCCTTTTTTAAATATAGTATTTGAAACTTTTATATATTCAATTTGATAAAATAATATTCTTATTTAGAATATGGACATATATATTTAGTTTTAATAATTTTTTTTGTGTTTTTCAGATAACTTTCATATATGTGTTAACAGTGAAAAAACGCTATATTTTAACTGAAAACAAATTTTTTAATCAAAATAATTTATAGTGTTGAATTATACATTTTAATGGTTTGGAAGTATAATTTGATTATATTTTTACCATTTAATATTTTGATGGTCATTTTATGTAATTTCACTTTAAAATTGGACATAAACAAGTGGCATTCCATTGATTGTTATTATTTCTTAGAAATACGCCTTTTGGTTTTGACAATAAGAAATAATTTTAATTTAATTAATGAAAATTATATTTTTTAAAATTGGTAAAATAGAATTCAATTTTTAATTTGGAATATCAAAATTAGCTTATAATGAATTTTTCATATTTTTCGAAAAACTTTCAATTTTTAATGAATAGTGAATAACACCGAGTTATAATTTAAAACCAGATTTTTATTTAAATAATTATTTATTTTTTTTAAATTTATTTTAGGTCAAAATATATATGAATAATACTTATATAAGTTCAATATAATTCGTTGGAATTAGTTTATAATAACTTTAGATATATAAAAATTTTATTAAACATTTTACCATCTTTACCCACCTAATAGGAGCATTTGAAAATTTACATAAAACATAATTTTACCACTTATGTGAGTTGAATATAAAAAATCAGAGAGACACATTTGATATCAATAAGTAAAATGTTTTTCAATAAGATGAAAATAATTTTTTAGTGAATAGTAACTTTTTACTTTTATTTGCCATGGTTAAAAGTAAATAGAGTAATTAAGGGTAAAAATGATATTATTATTACACTAACGCATCTCCTAATTTAGTTGTATAAGTATAATTCCACCAAAAACAACCTTAGTAAAAAAATATGAACCTCTTTGGTTCAATTGGTTAAGATTAGGGCATATGTTATTATTTAATTCAAAGAAGTGTTAAAAGAGTTAAAATCAATGTTTAATAAATAAAAAAATTTAATATAAGGATAAACATAAGATAAATTAGACTATAAATAATCATTATAAAGATAAAAAAGATTTCCTATGTAATGGTATTTTATTTAAAATTTCTAGGCTTTAAATAATTTAAATTATTTATGACACAATGATGATGCAATAATTACCTAATTAATGATATATTAAACAAATTGATATTATAAATATCCAAATAAAGGTAATTTGAGTCTTTATAAGAATTACAATAATTTTATAGGGTAGTATGAATATTAGGGTTGGTTATATTTATTTTTTTCTAAGTAATAATTCTGTTATGAATTTTGTAAAAACAAAATACCAAATAGTGTCAAAATTGACATAAAAGAGTTTTTAAAACAAATATTAGATAATTAATTAATATTATATTCATAATAATATAATTTGTTGCCAAAAGACTAATATAATTATAATTTTATTATTAATGAACCACTTTGGGTTCTCTTGGAAGTATATAGTAAGTTTATTAACCATATAATATAAAAATACAAAGAGACATGGTAAATGTCAAACTATTTAACTAAGAGTTAAATCTAAAATATAATGTTAATATAGTGACCTTAACCTGTCTAAAACCTATTGGTTGACTGATTTTCGACCCATCCCCACCTTATCCTTTAAATAATCCATTTTGGAGCCATTAGAAACCGAAAATGATTTTATTATAAAATAATATTTCTAGCTATTCCTAAGGTGCCCCTCACCCCTCTTATAAAAGGGCACTCCACCTTCTCTCTATTTCACACCATAAAAGCCATTCAGATCGACCAACCCCTTCCCAAATACCCTCTCAACAATCCTCCCTTCATCCTAGAGTCCTTTCATTAGTCAGAAAGCCAACCTAAGGAGCCCTTTTAATCAAATCAAAAGGAATAACCCAAAGAAGAGGTAAATATTTCATCACCTCTTTCAAGTTCCTTTCTTCTTCCACTTATTTTTTCTTTGTTGTTTACATTCTAAAATAATAAATCCAATATCTTCTATATACTATGATTTTATTATAAATATGGTACAACAAAATTCATTATTCAATCCATCCTTTGAATGACATGTCACCATACATGCGTACGTACGACTTACCGTCTCCACATCGTGGTGTAATTGTTATTCAATACATAATTATTTGGATGGGTATAATAAGGATGTGTAATTGATGTAAATAATAAATATAACATGATAGTGATTCTGTATATATGATATACCATCCAATTATATATTATTTTAATATCAAAAGAATGATATAGTCGCTCGTGTGTACATACGGATTACCGTCTCCATGAACGCGATGAGATTCATTCCCAATCATATCCATTCAAGACTAATTTTCATTTGATGTTTAAAAATAATGTTTAAATACGTGATATAATTATGGATATTAATAAGATACATCCCATTCAAAAAAAATATGACTCACGTAACAAATAATATAAACGAAAACGAATCCATTAACACCTGAAACGATGATAATACTAAGATATTATTAATAAAGCAATGTTAAAAGATCATATATGAAATCATATTAATGTATATGATTCTTGTATAATTTAATAACATTTATTTCACCATTATAAAATAATTTAACCAACCCTCAACCAAGTAAAAGTACATGGTTAGAGTTAATTTAACAGTCTCTTTATTATCTGTGGTTGTTTTTACGTATGTATCTACTAGGACATATTTATAATCCATGTCCATGTTTCATGAAAAAGTTTTCAAAAAGATTATTTTAAGGTACTTTTTACTAAAAAATAATTTTAAATGTTTTAAATATTTAATCTTCTAAATCATTTTCATTAATGTCCATGTTTCTAAAATTGTTTTAAGGAATTATCTATATAGACATGAATGTTTTTAAAATGTTAATTCCTTTCAAAAGTTTCATAGTGGTATGGGACACTTTGATTCAAAAATATCTTTAAATGTCTTCCTTTATAAATTGTGTAACTTTTAAATGTTTTCATGAAAAATGGATATTTCTCTCAAAGAGTTTTAAAAATCATTTTCAACTAAGTCAACATACTTTGATGGATTTTAAACTTGTTTGAAGTTGATTTATTATGATACAAATATTCCATATTTTATTAAAGGTTTTGTGATATGTTTGACTGTGGATATGTAATTTTTCTACCATTCATGGTTTATGCATAAAGTATTGACATTTTGTTTGATAGTTTTAATACGAATGTTTATGTTATGTTTAATCCTTTTCATATGAGGATTTAATTGGACTTAGTATGTGATGGGTGGATCCCGCTATAGCTCCTAGATGCATCGATAGGTCTCATGAGACAAACTAGTGTGTTGGCATAAGGGTTTGAAAAAATCTTATTTGTAGTCTTGGCATAAGGCTTTGACTATGTGGTTATGAAAGTCTGGAATTATGCATTCCATCATTATGAATGTGGAAATTGATATTGCATGTGAGTATTCGACTAGTAGAATATCCATTTGAATATGTAAATGGCATTATTTGATTTTATCATTGCCATATTATTCTGAAGTTTAAGTTTAAAAGGATTTTGTTTTAATTTTATACATTGCCTTAAATGTTTATTCTTGTTTATGGAAGCCTTCACTATATTGTTATCCTTTCTGAGCATCTGATCTCATCACTTCTTATTTTTTATTTTTGTCAGGATGTGAAGAAGTATATTATGACTGACCTGTAGGGATAGTCTAGGGGATATCAGTGTTGTCTATGGAAACAATGTTGTTGTGGTTTTCCATTTTATGATGTAATGTTGACCTAATTAATTTATCTTGTACTTCAAAGGCTACTAAACTAATCAGTATTTTGAGACTTGATCTTTTGTGATCATGCTAATGATACGTAATAATGCCCCAACTCTAGGCTTCTTGGGTCAGGGAGTTACAAGTAATTTGTTTTGAAATATATTTTATCATGGAAAACAATTATTTTAAAAGATCATTGGATTTTTTTTTCTGAATGAAAAATTTCCTAGTGAAATCGCTTATTTAGAATTTAATAATTTGAAAACTATTAAGTAAATTATTATCCATTAAAATAAACATGGAATCCTATATTGGGAGTATTTGTTAAAAAACTAGTCATGATAGAGGGAAAATTATTTATTCTATTATATGTTTTCAAATGATTTTACTCACACATTTGGTAATCAATTACACATTCGAAAAATGATAAGAATATTTTGTTTAATCAATTATATAATTAATTAATTATTGGAAAAAATAATTTACAAAATATTAGTATAATTAAAAAATAATAGAAATATTTTTTGAAAATATGGACATGGAAGAAAAAGATTTTTGACAGAATAGAAAAATAATTATTTTCCATAAAAATGTTCTCACAATCTTTTGAGTTCATAAAGAGAGAAAATTGAAGAGAAAAATTGTAAGATAATTAATTAACTAGATGATAATAAAATTAATTATATCTATGAATTTTATATCATATAATTAAATCATTACAAATTTATGTATAAAAAATGTCAAGAAAATTGAGATTGTAGCAAAAACGATCAATTACAACATTATTTTTAAGAACATTAGATCCTATATATAATTTCTAAAATTATTGAAAAAAAATTATATACATATATTTATACTTATAAAATAATATTTGGTTTATGTATAGAATATTATGAACATTTCATTAATAATTCATTAATAAATTCATCATTATGGGTGATAACTCTTTCATTTTTCAAGTATGTCTCCATTAATCACTTAAGGTACTTGTATCTTGATCATGGTTCCATAAAATATACAATTTTAATCATTGTATACATATAATATATAATCATTGTATTATTTTTTAAAACAATTCTTGAAGGTTATAGATAAGAAAATTAATTAATATGTTCATTGAGATAGTAGTATGTTTGTATTCATGAACACTATTTTTATTTTCTAAGAATAATAATGAATGAAAGATAAATAATATATTATCATCATAGAAAAATTATTAAATCATATATATATATATATGAAATCCATCATTTTATACACTAATGGGATGTGGCGATAGAAAGTGAATCATATCACTACGTGAAGCTGATAGTCCACACATACACACAGTTGATACAATCATTTCCCATTTGATGGAATAGAGGCAGAATGTTGTCATGTTTCCTCATAATAAAAAATACATTTATATTTTAATAGATTAATCATGTTATTATTAGTAAATATTATTTATATAATTTTTAATATGAAATAAAATTAAAAGATCTTGTTAAACATTAATACATTTTAATTTGGAGACCGCTTTTGGTATACATATTAGGAAATGAGTGATTTCTTTTTGGAGAAGAAGTAGGTATCTATAGAAAATAAAAAAAATATAAGAATTCATTATGGTAGGTCATTATAGATACGGTGACCTCAATTATTCTAAATAATGGAGGAGAAAATGTTCCCTTTTTATAAGTGATACGAGGGACACACAAAGAATTATATAAAATATATAGACAATATAAAGTTCCTTTCAGGTAATAGTGGAATAAAGATGATTATAATTAAAATTTTTATATAATAGATTCCATATATACTCAAAGAATATTAATTATACATTATTATATATTATTATTAACACTTCTTACTATTCTAACCCCCACTAAATTCATTTTAACCATATTCTAGGTAAATAAATTGTATCGTTTTAACTAATTATTGGGAAAAAATGTATGTCAACTCATTCTAAAATTTTGAAACTATAATTAAATATATTAATTTTTTTAAATTCAATTTCTATATGCGTTAGAAATTATATATAACTTAAATGTGAAAAACTCAATGAAAATAATTTTATAAAAAAATGTAATTTTAATCATCAAACTGATGTTTATATTATTAATTCCCTTAAAAAATGTTGGATGAATATTGAAATATATAATTGAATATATAATATATAAATTTAATTAAAATCAATAATAAATACTTATTTATTTTATTTATTAATATAATAACACATTATACATAGAAAAAATACACTCAATAAAAATATTATATTTATAATAAAATGATTTTATATTTATTTTTAAACATTATAAAATAAATTATTAAATTAATATTAATTAATTATCAATAATTGTTTTACAATCAATTTTTAATTACCAAAAATATATTAAGATATATAAAAATTCCATGCACTATGAGAAGTACATTTTTTTTAAAAAAATATGCCTTTTAAAAATTAAATTATTCTATTAAATTTATTTACTTTAATAATTAGTAAATAAATTTTAATTAAGGAGTAATTTAAATTAGAAATTTCATTATTTTCTATATCCAATTCACTCTCATTAATCAAACATTTCGGTTTTCAATTTTATAATATATCATGGTGAATTTAGACTTAGACATTTGTGTAAAGTATCATATGGAATAAATAAAATTTATTTAAATTAAATACAAATTCAAAAGGATTTAAATTGTACCGAGCATAAAAATATTATTTCCCTTGAAGTTACATCACTCAAATGAAGATATATAATGATTCCTTTTCTTCATCAAAACGTTGGGTTCCCATATTGATTCTTCAAGTTTCATATATTCAAAATAACATTAACTATGGGAGTAGTCTTGTTCTATATAACATTATCTAAAAGATCCATTAATTCTATGACTTTTTCCTCAGTATATTGATCATTATCTGAAATAAAACCTATGAGATCTATAAATGTGACGGGTTATATATATACTTTCTCAAAAGTGAAACATTAAAAAGGTCATAAACTAGAGAGAGGATTAGTGGAAGTGTGAACAAATAAGACACCATCACAAATCGATCATGAATTCAAAAGGGAACATTATATTAAGGGAAAAAATGCAATTTTTTCAAATATAATATCCCTATTAATTGCATAAATTCATACACATTCCATCTTAAAAACAATAAATTCCAAATTTCTCCAATTATTTTTAGTATAATCTTATTTTGACTCTGAGATACCTTGATGTGCTACTGAATGGCTCTAACAATCTCCACCATTTCCATAGAGAAACCATGTCACAATATAATTCTTTCCCTAACATTATCTAGGAATTTCTAAGTTCCACACTTTTTCTATAAAGGTATTAACAATGATACATCTTAATTATACAGTGAAGGCTATTTACTTAAGAAAACATACCTAATGGAAGGTGTTTATAAAAATAAATATTAAAATATACTGAATAGGGTCTTAAAATTTCCTTCAAGTTCCAAATTTGTCAATCAGATGGCCATCAATATACAAAATATTTTCAGCAATGAAACACAATTTTGTATCCATAGTAAGATAAATACTTTACTTGAGCATCAATGTAATCCTTAGTTCTAGATTATATAAAATAGTTCGTTATTCCCCATGCAATCTTACCACATCTATAATGTATATCCTATAAATATGGTGAAGAGGTAAATTGTCTTTGGTCATAATAAAGCATGAAATATTTGTATATTGATCAATTATAACCCAATTTTAATTATTTACATTATATGTTTTTGGGATTCCGATAATGAAATCCATATTGATGATTTTTTTTCCATTTTGATGAAATTAATGTATTAAAATCTCCTTTGTTATATATCTCTTTTTCATAAATTGTTGACATACCATGCATAGAGACAGTTATTCTATAATATTTTATATCATGTTTTCCCACAATAATTACTCATTTGGATATTTATATATCTACACAATTCACTTGATTAATTTAGAATGATGAGATATGTGATTTTTCCAATAGCTCCTCATTCAGTAATTGTTTTGATAGGGCACAAAATCAGTTCCTTAAACATTTAAATCAATCCCAATAGATGTTTAACTCAAAAAAATTACCTCCATATTATGAAAATATAAATCGTATTTATACACCTCATTAATAATAACATTGAGAGACCATTGAACACTCACATTAGAAATAATATATTTATCCAAATAATTCAATATTCCAAGGCCCATTCATTGAAAATAAATATATATTTGATCTTTTTTTATACTCATACAATATAGGATAACATGATTATTTTTACTCAAACCATTTAATACCTTGATCATTTTCTTAGGGTGGAAATGTATTTAGAAACCCTACTCATTAAAAAACAAAATCAATCTTTACCTGTACATATTAATGTTTTTCTAGGTTAATATATATTTTAAAGTTTAATGATCATTTTATATGACACAATTTTCATTGAATATATAATTAATATACATAATTCATAAAAATATTACCAATTATCACTCCAAATCATGGTTTGGATAATTCTTTTAATTAGTAATTAATTCACAAGAGTTATTTTCAATTACTATATCATTCTGTGTAAGAAAAAATCTTAATCTATTCATCGATTCATCCTTAAAAATAAAAATCTCTTATCCACTACATGGATGTGTCAGTATAGGTGAACTTACCAACCTTCTGTTCCATTCTATAAAATTTTCTTCACATTCAAAAGTTTAATGAAACTTCACTTCATTTAGAGCTAACAAGATAGATGGGTTAAATATCCATGAAACATTCATCACCATGTGTATTCAATTTCCCTTCAATCCAAAAAACATATAAATCTCTGTCACCATTCACGTTTTGGGATAATTTTCTATAACTTCTATATATGATGGAGCCAATAATATACATTGTGATGATATTATATGACGTAAAAATGGAGGCATTATATATCTATGATTCACACATAATGAATTTGGTATATTTCACATCCTTCCTATAGGTATGAAAAAAAATTATAAAGGGTTCTTAATTATCATCTTTTCTCATTGTTTATATAAAAATATAATATGATAAGATATTAAAATATTGATCAGAATAATTTCAAAAGACTCTATTAATAATATCCATGAAGCTAACAGGTGTTTCCAAATGTAAACACTATAAATTTATAGTATACATACCCATATTGAAGGTTATCTTATAAATGTGATCACTTTTGTACTTCAATTGATAGTATTGATAATGAAGTTAATTAATTTTTAAGAATTGAGATGCTCAATGATGATAAAAAATCAGTTCGTAGTATATGAGATATAATATTTATTGTTATATTGTTATGTTGAAGATAATTAATAAATATTCACATTTATCCGTATTTCTTTTTAACTAGAAGAAATGGTGCACCCTATAGTGAAGAACTTGTCCGAGTTAACTATTTATAGGGTTTCTCTTAGAGTTTCATCTATAATATATACACTTAATCATGTCCAACATATATGGATTCACTAAAATATGTTTAGGACTAGGAATGAGATATATTGAAATATTAAATTCACAATTTGAATATAGACTATGTAACTATTCAGGAATCTCATCCTCCAACTCCTGTATAACAGTCATATCATTGAAGTTGAGTTTATTACTAACTATATAAGAAAAATACCCATTATGAATAAAAATAAAGACCCATAAAATGTTATTAATTTACAATATAAGATCACATTAATCCTCACAAAAATAATTTAGTATAGGTTTGTTCAATAAACCAAATATGACTTCCCTTCCATTAAAATTGATATATTATCTATATAATGAAACCCAATCCATTCCCAAATTAATATAATTTCAAATAGATAGAGAATAAGAATAAATGTAAGATGAAAACGTCCAAAAACTAAAATTCCAGATGAATAATATATTCAATATTTGATTTCACCAATATTAGTTTTCAAAACTAATTTAATATCCTATTTTTAGGAGGTAATGAAATATACTTAGAAATTTATTCATATATAAATTAATGGGTAGATCTTGAATCAAATAATACATTATCATCTATAGAGATGATAATATGTATTCATTTTACAACTTTTTTTCATACCCACATGATAAATTTTAATCATATTAGATTTCCCATTATTTATGCTCTTAATAGGTGGTTGATGTCAATCATCATCATTGGTAATATTTTTTAGTGTTTTTATCATAATTCCCATACTCTATGTATTTTAAAAAATATAGTATGGGTGATAGAATCTGTGGAACATACTATCAATTCACATAAACAAAAATATTTTTCCCATAACATCAACATCTGAATATCCAATGACATACCTTTCAACACATAAAGAATTTACTATTCCCCTTAATGAAAATTACTCAATGCTTCTTTCCGCAATTCATCCATAAAAGGACAAGAAATATCCTTCCATACATGATTTTTATTATTATATTTTTATTTTAATTTCATATTTGTTTTCTTATAAAAAATTTGATATTGAAGGATGACCCAAATAATTATTTCTCCCTTGATGGAATATAGAATGATTTATTTATTACATGTGAGGTATATTTTGGATATTTCCCTTCATATACACTTTTGTAAGCCACTGAAGAATAGATCAATGTTACAATAAATATTCAGGATAAAACTAGAATCCTTCCTCATAAGTTTCATAATATTTATATCATATTTAGTAATAGAATATTTATCATTCTACTTAATATCAAGTTATTCCATCAATATTTCCAAATGAAGAATATGAGGAAAATACTTGTTAAAAATTAACTTCTTAACACATACCACTCTATATAGTAAATTTCTTCATATTACCTAGTGTTCATGATAAGAATCCAAAATTTGAATACCAATTCATCAAAATGATAAAGAGGAAAAATATATTGTTCATCCACCTAACATTATACAGTGGAAAATAATATTTTAGTGGTACAAATTAATTACCCAATAATTAATAGATAATATGATACACTAATATAAGGTGGACATTGATTCATGAATGACTCAATAGAATATTTTTCCTTCTACTGGTCATTTGGGAGATTAACATGATTAATTTCTAGAAGATTTTTTGCATTCACATAAACATGATATTTCATTATAGACCTAATATCATACAATTACACAAGAGGTAAATCATTAAATTGTTTATCACATTTATTGTTATCATGGTTCTTACAGGTCCCAACCATTGAGTACAATAAAAAACATAGTGTTATTAAAAATAATCATTCTAAGAATCCATATAATTAATAAATTCAAGATTCCATATTTTTAACCTATGTAAACATAGTTTTATCATAATTAATAAGTGTTCAAAATTGATTAAAAGCGTTTAAAGTTGATTATAATGAAAATGTGAAATAACCCATTAATTTCCCTTGGTAGTGTCATCCTAGGATTGAAGTCTTAGTCACAGTAATCTTGAACTAGTGACAATAAATATAATACCAAACACATCCAATAGAGAGTTATTACCTATATAGTTCTCACTAATGTTTTTTCACACAATTTACCAAAAATGAAAAATCCTTTCACTATTACCAAATGAGGTGGCCTAAAAATTATATACATAATTATTATATCATATAAGATGAATATTAATTATATATAATTGTCATCCATTACAAAACTGTAATATATTACTATCTATGTAAACATGGATACATAAAAAATATTACATAAAACTTCTACATCATCTCCAAAAAACAATTATTAATTAGAAATATTTAGAGTCATAAATAATAAAATCACTCATTATAAGTGGAGGTAAAAATGCATAATAAATTATTATATTATATTATCATTAATTTATAACAATTGAGATTTCTATCAAAGATAATTTTTAAGAATAACATAAGTAAAATGGTATGAAAAAATTAGTTTAACAGTTAAAATCATACTTGGAAATTCACAGATAATAAACACGAATTCTGTAATATTTCTTGGTAGTGAATAATATATTAATCATAACATAATATATTTACAATATTAATGAGTGTAAATAATTATCAAAAGTTCATGTCATTAAATAATTTTGTAATGGGTTGAATATACATAATCATTAAATTATTATTTCTCAGATACCTACATAGACATGCATGACATGTTAGGCTTATACTATCCTACTATGTAAATTCATTTTGAATGTGATAAAATATTATGTACCCTTTCTGGGAATGCGATAGCCAACTATATACCATTTATTGTATAGAGGTAACCTTCTACCTACTATTCTTTTTAATAAATCATTAATCATGACCCAATGTATTAGTGGGAAATAATTAAACAACTCATCATATAATCCTAGTCCAATCATATGTATTCCCTAAAAAAATGAAAACATCTATCATTTAGTCATATAATAACATATGGAATGTAAATAAATTTCAATAAAATTTCATCCTCATAAACAAAAATTCATCATAAAATTAATAATTAATTTATCATTGAATCATTTCCATAGATAAGAATAAGAAACAATAAAGTATTATATTATAGTTGAAAATTTCCTATAAAAGAACACGGGAAAATTTCAATAGGAAAATACCCTTTTCCTTTTGAAAATAAAAAATTTAAAATAAATAAAATCCAAACATATTATGGAAAAAATTCCTTTAAAGGATCCATGGAAATATTTAAATTAATATATAATTATATGTGTATTTGTGATGGTATGATAATTTTTTCATCCCATGTATACTAAAATAAAATTATGTTTCACACCATGGTGAATAATAACTCATTAAAAAATTGAAATAATATTTTTTTAATACATACTATAGAAATTAAAACATGCGTAAATTTTTGATTTGATAAATATTATAATTATAGTAAAAAAATTCTAGACAATTTTGTCTTAATACATGTACATGGAAGAAAACGATTCTCATCCAAATTTGAGATCATATTCTTTTTTCCATAACATAATTGCTATTAATTTTTATTTATATGTAGAGAGAAAACTATATTGAAAATATGTAATCTCCATAAATATAAAAAATAGAATCAAATATATGATAATTTTTAATAGAAATATCATAAATTTTAATATTAAATAATTTAAGATTATACATTCCTAGTAAAAGTTAGATATTAATAAAAAAACTTACATTATGATTGTATTGATTTATTAGGACTATAACCCATTTTATAACAACTTTTTTATTTATTATAATCTATAATAGTACAATATTCAAAATTATAACACCATATATGGTTTATTTATGAAATATTTTCACTCATTCAATAAAACTTCATTATTAAAATCAATTTTTGGGAGATAACTATTTCACTTTTCAATTATGATTCTATTAGAATTTATATCCCTCACATTGTGATCAAGGATAAGTTATATTATAAATTTAATTAATTATATAAATACCATATATATATATATTCATTATGTCGATTTTTTAGAACCTATCATAATAGGTATTCGTCAAAAAATGATTTACACTATTCATAGAGATAATAGTTCGTAGGTACTAATAGGCGTTGTTTTAATTTTATAATTAATATATAGAAAGAAACATATATAGATTATTATTATTAAAAAATTAATTATACCATAAATATAATATATATTTATTTTTTTAGTCATCATATAATTCAATGTGGGGAGGTGAACAAAAATTAATCTTATCCTTATGTGCAGTCAATAGTCTTGACGTAACAAAAACTATACATTCATATCTATGTTGATGGAAATGGGGGATAAAATGGTTGTTAAATAATCATTGAATAATTTTAGAACATTTATTATACAGTATTCCCTATATTATGAATGGTACAAAAGGTTAATGTGATATTAATTTAGAGACAAAATTATTGAACCTCAATGAAGACTTATACACCTTCCTCTAGAGAACTCCATGCTATATAAAACATAATCCTTGAAATATTGATATTTGGATAATAATTGGGGACTAGGATTATGGTAAGGATTATATAAGGGTTTTGGGTCATGTATTGGATGATCTAATGTTTAGAATGTTTGTGAACAATGGTGGAGAATAGGTTCTATTCTATGAATGAGTGGACAAATGAAAATAGAAATATTTTATAGATTTAAATAATATAAAATGAATTTCATATGAATGGGGATCCAAATGAACATGGAATAATGTTTAGGATAATATATGTTCCCAATATCTCAATCAAACAATTATTTTACTTATTTTGGTTGCACTATTATATGTATCCCTTAGTTTAATCAATAGTAAACACTATTAAACCAAAATGGTTGTATGAAATTTTTATTGTTTTTTCTTTTCATTATAACAAAAAATAAAAGCTAACTTATAAATTTTTTTACATGGTGTTTCTATATATGTAATATGTTTTATCAAATTTTATTTCTGTATTTTGTAGGAACTAACATTAAAATTAATGTGTAAAATGATAAAAAAACATTTTTTCGGAAATACATTTCTAAGAATTAAACTACAATTATGTCCAATAGATTCACTGTAAAAACTAAAATAAAAATATATTTTTTCTATCAAATATATATTATGTAAATTTCATTTAAATAATATATAAATTTTGATTTAATTTATTAATTATTATAAAAACACTCTTGGAACAGAACAATTTTTTTGATAAATATTAATTTATTCCATCAAATGATTTTATCATTATTATAAACCATTTGAAAAAATTTCTTTGATTTATTATTAATAAATTAAAAAGATAATTCCTTAAAATATATCATTAATAGTGATATAATAATTTTCTTATATACAAATTCATAACACATAGAAAATTAAATATCTTCAGAAAATATATTTTCAATTATTGAAAAGATTTAATTTGAAATTTTATGATTATTTCAAAGGAAGTAATTTAAAAAATTTAATTAAGGAAAAGATTTCTTTGGAAATGTCAAAAAAATCAATCCTATTAAAATCCTTTATTCCAAAAGATGTGTTTTCAATGTTATAACATATCATAATACATTTAAACTATGTTTTCTATGTAAATCAAGATATCAAATACATAAAATTTATTTCAATGGAATAAATATAAAATCATTATGTGTTACACATTGGAATTAGTTTCAGTCCTTTTGGGATTGGTAATGAAAAAAAAAATAGTCTAGTTGTAGGATGGGTTGCACTCCCCATCCGAGTGTAGCCAATGATGGTTTGTTATATGGAATTTTGGGGATAATGTTATATTTTTGTGGTTTAATGAAGACATTTTTGCAACTATAAAACCACTCATCATAAAGGATTACTTTTTGATGGTCATTTTATGAATGATGAAAATCCTACATGATGATTTTATGAAATTGAAAAAATAAACATAGGAAAAAATGATTAGGAATTATTTTAAATCCATATTTAATTATTAATTAATTAAACTTATATAAGTTAAATTCTTAAATTAGTTTTGTTTTTTATACATGATTAGTCCCACTATCACATTAATTGATTATGATAGATAATATAATTGTTTCACTTTATTATTTATATTTTATATTAAAATATTTAAATTATTTAATTATTGATTTATTCTTATGAAATATTATAGGTTTATTTATATGAACATAGACACTAAATAGTGTTATTATTCTTACTCAACATGTTTGATTCGTATATTCCATTTTTAAGAAAGCCGATATTAAGACTCATTATAAATGGATAACATTTAATGAAATATATTGAGTAAAATTGTTAATAAATTTAATTGATCAATGTTTTGATAAAATTTAAAACGTTCAATATAATGTATTGAATTTATTTTAACATAGACTATGATTATTTTTTGTTATTGAAGAGTGAACTAATTTCTAATGGGTATGGAGTTTACTATATTCATTTATAATTTCATTGAAAAACATTATCTTAGTCATATTTTATTACAATTAAAATATATATTAATTATAGTGAAGATAAATAAATATTATATATATTATACTTCTCATACTCTTAATGATCCTTTGATTACTTTTATTTACTTTATTGGAATATCTTTTTCCCATTAATATTTACTCTTTTTCACAATGAACTAAATAAAAAAATATATTCTGAAATATTGACACTATTTTTAATTCTTGGGAACCAATATACTTCATTAAATCTTCTTAGTATGTTAATTGGTGAAGATTTAATTTTCAAGGATATCATATATTCTACATTATTAAATAATAAATTTTAGTTTTATTGATTATATTACTTATATCAAAAATCATCTATATTTTTTGATTACTAAATTGTTATATGGAGTGTGGGTGTCATTATGATTAATATCTTACTATAAAAGTAATAGTATAAACTATAGGATTTTTTAATAACTCAATTTACGAAACTTTCACTCATATATAAAGATCCCTCATAATAAGATGATATAAAATATTTAAACATGAACATAATTTTGGTGTATTGGATTGTGGGGTAATTTTAGAGACCCTAAACATTGATAAAATTATTTACGTTTATTTTATTAAATTTAAATTCCTTTTCAAAAATTTATAAAATTTAAAAACAAAAGGAAATTTTAATGAATTATTTTGAATAATGAAGAAACATTATAATTGGTGAGTTTGAAAAACTAACTCCACTTTTCTCTGGATTCATCATGAAATAAATAATTTTGGAAAAAATGATATTATAGAAAATCATTTGGTTTTTCTATATTAGTTAGTTAATGATTAATTATATGTCATTATTTAATAAAATAGTTGATCTCAATAATCTTTTTCCAATGGTTAGAGGATAATATTCCAGTGGAGATAAAATTTGTTATATGAATATAAGGATAATAACTTATCTATAATTTTTTTATTTAATATATATATTTATGTAGTTAATGCATACAAAATTACTATAGGAAAAATGTGTTTTAGAGTAAAAAATAAGATCTTGAATATGATCAAAAATCAATATTTATGAATTATATTGATAATATGCTTTGTTTTTATAAGCAAAAAAATGATTATATATGTGATAATTTCTATAAAATATTGGATACCATATCTGTTACTTATGAAGTATATAATTTTTTTAAATATAGTAGATAACATCAAAACAATAATTTGGGAAATATATAATGCATTATAGAAAATTAAAAACATTCTTGAATGGTAGAATTTTTATTTTTTTCAAAAATATTATTTTCTTGTTATCTTGAATTTTCTAAATATGATCAAGTATTGTTAGTGTGGATCTTTTTTCATGATATATAGTCGAATTTAAACACCTATTGTACTATTTACTCCTATCAAAGATTAGAAAACGAAAACCAAAATGGTAATCTATAGATAAATTCTGAATATATACCTATTGAGATAAATGGAAAAAACTAATCAATATTGATAGTGTTATTATTATATAAACTCCATTAAAGAATTACTATAAAGAGATAGATATTTTCTATAACTAATCAGATTAAGGAGATTTTAGTATCTTTAATTAATGTTATGCCCATATATGATTGTAAATGAGAGTCAAAAAATTCTATAAGAGAGTAAATGTAACAAACCAAGTAAGTAATGAATAATAGATATTTTTATCTATGTATATTAATGATTAAGATAGTGTTTTAGAGGCTTAAAATGAAAATAAATACAATCTTCAGCATGAAATACAGTAATATTTTTAAAAGATTGTTTTATTACCTTTTTATGGAAAACCATTTTTAAATCTATATTTTGACAATTTTATAAGCTATTTTTGTCAAAATAAACTTATTCTTTATGATTGTGACATCCAAATTTACTTTGTGTGAATTTTTGGTATTTTTCCGATAAAGTTCATTTTTTAATGAATAGTGAAAAAATGTTGTATTTTAATTCAAAACCACTTTTTAATCTAATTTATTTATATGATTAGATTATATTTGGAATTGGTTTTAAAGTTAAATTAGAATATATTTTTACCATTTAATCCAATGGTGGTCATTGGAATCAATTTCACTTTGAAATTGGACTTAAACTAGTGTCAATCTTTTGATACTTATTGTTTAATAAAAACACGCTATTTGTCATGACAACGGGAATTAATTTTTAAATTAATTAATGTGAATTATATGATTTGAATTTTGAAAAATAGACATCATTTTTGAATTCAGAATATCAAATATATCTTAGGGAGAAGTTTTGGTATTTTTCTGAAAAACTTCAATTTTTGATGAATAGTGAAACAACTAAGTGGTAGTTAAAGAAACTGATTTTTCGTTTAAATGAAATTTTACCACTTCTGTGTTTTTATTTTCAAAAATCCGACATACATGGTTGTCATTAAGAAGTAAAATGTGGTTCAATGAGATTAAAATAATTTTTTGGTGAATAGTAGCTTTTAAGTTCTTAATCGCGATTAGAGGTAATTAGTGTAGTTTAAGGTAAAAATAATGTTTTAATAAAATGAGATGAGCTTGACACATGTCCTACCCTCATTGGATGTGTCATGGCCGACCAAGACAATCCATGGGTCTACTTGGGGACCCCATGGAGCCACTTTGGTTGGGAAATGACATAAATAACTTTTTATTAAATGTTAAAGTAAAAATGACACAAACATGAGATGTTTTACTAAAACAATTTTTACATGGGGTTATAAAAGTCAGATTTTTTACTATAAATATTCATTAGAAATCTAAAAATATTTACTACATCATGATATTTTTTTTATAATTTGTAGACATTAAATATATTAAATTATTTATGACATCATGATGATGCAGCGATTACCTCAATAATAAAGGATTTAAATAAAATGAAAATATAACGTAAAATATATGACCTAAACATATCCAAAACCTATTTTATGGGTGGATTTCGAACCCTTATCACCTTACCCTAGAATTATATCAATTCGGGACCTTTTGAATGCGAAACGCATTTTAAAAAAAAGTAACTTTTCTTTACTTTCCAAGAGCACCCCTCCTCTCCTCTTATAAAAGGCCCCCACCTCTACCTATTTACCCACACTTCCAAAGCCTTTGGCTCGGCCAAACCCTGCCCATTTTGTGTCTCCACTTCCCTCTCTTACTCCTTGAAGCCTCACTTTGGGCACAAGTCTTCCCAAGGAATCCTTTGAGCTCAAACCAAAGGGAGTTACCCGATTTTGAGGTAATGTGTTCACTTGTGTTCTTTTGTTTTATTTTGCTTCTCCAACCCCCTAAACTCTTTTTATTCATTTCTTTTGTAACAACTCCAGTATCTTCAATATACTAGGATTTCTTTATAAGAAGGATTCTAGCTACACTTACACACACCTACATCTAATGGTTAAAGAACATACTGTTTCTATGGATGGTGAATTTCTGCCTCCCGAAATGATGATTGTTCAACATTCATTTAACACCTAAAAAGGTGGACATTAAGATGAAACTATATTTATATATGATATATAATATGTTTATGTTTTCCTTAAGCTTATGTATTTTTCATTTTGGGCATACCTTTATGGTTTCCATTATGGGTAAACGCAATATCTTCATTTAAGGAAGTGCGGACTACCGCCCCCTCAAAGTGATTTGATTCATTAATACCATATGTGGGACGTATAAAGGATGGATTTATGATATTATATATGATATTAAACTGGAATTATAATATACCTTTATATCATTATGATTCCATTCTATAAAAATACGAAATAGAAATGAAAGTAGCATTCATGCGTACGTACGACTTTCCGTCTCCATGAACAATGCATTTCATTTCTTACCTCTAAATGATTATGTAATATTATAAATGCATGCATGTACTGGATATATATGACATATATTATATATACATCATGAATACCATTCTGGATATAATGTATACATGAACAACTTGTAATTACAAAGGGTTTATTTTTGACTCAAGTACCAATAATCGTTAAAACGACCCTTATTAACTTAAAAAATTACATAGTGTTCATGACATGGAAATAAGTGATATAAAAGCAATAATGAACTTGAAAAAGGTTCTTATGAAAATATAAATAAACTCAAGTTTATTATTTAGGATGTTAAAGGACGATCGAGTCAAGTCGGACCTGAGGTAAGGGACTTCGTCTCAATCTCCTTTCGTTGAGGAATATTTCGTTTTATACACAACTTTCTTTTATACGGTGTATAAACCCCTTTGACTTTTACTTTTATACAAAAGGAATCTTTTTCTACGAAGTGTTTTACAAAACGACAAAAAGGAATGTCTCTTTTCATGTACGTGGTGACAACGACCTTTTCTGCCGCCCCGAGTATTATTTGGTCTTTGGCTTCCTCAAAAAGACGTAATGTTTTTAAAAATGAAATAAAAACCATATACTCTTTTATGTATTTTGGTATTGAAAATGGTTTTTATAATGGATTTGTTATTTCAATATATTTATGTGATATATTGTGATAAATATGTGGAAATGTTTTCTTTCCATTATATTTGTTTTATGTCATATGATTTTATAATGGTACTTGGACATTTGACTGGTGGTTACGTGATAAACCATATGACAGGTGGTGCCATGAATACCAGGACGGGTGGTTACGTTATAACCTCCAATGGATTGGGTATGGAAGTCGGCCGTATGACTATTACATTAAGTATGTATGGAAGTTGGCCGTACGTCCATTCCATTATGTGATATGTGTGGAAGTCGACCGTATGGTTATTCCATTTAAGTATGTTTGTGTCCCAAGTTACCTTTATATGTTATGTGATCTTTTTATGGGTTTTATGGTAATATTTTGGTTACAAAAGGGTAAGTAATGATCTTTTATTGAGTGAATAGTTTTTACTACTTCAAAAAGGTGAAAAGTATTACTTTGATAAAGTATACATGGTTTACATGTTGTTTTGATAAACTAACAGTTTTCATTCTTTGTGTATCCCTTACTGAGCTCTTTTTGCTCACCCCATGTTTTTTTTGAAATGTTTTTCACAGGACTTAATGTGGAATAGGGTCAAGGATGTGATCAAGTGAAATTCATGCTATATAAAACATGGAACTAGACATGTTTCTTTTTTAAGAGTTTTTTTATTCTATGGAGACTCAGTAGAAGTGTCTACTTTGTAATCTTTTGAGATGTAACAGTTATGTCCTAATTCTCTAAAACTCTAAACCTGAAAAGATCCTCAATGTGAATTATTAATTTAATTCAATATTAAGTAATGTTTAAGGCCGGGGCCTTATAGTTGGTATCATAGGTCGGTTTAGACAACTTTAGGAGTTAGAAAATTGTTAAATTATAAGTTAATTTATGGTATGACTGAAATGATATAGAATTTAAAGATTACCATGTTGCTTCGCCTAAGATATTTTTGTGTTCAGAATGGTTTTCCGCAGAGGAAACAAAGCAGCTATGTTGGGACGACATTAGGAGGAAGACAACCTTCCAAATCAGCAACCTAAGATGGTCGGAGTCGGAACTGAATAGTTTGTTGCAGTGATGGCATAGTTGACTCAGGCTATAATTAGTGGTGGTATCCATGCACGAGATTATCCAGATCAACTATAGAGGAACATGTCAGTGGTGGAACATTTCATGAGGCAACATCCCCCATCATTCATAGGATCATATGACCCGTTCAAGATGAAGGGTGGATTAAAGCACTGGAGAAGATTTTTGATGTCATGGGGTGTTCAGAACATCAAAAGGTTAGACTTGCTGTTTACCATTTTGAAGGAGAAGCTGATCAGTGGTGGTCGATGGTGAAAAATATCAGGGATAGTGATGAGATTGAGGATCTTCACTGGGATGAATTCAAAGGTATGTTTCTTGAGAAATATTTTCCTAAGGTGGTTCATCTTAGAATGGAAAAATAGTTCATAGAATTGAGTTAGGATGATGATTCAGTGGCTTCTTATGAAGCAAAGTTCACTCGATTGGCAAGGTATGCTCCAAACTTCATACGAGATCTTGATAGTAAAATAAACCGTTTTTACTCAAGGTTAAAGCCAAAGTATCGAAGGGCTTTATCTTCTCATGAGTTAAAAAGTTATGAAAAACTTGTTCAATGTGCGGAGATGGTGGAAATGGATTTTGCCGATGATCAGGTGTTCTATGAAAAAAAATAGAATAAGAGGTCTAGTTGGCAGGCAAAGGGGAAGAATTCATCAAAGAAGCAAGGTGGTAAGAAAACCAAATATCCATCCTGTGAGAAGTGTGGTAAAATGCATCCTGGAGAATGTTTATCCAAGTCTGGTAAGTGATTTCAGTGTAGTAAGTCTGGTCATATTGCTCGTGACTGTAAGGAAGATGATCAAGAAGGCAATGAAAAGCCAGCGGTAAGATGTTTTAAGTGTAATGAAATGGGTCATTTTGAAAATGAGTGTCTAACGAAGAACTCGACTAGGGGAAAGCAACCAGACTACAAGAAGAAAGGGGTGGTGAAATCCTTTGAAACAACTTCAGAAGATGTTGGGCCATCGAATGAAGTGGTATCAGGTACACTGTTTGTTTGTTCAGATTATGCCAATGTGTTGTTTGATTCAGGGTCTACACACTCTTTCATTTCTGAGAAGTTTTCTAGTAAATTAGAAATTCCATCTCAAGATATGAATCCTGAACTTATGGTAAAAACACCCAGAGGGAATGTTGAGACAAAAAGGAATTATAAGAACCTTTTTATCCTTGTGTGTGGAAAGAATCTACTAGAAAACCTTATTGTTTTGCCTCTAGTAGAGTTTGAAGTTATTTTGGGCATGGATTGGCTTTATGTTTATCATTCTAAGATTAAATGCAGAGCTAAAATGGTTTCTTTTCAGAAAGATTTTCAGTTTCTGTACAAGAATGAACCCTTGATTTTGATAACATATCAGGAAGTTGAGAAACTAGTAAAATATGGAAATGAATGTTACCTTGCACATATTGTTGAAAATAAAGGAACTGTTCAGATTAATGATGTTCCAGTGGTAAATGAGCATCTTGATATTTTTCCTGATGAGTTGCCTGGTATTATTCATGATCGGGAAGTTGAATTTACTGTGGACTTAGTTCCTGATTCTAAGCCAATTTCAGAACCCCCTTATCGAATGGCTCAAGTTGAACTTTTAGAGTTAAAGAATCAATTGCAGGAGTTATTAGATAAAGGTTTCATTCGACCTAGCACATCACCATGGGGTGCTCCTATCTTGTTTGTTAAAAAAAAGATGGCTCAATGAGACTTTGCATTGATTATAGAGCCTTGAATAATATTACTGTTAAGAACAAGTATCCTTTGCCTCATATCGATGATTTGTTTGATCAGCTCTAGGGAGGTCAGTATTTTTCGAAGATTGACTTGAGGTCGGGGTACCATCAGTTGAAAGTAAAAGAAGAAGATGTTCCGAAGACTGCGTTCCGTACTAGATATGGCCATTATGAATTTGTAGTTATGCCTTTTGGGTTAACCAATTCACCTGATGTATTCATGGACCTTATGAATATAATTTTCCATGAGTTCTTGGATAAGTTTGTGGTTGTTTTCATTGACGATATTTTGGTGTTTTCTAAAAGTAAATAGGAGCATGGAAGTCATTTAAGGGTTATCATGCAACCCTTAAAAGAAAAGAAACTATATGGAAAATTCAGCAAGTGTGAGTTTTGGTTACAACAAATTTCTTTCCTAGGTCACATTGTTTCAAAAGATGGCATAACTGTTGATCCTGATAAAACAAAAGTTGTTGAAGAATGGCCAAGACCCACAAATGTAACCGAGATCCATAGTTTTCTTGGTTTGGAAGGTTACTACCGAAGGTTTGTTGAAAATTTTCCACGGTTATCTAGTCCAATGACTAAGCTAACTCATAAGGGTGTTAAGTTCGTCTGGACAAAAGAATATGATGATTCTTTTCAGGAGTTGAAAAGAAGATTGGTGAATGCTACAATTTTGGAACTTCCTTCCAGGAATGGTGAGTTTGTTATATACAGTGATGCTTCGTTGAAGGGACTTGGATGTGTCCTTATGTAGAATGATCAGGTAATTTCTTATTCTTCACGTCAGTTGAAAACTCATGAGGTAAATTACCCTACACATGATTCAGAATTAACTGCTGTTTTTTTTTGCTTAAAAAATTTGGAGGCATCATTTATATGGAGTAAAGTGTGAAATATATACTGATCACAAAAGTTTAAAGTATATATTCACTTAGAATGAATTGAACATGAGACAGAGGAGATGGATGGAATTAGTCAAGGATTATGATTGTACAATTCACTACTATCCGGGAAAACCAAATAATGTGGCTAATGCTTTGAGTCGAAAAAGTAATGCTTCATTAACCATGATACGTTTGGAACGAGATCATTTGGTTTTTTATTTGATGAACTTTGGAATAGAAGTTGTTGGTGTAGGAAGTTCTTCTGTTTTGTTTCAGGTATCAGTGAGATCATCCCTATCAGACAGAATTAAGAAAGCACAGAGGGAAGGAAGTGAGTTGCAGAAAAAGGTAGGGCTGGTTCAGAAGGGTAAGTTGCCTGAATTCAACATTGATAATGATTGTGTTTTGAGGTTTGGGAAGAGATTATGTGTCCCTGGTGATTCACAGTTGAAGAATGAGTTGTTAGGTGAGGCTCATAGTTCCCCATTTTCAGTTCATCCTGGCAGTACTAAGATGTACAGAGATCTGCGGGATTATTACTGGTGGGATGGAATGAAAAGGGATATTGCTGATTTTACTGTGAAGTGTTTGACTTGTCAGCAGGTTAAAGCAGAATGACAGTTACCGAAAGGGATGCTTCAGCATTTACCCATGCCAGAGTGGAAATGGTAAAACATATCCATGGACTTTGTTGTGGGATTACCGAGGACATCTCGAGGTAATAATGAAATCTAGGTTATTGTTGATCGATTGACTAAATCTGCTCATTTCCTTAATATACGAGATACTTTTTCCCTAGATCAACTTTCCCGTTTGTATCTTAAAGAGATAGTCAGGTTACATGGAGTTCCTCTCTCCATTGTGTCCGATCGTGATCCCAGGTTTACTTCTAACTTTTGGAAAGGCCTTTAGAAGTCACTGGGTACTGAATTAAATTTTAGTACAGCTTTTCATCCTCAATCAGATGGGCAGCGAGAATGAACAATTCAGACCTTGGAAGATATGCTACGAGCTTGTTCGATGGATTATCAGGGATGTTGGGACCACCATCTTTCTTTGGTTGAGTTTTCTTATAATAACAGTTTTCATTCCAGTATACAGATGGCACTATTTGAGGCATTATATGGGAAGCGGTGTCGAACTCCATCATTTTGGGATGAAGTGGGTGAAAGGAAGCTGATGGGACCAGAATTGGTAGAAGAGATGGCAAAAAAAGTTCAGTTGATTCAGAAACACATGAGAACAGCTCAGAGCAGGCTGAAGAGTTATGCGGACAACAAGAGGAAGGATCTATCTTTTGAGGTAGGTGATCATGTTTTTCTCAAGGTTTCTCCATGGAAAAGTGTGATGCGATTTTGTAAGAAAGGAAAGCTGAGTCCAAGGTTCATTGGACCATATGAAATTCTAGAGAGAGTTGGATCAGTTGCATACAGAGTGGCATTACCTCCGAGTTTATCTCAGGTACACAATGTTTTTCATGTTTCAATGCTGAGAAAGTATATGTCAGGTCCATCTCATGTTTTGAGTCCAGAGGTAGTTCAGCTGGAAGAGAACCTATCTTATGAGGAACAACCGGTCCAGATTCTTGACCATGGAGAGCAGGTGTTACAGAATAAGGTGATTTATCAGGTAAAGGTTTTTTAGAAAAACCATATGATTGAAGAGGCAACATGGGAATCTGAAAATGCATTAAGGGATAAGTACCCCCATTTATTCGATAAGTAAATAAATTCCGGGGAGGAAATTTTCTAAAGGGGGAAAGGATGTAACATCCCAAGTAAGTAATGAATAATATATATTTTTATCTATGTCTATAAATGATTAAGATAGTGTTTTAGAGGCTTAAAATGAAAATAAATACAATCTTAAACATGAAATACACTAATATTTTTAAAAGATTGTTTTACTGCCTTTTTATGGCAAACCATTTTTAAATCTATCTTTTTACAATTTTATAAGCTATGTTTGTCAAAATAAACTTATTATTTATTATTGGGACATCAAAATTTACTTTGTGTGAATTTTTGGTATTTTTCTGTTAAAGTTCATTTTTTAACGAATAGTGAAAAAATGTTGTATTTTAATTCAAAACCTCTTTTTAATATAATTTATTTATATGATTAGATTATCTTTTGAATTGTTTTTAAAGTGAAATTAGAATATATTTTTACCATTTAATCCAATGGTGGTCATTTGAATCAATTTCACTTTGAAATTGGACTTAAACTAGTGTCAATCTTTTGATACTTATGGTTTCATAAAAACACGCTATTTGTCATGACAGCGGGAATTATTTTTTAAATTAATTAATGTGAATTATATGATTTGAATTTTGAAAAATAGACATCATTTTTGAATTCAGAATATCAAATATATCTTAGGGAGAAGTTTTGGTATTTTTCTGAAAAACTTCAATTTTTGATGAATAGTGAAACCACTAAGTGGTAGTTAAAGAAACTGATTTTTTCGTTTAAATGAAATTTTACCACTTCTGTGTTTTGATTTTCAAAAATCTAACATACATGGTAGTCATTAAGAAGTAAAATGTGGTTCAATGAGATTAAAATAATTTTTTGGTGAATAGTAACTTTTAAGTTCTTAATCGCGATTAGAGGTAATTAGGGTAGTTTAAGGTAAAAATAATGTTTTAATAAAATGAGATGAGATTGAAACATGTCTTAACCTCATTGGATGTGTGATGGATGACCCAGAAAATCCATGGGGAAACTTGGGTAATCCATTGAGCCACTTTGGTTTGGAAATGACATAAATAAAGTTTTATTAAATGTTAAAGTAAAAATGACACAAACATGATAAGTTTTACTAAACAAAATGTTACATGGGGTTATACAAGTCAGATTTTTGACTATAAATATTAATTAGAAAGATAAAAAGATTTAATACATCATGATATTTTTTTTATAATTTTTAGACATTAAATATATTAAATTATTTATGACATCATGATGATGTAGCGATTACCTCATTAATAAAGGATTTAAATAAAATGAAAATATAATGTAAAATCTATGACCTACACATGTACAAAACCTATTGTATGGGTGGATATAGAACCCTTATCACCTTACCCTAGAATTATATCAATGTGGGACCTTTTGAATCCTAAAATAATTTTAAAATAAAGTACCTTTTCTTTACTTTCCAAAAGTACCCCTCCTCTCCTCTTATAAAAGGCCTCCACCTCTACCTCTTTACCCACACATCCAAAGCCTTTGGCTCGCCCAAAACCTGCCCATTTTGTCTCTACACTTCCCTCTATTACTCCTGGAAGCCTCACTTTGGGAAGAAGTCTTCCCAAGGAATCCTTTGAGCTCAAACCAAAGAGAGTTACCCGATTTTGAGGTAATGTGTTCACTTGTGTTCATTTGTTTTATTTTTCTTCTCCAACCCCTTAAACTCTTTTTATTAATTTATTTTGTAATAACTCCAGTATCTTCAATATACTAGGATGTTTTTATAAGAAGTATTTGAGCTACACTTACACACACCTACATCTAATGGTTAAATAACATACTGTTTTCGTGGATGGCGAATTTCTGCCTCCCGAAACGATGATTGTTCAACATTCTTTTAACACCTTCAAAGGTGGCCATTAAGATGACACTATATTTATATATGATATAAAATATGTTTATGTTTTCCTTAAGCTTATGTATTTTTCATTTTGGGAATAACTTTATGGTTTCCATTATGGGTAAACGCAATATCTTCATTTAAGGAAGTGCGGACTACCGCCCCCTCAAAGTGATTTGATTCGTTAATACCATATGTGGGACGTATAAAGGAAGGAGTTATGATATTATATATGATATTAAACTGGAATTATAATATACCTTTCTATCATTATGATTCCATTCTATAAAAATACGAAATAGAAATGAAAGTAGCGTTCATGCGTACGTACGGCTTACCTTCTCCATGAACGGTGCATTTCATTTCTTACCTCTAAAAGATTATGTAATATTATAAATGCATGCATTTACTGGATATATATGACATATATTATATCTACATCATGAATACCATTCTAGATATAATGTATACATGAACAACTTGTAATTATAAAGGGTTTATTTTTGACTCAAGTACCAATGATCGTTAAAATGACCGTTATTAACTTAAAAAATTACATAGTGTTCATGACATGGCAATAAGTGATATAAAAGGAATAATGAACTTGAAAAAGGTTCTTAAGCAAATAGAAATTAACTCAAGTTTATTATTTAGGACGTTAAAGAATGATCGAGTCAATTCGGACCTGAGGTAAGGGACTTCGTCTCAATCTCCATTCATTAAGGCATATTTCGTTTTATACACAACTTTATTTTATACGGTGTATAAACCCCTTTGACTTTTACTTTTATACAAAAGGAATCTTTTTCTACGAAGCGTTTTACAAAATGACAAAAAGGAATTTTTCTTTTAACGTATGCGGTGACAACGACCTTTTCCGCCGCCGCGAGTATTATTTGGTCTTTGGCTTCCTCAACAAGTCGTAATGTTTTTAAAAATGAAATAAATAACATATAATCTTTTATGTATTTTGGTATTGAAAATGGTTTTTATAATGGATTTGTTATGTCAATATATTTATGTGATATATTCTGATCAATGTGTGGAAATGTTTTCTTTCCATTATATTTTTTTTATGTCATATGATTTTATAATGGTACTTGGACATTTGACGGGTGGTTACGTGATAAACCATATGACGGGTGGTGCCGTGAATACCAGGACGGGTGGTTACGTTATAACCTCCAATGCATTGGGTATGGAAGTCGACCGTATGGCTATTCCATTAAGTATGTATGGATATTGGTCGTATGGTTATTCCATTAAGTGATATGTGTGGAAGTCGACCGTATGGTTATTCCACTTAAGTATGTTTATATCCCAATTTACCTTTATATGTTATGTGATGTTTTTATGGGTTTTATGGTAATCTTTTTTTTACAAAAGGGTAAGTAATGAACTTTTATTCAGTGAATAGTTTTTACAACTTCATAAAGGTGAAAAGTATTACTTTGATAAAGTATACATGGTTTACTTGTTGTTTTGATAAACTAACAGTTTTCATTCTTTGTGTATCCCTTACTAAGCTCTTTATGCTCACCCCAAGTTTTTTTGAAATGTTTTTCACAAGACTTAATGTGGAATAGGGTCAAGGATGGGATCAAGGGAAAGTCATGCTATATAAAACATGGAACTAGACATGTTTCTTTTTTAAGAGTTTTTTTATTCTATGGAAACTCAGTAGAAGTGTCTACTTTGTAATATTTTGAGATGTAACAGTTATGTCCTAATTCTCTAAAACTCTAAACCTGAAAATATCCTCAATGTGAATTATTCATTTAATTCAATATAAAGTAATGTTTAAGGCTGGGGCCTTATAGTAAAGATAATCATAATGTCCTATAATAAATTTATTATCAATTATGGAATGTCTAGTGAAATTATTTTCACGAATATATATATCATGGATATATCATACATAATTACAAATAATAAATCCATATTGCGATTTCTATAAGGACTTCAAAAAATTTATTACACTATGAAATGAATTGAATGAATCAAATGAAATTTAATAGTTTTTAATTTAATAAATAGAGTTCTAAACCGAAATAAGACTCTATGTTTTTTGGAATATAATAAATGTTTTAAAATTTATTTAATAGATTGATATAATGTGGTATATTATAATATTTAACTTATAAATATGATTATAGATATATTTTGAAAAAACATTAATTTTATTCCATTATTTATGATGATTTATGATTATTTAAATATATGGAATACAAATCCTTGAAATTCTTATAATTTTTGGGATTTTAAAAAAGGATACACTGTGTAATAATATGTTATTGGTAAAGGCTATATATTTCAAATATAAATCACCTTCTATTAATATAAGTTGTTAAACTAATTTTTCTATAAACATTTACTACCTTAATAATAGTTTCATGTAATATTATTGAAGGGGATGAGTACCTATATAAAAATTTTGTTAGTCAAAATTTTAAAAATGAAAAATAATGGTTTTGAATATCTCATGATATTATATTGTTAAAAAATAAATTATTTTGCTCCAAAATTTAAGTGAAAAAGGATGTCTAATAATTTATATTATCAATAATTATTAATGAGACGATATGTTAATGTTTACTGTTGATGAATCCCAAAATTTTTAGCTGTGTGGATTCTTATTTATCATAATGATTATATGTTTTTGAGGATATAATTTTTTTTCCATTGAAACATGATTTAGATTATATATATATTAATGATGACATAAAATAACCAAAAAGAATAGGGGTTCAAAAAACCTACTTAATTGACATTTTTATTTAGTATAAGTTTTAAAAATTGAAATAAAATATGGAACTCAAAAGATTATGGTTCAATAAATTAGAGTGGGGAATATTAATACTTATATTATTTATAAAAAAAGTAATGCTTTCGTGTCTTAGTTAAAAATAAATAAAAATGTACCGTAATTATAGTTAGAGAATTTTGATATCCATACTATTAATTCAGTGGAAAGGTTTTATATTTTGACTCATTAAGTAATAACTTCATTACTATATATAAAATCAATTATGATTATAATTATTTTAAAATTTATAAAATTTATTATTATATTTATAAATATATTTAATATATATTTATGGAACAACGATTTGGAAGTTTCTACACATCCAATCATTTATCATTATTTAAAAAATAGATTGAATTTTTAAATACTAATATTATAAAATCTTGGATCTAGTGTAGTTGTCATGGACATTTAATTGTTTATTCATTTAGAATGTTTCTTATGTAAAAAATTATTTCTGATTTTCCTAAAATATATTCTCATTTAAATATAATATTATATGCATGCAATGTTGAAACGAAACATAATTAATCAATTTGACTTATTATTGAGATTACAACATCAATAGATCATAGAACATGTCAAAAATGATTTTTTTGATTGGATAAAAATATATATTGTTGGATATGAATATTTATTATTTTATTTAATAATGAAATTTCAAGATTTAGAAGGGTTTACTTTTTAGCGAACAAATTTAAATCACTAGATATCATTCTGAATTTTGATAAACTTTTTTATAATGAAAAATAATCCAATATAGATTCATTAGGAACTAACCACATAGAATACATTGAATGTAAGGAGATCATATCATTTAGTTGAAATAATGGTAACAACCAAAAAATACAATCACTAGGATCACTTCATCAGAGAGGTGTTTTCTAAATATGTATTAGGAACTATTATGGAACATCAAAGAAACTTTTATATGAAGATATATTTCTTAATAGTTTTTGGGTTCTAGTTTCTTACGTCGAAGTACATATCACAAAGTTTTTTTCAATAAGATATATAGAGATTAATACCTTTTAATTTATATAGAATTAGAGAGATATAAATGGTATGGAATTTGTACTAGTTGGATGAAATGTTTTTGTCAATAAAAATAAAGATATTATTTTTATGTTTTATCTTAAAAGATAATGGATTCATTTTTCTGGATTATTATTCCACTTAAAATTCATATTTAAATTTTTAATAAAATTTATGAATATTTTATATTTCATATAATTGATTTTTTACAACAATTATAAATAAAAGTTTAAGAAGACTCTCTTTATTGATCATGGTGGTTCATTAAAAAGATGAGTGCTAATAATATATTCCATGAAAAAAATTTAATTATCTGAAATGTGGTAATGAAAATTTAAATCTTGATTAGTTAGAAAATGTAAACTATGATATTATAATAGAAATATATGCTTTATGATTAAAATATTATCTTAATTTATCCCAATAATTGAACACAAAATCAAAATATAAAACATCACATATGAATGGTGAGTTTTATAAATTTATATATTGATGTACCATTCTAAGATAAATAAAATTTTAGAATTATTGAATACACCTTGATTATATATTTATAAGAACAAAAAGGGTTCTTATAAATAATCATGTTTTTTGAGCTATAATTACATATAATAATGAACTATTATTGTTTTAGGGGTATAATAAAGTGGAAATTATAAATTATAAAGAATCATTTAATGAATTTCCTATGTTATAAGGAATTATAATCCATATTGAGATTAAATTTTCATAAAATGTAAAAAATTTATAAATATATGTGATAAATTCATTTTATATGGGTTTATTATGGTGGAATGTATGGTTAACATGCATATGTTTTTCATGGAAAATATTTTTAATGTTATTTTTTGATGAATTAGATATCTGTATATGGAGTTATTTACATACCAAAAGAGTGGGATAGAATATGTATTTTTCTTCATTTTTCAAAAAATTAATACTTATAGTGAAAAAAACAAACATTTTTTTAAGAAAACATTATATAAATGTTTAAATTTATTATTATAATATATGAGGTTGATGTTTTATTTTTCTCAAAAATCATAAATCCATGTAATTAATTTTTTAATTGCAAAAAATATTATTATGAAACAATAATGATGGGAAAATTGAAAAATTGTCATAATCTAAATATCATTTAGAAGTACCTTGGGAATAAAAATAAAGGATAAACACAACAGTACAATTTTTTAAAAAATTTAAAAATTTAAAAATATTAAATAATATTCTACAATAATGAGCTCAAATACAATTCAATACATATAATAATATGGGACACCAATATATTTTAAGATATATATTGGAAAAATTATGTCATTATTATACCCTTATACATTACACCAAATATCACAATTGTTGGGTTTAATTGTTATAGACATCAGGGATATTAAAAGTAATATCATCTAAAAGGATATAAAATTATATAAAGGTACTATAGTGGTTACTTTAATCAGAGTTTATAATTTCATTAAATTAATGATTTGATTTGATTAAACAACAGGATGATATTTGTTTTATCATTTAAGATTATATGAAAAAGAACCCATGACCCTATCATTTTAGTATAATTTTTTTTCCAAGTAAGGGGAAAAGAACATATCCAATGTCTAAAATAAATTTAAATATATTTCATCTCAATTTTTTTACTCAGGTTTTATATCTTAAACACACATCGAATGAATGTGGATTTATTTTTTAACATGTTCATATAAGTTCTGATAAAGAATTTATAAAAATAGTTATAAATATCCATATTCCCTTGAAAATGGACACATATATATCAATATTAATTTAATTATAGATCATAGTCAAAATGTGTTATTTATATTTCTTAAATTGATATTAATAATAAATTTCATGATATATTTATATCTATTATTTCTTAGTATATGTTTTTTTCCATTCATAGTGAGTCGGAGTTGATTAAGTTTAAATGAATATGTTCACATTAAGTTATGTTTTAGAAGATTAGGTAAATGTATTTATGTTTTATAGTTTAGTATTTAATCATATATATCTTTTAAAATTTTATTAAAATATTTTATTTATTTGTATATATATACATTGAATATTTTAAATTTTATATTATGTGGTTTTAATTATTCTATAAACATTTTTGTTACTTATTTAATATTATATAAGCATCAATGTGTGAATAGTGAAATTGATTTATTATTGTTAAAAAATATTAATTTATTTTCGCATATTATAAATTAATTTTATTCTAAAATTTTTATTTGATAAAATAAAGCTATATTTTTTATAATTCCATGGATTCAAACATTTAGGTTTATGTAAAACTATTTTAACACTGAATATTTTTCAAATAAAAAATTTATGTGAATTAAATTTATTTTACATAATTAGATATTACAAGGACTTTTAATTTTCATTTTGAAAAAAAAATATTTACATGATAATTCTTTAGTAAAAGTAATTGAGGAATGCACTGGAGACCTTATACATTTCTATTTTAATAAAAAATGTTTATGGAAGTAGTTTTTTAAAAAAAAGGTCATGATTATAATTTTTTATTTTTTATAGTTAAAATTAAAATATCTCCCAAGATAGTGGAATAGGAAAATGTAATCATTCATGATATATAACACATATAGAGGTTATGAAAAAATTACAAATTAAATCATATATGAAATGTGAAATGGGTTTTAATTCCCCACCCTAGGTCCATCCAGTAGTACATTTGAATAATGTGTTATAAGACCGAAGGAATGCCTCCCCATATCCTAGAGGATGTTGAACATTAGTGAGGGCCCCAGAAATAATTATGTACTCTATTCCCCAATATTATAGTAAAAAATCAAAACATAAATAATGAAACACATACAATATCTAGAAATACCCATTCTAGAGTGTATAATGAATAAAAAACATAAGGCTATAAAAAATCTAGACAAAATTACTAAAAATAATACTATATCTTATCTTACAAAACGTAGATCACAAATAAAATTAATAAATAAAAATAATACATGGAGTTTATACTACATCGTCAAACTTGAACCCATCACAGTCTCCAATTCCCATTGACCATCACCATCCATATCTACTACACATCTAGTCCTCTAACATGGAAAAAATATAAGGTCTTTAACCTTGATAAGATTCTCATGAGGTGTGTGAGAATATAATCGATGGTGTCTCACTATGAACCCGTAATATACATATTCAAATTATTTTATATTCTTATGAAAGTGAAATATGATAAATAAGAAATTACACTTAGTCATCTTATTCAAACGAGGACCCCATGACACTCAATGAGTTACACGTAGCTCTTGGGAATTTTCTTACTAACAAGGCCACCATGATACTCATTCGTACTTTCTTTGAAACTAATATATAATCATTTAATATCATTCGAGACACACCATATTATACCCAATGGAATATTTTATTGAACCAATAAAGTCCCAAATGAATCTCCCCCAAAGTTAGACCTCCTACCAATCATCTTGACCGACCCCACACTCTATAGAGGTCAAACATACAATTATAGGCCTCTAACTTATCACCCTATATAGGGTCCATAATTTTTTACCCAATCAGCATTAAAATCAAGAACCCCATTAAACACAAAAATATTTATTTTGAATGAATATGAATATCAATAGTTATATGAAAGTGAAATATTGATCTTTATGAAAATTTAGAGATAATATAAATAAATTTATATTTAAATTTTATTCTTATATCATGAGAAATAAATTCTAGGTTTGATTTAGAATAGGTAAATTATAATGAATGCCTATAATTGTATGATATAATTAAAATATTTTGATTATTTCATTATATGTATGTATTAAATTTTCATTAAATCATTTTAATCATCAATTTTTTTATTAATGACTCTAATAAAGTTTTTACTTAATTTCATGGAAAATTTAAATTTATGAGAAATATATTATATTGTTATATTAATTACAAATTAAATGTATTTTTTTAATAAAAAAATAATTTTTTATATTCATAATGAATTCTTCTTCCTATGTAAAATATATTCATTTAAAAGTGAAATTTAAAAAAAAATTGAATCGAATTTTGAAAAAATGAATATCATTTTTGAAATTCTCTAAAAAAATTATATTATAATTATTAATTGGGAAAATTAAGATATATATTTTTATTTAGATAGTGAAGGATATTGTATTTTTTAAATTTTAATATTTTGTAATTATATAATTTAATAAATAATTCACATAATGTTTATAATTTAAACATAAAGAGAAATAATCATATTTTAATTATAAATAATATAATTATCTGTTTATTAATTTTAATAATACCTTATTTTCATATAATATCAATTTTGGTCTTAAAAATGATTTTTTCAATAAATTGGTTTATGTTGTGTCATACTCTTTTATATTAAAATTTAATTATTCCACTTCATAAGCTAAATTGTGAAGAATTGATTAAATATTTGAAATATGTATGTTACTGTTTATTTAAATAGTCCCTTTTATGTTTTCACAAATTGAAAAAATATCGATAGTAAATATTTGTCACCACCTCAAGGGTAACTTACATAAAATATGGTTAAAACTGTGAGATATGGACTAAAATAAAAATAAAACTTTGATTTATTTTAATGGATAATTAATTTTCGAGAATAATAATTTTTTCTACTAAAATATATCAATTAATTTCAATGTTCCCTTATTAATGACCTTTATATTATTTTTTCTACATAATAATAAAAAACATCACATGTTTTTAATATCAATAATATTTGACATTAAGGATAAAAAAAGGTTTTGTTCAGTAATTAATTTTAAAATTAATGTTGAATGAAATTTTTTATAATGACAATGTAATCATATTTTTTTGTGCTGGAACAATTACCTTATTTGCTTATGAAATGACGATATAGTGCTTGTTAAAATAATGAAAAAATAAAGTAACTAATTTTAAACCACATTAAATGTTATAAAATTGGATGAATGATTGTGTTCCATGTTTTCTAGAAAAATAGATAACCTATTTTTATGTTATAAATGCATTTATTTGAGTTTCTTTACTGTTAATATTTCATGATAAAAAATGAGGTGATTAGTCTTGAAAATGAAATTAATTGTATATTATGTTAAATAATAATTTATTTAATCAGATAAAATTCATAGAATTATTACCATTTTCATAGTGAATGGGTTATTTTGAATCATATAAACTATTTTACTCTTCTTTTTTTCTATAATTTTATTTCAATAAATATTTCATTAAAGTGAAGCTAAGTGAATAGTATTGAAAACTAATGCAATGTTGTTCTATGTTATATAATTTTTTTAAGGCTTAACATTCAGAAATTTCTTATCATTTTAAATTTGAATCTAATATTTTTTTATTATATCTCCCATTTATACATACGATTCAATCATCATTTAATTTTGAACTTCATGACTCTAATATAGTAAAAATCTGATACCATGGTAATCATAAGAAATTATAATATGGGGTCAAAACTAAGAGATATAGGTAAAAATGACCTAAACATTTCGAAATATTATTAAATGAGATAATTTTGACTCATCCTCATCCTATATTCTAATTTTTTCTAATCGGTTCTCAATTAACATTATAATTAATTTAAACTACTACATAAATTCTATAATTACAGGTGGTTCCCTCCACTCACTTATAAGAGAGCGCATCCACCCCTATGTTCCTCATATATTTCTAGAACTCTATATCATCCAATCCCTACCAAAATATCTCCAAAGTATCCTCATTGACATTATATACATCTTTGTCTTTCTAAAAGCCCAATATAAGAAGCGAAAATATATGATCCAAAGGGATATATCTAAGGTCTTGTAATATGTCATAACCAAAAAAATTTATGTTCATTTCTTATTAAAAAATAGTAAAATATTGTTTAAACATAGAGAAATAATAACATAAGTATCATACATAACATATAACTTTGTAATGATTATGGTACAACCCTTTTACATCTCCTATTATATCTTATGGTAATTGAAAAAGGTGTGCATGCATAATTGTGTACTACCACATCCATGAATAAATGTTCTTCATTTTTCAACACCCCATCACAAAGAGGGTTATTATGATGGATTTAATTATTATATGTAATAATCATGAAATAAGTTTTATTATTAAATGATAATATCTCTTCTATATTCCTACATTAAATTAGTTTAAAATTATAACTTCATTTTTTCATACTTGCGGATAACACCCCCTATATTAATGTAATTAATTTTTAATGTATTTTATTCTTGGCTGCATCAGAAAAAATTATATAATATATAATAATGTAATAATTTCATTATTAATATTCTATAGATGATTTAAAAGTTATTATTTCTTTAGTTGTCATCTCACTGAATCTATTTTGTGATTTCAAGTAAAACGTCAACAAAACATCTTATATAATCTTAATTGAATAAGAATATAATTAAAACGTTATTATAAATTAAAAAATAGGGATAATGATAATGTAATGGGCATGAAAATAGTTTAAAAATATTTAAAATAACTAATATAAATTTACAGTAACTCATTTGAATTATTTATGATGTTACACTATATTTATGTTAATCAATTTTTCATTGAAAACATTATATTAAGAGTAATATTTTTCCTTCTATTTTATCTTTATATCCATCTTTTTGTAATGATTAGAAAAAGATCTAATATAAAAATGAATGATAAGGAAATTTCATTCCAATATTATTTTAATTTATTTTCATTGTTTCAAAGGAAACTTCTTCTTCTGAATGGTGTACTTTGGTTGAGTGTGTTGAAGGAATAATTATTTTAACTTTTAAGAAATGTATAAAAATTCCAAACATCATTAATTCCTAATGAATTAAAATATATTCTATATTATTTCAATTTTTTTAAAAAATAATTTCTAATATAATTTTTTCAATTTTTAATATTAATGTTTTTTCAAATGATTAGTATATTTTTCATTTTCAATAGAAAATTAAAATGCTATAGAATATGGGATGAAATGATTTTTTCAATTACATTAGGATGAAATGTTCAAGTATTAAGACTATTTTTTTATTAAACATTAATTGGTAGTTATATATTATTATGGATATTATATGATGGGTGATCCTAATATAAATTATATGATGGATAATGTCAATATAGCTCTCCAATTAATTGGGTCATTTCTATTATCTTCAATTGTAATGTAGGAATTAAACTATGAGGATTATCCTTTGGAATCAATTAGGATCTAGTTTTTTCTACCATTATTGAACCCAAGTTATAAATATAATTCTTTATTATTCTTGTAAAGGTTTCTATTTAGTTCCTCTGGGTTTAAAAGGATTACATTGTGAAAAAGTGTATTTTCCTTGTAATAATTCTATATGTTATAAATTAAATAAATAATGTGAACTGGTAAACATATTATTGGTTTTAAATTTTATCAACGTACTAACATATTTCAATCCATTATATACCACACAACCAATTTGCTTCTCATCGAATGTTTTTAAATGTTTTTCATATGTTTTAATGAGGATTAGAAACAATGAATTTTTCAAGGTAAATGTCATGATGAATTTTAATTACAATATAACATGTTTCTTTTTAAATGATTGATGTTATATGAAAATTTCATTCTTATTGTAAGAATAAAATTTTTAATATACGGGGTTGTAATATAACAGTTATAAACTAATTAACAAATTTTCTATAGTATAACGATCCTAAAAATGTTTTTATAGTGAATTTATGTATAAAAAATATAATATAATATTTTATGGTTGGGTTATTATAATTGTATTCATAGAAATTATTTATATATCATTTTAGGAGAGGATCCCATTTAAATATTTTTAAATGATTAAGGGTTGATATTTTTTTTATGACCAAATTTTGTATGTCTTCTATATTCGTAGATGATAGTATTGAAATAAAAATTAGGATTATTTTCGGATTTTGGTAAGAAGTATAAGAGAATAATACAAAAATAACCCTAGTATATTTCTATGGTTTGTCAAAAGTATCTTAATCTAAAGTATGGTATTCTTAGTCAAATAAATTAGAAATAAAATTTTATTAGTCATTTATTATAATTTCATTAAAATATTAATTTAGTTTAAACACACAAATTTCATTCATTATGTTAGAATCTCCTCTTCATGTTTTATGGGCTTAAATCAGACCCAAACATCTATTATTATCAATGGGACTATTTTTTAATAATAATTACAAAATATATTTTCACATGATTTATAATCCCTCACTATTTTTTATATTACCAAGAAAAAAATTTATAATATATACCAATAGTACTCTATAATTTGATATGATGAAGTATCATGGGATACATTGGACAATGATTGAAATAGAAAAATATATTATCAGGCTAGTTTTTAAAATACCATAAGGGAAATTATCAATTTTTAGCAATCAATGACTCTAAAAAAGGTTTCATAACTCTACTTTATTATAATATATTATGATCATTGATAAATAAATGAATTTATGTTTTTATCTATTTTTTTTATTTTCCTAAACAACAACCAATTTTTTAAAAATACATATAAAACTATAACCTAGTGTATTTTAGGAAACATGTTTGAGATCATATCACAATCAATATATTAAATTCATGGTATTTTTTAAAAATGTAAATATTTGAAAAAATATATTTTAATCATGATGTACTGACTATACATGGATAAAGTAAGAAGAAGAAAATTTAATTATTTTGAGGCTATCTAAAAATATATCAAATATACAAGGAATATGCTGGTGAATCCACCTTTGAAATTTTGATTTCAAATAACAGTGATATATATTTAAAGTATATGATTTAATTAGGATTAATTTTCAAAAGATGAATATTTTTATATTGATGAATATTATTTTTTACGAATGATGAATAATGAAATATGTTGGAAAATCTTAAATAATTGATTATGAGGAATGTTGAGTGTATTAAAGTATTTATATATATGGTTTAAAGATTCGTGATATTATGAAATGGTATTTTGGAGATAATAAATTTAAATATTATCATATGTTTAAATAAATAATTATCTATGCGAGGCTACATGTTATTTGAGTACCTTAGAATAAATTTATTGATATTTTATAAATTTTTAGGGTGTATGTAACACTTATATTTAAAATGTGTTTTACATAAAATGTTATTCTAAAAATAATAATTTTATATTTAATGGATATATGTTGAAATTTATTGATTACCTTTATATTTAAGATGATCTCTGGTGCTGATGTAATAATTGTAAATATGGATAAAAGTTATATTTTAATTTGTAAAAATATAATTAATTGTTTATATGACCATGGGGCGAACGTTTTTTAGGGAAAAAGTAAATTTAGTAATTATTGATGAATTTCAATATATTTTAAACACTTTATTATTTTGGTACATAAAAATAATTATATTAATCATGGGAATTATTTTAGATATAAAGGTTAAAATATATTTTGGAATCCTCTGTGATTCTATTATAGATTCATAGTTACATAGGATATTTATGGAAAATAAAAATCAATTATGAAGAATACCATTTCATTATATAATGTTTTTTATATATTTTATATCATCATTATAACTAATAACCATTATTGTTTTAATAATGTTTATAGAGAGGAAGATTGTCAGATTATCCTATTTCGGAACTTTTGATATGTTAAATGTTACTTTTTGTTCTTCATGAAATATAAAATTAAATTGTTCCTGAACATTATTTTTTAAAATTTATATATAATAAATATTTATAAAAATATATATAATAAAACTCAAAGGTTGAAATTGTAATTTTGTAATGGAATCATATCAAGTATGAATATTTCTCATGTTTTCTATCATTATAGTAAATGATTCACCCAACACTAGTAAATGATCCTGAAATAAAAATGTTACCATAATAAAATATTTTTTAATGAATTTATGGTCTTTTTTATCCACTACTGATTTATGGTTTTGTGGTCATTAACATTTCCATGATCATGTTCTCTAACACTCTATATTATTCCATATATATTAATTTTTTCATTCATTCCCATATTTTCTCCTCCGACCAATGTTATCCTCCTCAACAAACCCATATTTGTGTTATTTCAGGTGATCTCTAAATATACATATTCCTATTATCCCAATGATGATTTATGATAACTTTTTATTGTATGCATTTTATATATGGATATTTTTAAATATTAAAATGATTCATCCATTTCATGTTCATTTGTTTGATACTCCACTCAATTTCATTGATTTTTTGATAAAAAAATATTCCCTTTTGTAGTGAACAATCTAAAATTGTGATATTTAATTTATTTAATGCTGTATAATGTAACATCTAGAATTTTTAGCTCCAAAAATATTCTTAACATAATTCTTTAACACATAACATTATGGTTTACATATATTGCAACATACTATAAAATAGTAATTGAAAAATTTTAGCATTATAACTTATTAATTAAATTGGTGGTATTACTAGGAATAAAAACATAATAAAAAATATTTATAATTGTTTTATATAATGTAAATGTATTGATTAATGCATAAAAAATATATAATCAATGTTCAGTAAAGACATTTTATGCTACCAAAAAAATTTCACCATATCTAATTTCTATTCTTTTTAAGGGAGTTTTATAATTAATTTCACATTTCATTATTATTAAATAATATAATTTTAAATATTTATACTTATTATAATAATGTTATCTAATTTATTAATCCAAATGGGAAAATTTTAATTCTTACTTAAATATCTTTTATTAATTAAAAGGTTTTATTTAAACTATTAATATATTAGTTTTTAAATTTTAATTTAGAAATATAAACATAATATATTAATTTAGATGGAAAAAAATATCTTCGGCTTATTTTTTTATTTTTTTTGAAAACAGATAATTTTATGTGAATATAGACAGATATGTTTTTTGTTAAACTATAATATATATTCAGTAATGAATGTAATTTTAAAGTCCCATTATAATTCTAATCTTCCATTGAAGAAAAATAAGTCTCCCTTAATTGGTAAAAATATATTTAATTACATATGAATAATCATTGTACATGAATTAGGTGGAAATTCATTTTGCGCTCAAAAGGTGTATTTCTAAAAAATAATTATCATCGGGTATTATACATTTAATAATAAATTGAATTATTAACCGACTATAACAATAATAATGAAATATTTATTTTATATATGGAATTAGGATATTGATATTAAGAATTTATAACACGTATTTCTTTCTTCTCAATGAATAGTAATTATAGTAAATATTTTCCACCTAGGAATTTATAAAACATGAAAAAGGGTATTAAAACTAATTCATAAGGCCCAAAAAACACTCTAAAACATTTATTTATTTTATTTGTTAATATATTTCCTCCATAACCATCCAAGAATCAAAAATTTTAAATTTCATCACACTTTACTTCGATAATGACATTTATATTAGTCTAAGTAATTAATAGAGACAAAAGGTCACTATCATTTTAATATATCTAATATTTTTCATGTAAAGAGAAATAATTAATTTTAGTTATAAATTATTAGTTTATATATGAATTTATTTGGTTCTGAATTTAATTTATTATTAATTTTAAGTGAGGAATTAATTACATTATGTGCTTAACCAATGTCGACAAAGGGTTTGTTCAATTAATAGTAATATAAAGGGAATGATTTTAAAAACCCATAAAATTTATACAATTGGACAAATAATAATTATCAATGAATTAAATATATAAATATAAAATATTAGAGACATTATAAATTTTTATATTCTAATTTTATTACTAACATGATGTCATTAAATTGAATCTATGTGAATAGTCTGGAAAAAGATTTGCATTGTATATTATGTGAAATAAAATTTCATTTAATGATTAAATGTTACAAAAATTATATCATTGTCTAAGGTAATGGGATAGTGCTTCAAATATAAAAAACAACCCTTTTAAGGATCTCTTTCGCTTTCAAAGTAACATTTGTGACTCATAGAGAATATTTTTTTTGACATAGTGATAATTTACAAAACTGATAACGAGGAGTTATGACGAAGTGATAGGGGTGAAAAATAACTAAAAGTTGAATATATATAATTGGATGATATAATTTTGATTAATCTTCATCCTATAATTGAATTGTGTCAATTTATTTACTCATGCAGATAAAAATTCATTTATATTAATTTAATGTAATAGGTAATAATAAGGATGTTGCTCCCCTAACATTGTAAAGGGAAGATCTTCTCCTCTCATAATCACATATTTCATGAAATATATCTATTCCATGGCCTGCCCAAATAATTCCCCATAATCAATCCCATGTTATAGTGTTATTGGTCATCCCGAAATAATAATACTATACAGTTTAAGGTTGAAGAAAAATGGAGATAGCAGTGGGGAAGATATACATCCTAACTGACATATTCCACATTTATTTTTTTCTTCTCCATTATTTTTGAATTCTTTAACCATGATGAAAAAATATCATCATTATCTTTCATATTCTAAAATATTACTATTATTATTTAATATCCCTTTTTATCTCATTTTCCATCATATAGGAAATGAATACATTAATAATGTGTATATGTGGATTACCACCTCCATGAAGTGATGTGTTCATTATTTCATCACCCCCTCACAATGATGAATATAATGAAGCATTTAATTAGTATATATGATATTTATTAAATAAATATAATAGTATATTGATAATATATCATCCATTTTCTTGCATTATAATCCATTTTGTAGATATAATGGTGTTCATACATATATATGGACAACTACCACTACAATAAGATTTGATTCATTTTTCTTGTACACACATCTTGTATGGTTCTAAAATATTATTTTTAATAAAAAAATGATAGCAGTGAAATGATTCTTCTTTTGGATATTGTGAAACAATTTCCCCTTTGACCAGGACCATCCTTCCAAAGCTATTTTTTGTATTATGAACTGAATGTCCAAAAAACATCCAAAATAATTATAATATATATGATATCTAAATAAAACATTTTAAAAAGAGATATAAAAAGGATAATGATAATGGAATAATCATGAAAATGTTTCTTATGTATGAAAATAACTAATTTCATTGAATTATTCCGGATATAATGAATACATAATGCAAGATATTATTTAAAGTATGGGATTTATCTCTAAAAACTTATATTAAAATTTTAATTTTTTATTATATTATTACTCCATATAAATGTTAATTAGTGTTTTTAATAAATTTTATTTTTTAAAAATAAAATAAAAAATTATCATTATAAACATACAATGATCTAATTTAAATGTTTTATAAAGGATTTTTTTAATTCTGAATGAGGTGCTTTTACAAAACGGTGTGAAAGGAAACATTGTTTTTACTTTTACATAATGCATCATATTTTTTGTCATAATTAATTTTCATAGATTTAAATCCCTTCTATAAGATTCCATGATTATTTTCAAATAATATTTTTTCCAATATATATATATATATATATATTAAATTTGATTATTATTCAAAACAAAGTGATATTGTATCTTTTATATGAAAAGTGAATGTGAATTTTCATATGGATTCAAATGAATTTTTGATTGATATTATGTTGAGAAGATGAAAAATTAGAAACAAATCAACATGATATAGTGATTAATCATTATAGATGATGATATGTAATCCAGATACATCTTATACTATTTGTGAGCCTAAGATTCCACTCAAATGCATTGGGTAATGATCATTATCATCATTTTCATTAAATAAGAAGTAAATGAGGGATATTTAATTTTTTGAAATAACTAAGATTCAATAATTTCTAATAAAAGTGATCATAGGTTATTAATATATTTCACTAAGATTCCAACATGGGGTTATGTTTCATTATTATGGGCTTTAAAGTATTTCATTGAGAAAAAAAAAGGTTTTTCTTGTGGATATGATTTATTTTATATTCTCATAGAACAATCTAAAAAGGGATATAAATGATGGGTTTTAATTTTTTTCACTTGACTAATGGATTTATTTCTGTTATATCAATTAGTGATCATTTTTTTCTCCTTGAACTTTTTAAATTTTTTTAACCATTTTATAAGATGATTTGGAATAAGAATAATTCATGTTAAATGTCATGAATATTTTTTATGTAATTAAAATTTCTTTCATTTTAGTTGTTTTATCTACTATGGAAAATGGATAATTAGGGGAATTGTAAATATTTTAGTATATTTTATTGTTATATAAGAGGAATGATATAATTTATTGAAACATTAAATAATAAATATCATCAAAACTTGAGAAAGGGATTCTTTATTTAACTACAAAATATTATATGATTTTTTACGGATGGGATTTTTTACCCCATGTCATTAATGGTGGGGAACCCATCCAATAATGTATCACAATATAATACAGACATAATCTATCACATGGTAGTCCAAATATACCATTTGGTGTCCCATCACATCAGGGAATCTATCACACTCATGGAATTATATTTTACAAACATTATGGTCAACTATATTACTCATGGAATACCCATCAAACTCAATCCATCAATCTCACTAAAGGATAAATTGACCTCATATTAATCAAATTATCTCACACATGGTTTCCCCATTCCCCCACCATCATAACCATGTTGATTCCATCTAATCTCAAGAGGTATCATCTCACTCATGGTTAGCCTATAAAACACATAGAACAAAGAATCCATCACACTCATATAGGCCCTATCATCAATATCTTACTCATGATAGGGAAAGGACTCACAATGGGGAATTCACTAGGGTCCTCTAGACTCATATTTGTGTCTTATCATAGATAACAATTTGTCTTTATCACCTAATGGTGATATCATGGACCACATACTCAACTATAACATCACCACTTTATAAGTGGACAAATTCATATCTACAACATCCATTCCTTCCAAATTCCAATATCTCAAACCATCCTCCTATACGATGGCCCTAGGTTATTGGTACTTTCATAATTCTATGTTTCCTTCAAGGGGAGTAAAAATGTATTTTCATCCAACATAATAATTATAATAAAATTCATTCAAAGATAATCATATTGTGATAACTTCAAGATTCAAATTTCACAGTATCTCTTGATATTTATCACCATGATCATTCAGTATTTAACTAAATCATTCAACCTAAAAAATAATCACCTCAAAAGTATAATTATCATATAAATAATAAACATTTACCCTTATAGCCAACTCCCAAAATCATGGCTCCTTTAACATCTTTTCTTCATGAAGGCATTTTTTATCTACCCCATCAGCGAGTAAAACAATAGTGTGGGAATGATGAATACATATACATATCCTATCACACCCTTTTTGATCTCCTAAACACTATATAAGGTATAGACTCCACTTATTACAGTGTCAAATAGTCAGTTATACCATAATTCTCCAATTTTTCCTGATAACATGATTCTTTATTTCAAATATCAACTTCATATTCATGATAGTTTTTTAATATGACACCTTAATAAATAGAAAATTATAGATTTATATTATAATATATTCTTTAACATCACTGAAGTTATATATTAAATAATTAACACTTTAATAGAAAATTAAATGAGACATTGACTTAGTATCTGTATTATGCTTACATTAACTTTTATACATACATATTTTGAGCAACTAAAAACTCTTAAATGAGAGATTCTTTAATCTTTTCTGAATAATATCTTCACTATTTTACACTCTCCCATTGGTAAAGTTGGTCTCCTATATGATGTAAGCTTAAATATTCATGGCCTCAACCTGAAAATTATTTTTTAACCCTGAGTGAAACCTCATACTCGTGGAATGTTCATTCAATTACAATTCAATCTATCCGCCACACAATTCAGTTGTGGTGTACCAAGAATAGTTTTCTCAAACTAAATTCATTTATTAACACATAATTCCTAGAACTTCTTGTTTCATACTCTCCTACATTTTCAATATTCAGTCAATAAATCCTCGATCCGAAAACCGTCACTAAAAAATCATCCACTTATTAAAAACATTTTATATATTACATTTTATTTTTAGAAAGTAGACCCTATCATTACATATTGAGTAGTCAATAAATTTAATATAATATATTTACTCTACTAGGGAATATACTAGACCACCATCCAATATATAAGTTTTATCTTAGTAAATCTTCAAAGACCTCAATGTTATGCCAAATTTTAAAAAATATTACTTTTTATTTTGAAAAAGATAGACTCTATATATTTCATATTCCACCAAATTCATCTACAGTAGTAATAGTTTTTTCTAACATCTTTATCCTTTTGTAGATCATGTTTCTTAAATGATGTTTCCATAGTTTAAATTACGTAATAGATTTTTTTATTTCAATATATTCTATGATATTTTAAATCATGTTACATAGTGTTCCATTCATAAATACATACTGACTGAAAATTATTTTTTTTAATTATCAAAAAAACTGTTATGGAAAAAGTGAGAAATCCTAAGTTCATCCAGGACATGCATTAAAAGAAAAAACATTGTTGTTAAAATAAAACATGAGTCTATTAGCATCCTTATCCCTAAAATGTATCCAGGAATGGGATGTTATTGGTGTTGCTGGCGCATCATCAAGCGGGTCTTTAAAGTGAGACGCCATCTTGTCCCACACTTTCATGTATTCCTTCTGTGTGATATTCTCTTCATTGAAACCTCGTACTAAAATTAGATTCTGTTTTTCTATCCACTCACTTTGTGCACTGTTAGTATCCACCCGAATTGTCCTTCCCATCATCTTCTCAACTTCCTATATGGAGGCATTAATCACCATAGATTCGTCTTCCATATCTTCTTCAGAATGCAATAGTAATTCCAAGGGAATTTCCACATGTTGGTCCCCCCAAAGGAAGGCTTCCCCATAACCCCCTCATCCAAATGAATCAAAATTCTAGCAAAATTGGAAACGCTCCCCTTCTCCTTTCCTTTTTCTTTTATAGCAGATTGAGTCTCCATAGGTAAAGGTAAATATGAGTAATCCTTTCATTCTTTCTTACTGCCTTTCTGCCCCTTCCTCATCTGTTGGACGCAGAGATCTTTGTCATGGAATTTTGGATCACTGTATTCAGCAGCCTGACTAGATGAATCTTCATCATAGTCCTCCCTGGGAAGATCATACTCATGATCCAACCCTTCAACCCCCAATCTAGCAATGTGATTATCCAGCTTAATAGTTGGAGACACGATCCTCGATCTTGATCTGTTCATAACCTCAGTCTGTTGAATGTTCTCTTTACTAGAAGGACCCAGACAAGTAAGCATAGACTCGACATACGAAGTAGCCATAATGGCCTTAGCATTACCCTCCTTCTGTACAAGCTCGTTAGTGTCCAAACATGCAAAAGTGTTATGGGTATGGACACCGTCTTGGACTAGACCCTTGTCTGTAGGTTGAGTTCTGACCCCTGATGTAGAATCAATCTAGTTTGAGTGATATGGGGATCATTTAACACCCCTTTCGTCCAAACAACAGTATCCTTCACAAAGAAACTCCTACCTTCAGCTTTAGGCAACTGCACAGAGGGTTCATCAATTCTCTTTGCCACTGTTTTACCCTTGTCATAGTCCCTCAATCCCACCTTTCTCACTAGTTTATTAGATTGTTCCACATTACCTCCTTTCATTTCCTTCGCTTCATCCTTCCCCTGGTGAACACCCCACCTACAGTTGGTGACTGAGTAACCCAGACGATGACAAGATGATCAGAACTCCACCCAATGGTCAAAGACCACCAGCTGTTTACAACGTACCTCCTCACCAACATCAATATACATAGACTCAGCATTCATAAATATATAATCCATCACCATAGCTCTTTTTTAATCATTCATTCACCATTAGTGAACATTGAATTAAATATTTCATCATTAAGCTACCCTACAGAAATAGTTTTCCTTCTTAATAAATAAACATGCCTCACAATATATAAATGGTGTTATCTTACACTATTAGTTTATAAATTTTCATCAACCATTCCATCAATTTGTAAGGGATCATCATCAGCAAGATGTACCTTCAAAAAATGATCTTGAAATAATATAAATCATGAGCACCTTCTCTAATATTTAATAGAAGGATACCCATGGATCTACAATCAAGGTCTCTATATTGATATTAATTCTTAAAATAATCAAATACAAAGTTCCTCCAACTAATTTTTTTCTTCAATGGTCTTAATAGACATTCATTTTAACTTTAATCCTTAATTATATTTCCTTTCTTCAAAAAAACAACTAATAGGAATAACCAATCCCCTTTGTCTTACCTCGAAAAAATCCTCTTATCTTTGATAATAATCTATTATTACCTCACTCAATATATCTACCTCTTCATTCTACATTCAAAGAATAAATACAAAAGTTACCCGATTCATTACCCTGTATATTCTCACCAAGTATCAGGACTGACACATTCAAAACTGTCTTTTTATTCCCTAGATAATTAATCATTATTGTTCCAATCACTTCCCAAACACTATGTTATGATTATAATAAAACAAGTGTGAGTTTCTCATTGTATAGTGTAATTCCCACTTAGAAAAACTGACATTTAGTGATGTTAAATTCATTTATATAATAGAAATAATCATCCATTAAATCATGTTTATGTTAAAACCCCATCATAGAAGGTCAATATTTTTAGATAAACAATGTCTCTAGTTCATATTCTTGAGATCTCTCATCTTCCTAATAATTTTATTTTACACTATAATGTTGAATAAAATTTCTTTTTTTAATGTACGGAACATAACTCCTAGGTCCATTTAATCTAATAGATATCATAAAATTTTCTACATCACCTTTGGGTTTCCATCATAAATTCAAAATTTCATATATTTACAATAATGATATTCTTTGTTCAACATACTCCAGTAACTTAATTTATTTTGATTTAAATGATGAATAATTAACTTCTCCCCATTCTTATGTATTGATAAATATAAGATCAAATATATTTATTATCCAAGTGTAAGAACTTATACATGTTTTTTGAGAAACTATAGGTGTAACAACGATAAACGATTCTAGAAATTGTAGTAAATGGGAGGAAAGAGATAAATACATGATGAATATAAAGAAAAAAATACATGGTTTTGGAACATTACTACTTCCAATAATAGGTATAAATTTAATTGTATCATGGGAGAAAAAATACATGGAAAAAATATTAATGTTCCAAAAACCTTAAATAGAATGATCAAATTAATAAACACAATAAATAAGATTTTATGTTGCAAAAATACTTACACTATATGTATATTGTTCTATAGTAACGTTATAATCCATATCTAATGAGCTATAATTCTTTTTTGTTTTCAATAGTCATCCCCTCTATAGTGACTACAATAGGCCCAAACTAATACATCCCAAAGTCACACGATACTATAATTATTATTCACTTTTATAGAATCCTATTAGTGTCATTATTAATATATACTACAGTGGTCAAAATTATTGAAAGGTTTCATCCTATTGTATATTATAATCCACTTATACACATTCATACATTATCCAATAGGATAAATCACCAACCTTCCAAAAACATCAAAACATCTGACATAATAGTCATTCATGACTGACTAATTTAATTCCTCCCATTATAGGACTATCCTTATCATTTACCATCTAGATAAAATATAAAATCCACAACATCCTAGGGCCTATCCATCTCTGAACAAAATTTCATGAAATGACCAAACATCTCAAAACGATGCTCCAAGAAAAAACACCCACCACATCCCATTCCAAAAAAATCAAGAACATAATCCCCGCCATTCAATAATAAACTCACAACATAGATCATGTCCTCTATTGTCCAAAGATTACCTCTCAAAAATATTTGTTCCTTACACTACTTCTTGAGCATCATACCCCAAATGATTCCAAATACAAAACAAAGCACATTCATCTTGATCTACACTCATAAAACCTATCATCCCCTAACACTACCATCATGATCCAATTTGGATCGATCATACCACCACATTTGACCTATATTTATTTTCTCCTATTACCAAATTGAAATGCTTAATTCTCACTTAAAATTTGGCCAACATGCCTATATACATTTCAATAAACACAATAGTGACCTAACTCTAACTAGTATGCACCTACCTTTACACATGAAGTATTTTTCTATAAAAGGACGCATGGAATTACACTTGTTATCAACCCAAAGTGATCCACTATGAACCCGCTAATAGGATATCACCTGTTATAAAACTTGATCTCACCCCAACACTGTGGATTCATGATCCCACACTACCCCAAAAAAAATTCATTATACAAATATGATGATCCACACGTGACATGAATTAAGATTTCAAAAATAACTTTATAACAAATTTCCTTTGTTTTTTAGTCTCATTCATCATGATTATCATTTGATTCACTCTTTCCATAATTGAGGAATCTCACAAATTCAATGTATACTTTGTGATCAATTTCTACATAGAGTCAATCTAAAGTAAAAAAAATTATAATCTTTTGTAATTCACTCTTTATCTGAACACCTAGAATCGGTACTAATTCTCTTAAATTAAACCACACCTTGAACCATGGTATACGCATCCAAATAATTCTATGCTCTAAATCCCAAGCATGATACCATCTGCAGTCCAAGTTCTCTACATATAAATCCTATGGACTAGAATTTGATAATATCTCCTTAATCCATCACTTTTTCACAACCACAATAAAAATCATGTATCGTCCACTCACCTTCTAGATCCCAACCCTCTTCAAACTAACATCAGGGAAACAAACTGGACCACTAAGGTTCACCACATATCTATTGATGAAGGGAATACATTTCTATCACTAGGTAAGCACCCATCATTATATGTACATGAAATTTTATCCAAAAGAAATATATGCAGTTTCTATAATTATAATTCAACATATAATATATATATGATAAGATATAAAATATATTTTTTCATAACACTATAAAAAACTAATCCATCTATTCAGTAAATAATAACATACATATAGGAATATTTCATGGAATCCTATATTCCTAATTTTATTCATTTAACATCATGTTTCAAATGATCTAGGAAAAAAATTTACAAACATGAAAAAATCCTACAACACATCATATTTTATTAAAATCTCATCCATAATAACATAAACCAATAATGACATTCGTTTTTATAACGTAAATAGGACAACATACTAGAACGATGTTTTTGATACTACAATGTATAGTCCATCACATAATCTAAATAATTCATAGACCACTAGTTTAACATCTCAAAAAAACATGAAAAAATCTATAATAAAAATTTCTAACACCCTATCCCATGGCCACATTATAGTTCTTTGGGTAAAGGTGTTTTGTGAACAGATGTGCATATCCCCATATTCTTCATACCGAAAGCAAGTTGTGATGACCTAAACATTCATTATGTAGTATATTCCCCCATATTACTATATAAAAACACAACAAAAATACACATCCACATCCAACATTGAAAAAAACCCAATCTGATCACACAAAATACATAAATAAACACAATGTTTAGAAAATTCCATTAAAACTTCAATGCAATTATACAATAGATGATCACTAAATTAGATAATAATATATACAATAAACCAATATAAAATACATGGTCATTTAATTAGATCCTTCATTCTCATCACAACCCTATCTCCAATACATATCAATCAACACCAATCTGATACCTTGAAAACCTCATTCTGTGACTTGAAATGCAAACATAAGGTCCTCACATGGACAATGATACCAGGAATGATGTGATAGTATACTCATTAGAGTCTCAGCACAGAATCATAAAATAATATTCTATATTTAGCTGTATGCATGCATAAAGTAAATATGATAAATAAACTTGTTTATTGAGTCATCATGTACTATCCTAGTCATTGTGGCACTCAACAAGTCAAACACACCCATTGGGTCCCCATGTGATAACTCAGACACCACGATTCCTAACCGTACCATTATCTATGATTTTCTAGAATCATTTTGTCTCATTCCAAATATATAAAAACATACCCAATGTATTAGGAAAAGGATTCTCCTATTTCCAAACCACTAATACCTCATAGTACGATCACATTCTAAGAATCAAAACAATCCCCTCACTCGGGGGTGGTTTTATATTCGACACATAGCCTCTACCTTATCACTCATGATAGGGTCCCTCCATATGATATTGATCTTCATCATAGACCATAACCCCATATTCATCATGTAGATTGAATCATACAAAATTAGATAACATAACAATATTTACACCATCCAACTTATGGAAATCTAATTGACTAAACCTATATCCCATAAAATCCTTGATTCAATATAATTACTTAATATCTATCATTTTATCCTTAATATAATCCATCTCATAAATAGAATACCCATCATTAAAAAGTATTCTATCTCACTCATGGATGACCCAACCCCACACCATCCCAACCATCTCACTTATGGTCATCCCACGCCACTACAATCTCACCCATGCTGAGGTGATATAGTCCAAGTCCACTCTATCTCACTCATGTTTTTACCAAACATTACAATAAACAAGGGGACCATCCCACTCATGGTAGTCTCTCCATCATTATATCACTCATGTGTAAGTAATTAATTAGGACCCATACGCACCCCTAGAATTCATCACCCAAAATATCCAATTTAATAAATAGGGAACATACCCTATCAGATCACTCACCATGTCATCAATAGATATTTTATTACCCCTCAACTATCTTATTTGATCACATTACATCTCATATCAACCAATGTTGCATCCCTTTTGGGTTTACTAGACCCACATCTAAATTGTTCCATTAATACTAATGTATCCATCATTATATGGAGATACCATGACCCACATGACCATCCTAATCATAGCCTCCTTATGAGGGGAACAATTGTAATCCACAATAACCATGGATTCAGAAAAATGTCATTGTACCATTACTATCACCAATTAATAGATCTAGTATAATGTCTCCCATGGGATAACTTGCATCCCATAACCTAGAGGAGGAACCTCTCTATCATCATATGTCATGTCCCAAAGCTCCACTATTTCTCTAAGTATAAATTAATACTTTTCCCTAACCTCATCCATGAGATCCTAAACACTAACAAGACACGCATTTAGTTAACCCATTATCACAATGTCTTAATCCTGTCATTCCTTCCCACAATCTATAGGTGACCAACCCAAGTCATTACAAGTGAAGTTCCTTTCCAATAGACATATTTATTCCTATTAACTAACTAAACCGTCATCATTTCCCATTGATACATAGTCATCATATAATTCCAAAACTACCTAAGTACGGAATAAAATATGGTCTATGTTTACGTGTTATATGAAAATCCATTATCTATTATAAGGGTGATATTGATTTATAGACCCTTTCCTGAAACCATGAACCATATAAAGTCATCAAATAATCATGCATAGAAAAAAATTCAATTGTATTTTAGGGGCCACCTACCTCAATTGAAATTATAACCCTTTATCACGAACTTCAGAGCATTTTTAATGAAAAAACAATTTCATCCATGTTTCGGGAATGAAATGTTATGATAAGAAGCATCAATAAATAATTGTGATACATTTTAATTAATTACTTAATTTAAATCAAAACTCATATTATCCAATCTCCAACATATTCACATTGGCATGGAATATGACAAAATGTGATAATATTTCAGGTAAAAAACATACTTATAACACCAAAAATATCCATTAATTATCTGATGATTTATCCTTTATTCGGTGATAGAATCACCAAAATACTATCCAACATTTTTACCAAATCATAGTGCTAGAATTGGTAAACAAAATAATTAATAAATAAAAAAACATACCTCTGATAGCCATCAAGATAGACCAGAATCCTCCCATTCCTTGGGGAATTGAAGAGAGGAAGAGGTGACATAGAGGAGGAAAGTTTGAAATGGCCACATCAAATAACTAGAAGTATCTAAAAACCCACATGAATTGTTGAATGAAAAGTGTTTAACTCAAAATATATACATTACTAGGATTCATTCATGGTGTGAAAAAATATGGTTCATGATATGAATTACATTCATTTCACTTATTTAGGGAATATTTCCATAGTTTTAACCATGATATTTTTGATGTAGAGGGATTGGCCCTAGGTTAACCACCATTTGCATTGTTAACCATTGTCTACAATATTAATGGAATATGGTAAAGCATTTCTCCACTTTTAATCCCAATTCAAGGAATCAAACATGTGTTTTATGGAGTGAATGACAGAAACAACTGAATTTCAACTTCTTGGGTTAAATGATACTTCCCAAATTTCAACCGGTCACCCATTTCAGTAAAAGTCCCAAACCGTATTAAAAAATATCATATATGATGTCCAAATAATTATAATCCACATATTATTGTAGAATCTATAATTGAAACCTTAATGGGAGTAAATAATAATTCCCTCTAAAACAATATAAAACAATGGATCATTACATGTGTAATGGATAATTATAATCAACTTAAAATTCGGTTTAATTTTTATGTATATTGATTATTTTTTACCTTGTAATATGAAAAGAGTAAGGTTACTCAAAATATGATGTGAAATAAAAATTACAATTACCATAATAATATTTTTGATGCAGTATTAATGATATGATGATTTACCTAGAAGGCATCTCATATCTGGTCGAAGGGTATCATGATATATTCTTTTCATGACTCTGTACTATATAATTAAACAATAGTTAGATATTAGGGGTAGGATTCCAAATTATAAAACCATTTTTTCTTAAATGATCCTATTAATGTAAATTTTCATAACCCAAATTATGGAGAGTGTGAAGTAATCAAGGTGGACTATAAAAAATTATATTCTATAATATAATTGAATAGGTACCTCGATATAAATATGATAACTATGATTCATAAATATTTCCTTATGTATTATGAAAATTTATATCTAGATAATATTAAATTTAATGTTTAAACTAAATATTTAAATGCTAGTGAAGAAGATATATAGAGTGAGAGATTTTTTTTTATTTGGAAACTACTGATATGAATATTTATGGTGACTAAAAAACTAATTAAAATAATGATCTTTTAATTGATATTAGAGGGTTTCAACCTATTTTTTGATAAAAAATTACAAATCAATTTAAAATATCCTTGATGATAATTAATAATTTTTTTTAAAAATATTTGATGTTAATGATATAAATGAAACAGAAAACAATCATATTGTATTCGTGAATTTTCTAGTAATAAAAAATTAAAAGGTTAAGAATGACTAGTCTAATCCTATAAAATATTTGGGGGATTATATGGAAGATTATTTGGGTAAAATGACCATTAAAAATAAAAAAAATTATAGGATGAATAAGAATATCATATTTTTGTAAGGATCTCCATGTCTATGATACTATAATCATTTATAATTTTAAACATTAATTGATTACTTATTATTTTTTATGATATGATATGCATATGGAATGGTTGAGAAGAAAATATTGAGTGAACCATTTTTATCTATGGAGGAAAATATTTATTTTAAATCTAATATGTTCCCTAAAATATATTTTTTTACATGAAATGAAAAAGAAATCACTAAACATAATTAGAGGTGTTAAATCTACATGAGATAAATATTTTAGAATATTTATTTGAATATTTGTAGAAAATGAAGAGTAAAATTTCAAACATATCCACTAATACTTATATATATTAAATCATACTGTATAGATAATATTCATATATATTTTTTATTGATCATATATAAATATTAATATTTTATAATATGTATTCATGAAAATAAGAATGTATAAAATTTCAAATAACATTAAAAATGAATATTATACTAGATTATATACTTGGGTATTGATTTAATTTCACATAATTCATGAATAATTAGATATATTTTACCATGTCTAGAATTAAATGGTAAATACTTTAAAAAATAAAAAGAATGCGAATCAAATTCACTTTTTAATGTTAATTTAGAAAAAGATAATAATTAAAGTAAATATATATGTAAATTTTTATCAACTGGTTTATAATGGTGATTATTTTTTGAATATTAAACACCTAATGGATTCCAAATATGTAATGAGATGAGTTTAAATTCCATATAAAAAATGATCATTGGTGATCTTACCAATGATGCCCATAATATCAAACTGGTCAAGATATTGGGTGGATGGTCTCATCTAAAACTATTTTTTGGAATTATTTCATACTCTATGAACCTCTAATATTTTGATGAATTTTTTATCATTATTTCTCTATTACTAATAGAGTAATGGTTCCAATAACATTTAATGACATGTTACTAACTTTTGCTGATATTAATGCATATACATGTGAAAAGATCCTATAAATCTTAATTAGAGGTTCAGCATCTAGATACACATTATTACCTAGTGATTTTGTTCTAGATGTTTTCTATGTCTCGAATACCGATATCTTTGAATTAATAAGTCTACTATCATCTAGGATTGTGACAAATAGTTATTTTATTGGGATTAATATCTTAAAGGGAATTTCAATGTATCTGTGAGTGAGGTATCAAAAAACATGTAGTTTAGGATGTAGTTTTACTTTTTATGTTTTTGTGATAATAACCTATTTGAATAGTTTATTTTGAGAGTTATGAAAATATTGGGGAATTGATCCTAAGAATATTTGATATGGGAATTAATCATGAGAACCCTACATGGTTGTCCATGAAGGGAATATAGACCGGTAACAATGAGTTGGTTTTATACGTAATATTGACATATTATGGTTCATCACATCAAGATTATGGCCTGTTGAGGATGAAAATATGTCACAAAGAATATAGCCCCATGATGATGAATCTCATCTGTTATATGAAAAAAAATGACAACAAACTTATACCATAAGGAATACAATGTTTTGAGGATGGATCCCATCTAGAGTATTCCCCCAATGAAGATGATATGATGAGATCTAGAGGGGATATAGATATCTTTTAATGGATATGGTTCTATTCAATATTATAGACTAATATAAATTATCTTATAGGGAATATAGCTCAAACGAAATAGACATTTGAATCATGGGATTATAACTAGCTGATGTAAAATTTATTATTATATGGTATATGAACCTATGTGGACAATAATGAATGACCAATGATATTTATGTTGATCCTTAAGGAGTAATCCTATATTTCTATACAAGATATCAGTCCTAGAACACATATTTCTTGTGGAATTGTATAGGATCGTATTAATAGATGATAACATGGAGTTTAACATCATGGGTGATAAGTAATATGATGTAATTTTAAAAATAGATTATATATCATTCCTTATAGAGGATTCAAACGTATCATGTGAACATATTAATCAAAGTTATCATATTTTTGATATTTTTTGTCCATGTGATATAAATTGGGTGACAATAGATATTTTATAGGGTCATGTTCATATAAGGATTACCTAAGAAGCTTCTTTAGGAGAAAACAACATTGATATAAATTAATATAGACTCATGACATAAACCATAAGAATATGTATAATATTAAATATTTATATTATTCTAATGGAATGTCCATTATAATCATATATGCGCACTATATCAAATATCATTATGAGAAAAAACATATATAAGGATATCATACATGTTTCATATGTGTGTGAATCATAAAAACTAAGTCTACTATAATGTTACATGATTATAATTCCTATGATGGAAATTGATCCATGAGAAAAACAATAAGATTTCACAAATAAATTTAAAATAGTGAATCTACATAGGCAATCATAGTATTTATGTGGAATATTTCTTCATTGAAATAGTGATTAAAAAAATATATGAATATGGGGATAATTAATTTCTAATGTGTCAAATGTAACATATTTGAGAAAATAATCACAGTCTTCTTAGTTAATATTTATTCCCCACCTATTTTTTAGTGATAAACCCTAATTTGACATTTCATGGACTTTACCGTGAATATTCCCATATGAAATGATTTATGAAAGTATAGATATTGAATAAATAAATTGATGTTAAAGAATTAGCCATATATATATTATGATGATAGTAATCATATACATTATAGTTCATTTTTTCTGACAACTAAATATAGGACACAGAAATGGATTTAACTCATAAGGATCAAGAACTAATTAGTTAGGAAGTGTTAGATGTCTAGCCTTTTATGAGATGTTGGTCATAGGATATCTAGGTGGTCATATGAATCAAATAGCCTCATGCACTTTATATATAGAAAGAAGGGTCTTCTGGTTCGCTAGAAAAAATAATATTCATGAACAATACATTAACAAGGAAAAAAGAATGTGCTTCATGTCATGGTTTTCATGTCATACCATAATGAAAGTGTATGAGGGAGAGGTGTTCATAGTATGTATAAAGGGTATGTATTGGGGTAAAATTTTATAAGTATCACTTAATTCATCAAACTACTATCATGGTTAGATTACTGTACAGAGTTATGAAATTAACTAAATGGTTCCTTATTATCACATTTTGAATTAATAATCATCTGATGGGTTGGATGATGATTATTTTTTTCAAATTGATCTTATTTTGGAGGTTATATAAAAAAATAATCAACACTTATTTAGTTTTTCAAAAGTTACTTGAAAAAAATTCAACTAAATAGCTATGAAATCATGTGTTTCCTTAGAGAAAAAAGACATTATCTCTCAAAAACTATTATTTGTTTCTATCTTCATTGGTTTACATGTGATTTTTTATTGTATGTGGTTTTATAAGTGTAAATGAATTATTTCTATTATTCTATCACATGAAAATCATTCCACATACCTATGCATAATTTGGATTAAAATATGTATTCTTTACTCTGACTAGTCTTGTGTAATGAACATGACTGTATTCTATGTCATTGTTGGAATCTCCCTATGAATCATAGGACGAATGTCAACAATGTGATAGGAATGTAATATGAATCCTCTTATAGAGTTTTTCACATGATATTTTCATCATAAGAAATTAAAATGACCTTGGGAGGTAAAATATGGAGAATATAGGTAGACATGATGGCCCCATATCATATAAATTTTTTATGAAAAATCATGAAATAGGTTGGACATGTGGATGGTGAATGACATTTGGGGTTTCTTGAAAAGAAATATAACCAAGATACCCTCACCTCTCAAACACCAATCATTTCCTTATTCACATTGGTATATAAAATCAGCCCTTTCTGGGATACATCATATAATATATTCTAGATTATGGGATAGTATATGAACCCTCTTCAAAGAAATATTCTTTTCTTGTATTTGATGTACTATATGAGTTGGTGGGGAATTATTTAATCTTTTATTCCATAAGGGGTTACATGATCAACTAATATAGTCCCATGAACCACATGTTTCCATCCCCCATTTTTCTTTCCATTTTAGTGAAACAAAACTTGTTTTTTTTTATTTTTCTAATTACTAGTTTACAACATTTTTCTAGATGGTGTAAAAAATTATTCCTCCTAAAAAATTATTTTTACAAGGAAAAGGAAGGTCTTAGTTATATAGATTTACATTCCAAGAAATGTTATTTATGATTTAATGGGTCTCTTAGTCTTTTAGATAAATCTATTTCATCGGAATGACTATTTGTATTCTATAGGAATCCTAATAAAAAACAGTATAAGTGGTAATATCATCATCAATTTCGAATGACCAATGATATAAAATAATTTATATCTTATGAATAGATATACTAGGCACATAGAATAACCGAATCATAAAAAATGGTCTCATAAGAGTACTGATTAAATGAAACCCAAATAGCAAATCATTATAACTATATAATATGTGTTCTATATATCGAGCAGTTATTATGATTCATTCGATCAAATTGGTATCACCAGATCACATAATGTCTCCAAGTATAATTATTTCACAAGACCCTATAATGTTCTTGAAATCACAATAATATTTATGTGTGTCATGCTCAGTGTGATGAATCATAAGTCCTATCTTGTAGCCATTTTATTAAAACTCATTTAGATAATTTTGAAATGTATGATTCTCATTTTCCTGTATAGATTACTTCATACTCAAAAAAATCAAAATACTTGGATAAAGATCTATAATCTCTGAGAATCACAATGTCGATCCTTGATTCCATGATTCATTTGATAATGAGATCCCTTGTGTCTTATCCTGACAATCCATTAGTAATATTTTCTTTCATAGATATTGAATTTATATAGTTTCTTACTTCTAGATGATTCTTCCATTCCTTTTCCAGACATAATATTCCATCTTCCTACTTTTACACCACATATGGAATCTTTAAGGTTTTTATTACTATGAGTAAATATATGGTCATGGATCCCTTTCATGAGTTATCCTATAAATGAACAACTCTTTTGATCCAAAACGGTCATGATCACACACAAAATTGTATCACCCATTGTTACTGTAACATACATTCTTATTCATTAAACATTATTATGGTTTACTATATCAATAAGTTATACCTATTTCCCAAAGATAATTTTTCTATGAAATGGGTGTGGCAATTCAAGGTAAACCAAAGGTATCGAGAAATATTAGATCGAAAAAAATTTCTCTATCAATATAAGGAATCATATACCTCATAGTTATTCATATATATTCAGTTTTATCTCATGATATAGCTGATTAGTAGTTGGTGTCATGGAACTAACTCTCTCCACAAATCCTCTGGTGAGGGTATGATAATTTTATGAGAAATTAACTTTCTTAGAGGGATACCTCCCCTTGGGTTGATATATGATGTATTCATACATTATATATTCATATTTGATGACAATTAATAGAATCTATACTTACCTTGGGATATTCATTTCATCATAAGGGATAAGCAGAAGAAGTGGAGGGCTTACGTATAACTATATCATTAAATGGAAGGATTTTTATTTTCCTCTAATAGTGTGGTTATCAACCAAAGGATGTATTCCCTTGTTTATATCCCGCTACATATGATTGGGATATAAAGGATCCTATTTTTATCTTCCAGAAACTAATTAGTATACCTCATGGAGATACATGATAATGTTTTCATTACCTCATGTATTCGATTAGTGGTATTTATGGTTATTTTTCTAGATATATGGATCTTCATGTTGGAACCAAGGTTTTTATATTTTTTAAATATATTATGGTTTGTGTGTGTTTTCAATCCTCAAGCGATGATTAGGAAGATTTCAAGGAAATGGATCATACAGTTCAATCCAAAAGATGTATTGAAGGTGGCGTTGTTTCCCTATATTAGCCAGCTTTTTGGGGTCTAAAATTTGGATGTTTGATTTCAATGTGAAAATTTTGTATTTATTGAAGGGAAAATTAAATTATGGAAAAGGCATTAGTTTCACTAATAAGGGCTTCATGAATTGGGTTTCAAGAATGAGTAAATTATCCTTAAGTTGTGCTCTGTGAATACGATAGGCTTCCTGAACAGAGATGGGTTTTCTATGATTATGAGATTTCCATCTTTGTGATCAGTTATGGAGTTCTTTACAGTCATTTATAGAAAACTTTGAGATGATTATGAACTCTGTGAAGGGTTTTGGTGGAAATATTTTCTGTTATGATGATCTTTTCAAACTGTTAATTTCCATGGTTCTTTGAAAATGGTGGAGTGTCGCGAATAATTTTCAGAAAAATCTAGAAAACCCTCAAAGAGGCATCAAAGATTCATGAATGCTTGAGTGCATAAATATGAGGCTACCCCCACTTTATTCCAACATTTTTTGAAGTAAAATAGGTAAATTAATTGAGTTAGTGAAGAGCTTTATGAACCAAGATTTCTCTATGAGATTGAGCATCATGAAAATGCTATATGTATTAACTGATGTCCAATGATTTAGTTTAAAGGGTACTTCATCGTGATGGGGTATTCTATGTTGAATCAGTGAGCTTCATGAAGAATGTTTGTTTGGTGATGGCTAGGGAGATTCATGAAGGTAGTTTGTTCCATGAAGGTAAAAGAGCTTCGTATAGGTTGTTTGTTCTGTGAGGGCAGCGGTGTTTCGTGAAGGTGTATGCTTCATAAAGGGAATTCACCAAGTGTAGTTTTGAACATAAAATTTAATTATACATGGATTTCAGTGTGCATTAACATAGGTATACAGTTCAATTAGAGTCCCATACTATGTCAGGGAAAAAGAATTTAATGCCAAACTTTTGAAGCGACCTTATTTTTGATAATATGATTTTGAATTCTCTCAAAGCATTGATCTAGGGGGAGTCAACAGAAGTGTTTTGAGGGAAGAAATGATCTTTCCTTGAGATCATATAATGGTATTGTTATCTTAATAGATTAGTTTTGATCGAAACATTGTATTCCACATCTAGTGAAGATTCGTGGATTTTTAATCTTCCCAACACATTGTCGGTGTATTATCCTTGGATGTATCCCTTAGTGGGGAACCATGTAAAAGTTTTTTGACATCACTTTTGATTTGAATGTTTGATTACTAATCATATCCATCATACAGGTTTAACAAGTTCCTAAAAATTTGGTAACAATATTTATCACATTAAAAAGAAAAAATCTCACTCCCTAAACCACCCTCCCCTCTCAGTGTGTCCTAGGGTCCTATAAGTTGTATAAAAGAATAAAGGTTGTTGGTGTTAAATCCTTCCATTTTTATTGTCATGGATAACTCAGTTAATGTTAGTGTAGTTCCCCTATTTGATGGATGAATTATTCAAATATGGAAGAACATGATGGTATCTCATCTGAGATCTCTTTAAATGGAATTCCTTTTTTTACTATACAAGGAATACTATTCACTATTCCAAAATAGTTGTATATGATTGGTACAGAGATAAACTTGCTTGATGAAGATACTAAAGCATAGTATGCTCTCACTACCGCACTTTCTGAATAGTTCTATCTGAAGGTTATTCACTACACATCCCCAAAGTCTATATGGGAAAAGCATGAATATATATATGAAGAAGACAACAATATGAATGAAGGGGAATTAAAAGTCATGAACAACAGGTTTGAAGATCTAAAGATTCATCCTAAAAAGAATTCATATTCCTCCATCAATAGAATTATAAATGTTGTGGGAGAAATTAGACGGCTTGAGGATTAAATCAGAGATATTGACATTGTGAAGAATATTTTGGGAAGGATTCAACTTCTCTATAATCCAACATTGTCCTCCCTTGAGGAAAGGGATCTATATAATATTTATCTGGATGATCTACTATGTAGTCTTTTGGCATACAAAATGAGAGTAAAGCTAAGATATGTGATGACATATGTTTGTATAGAAATATAATTCAATTCCATGTAAAAAATAGAAATTTTAGGAGATGAAGTTGATAAAGAGAATGTGGAAGGAGAAATTCATTCACTCGTTGCCTATAAATTTAGGAGCAAAAAAGGTATATTTGAAGGAAATATTCCCTTGGAAAGTTTTCTTTGTGGTTTAGTTGGGTACATTTCTTTTCAATGCTCAAGGAAGTTCGATGATGATGAAGGTAAAGGTGTAAGCTCATAAAAGCCTTAAAAATGTTTTCTCAAAATAGAAACATAAAATTTCTATTGATAATACAAAAAAAGATTATTTTCTCTAAAGAAAATGGCGATGATAATGAATTCTTTGAAGAATAAGAACCAATGTCTAAATCCAGAAACCAAGCATCACTGATGGAAGCTATTGATAAGTTATAACCATGAAAAGATAAAGCTAGAGATCTTCAATTTAGTGATTATGCAAATCCAAAGCTACAACATAAGGATTCACTTTGTATGATTGAAAAAAAGTATGTGATACAAAAATGTGGAGATAAATAGTGGAAGAATCATCAAAAAATATTGATCGGCTTGAATTTAGAACTGAATGGTATGAATAAAGAGTGAATTTTCAGTCGAAGACTTTAGAATGTATAGAAGATATATTGGAACTGAAATTAAGAATTTAAGAATAGGAAGAGGTCATTAGGGACCTCACCTCCAGACTAGAAGGGAAGTCCAAGACTGTTGAGTGTCTTGAAGGATATTTTTTAACTCTTAAGAGTAATCTTGTAAGTGAATTAATTTCAAAATAATCAAAGTACAAAATACAGTTTGAAAGGTTATTATATTTGGAGCTTCTAGAGAGAGAAAAATGAGGTTCTAATATATTTGAAATGATTTTGAATGATCAAAGGCCCAAAAGCATGGGAAATAATGGAATCAGTTGTGAGGCCAAAAAATCAAATTCAGCAAATAAATTAGGCTTGAATAGAGGAAATATGAAAGTTGGACATGTCCAAAAGTCACCTAATGTGTGGAAAACGAAACCCTCAATTAAAACTAAATGAAGAACTAAAAAATATCCTCATATATGTAGAAATAATTATAAGCCAATAAATTTTCCTGAGGAATGAGAAATGAGGAAGAATCAAAATGATAAGACATTTCCGCTTATGAAATATCAATTATGTGGCTATCTGGGACATACCTTGTCATATTGTGAAGAGTCAAAGAGCTCTATGATTGGGGAAGAGCTAGAAGTTTAAAAAAGGATAAAAAATTCATGTCTTTCGTCTTATTCAAGAAATAATTTCAATATATATTATTTACATTATTCTAACTTTGTCCTTAATGTTGTTTATGACATGTAGGGGAGAGGCCTGAACAATTCATTCAGAACTCAAAGACAAGACATTCTTCGTCAACTAGGCATTGTTTCTCTCACAAACATATTTTCTCATCTAGTAGAATAAAATGGGTATGATGAACCATAATATGTAGAAGAGATAATTGAATGGCCATCAATGTACTACAATAAATCCAATATCTCATAAAAAGAAAAGAAGAATATTGAGAAATCCATCTTTTTGGAGGTAGCACTCAAAGCTACATAGAGATGCAACACCTAGATTCTTGATAGTGGATGCTTATCTAATATTATGGGAATTGCAGGCCTATTATAGAATTTTAAGAAAAAGGTTTATGGAATTGTAAAACATGGTAATTATGGGACGTTGAATATTAATTTCAGTGGATACTTTGACCTAGATAATAAAGAGTTGAAGAGTACTTATGTTTGTTATGTGGACACTTTACATCACAATCTTTTTAGTGGGAGTCAACTCCGTGACTCTGGAATTATAGTGAATTTCAATAAAAAAATGATTCACTATAAATCAAAAGACATGGAATTATCTCATGAAAGGTTGAAGAATAGAGAGAAAATTTTATTAGGTTTAAAACAAATAGAACATATTCTATTTAACAGTTGAAGAAGAAAACAACTTCTAGCATTGAAGGTTGGGCCACATTAACCCACAAACATGAAAAAATATCTAATCTAATGATTTTCATGTATATCCCCAATCTGAAGTGTGAATGGGAAAATACATGTGATGCTTGCATATGTGGGGATATGGTCTACTGTTCATATCGACCAAAGAAGAAAAGGGAATCAAATCATCATAACCTTGTCTATAGAAATGTATTTGGTATGATAAATGATTCTAGAAGTCATGGATAAAGGTACTTATTCCATTTCATAGATGATTATAATAGAATGGAATTTTTTATGGTCATACAAAGGAAATGGAATGCTCTTGATTACCTAAAAACTTATTGCTAAATTTCTAAGAATGATAATGGATAGATTATTAAAGTTTTGCGGTTTGAAAATGGAGGATAATATATATCAATTTAGTTTAAAAATTACCTAAAGAAACATGGAATAAAATATGAGTTGGATGCTTTTATAACCCTAAAAAATGGAGTTGTTGGGTATAGTAATTGAAAGGTGAACAACATGGCTGGAGCTATGCTGATTGAGAGTCGTATTCCACGACATTACTAGAAAGAGTTCATTTAGCCTTCAGTATATATTCAAAATTCAACAGGGCTTTATAAGGTAGAAGTTAAGGAATCGTATAAGTTTTGGCATGGAAGTAATCCCTCATTGAAGTATTTCCATGTATTCAAAAGTAAATGTTTTATCATAAAAAAAAGAAAAAAATCATGGAATGTATGATGATGTGGAAGATTAAAGAATATTCTTCAGATATTCAATGAATAAAAAATCCTAAAAATTCATCTATAAGATTCTTGGTAAATTTTTGGGTAGCAGTGATGTAATGATCATTGAAGATAAAGCTGAAAATGCCTCAAAGAATTCTTATGTCAATTTGATAGACGATGAGTATGAATTTCAATATGGAACGAATTCAAATACAGAAGTAGAGGAAGGAATGAAAAACTCTCAGGATTCAAATCAGGATGTTGACTCTGAAGAAGAATCAGAAAAAGAAACCATGACTGGAGAGGATTCTACTAATCCTCATTGGATTAATCATAGAGTAGAAATCGATCAATCCCACATCATTGGGTATTGGACTTCACCCACACAAACAAGGAGAATGAGGAATAATGAACAATATGCATAATAATTAGCTATGGAACCATCATCATTTTAAGAAGAAAAAAGGTTGAATCATGGGTTAAAGCTATGGATGAAGAGTTTTATCATATTGATAAGAACCAAACATGGGATCTAGTCAAAATACACGAAGGTCGCAATTTTATTGGTATGAAGTGTATTTTTATGAATAAATATGATGATCATGGTAAGGTAATTAGAAATAAATCCCCATTTTTGGGTAAAATATATTCACAGATCGAAGATGTTTATGTTGAAGGGAAATTTTCTCTTGTATCGAGATTGTAATCAATCAGACAGTTCCTTGTTATGGAAATATAAAGAGGTTACAAAGTGTACCAAATTGATAGGAAAATTTCTTTCTACATTTTTGTTCTTGAGGAAGAAGTTTACATAAAATAACCAATGCGTTTTTAGCTTGGAAATGTTGAAACAAATGTTTGGTAACTAAAGAAGGCACTATATGTTTTAATGAAGTCACCATGTGTATGGTACTCTCAGGTGAATTCTAATCTAAAAAAGAGTGAATTTTAAAGTGGATGAGTGGATCACAATCTCTATGTGAATAATTCTCAGAAATATTAGTTCATGGTATTGGTGTATGTTGATGATATTAATTTTGGTGGATGTAGGAAGGAATTAGTGGATGAATTTTCTAATCACATGAAATTAGAATTTGAAATTTCCATGAATGGTGAACTCGCATATTTCATAGGGCTAGAAGTGATGTATAGAAAAGATTCAGTTTTATATTTTAGGGAATGTATGCATGTGAGTTGTTGAGGAAATTCAATATGCATGACTCCAAACCAATGTCAAATATAATTTCAATTGGAACAAAACATGGGAAATATGAGGAAAGGACATCTATAGATCTGATAATGTATATAAGGATCATTGGGTGGATATTTTACCTAATAGTGATACATTCATACATTGTCATTGCAACATTCTTAGTGGACCATTTTTAGAGTAATCCAAAGGAAGAATCTGTGGACTAATACCAGTTTTTTATGATGCTGAATAGGATGGAAATGTTGTTGATAGAAATTGGATAAATGGTGGAGAATTATTTATCAGCAATAAATGTGTGGGCTGGATGAGTATGAAATAGGAAAGAACTTATGTCAGTACTACTGAAGCTAAGTGTATCTCTACAACAAATGCATGCACATTGATATTTTGGATGAAGTAACAACTGACTAATATTAGTGATGTAGTGAAATATAAAATGATGATCCACTGTAATAATAAGAGTGCAATTGATCTAATGAATAATCTTGTTCCACACTCTCCTATAAAACACATTGAAGGTAGATGTCACTTATTAAGGAAAAATCTAAACAAGGCATCATTAGAATTGATCATGTGGGAACTGATGAGAAAGTGGTTGATATTCTTATTAAGTCACTGGAAGTGGCTATGTTTTAAAAATTTGTTGAAAATTAGTGTTCAACCACCTCCTAGTGCATAAAGAGGTCATGATATTCCCTCTACCTAGTTGAACTAACTGTTTTAATCTATTTGTGGAAGTTATGTAGGTTTATGGGGTAGATATGATCTAGGGGAGTGTGTTTTGAGCTCTAAAATGTGCAATTAAAATTTTTTGGCTTTATTTACAATGGGAGAGAATGCATAAATTCAATGGTATAATGGTTATGAGGAGAAAATTCAGGGCATGTAATGCTTCTGTGACACAGTCATAGAATAAGATGGACATATTTAAGAATTCCAAAACAAGATAATCCAATTCAATATTACCCTATAGTTTTCTATAACGAGCATTGATCATGTAGAAATAAAGCTTTGGTTGAGTTGATTCTTATGTATCTTCTTTGGATAATGGCTAGTTCTCTATAAAAATTAACTGGAGATTTACAACAGACCGAAATGGAGAGATTATTAGAACCAAGGTTTTTCTGTTTTGGAAATAGAGTATGGTTTGTGTTTGTTGTCAATACTCAATGGATGATTAGGTAGATTTCAAGGAAAGGTATCATATAGTTTAAGAAAAAATCAGTATTTTAGGAAGAGTTGTTTCCCAATGTTTTCCAAAATTTCTGGTGTCCAAAATTTTGAAGTTAGATTTCAATGTGAAAGTGGTTTTTCTAAAGGGATTGTTAAATTATGGAGAAGGTGTGAGTTTCATGAAGAGGGGATTCATGAATTTGGTTTTGTGAATGAGTAATGTTTTTCTATTTTTTTTCTCTATGAGTATGGAGGGATTTGTGAAAAGATAAGTTGTTCTCCTTGATTACAATATTTTGAGATCTATGATCAATGACAAAGTTATTTGTGGTTGTTAATGGAACAGTTTGCAATTCCAATGGGTTATGCCAAGGTATTATGTGTAAATATCTATGATTATGAAGATATTTATGAATAATAATTTCTACGGTTCTTTTCAAATAGAGCAGCCCAACAAAGACATTTCTGAAAAATCTGGTGTCACACCCAGATTTTCAAAGCCATGCATTATTCGAGGTTATTTTTTGGTTATTAACATTCCCTTGGTTTCTGGGTGTTCCATTTCAAGAAATTTTGTTTCTCTTGTGTTCTTGATCTATTACCATGGTCTTTGGGGTATTTTATGGTATTTGTAATCTTCTTTTGTCAAAGGTATCATGTGACTTTGTGGTGTTTTGGAGTTGGATTAGATAAACTCTTAGTTACACCTCTTGTGGGGTAAGTTGTTGATATGGTTTGTACCCTTGATTTAGATGAGTCATGGTGTGAATGGGTTGTTTTATTTTTGGAATAATTTCCCCCTATCCTTGTACAACCTTTCACCCTTGATTTCCCCCCAGGACCCCTAAATTTGATGGAGTTTGGAAACTTTTTCATTGGACAGAAGGGGGTGCACCATTTGCTAAACTATGCTGGATTTTCCAGATAATTAAAATTTTCATTAATTTCCAGGTTTTCCCTCCCAGGATTTATCCAAACATTCCACTTTATTCCCCCATTAGACCCTTTCATCAATGGTATGACTCCATGCTCACCAAACCTCCCTTGGAACTCATTTTCATTGTGTTTTTATTGGGGAAACATCAAGTTCTCTTCAAGTAAGTGCTTCTATCTTTGATATCTATACATTAATTAGGGTTTAATTATTATTTATTTATGTTACTAGTGTCTAGAAGGTATGGTTTAGAACCTAGGGTTTGATCCAGGTTTTCTTGGACTATTATTTTCGTTTCAGGCTCAATATATCCTCTTTGTGGTGGAGCGGTGGTGTGGTTGAAGATTCACACCAAGATTCAAGAGTGTTAACACTTGTTTAAGGTGATTCCATGGGTAATAAATTCTAGATGAGTTATATTTTCTGATTTTCTGTTTTTATCATGCTCATTATTCATTATCCTTGCAGAAAAATTTGGTATTGGTGACGTTTGATAAGAAAATGAATTTTTGGTACCAATTTTGTGCTAAATTGGGTGTTTTGCGTGTCTATTTCAGGTTTTCCCACTTGGGATTGTTTTTTAACTCGTGTAATAAATTTATAGAAGTTTTTTGGGTGTGGTAAATTCTGTTTTGGTGAATATGGGTATGCCCATGGTGTTCAAAGTGTGATTTTATAATGGGTTTTGGTTAATTGGGTTCCAATTTTGTGTCAAATTGGGTGTTTCACATGTCTCTTTTAATGTATGCCAATGGGGTTGTTTTATAAATAATTTAATGGGTTTATAGAAATAAGTTTTGTGCTGAAAATTCTGTTTTCATGAATATGGGTATGTACATGGTGTTCAAAGTGAGGACTTTAATGGATTTTGTGTGCAAAACATTGTTAACTTTTGTGAAGTTGTTTTATCGAAATTGTCAAGGTTTTATTGAGTGGTTTAAGTGGTGAAAATAATGTGAAGATACTATTTTTACTTGTTTATAACCATAACTGATTTTTCTTATTTGATAATTACTTTTTTGATATTGAGATAATGGTTTGATCACAATGGGGGAAGCCTGGGTAACTAGGACGACAGATATGTATTAGTACGTTAGAGATCTGGATGGGTTTTGTCCATATTTCTCTGAGAAAATGCATGAATAAAAAACTAAAAAAACTATATTGATGATTATTGGGGACCACTAGGTTGTGGGTATGTTCCCTACTAGTGGATCGTGCATGAAAATTGATTTTTCTCTGGTTAGTTTACACCGCATTACGAGGTACATGGGGACTGAGACTACCTAGAGACTAGGGGTGTTCTCAAGATTGGGGCTCATTAACTCTTGTTAATTTATCATAATCAAAGGTGGGTTTTTATGAAAAATACAGTATCCTATATGTTTTATTTAAATGTTCACACTCATGGAAAATTCCTATGAAAATCTGTTAACATTTGAATGTTTTATTCTTTAGAAATTATTTCCACCACTTCTTGTGTATCAAAAATGGCATGGTTTTTATCTTGTATTTCTTTCCAAATAGAATATTTTGGTGGTATTATATTGGTATTAGTATTACACCATACTTACACCCCTTGTGTGTAAGTATACTTCATCATCTTCGACACAGGTAAACGAAAGAATTTGGGTAATGGCGGTTAGGGTTGTTAGTCCCCTTCCTTGGTGTGGCGTTGTGGAGATGGCTTGTGGGTGATGACCCCTTGTATTGAGGAATCCTTTGGGATGCTTCTAATATATTTATATGTGTCTTTTAACCTCTTTAATTTTGTTTGAACTTATGTATTCAGTTCTAGGTATTGTATAAACATCATTTGGTATGAATTTTTCAGATTCAGTTTATCAATTGATTTTGATGTTTTATGCTTCTATAATTGGGTAAATCTTTCCCAAACAAAAATATATAATACTCGGGAACTTGTGATAGCCCATGGGAATAAGAAACGCCCTTCGGGCCTTGTCGTAGACCGTGTTGGGTGCCAGTTTTGATGGTGACCAGATTCAGTTTGTGACAAAATGGAATCAGAGGAGGTTCAGGTTAACTCGTTGGATCATGTTATTTGGGGAAGATTCAGGATAGTCTGGAGCTAGGAGTATTAGGAAATGAAATTCTGATTTTGGTTAGTGTTCTTGGGAATCATCTCTCATGATGGGATTTGACTCGGTAGGGGATGTCTTTATTTGTCTGAGCGATTTTGGTTTTCTTGGTTTGATGATGATTATGGGAAATGAAAATAGAGTTGGGTTAATGGTCTCAGTGATCTCACCAGGCCTAGAAATCCATGTGGATCTAGGGACATTTCCCTATAACACTCTTTGTAATAATGAAGTTATTATCATATGGACTCCAACCAAAACTAGTCCCCCCTGCATCGTCTTGTGTTCTTTAGTTTTGAAATCTTGGATGTTTGGTTTTAAAGAAAAAATGACTTGGTTTAAAAAGCGTAATGTGTTTTTTTGAAATGTATATATAATAAATATGGAATGGATTGATTTGTGAAATGGTGGAACAGAATTTTATGAATTATTTTTGAAATGTAAAATGGTGTGTTAACACCTCTTTTGAAAGAAATAAATTATGTTAAAGTTTGTTTTAAAAAAGTGTTCCTAATAAAGTTTTCTAAACTATTAAAATGGTCTTTAATGGGATAAGATGTTTTAAAATTGATGTTAATATCTTGAAAGTGTGTTCTTATTTGAATGGTTTTTCTGTTCAGAAAATTTTTTTAAGCTGTAAATTGAGTTTGAATTTGTTGTTAGCGGTCTTGAGAAAAATGAAGTATTGGTTGACCATTTTGGTTTAGAATAGTGTAGAGATTTTTTAACCATTTATATTTCCATGAGTGACCACATACATGGGGTTATATGGGAAGATTGATGGTTGATGGATTGGAAGGATGAGTGTCGGGACAGATATGAGGAGGGTGCCCGATGTGGCACCAAAACATGCATCTGTGAGGCCCATGGGGTACCACAGCTAGATACGCTTACCACTGAGCCGTTTGATTTCAAAGAAATATATTTAAAGGAAAAAATGATTTCTTAATGACTGTTTTGGGATGGTGTGTCTTATGTATTTTTAAAAACTTTTATGTTGTGGGATGTTTTGAGTCAAAGAACCCATCATTTTTTAACCATGTTTTGCGTTTGTGTTTGGTCGGTAAACTGGGTGGAAGGGATTGTTAGTGGACTCTTCTAAGTAATATTTGGGAATCCTCTAAAGTGGTTCCCCTTATGTGTTAGGATCTGGTTTTTGAAATGTTTTACCAGTGGACCATCTTGGTTGGTTCATTGGGTTCTCTATTTAGATAAGGTCCGCCCCCATTAATGGTTAGTGAATGACTCATGTGCACCCCAAATTTTTTCTCCATTGGAAGATCCTCCAGTTGATAAATATGAGGAATAATTTTCTTGAGAATTGGAGATTGAGTTTACACTATTTCCCTTCTTTATTTTATGGACCCTCTTATAGAAGCATAGTTCACATCGAAGGTTTAAAGATACCTTAGTTTCTTAAGTTATCTGATTCGTCGAAGGTGTAAGTGGTCTGGGGTTGTTAGTGTGAATGAGAATCTGGATGGTGTTTAATAGGGCCTATGGGTCCTTAATAGTCTCTTCAAAGAAGGAGTACACATTAAACCACCAGTGTGGGAAATCTGGTCATGAGGTGATATTATGGCCACTTTCTATAATTGTGTGTTGTTTTGGAGACTTATAATAAGTTCATTTTCTATTTATTTTTTTATCAGTCATAATGGTCATGTACGGTGATGCCTTGTGATTTAATGTGCTCATTTTACTATATAGTTGAAGCTCGGGAAATCCTCGGAGAGTCTCTATTATGTTGGGAGTATGCCTCTCTTGGGAAAACATCAAAATCCTTTATTTTAGAGGAAGGTGTTTATATGTTTCCTTCTCTTATGTTGTTTCTGATCTGAAGAAACAATGTGATATGTGTGTGCATCTTCTAATCCCTTATTTTAGTGAAATTTCGAGTTAGGGTAAAGTGAGTTTTGGATTGTATTATGTCTTGGTAAACCCATAGAGGTTTCTAGTGTAGTTTTTTGTAGCTCCAGGAGAAGAAGTTCCATTCGGGGGTTTCCAAAACCTAACTACGAGGCTGAAGATGCTTCAATCATTTTATCTCTTGCCATAGGTCCAAGAGAGAAGTTGGCATGCAGTCAGGGGAAATCCCAGGGTCATTTAAAACCTTGTACAAAGTCCTATCATCAGTATAAAAGATATGGAATATTTTTAACCTCTGGTGTCATCGTCTTGATTTTTCTGTTCCTATTCGATGGAAAGAGGTGGGAGTACCTCTTGTCCATGGTGTAGCCCAATTTCATTCCTTCCCCCTTTGGAATCCATTATGTTTTTGAGAATGGTTTTAAAATTTGGTTATACAGGTTGAGTACACGGCTTGTGTACAATTAGTAATCACTGTGTGGTAAGAAAATCATACAGATTGAATGATCTACATGGTTAGTTCATGACTTCCCAAACTGTGTGGGAAAATCATGTGGTTTTGCCAACCATTTCAATTTTGGGGACTTTTTGTGTCTTTCTATGCTGGTCAGTTAATATGGTTGGTTCTTATGGTTGGGAGACCCATCATGGGTCTCACATAAGTTGTCTTGGAATAATTATAATGTTATCTTACCCCTTATGTTGTGGATACCATTTATGCCTTCCCCAATTGTTGTCCTAATTCTATATCAGAAATTAAGTTGTCCCTTGTAGTGGGATTTGTGTTTTGGTCACCCATTATCAGTGACTCAGTTTTCTACTTGGTGTTTTCTTGGTTGGAGGTAGTCTCGTTCAAGGAAATATAGCCACCATTTTTTACTTGGGTAGATGTGGGATTGGAGCACGCCCAATGTTTTTGTTTAGGTAATGTTGTGGTATCGTTATTTGAGTTTGTTGTTTGTTTCAGGTGGATTGCTTGAGCATCATCTGGAAGTGTTTTATGTTTTTTTGTTTTGGGACTTAGATTGAATATGTTTTATCATTTTAGGTAAGTGGGGTATGTTTTGGTTGGTGATAGTATTCTCTACCATTGTTTGATCAATTTGAGGTGTTTGGCCTTTTGGTGTCTGGTGAAAACATGGAAAGGGATTCTGTCTTTGTCTATAATTTTGGAAGTGTATTTACATATGGTGTTGTTGTGGCTTTCTATAGGCGGAACACATTATGGTGGGGATAATTGTCAAACCGGGATTTTCAATTCCATGCTTTGTTTTAAGTTCTCTTTTGGTTCTTAACATTCCCTTGGTTTATGGGTTTTCTGGTTCTGGAATTTTGGATTCTCTTGTATTCTTGATCTATGACCTTGGTCTTGGGGGTATTGTATGGTAGTTAGACCCCTCTTTTTTCAAATGGGTGGTGTGAGGTTGTTGTGTTTTGGAGATGTATTAGTGACAATCCAAGTTACAGCTCTTGTGGTGTAATTTGTTGAGGTGGTTTGTACCCTTAAGTTGGATGAGTCTTTCGGTGAAAGGGTGTTATTTTTTTTATTATTTACCATACCCTTGTTCTATATTCCTCCTCTGATTTCTCCCTTGGAACCCACTGAATTTGAATGATTCTAGACACGTTTTGAGTGTACATAAGGGGTTGCATAGGTTGGGCTTATAGTTTTCTAAATCGTGCAAGAAAATTGTGCGGCCTAGTCTAAGTCATTAAAAATGTTTTAAATTTCCATGTTTGACCTCCCTTGATTTTTCCAAACTCACCCCTTTCTTCCCCCTATTTGAACCTTGAAATCATGGGAGGTCTCCAAGCCCCCCAAATCTCTCTTGGAACTCATTTTTTAATGGGTTTTTAGTGATGAAAATTCATGTTTTCTTTAAGTAAGTTCTTCTATCATTAATTTCACTACATTAATTAGATATTCTTTCTTCTTTCAAGAAGTTACTTGTGTCCCTCATGTAGGGTTTCAAAACTAGGGTTTGATACTGGTTTTCATGGTCTATTGTTTTTGTTCTAGGCTTGATTTATCCTCTTTGTGGGGTGGAAATGGTGTAGTTAAGGTTTCACACTAAGATTCAAGAGTGTTAACACTTGTTGTAGGTGATTCCATGGTTAATAAATGCTAGATGAGTTATATTTTCTGAATTTCTATTTTTATCACACATAATTTTCATTATCCTTGCTGAGATATCTAGTTTTGGGGACGTTTGTTAAGAAAATGAATTTTAGGTACCAATTTGGTGCAAAATTGAGTGTTTTTCATGTCTATTTCATGTTTTGCAAATTGAATTTGTTTTCTAACTCATGTAATGGTTTTTTATAAATGTTTTGGGTGTTTTAATTTCTTTTTTTTTCTGATTCTGGGTATTCCTATGGTGTTAGAAGTCAGATTTTAAAAGGGGTTATGGTAAATTAGGTACAAATTTTATGTTAAATTGGGTGTTTCACTTGTCTCTTTTATGTTATTCCAATGTAGTGGTTTTATAAATAATGTAATGGGATTATATAAATTATTTGGCTTCTAAAAATTCTTTTTTGATTAATATGGGTACGCACATGGTGTTCAATGTGGGATATTTCAGGGATTTTCTGTCCAAAACTTTATTAAATTTTGTGATGTTGTCTTATTGAAATTCTCAAGGTTTTACTGAGTGGTGTAAGTGGTGAAAATCATGTGAAGCTACTATTTTTATTTTGTAATGAATATAACTGATGTTTTTTATGTGATAATGTCTTTTGTTATCATGAGATAATGGTTTGAGCACAATGGGGGGAGCCCGGGTACCTAGGAGGGTGGACATGTACTAGTATGCTAGTGATCAAGATGGGTTTTATCCATGTTTCACTGAGAAAAATGGATGATTAAAACACTAAATAACCATATTAATTATTATTTGGGACCACTAGGTTATTGGTATGTTCCCCACTAGTGGTCCATGCATGAGAAAAGATTTTTCTATGGTTACATTAAACCGAGGTATGAGGTACATGGGCCCTAAGACTACAAAGTGCCTAGGGGTGTTCCAGATATTTATGCTCATTGACTCTTTTGTATTTATCTTGAGAATATGGTGGTTTTTTATAAAATATACATCATCCTAAATTTTTCATTGAAATGTTCGCACTCATGGAAAATTCCCTTGAAAAACTATTTACATTAGAATGTTTCATTCTTTAGAAATTATTTCTACCACTTCTTGTGTATCAAAAATGGAATGATTTTTATCTTGTATTTCATACCCTATAGAATTTCTTGGTGGTATCCTACTGGGATTTGGATCACACCCTTCTTACACCCCTTGTGTTTAACTATACTTTTTCATCTTTGACACAGGTATAAGAGAGGCTCTGGGTGATGGCGGTTCAGTTTGTTAGTCCCCTTCCTTGGTGCGGTGTTGTAGAGACTGCTTATGGGTGATGACCCCTTGTGATATGGAGTCATTGGGGCTATTTTTATACTATTTTATTAGGTAATTGGACCTCTGGAATTATGTTTGAATAATTTTATTTAGTTATGGATTTTTTATAAACGTCTTTTGGTATGAATATTTTAGATTTGGTTTATCAAATTGATTTTGATGTTTTATGCTTCTATATTCATTTAAATCATTACCAAACCAAAATATATGATACCTGGGAACTTTTTCCGGCCTATAGAGATAGAGAATTACCGTCGGGCATTTCCACGGACTGTTTCCAGAATCGGTTTTGGTGGTGGCCAGATTCAATTCTTGGAATCCGGAAAATGGGTGAAGAGGGGGCTGAGCATTGTGAACAGACAAGCCTATAAATATGAGGCTACACCCAATTCATTAAAATTGATTTTTTTGAAGGCAAATCAAGAAACACATTGAGTTCATGAAGAGATTCATGAACTAGGATTTCTCTGCATCATTGAGAATCAAAATTAGACTGTACGTCTTAAATAATGTTCAATGATTTTGTTTAAAGGGTACATCATGATGATGGGTAATCCACATTGACTTATTGATCTTCAAGAAAGATTTTTGTTCTGAAAAGGCAAGGGAACTTCAGAAAGTTAGTTTGTTCCATGATGGAAGGGGAGATTCACAAAGGTGGTTTTTTCTATGATGGAAGGGGTGCTTCATGAAGGTGAATTATTTACAAAGGGGCTACGAGAAGGGAAGTTTCGAAAATTAGGTTTATGTGGTATTGGATTTCAAAGTTCATAAACCTATTCCACGACGAAAGAAGAGTCTTGTGCTATGTCAGGGACTAATACATTAATGAAAATCTATTAAAGAGACCTTCACGTCGATAAACTATGATTGAATTCTTTTATTGAAGTGAGCTAGGGGAGTCAGTGGATGTGTTCTGAGGGAAGTTTTGAGTTTATCCTGAAATCCTTTAAATGAAGTGTGTTGGCAACAATGTGACTGTGATAAATCCATTTTATTACACAAATAGTGAATATTTGTGGGTTTTGGTACATCTAACACACTAACGGTGTATTCTCCTTGGACGTTTCCCTTAGTAGTGAACCAGGTAAAATATTTGTGGCATCTCTTTGCATATGAATGTTTTATTACTTATCATATCCATCATACATGTGTAACAAGTTCCTACTAATGTGGGAACAAGATCTGTCACTTAAAAAGGAAAAAAGTTGACATCCTGATTCTCCCCTCCCCTCTCAGGGTGTCCCAGGGTCCAACAAATCCCAGTTAGGGATAGTCATTTGAGTGTTCAGGATGGAACACTTTGAATTTTTTCCCAATTATATGATTAGATACCTCTCAACATGGCCATAATAGTCCTTTCAAATCTCTATCAACTCTTCTCACACATTCAACATGTTAAAACCACAAACCATTACAGTTGATCACTCAAATTTCTATTAATCAATTTCGGTAATAGAATTGGAGGTTACATGTTTCAGAACAACATTCAAATTCATCACTCATTTCATTTTACCTATATTTTCAAATTTCTCAATTGTTTATGAAAATACACTAAATGATGATAAATTTGATCATATGTTATCAAACCTCAATAACATTTCACTTCCTTCCATATACCACACATTATTTATAGATTTTGGATGATGGTTATGGTTCATAAATAGGTAGGTCATGAAAAATATGACAAAAATGATTTTTAGATCTATTTTAAAAAACGTCATTTCTAATCCATACACCCTATTACAACTTTTCTAACTAGTTTCACTATACCCAGAGGATTGTTTCCATTTACCTTCATTATCATACAAGATAAATGAAATCCAAAATGTATTTGTTCCTTTTGGATGATGTTGGAATGTGAGGGTACATACACCCAAATTTTTATGCCACCTACTAATGCCTTGATTCATCTATCTCAGGATTATTCCCTTGTATGTATGGAATATTTTCTATGTGGTATAATGGGATAATAGGTTCAGTTGGTGTAGAAATATTTTTATTCCCAAAAACCATTTCCCATGGATGAAATTGAAAAAATTCATATTTTGGGAGCCATATATGAATACTCTCATACTATGATAAATATTATTTTCAAGGAGATGTAGAGTATATAGGGGAAACCAGAACCTCAAAATAAAAATAAATTGATTTAACAAACAAAGGATGTTTATAGATTATTATTGGTAGATGGAGTGTAACGTAATATTTAAAATATATTACCTCATTATCCCTAATTGAAATTTCCATATTTTTCTTGATAATTAAATATGTCTAGATCATCACACCATATGCACTTCAAATATATTAATATACCTCTAAAATCGGGGTGGCATAAAGAAAATTTGGGAACAAAGTTCAATTTTTAATTACTAAGGCTCATTAAGAGTAATTCAACAATAACATGGAACACCTAAACATAATTTTCAACAATATGCGTGCATGATACAATGATTATTGGAGACTTTATGATAATAATAAAAGGATACATATAACCTTGAAAAAAAATACTAAAAGAGATCTATAATGAATTTATGAGAATAATATTATCCTTTAATATAAAAGGGATTCTTCAAAGTAATTAGAAGAAACATCGTAATTACTCCAAATTTTGTGATCAGATAATCCACTTATCCACATAGATAAAGAATAATGAATCATATAATCATATTGTGAAGTATGAAAATATAGATGAAAAAAATTTCTAGTAAAAACTTTGAGAGAGGTCCATACGATATTATCCTCAATTGAGGACTTTATACTTTTAGAATAAATAGAGGAAATAGACCAAATGATGGTTTATTATACATTCAACACCTCTCACTTGGACTTGACTAATCTAGAAAATACACATGATCAAATATTTCTGTGAATATATGGTTTTTTATATGATTAAGGATATCATTTTTGGAAAAATCCTACCCCTTTTAAAAATTATCAATGATTAGGGATTATTAAATTCCATGTGTTTCAATCAAACATTATTCCCCTCCTCATATTTTTCACCTAGAATCTTAATAAATCAAAATTCACAAATTATTGTGAAATGTAATGTATCTCCCATAAATAAAAATCCCACAAATGATTGAACTCAATTAAAAGAATCATAATAGAGATCACACATTTGAAATAGTAATGTATTTTTTAATTAGAGGGGGTGAAATAGGTTATTACATCAAAGAGAGGGAGTTCTATTTATTTTTCCTAGTCTTAAGGTCAAGAGAGTTAATCTTGAATATAGTTGGAGTAATATATTGGACCTTATATGATTTTATGTCTTTATATTTTTATTTAGCTTAATTTTTCCTATGTTTCATATGATGAGAGTTTAGTGGGAAGGGTCTTGAGTTTTTCTAAGGCCACCCATTACTGGTTTTTGACCTTATAGGTTTTGTAACTTCTTTTTTTAGTTCCAATTGTTTCTTAAATCACACAAGATATATTATTTCCCATGAATGACCAATATTGTTTTCCAGAACTCCCATTGTTGGGATTTAGTGAGTGTAAAATGCATGTCATATAATAAGATGTTTATGTTCATTCATGTATGACTAAAATAACTGATGTTTATGGTTGAATTTATTCAACACTATGTTTCCAAAATTTATATTTATATAACACAGAACACATGAAACTATATATAATGGTAATTTATCATCGACCTTAAACATATAATAAAATACCATTTCCCTATTACTGGACTCATGAAAAAGGTGAATCATGTTTTATAGAGATGGAATCATGGATTGTGAGTTTGGTAAAACATGTTGGGGAAAAACATAATCACTAAATGATTAATATTTCCATATATAATGATATCACTTGTTTATGAGGTCCCTTTTTCAAGGGTAAAAATAATATTTTTGAAAGGTTAAGATCCCTTATGTAGGTCCAACTCATACGTAGTCATGAATATGGGCCTCTTGAAGAAATGTATACTCTATTATATGGGCTATAGAAGATTGTATGGGTATTTAGACGGATAATAAATAATGTATTTCATGTAAGATGGGTATTCAAGAAGGGTTATAGAACACTAAATCCTTATATAGTTCATGAAGGATTAATATTTAGGAAGGGTTTTGGAACATGGCATCTAAAATGATATCATGAAAACTGAATATTTCTGAAAAAAAGTAGGAATAAAAATACATAAATAAATCGTAAAGGCTGAATATTTACAAAGGGTTCAAAAAAGATTCATCCTTACATAGGATATAAAGGATGAATATATAAGAATGGTTATGTCACATGATATCCATACTTTAAGATTGAAAATTTTATATGGTGATATATTTTCATGGAAGTCAAATATAGTTTGATAGTTTGATTATTATAAGTATTAATCAAACCTCATGGAACAAGAAACAAGGATGTTTATATGTGGAAAATATTTTGGGGATACTCATAAATCACACTGATCTAATGATTTATACTATAATGATTATGTGGATAATTTGGATCATAGAACCATTTTTTCATGTCAATGATGACTTAGGATGACTAGCTTAAAGATAATATACTAATACAACTAATAAATTGACATGTATAGGGGGGTATTTGTTCAATAAAAAATCCTTTCTACTGGTCCTTAAGGATTTGAGAAGATTCAATCACAAGTGTAATGAATTAGGGTATACAGAAAATGCTATCTAAGGAGGGTTTTGATACCCTATAGATAGTATGTATAACTTAGATGAAGATAAAAATGACACGAATTAAATGAATATTTCCCTTATAAAATACACAATGAATGGGTATTCTAGATTATGGTTATAAATATAAGACCATATATCACACTGTTTAGGGTCATGCTTTGTTAGCCACTAAATAGTTCATGAATGAGGTGCTGCATTTTTTATTTTGAGAAAAATTGCAGTATATGGTGATGTAACACTGAGGATGTTGTATCAATAAGAAATATTTTGTTACTGGACATTTTACTGATAATCTAGGAATATCTATGTTAATGATAATTGAGATTAAATGGACCAGAATGACCATAATTATTGGTAGAGTCCAGTTTCACACATAATTATGAAAATAACTCATGGGTTTAAGGGAAACCTATATTCATGGTACAAATATTTGCCTACATGATATTCTATATGAAAATTGTGTTATTCACTGATGAATCATTGTGGTTCCCCTCATATTAGTTAGTACCTATTACTAATAAGATAAAAGAGATAACCAAGAGGAACAAATTAATGTTTATGACTTACAAGAGAAGAAAATGGGCTTAGTGAATTTATGGGTATTTACTCATATATTATTGGAATTATTTCAGTTTATGGAAAATGGAATATTAAACAAGGGTTTGAGAAACCTAAAATATGTTTCCTCAGGAATCGAATATGTCAATGAGAAAAGGGTATGTGATATATCACTTTCCTAACATATTCCTAGAATTGGATGGTCCTATAAGTGTATATCATCATTTTCTAGGTTCATAATACTTCATTTATTACCACTGTTAATTTTTTTTAATTTATGTTATAACATTTCCCTATTATATGATGAAAAATATACTAGAGGGATGATATTTTATGTTTTCCGAGACCCTCCATTTAATTTTTTTAGTGTGATATGTTTTATGTCTCTTTAAATAGAAGTTTAGGATCATTAACTTTAGACAATAATAGTATAAATTTATAATTATATAACACTAACTAGGGCGTATATATTTTAATCACATGTTATGTGGTCCATTTATAGTTTAAATGTGAAGAAAACAATCAAATTAGGACTCTTAAGGGTTAGTGTATCCCAACCCAATTTTTAATGAGGACGATTATATAAATCAAGGATCAATTTTCATGGATCATGTGTAATGGTATGGGGAAAATAAAAAAGTAACAACTAAAAGATATTATGTTATTAAAGACTCTATTTCCATGTTTTTAGGGAACACTTGGATTAAAGGCCATTTTTTCATGCCAAAAATAACACTTTTTGATGGTCCATAGTTCCTTATACAAGACCCATTATTGGGTTACTAGAATATTCAGGAAGAGTGTTATCCACTCCTTTAAAAGGATTTTAGAAGGTTTAATGAATCGCATGACACTCAAGACATGAATTATTATTTTTGGATTGTGGATCTCAAAAAAATTGATAGAGGCACCGTGATCCATGATTTAATATGAGCATGATATTGTGGTCCTATGATATCGATCCATGATGGAGGATGATCTTTTTAGTTTAGCATCATTTAACAAGTATGTGACTTCCACATAGTTTAATATCATATAAGGAAAACATAGATTCCTGGAATACTAGGTTCATATGCAGAGGGCCTGATACTATGTAGTTTAATTTATTAGAACAAGGATTCAATATGTATTGTTTAACATCATATGATCGGTTTTTTGTGAATCAATTTGATAATTAGGTAATTTATTTTAGAGACTCCTTCCATTATAATTGGGAAACATAATGTTGGAGATATTTTAATAATAAAATTAGTTTCTGGGAAAATAATAATACTTTGGGGCCCCTTTGTGTATATCTAAATCTTTATCACCATAAAATTATGTTGATAATACTCATTTGTATGTGAATGATTACAATATAGATTGATAATAATTAAAAAATTATTGTATTTCAAGGTGCACATTATTTTTTTCGTTATAATTTGGATTATATCTGATAGGTCATATGAGTCCTCTAAACATACATGAGTGACACTTAGTGTTTGAAATAAGAGGTGGTTGGATAATATCCTATACTATAATGGAAAGGGGTTTATGGAAAAGTGATACTTGAAGAATAGGGTGAATTGTTTCATGTATTGCATATATAATTGGGAGAACCAAATTAAGGGATCCAATTCATATAAGTAATTGATCATTTTATGTGGCTTTTATATTCACGTAAGGTAGGAGAAACATATTGTAATTATTTAAACTAATGAATGTCAATGTGGTTTATTGGTAATTTGATTGAGCACTTAGAATATATAGAGGATATATAATTTTAATGGATTTATAGATCTAGGTTCTTTCATAAATCCTAGAATCACTGGAATTGATCCTGATAAACTTCTATTTTATGGAAACCCCCATTTTTAGATCTAGTTCATACATAAATGGAAATGGGGAAATTGTTTTCTTTTATTAATTGTGTTTGGGACCAAGAAATTAGATCCTATAATCACTACTTATCTTATATAAATATGAATCCATCCACATGTATCCCATTTCTAGATCCCAATATATATTGATCTCATATGTAAGGATAGGTCATTATTATTTATTTGTATAATATATTTGTATGGATTAATCTGTACATATCCCACTCATGGAAAATGTTGAGAAAATTGTTAGACCATAGAGTAGGGCCATACAAATGTGAAATATCACCATAATGGTTGTGAAACAGTGGTAGGAGTGGATATTTTTTTTTCAGAAATCTACAGCTGGACACGGGATAGAATACCCATGTTTCACTAAAAATCATGTGGTAACATGAATCAATAAATGTGTAATTTTTTGGATTAATTTTCACCTAATTGTGATGAATCACATATAGAGTAAATCGAAATATGTTTTACCTTAATATAAGACATTTTAAAGATGATATGGACGAAAATATATCTTTTTCAAAGGGTCATTTTCATAACTCATTATTCTGATAATGACATGAATAGATATAAAAATAGAGATGTATACAATATTATAGATTTATATTTTATTAAAGAAAAATAATATGGGTGTTATAATTTTATGGATTTTTTCTAGTAATAGGATATGATATCTAGTAATTTATAAATTTCAAATAGTAAGAGGAAGAAATACACAACTATTTCCTAGAAAAACATTCTCAACAATGGGTTGAACGGTCTTGTTCTGCCAAAACGGGATGTCTCCCACTACCATCCAGGTTTATAATCACTAAATATTTTCTATATCATAACAAAAATTATAACTCTTATTGAGGGAGGATTTCCCTATTGGGGGAATCATCATAGTATTATAGTCAATCAATGGTAAGATATTTTCATATGGACTAAGAACAAGGGAATATTGTAATAGTAGAGAACATTTTGTTTGTCAAAGGATAATAAGAACAGGTGTCATTAAGTACCCTAAATGGTTAGGGATAAAGACACATGTAGCTTGTATATTGAATGATCCCTATATATATGAGACTCATGAATAGGGGAAAAATTTACTATCTCTTTTCATTGAAATAGTTCTAAGGGTTAGTGATTCTGTGCATCAAAATATATCATGTAATATAGATATAATTACATGATTAGTTCATCCTAAAAGAGGCACATGCACTAATGATAAATAGAATAGAAGAAGTTGTCATTGTTGATATTATTATTAGGGATAGATGAATTATTTAGGAATTCATGTGTCAACACATAACCTATATAGATACAAATCAATCCACACATAGTACTTTGAAAAAATATTACCCTTCAAAAACATAGCTCATGTGCTCTGAAAGGCGGATTCTATTCTAAGAACAAGTCCACAAAGAGAGAATTTGTGTCAAAATATAATATTAATTTCTATCTCATATGAAGGTGGGAGTCATGTCTATATTTATATTAAAATAATAGAATCTGTGTTTATGGAAAAGATCCTATTATTCTCTATATATCCCACCAAGGTGGGAATAAATATGAGAAATATTTCATGGATGATGATTCCATAAATATATATAGATTGTATAAGAATAATAGGGACATAATGTGATAAATTATTGGTTGAATTTGTATTGAATAATTCTATGTGGATGAAGATATCTTATAGGGGAGAAACATAGACACAAAAATATACCTCTCTAAGTATCTTAGATTCATTAATGTGGATATTCATCTTGTATATTTGTCCGATATAGTGGGTTTAATGACATTATAGTTAAACATAAATTTCAAAGGATGTATATTTTGTGATATTTTTGGTCCACACGTATAGTGTGAGGACCCCATCTCCATCCATAGTAAAGGAAACACCCAACATTATTGAGTCTCTGACCATGTTTCATGCCAAAAAGCTGGTATTTTGATTTTTGTTAGGAAAATGGTTCCACTGAATATATATTATTTTCAATAAAATGTTGATGTTTCAAGTGTAGAATATAAATATTCCACTACGCATCCTTGTAGAATAATAATCAAGAAAATTTTTGTTCTCTGAAATAAAATTCCCCACATTATCTAGACCATTTCTTAGGGGATGAGATTTAATTTATTTTTAAATGAATCTTATAATGGTCATTGTACACTAGGTTTGTATAATCTAAGTATATTATGGTCATGATGAATATATAATATATTAGAAAATTTAATATCATGCGACTTGGATGTTTTCATAATGTTTAACATGTTATGACTATAATATTGTCTTAATGCTTATTTTCGTGCTACTAAGAAATGGATATTTTGTTTTATTTTAACTTTATGATAAGATATTATGAATTTTAGGATTAATATATACTTCCTAGACATAGCTGAAGTGAATCTTAATGTCTTTATGCCATGAATTTTCTAATGTCTTTTTTAAAGTCTTACTACATGGACTTGGGTGTGGTAATGTTTATAGTCTTTCTATTCAGACATAAAATATTTGGTGTTTTCTTTTATTCTCTAAAGAAATAGTTACTCAAAATTTCATTATGTTGTTTTCTTCTTAATAGCCTTGTATTTTTTATTGACATGAAGTAATTCCCATCCATCTCGTCTAATGATTATGCTAACTTAGAATGGAGCTTTTTTTAAGATATATGGTCCTTTAAACTTAGGATTCGTCTTTTGGGGATTATTTCATGGTATCATCAAGGATTGGAGAATAAATAAAAAATTATTCTTTTATAAATGTGAAGACATACTGATTATCATTGAATTCCCATGTGATCTAGCTCTGATGGAACTCAATATTTTTAATTTAATGAAAAATTTTATTAATGAGTCGATATAATTCATGGATTTATTTTTTTAATTACATGTATTATTATAGTTGATCTTTGAAAAAAATTTAGAGTGAGGGTAACTAGAATTAAGTGTTTTGTACCACCTCCAACTCATAGACAAGCGAGTATAGGGTTTATTATATTCTAGCTTTGCTTCCTGTATGTTAGTCCTATAAATCATAAAATAAATTTTCCATACATGTCATCTTCTATTTTCAACAATTTATAGTGTATATGTAATAGGGTGTTAATTATATCCTCAATCATTTCATTTATCACATCATGATAGTGAGATGAGTGGATAGAACCAATTTTCAACTCTTGAAACAACCATTTCAACTTAGAATGATTGAATGTGGGGTTGTTGTTTGTCAATATTGTGTGAGGGAAACAAAATATAGTGATGATGTTAGACTTCACAATGTTTATGATGTCATTTTTTATAAATTAAATATTGGTTATTCCATCATCCAAATTGTAAATGAACATTGTAGATGTAAGGATATACCAAAACTCTATAGATTTATCTTGTAATTATGGCCCAATTAAATTCATTCACAATATAAAAACAACAAGTTGTATTTCGTAATGCACAATGACTATGAGGGTTAATGGATGAAGATTCCATTTATTTGGAATTGATGAAATTTTATGTGAATTCATGATAGTCTTTTATTATATCCATCTAGAAGTTAAAAAAGACTCTTATATTAGGAGTGATCCTTGATCTGAGGTATCAACCTCTATGACACATTTGAGGTGGACTCCATCAAGGCCCCATTTATAATGGACTTTGTGTACAATTATCCATTTCTTGTGGTATAATATTGAAGCCAGACATCATATTTGTTTCCTTTATTTATTGTTGTAGTTAGATCCACTAGTTTTGAGGGTAATTAATTATAATGATCATCCATTAAAGAATGGACATCATCTCATTGAATATATGATTGAACTCTTTTATATCATAGATGATGGCTGGTGAGACTACCCTTTAGAATGAAAAAAGGAATTCTATATCATATTTGTTAGGATCGGTGATGGTTGTGTCTAAAAAAGTGTATTTAAATGTGTATTACATGTATTAATGACCTGATATGTAAGTCCTTCAAAAAGAAACTCTTCCATTAGTCTCGTCACATAGTTAATGAGAGGGAACAATTCTAAATTTATTATGGGATATTAATTGTTTATCAACTTAATTTAAATCTATAGGTTACCTTGGATATTTATATTTCCTATATGATGATTTAGGGTTATTTATAGACCATTAATAAGGGATTAGTAATCATTATCAAAGTCGGTCCATCATTCAAAAAACAATGAGTATTATAGAATTTCCTTTTATTGGGAAAAATAAACAATACCTAGACCAACCCAGTTGTACATTAGGCTTTCCAATAACTTCTAGGTTATAAACCGAGAGTCCAATCAAAATTTGGGTTGCTCTATAGGTATAAAAACCTCTTCATTTGGAAGATTATTTTTTACTAGCATGCATTCTGGATAAGGATGTGCTACAAGGAAATAAGCTAGCTCATGCCCATTGATGTGAGTTCTCTAACACAAATTGAATGTTTTTATGTTATAGGATCACAAAACATTTGGCTATACAACCAATTAGTATAGAGATATTGATAATAAATATTAATGGGATAAAATTTGATACCATGTGGAATTGGTGATGATATAAGTACTTCATCAAAAATTTCACTATGAAGATGAGTAAAAGGTAGTTCATCTCTATATAAGAATATGTGGTCCAAATATTTAGAATCATTTTGATGAATAATAGAGGGTGTTTTTATTTCATAAATCATAATTTTTTGCAAAAATTAATTGATTGATCACTCTATGGAATCAAAATATAGGATGAGTGGTTTCCCTTTGACTAGTGGAATCAAGTCTGATGGATGAAATATATATTTCTATAGGTTCTCAACTAATATTTGGAAGTCTTCAACACCCTTGAAGGAGACTACTATGTCCATTAACAAAGTTATGTGAAGGAAATTAATAACCATGTTATATATTAAAATTCCTAATATAATTCAAGAATACCTCATGAACTCTCAACACCTCATGGATCCTAAGAGGTGACATCAGGACGATTGCAGTTGTCATTTTTAGATCAAAATCAACCTCAATGTGACATACCAAAATGACATGTAAATTCATTAATGTACCCCCAAAGAAATATATTTTATATTCTATCTTGAAACTATACTACCATAATTTATGGATGACTATATGAATATCAATGAGTTAACCCATCTGATTTTAATATTTAACCACCAGGTCATCAACATAACATTCCCTAACAAGTCCCAATTATTTAATAATGATATGACACATAGCAAAATGATTCATGGGACCAGTATTCTTTAAACCAAAGGGAAATACATGGAATCAATAAAGTGATGGAGGTACTCTGAATACATTGGATTCCTCATCTTCATTAGACATCTTAATATGATTGTACCATAAATACACATCTGTAAAGGAATTATCTTGGAATCCAATAGTAATGTCAATTTGGGGTTCCCTAATTGTTATCTTGAAATCATCTTTTGTAAATTTTCTGTTGTGGTCCCCTAAATCAATGGAAACCTTTATATTCCTTTTTTTATTCTCAATAAGGATGATTTTTCCATGTAATATATGATAATTTATGATTATATAAATTATACATTGATAATATTATCTAATTCATACTACACCCTAGAATTAAATAAGAAATAAAATCTCTTGGATTTTAATATGAAACCTCAATGGGTCTATTTTAGACCTATGTGATGAGTAGCCATGTTGGTGTCCAACCTGGGAATATTTATATAATTTTAGGAAAATAAATAGTGATTATTATTTAAGAAGCAATTATATATAAATTACTCATAGGGAGGCATGATGGAACAAATCAATATGTGATTCAGATCTTGATTTGTTCCTAGACCTACCTACCTAAACTCTTTTTTGGCCATTGATACAACTTCCATGAGTGCTAGAGTGGGATCTATGAGGTTATCCTCATCCTCATCCATCTCTATTTTTATGGGAAAATATTATAGTATGGTAGGTATCATGGGGGAATCTCTATATCTAATTTGGGATATGTGGATACCAGAAAAATCATTGACATCTTGAATTTCATGGGAAATTTTATAAAAATCATGGGATTTATTCCCTTATAAAGATGTTTCAATGGGTAAAAAATCATAGAAATCCTATAATTTTTTAGATTTTAAAAAGAATTATCATTTTATTTTGATGGTTCTGGAGATTTTTTTTAACTATACATAGCATTCGACCATATATATTTTTGAAAAACCAAAATAGCTAACATAATCTTTGTCTCATAAACATTGTTTTATGAATTTTTTATTTTAATATATCATTTTTGGGGTTGATAATTCAACTTGGTAAGGTTTATAGGAATCAAATTATCATTACCAAGAAATATATGTGGGCATTCCGGGTTGGTTCCCAATTATTTGGTTGTAGAAACATATATATTTCCATTTATCATTTTTTTTCTTTCCTTCCCTATTATAGAAACCCACCACAACATATCTGGATTCTCAAGAATAAAATGGTGTACTATAAACACATATCATTACCACTTTTATATATATTGGAAATCAAGAACATTAATGAAATTTTTCTGGAACCTCCATGCGACTATGAAACCAATGTCTTCCAATAAAGACATTGTATGTCGTGTCTTTCTAGATAACCATTAACTCAACAATAAAAATGAAGTCCCCACCTAATTTGAACACAATCATGGTATATTCAAGGTATCTTTTCACTCTTATTATAACTTTTAGTGGTCATATCTAATAAGGATAAAGCATCCTCATTCTTGCTCAAATGTTAGAGGGTGAGAGCTAGGGTGATATCGATTTTAGTGTCATTTCCAAGTACAACTCGTTGAAGATCAATGTTATTATGATTTCCTAAAACATATAGTGGTCTTAAGCTGCTCTTAATATATTCTGTTCATTTTTTATCTATTAATTATATGGATGATGGGAATTATTTTTAATTAATTTAGGTTCAATTGACCAAACTTGTAGTTACGTCTACTAAAAAATCCTATGGAATATAGTGGACCTTGATGATTTCCTATGTGATATATATTTTATTATCGAATGTAATATAGGGGGAGGAGATTTTCTTGGACTGATTCTGGAGATTTCAAGATGAATTTCTCCATAAACAAAGTTATATGCTTCCCAGCATGGGGTTACTTTGTATAATTTTGATTAGTTGATAATTTCATCAAAGTAGATAGATCTGGGGAAAAGATCAAGGTCGAGGGGTTATCCAATTCAATGGACGTGTTTCGACCAATTATAGCCCATTTTCTAGGATAACCTAATAATTTTTTTCCCACTGACTGGCCATATAAAACAATTGGGTATGGATTAATATTAAATGACTCCCCAGAATTAAAATATTTTTTTGGATTGATGGAGCACTATCCCACTGGTCTCAGCTATATATATGGCTTCAGTTGGGATATGTCATGGATATTAGGCTCTACCAAGAAAATGTCTCCCCTTCCCCCATAAATTATGTGGTAATTGATTCTGGATCCTCGGTCATGAATAAGGAACTTGGGTTTATGTGTCTGTCCATCATCTGGTAAAGGGTCCACTAAAGTAATTTTGTTAGAATAAATGAAAATAATCTCTTCATCTAATGCCGGTTTTGTTTGGTGTAGTGGTAAAAATTTCCATAATAAAATGGCAATGAAATCCACAAGATTCATGAAACATTAGGTAGTTGTAAAAACATATAATCATTTTCCCTATTCTACATATAGAAATTTTAACATCCACCTAGTATGGTTTTGATGAAATCCCCATAGGTAAAGTATGAGGTTACAAAATAGTTTCTAGTCCTTGAAGATGTTCCCTAATGTCAGCATGGGATCAAGTGGCTATATCCAATTTCATCTAGTTATTGATCATATATTTGTACATAATAATTATATCATTCCAAACACCATCTCTTTCTTGTTGGGCAATGGAAGCATGCATTCATTTCATATAAATTTTCCCAACATCGCCGATATATAATAATTCTTACAATGAAGGATATTGTCGAATAACAAGTAGTAATATATTGTGTTACTTGACCTCCTATAAAAAGGATAATAATTAGGATGGCTACTAAGGATAACCTCACTGTGTTTCTCAGGGTCCAAATTTTTGAGAATTTATTTTCCATATATTTTAGGAAATAACTAGGATCCAAATTACATTCAATTAAATATACCTTTTCCATTGCTCAAATCATGGGTTATTGTGTTCTCTATTTTCCTCTAGGTGATTGATGTTTTTCTAATATTTTTTCTCTATGGGTATGATTATTAATTTTATGGAATTGTTGTTTTCCCAGTGTGTATCGATACTTGTTTTAGTGTGATAGGGGATTTTAATTCATTATCTAAACACTGCAATCATAATTTGGTCATGGGTCAATCATTAACCTTAGTTAAATAAATGGAATCTTCTAGGTGTTATGAAATTTCTAAAAACATCTATAATATACCTTTATTTTCCATTATGCTAAATGTTTTCTTTATCTCAACACTATGTTTCTCAGTACAGAGTTAAAAAAAGTTCTTCTCATATAGAGGAATACTAATCATTTTTGTTTTAATTTCCCTTCTGCAGATAAAATAATATACACTATCGTTTTTCATTATTTATTGTTTTTTATGTTGATAGTCATAAATTTACTCATCAAAGAGAATAATTGATAAAGGATGTGATGGATAAATTCATCCAATCATGTTATAGGCCCAATCGGTAATTTTCAATACCAAACTATATATGGACCTACTAAAATCATCATAAATAATTTATGTGTTTCCAATCTTGTTGGTCTTGAGAGCCTATCATAGTGTTGTATCATGGAATTATGGGTATTACATATTACTTCATATAATTTAGTCTATAAAAGTTCATGATAATATGATTCCATAATTTCTAAATTTGAAGAGTTTCTTCTAGACATTCGTGGTATGGATTTATTTTAGGTTTTATGGGGCCATTTGCCTATTATTTTATATACATTTGAGTAGAAAGTAACTATATAATGTTGTGGAGGTCTCGAGGTATTTCCCATTAAGATTTCTCTATTGCACATGCATTAGGGAAATCATGACATGGATTCCCCCAATCATTGGTTTTAAGTAAAAGTACATGAGGGGACTGGGTGATTTCCCATATATGGTACAGTTTACCACTGAAATGGATAAATATCATGGTATTCATTAATTCATGTTTTTTGAATATCTATTTTATGGATATAGATCCTTCTTGATTCCCAAATTCTATCATTTCATGAGGATATTCTCCCTCTAGATGAATTTGGTGATTGGAATTGTCATTCACTAAAATGTGATTCCCAAAAGGAATATTTCCCCTGAGTAATTACTCATTGTGTCTATGGAGGTTTTATATCTCAATATCAAAATCCTCCAACCCCATTTCAATGAGAGGTATTTCATATTTTTTAGTGCGTGAGTGGGATGTATCTTTATTTTTCAAATTATTCCTTATGTAATATCACCAAGGGTTTGGAATCATATAATTTTTATGTAATATTTTTTGGATCCTCTTCTGGTTCTAGGTTTGTGTAGCCTCAGTTTGAGCATTGTTGCATCTAGCCTCTCAAGGTACTATATGTGAATTGTGTCCCATAAAATCAATGTCTTTGTCTATATCACTTAATGTGATGACTATGGTGATTTTAGTTGAGGAATATTTGGTGGAAGGAATAATATCATCATTATATGAGTTAAATAATTGTTGTGTGCTACAAACTTCTCCTTTAAGAGTTACATCATGGTATTACCCGAAACCCTATCACTTGCAAAGTCAAATTCACTTGAAACCATTACGGGGGTTGATTATCAAAATAGGATTCTACCAAAATTTCGACCTATGAATAATGACCTTGAGATATTCTTTGACCATTATCAATAATAATTTCTTATGTGACAACATTATATATCAATATAATATGAATAGTTGATCTTTCGTTAGATGGTAGTCACTACCCACCCTGAAGATAACTGATTTTCCTATAGAAGATTATAACAATTACCCCGTACTTGAGGGAAGGGGTTGATGTGAGACATAAAATTGTACTTCATGAACATATAATGGATTTCATAACTCCTAATATGGAGACTGTGGAAAAAATCTGACAATCATTATACCTAAGTCAGATTCAGATCCACCACCGGTTTCATTTAGATCATCCTAGGACACGGTGACCCTTGGAGTTAATGTAGTAGTAAAACTTTCCTCATCACTATTGGATGGAGAATATCCCAAATGACTTTGGTGGTGGATTAAATCATGATATTAATTAATTTAACATTTTCACATGTTCATGATCTAGGTATAGTGTGTGCTCAAGATGTATGTTTTATTCCCTCTGGATCAATCTATTGGATTAAGACTTTAGATTCTTCATTTGAGACCTGTGTTATTTATATTAAGTGGATTAGCATTGTATATTGTTTTTTCCCACTCCCTCCTCTAATATAAAATTTCCATTTTCTAAAAAGTGATTCATTACTAGATTAACCAACTTCCTCTCACATTTTATATTCTCATGATATCTCTTATGGTAGTATTGTTACAAGAATCTATTTCTGGGGGACACTGCATTTCATATAAGGTGTTGAAATACCATGGTCTATACTATGACCATTGTTAAATACATATTTATGTTTCTGGTTTAGATATTATTTGATGATTGGTATCTCAAATGTGAAGTTAATTATGTCATCGGTTGTTGAGTTGTTTTTAATAACTAGGGTCACTCACGATAGAGAAATAAGAATGGTTTATCTAACAACATAGGGCATTAATTTCCTAGATATGACCTTGATATATATCATAAGATACATTATTATCCATTAAACAATTAATGGTTTCCCATATGTTTTTTTATAGGTGATGGATTCACTCATCCTTTATCCCTTCTTGGACATAATAGTTGGAAGTACCAATGGAAGAGAACGTAGTTGAATGATTTTCTTGAAAAAATCCTTCCATATATCAATGTTATACTCTTCCTCATTGGATGTATACAACTCCACGTGGAAAGACCATATAGGTAACTTCACTAATTTTCATGATGATTAAGGTGATATATTTTTATATGTGGACGTGGAACAATATATGGTTAACCCTGGTGTTTCAAGAACCTCACTATAAGATGGTTCTATGAAAATTTAATTATTTACTGATCTGGGAGAGAGATGATAATGGAGAGGTTATTTATATTAGATTTTAAGGTTATGATCCCCATAATATAAATCTATACTAATATGATGAAGTATGTCTTGTTAGTCATTACATTTTACATTAGATGAAGATTCAGAGGACCCTTGAGATATTGTATCTATGTTTTTTATTTACTCAAAGATACTTGGATTAAGAAGAGTATAAATGTTTTCCTCATACGTTGTCATGGACGTCATATGCTGACAATCCATTCAGAGTCCATTTGGAGTATATTTTTAATTCATTATGATCAATTTATTTTTCATGATGATTGATCACAATAGTGTTAATATATGATTTTTGATGATAAGTTGTAGGATTATATTGGGGATCTTATGTATGACTTTTATGAATATAATCCTTTTTTGGGGATGATAGAATATATTTATCAACACTTTTCAAAGAAACAATATGAGATAGATTCAAATGTTTATTCATAATTGAAATATGTCGATAGACCTCCATAATTTGAGAGGAAATATAGGCTCATCCATTAATGCCTTTTAAAGATACTAGATAATTCATTATTTGGATGGAGTAGGAATATTCCCATTGATCCTATAAACTATCAGAATATTATTAGTACCATTTTGATCATGGATATCAACCTACCTTTAGGTTACTACCAGATAATGATGAAGATAATTATTTAGAGTGGGAATATGGGTCCAATCCTAGTTTTAATTTGAAATGAAACACTAGTTTTTTTAAATTAATTTACACCTATAGTGAATTGAATGTCCAAATAGGTTTAGGAATTAAAATAAGAACATGAATAAGAGATAGGTCGTGTTCCTCATACTTTATGGGGTTATACCAATATTCCTCAAAGAAGGGAGAATGAATATGGTATTCCTATAAAGTATCCATATGATCAAGTTGGACATGGTTATACTCTCTTATGGTTATATGGATTTGTGTATGTTATTTTACCTGTATCATTAGTTGAATATGTCAAAAAATCTCTTATATAGCTTACAAATATACATTCACTATATAATGGTAAGGGCAAGAATATATGCAAGCATGTTAATTGTTTCCATGATACATCAATAGTCATTTTGAATGGAGTGAGGATATATTACCACTCAAGTCCTCTTTATCCCATCAGAATATGACTATGGTCATCCTATGTGGGGTTGGTGATATGGAACATCCCGTTAATTATTTTAAGGATATGGAAGCATGATTGTTTTTGGCGAGCATGAAAATTATTGTTCTCTATGTTTTCCACCGAAAAAATGAAGCATTCCATGTTATAGAAAAAATGTTTATAAGCCATTTCCTTATGGTTTTTAGATTTCAACACTTATTAAGTCCTATTTAATTCTTATATCTGAGAATCTAGAAGAGACTTTTCAGGAAATTCCTTCATAAAATTATTAAGGGGAATTGGATGAATGACTCTTGTGTTGATGTTTAGAAAAATCCTTCCAGATCAACTTATAAACTGTGATGTAGCAATGTAAAAGTACTTGATCCATGTTCCCAATGTATAGAATGTGATGATTATTTTAGATCTAAGGATATACTCTTGAACTTCTTAACCATGGAGATATGAATTTCGTACTTCATTATAGAATTCCCTAAAAGGGGGAGGGGCTTTGAAAAATAATAACTAATTACTATTTTTTGTAACCATAAGGTAAATGATAAAAGCATGTTGGTTTTAGTCCCTATCCATGCCATTCCCCACTTAGTTTTTAAGGAATCAAATTTGTGATATTATTCAATAGTTCGAATAAGAAGTTTATATATCCATGATACTAGAATGATTTAATGATTTTTTCCACATTATTGGGTCAAGTTAAACATTATTAGATATGTAATTTGAGTTATAAATACTCTGAGTATCAAGTCCACCAATCAGTGTAACAACCAAAGTAAGAAACATAAATAGATATCTATTATTAGGGAATGTATTTGTTTTTTCATGTTGATGGATTTCACATGTAGTGATAAATTTTCATGTTTTTATATGCACTAAAAAATATGGACCAACATGTGGAAACCTGATTATTATAATGGGGTTATTTAAAGAAATATTTACATCATGTTCACTATTTTTTCCAAATTGTTTACCATGGGTATAATTCGTGGAATCATAAACACACAATGAATCCTAATTTTAAAATGAGATAAAATTAAGATTTCTAAAACAATATGGTCATTGTGGTTCATTAAAATTGATGAATTGGATCTCACATTGGTCGATTGGACGGGTGGTTGTGTTCATCACAAAATTCTTGGGTGTGGATAATTTCCTACTTTGGGACTCTTATATATTTATAATTTTTATATGTGATTCATTCTCCAAAATCGATACAATAATGGTTACCTAGATATTTAATGACCATTTTTTAGAATTTTCTAATGTTAATGTCTAGAAATATGGAATTAATCCAATCCAAGAAACCGTATATCTATATATTAGTATCTCTATTATGATACATATCATTAAATAAATACCCTAGTTTAGGGTATTATTATATTTTGAATCTATATAATCATGCACACTTGAGCTTACGATCATCTTGGAAAGTGAATACTATTTATGGTATTGGTATATATCACATAAAAGGGATTACTATATATACTTGTAAATATAATAGTAAACCATATTTATCAGGATGTGTTGTACCTTTTTAGGCCATGTGATATGGACCAATCCATGTTTTCTTAACATTGTGTGGAATGGAAGTCTAGGTGAAATTTTCCATGAAATTACTTATGTGGTCCATAAACATATGTGGCCATATATAGATGTCCATGAAGGGATCATGGGCTTGAAAATATGTTTTTTCATAAAGAATATAGATCATTAATGGAGTATCCTACTGGGAGTATTACCTAATGAATATGATGTAGTGTCACAAATTATATGTCCTTGGGAGGCCAGATCCCATCAAAAGTATATTCCACTAAATATGAACTAATTTCATAATGGAATATCGCTGTTTGAGGATATATATATTCACCTATATGTCCCCATTTTTATGATATAATGAGATGTAGAGGGTAGATGGTTATATTAGGTAATATGGAATTATAAAAGTCAAACCATGTGTAGTATAGACCAACTAGATCGACCTTTTAGACATTGGGTTTATAGCAAGATAAGGAATTATATATTGGGATATTAAAAAATGAGGAAAATAATAGAAGGTCAATGATGTTGGGTAGTCACTATGTGGTGATGTGTTGTTTTTTATTTCAATACTCGAATCAATGCCCATATATAATGAGTGACATAATTTAATTTCATATTAAAGGAACATACCCTGCATCTTAATTTTAAGCATTAAGTATTTATATGAAGGAATTTGAGTATTGTATATACTGATCAAGCCATAGATATGCATCTGTTGTATCCCATGAAAACATGAATCAAATTCTGTATAGTTCTGGGCATATTGGTTTATGTTTCATAAAAGATATGACAATTAAGTTCTAGTTAGGAAATATACATGTAATTATATCTTGAATTTGTTCATTAAGAGTGTATTCCATTGAATGAAGGGAAGATATAATAAGCACATACATGTTAGGATGATTCCCAAAATGTGGTATTTTTATTATTTCATCATGAAGACCATTGAAAGTCATTAATCACACATGAGTTTTGCTCTATGTGACAAACAAGATACATCAATAGATTATAAAAAATTCATATTGAAGTAGATATTACACACTACATCTTCTCTAAATAAATATGATTATATGTCATGGGGAATATGTGCTCATATAATTAAGGATTATGTATATATTCATTGGATATGGGGTTGGTCCATATGAAAACATCCTATGTATCCTATTTATAATAAGAATATATTTCCTCATAGTTCATATGTATTAATCACCCACATGTGAGTAAATAATTATGATTTGGGGTAATCATGGAATTTAAAAGAAATATGTTTTCATGAAATGTCCTATGAATATATATATATTGGATATATAATTGGGGCCCAAAAAAATGAATAATAAATATCCTATGGGTATTTGGATTAATGTCTTTGGAGTTCATATTGTACCTTGGCAACTAATGGAAAAGGTAAATGAACTGAACGCACAAGGATCATGTTCCTAGTGTATATTGATTATTTGAGATGCTTAATATGTATAACCTTATAATATGATATGTACATATTATATAAGCGAGTTATAATGAATTACATGGGATTATGTTCCATTTAGGTTGAAATAAGGGTCTTATGCATCACATTAAGGAATGAGTGTTATATACTTCATATGAAAAGGATTAATCATCTTCTTCTCATGAGGTTTGTGGAGTCATGTAATTAAGAAAGGGAAGGTGGTTCAGGAAATAATAGAGTGTACAAAGCTGTTGTGTGAGAGTAAAATAGCATAACAACCATGTGATTCTGGTAAATAATATCATGGTTTGGTGATCACATGGAATGCTCTCTTGAACAATATGCCACATTGTGATCACATTACCATGAAGACATCATATTATCATGTTTTCATCTATCCATTATGTATTAATATCTCAATAAATAGGTCAAGAACAATGATCATCCATCCTAATTAAATTTTTCCAATGCTTCTCATTTAAAATATCATGTAGAAGGTTCTCAATGACATGATTCCAAATATCCAAAAATTCCACACAGCCTAAAACTATTCTTATATTCCCCCATAATAATTATCTATAATTCCATTTCGTGTTAGTTGTTTTAAGAGGAGTCTACACCAAGTATTTATGATGATTTATATAGTGGAAAATCCATATACCAATGATTAGGTTTGTGGAAGAGTTGACATGAAAAATCAGTTTAGGATTGTGCATTGCACATGAATAAGCCTTACATCACTGAAAAGATATCCTAGAGGATCATTTAATTAAAATATATTTCAATATAATCCTATCATAAAAATCATCAAAATGGAGTCTGTGTCTTGTTTCATTGATAATATGGTGATCCCATAACCTCTATTGGTGTTCAATTATGAATAATTTACACATGAAGGCCAAATCTCTGATATCTTCACCCAACTAAATCACATGATCATTATATCATGAGGAAAGTACATCACATTGGGGGTGTCATATAAAGAAAAATGACAAAAATTCACAACCATATTGAACAACCATCATCACATGATCCAAAAGGGGGTAAACAATTAGGTGTGTCCAGGTTGTATCACATAAGCAATTCAGGGTAACACAATCATGTGTCCACCTAATCAGAAACTACCTCTTCACATGTAATAAATGATCCATGTGTATAGGTGGGGGATTATTAATTCACATATCCCTTACAGGGTAAAATGATCTAGTATCCCAGTCTCATGACCCTAATTTGTTCATTCCCTCTATTCATTTCATTTAACAATATTGAACTTTTGATTTGGGTATTTTCATGATTAAATATTTCAAATATTCTTCTAGTGGGTGTAAAAAATAATTGCAAAGGATAATATAGTGGATATATTTTATATTAATAATTTATTATAAAATAGTCATCATGTAGAAAGAGATATGATACATAATTTCTCTCAAATTCTAGGTAATGATAATGAATAATATTTATCAGGAACATAATCAATTTGAATAAAACTAGAATATTTTTTTCGAAATATCAACTATTGGGAGTAAAAAATAATCTATTTAAGAAATATAAAATGTCCACTTAAAATGAAATAATTGTTTATTTAAAAAACTAGTTAATGATATACAATGATTTTTTTAGTTTAGTCATTTGATTAAAAATAAATTAAATCTCCAAATATATATTTTATAGTGATGAATTTTATGTTTATAAAACCTTAGGATTTGTTGAATGGTTTTTGAATAATGATTTTCATGAATTTGAAATGAATATATATCAATTTTTAATTAAATTGAAGGATATAATGTAACACCCCTAGTTTTTCAAAAAAAATAATTTGATGAATGAAATACTGATTCATTACATAATAACATATTTTTATGGAGATAGTTATAAAATAGTCTTTAAACATAATTTTTTGCTTTTGTGTTTTGAATTTCAAAAAATAGACATACACGGTTGTGATCAGTAAGCCATCTGGAGTCTAACAGGTCAAACTTATTTTTTTGAATAGTAACATACCATTATGAATAGTGACATACCCATATGAAAGGTAATATGACCATTATTAATAGTTAGTCAAGAAAATTTATAGTAACTTCACCCATGAATGTATGTTAAACAAAATGGTATCTTATAAGTTATAATATGATATTTATAAAAGTATTGGTGTTTTTTTAATTCATAAATATTTAACTAAAATTTTATAATTAATTAAATAATTTAAATGAATTTTTTTTTTCATAAAATATAATACTAAATTATAATATTATTTTATTATGGTTATATGAAAATTTTATGAGACCTTGATTAATTTTTCAATGTGTTGTAAAATTAGTTATAGTTTTACACTATTATTTTTTGAATAAATTATGGTTTTAATTAAAATTAAATTTCTAATATTTTGAAAATTATTTTTATAAAATGAAGTTCATTTTTTAATTCTACACATTGAAAATTTGTTGGGGTGAATATTTTGTATTTTTTCTACGACACATCAATTTTTGGTGAATAGTGAAATTTGATATTTTAATAACAGTGTTAAATAAATGAATTTATACATAATTATTGACTCATGAATGATTTAAATGGAAATTGGTTCGAAATCACATTCACTTATTAATTTTTTGGTCATATGAATCAATATAATCCATATTCATGAGAAAAAAAATATTGCACCGACGATTAAAATAATGTAAACCCCCTCCTCTCCCCCACTATAAATACCACCCTCACCCCCTCATCCTATCACACCTCTCAAGATTTGAAGAATTGTCTAAATTATCTCTAATATTCTTCACAATTCTCTTCCACACTTCCAAGGTCTACTAGTCTCACCAAAAGTCCATTACCAAAGGCCTTAAAAAGAATATCAAGGAGAAGAGATCAAGAGGTGAAATTTCTCTTTCATTTTAATTTATTTTCATTTCAATTATTTTTATTTTCTTATACACTCATCCCCTCCCATTTTCCTAGATTATGAAAGATATATTATCATATATATATATACTAGAATGTTTTTAGGTTTATGGAACAAATCATCATCATACTTCTTCTCCTCTCCCACTTATTCTAAAAACAAAATCACCTTCTGTGATGTGTCGATTTACCAACATCAGGGACGATGGGTCATCAATTTCATTTAATTCGTTAAAATATGTTAAAAAACCATTAGTATGGTTATATAATATTTTTCATTAAATATTGTATAATATATTAGGTTCCGGATTTAGTGTTTATGCATATTGATAATTGAAAAAACAAAAGAGGTTCATAATGATAAAAATTTACCAAAATAAACTAACTATTATCACAGATGATATAACTAATGATTTCTCCTCAAACAATAAAACCAAAATTATTTATGGAATCATCTAATATTATGAAAAAATGTTAATAACATCTCATTTCACCTCTATATTTTCTCTTCCTTTTGATAAGAAAAGTCGTTACGAACTAACCATGGAAATCATGTAAAGAACACACACAAAACAATTGAATGAACAAAATATTTGAAATTAATTAGTGGAATGATGTATTAAAATTATCATATAAGGTGTTTCAAATATTATTATACTTCCAAAAGTTATTAATAACATTCTTTTAACCATTATTCAGGAGTTTTAAACACTATTTATGTAAGACAACCCCGGTGTAAGGGAAATCTTAACCTAATTTCCATTCTTTGGGTTAACTGTATACTTTATTAATTATGTGGTATTGAGATTATTTATGGGATGAATATTTTTATATTATTTATTATTTATATTCTATACACATATCCATTATACTCTATTTATTATCACTCTAATTATATTGTCAAGGGACTTTCTTTTTAAAATTCATTTAAAAGTATCTTTAATGAAATTTAAAAAGATTGTATTTTAAATATATGGAATGAGTGGTTTCTCCTGATTTTATAATTCTTTATTACTATGATATGTTCCTTGGACATAGTTATGTTTTTTTGATCCCATTATATATCATGATATATTGGATTGATCCGATTATATCTCAAGATACATTGGGTTGAGCCCATTATATCTCAATATTTGATGGGTGAGCCTTGTTATAACTCTTTAATGCATTGGGTACTCTAGATATGGATGTTGAAATAATGTTTGTTTCATGTATAATGGTGATTTCATGTGTGATATGGTAAATTTTTTCCAAGGAATCTACATGATGTTTCTATGCTTTCAAATGAGTTTTTAAAAAACTGTTTTTATAGGTGTTTACGTTATCACTTGACTAACAGTTTCTTTTTTATATCCATTACTGCACTTTTTGTTCTCATCCAAAGATATTAATTCTTTTAAAAAAATTATAAGGATGATCAAGAGAAATAATGAATTCAAGTTAATTGTTATGAATATTTTTCAAATAAATTATGTTTTATTTGAAAAGATTTATATTTTGAAAAAAGTATATACTATTTTTGAAGTATCCTCATGTATGATTATGGTATGTTATGTATGTTTTATGTCCTTAATATATAAAACTCTAAACATGAAAATATTATCAATATGTAATAAATTATGCTAATTTCAAAAACTCAAAAATATCAAATGTTTTAAGGGTGGGTCCTTATATTTGGTATCGAATGATGGTTTAGAAAACTTTAGGGGTCAGTATGATGTTAATCGAATACCATAAATGATTGTCACTTTATGTTTGATTTGGAATGATATAGAATTTAATTATTACCATGATTATTCATCTAAGATATGTTTTTTTCAAAATGTTTTTTCATAGAAGAAATAGGGATATTGAAGTTGGAAGGCCCCAAGAGGCTGATATCCATCCAAATCTACAGCCTCAAATGGTGGGAATCAAAATTGAGATGTTTGTGACAGTAATGGATCATTTGACATAGGTGATAAATGTTGGAGGTATCCATACTAGTAAAGAACTTAATCTATGATGATGAAAAATTTATTTTGTGGATCATTTTAGAGGAAATGTCTTCTAGTATTCAGTGGAGCCACAAATCCAGGGATTTTTGAAGGATAGATCAATGATCTAGAAATAATATCTGATATCATAGAATGTTTGGAACATCAAAAGTTAATACTATCTATTTATAATTTTGAAGGTGAATTTGATGAATGGTTATCTCTGGTTAAGAACACAAGAGAAAGAGATGATCTTGATAGTCTGGAAAGGGATGATTTTAATGGAATTTTCCTAGAAAAATATTTTCTTAAAACAGTTCAACTCATAATGGAGAAAAGAAATATTGCAAATAAAGCAGAAAGATGATGATTCTATGGAAGCATATGAATCCAATTTTACAAGACTATCCAAGTATGTTCTAGATTTTACTTGGGGTTTTGATAGTAAAATGAAAAGATTTTACTTTGGTTTGAAACAATTTTAACAAATATCATTGGCATCACAAGAGTTTAAAAACTACATGAAACATGTTCGTTGTGATGAAAATTTGAGGTGGAGTATGCTAACATGTATGTTCTTCGTGGATACAAGAATAAGAAGTGGTCAGGTAGGAGGGCATTGTGGAAGAAGTAATAAATTATATCTAGAGGTAAGAAAATCAAATTAGATTCTAGTGAAAAGCTTAGTGAAAATCGAACTGGTGAATATCCTATAAATACAGGTAATTGAAACTGACATGGAATGTTTGGGAACATGTTCTATGAGTTTATGGAAAATTATTTGAAAATTAATGAGAAGTCCATGATGAGATTATTTAACTATAAGGAATTGGGTCATTATTTTAATTTTTGTCTGAAGATATTCACGTAGGCAGGAAATTGACATGATTGGAAGAAGAAGGGTGTGGATAAATATTTTAAAAATAATTTAGTAGATGATGATCCATCATTTGAGGTGGTATCCGGTACACTTACTGTTTTTACAGATTTCGCATATTTTTTGTTTGATTCGGGATCTACACATTCTTTAATTTCTAATAATTTTTATATAATATTGTTAATTCAATCTCATTAAATGAAACTAGAACTCTTAGTAAAAACACTTGGAGGAAATTTTTGGAAAATATAAACTACATGAATCTATAGATCTTTGTTTGTGGAAAGTGTTTACCTAGAAACCTTGTTTTATTGCCTCCAGTGTAGTTTTATGTTATTAAGGATGTGGAATGAAATTCATTGTATCATGCTAATAAAAATTTGAGAGAAAACAATGTTTTTTAAAAAAAAATTGTTCCATTTTTTGTATAATATTGAACGCATACTATTGATAACAAATCAGGGAGCTATGAAACTTATAAAAAATGAAATTAATGTAATCATGGTCATTTTTTGGAATATAAGGTAACTATTCAGATTAATGATGTACTGGTGGTAAAATAATACCTGTTTTCTTTTACAGATTATTTTCTTAGTGTTATTTCTAATCAAGAGGTTATGTTTACTATTGAATTAATTCCTGATGTTAAGCTAATTTCTCAACCCCCTTATTTAGCGGCTCAAATGGAACATCTATAATTAAAAAATAAGTTGTAGGAATTATTAGTTAAAGGTTTCATTAAACCCATCCCTCCTCCATGGGGTGCTTCTGTCTTGTTTGATAAAAATAAAGATGGTTAAAGAGACTTTTAATTGATTTAAAAGCCAGGAATTACATCCCTATTAAAAAAATTATCCTTTACCCCATATCGATGATTTTTTTGATCATCTCTAGGGATCACAATATTTTTAATTGATTGATCTGAGGTTATGGAAATATCAGTTGAATGTAAATGATACAGACATCCCAAAGACTATGTTCCATACTAGATATGGTCATTATGAATTTTTAGTTATACCACTTAGGTTAACTAATGCACCTTTTGTATTCATCGATCTTATAAATAGAAGATTTCATGAGTTCTTGGATAAGTTTTTGGTGGTGTTTATTGATGACATTCAGGTTTATTCTAAAATTAAAGAGGAGCCTGAAAAACATCTAACTCTTATTTTAAAAACCATAAATGAAAATAAACTATATGGAAAATTCAGAAAGTATGAATTCAGGTTGTAAAAAAATTTATTCCTTGGTCACATTGTTTCTAAAGATGGAATAACTATTGATCCTCCTAAAACAAATGTTGTTCAAGAATGGCCATGACCTATAATAATAACTAATATTTTTGTTTTCTTAGTTTGATCAGTTATTACCAATATTTTGTTTAAAACATTTCACGGTTATCTAGCCCACTGTCTATGTTAACATGAAATAGAGTTAAATTCATCTTGAAAAAATAATTTTATAATTGTCTTCAAGAATTGAAAATAAGGTTGGTGAATGCTCCATTTCTAACCCTACCTTCCATAAGTGGAGAATGTTTCATCTACATTGATGATTATTTAAAGGGACTTGGTTTCTTTTATATAGAATGATCAGGTTATTGCTTATGCCTCATGTTAGTTAAAACCTCTTGAGTTGAATTACCCTATACATTATTTGTAATTAATGGATGTTATTTTTACATTAAAAATTTTGAGGCATCATTTGTATGAAGTAAATTGTGAAATATATTCTAACAATAAAAGTTTGAAGTGTATATTTACTCAGAAGGAATTAAACATGAGATGTAAAATATGGCTGGAAATAGTCAGGGATTATTATTACACAATTCTATTGACATCCTGGAGAAGCGAATAGAGTTTCTGATTCATTGAGTCAAAAAAATGATGCTACATTTAAAAGGATACATTTAGAATGTGAACCTGTAGTGAATGATTTGATAAACAATGTCTTGGAAGTTTTTTTTCAGGTTATTACTCTATTTTGTTTCATGTTTTAGTTTAGTCATCTCTATCATAGAGAATTAAGAAAGTGTATAAAGAAGACGAGGAGTTACAAAAAAGATATAATTGGTTAAAATGGGTGAGTTTCTAGATTTTAACATTTATAAGGATTGTATTTTGGGTCTTGAGAAGAGATTATGTGTTCTTTGTGACTCTTAATTGAATAAGAAATGGTAATATTAAGCTCATAGTTATCAGTTTTTTATTCATCCTGCATTCACAATGATATACATAGATCTTCAAGAGTATTAATAATGATATGGAGTGAAAAGAGATATTGCTGATTTAACCATGAAATGTTTGACATGTCAATATGTTAAATCATAGTGGAAGTTACCAAATGTGGTGCTTCAACCACTTCTAGTTATAGAGTGGAAAGGAGAAAATATATCCATGGACTCTATTGTGGGACTACTGAAAACATCTTGAGGTAAAAATGCACTCTGTGTTATTATTGATCATTTGACTAAATCTATACATTTCCTTCCTATTCAAGTTAATATGTTTTTTCATCATCTTTTTTGATTGTACCTAAAATATTTTTTTAGGTTACATGGATTTCCTCTTTCGATTGTATCTTACAATGATCTCAGGTTCACTTATAACATTTTCAAAGGACTTCAAAAGTCATTGTGCATGGAATTGTAATTCAGCACTACTTTTTATCCTCAATCAAATAGACAGACTGAGAGAATAATTTTGATATTAGATGATATGCTTTGAGCATGTTCCATGGACTACCAGGGAGTTGGGATCAAAATCATTCTTTAGTTTTGTTTTCTTATAATAATAGTTTTTATGCTAGTATACAAATAACACCTATAGAGGAAATATTTTGAAAACAATGTTGAAATCTAGATTTTTGGGATGAAGTTAGAGAAAGGAAGTTTATTCGACCATAATTAGAAGAGGAAGTGGTAGAAAAAAGTTTCTATCATTCAGTGACATATGAGGATAGCTTATATCAGGAAGAAAATTTATGTAGATAACAGGAGGCAAGGTATGTCATTTGAGATAGGTGATCATGTTTTCTATAAAATATCTCTTTGGAAATGTGTTATGTGTTTTGGTTAAAAAATGAAAGCTAAGTCTATGGTTCATTGAACCTTATAGCATCCTAGAGAATGTTGAATTAGTCACCTACCAAGTATCTTTTCCTCTAAGTTTATCTATGGTACCAACTATTTTTCATGTTCCGGTGTTGAAAAAGTATATTCCAAATTCATAACATTTTTTGAGTCCAGAAGTAGTTCATCTTAAAGAGAACCATTCTAATGAAGAGACAACTATTCAGAATCTAGATTATAGAGAGAAAATATCATTGAATAAGGTAATCCACCAAGTAAAGGGTTTTTTGGGAGAAACCACATAGTTAAAGAAGAAACATGGGAATCTGAAAATTCTATGAGGGAAAGGTACCCTAACTTGTTTAATAAGTAAATAAAAATTGTGAGGACTTAATTTTCAGAATGTGGGGAGAATTTAACACCCCGTGGTTGTTTAAATAAATTTAATTTAATGCATGAAACACTAAGTCTCTACGTAATGTAACTTTTTTATGTATATACTTATAAACTTATTGTTAAACATAATTTTACCGCTTCTATGTTTTGAATTTTCGAAAATAAACATACACAGTTGTGATCTATAAGTTATTTGGATCTTGATAGGACCAACTTATTTTTTTGGGAATAGTAACATATCCTTATGAATGGTAACATACCCCTATGAATAGTAATATAACCCTTATGAATACAAAATCAGCCAAATGTATAGTAACCTCAACCATGAATGTATATTAAAAAAAGTATCTTACATGTGATAATATGATCATTTTATAAGTGTTTGTATTTTTGTAAGTCATAAATATTTAATTAAAATTTTATGATTAATTAAATAATTGAAATTAATTTTTTTATAAAATGTAATAAAAAATTATTATTTTATAGTCTTATGGTTATTAGTTAATTTTGTGAGACCTCAATTAACATTTCAAAGTGTTATAAAATGATTTATTATTTTAAAATATTATTTTAGAACAAATTATTGTTTTAATTAAAACTTAAAGTTATCATATATAGAAAAGTATTTTGATAAAATATAGTTCATTTTTGAATTCTACACATCGAAAAATATTTGGGTTGAGTTTTTTGGATTTTTAAAAAATACATGATTTTTGTGAATAGTGAAATTCGTTAATTTAAGAAATGTGCTAAATAAATGAATTACAACATCATTCATGAGTCAGGGATGATATAAATGGAAATTGTTTCAAACTCAAATGCACCTCTGATAATGTTTTTTTTACAATAATCAATATTATTCATAATCTTGAGAAAAATATTAAACTAATGATTAAAATAATGTAAAACCCCTCCTCTCCCCCACTAAAAATACCACACTCACCCCCCTCTTCCTTTTACACCTCTAAAGATTTATGAATTTTATAAATTATATCATATATTCTTCTAAAGTTTTTTCCCCAATACCAATGTTACTTGTCTCACAAAAAGAACTATAATAAAGGCCTTAAGGAGGATCTAATGGAGAAGATTTCAAGAGGTAAAAATCCTCTTTCATTTTCTTTTATTTCCATTTCAATTATTTTTCTTTTCATACACACTCTTCCCCTACAATTATCCAAGAGGCATGAAAGATCTAGTATCACATATATATTATAATGTTATCATGTTTATGGAACAATTCATCATCAGACATCTTCTCCTCTCCTACATATTACTAAAATAAAAACATTGTCTCTAATATGTTGATTTATCGACATCATAGACAATGTGCCGTTAATTTATTTTTCTCTCTTAAAATCTCAGTATAAAACCATTTATAGTGTTAAATAATATTTTATTATATGTGTTATATTATATAGTATGTTTTTGGAACCATTGTTCATGCATCCTATTAATTGAGAAAAAAGGTGGTTCTTAATGATAAAAATTATCCAAAATAAACAAATGATCCTTTCTAATGATTTATAAAATAATTATTCTTCAAAACATGTAACCAAAATAATTTATGAAATAATATAATATTACAGATACTTTTTAATAAAATATAATTTCACTTTTTGAGTTTCTCTTCAATTCAACAAGAAAATTTGTTATAAACTGACCATGGAAATCTTGTAAAGAATGAATCTAAAATAATGGAAATAACAAAATATTAAAAATTAATTAGTGGAATAATGTCATAAAATGATCATATACAGTTTTATAAAATTTATTATGCTTCTTAAAAGTATTAATAACACCTTTTAACAATTATATATGGGTTTAAACACGTTTTATGTAAAAATTACCTGAGGTAATGGGAACTCTTAACCCAATTACCATAGTTTGTGTTAACCTTCTACTTTATTCATTATGTGTTATTGAGATTATTTTTGTGAGTAATTTTTTGTTTATATTATGTTTAATATAAATTTTATACACATATACATTCCATTATTTTGATCCTCACTCTAATTATATATTCAAGGGACATTCCTTTTAAAATCCCTATAAAAGTTACTTTAATGAAATTCAAAAAGATTACTTTTTTATATAAAGGGAATGAGTGATTTATCCTAATTTCATGATTCTTTATTACTATTATATTTTATTTGAACATATTTATGTTGGGTTTATCCAATTATAGCTTATGATATGTTGGGTTGATCCCATTATAGCTCTAGATGTGATGGGTTGAGCCTATTATTGCTCAAGATATAGTAGGTGAGCCTGATTATAGCTCTATAATGAATTGGGAAATCATTAGTTGGAAGTTGAAAAAATGGTTATTCCATGTGTAAGGGTGATTTTAAGAGTGGTATGGTTAATATTTCCCAATGGAATTGCATGATGTTTCTATGCATTCTAATAATTTTTTAGGAAATTGGTCACATTAGTGTCTATGAAATGACTTTACTAATGATTTATTTATTTATATCCATTACTATGATTTTTCTGATCACCCCATGTTTTTTAAATATTTTTTATAGTTTATAAGGATTATAATAGAAATAAGGGAGTCAAATTAATTTTCATAAATATTTTTCAATGAAAATATGTTTTATATGAAAATTAATATATTTAGGAAAAAGTGGATACTATTTTAGTAGTATCCTCATATATGATTATAGGATGATTTATATATTTTATGTGTTGATTCTCTAAAACTCAAAACCTGAAAAGATCTTAAATGTGTAAGAATGTATGTTCTTGTCTAAAACTCAAAAATATGTAATGTTTTAAGGGTGGGTCCTTATAGTTATTATCAAAGGATAGTTTAGATAACATTAGGGTTTGGTATGATGTTAGTTGAATACCATAAATGGTTTTTAATTTGTATTTGATTTGAAAGTATATAGAATTTAAATATTACCAAGTTTATTTGTCTAAGATATGTCTGTTGAGAATGGTTTTCTGTAGAATAAATGGGGAATTTGATATAGGAAGGCACCATAAGGCCAATATCTATCTAAATCTGCAGCATGGAATGGTGGGAATTGGAACCTTGCAGTTTGTGATAGCAATGGATTAGTGGAACCAACTAATAAATGGCGGTGGTATCGATGAAAGAGAGGACCCTGATTTAGCATGAGGAAATAGGTATTCTCTAAAGAATTTTATGATGCAACATCCTCCAGTATTTAGTCAAACCACAGATCTAGGGATAGCTGAAGGATGGATCAATTCTCTAGAAAAGATATTTTATGTAATGGGATAATCAGAACGTCAAAAGGAAATACTATCCATTTATCATTCTAAAGTTGATGCCAATAAATGGTTGTCTATGGTTAAGAATTCAAGAGAAATATATGATCTTGATAGTTTGGAATGGGATGATTTTAAGAGTCTTTTTAGGGAAAAATATTTTCCTAAAATTGATTGGCTCCGAATGGAAAAACAATTCATGAAACTGAAGAAAAAATATGATGATTCTATGGAAGCATATGAAGCTATTTTTATAAGATTACCTAGGTTTGTACCAGATTATACTTGGGATTTCGATTTTAAAATTAATATATTTTACTATGGTTTGAAACTATTTTTGTGAAGAGATTTGGATTCACGAGAGTATAAAAACTATGAGAAAATTTATGTTTTTTATAAAGAGTTGATATAGTTTCTTTTGACTTGTGTGTTCCCCATTATGTTAAGAATATTATTTGGTTAGGTTTTTAGGGATTGGGGAAAAATTAATCAAATAAATATAGAGGTACGAAAATCAATTTCACTTCTTATGAAATTTGTGGTAAAAACAATCCTGGTGAATATATTGTAAATTATTTGAAATGAAACCGATATGGAATGTTTGGGATCATGTCCTATGAGTACTAGAAAAATGATATTAACATTAATGAGAAGACAATGGTGATATTATTTAACTGTAAGTAATTGGGTCATTTTATAAACTGTCTCTTAAGCTAGTCACTCAAGCAAGAAATAAGTATGATTAGAAGAATAAGGGTGTGAGGAAATCATTTTCTATAAGGACCCGACCTTAAACCATACTTTATATTAAGTTATTTCAAGAATACACATTGAGGATCTTTTCAGGTTTAGAGTTTTAGAGAATTAGATCATAAATCATGCATTACATTCCACATTTAAACAAAGTGGTTACATAAAATATAGTATTCATTTTTTCCCATCAACGGAAACATATTTAAAATAAAACATGGATTCTTTCTTGACACTTCCTTGACACTATCATCATATCATGTACCTTTCCCTTGACCAGTGAAAAACATTTCAAAAACTTGGTATGATCATAAAAATCTCTGTAAGGGATATAAAAATTCTAAATGGAAACATTAGTACATGTATACATAAGAATCAATGAAATCATACTTTACTCATAAAACATAAGCACATTATCATATCTCATGAAATCATAAGATTTATGAATAACTCATAGAAATAATAAGACATGAAGGTAACTTGAGGAATTCATAACATTATTACGTTGGGAGTAACCCTCATGGTAACGTTTGGAATACCCATCACAGTATATTCCCTAAATCTCTTTGGAGAAACCTTAACATTTAACCCCTTCGCGTTACCCAATGCATTGGAGAGCTATATCGGGCTCACCTACCCTTAGTTTATCACAGAACCACCCATTTTCTTAACCTATTTCCAAGAACCATAACATAAACATTGAACATAAATTAATCATAAAGGAAAGATAACATTCCAACATTTCAATAACAATATAATATTTTAAGATATTGAAATAATGAATCCATTCAAAAAAACCATTTTCAAAACCATTTAAAACATTTAATAAAGAGATTTTTGAATCAATGTGTCCCATACCACCTTAGAGATTTTAACATTTTAAACCATTAATATCCATATAAATAAATCCATAAAACCATTTTTAAAACATGTATATTAATAAGAACAAATCATTAAAACATTTAAAGTGATATTTTAGTTAAAGGGTTTTTACCAAAATTAGAGACACTTGAATAAAATAATTGAGGAATAACATTTAATAAGAACTACATAATATCATGAGAATAAATGGATTCATGATATAATATTCCAAAGGATAGTATATACACCATATAAGAGTGAATTTGTGCATAACAGCAGCGAAGTCTCAATAGAAATGTAAAATGAGAAGAAATCCCTTATGAAAAAGGTATCCTTAAATTAAAGATAAATTAATCTCAAAATTATGTGTGAAAAATATAAATAAATGAAATATAAGTGGATATTAAGTGTAAAAAAATAAAAGTTCATTCACACGTATTCAAAGTATGACATATTAAATAACTACATGTTGAACCCAAAGAAATCGAAATTGGGTTAAAAAGTTCCCTTGGTAAAATTCGACAACCTAACGGCATCCCTTTAAAATTCATAAAATTAGTTGATGAGAGAGAAAATGGTATCGCATCACTTGGAGATAAAATTTACATCAATAAGTATATATAAGAACATATCCCAACATAAAAATATTTAAATTAAAATACATAACAAAATAAGTCTTTTTAAAAGAAGATTGTGAAAGGTTCCCTTACCGATTTGGGCAACTTTCGAAACGTACACTCCATGATAGAATGGTCATACAATGAAGATGTAAATAACCATAAATGAGATTATATTATAAAAATAGTAAAATAATTGGCAGTATATACACCACACAAAAGGAAATAGTGGCCAATGTAGCATAAATCTCACGGGAATAAAAGTGAGATGAAAAATCCCTTAAGAAAACTCGGCAGCCTAACGACGCAACTTAAAACCTCCAAAAATGGATTTAGGATATCAAATAGGGTATCTCATAATATGAACATAAAAATTACAGAATGAGGAATATAAATAAACATCCCCAAACATAATAAAGATGAGCTTAAAAGAAATTACATAAAAGAGAGTACTTAAAAAGAAAGAGAGAGGTAGGATCCCTTACAAAAATTCGGCAGCCTAACGGCGCCACATAAAAATTATTAAAATGAATTTATGATAGTAATAGGGGTTAACTCATCATATGAAAATAAAAATTAAAGTATGGTGAATATTAAAGAACATGTTGCAACATAATAACATGGATCATTAATGAAATGACAAAAAAGAGGGTACTTGAAAAGAAAGAGAGAGGTCGGATCCCTTACCTCATGTCTGACTTGTCATGTTCATTTATTTATATTCCTGAATAATAAAAATTGGTCAATTTATAATTGCTTAATATCCTCCTTGAAATATTATTATTCAGTTAATATCACATATTACAATGTTATAATAATTGGTTAATAATGTGAGTTCATATCAGACGTTTTTGTCGATGTTTGGTACATGAGTCAAAAATAAACTTGTTTGAAAATGATTGTCCATGTAGTTATAAGTAAATCTTCTACAGAATAGTATTAATGATTTAAATATCATATATATCCAGTAAATATTCATTTCATACTATTCCATAACATTTGGAGATAAAAAGAAATGAAATGCACTGTTCATGGAGACGGTTGGTCGTACGTACGCGTGAACGCTACTTTCATTTCCATGTCATATTAATGGAATTAAAAATAATTGAGAGATATATATATTATAATTAAATTATAATATATATGTTTTATAAGTCACATAAGTTCATTAGTTTCATTCTTTATACATTCCATGTATTTCATGAATGAGTCACATCACTTGAGGGGGCGGTAGTCCACACTACCTCATATGAAATTATCGCAATTGCACAACATGAAAAGCATAAAAGAATGTTTTAAATATAAAATAAAGAAGCATATGGGAAACATAAGTAACATATATATCATATATAAAATACAGTGACATCATAATGGTCACCATGAATGGTGTTAAGAGAAGGTTGAACAATCATCATTTCGTGAGGCAGTAATTCACCATCCACATAAACAAGACGTTTTTTAACCATTAGACAGAGGTGTGTGTAATTTTAGCTCAAATACTTAACATAAAAACATCCTATTATATTGAAGATACTGGTGTTGTTACAAAATAATGGCATAAAAAGATTTTAGGGGTTTGGAGAAGCAAAATAAAACAAAAGAACACAAGTGAAGACCTTACCATTAAATCGGGTAACTCCTCTTGGTTTGAACCAAAAGGGTTCCTTGATGAGCATTTTGAAAAATTTGAGGCTTCAATGATGAATAGGGGGATGTGGAGAGATGAAATGGGCAGGGGTTGGCCGAGCCAAAGGCTTGAGAGGTGTGGCTAAGGTGGTCGAGTTGGGGGCCTTTTATAAGAGAAGAGGAGGGGCACTCTAGGAAAGTTATAAACTATTACTTTATTATAAAATTATTTTCGGATTTCAAAGGTCCAAAAAGGATATATTTAGAGGATAATGTGATAAGGTTTCTAAATAAACCCATAAAATAGGTTTGTGACAAGTTTAAGACTTATATTTGACCCTATCATCTCATTTTATTTAAATCGTTCATTTATGAGGTAATCACTGCATCATCACAGTGTCATAAATAAACTAATTTATATAATGTATAAAAATTATAAAAAAAATATCATGATGTAAGATATATTTATATATTTATAATTAATATTTATAGTCAAAAATATGACTTGTATAATCTCATGTAAATTTTTTTTTAGTAAAACAATACATGTTTGTGACATTTTAATTTTAACTTTAAATAAAATGTTATTAATGTCATTTTCCAACCAAAGTGGCTCCATGGGGTCCCCAAGTTAACCAAAGGATTTTATTGGTCGGCCATGACTCATCCAATAAGTGTAGGACATGTTTCAAGGTAATTTAATATTATTATAACATTATCTTTACCTTAAATTACACTAATTACCTTTAATCGCGATTAATAAAACATAAAAGTTACTATTCCCCAAAAAAAATATTTTAATCTCATTGAACCACATTTTACTTATAATTAAAACCATTTATGTCAGGTTTTTGAAAAACAAATCACAGAAGTGGTTAAGTTTCTTTTAAATGAAAAATCTGTTTTCTTAACTACCACTTAGTGGTTTTACTATTCATCAAAAATTTAAGTTTTCAGAAAAATACCAAAAATTCACCCTAAGATATATTTGATATTCCGAATTCAGAAATGATGTCTATTTTAAAAAATTCAAAATATATAAGTTTCATTAATTAATTTAATAATTCATTCACGCTGTCAAAACAAATAGTGTGTTTTTAAGAAACAATATCTATTAAAAGATTGACACTAGTTTAAGTCCAGTTTCAAAGTGAAATTAATTACAATAACCACTACTGTATTAAATGGTAATAAAATATTCCAATTACACATTAAAAACAATTGAAAATATAATCTAACCATATATTAAAATTAGATGAAAAAGCAGTTTTGATATAAAATGCAGTATTTTTTCACTATTCATTAAAAAAATTGAACAATGTCAGAAACATACCAAAAATTTAAACAAAGTAAATTTAAATGCCCCATCATAAAGAATAAGTTTATTTTGACAAATAGATCTTATAAAATTGTCAAAATTTATATTTAAAAAAATGTTCGCCATCAAAAGGTGGTAAAATAATCTTTTAAAAATATTAGAGTATTTATTCTTAAAATTGGATTCATTTGGATTTTAAGACTCTAAAATTTATTCAATAAATGTAAAAATATCTAACAAACATATGTAATCATTTTGTAGTTATTTCTGATCATTCACGCCATTACAACAGCTAGGCGTTAACTATTATAATATTAATATATTATTAGTGTGCAACGTATGATTTTAAAGAAACTTGTTGTTGCGTATTGGGTACGCCATCAAGAATAGCATTCCCTTTAAAGTAATATTAACATTTTATTCAAAAATATTGATAAACATTATAATGTAATATTATTTATTTACCTGGGATGTTACATCCTTCCCCCCTTTTGGGAATTACGTCCTCACAATTTCAAAATTGGGCTTGGAAAGTTCATTGAAAGTCCCAAATCAGAGCAAGAGTCAGTAAAACTATCAATTTAAATGAAAGGGAGAGAAGTACAAAGGTCACCCGAGTTAACCCATACTAGGATTCCATGTATGAAAATATAGATATGGAGGGGAAAAAAGGGTCATGTTCTGATGGAGAGTGATAGTAAACATGTCTTGGAGAAAGTTAACCATAAGAAAATCGCCAACTTGTGATGGGTTAAACGGTATTCTATTCCCCGGTATGAAAAGTTAACGAACAACATTTTTGTTTTAAGTTACTCTTCATTGAGGAATTTATTTTTGATCTTAAATAAATCAAAATGAAACATACTTACTTGTCACATAGACTTTCACCTTTTACTAGATTCCTTAGTCAAACTCATATTTTCTCTAAAAGATGAGTATTTAGGAAGACTTGTTCACATTAAGATTACTATAATAAACTTCTTGAGAATCACTTAATCTAAAAAATAGAACTATATATTTCCCATGTCTTTAGATCTCAACAAAAACCAAACCAAAATGTTTAGTACAAGGTCAGATAATACCCAAAAATGATATTTTTTTACAAAAAGAAAAACTACTCCTAATCTCCAAAAATTTTCAAACAAAACCCAAAGTTCAACGAAGACCATTTAATAAACAATTTTTCCATAAAATTCTTCAAGGTAAACCCAACGAAGATTGAAACCCAAATATTTGAAGGATTTAATCACATAGTCTCCCAAGGTACAAATTAATATTTATCTCCAAATAACATCAGTTGCTCTTAAAGACTCCTCTTGAAAAGTAATTATCCTAATCACATATCCTCCATTATAGGTTAATAATTTCCATAGATAACCAAAAATAAACTTACTCTTGATTCATAAAATCATCTAACTAAAAAATAATTAGTCAAACAAACTAGGGACTTCACGTAGTCCAATGGTAGGCGATAAATACCAATTGTTCTTTGGTTGTGGATTCGATTCCCGCAGCTTTGTCTGATGCGACAGGTTGTCACACAGTCTGCGTGTTGTACTTTTTCCAAAACTATATAATTCTTAAAACATTCCCCAAAATGAGATAATATCTTCAAAAATAACCAGTACATAATTTAACCTCAATTTTATCTCATGTCATTCATATTCCATCATAACGTATAGTAACCCATAATTACCTCAAAAGTAAGGATCATATAAACCCTAATGGTTACCTTTATAATTATTACCTGAACTTCAATGTCGAGTTGGTTCTCTCATACATGATGCATTAGAGAACTCACCAATGTTCAAGTGGTGATCATGACTCTTGATAGTTGGTTTAGAATAACCACGAGATTCCTCATTGAATCCCCCATTTCATCCAGTCTCTTAAACAGAGAACCACCACAGTTTCCTTCAAACCCATTATCACTTTGGTGCCTGCTAGATCCATCCATTTACTAAAACCAAAAAGTTTAGTGTGAGAATGTCAACAAAATAATCATGTACTAAAGAAGAAGATAAACACTAATATATACTTATCCAGGTTATCTCAAACTCATTCCAACCTTCAAAAATAACAATGACACTATCTAATATAATAACCATTGTGGTTATACACAAATTTTCACTTATGCTTAAACAACACTTTAAACTCTAAAGTTATCAAAACCGACCTTTGATACCAACTATAAAAACCAGGCCTTAAACCTTACTTAATCTTGAGTTTTTTCATGAATACACATTGAGGATCTTTTCAGGTTTATTGTTTTAGAGAATTAGATCATAAATCATGAATTACATTCCACATTTAAACAAAGTTGTTACATAAAAGATAGTATTCATTTTTCCCATCAATGGAAACATATTTAAAATAAAGCATGGATTCTTTCTTGACACTTCCTTGACACTATCATCATATCATGTACCTTTCCCTTGACCTGTGAAAAACGTTTCAAAAACGTGGAATGAGCATAAAAAGATCAGTAAGGGATATAAAAATTCGGAAAGGAAACATTAGTACATGTATACATAAGAATCAATGAAATCATACTTTACTAATAAAACATAAGCACATCAACATACCTCATGAAATCATAAGATTTATGAATAACTCATAGAAATCATAAGACATAAAGGTAACTTGAGGAATTCATAACATTCTTACGTAGAGATTAACCCTCATGGTTACGTTTGGAATACCCATCACAGTATATTACATAAATATCTTTGGAGAAACCTTAATGTTTAACCCCTTCGTGTTACCCAATGCATTGGAGAGCTATATCGGGCTCACCCTCCCTTAGTTTTTCACGGAACCACCCGTCTTCTTAAACAATGCCCAAGAACAATAACATAATCATAGAACATAAAATAAGCATAAAGGAAAGATAAAATTCCCACATGTCATTAACAATATAACATTTTATGATATTTAAATAATGAATCCATTCTAAAAAACCGTTTTCAAAACCATTTAAAACATTTAATAAAGTGATTTTTGAATCAAAGTGTCTTATACCACCTTGAATATTTTAACATTTTAAACCATTAATATCCATATAAATAAATCCTTAAAACAATTTTTAAAACATGGATATTAATAAGAACAAATCATTAAAACATTTAAAGCGATATTTTATTTAAAGGGTTTTTACCAAAATTAGAGACACTTGAATACAATAATTGAGGAATAACATTTAATCATAACTTTATAATATCATGAGAATACATGGATTCATGATATAATATTCCAAAGGATAGTTTATACACCATATAAGAGTGAATTGGTGCATAATAACAGTGAAGTCTCAATAGAAATGTAAAATGAGATGAAATCCCTTATAAAGAAGGTATCCTAAAATTAAGGATAAATCAATCTCAAAATTATGTGTGACAAATATAAATACATGAAATATAAGTGGATATTAAGTGTAAAACAATCAAAGTTCATTCACAAATATGAAAAGGATGACATATTAAATAACTACATGTTGAACCCAAAGAAATCGAAATTGGGTTAAAAAGTCCCCTTGGTAAAATTCGACAACCTAACGACGTCCCTTTAAAATTCATAAAATTAGTTGATGAGAGAGAAAATGGTATCTCATCACTTGGAGATAAAATTTACATCAATAAGTATATATAAGAACATATCCCAGCATAAAAATATTTAAATTAAAAGACATAACAAAATAAGTCTTTTTAAAAGAGGATTGTGAAAGGTTCCCTTACCAATTTGGGCAACTTTCGAAGCGTACACTCCATGAAAGAAGGGTCATAAAATGAAGATGTAAATAACCAAAAATGATATTATATTATACAAATAGTAAAATAATTGTCAGTACATACACCACACAAAAGGAAATAGTGGCCAATGTAGCATAAATCTCACGGGAATAAAAGTGAGATGAAAAATCCCTTAAGAAAACTCGGCAGCCTAACGACGCCACTTAAAACCTCCAAAAATGGATTTAGGATATAAAATAGGGTCTCTCATAATATAAACATAAAAATTACAGAATGAGGAATATAAATAAACATCCCCAAACATAAGAAATATGATCTTAAAAGAAATGACATAAAAGAGAGTACTTAAAAAGAAAGAGAGAGGTAGGATCCCTTACGAAAATTCGGCAGCCTAACGGCGCCACATAAAAATTATTAGAATGAATTAATGAGAGTAATAGGGGTTAAATAATCATATGAAAACACAAATTACAGTATGGTGAATATTAAAGAACATGTTGCAACATAATAACATGGATCATAAATGAAATGACAAAAAAGAGGGTACTTGAAAAGAAAGAGAGAGGTCGGATCGCTTACCTCAAGCCTGACTTGTCTTGTTCATTTATTTATATTCCTGAATAATAAACTTTGGTCAATTTATAATTTCTTAATATCCTCCTTTAAATATTATTATTCAGTTAATATCACATATTACAATGTTATACTAATTGGTTAATAATGTGAGTTCATATCAGACGTTTTTGTCGATGTTTGGTACATGAGTCAAAAATGAACTTGTTTGAAAATGATTGTCCATGTAGTTATAAGAAAATCATCTCCAGAATAGTATTAATGATTTAAATATCATATATATCCATTACATATTCATTTTGTACTATTCCATAACATTTGGAGATAAAAAGAAATGAAATGCACCATTCATGGAGACGGTTGGTCGTACGTACGCATGAACGCTACTTTCATTTCCATGTCATATTAATGGAATTAATAATAATTGAGAGATATATATATTATAATTAAAGTATAATATATATGTTTTATAGGTCACATAAGTTCATTAGTTTCATTCATTATAAATTCCAAGTATTTCATGAACGAGTCACATCACTTGAGGGGGCGGTAGTCCACACTTCCTCGTATGAAATTATCGCAATTGCACAACATGAAAATCATAAAAGAATGTTTTAAATATAAAATACAGAAGCATATGGGAAACATATGTACCATATATATCATATATAAAATACAGTGACATCATAATGGTCACCATGAAAGGTGTTAAGAGAAGGTTGAACAATCATCGTTTTGTGAGGCAGTAATTCGCCATCCACAGAAATAAGATGTTCTTTAACTATTAGACAGAGGTGTGTGTAATTGTAGCTCAAATAGTTAACATAAAAACATCCTTGTATATTGAAGATACTGGTGTTGTTACAAAATAATGGCATAAAATATTTTAGGCATTTGGAGAAGCAAAATAAAACAAAAGAACACAAGTGAAGACCTTACCATTAAATCGGGTAACTCCTCTTGGTTTGAACCAAAAGGGTTCCTTGAAGAGAATTTTGCAGAATTTGAGGATTCAATGATTAAGAGAGGGATGTGGAGAGATGAAAGGGGAAGGGGTTGGCCGAGCCAAAGGCTTGAGAGGTGTGGATAAGGTGGTCGAGTTTGGGGCATTTTATAAGAGAAGCGGAGGGGCACTCTAGGAAAGTTATAAACTATTACTTTATTATAAAATGATTTTCGGATTCCAAAGGTCCGAAAAGGATTTATTTATAGGATAAGGTGATAAGTTTTGTAAATAAACCCATCAAATTGGTTTGTGACAAGTTTAAGACTTATATTTGACCCTATCATCTCATTTTATTTAAATCGTTCATTTATGAGGTAATCACCGCATCATCACGGTGTCATAAATAAACTAATTTATATAATGTCTAAAAATTATAAAAAAATATCATGATGTAAGATATCTTTCTATATTTATAATTAATATTTATAGTCAAAAATATGACTTGTATAATCTCATGTTAAAATTGTTTTAGTAAAACAATACATGTTTGTGACATTTTAATTTTAACTTTAAATAAAAAGTTATTAATGTCATTTTCCAACCAAAGTGGCTCCATGGGGTCCCCAAGTTGACCAATGGATTTTCTTGGTCGGCCATGACTCATCCAATAAGTGTATTACATGTTTAAAGGTAATTTAATATTATTATAACATTATCTTTACCTTAAATTACACTAATTACCTTTAATCGTGATTAATAAAACATAAAAGTTACTATTCCCCCCAAAAAAATTATTTTAATCTCATTGAACCACATTTTAATTCCAATTACAACCATGTATTTCAGGTTTTTGAAAAACAAATCATAGAATTGGTAATGTTTCTTTTAAATGAAAAATCTATTTTCATAACTACCACTTAGTGGTTTCACTATTCATAAAAAATTTAAGTTTTCAGAAAAATACCAAAAATTCACCCTAAGATATATTTGATATTCCGAATTCAGAAATGATGTATATTTTAAAAAAAATCAAAATATATAAGTTTCATTAATTAATTTAATAATTCATTCATGATGTCAAAACAAATAGCGTGTTTTTAAGAAACAATATCTATTAAAAGATTGACACTAGTTTCGGTCCTATTTCAAAGTGAAATTAATTACAATGACCACTACTGGATTAAATTATAATAATATATTCCAATTAAACATTAAAAACAATTGAAAATATAATCTAACCATATATTTAAATTATATTAAAAAGCAGTTTTGATGTAAAATGCAGTATTTTTTCACTATTTATTAAAAAAATTGAACAATGTCAGAAACATACCAAAAATTTAACCAAAGTAAATTTCAATGCCCCATCATAAAGAATAAGTTTATTTTGACAAATAGATCTTATAAAATTGTCAAAAGTTATATTTAAAACAAGGTTCTCCATCAAAAGGTGGTAAAATAATCTTTTAAAAATATTAGAGTATTTATTCTTAAAATTGGATTCATTTGGATTTTAAGACTCTAAATTTTATTCGATAAATGTAAAAATATTTAACAAACATATGTAATCATTTTTTAGTTATTTCTGTTCATTCACGCCATTACAAAAGCTAGGCGTTAACTATTATAAAATTATTATATTATTAGTGTGCAACGTATGATTTTAAACAAACTTGTTGTTGCGTATTGGGTACGCCATCAAGAATAGCATTCTCTTTAAAGTAATATTAACATTTTATTCAAAAATATTGATAAACATTAGAATGTAATATTATTTATTTACCTGGGATGTTACATCCTTCCCCCCTTTTAGGAATTACGTCCTCACAATTTCAAAATTGGGCTTGGAAAGTTCATTGAAAGTCCCACATTAGAACAAGAGTCAGTAAAACTATCAATTTAAATGAAAGGGAGAGAAGTACAAAGGTCACCCGAGTTAACCCATACTAGGATTTCATGTATGAAAATATGGATATGGAGGAGAAAACAAAGGGTCATGTTCTAATGGAGAGTGATAGTAAACATGTCTTGGAGAAAGTTAACCATAAGAAAATCGCCAATTTGTGATGGGTTAAACGGTATTCTATTCCCCAGTATGAAAAGTTAACGGACAACATTTTTGTTTTAAGTTACTCTTCATTGAGGAATTTATTTTTGATCTTAAATAAATCAAAATGAAACATACTTACTTGTCACGTAGACTTTCAACTTTTACTAGATTCCTTAGTCAAACTCATATTTTCTCCAAAAGATGAGTATTTAAGAAGACTTGTTCACATTAAGAGTACTATAATAAAATTCATGAGAATCACTTAATCTAAAAAAGTGAACTATATATTTCCCATGTCTTTAGATCTCAACCAAAACCAAACCAAAAAGTTTAGTACGAGGTCAGATAATACCCAAAAATGATATTTTTTTACAAAAAGAAAAACTACTCCTAATCTCCAAAAAATTTCAAACAAAACCCTAAGTTCAACGAAGACCATTTAATAAACAATTTTTCCATAAAATTATTCAAGGTACACCCAACGAAGATTGAAACCCAAATATCTGAAGGATTTAATCACATAGTCTCCCAAGGTACAAATTAATATTTATCTCCAAATAACATCAGTTGCTCTTAAAGACTCATATTGAAAAGTAATTAACCTAATCACATATCCTCCATGATAGGTTAATAATTTCCATAGATAACCAAAAATAAACTTACTATTGATTCATAAAATCATCTAACTAAAAAATAATTAGTCAAACAAACTAGGGACTTCACGTAGTCCAGTGGTAGGCGATAAATACCAATTGTACTTTGGTTGTGGATTCGATTCCCACAGCTTTGTCTGATGCGACAGGTTGTCACACGGTCTGCGTGTTGTCCTTTTTCCAAAACTATATAATTCTTAAAAAATTCCCCAAAATGAGATAATATCTTCAAAAATAACCATTACATAATTTAACCTCAAGTTTATCTCATGTCATTCATATTCCATCATAACGTATAGTAACCCATAATTACCTCAAAAGTAAGGATCATATAAACCCTAATGATTACCTTCATAATTATTACCTGAACTTCAATTTCGAGTTGTTTCTCTTATACATGATGCATTAGAGAACTCAACAAGGTTCAAGTGGTGATCATGACTCTTGATAGTTGGTTTAGAATAACCACGAGATTCCTCATTGAATCCCCCATTTCATCCAGTCTCTTAAACAGAGAACCACCATAGTTTCCTTCAAACCCATTGTCACTTTGGTGCCTGCTAGATCCATCCATTTACTAAAACCAAAAAGGTCAGTGTGAGAATATCAACAAAATCATCATGTACTAAAGAGGAAGATAAACACTAATATATACTTATCCAGGTTATATCAAACTCATTCCAACCTTCAAAAATAACAATGACACTATCTAATATAATAACCATTGTGGTTATACACAACTTATCACTTATTCTTAAACAACACTTTAACCTATAAAGTTATCAAAACCGACCTTTGATACCAACTATAAGGACCAGGCCTTAAACCTTACTTAATCTTGAGTTATTTCATGAATACACATTGAGGATCTTTTCAGGTTTATTGTTTTAGAGAATTAGATCATAAATCATGAATTACATTCCACATTTAAACAAAGTGGTTACATAAAATATAGTATTCATTTTTCCCATCAATGGAAACATATTTAAAATAAAGCATGGATTCTTTCTTAACACTTCCTTGACACTATCATCATATCATGTACCTTTCCCTTGACCTGTGAAAAACGTTTCAAAAATGTGGGATGAGCATAAAAATCTCAGTAAGGGATATAAAAAATCGGAAAGGAAACATTAGTACATGTATACATAAAAATCAATGAAATCATACTTTACTCATAAAACATAAGCACGTTAACATACCTCATGAAATCATAATATTTATGAATAACTCATAGAAATCATAAGACATAAAGGTAACATGAGGAATTCATAACATTCTTACGTAGAGATTAACCCTCACGGTTACGTTTGGAATACCCATCACAGTATATTCCCTAAATATCTTCGGAGAAACCTTAACGTTTAACCCCTTCGTGTTACCCAATGCATTGGAGAGCTATATCGGGCTCACCCACCCTTAGTTTTTCACAGAACCACCCGTCTTCTTAAACAATTCCCAAGAACCATACCATAATCATAGAACATAAAATAAGCATAAAGTAAAGATAACATTCCCACATGTCATTAACAATATAACATTTTATGATATTTAAATAATGAATCCATTCTAAAAAACCATTTTCAAAACCATTTAAAACATTTAATAAAGAGATTTTTGAATCCAAGTGTCTCATACCACCTTGAAGCTTTTAACATTTTAAACCATTAATATCCATATAAATAAATACTTAAAACCATTTTTAAAACATGGATATTAATAAGAACAAATCATTAAAACATTTAAAGTGATATTTTATTTAAAGGGTTTTTACCAAAATTAGAGACACTTGAATACAATAATTGAGGAATAAAATTTAATCATAACTTTATAATATCATGAGAATACATGGATTCATGATATAATATTCCAAAGGATAGTTTATACACCATATAAGAGTGAATTGGTGCATAATAACAATGAAGTCTCAATAGAAATGTAAAATGAGATGAAATCCCTTATAAAGAAGGTATCCTTAAATTAAGAATAAATCAATCTCAAAATTATGTGTGACAAATATAAATACACTGAATATAAGTGGATATAAAGTGTAAAACAATAAAATGTCATTCACACATATTCAAAGGATAACATATTCAATAACTACATGTTGAACCCAAAGAAATCGAAATTGGGTTAAAATGTTCCCTTGGTAAAATCTGATAGCCTAACAGCATCACTTTAAAATTCATAAAATTAGTTGATGAGAGAGAAAATGGTATCTCATAACTTGGACATAAAATTTAAATCAATAAGGATATAGAAGAAAATATCCCAACATAAAAATATGTAAATTTAAAGACATAACAAAATAAGTCTTTTTAAAAGAGGAGTGTGAAAGGTTCCCTTACAGATTTGGGCAACTTTCGAAACGTACACTCCATGAAATAAGGGTCATACAATGAAGATGTAAATAACCATAAATGAGATTATATTATACAAATATTAAAATAATGGGAAGTACATACACCACACAAAAGGAAATAGTGTCTAATGTAGCATATATCTCATGGGAATAAAAGTGAGATGAAAAATCCTTTATGAAAACTCGGCAGCCTAACAGCGCCACTTAAAACGTCCAAAAATGGATTTATGGGATCAAATTGGGTCTATCATAATATGAACATAAAAATTAAAGAATTATTAATATAAAAGAACATCCCCAAACATAAGAAATATGAGATTAAAATAAATGACATAAAAGAGAGTACTTAAAAAGAAAGAGAGAGGTAGGATCCCTTACGAAAATTCGGCAGCCTAAGGGCGACACATTAAAATTCATAAAATGAATTGATGAGAGTAATAGGGGGTAACTCATCATATGAAATTAAAAATTACAATATATGAAATATTAAATAACATCCTCCAACATAAGAACATGGAACATAAATGAAATGACATAAAAGAGGGTACTTGAAAAGAAAGAGAGAGGTCGGATCACTTACCTCACGTCCAACTTGTCTTGTTCGTTTCTTTATATTCCTGAATAATAAACTTTGGTAAATTTATAATTTCTTAAGTTAATCTATTAAAGATTATTATTCAGTTCATATCACATATTACAATGTAATAATAATTGGTTTATAATGTGAGTTCATATAAGATGTTTTTGTCGATGTTTGGTACATGACTCAAAAATGAACTTGTTTGAAAATGATTGTCCATGTAGTTATAAGTAAGTCATCTCCAGAACAGTATTAATGATTTAAATATAATATATATCCAGTAAATATTCATTTTATACTATTCCATAACATTTGGAGATAAAAATAAATGAAATGCACCATTCATGGAGACGGTAGGTCGTATGTACGCATGAACGCTACTTTCATTTCTTTGTCATATTAATGGAATTAAAAATAATTGAGAGATATATATATTATAATTACAGTATAATATATATGTTTTATAGGTCAAATATGTTCATTAGTTTCATTCTTTATAAATTCCATGTATTGCATGAACAAGTCACATCACTTGAGGGGGCGGTAGTCCACACTTCCTCGTATGAAATTATCGCAATTGCACAACATGCAAAGCATAAAGGAATGTTTTAAATATAAAATACAGAAGAATATAGAAAACATATATACCATATATATCATATATAAAATACAGTGACATCATAATGGCCACCATTAAAGGTGTTAAGAGAAGGTTGAATAATCATCGTTTCGTGAGGCAGTAATTCACCATCCACAGAAACAGTATGTTCTTTAACCATTAGACTGAGGTGTGTGTAAGTGTAGCTCGAATCCTTAACTTAAAAACATACTAGTATATTGAAGATACTGGTGTTGTTACAAAATAAAGGAATAAAAATATTTTAGGGGTTTGGAGAACCAAAATAAAACAAAAGAACACAAGTGAAGACCTTACCTTTAAATCGGGTAACTCCTCTTGGTTTGATCCAAAAGGATTTCTTGAAGAGAATTATGACAAAGGTGAGGCCTAAATGATGAATAGAGGGATGTGGAGAGATAAAATGGGTAGGTTTTGACCGATCCAAAGGCTTTATAGGTGTGTATATGGTGGTAGAGGTGGGGGCCTTTTATAAGAGAAGAGGAGGGGCACTCTTGGAAAGTTATAAAGTATTACTTTATTATAAAATGATTTTCGGATTTAAAAGGTCCCAAAAGGATATATTTTCTAGGATAAGGTGATAAGGTTTCGAAATCCACCCATACAATAGGTTTTTTACATGTGTAAGACTTATATTTCACCCTATCTTCATATTTTATTTAAATCATTCATTTATGAGGTAATCACAACATCATCACGATGTCATAAATAAACTAATTTATTTAATGTCTAAAAAATATTAAAAAAACTATAATGATTTAGGAAATATTTTTATCTTTATAATGAATATTTATAGTCAAAAATATGACTTGTATATCCCCATGTAAAAATCTTTTTAGTAAAACAATACATGTTTGTGACATTTTAATTTTAACTTTAAATAAAAAGTTATTAATGTCATTTTCCAAACAAAGTGGCTCCATGGGGTCCCCACGTTGACCCATGGATTTTCTTGGTCGACCATGACTCATACAATAAGGGTAGGACATGTTTCAAGGTCATTTCATATTATTATAACATTATCATTACCTTAAAATACATTAATTACCTTTAATCGTGATTAATAAAACATAAAAGTTACTATTGACCAAAAAATTATTTTAATATCATTGAACCAAATATTACTTCCTAATGAAAACCATGTATGTCAGATTTGTAAAAATAAAATCACAGAAGTGGTAAAGTTTCATTTAAATGAAAAATCAGTTTCTTTAACTACCACTTAGTGGTTTCACTATTCATCAAAAATTGATGTTTTTTCCGAAAAATACCAAAAATTCACCCTAAGCTATATTTGATATTCCGAATTAAAAAATTATTTCTATTTTACAAAATTCAAAATATATAAGTTTCATTAATTAATTTAATAATCCATTCCCGTTGTCAAAACAAATAGCGTGTTTTTAAGAAACAATATCTATTAAAAGATTGACACTATTTTAAGTCCAATTTCAAAGTGAAATTAATTACAATGACCGCTATTGTATTAATTGGTAAAAATATATTCCAATTACACATTAAAACTAATTAAAAATATAATCTAACCATATATTTAAATTTGATGAAAATGCAGTTTTGATGTAAAATGCAGTATTTTTTCACTATTCATTAAAAAATGAACAATGTCAGAAACATACCAAAAATTTAACCAAAGTAAATTTCAATGTCCCAATCATAAAGAATAAGTTTATTTTGACAAATAGAGCTTATAAAATTGTCAAAAGTTTGATTTAAAAAAGGTTCACCATCAAAAGGCGGTAAAACAATCTTTTTAAAATATTAGAGTATTTATTCATAAAATTGGATTCATTTGGATTTTAAGCCTCAAAATTTGTTGGATAAATGTAAAAAAAATTAACAAACACATGTAATCATTTTGTAGTTATTTTTGTTCATTCATTCCATTACAACGGCTAGGCGTGAACTATTATAATATTATTATATTATTAGTGTGCAATGTAAGATTTCCAAGAAACTCGTTGTTGCATATTGGGTACTCCATCAAGCATAGCATTCCCTTTAAAGTAATATTAACATTTTATTCACAAAAATTGATAAACATTAGAATGTAATATTATTTATTTACCTGGGATGTAACATTTTCTACCAGTTAAGTATATTTTTATCCACCAAATGAGGTGATATCATTTAAATTTCCTTTTTATACATATTTTTCAAATGTGTTATTTTATTTTGGATCTATACATTCCTTCATTTCTGAGAAAGTTTTTGAAAAATCTGGAATTCCACCCTAAGAAATGAAACCAGAACTCATGGAAAAATAACTGGAGGAAATATTTTGGTAAAAAAAATTATAAAAATATACCTATCTATGTTTATGGAATGATTTAACCTGAAAACCATGTTATATTACTTCTAGTGGAGTTTTGTGCTATTCTGTGTATAGACTATCTTTATTTTTATCATGCTAAGATAGATTTTAGAGAAAAAGAAATTGTTTTTTAAAAAGAGTTTCAGTTTGTGTTCAAGACTGAACATTTACGATTGATAACATATCAAGAAGCTAATAAATTTATAAAATATTGAAATAAAAGTTATCTTTCTCATATTTTTAAATTTAAGGGAACTATCTTGAATAATGATTTCCAAGTGGTAAATAATCATTTGGATTTTTTTGAAGATTTTCTTACTATTATTCCTAATCGAGTGGTTGTGTTTTTTATTGAAATAGTTCTTGATGCTAAGGAAATTTATAAACCCCCTTATCAAATGGCTCAAATGGAACTTCTAAAATTAAAAAATTAGTTGTGTGAATTATTAAATAAAGGGTTCATTCGACCCAACACATCACCATGGGGTTCTCCAATCTGGTTTGTTAAAAACAAAGATAGTTCAATGATACTTTGTATTGATAATATAGACTTCAATAACAAAACTATTAAAAACAATAATCCTTTTCCTCATATTGATGGTTTGTTTTATTAACTCTAGGGAACACTGTAATTTTTTTAATGTTTATATGTGTTTGGGGTACCATGGGATGAAATTAAAGGATTTAGACATCCTGAAGATTGTGTTCCATATTAGATATGGTCATTATGAATTTTTAGTTATTCCAATTGGGTTAACTAATTCACGTGTTGTATTCATGGATCTAATGAATATAATATTACATGAGTTCATGGATAAGTTTTTGGTTCTATTTATATTTGAAATTATGACTTATTCTAAAAGTAAATATGAACATGAAAAACATATAAGGGCTATTTAGAAAATATTAAAAGAAAATAAATTGTATGGGACATTCCGCAAGTGTGAATTTTACTTACAAAAAAAATTCTTCTCTTGGTCACATGGTTTCTAAAGATGGAATATCTATTGATCCTGCTAGAAAACATTGTTAAAGAATGGACAAGACTCACAAATATAACCAAGATTTGTAGTTGTCTTTTTTTGGCAGGCTATTTCAATTGGTTTTTTTAAAAACATTTCAATATTATCTAGACTACTGACTATATTATCTCTAAAAGGAGTTAAATTAATCTAGAAAAAATAATTAGGTGAAATTTTTCTATAATTTTAAAAAATATTGGTGAATGAGCCATCTTTGATCCTACCTTCTTGATGTGGAAAATTTTTCATCTACAGTGATGCTTCTTTGAGGGGACTCAGTTGTGTTATACTGTAGAATGATCAGGTAATTTATTATGTTTCACATTAGGTGAAACCTCTTGAGTTAAATTATCCAACTCTATGGTAATGATGTATCTTATAAAAATGATTTTAAATATTTTAGATGTTTTGGTGTAACATATTTTAGGATTTGTAATGATCCTTAGAGATACAAGATAAACATGAAATTCATTTATCACAAGTAAGGTAGTTTAAGTATTTAAATTAATATTTTTATCGTCATGTAAATTACTATGGATGATCGTGGTAGTTTTTTTATAAGTAGATTGTCAATTGGTTCTGCTAATTATTCTTTTTTTATTTTAGATAGATATCCTAGGTTATTTTTATTGATATTTATACATTTTTTCCATCTATTATTGGAAATTATAATATAATAATGGGAATATTTACCATTCCTTTTTTTCACATTTGTATAGGTTTATATGCCTCTTTTGGATTTTTATTATCATGTATAATTTTTTCACATTGCATTTTTGATACACATAGTTGAATTTATAACCCTATATGTGGTATGTTAAATTGTTCGTTTAATATGCCAAATTAATTTTATAGGATCCTTAATTAAGAATAATATTTTAATATATATATATATATATATATATAATATGGCCTTCTATAAAGTATAATTATACACAATAATATACAGTGTTATGAGGAATGTTTATTTCATTTTTATAGGAAATAAATATATTAATACACATATTTATATATTTAATCATCTTTTATCCAATGAGTATATAACAATTTCCATAGGGGTTATAATCTTGGTCTGAAGGAATGTATAGATCACCCTTATAGAATAGATGCATTCCATGGTTATTCTTATTCTGCGATTATTATACAAGATCTCTAATATTCTAATTTATTTTTTTAGTTATTTTATAAAAATATATAGTTTAAATTCCCTTAACACAATCAAATACAGTATCTATATAATATAAACATTGGAGCTCTATTTCCTTTGGTGTCCACATTGAGTCTTTGAATTTATACCCTTCATCTTGATCTTAGTGGATATCTAGTCCAATATATATCATTTCATCATTAAGAGGGTAAGTGGTTAACTAAATTGCGATTATATGTATAGCCCAATATTTATGTAGTAGTGTAGGATATAAATATTTCAATGAAGGATAATATCTTTAATTTCTAAATGGTTTTGAGGGTATAATAAAATATTTTATTTTTTAATTTTTAATATTTTAATGCTCTTTTTATATTTAAATATTATTATTGGTTTTTAAGTATACATATAGAATTGGTTTTCTTAATTTCAATATATGTTCTATATTTTTCTACATAGATATAGGTTTTGTATTTTTTTAAAAAAATTCAAACTAACGAGTCTTATTATATATTTTTTAAAAATATGATATTGGATCATATTAATAAAAAATATGATTAATTATTCACTAATGATTGATAAAGTTACATAAATCTAGTTGGAAACCATTGGAATGTAATGACTACACAAGTGGAATATTATGGACCTATTTAGTTAAATATAGAACCTAGAATAATCCATCTAATGTCAAAAACTATAGAAAACAAGAATTAAAATGTAGTAAAAGAGAAAAAAATAAACCTCAATGATGTATGGATAAATAAGCATGCATAATATAGAACACTTGAAAAATACATCAATAAAAAATATATCATAATGGAAAGCATTAATCATTCAAATAATCAATTCCATAGTGTATCATATCTTTTAACTAAAAATAATTTGTGCATTAATATAATAATTACCCTAAGAGCCTCTTGGGTGATCCTCTTTGGCATCACATATACAATGAAAAATTGAACAAATTTGGAATCAGGATTACCTATACTACTTAGTGTGGTTATCACAGTCAGTAAAACAACATGTGAATGAAATACTTTTTCATGAAAATATCCTCAATTTTTAATAATTAATTAATTCATAGATTATTTAAAGTTAAAATTCATATTACATTTTACTAATTTTAATTTTTCATTTCATTAGTAAGTAAAGAAAAATAAACTTATAGAAAAATATGTTCACTCATAATAAATCATAATACGATGGATCCTTCAAACTATGCCCAACTACATTAAACCAGGAAATATGTGTCATAGTAAATATTTTCTCTAATATAACCTTTAGTTATCTATTGATTAGAAATGAAACCCATCCTCACTATAATAATTTGATCCAATTTTACAATGGATCATGTAGTGACTGTTATAAAATGTAACCATCTCGAAATATGTGGAATTTTATTATTCCTTTCACAATAGATGTTAGATTATAAGTTCCCCATATATATATGGTAATCACATAATAAAATTTACAAATCAAAAAACAATATTATCATCAAAAATACCATCATATAATTCATTTCCATGGAATTACATATGATTCCCCACTATCATTTTTAAAAGGAATACACATACAACTGCTTAGATAGTATATAACCACATAAATTTCTCATCTATCATGATACTATAATTGGGGGTGTGAATGATATAAATACATATTTTTTTATAAACCACATCATTCCAAGTAATTTATAATAAAAATAGTTTAAAACATCATGTGAATCATATCCTAAATCAAAACTATATTAGTAGGTTAGATTAATTTCAAACACAAGTTTTTTATTGATATAACCAAATTAAGATTCATGGTCTACAATTTGAATATATTAAATGGTACAACATCATCAAAATCTCATTTATCATTTATATCAAAATCCTTTAATCCGTCAAAAAAATATTTGACATAAGGTAGAATGTGGAAAAAATAACATTAATGATATTAAAATTCAATTACAATTATTATCTATGAGAAGCTACATCATCCAGCATATTCCAAATATTCCATAAAAAATTAACTAATCCTATCACCATAATTTTCATCCAAATAATCAAAAATTCACTATGATGTAAATGTTACTCATATATTTTAAAAAAATATTTGTCTAACAATAAAAACATTTAATGAATTCATGTGAACATGATAATTGGATGTCATTATAATTTATATAGTCAATAATACGTGTCTACATTTTTTATTTAAGATTTACATGAAAATAAAATTCATCATCCATCATATTTAGTTTAAATTAACTACTTTACCAAACATTAACAATATATTGATCATTCACCATCATTTGAATATTTAAAATAAGTAATAAATTTTTTAATTATTTTATCATATGATCTAAGTCATCACATATTAATAGACCTCTTTAATTATTCTCTAAATTATCTAGATAAGTCTATTGCAATTTAGTTACATGTTAAGATAAATAATATCAATCATTAGATTAGTGTAACATCTCAATTTCGGAAGCTGCCCATAGGCGCCCCGTACCAGGTTGGTCACATGGCCTCAACTGCATTTCCCCAAATTCCAGAAGCATTCAACTAGTAGTGAAGGACTTGGGTATGATAGTAGGGAAACTATGCCCTCATTGGCAGAGTAACACAGTGGAAGTAAATATAAAGAAATAGTAGAAGCAATATAATACCATACAATAGTAAACATGGAATGATTGAAGGTAAGAGACAACCGGAGCACATATATAAATGATACATGATATATATATATATATATGTTTAGGAAAATAGCCAAACATGTCACTTTTCTAGAATACAGAAATAACCCAGGTATAAAAGAAAATAGATTAACTCCTCGGTATCACAAGCCTCCGCTTGGTCACATGCTCTCCAACTCCTCAGCAATCAAGTACTTGAAGTAGAAAGGCACTTTCTCTTATCTAAACCTGCAACAACATAATCTGTTTGGGCCCAAAATCATGACCCAAATAGGGTGTGATACTAATCCCAGTAGGAAACCAACAGAAGATCTATGCCTAACAGTCATTGAATATATATGTTAGGAAGTATTATAAACGAAGCAGTAAACAAGGAAGTACTCTAAATCAAACATTCCTATAGTTTCAATGCATTCAAAATCATGTATAAAGTAAGAAGCTAATAAAATTACATAACCCTATGGGAGTACTCATAGCCTAACACCTCTGGTTTAACCAAACAGGAACATGAAACCCGCTGGGAGGTACACACAGTCTAACCCCTCTAGTTCAGCTTATGCATAGACTCTCTAAGGAAGTACTCATCGTTAATTCCCCCTATTGTCTCATAATAGTATCTAAAGGTGCTCTTGGGAAGCACTCAACATCCCATTACCCGTGTAGCCCATGTCTAGGAACTATAGACACTCTAAGGAAGCACTTATGTCTATTCCATCTATGGCCTCACATCGTAACAGTTAAAGCAGAAAATCTAGAGAATCCCTAAACGTCCATTCTCTCTATGGTTTACTAGACCACGTTCTCACAGTCCTATGTAAGTCCAACGAGCACAGAAATGAATATCAGCCAAAGTAAACTTCAAAAACTACTTTTCTAAATAGTCTACAACATTACAACATGTCAAATAAAAAGATCACTCCATCCTATCCATACTCGGAAAGTAAAGCACAATAGCCTAATAGGCTAAGCAAGAACAAATGGACATAAACAAAAAATTCTTGGTAAAACACGTAAAAATCATAGCAATTTACCCTATTCACATTCAATTAACATCTACTCAATCATACAATCATAGTAGTCAATTAAAAGGGCTAAACCCATAAACACTCAATACCCCGTCCAAGGGTATTGGGAAAGTTTTCACATATAATTCAATGACTATCTACCAAAAGGAAAAAACCACCTACCTTAGTGTCATGAGATAGATATACTTGAATTTGAGGCCATTAATCACACAAGAACTCTGTTGATCAATAAAAACACTAAAAACTCCCAACCAAGGATATCTCAAGAAAGAGGTGGAATCAGGAAATGAAGCTCTAGAAGAAAGAATAGATTATCATGTCGATCCCAATGTAATTTATAGTGGTCGAATTAGAGAACAGATTCTCAATCAGGGGTTCGGTGAAGATATGCACCTTACGGATGCTCTCGGTTGAGTTCAGCGGAGAAGAATATGTTTCTGCCAAAAAGATGTAACCCCGATCCATTGAATAAAAAAAAGAAAGTACAGAGAATGTATCTTAAAAGTACATGGTGTGTAATTTTCTTTTCTATCCCCCACATTCAGCGGTCTCCAGGCCACCACATATAATCGTGTGCACGGCCATTACATGGACATGACACGGCTACCCACAGTAACAGAGTACATAGCATGTACTCATAAAGTACACGGTGTGTACTTATGAAATTTCCAAGAACTCCAATTTTTCTCAAATATGCTAGATAAAGGAAAAGATACCTGAAAAGAAGATCTGGGTTCTTATAAACTTCCCTATATAAAGATTTTTATCCCCAAATTTCCCTATCAAGGCGGCATATATGAATAAACCCTGAATAGCTCTGGACACTATGATCGTACATCGTCATCCCTCTCCCATGTCTCGTCATGTACTCATATGTGCTACCATAGCACTCGTACCAGAAGAACATATCGGCCACAGAGAACCTTTGTACTTCAATCAAAAATTTAGATAGGATGCTCCTTGAATGAGGAATTTACCTCTAACTCAACCTATTCGGGTTGAAAAACATGAGATGGATCTTAGAAGTAACGTCGATGCTGAGAAATGGAGAAGACATCATGCAGAGCCTGGTACCTCTAAGGTAACTAAAACTGGTAGGCAACCCACCCAAATCTCTCCATTACCTCAAACAGCCCGACATACCTCAGTGAAGGCTTTCCCTATCTTCTAATCCTCATGTGTCCCAACCTCGGTGTTACATGCAGAAAAACCTAATCCCTGACCTTGAACTGTAGATGTCATCTCCATAGATCATCATAAGACTATTGACGCGACTGTGTTGTAGTCATCCTCTTCTGAATCAACTCAATCTGTTTTGTGGCCTCCTACCCAAGATGAGGTCCCAGCATAGTTGCCTCTCTAGCCTCCAGCCAACATAAGGGTGATCGACATGGACTACCGTACAATGTCTCATAAGGTGCCATCTGAATAGTTCCTTGAAAAATATTATTGTACGAAAAATCCACAAGAGGTAAGTGATTCTCCCAAGAACCTCTAAAATCTAGGATGTATACTCGAAGCATGTCCTCGAGCACCAGAATCATATGCTCAGACTGGCTATCTGTCTAGGGGTGGTAAGCTGTACTCAAAATTACATGTTTACCCAAAGCCTTCTCAAGCCCCTACCAGACCCAAGAAGTAAAATGTGCATCCTTGTCTTAAACAATGGAGTGTGGAAATCCATGTAAACATACAATCTCATGGATATACAACCTTCCCATATCATCAACACTGAAGGTCTCCTTGATCAGAAAGAAGTGAGAAACCTTCATGAGTCTGTCAATGACAACCCAAACTACATCATTCCCTCAAGAAGACCTCGGTAAACCTGTCATGAAATCCATCGCGACATCATTCGACATCCACTCGGGAATGGGTAACTGCTGCAAAATCCATGCTGGTCCCTGATGCTCTACCTTTACCTACTGATAGGTAGAACACCTTATGAAGAAACCAACAACATATCTTTTCATACCGGGCCACCATTATAGATGGTGTAGATCATGATACATCTTGGTGACCCCAAGATGAACTTCCCAAACTGAGGAATGAAAGTCCCGCATCAGCTCATCATGTGTGTCTTCTAGCTCCCATATGCACCCATGAAAATGCAAGATCTCATCCTCACCTATGGTCCATCCCAAAATAGGGTCCTCCTGAGACACACTATCCCATTGGAATAAGCCTTTAGAATCTGATAGGTGCCTCATTCCCACTCGATCAAGAAGAGTAGAGGTAACAGCTATAGAAGAAAGAAATGTCTTCCCCTGTCTGTCATGAACCTACAAATGCATCTTATAGAACAGATCTATAAGATTCCACTCACTACTGACCTCCTGAACTACATGTATCTGAGTCCTCCTGCTCAACGCATCAGCCACATAATTTCCTTTCCTAGGTGTATAGGTAAGCTCAATGTCAATGTACTAAACATACTCAACCCACCTTCTCTATCTCAAATTCAGTTCATGCTGAGTGAAGATGTACTTTAGAATTTTGTGGTCGGTGAAAACCACAAAATGCTCTCCTAGAAGATAATATCATCAACAACGTAAAGCATGGGAAACTATAGCTCGCTCAAGACCATGCGTTAGGTAATTCTTCTCATATGGCCTCAACTACCGAGACCCATATGCAAATACTCCATCTCCCTACATAAGAAAATCTTCTATCCCAATACCTGATGCATCACAGTACATAGTATAACTCTTTTATGGTTCCAGAAATACTAGTATTGGTGCTGAATTAAACCTCCCTTTCATCTCTTGAAAGGATGACTCAGAAAAAATATGATCATAATAACATCACACACTTCTTAGTCAAACCCATCAGTGGTGCTGCTAAGCACAAAAAGTCCTATATGTAAATCATGTAGTATCCTTCCATCCCTAGAAAACTCCATACCTCAAATAAGTTCTTCAGATGCTCCCAGGAAACTATTGCTCTCACAATCTATGGGTCAAACGATACTCCAATATCTAAGATATATGACCCAAGAAATGGATTTGGTCCATCCAAAAGTGTAATTTTTAGATCTTAGCATATAACTGATTCTCTCTCAGTGTACTCAAAAAGATCTCATTATGGGTAGCATGGTCGTGTAGAGTGCGAGAGTACACCAATATATCATCCATGAAGACTACCAAAAAAGAATCCAAGTATGAATGGAACACTCATTTCATCAGTTCCATGAAGACTACAGGCACGTTCGTGAGACTGAATTTCATAACCACATACTCATATAGACCATACCTGCATCAAAAAGCTGTAGGAGGTACATCTAATGGTCTAATGCGCAAATGGTGGTAAAAAGATCACAAGTCAATATTTGAGAACACACTGGATCCTCGAAGCTGATCAAAGAGATCATCAATCCTTAGAAACGGATATCAGTTATTTACTTTCAACTGGTTCAACATCCGATAATCCACACAAAGTTTGAGGGTATCATCCGCCTTCTTCGCAAATAGGATAGACGAACCCCAGTGACAAGTACTATGTCGGATGAAATCATTTTCTTGCAACTCCTCCAACTGCTTCTTAAGCTCCTGCAAATATGGTGTATCCATGATGATCGGGTCATACTCTGCTTTCTTGTACATCCCATTCTCCCTTATAAAGAAATGATCTTCCCTCTAGTGATGTGAAATTCAACCTAAGATAATAGCCATCGACCATAGATTGGAAGGGAACTAACTAGTCCATTCTGATAATGAAACCATAACCTATCATCTCTAAGACATATAGGACCTATAATAAATGACACCCACTAACCTCAAGAGACAAATCCTTGCACTGACGTACACAAGTCATTATAGCCCCCAACGGAGTGTCTAGCATCAAGATATCTGCAGAAGAAAACATACAAACCCCAAGGCTCTCCACAACCACAACATATATAAAGCTATGGGAAGCCCTGATATCAAAAATAGTAGAAGATAAAACTAAGGCATCTAGAATCATACCTCGAATTGTAGAGGGTCTGGGATCTTGATCCTGCTGGGTCTGCTCTACTACAAAATTATAACCTACACCACAGACCTGTGGCCCTTCCTAACCACTCTAAGCTGCTCCACCCTGATGTCGTCGAAAGCTTGGTCACTAACTAACACGGTCGCGAACTCCACCTTGTTTTGAAAGGCCGGAAGAACTCCAGTTCTCTGACTGAGGACAAACTAGTGGTTCTTCTCCCAAAGTAGGAGTCATAGAAGAACCCATTTCACCAGCTGCTGGTGAGAAGGTCTGATTTAAGTGCTGAATATGGCCCATCTTTCCACAAGATCGGCACTCCACTAGGTCTCTTGGGAAATGTGTCCTTGTATACCCGCTCTTCCAACACTAGTAGCATACCACCTAGATACCATAATATGTCTCTCTCCTCCTTGGATCTCTGCATATAAACTCTCTGTGGTGCTTCCTGCTGTCATTAGGAGGGACACCGACATCGGATGTCGAGCCTCCCTATCTCACAACTCCAGAATCCCTCAGATTTCATTCTGTGATCAGCGCCTAGTTGACTATAGAAGTGAAGAAAGTCAACCTGAATATTTTCACCTGAGATAGAATGCCGTGCCTGAGACCATCCTTTAACTTCATTCCCATGAATAACTCACCACCACCTAGGATGCATGTGAAGCGCTACGACTTTATAAAGTGAGACGAATACTCTATGACAGAAAGAGTAACCTACTCCAGACTCATGAACTCTTGGCCTTGATCAGCCCTCAAAGTCTCCGAGTATAAGTAGTCCTAGAAGGCACACTGGAACTCATCCCATGCCATAACCTTCTAGTGTCCCACCTGTGATATCACATCCCACCTTCTCTTGGAGAAATCCCAAATCATTTAAGTAGTGAGCTTCACCCTCCTCTCTGGAGGTGTCTCCAGATGCTAGATGATAGAAATCATGGATTCTAACCATGAATCTGCAGCCTGAGGTCCTCCTTCCCCAATGAAGGTGGGAGGATGATGCTTCTGGAAAACCCGTGTCAACACTACTATAGAGGGGCAGGATTTGGTACCCCTTGGAAGGTCTTCATGAACCTCATAAATCCCTCCTGGAACTGTGTGTTAGCACCTGTTTCTGGAATGATGGCTGGTGCCAAGACTAGCACAACTAGAGGATCTGTTGGTCATCCTTCGTCTACCATGTCTAGGGTATGATCACTGTCCTATAACTGGCGATCAACCGGAGGACGTCTTGGTGGCATGAATCCGCAAGGTCAAGCACAGAACTTAGATCAAGATTATCAAGGAATGAAAACTAGATTTGCAAGAAGGAAACAATATAATGAAAGCATTCAAGTTTTCCAAAACATGGAAACATGGCATGTATAATGCCTACACGACGTGTTACCTTAAACCTTTCAAATGGGAGTGTACATTTTCCAACACTGGTCATGTAACACCCAAAACACATGGCATGTTGTCCAGACACACGGCATGTACATGAATCCTCTTCCCCTCCTTGAGTTCTTCAACACGGCCGAGCCACACGGCTCTCCAAGAACAAGACTACAAGGCGTGTTAGTGCGAGACACAGTTTTTACTGGTTATGTTTCAATTACATGGCTTGTTAGTCACATGGGTGAATACATGGATGACTATACACAGTGTATTTATGCCAGAAACATCGTGCACAATAAGATCAAACCAACCCGTGTTGGTCGTTACATGGCAAGATACTCGAGTTACACTACACAGCGTATTCTAGATGGACACGTCATGTATTAGAAAAGACTCAACTTATCCATGTTGTTAGTTAGACGGTAGGTTACACGGTTGAACAACACGGTGTGCACATCCTGTAAATGGTGTGTACTACCAATGAATTCCAAACCTCATGTCCCTGCTCACACAGTCTGAGACACGGTTAGATACTACACATCGTGTATATACAGTACACAATGTGTACTTGAAAAAAATAGTTCCTTCTCAAATAAAAGGACACATGGCATCTATTTAACATTACACATCGTGTATTCTAGGTTTTCCAGATATTAAGAATCAGAAACTACTTCGGATCCCAGAAAAACACTGAAACGAACATTAATGTTCCAAATTCTGATCTTTGAGGGCCCATACTCTCCACGAATCAAAGATTGGCATCTTATACATGTCATATACAAGGAAAACAAGTCAATGATCCAATAAATTCCGATTCATGAGGGCCCATAACACCTCAAGAACCAATGTTTGGCATTCATTCAACAAAAACATACACAATCCAATACCCTATCAAATCATAGGTATTATATCAAGGAATCTATCACAACAGCATGCATATCTAGCACCACATCTATCACAACAACATGAAATCACTAATGCACTCGAAATGGTATGGTAAGAAAGCATGAAATGTGATTTCTATCAAGTGCCTAAATGATGCATGAGATGGCATAACCTCATCTCATAGGGTTGCAACAAAAATAGTACCTCAATAATATCAAAAATATCATCACAAAGCATGTGAATCACCCAATGGTGAAATCAATTCTACTGTAAAATTGCAAAACCAGAAAAATTGTAGTAAATGAGGTAGACAAGCATTTCCATGTACCTAGGTATGCTACTCTCAGAAAGAGATTATTACCAAGTACCATTTTCTTTATATCCCGGGCTATAGGCTCCAAATAGTAAGTCAAGAAGAAAACAATACCACTGATACCACTTTGTAATGTCCCTATTCAGGAAGCTGCCCAGAGGTACCCCGTACCCGGTCGGTCACATAGCCTCAAGTGAATTTTCCCAAACACCAGAGGACACTGACTAGTAGCGAGGGAATTGGGTATAATAGTGGAGAAACTATGCCCTCATTGGAAGAGTAAAACAATTGAAGTAAACATAATGTAAAATCAGAAGTAGTATAACACCATACAACAGTAAACAGAGGAAGAATGAAGGTAAGAGACAAATGGAGCACATATATAAATAATGCATGATATATATATATATATATATGTCTAGGAAAAAAGCCAAACAAGTCACAATGATGCGTTACAGAAATAACTTAAGTACAAAAGAGAACATATATACTCCTCAACATCGTAAGCCTCAGCTTGGTCTCATGCTATCTAGCTCCTCAGCAATCATTTACGTAAAGTAGAAGGGCATTTTCCTTTATCTATACCAGTAGAAAAATAATCTGTTTGGGCCCAAAATCATGACCCAAATAGGGTGTGAGACTAATACCTATACGCAACCACTTGAATATTTATCCCTAATAGTCTATGAATATATATGGAAGAAAATATGCTAAAAGAAGCACTAAACAAGGAAATACTAAAAAGAAAACATTCCTATAGTTTCAATGCTTTAAAAATCATCTATAAAGTAATAATCTAATCAATGATGGTAACCCTCTAGGAGTACTCACAGCCTAACCCCTCTGGTTCAACCAAACAAGACCACGAAACCTTCTAGGAGGTACACAGAGTCTAACCCCTCTGGTTCTGCTTAAGAATAGACTCTCTGAGGATGCACTCACTATAAATTCCCCCAATAATATTTTAGAGGTAACTAAAGGTGCTCTAGGGAAGCACTCAACATCCCATTACACATGGGGCCCATGTAGAGGGACTACAAACACATTGAGGAAGCACTTACGTCAATTCTCCCTAGGGTCTCACATCGTACCAGTAAAAATAGACACTCTGGAGAACCCCTAAACATCCATTATCCCTATGGTCTACTACACCAGGTTCTCACGCCCCTGTGTAAGTCAAACAAGCATAGCAATGCATATCAGCCAAAGCAAACTTCAAGAACTGCTTGGATAAATAGTCTAAAGTATAAAATCATGTTAGATAAAAAGATCATTCCATCCTATCCGCACTAGGAATGGAAATCACAACAGCCTAATAGGATAAGAAAGACCAAAGGACCATAAACAAAACATGCATTGGAAAACACTACTAAAGAAATGAAATTTACCCTATTCACATTCAATTAACCTCTACTCATGCATACAAGCATAGCAGGAAATTAACAAGGCTAAACTCATAAACACACAATACCCCTTTCAAGGGTATTGGGTACTTTTGCACATATAATTAAATGAAAATATACAGAAAGGCACAAAACACATACCTCGGTGTCGTGAGATCGATATACTTGAATCTTAGGCCTTTAATCTCCCAATAACACCATAGATCTACAAAAATGATAAAAATTCTCAACTGAGGATATCTCAAGAAGGAGGAGGAATCAGGAAATGAAGATCTAGAAGTAAGATCTTACCGTGGCAATCCCAATGTAATAGATAGTGGTGAAATCAGAGAACGGATGGTCGATCAGGGGCTCAGCAAAGATCTACACCATACAGACTCTCTTTGTCGTGTTCGGTCGAGAAGAAGTTGTTTTTTCTAAAAATACGTGACCTCAGTCCATTTAATGAAAAAAAGAAAGTACACGAAGTGTATTTTAAAATTACACGGTGTGTACTTACCTCTTCTAGTCCACACATTAGGTAGTCTCTAGGTCACCACACATATCCATGTGCAGGGCCCTTAAAAAACCACAACACGGCTACCCACGGTAACCGAGTACACTTCACGTACTCATAAAGTACGCGGCGTGTACTTAAGAAATTTCCAGAAACTCCTCTTTTTCTAAAAAAATACTTGAAAAAGGAAAACATACCTAAATATAAGATTTGGGTTCTTACAATTAGTATGTTAATTTGATCACCATAGGTTTATTTATCGGTTGAATAAACACATCGAGGTTTGGAAATGGAATAAATAAATCACTTTATCACAATTTAACTATTAAAATTTATCATAAATATTAAACCATAGAAATATATTAAAAATATTCAAACAATATACTACTAGTGTGAATAGTTTTATTATAGTCCATAAATAATTTTACATTCAAAATTTTGATCTATCACATTCCCCTACACACCATTGTTGTTTTCTAGGAATTCAAAGTATTCTATATAAATCCCAATACCATGCATATCTGAGAGCACAATCATTTCCCCACAATCTATATCATGAGAAACATTCCTTATATATGTAATATCTTTGATATCTATAGATCATATTTATCCTATTTATGTAAGATGACCCTACCAAACAACACTCATTTGATTTCCTATATTCCCTAGTCATAATTTTCACATGAACATACCCCTTATGTTTTTGAGACCTCATATGTGGAGTAATTTGAGATAAGAAGTGGTTGGGATCATTGGGAGGATACTAAAACCAATAGATATTTTTATAATTTTTTATCAAGAATTAAATGAATTTGAGAATATATTAATTGTATATATAAATTTTGATGACGTATATTTTTTTATTGAAATTTCTTAAAATAAACATCATTATGTTATATTCTCATATTATGGATATTATAAAAGGTTCAGTTTATAAATACCAAACTAAAAAAATTAAAATTATACTGTGATATATAAGAGTTTCAATGGTCATTTACTTATGGAATTTTCTATATAATATTTCCCCACAGTATATGGAAGGAAAACTTATCAAAGAACACTGATAAATAGTTGATTTATATGAATGATTTTCTCATGTAAGATTTTTTAAACGTAATATATTTTATAAATATGATTTACTATATATATTATCTTTTTCATGTAATAAATTTCATAACTTATATTATAGGGAGGATTCAAAAGATTCTATAAATCAAAATAAAAGATTTAATATCGTGTTTTCAATGAAATTAATCTAAAAATAAAATATTATGTTAGGAGATCAATATAAAAGTAGTTATATAATAATAGTTAAAGCATGATGATTACAGTCACAACGTAATGTGATCTATGAATGATTTATTTCATGTAATGTTCTCTAAAATTTGAGAGATAATTTGTTGTTTTGAGAGGTTCATCCAATATATTTTTATAAACCATGTCTAATTGTATAAAGTCTTGTAACAATGAAAGGAAATGGGTGTTAATATATAATTAATTTTTAGTCTGAAAAATGAATTTAATTTTATGTAAATATTAAAACTACATTGGTAAAACCTTTTTAGTACTAGTTCAAAGAGGTGGTTTATCAATCCATGATGTAAATATTTATGTTGTGGTTTATTTCAACTTCCACCTTGATAGATCTAATGAATGATGAAGTTTAAGACATTTTAATGGAATTTTAGTATCAAAACATCATATTTAATATAAATACATTAAAAAATAGAATATAAAATACTTCTAAAATATAAATTTGATCATTATTATTGTACATTTAGTATATAGGGTATGATAGGATGTGAGGGTGGAAGAGGACGTGGAAATAAAGATAGTCCAAAAAGGAAAAAATAGTGGATGTAGAATTCTTTTGAAGAAATTCATTTTTTTGAAATCAAATCCTTTATCATTGTTTATGTGGGAACACAATACCCATGTGAATGAAAAAATTTCGACCATGAGTTCATTGATGAACCCAAACATTATATCAATCATGGTGATTTTAGTTGATTAAGTGATCTTTTATTTTATCATATAATATAAATGATATATATTATTATAATTACTTTTGAACCTTATAAAATTTACATTGATTGATTTTTTGGTGTCTCTGTCTGTGTGGATCTGAAACTTTCATTCACCTAAATTGGAATTTTATGAAATTTTAAAAGAGTCAAAAAGGGAATTGAATTTAGTAATTCAACTAGCCTCTTAATGAATGACCACTAATATTGTAGGTATATTTAATAACCTTACTTGTATAATGATTTAAATACAACATGGAATGTATGTGTAATGTATATTATTTCCCCACAACATATTTGTAGATCAAAAGACCTCAATTTATCAAACACTCCCATAAAATTTTTCAAGATTCATCATTATCTTCTATAATAACACATAAACTAAATCATTAAGAGAAAATTAAATATATATATATATATATATATATATCACAATATCAATATCATATAAATACAGTCATATAAATTTAAATATATATATTGAGTTAATTTTTAAATACATGAAATTATAGAGATAATGTTAAATTGAATGAAACTTACTCTTGTGAAATATTCATATTCATAAACCAAATAAATACATTTTAGATCTCATTGGTTGGATTCAGTATAATATACATAAATGTATATGATAATAAATGAAATTATTCTTGTATTTATGTGATTCTTAATGTTACAATAAATTTCATTAAAACAACTCTATAAAATATCTAAAAAATTTAAATTTTTTATTTCATATAATTTATTCGTATATTTATTTTCACTTCAATGAACCATATTATATATTTTATGACTCAATAACATTATGTTTTTTAACTAAAAATATAGACTAAATATAATTTTCATCAAAATTAAATAAAATATTAACCATGAACTATATGTTATATTAACATAATTCAAATTCCATTATCCACTATTCCATTAATATTCAAAAATATGCTAATTTCATGGTATTAATTTAATAATATTAAATGGAAAAATATATTGTATATCATTGTTTATAATATTTAATCAAAAGTATTTAATTTATGGAAACAAAAATCATTGTTATAAAATTTTTCAATCCATCAAAAAAATTATCTTATTGGGTTATCAAATTATATAGATAAAAAAGTAGATTCCTTTTATATTTCATAGGAATCAATTAAATGTGTCTATATATATTTTTTAATATAATATTATTTTCCAAAAAATAGTAATATTCATAAATTCAAATTTATTTGAAAATTTAAATAAAACTTATGATCTAAGAAAATTAACATAACATTATTGAAAAAATTCATTTACATAATTAAATTGTGAAATGAATTTTAAAAAATTAAAATAAGAATATTTAGAAATTATATATATTTTTTAATGTCAATAAAATATTTAAACATTATAAACCAATATATAGTGATTCATTTATATTTTTCATATAATTGTATTCATTTTCAATACCTTAAATTTCATAAATAATTACCCATAAATAAATTCATGAGATTTGGGATATAGTATTTACATTTCAAAATAATTGGATATATTATTAACCCACCGTTAAAAAAACTCCCATGATATAAAAAAAGAATAAATATTTTTACACCATCTTAATAAACACATCGTTAGAAAAAAATTATTTTATCATTCGTTAATCATCCCAAATATGTCCCTTGTGCTCTCCCATACTCCTCTCATTATCTGTAAAAATAAGATTAGTGATATTATCCATCTCCATAAAATATAATGATGATGCTTATTTATATCAATGATATACTATAATGAGGTGTAATCTTACTATAAATAGTTATACTTTTGAACTATGTTTTGTGTTATACCATCCACTTTCTTTAACTACTATGAGTATTTCAATTATATTTTCACCCCACTAAAGATAGAGAGATATTACTATGTCATAAAAAACTTCCCATTCTCTATATAGAACTGAAAAATAACTTCAATGAATTATGACAATTATATCCCCTTTCTATACTTATGTTGTCCTTTTTAGGAATAAATCACTATGGAATCATTATCACTCACTTGAAAATACAATGGTCTTAATGTATGAATATCATAGGATCTATACCCACATGTTGTGGTACTTATAAATTTCTAATTTAACAAGAACCAAAATGTTGGGTTGTATTGAAATTATAGTCTACAATATATTAACCTCTAACTTGTACCCAGTAAAAGGGATATTGAAATTGTATACTATATAAATACAAGATTGGAATTATTTTATTATTTTATTGATAGTAATTGTTGTAATAAAATGTATTTCTATTATGTAGTTTAACCATATTATTATAAAATCCAATATGCAAGCCCTTAGTATTTCCTTTAATCTGTATATAGTCATTAGAGAATATCTATATATCATGGGATTGAAATATATACCCATAAAAATAAGCATTAAAATTATCCATGGAAGTCCATTCCAATATATTGTATGTAAATAATATACCATAATTAGATATTATTATCAAGGGTATACCATGTCGATTCAAAATCACAACAATATATTTCCACCCTCAAAAGGAACAATTGTTGTCAAGTTGCAAATATGATTTATACAAGAAAACATCCTAAATATTATGAAACAACGATATTGTATTCAAAACGCATTTTTTTCAATAAAACCCCATTCCTAAAACCCATAAATATTTTATTACACATTAATTATGGAATATTTAGTGGTTATATAATTAATAATAGAAGGAAATTCAACATATTCAATTATTGAAATGAGTGGAATTGTAATATGAAATATAATACATCATGCCTTATGGATTGATGTCATAATTTTCTCATGAGGAATCTATACATCATCCCAGGTCAACAATGAGTTTCCACTGAAGAATAATAAAGCTATCAAATTAGGGATGGATAAATTTGCTTACCCCTTGGGAGGATATGACCTTATTTTTCATCCTATGGGAGTGAGGTGTGTGTGTTTCTGTTTGTATGCTATTTTACCTGAAAATGTATAATATATATATAATCTAAGAACTAGAGATTAAATAAATTATAGACATTCAAAGGGAATATATATCAAATATTATAGTCGATTATAAAAATATAAAATTACTCTCCAATGGTGTAACGACAACATGAATATAAAGTGAAGTATCTAACTACCAATGATAAATCATGTATTGTATACTTTCATTGAGGGGTCCAAAACGACCTTAATAACTTATAAATCATGATTTTATCCCATGTAACTAATAAAATAATATTTTATTAATAAATAAAAATAAAAATGATTATGTATTCCCTCTATGAAAGATGTTACAATTTTTTAGTTAACTTATCAATCAATAGTTTATTCTTTTAGGATAGTTAATTATCAAAATAAAAAACATCCACTTTTTAACAGTATTGATAAACGATTTAATACCCTTTCAATATTTAAAATAAAATATTTATAATAAACTTCTAATCCCCCCAAAATAATTAAAACTAATATTTTGTGAGGAGGATCCCAATTCAACAAATCTTCTAACAATATTTGGTCTAATAATAATCTGTCCAATAACATGACATATCCCATAAATTGAAGTTCTCAAATAAAAAAGTAATATTTCAATAACTTCTTATATAGAAGAAGATCCCAAAATATCTCTAATACCATTAGAATGTTATCCTCCTTATCATTTTATTCATATCATTATATTAAATTTTTTAAAATAAATGCTATAAAAAATTGTGTATGAATCAAACACTCAATTCATGACACTTTTTAAGGCTAGTGGGTTATTTTCATAACTTATAGCATAAAAAATAACAAAAAACAATAAAAAATACTACCTTTATGATCTCTCACTCTTGGAATCATTTCTGAGGATACATCGAACTAATAGTAGTCTTAAATAGTACTCACCCTCTCATTGATTAACAAATAGATATTTAATTAATGGTAATTTATGCATTTTTGGATTTTCATAAATATTAATCCATGAGAATCAATATAATGTTACAACTTCACATCCAACATGATTATATAAAAAACATAATTTTGATATTTGGAAAACATATGGGTCTGTATATAGCTATGAATAAAAATGAATTTCTAGAAAACTCATATAAATCATCACACCTAGTATAATATTATATTGTGTTTTAGGAATACACAATAACATTATAATATAATTCATATGACACTAAACATCATTCTGTTCTAGTAAAATAACTACATACTAAGGAAAAAAGGTATACTATTTTAATACTATAGAATCCCCTTGAGAACCATTATTTACTAAACATAAGATTAAGATCTCTAATTGATTAGGGATAAGAACTTTCCATTCCACAATCCTCTCAAAGAAAATTTTTTCATGTCTATTAAACAATTGTCTATCTCTACTATATCTTTTTAAAATAGCACTACCTTATAAATAATAAGCAAAATTATACAAATATTCTGAAAAATATTAAATAATGATATCATATGTCTATAGGTATATCTTGATGATATCACAAACTATTCAATCATATTCATGATTTAGGGTGTAACCATGTAAACCATTTTTCATATTCACATACTCAATAGAAATATTTTCCCCCTTTTGAATCATCATAGAGTGATCAAGTTCCCTTATGAGACACATGATAATAAATTATTTATATTACCATTTATATTTAGTGAAAATATATATATTTGGGAATTCATTATACAGATCTTTATAATTTCCCACCTTCATAGTAATCCCCTCTACCACACATTACTATCCCTAAAATAATTCCCTAATTATTTACTACCATATCCAACTTCACATTATCCTCTAGGTATACCTTCTCCATATCACTATCTTCTGAGTGGATTTGGTGCAACAAGATCTCAAATAGGTGGTCCTCTTTCGACTATCTATAGATATTATCCACAAATACATTGAAAAGGACATATTTTAGAAATCTAATGTTGGTGAATAAAGTATTTATCTTATCTCAATAGATCACATACTTTTGTACTCCTAAATTTTATATTCATATCTAAATTAGATATATGATTGTCAATTTATTAGGTATCCTAGATGTAAAAAACATTCATTACATTTGTAGAGAAATAGATAGGAATAAAGATATAATCAATTAATATTTATGAAGACATTATATTATGAAATTATCAGTAATATTATCTTCATCATTCCCAATATCATACTAGTCCTATAAAAATATATCATCAACAACTATTCTTTCAAGTCATATGACCATTACTACTCTTTATAACCCTTTTCTAAATAAATGGATGATCCCATGTACTCTAACATTATATCTCTAATACCAATATACCCTCATTACCAATTATAGAGGTATACAAAAAGACTCAAATTTGGAACTGAATATTGATATTAAAAATCCCCATTATGTCATTTCATTATCACTTTATTTTTCTTTATATTAAAATACCAAAAAACTATTCTTGTCATGTTTTGAGTAAAATGTCATATGATAGAATCTCCCAAACATAATATTATATTTTTCGACTCCAATATAGTATATTGAGTTATTGATTGATACACTCAATGAATGTGTGTATAATACTCTTATCATACATAGGTATCCTAATATAGATCTCCTCAAAAATTTAATCACTATTATTAGGTCGTACCTTGGAGTAAACAAGTTGGATATCTCACAAAACTCCCTGATGGAGAGTGCACAAAATTAGATTTTATATCTAGAGAAATTTATTAATTCCTAGTCCCATAAACCATATTATATTTAGATTCATTGACGTTCAAATGTTTTTATGTTGTATAAAAAATCATTCATATACTCCACTATAGATAGAATCATTAGTTTTTTCTAATAATTTATGTGAGTTTCCCTATTCATGACTTCTAATATAATGGAATTTATTATTCATATATCTTAATTTTTCCATATTGAAAAATATTTCTGAATACAAAATACATTTTAATATCCTCATTTTCAATTATTAGTGGTGATAGATTTATAGATTTAAACTAATAAAGAACAAATCCATTCAACTATAGTACATAGGAACACCACAACCTATGTGAAAATATAATTGTAGCATAATAGAAATATTTTTTCATGTGTTATAGAATTTATAATTATGTACATAATAATTAATTAACTATGTAAATCATTTGAAAAATCTACACAACTAAAAAAAATTCTAAGAGAAAAATATAATGTTTACACCCTCTTATACAATAAATTTTTTTATTATAATTTTAAAAAAAATTATACTTCCATTTAGAATTATAATGGAAACTCAAAACACTTTCTAATTCCTCTAATGATACTATATATGCCAACATCCCTCAGCTTTAATTATTTACATCATTCTAACTCAAACCTCTTTCTATGAATACTCAAATATGCATCTTATTCCCGAATAAAAATTTAACCTCTCCCATCCTATATTGGGTGTAACATTCAATGTAGTTTATAGTGTACTACTATTCTCTGACTGATTCATGTCAACATACATGGTGTTTCTAATTTTTTATATGTAGTATGTGACATCTTAACATGTCAGTAATGTAATACCATGGTATCCCATATCGTGCAACTAGAATATATAGTATGTATGTTATCAGTATATAGTGTAAACCCTTTGGATAACATACTCATGTACTGATATAGCCTATACAGTCATATTCCTGAATTAATGATGTTCCAACAAGAATTTTATTTATGAAGGGCTAGTGGTAAGTCCTATGTTTTCCCAAAAAAATTATATTCTATATGGTGCTGAGATGTATTTTATGTATCCTACGGTCACACCCAATCTGATATATTAAAAAATTTAGAAACCATAGAACCGCATATAGAGATATAGATGACAAGTTTCTTAGAGAATTAAAAACCATATAGTATCATTATATAGATCCAAATAACATATTCATATATTTCTTTTTCTAAGAATATTACTATCTATATAACCCCTAACCACACCTTTGTTTATGGAAATGGTTGATGGTCCCATATCCTCAAAATCACCTAATAAGAGCATCACTAGAAATTTAATGTTAATCAAAATATCACACCTATTTTCTATCAGGAAAACTGAAACCAATACCCCAAAAGAGAATTTTGTACACTACTATAGATCTTTTTCCACTTAAACCCTCTAGCAGCCATGTTCAATTTCTATAGTATGGTTATTTTCTGCAACCATTCCCCTTTTAAAAGAAATAAATCAATGAAGTAATGGATAATGGTATTAATTTTTCATTAGATAAAATAATGTGATTGAAAAATGAAATGGAATTTTTAGATTAAATGATTACACGGTCAATAAATTTCCATCCTTCTTGAAATACTCATAAATATGGTTCTATTGGGTCCCTATTTGAGGGGATACATTGATAAAAAACCAATAATAAATGATAATAACTCTAATAAAATAAATTGAATGTCATGATATAAATATAAATAATTAAAAAACCATTCCGGGGGGGGGATAATAATAAAAAAACGTTCCATGGTTTTATTTAAAATCTAGTAGTTAAAGTCAATATTTAGAGTAATGGATAACTGAAAAAAACTCTATCATATTTCTATGAATTTTATTAAATTATGTGCTATAATAAAATTAATTAAATGTATTATCCTGATAATTTCATTTCATATGTTTTCTATAAATTATTATATGTATTTTAAACTCTTAAATAAATAATCTATTTTTCTTATCATTTTTAAAAATAATATTCCATTTATTATCAAGTTACAAAAATAATTTCTTAAATATTATTCATCAATAAGGAATTTATTCATGAAAATGAAATTGGGAATTTGAATAAGTAAATGTCCTCACATGATAATTGATTACCTTCTCTCACAGCATTGTAACAAAATCCACCTCTCATGGGGATGATGATTCTCCGATCAAAATTTACCCTGAATTGAAGGATCATCACTATAGATATTCTTATGAATTAGATAGTAGAGCCATTGAAATATTATAATGGAACATTTTTATGTCTTTTTTAGGCCATGGTTGTAATCATATTACATTTTAAATAAAATATTTCAAATTATTAAACCCTCTTCAGAATCCCAAACATAAATATCTTACCAAAAATAGGATAATACCAACATTATTAACTCTACATTGCTTCAGAAATAGACATAATTCCGATACACCATCAAAAATATATATAGAAATCCCATAATGTCCTTTTTTTATAATGATTGAGTACATATATTAAACAAATATATTTACGCATATCCATATCAATATAATTTTTAATTTGTATAAAAAATCATGTAATGTTTTAAAAAATATCGAAACCAAAATTCACCACATTTTAAAGAATGGAAGGAATCATAACTGATACTCACCAATAAATATAAATCATATGCTCTTTTTTTAGTAAGTAGCATAAACTAAATATTCTATACACCATGTTCATTACTCAAGAGATTCATTAATTCAACTACAATTCTAATACCCTTTATTTATATATCATATTTAGTATCGGAATGGTTTTTCATAACAACATAAATATTAATATGAAGGTATAAGAATACTAAATAAATTATTATACTTATTATATAAAAACACCAAATAATATGTGTCAATATATTTAATCAATTTAAATATTTAATATAATTCATATTTCAATATATATATATATATATAATAATTAAATATAGTTATTAATAATGTGCGGGATGACAGTAAATAATTGAGATATTAATAAATTTATACATGATATAGATATTAATGAAAAATATGAAAAACATAAAAATAATAAAAAAATATGATTTATCATGGTATTATAAACATTACTTTAATATATAAATTTAAACTCATTATATTTATCACTAATATGAACTCTTAACGGTATCATATCTATAACACCCCAAGGTATCACAGAAAAAATTAATGTATAATCTATGAAACACTATGTATCTAAGAAACAAACACTTTGTTTTTATAGGAGTTATATATAACCTAACCGTTAGACATAATGTTTTCTCTTCTTTGTTTTGAATTTCAAAAAATGGACATACATGGTAGCGATCAGTAAGATATTTAGATTCAAATAGGATCAAAATACATTTTTTGGTGAATAGTAACATGGCCCTTATGAATAATAATATGACCCTTATGAATTGTATACTCACCCTTGAAAGTATAAATAAAATTAACCGCCTTATAAATGAGAGAAAATATTTCTTAAATTAATAATTAAGTGTTGGTTTTTTTGTGATTAATAAGTATTTAATTAAAATTTTAATTTGATAAATTCCTATAAAAATTCATTTTTTTAAAATTTATACTAAATATATATGTTCTTTTCCTATGATTTTAGAATAATTTTATGAAACCATAGTTATTTTTTAAAAGTGTTATAAAATTAGTTTTAAATTTAAAATCTATATTTTTCAAGTAAATAATGATCGTATTTAAAAATTAAATTTCACATATTTAGAAAATTATTTTCATAAATTGGATTTCATTATTGAATTCTACATCTTGAAAAATGGTTATGTTGAATTTTTGTGATTTTTATAAAATACATGAAATTTTAGTGAGTAGTAAAATACGATATTTTATAGTATAAATACATTTTAAGCTCAATACACTATTTCATGAGTCATGGATGATGTTAAAACACTAGGTTAGAAATCACATGAAATTATTACTATATTTAGTCTCAATAATAAACATTATTCGGTTTCTGTAGAAAAATAATAAATTAATGAATAGAATGATGTGAAATTTACCCGCTACTCCTCTATTAAAACCACAGTCACCCCGCTATTTTCCTCACTTCTAATAGCCTTGGAGCATTTCAATGTTCTAAACAAATAATATTCCCTAATACCTCCCCATGTTTTGGATCACTTGCCCTTTCCAAAATACCAGAACCCCTTCCCTTAAGGAGATTAATTCCAGAGGTAAATCCTCTACCTATTTCATTTAATTTATTTTCAATTTATTTTCTTTTATTATTATCTCCTCACCTCCTCTAGAAAAATAATACCAATTACTCTAGTATCATATATATACTAGTGTGATATCATGTTAATTTATGATCCATCATCAATATCCTTACTCTCTCTCTCTCTCTCTTTAATTTTAAAAATGAAATCTTCATCTTGGAGGTGCTGATTTATGAACTTTGTAGACGACGAATTTTGATTCATATATTTATCCTTAAATTTTGTTCATGATACCATTTTTATTATTTAAATAGATTATAAAATATGTATTATATCTTATGAAAGGTTCAGGAACCATTGTATATACATGATATTAAATGATAGAACAAAACAACTACGTTGTGATAAAAAACCACTAAAATTAAGTTAGATGATTATCATTAATAAGTTATCTAATGATTCATCCACATTTGTGGATAAAAATAATATATAACTTCAATTAATATTTTATTTGTTATTTAATAATGTTAAATTTAAATTCTATATATTTATACCCATTGTAGAATTACTCTATTACTTATAATCTATTGAAAGAATCATGAAATCAAGGAAACGAACACAGCGTAACAACGGAATTCAATCTTATAAATTATAAATAAAGACATAAATGAACATAATAAAAATATAGTGAATCAAATATATGGTTATAATTTTCTGAATTAATTAATTAATATATTTAATTTTATTATCCATGATGTTAAGGACAACTACAGAACATATTCAGACATAAGGTAAGTGTTTTCTACCTGAACCTTCATTTTCTTTAAGGTTACACTTATTCTCTACTTAACTCAATGAAATTATTAAATATTTTTATTTAATAATCATAATTTTTTTGAATACCAAATATAATCCTTCTATTCTTTATGTGAAGTTACATGTTTTAAATGTATCTTTCAAAAAATCTTATTGATAAAAAAGCCTGATTCAAGGGATCTTCTCAAATTCTTACGTATTTTCTAGTCTACTATATAATATGTTTTAAGAAACCATTTTTTATATAAATTAAATAATTTTATTATGAAATAAAATATAGTATTTCACATCTAGTTTTATACAAGTATTTGTTTCCAAATAACTCTTCTCTGCAATGTAAGTGTTTTCTCTCAAGAATTATGCGATGATTTTATAAGAGTATTTTCATCTATTTCAAAACACTTTTTGATTATTATTTTTAGTTGGGATTAATATTTTTTGATATAATATAAAACATTTTATTCAATTTTTTATGATTAGTTTGACTATGGGTGTTCTATCTTGATGTCATTAACCATATTACTGTGAATCTTTCATTTTTATATTTGATGATTGTGGAGAGTTATTTACATTTCATATGTTAGATTCAATATGAAAGTATATGTTTATTATATTTCTCCCCTTTCATATGAGGAATTAACTAGGCTTAGTAGGTGATGTTTGGGACCTCTATAGCACCTCAATGCATCAATATTTTTTATGAGACAATCTAGAATGGGTTTTACCCATTATATATGGTGCCTTGGTCGAGGCCTTTACATTATGACTATGATGTCCAGAATTTATGCATTATCTCATTATGAAATTCATAATTGATAATTTATGTGATTATTATGTTAGTATAGTATCCATGTTTCTATTTTAATATACATTATTCAGATTTTATTCCTCCCATATTAAGCTCAAGTTTAGGTTTTAATGGCACTTGTACTTTTATTTATTCACATTTCCTTATTACTTATACATCTTCTGTATTACATACCCTTACTAAACATCTAAGATCACCCATTTTGTATGTTTTATTTTTCCCCAGTATGTGAAGAAGTATATATTTAATGAATTTCAAGTATAATCATGATGTTTCTTTGAAATTTATATCTTGTATTACATTTCATGTTATAATGTAACAATTATATATGTATTTATTTTTCCAATGATACTAAACTATTAATTCCTTCAGGATAAGAATTCCTTGTTTATATGAAAATGTAATAAAATATGGAATCATCTCTGAGAAACTGGGGTCAGGTTCATTAATGTTGGTATCAGAGGATGATTAGTAGAAAACATGGAAACTAGATTTATAAAACCTAGAATAAAGAACAAAACCCTAAGGTAGACTTTTTGGATCAGAATATAAGAACATCCTAAATTTTTTGAAAGGAATAGATTATGTGTATATTCATAGAATATGTCCATATTTGGATACTACAAGGGGATGTGGTGCTATAATAGAGGTACCTATGAGTAACAACTCCGATAAGGTGTTCTGGGCCAGACCCTGGGTAACCTGGTACATGACAATGGGCCTTACTGCACACATGGTTTGACACTCCTGGGGTGTATTCTTAGGATAGTTATCATTTTTTTAAAACCATTATTAAGGTTTTAAATGTAAATATTTCCTCAAGAAAACCATGTTGATTATTATGAGATTAGCAATGCATAGGATTCTAATTCATGTTCTCTATTTTTCTCGTTGAGATTACACATTATGATTCATAACATAATGAAGTGTATGAATTTATTTAGAAATGAAAAATAGTCCAAGGAATTGAAACCACATGAACAAGAATATCCCATGTAGAGATTTCCCTCTTATGAATGATAATGATGTTGGTTCTAGAATTGTTAATGGTGATTGGAAACTTATAACTATACTAAGGCAACTGATTCAGATAACAAATAATAACCTTACCTATATGGAGGATCCAGAACCATAATGTAGATAATTTATGGTAGACAACTTTATGAGAAAATTTCCTAAATAATTTAATGGGACTACAAAACCATTTGCAGTAGATTAGTTGAAAAGTTCCTTATAGAATATATTTCACTCTTTGGGGAGTAATAAAAGGGAGACGTTTTTCATGGTCATTTATCATCTACTGGGAGATTCTGATCAATGGTGGTTGTTATTTAAAAACAAAAAGGAGGAGGAAGTTATTGAAAATATGTAATGGGGTGATTTTAAGGAAATATTATTGGAAAAAAATTTCCATTGTGGGAAATGAGAATATATGGAAATGTAGTCTCTGAATCTGAGGGATAAAGATAGTGACAATGCTGAAATTAATGAAGCTAACTTCAAAAGGTTATCAAGGCATGTCATAAACTACATACAAAATATAATTAGAAATATTGATCGATTATTTTATGGTTTAAAACCATTTCTATAAAAGAAACTAGTCTCTCAATGTTTCTAATAATATGATGATTTAGTCTCATGTGCTATCAAGACGTAAAAATAATTCTCTATGTCTTATAACATTAATGTAATGAAAGTGGAGAAGAGGTCTGGTGAACACTCTGGAAAAAATAAATAAGTCATAGTAGAAGAAAGGAAGAAATGATTTTTCATCATGTGATAATTTTGGGAATAAATTCCCAGGTACTTTCTTAAGGGGTATGGGTTTTTGTTTCAAGGGGGGAGGAAAAGTCCACCAAACCCATGATTTTAAGGGAATAAAAGAAGCTACCAATGTTCAATGCTAAAATTGTAAGTAGATGGGACATTATGAAAATTATTTTCTTAAGAATGAGGGAAACATTCCCCAAAGAATAATAAGGTAAGAAGGTTAATCTTATGCAGTCACAACTTCTAAGGTTGAAGATCATAATGATGTGGTGGAAGATACTTTAATCATTTCCACAAACTTCACCAATGATTTATTTTATTATGGATCATCTCATTCTTTTATATCTTCCTAGTTTTCCAGAAAATCAATACATTACCATTTTGATTTAATAAAAGAGTTTTTGGTAAAAACTCTTAAGGTAAGTATCATTACAACAAAGATATTTTGATTGATGCCCCTTATGACAGATAAATATTCTTTAGTTGGTAACCTTATCATGATACCCATTATTTACTTTGATATAATCCTTGGTATGAATTGGAATTCATGATATGTTGTTAAAATATATTACAAGAAGAAGGAATTTAATTTTTTTATAATGATGTAGAATTCATTATCATTAGACTGTAAACCATGTCATCTAATTTTCATCTATATCCACCCCCCAGTATCCCTACTGAATTCAATTCATGCGGAGGGAGAGAAAAAAATATCTATGGGTGAGGGAAAAATCATCAAACTGAGGATATACCTATTTTGAAATAATACATTGATTTGTTTCAAGATGATTTACCTAGACATCATTTGGAGAGGAAAATTGATTGAATTAATTATTGTGCAAGTCCTATATCAAAGGCTCCTTATAGGATGGCCATAGTGGAATTGGTTGAACTAAAGAAACAACTAGATGAATTAAGTGATAAAGGATTTATCCTTCCTAGTGTTTCTCTATGGGGAGATCATGTTATTTTTGTTAAGAAGGAAGATGGATCTATCAGAATTCTTATTAACTAAAGGGAGATCAATGATATTATAAAAAAGAACAAGTATCCTGTTACTCAGAATGAGGATTTATTTGATCAACTTCATAGAGAAAAATATTTTCAGAATATTGACCTTTTATATGGATATCATCAATTATGTGTGAGGAAGAATGATTTTCCACAGAGGGAATTTCAAACCATGTGTGGGAATTATGAGTTTACTTTAATGGATTTTGTGCAAACTAATGTACACTCTATTTTCATGGATCTAATTAATAGAGTTTTCAACGAATATCATGATGAATGTTTTGTGGTATATATTAATTAAATCTTGGTATAATCCAAAATATATGAAGATCAAGAGAACCATTTGACCATTATTTTAATGAATCATAGAACAAATGAGTTATATGGGATGTTTAACAAGTGAAAATTTTGGCTTCAAATAATTTCTTTTCATGGCCATATTGTCTCGAAGAATGGAATCATAGTTGATATGACAAATATAAATCTATTCTAAGAGTATCATTCACCAACGAACATAACTGAGATATGTATTTTTATTAGTTTAGCATATTATTATCACCATTTCATTCAGAACTTCTCCTAATTAGCTAACCGGTCGACCAAGATTACACAACAGGGGTTTAAGTTCATATGGAATACAAATTTGAAGAATGTTTTTAATAACTAAAGAGGATATTAGTTAATGATCATATCTTGAAATAAAAATCAATTAAAGGAGGATTTTGGATCTATTGTGATGCATTAAAGAATATACATGGATATGTCCTCATGCTGAATGCTAGAGTTATTTCCTATGCATCATGGTAGTTAAAAATTAATGAATAGAACTCTCTAAGTCATGATCTAGAGTTAGCGGTCGTAATCAATGCTCTAAAGATATGGAGATACTATATCAATGTAAAAATATGTGAGAAATATACAGATCACAAGATCTTGATATATATATTCTCACATAAAGAACCCAACATGAGGTAAAGACAATGGCATGAGCTACACAAGGATTTTGATTGTTTTATACACTACCACCGAGGAAAGGTAAATAAGGTAGTTGATGCATTGATTATAAATAATCTGGAAGTTCTAAACATAAATATAATTGAAAAGGATCCTTTTTACATGGATCTATTGTAACACCCCGACCCTAGTTACCCAGAGTTGGTGAATTATTACATAACATTGGCATGATCACAAGAGATCAAGCCTCAAAATATCGATTATTTTAGTATCCTTGGAAGTATTACATACATACATAACTTTTTAATTACATAATTAATTTGAAAAACAAAAACATTGAGTCACATTTAAACACACTCATATCCCTAAGAATATTCCTATAGGTAAATCGTAATATACTTCTTCGCATCCTGGGAAAAATAAAACATAGAAAGGGGTGATCTCAGATGCTTAGTAAGGATAATAATGTAGCAGAAAATATCATAAATAAGAATAAAAATTTAAGGAAGTGTATAAAACTAAAACACAAGCCTTTTAAACACAAACTTCAGCATAATATGGAAAAGATAATTCATATAATGCAATTTACTTATTCACATGAATATTCTACTAGTTGAATAATCACATGTAATATGAATAGCCAATTTCATAATGAAGGAACGCATAGTGTCGGACATCATAACCACATAGTCAAGGCCTCATTTAAAGACTACAAAAAAGATTGTTTCAAGGCCTTGTTCCAAGACACAAGTTTGTCTCATGAGACCTACCGATTCATCGAGGAGCTATAGCGGGATCCACCCATTACATAATAAGTCCAATTCATTCTTCATATGCAAAGGTTGAAACATAACCTAAACATTCGTATTAAAACTAGCATAAAAAATGCTAATACATTAACCATAAACCATGAATTGTATAAAACAAGCACATCCATAGTCAAACATATCACAACACGTTCAATACAATATGGAAGATTGTATCATAATAAATCAACTTCAAATAATTGTAAAATCAATCAAAGGATGTTGACATAGATGAAATCAAAAATATATGAGAGAAATGTCACTTTCTATTTTGAAATCACATAAAAGTAAAATAATTATAAAAGAAAACAATTCTTTTGAAAATATTCTTTTAATCTTGCAAGGGAAGCTTCGAAAGTGTTGTAATGGCATAAAATAGCCACAAACACCGTAAAAGTTAAAAAAACATTCTTACCTTAATTTGTCAAAAATGTTATAAAGTACCTTGTTTGGAAAACGATGGAAATATTCCTTCCAAAACATTTTATAAAAATTAAATCAATGGTATAAATGAATTTAAACCATATTATAGGAAATAGTAAAAAAATTGAAATAAATTTTTAAGAAACACAGATGTGGATGATAAAGAAGTCCTAGTAGATACTTATGTATGAATAACCTCAGATAAATAAAGAGATTTAAAATTAACCATTACCATGTACTTTCCCTTGCTCAAGGGTACATTAAAATACATTATAATAGTTAAATAATTGTTATTAAATTATATAAGAACCACATACATAAATATGATACCATATATGATCTTTTAATGTTGCTTTGTTATTAATATTTCAGTAGTATCATTGTTTCGGGAGTTAATTGATTAGTTTTCCATTATATGTTTGGTTATATAAGTCATATTTGTTATGGATAGGATTTATTTGATTCATATAAAGAATAATATTATGTTTAAAAAAAAATTATAATCCTAAAATTAATATTATTCTTGAATGGTTACGATGGGGAATGAATCTCATCACATTCGGGGAGACGGTAATCCATACGTACGCACGAGCAACAATACCATTCTATTAATGGTAAAATCATATGTAATTGGATGGTATATCATATATACAGAATAATAAACATGTCATATTTATTATTTATATCAATTATAATCATTATTATCCCAATCCAAATAATGAAGTGTTGAAAGACAAACTACAGCACGATGCGGAGACGGTAAGTCGTACGTACGCACGTATGGTGACTTTGTCATTCATAAGATGGAAAAGATAATGATTAAGTTTGTGTCATCATTATTATAACATCAAATTATGTAGAAGGTACTGGAGTTATTATTTTGGTATGGACACAACCAAGAAAGAGGAAGTGAAAGAAGAAAGGAACTTTGAAATAGGTGATGAAATTATTACCTCTTCTTCAGGTGCTTCTTTTTTATTTGATCAAAAGGGATCCATAGTATACATTCCTATCAAAGTACGAAATCTAGGTAAAATTGAGAATTGTTTGGAGGATATTTGATCAGGTTTTTTCTGAGCCAAATGGTGTTGGTGTGTGACTTTTAGAGAAGGGAAGTACCCTTTTATAAGAGAGGTGAGGGTCACTTTAGGAAAAGCTTGAAATATTATTTTATTATACAATAATATTTGGTTTATAATGGATTGAAAAGGATTTATTTAGAGGATAATGTGAACATGGGTCTATAAACTCTAAACCAATAGGTTTTATACATGTTTAGGTCACCATATTAACCTTATATTTTATATTTAACTCTTAGTTAAATAGTTTAACTTTTACCATGTATTATTGTATTATTATAATAAAGGGATAATAAACATACTATAAAAATCCAATAGAACCGCAAGTGTTTTATTATCGAAATAACTAACCTTATCTAAGTCCTTTTTCTATACCATAGATTTTTAGGAAAATAATATCATTTAATAATATAGTATTTGTTTTTAAAAAAATCATTTATGTCAATTTGGTAACAATTTGGTATTTTGTTTTTGTGAAAGTCATAACAACATTTTAACTTCGAAAAAAAATTATTCAATAAACCCTAACATGTCATATTGTCCTATAAATTTAGTTTAATTCATTCAAAGTCTCAATTTACAATTATTTGGTTATTTTTATTTTCAATTATGTCAATCTTTCTTTAATAAGTTAATTACTACATCATCATTGGGACATAAATAAATTAAAATATTTAATGTCTAAAAATTATAAATAAAATACCATTATGTTGGAAATAATTTCATGTTTATAATTAATATTTATATTATAATTTATATTATGTCTAACCCTATATTAAAAATGTTTTATTTATTAAACTTTGAATTTACCACCTTTTACTCTTATTTAAATAAAATAACAATAAATGTCTTAATCTAATCCATGTGGACCAAAAGGATTGTATTTTATTCATAAGGTTTATTTTGGTTGAAATACACTTATCTAATAGAATTATGAAATGTGTTAGGTTAATTATAATACCATTTTTACCTTTAATGTCTCTATTTAATTTTAACCGTGGTAAATAAAATTCAAAGGGTACTATTCATCTAAAATTATTTTCATCCTATTGAACCAAATTTTACATAATTATTTCAACCATGTCTCTTGAATTTTTGAATTTAAATTCACATAAGAAGAAAAATTATGTTTTATACAAATTTGAAAATGAGCCTAGAATGTGGGTAAAAGACGTTAAAAAGTTCAATAAAATTTTATATATCTAAATTTATTATAAAATGAATCCAATTAATTACATTAAACTAATATAGGTATTATGTATCTATTTTAAATTTAAATAAATTTAATTAAAATAAATAATTATTTAAATAAAAAGATATTTTTAAACAATAATGGTGTCTTTTTCTCTATTCATCAAAAATTGAATGTTTTCAGAAAAAATTCAAAAAATTCACATAAAGATAATTTTTATATTCCAATTCAAAAAATATTTACATTTTACCAAATTTAAAAAAATAAAAGGTTCATTAATTACTCTAAAATTAATTTCCATTATCAAAACTCAAAAGCAGGTTTTTTAGAAGTAAAAACTATCCAAAGATTGATATGTGTTTATGTCCAATTTTTATGTAAAATTACTTCTAATTACCTACATTATATTAAATTATAAAAATATAATATAATGATAAATTAAAATAACTAAAATTTATATTATAACACTATAAATTATTTTAATTAAAAAAAGATGTTTTTAATTAAAATTTAGAATTTTTCACTATTCATCCAAATATAAAAGTTATGAGAAAATCACAAAAAATTAAACCAAACTAAATTTTCATGTACCATTTCAAAATAAAAAAATTATTTTGTCAAATTAAATATATAAAAGTGTCAAATATTGTATTTAAAAAGGGTTCACCATTAAAACTTGGTAAAATTGCATTTTTTGAATGGCACTTCTTTTATGTGAAAAATTGAATTTTTCTGTATATTATGTCTAAGAAACAGAAAAGATGATTTTTAAAATTATATAAGATATATATAAAATTCAAAATGTGGTTAATATTATTCATAACCTCTTTTTTGAATGGCTATTTTTATAGGTCATAATGCACTTGAACTCAGGGTTGTGTATAGAACAAGCTATTGAATTAATTTAAAGAGATAACGTAATATGAAATCCTATGGTGTTACATATAGTGATGATGGATATGGTAATTATCAAAGAAAAAGAAAATCACTACTTTTCGATTGGTTTCCCAACCATCATTGTAGGAATGAATTAAATGTTCTCTGGTTGATGATGAGAATCTTCAAAAGAAAATTAATGTTGTGAATGATGGGAAGTTGGATCACTTTGTGTATGAGGGTAGAATTTTGAAATGTGGGTGGAGATATGTGTTCTCTCTATCCCTGAGGATAAAAGGTATTCATTGGATGATACCCATAGTTTTAATTTCACTACACACCCTGGTAGCACTATGATGTATGGAGATTTGAAGGAACAATTTTCATGGGACAAAATGAAGTGGTAAATTTCTGATTATGTATCAAGATGTTTAGTCTTTCAACAATTAAAGGTTGAAAAAAACATCCTAGAAGAGTCATGCAACCTCTTATTATCATTATATGGAAATATTATAAAAATACTATGGATTTTTTCACCGTATTTCTCAACAGTCCAAGAAATAATGATATAATATGGGTAATTCTTGATTAACTTACCAAATCAGCACATTTCCTCACAATATGGGATGATTTTACACTGGATAACCTTTAATGACACTATATTAATAAATTTTTTATGCATCATTGAGTACCTCTCTCTATTATGTCTAATCTTGATCCCTGGTTTACATCAAAATTTAGGAAAAGTAACTAGAAATATTTTGATACTGAGCTTCATTTTAGTACTACGTATTACCATGAAACTAATAGGTAGTCATAAATGATGATAAAAACATTATAAGAAATTTTAGGATCTTCCCCACTCGACTTTCAGGATATGTGGTATTAGTATTTTAATTTGTTGTAGTTTTCCTACAATAATAGTTTCCATTAAAGTATTCAAATGGAACCATATGAAGCATTTTACGCAAAAAGATATAATACACCAACATGTTGGGATGAATTTGGTGAAAGAGGTTTTATGGGCCTAGAGATCCTAGAGGAAACAACAGTGATGGTAAAAAAAATTCAAACCCAGGTCAAAGAAGATCAAAGAAGGAATAAGAACTATACTAATAAACAATGTAATGATTTATAATTTCAAGTGGGAGATCATGTTTTTTTAATATTATCTCCATGGAAGGGTGTTATATGATTTGGGAGGAAAGGAAAACTAAGCTCTGGGTATATTGGAAATTTTGAAAATCTAGAGATAATAGGAGACGTGGCTTACTTTTTTCTCATGATGCATAGCCTTTCTACGGTACAGAGTGTGTTCTAGGTCTCATAGTTGAGAAATTACATGTCAGACCCAACACATGAACTCACATATAAAGGTATAGAATTGGAACCATTGTTATCTTACTATGGAGAGCCTATATAGATTTTATTCATAAAACAACAGGTGTTGAGGAATCTGAAAACATAGCTGGTAATGGTAATTTGGGAAAATCAAAATATTTATACGGTGTAATGGGGGCCTATGGAGATTATTATGAAGAACTACCCAATTATTTTTATGAGTTAAAATCCTGGAAATTTCAAGGACAAAATTTTTGTAAGAGGGGAGAATATAACACCCCAAGGTTTTACAAATAAATTTAATAAGAATTAATAAAGAACTATGCATTTATGAAACAAAATATTTGTTATTTATAGATGATATTTATAACCTAGACTTTAGATATAATGTTTCCTTTTCTGTGTTCTAAATTTTGAAAAACAGACACCCAAGGTTGTGATCAGTAAGTTATTTAGAGTCTGATAGAATCAACATACATTTTTAGTGAACATTAACTTGACCCTTATGAATAGTAATATGGCCATTAAAAATACTATTATCACCTATGTAAGTATAAATAAAATTTAGAAACCTTATAAATGGTGGTGAATATTTTAAAAATTAATAATTATGTATTGGTATTTTGGTTAGTAATAAAAATTTAATTAAAAATTTTAATTAATAAATTCATTTAAGATACACAAAAATTTTAAATTTTTTTTCCTAAATGAACATTTTATAGTCTGAAAATTTTAGTATAAAATTATGAGACCTTAGTTAATTTATGAAAGTGTTGTAAAATTAGTTTTCAATTTAAAATTTATATTTTCAAGAAAATAACTATTTTAAATAAAAATTTAATTTCACATATTTTTAAAATTATTTTAATATAATGAAGTCCATTTTTTAATTATAAATTTTGAATAATGTTCATGGTGAAGTTTCGTTATTTTTCTAAAATACATGGATTTTTAGAGAATAATATTATATGATAATTTACAGTAGAAATATAGTATAAGCTAAATACACTATTACTTGAGTCATACCTAATGTGGGAACCCTTTTTTTGAACTCACATGAATATATTACTGATTTTATTCCCAATAATAAACATTATTTGTTTCCTTGAGAAAAATTATAAATTAATGAATAGAGTAATGAGAAATTACGCCTCTCCTCCACTATAAAAACCATTCTCAACCCCTCTTCTCATCACTCATCAAAGCCTTGAATATTGTCAATGTTCTTCCAAAATCAACTTCAATAGTTTCTACCAACATCTAGGATCTCTTGTTCTTTACAAAAGACTAAAATGCCTTCCCTTATGGAGGTTATCGAGGAGGTTATTTCAAGAGGTAAATCATCTTCCTATTTAATTTAATTTTTATTATTATTATATCCTCCCAAAATCATTATAAATGATCTTGATAAATCCAGTATCATCTATATAATATTATGATATCATGTTAATGGGTGATCCATCATGAATCTCCATACTCAATCACTATTTAATATTAAAAATTAAATCATCGTTGTGGAGGTGTCGATTTATGAACTTCGTGGATAATGAACTTTTGTTCTCAAATTTCTCCTTCAAGGATGCTCATGATATCATTTTTTGGATGAAAAATATTATAAAATATGTATTATATCTGATTAATCTTTCTAGAATCATTTTATATGCATGATATTAAGCAATTGAACAAAACTAGTGCATTGTGATTGAAAAACCTCTAATATTATGCTAAATGGTTATCATTAATATGTTATCTAATGATTCATCCTCATTTATGGAAAAAATATATAAAACAAATCACACTTATTTTTATTCATTAATAATATTAAACTCATATTCTGTAATTTATACCCATTTTACATGAACTCCATTACTTATAATCATAGGAACAAATCATGAAATCTAGGAAACGAACACTCCAGAATGATAGAATAAAATCTTATAACTTATCAATAAATTCATAAATCAAATAGTAAAACTATAAGGAATAAAAGATATGTATATAAGGTTTGGAATTAATTAATTAATAGATTTAATTTGTTTTCCAGGATGTAATGGTCATGTTCAGAACATATTCAGACATAAGGTATGGTTTTCCAACCCGAACATATTTTTGCTTTTTTTACTGTTATTCTTTACTTAAATCAATGAAATTATTAAATATTATTTTGAACTACTAATAAATTTAATTTTAATGTTTTATATATTTGTACCAAACAAAATTATTATTTCTTATATGGGCAGTTACCTGTTTTAAAAGGATCATTCGAAAATTATTCCTGATAAACAATCCTGATTCGAGGGAACTTTGAAAATTCATATATATTTTCAAGTTCACTCTATAATACATTTTAAAAAGAAATATTATTCTAAAGTAAATCATTTAATTATGAATAAATATATATTTTTCACTTATGTTTTTATATAATTATTTTTCCAATATAACTACTATTTGCAATGTAAAATAGTATTTTTCTCAAGAATTATTTGGTGAATTTATAAGAGTATTTCATATATTTCAACACAACTATTGATTCTTATGTTTTATTTGGATTAATATTTTATAATATCATATAACATATTTTATTTAATGGTTTATGATCATTTTACTATGGATATTATATCTTGGTAACATACACCATATTACCCTGAATGGTTCGTGTATATTTTACTAATTGTAGAAAGTTATTTTCATTACATATGTTAGTTTCAATATGAATATATATGTTGATTATATTTCTACCAAATCATATGAGTAAAAAATAAGAATTATTAAGTAATAGTTGGGCCCTATAAAGAACCTTGATGCATCAGTAGGACTTATTAGACAAAATAGCCTGGGTTTCTACCCATTATATATGGGGTCTTGGCTGAGGCCTTGACGGTAGGATTATGATGTTTGAAACTATGCATTCCCTCATTATGAAACTAAAAATTGATATTATATTTTATTATTCAAATAGTATATTATCCATGGTTATGTTCTATTATGGAATCTTTTATTCCTTATATATTATTCTCTAGTTTGAGTTTTAATAAACTATATACTTTAATTTATTCACCATGCCTTATTACTTATGATTCCATTGTATTACATACCCATACTGAACATCTAATATCACTCCTTTCTTATGTTTTATTTTTACCCAGCATTTCGAAGATGTATATTATGAAGGACTTGCTAGGATAATCTAGATGTTTATTTGATGTTGATATATTTTATTACATTTCATGTTGTAATGTAACAATTATGTATGTCTCTGGTTTTCCAATTATACAAAACTATTTCTTCCTTTTGGATGAGACTTCAATATTTATATTCCAATGTTATAAAATAAGGCATTGTATCTTGGAAACTGGGGTCATGTTCTTTACAATTTAGATTCCTTATACAAATATAAAAGACATTAAATCAAATATAAAAACCTAATATTAAAATTATATTATATTATATGTTTAAAAAATTTGAATATAACATATTTAAAATTATTTAAATCATGATCATATATACAATAAAAATTCATTTTAAAATGGTTAAAATAATTTTCCATGTAATAGCTTTTATTTGAAAATTTTTATATGATAAATTATAGAAAATCGATAAATAAAGTCACACTCATTTAGATTTATCAATTTTTTTAATGTATGAACAATTTGAAAATTAAAATATAATTTTTATTTAAATATTTTATTAAAAAATTACTTTAAGATATATATAAAATCATATTTATATTTCAATATTAACAATCAATATTATGGATATTTATTTATTAAAAGTTTTAGTAGCATTTAAATAAAATTTAAAAAACGTTTATCAATAATTTCCTGTTAATAATAATATAAATTAAATAATTATCCATAAACCATTTTCTAAGATTTCATAACATTTTATAAATTTTATAAATAAATTAATAAATAAAAAATTAAAAAACAATTATGTTCATAGGTGTTTTATTTTATGACATACTCATATAATAATTCTTCATCCAACCATTTTTTTTATTTCTTTTTTATATGACTAGTATAAATTTGAATAAGATAGATAATACATGAAATATTTTTCTTATTTTATCATCATTCTCAATATGATTATTTGGAATCAATGTTCTTTTGTAGAATGTAAATAGTGAATTATGGAACCATGGTACAATATGATTTTCAATATTGTATAATATGAAATATTTTAGACTATATAATATACATTGTGTCATTTTTAATGATATAATATATGTTATCATGTGATCATATCCAAAATTATAATTTACTATATGATAGATCATTCCACAATTAAATATTAGATCCTATTTTACAACACATATTACAATATGTGTTTACCAATGAGAAAAAATAGTAATAGCTTATGTTATGCTATTTGATATCTATTATTATTCATTTTGGATAATGATTTAATGAAAAGAGAAGCATGTTAAGGTTCTAATCCCACTAATAGAAGTAAAAGGATTAAATATCCTATACTCTAGTAGCGCAAAACAATAAAGAACCTTAATTTATTGATCACTAGGTTTTCAAACTAGATCCATGTATTAACAAATGAGGAATATGTTTGTAAATTACACTATAGATGGTATTATATACCTTATTATACTGCAACTTTTATAAATATCCTTAGGAAGAAGCTAATGGAATTATATCTCCATAGTGAATAAATGGTTAATCTTACTTCACGGAATATTTTGGTATGATTCATTGTATATCAAAAGGTATGTTAGTACATATTTTTTTTAATAGAAGAAGGAAAAGTATAATTCAAAATAATCAACTGAGATAGTAAAAAATCATGAATCATCCATATAAATGTATTTTACATATTGATATTGGCCTACATGACACTCTTTAGGACTTCCATTCAACTTCTCATTCATTCATAACATATGAGAAAATAGAATTCAGGATTCAACTATTAAAAAAACTGATAGATCATTGAATACATAAACACATTTAATTCTCCCATTGATTAAATATTTTTTTGAAGGCCTTGATTTGAATGAAAGATCTAAACAGTAGTAAATATATTTAAACTTCATTGTCTATATAGTTTTATTTAATACTAATAATACCATTTGATAATACCTCTTCATTAATTTACCATATAATCAAATAATAAACTATTATTAGCCAAATTAGATCTAATACTTTATCACAGTAACATACCATACTATATTCCTACCAAGGAAATATAAATTTCCAACGAAATTTGGATTTTATCCCATATGTAAAACATATAATATACACAGTAATAATGTATGACTTTTATAATATGAAAATTAGACCCCATGGAATATATTATTCAAATTATGACTACAAGTCATGATCTGAATGGAATCACATATATTTAGAGTTGATATGGGATATCATCATGGATATGAGGAGATATCACTTTTCACATGATGAAATTATTTAATAAGTTTTTTGGTGGATCATATATGAAGTGTGGTCAATAAAATACATAGAATAGATGGGGTAATTTATTAATTTAATGATATATCAATATCTCTGGTCATTGATTTAATTTATGATGTCGAAACTAAATTTTAAAATATGTAAGATATAGAAAATTTAAATAAAATTCATGGGAATTAACGCTATATTAAAACCTCTTCAAATTAGATTAAAATCAAATTCCACTAACTAAGGAATAAATCATGGAAATTTATAAAATTATGGAAACTTATATATTAATTAGGGAATAGTTTTTTACAACATTGGTTAAACTAATGTCTAATAACGCATTGTGAATTTCTTGATTTAATAGTAATTAAAAAAATTATTATTCAACATGAAGAATGGGTAATTTTATGTAATATATTTTTTATAGAAATTAGTATTTCTTATAAATTTGATATCAGATATTAAATTTATAGTTATATATTATTCCATTTCATATGATGTAATAAATTTATATGATATAGGGTTACCATTAGGAGTTGGAGACACAGAAGGGGTTTTGGTGTTTTTTCTTTTTTAACAAAAGGATTTCCCCCAACATTCCTAGTAAGAGTACCAGAAACACTCTTGTTGATATTTTAATATAATTACCCTACATAAGGAAATAAATTTAGATAAATAAAAAGATTTTTTTATAGAAATTACACATAATATATCATTATTAATGATTTGAAAATATTAAATATCAAACCAGTGTGTGGATAATGGATCGAATGAAATCATACTTTTTATCTTGTATAATATCTATCGATCATCATTAATGATTGGACCACTAAATATGATTAGATATTTAATGTCTTTTTATAAGTGATTCTAATGGAAATGAAATTTTTGATTTATAATCTATATCTATCATTATAAAAAATCACTCAGAAAAAAATTAGACGAGGCTTCATGTGAAAAGAAAGAGGTCATTACCAATATTTATTATATCATTATGTCATAATTGATAAAGATAATGATAATATAAAATCCTATATATGAAATTTGATATATTATATTACAAACACTATAATTTAAAAAGAGTTTTGGAAAGTATATTGTACTGAAAAATATTATTATATAGAAAATTAATTCCTTTTTATAGACTATGTAAAAACATGAGTATATTTCAAAAATGATATTAAAGATAAATAAAAATTAGTATCTATTTAATTTCATTATAAAATTTAATTTTTTTAGAGGTTTATTGAATAATATATTATCGATTTCATGTCCCCATAGACTCTAATTAATGATAGTGGATGAATAATTTTTTTTTAATTGGAAATAATTTTTTGGTCCAATGTATGAAAAACTATATATTATACCATAAATTTGATATTTATTATGAATAGACTATTTCATGGTTAATAACATGGTCATAGATAATATGAAGCTAGACCATGTGACTAGGTACACATTACACATATTATTTAAATAATAGACTCAATAAACCTAATATCTCACTTAACCCAACCATATATAAGAAGAAATGTGTCACGACCCGTCCTCGGGGCCCGTGCCATGACTACCCCAAGCCCGCCTTCCATAGGCCAGGGGTTGGCGAATAGCACCCAAGGCGTAAAATCCTGATAACTGGGAAGGCATTGCCTTTATAAAAGAAAACAAGTACCACAGAGTACAAGCGGAAGCAAAACACTAAGTACAAAAGAAATGCTGAAAAGTAAATGGGCCAGAATACAAACCCAAAAGAAAGTACGACTACAACTGAACAAGGTACAACAGTAAAAAGACAAACAGCTGGAAGAAGGAAGCAGCTCCTGGGTCATCCTCCTCGGATCCTACCTGAAGGGTAGGTACATATAGCCTCCTCCATGCTCTCGTCCGTCAACATCCTCTGTGAGTCGTCATGTCGTGTAGTCCACCTCCGGGTACTGACTCGTCGTGTAGTCCACCTCTGGGTACTGACTCGTCGTGTAGTCCACCTCCGGGTACCGACCAGTCCTCGAACACTCGGCCTCCGTCAGCACTGCCCGTCGTCTGCAACCAACACAACGAGGTGCCGACATAGCCCGTGCAGGGGTGAGTATAACGATACTCAGTAGGGACCCAGAGACCCTCAAGATCTCACTAAACCAACACAGATAACCACAAGAAGATCTCAACAGATAACCTCTACTTAGATATATGCCCATACATATACCTAAGTTATCAAGTAACCCATCTCAATCATGAGGAAAAACAAGGACTGTGAAATCAACGGATAACCACTACCCAGGTATATGCCCATACATATACCTAAGTTATCAAATGACCCATCTCAATCATGAGGTAAACACAAAGGTCAAAAGTCTCAGCTCAACCAGGATTTTCATTATCGAACCGTAACTGCTGAAGAGCTCCGTCTCTGGAGTGTACAGTGGTCCTGTCACGACTCCGAGGTACTGCTCACTAACCTAAGACTGCTAAGGTACTCCTCCTGTCGAGTACCGCGGGCCTGCCACCTCACACAGTAGTGCTTCCCGCCGAGGTCTGCCACCCAAACACAGTAGTGCTCCCCCCTCATAGCCTACAGAGGTACTCCTCCTGTCGAGTACCGTGGGTCTTCCACCTCACATAGTAGTGCTCCTCCACTGTGGGTCTGCCACCTCACAAAGTAGTGATCCCCACTAGGCTACGTAAGTCACTCTGAATCGAATCGGACAAGCAGTCTCCAGGTCTGTGCCGGCTACATGGTCTCCGTACTCCGTACGCTCGTCTCTGGGAGGGTCCGCTCCACGTGCTACAAGTAGATACTCCAAGTATCTCAAAGTCCTACTAAGAAGTAACTCAAAGGACCGCCTCGTCATAGGGGTCTCAACGCAATAGTCGGCGCGTTAATCGGACGCCCGGTCTGCGAGTTATTAGCATTTTCGTCCCCGTGGCCCGGTTGGTTTCGTGTGAGAACTAGTCCGGCCGTAACTCAGTTATACCCCGAACACTCATAGGGTATACTCATAGGGACCGTTTCTCAACGTGATCAACAACGCCACTGACGGTTCGTCAAACGGACGTCCGGTAAGAAAGATATCAGCTTTTCTGTTCCAGGGGCCCAGTTGGATTTCGGGTACAATCCAACCCGGCCATTTCTCAACTACATCCAAAACTCGGGCGAAGTATGCCAAAAGTTCCGTCTCAACAAGAGGAAAACAACGAGATAGACGGTGCGTCAATCGGACGCCCGGTCTGTGAGTTATTGGCTTTTTCGTTCCAGGGGCCTGGTTGGTTTCGTGAGTGAACCAACCCGACCATACTCCGACGACAACCAAACCTCGAGCGCAGTAAGCCAAAATATCCGTCTCACTTATAGGAACTCAACACAATCGACGGCACATCAATCGGACGTTCGTAGCTCAAGATATGAGCGTTTCCGCTCCGAGGGCCCGGTTGGTTTCGTGTACGAACCAACCCGACCGAACTCAAAGTAATCCGAAACCTTGAGTGCTGTATACAAAAACGATCGTCTTGATCCAAGGATCGCATCGCTGCTGACAGCGCATCGTTTGGAGGTCCATAGCCCGAGTTATGGGCATTTGAACACAAACAGTTTGGTAACGGGGGTTTCGGGCCCGGGCCGACCCGGCCCGCGACCCCCCGGTTGGCCCGAACTGGGTCGACCCGCCCCGGACAGGGTCGGCCTGGCCCGGAGCGGCCCGACCCGGCCCGGCGTGGCCTGTCCTGACTGGGCTCGGCCCGGCCTAGGCGACCGGCCAGGCGCCGGTCCGGCTCAGCGCAGCGCGCTGGGCGCGCTGCCAGCTCGGCTTCGGCCGAGCTAATTGAAAAAAACAAGGGGCGCTTGCCCCCCTTTGTAACCGTGACCCCCCCCCCCCCAATAATGGGGGGGGGGGGTGCATTCAACTAGCCAGGGGAATTTAATTCCCCCTGCCTTCCCCATTTCCGGCCGGCCCGACCTGGCTGGCCGGCTCCTCCTCAACGGGACCGGCAGTGGCCGGTCCCTTTCCGGCTCCGACACCAGCGGCCCGGATGGCCGCCGGTCACCACGCTCCGCCGTGGCCTGGAACCGGCCACGACCCTTATCGTCCAGCGCGGTGCGACGGCACCGCGACCCTCCCCCGCGGCCCCGCTCCGGTCGCGGCGCCTTTGATTTCCTTTGACGTGGCGCAACGGCGTCGCGTTCTTGAATTTCTTTCCACGGCGCGGCGCGACGGCGCCGCGCAATACTTGCCATGTGATTTCTGCGTGGTGCGACGACACCACGCCATCCTGTTCCATCCACAAGGAAACAACATGAACATAGGAGGGGGTTCGGCAGTGTTTGTGCGGTCCGACCCCCTCTCATTAAATGATAACATTTAGTCGATATCCTTGAAGTTCTACATGCTAGAAACAAGAATGGAAATAATAAAATAAAATAACAATAATCCCCTACCTCAGTTTCAAGTCCGGAGCACGTCAACGAGCAGCGGAAGACGAGCGTCGTGGAGGTTGGGCGTCGCAGAAGAACGTCGACGTCGTGAAGCGAGGATTCGAAGTCGTTGACGACGATTTCGTCGCGGAAAACCGTCGCGGAAGAGATGGCGCCGAAGGAGAACGTCGCGTCGCGGATATGGCATCGCAGAAGAACCGTGTTCTTCAGTGGAGAAGTTCATCGTTGAAGAATGGTGTTCTTCGCGTTCTTCGTCGAGGTTGAAGAAGAAGAAGATGATGAAGAAGCTTTCCCCAAACCTCTAAAGGTGGTAAAAGAAAACCAACCAAGATAAAATAAGTCTAAGCCTTATTTTATTTACACAACTTAACCTCTTTGAATTTCAAAAGTTGAAATTAAGTAATTCATCTCAATTAATAACTCAAGTTGTCAAAATTAAACAAAAAAGAGGAGTTATTGGGAGTTTAAAGGGGAGTTGAAGAGTTAGGGTTCGTGTGGGCCCCACCACACTTAATCCTCTCAAGGGAGGTTAAGTTGATGTGGGTCCCACCTCTAACTCCCTTGGGGAGGATATAACCAACAAGGTTTAAAATAAATTGTGTTCCACAATTTATTTAACTACATCCAATTTTCCCCAAAACTAACTCTCAACCCGCATAAAACGCAACCTCGGAAAAGGTCTCCTTAAGCGAAAAACGGCGCTGCGAGTTCATCAGTGCCCTCATAATTCGATTCCGGGAACCGGTTCAAAAGTTAGAAAAACCCGCTCACTCGTTCACTGAACGTACTCGAGCCAAACTTCGGAAATTAATTCCGGGCACACCGGGCCTCGGAATCAGGCGCCGTCAGAAACTGCGTTCTTGTAAAATTCCAAAGAAAATTAAGAAAAAAATTTCCTCGAAATTTCCGAGTCTTTTCATTACTCCCACCTCAGGGCTTTACGTCCCCGTAAAGCTTGAACACAAACTTATAGAAACAAAGGCGGTACTGAGCACGCATCTGAGCCTTCCGCTCCCATGTGCTCACTTGGAGGTTCCCGTGCTGCCAAAGAAAGTGCACAAGAGGAATCGACCGTCCTCCTAGGATCTGCTCCTGTCGATCCTCGATCCCCACAGGAACCTCCGTAGAAGTCACCTCATCGCCACCGTCCAGCTCCTCATGGTCGATGATATGCGTAGGGTCGAGCACATATCTCCTCAGTTGGGATACGTGGAAAACGCCGTACACCTAGTGCAACTGAAGTGGATGGGTCAAGCGGTAAACGACCTCGCCTACCCAGCTGAGGACCTAGAAAGGTCCGTTAAACCTCAGAGATAACTTGCCTCCCTAGCCACATCTTTGTAAACCTCATCGAGGTGAGACTTGTATAAGGACGTGATGGTCATCCTCGAACTCTAGAGGCCTCCAAGTCCTGTCAGCATAAGGCTTCTATCGGCCCTTTGCCGTCCTCATCCTCTCTTGGATGACCTGGACCTTCTCTAGTCTCACAAGAGCTTCTATGATTTCTTCTTTTCCAATAAGAGAAATCCAGTCTCCTCCCCTGGATGAACCACATTCGTTGCCTAATACAGTCAATCCTGACATGAATGATGCATTCATGACATGGATGACATCGTAAGGCCTCGCCGTAACTACCAAGATATCCAACTGTCACTCTCGCCTCCAAGGGTCGAGTCACACTCTCGGCATTAGTGTGTGGTTACTAGGTCTCCTTCAGTAGAAAACTTGAAAGTGAGGGTCAAGTCAACAGTCTTAACCGGGACCACTCAGTATCAACCAAACAAAAGGACAGGAAAACAAACAAAGATAAGTTTCTTTTTATTATTGCATCTCATAGTACAAGACACAAAGAAACTACAGACAAACATCAACAAAACCAGAAGCAACAGGATCAATAGCCTCCAGGTCGGAAGCTAGTCCCACTCCTGTCCATCTGCTTCCGGAGCTCCATGACCATAGGCCTCAGCTTCCTGAAGCTGAGCTCTCCCATGTCCTCCTGTCCCCTGCGGTCGGGGTGGGCCTCCTGGTGGTGGTGGCAATATCCCGAAGCGTCGTCCACCTCCAGCTGCACGGACAGATCCTCTGCCATGGCAGCCTGCTCCTTGCGGTCCGCCCTGATCGAACCTCTGCCTCTGCCTCGGAGGTTCTTCATTTAACTGCTGGTCATCTGCATGGCGGGTTGGACAGTCACGTTCCATGTGACCAATTCCGCCGCAGGAGTAACACTTCATGGCAGGTCTGGCTCTATCACTTCACTTGGTTTCTTGCACTACCGACCCTGAGTCACACGGTCGACCACCTGTAGGTCTGGTCCTCTTAGACCCCTGCGTCATCTGTCTACTGCCCGCTACAGAAGACTCTGCCGCATGCCGGCTAGTGGTGGGTCCTGCTGCTGGAGACTGCTCAGCAAGGAAACTCTCCACTAAGAGGGCTCGCTCCAACACTCCTGTCTACGTCGGAATGTTTTGCGATACCACCGAAGCTCTGATCTCCCGCCTGAGTCCCTGCTCGAAGGTTCGGGCCCTGAAGAACGGGTCCCGTACCATATCTGTGGAGTTGCACGAGAGGTCTATGAATCTCGCAGAGTACTACGCCACCGACATGCTGCCCTGCCGCAGCTGAAGTAGCTCCTGTATACGCACTGCATGAAGGGTGGCTGGTACAAACTCTGCCCGGAACAGGCTCTCGATGTCCTCCCAAAGAAGTTTCGCCTCGTCATGCAACTGAAGCATCAGGATCCACCATCTGTCTGCTGCTGCCTGAAGAAGGTTGGCAGAAAGGATCACCATGAAATATTTCGGCGTCCCCACTAGCCTGAAGACTCTCACCACAGCCTCCAGCTAATCCACAGCCACCTGCGGGTCCGTCCCTCCCTGAAACCTGGGTGGCCTCTGGCGCTGGAACTCATGCAGTGCACTCAAGCGACGTGCATCCTCTGCTGCTGGGGCTGGTGGCATCGGTGGCCCAACGGGTAGTAGTACCGCTGGTGCCTCCGCTGGTGCCTCAACTGGGATAGGGCCCTGTACTGAAGCCTCGTCGCTCGGTGGGCTGTTAGTACACACCACTCTCGGGGCTCTAGCTGGTCATCCATGGGGAGGCATCCTGAAAGAAACAACGCGACATGGTCAAAAGATTATACCTGGTGATCTGACCTGGTTTGAGCTAACATTTAAATAAAACTTATGGAAAACACACACGCAATCAGTGTTTTCGTGCACAAAGTCGGAAATCAGTTGTCAGGGTCCTGGTGTATGGATACGTCAGCCGCCTTCACCAACACTGGACGCCCTGAACTGAAAACCACACTTGGTACTCTTAACACTATTTCTTCATAGAAAGAAACATCAGAGTTATAAGTTCTATTGTAGAACCGAACTGCTCTGATACAAATTGTCACGACCCGTCCTCGGGGCCCATGTCGTGACTACCCCAAGCCCGCCTTCCATAGGCCAGGGGCTGGCGACTAGGACCCAAGGCGTAAAATCCTGATAACTGGGAAGGCATTGCCTTTATAAAAGAAAACAAGTACCACAGAGTACAAGAGGAAGCAAAACACTAAGTACAACAAAATGATAAAAATTAAATGGGTTAGAATACAATCCCAAAAGAAAGTACGACTACAACTGAACAAGGTACAACAGCAAAAAGACAAACAGCTGGAAGAAGGAAGCAACTCCTGGGTCGTCCTCCTCGGATCCTACCTGAAGGGTAGGTACAGATTGCCTCCTCCATGCTCTCGTCCGTCAACCTCCTCTGTGAGTCGTCACATCATGTAGTCCACCTCCGGGTACTGACTCGTCGTGTATTCCACCTCCGGGTACTGACTCGTCGTGTAGTCCACCTCCGGGTACCGACCAGTCCTCGAACACTCGGCCTCCGTCAGCACTGCCCGTCGTCTGCAACCAACACAACGAGGTGCGGGCATAGCCCGTGCAGGGGTGAGTATAACGATACTCAGTAGGGACCCTGAGACCCTCAAGGTCTCACTAAACCAACAAGGATAACCACAATAAGATCTCAACAGATAACCTCTACTTAGATATATGCCCATACATATACCTAAGTTATCAAGTAACCCATCTCAATCATGAGGAAAAACAAGGATTGTGAAATCAACGGATAACCACTACCCAGGTATATACCCATACATATACCTAAGTTATCATATGACCCATATCAATAATTAGGTAAACACAAAGGTCAAAAGTCTCAGCTCAACCAGGATTTTCAGTATCGAACCGTAACTGCTGAAGATATCCTTCTCTGGAGTGTACAGTGGTCCTGTCACGACTCCGAGGTACTGCTCACTAACCTAAGACTGCTAAGATACTCCTTCTGTCGAGTACCGTGGGCCTGCCACCTCACACAGTAGTGCTTCCCACCGGGGTCTGCCACCCAAACACAGTAGTGCTCCCCCCTCATATGTCATGACCCGCCCTCGGGGTCCGTGCCGTGACTACCCCAAGCCCGCCTTCCATAGGCCAGGGGCTGGCGACTAGCACCAAGGCGTAAATCCCAGTAAAAAGGGAAGGCATTGCCTTTGTAAAGTAAACAAACACCTCAGAGTAAGCAAGAGGAAAGTAAACACTAAGCAAAAGCAGAGTACAACTGAAAGTGCGGAAAAGTAAATGGGCCAGTATACAAACCCAAACTGAAAGTAAAGTACAACTCGAAAGGGAAAACAGCAATTGAAAAGTAAAAGCCGCTACACCGAGCTATCCACTGGAAATCCCACCTAAAGGGTGGGTACAGATAGCTCCACTGCTCCACGGGTCCCGCCGTCCGCTCCGAGCACGTCCCGCCCAGTGGTCCACCTCCAGGTACCGTCCTGCTCTGAAAGCCTCAACTAAGATCAACGTTGTCCGTCGTCTACAACCAACACAACGTAGTGCGGGCAAAGCCCGTGCATGGGTGAGTATAAGCTACTCAGTAGGGACCCCGAGACCCATGAAGGTCTCTCAAATCCACAAAGGATAAACCACGAAGAAAGGTACAATCACGAAGTAACAACCGACACTGCTTAGGTATATGCCCATACATATACCTAAGTCATCAATTTCAAATACGCACCAACCTCCGAGCCCAAGTACAACTCAGTCCACACAGGAAAGTAAACGTATTCCACACAAGAAAGCAAAACGTAATCCACATAGGATTGCACAACACAATCCACACAGGAAAGCAATAGGATTCAGCTCACACAAGTATACTTCTTTAAAAGACGAAAAAGATGATCTCTGATCCATCTAAGTCGTTGGACCCACGAAGGATCGATAGGTAACTAAACCCCGCAAAAGACCCACACAGGATCGGGCCCACGTAGGACCTGTAGGCGCTGGTTCACACAGGACCGCTGAGCGCAAGGACCCACACAGGATCGGACCCACACAGGATCGGGCCCACACAGGACCTGTAGCACTGATCCACGCAGGATCGCTGAGTGCTGTAGTCGTCGTCGTCGAATCCACACAGGATCTCTGTACTGTCGTCGTCGCAGTCACATTAGCAGTAGTAGTAGCCGTCACAGTAACAGTCGCAGCCAGCACTACGGTTCTCGCACACAGCAAGCTCGTTCGGAGGGTCCGCTCCACGAGCCGAGTGTCTGATACATCAACTTTCACAAAGTCCAGAGTTGATGTATCCAAAAGTTCCATATCATCAACAGGAACTCAACGCAACAGACGGCGCGTCGATCGGACGCCCGGTCTGAGAGTTATTGGCATTTTCGTCCCCGGGGCCCGGTTGGTTTTTAAGGCAAAACCAACCCAACTGTACTCCACCTGCGTCCAAACCTCGGGCGGAGCATTCCAAAAGAATCGCCTCACTATGAGGAACACAACAAAGCTGACGGCACGTCAATCGGACGTTCGTGGCTCAAGATATGAGCGTTTCCGCTCCGAAGGCCCGATTGGTTTCGTGAACGAACCAACCCGGCCAAACTCAAAGTGTTCCGAAACTTTGAGTGCGATATACCGTAACGACCGTCTCGATCCAAGGATCACGTTTCCACAGACGGTTCGTTGATCGGAGGTCCATGGCTCAAGATATGGCCAAAAGACCGAATTTGTCTCGGAAACAGGGGGGTCCGGGTCCGGGCCGACCCGGCCCGATCCCCCCCTGGTCTGACCCAAACCGGGTCGACCCGTTTCGGGTCGACCCGACCCGGTCCGCTGGAACCGGCCCAGCCGGTGGCGGCGCGGCCCGGCCAGCGGCGGTGCGGCCAGGGTGCCGCGCATGCGCCGCACGCGGGGGTGAAACCCCCCCTTTTATTCGGATCACGGCCGGCCTAAGGCCGACCGTTTCTCTTCTCACGCGGGACCCGCGGGTCCCGCCTCCTATCCAAACCGGCGACCGGCGCGGCCGGCCGCCTTCTTCTTCTCCACCGCGGCTCTTCCGATCTCCGGCGGCCGAAGGGCCGCGGCCCTTCTTGATCTCCGGCGCCGGCGGCCCGGCCGGCCGCCGGTCGCCTCCTCGTTCCGCCGCGGCCCGTCTCCGGCCGCGGTCTCTTTCGTAAACAATGACGCGGTGTGTCGGCACCACATTTCTTTATCGCTGCTCGCTCCAGCCATAAATTCTTTTGTTCTTGCGTGGTGCGACGACACCGCGCTGTCTCCGCTAAATCAACACGAAAGATTAGAAGGGGGAGGAGAATCAGCCGTGTTCATGCGGTTCGGTCTCCTCCCGTTATAATGATAACAGTTGGCCAATCGTATAAACACAACAATGAACGTTTCACAAATTTTTAATAAAATTTGGAACTACGGCCAACGGATTATTCTTTCATGTTCGAGGGAATGATACACGTAATTTGAAAAGGACAAACCCCTACCTTGGTTCTGGAACAAAGTTCGATGATCGATAACGATTCACGGAAGTCGAGCGTCGCGGTGGTCGGCGTCACGGAAGAAGAACGTCGATGTCGCGGTTATGTCGTCACGGAAGACGGTTCCCGAGAACGTGGAGTTCTTCGTCGAAGTTCAAAGGTTCTTTGTGTTCTTCGTCAGAGTTGAAGAAGAAGAAAAAAGAGAAGCTCCCAAAATTCCTCTAAAGGTGGTAAAAGAAATTCAACCAGAATAAAATAAGCTTTAAGCTTATATTATTAAATAACTTTACCACATGAATTTCAAAGGTTTGAATTGAACAACTCACCTCAATTAATACTTAAAGTCGTCAAACATTAATTAAAAGGAGGGTTAATGGGAGTTTTGAAGGAAGATGGAAGGTTGGGTTTCGTGTGGGCCCCACCACACTTAATCCTCCCAAGGGAGGTTAAGTGGATGTGGGTCCCACTCCCCACTCCCTTTGGAAGGATTTACAAAAAAAACATCAAGTTAAAATAAAAATTTGTATTTCACAAATTTTATTTAACTTAATCTAAAAACCCAAAAACTAACTTTCAACCCGTAATAAACGCAACTTCCGAAAAGGTCCCCTTAAGCGAATATCAGCGCTGCGAGTTCATCGGTGCCCTCGGATTTCAATTCTGAGCACCGGATCAAAAGTTATAAATTCCCACTCGTTCGTTCACTGAACGTACCCGAGCCAAACTTCAGAAATTGATTCCGGGCACTCCGGGCCTCAGAATCGGGTGCCGTCAGAAACCGCGCTCTTGTAAAATTCCAAAGAAAATTAAGAAAAAATTTCCCTTGACTTTTACAGGTCTTTACATTACTCCCACCTCAGGGCTTTACGTCCCCGTAAAGATACATCAAAAACTAGGGAGACAAATGAGGGTACTGAGCACGCATCTAAGCCTCCCGCTCCCATGTGCTCTCCTGGAGATTCCCGTGCTGCCATCTGATGCGCACAAGAGGAATCGATTGCCCACGCAGGACCCGCTCCGGTCGATCCTCTATCTCCATAGGGACCTCCGTAAAAGTCGCCCCATTGTCAACGACAAGCTCCCCATGGTCAATGATGTGCGTCAGGTCGTGCACGTATCTCCTCAGCTGAGACACGTGGAAGACGTCGTGCACCCGGTGCAACTGAGGTGGTAGAGCCAGGCGATAAGCCACCTCACCAATCCTGCTGAGGACCTGGAAGGGTCCGATGAAGCACAGAGATAACTTGCCGCCTCGGCCAAATCTCCGAATACCATGTCGAGGTGAGACCTGCAAGAAGACGTGGTCACCATCCTCGAACTCTAGTGGCCTCCGCCTCCTGTCAGCGTATGACTTCTGCCGGCTCTGTGCTATCCTCATCCGCTCCTGGATGACCTGGACCTTCTCTGTCATGGCCTGGACCATCTCCGGTCCCACCAGTGCTGACTCTCCAGGGTCTGTCCAGCACAAAGGTGATCTACAAGGTCGGCCGTACAATGCCTCGTACGGTGCCATCCCGATGGTGGAGTGGTAGCTGTTGTTGTACGCGAACTCCACCAAGGGTAGGTGGTCCTCCCAGCTACGACCAAAGTCGAGGACACATGCGCGGAGCATGTCCTCGAGAGTCTGAATGGTCCACTCCGTCTAACCATCCGTCTGAGGGTGAAAGGCTGTACTCAGACATAGCTGCGTCCCGAATGCCTCCTGTAACCCCTTCCAAAGCCGGGAAGTAAAGCGAGCATCTCGATCGGAGATGATAGATGATGACACACCATAGAGCCACACAATCTCCTGAACGTAGAGATGTCCCAAGCTCTCCACTGAGCCCTGCTCTCTGATGGGTAAGAAGTGTGCCGACTTGGTGAGTCGATCAACAATCACCCAGATGGAGTCGTGACCTCTGGAAGTGCGTGGAAGTCCAGTCACGAAGTCCATAGATATGCCGTCCCACTTCCACTCCGGAACCTCCAAGGGTTGTACCAAGCCTGCTGGTACCTGATGCTCTGCCTTCACCTGCTGGCAGGTGAGGCATCGAGAAACGAACTCTGTTACTGCCTTCTTCATGCCCGGCCACCAGTGCTGTCGTCTGAGGTCCTGATACATCTTTGCCACTCCAGGATGTACCGCCAAAGGAGAAGTGTGAAACTCTCTCAGCACCTCCTCTCGCAAAGCGACTGGTAACATGGTACGTCCTCGGAAAAGGATTTCGTGCTCTGCTCCAAGGGAGAAACCATCAGGTGCCTGTCCCGAGGATATATGTGCACGCCGTGTCTCATAGTCAGCGTCCCCACGCTGTGCCTCCCTGACTCGCTGCAGTAGTGGAGGAGTGACTGTGAGAGACTGAAGGAAGGCTGCTCCATCTCTATCCACGAAGGATATCTGCAAAGAGGCTAGCTGCTCCGTCGCCTCCTCAAGTAGCTGAATGCCCGTCCTCCTGCTGAGGGCATCAGCTACTACATTCCCCTTCCCAGGAGTATAGACTATCTCAAAGTCATAGTCCTGGAGGAACTCGAGCCATCGCCGTTGTCTCAGGTTTAGGTCCTTCTGCGAGAAGATATACCTGAGACTCAGATGATCGGAAAAGACTGTAAAGCGCTCGCCCATCAGGTAGTGTGGCCATGTCTTCAGAGCGAAGACTACTGCTGATAACTCCAGGTCATGGGTAGCGTAGTTCTGTTCATGCGGCCTCAACTATCGTGATCCATAGGCGATCACTGCCCGCTCCTGCATCAGAACACATCCGAGTCCGGTCCCTGATGCATCGCAGTAGACTACGTACCCTACTCCCTCCTCGGGCAACCTCAAGATAGGTGCGCTAGTCAATCTATGTCTCAGCTCCTGGAAGCTCTGCTGACATCTGTCTGACCACACGAAGGGTTTCCCCTTCTTCGTCAATGCTGTGAGTGATGCCGCAACTCTAGAGAAGTCTTGCACGAATCTCCGATAGTATCCAGCTAGTCCCAAGAAACTCCGAACCTCAGTCACGCTCCTGGGTGGCTCCCATGCTAACACAGCCTCAATCTTCGCGGGATCCACTGCAACTCCCGCCTCAGAGATAACATGTCCCAAGAAGTGGACCTCACGTATCCAGAACTGGCACTTCGAGAGCTTACCATAAAGCTGGTGCTCTCGGAGTGTGTCTAGTATAACTCGCAAGTGATAGGTGTGCTCCTCCTCTGTCGTAGAGTAAATCAGAATGTCGTCGATGAAGACCACGACAAACCGATCGAGGTATGGCTGAAAGATCCTGTTCATGAGAGCAATGAACACTGCTGGAGCATTGGTTACACCGAATGGTATAACCAAGAACTCATAGTGGCCATACCGACATCTGAAGGCCGTCTTCTGCACATCCTCGTCTTTGACTCTGAGCTGATGATAGCCTGACCTGAGGTCTATCTTCGAGAACCACCGTGCTCCCTTGAGCTGATCAAAGAGGTCATCAATCCTCGGTAGCGGATACTTGTTCCTCACTGTCACCTGGTTCAGGCGACGATAGTCAACACAAAGTCGCAAGCTCCCGTCCGCCTTCTTGGCGAATAATATCGGGGAAGCCCAGGGTGAAACACTGGATCGGATGAACCCCTTGCCCTACAAGTCCTCCAACTGTACCCGTAGCTCTCGAAGCTCGGAGGGGGCCATCCGATATGCTGGAGTGGATATCGGGGTTGTCCCGGGGTACAAGTCAATATAAATGTCTACCTCTCTGCGAGGAGGTAGCTCTGGAACATCGTCGGGAAAAACGTCCGCAAACTGATCCACCACTGCAGGAAAACCAGGACTCCGCACGTCAACTGCTCCAAGGATGAGGCTAGCTAACTGATGAGTAATGGGTTGTCCTCTCCTCCGCAGAAGTCCATCCTGTGCTGCTAAGGCTCCCTTCTCGCCGGTGAAGGTGAACCTACTCCCGTCGGTGCGTACACATCGCACCTTGCGCCTAAAACAGTCAATCTGTGCATGGACCGTAGATAGCTAATCCATGCCCAAGATGACGTCGTAAGGCCTCGACGCTGCTACAAGAAGATCCCAGCTGAAGCTCTCGCCTCCTAGAGTAATCTCACACTGCCGGCACCAGTGCGTAACCGTCGAGTCTGCTCCCGTAGGAGTCTTTAGCCGTAAGGATCGAGCCAACGGCTCTGTCGGAATCTCCGAGCTCCGAACAAGGGCAGCGGCTATGAAAGAGTGACTCGCTCCTGTGTCTATAAGAACTGCAGCAAGGGTGGAATAGACACAGATAGTACCTCGAATCATCTCGGGTGCGCCGTGGTCGTAGGCCTCTACTGCCTGGAGTTGTGCCTGTCTCTGCCCGCCAGCTCCCTGTGGTCGGGGTGGACCTCCTGGTGGTGGTGGTGGCAGAGCCTCAAAGCGTCGCCCACCACCGGCTGCTCGTCCAGCTCCTCTGCCTCGTCTGCCACCTCCCTGCGGACCACCACGGTCGACCCTCTGCCTCTGCCTCGGTGGTCCCTCAACTGTCTACTGCTCCTCGGCATGGCGGGTCGGGCAGTCACGAGCCATGTAGCCCTGCCCGCCGCACGAGTAGCACTGTCTGCCTCTCGAAAGACTGGCTCCTCGCTGTGTGCCCCGCACTGCTGAGCCAGTGCCCTGAGGTCATCTGCCCGAAGGTCTGGTCTGCCTGGACCCCTGAGTCATCCGTCGACTGCCTGCTGCAGATGACTCTGCCACGTGCCGCCCTGCGGTGGGTCGCTGCGCTGGTGTAGACTCAGCAAGGAAGCTCTCGATCAGAAGGGCCCGCTCCAGTACTCCTGTCTGAGTCGGTATGCTGAGGGAGATCAGCGATGCCCTAATCTCGTGTCTCAAACCCTGCTCGAAGGTCCGGGCCCGGAAAAATGGGTCCCGTACCATGTCAGTCGAGTAGCGCGAGAGATCGGTAAATCTCGCCGAGTACTGAGCGACCGTCATGCTGCCCTGCCGCAGCTGAAGAAGCTCCTGGATACGCACCGCACGAAGGGTGGCTGGGACGAACTCCGAGCGGAAGATGCTCTCAAAGTCCATCCAAAGTAGAGATACCTCATCGTGCAACTGGAGCATCAAGCTCTACCATCGTCCTGCTACTGCGTGTAGTAGGCTCGCAGCGAGGATCACCATGAGGTCTGCTGGTGTCCTCACTAGCCTAAACACTCGTACCACTGCCTCCAGCCAGTCCTCTGCTGCCTGGGGATCCGTCTCCCCGCGAAACCTGGGCGGTCGCTGGCGCTGAAACTCATGCAGTGCGCTGAGGCGACGTGCATCGTCAGCGGCTGGTGCTGGAAGCATCGGGGGCACGGTGGGTAGAGCTACCGCCGGTGCCACTGCTGACAAAGGGCCATGCACCGAGGCCTCGTCGCTCGGTGGGCTGTCGTCACGCTCGACTCTCGGAACCCTAGATGGATGTCGTCGTGGGGCCATCCTGAAAAGGAAACAGGTGCGCCACGGTCAGAACAGTATACCTGGTGAGCTGATATAAGTAATCACAAAGAAAACTTTGAAACACACACGCAATCAATGTTTTCGTGCATTAAGTCGGAAATCAGAAGTCAGGGTCCTGGTGTACGGATACGTCGGCCGCCACACCAACACTGGACTCCCTGGACTGATAACCACACTCAATACGCTAAACACTATTGCTTCACATAGAAAAGATCAGAGTTCGCGGTAGAACCGAATTCCTCTGATACCAATTTGTCACGACCCGCCCTCGGGGTCCGTGCCGTGACTACCCCAAGCCCGCCTTCCATAGGCCAGGGGCTGGCGACTAGCACCAAGGCGTAAATCCCGGTAAAAAGGGAAGGCATTGCCTTTGTAAAGTAAACAAACACCTCAGAGTAAGCAAGCGGAAAGTAAACACTAAGCAAAATCAGAGTACAACTGAAAGTGCGGAAAAGTAAATGGGCCAGTATAAAAACCCAAACTGAAAGTAAAGTACAACTCGAAAGGGAAAACATCAACTGAAAAGTAAAAGCCGCTACACCGAGCTGTCCACTTGAAATCCCACCTGAAGGGTGGGAACAGATAGCTCCACTGCTCCACGGGTCCCGCCGTCTGCTCCGAGCACGTCCCGCCCAGTGGTCCACCTCCAGGTATCGTCCTGCTCTGCAAGCCTCAGCTATGATCAACGCTGTCCGTCGTCTGCAACCAACACAACGTAGTGCGGGAAAAGCCCATGCAGGGGTGAGTATAAGCTACTCAGTAGGGACCCCGAGACCCCTGAAGGTCTCTCAAATCCACAAAGGATAAACCACGAAGAAAGGTACAATCACGAAGTAACAACCGACACTGCTTAGGAATATGCCCATACATATACCTAAGTCATCAATTTCAAATACGCACCAACCTCCAAGCCCAAGTAAAACTCAGTCCACACAGGAAAGTAAACGTATTCCACACAGGAAATCAAAACGTAATCCACACAGGATTGCACAACACAATCCACACAGGAAAGCAATAGGATTCAGCTCACACATGTATACTTCTTTAAAAGACAAAAAAGATGATCTCTGATCAATCTAAGTCGTTGGACCCACGATGGATCGATAGGTAACTAACCCCCGCAAAAGACCCACACAGGATCGGGCTCACATAGGACCTGTAGGCGCTGGTTCACACAGGACCGCTGAGCGCAAGGACCCACACAGGATCGGACCCACACAGGATCGGGCCCACACAGGACTTGTAGCACTGATCCACGTAGGATCGCCGAGTGCTATAGTCGTTGTCGTCGAATCCACACAGGATCTATGTACTGTCGTCGTCGCAGTCACAGTAGCAGTAGCAGTAGCAGTCACAATAATAGTCGCAGCCAGCACTACGGTTCCCGCACACAGCAAGCTCGTTCGGAGGGTCCGCTCCACGAGCCGAGAGGCTGATACATCAACTGTCACAAAGTCCAGGGTTGATGTATCCAAAAGTTCCGTATCGTCAACAAAAACTCAACGCAACAGACGGCGCGTCGATCGGACGCCCGGTCTGAGAGTTATTGGCATTTTCGTCCCCGGGGCCCGGTTGGTTTTTAAGGCAAAACCAACCCGACCGTAGTCCACCTGCGTCCAAACCTCGGGCGGAGCATGCCAAAAGAACCATCTCACTAAGAGGAACACAACAAAGCTGACGGCACGTCAATCGGACGTCCGTGGCTCAAGATATGAGCGTTTTCGCTCTGAAGGCCCTGTTGGTTTGGTGAACGAACCAACCCGGCTGAACTCAAAGTGCTCCGAAACTTTGAGTGAAATATACTGAAACGACCGTCTCGATCCAAGGATCGCGTTACCGCAAACGGTTCGTTGATCGGAGGTCCGTGGCTCAAGATATGGCCAAAAGACCGAATTTGTCTCGGAAACGGGGGGTCCGGGCCGACCCGGCCCGATCCCCCCCCTGGTCTGACCCGAACCGGGTCGACCCGACCCGGTCCGCTGGAACCGGCCCGGCCGGTGGCGGCGCGGCCCGGCCAGCGGCGGCGCGGCCAGGGTACCGCGCATGCGCCGCACGCGGGGGTGAAACCCCCCCTTTTTTTCGGATCACGACCGGCCTAAGGCCGGCCGTTTCTCTTCTCACGCGGGACCCGCGGGTCCCGCCTCCTATCCAAACCGGCAGCCGGCGCGGCCGGCCGCCTTCTTCTTCTCCGCCGCAGCCATTGCCGCGGCTCTTCCGATCTCCGGCGGCCGGCGAGGCTGGCCGCCCCTGGCTGCTCCGCCGCGGCCGTAGGGCCGCGGCCCTTCTTGATCTCCGGCGCCGGCGGCCCGGCCGGCCGCCGGTCGCCTCCTCGTTCCGCCGCGGCCCGTCTCCGGCCGCAGTCTCTTTCGTAAACAACGACGCGGTGCGTCGGCACCGCATTTCTTTATCGCTGCTCGCTCCGGCAATAAATTCTTTTGTTCCTGCGCGGTGCAACGACACCACGCTGTCTCCGCTAAATCAACACGAAAGATTAGAAGGGGGAGGAGAATCGGCCGTGTTCGTGCAGTCCGGTCTCCTCCCGTTATAATGATAACAGTTGTCCAATCGTATAAACACAACAATGAACGTTTCACAAATTTTTAATAAAATTTGGAACTACGCCCAACGGATTATTCTTTCATGTTCGAGGGAATGATACACGTAATTTGAAAAGGACAAACCCCTACCTTGGTTCTGGAATGAAGTTCGATGATCGATAATGATTCGCGGAATTCGAGCGTCGCGGTGGTCGGCGTCACGGAAGAAGAACGTCGATGTCGCGGTTATGTCGTCACGGAAGACGGTTCCCGAGAACGTGGAGTTCTTCGTCGAAGTTCGAAGGTTCTTCGTGTTCTTCGTCAGAGTTGAAGAAGAAGAAAAAAGAGAAGCTCCCAAAATTCCTCTAAAGGTGGTAAAAGAAATTCAACCAGAATAAAATAAGCTTTAATCTTATATTATTAAATAACTTTACCACATGAATTTCAAAGGTTTGAATTGAACAACTCACCTCAATTAATACTTAAAGTTGTCAAACATTAATTAAAAGGAGGGTTAATGGGAGTTTTGAAGGAAGATGGAAGGTTGGGTTTCGTGTGGGCCCCACCACACTTAATCCTCCCAAGGGAGGTTAAGTGGATGTGGGTCCCACTCCCAACTCCCTTTGGAAGGATTTACAAAAAAACATCAAGTTAAAATAAAAATTTGTATTTCACAAATTTTATTTAACTTAATCTAAAAACCCAAAAACTAACTTTCAACCCGTAATAAACGCAACTTCCGAAAAGGTCCCCTTAACCGAATATCGGCACTGCGAGTTCATCGGTGCCCTCAGATTTCAATTCCGAGCACCGGATCAAAAGTTAGAAATTCCCGCTCGTTCGTTCACTGAACGTACCCGAGCCAAACTTCGGAAATTGATTCCGGGCACTCCGGGCCTCGGAATCAGGTGCCGTCAGAAACCGCGCTCTTGTAAAATTTCAAAGAAAATTAAGAAAAACTTTCCCTTGAATTTTAAGGGTCTTTACATCATAGCCTACAGAGGTACTCCTCCTGTCGAGTACCACGGGTCTGCCACCTCACATAGTTGTGCTCCTCCGCTGTGGGTCTGCCACCTTACAAAGTAGTGCTCCCCACTGGGCTACGTAAGTCACTCCGAATCGAATCGGAAAAGCAGTCTTCAGGTCTCTACCGGCTACACGGTCTCCGTACTCCGTACGCTCGTCTCTGGGATGGTCCGCTCCATGAGCTACAAGTCGATACTCCAAGTATCTCAAAGTCCCACAAAGATGTAACTCAAAGGACCGCCTCATCATAGGGGTCTCAACGCAACAGTCGGCGCGTCAATCGGACTTCAGGTCTTCGAGTTATTAGCCTTTTCGTCCCCGGGGCCCGGTTGGTTTCATGTGCGAACCAGTCCGGCCATAACTCAATTATACCCCGAACACTCATAGGGTATACTCATAGGGACCGTTTCTCAACGTGATCAACAATGACGCTGACGGTTCGTCAAACAGACGTCTGGTCAGAAAGATATCAGCTTTTCCGTTCCAGGGGCCCGGTTGGATTTCGGGTACAATCCAACCCGGCCGTATCTCAACTGCATCCAAAACTCGGGCGAAGTATGCCGAAAGTTCCGTCTCAACAATAGGAAAACAACGAGATAGACGGTGCGTCAATCGGATGCCCGGTCTGTGAGTTATTGGCTTTTTCGTTCCAGGGGCCCGGTTGGTTTCATGAGCGAACCAACCCGACCGTAATCCGACGGCTTCCAAACCTCGAGCAGAGTAATCCAAAAGATCCTTCTCACTTAGAGGAACTCAACACAGTCAACGACACGTCAATCGGACGCCCGTAGCTCAAGATATGAGCGTTTCTGCTCCGAGGGCCCGGTTGGTTTCGTGTACGAACCAACCCGGCCGAACTCAAAGTAATCTGAAACCTTGATTGCGGTATACAGAAACGACCGTCTCGATCCAAGGATCACATCGCCGCTGACGGTGTGTCGTTTGGAGGTCCATAGCCCGAGTTAGGGGCATTTGAACACAAACAATTCGGTAACGGGGGTTTCGGGCCCGGGCCGACCCGGCCCGAGACTCCCCGGTTGGCCCGAACCGGGTCGCCCCGCCCCGGAAAAGGTCGGCCCGGCCCGGTGCGGCCCGGCCCGGCCCGGAGTGGCCCGGCGCGGCTGGGCTCGGCCCGGCCTGGCCGACCGGCCAGGCGCGGTGCCAGCTCGGCTTCGGCCGAGCTGATTGAAAAAAACGGGGGGCACTTGCCCCCCTTTGTAACCGCGACCCCCCCAATAATGGGGGGCCGTTCAACTAGCCGGGGGAATTTAATTTCCCCGGCCTTCCCCATTTCCGGCTGGCCCGACCTGGCCGGCCGGCTCCTCCTCAATGGGACCGGCAGTGGCCGGTCCCTTTCCGGCTCCGACACCGGCGGCCCGGCTGGCCGCCGGTCACCAAGCTCCGCCGCGGCCCGGAACCGGCCGCGGCCCTTGTCGTCCTGCGCGGTGTGACGGCACCGCGCCCCTCCGCCGTGGCCCCGCTCCGGCCGCGGCGCCTTTGATTTCCTTTCACGCGGCGCGCCGACGTCGCGTTCTTGAATTTCTTTCCACGTCACGGCGCGACGGCACCGCGCAATACTTGCCGTTTGATTCCCATGTGGTGTGACGGCACCACGCCATCTCGTTCCATCCGCAAGGAAACAACATGAACATAGGAGGGGGTTCGGCCGTGTTTGTGTGGTCCGGCCCCCTCTCGTTAAATGATTACATTTAGTCGATATCCTCGAAGTTCGAAATGCTAGAAACAAGAATGGAAATAATTAAATAAAATAACAATAATCCCCTACCTCGGTTTCATGTTCGGAGCACATCAACGAGCAGCGGAAGATGAGCGTCACGGAGGTCGGGCATCGCGGAAGAACGTCGACGTCGCGAAGCAAGGATTCGAAGTCGTTGACGGCGATTTCGCCGCGGAAAACCATCGCGGAAGACACGGTGCGGAAGGAGAACGTCGCGTCACGGATATGGCGTCGCAGAAGAATCGTGTTCTTCAGCAGAGAAGTTCTTCGTTGAAGAATGGTGTTCTTCGCGTTCTTCATCGAGGTTGAAGAAGAAGATGATGATGAAGAAGCTTTCCTCAAATCTCTCAAGGTGGTAAAAGAAAACCAACCAAGATAAAATACGTCTAAGCCTTATTTTATTTACACAACTTAACCTCTTTGAATTTCAAAAGTTGAAAATAAGTAACTCATCTCAATTAATAACTCAAGTTGTCAAAATTAAAAAACAAAGAGAGGAGTTATTGGGAGTTTAAAGGGGAGTTGAAGAGTTAGGGTTCGTGTGGGCCCCACCACACTTAATCCTCTCAGGAGAGGTTAAGTGGATGTGGGTCCCACCTCTAACTCCCTTTGGGAGGATATAACCAACAAGGTTTAAAATAAATTGTGTTCCACAATTTATTTAACTACATCCAACTTTCCCCAAAACTAACTCTCAACCCGCAAAAAACGCAACCTCGGAAAAGGTCTCCTTAAGCGAAAAACCGCGCTGCGAGTTCATCGGTGCCCTCAGAATTCAATTCCGGGCACCGGTTCAAAAGTTATAAAAACCCGCTCGCTCGTTCACTGAACGTACCTGAGCCAAACTTCGGAAATTAATTCTGGGCACACCGGTCCTCGGAATCAGTCTCCGTCAGAAACTGCGTTCTTGTAAAATTCCAAATAAAATTGAGAAAAAAATTTCCTTTAAATTTCCAGGTCTTTACAAAATTGACATTCATGACCACTTTGGTATAACACCAACTTTTGACGTTATGAAACGTTCACTTTGGGAATAATTTCACCCTCAAAATCACAATAAATGATACAATAGAAACATATTCTGATTCCATGCTAATGTGATTATATTTTTTCATCTATATAAATCCTCTAAATTTCCAATAAATAACCAAACAAAATTAGGTGGAATATAAACTACTACCCAGAAAATCTATCTAATGTATTTTAATGAAATAATATCTTGGTTAATAAAGTATATATTAATAATAATCAAAAAAATAATATTTAGGAACATTGTGTAGATTTAATGACACCTTTTATCCATTAGCATGCAAATAAAAATATACTAACTTATTGACGATGAGTTTATATTTAATTTTTTATATATTTGTTTTCCAAATATATAATAAAAATGAAATTTTACTGAAGAATCTCAATACTATAAATACATCGCAAATAATTAATGATGAACCCTAAAACATTAACTAGAATGAAAGGTGTTACACTTGGATATAAATTTATAGGAAGACATAACAAACATATTTTATATTCACTATATGGAATGCTTCAGAGGTACAAGTCAAATATATTTGAATAAATAAGAATGATTCTATTAAAAGATAATCAAAGGCTTATAATTATGTTTCAATTAAATATTAAAAAATTTGAATTAAACTATAGAAGTTTGTTATAATGAGGTGTATAAATGAAATCGTATCTTGGACGATCATATGGTGGGAAAAAAACAAGTAATATTCAAAAAATATCATGTTTATACTTGAAATATATAATCCTATAATGAATTTACAACTACAATAATTTGATTTCTGAGTTATTGCATTAAAGAACCTATTTTGTGATGTTTTTCATTATAAATGATTCCTATTTTTGTTTCTATGTTCATTATTTCTTCTTATCATCAAGATAGTTGGATCCCTAGATGAATAAATACTACTATCAATCATTGCTATCGAGGGATTATTTGTGTAGAAGACATATAACCATCTGATTGGTTAGATGTAAGATTTCAGGATTTATAACACATACCATTATATATGTTTAAATTCATAGTTACATAGATTCAAGGTTGTTGAATCCAATGCATTATTAGTTTAAATAAAATAACTCTCCAGCTAGTGGGTATTTAGGTTTATAAAATTTTCATAATTTTATTACTGTATTTTTATACATTAATATAAATTTTTATAACTTACACTTTGTGATTTGTGTTCTCGTTATATTAATTTTGGCTCTTTCAACTTAATTTCGTCTAATTTTTATGAGATATTTAAATTTTTTTATGAATATTTTTTGTATTTCAATTTTTTTTGTTTTCAAAGTCTTTAAAACAATTATATTTTGGGTTTCTCGAAATCCATCAAATTTTAATAAAATGAATTATTATTAAAGGATTTTTTTAACAACACTTCAGAAACTCTTAAAGTGAAACTATTTTTACTTATTTGGCCATACATGACATCAGTGAAAGTATCTTGATGGAGATTTTATCCAATATTTATGTTTTCTGTATACTATCACGATAACTTTTTCCTCAATCAAACTATTGGTGAAGAAAATATTTTTTCCTGTGATGGAAGAACACTTAATCATAACTATAAATAATATTAATTTGAATTGACATCTAATATTTTATTTTAATGATTTTTAATATCGGATATATTGGGAGCAACTTTTTTTATAAATACAGGAGTCTAGAATTATCTTATGTTGATTGAATGAGATAAAAATATAGGAATTATGTATCAAAATTTACCCGAGTAAACAATTATGAATTTCAACTAAACATTCAAGAATTGAACACTATTCTCTATAAAAGTTAGAAAAATATATATAGTCTAGTTTCTTTATACTGACCAGTTATGAAAATATATAATTTGTTTCTTAAATTCCCATTTTATAAAATCCAATTTTATATTTTTTTAATGGTTGGGCCTAAAGCCTCATTTATTATGAAAGCAAAGTAAATACCTCTTTAACTGGGTAGAGGGAGACCCATTACATAGCCAAAACGCTTGGTGGGAATTTATCCCATTACATGTCCCGTAGGCCCAATTTGTTGGCCCAAGGCCCATTTTGTAAATAGTACTGCTACAGTACCCACACGGCTATAGCCCTGCAGAGTCCCCGCTTCTTCTAAAGTGCCCTACTGCCGCTACAGTGACATGCCACTGCTACAGTACGCACAATTGCTATAGTGTCGTCGCTACAATAGTATGCTATAGTCTGTTATAGTACCTACACCCTATGGGTTTTGAACAACCATTTTTCATGTAGGATTAAGGGGTGCTTACCATTAGGCTAAACACCAACTACTATAAAATATGATTTTATTAAAACTGGGGTAGCTATGATTTAAGCAGAATATCATAGTTTTAATTTTCTATATTGGAAATATATTTCTCAAATAAATTTTTTTTGTAACTGTTATTAATATATTTTAGTATCTTATATATGAAGATTTATTAGAAGAATATCATGTAGATAAAATCATAAATATCATTCTAAAAGAGTGGGAGTTAAAAAAAATGAAATTAGTGGTAATAAACGTATAACCAATCGTGAACTGGTATATTATATTATTCCAAGGATTCTGTATGAAGATAAATTAAATAAAGATAATGAGAAAAAATTAATAATGAGTGTTTTATTCATAATTAAATTCGGTGGAATTGATTTTGGAGTTCTGGTCACCAAAATAGAAACATCGTTATAAATAAAAAGTAATTACTAGATGAATATTTTCAAGAACATAAAGAATATGATATTTTAAAAATTACTATTAAAATGATTAAATGTACAAATTTCTAGAAACCATACTTGAGGGACAAAATTTAAGGAAATGGCAGGACTGTAAGAAAATATTACTATGATGTAATTTTCATTGAGGGTAAAAAATCAAAAAAATATATGTAATGATTATAAAAAATTTATAAATATATAAATTAGTCCATTTATAATTTTAAACCTATAGGAAATAATAGAATCAGGTCACTAGACACCCAAAGTGATACTAGATGTGACAGTACATGAGACGGTTCATTAGAATAAATTGATTATAGAAATTAGGTAGTTAGATATTATTCAAACATTCGAAAATATGAAAAATGTTTTCTTAGAATGAATAAATTTTTTTAGGCCTATCAGAATATTCTATTTACATTGATGTCCAAAATATATCATTTTATAGAAATGAGGTTGATGAAAATTCATCATTTTATTCTAATGATGATATGAAAGAAACATGTTGAAATTAATTACTATAATAAATTAATGAAGTTCTAGAATATATATATATATCATATATATTATTAAAAGAATAATATAATGGATATAATATTGACATAAAGAAGTAGTACAAGACAATATATATGTGAACCTATGAGTTAGTCAATATGGAAACAATTCATCCCAAAGAGAAAAGTGTAGTTGGAATCCACATTCATGAATAAAAAAATTACGTGTGAATTCAATATAGGGTATATTAAAAAAATGATAATAAGGATAACACAAATAATTTTCTAGAGTAAGATAATTCTAAACAAAATATATCAATATATATTTTTAAATGTAAAGGAAACCGGGTGTTTCTTTCTACAGGTGAAGTTGAATATATTTTTAATGGATAAATTGAGAATCTATTCCAATAATGAAAAATGGAAAAACAGATGTTAAAAAAATTTAATTTATTATTTATGGTTTAATATCATAATCAAATTTTAAAGTTTGAAAAAGTAGATATCAAATTTCACTAAAAGAGTGAATTATTTTTTGATGTTTTATAATTATCTTAAACCTAATAGAAATACATATATACCAGGAAGTAAAACCTGAATAATATTTTATTATAAAAAATTATTTTAACCCATGAAAATATATTTTTTATACTATGTTTCTATGATATGTGAATTGGAATAAAAAATAATCATTGAATATAAACCAATATTTTTCAAAAACCTATGAATTTATTTCCAAGAAAATTATTGTATTTGAAGATATAAGAGCTAATTAACTATAAGCTCAAAATTTTCTATTTTATAATAATTATATATATATATATATGATGATCTAACATTCACTATATTGTATATAATGACTATAAAATATTTTTTGCATCATCATTTGAATAATAAACACCAGTACTAGGTAAAAAAATTGAATATTTTGAATATTAATTCATAATTTAAATTTTTCCATATACTATGTTTATTTTATGTTGTGATAAACATCATTTCACTAATATATATATATATATAAATAAGTGGTTCACCTTATCAAAATTTAGATTTTATTATAAAATCACAACTCTCTATTGTTTTCACTTTTGAATCTATGTAGTCATTTTGGCTATTCTCATAGATATGTTTGAGTAATTTTATATGAGTTATATAGTCCATGAATGTCATATTTATAACATCCCTTACTAATCACTCAAGTACATCTTTAACCATGTCATGGTTTTCCTTTTCTCATTGTATGCATGGGGCTGAGAAAGAATCGGGAGGATGCCTATATTGGTGAAATGATAGATTTGTTGGACTCTCAACTTTAATGTGCCTTTTCTACAAGCTGTAAGAGGATTATGTGCCATGTAATTAGGTTACATGACATATAAGTATGGTTGGGTGCAATAAGTGAAAGGGATTCACAATGTGAATGGTTACACAACCTGAATAGTGGTCTCACATGATGAATTATTTAAATAATATATTTTTAATCGGAGGTGACTGATTTCATGGTGTACTTAAAAATCATGGACTTCAGAGCATGTAAATGAGTTACACGTTCTTTAATTCCCCTTGAAGGGATGTTTTAGGGAACTTTTTGGGTTTTGGATTCCCATTCAACATCTTTTTCTCCTTTTCTCTCGAATCATGCCTCTAATTCGGTGATTTTTTGAGTTTTTGTTCCTTCTCAATCGATCCATTTGGTGTTTGATCCTCATTTTGGTTACGAATAATCTCTCTAGGTAAGTGACTATTCTACTACATCATTGCCAATGATTACGGTAGTTCCCTTGGTTTACATCATCAGGTCCATGGATCTAAATTGGTTTTTCTTCATAACTTGTTCCCTGACCCGTTTTGGGATCTCAGATTGGAGGATTTTACTTTTTCGGTTGTGGCATGTAGTGTGTTCTTTGTTCCGATATGTGGTGTTTCCTCTTCTCTGCTGACCCTATTTCTCATTTGGGTGAATCCTTAAATTTTTGTATTGTATGACAGGATCTTTTTAGTTTTTTTTGGTTTCATAATTAGGTTGTACCATTGTGATCATGTTTGACCCATGTTTGGAGGTATGTGGTTTCGCCTCTAGCCTATGTTGATGAAAAATATTTATCTTTTGTTATAAAATTATTTATACCTGGAATTGGCATGTTTTTTTTTGTGCTGAAAAAAAATTAATGAAAAATTGGTTTTCCTTAGTTGCTAATTATTCGAAAAAAATGAGTATTTTCAAATCATTGATGTAGATTTATGAAATGGTTTGGAAATGGTATTCCAAGAATTGGAATGAATTGTGAAAATGAGTGTATGGGTTTCCTTGGGTACTTAGGTGGAAGGTTTATCATGAGGTAACATTCTATGTTTTGTGGTTATCATGATGTTTTCTCATAGGGCCTTCCTCTATTTCCTATTCCCATAGTTCATGGAGACCAATATTGATATTTTGGTGTGGGGGATTACTCATGGGGTATTACTCTTCTTTAAAGGCATGTGTTCTGGAACTGGATTGTGCACTAGATTGTTGGTGGTTAGAGTTGTCTAACAGTATGACCTATATTGATCCATGGTGATGATACCTTTGAAACTATTTTTTATTACTTTTATTTTTTGTTTTATCTTTGATATGATTTTTTATATTTGTGAAATATGATATGGAAAATATGTACTGAAATTGATATACATACTTTTCTTTTTATAACTTTGATAAATGGAATATTTTTGCCATGTTTTTATAAAAACTAGTTTACTGCTTATCATTCCATGTTTTATTTAAAATGAGACTACATGAGTTGTTATACTGAGGATTCTTACGGAACACTAGGGTGGGATCCTACCGATCATGTTATCTCACACACTATATAACTCTTCAATGGTTTGTAAGCCTTTTTATGTCTTCAAATGAAGGGAAAGGCATGCCACCACAGTGACATGGTGGGAATTTATGTTAGCTGAGTTGGCTATATAGTGGTGAGATAGTGTGATTTCGTCCACCCCATCACATTAAGTTGTTGTTTTTTTGGTGCTTTATAGTTTGAATTGGCTCTTGGAGTTTTGAATACTTTTACAGTCATTCTGTTTCCCCTTTTTTATTATAGTTCGGGAATATATTTGATTTTTACCACTATTTCTTCTCTATTTTTGTATATATATTCCATGTGTTTGTTCAAGTTGAGAAAAATAATTTCATATGGTTTTATTCTTGATGCTTGGGTGCATTTCGCTAGCCCTTGGGGGTTGGGAATTCCCTTTGGTTATGTGACAGATTGGGTCTGGTTCCACGACAGAGGGGAACTCGGTTTGGTTCATTATAAGATTTTATTGATGGTAAATAGTTTTTCTCCAAGATTCCTTGTCTTGGATTCTCTGTTATACTGGAGATAGAATTTTCATAACATGAAATATGTGCAACAATATGTGCATGGACAACTCTTTCCAGGATGAGAATCAAGTTTCCATGGGATATTTGGATATATGTCTCTAGTGTTGGGTTTTGTTTTAAATATTAGCTCATGATTATGGGTTTCTTCATTTAAACTAATATTTCTTATGTTGTTTGATCATTGTTATGTTTTAGTCTACATTAGTATGACTCTAAGATGGCTTCCACAAGATCCTTAAGTGGTCATAGATAATTCTCCTCAATGGAATCCTCCATTAAATCTAAATCTCATCAAAACTACAATACTAATTTTTTTATTGATCATCATGTTCCATGAGTTAATAACATAGTTTTTGAGGTATAGATATGAGCTAGTGGTGAGAGAGATCATTCCTGATAATTTTTGAGTAAGAATCCATTGTCTTTTAAATGAAAAATGAACCTCAAGAGGTGGAGGACTGGGTAGATAGGATCGATAAAATATTCAACTTTCTGGAAACACTAAGAATATCAGTGTAAATTGTGAAGCATTCAGGATTAATGGTTCATACAAGTGACGGTTCGATTATATGTTCATGGTAGATAGAAACATGAACTTTTATTGGAAGGGTTTAAAAATCTTGTTCTTCTATTAGTTTTGTCCAGAGTTGTTAAGGCTGAAAAAGAATCTAGAGTTCTTATCTTCGTAATAGATAGATTTTTCTATCTCAAAATACACTAACCAGTTTTCTAGTGTTGTCCATTTTTTATATGTGGTGAATAATTTCCATCTAATTGCTAATAAGTACCTATGAGTTTTGTTAGCAGATATCATATCATATGTGGTTCTTTTGAAATTTTCACACTATGTGGAGATGGTAGAACGATCTATGGTGGAAGATATGGATATAGCATGATGGTTTTGTTTTTCCACCCCTTATCTTCTATCTAGTGAAAATTTCTATGTTATTCATGGGAATAAAAAAATTTGATAGGATCATATTTGGAGTGGTGGATGTGGGTCTCAATAGTCATCCTCCTCTTTATCATCTTCTACAACTAGAAGTGTGCCTCTAACTTTCTATCCATGTGTCATGGTTGGTCACACAAGATGTTCTTATCCTATTCTAGGGAAGATGTGAAACATATGTGGATGAATTGGTCCCTTTCTGTGCTTCTATCATGATATGAAAATGCCTCATTATGATCAGGGTACGTCGACTTTAAAGGCTACTATGGGGTAGTCATATACTTCAAGGAATAAACGGATCTAGCCACAGGCCTCTAGAGTGAAGCTCTTACATGGAGTAGATTTGTGTCCACCAAAAGTCAATGTAGGTTTGGAAAAAGTGAGAGGAACTATCCTTATTGAATATTTTTTAGAAAATTCATTATTTGATATTGGTTACCCCACTCAATTACATCTTCATGTTTTGGTAATATTCTTAAACATCTAAAAAAACTTATTCCCTTCGTAATGGAGTTATAGAAACCTCTTGGTAAGTAGAAAGATCAGGGGTTTTAGTGTGCTTCTTGTTCATTAATTATACTTATTGTGGAGGTTGTCTAGGATTTTCTCATTCTTGATCTAGATTTTTACAATTTCATCATCTATAAGGATATTATTTTTTATCATCGAGATGAGGTTCATTGTAATCATCAGTGTGTTTTGTTTCATGTTACTAATGGGATATCTAATGTATTTCAGGGGTAGTGGGATTGAAGTTCTAGTCATGTAGGACCTTCCCTCATTGTACTCAATAGTTTTTTTCTATTATTATGATTGAGACCAATAAATATTTTTTTATCTTCCCATTGTTGTTTGGTACATTTATGATGCTTACATAGATAAATTCTTCAGTCTTCCTCTATAAAGACAGGTAGAGTTTACAATTATCCTGGTGTCGAGTGCACAACCGATATCGATACATTTTTATCGTATGTCACTAGTATAGATGAAGGAGATTATGACTCAGTTGGATTACCAGTTGGAAAAAGGTATCTTTCACCAAAATGATTCACCTTCACCTACCCATGTTATCTTTTCCAAGAAGTTATATGGTTCAGTTTGATTGTGTGGCAACTATCATAAGTTAAAATATTTAACCTTTTAGAGTAAGTATCATTTTCCTTATATGGATGACTTGTTTGATCAGCTAATGGGGGTAAGGTGGTTTTCAATGATTTATCTTCATTTGATTCATCATCTACTAAGAGTTTTGGAGTCTTATATATTGAAGAATTATTTCTAGAGAATGTATATACATTATGAAAATATTTGTATGTCTATCTGTGTAACTAAATCTCATGTAGTTTTTAAGTATTTGATGAATCATATATTCCGTCAATATCATGAAACTTTTTCCGTAGTGTTCATGGATGATATTATTGTTCATTAAAAATCCAATCATGATCATGAGAAGCAACTGGTTTTAGTTTTGAAAATTATAAGAAGTCACGGTCTATATGGAATTATTTTAAAATGTAATTTCTAGATACAAGACTTGATGTTCATAAGGAACAAAATTTCAAAACATGTATTTTTATTTGATCATGTGAATTTGAATGATGTTTGGTATTTTAAGGAACCACAAAATGTATTTGAGATACAAATCATCATTGTTCTACCTAGATACTACAAATGGTTTGTTACGGTTTTATCTATGATGGCACCACCATTGAAATCTCTTACCATGAAAGATGGGAAATTAAAATGGTATGAAATGTGTCGGTCTTCTATCAATGATATGATATTATTCCTGATATCATCTTCTATTCTGATATTACCAATTCCCAGTAAGGGATATGTGGTGTTTGAAGATTATTTTGGTGCTAGTTTGTAATGCATTCTTATAAAGGACAACCATGTTTTAGCTTCTAACTCTCATTAGCATCGACCAGAAGAGATGATTTTCCCTACTCATTATTTAAATCTTTTTTTAGTTATACATAATCTTAAATTTTGGAATAAATATATTTTTTGGGAGAGTTTCATAGTCTTCTATTATCATACGAGTTTGAGTTATATCTTTTCTCAAAATTAATTGAATATAAAACATAGAAGATGGGTAAAATACCTTTAGACATTTGACATCAATATCTCTTGCACCGTGACGAATAAAAATTCCATTACACATTCTCTTAAAAGGAATATGTCATTGCATGTTTCTATGGAATCGAAGGATGAGTGGGACCTCAAGGAGATTTTCATTCAGGTTCACATGGATGCTCAGGGGGGATGTTTTATGTGTGTTTTTGACAAATATTCAGTTATCACCATCTTCTATAGAGTCTATTTTTCATATTCAGCAACATTATTTAGAGTTTAGAAAAATTATAGGCAGAATTTATTATGGGGAGACCATTTCTATTTGTTCTCTCTCTTCAGATAGTTTACACTACATTAGAATGTCGGTTTTCATCCCACCATCTATTCAGAGTTTATTCTTGTGTAATTATCGCATCTCTTAATGGGATATTTATCTTGGAAAAATGAATATGTACTAAAACATGAGATAATGATTTCTGTGGCAAGTAATGAATCATGACATTGAAGATTTTTTGTCCCGTTATTACACCTACAAACGGACAAAGGCTAATCACTTGAAACCCTAAAGATTGCTTTATCTTTTTTCATTGCAAGTTTTGAAATGGGACGAGGGATCCATGGATTTTGTTGTTGGTTTACCATGGAATCCCATAGGGAAGAATTCTATCTGGTGGTTTTTGATCTGTTTATGAATTCTACACATCTCATTCTGATCAAATATACCACTAAAATTGAACAATTTGGTAAGCTTTATGTGAATGCGATTGTGATAATACATGGTATTATTTATGAATTTGTTTTAGATAAGGAACCTAGTATTACCTCGGGGTTCTGAATGAGCCTCCAAGAGGTGATTGGAACTCATGTCAAGTTGAGTGTAGCTTAGAATCCACATAAATATGGCCAGATAGAGTGAGTAATTCAGATCCATGAAGATATGATTTTTTCTTTTGTCTTGGACATTAGTGGATCATGGAATATCCATATGGGACTGTATGAGTTTGTTTATAACAATAATTATCATCCATTTATCATAATGTACCCTTTATGGTGTTGTATGGTCACTTGTGTAGATCACCTCTTTGTTGGGATGTGGTGGGAGATGTATCTTTAGTTGGACCAAGTTTGGTTCAGGAGATGTCATCAAAAATATAGGATGTACATCAACGTTTGGTTATATCCTAGAGTCGACATGAATCATATGAGGATTGGTGGAATAAACCTTTGTATTTTTCAATTGGTATCTTTGTTTTCTTGAATGTTTCCCCTCGGTTAGACACCATTGTCATGTAAAATGGGGAATTATGGCTATGAGATATATTGTACCATTTGAGGTTACTGAGAATCTTAGTATTCTTTCATATTAGATAACATTTCTAGTTCAGTTGATAGGAATTCATTATGTTTTCCACGTATCTCAACTCAGGATTTATCATCCTAATCCTTCTAACATTTTATGTTGGGACGAAATTCAATTAGATCTAGATGATTTTATTTTGGAGAAACCCGTTGAGATAATTGATTCTCAACTAATGTTCTTGTATGGGTGGTTGATTTCATTGGACATAGTACTATAGAAACACAGTTTATATTATCATTTGAATTAGGAATATGAGTTGTTGAAGAGAGGGCATTGGCCTAATTTTCACTTGGGATTACATCTTCAACATGATATCCAGTGAATGGAAAGTCTTTATGATGGGAAGTTTATAAAATCCTATTACCCAACTATCTAGTACATCTTTAACCTCATTATGGATTTACATATCTTTTTTTCTATATAGGGTCGATAAGGAATTGGGATGATACTTGAAATGGTGAATTCAGAGATTTTTTGTATTCTAAACTTTAACTGGTCTTTTTGCGGGTTTTTGGAGGATTTCACACCATGTAACTAGGTTACACGACATGTAATTGTTTTTGGTTGAAATCCATGAAGGGTATTCACACTTTGAAAGGTTACATGATGTTAATAGATGTTTCACATGGTCAATTATTTAAATAATATTTTTTTAATTCATAGCAATAGATTTCTTAACTTATATAAACATGGTGTATTTCACATCATGTAAAGGAGTTACATGTCATGTAATTCCCCGAAGAGGAAAGTATTAGGGTGCCATTTATGTTTTGGGTGTGCATTCGTCCAGTTTTTCTCTTCTTCCTTCAAACCAAATAACCTCTCTGGTGATTTTTAGAGTCACCATTTCTTCTAAATCAATATGTTTAGTGTGCTATCTTCATTGTGGTTGTAGTGCATCTTTATGGTTAAGTTATATTTTTCCATCTTTTTTTCCATTGTTATTAATAGCTCCCTTAGGATTTTTCATTAGATCCATTTATTAAAATTAGTGTATGTTCATGACTTGTTTGAATATCCATTTTGCGATACCATTCATGGGGCTATTCACATATCCGTTTTGTTGTGGTGGGTGTTGGTTGTTGAGGTTTGTGGTGTTTCCTATTCTTCACTGGCCCTCTTTATCAATAGGATCAATCCTAAGATCAGTGGATTGGATTCTAGGGTCTCTGTTATAGTTTATAGTTTTCATCACATTTGGATTCTATTACGTGTGTGTGTGACCTGATTTTTGAGGCAGGTGGTTTCATTCTAGCCTATTTTGATGAATGTTACTATTATTTCATTATAAATTGATTTATACATGGAATTCGCATGATTGTTTTGTGTGAGTTGAAAATTGTTTTTAAAGAAAAATGGATTTCCATAGTTTTTTATAATTGGAAAGATAAGGGGTATTTTCCATGAATTGAAATGGATTTATGAAATGGTTTAGAAATTGTATTAAAAGAATTGAATAAATTATGAAAATGAGCACATGGGTTACCTTTGGTACTTAGGTAGAAGGTTTAGCCTGAGGCAATTTTGCATGTTTTGTTACTATTATGAGGTTTTCACATGGAGCCTTCATATGTTTCATGTGCCCATTTTTCTAAGGGATCGATAGTAAAATTTGGTAGGGGTACTCATGGTGTATTCCTCTACTTCCTAGCTTTGTGTTCTAGGAACCATATTTTTCCCTTTATTGATTGTGTTATGAGTAGTTTTTTTGACTAACCTATATTTATCTTTTTTGTTGATACCTATGCTTCTATTTTTGATTTCCTATCCTGGTTGTTTAAGATTTGAAATGCATATATATACTTGTAAAAGATGATATGGAAAATATTATTTGAAAATTATATTCATAATTTTTTTAAACTATAATAAATGGGAAATGTGCATCATGCTTTCTATAAAACAGATTTACTGCTTATCATTACATGATTTATTTTAAATGAGCATACATAAATTTTTATATAGAGAACTACTATAAAACACCTAGGTGGGATCTTACAGATCATGATAGCTAACACCCTACACACCGATTCTGTGGTTCATAGTCCTTCTTATGTCTTTTAATGCAGTGAAAGGCAAGGCACTATAATAATGTGGTTAGGTTTTTTGTTAGATGAGTTGGGTAGCTGGTGGTGAGATTGTGGGAGTTCGTACATGCCATCACATAGAGTAGCTATTTTGGTTTGTTCCTTTGTAGTTGGAATTATTTCTTGGAGTATTTTTACTATATATACATTTTTATACAATTTTTTTTATAGTTATAGAATATATTTTATTATATTTCCAATGTTCTTTATCTCTTCATATATATATTTGTCAAGTGTTTGTTTATGATGGGAGGAATTATTCCCTCTATTTTGATGTTCAATGCCCAAGTTCTTGTTCCCATCCTATGGGAATTAGGAATTCCCTTTTGGTATATGATAGATCGGGTTAGGTTCTATGTTTTAGGGTAACACGGTTTGGTTTGTTACCATATTATTTGAAATTATTTTAGAAGGTATTCCCACAACTGATGATAATGATTAAATTTCTAGGATTAAAAATATTTACATTAATGATAGATGATTATGATATGTATAATCCATATAGAATTAGATAATTTATATGGGTTTAATGTTCAAAAAAACTAAAGGAATTAAATATGGTTTGTTTAATCATATTGATCAATATTGCACTTTATAATTATAGATAAAGGATGAGTTTGAAATATTACCTCTAGAAGGATAATAATTATTTGTGTCAAATAAATTTACTAAAGTCATATGAGCTATTAATAGGAGTCATAAAGATGAAGTACTTACTCATGTAAGTGATATGATTCAGAAGGTGAATAGTTTTTCACCCAAAAAAGTCATAGTGTTTCAAGAGGTTATATTTCCACGAAATAAAAACATACATACTTTCAAGATCAATGACATAAATATTATTTTCTAAACATGTGTTGTGAAAAAATTTAATTATGTAAATTTTATGTAGAGGAATATAGGTATCACTTTCACTGGGATGGTAAAATTTAAGATCATACCTTATCTTAAAACATTGGATCATTTTTCTGTCAATAATTTTGAAGGTGGTGGGGTCAAAAAAACTCTTATATGTGAAGAGGAATCCTACGTAGCTGAATTAACATTTTATTGAATGAAAAAATGTATGTTTTAATTGAGGATATTTTTGTGGAAATTTTACCATTGTTCGTGCTAGTTTAAGGGGTTTATTCATTAATGAATAATATCATAAAATTAGAAAGCATGATATTAAGGTACTCTTAAATGAACACAAAATCCTATTAAAAAGAATAATTTTATGTCCGGGGATGAAAATTCTTATTTTATTAAAAATATGTATTTTATGGATAAAGGAGAACTATTATTATTTATACATAAATGGTAGTCTAAATAATTATGGAAATAACAAATAAAATAAAAATAAAAAATAGAATAGGATGAAAGATATTTTGAAATCAAAACAAATCCTAAAGAAACAAAATTATTAAAGGGATTTTAATCAAATTACATGTTATAATAAAAAATCAATTCCATAAGAACTTTTTTTCCTAAAAAAGTAAAATGGAAAAAAGAAATGTTATTATATAATTATATTCTTCTATATCTTATTTTCATTAAACAATGGGTGACAATTTTAAAAGAAATTATTTTACCATGGGTTGATTCAATTACACGTAACACTAGAATTTAAGAATCCAATAAAATATGAATTCTTAAAACATTATAATACTGAAAATTAAGAAATAATTTAGGGTATCCATCCTAGAGAATCATATGTAAACTCCTCAAAGTATATAATTACTTCCTCATTAGAAGAAAATAAAATCAAATAACAATAACTGAATCATCATATTTGTAATACAAAAATATATTGAAAATAAATTATATGGCCATGAAGGTTGAACATCAAAATACCCTGTCAAAAAAATAACTAGATAATGATCATGGGTTCACTAATAATGAGGTTAAATAAATTAGTCATGAAATTATGATGCATCAAGGTAAACTATAAGGAAAAAATGTAAGAAAATAAGAATTACAAGAATCCTTTTATGATTGAACTTATTTATCACCATGAACAATATCTCAAAAGATTGTGTTCTTATTGAATTACCTTATTGAAGATATTAACAGAATTTAACGGGTTATAGAGTTGATCCGAAATATTTTTCTAAGGTGAAATCTCAAGAATAATAATTTTATTAAATTTTATTTTAATAAATTCTAGGAACCTATGATTGATTCCAATGTTGAATATGAGGTAAATATGAAAAATTTCTAATAAGGATCTATTGATCAATTAAATTTTTTGATATAATCCATCAAATGGGTGAGATTTTCAGACGTTTATTTAATGTTCTTTGATGAATATATCAGCAGTATAATGAGGTTATGTAAATTTCATTGAAAGAAAAACAAAAGGCTAAGGGAAACCATTGTAGAAATATATCAATCAATTGATGGTATTAAGTATTTATTTATTTATCAAGAATAGGAATGAAATGCGAAAAGAATGAAATAAGAGTTAAAATATGTCAAAATTTAGAGATTAAACATTTAGTTCGGAGTTATTAATCATGTTTTTTGAAATTTAAAAAAATAACGGAATAATGATTTTTTTAAATTATCTAATATCCTTATTAGTTATATAAAACATAAATTATTTGAGACATGTTCCTAAAGATATTGGTTGAATATTATTTTAAATATTTATTGAATTATTTCCCAAAATAATAATTTTTTATTATTTCATTGAATAAGTTCCTTCAATGATTTGATACATACAGAAAATGATTTACTATTTTTTGTATATTATTTTGTTACAGTCCAAAAATTATTTTCTAAAATGTATGATAAATAATTTTTTTACCCTATATATTTTATAATGATATGATAATGGTATATTTTACTAGGTAGACTTACTAAAAATGTCTTAGACAAAAATAAATGAGATAGAAATACAAGAAACATGGTTAGAATCTGTTACATATGTGATTTATTTATTAGAATCACAATGTGGGAGTCTAAAAATGAATATATAGGGGGAGTTGATTTTATAAGGGTGACATTAGAGAAACAAATAAAAGAAAATGTATGAATAGGAATAATAATTCTATTGGATGTATTTTCTTATAATTTTGGAATGTCTATATAAGTTCTTATGTATGTGTTTTTTTATTCTCATAATGGTGTGATTTTTGATCCCATGGATCAAATTATGCAATATATTGGAAATAATAATACAACACACAATTTTTGATCAATTAATGTTTAATTTTTTTATGTTATTTTTATTCAATAAATAATTATGATGAACTTATTATGCAGAAGAATTATAGAGAACATCATCTATATATCCTTTATAATAAACTAATGAATAATCACTCGATTCATAGTCATTACATAAAAAGATAAATTTCACCATAATATAAGAAAACTAAATGTTAAATTTACATGATATACTGATGTAGTGGCATAAGGGAAACACCAGATACGAATAAGAATTCAATACCTCTATATATGAACACATGTTGTTGAATCATATCAACTGACTCTAAGAAAATATGAATTCAACTATTTATAATCGTTATAATGAGATATATGAATAAAATAATGTCATAGAGAATTATAATGTTTTATATTTACACTAGTCCAAATGAATATTTTTATCATGTTGAATCATTCTACAATACATTTTCAATGTACCCATTTAGTAGGGTAAATTTCTATAAAAGTGATCATCTTAATTCACACACATATTGATAATTTATATTAACTGTGAATTGTTTTTTTTTGTTATTTTAATCAATCCAGTTTTTGATATTTATGATCAATTGATTTTTAAATGAAGATATATTATTATAGATCATAATGATTAAGTAATTTTTTGTATGCAAGTTTGGTAACATTCTAATAAGATTATATTTGTGGGGGTTCTGTGGATAGGAAAATAATCATTATGACATGTATAATTTCTTAGATGCCTATATTCACTAATTATAGAAGCCCGAAGATGTGACCATATATATTATAAGAAATAATATAAATAACTCATTATAGTAAATTCCAAATATCATTTAGGTTTGAGGTTTTAGTGAGTTATGAAAAAACTAATATTAACAAAACCCATATTATATTCAGCATTTTAATATTTTTCCTATTATATGCAAATATAAAATATCAATATTGATTCTACAACATATCCCACAAATTTACCACATCAAATTATATTCGATAAATTCTATAAATTTCATATGTTAATATGATGGGGAAATATAAAAATAATAAATTGGTTATCTTAAATGAATTGTAAGGAAAAAATTTAGAGATTAAAATAAATGAGTATGATTGAGGATAATATAATAATAATTGTATAATAATGATAAATTTTATAAACCTGGAAACAATATCCTATATAATAAAATATGGGTAATATAGTATGGCATGGAACAATATAAAAAATTAATCACATGACTGTGGGATTATTAGTCAAATAAAATATCCATTAAATCACAATGTAGTCATAAGAATTAGTGTAATTCTATGGGATAAACATTATAATTATAAAAAAATTCTAAAAATTTATCATATTTACCCATATTCAAGTTGTGGTTAAATCCATGTAAGTCTTCACTTTAATGTTCTGAACAAACCCATGAATGCAAACTAAACATTATCTCATAAGATATAAAAACATAAAAAATAAATTGGGGGTGATATGGGACCCCATTTTCCATCATCCATTCATATGAGTTCCATAAGAAAATCATTTATTAATCATATGATAAAGAACCCATGGAAAAGAAATCAGTTTCATTTAAAAATCATAATCAACCCATGGATGGAGAATGGGTTTCAAATACTTTTCAAATGGAATCACATAAGGCTATAACTCATATTTCCATCAATAATCCTTTCATGGTTAACCCATGGAACATAAATTGGTATCCAATGACTTCAATTAAAATTATTGGAAAATAATAGTCAATTCAGAATATAATTTATATTAGATTTACACTGTATAGATGAAAATTTTAAAACATAGAAAACAATAAACATAAATCTATCAATTAATGGATTCCATGTTAACTTCATTTATTAAATTGAATCAGGAATATAGTTTTCATTTAGGGAAGGAATCAAAATAAACATTATGGTAATATACCAAAAACGATTAGGCATAAAAAATGAAGTGGTGCATAATTTCTCTAAAAGAGAAGGATAATGAATAATCTATCAAGTTAATTATTATGGATGGATTAACATGAAAAACCATTATTTACGAATAATTTTATATAAAAAATAACAACAAATTAAATGAAATCTAAATTTAATGAGTTTTGAGAAATCATATTGGACGTAAGAAATATCATTGATCTTTTGAAATAATTTTAAAAGTGATATATTTTCAATTATAGGCGGAATTTTTTTTTTAATTTTAGATAAAATGAAAAATAGATATTATATTTTAAATAAAATTTCAATTGTTAAAAAAAATTCTAATATAAAATATTAAATTTTATCATTTTATACATATTCAAAAATTATGATGTTAATGGTGACTTTCATAATTTATTTTTAAAATTTCAATTAAAAATTATGGAAAACACTTTTTTTTTTGAAAATTTGACTTCCTTAATATTATATATGAAATATCAGATTTACTATCAAGAGAAACGTAAGGTGGAAAATATTTTTAAATATTACACTAGGAAAATCCAAATTAAATAAAAGTATTAGACTTTATTTAAAAAAAAAGTGAATTATTTTAATAATTGAAAATTATCAATATAAGATTTTTTTAAAAATTGTGGATTTAATTTCTGGGATAAAAATTATAAAATGATTCAATTATCTTATTTTCATATGGTTTTTTGTTTGTGATAATATTTTACTTTTATATTAGAGAACACACATGTTGGAATATTTGAATCAAAAGTAACATTCTACCATGAAAGATAAAAGAAAACATAAAATAAAATGCGATGTTAATTAATAATGGGAGTATTCCTGGCTGATTTTCAAAAGAAAACATATAAATTAATAAACTATATTTTAGTTACCAATATACCTTATGGATGACATAGCTCTCAAAGTAAGAAACATTTGTAAATGGAGTTTAAATTTTAAAACTTTTAATCCACATAATTCATGAAAAAAGTACTATATAATAATCTCATAGGCTAGTATTTTCCCAGTTATGTTAAATATTCTCTAGGAGAACAATTTTAACCCAATGAATGTGAATTAAGTTAAAAAAACTTATAAATCAAGAAAAATATTAATCAATTCCTCATGAAAGTGTGTACTTTTTATTTAACCTATATTATCATAAATAATAGCTAAATAAATATAAATTAAAACAATTAATCCTAAAATAAATGACATAAAAATTAGGTTCATCATAGAAGATATTTCACAAAAAGAGGATGTTGAGTTGGAAACCATTAAAAATTTAGTAATCATTTATTAAGAACCCCATAAAATAATAAATATGGGATTAAAAATTTATCAATAGGAAATGTAATTGAATAATGATACAGAATTACTATAGGTCTGTATTCATCTAATTAAAAAAGTAAACATGGTGTATAAAAGAGAAATGAATCATGTAATTCAAATTTGGTTCAAAGAACCCCTTATCATATAACAAATTCATTCTATAGATACACAGAATCTCCAGAATAATAAGATTTGTTTTATTAGATACCTTATTAAAAACCTTATTCATATATAATACAATTAATATAGATTAAATATTACCATATTCTATATATTTATTGTATAATTTTCCTTATGTTTTTTTTAAAGTTGAATCGGTATTGACATATTTAGTAAAATTAGCGATCAAATATGATATATTTTTAATTTTAAAATTTTTAAAAATAAATGGTCAAAACCCACCAAAAAATAATATTAACATGTAGTACAAATATTATTTATGTTCCCATAGTCATACCTGATATATTCTTTTTACATTATTCTCGAAGGTGGTTGGCCCACACCATACATTAACACACTTTATCCTGATGGGTAAATATGTATAAGGAAGTGTATAATATAATCATAACATTAAAATAATGTTACTTATCTATTCTTTTGTTTTTATAATCATATATTAATTGGTTTTAAAAATTGATAACTATATGATGATAAATAGAAACCATTACATTATATAGGTGGTAATGTATACAATCCAAAATTAATGTAATTTTATTTCATTTGTGGGTCAATATGAATAAATAAAGGTTAAAATATTAATATAAAAAATCATAACTATATAATGAAAATTTGGTAATATAAATGTTGGTTTTCATTATTTTACATGTAGAAATTAATATGAAGGGGTAAGGAATATGTAATACTCCCTTTCATACCTTGAACACAATATTATAATTTTTCAAGGAAATTAAGGGATCAAGGAAAACTATTCTAAGTAAAGAAATTTAATTTAGATGGGGTTATTTTAGGATAAAATTTGAAATTTTCCTAAACAAATTCATAAGCATTTATATGTTGTGGTGTGTTAGAAGTGTCCACTTTTTAATTTGATTAAAAGTGTGGTTTTGTGAATACTATTTATTTTTCAATTATATTGTTATGATATTCTATGGTAAATCACTCACAATGTAATAAATAATGTGTTGTGGGGTTTACTCTTATTGATAAAGCATCAACTTAGTATGTTCACACATGTTATAAATATTTTGGAAGCCATTTGATCTTATATATTCAATTTTAAATTTTTTTTGTTTGCACTAGGTTGACTACTTTTTCCCATGTAACATAAGTCTTATTAATGATATAAAATAACAACTATTAAAAAAATCTCTTTCTCAGCACAACATTAAATACATTTTAATTTTTTTTAATTTCTAAATAAATTAATTTTTTATTTTATGGTAAAAAATTATAAATATATATATATTATTTTTTATGGAGAAGTTTATTTTTACCATAATGTGTTATTAATCATATTTATCAATAGTTGAAATTTAAATGTGTTTTATATAATTATATTATTCTACAAAAAACATATTGGAATCATAATATAAAATATTTCTACTTAATTTATTTGATAAACATTACACAATGTTAATAAAACAATCTATTGAATATAACAAGTTAACAATTACGATAGTCATTAAAATTAATTATAATAATGATAATTTTATTCCAAAATATCAAATTGACCTTATTAAATAATATTTTCACTTTAATTAAAATATTAAATCATTTTTATGGGTTTAATTTATATAATGGATGAAAAAATTAATACAGGTGAATAAACAAGTTTTTAGTGTTAAAAATTACATTTGTTCAAAAAATAGTAAACTTGGGATTTATAAATATAGAATATTCGTTTTTAGTTTTTTACTTTAATTATATGTGTGTGTGTATACTTAAAAATAATTTATTTCATCAATTAATTATGATAATGTTATAAAAGTGATAGTTTTTAGAATGTCATTCATATTTCATTATTCTCTTAAAAATAATATATTTCAAAAAATTCCCAAAATATCATCTAAATATAATATTCAAACATTGAATCCAAAAATGATTATTTTGGAATTCAAATTATCAAATTTATTATATTAACTACTAAATAAAATAATTAATATGAAAAATGTTTTTTATGGGAAGATGGGTTTTTGAGGGAAATCCATTAACATTCATATTTATTACCATTTAAAAATAAATTTTCTATTAAATAGTTACTAAAACTAAATTTATTTATTCATTATTAATCATTGTATTCTTGAAATAAAAATTTATCTCAAAATAAATTTTTATGTTTAGGAGAATATATTTTTAAGCATGAAATGATCTTATTTTTCTTTTTAGCAATACTAGTTAAATTTTATTCGTATTAAATATATGCTTCACTTTCATTTCAAAAATATTTCATAAATTGGTTAGTTATATTAGTTCCTTAAAATTAAAATTTATACTTTTAATATCATTACATAAATATTTATATATTGCATAAATATATTTGAGTTTCATTTTATTTATTTTTTTTCTATAGGTAAAGATGTCAAAAAAAATTCTAACTAAACTGTGCATTACAATCTTGAGTTATTACAATATCCTATTTAAATAAATTTTATCCTCAAAATTTTAACTATTTCTCATTGAAGAATGTTTCGGAGAATATTTTTAAGAAATTCCCCATTTGGTTTATAATATCTATCTACTTTACTTTTTTACATTTTAGCATGAAATATATTGTTCTTTAAACAACATTACCTATTCATACAATCAAATACACAGGTCTATATACACCCTAATAAAATAATCTACATAACATAAATTTACCAAAAGAATTTTAATATCCATGAAATTAATCAACTGGAAAACCATATATCCCTCTATAAATTAACAAAATCATTAAACATAAAATGTTATAAAATCACGCAATAAAAAATATATAACATAATCCAAAAAATGAGATACAAATTACCAAAAAATCCATTAATAAATTATCAATCCTATTGTTACCAAAAATATAAAACATACATTTTACAAATAAAAACCCATTTATTATCTGAATAATAATTTTTATGAATCCAAACTATTATCCATTACTCAATCATGTGTTCTTCAATAGTAACCCAAAAAAATATATTTGTAATAATATTTCTTTTCAAGGTTATTGATATCATTTACTATATATTCCCAAACTTTTAAATTAAAAAAATTGAAAAAAAATCCTTCTATGATTCAAATAATCATTATAAAATTTATAATGTACTTGAATATCATCAATGAATATCACTAAGAAATAAATATATCTTATTATATCATGTACTATTTTAGATAAATATATCAAATATAAAACCATAGTAATGACTTGTAAAATTATATTTTGTATCACAATATTCATATTCAAGAACACGAAACAATTTATTCCTACCAACATATTCCGTTATAAGACTTTTTTTTCATGATACATAATTTTTTTGTTTATTTTATAGGATCCAATTTCAACCAACTTCTAATGAATAAAATGTTAATATAATGTCTAAAAATATTAATGTAAAAACATCAATGTGAATATTTATTATACCATTAATCCATTGATTTTAACAAATGAGTTTTTATGAGAAAATGAACCAATTTATTCAATCCATAGTTAAATATTGTCATTTTCTATGAGGTTATCTAGCCTCATTAGTCTGTGTCATTGTAAAATAATTTATAATGGTATAGTAAATATAATGTTAATTTACATGATATATCCCATGGATTATCAAACTCAGTTTACATATAGGCCTCCTTTTTGTTAAATATCGGATCATTTATTTAGTATCGCCCATGATGTTTTCAAGGTAGTTACCCCTAGGTACATATGTTCCAGATCATGCATTAAATTATAGTAACCAGAAATATATTTAATTTCTAAGAGAAACATACAAGAACTTCTTTCACAATACATTGGGATTTTCATTGTACATTGATGTATCCCTTGGGTTTTCAATAATGATCTCTGGTACTGACCCCCAAAATAATTAATATTACCTCTACTATCCTAAAGTGTAATCTGCAAATTAGAAATTAAAAGAAACCATAATATATATAACACTGAATTCATTTCTAACTCTCAAATTATCTGTAATGGAAAACATTGTAATCATTGAAGAAGTATAAACATGTATCTAATACTAAATATAGAATCCATATGTCATTATTTCAATAACACAGTGTAATTTATATATTTCATTACAATAAATTCTAATTATATTTTACTTTTACGGTTTCATATATTTTGGAAAAAGATAACTAATAACTCCCATTATCCTCATATAAATTAAAAAAATCAATTATTTATAAAGCTGCATTTTCTATAGTGATTTATCAACAACACAGAAAAATTAACCAAATTTGAAAATCTTATATAAATTTCACACCTTTCCTTCATTCATAATTTAAGGAAATTGAAACATAAGTAAGGGATAAGCTCAAATGGTCAGTAAGGGTAAGAATAATATATGACAGTCACTAATTTGGGGCCATGAAAATATTATCATACTAGTGTAATCTAGATATATGATAATATTATACCTGAAAAATCCTATATTAGAAAACATGGGTTATAGATTATGTAATTTGATATTATAAAAATTTAATATAAATATTGTATAATTTTAAAAATAAATAAATAAATCATAATGTAGTCATAAGAATAAGAAAATATTTTTTTCAACAAACATATGTATTGAAAAACATTGTGAACGAATCCATGTATGTCCACCATTCCATTTTTTGAACACGTCCCTATATGTCTGCATGCCATTATCTAATGAGATATAAACCATGACCATTTAATTACATAGAAACACAGGACTCCTCCCATTATCATCCTTACATACGTATGCCATAAGAAATCCAATAAATCATCGTATCATAATGAACCCATAAAATTGACATTATTTTCATTCAACACATTATAAATAACCAATAGAATAAAAATTGGTTCCTTATCATTTTAGAATATATTCACACAATGAAATCGTTCATTCTTCAATAAATATTCATAACATGATAAATCCATGAAAAATTGTAATTCAAACACATGCAGTAAAATTTTTGGTAAATAAAATTTAATCAAGATAATAACTATTATGATATTCATACCATATATATAATATTTATAAAAATATTAAAATAATATTCCCTAGTCAATTGATGTATGAAATTTATGTGAATACAACTCAATAAAATGAATCAATGATAGGGTATTCATAGGTCAGAGTAATAGAAAGAAAAGTTGTGGTTATACAGTAAATAATATTATCTTGGACATAGTCATGGATAGATCATTTTTTCAAATGATATATTCAGTATATAATCCATCCATATAAATATATTGGATGATTTTATCTGAAAAAACATTATGGATTAGTAGTAAGATATATAAAATGAAAATGAAATAGATGGAAAATATTTTCAATGAGTTTTGGGAAAATTATTTTTAAGTAAGTAATATACTTATTAATTTAACATCATGTTGATATATATATTTTATATATATTTGAGGGAAAATTTTATTAGTTAATATTCTATTATAATATAGATATATATTTTCGATAAAAACAACAAAAGTTGTGTAAATATTTGTACCCATGAAAAATGGTAAAATAGATCTTTTTCAGTGTATTTTAATTATAAAGATGTTTGATGTAACATTTTACAATATAACTATTGAATAGTTTATTTAAAATACTTGGAAACATTTACCCTTGTAAATTGAACATCAATAAATGATTCCATGAGACATCATCAAGATTTTCCAAATAAAATTTTGGTGGAAAATATTTTCTAATATTGTTTCTTATAAAACTGCATGAGAAAATGATTATAATATTTATCATTTTAAAATAGGTTATGAGTACAATAATATTCAGGATATTTTAATTATAGTGATGTTTGATGTAATATTTTACAATATAATTATTGACCAAAGACATTTCATGATTTTCTTTGGATCGAAGGAGGATTTAATCAATGCCTAGTCCAAGGCCCCACGATGATGCAACGTGGCTTCTTTGTACCTATTTCACTGGAGCTTCTACTTTCACATGAGGCATGACCCTTCGACATTCACGACCTGGGTAAGTCTTCCGAGGCTACCTCTCGCATTTCAAAATCCTTCTATCTTGTGTGCGATTTGGAACATGATGGGGAGGTACATTTTCTTTGATTGGTGTACTGAGTTTACTTGTCATCCTATCTACCTGATAATATGCATGGAATTTCATCCTGTAAGGTCGCTGGTCTGATGCATTTGGATTACATATGAGGAGGAGTTTCACTGGAAGGAGGTGGTGGTTTTTGAGTCGTGCATTCATTATAGTGTGTCCTGCAACAAGTGCGGTCACCTGGCATTGAACTGTCATAGTAGGAGGGTGAGTGGTTACTCACAAGTGATGGAAACGAGTCATAGAGGAGGGAGGATTACTACTGGTATGCATAAGGACATGAGAATGTGTCACATGGGTGCGGGATTGATAGTAATAAGGGGTGAGGTGGGAGATAAGTTGGCCTTTGAGGAAGGAATTGGGTGTGTCGAACATGAAGGTGTTGCTGAGCATGATTCTTGGATGGGGGAACCTATAAATGAAAGTGAAAAAGTGGAGGTGCTAGTGGCACCAGCTCTCATGAAGGGGGTGGTCCGAGAGCCTCTGGCTGGAAATGCAATGGTAGATAAGACAATTCCAATAGTGTAGATGTAGGGGATGACTCAGAATAGTGCTTATGTGGTTTCTATTTACTCCTATGAAGAGATGTTGGGCATCCAGGTGGGTGAATTTGTTACTTCTATGGCTAAGGAAGGTGAGCATTCTGGTTCTGAGAATATAGTTGAAGGTAATTCCATGAAGAAGGTGGAGCATAGGCCACATGACCCGACAATTAAGAAGGTCCTTGATCACTTAAAGCGTGACCTTGGCCTTGTAAATGCAGATACATTGGATGGGCATGAAGTTGATGCTGGAGGAATGGTGATCATGGTCTCTTCTGGATATAAATTCCTTGAACTGGAAAATGAGGATGAATTGCATGAAGAGGGGAATGATGCAAGGAAAGTGACCTCCTACAGCTTGTTATATCTCTGTTGTTTGTTGTAACCGAGGAATACGTGCAGAACCTAGTGGATCAGCCAAAATGTCTTTCTTTAGTGGATGCTAACAGTCAAGTCCAGCAGGTTTGTGGACTGGAGAAGGTTTATCAGGAGGTGAAAATCATTGTAAAGTGGGGTGACATCTTGGATAGTGACAAGAAAAAGTTTAGTCACATGTTCCATACCTTTTATAGTGATGTTTTTCAAGGATAAAGGATAAAAGTGTATGGGGAAGAAGATATTAAGACTGACCCACTACGACGAAGACCAAGAAAAGATTATTCTTATATTCCAAGGCTGGTGCCTACCAAATCTTCTTTTGGGATGGAAAGTTGGGATATGAACTCCTCAAAGTAGTTCCTAACCTTGGATAAGCTAAATATTAGAAGAAATTATACCAAGGTTTTTAAGCATTATTAAAGCTCAGAGTGGGAAATAGACATTTCAAAGGACATAATTTCTAATGGGGGTGGTTACGCGTTTGATTTCAATGATTTGTAGTTGTTTTTCTGACTTGTTGTACCTGTTGAATTATTTTTCTTTTATTAATAGATGGTCATAGGCTTCCCTATGACTGAGCATTTCTGGTATGAGTATAAAATCCATTAGGTAATAAACCTATAGTAAAACAATTAAAATAAATAAATATAAGAGAATATTTTTAAAAAAAATAATGTGGATATACTATTACTATAAAAAATAAAACATTATGAATACAATCAACATGCCTTATGGAATTAAAATTTATGACAAAGAACCCCATTCCTTATTCCATATTCAAACTGTGAATGCTCTTAAATTATTGAATTCTAAAACTAAGCTTTTATTATACCGTCTTAGTATCCCTATTCATGTCTAATTCATTTAATATAGAACATTTATTACAATACTCAAATTAATGTTTTATAGTTTTTTCTTAAGTCCCCATGAATGTTTAATCGGTGTAAACTTATTTTGGTAAATTTAATGTTAAAATATGAAATACAAATTATATGATATATATATAATATATATAGATTTAATAACCAAAAAATTATTAATTTATTATTAATTTATAATGTCACTATTATTTAAGTTACTGTAGTTATCCATGATCGATTTTTATAGCATTGTTCAAGTAGGTGATTAAACAAACCCCAAATATGAACATGCTATATCCCTATGGGAGGTTTTGGTTTATGATATCAATAATTTAATATTGAAAGAATAATAATTATATAATTTAGATTATATTATTTATTGGAATAATATTTTATGTGGTTTGTATAATAAAATTACTTCAAGGGGATAAAACTAAATATGTTACTTTTTGGAAGTTGTAGTTCACACAAAGAATGATTTACAATGATTCTTTTATAACTAAATCAAAAAGAATAAATAGAGGTGTTTCCATTAATATAATACCTATTAAAAATAAAAAATAAAAGGATGAAATTATATAACTCTTGTTAGGATTGGTCTAGAAAATAAAAATTAATAATAATTAGTCAGGAGAAAGTAATACCCGATTTTGTACCTAGAACATTATCCTCGATGTCTCTTTATAAATGATGGGATTTAGATAATTTATAATGAATTGGGAATATTGAAATTACATATGATTTTATGGTCTGTTAAATGATATAAATTCAAGAATATATTCATGGTAATGAGATTGGCATGGGGTGGAGGAAGTGTGCCTTTTATATTTGAAGAATATGTGAATTTGATGAAAACAACATACTTTTCAATTATATTATTTTAGTATTCAAAGGAAAATGACTCACAATATTTTATGTAATAGATTATGGGGTTCCCATTTGTAGATAAATACTTAAAAATTATTTCTACACATGATTTAAACATGTCATAAATCATTAATTTTTATATTTTAAAGTTAACATTTTTTATTTTTCTATGGTGATAAATAGTTATTACACAACTAACATATGTATAGTAAAAATATAAAATAACACCACATTAAAAATATCCATGTGAATTTACTAAATATAATCTATATTAAATATAATTGAATTTGTATAAAATATAAAATTATTTACTAAATTAATACATTTTCTTATATAGAAAACATATTTCTATAGAAAAAAACATGTTTTAAATACTTTGTGTTGGTAATTATATATATCATTTCTCACCCGTTAAATGTGTGTTAGTACGACTATATACGAGTTCTCACATAACATTGGTTTCATAATTGAAAATATATCAACATAATTGATTTGATAAAACTGACACAATATTAATAATACAATTCACTATATATAACAATTCTATTATTCTCATGGTCAATAACATTAATCATATGAATCCTAATTTTATGCCGAAAAATAAAATTTCCATTATTAAAAAATAGTAACATTCTAGGATAAAATAATAATTCCATTTTTTAGATTTAATTTCTAGAATTTATAAATACTGTCTTTTAATATTTATGTGAATAAATCTTTTTCTGAGATAAAAATGATACTTATGTTCTAAGAATTATATATGTGGGTTTTATAAGTAAAAAATAGTTTTTTTAATTGATTTATATTAAGTATAAATTTAAATATATAAATTATAAAAATGTTTCATAAAAAATCATTTCATTCTTGTATTTCCAAGAATTTATTAAATGTGGTGGCTTTATGAGTATCAATATTTTTTCAGTATTTACATAAAAATAATGTATTTAATGAAAAGTCCCAAAAATATAAATGTTAAGATAATATATATATATTAACACTAATTTCTATAATTTTAAATATTAAAATTCCAAATTTTAATAATTTTTATTTAAAATAAAATATTGTAATGATTGTTAAAAATTGTACTCATAAGATAATCAATTTTAAGAATATGACCCATTCCAATTCATATTTCCAATATGTTTATAATTATATTAGTAAGAGAAACATATTGATATCAAATATATTAATTCATAATTAATAAAAAAAAATTATAGGTATTGTAATTAATTTCATAATAATAGAGATTATATTGAAAAAATAATTTTTTGATTAAAATAATATTATTAGTCATTTTAGATAAACCAATAAAATTTCATTCGTATTAAAAGAAGTTTTTATTTTCATTCGATAAATATTTCATAAATTTGTTACTCATATTTATTCTAACAAATTTGAAACTAGAAAAATTTAGTCATAACAAATATTAATATTTTATCCAAATATATCTTGGTATCATTCTAATTTGGTGTACCATAATGTTAAATCTATTGAACACAATATTTATTAAAGAATAAAGTGAAAAATGAAAACTCAGGTTATTACATTTTTGTTGAATCCATTTCCATATTTTGTAAAATGGATGACCTCCATCACATATATAAATTTTTGTTTCTAATAATTTAATTTTTAGGATTATTGGGTTATTCTTCTAAACTAAACATTTTTGTATTTTTTATTGTGCCTTTTTTTAATATAAATACAATTGTTTTTATTTTTTTCTATTTAATCGTCATATAATTTACATTTGATTTTTTATTTCATCGATGTTTACAAAAAAAATCTTTTTTTTATATTTCTTAATCCATTAATTTTTCAATATTTTTGATTATATTGAAACCACTCAACATATGATAAAACAATATACTAATTAGAGACAAAAATTTATAGTTGTATTTTAAACTACAATTTTCCCAAATTATTATAATTTTCTACTATTCCATATTTGTCCACACATGGCTGATGTGGAATATACATAATTCATCTATAATTAATCACCCAAAACTGTATACTATATGAACTATATTTATAAGACCCATGTTATACACATTAATTTCTCCATAACCAAAACTCCAAGAAGGAACCTACATAACACTATAAAAATGGTAAACCATTCCCCTACACTTTAATATAAAAATAAATTTCTCTAAACAAATAAATAAATCTGTTAATCTATGCAATTCTATTTATAAAATAAGCTATAAAATTATTTTTTGAATATAATAATTTAGAGGGAAAAATATGCATTTTCCAGATAAATAATGAACATAAAATTTTAAATATTCTATTTTAGTTACAATCAACCTTTTATTAATGAAAATATAAAAATGAAACTGTAAAATATAATATTAAAATATATTTTTTCAATATAGAAAATAAAAAAAAAATCTTGACTACAAAAAAAATAATTTCATGGGAAAACAATCCAAACCCAATTAATACAATCATTGACCTCACTATGTGGATATGCTTTCCATCCTATAATGTGAACCTATAGAAAATAACCCTAAATTCCCCTCACCATCTATATCAAGTAGAAAACCTATTAGAAGAAGAAATAAAAAAATATGAGACACTAGATCTAGTGTAATAATAATCTACTATAAAACATATTTTTGATTTCTTATATAGAAACCAAAGTATCTTAAGGAAGAACACCAAAACAAAGAATAAGTAAACTGGTCAACATCCCCATTTAAAATCAATTAGATAATTTTATCCAGCATAAATTTCAAAAAATAATATCAACCATAAAAGGGTAAATAATAAAATAACATAAACTTATCAACAATAATATCAAATATGTTAAACATTACCTTGAAAATAATAATATATTTTAAACACATAAACTCCCTTTATTAGATTTTACATAACTCAAAACAAATTTTTGTATTCATTTATATAAATACATACATTAATGAAATTTTATCTTACTCCTTTATTGAATAAGAAGTTATTTTTGAATATTGATACCTAATTTCATTTGAAATTACTTTTATGGTTTTAAATTGAAAAAGTATATTATGAACTATTTACGAACCTAACCAAGATAATTTCTTCAATCATCAATAAGATTTTAAAATTATTTAGAAACACTAATCATAAATTGGTTTGTAAAATTAAGGGATGAAAAAAGAAATAGATACAACCATCTAATGGAAATAATATTCCTTTTTCGAATTAATCATGATTAGAGATATAGTGGATCTTCAAAAATTCTATATATTAAAAACCCTATAATTGTGACAAACCTTATCATAATCCATCTACATCATTGCTAGTGTGATATTTTTGATGATTCAATTTATGTATTCACTATGAAATTGTTTTTCCCTTGGAATATTATATTTTATATGATGAAAATTACATTTTGATTCATTACTTTCTATAGGAAAGGAAAAATTAGATAAATTTACTATGACTTGTTATAATATTATTGAGAGACCATATTGTGATGGAATGTTCCTGGATTCAACTAGGTAAACTTATTATCAAGATCTATCATGAAATATATATCTCAATATCATCACATACTGATGTTCTATAATATATAAATGACTAAATCCAAAATATTTTCAAACATTAGGGTGATACACTATATAAATTTATAAATATCACCTCATATATAGTTCGTTGGATTCCATTTAAGAGGAATTTTATAATTTGTAATTATGTCAAAAAAATAAGAAATATACCTCAATGTTAAAGTATGAAAAATATTAAATATCAAAAGACATGATTACATCACAAAATATTCTTCAATTCTTCTCACTGTATCATTACACAACAATAAAATAAATATACCAGCAAAGCTAGCCAGAATCAATGCTTCTGACTATTTATTAATAATGAAAAAGAGAAAAGAGGAGACGGGAAGGGTCAAACCAAGGGACTTGCCCCCATCCATCAAATCACAAAACTATAGATCATAATAGGATATATCATTCCCATAATCAGAGTCATCCACAGTTTCCCATTCAGATAGAGACTTACCCTGGTTAAGGATCTTAAGAATATCAGAATTAAACATGCCTGATATCTTAGAAGATCGAGTACACACAGTGCGGGGTATATTAGAGTAGTCCTTCCTTGGCCTTCGCTTCGAGGGGGTAGGAATGCAGTCTACGGCCCCTTTTCCAGACATGAGTGCATCATTGAAAGAATTAGGACCACCGCTATCCATTGAAACCCCCTCCGCCTCCGAGATGTCACCCCACTTTCTAGTTATCCTAGAAGAATTCAAGAGATTATGAATCTCCTAATGATAATCAACCTATTGACCAGTATTAAGAGTAATCTCAGCAGTCTCATCACATCGTAAACCTGCACCAGGACTATCAGTTCAAGTAGGAGACCCTACAACAGAGGTAGTATTTTTTCTAGTCATAACTGATCCAGTGGGAGTAACAGCATGACGATCCATGGGTTTCGTCCACTTGGAAACATCAACCAGAGCACTAGAGGGACCACGCATCAGGGATGCCGAGTTTTTTCAAAACATATAAGGACCACTATTGACTATCAACGGTGACAAATCCACCATCAGTCCCTTCCCTTTCGAATTTAGCTGGTGTTCCTCGGCAGAAAAAAACACATCAGCCTTATTGGAAGATGACTTGATGTTAATACCAAGGGGCTGTGACATATCCACATCATTCCACTTTGATTTCCTTCTACAAAGATTGGATGGGTGACCCTTTATCCCATAGTTCTCACAGGAAATGTGTCTTCAACATAGTTCCAAAGAGTTCCCAACCACTATGCATTCATTAAAAAAATTTCCTTTCTTTCATACTCAACATCAATTTGAATTTCATCCATCATAGTGGAATGGGTTACCTTGTCAATCAGTCTAGAGCTAAGATCAATCTCCACTAACATCTTGGAAAAGTGTCCAAAACTAACATTCTCAGTCTCCTTGTCAAGCCATATAGGCATCCCAATTTCCATGCCAATATCACGCAGGATATTTGGGTTCCAGAGGACCCAATTAAGACCATGAACATGAACCACTACCTAATAAAAATCTTTCCTTTCACGCGAAGCATTGAAGTATAGAGAACATTCATGAAGGTGGATCCATCAAGGCTTCAAGGAAAGATATCCAATGCTCCACGCATGCATTTTAGAAGCATCTGAAGAAAAAATGTAGTGAAAGAAACCATGCCCAAGAGATACACACCTCCAATCAGAGAAACTCCACAGACATGAGATTCTTCGGACCCAATCATCAAACCTCCAGGATTTCTGACACTAAGGAAAAACAAGACTTGCAATCAGAGAGGTTTTCCCAATTGAAATACTTTCATCAAAGACATCAGGACTGGCCTCAACATGAACTGATGGCCCTTTTCTATGAATTCTCCTAGAACATGAATCATTGAGAGATGTGGATGAAAACTTCATACCATCATCTGGATTATTCCTCCAACAAGATGGCTTAGAGGGAAACATAACTGCAGAAGGTTTTTTGGAGCTGGCACAACCATCTGAGGGAAACACCCTCCTCAGTGGTAGCTTGAATTCCCGACCCCGCACAAAACCATCTGAAGGCAGTGGTAGCCTTGGATCGGACTTCCGACCTCACACACCTCCATCGCCCAAAAAACCATGAACGGAATTTCAGGATCTGAGGTCAACGCCTCCATCCCGCAATCCACTATCAAAAAATATGTCAAAAATATTAAATACCAATATATCATTTTATTAAGCTGAAAATAGTTCCAAATAAAATGATATTGAATAATAAATTAACAAAAATGGAATTGAAATTTGAATCAAAAATAAAAAACTGAACTAACCATGAAAAATCATGGCCCTTAATAAGAAATCTTAATTTAGACACTCTACATAACAACCCATTCTAGTTCCAATGATCCTAACATCATTCCAGCATTACTCCAAATATAACTTCATTTATTTTCTAAAACAATTAATAAACCAATATTATTCAACAGAAATCATAACCAAAGTCAACATGCTAAAGTGAATAAATTTAATTCATGATTAACAAGGTGTATAAAAAATATCCAAGTGTATTAAATTTATACATTTGGAATTATATCACTTTATAAATTTTAATACATGATTTGGAATAATATTATCCGGAATCCATATTATATATTAAAAATATATACCATGTATAAAAAATATGATAGGACTTGTTTGGTATGTGTTAAACACCAAGATGTGGGGTGAATTAGATTTTGTAGATTTTAATAAAATTTATACTTTTAATCCTTTTTCCTTTTAACCAAACCACTTGTTAGATTATATGGGTCTCCCATGCTTTCTTTTCTATTTCCTTTTAATATTTAATGTTCCCAAAATAGACACACAGAGTATTAACAGTTTTATTCAAGGGTCACAATTAATATGGTAATGGTAATATGTAGTGTGATATGGATTCCTCTATAATCATAAGACAGACATAAATTATCCAATTAGATTTATAGTGTAATCTCAAATAATTTTATGTGTATAAATTCGCACATCATGATTTGACACATCCAATTAACAGGGGCATCTAATACTATAAATTGAAATATAAGGAGTAATGACCAAATAATACTTCACCTATTTAGAGTTTTATAAGTTCTTTATATGTTTCCATATCTTATTTTCATTACACTATTACTTGAATTTAAAAATGAGACCAACTTATTCTCCCTTTTCTATATGAGAATCAATGAAAAGACTTTGATCTGGTTATTTACAATAGTGAACATTTGATTAATTTTTCTACTACTACTCTTCTCATTAAATTAAATGATTATAAGATTCATTTTATTTATATAAAAACTGAAATTCACATCGGTCATCTTCTTCATCAACCTCTTCTACTTATCCTTCATCTTTAATGCAATAAAACCAACACATATTATTTTAAATATATTTTCTTCAAAAAAAAACTAATTTATGAAATGGATTGTGAAATACCTACATTAATACACAAGGATGTATTAACAACTGTTGAATTAGATATCACATCAATATAATATCCTTAAAAATAATGATGATATATTTATATTTATATGATAATAACATTCTATTGTGTTGGTGATTTATTCTTCCCCCTTTTTTTCATGATAACATATAAACAAAAAATTTACTTTTCTAAAATTCATGTAAATTCACATCTTCCTAATTAATCATCAATTTTATTTGAACAGAATAATGATTCTATGATTTTTAAATATCCACAGAAATCATATATAATTGAATATACATGTATAAATATAGAATAAACTGATGCAGTCGGGGTTCCTTATATCATAGTAAAAAAGTAAACTATCATATCCTTATTTTTTGTCATAATTATTGATATAATATTCTTAATCCAATAAAAAAAGTAAGTATTTAAATGATATATTAATGCTTCTATGAATGTATTGTAACTATAGAAGCATTACTCATAGAAAAAGTTAGTCCACCTAAATTCTTATTCTCTTGAAACATTATTAATCCTTCATGAATCATAATGAAATTAATCATGATATTTATTTCTATTTATATAAGTATTATCTTAATTTTACTATGTTTGTTTTCCTTATATATACCAATATTTAAATGATGCATCCCATTATGTAGAACTCTTTAATCAATCTATATATTTTGATGTTTTCGCCATTATTGAATTCTTCACGACTTACCATTACACAATTCTAAATGACCCTTACCTATATAGTTTAATTCCTATATGACAGTTATACTAGATCATAAATAAATGTTACAAATTAACCACATCCATTATAAAGATTATATATTGCCATTTTATTGATTAATTTCATTTCTAGATAACTTATACATACCCTCTATAATTTTAGAGTTAACAATTCATTTATAGGGTAATTTATTAGTGTCTTTTACACAATATATGGACTATATATATAGTTCTTTTACCCAATGAATCTTACACATGTCCCAAAATACCCTTATATAGATCATATTACTTTTACACAACTCTTATCCTTTAATGTTACTTTTATACAGAAGTAATAAACATTAACTAACCATTGAAAAGATTTATATTAACCTTATCTAGGTTGCATAACATTCAAATGACCCATAAAATACTACAGGTAATTCCAATCCTCTATATCCTCAATAAAAACCTCTTTGAAACAACCCTAGAATTTCTAAAAAAATATCAAATCAACTTCAATATTTCATTTAGTTACTTTTAATAATAATATTTAGAAGCATTGAAGCTTAATATCCTTTATATGGATTCTTCTTTGCATAAACATTCTTTTTATTATGGAATTTCAATTTTTCATGATTCCATCTAGTTGTAAGATTACAAATATCTAAAAACTTATAGTGATAAAAAACCCTAAAAAATTCTTTCCTTTTAATATTAGTTATATCTCAAAAATCATAAAAATTACATTTATGAAAGATAAGTAATGTTACTCCTTATACAAACCAAATTAAAATTCTCAACTGATCAAAACAATTCCTTCAAACATAAGTATTTATCTTAATTCTAGAATGGAAATAAATTATCAGCATTTATTATAAATATTGTAATGTATCTTCAACATACATCTTCAAAGATATTTATTGAATTATTTTTCATTTAATGTAATTTGACAATACCTAGAGGACACTTATTTTTTAACAAAAACCAGTCTAGATTCTACTACTAATATCTAATTAAAATTATTATCATTCATCAATGATAATAGATAATCATTGAAAAAAAATTACATCAAACTCAACATAAATCATGTTGGTCAAATAATATTTAATAGTTCAAATAAAATAACAAATAAAATGGATAATAAATATGAAAAATAATATAATACATACTACAAATACTATATAGTAAAATTTTAATAAGTAATATATATATATATATATATATAATTAGAATAAAAATAGATAAAAATATAAGGAGATAATGGTTTTTAACAATACATAATGAATCCTAAAATAATCACAATGTCCTAAAATACCTTAAAAACCATGACCACAAGGCCACAGGGTTCCTCCATAAAATTTCAATCACATAATCTAAAATAAGAAACCTAAGGAACATCATGAAATGATGAATATCAATTGAACATTCTAATCCCATATAAAATGAGGTCCACCAACTCATGTCATTATTTATCTAGGTTATATTAAAAAACCCAAATGTAATATATAGATAATATATATATTTCGATTCACAAAACTTGTTATACAATTCTTGTATAAAATAAATTGTTTTATATAATACAATTTCTATGAATGTGTGGGAATGGACAAAAATCACATTTATATATTCACGCTTGTGATGAAATGTATTCCTCAGAAATATTGAATATATAACCCACACTCATTTATTAAATTCATGTATGTAAATTGGAAAACATATGAAAATATTCCATGAAATGAATAATAATAATATATTACTACATTGAGTATTAATTTTTAATCAATGACCTCACTATAAAGACCCATATATGGGTCTGCAATTTCATCTGGTAGACATAGAACTTGACAAAAAATTATAGGACTTTCTAAGAGAACAACAGATATATAGGTCATGGATTGCACTCTAAGATACTTGTTAGATGGTAATAAGGATATGTTGAAGCCCTAATCTTCAATTTCTCACATAGCTACCCAATGTTCCTAGGAAATTATACAAAAAACCCAAAAAAATATATATCGTACACCCCCTTATCAATTCCATATCATAATTATATTTACCACAAAATAAAATAACTACATCATCCATAAAATGGGAAATTTTTAGAGAAAACTAAATAATAAATAATAACATAAAATTTTAAAAACAAACCATTATAATATTTAAGAGGGTGAAAAAGAATGAAATTACATTTTCAAATATAAAATTTATATGAAGGCCTCAATTATAATTCCACTGGAATAAAAATAACTATTCATTAAATTTATCAAACACAATTTTAATTTATGAAATATATTGTGATTTATGATATATAATTTCTATTTTAAATGAAACATGATACAAATTGAAATTTGAAACCATTTTTTAATTTGACAATGAAAATTTATAATTCAATAATTTTGTTTCATTAATATTTGGAAACCATAGTTACTGTAACATCTCATGTAATGATAGATTAACTATTTATAACATTTCTTAATATTGACCAGTTGAATTTGAATTTTACCTTAAGATTTATGTTATGTCCAATATCGTACATGAAACACAATAATGATTTTCCCTCAAGTCAAACAGTGAATACAAGACTGATTTATACCGATCAATAATATATTTTTAATTTTATTATTTAATATGGAAGTTATATCCTTGAAATTGTAGTAGTGTGAATAAATGTGACTAACTATATTATTTTTATACCTTTGTATCATATTTTTTGAAATTTATTCAGTAAATGTTATTGGAATAGGAAAAGAATAAATCATATTTTACGCTTAATGTTTATTTTTTCTGAAAATTAGTATTACTGACTTTTAATAGAGAATATATATTAAAAAAAATATTTAAATATTTATATTTTTTAAATATAATATTAAAATTATTTTTTAAAATAAAAATCACAAAATTTAATTTTGGAAGTTTTTTGGTGTTTTTTTTGACACCATTCATATTATGACGAATATTAAAAAATGAATAATTTTAGTTCCAATATCCATTTTCCAAAAAATATTTATGTAGTTAGATAATATTTTTAATTGATTTTGAAATATTATTTGATAAATTATATATTATTTAAATTAATATAGGTAATTTGAAACCATTTTTACATTGAATTTAAATATAAAAAAACAGAAAAATATAGAGCATTTTTTACTTTACAACCACACTTTTTCATCCCTACTGTGGGGATTTAATTAAATTAAATTTATTCCAATTCCTTGATTTTATTTTCGAAAAATAAATTCCATATTTTTAATCAATACGTTTTATAATTTATAATATTTATAAATTTGTTTTTAACCAAATATATTAGTCAATATTATTAAAATTAATTATAGTGATTAAGGTAATAATGTAGTTACTTAGGGGATAAACTTTAATATTTAGAGTCTAAATGGCCTAGGGACTTCAAAAACCTATTTTCTAGAAATTATTTGTCTTTATTGCCTCGTGGATCTAATATTTAACATTATTTGAGGCCAATGAGGTAATGGAGGCCTCCCAAAAGTGATTACCTTTTTATATATACAAGAATTCCACTCACCCTCCACTGTAAAAAGGCATTCACCCTCCCCACTTCATCACAAATCTCAATTACCTTTTTATCATCAAAATCCTGAAAAAATAAGGTTCAAAAATCCCTCCCTTCACCATATATTCCTCACTTTGGGCACAAATACAACCAAGGAATCTCTTTAATGAAAACTAAAAGGAGTTACCTGAAAATATGTAACATGACTCAATGTTCATTTATATTTTGTTTCTCTCTATACCCCTTAATTTATTATTATTACATGGTTATATGCTAATATAAGTAACCTATATATAATTATATTTTTTTACTTTATGTTTTCAACTTTTATATACACACACTTCTTTCACATGAGTAATTAACATACCATATGTCTGAACGACGAACTACTACCTCGCGAAATGATATTGTTCATTCTTCCATTACCACCTATCATGGTTGAGAATTATAATGGACACAATGTTTTTAAATCATATATATGTGTGGGGGGGATTTTTTTATTTCTTAATACTTTTTTGATTTTTATACAACACATATATTCATTCTATCTATTTTTTGTATATATGATAACATCATTAGTGGTCGTGTGGACTACTACATCCTCAATGCGATGTGATACATTGACACATTACATTGAATATATTAAGTATTGTTTTTGGTAACCATGTGACATAAATAAAAATTATATTGTATTCATGAAATAATAAAATTTATGGAAATAAAATATATCATTTTATTTATTACCCTTTCATATGTTAAAATAGTGACAACTTCTTTAGTGGATGTGTGGGATACCGCCACATCGACGCGATATGATTAAATTTACATCAGAATAATTATATATATATAAGAATAAATTTTTAATAAACATTTTATTTATTTTATAATGGTAATTTTTGAAATATGAATTTTACTTACCTTTTTTATATAAAGATCATTGAAAAATGGGAACATTACTTATACATATGTACGACCTATAGTCTCCATGATTATGAAGTTGGTTCATTTTTTATATCCTTATTTCATGATTTATTTCTAAAAATATAATTTAGGTACAAATATGAAAATTAATTCTTGATTTTTATTCTCGAAATGTTTATATAATGACTTCCTAGGCTATAGACAACCAACCTTAGTCGTTTTGACATATAAACCAAATATTGTAAAAACAACTAGTATAAACTTAATTAATTAAGTAGTTGTATAGAACAATGTAATAAGTTATATAGAAGTAATAATAAAAAAGCAAAAAGTTCTCAAGAATTTAGATAAATAACATATACTTATTATTCAATAATCAAAGACACTCATGACAAGTCTGACTCAAGGTCCGGGATTTCATCTCAATCTCATATGAATTTGGTATTTTTGAAGATATGCACTATTATTATTTTATAAGGTGAATATATGCCACCCATGACATTCTATATCCATATATTATCTAATCTCGTTTTATTTAATGTTTTTTTAAATGTTAAGATTTCATGGGTCTTATTATTTAAGCATTAAAAGTGGTATGGGTCACTTTGAATGTTTAAACACTTAATTATAAAATATTTTTCTCCATGTCAATATTCATGATATTATTTAATATATATATTTGTATAAATTTATTAAAATAGGCATTTTATGAATATTTTAAATTTAACTTAAATGTTTTCAAAAATGAATCATTTCACGAGTTTAATATATAATGTTTTGAAAAATATGAAAATGAGTGTTCTATTCATAATGTTCACGATGAAAATGAATTTTCCCCAGTAGGGACCACTATTTTACTTTTTGATTGATTTGAAAGATTTAATGTTTTATTAAATTTTATCCCAATTTTTTTTATATTTTGGTGTTAAAAATATTTCTTAATTAAATGTATATTTTTTGTTCAAAATGGTATTTTAGAATAAAAATGGAAATTTAATTTCTGAATGTTATTTTTATAAGAGTTCAAAAGTGATTATCAAATGATGAAATTTATTTTTTCACATTTTTGTTAAAAAACATTATAAATGATGGGTATAGTGAGATAATGTTGGGTGATCCCATTATAGCATAAATTATAGGTTCACCTAAGTACATCTCAAATGAATTGGGTAGTGGTTTTATTATCCAAAGAATTATATTATAAGTTATCATGATGGTTATTCCAATCCATTAGGGTTCATTAATGGTTATATATGGGTTCAATGTTATTTTATCCCAAGGTACAAACATGAATATTCTATGTTTTCTATTTATTTTTAATAGAAATCATTTATTTTAAAATGGTAAAATAAATTATATTTATTAGAGAATTATTTTTCCCATTTTAGTAAAATGATATGTTTTCAATAAAGTGTTTTTAATGATTTTTAATGTGTAAAAATAGACTAATGGTTCCCTATTTTTATATCTCTTAATGTTATATTTATGGTTATCGCATGTTTTTAATGTTTTTTTATAGGATTTAAGGATGATGATCTGATTTTATGAGTTTATTTTTAAATTTATGAAGTGTTTTAATAAAAGTGATGATGATTTATTTTATAAATGTTTTTAGATTATGGGAAAAATGGAAACTATTTAAAAGGGTACAAGTTGTATGTTATTGTTTTTATTTAGGATTGAGGGCATAATTCTCTAAAACTATAATCCTAAAAAGATCCTTAGTGTGAGAGAAATTAATGTTCATGAATTAAATCATGATTAATTAATGTTTAATTTTGGATCTTATAGTCATTATTAAAGGTCAATTTATATGGATTTATAGGTTATGATAATATTAAAAAATATCCTATGAATTATATTTCCTTTTATTCAAGTTATAATGTTATACCCTTCAAATATAACCAAGTTTAATTATCTAAAATAAGTCTCTTAAAAATGGTTTTCCAAATAAGGAACAAGGAAACAGTGGTGGGAAAAAACAGAGAGGAGATATGCTTCCAAATTAGCATCTTGAGATGGCCAGAACAGAATCAAAACAGTTTTTTGTAGTGATGGATCTCTTTTCTCAGTCAGTAAATGGTAGCGGTATCTATGCTAGAGAGGAACTTGATCTACCCAGATGGAAAATGTCTTTTGTGGATAATTTCATGGTGCAACATCCTCTATAATTTAGTGGATTATATGACCTAGTGGTAGATGAAGGATAGATCACTCCTCTAGAAAAGATATTAGATCTCATTGGATGTTTAGAATATCATAAGGTAACCCTTGTTGTTTATCATTTGGAATGTGAATCTGGTCGAATGTGGTCTGTGATTAATATTTCAAAAAAGAAATATGATATTTATGGAATTAAATGGGAAAAATTTATGGACCATTTCATTGAGAAATATTTTACTAAGGTCATTCGAATATAAATGGAAAACAATCCTTGAAATGAGGTAAAGGATGAATATTCTACAGCTTCATATAATGTAAAATTCACAAGATTGGAGACGTATGATCCAAATTTTATTCAGGAAACTGATAGAAAAAATATTCGATTTTACATAGGGTTGAAACAAATTTTAATAAGATATTTGGATACTTGAGAATGTAAAATATATAAGAAATTTTTCTGTTGTGCTGAGAAGGTTGAGATGTAGTTTTATAACTCTTATGTGCATCATGATGATGAAATTAAGAAGTGTTTAGTATAAAAGGAGATGGGGTAAAATGAAAAAAATAGACGCAAGAAAGAGATGTTCTAATCTTTTAGTAAGTGTGTTAAAAAGCACCTTGTAGAATGTATTATAAAGACAATGAAGTGTTATAGATGAGGAATTTTTGGCCACACGTCTTGTGAATGAAGGGAAAAGAATCTGGAGGTATCAATGAATGTTGGAAGAGATATCTATCTAACAGTAAAATGTTTTATCTAAAATGATATGTTTCATTATCAAAATTCATTCCTTCACTTAGTCCGAAATGATGAAAATCTTTATGGTCGAACACATAATGGTGTATAAAGGTCATTTTCTACAACTATAGTTGATGTTGGGACATAAAATGATGGGGTGAAATGTATTTTATTTGGTTATTCGGTCTTTGAAAATACCCTGGTTTACTCAAGATCATCATATTCATTTATTTTATAAAACATTTCATATAAATTTTGAATATCAACTAATGGAATTAAGATAGAACTTTTGGTCAAAAAATATGGATTGATGTATTGAAGTAACCAATATTTATAAGAATCGTCCTATTGTGATCAGTGGGATGGACATTCATTTAAATATTATTAAACTAGAAACATTATATTTTGATATCATCTATGGAATATGTTGGATTTTTGTTTATCATGATAAGATATATGAAATTCTATGAATGTTTTGTTCATTTATTTCACTCCTTTAATAACTTAACTAAATTTTGAAAAATTTATTTGGAATAGAAATAGAATTTACAGATCTCATATTGTTGAAAATAAAATAACTATTAGAATTAGTGATTTTATAGTTGTAAAGGAATACATGGATGTTTTTCAAAGTATTTTCCTGGTTTTATTCCTAATCGAGAGGTTGAGCTTACTATGGACATATTACCCAATGATGGTACTATTTCTAAACCCCCTCATTGAATGACTCAAGTTGGTCTTTTAGAGTTGAAAAATCTATTACAAGAGTTATTAAATAAAAGCTTCATCTGACCAAGTAGTTTACCATGGGTTGATCCTATCTTTTTGGTCAAATGTAGTTATTAATCATTGAGACATTTCATTTATTATAGATCTTTGAATAAATTCACTATTATGTACAATTGTCTATTTCCTCATATTGATGATTTTTTATCAGATCTAGGTAGAATATTGTATTTAATGGTTGACCATAGGTTGGGTTACTATCAGTTTAAATTAAAATAAGATTAAATTATAAAGACTTTGTTTCGATGTAGATGTGGCTGAAATGAATTTTTAGACTTTTCATTTTCATTATAAAATTAAAATGATGTATTCATGTATAATTTGAATAGAATTATTCTTAAGGTCTTGGATATGTTTTTGTTTTTGTTTATTTAGGAATTTTTTTGTATTTTATAATATCTAAAAAGAACGTGGATGACATCTAAGGGATGTTTTTCAATCCTTAAAATAAAATAATTTTTTTGTGAAATTTACGAATTATTGATTTTAGTTTCATCAAATATCATTCCTGAGTAACATTTTTTTATAAATATGGAATAACCATTGGTCCTAATAAAATGAAATTTGTTTATGAAAGGAAAAGGTGCCCAAATATCATCAATATTCATATTTTTCTCTGATTATAGTGTTACTACCTGCAGTTTTTCATAATTTTTATTGGTTGTCTAGCCCACTGAATAAGTTAACTCAAAATTGAGTTAAGTTAAATAGGAAAAAATAATTTCATTGTAACACCTCAAGGTTTTATAAAAATAAATTAAAATTCATGAAAAAAAATTAAGTATATATTTATAACTGGCCTTTGAACATAATTTTGTAACTTCTATGTTTTGAGTTTCAAAAAATGATTATCTACAGTTGTGATCAGTAAGTTATTTAGAGTCAATTATAACTAAATTATTTTTTTGGTGAATAGTAATATACCCTTAAAAATAGTAATATAAATAGTTATATGACCCTAATGAGTAGTAAATTGTATTTTTATTTTATTATCATAAAGCTTTAAGATAATAACATCTTGCTTAATTTTTCAATGTGATATTAAAGTAGTTGTAGATTTAAAATTGTTAATTTTTGAATAAAGTATAATTTATTTAAAATTTAAATGAATAATATTTAAAAATTTATTTTCAAAAAAATGGTGTTAATTTTTGAATTCTACACATTTAAAAATGGTTAGGATGAATTTTGGGTATTTTTCTAAAATTATTAAATTTTTTATGAATACTGAAATACGGTAAAATATCATATATTCAAATTATATGTTAAATACACTATTTTTGACATCATAGCTAATATAATCCCACCTTTTTCAAAAACACATTCTATATTTACTTTTTTTCACAATAATTAATACTATTCATAGTTTTGGATAAAAATACTGAAATAACCTAAAATCCCGCCTCTCCTCAACTATAAATCCCCCCCCCCCCCCCTCAATTCCCCTATTCCTCTCACACCTCTCAAACAATAATCATTGTCTAAGAACTACTGAATCCCCTCCCCAAGGTTTTTCCAGAAGACCTAAACCTTCTGGTCTAACAAAAAGGAAAAAGATAAAGGCCTTAAGGAGGATCTCAAGGAGAAGAGACCAAGAGGTAAGAGTCCTCTTCCTTTTTCATGTGTTTTATTTTAATTTCCTTTCTTTTCTTATACTCTCTTTACCTCCACTTATTCATGAGGTATGAAATATCCAGAATATTATATATTCTATATATTATCATGTTCATGTAAAAGATTCATCACCTTCTTTCATCCCCACTCCCTCTTATTCTAAAAATAAGAAGATTGTCTGCAATGTGGTGATTTACCAAATTTGTGGAAGATGTGTTTCTAATTTCAATTAATTCCTTAAAATCTAATTATAAAAACATTTTAATGGTTTAATCAGAATATAAATGTATTTATTAACCTATTTAATGTTCTAGAATTAACTTATATGGATGAAATTATATTATATAATGAAATAGGTTCATGATTATTGAGGAACTGCAAAAAATGATCTAAACAAACATCATTAATTTTTTATCTAATGATCCATCATAATATTTGATAAAAAATTAGTTTATGGTATCATTATATATTCTGGAAACATATGGATACTATTTCATTCCACTTCTAGAATTTCATTTCCTTGCGACAAGAAAATAAAATACAAACTGACTATGGAAATCATGTAAAAAAAGCACCCAAAACATTAAAAGGAACAAAATACTAACAATTAAAGGGTGAAATGATGTAATTAAATGATCATATAAGGTATTATAAAAATTAATTTGTTTATTTAAGATATTAATAACACTATTCTAACTATTATAAATGATTTATAAACAATTTTTAAAGTATAAAAAACCTGATGTAAGTGAATTCCTAACCCGATTTCCATTCTTTGGGTTAACCATATACTTCACTAATTATGTGGTATTAAAATGGTTTGTGTGATTATTTTTTTTAATATTATGTTTAATTATGTGTATTTACAGTGTATATAAATATTACATGATCTTTATTTTGTCTCACTTCAAATTTATGATATTTTAAGGGGCTTTTCATTTAAAATCATCTTTTAAAATTCTATTTTAAGAAATTCAAGAAGAAATGTTTTAACGTAATTATTCATGTTTTATAATTATGTTATGGTTCTTGGAAATTGTTTATTTGGAATGGTGGGACCTATATCTCCCTCCATTGCATTGTGTATGTATAAGTTGGAGTTCAGTCCTATGGTTATTCCAAGTGTAACTACAATGGTTACACAAATTGTAAGGTAGTCGTGAGGGTTACAAATTATCAAGTAGCCGAGAGAGTTACAAGGCTATGTAAGTCGTTATCTAAGATAAATTTATGGTTATATTTAGGCTCTATATGATTTGTGAAAATCTCATGGAAATCTCAAGTTTCAAAGAGTATTTTTATATGGATATCAAGTTTGTATTTTTTGTAAATGATTTCATATGTTACAAGTATTCATGGGATAATGTTTATTTCCTTCTATTTTTATCCCTTACTAATATTTCTATGTTCATTCAATGTTTTAAATTATTTTCATATGTTATATGGTTTTTTAAGGCAAATTAATAATCCATATTAAATATTATGAATATTTTCCAATAAAAACATGTTTTATTTGAAAAGTTTTATATTTTTGATGAAATGGATTCTGTTTTTAAGGTATTATCTCTATATAGATGTTGAATTTTATGTATGTTCTATATAAAAAATTTATAAAACCCTAATCTTGAAAATATATTCAATATTAAAGAAAGTGATTTCTTTACTAGAATTAAAGATTATATAACATAATAATTCCAGGTCCTTATAGTTGGTATCAGAGGATGGTTTAGATAACATTAGTGGTTAGGATAATGTTAATAGAATAAAATAAATGATTTTTACTTTATGGTTAATTTGAAATGATATAGAATTTAATGATTACCATTTTTGTTTGACTAAGAAATTATTGTTCCAAATGTTTTTTCACAGCAGAATTTGGGAAATTGAAGAGGAGAGGCACCAACAGAATGATATCCTTCAGAATATATAGCCCGGAATAGTGTGTATAGGAACCGAGCAGTTTGAGATAGTAATGGATCAGATAATGTTGGAAATAAATTATGGTGGAATCCATGCATGAGAAAAATAATAGGTACCACAATGAAACATGGTTATAGGGGAACATTTTATTAGAGAAAACCCTCATTCATTCAATGGAAATTCTGACCCAGTAGAAAATGAAGGATTTATTAAGTCCCTTCAAAATATATTCAATATTATAGGCTATTTAGATATTAAAAAGGAAAGTCCATCCATTAATCATTTTGAAGGTGAAGCTGATCAGTGGTGGTCAATGGTTAAAAATATCATTTATAGAGAGAAGATTCATACCTTAGAGTGGGATGAATTTAAAATTATTTTCCTTGAAAAATATTTTCCTATGGGGGTATTAATTATTATAGAGAAGCAATTCAATGAATTGAATAAAAAGGAAGAATATTTAGTGGCTGGGTATGATGAAAACTTCACTTGGATGGCAAGGTATGTTCCAAATCTTATTTTGGATCTTGGTAGCAATATTAATAGCTTCTACTCAGGATTAAAGCCAATATTTCCAAGGGTATTATCCTCCCAAGAGTTTGAAATTTATGAGAAACTTTTATAATTTTTTGAGATGGTAGAGATGTAGTTTGCTGATGATCACATTCACTTTGACAAAAAGGAGAAGAATAGGTCTACATGGAAACCGATGGGCAAGAATCAACCAAATAAATCTGATGGTTAGAAATTCCAGTTTTCTATTTTTGATAACTGTGGAAAAAAGAACCATGGGAATTGCCTTACCAAAACTGGGATGTTTTTTTCATGTGGTAATTTTGGACATATGGCCCAAGATTGTAATGAAAATGATCCTAAGAATAATCCTGATAAGAAAACTGTAAAGTGTTTTAAATGTGGTGTGATGGGTCATTATGCAAATGTCTGCACAAATAGAGATCTGAATGATGCAAAGAATCGAGACTATAAGAAAAAATTTGTAGTGAGATCTTTTGCAACTTTTTCAGAAGATATTGGGGAATCTAATGAAGTTGTATCGGGTATCTTGTTTTTTACTCAGATTTTTATAATGTTTTGTTGAATATGGGGTCTACACATTCTTTTATGTTTGAGAAATTTTTTGGTAAATTTGAAATATGACCTTAAAATTGAGACCAAAACATTTAGTTAAAACACAAAGGGGAATATTATAGAAAAGACAAGTTATAAGAATCTTTCTATTGTGGTCTGTGGAAATAAATTACCGGCAAACCATGTTGTTTTTCCATTAGTAGAGTTTGATATCATTCTAGGAATGGATTTTTTTTTATCATGATATGTTTGAGTGTAGATATGAAAAAATCAGAAAGAGTTTCATTTTTCATACAAGAACTAACTCATAAAATTGTTAACATATCATGAAGCTGAGAAAATGTTTAAATATAGAAATGAAAGTTATCTTGCTCATATTTTTAAAAATAAGGGAACTGTTTTGATTAATGATATTCTAGTGGTAAATGAATACCTTGATATTTTTTTCTTATTAGTTACCCTGTTTCATACCTAATCAGGATGTCTAATTCAAAATTGACATAGTTCCTAATGCTAAACCAAGTTCAAAACCCCCATATCAAATTTCTCAAATGGAACTTATTGAATAGATAATTCAGTTTCAGGCATTTCTTGATAATGGTTTCATTCATCCTAGAATTTCACCATGGGGTGCTCCAATTTTGTTCATTAAAAAGAATGTTGGTTCCATGATAATTTTAATTGTTTATAGATCCTTGAATAACATCACTATTAAAGAAAATTATCCTTTGTCTTATATCGATGAATTTATTTATCAGCTCTAGGGAGCTCAGTATTTTTCCAAGTTTAAATTGAGATCTAGATACCATTAGTTGAAGGTGAAGGAGGATGACATCCCAAAAACTTTTTTTATACTAGATATGGGCATTATGAATTTGTTTTTATTCCATTTGGGTTAACTAATTCACCTTCTTTATTCATTAATCTTATGAATATAATATTTCATTAGTTATAGGATAATATTGTAGTTTTTTTTTGATGATATTATGGTATATTCTAAGAGTAAATAGGATAATAAAAAACATGTAAGGGTTGTTCTATAATAATTAATGGAAAAAACTGTACAGAAAATTAAAAGAGTGTGATTTTTTTTGCAATAGATTTCTTTTCTTGGAAACATGGTAAATGGGGATAGAATTACAGTAGATCCTGCAAAAAAAGTTGTTGATGAATGGTCAAGACATAGAAATGTTACCTATATTAATAGATTTATTGGAATTTCTTGTTATTGACAACAATTTTCTAATAACATTGCTAGATTATCTAGCCTGATAACTATGTTAACCTGAAAAGGGGTAAAATTTATTTAGACAGAAGAATGTGATGCTTGTTTTCAGGAACTGAATAAGAGATTGGTGAATGCTTCAATTTTGGACTTGCCTTCCTGAAATGGTTAATTTCTTATATATAGTGATGTTTTATTAAAGGTACTTGGTTTTTTCAGATGCAAAATGATTAGGTAATTTCTTATTCTTCAGGACAACTCAAACCTCATGAGTTAAATTATCCTACAAATGATTTAGAATTTAAAGATATGGTATTTTATTTGAAACTATGGACACACCATTTATATGGAGCAGAATTTCAAATATATATGGACCAAAAAATTCATAAGTATATACTAAATCATAAGGAATTAAACATGAGGCAGATAATATGTCTTAAACTAATAAAGTATTATCATTTCACGATCAATTACCATCTGGGAAAATCAAACATATTAGTGGATTACTTAAGTCAAAAACATCATGAATAATTAACCATGTTACATTTGGAACATTATCCCTTGATTAATAATTTGATGAATATTGGATTAAAAGTTGTTGGTGTAGAAAATACCTCTATTTTTTCTGGTTTTAGTGCATTCATCATTATCCAGAAGAATTAAGATTGTGCATAAGTATAATGTGATCTATAGAAAAAAGTATAATTTGTATAAATGGGTATGATACTAGAATTTAAACTTTATAAATATGTGTTTTAATATCTGGTAAAATGTTTTCTATGAATTTTTATTCCAAGATAAAGAAATATTTGTTGTGTAATTCTCATATTTCTCCTTTTCACTTCATTTTTGAAGTACTAAGATATACAGATACCTTCGAGAGTATGATTGGATAGATGTAATAAAAATGGAAATTTTAGATTTTATGGTGAAATATTTGACATGTAAATAGGTTAAAGAAGAGTGGTATTTACCAAAGGGGATGCTTCAGCCACTATTAGTGCCAAAGTGGAAATGGGAGAATATATCCATGGACTTCATGTTAGGACTAACTAAGAGTTCTTGAGGTAACAATTTGATTTGGGTTATTGTTGATCAGATGAAAAAATCTTCACATATTATTTCTACTCAAGATATAATGTATTTGGATTATCATTCATGACTATACTTCAAAGAGATTTTTAGGTTACAAGGATTTCCTATTTCCATTGTATTTGACCGGGATCTTAGGTTCAATTATGACTTTTGGAGGGGAATTTAAAATTCGTTGGGTATGGAATTAAATTTCAGTAGAGCTTTTCATCCAAATTATATTGGAAATCAGAATGAATGATTCATAATTTGGAGGATATTCTTTGATCTTGTTGAATGGACTACCATGGAAGTTCCTATCAACATCTTTATTAAATGGTTTTTTCTAATAATCATAGTTTTCATTCCAGTGTAATGATCGAACCATTTAAGGAATTTTATGGGAAGTGGCGCAGAACTCCATATTTTGGGAATTAATTCATGTAAAATATGTTGATGGGACTAAAATTAATAGAGGAAGTGGCTGAGAAAGTGAATATGATCTATTAACACATGAGGATATCTTAGAGAAGGAGGAAAATTTATGCAGACAATAGGAGGAATGACATTTCTTTTGAGGTAGTTGACCATGTTTTTCTTAGAATCTCACCATGTAAAAGTATTATGTGATTGGTAATAAATAAATGTTAAGTCCACAGTTCGTTAGACATTAGGAAATCCAAGATAAAGTTTAACCATTCTCCTACCGAGTTGCTTTTCCTGTGAGTTTTTCTCAGGTATAGAGGGTTTTCATGTTTTTATTTGGAGAAAGTATGTGCCAGATTCAAATCATGTTTTGAGCCTCGAAGTAATTCTATAAGAAGAGAACCTTTCTTATGAAGTGAAGTGAGTTCAGATTCTTAAATGAAGGGACCATGTATTGAGGAATAAGATAATCCCCCATGTAAATGTTTTTTGGAGAAACCAAATGGTTGAAGAAGCAACATTAGAGTATAAAAATCCTATGATGGAAAGGTACCCTCACTTATTTAATCATTAAATTAAATTTTAAAGATACAATTTTTGGAAGGTGGGGATAATGTTACACCCTAAGGTTTTCTAAAAAAATTGAAATGCATGAAAATTTTCATTAGTTATATTTTTATAACATTCCTCTAGACATAGTTTTTCCACTTATATGTTTTTATTTTAAAAAATGGTCATCTACGGCTATGATCAATAAGTTATTTAGAGTCGTTTAGAACCAACTTGTTTTTTTGGTGAACAGTAACATTCCCTTATGAAAAGTAATATAAATAGTAATATGACCATAATGGATAGTAAATTTTATTATTATTTGATTATATTAAGGCTTTAAGATAATGAAATCTTGGATAATTTTCAAAGTGATATAAAAGCAGTTATAGATTTAAAATTATTAATTTTTGAATAAAGTTTGAATTTATTTAAAAATAAATTAGTAATATTTAGAAAATTATTTTCAAAAAATAGAGTTAATGTTTTTAATTATACACATCAAAAAATGTTTTGGGTGAATTTTTGGGATTTTTCTAAAATTCTTGAATTTTGAATGAATAGTGAAATACTGTAAAATACCTTATATTCAAATTATATATTAAATACACTATTTTTTTACATACTAGCTTATTTAAGCCAACTTTTTTTGAACTATATTTCCATATTTACTATTTTAATCATAAGAATGAATACTATTCATAGTCATGGACAACAATATTAAAATAATGATTAAAATAATGTAAAATACCAACTCTCCTCCACTATAAATACCACCCCCCATTCCCCTCTTCCTCTTACACCTCTAAAGCCTTGAGAATTGTCTACATTCTACCAAATACCCTCCCCAAGGATCTTCCCCACTTATAAGACCGACTGGTATCACCAAATGGACCAAACCAAAGGCCTTAAGGAGGATCTCATGGAGGAGATATCAAGAAGTAAGAGTCCTCTTCGTTTGTCATGTGTTTTCTTTCCAATTCTATTTTTTATAATCTCTTTCCCTCCACATATCCATGTGGAATGAAATGTCCAGAATCTTATATATTCTGATTGTTTTCATTCTTCTGAAAAATATTCATCATCTTCCTTCCTCTCCTCTCCATCTTATTCTAAAAATAATAACACCGTCCACGACATGCGGATTTACAAAAATCATGGATGATGTTTTTCCAATTTATATTACTTCCTTCAAATATGATCATGAAATAATTTTAATGGTTGAATAATAAATTAAATTTTATTTTTTAACATATTTTACTTTCTGTAATTAAATTCTATGCCTAAAATTAAATTATATAATGAAACAAGTTCATGATTGTTGGGGAATCGCCAAAAATGATCTAAACAAACATTATTAATGTTTTACCTATTTATCCATCATCATATATGATACCAAAATAATTTATGGTATCACTATATATTTTGGAAATATATGAATACCAGTTCATTCCACTTCTTTAAATTCATTTCCATACGACAAAAAAATCAAATACATACCAGCCATGGATATCATGTACAGAATGCACCCAAAACAACACAAGGAACAAAATACTAACAATTAAAGCGTGAAATGATTTAATGAAATGATCATATAAGGTATTATAATGATTAATATATTTATATAATATATTAATAATACACATTTAACCATTATACAGGTGTTTTAAACATGTTTTGTTTATGAAAAAACTATGGTAATTGATTCCTTAACCCAATTTACATTCTTTGGGTTAACATTCTACTTCATTAATTATGTGATATTAAAATTTTTTGTGATGAATTTTCTTTATATTATATTTAATTATGTGTATTTAATTTATATATACATATTCTAAAAATTATATAAATTCTCACTTCAATTATATGATATTTGTAAAAGGATTTTCTTTTAAAATCCTCTTTTAAAATATTGTTTTAAAAAATTCAAAAGAAATGTTTTTACAAAATTAGTCATGTTGTATGATTATTTTATGGTTCTTGGGATTTTTTTTTGATGAAGGGTGGTACCTATATCTCCCTCCAATATGTTGGGTATTTTTATTTTGGTGGTTGGTCGTATGGTTGCTCCAAGTGTAACTTTGATGGTTATACAAAATGTAATGTAGTTGTGAGGGTTAAAAATTATAAAGTAACTGAGAGGGTTACAAGATTATTTATGTAGTGCCCCAAGATATATTTATGATTCTATTTATATTCTATATGATTTTTTTAAATCTCATTTAAACCTCAAGTTTCATATTTTACATTTTTATGGGTAACAAGTATGTCGTCTTTGGAAATGATTTCATACGATATAAGTATTCAAGGAATAATGTTTTATTTCCTTCTTTTTCTATCCCTTAGTGAGATTTATGTTCTCATACCATTTTTTAAAATTATTTTCCTACGTTATAAGGATGTGTAAGACAAATAAGTAATCAAAGTTAAATGTTATGAATATTTTACCAAGAAAACATTTTTTTTGAAAAGTTCTATACTTTGGGAGAAATGGATACTTTTTTGTGGTATCCTCTCTATATAAATTTTGAATGTCATGTATGTGTTTTATCCCAATTCTCTAAAACTATAAAATTTAAATGATCCTCAATATTAAATTAAGTGAGTTCTTGACTAAAATTCTAGATTTTGTAACGTAATAAAATTTGGTCGTTATAGTTATCGTTATTTTACAGAACTGACAAAGAACAACTTTTGGTTAATTCTCTTGTTTTGGAATTTCCATCCAAAAATGGTTATTTTTTCATATATAGTGTTCCTTTTTTGAGATTACATGGCTGATTCCTTATGAATAATTCTCATGTAATTACTTATACATCTCCTCAAATAAAAAAACATGATTTGAAATACCCTACACATGATTTGGAATTATATGCTAGTTTTTTCTCATTGAAAATTTGGAAGCATCATTTTTATGGAGTAATATGTGAAATATACATTATTCATAAATTTTGTAAATATATATTCACTAAAAATTAATTGAAGATGAGATAATGAACATATCTGGAACTAATCATTTATTATGATTTCATGATTCATTATCATCCCAGAAAAGAAAACAAAGTGGATAACACTTTGAGTTGAAAAGGAAATGAATAATTAACCACGCTATGTTTGGAATTTAACCCTTTGGTTAATAATTTGATGAAGTTTTGCCTAAAATTTGTGTATACAAGGACATCCTCTATTTTGTTTCATGTTTTAATGGAGTTGACTATGTCAGAATAATTAAAAGCACTTATAAGGAGTGAAAATCATTTCATGAAATCGTAGAATCCAATAGGAATAGGAAGTTTCCTGATTTAAATATAGATTAAGAAGGTTCGTTATTATTTTTAAATATATTAAATTTTCATTATGATTCAAATATGAGGAAATAGTTATCGACTAAAGCTCATAGTTCTAATTTATTTCATTTATATTGGAATAACTAATATTTATAGGGACCTTCATGATTATTACTAGTGATATGGAATGAAAATATAAATTTCTAACTTTACTATGAAGTGTTAGAATTTTTAAAATTTTAATACAAAATTACTGTTACCGAAGGGGATACATCAACTATTTCTAGCTCCAATGTTGAAATATGAGAATATATTAAACATTTAGAAATTTTATTTCAAAATAAAACATTTTTTAAAATATAAATATCATAATTTATTTTGAATTAATTTTTTGTATATTTATTAAAACTTTAATATTTTGATGAAAAGAGAATAGTACTAAATTTTAGTTCCAAACTTCTTTTTAATTCAATTTATTTTTATAGTAAATAATTTTTTTAATTGGAATAAAATTATATTTTGAAAAATATTATATAACTTAAACTATTTTAGGTCATTTTAATAAATTTTATAATAAAATTAGATATAAAAACATAGAAAACTTTTGAGAATTTATAATTTAAAAAATTGCATTATTGTTCGCTTGTTGGGGTTAATTTTTAATTTAATTTCTACCAATTATGTGATTTGAATTTTAAAAAAATGGAGTAAATATTTTTAAACATCATAATTTATAATTTATAATCCGTTTAAATTTTTTTTAACAAAAATACTCATGAAAGTAATTAAAATTAATTAAAGTGGTTGAGGTAATGAATTTGATACTTAGTTGTTAAACAATAATATTAAGATTCTAAATGACCTGAAAACGTGTTCAAAAAAACAAGCTGGAAATTAATCCACAATGTAACCAATTTTCTTAAATATGGATCATTATTATGGGAACATGATCTATGGGATAACTCTCAAAAGTTTTTAGCTTTTCATAATTTCAAGAATGCTACACCCCCTCCACTATAAAAAGGCATTCAGTTTCCCCAAATATTAACAACTATCAAGCCCATTTGATTTGTCCAAAACCCACTAATATAACCTCCCAAAATCCATATATTAACCCTATAGTCCTCACCTCATGCATAAATACAACCAAAGAAACCATTTGGTTGAAACTGAAAGGAGATACCTAAAAAAGAGATATCATTCTTCAATGTGCATTTATGTTTTATGTCATTCTAAACCCCTTAATTTATTATTATTTCATGATTATATAATAACATAAGTCTCATAAATATACTTATATGTTTTTATTTAATGTTTTCTAACTAATCTGACACATACATCCATAAAATGGGAAACGAAGATACAGTTCCTCTTTACGAAGAACTACCGCCTCGTTAAACAGTATCATTCATTTTTCCTTACCACTTATCATGGTTTGGTATTATGATGGATATAAAATTTGTATATGATATATATATATATATATATATTATTTATGATATATTAATACTTATTTTATTTATATATAACAAATAACTTCATTATTTAAATTTTCTATAAATATGATAACTTCGTTTGTGAATGTGTGGACTACAACCTCCTCAATGAAATTTGATACATTCACACATTACAGGGAATGTATTAAAGATGGGTTTCATTAAAAATATTTTATATAAATATATATATATGATGTTAATTACATAATTAAATTTCTAAAAATATATTTTATACTTTTATTTATTAGCTTTCACACACTAAAAAAGTGATAATTTCATTTGTGGACATGTGGACCACCTCCTCCTCGAGTAGATGTGATTCCTTTTACATCAAAAGAATTATATATATAATTATAAATTATTAAATAAAATTTAATTTATTATGTAATTATAATTATGTAATGATTAATATTACTTATCTTTTTTTCATAATGATCATTGAAAAAATATAATTTTTCTTAAGCATATGTATGACCTACCATCTCCATGATTGTAACATCAATCCATTTCTCATAATTTTATTTAGTTATTGTATTTTAAAAATATAATTTATGCTAAAATATGATAATTATTTCATTATTATTATCCTAGATATTTTTATATAATGACCACTCTTCCAATAAAAAAACAACCGTAGTTGTTTTGACACATTAACCGAATGTTGTAATGACATCTGAAGTAAACATAGTTGATTATGTAGTTGTTTAAAACATTGTTCTAAATGAAATGAAAGGTTATAATAAACTTGATAAATGTTCTAAAGTAATTATTAAATTAACATAAATTTATTATTAAATTAGATAAAGACACAAGTGACATGTTTTACTCAAGGTAAGGGATTGGGTCTCAATCTACATTTATTGAGGCATTTCTTGAGGATATACACCATTGTTATTTTATAAGGTGTATATCATACCCCATAAAATTATATATTCATATGAAATATATTGTCATTATAATTAATATTCTTTTTAATGTTAATATTTCACTGGGCTTATGATTTAAACATTCATGGTTGTAAGGGACACTTTGAATGTTTAATTATTTAATTATAAAATCTATTTCTCCATCTCTATATTCTTGATATAATTTTATAGGATTAATTTAATAAAGGAATTATAAATATATATTTTTCTATTTTAAATTTCATACAAATTTTTTCAAAAATGGATATTTTTTATATGATTTATATGGATGTTTTTGACAAAAAATGTAATGTTTTATTAATAACGTATATGGTGATAATGACTTTTCTACAATCGTAACTATTTTTTTATTTTATGATTCCATTTCAAGATTTCATGTTATCTTAAATGAATAACCTTATTTCTTTTATTTTTCATATTTTGGAATTTAGAATGGGTCTTCAAAAAAATGCATTTTTATTTATTCAAAAAGAACTTTTTGTAATGAAATTGTACTTTAATATCATAAAGTTATATTTATATGAGTTTAAAATATTTTTTCAATAGATGAAATGTTTTATTTCATGTTCTGGTTCTTGTACATTATAATTGATGGGTACACCCAAATAGTTTTGGGTGATCCCATTATATCTTAAACAATTGGTCTTCCCATATTTTGATCTAGTTAGTTGGGTAGTGATTATATTATCTAGATAATTATATAATAAGTTGGATATATGGTTATTCAAATATGTAAGGGTTCTATAAGTACACAATATGATGATATCCAAAGGAACCTACATGACTATTATGTTTTTCCTAATGAGTTTTCTTCAAAAAAAATTTATTTTAAAGGTAAAATTAAATATATTTATTAATGAATGATATTTTAATTTTTTATATATAATGTTACAGTTTCAAGAAATGTTTTTCATGAGTGTTAATGTTTATCAATGGATTAATGGTTTCTTTCTTTAAATTTCCCTTACTAAAGTTTTTATGAACAACCCATGGTTTTAATTTTTTTAAAATTGATTTAATTGTGAGTAATAGATTGGATGTGGAAAAGATGAAATGCATGAATATTTTTCATAAAAGAGACAATGATTTATTTTTTAAATGTTTTTAGATTATGGGAAAAATGAATATTTTTCAGAGGTGCATTATTTTTATTTTGGGTTTTTGTTTTGTATGAGTTATGTCCAAATTCTCAAGAACTATGTAACTCAAAATATCCTCAATGGGAAATAAAGTAAAATTCTTAACATATCTCAAGAGTGTGTAATTTTTAAGGCTAAGGAATTATAATTAAAAAGTAAAATGAAAAATAAAATGATGAACATAGTTTCACCTAAATCAATTAAAAAGAACATATTCACATTATTTTAATTATATTATATTTTTGAATGATATGATTTTCAAAAAACCTACATATCAAAACCCTCATGTTCTATATATTACATAACCTCCTGTTTGATGAACATTTCATGTTACTATATAGAAAATGGTATAATAATGATATTGGATTAGTGAAAAAAAGGCAAGAAAGGTCTCATATAAGTATAATAATTCTGAATCATGAGGAGAAGTTCCATAGAGAGATGAGAGAGAGGGGATTCAAAGGCTTGGGGGTCCCTTATCATTTTTTTAATAAAAATTATAATAAATGAAGCTGATCCAAAATAAAAGGATTGAAATATGAAATAATAATATATTATTTAGATTTTTAATGACCTCATTACTCTATCACTAGGAATTTATATTGAAGTTTAATCCCCGACTATAATTTAATCCACTAGAATAATGGTTATATATAATTTATCCAAGACAACTCTATTACGTATTATATAGAAAAAGTATATAAATTACTCATATTCTTTCTCCAAACTCGATAAATCACATGTAAAAATAATATAATAAAATCATAATTATGACACCATGTGTGATATTGGTTTATTTATTAAAATGATTATTAAAATCCTGTGAAACTCATTAACCCTCTATTATTTTTTTTAATTTATTTAATTACTAGGAAGTTAGTTCATGTTTCTCAACCAAATAAAAATGTGGTTCCCTCTAGAATTGATCTAATAAAAGTGATATATAAGCATTTGTATCTATAATGTTAGTTTCTTCATTAATGTATATTTTATTATTAACATATAAATATCTTTCCAGAATAAAATATTATATAATATTATATATAGAGTGTAAAAAATTAAACATTTAATATCATAATTAGATGAATATTGATTTCACATGCCAACCAAAGTACTAGGAAACTATTCTCAATCTATCATTCTAAAAATCCTAAATTTCACTTTTAATCATTATAACCAAAAACATGTTCAATGTGTATTACATATAAATAAGTTAGTTTAATCCTTTATAATAAATAAATAATAAAACATACAGGGAAATAAATAATCCATTGGCATATGTGAAACTCCACTAAATACCTTATATACTAAATATTTAAAATCTAAATTATTGTGCAAGAAATAACCCAAAACTATTCAAATGATAAATAAAATAATAATAATTAACCTAATGAAACATTGATGAGAGTTTTCATGGGATCTCTCAAATGAAGTGTGAATTTTTGGGTACTTGGGTACAACAGAGTGGTTGACTAAGGTCGACTCTCAAAGGAGGAAGTAAATTAAAACAACATCTTAAATGTATTATAAAAATAAAAAAAATTAATTAAGAATAGTAATTAAAATTATGGGGGTTTTTTATCATTTATAAATCTAGAAGTTATTTTCGGGATGAAGATTGTATTTTTTTTTAAATGATGTTCAATTAAAATGACACAAGAAGAAGATGTTTGTTTAGAAAATATTTAAAAGGAGTAATCGATATAACTATACCTATTAATTAAATTATTTATCATTATAATTTAAATTAATATCCCCTTTTTTATGATCTTTTTATTTGTTAACTCACAAACCCTATGATAATTAAGTTAACAATCAAGATGAAATTAATTAAACCTTAAGCTAGCTTTGAAACTTGAAATTGTAGAAAACTAATTTGATTAATGTTCTAAATATAGTTTATGTTCCATGGTAAATTAAGGGACATGTCCATTATGGGAAATGAGTTATAATTGAGTTTAAGTATTATATTTTAACACTACAAATTTATCCTGCGTGGTATTGTTTTAATGATTAAGTTTGTGCTCTCACAATTTACAAAAATTCTTGACCTCACATGTTTTTGTGTTAATTAATATATTGCTTAATTATTTTCATCTAATTTAAAAACTCAATTAATAAATCTTATTAATTTAATTACAGTCTCTCATTGATTTAAAATTAATGAATGAATAAGGTTATAGGTAGATCGATTACTGAAAAGAACTATGCTTCCATGTGCGGTGTAGTCATCGTAGAAAAAGTATGCTTTCGCAAGAGTTTAGAAAGGGTATAACCCAATATAATTTCTACTTGTGAATTATATATCAAATAGGAAGATTAATGAGGAATATAAATGAACAAAACAGGGGAAAAATAGGAAATTAAAGAAGAACTACGGAGTTTATTACACGAACAAAAGTATTACAACACAAAGAAGAATAATAATGCTTTGTCGAAGGGATCCTTACAACAAGATATAACCTTATATAAATGGTTATATAATTGGATTGGATCCACTTATCATCTTACCTCAACATCCCAATGAATGTCACCACCCCTCAAAATGAGAAAAAAACAATTTATAGAGTGGTGGGGAGGCTAGGTTCAAAATGGTTTCAAGTGTGAATGGGGAATCTCTGCTGAATATTTTAAGCCAAATTTCACCGCCCATTTTACCAAAAAAACGTAGGAATCAATTGTCCTTTTTGAATGATGATCTATGCTAAAATTATTCCTCAATATCCTCTCAACATTTGGGCCTAATACAATCATGGATGAAGAAGTTATGGGCTAAATACAGAACCCATGTCTAATATGAAGAGCCTATCCCATCTTTGACTTTATAGCCCCTTTCACCAACCAAATGCATGTTTTTTCTCTGATTTCCTAAATTAAAGTTTTATCCCATTAATTTAGAAACATATTAACAAAATTTTATGTTCAAATAAATCATATCAAAATATTTATGCTTGAAATTCTATAGTGAATTTTAAAGGGTAAAAGTGGAAATTTCATCAATTTTTAAAATAAATGATTTAATCCAAAATATTTCATAAATGAACACATTTACCACAATTTGAGGAAATTATACCTTTTATTATCAATTAAATATTAAATAAAAATGTGTTTTATCAACTCCCCCACACTTACCCTTTGGCACTCCAGGGGAAACCTCATATCATGTATTAGAAAAAAATTGTTACAAAATGTGCATATTCAAATTTCTCAATCCACATTGAAAATATAGGAAATTGAAGAATCCATTAAAGAGTCAATATTAATAAATATTAAATTCATTATCTCATAAATTGTGTCAAACCAAAATATAGTGAGATTCATAACACTAATCATAGAGAAATATGTCATGGGTCTACCATGACAATAATTCTCCACGTGTGTGTGCCAACCATTCCAAGCTCATAAGTACACCATTTATTCAGTATATTCAGGTCAAGTAAAAATATTCTTCTTACCTGAATTAATTCATAAAACATGTTCTAAATTCCTTTGTAATCGAGTTTCAAGACCCACTCACTTAAACATTCAAAAAAGTTAAACCATAAGCTCCCAACCTAGATATCCACTTATATTGTACATTTCATCACTCCCCGAATTTATTATTATTATTATTTTTATGTTTCACTCAGAAAAAATCTCACACTCAACTCTCAACCCATTTCTTATCTCCTCACAACACTAATTCTAATAGTTATAACAAGATCAAAGGTTGATGATGAGTGATTTTTTACCTGTCCAAGACACATCCCATATTTTTTCAAGGACGTACAATAGTCGAATAATGGGTACACACGCATAGGTCAATTCAATACTATAATGAAACTGATTGGAAGAGAAAATAATGTCTGGATCAACTAATGAATTTATTTTAACAAACTAGACTATGCATTTAATTGAGCTGGAAAAATTTCACATGTCATGGTTGAGTGAAGATTTGGGTTGAGAAATCAATTATACAATTTACCATGAACAAATATCATGAATAATGATTTAAAATTAGAAAAGGCCTTATAATGACAAAACTATTCAAATCATCGATGAATTTAATTTTTATAATAATCAACCCTTGATGATGAAATCTTACTCATACTTATAATTCTAACAATAAATTATAAAAACATCCTTTTTCCATATGTTTCACATTAGAATGTTACATGATATATTTGTTTCTTTTTTATTGATTTTTTTCGTTATTTTTTTTCAAAATTTTAACCAAAAACATAAAAGGAAATACACATAAAACACACAAATGAAAATGGATTATAGGGTCTAAATAAGGGCATAAAGTTTATTTTTTACATTTTTTTATGTTATTTGGTCCCATAAGTTAGTGTTTAACCACTAAGTAAACTCATTTTTACCTTAATCAATGTAATTAATTTTAATTACATTAAATAATAAATTTGGTAAAAAATTAAGTATAAATTAATAAAAAATATAAATTATAATGAATAAAAATATTAAATTATTTTCTAATAATTCCAAACACATAAGTGGATGTAATTAATTATAAAAAATCATACATACTGGATGAAATGACAAGTTTTTTAAAGTGAAAATGCTCAAAATATTGAATTTTTTATATCAAATTTCAATATTAAATTGATTATAAAAACCTAAATTTTATTAATATACTTATAATTTTTTTAAATATAAGTTTAAATAAATTTAAAATATAAATTTATTAAATAATTAAATTATTTTAAAAGTAGTTTTCAATTAAAATCCATTTTTATCCACTATTCATCAAAAAATGAGACTACATAAAAACACTATAAAAAACCTTATGTAAATATTTATATTACTCATCCAATAAAAGAAGTTCATTTTATAAAATGATAATTATAAATGTGTCCAAAATTATAATTAAAATAGGTGCACCATTGAATAGTAGTATAATTACCTTTTAGAAAAATACATCAATTTATTCATAAAATTATCTTTATTCTTATCTTATACATATGAAATGTATTTGATGTGTGAAAAAACAAATTTATTGAGTTTATAATATATAAATTTCTTAAAATAATTAATCAAATATTTTTTTAATTTCTTGTCATAAAATTGTGTTTACATATATAAAAATAGTTATCTTAGAAAAAGAAATATTTATTTTCAAATTGTTATTACATTAATTTATAATTATTTCACAACCAAATGATTTATTTTATATACATGTGTAAATAATGTTTCCATAATTTATTTAATCTTATTTTTAACTTCCATTAAAATGGCTTGTCTGTAACTATAATAATATTTAATGAACAATATTAATAGTACACTTTAGTGGGGTAAAACTTTGTACTGTGTGTAACTTACGCTATTGAAGGAACTCAAAATTGTGTTTAACACAAGACAAACATAGTGATTTGAATACCATAAGTTAATAAATTTTTTCTTGTATTGAAACGTCAACATGGTGTTGAGGGAAATTCTTGATAAACATAGTGTATTCATATAACACAATCCATATTCAGTGTTGCGTGAAATAAAGAATATTAAATTAATTTGAAAAAAATCAAAAACTCCCAGTGTGTTACATTATTCCCCACTAAAAATGAATTTCTGCCTCTAAATTCATCTTGGATATCAAATTTTTAATACTTGAAAGTACATTACTTAGAAACCCTCTTCATAAAAAAGAATACTAAAACATCATCTAAAAAGGGAATGTCGGAAACAAAACAGTAACTAAATGTAACTCATGAATAAGTTTCCAAATAGGATAACATAGGTGACAAGTGACAACATAGACCTAGAAGAGGAATATAACTATCAATTTCTAATAGATATTGATAGAGAACATCATTAGGATAAAATTAATTATCACAACTTCATAACCCAAATTGGGTTGAAAAGGTTCATTGATATCCTCAAAAATGATGATAATAGGACAAAATTTTATTTCAAGATCCTTTTTACAAAATATGAAAAAAAATTCATGAGAATACATACTTACTTTATTTCATTACATTTCATAATCACAATATCATCTATTGGTTTTTACTTTATTAATTCTCACATAGTCTCTTACTCCTGGGAAGGAAGGTGAATTTTCAAATCCTAGAGAACTAACTTATCATGAGATCCATAAATAGATTGACAAGTAATTCCATATGTCTTTAGTTAACATCACAGAAAAATTGTTACCAAAGGTTATCCAATTTTCATAAATTTTTATATGGTGAGATAATAATTTAAAATCTAAAAACTCATCTGATGTTTAAAATAATCCATTGCAAAAATTGTTAACAGTATAATTCATCAAAAAGATAAAAGTCCAAAACAATCAAAAAAAGGTCACTAAATTCCCCAAAAAATAACCTATAATTAATCATCCATATGTCATAATGTATCTCTTGATTGTCTCATAACAAAAATAAGAATACATTCATCATGAATTTTTCTGAAACATAGTAATAACATGAATTTCAATAAATCCTTATAGAAAATATACATGATTTAAAAATATAATTCACCCTTTATTCCTTAAATAATCTCTTATATTATAATAAATTGCTTCTATTGGATTCTTTTTCCAATATATTCAGTGTTGTGATATTAATGATATTTCATTATTCCAAAATTCATGTTTGGAGATATAATCAATGCTTATAATCCAAATAAGTTCTAAAAAAGTATAAACATAAATATTTTGATAGATTTTATTTTAAAAAAATACCATATGAAATTACCCACTATAGAGTTCCCTGATTTTAATGATTCACTTTATCCATTATATATTCATAAGCATTGCCATTTTTCCATTTTCAAAAAAGGTTATTTTCATTGATCACCGTTATTAACCCTATGATTTGGGGACATTTTATCCAAATGACCAAACTCCTATAAATTGAAACATCGATGTGTGGGAGCTACATTATGTGGAGAATTATCATTATACACATCATTAGATATTATTTTCCAATCACTTCGGTATTCATCCTCTTGATGTCCTTATTTCAACATATAAAAAATTTACTCATCCCATTAATACAATTCCATCCTTTTTTCCAAAAAATTGATCATAATGGATATCTCATTTTCTTATCTCAAAATTTATTTGATTTTCTTTTGAATTAATGTTTTTCTATTCTTATCAAAATGATGAGGTTAATATGTAACTTCAGCCTCTATTTACACATTAATTGTTCATCCAACAATATACTCACAAAACCTAAACTTTCTTATGTCTAATTCCCTTTAGATTTTTGGTTTTAATACATTGAAAAATAATTCAGATTTACTTTCAGGATAAATGTTAATATATGAGGAGTACATCACTAGTCTAGTAATATTTGCTTCATAAGCACTAATAGATTCATCATCCTTCTATTTCATCTCTCATAATTCCTTCTCCATCTTTATTCCTATAATATGAGGGAATTACTTACTGAGAAATATCCCCATAATCTCTTCCAATTCCATAATTTATTCTTCTTCTTGTTATCACATGTTCTTAATAAGGCTCCACCACTAATCTACTTCATCTTCCAAAGGAAAAAATTGATAAATGTCTTTTTCTAGCTTTGAACAATGAAGAATCTAAAATATATTTTTAGTGTTATGGATCCCTTTCTCAGAAACAAGTGGATTAGTGAAACCACTAAAATAAGGTGTATGTTACCTCATAAAAGACTCAACAGAATGTTTTCCCTCCTTTTCTTGCTTGAATGTCCAACATAATTCATAGATTAAAATAATTTTTTGAGTAGGTCAACAGTGTTGTCCATAGTTGGTCTAATAATTTTTGGTGATCATAAGTAAAATTATTAGATTTTCAATTTCATTCAATATTAACAAGGTTCCTTGATGTTCCAACCATTAATTAAAATAAGAAATTAAATCATGAGAAACAATTATCATAGTATAAAACACATATTCATGAAAAATAACTTAAAGTGTGTCTATATCATTACACATTTCTTTAAATTTATGAAACCATAGGCTTATCCTAGTTTATTCATAGTCATATTCTATTTAAATACTTAATGATTGTTTGTAAAGAGTTTTTTAATTCCCAAAGCATACACATAGGAGTTTCAAACCAGATGTGAAACAATTTCCCTTCTCGTGCACCAACTCTAAATCTAGTCTCAATCAATACGATGTTTTTTGGGTTTTTACCCATATTTACATTTTTCCCACATCCAAATACACTTGTAGTATATATATAGTCATTTATTATAGGAAAACACATTCTCTCTCTTTTACTAAAATTATAGGACATTTCCCAATACTTTATTTCATCCATAAAAATATCCTTAATGTCATACTTAGACATATAAATAGAAATATTTCTTGGGTATCACAAATATTTTCTAATCCTGGTTTATAAATATTGAAAAAAGCATTAATTTGATTCTAACTATAGTATTACATGATTAACATAAATGGAAATTACATAATTTTTTAGGAATATTCCTCAAATTGCAAAATTGTTTGTCGGGTGACCATAATAGTTTAGTGTATCTGGAAGCTTGGAACCAAATATTCTATCTTTGTGAAATTTTTTCTGCATACCCCATTATGAAATTCCATTTAGTGAACCTAATTAAAACCTTTATTCGTAAAATTCTAAATGGAAAAAGGAAAGGGTGGTCCTAGATGCTCATTAAGGGAAAATATATGAGATATGTAAGAATAATAATAGCAAAATGGTATGAAAACAAGTGAATAAAATTTTAAGATCATACCCTTTATATTGAAGATCATGTACATGAGTCCCGAAATAAATATTTTAATTTCATTAGACATGAACCATAAGGTAATTGAGAGAATAATCAATGATATCATAACATAGTAATAAGAAATTGAATTTGTGGCATGCACATCAGCATTGAAAATATTATTTCAAGGATACCTACCAATCCTTGATAACATGATAGTTATGGGTTAATCACCCATGTAATTGCTTCAGTATTGATCTAACATCCCATGCACCCTCTTGTTTTTAGGCTTGGGATTCAACCTGTTGGTCGGAGTGGTTTACTCAAGAGGGGGGTGAATTGAGTACCAATTAAAATTTCTGTATTTAAAAACACTGTCTTAAAGACCCCCAAATAAAATAATAAATTAAACTGTAGTGAATTTATATTAAAGTAGAGGTTCTGTTAGATTCTCAAGGGATTGATTAATTCCCAGTTAATCAACACAGGAGTGTGTGATTATCTTTTGAAACTAACTTACTAATATACACTTAACATAAACACTTGCTAATTTAATTATCAAAGTAACTTTAAAAACAGTATTAGTTTTAAAGTGATTAGCAGCGGAATAAAACTTTGAAAGAGATGCACAACAGATGTAACCAAGAGGTTCAGTCTCAAGCCGAGACTTAGTCCTCTCAAAAGTTTATATAAAAATGATCCACACCCTGGATCGGGGTTCAACAGTTTACAACTGTCCAGGTCCAAGACCACTACCACTGTTCTTCGTGGGAAACAGTACAACAGCAACCAGCTGTCCAGGTCACACACGACCTCTACCACTGTTATTCGTGGGAAAGAAAGAATGCAAGAATTTGGTAAGGATTTACAAATCCTCCAGTTTAAGTGCAGGAGACAGTGTATGTGTTAGTTACAGCAGATAACAAACACTGCTCGAAAAGAATAATAATAAATCACAGAACAAGAGATGTAGAGTTTAAAGATGGTTCTGGTGATTTCAGTGTAGCTCTGGACTCCTTTTGATTCGATCAGAAGTGAGTCTGAGTCCTCTTCTTGTTTCTGTTTGAGAAACAGAGTGTCCTATGATCCAGGTTCACAGATAGTAAGAATGTAGTTGTTGAAGTTCTTCAGTGTTCTTCTTGTATGCACAGAACACTTCTCGAGTATGCTTGATTGTCTATGAGCTTCTCTGTGTTCTTCTCGTTCTTGTGTTTCTGGTATTATTTCATCCACCACACTTCTCTTTTCTTTTTGTTGTTGTTCGTTGATGTGTATCTTGGGCAGTGTAGTCTTCTCGTATTTATCTCATGGGCAACAGGGGACAGAAAAGATTTCTTTTCAGCAGGTACGAGGTACGGGTTCCTGACATCCGACAACCTTTATCAGATATTTGACAAATCATTAAAATGTACATGATATGACCGTTATATGGATTAAATATAGAAAATAATGAAATTCAAACAGTGAGTCGAGTGATCGGTAGGTAATCAGCATCGGTAGCTTGGACATCGGAAGCTCAATGTCATTAGTTGCTTTGACTCTATCGGTGACTCTATGCGTCGGTTGGTACATGCTTGTATCGGTGACTTTGTTTATCAGTAGCTCCATGCGTCGGTAGCTCCATGCGTCAGTAGCTCCATGCGTCGGTAGCTCTATGCATCGGTAGCTCTATGCGTCGGTAGCTCCATGCTTGTATCGGTATCTCTATGCGTCGGTATCTCCATGCTTGTATCGGTATCTCTATGCGTCGGTAGCTCCATGCTTGTATCGGTAGCTGTGAGTCTGTCAGTAGCTTCATCCATCGGTGACTCTTATTCCATCGGTAGCTATTTATACTTACACCGGTAGCTCTATATTTGTATCGGTAGCTGTCTGTAAGTCAGTATCTTATATTTATAAGCACATCGGTAGCTCTGTGTTAAGTATATCGGTGACTCTGTCTGTCGGTAGACTAAGTCTATCGGTAGACTGGGTACCGGTAGCTCTTTATCAGTAGCTATAGGCAGATTACTTATCTGTTTTATGCAGAACACATCTGATTGTGTTAGAATTAATTTATAACTTGTATGAACATGGATAAATGAGGATTAACATATTCCAAAGACTATTTTACAAATTATTATTGGTTTGATCACAGATTTGAAAGAATTAAAGTATAGATCAATGATACTTAAAAATATCATAGAGAATGAAAACATAATTGGGATTTTCAACACATATGAATACATGATTGAGATTATCAAAACAGGTGAGTTCAACAATCTCCCCCTTTTTTATAATCACAATTTATGATATGGGCATTTAACATAGTGAAAATATAATAGTAAAGAGTATAATATTGAATTCAATTTTCTCATTGAAAACAGCATCAGAGATAATAGAAATAGTATGATATAGACATAAGTTATTAGAGGTAACAATCATAAGGTACCGAAGGTAAAAAGAAACATAATAATATCAGAGATAAAGTTGAAAAGAAGGTTATTTTTCTCCATTGAAAATATTTTTCATTCTCTCATTTTGTTCTCCCCCTTATTCTCTCATAAAATGTTTCTCCCCCTTTGTGATAATCAAAAAGTGGGAAAGCATATATAGGAGACAAATAAAACATGAGAAGTAAAAAAGAGTTCTTCTGTATTAGAGCCGTTAGAAAGTACAAAAACAGAATACAAAGAAATTCCTATCAAAAATCATGGCCACTGGATCAATCCTCATCTTCCACGTGATATTTTCCTTTGGGATCAGAAGAAGGTTCGGGTGGTGAGGATTCAGGTGAAGGTTTTGGAATGCCAGAAAAGATCAAAGGAGGCTGGGATACTGACACAGAGTCAGGCCTGTAGGTTGAAGATCTTTGGGTGATCATTGGTGTGAGGCTTCGAATAGCTTGAGCAGGAGTCAGCTGGAATGTGGAAGCAGCTGAGGCAGAAGCAGGCAAAGCAGGAGGTATGATGACTGGTCGGGCATCAACATGCAAGAAGGGCAGCAACAGATTTCTAAAATCCATAATAATTCCTCCTCCTCTTTCCATAGAAGAGATGAAATCATCTTTGTTCTCCATGAATTTCTCTAAGGCAGGAGTCAGTTCTCTTAGCTTGCTCACTTGTTCTCTAAAACTTGAGTTACTGGAGGTAGCTTCATGTTTTCCAAAATCATCTTGAAGTGGTGTTCGAGTTGATGCTTGGTGAAAATTCTGGTGAAGTAATAGTCCACTTTGATCTTTATGGCTTCCTGAGAGGCAGAGGCTTCTCTCATAGAATCTTGAACAATCTTCATTATTTCTCTGGCAGAATCTCTTGTAGAAAGCACCACTCGGCTCAACTCTGATGAGTCCACAGAGCCACTGGTTGAAATAGAACCAATCTCCTCCTTCATCATTGCTCGGACTTGATTTAGGTCAACTAAAAGTTTGGATGTGAGAGGGCCAAGAGAGAAGGAAACAGTTTCTTTGAAACTCTTAGACAAACCACTGATTAGGCTTTGAACTTGAGAGTCTTGTAATTGAACATGATCCTTCACTGAGGTTTTGAAACTTTCAAACACCGAGACAAACTGGCTTACTACACTCTTCACATAAGCTAGGTCCTTGTCAGCTTGAGACTTGGAGCTCATATAAGAATCCAAAGCAGCAACTGATGTCTTTAGAGCTTCAAGATCTGCTTCGATTCTAGAAGACTGAGTCTGGCACTCTTTCACTTCTCCCATAAGCTCAGACACAAAAGAAGATAAATTACAAGCCAGAGATAGTTCGAAGGATCTCTCTAACATTTTCATTTCTTCATAAAAGCTTTGCTTCATCTCAGCAACTGATGCACTGAAAGATTCTTTCAGCTCATTCTTCATGGATTCAAGATCAGATTTAGAGACAAAATCATTTGAGACAACTGCAGCAGATCCTCTTGCTGAGGCCAAACTAACTACAGAATCAGTCATGATTGAATTAATTGAGGATGCAAGGGAGGTTTCCATTAACTTCACTTCTTCAACAAAACTGGTTTTGAGGTCCTCTTTCAGCTTATTCAGATCATGAAATCTGACCAAATCATCTGGAAACAACTCAGAAGCAAGATCATAATTGGTCTTCGGTCTATTCATAGACATCTCATTATCTGAATCCGGATAATCCAATCCATAGACTATAACCCCTGGGTCTTCTACCCAGTCTCCAAGCTCAACAGCTACTGTAACATTTCCAAGAACAGATTGATGCTCCCCCTCAATGGGTGCATTCCCATGTATCACAACAACATTCAGTGCTGGATTCTCTTCATCAGAATCTTCTACTACAAGTTCCACCGGTGCAGCATCTAGAAGATCTTCTGATACAGGTACAGCTTCTTCTGTATCTCTTTCTACTTCAGTAGTCGGCATAGCTGAGCTTCCAATCAAAGGACTCATACTTAAACTACCAGAAGTAGGCGATTCAGATACATTCTCCTTTTCCTCTTCTTCTTGGTGAGGTACAGACTGGTCTTCCTCATAAGTAGACAAAATTTCCTTTACCTTTCCTTTCCTTGAATAAACCAATTCTGCAACAGGACTTGGGGGCAAGTCTGGATCTCCTCCAACATCCATAGGAGTTTCTTCTTCTTCTTCTTCTTCTGTATCATCACTATAAACAGGTTCCTCTTCATCAGGTCTCATATTCGGATCTCTTATATCCTTTGGTCTTGAGGGATGATCCACAGGATTAAACCTATCATATATCTTCTGATCATCACTGACCCATTCTCCCTTCCATGGGTTCTAGTTAATTTTCATATACTTACAAACAGTCGAGGTGATGCAGAAATTGTTCTTGACTACAACTGTCTCATCCTGAGACTCAGCTATTCCTTTCACTTTTATCATTACTGAAATCAGCTTGGCAAAGAATAAAGCATTAGTCTTTGACTTTGGTCTAATCATGTCTTCCATTTGAAGCATTAACAATCTACACAGATTGATTTTCACACCATGTCTTAGCAAATGAAGAAGATAGATATCTTGATATCTCAGATTTGCAAAATCTCCTCGCCTCGGTATCAACACATGCTGAACAAACTTGAAAAGCAGTCGATTCTCTCCATCCATTTCAGCAGCAACCACTTGCCTTTGATTCCCATTACCAGTCTGTTCTTTTAAGGCGGTTTCATAATCAAAGATGTCACTGCTAGGTGGAATTGCTCTTGATACATACCCAGAAACACCTTCATGTGGTACTTTTAAATACTCATCCCTCTCTACTGAAGAAAAAGACATCTCTTTTCCATTTAAAAAAGAGCTTACCCGATTCTCATTTTCAGGCTTCTCGAAGGTTACAAACTCGTAGAACTGTTTTACCAACTTCAGGTAGTATGGGCCATTGTTATTCGAGAAACAATCCACCCATTTATGGTCCTCCAGAATCTCGAGTACTAACGATTTGCTAGGCATTAGCCATTCCACGCACAGTTCCTTCTCGATTACTATGTCTCTATTCTGCAAGTGAGGATTCACTGGTCACCTTCCCGATCTAGTTCTGACTTCACTAACACTGGCTTTATGCTGTGTCTTATGCTTCTTAGCATTTGGTTCTACACTTTCATCTTTGACGATAGGAAGCTTAGTTTTTGCCATCGCGGGTTTAGGGTTCTTGGTCGATTTGGGAGCTAAGGTTCGAAGGTGAGAGATTTTGAGCTCAGTGAGGTAAGAGGTGGCTTAGACTTAGTTTTATCATTTAGGAATTCCAAATAAACGACTAAAATAGAGTAAGATAAAATAAAATAAAACGATTCATATTCTTGGTGGCAGACAGATGTTTTAGAAAACATTTCATCGGTGTGAGTTAATCATCGGTGAGAAAAACAAATCGGTGAGAATTGTACATCGGTGAGAATTGTACATCGGTGAGAATTTTCACATCGTTGAGGATTTTCACATCGGTGAGGATTTTCACATCGGTGATAATTTTCACATCGGTGAGAATTTTACATCGGTGAGAATTTTACATCGGGGAGAATTTTCACATCGGTGAGAATTTCACATCGGTGAGAATTTCCACATCGGTGAGAATTTCACGTCGGTGAGAATTTTCACATCGGTGAGAATTTTCACATCATTGAGAATTTTCACACCGGTTGTGATTAAACATTCCCAATTCGTGTCTTATGTAACTTAGCCTATCCGAACTTAAAGGTTTAGTGAAAATATCAGCCAATTGATGTTCGGTGCCAATAAATTCAAGAGAAATATCACCTTTTTGATAGTGATCTCTTAGGAAATGGTGTATTACATCTATGTGTTTGCTTCTAGAGTGAGATGCAAGATTCTTAGAGATGTTTATTGCACTGGTGTTATCACATTTGATTGAAATATGTTTAAAAACATATCCATAGTCCAGAAGAGTGTGTTTCATCCACAGAATTTGTGCACAGCAACTACCAGCAGCTATATATTCTGCTTCGGCAGTAGATAATGCAACTGAGTTCTATTTCTTACTACACCAAGAAACTAAAGATTTTCCAAGCAAATGACATGTTCCTGATGTGCTTTTTCTATCTAACTTACAACCAGCAAAGTCAACATCTGAATAACTCATTAAGTCAAAGGATTGTCCTTTTGGGTAAAACAAACCTAAGTTAACCGTGTGTTTGAGATATTTAAAAATTCTTTTAACAGCAAGCAAATGAGATTCTTTTGGATTAGCTTGAAATCTAGCACACATACACACACTAAACATAATATCAGGTCGACTAGCAGTAAGATAAAGTAAACTACCAATCATACCTCTGTAATTTGTTTGATCAACTGGTTTCCCAGTTTCATCTGCATCCAATTTACAGGTAGTACTCATAGGAGTTTCACTTTCCTTGATACTATCCAGACCAAAACGTTTTAAAAGATCCTTTGTATATTTACTTTGATTCAAAATAATACCATTTTCATTTTGAAATACTTGAAATCCAAGAAAGTACTTAAGCTTTCCCATTAAGCTCATTTCAAATTCATTTTGCATACTTTTTGAAAAATCAGTACATAAATAGTGTTTAGAAGATCCAAAAATAATATCATCAACATATATTTGTACAACTAAAACATCTTTAGAAATTATTTTAATGAAAAGAGTTGGATCAGCAATCCCTTTAGTAAAACCGTTTGAGATAAGGAAATTGCTAAGTCTATCATACCAAGCTCTTGGAGCTTATTTTAAACCATACAAAGCTTTAGAAAGTTTAAAAACTTGATTTGGAAAATGGGGGTTAGTAAATCCAGGTGGTTGTTCTACAAAAACATCTTCAATTATAAAACCATTTAGAAATGCACTTTTCACATCCATTTGATATAACTTGAAATCCAGATGTGCATCATATGCAAGTAAGATCCTAATGGATTCTAGTCTAGCTACAGGTGCAAAAGTTTCCTCATAGTCTATACCTTCTTCTTGACTATATCCTTGTGTAACTAGTCTAGCTTTGTTTCTAACTATATTTCCAGATTCATCTACTTTATTTCTAAAACCCCATTTTGTGCCTATTGTCAAAGTGTCCTTAGGTCTGTCAACTAATTCCCAGAGCTTGTTTCTTTCAAACTGATTTAATTCTTCCTGCATAGCCATTACCCAGAATTCATCATTGATAGCATCATTGATATTTTTGGGTTCTAGATGTGAAAGAAAAGCTTGATGTTCAACCTGGTTTCTTAGAGAAGCTCTAGTTTGTGTTCCTCTATCAAGATTACCAACAACAGCTTCTAAATGATATTCTTTAGAATCCTCGTTGATCTGGTAAAGGTTGGACTAGAAACTTCAGGTTCATCTATAGATTCGGGTTCAACAGAAGCAGATTCTGGAAAAATTCCAGAACTGAATGTTTTGATAACAGGTTCTTTAGATTTATCATTAATGTCCAGAACAGATAAGTCTTCTTCAATATTTTCAAGAGAGGTTTTAGACTCATGTGGATCAGTTTCATCAAACTTGATGTGAACAGATTCTTCCACACATTTGGTTTTCTTATTGAATACTCTATAGGCTTTACTTGAAATAGAGTAACCCAGAAAAATTCCTTCATCACTTTTGGAAGCAAACTTATCCAGATTATCTTTAGTATTCAGAATAAATACCTTTCAACCAAAAACTTTAAAGTAATTAACCTTAAGCTTTATATTGTTCCACAATTCATAAGGGGTTTTCTTAAGAACAGGTCTGATTAAGACTATATTAATGACATAGCAAGCTGTATTTATAGCTTCAGCCCAAAAATAAATAGGCAGATTATATTCATTGAGCATGGTTCTAGCAATTTCTTGAAGGGTTTGGTTTCTTCTTTCTACTACACCATTCTGTTGGGGTGTTCTAGGGGCATAAAAGTTATGAGTATAGCCATTGTGTGAGCAATAAGATTCAAAATCTTGATTTTCAAACTCACGACCATGATCACTTCTCAAAGTGTTAATCTTAAGTCCACTAAGGTTCTCTACAGATTTAGAGTATTTAACAAAAGAAGAACAAGCTTCACTTTTGTGAGATAGAAAATATACCCAAGCATATCTAGAAAAATCATCTACAAGAACATAAACATAGTGCTTCCCATTTAAACTAGAAACTCTTGATGGTCCAAATAAATCCATGTGAACCAATTCAAGTGGTTGAGAAGTCGAAACTTCTTTCTTTGATTTAAAAGAAACTTTGTGTTGTTTTCCCTTTTGACAGGGGTTACACACTCTATCATTTGGGAATTCTAATTTAGGTAGGTCTATAACTAGGTTTTTTCTAGAGAGTTTTCTATGTGAGTGAATGTTGCAATGTTCCAATCTTCTGTGCCATAGCCAAGATTCTTTATGAAAAGTATTCAAACAAGTAATATTCTGCTTAGCTGAAGAATTCAGATTAACAGCATAAACATTTTCATTTCTTAAGGCAGAAAATACCAAAACATTCTTAGAATTAAAAACATTGCAAGAATCATTATCAAATTTAACATGAAAACCATCATCACATAACTGAGAAATACTTAATAAATTGTATTTAAGGCCATCAACAAATAAAACTTTAGAAATCAAAATTGAATCAATGTTACCAATCTGGCCTAGGCCGATGATTTTTCCTTTTGAATTATCACCAAAGGTGACAAAGCCTCCATCAACTTTTATTAAACTCTTGAAATAAGAATAATCTCCAGTCATGTGCCTTGAGCACCCACTGTCTAAATACCATATCTTCTTGTGACAGCTCTTCAAGAAGGTCTCCTACAAAACAGATTTAGATGGGAGATGATTTTGGTACCCAGATTTTCTTGGGTCCAGACAGGTTAGCCAATAACACTTTAGGTACCCATATTTGTCTAATGGGTCTCATATAATTTGTAGAATTGACATGCTTTGAAAGATAAACTTTATTAGATCCATAGCTATGTATATAACTGGTTGAAGCATATGAAGTTCTAGAATTACATTCATTCTGTCCAGATTTAGAAATGAATCTAGTTTTGGCAATTTTCCTTTGTCCAGGTTGGTATCCTATACCAGTAGTATATTTAGGTGCTATTTGCTTTCCTAGAATCAGTGTTAGTGTATTTTTTCCATTGGTGAACTTCTCTAAGTCTTTCTTGAGTTGCTCATTAGATAGTTTCAGTTTAGTGTTTTCTTTTAGCAGTTGAGCATTTTTCTCTTTTTCAATAGTGATTTTGGTTTTAACTGTAGTGGTGAGAGCATGCTGTTTCTTTAATGACTTGTATTTATCCTTAAGTTCATTACATGTCTCTTGCAACATATCACAGTACTCAAACAATTCATTTTTAGACATTGTTCCAGAATCAGAGTCAGATTCTGCATTATCTCCAGAGTAATAATAATTTAAATCAGGAGTTTCAGCAGTTACCTGAGAAGTGTTTGTCATAAAGCACATATTTGCCTTATTTTTGTGTTCAGTTTCAGAGCTTTCAGATTCAGTAGAGCTATCTTCAGAAGCACTCTAGGTAGCCTTCATGGCTTTCTTAAACTTATTGTCCTTATATTCATTCTTCTTTTTATACTTCATCTTTGGACAGTCGGCTTTAATGTGTCCTTTTCTCTTGCACTCATAGCAGACAACATCATCTGATTTGTCATTCTTCTTCCAATCCTTTTTCCATTTACCTTGGTGATCATACTTACCCTTATAATTTGTTTTTCTGAAGAACTTCTTTTTCCTATAAAATTTCTTAAATCTTCTAGCAATGTGAGCCATCTCAGCATCACTGTCAGAATCACTTTCACTATCTTCATAGCTTGAACTTTCAACTATAGCTTGATGCTTTTCTTTGTCCTTATTCTTTGAAGTTGAGGATTTGAAAGCGACAGACTTTCTTGGAGGTTCATTTTATTCCTATTTATTCACTTTAAGCTCTTCTTCATACATCATCAGCTTGCCAATTAGTTCCTTGACAGGTAGAGCAGCAATGTCACATGATTCTCTGATTGAGACAGATGTGCCTCTCCATCTATCAGGTAGACATCTCAAAATTCTCATAATTTGTTCCTTCGATGAGACATCCTTTCCCAGCGAGATCATTGTATTGACAGTTTCATTGAATCTGAGATACATGTCCGAAATGGGTTCGTCAGGCTTCATTTTAAAATTATCATACTTGATAGTATAAGTGTTCAATCTCATTTCTTTAACATTCGTTGTTCCTTCATGAGAAACAGCTAAGGTATCCCAAATTTCATATGCAGTTTTACATGCAGAAATTCTATTAAACTCTTCATCTCCTAGAGCACAGTACAAGGCATTCATAGCTTTACAGTTGTTATTGTAAGAAGTCTTTATAGGTTCATCCCAAGTAGATCTAGCAGTAGTGGGAATTTTGTATTCTGATTCAATAGCAGTCCAAATATCAAAACCTATGCTTTCTAGATGAATTTTCATTTTCAGTTTCCACTGAGCATAATTAGTTCCATTGAAGAAAGGTGGCCGGTTAGTATCAGCACCCTCAAGTCTATTGTCCATGATGAGAAAATTTTAAAGAGATAAAAATTTAGATATAAAAGAAATTTTAAGAACTTTAAAATACAACTAAAATCACAGTTCAAAAGCAGAGTACTTTTAGAAAGTATTTTCAAACCTCTAATACCAAGTGTTGGTCGGAGTGGTTTACTCAAGAGGGGAGTGAATTGAGTACCAATTAAAATTTCTGTATTTAAAAACACTTTCTTAAAGACCCCCAAATAAAATAATAAATTAAACTGTAGTGAATTTATATTAAAGTAGAGGTTCTGTTAGATTCTCAAGGGATTGATTAATTCCCAGTTAATCAACATAGGAGTGTGTGATTATCTTTTGAAACTAACTTACTAATCTACACTTAACATAAACAATTGCTAATTTCATTATCAAAGTAACTTTAAAAACAGTATTAGTTTTAAAGTGATTAGCAGCGGAATAAAACTTTGAAAGAGATGCACAACAGATGTAACCAAGAGGTTCAGTCTCAAGCCGAGACTTAGTCCTCTCAAAAGTTTATATAAAAATGATCCACACCCTGGATCGGGGTTCAACAGTTTACAACTGTCCAGGTCCAAGAACTCTACCACTGTTCTTCGTGGGAAACAGTACAACAGCAACCAGCTGTCCAGGTCACACACGACCTCTACCACTGTTATTCGTGGGAAAGAAAGAATGCAAGAATTTGGTAAGGATTTACAAATCCTCCAGTTTAGGTGCAGGAGACAGTGTATGTGTTAGTTACAGCAGATAACACACACTACTCGAAAAGAATAATAATAAATCACAGAATAAGAGATATAGAGTTTAGAGATGGTTCTGGTGATTTCAGTGTAGCTCTGGACTCCTTTTGATTCGATCAGAAGTGAGTCTGAGTCCTCTTCCTGTTTCTGTTTGAGAAACAGAGTGTCGTATGCTCCAGGTTCACAGACAGTAAGAATGTAGTGGTTGAAGTTCTTCAGTGTTCTTCTTGTATGCACAGAACACTTCTCGAGTATGCTTGATTGTCTATGAGCTTCTCTGTGTTCTTCTCGTTCTTGTGTTTCTGGTATTATTTTATCCACCACACTTCTCTTTTCTTTTTGTTGTTGTTTGTTGATGTGTATCTTGGGTAGTGTAGTCTTCTCGTATTTATCTCACGGGCAACAGGGGACAGAAAAGATTTCTTTTCAGCAGGTACGAGGTACGGGTTCCTGACATCCGACAACCTTTATCAGATATTTGACAAATCATTAAAATGTACATGATATGACCGTTAGATGGATTAAATATAGGAAATAAAGAAATTCAAACAGTGAGTCGAGTGATCGGTAGGTAATCAGCATCGGTAGCTTGGACATCGGTAGCTCAATTTCATTAGTTGCTTTGACTCTATCGGTGACTCTATGCGTCGGTTGGTACATGCTTGTATCGGTGACTTTGTTTATCGGTAGCTCCATGCGTCGGTAGCTCCATGCGTCGGTAGCTCTATGCGTCGGTAGCTCTATGCTTCGGTAGCTCTATGCGTCGGTAGCTCCATGCTTGTATCGGTAGCTCTATGCGTCGGTAGCTCCATGCTTGTATCGGTAGCTCTATGCGTCGGTAGCTCCATGCTTGTATCGGTAGCTGTGAGTCTGTCAGTAGCTTCGTCCATCGGTGACTCTTATTCCATCGGTAGCTATTTATACTTACACCGGTAGCTCTATATTTGTATCGGTAGCTGTCTGTAAGTCAGTAGCTTATATTTATAAGCACATCGGTAGCTCTGTGTTAAGTATATCGGTGACTCTGTCTGTCGGTAGACTAAGTCTATCGGTAGACTGGGTACCGGTAGCTCTTTATCAGTAGCTATAGGCATATTTCTTATCTGTTTTATGCAGAACACATCCGATTGTGTTAGAATTAATTTATAACTTGTATGAAAATGGATAAATGAGGAATAACATATTCCAAAGACTATTTTAGAAATTATTATTGGTTTGATCACAGATTTGAAAGAATTAAAGTATAGATCAATGATACTTAAAAATATCATAGAGAATGAAAACATAATTGGTATTTTGAACACATATGAATACATGATTGAGATTATCAAAACAGGTGAGGTCAACACAACCCATGTATCTTATTGTTTCCGGGCTTGACATTTTGTTTATGGGATTAGGATCCAACCCATTTACCATCATATATTCATGCTTTCACTACAACCCGTGTACCCTCTAGTTTACAAGAATGTGCTACTACTTTTTTACACTATTTTATATGGGCTTAGCCTACAATTGGTTTTCCCTTTTGTTTATGGGGTTGGGAAACTACATGTGTAGCCTCTTATTTACGGGATTGGGCTAAACCCCGTGTATCGACTAGTTTTCAAGCATGGGATACTACCCATGTACCCTCCTATTTACAGGATTCTTCTAACACCTATGTACCCTCATGGTTTGATATTCAACTACAACATTTGTACCCTCTTGTTTACAGGCTTATTTTACAACATGTTTACCTTCCTCTTATGGGGATTGGGGTACAACTCATGTACCCTCTTTTTTCATACATGGGTCACGTCCCATGCACCCTATAACCTCATATAAAATTTCTCATTCCCCAATAAGGTTTAGGGAGATATAGTTCACACCCAACACATAATGAAATCACACATTCATGTGCCACAACATAATAAAACAATAATCATATCATGAACTAGAAAAATAGATGGGTTTCATAAAATTCATATCATAAACCATGAAATGAAATGGGTATAATAAAATTTTCATCATATCATAACCTATATGAAAGATACAGGTTTCATAATCATTTGATAATAGAATATCATGTTAAAAGAATCTTGTTTCATAATAATTTTTCATTGTATACCCTGTGAAATAGAAAGTGATTTCATAAACATTCAATCATGAAAATCATAAACCATTCATGGAATGAATAAGATTGTTATCCTCAAATCATATAATTGGTATGAAATAGGTAACATCAATATATTTTATCTCATATTGAATGTATTTTTGAAATATAATTTAAAACATTTATTGAGTAAAATATCCTTTCTTATTTGAAAAAAAAATACTTCATAAAACATAAAACCTTTTGAAAACCATTGTCTTTGATGATAGTTTTGAAAACTTATAAAGGAACATTTCAAAAAAAATTAAACACTTTTTTTACATAAAATATTTATATAATAAATCTACTTAAAAATGACCTTAAAATATCATCTTAAAAAAATTAAAACTTTTGTAGAAAATAATATTTTGAAATAATTCATATTTGTGATCCAAGAGGGAAGTAAGGTTGTATTTTCTTAAAAACAATTTCTTAATTATATTTATGTACCAGAGAATGAAAAAATTGTAACATTATATGGATATTACATGAATAACTGTGTGAGATTAAATTTCAATATAATTTTTGAGATATTGATCATAATATTTCACTAATGGATGCATAATCCTAAATAATCCCCATAAATGTTGAGATTGTAGCAAAAACTTTTTCCAATTTGGTATCATTAAATCTTAATCCCGGTGAAATAATAACAATAATTAAATATTTAAATATAATGATAATAATGACAATAACTATATAACATGATAAATTGAAGTATATACACAATTTAAATGAATATAGATTCATAACATAACGTGTGTCTCAAAGTAGGAACATTTATACAAAATTACATTACAAATTTTGTAACTTCTAAAGAGTAAACACCATGAAATATAGTTTATAAAATGGATATTTAAATACCCATAAATTTAATTATAGAAATAATATAATACATTAATGTTTAGTATATAAAACTCCAAAAAATAATCATGAGGTCAGTTAGGCATAAGTCTTGCAGAAACAAATGTGAGACTAGAAATCCACTTATTACCTGAGTAACTATTAAATTCGGAGATCTGTGAAAGAATAACATCAATTGAAGAATTTAATATCATAAAATGAATTAAACTCATTATATAACATGTCATAGTTAATTATATACACCACAAAACAATAATAAGTGCGGAATGTAGCATATATCTCGTAGAAATAAAAGTGAGGCCAAAAATCCCACATCTTAAGTCTTGACTTTCTTCATAAACATTCAAAACTCTTGTATAATAAATTTATGTTTATTATAAATATAAAAAATACCCATATTAATATATATCATTTATTATATGATTTTATTATGACTTTATATTACCCTTTTATTAATAATTTCATGCTAATGTAACATTTTGGGAAAGAACCACTTTTTTTAAGTATATGTTTTGACTTATTATTCTTGATCCACAGACACATATCATGATTTACATATTTAAATAATGTAAAACAATATGTAAAAAACATATATATTCAGTAAATAATAATTTATTATAATATATAAAATAATAAAATATTAAATAGAAGGAACTGTTCTAAGAGATGGTAGGCTATACATAGGCATGAGCGATGTTTTCATTTTCATATTGTATTTTAAGATTGAATTTGAATGAAATATATGTATATATATAATAATTTCAGAAAACTTATTATTTAATATATTTAATATACTTCTAATAAACCCATCTTTAAAACATTCCTTATAATGTGTGAATGAATCACATCATTTTTAGGAGGTTCTAGTCCACTCGTCCACAAATGAAGTTATCGTATTCCAAAAACATGGAAATAATGATGGTATGTATTATATGATAATTACAGAAGAATAAAGGCATCATAAATATCATAAATATAATATAAAAACCATAATTCCATTATTATTCCCAAACTTTATTATGGTAATAGAATAATTAATGACATCGGTTCGCGAGGTTGTAGTCCACTGTACACACAAATGATTATTGTGTATTCAATTTGATGGAAGTGTGTCTGTATTTAGTAATTACTTTTAACCTAAAAAATTATCATTATATACAGTATACATAGGTTAATATATCATTTTATAATAAAAATAATTTATTTCATGGAGAATCGAATAAAAAATAGTGCTTGTTGAAGGATGTTACCTCTTCTTTGGGAAACTTCTTTTTTTCACCAAAGGGCTTGCATGGTTTGATTTATTATCAATGATAGGATTAAATGATGAAGGTAGGGATTTTGGGATCTTATTTGGTAATGGTTTTTTGGATCCAAATTTTTTGATTGGTTTCAATAAGTGAGGGTATCGGTTCCGTTTTTATAGTGGAAGATGAGACGCATATTTGTAAATATAAAAAGTTAAACACTAATGAGATGCCTCCCTTATATCATGTGCATCCAATAATGGTCCATGTTATATCCTAGGTAGTATATGGTGTAAATATTTATAGAAAATTTATTTTGGAAATTTTTATAGGTTATTGGGTCCCATGAGTTAAATTTTAACAACTAACTAAACTTGTTTTTTCTTTAATCGTTTTAATAAATTTTAATTACATTCACAGATATTTTTTTGTAAACAATGACGTAGAAATTATTATTAATATGAATTAAGTTGAATCAAAATATTGAATCCATTTTTCAAAATTTCAAACACATAAATTTTATATGTTAATTTAAAAATAATACGATAGCTTGGATGAAAGAATGGGGTTTTTTGAGAAAATATTCAAAATTTTGAATTGTTTTTATATCTAATTGCACTGTGAAATTGATTAAAATAAACTAAATTATATTTTTTTATTTTAAATTTATATAAATATACTTTATAAACTATTTAAAATAAAATTTAACTATATATATAAATTATATGAAACAACTGTTTACAATTAAAATTCATTGATTTCAGTATTCATTATAAAATGAATTTTCTCAACAAAATACCAAAAATCACATAAACTCCATTTTTATATTATTTATTAACAAACTAAATTTATTATTTCAAATAAAAAATTATAAAATTATCAAAAATTATATTTAAAATAGGTTCACCTTTGAATGGATGTAAAATTACCTTTTATAAAAATACATCTTTTATTCAAAAAAAATGGATTTATTATTATTTTATACCTATAGAAAATATTTTATGAGTGGAAAAAATTTATTTAACATATAATATAAAAGTTTTAATAAAATAATTTATAAAAAGTGGTTTTTTAAATTATTTGAGACAAAATTATTTCTGTACATAGAAAAACAGTTTTCTTATAAAATGAATTTCTTTATTTTCAAATAGTTATTACTTTCATTTATAACTTATTGATAACACAATCATTCATTTTATAAAATAATTAAGTAATATTTTCATTATTTTGTTAATATTATTAATTACTTCCATTAAAATAGCTATGTGGTAACTATAATTATATTTTAAGGACAATATTAATAGTATATTTTAGTGAGGTAAAACTTCGCCTTACGTGTAACACAAGCTATCAAAGGTACTCAAAATTGGTTATAACATAAGAGAAAAAAAGTGTTTCATGTACTTTTATATAATATATGATTTGTGTGTTGTGTAATCATAACTTGGAGTTAAGTGAAATGAAATCCAGACATAGTGATTTCATAAAACACAAGATGTATTCAGTGTTTCGTGAAATGAAGAATATTAAATTAATTTGAAAAAAAAATCACAAAATATTGGGTTGATACAATATGACATAGGGATTTTAAATATTATTGTGGTAATCATGGGATTCAAATAAAATTGAACCATTATTTCTCTTACTATTTTCTTAACAATGAATGAATTAATAATTATCTTCCTATTATCATTGATTTATTCATTTATCATGAAAAGATATTAATAAATCAAGAGATCTGATATTAAAGAGAATATTCATAATCCATATTTTTTTTCTAAATGGATCTATATTTATGAATACTTAAATTCTTACTATTTTTGATAAATTTGGAAAAAAATTGATTCAAATTATTAAACCAACAAATTTTAGTCATCATCATGGAAAATGTTAGCTAGATATTAAAAAAATATCATATACCTATCATCACTTCCTATAGAGATCCTTCAGTGAAGACCATATCTTTTATATAATTTCAACATTCCATTGTCAATAAATATTAGAAAAAAGACTCCTATGATATTGACAAACATCATCCACATCTCTCATTTCAAAAATATGTCAACACTTATAGCAATTCCATACGTTTTATATAGCATGTGCGTCTAATATATTTTAATAAAAACATCACATATAAAATGAATTAAGCCACAATGGTACATTCAATATGTGGGAAAAAGAGTTAAATGAAAAAATTATAAATTAAACACTTCATTAAATTCAAAAAATAACACCACCTGACACATATTACACCTATAAACATTATAATGAATCCTTTTAATAATTTTATTTAGAAAAACCCTTTTAAAAACTCTAAAACCCTCATTTTAAAACTATTATATATTGTCTTCTAATCATTATCAAATTAGATCCTCTCCATTTTTAATGAATATTTTGACATGTTTATCAATCGTTTATAATAATTAGAGATATTATTATTCATTTAATTAGAATACATTTTCCTATTTAGAGTAACTTGATCATATATCTCCACCATTATTAATGATCCCAATGATCACTTCTTCGAAAATGATATGATAAAAACAATAACATAGCCACTTATTCACAACATAATATATATATATATATATATATATATATTTAAATGTATATTTTAGTAAACCATATGGTAATTATAAGTGGGAAGTGAAAATAAATATATAGGATTACGATTCCCATCTTTATTCGATTCATGTTGGATGAAAAGGATGAAATCTTGGAGAAAACTCACACACCAAAAAGACCCATTTTTAACATTCCATCACTGTAATATTTTAATTATTAACATTTATGGATATAAAAACTAATTATACTAAAAAATTGTATTCATTATTATTAATAAAATTATGTTTTATGTCAACGTTAATTTTCCCTTAATTATGAAAAAATATTTTATATGGACTTATAGCATAAAAAATATCAATCATGAGTATAATTAGGCAGTTTTTTGAACAAAAATATCATAATTAAAATATTTAATTTTTATGATTATGATATTGTTTTATAAGAAATAATATATTAAACGTAAATATTTTTTAATAATACCCATTAATTATTCACTATCCATAATGATTTATAGAAATATACATGTTATAATTAACCACATTACATAACCATTAATTAAACTGCCAAAATAGAGAAGTATGTTATAGTATATCACAATAACATATGTCATGATATTTCATAGAGAGTAGTGTATATTATAACATACATTATATATTAATTTTAAAACAACCATATAGGGTTCATTAGGATAAAAATAACACCACTCGGTATGAAATGTTATAATGAAAATGTGTAGTCTTTATTTTTTCATGTGTTATAGGGTTACAATGATTTTTATGTACATTATATATTTAATTTCAATAAAAAATTCATAAATTTATAAATTTAATATAGGTAAAAAATCATGTAGAGTACTTGGTATCAAGATTTGAATACCATTAGTGTTCCTCCATAACATATTTGGATCATGATGTAAATTTTTTATTCCTTCCTAGTATAACACTCAAAGGAAAAAAATCATCACACCTCTCCAAGATATTTTGTACTATCTCATTATAAATTCCACGTTCGTCTTTTATTGAGAATTATTTTTTCCTATAAAAATAATTTCATCTATATATACATCTATCAAAATAATTGGATCATTATTATTCAAAACATAAATTTTATGTATAACACTCTGATATTGATAACTAATATTTCTGAATTCATGATGATACAAAGATTTCAATATTCATGGTTATTCTTTATTTCTATAATATTCTTAACAGATAAGAAATTTTTAATTATCATATTAATGATTTATAAATGGATACAACAATTTAATGTATACCTATTATTAATTATCTATTTTATTAGAAACTTATTTAAAATATATTTGTTAAAAACTAAATTTCATTTTTAATATTATTTCCAAAGATAAATGATTCTTTTCAAAGTTACCCATGTGTAAATTTTCCCCATCATGTTAACTATTTTAATTTTCTAGTATAATATTAACACAATATATACTTTATTTTCAATCACTTAACAACCATTATCAATATTTTTATAGGATAACCCACTTAGATTTGATATAATTCTTATTTTAATGACTCAAAAAATTCCAATGATTTATTTTTTATAGTTTCATATGGTATTAAGTTAAATTTTATATAAAATATCAATCCATTTGTGTAATATTGATTATTTTTGTTGTTCCTCTTATATGAGAAAGTTATTTTGCAGTGCCTTCAGTTCCAATAATTCAACAAGAATTATCCTATCATGAATAATGTTTCATTATAAATTTTCTCCAAACATATAAACCTTCCTGTAATTTTATAACTTGTTTCAATAACCACATTATTAGTAATTTCATTTGAATTTATACTAAACAATTGACTCCCCTAGGAAACTCTAATTATTGAGTGAAAGATATTAATTATTTAATTCAATATTAGATCATTTTGTTCTCTATAATATATAAATCTATGATTTATAATATTATTATAAAGTTATAGTTGAATAATTTATATTCCTTTTGTCGATTGATTATCAATTATATAAATTAATCTATTTTAATGAGATATAACATTCTAGTAGATTTCATCCTTGTTGTGAAAAATATTACTTTCAAATATATGAAATTTAGTATATGTCGGACTCATTACATATAACATCACATATGTAGTGTTCATAAATCCAACACATAACATAGATGTATTTTTTATATATATAATTTTCATGAATGTTTTCAATAAATAAATCCTCTATACATACAACATAATATGAATCATTCACGGCGTGTTATTAATTATTCATTCTCTTAAACATTCTACTTATTTTAATGAGTTATCAATATAAAAAAACGTGATGTATCTAATGGATTTTGAAATATTTATCTACATAGGTTTCAGTAAAAAAAATTGCCTTTTCAGAATAAAAATTTAATTTTTTTAAGAAATGATATTTGCCACTTATCTCAATTACCAAATTTTAAAATATAATACCTTGAATTTTTAAGTGAACACTATAATATTTTTATTTATTCTATAATAATGTGTGAATATATCATAATTAATCTTTTAAATAATATAACATATTGATATAATCCTATATAAATTGCAATAATATGATTCTAGAAACCCTAAAAACTATTAATCCCTTATCTTATGTATCTTATGAAGGATCATTCCTTTTTTTAAAATTTATTGAGCTACAATAAATTCCTGTATTCCTAGGGATATCATAGTCACCATCCTATATCATGATCTCTGATATGTATTTTTGGATTATATGGTTTATTAATTTGTTATATAACATATTTTCATCATCAATGGATATAATGAATGTTTCTTCTTCTACAATAATGTGCAAGAGATTAGTCAAAATTCACTTTCACAACATCAGAACTAAAATCTCTTTTAATTATATAATAAATTTATTTAAGAATAAAATTTATGACATGAATTGAGTCTCAGAGTTGACATAATATAATTATTTATTGACATAGGATTCAGACTAAATACACATAAATTATCCTCAACTTATTTCAATTAATTTTTTCCTTTCCAAATAAATATTAATTGAAAAAAATGTATTATTAAATAATATGATTTTTTTCATAAATTATGGTCATACAAATATTATTATATCATTATAATTAGGATATAAATACATTTTCATCAATCCACACATTGAACAAATCCATCACCTTCATGTAAATCTATTCAACAAAATATTTTTAACCTATTTTCATTTGAACACATGGTTTTTATGTTACAAAAACAAATTTTGATATGAAGATAATACCCTAGTGATGACAGATCCACCATATCCTCATAACTTTACAATACATTTATCCCACTAGAAAATAAATTTCATTTTCTATAGATAATCCCCCAATTTTTTAATGTGGAAAAGAGAATTCAAATTTCAATCTCTAAATAATCTAAATTCAACCATATATGACGTTAGTTTGGTAATATATATTCATAAAGATTTTTTAATTTTAGTCACACAAAGGATAATTAAATACTATTCTATAAAGTTACATTGTATAAACAAATTATTAAATATCAACTCATATAATTTTGGATTTTCACCATCAATAATGGGAAATCCTTTATTTTCATCATGGCCATAAAATCCATGTCATGTACATGATACCAAATGTTTTTTTCCAATTTTTTGATTTTTAAAACATATAATTTTTTTGGGATATAAAACCAAATTATTTTTTAATAACTCTTAACAACTCTTATAGTAAACTAACTCTATATTAACTTAAAGTTATGAACAACATAGGACATGAAATTATATATTTGAAAACATAACCCTCATATAGTTTAGTCTGTAATATAATAGTCACAACATATGGAAATTCACTCATACCTATGATAATATATCCTCCTTATTACCACCCAACTCTAACATCATCAGTACAAATTAATACATTTTTTGTTATATATATCTTGATCGACCCAATATTTCAGAATTTTGATGATCATGATTACCCAAACCATTCCTTACTAAATAATTTTGTATTCTATTATCATAATCCATTCAATGGTACCAATTATAGATCATTCTTCCTAAAAATTGTTTTTCTTAATCTTCTAAAATCATTAAATAAGAATAAATATCCATATTATGGTAAATACCACTAGTACTTGATTCTTCTATTTATTCATTTTTAATTAACCATACTTAATGACACCTACTTAATGATAGAGTAATTCTACTATTCTTAATCCATATCATTGTCATGAAATTTATTGGATAACATATGTAGATCTTAGGATTCTCAATATTAGTTTACTTTAATATAATAATTAATTTAATTATCCTTGGAAAACAATTCATCAAACATTCATTATCCTATTGTTTGATATAAACATATCATTTTTTATCATTCAAACATATTTTCCCCATAATGAATTTTATATTAAAATATAACCAAAGTTCAATGAATCACCTCAATTTCTATTCAATATTGACATCATTGAATTTTGAACTAAATTATTAAATAAGTTGATTTTCCTCCAAATGATTTCACCTATCCATTAGTGTGGGATTTGTGGGTTCCCTTTTTTTAATTTCAATCATTATTCATCATACCATACATTATCTATGTCCATTTATGGAAAAATGAAAACATATCCTAATAAAACAAGAAATTATATAATATCATCTTGGATTAAATATTACACTATATTTAATTTCATCATTGAGTTATTTAGCTACCAAACACATATTACATACGTAATTACATCTTTTTATCCCTTCTTCATTGTATATCAATATAGGGATCCGACCCCAAAATCCTTGGACCAGTTCCTATAACCATTACATTGGCATGAAATATTGCCAAACACATCCCGATGGTCTCATCAGTTTAGTATTATTGGTAAACTAGATACATATGTGAGTCTTACATAACATTTGGAATGCACAAATTATAACATAATGTTTTTTCAAGAATAAGTCTATTTCATCTAAAATATCCTTGAGTATTATTCATAGTAAAAATCATGGAATCTTAAGGAAATGAAAAAATATTGGTGAGATAAATTGTTCGGAAAGTGTTAAATAAATAATAAGCAATAACTAATCAATGACCATAATAAATATTGAAAGGAAACAACAGAACATAGATTATATATAATCAATAAAAAGATAAGGAAGTTAATAAACAACATGGAAAGGTAAATAACTATAAAAATATACCATATATTTAATAAACTAAGAATTAAGTACATAAACAATATAAAATGATAAATAAAATAAAACACAATCCATTTAATTAATAAACTAAGAAGGAAGTGCATAAACTATATAGTAAGGTAAATAATTGAACATGAATTCCATATAATTAATAAAATAAGAATCAAATACATAAATAGATTTTCATTCATATTGAAAATATCATGGATATTGATAAATGGATCCAAAAAAGAAAATTCTAAATTATTAGGAATCATGTTTCCTACGTATGTGATAAATTTATCATCAAGTCCATTTAAAAAGAAGTTTAAGAAATATTGTGTGAAAAATCCACTAAGGATAGCCAACTGACTCATCCCATGGGACTACTGATGCATTGATGGGCTACCTATAAATGGGCCCCACCCATGTCTTAACTATCGAAATCATTCCTCATATAAAAAATAATTGATTTAATTCATGGAAAATGTTCCTTATCAAAGATCTAAATTCAGTAAAAATTATGGATTTATCAATGTTTCTCTAGTAAATAAAATAACTTTCAAGTACACTTCCTATGTAAACATAGTATACGTTTCATAAAATAATAATATCCAAGATAAATGATATAGATATTTATGGGAAAATTAATGTTCATTGTTCATCAGAAGGCGAATAATTCAATGGGAAGGTAATGATGACAGAAATGATTTAACGAAGTGAATGTAAATACTATCCTTTATAAAAATAATCCTAATAAATAAAAGGAAAGAATAAGGATTGTATTAATATTATATATAACAACTAAATTAAGAATAATAATTTTTATCATTGATGAAACAAATACCATAAAAATATCTCTAAAACGCTCTTGAGGAAAATATCATGTTCCTACAGAAAATAGATTTTTAATAAATTTTAGACTCATTTTACTTTAAAATAAACTTTTAGACTTGTAGATGTGGTTTCTATGAAATTATAATGGGTAATTTCATACAAGTTGTAAATAATATTCATTTTTTATGCTAAAAGGTTATAAAAGTGCATTGTTCGGAAAGGGATAAGATGATTATTTTAAAAACAATTTATAAAAATCCAAAATGGGTAAATCTTAATTTTCATAAATAATTTTTATATTGTTACAAAAAACATATTTAAAAAAATAGAGAAACTCTTATTGTGTGAAAATTTATTTCACACCGAAGAGAAACCCTAGGTGAGAAATTATTGTAAAAAATCTCAATAATATTTACTACCAAAGATTTAAAAAATAGAACTATCACTTGAAAAATAACATGAATAACCACAGGAGAATAAAATGTAATGGTTTATTAATGAATGATAAAAACATATACATTAATGTAAATTCAAGTGTAAAAAATCATATATAAAATGACATTTTGAAATAAACCCTTACAAAGATCAAAATGTGGATATAAGAATATACCAATCAATAAATTATGTGTATAAACTATAAATACACATAAAAAAGTGTAAATACAACCGTATATAGTCCAAATCTATTACGCACATAATCTTATAATATTAATGACCATGTGGAATTAATATATCATAATTAAAAGGAATTGAGTTATGAAATTTTTTACCGCTTTGTACCTTTTAATTCAAATACCCTTAGATAAAATAAATCAAAATAAATCATCAAATATAATGAAAAATTAATTTCAAAATATTACCTTCCAAGGGGAATTATATACAACATATAAAATTAATTAGGTCTATAATATAATAATATGCCTTAATGAAATGAAATTGAGATTAAATCCCTTATATTTCATTGTCCACTAGACATACATGATTTAATCTAAATTATAGTTGTTTTTACCATGTTATTAACTTATAAAAACCCATAGTAATGTTTATGATATTTTATATGATTCTATTATAACATATGATCTACTTTTTGTTAATAATCATTCATTATTTTTACTGTTTTGGGTGTTATTGGCCTTGTTTTTCGAGTATGATTCGACATGTAATATTTTCTCCTCTTGCATCAATCAATATTTAATTATATTCAGAATTAAAAAAATATTTATATATCATATATATTTATTTTTTATTTATTTATTGAAATCCAAAAAATAACTGATGGGATATAAAATGCGCCCTTCATGAAGACGTTACGTCGTACATACGAATGAATGATGTCTCTATATTCTTGGTGTATTATATAAAGATTTGTAAATAATATATATGCATATTATTATTATAGTATCATATTTATGTAATTTATGTCATATATTTTTATTAAATTCATCATTTATAGATACTATGTAAATCATTAAGGAATCACATCACTTAGTGAAGTGGTAGTATGTCGTAGAGAAGAACAACCTTATCGTATTCCCGAAAAATGGAAAGATTGAAGGTATGTATGATATAATAATTCAATAAGATTAATAACATAAAAAATATAATATATGTAAATATATAATATATTAACTATAAATAAATCATTATAACAAACCATGTAAGAAGGTGATGGAATAATGAATGAAAGCAGTTCGTGAGGCGGTTGTCCGCCGTACACGCGAATGATGATTCAATATCCCATTTGATGAAAGTGTGTAGAGTCATAGGTCTTAAAATTGACATAAAAACATATGATTATATTTAATATACAAAGTTTATTATATAATAATAATATAAAATGAATCTAATTTGTGGAGAAATAAATAAAAAAATAACTCATTGTTAAACATTATCTCTACTTTGGGTAACTCCTATTGGTTCTCCTCAAAGGACATCTTTTGTTTTCATTATGTACAATTTTAATATTATATTATATCATTACGGGTATTTTAATGTAATTATGGAAGACTTTGTATGAGAAAACAATGTTTTAGAGGTGTTAATAAGTGGGGATAGTGAGTGTCTTTACATAGTAGAGGAAGAGTGGCATTTTTGTAAATAGTAAAAAAGAAAACACTACTATGAGGTATCCCTTACATAATGTGCCTCAAATAATGAATAAAATTATTTAAAATAGTGTATATGATCTAAATATTCTAATAAAATGGGTTTTGGACAAGTTTATAGGTCATTATCTAAAATATAATAAGATTTAGTCCCTTGATAAACTGGTTTTTCTCTTAAATCATTATGATTGATTTTAACTGTTTTCACTAATATTTTTTGTAAATAATTAAGTTGAAATTATTCGTAATTATAATTAATTATGATTCTGAATATGGAATCCATTTTTTAAAATTTAAATCATGAAGGGGTATAAAGTAATTTAGAAATAACCCCACAAACAGGATGAGAAATAAGGCTTTTAAAATAAAATTATTCGAATGCTTATTATGGTTTTATATAAAAATTTAATATAGAAATTTATCTAATGAATTAAATTTGAATAATAAATTTATAATTTATCAATTATGGCTTTAAAACAAATTCAGAATAAGATTTATCATAATAATTCATTTTTATGATTAGACAATTTTCAATTATAATTGTGTATTTTTCACTATTCATCATTAAAGAAAGCTTCTTAGAGAAATACCAAAAAATAAAAATAAGATAATTTTCAAATTTAAATTTCAAAAATGATTCTTATTTTTTCATATAATGTTCATAAATGTTTACAAATTTAGTTTTAATAATACTACACTATTAAATGAATAAATAAATGACATTGGAAAAATATATCTTTTTAGGAGTAAAATTAGATTTTTTTTATATCTTATGCCTATCAAATATGTTGGATGAATTCAGAAACTATTTTATTGAATATATAATATATATATTTCATTAATTTTATTCAAAAATAAAAATTATTTTAATTTATTATGATCAAACATCTTTGGGAGAATAAAAATAGTTTTTTATAAAAAAACATTTCCTTTGAATTCAATTGGTTTTATTTTCATTTCCAAATAACTCGAAACAAATGAACTAATTTTATATTTTTGGTAAACCATATATTTTAATATTTTTTTTAATCTTATTCATAACCATAAATTTCAAATAAAGGGTATAATTTTAATTTTAAAGAAAAATATATTAATACCATTTGGTAAAACTCCTTCTTGCATGTAACAAAAGCTATCAAAGAAAGTCATTGTTTTTATGGAAAAAAATTATTCAGTATTTGGTGAATTTATAGATATAAAATTTATTGAATTTATATAAAATTTTAAATTTTCCATAAAGGATCAGGAATTTATATTTCATTATGCACTTTATATCTTGTTTTATAGAATCTATTGAATATGATATACGTATTTTAAAATTTCTATGTGATACAGTTAGTATTATTCTATCACATCATTAAGGGGACATAAAAAAAGAATGAATGATTCCTTTAGAATTATGGAAAATCATTTATCCTCTCCCCATCCTCTAGATACTTAAACTCCAAAATAAATAGTTATAATTATTCAACAATGGATAAACTAATTGGGATATCGATATATATTTATGTTGTAATTTTAGAGCAAAGTGGAATTTTTAGTTCTTATGACTCATTAATATTATATGATTCAATTTCTTATTCTTATCTATGCTATTAGTTTATATATTTTAAAATATTATTCTATTTTAAAAATATATGTTATTAATTATTATATTGTTTTTAATGTTCTCATATTTATAACTATAATAGTTTACTATTAATTTGTGAATACATTCATAGAAAAGTAGAAGTTATTGTTATATAATTATTTTTCTGCTATACCTTCCTATATATTAATTTGACTTCAGTAGTCTATTAAGATACTAATATCATTGGAAGTATAACCCTCATCTAAATTTATTTTAGGAAGTTAAATGGAACTATTTTGGAAGATATATGATATGTTTTAAATATTATATTGTTTCATTGATTTAAGTGTTATACCTAGGGAATGTTATTAACCAAACCATGAATGACTACATCAGAACACTCTAGGATAATTCACCATATTTCATATGACATGTTTCACTAGGAGACTCCCTATATGACCTCAGACCCATTTCATAATCCATTTGACCACCTTCAGTTATATGGTGTAATAAATTTTATACCATCATGTTAAGGAATTCAATGACATTATCGAGTCCATGTCCCCCCCCCACATCAAATTAAATTTTCTAAAATAAGGATATTTTATTTTTTCTGTTTAATTGTATATCTATGAATAGGTTAATAATTTAATGACTTTCTTAAATCCAATTAGTGGACCAACCATAGTGAACTTTTCAGTAAAAAAATTCCTCTCTATAAAATATTTTCATTTAAAATGATTATTTATTTTCATAAAACCCAGAGATACATTATATGAATCTTGGTATCCTCTTAAAGAAAGACTAAAAAAATTTCCATTAAAGTGTTATTCAATCCCCATAAATATGGGAATATTTTAATAAGTGTTAGGTCCATAAAATCATCAATTCATTGATTTTATGTGTAATATAACCAGCAAAAATCACTCCATATGTGATGCTTATGGGTATCTTAAAGATATAATTATACAAAACTAAACATGGGGAACCTTTCTTTATAATGATAATCCATCCATTCATATTGGGATTCCCACTTATAGGGATGAATGTAGCCTCATGTCTAAACATGAAGCTAATAATTAAAAGTTTTAGGATATCGATCTCTAAAAATTCTATTAAAATCCATCATTTCTCTCTAGTTGAAAAAAATGTGACAAATAATATCATATAACTGAAAATTTCCCAACCATTGCTTCCATAAAATTATTTCTTATGTGAGGACCACTAAGTTTGGTCTATTATTTTGAATTCTAGAATAAAAAACACAAAAAAATTCTAAATTGAAGGTCTAATGACCATCAATGTTCTAATTATAAAGTCAATCATCATCCCAGTCAACAAAAAGAACCAATTCTATATCAACAATAGATTTTTAAAACTAATAATTATTATTAAATCCTATAAATATAATTATAAACACCACAATTTCAATTATGATATCTTATCTAACAACTCATCCATTTTCCATATACCCTCCTAGGATGAACCAACCACCTTAGGCTCTATGTTTTATTCCTATTATACTTATTGAGAAACCATTCAAATAAAAATATTTAATTAACATTCTTTTTATCAATAAAATGTGAATAATAAATCCTGAAATATTACAAGGAAACCATACCCATTCAAGGTGTCCCTTCGCCTACTGTAATGGAAGAATCTAGTTGCAGACAATCATCTCTTGAATAGCTCAATACCATGAATTTCATATGGAACAGTAAAATATTAAACACCCAAACATTCCAACATATAAACCATTTAATCATTCAATATATCATGTTAATGTTAATGACATAACCACTAAATCTATGAAATTGTTAAATAAGAAGATAAAATACATACCTGAAAAAACCATCTCATAACTAACTCCTTTCCCTAGAATAATGAGTGGAACAACATAAAATTAACTAAATTAGGTATTAAATTTATTTTGTTTTCAAATTTTAATCTCAACATTCTACATATTTATTCCATACAAGTCTTGTATGAATACCCTATGTTTCTTATGGTCTTGTGAACCATCTAAGGGTTGTTCTCACAATAATAACAATTCCTCTTAGTAGATAACATAAGAACCATAATTCAACAAACCATGTCACTTTTGTAAAATGATAATGGATAACCATACACCAATGTAAAATTAGGATGTAAAAGGATTTAAAGGAATTATGGGATCTAGTATCCATTGATAAATCACACAGTATTTTTCCCTATTAGGGATTTAAGATCTTCAACCATCATATACAATGATCCATCATACTAATCTTTTAGTATGGGAACCTAATGTTATATTGAAGGATATTTCTATGTATGTTAATTTTATTACCCAAAAAAACTTCATTTTCCTACACAATCGTCATGGTTTGGTTATAGGGTGAAAACCTAAATCACCCTTTTTCATCAAATTATTTTAACCAAATTCTATGTCATCATTATTTGGAACGTTGGAATGAAAACAACATTCATAAAAATGAGCCATTATCTCATAATTTGGGAATTCAAATCTTAGATTGGTGATGAGGAGGATGTTCATATATGGAATTTGGTCTTTAATATTTATGTTATGCTTGAGAAAAATAAATTAATAATTGAAGAATGGTTAATTGAATTGTGGATTTATTTCTTTTATTCCCATGAGGAAACTTTATCTTAAAATATTGAATTTACTGAATATAAGTCCTTTAATGATTTTTCAAGACATCTACTCAAAAATATATTTGGAGAATCCTTTTATGTTAGCTCTAAATGAATCAATTGAACTGAACTGAAAAATTGTGATGTTAAAAAAACATTTCTAAAGGAATTAATTTTTCAAAATTACAAATCTCAAACTACATCATGTGATTTTAACTATCCAAGGATTGAATTAATCATCCATATATCATCAACGAATTATGAATTTTTTTTGTAATAACCCAAACATTATTTTAGATATTTATTCCTCAAATGAAAATAACCAATAGAAAATGAATAATGATGTCTTAATGAAGCACAAGAATTCAATTTGATGAAATGTCATAATATTTCTCAATTTTTATCACCCGTTAGGAAACATAGGATTATTCTTGAGTCTGATTCTGAACCTTCCCACAATCACAACTGATATCACCATCCCAATATGATGGATGTTGTGTAAAAAAGTATCATTATATTTTATAAGGTAGTAATTATCTAAAAAAAAATTATAGTGAGTGGGTTATCCTAATTTATGTATTTATTAATAAATACTAAATTATTTTGATAACCAGTGAGTATGGAGATTCCATTATTACAAGGGAGAGTAGTGGGGGTGTGTGATTATAGATTATAGAATGTTAAACTCACACACAATGAATGATAAATTCCTTTACCAATTATTGTTCATATCCTTGACTAATTAATGGGATATGAAAACTGGAACTTTATAGATTGGGTATTTGGGATATAATGAAAATGATTATTATATATAAGAAAAATAAAATACATTCTTCACATATTTATTTGGTAACTTTTCCATTAAAATAATTCTCCTATGGTTATTAAATACACTTGTAAAATTCTTTTAGTTCATGATTGGAACATTCTAAAACAAAGTAGAGGAGTGTTTTTATGTTTTCATAGATGGTGTTTCCACCATTAGTGATACATTTTAGATATATATGAGTAGTGTTTAAATATTTATATCAATATTTGAGGATAAAAATGTTGTTCTAAATTGTAAAATATTGTATTTCATGGTAATAGAATGACTAGTACTTGGGAATTATATTTTTTATAATAGACTATTTGTCGATTAATCAATGTTTTATATAATTCTTCACCTTCCCTTTCTATAAAATATTAAAGAAGTGTGATCATGGATCAAATATATTTATTTATATTTATTTTTATTTATGAATTTATCCTCAATTTCATGACCCTATTATGGCCTACATATTAAAGATTATCCACTTTATTTCACTGAAATCTTTGAGGTATTCGTATATATTCTCATGTCATGTCTTATTTAGCCACCTACCATGAATGTTCATAATAGGAAACATCCATATGAACTCATATTTTATGACAGTGACAAGACTGTAAGAGCTGTCATTAGCCAATGATTTGATAAAACTATGCTTTTTATTTCTTATATAAGTAAATAATTAAATGATGGAAAAATAACTGATTCCATCCTAAGAAATTATTTATTACTAATATTTTAATATTAGATAAGTATCTATTATATATATTAGGATCCCAAATAATTTTTTTACACCAATAATATTTGTTTAAAATACTTATTCTAAATTTAATAATTCATGTATAGAATCATTTGGTAAGTGATTTTTCATAAATAATTTGACATAAAAATGATAGAAATGGTGATGTATATGTGGTAGTTTACCACATTTATAGGATTTAATTTAAATATATTTAATGCCATATTTTTTCTTATTTATTCCTCAATAAGTATATATATTCCATGAGTACATTCCCATTGAATGTTGATATCTTGAGTATAAATTTTAACTATAATAATTGAAACATTCACAAGAATATATGCTAGTAAAAAAATCTCTAATGTGAAATAAAATGAGTTTGATGATCCATAAATATATATATTTTTTCTATCTGAAACCATAATATTATATATTCCTAATTCCAAGAAATAATATGTTCTCAATTATTTCATAGGGATAAATATTTTTGGATGTTTTTCTTCCAAAAATCCAAAAAAAATTACAAGTTGAATTATTTTACTATTATCATGATAAGTATTCCAATAATATATATATAATATTTCATAGATCAAAAAAATAAATATACAACAATAAAAGTTATAAAATAACTCTTATACCATTATTATTGTAGAGATATTTTATTATTGGTGAATCAATTTTATGTGATCCTTCCAAAATTCCATAGGATATCTTCATATCCTCTTAATTATTGATTCTTTTTATAAATGGGATGAGGCAATTCCCAACAAGGTAACTGATCATCAAAATATGATTCATATCCTCATAAAAATCATATTGCATGGTTTGGAATTATATCTTATTTAATTGTTGAGTGTGGAAATAATTTTTATAATATTCCCTTAACATTACTCATATACAATAATGTGATAGCTCACAAAGTTTCTATTATATATGGCCCAAAACCAGATTTTAATTATTATCTTGGGAATAGGGAAATAATAAAAAAACAATGAAATAATTCTCAAACCATTTGTGATTGATTATCTCATTAAGCTCTTAGATTCCCAACTGGTATATCAGACTAAATAACAACCATTATTTTCAAATAACCAAAGTAGTTTTTTTAATAATTCTATTCGATAGTTAAAATTCATCACAGTGACTTTTTCCCTCAAAAACATAAAATCTGACACCTTCATGGCTAGAAAAAAGAGAAAATTAGACCTTGATAAACATGAGGAATATTATATATATTAAAATGAAAATTCATGGATAATGATATATTGATTTCAAGCTTTCCAATTTAGCAATATAAATGACATTCACATGGAATAGGAAACATTAGTTATTATTTATTGTGTCAAGCATAAATTTTATTATAGTAGGTTTATATTGCTTTAGTAATAGCCCTAGAGTGGTAATTATGTATACCATCATGGGGTGATTGGGGATAAATATTACTCTAGTAGACACATCATTAAATTCAAGGGTTATAGAATAAATACATTCATATGACCATACCATAAACCTGAAATAGAATAATTATTGAATGATTCAATATATGAAGGAGAAAACATTTGATAAGTACGAGGATATATATTAAGATAAATAATTTAAACTATACAAATTGGTGGTGGGAAACCTATGAATTTTTTATTGTTTTTTATTTTCATTTTATCCATCGTTTATTATATAAATAAAAACAAAAAATAATCTTCATTTGGTTTTTTATCTTTTTTGTAGTTAATGGAAGCATTAGAGATTCTATTGTCCAGTAATTTTTTTATGAGTGTGATTGTATAGTTGAATCATTTTAGGATTTTTCAACTAAAACACATGATTTAAATGTTTTATATCAAACCATCATCCATATATGTTCATTTTATAGGTTTCATTATCTGAAATTATTTAATATATTTATTTGGTTTCATCACATTAAAACCAGGTGATTTTCTTTAATGATTTAATTTTATTTTCATTCATAAACTTCTCCATTAATATTTATTTCAATTTATGAACTCGATCTTCTATTATTGTTCTAAAATTTTGGAATTGGTATTAAAATTTATTGAGGAAAAAATAATATTTTATTTATGTTTTTTTAAATAATTTGAATTTTATTGGAAATTTAATTTTTTTCATAGATTTTGATTGTAATTCATCATTATATTCATTGGTTAGATTTTTTAAGCATTTTTTTCCAATGTAATTTTCATCATTTACATTTATTTTGTATTAGAGGATATTTTAATGATATAAATCTATTGTATTGTGGGTGTATGATTGAGTTGATTTTTTAATTCATTATGGAATATGTTATTTGATAACATTTAGTTTATTTATAGTATCTAATAAAATATAAATAATATAAAAAACATAAAAATATAAAAAATAACCACATGGAGATATATTTTTTAGTAATTTGTGACATTTTTAGCATCAGAATATTCAATCTATAGTTTCTATTCAAAGGGTATTAGTTTACACCTCTATTATATATAAATGAATTGAAATAATATGTGTCATTTGACATTTTGTGACAGTGAATACATAGTTTTATTTCCCATAACCTATTTATTCATAATTTTGGTTGTTATAAATGATGAAAAAAATTTAGAATCATCTTCAGATATATAATATTTCCACACACTGTTTCTATTTTTCCCCTTGAATATCAAAATTATCCATATGACTTTTGTGATGCACAACATACCATTATAATTTTTTGGAATTATATGAATGGTGGTGGTGATTTTAAACAGTTCAATGGTATTTTATATAGAATATGATTAATTACATGTCTTATTTTATATTATTCTTATTAGATTCATGATTGAAAAATATTAAGTGATTAAGTGCAATATTGTATGATAACATTTTTTTAGATATGTGAGTTGAATTTTGATGTTCAACAATTTTGTAATGTCTTGAAAAACTCAAGTTGGTGTGTGTGATAATCCACTAAAAATGAGTTGATACCCTTAAAATATTATTATTTTTTATTTGGATCATTTTTCATAAATCATATTTTAATTAAATACATAATTATAAAATTGTTTCTCATCAACTACGCAATTCTTGTTTAAAGTCTATTAATATAGAACAATATAATCATCTTATTTTTGAACAAATTATATTTTTGATTTTAATTAGAAAATTTTAGTTAATAATAAATTTTTGGATTTTATTTTTTTCTTATTGATTGATTGATGAATATCAAAGGCTAATGGAAATATTGGTCCTCAAATAAAGTTCTTTCTTATCGAATTAGATTGGAACTCATCCTACTAAAATGATTTTTATGCCCATAATTCATGTCCAATGAATCAAAAAATTCAAATAAATATATTGGAATTCAAATGTAACATTTAATTAAACCATTTAAAAGGAAATCTATATAATTTTTTTGTTATATTAATATGAATTATAAGTTCTAGACTAGATATCATAGCCCAAGATTTCATATTTTCATATAGACCATAACATCTGAGTGGAATATAAAATTGGACTAAAATAATAATAAATATTATGATACATCAAGGTAAATGTTTTCATATCCTATTATGTATTGAATTAATTAAAAATATGTTTTACTATGTTTAATTAATGAAGAGAGTTAAAAATAGTCATCATACTTGGTGAATTATATAAAATCAATTCTCCCCCCACTTTCCACCACCTTTTAGCATAGAATAATTATTGGGTAATATTTCTCTATAAATAATCAACCAAATGTTCTCCCAAGTGCTATTTAAGTTTTATTTTGATGGGAAATGGATTTTTTTCTTCTCCACATTCATTAAAAAAATTTATTTTGATTTTTTTGTCCTCTAATTATATTTTTTTATATGTTTTCTAATATCATTATAGATATAAAAATTATGTTTCATATTAATTTATAATTTTCCTTATTATCATCAGAATCACTATAATCCATTATTATGATTTTTTAATCCATTTACAAAAGAACAGTATTTATTTTTATTTGATTATTTTTCTAATCTTCTACCATAATTCTTTTAGCTAAATTTTCTCTTCCATTGAGAGAATTGGATCAATGCAAGGATAACCCTTTTGTGGGATGATTTTATAGAGTTCCATGTGAATTTATTGGCTGTTACTTTTTTTAATCCTAAATTATTTCATTGATTTTAGATTTCAATTCTAGGACTTGTTTTCTTCTATGTCAATTCTCATTTAAAAGACTTGACATTTTGAGTCGTATTATGATCCAAATCCATAGAGTACTCATGAATATAGTCATCTATGTGAATTTTTAACATATCGTAAAATTGTATGAAGATTAAATAGATGAATTATATTTGGAAATAATATCATATATTGGGTGCTTCATTAATTAGTGGGATGAAATTTTCTATGAAAATAAATATATAAGATCTATATCGTCAATAATGTCTGATAGACCAATTTTCATTCATTATTTTATATCAAATATTTATTTTTGTGTTTATTCAAATATTCTCAACCAAAATAATTGGATAATTCAAATCCAAAATACACACAAATAGAAAAGTGTCTCAAATATCGTATCATAGATCTATGTAGAATCGACAGATGTAAATGTTCTACAAGTGACTACTTCTACTCATAAGTTTAATTTGGGACAACTAGGTTCTATTATTTTTAAACTGTATGTTCTTCTAAATTGATAATTTTAATTTTTCTATATCATTTCTTAATAATGAATCACCATCAAAATATTTGAAATAAAATACCATGAATGAGGCTATAAAACACTCTTTAATCAAGGGTTTTATGTAGATCTCACATAATATGATCTAAAACTAGAATTCATTGAAATAATTATAGTTTTTCATGAATATATTTATTATTATAGAACTAATCAAATTCCTTTATATAATTCCATCACAGAATCATTAAATTTTTATTATAAACAATGTATTATAATTTTTATACCGTTGAAAAATACATATTGATGTATATATAAACTATAATATCTCATTGTTAATTCATCATGAGTTTCACCATTTTAAATAAGAATATTGATTTTGAAATATTTATATTGAATAAATATAGAAATAATTTTGGATATTTTTATTTAAACATCAAAACCACTATGTTATGATATATGTTTTAAGCCTATTATAGGTAGGATGCCCAAATAGTTTTCTTAAATGAGGGTTCATTGATTTAAATCATCATACTCATGTTTTATTATTTTATGGATTATAATGAATAAATATATTTCTCATTAAATATATAGGTGATAGTGTATATATATTTGAAGAAATTTCATTATATTTCTCCCACAGTAGTAAATATTCGTGGTTTATAGTATCATTTATGTACTGCTGATTCCAAATCCACCAGAAACTAATTTTTATTTACAATTTTAAATAAAAATCAATATATTTCATGTTTTACAACTAATTACACTACTAAGAGATAAAATTTATCTATACCAAGGATAAATAACTATTCTCACTTACTAAAAATTTTATCTACATCATCTAAAAATAGTGAACACACTTCTCCTACTATAGTAATTGGATCCTTCAATATTAATATGATGTTTTCCTTCAATTTGTAGAAACAATTACTAATATATGTACTTTTTATTTTGAATTTATCTATAAATTTTGTATATTTCTTCTACACATTCTCATGTCTCTAGGTTATTTGGATTAAATGTTATTACCCTATATTTTTTATAATATCCATCAATAACTATAAATTTAATCTATTTCTAATGGTTTGTACAAATGTCAAGGCTGCACAATTGATATAGGGAAAACAATAAAAAAGTTTTTGCCAAAACTTTTATAGGAAAAAAATTATGGGTATATTTAAGGGTGTTTCTATATAACTATTATTGTATAAAATTTAATACTAACAATTTTTGTTATCCATTTTTATATGTTTAAATTCTGTTATAGGCTAATTCATGTGCTATTTTTATAACTGTTGTTATTGACCCAGACCAAACCTTTTCCTAAAAACATTATTATGGGCCCAAAATTAATATATAAATATATATATATAATCTTATTAAACTCCATAATTACTTTTAATCATGCATATATATATATGATTGGGAATATAGCATTCTTAAGTGAACAACTTATAATAGGTTGTTCTATGGTTCAAAACTAATTATTATTTCTATAGAGTTCCAATACCAAAAATTAAATATCCTTTTGTGAATATTTTTAATGATATTTTTTTAATAATTCAATTAATATCCATGCCTTTTTTTTAATTTCAACATGTCCTTTTCAAATAATACTGAAGAAATATAGAAGGTAGTTTTTTCAAAATGATTTGTCATGGAGGAATTTATTTTAATGGAGAATGGTTCAGTAAATGGATTTGGGTATATCAACTTATTATATGTTTAAAATATAGTTTTAAGGTTTTGTAGATTTAATTTGATGATACATTTCATTATATATTATATTTAGGATGATATATTTCTTTTAGAAACAACATAGTTGATGAATAACTAGATTGTTCATATTCTACGATCAATGGAATGAATTGTGTTAAATGTTTCATGAATGGTAATAGTTTTTATGTATAGTGTGATATAGGGGTATATAGTGTATTTTAATTAATCCATGGTTCAATTTTTTGGCTTATATATTCATTTTTCTAAAATTTCATGTGAAAATTATTCATAAATATATTAAAATATTTTCAAGAAAAATTATTAAATGGTTTGTAATATATATATCATGGATAAAAATTTATGTAATTTAAAAAAAAATAACATCAGCTATATATATACCCATCAAAGACTTAACATCACTATGTGAATTTAAAAGGATGTTTTTTATAATTTTAGAATTTATTAGGATCTAATGTTCCTTGTTTATGGAACATCATATCCATGTTTATTAATGATATGGTTGTTTTTAATCACTCATTTATATTGATTTTATACAGTCCATGAAGTATATTGTTCAATTTTTTCTAGATGTGTCTTATTGAGGAATAGGTAAATTATTTTCTTTATAATCTATTTCTCAAATAGTTTTTTCAGTATATGTTTTTCATACTGTATAAAATTAAAAATGAATTCAAAAAATATAAAATTTTATTTATTAAATTTATTTTTAAGGATGTTTATTTGTTGAAGTTCATTGGTTCATTAGTTTGAGAATTATTTGGTATGTTGTTTTAATTAATGTTATTAGTCTATTTGATATGATTTTGATATTAGAGGCCCATTTGATATTTTCATATTTGGAATCAGTGAAACACAAATATCACAAACTGTTAAATAGTTAACCATGTTCTGGTCTACTATTAAAAAGATAACATGTATTTCTACAGAAGTTATTTTCACACGATGATAGTTTTATTTTCACCATGAAGGATACTTATTCATTTTCATGGTTCTTTTAGACGGAAGGTGTTCATGTTGTGTACTAGAACACAATATAATGATATCATTTTGTGATATTCACTGAATTTTTAATTTAGATGCATTTATAGTGGATGATATATCCATTACATGATGTTTGGATTATTCTAATGAAGATCATATTATTTTAGTGTTATTAATTTTTTGAAATAAATTCAATGACTTGAGGTTGGTTGAAATGAATTTGGGGGTTCTAGATTATTTTATACCCTAATTTCATGACACTTTATACATTCCAATAATTGATATGGAATTTTTGGAATAACTGAAGAAAACTATTTATCCATGTTGTGAATTAAAGATTCATGACTTGAACTTCTATTTTTTATAGTAAAAATTTGTTATTATAAATTTTCTATTTTATGTTATATTTTTGGTTATATAAATTTCAATAACTACTAATTTTAACTTATGATGTGTAGATTAAATACGGGAAAATCCATTTGTTTTTATTAAAGTAGATGTAGTTAGTAGTTAGCCTAAATTTTATTTTGATATTTAAATATATCAAAGGTTTTAGATAATTTTTTCTATATAGATTTAACATTATATGAGAGGAGGTGAAAAAATATGAAAAAAAATAAAATAGATTACCAACAAGTTCTCATAGTTTCTAGATGAATGTTAATAAATTGGCATAATAAACTAGTAGTGCGAATTTTTTTATCAAATTTAGAATAAATTTATGTCTAGGTTTTGAAAAAGTGAAAATGATATTAATAAAAATAGAGAAATTTCATTTAAGTTAACTATTTCTTATGTAGGAAGCCTCCCCGAGGTTCAAGCCCAACACCCATTGGACTCCTGGTCCTTCTTCACGTCGGTTCTCTGACACCTTTCACCCAAACTACGAGGACTTTGATCCATGTCAAGGCATGGTACGTAGGAGGCCTCCCCGAGTTTCAATCACAACACCCATCAGACCAAGCTCTATCTTCACATCGGTTCTTCAACAAGCCCCCATCCTGCATGACATTAAACTGCATTCCAATCCAGTGGTAAGCCGTTGTGACCTACCCGAACTACGAGGACTTTGATCCATGTCAAGGCATGGTACGTAGGAAGCCTCCCCGAGGATCAAGCCCAACACCCATCAGACCCACGATCCATCTTCACGTCGGTTCTCTGACTCCTTTCACCCGAACTACGAGGACTTGGATCCATGTCAAGGCATGGTACATAGGAAGCCTCCCCGAGGTTCAAGCCCAACACCTATCGGACCAAGGTCCATCTTCACGTCGTTTCTCCGACATGCCCCCATCCCGCATGACATTAAACTGCATTCAAATCCAGCGGTAATCCATTGTGACCTACCCAAACTACGAGTACTTTGATCCATGTCAAGGCATGGTACGTAGGAAGCCTCCCTGAGGTTCAAGCCCAACACCCATCGGACCCACAATCCATCTTCAAGTTGGTTCTCCGACACCACCCACCTGAAAAATGAGTACTTTGATCCATGTCAAGGCATGGTACGTATGAAGCCTCCCTATGGTTCAAGCACAACACCCATCAGACCCCCAATCCATCTTCACGTCGGTTCTCCGACACCACCCACCTGGACCAAGGTCCTTATTCACGTCGATTCTCCAACAGGCCCCCGTCCCACATGAAGTTAAATTGTATCCCAATCTAGCAGTAAGCTATTGTGATTCCACCATCCAGTTGTTCCGACACCCCTTTTTTGTTGGTTCAACATCCCCTTTCACCCGAACAATGAGGAATTTGATCCATGTCAAGGCATGGTACGTAGGAAGCCTCCCCGAGGTTCAATCCCAACAACCATCGGACCAAGGTCGATCTTCATTTCAATTCACCGACATCCTTACTTGAACTATGAGGACTTTGATCCATGATAAGGCATGTTATGTAGGAAACCTCCACGAGGTTCAAGCCCACTACCCATCGGACCCCCGGTCCATCTTTACATCGTTTCGCTGACACACCCCATTCTGAACTACGTGGACTTTGATCCATGCTATGGCATGGTATGTAGGAAGCCTCCCTGTGGTTCACGCCGACCACCCATTGGTCTCTTTGACCCCATTCATGACAGTTCTCACCAACTGAACTATGAAGACATTTATTCCCTACCACGGGTATAGGTAGAAGGTCTCTTCGAGGCTCAAGCCCGTCACTACCGTCATCTTCACGACGGTCCCATATCATTCCTACTCCACTCCATTCAACTTTCAATCACCCATCTTGATTCTAACTCAGGCCGCCACATCCCGGTGAGATCATGCCAACCCATTCCAATCCATAGTATTTGGGAAGTTTCCCACGTGCTGGCCCCAATATCGGTGTTCCCTCAAGGGGGTTCTTCAATATTATCCACCCTAGCTAGTTTTCTAATCAGTCTGATCCATCTTTTATGGATGTTAAACTTGTGGGATACTTCGTGTTAAACACAGGAAGCTGAGGAAAACCTCATATACATGCCTATGGCATATGATTATTTGTGCTCGATGTGGGATGCCTCAAGCTTCCGCGCCCTCGAGAAGCCCTATAATAAGGGACAAAAGACAGACATGCCAATTCACCAGCGTCCAGACACGCCAGTGATGCCTCGATGTGACTACTCCCGCAACTGAAGGTTTCTGCCCTGACTGGACCCCTTGGAATGTCCTGACAGAAGCAACGTAATTAACAAGCGTCCATGGAAACATGGACCCTGGAATAGTTTCACAAAAAATGTATTAAATCTATAAGGGAGACATGGACTAGGTGACATGTTCTGAGGAGGAATCCATGGAAGGAAGAACAGGCATCCCATCATCCCATTTTGATTAAGGAGAAAACTTCCCTGAATAAGGAGCGAATATCGCCTGCCTTTGGAAAGCGGGAATGCGGGGCAGCAGAACCGTGATGACGTCCCCCGAACACCATGGATGTGCGCACCCCAGAAAAATCATCGAAAACAGAAATGGTGAACCCGCCATGAAGTTATTCTCCTCAATGTGGAGATTAGTAGCGCTCGAGACATCAGTAGAATGACATGTCATCAGATCCAGATATCCGGCACCGGGCCCCGCCAAGCAAATAGCAGGCCTAGTGTGAAACTCACCAGAAGTTTGGCTAGTCAAAACGTTGGGCATCTTGGTCTGCGATGTTGTCAGCGTGGATCCCTCTTGCCGGTCATGGAAGACAGAATGACGCTAGGGAACTGGGTGTTTATTTGTTATTCTGTCAATACTAATGAGTTGATCTCCCTGCCTCCAGGAACCCAGTTGCTGCATCCGAAACCCGATCACCTCCTGCCCACCGATGTAGGGGTGGAGACAATATCAATGTGGCTACCCCGAGGGGTTCTGCCTTTTCTATGGTGGCCCTGACTGTCATGACTGTCGGGTTCCCACACCCTCTATCCCCATCAAAAATTATCCAACGGAGGGTAATCAATGACCGTGTATGTAGGTAAAATGAGAAGGGGTTCATCCCTACGAGGGACATGGCCCGCCTGAATTTATAAGCATCTGCACCTCGCCTTCAATGCCGCCCCTGAGGGCTGCTCGATGAGCCGCTACTCTCCATTACAACCTTCAATCGCTTCGGGGGGCTATCCTCGGAACGCCTTGATGACTCCATTCCCTACGTCAATGAGGTAGGGGATGTTTGGGGCCGCCCAGCCAGAGTTCCATCCCAGGGGTTCCCAGCAAGGGCCCCCACCAGGCTACGCTAGTGCCGCCACCAGATTCCTCGAGCTGAAGAGCAGGTGGACTACCTACCTGCACAACCAGTACCAGCCCGGCTGACCCGACGCCAGCGCCGAGCGTAGACAGAGGAGGATGCCCATCAAGGGGAATCAACATCTGCGGCTACTATGGCCCGAGCCACCACTGACGTGCATCATCAATCCCCTACATACGCCGAGCAGGGGCAGCTATACGCCCGACCCAAATCGAATCCCCAACCACACCATGTTCAGTCTGGGTCGACTCTCTTGGTCGCAGGCACAGACAGTGGTCACCACATACTAACCTGCAACAATACCACCCACTACAGGGGCCCTCCCCGTGCAACCACAATTGAGGAAGCGGGCCTTTCCCATTCCCAAGCCCAGCTCGGAGGTATGCCTGGTGCCTCCTTCGACCCGAATGAGGGCCTTCCTCGTGGTATCAAAACATCATATGGGAGCCTCTCCTGCGCTCATTACACTAGATACAGAGTCGTCCCCTCTTCCACGGACCGCCAGGGTGGGGGTGTTGCACACCCAGTCACTCTTTGATATGTGGACCTTCCTCACTTCCTTGTAGCAGTCGATAGAGGTCCTATCTGTCCTATCAACCAGATGTGTGGAGATCAACTTCACTTCACTAACACCCAACACGAAGGTCCTACCTGGGTTCGGTCTAATCAGTACGGGGACCTGCCTCACACTGATGTCACCAAGGGAACCAAGCATGTAGGTCCTACCAATGCTCCCATCAGTTCCAGTGGGGGTCCCGCCAGTACCAGCACCTGGCACGAAGGTCCTCCCCATGTCCCCTTTGACATCTGCCCCAGTAATCCTCGCACCCTGTCCCACTCAGGCGGAAGTACTCCCCGCCCCAACACTAGTACGGTGGAGGTACCTTCTCGTGCCGGGAATTATCCCCTCCCTGAAGAGCCATCCCGGGGCAGGAAGGCGGGTTTTCGCCGCCGCAAGAAGAATACCGGAAAGCATTTGACCGAGATCAAACCGGTCTATTTCTCAGATTCTAAATCAGAATACGACTCAGCAGTGGAACCCTCCCCTTAGTCCTCCATGTCAAGTATTGGGGTAGGAAAAAGGTTTGTCAGGATCATCCTTCTAGTGTGTGAAGTCCAATGAATTCCCACATCTATTCGCAGGTACATCTAGGAGGAGGAAAGTTTGGGATTCCCACAGGTTATGACCATGCAGTCATCACCGTCGTCACCAGAAGCACCCTATACCTCGACCAGAGATCACATAGAGCTATTTTGTGGACCAATGGTGGTTGAGCAACAGCGTGACCCATCACCACTAACCATAATCCCTGCACCAGAAGCTGTGGCTGACAACCCATCATATCGTGACATTGTGGTCAAGTCACCTCACTCCTTGGAGGATGGCCTGAAATTTGGCAGCCAGTCGGCTCGTTCTCCATATTCTACACTACCCAGTCTATTGTCTCAGCGGTCCACCTCATTACCACTACTGGTTCCTCAGCTACCTCCGGTTGACGAGTGGGGCAATATGGGGCCAGACCCTGAATTCGAGCCTAATAATTTCTGGAACATTCTTGTGGCAGATCACTTCCTGGATAAGTTCTGGCCGGCGGCAGCGTCGAACTTCTATGCGCTGGAATCCCTCACCCTAGAGGAATTCAAGTGCTTCCGTCAAACCCTATGGGTGATGCACTTTCGTCTTTGTTATCATTGGATGGTGTACCCCATGAGCCAAGTGCACTTTGAAGAAATCGGCCAGCAATGTTGTCTGGTTGATTTGGTCGCACTCCCCGTGTCCCAGTGCCATGAGTCACCAGGTCACTAGAGGACCCTCCAACAAAAATGCATTCAGAGTTTCAAGGTACTCCACAGAATCATCAGGGAGGACACCCCCCACATCCTTGTCTGTGGCTGGGGGAAGTATGTTCCCTCCTTTTCAGCCCTATTCGATGGTAGACCGACTCGATATGCGATATTGAGGACATGCCCCCAGGAAGGGTCACCTTCCACATGGACAATGTCGTGGACGTGGAGGAGAGATGGAATTTCTTGATGGATACTTCCCCCCTAAGGGCATGCCACCATTGTTAGACCCATCATGGAGGATTACCCATCAAAAGAGGAACCTCCTAGGTCTCCCTGCACCCACCGAGTCATTGGTACTCAGTCGGAATGCCTGTAAGGGAAAAGAGCATGTCGAAGATGTTAAGAACTTTGGCCCATCCGCCTCAGTGCAGAAGATAGATGAAGACCCCGAGAAGGCCACGTTGTGCCAGAAACTTACTAAGAAGAAGAGGCTGGTCGACGAACTTCTGGCCGAATGCACTGTTGAACGACGCCTTGATTATGGTAATCCTAGGCTGGGGAGCAGGGGCAGGAACAACTTCCCTCCGGTGAGATGCCTCCGGGAAACCCTGATCATACCACTGTCGCGGACAAGTTTAAAGCTGGAACTCGCAGAATGGGGGAGCGATACGTCTCACCAACCCCCCCCCCCCCCAAACGGCGCAACAATCCAAGGAATCTGGCCCAGGTTCCCCTGGCTGCCCCGCAGGCCGCTCTTCCATTTACTCAACGAGTAGTTGAACCCATCTACCTTGTCAAAGAGCCCAGCAACGCACTCGTGGATAGGGATACCTGTCAAGACCATGACCCCTGTCTGGAAGATTTGATGGCAGCACTCATCGCCCACCTCGAGGCATTGGAAACGCAGTAGGTGGCAGTCCCACCAGATGGCAAGCCATATCCCGCGTGGGTGGATGATATTTCTGCACCCCCGGGTTTTGGGAATCCCACTTTCTTTCCCTTCAACGGGATAGGGTACTCGCCACAGCACCTGCCCCACTTTTCCTATATGTGTGGTCCCATGTTGGGGAGCCCAACACAGTAGGAAGCCACCAAGCTTTGGGGTTTTGTGTCGACATTGAAAGGCCCTGCATTTGTCGGGTATAGCCAGCTCCCCATTGGATCGGTGACCAGCTGGGAGGATCTTCGCCGGCAATTCCAATACCAGTTTAGCTCCACCACGTGAAAGACTAGCATTGTAGACCTCTTCAGGTGCAAGAAAAGGCACGATGAGTGAGTCGCAGACTTCATCGCCTGCTGGAAGGGGCTCACATACTCCATCGACATGCCACTGACTCAGGAGAAATTACTGATGATGTGCATATGGAATGTCGAAACCGAACTGGTTCCTTCCATGATCACTTAGAACTAACCAGGAGGGTTCCGAGACTTATCAGATAAGGCCCAGTGCCTCGAGGAAGCTCTACAACAGTCTAGTTAGGCATGTCCACTTCCCCTTGTGATCCCAGTAAGGAGGACTGCCAGAGCCGAGCCCATCGCGGGGGCCCAAATAGAAGCCCCCGGGCAACTAGAATTGCTACCAGTAGCACTGGCTCCACAACCTCACAGAGGCCCTCCACCGCAGGCATAGCCTCCTGCCCAGTAGGGATTGCCACAGAATCGGTAGGTTCCTGCGTGCAATGCGCCACCACCGCCTAGGCGGGATAATCAGGCTCCACCTCCTTGGCAGGCCCCTCCGGCCCCTCATTAGGGACAGGCTCCCAAAGCCCCGTATCCAGAAAAAAGTCACTAGACATAATTGTTCAGCAAGGATCAGGTCCCTGGTTACTTCTGTAGTGCGCTAGAGCAAGGGATTGTATGGTTACTTGAGTGTAGAAGGCCGCCAGAGGCGAATATCACAAATCTCCCCAACTACTACCCCTATCATCAGATTCTGGGGCACACCCTCTACTAATGATATCTGTTTAAAGACTGGCTCCAAGAGCAGGTCAATAACAACATAGTAAGGTCGGGCCCGGCCTCGGCATAAGCGGAGGGTGTCTTTGTGAGGTCAGAAAGCAGTAGCAACGACGAAGGTGAGTCGCAGCAGGTTCCCAGTCGTGGATCCCAGAAGTACGATGACTGGATGGCTTGTAAAATAGTCGCCCGCACCCATGGTATTATTCGAGCATGTCTGAATCAGCTGAAGCCTTCATAAGCTGCAACCAGTGCCTCTGCGTCATCATCTCAGTCGGCCTCTTCCCAGAAGAGCAAGCAGCGGCAGCACAAAAAGAAGCAAAATGTTCCAATAATGTCGTCATTGTCTCATACTCTCAATGACTTCATGCCCCATAAGATGGGGATCCCTCCCAGAATCCGCCCAGTGGTAGATGATTCTTCAAGAGACAGTCATGGGTACACTTCAGTTAATACCATGGAGTTGGTAAATCCCTATATGACTCCCGATGAGGGGAAACTCCGGGAGAGCCTCCCCAACTTCCCCAGCTGACGCTAATGTCAGCGGAACCATGACCATATGGGTCATCAAGTCACGTCAGCTGGAACATTCATCCAGGCCGTGCACACCACCAAGACCAGACAGCAGGCCCAGCGTAGAGCTCAGCATGCCAAACCTCCTCATCTGGCGTCCTCAGATCTACCTACATCGCAGTTTGTGCTACTAGATCAGGCAGAGCTACCTCATCCGTACCACGGCCAGTCTCACCCTGCTACAGGCCAATCTTATCTGTCCGGTCCTCATTATGAAGCTACTCTTCAGGCCTTGAATAGTGAGAAATGGGGCATACCTGGCACTAGCTAGCCGCTGGTCCATTCAGCAGGTCCCATCGTGCCTCCAATTGCAGAGCGACCTCCTGTAAGTAGAATTTCGCGATTGGAACGGAAGTATGATGTCCTCAATCACCTTTATGGAATCCTGGTGAGGATTCCTATCCTCGAGGCTCTTAGCCTATCTTCATACATGTGTGAGGCGCTCGCCGATGCTCTAAGGAGTCCCCTCCAGTTTGAGATAGAGGTAGCAGCTGCAAAAGCCTTCCATGTTGAGGTAATTGAGAACGCCGAATGCCAAATAGTTATCTCATTCTCTATTTAAGACGAAGACCCTACCATATAGGGACAAATTCATCCATTGTACATCAGAGGCCATTTAAATGGCATGGAATTCTACCGCTGTCTTGTTGACATGGGCTCTGGGATTAACCTAATCCCGACTCGGACACTACGGAAGCTTGGGTTTTCTGGGGATGATTTAACTCCCTCTGACCTCAAAATCCAGGGATATGACCAGACCGAGTAGACCCCGGTCAGCAAGATCCGTTTGATGACCCAGTTCGGTGACCTAGTTTCTAGTACTGAATTCATAGTTGTCTCCCAAGATACCACATACAATGCATTGAGGGGAAGGTCATGGATCAACCTTCATGAATCGGCCCCTTTCATCATATCACCAATTCCTCAAATACTCCCTCAATGGTCGAGTTGGCATGCTCCAAGGAGATGCATCTCCTTTTTCCTCTTGTGAAGGCCGTTATCTGGACGCTGACTATTACAAGAGAAAGGATAAGAAGATTCTGGCAAGTTATATTATGCCCTCCATAGTCACAAGTAATCCATGGGCAGGACTGGATGACACCTACATATTCCCGATCCATCGGTTGGAGGCCACGACCCCCAACATGTAGAAATGCTTTGTCGTTTCGGGTACAAGAGGAAGCAATATTCCCAGGTCCAATTAATGGTGGAAAATCACATCGCACTCCTACAAAAACCAGGCTCAGGTGATCCCGGAACCTCCTACCCATGTATAGTTTCGGGACATTAGACTCATGGCAACGGTGGTATGTCATATGTGTCTATTTCCCCAGGCTGGAATTAACCGACTCAAGATGATGTGCCACTACTACTTTGATTTCATCAGCCGTGGACCCTTAGGCCGAAGACCAGATGGGATTGGATCAACTGGCTTCATCTCTATGGTCTTAGTGGCGCATGAATCTCCAGATGTGATAACCACTTCTGCTCAAGCCCGCACTAGCCTCCCATCAGAGTCTGGTGGCTCGGAAGCGACTCCCCCACGGAAGTTCCCTCCACAAGCGGAGAGGAGGATCTAGATTATACTCCCCCTACCTTTGAAGAATGCATCTCTACCATGGTCGATGAACTGGTACAGGTGAACCTTGGTAGCGAGGAAGATCCGAGACCGACATTGATCAGTGTCTCCATGTCCCTCGATGAGCAGCAGCGATACGTGAACTTCCTTAAGCAATTCCATGATGTGTTCTCATGGAGTTACAGCGAGATGCCAGGATTAGATCCCCAGGTAGTTGTCCATCGTCTCAGTCTCCCAACAAACCATCGCAGATTCAAGTAGCCTCCTAGAAACATGCACCCTTCCTACGGTTCCATGGTCGAGGCTGAATTTGACAAGCTCGTTAATGCTAGCTTCATCTTGGAGGTCCAGTACACCAAGTGGCTAGACATCATTGTGCTAGTCAGGAAGAAGAATAGGCATATTAGAGTTTTATCAACTTCTGCCACTGTCCGAAGGATGACTTTCCCCTTCCAGTTACGGAGTTGTTGATTGATGCTACGACCAGGTTCCAAGCCATCTCCTTCGTGGATGGGTATTCTGGGTACAACAAAATCCGTATGGCCCCCAAAGACGAGTAGTCCACCACTTTCAAGGCTCCCCAAGGTACTTTCTGTTACCAGGTCATGCCCTTTGGCCTGAAAAATGTAGGTACCACCTATCAGTGGTCCATGCACCACATATTCAAGTCAATTCTCGAGACATTGGTGGAGTGCTATGTGGACAACCTGGTGGTCAAATCTCACCAGCACCTAGATCATCTCAAGGATCTTGAGAAAGTGTTTGGTTTCCTCCGTTCCCGCCACCTGAAGATAAACCTGCTTAAATGTGCCTTTGGGTTCACCTTCAAGAAGTTTCTTGGATTTGTTGTCCGATACCGAGGCATCTAGATCGACCCATAGAATATCAATACCATCATCCATATGCCTCCCTCGAGAAATATTCGGGAGATTCGAGGTCTTCAAGGCCACTTAGCCTATATATGCCAGTTCATTGTGAATCGGGCAAGCAAGTGTACGCCCTTTTCCCGACTCATGAAGAAAGGTTCCACCTACAAATGGGATCAAGAGTGTTATACCGCATTCGAGGAAGTCAAGCGGTATCTGCTACAGCCTCTGGTCTTAATGCCACATGTCGCTAGAAATTTGTTGGTCCTTTATGTCACTGCCCTGGGACGGTCTCTCGGTGCCCTACTCGCCCAGAAGAACAATGAGGGAACAGAGAATAGCCTCTACTACCTTAGCCGCATGCTCCTCGATATGGAGACCAGATACTCCCCCTTCGAGAACAGTGGCCTTGTGATCATGTTTTCCATATAGAAATTGCAACATTACCTCCCACACCATGAGTTACAGTTATTCTCTTGGGTAGACCCACTGAAGTACATTCTGAACCGCCCCATGTTGACTAGAAAACTAACTTGGTGGGCGGTAATTCTCTAGCAGTTTGACATCAGGTTTGTGCCTCAGAAGGATATCAAGGGGAAGGCATTGGCAGACTTCCTAGCTACCCAACCAACCTCCGTAGACCAATCCATGGACCTGGATTTTCCTGATGAGTCAATCCTCTCACTCGGTCATGTCATCTCATGTTGGAAAATGCACTTCGATGGTGCCTCCCAGAGCCCCACCGGTAGGAGGCTCAACAATCCTAGGCTCAAAAATGTGGGTCTTGGTATCGTCTTCATCACCCCGGTGCAAGCCATTATTCCATACTCATTCTTGTTGTCGGAAGGCTGCACCAATAATGAGGCAGAGTATCATGCTCTCATCACTGGCCTCAAGCTGGCCCTTAAGATCGATGTGCCCCATTTGCACATCAAAGGGGATTTTGAACTAGTCATCAAGCAGGTTAATGGTGACTATGTTGTCAGGAAGCTAGAGCTCGTGCCATTATTGGAGTGCACCCTCCATCTAATTGCCTAGTTCCCTTCTCGACCAGAGGATACCCATGTCCCCCGGTCGTAGAATGGTCGAGTGGACACTTTGGCTAGCTTAGCTGCATCACTTGTAGAACCCAAGCAGGATGATCTGATTATAAATGTGGAACACTGGAGAGTCATTTCCCCTGTCACCCCATTGGATGACGATGGCCTGCGAGTAAGCCATCTTACCGTCAGACCCTCCAAGTCAGGAGCCCAAGGTTCTCCAGATACAGTGGTTGAGAAAACTTCCGACTGGAGAAAACCTTTTGTCATGTACCTCCAAAATGGTTACCTCCCTGATGATCGGGCTAGGCATGGGCGAATCTGATGACGTGCACTGCATTTTATTCTCTAGAGTGGTCCCAGTCTTGAGAAGACCCTCTATAAGCATGGTTTCAATGGTGTTATCCTCTGTTGCATTCAAGGAGTCGAGATTTATCAGGTCATGCAAGAGGTTCATGCTAGTTCCTGCAGTGCCCACCAGGCTAGGCAGAAGCTGTCCCATCAGATCCAGAGAATTGGGTACTTCTGGCCCTCTATGATCCACGATTGTATCGAGTTTTCCAAGAGATGCCACACGTTCCATGTTAATGCTAATTTTCTGCATCGGCCTCCAGAACCTCTCCCCTCCACCCAAGTTGGAGCCCAAATGGGAGGGGCCTTACATCATTCATAAGGTTTACCCCAATGAAGATTACTCCTTGGTGACCATGGATGGTGAGCTCATTACTCCTCACACCAATGCCAAGTTCCTCAAGAAATACTTTGCCTGGGCCCTTCGATCCTGTAGGACCTTAAACTGTACGGTCCTGCACAACCTTAAACTGTACAATCCTGTATGACCTTAAACTATACAGTCCTGAACTACCTTAAACTGTATGGTCCTGCATGACATTAAACTGGATGGTCCCACATGACCCTAAAATGCACGATAGTCTTGGATGACCTTAAACTATCCAATCCTACAAGACTTTAAACTATGCATCATCCTGCATGATGTTAAACTACATGGCCTTTAAGAACTACATATGGCTTGATTCTCATCCTCATGGGATTCGTAGGAATGCCTAGATGCCTCTTCTTGAGCCCAGCCCCAGGCTCTTCTCTTTGACGTTCCCCCCTGGGCATAGTTTTCTCAGAAGGTCCTTGTATGATGTGGAGTTGGCTTACTTAGCCCCACTCATACGAGGATTTTAATGGTCACACCATGTGCCCACTCATGTTCTTATATCCTCCCATGTCTTCACCGCACGACGTTAAACTGCATGGCCTTCAAGAACTACGTATGGATTTATTCCCATCCTTATGGGATACGTAAGAATTCTCAGACATTTTTTCTTTTGGCCCAGCCCAAAAACTAGAATCTTCCCCTTAGGTCAAGACATATGGAAGGGTGCATACTTTTTCCTCAATTCACGCCGAGCTAGCCTCGATCTGGCTATACATCCCCCTCCTTGGAGAAGTTTTTCTCTTTCGTAGATGGTTACAGTTATGCTTCACCCACTCCTTGACTAGGATTTCATCACTTTCCCCATCCGAAAGGGCCCCTGAATGGTTTGGATTTTAGGCCTAAGGACCCTCTCATCACTTCGGGCCAATGCCCCCGAGGATGTCGAGCAACAAGTTGATACAAGTCCCACATTTCTAATGTGGTTAGTGTTCGATGCTCATTTGTTGCTCCCATTTCAGGTCACCATAGGAAATCTATGTTTCAAACATGGTCAACAGTTGTCCTGGATCTTCAGGTCCACCCCAAGATGTCCCAAACATCAAGTGTAGTGATTCGTTCTGCCCTATCCCGAAGCGATGAACTCCCCTCGGGCGATGCCAGCTATCAGGACTCGTTGGACGGAGATAACCAAGACCGGATCTTTGTTTCCCACACCGAGAACTGGTCACATGGGCTTAGAAGCTGTGATGAGGCAACAACCGTACAGGAGGGTGTATGACCTTCCACATGGCCCAGTTTCTCTCTAATAGGATTGTATGGCATGGTGTGGGATTATGTCCTCATTCACATCGGGTTACTCACCGTGGCGTGCATATCCCCGGACAAGACCTTCCCCTGGCACTCGTCGTTTCTACAAGACATTAAACTACAAGTCGGTCAGGCCTTCCAGACCAAAGCCCAGCCTCAGGCCACTTGGCCTTCTCGGTCCCTAGCCCAAATTCATATCTGGAGTGTACGGTGAGGTGTGGGATTATGTCCTCATCAACTTCGGGTTACATGTCGTGTTGTACACCTCCTTTGTCTAGGGAATCCTATTCCCCGACCCTCATCCTCACTACAAGACATTAAACTGCAAGTAAGTGAGGCCTTCTTGATTGAATCCCAACTACTAGGCCCTTTGGCCGTTTTGGGCCCCGGCACAGGTCCTCTTTTATGGGAGTATATGGTGTGGTGCAAGATTACTTCCTCATCCACATCGATTTATTCTCCGTACCATACACCTCCCTTGTTTGGGGGTATCCTACTCCCCTCCTCGTCCTACATGACGTTAAACTACATCTTGAGAACTATATGTGGCTTGATTCCCATCCTTATGGGATACGTAGGACCACTCAAATGTCTACGCTTCGGGTCCATCCCCACCTCCTAGAAATCTCCATTTAACATTGTCCCCTTGGCCTACCCTTCCCCGGAGAGGGGAATATATGGCCTGATATAGGATTTTGTCCTCGTTCACGTTGGGCTTGTAACGACCACCCCTTGTACCTCTCCCTCCAGAGCATCCGCGTCAAACCTCTTCGTCGGTTCATCAATGTGTCTAAGGGTACTCTGGTTTAGTACCTGGAATGTTGGGTTCTACCCGGATATGTTTTCATCTGCTTTTTAGTCTTTGTGTCTCCCTTCATAAGGGATTTCATCACCTTTCACACCCGAAGGGACCCCCAAAAACAGCATGGATACCACACCTAAGGGCTCTCCTACCATTACGGGCCAATGCCCCTGAGGGTTTCAGACCACAAATCGATACAAATCCCACATTGTGAATATCTTCAACGGTCGATGATCATTTGTTGTTCCCACTTCAGGCTAATGTGATATAGATTCTATTTTTCCGCCACGGTTAACAGTTATCCTCCATCACCACGCCAACCCCATTAAACCCAATGTGTCGATTACATGATTCACATCCTTCCCCATATTCTAATGTCCAAGTAGATCTTCGACACTCTTGATATTATTCCTCAGTGTGCATTCGCACGTTAGGAGGACCAAATCTGCAATAGGGACATCATTCGGAGCTCCGAACCGATTTCCTTTTGATTGGCGTTCTAGGTATTGCAATAATGATCTTCCTCCCTTGTTTTCCATACCGAGTTTGACTCACGTGGGCTTAGGGATCAATTTGAGGTCTGTGCTTACTTGGACAACTACCATCCCTTCATGGTCTCAGCTCTAAGAGTGTAAACTAAGATCTTCTCAGAACTGCATTTGGCTTGATTCTCATCCTAATGGGACACATAGGAATGCCCAGACCCATTTCTCTATGGGTCCATCTTGAGTTCTGCTAGTTTGACTTTTCTGTCCCGTATTCAGGACCTTGGATATGGGACTATGTGGTGTGGTGTGGTATTATGTCCTCATTCACGTCGGTTTTTCAATAGTCCCACCACGCACACCCTGTTCTATGAATTAGCCCTCCGGTTTCTTGTCTCGAATGACATTAAAAGGCACCCTCTAGAACTAAATGTGGATTGACTCCCATCATATTGGGATACGTAGGACCACCCGAATGTCTAGACTTCGGGTCCAGCACCACCTCTTAGAGATCTCTCGATCTCCCAGTCACCTAAGCCCCTTGGCCTGTCCCTCTCCACAAGGGGGATATATAGGTGTGGTACGGGGTTTTTTGGCACTAGGCCCCCTTCTCCCGAGAATCGTCCATCTCTTAGATGCCATCATGTTGAGTCACTCGACCCCTTGTAGTGGTTAACCAATGTGTTAAGAGTAATCTAGTCTAGGACCAAGAGTGTCATATTCAAATCAGGCAAGTTCCTTCCACTTTTCAAGATTTGTGTTCCCTATCATTTGGGACCCCATTATCTTTCACACCTAAAGGGACCCCCAAGAATGACCTGGATACAACGCCTAAGGGCTCTATTACCGTTATGGACCAATGCCTCCAAGGGTTTCAGACAACAAATTGATACAAATACTACATTGTGAACATGGTCAGTGGTCGATGCTCATTTGGTTGTCCCCATTTCATGCTAACGCGATAGGATTTTGTGTTGCGAACATGGTTAGCAGTAATCCTCCATCGTCACGCCAACCCCATCAGTCCTTGAATGTTGGTTGCATGATTCACATTATGTTCCACCCCATCATGTCAAGGTGGAATCTGGACACTCTTGGCGCTATCCCTCAGTGCACCTCTGCACGTCAGAGGGAAAAAGCTGCAATACGGCGTCCTTCGGGTCTCCCACGATCTGAGCTCTAAGACCATAAACTAAGATCTCCTCAGAACTACGTATGGCTTGATTCACATCCTGATGGGATATGTAGGACTTCCTGGATGTCTCGTTTTTGGGTCCATCTTAGTTGGGAGCTATTTTCTCCGACCCCTTTCTCTCTCACCCCTATTTGGGCCCCGTGTCCTAAGGTTCCCCTCCCGGAATTGCATACGGTGTGATGTGGGATCATGTCCCTATCCGTGTCGGTTATGTTTCATGGCACTGTACACATTCCCCACCTAGCATCGTCTCTACTATGTATGCGCTGGGTGATGTTAAAATGCATGCTTCGTCCTATCAATGACCCTAAAATGTGACATTATCTTCCTAGCTGCATGATGAAAAATGGCATTGCATTGTGATGACCTCATCGTAGAGGACGTCACATTGGGTATTGGTCATAAGCCTTGCCATTTTTCAACACCTACTACAGCTTGATTCTTGTGGAGACACCAGGTCCTGCTAGCCTAGGCCTGTCTCTTCCCAAAAAAACACTCACCTTAAAGGAAAAACATGATTTATCAAATAACGCTTCTCTTGGTGTGAGGGATAGACCCGCTCTCCCCTTCCATCCTTTTCACTAGTACCTTACTATGTCGTTCCACCCTCTAGAACTACGTATGGCTTGATTCTCATCCTCATGAGATACGTAGGAGTGCCCGGGCACTTCCCCGTGGGCCCAGCCTAACTTTCATGTTTGTTCCCTCTACTAGAGCACCTCCCCAGATAACACATGGTAAGTAGGTCTTATGTCCTCATTCACATTGGGTTATGTAACCACCTTACTGTGTGTCCCCTGCTCTATTTACCCATTCATGGTCTGAGTTCTAAGACCTTAAACTAAGACCCTTTCAAGAACTACGTACAGCTTAATCCCCATCCCCATGGTGTACGTAGGAATTCCTTTTCACTTTTATTCAGGCCTAGATCAACTCTCATTTTTGGTCCCTAAACCTAAAAAATCTTCGAGGAGCATGTGGTGGTCGGAACCCCTGGTTCCCATTCATGTCGGGTATTTGAGTTACCCCACCACGCGCCTCCTGTATTTCCTCCCATCCATGGTCCAAATTCTATGACCCTAAACTAAGATCTCCCTATGGGAAGGGACTCGACTCCCTCTATGAAGTGTGTAATTTTCATGGAGAAATTCTCTCATTTCGTGACCAAGCTTCATGAGCTCACCATTTGGATCCTCATCCTCTTCCACATCCAAAAGGACCCTCAGACGACATAGATGCTAGGCTTAAGGGTACTCTGTGGATGATGGGCCTAAGGGCTCTCCAACTATTTCAGCCCAACGTCCCTAAGGATATCAGACAACATCTACGATAGGTCCTGTGCTTAGAACATGGTCAACAGTCAACCCTCATTTGTCTGTCCCCATTCTAGGATAACACGATGTGGATGCTGCGTTTCCGCCATGGTCACCAGTTATCCTCCATCGTCACGTCACCATCATTGTGATCCAAATTTTGAGCATCAGGATTCACACATTTCCACTTCCTCGTGTTCAAGTGGAATTCCAGCATACTATTCTTTATCTCTTCATGTGTCTAGGTGTGCTATATAGACGGGTTAGCATCATTGGGTCAGTATTCATCGAGCGTCCCTTTGCCCCACCGTGTCCCTTCTGGTTTTGGGAATGTCCCGCCACTACTTCTTGTTTCCCACATCGAGCACGACTCACGTGGACTTAGTAGTTTTGGTAGGATGTGTACCAGTGCAACCAGGCTTCTCATCGTCCCTCATGACGTTAAACTGTGCTTCCTGAACTACGTGTGTCTTGATTTCCATCCTCATGGGATATGTAGGGAAACCCTGGTATTTTGTATAGGGTCCAGCCCCCAAGAATGATAAATCATGTTATTCCCCCTTTCTGACCACCTGGATGGACCCCTCGTAAAGAACCGTACCACTATAACTCTACCCCGACAAGTTTGGGATGCCCCAAGATGACATTGGGAAGCGAAATCCCCCTCGCCAGAGAGGCCCTGTCTAAAATAAGGAATGATCCATGATCAAACTGATGTGTCCATCCATTGTGCTTTCACCATGGTGGCGTAATTTCAATAGTGATGGATTCTGTTTGAACAAACCCTCACTCGACATTCCATGCTTTGTGTGCCCCCTTATTTGGACCCTCGTCCTCTTTCATGTCTTCTAGTACCCCCTGGGTAGCTTCTTGATGGGCCATTTGTTTTAAAGGATAGAACAATTTTTAACTCAGTTCATGAAGCCTATTTATGGAGCTCCTTCGTGAAGCCGAATCACGGAGCCTGTCCTAAGTCTACAAGAACACACTCACGTAGCGCAGTTGTGGAGTCAAAGACTCGAGGTTCGTCGTGAAGCCCGATACGCGGAGAGAAGACACGGGGTACACGGAGCTTCGCGAATCAAGAAAGAAAAATGAAAAATTCACGGAGAAAGGAAAGGACAAAAGAGAGGTCCGCCCCCTATTTATAGGTGCTGGCCCTCAGAGCTGCTCAGCACGTACGGGCATGTAAATCTTTTCCGCGCGCGCGGCCAGCGCGTCGGCTGTCCGCCTCACGAGCCCTCTTCGCAACCCATCTCTACAAATGGTCGATGATTTTGGTGATTTCTCTTAGACTTCAACCCTTGATCCCCCCATGGCTCCAAGTCTGAGGGGGGCATTTGTTGGCACCAAAATGTTATAAGAAAATAAAGAAGAAAAAGAGGCCACGCGACCTGCCTCTCGAAGCCACGCCACAGAGCCCCCTAAAGAAACACGGTCGCCGCGAATCCCAAGAGGAGGTACACCCCACAAACACCCCTGACATTCGTAAACCTGCCATGAAGCCCAGGAGGTGGTACATCCTGTGAATTCCCCTGACGTTCGTGAACCCGCCGCGAAGCACAAGCAGTGGTACCCCTCCGCGAACCCGGTTGAGGTTCACGACCTGCTACGAAGCAACTGAAGCCCTCTTCGTGTCGCGTAAGCTCTGCTTCGCGGTGCCTCTTGCCTATAAATACCAAGCTCCCCCTGAGCCCTCCAGTGGGAAAATCAAACCTTTCATCTTCTCACCTCCCAAATCGCGAAGCACCCTTTGCTCTGCAACTCATGAGCTATGCGAGGTATTTTTGCTTCGTGAGGGGCCTCTTCTTTGTCTCGTTTTGATCCCATATTCTGAGGGGGATGCCTTTCATGAAGCCTAAGGGATTTTGCGAAGGAAGGGGATCCCCAAGGGGATCTGGGTCACTGTGGAGCATTTATGATTCGTGAAGTACCCTTCATGTACAATTTATCCATTTGCTAAGGCAGGATCACTGTACTTCATCAAGAAAATTGCTTCACGACACTTTTCTTCACGAAACACTTATTCTCTGTGAGGTAGTGCTCCACGAACGCCCTTCCACTTCACGAAGCACCTCCCATTTGCACCTCCACCCCATGATAAGGCTATGTCACCCCACTTCTCGAAGCACGCCCCTTCTCCAGTGCCCCCCACTACACAGAGCAACTAAGATCCACAAGGCCCCTGCCTATGGACCCCTCTACTTGGCAATTCCTTTTCCAGTGAAACCCTCCAGGTTTGCACGATGTGACTTCAAAGTCCCCTGAACGATACCTCCCATGGGGTTTCTTCGCCTAATGCTTCTTCGCATAGGCAAGATAATGGCTATTGCTTCTTCGAATAATCATGCTAACGTGGACCCCTCGATGGTTCGCTCTGCGACCCCCCATCAGTATGGAATTTCCCATACCTTCCCTCCCACAAGGAGCAGAGGGTACCGATTATGTAAGTCCTAGGGGTGCGGAGTAAACCCAACTCGTTCAATCTGTAGGATGTTAAACTTCCTAGCACCCTCATCCTCAACACACGACGTTAAACTGTGACATTACCATGTGCCTCTCACGTGAGGTTCCACCACCTTGGACATTATCCATGCCCCATGGTCTCCACATGGGATGATATCCTCTTTATGAGGGTGGTGTTTGTCCTGGGGGAAGGGCAGCCTCCTTGGTGTAATCCCCTAGCCTTTCCGGCAAGGGGTAGAAGCCATGCACCTCTGTACTTCCCCAGCACCAAATACCAAGAGGGGGTATGGACATAGGGGTTTTCGTTACCCTTCCCCTCTCCCTCTATGTGTTGTCTCCCTCCGGCCCCCTTCTTGGAGTAAGTCCAAACACCATGGTCCATCTAATGTGTAAGCACATTTTCGCTTCCCACGGACGCACCCTTTGCGACGTGATCATCAGGTCTCTGCAACCTCTTATTTCTTGCACTAAGCATGACTCCCGTGAGCTTAGAGTGAGCACCGACCATGACACACCCTGGGTCGCCTCAACGCGTAAGGCCCAAATTCCCCCGTCCCGCATGACATTAAACAGCATTCCAATCCAGTGGTAAGTTGTTGTGACCTACCTGAACTATGATTACTTTGATCCATGTCAAGGCGTGGTATGTAGGAAGCCTCCACAAGGTTCAATCCCAACACCCATCGGACCCCCGATCCATCTTCACGTCAGTTCTCTGACACCTTTCACCTTTACTATGAGGACTTTTATCCATGTCAAGGCATGGTACATAGGAAGCCTCCCCGAGGTTCAAGCCCAACACCCATCGGACCCCCGGTCCATCTTCACGTCGGTTCTCTGATGTGCCCCTGTCCCGCATGACATTAAACTACATTCCAATCCAGCGGTAATCCATTGTGACCTCCCCAAACTACGAGGACTTTGATCCATGTGAAAGCATGGTACATAGGAAGCCTCCCCGAGGGTCAAGACCAACACCCATCGGACCCTAGGTCCATCTTCATGTATGTTCTCTTACACCTTTTACCCAAACTACAAGGACTTTGATCCATGTCAAGGCATGGTACGTAGGAATCCTCCCCGAGGTTCAAGCCCAACTCCCATTGGACCAAGGCCCTTCTTCACGTCAGTTCTCCGACATGCCCCCATCCTGCATGACTTTAAACTGCATTCCAATCTAGCAGTAAGCCATTGTGACCTAACCAAAATAAGAAAAATTTGATCCATGTTAAGGCATGGTACGTTGGAAGCCTCTCCAAGGTTCAATCCAAACACCCATCAGACCCTCGGTCCATCTTCAAGTCAGTTCTCCGACACCACCCACCCGAACTACGAGGACATTGATCCATGTCAAGGCATGGTAGATAGGAAGCCTCCCCGAGGTTAAAGCCCAACACCCATCGGACCCCCGGTCCATCTTCACATCAGTTCTCCGACTCCACCCACCTGGACCAAGGTCCTTATTCACATCATTTCTATGACATGCCCCTGTCCTGCATGATGTTAAACTGCATCCCAATCCAGCGGTAAGCCGTTGTGACCCCACCATCCAATTTTTATAACACCCCTTTCGCATCGGTTCAATAACCCCTTTCACCCGAACTATGAGTACATTGATCCATGTCAAGGCATGGTACGTAAGAAGCCTCCCCGAGGTTCAAGCCCAATAACCATCAGACCAAGTTCCATCTTCACGTCGTTTCATCGGCATCCTTACTCAAACTATGAGGAAATTTATCCATGCTAAGGCATGGTATGTAGGAAGCCTCCACGAGGTTCAATCCCACTACCCATCGGACCCCTGGTCCATCTTTACGTCGGTTCACCGACACACCCCATTCTGAACTATGTGGACTTTGATCCATGCTAAGGCACGGTACGTAGGAAGCCTCCCCGTGGTTCAAGCCCACCACCCGTTGGATGATCTGACCCCCTTCATGTCGGTTCTCAGCAACTGAACTATGCAGACATTGATTCCCTACCACGGGGATACGTAGGAGGTCTCTTCGAGGCTCAAGCCCGTCACTACCGTCATCTTAACGATGGTCCCATCTAATTCCTCCTCTACTCCATTTAACTTTCCATCACCCATCTTGATTCTTACCCGGGCTTCCACATCTTGGTGAGATCATGCCACCCCATTCCCATCCATAGTATTCAGGAAGTTTCCCATGTGCTAGCCCCAATATCGGTGTTCCCTCAAGGGGTTTTTTCAATCTGATCCACTCTATCTAGTGTTCTGATCGGTTCGATCCGTCTCCGCTGGACGATAAACTTGCAGAATACCCCGTGTTAAACATAGGAAGCTGAGGGACACCTCAGATACATGCCTAGGGCATATGATTCCTTATGCTTGATGTGGGATTCCTTGGGCTTCTGCACCCTCGAGAAGCCCTATAATAATGCAAAAAAAGACAGACACACCATTTACCCAGCATCCAGACACGCTAGTGATGCCTCGACATGACTACTCCCCCAACTGAAGGTTACTGCCCTGACCGGACCCCTTAGAATTTCCTAACAGAAGCAGCGTAATTAACTAGCGTCCATGAAAACATGGAACTGGGAAGAGTTTCATGAACAACGTATTAAATCTATCAGAGAGACCTGGACTAGGTGACAAGTTCCAAGGAGGAATTCACGAAAGGATGAAATGGCATCCCATCATCCTGTTTCGATCAAGGAACAAACATCCCTGAATAAGGAGTGAATGTTGCCCGCCTTTAGAAAGCGGGAATGCGGGGCAACAGAGCCACACTGATGTCCCTCGAACGCGACGGACGTGCGCGCCCTCGAGAAAGCATCGGAAATAGTGATCCACTCTTCTAAAAATATCAATCCCACCAAATATCCCTAAAAAAGCATCCTAGGATATTGTTTTAACTTATCCCAGATCTGATGACTGATCTTACGCCTATCGTCACCTCACTAAGGAACCTAACCCCTTAGAAACATATTCTTCATTTAACGAAAAAAAACTTTTAACAGTGGAAATTTCGTTCTTATAATAATTTTATATAGTATAAATCACAAAAAATAAAATAGAGAACATTATAATAAATTTTTTAAAGAATAATTAATTAATGAAATTCTATTTATAGAAATTAAGAAACCTATACTGATAGAATAGTAGATTGTCCCTTGGAATATTAATATGAAACTTAGGAATAGTAATCTAGCCAATAGAAAGTTAACCTTAATTATTAATGTATAAATTAGATTTATGAACTTATAAATTAAAATATGATATAATTATATCATAGTACAAGTAAATAACTGTTTTGAAAATTATAATTTATGTGTTGGTATTTTTATAAAAGATACATGTTTTTTTAATATTTTAGAATTAATATATTTATATAAAATAATATTTATTTTCATAAATTATAGTCATAAATTAATATATTTTTGTCTTATGATTATGTGATAATTTTATTACACCTTAATTAAATTTTCAATGTTTTTATAAAATCAATTAAAATTTTAAAATTGGAATTTTTTGAATAAATGATGAATTTAATTAGAAATGTTTTCTATCATATTTATAAAATAATTTTAATAAAATAATTTCCATTTTTTAATTGAACATTTCAAAAAATTATTTGGGTCAATTGTTTTTTTTTTCTAAAATAGTTTATTTTTTTAATCGTGAAATGCGATAATTTACCATATTTAACAAATAAATGAATTATTGAGTCATAGATGATTTATGGGTGATATAATACCTTGATATTGATATATCCTTAATTATTTAATATATATATTTTTAATGATCAAAACTATTTATATTCTAGATCAAAAATAATAAAATAATTATTATAATAATAAAAAATACCCCTCTCCTCCCCCTATAAATACCACCCCTCACTACCACTTCTTCTCACACCATAAAAGCCATTAATATTTCAAAAATTCTTCAAAATAATATTACAAAGCCTCTCCCTCATGTTCATTATCCTTTAGGATTTACAAGAAACCAAACCCAAATTCCATAAAGAGATTCTCAAGGATAAGAAGCTCATGCGGTAAAATCCTCTTCCATTTTCTTTTAATTTCATTTATTTACCCATAATTCATATCTTCATCGCACATCACCTATCCATAAACATAATGATAAATATAGTATTAATTATATATAATATATTGTTATTTTTTGAATGAAATATACATCATCAATTCCATTATATTCTCCTTTAGTTCGAAAAATGAAAACATCGTCCGTGTGTTATCGATTCGCCACCTTCATAGATGATGAATTTTAGTTTTCTAATAGCTTCATTGAGGCTGGTCATCAAACCATTATAATGGTTTCAAAAATATATATTGAATATTATTTATAGGTCTGGAAATAGTATATATACATAATATTAAATAATAAAACAAAACTCGTTTGTGATGATTGAAAAGACCCCACAATAATCTAAACGATTATCATTAAAATTTTATCCAAGGAATTATCCTTATATCTATAAAGAAGATATATAAGAACTTTTAATATTTTTGAAGTTAATTAATAACATAAAACTTCAATTCTGGATTATAATTCCCATTTTACATAACCATTCATACATGTATAAAAGTTAACCAATCATGAAAACCAACAAAGCAAACACACTTGAAGGGAAAAATTGAATCTTATAACAAACAGAAAAAGGCCAAAATGATCTTAAAAACTAAACTAAAAACTAATTGTATAATATTTTATTAATTAATGTATTTAATTTGATTATCCATAACATTGAGTACCATTGTAGAAGAGTTTCAGACATATTGTAAGATATTCTCTCCAAATATTCATTTTTCATTCGAGTTACACTTTCTCTTTATATAATACAAGATAATGATTAATTATTATTATTTAAACCTCCTAAATTCAATATTGACGTTCCAAATATATTTAACTATCCAAATTTTTTTCTCTTGGATGTGAAATAGTAGTTTTATATGGTTCTCTCTCAATTCCTCCTAATAGGCTAGCCTGATTAAATGAAACATCCCATTTTTTTACCCATTTTCAAGCACACTCCATAATATTTATTAAGAAAATATTTTTTTTTCAAAAATAAATCATTTCATAATGAGAAACAATCTCAGTTCATTTCTAGTTCTATCAAAAAATTATGCCTTTTTTTGTTTAAAGAATATTAAAAACTTTCTACTAAACTACACTAAAGTTTATCATTTCTAAAGTTTCCTAAATATTATTTTTATGTGTTTTCACTTCAATTAGACACCATTTATCTGGATCTGTGACTATTTTCCCTTATTAATTTCTATATATGATTTAATTCCATTCTTTCATGGAATACTTTATGACACACACATTTTTATGCCTTATAACTTGAATATGATACGCATTTCATTCCATGGGTGACCCTTATGATTATACCTTATGTTTTACTATTCATATCGCACACATATTCATGAACATGTTATGATGGTTTCTCCAAGATAGTTCACAAATTCATTGGGTGATGTTTTAATCCTATTATATGTCATGTTGGGATAGTGAGTAATCTTCATTCCTTTATAGGACTTTGTCTTCCATGTTCATTAGTCATGGAAGTTTTCATAGACCCATGATTATATCATTTTTTATGTTGTTCACACATTCCTTTGATTCCTTGATTTCATGATCCCTTATTCTATGTTTTAATCTTATTTATGCTTACTCATGTTTCATTCCTTTTTATATGATCAATTTTTCCCTTCTAACCCATGTTTTATTATTCGTTCCAATTTTTTTCTCTAATCTGCTTTTTTCACTCCTCCTTTTGTTCATTTATTGAATATATTACACTATAAAAACGTAGGATCTTTAGGAATGTTCAGATCTCATTATATATGATAAATAGGGAGATGTTTTAATTTACTGCCATGTTCTCAGTTTAATTTACATAATATTTATAAGACACTAGGGTTTATGATCATAATATTGTAATTGATTGTAAATTTTGATTAAAATAATGTGATAATATGTGTAAAAGGATAGGGTATCTATATTTGGCATCACAGTAAATAAAGGAATCTAATCCTTGGGAACTCTCATGTGTGAGTGGTGGACGAAGCATGTTTCTCTTCCCAAGGGCTTCATGAGGAAAGGTCTTTCACATGGTATGGTGGTCTGTCCCACCCAAGAGGTATATCCTCAAATATAGTGATTTTATAGGTATCAATTATAGTCCACTAAAAATAATTCTATACTGCTATAGTTTATATCAAAACATGGTCTAGTTATTTTTATAGACTGGGACTATAAAACATTAGTAAGACCCACAGGGATAATTTTATAACAATTGATATATTAAATTGAAATATAGGTAATAAAAATAGAGGATATATTTTTTATTTACCTTTTTATTCTACTATTTTCAATGTTTCCATTTTTTATACTTATTATCTGTGTATTCAAGCCCCCCTACTTGTATTGTTTTTTTCTTAGTTAATGGCTAGAAATACTATAACCTATTACATCAACAAATGTGATAGGAATGTGATGAATTTCATAATTATATTCCAAATATAATGGTAATAGGATCTAAAATCATCATGTAATTACTTTCTCAACTGGCTAAATTAATGAATAATAACTTGAATCATGTGGAATACCCTCATTCCCTAATAAAGAAAACATGGTGGTCAATTTATTAATGATACAAAGACCTAATATAGTTAGTTTATCTTTCAATACCATTATTTTTATAACAATGGATTATCTCCATTTTGAAGATATTCTACTTTATTTACTGCTTAGTATAAGAGAAAGTTGTTCTTATAGTCTATCATTTTAATGCAGAGATGATCAACGATGGACACTGATCAAAAACAGAAACTCTATGGAGGAAATTTATTTCATGGAATGATGTGATTTAAATAATATATTTTTCAATAATTTTTTCCATTGAATCTATGATTTATGATAGGGTGGGATTTCCTTGGACTAAAAAAAGAAGAAGATTTTATCTGGGCATACAATGAAAAATATACAAGGATTCCATGATATGTTACTGTATCTTTCATGAACACTGAATGAAATGAGGATCACTCATTTAGTGTAAAATGTAGATTCTACCAAAATAGGTTGTTATTCGAGAATTCAATAGCTATGAAGAGATTGTTTTTTGTTCCCTTTAAGTGGAAATGGATATCAGAGGCTCTCCGTTCTCTCATGGGATTAGATATTGAAAGAGTAAGTTTTATGTGCAATATAAGAGGATCAACATATATATACTGTTATGAAAAGATAACCCAATATCCCATGTGTCAATGTGTGTGAAGAATCATCCTGAAAACATTCTAAGGGGAACAAGAAGAGGCATCGAATTTAGAAGAGATGGGAATATAGATAAAAACTGCCAAAAGGATAGGAAGAATCCCACTAATGTGGAAGAATAAAGGGAGTTCAAATAAACAATAAGACTATGGTGTACTATTTGAACTATAAGGAATAAGGGAATTATGAAATCCACTACACATAGAAAAGGGTTTTCAGAGGAAATCAAAAACAACCTCTAAGGAAACAATGAAGGTCATATTCTATCACAATTAATGAGGTGGGGCCCGAAAATTAAGTGGTTATAGGTATTCTAGTTATTCATTAAATAATAGAGAATGTACAATTTGATTATTTATCTAAAAATTCTTTTATATCTTGTATTTTTAGTAGAGCTATAGAAACAACCCCACAAAATAGAGAGGCTAAGTTACCTGTTAGAATAGTGAATGGGGAAATTATTGTATCCAATGTATATAACACCTCCCTGACTAATTTTGGTTGAATGAACCTCCCAAATAATCCTGAAATACTTCTATTTTTGGAGTTTGATGCTATATTGGTCATGGATTGGCTATCGTTTATAAATCAAACTTGAACTATCGAGAAATGGAAATCAATCTTTACATCCCTAGGAATCATCTATTTTTTTACAATTGTAATGAGGGTAATGAATCTTTTTTAGAATCATCATCTCAATTGTGTATATTATTACCATATGACAAATCATATATATTTAAAATTATTGAGGAAATGGAGAGAATTATGGTCGAATACATGCCTATTTTGAGTGAGTACCATGATTTGTTCCGCAATGAATTGACTACTCTTCCACCTGACTGAGGGGTTGGGTTATCAATTGATCATATACAAGGATCTATAACCATATCAAAGACAGTTTATAGTGTGTCCACCATTGAGTTTGAAGAAATAAAGAAGAATTTACAGGTAAATTTGAAAAATGGTTTCATATACTCGAGAGCTTCACCATGGGGTATACCGATACTCTTAGTAAAGAAACAAGGATGGATAAATGCACCTCTTTATGGATTATTATGATCACAAAAATATCACGATAATGAAAAAAAATCCCCTAACATGGATAGATCACTTATTTGATCTACTATGTGGGGATAGGTATTTCACAAAGGTGGAAATTCGGTTGGGATATCACTAATTAATGGCGATGATGGAAGATATTCCCAAGACTGCCTTTTGGACAAGGTATGGATAGCATGAGTTCATTGTGATTCCCTTGGGACTCACTAAGACTCAAGAAATTTCCATATAATTAGTTAATATAGTCTTTTTATATCACCTTAACAAATTTTTGGTAGTCTTTACTGATGATATTCTAATATACTCCTAGATCAAGGATGAACATGAGGATCATTTGAATATTATGCTATTGATATTGCGAAGGGAGAAAATATATGAAATGTATAGTATATGTGAGTTATATATAAAGAAAATAACAATCATGTGGAATGTTATCAACATAAAAGGAATATATTTACACCCTTATAATATAAAGGAAATAAAAGAGTGGATGAGGAAAACATCTGTAATGGAAATCCATAGTTTCCTTATCTTAGTTGGGTCTACTGATGTTTTGGGAGGTATTCATCATGATTATATAACCCTGTAACTATGTAAACATGGAAAGGGATAAATATATATATATATATATATAGAATAATGTGAGGAAAGTATAAAAAAGATAAATAATAGGATAATCACTACACCTGTACTCACATTACCAAAAAGTGGAGAATGTTTTGTGATATATAGTTATTATTTAATAAATGGATTTGGTTTTATACACCTGAAAATGATAAAGTGATAGCCTATTCTGTAATAAATTAATAGATCCATGGGAATAACTACCAAATGAATGATTTGGAGCTAGTAGTTGTAATTTATTCCTTTAAAATATGGAAGAACTACCTCAAAGTTGATAAGAGTGACATATATATATATATATATTGAAAGATCCTAAAGTATGTGTTCAAAGAGAATGAGAACAACTTGAGTCAAAGTAGATGGTTAAAGCTAATAAAGGATTGTGATTTCAATATTCACAATCATACTTGGAAGGAAAATAAGGTAGTTAATTCTCCTATCAAAAATAAACCTTTTACTATATCAATGATGCAGAATGGGAAAGATCCAATATTAATTGAAATGAAAAAGGATGGACTTGGAAATCAAAACAACAAGGATTATATCCTACCTTTCCCAAATTATTACATAACTATCTATCCAAGAGAAGATCAAGGAGGAACAAAGGGATGACCTGGAACTACAAAAGAAGGGGAAATATGTAAAGGAAGGGAAGATACATGGGTTAAACATCAATGATGATGGTGTAATTAAATTCAGAAGTAGGATTGGTGGGCCTTCATCACCTGATATAAAGAAGGAGTTAATGGATAATGCACATAGCTCATATTTCTTCATCCATCCTAGAAGTACTAATATGTATTGTGGTCATTGAGAAGACATATGGATATTCCAAATGAAAAACAATATTGTGGAGATTATCTCATGGCTTTTGGTATGTCATAACGTAAAAAACAAATAAATAGAATGAAAAAGGGATGATAAATCAATTACCAATACCCACATGGAAAATAGAGAAGGTCATTATGGAATTTGTCACTAGTCTCATGAAAAAATATAATGGAAATAACTTGATATGGGTTGTATTGGATCGACTCACCAATAATTTCCACTTTATTATTATTCAAGAAGACATCTCTATTGAAAAACTTTCCAACATATATGTGAAGGAAGTGTTAAGGCTTCATGGGGTACCAATTTCAATTATATGTGATTGTGATCCAATGTTTACATCTAAATTCTTGAAAAGTATTGAACATGCTTTAAGTACTGAATTTATTTTCAGTAAGGTCTATCACTATCATACTAATGGAAAATATGAATCCACTATCCAAACACTTGAAGACATAATGGGAGACTTCTAAAAATAAATTAAAATAAGGATGAGATCAACATCTTGTAGGACCTCGGGGAACCCTGAGAGGGGAGGGGTGAATTAGGGTGATAAATTTTTCTTTTAAACTGAGGATATTATTCCTACATTGGTAGGAACTAGTTAAACCTGTATGAAGAATATGATCTGTAATTAAATATTCACATGTAAAGAGATGACTCATCAAATTTTACTTGGTTCACCGCTAAGGGCTGCGTCCAAGGAGCATACGCCAACAAGATGTCAGGCATACCAAATTCCACTATTCTTCACTAGTTGTGGATTAAAAAGGTTCAGGCACAGTCACTCTGTCCTAGGCTCACTGCCTTTATAATTGTTCAAGGATAGCTCACTGCGTCCCTTAGGTCACTCTCGTTGACTCCCCGGGGCTCACTACCGTGATGTCCCACTCAGTTTATAGACGTGATGGTCTCTTCATCATTGCTCAATGAATGCATCCTCTGCATTATGTGGATGCTCTGTTGAAGTCCAATTATCACCTATGAACTGATCTACAACTTTCATGTAGCACCAAGCCAATCGGCAAGCCTCAACAGCACCTAGCGTGCAACTCCAAGGCAACGCGCAAATTTCAAGGACGACGCACAAGTTATAACTATCGCGCATGTCCACCTTCAACACTTGTGCGATTAATTCTTCTTTAAAGCCAAACTTTCGCGACTCAACTTCTTTTCAACTCAAGCCAATTTTGAAACCTAATGGAAACCTGTCGTGAAACTTCAATTCTGGCGTGCAAGTATCACCAAATCACTTGCGCGACTACTGGACGGGCATCAAACAACTACCGTGCTGCTCCACCTTGCGCGACCCACCAACACTTGCGCGACTTCAACACCTGAACGACAGGAGATCTGAATTTCTTCAAGTCCAAAGTTCGTGTTGAATGAGGAGGGGTGGTCGTCTATTTATAGGAATTCGTAAACCCTGTGTGGTGGCGCGCAAGTCTTCCCTCAGCGGGCAAGTCTCAGCATGCAACTCTTCTTTCCTCCTAAATACTTGTGCGACCAACATCCAATCTTGGGCGCCCCTATTTACTTTTTAAAATTCTGATTATCAAAACACGATGGTCAAATGGCGCGCAACTTTCCAATCCTCTAAGTTACCTGTGCACAAGTCCTTTTACGGCGTGAAAATCACTTGCACAACCATACCAATACTTGTGCGACCCCTCTTTCCTTTTCCATATTTTCATGTTCTCATTCTGAATAACATCAGGCGTGCAAGTTTCCAAGCCTCCAAGGCCTCGAGGCGCAAGTATCTTTGCCAAAAACACATTTATCCATATTTCAAGTTTTAAGGACCAAAAATTTGGCAAACACTGAGAAAGGATGCCATCTTCTATATTGTTGTCTGTTTGTACTGTATGAACACTTTGCTGGTACACATTCTGAACTTCCACTGAGGATTGACAACAAACACAAACCATACTCCAATTCATGCATAGAATATCCATGGTTCCAACACATCTCTCATTGGTATAGTTCTCATAAAATGATATTATCCACCCAAGTATTCATATGAATCCATATGAAGATCTATATGTGAGGTTTTTTAGAACTCCAACATGTTGAGATCAAATTGGAGAAAGAATCATACTAGGACCTGATGTTATAAAATAGATGATAGAGCAGATTCAAGACATCCAAAAACATATCAAATATACTCAGAGTATGTAAAAGATATATGTTGATGACTATCGAATAAACTTGGAGTTATATGTTGGATACAAAATGTTCATTATAATATCACCATAGAAGAGATTCATGTGATTTGGAATGAAAGGGAAGCTTAGACTAAGGTATATTGGCCCCTTTGAGATCATTGATCGCATATGTGAAGTGTCCTATCTACTTACACATCCACCTAATATGGATTAGGTTCATGACTTGTCCCATGTATCTCTCATAAGCAAGTATATACCTGACCCCTCACATGTACTAAATCCAGAGGTGGTAAAATTGAAGAACGACGTCTCATACGAAGATAAGACACTGAATTTCATGGACCGTAGATATAATGTTACATGCAACAAGACTACTCACTTAGTCAAAGTACTATAAAAAACATAAGTACAAAGAAGAGAAATGGTAACTAAAGTGATGAAATTGAATAAATCTCAAATGTTTTTACCTTAGTGTGTAAAATGAAATTTTGAGGGAGAAATTTCATGGGGGGAAGAATGTAACAATCCAAATTTTTATCAATGGAAATTCTATTCTTATGATTATGTTATGCTGTTTGAATTATAAAAAATCACATAGAAAACACAGTACAAAAATTCTAAATTAATAATTAATGAAATAAGTTGTATTTATTGAAATTAAGTAACATATACTGATAGAATAGTCACTTGACCCTTGGAATAGTAACATGCCCATTTGGAATAATAAATAGAAAAGTAGAATAGTAACCTCCCTTTTGAAAGGCTAAATAAAATTCTATCATATTATAAATGAAAATATGTTTAATTATATCATTATATAAGTAAATAAATGTTTTAAAAATGATAAATTAATGATGACATTCTTATAAAATAAACATGTTTATTTAATATATTATAAATAATATAATAATTTAAAGGAAAATTTATCTTCATAAAACAGATTCCTAAAATAATATTTTGTTTCATTAGATTAAAAGATAATTTTATATGATCACAATTAAAATTTAGATGTGTCATTAAATCATATATAATATTAAAATTGGTATTTTTCGAATAAACGATAATTCTAATTTAAAAAGTAATGTCTCATATTTAGATTTTTTTTAAATGGATTTTATTTTTTAATTCTATATATGAAGAAATGGTTACTATTAATTTTTGGTATTTTTCAAAAATAGTTGTACTTGTTGGTGAATAGTGAATTACGATAATTTATGGTATTTAACAAATACATAAATTATTTATTCATGGATTTTTTTTATGTAATGTGTAAGCCCATTATAATAAAATATCCTTAATTATATAATATATATAGTAATAATGATCAAAAAAAATTAATATCATTGAGAAAAAAATTGTGAATATAATAATCAAAAATACCCCTCTCATCACCCTATAAATACCACCCCTCACCACCACTTCTCCTCAAACAATCCAATCATTGAAGTTTGTCCAAATTCTATCCAAATAACTTATTGATACTCTACCCCATGTACATTATCCCTTTTTCTCAACAAATGATCAATCCCAGTTTCCCTAAGGAGGTTCTAAAGGAGAATAAGTTCAATCGGTAAAATACTATTTCGTTTTCTTTTAATTTATTTTATTTTTTATTCTTTTTTATCATCATCTCACCTTCCATATCAAAAAAAACATGATAATTTATGTAGTATTTATAGATATTATATTTTATAGTGTTAATGTTGTATCCATCATCAATTCCCTTTTGGTCCCCATTTTTTCTAAAAATGAAAACATCACCCATGAAGTGTCGATTTACCACCGTCATGGATGATGATTTTCCATTTTCTAAAACATTCTTAGAATATGGTCATAAAACAATAATAATGTATAAAAAATATTTCAAAATGTATTTTACAACATATTTAACGTTCTATTACGAGTTCATATACATAATATTATAAAATAAAACAAAACTAGTTCATGATGATTGAAAGCACGCCAAAATAATCTAAACAATTATCATTAGAATTTTATCTAATTAATTATCCTAATATCATAAAAAATAATATATATAATACTATTTATTCTTATAAAAAAAATTAATAATATTTAAATTCAATTATAGATAACAATTCACATTTTAACTAATATTTCATACATTTATACAAGTTAACCAATCAGGAAGGCCTAGGAAACAAACTCTCTAGAATGTAGAAATTGAGTCCTAGAACACATAAAAAAGTCTATAAATGGAATTAATAAAATTTTAAAAAATAAAAAAAATATAAGTGTTTTTAATTAATTAATTGATTTATTTATTTTTTATTATCAAAGACATTAAGTACAAATTCAGAACACTTTCAAACATAAGGTAAGAAAATATCTCTAAACCTTTATGTTTTTTACTTCAGGTTACACTTTCTCTCTCATTACCCCAATTTAATTTTTAATTATTATTAGGTACTAATACTAAATTATTTTTTTATATTCCAAACATTTTTATCTATACCAATTCTTATTTATTTTATGGTTAAATACATGATTTATAAGGTTTCATTCTCAATTCCTCCAGATAAGTAAGGATGATTAAACAGAACATCCCAATTTCATACTTATTTTCATGAAGGATCCATAATTTATTTTAATCCCCCACTATTTTTATAAGATAACTCATTTCATAATGAAAAATGGACATACTTCATTTTTTGTTTTATCATACAGTTATTCATTTTTCTACTTTAAATACTCTTTAAAATTTTCTATTAAACCCCACTAAAGTGGCACATTTCTAAAGTTTCCTAAATGATATTTTTATATTTTTTTACTTCAATTAGACATAATTTATCAATATGTTTTCCTATTTCCCCTTATTAATTTCCATGTATGATTTGAATCCATTATTTCATAGATACATTTAAGATATACCCATTTTTTATGCCCTATGACATGAATATGATCCCCATTTTTGTTCATGGGTAACCATTATGGCTAAACAATATGTTTGATTCTTCATGTGCCATACATATTCATGAAAATGATTTGATGGGTGCACCCAAATAGTTATATAGTTCATTGGTTAATGTTTTAGCATCATGATATGTTAAGTTGGGATAGGGAGTAAACATTATTACTTTATGAGATATTGTTCAGCATGTGGTATAGTCTTTGAAATTATCCTTGACTCGTGATTATTTCATGTTTTATATTGTTTTCCCATTCATTTGATTCATTTATTTCATGGACCCATGCTCTATATGTTATTTTTCATTATTATTATTCATTTTTCAAGCCTTTTTATTTCATATTCTTTTTTATTCTAATTTGATTGTTATACTTTCTTCATATGTTTATTCCCATACTGGTCTTTTTAGCTCATCACTTTGTTCTTGTAATCCCTAAGGTGAAATATGTAGTTTTAGGATCTTGATCTATGTTAGTATATGATTAATGATGATAAATATATATATTTTTTTTAACTTAGTTCCATTTTTTCAGTTTTATAAACCAAATATTATAATGAATCATGACTTTATGGTCCTTAGATTGTAATTTATAGTTAATTATGGTTAAAATCATGTAGTAATATGTGTAAAATGATAAGTCTACTATACATAAAGCATTATAAATTTATCTAACATTTAATAAGAATAATTTCTATTCATAGTAGACCCATCACCATCTTATCTCATTTATCTAGGGATGCCTTGGTCCCTAAGCCCAATTACAGAAATTAATTTATAATGAAGTCATACGCACTTGTAAATAAGTATAAATATATTATATATCATTAAGGCCACCTACCTCAATATCATAGTGAATCCCTCTGTAAGATCTTTTGATCCTCCTACAATCCCATAAATCTTCATTGACAGTCATGGGAAACTATTTTATGCCAAGTTACCCCAATAATAAACTATAAATTTTTATAATAAAGTTTACAATTTAATTCAAATTTTTATTTTTCACTAAAAACTCAACGGTTTTACAATACCACTAGAGAAATATCCAACCAATTTTATATTTTTTTTATAAAATCTCTAACACCTTACATTGTAAATAACCTATGATGTGACACTATTTTAATCCCTAATTTCATGAAATTTTATAAAATCAGAATAAAAATTCATTGGGTGATATAACTCCACCCAAATATTTTGAACAATCACGTGATCATTCTTTTAGGGAATCCTATATCATTTACACATTAATTACAAGGTATTATTATTCAATTTCATAATAATCATGTGAAATAATGGAAAAATAAATAAAAAAATAATCCAAATCAGAAGGATATGACTGAATGTAAGACTAGAGATATAAACAAATGAACATACCTAATATCCCTATTATGTGACACCAAAATCTAACACCTCTAAGAGTGGGACTGAGGGAATGAGAAGTAGTGGAATAATCTTAGTGAATGTTTCTTCTTATGGGTCTCATTCCACCTAAATTGAAATAGGGCCGCACTGGTAAATTTTTGGTTTTCCCCTTCAGAAAAATCACCAGGAAAAAATTCATGGAATGTTCTTCTAGATAAAACCGTAAACCATTTTAGGAATTGGTTTTCTCCCTAATTTTACTCACATTCATGTAATGAACTATGGTTCTTGATGTGAAACCCCATTAATAATAGGTTATTATCCATCATTTCTACCTCATTCATTGCATGACCCTTATAGAAACCACAACTTCTTATACATGGGGATTGCGTATTTATATATGAAATTTCATTACATTAAACAAACATATTCTAGAATACCATAAAAGTTTAGTTCCTTTAAGAACATGATACAGAATCTTCATAATTTATGAAATTTTTTAATATCTTCAATAATTATCTTCCACTTTAGTAAACCTACTTAAAAACTGTTCTTCATAGCCTGTGAAAAATAAACATAAAAATGGTGATTTCATATTCTTAGTATGGGTAACCAAAAGATATATGTAATAATAATATGAACATAAGTGTATGATATCATGGTAATGAAATTTGAAAACCATACCTCACATATCAAATATATTAATCTTGATTCATGGAATAAAGATTTTTAGTTTATAAGACATCAATTGTAAGGTAATCAATGAGTATGATTAGTGAGATCATAACATTGGAATAAGACATTGATTTTTGTCATACACATCATCTTATAACATTTTAAAGACATATTCATAGATATAGATTCACTCATTAAGATAAATGCATGGAAATATTCCCGCACATAAAGTTATGGACATGAAAATATGTCCACTCATAACATTTTTTACATGAAATAAATGTATAGACATAAAATTATAGACATGACAAATAAGTTGATTTGTAACATTACTGACATGATTATAGGTCCACATATAACATTATGAACATGTAATCTTGTTCGACCATAAAATTTTTAATATATGATGTAGTTCTCGCATAACATTGTGAACATGTTATCAGTTACATTTATAAAATATTTACTAATGATTTATCCATCACCACCCAATGAATTAGAGGGAGGTATAGGTCACACTTATATAAAAATGAACACTACCTTTATGTATGGAACAATATCATAAACAACCAACATATCCTAACCCATGAAATGATATGGGTTACATAAAAAATAATCATATCAAAACCTATATAAAAAAGACATATTTCAAAATAATTTCAACATTTCAACAATGCATAACTCATGGAAAAAAGGAGTCATTTTCATAAGAATTTTATAATTATATATCCCATTGAAGATAATCAGGTTGTTTAAAAATAATTCCATTTAACAAATAAACTATTAAAATAAATAATAACCATCATATTCCTGAAAAATAACCTCTATAAATCTTAATTTACATCAAAATATATCTTCTTAGGTGGAGTATGATTTTGAAATATCACTTGGGATGATTCCTTATGAAATTATCTTTTGTTGGAAAATTATTTTTTAAAAATAGAAAATAGTTTTGAATTAATTTTCATTAAAAATTACCTTGAAATATTATAAAGGATTATTCTAATATAATAATGGTCATGATGGTGGGAAATTCCATTTATGTTGTACACATAGACTCCATTCAAAATTTTGATAAAATCCCAATAGGTAATTTCTTTTAAAAATAGCATGAATTTTGATATTAAATCATTTTTTTAAAATTTAAATATCATTAAAATTTTCTTTAGTAGATATTTTAAAAAAAACATACAAAAAATATTATTTTTTTTGGAAATGTGTTTGTGGAAGAAAAACGGTTTTCACCCGAAAATATTTCTTTTATTAAAACCATTTTTGAACTCTGAACAATATAAAGAGAGGAAAATGAAGTGAACTAAATGTATTATCAATAAATAAATTATATAGAATAAAATTAGTGATTTTATTAATATATTATTACTAATATTTTATCATTGGAAACATAATCATAAATAATCCCAATAAACGATGAGAATGTAAAAAAACATGTCCACTTAGGTAACATTGAATCATAATCCTCTTGAAGGAATGACATAAAATATCATTATGATAAATAAATTCTTGATAATACTTGTATAATGGGATTTATATGGTCCTTATAAAATAATATAGGTTATAACATAACATATGTCTCAAAGACGACAAATTAAGAAAAAAACCCTTACTGATTTTGTGATATTTAAACCATAAACCCATTGAATGGTATATCATAATATGGATATTAAAATTACAAAAAACCTTATAGAAAATAACCATAAAACACATTCATGGGTAGTATATAAACTATATAAAAAAATATGTGGTGAAGATGACATTTGTCTCGCAGAATGTAAAATTGAGACGCAAATCCCATACGATAAGTCTTGACTTCCTTCACACACATTTGAAACTCATGTATAATAAGTATAATTTTATTATAAATATACTATATAACAATACCTACATATATCATATCATATATTATTTTATTATAACCTTTTGTTACACTTTTATTAATAATTCCATGTAGATGTTACGTTTCAGGTAATAAATGCTTTGTTTTTCATATATATTTTGATTTTATGTTTTTGGACATATTATTCTGATCATGATTTAATAATATCCACAATATTAATTATTATATAAATATAATATAAATTAATTATATATTTTTTTTTATTATACTATATAATTTAGTGATGGAAGATGAAATACATCGTTCATGGAGACGATAAGTCTTGCGTAAACATGGAAATTGTATCAATTTTCATATCGTGTTAAATGAACGAATGGTAAATGATAGATTACCATTAAATAATATTTTTTATGTCATATATATCACATATTATATTTAAACACATCCTTAATACCTTTCATGTAATGAAATAATGAATCACATCGTTTCATAAGGCGGTAGTTCGTCGTACACTCAAGCAATGTTTTCCAATTCCCCCAAAATGGAATGCATGAAGTTATACATGATATTATAATTAAATAATAATAATAATATCAAAAATAAAATATATAAATAATAGATCTATCATCATTTACAACTCTGATAGGAGGTAATGTCAAAATGAATGACATCGATTCACGGGGTAATAGTCTTCTATTCACATGAATAATGATTTCATTGCCCATTTGATGGATGTGGATATGGTTATATGTCATTACCTTAATATAAATCCATGGATTTATATTTATGATACATAATAAATTATATAATTATGTTATATTAATAATTTAATGATGTTGATGAATAAATAAAACCAACATTCTTGTTGATGATCGTTACCTCATCTTCATGTATCCTCCTTAGGTTTTCATCAAAAGCCATCCTAGGATTGATTTCTATAAAAAAAATAAGGAATATTGGATAAGGGAAGGTATTTTTTTATATAATTGTGTCATCTATTTTTTGAAACAAATGGGTTTAATTTTTGAATAATATAGGGGGGATTTCCATTTATAAGTGAGGTTTGTGACAAATTATTTATTGTGTTGAAAGAAAGAATTCAAAAACCATTTTTTAATGAAAATAAGCCCTAATAAATAAAATAAGTCTATAATATAATATATATATATAAGAACGAAATATGGACATAAAAATTTTTTGGACATGTTTTTGTTCATTTGTGACCCTTAACTGTTTTTAACACCCGGTAAAACCATTTTTACATAAACCACTATAAATAATTATTACATTTTTACTATTGATTTGGGTCAAAAATTAATGTTATCATATCATATAATATAAATTTTTATGATTCAAAATATGGAATCTATATGTAAAAATTAAATTTATGTTAGGGGAAATAATATTTAAAATAAATTTTTCAGATGCGATGAGAAAGATGGGTTTTAAAGAGAAAATGTTCAAAAGTATAAAAAGTTTTTGAATCAAAATTAAATAATAAATTTGTTCCAATGAGCTAAATTTTATTAATTGATAAATATATGAACTAATTTTACATTAATTACAATTTAAAATAAAATTTATCATTGTAAATAAATTAAAAGATATAGAAATTTTCAATTAAAATTCTGTCATTTTCACTGTTCATCAAAAAATTTATCATTTAAAAAAATCTCAAAGATTTACCTTAATATAATTTTTACAAGTTGATTTTAGTAGTGAACTATATTTTTTCAAATAAATTTTTAAAACTTCTAAAAATTATAATTTAAAACAATACTCGTAAAAGCGATAGAAAGAGGGTTTTCAAGAAGTGTATTTTTCGAGCACAATATGATTTTATATTAACTCAATGTCTAATAATAATTACTAAATGAAAATAATCTAATATTTATTGATATATGATATATATGGTCAGTTTAAAAATTTATTAAATATGGATTATTTTAATTAGATAAAATAGATAAATATTATGCACTTTAAAAAAGTTTTCAGAAAAACTCTTTTCTAAACACAAAAATAAACTAATACTAAAATCCAATATAAATTGGATTCAAAAGAAATAAATATAATAATATATAAAAATTTAATTATTATATATATTTAAAACATAAATTTTAATTTAAATTAATTACTTTATAGAAAATAATTGATAGTTGTGGAGTAATTACTGTTTGTCATTATTCCTTAAAAAAATATTTTCTCTAAATCCCAAACATTTCACCATGAGATAATTTTGAAATGATGATTTAAAAAATTAATTTCTTTTTGTGAAATAAATTTTTATAATATATATATATATATTAATTATAATATTTTCTCATAAAAAACCAATAATTTTTTTTAAGTAAACATATTTTTTTATGAATATTCTTACTTTACTAAAAATTGACTCAATATTTTCTAAAGTTTTTTTTTAAATATATTTATATGTATATTTGATAAAGTGGTTAAAAAATTCATATATTTATATTTAAAGGCTATTTTATAATAATCATATTTATAATAATATTATTTCATTCCTTATTGAATGTCAGTGTTGAGTGACTTGAATTCTATCGAAGAAACTCTTTGTTATGTGTATTATTATCTAAACAAAATGTTATGGATTCCAATATATATCAAAAAGAATTAAAATTAATTGGAAAAAAATAGTTTATAAAATCGAATTTTTAACATTCTACTCCGCTTAAAATTAATTTCACCCACAAAATTATTCTCAGTCTCCAATGGACTTACATTTTAAATTTCCTTTGTAGAATCCAAAATCGTACTAAAGAATAACAAAATTTCCATTAAAATTGAATGTTGGAAACAAAAAGGTCACCTAATGTAACTCATAACTTTATTTACACACATTATAATAGAGCTAAGAAGTAGAAATTGGATATATAAGAGAAAACTAACACCCTAAAACTAATGGAGAGTGATAGAGTACATTGATCAAATGAAATTGCGCGATCTAGTGAAGGTTATTGACCAAAATCCATATAAAAAATAATCTTGATAAAGATAACAGATATCATAAAAATATATTATAACAAGATAACATTTTATTTCAATATCTTTTTCTTTATATTGGGGGATTCCTTTTCCATATAGACTAAGAATATATGAAAATGTATTTAAATGATATATTTTTATTTCATTTTCAAGAATTTCATCCTTTGGTTGTTCATTGATCAATTGGTACATCATATGTTAATTTGAGAGATGATTTTTCATGTCTGAAGTGTGAAATAAAATCCATGAAATAATGATAAGTAATTTCTTTTATCCCTAGTTAAAAAAATTGAAATTTGGTTATCCAATACGGATAAATCTTCATATAGAGAAGTAATACATTAATCTCTAATTTTTTTACCAAAGATCAATATAAAGCACTCCTTAAAAGATTAACCTTACAACCCTTATGAAATTAATAATTTGTAAATAAGGTCACTAAATCTCTCAATATAAATTAAACATTAATCCCTCATCTATCATAATGTATCTCTTGATTATCACATACCAATTATGTAAATATAATCATCATGTATTTTATTGAAACATTGTAAAAACCTGAATTACCATATAAAATAAATGAAAGCAATCATGATTCATCATTACAAGAATAAAAACAATGGTTATTCAATATATTCCATAAATCCAATAATGTTGTAAACTTCATCAGGGATAACAGAAATCACTTTTTCAACAAAACCATTATCAGTTCTGAGGTCATAAATATTACCCAATTTACTATATCCATATAAATAATCTCTTTATACTAACTAAAATAAGTTCTCTCAGTATCAAGAATATATTATAGGCTACCTTCCCATTATAAAAATATCGACTTCCATTAAATCACTTTTCTACGCCATCTGTTCCATTTAACATATTTTTTATACTCTTAATGACAAACTATTGTGGAACAATCCATTGATATTTTTTGATTATAATAACCATAGTACCAAACATAAAAATATAATTCATTGAATTCCAATACATAAATAAAACAATAATTCTGATTTATTCAAAAAAAAATAACTAGGATTCATCTCCTTATTCCTTAACACTTATTCATTTCATATAAAATTTGTAGTTACATCCTCTTCAATAATATAACCATTACTCAAAAAACCTTTTTAATTTTTATTATGATCATTCCCTTTAGGACATTTATTTTTATATTTCCAAGACATTCCACATTTGAAAAATTCAACTGTTAGTGATTCCCTAGGGAGAAAAATATTATCTTCTATTGGTTTAACCAACCACCTCATTTTTTCACATTTTAGTTATTTGTTTTGTGTCCTTATTTTCCATAATAAAGTAATATTCACATACGTCTAAGGCATTCTCTTGATTGATTATTTACAAATTATCAACATACGAGAAACATAATATTCTTTCCACCATGGTCACCAATACACATACTCTCACTAAACTATATCCTTTTATTATTTATTGAGTTTGAGAGTTATTAATGGTGTATGTTATTAATCATGTTCTATGATAATATTTTGACATAATAACAACATAATTTAGTCCATCAATCATTCTATTTGAATACTAATAAAAAAATTGTATGTCACATTCAATGTTAACCCGGTTGCTTTAGGTTCCTTCTATTGAAGAGAAACCAAAAAACATAGTGTGAGAAACTCTACTTACAATTTCAAAAAATATAATAATGACAATGAAATATATTATGTCTCAATTGTGACCCCTTTTATCAGATATATAACACTATAGGCTTAACTTAGGTCATTTATAGACAACATATATTTAAATCCTCCATGATGGTTTATAAATTGTTTTTTGAATTTCGATAGAATATCCCCTAAGAGTGTCCAACAAGGTGTGAAGTAAGGCCCATTGTCATGCACTATGTAAATATCAATTCCAGGTCACTGCATCCTTTTCGTCATTATTACCCCTAGGTACCTCTATTCTAGAGCCACAACCACTATAGTATCAAAATACGGATGATATTTCTTTGAAACCATATCATCTATCCTTTAAAAAAATTTCAAGATAATTTCATATACAATGAATCATCCCTACACTTATCCTTAGAGGAATCCCTAGATATATCATTAGAAATATCCCCAGGGATACCATTAATGTTTTCTTATCCTTATTTACAAAGGATAACTAAACCTTTCCGATGCTGCTAGCTATAGATACCCAAGCTTCTCATACATGGATATTATATCTTTTAAGATGAATAATCATTTCATTACATGAACATATCTCAAAAGATATTAATAGTTTAGTACCCTTGGAAACATGGAACCCAATCATCATGACTCGTGAAAGATCTCATATATATCCTATTAAGATCTTCCCCTTTAGTACTCCTACTTAAAAACCATTATTTGAACCTTGTAAAAATAATTACAAGGAAGGGAAAGCTAAGATTGTGTGTAAGGTTTAAAAATGGAGATAAGAAATAACAACATTAACAAAAGGGTACAAGAACATGATCATAACATTTGGAACCGATACCATTTATATCAAATATCATAATCATGAGTTTTGGAATAAATATGGATAGTTCATAATATATGAATCATAAGGTATAAAATAAAATGAGCCCTAAGATAATAACATTGAAATAAGAGATATATTTTTGGAATAAAAATAATCTTATAACATTGAGAACATGTATAAATAGGTATTGGATCAATCAATATTAGAAATATATTAAATTATTCCCTCACCTTAACTTCTGGACATGAAACTAGGTCCATGCATAAATTTATGGAAATGAAAGTATATTCCATGTATTACATTATAGACATGAAATATAGGTACCCACATAACATATTAATACTAAATAATGCTCAATGTATAAAAATGTGGACATGTATTCACATTCATGTATAAATATTTTTATATTTAATAAATTTCACCAATAACATTTTAAACGCATAATCTGGTTAATGAATAACATTTTTACTCATGATTATCCATAATTACCACATTCATTAGAAAGAGATATTAGTCCCACCCATGTCATGATGAAAACAATATTTATATATTCTAGAAAATCATAAACATTCATAATATAATAATACTTGGAATTATATGGTATTCATAAAAAAAATTAATATCATAACTCGTGGAAAATATACATTATTAAAAATAATTTCATTATTTAATAATTATATAACCTATAGAAAAGGAAGTGAGTTTCATAAAAATTTTATAATTTTTAACGATGTTGAAGAGAAAGGGGTTTCAAAAGAAACATTCCATCATATAAAATAATTTAGAGAGAGAATAAAAAAGGTTTTTTTAGATCATATACTCTTAAAATTATTAGTTATATCAAGGATATATTCTTATACGGAGAATTATTTTGAAAGATAACAAGGAACATTTCTTGATGAAAATAACATTGATTTGAAAATATATTTTTTAATACATCACGATTTTTTAAAATCATTTTCATTTAAATTTATCATTGAAAAAAATAATGTAACATTAAAATAAAATAATTCTCATGATTTTGGGAAATTTTGTTCATGTTGTACATAGTGACTCCCTTCAAAATTTCAGAAAAATAAAAATATGTATTGTTTTTTAAAATATCATGATGACTCTTTTTAAACATTTAAAAAAAATAAAATTTTGGAAAAATTTATTTATAAAATTCACATAACAAAATTTTAAAAAAAACCTATAAAATATTTAATGAATACATGTTTTTGGAAGAAAAAATGTTTTCCAAAAAATATGATTTTTCTAAAAAGAATTATTTATGAACTATTATGTATATAATGAGATTAAAATTATTGTGAAACATGTATTCAAATTAAATAATTAGAGGATAAGAAAATTCATGTGTTTCATGAGAGTTTTTTTATAATATTTATCATCGTAAACATAATCACAAACAATCTTGATAAACAATGATTCTGTAACATTAAATCATCACAACTTTGGGGACATTGAATCAAATTACTAATGAAATTATAACATAAAATGAAACATTAAGTCTCATTTTTTTAAAATATAATGATAATATATGCCAATGTGCTATATATACACAATGTAAAATAATATTGGTTCACAACAAAACATTTTTCTCAAAGAAGGCTAATTGAGACAAAAATCCCTTACTAATTTGGTAAATTTTAAATAGTAAAACACATGAAATTGATATCCTAAAATGGATATGTAAATTAAAATAACTAAATTTATAATCATAATAAATAACATTCATGGTATGTATATAAAACACATAAAATAAACATGTGGTGATAATCTAATTTTTCATACATAAAGTAAAAGTTAAACGGAAATCTATTGCCTTAAGTATTGAAAAACTTCATACACATAAAAATATCATATATAATATATTTATTTTGATTATAAATCAATTATATGACGATGTTTAGATATATAATATAATATTTTATTTTATTATGAACTTTTATTACAAGTTTATTAACAATTTCAATGTAATGTTACATTTCAGGTAATAACTACTTTGTTTTTTCTACATGTTTTGATTGGTTATTTGATATACATAATTTAATCCTGAATTAATTATATAAGAAATTTATAATATAATTTAAATATCATATATATTTAGTATATATTTATTTGGATTAATCAATAAAATTTAATGATGGAAAATAAAATACATTATTTATGAAGTCGGTAAGGCGAACATACATATGAACGTTATTTCCAATTTCCTGTAAGATTGAATGATATAATGGTAATTATATATTTCTATTAAAGGATAATGTTTATGTATTATATATCACATATTTTTATTAAAACCATTCTTAATACTTTACATGTAAAGTGTGATGGAATGACATCGCTTCGCAAGGTGGTAGTCCATTGTACACATGAGCACCATTATCGTATTCCTAAAAAATGGAAAGAATGAAGGAATGTGTCATATACGAAATAAATAAGAATAATATTATCATAAATATCATATATAAAACATAAATCCATCATTATCTTTAGCCGTGAGAGTTTTTAATGGAAAAATGAATTACTTTGGTTCGTAAGGCTGTTGTCTGTCGTACAGAGGAATCATGATTTTGTAACTCATTTATTGGATGGGGAGAATATTCAAGGTAATTAAAATATCATATAAACATCTCAGTATATGTAATTTAATTTTTTTATAATATCATAATGGTATACTAAGAACCGAATGAGCTTGAAGAATAAAAAAACAAAAAAGCTCGTTGATGAATGTTACATCTTCTTTAGGTATCCTCATTAGGATTGAACCAAATGTCTTCTTAGGATCTATTTTGGCACAAAATAAGGCTTATGGAGTTAGATTACATTATTTGGGAAGTGATTTGGGAATGTATTGGCCAAACCAAAGTGGTTTTATGGTGTGAAGAAGAGATGATAGGGTGGATTTTTATAAGTGAGGTGAGCTGCAAACCAGTAATTTTTTTAAGATGGAATTCCATCCATGTTTTGTTCATTAGTGGATAATATTTTAAATGATAATTTAAAAGTTCTATATATAGCCCTAATATGTGATTTTAATATGTTTTGGATCATTTATGATCCTTATATTTTTTTTTAACTCCCTAATACACCAATTTTATCCTAACAATGGTAAATAATTTTTATTGTTTTTCAATTCATTTGGGTGAAAAAAAATTGATATTTTCAGATGATATTAATTATTATAATTAAAAATATTGAATAAATTTTTCTTGCAGAACTGGAAAATATAATTTAAAATTAATCATGCATACATAATGAGAAATCATGCTTATAATGTGAGAATGTTGAAAAGATTACAACGATTGTATATTGAAATTCAATATGAAATTGAGTAAAATGACCTAAAATGGATTATTTGATGTAAAATTGAACTAATTTTACTTTATAACAAATTTAATATACAACTATACCTTATAAATATATTAAACAAAATTACATTTTTCAATTAAAATTCAGTATTTTTTGCTATTAATCAAAAAATTAATCTTTTTTGAAAATAAACAAAACATAACCATAACATAATTTTCTTAGGAAGATTTAAAAATTGATCAATATTTTTTATATAGTTTGTATTAAATTTTAAATTTTAAATTTAAAATAAAACCAGTAGATGTGATGAAAAAGTGGGTTTCCAATAACTGTATTTTTCAAGCATAAAATAATTTTATATTTACTCTATGTATTATAATAATCAAAGTATTAATATTAATTAAAATTTATTGATATATATTCTATAAATTTCATTTAAAATATTCCCCAATATATATTATTTTAATTATTTAATATGGATATTCAGTACGCACTTCAAAACGATTTTCATAAAACCCCCATTAATTCCTTAAAATAATCTTATACTAAAATAAAATATAAAGATGATTCAAAAATACTTAAGTGGATTATATATAATTAAATAATATTTATATTATGTTAAAAATAATGGGTTCCTTAAATTAATTATTTTATTTAATATAAGTGATACTTTTAAAAAAAATTAATTTTTCCTTATCGACTAAAAAATCAATACTTTTAGGAAAATCCAAAATAATTCTCCATGAATTTATTTTGACATAATTATTTCGAAACTCGTGTCAATTTGTTATAATAAATTTTCTAAAATCCCAATAAATTATTTTTAATATTTTATATGAAATAGAAAAAAAAATTTAAGAAAAAATATTCTTTATGAATATAATTACTATATAAAAAATTGATTGATTATTTACTAGAAATTTATAACAAAAATAATATTTCTATTTCTATTTCATATAGTAATTAAAAATGTTTATACCCACTTACTTAAAAGCTATATTATAATGTTATTATTTATAATTATATTATTTCATGGTTCGTGGAAGATCATGGTTGGGTGTCACACATGCTATCAAAGAAACTCATTATTACATGTAAAACAATATAAATACAATGTTGCTTATAATGAAAGATATCCAAAAAGATAATTAATTTGAAAAAAAAATATTTCATAAAATCAGGGGATGTTACAACACATATAGTTCAAGATATTAAAGGATTTATCTACTCAATTTCATCCTATTATTTCCCCCAACCATTCCCATTTGTCCACTATATCACAAAAGATATTCTCCAGGCCTAAAATATTTCCAAAAATCATCATTGAGAGATGGTCAGATTCTCAAAATCTCAACCTAAGTCCTAATTAATGAACTTACGAGTCAATGGGTTAAAGAATAAAATTACAAAAAGATCATCAACTTGTAAAGACTTGGGCCACTACAATGTCCCAAAAAGGTATTATCATCCTCAATGAGAATATGATTTTCCACTATCACTAATATGATCATACCTCAATAACCAATTAACAATAAAATGGTTAGGACCTATCCCAAAAACTGATCATTATTCCACTATGAAACTGGAACAGAAGCCCTTGATATACCATATTTTTACCATTTTATATGATCTGACCTCTAGACTGCATTAACCACATCTAGAATAACTCTCCTGATTCTATTCTAATCTCAAAGTGTCAAATTATTTTCCTTAGAACCATTAAACCATTTGAAACTAACATCTCTTAGAATCATTAGATCACACTAGCCAATGTATTACCAACCCTCCTCTCCTAATCAAGATTCATTTACTCCTAGTGGAATCATTTTATTATTCAAGAACATACATTGAAGTGTAAACCAGAATAATCATTAAATTTTATGATCCAATCATAAATTTAATTCTCCATCCATCATTCACATACTGAGAACTAGTGAACCCCTAATCCATCTAACATTATCCTAACACAAATATATCCATTAGACCAATGAAAATGCACCACCTCTATCTAAAACTATATCAGATTCCTCAATATTGATTTTTTGCAATGTATCATATATTATTAGTTATTATTGAAAACTATAATTATGGCATCACCCCAACCATCCACCGAAAAAACTCACCACACTAATGGTCCATCCAATTAGAAGGACATTCATCTATGACAGATCTGGTTTTCACTTCCATATGAGTGTCATTATCTTCGATCATTGAACCAAATCCCAATATACAAGTTCCATACTCTTCAACCCAATAAATTTAAGGAATAAATTTGTTCATCCTACTCATACCCTAGATCCTACACTAACACTCCTAAAATCAATCATCCATAACTCCCCAAAAAATCATCCCAGAAAACAGTTGATAACCACTAGTTCTCTCCTCATCATATAATGTCTCTTACCATGATTTTAAATTATTGAATGAAATATTTCCAACACCCCACTCACTAGTATTATCAATCTTTGAAAAGATATCAATTTTAATGTCCAAATTATTGTACCAAGATCCATCTTGGATGACACCTATCATCAATAGGGGAAATATATTACTCTCTCCCATCACCTTGTGCCACCATGACCAAACGAATATGAAAAAATACACTTATTCCCTCACTTTCAGAGTGATCTAAAACAAAAATAGAAATCCCACGACCATTTTATTTTCATTTAGATTTTTCAACTACCAGAATCATTCTTAGTGGACTCATACATAGCCTCTTTCACCAATTACCAGCTCAAAATACCACCATGAGTAACAGTACACACATACCATCACACATATAGAATATTCCAAAAAATACTCCCCAAAACTCACTATCCTCCACATGGAAGAATGATCCATTGAGAAACCTATCATGGGTTCTAACATGCTATCTTCCTTGATCTCACATCAACACAACATGACCCACGGTCATGAGAAATGAATTTGAAAAACCATAATCCCACACCAATGTTTTGTATCCCATATAAAATAGGGTTATATTAATAACCCACATTCAATTATCCTCATTTATTTCAATCTAAACTAATATCCCAAGCCATTTCACTCATTCCAATGTTTTCTATATAGTAGATCACAACATGAACATATTCCAACCCATGGATTTTATCCATGCTCTATCCATACTATGTATAACCACCTTGGAATACCTCTCACTATCTCACAAAAAACCACACCAGAATCCAACAGGGAATTTCATTCAACTAATTATTCCCTCTCATACTAACTCAATACCAATAGAACCTTAAGACTTTTAATTATGATTATTTAGTGATAAAACTCATTACTTTATCAATAGTGTATCAAGGTTGCATGTAAAAGTGCCACTATGGAACAATATTAACTTATCATGTCATTATTAGGGCATCAAATTCCCAAACCAACCAAATAATTTTCTAAATAAATAATTTAAAAAATGGCATTTCATTTCCATCATCCGATATTCTCCCTCTATAAGATCCATATGAACATCCATCAAATGTAACCACACAAAATCCCAACATGGTAGAAAACCATCATCTATTATAGTCATATGTGTATCATTTAAACTATTCATTTATATTCATGATGTGTGTATAGGATACGCTTTCTATTGGGAATAAATCAAAAACTTTAATTACAATCTAAAATACACACATCATCTATTATATCAGACCCTAATATATAATAATGAAAAAAATATAAATCCATTAACCCAGGTAACTGGGACATCCTAGAGGAGTTATATTCATGATTCACTAATTATAGGTCCATCACAATATTTGAAAATTCATAGGCCACTTATTTACTATCTCTCAGAAATCAAAAAACCAGACAATGACATAGTATTATTTTGTAACACACGTGTCTAAGTCTCTTGAATATCACCCATGAATGGAATTACACATAACCATAGGTGTTCCTCCTTATACCATAAAGGTGTCCAACTAGTATAGAGTCCCTAAGACATACATTGGGGGGAATTACCTCATATCTGAGCACCATTATAACATAAATTAATAGATATTCTATAATCATTGTATAAAAAATAAAATCATCTATTATCATATACTATGTTTTCATAAAATTTCATATCTTACCACCCCTTGGTTAAATCCATATATAAAAAAATAACAATGAAAATGTAAATTTCCCTAATTTCACCCTTTGTCCATGCACGCACCCTATCTCCACAAGCAAGGACATAACCATAATTAGTGCATATTCTAGTGATTATAAAATATATTTCACTTTGTCACATTCCCAAAAATCATTTCATTATATATCCTTATACTATTTGGTATCTACTATTACATAACTCACCCATACATATACAAAGTGGAAAATTTTATTTAGTATCCATCTTTTACAATATAATAATTATAAACTAAACCTGATTTATTATCATGAAAATATTTATGACATTCCAAATAAATTCTTTTTTCCCTTACCTATCATTAAACCATATGAATAACATTTTTAAATGCGATATTTCCACAAAAAACTCAGTAAGGTATATAAAATGAAACAAAGAAACCATTAGTCAATGAACACTTATAATAATTTTCCTTTTCAAAATCACATTTTTCCTTCAAATAAACATTATCATTACCAATAATCTACTTAATATCAAAAAAAATTTGATAAAAAATATCATAAAAAAAATAATTGTAAAATAAAAAACATAGTGGTTTATTTTATAACAAGAAAAAATCAAAAATAACTTTTTCACAATGTAATACTTTTTGCCCATAAAATGTATCATATATATTACTTTAAAAATATGATCATTATATTACCATGATAAATACTAAAACTCTCTTAAAAAACGTATGAAGAAGCGATAAAACATGTTGGTTACATGATAATTAATCTCCAAATCACTCTTACAAATGGAATAACTACCCGGTCAACATTCATACCCAATTCATTAAAGGATAATCACATACCCACCCATCATTAGTTTATAACGGAACCATACTTCATTGGTTAATAATGTCACCACCCGTCCTTCATTTTTACTTGAACCACCCATTATCAAAAAATTATCCCATTAATCAATAAAACTTAAAATCATTCAATTTAATCATTAATCTCAGAAAATATTATTATGGAAAATAATGTTCAATTTTTTATATTAATTATTAAAGAAATGGAAAATTAAATTTTAAAATATTATATTTGAAAAGATAAATTTTAAAATGTAATGTATGATTCAAATAATTAAGGATTTCTGATTTAGGTAAATTATTTTCATTCCATATAAGTTAAAGTTTTATTTCATCTATAATTTTCTCTGAAAAGTCATAAAATTCCATGTTTGGAAAATGAAAAAAAATATTACCTTCAAATTTTTTTGTAAAAAGTAAAATGTGGATAATAATTAAATTGAAAAATAAGTGTTAGTAAATAAACTCTTGTATTTTTTTATAAAATATGGTTATGGATTATAATGAGATTTTTAAGGGAACCATTAAAAGTTGAATTTTTAAAAGATAGTCCCTTTTCATAAGTTTGAATTTCCATGTACAATATTTATCATCCTGAATATATGACAAATGTTGATTTTATACATGTATGATAACTTATTTAATGTTACTTATTCCTTTATTCCATTAAATCAATAATTATATGAAATTAATAAATTAATTAAATTCACATCATGCGTTTTGATGATATTTAGCTCAAATGTCAAAAATAAATTCACTATATTGCCTACGATCAAAGTGGAACTAATTATATAATATGAAAAATAATAATTATGAAATGATTATCTATCTTATAAATAAATTATAATTTTAAATCCACATAGTGAATATGGGTATGAAATATAGTCTGTGTTTCAATCATTGAAATGGTATGACGTACATACGTATAAGTGATGCTTCTATTTTTCAATGATAATTATGGAAAGAATATAAGTATTATTTTATTTTTAAATAATTATAATAATATTATAAATATAATATTAATATTTTATATAAACTTATATATCATCTCTATTATGTAGTAATGAAAAATGAAACACATCACTTCATGGAACTAGTAGTCCACACATATACACATATGTCGATACCATTTTTTATTTAATGGAAGTTTAAGAAGGTAAACAATGTATTAGCTTATAAAAAATATAAATATATCATTAATATCATATATAAACATTATTTATATCATTATAACCCATCCATGATAAATGGTGGTGGAAAACGAATTACATCGGTTCGTGAGGTGGTAATCCACCGTACACATGAACGATGGTTTTGTTTCCCATATAATGGAAAATGATATAGATATAGATTGTTAAATATACCTAAAAACTATTTTTATATAAATTATTCAATCTATAATATATTAATCTTTAATTAAGATTTTATAAAGGATGAAAAATAAATAAAATAGAAACAATTGATTAAAAACAATAATCATCTTCAGCCCACCTTCGTTGATTAACACATTACGACCCATACGGTTGGTTTTATTACATATCTAATGCCTCTATAATATGGTTAGGGGTATTATAATGGTATTTTGATAGATCATGGAAAAATATAAGTGGTTTCGAAGTGTGTTATAGTAACACTCATATGTTTTTATGAAATATTTTATTTAAATAATTTTTTCTTCAATAGCTTGTTTTACACGCAATTGTGAGTTTAAAAGAACCAAGAGATTCCCTTAATATAAAATTTATATTATATCCTTTCCCTTAGGTTATCAGGAATAATTATAACTAACTTATGAAAATGCATTATGAATTCATTGGCTATTAATAATTTATGAAAAATGTAGAATAATTAAATATTGGTATTTTTTTAGTGAATTACATTTGGTAATGAAATTAAGGAGATATATGTGTTATATAATCAATAAAATATTTTTTATATTAATCCAATTTATATTTTATTCATAGGGTATGAATAAAATCATATTTTATGTATAATAACTAATTTTTAAGGTTAATTTACACCTTTGAATGGAGAACCCATTTTAAGTTAAGATTTTGAAAAATTAATAATTTATATATGAAAACATAAACATGTTTTTTTATTTGGGATATTAATATTTACCTTGGATAAATTTTTGATATTTTTATGATAACTTTCAGGTTTTTATGAATATTAAAAATATGATAAATTTAAATTAAAACAAATTTTTTCATCGAGATAATTTATATGGTAAAACTAAAATATTTAATGGTATTCAAGTATAAATAGAAAATATTTTTACCATTAAATATAATTTATTCTGTTATTATTATTTTTACATTGAATTCATCGATTAAAAAATTCAATCTTTTGCAATGTTTTAACTTTTAAAACTCATTTTCTCATTTCAACAACGAGATTAATTTTAAATTAATTACTAAAAATTCTTTGTTTTGAATTTTAAAAATATATCCCATATTTGGAATCATAATTCCCAATTTTTTTGAATATGTACCTTTTATTTTTATACATTATCAATAGTAACTTAAGTAATTATTTTATTTATCATGGTTAAAGGGTAAATTTGGAAAATATGGGTAACAAATAATAATTTAATAATATAAAAATACCCTAAAACATGTCTTAATCCTATTTTATGGTATAGTTTCGACCATTTACATATGTGGGTCTATTTTGGGACCCCATGGATTCATTTGGATATGAAAATGACATTTTATAAGAATTAATTCAAAGTAAATATAATTATAACATAAACGCATATATTTTATTAAATTGATTTTAATATAGGGTGTTATAACTGATATACAAGTCAATAAATTGTTATTAGAAAGATAAAAATATTTTATATATCATGGTATTTTATTTATAATTTTTATACATTAGATAAATATATTTATTTATGACACAATTATGGTGTACTGATTACCTCATTGAAGAAAGCTTCAAATAAATGAATTTATAAATACTAAAAAATGTAATATTGTTATTTTGATGTCATCCATGGATTTTATGGATGATATTGACATATTATATTTGAGTTAATTCTTGTTTTTTTAAGGAAAACAGTTTTTATGAATTAAATAAAAGTCAACTATGAATAGTGTCTAAAATTGACTCAATTCATAACTTAAAAGATAAAATAGTTTATTAAATGATGTTAAATTAAAAAATATATAATATTTTTCCCAATGGTTAATATAAATCAAAATATTTCATAAATAACATTTTTGGGTTATTTGGCATGATATGGTAATTACATTAACCCACAATATGTAAATAACAGGATATCATGGTAAGATTAAAAAGGGTAAAATAAGGGTTAAACCAAAAAGATAAGGATAGAAAATATTCTAAACTTGTCTAAAAGTTATTTTATGATGGTTATTCGTCCAAAAATAATATTATCTTTTAATTAAATAAATTTTGGACCATTTTTAGTAGAAATTTAATTTATAATAAAATAATATTTTGAGAGTTTCCTAAAGTGCCCCTCTCCTCTCCTATAAATTGGAGCCTCCTCCCTCTCCGCTTAAATACATTTTGAGCCTTAATTATCATCCAACCCTTTCCCATGTATATTATATACTTTCCAAGTTACGTTCTAGATGTTCAGGTGTTTTCAAAAGACCAACTATAGTTCCATAAGAGGAAATTCATAAGAGGCACGTCGAGGAAGAGGTAATCTCTTCTACCAATTCCTTAAAATTTATTTCTTCTTATACTTCCTCTTATTTAGTTGTTTCATAATAAAGTAATAACATTAGTATAAATAATATACTAATACATTATTATAAATATGAAACAGCCCTATTTCACCTTGCACGTAACCTACAAAAATGAAATCACCACACATGTGTATGTACAGCTTATCGTCTCCACGCTGTGGTGTAATTTGTTATTCCCCACCACCTTACATGGATGAGTATAATTGTGTAAATAATAACTATATATGATTATTATAACATGATACTAATTATGAGAAAATATAATCCATCCACTTCAATACCATTCAATAATTATGGGAATGATTTTGTCGCTTGTGCGTACGTGCGGCTTACCATCTACACGGTACGATGTGATTCATTCAATATAATCTTCATTAAACCATGATTATATAAATGTATTGAATGAATAAATATGATATATATTATACTAATACCATGTTTTAAATTATATAACTATAACCTAAAAATATTAATAGGAACTTATCCTTCAAAACATACAAAAGAACATAAAGCAGTTAATACCTGAATAATGAGTAAAAATTGAATGTTATTAATAAAAAGATTAAAATATGATCATAAATTTTATCATAAAAATGATTATGATTCTGTAATAAATCAGTAACATTATTTATATAATTATACAATATTTTTGGATACATAAGAATCATATAGGACCTAAGGTATTGGATAACTTTGCAAATCTAGTTTTTATCTCAGATCGTTTATTAGTAAGTATTTACTAGGGTATATTTATCATCCACATCCCTATTTCCTAAATATGTATTTAAAATATTCATTAAATCATTATATAATTTTTTAATTTCAATTTTACCGATTGGTGAATTTTTACTAAATTGTGTGAATGGAATATTTTGTTGTTGTCAGTACGAGGTATGTTTTGATTATTCTAGAAAAAGTAAGAGAAGAATGTTTTTTAACTTATACATCATGAATAGATTTGTATAGTTTCATGACATAATATTTCCATGAAGCTTCATCTACCCTATTTCAAGATTATTTTCAACTAAATTATTTTCTTTTAAATTTTGTGTCATTTTGAGAAAAGAAAATGTTTTTGAAAAAAAAAAGATATTTTCCTCAGGAATTAATTTCAAGTGTTTTCTCAAAATTATTTTCTATCTAAGATATCACTCTTTAAATAGGTTTATATTTCTATCCCTATTATTACCATGATTTTATTTTTTTTATTATGGAATGTTATTTAGGAAATCAATTTGTTTTATATAAATTATAATGGAATTATATTTAAGAAACCCATTATATTTCATGTGTTATGATATGGTAATTGTTTTTATGTTTTTGTGGCACATGTATGAATGGTTTCATTATGCGATGGGTAGGACGTATATATCCAAAAAATTAATTGGGTAAATATTTATATCTCTTGAGATAGACATGGATGGAACAGAAATTTAATCTAGTTCTGTAATATAGGGATGGAACGAGGAGAGAACTCGGTTCAGTAATGGGCTTTGTCCACTATGATGGTCTTAGCAATGAGCCTTGACTAATCTAAAATTATTTTATATTATCATGTGTGTATTCCAAAAAATTTCATTTCTTATTTTATGATTATTGGGATTACATTTCTCTTTTATGATTTATCCCAAGACATGATATTGTGATCTTTTATATGGAGGATAAGATTTTCAAATGTTATGTTGTTATGAATATGATATGATTGTTATTTCATTTTTTTTACCCTTACTAAGCATTTGATATCACCCTTTTATATGTTTATTTTCCCTAGGATATGAAAAAGCATATTAAGTATGAAATTCCAAAAAGTAATTTAGTTATGATGAAATAAATGGGAGGAAATGTAGATGATTTATGTCCCAGTTGTTTATGTTTCCTAGTTTTTAAAGACATTATACATATACGGTCATGTCATAGTTTTGTTATATATTGTAATAAATATAATTCAATTCTAATGCGATATCAATGTATGTGAAGAACATTTCGTTATAGTTGGTATTAGTGGAAATCTATAGTTAACCTTCGGAAATGAGGATGAGAAAGCATTAAGGATATGTATAAGTACATGATGCAATCATAATGATTTATAAATGACTGTGAATAGATGAGGATAAAACCTAAAGTGTCTTAAATTGATGTTTAATTTTTGATTATGTGGTTTTCCTATTATGATTATTGTTTCTCTCACTATGCTTCTCAGTTTTAGTTAATAGCTGGAACCTGAAGGAACTACATTAATGTTGAATGCGATGGGAAATGAAATGATTTTCCCCTAATAAACCAAATTTTATGAGAGAAAGAATGAAAAGTATTTTATCCATGGTCACACAACTTTATCAATCTATGAATCATGTTTTACTTCCAAACAAACAAAGGTGGGAGGAACATTCTGTTGAATCCTTCAAGAGGCAGCGCCCACATTCATTATATGGGTCTTCTAATCCATTAGTGGTTCAACCATGTACCAGTACCACTAAAAAATATTTTCAGTTCTACAATATTTTGAACATGATAATGTCATTTTAGAAATATACCCTTTAGAAGGTGAAGCTGATCAATGGTGGAATCTTATCAAGAATACGGGGAAAAGAGATGAAATTGAGTCCATAGAATGGGAAGAGTTTAGGAACTTATTTTTCAATAAGTACTTTCCTCATATTATTCGAATAAATATATAGAAGGAGTTACTTGATGTTAAGTAAAATGATGATTAATCCATTGGTACCTATAAAGAAAATATTACAAGAATTTCAAGGTATTCTTGTAGAATTATTATCCAACCTGAGAGTAAGATTGATTGATTCTTTAGTGGCTTAAAATCAGGCATCTGAAGGTAATTATCCATAGAGGGACTTCAATAGCTGTGAATAAATTGTTATATGTGCTCTCAAGGTTTATCTGGATATTGGAGTAACCCATCAGTTATAAGGGTTTGATAAGAAGATAAAAATTGAATTCAAAGGAAAATCTAAAGACCACTCTGAAAAAAAAAGATTATTTTTCCCTTATACTCAATGTATGGAAAGAAACATGGAGGTAATTTAATTCAAGGGACTAGTAAATTTTTTAAGTGTGGAAAATAATTTCCTCTTGAAATTTAATGCTGAGGTGATGGGAAAAATGTCTACTGATGAAAACAAATAAAAAGCAACATAGAATGAACCTGCTACACTTCAATGTTACTAGTGAAAGAAAATGGGGCATTATGACTATAAATTCCCTAATACAAGGTTTGTTAATGAGGATCAATGTAAATATACTCTTAAATCCAAAGACAAAGGAATGTCAAATTCAATTATTATTAGCGATGTGGAGTACGATTATGAAGTGATGAAAGGTACATTTACCATCCACTCAAAATTACCAAATGTTTTATTTGATTCTGTATCCACCCACTCATTTATTTCTAAAGAAGATTCAAATGGTATCTTAATATTACCTAAACTATTAGATGTTGATTAATTTGTAACAACTCCTAATGGAACAACATTCACATCAAAAGTTTATAATTCTTCTCTGATTGATGTTTGTGGGAATGTGCTTCATGCAAATCTTGTGATCCATCCTATAGTCAAATTTTATGTGATTATTCACAAGGATTAGATTTCATTATATATAGCTCATATCAATTTCCAAAGAAGGGAAGTCACATTTCATATTCCATATTAATCAATGATAATCTATCGATGTAAGGATGAATATAACCTTCCAGTATAAATTTCATCCATATTATGGGTCTTGATTCCAATAAATTAATGTTATTTATCTCAAATGGTTGGGGATAAACTCAAAATTAAGAATACTCCCATTGTATAGGATTTTAATGAATCCTTTCTAGAATAATTTATAGGTATTCCACCAAATCGTGAATTTTAGTTTTCAATATAACCCATCCCAGGTGCTAAGCCTATTTCAAAGACACCTTATAGAATGGACCCAATTGAGTTGAATGAATTAAAGAAGAAACTCAAATAGAATATTGACAAGGGATTCATATTCCCTAATACATTTCCTTAGGGAGCACCTATTCTATTTTTTAAGAAGAAATATGGATCAATGAGACTCTGCATTGATTATCGAGAACTTAAAAAGTTCACTATACAGAAAAAATATCATCTCGCGCACATTGATGACTTATTTGACAAACTACATGGAGCGGAATAATTTTCCAAGATTAATCTTCATTCATGATATCATTAATTAATGTTCAAAAAGTATGATAAACTAATGATGGAACTCTGTACAAGGTATAGAATCTATGAATTTATAGTGATGCCTTTGGCCTTACTAATTACCAAGCTATCTTCTTGGATCTAATGAATAAAGTCTTTAGAGACTATCTTGATCAGTTTGTGGTAGTATATATAGATGATATTGTTTTCTATTTAAAGATCAAGGAAGTACATGAAGCTCACTTGAAAATTGTACTAAAAACCATAAGAAAGGATAATATTTAGGCCAAATTTACCAAGTGTGAGTGTTGGCTTCAAAAAGATTAATTTTTGGGTTATATAATCTCAATATAGGGGATATATTTGGATCCATCAAAAATAGTGGTTATTTAAAGATGGTCAAGACCAACAACAGTAACTGGGTTCCGATGTTTTCTTGGTTTGGCTGGATATTATCAAAAAAAATTGAAAGATTTTTTACGATTATCTAATCCATTCACCAAGTTGAATCGTAAAGGAGTAGAGATCATTTGGATGGAGGAATGTGAATAGAATTTCAAAGAGCTAAAAAGAAGGTTTTCCAGTGCACCTATGCTCACACTGCCTTGTAGTGGATAATGGTTTGTGATCTACAGTGATGCATCCAATAAGGGTTTATGGTGTTTTCTCATGAAAAAATGATATGGTGATATCTTATTCCTCATGACAGTTGAAAATCCATGAGAAAAATTACCCAACACATGATATGGACTTAGTCGCAGTAATATTTTCATTAAAAATATTGAGGCATTATCTTTATGGTGAAATGTGTGATATTTATACTGATCATACAAGTTTAAAAGTATATTTTTACAAAAATTTAGTTGAATATGCACCAAATAATATGGTTATAGTTGATTAAAAATTACAAATGATCAATACATTACCACCCTAGGAAAGCGAACAAGGTGGTAGATGCTTTGAGTCAAAAATACCTTGTTAATTTATCCATGATGAGGATCAGGAAAGATCCAATATTTGTGGATTTGAAAAGGATGGATCTTGAAATTTTAATGGAAGGGGAGTAATATTATCTTTCACAAATTAATGTTCAACCATCTATAAAAGTGAATATTATAGAGGCATATAAGGAAGATGTAGAGTTACAAAAGAAGGTGAGAAATTTACTTGAATTCAACCTAGATTGTGATGAAATAATAAGGTACAAGAACTTGGATTTTGTTCCTCCCATACTAGAATTAAATAAAGTGTTATTTTATAAGTCTCATAGTGTTTCATTCTCTATTAACCCTGGAATCACAAAGATGCATAGTGACCTGAAAGAGGCCTTCTTGTGGGATGGCATGAAAAGAGATGTCGTTGAATATGTCTCTCGACGGCTGGTTTGTTATCAAGTTAAGGCTATGAGACATAAGTATAAGGGGATGTTTCAACCATTACCCCTTCAATAATGGAAATGGTAAAACATCACTATGGTATTTTTCATTAGACATCCAAAAACATCCAAAGGAAATAATGTTATCTGGGTTATAGTTTATCACCTTAAGAATTCAGCGAACTTCATTTTTATTAGATAGGATTTCTCTCTTGATCAGCTTGCCCGTATATATGTAAAGGAAGTGGTAAGATTGTATGGAGTACCACTTTCCATTAGATCATATCAGGATCTGAGGTTTACCTGGAAATTCTGGAAAAATCCTCTAGCACGCTCCGTATATAGAGTCATATTTAAGCATTGCTTATCATCCACAGAAAAAATTTCAGTCTGAGAGGACAATTCAAACTCTGGAGGACATATTGAGAGCTCTCTCTATGGATTTCAAAAGTGGTTAGGATCAACACCTACCATTGGTGGAATTTTCTTACAATAACAGTTAACATTCAAGTATTCAGATGGACCCTTATAAATCTCTATTTGGAAAGAAGTGCAGAACTCCATCTTTTTGGGATGAAGTTTGAGAAATAAATCTATTAGGACCTAATCTTGTGGATTAAATGGAAAAAAAAGGTTTCATCTATTCAAAAACACATAATAGTAGCTAAGAGTCCAAAAAAGGTTATGCTTACAACTGAATAAAATACCTTGAGTTTGACATGGATGATAAGGTGTTCTTATGAATATCTCTCTGGAAGAGAGTAATGAGATTTGGAAAGAAGGGAAAGATGATCCCTAGGTATATCGGTCCTTTTGAAATACTGGATCGTGTTGGGAAGGTACCTTACTGATTGGCACTTCCACCAAATATCTCTAAAGTTCATGATGTGTTCTGTGTATCTCTACAGAGAAAGTAAATACCTAATCTTTCACATATATATAGCTCAGAAGTTTTATCTCTTGACTTATATATTTCTTATGAAGAACAACTAATATAAATTCTAGATCATAGTGAAAAATTTCTACGAAACAAGACCACTTGCTTTGTTAAAGTTTTATTGAAGAACCAAAAATTTGAATAAGCTACATTAGAACTTGAGGATATGATTATGTAGAGTTATTCTCATCTATTTATTTCCATGTGATGAATTTTGAGGGTGAAATTCAGTTTAAGGGGGGTCACATGTAACACCATGATGTTTTTTTTGAAATATTTTCATTAAATAATTTTTTCTTTTGTATTTTTCCTTACATTAAATTGTGAGTTTAAATGAAAAAAAAAGATGGACTTAATATAAAATTACCATTATATCCTAGCCATTAGGTTAGTGGGAATAATTATAACTAACCTATGAAAATGCATTATATATTCATTGGATATTAATTATTTATAAAAAATATAAATAAATTAGATATTTTTATTTTTTAATGAATTACATTTGGTAACGAAATTAATGAGATATATGTGTTATATACATAATAAAATATTTTTGATATTCATCCAATGGATATTTAAGTTATAGGGTATGAATAAAACACTATTTTATGTATAAAACATATTTTTTTAAGGTTTATTTTACAACATTGAATGGAGAACCCATTTTAAATTAATATTTTGACACATTAATAATATCTACCTAAAAACCTAAAAATTATATTTTGAATCACACTATAAATATTTTCAATGGATAAATTTTTTATATTTTTTTGATAACTTCCATTTTTTGATGAATAGTACAAATACGATAAATTTTAATTTAAAAAAACATTTTTCATTGAGATAGTTTACATGGTAAAATTATAATATTGAATGGTTTAAAAGTATAAATTGAATATATTTTTACCATTTAATATAATTTATTCCATTATCACTAATTTTACATTGAATTAATAAGTAAAAACATTTCAATCTTTTGCAATGTTGTAACTTTTAAAACCCGTTTAATCATTTCAACAACATGAATAATTTTAAATTAAATACATTAACTTCTGTGTTTTGAATTTAGAAAAATGGATATCATATTTTTAATCATAAGGTCCAAATTTTGTTAATAGTTACCTTTTATTTTTAGATATTATGAATACTAACTTTGGTAATTATTTTATTTACCCTGGTTAAAGGGTATATATGGAAAATAAGGGTAAAAATAATAATAATTTAATAATATAAAACTACCCTAAAATGTGTCTTAGTCCTATTTATGAGATATATCTGAACATGGGAATCATTGGGTTAATTTAGGGACACCATTTATTCGCTTGGCTGTGAAAATAACATTTTATAAGAATTAATTTCAAGTAAAGATAATTATAACCTAAACACATGTCTTTTACTAAATTGATTTTAATATATGGTAATATAACTGATATCCAAGTCTATAAATAGTTATTATAAATCTAAATATATTTCCATGATCATGGTATTTTATTTATATATTTTAGACATTAGATAAATATATTTATTAATGACATGGGTTTAATGTAGTTATTACGTCATTAATGAAAGATTCAAATAAATGAATTTATAAATAATAAAACAACTAAAATTTTGATATTTTGATGTCATAAAATAATTTTATGGTTGGAATTGAAATATTATTTTTAGTTAATGACTTAGTTTTGAAGGAATCAGGTTGTTATGTATTTTAAAAAAAAGTCAATTATGAATAGTGTCTAAAATTGACACAATTCATAACATAAAACATAAAATAGTTTATTAAATTATATTTAATTCTAAAAAATCTAATATTTATCCAAATAGTTAATATAAGTCCAAATATGTGATAAATAAATTTTTTGGGTCTTTTTACCTGATATTATAATTACATTAACCCACAATGGCTAAATAACATGATATCATGGTAATATAAAAAAGGGTAAAATAAGGGTTCAACCAAAAAGATAAGGATAAAAAAAATATTATAAACATGTCTAAAAATTATTGGATGATGGGTATTCGAACAAAAATCATATTATATTTTAATTAAATACTTTTTGGACCATTTTTAGTTGAAATTGAATTTATAATAAACTAATATTTTCAGAGTTTCTTAAAGTGACCCTCTCCTCTCTTATAAAAGGGAACCTTCTTTCTCTCATTTTCATTCCATTTTAAGCCTCCAAGATCATCCAAAACATGGCCATTTCACTTCCACAATTCTTTAGTTACATTATATAGGTTATTTTCTTCTCAAATGACCAAATCTATTGCCCTAAGAGAAAATTTAAATGAGGCATGTCGAAGAAGAGGTATTCTCTTCTATCAATTCTTTAAAATTTATTTCTTCTTATACTTCCTATTATTTAGTTGTTTCATTATAAAGTTATAAAATAATTCTGAATAATATAATTATATGTTATTATAAATATTAAACAACCCTATTTTAACTTCCATCCATCTTACAAAAATGAAATCACAGCACTTACGTATGTACAGCTTACCATCTCCACGTCGTAGTGTAATCTGTTTTTCACCACCATCTTACTTGGATGGGTATAATGGTGTAAACAATAACTATATATTATTTGTATAACATGATACAAATTCTGATATACTATACAGCATCAACTTCAATATCATTCACTAATTATGGGAAAGATATCGTCGTTTTTGTGTACGTGCGGCTTACCGTCTCTATGGTGTGATGTGATTCATTCAACATAATCTTCACTAAACAATGATAATATAAATGAATTTAATTAATAAATATGACATATATTATACTAATAACATTAATTAAATGATATAAATATTTCCTAAAAATATTAATAAGTACTTATCTAACAAAACATTCATAATAATATAAAGTAGTTAATACCAGAAAAATGAGTAACAATGAAATGTTACTATCAAATAGGTGAAAATATGATCATAAATATTATAATACAAAATATTGTTATTATGTAATAAATAAATAAAATTATTTAAATCATTATACAGGCATTTCATATACATATGATTCATATCGAACCTAAGGTAAGGTATAACTTTTCAAATCTCGTTTTTATCCGATATTATTTATTTGTAAGTATTTACTGGGGTATATTTATAATCCACATCCATGTTTCATACATATGTATTTCAAAATATTAATTATATACTTCTATAATTTTTAATGTCACTTTTACCAATTGGATAGTTTTTTCTAAATGGTATGAAATGAATCTTTTTTGTTCTTAGTACGAGGTAAGTTTTGACCTTCTGGAAAAATTACAAGAAGAATGTATTTTCTAACTTATACAGAATGAATGGATTTTTACAATTTCATGAAATCTTATTTCCATGACTCTTAAACTACATGATTTCAATATTATTTTCAACTAAATTATCTTATTTCAAATTTCAATGCATTTTGAGAAAATAAAACGTTTTTGAAAAAAAAGGAAATTTTCCTCATGAATTAATTACAATTGTTTTCTCAAAATTATTTTCCATATAAGATGTCACTCTTTAAATTGGGTTATATTTATATCCCTATTATTAATATGATTTGATTTTTTTTTATGATATAATTTTATTTAGGAAATACATTTTTTTATATAAATTATGATGGAATGATGTTTAAGAAACCCATTTTATTGCATGGGTTATGCTATTGTAAACATTTTTATGTTTTTGTTGCACGCATAAGAATAGTTTCATTAAGAGATGGGTGGGACCTATATATCCCTCAAATGTATTGGGTAAATATTTATATCCCATGAGATATACATGGATGGAATGTCATGTTAATCTGGTTCAGTAATACAGGGCTGGAATGAGGATAGAACTCAGTTCAGTAATAGACTTTGTCCACTATGATGGTCTTGGGAATGAGCCTTAACTAATATGAAGTGATTTTATATGCTTATGTTTGTATGCCAAAAAATTTGATGTCTTATGTTATTACTATTGTTATTACTTTTCTCTTTCAGTTTTTATCCCATGACATTATATTGGGATCATGTATATATAGGATAATATTTTCATATATTATAAACTTATGAATATGATATGATTGTTATTTCATTTTTATACCCTTACCAAGTATTTGAGCTCACCCTTTTATATATTTCTTTTCTATAGGACATGAAGAAGTGTATTAGGTATTATATTCCAAAAACAATTCCAGATATGATGAAATAAATAGGAGACAATTTAGATGTTTTATGAACCAATTTTTTATATTTCCCAGTTTCTAAATAGATTTTACCTATATTGTCCTTTCATTGTTTTGTTATATGTTGTATAAATATACTACAATTATGGAGTGATATCAATGTATGTAAATAACGGTTTGTTGTATTTGTAAATGGAATTAGATGTTCCCCTCTATAAGAGATGAGAGGGGTACTCTTGAAATTTCTCAACATATTAAATTAATATAAATTAATATTCAATTAGAAATATCCTAAAATTTATTTCTTTACAATATATAATAATTATTGGTCTAAATTCACTCAAAAAATAAAAAATGGGCATGTTTCTACAATATTTATACATTTATAATTTTTTTAACTCCTCTTTAACAACTTTTACACTTAACATAACCATAAAAATTTTCACTCATTAAGAGTCAATACATTTACTATAAATGGTAAAAAGGACAATTACTGGACCATGTTTGATATTATAAACCATTTTCTAACAAAACTACTTAATCAATGATTTTAATTAATTCTATATCATTTGATAAAATATTATTTATTATAATATATCATTAATGTATATTTTTAGAAATATTCATTTCAATGATCATATAACATCATGAAATTTTTTGAAAAAAATAAAAAACTTTAACACATCCCTAACATGTCATTTTTTACAAATAACATTCTTTTATCAAATTAATTATCACATATTATATTACATTTAATATTTTTCATATTTTTTATTTTAATTTCATATTTATTGATTAATTATTAAATCATTGTTCTCCAAATTTTTAATCTAATTATGTATTCATTAAAAATTAAGAATAAGATCCATAATGAAAATAAGTAGTTTATATTTAAAACTAATATTTATAACTCAATATATCTTATGTTTATCCTTAACTTAATAATATTAAACTTCATAAAAACAATAGTGTGACATTTTTTACATCTCTTAAAATAATATATTTTAAAGATCATAATCTCATCCAACTAGATAAAAAGGTACATATAACTAAAAAATGGATGATTATCATTAAAATTTACTCATACAATAAAATTTTTACACATTTTAGAGTCATCATATTGTAATAGTCATTTTATTTTTATCTTTAAATACATGATTTTCCCTTTACCACGGTAACAAAAATTTCTAAGTTTACTATTAAAATTGACGAAAAATAAAAGGGACCTATTTAAAAAAATTGGACCAATTTTTTTGAAATATCTAATACAATTTTTCACAGTTCAAAACACATATTTAGATGAATTTAATTTAAAATTAAACTAACAGGGCTAATTGAAAATGGGTTTTTTAATGTTTATTTTAAATATAAAATTTCCTTATACTATATTCAAGTATAAAACTAATTTAAAACCCCATAATAAACCACATAAAATTAAAAGGGAAGACAATAATATTATTACTAAATAAAAACCAAATTTTTAATTATAAAAACATTATCCTAAAATATGTTTCAATAAAAAATTATAATTTTCACTATTAATTGAAATTTTTATCATTTCATAAATTTTAAAAAATAATCTTTATATAGTTTGGAAATATTAAATTCAAAAATTATTATTATTTTTCAAAATATATTTTATAAAATTTTAATAAATTATGTATAATATTCAATCATAAAAATTAAAAAAAAAACCATATTTTAAAGAAAACAAAATTTTAAAGAATAAAATTAATTTACTAAAAATCATTTTATTATTTAAAATGAATTAATTAGTAAATTGGAAACAATTAAGACTATATTATATTTCATAATTATCTTAATAATATTCATTTCCACCAATTTAACATCTAGATAATAATGGTTACATGTAAATAATAATAATACATTGTTTGTTTAAGATTGGTGTTGTGTGTCATGTATACTATCTAACATTGTATTTATTTTATAAAATATTAGTACATTAAAATTTACCCAACTCATGAAATTTCATCTTCATAGTTTTAACTTATGACGAAAAACATGGGGATTTAAATTTAAAAATACCTTCGTAGAAATCTGATATCATAAATAGTGTTAATAAACATTCATCATTAAATGAGAGAAAGGGAAGTAAGAAGTTAATCTAAAATAACTCATAAGTAGGTTTCTATATTTAAAAAATTAATAGGAATTTAAAAAATGGATATGGAAAAAATTATAACACTTGTGTACTGATAGACGGTGATACATAATCGGTTCATAAGAAAGTTAACCATTACAAAACATAACTCTGTGATGGGTTAAAGGCCATTTATTTCTCAAGAATAAAAATCAACAGTTACCTTTTTTATTTCAATATCTCATTACTGGTGCTTAGTAATTTTTTATCATCTATACTAAAAGTGTTTGAAAATATACTTACATGACAATAAGTGTTTTATCGTTTAATGAGTTTCCACCAAAATATCATCTGATGCTCTAAATGATGAGTATTAAAATGAATTTTTCATTCTTAAATAACTAGAATAAACATAATAAATCAAAAAAAACTTAATAATATATTAAAAATATCATCATAAATTATCCTAATCCGAAATAATAAGGAAAACATTATATATTTTCCCAAAATGAATAAGCATTCATATGAAGAAATACTACTTTAATTTCTAAATTTCTACATTAATATCCAAAGATCTACATGGATCATTCAGTAAATAAATATCTATAAAATTTATCCAAATATTTTAGAGAGTGATCGAAACCCCAAAACAACAAGGATTTGACCATAAGGACTTCTAAGATAAATTTAGTATTTACCACCAAATAACATTAACCAATATTAATGTCTTCTTCCAAAATGTATATTACCTAATCCAATAATATACCTAATACTCTAGTGATCACCATAAATCTAAATTAAAATTATATATTCTTATAGAAGTAAATTAAAACAATATTCCTCAAATAATGATATATAATATTTTTTTTACATTAATCATGTAAATTGCCAAAAATAGTGAATATTTTCTAAAATAGCAATAATCACATAAAATCCAAATCACTTCTCAATATATTTTTCAACTATACAAAAAATCATGTAGCCCCAAAATGAATATTACATTTTTCTATCAAATTTTTTAAATAAATAAAAAAATCATATTAACGAGAACATCACATAGGCCAGTGGTAGGTAATGCAGCCACGTCTCCCTTTATTTGTGAGATCAACCCTCACACCCTTTCTATATATGTCATGTTCTCTCCTGAACTATGGGTTATACTTTTTATAATAAAATATTAATATAATTATTATAAAATTCTAGGAAATGTGATCGGAATAATCAAAATAACAATATTATATTCAACATGAAAAATATGGTTTAACCTCAAAGGTTATCCCACACATTTCAATTTTTCCCAAAAATATATTAACCCATACTTACTTCCGATGAAATGATCATATAATCCCCCATGTATATCCATACCTTTAAACTTATTTCAAAGAAATTAAAATATAAATATTACTCAAATATTTTATTTACATAATAACTTTAAGGGTTACATATATGTCAAAAATCATACTACACTCAATAATAGTATCCAAAATTACACCCTTCATTAAAAGAGTCAGAATACAATTAAACTTATGATCAATCTTAAATTTTCCATAATTATTTATTACCATATATGTATATATATTAATCATTCAGTATTAATCATTATCCCATATCTGGGATATTTAATATTATTCCTTAATATAACTTCCCAATAAAATATATATAAATCTTGTTATATGATTCAAAAATATCAAACAATAATCCCTGAAATAATACATTGCTTTCATGTTAAATTATTAGTTTTCTTATATACTAATATAATGGAATTTGGTATTATTAAATAGATATTTGTACAGTCTTACATGTCTAATTAATTAACATTTTTTAAAGGACATCTATTTTTATAATGACAATTCTCTACACTTTATAACATTCCATTGATGACTTTAGTAAAAAACACATTCCCCTTAATTGAGCTAACTAAAAAAAACCCTTTTTCTAAGGAAAATTATTTTTTATGACCTCCATTACCACATATTAAACATATTTTAATTCTATTAAGTCATTTTTAAATATGATTCTTTACAAATTTTTTATACATAGGTCATTGAATAGATTTATCATTATGATCATTTTCACCCAAACATCCACAAGGATTAATTTCACCCGAATCCATATGGAATTCTCCTTGTGTTTATTTTTTAATAATTAATTCTAGTAGCTATATAAGAACAACAATACTATTTTATACTAAATATCCCATTCCATTTGGTTTCTCATTGATAAAACCACCACATCTTTCATTACGTCTCTTCTTACGTTGGTTCCTGGTGGATCCATCCATTTACTAAAACCAAAATGGTTAGTCAATGTGTGTCATAATAAGTTACATTATAAGGAGTGTAAACATGAAAATATTCTTATTCAGTATATCTAAACCACTTTATATCATTCCAAAATTATTTTTATTTTCCCTAAAATACTAATTTATCATCTTTATGAATTTAACATAAATTCAAATATCATTCTTTCCTCTCACCTATATTAAAACATCTTGAATACCAATTGTAAGGACCTAACATTAAGAATTACATATTCTGGTGATTTTATTTTAGAACTAACATTCACACATTTATAAAGTTACTTTAGATTTGGAACCTTAGATTTTTTTTGCCATAACTCTTACATAAAAACATCATTTATATATAAAGTGGACAATTCTATTCAGTGACCTTTTTTCCCAATATAAAACTTTTAAATTTAACATGATTTAATTTCATGAGAAATCATCATAACATTAAACTTGACATATATAATTACCTTACCCATCCTTAAACCCTATTAAAATTATATAAATATGGAGTGATCACAAAAATCTTTGTAAAGGATGTTATTATAAAGAAAGAATATGTAATTCCCTGAATACATACCAAAATACTCCTTTTCAGAATAATTAATGGGAAAAAATAAAAAATTTCTTACCCATGAAATCACATTATTTTCAAAAAAAATTAAAATAAATTCTATAAGAAGTATTATAGGAAAAATATTAACCTAAAGGTTTCATTGAAAACATGAAAAACCCCATATTAAAATTTTCACATATGTATAGTTTTAAGCATTAAAAATTTAAATACATTTTCACTTAAACAAAATATATTTAAATTAAGTTTAGTAATAAAAAGATTCCCATAAAAACCGATAGAATGAATATATAAAATATTTTGGTTACATGGGACATCATTTCTTTATTACTCTTATAATCACTCTAAAAATGGAATAATTATACGGTCGATTTCTGTATCCAATGAATTAGAGAAATATCATGGGCCCACCATTCCTTGTATTTTAATAAAAACACATGACATTGGTTAATAATGTTACCATGAATACGAGGTTTATAATGGATTTGGCCATCATCATATCAATTCCCAAAAACTAATAAAACTTGATATCTTTTATTTTCATAAATACACTCATAAAATAATCTTGAGGAAAATAACTATTCCATTTTGAAATTACAAATTCAAAAATAATCAATTTAAAAGTGAAACATTATATTAGATAAAAAAAATGATAAAATGTAAAGTAATATTCAATTAATTTATTAATCTTGAATGTGGGAAATTATATTCATGTTTTATAAGATAAAAATCATTCCACTCATACATTTGTTGAAATGTTCACAAAACAAATTGTTTAAAAAATTGAAAAAAAAATATTCATATAAAACAATTTAAAAAAATAACATATATGTAAAAATTAATTTAACATTCATATAATAATATTAATGATGTTTTTCAAATCATTCTAGAAAATTTTTATATTAAAGAAAAATGGATTATTAATGTAATCATTAAAAAAATTCATAAAATGAAGTACCTTTTCTAGTGACCAACATGATACTTATGATCTTTATCATCTTGAATAAGAAAATTATGTTAATTATCTACTTTCATAAGATCTTTTTCTTATTAATTGTTAATTTATTTCATTTAATAAAATGTTATGTACAATTACCTAATAAATTAAATTAATTTTGAGATTTTTGATGATATTTAGCTCGTATATTAGAAATGACCTCAGTAGTTTTCTTATGGTCAAAGTGAATATTATTTAATAATATAAAAAATAATAATTACATAATATTATTTTTCATACAAAAATTATACTATTATTTCAAAACATTAAAATGGGTATGAAATTTGAACTACATTTCCATTGTGGATATTGGTGGTCATATATACTCATGATTAATGTTTCAATTTTTAAATAATCATTTTGCAAAAAAGTAAGTATTATATTTATTTTTTGAAAATTATAATAACATAAAAAATATAATATTAATCCTATAAATATAATTATATATATCATCCATGTGATGTGGTGATGAAATAAAAATCTCATCACTTTGTTGGGTTTGCAGTCCATACGTATGGATGAATGATGTTTTTATTTTTTAGTGAATGGAAATTAAATAAAGTAAATGTTATATTACCTTTTAATAATTATTAAAATTTAGTTACTATCATATCTAAACATTTATTCCATAATTAAAATCCATTCTTTGTATATGGTGATGGAAAATTAATTACATGGGTTCACATGGTGGAAGTCTACTGTACACATGAACGATTTTTTTGTTTCCTGTGTGATAGAAGAGGAGATGTATATTGGTTTTTCCATTAACATAACAAAACCTAATTTTATTAATGATAATTGTCTAATTATATAGTGTTGGTGGATAATTTTAGTGATGTAGAACAATAAAAAAATTGAAACGCTCAATTAAAAATGATACCAATTTTTCAAAAAAAAACCCATATGCCAAAACCTTAAGACCAATATGAATGGTGTTTCCCTCTCAAAACCTCCATAATCAGGGTAGGGATGTTATTACAGGATTTTTAAAGATATTGACTTATCCAAATAGGTTATTTATTTTTATGTAATGTTATGAATACTAGCGCTATTATTTAATAGGGGGGCACACTTGGAATTTCTAAAAATATTAAATTAATATATATTAAAATTCAATTAAAAATGGATAGAAACAGATTTAATTAAAATATAGTATAATAATAGGGATAAGTGATCTAATAAACTAAAATTTAGAAAAGTATTGACCACATTTTTTCATTATATTTATATTTTAACCCCTTTCACACTTACAGTGACAATACGAATTTCTACTCTCTAGGGTCAAAATAGTTACAATAAATGGAGAAATGGTATATAAAGAAAAAATTGTTGATGTATAAAAAAATATCCAAATAAATAGGATGAATATAATATTTTTAGTATTTTTATTTCATTTAATAAAATATTTTCTTTTATAATATATAATTAATGCATATTTTTAGAACTATTCTTTATAGTGGTTTTAATAACATCTTTAAAAAATTAAAAAAAATAAAGAAAATATTTTAATACATACATAATATTTTTTTATACTCTATAAAATTATTTCATATAATTAATAATTTATAATTTTATCACTTTTAATATTTATAATATTATTTCATTGATTTTTCATTACATGAATAATTATTGCATTAGGGTTATGTAAATTCTTCTAGTAATTATTTCTTCACTACAAATTAAAAATAAACATCAATCATGAATATAAATATTTGGATTTAATATAATAGTTATAACCAAACATATCAACTGGATAACCTTATGTTAAAAATATTATAGTTAATAAAAACAAGAGTGTGACATTAATGATATTTCTTTAAATAAAATATTATAAAAGTTATAATCTCAACCAAATGACAAAAAAAGACATATAACCGAATCTTGGATTATTATAGGCTAAATCTAATCAAAAAATAAAATCAAAGAATTTTATAGGATCATTTTATTGTCCTTATCCTTTTTGTTACTTTAATTTACGTATTTACCCTTTACCATAATAATAAAAATAACTAAGGTTACTATTATAATTGATTAATAATAAAAGGGAAATATTTACCAAATATGAAACCAATGATTAAAAAATTTAAATTTGTTATTCAAAATTCAAAACAAATATTTATAATAACATAATTTAAAATTAAACATGAAAGATGAAACAAAATGGGGGTTTTTAGAGAAAATTCCTAGTTAAATATAAATTTTTTTATAATAAATTCATTTATAACATTTATTTTAAAAAACATAATTGGAATATTTTTCATAATAGTGAAATAATGAAATTTTAAAACAAATCAAAAATAATATTTTATTTTATAAAAGCACTAAAAAAATAAATGCTTCATTTAAAAATCAATATTTTTCACTATTTATTAATAAATAAATATTTTTAGAAAATTGTCAAAAATTAATTCTATAATAATTATGAGATGATTAATTCAAAAATAAAACTATTTTTTCCAAATAAATATTCTAATTTTTTTAAAAATCAATTATATTATTCAATCAAGAAAAGAAAGAAATGTAATTTTTGCTGAAAATGTAATTTTAAATAATTAAATTACATTACTAAAAAAGGTAATTATTTAAAAAGAATTTATTAATATATTATAAATTAGTAGGACCACAATGTATTTCATAATCAAATTAATAATATTCAGTCACTCTAATTTAATATCTGGGTTATAATAGTCACATTAAAATAATAACTATTGGTTCTTTGCTTATGTTTGATATTGCATGTCCTGTACTCTGTCAAAGACAGTGATTCCTTTTAAAAATCTTAATATACTACACTATTTACCGATAGAGAATATCTAGTCCAATCTGCAATATTTCCTATGCTCGCACATAAATAAAATAAGATATTCACACACACCGTGATTTTCATGTCGGTTGTGAGAATATATTATAGTGACATCTCACCATATATCCTTAAAAAACCAAAATATGTGTGTGTATTAATGAGGAAAAAATCTACAGAATTAAATAATATTTTTGATCCATCATGTGCTAATAAGGAATTCATTACTGATAATGAGATACACATTCTCATCAGGAAATATTATTCTAACCAGTACACCCCAACACTAAACCATACATACATCTAAGTGAAAACAGAATCTCATATCCATGTAATAATATTCCAAACACACTGGAATGTACAGGAAGACTCAATGCTAGGTGAAATCTATGACTCAACCACTAATTACTTCATATTTGGGTCTCAAACCAAATGTCAAGACCATCCCCTATCATTATTATTATAACAGGCCTATCAATCAACTCCTATGATCTCAATAATAAGAGGGTCCATCTATATCCTACATCACAAGTTGATTTATAATCCATATCCCTTCTCACACTCCCATAAACAATTTTTCAATGCATACCCACCTTCATTAAATTTCAGTCATAGAAGTTTGACCATAAGGTCTAACAATCTCCATAATGGATGGACCATCACACTCATAAAAATCATATCTCATATAGTTGACCTAGGTTCATCCCATATCATATCAAATACAACACAGCATTACACTCAAGGTGGTATGGACACTACCATATAACTACTTTTATATCTCATCTATCTCATCTCACTCATGAATATTCCACATGTTATCAATCCAAATATATTATATATGTAGGTCTCATTCATCATACACAATTGGTAAATTCAATTTCACACTTGTAAATCCTTCCAATTTAATATCACTCAATGTGAGTCCATGACATACGTAATTTCACCAGTTAGGAAGAATATTTTTCATATAGAGAGAAAAATAACACCCATGAAATATAAAAAAGTTTCCACAACCAATCACAAAACCTAGATACTCAACACATGTATTCATATCCCTTGACTAGCCTCTCATGTCACAACACAACAAAATCTTATACATTGGTGAATACACTACGGTTTCAAATATTGAACATAGTCACTGATTGTTAATATGAGCTCACTAATTTTACCCCTATGTTAAATGAAAAAAAATAGGATCTTTCCTATCTTTTCCTCATATGATGTGGTCCAATTCCTACCCAAAAGCTCAATGGAATCATAATTTAATATAACTTGGAAATAATCATTTCCCACACATGGTTCTCATATCACAACTCCATGGATAAATATCTCCAAATTCTACGCAGTTGTACCCCACCCCATCATCACACACATCTGTCCACATAGGTCTCATCTTACATGAATTGTAATCCAATAGTCCAATATTCCATCAATAGCTTTCTCACTATCACACATAACAAACAAAACTACCTTATTGGTCATCCATAGACCCAACCCTCTCATGCTTTCAAAATAGCCTTAGATAACCACTTAGTATATTCTAATAACTCAACATAAAGGTAAAAACCCATCCTATGACACTTTTAACTCAGTATCCACCCTTTCCCCCTAGAATAATTATCATTGGGAAATTAAAATCCATCTAGGAGTTTGGGATAACTAACTCTAAGCACAATAGGCCTAGAATAATTTTGTATCTCTTCTATAGAGAACCCTTGAAAAAAAATACTTGTTCTGAAACTTCAAGCATTATGTAGGCATGTTTCCTCAAAAATAAACATGATTATTATTTTAAAACATAGAGGTCACCGACATCAATACTAGAGTCAACCCATCACTAAACTCTATTAATCCTTTACTAGGCCCACCAAATCACATCTTGCATCTGAGACACCCATCTAAAATTATGAGACACCATTACTTATTTATATACATTTAAAATTTATTTTAAAATTTATTTCTAATTATTGGTGATAGTTAGTTTCTCAATGGGGGTGAATTGGGTACCCAAAAAATTTTCAATTCAAAATAGTTTTAAATAAAATCATCCAAATATATAAAACATCCTAGTTAATCAAAAAAGAAGATGGATATATGTTCTAATATTTTTAGAGATAACATAAAGAGTGATTAAGTATAAATTAAAACAATATGTAAACTTTATTAACCTTTCAAATGAATTTACTTAATCAAGATACTATATAAACACTAATTAGGCCTAACTATCTATGTAGTGGTTTAATTTAGAGTCTAAAACAAATTCAATTTAATTCTTAATAATGAAAAAAACACATAGAGGAATAAATAAAAGACATTCATTCTCAAGCCAAGAACTAAAACTCTCCACTTGGAAATCACCTTCATCCAAACAGAATATATAAATAATATTGATCCACAATATGGATCAAGTATACACAATACGTAACCTACTCTCCAGGCCATATAGAGAACTCGTCCACCACAACTATAACAATAAAAAAATAGGCTACACAAGGAGCTCTTCCAAAACACATGGGCGAACATGTTTAAAGTGATTTAATAATATATAGTGTATCATCAAATTAGTTCACATGAGATATTATGTGTTTAATGTATAGATAATAGTGAAAAATTCTCAAAAATTAAATTCAATGGGTTGAAATAGTAAGTAAATATGTAGAAAATATAAAGTTGCTATGTGTAATGTGCTTTGAAGCTTGAAACTCCTCAGATTTAGCTTTGAGAAAAGAAAATGTCATTTCTTTGAAATTTATATTAAAAATAGAGTTTTAAGCTCTACTTATTGTGACTAAAGGGAACTATATTTTCGATGTGATTCAATCATTTATAGTTTATCACACGCTAGGATGCTTCATGTAAGGAACACTCTACAACACTCTCTTTTTTTATTTATCTACTGTTCCTACTCATTGTATCTTGCATATATTCTATGTGTATCTCTATCTTTACATTGGGAAGTCTACTTCCTAATATATCAGTGTCATGTATAAAGAATCATATTAATCCTATTCTCTTCATAAGGATCGACTGACACAAACATTAATGCATTCCTTAAATAGTTTAAGAACAATCATTAAAATAATTCCCAGAATTAAATTTGATAATATAACCACTAAAAATATTTTATTCAAAATAAAAAAAAAATTCTGATAGGGACTCATAAAAATAATGAGACAACTCTACTGGTGACTTGAGATGGTGTTGAGTATAACCAACAGTGAGCCAGGTCAAGATGTAGGTCACGCTCAATAGTGACTTGTATCAATGGTGCATCATCTCAGCATTGATTCATCTTATCAATTTCCAAATTTCTTTTTGGGAGTTAGTTACTAATGGAAGGATATATTAAATGGTGACTCATTTCTAGTAGTGACTCTTTTCATTACATAGCTAAATTTTCATCCTAACAATGAGTATACCCTGGTGGTAACTCATCCTCAATGGTGAGTATAATCTGACAGTGGGTATTTCCAACACTTAACCAAAAAATCACCAATCTTCCTAATATTATAAAATTATATCATAATGGAAAAAATTAATTGATAATGTAATTATTATGAATTTTTTATCAATAAGTCAAGGAGTTTCTAATAATTTCCACCATTTTATGATAAAAAATCTGGTATTTCATAAACCATGTCAAAAATAAATTTATTTTTTAATATAGACATGTTTATAATTTTAAAACCAAAATGTATCAAATATATTAAGTAATAAAAAATATTAGATGTACTGATTAAATTATATAAATATGTTATCAAATTTAGATAAATGGATAATATAAAAGAAACTATCGAATCTAATGAATTAATGAAATATATATGACATTAAGAAGAATATAATTAATGAAGATATAAATGATAAAGTTACTATAAAATAGAAACAAAATGTAATATTCATTTTTCCTTTAGAAAATAATATAAATTATGGTATTAAAGAAACATCACTATAAAATTAAATAAATTCCATATATTCGTTATCCCCCTTTTGGTATGAACAATTATATAGAATAAAAATAGTAAATGATTAAAGGAATAATATGTATAATAATAGAAGTTCCACTGAAAAATAAATTAAAGTCAAAAAACAACAAAAAGTCAAAAAAAATATTTATCAGAGACTATAAAGAATAATATCAATTTTCTAGGATTGGTAGGAGGAACAAGTTGTTACTTCTCCTATCCTTTTTGTAATTAAAAGATTCAGTAGTATAATCTGAGGTAACTAAAGGGATAGTTATAGAGGAAACATGTAGAGGATGTGTATCACTAATTATAATTGTCTTTAGGTACTGGATATACTCTAATGAAGTTATACTAAAAGGATGGAAACAAGATTGTAAAGGTGTATTGGGATCACTGGTAACACATGGTCTGAAGAACTTGGGAGCAGAAGCTGGATGGGTGAGAGAAGTAGTTACTGGAATTGAATCATGACCCACACCAATAGTTCAAAAACATTCATAAATGTCCTCATTAGATTTATAATTTCTATAATCATATCTACCCCTCTATGTCACTGAAAATTTACTTTTTACCTTCATAAATAGCTTGTGTACCGGGGTCATTGCCTTCAAATGATTAAATTGTTCTTTAATGGCTTCAATCACTGGAGGAATCCTGAAGTCATCTGTAAGGAACTTAAAAATATTTTTTAGATCGTGCTTATTATAAATTCTTGAAAGGTAATAAATAATATCCTTTGAAATTATTTCTCTATTAGCTTTCATATCCTTCATATATTTTCATTACATCATATGTAAATGATAATTGTTATGTCATATCTGCCTCAAACGTTCCTATGGTATATAAGGTGAATCTCCCGAAATAGTACAAAGATATTCTATAACCACTAACATTATCAACTCGAAATCAAAAGAATGAGGTAGACCACAAGAAGTATAATCCAAAGAATAAATATTCTTCACCCACTCTAACAAAGGATCCACATAATCTTCAAAGGAAGTTCTCATCTCATTCACTATATAACTCAAAGTATTCATCTCATCTACTAACCTCGTATACTCAATATTCACTTCATGAATATGATTCATCATTTTAGTATGGAAATAATCAATTACAAGTTCAAATAGATACCATGAATACCTCTCACTAAGATTAGTAACATTATGTGATTAATTTTTCAACAACATTCCATAATCATAGAGAATCATCACTATCTAAATGACTCTAAATATTCTCTAGATAAAACTTATACTTGAATAAATGAAACAAATAGTGATTGAAATGGTACATAGGCGATGGTAGGTGAAAAAACATTTATGCTGGCTTAAAACTAGCTTGAACATTAGAATAAAATCTCTCTAAGTCTCCTATTGAATCTATTTTTTCTAGCATTGATCCCTTAGGATCAATCTCTTCTCGAATAGTAGTTCCACCATGATTTGATGGACCTATATCATTATTTAAAGAAGATCATTCCAGACCATGTTTTACATAACCAGGAAACTTATCCTATTTCTCAGACATTGAGACATTCCATATGGCTGAAGACGCACCAAAATTCATTCCAATTGTAGGTTCAACAACTGTTGAATAACCATAGTAGGTATAGTAATAATAGGTTTAACCTCCATCTATGCATCAAATCTGTGGACATCATTAGTATTCATAGAAAAATTTAGGGAAACTATGGTTAACATCAACAGGATTAGTGAGATGATTTTACAAGATTGGGGATCCCTCCCCCTCAATATATCCATCCTTATCATCTCTTATAGATATGTCCATATCTCAAAATAAACAGGGTCTCTCACTAGATCTAGAGACAACTGTAAATCCTAGATATAAAATAAGTGTCCATGCCATCTCAACATCTTTAGAACCAATACTTACATTATGACCATCATGGTCAGAATAACAATCACTTTCATCACCACTTTATTCTTTATTCTCTCCTTCTTATTCTACTTTATCACCATTTTCATCGCTTCCATTTTCATCAAAATATATACAAGTGATCCTAAAATATTATTCTTCATAAAAAACAACTTATTCTCCCTCAATTCATTCTTTTAAAATTCCCTTAGATATAGAGATATCTTGTAGTGCTAGTACAACTATTGAAAATAGTTGTAGAACTATTAGGTAAATCTGGGTCTCCAACATAATGAACTTAGAACACCTACTCCTCACCACCTGAAGTGTAATCCTTATCATATTTTTCATTTTCGTACTCAACCACCTCATATAGATATAAACTAGAACTCATGAGATTATTCAGTCTAGTTTGGTGTTTAACATGATTAAAATCATACTAGATACTTTCACTGTCATCATCCCCCTATCTCTTCTATGGGTTCCAAATTAACATCATTATTTTTCAAATGACCCTTATTATAAAAACCCTCCACATTTTACAATTATTTCTTATTTTTCATCAATGAATTCCTTATCCTTCTGCTTAGATGAAGAAAACATAGGGTATATAACATAGTTTGACCTTGAAGATTTCTTCCACATCTCCATCATGTGAACCATTATGTATCTGAAGAGATTAAAATTATCTCTTATTTTAAAAATATATAAAATATATATATCTTGATACCTCATTATGGGTAAATCACTTTTTCATAGACATAAAAGACTCTAAATAAACATGAAAACATGACAACATTCACCATCAAGCACAGTAGTAACTGGTCTTGTCACTATTCCATCTCCTATAAACTCTGCCTAGGAATATTCATATATAATGGTATCAATGTCACTTGTGATATATCCTTGATATTTTTTAAAAAAACTCTATGGGGAACATTCAGATATATTGCCTAATGTATTGTAGAGAAAACAATATTACACCCATTAATTATTCTTCTTACCAAGTCATTTTCTTCCTCATAACTAAACTCAATATAAAGATTTATTTGGTTCTCTAACCTATAATATAAATGAATATAGTTATTATAGAACTACTCTACACCACAATGGTTTGGAAAAAAATTAACCACTAATTATTTCTTCAATATAAACAATTTGGAATAAACTTCTTTTTTGGTTACCACATTTTGATTTGAATGTTGTGGGTTCACTAGCTTGATAGATGAATGGATGGAATATCCTTTATTCTTATTTGAAGGATGAAACTCATCTAGTGAAGAATTTTAATATCTCTTCACTTTAACTATGTAGAATGACTTAGGAGATTCAGACAAGGTCATGGGAATGACAATGGTCAGGATAGAAAGGCTTACAGAGAGGCACGAGAATAAGGGATGAGTTTAAGAGCATTGAAATTGGATATGTGTCTTATATTAATGATTTAGGGATTTAGGGATTTAAAAAATAAAAAATTATATCATATAAAAATTAAATAAATAACTCATAAATACATATTAGAAATGTGCTTTAAAAACGGTGGGATATTGAGATCAGTAGGTTTTTTCCAATAGTGGGAAGAATCCAAAGATTGGTAAAACTAATGGTGGGTAAAAACTAGTGTTTCGTAAAGAATAATGGTTGGTAAACACCAAAAGTGGGTCAACACTAATGGTGGGTCAACGCCAATGGTTGGTAAAAACAAAATGTTGGTAAACACCAATAGTGGGTAAACAACAATGGTGTGTAAAGACCAATGGTGGGTAAATAACATTAGTGGGACCTAGAAAATTAAAGATAACAAAAAAAATTCATTAATAATTCATGTTTGTGGTAGTTCATTATCTTAGTATTCAATGGATTATTACAAATATTATCATACTTATGTTCAGTACCATTGTATTAAAGAGTCACATCACCATTTTGAAATTTCTCCCTCAAAAAGTGTTTTCTTACATCAATATGTTTTGGTCTAGAGTGATATAAATATTTCATAGAATATTTATAGAACTCATGTTATATAATTTTATAGGTACATGTCTACATTAATATCCATAATCTAGAAACATGTGTTTCATTGATAAAATTTGAGTACAGCAGCTAACTGCAACAATATATTCATCTTCTATAGTAGGCAGTGCAATGGAATGTTGTTTTTTAATACACTAAGAAATAAGATAATTTCCCAAAATGTGACATGTTCTAAAGCTTATTTTTCTATCTATCATTCAACCAATATAATAATAATCTGATTCACTAACTAATTCAAATAATTTTCATGTAGGGTAAAATGATAATTGTATTTTCTGCAAACATTTTGTGGTATTTTGGTATATTGATTTCTATATCAAGGTCATTATCCACCACCATTATTCTTTGGGTATACATGCTGATCATTCTCATCATGCATAACATGATTTAATAGTTTTCTTTGTTCCATGTGATGTGATTGTAGGGAGGTGTTCCATTAGGTATTGTTTCTATATTTTATTCATGTTCTAGATTCATACAACTCATTTTTTCAGTTCCAATTTATCATCATTTTTTTTATGACCACTGCTACATTTTGAGTATTATCATTTCATTACATCAATTAATTTTCTTATTTTTCAAAAAAATTATAAAATATTGGTTAGAAATGTTTAAATATGGTTTTGGGTCTCTTAGTTTAATGATTTTATTTAGTAGATGATCTTTCCAACGGTGCAATCATAATATTAGTGGAGGGTACCCACACCAAAAATACATGCTATCCCAATTTAGACACCAAACCTGAATAAATAAATGGCATATTGAATCCCTAGCACACGAACCGAAAAATCACTAAACCTATTATGTCTCTATCAGTTTTTTCGAACACAATCAATGATTCTATTTCTCTTCACTCCAAACTAATCAATCAATTTTAATTTTATGTTCCATAATTAATTTATTAGATATTGTTCTTATTTATGGTTTCGATACTCAAAATTACCAAGTATAATATTTTAAGTAGTTTTTATGAGTTTTCAAAAAGAATTAATTTCATATAGCCCATAGGAATTAACGATTCCATACAGACTATCATGGATCAATCCTAAATTGGTTTTATATTTTAGGTATTTGAAATTTATTTTAATAGAAAGTAAATGTGACTCTTTTGGGTTTTATTCAAAATGGGAACACATAAATTAACTAAAAATAATGTAAGTTCAGTTGGCAGCTAAGTAGATAAGAATTATTATCATACCCCTAACTAGTTTGTTCCACTAACTTTCCAGCTTCATCAAGATCCAATTTTCATGTGGTATTCATAGGATGGTCACTTCACTTAGTGATATCCAAACTAAAATTTAAGGTATTTATTATATTTATGTTTATTTAAATTAATTTCTTCTTTATTTTGAAAAATCTGAAAACTAATAAATAATTTCATGTCACCCATTCACCACATTTCAAAATCATTTTTCATCATCTTTGGAAAATTAGTACATAATGAATTTTTCGATGATCCAAAGATAATATCATCTACATAAATTTGACCAACTAAAATATCTTTTGAAATTATTTTTATAAATAGAGTAGGATGAGCTATATGATTTGTAAAACCTTCTAAAATAAGAAAAGTGTTGATCATATCATATTAAGCTCTAGGTTTTTATTTTAAACCATATAAATCTTTTGTTAACTTAATTTTTTTATAAAATGACTATTTTGAAAACAATGGGGTTCTTTAATTTTAAAATCCTCAATTATATACCCATTAAATAATTCACTTTTGAGATCCATTTGATATAGTTTGATATCTAGATGTGTTGTATAGGCTACAAGTATTCTAATGGCTTTTGGTTTAGCTATAGGTGAAAATATTTTTTCGTATTCTATACCCTCTTATTGACTATAACCTTGTGAAACTAGTATATCCCAATTACATACTATTATACCATATTCATCACCACAATTTCTAAAAACCCATTTTGTGGTTATTTTCAAGGATTTATTAGGTATATCAATATGTTCCTAGACTATATTTCATTAAAATTTATTAAGTTATTCTTGCATATAAGTTACTCATAATTCATCATTAATTGCATCATTGATGTTCTTAGGTTCACGATATAACAAGAAATCTATATTTTCAACCTATTTTCTTAAAGAATATCTTGATTGTTTATCTCTATAAAAGACTCCAATAACAACATCTAAAGGAGTATATTTAAGAGTTCTAACTTCTCTTGAAAAGGATGTGATGGTAACCTCGGGATTTCATAATGTTTATTGTTCTAGTTTATGAAGTTCCTCAGAAATGGATGATTCTTCTAAATGTATTACATCTAAATCCGAAGGTTTGTAATTTATTTTCAATGTGGATAAATCAATATCAACTTTCTCTAAAAGGGTTTCAAGTTCATGTGGTTTTATCTCATCAAACATGACATGGACAGACTCTTCCACTGTCTAGGTTCTTTTGTTTAAAACTTTATAAGATTTACTAGAAGTTTAATAACCATGGAAGGTTCCTTCTAAACTTTTGGAGGAAAAAATAACACGGTTATCCTTAGTATTATGAATAATGATGTTGAAACCAAAAACTCTAATTTAATTAACCAATTTATTTATACCATTAAAATTTTCATAAGAGTCTTTCATTAAAATTGGTCTAATTTAAACTATTTTAATTGTATAGCTGGTTGTACACACTGCCTCTGCCAAAAAGTAGATAGGAAATTCAAATTAATTAAGGATTTTATGGGAAAACTATTTAATTCTTCTATTTCTTCTTTCTACAATTCTATTCTACTAATGAGTCCTAGTAGAGAAGAAGTTATAATTCTATACAATTTTTGATAAAAAGGTTAAAAATTCACTATTTTCAAAATCACATCCATGATCACTCATTAAGGTAAAAATTATAAGTCCACCTAGGTTTTATGTATATTTATCATTGTTGGTAATGTAAGATCAATCTTCACTCTTGTGAGTTACAATGAATACCCATGTATAGCTAGAGAAGTTATCTCCAAGTATATAGACATAGTGATTACCATTTAAACTAGAAACTCTACATGGTCTAAACATGTTCATGTGAACCAACCCAAGATGATGATATGTTGAAACTTCTTTCCTTAATTTAAATAATATTTTGTGATGTTTCAATTTTTTTCAAGGGTTATGGACATTATCATTTTGGAATTCAATTTTGGGTAGATCTTTAAATATCTCATTCCTAGTATGATTTCATAGTGATAAAATGATATAGTGACATATTCTCCAATCCCAAATGCAAGATTCTCTATTAAAGGGAATTCAGTTAGGGAAATTTATTAAATTAATGAATTAACATTAATATCAAAAACATTATAATTTATCAAAGTAGTAAATAATAAATAATTTATATAATTAAAAAAATTACAGTAATTCGTTTCAAACATCACATAAAAAAATATCATCACATAGTTTGGAGATGATAAGTTGGTTACATTTTAAACCATTAATAAAAATTACTTTAGAAGTTAAAACAGAGACTGTGTTACCAATTTTTCCTAGGCCAATGATTTTTCCTTAAGAAGTGTCATTAAAGCTAACATGAACATCATAAACCATTATTAGTTTCTTGAATATCGAATAATCTCCTATAATATGTCTGAAACATCCATTGTCCATGTACCACAGATTTATATTGGATCATTTCAAGTAGTTTCCCAACAAAAAAAATTATACCAAGAATTATTTTGGTAAGAATATTTTATTTTGTCTAGTTAAGTTAGTAATTAGGGATTTAGGCACACATATTTTCTTAATGGGTTTTCTATATGTAGATTGTAACCTCTTTGAAAGAAATAAATTATTAGGAAAACTTGATTAAAAACTTACAGTAGAATATCCAGGATTGGATTTAAGAACAAAGGTTCTTTTAAAAATTCTTCTCTATTCATGTTGATAACCTAAACTAGTTATATATCTTAGAGTAATTTATTTTCCTAATATTATAGTGATGGATTATCTTCTATTTTTAATTCTCTCTGTGTAATTTTTTAGTTTCTCATTTGACAATTTCCATTCAGTTGTTTCTTTCAACAATTCAGCATTCTTCTCTTTTTCTATAGTAAGGATTGATTTTTTATTAGAAGATAAAGCATGATATTTCATAGAATTTTGTATTTTTCTTTAATACCATTATAAATATCTTCAAGTATATTAATGTATTTTATATTTTCCTATTTTGACATATCATCATCATTTTCATCTTAAAAATGATGTATAGGGGATATAATAGGCACCTTAGATATTTTTTACATCACACACAAGTTTTCTATATTATGATTGTCTTCATGAGTAGATTGTAAGTTACAAAAACACTCCTCATGGGAAATCCATTTGTATTTCATGTTTTCTATACATTTTTAATTCTTTTCATCTTACTTATTCTTGTATATCAATTTTGGATAATTATTCTTAACATGTTCTTTTCATTTACACAGATTGGGAGTTATATAATTTGAATGGTCATCTCTTTTACAGTCCTTTTTCAATTCCCTCTTTATGATACTTTTCCTTATATCTTGGTTTACTGATGAATTTATTCCTCTTATAAAAAATCTTAGTCCTTCATTCCAAATGGTTCATTTCCTCATCATTGTTGGATACTAAATCATCATCATAGGATCATTTATCTTGAACATTCTCTTTTTCTATCTATTTTGATGTAGTAGACTTTAGGTACCATATTTATTATTATGGTAATCATCTTCTTAACAACTAACTTTTATCTCTTCTTTATATGTCATCAAAATACCAATAAATGTTTTCTTAGGTAGTCTAGTTATGTCACAGGATACTTATATTGAAATTGATTTCCCCTCCATCCCTCAGGAGAAATCTCACCAGTCATATGATTTTATTTTTTTCTAACACTAAATTCCCCAAAAAAATCATTGGACTTAATATAAAATTGAACCTGATATACATATAATAAATTATCTCATCATGTGTTATCTTAAATGTATAACATTTAATTTTATAAGTGTTCAATCTCATTACTCTATCATTAGTAGTTTCTTCATGTGAAATACATAATGTATTGCATATTTCATAAGAAGTTTTACAAGTATATAACCTAATAAATTATTCATATCATAAATCATAGTAATATTCTTTCATCAATTTAAATTGTTATTATAATCAGTTTTAGTTTCATCAGCCCATTTATCTCTAGAAGTTTTAGGTAATTCATATTTATCCTCTATAGTATTTAATATTTAAAAACCCATCTTTTAAAAGTGAATTTTCATTTTTACTATCCATTGATCATAATTATTGCTATTAAATAAGGGTGTTCAGTTATTAGCAGAACCATCTTCCCTGTAATCCTTTTAAATATCTAAATTTATAATTGAAATATATTTAATACTTTAAAAATGCAACTAAAATAACAGTAAAAAGGATTTTAAAATTTCACTGATATAAAATGTTGGCTGGAGTGAGTATCTAAATAGGGGTGAATTGAGTACCCAATAAAATTTCTGTTAAAAACTGGTTTAAATAAAATTACCCAAATAATTAAAATATCACAGTTAATCAAAATATAATATCGATATATGTTCTAATATTTTTAGATATTTCTCAAAGTGTGATAAATTCTCTATTAAAACAATATGAAAACTTTTTTATCATTTTGAATAAATTTTCATAATAAAAATATTATATATAAACTAATTGAAAATATCTATAAAATTATTGTTTTTTTTTATAGTTTAAAACAATCAATTTAAATCATAAAAATGAAATAAAACAAATCATAGAGTGTAATAAATACAAGAGATTTAGTCTCAACCTAAGACCTAATCTACTCAATTTTCAAATAAGCTTCTTCCAAGTAGATTATATAAATAATATTGATACACAACCTATGTTGGGTATATGAAATAGATAACTAGGTTTCTTGGCCACATGTGGACCTATTACAAAACAACTATTGAAATAAAAAAAATCATGCCACACATGGGCCTCTTCCACAAGAGGATGGAAAAAAAGTTTAATCATAGTTAAAAATATTGTGTGTATTTAAATTAGAGTACATGAGACAGTGTTTCTATTTAATGAATAGAGTAATTGACACATTACTCAAAAAATAAATACATCAAGAATAAATAATAGGTAAATGTACTGAAAATATAGAGTATATATTTCTGATGTTCTCTGAACCTTGAGTCTCCTTGGGTGTAACATGGAGAAAAAATAGTGTCCTTTCATAGAAAGTTGTAGTAAAACTGAGCATCGTAAACTCTATTTGGTGTGACTGTATGAAGTTAACAAGATGTTTTATATGGATTGATCTTCTACATTTGATCATATGTAAGGTTTTTTTGTGTAAGGAACACTTCACAACCCTATCATTTGTTCTTTTTCTACTATTAAATCTCACCTTTATCATGTATAATTCATGTTTGTATCTTTGTCTTCTACCATGGGAGTATTCTTATTAATATACCAGCAGCATTAATGAAGAATCATCCATCCCTTTTTCTAATCAGACTGATTGATTGAAATAAACTTTAATACATCCATGTAATAGATTAATAACATTAATTAAAATTATTCTCGTCATTATAATCTATAAAATAACCATTAGTAATATTTAAATCAAAATAAATATAAATTGTGATGGTGACTATTCTGAACAATGTCACAACTATTGTGGTGACTTGAGCTGGTGGTGAGTTAGGAGAATAGTGATTTAGGTCTGGCAGTAAGTCATAGTAAATAGTGAATTTTCTCAATAGTGGCTCTTCTCACTAGTGAGTAATCTCAGCACTTTTCCAAATTTTTATATGGTAGGTAAAGTCTGACATCACATCATCTTCAATGGTGACTCGAGTCTAGCAGAAGTTTTTTCTCATACATAAAAAACATTCCATCTTAATGGTGGGTATTTCCAACACATTGATTTTTTTTTTTTTTTTTGAAGTGATTGTCCCCTGGTGGTGACTCATCTTCAATGATGATAAGATTATGATGGTGGATATTTCCAACACATAGCCAAAAAATATCTAATCCTCCTTGTATTATAAAATAATATCACAAATTCTAAAACTCGTTAATAAAATAATAAACACGATTTCGTGATCATAAAAACAAGGAGGTTCCAACACTAATAGTCATAGTTTCCTAAAACTCACTAGGAATTCATTAAATAATTAAACCATTACCAACAACATCCAGGTAGTTCATGTCACGTTTACCTTTCCATCTTAGTCAAAATCATAACCTTGTGACATTTTATAAATCAAAATATTAATATAATATATTAAAAAATCATAAATAAATGTATTTAGTGACATAACACCTCTGAAATAACTCACGATAGTGGTCTACCACAATTACAGGAATCCTTTTGTGATTCCCCAAGATTTTGTGAGGTAGATTCATTTTATTTTATTTTGATGTCTTATGTTGTACACTACACCAAGATTAGCTCGCAATATAGGAAACACTGTATTAGCTTGTGGTGTATGAAAAACTATTATTGGATTTTGTTACACACAATTTCAAGTTCTTTTGATATAATTCATTTTACATAAGATTGAGTATAAGTGAACAAATAAATATAATAACTTAGTAATTATAATGGTGGGTATGAAGAGTATTAACTTCCTTATAAAAAACTATTTAAATAAAAATAAGAGAGTATATACAATAATAAAATAACTCTTTATAGATTCAATCTAATGTTTAAAATCCATCTTATATGTTTTCTAGACATGATATAAGATCAAATTCATTTTTTAGATAAAATAAGTATTTTTCAAAAAATGCAGTATTATCGCCTTCTAATGGAGTACACATTTTAAATCTAGTTTTTGACACTTTTAAATATTATATTTAATAAAATAAAATTATCCATTGGAATAGGGATATAAAAAATTACTTTGGATTAATTTTTGATATTATTCTGATAAATTTCTTGTTTTGATGAATAGTAAAAATACACTTTATTTTAATTGAAAACACTTTTTACATAAAAATAATTTATATTATTACTTTATATTATTTAATGGTTTTAATGTATAAATATAATATATTTTTATCATTCAATTTGATTTATGTCATTAGCAATAATTTTATATTGAATTCAGATGTAAAAACATTTCAATCTTTTGCAATATTTTAACTTTTAAAAACTCGTTCTTTATTTCCAACCATGGGAATAATTTTAAATTAATTATTGAAACTTCAATGTTTTTAATTTTGAAAAATGGATTCATATTTTGAATAAGTTGGCCCAAATTATGTAAATATCTTTATTTTATTTTTGGTCATTATGAATAGAATCTTCGATAATTGTTATTAATATGGTGAAAGGGTAAAATGGGTATTTAAGGGTAGGAATACTGTTATAAAATTACCCTAACACTTTTATTAATATAATTGGATGAGTGTGTATCGACCTAAATAATCATTGGGTTGAAATAGCGTCCTTTTAGAAACCAGATGGATGAGATTAGGACATTGAATTTATTTTATTTAAAGAAAAGTTAAATATGTCCCACTAAAATATTAATAAATAAAACTTTTTCTATATAAGGTTATGCAGAAGATAAATTAGACAACAAATACTTATTTTAAATATAAAACAAATTTTATTTATCATGGTAATTTATTTTTAATCTTCTGAAAATATTTAATTATGTTGAACTCTCTATGAAATAGTTATTTTAATAACCACAAATCTTAGTTTTTATTTGTCTTAATTTAGTCTTTTGTTCAAATTGTACTAAATATGTTTATATATGTTTAAATCATATCTACATGTGTTTATCGATGTTAATTTGTGTTTTACGGTTGACCTGGAAGTATTCTGGGTTGAACAGACACTTTGTGAAAATTACATGTCTTGACTCACCGTTAGTTATTTTCCAAGTCACCAATGATGAACGGTCGCACCGATGATGAATGGTCACACCGATGATGAACGGTCGCACCGATTATTAATGGTCGCACCGATGATTAATGGTCACACTGATGATGAACGGGCGCACCGATGATGAATGGTCACACCGATGACGAACGGTCACACCGATAATGAACGGTTGCATCGATGATGAATGGTAACAGTGATGATGATGAATGGTCACACCGATGATGAACGATCGCACTGATGGAAACAATCGCACCGATGACAACGGTCACAAAAATGGCTACCGAAGATCTAAAGATATACCGATCATGAGTCACTGATAACAATGATCATGAGCCACTGATACCGATGATCAATGATCTATAGATGTTGATGCTACCGAAACCGATGCAGATTCAAAATGACTCACGGATCTCATGACTCACCGATAGTCATGAAAACTGTTTGAATGTATATAAACTCTTATTTAATTCCAATGGTCATATTTGATGTTTTTAATGCAATTAATGATATTTAATTTTAGTTATTGGCATGTTAGGAGACCGTACCTCATACCTATGAAAAAGGTAATCATTCCAATTGCTGGAGCATGTGGAATAAAAGGAATATCAAGCTTCAAAAAAAGAGTGTTCATGAAAAGGAATAGAGATATAATTCTTCCATGCACATACATACATGAAAAGAAGAACACACGAGGAACTCGAAGAGGGCATTGCAAGATCTTCAAAGAACTCTCATGCATGAAATCCGGACCTCCTGAAGAACAAACGAAAAACACTGGAAATCAGAGAACACACTCACATGTGAAGGACATCAAGCTATACCATGATACTCTCTTTTTCAACAGAAAAACCACAGAAGGACTCAGAAGCATTTCTGCTAAATCCAACGAGTCCCGAGCTGCACTTCCAATCACTAGAGCCTTATAAACTTTCATATACTCTCTCTAAGTGAATTGTTATTTAATGTTGAGCAGTGTGTGCACTCTGTATAACTTTTACACACACATTTTCTCATGTGCTGAACTGGAGGACACTAAATCCTCATTCCAAACTTCATACATCATACTGTGTCCCACTTAGGATAGTGGTAGAGGTCAAGTGTGACCTGGACAGCCTGTGTGCTGTTGCCTTTTTTTCCCATGAAGAACTGTGGTAGAGGTCTTAGGACCTAGATAGTATTGTACTGTTGTTAACCCCGATCTAGGGTATGGATAAAATTTATATATAAATTTTAGAGTACTAAGTCTCTGCTTGAGACTGAACCTCTTGGTTATATCTGTTGTGCTTTTTAGTATAAGTCTAAAGTATACTACATATATCTTTTATATTCTGCTGCTATTACTTTGAAATACAAATCAATTTTAAAGTTACTTTTATAGTTAAATTAACAACTTTTTACACTTTTTGTGAACCAGTAGGTTATCTTCAAAAGCTAATGTAATCCTGTGATTAAATTGACTGAGATCTAATCAATATTTAAGAATCCAATTGAACATTTTCAATCTGTATAAATTCACTACAGTTTAACTTTGTTTTTAAAATAGGGGGTTTTAAGAGAAATATTTTTAACCGAAATATTAATTATAACTCAATTCACCCCCCCCCCCCCTCTTGAGTGTCCACTCCGACCAACATTTGGTATCAGAGGTTTTTGTTTTGTTTATTTTCAAATACTCTGTTTTGCAACTGTGATTTTAGTTATATTTTAAAGATCTTAAATTTCTATTAGTTCTAAATTTTGTCTCTTTAAAAGTTATTTTCTAAGCTCTAGTACTCTATTTATGTATAATAGACTAGAAGGTGCTACTACCAATATGCCACCTTTATTTAATGGTACAAATTATGCCCAGTGGAAACTGAAAATGAATATTCATTTAGAAAGTATGGGATTTGATATATGGACTGCTATAGAAACTAAATATAAGATTCCAGCAACTGTTTGAACAACTTGGGATGAATCTCCTAAGACAGATTATAATAATAATTGTAAATCTATGAATGCCTTGTATTGTGCTTTGGGAGATGAAGAGTTCAATAGAATATCTTCTTGTAAAACTACCTATGAAATATGGGATACTTTGAATGTTTCTCATGAAGGAACAACTAATGTTAAAGAAATGAGATTGAATACATATACTATTAAATATGTTAATTTTAAAATAAATACTGATGAACCTATCTCTGACGGGTATCTTAGGTTCAATGAGATTGTCAATACAATTATTTCTCTTGGAAGAGATGTCACTGCTAAGGAGCAGATCATGAGAATATTGAGATGTTTTCCAGACAGATGGAGAGGCACTTATGTGTCTATCCAAGAGTCATGTGACATCCGCAAGCTACCTGTTAAGGAGTTGATTGGTAAAATAATGACGTATGAAGAAGAACTCAAGGTGAACAAAGAAGAAGATGATGAACCTAAAAGGGAGTCTGTAGCTTTTAAATCTACTTCTTCGAAAATCAAGGACAAAGACAAAGTTCAAATACAAACTAAAAGTTCAACAAGTGAAGATTCAGACTCTGATAGTGATGCAGAGATGGCTCAAATATCCAGGAGATTCAAGAAGTTTAATAGGTAGAAGAGATTCGTTAGAAAATCAAATCACAAAGGAAAGTATGAAAACAAAGTACATTGGAAAATGGATTGGAAAAAGCCTGACAAGAATGATAAAGTTGTCTGTTATGAATGCAAAAGGAAGGGTCACATTAAAGCAGACGGTCCAAAATTGAAGTTCAAAAAGAAATATGACTACAAGGACAATAAGTACAAGAAAGACATGAAGACTACTTGGAGTGCTTCAGAAGACAGTATAAGTGAATATGAAGTTTTTGATTCTGAAAAGAATCATCGCAACATGTGCTTCATGACTAACATATCTGAGGTACCTGTTTCCCTTATAATGAATGATTATTATTCTAGAACGGATTCAGAATCTGAAAAAATGTCTAGTGAGGAACTATTTGAATATTGTAACATGCTAGAAGAAACTTGTAATGAACTTAAGGACAAGTACAAATCCTTAAAGAAATAGAATTCTCTCACTTCCAATGTTAAATCTTCCCTTGATGTAGAAAAGGAAAAGAATGCTCAACTGATAAAGGAAAATACTAAACTGAAATTGTCTAATGAGAAACTTATAAAGGAGTTAGAAAAGTTCATAAATGGAAAAGACACTTTAACTAAAATTCTATGAAATCAAGTGGCACCAAAGTATGCTACTGGAATAGGTTATCAACCTGGAAAGAGACAGTTTACTAAAACTAAATTTATTCCTAAATCTGGACAAAATTGTGCTAGTTCTAGTTCTGAAAATTCTTATGCTTCAACTAGTTACTCACACAGTTACAAATCAAATAGAGTTTATATTTCAAAATATGTTGAATATCTTAATTACATGGGACCAATAAGACAAATTCGGATACCTAAAGCTTTGATTGTTAATCTATCTGGACCCAAGAAGATATGGGCACCAAAATCATTTTCTATTTAAATCTGTTTTGTAGTAGACCTTCTTGAAGAGTTCTCACAAGAAGGTATGGTACTTGGACAGTGGATGTTCAAGACATATGTCTGGGTATTATTCATTCTTAAAGATCTTAATAAATTTTTATGGAGGCTATGTCACCTTTGGTGATAATTATAAGTGAAAAATCATCGGCCTAGGCTAGATTGATAACATTGATTCAGTTGTAATTTCTAACGTTTTATTTGTTGATGGACTTAAGTATAACCTATTATGTATTTTTCAATTATTTGATGATGGATTTAATGTGAAATTTGAAAATGATTCATGTAATGTTTTTAACTCTAAAAATGTTTTAGTATTCTCTGCCTTGAGAAATGAAAATGTTTATGCTATTGATCAGAATTCTTTAGCTAAGAAAAATGTTACTTGCCTAAATGATTTTCATAAAGAATCTTGGCTATGGCATAGAAGATTAGGAAACTGAAATATACATTCACTTAGAAATCTGACCAGGAAGAACTCGGTTAGAGACCTACCCAAACTTGAATTCTCAAATGACAATGTTTGTAATCCCTATCAAAAGGTAAAGCAACGTAATGTTTCATTTAAATCAAAGAAAGAAGTCTCAACTTCTCAACCTCTCGAGTTGGTTCACATGGACTTGTTTAGACCTTCTAGAGTTTATAGTTTAAATGGAAATCACTATGTTAATGCCCTAGTAGATGAATTTTCTAGATATACTTGGGTATACTTCTTGGCCCACAAAAGTGAACCTTGTTCTTACTTTATTAAATACTCCAAGTCTGTAGAAAACCTTAGTGAACTTAAGATTAAAACCCTGTGAAGTGATCATGGTCATGAGTTTAAAAATCATGAGTTTGAATCTTATTGATCACACAATGGCTATAGTCACAACTTTTCTTCTCCTAGGACAACTCAGCATAATGGTGTAGTAGAAAGAAGGAATAGAACCCTTCAAGAAATAGCAAGAACCATGCTTAATGAGTATGACCTGCCTGTTTATTTTTGGGCTGAAGCTATGAATACAGCTTGTTATATTATTAATAGAGTCTTAATTAGGCATGTTCTTAAAAAGACCCCTTATGAGTTATAGAATAATAGGAAACCTAAAGTTAGTTACTTCAGATTCTTTGGCTGCAAAGTTTTTATTCTTAATACAAAGGATAATCTGGATAAATTTGCTTCTAAAAGTGATGAGGGAATCTTTCAAGGTTATTCCATATCTAGTAAATCTTATATAGTCTTTAATAAAAGGACCAAATGTGTGGAAGAATCTATTCACTTCATGTTTGATGAAACTGATCCACATGAACCTAATCCATCTCTCGAGAATCTTGATGAAGATTTTAGTATTCTGGACCTTTATGATAAAACTAAAGAACCTGCGGTAAAAACATCCAGTTCTGGACATACGCCAGAATCTACTTCTGTTGAACTCGAACCTATAGATGAACCTGAAATTTCTAGTCCATCCTTTACTAGATCAACCAGGATTCTAAAGAATCATCCTTTAGATGCTGTTGTTGGTAATCTTGATAGAGGGACACAGACTAGAGATTCTCTAAGAAACCAGGTTGAACATCAAGCTTTTCTTTCACAGTTAGAACCTAAAAATGTCAATGATGCAATCAATGATGAGTTTTGGGTAATTTCTATGCATGAAGAGTTAAATCAATTTGAAATAAACGAATTTTGGGAATTAATTGACAGACCCAAGGACACTTTGTAAATAGGCACTAAATGGGTTTTTAGAAACAAAGTTGATGAATCAGGAAATATAGTTAGAAACAAAGCTAGGCTAGTTGCACAAGGATATAGTCAAGAGGAAGGTATAGACTATTAAGAAACCTTTGCACAAGTAGATAGATTAGAAGCTATTATAATTCTACTTGCCTATGCTGCTCATTTGAATTTCAAGTTATATCAAATGGATGTTAAAAGTACTTTTATAAATGGTTTTATTATTGAAGATGTTTTTGTTGAACAACCACCTGGATTTACTAATCCTCATTTTCCAAATCAAGTTTTTAAACATTCTAAATCTTTATATGGTTTAAGACAAGCTCCAAGAGCTTGGTATGATAGACTTAGTATTTTTCTTATATCAAAAAGCTTTACTAAAGGGATTGATGATCCAACAGTTTTTATTAAAATAATTTATAATGATTTTTTGATAGTACAAATATATGTTGATGATGTTATTTTTGGATCTTATAAACATTATTTGTGTACTGATTTTTCAAAGATTATGAAAAATGAATTTGAAATGAGTTTATTGGGAGAACTCAAATATTTTCTTGGATTTCAAGTTTTCCAAATTGAAAATGGTATTATTTTGAATCAAAGTAAATATAAAAAGGATCTTTTAAAATGTTTTGGTTTGGATAGTATTAAGGAAAGTGATACTCCTATGAGTACAGTCTATAAATTGGATGCAGATGAAACTGAGAAACCAGTGGATCAAACTAATTACAGAGGTATGATTGGAAGATTACATTACCTTACTATTAGTCGACCAGATATTATGTTTAGTGTGTGTATGTGTATAAGATTTCAATCTAATCTATTAGAATCTCATTTACTTGCTGTTAAAATAATTTTCAAATATCTTAAACATACTGCAAACTTAGGTTTGTTTTACCCAAAAGGAAAATCCTTTGAGTTAATGAGTTATTTAGATGCTAACTTTGATGGTTTCAAGTTAGATAGGAAGAGAACATCTGGAACATGTCATCTTTTGGGAAAGTCTCTGGTATCTTGGTGTAGTAAGAAATAGAACTTCGTTGTGTTATCTACTGTTGAAGCATAATACATTGCTACTGGTAGTTGTTGTGCACAAATTCTGTGGATGAAACACACTCTTTTGGACTATGGATATGATTTTAATCATTTTTCAATCAATTATGATAACACTAGTGTAATTAACATATCAAAGAATCCTGTGTCTCACTCCAAAACCAAACACATTGATGTCAGACATCACTTTTTGAGAGACAACTACCAAAAAGGTGATATTAATCTTGAGTTTATAGGTACTGAACATCAATTAGCTGACATTTTCACCAAGACCTTAAGTTCTTAAAGGTTATACTTGATTAAACGGGAGTTGGTTATGATAGATCTGTGAAACTGATATGTTAATCCAATCTGTCAAACCAATCTGTCGAACCGATCTGTCAAATTGATTAGTGCTGCCGATTGGGTTGTACTATTTTTTAAATCATTATTGTCTGTTTAAAACATCGATGTATTACTTAATCGATATTTTATTGTTTGTAACCCTAAATGATACAAATAATGACACGCAAATATTTTATTCTCTAAAGACTGTTGACCTTCCATTTCTTGTCGAACTCTCTCCTCTCTTTTATGTAACCCGAGCCTTTTAAATCTTTTCAGGCCTCTTTTTTGTCGCAAACCTCAAAATGGACAAGCAAAAGAGGAAGGGCAAGGAATATGAAGGAATTTCACCTACCAAGCGTGCTTGAGGTGAGTCGAGTAGTACGACACAGAGGTCTTTGAACCTGGAGCTTGAAAATGGGAAGTTATAGCTGAAAAGGAAATATGTTCAAAATGGGTTTTATCTAGCAAGTCTGTTCTCTTGAAAGTGTTGGAAATGCAAGGTTAGGAGAATTGGTTCTGCGATAATGATAGGGTATTTTACCCGGAGTTGTTGTAAGAGTTTTACATAAACATAAGTACTGTTTTGGATGGAGTAGAGGCTGTGAGATTGTCTTCTATTGTAAAAAAGAAAAATATTACTTTTTCATCAAAGCAGTGGGATGAATGTCTAGGAGTACCTCACAATGGAAGATAAGAAGACTATTCTGGTAATATTCCTCCCACAACTGATTACTTTTCTTATGATCTGGACCTGGATTTATTGACTGGGAAGTCTGAATCATGGAGGATAACTGCTGCTATGTTGGATGGTGAGAATAGAATCCTGTTTAAATTTATTCAACATCAAATATGTCCTAGAAAAGGTTACTTTGCTTCAGTAAAGTATCAGGATGTGTTTCTGTTATTCCTCTTGTTTAATGGTGAAAATATCAATATGTGTAGATATTTTTCTGAGCATATTGTTGAGATGATAAAACCTTCAAAGAAAGCTACTACTTTGTTTTATTCTAAGAAAATTTCTTCCATGCTGAAATTCTTGGACTGTGTGGATGATGGAGATGAGTGTATCTCATCAATTAGCTTCTGTTTCAACAAAGTTATTTGTAAGAGGATGAAAATCAATTGGAACCCATGGAAGAAATCTTGGGTTGCTGATGAAGAGAAGTTATATGAGTCCTTCAGTCCTACTGATCATCCAAGGAGACCAAAGGTGATAAGAGATCCTAGCTTAAAACCTGGTGAGGAAGTGGTTTATTCAAATGAAGAATAGGAAGCAGTAGTTCCTAAGGAAACTAGGGAATCAAGTAAGAAGGAAATAGAAGGAGAAGAAGATGGTGATAATTTGAATGCTAAAGAGGAGGCTGAATCATCTCCTGATGAGAGGAGTGATCCTGATACAGTAAGCCCGAAGAAAACAAGGATGGAATTAGGTTCAGCAATCCCTCCTCTCAAATTACCAGAAATAGATCCTCTTTTAAATGATGAAGAAGAAGGTGAGACTGATGAATCAACCTCTTAGGAGTATGAATCTGGAAGTACAGACAGTTCAAATGAGAGATCAGTTAATGATGATAGTGATAATGATGATGATGAAGGCAATGATGGTGATGAGGGTGATGCTGATGGTGATGGTGATAGTAGTAGCAGTGATAGTGATAGTGGTGATGCTGATGATGCTAATGCTTGACCTATAGAAGGTTAGAATGTGATCCAAGATGATCCTAAACCCAAACCAATTGAGCAAGAAAATGTCCCTGAGGCTGAGAGGAAAGAACAATTGGAGAGTGATGAGGATGAAGAAGTCCTTCTTGAAAATTATGGACGAGCTCAGTTTGTGAAACCTATGTATCCTTCATGAAAAGCTGCATGGGAAGAAAATCCAAGTCTTGTTGTTCTGGGATTAGATTACCCATAGGAAGAAGAAGGTGTAGAAGTGGATCTTACAGATGTAAATGTTTCAATTAAGGCTCAATTAGATGCAGAGTTTTTGAAAAGAGCAGATGTCAAACCTGATTATTCAGTGTCTCAAGCTAGACCTGATCCTGAAGTTGCAAAATCTGATTTTGATAGATTTAAAGTTGATTTGGTTCATGAAGTTAGATATTCTATGAAAGAGGAGCTGTCAAATGCTTATGCACCTGCACCTGTGACTTTATCTGAAGCTTCCATGGATGATTTGGCTCAATGAGTGGTAAGCCATATCAAACCAGACATGTGCAATTATAGTGAGTCGATTGGCAGGAACATTACTTATTTGAATCAAACACTCACATATTTAGGTAGAAATCTAGTTTCTCTATCAGGAGAGTTCAGAACAACCATCTTTGGTATGATGAAAGTTTTAAGAAATATGATAGAACATTTGAAGAAGGCAGATTTGAGGAAGTTGAAAGCTGAGATCATGCAAGTTGTTACCCAGGCTAGTTCTTCAAAAGTAACCAATATTACTGGTTATGAGCTTATTAATTTAAAGTATGTTGTTAGAGAATAGCGGGCAGCTCTTAGAAAGATTTTGGATTTAGATTCTTTGAAAAAGATGAAAGAGCATAGTGATCATATTCATAAAATGGTGCAGCCGTATTCAACCGATGCTACCAAGGCTCAAAAAGATATTAAGGAGAAAGTGGATCATTATTTCTCCAAGATTTACATCAAGCATGATATGAATAATCATTTTAAAGTGATGGATGAAAATTTGAGACTCCCTCCAGTTACTCAAGCTTTTAAGGCTCAAGTTCAGCAGTTAAAGGATTTTACTCCTACTTTGGAAAATTTCATACAGAATAAGGATGATTTTGAAAAGTCTATGAAGTACGGTGGAGAAGTAATTTAGGACTTCATCAATTTTCTCAAACCCTACCTTCAAGTGCAAGCTAAGGCCATTGTTTTTTCTACTGCTGAGTCACTTCAATCATCAGATGTTTCTCCCAGTCAGATGTATGTTTCTAAAGATCTCTCCAGTATTCGGCCAGTCTTTCAACAGCCTCCTTTAGAAAGATCTTCTACTCCGTACCAGGTGACCTTGGAACCAAAAATTCATCGAGCTCAGGGTTTACTACCTCCTTTCACCATCCGGCCAGTTCAACCTTCCACCCAACCACCTTCTGGACCGTCCATTCCTCCCACTGCTAAAGGAAAAGCTCATTTTCACCCCGAGAAATAGCTGTATCTGTAAATTTTTGATAGGGTGTCTATTTCCTGTACTTTTCACTTTTGTCTGTGATTTTTGTACGCATTATTGATATGGAATCTTCTTGATTATATTCCTTCTCTCTTATTTTTGATAATCCCAAAGGGGTAGATAAAATCAGGAAGATCATGCATATGAATGGGTGAACTGAATGTGCATATGAGCCCATGATGAGATCATGCATATGAGATATCAGGGAGATCATGCATATGAATGAGTGAACTGAATGTGTATATGAGACCATGCTAGTTATTTACTACATGCATGAATACATAGGGGTAGAAATGATGTCTTTGTATCTCCATGGGAGTAATAATGAAAGGGGAGAATGAATTGTATTATATGACTTATATTATATGGGCAGAATGACTCAGTTATATAAGTTATGTTTGCTATTCTGGCCATGTTTTATCTTTTGGCATATATTCTTCTTTATAGGGGGAGCATACAGAACAACATACTATATTCTCTATTCCTTTATGCCATTGATTTGTGATTATCAAAAAGGGGGAGACTGTTGAACTCTCTGTGAAATGGTTATTTTAACAATCACAAATATTAGTTTTAATTTTTCTCAGTTTAGTCTTTTGTTCAAATTGTTCTAAATATGTTTATATATGTTTAAATCATATCTACATGTGTTTATCTATGTTAATTTGTGTTTTATGGTTGACCTGGAATTATTCTGCATTGAACAGACACTTTTTAAAAATACCATGTCTTGACTCATCGTTAGTTATTTTCCAAGTCACCGGTGATGAACAATCGCACGGATGATGAACGGTCGCACCGATGATGAACGATCCCACCGATGATGAACGGTTTCACCAATAATTAATGGTTTCACCGATGATTAATGGTCGCACCGATGATGAACGGTCGCACCGATGATGAATGGTCGCACCAATAATGAATGGTCGCACCGATGATGAACGGTCACACCGATGATGATGAACGGTCGAACCGATGATGAACGGTCGCATCGATGGCAATGGTCGCACCGATGACAAGAGTCGCACCATTGGATACAGAAGATCTAAAGAGATACCGATCATGAGTCACCGATACCGATAATCATGAGCCACTGATACTGATGATCAATGAGCTACCGATGTTGATGCTACCAAAACCGATGCAGACTCAAAATGACTCACTGATCTCATGACTCACTGATAGTCATGAAAACTGTTTGAATTTCTATAAACTCTAATTTAATTCCAATGGTCATATTTGATGTTTTTAATGTAATTAATGATATTTAATATTAGTTTTTGGCATGTCAGGAGACTGTACCTCGTACCTATGAAAAAGGTAATCATTCCCATTGTTAGAGCATGTGGAATAAAAGGAAGATCGAGCTGTAGAAAAAGAGTGTGCGTGAAAAATAATAGAGATGGAATTCTTCCATGCACATACATACATGAAAATAAGAACACATGAGGAACTCGAAGAGGGCATTGAAAGATCTTCAAAGAACTCTCATGCATGCAATCCAGCACTCCTGAAGAACACACAAAGAACATTGGAAATAAGAGAACACACTTACTTGTGAAAAACATCAAGCTGAACCACGATATTCTATTTTTCAATAGAAAAACCACAGAAGGACTCAGAAGCATTTCTGCTAAATCCAACGAGTCCAGAGTTGCACTTCCAATCACTAGAGCTTTCTAAACTTTCATATACTCTCTATAAGTGAATTGTTATTTACTGTTGAGCAGTGTGTGCACTCTATATATCTTTTACACACACATTGTCTCATGTGATGAAATTAAGGATACTAAATCCTAATTCCAAACATCATACATCATACTGTGTCCCACTAAGGATAGTGGAAGAGTTCAAGTGTGACCTGGACAGCATGTGGGTTGTTGTCTTCATTTTCCCATGAAGAACAGTGGTAGAGGTCTTAGAACCTGGATACTATTGTACTGTTGTTAACCTCGATCTAGGGTTTGGATCAAATTTATATATAAATTTGAGAGTACTAAGTCTCTGCTTGAGACTGAACCTCTTGGTTATACATGATATTCTTTTTAGTATAAGTCTAAAGTATACTACATATATCTTTTATATTCTTCTACTATTACATTGAAATACAAATCTATTTTAAAGTTACTTTGATAGTTAAATTATCAAGTGTTTATACTTGTTGTGAACTAGTAGGTTAGCTTCAAAAGCTAATTTAATATTGTGATTAAATTGACTGAGATCTAATCAATCTTTAAGAAGCCAATTGAACCTTTGAAATCTGTATGAATTCACTACAGTTTAACTTTGTTTTTCAAATAGGGGGATTTTAAGAGAAATATTTTTAACATAAATTTTAATTAGAAGTCAATTCACCCCCCCCCCCCTCTTGAGTATCCACTATGACCAACAAATTACTTTAAAGACTTATATTTGATGGTGTAAAAATTAATTTATTGATGAGAAATCAATAAAACAATTACTATTAAAATGATAAAAACCATAAAATACCCAAAAATAGTCCCAATTACTATTGGTCTACTATATCTCTACCATAATAATAAAAGGGTCATGTTATTGACCATTTGGATCCATATGGAAGATATTGTGACCCTTATATAATTTTATTAAAAGTGATGTTGAAGTTGTCACATTCATAATTTAATAAATATAACATTTTAAATGTTGCATTTACCAGAAGAAAAATTCTAATAAAAGTATTATTATGAAATCTAGAATTTTTTTATTCATCATAGGGTTTTATTTTTAATTTTTACCCAATAAACATGTATAGTAAAAAATTACCCAAAACTAATGTAGGATATATTTTATTAATGTAAATATCAAATTGATTTTATTAAAAATATTAAAATAAATAAAATCTTAGCTAATTAATTTGTAAAATATTTTTTAGATTAACTTGACCCTATAGGGATATAATAAAATAATTTTTTCTATGATATCATCTCATATTAATATTTTTAAAAATACATGAGTTGAATATTGTCAAAATTGGCATTATTGTTGTTTTTTCAAAACAATATTTTATTAAATTATTTAAAAATCATAAAACATTTTTTAAAAAATATAATAATTATTATATGGTATAAAATGATCTAATTAACTTATTAATGGTCTAATTTACAGAAAATAAATAAATATATTACCCTTTTAGTATTCAAATATTTGTTATATTAAGTAAATTGAAATAGAATAACTATGTGTTAATTAAAAAGATAAGGTTTAAATTTACATCAGAACATTCATAAATTTTATTGTTTGATTATATTAGAACATTATAAAATCATATCTTCGAATATGTCTCATTTTTTATGTATTTTGTTTTATTTATAATTTATTATTAATTAATTGTTTTATAAATTCTAAAAGTGCCCTTCACCTCAATTATAAAAGGGCACCTCCTCCATCACTTCTTTGCATAAAGTTAATCCTTCAATATTTGAAATCACATTCCCTTTTCACTTCTCAAAATTTGTAGTAAAATTATAGGGTTTCTAGTCTTATTCAGAGAATAACTCTAATGCTCTAAGAAGAGATTTAGAGGAATGATGTCGAGGAAGAGGTAATCTCTTCTACCGATCCTTCTAAAGTTATTTGTTCTTCTACTCCCTCTTCATTATTTGATTCATTATAAAGTAAAAAATCAGTATCAATCGTCTACTAATATGTTATTTTAATTATGAAACAACCATATTCCACCTTCTAACCATCCTATGATAAATGTAATCACCACGTGTGTGCACGTACGGCTTACCGTCTCCACGTTGTGGGGTAATTGTTTTTCACCACCACCTTATTAGGATGTGTATAATGATGGAAATAATACATGTAAATGATTATTAAAACATGATACTGATTATGAAATATTTTACACTATCCAATTCAATATCATTCAATAATTATGGGAGTAATATCGTCGCTCATGCATACCTACGGCTGGTCGTCTCTACAATGGGATGTGATTCATTCTACAAGATATTCATTAAACCAAAAGTATATACATGAATGGAAGGAATAAATATGATATATATTATTATAATATAATTCATAAAATGATATAACTATAACCCATGAATTGGAAAATGAACTTGTCTAACAAAACTTTCATAAGAACAGAAAGTGGTTAATATCATAATAATGAGTGAGAGTGAAATGTTACTAAGAAACAGATGATAATATGATAATATTTGATATCATAAAAGTGACTATAATTCTATAATAAGTCAATAACATTATTTAAATCATTATATAATAGTTTGAGATACATATGAATGATATTGGACCTAAGATAAAGGATAATTTTTCAATTTCCCTATTATCTGAGAATGTTTATACATAAGTATTTACTTGGGTATATTTATCATCCACATCCATGTTTCCTAAATATAAAATATAATTTCAATAATTCTAATATTTTTTAATGTAAATTTTACCCAATAGTGAATATTTATTTAATGTTATGAAAGGAATATTTCTTTCTTTTCCATACAATGTACCTTTTTACTTTTCAAGAAAAAGTGCTAGGAAAATGTTTTTAAATTATGTGGCATGATCATATTTTTACATATTCATAACACCTTATTTACATGAAGATTAATTTACAATATATCAAGTGAATTTTAAAATATTTTATTTTCTTTTAAATTTGCATGTAATTTTTAGAAAAGAAAACATTTTTGAATAAGAAATGATATTTTCCTCAAAAAAATAATTTCAAGTGTTTTATTAAAAAATATTTTCCATCTAAGATGACACTATTTAAATAAGGTTATGTTTATATACCTATTATTTCTATGATTCGATTGTGTTTATGATGGAATGAATTTTATGAAATCCATTTATTTTATATAGATTGTGATGGAATGATGTTTAAGAAGCCCATTTTTGTTCCTTGGGTTCTGCTATGATGAATGATTTAGGTTTTTGTGGAACACGTAAGAATGATTTAATTATGAGATGGGTGGGACCTATATCTCCCTCCAATGCATTAGGTAAATATTTATATCTCATGTGATAGGAAGGGCTGAAAGGGAATGTAAATCTTGTTCAATAAGATATGGATGAAATAGTAAGTATATCTGGTTCAATAATACTGGGATGGAACGAGGTGTGAACTTGGTTTAGTAATGGAATTTGTTTGCTATGATGATCTTGGAAATCAACCTTTGCTAATTTGAAAATGATTTTATATGATTATGTTTTTTCCAAAATTTCATGTTTTATTCCAATTCTATTTTATCATGGTAAATGTTCCATTATGATTTATTCCTTACATACTTCCAAGATTTATTTTATGACTCAAGATATAGATATTAAAAATATATGTTCATGTATTTAAATTATTATGTTTATATTTTGTTTTATGTTCACCATGTTTAACCTAACTAAGAATTAGAGCTCACCCTTTTTATGTTTTATTTAATCCTTGATATAAATAAATGTTTTAGGTAGGAAAACTAAAGCGGAATATATTTATCAGAGATGTTTAAGATCCTTCACCAAGATATAAGAATGTGTTATAAGTTTCCAAAGACACTAAAATAATGTGGTATTTTGGCATCTATTTGTGTAATGTATGATGTATTATATAAAAAATGAAAAGTCCATGTTCATCAGGATTGGTCCGTTAGAGTTCATATCAGAGTGAAGGTTTATTTAACTTTTGGAAACAAGGTTGAAAAAACATTAGTGATATCCCTAGAGATATTTCTAAGGATACGCCTAGGGATACCCCTAAGGAAAATTCTAACTATAGGTTACTATCCTAGAATTATGGTAACAATTGTGAATAACCTTATACTAAACCTAAGATGTTAGATTTTGAAATTACTCCCCCTTGATTATGTTGTTTTCCTAGTATGATTTTTTCCGGTCACACTAATATGTTTGGGTTTTATAAAATGGATGGAAACATGAGTATTCATGTTAATATAGAATATGATGTACAATGAAATGATATTCCTCGTAAGAATCCAAATGAAATGGGAGTTGGATGCTGAAACAACATTATTATTATTAATCATAAATCTCATAATATGATCAATAATATAAACATTAGTGAGTTTCCTAACCCAGCTAATAAGATGAATATGGAGTTTCATAGTGACTATAAAGGAAAGACAGATAATTTTCCTCATGTAAATCATGTTGTAATAGGCATCAATGAGAATGTTTCAAATAAAATAGAATATTCTTTCAGTGTGGATAATAAACACACAAATCTATTAATTGAAAAGTAAAAGGTTGTGTTAACACAATGAACAAGGATAATATTATTCCTAAGGAATCAACGATGATTAAATGTTTTAAATGTGGAATGTTTGGGCATTATAGAAATAGATGACCTATGGGAAAATATAATTAAGAGAATAATCATTTTCCTATGGGTAGTATTAATATTGATGATTATGAAGAGACTATGAATTATATATGACATGAAAGAAGTGTTAAGGAATAAAATGATGAAGCTCATTCAATGGATTAAGAAGGTAGTATAATGTTTACTTGTTTATCAGGAACAGTGTTTAATAAATAATTTTATGGTATTATGGAATAAAGAACTATCTAAGGATTGTTACACTATTTTTTTCTTCAGTATTTGAAATTATATGTTGAATGGTTCTGATAACCATGAAGTGTGATTGATTTTTTTTGGAAAATGCATGATATGTGCATAATTATGGGATAAGGAGATACTGATATATTTGAAATTATTAATGACCTGATGGCTAATATAAGGAAAAATTGATATCATGGACTGAGCATATTGAATTTTTGGGTTTTTTTGTATGTTAAAATAGTTCATTTTTAATATCATACATGTTTTCACTAAGGTTATATGGTAATTCAAGTTATTACTATATTTATAGAGAATACATGATTAAGGTGTTCAAATTTTTTGGAATGTGACAACCAAGAACAGCCCAATGAGAAATGAGAAAAAAAAATTACGTCGATTTAGTTCACCTATTTCTAAATATGTAGATTTTTAGTTTTGTGAAGGATTGTAATGTTATCCATTTATATATAGTATAAGTTATACTCTTGTTTAGGTATGTTAGATTAATGTATTATCTATCTATAGGTGGACTTATGCATATTTGATAACCTGTTCTAACCTTTTTGTTGAGATAGATGGAATGAAGATTCATTCTATTTATGGACTACATGATCTTCTAACACTTTAGGAATGAAAAATTGAAATTCAATTCATTGAATAAGAGATAAAGTGGAAATTGTTCAAGGCATAACCAATAGTGATATCGCACCGAAATCATGCACTCTTTTCTTCTCATACAAAATTATTCTACTTTAGGAAAAGAATCTTGAAGTCAAAAATGTTTTCCTAGTACCTACTTATCTAATGAATCAGATGGTCTCCAAAATCATCATAAATTTATTGTAACCTTCTCTAAACCTTGTTCTCTATAACTCTCCATTGGAACGTGATGCTTATATTTTTCTTCTATATCCTTATTTTCACTTCCCACCTATGTTCTTCTATATGGAACCCCATTGAGGATTTACTTTGGGTAAACATTATGCTTCAAAATTTATTTTTTAAAATGAAGTTTTAGTGTTCCTTTTTACTATGTGGTTTTATATGAAAAAAAACATTGAAGTAGTAAACCTTTTATAACCCCAATGAATTTAGAGGGAGAAATCCATTTTAAGGGGGGTAGAATGTGACACCCTGAGATTTTATGAGATAGATTCTTTTTAATTTATTTGATCTCTTTTGTTATATGTTATTCCAAGATTATCTTGAACTTTACGAAAAACCATATTAGCTTTTGGTATATACAACACTATTCTTGTCTTGTGTTACACACAACTTCAAGTTATTTTGATAGAATTCATTTTACACTAGATCGAGTATAAGTGAAAAACTAAATATTATAAAAAATTCATTATAATAGTGAGTATGAATAGTATTAACTTCTTTCTAAAAAACTATAAAAATGAAAATAAGTGAGATTATAAAATTATAAAATAATTCTTTAAGGATTCAATCATGTGATTAAAATTCATCTTATATGTCTTATAGATTTGATATAAGAACAAATTCAATTTTTTGGATAAAAGAATTATTTTTTTTAAAATGTTGTATTGCCGCATTTTGATGGTGCACCCAATTTAAATATAATTTTTCATACTTTCACATATTATATTTAACAAAATAAACTTATTATTTGGAATTGGGATATAAAAATTTACATTGGTTGAATTTTTGATATTTTTTTGATAACTTTCATGTTTTGATGAAAACTAAAAATACACTAAATTTTAAATAAAAACAAATTTTTTCATCAAAATAATTTTTTAATTATATTTTATTATTGGATGGTATTCATGTATAAATAAAATCAATTTTTGAAATTCAATATAATTTATCTAATTATCATTAATTTTACATTTAATTTAGATGTAAAATAATTCAATCTTTTCCAATGTTTTAAATTTCAAAAACTCCTTCTCTCTTTCTAACAATGGGAATAATTTTAAATTAATTATTGAAACTTCATGGTTTTGAATTTTGAAAATTGGATTCCATATTTGGAATTAGTAGGCCCAAATTACGTAAATATATTTATTTTATTTTTGGGCATTATGAATAGTAACATAGGTAATTTTTATTAATATAGTAAAAGGGTAAATAGGTAATTTAGGGAAATAATACTATTATAAAATTAACCTAAAACTTTTCTAAATATATTTTTATTAGCGTTAATCGACCTAAATCATACTTGGGTAAAAATGGTGTCCATTGGAAGCCACTTGGATGTCATTAGGATATTTATTTTATTTTATTTAATGAAAAGTTAAATATGTCTCACTCAAATTTTAATAACTAAACCTTTTTTATATAAGGTTATAAATAAGATAAATTAGACAATAAATAATTATTTTAAATCTAAAATGTTTTTATTTATCATCATAATTTATTTGTAATTTTTAAGAAATATATTATTACATTAAAGACTTATATGTTGATAGTGTACAAATTAATTAATTGATGAGAAATCAATAAAACAAATATTATTAAAATGATAATAACCATCAAAAGACCAAAAAACATTCCAAATTCTTATTATTTGAGTATATATAGATCATAATAATCCAATGTTAAATTTATTTACCATTTGGATCCATATGGAAGAGATTGTGACACTTATATTATTTTATTTAAAGTGATGTTAAAGTTGTCCCATTCATAATTTAATATGTATAACATTTTTAATGTTGAATTTAATGGAAGATAAATTAAACTAAAAGTATTATTATGAAATATATTACACATATATTAGTTATAGTATTTTATTTTTAATTTTTAACCAACAAATATGTATATTAAAAAATTACACAAAACTGATGTAGAAATTACTTTATTAATGGAAATTAAAAAAAATAACGTTATTAAAAATATTAAAATAAATATAATTTGAGATAATTAATATGTCCAATAATATTTCTGGATGACCTAGTCCCCATAGGTATATAATAAAACAATTGGTTTGATGATAACATCTTATCTTGATATTTTTAAAAATCAATGAATTGAAAAGTGTCAAAATTGACTATATTGTTATTTTGTAAAAAAAATGTTTTATTAACTTATTTCAAAATCAGAAAACATTATTAAAAAATAAAATAATTATTATATGTTCTAAAATTATATAGTTTACTTATTCATGGTTTAATTGACATCAAATGAATAAATATTTTCCCTTTTAATATTGAAATATTTGTTATCTTAATTAAAATTAAATTGAAAAACTAAGTATTAATTTAAAAGATAAGGTTTAAATTGACATAAAAACCTGAAAAAAATTTATTGTTTTATGATATTATAATATTATAATATCTTATATTTTAATATATCTAATTTTGGAGGTATTTGGATATATTTTTTAATTATTATAAATTAATAGTCTTAGAAATTCCAAAAGTTCCTCTCACCTTAATTATAAAAATGACACCTCCTACCTCACTTTTTCTCAAAACATTCAGCCTTAAATATCTTCCATACCTGGTAATTATACCTTCTAAAATTCCCTAGTAAAATTCTAGAGGTTTTGGTCTTCTTCAAAGACCAACTCTAGTGCTCTAAGAAGAGATTTAGAGAAAGCACGTCGGGGAAGAGGTAATCTCCTCTATCGATTCTTCAAAACTTGTTTCTTATTCTAATCCATATTCATTATATGTTTCATTATAAAGTAAAAACATAAGTATCACTCATATACTGATAATTTATTATAATTATGAAATAACCATATTCCACCTTCTATCCATCCTATGAAAAACGAAATCATCAAGCATGTGTATGTACGACTTGTTGTCTCCACTTCGTGGTGTAATATGGTTTCACCACAACCTTACATGGATAGGTATAATGATGTAAATAATAACTATATATGATTATTATAACAAGATACTGATTCTTAAGTATTAAACACCATCCAATTCAATACTATTCAACAGTTATGGGAATGATATTGTCGCTCGTGCGTACGCACGACCTACCGTCTCCACGATGCGATGTGATTAATTCTACATGATATGAATTAAACAACGAATATATAAATGAATGGAATGAATAAGTATTATACATATTATACTAATATAATTATGTAAATGATTTAACTATAACCTAATAATTGTAATATGAACTTATCCAGAAAAAACTTGCATAAGAACATAGAGCAGTTAATATCTGAATAATGAGTGACAATGAAATGTTACTAACAAACAGATGATAATATGATCATATATGATATCATAAAAAATACTATGATTCTATAATAATTCAATTCCATTATTTAAATCATTATACATTATTTAGAGATACATACAAATTATATTGGACCTATTTTAAGGGATAATTTTGCAATCTCATTATTATCTGATATTTTTATATGTAAATATTTACCGGGGTGTATTTATCATCTAAGCCCATGTTTCCTAAATATAAAATATTATTAAAATTATCATAACATGTTTTAAATTCAATTTTACCCATTTTTTAATTTTTATTAAATTTTATGGAAGGAATATTTCTTTTTTTTCCATATGATGTACTTTTTGACATTTCGAGAAAAAGTATAAGGATAACATTTTTAACTTATACGGCATGATCAGTTTTTTATGTATTCCAAATTACTTATTTCCTTGAAGATTACTTTATAATATTTCACGTTAATATTCAATTAAATTATTTTCTTTTAAAATTTCATGTAATTTTTAGAAAGTAAATCATTTTTGAAGAATAAAGTATATTTTCCTCAAGAATTAATATCAAGTGTTTTATTAACAATTATTTTTTATATAAGATGACATTATTTAAATAGGGTAATGTTTCTATCCATGTTATTACTATGATTTGACTCTATTTATTATGGAATGATTTTTATGAAATCCATTTATTTTATATGGATTATTATGGAATGATGTTTAAGAAACCTATTTTTGTTTCTTGGTTTATGCTATGATGAATGATTTAGGTTTTTGTGGCACATATAAGAATGCTTTAATTATGATATTGGTGGAACCTATATCTCCCTCAAATGAATTGGGTAAATATTTATAACTCATGAGTGCTAAAACGATATGTAAATTCGGTTCATCAATACAGGGATTAAATGGAAAGTATATCTGGTTCAGTAATACATGGATGGAACGATAAGTGAACTTGGTTCAGTAATTAACTTTGTCTTCTATGATGGTCTTATCAATGAGTCTTGGATAATATGGCAATGGTTTTTCTATACTTATGTGTTTTCCACAATGATATGTTTTTTTCCAATGATATTTTATCAAGGTTAATATTCAATTATGATTTATGTCTTACATATTGAGAGGATTTATTTTATGACTCTAGATTTTGAAATTAAAATTCTATGTTCATGTTTTTACATTATTATTTTTAGGTTTTGTTTGATATTCTCCATTTTTACCCTTACTGAGAATTTTAGATCTCCATTTTTTTCTTTCCACTGGGATATAAAGAAAGGTTTTAGGTAGTAAAACTAAAGCGGAAGATCTTTATGGGAGATGTTGAGGATCTTTCACCAAGCAAGAAGAATGTGATCTTAGTTTCCAAATACACTAAACTAATACGGTATTTGGGAATCTATTTTTGTAATTTATCAAGTATTTTGTAATAGAAAAGTAATTTCCATGTATTTCAGGCTTGGGTCATTAGGCCATCTATCCATAATGCATGAATATCCTAATTTTCATGGTTTCATTTTGTATGATCTAGTGAAATAACAACCAAATACGTAACAAAAATATTTCCATATTAGAGTGATAAGAACAGATGTATGACTAAGTGATGAAATAGATTGACATACCTTTAATCTGTATCTAAATTTATAAATATAAACCACCATTCCATGTGGGTTATAAGAGGATGGGAATCAGGTATAGCGGATAACTAAATTGGCCTCCACAAGTTCTTTATACCCTTATATTTGATAAGGACATATAGATAAGTTATATTTCATCCAATCATAAAAAAACAACTCAGCCCAATATTCACAATTTGATCCTATATAAAACTTAGTGAACAATTTTATGCATAGTATTTCTCCCCCTAAAAAATTTATTGTGTAATTCATGGATTATTCCATAAAATTCCCATAATTGGGAGTTACAACACTCATTACAACATCATTCATGGTGTGAACCCTTTTTTCATAGTATTAATGTTTGTAGCTATTGAATTTCAGACACATGTATCCCCTGAGAACTTTTCAACATCAACCTAAATAGATGATCCATTATCACGGCCTCAAACCACATCCTAGTTCTTCTCTTAGAGATGTTAAAATTGTATGAATCTAAATTTGAGTTCTAGTTATATAAATGACCTATCAACTGTATAGAAATTAAAATTCACTCAAAATTACAAAATTTACAATGACATTGGTTGTTACATAGATAACATAAAATTTATCTTCTCTTATAGCAGATGTGATATTAGAATTTGTGTGTGTAATTCATGTTAGTGATACTACTGATAAATTAAATATTGAGGAAGAATAGAATTTAAATGTTGTGAAAAAATCACTGAATTAAATGAAAATAGAATTACTTAATCATTATAATACTAATGTAATGTTGTATTCAATGACCAATGATTTTTGTTATATACTTTATAATATAATTGATGGTTTCATCGTGGTGAATGAATAAATAATAAAATTTCTATAGAAAAAAAAATTGATGATTTTACGAAAAGTCACATTTGAGGCATATATAGATTTTATAACCATCTTAAAAATTAGGTTATGTTATACATAATCATGGGAAAAAAGTAAAATATTCATATTTTTTAATACAATCATTAATTAATTCCCTAATTTTATATAATTAATGTTTTACAACCTAAGGATATGAATTTTGGAAAATCATCCCACAATTATTTATACATTAATAATATTTCTTATAATATGTGAGTGAATATAAAATTCTCCATAAACATTCAAAAAAAGATAAATAATTTGAAGATGTGTAAAATAAAAATGATTAGTAATTTGATGTTTAAGTGATGTAAGTCGTGATTTTCAATCACTCGTTACTATAATGACTTAGATTCATAGGATTTTTAGAGGTAAAATTACACTAAGAATGTTTCAATTATTGGAATGTTAGGAACATTTTTTGTAGGTGAACAAAGATATATAATTAAGAGAAGCGTGAGGTTGAATTATTACATTGATGAAAGATTAATATTTCTCAAGGAGGGATTTAAAATATGTAAATTTTAATTATAATGTGTTTCAATGAGCTGTTATTATTAGTAATGATGAAGATGATGATATAGAAGATCCACTAGAAGATATTAAATATATTTTATTTCAAATATTGACAATATTAGGATTATTATCATGTTTAAATCTAAAACTGAAGAAAAATTTAGTGATCAAGGAGATGGATTTATATATGTTTATATTGAGTTTGAAGGATATCATGAAGTGTTTGATTCAAAAATAAAAATAAATATCAATTGATAGGTTTTTTAAAATATTGTTGATCATATATTGATAAACATAATATTGAGATTTATCTTTAAGATAATATACTAGAATAATCTTCAAAAATCATGGAAATTATGATGAAGTTATAAATTCATGATTTATGATGATTTATATAAATATTATAATAGATGATATTAATTTATCATTAATCAAGAATATTTTGATGATATAGTTTCTTGAAGAAGAGGTTGTGACTTTTTGGAAGACGTAAATTCCCATCAATAAAAATGTATGATTAATAATGAATCATAACCATTGAAATTCCTAGGATTAAGCATTACATAAAATGGTTAAAAGAGGTGAAATAGCATTTTAATTTTATTATTTATTTTAAAAACTTATATATTATAGAAACAATTGTATAATATATGGGGTTGTAACATCCAAAACAAATCCCAAGAATTTTAACAGTGCACTGAGGTAAACAAAATAAAGTTGTTCAATAACAATTAGAACTTCTTAAGAATCCAAAAGTTAATAAAGGTTAGGAAACATATTGATAGGTGATGGATATATGATATTTCATTTGATGTAGTGGTACCACTACAGGTCCATTTTCTATAAGATTATTGTTAGGTATACTAGGTCAAATACTCTAAAAGGGGGGTGAATTAGGGTATGGCATATTGAAACGAATTCCCTTTTGGATCTTGTTTCACCATTAAAAAAACACACTTCTCTCATTATCCCATATAAATATATGAAAATAAATGATATTGTGAAAAGGACACATTGATTTTAATAGTTTCACCATCACAAGGATACATCCAAGGAGTATACCATGATGATGTGTTGATGTACTAAATCTACTAAAGATCACTAACAGTTACAAGGTTCAAGGGAGATCACTTATATTCCCAGGATCACTGCCTTTACAAGATGTAGGGTCTGCTCACTACATTCCCAAGGGTCACTCCCTAGGTCTCATTCTATGGTTCACTATCGGTGGAAAGGATCGTCATCTTCCTCTTCCTTTGCTCACAACACATGGAAGGGATCCACTCAAAGTTTATAGACTTGTAGGTCACTTAAAATTCATGAAATCACACACAATCAAATTTAGTTAGATTATCTGTTGAATTCCATTTTTCACCCATAGATGAAGTCCACTTATCAATGTACTTTTAGTTATGATAAATTACTTTCGTGAATTGTTTAAGTCTATTTTCACACCACCTCCTTCTTCTGCGAACTACGTAGCACATATGCATCATAGACCACCTCCTCTGCACACTTCCTCTTCTTTCATTGTTGTGTATTGCCTCTGCTTACTTCCTCCATGAACCACCTCAACATACCTACCTTTTTGTACCACTTCCGTGTACCAAATCCATGTACTTCCTTCACGTACAACTTTTTCTTCAATAGAATTCCTTCTTTCAGATACTTCTTATTCCGTGGACCTCATTCTTTTTTTCTAGACTAAAATTTTCTGCAGAAAACCTTTCACATAATCGCTTTTGTGACCTACTTCACCCTTCACAGAATCCTCCTCATGAACCTCATTCAAAATTGGATTAATTCCTATAGTAAAGATGTTTTCTTATGAAAATATCTCTAATTAAGGATGGTATTATTGCTTTTTATATATACCAATAGATCCAAAAAATTCTCTAATCTGATATTTACCTAAATATTCATCATGTACTACTTATTTTGAAAAGTATTTCCCTACACAGTCCATGTACTACATTAATTCCTTCATGGGGGCCCAAATCATCATCTCATTTTCTCCAATGATATGACATAGTGCAAATCGTTTTCCTTCTGTGAACTGTAGGCCCTCTTGAAAACCTCATTCACTCCACGAATCATTCCTCCTATGCATTACTTGTAATATTTTCCTTTTACAAATTGTTTTCTGGTTCCTCCTTTTAAATCTGTGAACCATTCTTCATTTTGAACATATTTTTCACTCTTATATGGAAAATCTTCCTTTCCCAAAAACCTACCTCCTGATTTTGAGGCCCAAAATTTTGAAAAACATTGGGAAATTGTGCCACCATAATCACCTGATTTAGCAAACACCATTCATACTCATTCGTGTTTACTTGGTATTGTCATCAAATACAGTCACACATAAAACATACCAAGATGAAACCTTGATGGAGTTTTTCTCAATAATCTCTCCCAGTGGGTAATTTGAAAACACTTTCATTCTTTTATACCTCTTTAAAGATTCTTCCAAATTCTTCCATAATTATCATATTGAAATTAATATACAAATCAAGGATTTACTCAATACATGCTCTTTAATACCATGTGACCAATTCTCAGCGTGAGAAACCAGAGTTTAATGTAATGCTCCTCAATGAATCAGGTAACTTTATTCCAAAATCACTCTTATAATTTCATCATGAACCTTATCTATCCTGATATGTATCCTTTGATCGATTATGTCTAGAATAATCAAATTTAATAATACCCCTATATTACATCTTCAACACCTCCTATTACATTACTCTAACTAGAAACTTATCCCCATTTCATGACATGAAATTTTATCCTTTCTAATAGAAAAATTTCTATCCCTTTCTCCAGGAACCCAATGGTTGTCCCTTTATAGTCTAGAATAGGGTAAAGAATAAAATTTTTAACATTAACAGAAAAATACACCATACCTTGAGGAGAGGGTGTCCCACATCCACAAGTGTTCAAGTGAGGTGAGTTAAAATTACTCACAAAGCCAGTTGATGCCACTCTAAAGATTATTTAGGTAAGGCCTTTATCATAATTTTTGAAACATGTTGTTATGTAGTCATATAATCTAACTTCACAAGCCCTTTATCCACATTCTTTTTAATAAAATGATATTTTATTTCAATGTTATTTTTCCTTGAGTTACAGACATGATTTTTACTAAGATTTTAGCACTTGAATTATCATAATGGATTTCTATTGGAGACTTCACATCAACTCCAATATCATCAAGCTGCCACTTCATCCAAAATAACTACATGAAAGATTGAGTGGCCATTATATATTAAGATTATGTGCATATAAATGAAATGAAATACTATTTATTTCTTAACCAATAAATTCAAAAATCACCAAGATTAAATGCACCACCTGATGTTGATTTTCTATCATCTGCTAAACCGACCCAATGCGTATCTGTATATTCCAATAACTCTTGATAAGATTTTCATTGTACATCAAACTAAAATACATCATGTCCTTGATATATCGAATTATTATTTTCACTATAATAAATTGAATTTATTTTTTACTACATTGATATTGTGATACTTGACATGTGGAAAAGAAATATCTAGTCATGTCATTGTTAAGTAGAACTGGATTCTAATGATCTACCTATATTACATGACATTGACTGATTTTCCTAATCCTCCTAAGATAGTTTCATCTAGGTTGCCACTGTAGTCATCATATCCATCGAATTATCTATTCCAAACCTTATCAAAACAATATTTCCATATTTAGATTGAGAATTTAATGTTCCATTCTTTCCTTGTGTCAACTGTAAAACAAGGAAAACATCAATTCCCAAATCATTAACATTTCGAACTCACTTTTAATGAATTATTAAAGAAAAATTGTATTGCACTTCATCTGATCCACCTAAGGTTATGTCATATAAATATCCCAACACTATCATCCTATGATCACATTCATTGTTAACATAAATATTGTAATCAACTCCACCACGTCGAAAACTAGGGTTCTTTAGAAACTGATCTATCCTTGAATACAATGCTCTTGGTCCTTTATTCAAACTATATAAAGCCTTATTCAGTCAAAAAACTATATTTTCATCTTCATAAATGAGAAAAACATATGGCTACTCAATGTAAACTTCTTTGTTAAGAATGTCATTCAAAAAAAGATGAATTTATTTCCATTTAGAAAACCATCAAATTTCATTGCAGTACAATGGAAAAGAACAATATAATTCTACCTATCCTTAAAATAGGTGAAAAAGTTTCATTAATATCGATACCCTATATCTAGAAGTACCCTTTGCACACTAGTTGTTATTTTTTTCAAATCATTACACTGTATTCATTCACGTTGTTATGAAAGACCCAATTAGTCCTGATGACTCTTTATTGGACATGAAACAATCTCCCATGTCTTATTCTTCTCAATGTGGTTAAGATCTTTATTCATAGAATGAACCCAATTCTCATCTCTAGTAGATTCATTAAAACATTTAGTCTCTACCTTTGATAATTATGATTCTTTTGTAGAGTCTTCATCCTCCTTGTATGAACTGGAGATATATGATCTCTAATTATTTTATGTCTATCGATTTAGGCTCTTACCTTCAATCTTTGTGTAGACCCTGAATTTTTCTCATCCTTTTCATAATCTGAATCTTTTTTTGAGTCAACCTATAGAATTGGAGCATCCTGTGATCTTCTTTTCTCTTCTTCACTATCCTCCTAAGACTAATCAAGTATTTTCTAGAGATTTTTCTCATTCTCCTCTATAGTTACATCAGGAATGTCAACTAGATACTTATTGAGGAATTTGTGTGTTGTGATTTTCTTGGAATATCCAAGAAATATACCTTCATATCTATGAGATTCAAACATCCTATGTTTCACCTTATTGAGAATGAAATAGTTACTTCTGAATACTCAAAAGTACTCCAGTGATGGATTCATTCCATACCATAGCTCATAAATAGTCTTATATTCTTTTGAACATAACAATTCTCTATTTTAAGTGTAGACTATCATCATCACTATTTCATTCCAAAATTTCTCTAGAATGTATTTATCAATGATAATTGTTCTGTCCATCTGGTTGACAATCCAATTTATTATATAAACTACTACATTCTATTATGATTTTCAAACTAGTGAAACTTGATTCCATATCCCATGTTTCTCGAGACAATTCTCCACTTGGATATTTTTAAACTCTATTCCATTATCTTTTGGATCTTATGGATTTTATGACCTAACAAATTTTTAAATCTCCATAGATATATTGTAATGAAAATGAACAACTCATACTTTTTGGTAAAGAATTATACCCATTACATTCTACTATAATAATCAATGAAGATAATATAATACCTCCTTCCATCAAGAGAACTTGGTGAAATTTGACCACACACATCAATATGAACCAACTCAAGCAATCTTTTTGGAATTTTCTATTTTGGATTATATATATTTTGAATGATCTTCCATTGTTGGAAGGAATTGCACAAATGTGTACGATCACATGATAATCTACAGAGATCTTTAGTAGCATCATATTTCACCAGATCTTCCAAGGACATTTGGCTCATGTGGAAAAGAAGTTTATGCCATAACTTATTTTTTATATTCCTTAGACAGAAATCGCATATCTCCTTCTCCACTCATGAGGTACAGATTCCATTCTGTATGATTTCCCTGCAATACAACAAAACCATCTTTTTCCTTTATGACACATAATTTCACAAAAAGGTTTATGGCATGTTTGGATTCACACAATTGACTTACACTTAATATGTTGTGACTAAGACCTTCAACAACGAATAAAAATTCACATCTCATGTCTTTTCACCCAAACATTTATTTATAGTAGCCAATAATTTTTAACCCTTCATTAATACCAAATATTATTATACCTTCTTTGTCGTTCCAAATTACCATCATCTGATCCTTGTTTCCTATAATATGGGAGGTTTATCCACTATCAATGATCCATGTCCCGGTGCAATTTGATGCCTTGAACACAATCTCTATAACCATTTCCTGCTTATATATTTTCATTTTGATCCATGATTCTGAGTTTATACCTGATATTAATTGATACTCTTGAAATTCCTCAGAATATAATGGACTAACTTCATCTTATATTGTTGAAAATATATTTTTCATGTGTATCTCTTTTGATGATACATTTTTCTACTTCTTATAACCAACCTTAGTATGCTTTGGTACATTCCTTTGTTTTGTTTATGACCAATATCTTTCCATGTGTATGAATCCTCCACACCTGAAATAGTACAATCAAATGATGACCTAGAAAATTAAGCTCTGCATGACTACCTCTGTTGATCTTGTTCCGTTTGGTACCACTTTTCTATGGAACAAACATTTTTTTAGTGTCCCATATTTCCACAACAACAACATATTATGTGGGGTACGTTCTTGTACAGTAATATTATACCATTGGTTGTCCCTTGGGTTCTCAGAATCATCTGATTTTACTTTATACCAAAATAAATATTCAATCTCAGTGTGGGTTCTTGTATTCTAACTTCAAAAATTACTTATTTATGATTTCTATAAAGCCTTATACATTATTTATTTTTATTTTATTGTTGTTTCTATTCTACTGGAAAAATATGCTCCACTTTCATCTTTTCTATTTCCTGTGTTATCTGTTTTCCCAAGGTTTTTCTGTGAGTCAAAAAAATTTCCTGAGCCTTAACACTTAGTCATAGAATGAAAAATTCATCTTCATGTTCTTCGATACATTTGACTTTAAATTTTTTAGTTTCAATCAAACTATATATCTCCCTTTTCTATTCTTCAATTTTGAGTTTGTACTCAACCACATTTTCTGATATTTTTGGCATTAAAGACATCAATTTTTCAACTTCTTCATTCATATAAGACTTCTATTCTTCCTGCTACTACATATAGAGTTTGGCAGCATGAATCACTTTGTGATAATTCTTTGTTTTGGCTCTAAAAAATATATCTCTTCAAGAGAAGCCTCTAATTTATCCTAAACGTAAAATATTCCTTCAAATTCTCCTTCTTCATTGTCACTTTCTTATATGTTACAAAATATCGGACAACTGCCAACAAAGCATATAATTCATGATCCTTAGAGTCCTCCAACTCTTCTTCCTTAGATTCTTCTGAACATTAATCTTGTTTCAAATGAAGAATCTTCATTATGATGAAATTTATCTTAACACTTCTCCGACCTTTCACATTGTAAGGATATGTTTTTTGGGGAATATAATCATTGTCTTCGTCATCATCTTCAATATTATTTGAACACTTTACTAAAAAATGCATAATCATTTCACATCAGAAGCATGTAAGTAGAAGTTTCCCTTTTAACTTTCTTCTTCCTCTTTGTAGATTTGAGGAGAGAAATTTCATGACGTCATCCAAATTGTCTTCCACCTATCTATCTTTAATAGAGATCTTCTTCATGGACTCGAATGAAACTTCTTTGGACTTCCCCTTTCCCAAAGAATAATTATAATCATTCCTTATTTCATATATAACAAGTATACTATGCAATTTATCCAATGTCTGCTACTTCGGATCATTGTCTTCTAATACAAGAACCTTCATATTAAACTGAGGTGGATGTTTTCTCAAGATGTGCTTAAAAATATTTATATCTTCAATGATTTCTCCAAGACCAAACATGTCTTCAACAAAAACATTATCTTGATCAAATAATGTATCAACCAACTCATTAGGGTGCATTTTGATATCCTCATATTTGTTCCATAGAACCCAAATCTTGGATTCTTTGACTTTTGAGTTTCCTTCATAAATATTCTGAAACATTTCCCACATAGCATGGGATGACATACATGAAATAACCATCATATAAATTTCATTTTCTAGGGATTCCCCTAAAGCATTGATCCCTTTAGAATAATCATCAAATTCACTTCGGTCAGCTTCTTATAAATCACCACTATCGATATTGGTTGATATTCCATGCATAGCTATTATAATGACACCCATTCCAAATGGTCGAAAGTAGTGATGAATCCAATTATTCCATAGCTGAAAATTTTTTCCCTACAAGATTAGAATCCCTTTGTGATTGACAACCTCTATTTCTCCTATTAAGAGAGAACCACTAACATTCAACCTTTCCCTCTGATAACAATTTTTAGGTCCACTAGTTCAAATACCCTGAGGGGGGTTGAATCAGGGTGCGACAGATTAAAACTACTTCCCCTTTGAGTATTATTTCATTATTAAACAAAACACACTTCTCTCTTTCTCCCATAAAAATATATGAAAATAAAGGTAATCATGTATAGGACTTAATGATTTTACTTGGTTCACCCTTACTGGGCTATGTCCCGGGAGCACATGAAAATGATGTGTTGAAGTTCCAAATACACTCATGATCACTACCAATTATAAGGATCGAGCAAGATTAATATTATTCCCAGGATCATTACCTTTACAGGATTTTGGGTCTACTCACTGTATTATCATGGGTCACTCCATGTGTGTCATTCTATAGATGAATTCTAGTTGAAAAGATCATCGTCTACCTCTTCCATTATTCAATTTTATTTGAAGGGATCCACCAATGGTTTATGGAATTCTATGTCCCTCAATTTACCTAACTGAACACATACTCAACTACAGATAGATTCTCTATTGATGTCCCTTTTTCAGATGTAGATGAATTTCACTTTTCCATGTACTTTTAGTTAGCTGAAATTAATTTCGTGAACTGTTTAAGTCTCTTCGTGAACCACATTCTTCTTCCACGAATTGCATAGTGCATACACTTTGTGGAAACCACCTTTGTATACTACCTCCACATTTACTTCCATGCACCACCTCTATTTACTATCTCCATAAACTGCCTATGCATACATGCCTTTATGTACAACTTCTATGTACTACCATCAATTACCACTTTTGCTTCCACAAAATTCCTTCTTCTGCGAACTACTTCTTCCATAGACTACCTTATTCCTTTATAGACTAGAATTCACTGTAAACACCCTTTCAGCGAATCAATTCTTTGAACTACTTCTCCCTTCACGGAATCCTCCTCAAAAACCGCTTTCGTACTTGTCCGAATTCCCAAAGAAAATATGTATTCTTATGAAAATCGGTCTCAGTAATGATGGGATTAACACTTATTATGTTGTAAAATAAACCTGAAAATCCTTTAATCCTTGATTTACCCAAATCCTCACTTCATAATGCTTCTTCCATGAAACTTTTCCCTGCACGGTATATGTATTTCCTTTCTTCCTTCATGAAGAACCAAATCACCATCTTGATTTCTCCAACAATAAACCATCCCGTGAATCATTTTCCTTCCACAAATTGAAGGTGTTCCCAAAAACCTCCTTCACATTTCAAATTGTTCCTCCTACATAGTACATGTAATGTTTTCCATCCGCAAACCATTCCCACATACCTCCTTTACAATCCGCAAAACATATTCCAAAGAAAATGAAATCAATTTAAGAGGAGAATATATTGGTAGTCAACAAATCAGAGTTTTTTTGATACACTACATATAATAGATGAAATTATTTCCATTTTTTGTATTATTTACTCTAGTTTTGGGAAAATTTGATCAAATTCTAGAGGAAAAGTACATAATGTTCAAATGAAAATCATAGGAACTGGAATGGGGAGGGTTATAATTTTATCCCATTGAGTAATAATTGTTTTCCCAATGAAATGGAATAATTTTATTTAATTTAATATGATGAAGAAAATGGAATTGATTAAAATATATCTCAACTAATTTTTGGATTACAATGCAACAATGAAAGAATGCCATGAAGGAAAGCATGGAAATATTTTTCTTGATATATTTAAGGAACACCAGTTTCTGGAAAAGATTGATAAATAAATATAAAATTAATTATGAATGTATTTATCATGGGTGATGAATTTAATAAGAGTGAAAAACATTTTTAAAATGGATTACATCATAATTTATTAAGTTTTAGTCAAATATGTGACTCATGTTTAGACGTCATGATAAATCTTAATGATTTTATCCTTATAGGTCAATATGAAAACTCTATAAAGAAATGTTTTAAAACATATGGGGACTTGTAATATGTTGATAACATGGGATGAAATTTTCTTCTTAATTTTGAATAAAATAATATCCCTTGGCACATGTGTTTAGGAAAAATTAATCAAGTGATTATATATAAATTATAAATTACAAGATCCATAGTTTTTATTCCTTCAATTAAGAGATATACAGTTAATATTTTTGATTATGTTCTGTTAGATAATATGGTTTACAATCTCTATCCTCAAAAGAATAGAGAATCATGATTTCTTAAATATTGTTAAGATAAATATTTTTGGTCTAGTACCTAATTTAAGAACATATTCTAAGATTTAATTCATTCACTTTGTGGATTATTAAAATAGGATGGGTTGTTTATTTATTTTGAAATCATAAACTGATATACTAGAATTAATAAATTTAGTTTGGAGAAGAGTGGAAAGTTAAACAACAATATCCTTGGTAGTTCGGCATTTTTTTAATGTAACGAATTATACATTATATGATGTTGAATTTTTTTGAAAAACATAGAATAATACTTGAAGTGTCATTGATGAGAACCCCTTTATAATATTGGGTTGGGGAATGAATATGTCACAACCCGTCCTCGGGGCCCGTGCCGTGATTACCCCAAGCCCGCCTTCCATAGGCCAGGGGCTGGCGACAAGTACCAAAGGTGTAAATCCCAATAAAAAGGGAAGGAATTGCCTTTATGAAACGAAAACACACAAAAACAGAGTACAAGCAGAAGCTACACTAAGTAAGCAGTAAAACAAACGTGCTGAAAGTATAAGGGGCTGGAAATACATGCCCAAAATAAGGGTACAGCTACAACTGAAAGTAAAGTACAACTCAAAGGACAATAGCTGAATGGTGACAAGCAGCTCCTGGATCATCCTCTGACTTCCTACTTGAAGGGTAGGTACAGATGTCCTCCTCAGAACTCCACGTCCGTTTTCCTCCTCCGGGTACCGACTCGTCGTGAGATCTACATCCGGGTACTGACTCGTCGTGAGATCCACCTTCGGATACCGACTCGTCGTGAAATCCACCTTCGGGTACCCTCAAGCTCTACAAGCCTCAACCACGATAAGTGATGTCCGTTTTCTGCAACCAACACAACAAGGTGAGGGCAAAGCCCGTGCAGGGGTGAGTATATGATACTTAGTAGGAACCCCGAGACCCTCAAGGTCTCACTAAATCCAAGAAGGATAATCCCAAGGAAAGTTCTCAACAGATAACCCTTTCTTATGTATAAGCCCATACTTATACCTAAGTTACCATGAAACCCATCTCAACAACGAGGTATCACACATATATGAAGTCAATGGATAACCACTACTTAGGTATATGCCCATAGATATATGTAAGTTATCTAGTAACCAATCTTAATCATGAGGAAAACACAAGGGTCATTGACTCAGCTCAACCAGGATTTTCATTAATAAAATCGTAACTGCTGAAGAGCTCCGTCTCTGATGAGTACAATGATCCTTTCACGACTCTGAGGTACTTCTCACTAACCAAAGACTGCTGAGGTACTCCTCCTGTCGAGTACCGCGGGTCAGCCACCTCACAAAGTTGTGCTCCTCCGCCATGGGTCTGCCACCTCACACAGTATTACTCCCCCTCATAGCCCACAGAGTTACTACTCATGTCGAGTACCGTGGTTCTGCAATCTCACAAAGTAGTGCTCCTCCGCCATGGTTCTTCCACCTCACAACGTAGTGTTCCCCACTGGGCTATGCAAGTCACTCCGAATCAAATCGAACAAGAAGACATCAGGTCTCAGCCAGCTACACGGTCTCCGTACTCCGTACGCTTGTCTCTGGGAGGGTCTGATCCACGAGCTATAGGTTGATACTCCAAGTATCACAAAGTCCCATGAAGAAGTATCTCAAAAGAACTGTCTCATCATAGGGGTCTCAACGCAACAGACGGTGCATTAATCGGACGCCCGGTCTGTGAGTTATTAGCCTTTTCGTCCCAGGGGCCCGGTTGGTTTCGTGTACGAACAAACTTGACCATATCTCAACTGTACCCCAAACTCATCTAGGGTATACTCATAGGGACCTTTTCTCAACGTGATCACCAAAACCTCTGATGGTTCGTCAAACGGACGTCCGGTCTGAAAGTTATCAGCTTTTCCGTTCCAGGGGCCCGGTTGGATTTTGGGTACAATCCAACCCAGTCATACACCAACTGTGTCCAAACCTCGAGCGGAGTAAGAAACAAGTTCTTTCCCACTAAGTGGAATCCAACAAAGTCGACGGCATGTCAATCGGGCGTCCGGAGCTCAAGTTATAGGCGTTTCCGCTCTGAGGGCCCGGTTGGTTTCATGTTCGAACCAACCCGGACATATCCAAAGTTCTCGAAAACCTTGAGTGTAATGTACCTAAATTACTGTCTTGATCCAAGGATCGTGTTTCAACTGACGGTGCGCCAATCGGAGGTCCATATCCCAAGTTACAGGCATTTGAAAGAACCTGTCCGTTTTTAGGGGGTTTTGGGCCCAGACTAACCTGGCCCGAGACCCCCTGGGTCGGCCCGAACCGGGTCGACCCGACCTGGGTCCGGGTTTGGCTTATTAGGGCATGGACCGGCCCGGCCCAGCCGGCATGGCCTGGCCCAGCATGGGCGTCGCGCGCCGCGTGAGCGCGGAAGGGAAGAAACCGCCACCCCCTTCGAACCGGATGACGGACCCACGCGGGGGGGGGGGGGGGGGGGTCCGCCCTGCTGTGTTGAGCAGGGGTTTAAACCCCCAGTTTTCCAGATCTGGCCAGTCATAACGGCCGGCCAGTGTGCCGCTTGGGACCAGCTGGTCCTGCCTCCTGAACACCGGCGGCTCCGCCCGCCCTTCCCTGCTCTACCACGGCCAAAGGTCGCGGCCTTGATCTGACCATCACTGCACGATAGTGCCACACCCCTTCGCCATAGCCCCGCTATGGTCACGGCCTCTTTCAACATCAATGGAACGGCGTGATAGAACCACACTTCTTCGTCGTGTTCCTCCTTGTTTCCGCATGGTGTCGTTGCACCGCGTCGCTTTCGTTCGAGCCATAACAAATACAACTACAAAGGGGGAGGAGGATCGGCCATGTTAGGGCGGTCTGACCTCCTCCCGTTAAATTGATAATAGGCGGCCCAAATATTTAACGAAGAACGCAAAGAATAATCACTTCATAAAAACACACCCCTACGTTTTTTCCCCGCAATCAAATATTCCCAACCCACAAACATATTCTTTCACGGGTCAACTTAATATTGAGTTGATCCGTATTCTTTGTTTTAAAAGGAAACATCCATGGGAAAAGATATCATTCTCAAATTAATTCCCTACCTTAACAACGGTGGAAAAAGTCGGTGTCGCAGTTGACGGCGTCGCGGGGAAAAGATTTGTTGGTGACACTGAAGTATATTCGAAGATGTGGTGTCCTCCCTCTAGTCTCGGAGAAAAGTAAAAGAATCACGTCGACCGTTCTTCATTGAGGAGGCAGTCGTTCTTCATCGATGAAGGAAGCTCCCCTCAAATTCTCCTGAAATATTTTCCAAAAAAAATATTTCATTAAGCCTCCTTCCTTTAAAAGATCTCCAAGCAATTCAAAAGGTCAAAAGGTGTGACAATGATAATTAATAAGGTTATTAAATCCCCTTTGTTGGCTCTTTAAGTTTGGGAGGTGGAGAGGCTCTTCTTTAAGAAGGGAAGTTTCCAAGAAATTTAACAAGGAAGGGTTTAAGAGGCTAAGGGGGGGGTATGGGGAGGTGAGGAGTTAAGGGTTCGTGTGGGTCCCACTACACTAACCCTCCCATTGGAGGTTAGGTGAGTGTGGGATCCACCTCTAACTCCCCCTTTGTAGGATTAAAAACCACATTCCTTAAATAAAATTTGTACACAACAAATTTTAATCTAAATCCACATTTATTAAACCTCAAACCGCACAAAACGCAACTATGGAAAATGTCCCCCTAAGCAATTATCGGCGTTGTGAGTTCATCGGTGCCCTCAGATTTCAATTCTGAGCACCAGTTTAAAAGATAGAAAACCCCGCTCATTCGTTCACTAAACGTACCTGATCAAATCTTCAAAAAATGATTCCGGGCACACCGGTATTCGGAATCAGGTGTGGTCAGAAGCCACAGACTCGTACAATTCCAAAGAAATTAAAAAAAAATCCTTGAAATTTCGGGTCTTTACATTACTCCCACCTCAGGGCTTTATGTCCCTGTAAAGCTATAACACAAACTAGGGAAAGAAAAGTGGTACCGAGCGTGCATCTGAGCCTTCCGCTCCCATGTGCTCTCCTAGAGGTTCTCATGCTGCCAGTGAAAGCGCACCTGAGGAATCAACCGTCCACATAGGACCCTCTCCTGTTGATCCACATTCTCCACTAGAACCTCTATGAAATTCACCCTGTCATCGATGTCCAAACCCCCGTGGTTGATGATGTGTGAAGGATCATGCACGTATCTCCTCAACTAAGGTACGTGGATGACATCATGCACCCGGTGCAACTGAGGTGGAAAGTTCAAGAGGTAACCCACCTCGCCTACCCTGTTGAGGACCTAAAAGGGTCTGATGAAGCGTGGAGATAACTTGCCACCCCTGCCAAAACTCCGTAATCCACGACTAGGTGAGACGCGTAGGAAAACGTGGTCACCATCCTTGAACTGTAGTGGTCTCCACCTACTGTCACCAAAAGACTTTTGTCGGCTCTAAGCTGTCCTCATCCACTCTTGGATGACCTGGACCTTCTCTGGTCCTATAAGAGCTGCTAAGATTTCTCCTTTGCCGATAAAAGAAATCTGGTCTCATCTCCAGGATGAACAACGTTCTTTTCCTAATACAGTCAATCCTAACATGGATGATACTAATCCATACCAAGGATGACGTCGTAAGGCCTCGATGCTACTACCAAGAGATCCAACTGTTACTCTCACCTCCAAGGGTTGAGTCACACTGTCGGCATCAGTGTGTGGTCACTGGGTCTCCTCTAGTAGGTATCTCAAAAGTGAGGGTCAAGTCAACAATTTTTAAACCGGAACCTCATAGTAACAACATAAGGAGAGGACAGGAAATCAAACCCCACAAAGAAAGGTGTCTTTTATTACTACAGCTCAAAGTATAAAGACACATACAACCACAAAATCAACAAAAGAAATCTAGAAGCACCAAAAACAAAGGCCTCCATGTCTGGAACTAGTCCCACTCCTGTACACCTACTTCCGGAGCTCCACTTCCTTGTCCACCGCTCGGCTGCTGCTCAAGATTTCGTCACTGCTTCTATCTCGGTGGCTCCTCCAATACCTACAGATCAACTGTGTGGGGAGTCGGACAGTCACGTGCCATGTGACCTTGCTTGCCGCATGAATAGAACTTCCTACTCCTCATATGACTGGCTCTGTTTTTTTTTCCTCGCACAACAGAATCTATAACCCGAGGTCTCCCACCTATAGTTCTGGTCCTCTTGGACCTCTGCATCATTTCTCTCTTGCCTACAGATGACTTGGATACTGACGAAAAACCCTACGGCAAGGGCAGCAGCTCCTGATCATGCTCAGAGGGTAGAGTCATATGTATAAACTCCACACTGAAGAAGGACTCAAAGTCTCCCCATGTGAAGGTCATTTCGTCACAAAACTGGAAAAAGTGGCTCCACCACCTCTCAGATGCACCCTGGAAGAGGCTAACATCTAGGTACACCATCAAGTCTGTGGGTGTCCCAGCTGTGTGGAGAGCTCGTTCTACAAACTCCAGCCAGTGCCCAGCCGTCTGAAAATCTGACTCGCCTCGAAACCTCGGAGGCCTCTGATGTTGGAACTCATGCATCACGCTCAAGAGGCGTACACTCTCTGCTGGTGTATCAACTGGTGGAGGGCCCTGTACTGAGGCCTCGCTGCTCGGTGGGCTATCATATCGTACAATGCTCGGAACCTTAACTGGATGTCGTCGTGGGTCCATCCTGAAATGAGACAGGTGAACCACGGTCAAAACAGTATACCTGGTGAGCTGACCTGGCTTGAGCTGACTTAAAGAAAACTTTTAGAAACACACATGCAATCAGTTTTTTCAGGCACTGGGTTGGAAATCAGCAGTTAGGGTCCTGGTGTATGGATACGTTGGCCGCTGCACCAACAGTGGACTCCCTGAACTGAAGACCACACTCAGTAACCTTAACATTTTTTATTCATAGAAAATAATTATCAGTGTACTGAGTTCTATGGTAGAACCAACTCCTCTAATACTAATTTTTCACGACCCGTCCTCAGGGCCTGTGTCGTGACTACCCCAAGCCCACCTTCCATAGGCCAGGGGCTGGCGACTAGCACCAAAGGTGTAAATCCCAATAAAAAGGGAATTCATTGACTTTATGAAATGAAAACACACACAAACAGAGTACAAGTAGAAGCTAGACTAAGTAAGCAGTAAAACAAACGTGCTGAAAGTACAAGGGGCCGGAAATACAAGCCCAAAAGAAAGGTACAGCTACAACTGAAAGTAAAGTACAACTCAAAGGACAACAGCTAAATGGTGACAAGCAGCTCCTGGATCATCCTCCGGCTTCCTACCTGAAGGGTAGGTACAGATGTGCTCCTTAGTACTCCACGTCCGTCCGTCTCCTCCAAGTACTGACTCGTCGTGAGATCCACCTCCGGGTACCGAATCATCGTGAGATCCACCTCCGGGTACTGACTCGTCATGAGATCCACCTCTGGGTACCCTCCAGCTCTACAAGACTCAACCATGATCAGTGATGTCCGTCATCTGCAACCAACACAATGAGGTTCATGCAAAGCCCGTGCAGGGGTGAGTATACGATACTCAGTAGTAACCCCGAGACCCTCAAGGTCTCACTAAATCCAACAAGGATAATCACAAGTAAAGTTCTAAACAGATAACCCTTACTTAGGATTAAGCCCATACTTATACCTAATTTACCAAGTAACCCATCTCAGCCACAAGGTATCACACAGATATGAAGTCGATGGATAACCACTACTTAGGTATATGCCCATACATATACATAAGTTATCTAATAACCCATCTCAATCATGAGAAAAACACAAAGGTCATTGACTCAGCTCAAACCAGGATTTTCATTAACGAAACTGTAACTGCTGAAGAGCTCTGTCTCTGACAAGTAAAGTGATCCTGTCAGGACTCTGAGGTACTTCTCACTAACCTAAGACTGTTGAGGTAATCCTCCTGTCGAGTACCGCGGGTCAGCCACCTCACAAAGTAGTGCTCCTCTGCTATGGGTCTTCCACCTCACACAGTAGTGCTCCCCCTCATAGCCTACAGAGGTACTCCTCCTGTCGAGTACTGCAGGTCTGCCACCTCAAAAAGTAGTGCTCCTCCGCCATGGGTCTGCCACCTCATAAATTAGTGCTCCACACTGGGCTATGCAAGTCACTCCGAATCAAATCAGATAAGCAGTCATCAGGTCTCAGCCAGCTACACGGTCTGTTTACTCTGTATTCTCATCTCCGAGAGGGTCCTCTCCACAAGCTACAGGTCAATACTCCAAGTATCACAAAGTCCCATGAAGAAGTATCTCAAAAGAACCGCCTCATCATAGGGGTCTCAACGCAACAGACGGCACGTCAATCGGACGCCCGGTCTGTGAGTTATTAGCCTTTTTGTCTCAGGGGCCCGGTTTGTTTCCTGTACAAACCAACCCGACTGTATCTCAAATGTACCCTGAACTCACATAGGGTATGCTCATAGGGACTGTTTCCCAATGTGATCACCAACGCCGCTGACGGTTCGTCAAACGGACGTCCTGTCTGAAAGTTATCGGCTTTTCCGTTCCAGGGGCCCGGTTGGATTTTGGGTACAATCCAACCCAGTCATACTCCAACAGCATCCAAATCTCGAGCGGAGTAAGACAAAAGATCCATCTCACTAAGAAGAATCCAACAAAGTTGATGTCACGTCAATCGGACGTACGGAGCTCAAGTTATAGGCATTTCCGCTTTGAGGGCCCGGTTGGTTTCGTGTTTGAACCAACCTGGTCATACCCAAAGATCTCTGAAACCTTGATTGTAATAAACCAAAACGACTGTCTTGATCCAAGGATCACGTCTCAATTGACGATGCGCCAATCGGAGGTCCATAACCCATGTTACGGGCATTTGAACGAACCTGTCCGTTTTTACGGGGTTTTGGGCCCGGACCGACCCTGCCCGAGACCCCCTGGGTCGGCCTGAACCGGGTCTACCCGACCCGGATCCTGGTCTATCCCATCATGGTGCGGCCCGGCACAGTCTCTGCACGCCGCGTGAGCGCGGAAGGGGGGAAACTGCCACCCCCTTCGAACCAGACGGCAGACCCGCGGGGGGGGGGGGGGGGGGGGGGATCTGCCCTGCTACGTTGACCGAGGGTTCAAACCCCCGGTTTTCCGGATCTGGCCAGTTGTAATGGCCGACCAGTGTGCCGCGCGGGACCAGCTAGTCCCGCCTCCTGAGCACCGGTAGCCAAAGGCCGCGGCCTTGACCCGACTAGCGCAGTGCAACGGCACCATGCCCCTCCACCGCGGTTGCGGCCTCTTTCGGCCTCAACGGCGCTACGCGATGGCACCACGCTTCTTCGCCGTGTTCCTCCTTGTTTCTGCGCGGTATTATTGCACCACGCTGCCTTCGTTCGAGCCGCAACAAATACAACCACAAAGGGGGTAGAGGATCGGTCGTGTTCGGGAGGTCTGACCTCCTCCTGTTAAATTGATAACAGGCGGCCCAAATATTTAACGAAGAACGCAAAGAATAATCACTTCATAAAAACACACCCCTACGTTTTTTTCCCCGCAATCAAATATTCCCAACCCACAAACATATTCTTTCGCAGATAACCATAATATTGAGTAGATCTGCATTCTTTTTTTTAAAAGGAAACATCCATGGGAAAAGATATCATTCTCAAATTAATTCTCTACCTCAACAACGGTGGAAAAAGTCAGCGTTGCGGTTGACGGTGTCACCGGGAAAAGATCTGTTGGAGACGCTGAAATATATCCAAATATGTGGTGTCCTCCCTCTTGTCTCAGAGAAAAGAAAAACAATCACATCGACCGTTCTTCATCGAGGAGGCAGTCGTTCTTCATCGATGAAGGAAGCTCCCCTCAAATTCTCCCAAAATATTTTCCAAAACAAATATTTCATTAAGCCTCCTTCATTTAAAATATCTCCAAGCAATTCAAAATGTCAAAAGGTGTGACAAGGATAATTAATATGGTTATTAAATCCCCTTAGTTGGCTCATTATGTTTGGGAGGTGGAGAGGCTCTTCTTTAAGAGGGGAAGTTTCCATGATATTTAACAAGGGAGGATTTAAGAGGCTAAGGGGGAGTTATGGGGAGGTGAGGAGTTAAGGGTTCGTGTGGGTCCCACTACACTAACCCTCCCATTGGAGGTTAGGTGGGTGTGGGCTCCACCTCTAACTCCCCCTTTTTAGGATTAAAAACCACATTCCTTAAATAAAATTTTCACACAACAAATTTTATCTATTTTAATCTAAATCCCCACTTATTAGACCTCAACCCGCACAAAACGCAACTACAGCAAAGGTCCCCCTAAGCAATTATCGATGTTGCGAGTTCATCGGTGCCCTCAGATTTCAATTCTGAGCAATGGTTCAAAAGATAGAAAAACTCACTCGTTCGTTCACTGAACGTACCCGTGAAAATCTTCGAAAATTGATTCCGGGCACACTGAGCCTCGGAATCAGGTGCCGTCAGAAGCCACAGACTCGAAAAATTCCAAAGAAATCAAAATAGAATTCCTTGAAATTTCTGGGTCTTTACAGAATAGATCACATAGTAAAAAACATGGATTGAATGTTTTTAGTAGAAATTGAAACATCACACAACAAAAAGAAAAAACTATTTAATATTATTGTATAACTAGAAAATAAATCTCTTATTAGTCCTAAAGTTGAAATTCCACTGTATGAAATGTGTCATGGAATAAGTACCTCATCAAATCCCCATTGGGTATTAAGAATAATATTATATATTTGAATGAATAATTGTAATCATGGTAAGTACAATAATGCAAAAGATAAAGGCGGTTTTATAGGTTTCTCAACAAAGAGTAAGGCCCGCAACTAATTCAATAAAAGACTTATGAATATTAATGAGGTAAATGATGAAAACGTGGGTGATAAATAATGAATGAATAATGTTGGTGGATCCATTAATGAAGAGGTGTTTGAATAAAGTGAAGAATCATATTTAGATTCTAGGTTACCTGATAATATTCAAAAAGATAATGATTCTAATATTGAATGAATAGTAGATCAATGTGAAAAAGTGAGTTAGCCCATATCATAATCATGATAAAGGAATTATCATGTCTATTCAAGAAATATAATTTTACCAAATTCTCTCCAATACTAACATATAGAGTGATAATGTTAGATAACACTACACACACAAAAATATTTCAACCAAGATATATTGGGGACACCTCTATGGAAGAATCATTAGTCGAAAAAATTGAATTATTGTCTCATAAAATAAGAAAAAATAGATTTGGGGTCCTATGTATAGGACATAAAACTATAATATGAATGATGAAAAATGGTGGCCTTTATTAAAAATCTAGATAAAAATTATATATTTTTATGTATTAAAGGGTGTATATAAATTAAATTTCTGATCAAGTGAAAGGTTTAAATATTGAATATAATTTTTATATGGTCATAAAAATTTAGTAAATTAGACTCTTCCTAGTAGTGATTAACCATATAATTTTTTATTTTTCCCAAATGGATTTATAGATGGTGTTTTTAAAAAGAGTTCTGAATAAAAAGTATATTTTAAGAAACCAATTGGATATATTCTAGGTTGTGAGGTTAAAAATGTATGTAGATTGAATAATTCATGGTATGGCCAAAAGGAATAACATTTTTCTTGGTATTCTCTATTACACTATCATTGTAGGATTTCATAGTTTAAGAGAGTAGAGATTAATCACAATGATTCTAAAAATACTTAAATATTTGACCTATTAATAATGATGGTGCATGATATTGAAATCATCTTTGGGGAAAAATAATGTGTATTAGGGTATTTCCTATTTATAAGTTCAAAATTTGAGATTTTAATGAAATTTTTTTTGAAATACTTTTTATAATTAAAATTTAATGAAGACTATGCGAGAACATTAATATTATAGGTCAAATATGTAATAGAAATGATAAATAAAATCATAACTGCAGTATACAGGCCTTTTAACTTTTATGATAGTTATAAATAATAATGGAAATATTGAAAACAATTAGGGAGTATATTTATCCTTATAAATAAGAATCATTGGTAGTTTACATTGTCTCATATTAACTAGACTATAAATTTTTATGTCACATTCTAGGAATACCAGTTTCAAAGTTTTCATAAGAAGAAAGATCTACTAAGTGGAGAAAAATTTATGTTTGTTTATAGAAATAAATCATCTTCCTTATTTATTAAATTTGGTGAAAAATGTTCTCAGAGGTTCATTTAGATACTAATATGGATTCTGATATTGTGGTTTTAAAATCCATAATTTTTTCTGAGTTATACATTTTAAATAATTATATTAGCAGGATAATAAATAAGTGTTATTTTGTATCGTTATGTTTTTTAAAGGTGCATTATATTTAAATCAAGAAAGAATATTTTATTTGGATTAAGAAATTGATAGAACATGTTGGTGATGTTGTGAAACTATCTATGGTGCTTAAATGGGACAATAAATTTCCCAATTGACTATAAAAAATCAACTTTTCACTCACATGAAAATCATGTAAGGATTTAATACAATATAATAAATGATAAGGGGTAGAATAATATTGTGAATCGAGAATTAATTGGTCCAATTGCTCAGGTGTAGTATATATATATATATATAAATGTGTGTGTGTGTGTGTCCTAATCAATTGGCTAGTCTTTTATTTGAAATTAGCTAGTTGAACCTTGTAGTTCAACTATATCCCTCAAACTATATGGTGTAAAAGAACACATCTACCATTTGAACAGATTACTATATCTAGACATTACATTTATTATAAAAGGAATATTTTTTGGAGTTTTGAATTGCATTGGGAGACACTGTCCTTGAGGTTTAGGAAAAATATGATACATTATTTTAATCTATAGATTACATTTTTATAATTCGTTTTTCCTCTTAGTTACTAAACAAATATTTGTATCACAAGGAATTATATACCACATTAATTCTATACACAATTATATAGATCAATGCTAGAGTAAAATATTGAAGATATTACTTTGAAGTGAATTTCATAGGCACATTTGATTTCCGTGTCAATTCATTAAATGTGCTAATTTGGAGAAATATTTATATTCATAGTGTTGAAAAAAATCTAAAGGAGGATAATTTTGAAACATTTGTTTTAAAGGATGATTCTTTTCATGATCATTGTTTCATTTTTTTGGATTTGTTTTTGTGTAGCTTCTTTGAATTAGTTTGGATGCTATTTAGAGACATATATGATATGAAAATCCCATTGATGGAAATTAATTTAGGAGTATGGGAGCATGAAAATGTCAGTTCATGAAATAGAAAACTGTGTTAAGAAGTACAATTTAATAGTAAAATATGTTTCTTTATATTATATTCTCATGATAAGAGGGATTGTTTTTTAGTTTTAGGGTTTTTATTGAAGGTGTTTGTTTTTTATATGTAAAAGGAAACAACATTAAAAAATTATTTTTGAGATATAACATGATTTTAAAAATTAGATTCTTTCACCATTGAGGAATAACCCAAGTTGTGAGTCATGAATAAACACAATAAAAAAATTTGTATCCATTCTGTGAAAAAATCACAACACTACAAATTGGGTCTGTCAAAATTTGGTGCCTCACAATTTTTCAATAACGTAGTGTTTTGATATATATTATATGTCTAAATATTATTTTCTTTATATAAATTTAATAAAAGAATTTATCCAGCCCATGAAGAAATCCATCATGCCACAAACTCATATTTATAGAATATTTAAATTGTTTTTTGCTTGGAAACTTCTAGTTAAATTTGTGGTTATTTTGACATTCAATAACAACTATTTTGAATTTATATGGAGAATATTAATTGAATGAAGGCTCATAGGCTATATTGAAAGTTTAAGTTGTTCGTAGTAAATATTGATTTGAATTTTGAATTCCAATTTTTGATGATTTTATATATATTGATGTGTATAGATTCATATTAATAAGAGAGGTGGTAAAAAAATATAACTACCCAAAAGAAGAAGAATATAATGATCAAAAAGAATCTAGGGTATGAACTTGAAGATGAGGGTTTAAAGAACATGGAATTTTGAAGTTGTGAACAAATTGTAATTAAATATCTGATTCAAGGTTTATTATTCAATATGATGATATGATCTAATTAACTCAAATAATAAAGAAGGAAATATATCTCCCTAATTTATTCCATTTATTAGTTTTTTGATGGGGCCTCATGTATCTAGCATTGTTTTATGTAATTTTTACATTTCTTTTGAGCTAAAAATGATGTGCACATTGTCCCAAGGCATCTGAAGAGGAGGTGAAATAGGGTGTTAACTTGTTATTTTCATCCCACTAGAAAAATTCATCTTGTTAGAAAGTGCATTGAGAACACTCCAATATTCTAGAATACACATATGATATTAATATGTAGAAATAAAATTGATGAAATATTGATTTTACTTGTTTCACCAAAAAGGGCTAGTCGAAATAGAATATGTTAATGGAGTGTTTTTGTAATTGAGATTATGTAAATTTAATAGAACTATTACAACATTATTGTGAATGGCACAGTATTATTCCAATGGAACTCCCTCTTATTTTCACTTTAAGATTTGGTTTGAGATAAGTAATATAAAGTAAATTTTATGATGAATACTTAAAATGATTTCATTTAAAAGTGAAAACACTACTCCAATGAGGGGGTTTTTGATTTTATTCAATTCATTCAACATGAATGGATCCAGAATATAGGTTATCAAAAAGTATCCTCCACTTTCACTAATTTTTTTAATTTTTGAAAAGTTTTTATCAACTCTCAACTTCAATAAATCCTTGATATTCATCTATTATTTTTTTCTATAGAAGTAAATATTACAAGTAATTAGGGAATAAAATCTCTATAACCATGGACCACTATTCATATAATTTTAATCAACATAAATTACCATTACACCACCCAATAAATTTCCATTAATTCAACCAACTCTCATGATTTCCAAAATAAAATAGAACAATTGGAACTTATAATATTAACTACCTCCATGATTTGACATCCTTCTCTATAATATGTTCATGTCAAAAAAATCCAACATGTGACATGGTTTCTGACACTATGGTAAGTTTTATATCTAGTGACTAGATACGTCTTTTATTTAACAATCTCATATTAACCCCCTATGAATCACAACACGATAAAATTTTATTATTTATAAACTCTAGACCTATAGTGGTGGCACTTTCATCTATAATATATACATCCCTATCATTTTAGAACCACTAAAAATTAACTAGTATCCTCTGATGTGTGGATGATATATCATGTTCTTGTTCTCTATTGTCCCTGACTAAATCACGATGGGATTCATTTGAACAATGTGTTCCTAATTATTAGTATTTTATGATTGACTCATTTAAAACATGAAATATCCTCAATGGATTAATCATCACCACATCTCTAGTATAAAAATAACTCTACATAATTGTATTATCTACATGATGGTTGTGTTGTGCCATGTAATGAAAACCTATAAATATAGACATGTCAGAAGCCATAAAGTTTAACTATGATTACTCTTACATTTTCCCCATAATGGATCATTTTGAGATTAGTTTTCTTCAGAATTTAAATTTTTTTATTTAGATACACATCATGGTCTGTCCATTAGTTTAAGATAACATCGATTCTTTTTTGAATTTCCTGGTACATGTTACATTGTATGTTTCACTACTAGAATTTATGATATATTTGTTGATAATTAATTTTAGGTTTTGACTTGGATTGTTTAAACAAAACATGAATCTTATGTACATTATTATTATAATATATAAAATATTTTATATTATTTGGTTTATAATTTAACTATAATTGCACGAAATAGTTAATAAATCACTTATGATATATTATGGACCATAAAAAACTAATTTCAAAAAAAATTATAATCATTATTTAAATCAATAATGCTCTATTTAAGTTTTATTTTAATTAATTTATAAATGAATTGTGAGTATTAATAGTATATAAAATTATATTTCCAAATGTAGTAAATGAAATATTTCGTTTTCATTATGTTAAAATCTAAATAAATTCATTTAAAGGTAAAAATGGTTATTTATATGGATAAACTATTTTTATGCATGAAATTGGTTTTTATCATAATTTTTTTTATTAATCACTGTTTATGAATGTTTTTAATAAAATATTAAGATGATATATTCAAAAAAATATTATATCATTCACCTAATGATATTTAATTGTATAGAAATTGGATTAAATTCAGTTTTAGGAATAAAATGAATTTTTTCTAAATACTTTTTTCATTGACTTATTCTCGATTAAATTTTAAAAATTATAAAATATTCATATAAATTCAATATAATAAAATAATTCCCATATTTTAAATAATCATGTATAAATTTTAAAGTTATTAAACATTCAATTAATCCATAATCAATAGTAACTAAGGTTAAAATTGTATATCTTGATAATGGTTAAAATGGTAAATAATGCATTTAAACTAAGAGATAACAACTAAAAAGACACAAAAGTCTAAATAAATTTGATTGGATGAATGGATTCAGACCATAGAAAATATCATATTTAATTTTTTTCCATTTTTCCTTATTTCACTTGAATATAAAATTTTTATATTTCAATTTTTTATGTATTTATATGTTTTCCACCCAATTCACATATAAAATGACACCTCCATGAATATATTTGGAAAATTTATTGAAAAAAATTTCTAGATCAAACCATAGCCAAATTTATTATAAAAATCTTTATATATTTCATAGGGGTTTTTTCTTCTCCATATACTAACCCAATTTTCATTTAGAAGAGATTCAGTGGGGGTTTCTCAAAAAGAGGTAATTGTTTTCACCATATATTTCTTAGGTAATTTCATACTAAAATTACATCAAATATTATATAACCATATAAAAATTATAAAATAATTAAATTTACTATAATAAAATTATTTTTTATTATTTTTATATCCATTTATCATCTCATTTATATCATATAGAAATTCAATCACCTCTCTGGTGTACGTATTAACTACAAATACCATGAAACGATGTGCTTTCTTTTTCATCACTGCCTCTCTTGAATGGTTATATAGATCTATTTGATGGATTTATATGAAATATATAATATTAATCTGATAATGGATATATTATATATTATCAACTTTTGTTCCATTCCATCTGTTGTAAGGTGATAACGTTGCTCGTGTGTACATGTGGACTGCTACATCCACGATGTGATATGATTAGTTATTCATTTTCTTCCTCAAATAATGATAATAATGATATAATAAATTAATATATATTATATTTAAGATATAATAGTATTTATGGTAGGGTTATTTAATATTCACCTTTATTTCATTCCATCTAGTGAAATGTTGATACATCACTTCCATGTATATATGGACTACTGTGTGAATGAATTCATGTGACTAATTTTTCCCTGCCACTTTAAGAAATTGTTATAAAAGATTATATATGTAATTATTATGATATATTTTAAATTATTCATAAAATTATATTATTAATCCATGATCTTCATTCATGAATCAGACCCATAAAACTAAACCATTCATGGAAAATGAACTTATTTTCGCCTAAATATTGATTTTACTAAAAATTTGAAAATAAAATACTGTAATTGGGAATTATAAATAAATGATATATATTAAAAAAAATATTAATTTGGTTTTAGTATATATTTATAATAAATTAAAATTTATTAAATTGGTGTGTTGAATTCATTAGAAGATAGATGTTACTCGAGGAAAGGGATTTGTGATACAATCTCATATCTATTTGGTATTTTCTGTATTATATTTCCATTGAGAAAAATTATATGATATTTATCTTTTAAACCCCATAAATTTTCATATACACTGATTATTTATGGGTATTACATGTTTTTATTATATTTATTCCCTCTAGGGAAATGAAAAGGATAGAAAATATGCATTTATGAAAAGGTGTCATTATTTATGATTTTATGTTGTGAATAATTTTCCATTTGTTCAATGATCATAAAAAATATTTATAGAAGCTTTAATCTATACATAAATGCTTCAGAAATTTTACTTTTTATAACCTTTTACTTACTTTACTAATGATTACATGTTATCTTTTCAAATTTTCTATATGAGCCACTATTTATGTCTTATTAAAGTGTGAAAGGAATTTGTTTTGGTAACATATAAATCATGAGAACACATTCCCACTACAAATATATTCATTATTAGTGAGGCTACATTATTATGATTAAATTATTTTACAATGAAAATCCTACTCTTTTATGTTCTGGGAAATTGGGTTTTAATTGTATCCAATAGAAACATGATGTTTTCTTTATATTTTCATGGAATATTAAAAGATTAATTTTTCAAATATTAAGATATACTTTAAGGAAATTCATTCATCACTGGTGATATCAAATTATGATTCTATCCTATTTTCTAAATGCCATATGATTTTTAAAATTTTATTATGATATCTTGGAACATGTTTCATTACCATTAGTAAATTTGGATATGATGACATAATTAATTCCCTTTTGATACCATCAACTTCATTTCAATGGATAGTTTATTATAATGTGTTGATGAGATTTTTATGAAACTCATTTTTTTCTATAATTTAAGCTATGGTTATATGATGAATGTGTTTATGGTCTTGTATAACATATATATATTGTCTTCATTATGTGATGGTTGAGCCCAGAATTATATAGCCCTCCAATTCATTGGGAAATGAAGTCATAATTTACTAATTTTTCACTCCTAAGATATAATAGATTAACTAATATAATACTTATAAGATAAGAAAATGATAACTAATATGTTAATCCATAGATATGATGGAGTTTTGTTAAATAAACTTATCTCTTAAGAGATGAAAGAGTTAATTACTCCTAGTAAGTGACAATGTTATCGAATATACGTTACTCTTAAGGGAATGTTAGAATTTTCTTATTTAGGTGGTTCCATTCTAGAATTATGATAACCTATTATAATATTGTTATTTTATATTCTTATGATCCAAACCTACAATTTAAATGACGTTTCCTTGTGATTATGATATACTATCATAGACCTTGGTTTAATAGTCGTGATTTATTTATTATATGACTCGTTTCGTTGAAAATGAAAAATATTTCTTCCATTACTAATGATTTATGATGTATTACTAATTGGGTATCAAATTTTTTGGTTATTATCATGATATCATACACATATTCATATCTTATTATTAGATATGATCATCTATTTATATCTCAGATGGTTACCCTTAATGGGCATATAATGTCACATTTTTTTATGCTTCCATTTCTATTACGATATGAAGAAATATTCTATGTAGCTTATAACTAAGATAGGTACAATGATAAATGAAACTTTTTGGTTATGTTTAATATTTTTTTCAATATATTTAGATTATGTGTCTTTCATCCCATGACATAAAAAATTATAGTTCTTGGGGATGTATTTTTAAGATATTTATTGAATAATAATCTAAATGAAATAAAATTAATATGTTATATCCATGGGCCAAACTATAAGGGATAGGAGAAGTATTTGGTTTTTTTAGAATAGGTTATGGTAAATATCATTATAGAACCTAAAAACATTTTATGAGGTAAATTTGAAATTAGTTGAACTTAAAATTACAATAAATTGGTATGATATTGTCAAATTTCAAAATATCCTAAGAATATTTTATGTGATTATATATAATTAGACACTCTAAATACTGTATCTATATTAAAAAACTATCATTTTAGGTTTTATTTAACGGTTGGAACTAAGAGGAGTCGGGTAGAAAATGATTTTGATGACGAATACAATGACCACACTCATAATAAACCAAATGATATTGGACTTGGGATGGGAAATATTATGCCTATTCTCCCCAACAAAACCTTAATAAATTAATATAAACATGATTCATTATAAACATTCAAATGGAAAAATTAAGTAACAACACAACACTATGTCTTTTATGTGGAAACAACCCCAATCCTTCAGTGATTCCTTGAATCCAAAATTTTTTTTGGAATGTATCAATGCTATAGGAAATATATTCACAGTAATCTAGTGCTCAGACCATAACAACTTAGTTATCTATATATCATTTGGAAATTGAAATTGATCAACACTGGATGTATATCAAGATAATGAGTATAGAGGAATAAAATTACAATATAGAATGAGAATGTCACGACCCATCCTCGGGGACCGTGTTGTGACTACCCCAAGCCTGCCCTCCATTGGCCAGGGGACGGCGACTAGCACCAAAGGCGTAAATCCCAATAAAAAGGGAAGGAATTGCCTTTATAAAAGAAAACAAACACCACAGAGTACGTAAACTAAAGTGAACACTAAGTAAACTGAAAACAGAAGTAAGTGTTGAAAAGTAAATGGGCCAGAATACAAATCCAACTAAAGGTGCAGTACAACTGAAAGTAAAGTACAACTCAAGGACAACAGCTGAAAGGTGACAAGCCGCTCTTGGATCGTCCTCCGGCTTCCTGCCTGAAGGGTAGGTACATATCTCCTCCTCCGCACTCTACATCTGTCTATATCCTCCGGGTACCGACTCGATGTGATATCCACCTCTGGGCACCGACTCCTCACGAGATCCTCCTCCGGGTACCGTCCAGCTCTACAAGCCTCAACCACGATCAGTGATGTCCGTCGTCTGTAACCAACACAACGTAGTGTGGGCGAAGCCCGTGCAGGGGTGAGTATACGATACTCAGTAGGGACCCCGAGACCCCTGAAGGTCTCCCTGAATCCAAAAAGTATAAACACAAAGAAAGATTCAATCATGAAGTATCATCCAACACTACTTAGGTATATGCCCATACATATACCTAAGTCATAAAATCCTATTCAGATCCAACTCATGAGCTCTAGTACAATCCAGTCCACTCTGAAAAGTAAATCTTAATCCACACAGGAAAGTACGACCCAATCCACATAGGAAAGCATAATCCAATCCACATAGGATATCAAGTAAATCACATAAAAGATAATGATTGAAAGTCAAGACTCAGCTCACACAGGTATCCATTTATGAAGAGGGGTGGAGATGATTAGATGTAGCCTCTGAATCATCTCCTCTGCCGAACCCACGTAGGACCCAAGTTTAGTAGTCCTCACTGCCGAACCCGTGGAGGATCCAAGTATAGTAGTCATCGTCATTGAACCCACGGAGGATCCCAGCACGGTAGTCGAACCCACAGAGGATCCCAGTACAATAGTCGTCCTCGTCAAACCCACAGAGGATCCCAGTACAGTAGTCATCCTCATCGAACCCATGGAGGATCCCAGTACGGTAGTCATCCTTGTCAAACCCACGGAGGATCCCAGTATGGTAGTCGTCATCATCGAACCCACGGAGGATCCTAGTATGGAAGTCATCTTTGTCGCAGTCACAGCCAGCTCTAGGGTTCCCGCACACAGCACGCTCGTTCTGGGAGGGTCTTCTCCACGAGCAAAGGGGTCGATACATCAACTATCACATAGTCTAGAGTTGATTTATCATAAAGTTCCGTCAAGTCAATAGGAACTCAACGCGATAGAAGGCACGTCAATCGGACGCTCGGTTTGAGAGTTATTGGCTTTTTCGTTCCAGGGGCCCGGTTGGTTTTTAAGTCAAAACAGACCCGACCGTACTCCAACTACATCCAAACCTTGAGCGGAGTAATCCAAAAGAACTGTCTCACTAAGAGGAATCCAACAAAGTCTATGGCACGTCAATCGGACGTCCGGAGCTCGAGTTATAAGCATTTCCACTCTGAGGGCCCGGTTGGTTTCGTGTTCGAACCAACCCGGCTGAACCCAAAGTTCTAAGAAACCTTGGTTATAACATACCGAAAAGACCGTCTCCATCCAAGGATTTCATATCAACTGACGGTGCATAAATCGGAGGTCTGTAGCCCATGTTATGGGCCTTTTAATGAAGCTATCCATTTTTATGGGGTTTTGGGCCCGGACTGACCCGGCCCAAGACCCCCTGGGTCGGCCCAAACTGGGTCAACCCGACCCAGGTCCGGTTCTGGACCACTAGGGCACTGCTCGGCCTAGCTGGCGCGGCCCGGCCCGGCATGGGGGTCCGGCCCAGCGCGGGCAGCCTGGCCCGGCGCGGGCGCGGCCCGCGTAGCCAGCAGGTCGGCCGTTTCGGCCGAGCGGAAAATGGGGGGCACTGCCCCCCCCCCCCCCCCCCCTTGTCTCGAACGGTGACCCCCCACATGGAGGGGGCCCACCTGTCTGCCGCCGGGGGTTACGACCCCCGGCCTCCTCCGAACGGCCGACCCGGTTGGCCGGCCAGTACCGCCATCGCGGGACCCTGCGGTCCCGCCCTTCCGAAGCGTCGGCGGCCGGCGATTCCGGCTGCCCTCCCCTGCACAGCTGCGGATTAGGCCGTGGCCCCTGTCCGTCCAGCGCAGCGCGACAACGCCACGCCCCTCTGCTGCGGCCCAACCTTGGCCACGGGTTCTTCGACTTCGGCACGGCGCGACGACACTGCGCTTCTTCACCGCGGCCCACTCCAATCGTGGTTCCCTCATTCCCATGCAGTGTGACGGCACCGTGTTGCCTCCGTTCCAATCCGCAACAAGACACAGCAACAAAGGGGGGGAGGGTCGGCCGCGTTTGTGCGGTCCGACCCCCTTCCGTTAATCTGATAACATGCGTCCAAGAAATAAGGAAGAGTGTAGATTGATAATTCTTGAACAATGAAAAACCCCTACCTCAATTCACGGAGATTGATCGCTTGAAGAAGAAGGGGAAAGGCTTGTTGTTTCGTAGTCGTTGCCTCGGGATGACGGCGTCGCTTCGTCAAGTGTCGAGAATAGGAGAGTCGAGGTAGGCATCAGTGTTCTTCGCGGTCTTCAACGTAGAAGATGAAGATCTTCGAGGCTTTACGAATTCTCACCCCAGACTCAACACAACAAAAACCAACCAAAAATTAAATAATAGTTTGTCTTATTTTATTCACATATGTCAATAATTTTAAAATTCAAAAACTCAAACTCAAAAATTAAATTAATTGAATAGCATTAAAAAAATCCATTTAATTTGAGAGTTGACTTGCAATTTAAGAGGGGGAGTGGATGAGTTACAAAAATTAAGGGGGTTTCTAAAATTTAAGAGGGGGTTTAGGGAAATTGAAGGGGTGGGGGCTCATGTGGTTCCCACCCCAACTTCCTCACATGGAAGTTAAACTACAAAGTAAAATAAAGTTGTAACACAACTTTATTCACTTAACTACAAAATTAAACAAAACTTCCTGATCAAACACAACTCTAAAAAAGGTCTTCTTAAGAAATTACCGGTGTTGCGGTTTCAACGGTGCCCTTGGATTTCGATTTCGAGCACTGGTTCAAAAGTTAGAAAAACCTGCTCACTCGTTCACTGAACGTACCCGAGCTAGACTTCAGAAAATGATTCTGGGCACACCGGGCCTCGGAATTAGGTGTCGTCAGAAACTGTGTACTCGTAAAATCCCAAATAATTTAAGAAAAAAAATTCCTTGAAATTTATGAGTCTTTACATTACTCCCACCTCAGGGTTTTACGTCCCCGTAAAGATACATCACAAACTAGGGGAACAAATGAAGGTACTGAGCATGCATCTGAGTCTCCTGCTCCCAAGTTCTCTCCTGGGGTTCCCGTGCTGCCACCTGATGCGCACTAGAGGAATCAACCACCCACGTAGGACCCACTCTTGTCGATCCTTGATCTCCACCGGGACCTCTGCAAAATTTTCTCCATCATCAATGTCCATCTTCCCATTGTCGATGATATGCGTCGGGTCATGCACATATCTCCTCAGCTGAGATACGTGGAATTAGTCATGTACCTAGTGCAACGGAGGTGGATGGGTCAATAGGTAAACCAACTCGCCTACCCTGTTGGGGACCTAGAAGGGTCCGATGAAGCGCAGAGATAACTTGCCACCCTGGCCAAATATCTGAAATCCACGTCGAGGTGAGACCCATAAGAAAATGTGGTCACCATCCTCGAACTCTAGTGGTCTCCGCCTCCTGTCATCATAAGACTTCTGTCAGCTCTGAGTTGTCCTCATCCGCTCCTAGATGACCAGAACCTTCTATGGTCCTATAAGAGCTGCTAAGATTTCTTCTTCGCCGATAAGAGAAATCCAGTCTCATCCCCTAGATGAACCACATTCTTTTCCAAATACAGTCAATCCCGACATGGATGATACTAATCCATACCAAGGATGACGTCGTAAGGCCTCGATGCTACTACCAAGAGATCCAACCGTTACTCTCGCCTCCAAGGGTTGATTCACAATATCGGCATCAGTGTGTGGTCACTAGGTCTCCTCCAGTAGGTATCTAAAAGTGAGGGTCAAGTCAACAGTTTTAAACCGGAACCTCTTAGTATTAACTACATAAAAAGGACAGGGAGCAAAACGTCACAAGATCAGTGTCTTTTATTACTGCATCCCAAGGTAAAAAGACACAAAACATCAACAAATCTAGAAGCAACATGAACAAAATTCCTCATGTCTGGAGCTAGTCCCGCTCCTGTCCATCTTCTCCGAGAGCTTCATGGTCATAAGACTCAGCTGCCTGAAGCTGAGCTCTCCCATGTCCACCTGTTCCCTGTGGTCGGGGTGGTCTCCCTGGTGGTGGTGGTGGTAGGGCCTCAAAGCATCACCCACCACCCGCTGCTCGTCTAGCTCCTCTACCTCATCCGCCTGCTCCCTGTGGACCGCCATGGTCGAACCTCTTTCTGGGAGGTCCCTCTACCACCTACTACTCATTTGCTGGACGATTCAGGCAGTCTCGAGCCATGTGACCCTGCCCGCCGCATGCATAGCACTGCCTGCTCCTCGTGTGTCTGGCTCTTCTTCGTGTGCCCCATAAAATCAAATCTACATCCTGAGATTGCTCATCTTATGGTCTAGCCTTCTTGGACCTCTGCATCATCTGTCTAGTGCCAGTTGTAGAAGACTCCGCTACGGGTCGTCCTGTGGAGGGTCTCACCACTGGTGACTGCTCGGCAAGAAAACTCTCCACTTGAAGGGCTCTCTCCAACACCCCCTCCTGCATCGGGATGTTGAGGGAGATCATTGAAGCCCTGATCTCATGCCTCAGTCCCTGATCGAAGGTTTGGGACCTGAAGAACGGGTCTGATACCAAATCTGTGGAGTAGTGTGAGAGATCAGTAAACCTCACTGAGTACTGGACCACGGTCATACTACCCTACTGCAGCTGTAGTAACTCCTAAATGTGCATCACACGGAGGGTGGCTGGAATGAACTCTGAGCGGAAGAGGCTCTCTAAGTCCGACCAAATTAAAGACGCCTCGTCGTGCACCTGGAGCATCAAGCTCCACCATCTACCTGCTGCCGCGTGCAGGAGACTCGCTGCAAGGATCACCATGAGGTTAGCTGGTGTCCCTACTAACCTGAAAACTCATATAACAGCCTCCAGCCAATCCTCGGCTGGCTGAGGGTCCATATCCCTGCAGAACTTGGGCGGTCACTGATTCTAAAACTCGGGCAGTGCACTAAGGCGATGTGTACTCTCAGCGGTTGGGGCTGGTGGCATCGATGGATCAACGGGTAGAGGTACCGCCGGTGCCCCCGCTGTAATAGGGCCCTGTACCGAGGCCTCGTCGCTCGGTGGGCTGTCGTCTCTCTCAACTCTCGGAACCCTAGTTGGCTGCCATCGTGGGGCCATCCTGAAAAGTAACAGGTGCACCATGGTCAATACAGTATACCTAGTGAGCCGAAAAAAAGTAATCACAGAGAAAACTTTTGAAACACACATGCAATCAATTTTTTCGTGCACTGAGTCAGAAATCAGAAGTCAGGGTCCTGGTGTATGGATACGTCGGCCACCGCACAAACACTGGACTCCCTGGACTGATAACCACACTCAATACCCTTAACACTATTGTTTCACATAGAAGAAGGATCAGAGTCTTGAGTTCTGCAGTAGAACCGAACTCCTCTGATACCAATTTGTCATGACCCGTCCTCGGGGCCCATGTCGTGACTACCCCAAGCCCACCCTCCAAAGGCTAGGGGCCGGCAACTAGCACCAAAGGCGTAAATCCCGATAAAAATGGAAGGAATTTCCATTATAAAAGAAAACAAATACCACAGAGTATGAAAACTGATGTAAACACTAAGTAAACTGAAAACAGAAGTAAGTGCTGAAAAGTAAATGGGCCAGAATACAAATACAACTAAAGGTGTAGTACAACTGAAAGTAAAGTACAACTCAAGGACAATAGCTGAAAGGTGACAAGCTTCTCCTGGATCGTCCTCCGGCTTCCTACCTGACGGGTAGGTACAGATCTCCTCCTCATTACTCCACGTTCGTCTATCTCCTCTGGGTACTGACTTGATGTGATATCCACCTCCGGACACCGACTCGTCGTGAGATTCTCCTCCGGGTACCGTCCAACTCTACAAGCCTCAACCACGATCAGTGATGTTCGTCGTCTGCAACCAACACAACATAGTGCGGCCGAAGCCCGTGTAGGGGTGAGTATACAATACTCAGTAGGGACCCCAGGACCCCCGAAGGTCTCCCTGAATCCACAATGGATAAACCACAATGAAAGTTACAATCTCAAAGTATCATCCGACACTACTTAGGTATATGCCCATACATATACCTAAGTCATCAAATCGAGGTCATCTCCCACTCACGAGCTCTAGTACAATCCAGTCCACTCAGGAAAGTAAAACTTAATCCACATAGGAAAGTACGACCCAATCCACACAGGAAAGAATAATCCAATCCACATAGGATATCAAGTCAATCACATCGAAGATAATGATTGAAAGTCAAGAATCATCTCAAACAGGTATCCATTTATGAAGAGGGGTGGAGATGATTAGATGTAGCCTCTAAATCATCTCTTCTGCCGAACCCACATAGGATCCATGTTTAGTAGTCCTCGCTGTCGAACCCATGGAGGATCCAAGTATAGTAGTCAACGTCATCGAACCCACGGAGGATCCCAGCATGGTATTCGAACCCACGGAGGATCCCAGTACAATAGTCGTCCTCGTCGAACCCACAGAGGATCCCAGTACAGTATTCATCCTCGTCGAACCCAAGGAGGAACCCAAACTTAAGTGTGGTGCACTGCCTGGGTTGAGATGTAGGGCCCACAACAAGGGCGTTGTGCTTTAAAGGGGGGGTGATTGTAACATCCCCAAATGATAAAGGGTTTAATGGATAAATGATATGACTCATGTCAACAAGGTGCACCTTCCTTTTAGGGAGCCTACCTGGTTAGAACACCATAGTTAAGCGTGCTTATCCTAGAATAGTGATCAGGATGGGTGGCCTTCTGGGAAGTTTCCCAGGGTGTGTGTGAGTGAGGACAAATAACACTAGAAAGGAAAAGTATTGGCCTGTAAGGACTGTCATTAGTCAGATGACCCATTCAGGCATGTGGGTGGACCATGGGGTGGACCCCACATGTCTGTAGGGCAACTGGGGGTACCTGATAGGCCAGGACCCAACGACCATGTTAAGGCGGGGTGTCTGTGCTGTCACCGGGACCCAGTTGTCACAGAGAAGAGTTTCAAACAATGTTATTTAATAAGTATTATAACATCCTGGCTCATGTACAACTAAAATGAGGCCCCAAGCAGGTGTTCCGAACAACCTCAGGCATGTCTCCCCCTATTTTGGGGGCTACCAACTAGTATCAAGTGTATAATAAATTATATGGGTAGATAATACCACCATTATCAGAGTGATACAATAAAAAAACAATATAATAACAATCATATAAGAATAACCCACATCTATGCATCATATAATCAACTCCACAAATGTGTCCATTCCCACAACCATACAAATAAACATGACATTTCATTATAGTACCATGTATCACAAGAAACCTAAAATATAGATGCAATACAATCCCCAAATGGCTAATGACATCACAACTAGTTCCCTAATCCATGATTTGTCCCAAATACCATATCTGACATCTAACATTGGGCCTTTTCCCTTATCTTGACATGTATCCATGATGTTTACAATGGTAACCAATGAAGGCTAGAAAAGGATATGAGTAAAACTATGTAGGATACAATCCATATTGTCTACAAAAAACCAATACAACATCCCAAATATTATATGTGGAAGTACATGTAAAATAATGTAAAGGGAAGTAAAAGTAATCGGGTTCCATAATTAAACATTCTAAAATTTTACCATATATCAATTTTGTTATTATCTGTCTATAAAAACACATTAAACCTTATTTTTCCATGACAAAATTCCATACCAATAAAATAAAGGGTTTTATATTACTATTTAATAATAAGGGATTTCATTAATTATTTCAATTTCATATATCATGGTGCACCAATTCATTTACTCATAAAATACATACATGCTTTAGTTTCCAGATCTCCATTATGACACCCTATCCATGCATAAGGAAGACCATGTCCATAATAACAAGTCTAATATTCCAAATGACATGTAAATCTATCATACATGAAAGAAAAGGAATTCCAAGTACAATAATTTATACCCATGGGTGGGAGATTTTGTGTCCCTCGTCACTAATCATTTCATCAAATCACATTTTATTGAGGTCAAAATCATATGTAATTTTTAATACATTTCAATATCAATGTTGGACCACATTTAATTCAACACCTTCACAATGTATAACTCATTCATCCTCTTTAAGCATTTAATAATTTTCTCAAATAACATAATCAAACTGGGTTCTTTAAATATTTTAACAACATAATCAAACCCCATTTCCATTTACAATTTCTTTTCACATCCATATTATAGCCTCTTATATTTCCAATTAACCCAAATAGACCCTTATAAAAATGTTATATTTTTCAACAACATGTGCAACCGGTTTAATAACATAAACCATTTACCTCACCATTTTCAAACTATTTTCCTTTTTTAAGGGAACAACACACATCTCGAGTAAACCTAATCCCAATATTGTAATCATCAATGGAAATAATAAGTTTTGTGTGTGGTATAACATATAATTTAATTGGTAAAATTATGTTCCATTTTCAAGTTCATAAATATATAGAAATGCAACAGATTATCATGAACACATACACATAAAAAATAGAACAATTATGGGATATAACTTATAGACCTCCTACTTCATGTTTTTTTTATATATACACTTCAAAAAAATCATGTGATTTATGCTCAGAAAACCACCATCATAAAAATTATGAATCTAATATAAAAACATGTTTGCTGGGATTTATAAGGAGATAAAACAATATAAAATTATTTTCATATAAAATATTGTAAATTGGAGTGGTACACTCACCCCAATCTTCTATTTTCAACAAATTATGCTTCAAATGACTAAGTATCAAAAGTTATTTTCCTTTGGGTATATTGAGATGAAAAGGTCCATATCATAGGATACTATAGGAGGAAATAGGGAAGAAATTATGTAATAATACTTCAAGATTGAGGGGGAAATGGAAAAATATCCCTATTCAAATGAGGCAAAGGGTTTGGCCACATAGTTGTGAAAACCATGAACCAATAATGTGTCCTCATTTATCCCAAGTGAGGCACGAGTCATACAGTTTTAGGTGAATCCCACATGGTAGGGAAAACCATTTTGAGGCCAGTTGTTTGGTTCAATATAGGGCCGTATGGTTTCCTTGATCCCCAATGAATTCTTTTTCAATAATCCACTAACCCCTACTGGCTTCATGCATAAGGTACACGGTTAGTACTGACCATGTCCCAATCATGGGACACCCATAGTCGAGCTACTTTTCCCCCATTTACGTGCCACAAAAACCCCTGAGACCCCTCATAATACCAAAAAATATTTCATTAAATAATTTAATTGGACTTAACATGAAATTAATCTAGAACGTACCTCCTCAAAATTGAGGGATCTTACAACCTCTCCAAATTACAATACATTATCCATGAGATGAACTCTCAAGCATCAATATGCTTCCAATATAGAAAGATTGGGACACTAGGCCCATAAATATTCTTAATGAATCTATTTTTTTCCAAAACAAATACCATAATTCCAAATTAATATATCCAATAAAAGGGTTTTACCCAGAAAAACATTCTCACTATAATCCACAACATAAACCTAATGCCCCCAAAGTTCACATCAACCACAAACTCATCATCATCAATATCTATCACATGAGATGGGTAATGGTGATATTAGAAAAAAAATATGACCCATGAAATATATCTTGTATTCCACCATACTGATGTGTTAGAGCTAATAATTATTCCCCCTATCTAATCCTCTTCATAATATCAAACTAACCCACATATATAGGGTCCAACTTACATTATTTTCGAATCTGATGGTGACCCAATCTCATCAACACCTGAAGGAACACCTGAGGACCCACTATAAAAATAAAAGGTTGGTGATGATAGTCACCATATGATATCTATATAATCTATGTTGTATCCATATGATTTCGAATCAATTGAACTGTATATGATTTCTCTAGAAAAATACTTGGTCCCAAAAACCATGATACCCCTTCCCCAATCTAACAAAAGATATATCTACATGGACTACCATAGAGTGCCTCGTATAGTGACCACTGAATATATTCAGATAACTATTTTTAAGGAAAAATCATAAATCACTAGGTGTTTCTTCTAATATCCATCAATATCTAGGAATAATTCCCTCAATATGTATTTTAGTACTATGATAGTACATTCTGATTTCCCTTCCGTCTATGGGTGAAAAGTTCTACTCAAAAACCCCTATGTTCCTAGAAACCTCTAAAACCATTTCCTAAAGTGTGATGTAAAATGTGGATAAATATTTGAAATTATACGTAGAGGTACCCCATGAAAATGTATTATATTATTGATGTAACATATTACCAACTTATCACCATTGAATGAGTCCCATAATGACATGATGTGTGCGACCTTTGTTAACCTATTTGTAACCACCTAAACCACATCATTATTAAGAGGTGACCTAGGATGTCCCACAATTAAATTTATTGTAACATCACCAAATTTACATTATAGAATGGGAAAATGATATACATACGACCTGGTCATGGATGCTCATCCTTCACCTTTTGACAGATATAGCATCATGTCTTGAAACCTACAATATCCCTTTCATACCTAACTACGAGTACTGTCTCTAAATATCATTATTTATTTTGGAAAAACTAGGGTGTATCACCCACATCAAATCATGAAACTCATGAATAAACTATTTCCATATACCACTAGGTATATCCACATGTCCATGAACATGAATAATCTCATCCTCATCAATAGTCCAATCGAAAGGTGGCTCCCCACCATCAAATCTGTCTCTCAATGGAAAAAATTATAAATCCTCACACATCATCCTCTAAACATGGTTTATAATATAAATATAAATAGACTAGGACATAGGGATCATCCTCTCATGCTACTCCTGAACACATATATGAATCACAGTGAAAAAATCCATCATTTTCCACTAAAAACTAGACTCTTGAACTATCTGAGTCTATTTCATCCTACGTAACCCATCTAAAAAACTAGTTACCATCCCCATCATGAAATATATCTCAATATCAAAATTATTTGGATATTAAACCAATATTTGATGTTAAATATTCATATCATGATAAGAAGCATTGTACATAATGATATTATGATTGGTGAAAACATCAAACGTCTTACCTAGAAAAAAAATGATGTCATCATTTCATGTCATAAACCATTATGACCAACTCGATATCATGATTTGGATAAATTTGTTCATTTGGAATCAACTATCATGATCCTTATTTCATGAATCAACCTCCCTGAATCAATGTTACCCCACGTCTTATGCTATATGAATCAAAAAATGGATTATACTACTTACATGATTAGGGAAAGATAAAAATCATCATAGTTTTCAACAACCTATTAAATTCCTAGAAATAATTATCATATGATTTATTCCAATCAATGTTTGTTCCATTCATGGTTACTCTATAGAGTGGAAATGCCATGAAGGAAAAGTATTTTATGAACCTTCTGTAGTGACCCACTATCCCTAAAAATAATCAGATATCAAAAAAATTATTTCTTTGATACAAAGAAACATCTGGTTGAACCTTTTATATGTCCACTAAAACACATTCCTATAAAATTATGTGTTCCATGACATACATCTTATCGATATGGAAATTGAATTTAGATAGCTTGTAATATGGTTGATTCTCTCTTAGTGTACTCAATATGATTTCAAGATGTTTTTAATTATCGTCTTGTGTCTAAGATTACTCGAGTACATCATATATAAATACAAAAAAAAATTATCCATTTATAGGCGAACGATTCAATTCATCTAGCCCCTTAATATATTAGGAGTGTTTATCAACCTAAATGACTTTATGATGATCTCATAAAAACTATAACTACTTTTAAAAGATTTATGTGGTATATAAAAGGGTCTCACCTTCAGTAAATGATACTAAGACCTAAATTAGCTCTGAGAGAACCCACTATCACCTATCATCTATTAATTTTGATCATAAATAATTAGAAGAGGATATTGGTTCTTAATAATCATCCAATTCACCTTCTGATAATCAACACACAACAAAAACATTCCATCAACCTTATTTGCAAACAAAAATAGAGATCCCCAATGTGATGTAATCATATTGATAATCTATTTATCAACAAAACCTACTAGCTGAGTTTTATGTTCCTAGAGTTCATATAGTTTGATTTTATAAGATGTAATAAATATTAGATTAGATATCAACATCAGTTCTATTGTGAAATCAACCTATCTTATGTGGTAGCCTAGATGTATCCTTAGGAAACATGCCCTATAACAGATCTACTATGGGATGAAGGAATTCAGGACCCAAACTCTAAACATAAAGAAAAATACCTAAAACCAAGACTTTGATATATCCTAGTTGAAAAACAACTGTTCTTGCACATCCTTATAAGATATACCACTGTCAACAAAAAAACAACTACTTAACCCTCAGGATATTTAAATATCTCTCTACTACAGTAAGAATTAATGTGATCTTGATACATTACCAAATTGTAAATTTATATTATTAGATTCAAAACTGTCATCTCAAGAACATGCAAAGACCAATTGAAAATATACTCACCGTACTTGAGGGAAAATACCTTACAAGGAACAATGTCTTCCATTCGCACCCCCAATGGCATGTCTATTGACATGATCCCAAACAAGGAATCTACCTAAAAAATAAAAACATTGACTAAATGAAAAAATAAAGGGATTTGATTCTATTTTATAATATAATAAACTAGATAGAGTGGAAGATACATGAATCATACCTCATAAAATCAATGGTCCATCCTCGATAATTCCTTTTATATGATGAATTAAATGCATTTACATTATCACTCTACATTGAGATCCTATCTAATTCTCGCATGATATACTTCCCTACTGATATGGTATTTCCTATAATATATCACCACATCCTCTACGACGACTTGTATAACTAGAAGAACTCTACCTTCCAGAATGATACGGAGTAGAGGATTACCTTCTGGTTCTCTATGTCATCCTAATTCTTCCATTATATACCATTGTTCAATGGATCCTACATTACCTCAATAAATTCCACAAACATAAAAAATAATTTTACCAAACTAAAGGTTCAATGTCATTTACCTCACATGTGACTAGGCTTTCTACAAAGATAAAATTTCACTTAACAACTACCATGGTTGGTCTATCATCTTCTCTAGATAATCAATCTTCTACATCCTTAAAAATGATCTCATAATGTCACTTTTTAATATATTTAGACATACCAATAGATCACCCAATATACCCTACCCATCCACCACTAGAATCCTACTTATGGTTTCCTTTAGAAATGTGGGAATGATTTACCACTTCAGTAAAATTCTTCAAATGAAATACATTCACTCAGGACATGATGTGGCATATAAACCCAACCTATAAATGTGTCACCATAGATACCTCATCTCTTACATAATATGGAATAATGCAATTAAAATAATTTCAATGTCTAACATAATATGTCACTTATATATTCCTCATGTTCAACTGTAAAAACACTATAGCACTATATTTCCTCAATGTCTCGGGGTAAAATTGTTCTAGGAACATCTCCTAGATATCCTTCCCTTCCACAAACTCTAACTACTCATCCCAAACCTAAATATCCCAAAATTTAATTTATTTCCCCATAACATATAAGTTGATAAATTTACTCAATTGTGAAGAGGAGTATCCAAGTGATCTGTAATAATCTAGATATACTTAATCCGGAACTCTACTACCTCCATATTACCCCCTTAGGAAAACATCAAAGGGTGATTCTAGTGAAACTCTCTCATCAATTCAATCATACTTATAGATTCCATACCTAGTTCCCTCTCCATAAATTTTATAAAATGAGTGTTGTTTTCTCAGAACAAACCTTCTTCCTTACCACCTCAAATCATTGGGGTTTTTTGTCCCACTATTGGAGGACTATTCATATTGATGTTCTCATGTCACCCAACTAGTAAACATCATCATGTTGGAATATCTAAATATTTTTAAACACACATCTCAAAGCACATAACATATCACATCCATAATTGAACTCAAAATAGGTCTCACTATAATCCAAAAATATACCACTCCACATACACTATCCCAATGGGTATAATTTCATTTCTATCACAACCCTCAACCATCCCTATCAAGGTTCATGGCTAGCTTGGGGTAAACCAAACTTAAATAATAAAAATATTTTAATTAGAGATAATTTTAACTATTTCACATTCAAAAAAGTTAAATCAATCTAATTTATGAACCATTTTGACCATTTTAATTTTTCACTTCTTAGTTAAAAACTATTACCAATTTTATTGAAAATATTTTCTTGAAAACCTAACAAACCAAAAAAATCATTCTTATTTCCCACAAACCACTATAAACTTGTTTTCTTCAAGGGCCTAGTATGATTCATTACATATGAGTACTCAATTACTATATGATGTATTCATATAAAAACCCCATTCCACTTTGGGATATGAATAAAATCCTAGGATAAAACAATATTAAATGAAAAGTGATTCATCCAATGTGAAATAATATCCAATTTTAACTTCAAACATCATGAACAACAATCTAACCAGAGGAACATTGGTTTGCCCCTTATAAGGGTTAGCTAAGGCCTTAAATGATATCACTATAAAGGATCAAATTGTCTTAATATCCTCTTTACCATTCCCAAATAGAAAATAAATAGAAAATAAAATTCTCTAATTCACTTTTGTAATACCCTGAATAGGTTCTACTAAACTGGTTCCTTGAGCCGGTGCACCACATGAACTCAAGAAGGTCTCCCTTTATACAGGAGGATACAGAAAACCAGAGAGTCTATAATGAGGTATGTGGGGAGACTATACCATCTTTAAAAGAGTAATACAACAACACAAAATATGATAAATGACAACCATTTATGACTAATCAACAAAAAATAAACATATAATCAATTCCCCAAATGGGTAAATTCCCAGAAAAATGAAAATAAAATTTCCATTTCTTAGTAGTATCAAGTTTTATAAAAAAAATATGAAAGTAAATCCCTTAAATGTTTACCGACGTCCTGATCGATTCCATCATCCATTCCCCATATCGAATATTCTATCATCCATTAAACATAGTTCATTTGAAATTATCCTGACCTAAATTTTTTTTATTCTTCCAGTGTACCCAATGGAAACCCTAGAAAGGTATAAGAATGAATCATGAGGCCACCACCAAGGGTGTCTACAATAATATATATTCAAAAAACCAGAATATTTTATGAGGAAGTATAAGTAACATATTAAATATGGAAATAAAAGTAATAAGGTTCCATAATTAGACATTCTACAGTTTAACCATATATCACATTAGGTATTATTGTTTCAACCAAACCAACAAAATCTATATTGGAAATGATGGATGATCTTTATAATAATATAATGGGTTTGACATTCCAATTTAAAAATAATGTAATTCATTAATAATTTAAATTTCATATTGCAAGGTGTGCTAATCCATTTAATCATAAAACACATGAATGGTTTATTTCCAAGATTTACATACTGACACCCTATCCAAGAATAAATAATTCCATTTATATCATAATTAGTCGATTATTATTACCAGTATTTCCATCCATACTATATGAAAAAATTCAGTCCATGTGTCAAAAATCATACCCATGGGTTCGAGGTGTTGTGTCGCTCATCACTAACCACTTCATCTATTTACACTTTTACAATGTCCCACACACATATCCTTTTTAAAACATTTCAATATCAAGGGTTAACCTCATTTCATTCACCTTCATCACATTTTCTAACTCATTAGACTCTAAATGTAACACCCCATGCTTCTACGGTACGCTTCTCTTTGAATAATGTGATAGCGTGTGTTGTACACAACACCAAGTTCTAACACACCATAACCAATCAAACTAGCCGTTATGAATAGTAATACCTACTTTTTTAAATTATATATATTTTATATTTCAAAATGGACTTCATTTTTGGATTCGGAATATCTAATTTAGCCTAAGGTAAAATTTTGGTACTTTTCGGATAACTTTAATATTTTGATGAATATTGAAAATTACTAAATTTTAATTAAAAACAACTTTTTTAATCAAAATAATTAATAGTGATAAATTATAAATTTTAGTGGTTTTAAAGTATATTTAGAATATATTTTTACCATTTAATACAATTTTGGTCATTGGACATAATTTTACAATTAAACCGAACATAATCAAGTATCAATCTTTTGATAGTTATTATCTCTTAAAAACACGCTTTTTGTTTTAACAACGGGAATTAATTTTAAATTAATTTCTGCCACTTATGTGTTTTGAATTTGGAAAAATGGATTCCATATTTGGAATCAGGATGTTCAAATTGTGTAAATAGGTAACTTTTATTTTTAGACATTTTGAATAATTACTTCGGTAAATATTTTATTTACCATGGTTAAGGGTAAATCCGGTAAATAAGGGTTAAAAATAATATTATAATAATACTAAATTACCCGAAAACGTGTCCTAGACTTATTGGTTGATACATGTTCAACCATAGGCATCTTTGGGTCTATTTTGGGACCCCATGGAGCCACTTGTAGGTGATAGGGACACTTAATTTTAATTAAGTTAAAATAAGTACAAAAATGACATACACATATATCTTTTAGAAAAACAATTTTTACATAGGGTTATATATGTTGGATTTTCAACTATAAATATTAATTATAAATCTAAAAATATTTCATACATAATTATATTTTATTTATAATTTTTAGACTTTAAATAATTTAATTTATTTATGACACAATTATGATGTAGTAATTACCATAATAGTGACAAATTAAAATAATTGATATTTTAAATACCCAAATAAATATAATTTGAGACTTTTAATGAATTAAAATAATTTTCTAGGATAATATGACATATTAGTATTGATTTAATGGAATTTGTTTAAGTAATAATTCTGTTATGAGTTTCACAAAAATCAACTATTGAATAGTTTCAAAATTGACATAAAAGAGTTTTTTAAAACAAATATTATATTATTAATTGATATTAAATTCCTAAAAATCTAAGGTTCAGCCAAGAGACTTATATAATTATTTTTATATCATTAATGGACCACTTGGGGGTCGCTTGGATGTATATAGTAAGTTTATTAACCATATAATATAAAAATACAAAGAGACATTGTAAAAGTGAAACTAATTAACTTAGAGTTAATACTTAAAGATAAGGTTAATATAAGTACCAAAACCTGTATAAATTCTATTGGTTGAGTGGTTTTAGACCCATCCCCACCTTAAAATTTAAATAATCCACTTTGGAGCCATTATAAACCGAATATGAATTTATTATAAATTAATATTTCTAGCTTTTCCAAAGGTGCCCCTCACCCCTCTTATAAAAGGGCACTCCTCCTTATCATTTCTTCACACCTTCAAAGCATTTTTGTTCGGCCAACCTCTGCCCAAATACTCTCCCAACTTCCATCAATACAACCTAGAGGCATTAGTTTGATCATAAATCAACCTAAGGAGCCCTTTTGATCAAATCAAAAGAAAGAACCCGAAGAAGAGGTAATGTTTTCACCACCCCTTTTCAAGTTCCTTTCTTCTTCCACTTCTTCATTCATTGTTATTACCATTCTAAAATAATAACTCCAGTATCTTATATATACTGTGATGTTTTTAAAAATTTGTTACAACCATATTCAGTATTCTATCCACCCTTTGAATAACATGTCACCATACGTGCGTACGTACGGCTTACCGTCTCCACGTCGTGGTGTAATTGTTATTCAATATTTTATTTTTTGGATGGGTATAATAATGATGTGTAACTCATGTAAATAATAAATATAACATGTTAATTATTCTGTATATACGATATACCATCCATTTATATATTATTTTAATATCAAAAGAATGATATTGCCGCTCGTGCGTACGTACGGACTACCGTCTCCACGAACGCGATGAGATTCATTCTCCATCGTATCCATTCAAGTATAATTATCATTTTATGATTTAAAAATGATTTTTAAGGACTTGATATCATTATGGATATTAATAATATACAACCTATCCATTGAAAACATGGCTTACGTAACAAAACATATAAAAGAAAATGAGTAAGTTAACACCCGAAACAACGATAATACTAAGATATTATTAACAAATCAATGTTAAAAGATCATATATGATATCATATTAATGTATATGATTATTGTATAATTTAATAACAATTATTTCACCATTATACATGAGGTTAACCTACCCCAACCAAGGAAAAGTACAAGGTAAGGGTTATTTCACAATCTCTTCATTATCTGAGGTTGTTTATACGTAATTATCTACTGGGATTTCTTTATCATCCACATCCATGTTTCTTCGAAATGTATTTCAAAAAGATTTTACTATTTAAAATAATATGGGTTAAAGTCATTTATACCCTTGTTTGACTTTTTATAAGAGGTTTATAAAGGAATCTTTCCATCGTTTTCCAAACAAGGTGCTTTTAACCTTTTCGACAGAATTAAGGTAAGAATGTTTTTTTAACTTATACGGCAAGTGCGGTTATTTTCCGCCATTATAAAATCGTCGAAGCTTCCCTTACAATATTATAAGTATATTATCAAAGAAAATGTTTTATTTTATAAATATATGACTCTTAAATTATTTCAAAAATAGAAAGAGATATTTCTCAAAAAAGAGTTTTGATTTCATCTATGTCAACATCCTTTGAAGGATTTTACGCATATTTGTAGTTGATTTATTATGATACAAAACTTCTATATTTTATTTAAGGTTTTGTGATATGTTTGACTATAGATGTGCTATTTTTGTACCATTCATAGTTTATGGTGAAAGTATTGACATTTCTTATGCTAGTTTTACTACGAATGTTTATGTTATGTTTAAACCTTTTCATATGGGAATGCATTGGACTTAATATGTGACGGGTGGAGCCCGCTATAGCTCCTCGATGCATCGGTAGGTCTCATGAGACAAACTAGTGTCTTGGAACAAGGCCTTGACAAAATATTATTTGTAGTATTGGCACGAGGCCTTGGCTATGTGGTTATGATAGTCTGGCATTATGCATTCCATCATTATGAAAGTGGTTATTGATATTGCATGTGATTATTCGATTAGTAGATTATCCATGTGAATAAGTAAATGGAATTATTTCATTTTATTTTTGCCATACTATGTTTAAGTTCAAGTTTAAAAGGCTTTTGTTTTAGTTATACATTGCCTTAAATCTTTATTCTTATTTATGAAGGTTTCTGCTATATTGTTATCCTTACTGGGCATTTGAGCTCACCCCTTTTCTATGTTTTATTTTTCCCAGGGTATGAAGAAGTAAATTATGAATGACCTGCAGGGATAGTATGTGGGGATATGAGTGTGGAATATGAAGAAAAGATGTTTTTGTAGTTTTCATTTTTATGATGTAATGTAAGAGTTATGAATATATCCAGTATTTACAAGGCTACTAAACCAATCAGTCTTTTGAGATTTGATCTTTCTTGTGATCATGCCAATGTTATGTAATAATGCACCGACTCTGGGTAACTGGGGTCGGGACGTTACAGTTGGTATCAGAGGAAGTTTAGTACAAACCTTGGAAGCTAGATTTAGATAAACTCTGATTAGAGCACATAGATTTAAGATGAACTTTGAGGATTAGTATAGAAGAACTTCCTATAATTTTGGTATTGTAGAGATTTTGTGAGTTTTCCGAGCAATACATCCTTGTCTGGATATGAGAAGGTAGAGGCGGCTCTGGAACAGATGTACCTAGGGGTAAAACCCGAAAACACCACTTTGAGCTAGACTCGAACGGGAACTGGTGCACGACAACGGGCCTTGCTGCACTCTTGGTTACGACAATCCTGGGGGATATTCTTAGGATAACTCTCATTTTCTTTACAAATCATTATGAAGGGTTTATGAGTATATACTTCCTCAAAGAAAACATTTTTATGATTATGGATTATATCCATAAATAGTTAAATTTATGTTAATTGTTTTATAAGTATGGGATTATGTATTTTGATTCATAAACTGATCTAGTTTATGCCATTGTTTAGAAATGGCACCTAGTGGAAGAAATGGAAACTGTATCAATGCACGCACTCCATTTAGGGATTTCCCTCCTGCTCAAGATAACTATAGTGGAGCTGGTGATGCAACTGGTGCCGATCAGCTAATCACCATACTGGGACAACTCACTCAGGTTATGAATAATAACCTTACCCGTATGGAGCACCCTGATCCGCAGCATGGAGGATCAATGTTAGATCGATTCATGAGGAAACAACCACCAATGTTCAATGGGAGTACAAATCCCTTAGTAGCTGAGCAATGGATATTTTCCCTAGAGAAAATATTTCAGGCTTTGGGGAGTAGTGAAAGGGAAAAAGTTATCATGGTAGTTTACCACCTCACTGGAGATGCTGATCAATGGTGGTCATTGAATCAAAATATGAAGGAAGATGATGAAGTATCAAATATGGAATGGAGGGAGTTCAAAGATCTGTTTTTAGAAAAATACTTTCCTCGTGACCACCGAGTAGATATGGAAAGACAGTTTCTGAGTCTGAGAAAAAAGGAGGATGAGAATGTCGCAAAGTATGAGGCTAACTTTACAAGGTTAGCAAGGTATGCTGGAGATTATATACATAACCCAAGAAGTAAGATTGATCGTTTATTTGACGGGTTAAAACCATTTCTCCGTCAAGCATTAGTCTCAAAATCCTTTTCATCGTACGAAGACATTATCTCATGTGCTATCAAGACTGAAAAGGAATTCTCTATGTCTTATGACTTTAAAGAAAATCAAGAGAAGAAGAGACCTACTGATCAATCTAGGAATGGAAATAAGGGGAAGAAGGGAAAGGTTGAATATCTATCCTGTGGTAAATGTGGTAAGAAACACCCCGGTACTTGCTTGAAGGGAACAGGAGTCTGTTACAAGTGTGGTGAAAAAGGACACAAAGCTCGTGATTGCAAGGGGAAGAAGGAAGCTACCAATGTTCAGTGATATAATTGCAGGGAGATGTGGAATTTTGCAAATGAATGTCCTAAGAGTCAGGAGAACTTACCTTAGAAAAGGCCAAGGGATCAAGGCCAAGGGATCAAGGCCAAGCTTATGCTATCACTACTGCTGAGGTAGAAGCTCCCAAAGACGTGGTGGCAGGTAATTTAATGGTTTCCTCAAGTTTAGAAAATGCATTATTTGATTCTGGATCATCGCATTGTTTCATATCTTCCTAGTTTGATAAGAAAATTAGATATTTCCAATTTGATTTAACAAGGGAGTTGTCAGTTAAAACTCATAAGGGAAGTATCATTGCAACAAAGTTTTGTGAATCAATCCCCATTAGAGCACATAAATGTTCTTTATCTGTTGATCTTGTTGTCATACCTATGATTGAGTTTGATATAATCCTCGGTATGGACTGGCTTTCGGACTACGATGTGAAGATTTATTGTAAGAAGAAAGAGGTTACGATTCTTGATGATAATGATAAGGAACACCTTATCTTTAGAGCAGAATCATCACCACCTAATTCTTATTTTGATCCACCCCCAGTAGCTCAACTAAATTCAATGTTTGGGGAGGAAGAGAATGAAATAACTGTGGGTGAGGAAAGAAATGTTCAAGTAGAGGATGTACCTATTGTGAAAGAATTTGTAGATGTATTTTCGGAATATTTACCTGGACATCCTCCAGAATGAGAAGTTGAGTTTTCCATTGATTTAATTCCTGGATCAAGGCCTATATCAAAGACCCCTTATAGAATGGCCACTGTAGAATTAGTTTAACTAAAGAAACAACTAGAGGAATTGAGTAATAAAGGATTTATTCACCCTAGTGTTTCTCCATGGGGAGCCCCTGTTCTTTTTGTTAAAAAGATAGACGGATCTATGAGGTTTTGTATCGACTACAGGGAGATCAATGCTATAACAATAAAGAACAAGTATCCTCTACCACACATTGATGATTTATTTGACCAACTGAATGGAGCTCAATACTTTTCAAATATTGACCTTCGATCTTGATACCATCAGTTGTGTGTGAAGAAGGAAGACATTCCGAAGATAGCATTTCGAACCAGGTACGGGCATTATGAGTTTACTGTAATGCCTTTTGGATTGACTAATGCACCCTCTGTATTCATGGATCTGATGAATAGATTTTTCAAGGAGTATCTCGATGAATTTGTGGTGGTATTTATTGATGATATCTTGGTATACTCCAAAACCTACGAAGATCATGAAAATCACTTGTGCATTATCTTGAAGACTCTGAGAAGGCATGAATTATATGGGAAGTTTAGCAAGTGTGAACTCTAGATTCAGGAGATTTCTTTTATTGGCCATATTGTCTCTAAAGATGGAATCTATGTTGATCCTTCTAAGACCAAGGCAATCCAAGAATGGCCAGAACCTACAAGTATAACTGAGGTACGTAGTTTTATTGGTTTGGCAGGTTATTATCGACGTTTCGTCCAGAATTTTTCCCGATTGGCTAACCCATTAACGAAGCTCACATGTAAAGGGGTTAAATTTGTTTGGACAATAGATTGTGAAGAATGTTTCAAAGAACTGAGGAGAATATTAGTCAATGATCCTATATTGACTCTACCATCTGGGAATGATGGGTTCGTTATTTATAGTGATGCATCGAAGAAAGGACTTGGTTGTGTCCTTATGCAGAATGATAGAGTTATTGCCTATGCATCACGAAAGTTGAAAATTCATGAACAAAACTATCCTACTCATGATCTCGAGTTAGCAGCTGTGATCTTTGCTTTGAAGATATGGAGGCACTACCTCTATGGTGAAAATGTGAGATTTATACTGATCACAAGAGTTTGAAGTATATTTTCTCACAAAAAGAACTCAACATGAGGAAAAGAAGATGGCTTGAATTACTCAAAGATTATGATTGCACGATACACTACCACCCGGGGAAGGCAAACAAGGTAAAAGATGTGTTGATCAGAAAAGATCATGGTGTTTTAAACAATATGAGAATTGAAAGGGATCCAATTTTCATGGATCTAGTGAAGATGGACATGGGAATAACCAGTGAAGGAGAAACATCAATGCTTTTTCCAATGGTTTCCAAACTATATTTACTAGAAAGTATTAAGAGTTCTCAGACCGATGATGAAGAATTTCAAAAGAAGATTAAAGTTGTGAATGATGGGAGACTGAGAGACTTTGTGTATGAAGATGGAATTTTGAAATTCGGGAAGAGACTTTGTGTTCCCGATATACCTAATCTAAAAAGGAAATTGATGGATGATGCTCATAGTTCCAATTTCTCTATACACTCTGGGATCACCAAAATGTATAGAGATTTGAAGGAACATTTTTGGTAGGACAATATGAAGAGGGAGATTGCTGATTTTGTGTCAAGATGTATGGTTTGTCAACAAGTGAAAGCTGGAAGGAAACACCCTGGAGGAGTCATGCAACCTCTTCCCATACCGGAGTGGAAATGGGACAATATTACGATGGACTTTGTCATGGGGCTACCAAAGACTCCTAGAAGGAATGATGCAATATGGGTTATTGTTGATCGTCTTACCAAGTCAGCACATTTTCTTTCTATAAGAGAAGATCTACCACTAGAACGTCTAGCAAGACTATATATTAATGAAGTTGTGAGACATCTTGGAGTACCCCTATCGATTGTTTCTGATCGTAATCCCTATTTTACTTCAAGATTCTGGAAGAGTCTTCAAAAATACCTAGATACTAAACTTCATTTGAGCACTACCTACCACCCTCAGACAGACGGACAATCAGAACGGACTATTCAAACCTTATAAGACATGTTGAGATCCTGCTCACTTGACTTTCAGGGTATGTGGGATTAGTATTTACCTCTGGTAGATTTTTCCTATAACAATAGCTTCCATTCGAGTATTCAGATGGCACCATATGAAGCGTTATACGGAAAGAGATTTCGCACAACAACCTGTTGGGATGAAGTTGGTGAAAGAAAACTTGTAGGTCTAGAACTGGTGGAGGAAACGATGGAAAAGGTAAAGGTAATCCAAAATCACATCAAAGCAGCTCAAAGTAGGCAGAAGAGCTATGCCGATAATCGAAGGAAGGATTTGGAATTTCAAGTTGATGATCATGTTTTCCTGAAGTTATCTCCATTGAAGGGAGTCATACATTTTGGTAAGAAAGGAAAATTGAGTCCCAGGTACATCGGACATTTCGAAATTCTAGAACGAATTGGGGTTGTAGCTTACCGATTGGCAATGCCGCCAAGTCTCTCCAAAGTTCACAATGTGTTCCACGTATCTCTGTTGAGGAAATACATGCCTGACCCAATACATGTACTCACCTATGAAGAATTAGAACTGGAACCCGATCTGTCTTATTGTGAAGAGCCCGTCAGGATTCTTGATACGAGAGAACAAGTACTGAGAAATCGGATGACGCGTCTGGTAAAAGTTTTGTGGAGAAACCATAAGATGGAAGAGGCAACGTGGGAACCCGAGGAACTTATGATGAAGAACCACCCGAGTATTTTCAGGTGATAAGTATTCTAGAAATTTCGAGGATGAAATTATTTGAAGGAGGGGAGAATGTAACACCCCAAGCTTCTACGGTACGCTTCTCTTTGAATAATGTGATAGCGTGTGTTGTACGCAACACCGAGTTCTATCACACCATAACCAATCAAACTAGCCGTTATGAATAGTAATACCTACTTTTTAAAATTATATATATTTTATATTTCAAAATGGACTTCATTTTTGGATTCGGAATATCGAATTTATCCTAAGGTGAAATTTTGGTACTTTTCGGATAACTTTAATATTTTGATGAATAATGAAAATTACTAAATTTTAATTAAAAAGAACTTTTTTAATCAAAATAATTAATAGTGATAAATTATGAATTTGAGTGGTTTTAAAGTATATTTAGAATATATTTTTACCATTTAATACAATGTTGGTCATTGGACATAATTTTACAATTAAACCGGACATAAACAAGTATCAATATTTTGATAGTTATTATCTCTTAAAAACACGCTTTTTGTTTTAACAACGGGAATTAATTTTAAATTAATTTCTGCCACTTCTGTGTTTTGAATTTGGAAAAATATATTCCACATTTGGAATCAGGATGTTCAAATTGTGTAAATAGGTAACTTTTATTTTTAGACATTTTGAATAATTACTTCGGTAAATATTTTATTTAGCATGGCTAAGGGTAAATCCGGAAAATAAGGGTTAAAAATAATATTATAATAATACTAAATTACCCTAAAACGTATCCTAGACTTATTGGTTGATACATTTTCGACCATTGGCATCTTTGGGTCGATTTTGGGACCCCATGGAGCCACTTGTAGGTGATAGGGACACTTAATTTTAATTAAGTTAAAATAAGTACAAAAATGACATAAGCATATATCTTTTAGAAAGAAAATTTTTACATAGGGTTATATATGTTGTATATTCGACTATAAATACTAATTATAAATCTAAAAATATTTCCTACATAATTATAATTTATTTATAATTTTTAGACTTTAAATAATTTAATTTATTTATGACACAATTATGATGCAGTAATTACCATAATAGTGACAAATTAAAATAATTGATATTATAAATACCAAAATAAATATAATTTTAGACTTTTAATGAATTAAACTAATTTTATAGAATAATATGACATATTAGTATTGATTTAATGTACTTTGTTTGAATTAATAATTCTGTTATGAGTTTCACAAAAGTCAACTATTGAATAGTGTCCAAATTGACATAAAAGAGTTTTTTATAACAAATATTATATTATTAATTGATATTAAATTCCTAAAAATCTAAGGTTCGGCCAAGAGACTTATATCATGATATTTATATCATTAATGGACCACTTGGGGGTCGCTTGGATGTATATAGTAAGTTTATTAACCATATAATATAAAAATACAAAGAGACATTGTAAAAGTGAAACTAATTAACTTAGAGTTAATACTTAAAGATAAGGTTAATATAAGTACCCAAACCTATCTAAATTATATTGGTGGAGTGGTTTTCGACCCATCTCCACCTTAACATTTAAATAATCCACTTTGGAGCCATTATAAACTGAATATGAATTTATTATAAATTAATATTTCTAGCTTTTCCAAAGGTGCCCCTCACCCCTCTTATAAAAGGGCACTCCTCCTCCTCATTTCTTCACACCTTAAAAGCCTTTTGGTTCGGCCAAAATCTGCCCAAATACTCTCCCAACTTATCTCAATACAACCTAGAGGCCTTATTTTGATCAGAAAGCCAACCTAACGAGCCCTTTGGATCAAATCAAAAGGAAGAACCCGAAGAAGAGGTAATGTTTTCACCACCCATTTTCAAGTTCCTTTCTTCTTCCACTTATTCATTCATTGTTATTACCATTCTAAAATAATAACTCCAATATCTTATATATACTGTGATGTTATTAAAAATATGGTACAACCATATTCAGTATTCTATCCACCCTTTGAATAACATGTCACCATACGTGCGTATGTACGGCTTACCGTCTCCACGTCGTGGTGTAATTGTTATTCAATATATTATTATTTGGATGGGTATAATAATGATGTGTAACTCATGTGAATAATAAATATAACATGTTTATTATTCTGTATATATGATATACCATCCATTTATATATTATTTTAATATCCAAAGAATGATATTGTCGCTCGTGCGTACGTACGGACTACCGTCTCCACGAACGTGATGAGATTCATTCTCCATCGTATCTATTCAAGTATAATTATCATTTGATGATTTAAAAATGTTTTTTAAGGACTTTATATCATTCTGGATATGAATAATATACAACCTATCCATTACAAACATGGCTTACATAACAAAACATATAAAAGAAAACGAGTAAGTTAACACCCGAAACAACGATAATACAAAGATATTATTAAAAAATCAATGATAAAAGATCATATATGATATAATATTAATGTATATGATTCTTGTATAATTTAATAACAATTATTTCACTATTATACAGGAGGTTAACCTACCCCAACCAAGTAAAAGTACAAGGTAATGGTTATTTCGCAATCTCTTCATTATCTGAGGTTGTTTATACATAATTATCTACTGGGATTTCTTTATCATCCACTTCCATGATTCTTCAAAATGTATTTCAAAAAGATTTTACTATTTAAAATAATATGGGTTAAAGTCATTTATACCCTTTTTTGACTTTTTATAAGAGGTTTATAAAGGAATCTTTCCGCCGTTTTCTAAACAAGGTGCTTTTAACCTTTTCGACAGAATTAAGGTAAGAATGTTTTTTTAACTTATACGGCGGGTGCGGTTATTTTCCGCCGTTATAAAATCATCGAAGCTTCCCTTACAAGATTATAATAATATTATCAAAGAAAATGTTTTATTTTATAAATATATGACTCTTAAATGATTTCAAAAATAGAAATAGATATTTCTCTAAAAAGAGTTTTGATTTCATCTATGTCAACATCCTTTGAAGGATTTAACGCTTATTTGTAGTTGATTTATTATGATACAAAACTTCTATATTGTATTGAAGGTTTTGTGATATGTTTGACTGTGGATGTGCTATTTTTATACCATTCATAGTTTATGGTGAAAGTATTGACATTTCTTATGCTAGTTTTAATACAAATGTTTATGTTATGTTTAAACCTTTTCATATGGGAATGCATTGGACTTAATATGTGATGGGTGGAGCCCGCTATAGCTCCTCGATGCATCGGTAGGTCTCATGAGACAAACTAGTTTCTTGGCACAAGGCCTTGACAAAATATTATTTGTAGTCTTGGCACAAGGCCTTGGCTATGTGGTTATGATAGTCTAGCATTATGCATTCCATCATTATGAAAGTGGTTATTGAAATTGCATGTTATTATTAGATTAGTAGAATATCCATGTGAATAATTAAATGGAATTATTTCATTTTATTTTTGCCATACTATGTCTAAGTTCAAGTTTAAAAGGCTTTTGTTTTAGTTATACATTGCCTTAAATGTTTATTCTTATTTATGAAGGTTTCCGCTATATTGTTATCCTTACTGGGCATTTGAGCTCACCCCTTTTCTATTTTTTATTTTTCCCAGGGTATGAAGAAGTAAATTATGAATGGAGTACAGTGATAGTATGTGGGGATATGAGTGTGGAATATGAAGAAAAGTTTTTGTTGTAGTTTTCATTTTTATGATGTAATGTAAGACTTATGAATATATCTAGTATTTCTAAGGCTACTAAACCAATCGGTCTTTCGAGATTTGATCCTTCTTGTGATCATGCCAATATTATGTAATAATGCACCGACTCTGGGTAACTGGGGTCGGGGAGTTACACTAAAACCATTTTACAATTTGTTTAATGAATAAAATCATCAAGGTTTCCATAAGTCATCTATCAAAATTATCAAACAACTTTTCCATTAATCCTTAATGAATTTTTATTTCCAATTAGGATCACAAACCCCTTATAGAAAAAAAAAGTTATTAGAAAACAAGTGAAATTGATTTAAAAATCTAAACCATTTACCTGACTAGTTTGAACACTTTTACAATTTCTATGGGAATGAAAAACTTGTCGAGTGGCCAAAAACCCAATATCATAATTTTTACTAATACTATGTGGTTAATGTGTGGTGTGCCATATCAATTAATGGATAGAATTAAATTTCATAGTAGATGGAATAAATAAATATTAAGGAAGTGTATTAGCACAACCACATACTCATAAAAACGTTATTGGATATAACATGATGACCACCTACCTCAAGTTTATAGACAAGTACTAATCCAACAAAGTCCCTCGATTGAAGCTAAAAACCCCCTAACAACAAATCAAATAATATTCTAGGGAAATATGGATCTAATTCATATTATGGAGAGAGAGGGAGAATTTTTCAATTGTTCTTTGATAAAATAGTGGGAAGATTAGTGGTAGACACACCTAGAGCTTTTATTCGCAACTAACGATGCTTAAAATGACCATGAATTGAAGGAGATTAACCCATGGTATTCTAGGGAGTAATGGGATAAAACCTTAATCTGATGGACCAGAAAATGTGGAATTAATTGGTTAAGAATAATTATATCTTTAGGAGAGAAATGTAAAATACCCAAAATTTAATTATTTCCATAGTGTGGGCTCATGGTTGACCAAACTGTTAGCCAACCATATGTCCTCCTATATCAAAAAAGATCCACATGTCGATAAATTTCATGTAAATCCCATATAGTCTAAAAAACATGAAAAGTATATAACATTGATTATTTTTACATGTGAACTACCTCTTCCATGAACTGATGCCATACATTATTAATTTTTTCCATTAAGAGATGAATCCAAATATAATGAAAATATATGATATTTAATTTATTATTAAAATTTTGGATAAGATTCAAACATTATCAAGATTAAATGACCATAACTGATGATTCAAAACATACATGTAAGAAAAATTAGTTAACAATCAAAATTAAGATAATAATGAATGACCATTAATGAATGGATGATAAAATGTAATAGCTAGATCATTTCTGATATTATAGATATGTATATGTTTCTTCTATATATTTTCTAAATATCTATATTTATTATATAGGTGGTTAAAATCATATTTTAGTCATGTTAGAATTTAGGTAAGGGACTTCTATTTTAGTCACTTTTTATTTTAAAACTAATTATGTTTATATTTCCATTGAAATATTATATGAAACTAAAATTTTAAAAAATATATATAATTTATTTATCACAGGTTATATTATAGTTTACATTTTTAAATTAAATTTATTCTCTTTTTTGAACAAGAATCAACAAGTATGTTACTTTAAATATATATTATTTTAAAAATCATGTTTTGAAGTTTTTCATGCAACTTTTTTTATTCAATGTAATTTTTTGTGTAAAATATCATCATGAATAATTTCAATATTATCTAGAGAACTATTAAATTAATTTATATCTATGTTTAAAATTCTATAAACCTCTTATAATTAATATTATGGTTTCTTTCTAAATGAATTACATTTTTAAAAATTGTGTGACTAAAAGCAATATTATAACATATACTGCTTGAGAATATTTCCCCACCACCCCAAATACCCTTTTATTTGTAGTTTTATTTACAAATTTCCATGTTGATTTAAAATAAAATATTTTTATCAATATATATGTAGTTTTGATTTAAAATTATATCAATAGAAAATTTTATTATTTTACTAAAGTAATGAAAATAATTTTGGAATGTTACTTATAACTTCATTCTTATAAAAAGATATCCAAAATTTATTTTCAATTTTCTGGATTTATTTTCTTTTTTAAATAATTGGGTTTAAAAAAACCTTTCATTCAAATGATATTATTTTATTCAATCATCAATTACTATTAATGTATCATTACATATTTTAAGATTATTCACTCCCATTTGATGATGATATCTATTAATCACCATTTTTCATTAGATATTTTTTTAACCATCACTTCTATTTTGATTACATTGGTGATGATTCTATAGTGTACGATTTCAATATATGGTATCAAATCAAAAATGATTATTATGTTAGTAATTTTATTTTCCATGAAAAAATGTTTATTCATTATTATTGATTCAATATAGATAAATTTTTAAATATAATGAATTTTGAGAATGAAATTTATTTATAATTCAACATAAGAGTCAGGTGTGGGATATTAAAGTTGTTTGTTGTCCATGTTCATATATATCCCCTTGATTCAATGATAGGTATCATGAGACAAAATAGAAAGCATCCCATATTATATGGGTATCTAGTTTACACTAGTACATTTTTTAAGAATGATATCTTATTTGATAGTCCATGATGATAAGATTCATAATATCTAGGATTAGTGGACTTGAGAATAAATTCCCAAAATTATGTATTTCCTTTATTAAGAATTTTGTTTCAATTATCCATGTTCTTTCTATGTTGATATTATCCATATATTTTCATTGAAATAAAACTAATATATTTAATGGAATGTTTTGTGATTATCCACTATGCTAGATTGATTATGAAATATTTACTCATGAATGCTTCAATACTTCAAAACATTAACAAAGTGTCTAAGTTCACACTTTTTTTCATCACATTACCACGGATATTAAGAAATATTATATGAATTATTTTGAGGATGAAACAATGTTTCTTATTCTACATTTCTATTTTTCAACTGTAATACAGGAATTATGAATTTATCTAGTTTTGAAGTCTACTAAATTGATCAATCATACATGATCAGCTCTATCATATCCTATACCATGTGTAATAAAGTACGTACCGATTATAGGTTACTGTATTTGAGAGGTTATTGTTTCTTTTTGTGTTTTTTAAGAATCTTTACCAACTAAATTTTAAATGAACATAGATGGAATGAGAATTATGATAATCACTCATCATTTTTGAGAAATTTTACCTTTATATGGATTTTTATTTTATGGATAATTACTGATGATTTTTATCATATAAATCCATGTGTTCTAATATTTAAATAAAACAACAAGAGGATAAAATCTAATTGAATCTGATAGTTAATTTATGGATTGCCTTAATTAAAATCCAATACAATGGGTGTTATAACATTTATGATTGTGTCCATATTAGGGAATTCAACTTAATTTATAATTAATAACCATGAAAATATGGAGGAGAATTTTTTCAAAAACATGATTCACTTATTATAGATCATGTCAAGTGATATAACCCTCCATATTTTAATGGAAATAATAATACATTGTTCGTTGAATAGTTGATTAAGGTCCACGAAAATAAATTCTCATCATTAGGAAGTAAGGAAAGGGAAATGGTTATCCTCATAGTTTATTATCCATAAGAAGTTACTAATAATTAGTGTTCATTGATCTAAAACAATAATGATCATGATGAAATTTAAATTATTAAATGGATGAAATTAAAATTGAAATTTTTTAGGAAATACATTCCTCGTGAACAATGAGCTGAGATTAAGAGGAATTTACTCACATAAAAATATGAGGAAAAATTTATTTCAAGTTATAAGGATAAATTTACAAGATTTTCTAGTTATACTATTGACTAAATACATAATTTTGAAATCAATATTGACTATTTGTTTGACGATCATAAATAGTGTCTCTAAAGGGAATGGTTTTCTAAAACATTTTAATCATATAATTATATATTATGAATATACATTGTGATATAGAATTAATTTTTAGGTCTTATATCATGAAGGTAATTCATTAAAAGAATATTTTTGATGAAAACCAAGAAGAAAGATATGATTTGAAGATGAATAAAGGGCAGATGAGAATTCTAAAATATGGTAAATGAGGAATTAAATTCCTTGGTACTAGCTTAGTCAAAACATGGGATTGTGTAAATTATATAGAAAAGGATTATAAAGATTTTTATTAAAAGTTATAGACTAAAACCACTACTATCCAGTTCATCTATAGTAAAGGGATGTGGAATTATTCAAAATAATGTCCCAATAATCAAGTGGAACCCCCATAAAAAATCTAAAAGGGCGGAAAGCTGTGATTATTTTCTTATCACTACATAGGTTAAAGTTCTAAATAATTTGGTGGTAGGTACATTGAACATTAAATTTTATTTTTTAAATTATTTATATGACTTTGTATCTTCACACTCTTCTATATCTTTTATTTTTTCGTGAAAAGAAGATATTTATCTAGAACCCTATGAAAGGTGTATTAAATAATGCCTCATAGTTGAAATATTATTGCAATAACTATGTTTCAATTATTTAAAACTATGACAGATATCCCTCCACCCATTAAAAAAAGGATCATTGTGTCTATGTTTTACTTTGATATAATCTTTGGAATGGATTGTATTTAAAATTATGATCAAAATAATTTATTTCCTAGAGAATGTTATTACAGTTTTAGAGGATATGTGGAATCCATTTTCTTTATTGGGGATACTACCTATTATTAGTGAGGTTTATATCAAGCTCTAATATCTCTTCTTGATGAATTTATTTTATAAAAGGAGTATAAAAACTTTTGATTGGGGGAAATTTCCTTATAATAAATTAAGTATCTATTTTTAATAAATATAATGATGTGTTTCTTGAAGAAAAACATATACAACCAACATAACGTGATGTTGGGTTTTCTATAAACCTTGTACAAAATCAAAAACCTATATCTAGGAATCCACATAGGATGGATATAGTGGAATTATTAAAACTAAAGAAATAACTCCATGTGTTGTGTCATAGGGGTTTGTGTAAAGAATAAACCAATGTCAACTAGATAATCCCCCCACCCCCCCACCCCCCCCCCCCCCCGAACCTTCCCATCACATAATACATGTAATATATAATAACAAAAAAACAATCTTGTATATATTAAAAAATCAATGCATACAATATGAGTATGAAGTTAAAATAGAAAAGATACCTCAAAGGAAAACAATCCAAAATAAAAAAAAAGATAAACCTAAAAGTATATCAAAACCCCATATTAATAATGATCATCCCCTGACCAAACTGAACTGTAGAATTAGAAAAAAAAGAATACAACATGATACCATATTCTCTTCCCATTACCTAAATCATGAAAAACAACATCTAGAAACACCAAAAGGAAAAATTAGGGTGTGATCCTAATACAAGTATATTACCACAATTGTTTCTAAACAATATCAAATATCAACTATTAAAAATTATATATTTTTTAAACAATAGTTTTACAAAGAATTTTTATAATCTAAATATAATTTTTAGTCATTTTCAAAATAGCTTTCATAAAATCATTTCATACTCTTGAAATAGAAATATGACGTGTAGAATTGATAAAATAGGAAATCATATCAATGCATCATGAGGTATACATATTCATGAAATAACTTATCATGTGAATGTATGTGATAAAACCTCAAATAAAAAACCTTTCTGCAACAATCCATGATAAAAATAATTATGTGATAAATAACCATAAATTAAACATGGAAAAGTACCCCACATATTGGGATTGATCCTATGGGACACTATATACAAGATACTCACAATCCAAAATAGTAATATGTTGGATCTAACAAATATCGATTCATGCTTGTCGATATAAGAAATGGTCACCTCCTAGTGGTGAAACACATGCTAAGGCTACCCATGTCTTTTTCATGACGCGCCCAAGGTTCCTAGGAATTAATTTTTCTAATTAATTTTCATACCATGCTAAAATTTTCATAAACCATTTTCAATTCCAATCCAATTCACATTAGAGATTGAAAAAACAGTTTATAAATCAATAAATAAAATTCAAAGGAAAACCCCTTTTATAAAATATTTTCCATTCCATGAAATCCTTTTAAAGAACATATCACATATAATAAATGAAGAACCCAAATAAAATTATCAAAAACAATATATAATTAATCAAATAGGCCCTTTTTTTAACCCCTACATCAAAATGTTATAATCCTAGATACTTTCAACCATGTTAAATTGAAACCAAGTGAGCATCCTTTGAATTTCAAGACATACCATGAAATTGATTAGGATTGATAGAAACCACACTTTGATTAAAATTATGAAACCTAATCACAAACAAAGAAATATTTGTGACCAAAGGAAAGAAGAACCAAAAAAGAAATATTCTGCAGATAAATTCACCATAATTGAAAAAATGATCAATCACTGAACTAAATGATCTAGATGGGTCATAGGTCTCTAAAATCACCTAAGGTGGTTCCAATTTTAGAGATGTTGGATTTAAGTAAAATAAAATACACCTTCATCCGAATATCCTTCTTAAATCCTCCCCACATGAGATCAACATGTCATGTAATCCCATTAAAGATTGTGTAATCCTTGAGTCCCACTTATAATGAAAAATCTTCAACCATTTTTTAAAACTCGATTTTTTCCATTACATGGAGTAATCCTTAAATATGGTGTATAAAACTCTCACATTGTGCATACATTTCACATATTCTTCCTGGTAGGAACTACATAACATTTACTCCAATTACATGTTGTGTAATTTCCCAACATACAATAGGAACTATTGGTTTAAGAAGAAAATTACTACAAATCCTGAACTTCACCATTAAAATTATCCTCCCAATTAATTTTTTGCATTATTCATCCAAGAAAATTAATCCATAGAGAAAGGTTAATATATACCTAATAGAAAGATAGTGTGGATTTACAATCCCTACACAATATGTATCACCCCCGAATTGAGGTATGTAACTCTTTATTTATGCTTCTTATGTATATAAAGTTGTTGGGTAATGTTTGTAAGAGTTTTGAAGTTTTTTTGGAAGGTTTTGGGAACTTTTATAAGGGTGAACAGTTTGAGCATGGTGAGTGAAAACTATGAAACTTCTCTAGGAAACTGTGAAATGTGTCGTAGAGGGTCGTGGGTTGGTGCACGATTAATGTGAATGGTTTTCCAAACCATGCGACCACCCTAAGTAAACTGTCAAAACATGGGACAGTGGGATTTGGTATCATTTTATCATGGTTTTTATAACATTTCAGGTCAACCATGAGAGGTAACCCTATAAGGCAGTAGCAGGCACATTGTTAGTGCACATTTTTCCTAACTATGTAGATAACTATTCATGGTTTTAAAGTGGGTATTTGAAAAATGTATCTCACAAATTTTTAACCATAAACCCCTCATTTTGGCCCTATTCCAACACTTACTTGGTATTTTCATCTCTCAAAGGTTAGGGAACCTATCCCACTCTTTTTGGGAACCCTTTGAATACATTTCAAGGTGTGGTAAAGATGGATCTTCCTTGGTAAGTCTTCTGTGTGGTAGTTTTCTTGTATTTTTATAGAACTACCTCTATAATGGATAGATATAGTGCTATTTATTCCAATCATGGTTAAATTTGGAATTTATTTTTGTTGGGTGAAGGGATCTAAGTAAGATTTGTGGAGTTTTGACTATTATTGGTGAGATTTTTTTCCATTCATTGGTTTCAAAAAACCCTTAAGGTAAGTGGCTTCACTATCGAATCATATTTATAGAACTAGAAGGATTAATTTCAAACTAAAAACTTTTCTTGATAATTTATTTTGAATTTTTGGTTCGAAGCTTGGTTGAAACCCCTTCGAGGATGATTTTTTAATTTTGGGGAAAATGTTATATTTTTTTCTAATATTCTTCATTGTTTGATTTTAAAACAATGATTTTAAAATCGGTTTCTTAGTTAGATTTATTATATTGTTTTTCAAATGGTTTTCAATGAAATTTTTGTTTTATTAAAAATTGTATTTCCATGTCTAGTTGAAAATTGTTTTGGCATGTTTGGTTGAAATGGTTTTGGCATACTTGGTTAAAACATGTTGTATATAAATGGTTGGTTTGGTTTTGGAAATTGTTGGGTGATATGATTTTGAAAAATTTTTGTTAGAATGGTCATTTTCTTAAGTATTTAAGAATGAGTAGAATGGGGATGTATATTTGTAGGTATGTACCACCATAAATGGGTTTTAATGTGGTCGTGAAGTACCACAATAAAAAGGGAACATGTTATAGACGTAATATTCCACCGTCAGTTGTAACACCAAGCTTTGGTTGTTTAGTTTTGTGTCTAAGTTATGTTTATATATTGGGTCAAGTTAAATTAAATGGGTTATGCCAATATGAAATAAGAATACAATTTTTATTCAATGTTTTGGCTTCTTTCCTTGGAACTGTGTTTATTTGGACAAACTATTTTTATAAGGATGTGTTTGTCTTGTGAAAAAATATTTTACTATTTAAATGGTTTTATATTAATGTGTTATCTTGTTCTATCCTAGTGGAATGAGTAGGGATGTCATTTTGGGAAATCATAATAAGTTTCATTTGTCACACCTTTCTTTGGAACATTGGTGATTTTAATGATTTCATTTGTTAAGAAAAAGGTAAAGGTAATATATCTCATTTTTATAGTGTTGTCTCATGATGGTTGTTCTATTGTGGAGTTGGATAATGGAGATTAGTGTGGGATTGGGGACTCCAGTCATAGCGTCTTTGGGTTTTGTTTTTCTAGTCCTCCACTTGGTACACATATTTTGGTATTAGTATGGTTGAATTGTTATCATGGTAATGTCTTGAGTTGTAATACATTATTGACATGCATCATGTAGTGGATTTTTTGTTATGTGTTTTTCAGTTATAGTTGTTTTATTTTCAAAGGGAAAATTTCCAAATATTTTTTTTGAATCCCTTAAAATTTATTTCCATCCTTTGGTGGATTTAGGTTGTCTCTTAAGGAAAAGTAGCCCTTCTTCCTTGACTAAACCCAATGAGGAGGGGGGGATGTTACAATTGGTATCTGCTTGTTTAGTTCTTGAATCACAAATGGTATTAGTTATATCACTCATCTTAGTGATATTCATTTTGGTTTGTTCCTTGAATTAGGATGGAATACAGTAATGGGATTGTCATAAAATGGAATTTATAGCATAAAAACACATAGCCAACCTTTTTATGTTGAACTTCACATTACTAGGGAGTTGGGTATATAAGTGTTTTGGAGATAGTTATATGTGTGTAATCTCATGATTGTGGGATTATCTATTGAAAAGTAAATGGAATGAATTGTAGAAATGACATTCCACATGGATTTCTTATATCATTTTGAGTAGTGATTTATCTTTTGGTATCAATGTGTTGATTTCTGAAAAATTTTGAAATTATTTTCAATGTGTCATTTTGAAAATAGAATGATATTGGAATTTTAAAAATGGGGTTATTTTCAAAACACAAGTGTATTTTTCAAAAAAAAATGAACATGGGAAATGTTGATATTGAAAATCATGGTTGTGGTTGTTTCAATGTGCTATAATTTGAAATTTTTATGCCTTTAGTTGTCATAGAGAGATACTTATTGTGTTTCTTATGTGAATATAAAATGGTACATGCTAGGCATCGTAGAAATGAACTGGAAGAAGCCATAGAAAATGTGGTTGTACCTGATCCATAGGTGAACTATCAATTGATTCAGATCATAGTGCATGCTTTTCATGGTGAGGATAAAGGAAACCCAAAAGATGAATTGAGGATTGTGGATCATTCGGTTCAGTTTCTGAAGAAGAATCCACCCAAATTTTGGGGTGATTTGGAACTTGAAAAGGTGTAGGTGTGTCTGAATAGGATTAATAGAATCTTTTATTTCCTAGGCACACTGATGGAGTTTAATGTCATGTTAGAGACGTGAAAGTTGGAAGATCTTTCACATTAGTGGAGGGAATTAGTGGTCCAGGCTAAACTTGAGCAAGGTATGGCATGGGAGGATTTTGAGGAAATTTTTAACAAATAATTATATCCTTAAATGTTAAGAATTATATGGGCAATGATCTTATTAATTTTTAAGCATGATAAACTTTATGTAACAAAGTATACAGCTAAATTCATGAATTTTGACTCTTTTCTACCCAAGGTTTCTGCTAGTGAGTCTTTGAAAGCGTGCATTTTTTAATCGGAGTTGAGACCAGAAATTCGTTTGAAGAATGTTATTATCTTTATAAGGGATTATAAATTGATGGTAAATAGAAATATAGTGGAAGAAAGGGACATCTCCAGTGCTATAGGTGGTGGAAGATTGGTGAGACCCATTAGAAATTGTGGGAATGCTAATGCATAGAGAAAGCAGAAGAGGGACACTTATTTCCAAAGTGGGAGTATGGCTCAAAATCCAATGGTGGTATTAGTAAATCTTCCTCTGAATTCTATGAATAAGATGGGATGTTTCAAATGGGTATTGTTAAACCACTTAAAGAGGGGTTGTACAGAACAACCTCAGATATGAAATAATTTCAATCATATGGGGGATATTCAGCGTTATTTTCGCAATTCTCCAAGGTTGGGTGTTTGGGACACTTCTTAGGGGTTATAGGCATCTTATTCTTTGATGGGATGAGGGTAGAAGAATACTCCTCATTAGTAGAAAATATTAATCCATGGTGGTTAGAGGAACACATTAACTCCTCTTCGTGGGAAATTTCAATAAGGGAATAAAGAGGAAAGTGTGGATAAAAATCTATTCTATGGAGCTAAACAGGTTATGATGAATGATCAATCCAGAAAATCATTGGTGAGAGGTATGATTATTTTAAATTCTACCCTTATACAAACTTTTTTTGATACTGATGGGTCTCATTCATTCATTTCTTCTTATGATGTGGATTTTTTGGGTTTAAATGTTGAAATGATACCTTTTTTGAAACATAAAACTCCTCTAGGTTAAATAAAGTTTTGTGCTTTTATTTGTAGGGAATGTTGTATAAATGTAAATGGAGTTGATTTGAAATAGGAATTTTTGGTGCTCGATATGGATGTTTATGATGTAATGTTGGATATATATTGGATGGAAATTTTCAAGGCTCACATCGACTATTATATGAAAATGGATAGTTTTGTGATTGATGATGGTATCAATCATATCATTATAGGAGTGAGGAATGTCAAGGTGGGTGCAACGAGCTTGTTGGCACTAGAAGTTGGAATGATCTTTTATTAGTTGGAGACTTTGTCTTTGGAATAGATGGAAGAAATTGATATGACCAGTTTTCAAGTGTTTTTTATCAGCATTTATATTTTTCCCCAAAAAACATCACAATGCTACCACCGATAGGAGAAGTGGATTTTACAGTTGATCACATTTTGTGGACCAGTCTTATTTCCCTTCCATATTACATGATGTCACCATTATAGTTGAGGGGATTTAATGTGTAGTTAGAGTATCTAGAAAAAATGGTTCATCCATCCTAGCACATCTCTATGGGAATCACTGGACTTGTTTTTTAAAAATGAGTATAGAACTCTTTATCTTTACACTGATTATCATAAGCTTAACCAAGTTACAATAATGAATTTATATCCACTATCATGTATTGATGATCTATTCAATAAATTGATAGGTTCTCAATGGTCCTCCAAAATTGGCTTCTAATCTAGATATCATTAATTTTGGTGTGAAAGAAGGATATTCTAAAAATATATTTCAGAAGTAGATATGTCTATTATGTGTATATGGTTATTCACATTCGTCTTAAGAATTCCCCAGTGGTCTTTATGGAATTGATGACTTGTATATTTTATAGATATATATATTCTTTCATGGTGGGGTTTTTGAATAATATATTAGTGTATTCAAGGAAAAGGGTCGATCATGAACAGCACTTGAAAATATTTTTGGTAATATTAAGAGATTGTTATTTTTATTTCAAATGATCAAAATGTGCTTTTTTGATACAATAGGTATGTTTTCTTGGCCATTTTTATTTTTCCAAATGGTATTTCAATGGATCTATAAATGATAAAGGCAGTTATATCCTGGAAACTACAAAGTAATTTCTTCAAGATATGGAGCTTCCTTGGACTAGCTAGTTATTACCAACCCTTTATTCATGACTTATCACAACTATATTCACCAATGATATCTTTGATAAAGAGAAATGATCCATTTCCATGTAATTAGGAATGTCAAAATTATTTTTAAGAGATTAAGGTTTGTCTTACATCAACACCAATCATGGTTTTTTCAGAACCAGGAAAAGCTTACATGGTGTATTGTGATGCATTGGGATTAGGGTTGGGTTGTATTCTCGTGAAAGGGGGTCATTTTTTGTGTATGTATCATAGAATTTGACATTTCCTGAGAAAAAATACCCAATTCATTTTTGGAATTGGACAATGTATTTCATTCTTTGAAAACATGGAATCTCTTTCAATTCAATGAGAAACTCACATTGTTTACTAATCACAAGATTATAAAGCACATTTTCTCATAAAGAAATTTTAAACTGAGGAAAATGAGATAGATAGATTATATTATGATGTTTGGATTTGACTTGATTTACACACTGTGTAAAGAGAATTCAACGGAAGATATATTCAACAAAAAACCATATCCTCATGTGGAAAACAAGCTTCAAATCAATTTCAGTTTATGTCGGTCTTAGGTAACATACAGCTGGAATGTGAAGACTTAGGGGATGTAGTGGTTTTCTTCCCAGTTTCAACCATTCCTGATTTTATTAAGGCGATTGAGGAGTCGTAGGCCTCTAATTAAGAATGTGTGACTGTGAGGTCAAAACTCAATGATACGGAGACCATTTAAAGCTATAAACTTGAAGATAATTCAGTTTTCTGGTTTCAAAATCAGATAGTTTTACTAGTGACTAGTCAGGAAAAAATTCTTATTCTATATCACCATTTGAGATAGGCTCTCCATCTGGGATTTTACAAGATGTATAAGTCTTTGAAAGCGTCGTTTTTGTGACAGGTTATGAAAAGGAAGGTGGGTCAATTTTTTTCAGGATTCCAGATTTTCCAGCAAGTCATGGTGAATCATTAGTAACCAGTAGGTATGTTTCACTCCTTACCTATTCCTGTGTGTAAAGGGGGATATATATCATTGTATTTTGTTAGAGGTATCCCAATAAAGGTTAGGAAATGTGATTCCAAATGGGGGTTATGGATTAGCTCACAAATTTAGTACATTTCACACCTATTTTGGAATCTCATATGCTGGAGTACCTATACAAATCTATATATATTAGGTGGTAAAGAGGCATGGTGTACTAGTTTTCATTGTATTAGATAGATATTTAAGATTCACATATCATTTCTATAAATCCTTGCAACCATCCATTGTGACTCAATTTACTATGAGTATGACATATCATCCCCATACAGATGATCAATCTAAGAGGATGATACAAAAATTGGAAGACATGATTTTGGATTCTGTGATGTGTTTTGGTAGATCACGGGTGGATAAATTTCTATTATTGGAGTTCTCATATAATAACAGTAATTATTCCTTGATACATATGTCTTAGTTTTAAGCATTATATGTTCTTCCATGTTGTTCTCAACTTTTTTGGGTAGAAAATGGTTGAGATTTCGATGGTTAAGTTGAGCCTTGTCCAAAAGACTATGAAGAATATTATGTTGATTAATAATATAATGTAGATGGCTCAGAATCATTCAAAATAGAATTCATATCATCTTTGATGATCTTTTATCATTAGAGGTGAGTGATCATGTGTTATTGAGAATTTCTCATAGACTTGGACATCGTTATTTTAAAATGTAGGGAAAGATATCTATGAGATATATTAGGCCTTTTGAATACTTGAATGGGTTGGAGAGGAGTCATATAAGTTTTATTTTAAACCATGGTTCATTTTAATTCACATTTTATTTCATGTATCTCAGTTTAAGAAATATCATCTAGATCCTAACCATGTGATTCGACAGGATCATGTTGAGTTAGACCTGGAATCTTCGTTGCTGCACATGCCAGTGAGAATTGTGGATAGGAAAGATAAAATCATTCATAGAAAAAGAATTGGTCTAGTTTCAGTTTTTTTGAAACATGGTCAGATTTAGGAGGAGAGTCGGAAATGGGAGAGAGAAATGTCTTAGTAGTGGCCCGATCTATTTCTAGAAAGTGATGGTTTTATACTTTCTAAGGAAGGAAAGTCCAATGGTGGGGAAAATGTAGCACCCATATTTTAATTTATTTAAACCTTTATTTTATTATTTTTATGTATATAAACTAGTTGGAAACTATTAGGCATATTTTTTAAGGTTTTTGGAATGGTTTTGGAGCTTTTCTAAAGGTGCATTGTTTGAACCTGGTTACAGAAAAACCGTGAAACTTCTACAGGAAACCATGTAAGGTGTAGAAAATGGTTATAGGATGGTTCATTGTTAAGGTGCATAGTTTCCTAAACTGTGGATTCCAGATAAACCATTCAACATAGTGTAGTGGGCTTTTGTATGGTTGGTTCATGGTCTATCTAATAGTGTGGGCCAACCATGTGAGGTTCCCTATGAGGCAATAACAGGAACATGGTTAGAGCATGGTTTACCTAACCATGTATCTAACCATGAATGGTCTATAAGTGTATTTTAAAAAAATGACCTTACATGTTTTTAATCCTAAATCCATCATTTTGTTCCCATTTTGACCCTCAATCAGTATTTCTTTATCTCAAATGTTAGGTAACCAGTCCCACTCATTTTGGAAGAATTCCAAAGGTATTTCTTAGTGAGGTAAAGACATATTCCTTGGGAAGTCTCATTTTTGGTAGTTTTCTTGGTTTTTCATAGATCTAAATCTGTCATAGATAGATCTACAATATTTTATTCTAATCATGTTTTGATTCGTATTTTTCTGTTTTGGTAAATGAGCTAAGGAATATTTGGAGATTTTTGACACAGATGGGTGAGAATTTTGTGTCGTTATTTTTTTTCCAAAACCATTGAGGTGGGTATATTCAATCTTAATTTCTCTTTATATAACTGAAAGAATTATTTTCAAAACTAAATGTTTTTATTGAAAATTTATTGTGAAATATTTTGCGAAGCATGGTTGAAACTCCTTCGGTGATGATTTATGGATTTTGTGGAAAATGTGATATTGTTATGTAGTATACTTCCCTGTTGGATTTTAAAATGATAATTTTAAAGTCCGCTGCTTGGTTGGATTTATGAATATGTTTTGAAAAAAATTTCTCAATGAAAAAGATTTTTTTTTATAATGGTTTTGGAATGTTTGGTTGAATATTGTTTTGGCATGTTTGGTTGAAATATTTTTGGCATGCTTGGATAAAATGTGTTGGGGCTAAATGGTTGGTTTTATTTTCATAATTTTTGGTTTGAAATTATTTTGATAAACATTATTTGAAAAGGATGTTTTATTTAGTAGATAAGAATGAGTATAATGGGGATGAATAGTGTTTGGGATGTACCTGCACCATAGGGTTGGAATGTGGCTGTGAAGTACCACAATAAAAAAGGGAAGGGTTATGGATGTGAAGATCAATCATCAATGGTAACAACATGATTGGGTTGTTGAGTTGTCTGTGTATTTGGGTTGTATGTGTCGAGTCCTGTAAAATAAAATGGTTTATGCCAATATGAAATGAGAATCAAATAGTTATTGAATGGTTTGGATTCATTCCATAGAACTGTTTTTTTTTTGGATAAACTATTTTATTAAGGATGCATTTGTCTTGTGAGAAATTGATGTACAATTGAAATTATTTTATATAAAGGGTTTTATATGAATGTGGAAACAAGTTCTATGCTAGTGGTTTGAGTAGGGAAGTCATTTTGGGTAAATCGTACTGAGTTTCATTACTCACCCCCTGCATTGGCACGTTGGTGCTTTTATAGATTCCATTTATCTGGACATGGGTAAAGGTAAGGAATATCATTTCAATAGTGGTGCATTGTGATGCTTAAAAAATTGTGGAGTTGGAGCCTAGAGATCGGTGTGGGCCTGCGGAATCATTTCATGGTGTCTTTGAGTTTGTTTTAGTCTTCCTCTTGGTACTTTGATATTTGTTATTGGTGTGGTTGAATTATTACCTTGGTAATGTCTTGAGTTGTATTACATTGTTTACATACATCATGTAGTGGATTTTTGGTTTTTCTCAGTTATAGTTGTTTTATTTTCAAAGGTAAAATCATCCCCTGATTGTATTGAATAACTTGGGGATGTCACTTAAGGATAAGTATCACTTCCCTCTCAACTCAAGACAATGAAGATTGGTGGGATATTACACCATAAATTTATTATTCCCCCATAAATCTATCACGATCCTAGACCCTCAAAAAGGTAATTCCACTGCTACATCAACAAAAAATCATACTCACATGTGTCATGGATAACCTATCTATAGTTCCATAGTACCTGGATTAGGGGGATCATTTTACCATTAAGTTCCTTATCCTACAGATAATTAATCTGAAATATATATTAAAAGAATGTGGTATCGGTCTCAAGATCAACATCCACCCCCCCCCCCCTCAAATCACATAGGAAGGATCTATTAAATACCTCATCAAATGGGAAACATGAAACACGTCATTTATTTTTTTCAAATAAGAGGGAAATTCCAACTAATATGCTACCCTTCATAGTAGTAAAATGATCTCAAAGGGGCCCACAATCCTTAAGGCCAACTTACTAGGTTTACCCACCTGACGATGTCCCAAGCGAGGTGAAACTCATAGAAAGACACAAACATGATCCTCAAACTCCAACGAACGATGATGATGACCCATATAATATTTCTCATGAATCTGTGAGATGATCAATATCCTTTGGATCATATTCACCACCTACTTCATCTCTTGGGAAACACATATCCCATCCAAGGATTGATCTCCCAACTCTACCATATATAAGGGATATCAACATAGATTTCCATAAAAAGTTTATAAGGTTTCCATCTTTATCAACTCATGATAAATATTTTAAAAAATAATCAACATATGGAAAATTATGTACCCAAAATCCTCTAAAATCAAAAACAAAAGCATGGAGTGTGTCCTCTAGAACCTCTATAGACCTTAATATTTTTCCATCAATATGTGGATGATAATCTATTCTCAATCAAATCTATGAAATAATCACCTCCTATAACCTTTCAAAACCTAGATGTGAACTTCATGTACCTTTATAAAAAAATTAAAGGGACCCCAATTAATCTTCACAAACTATCAGACATACAAGTCCCCAATCTATTCCACTTTATTCATCTCCCATTTAGGTAGAAAATTCATTGATTTCATGAGTTGATTAATGATTACCCCAATCATATTTTTCCAACTAGGATTGTATTGAAAATCCATGAAAAAATACATATAAATCTCATCCCCCATCCATACCAGAATGGGTAAGGGATGTAACAACACCATAGATATCTGGTGTTAAACTTTAGTTCTCTAAAAATTAGGGTGACAAGATACAAAAACTATAATCTACCATATCATCCCCTTACATCAATATTTACAGCATAGATTACGATACATCTTAGTGAAACAAGGGTTCACAGACCAATAAGAACGGTGTCCACTATAAAACAACTCCCACGATAAGGAAAACATAAAAACTAACCTACTAAAGAAACACAAATATCCATTTAGAGATTGATACCACTCATCTGAGGTCTCAACACCATAATGGCTTTTATAAAATCTTTGGAACCAGGTCTCAGTCACCAGCTCAATCTGAACTCAGTCATCAAAAGAAGATTTAGCTTTCATCAAATCGATAAACATATATCCACCAACCTCTTCCACATGAAAACACATCTCAGTAAACAAACTCATCATAGAACACATCTCAACTTATTCCATCATGTAATGTGATGTTATTTTCTACTCAACGCATCATAAATAATATTCCCTTTCCCATAGGTATAATTAATACAAAAATTGTAACACCCTGATATTTTGGTAAAATATTTTTTTCCAATAGAATTAATTTTCATTGATGTATTACATTTCTCTAATTCATAAATTTTATTCACACATCATCGAATTTTATTTTATTACACATAACCCCGACTTGGCATGCGTTACACGCAACACCGACTTGGCTTGTGTTACATGTAATACTGGGTTTCTATGAAACATCATCTTATTGTTATAGTTATTTAAATTAACAAGTTACAACATATCTCATAAACATCATAGTATGAAGATTAATCAATATTTTTGAAATATTTTTTATAATGGTTTTATAAATAAAACATATTTATAATTAAAAATGTACTTTTTATAAATCCATTATAGTTTTTAAAAAATAATTTTTTCTCAAATGAACTGCTTTCCATGTCCTTCTATGAAAATAAATAAATTTAATTTTAGAAACTTTTAGAAATTTAATTTCATAAAAAAAAATCATTTTTGAATTTATAATGTCAAAGAAAATTTAGGGTGAATTTTTGGGATTTTCAAAGAAACTTCATTTTTGGATTAATAGTGAAAAATAATGATTTTTAATTCCAAAGATACTTTTTCATCTAAATTATTTATAAGGCAAAATTATTTGTTAAATTTTTTTAAAAGGATAATTAGATAATATTTTTATTAATTAATCCAATTGATTTCATTAAAACCAGCTTCACATTGAAATTGGTTGCAAAAATATATTGAATTTTTGAATATTTTTGCATTAAAACCTCATGTTCTCGCCATGTTTGTAGGATTAGCATTAAAATTAATTTTAAAAATTATTTGATTTAATTTTAAAAAAAATGAACATACACAGTTTTAATTTGTATGGTATTTTTTATAATAAGGTAAACTTAATTTTTGACCAAAAATATTAGCTAAAGTGATAAAATTAATCATAGCGATTAAGGTAAGATTAAGCTTAATTTGGGACTAAACCTTAATCTTAAGGAACAAAATGACCTATAAACATTCAAAATTTGAATTTACTACCAATAATTATACCATATATATTATTGTTTCGAAATTTATGGATTATTTTTATATTATTAAATGGAATATCCCTATATAAAAGCTTAAGTAAGGAAAAAGACAAAACCTGGGCTTTCCTTAACTTTAATAATTATAAAACATTGAGATATATAAAAAACATCATATTTTCTTTAATATATATCCTTTTTATAGATAAATTGTTTAATATTATCAGAATAATTGTTCAATAATTTTTTAGGGATGATTTAATTACTTATAGTACTTGCGAACAGAAAAAAAAAAGTGACTATTTAGTTAATAATTAACTAAAATAAAAGATACTATAAATATTAAAAGTGAAGTAAATTGATTGAATTATTGTATTTATTTATATTTTATGATTATTATATCATGTTACACATCTTTAAAATTTAATTTTTTTAATTACAATATTAGTTAGATATTTTAAAATTAAAATTAAATAAACAATATGAGTATTGACATTATTTGTATTTTATAATGAATGATATTTTATTAAATGATTTAAAATTAATGAAAATAATATATTAAACCAAGTGACTTTTAAGTGTTAAAAAATATCAAATGTGGTCAATTAATTTACTAATTTATCTTTTATAATTAAAATATTGAACCATAGATTGTAAAAATAGTGTTAGCACGATGCAGGCTTAAATAGTGTTTTGCGCATCACATGTCCTTGTTTTGAAAATAATTTCAAAAATTCGTGATATTTTTATTTTTTAAATTTTGTATCGTATTTATAATTAATAAGATTTGTATTTTATAATAAATATATCTTTATTTTAGTCTTAATGGTTAAACTACATATGTTAGAAAACTAGACGCTTTAATAAAAACCAAAAATAATAAAATTGGGGATTCATAGAAGTTAGGTACTAAATTATTAAAATGACCATATTTTTTGTGTGGTGTAGATTTTTTTCAACCATAAATTAAAATTACACCATTATTTTTCTATTTTTAAGGAACATTATGTAACAACCTTCGTATTTATAGAATAATACTTCTTATTTTATATTAATATTTATTAATAAGATATTATTTTTACAATAAAGGGTATTATTTGTCTAATATCATACTCAACACACAACAGTGGGTTTCTTTGAGATCTTATGTTGCACAAAACTTTGAGTCATACTAAAAAATTATATAATAATATTATTATTTTAAATGGTAGTTAATGACTAGTCGTTGTATTGGATAGAATGAACAAAACTTACCATATTATAATTAAACATGTTTTTTAATGATTTTTACATTTATCCAATAAATTTTATATCCTTAAAATGAGAATGAATCAAATTTTAAGCATGAAATACTCTAATAATTTTAAAAGGTCGGTTTACCACCTTTTGATGGAGAACCCTTTTTAAATATAGTTTTTTCACTTTTAAATATCTAATTTGATAAAATAAACTTGTTATTTAGAATAGGGACATCAAAATTTACTTTGGGTATATTTTTGGAATATTTCTGATAAAGTTTGTTTTTTACTGAATAGTGAAAAATACAGTATTTTAAGTCAAAACTGTCTTTTTATCTAATTTATTTATATGATTAGATTGTACTTTAAATTGGTTTTAATGTATAATTAGATTATATTTTTATCATTAAACCCAATTTTTGTCATTTTAAGTAATTTTACTTTAAAATTGCACATAAACGCATCTCAATCTTTTGGTAGATTTGACTTCTTAAAAACACGCTTTTGGTTTTGACAAGGGGAATTAATTTTAAATTAATTTCTACAAATTCTATGTATTGAATTTGGAAAAATATATTACATATTTTGAATTAGGATTTAAATTTTTTTTAAATAGGTAACTTTTATTTTCAGACATTATAAATAGTAACTTCAGTAAATATTTTATTTACCATGGTTAATGGGTAAATCGGGTAAATAAGGGTAAAAAATAATATTATAATAATATAAAATTACCCTAACACGTGTACTAATCTGATTGGAGGAGAAATATCTGACTATGGTCATCCTTGGGTCTATTTTATGACCCCTTGGTGCCATTTTTGTGTGAAAATAACATTTAATTACTTTAAATTTAAGGTTAAGGAAAATATAACCTAAACATGTATATTTTTATAAAACAAATTATATGGGGTTATACAAGTTATATTTTTGACTATAAATATTCATTACAAAGATAAAAATATTTCCTAAATCAGGGTATTTTATAATAATTTTTAGAGATTAAATAAATAAATTTAATTATGAAAAAATGATGATGTAGTGATTGTTTCATTAATAAAGAATTTTAATAAATGATATTATAAATGTTAAAATAAATTTAATTTTGTTATTTTTATGTCACTCATGAATTTTTTGGATGATATTTACATGTTTTATTTTTATTAATTATGTTTTTTAAGTAAAATGTTTTTTTGGATTTTTAAAAAATTCATGATATGAATAGTGTCAAAATTGACATAATTCATAATATAAAATATTTTATTAAATATTATGAAATTCCAAAAAAATATTAGATTCATAAAAATAGTTATCATAGGCCTAAAATATTATTATTGACTATTTAATTGGATAAGTTTCATGTTTTGGTAACTATTTTGTTTCTCAAAGTGTTAAATTCTTGATAAAACAGTAAGAGTAAAAAGGTTTAAATAAAAAAGATAATGATTAAAAAATATCTAAAACATGTCTAATTATTATTGGGTTATTTTATTTAGACTTATATTAATCTTATCATAAAAATATCTGAATTTGGACTCATTTATACTCGAAATAAAATTTATAATAAATTAATAATTCAAGATATTCCTTAAGTACCCCTCATCCCTCTTATAAAAGGGCACCACCTCAGAGGCATTACTCACACCTCTCAAGCCCCTTATCTCATCCAACATTAGCCAAAATAATATCCCAACATCCCTCTCCTCCTCCTAAAATCCTTCCCCTGTTCCAATGGAAATTCAAGAGATCCCTTTGGCTCAAATCAAAAGAAGTTACCAGATTTGAGGAAATAAAATAATGAACGAGTCAAGTCGGACATGAGGTAAGGGAATTAATCTCAATATACTTTCATTGAGGCATTTTTCGATAATATACACTTCCTTATTTTATGCGGTGTGTAATAAACCCCTTTTACTATTACTTTCATTCAAAGGGAAACTTTTTCCTACAAAGTGTTTTACTAAATGACAAAAGGAATGTTTTTTTAACATATGCGATGACAACAACCTTTCCTCTGATGCGAGCATTATTTGATATTTGGATTACTTAACAAGTATTGATGTTTTTAAATGGAAAATAAATACCATATACCTTTTTTACATATTTTGGTATTGAAATGGTTTTGAAAGTCTATTTACTATTTCAATATCTTGAAATTATATATTGTGATTGAAAATGAAATTTTATGATTGAAATGTTGATATTTTCAATTTTTATGTGTTATGATTATATAATGGTACTTGGAAATTTGACAGGTGGTTATATGATAAACCAAATGATGGGTGGTTCCATTATTAACCAATGACTGGTGGTTACATTATAGCCTTCAATGCATTGGGAATGGAAGTTGGTCATATGGTTATTCCATTTGTAAGAATGATTTGGGGAAGTTAACCTTATGGTTATTCCATTTAAGTATTATTATGTCCCATTTTACCTTTATATGCTATACATTGTTTTTAAGGGATTTATACTAATCTTTTGATTACAAAAAGGGTAAGCAATGAGCTAATATTCAGTGAATTATTTTTTCTACATCTTTGAGGTAAAAAGTATTACTTTATGATTAAGTATTATTGGTTTACATTTTGTTTTGAAAACTAATAGCTTTACTTCTTTGTGTATCCATTAATGAGATTTTTATGCTCATCCAAAGTTTTTGAAATGTTTTTCATAGGACTTAAAGTGGAATAGTGTCAGAAATGGGATCAAGGAAAAGTCATACTGTTTAAAACATGGTCCTAAACATGTTTCATTTTTTAAGAGTTATTATTTTATAAAAAAAATGGATACTGAGTTGAAGTGTCTACATATAATATTCAAGATGTTTCATATAATTTATGACATAATTCTGTAAATCTCCAAACCTGGAAATATCCTCAATTTGAATTATTAACTTAATTCATGATTATGTAATATTTAAGGATAATGCCTTATAGTTGGTATCAGAGGTCGATTTAGATAACTTTAGGAGTTAGAAGTTTTCTAATAGAATATCCATAAATGATTTTTACTTTATGGTAAGATTGAAATGATATAACATTTAAAGGTTACCATGTTCCTTCACCTAAGATATTTCTTTGTTCAGAATGGTTTTCCATAGAGGAAACATGGAACCTATGATGGAACGACATCAAGATGAAAACAACCTTCTAAATCAGCAACTTAAGATGGTTGGAATCGGAACTGAATATTTTTTTGCAGTGACAGAACATTTGAATCGAGCTATAAATTGTGGTGGTATCCATGCACGATATCATCCATATCAACCACAGAGAAACATGTCAATAGTGGAGAATTTCATGAGGCAACATCCCCTATCATTCAGAGGATCATCTGACCTTGTTCAAGCTGAACGGTGGATCAAAGCACTGGAAATGATTTTCGATGACATTGGTGGTACAGACATTTAAAAGGTTAGTATTGCTATTTATTTTTTTGAAGGAGAATCAGATCAGTTGTGGTCGACGTTTAAAAATATTAGGTACAGTGATGAGATTGATTCTATTTTTTGAGAAGAATTTAAAGGTATGTTTCTTGAGGAATATTTTCCTAAGGTATTTTGACTTAGGATAGAAAAAATAATTCTCAGAATTGAGGAAGGAGGAATATTCAGTGTCCACTTACGAAGAAAAGTTAACTCGACTGGCAAGGTATGCTCCAAATTTTATATGAGATTTTAATATTGATATAAATCGATTTTACTCATGACTAAAGCGGTGATATCGAAGAGCATTATCCAATCGTGAATTCGAACACTATGAGAAACTTTTCAGATGTTCCGAAAAGTTAGAAATAGAGTTTTCTGATGATCAAGTGTTCCAAGATAGAAAGAAAAATAAGAGGTCCAATTGGTAGGAAAAAGGAAAGAATTCCTTAAAGAAGAATGGAGGTAAGAAAATTAATTTTATATCTTGGGAGAAGTGTGGTAAAAACCATCCTGTATAATGTTTATCAAAGTATGGAAAGTGCTTCTGGTGTGGTAAGACTGGTCATATTGCTCGTAACTGTAAGTAAGATGATCAAGAAGGCAATGAAAATCTAGTGGTAAGATTTCTTAGTTGCAATGACTTTGGGAATTATGCTAATGTGTGTCCAAAATTTATTAACTAGGGTGAAAACCAAACATATCAAAAGAAGAAGGGTGGGGGGAAATGTTTTGATACTACTACGGTTGATTTGGTGCCATCAAATGAAGTGTTATCAGGTAATTTGTGTGTTTTTTCATATTATGCCAATGTATTGTTTAATTCAAGATATACACATGCTTTTATTTATGAGAAATTTTATAGTAAATTGGGAATTCCATATCAATATAAGAATCCTAAACTTGTGGAAAAACCATTTGGGGGAAATGTTGAGGCAAAAAAATTATAATAATCTTCCTATCCTTATTTGTGGAAGGAATTTACCTGCAAAACTTGTTGTTTTTCCTCTAGAAGAGTTTGATGTCATTTTGGGAATGGATTGGCTTTCAGTTTACCATTCTAAGATTTACTGTAGAGATAAAGAGGTTTATTTTCAGAAAGACTTTCATTTTGTGTAAAAGAATGAACCCTTATCTCTAATAACATATCAGGAAGATAAGAAACTAGTGAAATATTGAAATGAATGTTACCTTTCACATATTTCTTAAAACAATGTAACTATTCAGATTAATGATGTGCCAGTAGTAAATGAGTATCTTGATGTTTTTCCTGATGATTTTCCTGGTATTATACCTAATCAAAAAGTTAGATTTACTATTGACTTAGTTCCTAATGCTAATCCAAATTCAAAATTAAATAAGAACATGAATGTCTTTTAAGGGTTGTCTTTAAAACCATACAAGAAAAGAAATTATATGGGTAATTCAGCAAGTGTGGGTTTTAGTTACAACAAATTTCATTCCTTGGTCACATTTTTTCAAAAATGGCATAATTTTTTATCATTCTAAAAAAAATTTGTTAAATAATGGCCAATACCTATAAATATAACAGATATTCATAGTTTTATTGGTTTGATAGGCTGTTACAGAAGGTTTGTTGATAATTTTTCACGGTTATATAGCCCACTGAATAAGTTAACTTGAAAAGGTGTTATGTTTATCTAGACAAAATAAAGTAATGAATTTTTTAAGGAATTGAAAAGAATATTGGTAAATGCTCCAGTTTTGGAATAACCTTACAGAGATAGTGAATTTGTTATCTACAGTGATGCTTCATTAAAAGGACATGGTTGTGTCCTAATGCAGAATTATCAGGTAATTGCATATTCTTAACATCAATTGAAAACTCATGAGTTAAATTACCCAAGACATGATTTGGAAGTGGTTGTTTTTGTTTTTTCTTTAAAAATTTGGAGGCATCATCTATATGGAGAAAAATGTGAAATATATACTGACCATAAATGTTTTAAGTATATATTCTCTTAAAAATAATTGAACATGAGACATAGAAGATGGCTGGAATTAATCAAGGATTATAATTTCATGGTTTATTACCATCCAGGAGAAGAAAATAAAGTGGCTTGATTATTTGAGTCGGAAAAGTAATACTATATTAACCATGTTATATTTGGAATAAGATCCTTTGATTAAATATTTCACAAAATTTGCCATACGAAGTTTTTGGTGTAGGAAATTATTCTTTTTTGTTTCATGTTTTAGTGAAATCATCTCTATCAGACATAATTAATCAAGCGCAAAAGGAATATAGTGAGTTGAAAAAAAGGTAGAGTTGGTTCATAAGGGTAAGTTTCATGAATTTAACATTGATAAAGAATGTTTTTGAGGTTTTAAAAGAGATTATGTGTGCCTTGTGATTCATAATTAAAGAAAGAGTTGTTATGTGAAGATCATAGTTCTTCTTTTTTAGTTCACCCTAGAAGTACTTAGATGTACAGAGATATTTAGGATTATTATTGGTTGGATGGAATGAAAAGAGGTATTGTTGACTTTACTTTGAAGTGTTTGACTTTTCAACAGGTTAACGTAGAGCGGTAGTTAACGAAAGGGATGCTTTAGCCTTTACTGGTGCTAGTATGGAAATGGGAAAATATATCCATGGACTTTGTTATGGGATTACTAGAGACATCTAAAGTTCATAATGAAATCTGGGTTATTATTGATCGATTGACTAAATCTGGTCATTTCTTTCCTATTCGAGATACTTTGTATCTAGATCAACTTTCTCGGTTTTATGTTAAAGATATATTTAAATAACATGGAGTTACCCTCTATATTGTATCGTATCATGATCCCAGGATCACTTCTAACTTTTGGAAGGGCATTTAAAAGTCATTGGGTACTGATTAAATTTTAGTACGTCTTTTTATCTGTAATCAGATGGCCAGTCAGAACAAACAATTCATACCTTGGAAGATATGTTACATGCTTGTTCAATGGATTACCAGGAAATTTGGGTCCAAAATCATTCATTTATTGAGTTTTCTTATAATAACTTCTTTAATTCTAGTATACATATGGAACCATTTGAGGTATTATATGGAAATCGGTTTTGAACTCTAGCTTTTTGGGATGAAGTAGCTAAAAGGAAGTTAATGGGGCAAGAATTGGTATAAGAGATAGAATAAAAATTTTAGTTAATTCAAAATCACATGAGGATAGCACAAAGCATGCAAAAAAGTTATGCAAATGACCAGAGGAAGGATATTTCTTTTGAGGTAGGTGATCATGTCTTTCTCAAAGTTTCACTACAGAAAAGTGTGATGCGTTTTTGTAATAAGGGGAAGTTGTGTCCACGGTTCATTAATCCATAAGAAATTATAGATAAAGTTTGATCAGTATCATAGAAAGTGGATTTACCTCTATTTTTATCCTAGGTACACAATTTTTTTCATGTTTCAATGTTGAGAAAGTACATGTCGGATCCATCTCATGTTTTGAGTCCAGAGGTAGTTTAGTTGGAAGATAATATTTCTTATCCAGAACAACCAATCCAGATTCTTGAACGTATAGAGAAAGTGTTGTAGAATAAGGTAATCCATCAGGTAAAGGTTTCATGTAAAATCCATATGGTTGAAAAAGAAGCATGGGAATCTAAAAATTCATTGAGGGATAAATACCCCCACTTATTTTCTAAGTGAAAAAAATTGTGAGGATAAAATTCCCAAAGGGGGAAGGATGTAACAACCTAGATATTTATAGAATAATAATTTTTCTTTTCTATTGATATTTACTAATAAGATATTATTTTTATATTAAAGGGGATTATTTGTCCGATATCATACTCAACACGCAACAACAGGTTTCTTTGAAATCTTACATTGCATACAACTTTGAGTTATACCGAAAAATAATATATTATTATTATTATTTTAAATTATAGCTAACGCCTAATCGATGTATTAAAAGGAATGTATAGAACTAACCATATTATGATTAAACATGTTTGATAAAAAAATTTACATTTTCCAAGAAATTTTAGATGCAAAAAATGAGAATGAATCCAGTTTTAAGCATGAAATACTCTAATAATTTTAAAAGGTCGGTTTACCGCATTTTGATGGAGAGCCCTTTTTAATTATAGTTTTATCAGATTTATATGTCCAATTAGAAAAAATAAACTTCTTATTTAAAAATTGGGACATCCAAATTTACTTTGGGTAAATTTTTTGAATTTTTTTGATAAATTTTTTTAATGAATAGTGAAAATACTACATTTTAAGTCAAAACTGTCTTTTCATCTAACTTTTTATATGATTAGATTGTACTTTTAATTGGTTTTAAAGTATAATTAGTCTATATTTTTTTCATTAAATCCAATTTTTGTCATTTTAAGTAATTTTACATTAAAATTGGACATAAACGCATCTCAATCTTTTGGTAGTTTTTACTTCTTAAAAACACGCTTTTGGTTTTGACAGGGGGGATTAATTTTAAATTAATTTATGCAACTTCTATGTTTTGAATTTGGAAAAATGGATTACATATTTTGAATTAGGAGGTAAATTTTTTGTAAATAGGTAACTTTTATTTTCAGACATTATGAATAGTAACTTCAATAAATATTTTATTTACCATGGTTAAAGGGTAAATCTGGTAAATAAGGGTAAAAAAAATATTATAATAATATTAAATTACCCTAACACATGTCCTAATCCTATTGTATGAGATATATCCTACTATGGTCATCCTTTGGCCGATTTTAGGACCCCCATGGTACTATTTGTGTGTGAAAATGACATTTAATTACTTTTAATTTAAAGTTAAGAAAAATTTAACCTAAACAGGTATCTTTTCATAAAAAAATATATGGGGTTATATAAGTTATCTTGTTGACTATAAATATTCATTATAAATCAAAAAATATTTCCCAAATAATGGTATTTTATTAATAATTTTTATATATTAAATAAATAAATTTAATTATGACACAATGATGATGTAGTTATTCCTTCATTAATAAAGGATTCAAATAAATGATATTATAAATGTTAAAATAAACATAATTTTGTTATTTTGATATCATCCAAAAAAACTTGATTATTGTTGCATGTTATATTATTATTAATAAAGTTTTTTTAAAGTAATAATATTGTTATGGATTTTTAAAAAATTCATGATATGAATTGTGTCAAAATTGACAGAATTCATAATATAAATTTTTTTATTAACTATTATAAAATTCAAAAAAAATTAAAAATTTCTGCCAAATAGTTATCATATGTCTAAAATTTTATTATTGACTTTTAATTGGATATTTTTTATGTTTTTTTAATAATTTTTATTCTCAAAATGTTAAAGTCTTGATAAAACAATAAGAGTAAAAAATTGTTAAAAAAATATAAGGATTAAAAAATATCCAAAACCTGTTTAATTCTTATTGGATGATTCTATTTTGACTTATATTCATATTATCTTAAAACTATATGAATTTGGACTCATTTATACTTGAAATAGAATTTATAATATTATAATAATTCAAGATATTCCTTAAGTGCCCCTCCTCTCTCTTATAAACGGCACCACCTCTAAGCCATTACTCACACATCTCAAGCCCCTTGACTCATCCAACCTCTGCCCAAAAAAACTCCCAAAATACCTCTATTCCTCCTATAATCCTTCCCCTGGGAAGAAGGAAATTCAAGAGAGCCCTTTGTCTCAAATCAAAAAAAGTTACTTGATTTTAGGAAATTAAATAATGAATGAGTCAAGTCAGACATGAGTTAAGGGACTTCATCTCAATCTCTTTTCATTGAGGTGTGTTTTGATAATATACACCTCATTATTTTACACGATGTATAATAAACCACTTTGAATTCTAATTTCATTCAAAGGGAAGCTTTTTTCTACGAAGTGTTTTACTAAACGAAAAAATTAATGTTTGTTTAACGTATGTGGCGACAACGACCTTTCCACCGCCACGAGCATTATTTTATATTTGGATTCCTTAAAAAGGCGTGATGTTTTTAAAGGTAAAATAAATACCATATACCCTTTTTATATATTTTTTTATTGAAAATGGTTTTGAAAGTGGATTTACTATTTCAATGTCTTGAAATTATTTCTTGTGATTGCAAATGAAATTTTGTGATTGAAATGTTGATATTTGCAATCTTTTATGTGTGATGATTATATAATGGTACTTGGAAATTTGATGGGTGGATGAGTTATAAACCAAATGATGGGTGGTTCCATGATAAACCAAGGATTGGTGATTACGTTATAAATTCCAATGGATTGGGTATGTAAGTCGGTCATATGGCTATTCCATTTAAAAGAATGATTTATGGAAGTCGACCATATGGTTATCAAATTTAAGTATAATTATGTCCCAGGTTACCTTTATACGATATATGTTGTTTCCTATGAGATTTATGGTAATATTTTGGTTACAAAATGGGTTGTCAATGATCTTATATTCATTGAAGTGTTTTTTCTACTTCTTTAAGGTGAAAATTATTACTTTATGATTAAGTATTCATGGTTTACAAGTTGTTTTGAAAACTAACAGCTTTCCTTATTTGTGTATCCCTTACTGAGATTTTTATGCTCATCGAAAGTTTTTGAAATTTTTTCACACGACATAATGTGGAATAGGTTCAAGGATGGGATTTGGGAAAAGTTATTCTATTTAAAAAATGGAACTAAACATGTTTCAATTTTTTTAAAGACTTTTTATTTTTATGAAAAAATTGATACTGAGTTGAAGTTTCTACATATAATATTCAAGATGTTTTGAATAAGTTTTGTCCTAATTATCTAAAGCTTTAAACCTAAAAAGATCCACAATGTGAATTATTTACTTAATTCAAGATTATATAATGTTTAAGTATGGGACCTTTTACATTAGGTAAAGGAGAAATCCCATTATTTAATCCCTTTGGGTATTCATAAGAGTGTCACTCCCCCTCCATTATAAAAAGAAATGAATTTTACCCCTTCCTCACACCTCTCAAGCTACTTTTTCTCATCCAAGAGCTGCTAAAATATTCTCCCAACATTTATCCCTTCCTCCTAGAATCCTTTCCTTGGTTATAAATAAATCTAATGAAGACCTTTATTTTACATAAAAAGGAGTTACTGTAATGAGAGGTAACATTCTTCCTCAAGTTCTTTTATTTTATTTCAATTCTCTAGCCCATCAACTCCACTTATTCCATGACCATGTAACAACGCCATTATACTAAATATACTATGATATTGTTATCCTAAGGGTTATACCTAAAGTTATACACACCTACATCTAATGGTTAATGAACAAACTGTTTATGTGTACGACGAAGTGTCACCTCACGAAACGATGATTTTTCTTTTATCCTTTAATACCTATCTTGGTTGAAATTATGATAGGAACTATATTTATATATTATATTTATTATATTTATTATGTATCTATGATTCTATAATAATTTTTCCACACATATCTTTATACTATCCATTTGGTGTAAATATGATAATTTCTTTTAAGGAAGTGTGGACTACCGCACCCTCAAAGCGATTTGATTTGTTCACACACTACATGAAATTTATTAAAGACGGGTTTGGGGAAAATCTATGATATATTTATTATAATATAATTATAATATATATACATATATACAAATATTTCATTTACTTTCTTTCTTTCAATACAATAATAAAACAGAAGCAGTGCTCATGTATATGTATGGCCTACTGTCTCCATGAATCGTGTATTCCATTTTGTACTTCTATATTATATAGATTGTTATAATAACAATATAATGAATATAAATGATATTTATATCATATTTTACATTTTTTAAATCATTTTATAAGTATAAGTTCCAAGGATATAACAAATTAAGACACGTGCAAAAAACATAGTGAATATTACCAGAAGTGAAACCTTAACACCAAATTGATAACAAACCGGTAATAGAATCTCATAATCAAACATTTTATGGTATTAGATATATGAATATGGTTATTTTATATATTTATAATGAACTTATACTAATCATATAGTATTTTTTAATTAGTATTATGAGATTTAAGATATAAGGTAAGGAAATTTCATCTCACTTTTTATTTCTATGAAATGCATACTTTATTCACCACCCATTACTTTTGTGAGGTGTGTATAATTAACATGGATTTATTATATAATTATTATACTTAAAATTATGGATATTGACATATATATTATATTATATTTTATTTATGGTATTTATGTCTCTAAATTTACCAAATCGACAAATTAATTTTGTATTAATTTTCCTTCTTTGATACACATGACATGTTTTTAACCTATATTTTTACATCAAGTGTATATACCGCCTATGTAAAGTTATATCATGATATTTTTAGATTCATGTAATTTTATCTTCTTACATGGGGATTATGGATCAATGTTTCCAAGTTGTAAGAGTTTTTTGATACAATCTCATCACTTTTCGAGATTGTTTATGTTTATCCTTCCTTTGATGAAATCTTATGACCCATATCTCAAGAACACTCTTGAATTTTCAAATACTCTCGTTATTCCTAGTATATTCAAGTATTTGTACCACTTTTTCAATCATTGGTACATAATATATTTAAAAAAGTGTTTTTAAGAAAGCCATTATTTACCCTCTCTTCGGTCAGAAATGTATATTCCTTTAGAATTACACCAATTTTTCTTCAGCAAATGTCTCAATGGGAGGATCATTTTTAAATACTGGAATAGTGGAGAAGGCCTATATAATGCATAATAGCCCTTGTGCCCCAAATTTGAAACCTCACAAGCCTGAGCTGCAACCACATTTTTATCCTTCAATCTTCCGAAATTCTCAGATGGATTAATCCAAAGGCTGGAAGAAGAGTTATGACTTCCACCCTGGAAGAGGTGTGAAGCCAACATGGATGTGGGCATATTGGGTGTGACAAAACTGTGCAGAGTTTTTCAAGGATTTGAAAGGAGCTGCAATATATGAAGTCGTCTGGGCTGGGCAGACATATGTCTACAGGAATGATGACTTTGTGCTGGAGATAATCAGCCGATGGATCCCAGAAACCAATTCTTTCCATTTGACTCATGGATAAGTAGGCATCATTTTGTGGGATGTATAAAAGATCTCGAGGGCTCCAATTATGGGTGACATGTATGATGAATACATCCCTCTTAAGGCGACTTGGAATAATTCTGAGAAGACTCCAGCTTTGGCTCGGGAATTATTGAAAATTTTCTATAACCTCAAGAATTCCAAGACCTCCAAAACTCATTATAGAAAGTATATTAATCCAGAGGAGTGGATGGATATATTTCTTACCAGGAAGGAGGGGATGGGGCCCACCTATACTCATCCTACTACCTGCCCCAGAACAGAGAAGAGGGGTGCTTCGGGCACATTCTGGCCGACTCTAGAAGCATGAGAATTTGAGAAGTGGGGGTATGAAGTGGATCAGAGAATCCCAGAAAAGACCCATCTAGCGGGCTTCTTAGCATTGTGGCTCAGTGTTTATCTTTTTCCAATCAGGGATTTTAAGGAAGTCATCATTCCAAGGACCTTTGTTATTGCAGCCAAGTTGGCTGAGAAGAAAATGGTTGGGTTGGCCACCCCCATTTTGGAAAAGATTCACAGGAGCTTACTCCATGTCTTTATGGGTAAGTCTCCTTTGAAAATAGTGGGACCATTCCAAGTTTTTTGGGGATGGATCACCACTCATTTTAGGACATATTCTTTACAGAATGGAGTACAGGTTCCTAGAGGTTCTTTCAGTCCATCAGTGCAGGCATTTTCTGGAATTGCTCTGTTATCCCTAAACTCCTATGATATAAAGGAGAGGTCGAGCATGTTCAAGGAATTAAATTTCTTTTCTTATGGAAACCCGCCAACCAGGCGATTTTTTGATGACGGAACAGTCGTCCTGGAATTGAGGTCATACATGCTGGCTTGCAGAGATGGTGTACTAGCCACCAGGATTGATGGAGAGATTATATGGGAGGACTATGCTCCATACAGATTTCCATGCCAATTCAAGTGTCTGCAGAAGACTGTTGTATCCCCTTTTGTGCATGTCAGGTCAGAGCATCATCTGACGGTTTCCTGAAAACTATGGGTTCTGACATCTATGGAGAAGACTGGGGCAGTGTTTGATCTACCAGTTGCTAAATAGAAGAGTAACTTGACTACATGGTATGCCAAGAACTGGATATCATCATACCCTGAAGGGGTGTTGAATCATCCAGTTCATCAGGTGGGGAAAAAGAAAATAACTGTAGAGAAATAAACCCTTCATCTAGAAGGTGACTCTTCCCCACCTGGAGCTGATACACAAGGTTCCTCACCCAGGGCTAACTCACCAGATTCCCAATATGGGGATGATGAGGCGCGGCATGAGTCAAAGCGGCTTCATTTCAAATATAATCCTCCTGTAAGAATCAAGAGACCCACTCCATCGACTCCTAGTGAGTTACTTCATTGAGGCAATTTAATCACCATTACTTTAAAGAGCAACAAGTCTTATTTTCTTATCCTTTATGTATAGTTGTCGGAGCTGGGAAGAAGTTGAAGTCTAAGATTGTAGGACCTTCCTCGTAGCCTTTTGGTACACATGTTGAATATCTATGACCAGAGGCTGTCTAGACATGGCAGAGTTTATATTTTAAAGCTGAAACTACCGGGTTAGATCTGTGCTAAGGGCTACACATCCCTGGAATAGGGAATCTTTGGGCCTCCACTGATATCTGTTTCGAGGATAACCCCAAGGAAGTGTGGGCTTACATCAGAGAGCTAGAGATGCTCATATATGCCACCGATGATTCCATTCTTGTCACCAAGCGGGTGAAGGAAATGATATATTGTGGCACCACTGAGGGGACTAGTGCTTCCGGAGATGAGGAGTGGAATGATTACATGGCTCCAGAAGATGTAAGTCTCTTTCCTTATTTTCTTTGTAACTTGATTCCAGTTAAAGATTTGTTACTCAAGGAAATTACTTTCTTCATCCTACAGCTTACAAAGAAAAGAACTGTTGAGATTCCTTTACTACTGTATAGCCCTGGTGGTACTGCCATCAGGGCTAATGAATCTCCTCACGAGCCGAGAGAGGTATCTCCAGGCCAGCAGGTCATGGGGGAGGAGTTATCCATGGCTCTTCATTCTCAAATTCCTATATTTGGAGATGATGATTTCATCACTCCCAAAAAACCGAAGAAACAAAGGCATCGAAGGAATAAGTCCACAGCTTAATGTTTTATCAGTAGTGGTAAGTCCTTCGGATAGTAATGGGTCTTAACCCAAGAAAATATTGGTCATACTTTTTTGGATTACAGGGGCTTCTTCAATTTCCCCTTTGAGGGAGCGGACTAACCCTCCTCTGAGAATGACGGAGGGTACTGGTGAACAGTCACAAATTCATGTTGATTTGGCTACTCCTGAAGAAGAGCCAGCATCTGTTCCCAGAATCGCTCATGCTACTGCTGCAAGGAGAGAAGAGCCTGCTTATGGTAAATTAACAATGCTTTATAAGATGTTGAATGAAAACATCAACTGAATTCCATTCTTTAATACTTTAGGTTCAACCCCGGCACCAAATCATTTGGCGGCCACTGCAACTGATGTTGTAATTTTATCTGAAGAAGTTGTCTGGGGTCAGAGGTCGTAGGATGAGGGTTGCCAAGAAGACACATCAAATGCTCCCACTGGTGAGACTAACCCGGAATCTGAGATATCATTGGATGAAATGATGAAACTTGGTGCATATTTTAAAGACTTTTTAGATCATATTAAATTACTATTTAATTTAGAAGATTTTGGATGTGAGTGTTATACTTCATCCTATTAAAATAACTTCTTATTACATCTCTTTCCATGATTGGTTAAAATGTGCAGTTCCATCTGAGCAAGCTAATGAACTGCCAATGCCTGAAGGGGTTATGGACAACCCTACTATTGTAGAGACACTAGCTCAAGTGGAGCTGAACCCAGGAGAGCTTCTTGAAACTCATCCTAAAAATCCTGTAGAATCTAGGAAAGATGGGGAGGATCCTTCTCATGCTTTTGATATACCATTGGGTAAGAGATAATAATATTTTTGGTTGTAATTAATTTGCAATAACACTTAATCATCTTCTATTATCCTTTGAAAACTAACCAAAACTTTTAATTGACTATGCAGGGCAGTCAATTTCAGTATCTAGATCTAGAGGTGAAGCCTCAGCCTCCGCCCCAACGGGAATAGAAAGTGAAGTAACAAGGTTCATGGGGAAGGAGCAGAACAGGGCACTTCTTTAAGTGAATTAATTCCAGATTATATTCCCCCTCTAACAGTGATGCTGAATCAGAACCGTAGGTACAAAAGGCACTCCAATTTTCATATCGAAAGGAATGGAAGAACATATGGAAGATCATATCTGAAGTGCCCCTTGAAGAGTTGTCATAGAAGAACCCCCAAATTCCATCCATGTTCATCATGTTGGGACTTGGTGGTTTTGGATATCAAGAGATCCATGCCACGGTGAATCAATTCATTTTAAGGAGGGACCAGGAGCAGAGGTACCATCAAGACCTGACCAGAGTAAGGTTGTTAACCAATGTCAGTGAATTTGAGGCTACGGTGTCCCGAGCTGAGGCTGATCATGCTGCCAAGTTGAAGGAGCTGAAGCATAAAATTAAGGATAAAGTTGTCCAGAAGATGCACCTTTAGCAACAGTTATATGTTGTTAATGGGGAACTTGACCAACTTAATAATTCATTGGAATGAGTTCAAATAAATGGTATGAAAGCCATTTCATATGCCAATAAATCACTCTATCAAGATGAAATGGGTGAAGCTGGTCGAGTGCATGAACTTCAAGTGGCTTCTAATGAAGCTTGGGATGTTGTAAATCAAATAAAGAGTTATGTTGAAATTATTTTGTAATCCTTGAAAAAGAGAAGAGACTCAAGTCTATGGATGTCCTTCTAACTCTTGTGCATCAATGAAAAATGTCTTCATCTTCAATCATTTGTGCCTGTATTATTTTTCTACCTGCTTTAAATTTTTACCTAGTACAATGGGCCTAGTAAGCATAGTTTGATTTTTTCTAGGATTATAAAAATAACCCTAAAACTTTGAATCTTTTAATTACTCAATATTACCTAAATCATACAAAAAAATATGTTTAGTGAGCTGGGACTTGACTTTTATTTAGAGTTCCCTTGTCTTTTGTGGATAGTTTAAATTCATTCATGTCAGACATAAAAAAAGAAAGCCTAAAGTTTAAGGTTGAATAGATTTGACCTAATAGATTAAAATTGACTCATTTACTTGATAATTTATCTGCAAAAATATTGCCACACTCAATTATGGTGAAAAAACATGTAAACTATGACTTAAGAAATTTTTAATCTAAGGAATGATATGAAAAAAGGTCCAAGAGGCATTCGAAGAAGTTTTTCCAAAGAGTGTACTTACCATTATTTAACAAACACGTTAGGGGGTTAAATTATGCAGGGTCACCTAAGGGAATTGGCTTTCTAGTTAAATAATTGCATCGATTGGCTAACAGGTCTATTATGTAGACTGTTTATGCAAGGCCCCCTAAGGGCACGTGCCGCATAGTCAGGCAAAAGAACTCTCAGAAATTTTACTTTTCTATTGCTAAAAATCCAATGAAAGTTTATGGAGATTCAAATTTTCCAAAGCATAGAGTCTGCTGTATGGATATAGGTACATGAATATGGAGAGGATATTTCCAGACAAGATTGTCAAATAATTGGATGAATGTCACTCCTGTGAAGGTCTGACCCAAAAGTAGGGAAGGAAAATATAAGCCATAGACTTAAATACTTTCAGATCATGAAAAGGAGTATGGGACAAATATTTTAAGGATGACTATTTTTTGTGGATCCTTACATATTTTCATTAAGATTAATAAGGACAAAAGAGGTTTTCCTCCCAAGAATGAAGTTACCACTATTTTACAAACCCGTTCGGGGGTTGAATTATGTAGGGCCACCTAAGGGAATTGGCTTCATAGTCAAATAATAGTATCTTTCGGCTGATAGGTCTTTTATGTAGACTACTTATGCAAGGCCGCCTAAGGGCACGTGCTGCATAGTCAGGGAAAAGAACTCTCAGGTATCAGACATTTTGTGACCAGAATTCCAAAAAAGGGTTATGGAGATCAAGAAGTATTTAAGGTTAGGAGTATGACACATCAAAATGGGAATTATTCAATGCATGTAGAGATACCCAGAACAATTCTAACCATAATCATGTTGTGGATGGGTCCTGAATTGAGATGTTGGACTTCACTACATATCTCATTAGAATGAGAATCAAGCCAAATGTAGTCCTTGAAATATAGTTTAACGTCATGTGGGATGAGATTATAGGAGATCTTAGTTTAGGGTCATAGAGATCGGACCATAATAATGAATACACAGTATGTGTTTTATAAACCTGATGTGAATGAGAACCAGGGTTTTCATGCCACATTCATGTTTTCACAGGGGGACTTTTCAGCCAAGGGACTGAAAGTAAAATTTGGGGTTAGGCCCAAAGACTTGGGGCTAGATTCAAGGGATGCTCGAACATTCCTACATATCCCATAAGGATGAGAATCAAGCCTTACATAGTTCTTGAAATACCCTCTATACAGATTTGGTTCGTACATTGGAAGGGTGAAAGGGGACTTTAGTGCAATGATGGTTTGACCCAAGATTAAAGGTTTGGGTATTTTTATGTATGCATGTTGTCTTTGGAATACAACATGATTGGATATAAATGTAAATAATGATTCCCTATCGGGTGAGGGTGTCAAAGAATGTTGTAGTTTATTGTCGTATAGGACAAAAGTGCGAATAGTTTAACATCATATAGCAAGGACGATGGTGAACCAATGTGAAAAAAATTAATTCTGGGGGCAGCTTCACAAATCAAAATCGTATGAGATGGAGGTGAAATGATGTGAAGAAATTGGTTTTGGGCATGAACCTCAGGAGGTTGCCTACATACCCAGCCTAGAAGGCAAGGATCAAAGTCTGCGTAGTTCAATTGAAGAATGAATTGGCAATCAAGTTGTTCTTGAGGACAACGACCTAAAAAATGGTGTTGAGACTTACGCAAGGTTAGTGTCCCATAGAAGGTATTATGGTTGAAGTTTACTCTAAGGTCACGTGAGTCATAATCGATGTTAGAAACAAGAGATAGCAACAACCTTAACGATGCACGGTTTAACGTCATGTTGTACGAAAGAGTGTTGTACAATTTAGCTTCATGTAGCTAGGACGTATTAGAGATTTTTTTCACATTTTAACGTCTTGCTGGACGTAAGGGACTTCTGTACAGTTTAGTGTCATATAGCTAGGACATCACGGTTTAATGTCATGTTGGACATCACAGTTTAACGTCATGTTGGACGTAATAGTATTTGTGTTAAAAAAAATAATTCTTCAATAATCTGGCATTGGTTGGAGTAGTGATGAGCTCTCCATCCATTGAGATTAAATAATAAGCTCTATTGGAGTAGACCTTATGTATTGAGTAAGTTCCTTCCCATTTTGGCTCAAGCTTGGGAGGTTTCTTTCCTAGTATCATTGGAGTTCTGAGAACCAATACAAATTCTCCCTGAATGAATGAATGAAGACGAACTTTTTTGTTGAAATCTCGTGCTATTCGATTCTAATAGACTTCCATGTGGTGCAGGGTGCACAATCCTTTCTCATCTAATCATTCCAATTCATCCAATCACTTTTGAGATTGTTCATCTGTAGATGACTGATTATAAATGGCTACTCTGAGCGAAGGTAATTAAATTTCAATGGGAAAGACTGCTTCTATTCCATATACCAATTAATATGGAGTTGACCGTGTTGATGTGCGGGTGGTGGTTCGATAAGCCCATAAAGCATGAAAGTGTTTATCAGGCCATGATTTCTTATCTTTATCCACCATCTTTTGCAGTATGTTTGAAATAGTCTTATTGAAGGATTCTATTTGTCCATTGGCCGCTGCATGATACTGAGATGAATGGTTGGATTTGATGTTGTATTCTTGATACAGCTTCTTTACCTCGGATGAACAGAAGTTGGTGCCATTGTCCATCAATATGGTATGAGGGACACCAAATCTGGTAATGATGTTAGACTTGATGAAGCTAACAATGATTTTAGAACTAACTTCTTTGAGAGGTATTTCCTCTAACCATTTAGAAAAGAAGTCAGTAGTAGTAAGAATATACTTAAACTACATGGATGTAGCTGAAAGGTATGGTCCCACTACATCCATTCCCCATGTGGAAAATGGCCATGAGTATTTAGTTGTATGAAGAAACTCTGGGGGTTGATGAATGAAGTTGGCACATACATGGCATGAATGAATCTTCTTCGTGAAATCAACATAATCTTGTATCATTGAAGGCAAAAAGTATCAAAGCCTTCAAATTTGATCAGACAGTCTATATCCAGACTCCTAGGCACCACAGACTCCTGTATGTACTTTTTCCATGACAACCATTGTCTCTTCACCATTAATTCATCTGAAGAGAACTCCATCAAAACCTCTCTTGTAGAGAATTTTTTCTAGGTAATTAGGGATATCATAAAGAGTATAATTGAACACACGTCACCAGATTTGTTCTTTCCCAGCTCTATCAGGTGGGAGTGTTCCATTTTGAAGGTATTCACTAATAGGTATCATCCATCCTGTAGTGTGACCATATGGTTCAGAAGTGGGACTAATATCATTGATTTCCTCTGTTCTGGTTTGAACATTAGGTGAAATTGTATGATGGTGGGAAATACTGATGATTATCTCGTCCCTATTTGGTTCTGCTAGAGTTGTGGCTATATTAGCTAGTGCATCATCTTGGGCATTTTGTGATCGTGGGACATAAGAAAATGTCAGTTCTGAAGGAAATTCTGCCATTAACTCTCTGACGTAATCATACAAACGGATTAACTCTTCTTTTCTAATGGCATAATCTCCATTGACTTGTTTGATTACCAGGTATGAATCACCTTTCACCTTTATGTGATTCACTTGTTCTTGAAGCGCCAACTTCAATCCTGCGATGAGAGATTGATATTCTACTTCATTATTTGCACCGCCTTCCCATAATAATAAGGAATAAGGTAGCATTTCCTTTTCCTGAGAAATGAGCACAATTCCTAACCCAACTTTGTTGAATTTAGGATCTTCCATTTTCTTCCCTGTTGGACTTCTAGAAGAACCATCAAAGTACATTTCCCATGTTTGAATATTATCTTGAATAGAAAAGACTTCCTCATCAGGAAGTTCAATATCTAAAGATGTATCTTCTATTGAAAGGTGTTCAGCTAGGAAATTAGCTAGATCTTGGCCCTTTATTGCCTTTTGAGAGACATACTAGATATCAAATTGCTGCAAAATAACTGCCCACCTTGCCAGAAGTCCTGTAAGCATTGTACAAATAATAATTAATTTGAGAGTGTTATTGAGAGATACCAATTGTACCTCATGATGTTGCATGTAGTGTCTCAATTTCTGAACTGCAAAGATTAATGCTAGGCAGCACTTTTCAATACTTGAATATTGGGTTTCTTCTTCAAGCATAGCCCGAATGAGATAGTAAAGGGTATTTTCACTCCTAGCATCATTCTTTTGGGAAAGGAAGGTACCCAATGATCACTCTAAATCTGTCACATAAAGAATAAGTGGTCTTCCTTCAACATGTGTCATTAATACTGGTGGACTCAATAGATATTTCTTGAGAATATTGAATGATTCTTGACATTCTTCAGTCCACTGGTAAGTGACTCCCTTTTTCACCAATTTAGTGAAGGGTAAACTTTTTCCTGCCATATTGGTGATGAAACGCCAAATATAGGATAAGTTTCCTTGTAGTCCTCTCAATTACTTCAAATTTCGAGGAGGTGACATACCAAGGATTGAATTTTTCTTCTCGTGATTGAATTCGATACCATGATGGCATACAACAAAGCCAATAAATTTTACTAAGGTTACCCTAAAAGAACAATTTAAGGGGATCATCTTCAAATTGTGTTGTCGAAGTTTGTGTAATATGATTTCCAAATCAGCCAAGTGATTAGAAAATTGTCTTGATTTAACCAAAAAATCGTCCATATAACATTCAACAAACTTCCCTAAAAAGGGTTTGAAGATTTGATGCATGTCACGCTGATATGTTGCGCCTCCATTCTTCAGGCCAAAAGGAATTACCCGGTAGCAAAACACACCCTAAGGGGCTCTGAAGGATTTATATTCTTCATATTATGGAGTCATTCGGATTTTATTATACCCTAAATATCCATCCATGAAGGAAAGTGCTTCATTTCCAGTTGTTGCATCAATTAAGAGTTATGTGATCGGAATTGAAAAATCATCCTTGGGACAATGCCGATTAAGATCTTTGAAATCAATACAAACTCTAATTTGTCCGTTATTTCTTTTTTCACAGGGAAAATATTATCCAACCACTTGGGATATTGAACTACTCTGATGAAGTTAGCTTTGATAAGCTTATCCACTTCAGCTTCCATTTTGGAAGCATAAGTTGGGTGTGTTCTTCTTACAGGTTTCTTAAACCCTCAATGTTCTTCTGGAAAACCCAAATGATGAGTAGAAACATTGGGATCAAGCCCTTGAATTTCTATATAGTTCCAAGAAAATATATTTCAATTTTTCTTTAAAAATGAAATATACATTTCCTTCTCTTCAAGAGTCGTGGTCACACTAATTAAAGTGGGGCGTGGATCTTCTTTTGTACCCAGATTTATTTCTTTGAGTTCATCCACAGTGGTAGAGATACCCTCTTCAAAAGCTGGAGGAGCATCCCAAAGATCTTCCTCTTCTTCTTCAATACATGTTATTTCTTCTGTATCTACTTGCATAGTAGATGATGAAGAAGAATTTCTAGTATTAAGAGAGATGTTAAAATTTGAACATCTTGAAGAAGAGGCTACCATTTCTGAACCCATTGATGACGGAGGGTCTTCCTTGGGTAATAAAGAGCAGATGATGGATTCAGAATCGACATCATTTTTCATCTCTGACATTGTTATAACTTCTTCTGTCCTGGTTGGAGAAGTATAAACTTTCTGGATTTCAGCGGATGAAATGAAGACATCTCCATTTGAGCTTTCAGCATTTCTTGGTGAATCATCAATTTCTCCCATGTTGTCTGGCTTGATTGTCGTAATTGACATTATGGAAGTTTCCATAAGAGTATTTGGATTTGGGTCTATCCTGTCAATTTGACTGATAGGAAACACATAATCTGTACTAACATGTATGAATGGATTTACTAGAATCTTTTCCAAACCATATGGAGCATTAATTTTGGTAACCTATCTTGTTTTGGATTTCTCCATTCCCTCTATGAGATATAATTCCGCCTCAATGTATTGAGATTCAAATGTTTTGAATGGGGACCATTGAAACAATATTTGAGACATTGATGGTATGATGAAGGGATTGCCTCATATTGACGTAGTCGAGGTCTTCTAAGAAAAATGTTGAAAGTTGTGTCATAATGAACAACCATGAAATCTGAATTGGATAAAAAATCTCCAAACTGAGTTCTGAGTGTGATCTCTCCCAGAGTTTATTGTTAATTTTTATCATATCCTAGAAACATCAAATTTGAAGGAGATAAATCAAATTCGGTGAGGCCTAATTGATGAGGTGTGTGAATGGGAATGAGGATGACTCATGAACCATTATCAACGAAAGCTATTTGGATGTCTAAATTATTGACATTTCTAGATAAATAAAAAGGTCTAATATGTACTTACACAACATCATATTCATCTTCATTTGTGAAAGATATCACTGCATGGAATTCTACAGGATTATTCTCTACATGGTAGGCTTCAGCCGCAGCAATTTCAGTTTCGAATTCTTGAGGACTTGACAAAGCCTCAATGAGTGCCTCTCGAAGATCCTTTGATAGATTTAAATCTTTCAGAATTGATAACTTGTCTGGTACATGGGACAAATGATTCAAGACATCATACTTTTGGTACAAAGGTCTGTGTTTCCCAACAGGAACATGTGGTTTCACAGGTGCCTTAGAAGTTGATTCTTTGTAAGTAGATGCTTCTTGTATCGGGTTAGAAGTTGGAAATACTCCTGGCTTTGGAAGATTAGACCAACTAGGTCTATTTACTTGCTGAGAGGAAGAAGGTGTAAAATCCAACCGATCTTCCAAAATAACTATGCCAGGACTGAATCTGCCATGCATGGTAGAACATTCTTGTTCTTGTTGAGCCCGCTGAAGGGCTCTGCCACGAGTTTCTGCTACATATACAGTTCTAGTAGGGGTAGAATTGGAGTAGTGACTTCTGGGATATCCACATCTTCCTTTGTATCCCAGACCTCTGGAACTCCCTCTAATTCCTCTGTTTGATACAGGTAATTTAGGCTCATCAAGATCGAAACTGTGACTGGCATAAAGATCTGTTAAGTGAATCATATTAACAGAACCAATGATCAACTCTTCATCTGATGAAGAATCAGCATGATTAGCCAATTTAGGTTGTGCCATTTAGTGGGGCGGTGCTCGTGGCTTTGAATTATATGGCATAAAATCTACCAAATTCAAAGACAACTTAGGCTTTTACACGATCTCATCTTTTTCTGACTGCTCTTCTTTCTTTGAATTATGTAGTTTCATTGAGGATTTTCCCTCTGATGAAAGTGGTTTTGTTATGGCATTAATAGCAGAAGACACAATTGGTTTCTTCAATTTCATTTGTAAAATGGTATGAGTTTGGTTGATCATTTTTCTGACCATCCAATCATCATATTTCTATGCATTTTTTCTTTTGACTTCTTGTCACTCGCCTTCTTCCTCTGGATCTGTAGTAGTAACAATGCTACCTGAGCTAAAGAACCTTTTAGTTTGACTTGCCCCGAGTCCACCATTTTTTACAGGAGGTCTTTGAAGACAAAAAACTCTTTAATGGGATACCCCAACATCTGATGAAATAGGAAATAGTTTGGATGGTCTTTATCTCCTTCCTTGTTCATCCTTTTGGGCCTTGGCAATTGAACCAAATTATTTTCCAGATCCGAAATGAAGTAACCAGGAACTTGTTCATTTCGGAAAAAATAAACTTTGCTATTTAACTCCTAAAATTGTTTTCATCTTTGATCTCTTTGATTATCTTGATGAAACGGCCTCTGTTGTTGACGCTCAAGAGGTGGATCCCTTCGATAAGATGAGGGTTTTGAAGTAGAAGTAGCTATAGGTGCTTCTTTAAGCATAACTATAACAGTCTCTGCTCTACCCATTCTCCTTCCTAGAGCTGATGGAATTACACAAGTTTTATCCTTATTCTTTATAAGATAATCTTAAATCTACTGAGCGATCGAAGTATGGTCTCGAAACCCTCCTATGTATTTCATAGGGATCAACAGTGTGTGTAATTCATCACGCAAATTTTCCACATAGATTGGCAACAATTATTCTTGAGGGAGTGCTAAGATTATGAAATATGTTAATCCCTTCCAGCGAGCAATGAAATTTGAAACCCTTTCATTCTTACTTTTCTTACAATTTGTAAGATAAAAAATTGTTGTCTTTGGCAAAGTTGAGCTGAATTGAAGAAGGAATCATTGGTAGAGATCTTCCCACTCGGTAATTGATGGGGATCGCAAGCTTGTACACTAGACAAAAGCAATCCCTTGTAACGACTGTACAAAACACCTGAGCTTAACTGCTTCATGTTGCTGAGGGGTTCCCATCATAGGATCACAACGAGAAACCAAATGTGTTAATTATTGTTCTGGGTCTCCCAAACCATTAAAGATTGGGAATGTGGTACTTGAAAAATTGGATGGGGGAGGAATTTCATCAACCCATTCAGGGTAAGCTCTCTTTTCTAGTTAAATTTTTGCACGCATTCCCTCCATAGCTTCCAATCGATCTTTTAATGACTCAATAGTAGTTATTAACATTTGAGAAACATCTGGTCGAGCTTGGACCTGAGCAGGTGTAATAACTGGTGTTTGGACAGGTGTAGTGGCTGGTACTGTAACTGATGGTATCATCGCTGATTGTTGTTGTGCATGACCCATAAGATTAGACCTGTGAGGGTGTACGGGTAAAGGAGGATATTCTTGATCAATCTCAGTAACTGCAACAAATTCCCTTCACTGACTGACTGCAGCACGCTTAGGAGGAAGACTACCTTGAAGTAGTTATGAATTCAACCTCCTTAATTTCTTCATTTCTTCCTCCTATTTTGAAAATATTTTCTCTAGTGAGAGTGATTGTCCTTCTCCAGAGGAAGGGTGGAATGTAACCTAATTCTTTCTTTTCCCATTGTTGGATGCCTTTCGGAGAGGGGGAAGTTTTTTATTTGAAGGAATACCTAGATTTTGGGTAAGCCTCTGATTTCGTGTATGCACACCTTCTTCATTTGTGTCTGTGTGTACAACTTCTTGAGCAGGAACCTCTTCATCTGATCCCTCTGAGTGAGCCTCATGTTCTGGAGGATCAGCAACAATGACATTGATGACATTTATTGATGAATAATTCATTGCATCCCTTCTATCATCATTTCTTCAATATTGTCCTTTTTCATGTCCCTGATGAGACATTGCCTTTTGTTGATTTGATCCCTCAGAAACTTCTTGACGAACCATAATTTGGAGGGAATCTCCTGATAATTCATCTCTTCGTCCCTCTTGTGGATTCTTCCCTAATCGAGAGAATAATGACTTTCTCTAAGGAAGAGATTGAGGATTTGAAAAAGTCCCTAGTCCAGTGGACTGGGGCTATTCATGATGTTCCTGGTCAACTCCTCGAATCCTATTTGTTGATTCCGAGGGTTGAGTTAAAAGAGTCCTCAGTCTGGCGAGCTGGGGTGGTTCTTGATCTGCTACATCTAAGAATTTCTTAAAATCTCTCTTGATCTTGTGGACTTTAGTCCAAAAATTGGCTGGATTCATCAACCTACACACACTCAAATCACTTGGCTCAAATAATCGCTAGATGATTTCTGACACTTCTGTCACCTGATGATGCACCCGCTCTAAACGAGAGGCTTGTTAGATATTCTTGTTTTCCTGATGCAAGAGTAATTCGACAACTTGTTCTTTGTATGCCTGACTTTGGGAAGAACTAGTTGAGGCATGTTCCTGAGCAAGCCTTTGATTACAAACAAAACCCATTGGTTATGGCCGTCCATGGGAAATAACATTGCATGAGACCATTTTTGGTAGGCTTTTTTGACTAGAGAGCACAGTGAAATGCAGTGCTCCATGAACACCCCATCCCCGGATATGAATAATATACGGGGAATTGGCAATTAACTAGCACAATATTTTTAGTGTTCTAAGGCATGAACGCTGAAGGGCTCTCTGCTGCTTTTCAACTTTCGGATATCGAGAAACTGAGAGAGATGCCAAATCAATTTGGTGTTGTAACCCTTCTATTATCATGACATGATTTTCATATTCATCATAAGATAATATTTTCTTTTTTAATTGACATTGAGTTTTCCACATGTTGAGAAGAATATCATGAAAACAATCTTTCGTCAACATCTCTAGAATTTCATACTGAGAGTTAGCCAAAGGCCAAAACATGACTGGAACTTCACCTTTCTCCAGTTTTTTTCTCATATTCAGCACTTCCTCTTTATCATTCAATGAATATTCTTCTATCTTATTAGACTAGAGCTTGTGCTTCCTTTTTGCTTCATCAAATTCAACAAGATTGGTAGAGAATTAATTTATCAAACTAGAAGATGAATGACCCAAGGGTGGTTCGGAGAATAACCTACACCCCGACCTATCTTTTGATTGAGAAATTATTTCACCTGCTAGTGGTAAAGCATCAGACATGACTGGCTTTACTTTTTCAAGTACCTCAAGAGAAGAGGGATTTCTCATTACTGCATTGTTCTTTGAAGAATTTTCCAGGAAATGTGAATTACAACTATGGATAGGGCTTTCATGGCTAAATTCATCATCATGGGGAGGACCGCCATGGTGGGGTACAGCAAAAGATGAAACCTTTTTCTCCTTGATCTTCTGGTCACATAGAGGGTTCTTATGGCTCTCATCTGAAGATGATACTTAGAGATCGACCAAACTATCATGAAGTAAGCCTTCATGAAGAAGTATCTAATAAAGACCTTCGGAATTAATTTTCCCACTGTTGGGAAATGAGAGCGTAGAATCTTGAGTTCCAACAGATAATTGTCTGAGGGATTCAAGAACTCCATCATCAAGCAAGGCCATATTACAGATTGGATCTTGATTTCTTGATTGTGCTGAATGGTTCTTTTTCTTAGATTCCATCTTGCTCACTTTAGGAACCACTTTTTGATAGAATTGATTATTATGGGAAGGTGTATGTTCCTGCTCAGAAGAAATAGTCATGCTAGGACGATTATCTCCATTCAAATCAGGTGTATATTCATGAATTGATTGTCCATATGACATGGGGGAGTATTCCCCACAACCCTCTTGGACTAGAAAAGAGGTATGTATCTGTTCCGGAGTGATATGTTGATGTGTCACTCCACTGGTAGGGACAGATTTGCATTTCATTCCCTGTGATGCTGCTGAAGCTGTTATAATATTCTGACAGGAATCCAGAATATGAGTAGGGATTTGCTTCTTCTCTTTCACCATTTTCAAAATGTTCTTGGTGACTTTAGCTTCAGGAATGGGAATATACGTCCATTACATTCTTGGATTAGGTTTGTATTCCTGCTTGTGTCCTCCTTTTCCTGTCAGTGAATTCTGATAGTACTCATGTGTGGGGGCAGAGAGTTGAGTCTACTCCAAATTTGTCATTATATCTTTATGACTGACTTCTACGGGTGCTACCAAATGAGATTGTTGGAAGGCTTGATGAACATTGATAGTTGTATATGCATGCCTATAATACTCCACCGAAATTTCTTGACGGGATTGGCGTGTTGCTTCCAGACGATTCTGATGGGCAGTAACACCAGGATGGATGGGTGTATATGCTCGCTCGTTACTTTCCATCAAGTTGTCTTGATGGACCTCTCCGAAGGAGGAAGAAGTAAAAACATTCTCCCTATTGACCATATTTCACCTCTGGTGGTTCTTCTTGCATGCTCGGGTCTGAGGGACCTAAGCCAACCCCCTAAAGGTGATACCCTCATCATGTTTAGGGTGCACTGCCGCACAATTCTGGCAGCGATTGTTGATAAGATACCTCGAGAAGGACTACTGTCTCCTTGAATTAAGTAATTGAGTGACCTTCTCATTCGCCTCCCCATAATATGGGAGGGATTGGTGATTGCGTTCTGAGGATAATAACCCAAAATGGTTGGAGACGGTGGTTGGCACCACTTGCTTCTTGATCGCTGGTCATCGCTGTCCGGACAACCAGGGTGAATTATTGACTTGGAGGGATTGTCGAGAGACCTACAGAGTCGGAATGGTATCGTGTTGATGGTATTCCTTAACCAGTGCATTTGATACCCAGCGTTGAAGATGATGAGTAGGTGATGTCCTCCTCAGAGTGGACGACGATCTAGAAGGAGTAGCGACAGATGCATTCATAGGTGTAAACTTTAGAGAAGCCATTTCTGTAACGTAGAGAGATCTAAGAAACGAGTGACTTAGATATAATAGACATAATCAAGATAAGTTAGTTCACTATATCTTTTGGATTATTACATATGTTATTGATTGTTTTGTTGGCCCTCTCATTGATTTTAAATAGGGGCCAAACAAATAAGTAAAACATCATTTTAATTTGGTTAAGGATTCACGTCGGGTTCACCATTTTTTGTTTCCCTCCGGAAATGGGGATGACCTTGTTTGTTTAAGATTCAAACATTAAAATCGGTTTCTAATGAGTTTTTTCATAGAATCGGAAACATCCAATGATTCTATATCCCTTTGGACCTACTTTCCAAAGGTAGGTGCTCATTAGTTGTGAACCGATGAGGCTTAATAATTTTCCTTGGTCCAGAGGATGGGAGGTCAGACTCATCACACCTTTTGGGGGGGAATTATTGTCTAATCCAGGACTCTCTTTATATATTTGAGTTATGTTCGTGAATCCTTATTAAATTACCAAGTATGAAAATGATCTTTCCTTTATATCTGATAATCAATAATTAATATGTAGGAGATTTAGAGAATCTTTTAAATTTATTTGAGGTTATTCATTGATAGAGAATCATCTATATTTGTTAGAGATTATTAGCCAATGTTATCCTTCAACACATTATATAGAAATATATTTGTCATTATGATAACCATACTGGTTTTAAAGCCACTCAGTGGGGCACTTGAAGTGTATTATCATTCAGAAGGACATGGATTATTTCAGAGTTGGGATTGTACCCGCAGATGGGCTACCTACGTATCCTTGTTAGAAAAAGGAATTAGAACCCACATAGTTCGAATGAATAAATGTGGAGTTTATGCATGATTGATGGCCCACATAAAGATGTCATAATTACTTTTAATCTCTAAGCTCACGTGATTCATGCTCGGTGTGAGAAACAATAGGTATTAGTAAAACCCGACGATTATGCCATGAAAGATCCAATCATAAGAAATAATGTGGGGCTTGTGTATGTATGACTGCCCAGATAGATGAATATTGGGATTTACTTCAGGGAAGAAACCTAGGAACAAGGTCCATAAAGGTATATGTTCTTTATGGAGACTTGGATACTTAACTTAAGGCTTACTCCTGAGAAGGATTCCCAAATTAGAGGGGACTTATGATTGGGTTTTACTCTTAATAAGGAATCCCAAATCAAAAGTAAATTAAGACTGGGGCTTACTCCTAAAGAGGAGGCCCATATTAAGGGGAATTATGACTGGGGATTTCTCCTGAAAAGGAGTCCCAAGTTAAGAGGACTTGAGACTTTGGGGCTTACTCCTTAGAAGGATTCCCATGTTTAAGGAAAATTATGATTGAGGATTACTCCTGAGGAGGATGCCCATATTAAGGGAACTTGGACTGGGGATTACTCCTTAAAAGGAGGCCCAGGTTAAAGATCTTCTCGTCTTTAAAGGATGAGGTTGAATGAATTAAATCTCTAACCTTAGTGACATAAAGATATGTAAATCACTAGGTTTTGAGAGATGTTCCACAGAATTCCTTTCAGATAAGGAATCCAAAAAATGAACTATTTCAAAAATGGATTTGAAGAGGGTTTTGGAGGCTAAATCTTGAAGAGGAGAGGTGGATTTGAAGAAAAGAGTTGAATAGGCAGGAGGGGCACCCAAAAAGAGGCAGGTGCACAAGTCCTCCTTAGGCGCGCAAGTCCTGGTTGTACAAGTATACTTACGCGACACATGGGTACTTGCGCGCCGGTTAACCCATAGAGTAATACTTGGGCGAGACTTGGCTCAATCCCTTAGTATTATCCCTAAAGGCTTCCAAAAGTGTGGCATGCAAGTTTTGGTGAAGGGATAAGGTGGCGCGCAAGTGTCTTCATTTTCTTTTAAGGGTTAGACACTTGGGCGCACAAGTGCTGATGAATTTCAAAACTTAGGCCTTATTCCCCCTCTTTAGATCTTCCATTCTAGATAAGAAATTACCTTAGAAGTGTTTGGAAGACTTCAAGTAGAGACTAGGGCACCGAGAGCTTAAATATAACTTTTGGAATTTTTCATCCCCGAAATGGGGGGCCCACAAGGGGTATTTATAGGCTACTGAAGACCTTGGGAGAAAATCAAATAGGGCGCTCAAGTCACTTGCGCGCCCAATATGTGGTGCGCAAGTATACTTGAATGACCATGATGAAACTTGCACGACCCATGATCAAACAAATCCTTGTTCATTACTTTGTCAATTTTTTTATGTTTCTTCAAAGGATGAATCTATTTGTGCTAAGGTATTCCCCTTTTTCAATCGTTAGACTCTATGACGGAAAGGAGAATCAACAGACACATGCAGGAAGCATGTCCTCGAGAGACTGAATGGTCCTCTCAGTCTGGCCATCTGTCTGAGGATGGAAGGCGGTGCTCAAGTGAAGTTGCATCTGAAAAGCCTCCTATAATTCCTTCCATAGACAGGAAGTGAAACAAGCATCTTGATCGGAGACGATAGTCGATGGCACACCATGAATCTGTACAATCTCTTGAATGTAGAGGCGTCACAAGCTCTCTAGTGAGCCCTGCTCTCTGATCGGTAGGAAGTGGGCCGACTTGGTGAGTCGGTCTACGATCACCCAAATAGAGTCATTCCCTCTGGATTTAAGTGGAAGTCCTATCACTAAATCCATGTATATTATATCCCACTTCCACTCTGGGACCTCTAAGGGTTGTACCAAGCCTATTGGTACCTGGTGCTCCACCTTCACTTGCTGACAAGTGAGGAATCATGAAACGAACACTGATACTGCCTTCTTCATACCTGGCCACCAGTGCTATTGTTTGAGGTCCTAGTACATCTTCGCCACTCCTAGATGTACCGCTAGAGGGTAAGTGTGAAACTCACTCAGAACCTCCTCCAGTAATGCAACTGGTACCATGCTACATCCCCTGAAGAGGATGACGTGCTCCCCACCTTCATAAAATCTATCAGTTGCGTGTCCTCTGGATATCTGAGCACGTCGCACCTCGCATTCAACGTCCTCATGCTATGCCTCTCTGACCCACTGTAGAAGTGGAGGAGTGACTGTGAGAGACTGTAGAAAGGAATCTCCATCTCTATCCACAAAGTCTATTTGCAACACGGCTAGCTTCTTCGTCGCCTCTCCTAGCAGCTAAATGTCCAATCTCCTACTGAGAGAATCTACTACAACGTTCCCCTTCCAAGGAGTATAGACTATCTCAAAGTCATAGTCCTGGAGGAACTCAAGTCATCACCGATGTCTCAGGTTCAGGTCCTTCTGCGATAAGATGTACATGAGACTCTAGTGGTCAGAGTAGACTGTAAAATGCTTTCCCATCAGATAGTGCCACCACATATTCAAGGAGAATATCACTACTGCTAAATCCATGCCATGGGTAGCATAGTTCTGCTCTTGCTATCTCAACTAACATGAACTATACGTGATCACTACTCGCTCCTGCATCAGGACACATCAAAGTCTAGTCCCTGATGCATCGCAGTAAACTACGTACTCTACGCCCTCTTTCGGTAGCCTCAATATGGGCGCACTAGTCAATCACTGCCTCAACTTCTGAAAGCTCTGCTGGAATCTCTCTGACCACACGAAGGTTTTCCCCTTCTTTTTCAAAGATGAAAGTGGTGTTGCAACTCTGGAGAAGTCTAGTACAAACCTCTGATAGTACCCAGCAAGACCTAGAAAACTCCGAACCTCCGTCACACTCCTTGGTGGCTCCCAAGCAAGCACTGCTTCGATCTTTGCTGGATCCACTACTACCCCAGCCTCCGAGATGACGTGTCCCAAGAAGTGAACCTCTTGAATCTAGAACTGGAACTTCGAGTGCTTACCATAAAACTGGTGCTCTCGGAGTGTATCCAGTACTACTCGCAAATGGTAGGCTTTCTCCTCCTCAGTAGTCGAGTAAATCAGTATGTCATCGATGAAGACAATGACAAATCGATCAAGGTAAGGCTAGAAGATCCTGTTCAAGAGACTCATGAACACTGCTGGAGCGTTGGTTACGCTGAAGGGAATAACCAAGAACACTTAGTGGCCATACTGACACTTGAAAGTCGTCTTCTGCACATCCTCGTCTTGGACTCTGAGCTGGTGATAGCCTGACCTAAGTTCTATCTTCAAGAACCATCGTGCTACCTTGAGCTAATCAAAGAGATCATCAATCCTCAGGAATGGATACTTTTTCTTCATGGTCACCTGATTCAGGAGATGGTAGTCGAAACACATTCACAAGATCCCATCCTCCTTCTTGGAGAACATAATCAGAGATGCCCAAGGTGAAACACTGGGTCGGATAAATCCCTTCCCCTGCAAGTCCTCCAACTGTACCCGTAGCTCACAAAGCTCAGTGGGAGCCATATGATATGATGGAGTAGATATCGATGTTGTCCCGGGGTACAAATCAATATAGAACTCTACATCTCTGCGATGAGGTAGTCCTGGAACACCGTCAGGAAAAGTATCCGCATACTGATCCACCACAACAGGAAAATTAGGACTCCGCACATCAACCGCTCTGAGGAAGAGACTAGCCAACTGATGTGTGATCGGCTGCCCTCCCCTCTGCATAAGTCTTTCCTGCACTGCAAAGGCTCCCTTCTTGCTGATGAAGTTGAACCTGGTCCCATCCATGTGGACACACCTCACTTTGCGCCTAATACAGTCGATCTAAGAATGGACAGTAGATAACCAGTTCATACCCAAGATGATGTCGTAAGGCCTCGACGCCACTACAAGAAGATCCCAGCTGAAGCTCTCGCCTCCAAGAGTAAGCTCACACTTCCGGCACCAGTGTGTAATCGTCGAGTCTACTCCCGTAAGAGTCTATAACCGTAAGGATCAATCCAATGGCTACGTCAGAATCTCTGATCTCTGAACGAGGGAAACGAAAATAAAATAATGACTCGCACATGTGTCTATAAGTACTGCAGAAAGGGTGGAGTAGACATAGATAGTACCTCGAATCATCTTAGGTGCACCGTGGTCATAGGCCTCTACTGCCTGGAGCTAATCCCGCCTCTGTTCACCAGCTCCCTGTGGTCGGGGTGGACCTCTTGGTGGTGGTGGTGGTAAAGCCTTGAAACGCCGTCCACCATCCACTGCTCGGCCAGCTCCTCTGCCTCATCCGCCTGCTCCCAGAGGACCACCACGGTCGAACCTCTGCCTCTGCCTAGGAGGTCCCTCTACCGTCTACTGCTCATCTGCATAGTGGGTCAGGCAGTCTCGAGCCATGTGACCCTACCCACCGCATGCATAGCACTACCTACTCCTCATATAGCTGGCTCTGTTTCGTGTGCCCCGCACAACAGAACCTGTATCCTGATATCGCCCACCTGATGGCCTGGTCTGCTTGGACCTCTACGACATCTGTCTACTGCCGACTGTAGAAGACTCTACTATGTGTCGCCCGGTGGTGGGTCTCGCCACTGGTGACTGCTCAGCGAGAAAACTCTCCACTATAAGGTCTCTCTTCAGCACCCCCGCCTACATCGGGATGCTGAGAGGAATTTTCGAAGCCCTGATCTCATACCTGAGTCCCTAATCAAAGGTATGGGCCTTGAAGAATGAGTCATGTACCATATTCATGGAGTAGCATGAGAGGTCGGTGAACCTCACTGAGTATTAAGTTACTGTCATGCTATCTTGCTGCAGATGAAGTAACTCCTGAATCCACACTGCACGAAGGGTGGCTGGAATAAACTCCAAGCGAAAGAGACTCTTGAAGTCCGTCTAGAGTAAAGATGCCTTTTCATGCACCTGGAGCATCAGGCTCCACCATCTACATGCTCTTGAGTGCAGGAGACTCATGGCAAGGATCACCATAAGGTAGGATGGTGTCCCTACCAATCTGAAAACTCTAATGACAGCCTCAAACCAATCCTCAACTGCATGTGGGTCCGTCTCTCTGTGGAACCTGGGCGGAATCTATCACTAGAACCCGTGCAACGTACTCAGGTGGTGTGCACTCTCTACTGCTAGTGTTGGTGGTATCAGCAGGCCAGCGGGTAGTGGTACCGCTGGTGCCTCCGCTGTGATGGGGACCTGCATCGAGGCCTCATCGCTCGGTGGGCTACCATCTCGTACGTAACTCGGAACCCTAGCTGGCTGCCTTCGTGGGGCTATCCTGAAAAGAAACAGGTGTGCCATGGTCAAAACAGTATACCTGGTGATCTGAATCAAAGAAATCACAAAAAAAAACATTTCAAAGGAAACACACACGCAATCAGTGTTTTCATGCACTGAGTCGGAAATCAGAGGTCATGGTCCTGGTGTATGGATACGTCGCCCGCCGCACCAACACTAGACTCCCTGGACTGAAAACCACCCTCAATACTCTTAACACTATTTCATGATAGAAAAGAATGATCAGAATCCAAATTTATACGGTAGAAATGACTCCTCTGATACCAATTTTTCACGACCCGTCCTCGGGGCCCGTGCCGTGACTACCCCAAGCCCACCATCCATAGGCCAGGGGCTGGAGACTAGCACCAAAGACGTAAATCCCTATACTGGGAAGGCATTGCCTTTATAAAAGTAAAAAAAACACAACAGAGTACGTAACTTAAGTAAACACTAAGTGAATACGGTATTCAAAAAGTTAGCGCTGAAAGGAAAGGGGGCCGGAAATACAAGCCCCACAGTAAGTATAGTACAACTAAAAAGCTAGTACAACTGTAGTAAAGTAAAACAGCAACTACTGAGTCATCCTCTGGGAATCCCACTTGAATGGTGGGTACAGATGGACTCCCCAGCACCTTGGTCTGCATGTCTTCTCTGTGTACATCTTGCCAAGTGGTCCACCTCCAAGTACCGTCCAGATCTACAAGTATCTACCTCGATCAGTGTTTTCTTTCATATTCATCCAACAAAATGTAGTTGTTGCGTAGCCCATGTAGGGGTGAGTATACGATACTCAGTATGGACCCCGAGACCCCCTAAGGTCTCCCATAATCCACAAAGGATAAAACACATAAGAAAGATACAACCACGAAGTATCAACCAACCCTACTTAGGAATATTCCCATACATATACCTAAGTTATCAATCTCAGTTCGGCTCCAACTCTCGAGCCCAAGCACAAACCAGTCCACACAGGAAGTAAAGTAAATCAAATCAATGATAATGATTGAAAGTCAAGACTTAGCTTACACAAGTATACATCTTTTGTATAGCGGTAGAGATGATCAGATGTTTTCATTGATTCATCTAAGTTGTTGGACCCACATAGGATACTAGACCATCTAAGTTGTCAGACCCACATAGGATACAAGACTAGGTACTCTGTCAGACCCACTCAGGATACAAGTATAGAGGTCAAACTGCCGGAACCACATAGGATACAAGAACATTAGTCATCGCTGTCGAACCCATGGAGGATTCCAGTATATTAGCCATCATAGTCGAACCCATGGAGGATTCTAGTACGGTAGTCGTCACAGTCGCAGCCAGCTCTAGGGTTCCCGCACACAGCACGCTCGATTTTGGGAGGGTCTGCTCCTCAAGTCAAATTTTGATTCATCAACTATCACTAAGTCTTGAGTTTACGTATCCAGAAGATCTGTCTCTTCAAAAGAAATCCAATGCGACAGACGACACGTTAATCGGATGCCTGGTCTGAGAGTTATTGGATCTTTTGTTCGAGGGGCCCGGTTGGAATTACACACATTCCAAACCTGGCCGTTTTCCAAAAAAAATCAAATCTCACTTCGAGTATTGTTAAAGGAATGCCTCATATAAAGGGTCCCAGTGCTGCAGACGGTGCATCGATCGGACTCACGGTCAAGAAATTATTCGCATTTAAGCGAAACGGGTTCGGCCAGTCAAGCCCGGTGGACGGGCAGGTCGGCCCGACCTGTTTTGGCAGGTCCGACCTAGCAGGGGGTCAGCCCAGCCGGTGGGGCACGGCCCGGCCCATCGGGGCACGACCCGGCCTGGGTGGCAGGCAGCAGATGGCCCGGTCTGTGCCGCTGGCAGCCCAACCTTGCGACCGGCTGCAGCTTTGCCAACTGGCCGAGCGGTAAGGGGGGTGCAGCCCACCTGTTTCATGAAATGGAAGCGCCGAGTGGCACCGCCCCTCATGCTCGGCCGGACGAAGCTGGACGGTTTCTCCGGCTTGAGCGGCCCGCACAACGGGCAGCTTTCCTATGCAGCGCGGCGCCATTAGGCGCCACAGTCTTCCCAGCCCAGCCAGCAAACGGCTGGCTGGTTCGTCCGCCGAAGCGGCCCACGGAACGTGGGCCACGGTTCTCTGCAGTGCGGTGCCATGGGGAGCCTTGGTTCTCCAGCCCGGCCGGTTCTTCTTCGGCCGAGCGGCCCAGTTGCGGGTCGCGGTCTTCCCCTCTCTGCACGCCATCTGGTGCCACGGTCCTCTAACGGGCTGGCACATGGCCGTCGTTGTCGCTGCCACCTTCGGTCATCGCCACCCTTGATCTTCAACAATTCCGGTCACCGCCACCTCTTCCATCTCCACCTCCATCAAGAATAAGAACAAGGATCAATGGAGGGTCTTTGGGCCGTGTTTTTTCGGCCCGCGCCCTCCATGTTAGGCGATAGCAGATGGCTGAAGACAATCCAAGGAATTCAACAAAGAATGAGGTTAAATTTATTCACATAAAATAATACAAACCCCTTACCTGGAATCAAGGTTCGTTCGTCGAAGTCGCGAAAAACGGTGTCGCTCCGTCAACGTCGGAGGAAGAGGAAAGTAGTAGAAGTTTCTTCACGTCCTTCGAGTTGTGCAGCGTTCTTCACGTTCTTTGTCAGAGATGTTCTTCGTTGAAGAATGGTGTTCTTCGTCGAGAGAGAGACACCTTTCTTCTAATTCTCCAAAGCCTCCCCAAAAGAATAATTGCCAACGCAAATGAAATAATAGGCTCCCAATATTATATTAATATTTCCATGCCTTTCAAAATATTTCAAACAAATGAAAAATTGATCAAGTGATTCACATAATTAATTTTCCATGGGTTGGCAAGAATTTCAATGGTTTCATAAATTTAAAACATTGATGAGTTGGCACATTAATGGGAAGCCCAATGGTTTAAGGGGTTAAATGGGGGTTAGGTGCTCGTGTGGGCCCCACCACACATTATCCTCCCATGGGAGGTTATGTGGGGTGTGGGCCCCACCTTCAACCTCCCTTTTATGGATTTAACCACCACATTTAAAAAAATTATATAACACATAAATTTTATTTTGATTAATAAAATCCCCAAAATTAACTTTCAACCTACATAAAACACAACTGCGGTAAAGGTCCCCTTAGGAGAATATCAGCGTTGTGAGTTCATCTGTATCCTTGTATTAAAATTCTAAGAAGCGGTTCAAAAGATAGAAAAACCCTCACAAACATTTACTAAACGTACCTGAAAAAAACTTCAGAACTTGATTCTGGGCACATCGGGCCTCAGAATCAGGTGCCATCAGAAACTACGAACTCGTAAAATTCCAAAGAAATTAAGAAAAAAAAATTCCTAGAAATTTCCATATCTTTACATTTTCCACCCACCACACATATAAAAGGGAACCTCTTCTCATCTCTCCCTCAAACTTACTAAGATATTTATCTCTTCTAAAACCTTCCCAAATAACATATTAATTTCCCTAGTTATTTTTTAATGGATTGTTCCCTCTTAAGAAACCTTCCCATTGATTTTTAAGAAGAAAATCAAGGGAGGTTTCTCAATGAAGAATTAATAATCTTGACCAAATTGGTTTAGGTTTATTTTTTATTCTACATCCTCAAAATATTGTGCTAACATCTCCACATGATGATAATAGTATCATTAAAACACTCAAATTTTGTTTTAGTGGTTGGACCATTTTCTAGGTCATTTATTTATAATGGAAATTTAAAAAAAATCATTCTTGAATACATTAGGAGTAACATCTAAATGAAGTTATGTCTTTTATTATTCATCATTGTATCTCTTGTATGATTACATAGATAAATTTAATGGATATATATTATTTTTAAAATATAAATATTATTTTATATATATAATATTTATTATTTTTTATTATTTTTTCATCCATTGATAAATGATAATGACACTCATGTGTACGCATGAATTACACCCTCGAAGAATGAATGTGATCTATTTTTAATTTCCATAATTCATGGTAGGTAAAATATAGAGATAAAATGAATATAAATAATATTTATGACATTATAAATATTATATAAAGGTTATTTATAATTTATATATCTTTCATTCAATCAGTCAAATATTGGAAATATCACTTGTGTGTATGTACGGACTACCAACTCAATGAAGTGATGTAATTCATTTCTCATCACAAATTTTTAAGAATGATATCAATGAGTATAAAATGAATTAATATGTTATACATGGTATGGATAAAAATATATAAATGATTTAATAATGAACAAGGTGTAATATTAGAACCCTTTAAAATGAATCATGCATATAAAACAATTTAATTTTCACAAGAATAATTATTTCAATAAATAATTTTTCACAAAAATGGTAATTGGAAATCAATAGAGATCTATAATATATGTATATATATGATTATGTTTCTGTAATTTATTTACAATAAATATAATTTTATTATAATTTTGGTTTTAATGCATACGAAGAAAGTCAAGTCTTTATGTATTTGATTTATTTTCCAATCAAATTTCCTTTCAGGATTGTCTATGAGATATTTCCATTGAGTAAAATTATATAATACATATTAAATAATACCAATATTTTTTATTATTATATATATATTTATGTTTTTTTCATATTTTTCTTTTATTTCTCCATTATATGATAATTATAATGGTATAAAATATTTTTTATGAACAATAAAAAATATTTCTCATTTAAGGTTGAGAATCTTTTTACTCTATGTCTGTGATCATAAAAATGTTTTATTAATGTTTCTAACTACAAATATAGATTTAATATTGTTTATTTTTAACCCATTTAACAATATTTAAAAATTACTAAAATTAATATTTAAAAAAAATTATATATGACTCTCTTTTTACATTTTAATTTTTTTAAATGTGGAATTTTCATTAAACATAAACAGAATGAGTAGATTTTTCACCATCATGAAATTCAATATTTATGATGATTCCATTACTATATTAAAATATATTAGAAAGAAACTATTATTCCCATTTTTCCTATATATTATCATTTTTAACCATACAAAATAAAAGCAATGTTGTCTCTTGATTTTCTGAACATATTATATATGATATTTTTCATATTTATCAACAACCTTCAATGATTATTATTCTTCACATAAGATATTCTCTAATTTTTTATCCAATTTTCTAGAAAATTTATTATTGTGATGATAATGATTTTTTTAGACCCATTTCTTTTACATGGATTAATTTAGATATGAAGAGATGATAAATTCTCTTATTGAACCATCCACTTCCTTTACCTAGAATGATTGTGATTACATGTTGACAAGTTGAAAAATTGTTTCCTTTCCATATGTCATAGTATAATGATATGATGAATATTTATGATATTATTGGTCAAATGTAAATGATTTAAATTATTTTACAAGTGGAACCATAATTATATATCCCTAAAACACATTGGTTAATTACGATGGAGTAAACTGATATGTTACACCGAAGAGACAATGTTGTTAATTGTTATGTTAATCCTAAGAGATGATGAATCTGATTAATAAGTTACTACTAAATGAAAAATAAATTTTATAGAATTATGGTAACTCCTATGTGATGACATAATTAATTACCTACATGATGTTATAGAGTTAACTAATATATATTACTCGTATAATAATGATGTAATTATCCTTAGTAGGTGATTCTTTGATGAAATTATGATTTCTGAATATATTATTATTATTATTCTTATGCTTAGGATTATGTCTCATAGTTCCTATAACATGAACATTTTCTTATTATGTACTATCATATATCATTATTGATTAATAATGATTATTAAATATTATTATTATTAAATGCAAATTATTTATTCACGTAGTCTTGGTTTATTTTCTATGACTAATTTGATATGAACATTTATGTTCTGGTCTTGATATCAACCCCTTAATCAAATATTATGATTTCATATGACCATTGTTTGATATCTCACATGTTTAACTTTATAGATAATCTAATATCACTATTTTATATGTTTCTATTTTTCCTAGGTTATAAAGAATTGTTTTATGTATGTTATGTCTATGAAGGTATTTTGATATATGAAATTTCTAGAATTTGATGAATTTTATTATTAAATATAGTGATTATACATCAATATTCTAATTATATTTATCATTTATTGTTTTGAAGAATTCATTGTAATGATATGTATTGAATTTTCATCTAAAATGATGTAATATTTATGTATAAAATTTTAGTGATTCCTTAGTGTAAATATTACACATTTCTAGAAAATTGTCATACATGAAAAAAAAATCATGGACATTTTAATTTTCTAGAGTCCTAACAATTCACTACTAGAAAATGTATTATGTTGTCACCCTAAGACATCTATAATATATATAATATCTCACTAATCATCTCCAACTACATTAATCTCCATATCATAGACATCTAATAAACCTATAATTTACTAAAAATAAACCATTTAACTATAATTGTTTCAATATTATCCCCCATAAGATGTTTTTTAATCATCACAAATCACTTGAAATTATTGATTTATTATCACAAAAAATACACGGGCAGGTGAAATTCCCACCAATAACTCTAAATTGTACCCACTAATGATTTTCAAAATCTTATCCCACATTGGTAGAAAAAAATAAAGTGCTCACTTATGCAATTAAAATCAATATATATCTCTATTGAAATATAATATACTCTAGAAACTATGAAATATTATTTTAATAATTTCTCTATGAATATATGAGACAATGATTATCTCAGAAAATATTACAAAAAGATATTAATCACTATAGTGTTTTCCTTAGTGATCATATAATCCTTCAATATTTTTTTATTTTCCATTAGAATATATATCCCCATTACATATATTCCAAATAAAATATATATTATGATATGAATATACAATATCTAAATGAAAAAAATTAAAAGGGGAGATGGTATATTCCAACCCTCATCCTATAGAGTGAGTTTAATGAACACTAAGGTTCAAATCATTTTTTGTATATTAACTTATAAAATATTGATACCACCTACTAATTTATACACACATAATTCAGTCTGACAATTTAAATATCATCCTTTTCCCAAATAAAATGATATGGTATCTAAATATGATTTATTATAAAGTGGTGTATATGACTTTTCACAATCTATAACACACTCTGGTTTAAAAAATAGACTATAATAAAATGATTCATCTTTTTTACATGATACACTTGTCAATACTTCATCCATCCCAATTGATTAGAATATATTTCTACTAAACTATTTTATGCTTTAAAGGTATTATGAAAGGTTATGACTTGTTTCTTACCATGATACCCAATACGCATGTTACCATTAAAAATGTCTACACCACTTATATATATTATTTATATAATATCTTTATCTAAGTACATGTCTATAAATGTATATAACACTTTTTGATTCCACATAGATTATTCCAATCTATAATAATGTGTCTTCCAAATTAAAATTATAATCTACTTTTTGACAGAGAGATTTCCTTACTTTGTCCATCATTTTTAGGAAAAACTATGTGTATTTAATTGAATATACCATATCTTATTTCAATAAGAAACAATAATCTTCCAATAAACCTCAATTAAAATTCTAGATCATCTATATTTACTTATATTTTAGAAATTTGATTACAACAATAATAGATGTTTGAATCTGTTTTCTATCATCCATCCCACACTTATCTAGTAATAACGATTCATATTTTTATAGGTAGAAAATTTTATATTGTATCATTTTTTGACATAAAGATTGAGAAATAATGTGATCTCACTAATCATTATCAACTTATACAATGAGATAAAAAATCTAATTTATCAACTAAATACATCTCAAATCTTCAATGTATGATTTAAAAATAACATAATAGCACTAAGAATTGATCTTTATTGGTTTATATCACATATAAAAAATGGTAAAGTACTCAAAATTTTACCTCTAACTTATTTATAAACATATATATCTAAGAAGATATATCCTAAGTTGACCGTTTTAAGTAATAAATGGAATTAATAAATCTAAATCTCATTCGATCATTTTCAATAAGTTGTAAACCAATTGTATTTTTTAATGTTGAATTCATCATTGAGAATCACATTTAGAAATGATATTTTAAGATAGAAATTTTATATTTTATATTATTTTAGATATTAATGAATTTAAATCATAATACCAATACACATGACACCATTACTATATAGGTTTCATCACTATTAATTCCAATAAATTATACATAACCCTTTCAAACTAATCAGGTTTTTTAAATAACATTTTCTTAATTATCATTTTTATTTTTGAGAACCCATTTTACTATTATGATAGTGTGATTTTGTGGACTATCAATGAGATAAAATTTCTTATATTTCACAGTTTTATCTAAAATAGAGATCCTAGTCTTGACCTATATAGAATCACTCTTAATATACATAGACAATATTTCATTTTTTTAGAATAAAATATAAATTAAACAATAATACACCCAAATACTGAATTATTTTAGTGCCTTTAGAAACATAAAAACATAAACAGTGGTCTATAAGTGAGTTACATCATCACCCACTATATTCTTCATAAATAGTTCAATTTCTAGACACATCATATATAATACATATATTCATAACCTAGGTATATGAATCATTAGAAAGTGTGAGCCCAGATTCATAGTAAGGGTAAATAAGGGAGATACGTAAGAATTACATGAAAATAAGAGTATGAAAACATAAGAATAACATTTAAAGATCATAACCTTCATATCAAAGATCTTATACATGAGTCATGGCATAAAGACTGGAAGTTGATAAGACATGAATCATGAGGGAATAAAAAGTATAATATATGAACGTGTAACATAGGAATAAGACATAGAATTGTGATAGACAAATAAATATAAAAAATCATTCTCTATAATTCAATGATCTCATTTTCAAAGAATATCAAGGAATTTAATTGGGACAAAACCTATTGGAGAGGACACACAACCATCCCAAATTATAGACCTTTCCTTGTATTGGATCATCTTAAACCTTTTTTCCATAGTGGACCATGAACATTTACTTGTTCCCATCATTATCTCATTACATAAAAATCATCACCCAATACATCAGAGGGAGATATAGGTCCCACCAGTCACATAATAAAATCATACATTCGTGTACTAAACGATTATGAAAAATCATCATAACATAACCCATTAAATGAAATGGGTATCATATATATATCATCATATCATAACCTATGTAAAAGACACATGTTTCATAATCATTTCATCAAATCATACCTCATAAAAAGAAGTGGTATTTCTGAATGTTTACTAATGGTAAAGCCCATGCAAGAGAAATGGGTGTTATAAACATCATGTCATCAAAACAGAAACCATATAGAGAAAAACAATCCATGGTATTCATGGATTATATCCCATTAAAAAATATACAACACCAATGGATGTCATCATAGATAGAAAATAATTTTGAATGATCATTTAAAAACATTTCCTAAGGAAAATATCCTTCCCACATTAAAAATTATTTTTTTAATATAATATATTTTTAAAACATTTTTCATTGATAATAAATTTGAAAACTTATAAAGGAAGATTCAATTAATACAGTGTTCATGATGGCATAAAATTCCATACATGGTGTATATGTAAAAACATGTATTATGCTTATATTTTTGGTATATTTTAAATGATACTTGATTAGAAAATGAAAAGAAGATTCCTTTTAAAAAAAATTAAAGGATAAAACATTGATAAAAAATTCATTTTATAATCATGGTATAACATTTTTGAAAACAATTTTAGAAAACATGGTTTAGGGAGAAAACATATTTTCAACTGAAGATGGATATAATGTCAAATTTTCTTCAACGCATTTTATTAATCATTTTAAGTACCAAAGAGTGGGAAATGGTACTGTAACATGAATATATCATGAATAAACATAGGAAAAGAAAATTTATGGGAATTTTTTAGATATGGATTATATTATTTAATCAATTGAAGCATAATCATAAAAAATATCAATAAACAATGATGTTGTACTAACAAACTTTTGTAACTTTAAATCATAATCACCATGAAAATATATCATTAAATAAAGATTAAGATATCATGGAAATTAATATATTCAGGATAAAACATATCAAATGGAAGAATATACACATCATAAAAAAATATTGGTGTATAAAATAACATGTGTCTCAAAGAAGGAAAATTGAGACAAATAACCTTACTGGTATTGTATCTTTGAACCATAAACCACATGAAAGAGATATCATAAAATAGATATATAAATACCCATAAATATAAGTGGAATAATCAGAAAATTAATTCATGGTAATTATATACACCACACAAAAGAAATGAGTGGTGAATATGACATAAGTCTCGTAGAAATAAAAGTTGGACTACAAATCCCATTACCTTATTTCTTGAATATCATATTACTCATTCAAACCTCATTTTTGATAAATATAGGTTTATTATAAAACTATTAAAGAACCATATTTCAATCTATCATACCATATATGATTTAATTATGAACTTTTATAGCATTTTTATTAATAATTCCATGTTAAAGTTATGTTTCGGGTAATAACTGCTTTTTTCATGTGTTTTGATTTTTTATATTTTTAAACCTCATAGTTATATCATGATTAAATAATATTAAAATTATATAAATATTAGGTATATTCAGTATATATGTATTTTTAATAGTCTATAAAGGTTAGGAATAGGAAATGAATTACATCGTCCGTGGTGATAGTATGTAGTACGTACGCATGAACACTAATTTCATTTCCTTATTGTATTTCAATGAAGGAAAGTAAATGATATATATATATATATTATAATTAAATTAAAATTATTAATTAATATATAACATGAAACACTCCAGAATGATAAATGGTTAAATGAATAAATGATGTGACTCATGCCAACATGGTGCACCTTCCTTTTCGGGAGTCTACCCAATTACAACTCCAAAATTAAGTGTGCTTGGCCTGGAGTAGTGATCAGGTTGGGTGACCTTTTGGGATGTTTCCCAGTGTGTGTGTGAGTGAGAACAAAGCACACTGGAAAGGACATGTGTTTGCTTTTGGGGACTCTCATTTGTTAGATGACCTGTTCAGGCACGTGGGTGGGCCCCAGGGTGTGGACCACATGTCTGCAGGGAAACTGGTGGTACTTGGTAGGACAAGACCCAACCGTCATGTTAAAGGTATGGTGTTTGTGCTATCATTGAGGCCTAGTTTTCACATTTGGTATCAGATGTGGTACCAAGCCTTAAGTGCGGTGCACTGCCTGGGTTTAAAGTAAGACCCACAATGAGGACATTTTTCTCCAAAGGGGGTGAATGTCACACTCCAAAATCATAAATGTTTAAATGATAAAATGATAAGACTCATTTAAACAAGGTGCACCTTTCTTTTTGAGAGCCTACCTGATTAGAACTCCACAATTAAGCATTTTTGCCTCGAGTAGTGATCAGGATGGGTGACCTTCTGGGAAGTTTCTTAGGGTGTGTTTGAGTGAGAACAAAGCACACTGGAATGGACATGTGTTGGACTGTGAGGACTTTCATTTTTCAGATGGAATGTTCGGGCACGTGGTTGGGCCGTAGGGTGGGACCACATGTCTGTGGGGCAACTGGTGGTACCTGGCGGGCTACGACCCAACGGCCATGTTAAAGGCGGGGTGTCTGTGCTAACATTGGGGCCCAGTTATCAAATAACACAAATTTAGATTAAACTCATACTCAATACATTCCATGTAAAGTGTGATTGAATCACATTACTTTGAGGAGATGGTTGTCCACACGTCTAGAAATAATGTTATCATATTCCCAAAAAATGGAAAAAATGGAGGTATATATTGCATAATAAATAAATAAAAATAAATAAATAATATATATATCATATATATATAATGACAATAGTTATTCAAAACCTTGACAGGTGGTAATAGAAGAATGAACATCATTAATTTGTGAGGCGGTAGTCCGCCAAACACATGAATGATCATTGCATACCTCATTTGATGGCTATGTGTGTGAGTGTAGATCATACCCTTAATATAACAACCTATAAGTATATTTAGGATTATTAGGTTATTATATAATTATTTAATAAGATAAATTTTTGGGTGGAGAGATAAATAAAACAAAATATCTTATTGAAGGTTATTACATATTCTTTGGGTCATTCCTTTTGGTTTGCACCAATGAACTTCCTTAGTTGGATTTAATAAAAAAAGGATGATTATAGGATGTATTTAGGGGATTTTTGAGCCTATTTTGGGAGGTTTTTAATTATCCAAATGTCTCGAGATTTTCGAATATTTTGTTAAGTGGTAAGTGACATTTAATAATGGAGGAGGAGTGGCACTATTTTCAATACAAAAATATAAACACTATTGAGAGGTCTCACTTACGTCATGTGCCTCCAATAATAGTAAATTTTGTATCCAAGAGGTTTCATGGTCTAAATATTGATATAAAATGGGTTATGGACAATTTTAGGGTCTTTTTTACACCATACGTTTCAATTTTAACCAATATGTAAACTCATTTTTACCTTATTCATTTTTATTAATTTAATTTTAATTCACTATTTTTTTGGTCAAAATATAAGTTCATATTACTAGAAATTATAGATTATTAATATTAAAAATATGGAATCTATATTTAAAAATTTAAATCACAAAAGTATCAGAAATGAAATTCAAATTAGTCCCACGGATGGGATGAGACGATAGGTTTTTAAAATATAAAAAGTTCAAAATATTTTATGTTTCTTTATCTAATTCCAATGTGAAATTGGATATAATGTGCTAAATTGGATTAATTTATTTATAATTCATTTAATTATAAAATAAATCAAAATTAAAATATTTTTTATCTATTTTAATAAATTATATGAAAAATGTGTTTCTAATTAAAATTCAGTATTTTCACTATTCATCAATAATATGAAATATTTCATAAAAATACAAAAAATAACATTAAGATAAATTTTACATTATGTATTCAAAAACTAATTTTACTTTATCAAATTAAAATTTTAAATTTGTCTAAAATTAATTTTATTATTATTCACATGAGGACATAAAATGCAGTTCCATTGAAAAAATAGTATTTTTTTTTCAAATAACATAGACTTTACCAAAAATTATATATTTCATTATCAATATTACTTATTTATATGAAACCATTATAAATTATATCTAAACATTATTTATTAATATAAATTTTACTATATTCAATAGCTAGTTATAACTATATTATTTATGTAATTATGATCTTAAAATATTGTTTCGTATAAACTTAGTGTTATGTGTAATGCAAGCTAGGTCGATATTGTGGGTAATGAAATATTATCCTAGTGTAGTTTATAATTAAATTTTAACTTGGTATATATTTAAATGTAAAAAATAAAATAAAATTTAATTAATTTGAAAATAAAATTCATAAAAACTAAGGGTGTTACATTCTGCCCTCCTAAACTGAATTTCTACCTTGAAATTTGTCACACTGGTACAAAAAAATGTGGATAATTTTGTCTCATAATATCCTTAAGCTACAATTTATCTTCCTATAAATTGTGGTTTATAAATGAAACATTAACTGTGTGAGTGGTCTTGTTCTATTTAACCATCTATGTATGATCTATAATTTCAACTGTTTGTTCCTCGTCTGAAATATATTGCTCTAGATGTATAAAATCTTGGTTTAGTAAATGTAAAGGGTTGGGTATGTACTTCCTTAGGATTGATACATGTAAAAAATCATTTAATTGAGAGAGTTTTAGTAGAAGTGATACATGATAGTCTATTTTTCTAATGTGATCATGAATCTCAAAGGGACCAATATACATAGGGCTTAGTTTCCATTTTTTCTGGAATCTCATAACCTTATTCTAGGGCGATATTCATAGAAATACATTCTCACTGGCTTCAAATTCTAGATCACATAGATAATTATCTGTATAATTTTTCTAATGACTCTGAGCTTCTCCGATATGTTGATGAATGACTCTTACCTTCTCTACTGTTTAATCAGAAATCTTAGGTCCCGATAGCTTTCTATACCCAAATTTATTACAACATGTTGGATCTCTAGAATTATTTTCAAATTTTCCTTAATAAAGTATCATCTAAATAGTTGGTTGAAATATATTATTTCATAAAAGCACAACTAATGTATTATTCTGATCTCAACCACCTTTTAAATCTAAAGAGAATGATCTCAACATATCCTCTAGAGTTTGAATTATTTTCTCATACTATCCATCCATCTGAGGATGATAAGAAGTGATGAAACTCAATTATGTATTAAGGTTTTTCTGAAGAATCCACCAGAACATTGAGGTAAACCTCAGATCCTGATCATATAAAATAGAGTGTGGTACTCTATGCATCCTTACCACTAAATTAATTTATATCTTGGAAATATGATCTGGAGAGAAGTGTTCTATGATAGTGATGAAGTGTGATAACTTAGTATGGTGATCTACTACCACCCATATATTATTATTTCATTTAGTGTTTTGTGGATTCAAATAAAAAATCCATACATATGTTATACCATTTGTATTTTGGTATGGGTAATGGATGAAACATACCTTTAGACATTTTTCTTTCATCATTAACATACTCACATACCCGGCATAGAGAAAAAAAACTTATGTGATATCTCTCTTCATGATATCCAACCACAATTATTCTTTCAAATATATATAAATCTTCATACTTATAGGATGAATAGAGAATTAATATATATGAGATTCATATAATAGCTCATTTGTCACGACCCGTCCTCGGGGCCCGTGCCGTGACTACCCCAAGCCCGCCTTCCATAGGCCAGGGGCTGGCGACTAGCACCAAGGCATAAATCCCGGTAAAAAGGGAAGGCATTGCCTTTGTAAAGTAAACAAGCACCACAAAGTAAACAAGCGGAAGAAGTAAACACTAAGTAAAAACTGGTACAACAGTAAGTGTGGAAAAGTAAGTGGGGAAAACAGAAACTGAAAATTAAAGCCACAACGTCGAGCCGTCCATTGGAAATCCCACCTGAAGGGTGGGTACAGATAGCCTCCACTGCTCCTCAGGTCCAGCCGACCGCTCTGAGTACGTCCCGCCCAGTGGTCCACCTCCGGGTACCGTCCTGCTCCGCAAGCCTCAACCACGATCAGCGTTGTCCGTCATCTGCAACCAACACAACGTAGTGCGGGCATAGCCCGTGCTGGGGTGAGTATAAGCTACTCAGTAGGGACCCCGAGACCCCAGAAGGTCTCCCAGAATACACAAAGGATAATCCACAAAGGAAAGATATAATCACGAAGTAACATCCGACATTGCTTAGGTATATGCCCATACATATACCTAAGTCGTCAATTCTTGTTTGGCTCCAACATCCGAGCTCAAGTACAACCCAGTTCACACAGGAAAGCAAAACGTAAATACGCACAGGATAGCACAACACAATCCACAAAGGAAAGCAAAATAGGTTTTCAGCTCACACAGGTACTTCTTGAATGATGCTAGAGATGATCAGATATATCCACTGATTTATATAAGTCGTCAGACCCACAAAGGATCGATAGGTACTAACTCACGCAATGACCCACAAAGGATCTGACCCACAAAGGATCGATAGGTAACTAAATAACCCCTGCAATGACCCACCAAGGATCTGACCCACAAAGGATCGATAGGTAACTAACCCCCGCAGAGACCCACACAGGATCGGACCCACACAGGATCTGTAGGTGCTGGCCCACACAGGACCACTGAGCGCTGACCCATACAGGATCAGACCCACACAAGATCTGTAGCACTGACCCACAAAGGATCGCTAAGTGCTGTAGTCGTCATCGTCGAATCCACTGAGGATCTCTGCACAGTCGTCGCCGTTATAGTAGCAGTCGCAGCCATCACTAGGGTTCCCGCACACAGCAAGCTCGTTCGGGAGGGTCCGCTCCACGAGCCGAGAGGTTGATACATCAACTGACACATAGTCCAGAGTTGACGTATCCAAAAGTTCTGTATCGTCAACAGGAACTCAATGTCGTAGACGGCGCGTCAATCGGACGCCCGGTCTGAGAGTTATTGGCTTTTTCGTCTCAGGGGCCCGGTTGGTTTTTAAGGAAAAACCAACCCGACCGTACTCCACCTGCGTCCAAACCTCGGGAGAATTATTCCAAAAGATCTGTCTCACTTAGAGAAATCCAACAAAGTCAACGACATGTCAATCGGACGTCTGAAGCTCAAGATATGAGTGTTTCCACTCCGAGGGCCCGGTTGGTTTCGTGTACGAACCAACCCGGCCGAACCCAAAGTATTCTGAAACCTTGAGTGTGATATACCAAAACAACCGTCTCGATCCAAGGATCACATTTCCACTGACGGCGTGTCGTTCGGAGGTCTGTAGCCCATGATATGGGCAAAAGACCGAAAATGATCCGAAAACGGGAGGTTTGGGCCCGGACCGACCCGGCCCAACCCCCCTTGGGACGGCCCGAACCGGGTCGACCCGACCTGGGTACGGGTCCGACCCGGCCGGCACGACCCGGCCTGGCCGCTGGGGATGGCTCAGCCAGTTACGACCGAGCGGCGCGGGGGTGCGCTGCCCCCGCGTGAAGGAAGTGTCGCGGCCCCGCGTGGGGCTGCTCGGTGTCACCAGACGTGGCAGTCGGCCGCGTCCCTGCCTCCGGTTCCACGCGGCCACGGAACTGCACCCCACCACCGCGGCTTCACCCACGGCGGCTCCGTCTGGCGGCACGCCGGGGCGCCGCTGCCGCCGGCGCCACCGGTGGAGTCCGCGGGCCACCAGAGTTGCTCCGGTGGTCCGATTTCACTTCTGTCTGCGTCGTAGCTCATCCCGGGTCCCGTTCTTCACTTCGAAATCAAAAAATCATCTCTGCGGCCCGTTTTTTCGTTGTCCACCGTTCCGCACACCAAGAAAAAAAGGGCGGTGGGTTCGGACTTGTTCGTTGGTCCGCACCAACCGCGTTAGCGGTTTGAAACAACACCAATATTTCCCAGCAATTAATAAACCTTGACCCGCAATAATAATCCACGGAACAACTTGTTAATTGGTTGGTCCGCATTCTTGCCTTGCAGGAAAACAAACATGGGTAATATCATTTTCAAAATGACCCCTACCTCAACGTCGTCGTCGGACGCGAGTTCGTCGCGGATTTGACCGTCGCGGAAGGAAAGGATCGTCGAGCCGCGGAAGGGCGTTGATGTCGCACGGTACTCGGCGTCGCACAGAAAACTCCGAGGATTAAGAAAATACAGATTTAATTATGACAATTAAATCCATGTTGATGTTATAATCCACAAGAAATTAAAAGGACCGCAATCCCCTACCTCAAGATGTCGATCGAGGATTTATCATGGGGAAAGAACGTCACGGAAGAAGTTTCGGCGGAGGGAGAATCATCGGCGTCAGGTCATTGATCTCCGGGGGCCTGGCGTTCTTCGTCTTCCTTCGTCAGAGGCCGGCGTTCTTCGCGTTCTTCGAGTTCTTCGCGTTCTTCGCGTTCTTCGCATTCTTCGCGAAGGAGGATGAAGATCTTTAGAAATTCTCCAAAGGTTTAACACAACAACCAGATAATAAAATAAGTCCTCATCTTATTTGATTATCAACTAAAGAATTTGAAAAACAAAGATAAGTAACGAATAATTAATTCATAGAATTAATTGCAACTAACTAACCGCCCAATTAATAGGGGCATTAAGAATTTAGAAAACGCGTCAGTTGACTTTCATCTAAAATGGGTTTTCGCGGGTGCGATACTTAGCAGAAAAGAAACGTTGGGGCTCGTGCGGGCCCCACCTCACAAATATCCTACCAAGAGGGTAGGATATTTTGAATTTCACCCTATCCGCTTCAACTCAGCTCAAGTAGCTTTAAGTGGCTTTAAGCGGCTTTAAGTGAAATAAAATAAATTTGTCTGAACCGCATTATTTTATTTCTTAACTTAAAGCCCAAAATTTAAAAACCACACCTGAGAAAACGCAACTCCGGAAGAGGCGTTTCTAAGAAAATACCGGTGCTGCGATTCCATCGGTGCCCTCAGAATTCGATTCCGAGCACCGGTTCAAAAGTTAGAAAAACCCGATCGTGTGTTTACTGAACGTACCTGAGCCAAACTTTGGAAAATGATTACGGGCACACCGGGCCTCGGAATCAGGTGCCGTCAGAAACTGCGCTCTTGTAAAATTCCAAAGAAAATTAAGAAAAAAAAAATTTTACTTGAATTTTATGGGTCTTTACATCACTCCCACCTCAGGGATTTACGTCCCCGTAAAGATACATCATAAACTAGGGAAACAAATGTGGGTACTAAGCACGCATCTGAGCCTCCCGCTCCCAAGTGCTCTCCTGGAGGTTCTCGTGCTGCTATCTGATGCGCACTAGAGGAATCAACCATCCACGTAGGACCCTCTCCTGTCGATCCTCGATCTACACCGGGACCTCCTCAAAAGTCGCCCCATCATCCACGTCTAGCTCCCCATGGTCAATGATGTGCGTCAGGTCATGCACGTATCTCCTCAGCTGGGATACGTGGAGGACATCGTGCACCCGGTGCAACTGAGGTGGTAGAGCTAGGCGATAATCCACCTCGCCAATCCTACTAAGGACCTGGAATGGTCCGGTGAAGCGTGGAGACAACTTTCCGCCTCAGCCAAATCTCTGTAAACCACGTCTAGGTGAGACACGTAAGAATACGTGGTCACCATCCTCGAACTCTAGTGGCCTCCGCCTCCTGTCAGCATAAGACTTCTGCTGGCTCTAAGCTGTCCTCATCTTCTCCTGGATGACCTAGACCTTCTCTGTCATGGCCCGGACCATCTTTGGTCCCACAAGTGCTGACTCCCCAAGGTCTTTCCAGCACAAAAGAGATCTGCAAGGTCTGTCGTACAACGCCTCGTATGGTGTCATCTCGATGGTGGAGTGGTATCTGTTGTTGTACATGAACTCCACCAAGGGTAGGTGGTCCTCCCAGCTGTGACCAAAGTCGAGGACACATGCGCGGAGCATGTCCTCGAGAGTCTGAATGGTCCTCTTCATCTGACCATCCATCTGAGGGTGAAAGGCGGTGCTCAGACGTAGATGTGTCCCGAACGCCTCCTACAACCCCTTCCAAATCCGGGAAGTAAAGCAAGCATCTCGATCGGAGATGATGGATGATGGCACACCGTGAAGCCATACAATCTCCTGAACGTAGAGATGTCCCAAGCTCTCCACTGAGCCCTGCTCTCTGATGGGTAAGAAGTGATCCAACTTGGTGAGTCGGTCGACAATCACCCAAATGGAGTCGTGACCTCTGTAAGTGCGTGGAAGTCCAGTCACGAAGTCTATAGATATACCTTCCCACTTCCACTCTGGGACCTCCAAGGGTTGTACCATGCCTGCTGGTACCTAATGCTCTACCTTCACCTGCTGGCAGGTGAGGCATTGAGAAACGAACTCTTCCACAGCCTTCTTCATACCTGGCCACCAGTGCTGTCATCTGAGATCCTGGTACATCTTCGCCACTCCAGGATGTACCGCCAAAGGAGAAGTGTGAAACTCTCTCAGCACCTCCTCCTGTAATGAAATTGGTACCAAGGTATGTCCTCTGAAAAGGATGTCGTGCTCTCCTCCATAGGAGAAACCATTAGGTTCCTGACCTGAGGATATATGTGCACGCCACGTCTCACTGTCAGCGTCCCCACGCTGTGCCTCTCTGAACCGCTGCATTAGTGGAGGAGTGACTGTGAGTGACTGAAGGAAGGCTGCTCCATCCCTATCCATGAAGGATACCTGCAAGGCAGCTAGCTGCTCTGTCGCCTCCTCATGTAGCTGAATGCTCGTCCTCCTGCTGAGAGCATCGGCTACCACATTCCCCTTCCCAGGAGTATAGACTATCTCAAATTCATAGTCCTGGAGGAACTCGAGCCATTGTCGCTATCTCAGATTCAGGTCCTTCTGAGAGAAGATGTACCTGGGACTCTGATGGTCAGAAAAGACTATAAAGCGCTCGCCCATCAGATAGTGTCGTCATGTCTTCAGAGAGAATACCACTGCTGCTAACTCCAGGTCATGGGTAGCGTAGTTCTTCTCATGCGGCCTCAACTGACGTGATCCATAGGCGATCACTGCCCGCTCCTGCATCAGGACACATCAGAGTCCGGTCCCTGATGCATCGCAGTAGACTACGTACCCTACTCCCTCCTATGGAAACCTCAAGATAGGGGCGCTGGTCAATCTCTGTCTCAGCTCTTGGAAGCTCTGCTAACATCTGTCTGACCACACAAAGGGTTTCCCCTTCTTCTTCAAAGCTGAGAGTGGTGCCGCAACTCTGGATAAGTCTGGCACAAATCTCTGATAGTATCCAGCTAGTCCCAAGAAACTTCTCACCTCCGTCACGCTCCTGGGTGGCTCCCAATCTAGCACTTCCTCGATCTTCGCAGGATCCACTGCAACTCCCGCCTCAGAGATGACGTGCCCCAAGAAGTGGACCTCACGTAACCATAATTGGCACTTTGAGATCTTTCCATAAAGCTGGTGCTCTCAGAGTGTGTCTAGTACAACCTGCAAGTGGTAGGCGTGCTCCTCCTCGGTCGTCAATTAAATCAAAATGTCGTCGACGAAGACCACGACAAATCGATCGAGGTATGACTGAAAGATCTTGTTCATGAGGCCCATGAACACTGCTAGAGCATTGGTTACGCCGAATGGCATAACCAAGAACTCATAGTGGCCATACCAACATCTAAACGTCGTCTTCTCCACGTCCTCGTCCCAAACTCTGAGTTGATGATAGCCTGACCTGAGGTCTATCTTTGAGAACCACCGCACTCCCTTGAGCTGATCGAAGAGGTCATCAATCCTCGGTAGCGGATACTTGTTCCTCACCGTCACCTGGTTCCGGCGACGATAGTCGACACAAAGTCGCAAGCTCCCGTCCGCCTTCTTGGTGAACAATATCGGGGAACCCCTGGGTGAAACACTGGGTCTGATGAATCCCTTGCCCTGCAAGTCCTCCAACTATACCCGTAGCTCTTGAAGCTCAGCGGGGGCCATCCGATATGCTGGAGTGGATATCGGGGTTGTCCCGGGGTACAGGTCAATATAAAAGTCTACCTCTCTACGAGGAGGTAGTCCTGGAACGTCGTCGGGAAAGACGTCTGCATACTGATCCACCACTGCAGGAAAACTAGGACTCTGCACGTCAACTGCTCCTAGGATGAGGCTAGCCAACTAATGAGTGATGGGCTGTCCTCTCCTCTGCGGATGTCCATCCTGTGCTGCGAAGGCTCCCTTCTCACCGGTGAAGGTGAACCTGCTCCTGTCGGTGCGTACACATCGCACCTTGCGCCTAATACAGTCCATTTGTGCATGGACTGTAGATAACCAATCCATACCCAAGATGACGTCGTAAGGCCTCGACGCCGCTACAAGAAGATCCCTGCCGAAGCTCTCGCCTCCTAGAGTAAGCTCACACTGCCGGCACCAGTGCGTAATCGTCGAGTCTGCTCCCGTAGGAGTCTCTAGCCGTAAGGATCGAGCCAACGGCTCTGTCGGAATCTTCGAGCTCCGAACAAGGGTAGCAGCTATGAAAGAGTGACTCGCTCATGTGTCTATAAGAACTGTAGTAGGGGTGTAATAGACACAGATAGTACCTCGAATCATCTCAGGTGCTCCGTGGTCGTAGGCCTACGCTACCTAGAGTTGTGCCTGTCTCTGCCCGCCAGCTCCCTGTGGTTGGGGTGGACCTCTTGGTGGTGGTGGGGGTAGAGCCTCAAAGCGTCACCCACCACCTGCTACTCGGCCAGCTCCTCTGCCTCGTCCGCCTCCTCCATGCGGACCACCACGGTCGACCCTCTACCTCTGCCTGGGTGGCCCCTCAACCATCTGCTGCTCCTCGGCACGGTGGGTCGGGCAGTCACGAGCCATGTGGCCCTGCCCGCCGCATGTGTAGCACTGCCTACCTCTCGAAAGACTGGCTCCACGCTGTGTGCCCCGCACTGCTGAGTCAGTGTCCTAAGGTTGTCTGCCTGAGGGTCTAGTCTGCCTGGACCCCTGAGTCATCCGTCGACTGCCTTCTGTAGATGACTCTGCTACGTGCCACCCCACGGTAGGTCTCGCCACTGGAGAAGGCTCAGCAAGAAAGATCTCGATCAAAAGGGCTCGCTTTAGTACTCCTACCTGAGTCGGAATGCTGAGGGAGATCAATGATGCCCTGATCTCGTGTCTCAATCCCTGCTCAAAGGTTCGGGCCCGGAAAAACGGGTCTCGTACCATGTCTATCGAGTAGTGAGAAAGATAGGTAAATCTCGTTGAGTACAGGGCGACCGTCAAGCTGCCCTGCTGCAGCTGTAGAAGCTCCTGGATGTGCACTGCACGGAGGGTGGCTGAGACAAACTCTGAGCGGAAGAGGCCCTCAAAGTATTTCCAGATGAGAGATGCCTCACCGTGCACCTGGAGTATCAAGCTCCACCATCGGCCCGCTACTGCGTGCAGTAGACTCGCTGCGAGGATCACCATGAGGTCTGTTGGTGTCCTCACTAACCAGAAAACTCAGACAACTGCCTCCAGCCAGTCCTCGGCTGCCTGGGGGTCCGTCTCCCCACGGAACCCGGGCGGTCACTGGCGCTGGAACTCATGCAGTGCACTAAGGCGACGTGCATCGTCGGCGGCTGGTGTTGCAAGCATCAGTGGCTCGGCGAGTAAAGGTACCTATGGTGCTTCAACTGTCAAAGGGCCCTATACCGAGGCCTTGTTGCTCGGCGGGTGGTCATCCCGCTCAACTCTCGGAACCCTAGCTGGCTGCCGTCATGGGGCCATCCTGAAAAGGAAACAGGTGTGCCATGGTCAGAACAATATACCTGGTGAGCTGACACAAAGTAATCACAAAGAAAACCAGAAACACACACGCAATCAATGTTTTCGAGCATTAAGTCGGAAATCAGAAGTCAGGGTCCTGGTGTACGGATACGTCGGCCGCCACACCAACACTGGACTCCCTAGACTGATAACCACACTCAATACGCTAAACACTATTGCTTCACATAGAACAAAGATCAGAGCCTGCGGTAGAACCGAACTCCTCTGATACCAATTTGTCACGACCCATCCTCGGGGCCCATGTCGTGACTACCCCAAGCCCACCTTCCATAGGCCAGGGGCTGGTGACTAGCACCAAGGCGTAAATCCCGGTAAAAAGGGAAGGCATTGCCTTTTTAAAGTAAACAATCACCATAGAGTAAGCAAGCGGAATAAGTAAACACTAAGTAAAAACTGGTACAACAGTAAGTGCGGAAAAATATGTGGGGAAAACAGCAACTGAAAAGTAAAGCCGCAACGTCGAGTCGTCCACTGGAAATCCCACCTGAAGGGTTGGTACAGATAGCCTCCACTACTCCTCGGGTCCAGACGACCGCTCTGAGTACGTCCCGCCCAGTGGTCCACCTCTGGGTACCGTCCTACTCCGCAAGCCTCAACCACGATCAGTGATGTCTATCGTCTGCAACCAACACAACGTAGTGTGGTCATAGCCCGTGTAGGGGTGAGTATAAGATACTCAGTAGGGACCTCGAGACCCCCAAAGGTCTCCCAGAATCTACAAAGGATAATCCACAAAGGAAAGATACAATCACGAAGTAACATCCGACATTTCTTAGGTATATGCCCATACATATACCTAAGTCATCAATTCTTGTTCGGCTCCAACATCCGAGCTCAAGTACAACCCAGTCCACACATTAAAGAAAAACGTAAATCCACACAGGATAGCACAACACAATCTACAAAGGAAAGAAAAACAGGGTTTCAGCTCACATAGGTACTTCTTGAATGACGGTAGAGATGATCAGATATATCCACTGATTCATCTAAGTCGTCGGACCCACAAAGGATTGATAGGTACTAACCCCCGCAATGACCCACAAAGGATCGATAGGTAACTAACCCCCGCAATGACCCACAAAGGGTCTGACCCACAAAGGATGGATAGGTAACTAACCCCAGCAAAGACCCACACAGGATCGGACCCACACAGGATCTGTAGGCGCTGGCCCACACAGGAACGATGAGCGCTGACCCACACAGGATCGGACCCACACAGGATCTGTAGCAATGACCCACAAAGGATCACTGAGTATTGTAGTCATCGCTGTCAAATCCACTGAGGATCTCTGCACAGTCGTCGCCATCACAGTAGCAGTCGCAGCCAGCACTAGGGTTCCCGCACACAGCAAACTCATTCGGGAGGGTCCGCTCAACGAGCCGAGAGGCTGATACATCAACTAACACATATTCCAGATTTTATGTATCCAAAAGTTCTGTATCATCAACAGGAACTCAACGTCGCAGACGGCGCGTCAATCAGACGCCCGGTCTGAGAGTTATTGGTTTTTTCGTCCTAGGGGCCCGATTGGTTTTTAAGGAAAAACCAACCCGACCATACTCCACCTACGTCCAAACCTCGGGTGGAGTATGCCAAAAGATCTATCTCACTTAGAGGAATCCAACAAAGTTTACAGCACGTCAATCGGACGTCCGAAACTCAAGATATGAGCATTTCCGCTCCGAGGGTTCGGTTGGTTTCGTGTACGAACCAACCCGGCCGACCCCAAAGTATTCTGAAACCTTGAGTGTGATATACCAAAACGACTGTATCGATCCAAGGATCACATCTCCTCTAACGGCGCATCGTTCGGAGGTCCGTAGCCCAAGATATGGGAAAAAGACCGGAAATGATATGAAAACGGGGGGTCTGGGCCCGGACCGACCCGGCCCAACCCCCCCTAGGTTGGACCGAACCGGGTCGACTCTGTCACGACCCGTCCTCAAGGCCCATGTCGTGACTACCCCAAGCCCGCCTTCCATAGGCCAGGGACTGGCGACTAGCACCAAAGGCGTAAATCCTGATAACTGGGAAGGCATGGCCTTTATAAAAGAAAACAAGCACCACAGAGTAAGCAAGGGGAAAAAAGTAAACACTAAGTACAAGAGAAGTGCTGAAAAGTAAATGGGCCAGAATACAAACCCAAAAGAAAGTAAAACTACAACTGAATGAAAGTATAATAGAAAAAGACAAATAGCTGGAAGAAGGAAGCAGCTCCTAGGTCGTCCTCCTCGGATCCTACCTGAAGGGTAGGTACAGATAGCGCAGCTCCTGGATCATCCGCCACGGATCCTACCTGAAGGGTAGGTATAGATAGCCTCCTCAACTCTCTCTCCCATAAACCTCCATCTGATACTGACTCGTCATGTAGTCCACCTCCTGGTACTGACTCATCTTGTAGTCCACCTCCGGGTACCGTCCAGTCCTCGAACACTCGGCCTTTGTCAGCACTGCCCGTCGTCTGCAACCAACACAACGAGGTGCAGGCATAGCCCATGCAGGGGTGAGTATAACGATACTTGGTAGGGACCCCAAGACCCTCAAGGTCTCACTAAAACCAACATGGATATCAACAAGAAGATCTCAACAGATAACCTCTACTTAGGTATATGCCCATACATATATCTAAGTTATCAAGTAACCCATCTCAATCATGAGGGAAACACATCAATGGATAACCACTACCCAGGTATATGCCCATACATATACCTAAGTTATCAAGTGACCCATCTCAATTAAGAGGTAAACACAAAGGTCAAAAGACTCAGCTCAAACCAGGATTTTCGTTATCGAAACCGCAACTGCTGAAGAGCCCCGTCTCTGGAGTGTACAGTGGTCCTGTCACGACTCCGAGGTACTGCTCACTAACCTAAGACTGCTGAGGTACTCCTCCTGTCGAGTATTGTGGGCCTGCTGCTACAACCAAGAGCTTCCCCATGCCGCTACAACCAAGCGCACCTCCGTCGTGGGTCTGTCGCTACAACCAAGTGCACCCATGTGCTGTTACAACCAAACGCACCTCCGTTGTGGGTCTGTCGCTACAACCAAGCACTCCCTTGTGCCGCTACAACCAAGCGCACCTCCGTCGTGGGTCTCCCGCTACAACCAAGCGCTCCCCTGTGCCGCTAAAACCAAGCGCACCTCCGTCGTGGGTCTGTCGCTACAACCAAGCGCTCCCCACTAGGCTATCTGTAACACACCGAGTCGTTCGATCAGCAGTCGTCAAGTCTCAGCTGGCTACATGGTCTCTGTATTCTGCACGCTCGTATTCGGGAGGGTCTGCTCCATGAGATGCTGGTCGATACTACAAGTATCACAAGGTTCCACGAAAAAGTATCTCAAGGGACCGCCTCGTCACAGGGGTCTCAACACAACAGACGGCGCGTCAATCGGACGCTCGGTCTGTGAGTTACTAGCCTTTTCGTCCCAGGGGCCCGGTTGGTTTCATGTGCGAACCAACCCGGCCGTATCTCAACTGTACCCCGAACTCCCATAGGGTATACACATAGGGACCGTTTCTCAACGTGATCATCAACGCCGCTGACGGTTCGTCAAACGAACGTCCTGTCTGAAAGATATCAGCTTTTCCGTTCCAGGGGCCCGGTTGTATTTCGAGTACAATCCAACCCGGCCATATTCCAACTACATCCAAAACTCGGGCGAATCATACCAAAAGTTCCGTCTCTTCAAGAGGAATTCAATGAGACAGACGGCGCGTCAATCGGACGCCCGGTCTGTGAGTTATTGGCTTTTTCGTTCTAGGGGCCCGGTTGGTTTCGTGAGCGAACCAACCCGACCGCACTTTGACGGCATCCAAACCTTGAGCGGAGTAAGCCAAAAGATCTGTCTCACTAAGAGGAAATCAACAAAGTCAACGGCACGTCATTCGGACGTCCGGAACTCAAGTTACGAGCATTTCCGCTCCGAGGGCCCGGTTTGTTTTGTGTACGAACCAACCCGGCTGTACCCAAAGTTCTCCGAAACCTTGAGTGTAATATACCAAAACGACCGTCTCGATCCAAAGATCGTGTTGCCGCTGACGGAACGTCAATCGGAGGTCTACAGCTCAAGATAAGGTCATTTGACTGAAAGTGGTCCGAAAACAGGGGGTCTGGGCCTGGGCCTACCCGGCCCGACCCCCCTGGGTCGGCCCGAACCAGGTCGACCCGAACCGGGTCCGACCCGGATGGGCCCGGTCCGGTGCGGTCCGGTCCGGCCCGACCGGCCGGCCACGGCCGAGTGGTCGCAGCGGAGCGGCGGGGGTGCGCGCGGCCGCCCCCCTTCGCCGCTGATTGACGCCGGCGGCAACCGCCGCCGCCGCCTTCCGCGGACCACCGGGCGCGCTCCAGTGGTCCGTTTCTCCTTCTGTCTTCTCCTATGGTCCCCCCGGGACCCCACCTTCCCTGCTAAGGGATTCAAACGCCAAAACGGTCTGCTTCGTCATCGCCCGTCAATCCGCACGTCAAAACGATTAGCGTCGTCTTTGTAGTTTTCCAGCGCGACCCGATGGCGTCGCGCCCCTTCGCCGCGGTCCGACTCCGACCGCGGTTCTTTGGTTTTCTTCGACATGGTGCGACGGCGTCGCGTTCTTAAACTTCCTTCCACGGCGCGGCGCAACGGCGCCGCGCATATCCTTCCGCATGAACCGCGTGGTGCGACGGCACGACGCTTTCTCGTACCAACCACAAAGAAACCAATACGAAAAAATAAGGAGGAGGGTCGGCCGTGTTTGTGTGGTCTGAACCCCTCGCGTTATTCGATAACATTTGGTTTTTAACCACGAAGATCATCAAGTTGGTAATCACGAACAATTAAATAAATAAAACCCCTACCTCGGTTCAGGAACAGTGTTCATCAACGAGCCGCGGAAGACGAGCGTCGCGGAGGTCGGGCGTCGTGGGAGAACGCTGACATCGCGAAGCGAGGATTAGAAGTCGTTGACGGCGATTCTGTCATGGAAAAACCATCACGGAAGAGACGACGTGGAATAAGAACATCGCGTCGCGGATACGATGTCACGGAAGAACCGTGTTCTTCGGCGGAGAAGTTCTTCGTTGAAGAATGGTGTTTTTCGCGTTCTTCGTCAAGGTTGAAGAAGAAGAAGAAGATGTTTCCCCCAATCCTCTCAGGGTTGCAAAACTCTAACATAATAAAATAATACTATGTCTTATTTTATTAACACAACCTACCATTTAAATTTCAAAAGTTTGAAATTCAATAACCACACACAACTCACCTCATTAAACTTATTACATTTTAGTCAAAAGTTATAACTTAAGTTAAAAAAAATTAAAGTGGGAGTTGAGGGGGGTTTTAGAGGATATGAAGGGGTGGGGTTCGTGTGGGACCCACCACCCTCATAACCTCCCAAAGGAGGTTTGGTCCTTACCCAACTTCCATCAAGAACTAACACTTAGAGTAAAATAATAAAAATTGTAGTGTAATTATAAAATAAACTTCCACAATTTTTATTATCAACACTCGTGTAAACACAACTCCGTAACAGGAGTTCCTAAGCAATTATTGGCGTTGCGGTCCCATTAGTGCCCTCGGAATTCGATTCCGGGCACCGGTTCAAAAGTTAGAAATTCCCGCTCATTCGTTCACTGAAAGTAACCGAGCCAAACTTCGGAAATTAATTCCGGGCACACCGGGCCTCAGAATCAGGCGCCGTCAGAAACTGAGTTCTTGTAAAATTCCAAAGAAAATTAAGAAAAAAATTTCCTTGAAATTTTCCGGTCTTTACATTACTCACACCACAGGACTTTACATCCCCGTAAAGCTTCAACACAAACTAGGGTCACAAAAGAGGTACAGAGCACGCATCTGAGCCTTCCGCTCCCATGTGCTCACCCGGAGGTTCCCGTACTGCCATAGAAAATGCACCCGAGGAATCGATCATCCTCGTAGGATCCGCTCCTGTCGATCCTTGATCCCCACTAGAACCTCCGTGGAAGTAACCCCATCACCATTGTCCTGCTCCTCATGGTCGATGATATGCGAAGGGTCGAGCATGTATCTCCTCAGTTGAGATACCTGGAAAACGTCGTGCACCTAGTGCAACTGAGGTGGATGGGTCAAGCGGTAAACCACCTCGCCTACCCAGCTGAGGACCTAGAAAGGTCTATTGAACCTTGGAGATAACTTGCCTCCCTGTCCACATCTCTGTAAACCTCGTCGAGGTGGGACCTGTATAAGGTCGTGATTGTCATCCTCGAACTCTAGAGGCCTCTAAGTCCTGTCATCATAAGGCTTCTGTCGGCCCTGTGCTGTTCTCATCCTCTCTTGGATGACCTGGACCTTCTCTAGTCTCACAAGAGATACCATGATTTCTTCTTTGCTGATAAGAGAAATCCGGTCTCATCCCCTGGATGAACCACAGTCATTGCCTAATACAGTCAATCCTGACATGAATGATGCATTCATGCCATAGATGATGTCGTAAGGCCTCGACGTAACTACCAAGAGATCCAACTGTCACTCTCACCTCCAACGGTCGAGTCACACTGTCGGCATCAGTGTGAGGTCACTAGGTCTCCTCCAGTAGAAATCTCGAAAGTGAGGGTCAAGTCAACAGTCTTAACCAGGACCACTCAGTATCAAACAAACAAAAGGACTGGAAGGAAAACTTTACAAAGATAAGTGTCTTTTCATTACTGTAACTCATAGTACAAGACACAAACGTAACAACAACAAAACTAGAAGCAACATGATCAATAGCCTCCAGGTCTGGAGCTAGTCCCGCTCCTGTCCATCTGCCTCTGGAGTTCCATGACCATAGGTCTCAACTGCCTGAAGCTGAGCTCTCCCATGTTCTCCTATCCCATGCGGTCCGCCCTGATCGAACCTCTTCCTCTGCCTGGGAGGTTCTTCATTTAACTGTTGGTCATCTGCATGGCGGGTCGGACAGTCACGTGCCATGTGACCAATCCCGCCGCAGGAGTAACACTGTCCACTCTCGGCACGTCTGGCTCTGACTCCACCCCGGTTTCCCCGCACAACTGAACCTGAGTCGTGTAGTCGGCCACCGGTAGGTCTGGTCCTCTTGGACCTCTGCGTCATCTGTCTACTACCTGCTGTAGAAGACTCTGCCGCAAGCCGGATAGTGGTGGGTCCTGCTACTGGAGACTACTCAGTAAGGAAACTCTCCAATAAGAGGGCTCTCTCCAATACCCCTGTCTACGTCGGAATGTTGTGAGAAACAACAGAAGCTCTAATCTCTCGCTTGAGCCCCTGCTCGAAGGTTCGGGCCCTGAAAAATGGGTCTCGTTCCATATTTGTGGAGTAGCGCGAGAGGTATGTGAACCTCGCTGAATACTTTTCCACTGTCATGCTGCCCTGCCGTAGCTAGAGTAGCTCCTGTATACACACCGCTCGAAGGGTGGTTGGTACAAACTCTGCCCGGAACAGGCTCTCGAAGTTTCCCCAAAGAAGTGTCACCTCGTCATGCATCTGAAGCATCAGGCTCCACCATATGCCTGCTGCTTCCTGAAGAAGGCTGGCAGAAAGGATCACCATGAAGTCTGTCGGCATCCCCACTATCCTGAAGACTCTCACCATAGCCTCCAGCCAATCCTCAGCTTCCTGCGGGTCTGTCCCTCCCTGGAACCTGGGTGGCCTCTGGTGCTGGAACTCGTGCAGTGCGCTCAAGCGACGTGCACCCTCTGCTGCTGGGGCTAGTGGCATCGGTGGCCCAACGGGTAGTAGTACCGTTGGTGCCTCCGCTGGTGCCTCAACTGGATAAGGGCCCTGTACTGAGGCCACGTCGCTCAGGGGGCTGTCAGTACGAACCACTATCGGGGCTCTAGCTGGTCATCCACAAAGACGCATCCTAAAAGGAACAACGTGACACGGTCAAACGATTTATACCTGGTGATATGACCTGGTTTGAGATGATATTCAAATAAAACTTCTGGAAACACACACACAATTAGTGTTTTCGTGCACAAAGTCGGAAATCAGTTGTCAGGGTCCTGGTGTATGGATATGTTGGCTGCTCGTACCAACACTGGACTCCCTGAACTGAAAACCACACTCGGTACTCTTAACACTATTGCTTCACAGAAAGAAAATATCAGAGTTATAAGTTCTGCGGTAGAACCGACTCCTCTGATACCAATTTGTCACGACCCGTCCTCGGGGCCCATGCCGTGACTACCCCAAGCCCGCCTTCCATAGGCCAGGGGCTGGCAACTAGCACCAAAGGCGTAAATCCCGATAACTGGGAAGTCATTGCCTTTATAAAAGAAAACAAGCACCACAGAGTAAGCAAGCGGAAAAAGTAAACACTAAGTACAAGAGAAGTGCTGAAAAGTAAATGGGCCAGAATAAAAACCCAAAAGAAAGTACAACTACAAATGAACGAAAGTACAACAGAAAAAGACAAACAGCTGGAAGAAGGAAGCAGCTCCTAGGTCGTCCTCCTCGGATCCTACCTGAAGGGTAGGTACAGATAGCGCAGCTCCTGGATCGTCCTCCACGGATCCTACCTGAAGGGTGGGTACAGATATCCTCCTCAACGCTCTCTCCCGTCAACCTCCACCAGATACTGACTTGTCGTGTAGTCCACCTCTGGGTACTGACTCGTCGTGTAGTCCACCTCCGGGTACCGTCCAGTCCTCAAACACTCGGCCTCTGTCAGCACTGCCCGTCGTCTGCAACCAACACAACGAGGTGCGATCATAGCCCGTGCAGGGGTGAGTATAATGATACTCAGTAGGGACCCCGAGACCCTCATGGTCTCACCAAAACCAACATGGATATCCACAAGAAGATCTCAACAGATAACCTCTACTTAGGTATATTCCCATACATATATCTAAGTTATCAAGTAACCCATCTCAATCATGAGGGAAACACATCAACGGATAACCACTACCCAGGTATATGCCCATACATATACCTAAGTTATCATCTGACCCATCTCAATCAAGAGGTAAACACAAAGGTTAAAAGTCTCAGCTCAAACCAGGATTTTCGTTATCGAAACTGCAACTGCTAAAGAGCCCCGTCTCTGGAGTGTACAGTGGTCCTTTCACGACTCTGAGGTACTGCTCACTAACCTAAGACTGCTGAGGTACTCCTCCTGTCGAGTACTGTGGGCCTACTGCTACAACCAAGCGCTTCCTCGTGCCGCTACAACCAAGCGCACCTCCGTCGTGGGTCTGCCGCTACAACCAAGCGCTCCCCTGTGCTGCTACAACCAAGCGCACCTCTGTCATGGGTCTGCCGCTACAACCAAGCGCACCCCTGTGCCGCTACAACCAAGCGCACCTCCTTCGTGGGTCTTCCGCTACAACCAAGCGCTCCCCTGTGCCGCTACAACCAAGCGCACCTCCGTCGTGGGTCTGCCGCTACAACCAAGCGCTCCCCACTAGGCTATTCGTAACACACCGAGTCGTTCGATCAGCAGTCGTCAAGTCTTAGCCGGCTACACGGTCTCCGTATTCCACACGCTCGTCTTCGGGAGGGTCCACTCCATGAGCTGCTGGTCGATACTACAAGTATCACACGGTTCCACGAAGAAGTATCTCATGGGACTGCCTCGTCACAGGGGTCTCAACACAACAGACGGCTCGTCAATCGGACGCCCGGTCTGTGAGTTACTAGCCTTTTCGTCCGAGGGGCCCGGTTGGTTTCATGTGCGAACCAACCCGGACGTATCTCAACTGTACCCTGAACTCCCATAGCGTATACACATAGGGACCGTTTCTCAACGTGATCATCAACGTCGCTGACGGTTCGTCAAACGGACGTCCTGTCTGAAAGATATCAGCTTTTCCGTTCCAGGGGCCCGGTTGGATTTCAGGTACAATCCAACCCGGCCATATTCCAACTGCGTCCAAAACTCGGGCGATGCATACCAAAAGTTCTGTCTCTTCAAGAGGAATTCAACGAGACAGACGGTGCGTCAATCGGACGCCCGGTCTGTGAGTTATTGACTTTTTCGTTCCAAGGGCCTGGTTGGTTTCGTGAGCGAACCAACCCGACTGCACTCCGATGGCATCCAAACCTCGAGCGGAGTAATCCAAAAGATCCGTCTCACTAAGAGGAAATCAACAAAGTTGACGGCACGTCATTCGGACGTCCGAAACTCAAGTTACGAGCGTTTCCGCTCCGAGGGCCCGGTTGGTTTTGTGTACGAACCAACCCGGCCATACCCAAAGTTCTCCGAAACCTTGAGTGTAATATACCTAAACGACCTTCTCAATCAAAGGATCGGGTTTCCGCTGACGACGCGTCAATCAGTGGTCTACAGCTCAAGATATGGGCATTTGACCAAAAGTGGTCCGAAAATGGGGGGTCTGGGCCTGGGCCGACCCGGCCCGACCCCCCCTGGGTCGGCCCGAACCGGGTCGACCCGACCTGGGTCCGACCCAGCTGGGCCCGGCCCGGTCCAGCGCGGTCCGGTCCGGCCCGACCGACCAGTCGCAGCCGAGCAGTCGCCGCGGAGCGGCGGGGGTGCCTGCGACCGCCCCCCGTCGCCGCTGATTGACGCCGGCGGCAGCCGCCGTCGGCCACTTCTGGCGGCGCGCCGCCGCCGCCTTCTGCGGACCACCGGACGCGCTCCGGTGGTCCGTTTCTCCTGTTGTCTTCGCCTATGGTCCCCCCAGGACCCCACCTTCACTGCGAAGGGATTCAAACGCCAAAATGGCCTGCTTCGTCGTCGCCCATCAATCTGCACGTCAAAACGATTAGCGTCGTCTTTGTAGTTTTCCAGCGCGACCCGATGGTGCCACGCCCCTTCGCCGCGGTCCGACTCCGACCGCGGTTCTTTGGTTTTCTTCGACGCGGTGCGACGGCGTCGCGTTCTTAAACTTCCTTCCACGGCGCGACGCGACGGCGCCGCGCATATCCTTCCGCATGAACCGCGTGGTGCGACGGCACGACGCTTTCTCTTACCAACCCCAAAGAAACCAATACGAAAAAATAAGGAGGAGGGTCGGCCGTGTTTGTGTGGTCCGACCCCCTCGCGTTATTCGATAACATTTGGTTTTAATCCACGAAGATCATCAAGTTGGTAATCATGAACAATTAAATAAATAAAACCCCTACCTCAGTTCAGGAACGGTGTTCGTCAACGAGCCGCAGAAGACGAGCGTCGCGGAGGTCGGGCGTCGCGGGAGATCGTCGACGTCGCAAAGCGAGGATTCGAAGTCGTTGATGGCGATTCTGTTGCGGAAAAACCATCGCGGAAGAGACGACGCGGAAGAAGAACGTCGCGTCGCAGATACGGCGTCACGGAAGAACCATGTTCTTCGGCGGAGAAGTTCTTCATTGAAGAATGGTGTTCTTCGCGTTCTTCATCGAGGTTGAAGAAGAAGAAAAAGATGTTTCTCCCAATCCTCTCAAGGTTTCAAAAATCTAACATAATAAAATAAGACTAAGTCTTATTTTATTAACACAACCTACCATTTTAATTTCAAAAGTTTGAAATTCAATAACCACACACAACTCACCTCATTAAACTTATTACATTTAAGTCATAAGTTATAACTTAAGTTAACAAAAATTAAAGTGGGAGTTGAGGGGGGTTTTAGAGGATATGAAGGGGTGGGGTTCTTGTGGGCCCCACCACCCTCATAACCTCCCAAAGAGGGTTGGGTGGTTACCCACCTTCCATCAAGAACTAACACTTAGAGTAAAATAATAAAAATTGTAGTGTAATTATAAAATAAACTTCCACAATTTTTATTATCAACACTCGTGTAAACGCAACATCGGAACAGGAGTTCCTAAGCAATTACCAGTGCTGCGGTCCCATCGGTGCCCTCGGAATTCGATTTCGGGCACCGGTTCAAAAGTTAGAAATTCCCGCTCATTCGTTCACTGAACGTACCCGAGCCAAACTTCAGAAATTAATTCCGGGCACACCGGGCCTCAGAATCAGGCGCCGTCAGAAACTGCGTTCTTGTAAAATTCCAAAGAAAATTAAGAAAAAAATTTCCTTGAAATTTCCGAGTGTTTACAGACCCGACCCATGTCCGGGTCTGACCCGGCCGGCACGGCCCGGCCCGTCTAGGGCGCGACCCGGCCCGGTCGGCACGGCGCGGCCTGGCCGCTGGGGACGGCTCGGCCAGTTACGGCCGAGTGGCGCGGGGGTGCGCTGCCCCCGCGTGAAGGAAGTGACGCGGCCCCGCGTGGGGCCGCTCGGTGTCACCGGACGTGGCAACCAGCCGCTTCCCTGCCTCCGGGTTCCGCGCGGCCGCGGAACCGCACCCCGCCGCCACGGCTTCAGCCGCGGTGGCTCCATCCGGCGGCGCGCCGGGGCGCCACCGGTGGAGTCTGCGGGCCACCGGATTTGGTCCGGTGGTCCGATTTCACTTCCGTTTGCGCCGTAACTCATCCCGGGTCCCGTTCTTCACTGCGGAATCAACAAATTTTCTCTACGGCCCATTTTGTCATCGTTCGCCGTTCTGCACACCAAGAACAAAAGGGCGGTGGGTTCGGACTTGTTCGTTGGTCCGCACCCACCGCGTTAGCGGTTTGAAACAACACCAATATTTCCCAGCAATTAATAAACCTCGACCCACAATAATAATCCGCGGACCAACTTGTTAATTGGCTGGTCCGCGTTCTTGCCTAGGAGGAAAAAAACATGGGTAATATCATTTTCAAAACGACCCCTACCTCAATGTCGTCGTCGGACGTGAGTTCGTCGCGGATTTGACTGTCGCGAAAGGAAAGGATCATCGCGTCGCGGAAGGGTGTCGCTGTCGCGCGGTACTCGGCGTCGCGCAGACAACTCCGAGGATCAAGAACATACAGATTTAATTGTAACAATTAAATCCATGTTGATGTTATAATCCACAAGGAATTAAAAGGAACGCAATCCCCTACCTCAAGATGTCGATCAAGGATTTATCGCGGGGAAAGAACGTTGTGGAAGAAGCGTAGGCGGAGGGAGAATCGTCAGCGTCACGTCGTCGATCTCCTGGGGCCTAGCATTCTTCGTCGCCCTTCGTCAGAGGCCGTAGTTCTTCGCGTTCTTCGTGTTCTTCGCGTTCTTTGCGTTCTTTGCGTTCTTCGCGAAGGAGGATAAAGATCTTTAGAGATTCTCCAAAGGTTTAACACAACAACCATATAATAAAATAATTCCTCATCTTATTTTATTATCAACTAAAGAATTTGAAAAACAAAGATAAGTAACGAACAATTAATTCATAGAATTAATTGCAACGAACTAACCGCCCAATTAATAGGGGCGTTAAGAATTTAGAAAATGCGTCAGTTGACTTTCATTTAAAAGGGGTTTTCGCGGGTGCGTTACTTAGCGGAAAAGAAACGGTGGGGCTCGTGCGGGCTCCACCTCACAAATATCCTACCTAGAGGGTAGGATATTTTGAATTTCACCCTATCCGCTTCAACTCAACTCAAGCAGCTTTAAGTGGATTTAAGCGGCTTTAAGTGAAATAAAATAAAGTTTTCCGAACCACATTATTTTATTTCTTAATTTAAAGCCCAAAATTTAAAAACCACACCTGAGCAAACGCAACTCTGGAAGAGGCGTTTCTAAGAAAATACCGGCGTTGCGATTCCATCGGTGCCCTTGGAATTCGATTCCGAGCACCGGTTCAAAAGTTAGAAAAACCCGCTCGTTCATTCACTGAACGTACCCGAGCCAAACTTTGGAAAATGATTCTGGGCACACCGGGCCTCGGAATCAGGTGCCGTTAGAAACTGCGCTCTTGTAAAATTCCAAAGAAAATTAAGAAAAAAAAAATTCCTTGAATTTTACGGGTCTTTACATCATTCATAAAATATAGTATGGATGGAACACATACATGGTTACTAAACCTTTTCATTCCATCGTGATCAAGGTCAAACTTATGAATATTTTAACCTTCTTTTGTAGCTCTACATCTTCTTTCATCACCTATTTAATCTTCACATGATTATATGGATGAAAATTCAATTGATAAACATAATATTTCTTCCCTTCAATATTTATACATTCAATAGTTGGAAATCCAGAAATAATGGATCTATTCTGGTCCCTATCATTTATAAGCTAGCATGATCCATTCGAATCAAAGCATCGAACATCTTGTTCTCTTTCATGGGGTGGTAATGTACTGTGAAATTATAATACTTTCTTGGCTCTAACCATCTTTTATAGAGAATATTCAGTTCCTTCTATGTGAATATATATTTAATACTTTTACGATCAGAATATGTATCACACTTTTCTCCATAAAGATAATGAATCCATATATTTAATTAAAAAATTATTGTAGCTAACACCAAATCATAATTTGGGTAATTCTTCCTATGAGTCATCAATTTTCATGAGGCATAGGATATAACCATATTATTCTTAAATTAAAAACATCCCAATACCTTCTAGGATGAATCATTATTTTTTACAAACCCTTCTCTAATATACGGTAATGTAAGCATAAATGGGTTGACTAACCTTCTCTTCAGTTCCATTAAATTTTCCTCACACTCATATGTCAAGAGAATCTTGCAACCCTTTTGAGTTAATTTGGTCAGAGGATTATAAATTCATTATAATTCCTAAAAAACATTGATAATATCCTTATAAACCAAGAAAAATATATATCTTATTCACTGTGGTTAGTTTATGGAAACATTCAATAGCTTTTATCTTTGATGTACCTACTATTATACACTCTCTTGAGATTATATGACCCAAAATGAAACCTTTTGCATACAAAATTCACACTTTGTAATTTTTTCAAATAGATTCTATTTCATTAGGTTATTTAGTCAGTTTTTTAAGTGTAATTATTATTCATCCTTTCTCTTTGAATGGATAAGAATATAATATATAAATACTAAAAAAACTGATCGAGGTAATATATAAAGACTATATTCATTAAATTCATGAAAATAGTATGATCACTGGTAAGACCGAAAGGAATCACTATATATTAATATTTTCCATAAATTTATATAAATATGTCATGATTTTACCCTCCTTCTTGATCCTCAATTAATGACATCTAGAACAATGGTCAATCTTGGAAATGTATTGAATTTCATGAAGTTGATCAAACAAGTCATCAATAAAGGAAAATGATACTTTTCCTTTATTGTGATATTGTTTAACTCTTGACAATAAATGTAAAGTCACATTCATGCATATTTCATTTTCAAAAAAGGTATAGGTTTGTCCTAATTTGACACACCTATCTGAATAAACCCTTTATCAATGTTTTATTGGAGTTTATTTTCCAGTTCATCAAACTCAATCTGATCTATTCTATCTGGATTCATTGAAATTTGTGCAGAACCTAGTATAAATTACAATGAGAAATAAATATCATGTTTAGGTGGAAGGATGGGAAACACTTTCAAAAAGTCATACACAAATTTTCTGATAAATAGGCATATCATTGATGTCAAGTTTTTTCCCATGAATTTGAGATAAAAACACATTATAAATAGAAATTAGGACCTATACACATAATGTAATATCCATAGGTAGTACATACTTATAGTCACATTAAAATATGGTCATTGGCTGGTTTTAAATATCAAACATAACTCCCCTTCCCCAAAAATTAATGTGGAATTTATATATAGAAATCCAATCCATTCATAATATGGCATAAAATTAATCCATAGAAAAAATGAATTGATTTACAAGAAGCATATTCCTACCAACATAAACTGGATAGTAATCATATGCATGAGATGAGATCATCATACTATTATGAGTTTTCAATTATAATTATACATCTAATCATATGGGTGAATATTAATACCTTTATAAAATTCATTAAATATGAAAGAGTGGGTAGATCCACCATTATCACACCCTTTATCAGAAATAGTTATCACATACGATTTTTACTTATACCTCAACATAAGTTTTTACTAATGTTGACTATTATTATTTAACCTCGGCTTTGGGAATATGTTAGAATAATGTCTATTCTATTTATACTTAAAGCACTGATGTGGTGGAGGATCATTATGTATAGTTTTATCTCTATTCACATTTTTATCCAATATATTCGCATCACTTTAGAAATAAAATGCCTAATGAAATTCTATTCCACACTTACAATATTAATTAGAGACCTTAATAATATTTCCTCCATGATTCTACCCCAACTTAGAGCATAAAGTAATGATCATATTCTTATCTCCGTGGTTTTTATATTGTTCTTTAAATTTCATATTCCTTTTTTATAAAAACCATACGACTAATATGTAACTTCTTCCTATATTTCCACCTAGATATCACAACCCAAAATCTATTAATAGCTGTTAAAGTCTCTTATGTCTATCATCATGCAGATAGTTTGTTTTATTGAACTGTAGATTCTATCAACATTACATTCAGGTTGGATGCTTATTCCTGAAGCATACCTCGCAAGTCATGTTAAAATATCCCCATAGGTACCAAAAGATTCATTATCCTTTTTCTTTTATTCATGGAACACATTATCTATTATTGTATAATGAATACAAGTAATGTAATTATTTAAAAATAGGTTCTTTAGCTCATCTTAGATCCATGGATTTAATTTTATCATGTTGCCTCATATTTAATATTAGAGTCTTCCACTAGTTCTCTTTTCCTTCTAAATGATAAATATCTAGAAATAATTTCTCATTTTTTAAACATTAGAGAATAGAAAATATCTTTTCATTAGTACTGATCCATTGTTTAGAAACTAGTGGATCAAAAGACCCACTAAAAGAATGTGTATATTTCCTCATGAAGGACTCAACATAATGTTGTTTCCTGCTTTTCTCATTTGGAATAATAATGTGTTTCATAGTTTGAAAATGTTGGGTGAGTATAGAAATGATACCTTCCAAACCTTCTCTCATATAATTGAGTTTCACAAGAGTAAAATCATTGTGTTGTCAATTTCACTCATCATTAATGTAGTTCTTTTGGGTTCTATACATCATCAAAAACCAAAAATAAAAGAAGAAGAAAAATTATCACACTGTAGAACCGCATTATAATGGAATCACTTATAAGATGTCTAAATTATGAAACTTGCAATCTATGACACCTTAAGTTTATATTAGTTCATTCATAGAAAATATCTATTTAAATCCTTCATGATTGTTTGTGACGAGTTTGTAAATTTCCAAATAATATACCTTTGGAGATTCAAACTTAGTGCGCAGCAAGGACTGTTGTAATGCACCAGTTCCTGATCGAGTCCAGCTCAATACGGTTTTCTTTTTTGTTACCCCTATGAACATATATATCTAATCCAAATCCACATATAGTATCTATATAGTTATTTATTTCTAGGAAACCACTCATTCTATCCTTTAACTAAATTATAATAAAATTTCATATACATTGACTCATCATTGGAGTTATCCTTACAGACATTTCAATTGGGATCTCACTAAGATTTTCTCATCCTATTTTCTAATTGTTGAATAATCCTTTACTCTGATACAAAATATATAAACCCATTATTAACATACATATAAATTACTTCATTTTTTTAGATATTTAATACATTAGACAACTTGATTCTCAAATACAATATTAGTTTAGTGCCTTTGGAAACATGGAAACATAAACACTAGTCCATAAGTGAGTTAAATCATCTCTGGCTATGTGCTTCATAACTACCAACCTTCTTATACAGATCATAAATAATACATATCTTCATAACCAAGGAAAAATAAACATAATAAAGGGTGATATTAGATGCGTTGTAAGGGTAAACAAGGGAGATAAGTAAGAACAACATGAGCATAAGGGTTTGAGAACATAAGCATAACATTCAAATATCATACCCTCTATATCAAATATAATATAAATGTGTCAGAGAATAAATATTGGATATTCATAAGACATTAATCTGGATGGAATTAAAATCATAACACATTAATGTATAACATAGTAATAATACATGTAATTTAGACAGACACATAAACATATAAAATCATTCCCCATAAGTAAAGGCTCATTTCCCAAACATATCAATGAACTTAATGGGGAATAAAACTACTGGGAAGAAAACACTATCATCCCCAGTCATAGTCCTTTCCTTATTGTGGATCATGTTACACCTTTTAACCATAGTGGATTAATCCCATTGACTTGTTCCATGATCATATCAGGAGATATAAATCTTTACCCAGTGCAATGGATGGAGATATTGGTCCCACCCATTACATAATAAAATCAAACTTACATTTACCTCGAGATAATAAAACAATCAACATATCATAACCAATGAAATTAATGGTTTTCAAAAACATGTCATTATATCATAACTTATGAAAAAGAGATTAGTTTCATAATCATATCCTGAAAGCTTAACTCATGAAAAGAATTGGGTTTCATGATCATTTAATAATGGTACGACCCATGGAAGATAAATGGGTTTTATAAACATCAATACATAATAAATTAAACCATTATTAAAAAGGATTTGAATGTTATTAATGGAATATATCCCAATAATGTGTATGTAACAACAATGGTTGTCATTTAGATAGAAAATAATTTTGAAAGATCCTTTAAAATAATTTCTTAAGGAAAATATCTATTCTAATTTTAAAATGATTTTTCCAAAACAAAAAATTAGAAAAACATTTTATTTTAAAATAACTTTTAAAACCTATAATGTAAGATTCAAATAATAGAGTTTTCATGATGGAAAATAATTTCATATATGACGTATTTGTAAAAATAAAATATTCCATTCATATTTTCAAAAGAAGTGAAAACAGAATTGATCAGAAAATGAAAAGAATAATCCTTTTAAAAAAAATTAAAAAGGTAAATCATGTGAAAATTTATTTTAAAAATTATGGTATAAAATTTTCGAAAACATTTTTAGAAAACATGGTTTTGAGAGAAATTTTTTTCCAACAATAGAGGGAAATAAGGTCGAATTTTCTTAAATACATTTTATTAACCATCTAAAGTAACAAATAGTATAAAATGGAACCATTAAATGAATATATCATGAATAATCCAAGGATAATAAAATTTAGGGGAATTATTGAGAGAATAAGATTACATCAATGGAATCATAATCATAAATAATCCTTATAAACAATGAGAGTGTTTCAATACTATTTAGTAACTTTGAATCATAATCCAAATGAAATGATAACATTAATTTAAGAAAAAAATATCATTAAAATAAGTAAATTAATGATAAAACGTTCCAAAGGGAATAATATACACCATGTAAAAGAATATAGGTTCACAACATAACTTGTTTCTCAAAGAAATAAAATTGAGACAAAATTGACTTACTAATCTGGTAACTTTTTAACTGTAAACTCCATAAAAGATAGGTAATAAAATAGATAGGTAAATAACCATGAATTTAAGGGTAATAATCATAAAATAAATTCAGGGAAATTATATACACCACATAAAATAAATGAGTTGTGAATATGGAAAAGGTGTAATAAAAACACATGTGATACTTGAAATCCCCTTACCTTATGCCTGAGATCTCATCATAATTGTTCAAAAATCCTATCTAATAAATATAATTTTATCATAAATCTATTAAATATTAAAAATTAATTATAACATAACATATATTATTCACTTATGATATTTTATTACTCATTTATTAACAATTTTATGTTAATGTTACATTTCGGGTAATAACTACTTTGTTTTTGGAATGTGTTTTGATTTTTATATTTTTTTCCCTCTTACTTATATCATGATTTAATAACCTCCATAATGTAAACCTTGATATAAATATTATATATATTGTTTATATATGTAATTATAATAGTTTATAAATGATAGGAATATGAAATAAAATACACCATTCATGGAGATCGTAGGTCATACATATGCATGTATGTTATTTCCATTTCCTTATTTTATTGAAAGAAAGAATATATAATGATATATATATATATTATAATTAAATTATAATTATTATTTCATATATAACACATATTTTTATTAAACCAATCATTAATACATTCAATGTAAAGTGTGAACGAATCTCTTCGTTTTGAAGAGGCAATAGTCCACACATTCATGATGATGTTAGTGTGTTCCAACAAAATGGAATGCATGAAGGTATGTGTTACATAGTAAATCATGATTAATAAATAAATTATAAATATAATATATATATATATAACATAATTTCTATAATTATTCTCAACCTTTAGAGGTGGTAATGGAGGAATGAATGGCAATGGTTCACGAGGTGGTGGTCCTCCGTATACACAAATGATGATTGTGTATCTCATTCGATGAATATATGTTTTAGTTTAGGTCATACCCTTAACATAAAAAAATATCAAAATATTTCAGATACTGAGTTTATTATATAATCATAGAATAAAAATAATTTATGTGTAATATGATTAAATAAAACAAATGTTCAAGTTGATGTATGTAACTCTTATTTGGGTAATTCCTTTTCATTTACAGTGAAGATCATTTCGGTTGGATTTTTTTCAAACGAGAGGATTATAGGATGAAATTATGGGATTTGGGAACTTATTTGGGACGTTTTTTGATGATATATGAGGCTTTATATGTGTTAATAAGTGAGGGGGTTTCTAGTTCCCTTTTATAGTGGTAGAAGAGTGTCATTCTTGTAAATACAAAATAGTAAACACTATTGAGAGGCATCCCTTACATCATGTGCCTCCAATACTAGTCATTTTTCGATAAAATAGGTAAAATGGTTCAAATATATCTATCTAATGATTTTTGGAAAATTGTGTGGTTATTTTTACACCTTATTTTTTAGTTTTACCATTAAGTAAACTTATTTTTACCTTAATCATTATAATTAATTTTAATTGATTTCACTAATATTTCTAGTCAAAAACTAAGTTTATCATACTAGATATTATAAATTATTTAATTTCAAAATCTATTATACATTGTGAAAAATTATGAAATCAGACGTGGTTTAAATTAATTTAAAATTAATTATTGTAGACGAGATGACACGATGAGTTTTTAATGTGAAAACGTTCAAAAGATTGAAATATCATTATATAAAATTTTAATATGAAATTGGTTACAATGAATAGAATTTAATTTTTTTAGGTATAATTTATATAATTTTAATTTTAAACCAAATTTAAATATAATTTAGTTATATAAATAAATTATATGAAAAAAATAGGTTTCAATTAACATTCAGTATTTTTCAATATTCATCCAAAAATGAAATATTTTAGAAAAAACCAAAAATTCACTCTAAAATAATATAGACATTATAACATAAAAAATGATGATAATTTTATCAAAATAAATTTCTAAAAGTATCTAAAATTAATTTTATTATTTCTCATAGAAGGACATAAAATCAGTTCTTTTAAGAAAATAGTATTTTTTTTAAACATATAGATTTTTCCTAAAATTTTATATTTCATTATCAATATCTTTTATTTATATGAAAAATTTACAAATAATATTTTTAAAAAATAGTTATTACTATTCATATTATTAAGTTCAATGGCTAGGTTATAACTTTATTTTATAAATAATTTTAACATTAAAATACTATTTTGTAGAAACTCAGTGCTGTGTGTAATACAGGCTAAGACAATGATGCGTATAGTAGAAGATTTACTTGGTGTATTGTTTAATGAAATTTTATCATTTTTTATCATGAAATGATATAAATCAATGTAATTTAATTTATTCTAAAATAAAATTTCATAAAAACTGAGGGTATTACAGGACCCATGACTCTCCTATCCATGAATTGTTAAATGAGGTTGGCCCCAATTATAAAAGTACATAAAAATACTTAATTGTTCCCATTTTTTAATTATTTTCATTGAAATTTTATCACTAATGATATTTGATTCATCATACTCATATCATCATCATCACTCTAGAGTCCCTAGTGGACTCCCCCAAAATTTCTTCATAAACTAAAATTTTATCCTTTGAATTCTATTCACATGATAATATGTTTATACCAATATAATCTGTATCAATATTATCATCCTCATTATAAAAAAGGAAAATATATGATATTCAATATTATTTACTATTTTTCAATAGTATTTATATCCCCACTTTTGAAAATCTGGTTGATCGTCTTGTTATTCCCCTAATAGGACTTATGATGAAATATTTGGCTGAAAAAATCTCTTGATCAACTTTATCTACATTTTTCCCCTAGTTCTATTCCTTAGAATGAATATGACAGCTACTCTTGAAAACTCATAGCTACATTAATAATTGATTTTTCAATAACACATCTCATAAGAGATCATTATATATCATGGTCTCCGTAAAGAAGTATTTTTTTCTTACACTATTACATGAAGAGAATCCATCAAATATTAATGAATGGGGCTATATTCTATAAGAAATTTTTTCTCTATGTTGTTCTCTATTCCACTACAAATTTCACCACACCAATTTTTTGTTGTGTTTATAATGATGAAACATCATGCTTAATCCCATGATTATATAACTAATTTTTAACCATTTGAGAATTTTACTCTCCACCATTGTTAAATCTAATAATATTGACTTATCATCATGTTTTATTCGTATCTCTCATTCAAAAAATCATAATATAATCAATCAGGATTATCTTAGACATCATTAAAATTATAGTACCCATTCCACTATAATCATTAACAAATAGGATGATTTACTTCTCACCAAATGCACTGAGAAACTTCATAGGTTTACACACATTAATTTCAGTTAGAATTAGTTGATTTGAGTCCCTATTTTTCTTCATTATATAGGGACATATTAATTGATTCCCTCTTATATGGTCCTTATAAGTCTTCTATAAAATTTCTATCTAATTTAAAATATTAGTAGTTACTTTTATATTTTATGGATTTTATATTGTTTTTTATTTTTATATTCAAACCATTAGTTCCAAAGGCTTCTTTATTCCTTCACCATAATGAAACATACATTTTCCCTTGAAATCTAGCTGATTTGAATTCTCATTGATTCTCTTTCCATTTAATATTTAATATTTTATTCATCCTTTGATATAGATTACCTTTAAATTATATGTGATATTAGGCCTAGAGTAATAAATTTATTAACTTCTATAATTATACATCAATGGTCGTCCATATATCGAAAACATTTATTCTATATTTCATATTTATTCTTACATTTACTTTTATATCGTTTGAGTTTTAATTTTATATCATTAAAAAATATAATTTTTATTTCATCCTAGATCATCACTTTCTATAAAGTAATTTCATTTCTATTAATGTTGGATGAAAAACAACAATCATTGTTCCATGTGCTACTATTTTTGGTTTCATTGAGATAAATATCATCCTAGATAACTTTATAAATAATCCAATTATCCTTATAATAGAAACTATGTTGAGTTGAAACACAAGTTGTTCTTTCTTTATTTTCTTCAACATATGTTTGGAGATCCTAATTCCCTTTCGAAAAATATTATACGCTATTCAATTATGGTATCTCAAATATGCTTTTTATATAATTCTCCATTATTTTCTATTATATTGTGTTTGAATTCTCTATTTCAAATAATTTATACCCTTATTAAAAAAATTGATATGTTATACTAATATTGTTAAAAATATTTATCTATTTATGATAAAAGATATGTTCTCATTGTTTTTTTCACTCTTAAGAGATTCACTTATCAAATAGATTTCTACCACCAAAGAGTAGGTCATTGTATAACCAATAATGGCCCAGAATTAGCTTTTCATCAAAAGAATTTCTCTCCCCTCTATGCCTACATGTTTCTTTCATTGAAATGAAATCTTTATTGTTTTTTAGACATGGTTATTATGCTATTTTATAAATTTTATAATTAATATTTTTCAAAAAAATGATTACACAAGCATTGGATTCATACAATTCTCATAAATTGTTTTTAATGCCCATAGGCCTGTGTATATATTCATTTAATATCCTCTCAAACACCATCATTGTAACACCTTGAGATTTTATGATTTTTTTAAATTTAATTTAGTATTAAATATTTGATGAAACAATAAATATATCTTGTGGTATATAAAAGAACTAAGTTTGGTATGCATTTCACATAACACCAAGTTAAGATTACACTAAACACAATACTTATATTACCATGTGGTAAACACAACACAATGTTGGGTTTGTGTTACTCCTTCAATAGCCTTAGTTAAACCCATTTTCGAGATTTACCGAACTAAAATTTAATATTAATATAGTTATTAATATATTATTATAGTTACCACCTTGTTGTTGGAATAGAAGTTATGAAGAAGATTAAATAAATTGTGAAGGTATGATTTATACATGTATATAAAATTAATCCTTTTGTTATCATTTAGTTGTAAATGAAACTAATAACTATCTGAATATAATGAAATTATTTTATAAGAAAACTATTTTTCTATGTACAAACATAATTTTATCTTAGTAATTTAAACAAATTTTTTTTTAACATTTTAATAGGATTTATATATTATGTATTCAATAATATATTTTCACTCCTATCCAATATATTTATGTGGTATAAGATATAATAAAAACAATTTTATAAATAAATATTATATTTTAATAAATAGTAGTCTTACCACCATTCAATAGAGAACCTATTTTAAATATAATTTTTTACTCTTTTATAACATTTATTTAAAAAAATAAACTTCATTTTTGAAATAGAAATATCAAAATTTACATATACTAAATTTTTTGTATTTTTCAAAGAAGTTTAAATGTTTTATGAATAGTGAGAAATGCTGAATTTTAATTAAAAACAATTTTTTTATATAATTTATTTATATAGTAAAACTATATTTTAATTTTTTTAATGTTTATTAGATCTATTATAAAAATATTAAAATAAATTAGGTCAATTTAATCAATTTAATATCAAAATTGGATATAAAAATTCAATCTTTTGAACATTTTCACTTTAAAATACCTGATGTTTTTTCCTATATGTGGGATTATTTTTCATTTTATTTCTAACACTACTGTATTTAAAATTTGTAAAAATCGATTTCATATTTGGATTCATAATAATTCAAAATTTATAATTATTAAAACTTAATTTTCTAATAAAAATATAAATGAATCAAATTAGACTTAATTACAATGAATGAGGTAAAAATGAGTTTACTTAGTGGTTAAACATTAACTTATAGGGTCAAATAACCTATAAATTTGTCCAAAATCCATTTTCTATGAATATTTTGACCATATACTCCCTCAATTTAAAAATGCAACATTATTGGATACCCATTATGTAATAGATACCTCTCAAAAGTGTTTACCTTTTATATTTACAAGAATTTAACTCCTATCCCACTATAAAAATGGAACTCATCCCCCTCCTAGTTCATTAGAAATCTCAATCCCATTGGGTCATCCAACACCTACCCAAATAAGTTCCCAACATCACTCCCTTAATCCTAGAATACTTTATCTAGGCATAAATCTAACTAATGAATCCCTTTATAGATAACAAAAATGACTCACCCAAAGAAGAGGATGTTTGAACATGTATTAAGAATGTCAAGACATAATTTTTGGGTTTTCTTGTCTCACTTTCATTTCTGTAAGATGTATTCTTTATTGACCAATTATTATTGTTTTTTTGTATATATTACCCTATGACTTGTTATATCATGATATTAATTTATTTCATGATATTAAATGTTTCAATTGATGTTATACTTTCATGGATCTCAGGATTCAAAAGTTCATAAAGTAGTAAGTAGATATCTAGTCCCACTTTTATTTCTGTGAGACTTATGCCTAATTCACCACTCGTTTAATATTTGTATCCTATTTACTTACCATGAACATATTGTTTGATTATTATCCTTAAATTTGTGGGTATTTGCATATCCATTTGATAATCTCACTTTCAGGGGGTTTAATGTCCAGAAGTTACCAAATCTATAGGGTAATTTTGTCTCAATTGTCCTTATTTGAGACACATGTCATATTATTCACCTGTATTAATTTTCAAGGTGTATATACTTCCCTTTGACATTTTATATCATGAGTATCTATGTATTCATAATATTTGAAGACTTATGTAATGTTATTATTTCATGGGGACTAGGATTCAAATTTACAAAAGTGGTAAGAGTTTATTATTACAATCTCATCATTTATTTACATTGTTTATGATTATCCTTCCATTGATGAGATATTATGATCCATATATTTAGAATTATCATGAATTTTATTATCCTATTTTTATTCATGTTGAATCCATGTAATGGTACCATTTTTTTACTCTTTGGTAATTAATATAATTAAGAAATTAATTTTAATAAAATATGACCTTACTTCTCTCTTTATTTGGAAATATACGTTCTTTCAAAACAATGTTTTTTATAAATGTTTAAAAAAATTATATGATATTTAAAGTTATTTTTCCAAGAAAAGTATTTTAAAAATGTTTTATTTTTTAAAAAAAGTTTTTAAAATGGTTTCCAATGCTTCTGATATAAGTTTTCAAGACTATTAAAAAATAAAATGGTTTTCAAAAGGTTTTATGTTTTATAAATAAATTTTTTTCATAGAAGAAAGGATATTATAATCAAGAAATGTTTTACTTTATCTTCTAAAATTATTTTCCATTTAAAATAGAATCCATGGATGTTTCATATGACTTACTGAGGTTATGATCCAAGGATTTCATTATTATTCTTTATCTGAATGTTTTATTGTTTTGATGAAATGTTGTTTGTAAAACTCATTTCTCTTCTATGTGTTATACCATGATAAATGATTATGAAATCCAATTGTTTTAACAACTTATTCTATGATGAAATGATTATAAACCTTTCTATTTTATATAGGTTATTATATTATGAAATGATTATGATACCCATTTAATTTATTGGGTTATTATATGATTTTTATGAATCCCATATCTATTTATGGGTCCTGATATGATGAATGTTTTATTATATTGTGGCACATGCATGTATGGTTTCATATGTTCTGGTTGGGACCTATATCTCCCACCAATGTATTAGGTAGTGATAAATGTTAAATGATCTCATAGGATACACAAGTTTTATACCAAGACCAAAAACATGAGTGTACATGAGTTATAGAACAATCCCATAATAGGAGGGTACATAGGTTGTATCTATTTCCCAAAAACAAGAGGGTGCACTGGTTGTATCCCAATCTAGAAAACAATATATTATACGTGTTTTTTCCCTAGACCAAAAACATGAGGGTACACTAGTTTTAACCCAAGTTAGTAAAAAAGAGGGAACATGTGTAGTATCCCATGCCTATAAACAAGAGGGTATATGGTTTTTAGACCATTCCCAAAAAAATATTTCACACAGGTTTTTAGTCCAAGACTGAAGCAAGTACATGATTTATTCTCCCTTTCTTAACAGGTTATAAAGATCTTTGTTGGTATCCTTGGAATAATATTTTTTATTTTAATGTGTATTCCACAAATTCTATGTCGTATTCCTATGTTATAATCTCATAGATTATTCTCTTGATTCCCTTATGATTCATGTATTATGAATTTCTAATCTTTTATTCCATTACTCATGTGTATGATCTTTGATATAAATGGTATGATATTATAATGTTATTTTTATGTTCTCATTCCTTAATTCTCTTGTTATACTTATTTATCTCCTCAATTTACCCTTACTGAGCATATAACCTCACTATTTCTTTTGTTTCCTTTCCCCAGGTTGTGAATAATAGTTTAAAATAGGAGTACTAAATGGGAATATCTATATAAGGGATGTTGAATATATATCACCAAGTTATAATATTGAGTTTCATGTGTCCAATGACACTAAAAAATTATGGTCCTCAAGAATGAACATATATAATATTATGAATATTCATCTAAAATGATGTTATATCCATGTATGTTAAGACTGGGTCACAATAGTTGGCATCAAAGGAATGTTTTAGTCATTATTTTGAAACTAATATGAGAAATATTTAGTGAGACGCCTAGGGATATTTCTAAGTATATTTCTATGGATGTATCTAAGGATAAGTCTAATTATGAATAAAAGTATAGGAAAATGTCATGTAATTTTGGTGATGGAAAGAGCGAGTGGTTTACTAGAAGTACATCCATGCATGGATAGTAAAAGTGGATGTGGCTCTGTAACAGTTGTACATAGGGGTAACAACCCAGAAAAGACCATATTTATCTAGACTCAATCGAGAACTGGTGCACAACAATGGGCCTTGTTGCACACCTAGTTTGACACTCCTGGGGGGACATGAATTTTGAATTAAAAAATCATACACCATCATGAATTAAATAGAATATGAATATGAATAACGTATGATATTCTTAAGGTGTCATAATTTTAAAATATTTTTTCATGATTTAGACATTATATATGTAATGTTTCTTTATTATGTGGTTTTCCATCTATGATAAGTGTTTCTCATTCTATGATTTATAGTTTTTTTTAATGGAAAGAACTCGAAGGAACCATGTTAATGCTGATTAAATTGGAAAATGCAATGATTGTCCTCCAGATACAAAAAATTTTATGGGAGTAAGAATGGAGAAAATTATTTCAATGCTCACACAACTTTCCTAAGATATGAATCATATAGGACTTCCAAATTAGAAAGAGAGGTAATAATGTTTTGTTGAGTCCTTCACGAGAAAACATGCACCTTATTTTAGAGGTTTCACAAATCAACTAGTTTCTAAGAACTGAATCAGTACTGCTAAAAAGATATTTTACGTTCTTCAGTGTTTAGAGAATAAAAAATTCATTTTGGTTTTTTTATCATTTTTATGGTGAAGCAGATTTGTTATGAAACCATATTAATAACATCAGGTAGCAAGTTAAAATTGAATATATTGAATTTAATGATTTTAATTGGATATATTTTAGTAACTAATTAAATTTTATTCTATAAAAAATGATGGATATAGAATTCCAAGAGCTTGAACAGAAGGGTGATGAATATGTTACCACCTATGAATCAAATTTTACTAGACTTGTGAGGTACTCCTTGGGTATTATCATTTATCCTAAAAGTAAATTTGACGAATTCTTTGATGTATTAAATCCAAATATCTGATGGGAGTTATCCATAAGGGACATTAGATTCTATGTGATGATTGTTTGATGCACTATTAAGGTGGAAATGAATGTTGGAGTTATGTATAAACGTCAAGGTTTTTATAAGATGAGAAAACTTTAATTCTAAGAAAAATATAAGAACCATTGAGGGAATAAGATGAGATATCCTTCATCCTCAAAGTGTGGGAAAAAAACATGGAGGTAATTTTCTTAATGTAACTAATAAATGTTTAAATTTTGTAAAGGACATACATCAAGTGGCGGAATGAAAAATTGATTCGAGAAAGTTATCTATTGACTCTAATAATAATAAATCCATATAGAATGATCATCCTACACATCTATGTTTCAATTGTAGGGAGTTTGGGAATTTTTCTAAAAGTTCCCAAATCTAAGGGTTAATAATGGAGATTAAATCCAACTACCTCTGAAGACAAAGGAAAATAGGAAAGCATATGCAATCATAATGGATGAAGTGAATCAGGATTATGAGGGAACTTGATAGAGGGTGATTTCATGTGGGATTTTATAAAAATAATACCAATGAAAATAATCTTTTCCATCCTTTAGTGGAAGTTATTATGATTATAAGAATTTATTATCTCTCTGTACATGAATTATGGGTTAATAAAATAACATTAATATTCTAGAAGTTAAAATATGAACCCAAAAATCCAAAATAAATGGTTTTTCATAAGATAAGATCTAATTTATGGAATAAAGGGTGAATTATATTTTGAAAATAGTCATGTATTCAATAAGGATTTATGGAAATTCATGTTATTACCATGTTTTAAGAGAATACATGAAGGAGGAATTCACATGTTTGAGGTGTGATAATCAATAGATACTTTCTGACATTTGGGGGATCAATGTTGAGTTGTTTTTTAAAAAATTAGTTACCTTGTTTATAATTTTTTATAATTACAACTTTCATAAGGTTTATAAGGTTAACCATTTATGTAATTCTTTATGATAAAAATCATTTGAGGTTTTATATATTAATATATTAAATTTACATATTTGGATTTATTCACGTTGGATAACCTCTTATAAAAAAATTTTATGTTAACCAAATATATTTGGAATGACTTACCATTCATTTTATTTATCTCATGATCTATTAGTGCTTCAGGAATAAAATATAAACTTGTATTCCCTAGAGTAATAGATGAAGTATTAATTTATTAAAAAACAACCAATGGGTGAGTTTTTTCTTATGAAAGGGAATGAAATCAAGTAATTTTATATTCTGATTATTATTCATAAAAATTAGGAAAAATGGTCTTGAAATAATTTTTTTCCCATTTTCATCATTTATGAGGATATCAATGAGCTTTTTCAAGCCTCTTCGGGTTATGGAATTATAATAATTAACTTTATCCTAACCATGTATTATATCACTCAATATTATAAATTTATAGTTAAGTTTCTCTTCTATGGTCATGTTTTGACTTACCACCTACGTTATCCTATGTGGAAACCTAGTGATGAGTTACTTTGGGTAACTATTATGTTTCCAAAATTCCCTTTTTAAAGGAATTTTTAGTATTCATTTTTACGATTTGGGTTTATTGTAAATAAACTTACAAGTATTAAACCATTTATAACTCATACAAATTTCAAGGGAGAAATTCATTTTAAGAGGGGGTGTAATAACCCTAAACTTAGTATCCCAGAGTCAGTGGTTAATTTTTTACAATGTCATAGATATAAAAGAACACATCTCTAAGTATTTATTATTTTATTAGTCTTTAAATAATTTGATACGTACATAGTACCCTTATTACATTGGTAATTGAACATAGAACAAAATAAAGGACAATAAAATGATTCCTTGAAAATTATTAAAAAAAATCATCTCTAAAACCTAAGGAATGGAAAAAAATCTATGGGATATATCAAATTCTCACTAAGGGTTACATGAATAAATAATATGTGTATCAAATTAAATAAGGCATAATCAAAATGGAAAGGTAAATAACTTCAAAACACATGAAATCAGTAAATTTAGGATTAAAATAAGTCCATATATTTTTTCATTTTGAAAATATCATGGAATGTATTAACATAATATTGAATTAACAAAATTCTTAATCATTGGACGTCTTGTGTCTGGAACATTAACCATTATCCCATTAAGACGATTTAATTATGTGGGTAAAAACACATATGATTATTCTTTGAAATAAATACGAAGGGTGTGTCGCAAAATATTTTGTATCATAAGACATGTCGATACAATGAGGGGATATCTATAACTGGGATCCACCCATCACTGAATTTCAAAATCATTATTTATACATAGATTCAATTCATGAACAATATGACTGCTCAAAATATCTATATTGAGTAGATGATATAGATTCATCAATATTTCACCAATTAAAATAACATTAAAATAATAAAACATATATAAAAATGGTACATGGATTAAAGAAATAATAATATCCACGATACATGAAGTATATATCATTAATGAAATATTTAATGAATTAGGATCACAAATTAAAGGAAATTATACATACACCACACACAAGGAATAAGTGGCAAATTTGGCATAACCAAAGAGAATATCATAATAGTTTCCATAAAAGGATTGATTTAAATCATAATTATACATTCATAGTGGAAAATAGTAATAGATAATGATAAATTAATTCCAACTAAATTAAAAACATATAAAAATTATTTTTAAGGAGCTTTAGAAATGAGAATCTCTAGTGTGGTTTAACATAAAAATATATATTTTTTAAAACAGAAAATAGAATAATTGTTTGTATAAAACCATAAATGCACATAGATAGTTTTTCTTGATAAAATGAGTGATTTTATAAAAACTATTGGAAGCTGAAAAGAAATTATATATGCTACTTGAAAATAATAAATAGATTTGGGATGTTCCCTTTAATAGGGCTTGCTATATGGAGGAATTAAAAAAGGAAACTTACAAAACATGTATTTACCCATCAACAAAAGAAGAATTGAACAAGTTTAAAATGTTTGTAATATAGAAAAAGAATTTAGGAGGGGTAAATAATAATAATTAAGAATTAAATTGGGGTAAATAGAAAGAAAGAATAACTAGAATAAAAAATGGGGGTTCATGGAGAATCCTTTACCTTATGTCTAAATGTGTATTGAACTTTCACTTAATGTCCTAGATAATAAATTTAGATTCATTAATAATATAATTTAGAACCTATTCAAAATTTATTTTATTTTTTATAATTTAATGAAATTAATTTATGGCCTTTTTATGGGTTATAAGATTCAATCTTGTCATTCAAGAGTGTTCATTTCTTTGGTTTTCATGATTGGTACCCTTGCGTATAATTATGGGAATTCATGTAAAATGGAAGGAAAACTCTAGAATTTATATTGTTTTGTATTAATGATATTATATAATATTTAATGGCCTCATTCAATATTTTTTTATATTAAATGAGTATGATTCAATAGACACAGCCTTAATTATAACCATTTAGATTATTATGGTGTTTTTTGATGAAGTCAAACTGTTTTTGTTTTATTAATTAATATTATGTATATATACTAGTTATAAAATATTGTATATATTATTATCTATGTAATAAAATATTATTTATCCATAATAATGGTTTTATGACTAGACTTGAAGGAAGTAATGGAAAATGAATTCATATCATCCATGATGGCGGCAAATCAGCACATCGTGAATGAAGATTTCATTTTTAGAATAATATAGAGAGGAGAAGAGTTTTATGAAGGATTTTTAATTAAAAAATAAAATTACATTATATATAATATAACAGAGTTATATTTCATTTTTTTTATTGAGTATGTTAGTAAATTATAATAAATGAAATGAAATTTAATGAAATTGAAAGAGAAAGATTAAGGGTTTTACCTCTGGAATTCTTCTCCTTGAGAACCTCCTTAAGGAACTTGGGTATGGTATTTTATTGAGAAAAAATTCTTCTTTACATGGGGAAGTGTTTTAGGAGTGTAATTGGGTTTAATATTATAAATCTCAAAGTATTTGAAGGTTTTAGGATAGGGGTTGGTGAGGGTGGTATTTATAGCGGAGGAGACAGGTTTTTTTATTTTATTCACTTGAGTATTATTTTGAAACAATACTATTAATAGTGATGATTAAAATGAATAAATAAAGTAAATAATGCATGTTAGTTTTATCCAACGGGTTATTACTTCATTAATACATTATCCAAGACATAATAATTCATTTAATTACTTATACCGTAAATGAACATATTTCACTATTCATCAAAAAATCAACTATATTAAAAAATACCAAAAATTAACTCTAACCAAATTTTGATATATAGAATTAAAAATAGTAATAAATTTTTTTAAAATAATTTTCTAAATATAAGAAAATTGATTTTTGATTAAAATAATCATTTTTTTGAAAATTACCGATTTTAAAATCATAACTCATTTTGTGACACTTAGAAAATTTAATTAATGTCTCATAAAATTATATTATAATCATATGACAAAAAAATATTATTCATGAATCTATTTTAGGAAATTAATTTTATTTTAAATTATTTTATTAATTATAAAATTGTAAATAAACATTTATGTTTCACTAAAATACCAATAATTAATTTTTCATTTTTAAAACATTTATTTACATAAACTATGATATAATTATATTATATTTATATTTATGAGATTGATAAATTTTATTTATACATTAATATGTGAGTTTACTGTTCTAATGGTCACATTAAAATTCCTATTGGTCACATTACATTTTCAACAGTGATGTTGATGTTTAATTTTATATCACATCTATTTAAGCTATAAGGTATCAAATGAATTGAATTTATTTAAGAAAATACATACCATAAATCATGGGGTGTTATATTCTTCCCTCATTTGGAAAATATTTCCTCAAAATTTTCATTAATATTTCCTTTTAAACAGATGAGGGTGGTTCTTTATCATAACATCATGTAGTTCACACATCACTTCTTCCATTTTATGGTTTATCCAATGAAATTTTACCAGTTCATTTTTCTAATTTCTCAATACCTACTCTCTATTGTCAAGAATATTGATATTCTATTATCAATAAGATAAATCAGGTTCCATTTATATTTCTTCAAATGTGAGTACATGTGTTAGGTCTGTCATGTACTTCCTTAACAATGATACATGGAACACATCATGAACTTTGGAAAGACTTGTCATTGCTAATCAGTAATCTATATATACAATTAATTCTATATTTTAAAATGGCTTGATGTACATGGGGATCAGTTTCTATTTATTTCTTAACCTTATGAGAACCTTCTATATAGATAATTTCATAAATACATGATATTCTACTTGAAATTCCAAATCATTTCTCTGGTTGTTAATATAACTCTTTTTTCCACTTTGAGTTGTTTTATTATAATCCTTAATAGTATTTACCTTTATCATTGTATAATCAATATTTTCTGGTCCATTATGTTTTCTATTACCAATATCATACCAACATGTTATAGTATGACATATCTTACCATATAATGCTTCATATAGATCAATTTGAATACTAGAGTGTAAATTATAATTTTAGTAAAACTCTACCAAAGGTAAATACTAATCCTACGTACCTTGAAAGACAGATGTGGATGATATCAAAATGTATTCTTATGTTTCATTAGTCCTTTTATACTATCTTTCAGTTTGATGGTGATAATCATAACTCAAATTAATCTCAGTATCCAAATACTTCTTAAGGCTCTTCAAGAATTTTTATGTAAAACATGGATCTCAATTAGAAAAAATTGATAGAAGTGCACCAGGAATTATTAAAAAAATCATTAATATAGTGTCTTAATAGGCACTCAAGATGTAAATATTCTCTTTTCAAATTAAAATGTTCTTATTTTTTAAGATGATCAATAATAACCCATATAGCATCATTCCTTCTAGGTGTCCTTAGTAGTCATATGAAAACATCTATCGTATTGTCATCCCACCTTTTCATAGGAATAGGTTGAGGTTTCATGAAACCTCTAGTATTTTTTCCTTCAATATTCACTTATGGAAAAACTAGAAATAATAATTGAATAACTTAATTCATTGTCTTCGCCTCATGTTGAGTTCATTCTATGTAAAGATTTATTTTAAAAACTTATGATCTGAATATATTTCACATCTTTAAACATATAGATAATGTATATATATATTCATAGAAAAGATTATGGATTCTGAATCAATATCGTGAATTGGATAAATTTTTCATGAGTCTTCAACTGCCTTGATCCATATGAAATAACAATATCATTTTTCATAAGGCAAAAACTCATTCCATTCTTCAATGCATCACTGTATATCACAAACCCATCATTTTATAGTAGTACAGTAAATATTGAAGAATTTACTAATATTCTATTTTATTTTTCAAAACATTATATGCATTATTTTTCATATACAAACTTAACCCCTTTACATGTGAGCTTGGTTAAAGGGTTATATAATCAGGTAAAATTATAAATGAAATGCCGATAATAACCGAAAAGACAAATTAAACTCCATACCTCAATTATATTCATTAGCATAGGACATTATTGGATTTACATTGCCTTCACTGGATCAAATGAGATTCCATTATAAGATACAATATGGCCATGAAGAGAAACTTTTTCAAATTATAATTCAGACATTATAAACTTCCCATATAACTCTTTTATTTTAAGAGTCTTCAAAACAATATGCAAGTGATTCTCATGGTCCTTATAGTTTTTAGAGTAACCTAATGTATCATTTATAATTACCACAACCAAATTATCATGATATTCATTGAATACTCTTTTATTTAGATCCATGAAACTAAAGGGTTAATTATTTATTCCTAGTTGCATTAATGTAAACTCGTAATGTTCAAACCTAGTTATAAATGCTTTCTTTGGAATATCTTCTTTTTCTATATGAAACTAATGATATCCAGAACAAAGGAAATTTTTTTGAAAATATTTATCTTCATAAATTTGATAAAATCAATAATTGATGTGTATCATATGGTGATTTTTCTTTTTTATAATAGATTTTATTTCACTATAATCAATGCAAAGCCTCAATGATCTATCATTCTTCTTCACAAATAGAATAGGGGCTCTCCATGGAGAAACACTAGGGTAAATAAATACCTTATTAATAAAATCCTATAGATGTTTCTTCCACTCCACAAACTCCAAAGTTTTCATTCTATAAGGAATCTTTGATATTTGTCCTATAATAGGGATTAGATCAATGGTAAATTCAACTTCACGCTATGGGAGGTGTCCAAGTAATTCCTCAGGAAATACATCAACGTATTCCTAGAAAATTTGTATATCCTAAATTTAAATATTATTATCCTTATCCCTAAATGATGTTTTCTCTTCCTCTCCAAGAATTTAATTTTGTAGAGATACTAAGGACGGATCTAATAAGAATCAGATGATTAGGTTTCTACTCTAAAGATAAGGGATTTTACATCTTCCTCAAAGATCATTATTTTCATCTTCTTACAATAAATGTTTGCATCATATTTTGAAATTCCGACTATAATGAGGATTATATCAAAGTAAACCATATGTTTGATGATAAGTTCAGCAACTAAAGCACATTTTTCTATCATAAATGGGACAAACTGGAACATTTTTATTACAATGATACTTCCCTTAAGAATTTTGAATGAAAACTCTCTTTATAAATAAGAATGAAAATATCTAATTTTCATGTAAAATTGGGTAGATATAAAAGAGTGTGATGATTCAGAATCAAATAAGACATTATGGAAATTTAAAGATATGATTATTATACCTACCACCACATAATTGTGTACTTATAATTTTTCTATGGATATCACATAAACATGGAAAACTCCCCTTGGCATCTTCTATGGTAGATTCCCATGATGCTTGGTACATTCATTTAAATAATTCCCAATTTATTTTTAGTTGATGCATTGAAAATAATTGATTTTTTTATTCCTCTCACAATCAGTAGTTAGATGACCCTTTTATCAACACTTATAGTAAACTCCCATATCGTTCAAGCATTTCCCAGGAACATTCTATCCAAAATTTATGTATAATGGAAATTGATTCATTCTCTTCTTCTTATTTTACTCTTTACCATTTCCCTAGTTATAAAAAACCTCTTATTCTCTTGATTTCCATTGAAGGTATAGGATCTTTCCAATTATTTCTTTATTTTGATGGAGCTTAATACTATTTCATCATATAATGAGAATGTTTGATAATCCAATTACCTTTGAAGACTTTTCTTATGTCCTTCAATGAAATGATCAATCTTGTCTTCATAACCATGAATGTAATATATATCTTACCTAGATAATCTTGTGATGACAGCCACATACTCTACAACACTCTCTTCTTTATTTTTCTTTATTTTAAGGAATTTTCTATTCAATTCAGTTCATTTATTAGGATAAAAATGTGTTTTGATGAATTATTCTTTAAAAGTTCTCCATTCCCTTTAATTGATCATGCTACTAGGAGGAATTGAAAGGAAAGCTAAAAAAACATTTATTTATCCATAGAAGAAATAATAATTGAGAAAAGTTTATATTTTTGGAACATAAACACATAATATAGGAGGAGTATATAATAATAATTAAGAATTAAATTATGGTAAAGATAGATAAAGAATAACCATAATGAAAAAAGGGGGTTTGGGGAGAATCTCATACCTTATGTCTGAAAGTGTTCTTCACTTGCACTTAATGTCATGGATAATAAAATTATATTCATTAATAATTAAATTTTAAACACATTAAATATTTATTTTATTTTTTATAATTTTATTAAATTATTTTACGGCCTTTTTATGAGTTATTATATCCAATTTTTTATTTAGGAATGTTTGTTTCCTTGGTTTTCATAATCGGTTCCCTTGCGTATAATTATGGGAATTCATGTAAAATGGAATAAAAACAATAGAATTGAATTTTTTATTATTAATGATATTCCATAATATAAAATGGTATCATAAATCATTTTTTTATATAGAATGAGTATTATTCATCAGATAAAACCTTAATGATAACCATTTAGATTATTTTGGTGTTTTTCGATCATCATGAACTCGTTTTGTTTTATTTCTTAATGATATGTATATATATTGGATATGGGACATTATATAACTTGTTATATGTATAATAAAATCTTATTTAACCATAATAATAGTTTTATGACCAGAATTTATGGTGTTAATGTAAAATTAAAATGCATCGTCCATGATGGCGGTAAATTGGCACATCACGGAAGATGTTTTCATTTTTCGAATAAAAGAGATAAGTGAATCAGTTTAATGATAGATTTTACATTAACATAATAAAATTATAGTATATATAAGATATTTTAGTTATCATTAAGTTTTTTATAGATAAGTTTAGGGATGTACAAGAAAACAAAAGAAATTGAATGAAATTAAAAGAGAAGGATTAAGGGTTTTACCTCTTGAATTATTCTCATTGAGAACCATATTAAGGAACTTTAGTTTGGTATTTTATTGAAAAAATAATTTCATATACGTGGGAATGATTTTTTTTAGAGTAATTGGTTATAATATTGGAAGCTTCAAGGCCTTGATGGCGTGAGGAGAAGGGTTGAAATTAATAGTGGAGGATATGGGTATTTTTTTATTATTTTATTCATTTGTTTATTATTTTGGATCAAGACTATCAATAGTGATGATTCATGTAACTAAATACAGTAAATAATTATAGTGAGTTTGTAACAATGGGTTTTTACATCATCCATACATCATCCATCACTCAATAATTCATTTAATTGCTTATACCGTAAATTACTATATTTTACTATTCACCAAAAATTCAACTATTTTAGAAAAATAAAAAAATCACCCAAACCATTTTTAAATATTTAAAATTAAAAATTTACAACATTATTTTAAAATAATTTTCTAAATATTATAAATTTAATATTTATATAAAAATAGTATTTATTTGAAAAATACTAATTTTAAATTATAAATGATTTTGTGACACTATGAAAAATTAATTAGGGTCTCATAAAGTTATATTATAATCATAATACAACTAAATATTAACTCATGAATATATTTCCTGAAAATAAATTTTTGTATAAATCATTATATTATTTATAAAATTTTAATTAAACATTTATGTTTCAAAAAAAACCAATAATTAATTTATCATTTTAAAAAAATTATTTACTTAAAATATGATATAATTATATTATATTTCTCTTTATAATATGAATAAATTTTATTTATACTTTCAAAGGTGAGGTTACTATTCTAATGGTCGCATTATTATTCAAAATGGTCAAATTACTATTTTGACGGTCATGTTAATATTTAACAATATATTATTGTTTGTTTAAGTTATAAGCTATGGAATAAATTGTATTTATTTAAGAAGATGTGTACCATAAATATAATTTTGTTATAGGGTGTATAATGTAACACACTAAGATTCTGTGGAAAAAAATCGAATTAATTTAATATTATGCCTTTCCCGAAACACTGAATATAGCTTGTGTTACATGAAATCGCAATGTTTGGCATCAGTTTCATGAAAAAACAAGCTAATATTTTACTAAATGAAATAATTATATTATAATTTGGTACAAAAAAACATTTTTTGGCTTTTTTTACAAATAATGTTGAGTTCCTTCGATATCTTGTGTTGCATGAAAGGAAAAATTTTACCTAACTGGAATACACTATTAAAATTGTTATAAAAATATTATTATAGTAACCACCACACCATTTACATGGAAGTTTCAAAAAATATTAAATAAATTTTCAAGATATTATTTAGACACTTATATCAAATGAATCCTCTATTTCTCAATTAATTAGAAATGAAATTAATATTTATATGAAAATAAATAATTTCCTTTTCTAAGAAAACTATTTTTAAATGTACAAGCACAATTTTATCTCAATAAATTAAGAAACCCACTTTTGATGATTTTTTTAAAAAATTATATATTATATATTCAATAAAAAAATTTACACTCATCCAATTTATTTTATAGGTATAAGATAAGAATAAATATGATTTTATGAATAAAAAGATGTATTTTTCTAATTGGAAATTTTACAACCATTCCTTAATGCACCTATTTTAAATATAGTTTTTGACAGTCTTATAATATTTTTTTCACAAAATAAACATTATTTTTAAATAGGAATGTCAAAATTTACTTCTAGTGAATTTTTTTATTTTCTATAGATTTTTTATTTTTTTATTAATAGTGAAAAATACTGAATTTTAATTGAAAACTGTTTTTTCATATAATTTATTTTTATAGTTAAATTTTATTTTAATTTGTTTTTAAAGTGTATTTAGTTTAATTATAAATATATTAATACAATTTTGGTAATTTTAATCAATCTCACATTGAAATTGGATATAAAATCAATCCAAATGTTTGAACATTTTAACATTAAAAAACTCATTGTTTTATCCTGTCTATGAAAATAAATTTTAATTAATTTTATCCCCTTATGTGTTTTTTATTTTTTCAAAATGGATTCAATTTTTTTATTCAAAAAAATTATAATTTATAATAAGTAAAATTTAATTTTTGGCCAAAAATATTTGTTAATGTAATTAAAATTCATTACAGATATTTACATAAAATAGAGTTCACATAATGGTTAAGCGATAACCAAAGGGGCCAAATAACCTAGACACATGTAAAAAAAGACATTTACTAGACATATTTTGTTCATATCCTCCCTTGTATATAAAATGAACCATTATTGGATGCACATGATGTAAGGGAGACATCTCAATAGTGTTTCCCTTTTTATATTTAAAATAATTACACTCTTCTACCACTATAAAAAGGGAACTCACACCCTCACTTATTCATATATATCAAGATATTTATCTTATCCAAACCCTACCCAAATAATCTCCCAAAAATACCTCCCATCATTTTAAAATCATCTCTTTGGGTAGAAATAAAAATAGGATGTCCTTTTGTGCAAACCAAAAGGATTTACCCAAAGAACAATAGGTTTGAACATGTAAAAAGAAAGTCAAGACATAAGGTAAGGGTTTTCTCATCTCACATTCATTTATATGAGATATATTCTATATTCAACACTTATTCATGTTGTGTATTTTATATAATTCCCTATGAAAATTTATATCATGATTTTCAAAGTTTCAATTGATGTTATTCTTTCATAGATCTCATGATTCAAAAGTTACTCAAATAGTAAGGGGATTTCCAGTCTAACATTTTTTATATGAGAATTATTCCAAATTCACCACTATTTTTTGTGGTGTATATACATCCCATGAATGTATTCTATGATCATAATACTTAAATTTATTATTATTTACACATCTATTTTTTAATCTCTCTTTCCTAGGGTTTGTGATTATGAATATACCAAATCGATAATGTAATTTTATCTTAATTTTCCTTCTCTGAGACATATGTTATGTTTTTCACATATATTTTTTTAAAAGGTGTATATACATCCCTTTGAAATTGTATATCATGAATCTTCTTATTTTAAGGTTAATTTTAGAATCATCTACAATTATTATTTCATAGGGATTTGGATTCAATGTCACCAAAGTGGTAAGAGTTTATTAATACAATCTCACCATTTATCAAGATTGTTTAGGATTATGTTTCAATTGATGAAATATTATGATCTGTATATAAAAAATTCTCATGAATTTTCTTATCCTCATTTATTCATGTTATATCTATTTAATGGTACAATTTTTTCACCCTTTGGTACTTAATATAATTAAGAAAGTGTTTTTAAGAAAATCCTCCCATATTTCTCTCTTCGGTCAGAAGAATGTGTTCATTAAAAACAATTTTTTCTATAAGTGATTGAAAAATGATTTTAAATTATATTTTATGATTTTTTTTCAATGGAAAAGTATTTTAGAAAAGTATTATGTATTGAAAAAGTTTCTAGAATAGTTTTCAAATATTCCTTTATAATTTTTCAAGACTATTTTCAAATAAAATAGTTTTCAAAAGGTATTATGTTTTAAAAAGTTTTCTTTCAAGTAATAAAGTGTATTTTAAACAATAAATTTGATAAACGATATTTTTAAATTATTTTAAATCAATTATAACATTCGTTGATGTTACTTATTCCTTACTGTGGTTATGATTCATGGATACCATTATTATTCAGTATGTGGATGGTTTATGCTTTTAGTGACATGTTTTTTATTAAACTTGTTTCTCTTATATAGGTTATAAAATTATAAATTATCATAGAACCCACTTATTTTAATGGGTTATTATATATTTAAATTTTTATGAATCCTATTTCCTTTCAATAAGTTATGATATGATGAAATATTTATTCCACACATTTCATTTTATGGGTTATGATATGATGTGTATGAAGCCCATATTTTTTATGGGTCGTGATATGATGATTTTTTAATTATCTTGTGTAAAATAAATGTATTATTTATTTATGTGATGGCTTGGACCTCTATCTAACTATAATTCATTGGGTGATTATAAATGTTATATGAGATTAAATGGTACATGGGTTATAACCAACTCTCGAAAACAAGAGGGTACACTGTTTGTAGTCGAAGCCCGAAAATAATAGGGTAAAAGGGTAGCTTAAGCCTATAAAAAAGAGAGTAAATAGTCTATATTCCAGTCCAAAAAACAAGATGGTTTATAGGTTTTATCCCAAGACCAAAGAAATAGGGTAAACTAGTAGTAGCCCAAGCCTGAAAACTGAAAACAAGGGGGTACCCAGGTTGTAACCCAATCCTGTAGACAAGAGGGTACACGGTTAGTAGACCAAGGCTATAGACAAAAGGGTACACATTTTTTATCCCAATCATGAAAAAAATAGGGTACGTAGGTTGTTAAACCAAGCCTAAAGTATGTATATTGTTTATTATCTCAAGCCTAACATATTATTAAGGTCTTGGTAGATAGTATTGACCTGATATTTTCTATGCTGATGTACATGCCACAAATTCTATGTATTATTCCTATCTTATTCACTCATGTATTATGATCTTTATTCCCTTAATATTAATCTATTATTAATTTAAAATATTTATGATATGACTCATGTATAATAAATTTGATATGTATTTTATGATCATCAAATGTTATTCTCATGTTCTCATACTTTTATTCTCTTTTTATGCTTATATATATCCTCTATTTACCCTTATTGTGCATCTGATATCACTGTTTCTTTTCATTATATTCAACAATTTATGAATAAATGCTTGAAGTTGGATTTCGGAAGGGGGATATTTTAATAGGGTAAGATGAGGACCTTTCACCAATTTAGAATAGTATTCTCCATGATTCCAAAGACACTAAACTATTATGGTACTTAGGCATGTACATTTGTAATGTGTGAAATATACATCTGAAATGATTCAATATCCATTTATTTTAATCCTAGTTCATTATACAAATCCCTCTTCATTCTCATTTTGTCAAAAAAATAGATAAATAATTGAAATAAAATAGTTTTTTTACTGTGATATTTATCTTCAATCAGAAGCTTGCTTTATAATAATAATTCTTCTTCTTCAATATATATTAAAGTTTTTACCATCATTAATTCATGTTGGAACTAAACTTATCATCAATTTATGCCATGTATTCAAAAAATTATTAAAATATATCTTGGTATGTCTCTAGATCCCACCCCACATTTTCAAATTGAGTAATTTGAGCCTATATTTAATCAATATAATCTATTGATTGTTTCATAAAACCACCAATTTTTTTTATTATTGTATTGAATTTATAATTATTTAACATATTTATCAATTTCAAAATTTTTGTTAAAAAATATATTAAGTTTATATTCATAATTATCTATAAGAATATTTCATTCAACCAATGTATTGATAATATCTTCTAGATGAAAAATGAACTCAACATCATGAACATTAATGAATCATTGTTCATATTTTTTCTATAATCAGTACATTTTATGCTGGATTATTTTTCTAGTTGAACATCCTTATTTATTGTTTCATATTAGTTTAAAAACTTATTTTATTAATAATATATAACATTCTTCTCTATCATCTACCTTCTAAGGAATTATTTTTAGGATATTCCCAACTATTTCAATAGTGAAACAAAAAATGGAAGTTTACCCTCATACCTTCCATTACCTCACTTGAATATTCTCTCAATAATTTGAAGTAATATAACACTAATAAATTGATCATTACATCCATATTGATGAATCTCATGATTAATAATTAATTTCAAATAATTATTTGTTGATGATTAAAATATGTTCTTCATAGTATTTCATGTATCTCTTAATCCATTAGAATTTTTTAAAGATTATTAAAAATGAAATCAATGTGGTCTTTTTCATGAGGTGTTGATACCATGTAATTATAATAAGGATGAATAATTCTAAATATCATTTACATAATATTAAATTCATTAATATAAATAATTAATTCTATGAATGGATCATCCATCATTAAATTGTTAATTAATTAAAACATAAAAATTATCGTTTAAGCTCCTTAATAAATCATTAAACATGATGTGTATCATGTTAAATTTAGCATCCATTTTGGTTTTTTCTTCCTAAATATTGTCTAATTTTTATTATATATCTTTTGATAATGTTGATTCCATAAGTTTTATATATAAATTCTTTGGTAAGGCTCTAGATAAAAAAAATGTTTTAGCTTTTGTATAATCATAAAAATATTTGATGTCATATTCAATCATTAAAATTATTATATAATCCTAAACATGTATTATATTCCATAAATCAGGGATTATATCAAGTTTAATATTTATTAAGTGATACCTCATGTGTTACATTAATATCTTGAAATTATATCCATCAAAAAATGGATCTTCTTTTAATTAAGAATGAATTTAATATCAGTAACCATTTTGAGATTGATTCACCATGCAATAATATAGTTGCTTTAATATAACTTTTCATACCCTGAAGACTAATACACCTAGTAATGTGGGGTTAAATTAGTGTGTTTGGTTCATCTTTTCTTCCCAGTGGATCTTATCCTAATGTTACAAAGAAAAACTAATTCTTCAAAATTTTGAATTATACAAAGAAAATATTCAAATGCAGAAAATAAAATAAATACCCATGTATTTTACTTATTTCAATACAATGGACATCCCTATGAATTGTATTTTATGATCATTCAATGTACCTTTGGTTAACACTATTCACTATAAATGTTACAAATGTCTTAGGATATGTGTATTTTAAATCCATGGGGAACCCCTACTTCATATCACTTTTGTTTCTGCATTGATATAAGATATATAGAAATGTTATATAATGATCAACAGTAAAAATTATTTTTAAAGGTAATAACCCAACTACAATAAGAGTATTTTTTATCTACATTAATTATATACAAATTTCCTAATCTTCAAATGAGTTCTTCCAATATCATTCTTCGCATTCATATATTTAAAAAAATTCAAATGTTCTTATCACTCCTTTATTTCATTAAATCTTCAATATTCCACAATAATATTATTTTTTCTCTTCCCATAGATTCCTCTTAATATTTGATTATACTAGAAAAACACATCCAATATTCAACCAAACATATTGGAACCTATTCTATAAGCATATCTCATTTCAAATGATTTGATTTTACAATTCATGTATCTCAAACAAAGTTGTGCATTATAAGTTAGGTCTATTTCGAGTTAGGATTCTAGAAGTAGTTTATGGATATCTTATTCACAGAGGCCCCATTCACGAAGATCCAGTCACAGGGGAATCATTCATGAAGTTCATGTTTGAGAAGATTTGTCCAAGTAGTTCACATTCATGATGGTACCACTCATAAATATTCATTCGTGTAGGTTCATTTTCATTGATCTATTCATAGATTTCTAGATTTAGTGAGCACTCTGTGACCATGAAGAGACTTGATGGTAACCTCCACACAAAAACATTCGGAATCACAGTGACTATCCATTTCCAAATCTCATAAATATATGTTAAGGACTCCAATCATCACGAATCCAAAATCATATAAATATATCCTCATTTCTACATTAAAAGAGAGGTGACACTGAGCTTCGACATCACACTCCCAATTCATGAAGCTACAATGATCTTCATGAATTCACGAACCTCATAACCCCATGGGTAATCCCTTGTAAATGGACATGCCTCATGAATCTCTAATTTTTACAAATCTCAAATTCTTTTTGAAATAGTTTTTTCCATATCCCTTTTGGTTCCTCCTTTTGATGATACTACTTTCGAAAAAGTTGATCACCTTCATGAGACATTGAACTCTGCAAATCCCAAATTGTGGCACGAACCTAAGCTCATGAAGCCCCATCCTTCTCAAGATTCTATTCTCCATGAATCCCCAAATTTATTTATGATACTAACTTTGTGCATACTTTTAAAAAATGTGGGGGCTTCACCCTTACACCCCTTCTCGGGATCAGTGTCAGGATGCAGTCTCGAGCCTCAACCATATTCCCTTCACTAAAGTCACTTAACCCAATGAAAAATAGAGAGTCACACCATGAAATACTTTGTTTGGGTTAATGAAATTGTTGTTTTCCCCCTTATACGACCCCAATTTCCATCCATGGGATACCATGAGTCCATATATTCCTCTACACTCCCTAAAATACATTGAGTTTACCTAATCAGCTTGGTATCTTTTTCATGTAATGTGTTGAGATTATCCTCCCATATTTCTTGAATACCTTGAGTCAACACACTCCTCAAGAATCTCCTAAAACCCTATCACATGACTCCTGAGACATGTTGAACCAAAAATGATTTCACTTTTGTAAGTCCCATACCATTCATTTCCAGGAATATTACTTCTATTAGTCCTATCTACATTTCTTTAAACAATTTTATACCATATATTTCAAACATAGGATACCACGTGTGAAAAAATAGGATTCCTTATGCACCAAGAATAATATTTCTATTATTCCTCACAACATGATTTTTATATATAGTATACCCTGTCTAAAAAGCATGGGATGACTTCTCTAGAAAGAATGAGATGCCTTATGTGTTAAGCATAAGATACAAAAATTTATAATCTTGAGAAGACTTCCAAACATAAACCATAGGCCTTCTCCTTAGTTTTAATCCACAATAATATCACTCAACCCATCAATATTTCAAGATGTGCTCATGACCTAACATGAGAAAGAAATTATGGGAAGATTCAATGAAAAGGCCAAATTCACCAGGACATTCCACATTAAGTTAAAATATAATCATACCCATGTAATGGACATTGGATTCCCACCAAACATGAAATGAGGAAGATAGAATGGGGAACTTCTACATGTAATCCCCATGAGATATATCCTTTCACATGATGTTAAACTATAATATTACTCTATGTAATGGACATGAGTTTCCATAATGACATGGCATGAGGTTGAAAGTACTGGAATATTCCATGCATAATCCTCACACACAACATCCTCCCACATGATGTTAAACTATAATCTTACCTCATTAAATTTAAATGGTATATACTCATGAACTAACATGATGAAGATAGAACAAGAATATTACATGTGTATTCCCCACCAAATTACCCCCAAAGTGATCCTATTACATTGATATTATTCCACGTGTAATCCCCAACCACATCACCATTGCTCCTATCAGCCCTATGGAAGATTCTATGCATAATACCCAAACAATCCCTCATATACTCTCCTTTTTCAACTAGAGCATTATTACAACATCAAAATAAATAGCATGGATCTGTACAATCAAATGACTTAAAAATTAGGCATTTAACTACATGGATTTTGATCCATGTATTCTATAAAGGGTGTGTAGGAATCCTCTCTAAGTTTCAATCTCTGCAATGCTAAACTATACATGTATGCTATATTCCCTTATAGGGACACATATCCTAGATCTACCTCCAAAGGGAAGTCTGGTCCATCACTTCAGATCCTTTTCCAAAGGGTATTCTAATCCATCACACAGAATATTCCTTGATATTGAATTCTAATCCATCTCTACAGATCCACCTCCAATTGTAATTCTAATCCATTAATCTGGATTCTCCCCTAGGGTTAATTCTAATCCATCACCCTTAGATCTGCATCCAATGGGATTTTTGGTCTATTGGTAAACCATTCATGTGTTATATCATCCCTCTCATGGACACCCCTCCTGAATCCACCTCCAAAGGTAATTCTGATCCATCACTCAGGATCCGCCTCCAAAGGGAATCCTGATCCCTAACTCTATATCTCTATCCAAATGGTGTTCTAATACATCACTCCCATAACTGACTCAAAATAGCATTCTAATCCATTGTTAATCCATCAAGTTGTGAGATCATCTCTTCTAGGAACACACCTCTTTGATCCTCATCCATAGGGAATTCTGGTCAACCAATACTATCTCAATAAGACGTTAAACCCGTGTGCCTATTCATCTCAAGAAGGAATTTTGATCCATATCCATTGGATGTATAGTTTGTGACCTAACCCAACATAATTTTCTCATGCATAAGAATATGATTCCTGATGTAAAATTCCTTGGAATACTTACACCCTTGTTATCAATTATCTCATGAAAGACACAAGATACCTTGGGTTTCATGCCCAAAATGACTTATATGAGATTCCCTCTAAGGAGGATGATTTACAAGATCCCAATGTCCCAACATAAAATAATTCCTAAACGTTCATGACATTACCATCTACTTCAATGAAATTTTTTATCCCTATTAAGATATATTCAATGTAACTAACCAATTTCCATAGATAGATGGCATCTAAAATTAGTTCAACAAACATTACTCAAAACTATGAGGGAGACCTAGACAAGGAAATGATATCTAAGGAGGAATTAATTTAAGGACTAACCAACATCTTATCCTATCATTTCTATCAATTATAATACCTTCCTAATGAAAGTAATAAAAATTTTCCTCCACTAGAAAGTGTGAATGTAGGGAAACAGAAAGTTGGCACACATTCGACACACATATGGGCCTCAGTTATGGTGTCAAAATATATATTAAAGAATCATTTCTTCAAAAAAAATAACCCTAAATCATACACATTTAATCAACTTAATGGACATTTAGACATCCCATTAAATTCTCATTATGTCCACAAACTACTATTATTTCTATAATAAATTATAAAAAACTAGAACTTCTTTCATAAATTATCTTCACAGTTCCATAATGTTCATGATTTTGTGGTATTTTTAAAAAAATATAAATTAAAACATTTTTTTATATAAATTGGTTTCATTATCATCAAAGACCAAATCCATATTCTATAACAAAATCAAACATTTAATAACCAATGAAATCATGGTGCAGTTATGTCCATAAATTCACAAATTATTGGACTATTTATTTGAAAGCGTGATCCATAGTGTTAAAATCTAAAAAACATCATAAACCACTTAAAATTACCAATTCCTTATTCATAGTGTGTCCATAGTATCATAAGGTGACCCTAAATGTTCTTTTACTAATTTTTGGTGTTAATAATTTCCATGACATGGTCCTATTAACTCATATTTTTCATCAGTGTCTATTATGGATTCATATATCCATCACATCATGTGAATGTGTAGGTCTCTAATACCATTAAAATTTAAGTAACCATCATTACTATATGACTTATTTTTTAAAATGTGAAACACACTCACCAAATGTATAATAGTATATAGTATTTCATTTTATCCATGATGAATCTTATATTTCTCTAATAATGAAGTTTCTATGTCTTGGTGTCCTTCTACACATAGTTAATTTTCCACCATTTACATTTCAATGATTAGCCATCAGTTTCATGGAACAACAAAAGCATTTTCAAAATTTTTATTCATGTCACAATTCAAAACATAAATGATTTCAATGAATAATCTTATGTAAACCATATGACTAATGCAATTTTTCTAATTTGATGACATCAAATACATTAATGGAATGGAAATTGTAGTATATGAATGATTATTTTATATATAAATATGATGAATCTGTCATCATACATCTCAATATAATACAACGTTCTTTAATGTGAAATCCAAAAATCATCTAATTGATAAAATATATATATTAAAATAAATTGATGTAAATTAAAATAATCCAGATTAAGTATTCTTTATTCCTTGAAGTTGGTTTCCATTATTGAGATATCATTGAATGTCATTGAGAAACTGTAGTGATCTAGTATACATAATGTTCTTAGAACTCCAATATGGATCCTCAAAATAGCATCAAAGTAATATTTTAAATATGTGTATGGTATTTCATCTAGTCTACACTTAGATTGATACAGTTTTTTTATTGTATGTGATAAGAAGATATTTTAAAGGATATTGGTCCATATGTCCTGAAATTTTTTTTATCCAAGAGGTGTTGGGATTGGTATTTTATTTATACCTCAACATAAGTATATGTAGATATTCCCCAAATATGAATTCTATTTTATGATATTTTTTTATGAAATTGGATTAGTTATATATATATATATATATATTCTAATTATTTTGAGAATTAAATAGTTTTTAAATTATTTTCTTGATAGTATGTTATGATTTCATTTGTGAAATCTTATTTTAGAATAAATGACTCACCATATATTAAATATAATATGTTTTATAAAAATCAAATCCCTATATTTTTTTGAACATTGTGATCTTCATAGTGGGATTCATTCAGTGTATCCATATCTGATTATTTTATTTATTTTTAATATATCGATCAAAGTAGTGAGACTCCATTTCCTGAAATGACTGAGAATATTTAAATTACTACCACACATTTATTGTTTAATGTTAATGAAATATAAAATCATTGAAATGGGATGGATCAATAGTGTCCTAGAGTAATGTTTATCTATTGGTTCTCTATGGTTTAAAACATTTACTATTTAGGGGTGATGGAAATGTAATAGAAAAAATGATTTTTATATAGGATCAACCATATATCCATGTATCTATTAATTCTGATTCATTGATTGTGGAGTATTCTACATTCATATCCAATAATGTATCCCATATATTGTATGTGACCCTAAAAGTGGTGAAGAAACATGATAATTTGAGATGTATTAGATTTTAATAGATGGTTAGTATACATTTATACTAAAAAATATTGGTTTTATTAATGGGTTTTGAGTATCTAGAGCATGAATTGGGATATATGGTTTTTTTAGGTTGGATTTGCTTTTTATAGAGATTATTTATTTTCAACATTATCTAATCACTAAATATATCCTTAGTGTTTGGAGGGTAGAGATAATAGTTAAAAACCTGATTTAATAAAGGTTTATTTTTCTAGATTTACTTGCATATCCATCGATTTGTTTTAAAAAGGGTGTCGTCTCAAAATAGGTCATCACTGGTTTATTGAAAAAATAAATAGGTTACGTAAATCTAAAAGATGATATTTTCATATCTAATGGTAAGTCATATAACCAAGTTTTCTCATTGTTTATTCATTTTTTGGGAAGCCCATCCACCACTGTGTTAGCCTGCTAATAAGTATGTGTGCTGATGAAGTTTAATTCATAATAGAAGGAGTTATTCCATTAGTCTAGCTATTAGTTTCCAATATAGATGGATCATTCCATTTCATATATCATGGAAAATAGTGGTGGAGTCACTTTTAGGAAAAACAATTTCACATCCCTTTTTTCTAGAAAAATAAACTGTATTTATAACACTTTCCATTTAATCTTCCAGAGATGAGGAGATAATGCAAGTACCATAGAAACATCCAAGTTCCCTTCTATTTTCATCACAAAAAATGGAACCACAACCCGTAGGACCCGGGTTACCTTTTAAAACACCATAAACATTTATTTTGATCCATCCATGAATATGAACATTCTAAAATACATCAAATAAAAGATACATCTACTTAAAGTTTCGTAAAATTCTTATCCTCCATAAAACAATGATGTTCTGAATATTATTTTAGAATAGTCTAAATTGAGTATTTTTTTTCTTTTTTGGTCCTATTGATGAGTCATACCAAGGTAATGTAAATACAAAATGGAGTGTACATATACATGATGGAGTTTCACCCATACTAGATGAGATATATTGTTTTATCAATAGCCTCCATATGATAGTATCTGATTTGAGGGGAAATCTGAATAGAAGTTAAATTATGTAGTAGAGTAATAAGGATAATGTCCTATGGTAGTGGGATTTCAAAGATGAAATGAAGTGATCTCTTGATTTTTTTAGGCAGTGGAACAACATAATAATTTATGAGATGTATCATCACTATACTGATTAAAAAGTCCACACTTAGAATATAGTGAAATGTAAAACTATTACAATCAATCATCAGTAGTAATTATTATATGAGAAGGCCCCCAAATCAAGGTCAATATTGAAGGCCTAATACAAGTATTATCAAGAAAAATAGTCTAGGAAAAATAATTTTTTGATTCAAATAAATTGTCACAATAATAATTCTTGGAGTCAAGAATGATATTCCTGCAAGGTTCCCAGATCAGAATGTCCTAGTTTGGAGAAAGAACATAATTATTCAGTAAGGTGTGACAGTCGTATGATAGATCCATATTAAAAATGGGTATGAAATCATGTATGGAGGCATTACTATCCATATGTAGTTTTTGAGAATCAACCAGAGAGATAAGAGGAGTTCCCATCCAATTATCAAGAAAACATTTAAGAGAGGAAACCCTTCTATCAATCCATTTAGAATGAGAAATGATATTGAAAAATAAGGATTAAATGTCTGGAGAAATAGTAGAGTTTATATATTAAATTATATCCTTTTTTATTTTTCAATAAATTTGGAATTAAGAAATCTACAATCCATTGATTCACTGCTGAGGTGATTCCATGCAAACCTTTCTTGCAAAGATTATTTAAATAACTTGATTATTTTTATCCCAATACAACCATATTCAAGATGCATGAAACATTTTATCAAAGTAATGGTGACCATTTACTTTTTAATAGTACCACCACTCCAAAAAAAATGTTCTTGATAATGTCATTAAGGTCTCTGAGAAGATATATATTCCATTTATAAATCATAAGGGGATATAACAATTTGGATACAAAGGTAAATTTAACAATTAAGGTCTTACCATCCATTGAAAGATACATCCCTTTCCATGATGAATGTTTTTTATTGATTTGATCTTTAATACTAAAAATGTAACTGGATTTAGTTCTCCCCTAAAATAATGGAACTCGAGGATTATTAATCTGAATGGAACCCTCTTTTATTCCTTTATCTAATAAGAGTTAATATATTATATCAACTATATTTATCTTCCCAAAATAGATAAAAGACTTATTCAAATAGAGAGTCTACCCTAAGACAACCTCATAGTGAGAGAGTTTCATTTTGAGATATTGAATATTTATTTTACCACCTTGAAAAAAATGATGATGTCATTTTCATAGAGATGGAGGGTCATAAAAAAGGATTCCTTTATGCATTAATTGGTATAATATTTCCTTATACCTTTATGTGAGTAAAAATAATTCTTATATAATATTAAACTATAAAGAAAATTATTTTAGAAAAAGGTTCACCTTGTCTATCTCATTTTTAAAATTTGAAATACCCATTAGGAGAACATTTTTGGAGCACTAAAACACAATCATACTCAAATAGAACCTTAACCCATTTAACGAAAACATCATTGATGCAAAAAATGTGATGAAATTTTTAAATAAAAATCCAATCAATAGTTTCAAAGTTTTTTATGATGTATGTAATAAGAGAAATAATACCACCTCTATTTGTTTTCATGGGGATATTCACACATTCAGATGTCATTTTGATAAATTCTTGGATTTCTATGCCTTTCATGAAAAGAGACTAATTCCAAGAGACAATTTTATTTTTAATTTTTATAAGTTTGTTGGAAAGGAGAACGGTAATAATTTTTTAAATGGTGTTGATGAGGGATAAGGGTATAAATAGTTTTATCTTAGAATAATATTCAACTTTCTGAATATGTATGAGATGTTTAACATTAACACCATGAGGTAAGATATATATATAAAAGAAATATTTGACCACTCTGCCGATATCCCAGTAGATTAAATCTAAAATTCACCGAATGAATGACTTTATAAAACCAACAAGCCCCATAGAACTATCATGTTTATGACTAAATACTTATTCTCTTATCTCAAAATCAAGTTGTATGCTGGTAATACATTTATTATCTTTATCACTAACCATGTTTGGACTGATTCCATTATCTAAGTACTTAATGAGATCATGTCCATTGAAGATATTTGAAAAATAAGAGATAATTTAATAAGAAAGTGATGCATCGTTATCATTATCTATATCACCATCATTATGATCAGTGAACAGTCTACAATATTTCCTATATATTTAAATATAATTGTAAAATTTAGTATTTATATCCCCATACTTCATCCATTTGGCATTGAATGTAACCTTTTGGAGTTTTTCTTTGATGGAGAGTAAAGAATTTATCTTATAATAAATCTCAATTTCTTATTGAATACTCACATCAAAATCAGAATTCATGGACTCATATTTCATTTGATTAAGTTTGGAATCAAGGAGACAATTTTGTTATCTATATTTTTTTATGTTTCCTTACACCAACCCTTGAGATTAGACTTCAAAATCCTTACCATCATGATATATGAAAAATATCCACTACCACAATGATTGGCATTCCATAAACCAATAATTTGTTTTTTGAAACATAGAGATGAATCCCATAAGTTATTAAGCCTAAAAGGAAGCCTCGTCTTAAAATTTCTAGAAGTGAGGCTGACCAAAATTGTAAGATAGTCGGTGTCGATACTTGGGATGAGGATTCTTGAGATAGTTTCCAATTTATGAAGGATATTTCCATTAGATAAGACCCTATCAATATTTTGAGAAACCACTCTTTCTTTATTGATTGTGATCAAAGAAGTTACAAATATATAGATATATTATATATTGTTTATTTTATTAGTTTTCCTACATGGCCTATGGATTCCATATATTTCTTGTAACATCACACCCTTCACCCATCATCTTGAGAAAATGTTGAGGTGTTGGTGTCATTAGGTGACATACCCCATACACTAAGGGGTGGAAATTAATCCCAAGGGAATCATAAAAAATTTGGGGATTATTTTACTTTTAATGATAAACATCTAAACCAGAAGTCAAAATCCAAAAAACACACTATATAATGCATTAGTATAGAAGAAAAATCATCCAAAAACAAACCAACAACTATGTCAAAGAATAAAGTAGAAATGGTAACCAACCAAACTCAAAGACCTCCAAAACATCAACTCAAGAACTCTCAACCTTCTCCATGATCTAGCTCAACATGCCAAGACCATGGTTTCATAATGAATCAATAAAGAACTGGGATACCATTATTTCACCTATGTCTCAATAGATAACATCTAAAAAAGTACCAAAGTTCTCATGTAGGGGGTGAGTATTAAATTGAGAAGGATATACATAATGACTTCCTGAATCATGATACAAGGATGGAACATGTTAGAAAATTTATAAAATATATTTTAAAAACAATTTAAAGTAAATTATATAAAATCCAAAATAGTCTCTAGACCAAAACAGGTTACCATTTAAGAAATGAAAAAGCATTCAAATCCATTTCTAAAATCCCATTGGGAATACCCATTCCACACATCACACATCCACGCATCCATGTCGAGGTGGTAGTTCCATACTCATGATAAGTCTCTCAATGATCTACTAAGACATAACAAGGTAATTAATACCAAGTAACCTAATGGAACACAACCCTTATAGGGGTCTCGTTAATGAGTATGATTCATGCCAACCACATAAAAAATTCATGCCAATCCATTTTAATAAAGCATTTATTTTTTAAAATAATTCTAAAAAATCCATGAGATAAAAAATCTATAATTTTAGAAACACCATTATAAAATTTACATCACATGTATTTCCACAAAACCAAAAAATTTCAACTATTTCAAAAAATTGTAACTAAAGTGGTTTTCCATAATTTATCACACATAAATTTCACAATAAATTTCAAGATATAAAATTAATTTCAAATTAATCCAGTATGTTCTAATAAGGAGGAGTTGGGAGATAATCTTCCTAACTATCAAACATTAGTGAAGATGAATAATTGAAAAAAACATCAATAACTTGTCTTACATCTTAAAAAAATCTATAGATCTTGTCCCCACAATTAAAAGATACTATATCTCATAATGATTAGCATCACACAACATAGATATAACCCCAAATGGAAAAGATCTATGATTTTATGTGCATGAGGAAGAATATATCTAAGTAAAAATGATAAAGAATAAGAACTTATCAATGAATCTAGATCTCCAACAGATTTTGGATTGCCTAAAGATCACTCCCATATTGAAAGGAAATGTCTCTATATCCATGGGAGGGATCATAATCAGGGTTATGAGATATTTAGGGGGAAACGAGTGTTTTGGGAATAAATAGGATTAGATACGTAATTTTTGAATCTAATTTTAAATGCTGCATAGTAAGGATTTGTGGTTAGGAAAACATTGGGCCAACCATTTTAAAACCACAACCTCTAAACACCCCTCTCATGGATGGCTTTCACGGCTTGACAAACCTTGTTCCAACCGTGATAAAATAAATTTTCCCATATTTCACGGTTTATCATGGGCATCCACATAATTTGACCAAACTTTGTTTCTAGCCATGAGTCTACCTGATGTCTGTTGTTTTAATTTGATGGTTTACTAGAGGTGTCTTAGGGTTTCTATGAACTGTTCTCAAACCTTGAACCTTTAGAAAATCTAAAAAAACATTCCAAAACTCCTCTGAACCTCTGAAAAACTAACCCAATACCTTTATATACTTAAAATATAAAAATAAAGGGTCATGTATCTAAAACAGCGGGTGGCACAATCTCCCCATCACTGGTCATTCCATACCAGTAAATTTTAAAACCACCATTGGCCTAAAAGATTTTTGGTCATTGTTCTTCCATTTTCTTTTCATGCTCCCACATTTATTTCAAAATCACACCATGCTTCCATAGAACCCACTCTAAACCAATTCTTTTCCCATGAATGACTTTCTCTTGCCTATCAACAATCTGTACTATCACATGAATAAATGTACATATAGATCTAGGTCAATATGATACCATCAATTCAAATGGTCTGAATTAGTTTGATACTTATTCAATTGAGAAACATGAATCACATTATTCACTAAACTGAAACATGGTGGAAAATACACCTGATATGCCACCTCACTAACCTGTTCATGTATCTAAAAATGTATTATGTATCACAGGGATAACCTTCCCTTCTTTCCAAAGTGATGTTTCCCAATATTTGATGATATTATAATGAATACATGATCACTCATTGCAAATGAAAATAGTCATAAATGATGATCTTCTTATGATTTTTGATGAATCTGATCCATATCCATTCTCTTCCTGATGAACCAAATATTCTCTATTGTATCTTCGATAAATCTTAGTCTAACTAGTGAAGTATCACTTATTTACACCCAAAAATGTGTAGAACGACAAGGATTCCTATAAAATGATTTAAATAGAGGCATATATATTGAGGCATGATAAATATTTTTGTATAAGAACTCCACTAACAATATTTTATCCTCCCATGAGCCACAAAAATCCACTTGATGACCCCTATAATGTATTATAGTGATTTTATCATCGTCTCAGATTTCTATTCCTTTTGAAGATGATTTTCTATACTAATAGTCAACTGAGTCCCAAGGGATAACTATAAGGACATCCAAAACAAGATGTAAACCTCAGATCCTGGTCTGATACTATCAAAACTGGTAAGCCTTTCCACTTTAAATATTTATGGATATATATTTATTATAATTCATCCATCATATGGGATACATGAAGAGTGATTAAATGGGTCGACATTGTATGTCGATCTTCTATCACCCATGTAACATCTTGTTTCAGAATATCCCTTGGTAGAATTATTACAAAATACCCAACTATATACTACCATTTCCAAATGGGAATTAGTAAATATTACATTATACCCACTGGCCATTGGTGTTTTGTATTATCCTACTAACAAGTGATGAATATCAACACAAAATCATCCACTTTTCTTTTCATGGCCACCCAAAAAAATTATTCTTTCATTTCATTATAAATCTTTTTTTATTCAAGGATGAATTCCCCATATCGATTAGTGGAAAGTGTGAAGAATTTGTTCCTGAAAATCCACAGGTACACCCATCTGGTCTGGAAAACACAATTTTGATCTTTCTTCAGCATTCCATCCATAAATGGTCTCCCCACCATTGAGTATTGACCTCATAAAAACACAATCTGAATCATATTATTATGCCAATATAACCTTCTCAACCAAATTAGGAACATAAGAAACTATAAATAAAACTGCAACACAACCTCATTATTCTAAATACAAGTTCATGTGGGCTATAACCAACATAATCTACCACTGATCTGAATATTTTTTATCCAAATAATGATAATTTTTCTTTATTAACACATATACCAATAAATTTTAATTACATGGTGTATGCATTAAGTCAATGTCAAAAAATTTAATATACTCCATCCATTTTTTCTCATATTCAAATTTCATTGTGAGAAAATGTGTTTCAAGTACTCTTGATCAATAAACACCAAAAATTTCTCACCAAATAGGTAATGAGTCCATGTATTCAAATTATGGATGATAGAAAATAATTCCAAATAGTTGGTTGGGTATTTATTTACATGAAACTATAACTTTAGTTATCTATAAGAGACATCATGATCTCCCTACATTAGAACATACCATAATCCTGATCCTGAAACATCAAAATACACCATATATCCTAGTCTTAATTCTAGAAAAATAATGATCGATATTGATGTAAAGTGAATATTATTCTATTGAGAAAACTTATTACATTCATCATTCCATTGAAATAAAACACTTTTACTTATCAAAGACATCATTAGTAAATATAATCATGATAAGTCACTAATGTAACATCGATAATAATCATCCAGGCCAAGGAAAACTCATATATCAAAGACAATATTTGGTTTTTTCCAAGAGATCATATCCTCTATCTTTCTTGGATCCATTGAAATCTATTTCTCAAAGATAACATAGATAAGGAATCATACCTCTTGTATCCAAAAATCACACATTAAATTTTTTGAATATAGATGATGATATATAATGATACCCAACATTTTCTTCAGGTTTTTCTGATGCTCATCCTTTATGTAAAATACACCAATATTCCATCCACAAAAACCACCAAAAAATAATCGAGATACCTTTGAAATACCAGATTCATCAATGAAATATCATTGAATGGTGAATTTTAAGAACAAAAGAAAAAATAACATACTTTAAGTTAACATATCTACTTTTGAATTCAATCTTTAGAATATCATCCTTATATACCAGTAATTGGTGTCATCCTAAATGAAATTAAATATTAGTGAACCACTCAGATCCACTAAATTGATCAAATAGGTCATAAATGCATGGAAGAGGATACTGATTCATTATCATAAAATGGTTAATAACATTATAAGATAAAAAAAGAATTAGGCCTCCATCTGCCTTTTTCATAAAAAATACTAGTAATACCCATGGAGACATACTAGGATGAATGAAACATTTTCTTTAAAACTATTCCAACTAGTTCTTAAATTACCTTAATTATATTTCATCTATCTGATAAGATGGAAGTGAGATAGGACTACCTCATAGTATGATATCAACCATAAACTACACTTATCTTGTTGGTGGCATCATAGAGAAATTATCTCAAAACACATTAAGAAATTTATCCACTATAGTAGGAAAATATACTAACTCAATCTCGTCCATAGATTCCAAGATCAAAGGTACCAACTAGTTTGAGATAGTTCCAACTGATAGTGCCAAAAATACTATTCCTATCAAATTCACATTTTGATCTCCTCTAATGATATGGTCGACCCCATCTATAGTTTTGAAACTAACCCTTCAAGTAAATTAGTAGATGTGAGCATTGAACATTTTCATTCAATCAATACCTTTGATTACATCATAGATTTCCAGCACTAGCATAGACAACTCCCATATCAATTCAACCCCATAAATAGTTATATAACATGATTTTACAATAAATTCATATCATTTAATTTGGGTAAGAGGATTTTGATGTTTCAAAATGGAAGGAATCATCTTAGCTTGAAACCCATGAAGATCAATAGCATGAGAGGAAGTAAATGAATGGGACACATCTATATCAAATAATGATTCTATAAGGGTTGAATTAAAAATAATTGTTCCTCTCAACATCGAAGTTCCGGATTGATCGTACATGATCCTTTTATAAGCTCTATAAAATTGCTTACTTGAAAAACTATGCTCTTTATTACCTAGTTGAGATTACATAGGTTGATAAGACATGGTATTCCTAGAATCACCATGGCTTTATTGGATTTATTGATGAGAGTTATTTTACTACCCATATCCCATAAAATCATACAACATATATGAAACATGAGATGTTTCCTTGGAACCTGACCCTAGAGAACTATGACAATAGAACTAAAGATTCCCCTTCTGTTTGAAATTTTTACATGATCTGGGTGGTTTAGTACAATATCACTTCATGTGATAGAACAAACCACATTTAAAAAATCAATTTTACCCTTTGGTTTAGGAGTATGATTCACTGATCCCACATTCTGATTTTGAGTCATACCAACACCTTTGAAAAAGATGTCCTCCTTCAACTTATTCCCAACATTAGAGTTCCCAATATTTCTCATAGGTATCAACATACTTCCTCTAACTATATTACCTAATAAGTATATTTCTTGCACCATCTAAATATTTGTGAAATCTATATAATTCATTATATAATGATCAATAATATTTGAGTGAATCTGTGGCCTCATCCTTGATTCGGAAATACATGCCATCAAGGATTCAAATTCAGAATATTTTGGTGGAATGTTGATGAATTTCATAAACTTATCAACAAATATCATCACTGTGAAGTTATCATGCTTTAAAATGAATAAATAGGTTGTTCTAGAAATTCTTAATGTGTAAGGATAGAAGTTATTTTTTATTTTTTTCAAAATACTCCAATAAAATTCCTTGGTTCAATTTATCCTTAAATGATAAATCCCACCAATTTAATGCAAGATCTTCCATCATTTTTCTTTCCATATTCACCTTTAGCACAACTGGTGTGCCAAGGAAATAAAATATTCAATTCATTATATTTATCCACACTTCTCCTTTTTCGTATCTTATTCACACTGAAATATGGGTGGGTTATACTTTTGTAATTGAATAGAATGATCCACTTTCCTTGGTTCATCATTTTTCTTCCCTCAATTCATGTCCCGAAATGACTGGACAATATTCAGAACCAACTGATGATTCACCAATGGATTAGGTGCAACCATATTTTCAAAAAATTCTTCTAGTTGGTTTCCATGATGCATACCAAGTTCCATTATTTATAACCAAAACACACACCAATTAATCAATCTCTATATCGACTGAAGGCTTAACAATTTTACATTTTCCACATCACACATATCCCATCAATCATTTCCAAAATTCATAAAAAATCTTCCAAACTATTTTTTAAAATTGCATCATGCTTTTTGAAAATCAACCATTATCAATTATTTTTAAAAAGAAAAACTTATATGGCACATAAAAAATTATTTCTCAAAATGAATTATATAATCCAATAAAGAATTCATTACTATAAATACATGCCATGATCTTATCATTAGATAAACACATTATGATTAGATAACAACTCCTGAATATGTCTAAAACATTAATATACCAAAAATCCTTGCTAACATGATGATCTGCCTAAATAGTTTATCTATTACATTTTATGATCTACATTTCAAGTTCTTTAAATCATATCTCCTTACTATAGACCTAACTCAAGGACTAGAAAAGAATAATTAAAAAATCAATTATATATTGCATGAGTATAAATGACAACTCAACCAAAAGAACCAATAATTATATCATAGTACAAAGTGGAAACCAAAACCAAAAAAACTCATAGAAAACCAAGACCCAAACTCAAAAACTAACAACCTTATCCAATATCCAACTCAACATTCCAATACATTGGTATCACAATATATCACTAAATAACTGGGATACATTTCCTTTACCTTTTTCTTGATAGATAACCTCTACAAATGCACCAAATTTCCCAAGAAGGCAGTGAGTATAAAACATTATAGGGTTTAGAAAATGACTTTCAAACAAATTCCAGTAGGATATAAAATGTTAGTAAATTTATATAAATATTTTAAAAACAATGTAAAAGAGTTTATATCAAATCCAAAATATTTTTCCAAAATGAACTTTTTTCTATTGAAGGAAATCAATCAAGACTTTAAAACCATTTTTAAAATCCAATTTTTCATACCCATTCCACATATATGCATTCCCATATGATAGTTTCATACTCCTGAAAAGTCTCTCATTTATGTACTATTTCATCACATAGTTACCAATACCAAGATCCCCAATGGAATACACCCCTTATAAAGGGCCACGTAAATGAAAATGAACTAAACCCAACCACATATGCCAAAAATCTATCCAACAAATTTCAAAAAATCATTTCTTTTATTGAAATAAATTCTAAAAAAAATTCCATATGATAAAACAAAATCCCTAATTTTAAAATCACTATTTTAAAATTACCATCGTACAGTTTTCCACAAAACCATACCATTTCCACTTTTTCACAAAATTATAACTACAATGGATTTCCAGTAAGTATCAAACATCAGTTTTAAAAAACAATTCATTTAATTAAATTAATATGAAATCAATCATTCATGTTATAATCAATAGAAGTTGAGTGATAATTCACCTACCTCTCAAAATTAGGTGAAAATGAATAAAGACATAAAAAATCAATAAATCATCTTAGATTATCAAAAAAAAGGTCCATATATCTTATTAACATCAATCAAAACTACCATATCTCATTATGATTAACAACATACAACATAGATCTATCCCCAAAATAATCTAATCTAGGATTTCAAGAGAGGGAAGAATAAGAGTATTAAGGAAAATTTTGAAGAATGAGCACTTATTAGTGAATTTAGATCTCCAATGGACTTTGAATTACCTATGGATCACTCTTGAAATGAAAGGAATGGTATCTACATCCTTGAGAGGAAGAGGAATTTAGGTTATGACCTGTTTAGGTGGGAAAAAGTATTTTAGGGTGGTAAACTGGAATAAATCCATTATTTTCGGATCTTATTTTTATTGGTACATGGTTAGGGTTCATATTTAAGAAAACTATATGCCAAACATTCATGATCCACTACCTCTAAACACCCCTTGATTAGTTGTCACTCATGGTATGACAGACTATTCACAAACTATGTTAACCCCACTATCCCATATTGCATGGTTTCTATAATTCCCTATTACTTTTTGGTCAGGTATGTGTTGAACTTTATTATTAATTTCCATTATTGTTGGTTGATTAATGCCAAGAAGAAATTTTAATGATACCACTGATGGTTAAGTAATGGATTTGTTGGAATTTTCATCATACAAAATGCACTTTATACTATTTTCTTGGCAATTTGAATACATGTCATGGGAATACAATACATGTAATGGACTCTGGACAAATCTCATGAAATGGATACACAATGTGATAAATTTACATTCTATGTAAATGTTAAACATCGAGTAATGAGAAAATATCAAGTATTTAATAGAAGGTGATAGGTTTTTTGGTTTATGTGGGACGCGATCATTACACAATCCGTAATGGGGTTAGACAATGTGTAAATTCCTATTTTTTGGAATTAAGCAAGCCATTTGGATGAAATTCTCATTCCATTCATACATGATTTCTTGGTCTCAACCTAAAGGATCTTCCTATGAAATTTATGGTGGAACCCTCCCATCCAGATCACTTTGTTCATCACTTAATAACCATTTTGGTTTGATTTTGTCTCTCAATGTACATGATCCTTTTTTTATTATTTCTATATCATTTTGATGGTGGTTTGGCTATTGTTTTTTTATTATATAGTGTTTTATATTTGACCTTATCATTTTTGTGATGTTAATTGTCTTTAAGAGGTTATTCTATGGGTTTCCAATCACCGTTTTCAAAAGAAACTATTTTTATACCATGTTGATGTAGGTGTTTTTATACAACTTGTTGATTTGATGAATTACATGTGTTTTGAAATAAATTAATTTTGGGATTTCGTTGAATTGAAGTGATAAATGGTTTCAAATGATTTCTTGAAATGAATATTTTTTCAAAAAGGGGGTTTTCTTTAAAATGGATATACGTGATTTAGGAATGGGTTTTCAAACATTAGAGTGGATTGTATTGGATTTGAAAATGTTTTTGTAAAAATTTTGAGCATTGTTTTGAAAATGTATTTGACAACTACAAATTGGGAACCCTGGGGGGTCAGGATAGAGACATGGGTGGACATAGTGTTTTTTTCACTGCTAGGAGGTAAAAAAATTATATCAACTGGAAGGACTCAGTATCTCTTGGATCCAATGAATTCGTGTTTAGGCTTGTAAATTTATGTTGTCTCGTAGGCTAGAGCACAATATGTGAGGTTTTGTGTAATTTTTCATATATTGTTATTTATCACATGATTATTTTTATAATGGGTTTTTTCCATAGGTTTTTATATAATGTTGTATCACATAGCTTCACATGATAGGTTTTTTAATATATATGTGTTTAAAAGTTTACCTATTGATGCATGTATATGATTTCTTGTTTTATATTAATTCTACTTGTCAAATTTATAGATTTAGAATATGAAAGTATTTTATGAAAACCAAAGGAATAATAATGTAATATTATTTATAAATGGTTTGTATTTATGAAAATTCTTTGTAAAATTCTTTTATTTTAAAATATAGAACTATTTCATTATTGAAATTAGACCTTGTATAAAAACTTTGGTTGTATCTTACTGGGATTTATCCCACACTCTACATGTAACTTTGGGAATTTTTAAAAGTTTTATTGAAGGATTCAAGAAAAGGGAAGAGAATCATGTACCATTCCAGCTTTGGTGATTGCTGCTGCATTTGATTCGGGTTGGTCTGGAGGTGAATGTTGGTCATGTGGGATATGAATTACTTTCTTGTTTAGCCTCTTTTGGCTTGGATTGTATATCTTTTTTGGTATCTCATATGTTTCTTCCTTTTAATCTGGTTGTATTACTTTTTGATGATATTCGTGAATGGTTTTTGATATCTTGTTTTACTTATATCAAGTGATGATCTAATTTGGGTGGCTTGTTAAGTTGATCGGGGTTGGTTCATTACAATTTTCTATTATAGGGGTTGCTCAGTGCGAAGTTGTTTAGAACTTCCTGATATTGGTTCTATAACCTGGGTATATAGGAGTTAGGATCAAAGGAATTTGGATATATGGAGTGGAAAGGGGTATTATCCAGCTCACTATTGTGACTAATAATAAATTAACATGGGTTTTTAGGGAATTTTACTAGGGTTGAGACTTGTATTTTGAGGTAATTTGAATGAAATGTACGGGAATTTTATTTAAATTAAAAAGTTCTTTTTGAAATATTGTTTTTACTTCTAGATTTTTTTTCATTAAATTCATAATTTTTTATGACTTTGTTATCAGTTCCATAATTTAGTCCTGTTATTTTGGAAATTTCTTACAACTGGTTATTTTTCCTCCTTTGTTAAAAAATGCCTCTGAGAAGAGATCTTCCAAATCCAAAAGAGGAAGCTATGAAATAGGTTCTTAAACTAAATCCAATAGTGGAACCTAAATTTTTAGAAGCATTTATCACAAATATTTAGACTCTGGTCATGTGGGTGTTTAGAACCTAGTACTCCTAGTGGATCATGACTCGGAATTTACTAAGAAGCATCCACGCTTCTTTCATGGTGATAAAGGGCCCTGGGAATCGAAGGAGTGTCTTGATTGGTTAAAGATTATATTAAACTTCTTAAAGACTCATGGAGACTCTATGGTGAGTTTTTTCACATATATGTTCAAGGGTATGGGAAGAGGATAGTGGGGCTCAATTGCTCAAGTTAATTTTCATTAGTATCTTACCTGGGATTCTTTCAAAAAAATATTTAACTAGTAATTTCATTATAAGACGTTGTGTGAGGAAAATACTAGATAATTTTTAACCATATATTAGGGGGATTATACCATTTTAGAGTAATCTACGTGTTTTTTTGAGTTAGTGCATATGGAACCTGATCTTGTCACTAATAAGTACCTGAAGGCTTGGAGATTTGATTTAGGACTGAGGCATGATATTCAATTGATGTTGATATTCTTGTGCCATCCAATATTTTTTGAGGTAGATGATAATATAGATTTGTATGGGGAAAACATAGCTAGGAAGATAGGTTTGGGTGGAGCTTTAGTTGGTTTAGTGTTTAGCTAGGATGTATCTTCTAGCCAAAAAAATGAAGTGCAAGAGTAATGAATTTTCCACAGGACTAGATTTTAGGGATATTACATGGCCACATTAGGTTTTCTACTACCGTTGTGGAAGGATATTTCATAAAAATTCTATTTTTTCTGAGTCTCCTAATACATGTCATCTTTTTTATTGATCTGTCCATATATAGCTCTTTTATTAATAGATATCCCAGGGAAGTAGGGATGGATCCGCTCTCACTAGGGGCTCGCAAGTTCATACAAATTATTCCAAGGGTGGTGAGTCTAATATTTAGGAGAATGGTGATGTTTAAGTTGATAATACAATATTAATTTATTTAGTAGATTATGCGCTAGAGGAATTTAATGAAGGGACATAAATGTTAGAGGTACTTTTTTTATTTTATATTCTATGGTGTTAAAAAAAATTTGATACGAGTGCTACTAATTATTTTATATCATCAAATATAGTTCATGTATTTTTCTTGTTGTCAGAACTTATTCATTTCATATTGGATCATTCCATTATTTCTTTAAAGAGGCCCGAACAAGGTTTCAGATTCCCCACATGTTGGTTGATGATAAAGGGCTTTGATATAGCATGGGACTTGTTAGTTTTTGATCAGGACATCTTCGAATTGATTATAATCATTGATTGGATTATCAATATTAAGGCCTAGATATATTTTTATCATAATCGAGTTTAGTTCTTATGTTTTTAAGGGGTCACACATATTTTTTATAGAAATTGAGACTTTATATAGGAAATGGAAAAGCTTGTTGTTTTATATGATGGGGTAGTCACATTCCATATGTCAAAGATGTTTCTTGATATAGTTGACCATTTCATTAGTGGTTGAATTTATATAGTATTGTGTGAGTAGACTGAGGTATTTTTAGATTATTTTTATGGTATTCATCCACATAGTGAGGTTGGGTTTACTATTTAACTTCTCCCTTATACGATGCATGTTTTTATACCGTTTTATCATATGAAACCTACTGAGTTGGTGGAGCTTAAGGTTTAGCTTGTGGACCTAGAGGCTAAAGGATCTATTCATTATAGCATGTCATAATGGTCCTCTCCTGTACTATTTTCTAGAAAGGTAGATGGTAACCTAATAATATATATTGAATATCGAAATTTGAATTGGGTGACCATTAAAAACAAGTATCTTTTTCCATGTATTGATTATCTATTTGATCATTTAGAGTGGATAATTGGTTTTTTATGGTTTACCTATTGTTTTGGTATCACAATCTGACAGTCCATGAAATAAATATTAAAAAGATAGCATTTATGAGTTGAATGGGAATTTTGAGTTTCTATTTAGGCCATTTAGTCTCACTAATTCTCATGTGGTGTTTACGGCTTTGATGAACTATATATTTTATCCGTTCTTTGACTCTTTTGTTTTTTGTGTTCATGGATGATATTTTGATGTACTCCATGTCAAAGGAGGAGAATATAGACCATTTGGATAACATTCTTAGAAACATGAAATAACATAGTCTCTATTGTAATCATTACAAGTGTGAGTTTTGGATCCATTATATATATATTTTAGGGCATGTGACATATAATAAGGGATTATCCATAGATTCTGGAAATGTACAAGAATTTATGTCCTAAGAGTACACTAGAAATGTGTTTCAGATCTGGATATTCTTGGGTTTGGCTAGTTATTATAGATTATTTGGTTAGTTATTCTCCAAGAACACATCATTGATGAAATATTTAACCTAAAATGGTGTAATATTTTCAATTAATTAAATGTGGAAGATATATTTTTAGTAGATAAAAGTGAGGTTGACTTCAACACCGGTTTTGATTCTTTTGAAATTGGGTTTGGGTTATAACGCTTTCTATGATTCTTCTAGTATAGGTTTGGGATGTGTCTTTATGTAGGGGAAATAGGTTGTGGCTTATATTAGGTTGAGGCTTATGTATCTCTCTATTTATTCCATTGTGATAATAACTACCCTACCAATGATATTAAGTTTGTAACTATTATGTCTTCACTCAAAATATGGTGTCACTATCACTTTTGGGAGTAGTTTACAATATATTTTGGTCTTCAGATCCTGAAATATATATTTAGTCCAAGGGATATAAATTTATGAAAGATTCACTAGGTGGAGTATCTTCAGAAATTGACTTTGATATTTTATATATCCCTAGGAAAAAAAATTTGGTATTTGATGTGTTGAGAATAATGTTTCTGATAAAATCCTTGAATGGATCAGTTGAGTTGTCTTCTATGATGAGTTTGTCTGTTGGGATAATATTTTATGTGTAAGAGGATGGTAGATAGGAGTTATTTTATTTGATGTAAGATGAATCATTATTTGATGAGCGATATTGGATTGAACAAGTGATATGCACAGAGTAATGATAATCTACTAAATGTCTTTATAGTGGAAATACCTCAGGTGAGTGGTCTCAGTATCCCAGTATATATTTCTTTTTATATAGTAGGTTGGTTTTACCGTTTCCCCTAAAGAGGGAGTTTCTAGATAGTGGGCATCATTATTTTTGGTTCACGTACCCTAGTACCACCAAAATGTATCATTATGTAAGGTGATGGTATTGGTGTCCAGGGATGAGATGTTCGATAGTGGATTTTGTTTCGAGGTGTCATACTTTTCAAAGACTTAAGGAGAATCACCAAAGACCTGTAGGATTTTTTCATCCTTTTCTTATTCTGGTATGTATATGGGATGATATTTCCATGGATTTGTTCATTAGTTCCCCATAGAATCCTAGTGGAAAAGATACAATTTTGGTGATATTTGATCGACTCATGAAATCAGTGCATATCCTACCTATCCAAGAGGTGATGAAAGTTGATCGACTTGGGGACTTATAGGTTTGAAGCATTTTGAGACTTCAAAAGGTATGTTTTTTCTAACAGGTATCCAATTTTAACATCTAGGTTTTGGAAAGTTTTAAATGAGGATTTGGGTTCCTAGATTAAATTATGCACAGCTTATCATCTGCAGATGGATGTTTAGGCATAGAGGACTATCCAGGTTCTAATAGATATTCTCTGGGGTTGTGTGGTTAATATTTACAGATCATGGGAAAATGATTTTTTTGTTTTCATGTAAAATAGTTATCAATATTCGAAAAAATATGTCACCCTTTAGGGTTTTTTAGGGGAATCTGTTTCGATCTCCCTAGTGATGGGAAGTGTTGGGAGAGGGTTCCTTGGTTGGGCTGAGTGTTCTTCATGAGACAAAAGAGATGGTTCAGTTGATCTAGAGGTATTTTATCAGAAAATAGATTCATCAAAAATCCTATGTGGACCATCAGCATCAGCCATTAGATTTTGTGGGTGTCGGTCATGTCGTTCTCATAGTTTAACTTCACATGGGACATCGTTAGGTGGGTAAGTCAGGTAAGTTGGCACTGATGGTTGTGGGAACCTTTGAGATCTTTGGACGACTAGGTAGGGTGGACAATCAATTTCACTTAACACTGATCTTGGAATCTATACAAGGTGTGATTAATGTTTCATAGTTTAGGAGATATATAATAGATCCTTCCTATGTGATTAGATGTAAGGATGGTTTTATTGGGTCCGATACTGCTTTATTTTCATAGCCAATTTAGATTATGGATCGCCTGGATAAAGTTTTTCTCAGTAAAATGACCCCATAGTCTACATACTATAAAATTTCATATAGTATATTTATGAGACATGGGATCATGAGACATTGATGAGAAATAAATGGACTTCTCTTTTGGTCGATATTGGATCTTGAGGGCTTTCTTGGGGAAGAAAGCATTTATGGTGGGGAGATTTTAATTCATCATTACCTTCCTGGTAAGTATTTTTAAATCATTTTTTTATTTTCCTTTTTTATTGGTCAATTAATTATGAGAGGGAATTGAGATGATACCTATAATGGTGAAGTCATGGATTTGTTGGAATTTTTATCATAAAACATGAACTTTCTACACTTTTCTAGGAAATTTCACAATAAGTAATGGGAATACATGACATGTAATGGATTTTAGATAGAACCCATGAAAGGGATACACAATGTGATAAAATTAAATGTTTTTTAAAGGTTACACGTATTTTAATTAGAAAATAATAGGTTTTTAATAATGGTTTTAGGGTTTTTAGCATATCTGTGAATTGAGAATTACATGAAATGTAATGGGGTTACACGCCAAGTAAATACCCGAGGGTTAGGTTTAAATAGGTGATTCATCTGAAATTATCATTCTATTCATACAGTATTCCTTAATATTTACCTAGATACTCTTATAGATGATTTTAAGTGACTTTATTTTGTCTTGTTCGATTTTTTCATTGATTGATCTTAGTTGTGGTTGTATCTTTTCAATTCAGGTATTTGATCTTTTTGACCATTCTTAGGTTTTGGTTGAAGCTATGTTTTATATATATGTTTTCATTATAGTATAGTGTTTTAAACCAACCCTATTTAGTTTATTTTTGTTCCTTGTATTTTAGAGGTTGTTCTATTGGTTTCTATATTCCCTATTGTCCAAAGAAACTTGGTTTCTACCATGTTGAGGTAGATTTTTCTACAAAATGGTTTAATTTGATGAATTGTATGTTGTTTTTGATAAATTACTTTTTTTGTTAATTTATTTTAAGAGATAAATGGTTTAAAATGATTTCTTATAAAGGAAAATGTTTTCCAAAGGGGAGTTTTATTTGGAATGGATTTTCTGGATTTGGGAATGGGTTTTCAAACTTATAATTAGATTGGCTTGGCATTAAAAAAATTTAAGAAATTATTATAATGGTTTTGAAAATGTATCTTTAAAATTGCACATTGGTAACCTTGTATGTATTGAGATAGAGACATTGGTAGACTTATTATGTGTTTCACCAAAAGGAGGAAACCTTTTGTGATATTGACTGGCTAGACTCAATACCACTTGGATCCCATGTATTATTGTTTAGTATTGTGAGTGTCTAGTATTTAGTGTCCCATAGGATAAATCCCAATAAATGAGGTGCATTTTAATTTTTCATTTATGATTATTTATCTCATGATTTTTTTATTGATTTTCTATCAAAGGTTTTTATATGAGGTTTTATCACATATCTTTTCATGATAGGGTTTTTAATAGATATGTGTTTACTTTTTTACCTCTTTATAAATGGATAGTCTTTCCTATTTTATATCACATCAACTTCTCATTTTTTTGATCGAGAATATGAATGTATTTTATGAAAACCAATGTAAGAAAATGGTAAAATGATTTATAAACTGTTCATATTTATGAAAATTAATTGTAAAGATTTTTTTTTTAAATCTAGAATTGTTTCATTTTTTGTATTAGAATTTTTATAGAAATGGTGGTGGTATTCGGATGGGATTTTTATCACACCATACTTATTTATATGGGAATTTTTAGGTGTTTTATTATAGGATTCAGCTAAAGGGATGTGTATCTTGTAGAATGATACTTTATCTTATTGGTTTTTTTCAGTTTGGGTTGGTCTTGTAGTGACTGCTGATCAAGTGGGAATATGAATTTCTTTTTAGTTTATTCTATTCTGGAATTGATTTTATGTCTTTTATGGTATGTCATCAGTTTTCTCTTTGTACTCTGGTTTTATTTCTTGTTTTTATAATATTTAGGATTGTTTTTTTTATATCTTATTTAACTTATATCATGTGACATGCTAGTTTGGGTGGCTTTTCTAGTGGAACTTCATTGGTTTATTATAGTTTCTTTAAGGTAGCCACATAAATTAACCAAATTGTGTTCCTACATAGTTAAACCAGTTTCTTATGCACAGTTTCTTGGAGGTTTTCTAAACTTTCTACTAACTGTAGTCAAAACGTGCGCCCCTAGAAAATTCACTAAAACATTCCAAAGCTATTAAAAACCACCCAAAACATAAGCCATTTAATTTATATACTTATAATTCATAAAAGGGATCATTTTCCTAAAACTAGGGTGCTAAATTTATATTTGGGGATGAAGTAAATGATAAATGACTTCTAATATGGAGGTGATCTAAAGTAATCAATGTGATTAAATTCAACTTAGTAGGGGAAATTACTCTCGTGTTACCATTATGGTATCACCCTTTTCCATAAATGGGACAATATTAATGATCCTAGGTAATTTCATATGTGAGGGATTATTTTGACATAAAATTATTTTAATAGTTACTTATGTTTTTATTATAATGTTTCATGTTCAAGATAGACATTGTAATTATGTTTGTCTAAAGATTATGTGAAGAATGTTGGAAATAAATTTCAAGTTTTCATGGGGTGGAATTCATATCATGGTTAGACTCAAAAAAACTATAGATATTTATTTTCTATGAATCATAAATTAAATAATATTGATGTGAGGATTTCAATTATGACTGGTACTCTTTTTATTACATTTGTTATAGTCTATAATATGATTAATATATCTCTATATTATTCTTACATACTTTCATATGTTATAGTGTAGTAAAATTTTCCTTTAGCATAGATATTTTATTCCTTAATGATATAAACACTTCATAGAGAAAGTGTATAATAAGTAATTAGGTGTTTATATTATTCCCATATGATTAGTGACGTGGAAATCCTATTAGAAATCATATATTTTGGTATGAATACATATAGAAACATAATTAATATTTACTAGATAAGTATAATCAAGGGTCATATTTAGTGCTATAGAAATAGAATTTTCATTGGATAACTCGATAAATGGTTTTAAACTTTTCAATGATAGTGGGGAATTCATGAGAGTAGGCCATGATTGTTTGTTAATGGATATAGTTATTTACCAAATCAATTAGAAACATTTGAACTATGATATACCGAATAAAGATAATAATTTCAATTTTTTAATTATAGGACACACTTGAAAATAATTCATAATATATTATTTGAACATCAACAAGAGAGACACATAAGTTTCTTAATTGAATGTATTTATACTAAAATTCATATTCCATTTACTTTTTACTTCATCAAACATGTGATATTTCTAGTTTTCAATATATAATTATAGACTTTTCCATAAACATTATTTATTCAATATATTATTTACCATTAAGAGACACAAGTTTCATTTTTATCAATTGTTGTTTATATTTTTTAGTCATTCATCAATTACCAAATTATGATTTATTTTTTTGTAATGATTAAATAACATATACCTCCCATTGATTAACTACTACATTTTAAAATTGATATAGGTGGTTTTTAATTATCAACTTTTGAATTGAATATCAATAATTAGTGTTAAATTAAATTTACATTCCAATGGCATAATTTTACATCATGAATGATCATTATGAATTTTTTTAATTCTATTTTAAGTTTTTAATTATCTATATAATTTTGTATATTTGATGAATCATATATTCTATAAATACTATAGGATATATTTTATTGAATTTTAAAGGATATTTTAGTTATATTATTATTAGAGGTGAATCAATAATTATATTTAAGGATTTCTATAGATAATTATTGAATCACAGGCTATAGACATTTTTATCCACGTTTAAATGTTTTATTATGGAGGTGATATTCCAAGGTGATCTTACTTCTGAGATTAATGTTTCTATTTATCCAAGGAATTATTTGGAACTATTATCATAGGATTTTCCAAATAATTTTTTGGTGATTTAGAGTTCCATTATATTAGTAGGATTTAACATAAACATCATTATTGAATTATTATTATTATAATCATTGATAATAATAATAACATTGAATAATGTGATATATGAGTCAAATGTGAAGTGGTATGTATATTTTTATTGACAAAAGATAATATTTAATTCTACACTAGTGTTGATGTTATAGAAAATTGATGTTGGGATTATGGTGTATTGTGATTCTTGTTGTGTTATATTAGCATGAATTCTTATATATTTAGATAATAAAATTATATATACATTAATATATTTTCAGACAATGAAAATGAATTATCAAATACATTATTCTAATTTGGAGCATGAATTTTATACTTAGAAGAGTTGGAGACAATACCTACATAGTGATAGTTTCATAGTCTCTTTGGACTGAAAATTATGATATATATAATTTATTAATGGTATTTTAATGTGAGCTAAATAATATAGGTAAAAGTTATTCTAACTTCAATATTGAGTTATTATTTAAAAAATAAGGGAATTATTTTTTTATGGATATATATCCGACAGTATATAAATAAATGAATCCAAGATTCAGATGCTTTTTTTGGTCTTGATAGAATGTTAGTATTTAAATGCATGAGATAAGGGGAGTAATTCTGTGTTATGTTGAATAAGTGTAATTTTTTACATTAATCTAGGTTATTGATTGAAAATAAAATTTTATTGAATAAAAAAATGAATGCCTCCCTATATAAAGTAGGGATCATTGATATATAGATTTTTTTTGTTAAATCAATTCTTTATTTACATGATAAAAAAATTTTACCCTAATGTTTGGATAGTGAGGTTATAAATATATTTATTAACTTTATTTTTTATTTCCTGTAGGAGTGAAGGATTATCATTTCATTATGTTATAGTTCAAATTTGTTATAATGATCAGAGACATAGATAAGTATGTCCCTTATTATTCTATATATCAATAGAAAATGTGTAACACTAAGAATGTATGGGGAATTTACATCCTTTTCCTATTTAATTGTATAACTAAGAGTATAATTTTATGGATTACATGGTTAATATACATATATCGACATCTATTCATGATGCTATATTGGTTAATATCAATCAATTAACATTGACACCCTAAATCATATTCTCCAAGGAGATTTTCTAGGAAGAAAATATTGGTATGATATATATAAATTTAGTGGATGGAATGTTTAGAGTTCCTTAGTCTATTTCATTAGATAATGATACAACATTTCATGACTACATTATGGAGGATTATATATGGTGTGGGATATTTAGTGGAAAATTTGTATTTCATATCATATTTAGATAAATAGTTAATTTAAAAAAAACTATATAGACATCAAAGGTAATGAGTCAATGGTTTAGGAATAATATTTTCAGAAAATGGTAAGATCATGACACAATGTTGGAGTTTTATTATAAAAATAACTGTAAAGTATTTATTTGGATGGATCTATTGATTAAATATATAAGATAACATTTTAATAACCATTTCTATTATATATAATGGATAAATATCTCAATTTTGGCCTATTTTTATGAGATTATAGATAATATTTATCTTATTTGTAATATATTATTAATACATTAGAAAAAATTGATGTTTTTTACTAACCTTTGATGATGATAGTTTGATGTTTTAGTTGGAGACTAATTTTTTTTACAAATTTCAGTACAACATTGATATAAAATACACTATAATCACATGATATTAGAACCACTGTATATAGTTATATGTTATATAATTGAGAAATATTGTGTTAAAACATGCCACATGGAATTACTATCAATTATTTCTAAAATGTATAACATGATTGAAATTTCATTACTGTGGAATAACTAATTAAATCTATCTCATTATATTCTCTATATTTTAATATATTTATAACAAGTTATGTTCTTTATTCATTAGGTTTTGTGAATTATTAAAAATATGGGATTATTCATGTTATGATAGATAATTCCTTTAGTGAGAGTGATATCACATCATTTACTAATTATTGATGATAATTGAGAGGGATAAGACTATAAGTAGATGATATGAAATGATTTTTTTCATATAGAATATATATTTTGGGATTATCTTGGATGAAAACCCCAATATTGGGGATGATTATGACACCCCAGATCAACTAGATACATTCCATTTTACTTCGATAAAATTCTATGTTGAAATTTATAATTTTTTGATTTATAGTGTAGAATAAATTTTATGGTGAATGTTATCCTATAATGTTAATGATGAAAATGAGTGAAACATTTTATATAATAGAGAAATAAATGATTTAATAAATAGTACTAGGTATTATATAATGATATGGTTCATTTTGGGATTCATGGGTATTGGTATTCATATGATTAGGCCCATAGTACTAGGTTATATTCAGTCAGACTCTAATGCTTTTATTTAGTTAGACATTTTGATATTTTTTTACTATAATTAGTTTTTATTGACCATAATAACACCAACTTTTTTATTTCTTCTATTCTAGGGTTCATACTGTTGTATTTGGGGTCTTATACACCAATATAGAACCCATGAGAACCCATGTTTATATCTTTACATGACCATATTTCACCATTATCCCAACCCACTGAAAGTGAACATGATGCAGTATATTCATCTTATACACGACGCTCTTCCTTTACCTATGTATTTCAAATACAAGTATAAAAACATCCAATGTAAAAAGTATGGTGTGATCACTAAATATTTATATGATACCACCAATTAATATATATAATTTCACTCCATAGGAATATTATAGTTCTTATATAAAAAAACATATCTAAAACAATTCAATATAAAAAAATTTCCAAATAAACTAAACTTGTGTTTTTTATTATAAAAACATTTGATATTCAAATAAACAATGTAATATGGATTTAAATAAATCTATAAGGAATTAGATGATGGATAAAAATATTTCAATAATCAATATCCATATATAATCTAGTCCATAAGCACATAAATATTAACATTCATGCAATGTATCAATGGATAACCAAATTGAAATCATGACATTAGGGAGTATACAACTAAAACACACAAAATAATTTTTTTGATAATAACTGAATCCACAAATATTGGAACCTTTGTACCCTAGTAATGTTACCTACTATATTATATGGAATCAAGGGAACCTATCCTAGAGATAGCTTACACAACTAAGGATTACATTGTTTTTTTATTTTTCACTATGCCCCAAGGTCTCCAAATGTGTTATATATCATCATTACATTTAAATAAAAAACCCACATTTACTAAAAAATATACATAAAATACACATCCCTTACATTATTGAACAAACCATTTCCAATTTAAAACATCATTGAGGAATTTCATTAAAAATATCATGTGAATGAAATTCTATTTTTCAAAGAAAACCAATTTTCAATAAAGACAAATTTTTAACCAACGATCAAAAAAATATATTTTTTAAATCAATAAAAATGGAAAGAATCACAAGAACACAAGAATTATAAGGTACATTCAACGGGATAGAAATACATAACTCAAGAATGATTAAAACCTAATTTCCTTCTAGATTGGTTTAGATAGGAATAAATTATATTTTATAGAACCTGTTTCTAGTTGAAATAATGTAAATTCTACATGTAAATGCTAGATCAAGTGATCTAGTCTCATAAATAAGAAAATTAATAGAGATTAAGGGAACAAATCTATTTTGAATGAATCTAACTCATCAGATTAAAAATGTTTAAGATCCAATATTTCAAACTCCATAATGATCCACCAATAGGAATAATAATAGAGATAAAATCATCACTATGGAACCTCAAAATCAATTAAGATCATATTAGGGTCATAAGTGTAATGTTAGGGGTGCCAAATAATATTTTTAGGATAAAATGACATTTTATCCACTATTAAACCACATTCTCAATAGTTTCACTGAAAATAAATGGGGAATACAGCTCTAAAAAGAAGATTCATTGGCTAAAAAGTGGATACATGAAGAGATCATGTGCCTACCAGCCTCCACCAACTAGAGAGTTGTATTTATAGTATTGGTGTAGTTCTTCTAGCATATAATGTCTAGACAGTGGACTCCTACTTCCACAAACATCGAAATACTCTTTTCTGAACCTCTTATTAATCCCTAGTTCAAAAGAAAAGGTAAACAAGAGACTATAGACTTGATTCTATTTACTTGGGTTTGAAAATAACCAAAACATATAGGAATTCTTCCCCAATAAAGGCCTAAGATCAGAATTTTTAAAATAGATAAGGTCATTATTTTATGATCAAGGCCTTTACCAAAAATGTATCATTGTTTTCCCTACCACATTGTCGCATCACATAAACCAGCGTTATCATATTTAAATTAATCAACTCATCTTGTAAGTATATTATCTAAATTGGAATTTAAATCAATGATTTGTTAAGGCCAGTTTCAAAATCCTCCCATTCAATCACCAGGGATATATCTGACTGAAAATTCTTTAGTTAAAAAAAAAGGAACACATCATAGATTGATGTCAAATAAGCAGATATATTTAATTGAAAACCTTTCATTCCATGTTGCACCACCACAATCTCAAACATAACGATATTATGAATAGGTATCATGCATTGCCTCTTCCAACATCAATATCCCAACTAAGGGGAAACACCGAGGAAATCCATATTACCTACCTCAAATTTGTAAAAATTATATCACTAATAATCCTATATGGAGAATCCATGAAATCAATAATTTTCTATTGAACAATTGTAAAATAACCATAATATCTTGAATAATTCTCAATCCAACCAAGTATTATTCTATAATCATTTCCAAGGAAATATGTGATCTACAAGGAATCTTATACAATGGCTCAAATGGAGACATCCTTATCGAATAATGATAACTATTATTATAGGAAAACTATCTCAAGATAATATATTTTCCCATAATCCATTATATTCAGGAACACATTCCCAAATAATGTCTTAATGAATCTAGATAGCTCACTCAATCTGGCCATCCATATGGTGATGATATTCTAGACTTAACCTCAATTGAGAACACATTATTATATTCTATCAACTAAAAAAATAGTATGTGAACATATAGTCAGCATCCCAAATTTATATTTAATAGAAATCCATGGGAGTTGATAATCTATCACACATAAAGCTTCCCAATATCATCTAACTATATTGAGTCCTTGATAGGTCAGAAATGAACTAATTTCTTGATTTTATCAATAATCACCCATATTGTATCCTTACCACTAGGTTTATAAGGTAGATAAATCATGATTTCTATTTCTATCTCATCCCATTTCTATATTAGAATGTGTAAGGGTTAATGAAATTTAGTAGGCTTATTATTTTTCTCCTTAATTCTCTAAAATATATGGCTTTGATAAATAAATTTCATAATTTATTGTCTCATTCCCAACCCCAAATAGTGATTTCTCATTTCATGAAACAATTTGGTAGATCTATATATAATTTTCCAATATAATCAATTTATTATTATCTATAAATTTATATATTTGTTTTATCATAATAATTATCCTACCTTAGAATCATAGATCCTAATAGGGAGATTCTAACCACTTACCCTATGTCTTCTCACTATAAAGAATCCTGATAAAGTGGTATCCTACCACATCCTTATCCTATAAAATTAAAATCTAATCATCCATAGGTGTTTATAAATAATAACCATATAAGATTAACTATATGATTTCTATCACTCCATACAACCATATTTCTGAAAAACAGTCCAATCAATGCCTACACTTCCTATATATCCTTCATTTCATAAGTCGGTCATTTTAGGATCAATGATTATATGACCATGTTTACTTTTCCAAGGACGTATATAATATAAAAGTAAAATGATTTAATTTACTCCACCCAACATCCCTTTCTCATCTTTTGATCCCTTTGATTAAAGATATACTTCAAACTCTTATGGTGTTAATACACTGTAAACATCTCTCCAAATAAGTAGAGTCCCCATGTATTAAGAGAGTATATCACTTTCAAAAACTCAATATATGGATGGTTTAATTATTATTATGAGGTTATAGTTAATGATGTCGATAATATATGGCCTTTATTACCTTCATTAGAACACAATCCAAACATGTAATTGAGGAATCATAGTGGAAACCATATCTAAAACATGTCCAAATAAGGTCCAAGAGTTGACCTAAAGTCAATATCAAATTAAACTACTTAGAAGAAATACCAAATTTATTGTTCTGGGTAAATTTTACACCCTTATGAGTAATATTTATCATGGGATATGAAATCATGGATATTTTTGGAAAAATAAACTTGTAAAAACCAGCTAATCCCAAGAAACTTTGGATCTTAATCATATTTCATTACTAGTACCACAATATCATTGACTAAATCTTCTCAGGATCCACTAAGACAACTATCTTATAAATCACATGGCATAGAAGTTTCACCTATTGAATCCATAACTATCATTTTGATAACTTCTTTTATAGATTATTCTATTTCATATTCCAAAAAAATATATTATAATGATCAATATGGTCATGATCTGATCTAAAATAAAAATTTATATCATCCATAATAATAAAAATTAATTAATAAATTAACCGATTGATAATTCTATTTATCAAAACTATAATCCCCATAGGAGTGTCAATATGGCCAAACCACAGGACTAGATACTCATATTTCCCATATATTCAACTAATAGACATATTAAGATTATCTTCCTCTCAAACCATCAACTGATGGTACCCCAATCTCATATCAATTTTTTAAATACATTTTTCTCCCTTTAGTAGATCAAAAATATTCATGAATTCTCATAAAAAGATATGTTTTCCTCCCTATCACCTGGTTAAGATTATGGTAATAAACACAATGTTAAACATCCCATCCACCGTCATTGAAAATAGGACTTTTGATACCCAAGGTGAAATTATATAATGAATAAATCCATTCGACTCGTGTTCTTCATAGTGGACCTTTAATTCTTTTAATTCAGTAGGATTTATATGTTGAGCAACGTATTGTTTTCAAACAATTCAAAATAATGTTTTTTAAAGGAGGATATTATTTTAAATAGTACTCTGTCTCTTTATGATGATTTTGATGCTCACAAATACCCTTAATTATTTACTAATTATTTCGTTGAGTATTTTTCAGGAGTTTATTTCATTTATTTATTTCATATAACGAGATTTCATGCTTCATTTATTCCGAGATCAAGTTTAGCGCGTTCTGGAATCACTGTAGCGCGAGATCAATTTTAGCGCGTACTGGAATCACTGTTCATACCCTACGTTGATGAACGTAACGTATGGATGAAAAGTTTACCTTTTACGTTATTTTGGAACGTATGGTTAATGAACCTTACGTTGTTGAAAAGTATGGAAGAAGAACATTACGTCTGGAAGGAACTTTACGTTTTTGTTGGACAAGTATGTAAGAGAAACCGTACGTTAGTTTTCAGTGTTGAGTTTGTTTCTCAAAAGTATGGATCATCAACCTTACTTTTATAATCAACCGTACGTACTTTGGAGAGTTGAAGCAAGACAAAGTATGGATGATCAACCCTACGTTTGAATGCTGAAGAGAAAGTATGTATGTTCAACCTTACGTTTGTGAACCTTACGTTTGTGAACCTTACGTTTGTGAACCTTACGTTTGTGAACCTTACGTTTGTGAACCCTACGTTTGGAGCCACGTCATCAACCCTACGTTTGGCGAAGGGATATTTTTGACAGACGATATTACCGTTTGCATTGGTCAAACAGGCGGATTATTAAGCGGATTTCGAGCCGATTCTTAAGTACGACTTTGACTGAATCAAAGACGTTTTTCAACGAATTAATGATTGATTTAAATGGAGCTTTTTATGCCGATTCTTCAGGGGAGTTACAACGACTCTATTGTTATTTAATATCGCGAATCTAAAGGAGATTTTTATGGATCTATTTATGCGGAAGATTTTCTCAGATTTGAATATATATGTTCTATCTTGGAAACTTCGGATATATATACAAAGGAAAGTGTGTGAAATTATGAGATTGATCTTTTAACGAGCAAGAAACAGAGACTGTGTGAAGGCGTTCTTTTCTGTGATCGAGAAGAAGTGTAAAATCCTTTTTACCAAAAGAAGATCTTGATAACAGATTCACGTGTTCTACATCGACTATCTGTTGTGAATCTACTGCTGCTGAAGTTGTGAAGTTTCTGGTAATATCTATTGCAACTGGATCGACTCAGAACTGTTTTGATTACAGATCTTTATTTTCTGAAGACGACGATCTATCTACTGTCAATTCCGTTCTGTTGCAATTGTGAAGAACAACTGGAGAAGTGTTTTCTTTATCGAAACTCTTTTTATTTTTGAGTGATCAGCTTCTCGTTCTAAGCTGTGTGGGTTCGTGTTTGAACCAGGAAGGCTGTGTTTGCCTGAAACTTGTAAAGGTGTCAACTGCCTGTACTCAGTTGTGAACAGGTCTGTGGAAACGAGGACCAGATAGTGAAAATCGCCAAGCTCGTGGATTTGAGCGTTGGTGGAGTGGACTAGGGGCCTTCTGTTCCCCGAACCACTATACATCCGTGTGTTCATGCTTTTAGTTTTTCCGCTTCATATTTAATCGTGCAAAAGCATAGTGGATAGAATTTGTCTAAATTGAAGAGATTGTAATAATTTTTAAAAGACACAATTCACCCCCCCTCTTGTGTGTAATCCGTAGATTCAGATCCAACAATTGGTATCAGAGGAGGAGCTTCTTATTTTTTAAAGTTTTATCAAGATATAAGTATTTAAAGATTATACATAGTGTATCATGGCTGATACGAGAGAGGGAATGTCAATGGTCAGAGCACCTTACTTTAATGGAGATAATTATGGCTGCTGGAAGTCACGTATGATTATTTATCTGAAAAATCTTGGTTACAAAGTCTATTCAAAGATTCTGACTCCCTATGAAATTCCTGAAAATCCCGATACATGGAGTGCTGCTACAGAGGCTGAGTATGACATGAATTCAAAAGCTATGAATGCAATCATCTGTGGTCTAGGACCGGATGAATTTAACAGAGTATCTCAATGCCCGACTGCATATGAAATGTGGCAAACAATAGCTGTTGCTTATGAAGGAACAGATAATGTAAGACAGATGAGATATGCAACTGCTAAATTAAAATTCGATACTTTCAGAATGATTGAAGGAGAGAGCATCACTCAGATGAATGGAAGATTGACAGAAATTGTCAATAATATAACAGCTCTAGGAGAACCAATCAAGCAGGCTGATCAAGCGTTAAAGGTACTGAGAGTACTTCCTACTCGATGGAATGGAATCTCTGCAGCAATCAGACAATCAACTTCTGTTAAAGATCTAACTATGAGAGAGCTGATTGGTACATTGATGATGTACGAGGCTGAAATGCAAGATGAGGTAAATGAGCATAAAGTCTATATAAAAAGGGAAAATACTGCTTTGAAAGAGACTTCTCAACAAAAGGATAGAAAGATGAAGAACAGAGAAGTAAATGCTAAATCAGAAAGCTCTGATTCTTCAAATTCAGATGAAGAACTGGCTCAGCTAGCCAGAAAATTCAGAAAGTTCTACAGTAAGAAGAAAGACTTCAAGAAATCCTTAAAGAAGGATAGCAAGGAAGTGAGATGTTATGAATGCAAAAAGATGGGACATATCAGACCGGATTTCCATAAATTGAAAGATGCAAAGAAGAAGAAATTCTTCAAAATAAATGATTATGAGCAGAAAGACAAGAAAGCTATGAAAGCTACTTGGAGTGTTTCTGAAGACTCAAGTAATTCTTCTGAATCAAGCTCAGAGAAGGAGGAAGCCAATTTAAAAGCAAATATGTGTTTCATGGCTGAAACTGATGAGGTACACTCATACTACTCCTCTGACTCAAATAATGAATCAAACTCTGAAATAAGCTTCTCAAATAAAAAACTTGCAGCTTACTGCAATATGCTTGAAGAAAGGTATGACTCATTATTTAAAAAATATAAATCTATAAAGAACTTGCATAAAGCTATTTCAGATGAAATAAATACTTTGCTAAAACAACATAAGGAATTAATTGACAAATACAACTCTGCTGACTCAAATAAAATTAATTTTGAATCAAAAATAAAAACTCTACAGGATGAAGTAGAATCTTATAAAGAGGCTGCATTAGTTTTTACAAAAGGAGAAAACACCTTAAATGAGATACTTGGAAAAACTGTAATTAAAAGGGAAAGGTTTGGAATTGGAAGTAAAGGAGAAAAACCTAAGTTATACAAAAATTATTTTGTTCCTAGCACTAAACAGGTTGTTTGTAACTTCTGTGGAACAAAAGGTCATATAGCTAAAAACTGTTTTCTAAGACAACCTCAAATATGTGGAATTAAGAAAGCTTATATTTCCAATGATCTATATGATTCAATCAATTTTAAGAAAACAAAGCAAATCTGGATACCCAGATCACTGCTTGCTAACACTCCTGGACCCAACAAAATATGGGTACCAAAGCAATTTGTTTGAATGTATTTGCAGGTAGCAGGTCACCAAAGAAAGAAAGAAATATGGTATATGGACAGTGGCTGCTCAAGACACATGAGTGGAACTTCAGCTAATTTCTCTTCTCTTACTCGAAAGGAAGGAGGACTTGTCACCTTTGGTGACAATGCCAAAGGAAAGATTATTGGTATTGGAACAGTTGGAGATCCAGAAACAGTCTCAATCAACAAAGTACTTTATGTACAAGGGTTAAAACACAATCTGATAAGTATCTCTCAACTCTGTGATGATGGATACACTATTGATTTTACTAACAATAGTTGTACTGTTTCTAAAGATAAACTGTTTAAGTTTAGAGCACCCAGAACTGATAATGTTTATACTTTGGATTTGTATTCCTTGTGTAAAAAACAAGTAAACTGCTTAACTGCTAATATAAGTGAATCCTGGATCTGGCATAGAAGACTTGGTCATTGCAATATATATGCTTTACATAAATTATCTAAGAAACATTTAGTTTCTGATTTTCCTAGTCTCAAATTTGAAAATGACAGATTCTGTGATGCATGTCAGCTTGGCAAGCAACACAAATCATCATTCAAATCTGTTAATAAAGTTGCTACAACTAAACCTCTAGAACTTATCCATATGGATTTGTTTGGACCTTCAAGAGTAGCAAGTTTAGCTGGTAAATTATATGTTTATGTATTAGTTGATGATTATTCTAGATTTACTTGGATTTTCTTTTTGAAATATAAAAGTGAAGCTTTTAGTTTATTTGAAGGTTTTTGTAAATCTATTCAAAATGAAAAAGGTTTTAATATAATCTCATTGAGAAGTGATCATGGTGGAGAATTTGAGAACCAGGAATTTAATTCCTTTTTCTCAAACATGGGTATTAAACACATCTTCTCTGCTACAAGAACACCTCAACAGAATGGGATTGTAGAAAGAAGAAATAGAACTATTCAAGAAATGGCTAGAACTATGTTAAATGAATATAGCCTACCTATATATTTCTGGGCAGAAGCTGTTAATACAGCTTGTTATATAATGAATAGAATTTTAATAAGACCTATTTTGAAAAAGACACCCTATGAACTATGGAATAACAGAAAACCTAAAGTAAATTACTTTAAAGTTTTTGGATGCAAGGTTTACATCTTGAATACCAAAGATAATCTTGGTAAATTTGATCCAAAATCTGATAAAGGTATTTTCTTAGGATATTCTGCAACCTCCAAAGCTTATAGAGTCTATAATAAAAAGTCAAGGATTGTTGAAGAATCAGTTCATGTGAAATTTGATGAATCTGATCCTTTTGAGAAAAGGATAGAACAAATAGATGAACCTGATTCTAATGAAAACATGAGACTTGAGAATTTAAAGAATGATTTTGAAATTGATATAAAAGAAATTCAGTCCAGTTCAGAAGAACATGATACTGAAGAACCTTTGAATGTAATGCCTAGACAGTCTAGAACCTTAAAGAATCATCCTTTAGAATCTGTGATAGGTAACTTAGAGACTGGTATTCAAACTAGAAGAAACCTTGGAAACATAGTTGAGTTCTCTACTTTCCTATCCCAACAAGAACCTAAGACCATAGAAGAAGCCTTAGATGATGAGAGCTGGGTAATAGCAATGCAGGATGAATTGAACCAGTTCAAGAGAAATAAGGTTTGGGAATTAGTTGAAAGACCACATGATTATCCAGTAATAGGAACTAAATGGGTCTTTAGGAATAAACAGGATGATCAAGGGATAATAACTAGAAATAAAGCAAGATTAGTAGCTAAAGGATATAATCAAGAAGAAGGAATAGATTATGATGAGACCTTTGCACCTGTAGCCAGGTTAGAAGCCATTAGAATCCTTTTAGCCTATGCATCTTATATGAATTTTAAATTATTCCAGATGGATGTTAAATCTGCCTTTTTAAATGGTTATTTAATGGAGGAAGTTTATGTTGAGCAACCTCCTGGTTTTGAAAATTCTCAAAAATCAGATTCTGTTTTCAAACTTACTAAAGCTCTTTATAGCCTTAAACAAGCACCAAGAGCTTGGTATGAAAGACTAAGTTCTTTTCTTTTGAAAAATGATTTTACTGTTGGACTAGCAGATCCAACACTCTTTAAGAAAACTGTGAAAAATAATGTTTTGTTGGTTCAAATTTATGTTGATGATGTAATTTTTGGATCAACCAATAAAATTCTTTGTCATGAATTTTCAGAATTAATGCAAAAAGAATTTGAAATGAGTATGATGGGAGAATTAAATTTCTTTTTGGGTCTTCAAATATTTCAAAATGATTTTGGAAATGTTTTAAATCAATGCAAATACATTACTGATTTACTTAAGAAATTTGGACTTGAAAACAGCAAGCCATTTACAACTCCTATGTGTACTAATATAAAACTTGATTTGGATGAAATTGGAAAATCAGTGAACAACAAGTTATATAGAGGTATGATTGGTAGTTTTTTATCTCTTACTGCTAGTAGACCAGATATAATGTATTCAGTATGTCTTTGTGCTCGATTTCAATCAAATCCCAAAGAATCCCACTTAACTGCTGTTAAAAGAATTTTTAGATATTTAAAAGGTACTATTTATCAATCTCTGCTTTATCCAAAAACCTCTGATTTTAATTTAATTTCATATTCAGATGCTGACTTTGGAAGCTATAGATTAGATAGGAAGAGTACTTCAGGAACATGTCACTTTTTAGGAAAGTCTTTAGTATCATGGTCTAGTAAGAAACAACACTCAGTTGCCCTGTCAACAGCCGAGGCAGAATATGTGTCTGCAGGTAGTTGCTGTGCACAGGTGTTGTGGATGAAAAACACTCTTATGGACTTTGGATTAAATTTCAATAATACACTTATTTTATGTGATAATACTAGTGCAATTAATATTTCAAAAAATCCTATTAGTCATTCTAGAACTAAGCACATTGATATAAGACATCACTTTTTAAGAGATCATGTGTTTAAAAAGGATATATTTTTAGAATTTGTAAATACAGAAAATCAATTAGCAGATATTTTTACTAAACCACTTCCCACGGCAAGGTTTGAATTTATTAAGGGGGAGTTAGGTTTATTTAATTTTAAATAATTTTTTTTTTAAAAATCTTATTCTGTTTTCGAATTCTGCTTAATTTCTGTTTCCCGCTATAAGTAATTTTTTTTTGTTTTAAATAAAAGTAATGATTAGTGATTACACGGGAATCAAGGCTGTCAGAACCGTTTCACCTTCTAAAACTGCTTCACCTTTTTCGGAAACCCTTTCGAAAACCTAAACCCGCACATCTGCTCCAAAACCCTTTTCTGAATCTTCAAACCCTAAACTTCCGAACCTTCAGAAATCGTTGTTGAAATGGCAAAGACTAAGCGTCCAGATGAAGCCGAGAGCAGTGCTGCAAAGAAACCTAAAGTAGTTGGTCGGAAAATACTGCAAGGTAAAGTCATCGATTTAGAGTGGCTGTTTGAAACTAATTTACTGTTGAAGCAAGCGTTATCGTTTCAAAGCCTTGAGCAAGCTTTTAATAGTGAAAATTCTGAGTTTCTTTATGAGGCAGAAATGAGACATTTCTTTAGAACTGTTCAGTTTAGCCTTGGAGATACGGAAGATAGTTTATTGGCTCAAATAGAGGATAAGGACTTTTCAATATCATCTGTAGAGATAAGTCAAATTCTTAACTGCCCTCATGAAGGAGTTTTTCATTTTGATTTACGGAATATTGGAGATTCTGTACATAAGTCTGAAGACATTATGTCTTTTCTGTTTGGAACCAGAGTGATAAAAAAGATGTTTATCAAGGATTTGGAACCCGATCAGAAAATTTTGGTAAAATTTGTTCAGACTGGTTTAGCACCAAGGATGGCTGAGATGGAGAAAATCCTATACCCTGACATGTACATAATGTATCTTCTGATGTGTGATATTAAGTTTAATTTTCCTCGGTTTATGATAAGATATTTGAGTTACTGCTGTCAGAGTGAAGCAAGAATGACCTTTTTCCCTTATGGAAGGTTCATTTCTTTGTTTTTGTTTAAAAGAGGAATGATCAGATTGGTAGATGCTGGGGTGAAATGTCACCACAGTAATGTTTTTAATGCTGGGACTTTGAGGAAAGTAGGATACTTCTGGAGCACAATTAAAGGAAAACTCTTACCTGTTGGAGCTGAGGAAGACTCGGAGAGTGCTCAGGCTCAACCGGCTAAGTCCAAGGAGGGACAAGCAGAATCAAGAGTTAGTACAGTGGCAAGGAGAATTCGTTTTGAGATGGAGGAAGTTGAGGAAGAGAGAAGTCAGGAAGGACTTCAATCTAGAAGGAAGAGGTAAATTGATGAAGAAATTATCTCTCCTGCCTTGAAATCCTCTGAACCGGTAATTTGTTATTCATTTGTGAGAGAAGCTGTTGTGGAGCAGACTGCACCTATAGAGGAACCAGCAGCTCAACCGGAAATCCAAAAAGAACCTCAATCTGCTGCTGTGGCTGTTGAAAAAGTAATTCAACAAGAACAACTTATGGAGGCAGTGCCTGGTAAAGAAGTGGCCCGACCTCAAGATTTACATGAAGATATTGTTCTTGACCAATCAGTAGAAGTCAGAGAGACTACTGTTCGTGATGAACATACTTATGAAGCTAATACAGAAGTACTTCAGGAAGAATTTTCAGTGGAAGAGTTTCAGGCTTCAAAAGCTAGTTCAGTGGATCAACCTTGTCAGGACAAGGACAAAGAACAATCAGATGCAGATTCTTTACCACTTGCCTTGCCTCATCAACCTATTTCTGGACATGAGAATAGAGCACAGGGTGCCCCTGATTCGAGAAAATAAGAAGTTGTTGAGCTGTACAAGCGTATCTCTCAGTTAGAATCTGAGAATGTTAGTCTCAGAAATTCTCTGAACTTAGAGCAGTTGAAGTTTCAGAAACTGAAAGAATGTACTGTTTCAAGACAGGAAGTCGATTTGTTTAAGACTGATATGCTGCATGCTGTTGATCAGTTAAAATCAGAGATGGTAAAGAAAGATGATTTATCTGAGTTGAAGGTTTACATGGAGAATAAATTTGAGTCTGTTGCAAACAGTGCTGTAAGTGGATCAGGCTATTCACCTGATTTGATTCGGAGCTTTCAAGCAATTACCGGAGCACTGAGCAATATGAGTGACAGATTACACGATCTTCAGTGTAATAGTGCCCCTTTGTCAGTTTTGCTAGATAATCAGAAATTTTTAGTGGATCAGTTGACATCTGGAGAGCAACCGATTAGGATTCTTTTGAATCAGTTATCAGAAAAACTGGCTCTTTTTGTTGAAAAAGAAGAAAGAATGCATGAGTTTTTCAGAGTTAATTTGATTGAAGATATTCATATGACTCAAGAGAACAGAGATCTTATCATCAAGTTAGGAGATGGGATGATGAAGAGGCTCAGAGAACAGTTTACAGAGATCAAGACTGCGATTCAAAGGAGATAGACACCTTTTTCCTGTCTTATCTATGAACCTTGATTCCTCTGTATATCACAATCGTTTATATATAACAGCTTGTGAATGAAAATTTTTTTTTTCTTACTTTTTTGTTTTGTTGTTTATTGATTTATGATTAAGTTAGCCAGTATAACAAATTCACTTATTCATACACAGTTAATTATAGCATTTACTTATAGTTCAGTGCAATATTGAATGTGTTCAAATCTGTAATTTTTCATTCTTTTTGATATCACAAAAAGGGGGAGAATTTGGATAAACACAACATTTAAATTCATTTGTTTCCTATGAATCCTATGAAGAAAATTGGATATATGGGAGAATTTGGATATCTACGACATTTATCTTTTATCTTTTTTTTAGCTGAGAATTTATTTTTATGGGGGAGAAATTTTATTATAGTTAAATATTGTTTTAATCCTTTCAGAATTCTAAAATTTTATAAAACTAATTTTTTTTAGTTCTATTATTTTATGGGTTTTGTGATCATCAAAAAGGGGGAGATTGTTGAGCAACGTATTGTTTTCAAACAATTCAAAATAATGTTTTTTAAAGGAGGAGATTATTTTAAATAGTACTCTGTCTCTTTATGATGATTTTGATGCTCACAAATACCCTTAATTATTTACTAATTATTTCGTTGAGTATTTTGCAAGAGTTTATTTCATTTATTTATTTCATATAACGAGATTTCATGCTTCATTTATTCCGAGATCAAGTTTAGCGCGTTCTGGAATCACTGTAGCGCGAGATCAATTTTAGCGCGTACTGGAATCATTGTTCATACCCTACGTTGATGAACGTAACGTATGGATGAAAAGTTTACCTTTTACGTTATTTTGGAACGTATGGTTAATGAACCTTACGTTGTTGAAAAGTATGGAAGAAGAACATTACGTCTGGAAGTAACTTTACGTTTTTGTTGGAAAAGTATGGAAGAGAAATCGTACGTTAGTTTTCAGTGTTGAGTTTGTTTCTCAAAAGTATGGATCATCAACCTTACTTTTATAATCAACCGTACGTACTTTGAAGAGTTGAAGCAAGACAAAGTATGGATGATCAACCCTACGTTTGAATGCTGAAGAGAAAGTATGTATGTTCAACCTTACGTTTGTGAACCTTACGTTTGTGAACCTTACGTTTGTGAACCTTACGTTTGTGAACCTTACGTTTGTGAACCCTACGTTTGGAGCCACGTCATCAACCCTACGTTTGGCGTCGGGATATTTTTGACAGACGATATTACCGTTTGCATTGGTCAAACAGGCGGATTATTAAGTGGATTTCGAGCCGATTCTTAAGTACGACTTTGACTGAATCAAAGACGTTTTTCAACGGATTAATGATTGATTTAAATGGAGCTTTTTATGCCGATTCTTCAGGGGAGTTACAACGACTCAATTGTTATTTAATATCGCGAATCTAAAGGAGATTTTTATGGATCTATTTATGCGGAAGATTTTCTCAGATTTGAATATATATGTTCTATCTTGGAAACTTCGGATATATATACACAGGAAAGTGTGTGAAATTATGAGATTGATCTTTTAACGAGCAAGAAACAGAGACTGTGTGAAGGCGTTCTTTTCTGTGATCGAGAAGAAGTGTAAAATCCTTTTTACCAAAAGAAGATCTTGATAACAGATTCACGTGTTCTACATCGACTATCTATTGTGAATCTACTGCTGCTGAAGTTGTGAAGTTTCTGGTAATATCTATTGCAACTGGATCGACTCAGAACTATTTTGATTACAGATCTTTATTTTTTGAAGACGACGATCTATCTACTGTCAATTGCGTTCTGTTGCAATTGTGAAGAACAACTGGAGAAGTGTTTTCTTTATCGAAACTCTTTTTATTTTTGAGTGATCGGCTTCTCGTTCTAAGCTGTGTGGGTTCGTGTTTGAACCAGGAAGGCTGTGTTTGCCTGAAACTTGTAAAGGTGTCAACTGCCTGTACTCAGTTGTGAACAGGTCTGTGGAAACGAGGACCAGATAGTGAAAATCGCCAAGCTCGTGGATTTGAGCGTTGGTGGAGTGGACTAGGGGCCTTCTGTTCCCCGAACCACTATACATCCGTGTGTTCATGCTTTTAGTTTTTCCGCTGCATATTTAATCGTGCAAAAGCATAGTGGACAGAATTTGTCTAAATTGAAGAGATTGTAATAATTTTGAAAAGACACAATTCACCCCCCCCCCCCTCTTGTGTGTAATCCGTAGATTCAGATCCAACATTATATTGTATGAAGGTAAAGAAATTTTCCTTTTCCATATAAGAATTTATATACTAAAATTGACTTCCTTATGAGGTGTAAACCCACTGAAAAAATCTAGAAAGATAATGGGATACTCAATAAAGAACACATGAATATGGTTACACTGATGTAGATGAAAAACATTAAGAAACATCTACAAAAACTATCATGCTATCATCATATCACTCGGGACAACATGATTTATTCTCTGAGTTGGAAACAAAAATAAAACATCTAGAAATACATCGGGACACTCACTCACCCCAAAAAAAATATGGACACCCTAATATGTTTAAAAATAGCATGAAACAACTAAAAAACTATCTTTATAACACCATTTTAGTATGTACAACATGATCTACTCCCCCTGATCTAGAATCCAACTCACCATAAAAGACATGAGAGACTCTATCAGAAGAGTGAAATTGGAAAAAATGGTGATATCAATAGATCTGGTCATTATAACTAATCATCATATCAATCTTATTGAGGATAAAAATTAATTTAATTTAAATAAATAGAAAATACAATTTGGTTTTATTGTAAGTAATCATCATCGAACACTCAGGACTTCTAAGACCCTTCTTTTACTTCATTTGAGATGTAGTATAAAGATTCCTCAAGAGAGGCATTGGTACCTAATTCAAACCTAACACTTTAATAATCATGGATGAGATATGGGGATGAGTTTCAATCATATCAAATAAATCCATAATAAATTATGGTCAATTAAACACCATACCTATCATGGTAGTCAATATTTCTCTTAACCTCTCTATAAACACACTGATATATGGATACATCTATCATCACTATGCCCTTTACTCATAACCTTTAAATTATACTTGGAAATTATTTGAGAAATTTTCCATTTTTTCATGTCAATATCAAAATTGATAGCCATTTTTGAAGGTGTATCAAACTATACTACTCTTCAATGACCTATTACAGAAGTACTAATGATGTCTATATTGAAAACATTCATGACACAAATAGAGTTCTTCCTTAAAATCAAATTTCATCCCCCCTTCCTCCAACCCTTGTAATAGACCACCTTCCCATGCCCTATTGGCTATTGTTCACCCATTCATTTACCATTATACTGGTCACCCCACTTCCTATTTTCTCCAAAAAAAAATGAAATCCATTTTCATATTGTTGTAACTAATGTACCTAATAATCTTTTCATCCCATTTATATCTGCATCATCCAGAGTTATCTTGTCAACAACCACATCTATAGTATGTCAGAACATAAGAATCGGTATAGATTAAATAACTAACCACAAACACACATTAATAATCATCACTATAAGATATCCATTGTAAAATATCTCTGAATACTTGTGATCCAACTCGAAAAACCAAGTTGCATACTCTAGGACATAAGGATATCCCTTCACCATAGTAATGTACTCTCATCCCTTCAAAACTCTTAATGTATCAAGATATAAATTTTCATTGATTTATTTAAATAAATTATTCAAGGTGATATATTCATGAAATAAGAAATGAAAAATAGACTCCCATAACTTTATTCATGTACCCTCAATCATATAATTTCTGAATCTATATTTGGAGGCACCCACTATTTTACAGAAGTGAAAATCCTATCAATAATCTTAATACATACATCTGATTCATGGGACCCCATTCCACCATAAAATATTATTTTATTATACATAGTGAGTTTTTTGGAATGGAACGCCTTTCATTATGGTTCCTCACTACATACATGTCCTATGGAATAGATTGTTTAAACTATATTTTCAATAATAGCCAATTAAACTAAAGAATTTTCCTATAGTTCTTTATCTATAGAATATTTTCTACCATTCAGATATGGTATTCTTGAAAAAAAACATATAAAAAATATAATGGAAATCATTAACATGAAAATTATATTCAATTATCATATACTGAATTTATATAAATGAATCCAAAAGGAAAAATTTATAAACAAGGATGCTAAAAAACTCTGAAATTCAGATGGAAACTCGCGGTTCTTCATATATGTGGGTAGGATAGGCATTCAACCATGATAGATCTTGATATTTTAATGTTTTATCTCTTGTTTATCAACACACCTCCAACATAATAGGGTTATACACAATCATGAGAAATGTTATTTATGAAAACCTAAGGATCTAATTCCAAATGTTAGAAGGCCAACCCAGGTTAACCCATAATATTACTTGAATTGGTCCATTAAAAAACCTAAATCTTGTTCCTCATCAACATTTTCTTGAAAAATAATCTAAATAATAATATAAAGGAAATATGAAAACAATTTCACCATCAATAAAGATATGACAAGATAAAAATAATTAGAGCATTATAATTGATATAAAAATAAACCATAAGTGAAAATAACCAAAACAAAAAAAGGTTACTTCTACCAACTATATCTTATGGTCTAAAATAGAAATTAGAATACTACCAACATTCAACATGATGAATCTGATGTGTCTATTTCTATGTTACCAAATGTAACCACTATCCCTACCCATAAGAATGAAGTACAATCTAGGAGATTCATCCTCTATATGATGGACTTCCCTTTACCAGTTTCGTGTAAAATAATGTCTACAAATTACCAAAAGAAATTAGTAGGGTGTGAGAACTAAATATTAGTAGGATATCACCAATGAATCTATAAAAATTTTATCCACGTTAATTAATTAGTTCTTTTATAAAAAATATTTCTAAAAAAATTAAAAAGAAACCATTTTCTAATTAAAACTGTCCTTTGGGTTTTTTTTATAAAACATACCATATTTCAATTAAAAATGAAATATTGAAAAATATGAATCCATGAAAAATAACAATATGAATAAAATATATTTCAAAAATAAATATCAATATAAATTTGTAAATAATAACATTTATTTAAACATAAACATAATCTATCTACAGAGATGAAAAAGGGAAATCACTACTTGAGTGAGTACCCAACAAAATCCTATAAAGGAACACTAGCTGGCATTAATGAATTCTAGAGTCCATAAATTTGGGTACCCTAATAATTATACCAACTGGAATCCCAAAATTTATGGTAACTTACCCTAGTGATATCATACTCAACTAAGGTGTCACATATGTTTAGTTTTTATTAGTACCATATGGTCTCCCAAAGTGTTATATATCATCATTACAATTACATAAATGAAATACCACATATCATATATAATTTTCAATAGTTATGAAACAACACATTAAATTATTGAAATAACTTTACCATTTCAAAAAAAATCTTTGGGGAATATTATCCAACACATGATATTCATAAAATTATATTTTTCAGTGAAATATAATTTTGAAAACACTTTCCACTACCACTAGAGGTTCAACATTCGATTTAATAAAAAATAATAAGTAGGGACTCAAAAAATCATCCAATAATATTGACCATATGATAGAGACACCTACATAATGAATTATTAAAACCTTATTTCCATATATACTGATTATGGGTGATGAATATATTAGATCCAAGAAAACCAAGATCTAATAAAAACAATATCAATTATATATGTCCATGTCAAATCTAGTGATATAGTCTTAGAAAGAATCAAAGTCATAGAGGAAAATAGAAATAATTATTTTATAATGAATTTAACAGAACATATTACAATTCTTAGACATCCATTTAATGAATAGGCATAAAGCAGCACCAATATTTATAGGGAGAGAGACAAAATCATCACCAAGGAGAAACCAAATCAAGGATAGTCATGTTACGGTTGATAGGGTCATATTAGTGGAGTTAACTAATAACTTAAAGATAAATTTAAATGTTATCCCCTACATAATCACACACCCACTGAAATCACCTGATAGCAAATCATCATCCACTAGCTGGTCGGTGGTACTTGCATAAATATAGGTGTTATACCATCCAATATTGGATAGCGGGTCTCCATCTATGGCTAGTCAGTGGCCCCCTACAAACAAAAACTACCAAAAACCATAATAGAAATATTAGAAATACACATATCTCAAAATAAAAGTTATATAATATACTTCATACCTGATTCTATGTACTAGTACATGACCCCACCAAATTAGGGATTTTCCTCAAGTAGTTTTTGTGGAGTTGAATTGTATGATGGGTTGATTCATGGAAATAATGTTTTTCACTTAAATTAAATATGTGGTTTATTTATTTTAATATAATTTTGGGATTTTTGAAATATTATACAAATAAAAATAGATCCCTTGGATCATAAGGTTTCCCTACTAAGGTGTGGTTTTAATATTTTTTATTTTAATTAGTTTGAATGTGTTATAATTTATATTCAATTCATCACGGTCATATTGTGTCATTCCACATATATTTCCAATATTAATAAATATTATATCAATATATCACATATATTTATAAGATGATCTATGGGACACTACATGGATGAAGATATATAATTCCACAGTCAATTAACCATTCCAATTTGAATTCCTTCTTTGATACCTAGAGGTGTTGAGTGATTCAAAATGTGACTTGTGTGAAATAAAATCAATCATATATTCCCATATTTTAAATTAATGAGATGAAATCCATTTTCTATCCCATTACATTAATTTATTATGTTTTATGGGATCAATAGATTTAGTGGTGTGTTGATTCATAGATGTGGACCGTTGATGTGGGGATGGAGGAACACTTCAATATTGTGTATGTGTGTGTGTATTCATGGAGATATTATTAGTAAAAATTTTGTGTGGGTTTCCCAGTGTGATTTTCATTCACATAATTAATACATTGAGGGTGTGTTTTTTTGAATGGTTCACATGCTATGTTTAAATGTTAGAAACTATGATCGTTATAAAATAAATTATTCTTCAGGATAAATCTTAGGTATTCTTTATTATTTCATTTATTATTTTTTTATTTAATTTTCATGTTTTAACTATTACATTCACCATAAAAACAAGGCCCCATTTTTCAATGATTTCAATATTTAAATAAAATTAATACTTGTATATTTTATTATAAATTTTAGAGGCTTTTTATGAATCACTATGAGAAAAACTCATTTTATAATTCCTAAGTACATTCACTAGTTTTTTAACCATTCTATTTGACACACAAAATCCATTAATGATATATTTGTGCTTAAACTTTTTCACCATTTTATGGATGAAAATAGAAACACACTTTGTTCCTTATCATTTAAAAATAAAAATATGATTTCATAAATGAAATATAAAAAATTGGATTTTATGTTTACATAACCCTTTGAAATCTATGTAATAGTAACACTAATGGACCACTTAATGAATGTTTTTTGATGAAATACTTTAAAGAAGGTGTTGTTGATAGAGTTTTTTGATGATTTAAGCTAACACTATCTAAATATATAAAAAATAATCATATTTTATAATTATAGACATTGAAATCAATTTATGAAACCAATACATAAATATCCATGATTATAATTTCACTAAAACATATAAATTTACTCTCAAAAACAAGATATTTTATGTTATAGTTTTATAGAATTATAAAAACCATATAATAATAAAACCCTTATCCTTCCAATCCAAGTATAATTGTTTCCATTGAACAATTGGTTCCTTATTTTACATTAATTCTTAAAACTCTCTCATAAAAATTATGATACATGAAACCCATCAAGGCACATAAAATTTACTACTATTGTTTATAATACTGTAATGAATGGAAAAATAATATAGGGAGGCTGGTTTTTTCATGTAAATCATCACCACTATATTTAATAAAGAACAATTGAATCTTCATCAAAATATCAGTCTGGTCGGCGAACAAGACTGATGTGTTTTTATGTGTTCGATGTTAGTTGATTTTAGTGGTTAGGACATTAGAATAATGGTACATGTTAGAACCAAATATGATGATTAGGAAATTAAACTATGGTGAAATTAAATTCAAGTTGACATAAAAATTTTGGTGTGGATTGTGAGGAATCATTCTCTTCTGACTGATGACAATGTGGAGAAGAGGGGAGTTCCTTTGCCTTCCAAATTCCATTGTTGTTATCAGTCCCAAAAAGTGATTGTATGTCATATATTCTTTAAATGTGTAAGGTAAAAGGAAATATAGTATAATATGGAATATATTATGAACATTCATTATGTTAGGGGATCTATTTTGGATCTTATTGAGTTCTGGTTCTAAGGATTTGGGAAACAAGGCGCAGATCCTGTGATGAAAAGGGTGGTTTTGTGGTGGTGCCCTAGACAATATGGGTTGAAATGAATAATTCTAGATAAGGAATAGAGAAGTATAATATATTTATTTATTTTTAGGTCAAATCCTTTGTCCTAGATATTGGAGTTATTATTAATTATGAGGTGTCTTTAGCCATGTTCGGAGGAATCACTCCATGGTTTAATCACAATTTTTAGGTAAGTGGTAGAATCAAACTGAGAGGTGGGTGAAATGTAAACCACCTAGTATGGGGATTAAATTGAATTTAGATGGATATTGTGTTCCCAAATAAATTATAGGGGATTATTTGTGAGGGACAACATGGGGTCAGTTATAATGGAATTCATTTCTTTTTTGGAATAGGAAGTTCATTTAAAGTGGAGGCAGGGGCCATGGACATTAGGCTTATGTGGTGAAAATGGTATAATATAGAAATTGTGAATGAAGAATAAGATTCCAATTTTTTGGTTGGGTGATTACATGGGAAGATCCATCCATCATGGGAGCTTTCTTACATGATCTGGGATTGGAAGATGGCTGTTAATCAGGGCATTTGTTTTGGTCAGACCTGGAGAGAAGAGAATTTTTGTGGATGTGGTGGCCAGAAAAGGGAGTCTTGGGAAGAGTGTTACCTTATACACCTACATAGGTTCCTTACCAAATTATTTTATACTAATTGTTTGGAATTATTCATTTAGTCTCCATCTTTCTGGCCACACTAAGATAGTGGATGTCTTTTTCTTATCTATCCACTTTTTTCAATAAAGAAAATGTACATTCATTCAAGTAATGGAATATAACAGATCACATGATATTTAAATAATTCAATGGATGACATAACAATATGTATATAATCATATTTATAACAATTATTAATTTCAAGGTGGTGAAATTCATAATTCATTACGTCTTATTCTCATCATCAAGACCTCTTCAATGAAATCTTAAATACTATTAACATTATAGCCAAGAATAAAAAATAATTAGTATTTAATCACCAAATACTAAAAGAAAGTTTTTCTCATGATACCCAAATATGCATAGTGGTTCTATATTTCTCTAGGACCTACCCATAAATTAATTATGTCTAATGTATTCACTATGTGAAAAATGAGTAATTAATAAAATTCATACCAACATGAATTGTTATTTAATAAACATCTACATTGAAATTAACATTTTAATAATTAAAAATATTTTCCATGTCAATAAATGGAGTATCTACCATTGTATAAAACCTTAAAACTAACATTACATGGAGTAATGGGTTTATAGTTACTATAACATCCCAAGTTTTATAATCAATTAATATAGTTTTTTTTTTGTTTTTTTTGTTTATATCATTAAATAATTCTTCCCAGTTATTTAATAAGTGTCGAAATGTGATTAGAGAAATCTCTCTATAAGATATAATGAAAACTAATGACACTTTATTAACTCATAAATATGAAATTATAATCAGATAACATAAAACTGAATACAGCACACTATTGATAATTACTCACCATGGTTTAAGTATATATATTGAAATTTCATAAATGAATAGGGAAAATATATAGAAAAGAATAATGTATTCATCACTAAGAAATCTCATGGTTCACCTTTAATCATGAGGATCACTAAGAACAAAAAAAATAAAATATGGAATAGAACCATGAAAGAAAAAAATGATTATGAAAAATATATAATATTAAATAACATTTATTCCTTGTAATGTGGGAATAGAATGAATACCTAATTTATTATGTCCATATAAAGGAATAAAATATGGTCGTTATTAATATGATCATTTTCAATATGGTCATATAAAATGTTATAGACCCTCCTTCCAATTATATATACTTCAATGATGGAAGATAGATAATGACACCCATGTCCTACCTCTAGTAGGAATTGGGTTTCTGACTGTCCTAGAGGGTAAATAAATATCACATATGGGAGGAACTGCCCTCAATAATAAAAAACAAGATCCGGTGAAAGGATATATAACCACCAAAACTCTCTAGTAAATAATATAAATATAAATCCAAAATCATACCACAATGCATGAATAAAGTAAACTGAAATATATAAAATACTACAATATATACCAAAAGTCATGTCTTATAGAAGAAACTCAATAGTATCTCAAAACCCCAACAATTAATTTTCATCTCAATCCCTGATTTCCTCTACAAAACCTAAAAACTAGTGTGTATATTTTTTGTGAGAATAAAAGGTATACACACTCGAGACATAACCAAGTTCTCATGAGTATATGTGAAAATATATTTCTAATGCACCATTAAAAAATTGAAAACCCAATAGGAACCTATGTATTTCATCTTACGAAAACCAGACTCACCATGTCTCACACACCAAATCCCATACCCAATATAATAATATAGCATCAATAACATTACAAAAGAGTCATGATACTTCGTCCCCACTAATTTTCTTCTCTCATGATCCACTTTCAAATTTCATGTACTCCCATCCCTTCAATAAATATCATACATAATTTCATAACATACCAACCTTCTCAAATGTGGGTCAGGAAAAATACTAACATACCTCACTCTTACAGGGTCTAACATCATGTTCTAGAATCATTTTTCATCACATCACATCTCCCAAGTTGAAACCTGGGCTAACATATCACATCTCAACACATCCTCATCACATCACTTCACTCCATAGCCTCTTCACATAACATCTTACCCAAAATAATATGAACCATTAATGTGAATCTTTCCCAATGACTCTTGGGACATTATTTGTAAAGAAATAGTGGGGAAGAGGGGGTAGATATATATCTTTATCCTCACCACCCTTGATATTGAGGAAAAAAACCAGAACCTAGAACCTTGGATCATTAGTAATGATATCTGACTATGGCGGGGTGCATATAGAAAAAACATAAACATATATTATATATAGATAGAATACAATACATAACCAATGGGATCACATCAACTAAACTAACTCCCATAACCTCACCACCACTATAACACACATCATCAATCAATACCTCTTTCACCACTATATTAAACTCCCCACACAACCACCACATAGGGTACTTATACTCTCAAAATAAGTCACAGGTATGGCCACTTTCCCGGTATCATATGTTTTAGTAAATTTCATTACTAATATAATTAATTCACATTTACACAACCCAATAACTAATTTCTCAAAATTAATAAATTTACTAAAAAATATTTTCCAACCCATTCTTATTCTTTTTTTTAGCATCACAATTTTTTCCATGGATAAATGGGAAACTATCACAACCACACCACACTACAACTAGCCTAACTCATACAACTATCACCACAACACCACGCATCCACCATCATTGCTACATTATATTGACCAATCCATATCACCATAATAACCACACATTCCACATCCAAACCGCATCCCACAATACAACAGCCACATAAAAAAACCATAATTAATGACCACAAATCCTAAAAAATGCACACCACAACCTCACATCAGAACAACTTCGCATGAAATTAGGAAATATCTAAAATCATTTCCATGTCAAGAAACCATCGCATCACAGCTCTTATTGATTACAAAAACTATCTAGTTACCACCATCACTATACAACAGCACAAACCATTTTGTGTAAATGAACAAGAAAAAATAGACACAATAGAAACACATTCTAGATTCTAAATAAAAATTCTAAGGTTTTCCCCAAATTACTTCTTTATTTATCATGGGTATTAGTGCACAAGATAGATTACATTGAAACCTAATTTAATAGCCAAAATTTCATTCCTTGTCCTTTTTATTCAGGATGTGATCACCCAAAAAAATAATAATGGTCTCAATTAATATCATCTATAGTTCAATCACTGCTTCTAATTACCATTATTTTAAGTATTGGAAATAGGAATGCACAATGTCATTAAAAAAATATATAAATTTAGTAAATAATGTGATATCTCCCCCATACACATCAATTATATTTTCTCATATTAATTATATTTATTATAAAAACTCTTTAAATCCACCAAAAAGAATGAAAAATCATTTAATCCCCACACATAACATGTGAAAGTGAGAGAATGAGTATTTCCTAATTCACAAAAGAATTCTAATCTCTCTGTGCACCATAGTTAGAAGAGTAAATTGTGATGAAACCATAGTTTCACATGAAAAACATGGATCAACCTACTCAAAAATAGGTGATTATCAAAACACATCCCATATCACCCCCCAAATGAATCCATAATGATGGAACAAATATCTGAGGGAAGAAAAAGATAAAATATCAAGTAAAGGGAGAAGAACATTACCACCAATCACCAATGAGAAAAAACTATAACCCAGGGATCAAGGTGAGGAAATATTGGATGGATAGTCAATAAAAAATCATATTGTTCACCAAGAAAATGAGATAGAATGTGATGGAAAAAAGATAATATATTCATAGAAACAGTAGATATAAACAATCTATGACTCACCCAAATTACATCATAAACCACACTTTTACAACATAAAATCCATACCATACACAAAACATACACCATAAAACCAAATATAGGTTACTTAAATCTTTTTTAACTGAAAAATACATGGAACCTTGGAAATTAAAACATTTATTCCATAAATTCCACTTTTAAGACATAAAGCCATTTCATGGCCATACCATTTCCACATAAAACCAATAAAACAGCTAAATACTCAAGAAATAAACCACCATCATATTCCATAAATCCCAATTTTATTGAATAAAAATTCTATTTCAATTCTTCAACAAATCCATGTCCACAAAATCTCCTCTATCCTCCTCTAAACAACTTTGATTGCCTCAACATTGAATAGTAATGGGTCAGGAAGGCTTAAACCATTACATTAGATACCACTAAAATGAATATAACCATAAATAATCAAAATAAAATGTGAAGAAATAAATTGGTCTAAATAACCACCCAAAATATACATCTCAAGGATATTGTACCATCTCAATACTACCAATAGCCCAAAAAGAAAATTCCAAATTCCAAACAAACATCCCATGAAACCACATCTCCACCAAACAATATCAACAACTTCAATTTTGAATAAAACAACATATTCCATCACCATAAAAATACTAACTCAATTTAAAAAAACAATTTTCACAACCATCTCACTCTCCAAAAAACCCAAGCAAACTCATGAAACAAAAAACACATAGAACTACCTGGATAAAACAAATTAGGGATTTACATCATTTATTTAATGATATCTTATAATTTGTCTGGAACTGATTCTCCCACATGGTTTTAACCAATTCATGGTATAATAGGTATTGATTAAGAATAAAGTTTTCCTTTTTCATGTGTCAAAAGTGGGTACTCTGGAGCGGGCCTCTCAGCGGCAGCTTTTCCCTCAACCCGCGATTTTAGGGTTTCTTCTCGATTTGTCTCCTCCCCTCCTCTAGATCTGCTCAGAGTTGCTCAGCAGCTGTCTTTTTCCTCCTTGGACCTCATTTGGCATCGGTGTGCAGTGATTCCTTGGGTCTCAATTCGGTCCTCGGCTTGGTTTCGCGTGCAGTGTTCCATCAATGTCAGCATTCGGAGTGGTCTTGGCCCGGATCTCGGATCATCTCCACATGTGGTGCTTGTTTTTTCCTCCCTAGATCTCTTTTGGAATAGGCATCTTCTTCGGCGGCGGTGTACTAGCTTGGCTCATCGTAGGCATGTGGTGTTTTCATTGTCCTCCTCGGATTCAGTTCGCATCGGTGTGCAGAGGTTCTTCTTTTCTTTGTTCGGTCCTCGGATTGGCTTGGTGTGCGGCTTTCTTTCGACATCAGCATATGGAGTGGTCTTGGTTTGGATCTTGGCTCACCTCTGCGTGTGGTGCCAGATTTGTCCTCCTCAAAGCACAATCGGAGTCGACGTCTTCCTCAGACTACTTGTCCCCCACTGTTGGCTCTAGAGTGACTGGAGGGGGGAGTATTTGTTTCTCTATTTTTGGTTTTGCAAGTGGTGGTGTGATGGGTTTTAGTTATTGTGTCGATGATGGTCCTCTAACTACTAACCCTATCCCAATCTCTCTGTGGGCTTCTGAAGCTATGGTGGTGGTGGGATTGAAGTGGAGCAGCGGGGTTAATTCGCATTTCTTTCTGCATTGGAATTGAATTTGCCTCGTGGAATCTTCTGGATTTGATGAATTTTTTACTATGTGGAATACTTTTATGGTGTGTTTTTTGTTGGATTGTCTCATAATCTCTTTCAGAATTTTCTCAGATGAGGTTTTAGAGCAATTTTCCCTCACCTTGCATGTCTATTTGGATTTGGAAGTTTAAGAGGGTATGGCATAGCTATCAGTACTGGGGTCATGCTTCTTTGTACGGGACAGTTTGATGAGCAGTAATGAACAAGTAGAGGCGACATATTGATGTTGATGCTGGGAAGGGGAATCTCTGTGGAGTCTGTTCTGAGATTATTATGGCACTTTCATCCATTGTTTCTGTTTAAGTCTTGAAGTCATGTTAGGTTTCCCCATTTTCCCTTAAAATGGGGCTTATCCAAAAATCAATAAAAATTTCAGCCTTCGGGCCATTCAGTCATGTGTCAAAAGATTTTTAACACGTCACACATCAAGAAAACATAACGTCTCATAAAATAGAAATATATAACATCACATCATCTTTTAAAACCATATAATGAAAATAAAAAATCAAAACAGCTTTGAGTACTTGACACACATCTGCATCTCTTAATCACATGTACTCTCCTTCATGCCACCATGGCTTTGAAAAACATGAACCAAGGGGAGGTTTCATCCATGAAACACCCAATATTGATGATCCTATATATATACTAGTTTCTCCATGAATGTTGAGTCCCCGATATCAAAATCTCCAAAATTATTATTTTGGGAGTCAACACAACTATAATGATGAAGCTAAGATATGTGGATTACACTATGGATCATCCCTAGCTTTAGTGGTAATGCTAGCTGATATTCCACATCACCAACTCTCCCCAACTCCTGAAAGGTCCTAAAAACCATGGACAAAGAATACATACCATGCCAAACCTATGTTTTCCTAGCCAATGTGAGACACTTAAGAATATGTGGTCTCCAACCTCATACTCGAGGGGGTCCACCTATGATTAGACTAGGCCTTCTGATAGCCCAATGCTTCCCTCATCTTATCTCTAACCAACTATATTTTCATGGTCATACTATACACCACATAAAAACCATAAACTACTAACTCACCAACCTCCTCCTAACACAATGGATAACAACATGACCGACCATAAAATTACTTAATAGTATCCATTAATGTGGATGAATAATAGTTATATTTATACAAAACTCAACTAAATGTATATTATTTTCTCCTATCCCACTAATTTCTAAGAGTGGTATCGCAACAGTTCCTCCATCTTCTGGATGGTCCTCTCCATGTACCCATCTATCTGATGGTGGAGAGTAGTTTTGAGGTGAAACTAAGAGTTGTATGAATGTTTCAATTCCCTCGAGAAGATTGAGGTAAAATTAGGGTCCAGATTATATATGATGATCCTTAGTACCCTGAGACTCTTACACACATTTTCCACATAACACAACACCAAAGAATCCACAGGACCCAATTCATAGTTCTTCAAAAAATGAGAAGACTTTTTTAGTAGGTAAAATATGACACAAACATCATTATAACCACCCTAATCCCTAGGTAAACATATGATGACATATATTAAATTAAATTCCCATTTCATCTTGGAAATATCCATGAAATAAAGAAAAACCTCCATAGACATGATGCTATAATTTCACCTACTGACAAACCTGACACTTCTCTACAAATTTTTCTAATGATAATTTCATCCTCATCCAATACTGATATTTCCTAAATCAATGATACATGTTTTTAACATGGGGATATACCCCTAATAATGATCTATGGAACTCATGGAGAATTGTGTTATGCATCATAGGGGGAATGAATAGGCCCCTTGAGAACAAAATATGGTTATGATCATCCTACAACCTTCCCTCTGGATAATCACAATGGCCAACACAATTACGAATCACCTCTACCTATGATTCTTTCTCTGTTAATCTTATCCCTACTACATCAATGTGGAATATATGATAATTTTATATACATATATAAGCATGATCATATCAATATCTAATGTTTGTATGAATTCCTACAAACTCCCCCATTCCTTTCCAAACATTAGTAGTTTCTCAAGATTCATCCCCTCAGGAAAACCGACTACACGCATCAGCATCCATATTCCCCTTTTCTAGGTATTTATAGATCATAAAATCATACACATAATAAAACTCCAATTAACACCTCTAGTGCAGATTCATAACATGCTGAGACAAAAAAATAGTCTCTTGTGGCCTATGAAAAGCACAAAACGTTCACCGATGTGGTAACTCCACAACAACTTTAGTGTAAAGATAACTTCAACCAACTCCAGATCATGGGATGTATAATTATATTCATGGGAATGTAACTTAATATAACCATAAGAGGAAACCATTCTATTTTACATCAACAATATTCCCAAACCTAGATGTGATGCATCACAGATTACCTCAAACAACATACCCTCTTCTGGAAATTGAACCACTAGAGAACTGACCAACTTCTCCTTATGGTAATTTAATTATACCTAGAACTGATAACTCCACACAAATTTATATCCTTCCTAGTCAAACTTTTTTAGTGGGGCTTTAACATAAGATAATTATTTTAAAATGCTCCTATAATTTTCTATCAAATCATGAAAACTATGAACCTATACCATGTTATTGGTTTCTTCCCTAAAAAATAATTCATAGCACTTCATAAACCCATAAAAGATCACCATTATATTCTACATCAACAAGATTCCCAACCCTAGGTGAGATGCATCATAGAAAACCTAAAAAAACACCCTACTATGGAAATTGAACCATTGGAGAACTGACTAACCACGCTTTCTAGTAATTGAATGATACCAAGCATTGATCACTCCACACAAATGTCTTGTACCCTAGTGGTACAGGCTCTTTCTTGGAATCCAAAATACCCAAGGTCAAATCTAGGTAGGGGAAAATTTCTAGTTACTAGAGCAGTACTATAGTAGGGCGTTGTAGTAGACTGTAGCAGCAGCAGAACTAGAGCAACCGCAACACTATAGCGGCGGAGGGTTCTAGCAGTTACTATAGTGGTGGTAGTACTATAGCACGAACTATAGAATTGTAGATACTATAGCAGTATTATTCACTAAGGGGTCCTTTGGCCCAAAAAAATGGGCTTTCAAGCCTTGTATTTAGGCCACTTGGACTTGGGACTTCAGGCTATGTAATGAGTCACCCTCTACCCAGTCTTAAGAGGTATTTTCCTTAAATAATAAATTGAGGCTTTGTCCCCAACCTTTTAAAAGAACAAATGTCCTATCCTTACTAGTCAATATTGTTAGTGGGGCATTAACTTTAGTTAAATCTGGTATAATCCTCCTATAATATCATGTGAAATAAAAGAGAATATAAACCTATACCATGTTATTGGGTTCTTCCCATGAAAAAAACATCATATATATTTAAAAAATTTACTGCCACACCATGATGATATAGAACATTTCCAAGGAAACATACCACTCACATGAAAAAATAAAACATTAAAAACATTAAAAATATAAGGTGGTGTGTGAGAACCTTTAAAAAAATCAGTGGTGAAATAAATTATCCTCTTCTAAATTTGATTAGATCATGATATCATCATGGAATGTGATGATTAAATAGTCCAAAAGATCATTGAACACAGAGTTCCTAAGCCCAATGAAAACGGATAGTGTGTTTATGACACCAAACAAAATTACTAAATACTTAAAGTTCACATACCTATAGCTGAATTCAATAATCATAATATCCTCCAACTCCCCCATAAACTGGGATATCCAGATATTTTTTTTACCTTATAATATATAATTTCATCTCTCATTTGGTCAAATAGATCATCATTCCATAGAATATGGTAACCATTCTTGACCATTACCTAATTCAATCTTTGGTAGTACATGCACAATCTCAGACCAATATCTGAATTTATGGACAACAAAATTAATGAACCACAAAGTGAAACACAAGATTAGATGAAAAAACTATACATTTAATCATCCACCTTCATCCTCATATTTTGAACTGTATAGGTTCCATTTTATATGGGGTTATCAAAATCAGATTTGCACCTGGTTGTAATTTTATACCAAACTGGATGTTGCGACAAGGGGATACTTCTATAAAATCGTCAATAAAATAATTGAGTAGCTCTTTTGAAATCCTTGTAACATCCTCAACCTATTCTTCTCTGGATATCTCATTCTAATAAGATAGAAGAGGCATGATATTCCTACAACCAGTCAAATAACCTTGTTCACTAATGAGCAACACTCAGTATCACTGCACATCAGAAAAATATACTCTTTATTTGAAGTAGTTGATGACTATACACAAGTAAAAAAACTAATGAATTCCAAGGTTAAAAATATATGGCTATATGTGTAGAAATATAAATTATCTCATTAAATTTTTTTGACTCGTCACAAGTCCACATCCCTAGTAGACATCAAACAAAGAATCCTCACTTCCAACCAATGTTTTAATAATAAGGATACAAGAAAACTCTCTGCATTCAGTCCCAAGGAACATACTAAGTTATGTGAAACATATGAGTTCAATCCTTTTGAATAAAAAAATTAAAAACAATGGTAGCTGATAATCTGGTCATTCTATAAAAAACTCATGCCTCTGCAGACACTATTTCCTCTAAAAGTGTGCATCTAACCACACCCAACTCCCATTCCTCACTACTATGTACCTCTATGACCATGATCTATCCCAGGTACCTATGTATGGGACCATCATGAGACTACCATCTAAAAAGGATATCTTTCATGAGCTATTGAACAAGATTTGGTGGTCCATGTCACTAAAACTACCTCAAAGAAAACTCTTATCACTACCAAAAGGGTTTATAAACAGCTATCTGATACTAGCCTCCCAGAGAATTAAGCTACTATTCCTAGCAGTTCTCATTCCATTTAAAAACATATAATGAAAATGGAAACCCTTTGGATGGTTCTTATCAGCCACCTATACCAAAATTATAAAAAAATATCGGTAGTGGTTGATTCAAAACCCATTGGAACCCTAGAAATATGAAGACCCATGATCCACTACCTAAAGCATGGACACTGAATATTCCATGTTAGACACTTTCTCATGGATATGCACCAATGCAAATAACATGATTTATAACCTCAAATTTTTTATTTACGACTAGAAAAATAGGGAGTGTAAAAAGAGTGATGCATACCAAGTCGCTTGGAAAAAAACCCCTTCTAAACACCACTCTAGAATCCTTATATAAAAAAACATCATGAGAAAAGTGCAGAAGTTCCTTGAAAAAGATCCCAAGCTCCCACACTAAAATTCTTTTCTTCTAAATGTAGATAAGATCTTATCTATTTTCTTACATCAACACCAATGATAGTAATTCTGAATGGAACTCCTTCTAAATGTATGTCCACAACACATCTTCCTTCATACAATCACCAAGATATATTTTCCACCTTTGAGACATAGATCCTGACATCTGACTAACTAAATATAGAACCCAGAACTCAACCCAGGCATAGATCATACAAAAATCGATCTTGATCTCCTAAATTTAATGCTCTCTATTGAGATCAATGATGCTCCCCTAGTACCTATTTGAGATCCTCCATCAAGTGCTATATATCCTCAATATGTTCTCATATCATACCATATTCATATTCATAATTATTTTATTCATCAAGTTTGGTTTTCATTATTGAGGTTAAGAATCATTAGAGAGTTGTATAATGTAATGGTTATTTCCTTCCATTCCTATTTTTTCAGTTTCAAGTAGTAGGAGGAGTTTAGAGGAGACCTGTAGGATTTTTTATGGATCTAGAACTATATAAAACATGGAACATAAATTTTATGTCGTCAAAGGGGGATTTATATCATAATATGGTGTTTTAAATCTTGTAGTGATAGTTAATTTATTTCCTATACAATGTTGATGAGTGTTCTTGAAACAATATTGCTTTGTAATAGTGGAATTTATAGCATAAATATTTTCAATCTTAAGGCACCTTCTTTTTTGTGAAAAGGGAGTTCATATCATCAAATATGGTTTCATGGATTCTTTTTTATAGGGACTACATATTTTATGCCATAAAATTTTTCTTTATGCCATATTTTTTTTGGGAGTTATATATTTTTTATATATCTTATTCAGATGATTCATTTTTCATTCAGTTGTTACTTTCTATATCATTTTCATGGAATAACCAAGATTATTTTGGGAAACATTATTTCCTATATTTCATTATCTTTATCCAAGTGTTCTAGTGGTTTCTAATTAGTGATAAGTGGTAATCTTCTTTTGCACTTCCCCATTGTTTTCACATATTCTTCCATCATAGATTTGATGTGGAATTATGGTTTTGCTTTTGGGGAGAGTCGATTTATGTTTTGATGATCCATGGATGTAGTGTACATTTATATATAGTTTTTGTGTATGTTTTGGGATTTAGTGAAGTTTCATCATCACCATATGGTGAAAAGTTAGATCAGAAATATTTCCTTAGGTATTGTATCCTCATTATCTCCATTTTCATTCTATTTTTAGGGATATCATGATTTTTATTTTATTTGGGTGGTTGGTAAGGATTTTCATAGTAATGATAATTAATTAGAGAAAAAATTAAATTGATGGGTTTCATAGATATATAATATTCCTTACTTAATTTATATATTTTTTCTATGATATTTCTATACATGTTTCCAAAACTAAAAATAATTATTGTGGCAATCCTTTTTCCACTATAAATTATATTCCTTAAGACCCATATTGTGTTTTTTATGATCACAAATTGAATATAATTTATAAATAACATATATATGGGTAATAAATTGGTCATATGTGTAATTTTATTTGTGTGATAATACCCATGATAAATAAATAATTAATGTGTTAAAATTCCTTAAATAAATTGTAAAAGAAAAGATGTGTTGATTTTGTGTGGGTATTTTCTTATTGTGTTACATTTCTTAGTTTGGGATATTGTGTGGTGATGGTGGTGGAAAAATATTCTATGTGTTTCATGGGGTTATGATATGGTTGAAATTTGTAGAGAATGTGATGTGGGAAGTTTTGTGATGTGGTGTGTAGTGGTTGTGATGTGAGTCTGTCTTATGAATTGGTGATGATTCGTTGTGGTGATGTGTGGTTGTTTTTTGTGTAGGTATGTTTTTGATATGTTTTTGGGGTTTGTGATATGTAGTTTTTATAGTTATATAGATTATTTTTTGTGGTGTGATGATGATGCTATTTGAAAAGTGTTGTGGTGGTTGTTGTATGAATTGGGACAGTTGTTATGTGGTGTTGTTGTGATAGTTTCTTGGTAATCCATTTAATAAATTTTGTTTCTGAATGAAATGGATATGAATGGGTGTGAAATCATTGTTTAATAAATGGATTGAATAATTGTAATAAATAAATTAGCTACATAAATGATAATGAATTGGTTTATTAAATTATAGTTAGTGGAAACATGATATATCGTGAAGGTGGATAACATTCTATTGATAGTGGGAAATGTTTTTCATCTTCTGTAGTGGTTATGTGGTGGGTTTCATATAGTGGTAGTAACGGTTGGGATGGTTGATTTGTGTTATGGTATCAGTGATGTGGTATCTATTGGTGTGGTTTTTTGATACCATAGGATGTGTATTGTTTGATATATATATATATATATATATATATATATATCATGTATTTTTTGGTTATTTCATTATGCTCCCCACCAATGTTGAATAATGATACCAACACTCAATGATTCTGGGTTCTTGGTATTTTCCACAAAAAATCTTGGATGGTGGTGAATAGATGGTTATCTACCCCATCCTCCTCTCCCTTTATTTAGCAGCGTTGGACCATGTGTCTTTGGGTGAGGTGTTGTATATTGGAATAGGTTTCTTTGGTTGATTAGAGATTTGTTGTCCTAGATATCTTTAGGAGAGATGTGATGTGATGATATATGATGCTAGCACCATATTATAGACCTTATGAGGGTGGGTTAATTTAGGATGCATAACGACCCACATTAGGGATGGCTAGTATGTGATGTTATGCATTGTGATGTGATGTGGTGTGATGTGGTGTACATGAAATGAATGGGAGAATAGGACGTTTGATGTTGGGGAGTGAGTAATGAAAATTTTTGGGGAAGTGGAAGTGGGGTTCCCTATTTATTATGATATCGATCTTATATTAATTTATTAGATGTGTGATTTAGTGAACCAGCCATGGTGAGGCTGTGATTGGTTAGTTGACCTATTTAGGTTCTTGTTGGTTATACTATTTTTTCATTGGTGTATTATAATTGTATTTTTAAATATGCACGTGAGACCATAGGTATGATCATATAGAGTATAATTGTATACTCACCATATATATAAATTGTTTTTCTATTTTCTAAGAGGAATTTGGGTACTGATATCGACATTTCTAGCTTGGGATGGATCTGATGATGTGTCACTATCATAGGACTTATATTTTGGTACTTTATTTGGATATATTATTTGTATAGGATTATCTATGATCATGAATTATGGGATGGATTTCGTTTTACAGTTATATTATCTTCTATAGTTTTTTATGGGTTTTTATCCAATCTCCTAATATTATTTTATTAGTGTGGTTAAATCCTCCAATATATGTTATATTTTTATACACTTGGTTCTAGTCACCATCCTAGGTCCAACTAAAGGAAGGTATCATTTTCATTATTAGGCTTCCTTTATTATGGTATATTTGATGGGATGGGTTGTGATAAAGGATCTAATAGTACATGCATTTCTAGTAGATTAACATTCACGTTTGATGCCATCAAAGGTGTTCAAAGGAGGCTAGAGGAGGTTCGGTGGAGATGAAGATGTAGTACAGTTGTAGAAGATTTTTTATGATATCAAGGATGGATTTATGTTGTAAAATGGTGGTTTAAAACAAGTGTGGATGGCCAATTTATAGAAATAAAATATAATTAGAGTGAAAATGAAATGGCTTTATACTGTAAAAGTAGAATTTGTGGTATAAATCTTTTAAATCTCAAAATCCATATTTTTTTGATGAAATGAATTTTAAGGCCTAAAATTTGGTTTCACATTATCTCTTCTATAGATCCCATGTATTTTACATGATAAATATGTGGTTTATATCATAATTTAGATAAGTTATGTCTTTTTATAAGCATTATTTGGATATATTTTTTATCATTCATCAATTTAATTCTCTCTCATTTTAAAAATGAACCTTTGGTGATTATGGAAAACATTACAATCCATCTTCCCTAGCCTTGATCCTTCAGTTGTATTGGTTTCTCATTAATGATTTGTGGTAAGATTCCTCAATCATTCCCCATTTTTTCTTTTTCATTCTTCACTTTAAGATTGGTTACAGCATTCTATATTTTACTTTCTTGTGATTTGGGGTATATTTTGATGATCTATTTATGTTTTATATGTTGTTCTATGTTTTATATATTATTTTTTAATTTTTAATCCATTTCATCTTCACTGTGTGCTATACAGAAATATCAAAAACATTTTTTGAGGTAGGGGATCGTATTTTTCTCCATTTTTTGTTCAATGTATGAGCATTGCATTATTTTTTATTCCTTTGGGTGGATGGTAAGGCATGGAATAATTAATAAATTAATTGGATAAAATGAAAATCTTATATATGAGGGATATATTTAATTATTTATTACTTTGATATATGTTTCTGATGAAATTTTTCATGTCTGTTTCCATTACTAAAAATAGTGGATGTTGGAAGCCTATCTGTGATGTAGACGATATTCCTTGAGAGACTTGCTATGATTTATTTGGATCATTACTGAAATAAAAAGGGTAAATAAAATATATTTTGGTAAAATACAAGGTTCTAATGGAATATATTCTGTATCATCATATCCTTTCTAAAGAATGATGTAATATGATGAAATCCAAAGAATAAATTTTAGAAGTATGGATGTGTTTTTTTATGTGTGTATGTGCTTCTTCTATTTCCCTCTATGGTTTGTAATGTTGTGAGATGATGTAGGATACTTTCTTGGTTATGTGTTGCATGGGGATGTAATGAGGTGGTTGGTTGGATTGGTTGTGATGTTTGTAGTTGGGTGATGTGGTGCATAATGGTTATGATGTAAGGTTTTGGTGAGAACAGCAAATGATGTTTGGTTGTTTTGTGTGGTAGTTTTTTGTGGTGGTTGTGTTGTGAGATTTGATTAAGTTGTTTGTTGATTGGTTTTTATTTTGATATGGATCAGTCAATGTGGGGTAGCAATAATAGTTAATGTGTGGTGTTGTGGAAATGGTTGTATAAGTAGCAACAGTTTCAGTGTGGAATGATTCTGATAGTTTCCCAGTAATCCATGGAATAAATTCTAATTTTGATTGAAATGAATAAGAATGAGATGGAAATCATTGTGAAGTAAATTGATTAAATAAGAGGAATAAATGATTTTTCTATATAAATGTTAATAATGTGGATTAGTAAAAATGTTAGTGAAACATTTCATATCTATATAGTGGTAAAACCTATAGTTAACAGTGGGAGTATAATTTCCATTTTTCTTTGTTATATTGTGTCATGAATATAGTTATTATAATGTTTGTGATGGCTGATGTGTCATACAGTTGTTGTGTGTTTGTGTCTTCTAGGGAATTTTATGTGAACACATAACTTGGGTATTGTCTGCTCTCTATATATCTGGTATATTTATGTCATTTCTTTATGCACCCCACCTATGTTGGATAACCTACTAATTATCATAGGTTCTCAATTTAGGTGTTTTCCCCAACATCTTCGATGGTGGAGATACGGATTTATAACAACCCATCTTCAATGTTCTTCCACCTCCAGTGAAGAAATATGAGTCATAGAGTGATTTGTACAGTTATAGATGAGGTGTTTTCAAGTGAGATGTGATGTTATGGGGCTATGGGTATATTTGATGTGATGAGGATATGATAATATGTTCTATGTGGTGGGGGTTATGAATTATAGGATGTGAGATGGATTTTGATTTCCTTCATATTAATGATACCATATTTCTTAGGTTATGTTGTTGAGATATGCTATATTGGCCCATATATCTTCAGATGATGTGTTATGTGATTGCCTAAGTGTCTATGATTGAGATGTTATGTGATAATTCATTATTCTAGAAATAGATTATAGAACATGAAATTTTGGGGTGGGTAGGGATACATATCAATCCACAGCAGATATGGATAGTATGTGATGTGATGTGGTGTGATATATATGGAAAGGATGAGAGTATAGAACAATCTATATTAGGGCATGAGAGTAGAGAATTAGTGGTGGAGAGATAGAGGGAATCATGTTTTGTTATGATCTCAATGTTATATTATATTATTGGATACATTATTTTTTGAATGATACATGGTGAGGATAAAGGTATCTGAACATTAAACCATGAGATCTATTAAAGGAATACCTTTGAACACCAAACCACCTAAGTTTTCAAGCAGAGTTTCTATGTGGATACACTAGAAACTTGAATAGAAATCAAAAACCAGGTTCACAATTTAAATAAGAATTTTTTGGTTAGATGACTATTTTTGTTGATTGATGGTTCTATAATATGATCACTATATCATTATCATACTCTTTTCAAATGTGCACTTGAGACCTTCGTTATGTCTCTACTGAGCACACATGTTATTATCACTATGTATATGTAAACAAATTTTCATGTTTCCATGAAGAATTTGGGGACTAATAAATACAATAATAGCTTGGTTTTGGATATATTATTGAGTCATTATCCTATGACATGTATTTTTTTATATGTTGGAGATATTAATATATATAATTTTAATTTATTCATTAATTTCAGGATGGTTTTGGGTTTACTTTTATATTATTTTTTGATACTATTTTTTGGTTGTTTATCTAATATCCAAATCCAATTTTTATTATAAGTGAAATTCTAACTATATGTGAGATATTTATACCCTTGGTACTAGTTTCAAAACTGGGTACATTTGGAGGCAAGACTCAGAGGTAATTATCTCTATTCCATCATTGAAATATCTTTGGATGTGGGGAGTCATGAAAGGGTGGTATCAGAAGTTTGGTTAATATATAAGATGGCATTTGGATTTAGACATTATAAGGTTATCATTGGTTGATAGACAAATTGTTCTAGTAGTTATTTGTGTGTGACATAAGCCATGGAGATCATCTAGGACATGAAATATTAGTTCCCCTGTAATCTAATTCATAGATTTTAGTCCTATTGAACAACTATGTGAGGTGAAACATTTTTCAAGGTATGTACTTAGGGTAGTTACATGCATTTTTTTGGGTATTTTGTTGTTGAATTGGTTTTTTGTTTAAAATTAACTGAATTAACTAAATAATATATGATAAAATTATATGTTATTGGGCTTAGGAGTTCTCATTTCATTTCAGGAATGGATAGAGTTCATCATCTTTGAGTGTCTCATGAAGTTGATGTTCATTGTGATGATCTGGTTCATCATTAGATAGTTGACCTGATAAAGGGGAGGGGAATGTAATAAATCCTTGTGTGTCTTTCTAGGGTAGATATTGGGAAAGTATGTGGGGTACATATCTGATCTAGAGATAGAGAAATTGCTGGAGGATCTCAAAATCTCGGTTGCTCTGACCTGAGAATATGATGAGTTCTATTTTTCCTTAGTAGTTAGTCATATATGGGAACCTATGTGATAGTGGTATATGGTGTTTATTGATGTATGTAAGGTATAATATGTGTTTTACTTAAACTTATAAAGGAGTTACATTTGGAATTACAGTCGTTGATCATGAGGAAAATGATGAGGCAGGAGTTACTCTCCTATCATCATGGGAGCCTAAGTGTTCGGTAGATTGAGATCATGTTAATGGACCTCATGTTCTAGGATCAAGATTTTTTCTATATGATTAGTCTAGTGAGAGTAATCTGGATGAGGATTTTTGCAAAGTGATTAGGTATGTGTTCACTCCATTTACACTCCCAACATACCTAGAAGTGAAAAAAGAAGAGGTGATCGAGTGGACATTTTATCAGAGAGTTGAGCCCTGAGAGAGTGGATAGCAGGGCATCTCGATGAGTATAGTATCAGGTAGTTAGTTGTAGGTGTTTAGGTATTCAAGGTTCCTACCAGTTTTAAACCAACCATGAAAGATATATTTATATACTTCTAGGGAAGGGGTGTTCTAGGTTTTAGCAATAGGGTTCCCATTTTATTCTATGTTTTTAGGGGACATGAGAAAATTTAGGCATAGATTTCAACCAATCAGGGTTTCTAGTATCAATTGGGTGTTCCAACCCCTTTTTAGAAGCATTAACAATTTCCTATAAAGTGTTTTATGCATTAGGGATAACCGGTTCATATATAGAAGTCGAGAGCTAGTGGTGTTGGTAGAGAGAAGACTCATGATGAACTTGTCCATAACAACCTAGGATTGGGAATTGTTATGGAGGAAGATATTTGAGAGGTAGAGGATCCATGTTTGTTATGATAGTCATGTCAGAGGAGGTCATTCCATTAAATCCATGAGTTGTATGTGGTACGATTATTTTATCATCTATGGATACTTTTTATTATATCAATTCATGAGCCTCACACTCTATTTTTTGTTATTCTTTTGAACATGTGTTGGGATTTTATGTGGATATACATCTAGTTTCATTAGTGTTTTCTACACCTATCTTAACTAGACCCACCGGGTCCTTCTTGGCTAGAGGAAGACCAAACCATAACTACCCCATGCCTACCTCCATAGGTTAGTTATTGGAGAAAATATTTTAATGGTATAATTAAAATGGGTGGCCTTTTCTTAAAGTACCTATAGCCACACACCCAAAAATAACCATGAATAATTGAAGAGGAATAATATTAAAAGATAGTAACACCTAGAGTAAAAACCATGCAGGTAATAAAGGATGTGGAATAAAAAATGATATAGTAAACCAAAATTAAATGGGATGTATTCCCAAAAAATATCCCAAACTAAAAAAATAAAAAATAAATTCTGAAAGAGCCTTGCTCCAGATCTCTAGGCCTCTACCACCATACATGGTCAAATGCGCTCTAGTATCCCAATTCTCCTATGGAATCTTTCCTACCCTATTTTTCATCTTCATAAGACACTACACATACAATAAAATCCAATATAGTGGTGAGTATATAAAAATACAATAAGATGCCCAAAATGGAGGGGGAATAAGATACATGATAGAAGTATTCAAATAATCCCATGAAAGAAGGAAATAAAAACCAACAACAATGATATATATGTATACGTATTATCATAATATAAACCCATATAAAAGAGAAAGGGGATATCCATGTCACAACCTAGTCCAAAACAATGAGTCTCCCAATAGCTCCAAAAGGTCCATTGATGATACCCTGCATCTCATGTGTATATCCAAAGAAGTTGTGAGGTGGGTCTGTACCTCTCCACTACTCCATATCCTGATGGTCATAATCTAAAAATGATAGAGGAATCATTCCTTGGTATGACTAGGGATTACCACCTCTTTGACTTTACAATGATTATGTAGGACCTACACGCTAGTACAATGCGGTTTTACTTTCTTTGTAGATAGATGACACGCACCCTACTATGATAGGGAAGTGATACCTATGTATCTATACATCATGTCTAGAGGAAATGTTCCTAGGTATGATAGGGGAGTACTATCTCCATGGATAGAGGAATCATACCCTATTACAATAAGGGGGTGTTTCTTCTGTTTTTATATATCGAGTATAGATAAACCACTATCTGGTATGATATTGGAGTACTATATCTGTGGATAGAGGATCTACACCATTTTATAATAGGGCAGTTCCACCTATATATTTGTATATGAAAAATGGAGGGCATGTTCCCTGGTACAACATCAGAGTAACATGTTCATAGATATGGGACTCATTCCCTTATGTGATAGGGGAGTGCCCCCTCTATATCTATAAATCATGTATGGAGGACCTGCTCCCTGGTACGACATGGGATTATAGTCTCCATGGATAGAGGACTCATACCCTGGTTTGATATGGGAGTGTTGCCTCGGTATCTGGGGATCTTTCCCAATCAATGTCCTCATCAAGAATTTCCTAATGAAGCTTTATTCTCATAATTGGTCTCATTATATATCAAAATATACAAAAAAGGATATCACTACATTCTATATGGAAATAAAATAATTATATTCTATTCATAGGGAAAATACAAGTCAAAAAAGGAGGTATGATAGGTATAATACTATCATAGGGGGTGCACAACATGTATGAGGGGTCACACTGTGTGTGACCTCAACTAGATTCTTGGATATGTCCCTTACAGCACATGGATTAGCTAGAAAAGTAGTAGTACACAGTGTATAGTGTTATTACATAGTGAGTCTTGACCACCTAGGGCATGCCCATGCTCTCCAATCCCTATCCTTTTAAGCTAAAATCATTCCCATTTACATTGGCCATGTGCAAGAACATGGTGTGTCCAATGAAACACACATTTTCAAGGTCAGGATGAAACTCAATGTGAATATTTGACCCAATACCATGTATTGTCTGAAGAATGCATCGTATTCCTTATTTTACATGGCATGTGGGGCAGATGGGATCCTTGGAGTGTACACTCTATACACGCTGAGTTAGACTTGTAGGGGTCACATTTTGTGTTGTACCTCCATGTGGTGCATGATATTTAACTCTAACACAAAACCCTAGCTTCCTCATAAATCTAAAATATATGACGTATGTTCATCATAGTAATCACTATTTATATAGGTATTTTCTATAATGTTTGTATCTTCACATGTTCGCCAGATCTTCCACTGAATCTTCCTATTGACCACCTGAAATCAAAGGTAGTCAACTTCATCCACTAATTCTATCATACTAGTGTCCAAAAACCATATTTTTGTTGATCAACATGAATGACAAACGCACCTCATGCACCTTCCATTGATGCCACTTAGTCCCAAATCATAGATCCCTAGGATTCAATAGTTTCATCATAAAATCTATCCTGATCTATCATGAAATCATCAATTATTTCTTCAATTTCAAATATTCCACAAATCATGTGGTTAAATCATGCTTGAAACCACCTGAATAAGTCAAACTGTGACCCCTTAGTCCAATGGTAAATAATGCGAAGAATGGTGGAGGAAATCATAAGAAATAATTTTCATCAATCATTGGCCAATTTTACTTGGATAAAAATTTAATAATTGGGGATAATTGGGGTGAAATGACATCATGGAAATATATCAAGAAAATAAAATAATTCCATTGATGGGGATCATTAAATGGGTGAGAAAATATATAATTAAAATAATATTGCCTTCTATGTTTCAATGATTTAATAAAAATGGGAGGAAAAACAAAATTCATGAGCCCAACATAAATATTGGACCGTTTGTTGGTGAAGGACATGTTTTCTAGATATGAGGACAATCTGATTTCTTCACCGTCTATCAAACAATGATGATTCATTCATCAGTCATCATATAATATCATCATTCGAATAAAAAATGGTGGAACCTCATCTCAATGATCCTAGGCTTATAAGGATAATCCTGTAGATTTTTCCTAGAATAGTACTTATATTGGAAAAACAGTTTTGGGAATTAATTTAATTAATTGATTTATTAATTAATTAATTAATTAATTAACTTAATTAATTAACTTAATGTACTTTCCAATCGGTGCCTCATCCAAATACCAGGTGTCAACCAACTACAGGTTAGGCCTATGGTCCCATGGTCTTATATGTTTTAGCCAAAACTCTATTAAGGATAAATTACTTTATTTCTAAAGAACATTATGTTCATGATATAAAATATATTTAATATTTTTATAAAATTAATTGCAATCTCTATGGGACTCAGAAACATGCATCGTCTCAACACCTAGCTCTAGAAATATTTATTTATATATTTAAAATTATTATAAGGTAAACAGAAGTTGATATATTATTCCCTCTTTCATGATTTTATTACCCAAAAAGAATAAACTAATCAAAATGTGGGTAAACTGAGCCCCCATCTAAATCCTCCTCTCCTATGATCTCTCCAAAAATCTCACATGATACCAAAACACACAAACTAATGGAATGGTCCATCATTACCAGATCCTCTCCTAACGATCCTCAATCACCACTGGGTGCTACATGAAGTTGGATCTAGCCTTCATTTCTAGTTTTCCACATTCAATAATGTGTGTAGGATCATTCATGTGTCTCCTCATTTACAACACAAGGAATAATTCATGAACCCGATCCAACTATAGTGTTATGGAGACGTAGTAAACAACATAACCAACCATCTACAAGATCTAAATCACCCTGATGAACCATGGGGATAGATTTTATCCCCAACCAAATCTTCTAAATCCACATCATGGGGGGACTCTCTGGAAAACATCCCCCCTACTCGAACTCCGTGGTCCTATGATTTAGATCTTCATAATATTGTTACCTACTCTGGGATTCAATCATCCACTTGTGTATAACTGAGATCTTCTTCGTCGTCACCTACATCGTCTTTGTCCTAGAAAGTGGTGCCTCACAATTCTCAGTCCAACATTATTTTTAGCTACAGGGGCTCCCATATAGGTCCTAGAAAGGTATAATTCCAATATAAGAGTGATATCTATTATTGTAATAAAACATTACTAAATTTAATTGATCCTCCTAGCTTTGTATGAAGACTAACATTCAATCCCTCAACATGTCCTCCAGTACATGGATACTACCCTCAGTCATACCTTCCATCTACGAGTGAAAAAATATACTCATCCACAACTATTTAATGAATTCATCTTACACACCCCTCAAAAATCAAGATGTTAACTACACATAATGGTCAGAAAAAAATCATTAAGGGTAACCCATGGAGTTTTATGATCTCCCATGTGTATAAAATCCCCAAAATCTCTATCTAAATCTACTCACTAATATCAAGGAAGTGTTCCGACATGATAAGTCACTCAACTATCACCCCGATAGAATTGTATACTTTTCTTTATATGAAATCCATATCACAATTTCCATGGATATACCATTCCATTTCCCCTCTAGGTTATCAATAGGTAGCAAAAAATGTTCCAAAAACTGGTGCCTAGACATCACATAATAACGTGTGAGATATTGTGAGAAAAACTTAGCAATGATCTACTTCATTCATACCCACTAAAACAGTCAATGAAGGTCCCTTTGCATCTTTCCTACACTATTATGTACATCCAAATGATAAGTGTGAAACTCCCTCATCACCTCCTCTCACATCATTAACAGAACCACCATCCTTACATGGAAATGAATGTTGTGATTCCCTCCTTCAAATAATCTATATTGTGAATCAACTAAGGGTATCTGGTCATGTAAGACCTCATAGTCAATTTACCCCAACTGATCCTCCCTCACACACTGGATAAGAGAATGAGTCAACACCATAGACTAAAAAATTACCCTCCTCCTCTACCAGGGTCAGCTTAAACGAATCAAACTTCTCTGATGAAACCCTCACAAGATAAGAATGATACTTCCTACTAATTTAATATTCTACCAAATTTCTCTTTCTAGTTGTATAGACTATCTCAATGTCATAGTATTGAAGGAAAACCAACAAGAGCCTCTATTATAACTCCTCAAAGGCTCTCTAGAACTGCTAAGTCTAGGTAAACAGATACCCTTTCTGTGTTAGGGTGTTCAAAGGGGTTGTTGTCCTAGGATGTCCACCATGAACATCCTATAGTACCCCACGAGGACAAGAAAACTATACACCTATAACACACTCTTGGTTGGATCTGAAGCAATCATTGTATCATTATTCAATCGTTTCATAGATAATCCATGTGTAGAAATCACATTCCCCAAGAAGTGAAGTTCATGGATATAGAACTAGAAGGTCAAGAGATTACCATAAATTCCATGATCCCTATGAACATATAGAATGACTCTCAAGATATTTATAATCTCCTTCAATGATGCATATAAGATGATTATTTCATCAATTAAGAAAAAAAACAAATTGGTCCAAGTATAGATATAAAATTCATTTCATCAGATCCATAAAAATAGTTATGGAATTCATCACACCAAAAGGCATCACTGAGAACTCATAGTGTCTTTAGTGACATCAGAATACTAGATTATAAATATAATCCTTTAGAACCCTCAACTAGTAGATATAGGACCTAAGATCGGTCATCTAGAAACATCAGGCATGTTCCAACTAGTCATAGTGGTCATCAATCCTCAAAAATGGGTACTTATTCCGCATCTTTTCCATATTAGAACGAAGATAATAAACACTTTTGTACAACCACATGTGTTAATTTTCATTAACAACACCAGATCTTCCTAGGGTGACTCACTGGGTCTGATAAATACCTTCCCTTTAGGTCCTTTAATTACACCCTCATCTCTTGTTTCTCAGTAAGTGCTATATGACTTTCCATAGAAGATATCATAGTAGTCTCAAGGTCCATGTCGATGAAAAACTTCACCTCTCACAGCATAGTTAGTCCAAGATCACCCTTAGGGAATATGTCTATATAGTCCTCCCAGAATATAGGAAACCATATTCCTAAAGATCCTACATCTAAAAGGTCTAAACTCAAAAACTAATGAGAAATGGTTTTCATCTTCCTGTTCACAAGACCCACTCACTCCACCATGGTATCTCTCTCACCCATAAAGGTGGATCTCATCCCATTTTTTCAAATACATCTAACTCATCTATGGTAATAGTCAATTTGGGATCATACCATGGATAACTAGTCCATAATCAATGTGAAATCATAAGTTATCATCATGATAACCAAAAGGTCTCATGGGAAACCCTCTCTGCAAAATGATATCTCTTACTGTTGGCAGAAAAGAGATATCAAACAAGAGTTCCCTGTAGGAACCTAAAGAAAAAAAATCTAGTTTAATGTCTCTATTAGGATCCCCATATCCCCCACCAAGAGTATGGAGATAGAGTAATGACTCAAACATGTGTTCACTAGTTTTGAATAATCATTTTAATAAACACAAATCATACCTCTAATTATCTCATGAGCTTTTGGGTCATAAGCCTCCATATCCTGCAGCTGCACATAACCCTGACCAATAACTCCTTGAGCCTAGTGTGGGCCTCTTTTTGGTGGTTGTGTAAGGATATCATAATGGAATACACCACTAGTAGGACCTCCTATGAGATCCCCAACTTCTCTTATTCTATATATTCCCCCCTATAGGCTTTCCTAGCAATCCCATGGAGAACCATGATCACAACACTACCTCTATCATGGTGGATCATTCACTACCTTCCTTCTCTCCTCATCACATCTGGTTGGGATGTCATGTTCCATGTGACCTCTCCTATCACATGAATAGAATATCCTATCTAGGGGATTTCATGTTCCTCTGTATGGTCCATGATTTGCATGACCACATACTAGAGTATGAGAAAGGCTACACTTCATATTCCTCAACTCATGTAGTCTTCTAGTGGTTGTATAAGAGTCATCCCTAGGATTACTACCATTGAATACTAGCTACAAGGAGTCCCTATGATAGGTGTATCTTTGTCACTAGTTCTCTCTACATCACTCTAGCACATGTGTGAATTCACAAGGGTACCACTCTAAGATAGATGTCTCTATGGAGACACTACTTGAACTTATGTGCTTCTAAGTAACCATCAAAAATCATGTCAAGGGAGTGCCGTATAAGATTAGTGAACCTTGGGTAATACTTATCAACTATCTTCCATCACTTATGTAGAACCAAATGATCTTGAATATGGATGTAGAACAATCATGATGGGTATTAATCCTAAAAAAATACCTATTGAAACTCATAAAATGATTGTGCTAAATCAACACAAGTCTATGTGACTAGAATGCACCAGTTCCCAACTGCTCTGTTGAATGGACTAGATTCCAATGCAACCTTTTGATCACACAAGGTATATAAAAGACTAAAAACTCAGATCACCAACTCATACCAATCCTCTACTTCCTAGGGTATGGATCACCATGGAACCTCATCAGCCACTGGGGGTAGAATTCATAGAGTGTACTAAGACTATAGGTATCCCCAGCCTTATATTATTATACTATCTACTACTTGATAGAAGGAGGTACTTCTATCTTCTCATTTGGATGAAATATCTCATGATATGATCCCAAAACTGAGGCATCATCACTCATTAGTTTTTCATCAGGATCCTCAATTGGTAACCTAGATGGCCAGATTCGCTGAGATATCCTTAAAATCTAATCATGACCTACCATTATAAGATGAGAAAATATATATATGGGGAGATAACACAATAAGTAAAATAAAAGGACCCAATCCTATATAATACACATTAAAATTTTCCCTACAACCAAGGTATCAGTATTACAAGTCAACAAATAGGTTTCCATAGTCCTAGTGAATGGATACATAAGTCACCGCACCAACATCGGGTTCCCTGTATGGAATTCATCACCCAAGAAACATTGAAACCATTCCCTTAAATTCCATACCAAACATCATAAGGTGAAAAACTATAAAAACCATACCCATTTAATACCACCTTTGATACCAATCTATCATGTCTTGACCCACCGGGGCCCTCCTAGCCAGAGGAAGGCAATGTCGCAACTACCACAAGAATGCCTCTATATTCTACGGGCTGGTGAAAATCATTGTAAGGCGTGAATTAAAAGGATGTATTTTCCATAAATTACCTATATATAATCACCCAACCATATTAAGGAATAATTATAGAGGAATAATAATTAATGAAAGTAACAACAAGGGTAAATAGTAAGCATGTAATATCCTCTAGGAAAAAAAAGATTGTGACAGATTCAATAGAAATGTAAGTGGAGAAATACACACCCACCTAGAAAATATTTACCAACCTAAATACAACTTGAAAAAAAATTATAAGAGGCCTTGGATCTAGATATCCAATCCATGATCAACATGCATGGTCTAATACACTAGGGTATCCATATTCTCCTCTCAAAATCACCACTGACATGTTCTTCATCTACATGAGACATGAAATGCACGGGAAAATCCAAAAAGGGGTAAGTATATACATACCCCTTAGGAAGCCCAAAAAATTTAAGGGGTATCAATATGATATGTGATAGAAGTAGTTATATTAGACAAAGAAATTGGTAACCAAAATCCAACAACAAATATATATATATATATATATATACTCATAACAGAAACCTATTTGATAGATAAAGGGTATCTTCATCTCACATCCCATCCCAGAACAATTAGTCTTCCAATAGTTCTGAAAGTTCTATCAATGATTCCTAGAATCTCATGTGTCTATTTTATAATTCCTCAAGGAGGTTCTTCACCTTGTTATAGATCCACAGACTGATGGGGAATAATCTAAATAAGATTTAGTACCGATTCCCTACTGTGATAGGGGAGTGGTGCCTCTATATTTGATGATCCTACTCGATTACTATCATCATTTAAAATATACTAATGATAAAAAAAATTGAACCATCTTGAAACATATAAAAAAATCTATACTGAATGCAACCATCATGTTCTATGTGGAAAAAACACTTATTATAGGCCACTAGATTGCCAAAATACAATTCAAAATGAAGGATATGTGAGGGTTAGAACATACTCCAAGGGGGTACATTGAATGTATGATGGGTCACAAAACTTTTGATAATAACTATATTCTTTTCCATGTCCCTTCCAATACACATATTGGTTTTCCATGTAGTAGTACACAACGTGTACTGTTGTCACATGACATGTCTCAGCCACATAGGCCATCCCATTATCTCATGGACTTTTCTAAATAATTCAACCCATTATTTTGTATAGTGGTCATGTTCATGAATGTGTATTGTCCCACAAAACACATGGAGTGTCAGGTTTAGTCCAACACTCATCATGTGTCATCTGCACAATCTAGTGTACAATTCAAATTACATGACATATAACCCACCGTTAATGTTGTCTGGGCCACATGAGCTCCTGGACATATACCCTCTATACAAACTGAGTTGGATAGATATGGATCCCATGTAATGTGGTACCTCCACATATATTGTGATATTTATTTCCAAAACAAAACCCTATCCATCATTGAAATCCAGAATACACTACATATGTTCATCACAATACACACCATGTATATTAAGATTTTCTAGATAGTATGAATATTATTGTTTTCACCTCATCCACCACTGAATCTACCTGGTGACTGGTAGAAATCAAAGGCATTCCCCTTAGGCCATTAATTCCAACCCACTAATGGCCAAAAATCATATTTTGTTATCTAAATGATCCCATATGTGTCTCATGTGCCTCTCATCACTGTCACTTGGTCATGGATCCCAGATTCACAAGAGTCATCACTTTCATCTCATGATCCATCCTGATCCATCCTAAAATAACCAATCCATTCATTTTATGCAATTATTCCAGGAATTTTTGGGTTTGATCACACTTGAACCTTCTTAGAAAATTTGAAACATGGCCCACATGCCAATGGAAAAGAACGTGAAGAATGATGGGGGAAAATCTCATGAACAAAGCTGAATCAATCATTGGACATGATTTATGTGCCAAAAATTTTATAATTGATGATAATTTTGGGGAAACCATGTTTAGGAAATAAAATAATCAAACAAAAAAATTATTCATCAAGGGGGTTCATGTGATTAGTGTGAAAAAACAAAATCAAAATCATGTTACAATACATACATAAAATATTTAAACAAATCTGGGGGAAACCCACAATTAATGATCCCTACCCCATGATATGATCATTATTTTTTGTATAACCCTTTCTTCATTGATGGGGAACATCTGTTTCATTAGTTGACTATCAAAAAACCTTGATCTGGTCACTAATCATCATCTGATCTCAATCTTCCAATGAAGAACATTGGAACCTCATATCAACATTTCCAATTTTATAAAGCTAGCCTTAGTGATTTTCTATAATATCATATTTATAGATAAAAAGGGTTTTGTAAATTAAATAGATTAATTTAATTAATTAATTAATTCACTTATTGTACCCACTATTAAATACCTCATTTGAAAATTCATTACTGACCAACTTTAGGTCACTATTAGGGTAAATACCTTACTCTAGATTCATCCATGGTCTTAGATATTTGACTAAACTATCAATTTAGGAGATATTCTATTATTTCTAAAAAATTATGCATGCAGGATATAAAACATATTTTCTACTTTTATAAAATTAATTCAGGTCTCTCCAGGCCTCAGAATCATAATATGCCTCAGTTCCTAGGTATCTAAATATTTGTTCATATATTTAAAATTCATATAATGAAAAAACCAGAGTCTCTGAAACATCATTTTGAGGTTAGTACTCTTTTTTTATGTGTTTTGGGGATGTAGAATGGTTATGGGGAAGTTTCATCCAATGGGAGATTTCCTATGGATGATAATACAACCATACGAATTTATCCTTAAAATGTATTGTTTGTATTCTATGTATTAACTCATCATCATTTTCCATATAAGAGTATCATTTTTTGATGTGGAGGGTGAGAGAGTGGCATATGTTGGTGAGTGAGGTTATCTGATGGGTGGTTGGATGGTGGAAACTCTTTTTTCCATAATAGAATAGTTTTTAGTGGATGATTAGGTAGGGTATGATCCTAGAGTTTTGGATGAGTTCTTATATTTTTTATAGAATAAGGATATGACCTTACCCCATAAAAATTTCATTAAGTTTGGGATATATTTTTATCCATGAACATTTCTGATTTTTATGTCTCCATATCATATGGAACTTATGTAGTTAGTTGATTATAAGAGATTATTTATCTCTACTACATCAATATGAATCCCATCTAGGTTTGGGATGCATGTTGATGTAGTAGATAGGTGAGATCTCTTATAGTTATAGGTATTTATGTCCCAAAAAGGGTAACTATGAAACTCATGCTCAAGAATTGGCATCAGTTGATATTTCACTAAAGATGTAGCATTACTATCTCATTGGTGAGAGATTTTTTGTCTTCACATACCAAAATATCCTCAAATTTGTTTTCTATATGTGAGATATAAATCTAATCCCATGTAGGTGATGTATTTTTCACAATAATGTGATTTTGAGATCTATTACAGCTTAATAATGGGGAATTTTATTGTTGAAGAGTTGATTGGGATGTCCTGATGATATGTTATTCGACATTCTTATGATGTTTGTCAATAGTTTGAGTAGATTTAAAAAAAACATCTTGATATCAGAGAGATAAATGGTTTTGATTGTGTGTTCATATGATTATGGATTTTAAGTATTCTCAGTTAGGAGACTCAGTGGAAGATATTATTTGTTACTGAGATGACCATAGTGATACTCTAAAGTGATGGTAAGAAGATGATAGAAACCAATTATTTTTCCAAGGATGTTTGTTCCTTATACCAGAAATGTGCAAGGTAGTTCCCATAGATTTTCATATCCCACATATTTTGGTACATATTGGTGTGAAAAATTTGTATTTTGGCTTGAGGAGATAGGTTTGATGGTTGTGGATGAAATAGTTATTGGTAGTGTTAGTAGCAAGTTTTCTGGTTTTTCAACTGGTGAAAAAAGGGAACCATTCCCCTGGACATTTATTATGGTCCTTGGGTATTCTTGAGTGGAAATAGAATAAATATTGATTATTTTAGTCAAACTGAATCCCTTGGATTAGGAATATTGTAATGAATTTTGTGTTATCTTGTACCAACTAAAGAAGTTGTCTAATTTTATGGAAATACATGGGTTGTGTTTTATGGACCATTTGGAGAGGTGATATGTGGATGATGCGATTATTCTTCATGGGTTACAAAGGAACATCATCCCTAATCATGATTCTTATATTAACTCATGGGTCATGGTGGTATTATATCATGAATTTGGATCCTATTTACGCCTTATCACTACTTTCCCCCATCATACATATGGGAAGATAGAGAGAATCGTCCATATAGTAGAGGATAAATTTAGAGATTGTGTCTTGGACATTGTCTTATCATGGGTAAGACACTTTCCGTTGGTCAAAATTTTATACAACAACATATATCACTCATATTTTATAATGGATCTATTTGATGAGTTGTACAGGAGGTCATGTCATTATCCATTACGTTTGATAAGGTTTGGGGAGTCTGCAGTTCATAGTCCTGATGTGGTGCAGCGTACTACTAGGAAAATACAATTCATTTGAGATATTATGAGGGTATATCAAGATTGTTTGAAGGACTATTATGATTGTAGGTATAGGGCCTTGTAGTTTGAGGATGGAGACTATGTGTTCTTGATATTCTCACTTCGGTGAGGGAACTAGAGGTTTGGAAGGGGATTAACATTTATCTATATTTAGTTGGACCCTTTTAGGTTTTGAGGAATGTTGGTTAGGTTTCATATCAGTTATAATTACCATAACATCTAGAGATGATCCATAATAATTTCCATGTGTCTCATCTCTGTTGGTATCTTCACGATGACTAACACATTTTTTTCTGGGGGGAGTTAGATATCAGGAAAGATGAGACATTCTTAGATTGACCAATTTAAATCCATGATCTTCAATAGAGGGTTCTTTGTCGATAAACCATCACCTTGGTTCCTCGGTTGTGGATTCATGGTGTCCTCGAGAAGAGTACGTAGGAGAGAGACACAAATTTTCTTCCATTACCTAAAGTTGAATTGAGTTTTTATTTTTTATATTGTGTTTTATATTGACATCATATTATTGTATCTTTTTTATTAGATGTAATTCTTCTAGATGTTGTGATGTGTGATATATATTTTAGCATATGAAATGGGGGAAACCTGATTACTAATCAAGATATGTTATAAAATGATAGAATTAAAACTATGTGGGTGATTTAGTTTCACCCATTGTGGATAATATCCTTATAAGGTAGCTAAAATTATATGAGTTGTGTGATCTTGGTAGTGATGTGTGTTTCTTTTTATAGTTGATGGTTTGGTCTATTTGGAAGATGATATGGTTTTATAGATTGTAGTGTTGAAATGTGTCATTTTTTTCTTATACCATATAATGAGTTGTTATTCCTAGTGAGATCTGGTAATGTTGTTTTGTGATATTTTTTTTATTTAATGGTTGGGTATGTTTTCATGGTGATAGTATTTAGGTGTAATGAGATCCTCGAGAGGTATCTTGTAGGGTTATTATTTGGACTCCTTTATTTTCATCGAGTATTTTTATTCTGAATGATGATAATAATTTGATAGGTATTTAGTGAAACCATTTTTATATTCTTTAATAATTACACTATCCTTTTTGGAAGTCAGATGTGTTCAGAGGAGGCTCAAGGATGTTCAGTGGTGGTTGGAGATATAGAAAAACCATATTTGGACTTTTACACCCTAAAACAATAGTTTAAGATGTATGTGTGTTTTTTCTAGATGTATATATATCTATTTATGTCTTTCATTCAGAAGGGGAGTGCCACATGTAACTAGCTTATACTATAAAAGAGAATTTTATGGTATAAAATCTTTTTTCCATGAGGCGTGAAGTTATTCAGTTGAAATGGGTTTACAGTGTAAAAATTGGTTTTATAGATTGTAATATATAGACCCATAGAAATTATGTTGTAAACTTCTATCTAACTCCATTAATCGGGTGAGTTACATCATATTTATATTTCTTGTCTGACTAATTTTCTTCACATTTGGCCTTCACCTCCCACTTCTTATAGAAAACTCTAGATTCCAAAGGAGAATATTATAGTTAAATTCCTCCATCCTTGATCAATTATTCCAATGGTAGTGTTTTTTTATTCCAAGGTTATTTGTCCTCTCATACACATTGTTTCCCTTATGTTCTTCTATTATGGAATATATTGTAATTATGTTGTTTTGATTAGGGTTTTCTATTGGAATATGGTTCTTATTATCCCATAGTGTAGAAAATATTCTTCATATTTTTTACATGAATTTTTGGTTTTCAAGAATTTCCTTCTTTTGATGTGTTGTGAAACAAGATCAGAAAGATACCTTGATATAGTGGATTCCATTTCACTCCATTATATGTTCTTTGTGTGGGGTTTGTTATTTTTATTAAATTATTTGGATGGTAAGGGTTGGCATAATAAATTTAATTAATAGTAAGAACTGAAATTGATGGTTAGGTGGGAGATATTATAATCTTTAGTTCTTTGAGATATGATTCTGATGATTTTATGTATGATTCTTTACAATTCTAAAAAAATTAGAGCCTTGTTTATGATTTATATGATATGTTTGGATACCCTATATGTGTTTTTTATGTCATATAACTCTGAATAAATTGTTAATGAACATATATATAGATAATATCATTTCTATTCCCATGGAATAAGTTTTTAGTGATAATACCCATGAAAAAATGTAATGTTATAAACCCCCTAAATAATTGTGTAAGCTGAGATGTGTTATTTTTATTTTTGTTTTCTCTTATTGTGTTACCCATCATGATTTTTTATGGTGATATAGGTGAATGTGTGGAATATGTGTTTTTGGGGGTTGTGATGTTGTTTTTGGATGGCATAGATGTGATGTGGAAAGTTGTGTGATGTGGGAAGATGTGAGGTTGTGGTACACAGTGATTGTGGTGTGCAATTGTGATGATGTGTGGATTTCATATGTGGATGTTGTGTGGTTATGGTCCATTTTGGTTTCAATGTGGATTGGTTAATCCAAGCGGTTGTTATGGTGATATGGTATGATTGACATGGTGGTGTGGCAATGGTTTTCTGATTAGGTCCAGTTGTTATGTGGCATGGTTATGTTAGTTTCCCTAATAGACATAGAATATATTATGATGTGGTAAATGAAAACTAAAGGAGTGTAAATTGATATTTTTTCAAATTACATAAATGAAATAAATAAATTAATGGGATCTATTAATAAAAATTAAAGTGTCTCAATACATAAATTTTGTTTGAAAATATCATATCATGAAAGTGTTGAAAACAATAATTGAAAGTTTAAGTATTTGTGCCTTTTATGGTGGTTGTGTGGTGTGTTTCCTGTAGTGGAGGTAGTTTTTGTGATGGTTGATGTATGGTACAATGGAAGTGAGGATTTTTGTTCTAGTATAGTATATTTTAACATATAGATTGGGTATATTCTGTTTTCTATATATCATATATGTTTATGTTATTTCAATATGAACCCCCATTGAGATTGATAAACTTCTTGAATCTCAAATGTTATGTGTTATATTTTTTTCCCCAACATCCAGAAAGGTGGTGATATGAATGGTTTGAAACCCCCTCTTGCCTTATCTTCCGTCAGTAGTGATGGACTATGAGTCTTCAAGAGATAGGTGTAGTGATCGTTAGGGTGTTTTTAAGTGATATTTGATGTGATGAGGATGTGGAATGATGTGATATGATGTGGTTGTGATGAGATGTGATATGTGGTGGGGTTCAAGTGTGATAGGAGTTTGTAATGAGGTTTATTCCCTTTTAAGTTCACAATAATATAATTCTCAAGTTATGTGGTTGAGATAAGTTGTGTTGGACTAGGTTTCTTTGGGTGAGGTGTGATGTCATTACATAGGTGTCTAATGGAAATACGTGATGTGATGATTCCTAATTCTAGAACCATTTGAAAGAGATTTTGAGGGTGGGGTAGGTTGGGATGTCTCCCAACCCACATCAGTGATGGAAGATATTTTATGTGGTGGTTAGTGATAAATGTGGATGGTGTATAAGCACAATATGTTTGAGGTTGGGGTGTGAGAATAAGAAATCAGAATGGAAGTAAAAGCAGGGAACCTTATTTTTTTATAATATTGATGATATATTATTATATTTGATGCTTTATTTGGTGATTGATTCATGGTGCAGCTAGGTTTGGTTAGATTACATGTATAGGTGATTATTGGTTCTAAGGTTGCTTCATTGGTGTATTCGAATGCTATTTTCACATGTTCAATTGAGACCTTAGTTATGTCTATACTGAGTATAAATGTTATTTTAACCTTATATACATAAGCATTTTTAATGTTACTATGATTAATTTGGGGACTGAGATAGATATTACTTTCATAGGTTTGGATCTACTATTCAGTCACTACTATAGGACATGTATTTTTTATATATTGGAGGCTTTTATTTGTATCAATTTACTTTATTCATGAACTGCAAGATGGTTTTGGATTTGCTTTAATATTATCTGTAGAAACTATTTGATTGTTTTTTATCCTATCTCCCAATCCTATTTTTATAATATAGGTAATGCCTCATATATGTGAGAATTGTATACCCTAGTTTCTAGTCCCTGACCTAGCACCTACTGGAGGCGGCACTCGGGGGGTTTATTATCCCTATTCCTTCAATGTAGTATCTTTAGAGGGAGAGGATTGTAACATAAAATATTTTGGTTGGAAATATGATTATTTTTAATATATTTAAATGATAGAATATAGTCATGTATTGTTTAGTAGATAATTTAAAATAATACAACTCATAATAAAATAAAAATACGATTTTATAATATTATAATAAATATATTTTTATATGTTAAATAAAAATATTAATATAAATATTAAAATATGATACAATGTATATATAATTTTAAAATTATGATATTATTATCAATGGATATGTAAAAATAAAATTTGTAATATAAATAACTAATTTAAGGTTCTCTTTTAATGCGTATTTAAAATGAAAGTAAATATTTTTTCAAAGAAACATTTTATTAAATATTAAATATTTTATCCTAATAAATATAATTTAAAAACATAAAAATATTATATTAACATGTTTTAAATTATAAATTTATTTTAAATTAAATTTATAAAAACATAAAATTTAAAAATTCCATTTTTCATTAAAAATATTTTTTCTTAATATTTTTTATTTTCATTTAAAAAATAAAAAATATTTATTATTTATTTGATAAATTTAACATTATTTTTTTATTTATAATATAAAAATTATCTTATCCTAAAATTATCATATTTTTTTAAACAGACTGGTTTTTTGGTTAATAGTGCAAAATACCATTTATACAAATAAAAACTACTTATATGACATTATCAATATATAAGAATTAAATTGAAATTTTTTAAACCTTATTATAAGTCCAAATATGTATTTTATAAGTTAAATATTACTTTTGGGTTTTTTATTTATTTATAAACACATATATAGTATTTTATATTTTATGATATATTTTATAAAAAAATAAGCCACTATACATTTAGTGTGAGAAAAGTATATTTTATCAGTTTTAAAAATTGAATCTAACTAAATGAATATATAAATAAATTCATTTCATAAAAATTTTCTATGAGGGGAAACTTTTTTATTTTAAATATTAGGTGGCTTAGGTAAATACTAGTCACTATTGTGAAATCCAAAATAGTACAAATGAGTAAATTAAGATGTAAAGGGTAAACCATGATAAATCATATATTAATTGAGTCTTTAAGTTTTTTTAACCATATATCTTATCCAATATATTTTTTATCATTTCTTATCCATTTTCCTTGAGTGTTACTCTCCATTATTGAAACATTTTGGGTATTTACAAAAAAATCCACTCTTTGCCACTTATAAAAGGGGCTCTCAACTCCCCACTTCTCCTCTCACCAAAACCCCCATAAATAGTATCAAAATATTAAAAAACCACTCCTCATAATTTATATACATTTTATTTAGGTTATTTTCTTCTTTAAAGTCCATCTCTCAAAGAATTACCCACCTTATAAAGGGAGATAACAAAAGTAGTGAGGTTTAGATTTTTAACTATTTGTTCCACTTTTCTTTTCCCTTATCTAGATTACTTATTTATAAAATTTATTTTCAACATATAAAAAACAAAAACAATAGTATCATTATTATAATTTAATATAATTATAATTATTTTACAATCATTAACCCCTTCCCCTTTTTTCATTAGAAAAGTTAAAAATGACATTTGAGGGTGTGCACACTAAAACTTCGATAAAATATCACGATTCATTTACCTTAAAAACCATCAATGGATAGATCTATTAATTAATCGAATAAATAAATAATTAATTTATGAAATATTTAATATTACTAAATTTTAAATCATTTTATTCATTTATCTCATTCTATGTAAAATGAAATCATCCAACATGTGTATGTGTGGACTACCGCCACTCTAACATGATCGATATTCGTTGTTAATTTCATCATAACCTTAGATGGTTGTAAATGTGAATTTTTATTATGGATAAATATAATTTTTATGAAATCATTATTTTTTTGGTATAGAATATTTGAGAATTTATTAATGATATGATAAAAAATGATTCCCAATTATTTAATCATTTAAAATAAGTGTATTAAGAGGAAAATAATAAATTAATATCATGTAATATTTTTATATTCATTACTTATTATTATAAATTATTTATAAATATGATATATCACACTAATAAAGACTAAATTATTTAATTATAATACTATTTTAATGATATTCCAACTAATTAACCTCATAATCCCCAATAATCATGATATGTTCATATTTGGGTCATTTTAACCACATACTAGAACAATACTATGAAATTTTACCATGGATGGTTATGAAATTATAATTACATGTATGGTATGATATAAAGATGTAAATAATTATAATTGTTAATTTTGGGAAGAAATACATCAATATTAAACTCATTAATTAAGAAAACACCCTTCATATGTTCAAAATCACATAAAAATGCTCATGGTTGATTTCATCTTCATGGATAAATTCTAAAATACTCAATAAAGGAAGTTAAGACATCATTAATAATTATTATTTTTCCATTATAGTAACATTAATGAAATGTTAATGATGAAAAATGGGATAATAATTAATAACAACATCACTATTACGAAACTAGTTCCAAACAATCAAGATTAGTGATACATGAAATCGAAAATAAGTAATAAATAACTAATATAAATGTTATGAATAATTATAAATGAATTTTTTTAATGGGTTATATATATTAAAAAATATGAAATAGGTGCTTAATATATTTCTATTTTTTCCTATATCTTATTGTGCATAAGACTAAGTTGTAAAATTAGGTAAGGGGTTCTTTGTCTTAAATTTAATTTCATGATACACATTTCATAATGCGCATCATGATTCCTTTAAAATAATCCCATTATTTCATAAGGAATTTTTATTATCATAATCAAGGTGTTTGTATATCAGTATCTGGTATATTCTAAAATCACTATCATTTCAAAAGACACCCAACTAGAATGTGATTTTTATCAAAATTTTACTCAAAACGTAAGGGTTTCATTTCCACTCCTATTATCAAATCAATAATTTCTTAAAAAGGTAATATATATAAGAATTTTTTTTATTTACAAAACATCCCAACATTTATATTTTATCTTATTTGGGTTTTATATGTTCCCTCAGTATTTCATTTCCCCTAGAATAATATTATACACAAAGAGTTTCTTATAAGTTAGACCGACACCATATATTATTTTTTGTATGGAACATCCCTTTTATATATCCCAATTCATTGGATGATTTTAAATTTGTCTTTATCTATACCTTAATAATTTATTGAGTTAATTTTTTACTTTTTGATCATCATCAAAAAAAATTAGTTTATTTTTTTACATTTTATGTATGGGTTATTTTCTATAATGTGTAAAATGAATAACATTTTAACATTTTTCCCATGAACACCTCATTCAACCATTATTTTTTAATATATTATAATAAATTTATATGTTGTAATTATTTTCTAAAATAAAAATTCTTCTATTTTTTCTATAAAATATTTATATCATATTTATTTATTTTTTAAATATCATCGATGATTCTTATTTCCATGGTGACTTCAAAAAAATTTCCTAGAAAGGGTTATAATCTAAATACACATAATTTTATATATTTTTTGATTGATCTAGGATATTATTATTTAGTAACCATCCACATTATTTCTATATATGTCATATTTAAGGCCCTTCTCTTTTATGGGAATGTTCTATCACTACATTTGTCTTACCTAATCATCCACTATGTATAGTCATAACTTGTCAATCAATTTTTTTGTAAATAACCTATTTTTGATTAATTTTATTAAAATTTTCTCACAAAAAATACATACAATGATTTTTTTAATTAAATTGTAGATTTAATCATATAGCCTTTATCTTTACAGTTTAAATACCATATGTTTTATTGTAATAATATAATTTTATTTACCTAGAATTATTATTGATGTCATTAAATGCCCATTTTTTAATGGGAATTATAATGCTATTATTACTAACAAAATTTTTATTGTTTCCATTATGGGAATACACATGAAACACATTTTCATTCCACAATTTTTTATGATGTGTTTAATGATCCAATTTTGTTTTTATTAGTAAATTTTATTATAAAAGTGAATTTTCATTCGTAAATTTTTATAAATCCCATTTTTATATTTATTTTTTATGATGTAGTTAGTGGTGGATTTAATTTAGGAATCATAAGTATGGCTTATTACAATCAGGGTCCTATATAACCCTCTAATTCATTGATTTATCATTTATATCCCTAGATATAATGTATTCAAGAGTACCTTATTATCTTCTAATAATCATGGGAACTAATGTTTTCGATCCTGAATGTAATGATACTTATGATAATTTTTGTGCCAAATTGGGAAGTGGATCCATAGTTTTGTACTTATTCTCATGACTTGTTTATGATCGGATGTCTTATGTTTATTCACATAAGTTTTCACTAATGTTTTATTTTTATTGTATATTATAAAATGTCAAATGAAAAAATTTATGATTTATGATTTATAGAGTATTGATTTTATTATGTATCTTGATTAAAACCCTATGATAATATTATTTTCACTTATTATATTCAATTATTATCACTTATGTGTAACGTTAATGAGAATCTAAGCTCATCCCTTATCTTTCTATTTACCTAGTTATAAAAATGATAACTTTTAGAATTTTTATAAGAGGAAATTTTTTGTAGCTAAAATATGAAAAAATGTTCAAAAAAGTTATCTAATAAGAATACTATGATGAGAGTCTTAAATTAAAATAAAACTTTCATTCCTGGTACTGTTTGATTATTTCTTATGTTTAATTTTTTCCTTATGGAAATGTTCTAAAATAAATGCATGTATAAAATGAGTAATTATTGTTTATATAAAAGAAGGGTTTAGTAATTCATACATATTATATTAGTTACCTTTAGCGTTAGGGTTGGATGAATATAGAGAAAACCATATATATGATTCACATTATGATATCAAAAAATAGTGGTAAAGTTTTCAGTAGGTTTTATTCCTATAAAATGCATACCTATATGGATACTAGTAGGTGGGTGTGGGTTTGGAATAGATGAAAAAATGGTTAATCATCCTGAAATGGTTTTGTTGAGAATTAACTCAATAATCATCCCCATGCATGATGAATGGGCCTAAAATGGAACACATGTCTAGACACTTCTAAGGAATGTTCTTAGGTTAATTACACTCCCTTTATAAACCATTATGAAGGATTGATTTCCATGTTATATTGGTGGATAAGGTTGATAAGTATTATATTGCCCAATTTAATTATTCCTAAAATAAATTAGAAGGTATAAAGGTTGAACTAAAGGAACCATATTCCAACATGATAATATAAAATAATAATTATTTTAAAGGTTTAAATTCTTTTAATGATTATGATTATCCCACTATATTATTAATTTCTTCACTCATGTTAACACTTTTCATTTTAGAAATGGTTAAAGAAAAAAAGGAACCATGAGTTTTAGGGACAATATAGAGATTACTTTAATGAACAACCCATATGAATGGATATTTGGAAGTAAAATCATCTTTGAAATTATAAACTAGCTATAAAATAATTATTAACAATGTAAACATAGTTAAAGTCCCAAACACACCAAATAAGATAATAATGGAGTATCAGGAATGATGATGTGAAGAGGACGGTGATGTAATGAATGTATAACTTTCAGTTTTTCAAAAACATAGAAATATGGACTAAGGTAATTGACTCCAAGATACTAGAATATGTAATAATTGTGGAAGATGGGGTCATCAATCATTAAACATCCATAGGATAATTAATAGTTTATATAACATGTTTGGATGAAATATAGTTCATACTAAGGTAAATATAATAATAAAATGTCTTATATATGATGAAGGTGGTAATTATCCATGTAATTTCTATAATGCATGGACCAACAAAGATAATTAGAATCGATAATATCCCAGATGATGAGGAAAATTTAATTCCTATGAAAATCATCTCCAAATTTTTATAATTATATTTAAGTTACATGTACCCTCTAATTTGAAGTTGTGGAGTTATTGTTAGAAATTTATTATCTGAAGTCTAGTATATATATGAAGTTTTCTAAGATCATTAATTAACCACCTTAATGATTTTATTTTCTAAGAAATATTTAAATTATATAATTATTAGATTCTATAATGAAGCTTATAGGAATGTTCATTGTGTAAATAATATAATCCTTTATAAAAATTTAATGGTTTTTCAAGAATTTATTGGTTCCCTCTACATATAAATAAATTATCTTGAGTATAAAAATCACATTTCATATTAACATATTATATTCTATGAATGGATAATAATTGACACCATCTAGAAAATAAATTTATATAATGTGGGTCTTGATACCAATAAACCATTGACTCTTAGAAAAACTAGTTTTAGAAAAATATAATATCAATGATACGACCATTCTGGGAAAATACATATGTTTCCCAAGTTTATAAAGTTTATATATCTCTATAAATTATATAATGATTCATATATATAATTTAGATACATGTAGATATTTCCATTGGTATGTGATTATTAAAATTGTGAAGTCATAATTAATTTAATGGGAAACAATGTTACACCCCATGTTTTATGAGGATTTATTATTATAATTATTACTATTATTATTATTATGTTATTAATTTTAATGAACATTTTTTCATTAATTGAAATGGATTGAAACATTGTTATAAAATAACCCTCTTAAATATATTAACCAAACTAAAGAAATATTATTCAATAATATGTAGTAAATTAAAAAATATAGAAAACTTGACACAACACCCCATAGATTATTACTCACCGAGAATTAAGTTAATCCATTAAAATTACATAAGTCAATTAGGGATTGTCGGTATAAAAGATAAAAATATTCATGACTAGGAAATATTCTATATCATATTCATCCATGAGGATCACCAATAGCTAGAGAAAATATATATTGAGGTATAACACTATGAAAGGATGAAGGTGGAAGTAAAATCTATTATATGAAAAATGAATTGTGCCTTACAATGGAGTGTAGAATGAAACAATTAAGTAGTAAGTGTATATATAGGAATGAAACCTAAAATTTATAAATATACTTTTTGAAAATATGGTCCTTACAAATATTTTTAATAAAAAATATGGTCATTTATCATATATCAATTTAGTATAATGATTTTATTTATTTCTATGTTGTATATTAAAAATAATATAACACACAAAGAAATGAAAATATGGTACTAAAATATTAAAGTAAATATATATTTATTTGTTACGTATAATTATTAATAGTAGTATTAAAACATTATATTATGGATATATAATATTCAAATATTTTTTATAATTTCAATAATGTAGTAAAATTAAATTTTAGAATACAAAAAAATCATAAAATTTATAATTGTGAAATCATATTTAGTATAAAATTAATGTTTCCTTTTTTTCAAATAACCATTTTTGTTATGTATTATATATGTTGTCCTAATAAACTAAATTTAACACCTTTAAAATAACATATTAACCTATTTTAAATTATTAATTTATATGAAATGATATTAATATCACTAAATTTTAAAAAATATTATTTTTCAATAAAAGAAGGTTTTCTTTATATTTATTATTTTCAATTTAATACCAAATTTCAAAATTTTATAATCATAATTACATAAATATAACTTCATTTATTTATTTCAAATATCCAAATTATATTGTTATGAATTTATTATATTTTTTTAAATGATTTATTTTTACATGAATACTACAAAATTCCAATTTTACAAATAACATTACTTTTATGAAATTATTAGTTTATAAGTATGAATTGGAAATATATGATACAATTTTTTAAGAGTGAATATATTTTTATAATTTAAATAAATATTTTAAATATTTTAGTTTTAATTTATTAACTGATATGTGACATATTAAAATTTAATATTTTTTTTTACAAAAAAAAATATTTCTAATACATTTTAAATTTCATATTTTCAAATTATTTTTTTTTACTTAAAATTTGAATAGAAAAAAATTGGTTTTGAATTTATAATCAGTAGGTGTAAATTGTCTTATAAGGACCACTTTATTTTTATTCTTAATGATTAAGTTCCCTTAGGTAAAAACTAGTTTTTTTTTAAAATAGAAATGTAAAAAATGAGTAACATAATGGTAAAGGGATAGACATGTTAAAAACATGATTTAATTGATTGGTTGAGATGTATATCAACCTTATCTATTCAAATAAATATTATTTCTCAATAATGATCCATTTGGTTTGATATTTACCTTCCACTATCAAAATCATTTAGGGAATCAAAAAAAGGCCACTTATTTTTAGTTATAAAAGGGGCTCTCAATTAGTCGCTTACCCTCCCACAAAAACCCCATTACATCTGCCAAAATACTTCAAAAAATATCTAAAATAATCCTATACACCTTATTTTGGTAATGGTATTATCAAAATACCATCTATGAATGGTTTATCCCCCTTCATATAGAATATAGCTTAAGTAGTGAGGTATTTATTTCTAACCACTTCTACCAAATTCATTTTCATTACGGTCATTTCTTATTCCTAAAATTTTTGTTCACCATACCAAAATGATATAATTATTATACTTATTATACTATAATGTTGCAATAATTATTTTAAAATATTTAACCCCATTCCCTTTATACTTAATAAAATGTAAAATCACATTTTATAGAGTGTGGACTACCACCTCTAGAAAACATCATTTTCTATTTTCCTTAACCCCAATTAAAAAATAATCCTAATGATGTATTTAATAAAAAATATGATATTTATAAAATATTTTTGAATAAAAAATTATAAAACATAGTATTTATTTCTCCCGTTATATTTAAAATTAAATCATCAACCACATATATGTGTGAACTACCTTAACCATGAGATGAATGTTTATCACTATTACATTCATCATCACTGTACGTGGTCAGACATGGGAATGGGTTAAGTAGATAAATATGATATATTTAATTTCATGGTAGAAAATATTGGAGAATATATAAATAATATGATTAAAAAAATATTATCATTAATTAAATCATTTTAAATAATCTTACTAAGTGCAAAATTATTAATTAAAATTATGTAGTATTTTAATATCAATTACTTATCTTATATATCAATTCAAATTATGATATATCACACTAATAAACACTAAATGGTATAATGATACATATTTTTTAATGATATTTCAACTAAATCATATCATAATCATCAAAAATCATGTTATGTTCATGTTTGGGTTGGTTTTACCACCCACTCTAACAATAAAAAGAAATTAAATAAACAATATTTGATGTAAAATATTTATCTTGTTTACAAGTTCCCTATGTATGATTAATTAGTCCATATAATACAACATGATTGATTAAATACACCATAAATGATATTTATCATATTAAATGGATTGTCCAGATGATCAAATTTAATTTTCTATAGGGAAATGAGGGCCACATAAGATTGAAATTCCACTCATATTAGATTAGTTGAAACTTCATTTGATGTTAATTGAGAAATACCGTGAACTATGTAGGTTAAACTGAAATGGATTTTTTTTCATTATGTACATGTATGAACCATCTATAACCTATCACATCATATTAAACACCATAAATAAATTAATATGTTAGAATAAATTATATTTTCAAATTAAATTCATGTTCAACACAAATAAAACTTCCAAAGTCAAACCAATAAATATCAGATCCCCTATAAGAAAATAATTACCTAGTATAAAAGGAAACTCAATCAACTTAATCAATTTAATATACTTGTTACAATACCCTTTATATAATACTGCATTAAATTTTCATGAATCGTGAAATACTAATTCCATGTTGTATATAAATTTACCATTGTAAAAATTCATTTTATCATGAGTCTATCATTTCCAAATGGATGGATTTATATGGAACAGTTCACATTGATAGGAATTTCATGTTGGGATTATTTTATGAATGCAAATTTTAATGTTAAATTATATACCATGATCAAGTAAATACATTTATTATTAGTATATTGGTTTTTTAATATAAATATAATGTGACCCCACCTTATAAAGGGGTTCCCCATTCAAGTGTATATTGGGATTTATATATTTTTATTAGTTTTACTATAATTAAATTTCTAATATATTCATCTTGATCATTTTCCTTCATTATAATTTGTTTTTAAATCTCATTCTATGAGAAAAACATCACGAAATATGAATTGGATGAAACATAAACAACATAAACATTCGTGTATAAAAAATAGCATACAGAGTGTGAATGCTCTAACTATAAACCATTCAGAGTAATATGATGAATGGTATCAAAATAGTAGATCCATGGTCAAACTGATCATAAATAATTCAATAAAATATGGTATATTATATAATAATATATCAATCTCAATTAAGAATAATATTCAATAAAGGTCATCAGAATAGATGAAAATACACTAATAAAATTGTTGAAATTTTCTTGAGAGAAATACCGTTTTACTTTATAATCATTTAGTTAAAAAATACAAACAATTATAAAATAAAATATTTTCATTGAAAATAACATTTTAAACTTGTAAAGTATTCTTGAATACTTTAATGTGTTATTAAATTTTGAAAATATGCTCATATTTTATTAGTAAAAATTATTGTCCCTTCCATATATTTTTGTTGAAAAGTGATAAATATATTTGTTTATAAAAAAACAAAAAAAATCAAACCATTTTATAAAAATTCTAACATGGGTAAAAATGACTTTAAAAATTTATATTACAGTAGAAAAAAATTTTGATGTTTTTTTTAGAAAACATGGACATGGAAGAGGAATATTCCCTAGAGGAGACTTAAAGATAAATTATCTCGAATAATGATGTGATTATGAAACAAACCCTTAAAAATATCATATCATTGATTTTATCATTAGTCAAATGAAAATATTATGTGTGTAAGATATAAATACACATAAAATAAGTGGAAATAAAACTTAATATAATTAAAATTTAGTTAACACGTAATCATAGCATGAAATAATCAATGGAGTATAAATTTAACCCAAAGAATGAAAATTTGGTTAAGAATTCCCTTTCCTTAGGTTCGAATCCCTTCAAACTTGTATGAAACTCATGTATAGTGGTTTTAAACATATTATTAACATATAACATAATTATATTAATATTTATTATATCATATATGATCCCCTTATAACATTTTACTACTCCTTTATCAATAATACTTTTCTTATTTCACTATTTGGTGTGTCAATTCCATTGTTTCTCAAGATTTTTTTCTTAAAGGTCTCGGTTCTCTTGCATAGGGTATAGATAAAACATATAAATAAATAAAATTAGTGTAATAAATGTCATATTTAATCATTAAATGCATTTTTATAAAAATTCTTGAAGTTTGAACATAGAAAATGAATCGGATCACTTCATTGAGATGGTAAGTCATAGGTATGCACAAGAGATTATATCATTTCAAAATGGTTGAAAGGGTAAATAAGTAGATATTATATTAATTTTACAAAAATTAATATCATGTCATAATTATCATATATATCAACTATTTCCATCATTATAACTATTCATGTAATGTGGTGATGAAAAAATTGCACCGCTATACAGATATGGTAATCCATACGTATGCACATGTAGTGCTTTTGTTTTTCATACGATGGATAAAAGGTAGAATACGGTTGTTTCATAATAATAATAACATCTCAGTATGTATATGATATAGGATGTATTATTTTATGATATAAACAACTTAGTAATAGGATGTTTAATAAAAAATTAACTTGAATGAGTTGGTAAAAATGATTACCTATTCTTTGGAGGACTTTATTTAGATCTATTCTTAAGGGATATAGGGTTGTTATTTTTAGAATAAAAAGAAAAAGAGACCATATTTAAGGATTTTAATAAGAGAAATGGGTTGGTTATGATCAATATAGAAGTCTCAAGGTGTTGTGAATAAGTAAATGAGGAGGAGACCTTTTATAATTAATATGGGCGGCACTTTAGGAATTTCTCAAAATATCAAAATATAATAAGACTATTCTAGATACATATAATTCCAAGTAGAAATTAAATATATATTGGATGAAATTTTAGACTATCAATTATCACCTACATCCATATTTAATATTTATATGATTCATGAAAATTTTAATAAATATTATATTCATGAAAAATCATTGTTGTCAAATTTGATACTATTTATTTCTTTGAAATTAAAAAAATTAAAACAACAATTATAACTCAAACCAAAAATTTTATTATATCATATAAATGTAATAATCCTATATATAATTATTGAATCTCCTTTAAAATATCATATTATATTAATTTCAATATTTTAATATTATTTATTTTGTTTTTCCATTAATTTAATAATTACTCCATCATCATTGTGAAAGCCTTTAGGGTAATTATTTCTTCACTAAAAATTAAAAATAAATATCCATGATGAATATAAATATTTTATATTTTAAAATACTATTTATTCTTGAACATATCTTCTAGAAAACCAATTATTACAAATTTTATACTTATTAATAACCATACAGTGGACAATTTGACTTTCATTTAAGTAAATTAGTATAAGGGGGCTAATGTAAACTATGTCTCTCTAAAAGGAAAAAAATTTAATACATGGATGATTTGTGTAATGACCCATAATTTTTTGTATAATTTTTTTTAAATTGTATGGAATTATTTCGAGACAATATGCTTTGATGGCATGAGATTCTGAGGCCTGGTGAGCCTGGAATGGAATTTTGAACTTTTTTTAAGTTTGTTTAAGTAAACATGCAAGAAGGTTTCTCTAAATTTTGAACCAGTTCTCGAATCAAAAATATAAGGGCATAATTTAACTCATGATGCAAGGATTCACCTAGAAAGGACCTAAATTCTATCAAAAATGGTTGTACAGAAAAGTTAATTTTCAGAATTTTTGAAAAAAAATAAAAAAACTTAAAAGATATTTTATTTTGTTTCTCGAAACTGTTGGGCGAGAGGATGGCGGCACTACAGTGCTACAACAAATTACATTAAAGGAATATCATTAATGGATCATAAATGTGTATCATAAAAATGCATTAAATGGACCATAATAGATATCTTGTTTCATAAAAGAAACAGTGTAACGACGCGATGATGTAGTGTAACAGAAATGCTACGAAGTGTTTTCTTTTTAATAGCTTAACGCATTAGAGAAAAGAGATTTACACTATGGAAATTCTATGATGAACTTATTCCAATAAATCTGTCCAATGATTAATATTGAATTCTGGTGAACCTCTAATGACATCGACAAAGAACGGGACCGGTGAGCGACAAATGCTGACGGGTTCGATCGGAACCTAAACCCCCACGGATGGAATGCTCCAGCGACGAACATCAATCAAGGTAGGGGTTTGATTTATTGTATGTTTTCCCCATTATTCATTCTAAAACGAATAACATAGGTCAACCCAAGAACAGGTTGACCAGTGGATCACTCATCAATGCTGGAGGGTGCCTTTTTCTCGAGGGACTTTTGTATCGGGATTTAATTATTATTTTTAAGAGAACATCATCCCTAAACCTCTTCCTATTTTGAAATTATAACATGAAGGGAGCAGGCCGACATGAACAAGGATCGATCCCCTCCACTTGTGTGTTCTTTGTGACCATGCTTTCAAAATGGAGGCAAAGTGGATTTGAGGCCTTTGTAGGGAAGGTGACACCCATATATGTCGGAGGTGCAAAAGGAATGAAAACGGACCACCAGTGCGGACCAGGTCGTCTGCGGAAGGACCCTCTTCCATGTCGGCGAAGGCAGTCATGGCCGGATTGAACCATGGCATAGAGGGAAGATCCACCAGCCGGGCCAATAGCTAGTGGAAGGATGCGGCCCCTCGACCGCATTAGTGGAGCGACCACAGCCACGGGTTGCAGTTCTTGGGGCATGTAGTCCCTAGACTACATGCGGAAGGTTGTATGACCAGTTGGTTGTCCTCATAGAAACTCCATATACGTGTCATGCATTCAAGCTAGAGGAGGTGGCCTCGTGGTGACCCGCAGGGTAGGAGGGAGGTGTTTCCCCCAACCGCATCCCGACCAGATAGAGCCCACCCTAGGCCGGTTGGGTAGGGAGTGGGCCGCCCCAGTAGGTCGGGCCTACTCCAGCGAACCAGACCCACTCCAGCAGGCTGTACATGCACCCGATTAAATGAACCCGCCACTTCAGGCTAGTCCGGATGAGACCAGGTCATCAGGTGACCCGGCAGGCTGGACCCTCGGCTAAACTGGTTTTGGTCCATCGTGGCCCAATGGGCCTGGCCCACTAGTCAGGCTGGACCGGATGGACCCAAACCCAAACCGGGTTAGTTTGGGTCAGTCTAATCAAACCAAGGCATGTGGGGCCCCTAGGCCAGGTTGGTCGAGTCAGACCGGGCTCAAACCCAACTGGCCCCTACTTAGTAAAATGTCAATAACTTGCAAACCGAGCATCTGATTTACTATCTGTTTGCATCGTTGTAATCCTCATGACAAGGTGGATATTTTGGTATAATATAAGGAGTCATTCATGGAAGTTGAAATGTGATTATTGGCTTGGGTAGTGGTTCTCCTAAGATCAATCATGCTACGTGGAGAAACCCTGTAGTTGGATGAGACCTAAAGACTACTGACAAGCAACCCGTGTGGATTAGCTACGATGGATTGTGGGAATTGGCTCTATGTGACCTGGCAGGCCCACAGTGTGGATCGACTCTGTGTGACTTAGAGAACCAATGATACACAATGGGGAGGAGTACCTCAGTATGGCCAAGGTGGGAAGTGGCTCTGTGTGACCCAGTAGTACCACGGTGGGGAGTGACTCTATGTGACTTGGCATACCCATGGTATTCATTAGGGATGAGTACCATAATAGTCCAAGGTTAGTGGGAAGTGGCTTCTGTGTGACCCGACAGGCCCACTATACTCATTGAGGAGGAGTTCTCCAGAAGCCGAGGTGTTTGGTGATGTGACTGAAGATTATACTTTCCTAATCCAGATTATACCTGGTGTGAGATATCTTGATTCATTATCAAGATTTGTGCTTTGTTTTTTGGATTTCTTTGTGGTATTTAATTTGTGTTTCGGGATCCCTACTGAGTATTTTGTTACTCACCCCTGCACGGGCTTTGCCCACACGTGTTGTTTCTAGTTCAGAAGATCGACGCCTTAACAGAGGACCTGGTGTCCTAGGACCCAGTGGTGCCCAGTGAGACCATACTGGTGGGACGCACCTCTACAGATTCCAGCAGCTACTCCACACTTACCCATCAGGTGGGGTTTTCAGCGGATGGTTTTCCAGATTTTCTTTTGTACTTTTTTTCCATTTAGTATTCTGTTGGGTTTGTATTCTGACACATTTGAAATTTATGTGTACTTGTACTTAGTGGTTATTTATAGTTCCCTTATTGTTCTTCTTTCCAATTTTGGGACATGGTTTTGTGTGTTTTTGTACAGGTACTCAGGAAAATTCCTCCCACTTGCAGGTTGACACCTTCGGTGATAGTCTTCAACCCTTGGAATTTGGGAGGAAGGCTTGGGGAGTCGTGGAAGGGCCCTGAGGGATGGGTCATGAAAAAGTTTAATCATAGGGCAGTTGGTTATACCTAAAACACTGAGAGTCTATTGTTTTATTTTTGGGGAAATAGTGATGAATGTTTCGAGTTTAGATTTCATATTCAAGGAGTCTAGTGTTGGTGCGGTGATTGACATATCCATACACCTAGACCCTAAATTCTTCTTTTCAACTCTATACATGAAAACACTAGTTGCCTAAATGTATCCTTATGATATTCTTGAATAAGAGTCAGCTCACCAAGTATAATCTTATGATTGTGGTACATCTTGATCTATTTGAGGATGCCTCCATGTAGAAAGCTAGCTAGTCTTCCGATATGTGATCATGTGGACATTCCGCCTAGCGATGAGTTATCGGTTTAGGGAACAATGACAGAGATGGACCTGTCGGGTGGTGCACCATTTTTTTCCACCACCCATTGATTAGAAGTTACTCTCGTCATTACCGGTAGAGGATGTATGCAGACTCAGTGCCTTGCACAATTTCTAAAGACAGAGACCTCCCAGGTTCTGGGGATAGATAGATCCTCAGGTCGTTGAGGACTGGCTAGAGGTAGTGACATGGGTATTCCACTTAGTTGGGTAACCGCTTGACTAGATAGAGATCTTGGTCATGATCCTTTTATAGGGATCGGTCGGAATATGGTGGAACTTGACCATCCAAAAGCATGATGAGGCAACCTTCACCTGGACAAACTTCGAGTGTCTTTTTTGGGAGGAGTTTTTTCCCATGACTTTGCGCTCTCTGAGAATTAAAGAGCTAATTCACCTACAATAAGGAAGTATGATGGTGGCTGAGTACTCATAGAGGTTTTTTGAGCTTTCTAGCTACTCTACATATATGGTTTGAAACTCTTTCTTCAGGGCTCGATCCTTTGAGAAGGGACTCTGATGGGAGGTCAGGGTGTTGATGGTATCTCTCAGCATCCCTACCTAGGATAGGGTACTGGAGAGAGCCCTTATTGTATAGATATTCCTAGTAGAGTAGGCACCTAGAGTTGGATCCACCAGTAGACCTTAGGCAGTAAAGTCTTTAGTGGTGAGTAGCAGATAGCAGGCACGGGGGCCCAAGTGGTCCAGGTATTTTAGGGGTAACCCTAAGACTCAGGGTTGGAAGTGTGGTGCTCCCAGACTAGAGGGATTCAGTAGGTAACCAGGATTTTTTACACTTGCAGTGGATAGGGACACATGGCTCGTGACTGCCCGACCTGTCGTATAGAAGATCAGCAGATGGTCAAGGGACTGTCGAGGAAGAGACAGAGGTATGAGTTAGGAGGTCCGTAAGGAGGCAGATGTCGAAGGGGATTAGGCTGAGTAATAGGTGTTGGGTGATGGTTTGAGGTACTACCACCACCACCCCCAAGTTATCCACCCTGACCTCAGGGAGCAGGTGGACAGGGGCAGGCTCAGCTTTAGGCAATAGATGTTTTATGACCACGGTGCTACGGAGATGATTAGAGGTACAATATGTGTCTTCTCTACCTTACCTAAAGTTATTATAAACACAAGTTCTACTCACTCTTTCCTTTACACAACTCTCAAATGAATTTTAGAGATTCTGGTGGAGTTGTTGGCTCAATCCTTACAACTAGAGACTCCTACGGTATGGGATTCGATGATTACGCACTGGTGTCAGTAGTGTGAGCTTACTCTTAGAGGTGAGAGATTTGTCTAGGATATCCTAGTAGAAGCATCAAGGCCTTAATATTTCATATTGGGTATAGAATGGTTACCCACAGTCCATTTTCAGATCGATTGTTTTAGGTGTATAGTGTGTTGTGTCTGCAAGGATGGGACTGGGTTTTCCTTCACCGGTGAGAAGGAAACTTTTACAACATAGGACGGGATTTATATAAGTGGGGTGCAACCAGTCACTCACCAGTTGTCTAGCCTCATCCTCGGTGCGGTTGATGAGAGGATTCTGTTCTTTCCTATAGTGTTCAATGAGTATGAAGATGTCTTTACCAAGGATATTCCAGGACTACCTCCATGTAGGGAGGTATACATATGTATCAACCTGTACCCCAACAGGGAACCAATATCCACATCGGCATATCATATGGCTCCTACAGAGCTACATGAGTTGAGGGTATAGCTTGAGGACTTACAAGAGAAGGGGTTCGTAAGGTCCATTATTTCACCATGGGCAGCCTCGATGTTGTTTTCTAAGAAGTTATACAAGATTTTGAGGTTGTTCATGGACTTCCAGCTCCTGAACTAGGTGACCGTGAAGAACAAGTATCCACTACCGAGGATTGATAACCTCTTTCATCAGATTAAGGGGGCGATATGGTTTATGAAGATAGACATCGGGTCTGGCTATCATCATCTTTGGGTATAGGATGAGGATGTACTGAATACAACTTTTATATTCCAATATGGACACTATGAGTTTTTGATGATTCCTTTTGGTGTGACCAATGCCCCAGTAGTGTTAATGGGACTAGTGAATAGGATCTTCCATCCTTACCTCGATCATTTTTTTAGTTGTATTCATTGATGACATATATGTGTACTCGGTGTCATAGGAGGATCACACTACACACCTACGGATAGTCTTGGTTACACTATGAGAGAACCAACTTTTGGTAAGCTCTCTAAGTTCTAGTTCTAGATATGAGAGGTCCACTTTCTGGGAAACATCATCTTGGAGGTTGGAGTTTCAATGGATCTAGAGAAGATAGAGGTAGTTCTTTCTTGGGAGCCACCCAGGAGTGTGACTGAGGTGCAGAGTTTCTAGGGGTTGGTTGGATACTACCATATGTCTGTGACCGACTTTTACAGGGTAGAGGCACCCTTATCAGCTTTGAAACAAAAGGGAAGTACCTTCATGTGGATGGAGAAGTTTTATTAGAGTTTCCAGGAGGTGAGGTGAAGAATAACCAGTGCCCCCATCTTGAGACTAATAGAGGATGGAGTTGGGTATGTAGTTTTCTGCAATGCATCATGGACCAGACTATGTTGTGTCCTAATGTAAGAGAGAGCATTTATCACTTACAACTCACTATATTTGAGGCAGCGTGAGAAGAACTATGTGACCCATGACCTGGAGTTAGCAGTAGTGGTCATTGCCTTGAAGATGTGGAAGCACTACTTGATTGGTGAGTGGTTTACAGTCTACTCTAACCACAAGAGTCTCGGGTATATCTTCTCCTAGAAAGACATGAACTTGAGACAATTTTTATGGCTATAGTTCTTCTAGGACTATGAATTAGATATAATCTATACTCCTAGGAAGGGGAACTTGGTGGAAAACACACTCATTGGGGGGTCCAATTTATAGTTGCTGAGTGAGGTGATGGAGTATTTGGCCATGATACAGATATACTTCATGGATAATGATGGAGAAGCTTACCTTCAGTCGATGACTTTCACTCCCCCACTCTAACAATGAGTTAGGGAGGCACAGCTTGTGGATGTTGACTATGAGGCCCGACGTGCTCAGTTATCCTTAGGACAGGCTCATGATGGATTTCTGAAAGTTGGGGAGCATGTCATCCTTTTCAGAGGGAGAATTGTAGTACCAGTGATATTTCATGGGGTGTTTATGGAGTTACATACATCCCCTTTTGTGGCACATCCAAGAGTGGTGAAGATGTACCAGGACCTCCAATGATAGTACTGGTGGACAAGGATGAAGAAAGCAATGGCAGAGTTTGTTTCACAGTGCCTCACTTGCCAGCAAGTGAAGGTCGATCATTAGGTTCCAACAAGATTGGCCCAGCTAATTGAGGTACCAGAGTGGAACTGGGATGGTATCTCGATGGTATTTGTGATGGGATTTCCATGCACATCTAGGGGTCATGATTTTATCTAGGCGATCCTTGACCAACTCACCAAGTAAGCTCACTTCCTACCCATCCAGGAGTAGGGATCGGTAGAGGGATTGGGATGTCTCTACATCCAGAAGATGGTGTAGCTTCACGGGATTCCTTCAACGATCGTCTTAGACCGTGATGCACACTTTGCATCCTGGTTATAGAAGGGATTACAGGAGGCATTTGGGATTCATTTGTTCTTGAGCATAACTTTTCATCCTCATATGGATATTCAGACGGAGCAAACCATACAGACCTAGGATGACATAATTTGTTCATGCATTATGGATTTTGGTCATGTTGGAGAGAAACACCTACCTTTGGTGGAGTTTTCATAAAACAACAGTTATCACTCTACCATTGGCATGGCACTATTAAAGGCTTTGTATGGGAGGCCTTGCATATCACCTTTATGTTGGAAAGACCAAGGGGATTTAGCACTCATGGGTCTAGAGTTGGTTCAGTCTACCACTGAGAAAGTTAAGATCATCCAGGATCAGATGAGGATTGCATAGAGTAGACAGAAATTTTATGTCGATCGGAGATGGAGGCCCTTGGATTTTGAGTAGGGGGACCATGTGTTCCTTCAGATCTCACCCCGATGGGGATTTAGGATATTTGGACGAGGAGGTAAGCTATCTCTGAGGTTCATAGGACCTTTCTAGATTTTTAACAGAGTTGGAGAGGTGGCATACCACCTAGATCTTCCCCGAAAGATGCACTGGGTGCATAATGTTTTCCATGTGTCACAACTGAGGAGGTACGTGCATGATCCATTACATGTCATCGATTGGGGTGAGTTGGACATTGATGATGGGGCGATGTTTGTGGAGTTCCCAGTGGAGATAGAGGACTAATAGGAGCAGTTCCTTCATGGATGATCGATTCCTCTAGTGCGTGTTTGGTGGCAGCATAGGAATCTGTAGAAGAGAACATGGGAGCGAGAGGATCAGATTCGTGCTCAGTACCCCCATTTGTTTGATTATCCCTTGTTTTGGATTTTGGGGACGTAAAGCCCTAAGGTGGGGAGAATGTAATATCGTGGAATTTCCATATAATTTTTTTTAAAATTTTATGGAACTATTTTGAGACAAGATGCTTTAACGGCACATGATTCCAAGTCCCGGTGAGCCCGAAATGGAATTTTGAACTTTTTTTAAGTTCGTTTAATTAAACATGTGAGTGGGTTTTTCAAACATTTAAACTGGTTCTTGGATCGAAAATATGAGGGCATCGTTGAACTCATAATGTATGGATTCACCTAGAAAGGACTTAACTTTGACGGGCAAGGGTCATACATAAAAGTTAATTTTTGGACTTTTCGAGAGAAAAAACTTAAAATATATTTTATTTTGTTTTTCAAAACCATTGGGAGAGTGGATAGTGGTGTTTCATTGTGACGATGAGGATCATTAAATTAAGATCATTAATGGATCATAAATGTGTAGTGTAACAATGCATTAAATGCAGTGTAACAACGCAGTGACATAGTATAATAGAAACACAGCAACGTGTTTTATTTTTAATATGTTAAGGCATTGGAGAAACAATAATTAAACCACGGAAATTATCTGATGAATTTATACTAATAAATCTATCCAATGAAAAATTTTGAATGCTTATGAACCTCCAACATCATCGACGAAGAATGGGACTGATGAGAAACAAGCGTCGATGGCTTCAATCGGAACCTAAATCCCCACGGATAGAATGCTCTAGCAAAGAACGTCAAGAAAGGTAGGGGTTTCATTTATTTCAAGTTTTTCCTCATTATTCATTCTAAAATTATGAACATAGGTTAACACATGTACAGGTTGACCCACAGATCACTCTTCAATGTAGGAGGGTGCCTTTTTTTAGCAGACTTTTGTATCGAGATTTAATTATTTTGTTTGATAGAACATCATCCTTAAACCTCCCCCTATTTAGAAATTCTAACATGGAGTGTGTGGGTCGAAACAAACAATTAATTGGCCCCTCGTCTTATAAATTCTTTCTGATTGATTTTTCAAAGTGGCAAAAAAATGGATTTGAGTCATTCACAAGAAAGGAGACGCCCACGGAGGTTAGAGGAGTAGAAGGAATTAAGAATGGACCACTGGTGTAAAAGAGGTGGTCCACGGAATGACCTACTAGTGGTGGACCATAGTGTAGGCTATGGGAGGATGGTGGCATGCCATGATGGTGCACCAGTGAAGGAATCCATGGCTATCTTGGGCCGTGATGCAAGGGGAGGAGTCAACGGCTGGGCCGGCGGCTAGCGGAAGGACTCGGCTGCGTTGGTGGAGCAGTCTGCAACTACGGGTCACATTTCTCTGGGCATGCGGTCCCCTGACCATGTGTGGAAGGATGAACAGCCAATTGGACAGCCGCATGGAAGCACCCCGAACATGTCGTGTGTATGGAATGGTTGAGGTGGCCCTACGGAGACTTGCGGGGCAGGAGGCGGATGCGACTGCCTGCCGCATCCTGACCAGAAAGGGTCTGCCCTAGGTGGGCCGATAATTGGGTGGGTCGCCCTAGCGGGCCGGACCCATGATAGTGAGCTGGACCCACACCATCATGTGGGGCCTGTGCCAGCATTTTGGAACCACACCATCAAGATGGACCCATGCCAGTGGCCCGGACCTACACCCAGCGAGTCGGACTCGCACTTCGGGTCGGGCTAGGTCCAGTGAGGCCCAACGGGCCTCACTGGACCAGACGACCCAGACTCAAACCAGGTATGATTCGGTCAGTCGACTCAAAATGGGACATGTGGGGTCCTTGGATCGGGTTGGTCAGGTCAGTCAGACTGGGGCAGACTGGGCCCAAACGCAACCGAACCCTGTTTACTAAAATGCCAATAACTTGCAAACCGAGCATCGTATTGATGAGTCATTTGTGGCGTTGGAACCCTCCCGATGAGTTGTATATTTTGGTACACTCTAAGGAGGATTTCATGGAAGGTGAAATATGATGAATTTCTTGGGGAGCAGTTCTCCTGAGATTAAGTGTGCTACGTGTGGAAACCCTACAATTGGTTGAGACCTGAAGACTACTATCAAGCGACCCTATGTAGATCAGCTACGATGGCCCAATGGGAACCGGCTCTGTGTGACCTGGTATGCCCATGGTGGGGAGTGACTCTATTGTAGGACCCCGGGACACCCTGAGAGGGGAGGGGTGAATCAGGGTGGCAACTTTTTCTTCTTTTAGTTGTGGATCTTGTTCCCACGTTGGTAGGAACTACTTAAACCTGTATGATGGATATGATCAGCAATTAAACATTCACATGCAGAGACATATGACACAGCTATTTTTACTTGGTTCACCACTAAGGGCTACGTCCAAGGAGTATACGCCGACAGGTTGCCGGTCGTACCAAAATCCACTATGCTTCACTAGATGCGGATACAAAAGTTCGGGTACAGACACTCTGTCCCAGGCTCACTGCCTTTACATAAGGTTTAGGGATAGCTCACTGCTTCCCTCGGGTCACTCCCGTTGACTCCCCCTGGCTCACTGCCGTTGGTGAAGTCTCACTCAGTTTATAGACGTGAAGGTCTCTTCAATAGATAGGCATTGAAGTCTTTGTCTCCTGTTCAGCATGAGACTTTGCTTGCATCAGAGTCCTGAGTTGATGCTCTTTTGAAATCAATCTCCTACTTCAGTGCAATACCTGAATGCACTAAGTCTCCTTCTCTTCCTTCTATTCCCAATTCTGACACCTGAGTGTATCGATATATTTCTCTCTCTGTGCGGATCAGATTTTGGTTGCCCGATCGTTCTTCTTCTCTTCGCAAAGCAGATTTGAGAGTGCTAAGCACCTGTCAAAAGGCCTGCGGGACCCCCAAATTTTCCGCGCACCCTTCCCGGGGGCTTGCGCGTAAAATTCAAACCTTGCGCGTAAAAATAACTTTTGTCGCGTAAAAGGCTTTTCGCGCTACTCTTCTTTTTCGCGCAAAACTTCACTTTTTCGCGCAACGCCTTCTTTTTCGCGCAACCCTCTATACCTTAATTTTTCCGCGCGCCAGAGCTCAGGATTTGTCAAAGTGTCGAGCCTCCTCCCAATGAGAGGGGTTCACCTCATATTTATAGACGATTTTTATCCTGCGCGTAAAACCCTCTTTCTTGCGCGTAAAACTGTCTCTCAGTTCTTTGAATTACGCGCACCTTCCCATTTTTCCGCGCACAACTCTGGTTTTTCGCGCAGCCCATGCCTTTACCATTTTTCAACGTTCTGATTCCGAAACATCATTTGCGCGAAAAACTATTTCGCGCATCCCGCTGTTTTCCGCGCCCAACTTAAGTATTTCGCGCACATCCCTGATTTTCCGCGCAGCCCATGCCTTTGCCATTTTTCACCTCTCTGATTTCGAAACACTGTTTGCGCGAAAAACTATTTCGCGCATCCCGCTGTTTTTCGCGCCTAACTTAAGTATTTCGCGCAAGCCTCTTATATTTCGCGCACCACTTCCTTTTTGTGCGAACCTCCTTTTGCAGACAATCCATGTCTTCATTTTCCGATTTTGAGGCCCAAAAATTTGGCAAACACTGGAAAACGGCGCCACCTTGTATCTGCTCTTTTAGTCCGCCTCCAGATCATCCATTCCTTTGTCGACGTTCCTTGAATAAAAACATGGATCATTATTCCACAGTCCTCGAACTCGACCTGCCTCCATAGAAACTCTTTTGCCAACAAATTTGTATGTCGTTTGTTTGCTTTGTCGACAAGGACGATCACCTCAACAACGCTTCATCTTGGTGATCTGTATACTTCAACAACTCTTTTGCTTTTATCACAACCTCCACTATTGTGATATGTAGTCTTTGAAGGAACAGCTTTAGCATCATCATCTTCTACGACAATGTTATGTTCATGACTATCTCAGAATTCCAATCATTGCACATTGTCTTCTTCATCAACCGGTATGATGTACTTCATGCAAACCGATTCAATTCGTCAGGAAGTCTCTTGCATGGTTCTCATGCAATCATGAGTAATTGCATGAACTTCATCCAAAAACCTCATTCTTCTTTGATCATCCTTGGATGGCTTATACCTCACATTCTGCATTGTTGTAAACAATGTATCACCTTTGACACATGTTCTTTGAACTTCCGATCAATACAACAATCGTCTGAATCACCACTCCTCTACTTCATCGGAGTACTTCATGATCTCCTTCATTTTGATCTGCATTGACAACTATTGACAACAAATACAACCTTATACACAAAGTGGTTCCAACAATCTCCCCCTTTGTATTTTGTTGTCAATACCTTAAACATCTTCTGAAATGAATCCATCAATGTCAAAATGAGAATCTTCTGCATTTCACTTTCTCTCCCCCTTATTGACAAGAAATACAAAGCGCATGGTAGGGAGGGTATCAATCCTCACTTAAGCAAAGTTTCATTAATCATTTCACTCTAAGTCTACTTGAGCAATGCTCGTTGTAGAAAACAAGAGGATTTGATTAAGTTAACAAGGCTGTCCATTATCCACAGATCATGATACCAACATGAGATGATAACTCATTTATCTTGTCTTCAAGGGTTTACCACTTTAATTCCAGGTAGAAGAAGATCAACTATGATAGATAATAATCAACCTGAAACTCCTGCACTCACTTCAGCAAATAGATCAAAAACATTCAAGTGCAATCGACAGGATAAGTGACCTCGGGGCACTGCCATTCTCTTTATGTCACTGATCATTTCAGTTACTCCCCCCTTTGTAAAATAATATTTGATCTGAGAAACCAAGGGATAGAGATTGAGAAATGACATACCTTCTCCATTGGTGTGTTCTTTCAAGAAATTCACAGAATAACTGCTTTTGAGTCCACCTGAAGTTGATATTGATTGAAACAGTGATTATGGAAGCTTCTTCATTTTTCTCCCCCTCAAGGGAAACACTCCTCATCATCTTCATCAAGAGTGATCCTTCATCATCATAATCCTTGAATATCAATTGAAGAATCCACTAAGGATGGAAGCTTCGTCAGCTTCGCTATCAAGAGTTGACAGCATTCACTACTTCTCAGGTTCTCCCCCTGAGAGTATGCTTCACCTTCAATTCCCTGCATTGTTAGCACAAATACAATACACAAATGATTACGGGAATAAGGTGGATCTTTCTTGCTTCATCAAGAAGACTTGCTTGGTTGAGGTTCTTTTCTCAACCAAGTTCCTTTGTTCGCTCTATTCTTCATGCCTACACACTTAAACATATGTTCCGACATCTGTTGGTGTGGCATGGCTCTTTTCACATTCTCTTCTGCTTTGTGTGGAGAATTGTTCTGCTTAATAGCCATCATGAATGATACATTCTTTCTCCTCTTAAGGACTGCTTCTTGTTCTGGTATTAAGGTTAGACAACCTTTTGCAATGTGACCAGATTTCTTGCATCTCTCACACAGAACTTCTTTGACAAAAGTGTTTCTCTTTGTTTGCAATCTCCCAAGCACCGTGTATTCATCATGTGAAAGTTTTCCTTTTCCTTTATCACCATCCCTGGCCTTTTCATCTTCAAGATTCCTCATTCGTTTCAAATCTTCTGGCCAGATGACCAATATGTCATTTGGATCTTTTGCAGCTGGTTTAGATCTTCCACATGGGTTCATCTGAGATTCATCCCACTTAGTGTTTCTTTTGGATGAATGACCCTTCAATTTCATGGATCTAAAATCCTGGGTCTTCTCAGCTTCCCTACTTGAGATCTTCTTGGGGAAGTGTGTGTTCACAACATTATTTTGATTTCTCCCCAAGGTAGCTGCTTCATTCTTTGATGACATCAAGGGTCTTCTTTTCTTTTCAACAGTGAAAGCATGTTGATGTGGACATGTGCCTGCATTGTGACCGTTGCCTTTGCACACATCACAGACGTTATCAAGAATTCCAAATCTGTTTGCAGTAAACAGATGCTTCTGGACCTGCGGATGTTGCTTCTTCTTCTCTGGCTTCCTCCCCTTTGATATAGGCTTTCCCTGTGCTTTTCCATGAAAGGGATTATAAAAACAATCCAGTGCACAGTGCCCAAATCTATTGCAGCACCAACATTGGCCCACAAATCTTTTCTTCTTTGTTTCTTCAGTATTAAGTTGTTGGGCCATCTGCTTAATAGTTTGTGCTCTATTTGAGGAAGAAGCTTCCTCCTTTTTCTTCCTATCCACCCTAGTCATGGTGGTAGGTTTATTCTTCTCACCTATCCTCATCCATACTTGTTTAGAGCTTTTCTTCCCACCTGCACTGATTGTCGGAGTGTATTTAGAAACATGAGTACAAGATGGTCTGGATGGTACCTTCACTTTCTCAGTTGCCTGTGATAGATCAATGAGCGAAGTCATGATCTTCTTATCACATGTTGGAGGTTTTTTGACAATAGAATCCTCCATTGAGCATTGAGTACCGGCAGCAACTGATTCTTGATGTGGATAATCAAGAGTTGTCATAATCTTCTTGACACATGTTGGAGGCATTTCAGCTTTAGACTCCTCCAACGAACATTGAGTGCAAGCATCACTCATTTCATTATTTTGTGAAGTCTCAATATGTGTGTTCTCAATCTTGGTCAATTGAGCTTCCAATTTTTGACCCACAATATTGAGGATGATCTTCTGATCTTCAATCGTGATCATCTTCTCTTCACAATTCTTCTTCAACCTTTGAACCTCATCTTCATGCATCTTAACTTTGTTTTGTAACAAAGAGTCAAGTTCCCTGAATTTAATGGACGTTTCTTCCAGACAAAAATTCTTGACTTCATTGTTCTTCTTCAGCTCATCTTCAAGTGCATGGATCCGTTCTTCTAGAGTATTGCTGACTTCACCTTTTTCTTCAAGGGCTTTCACCCGTTTGGTGAGTTTCATACTTTCCATAATTTTTCCTTCCAGCCCCTTTTCCATATTGTCCGCTTCCCTTTCAAGTCTAGTGATCTCAACCTGCATAGATTGAAATAGGCTACAGATAATAACAACCCTTTCTTCTGGAATATCATGCAGATATGTTTTGAGTTTTTCTTGAAAGCATGAATTGGGGGTGTCATCCTTTCCTCTGGAAGAATTCTGAGTCACCTGCTCGATACTTTCCATGCCTGATGTTTCTTCATTTTTTGAATGGCATGGAGAACAAGACATTGCATCTTCTTTGGATATGAGGGACTTCATCAGCTGCTTTTTGTCTTTCTTTTTCCTGTTTGTCATGGTCTTGCTAGATGCAGACGTCTGCTCAGAAACTTCATCAAGACTGCTCTTCATTGTTGACTTTAGGAAAGAAACTCAAATCCTCTTCTCAATAGAATTACTGAAGAATATCCAACATACGTTAACCTTTCCCTCTGATACCACTTGTAGGACCCCGGGACACCCTGAGAGGGGAGGGGTGAATCAGGGTGGCAACTTTTTCTTCTTTTAGTTGTGGATCTTGTTCCCACGTTGGTAGGAACTACTTAAACCTGTATGATGGATATGATCAGCAATTAAACATTCACATGCAGAGACATATGACACAGCTATTTTTACTTGGTTCACCACTAAGGGCTACGTCCAAGGAGTATACGCCGACAGGTTGCCGGTCGTACCAAAATCCACTATGCTTCACTAGATGCGGATACAAAAGTTCGGGTACAGACACTCTGTCCCAGGCTCACTGCCTTTACATAAGGTTTAGGGATAGCTCACTGCTTCCCTCGGGTCACTCCCGTTGACTCCCCCTGGCTCACTGCCGTTGGTGAAGTCTCACTCAGTTTATAGACGTGAAGGTCTCTTCAATAGATAGGCATTGAAGTCTTTGTCTCCTGTTCAGCATGAGACTTTGCTTGCATCAGAGTCCTGAGTTGATGCTCTTTTGAAATCAATCTCCTACTTCAGTGCAATACCTGAATGCACTAAGTCTCCTTCTCTTCCTTCTATTCCCAATTCTGACACCTGAGTGTATCGATATATTTCTCTCTCTGTGCGGATCAGATTTTGGTTGCCCGATCGTTCTTCTTCTCTTCGCAAAGCAGATTTGAGAGTGCTAAGAACCTGTCAAAAGGCCTGCGGGACCCCCAAATTTTCCGCGCACCCTTCCCGGGGGCTTGCGCGTAAAATTCAAACCTTGCGCGTAAAAATAACTTTTGTCGCGTAAAAGGCTTTTCGCGCTACTCTTCTTTTTCGCGCAAAACTTCACTTTTTCGCGCAACGCCTTCTTTTTCGCGCAACCCTCTATACCTTAATTTTTCCGCGCGCCAGAGCTCAGGATTTGTCAAAGTGTCGAGCCTCCTCCCAATGAGAGGGGTTCACCTCATATTTATAGACGATTTTTATCCTGCGCGTAAAACCCTCTTTCTTGCGCGTAAAACTGTCTCTCAGTTCTTTGAATTACGCGCACCTTCCCATTTTTCCGCGCACAACTCTGGTTTTTCGCGCAGCCCATGCCTTTACCATTTTTCAACGTTCTGATTCCGAAACATCATTTGCGCGAAAAACTATTTCGCGCATCCCGCTGTTTTCCGCGCCCAACTTAAGTATTTCGCGCACATCCCTGATTTTCCGCGCAGCCCATGCCTTTGCCATTTTTCACCTCTCTGATTTCGAAACACTGTTTGCGCGAAAAACTATTTCGCGCATCCCGCTGTTTTTCGCGCCTAACTTAAGTATTTCGCGCAAGCCTCTTATATTTCGCGCACCACTTCCTTTTTGTGCGAACCTCCTTTTGCAGACAATCCATGTCTTCATTTTCCGATTTTGAGGCCCAAAAATTTGGCAAACACTGGAAAACGGCGCCACCTTGTATCTGCTCTTTTAGTCCGCCTCCAGATCATCCATTCCTTTGTCGACGTTCCTTGAATAAAAACATGGATCATTATTCCACAGTCCTCGAACTCGACCTGCCTCCATAGAAACTCTTTTGCCAACAAATTTGTATGTCGTTTGTTTGCTTTGTCGACAAGGACGATCACCTCAACAACGCTTCATCTTGGTGATCTGTATACTTCAACAACTCTTTTGCTTTTATCACAACCTCCACTATTGTGATATGTAGTCTTTGAAGGAACAGCTTTAGCATCATCATCTTCTACGACAATGTTATGTTCATGACTATCTCAGAATTCCAATCATTGCACATTGTCTTCTTCATCAACCGGTATGATGTACTTCATGCAAACCGATTCAATTCGTCAGGAAGTCTCTTGCATGGTTCTCATGCAATCATGAGTAATTGCATGAACTTCATCCAAAAACCTCATTCTTCTTTGATCATCCTTGGATGGCTTATACCTCACATTCTGCATTGTTGTAAACAATGTATCACCTTTGACACATGTTCTTTGAACTTCCGATCAATACAACAATCGTCTGAATCACCACTCCTCTACTTCATCGGAGTACTTCATGATCTCCTTCATTTTGATCTGCATTGACAACTATTGACAACAAATACAACCTTATACACAAAGTGGTTCCAACATCTATGTGACCTGGTAGACCCATAGTACACGATGGGGAGGAGTACCTTAGTATGGACAAGGTGGGAAGCAGCTCTGTGTGACCTGGCAAGCCCACAGTGGGGAGCAACTCTATGTGACACAGCATACCCATGGTACTCATTAGAGATGAGTACCACAGCAGTCCAAGGTTAGTGGGAAGAATCTTCTGTGTGACTTAGAAGTCCCACTATACTCATTGAGGAGGAGTTCTCCAGCAGTCGAGGTGCTCGATGATATAATTGATGATTCTACCTTCCTACTCTAGATTATACCTAGTGTGATCTATCTTGCTTTGTGATCAAGCTTCGTGCTTTGTTTTTTGGATTTCATTGTGGTATTTCCTTTGTGTTTCGAGATCCCTACTTAGTATTTTTCTAATCACCCCTACATGGGATTCGCCTGCACATGTTTTGTTTGGTGAAAATGATCGACACCTTGATGGAGGACTTGGTGGCCTAGGACCCGGTGGTTCCTAGTGAGACAAGGTAGGCGGGACACACTTCTACAACTTCCAACAGCTACTCCAAACTTACCCGTCAGGTGGGGTTTTCAGTAGATGGATATCTAGAGTTTCTTTTGTACTTTCCTATTTTCTAGTTAGTCTTTTTTTGGGTTTGTATTCTGGCCCATTTGACTTTCAGTTGTACTTGTACTCGGTGGTTATTTATAGTGGCCTGCTTGTTTTTCTTTTATGGTTTTGGGGTGTGGTTGGGTGTGTGTGTGTGTGTGTGTAGGTACTCAGGAAAATGCATCCCACTTGCAGGTTGACCCCTTTGGTGCTAGTCACCAACCCCTAGCCTTCAGGAGGCAGGCTTGGGGGAGTCACGGCACGGGCCCTGGGTGACTGGTCATGAAAATTTGAGTAAAATATTAATCATCAAATAATATTTATTCAAATTTCTGGGCCATTTAAGTATTATTATAATTTTAATTAGAATCATTTTATTAAATTTTTTCTTCTTGTATAAGCATTGCTCCAACGTTTCATAATCATTAAATTTAATTATTTCATATATAAAACTTCAAAATAAATTACTATAAAAAAAAAAAATTATGCTCATTTTAGAACATTATATTCATTAATTATTTATATTTTCTCATAACCATGTCAAGAAAACATATTTAATTTGTTAATTTGACTTTTCTGGCCTTACATAACCATTGCGCATTCATTTGGATAAGATTCTTATTATATTAGTCAAAAATTTGAAATTGTCAGTAAAAAACATAATTTTTGAATTATATTTAATAACAAATTCATTAAAAACATGTTACCTATAAATTAGTTTCTATAAGACACCCAATTTGACTTTTTCAATGTTGTTCAGGCATTGTGTCGTCACTGAAAATGATTTTTATATGTATTATGAAATAATTTTTTTTTATTCTTTATTATTTTTTGTATGATATTTGTATTATATTATCAAAATCTAGTCTTTACATAATTATAATAATTTTCTTCTCATTGTTACTTTTTGACGATATCTTGATGGATATTGAATTTTATAAAAACTATGTTTTTTACTAGTCACCAAAAAATTATAAATTTTCCTAAAATTATAAAAATTTCACAATAGAGTAATTTTGAAATGGTGATTTCAAAAATTATTTTCATTTTATGAAAAACATTTTTTAAAATAGTCAAAAATTGATTATATTTATTTTCACAATGAAATAAATTAAATCTTATTTTGGCTAAAACTTATATTTGAAGAATAAATTAATTTAATAAAAAACTTGTTTGTTTTTAAATAAACTTTTATTTAATATAAACATCATATATATTTCATATTATATTTACTACAATTCATAGGAAAAATTTAATGGATTGGTTATAATCATATTTAATTGTTTTTTTAAGCTAGGTATTGCATGAAACGTAAGCTTTCTAAGAGGTCAAATTTTAAAGGAGATATACCATTAAATCTTAAGGTGTTACATTCTCCCCTAATTCAATAAATTTTCTGCACACAATTTGAAAGTTCACTTTGAATTTTTTTTTATATATGAAATATATTTTGTGGGAAATTTACCTCTAAAAAGGGTTAATAAAACTTCCTCTTGAAATAGGGAAATAAAAATGTGAAAGGTCACCACAAAACTAGGATTCTAATTAGAATAAAATTATTGGGAAGTGAAAATATATTCATGGAATATAAATCTAACTATAATGTTTTAATGGATAGTGATATAAATCATCTTAATTATATGTTTAACCATATGAACATCATAAATCTATAATCAGTAAAAAGTACCTTAATTTCTCAAAAATAAAATTAAATGTATAAATTTATTCTTCCAAAATCATTTTCCTTGAGTTGAGATATTATTTTACTATATGGATAAGCACATGAGAAAATAAAATTAATTAATTTATTTCCATTTCATAAGTATAGTCTCATCTTCTTGTTATATATTGATCTATTTTCACTTAATTTCTTATGCCGAGAAAATTATTTTCAATATTAATTTTTCTTACCTGAAGGATTTTTTAAAAATCAAAAGGACCTCATTTAATTCCTTCAACCTATAAATATTTATGAAAACCAAAATGGTTATCATAGGTCATTAAATATGATAAATTAGACTTTAAAATCAAACAATAATATCCTAAGTTCAACTTAATCCATTCCATAAGTAGTTACATTAAGACTTATTCCAAATATTTATTTCCAAATTCAAAGTCCATAAATTTAAAAGGAAGGTCAATAAATTTCTAAAAAAAACATTACGTTAGATTCCCAAAAAAACTAATGTAGATCTTTTTTCACATACCAAATATATGTATAAATTGGTCACCTTAAAAACTTAATGAAAATGTGCATTCTTCTAAATCCTTAAAGAAAAATTACTTCAGTACAATAATTATATATCTAATAATTTTTATAACTATAATATCATTGATAAAATAATTTTACAACATAATTATTAAATTGAAAAAAAATAGTTATTCCACATAATATATAGAAACAAAATAATCATGAACTTGAACCCTTTGATTATTTAGATCTATATCCCCTTGATTCTTGGGAAATTCAACTTTTGAGTAACCCATCTTCATACTGTTGAATCATCGGGCAGTTTCTTTCTTTCCCTAGAAATCATGAGCATGATTTCCTTTCTCTCCAAACTTTTTATGAAATTCCATTCACTTCAATAATTTACTAAATTTTTTCCTTCCACAATTATCATATATGGGAAATCCTTATGTCCCTTATTCCATATCCAACTTGTCTTGGTCATCCTCTTCATCTATTTATTCCATTAAAAGTCGCATGCCTTGGATAATTCTTCATCTGTATGGATTTCACATTATATTATATTATCATATGTTGAGAATATTTGGAAGACTAGTTACCTTTGAATAATTAGCTTGAGACTATCAAATAAATGGTTGGTATTTCTCTTTGGATTACACACATAGTCCACAACATGCCTTTATAACCTTTTAATGTTGGAACCAAACTTATAAACATTTTCATCCTCCTTTTGTCTCAGACCAAATAAATGTCTCTCCATGTCAGGTCATTGTTCTCGAGGAAAATATTTTTCTAATAAAATTTCTTCAAAATCCTTCCATTCCATACATTTTATTTCTTCTTCATCCTTAGTGTTTTGAATAAGTGACCAAAATTTATTTTAATCCCCTGAGATACAATAAACTATCATTACAACCTTCTATCTTTCATTACATCCCATGGAGATAAATATAATCTATAATTAACATATCCATTTATTAGCTATAAATGGATTTTTAGTTCTATTTAGTGATGGATGTTTCTAATTAATAAATAAGTCTAACATTATTACAACACATTATAGATCATCAAGATCCTCTATACATTCTTGGTTATTTCTCATAACCTCAATTACCTATCCCAATATAGTTATAATTTTTTCATCTCTAGAAGTAGCTCTAGCTCCAACTTCATTATCTTTCCTGATATTACAATCCCTATATGCATTGATATGGTTTCCATTCCTACTTCTAGGTTGAATTTATAAAAAAAATCATACACTAGATTAAATAATAATATTATGAAACATAATAAATTAACTCAAAACTGGTGAAACATTTAATAAAAATTTAAAATTTATGTATAACTAATTTATAAATCCTACTATTGGTTTATTTGGATATATTTCTAAATTCTATCATAGAGTTTTTTCTATGATCTATGTTTTCCTAAATCTAGTTCTTAAGGATTCTACAAAACTTTCTTTGATACCAACTGTAATGACACTAACCCCGGTAGCCTAGTATTTTTGATTACTTTATTACATTGGCATAAGATACAAGAAATTACATCCCAAAGGGTTGAATAGTTTATTAGTCTTAGAAAAATAGATACATACTTTTATATTATATTACAATTTAAAATATGAAATACAAAAAAAATTAATCCTTTGAGAAAACCATTATTCTTCTAGCTTAAACTTTCATATTAATCAAAATTAACTTCCTGGAATCCCAATAAAAATAAAACACAAGAAAGGGGTGAGCCCATATGCTTAGTAATGTAAATAATACAATAGAATCCATGAGTATATAAGGCTAAAAAAATATGGTAAGGTAAATAAATTAAACATATTCTATTTAATCAATATGTTGAGAATAATATGGTAGGTATAATAGATGATCAAATACTTTCATATAAATAATCACATGAGAGTGAAAAATAACTATTGATATTATACTAGTTGAATAATCACATGGAATATCTATAAATAATCTCGTAATTTTGTAATGAATAATTATGTATGTCTAAAACATAAAATCAAGGCCTCATCCAAGAAGTGTACATAAATATAATAGGCCTTAGCCAAAACTTGGTCTAGATTATCACATGAGACCTACCAATGCATCGAGGGGATATAGCAGGCACCACCTATCACATACTAAACCCAATAAATTATTCATATTAAATGTTAAAAACATAAAGAACATATATAATTGTATTGAAAGACAATCATACAAAGTGGGAATACTCTAATAAACAATTAAGAGTAATATGATGAATGGTATCAAAATAGTACACCCAAATTCAAACATTTCATAAACAAGTCAAAAAAAATATGGTAGATTTTATCATCAGAGATAAACCTTGATGAAGGAAATATTCAATAAAGTTTGTTTACATAGATTAAAATACTCTAATAAGGTCATTGAAATTTTTATGAGATAAATACCCTTTAATTTTGAAATCATTTATTTAAAAAAGTTGTACAATTATAAAATAAAACATTTCCTTTGAAAATAACATTGTAAACTTGTAAAGTATTCCTAAATACATTAATGTCTTATAAAATAGGTAAAACCCATTCATGTTTTATAAGTAAAAAATGATCCCTATGTATATTTTTCAGGAAATTCATAAATTTCCTTATTTAGAAAATGGAAAAATATATTCCTTCCAAAACATTTTGTAAAATGAAAATCATGTGTAAGAATGACTTAAAAAATTAATAGGATAATAATAAAAACTATTTTAAAACATTTTTTGAAAACATGGAAAAGGAATTGAAATATTACCTAGTGAGTAGTTAAAGAGAAACTATCCCAAATAATGATGAGATTGTGAAATAAACTCTAACAAATATCATAACATTGATGTCAATGGTAATTAAATGAATCGATTATGTATATCACATGTAAATACAAAAAAAAAGTGGAAATAAAATTTTATATAATCAAAGGTAATGTCACACAAAATCTTATCTTGTCATAATCAATGTAGTATAAATTTAACCTAGAGAAAGGAAATTGGGTTATGAATTCCCTTACCTCAGGTTTGAGTTCCATCATATGTGGATGAAACTCTAATATATTGGTTTTAAACATATTATTTATATATAATAAAATCATATAAATTTTTATTATACCATTTATGATCCCCTTATAACATTTTACCACTCATTTATTAAAAATATTTTATTCATTTCATTATTTTTTGTGTAAATTGCATTGTTTCCCATGCTTGTTTGTCTTAACATACCAAGTTCTCTTTCATAGGGTTAAAATTACAAATATCCATAATAAAATTAATGTAATAAATATCATATTTAATCATTAAATATATTTTTATAACCATTTTTTAATGTTGAACAGAGAAAAATAATCACATCGCTCTGTGGAGTTGGAAAACCATACGTACGCATGAGCAACAATATCATTTCAAAATGGGACAAAGGGTAAGTAATTTTATGTCATATTAATTTTAAAGAATAAATATCATTTCATAATTATCATATATATCCATTATTAACATAATTAGAACCATTAATGTATAGTGGTGATAAAAATAAATTACACCACTACGTGGGGACAGAAAGTCATACGTACGCACATACGATGATTTCATTTTTCATTTGATGGATAAAAGTTGTAATATGGGTTTTTCAAAATCATAATAACCTATAATCATATATATGATACTATAGTTTTTATTTATATAATGAAACAACTCATAAAGAGGAATTATAATCCGAAATGAACTAGAATGAGTTGGTAAACACAATTACATCTTCTTCAGTGGACTTCCTTTAGATCTATTTTTAAGGGATCTAGGGTTTGAATTTTTGGAATAAAAATACCTCTAAAACTTTTATAAGGATGTTGGAAAGATATATGGTCTGGGTTTTATCATGATATAAGGATGAAGGTGTTTTGAATAAGTGATGGATGAGGTTTCCATTTTTAATAGAGGTGACGGACACTTTAGGAATTTCTCAAAAAATTAAAATGTAACAACACAATTGTAAAGCCAAATAATTAAAAATCACCCTCAAATGGAAATAAAATGACATTTAAGATCATATATTATCATTTTTTCCTTATTTAATATTTTTATGATTCTTAAATAATATAACAAAATATTATGTTCAGGATATATCATTATTTTCAAATTTAATATTATTCATTACTTATAAATTAACAACATCATAAAAATATGTAAAATTATAAAAAAATATTTTATTATATCCTATAAGTTTCATATACCACTAAATAATTATTGTATCAATTAAAAAATATCAAATTAAATGAAATTACATATTTTTAATACTATTTTTTCTTATTTTTCCATTATTTTAATAATTTCTCCATCATCGTTTAGCAAGCCTTTAAGGTAATTATTTATTCCCAATAAATTTAAAGTAATGTTCCATTAATAAGGTATGTTTTTCAGATTTCCAAAAAAATTATGGTTCAATATATATTCCAAAAAACCATATATTAAAAAATTTATACTTATTAGAAATAATAGTGTGAACAATTTGACTTTCATTTATATAAAATACTATAAGGGACCTAATGTCAACTATGTGGTTACAATTGGTCATAAATTAGACCCATTGATTATTTTAGTATAAAAATACTCATCTTGTAATATTTTTTCATATTTTTGGGTCATTTGATTTTTCTAATAATTTTATTTAAAATATTTTTATTTATTTTTTCCTTTACTTGCACAAGAATTGTTTCGTATTTGCTTATGAATTAAAGTTAATTATTTCATACATAAAAACTAAAAATAATTTAAGATCACATAAATAAATTAATTATTCTCAATATAGTACTTTATACTTTTTAATTATGTTTTTTTAATCATATCCATACCAATACAACATATTTAATTTGAAAATTTTAATTTTCTAGTCTAGCACAAGCATTGCATAATAATTTTAATAAGATTAAATTTATATAATTCAAAAATTAAAACATATAAGTAAAAATAATAATTTATGAATTTTATTTAATAATAAATTCTTGAAAAGACTTTTTACCTTTCAATCAATATTTATAAGACACCAAATTTTACTTTTTCATTGTTGTGTATGCATTATGTCAACACTGAAAATGATTTTTATATTTATCATGAAATAATTAAAAATATATATGTTCTGGATTATTTTTTAATTATATTTGTATTATATTATCATACATGAGTCTTTAATAATTTTAATAAATTTTTTATCATATTTACATTTTTATGATATCTCAAAAGATACAAAATTTCAAAAAAAACCTTTGTTTTTACTATTCACCAAAAAATTTGCATTTCCAAAAAATTATCAAAATTTAAAAATAGATTAATTTAGATATTTTGGTTTTAAAAATTAATTTAATTTTATAAAATACATTTTCTAAAAGTTTCAAAAATTGATTATATTTATTTCCACAAAGAATACAATAAAATCGTTTTTGGATTAAAACATGTATTTGAAGAACAAAATGAATTCACTAAAAAAAGTCTATTTATAAAAAAAATTAATTGAATATTCCCTTAATATATATTTCATAATATAGTTAATATTATTCACACCCACAAATTTAACAGCTAGTTTATAATCATATTCAATTTTTTTTAAGATGGGTGTTGCATGCGGCATAAGCTATTGAAGAAGTTAAATTGAAAACGAGACATATTATAGAATCATGTGGTGTTACCAACAAGGAACATATCTTCCATAACCACATCCATATGTACTATCCATAAAGGAAAATATTACTATTTAAATCTCAAAATCTCTAACTTACCAAAAAGTGTGATGTTATCCTATTCTTATACTTTTCCTCAAAGTCAGCTAGAGAGTTTTATCCTCTAATTTTATTTCCCAAATCTAGTTATTATAGTTTATACTAAACTTCATCTCATATGTACTATAAATACTCCGACCATAGCAGCCTAGAGTAAGTGGTGACAATATTAAATTTTTATATGTTACATGGAATCACATCCTGAAGGAAGGAATTGTTTAATAGTCTTTATAAACTAGATACATACATGAATCCCACATTGAAATTGAAAAGAAAAAAATAAGTAAGGTTTTTTCTTTTAGAATTCCATTATCCCCCTTAGCATATACCTTCATATCCATTATAAAACACTTCTTGTTTTCCTGGGGAAAATAAAACATAAGAACGGGGTGAGCTCAGATGCTCGGTAAGCGTATTTGTATTGAGGATGAAATCTTGAATAAATAATCATAATTAATATAGAAATTTTAATAAATTAAAAAAATCCTATTTTAACAATAAATTGAAAATTATATGGTGGGAATAATTGATAACCAAATTAATCTATATAAATAATAACATAACCTAGAAACTTATCCATGGATAATCTATCTAATCGAATAATCACATTAAAATCAATAACTGATATCATAATGAGGGAATTCATAATTATAGACATAATAACATTATTTCATGAATATTCATGTGACATATCAAAATAATGGGTAAAAACCCATTTATTTTGGGGAACTGATTTTTTTTATTAGACTTGTTGATGCATCGCATCGAGTGGATATTTCATTTCGATCCCACCCATAACATAATAATTTGAAATATTTCCTCATATTAATGGGTTAGAACATAATAAATATATACATTTTTATAGTGAAACTATCATATGAAATGTTAATAATTAATCCAATTAATAAACATTATCATAAAAATCCAAGAAAATATGATTAACGGTAATAAATTAGAATATCCCCAGTCAAAATGACAATAAATTACCAAGATAAATAAAAACGATGGTATAATTATAATATATTCCTAATGTTTTATAATTAGAATAAGTTTTATTGAATATTATTAATATAAAATCCATAAAAAGTTCACAAAAACATTCTTGAGTAAAATATCCTCTCCACATTGAAAATTGCCTTATATAAATCTAAATGTTCAAAAATTTGAATATATTTTAATTTGAATATAACATTTTTAAAATATATATTATGTATTAAAATAATGAGTTTTCATGATGGTGGGAAATTATTTTCATGTCATTCATGTTAAAAATAAATTCTTTTCAGGTTTTTTGTAAAATCCAAATTATCCTTATTTGAAAGGAGACATGAATATTCATTTCAAAAAAATTAAAATGAAACCATTTAAAAATGTATATTATAAATAATTTTGATAATGGTAAAAATAATATTTTAAAACTTTTTAGAAAATATTATTTTTGATGAAAATTAATTTTTAACCGAAAGGAGAAAGAATTATTCATTTTCTTAAAAACATTTTTTCAATCATTTATATTAAAAATAGAGTAAAATATGTAGTATTACCTAAAAATAACATGGATAACCATAGGATATGAAATAATATTTTTTGATTTAGTAACACTGAATAATTCCCCCAAGGGAGAGTTAAACATAAACAACCCAAAATAATAATGATATTGTGAAATAAACCCTCACCACTTCAGTGAAATCTGAATCATAATCCCCTTAAAAGAAATAAAATCATCTAAAATTTTAAATACCATAAATTTAAATATATTCTTTATATAAAATATCAAATTTAAATTATATACAAAGTAAAAAATAAATAATTGGTGAATATGGAATATGTCTCACAGAAGTAAAAGTTAGATGAGAAACCCTTTCCTCAAGATAGACTTACAACATATGTATAAAAACCACAATTATAATAAATATATATTTATTATATATATTTTTAAAAACTCTAATCATATATCTTTTACCATATATTACTTACCTATAGAATTTTATTACTCATTTATTTACAATTATTTGTTAAAATCACTATTTCAAGGGATAATTGCTTCAATTTTCATGTATGTTTTGGTTGAGTAATTTCATACCATTTACATTAATAATGGATAAATAATATCCAAACTATTAAAAAATATATAAATTTCCAATATATTCATTAAATATTTATTTATAGTATTCTCAAAAAATATATAGATAGAAAATGGAATACACCGTTCATTAGACGGTAGGTCGTACGTATGCATGAACACAATTTCAATTTTTCTCGATGGAATGAACGAAAGAAAGGTAAATGATATATCAAAATATCAATATTAATTATTATGTCTTATATTTCACATGTATTAATTAAATTTATCCTTATTACCTTCCATATAATGAGGAAGTGAAAATCGATTCACGTCACTTCATGAGCTAGTAGTATGTCGTACACACGAGCAACATTATTGTATCACCCACGGAATGGAAAGAAAGAAGGTATGTGTGATATCATAATTAAATAGGTATAATAATTTTAAAATATCATATATATTAAATTAATCTATCCTTAATACCATTCAAGTAAAATTTAAATGGGAAAAAACATCACATTGGTTCAAAAGGTGGTAGTCTGACGTACGCACGACCGATGTTATTATTTTTTAACAAATTAGAAAGTAATAAATTAGATGTGATATCATAATTATTTATGTATATTAATTTAATTAATATCCTAAAAATATTTTAAATATATCATTATATCCAACTGTGATAGTTAATTATGGGAAAAAATATATTTGTTCGCGAGGCGGTAGTCGATCGTACATAGGAGCGACAATTTCATTTCTCTTTTGATGGAATAGAAGATGGAAATAAGTAAATAGAATAAAATAATAACATATCAGGATATATAAGACACTATATTAATTATATTATCATGGGTTAATATTATCTAAAGTATGTGGAAGAAGAAAAAAATAAAACACTCATTTTAGAATATTACCTCTTCTTGAGAAAAAAATTTAGGGTTGAACCAAAAGCCTTACTAGGATGGATTTATCATCAAACCATGTTCTATTTTATGTTGGTATGGATTTAGGGAAGATATTTTCATATTAAATAGATAATAAAAAATACTTTGGGAATGTAAATATGAGTTCAAAGTGGGCAGCCGTTTATAATTAGGGAAGATAACATGATTGGTATTTTTGAAAAGAAAAACTGATACCCATGTATTTATCAAGAAACAATGCCTCCAAAATGGGTCAATATAGAAAAATGAAAGATATTAGGTATAAATATTTATATTAAATTGGATTGAGATGTGTTTTAAATCATTTTAAAACTTTTATTTTTTATTAAATCCCTCAGTAAGCTCGTTTCTTCATTGACGACAGTAAATAATTTTTAATCTTTTAAAAATACATTATGACCAAAAATTAATTTGAAATTATTATATTATTTAAGTTATTGTAATTAAAAATTTGGAATCCATTTTATCAATTTCACTAAACATAATTTTAATAATTTAATTTAATACTAAACCTATAGATGCATCGAGGAATCAGTTTTTCTAAACAAAATCTATCAAAAGTTTAGAATGTTTTTATATCAGAATTTAAAATTAAATTGATTAAAGTTACCTAAATTTTTAAATTATAATATAATTTATGTAATTTTATATTAAAAATAATAAACCTTAAAATTTAAACTTTAAAATAATTTAAATCCTATGGCTGATTTCAATAAAAATCAGTATTTTCTACTATTCATCAAAAAACAAAACATTTCATAAAATTATCAAAATTTCACCGAGAGTCAATTTTTATATTTTTATTTCAAAATTTAAGTTTATTTTACAAAATAATTTTTCTAATATTAGTAAAAAAATAATTTTTAAATTATTTTCACAATTAGTGGCTAATCCGCCTTTAAGAAAAAATACATTTTTTTCTGAAAACATTTCTTTTTATTAAAAATGATTATTATTTTATATCTAATAAATAGATAACCATTGTATTGTTTTATAAATGTTTAAAATATATGATTTTTATAATTTATTTAGTCTTATTTATACCCACCAACTTGATAGATATATGATAATGGTTTTTTTAATAATCATATTTTAATAGAGTATCATATTTCATTTAAACTAGGAATTGAGTGCATCAAAATCTATTGAAGATATTGAATTTTTTTCAAAATAAATATATATTTAAGTCTCACAGTGTCACATTATCATACATGTTTTGTGTTGATTGCGATATATGTTATCGAACATGATATTCCTCTTTTAAAATCATGGGGTGTTCCTGGTATTTTGATGGGTCTAATTTTTATATACGACACTTATGACATAATTATAACTCTAGAATGTTAATATCATATCTAATTTCTTACCTTACAAACTATTTTTAAATGATAAAGTCATTCATGTGTGCGTGTGGACTTCCACCTCCACAAAGTGATGTGATTCGTTTCTCATTTATGCATTAATTATATGGTAATAAGGATAGATTTAATTATTATATATTCTATATATAATATAATAATGATTCTATTAATCTAATTTATTATTTGCCTATATTTAATTCCATCTGTCAAAAAATAGAAACAACATTAATGCATTTGTATGGCCTACCTTCTCCATGAATTTTGTAATTAATTTTTATAAATCCACATTTATGAATGAAAAAAATGTATATAATGAATATATATGATATTTATATCATGATTTAAATTCTAGAGATTAAAAAACTTTGATCACTATACATGGACGAAAACAACTGAACCAAAAAGTACTAAAAAACGAAGCAGATATCATCTGAATTAGTGATTTTTATAATTTATTATTAAAAATGGGTGATAAAATGTTATTATTAAATCATATACACTAATATATATATGAGTGTGATAATTTAATATATTTATAATAAATCTATATTTAATATACCTGAGTTTATAATACTTACAAATGAATTCGGACATAAGGTAAGAGATTTCTTATCTCAGTTTTGTTTTAGTGGGACATATTCCATATTCATTTATTATTTTATTTTTATGCTTTATATACTAAATATGAATTTATTTTATGAATATTATCATGAAAATTAGGGTGATTTACAAACCCATATATTTTTTTCACTTTCACAAGGTTTTGATTTAGATATTACCAAAGTTGTAAGTGATTTTCATCACACTTTTACTTCTATGAGAAAAAACCCTTATTCACCACTTGTTTAATTTATGTTGTAAAAACAGTACACTATAATTAATTTTATGATTATTATTATAAATTTTTCATGTATTTAAATTTCCATCCAAGGTTATCTATTCCCTTGATTTTAAGATTCAAAAGTGACCAAACCGGTAAGGTTTTTACATTATAATCCCATTGTTTATCTGAATGGATTATGAATATGTATATGATGATGAAATATTAGGATAAAACTCTCAATAAACTCATTAAGTTCCTTATCCTATCATTATTTATGTAGAATATATTTTTTCCTTTCATTTCCCTCATCTTATGTACTCATGATATTGAAAATGTTTTAAGGAAAATCAACCTTATTTATCTTTTAATAAAAAAAATAATTTTCTTCTTCATAAATATTTTCTAAATATTTATTAAATAAGGCTATTAATATTCTTCTATGATAGTTTGAATTCGTTTTTATACATGTTTTAGTTTTTATAAAAAAATTAAAAGGAATCTCTTTGTTAATTTTTAAATAAGGTACTTTCTAAATTTAAAAAAAAATGTTAAAGTTGTGTTTTATTTTAACTTATAAAACATGAATAGTATATCCCACCATCATGAAAACTCAAGGTTTTGAGGATTTATTTTCATTTATTATTTTATCCTTTTAATTAAAACTTTTTCCTTAAAATTTAAAAAATAGAATTAAACATTTTTATTTCAAAATGAAAAAGAACTTTTTCTCAAGAAATGTTCTAAGTGATCTTTAAAAATAATTTTCAATCTAGGGTGATGTGCTCTTATATTAATATTTAATGGTGATAAGATCCATTTATCACATATTTATTATTTCACTTGATGTTTTATTATTACGATGAAATGACGTTTATACAACCCATTTATTTTCCTCATGTTATTCTACGATGAAATGACTGTGAAACCCATTTCATTTCATTGTTCCTGGTATAATGAATGTTTTATGTTGTTGTGTTCCACATATGTATGGTTTTCATTATGTTATATTGGTTGTATTGTAAACAATGATTTTTTATATGTTATAACTATGGATGTTGGTTACATTATAACCGAGGGATGTGGTCATGTTTTAACCAATAATGGTTGGGACCTATATCTACCTCTAATTAATTAGGTAATATTTTATATATTATTATATTTATAGGGGAAATAAGTTTATTTTATTTTTCCATTATGAGAAAAAAATTCTATGTGTTTGATCAATTATGGGAACAAATTTATGTTCATGATCTATTATGGGAAAAATTTTGTGAGGAATGATATGTTAAGATTTGATGGAATAAGTAGTAAACCATGAATTATAAAATAATATATATAAATATAATGGTTCCACAATTCTATGAAATTACCATATGGTTCATGATTTATTTAGGATGTCTTCTCACTCTTATGAATCATTACTTTTTAAATAATAATGATGTATTCCATGACTTATGGTTATGATTTTTTTCATGTTGGGTATGAAATTTGTATGTTATGGTCATAATGTCATACCCTTATGCTTATGTTATGATTTCATGTGATCATCGATTGGTTCTATTACCCAGGTTATAAATAATGTTTTAAATATTTTTTTTTATGATCTATACTAAATGAAAAGGTATTTGGGGGAGTTATTGAAAATAATTCATGAGATAAAAGGTATAAATATCTATTCTAAAAAGACATTAAAACATTATGGTCCTCAGTCATGTGTTTTTTAAATGTATTGAATATTAATATAAAAGATGTAAATTTTATTTATGAGAATATAGGGCCATTACATGGAAAAAATTATGCATTAAATTGTACCACTATATATGTTATAACTGATTCACTACCAGTATGATCCTCTCTAGAACCAAATATATCCCAACACACTTGGGAACCATATTACCCTTCTTCCAAATCCAATCATGATCCAAGAATGGAGACACCTTAACAAATACACTTTCACCCACTATAACCTCAAGAGTTTGGTGATGTTGATCATCATATGACTTCTGTCTACTCTATTTCTTATTCATAATCTTTCATATCAACTGAAAATGCTCTGATGTATCCAGTAGGAGAATAGTCCCAAAGAACTCCAATTCCCATACTTACACATAATACATAGTTACTAAAAAAACCTACCATATAGTTACTCATATGGTTCTATATGAATAGTCTCCTGATAATTATTGTTATAGTTTAACTCATTAAGTGCTATGTGCTTTTCCAGTAACTCACCAAAATCAAGGAAGCATGATCTGATCATATCATATAATAAATGGAAAGTACATTCTGACTGTCTATTTGTTTTTTGGTAAAATTATGTAATCAAAAAAACCTAAGTACCAAGAGCCTTCAATAATAGATGACATAATCATGATCTAAAATGTGGATCATAATCCAAAAAATATACACTGATATAGTACATGAAAGTATACTTTTTCATAAAAATTCAAGCCACCCAGCTGATCGATAGTGAACATTTCTAAGATTAGTAGAAAATTAGGGAACTTTTTAATCTAGTCTAGAATCACCAATATCACATCATTATTCTAAGTATTCCTTAGAATATATTCCAAAAAAATCCACAGTTACAACATCTCACTTCCATTTTAGAACGGGAAGTAGCTATAAAATTCTAATAGGTCATTGACGCTTATCCTTCACCTACTGATATATGAATTAGTGTGTCTAAAAACCTGTAATTTTATTCTTTATTCCAATCCACCATTATTATCTATGGATATATGGTATATTTTGGTCACACTAAGATGCACCATACACTTCGATGCATGATACTCACACATCATCTCCTCCAATATACAATTATGCATAATTATGTGGCAATGTAAATATATAATCTCATCCCTCTTGATAGTATAATCAGGATATATCTCCCCACCATAATGTTATCCCCTAAATCTAGGAATTATAAATCCGCATACTTACTCCTCTCAAACTATTTCAGAAGAGAATTCACAACAGATAAAGACATGGGTGTCATCTATTCTCCTCCACCATAACACCTATATGCATCTCAATAAGCAAGTGAATCGTCACCCACATAGAACTGGACTCTTAAAAAAATTGAGTATATTTATTTCAACTCAATGTATTATCAAAAAAAATTCTTTCTATAGTTTATAATATATAAAAATATTGAATGAATTTATATACACCCCCAATATCCACTGTCATAGATTTATATCTCATTGAGAAAATACATACCCTAGGATCCTATAGTCCCTATAAACAATAAATGTCTCGCTCAAAAGATAATTCCTTTAATATTTCAAGGAGATAACCACCAAAATTGAGTTAAGATGATGTGTAGGATAGTTCCTATAATGTGGTATCAACTATCATGATACTTATTCCATGACTCGATCCCATTGAATCAACACTTCCCCAAAATTTTGATCCCTGATGAATCATAATTCAAGGTATACTCCTCACCTAATTCAGGTGATATCAAAATTGATTTAGTAGTAAAATGTCTCTTTAAATCCTTAAAGGAATTATCACATGCCTCAGACCCCTAAAAATTTATAACATTTTTGGTAAATCAGTAGATAATAATTCCAAAGTGAGATAAGTCTCTAATTAACATTCATAAATCACCCACCAAAACCAAGAGGATTTGGATATCAAAAAACATTCTTGGGTTTCTCCCATGAAACAACCTATCAAATGTTCTTAGGGTCTAATAACACACCTCCCTTCAAGATAATGTGGACAATGTAATTTACCTTGATGATCCAGAAATAACACATAGATAGATTTTTGTATAGATGTTTCTCTCTCAATGTACACAACATGATGGTAAGGTTCATGAAATTATTGTCATGATCATGTAATTACACCAATATTTTATCAAATAGTAATACCACACACTGATCCATGTACTGATGGAAGATTCTATTTATCAAGGTCATAAACATAGAATAAGGGTTTTCCAACCCTAGTAACTTTATGAATAACTCATACAAACCATAACAACTAATAAAAATTTTCCATGGTATATCATAAGGCCACACTTGAAACTGATTATACTTTGATCTCATAAAATTGATTAAGAATATACAATCACCCCTCAGATAGTAAAAAAGATAATCAATTTCCAATAGAGAATAGTGGTTCTTAATCATCATTGATTTCAACAAATAGTAATCAATAGAAAAATGAAACATTCAATCATCCTTATTAAAAGACGAAACTAGATAACCACAAGGTGATATACTTGGGCAGTAAATTCCTTTATCCTCTAACTCTTTTAACCAAGTCTTAAGATCCTGATTTCTTCTGGTTCCATTCATTAAGGTGGAATAGAATTGGATCATCTCCTAGCATCATCTCAATCATGAACTCAACTCCTTATCATGTGGAAACCCTATGAACTCATTTGGAAAAATTCCCTAGAACTATTTCACCACTACATGGAAGACATCATGCTCTACTCCCACCTCAACTAGGTATAGACTTGCAACCTAAAATTTGATCTCACTGCATTGATGAATAACTATCCCTACATGGCCTACTCAAATATCCCATTATACATGATGAATATAATTTTCACCCTTATGAGATGTGAGCATTAACCCATGATGGTATCATTCAATATGATCTTCATAAATAACTAACCAATCCATACCGCATATCATGTAAACACATGAAATCTAAATAATTTTCAAATTCTAAAGGAAACATTACTCATGAACTCTGAGTTAACAAAACATAAAAAATACATATTCCCTCTTACCACACCCCTAATGACATGATGTTTGATATAACACCATTCAATAACTCCACTTATAGACCCAATCCATTTAAAATTTTAGATGATATAATGGAATGTGAATATTTTATTTCAGATAAGTCACTAGAAAGGGTAGAATCAATAAGAATCATTCCTCAAAGAGTGGATGGAACATCCTCACTATTAGTGGGTGTATGATAAATTGCATGTTGTTGACCTTTCCTTCTAACCTATGTTAAATTATAAGTACCCTGAGCTACATAACCCTGATGTCATAGAAATTATTTTCTAAATGTTCCAAAAATTCCTCCTTAATTGGTATGGTAAATGGAACTCAAACTGATCGAATGATATTGGGTAGAATATATCCTTTTTGTTCCCTGGATCGTCCTGTGTCCTCTATTCTATAACATATATCGATGGATCCTATAGAACCATTATATGTTACCCAACCTACCATAATCTCGAAACACCATTATTGGTCGAGGACATTGACCACACATGTGACACAGTCTTCCATACTAATAGAATATCACTTGATCGCTTCTTTAAGAGGTTGATCCACTCCCTTGGATACACTTTCCACCACCACCCAAGGGAAATTTTTCATAATGATCCATCCTACTATCATAGGAATAACCAATATATCTTCTAACAAAAAACTTTTTTACACTACTAGAATCCTCATTAATTTTCCCTTCATAAATAATATCTTGATTCACTACCTATTCAAAAATATTTAAAATGATTGATATTAACATAGGTCTTGATTTCACATCTAAGTCCATTAGGAAAACATTTTTCCATTGTAACCTAATATCTATTCTAATTATAAAAACTCATCAAATTGGTGAAGTGGATAACATAATTCATCAATGAAATATTCCCTTAGGAAAATTTTATAATAATATAAACTCCCTCTTACCATAGGGATTCAGGGTAGAAGTGTTCCATGAACATATAATGGAATTTGATTCATCCCATACCCTCTAACTTCTTATATCAAGGATAAATATTACAAAATATCCTCACTATTACTCATAAAATATAAGATACTAACTTGAAAATATTCTCTACGGTACTTTCTATCTGATTTAGAATCATCTGGATAGACTAAATCCAAAACTCAGCTACCTTAGGTCCACCCTATCTAGAAAATGTCATAGAATACTGCTGTCAAAACTCCATGGACTGATAAAACATAATTGGTGTAGAATAATTTGGGTCTCTCTCCCTAGACTTCATAAAGTGTGTGAAATTCATAGAGAAATTATGTTCCTCTATATCACCCAGATCCAATGAGGTTTCTAATCTCATAGCTAGAGGTTCATTCTTTGAAGTATCATCGCATTTTCCCATCAGTAAACATTTTCCAGGTGGAATCCTTCAATATTTTCAAACACACATTTTAGGAAACATAACACATCATGTCGAAAATTAAGGAAAATGTGGGATGCAACTAGGAATAACAGCCACCTCGCAAACACTATCATAGTGGGTACAACAGTAACACTATCACAACCCTCTACCATTGTTGTCATGGGCCAGGACTAACAAAGGGTAAATCAATCATCCAAATTAAAAATATAACATTTTACAGAATTTTCATCATTTAATTTAAGATATTTTAATTTAAAATAGTTATGAACCAATTTTTTAGGAAAATTTATTTAAATACAGCAACAAAAAAATCATTTTTGTTTCCCAGAACCCAACTATATCATGATTTCCCCCAAGTTCCTAATTTGATGAATTTAAAATAAATCGTGAATGCCCAAAATGATGCATGCATATAAAACCCTCATACCACACTATATCATGAGTAAAATATCAAAAAAACTATAACATCACACAAAAATTGATACACTCGAGGTGAAATAACATTCATCTTTAACAATAAAACATCAAGAATATTAATCCCTCTAATAAGAATATGGATTCCACTAGAAATTATAAAAACCTAGGTAATTATTGAATAAATATTTTTCATATTTATTAATATTTATGAATTATATAGTAATTTTATCATAAATGGTAATCGATTTACAATAGCGTAAAAGACATACAACAATGAGTTTCTTAAAAATCTTGAGTTGCACGCAAGACTGAGTTATAATGAATGATAATATATTTTTAATATTATTATTTTAAGTTGTAGAAATCATCTAACCTTTATACTAGAGGGTTTGAATATTAATAACTATGTTATTTTTAAACATTTTTATAAAAAAAATTAGATTCATACAATAAGTTTTATAGGCGTAAAATAAAGAAGCTTAGAGAAATAAGGAGAGGCCTCCTCAGGGTTGTATGAAACAAGGTGGAGGAAGAAATAGGTTGATTTGGGGTTAAATTGTTGTTAGGTTATAATTGCAATTTCATATTTTTTTAAGATCTAGGCATCTCCCATGGTTTGGCTGCATGGTTTACCAAACCATACGCTAACTGTTCACCCCTTACTGGACTCACCTGGGCACGAACAAGGTTTGTGTGTGCGGTTTCCAAAACATGTGAAAACCATAACAAATTCCTCTACCCCAAAATGTCACCTAGCCACATGGTTAACTAGGTTTGGCCTCATGGTTTACCAAACCGTGTGCCAATAATGCACAGGCCACTACCAAGACAAAAAATTCCATATTTTCTCTAAGAACTCCTGAATTAACTAGGTATAAACTATGGGATAAAAACTAAACAAAGAAACACTTAAAAATTTATCCCTCCTCACACCCAAAACTCAAGAGAAAGGCAGGGATTACCAATGAACTGGAACATAATATAAGAGAAGAAAAATCATGTGTGACACATGATATAAGGGATACCTCCCAAGAGTGTTTACCTATTTATATTGATAAGAATTCTACTCCCCCTCCACTATAAAAATTCATTCACCCTCCCCAATTATTCACAACTCTAAAGACCTTTGGATCATCCAAAACCAACCCAAATATTCTCCTATAATCCCTTATCTTATCATATAAGATTCACTTTTGGATGAAATCCAACAAAGGGATCCCTTTAGGTCAACCCAAATATAGTTACCCAAAATAGGGGTAATGTTCTTCAATGTGCATTTATCTTTTATTTCATTATCCACCCATTTAATTTTTCATTTTAAATTCTTATAGAATAACATAAATATCATCGATATAATGATATTTTTCTATTATAATAGTTTTACCTACACCTAAACAATCTTCTATCAAATAGGTAATAGAATTACCATTCATATGTGTGGCAGACTACCGCCTCACGAAATGGTGTCATTTGTTTTTTCATTACCACCTATTATGGTTTCACAATATGTTGGAAATAAATTTTTTATACTATATATATTATATTTATAATTTATTCATAATTCTTGAATTTCTATATTACACATACCTTCATGCTTTCCATTTTTTAGAAATATGATAACATCGTTTGTGAATGTGCCAACTAACACCACATAAAAGTGATGTGATATGTTCACAAGTTACATGGAATGTATTAAGGATGGTTTTAGGTAAACATATGTGACATACATGAAATCTATATTATATTTAGGATATAATTAACTTTATCAAAACATAATATATGTAACACCCTGACTCCAGAATCCTAGATCTGATGCATTATTTTATTACATTGGCATGACTATAAGTAATTAAATCCTCAAAGAGTGATCAGTTTAGCTGTCCTGGAAATCTTGATTACATACATGATACCCATAATGAATTGGGAAATTGAAAATATAAACATTATACATAATAAAATAAAATAAAATGTATCCTTGAAACTCATTCAAAGGATTCCTCTTCATAACCTGGGGAAATAAAACATAATAAGGTTGAGCTTAAATGCACAGTAAGGGTAAGTAAAGTGGAATAAATAATGAAAAAATGAGAATAAAACAACATGTAAAGTTCAATATCTAATAACACGTGAAATTCAAATAACTAGATTAGTAAACATCTATATAGTAAGGTATGAAACTGAAACACATGCCATTTAATCAATAAATGAAGAATAGAATGAATCCATAGATATGTCGAAACAAAATCACATTAATAAGTAACAACTAAATCAAAATAAATGAAATTATTAATTATATATATCTATAATATACCACCAAGACTTTATGACAAATATATAATACTTTGAAGTAATTTTAATATCCCGTAATTCTGTGAATTTTTTTTAATTAAATGGTATTATTTTGGGACCAGGCCCTAAGACGGCATGTAATTCCAAGGCCCGGAGTGGCCAAAAACTTTTTTTGAACTTTTTTTATGTTCATTAAATAATTGTGTGAGTGGGTTTTTCTAAATTTTAAAATGGTTCCCATATTAATAATTTTAGGGCATAGTTGAACTCAGAGCGTCGGGATTCACCTAGAAGGGGCCTAACATTGGCCAGAATGGGCCAATAGTGGAAGTTAGTTTCTGGTCGTAAATAAAATAATTAAGTTACAGTTATTTTATTTTCAAATCCTTGTAACTCCTAAAGGGTAACTCAAATTGGAAATATGAGAGTACCGTTGAGCTCGTGAGGATGTGTTTCCTATAGGAAGAGCATAACCTCGACCGTCATGGGTTGAGTGTGAAATATAGTTTTTGAAATTTTTTAAGAGAATTAAAATGGTGCGAGTGCACGGTTTTGGAAACATCTAAATGGGTTCCATGATTGAAAAACAAGGGAACAGTTGCGTCTGGAATGGTGATATTACTTAAGAATGGACCAAACATCAACCAACGTGGTTCAAGAGAAAAAAGTAATTTTTGGTCATTTTAAGAAAAATAAAATAATCTTAAAAACCATATTTTATTCAAAAAAAATTGCTGCAATGCAGCAATGAGCTGACTGTTTCATTCCATAAATGAAACAGCTCAATGAATATTTAACAGAAGCGTAACAGAAAATTTGTTTCATAAATGAAACTGCATAATGACACGATGACTAATTGTAATAGAAATTATGTGACACATTTCTCTTTTAATGAGATGATGGGGTTGGAGAAACAAATTTAGATCTATAATTATTCTGATGAATGATGAGATAATTATCTCCAATGACAAATGCTGGTGAATTGGAAATGTGGTGATGACACCTTGGAGAATGGATCTTGGACCGAAAAATGACGAACACCAACATCTTAGAATGGATCGTGAATCCCCATGGACGGATTTCCATCAGCAACGAGCCTTCCCTACGATCGAAGCTTCTATAGGTAGGGGTTACTTTTGAATTTATTTCCCCATTATTCTTTCTAAAACAATGAATGTGGATCAACCTATGAATAGGTTGATATGTGGATCGCTTATTCTTGAGGGAGGGTATTTTATCTTAGAGATTTCATCAGGATTATTTATTTGTGGATATAACCTTAATTTCCCCACATTCCCATGTTTCAAAATCTCTAATGCGGAGGGTGTGAGCCGACACGAACAAGGCATAGGTCCCTCCACCGTGGGTGTTCTTGTGTGTGTTTTTTATGACTGAACCTCCAATTTGACATCAAATAGCACTGAGGCCATAGCAGGAAAGACGGCACCCAAGGAGGCCGGAGGCATAGACGGTTTGAGGAACAGACCATCAGAGAGGGCCCAGTGGTCCGCGAAAAATTCCGCGGGCGGATGGCGGCACGTCGAGGTGGAGGTTGCGGCCACGGTGGTGGAGTATGGGCTTCTGGTAGTGATTCATTGGATGGCGGAGGCGGGACTCGGCCACCTGGTTGCATTAGTGGAGCATCCTATGGCTAAAGTTGCAGTGCAGCACGTGGGCATTTGGTCCAACGGGGACCGTGTGTGGGAGGAAGGGTGGTTGGATTAGTCGGTCATGGAATGACATAAACCGAACACCCTCCTAGCATCTGGTCTAGAGTTGGAACCAACCCACACAAGCGGGTCGGGATGCCAGCAAGCCGGACCTGAGTCCCAAAGGCCTGGGCCGGATCTAGACCGGGTCGGACCCGGGTTGGGTGGACAGACTCGGGTCGGGTCGGTTCGGTTTGACCGGGTCAGACCAGACCCATACCTGACCAACCCCTTTTTAGAAAAATGATTATATCTGTCAAACCTTATGCTTTATTGATGATTAATTTATAGAAATGGAACCCTCACAATGATGCGGTTATTTTGGAATGATATAAGGAAACTTTCATTGAAGTTGAAAGATGATGAATGGCATGAGGAGTGGATTCTCCTAGAATCAAGCGCACTACGTGCAGTAATCTTAAAATTGGATAAGAGCCGAAGACTACTAATAAGAGGCCCTATATGGACCAACTATAAGCAGCCCTGTGTGGACTATCTATGAAGGCCTAAGTGGGAAGCAGCTTTGTGTGACCCAGTAGGCCCATGGTGGGGAGCGGCTCTGTGTGACCCGGAAGACCCATGGTACTCATCAAGGATGAGTACCTCCGAATTATGGCTTAAGTGATAAGAAAATATGTATGAATCAACAAGACCATGGTGGGGAGAAGCTCTATGTGACCTAGAAGACCCATAGTACTCATCGAGGATGAGTACCTCAGTAGTCCAAGGTGTTCAATTTACCACTGACAGTTTTTCCTTACATACATTAGACTATACCTACGTAAGCTGAAAGTAACTTATGTATACTTTCCTTTATGGTCTTTCCCTTGTGTTTTGGGATCCCTACTGAGTATTTTGTTTCTCACCCCTACACAGGATTCTCTCACATGTGTTGTGTCTGGTGCAGATGACAGGTGCTTCAATAGAGACTTCAGTGTCCCGGGACCAAGTGGCGCCCAGTGAGATACAACAGTCAGGAAATACTTCTATAGCTTCCTACAGCCATTACATTCCTATCCTTCAGGTGGGGTTTTCTTCGTACATCTTACAGAAATATTTTTTTCTCTCTTATTTTCAGTTTTTCTTTTACTCGGTGGTTTTTTAGTGGCATGCATGTTTTCCTTTCTATCTATTTGAGACGTGGTTGTGTGTGTGTGTGTGTGTGCATACGTACATGTACTCAGGAAAATTCCTCCCACTCGTGGGATAATGTCTTTTGTTCTAGTCTCCATCCCCTGGCCTTTGGGAGGCAGTCTTGGGGTAGTCACAACATGGACCCCAGGGGGGATGGGTTGTGATAGGCATCATGCAAAGAATCTAATACAATCAAGGCTTCATGCCAATAATCTAATACCATCAAGGATTCATGAAATAAATCTAATACTATCAAGTATTCCTACAAAGAATCTAATTATTTCAAGGTTTGGGACAATAATTTAATACTTTCAAGGATTCATTCTAATAATCTAATACTTTCAAGGCTTCATTCTAATAATCTAGTACTGTTAAAGTGAACCCAATATGAAAAATAGCATTAGGTTTAGGCAATGAAAATATCAATGTATAATAATATGGATTTTCAAATAAATTTCAAAAAAATTATTACAAAAAAATTATTTTTCAAGATAATTTTAACAACCATTAAGTATGTGAGATTGCAAATATAATCAATAAGAACATTATTGAGGAGAATAATCTTTAAGCATTCCGAAGTGTCTCATACCACTTTAAAACATTTAAATAATATTCACCATAAATTAATATCATTAAATGAAACATATAGTATTTTTATAATAATGTTATTCATGATATTATATGAATAAGTCATTATATATCCCAAATAAAAGTGAATTGGTGTATTCTTACAAATAAGTCTCAATGGAATGTAAATTGAGATGAAATTCTCTTACCTTAACCTTCCTTTTGTTATGTGGTACCTATCCTCATATATAGTGGTTTAAAATATGTTAATAACTTATAATAGAAATATAATCATGTTAATAATATCATATATTGACTTCTTACAATATTTTATTTCCTTTTTGTTAACATTCCTTCATTATTTTAACTATTTGAGGTGTTAATTTCCTAGTATTATTAAGTATGTTTTGACTTGTGATTTGTTGTTCCTAATAATTAAAACATGATTTAATCATCTCTAGAATGTAAAACATAAATTAATTATCATATTTATTTAGTATATATATATTTATAGTAGTCCAAAATATTTGAAAATTAGATATTAAGTGCACCATTCATGGAGACAGTATGTCATACGTACGCATCAACAATACTTTTATTTCTATGATGTATTAAAAGAATGAAATATAAATGATATATATGTATATTATAATTCCATTTTTATATATATGTTATATATGTGACATATGATTATTAAAACCATCCTTTATACATTATATGTATGTCATGAACGAGTCATTTCTCTTTGAGGGGGTGGTAGTCCACACTTCCTCAAATGAAATTATCGTATTTAAACAAGATGGAAGGCATAAAGTTATGTTCTAAATAAAAATTATAGAATTATAAATAAATTATAATTATAATATATATCATATATAAACAAATTTTTCATCATAATGGCCACCATGATAGGTGGTAATGGAAAAATGAACAATCATCATTTCGTGAGGCAATAGTTCACCATACACAGAAACTGTATGTTCGTTACCCATTAGATGGAGGTGTGTGTAATTGTAGGTAATAACATTTATATAACAATATACTATTATATTTCAGATAATTTTTTATTATATAATCATAGAATAAGAATATTTTAGGGGGTATATAATAGAAATGAATCTAGTGATCTTGAGAGAAGTCGTTTCCTCTTAATCGGGTAACTCCTTTTAGTTTGTACCAAAAGGCTTCCTTGGATTTCTTCCTACACAATAGGAGGATTATATGTCAAGGTAAGGGATTATTGGAACTATTTTTTCAGATTTTGGATTATCCAAAGTGTCTTTATATGTGGGATTAAGGGGTATAGTGCTTTCCATTATATAGTGGAGGGGGAGTCGCACTCTTATAAATACCAAAAGGTAATCGTTAATGGGAGGTCTACCTTACCTAAAGATCCTTAAAAATTAAAAAATAATGTATTAAATTTAAATAATGGTCTATTAAATCCTCCAAAACATAATAATATCTGAATTGTAATAATTTGGTTCCTTAACTTCTATGATTCCCCAATTTCATAATTTTGGTTTTTATTAAAGCATCTAGTTTTCTAATATAATTAATTTAATAATTAGTAATAAAATAAATTGAGATTTATTAGAAAAATAAATATAAAATTAATAATTAGTATGATATATAATTAATAAAATAAAAAAAACCATGTTTTTGGAAATTAATTTTAAAACAAGCGCATGTGATGCGCTAAAACACTACTTAAACCCATACCGTGTTAACAATTTTTTTACAATATATGGGTCAATATATTAATTATAAAAGATAAATTGGTCAATTAATAGACAAAATTAAATATTTATTATCACTAAAAAATAACTTGGAATAATATAGGATATTTATTAATTTTCAATCATTTTATAAAATTTTGATTATTATAAAATAACAATAATGTCAATTTTGACATTATTTATTTAATGTTAATTTTAAAATATCACTCTAATGTTGTAATTTAAATATATTAGTTTTTTATATGTGTATCATGATATATTATTATAAAAAATAAATAAATTCAATAATTGAATCAATTAAATTCATTTTTAATATTTATAGTATCATTTATTTTAGTTAATTATTAACTAACTAATCATTACATTAGCGTTTCATTAGCATTTTAAGTAACGAAACCATATATAAAAATTATATATAAATTATTATGATAAAAATAACCCATATATATTTAAAAATTATATTTATAACTGAAAATATGATGTTTTTTACATATCTCAAAGTTTTATAAATGTTAAAGGTAACTGAAGTTCCCTTTTGTCTTTTTTCATACTTAACCATTTATATAGTCCAATTCAATTTAATAATATCCAAATGAACCATAAAATTAGAAAAAATAGGAGATATTGTCTATTTATTAGAATCTAATATATTTTGGTCAAGCATCCAAGTCATCTTGGTCCTTATAATTAAGGTTTAGTCCCTACTTAAGCATAATTTTACTTTAATCGTCGTACTTCATTTTAATCACTTTCACTAATATTTTTGATCAAAAAAATAATTTTATCTTATTATAAAAACAATACTATAAGTATTAAAACAATTTATTTTTATTTTTAATAATTCAAATTATATAAGTGTAAAAATTAAGATTAACGCTAATCACTCAGATGTGGGGAGAATGTGGGGTTTTAATGTAAAAACATTCAAAAGTTCAGTAGGTTTTTTTATCTAATTTAAATATAATGATGATTCCAATGACATAAATTGGATTAATATATTCATAATTAATTTATCTTGACTTTATAAGCAATCATAAAATATAATTTTACAAAAATAATTATTTAAATGAAAAGTTTTTTTAAAATAAATTGCAGTAGTTTTCACTATTCATAAAAAAATGATGTTTCTCAAAAAAAATCCCCAAAAAATCACTCTAATCTAATTTTGAAATTATGAATTAAAAAATGATTTTTATTTTTAAATATTAAATTCATTAAATTTTAAAAAATATTAAATAGGTTCTCTTTTAAAAGGAGGTAAAATTCATTCTTGCGTGTAACACAAGCTAATTCAGTGTTGTGTGTAATGTAACTTTAACATTATGTTGCATATAAAGTGAGAAAAAATAAAAAATATTCTAAAATAAAAACATTTAAATTTATTTGGGTGTTATATTCTCCTTATCTTAATTAAATTTCTCCCTTGAAATTTAAACTTGATCTCAGAAATCAAGGGATTGATATTTGAAAATAAACTATTGTTGAAAAAACCCACATCGTAAATAGGGTTAATAAAACATATTATTGTTAATAGGGAAAGTAATATACACTAGTCACATAACTATATTCCCTAGTAGGATAACATTGGTGGTAAATAGAAACATGGATATGGAAGAAAAATCTAACAATCAATTTTTGATAGATATTGGTAGAAAACATGGTTATGAGAAAGTTAACAATCATAAGGCCATAAATCTAAGCTGATATAAGAGGCCATTCGATTCATTGGAAATGAAGGTACTTGGAAAAAAATTAGGTTCTAAGATCATTCTTTCCTAGAGTTGATGAATTCATTCACTCTCTAAGAATATAAGTAAATATGCTTACTTTCTAACTTTCTATAAGCACAGTCTTATGCTTTGGTCATGCCTTGAACTATTTCCACTTCATCTCTTTGAGAAATATTCATCATATAGTGATGTAATATATCAATCTATAAAACCACATCCAAATTACAACTTAAAAGATTTCCTAAATGGTTAACCATTCCAAATTATTATGATTAAACACTTTAGAATAATTTCCATGGTAGTTAGTAGTATCCGGTTTACTTTATCCATATGTATCATCTCTTTGTCTAAAATTAACTCAACATTAGGGATATATTAAGTCTTATCTTTCCCTCAACCATGTGTTTTCCAAAAAAAAAAATATTAATACCAAATAAATTTTCATGGTACCATTCAAAATATGATTTGAAATATTTAATAAAAAAGTAATATAGTACAATCCATACATATTTCATAAATCATATAATGAGAACATCATCAACAAAATACCATTACAAATTTTTTCTTATATCAAAATATAGAAGTACATTTATCATTTCACTTTAGTTTTGTTAACAATATATGTTTGACCATGATACCTTATTTTATTTTGGTATATATTCTCTTGGTGATTGGGGAATTAATTTTCATGGTTCCTCATATCCTTACAGTTGAAAAATTGAACATTATAAATTTTTTTCTTTCCCTTGTAATCTTCAGAATAGTGGCCTTTTTCTCTATACTTTAAGAAAACTCCTTTATTTTTTAATTATTCTCCAAGGTATTTCCTTCAAAAATTATCACATGTCATAAAATCCTTCTTTCCCTTTTTCCCTTTACCCACATCTTGATCTACCATCCTCTACTTATCTTTCTTCCCATTGAATACTTAAGACATGGAGAATTATTTATCTATCTTGATATCACATAAAACTATTTCATCATATGAAGAAAAGGTTTGAGACACTAGTTCCCTTAAGATGCATGGATTAAATCCTTCAAATAAATGACCCATCATGCATTATCTATTGTGTATGAAATCAATTTTATACCTTTATAGCAGTCTAAAGGTGGCTTCATACTCTGCCACACATTCTTTCTCCTTTTTCTTTAAACTAAGAAACTTTTCATTCATCTAAATTTTTTTATCATGAGGTAAGTATTTATTAAATAATGTCTCCTTAAAAAAAATCTCTTCCATGAGTTTTATCTCCTCTTCTTCCCTGGTATTTTGGATCAATGGCCACCATTTATCATCATCCTCTCTCCAAAAATACACTACAAGTGTAACCTTTTTCCTTTTCACCACATCCCAACACCAAAAATATATTCTATAAAGACTTAATCCATTGATAAGTTGTAATTGGATCGGTATTCCCACTAAAGTATGGGGATCTCTATCACATAAAGTGATCCAACATAGTAGAGTCTCATCGTGGAGAAGGTTTCTATATCCAGGAAATGTTATGTGTCATAATATGAATAAGCTCCCCTAATATTTCCATAATAGTCTCATTTTTAATACTAGTTGTATCGGTTTCCTCAGTAGGAAAATATCTATGTTTTCCATGAGTACTGATAATGTTTTTCTTTCCAGGTTCCATTTCAAAACAACATCATATACTATATTAGCTCATAAAATCATCAAATTTTTATAACATAAAATATGGTGTATTGTAAATTAATAAATGTATGTATAATTAATATCATAATCATAAACATGGATTATTTGGGGATATTTTTACTTATAAATCATTCATAATTGTAGAAAATGAAATATGAACTATCTTGAGCGTATCCCACGGGAGTGTCAAACCAGATGTGTAGTAAGACCCTTGTTTGTGTACCATGTTACACTGAGTTAGGCCTTCCACGCCATGTCAGAGTTGTTACGCCTAGTTACATATGTTCTAGAACCACATCCACTGATAGTATTCATACAGGGATTTATTGCTTAGAATTCCCACATAATCTCTAATTTTCTAAAATTATAGGATTTTCTTCTATAAATTTTCTCAAATTATACATTAGGGTTATGTTCCCCAATCTATGTTTTCTAAATATACTTCCCAAGGTTGCTTCTAAACTTCCTTTGATACCAAATGTAACACCCCAACCCTAAAATCCCAAATTCGGTGCATTATTTTAATAAATTATCATGATTACAAGAAATAAAATCTCAAAGGATAAAATATTTTAGCATTCTTGTAAAAAATTGGTAAATAGAAAATAAAATCATTATACATAATAAAATGGAATAAACTACATCCTTGAAACTCATTCAAATGATCTCTCTTCATAACTTGGGGAAATAAAACATAATAAGGGTAAGATAAAATTATCATTAAGGGTACATAAAGTGGAAAAAATAATTAAAAATGAGAATAAATCAACATGTTAAGGTAAATAGCTAATAAAACCTGACATTCAAATAACAAGATAATGAAAAATATATATCGAAAGGAAAGAAACTGAAAAAATGGAATTTAATCAATAAAATGATAATAGAATGAATATATAGATATGTTGATGAAAAATCTCATGGATAAGTAATAACTAAATCAAAATTGAGGAAATGATTAATTATGTATATTTATAATATACCATCTAGGATTTATGTCAAGGATCTAATACTTTCAAGGTTTCATGCTAAGAATCTAATACATTCAAGGATTCATGCCAAGAATATAATACTATCAAGGCTTAGTTCCATGAATCTAATACTAAAAATGATTCATGAAAACAATCTAATACATTCAAGGCTTAATTCCAAGAATCTCAGAGTTTCAAGTATTCATGCCAAGAATCTAATAGTTTTAATGATTCATGCCAAGAATCTAGTACTGTCAAAGTGAACCCCATATGAAAAATGTTATATGGGTTAGGAAATGAACATATCTATGTATCAAATATGTATATTCAAGTAAATTTCCAAAAAAAATTAAAAAAAATTATTATTTCAAGATAATGTTAAAAATAATTATGTAAGTGAAATTGTAAAGATAATCATTAATAACATTATTGAGGAAAATAATATTTAAATATTCACTACTACAAAAACGGGCAAGGGAAGCACTACCCTTTTATCAGCACTTTTTTTAGCACTGAAAAAGAGGACCCCTTTATCAGTGCATCTTTTAGTAGCGCTGATAAAGGGGGAATTTATCAGTGCTTTTCCCTACTGCTAATAAATTTTATGTTTCAAAAAAATCATGAAAAATAAAATATTTTTATATAATTATATTTACATTGATATAAATATAATATATATTTTTTAAATATGTTGTAGATAAGTATAAATAGACTATTACATTTAATATATCAGAAATTTAGTGAAAATGGCTTTAAAATATTTTAAAAAATATTATTAATTAATAATTTTATAATTATTATTGATTAAAAATCATTTAATAAAAATTTGAAGACACAAAAAATAAAGAAGAAATTAATAAAAGATCTAAAATAAGTTTAAAATGTAACTCAAACTTCAAACAAACATAACTTTTGATCTATGTGTTTGTTTGAGCTCTACAGCATGTCAAATCAAATCATGCGATGATATCTACATGCTAATGACTAAAACAAAGCTTCTATGACAATTTTAGAAGCCAAAAAAGGCCCAGAAGGCCTCTAAAATTGAGTTTTTAGTCAGGATACCTCGATTTGTTAACATTAAAATATGTATAACCTCTGATCCGAATGTTAGTTAGGCATGTACCACATATCATATCAAATATTATTTCATTTTCTTCAATTTGACTGGTTGTGGAGTTGAAACGGGCTTCTGGATTATAAGTTATGGTCGTTTTAACATTCTATGTCTTTTAAAATACGCATATATATGTATTTATTTGTAAATATATATGTGTTTGTGTGTGTGTGTGTGTTGTATATATGTACGTATGTATTTATTTATTTATTTATAAACACACATAAAAAACATATTTCATAAATGTATTTAAAACTAATCTTATAAGTATATATTAATATACAAATAAATATACAGATAAAAATTATAATTAAATATATATATATATATGAATGAATATATATATACTAATATATAAATAAATATATTTATATTAATATGAATCTATATTAATATACGAATAAATATAACTATATATATATAAATAGATATATCATTAAATAGAGAAAAACGAAATGGCTTAGTGGTAAAGGTGCAGCAGCGAAAGGGGGGAGGTCGTGGGTTCGAGTTCCGGTGGAAGCAAAGGGGTGCTAGCGTATGGGGATGTACGGGAAGGGCAGTGCGCGGGAGAGTGTAAGGGGGGATCCGCCTAGCGCTGTTAAAGGGGCGTTCAAGCGCTGTTAAAAGCTCCCCGCGCATTATATAATTCATTTTTATTTTATTTTAATTTTTTTTATTTTTTGTTACTTTTATCAGTGCTTTTTAAAAGCGCCGATAAAAGGGGCCATTATTAGTGATTTTCGGAGTGCTGATAAAAGAAACCCCTCTTTATCCTCACCTCGATTAACAGTTCTTTTTTTAGTGTTGTTAATCGACTTTTCTAGTGCTGATAAAGGCCATATTTGTAGTAGTGATTCCAAAGTGTCTCATACCACTTTGAAACATTTATATCATAGTAACCATGAATTAATAAAATTAAATGAAACTTTTAATATCATGAGAATAAGGGTATTCATGATATTACATGAAAAAGGTATTATATACAATAAATAAAAGTGAATTGTAACATTCTAACAAATAAGTCTCAATGGAATGTAAATTGAGATGAAATTCGCATGGTAAAAATTAATGTTTTCTACAAACACATTCTAAAATACTTGGGACATAAAAAAATTAGTAAACATGTATTAAGTAAGTGTTTGTGATTTCCAAAACTAAATAAATGGAAAATTAATAAGTGTAACTTCTAACTTAATAATATCCCTCTTTTTAGAAATCACAAACCCAAAACTTAAATGAAAAAATAATTTTAAAAAAAACTTACATCCCATGTTCTTTTATGTACTTCGAATTCAGAGTTAATCTTTATGCCTTAACTCCCCCTAAGTTTATAACTCATTTTAATATGATAGAGAGAACAATATTGAATATGGTGATCTCACCCTTAGGATAATATATCCCCCTATGGATCATATTCTCTCCCTAAACATAAAAAACTCCCCTTTATTGAATTTTATCCCCAATTGTTAAGAAATATCCCTTTGATAAAACTTTATCCTTATTTATTAAATTCCCCCCCATATAAATATTTCTCTATTTCTATAAATTTCTACCCCTTTTTTATTTACAAAAAGAATGGGAAAATTATGGAGTTTCTTAAAATGTTAGAAAAGAAAAAAAATAAGAAACAATACAATAAATTAACTAATAAACCATAAAAAATTTGAAAAATCATTCAACCAATAAGAATTTAAAAACATTCAGACAAATCATAATGGGATTAAAAAGTAATTAATTCATATATTAATAAGGATTCAAATATTTTTCCAAAAAAAATACAACAAGAGTTAAAAAGAAGAAAAAATAATATGTATTCATCAGAGTCTTGAAAAGGGATTTGATCTTTTTGAACTCTTGTCGGTCCTTCTCCTGCTTGTCAACCTTCTCTTCTTGAATATTAAATTTCTTAGACAATCATTTTTTTCTAATTCTTCAATATGTTAATTTCATATTTATAATATTTGAGTCTAATCATATCCAACTTTATATATCAAATCTTTCCTTTCGGATAATTTACATCCTTAATATGATTATCATTTGTATCTTAGAATTCTTTCACAAAATTGACTTTGTCTTTTAAATATTTCAAAATAATATCCTTCTCAGAAATACTATCATCAAGACTTTAGAAAGATCTTATATTTATTTTGTTAAAAAAATTATCCTTGAATCAACCTTAGCAAGTTTTGATTTAGTATTATCAAGTTTTTTATAGATTTTAAAATTCTTATTTTCTAATAGTTTAGAAAATATAGATACTTCATCATAAGTAGAAATACTATTATCTTATTCTAAGGAAGATTATTCATCTCAAGATGTAGAATTTTTATCTTCAATATAGTTAGAGCCTAAAGACATATTGGTAGGGTTTTTATCTGTTCATACCTTTTCCATGAAAAAATGATTTATAGGAGGTATATTTGAAAAAAAAAATTGTTTCTTTGTCCAAAACTTTCATTATTTAAAGTATTGTCAAAGTAATCACCACCACTAGGACTCCATATGTCAGAGGCTTTTAGAAACTTCTTTACCTTGGATTTATAATACTTTTTATCATTTATCTCTGAATGTATTTCCTTTCTATCTTTCCTATTTAGATTTGGATAATCTATTTTGATGGGTATAGATTTCTTAAATTCATATAAATTAACTTCATCTTTATTATCACTTCTATATTTCTGACATTTATTATATCAGTACTGGAAATATTTCTTTCCCACAATCTTATTCAGTTTTCTGTAATGTTTAGTCAATTCATTCTCAGAATGTTCAGAACTACTAGAATCTGATTGTATAATAACTTTCTTCATTATCTAATATTTAACAATTTTCTTTGGTGTTTAATCTTTTTTATGAAAAATAGTTATAGTAAAATAAACACCTCTATTCTTTTTTTATCTTTCTCAATATCTTTTTTCAATATAATCTCATACTGCATCAAGGTTCTAATAAGATCATCCAGGGTAATATTATCCACCTTTCTTATTTCATCAATAGTTTTTCTCTTAGATTCTCATTCATTGGGAATAATTTCAATTATATTTTCCACAATAATTTCATCATCTAATAATTTCTCACTAATATCTTATAAACTGTTAATAATATTCACAAATATCTAATGCATCTTAGCAATAGATTCTCTTGGTAATAAAAAAAATTATTGATAATATTCTCTTAACATAACTCTCCTTGTCTCAACCACTTTTGAAGTGATAAAATTTTTAACCTCCAACTTTTTCTAGATACTGTTAGTAGCTTCACATGAGGAAATTTGACTATAAATTCTTCTTGTCATAGAACAAAACAAATTATTTCTAACTCTGTAGTTTAACCAATACTCTTAATTTTCTTGATGAGTGAAGGAAGTAAATTCCTTATAATGAATATTATAATCTCCAGTCAACATGAAAAAAGTATCAACTCTAGTGTTAATAAAAAAGGTCTTTATCTTATCCCTATAATACTCATAGTCATCACCATCAAAGATAGGTGGTATGTTAGGATTTTGGTTTTCTATGGATATGACATTTAGACCTTCCATATTTTAAAACAAAAATAAATATTATTTTCCAAAAATAAAAGTTAGTGTAACAAAAGTTTATAAACAAAAATTTTATATCAAAAACTTTTAAATAATTTTCAATAATAAATAAAGTAAAAACTCAACAAGTATTTGAGTAGTGGAATCCTACTCTGATACTCATTATTTTATTGAAAGATCTTTTCTATATGGAAATATTATAAGAGGGGGTGAATTGTAGTTTGAAAACTTAATTTAAAATAATTAAACTAATTAAACCAAAATCCTCGTTAAGTAAAACAGTCAGACTCAGCCCTTAGTTCGATTAACAAAGTCACATAATTGTAATCACAATCAATATTATTTTATTATATTAAAAATCAGTTTCACAATAATACCTACTATATTAGAGTTAAAAAATCTTAATCACTATGGACATTATTAATTATAGTATGTATCATAATCATAGTTAATATGATAAATCAAAAAAAATAAAAGATGAATACGATGATTCACTTTCTATTAAATGTGTATCAAAAAATAAAACTTGTAAACAATAAGTAATACAATATTTAACAATTTTAATAATGAATTATAAACTATTTTAAAAAGATAACTTTTTTAACCTTAAGATAAAGGTAGAAAATAACCTTGATTAAGGTATCCCCTATTTTATACTTACATTAAAGTTTTTATTTCCTTACTAAGTAAATACCTTGATACAGAGATTGGCATTGTCTTCTTGTCCCGATAATCCCTCAGTATTATGATCAACTTTGTCTTATTATCCCCGTCAAACCTCAATTTGATGGATCAGATTTTCTATCTTCCTATCCCCAAAATCCATCAGTCGTTATGATGATCAAATGTAGATTATAATGTAAAAGGTTCTTAAGGAAACAAACTTGAACAGAATTATTTAGAACTAAAAAAATCTAAATAATTAAAAATACTAAGAACAATGTGTTCACGCTATTCAATCTCTAGATATATCACAAAATGAGAAAATGAAAATGAATAAATTAGTTAGTAGCTAGCTCCAAACTATTCAAATGACATGGTATTTATAGGTGATCTCCCAACTATTATCTTGATCTCCCAACGATCATATCTATCTAATTTTATTGCAATGGATTTGGAAACAGAGCACTTGATATCTCATTATAACTTATTGTCGACATCATATTTTTTTACACCATTACAGCGTAAAAAAATTTATTTACATTAGAAACAAGTCATCCAAATATGAATATAAACTTAATTCGGTCTGATGGACTTAATTAACAATGTAAATATAATAATATTTATAAGTATAAGTCTGATTATATCAGTACCAGTATCAGTCTGATTGTAAATAATTTTTCAGTATGATAGTAATGACAAAAATCTTAACTTTTTATTCTGATAAAGGTGAGTTCAATTTTATCAGACACGTGATCATTACAATAATCATAATAAAGAATGTAAAGTTTATTTTCATAATACTTTAGAACTTTTTCTAAGTATGGTAAAATGTAATGTTTTATACAAAAACATTCTAAAACACTTGGGACATAAACAAGTTAGTAAACATTTATTAATTAAGTATTTGTGATTTCCAAAACTAAAGAAATAGAAAAGTAATAAGTATAAATTCTGAATTAATGAAACAGACAAAATGGCTGCCAAGATAGATCATTGTGAGAGAATCAAAATCAAGCAACTATGGTGATCTCCCCCACCATATTAGCATTCTAATAAAACATCAATATAATAGTGAGGACTAACCATGGCTAAAAACTCAATGCACAAATAGAAGAACTCACTAATGATATAAAAAATCTCTAAACATAACCACTAAATATTTAGAATTTCTAAAAGAAGGAGCATTTCACAACAGATATAATATTTACTCAAATTATAAAGAACCTTAAGTCATCTTATTCTCAAATAAGAACAAATAAAAATAAGTAATACCTTATTAAATAACTTAATCTAAACTAGTTACAATATGTTGGACATAGGAATCCTTTGAAGGGGAAGATCTAACTCCACTCTCTATTTATGAAACAACTATACAAAATCACTATATATAACCTAAACAGTTAAAAACATGATAGGACTTTGGAGATTTCTAACATGAGAAATTATTATAACCAGGCCTTCTACATTGATGGCACATCGGTATCCTACCCCTAGTAGAAGCTGATGAAACACTAGAAGGCCTATTGACATCACCACATACCATCTCAAACTCTTTCTATTTCTCATTTCCTTTACTAGAGTTCCCTTTATCACCCCCAAGAACTGAGGAAATAGTGTTCACCTCAAGAACTCCTTCCAAAACTACCTCAACCCAAACTTTCTTCCTCATTACTTCTATATAAAAGGTTAAAGTGAACTCCAATAATCTTAACTGAAAATTAGGAAGAAATACTCTTTCAAAATATCAATCCTTTAGGGTGTCATAAAAGGTCAAAATTTAAAGATAAGGGATTGGGTCAATGAAATGGTGAACGTATTTCAACACTAACTGATCACCCTATTGGATATAGTACAAATCCATCACCTTTTCTGCCTTTATGGCCTCAGATAAATACTTCTAAATGAAAAATCCCTTAAAAATTTCCCAATAAATGTCCTTCTATGTATTTTACTAAATAATAGTATTACACTACTTCAAACTCTATCCCTCAATCATAAATGTTGTGAAATTGATCTTGAGATACATGGAAATATGGTGTTGTGGACCCATGCCCCCAAGCCTGGTGCTATAAAAACATACATTACATACTTTCTTTGATATTAACTATAAAATATTTGATCTATGAATCCATAATTAAAAGACCAATAATGATCATTGTATCTCATATATCAAAAATATATTTTTAATTTTAGATATTTATAAATTTTGGATGCATCATTAACTAATAAAACCAATCAAATGTACATTGTTCCCCCACGATACTAAGAACTGATTAAGATATAAAATGTCTTCAATATATCCCATAAATTCCCCACAAAATCTATCCTACTATACATATCATATATAATACTTTTCTTCATAACTTAGGGAAATGTGAGTATAAGAAGAAGTGAGCTCAAACATTAGTAATGGATAACATAAAACTGAGGAAATCATGGTATAAACATGGCATAAATTTTATGAAAGAAATAAGTAAAAATCATAATTAAATAATCATATAAAATTGAGAGAATAATATATCCTTGGATTGTAATGAAAATAAATATATCCCATGGATAATAAAACCTGAATTCATGGTGAAGGATTTCATAATTGTGTACATCTTGATCTTACCATAAAGGCCTTAGCCAAAACATTATTCTTTCCATCAAGGACATAGATAAGAAATTATTCTTCTTATAAAGATTTAAGTCAAGATATCTTGCTAAATTGGGTAGGCATACACCACATACCCAAACATGTTTCTCTCATGATACCTACCAATACATCGAGGGGTTATATAATGTTGGTCTCCACCCATAACTTATTTAAATATAATTCATTAATCTATAAAGGAATAACAATATACAGAATGCCAATACTTTTTCTTCATGTCAATAAATGGTAAAAAATGATCATAACCCTTCCAGATAAAGAATTTTGATGTTTAAACAATACATATTCATCTTTCATATGAAATGAATAAAAATATGTATTGTAAAAACAAATATGCATATTTTCAATAGTTCCCCAATAAATGAATGGAATATATTTTTTGTAAGAATCCCTTAAACTAGAACCATATATAATAATGGGTATTTAATTAAGTAAATAATTTCCTCAATCAATCGATGTATGGAATCTATGTGAGAACCCTTCAATAAAATAAATGGAAAAAAAGTATTCATAAATTAAAGGCAGTGGGTGAAAGGTTATGACTATTCATGGTGGATGGTTAGGTAAGAGAAAGGAAATTATGGATCATATCTTTAATAAATAATAATGTTAGATAATCCATCCAAATAAAGAAGTTTAATGGTTTAAATAGAAAATATCCACAATTTAATAGAGGAAACTCATAAATATATTGAAATTGATGAAAAACATCCTTGAAAAAGAATGATATGAAAGGTATCACTCAAGAAATGATCAAGAATAAAATTGTTTGATAGCACCAGTTCAATCTCACAAATTATAAATATATATTTATTTATTAAATAATAAATAATTTAACATAAATCCCATTATTGTAAATCATTTTGAATATGAAAATGAATATGGTGGTGAAAAATTAAAAGATATTTTAGAAAACATTTTTAGTAATGATATAAAATACCAACTTACATGTCACTTTTAAAAGTAAATTTTGAAAAGGTGAACTGAAATATTTTGAAAATTTTTAATTTTGAAAATAATATCCAATAATTTATCCCTTAAAATTACATAAATTTTTCTATAGTAAATATGGATCCAAAGATAAAACATTTGACAATGAAAGGAAATGAACCATTTTAATACTTTGAAAATTCATTTAATTAAAATCTATGTTATAAAAAAGAAATAAACCTTATTTGTGTTAAAAATTAATTTATCCAAATAGGAATATAAATAATAAATACTAAATTATTAGGGATGGATAACCCAATCATGGATGAATATTTTTAAAGATAAAACTTTATATATAACTCAAAGGAAGAAGATTTGAGAAATCAACACACCTTATAGGAAACATACTCCATAAGGTAATAAACATTTGATGAGGATTTATATGGTAGTAATGTTAATCCATAAAAATGATATAATGCAACATAAATAAAATCTAGGGTAAAATTTACATAAATTTTGTGAAATAAGTTCTAGATAATGATCATAACGTAATGAACAAAATTTAAGTTAACAAAAATCCATACTAGTGTGGTAATAAATAAATCAAAGTCCATTTAAATAAGGGAAGGTGATTTGTCTTAGTATATTCTATGAAATACAAAAAATTATGATAAAAATACATCTATGTATAGTAAATACACGATAAAAGGAAAACTTTGTGCACAAAATGTATTATGTCTCAAAGAATTAGAATTGAGGCCAAGAAAACCCTTATATTTTATCATGGATCCTGCGATCTCTCTATAATATCTTCTATAAAAAACATATCTATATTAATAAATTATTTCATAACCTTAATCACATATTTTCAATTTATACTCTTCATTTATAATCATTCTATATATCAATTCTAGTTAGTTATTACCAATTTTCAATATCGGGTGTAAGTAACCTTAATCGTTTTGAACTAGTTTCATAAAAATGGTGTTGGTATTCATTATTATTACAGATTTCATCATAACACTATCATTAAAGGTACTATAATATATGTTAAATTATATTTATAAAGGTATAATTTTATTCTATAATAGTTTTGGTTACAATACATAAAGGTTAAATTGATGATGATCACTTCTCAATGATTCTTATTGAATTAAATTTATTTTCTTAATTAGTTTAATAAAAATTTTACCATTACATAACAAAAAAAATATTTACATATTTATATCATATTATACTAGTAACTAATTTCCCATATTCATCCATGATATAAATTCATAACATTATTCAAGTGGGTGGTTAAACTGATTCAAATATTAACATTCCAAGATTAATGGATGACTATATTGTGGGTTAGTTGTAATAACATTATACTAGAAGCATAGTTATATTATTTAGTGTTTATTAGTGTGATATGTAAAAATTGTAAAAATTATAATAAGAAGTAATAGATATGAAAATATTACATAATATGAATAAAAATATTTTCCTCTTAGTACACTTGTTTTAAATGATTGAATTAATGATGATCATTTTTTAATCATGTCATTAGGACTATCTGTAAAAAGTGGTGAAGGAAAACGAACACGTTACTTCTTAGAGATGGTAATCTACACATATGCATGAATACTATTTTCATTTTTCTTAAGGGGAGAGGGGAAATGTATCTAATGTCTATTCCATTATAATAATAAAATCAAGAATATAACAAATAATTTTTTCATTACATAGGTATTTGAGAATTAGTATTGTAAAGGTAAGATGGAAAGGAAAGGAGTTAAGGAAAATTGTTTATTCACATTGAGAAATTTGAGTTTTTTCATGGATAATTACTTTGAAAATGAGGGATTATGATAATCTATTGTAACAAAAATCTAAAGGACGATTAAGTTGGTTATAGGGAAAGAAATTTTGTATGGTTTTAGGAGGAAACCAAATTTTTCATGTAGTATTGAAGGGGTTGTGATAGGCCCCTTTTATGTAAATACTTATAAATTTTTAATAATGGAAATTCAATCTCAAGGAAAGTAGATCCAAAATTTATAAATAAGGGAGTGAGAAATATAAAATGTTGATAAAGGAAGTATAAATGCATTATAACACATTTTTAAAAAATTTTAGCATTTTTTAGTATTATTTACTAGGTTAAACCCTTTTAACCCTAATTTACTCTTACCATAGTGAATAGTTTTTACCTCAGTAATTTATCATTTATTCATAAAAATAAAATGATCCTTTTTACATAATTTGGACTTAATGATTCCAAATTTTAAATCTATTTTATTTGATTAAATTTCTAAAAGTGGTAATAATTAATTTTAAATTAATAAATGTATAATGTATTAAAAATAATTTCTTAAGAAAAATATTACTTAAGTTATAAAATATCTGATATAGGATTATAAACTAGAATAAATACTTTTAGATATATAATGTCACTTATAAAATAAATATTTTTTTAGAAAAATGTTTCAAAAATTAATATGATACTTTTACATACTAATAATGTCATTAAATCATGCTATTTGTAAAAACTATATATTGCATTATTTTCCATAAAATCAAAACTTTCAGTAAAACCCCCAAAAATTTATCTTAAAAAATTATTTATATAATGAATCAAAAAATAATGTTCATTTTTTTAAATTTAAATTCTAAAATTTATAAATTTAATTTTTAAATAAAATTATAAAATATAATAAAAAACTATTTTTAGAGGGAAAATGGATCTTTAGAACACAATTTATTCTTATTCTTATTTCATATATTTTAATAATTTTTGTTAAATAATTATTAATATCAATATATATTACCATTAATTAATCATAATTTTCATGAGATAAGAAATCATATAGCATAAAAATAAATTTTATTTTAGAAAAATGAAATTCTAAGATTAAAATGACATTATTAGTCATTTTAGCTATACCAATTGAATTTAATTTATATTAAAAGTACCCTTTATTTTATTTTTATAAATATTTTATAAAGAAGTTACTCATATTAATTATCATTAATTAAATGACTAGGTTTTAATGATTATACTTAAATATTTATATTTTATTTAAATATTTATATTTTATTTAAATATTTATATTTTATTTAAATATATCACAGTTTCATTTAAGTTCAATGTTGCATGTGGAGAAACATACCAAACACTTTGACTTATTTAAAGGTAATAATATATTAAAATATCAAGTTTCTCCCAACTTAAATAAATTTCATACTTAAAATTTTACTTATAAGATCATAGTAATTTCTATAGGGAACTCATAATTAACTGTACACAGCTAGATTATCATGGGTTTATTTACAATTTGGAGTGATATATATCTATATGAAAAATTATTATAAGCCCTTTATAATGGGAGCTAACCCATTTCTAGTTTCACATAGAATTATACTATTAGAAGAAGAGATAGGTATATAAGGAATAATTTTTCAAAAAACTTGAAAATAATTTAATAATAATCATACCCCCATGTATTTTTATTTATAACTTAATATCTAATAATTGGTGAAAACTTACTTGTCATAAGAAATTTTAAAATATAATGTGAATAATATCTGTTCACTTCAATAATAGTTGTTGTGTAGGATTTTCTATATTCCCCAGGTCTAGGCGGTTCTTGGTGACGATTTTCCTTATTGTCCACTAGATCAATGCATTAGTTTGTATAGTTCCCAATTTTATTACAATTGAAGAAATTAATTTTTATAAATTCTATCTTCCCCTTACATATGTGAGTCTTGTGAAATTTATCTCCACACTTATAAAATCTATTTATCCCTTTAATGAAATTTCCCTCATAATTCTTTATATATCTTTCTCATGAAGGAAATTCAATCTTCTTTCCTTCATCATCTCTATCCCTTGAAATTTCGTGAGAATAATTCATTCTCTTATTTGGTTTTTTCAATATTTTAACTATTTTCACATGGTTAATCATATTCTATGATATTTGGTTTAGCATAATCACTAAATTTCCCAGTCTAATTCCCATTTCTATGGGTAGATCATTTAGACAATCACTACGTTGACCTCACCCATTGTTAAATTAGTTCCTTATAACATAGTCCATTACTAAAACCAAAAGTGGTTAACATAAGTGATAAAAAATCGACATAATAAGAGAATTATGAATATTTAACCTCAAGATATCCTACTTTATCACACTATCGTGTTATCATATAGTTATTTGTTTCAAATATATATCACTCTTAGTTTAACCTATATCATCCATATCTCAACCTATGTCATTCTAGATTCAAACTAAGTTACTCATTGTTTAGGTTTTCTCATACTTCTTAACCTAATCCATTTAAGTTACTAGAAAATCAATCCTTCATAGTTGTTCATAAAGAGCATATGATCAACCAAGTTTTATCCCTAGGAAGTGTTTATCCAAGTGTTTAGTCTTTGTCCAGCCTATCATGCATAAAATTGATAATTGATTCAATGCTCAACAAACCCTTTTCAGAGTAATTACCCCTAGGTGCATCTCTATCATAGCCACATCCACTTGAAAATATCTATAAAAGGATATAATTTCTAGGAAACCACATAGTCAAGACTTTACTAAAACTTTAGTATGGAATCCTATACTTAGAATTATTCCTAATTTCACTAAGTTCTCTTATCTTAATCCCCAAATAAAATGTGCATTATTAACTTAACATTATATCATATACTATACTAAAGGGTTATCAAAACCTTATAAATTATGATCAACCATAACTTATTAACACCTAAATTATCCTTAAGAGACATCCTAATCTCAAAATTTATCTAAACCCTTCTCTAATACAAATTGTGGCTCCCTAAACCCATTCTCCCAAGCCCAATTCCATAAACACATACTTTATATACTTGATTTGATACCAATTGAAAAATATAGGATATGACCATCATTAATTAAATAATCTATAATGATTACTACATCTATTACATCAGAAAGATCTTTTTAGGTTTAGAGCTTTAGGGAGTTATAAAACATCATTAACTAATAAAAACAATAAAATAGGCATTGTTCTCCCATGATACTAAGAACTTGTTAAGCCATAAAATACAATAATATCTCCCTAAATTTCTCCATAAAAGTTATCCTATTATATATATCATGTATAATACTTTAATTCATTACTTGGGGAAATGTAAATATAAGAAGGGGTGAGATCAAACGCGCAGTAAGTAAAAACATAAAAATAAGGTAATCATGGAATAAAATGGAATGAATGTTATATAAATAATAATTAATCATCATAATTTTATAATTAACTGACACTGAGAGCATAATATATCCATCGATAGTAATTAAAATAAATAGATCACATGTATAATAATAACTAAATTTGTGGTGAAGCATTGCATAATTTTTTTACATATTGATCTTATTATCAAGGACTCATTAAAGAAATTATTATTTCTCTCAAGGACATATAAAATACATCATTCATGTCTTTAAGACCGCAATCAGTACATGTTTCTGAATTGGGTAGTAATACACCTAATACCCAAACATGTTTATGTCAAGAGACCAACCGATGCATCAAAGGGTTATATAATGTTAATCCCCACTCATTTCTTGTTTCATCCAGGGGTTATATATTTTTAGGCCCCATCCATCACTTTTTAAAGTCCAATGAATTCACCATATGTGATAATGATTAAACAATACATAATCATCTTTACCAATAAAAATCCATATTATAATACAATATATGGAATTTCAATACTTTTCCCTATGTCAAGAAAAGGGATAAAAAGATCATGACCCATTCAGAGAAATAATGTGGATGGTTAAACAATACATAGTCATATTTATTTAGTAAATAATATACATCAATATTATAATAATAAATATATAGACCTTCAATGGTTCCCTAAATAATGGATGGAATAACTTTATTTGTAAGCATCCATGAAACTGACACCATATAGAGTAATGGGTATATAGTTAAGTAAATGATTTCCATAATTAGTTGATATATGTAATATATGATAACTCCCTTCAATAAAAAAATGAAAAACATGGTATTCACAAAGTAAAGGCATTGGAAGAAAAGTCATGCCCATTTATGGTGGATGGTTAGGCAGGACAAAGGTTATGGTGGATCATATATTTGATAGAGGATAATGTTACATAATACATCCATAGAAACAAGGTGGATGGTTATAATATAACATATAAATAGTTCAACAAATGAAACTCAAAAGGATGTTGACCAAGAAGAAAAACATCCTTATAAAAGAATGATTCGAATAGTATCACTCGATAAGGGATCAAGAATCAAATTATTTGATACCACAAGTTCAATACCCAAAATTATATATATATATATATATATATATATATATTATAGGATAAATTATGTATCATAAATCCCATGATTGTAAATCCTTTTGAATATTAAAAGGAAATCTGGGGTGAAAACTTAAAATATCTTTTTGAAAAAAAATTACATTGACACAAGATAAAAACTTAAATGTCAATTTCAAAAAGGTGAAGCGAAAGATTTTAAAGACTTTTACTTTTTAAAAGATTATACAATAATGGATCCTTAAAAATGACATAAATTTTTTTATAGGATATTTGGTTCCAAAGATAAAACATTTAATGGTGAAAAGAAAGGAACCTTTTTAATACTTTAAAAATACCTTTGCTGGAAACCCACATTAGAAAAAGATTAATAAACAATTCTTTGTATTTAAACTTAATTTTACTAAATAGGATTATAAATTAAATATAATAAAATAATATTATGTGAGAACCCCATAATGGAAGGACATTTTTCAAGATAAAACTTTATAACTCAAAGGAATTATATTTGAGTTATCAACACCTCTTACGGGAAACATACTTCATAAGGTAAAAAATATTTGAATAGGATTTATGTGGTTGGAATGTAAATACATAGGAAAAAATGATATAATATCACATAAATACAATAAAGGGTATAATATACCTAACTTATTTGAATTAATTTTAAGAGAATGATCATAACTCAATGAATGAAATTTGAGTCACCCAAGATCCTTACCACTGAGGTAATAATTGAATCAATAGTCATTCGAAGAAGGGAATATTATTTTGATTTGTGTTACCATTAAATAAAAAATATTATAAAAATACATACATGTGAATTAAATACACCATATAAGTAAAACAAGGTGCACAAAATGTATTATGTCTTAAAGAATCAGAATTGAGACCAAGAAAACACTTACCATTTATTTTAGATTCCATGAATTCCATCAAACCTTTTGTATAAAAACATAGATATATTAATAAATTATTTCATAATATTACTCATATATTTTCCATTTATAGTCATAATCTATAATCATTCACTATATTAATTCTATTTATTTATTACCTATTTTCAATATTAGGTGTAAGTAATCTTGATCATTTTGAACTTGCTTCATAAAAATTATGTTAGAATTAATTATTGTTACAAAATTTCACCATACCAAGATCATTAAAGATAACTTTACAGATTTTACATCATATTTATAAAGTTATTATTTCATTCCATGGTAATTTTGGTTACAATCCATGATGGTGAAATCAATGATGATCATGTTTCAGTGATTCTTAACAAACAAAATATGTTTTATTAATTAATGAATTTAATAATAATGTTTCCATTCAATAAAAAAAATATTTACATATTTATATTGTATTATACCATTAATTAAGTTCTCATAGTAATCCATGAAATAAATTCATAGCATTGTTTAGTAGGTGGTTAAACTGACCCAAACATGAACATATTATGATTAATTGATGATTATGTGGTGGTTTGGTTGTAATATCATTATACCTGAAGCATAATGATATTATTTAGTTTATTAATTTTGATATATCATAATATGTTTTAATTATAATAATAAGTAACATATCTAAAAATATTACTCAATATGGTTAAAAAGATCTTCCTCTTAGTATGGTTGTTTTAAATGATTGAATTGGTAATGATTTTTTGTTGATGATATCATTAATATGATATCAAATTTTTGAGAAAAACCATAATAATATAATAAATATCATATTTATCCATTAAAAACATTATTATGAACATCCATGAAATGTTATTAATGAAAATGAACATGTTGCTTCATGGAGGTGGTAGTCCACACATATGCACAAATCACGTCTTCGTTTTTCTTAAGCAGAGAGGGGGTAGGTGGTTAATGGTTATTATCTTATCATAATAACATTAATTATATAAAAAATAATTATTTAATTATATAATTATTTCAAAAAAATAATTCTAAAGTTAATATAGAAAGGAAATAATTTAAAGAAAAACTATTACTCAAATTGAAAACTTTGAGTTTTTCCTTGGTGAATTCCTTGGAAAATGAGGTCTTGTGCTGATATCTTATGACCAAAATCTCAAGTATAAGGAATAAAATTATATGGTAACATAAAATTCCATGTTTTAATTATGGAAAACATATTTTTTGTGGTATTTAAGGGGTGGTTAGAGGTCACTTTTATAAGTTAAAACGGATGATATTTTTGTAAATACCCATAAATTTTTAATAATCACGAGCCATTCTCAAGGAAAGTGGCTAAAAAATTGAGAAATAATGGAACACATAAGGTCTTTAAAGGCCTTGAAACACATTAGAACATATTTTTTAACATTATTTATCCTTTTTACTAAGTTAAACTATTTTTACCCCGATTTACTCTTACTGTGATAACTAATTTTACCTAAGTAATATATCCTTTATGCATAAAAATAAAATGATATTTATTAAATAATATGAACCCACTAATTCTAAATTTTAAATAAATTTTATTTGATTTAATTAATAACACTAATAAAATTAATTTTAAAATAATAAATATAGAATGTATTAAAAAGGATTTATTGATAAAAATATTACTTAAGTTCTAAAATATCGGATATAAGCTTGAAAATTAGAATCAATATTTTTTATTTATAATTTTAATTATAAAATAAATATTTTATGTGGAAAAAAATTTCAAAAATTTATATGATGTTCTTACATACTAATAATGTCAATAAATCTTGGTATTTGTAAAAACACTACATTTCATTATTTACCTTAAAATCAATATTTTCAGAAAATCCCAAAAAATAATATTAATAAAATATTACTATGACGAATCCAAAAATAATATTCATTTATTAAAATTTAAATTATAAAATTTGGAATTAAAATTTTAAATAAAATTATAAAATATAATGAAAAATTGTTTTTAAAGGGAAAACGACGCTTTAGAACACAATATATTATTCTTCCGATTTAATATAATTTAATAATTAGTGTTAAAAATTTATTCATATCAATATATATAACCATAAATTAATCATAAGTTTATTTTGATACAAAATTATAGTTCATAAAAGGGGTTTTTTTAGAAAAATACAATTTTATCTTAAAAGGATCTTATTAGTCATTTTTGTTATACCAATTGAATTTCATTCATATTAAATGTAGTTGTTGACCTCACCTGTTTTGATAATCCCAATTATGTGTTCATATATTATGCTATTCTCAATTACTGTTGATCTACATTTTAATTCTTTCAAATCAGTGATCAAGTTAATAATAATGTTTAAATAGTCTCTCAGTTATGTTAATCTCGATTATCCTTATTTATACAATCTTTGAAACAGTTCTAAGTCAATTAGATATGGTTTGCATAAGACACATAGAGCTACCGATAGCCATAGCTACTGATAGCCATAGCTACCGATAGCCAGATCTACCGATAGCCAGAGCTACCGATGGACACAGAGCTACCGATGGACACAGAGCTACCGATGGTCACAGAGCTACCGATGGACACAGAGCTACCGATGGACACAGAGCTACCGATGGACACAGAGCTACCGATGGACACAGAGCTACCGATAAGAGCTACCGATAAGAGCCACCGATAAGAGTCTAAAGAGCTACCGATGGAAGATCCTACACCGAGTCAACCGTACACGTCTACAAACAAACGGCTACCTATAATGAACTCAACACTATTTTTTTATTATACTAACGGTTACATTTGTTACTTTTGATGCATTTAATGTTATTAAATGATTTATGTTGCCATTTCAGGAAACCGTACCAAGTATGATCAAAAAGTATAATCATTCCTTCTTCTCAAAAAGACAAAAAAAGGCATAAAAAGGACATCGTGTATGTATCAAAAAGGAGGGTGAGAGACAATAGACTTGAAGAGATCAAGCACACAGAACACACTTGCGATCAAGCTCAAAACGTGCCAAGATCAACTGGAGAACTTACACTCACGAGACTACTACTACCAGCCTCCAGAACATAGAGCATACATCGAGCAATCTATGCTAAAGAAGAACTACACAAAACTCTTCATTCTTTGAGCCAATAAGCAAGCTGAACCTGGAAGTCAAGGAAACAGATGATACTCTATTTTCCAGAAAAAAACCAGAAGAAGACTCAGAACGAATTCTAATCAACAAAAGGAGTCAAGAGCTGCACGAAGATCACTAGAGCCATTTCTAATCTCTAAATCTTTATCTTTGTGATTTACTTTTTACATTACGAGCAGTGTGTGTTATCTGTTGTATCTTACACACACACTGTCTCATGAACCTTAACTGGAGGATTTGTAAATCCTCACTCACTATATTTTCATTCTTTTTCCCACTATGGATAGTGGTAGAGGTTGTGTGTGACCTGGACAGTTGGTTGCTGTTGTTTTGTTTCCCACGAATAACAGTGGTAGAGGTCTTGGACCTGGACAGTTGTAAACTGTTGAACCCCGATCCAGGGTGTGGATCATCCTTTTATAAACTTTTGAGAGGACTAAGTCTTGGCTTGAGACTGAACCTCTTGGTTAACTCCTCTGTGTTTTTAGTTAAAGTTTATATCCATACAGTACATATTTATTTCATATTCCGCTGCTATTACTTTGAAATATAATTTACTTTCAAAGCTACTTTGATAGTTAAACTCGCAAGTGTTTATATTTATTGTAAACCAGTAAGTTAGTTTCAAAAGTTAAATTAATCATAAGATTAAGTTAACTGAGAACTAATCAATATTTGAGAAACTAATTGAACCTTTATAATCTGTATAAATTCACTACAATTTAATCTGTTTTTGAAATTGAGGGATTTTAATAGAAATTGTTTTTAGCATAAATTTTAATTGGAACTCAATTCACCCCCCTCTTGAGTGTCCACTCCGACCAACATTTGGTATCAGAGGGATTGTTAATATCTTCTAAATTACTCTGTTTTCAACTGTGATTTTAGTTGTATTGTAAAGTTCTTAAAATTTCTGTTATTTCTAAATTTTTATCTCTTTAAATTTTGTTTATAATGGATAATAGACTTGAGGGTGCTGCTACTAACCGGCCACCCTTCTTTAATGGAAATAACTATGCTCAGTGGAAACTTAAAATGAAAATTCATCTAGAAAGCATGAGTTTTGATATTTGGACTGCTATTGAATCTGAATACAAAATTACCACTACTGATAGATCTACTTGGGATTAATCTACAAAGACTGCTTACAATAATAATTGTAAAGCTATGAATGCTCTGTACTATGCTCTAGGAGATGAATAATTCAACAGAATTTCTGCATGCAAAACTGCTTTTGAAATTTGGGATACCTTGGTTGTTTCTCACGAAGGAACAACCAATGTTAAAGAAATGAGATTAAACACTTATACTATTAAATATGATAATTTTAAAATGAAGCCTGATGAACCTATTTCTGACATGTATCTCAGGTTCAATGAGATAGTAAACACAATGAGCTCACTCGGAAAGATTGTTCCTTCAAAAGAACAAATTATGAGAATACTGAGATGTTTGCCAGATAGATGGAGAGGTACATCCGTTTCAATTAGAGAATCCTATGAAATTGGAGCACTGCCTATCAAGGAGTTAATTGGTAAGCTGATGATGTATGAAGAAGAGCTTAAAGTAAATAAAGAAGAAGATGAGGAACCCAAAAGAAAATCTGTAGAGTTTAAAACTACTGCCTTTAAGAGTAAAGATAAGGATAAACTACAAATGGAGACTGAGAGTTCAACGAGTGAAAATTCAGAATCTGACAGTGATGTCGAGATGGCTCAAATAGCCAGGAGATTCAAGAAGTTTTATAGGAAAAAGAAATTCTTTAGGAAAACAAATTACAAAGGAAAGTATGATCAACAAGGAAAATGGAAAAAGGATTGGAAGAAGGCTGACAGAACTGATGAAGTTGTCTGCTATGAATGCAAGCGAAAAGGACATATCAAAGCAGACTGTCCAAAGTTAAAATTCAAAAAGAAATATGATTACAAAGACAAGAAGTACAAGAAAGCCATGAAGGCTGCCTGGAGTGCTTCAGAAGACAGCACTAGTGAAGCTGAATCTTCGGACTCTGAAAGGAATCGAGCCAACATGTGTTTCATGACAAATACTTCTGAGGTAACATCTGACACTCCTGTTTTAAATTTATATTATTCTGGAGATGATTCTGATTCGGAAAACATGTCAAAATCTGAACTATTTGAGTACTGTGATATGTTGGAAGAAACCTGTAATGAGCTTAAAGACAAATACAAAGGTTTAAAGAAACAGTATGCTTTAAGTGTTAAGCATAAATCTGATCTTGATATAGAAAAGGAAAAGAATGCTCAACTACTAAAGGAAAATATAGAACTGAAATTGTCAAATGAGAAACTTAGAAAGGATTTAGAAAAATTCACAAATGGAAAGGACGCTCTAACTCAAATGCTAGGAAAGCAAGTTGCACCTATATATGCTACTGGTTTAGGATACCAACCAGGACAGAGACAGTTCACCAGAACCCGATTTATTCCTAAGTCTAAAAAAAATATTGCTAGTTCCAGTTTTGGAAATTCATATGCTTCAACAGGATACTCATATGGTTATAGACCAAATAAAGTCTATCTTTCAAAATCTGTTACTTCTGTTAATTGTATAAAACCAATAAAACAAATCTGGGTACCTAAAGCCCTGATTGCTAACCTATTTGGACCCAAGAAAATCTGGGTACCAAAGTCATTTCCTGTTTAAATCTGTTTTATAGGAGACCTTCTTGAAGAGCTGTCACAAGAAGATATGGTATTTAGACAGTGGGTGCTCAAGACACATGACTGGAGATTATTCTTGCTTCAAAAGCTTAATAAAGGTTGATGGAGGTCATGTCACCTTTGGTGACAACTCTAAAGGAAAAATCATCGGCCTAGGCCAAATTGGTAACACTGACTCAGTATTAATTTCTAAAGTTTTATTCGTTGATGGACTTAAATATAACTTGCTTAGGATATCTCAATTATGTGATGATGGTTTCAATGTCAAGTTTGAAAATGACTCGTGTGATGTTTTTAACTCCAAAAATTCTTTAGTATTTTCTGCTCTAAGGAATGAAAATGTTTATGCTATTGATTTAAATTCTTTAGCCAAACAAAATATTTCTTGTTTGAATGCTTTTCATAAAGAATCTTGGCTATGGCACAGAAGATTAGGACACTGCAACATTCACTCACTCAGAAAACTGGCTAGGAAAAACTTAGTTAGAGACTTACCTAAATTAGAATTCCCAAATGACAAAGTGTGTAATCCCTATCAAAAGGGAAAACAACACAAAGTTTCTTTTAAATCAAAGAAAGAAGTCTCAACTTCTCAACCACTTGAGTTGGTTCACATGGATTTGTTTGGACCATCAAGAGTTTCTAGTTTAAATGGGAAGCATTATGTCTATGTCCTTGTAGATGACTTTTCTAGATATACTTGGGTATACTTTCTAGCTCACAAAAGTGAAGCTTGTCCTTACTTTGTTAAATATTCCAAGTCTGTAGAGAACCTTAATGGACTTAATATTAAAACCCTAAGAAGTGATCATGGTCGTGAGTTTGAAAATCATGAGTTTGAATCTTACTGCTCACATAATGGATATAGTCACAATTTCTCTGCCCCTAGGACACCCCAACAAAATGGTGTAGTAGAAAGGAGAAACCGAACCCTTCAAGAAATAGCTAGAACTATGCTCAATGAATATGAACTGCCTATTTACTTTTGGGCTGAAGCTGTTAATACAGCTTGTTATGTTATCAATAGAGTCTTGATCAGAACTGTTCTTAAGAGGACTCCATATGAGTTGTGGGACCATAGGAAACCTAAGGTTAACTACTTCAGAGTTTTTGGCTGCAAAGTCTTTATTCTAAATATCAAAGACAATCTTGACAAATTTGCATCCAAGAGTGATGAAGGAATTTTTCTGGGCTACTCTATTTCAAGTAAATCTTATAGAGTTTTCAATAAGAGAACCAAATGTGTGGAAAATCTGTTCACATCAAATTCGATGAAACTGATCCACATGAGCCTAAAACCTCTCTTGAGAATCTTGAAGAAGATTTGTCTATTCTGGACCTTAATGATAAATCTAAAGAACCTGTTATAAAAACATCCATTTTTGGACTTTTTCCAGAATCTGCTTCTGTTGAACCCGAACCTATAGATGAACCTGAAGTTTCTAGTCCAACCTTTACCAAATCGACTAAGATTCTAAAGAATCATCCTTTAGATGCTGTTGTTGGTAATCTTGATAGAGGAACACAAACTAGAGCTTCTTTAAGGAACCAGTCTGAACATCAAGCTTTTCTGTCACAACTAGAACCCAAAAATATCAATGATGCTATCAATGATGAATTCTAGGTAATATCCATGCAAGAAGAGTTAAATCAATTTGAAAGAAACAAATTCTGGGAATTAGTTGATAGACCCAAGGACACCTTGACAATAGGCACAAAATGGGTTTTTAGAAATAAAGTTGATGAATCAGGAAACATAGTTAGAAACAAAGCTAGACTAGTTGCACAGGGATATAGTCAAGAAGAGGGTATAGACTATGGAGAAACTTTTTCACCTGTAGCTCGACTGGAAGCTATTAGGATCTTACTTGCATATGCATCACATCTGAATTTCAAGTTATATCAAATGGATGTCAAAAGTGCATTTCTAAATGGTTTTATAATTGAAGATGTTTTTGTGGAACAACCACCTGGATTTACAAACCCTCATTTTCCAAATCAAGTTTTTAAACTTTCTAAAGCTTTATATGGTTTAAAACAAGCTCCAAGAGCTTGGTATGATAGACTCAGCAATTTTCTTATTTCAAAAGGTTTTACTAAAGGGATTACTGATCCAACTCTTTTTATTAAAAGAATTTCTAAAGATGTTTTAGTTGTACAAATCTATGTTGATGATATTATATTTGGATCTTCTAAACACTCTTTATGTACTGATTTTTCAAAAAGTATGCAAAATGAATTTGAAATGAGCTTAATGGGAGAGCTTAAGTATTTTCTTGGTTTTCAAATTTTTCAAACTAGAGATGGAATTATTTTAAATCAAAGTAAATATAAAAAATATCTTTTAAAACGTTTTGGATTGGATAGCATTAAGGAAAATGATACACCTATGAGTACTACCTGTAAGTTGGATACAGATGAAGCTGGGAAACCAGTGAGTCAAACCAATTACAGAGGTATGATTGGGAGCTTACTTTATCTTACTGCTAGTCGACTAGACATTATGTTCAGTGTATGTATGTGCGCTAGATTTCAAGATAATCCTAAAGAATCACACTTACTGGCTGTTAAAAGGATTTTTAAATATCTTAAGCATACTGTAAATTTAGGTTTGTTTTATCCAAAAGGAAAATCATTTGACCTAACTAGCTATTCAGATGCTGACTTTGCTGGATGTAAGTTAGAAAGGAAGAGCACATATGGAAAATTTCATTTACTTGGGAAATCCCTAGTGTCATGGTGTAGTAAGAAACAGAACTCAGTTGCATTGTCTACTGCCGAAGCAGAGTATATAGCTGCTGGTAGTTGCTGTGCACAAATTCTGTGGATGAAACACACTTTATTGGACTATGGATTTGAGTTTAAACATGTTTCAATTAACTGTGACAACACTAGTGCAATAAATATATCTAAGAACCCTGTATCTCACTCTAGAACCAAACACATAGATGTAAGACATCATTTTCTGAGAGATCATTATCAAAAAGGTGATATTACTCTTGAATTTATTGGCACTGAACATCAATTGGCCGATATTTTCACTAAACCCTTAGGTTCTGATAGGTTAAGTTACATTAGGCACGAGCTGGGGATGTTTAATTCTCACCGATGTTGAAATTCTCACCGATGTTGAAATTCTCACTGATGTTGAAATTCTCACCGATGTTGAAATTCTCACCGATGTTGAAATTCTCACTAATGTTGAAATTCTCACTGATGTTGAAATTCTCACCGATGTTGAAATTCTCACCGATGTTGAAATTCTCACCGATGTTGAAATTCTCACCGATGTTGAAATTCTCACCGACGTTGAAATTCTCACCGACGTTGAAATTCTCACCGACGTTGAAATTCTCACCGATGTTGAATTCTCACCGATGTTGAAATTCTCACCGATGTTGAAATTCTCACCGATGTTGAAATTCTCACCGATGTTGAAATTCTCACCGATGTTGAAATTCTCACCGATGTTGAAATTCTCACCGATGTTGAAATTCTCACCGATGTTGAAATTCTCACCGATGTTGAAATTCTCACCGATGTTGAAATTCTCACTGATGTTGAAATTCTCACCGATGTTGAAATTCTCACCGATGATCAATTCTCATCGATGATCAATTCTCACCGATTCAATGTTTTAAAACTTCTGTCTGCCACCAAGAATATGAATCGTTTTATTTTTATTTTATTTTACTTTATTCGTTTATTTATGATTCCTACATGATAAAACTAAGCCTAAGCCGCTTCTCACTCCACCGGACCCAAAACCTTTCACCTTCAAATCTTAGCTCCCTAATCGACTGAGAACCCTAAATCCGCGATGGCAAAGACCAAGATTCCTGCCAGCAGAGATGACAGTGTAGAGACTAAAACAAAGAAGCAGAAAGTGCAGCAAGAAGTTAATGGAAGTAATGTCAGAACTAGGTCGGGAAAGCGACCAGTAAACCCTCATTTGCAGAATAGAGATATTGTGATTGAAAAGGAGCTATGCATAGATTGGCTGCTACCAATCAAGTTGTTGGTGCTTGAAATTCTGGAAGATCAGAGATGGGTAGATTGTTTTTTAAATAACAATGGTCCCTACTACCCGAAGTTAGTGAAACAGTTCTACGAATTCGTAAGCTTCGAGAAGTCTGAGAATGAGAATCGGGTAAGTTCTTTTTTAAATGGAAAATAAATGTCGTTTTCTTCAGTAGAGTGGGATGAATGTTTAAAAGTCCCACATGAAGGTGTATCCGGGTATGTCTCAAGAGAAATTCCACCTACCAGTAACATCTTTGACTATGAGACCGCTTTAAAAGAACTAATGGGTAATGGAAGTCAAAGGCAAGTGGTTGCTACTGAATTGGATGGAGAGAACAGATTTCTTTTCAAATTTTTTCAACATGTTTTGATACTGAGGAGAGGAGATTTTTCTAATTTGAGATATCAAGATATTTATCTTCAACATCTGTTAAGACATGGTGTGAAAGTTAATCTGTGCAGACTGTTGTTGAGTCAAATGGAAGACATGATTAGGCCAAAATCAAAGACTAATGCTTTATTCTTTGCCAAAATGATCTCTGTGATGATAAAAGTGAAAGGGATAGCTGAGTCTCAGGATGAGATAGTTGTAGTTAAGAATAACTTCTGTATCACTACTACAGTTTGTAAGTACATGAAAATCAATTGGAACCCGTGGAAAGGAGAATGGGTCAGTGATGACCAGAAGGTGTATGATAAATTTAATCCTGTAGATTATCCTTCAAGGCCAAAGGATAAAAGAGATCCAGGTTTAGGACCTGATGAAGAGGAACCTGAGTACAATTATGATTCAGAAGAATAAGAAGACGAAGAAACTCCTATGGATATTGGAGGAGATCCAGACTTGCCTCCAAGTCCTGTTACTGAGTTTGTATACTCAAGAAAAGGAAAAGTAGAGGAAGTGTTATCTATTCATGAGGAAGACCAGTCAGTTCCTCAGTAAGAAGGAGAAAAAGAGAATGTATCTGAATCGTCTGATTCTGCTAGGTTGAGTCTGAGTCCATTGATTGTAAACTCAGTTGTGCCTACTGCTGAAGTAGAAAAAGAAAGAGAAGAAGTTGTACCTTTTCCAGAAAATCTCCTTAATGCTGCTGAGATGGAAGTTGTTGTGGAAGATTCTAATGAAGAAAGACCTACAGAGAATGTAGTTGTTGTACATAAGAATGCACCCATTGAGGGGGAGCATCATTCCAATATTGGAAATGTTACAGTGGCTGTTGAGATTGAAGACTGGGTAGAAGACCCAGGTTTTATAGTCTGTGGTTTGGATTATCCTGATTTGGATAATGAGGTATCCTTAAATAGACCAAAGATCAGCTATGACATCAATTCTGAGTTATTACCTGATGATGTGGTCCGAGTACATGATTTAGATGTGCTGAAAGAAAATCTCAAAGTCAGTTTTGTAGAAGAAGTAAAGACAATGGAATCTTTTTTAGTATCCTCGATTCAATCAGTCATGAATGATTCTATAGTCAGTTTAGCTTCTGCAAGAGTATCTACTACAGTTGCTCCTACTGATTTTGTTACAAAGTCTGATCTCAAATCCCTAAAGCATGAGCTGAAATAATCCTTCAGTGCCTCAGTTGCTGAGATGAAGCACTGTTTTCATGAAGAAATGAAGTTGTTAGAACAATCTCTTGAGCTTTCTCTTGGTTTCAATCTGTCAACTTTTATGGGTGAACTAATGGAAGCAGTCAAAGAGTGCCAGACCCAATATTCTAGAATAGAAGCAGATCTTGAAGCCTTAAAGAAGTCTGTTACTGCTTTAGATTCTTACATAAGCTCAAAGCCTCAAGCTGATAAGGATTTAGCCTATGTGAAAAGTTTTCTAAGCCAAATGGTCTCAGTATTTGAAGATTTCAAATCTTCTATAAAGGATCATGTTAAAAATCAGGAATCTCAACTGCAAACTCTGATTAGTGGTTTGACCAAAAGTTTCAAAGAAACTGTATCTTTCTCAGTTGGTCCTCTAGATTCAAAACCTGCATTTGATTTGAATCAATTACGAGCTATGATGAAGGAGGAGCTTGGTTCTATTTCAACCAGTGGCTCTGTGGACTCATCAGATCTAAGTCGAGTAGTGCTCTCTACAAGAGATTCAGTCAGGCAAATAGTGAAAATCGTCCATGACCATATGAAAGAGGCCTCTACCTCTCAGGAGGAAATCAAGAACAAGTTGGATTATTATTTCCAAAGGATTTTTACCAAGCAACAACTCAACCATCATTTCAAGCTAATATTGGAAAACATGAAGTTACCCCCTGTAACTCAAGCCTTCCAAGAACAAGTGAGCAAGCTAAGGCAGCTGACTCCTGCCTTAGAAAAATTCATGGAGAACAAAGATGATTTTATATCTTATATGGAAAGACGAGGAGGAATCATTATGGATTTCAGAAATCTGTTGCTGCCCTTTTTGCATGTTGATGCCAGACCATTCATTGTCCCTCCTGCCTTGCCTGCCTCTGCCTCTACTGAGTCTCTCATCCAGATGACTCCTGCTCAGGCCATTAGAAGCCTCACACCTATGATCACTCAACGAACTTCCCCATACAGGCCAGGCACTGTATCAGTGGCTCAGCCTCCTGTGATCATTTCTGGAATTCCAAATCCATCACCCACATCCTCACCTCCTGCATCCTCTTCTGATCCACAAGGACAATCTCATGTTGAATATCACGATTGCTAAAGTGTCCAGGCTGTTTGATAGGAATTTTTTTTTCTTTCTTCTTTTCTCTTCTGTTTATGTAAGTTTTGTCTGGTCTAATACAAATGTTTTTCTTTACACTATCTCTTTTTATCAGTTTTCTATGTCTGCTTTCCCACTTTTTGATTATCACAAAGGGGGAGAAAAATATAAAGAAAGGGGGAGAAAAATATAAAGAAAGGGGGAGAAAATATAAAGAGGGGGGGAGAAATATCAAAGGGGAGAAATTTGAGCCTTTGATACTATTCTTACATTTTCTTCTTTGGTACCAATTCTTTCAAAGCTTATCTCTGATACTATTGTATTTAATACTCACTATGATAATTTTTTATCTATCTCATTCTATTACTATTTCCTCTATTTCCTCTGATACTGCTTTCTTTGAGAAATTCGAATATAAATGTTTTATTCTCTTATACTATATTCTCACTATTTTTGGTCATATCATAAGTTGTGATTATCAAAAAGGGGGAGATTGTTGACCTCACCTATTTTGATAATCCCAATTAGGTGTTCATATATTATGATATTCTCAATTACTGTTGATCTACATTTTAATTCTTTCAAATCAGTGATCAAGTTAATAATAATGTTTAAATAGTCTCTGAGTTATTTTAATCTCGATTATCCTTGTTTATACAAGCTTTGAAATAGTTCTAAGTCAATTAGATGTGGTTTTCATAAGACACATAGAGCTATTGATAGCCAGAGCTACCGATAGCCAGAGCTACCGATGGACACAGAGCTACCGATGGACACAGAGCTACCGATGGTCACAGAGCTACCGATGGACACAGAGCTACCGATGGACACAGAGCTACCGATGGACACAGAGCTACCGATGGACACAGAGCTACCGATAAGAGCTACCGATAAGAGCCACCGATAAGAGTCTAAAGAGCTACCGATGGAAGATCCTACACCGAGTCAACCGTACACGTCTACAAACAAACGGCTACCTATAATGAACTCGACACTATTTTTTTATTATACTAACGGTTACATTTGTTACTTTTGATGCATTTAATGTTATTAAATGATTTATGTTGCCATTTCAGGAAACCGTACCAAGTATGATCAAAAAGTATAATCATTCCTTCTTCTCAAAAAGACAAAAAAAAAGGCATAAAAAGGACATCGTGTATGTATCAAAAAGGAGGGTGAGAGACAATAGACTTGAAGAGATCAAGCACACAGAACACACTTGCAATCAAGCTCAAAACGTGCCAAGATCAACTGGAGAACTTACACTCACGAGACTACTACTACCAGCCTCCAGAACATAGAGCATACATCGAGCAATCTATGCTAAAGAAGAACTACACAAAACTCTTCATTCTTTGAGCCGATAAGCAAGCTGGACCTAGAAGTCAAGGAAACAGATGATACTCTGTTTTCCAGACAAAACCAGAAGAAGACTCAGAACGAATTCTATCTTTGTGATTTACTTTTTACATTACGAGCAGTGTGTGTTATCTGTTGTATCTTACACACACACTGTCTCCTGAACCTTAACTAGAGGATTTGTAAATCCTCACTCACTATATTTTCATTCTTTTTCCCACTATGGATAGTGGTAGAGGTTGTGTGTGACCTGGACAGCTGGTTGTTGTTGTTTTGTTTCCCACGAATAACAGTGGTAGAGGTCTTGGACCTGGACAGTTGTAAACTGTTGAACCCCGATCTAGGGTGTGGATCATCCTTTTATAAACTTTGGAGAGGACTAAGTCTAGGCTTGAGACTGAACCTCTTGGTTAACTCCTCTGTGTTTTTATTTAAAGTTTATATACATACAGTACATATTTATTTCATATTCCGCTGCTATTACTTTGAAATATAATTTACTTTCAAAGCTACTTTGATAGTTAAACTCGCAAGTGTTTATATTTATTGTAAACCAGTAAGTTAGTTTCAAAAGTTAAATTAATCATAAGATTAAGTTAACTGAGAACTAATCAATCTTTGAGAAACTAATTGAACCTTTATAATCTGTATAAATTCACTACAGTTTTATCTGTTTTTGAAATTGAGGGATTTTAATAGAAATTGTTTTTAGTAGAAATTTTAATTGGAACTCAATTCACCCCCCCTCTTGAGTGTCCACTCCGACCAACAGTAGTCATTATTTTCTTTCTATAAATATTTTATAAATAGGTTATTCATATTCATTATAGATAATTCAATGGCTTGGTTTTAACAATAATACTTAAATATTAATATTTTATCTAAATATATTGTGGTTTCGTTTAAGTTTGGTGTTGTGAAAAAAACTACCAAATACGTTGACTTATTTTAAGGTAATCATATATTAAAATATCAAGGGATACAAAGAATATCAAGGTAACCAAAGATCCTATTGATATTTTTCAACCACTCTTCCACTTCATAATAATCTATATGAATATAAAAGAGAGGAGGACTCAACTTCTGGAACTCTAAATGAAAATCATTAGGTTGATCGATTAAAGGTTTCACCGGAAGGAACCCACCCAAAAATTCCCATTGAAAACCAATTGATAATTGTTGGGAGAATACTCTAAATAAAAAAATCACAAAAACAATCAAAAAATATAAAAATTCAAACCATACCTAGCCAAAAGTAAAACCAAACATAAAACAACACTCCACAAACCAAACCACATCCACTTAAACAAATTTAAAAGGATTATTTTTGAAAAAAAAAATCAAAATCCAACATCCTATTTTTTTGTAATCCTAAAACATCACTTAGAAATAGTTTTAAATATTCCAAAAAACCCTTATTAAAACCATTTAATTGTTTCAAAACATTGATTTTATTTTAATTTCTCTCAGAAAAACTCTTTTCAAATATCAAAAATTCACATTTTCCTTGAAAACCCAGTTTCTATTATGAAGCCCTTCATGGTTTTCAAATCCCAATTTCCTTATTTTTAAAATCACCATTTAAATTTTCAAACACTGAATCCACTTTAACACATTTGGGAAAAAATATTAATTTCAAAACCAACTATTACCATTTAATAATCTTAAATCGTTTTAAAAATATCTTTAAAATCAATACAAACATCCAAACATACCACACTAAGTAATATAAAAATTACTTATGAGGGGATAATATTTATGAATGACCCAACCACTGTTGGATTTTTTTCCCTAGAACCAACTAATTTGTACTTTAGATTTCATGTATATTCATAAATTTGAATATTAATAAATACCTTATCACATATTGATTTTTCTGTAAAACATTAATGTGATAATTTATTAGGGTATCTATCACATAAAAACATGTTATAATTACCTAAATTGAATCATTAGGTTTGAACCATAGTGAAACATAAGCTCATGAATCCCTCCCTATATGTAAGAGGTTGCTGACTAGGAACAACGATCTAAGCCCATTAGTGGGGAAACTATACCCTCAATATCTTGACCTTGAAAAAATAATATTATAATAAAATATAATAATCATAGTAAACTTGTGTAAACTATAAAGAGGTAATATTAATCATACAAATAAATATTCAAGGATCTCAGTATGAAAAGCTAAACCCAAAGTGTAAATTTAAGTAGATAAAAATAAATAAAAGTTGTGGAGTCCTTTAGAGTCCATTCTAATATACCACCATCTCTAAACTTTATTATCCCTCATCCATAGGCCCCTTTCCCTTATTTTTATCCCTAAACATTAAATATGCACATTCACTGAGATGCATGTATAGGGTATGAGTAATAAAACTTAGTAGGACACCACCAGTGTATCCTTAACAAATGTGTACATGTATAACAGGTGTATTACATGATAATAATAAATAAAAAAGTAAGAATAAAAACATAAAATCATGTACCTAGCAATTGTGAACTAACCAGGCCGTGATAACCCCCTGTTCATACCTGCTTGGACTCCATACTAGAAAGGATGATCAAGGGTCATAAAAATGATCAAGAAATAGCCACAAGGAAATTTACATGCTACTTATCATCCATAAGGTGCATCAAGATATCAGCATACTACGTAGTATCTATAAGGTACATCAATCTATCATCATACTACTCATTATCCATAAGGTACATCAAGACTTGGCATGCTACTCGATATCTACAATGTATATCAAGTCTTATCACATTACTCGGTATTCACAAGGTGCATCGAGTTTCAGTTCAATATATAAGGTTTCCATACTTATACTTTGTGTAAGGGTCCACCATTATCATCAACGCATATCAGTCACACTCCTCTTGTAATGGGTAATCATGCCATAATGGTCACATGTCATGTATACCGAGAGCCAAACTTCTAAAGGAAAGACTATACCTGATAAGGTAGAGAATAATAAACAATAATATCTTAGAATCATGAGAAATATAATTTCATTATATAAAAACAAATGAATCAACATTAATCATGGTAATAAGCTACTCTATAAATTCTTATAGAAATAAGGATCGTATATAGTATCATGGAAATGCACACACCCATAATAAGTCACCACCAATCAAGAGCAAAAACAATTCAAACACATATATCATACCATGGAAGAAAGTGTATAAAAGAGACCCAAAATGTAAGGAACTTCTTGCCTCAAGTTTTTATCAAGGTTTTCATCTCCGAACCACATCCATACACTAATAGGAACATGATCACATGCCAAGAACTCCTAAAACCAATTTCATTTAAAATGATATGGTTTCTATATAGAATAACAAGGAAGAATAATCTAATTGGTATAAAATTACTTACCCAACTATATCTACCAATGATGGTAGAACCCAAGTTTGGATAAAGGGAAACGCCAAAGCTTAAACATATGAGAAAATAGATAAATAATAACAGACCACTTTTTCTCCACTTAATTACCCAAAATTAAAAACATAGATAAGGTAGGATAGAAGTTGTACTTAGATCGACTAAATATAGTTCAAGAGAAAACCAAACAAGGGATAAGACATGGCTGATTGAATATAAATCCTCAAAAATTTAAGGGTTGTTGAAATTAATCCAAATGCATTTAGGATTGAATAATTACCAAAGTTAAAATATCTAATTGATTAATATATATTTATAATTATTAATAATTCATTAAAAATCCAAATTTAAGCCATGTACCCCCACCACTCATTTAGGTCAAGGGTTAGGACATTAAACTGGCTATTTCAAATAAAACCCAATACTGAAATGGCTTGAACCATAGAATAGCTAGGGTTGTGGTGGTTATTAAGTATGAAGAGGACAAAAAGGTTCATCCTATAACATTATTCCCATTACAAATCCATTTTACCCTCAATGCAGATTCCATTATGTCATGGTGAGGAAAACAAGTCATTTTTCATAGGTAGGGACCACCATAGATTCCCCTATGTCGTGTTGTTTTCTATTTTGAATAGTAAATCCACAAAAATCACATCTGAGCTTCCATAATATTTCTCAAAGCCTCCAAATATCCACCCAAACATGGATTATCCCAAAAATGATAATAATAAGGAAATAATCCTTTTAATTCATTAATATAAAAATCAAGGCTTTACAATATCCCCCTCTAAGGACTTCTTATACTCTAAAATCATCTCTAGGGGTCGTACTCAAACAAATCGAGCCACTAATCTTGAAAATCTATCAACCACTACCATGTCTCCTCATGGATCTATCCTTACTACCATAGTATATGGACAAGTGGTTTCATCTTCCCCTATAACACCTTTTCACTCTAGTCTATAATCCACAATGGGCACTCCACCTATGATGTGTATGCCACCAGCTCAATATCCTCTCAATTGATAACATGCGTGAGATTGAGTATGTACTACTAGAGACGAGACACATTAAACATGTCATGAATACCTTGGTAATATGAAGGAAGGTCTGTATGGTACAATGTTATCCCAACCATCTTGGTGACTTAAAAGGGTTCAACATAACATGGGGTTAGCTTACCTTTCTTCCTGAAATTCCATTAGCCTAACCAAGGAGTCACACTCAAGAAAAATCATTAGTCTATAGAAAATTCTAGAGGTATCCTCTTATGGTTAACATAAGATATATTCATACTCTTATTTGTGATAAACCTCTTCTAAATCGGTTGCACTCTCTCAAAGGTATCCCAAACAAAACTAGGCCCCACAACTGCTGCTGCACTAGCCTCGTGCTAATAAAGAAGTAAACAATATAACCTCCTATAAAGAGCCTCATAAGTTTCCATATAAATATAATCCTAGTAGTTGTTATTTTATGTAAACTAAACCAAGTCTATATGATCATCCCATGCTTCACTGAAATCTAGGACACAATATAGAAGCATATCCTCTGGTATACGGATCGTCCACTTCGACTGTCGGTCTATATGAGGATGGTACATTGTGCTCAATATCATCTGAATCCCTTGGTCCTTCTAAAATCCATACCAAAATCATGACATAAAACGTTTGTATCTATTAGAAATAATTATCAAGGGAACTCCATGTAATTTTATGATATCGCAGATATAAATATTTCCCAGCTCGTCTACTGAGTGAGTCTCGCGGATTGGTAAGAAGTGGGATACTTTCATCAACCTATCAAAAATTGCCTAGACAATATCATGACTCCTCGGGGTCTTGGTAAATCCCATCATGACATCCTCCCACTTCCACAAGGGAATAGAAATTGGTTGGATTAAACCACTAGGACGTTGGTGCTTGACCTTTATCCTCTAGTAGGTATGGAATTGAAATATGAAACTAGAAATGTCCCTTTTCATCCCTAGACATCATATATATTACTTAAAGTCATGGTACATATTTATCACTCTAGGATGTACTTCCCACCTAGAGGTATAGAAGTTTCTTATCAACTCTTGTCTAATGTAAGTAGGGACTATAACTCTTTCATGTACCATGATCACATTTTTGTTGTCCAATGAACACTCGGGGATCAGGTCACCTCCTACTAGTCATTCTCACATCATGACACACTCAAGGAAAAATTCCTGATCATCCTTCACCAAATCTATAAGAGAATATGTGATCACAAAATGGTTATAATTCATTGACCCTTGGTACTTGGAAGTATCCATCCTCTAATTGGCCAACAAGCTCATCAAGCTTCACTACTCCTCCAAAGACCACTCAGTAATCTCCTGAGCTACCTGTGACTTATGGATAATAGAATATAAAATTATGTTACACTTACCAAATGAATAGGCCATATAAAATTTTAATGTTTTTAGATACTCTATCCAATGCCTCTACCCCATATTTAAGTCCCACTATGTGAAGATGTAACATAGGATTTTATGCTTAGTATAGAAAATAAACTTATCACTGAAGAAATAGTTATTAAAAAACTTTAGAGTGTGAAAAATGTATTCCAGATCCAATTCATGAGTATGATATTTACTCTCATGGGGTTGTAGCTGATGTGACCCATAAGCTACTACATGAACTCTCTCAAACAGTACTACTCTCAAACCTATTCCTGATGCATTTCATTATAAATCATAATCAATCCAATGCTCGAGAAGTATCAATACTAATGTCATAGTTAACCTTGTCTCAAACTCAAGAAATTATTCTACCCATTGTTCTAAACATTTTAAATTTACTCCCTTATTTTTCAATATAGTCATATATTCTAATAGATGGTAGAAGTCTAGAATAAAACATCAGTAGTATCTAGCTAAACCTAGAGAGATCCTAATATCAAGCACATTCTGGGGACATTTCTGAGACATTGCTTCCTCAATATTATCTAGGTCCATGGATATACCTGACTCATACACCACATGACCCATGAATTTCACCTCATGAATCCAAAATTTACACTTTAACATCTTTTCATAAAGATTATGTTCTTGAATCATACATAGGTTTATCTTGAGATGTCTAACATGTTACTCTGGGGTTGGTGAGTAGATGAGGGTTTTTTCAATGAACACTATAATGAATGATTCAAAATATGGGTGGAATATCTTGTTCATGATAACCAAAAACACCACTGGCACATTTTTCAATCCAAACCACATCACCAAGTACTCATATAACCCATACCTACTCTAAAGAACCATCTTTAGGATGTTCTCCTCTATAACCTATAACTAATGATAGCCCAATCAATGACTGATCTTAGAGAACCACTGAGCTCCTCATAATTGATCAAAAATATTGTATCCTTGGAAAATGATATCTATTATTTACCATTACCTAGTTCAGCTTCCAGTAATCTTTGTAGAGATGGAGACTACAGTTTTCCTTGTTGGTGAAAAAAATAGTTTCACTCCATGGTGAAGTACCCATCCTAATAATTCCCTTATTATCTAAGTCCTCAAGCTAAAACTTGATATCCTTCAGCTCGGCTGGAACCATAAAATAAGGGGGTATTGAAATGGGTTGCACACCCAACATGATATCCATCTCAAATTCAAATCCTCTATCATGGTTAGTCCAGTAAATTTTCCTAAAAATATTCCCTGATAAAGATCCATTAGTGGATAAAAAGATGAGGGGAATTACATTGATACTCATAAAAAATCCAAGACTATAATCTATGTTGTGATCATACCTAGTTGACTCAAGTCTAAACCAACTCTACTTACTTCTACTTCACATTCTCTGGTCATCATGTACTTCTCTCCCTTTGATGAAGTAAAATATACCATCTCTAATAACTATCAATGTGAGATCAAAATATGTTCAACCAGTCCATTTCGACAATCACATCGAAGATCATCATCCGTAGAATTATAAATTCCCATAAATGTATATAACTAGAAAAAACTATAGGACACTCTGGGAATCACTAGAGATGATCCACATTCATTACCAATAGTGTATCAAGGGAAAGTAAATTAGAGGATAACATGATTAGTAAGTCAATTCCAACAATAAATTGTGCAGATATGGTAGAATGGGAAGCATCAGTATCAAACAAAGTAGTATATAAAGTAGGGGTTATCAAAATCGTACCTCAAATAGTAAATGGTCCCTCAACAATAACTTATGGATTCGGATACAATACAAAAACATGGACTACCTCATCTATGTGACCCTATATTTGAGACGAATGACCAATCTAAGTCATCGTCATGTCTTCTCTTCACCTCTATGGAACCCTAGTCTCAAATCTCTAGAGAAATTTTGTGGAATATGCCCTGCCTTTCCACACTATCAATATGTGCTCTGAGTTGTTGTGAAAAACTTTCAATAGTGTCCTACCTTCCTATAGTTGAATCACGGCAGTATTCCTCCTTATGGGGATGATGAATCCATATTCTATTTTTTGTCCCTAGAATTCTGCTTCCTACAAAGAGAGGTGACACTCATGGAAGTGATGAGATGTCCACTCATCTATGTAATGAAGGATGAAAGAATACAAGCAGCTCAATCCTTCTATAGACCCTTCTCTATCATCAAGGTATTGAGAAAAACCTAAGTATAAGTCATCATATCAAATTCCATGACCTAACATATCAACTCTAATTAAATCCCAATCTCAAAATTCCATGATTTCTTCACCCCATACCTAGCCAAGATATTAATGAAACATAGTAACTCCATGAAGCATGAAAAGTAAATAGAAATTATCATTATCCCCTGAAAAAGATCTATAAACTCCTAGGCTCAATATAACTTCATCATAATTAAAAATAACTCCTTAAAGAAAAGTTTCTTGAATATATCCCATGTGATACCCTCATGTATTCTAGCCTAAATTATAATGTCCCACCATCGTCCAATAGTTCCATGGATTATAAATATTGTAAGTTTCACCTTATAATCCTCTAGGTTCTCTACCAAGTTGAATCTCCTCTTGACAATTCATATTAATCCCTATATATACTAAGGGCCTCCAATACCCTATAAAGATAGAGGATGATGGAGCTAGAAATCCCAATCATTGTTTACCATGGTCCTAGTAACTCCTCCACTTTGGATAGGCACTAGGAAGAAGAATCATGGATGGAGTATTACCTCTATCTGAACCACAGGGTGGTTGTGGGATCATTCTTCTACGCAAATGGTGGAAGAATAGGAATGTCCCCATTAGGAAAATGTTATGACTTTCTCTTCCAAGTGGTCCATTCATGAATCTTCAAGGAATCATTTTATATAACATGAAGAAAGCATTTGGATCATTTAAGAATGATCCTAACCAGTCTATGGAATCACATAAAGGTTCTCTTAGGACTCTACCCATAACCCAAGGTACATACATCTAAGCACTAACCAAGATCTCCATCCTTAAACATTAGTCAAATTCATATATATGAAAAACATAATAGCTTGATCAAGTTTTACTAATTAATAATGATATAGATATATCATAACAACAAAGAAAAATAGATATATCACACAACAGATAACAATTACATCCCAAATAAATAGTACAAACCAAGGAATTAAATTCAAGAACAACTATACTACAAAACAATAAGTATATATATGACATGAAAACCTACATTCCTAACCATGATGCATGAAAACAGCCAAATACTTATAAAAATAGTAACAATAATACCATCAACTATATCTCAGAGGCCTATTACACATTGATTGGACAGGCACATGGAAACTCCCCTTCCCAAGTCTCACATAACCTATCTCTTTTCTACTACATCCTTAGTAAGTCAAAATAAAAGACAAAAATTATTCTATGATACCACTTTTAATGCACGAACCAAAATATTGGGTCCAAACTAGAGTGACACATGACCTCATGTGTGCCTCCCCATACACAAGAGGCTTTCAACTAGTATGGAGGGTCTAAGTCCATCAGTGGGGATACTATACCCTCAATATCATGTCCTTGAATAAATAATATATAATAGAATAATAATAAAATGTAATAATCATAGTAAACATGAAAAAACTATATAGATGGAATACCATTAAAATAAATAAATAAATAGGGAACCTAGTATGGAAAGTCAAACCCAAAGTATAAATGTAAGTAGATAAAAATAAATAAAACATATAGGGTCCTCTAGAGTCTATATTAGTCTTTAAACAGCTCTATGAACCTTTTTTATCCATTATTTATGATCCTCTTTCCTTTACTCAGATCCCTAAACATGAAATATGCACGTTCACTAAGATGCACGTACAAGGTGTAAGTAATAAAACCCAATATGACACCACCAATGTGTCCTTAAAAAAATGTTCACATGTATAATAGGTGTATTCCATGATAATAATAATAAATAAATAAGAAATAATAACAACATAAAATCACAAACCAAGTGTTTGTGTCCTAACTAAGCCACTACAAACCCCCAAACATGCCCGCTTCAACTCCATATTAGAAGGATGATCAAGGGTCATCATAAATGTTCCACAACTATCCACGAGTTTTTTGATATGATACTTGGTATCCAAAAAGTACATTGATCCATCAGCATGCTACTTAGTATCTATAAGTCACATCGTGTCTTGGTATGTTAATTGATATCCACAATGTACATCAAGTTTCATCATTTTACTCGGTATCCACAAGGTACATCAAGTCTCGGCATATTACTCAGTATCCACAAGATGTATTGAGTTTTAGGCTAGGAAATAAGGCTATAATTATCCTAACCTATGTAAAGGTCCACCATTATCATCACCATATGTCGATCACACTCCCCCTCTAAGGGGTAATGATACCATTATGGTCATATTTCATGTATACCAATTACTAAACCTCCAAAGGCAACATTATACAAAATAAATTAGAGAATGATAAACTAGAATAGCATGGAATCATGAGAAATATAGTATCATCATATAAAAATATGTGAATCAATAGAAATTTTGATAATAATATACTCTATAAATTCTTGTGGAAACAAGGATCATATATAGATATCGTGACAATGCACACACCCACAGTAAATCACCACCAATCAAGAACAAAAACAATTCTAACACATGTATAATACCATGGAAAAAAGTGTATATGAGAGCCCCAAAACGTAAGGAAATTCCTACCTCAATGTTTCCAACATCAACACCAAGTTTTTTCAAGGGTTTTATCTCTAAACCACATTCTCACACCAACCAAAACATGCTTGCACGTCAAGAACATTGAGGACTAGTTTCATATAAAATGATATTTTTTCTTTAGAAAGTCATAATGAAGAAGAATTCAAGGGGTATAACATTACTTAACTAATGATTTCTACCAATTATGGTAGAATCTAAGTCTGGTAGAAGGGAAATTTAAAATATTAAACATGATAGAAAATGTTCAAACAAGAACTTTACAAAACAAATTCCACCAAATTACCCCAAATTCAAAAAACCAACAGGGAAGGATGGATGGTGGCCTTAGATTACTTCTTCCTATTATTTATTTATCACTTATATAACCAAGATCAGTTAATAATTATCTAGTCAGAATTATTCTACATGTCTAGATATCATCAGATATTTCTATCTATGAGAAATAATATTCATTCAGGATATATTAGTCAAATGCAAATATTAAATAAATATTTATTCACAAAATAAATGTATTATTATGTGAATATATATAATATTTATTCATCTATTGTTATTCCCAAGGTATTAAATAATTATTTATTCATTAATAAATAATTTATTCAAATATGAAAATATTTAATAATTATTTATTCTGAAGACTATGAATGGAATATTCATATTATTTATTAAATTAATAAATATTTAATAATAATATATTTATTTGGGTATTCAATAAATTATGAAGAGGAAGAGAAGACTAAGACTAGTTTAGATGATAACTATTAATTTTCATGACCATAAAATAACATTTATTGTTGTTCCAATTAGAGCACGCAATAGAATAAAATAAAAATTTTATTATTTTACTTGTCATGGGGTTCCTTTAGATTTTAACAGATTATTAAGGTCATTTATGTAATTAATTAAAATGAAACCCTAAACATGGGTCTATAAATATAATATTATGAGAATTGTGATTGATTTGGTTATTATGCACAATATTCTCCTCCCTAGATAATTCTCTCTCAATAAAGAAAATATCTTGGATTTTCTCTCAATCTTGATAGATTCACTCTTCCTCCATTTCTCTCAAGATAGAGAGATAAATATATGATCCTTCTAAACTAAAGGGGTCGTGGATTCAATAAAGGTAGCAACACAATAAGAACAGTACCACCATGTAAGCACTGGAAATACCATCAGTGATGTTATGAGATCAAATGAACACGTGTGGATCACTGCTAGAGGGGGTCTAATTTGGGTACTTGTCAATAAAATGAAAATAAAACTGAATTTACTTTAGATGATCAACAAAAAAATGGAAGAAACAACTCAAGATTGAAGTATTTCTTCATGTTATTAAATTAATTATAAATTAACATGAAAAGATCTTATCTTGGTTTTGGTGACCTTATTTTTCAATATTGTTGGGAAAAAACTTCATTATTCATGACATTTACATATTATAAAATATAAAAATGATTCATCAAATCTATAAAAAACCGAGTTGGTAGTTGGACCAACATATGCTTCCACTGTGTCTGGAACCATAAATTGGTATCAGAGTGGTCATGTACAAATTTATAATTATTTATTTGATTGTTGATCATTGCACATTTAAAAGTTAAATTTTATTTCATGTTTTATTCATTGATTATCCAATCATTGAGATCTATTCTTCCAATTCTTTATTTATAAATTATATATCCAAAATCATTTAATAATTAATGAATATCACATCTTAAGAACCCATCAAGAGGTTAAAATAATTTTTTCCAGATAATACAGGGTTACATGGCATGTACTCTTTTGTCACATGCCATGTATCCTTATTCATTTCACCAGGACACCTGAATGGACTCTAGATCATCATGTAATGAATATGTGTTGTGTGTATTAAATAAATTGTGTGTTAACTAGCTAGTGTGAAACACAATTTTTCCAAACTACATTCCATGTATATTTCATGCACGTTATGTAGTCCACATGTTTTCATGACTAAAAACATAGGGCGAAGACATTTCATGTAATTAATAGACTATGTGTATTTAATACACAAGATGTATATTTCTTTTGGGGTGTATCTTGAGTGGTAAACCCCATAATCCTCTATTCAAAAGACCAGGGTTCAAATCCTGGAAATCCCCTTGTTGGATTTATAACGTACGCATGATGTAAGTAAGAAATGATGTAGGCCTAACGTAAGCCTGACACGAGTAGGATGATGCAGACATGACATTACACTGGACCTTTGAGTCATGTTCATGATCCACTTATCCTTGTTATTATGGGATATGTAATGGGTCTCCCTCTACCCAAATAGAAATAGGTCTTTAATTTCATAATAAAAAGAGGCTTCAGCCCCAACTTTTAAAAAAATACATGATATGTACAGGCTTGCATCCATGAAACTTGAAGTATATGCCTTGTAACCATACTACACATCATGAACCTCATTAATTTCCATGGTAAGTACACATAGATTCCAAAGGAATTTATTATAGACATCTATAGAAGCAAATTACATATCATGTGGTCATATAGAACATGTCGTGTACTTTACCTATTTATATGGAAATATTAAATTTAATATATTACTCCATAAACTGCATAATTATGTATTCTTTGTATCATTAATTTAACTCATACATTACATATGATATTTTTTATGTTATATTTAAATATTAATTAATTTTTGTCTAAAATCTAAACTATATAAAATGTATAGTCACAATGAATTGACTATTCCATGTGTATTTAATAGCATTACATGATATTTTAATTAACATGTGTTCCATTTGTCATTTAATTAACTCATACAAACCTTTTAATTAAATGATAAAAAGTGTATTATAAATATCACATGATTATAATGTTTATGATATCAATACATACATGGTAGTTCAAACAAGTACCCGTCGAGTTGCTTCCAAGTGAAAAGTTGTTCAATATTTTATTAAATTTTAAATCTAATTTCAAAAATGGATTGATTCAAGTTTTCATTGATTGTTAAAAAAACATTTATCTTAGTATCCATATATAGATAAAAAAGATATTATTTTACATTTTGGAATAAATTTTTTATGGTATTTCTTACTAAACTATTGTTTCAATAACTATGGAATCACAAATATCCATTGTAATTAATGATGAATATAAATATAAGACTCATAACCATTTATGAAAATATAATTCTTAGTAAAAATATAAGTTTTGATATATCTAGTTCGATGTTTATAATATTTTGAGATAAAAATCTTAAGTATAAGACACACATATGTTTTAGAATAAGAAACCATTAGATATAATGGTATGCCATAAAATTTTTGGAGTTAGTTCTACTATGTAGCATAAACTATTCCAAAGTGAAACTAAAAGTAACTTTATATGCTTCATGATATTCCTTTAATAAATTTTAGAAATTATCAATGAATTAAATGAGGTTACTTGGTAAAGATAGATGAATATTTATTATGGATTGTGGGAAAACATCTTATCCAAGTAATCATTGATCATAAATGTTGAGTAAAAGTATTCTTAAACTTTCATTTTCTTATATACATCAATATCATAATAGTATTAAAGTCAAGATCAATTATGAGTCGTATATATATTGAAAATATTCCATAATTTCTTACAATATATGTTTTAAAATTATTAGTTTATTATTGGGATTTTAGTCGCGTTACCCTAGTAAATATTCTCCCATTTAAAAATGCAGTATAGTGGTGACCATGAGGTTGTCTCATGGGGAGGTTGCAAACTAAGATGTCAAATTTTCACTTTGTTAATTTTTTTTGTTAATGTTAAAACTAAAATTGGGGATTTAAATTGAGTTAAAAAAATTAAATTACTAAAAATAATAATGAAATAATAAATCTACATTAGTGATTAGAAATCAAATGCAAACCAGACAAAAAAAAACAAACTAAAGAATGCAGCGATAAACAAACTTTGATCCTCATACACTCCCTTTATCATTGTCTAAATGAATTTTCAAATTATATTTATCAATGATCACTCAAATAACTCAAATTAAAAACCTAAATTTCCTAGAAACCATATCAAGACCTCAAATATGGGTGTCGATCCTCTTATCAAAATGATCTAATTACCCTAAGACCTCTAAGAAAATAAAATAAATTAAACTCATTGTGCTCAATGGGGAGACCTAACCCAAAGAAATTTAAACAAAGAGAATAACCACTTTAATTTAAAAGTTGAAAAAAAATCCAGATCAAAATAGAAGAAACAAAATTTAATAATGAAAATATACCCCCGTTAATCATGAAAATGGTTTCCAAAAAATATAATAAGAATAAAATGAAGTACCAAACTCAAAAGGGAAGAATCCTTAGATCTCTTCTGCTCACCACTACATGGATTTTAGACTTCATGAATTGATTAAAATAAATGGAACTCATATTATCTATCATATCTTCTCTATAATAGTAACCTTCCTCCTTCTAACCATCCTTGAAAATAAAGTGGACTTGAGAATATAGAGGAAATGGGTGTGAAAAATGTTCTCTCCAGAATTTATCCCCCAAATGTTGGATCTATTTTGGGAATCCTACATAATTAATATCCCTTTGGTTTATTCATATATTTTTTAGATATTAAACACTATATCTATCCTCAAAATTTTAAATTATTTGGACATGTTTTGTAAAAATATGAATTAATTATTGAAGAAGAATTTTTCTTCTCAGAGATACCCTTAATCTTTTTTCTCTTTGACTCATTAATAAAATACTTTAATGATTAAATTTTCCATTTATATTTATCATGAATTTTTTCCTTTGATTTATATTTCATCTCCAGGTATAATCATCTCATTTTGACACATTTAACCCAATTTATGGCTTATTGAATGAGGTGGGGTCCATACTTTTGTTCAAAAAAAATCCACAATGAATGATTTATTTGGTTATTTAAAAGGTTAAATAAACACTTGGTCCAGTTTATAAAGATATATCCCACAAACATAGGAAGACTAAAAAAGAATTAATCAATTTATATCAATATGTAATATTTTATTCCCAAAATATAGAATTTATTGAAAATGGTTAAAATTCCATAATTGTGCAATTTTTAATTTTGAGCTCAAAACATCCCTAAAATCCAAAAAAAATGATATTTATCTAAAATTGTTAAATTGGTGGGGTTTAAATCATTTAAATAGACATAAAAATAGTGGAAATATTGTCTCTATCAATTCCCCCACACTTAGTATTTGCACTCATGGATTAGTGAGCATCAGAATCAAATCAAGGAAAATTCAAAACACATACCAATGAGGCTCACCAATTTATTACTAAGAAACAAAAGATATCATTAATTATCAAAAACAAATATTTCAAATTTTCAATTAATATCATTAAATCCATTTCCACTCCTTTTATCCTCCCATTCACACAACACACTTACCTCACATAAATTTTCTCTCAATGAACAAATATGGATTTTCAGTAAGCCTTTTCTCATCCAAACTCATTCAAGAATCACCATAGGCATGATAAATTTATACATATCCACCTTATGTGAGCTAAGAACATGTTATTATCATGATGAATTTTCAAGGTTGTTCTGTGTCTTTATTTTTTTAGATTTTGAATGTCAATAATTCTGAGGCCAAATAAGGAGGGTTTGGATCTTTTTTAAGAAAAAATTCATAATTCTAATTTTCACTCACGTATGGTTACCCCCTTACTCTCCTTGTAAGAAAATAAACTCTAATAAAATTAGTGCTCTAGGTAGGCACTACTTTTATTCTTTGAGAGCTCTGTATAGGCACAACTCTTAGCATAAAAACTTCTTTTCAGAAGAAAAAAAATTAATTTTTTATTATCCACCCAAACAAGCAACAAATGATTTAGCACACCACAAGTCACCCCCCCCCCCACACACACACTTAATTTAAACTAGATCATGCATTTTTACTTCCAGAGTAGGTTAGAAAGGGTTGATTTTATTGTAATGTTTCTAACCTAAAAGGATGTACATGGACACTAAGGGATCATAAAGATAAAATATATATGGTAGGACAAAATATAAAAGGATTATATTGAAAAGGGGTATTTTAAATCAAAATAAATGACTCAATCATTTAAATCACAAGTACCTCAACCCTCAAATTTTGACAAAATTAAATCAAGTTCTGGTTAAAGAAAGCATGGACTGGTTCTCTCAAGAAATGTATTGAATGTGAATAATGTGTCAAAAAGGGTTCATAAGCCTCGTGGGAATAGAATTTCAAATATAAAGATAATGAGATGTGGAATTAGATTCAAAAATTATAGGCCTTTGCAAGAAATTTACAAAGTTATAAACATGAAACAAATTCATTTTCATCATTAATTTATGATTGGTTTCAAGGTATCCATTGGTTCAATCATTGACATGGGTTTCAAAAATTATGATTATAATCATTTAAGCTCATAACTTTAAAAAACACAAAAAATTTAAAAAAAATAAACACAAAATCCTAATAAACCTATCATGTTCCTCCCCCTAAACTTATTTTGTACAATGTCCCCATTATGCCTAGTTTCTATAGGAATTGGAATTCAGGAAGATAATATGTGAAAAAATAAATGGAAAGGAAAGACACAACCTAGTTTTTATTGAGCAACATCAGTTGTGAGCTAGACTCCTGAAATATTTAACTTGGAAACCTAAATGGAAAAAAATAAAAACAAAGCATGAAAATTTATTGAATGAAAAGAAATAAAAACTAAAAATAAATTGAAGGGAAAAGAGACTTGGTGTCAACCCCCAAGTGGGTGTTATGATTTCACTTCCCCTAGTCTGACAGTTCTAATTGATCATCACCAATCTGATGATGGGTGAATTTTATTCCTCATAAACTAGAAAAATGAAATTTATCTAACCTTATTCATCTCACATAACTTGTAAAATCTCCTAAAAACATATTTCTTTATGTTCCCATCAATGAATTTATGGTTCCAATGATGCAATGGAAGAGGGAAAAAATGTAAAAGTAATTTACAAAGACTTTATCCTCATATATGACCTCATTTGGTCATTCATATTGAATTCCAAGATGTGGTTCATCTTAAGTTTTAACTTGAAAAATGACTTATTTGATGAAAACGAATTGGTACCACCATCCTCATGTAAAACAATGTACTCTTAAATTGGTAACACCATTATTTCTTTAATACCATCCTCCACATTCTCTTTATCTAAAAAATCATTCACCTAAAACGAAAAAGTAATAAAATCTACATAGGGAGAAAATGCTAACAAGTTTTATCAAAATAATATTGAAAATTTGGATCAATAATTGAGACATCTCCTTACGGAATCCCAGGTTCTAAATCTACTTGTGAATGGATGACATTTGTATTGAAAGTTTATAGCAGCTCACATTCCTCCAAATGCTATTAAAAAATGAATGTCTCAAGTTTCTATTCCTATTTAGAAAAATATTCATACAAGGTTTATGAATTTTTAATTTCAAATGGTGGTGCTTCACATGAAATTTAATTTTCAACCAAGTTATCACAATAATTTTCCAAATACATTTGATTTTCAAAAGACACATAAATTGGTGAATCAGTGACAATTTTTTCCATTAAATTTGAAAATAAAGATTCCAAATCATTTTTCAACTCATCCATAAAAGGATCTTAAATATCAAAAGTGTGTGGGAAATATTTTCTATTTCCTGATAATATTTTTTAGCATTTAATTTGTTCAATTATTTTAAATCATTAGAAATAATTTCCATCTGTTTTCTTACTTTGTGAATCATGGAAGTTTGTTGTTAAAGCACCATAGCATTTTTTTGCATCATGAAATTATTTTATTAGAGAATAAAATAATTTTATTTTAATTTATATGTTAAAAATTATTCATTACTTGACTCCTAAAATGGTTGATAATCAGGCCAATCATATGAGTAATCACTATGAAAATCCTTTTTTTTTGTTTTTTATAAAGACGTTAAATTAGTTGTTAAAATACTAGAAATTAAATAAACATATAAAAAACTTAGGAAACCTGCCTATAAATGATTCCAAATTTAATCTATGGGTTTCAATCATATTACCCTAGTAAATATTTTCCCCTTTAAAAATGAATCATAGTGGTGACCACGGGGTTGTCTCGTAAGGAGGTTACAGACTAAGCTGTCAAAGTGTCACTTTGTTAATTTTTATTCTTAATGTTAAAACTAAAATTGGGGATTTAAATTGAGTAAAAAAATTATATTACTAAAAATAATAATTCAATAATAAATCTATGTTAGTTATTAGAAATCATATGTAAATCAGACTAGAAAAAAACAAACTAAAAAAGGTAGTGGTGGACAAACTTCGATCCCTAGGCACTGCCTTTATCATTTTATAAATTAATTTTCAGATTATATTTCTCAATGGTAACTAAAATACCTCTAATTTAACACCTAAATTTCCTATAAACCATATTTATACCTCAAATATGGGTGTTGATCCTCTTATCAAAGTGATCTGATTACCTAAAGACCTTTGAGCAACCAAAACAGATTAAACACATTATAATCAATGGGGAGACCTTCCCAAAGAAATTTAAATAATGAGAATAACTAATTTAATTTAAAAAGGTGAACAAAATTATAGATCAAAATAGAATAAACTAAATTCAATAATTAAAAATACCTCCTTCAATCATGAAAATAATTTCTAGAAAAATATAATAAGAATACAATTAAGTACCAAAATTAAAAGGGTAGAATCCTCATATCTATACTGCCCATAGCCACTTGGAGTTTAGCCCTTCATTCCTTGATTATCATAAGTGGAACTATTATTATCCATCATATATTCTCTATCACAACAATCTTCCTCCTTAAAACCATACTTGAAATGAAATAGGAGTCGATAATATAAAGGAAATAGGTGTAGAAAATGTTCTGTCTAGAATATATCCCCCTAATTGTGGATCTTTTTTTGCCTCCTCCCATCCAAATATTCCTTATGTTTATTATATAGAGTTGTTTGAAATTAAATCCTATGTCTTCCATCTAAAATTCATATGATTTAGACATGTGGCCTAAAATATATGAATTAATTCATGAAGATAACTTTTTCTTTTCAGAGGGACCCTTCATATTCCTTCTTTTTGACTCATTCATAAACTATATTAATGATAAAATTTCCCCTTTATATTTATCATGAATATGATAATTTTAGTTATATTTCATCTACATTTTGAATCATCTCATTTGGAGGTTTTTATCCTGAGTTGTGGCCCATTGAATGAGGTGGGGTTCATCATATCTTCTAAAAATGTTTTCCATAGTGAATGATTTATTTAGGCCTTTAGAAGTTATAATCAACACTTGGATTAGTTGAAAAATATTTAGACCATAAAAATAGGAAGAAAAAAAATAATTACTCTATTTGGATAAATATAAAAAAATTATGTTGAAAATACAAAAGTGATTGAAAACAGTTAAAATTCCAAAATTGTGTAATTTTCAATTTTGAGCTCAAAAAATCTCTAAAATCCCAAAACAATGATATTCAACTCAAATTGTTAAATTGGTGGGGTTTAAATCATTGAAATAGATATGAAAAATAGTGTAAATATTATTTCTATCACTAGTGAAACAACTAACTATACACTAACTATATTTTCTAATGGATATCATATCACTTGTGAATGATGAGAATATATTAGGACACAATAATAAGTTTTTATTGAAAACTATTGGTTAAAATTTGTCTTTAACTATAAAAAAACATCAAACACTAGGTGAATCTCAGTTAATAATCCTATATCCACTAAGTATATTAACGACTAGTCAATAATGACTATGTTTCTATAAAGGAAATATATATCTTCAAGGATAGTGTAAGCTAACATAACCTCTATGGGTTAAGTATCTAGATTCACATTAGTTGGAATTGTAATACTAAACTCCACTAAAAAATGTAGGAGTAGTAGTTCTAGAGACACATATTAAATAGAAATTCATAACCAAACAGGTGGTTTATGTTCACCATAGTGAGTGAAACATATATTAATCTTTCAATATAAAGATTCCTATAAAGAAGCAATAAATGAAAATATTCTAAAGGTTAAAGGTGTGTATAAACTCAAGTAATAAACTCCATGTATCAAGATTCAGGGAAGTCATATCTTTAATGTTTCAAATAATTAGTATTACGGGTGAGTTTTAAAGAGAAATTGGACATGGATGGTACAAGATGGTACTAATAAATCATGATTTATTATTGAAAGTTTTAGTTTATAACAGAACCTTTACACCAATCATCATGACTAGAATCCTTTTGAATTCTACTTATTGAAGCATACTTCTATAATCATCATATTGGGTTATTGATTTTCAAGGACACCTGATTTGGAGTAAACCTTATATAATATGTCTGTATGACATAAATAAAAGGAGACTCTATGTTATATGTCTATATGGCATAACTAGAAAGGTTCAGTGACATCAATAAATGTCAATAATATATGCAGATTAAAAAATCATTTATGTATAAATCGTGTATAGTGATCATAGAATATTCATTTAGAAATGAATAAGTGACATGTGTATCTAACGGGTTAGTGGGATTGCTATAAGTTTTCAAGATAGATATGTTGATAACATATGGAAAATAAATGTTATGTATTACCATTTTATTAATAATAAGGAATGAATTTCTATAATTATGACTTAAATTATAAATCGTACTCTAGGGAACAAGATATAAAAAAATAGATCTATGGGTATTATAAATTTAGTCATAATACATATATTAACAAATTATTGGAAAATACAATTTAAAATAATTCAATATCAAATTATTGTTGGCATATAATTTTTCCAATAGAACATGCATGGTCATAATAATAAATTATTGAGATTAAAATAATTTCACAAGATTAAGTGATAATAAATTATCTCATATTCCATGATATTAACCGACATCTGATATTACTAATACATAATTCATAGTAGGTGAATATCAAACTGATCTAAAAAATGCATCAACATTCAGTTATAACTATCTAGAAATACTTGAAAAAGTAAAACTAGATAAGTTACTAGTGTCTATAGAAGTGGGAATACTAGTGAACTGGGTAATTTAACACTTGTCTTCATTTATTTTAGTTTATCATATTTCCATATTAAAGATAAGTTAATATAAAATACAAACTTATTATAGCTAGTGGTTTCCATATCTAAAATATTTGAGTAAGTTGTGGCTTCTAATGTAGCTTAGGAAGTAGCTTAGAAACACCCTATTCCATTTATTTTTATACTAAAAGAAATATTTTTATCATTATTCTGATAATATTAAACTATGTACTTAATCAAGATGTTAGATTTATGATATGGGAATAAGAGGTGGATACTCAGTAATGTCATAACTTAAGGGGTTTTCTCAAGTTAGTGAAGTCGCAGTAAGTGGATTCTCTGAATAGGCATGTGTATTTACTAATAGTATTCATGGAAACATGGTAGGCCCAGTATCTATATCCATACTCAGTAAAAACATGTTTAACATGTGGGAGCTAACCAGTCATTATCAGTTGGCTCTATGCAAGTGGGAGTCTATTAGAGTTTGTTCCCTATAACTAACTACTTTATACTTTAGATTTTCTTTATATTCATGAATTTGAGTATTTATAAATACCTTATAACATATTGGTTGTTCTTCTACATAAAATTAATTTGATAATTTTCTAGGGTATCTATCGCATCAGAAATATTTCATAGCAGTTCCTAATAATAATGTGAAACTTGAGATGCTATGATGATATCACGTAAATATTAGTCCTTTGGTTAGGATGAAAAAATATGATAGGGAACATAGTTTTTCAATTGTTATGTGTGAGTACTCATAAGAGGATGAGGATTTATCTCATGAAGTTCACACATAGTTATCACCAAGATGAGAAATTATGAGGACAGACCTAACAATAGAAATTCAGCATGTTTACAGGTCATTGAATATTCCTATCAGTGAGAATGTGTAATGGTCCTTAGAGTTTAATATTATTATTAATACATATTATGAATCACATACTTATATTTATTTATAAAACTCATTATGCTATATATTCACTCTAAGTAGGGTATGTTGGGTAAGACACGATTGGTATGCTATTAATGAATAAGATGAGAATGGATGTGTCCATTTCATTTAAGTAAGTTAATATCTTATCCCTTTGATTGGAAATAAATTGATGAAAAAAAGTCATGTCTATAGTGATGCAGAAATTTTCATTCCTGATAACCAATAAAATATATATCAAGAATTAATTTTGATAATGTAAGAATACAACCTCCTTGATGAAATATCTTAACAAAGGGATTATATTACACAGTAAGAATTTATATGTGGTTTTCATTGCAACATACCTTCTTTCTCTATGGGTGTCTTCACCTATTGTTAGATAGTAATCTTGTACTTTAGAAAAGCTCACCTAATTCCACTGAGGAAGAGGCATAGTGGTCACACAAAAAGTGTTTTTTTATCTCAGTTAAATATTATTTTTTTTAAATGGAATAAATAATATTCTCCATACCTATAATTAAAATTTATTCGATATATATTGATTGATCACAAATATTAAAGAAATATTTATTTTCAAGGTCGTTATATTATTACAATAATACATATAATATTTTTTTATCTATTGTTATTTTCAAGGTATTAAATAATTATTTAATAATTAATAAATAATTTATTTAAATACATTATTATTTAATAAATATTTATTCTATAGATTGTGAATAGAATATTAATTTTATTTATTGAATAAATAAGTATTTAATAATATTATATTTATTTAGTTATTTGATACATGTTGAGGAGGATGAGTGGACTAAGACTAGGTGTGATGATAAATATTAATTTGTAAGAGTGAAAAAAAATATTTATCATTGTGCCTATTAGTGCACACCATGGAATAAAATAATAATATTTTTATTTTACATGGTATAAATTTCCTTTTAGGTTTAAATTTTCATTAAGGGACTTTGTGAAATTAGTTAATATTAAACCCTAATATTGGGTCTATAAATATACTATTATGATAATTGTGACTGGTTTGGTCATTGTGTGTAACATTCTCCTCCCTATAGAATTCTATATCAATGAAGAATGTTTATTGGTTTTTCTCTCAATATTGAGAGATTATCACTTCCTCTATTTGTATCAATCAAGATAGATCAATAGATGATCCTTCTATAATTAATGGATCATGGTTAATCTCAAGGTAGAAATACAAGACAAATGGTACCACTGTGTTAGCACCTAGAATACTGTCAGTGACATTCTGAGATAAAAGTAACATGTGTGGATCATCGCTAGAGGGGCTCTACTTTGGATCATCATCAATTAAACCAAAATAAAACTAAATTTCCTTCGGATGATCAACACCTAAATAAAAAAAATAAATCAAGATTGACGTATTTCTTCATGTTATTAAATTAATTTTAAATTGACATGAAAATGTCTTCTCTTGGTTTTGGTGACCTTATTTTTCAATATTATTTGGAAAATTTTCATCGTTCATGATGTTTATGACTAAACAATATGAGAATAATCCACTGAATCTCACAAAAATCCAGTTTTCCATTGGCTTAATGATGAAGCGTTGTTATGCACGCTCTCAAAAATATTTATAGCTAAGTGCAGCACAGGGGCTGACCTAGGTCGTTCTCTTGAGGAGCTTTTGTGGTTAATAAATCACTACTTATAATTTAATTTTTTTATATTTTAATTATATATAATACAAAACTAAATGAAACTGTGATTTAATAGACGATAATTCAAGATAAATAAAAGTAAACATGCAATGCATAATGAAGACAGAATGAATGCAGACAAAATGATTTCAGAAAGAAAGGAGATATTCCTGAGAGAATCACCCAGATTAAACCTCCATCATCTCTTTATTAGTTTCAAATTTAATTAATAAACACACTCCATAATATGTGTGAATATTCTCTTTTATATGTGGTTGTGAATATACAGTGCTCTCAACGATTGCTGAGAGACTGCACATCCACCTCCTCGATCGAGGGAAAATATTATAAAAGAGAAAGTTAAGTCTCGAGTGGAAAGTGGAGACAAAAAGGCACCTTACCCACTAAGATCCCCCTCTACCAAAATCTAATTAAATAAGAAATAATTAATATTAATTTTCAAATACTTGGTTTCAATCCTGGATTGATCCCCCAGGAAGTTCCTCGTGTTTGTTACTCATGATCACGAGTATAAGAGATCGCAGTAGAGAAGGACGGGGTGGAAGAACAAAAGATAAAAAATGAGAATGAGATGAATAAGAGAAGAGAAAATATATTAAAAATTCATAATACTATTACAATTAAAGGAAACTACAAAACAATGAAAAATGGCCACACATAAGTGCCAATTTTTTGAGAAGGGGTGAGGATACATATTTATAGGGAGAGGAGGTGAAGAATTCACACCCAAAACATTTAATCCAAAAGTGTCCTTGTGGATGTGCCACTAAATGACCTAATTTGTAATAGTTGTCTTCATTCATGTTTTTCCATAATATCTCCCTCGTTTTATCTCAAAATTTCAGCTTTATTGGCCATTAGATGTAGAATTTATGGCCGATTTAATCTGATCTTTTTAATCTGTCCATTTGACTGGCCAAATTCAAATTATTCAACTTCCCTGGCCATTATGACACTCCAAAATGTCGGTTCACACATTGGATCCTTAATAAAAGTTTTTCCCCACTTTATTTCTCGTCTTTCCAAAAAATATGGCCCATTTTGGGTGAATTTTCACGATGTTATGAATTTATTACCCAATGGAAACGTTTCTTCCTGGTGAGACGTTTCGTATTCCACATGTTTGGAGCATTCCAATAATTCCTTAATGAGGATATTTGGACTTGAAATTAATCATGGAATCACCGTAATAAATCCTCTTTCCTTTATAGCTGGAATATCTTCATTTGAAGGTGTTTGTTCCGAGTTATCCATCTGTTACTTTGGTGGGTCCCATTCTGTCCGCCCAAAAAAATCTTCAACTTCATTGATTTTTTACGGCCTCTAGGTGATCGATTCAGCCCCTGGTCAAGAATAAAAAAATTAAGGAAATTAAATAAGGATTCTACCTAAATTTTAATCATAAAATTTATACATATATTTAATATTAAATGACTAAAATACCCCTATGATAACAATCTGTTAAAAATGCAGAATTAGGCCATTTTTGCATTTACGCTCAAAATAACACTAAAACATAAAAATGTGACAATTACCCATATAATAACACTATGGTGGGATTATAAACAATGATTTATAATATAAAATATATGAAAATATGAGCTTCATCACTCCCACACACTTAAACATTTCACTCCTGGGCAATCATCTTACATCCAAATCAAATTCCACGCAACAAACAAAAATGAGAAAATATCAATGATCTTATCCAAAATAGAAGTCCATCATGTATCATATATGAAAAACAAGCCTCTATAATTTTCATTTCAATCATTAAAATTTGTTCAAACTAATAAATCAATCCATAACCCAATCACAACCTACCTCACATTGAATTTTATGTCACTCTTCACTCAAGAGAAATTGAATCTAGAGTTATACTCATACTTGAAAATTGCATGTATCACCATAGGTTTGTGAAAATTCTCATTTCTCCATAGCGTGAAACATGAAAATGAATTTAATCATGAGGTATTTAATTAATGGTTTAAATGATTTTGCGGATTAGGGTTGGTGGAAAAATGATTGAAAATGTTTCAGGCTAGAAAGAGGAGGTTGGAATTTTAAGTACAATGCATGATTAAATCAAGGGAAAACACAGGTAATTCCTCTCTCAATCCCACTTGAAAATGTGAAAAAAAACTTCACAAACCCCTTTTATGACATGGTACATGATCCAAGAAGTGCTTATAATGAATGATATCATCTATGTTCTCCCCTTTTTTTCAAAGCTCTAGAAAGGCACAGGTTTTTTTTTCCTTTTTCATGGAGGATGAGCTGAAAATTGAATACAATGAATGAATGACAATTCATGAACTTGATTTTTGAGAGGTACATGAGTCATAAAAGAATTTAAAATGAATAATTCATGCTCATCTCCATTTTTTTATTTTTTTTGAAGGATAAATGGATGAAACAAATAAAGTACAATGAAATGACGACACATGCCCAATTCTCTTATTGTCCACTACCCAAAGTATTGACACACACCTCGCATCACCAATAAATGATACACATCCCAATGAACACACACGAAAGGCCCTTCCCCCACACTCAAACTTGAAATAACCATGCTAAAAATACTAAAATTGCGAGTAGGTAAGGAAAAAGTGGCTTGTAATGTGGCTTGTAATGTGGCTTAAACCTATAAGGCAATTCATGGAATCTAAGGGATTATGAAGGATAAATGTAAAGGTGGGTATCAAGATAGAATATGTCTTGCCAAAGATATGTATCGATCATTTCAAATACATTCCATGAAATCTAAAGCTTCGAAAGATAATTATTCACAAATTTTGGTTCTCACACAAAATTCAAGTTTCCCTCAAGAAAGTGTGGGTATTATTTTGAATATGTAAAAGTGGTTTAGAATACCTCACAGGATTGGAAAAATATTTTGAGTCAGTGTTTCATGGGTATGGATTTCAAAAATCATTCAAACTCATTAAAATGCTTGAAAATCCATTTCAAGGGAAAATAATTCATATCAACAATCATTTAAAATCCATTATTTCAAAAATAATTTTGACTCTTTCAAAATCAATTAATGTGTGAAAAGTGATAAGAATATTCATTAAGGCTCAAAAATCCAAAAAATATAATAAAAAAATGAAAATCACGCAAGAATGACTAAGCTTGTTGACACTCCCCCACACTTAAATTTAACCACCCCTTATTTCAACTCAATAAAATATAAATATAAAGGTAGAAAATTAAAGGGAAGGAAAGATACAACCTAACATTATTTTAGAAGTGTATGCCTTGAGTTAATCTCCTAGAAGAAGACACTTTAAGACTACAATAAAGTAATGAAAATACATAAGAAAAATAAATAAAAATAATGATGAAGGGAAAAGAAAAGAGATAATGCTTGGTTTATACCCCCAAACGGGTGCTAGGTTTTTAATGCCCCTAGTCAGGAAGTTTCAGTGGATTATCCCCAATCAGAAGGTGGTTGTGGTTTCTTTGAGATGAAACAGTACATGTAAGTTTTCCCAATGTCAATGATTAAACACTTAAAGTATAGAACCCCAAATAAGATAAGAATGTTCCCAACCCCTGAGAAAAAATAAATAAGAAATTTGAGGTTCGAAGTGGGAGGGAATAAAAGATAAGGGTGATCCCTGTTAACTTCAGTAGTATCCTCCTCTATATGGTATGAAAATTTTTATGGAGGAGGTATCCACACCACCATCTTCTCCAGCTCTTCTTCTTCAATCACCACCACTTGAGTGGTATCTTCTTTAACATCCATAGTCTACTCTATTTTTGTTGTATCAGAAATTTCAAAGGAAGAGATGTTAGAAAAAAATTTAGCTTGAATAAGATTAAAACATGAAGAATTAATAAAGAAATCTTCCCTTTCAACTAATTCAGCTTGGTAATTGATCTCTTCGGGCATGACCATTGGAAACTCAATCTCTGTAGGTGCATCTTATTCATTATCTTCCAAAGCAAGAGGGAGGTAGAAAGTTTCTCCCATCAGTGCATCAGTTGGAATGTGTACTTCTGGGACATCCTCGAGCAATGGTTGAGTGTGGTATGATGTGATTAGTTCCTTTAGAAGTTATTTCTCACCTACCTCAGGTTATTTAGCATAAAAATGATGGGTGAAATCTCTTTTACAACTCCTTCTGGTTCAGGTTCCAGCTCAGGTTCCAGCTAAGGTTCGGGTTTCTCCTGGGATGAACATACATATTCAGAAATAAATTCTATTTGACCCTCTAGTTTTTTCACTTTATCACTAATTATATGAAACTGAGCATCAATTTCATTGTAAAAATTTTCTTACACTTGAGATTGGTTAGTCCATGCATAATAATCACAATTTGAATACATCATGAACAAAGAAGATTTTTTTAGTTTTTTTTTGAAATTTATGATTTTTTTAAATTGAAAGGAAATTTATTTACAACATGTGAATAAAAATAGTGAATTAAAACCACTTGGCTCCCCAGAAATGGAACCAATTTGATGAATCGTTGTCATGTGTGCTCTCAAAAATATTTATAGCTAAGTAAAGCACATGGGCTGACCTAGGTCGTTCTCTTGAGGAGCTTTTGTGGTTAATAAATCACTACTTATAATTCATTTTTTTATTATTTTAATTATTTATAATAAAAAACTAAATGAAATAGTGATTTAAGAGATGATAATGCAAGATAAAGAAAATTAAACATGCAATGTATAATGCAGACAGAATGAATGCAGACAAAATGATGTCAGAAAGAAAGGAGATATTCCCGAGAGAATCACCCATATTAAACCTTCATCATCTCATTATTAGTTTCAAATTTAATTAATAAACACACTCCATAATATGTGCTAATATACTATTTTATATGTGGTTGTGAATATACAATTCTCTCAACAATCACCGAGAGACCGCACATCCACCTCCTCGATCGAGGGAAAATATTATAAAAGAGAAAGTTAAGTCTCAGGTGGCAAGTGGAGACACAAAGGTGCCTTACCCACTGAGATACCCCTAGAACTAACTCTAATTTAATAAGAAACAATTAATATGAATGTTCAAAGACTTGGGTTCAATCTTGGATTGATCCCCCAGGAAGTTCCTCAGGTTAGTTACTCATGATCACGAGTATAAGAGATCGCAGTGGAGAAGGACGGGGTGGAAGAACAAAAGATAAAAAAAATTATAATGAGATGAAGAAGAGAAGAGAAAATATATTAAAAATTCATAATACTATTACAATGGAAATAAACTACAAAACAATGAAAAATGACCACACAGAAGTGTTAATTCTTTGAGAAGGGGTGAGGATACATATTTATAGGGAGAGGAGGAGAAGAATTCACACCCAAAACATTTAATCCGAAAGTGTCCGCGTGTATGTGCCAATAAATGACCTAATTTGTAATATTTGTCATCATAAATGTTTTTAAATAATATCTCTCAATTTTTATATCAAAATTTCAGCTATATTGGCCATCGTATGTAGAAGTTATGGCCGATTTAATCCGAGATTTTTAATCTGTCCATTTGGCTAGCCAAATTCAAATTATTCAAATTCCCTGGCCATTATGACCCTCCAAAATGTTGGTTCACGCGTTTGATCCTTAATAAAAGTTGTTCCCCACTTCATTTTTCGTCTCTACACAAAATATGGCCCATTTTGGATAAATTTTCACGATGTTATGAATTTATTACCCAATGGAAACGTTTCTGCCTGGTGAGATGTTTTGTATTACACATGTTTGGAGTGTTCCAATAATGCCTTAATGAGGGTGTTTTGACTTTAATTTAATCATGGACATGCCTTAATAAATCCTCTTTCCTTTAAAGCTGAAATCAATGCATTTGAAGGTGTGTTATCCAAGTTTTACATTTGTTACGTCAGTGGGGCCCATTCTGTCCACCCAGAAAAATCTTCAACTTCATTTATTTTTTACATCTTCTAGGTGATCGATTCAGCCCCTGGTCCAGAAGACAAAAATTAAGGAAATTAAATAAGGATTATATGAAAATTTTAATCAAAAAATTTGGACATATATTTAATAGTAAATGACCAAAATACCCTTGTGATAACAATCTGTTAAAATTGTAAAATTAGGCAATTTTTGCATTTACGCTCAAAATAACACTAAAACACAAAAATGTGACAATTACCCATATAATAACACTATAGTGGGATTATAAAAAATGATTTATAATATAAAATATATGAAAATATGATCTTCATCACTCAACATGTTATTCCTCTATGTCAGTGTAATACCCTAGAATTCCATGTAAATTTTTTTGAAAATTAAATGGGATTATTTTGAAATCAGGCTCTAAGACGGAACGTGATTCCAAGGCCTGGAGTGGCCAGAACGTATTTTCAAACTATTTTTAAAGTCCATTAAATAAACATACAAGTGTGTTTTTCTAACTTTCAAAATGGTTCCCAGATTAAAAATATGAGGGCACTGTTGAACTCAGAGCGTCGGGATTCCCCTAGAAAAGGCCTAACATTGGTCGGTATGGGCCAATAGTGGAAAGTAGTTTTTGGCTATAAATAAAATAATTAAGTAATGATTATTTTATTTTAAAATCTTTATAACTCCAAAATGGTAACTCTGATAGGAAATACGAGAGTGCCATTGAGCTCATGAGGGTGTGATTCCCTTAGGCGGAGCCTAACCTCGACCAGCATGAGTCGAGGGTGAAAGTTAATTTTCAGACTTTTTAGAAGAAAAATAAAATAACTTAAAAGGTAATTTTATTTTTTTATCCATCATTTAGTAGTGTCACATCAGCGTTGTGGTGCAGCGACAAGGCGACGACGAATCTCATTAATGAATCTCGTCAATAAGTCAGTGTAATGATGCTGCAATGCAGCGTAATAGAATTAATGATTCATGTTTTGTCAATTAATAGCCTAATAAGAAATGCAGGATTGTTGGCATAATCTTGGGATTTCTCTGAGGATTTTGTGGGTGGCGATTATGAATGCACTTTCCTCCACCCTTTGAATAATTTCTAGCAATTGTGGGTTGCAGATCAAGAATGAAGAATAGAGGCACGTGATATCATTCTTCCTCGATCAACAATCATTTCCCATATAGGGATTTGATTCTTTTCTGTGTGAATTGCTTTTCCTCACTCTCTCTTTTAAACGATGAAAGTGGGTTAACTCACGAACAAGTTAACTCATGGATCAATCATTTATGTAGGATACTCTTAGAGAATTGTCCCATGTTTAAATTAAATTAAATTTTTTTAATTCGTTCAATCCTTATAACAGGAGCGAATTAATGCAATGAAGAATGACAGCGGAGGTTCTTTCCTCAAATTCATTGTGTGGATTTATCTTCCCTTTTCACCCCATGTTCTTCACGTTCTTCACGGGGTTATGAACGACGGATCATTGCACACTCATTCCTTAGCGCAACGATCCCAAAACGCAGACCCACCATCATAACGACCCAGTGGAGGCGCGATGATGACAGTGGTGGATCATGGAAAAATACGATGGTATGTGGAGGCAGCTGCATGTGGAAGGTGGCGCGTGCCACAGTGGAGGAGGTCGCAATGATGCGGAGGCGGTGCGCCCCAGCAGCGCACCGTGGAGGCGGAGGCCGCGGACAGCAGGGGCCACGGTGGTGTAGGGTAGCGGCACTGGTCGGGCACCACATCAGGAAGAGGAGGCCACCGACAGGTGTCCAGTGATGTTGTAGAATTGTGGCACCAGCAGGGCACCGCATCGGGCTAGGAGGCCACAGCCAGCAGGTCGCGGCGCTAGTGGGGTGTTGCGTTAGTTCGGGAGACTCGTGGCTGGGGCGTCAGTTGACGCGGGCAAACGGTCCGTGGGATTGTGCGTGGAGGGGAGGTGGTCGGCCTCATCCGGCTATGTGAGGAATGAACCGGGAATCGTTCGGGCATTCGGGCGGGAGTGGACCAGTCCGCCATTACAACCTGGTCCGATGATTCAAATTGGGCCACTCAGCAGCCCAAGTGGGAGGAGAACTGGCCCACCATTACGGGTCGGGCCAGATGGAAAATTGGGTCGTCAGGTGGTTTGGTTGGTCAGAATCGATCCAACCGAGTTGGATTGGGAAAGAGGAATTGGACTGGGTCACTGGGTGACCCAGTGGGCTAGACCCATGGTCAAACCGGGCCGGGTCCAGCAAATCTCAATGGGCCTGGCCAATGGACCGGACTTGACCGGGTCGGCCCAGACCCAACTAGATCGGGTCGGGTCTTCCGAAATGGTTTGAGCCATGCGGGGCTCCTGGGCTAGGTTGGTCGGGTCGGTCTGACCAATTTGGGTAGGTCCGACTAAGTTAGACCGAGCTCAAATGCAACTGGCCCCTATTTACTAAAACACCAATATCTTTCAGACCTTCCATCCAATTGACGTGTCATCTATGGCGTTGGGACCCTTGTGATAAGATGGTCCTTTGGGAATACTCTAAGTGAGATTTTGTGATAGTAGAGATATGACCAATGGCTTGAGGAGTATATTCTCCTGGAATCAAGCGCACTAGAGAGAGAAAATCCTATGGCTGGTTGTCCCATGAAGGATATGAAGAGTGGACCTCGGTGTTTCAGTAGACGAATGTACCTCAGTGGTTCAGCATACGAGCATACCTCAGGGGTTCAGTAGATAAGCATACCTCAGTGGTTCAGTAGACGAGTGTACCTTAGTGGTTCAGCATATTAGAGTACCTGAGTGGTTCAGCAGACGAGCGTAACTTAGTGTTTCAGCAGATGATCGTACCTCAGTGGTTCAACGGACGAGCATACCATAGTGGTTTAGTAGACAAAAGTACCTCAATGGTGTAGAAAATGAGAATACCTTAGTGGTCTAGAAGATGAGTGGACCTCAATGGTCCAGCAGTTAAGCGGACCTCAGTGATCCAGTAGCCGAGCATACCTTAGTGGATCACCAGGGATGAGTTCCTCAGCAGTACAAGATGTTTCAGCTTTACAACTGATAAATATTACTTTCTATACTTTGAGTTATACCTGGTGTGAGTTGTCTTTGCTTGTGGTCTTGTTGTGTTATCTTTCTTTATAGTCTTTCCTTTGTTGTTTGGGGTCCCTAATGAGTATTGTGTTACTCACCCCTGTACAGGCTTTGCCCACACATATTGTGTCTTTTGTAGGTGATCGATGCATCGATGGAGACCTTGGTGTTCTGGGACCAGGTGGTACCCAATGAGAAAGGATGGATGGGACGTACTTTTATAGCTACATAAATCTACCCTCCACCTACCCTTCAGGTAGGGTTTGATAAAACGAACCTTGGTAGCTTTACTTTCCTTTGTGGTTTTGGGCTTGTATTTTGTCCCCTTTTTAATTTTCAATTTGTATTGTACTTCTAATTGTTTTCTTAGGTACATTTGAGGTTTACTTAGTATTTACCTTTCTACAGATTGACCTTTGTGAATGTGTATAGGTTTAAAGGAAAATATCTTCCCTTTTTGGTATATTCCTTTTCAGTGCTAGTCACCAGCCCCTAGTCTATAGAAGGTGGGCTTAGGTTAGTCACAGCACATGCCCTGGGGGATGGGTCATGAAAATCTGGAACCATCCACTACATGACTTGGCAAACTATGAGTTATTCATGTAGTAGCCATTTAAAGTTATGTTGAACCATGCACTTGGACTCCACATGTTTTGTAAGACCCTATGAGTTCACTATGTATAACCAGATTAACTCCCATTATCATCCCCCAAAATATAAAAAAACTTTTAAATAAACCACATATCATTAGTAAAATATTGAAAACCATAAATATAGAGTAGATCATTCTAAAAATAAATAAATAAAACACAAAAACCAAGACTCGCAACTCAATATTCCCTAGAAACTCAAGGCTCTGAATGAGAAAGAGCCTGCGAGGCTCTCCCTGCACCTACCACTCAAGTCCCGACTATAATATCTTTTATCTACCATTAATAACTAAATAAAAAAGGGAATTATATAACCTAGTCCCTCTTAAGAACCTAATATTTGATATTATTTTTTCACAAACCAGTACAGAACACCCCTATACTAGGCACCTGAGCTGATACGCAACATACTTGAGGCACATTCTTGATCACCCCAACCTGGAGAAAAGTTATAGGGCATCAGATCTGAAATCATGGGAATAATTTATCCTAATAAAAATTATTAGAAAGTTTTGTAATTTCACCAAAAAAATTGGCATGAACACTTCATACATTGGAGGTCCATGTTCCAATAGAAAAGAAAATTTATAAATAAGAATAACTAAACATATAAAAACAAATATACATATGAAACTCAACATAAACAAAATAAAACTAAACTAGGATACCAAGAACAATAAAGGATGACTTGGTTGACACAATAATGATAAAAAACTAAAATAAATACCAAACTTGATCTTCATCTAACTCTGCAAGTCGCCATCAAACCTCAATACCACCACCACTCCAAGGTGATCAAGTTAAACTAGAACCTGAAACTAAAACTAAAATATATAGATAAGTGTGGGCATAAATATAAATATATATTCCAAGTAAAACCATTCCCCATGCATTATCTTTAAGTAAAATACCCAATTCAGTCTATTTTAAAATACATTTAACCAAATATAATTTTTTCATTCTTATTTTTAAGAACAATCATGATTTGTTTCCCCTTCTATTTAAAACAGTTACTTTATAAAACATTAGGGTTTAAAATATTTAAAAGAGATGATCCTTTTAATATTTAACATACAATGTTCCAAACATTTTTCAAAACAGAAGTCACCAATTTCATTTAAAATAAAATAATATCATTACAGCAATGATAATAATAATAGTAGCAACAACAGATAGAAAAGAGAAACATGAAATAATAACTTTTATATTAACAATAAATAAATACAATGTATCCAATATAAAAAAATAAAGTTCCAATAATCATGGGAAGACCTAGGAGCTTAGGTTAATAACTAGAAAAAAAGCTAAATAATATTCATCATATCAGCATGCCTAATACAATCAAACCACCCTAACGCTCAGTCTCAACCTACTCAGTATAATAGAGGGAAAAACTCCCTAAGCATGGTATGTCTATATTAAGGGCTACTATCAGAGCATAATCCTGAACTAGTGTAGAATGTACTCATTAAAATTCCAATATCCACTCTTAGTTCCTATGATATACATAAAGTGGAGTTGGTATAACTTAATAGAAACAATTAATGGTATTAGTATAAATACATATACATATATATCTATAAATTCATAGAATCGAGACTATAAACAAGGACTCACCCTCGAGAACCCCTCATGGAAATGATCCATTTTCATAAAACATGTATTATTACAAGGAAAACTCATTATTTTAAAACAACTAGGAGAGGGTTCATTCCTAGGGTATGTCCTATCATAAAATTTATACTCAGAAGTGTCAAGTAGTCTATAAGATCATTATTTAAAACTAGTTTTTATGAAGCTGTCCTTAAAACACATTTTTATAACTATAGGAAACCTTTAAAACATTTAAGTAGTCTAGAAAAACTATTTCCAAAACCATGCCCTTGAAATAAAATTATTTCCTTTTAAAACTTGTTAAAATCCCAAAATATTTTTTATAGTTTTGAAACCCCTTTCTAAAATTGATTTAGTAAATTTATTGAACACTTAGTGTGTGAGGTTAGTTGAATACAATTTTTTATTATTCATATAAATTGAATATACCTTCACATAAAAAGAAAATTAAGAGAAATACCCCATTTTCTTCCCATATAATTCCCAAATATATTTAATACTATCATTTCATATCTAAAGCATACATTTAAACATGTAAGAAATGTGGTTCTTAAATTTAAAGTCTAATGTGAGGGGTAGCCTACCTCAAACTGAATACAAATGGTCTGGAACTTCAAACATGGGATAAGTGAAACCAAAAAGATAATATAAAACCTATACATGAATAATAGTAAGGAAAATTTTCAAACCCTCACCCTAGGGTTCAACTAAGATAGAACACCATAAGGGAAGAAGAATAAAAACATAAATAAAGGAGGGAGGGGGAAGAAATATAGGAGGAATGGGACTAACTTCAATCATTGAAAAATCACTATGTAATTGTAATAGATAGGGGATAAATTTAAGGGAGGATACCATGGGGTCATGAACACTTAATTGGAGAAGATTGGGGATTTTGGGTTAAAAACAAAGTGGTGAAAAAAGATAATTTTTAATTTTAATGACCCGGGAAAGCTATATGTTTTATCCACATGATTTTCCAAACCATGCACTAACTATGTGCCTCCTACTGAGCTCACTAAGGTACCTACATGGTTTGGTCACACCATTTGATAAACTATGATCCAACTTTGTAAAATGTTTCTATTAAAATTACAGACACATACGCATGATTTTTGTACTGTTTTCACTAACTGTGTGCAAGTTGTGCCCCAACACCCTTACACACCAAGGTACTTGCATGGTTTCACTTATAGTTCACATATTTTAGACCTAATTGTGTTATAACTATGTGTAAAAAAACATTCTTGAATAAAAATAAACTAAAAACACCCATGTGTGAAGGTAGGCACATAGTTTCCCCTAAATTGTGTACACTAACTGTATGACATAAGGAAAAATGCCCAAAACATAGAATTTTGGCCTAAAAATCCTAAAACTCATAGAATATACTGAAATCCATTAAATAAATAAAAATAATGTAAATAAAGGTTTTATGTGTGAAATATCATATATATAAAATATGTTTAAAGTCTAATGATTGAAGGTATTTTTCTTCAAATAATTCAAGACAAGTGTAGGTGGATGAAGGTACACTGGTCTAAAAAAATTTGAAAGTGTTTTTGAGTTATTTGAGAATTATTGGAGTTGAGTTGGATTCATTCTGAGAACATTTGAATAAATTATATAATTTATTTTTAAAACTATAAAATCAACTAAATCTTGAAATCATAAGACTTCTAGTGATATCATATTACTTACTGAGTTTCGTATGACTTCAGAAGGTAGAACATATTGTTGAGCCCAAGTGTTGAATTTATTATCAATGATGTTTTAATATGTGTATGGTGAGTTGATATTAAGTGGTTATTCTTATATAATTTTTATGGATTCATTTAATGGCATTGGATTTCATGCTTGATAAATTCTCCTTATAATTGTGAGGATTGTTGAAATAGTCTTAAGTTCAAAGACATGTATCAATAAGGTATGAAAAATTATTTGGAAACAATGGAGAAATAATTTAAGACCATATAAATCATAATTATCATGAATAATTAAAATAAAAATATTCAAAATATTATTTATTTTACATGTTGATTTTTAAATAAGGAATTTGAGGTGGACTTTGTATTATATTCAATACTTAGCATATTTCTAAGTATATGAATGGGATTTTACCAAAAAAATAGGTCTAAATCTTGGATAACTAAGGATACATAAAACACATATTTAGGAATTGAGGATAAACCACATGGGAGAGGATCATCATATCCAATTGTAGGCAGCAAGTGTGAGATTGGGCATGCATAGCACCCACGGAGCTCGCACGAGTGTGTGCAAGGCATGCACAAAGCGTGCATGGAGGTTATGTGGTAGACCATGTAGGTGTGGCATGGACCTATTATGGTGTGTGTACATAGTGTATTTAGGTTCCAACCTTGGTGCTGGCTCGAGGGTGAATCGGCGCTGAATGGTTTATATAGAAGCACTAGTTCATGAAGATATTCTATGTGGGACAAGCGCATGTGGAACACTATTCATATATTTAAAAAACTTATGGATAGAACAAAAACCATATGATCTATTATATTGTAGTCGTATGATCAATCCACTCATCATATTCTACCTTCAGTGATGCCTGAAGTTTTTTTTACTGAAGTTCCCAGCCAAAATTTCAATAATCAAGATCGAGGTTTCCATGATCATTTTGTGGATGAGATGCTGAGGTGATGAGGCCATGAACCTCCATGCATGAAATCTCCATCTTTAATTCATGTGATAACTCTAAGAATATGCTTTTTCCAAATTCAAATTAAGTTGTAGAAGGTATTTCATGCATATGATATGCATGGATGAGTTTGATCTTTAAAGGAGCATGTTATCATCATCATGTGCACGTGAGATACACAACACAAAGGGTAGAAAGCCAATATCGTAATGACACTATGTTTTTTGGTATCAGATATTTGAGGAATTTTGGGATAATCTAGGTGAATTAAAATAGCCTTAACATGGATTAATTCTCATAGATTTAACATGATATCACTACTAGAAAATGGGTTTATACCCACATTTTTCCCAAAAACTGTGGGTATAGACCCACCTATACCCACATTTTTCATGAACCGTGGGTATAGGTGACATTTTATAACCTATACTCATGGTTCCTACTAAAATATGGTTATAGGGTACCCACGTAAGCACAGGAAGCCAAAAAATTGCATGGGAGTGCCACAAGAAAACCTATATGTCACGACCCGTCCTCGGGGCCCATGCCGTGACTACCCCAAACCCGCCTTCCATAGGTCAGGGGCTGGTGACTAGCACCAAAGGCATAATCCCGATAAAAAATGGAATGAATTTCCTTTTAACCTGTAATACACACACATTCTGAACATAAGTAGTATAGGCAACAAATACTAAAATAGAAAATTAAGGTGTGCTGAAAGTAAGTGGGCCGGTATACAAACCCAACTGAACAACAAGTACAAGTACAAGTAAAAAGGAAAAACAACTCCTGGATCATCTGATTGGGAATCCTACCTAAAGGGTAGGTACAGAACTCGATCAACTCATCCCTGTGGTACGTCTCGTCTAGTCCAGCTCCGAGCAGTCTTTGTCCGTCACCCTCAGCCTCGATCACTGTTGTCTATCATATGCACAGAACACAAAAAGGTGCGGGTGAATCCCATGTAGGGGTGAGTATAAAAATACTTAGTAGGGAACCCCGAGACCCCTAAAGGTCTCCCAGAATCCACAAAGGATAAACCATAGAAGAAAGATACAATCACGAAGTCCAAACAACCCTACTTAGTTATATGCCCATACATATACCTAAGTCATCAGTCATAGCCCGGCTCCATCACTCGAGCCCAAACACAACCCAGTACAAAAAGGAAGTAAGTTCAATCACATTGATGATAATGATTGATAAACAAGACTCAGCTAACACAGGTATTCATATTATGTAGAGTGATATAGATGATCAAACGTAGTCACTGATTCATCTAAGCTGTCGGACCCACACAGGATACAGGACCAGCTAAGCTGTCGGACCCACACAGGATAAGGGACCAGCTATTCCATCAGACCCACGCAGGATTCCGGTACAGTAGTCATCGTAATCGAACCAAAGGAGGATTCTGGTACAGTAGTCATCATAGTCAAACCCACGGATTATTTTGGTACAGTAGTCGTCGCAGTCGAACCCATGAAGGATTCCATCATCTCAGTTGCAGTCAGCCCTAGGGTTCCCGCACACAGCACGCTCAATTCCAGGAGGGTCTGCTCCTCGAGACAAGTATTGATACATCAATTAATTCCTGATTTTATGTATCTCTTAGTTTTGTCTCATCTGAATAAACCCAACGCGACAGACGGTGCGTCAATCGGACGCCTGGTCTGAGAGTTATTTGCATTGGGCTGGTTGGATTTACGCTCGATCCAAACTCATTCATTTTTTACAAAGTTGTCCAAAACTCACTTAGAGTATTGCAAAAGGACCGCCTCATCGTGAGAGTCCCAGTTCCGTAGATGGCATGTCGATCGGACGCACGGTCTTGAAGATATTCATATTTAAGCAAAGTGGAGCCCGGCCCGTCAAGCCTAGTGGGCTGGCGGGTCGGCCCAACCCGGATTGGCAGGTCCGACCCCGCTGGGGGGTCAGCCCGGCCTGGCTCAGCAGGTCTGACCCGGCTGGGGGGTCGGCCCGGCCTGGTGGGGCGTGGCCCACCTATGGACTCAGCCAGCACTGCGGGCCGGTCCGGTCCGTCCAGCGGCACCGCCTCCTCCTGCCCGGTCGGCCGTAGCTAGCCAGTTCTCCTCGGCGCACGCAGCCTGATCAACAGGTTGTGGTTCTTCCCATGCGGGCGCCGCGGTTTTCTAGCCCGACCGGTAGGCGATCGGCCGGTTCGCTCAGCAGAGCGGCCCGCGGAAGTAGTCCGCGGTCTTCTCCGCCGCACGGTGCCTACGGGCACCGCGGTCCTCCAACCCGAATGGCAGGCAGTCGGCCGGTTCGCCCAATAAGGCGGCCAGCAATTGCGGGCCACGATCTCCTCCGCGCTGCCAGCGCGATGGTGTCGGTCCTCCTCCGCCACGGCCCTGCCTGGTCATGGCCTTCGGCTCCACAGCACGGTGCGACGGTGCCGCGCCTCTTAATCTACCGCGGCCCTCCTGGCCGCAGTTCCTCTTCTGTACGCTACAGTCCTCCTGGCCACGATTATTCTCTGGCACGGTGTGACGGCACCGTGCCCTTTCGGCTCCACCTCCGACATCATCAAATGGAAACAACAAAGGGGAGGGTCGGGCTATGTTTGTGTGGTCTGAACCCTCCTTTTCATTTGATAACATTGGTTTTCCAAACCAAAATTTTATACGATGAAGAACGATGGAGTAATCTCATATTTAAAATCAATACAAAAATTCCCCTACCTTGATTTTGATGCTCTCTCAGTGGAGTCACGGGAAGACAGCGTCGTTCCGTTGATGTTGGGAAGAGATGACGTCATCATTGGTGACGTTCTTCGCGGGCGGCGTCTACTCCTCAAACGAGGATGGTGGTCGTTGGATAATTTATTCGTGTTCCTCATGGGAAGAATGCTTTCTTACAATTCTCCAAAGTTTCCCCAGGTATTAAGTCCAACCCCATAAAATAAAATAACACCACCTATTAAAAGGATGGCTTAATGAATTCAAAGAGGTTCAAATTCATTAAGTCACTCCCATTAATTAAAAAGGTGGGTTGGCTCATTAAATGGGAGGGAGGAGATGAAGAGGCTCCAAATTAAATAAATAGAGTTTCATCCTCCTTAATTGGGGGTTCAAGGAGTTAAAGGGGAGTTGAAGGGTTAGATGCTCTTGTGGGCCCCACCACATAATATCCTCCCATGGGAGGTTATGTGGGGGGTGGGCCCCACCTCCAACTTCCCTTTGGAGGAATTAACCACCACCTAAATAAAAATCATGTCACGCATAATTTTTATTTAATTTATTAAGAATCCCCAAAAATTAACTTCTACTCCCGACAAAACACAACTGCGGTGAAGGTCTCCTTAAACGAATATTGGCGCTATGAGTTCATCGGTGTCCTCGAATTTCAATTCTGAGCACCGGCTCAAAAGATATAAAATCCCGCACATACGTTTACTGAACGTACCTGAACAAAACTTCATAAATTGATTCTGGACACACCGGGCCTCAGAATCTGGAACCATCAGAAACTGCGGACTCATAAAATTCCCATGTATTTAAGAAAAAAAATTCCATATAATTTCCATGTCTTTACATTCTCCCCACCTCATGGATTTATGTCCCCATAAGCTACAACACACACTAAGGAAACAAATGGGGGTACTGAGTACGCATCTGAGCCTCCCGCTCCCATGTGCTCTCCTGGAGGTTCTTGTGCTGCCAGAAAACATGCACCAGAGGAATCGACTGTCCATGAAGGACCTGCTCCTGTCGATCCTCAATCTCCACTGTAACCTCCATAAAATTTGCCCCATCATTGATGTCCAGCTCCCCATGGTCGATGATGTGGGATGGGTCGTGCACGTATCTCCTCAGTTGAGAAACATGGAAGACGCCATGCACCCGGTGCAACTAAGGAGGAATGGCCAGGTGGTAAGCTACCTCGCCTACTCTGCTGAGGACCTGGAACGGTCCGATGAATCACGGAGATAACTTTCTGCCTCGGCCAAATCTCCGCAGATCTCGTTGTAGTGAGACCCGTAGGAAGATGTGGTCGCCATCCTCGAACTCCAGTGGTCTCTGTCTCTTATCAGCACAGGACTTATGTCTGCTCTGTGTAGTCTTCATCTGCTCATGGATGATCTGCACCTTCTCCTTCGTAACCTGTACCATCTCTGGTCCAACAAGTGCTGACTCCCCTGGGTCAGTCCAACACATTGGTGATCTGCAAGGTCGGTTGTACAGTGCCTCGTAAGGTGTCATCCTGATGGTGGAGTGGTAGCTGTTGTTGTATGAAAACTCCACCAAGGGTAAGCGATCCTCCCAGCTGCGACCAAAGTCAAGAACACATGCATGGAGCATGTCCTTGAGAGTCTGAATGGTCCTCTTAGTTTTTCCATCCGTCTGATGATAGAAGGAGGTTCGCAAGTGAAGCTACGTCCCGAAAGCCTCCTGCAACTACTTCCATAGCTGGGAAGTGAAACAGGCATATCGATCGGAGACGATCATCTATGGAACACCATGAAGCCATATGATCTCCTGTATATAGAGGCATCTGAATCTCTTTACTGAGCTTTTCTCTCTGATCGGTAGGAAGTGGGCCGACTTGGTGAGTTGGTCGACAATCACCCAGATAGAGTCGTGTCCTCTGGATGTACGTGGAAGTCCTGTCATGAAATCCATGTATATCTCATCCCACTTCCACTCTGGGACCTCTAAGGGCTGAACCAAGCCTGCTGGAACCTAGTGCTCTGCCTTCACTTGCTGACAAGTAAGGCATCATGAGGAAAACTCTGCTATCGCCTTCTTCATACCCGGACACCAGTGTTGTCGTCTGAGGTCCTGGTACATATTCGTCGCTCCAAGATGTACCACTAGAGGGTAAGTGTGGAACTCCCTCAACACCTCCTCCTGTAATGCAACTTCTACCATGGTACATCCTCTGAAAATGATGATGTGCTCTCCACCTTTAGAAAATCAATCAGGTGCATGTCCTGAGGATATCTGAGCATGTCGCATCTCACGGTCAACGTCCCCACGTTGTGTCTCTCTAACTCGCTGAAGAAGTGGAGGAGTGACTATGAGAGACTGCAGAAAGGCTACTCCATCTCTATCCACAAAGGATATCTGCAACACGTCCATCTTCTCTCTCACCACTCCTAGCAGCTGAATGCCCGATCTCCTACTGAGAGCATCTGCTACAACGTTACCCTTCCCAGGAGTATAGACTATATCAAAGTCATAGTCCTGGAGGAACTCGATCCATCGCTGCTGTCTCAGGTTTAGGTCCTTCTGTGAGAAGATGTACCTAAGACTCTGGTGGTCAGAATATACTATAAAATGCTCGCCCATCAGATAGTGCCACCACATCTTCAAGGCAAAGACCACTGCTGCTAACTCCAGGTCATGGGTAGCATAGTTCTGCTCATGCTATCTCAACTACTATGAACTATACGTGATCACTGCTCACTCATGCATCAGGACACACTTGAGTCCGGTCCTTGATGTGTTTCTGTAAACTACATACCCTATGCCCTCCTTCGGTAGCCTCAAGATGGGCACACTGGTCAATCTCTACCTCAGCTTCTAAAAGCTCAGATGGTATCTCTCTGAACACACGAAGGGTTTCCCCTTCTTTTTCAATGCTGAAAGCAGTGCTGCAACTCTGGAGAAGTCTGGCACAAATCTCCAGTAGTACCCAGCCAGTCCCAAGAAACTTTTCACCTCTATCACACTTCTGGGTGGCTCCCAAGAAAGTACTGCCTCGATCTTCACTGGATCCACTACAACTCTAGCCTCTGAGATGACGTGTCCAAAGAAATGAACCTCTCGAATACAGAACTGGAACTTCAAGAGCTTACCATAAAGTCGGTGCTCTCGGAGTGTGTCCAGTACTACCAACAAATGGTAGGCATTCTCCTCCTCAGTAGTCGAGTAAATCAGTATGTCTTTGATGAAGACTATGAAAAAGAGATTGAGGTAAGGCTGGATGATCTTGTTCATGAGACTCATGAACATTGCTAGTGAGTTGGATACACTGAAGGGCATAACCAAGAACTCATAGTGGCCATACTGACACCTAAAGTACATCTTTTGCATATCCTCATCTCGAACTCCGAGCTGGTGATAGCCTAACCTGAGGTCTATCTTCGAGAACTATCATGCTCTCTTGAGATGATCAAAGAGGTCATCAATCCTCGGAAGTGGGTACTTTTTCTTCACAGTCACCTGATTCAGGTGACGGTAGTCGACACATAGTTTCAAGCTCCCATCCACCTTTTTGGCAAACAAAATCAGAGCTGCCCAGGGTGAAACACTGGGTCGGATAAATCTCTTCCCCTGTAAGTCCTCCAGCTGTACCCACCGCTCACGAAGCTCGGTGGGAGCCATCCGATATGCTGGAGTAGATATCAGTGTTTTCCTGGGGTACAGTTCATTGTAGAAGTCTACCTCTTTGATAGGAGGTAGTCTGGGAATGTCATCAGGGAAAATATATGTGTACCGATCCACCACAACAGGAAAACTCAGACTCCGCACATCAACCGCTCCAAGGATGAGACTAGCCAACTGATGTGTGATCAGCTTCCCCCTCCTCTGCGTAAGTCCATCCTGCACTGCAAAGGCTCCCTTCTCACCAGTGAAGGTGAACTTGGTCCCATCCGTGCAGATACACCGCACTTTGCGCCTAATACAGTCAATCTAATCATGAACTGTGGATAACCAGTCTATACCCAAAATGACATTGTAAGGCATCGATTCCGCTGCAAGAAGATCTCATCTAAATCTCTCACCTCTTAAAGTAAGCTCACACTACCGGAACCAGTGCGTAATTATCGATTCTTCTCCCGGAGGAGTCTCTAGCCGTAAGGATCGAGCCAACAGATCCGTCAGAATCTCTGAGCTCCGAACGGGGGCAGTGGCAATAAAAGAATGACTTGTGCCTGTGTCTATAAGTACTGAAGCAAGGGTGGAGTAGACACATATAGTACCTCGAATCATCTCAAGTGCATCGTGGTCATAGGCCTCGACTGCCAGGAGCTAAGCCTGCCTCTGTCTGCCAACTCCCTGTGGTCGGGGTGGACCTCCTGGTGGTGGTGGTGGTAGAGCCTCAAAAAGTCGTCTACCACCCACTGCTCGGCCATCTCCTCTTCCACGTCCTTCTGCTCCTAGTGGACCACCACGGTCAAACCTTTTCTGCTTCCTGGGAGGTCCCTCTACTGTCTGATGCGCATATTCATGGCGGGTCGAGCAGTCACGATCCATGTGGCCCTGCCCGCCACATGCATAGCACTGCCTGCTCCTCGTATAGCTGGCTTTGTCTTGTGTGCCCCACACAACTGAACCTGTATCCTGGGGTCGCCCACCTGATGCACTGCCACAAAACAGGGCAAGGGAACCGCTTCCCTTTATTAGCGCTAAACAGAAAGCGCTGATAAAGGGGTATTCCTTTATCAGCGCTATCTAAAAGTGCTGATAAAAGGTAGCTATTTATCAGCACTAAAAAAGCACTAATAAATGAATTTTTTATCAGCACTTTTATTTTAGCACTGATAAAACATACCTTTATCAGTGCTTTTAACGAGCACTGATAAAGGTTCTGTCGGTTTTTATTTAATAACCCTAACAGGCCATCCTCGCTTGCACACGATCAAGCTCTCACGGAAGCTGAACCAGGCCCCTCGCCGCGCGACCTCGTCCTCCTCCTCCTCGTCCTCCTTGTCCTCCTCATTCCTCCTCCTTCCTCCTCCTCATCCTCCTTGTCCTCCTCCTTCTCTACCGCCACCACCGCCTCCGCCCCCGCTCCCGCTATCGCGACCGCCACTGCCTCTGCTGCCTCCACCCTCGCTGTCGCGACCGCCGCCGCCTTTTCCGCCACTGCTGCCTCTGCCTCTGCCGCTGTCGCCGCCTCCACCCTCATTGCCACGACCATCGCCACCTCTTCCTCCTCCTCCTCGTGCTCTCAAGGTGGGATGTGAGTTCCATGGATGGTATTTCCTTGGTATATTATTTATATATTGTGTGTGTGAGGACCAAATAGTGAATATAGATGTGAGATAGGAATGATACCATATCTTGAGCCTAATTCCAGTAAGGATTTCCATAATAGATAGTGTGGTCTTAATGTGATTATGATTATGTCTAGGGATGTGATTCATAATTAGTGATGAGTTTCAAGGATGATGCATGTTGGTCAACTTGTTTTAGAAATTGTTTATCTTCATCCGTGCCTTGTACTTGCACCTATGAATTTAAAGGTGAGTATGCGTACATGATAGTTGACCTTCTTAGAGAAGAGTTTCTGGAAGAGTATAAGAGACATGAAGAAATGAAGATCAATAGAGTGTTGGATCAAATGTGGTTGCTACAAACAATATGGAAATCGGCTTGTGCAACGCGGCCTAAGTTACAATGTGGAAATCGTCTTGTGCAACGCGGCCTAAGTACAATACCTGCAAGTTGTAACTTAGGCCGCATTGCACAAGCCGATTGCCACATTATTTGTAGAAACCACATTTTCTCCAACACTCTAATGATCTTCATTCATTCATGTCTCTTATACTCTTCTAGAAACTCTTCTCTAAGAATGTCAACACTCTAATGATCTTCATTGCTAGAATGTTGTAGGATTATTTTTCCCCAATGGTAGTACATTTTTAGGATGTTTTCACTGATGAGGTATAAAATTTACTTCTTAATAAAGAGATAAAATTTATAATCTAGTTAGTTTTGGGAGAAAATTCAGTTTCTATCACAATTTCTAAAATAACACCAAAAGAGCATCAGTTGTTTGAATTAAAATTTGATGATAGAGAATATAATGGTTTTATATGGCATAGTACTTTACCAGGGGGTTTTATAGTTCTCTAAAATAGATGGTTGATTGGTATTTATTCTTTTATTGGACTATTAGAGATTGAACCTGATGAGAGTCAGGAATATGTATCCTCGTCCACACATTGATAGTCACATTGATAATCTATGCGGTTCTATGATCTTCTCCAAGATAGATTTGACATTAGGATACCATTAGATGAGTTGGACATCGATGGACCTACCATGGACTGCTTTTAGGAGTATTTATGGCCTGTATGATTTTTTAGCTATGATTTTTTGTTTAACTAATGCATTGGTTGTATTAAGGGACTTGATGAATAGGATATTTCATCCTTTTTTGGATTAGTTTTTAGTAGTTTTTTTCAATTAAATATTAGTGTACTCCCAACCCATAGTTGATCTTGACCAACATCTTATCATCACCTTGAGTACATTGAGATAGCATCATATTTATTACTGTTCTCTCCTGTTAATCATTGGTTTCCTCTTGTTCGCATGTCATGTATTTTCTAAGGCATAATTCAGTCTTTGTAAGACTAACTTGGAATAAATTTTATATATGTTAGATTAAATCAGGTATATTATACATACATGATGTTCACCCTACTGGACACACCATGTATATGGATTTCACATGTGTTTAAAGTCATTTGTACCATGATTTGTTTTTATAAAACCCAAAAAATGCTACCTGATTAATTAAAACATAATATTAGGCAAGTTCTCGAGATCGAACCCATAAAGACAATGAATATGAATAAAGAATGGATGAATTCCAATCGTTTGAAAAAAGAGTATGAAGATGGTGTGAAAGAGTTTATCAAGTTTGAAGAAGATCATGCATGTGACCCTTCTCAAATCCTTTTTTCGTGTTTACACTATTGTTATTCAAGACAAATTAGTCCAGAGGAGTTGGAAGAATACCTGATCTGTCACGGAATAGATCAAAGTTATATATGTTGGAATAAACACGGGGAAAAAACCAATGTAGGTAGTGACTCAGAGAACACGACATTTTATAGAGCATCTGAAATGATTAGAAGCATGAACAGTGAAGACGATCGTATGGAGGGTGTGATTACAGATGTGAATGATGATGAAGATCATATTGAGGAAATGACAAGGACAGTTGAAGATGAACTTCATGATTTCCCAAAATTGTTTGAAAAGTTAAAGAGTTGTGAAAAAACGTCATTGTATGCTGGTTTCACTAAATATACAGCATTGTCAGCCGTATTGAAGCTGTATAATTTGAAATCAAGCAACAGGTGGAGTGACGCCAGTTTTACGGAACTACTTGCCCTCCTGAATGACATGCTCCTAGAAGATAATGAACTCCCAATCCGAACATATGATGCCAAATGAATGCTACGATTGATGGGTATGATCTCTGAAAGAATACATGCTTGCCCGAATGACTGTATATTGTTTCGCAAGGACCACAAATCACTTAAAGAATGCCCAAAGTGTAGTGATTCCTGATACAAGAAAGATGATTCTAGTCCTACAAAAGTTGTATGGTACTTTCCAATAATTCCTAGGTTTAGACGCCTATATGGAAGTGAGGAGACTGCAGGAAAATTGACATGGAATGCAGATACAAGAATTAAAGATGGGAAACTACGTCACCATGCAGACTCTCCTCAGTGGAAGAGAATTGATCATGAGTATCCTGAATTTGGGAACAAGCTGAGAAACCTTCGTCTGGCATTATCTACAGATGGGGTGAATCCTTTTGGTTTTCAAAGCAGCAGTCACAGTACATGGCCGGTTATGTTGATAAATTATAATTTACCACCCTGGTTATGCATGAAACGAAAATACATCATGTTATCCATGCTTATATCAGGACCAAAACAACCGGGTAATGATATTGATGTTTATTTGGCCCCATTGATCGAGGATTTGAAAATATTGTGAGATTCAGGTGTTATGATATATGATTCTTACAAAAATGAACAGTTCACTTTGAAATTCATGTTGTATGGGACGATAAATGACTTTCCTGCTTATGGAAATTTGTCAGGATATAGAATTAAAGGAACTCAAGGGTGTCCTGTTTGCGAACAAGGTACACAGTCAATTAGGTTGAAACACTCATCAAAAATGGTGTTTCTAGGACATCGTAGATTTCTACCCCGACGACATAAGTACCGATCTTGGACGACATCATTCGACGGAAGTTCAGAGGAACGTACAGCTGCATCTCCACTAACAGGTGATCAATTGTTTGATAAAGTGAAAGATTTGGACACTACTTTTAGTAAATTGTTTTCGAAAAACCATACAAAAACTGGTTGGAAAAAGAGATCAGTTTTTTTGAATTACCATACTGGAATTTTCTGTATGTCAGGCGTTTTCTTGATGTTAGGCATATTGAAAAAAATGTATGTGATAGTGTCATCGGCACGTTGCTAAATGAACCCAGCAAAACAAAGGATGTAATTAAGGCTAGATTGGACATGGTTGAGATGGGAATACGAGAAGAGTTGGCACCAGTGAAGGGTGAAAAATGAACATTTCTTCCTCCTGCTGCTTACACTCTTTCCAGGCAGGAGAGATATCAGTTTTTCAACTTCTTGAATGACATAAAGGTTCCAGAGGGGTATTCATCAAATATCAAGAACATCGTGTCAATGGGAGATTTAAAATTAAAGGGTCTGAAATCACATGACTGCCATGTTTTGATGCAAGATCTAATTCCTATAGCTTTATGTTGCATTTTGCCCAAGAATGTACGTCATACATTAATGAAGCTCTGTTTCTTCTTCAAAGCTATATGCAGAAAAGTTATAGACCCGGCAAAATTGCCAACTATATAAAGAGAAATTGTCGTCATATTATATGAATTGGAAATGTTCTTCCTGCTGACATTTTTTTATATGATGGTTCATTTGATAGTTCATTTGGTGAGATAGGTTTGATTATGTGGTCCTATACATTATAGATGGATGTACCCCATTGAACGGTATATGAAGATTTTGAAAGGGTATGTCAAAAACTGAAGTCATCCAGAGGTTTGTATTGCGGAGCAATATATTGTTGAGGAAGCTGTTGAATTTTGTACCGAATACCTGTCTGGTGTGGAAATCGTTGGCCTACTAAAATCTCGTCACACTGAGTGGCTTGAGGGTGAAGGAATTTCTGGAAGAGAGGTTCTCATAATCAATATTAAAGATTGGGAGCAGGCCCACCTTTACATTTTTCATAACAGTTTCGACATTGACCCATATGTTCAAACCCACAAAGAAATTCTTAGGCGTTTGAATCCTTCTAGGTCTGAAAAATGGATATCAGATACACATAATCCACAGTTTATAGGATGGTTTCGAGACCATATTTTTAAGCAGTTAGATGAAAATCCAGACTCAATTTCAGAACGACTTCGATGGCTGGCCGGAGGAGCAAGTGTGTACGTATTATCTTACAATGCTTATGCAGTTAATGATTATACATTCTATACTAATGAACATGATGAAGACAGTACCATACAGAATAGTGGGGTTACACTTGTGGCTGAGGCGATGCATGTTTCCAGTGCTAAGGACAAAAATCCAATTTATGCGAATATGTCATACTTTGGCATCATCAAACGAATATGGGATTTGGATTATACGAAATTCAAAGTGCCAATTTTTCAATGCAAGTGGGTTGATAATAGGAGTGTTGTTAAAATAGATGAATTAGGATTCGTGAAAGTTGATTTCAATAAGGAAGGGGAGAAAGACGAACCATTTATAATGGCATCACAGGCAGTACAAGTATTTTATGTTCCAGACCCCGCAAACCGAAATTGGTCAATTGTTCTGTTATCGACCAAAACAACTGAAGGGTCGGATGAAATTCAACAGAGGTTGACCCTTTTATAGGGACTTCACAATCATTTCATAGTGGTCCAAATGTAGACAGTGTTTTGTATATTAGAGGAGACCACAATGAAGGAATTTACATAGTCGATAGAGGATTCAAATCACTTCAGCCTTTAAAGAAAAAAAGAGAGTACAATAATCAGGTTATTTGTTTATTGTAACATACATTGTGTTACGTTATGTTATTATCTATTCGCTGCTGTTTTTATGTAATCTAAATTAAATATTAAACCACTTATGCAGATAATGACTTATGCACCTGCTGATGCGCCCAATCCCGAGGCACAAAAGGTCTCTCAACTAGCAGCTGTTGGTCCCACTGCAGAGCAACAACAGGTTTCTCAACCAGATGTTGGTGGTCCTAATGCAGAGCAACAACAGGTTTCTCAACCTATTGTTGTTGGTCCCAGTGCTGAGGTACAACAGGTTTCTAAACCTATTATTGTTGGTCCCATTGCCGATGCTAGCGCTCCAAGGGAAGATATTGATGCTACTTCTGAGGAAATGGTAGGAAATGAAACCCTGAAAGTGCAAAAAAAACAAGAGCATCATAGTTTGATAGTGTTGGCCAAAATCCTTAAGGAAAAAGGAAAAAGACATCAAATTTGAGGTGGGATGGAATAAGCGAGGCCAACATGTTAACCCCAACAGAGCCATCTTTAGTAGCTACATTGGAATCGTCACTCAGCAACGTGTACCGATTGATGTACAGTTGTGGCACCATGTTGTCACCGGGCTGAAGACACTAATGTGGGAAGAGATTACAGTAACATTATGATATCATTTTTTTAATTTATTAAAATAAAATAAAATACCAAAACATTGACTTACTCTTCATCATCCATTGCAGAGTGCATTTATAGTAGATGTATCGCACAAGGAATATGTATTAATAGTTACAGGAAGGATTCATAGAGGTTTCCGCACAATTTTAACGAAATATCATCTTAAAGATGAAGAAGGGAAAATCAAGCCGCACCCACCTCCTCTTTACGCACACTTAATATCCCAAGGAGCATGGGATGCATTTAGTAACCATCATGGGGAGCATACTTTTCAGGTACATTGTGTGGGGTAATACGTTGTTTGACGTTTTCTTGTATTCATTACTCTGATTGACAGTTTTTTATTTATGAAATAGCTACTGAGTGCTAAAAATAAAAAACGTGCAACAGAACCAGCGTACCCTTACCGTAAAGCAAGGATGGGGTACGCTGAACTTGAGAAAAAATTGGTACGTCTTTTAAATCTACCCTACTACTAGTATGTGACATAAAACAACACCATAACCATGTTTCTCTATTTATATGCAGATTGATGAATCGAAATCGAAAGCCATATCCATCCCACACCATGTGCTATGGAAGGAGGATCATGTAAATAAAGAGGGTACATTGATAGATGAAAACACACAAAAAGTGTGGGAAGCATGTGTAAGTATGACATAATATAAATTTGAGTTGCTTTAAATCGCTATTACATTACAATAACTACTTATTTTTCTATATTTTCTATTTGAAATAGTCACAAGAATCAACAACAACCGCACCAGATGTAGACATACTTTCAGCAGCCTTGAAGCAGCCAGAAAAGTATGGTCGCGTCAGAGGTGCGGGTTTTGGGGTGACACCCTGAACATATTATCAAAACCAAAAACAAGCGGGGGATCAAAATGAAAAAATGGAAAATATACAAGAACAATTATCTATTTTTCAAGAATAATTACAATACCAAAGAGAGATGATAGAAAAATTGATGGGGGAGAGTCAAAGAGAAGAAACAACTCAACAACAACATGTGCGTGACTATCTCACACCACCCCCCACCATCTTTGAGGCAAGCCATTCCCCTAAAAAACCTAACTTAGATGAGGTAATCAATGTTTTAATAATTGTTTCTATGAAATTTGATTTACATAGACATCGATACCTTTCCTGTACTAATATTCCATAGGGTGAAAATGACTGTGATTTATATTTATCAACTCCCACCTATCACCTTGTAGCGAGGGCTACGGTGTTCAATACACAAAACGACATGCTACACAACAGATAGCTTCCAAAAGATCATCTTAGAGTGTCAATTAACGTAGCTAATGAGCCAAGTGCCGATCTACCTATTCCAAATGACGATGAAGACATTCATACGGTTGAACAAGTTGTTGGAACATTCATCGCATGGCCGATAGTTATTGTAAAAAAACATATCGAAAAAAAGGTATTCATTTCTAATTTATTTTTCAAGCTGGACCTTTAACATTTAATGAAAAAAGGTATGAACTGATGATTGTTATTACATAATGACAAAGACTGTGGGGTGAAATGAAATATCAGCTCAAAACTATCTCAAGGATCAACCAACCGATTGAAACGGTCAACTGAGAGCACCTTCACCCCGCCCGTTCTATATCCACAGTTAACATCATTGCAGGCTCATGTGGATACAAAGTTGAAAGATGGAAGTACTCACATAGTTGATTTCGAAAAAGATATTTATGGAGAGGAGATATCAGATTTCATTAGTGCTGAAAATGTAAATGAACTCCTCAAGTATGAATGGCTAGGCGCCTCAGTTTTAAATGTATACATGAGGTAAGTTTTCATGATTTGATTTTACAAAAGCTGATATACTCTGATAATTTTGACTAAATACATTTTATATTTGTCGCAGACGTATATATGAAAAAAAATTAAGGGATTTCCCCATGAACAAAAATTTGGACTCGTTAGTCCTCACACCACATCTTCAAAAGACGAAATAGATTCTATTAAAGAGGCTGCAATAATGTCATCCCTGCTCAAATCATTTGAAAACAAAATTACGGATGATAGACTCTTTTTAATACCAACGATGCAGGGGTAAAACTCTACAATTTAATCATATCAACTACATTTTCATTTCTTTCTTTACTTATTCCTTTTTGTATTTTTAGGGAGCATTGGATGCTGATTACAATCAATTTGGATACTCCAAAGATTTATTTTATGGATTCAATGCATGGATATCCAACAAACCGACCACGCATGATGGCGTTTGTCAATTTGTAACACACTAGATCCAACATTTTAAAACTAAACATCTAGTTATATAATTTATGTTATCTTTTAATGAGTATTCTATTATGATAGGGCGGTGCATCAATATCGTCTAATGCATGGAATGAATCCAGGGCATAAGGATGAGCACGCCTACAAGATCTACAACTGGAAAAGTATCTGGGTATATATAATAACATTTCACTATCCAAACACATATCAAAACAAATTACCTATAGTTGTTAGTGTTTCTATAGTGTCCAAAACAAACAAATGGAAAGGACTGTGGTTATTATGTTTGTAAATTTATGAAAGAGATCGTATTTCATCAACAAACTAGCATCCCTGATGAGCTATTTTCGAAAAAAATTACGAGTTCATTTAAAATATTTATTAATCCTTTTTGTATTTATATTTTTTCAGTACTACCATGACTGTCGCAAAAACTCATATTCAGAAGATGATATACATGTGTTTAGAAATGAATGGGCAACATACCTGATGGAAGATTGTACACAAATAGGATGAAGGTGAATTCCTACCACTTATGTTATCTATATATGATCATTGATTATCCTCCAACCTTATTTGGTGAATTGAGAATGCTCTGATGTATTGAAATCTTAATTTATTACTCAATATTTTCTATCCCCAGATTCATATTATTGATCTTTGAAAAAATCAATATTGAAGTAAGGCATGATGGTGTGCAGTGCGTATGGGGTGAATGATGAAACCACCGAGGATCAAAAAAATCCATTTTCTATATCTCGTTTGTTTGAACTTTTATTTGAGCACATGTGTTGTTGTTTGACTTGCACAATTATTTCTAGGTAGGTGCATGAGATAATCAGTATCATTGGGGGATTTTTTGGAACTAAAATATGTGTCCCAGGATAATTCAAGTAAGGGAAAGGCTGGTTGAGATGAAATCCAAGCTCAAACGACCAGTACATCATCAAAAGAATCAACCCTGTGATGCACCATAATGTAGAATCTGGTCCTCGTGATGTTTTGAGGTGTTTATGTAAGGTATGGGGAGTCTGATAAGCCTCATGGCCACCATAAATAATGTTTACAGACAGCTCCACGTGTTTTTTGTGCCTCATGCCTCTTTACAAGGATCACACCATTCACATGGTCCATCTTAGCACATATGTCCCATTCATCCCATTGCTACTCTTAAAAGAACCTGAGAATCTGACAATGCATAAGCCCCACAAAACCCATACTCATCCAACCAAGAGTATTCCTAGTGTGAAGGGAAGCTAACCATGGGTAATACCCACAACATACCTCTTTTAAATATATGGGTTTTGATCCTTGTATTCTAAATAGGGTACGTAGGAAGCCTCCATGAGGTTAAATCCCAACCAATCGTAAACCATGGTGACCCCCTCACTGGGGTACACCTTCGCTTATTTTCCCTCTTGTATTTCCCTTAGTGGAGTCTGAATAAGTCTTCAAAATGAGAAACCTTACCCTTATGGGATGCACCACACTTGGGTCAGACCTCATTGGGTGTTTTGATCCATCTATCAGGTAAACATTCCAGGTGCTCCCTCCTAGAGATGTACCTACCTGATCCACCTTTATAAGTGTTTTGATCCACTGAGGTCTTACATCTCTGTAAGACATTAAATCATGACCCTCTATCTTTGTGGGATGTTAAACTCATGGAATACCACAAGTAAAACATGGGTTTCCATTAATATATTCAATATTAATGTTTAATCAGCCCTTATTAAGGTATTGCGGAGGTGTGGTTTTATGTTTTCCAGTAGATTTCGGAAGATTCCACGCTTTATGTAGGTGATTCCATGCTTTTACATTATATTATGATTTTATTATGCTGTATTTGCTTGCTAAGTGTACTATATGAAATGTTTGTGTGGTTAAAAATGTGTTATCAAAGGAATTTGGGGTGTGTATAGACTTGAAAGTTATTTTTAAAATGAATACAGTTGTATTTCTTGTGGATTTTCATGCTTAAGTCCTTTAAATGTGTTTGAATAAATGAGAAAGTTGTGTGATGGGTGTTTTCAAATGGATTTAATGTGTTTGTGAATTTTAAAGAGGGTTTACTTATGAGATGTAGAGAGTCTATATATGTGTATTTACATTGAATGAAAGTACATGAGAATGTGATGATATGTATGATGTGTATAATGTAAATTGAGCACAATTTCCATACAAGGTATTTCCTTTATGATGTGCAGGGGACAGGGTGAGAGGGCAGGGGTGGTTTTCTGGGGGAGGGGGAAGGGGGAAAAGTGGTAGGGGGAAGGGGTAGGGGGTGTGTTGGGTTCTTTTGAAATATGTAGGGGGTGGGCAGGGGGTGTGCAATGGACATGGGGGAAGTGCAGTGGGCAGGGGTGTGCTGGGGAAGGGGGCAGGGGGTGTTCAGGGGGCAGGGAGTGTGCAAGGGTAGGGGGTGTGCTCGGGGGTGGGCAGTCTGTAGGGGGTGTGCTGGGGAAGGGGGAAGGGGTGCTTCTTTTTTATGGAATGGGGGGACATATATCCATGGTATTAAACTGTGGCTATAGGTATATATCCAAGGTTTAATGTCATTGCAAAAGGCCCATCATTGGTATCCAATAGAGGAGGATAATAGGGTTGAAGATATTCCACCACTCTTTTAATGTAATTGATAATATTTGATTTATCTCAAAAGTAAGGGAGATATCCCATTGGGGAAGGGAGAAGTAGGAGAGTGCGTGTAAAGGATTTTGTTGAGTGGAATGAGGGATATATGAGGGTAACCCGCTTTAATGTTTGATAGTGAAAATTTGTTAATTCCACTCATTAATTAGGGGAATTATTAGGCCTAAAGGTAAAATAAATCATTTTCCAACAATGTGGGAATCAATATACACACACTTCTAATCTGTATAGTTTCATTGAGTGGCTTACAATCCATTATTCAACCATATAGAGATACTTCCCCAAAAACTCATACCTTACACAAGTTCATCACATTATTTGACAAACCATTAACCATCAATGTGAGACCATCATAACCTTAGAACCAAACTGTAGGTTTATCTATTCCCCCTCGAATCATTAAATAGCCCATGTTCTACTAAACATTGGGCCATTTGATTATTATAGATGATTAGCCCTAACCATGTACCAATTTCGTTAATTGGTTATTTTATGTTTTGTGCCTCACTAGTATAATTCCATTTAGTAACCCCATTCTTTATTTCATTATTGTATTACTAACATAATATTTGTTTTATTATGTAGGTGAAATCTTTTTCCTCAGTTCGAATGCTTTGTTCAGAAACCGCCACCATGGACGACAATTTTTTAGAGCGGATGGATGCAAAAAGGATGGAACATCATTGTTTTTTAACCGTTTGTTGGATAAATGTAATTTTAACAAAATTAAACATTGTTTGAAATGTATATATAAGTGTGTTGTTTTGTATTCATGATTTCAAGTAAATGTATGTATCATTTTTGTTCTTCTGTGCATTGTGTGTGGGTGTTGTGTGTGTTGTGTGCAGGTTTTGTTTGGACTCTGTGTAGGTGTTGTAATGTGTACAGGTGTTGGGCAGGTTCTGTGCAGGCTCTGGTTTTGGATAGGATCTTTGGCCTTTATCAGTGCTAGTTAAGTGATGATAAATGGATAATATATCAGTGCTATTTTGAGCACTGATAAAGGTAGTTTTTATCAGCGCTCAAAATAGCGCTAATATATTATACATTTTTCAGCGCTGAAAATAGAACTGATAAATACTACCTTTATCAGTGCTTTTTTTAGCGCTGATAAAAGTCCCCCTTTATCATCACTATTTTTAGCGCTGATAAAGGGGACCCCCCTTTATCTTCGTCGAGATTAACAGCGCTTTTTTAGTGCTGTTAAAGGCCATTTTTAGCACTATTATAAGCCATATTTGTAGTAGTGATGGCCTGGTCCGCTTGGACCTCTACGTCATTTGTTTACTATCAGCTGTGGAAGACTCTGCTACGTGTCGCCCTGTGGTGGGTCTCACCACTGGTGACTGCTCAGTGAGAAAACTCTCCACTAGAAGGGCTTTCTCTAGCACCCCTTCCTGCGTCAGAATGCTGAGGGTAATCGTCAAAGCCCTGATATCATGCCTGATTCCCTGCTCAAAGGTCTGAGCCCTGAAGAACAGGTCTCGTACCATATCCATGGAGTAGCGTGAGAGGTCGTTGAACCTTGATGAGTACTGAGCTACTGTCATGCTTCCCTACTGCAGATGAAGTAACTCCTGAATCTGTACTGCACGAAGGGTGGTTGGAACAAACTCTAAGAGGAAGAGACTCTCGAAGTCTATCCAGAGTAACGATGCCTCATCATGCACCTAGAGCATTAGGCTCCACCATACTCCTATCGCCGCATGCAGAAGACTCACAGAAAGGATCACCATGAGGTTGGCTGGTGTCCCTACCAATCTGAAAACACTCACGGCATCCTCAATCCAATCCTCAGCTGCATGTGGGTCCATCTCTCCCAGGAACCTAGGCGGCCTATGGCGCTGGAACATGTGCAATGCACTCAGGAGGCATGCACTCTCTACTGCTGGAGCTGGTGGTATTGGTGGCCCAGCGGGTAGGGGTACCATTGGTACCTCCACTATAATGGGGCCCTGCACCGAGGCCTCATCACTCAGTGGGCTATCATCTCGTACGAAACTTGGAACCCAAGCTGGCTGCCTTCGTGGGGCCATCCTAAAAAGAAACAGGTGCGCCACGATTAAAACAGTATACCTGGTGAGCTGACACAAAGTAATCATGAAGAAAAAATTTTCAAAGGAAACACACACGCAATCAGTGTTTTCATGCATTGAGTCAGAGATCAGAAGTCAGAGTCCTGGTGTATGGATACGTTGGCCGCCACACCAACATCGGTTTCCCTAATCTGATAACCACCCCCAAAAAAAATAACACTATTTCCGTTAAAAGAATCAGTGTCTAAGTTCTACAGTAGAACTGACTCCTTTGATACCAATTTGTCACGACCCGTCCTCGAAGCTTGTGTCGTGACTACCCCAAGCCCGCCTTCCATAGGCCAGGGGCTGGTGACTAGCACCAAAGGCATAATCCCAATAAAAAGGTAAGGCATTGCCTTTTAACCTGTAATAAACACACAGTCTGAACACAAGCAGTAGAGGCAACAAATACTAAAATAGAAAATTAAGGTGTGTTGAAAGTAAGTAGGCCAATATACAAACCCAACTGAACAACAAGTACAAGTACAAGTAAAAAGGGAAAACAGCTCATGGATCATCCGCCCAGGAATCCTACCTGAAGGGTAGGTACAGAAATCGATCAACTCATCCCTACGGTACATCCCGTCTAGTCCATCTCTGAGCAGTCTCCATCTGTCACCCTCAACCTCGATCACTGTTGTCCGTCATCTGCACAGAACACAACAATATGCGGTCGAAGCCCATGCAGGGGTGAGTATAACAATACTCAGTAGGGAACCCATAGACCCCCGAAGGTCTCCCAGAATCCACAAAGGATAAACCACAGAAGAAAAATACAATCACGAAGTCCAACCAACCCTACTTAGGTATATTCCCATACATATACCTAAGTTACCAGTCATAGCTCGGCTCCATCAATCAAGCCCAAACACAACCCAGTCCACAAAGGAAGTAAGGTCAATCACATCAATGATAATGATTGATAAACAAGACTCATCTCACACAGGTATACATCTTTTGTAGAGTGATACAGATGATCATATGTAGTCATTGATTCATATAAGTTGTCGGACCCACACAGGATACAGGACAAGCTAAGATGTCAGACCCACATAGGATACAAGACCAGCTATTCTTCATCTAAGCTGTCGGACCCAGACAGGATACAGGACCAGCTAAGCTGTCGGACCCACATAGGATACAGGACCGGCTATTCCATCAGACCCACGCAGGATTCAGGTACAGTAGTCATCACAGTCGAACTCACAAAGGATTCTGGTATAGTAGTCATCGCATTCGAACCCACGGAGGATTCCGGTACAGTAGTCGTCGCAGTCGAACCCACGGAGGATTTCATCATCTCAGTCGCAGCCAGCCCTAGGGTTCCCGCACACAGCACCCTCGATTCTGGGAGGGTTCGCTCCTCAATACAAGTATTGATACATCAACTAAGTCCTGATTTGATGTATCATGTAGTTCCATCTCATCATAAGAAACTCAATACGACAGACGGCGCGTCAATCGGACACCCGGTCTGAGAGTTATTTGCATTTCCGTTCTAGGGGCCCGGTTGGATTTACGCTCGATCCAAACCTGACCGTTTTTTCAAATTTGTCCAAAACTAACTTAGAGTATCTCAAAAGGACTTCCTCGTCGCGAGAGTCCCAGTGCCTCAGACGGTGCGTCGATCGGATGCGCGGTCTTGAAGATATTCGTATTTAAGCAAAGTTGGGCCCGACCCGTTAAGCCTAGTGGGTTGGCGGGTCGGCTCGACCTGGATTGGTGGGTCCGACCTGGCTGGGGGGTCGGCCCGGCCCAGTGGGGCATGGACCACCAGTGGACCCGGCCTATGCTGCAGGCCGTTCTGGTCCGCCCGGTGGCACCAAGAGGCACCGCCTCCTCCTGCCCGGCAGGCCAGTTCTGCTCGGTGCATGCGGCCCACTCAGCAGGCCACGGTTCTTCGCACACGGCACCTACGGGTGTTGTGATTTTCCATTCCGGCCAGCAGGCGGCCGGACGGTTTTCCTAGCATAGCGGCCTACGAAAGCGGGTCGCGGTCTTCTCCGTCGCGAGGCGCCTGCGGGCACCGCGGTCCTCCAGTCTGGCCGGTAGGCTGCCGGCTATTTCGCCCAGCAAGGCAGCCCGCGGTTGCGGGCCGCAGTCTCCTCCGTTCGGCTGGCGTGATGGCGTCGGTCCTCCTCCACCATAGCCCGGCCTGTTCATGGCCTTCGTCTCCACAGCGCGGCGTGACAGAGTCGCGCCTCTTAATCCACCGCGGCCCTCCCAGCCACGGTTCCTCTTCCATCCTCCGCGGTCCTCCTGGACACGGTTATTCTCTAGCACGGTGCGATGGCACTGTACCCTTTCGGCTCCGCCTCTGACGTCATCAATTGGAAACAACAAGGGGGAGGGTCAGGCCGTGTTCGTGTGGTCCTAACCCTCCTCGTAATTTGATAACATTGGTTTTCCAAACCAAAATTTTATACGATGAAGAACAAAGGAGTAATCTCATATTTAAAATCAATACAAAAATTCCCCTAACTTGATTTCAATTCTCAGTCAGAGAAGTCATGGGAAGACGACGTCGTTCCATTGATATTGGGAAGAGATGACGTCATCGTTGGCGATGTTCTTCACGGTTGGCGTCTACTCCTCAAACGCAGATGGAGGTCGTTGGATAAGTTCTTCTTGTTCTTTTTGGGAAGAATACTTTCTTACAATTATCCAAAGTTTCCTTAGGTATTATGTCCAACCCCATAAAATAAAATAACACCACCTATTAAAAATATGGATTAATGAATTCAAAGAGGTTCAAATTCATTAAGTCACACCCATTAATTAAAAAGTTGGGTTGGCTCATTAAATGGGAGGGAGGAGATGAAGAGGCTCCAAATTAGATAAAGAGAGTTTCATCCTCCTTAATTGGGGGTTCAAGGAGTTAAAGGGGAGTTGAAGGGTTAGATTCTCGTGTGGGCTCCACCACATAATATCCTCCCATGGGAGGTTATGTGGTGGGTGGTCCCCACCTCAAACTTCCCTTTGGGGGAATTAACCACCACCTAAATAAAAATTATGTCACACATAATTTTTATTTAATTTATTAAGAATCCCCAAAAAATAACTTCAACTCCCTATAAAACACAATTGCGGTGAAGGTCTCCTTAGGCGAATATCGGCGTTGTGAGTTCATCAGTGTCCTCAGATTTCAATTCAGAGCACCGGTTCAAAAGATATAAAATCCTGCATGTATGTTTACTGAACGTACCCGAACAAAACTTTAGAAATTGATTCTGGTCACACTGGGCCTCAGAATCAGGCGCAGTCAGAAACTACAGACTCATAAAATTCCCATGTATTTAAGAAAAAAAATTCCACATAATTTACGGGTCTTTACACTATACCTATGGTTTTTATGAACTGTGGGTATAGCCTTTGGTATATAAGCCTATACTCACAGTTATCTAAGAACTGTGGGTATGGGATTTAATCCCAAATTTTATACCCATAGTTCCTTCAAACCATGGTTATATATGTCACTTATACCCACAATTTTATTGAACTATCTGTATAGGGTCCAATATGTTTGCGTGCTAAAAAAATTGGGGCGGGGGGGACCTATTACCGCAGTTTTTTTACCTATACCCATGGTTTATAAATATATATCACTAAAACATTATTATCCTTTAGTGGTGATTTTTTAGTAGTGGTTTAATATACTTCCAATAATTGTTTTTTAATAAAATAGCGGTGTTTTTTAATAAATCTCCTCGAAATGTGGTTTTTTTTCAGCAACGACACTTATCCCCCCGACTTCCCCGACACCACCGACCCCCTCAACCCTCGAAACCCCCTGAAACCCAAGGACCCCGATGACCCACGCAACCCTGGTGACCCCCCGAATCCCTCATCATGCCTCGCTGCCCCTCACCATCCATCACAACCGCCTAAATCCCTAGGAGCCCATGACCCCGACAACCACCACGACCTCAACGACACCCCGAAGCCCTCAATTTTGTAAAACTATATCATTAGTTTGGGTCATCTATATCATTAGTTTCATCAGTCTTGTTATTGTAATTTAATTCATCAACATCAACAGTTTCATTGATGTTATAAGATTCATTAGGGTTGTTACTGTCACCCATGTCGTTTATGCAATAAGTTTCATTAGGTAAAACTATATTTTTATCTTGGTCACTATCCTCTATATCATAAATATACTCATTTTCTTGAATTTAACCCATTTCATTATTGTTATTGGGTTCATAAGTGATTTAGATGTAATTGGACTCTTCTATCTCATCAATGTCATCAGTTCCTCTAGTCTCATTGGGTTCATTAGTTTTTCTAGAATTTATGGTTTCATTAGAGTCATCAACATCATTGATTTCATCAGTGTTGTCACATTCATTATCATATTTGGTTATGTTGATGTGCTCATGGAAATAAGTGTCATCATTGTGATTTGTGTCCTCAATTTCTTTGGATTCATTGGTTTCATATGTTTTATTTGTTTCAAGAGTTTATTCGGTATGGTTCATCTCATAGGTTTCACCAATGTTGTTTTTCTCATAGATGTATTCAATTTCATTGGCATCATTGAAATTATTTATGTCACAATTTCCTTTGGTATGGTCCATGTCATCAATTTAGTTGGTATGATCTATGTATTTAGTGTCATTGTGGTTATTAATTTTTTCATCAACATCATTTTTTCCTTGGTTCTTCTGTTAATTGGGTTCTTCGTCATCAAAGGTTTTTACTATATCACCACAATCATTGTAATTGTTGTTTTTCTTGGAATAATCAACATTGTTAGTGTTTTTTTCATAACCATGTAATCCATGTCATCCATTTAATTGGTTTTATATGTTTCTTTTATTTCATCCAATGCGTCAATGTTTTTATTGTCATTTTCATCATATATACTCTTGGTTTCAGAAATGTCATTGGTTTATTCTATGTATTTTTTATTATTAGTGTGATCGATAATGCATGAAATATTATTATCATCAGTGAAATGTATTTCATCCATATATTCATTAAATTTTCTTTCATCGGGGATATTTTTTTCATCAGCTTATCAGGTGTCATCGCAGAGCCCAAGCATTAGTGGTTATTTACTTCCTTTTAATTAAATTATTAATTTTTTTATTTGTACCACTTCTATATGTACATTATTATATTCTAGTTATATTTAGGGATATCATTGGCATTGGCCTATTTAATTATAGTCACACATTTCTCAGGATACCATGGAACTTGGTACCCAAGTTGATGCTACTTGATTGTAGGCTTGGGTTTGGGAAAGGCTCAATGCTTGATGATTGGATTACTAGGAAAATCATGGGAGTTTTGGACTAGGATTGGACTTGGGACCATCTTCAAGGTTTTTCCTAGTTTTGTCTTTTGGAATTTTGGTTTATGATGTATATGATCTTCTACTGATGTATTCATTTTTTAACATGTAGTATATAGTTCATATGTTATAGCATGGTTTGTTTTTTATTATCTCTCTATTATTTTATTGATCTTTTTAATTTTCATGCTTTGTTTTTATAGTGGGTGGGTTCATTATTTACCAAATGTATTTATATAGGAAAACCTTATTTAACATATTTATATATTTTTTAAACTAGTATATATGAATCTCATTCCCTATTTAGTAATAGTTATATGCTTTAATTTTTTTAATATTGTGTAGGCACATTGTGATATAAATGGATAAAAGCTGAATCACATTACTGAGGAACACACCTCAGTATGCTAAGGGTTTGGAGGAGTTTTTAGATTTTAAAATTTCAAATCGATTCATTGAAGGTAGAATAAGATGTCCATGTCTTAAATATAAATTTAGAAGATGGTTAAAGAGAGATGAAGTTTATGAACATTTAATATTGAAGTAATTCCCTGCTCAATATTTGTGTTGGATTTGGAAAGAAGAATCAAACGTTACATAATGGTTGAGAACTGATGTCAATCCACAGAATGAGCTCCCAAATTCATTGAAAATGGAAAATGAAATGAAAAATATTATAAATGATGCATTCGGCATTTCAATGCCCCACCATCAACATCAAAACATATCAGAACAACCAGATGAGGGTGCTACAAATATAAACATGACAAGTGATGTTTTTGAGCCTGTAGGACAACAAGATCAAGATTATAACATATCATTGGATCCTCCTCTTGATTCTGTGGAGACTAATGTAATAGAAAACTTCACTAATGAAAATAAATTTCATGGTTTAGTTGACTATGGAAATCAAGAGTTGTATAGTGGATGTTTTAAATATTTAAAACACTCTTTTCAATTGAAGTTGTACCATATCAAATGTCTATGTGGAATTACAAATAAGGCAATGATCATGATATTAGAATTATTGCATGATGAATTTCCTAAAGAAAAAATCCCCGATTCTATTTATGATATGAAAAAAGTTGTTAATAGGCTTGGTCTGAATTATAAAAAAAATACATGCATGTCTCAATGATTGTATGCTTTATTGGTGAGAGAATTCAAGTAGACACGATTGAAAAAAAGGTTCTTCTTCTAGATGAAAGTCAATGGGTGATGTTAGAAGTCTGAATCAACATACTACCATGAAGAAGAAGAAAAGGAACACACCTGAAAAGATTTTTCATTACTTTCCTTTAAATAATTGATTGCAAAGATTATTCATGTCATCAAAAACTTCCAAACACATGAAGTGGCATTCTGTAGATAATTAAAATGATGGGTTAATGCGACATCCATGAGATTTATAATCATGGAATACATTTGATTCATTACATCTAGATTTATCAGCTGATCCTAGGAATGTTCTATTGGGATTTTTTTCCAATGGATTCAACCCATTTGGGACTTTGAGTACCAGTTATAGCATTTTTTCAGTTGTTTTGATCCCTTACAATCTGCCTCTATGAATGTGTATGCAACAAACATATTTTATCATTTAAATGATTATTCCTAGAAAAAATGCCTAGAAATGATAATAATTTATACTTATAGCCTTTAATTGAATAATTACAGGAGTTATGGATCAATGGTGTTGAGACATATGATGCTTCTTCTAAAACAATGTTCAAAATGCATGTTGCTTTAATGTGGACCATTAGTGACTTCCCTGGACTTCAGAATTTATCTGGTTGGAACACTTACATGAGTTTGAATTTTCCTATTTGTAAATTTGATTTTGAGTCCAAAGGTCTACCTTATAGTAAAAAATGGTACTTCTTGTGCCATCAAATATTTCTCAATGCATCTCATAGATTTCGGCTAAATAGATCAAAATTTAACAGTTTCATTGATCGTAGACCACCTCCAAAGTTTTTACCTAATTTTGAAATATTGGCACAACTTGGGAATGTTGAAAAAGTATTTAGTAAGGTTCGTCATTTGAATGATAGTGGGAAATGAGTTCGAAGTGCATCATCAAGTGAAATCGAAACGCAACAATGGAAGAAAAAAAGTTTATTCTTCAAACTTCTATATTGGGAATTTAATTTATTGTGGAATAATCTTGATGTGATGTATATTGAGAAGAATGTCTTTGAAAATTTGGTCTTCAAATTAATTAATGAGCATGGAAAGTCTAAGTATGATCTCAATGCTTGGAAATACTTACAAGTAATGAACATAAAACGTGATCTATGTCCAGATGAGAATAAAAAGTATGCTCCAGTAATTTTTTCAATGAAAAATAGGGATAAAGATACATTCCTTCAAATTTTAAAGCATTTAAAGGTATATTATGGGTATTAAAGTAACATATTGAGGTGTATTGAATTAAATAATCATATGTTACATGGATTTAAAAGTCACTATTCACATATTTTGTTACAGTAATTACTACCATTGGCATTGCGTGCATTATTACCTGAAAAAGTTGTGGTTTTTGTACTCCAATTCTAAACATTTTTCAGAAAACTATGTGAGAAATCTATACATACATTTGATATTGAAACCCTTCAGGAGAGGTTTGTATTTACACTTTATGCAATGGAGATGATCTTTCTCCTATAGTTTTTTACTGTCATGATGCATTTAACTGTGCAATTGGTTGAGGAAGCTAAATTAGAAGTCCCCGTACATTATTGATGGATGTATCCAATTGAGAGGTACTTCATTTATATGTTTTTTAGTTAATTAAACAATTTTTTTAACTTAATTAAATTCATAATTATGTTTGTTTATTTTATTTCACAAATATATTGGGCATTTTAAATCATACATTAGAAATAAAGCTCAACTAGAAGGCTCTGTTGATGAAGGCTATTTGGAAGAGGTGTAACGCCCTGACCCCAGTTACCCAGAGTCAGTGCATTATTTTAATACATTGGCATGATTACAAGTAATCAAGTCCCGAAGGACCGATCAATTTAGCATTCTTGGAAAATAGATTACATACATGAACATTACATTACACTTTCTAACATACAACACATCATTAATAATCCTTTGAGAATGTCATTGTTCCCTTAGATTAACCCTGCATCTCAATCATAAAACACTTCTTGGGATCCTGGGAAAATAAACATAATAAAGGGGTGATCTCAGATGCTCGGTAAGGGTAAATAATTTAGCAGAAGCTATAAACTTTTAAGGCAAGATGTGTAATAAAAACAAAAACCATTTAAACATAAACATGAACATAATATAGAAAAAATAAACCAAACATTACCATATAAACATGAACATGGATATTCTACTCGTTAAATAATCACATTTAATAACTAATTTCATAATGATGGAATGCATAATGTCGTACATCATAACCACATAGTCAAGGCCTCATGCCAAGACTACAAATAAATTTTTTTTCCAAGGCCTTATGCCAAAACACTAGTTTGTCTCATGAGACCTACTGATACATCGAAGATCTATAGCAGGCTCCACTCATCACTTACTAAGTCTAATGCATTCCTCATATGAAAAGGTTTAAACGTAACATAAACATTTGTATTAAAACTAGCATAGGAAATGTCAATAATTTATCCATAAACCATGAATGGTATAAAAATAACACATCCACATTCAAACATATCACAAAAACTTCAATACAATATGGAATATATGTATCATAATAAATCAAATTAAAACAAGTTTAAAATCCATCAAAGGATGTTGATATAGATGAAAATGATTGGTAAAATGCTTTGAGAGAAATACCCATTTTTCATGAAATTGTTTAAAAGTCTCACAAAGGAAGTCATTTAAAGGTATTTTTTAATAAAAGTGTCCCATACCACTCTGAAACTTTTGAAAAGAATTATCATTTCAAAACATTCATGTCCATATAAATAAATCCTTAAAATCATTTTGAAAACATGGACATTAATTAAAAGGGTTTAGTAAGATAAATCTTTAAAACATTTAAAATGATGATATAGTTAAATAGACCCTCCCATAAAACCTAAAAATATTCCTTTTGAAAACATTTTTATGAAATATGGGTATCAATGATAAGTATGTCCCAGTAAATACTTACACATAAACAATATCGGATAGTAATGAGATTGATAAAATAACACTTACCTTGAACTTTCCTTTGGTCGAGGGTACGTTTAACCTCTTGTATAATGACCATAGTATGTTATTAAATTATACCATAACTATATTCATATTTATTATTTCATACATGATTCATTTATGACTTTATACTACCCATTTAATAATGATTTCCATGTTAAATTAACATTTCGGATAATAATCGCTTTCTTTATCATGCGTGTTTTAACTTGTTATTCTTGATCGTATCATTTAGATAATTATTTAAATACTTATAGAATATAAAAAATGATTTATATATAATATATATTTAGAATATAAATATGTATAATAGATAGATATATGAAATGGAAAACACTGTTTATGGAGACGGTAGGTTGTATGTATTCATAAACGCTGTTTTGGTTTTCATATCATATTGAATAAAAGTAAGTGAATGATATAAATGTAAATATATATATATATATATATATCCAGTAGCATTATTATTTCATATATTACATACTTATTAATAATATTTATTTTTATAATCATCGTTGAATGGTGAACGTGGAAATGTATCTCATCGTGTAGTGGAGACAGTAATCTGTACGTACTCATGAGCGACAATATCATTATATTGATGGTGAAATTGTATGCAATTGGATGTTATATCATATATACAGAATAATTAACATGCCTCGAGTGATACTCAGTATTTCGAAATATTTCCTTGGACGGGCTCGGTGTTATTGGATAAATTGATGGATGTTCCGTAGCGATACCTTCGAAATGGTCTCAGACTCCAACTCTCAAATTGAACCTTAATAATGATGCACTTAAGTTTTATATTATTGTCATTTTAGTTTTCTTTAGAATTGATATATCCTTCTTATATGTGGAAGTGTACCTGGTTGACACTTAACTTAGACCCCAAGTCAAAGCACATGCTTGGGGTATACCTATTTCTTGTTTACCTTTCTTTTTTGGGTTTTATATATATACGTGTTCATGCATTCTATTGACAGGTACCCTTTTTTACTACCATCTTAGGCTGAAGCATGTAATTAGGCACGGGTTCTGCTTGGAACCCAAGTTGACTTATTTATTTCATTTCATTTAAATTAATTATCTGAAATTATTATGTAATGGCACACTGCATTTTTATCCTTTCACTAAATGGAAAGGTTTAGAGATCGTGGGTGCTGGCCTACTGGGATTTTATCTCACACCCTGCTCGGGCATCATGGACACCCGAGTAGATTACATGCTCACAGGTATTGACAAAGGTAAGCATGCTGCTTTCGATGCTTGATTGTTCATTACTGCTTAGGATGGAGACTGGGGCAGAGGACCAGGCCTTGATCGTGATGTAGTTGTTGCTTTGTGTCTTTTCTTTTAGTTGACTCTGTGTTTGAGTTTTTTTCCATACTTTCAGTTTAGACTCATATCATGTCATGGAATACTTTTGTGAGCTTCCGCACTTGGTTATTATCATTCAATTGGATTTATTTATATTGCTTCTGCTGTAGTTTATTCATTCACATGCTTCCGATATTTATTATTTGTTATTGTTTACTTCCGTTGTGATATTATTTATTACCTATGAGGACATAGTCTTCCCCACAGACACAAAAGAGCCCTCACTTCTAGTCGAAAACCTCTGGAGTTTGGAGAGATACGCTTGAGGTTATGTGACCCACCAGTCCGGCCACCGTCTTAGAGGTGAGTCGGGTCAGGATGTTACAAAGTGGTACCAGAGGTGGTTTTTCCTTTTATCTTAGTGTTTGGGTTAGACAGGAGACTAAGATATAGGGATTTTGAATGTACCTTGTGCTTAGACGTAGTTAACCCATGTACAGGGGAAACCCAAATTCCTGAGATGGGATTGCAGTTATTGATTATGCTGGTTACTATTGATATGATTTCACTGTTGGGTGACTCGCTTGTATTGTGTTGTTATTGTGTTGGTATTGTTGAGATAATTGGTTTACCATTGCAGCCTAATAATACGAGGTAAATACATTCCACGCATCATAATAGAAATTTTAGGATTTAAATTCCATGCATATTTCCATGCCATGTCTACTTTCAGTGTGCATTTTCCTGTTTGCACGTGAGTGTTGTTTTTCCTAGTGGTAAAATTTTGAAATGCTGGTATTTTGAATATAAAGTTATGATAGTCTGTTATGTGTTAGCCTGACTTAACTGAGGAGTTATTGTAGAACTTGTTTAGTGATCCTTTTGAGTTGCCTCTCATATATCAAAACCTATCTCTTGAGGTGGGTTGTCTGTTGTTTAGTGCTCAGAGGCAGGCTATGTACCTAACCTATTTTGTACCTTACTTGTTTTCTCACCTACTTTAATCCTTGTCTAAGGGTGTGTGTTTGGCTGTTGTAGAAAAATGTCATTGTGACCTCTTCATATTGTGCCTCAGGAGAGTGACAATGAGCACATTATAGAGGTGGTGGGTCCTGAACCACCAGTGGTACCTCTCGTAGAGCCTCCTATGGCACTACCTCTTATTGATCTTCCGAGGGACCCTGATGCTCAGTTCAGGGATAGTCTCCTCAGGTTTATGTAGTTGGTTCAGAATATCCCCAGACCTTCCCTGTCTATGGCAGACCTCACGTGGGACTTTCTGCAGCAACACCCTCCCACTTTATCGAGGAGTGGCGACCCTCATGCTGCAGAGTCATGGATAGAAGCTATAAGGTCTATCTTCGACCACCTTGAGACGCTTCCAGAGCGAAGGGTCAAGCTTGCAGTCTATATGCTCCGTGACTCTGCCAAGTGCTTGTGGGATGTTGTTTCTCAGGCTGAATAGACCAGTTACATGGCGTGGGATGACTTCCAAGAAGCCTTCTATGACCACTTTTTCCCGTAGACTCTGAGAGATGATCATGCGTGGGAGTTCCTACATCTTCAGCGGGGCTCTATGACTGTGTTATAGTATTCTACTCGATTCACAGAACTTCAGTGTTTTGTAACATCTCTAACTAGCGACGCATAGACTACTGTGAGGCATTTTGAGGACGGACTTGAGTATACTATCCGCTCGCAGGTGAATGCCTTCCATTTGACCATTGTTACAGAGATCGTGAATCAGGTTCTAATCTCAGAGCGAAATTTCAGGGAAGCTAAACTAGTGAGCTAGGGCGGTTCAGTTCCGAGACAAGGTGATGGCGCTTCTGATAGCAGGAAATTTTGTTTTGAAAGTGCACATGGGGGAAATACTATCCAAACAGCACGTCTTGATAGCTTTGTCACATGTTATCAGTGTGGCAGGGATGATCACAAGAAGCCGCAGTGCACGAGAGATCCAAAGGTGTGCCGAGATTGCAGCAGGATGGGTCACCTTCAACATTTCTGTCATTCTTTCTCTTCAGTATCTAGTTGTAGAGGATCCACACCTACACCTTCGTCAGGTATGGGATCTATGACTCCACAATAGGCTGGAAGTTCTTTTTCCACCAATCGATATAGTCGAGGTAATGGTGGGGGTCGTGGTCGAGGAAATCAAGTTCCAAATTATCAGCGTTAATAGAGTGGACCTGCTCAGGCCAACCAGGCAGTGCATCAAGGTCGTGTCTTAGTTCTCATGTATACATTGAAATCAGCACTATAAGAGAAGAGTATAGGACCATCTATAGTTAGAGTTACTATTCTAGTAGCCTATACTTTAGTTTATGCTCTTTTTGATACCGATGCATCACACTCCTTTATATCTGCTGCTATTGTTGAAAGTCTTGGTTTTCTAATTGAGTACCTTTGTGGCATCATGTCTCTCGACACTCTACTTGGGGTAAGGATAGAGGGAACATGCCAGTGCCAAGAGTGCCCCCTTGAGATAGGTGGGTACTGTTTTGTTTGGAATTTCTATATCCTCGATATGTATGGCATCGAAGTCATTCTTGGTATAAACTGGATTTCTCCTTATCGTGCTCAAGTGGATTTCTATCATTGTTGAGTGTCCTTTACATCCCCTAAGGGTGACAAATATCTTCACAAGAGAGAATGGGATATGCAGGAAAACCAAGATGATCCTAAATACGCAGGGTTGGGTAGGGTGATAGCTCAGTTGGCAAGTCTCTTCATGAGTGACTAGGGAACACACCTAGTTGAATTCCCTCCAGTGGTGTACCTTTTCAGGGATTCTCTAATGATTTCTATGGCTTACCTCCTATGAGAGACGTGGAGTTCACTATCGATCTCATTCCAGGTGCGGCACCAGTGTCTATTCCTCCTTAACCAACAGAGTTATAGGAACTCAAAAAGCAGCTTGAAGACCTTGAGAATAAGGGTTTCATCAAACCTAGCACATCACCGTGGGGTTCACCTATCCTTTTTTCCAAGAAGGCAAACGGTACCCTCAGGTTATGTGTGGATTATCATCGACTCAACCAGCTCACGATAAAGAATCGATATCCATTACCTCGTATAGATGATCTCTTTGACCAGCTTCGAGGAGCAACTGTTTTCTCCAAGATTGATCTGAGGTCGGGATATCACTAGGTAAGTGTGCGACTATCTAACATACCACGTAAGGAATTACAAAGAAGGTACAACTTGTACGAGTATCTAGTTATGCGTTTCAGCCTCACGAATGCGCCAGCATTCTTCATGGCTCTGATGAACTAGGTTTTTCATCCATATCTTGATTCCTTTGTGGTAGTCTTCTTGGATGACATCTTAGTGTATTCATGTTCCAAACATGACCATGCAACTCATCTTGAGATCATGCTGAGTACACTGAGAGAGCACCATATATACGCAAAGCTCAGTAAATGCCACTTTTGGATTGCTAAGGTACACTTATTGGGTCATATTATATCTGAATTAGGGGTATCAGTTGACCTAGAAAAGGTGAGCACCGTGGTTTCATGGGGGCAGCCCAAGAGTGTATTCGACATCCATAGTTTCTCAGGGCCTACTGGCTATTACAGGCATTTCATCCAGGATTTCTCCCGCTTAGCAGCGCCTCTTACATCCTTGACTAAGAAAGGTGTGCAATTCATCTGGTCAAAAGCTTGTGAAAAGTATTTTTAGGAGTCGAAAGGAAGACTTACCTCAACCCCTATCCTGATTCTTCCTGAACCTGGTAAGAGCTATACAATTTATTGTGATGCTTCAGGAATCGAACTGGGTGCAGTTTTGATGCAGGGTGATTGAGTCGTGGCTTATGGATCCCAGCAGCTGAGACCTCACAAGCGGAACTATCCTACCCACGAACTTGAGTTGGGAGCCTTTGTTCATTCTCTATGTTGTTGGAGACATTATTTGTTGGGTGAGAGATTCATTGTTTACACGGATCATAAAAGCTTAAAATATATCTCCACTCAATGAGACTTGAACTTAAGGCAATGCAGGTGGGTCGAATACTTGTAGTCGTTTGACTTTGAGCTTGATTATACCCCTGGTAAGGGTAATGTTGTGGCAGATGCTTTAAGCTGCAAGACACAAAAACAGGCCTCGTAGGTAGCTAGCAGTGAGTGTCAGATGATGGCCTTGTTTTCAGAGATGCATCTGGAGGTTCAGGAGAAGAGTGTACAACCGATTCTAGCATCACTTACAGTGACATCCTCTTTTCTAGAGAAAGTCAGCAGGAAATAGTTGACTGATCCTAAGGGGCTTGTTTTGAGGGAATGTGTTACAGGAGATAACCCACCTCCAGTTTGTCTTGTTTATGGTAGTGAAACTCTCATTTACCGTGGTCGTGTATGGGTACCTTCAGGTATACGGGAAGAGCTGATGAGGGAATCTCACACCTCCATTTGGGAAGTTCACCCTGGGCTGACCAAGATGTACAGAGACATGTGTCAATAGTATTGGTGGCCTAGTATGAAAAAGAAGATAGTAGGTTTCATCACTCGATGCTCCACCTGCCAACAGATGAAGGCAGAGCACTAATGACCTACTGGATTCCTACAGCCTCTATCCATTCTGGAATGGAAATGGAATGACATCACCATGGATTTCATTACAGTCTTTCCAAGATCTCCTCAAGGTAGCGATGCAGTATGGGTGGTTGTCAATAGGTTGACCAAGGTTGCACACTCCTTGCCTATCCGATAGACCTTTACGATTGATGAGTTGGGAAGGTTTTATATCCAGGAGATTGTGCGACTTCATGGTGTACCTCGTTTTATTGTCTCGTATAGGGATGCCTGCTTTACTTCACGATTCTGGAAAGGGTTTCAAAAGGCACTGGGTTCATAGGTACTTCTAAGTAATGCATATCACCCCTAGACCAATGGGCAATCCGAGAGAACTATACGGGTGTTAGAGGGCATGTTATGGGTCTGTATCCTTGATTTTGGAGGTTCTTGGGAGAAGCATTTACCTCTTGTTGAGTTTACATATAATAACAGCTTCCAAGAGACAATTCAAATATCTTTGTATGAGTCCCTATGTAAAGACCCATAAAATCCATGTAATTTTTTTTAATTAAATGGGAATTTTACGAGTCCGCGAAAATTGACAGCACGTGATTCCGAGGCCCGGAGTGCCCGAAATGAATTTCTGAACTTTTTTTCAGGTGCGTTCAGTAAACGTGCGAGTGGGTTTTTCTAACTTTTTAACCGGTGCTCGGAATTGAAATATGAGGGCACCGTTGAACTCGCAACGCCAGTATTCTCTTAAGGAGGCCTTCACCTTGACCGTAGTAGGTTTAGGGTGGAAGTTAGTTTTTTGCTTATTCATGAAAGAATAAAATAAAATAAAATGGTGTAATATTTTATTTTTATTTTATTTTGAAACTCCCATGTGGATGTTTCACAGGTGGGGACCACCTGAACTAAAACCTCTCATAGGTTATGGTGGTGGGGACCACCTAAGACTAAAACCCCCTTGAACTTCCTCCTAAATGTGGGGAATCCTCTTAAACTTCCCCCACTTTAATGGTGCCACCCCCTTGATTAATTATGCCAACCTCAATGTAGTTATGATTCCAATTTAATTTGTGCCAATAATTAAATTGGGGAAACACAACATATTGGCTACTTTGCATTTTTGGTGGGATTGGGGAGAGAAGAACTATTGGGAGGATTACACTTCTCCAACGAAGAACTTCTTCCATGAAGAACTTCTTCCATGAAGAACGCTCCTCCAACGAAGAACACGAACGCACGACTTTGACTTCTTCCTCAGGACATCCTCCAATGTGGGACATCTTCAATCGATGACCGTCCTTCCCTCCTCATCGATGTCAACAAACGAACGAGGTAGGGGCGTGTTTTAAATTGATCAATGTTAATTTCCATCTCACATTGAATCATCATCCTTGAGTTGTATGCTACCGCCCTAACGTAGAGGGTAAGGGACAAACAAACATGGCCTGACCCCCCCGCAAATCTTATGGTTCTTTTGTGTGATCTTCACGATGGTGATGGCGACTGGTGCCGAAGATTGGCACCAGTGGAACTCGAGAACATCGATGAAGGTGACAAATGAAGGGTGGCTGATCAAGTCGGTCACCGATGAAGGCACGACGCCCCACCGCGCCGCGGTGCTCCATCGTCCCCGCGGCCTCCGCCATCCACGGTCACCGCCTCCCCGCGGCCTCCGCCATCCATGGCGATGCTGCCCACGACCTCCATCATCCACGGCCATGCCACCCATGACCTTCGTCATCCGTAGACACCGCTACCCACGACCTCTTCCACCCCGCAGCCTCCATGCCCCACTGCCTTCGCGCCCCTCGACCTCCACGCCATGCGGCCTCGCGCCACCCTCGCGGCCCCCTACGGCCTCGCGCTGCCCTCGTAGCCCCCACAGCCTTGCACCGCCCTCATGGCCCCCATAACCTCATGCCACCCTCACAACCCCCCATGGCCTCGCGCTGCCCCCGCAGCCTTGCGCCGCCCTCGCCTACCCCCCCCCCCCCCCCCCCGTGGTCTCTGCGACCCCCACGGCCCTCGCGGCCTGCCAGACTGCCCAACGGGCTGGGCCGAACCCAGCGGGTTGGGCCAGGTCGACCTGAACCGGGTCGACCCAGGCCGGGTTGGGCCAGATCGGACCGGACCCAGACCAGTTTCGACCCTAAACTCTCTTATGGACATAACTTTGGCATCGGGCATCCGTTTGACGAACCGCTAGCGGTGCTGGAAACCTTGGAGCGAGACGGTACCTTTGAGTATACCCCACTAGATATTTGGATTAAGATGGGGTATGGTCGGGTTGGATCAAGCACGAATCCAACCGGGCCCCTGGGACTAAAAGGCTAATAACTCACAAACCGGGCGCCCGATTGACGCACCGTCTATTATGTTGAGACCCCTATGACATGGAGATCCTTTGAGATACTTCTTTATGGGACTTCATGGCAGTTGGAGTATCGACTAGTGGTTTGAGGAGCAGACTCTCCCAGAGACGAGTAAGCTTAGTGTGGGAAACCAGTAGCTGGTTGTGATGTGAAGAATGAATAGCGATCCTGTGTGGGTCAGCACCGAGCGATCCTGTGTGGGTCAGCACCTAGAGATCCTGTGTGGGTCAGCACCGAGCGATCCTGTGTGGGTCATCACTGAGCGATCCTGTGTGGGTCAGCACCGAGTGATCCTATGTGGGTCAGCACCTATATATCTTGTTTGGGTTTGATGATGATTTAGGATCCTCCATGGTTCTGCCTCTTAACGGAGTAAGATGATTTAGTAGTTATATCTAATCATATTTACTACCATACCTGAGTTATAACTAGTGTGAGCTGAGTTCGTACCTATTTGGTACTTTCCTTCGTGGTAATACCTTGGTGGTATACTTCTGTGTGGCGTACCTATGTGGTACTTACCTTCATGGTATTTCTTCCTTTGTTGAACAGTTGAGCTTGAGGCTTTGGAGTTGGACTCTGTGTTTTCCTCATGATTGAGATGGGTTTACTTGATAACTTAGGTATATGTACGGGCATATACCTAAGTAGGGTTGTCATTTGATTTCATGTTGTGTGGTTTATCCTTTGTGGATTGTGTGAGACCTTTAGGGTCTTGGGGTCCTTACTGAGTATCATTATACTCACCCCTGCACAGGCTATGCCCGCACCTCATTATGTTTGGTACAGATGACGGATAGCGCTGACTGAGGATGAGAGTACCAGGAATGGAGGTAGCTTGGAGGTGGACATTATACGGGGCGAACTGCAGAGACGACCGTTCGTGATCTGTACCTACCCTTCAGGTAGGAATCGTGGTGGATGATCCAGGATCTACTTTTCACCTATCAGTTATCTTGTACTTTCCAGTTTTCTTTGTGTTTTCTAGTTGGGATTGTATTCTGACCCCCTTTTACTTACTGTACTCACTTGTTTACTATACAGTTTTCTTGAGTTCGTATCTTGTTGTGTGCTTGGTCGTGGGTGTTTACAGGTTATAAAGGCAATGCCTTCCCAGTTTTAGGGAATACGCCTTTGGTGCTAGTCGCCAGCTCCTGGCCTATGGAAGGAGGGCTTGGGGTAGTCACGGCACGGGCCCCAGGGGACAGGTCGTGACACCCTATATAGTAGACTGTGTTGTTCACCTTTATGCTGGCTCGAAGCAGGTGAGGCAGCTATGTTGGGTCCTCATCTCGTTCAAGAGACCTCTGAGCAAGTTCAGCTGATTCAGAAGCGTATGTCTATAACTCAGTCCAGACAAAATTCCTATATCGATCGTCATCGTAGACCTCTAGAGTTCGAGGTGGGACATCGAGTCTTTCTACGTGTTTCTCTGAGGTTGGGTCACAGGCGGATTAGGAGGCAGAGGAAGTTATCACCGAGATACGTCGGGTCATTTGAGATAGTGGAGAGAGTTGGGCTGGTAACCTATCGGTTACTGCTACCTCAGAGGTACCATGCCATGCATGATGTTTTCCATGTATCTCAACTTCAACAATATCATCCAGACCCATATCGTTCTTTTGACCCTGACAACATCGAGCTTGACATTGATGCATTCTTTACGGAGCATCTGATCTATATCGTCGACCATAGCATGAAAGTCCTCTAAGGCAAGTCAGTCCCTCTAGTCTGGGTGTTGTGGCAACACGAATGCGTTCAGGATGAGACCTGGGAGCGAGAGATGGATGTATGTGTGCAGTGGCCGGAACTTTTCTCTGGCGACGTTCTAATACCCTCGGAAGGGCAACTCAGGGACGAGTTATCTTAAGGAGGGGAGGTTGTAACGTCCTAAACTTAATCAGGTACGGACCATTTTTAATTATTACAGTCTAATTAATTGAGCGACTCACGGCCCGTGCATGTGCACCTCACTATGGGTCCCGGGTAGCTTTTTAATTAATTTAAATAACTGCAGGATTTTAATGAAAAATGTTATGCCGCGCGTTAGCGCGGTGTTCGGGTTTTAAAATAATTAATTAAGGATTGAAAAAGAGTAATAAGATATTTAAATAAGATTTAAAATAAAGCAAGAAAGGATTAAAAAAATCTGAAATAAAATAAAGAGGGGGTTACGGGAAAAATGAAAATAATTAAAATAGAGGATTTCCATTTTTAATTATTTTTATAATTTTCCTTTACATCCTTTTGTTTTATTTTATCTTTTTCTTTTATTTCATTTTTTCATATCTTTTATTTTTCTCTTATTTTTTCTTTTCTTTTATTTTTCTTTCTTTTCTATTTTATTTTTTTTCTCCTCTCCTCTCTCCCTCTCCCTTCCCTCATGTCGCACCCCTCCTCCCCCCTAGGTGGCGCACCCCTCTCACCCCCCTTCGGAAGGTCGTAGCTCCTCCGTTCGTCGTCCGATCTATTCGCTGTCAGGTGCGCAGTAAACCTTAGGTCAAGGCTAACCTTGAGCAAGTGGAATCGTTCATTTCCGTTGAGTATTCTGCGTGCAGTTCGTCATGGAAGATTTTTACCCTATTTTGGGGGTTTTCTAAAATCTTTTGTTTTCATCCATTTTAGTTCAAATCAAATCCTACTACGGATCTTAGAGTTATCTATGACTATAAGTTAGGGTACTTACTTGCTTTCCCTTCGTTTTGTTGTAGTTTATAAAAATGCATCATTGTGTCGTTAGTTGGTGTCTACCGGCTTTGTGTAATTTTACCCAATTTAATTACCTTAATTGTTTTACCTAATTATTGCAGCCTTAATCATCTTAGATTAATTTGTTTGAATTGTTGCAACAAGATCGGACACCCCTTTGGGCGTGCCGACATAGTCGGTGTATTTTTTCGTTAGCCGGGTTATTAATTTAATTAATTGCAGGTATTGTGCTGCCCCTTTTTATTGTTTTTAAATTAAATAAATAGTTGTTTGAATTGTTGCAACAAAGTTAGACACCCCTTTGGGTGTGCCGACATGGTCGGTGTATTCTTCCATTAGCCAGATTTATTGTTTGATTAATTACATGTGTTACGAAGCCCCTTTTTATTGTAATTAAATTAAATAAATAGTTTCTTTGAACATGAACTTGAATTGTTGGATCATTGGAACTTGTTTTGCGGAACTGTTTATTATTTAAAAATTGTATTATCTGATGATGTCGATACGATATGTATATTTCCTTACAAGTATTTATGTTGTACTTTTAAATTTATACCTTGTGGTGCACGGGTGTATCTGGTTAGTTTTCAAGCTACGACTTTATATGTTAATTGTGTCATATCTACTACTGTGAAAACTTTGATTAAATTTAGGGCAGGGAAAGGAGGTGGGTCCCGTATTAAGGGTCATGCTTAGACCCTCCATTCCTGACTGGTTACTCAATGTGTTGGGGGGCAATGTCATTGGATTTTCCAGACTGAGACTCCCCCGAGCTTTCTAATACTTATGTGTGATACTGGTTCCAATAGGGTTCATCAGGATGGATCTTTTGGAAATGTGACTAAGCTAACCTCAGATGACACTCGACCCCTTTTTGCAAGATCAGGATGGACTTAGGGTAAAGCCATGCCTCGAGCGATACTCGGTCTTTTGAAAGATTCCTTTATAGACACTTTAATAGCTCAGATAAAAGAATGTTTTATCAGTGTTTTTTTGTGCTCATAAAAGCCTTGGCCTTTTAACTGTATTGTGGTAGTCATCACTTTTCTAGCGCTGATAAAGGCCTATTCTAGCATTGTTAAAGGCCTCATTTATAGCAGTAAAATGATCCATAAGTCATTTGTGATGTGTGTGAATTAACCATGCATCAATCCTACACACGGTGTGTAAGGACTCGAGCCCGAGCTACCAGACTCAGCCCTTATAAAATGTTGTGTATTATTTTTTTATATAAAAGAACTCAATAAATACAGAACATTTAAATTTTCACATCAGGATCTTTTACCGGCCCAGGTTTTGGAGAATTAGAATCCAAAAATTCATTCAAATACAGTAGTACAAAATTTATAAATTATTAAACAATGAATCATCAGTGCACTACTCCCACTTTAGAAATTCATCGTAGCACGACTGCTAAACCTGTAAGGATAATTTTAATACATAGGGTGAGCATAAAATGCCCAGTAAGGGGGTTTTGAAAATAGTTTATGAAAATCATTTAAAGAATATATGTTACTTGAAATAATATTTAGTATGAAAATATTAAATACATGACATTGAAAAATCCATATAATTTTTGAGAAATAATTTCATAAAATAATTACATTTGTAAAATCACTTAGGAATTTCCCCTATTGAAAATAATAGTTTTTCTGGTGGATTATCTCAGATACTCGAAAAACTGTAAATAAAACCATACATGTGGACACTAGACATAACTCATGTGTAACCAAGTTCCCTTAATCTCATGGGTTCACTCCCTGTATCATATCATTCATCATAACTAGTGCCAGTTTTAATAAAAACATTTTCCATGGACCTGCTTTTTTCAGTTCAAACCCAAAACATTTCCAAAATCTCATAAATATAATTATTTTCTCTCTAAGAAAATAATTTTACTTATAGCATGTCATAAACCTTTCTTGAAAAATATTTCCAAAACAACTTGAGTAGATTCTTGTACAAGAGATAATATTTCCTTTTAAAAGCTATAATTGCATGAAAAATAAAATAAGTGTGTGCATGGTCTCAAAATGCATTGAATGTCACATGTGAGCTAGATAATGGTCATACATATTCACGCATGACATGTCAGAAGATGCAGATGCATGTTTTCACATAAAATAATAACTTGTTCCACATAAAATGATAAAATTTATCACATGCAAATGTGTAAACATGGTGAATAAAGGAGTTTAAACTTTCATAGATCTTTAAACACAAGTTTTATGGGTGTTAAATACCATTTATAATTTCTAAAAAAATGAGAAAGAATAATTATACTTAAGGTGTTCATATTTATATGTATATATATGTATATATAAATATATACACACACACACACACACATTTATTTGTATGTGATTTGAAAACATGAAACCCTTGCATTTGTAGGTTGTAGAAACTAAGCTTTGAAAACAACATCCCTCTTATATATACTTATACCGAAAATGGTTGTTATATAAGTGTATATTTTCATGTATATAGACATATATATATATATATAAACATCACCCTTGTATCAATTTGAAAACTAAGACTTTTCCACTTTAAAAAAAGTTTTAGAAATAAGGTTTAAAACAAAAGAACCCCTTAATCACACACACACACACATATATACTAAAAATATTAGGCTATGTATGTGTATATATGTATGTATATGCATATATGTAATTCTTTGTTAAAATATCATTACTTGGTAGTTGAAATCACACCCTTGCAACTATAAGATTTTAGGGGAAAGATCATTTAAAACAAGAAGACTTATCATATATGAAACTTGGATTAGAAATATATGGTTCTACATATATATATATATAATTATATATATATGTTCACAAAAACAAACAAAATTAATAAAATCCCTTACTTGGTTTAGATTCGAAGTGAGTTGAGGCTTATAAATTTTCAAGCAGAAGGAAACTGAGATTTTGTGAGGAAGGAGGTCGGGTAAAACTAGGTGCAAAAAGGGGTTTAATAGAACTACAGTTTCAATTAGCATAATTTCTAATTGAAAAATCGAATTGACAAAAGCTAAGAAAACAAAAAACATTTATTAGAACAAAGCAACGAGCAATATGTTTGATGGACACCCTAAAAATATAAAATTAAAACAATGAGGGAGATCTGAGTCAAGGATGGGGATCTTTGGTTTAAAATAACGCAATCCTTAGAAATAATTGAAGAGACTGAAACTAAAGGATCTGTGATGAGGGTGGAAAGAAGGCATCATGGGAAAGTGGAGATGAAGAGAGGTCGGTGGCTACAAGGTGCTATGAAGACTGGTGTGGCTCAATGAGGAAGAAGAATGGAGAAAGAATGGACAAATCAGATCAATCTTGATCTGGTCCAAGGGTTAGAAATAACCCTAATTTTTTTAGGGGAGGAGGGGGCGCGACTTAGGAACAGACAACCCAGATGCAGTCGTGGGGTTGATCGAATGGCCAGGGTTGATCTGCGTGATTTAAAAGGGATAGATGACTGAGATTATATTAGGGCGGGATCAGATAGTCATGGGTGATCACGCGATTTTAAAAGGGTTCGACGGTCCAGATTAGGTGAAGCCAGATCGAATGGTCCGCAAAAACACGTGGTGATAAACCATGGTGCTAGGGTTTGTTCTGTGAACCGGTGCGGATGTCCAGGATCTCACGCGGTGAGATCGTGCGGCTGAGATCGCACGCCTCGGTAAAACTGCGTCCCACATCAAAAAATCGCGAGTTTTGGTGCTTCCTTATAAGGTTTAGCATGTGGGGCATATCTTTGATGACACAAACACACACCAAGGGGTCCTTATACATGGGACCCCACCCGCGAGCCTTAGACCAAACTCTACACATGCTTGACCAGGGCCCTAAATGTGGGTCCATGTGTGACCTAGCTCACCCTATGCCTGCTAGGGTTTGCTCCTAGCACTGCTCAAGTGTACCTGTGCTAAGTGCCCACCAGGCCTTGAGGGCTTGGCCTATAAGGATGCCCTCAATTATGGGTGTTTAGCTAAATTTTGTGGTAAAAATTTATCAAAACACAATATATACATATACTTATAGGTTTAATATACAAAATAAATTATTTATATTCTTATATGTATATATTTAATTTTTTTTTTCATTATTGTTATTATATTTGGTTATAAAAACATTAGATGTTAACAAATTTATATTTATTTAATTTTTTAAAAAAACTCTCCACCATTAAAACATCATTGCTTTAAATACCCATGTTTTAATTAGAAATTAATTTCTAATTCAAAACCATAATATTATTTAACTGAAAATATTATTTAAAACTTTTTTTAAAAAAAAATAACCAATGGTTTAGAAACATAAACAGCCACCTTGAAACCCAACGACTATTTATAACAGTCATTTTAAGCCATATAAATACTCGTTCAAGGTATTCAAAATATCAAAGATCATTTCTTACTTCAAAAGAATGGTGTTGTACATCCTTTTGACTATGAGTATTTTTTCTATTCTTCTTACTATTTCTTTTTTTATTATAGTGGATTTAAGGTACAAAAGCTACACACTTTGTCTCATCATGATGTTGGGAGGTCTTCTATTTATTCTATTGGGTCTTGCGATGAGTTTTCTTGATTAGTTATAATCTCTTATATTAATGTAATATTTTATTATTTGAATAAAATGTTCCTCATTGTCTTTTGTATATTAAATAACATCAATTTTCATAAGAACAAAAATAAAAATAACTAAAAATATTATTATTATAGTTGTAATTATGTTTGGGGCGTTACTGTAACGCCCTGAACCCGCACTTCCAGATTTGGTACTAAAACATGTTGTGTATTTTTTTTGTATAAAAGATAACCAAAAAATACACAGTACATTATACAATTGAGGACCTTTTTCAGTCTAGGTTTTAGAGGAGTATACAAACCTTACATTAAAACACAATTTACAAAAAAATAATTACAATATAACTAATTGGATTCATCTGCATTGACACATTAACTGCCCCTTAAACTTCTAAAGAATCATGTGAAAAACATTTTAAAAACTTGGGATGAGCACAAAAAGATTATTAATGGAATAATCATAAGAATAAATCTTAGCACATAGGTTAGAAGGCATGACATAATGATATAAAAAGGAAAGGAACATGATTGAACATATAGAATCATAACATGTAAAACATGTGATTATATAAGCATGGAATCATAGTAATCTAACAGCAACATAAAATATGAATTTAGCACGATTCAAATCTTGTTGCACATAGAGGAGCACAAGTCAAGGTTAACCACCAAGACTGTTGCACATGGTAGCATGAGTTAAGGCTAACCACCAAGACCGTTGCACATAACGTCTCATGAGACTCAACTTTACCCAATGCATTGGAGAACTATCTGGACGCACCCATCATAACCTGTTCATGAATATGCTTTCCATATATAGAATCATTCATAATCAATCATACATAAACATAAGGGTACTCATGGAAATAAATGGGCATCATGATCATGTCATAAAGCATAATAGATGGGTGTATTATACAAGTGTCCATGAAAGAAAGAAATTAAAATATACATGGAAATTGATAAGGGAAAATAGGCATATATCATGGTAATTGATGTCAAACAAAATTGACAACATGTAATAAGAGTATTTAAGAAATTTTAGCATTAAAATGTTTTAGTGTGGTTTTAAGGAAAATACTAAAGAGTCTTTCAAATTGATTAGGGAATAATATTTTATATAAAACCATAATTGAACCAATAAGGTTTTCATAATAAAAATACTAATTTTATTAAAAAAAAGGTGTATTAAAACATATGATATTGTGCACTTGAAATTGGGTAAGAATTCAGGAAGTTCCCTTAAAACGGGTTTGCTTATCGAGAAGTATTGAGGAGGGAACCACTTAAAAACATGTATATCCCCGAAAGAGAATAATGAATGGATATTGATACATGAGTTTGGATAATTTACTCAGAATTTATAATATGTACATAAAAATAAAAGATAACTTAATTTGGGTAAAAATAAAGATAGAGAAACCCGAAGGAATGATGGAGGTTTGGGTAGAATCCATTACCTTAAGTCTGATGGTGTCCTTACCTTGATCTTAATATCATGGATAACCAAATTAAATTCATTAGTTAATATTTAAAAAAACCTATTAATTATTTAATTGATTTATTATGACCATATTAAGTTAATTCATGACCTTTTTGATGAGTTAAGAGGTTCAATTTCATTGTTTGAGAGTGTTTGTTTCCTTGGTTTTCATGATTTGTTTATTTATATACGTGTAAGGATAAACATGTAAGATGATGATGGTTGTCCATAATTGAAGTTTTATGTTATTAGTGAACATACATAAAATTACATGGTTATGAAGTTCATTTGGTTATTTGGAGTGAAGATGAATCATTATATAAAACTTTAATGACAACAGTTTTGGTTAATTGGCGGTTTTTCGATCACATCGAACACATTTTGCTTTATAAATTAATATCATGCTTAAAAAAGATTCCAGAACCTTAAATTATACATAATACATATATTATAGTCTGGTTCAACCATAAAAATGGTTTCATGACCAGAATTGAAGATGATAATATAAATTGAAAACATGTCGTCCTTGAATGTGATAAATTAACGCATCTCAGATGGTGTTTTCATTTTTAGTATAAAAGGAGGGGAAATGAGAGATGATGATGAATTATTAAATTATAATAACAAAATTACAATACATGTAAGGTAATGAAGTTATCATAACATTTGTAAAATAAAGAAAGGAACTTGAAAGAAAATAAAAGAAATGAAAATAGGAATTTACCTCTTGAATATATCTTCCTTGTGAACCTATTTAGGGGAGAGGATTTGGTATTTTTAAGAGGCCAAGGGCTGATGGACATGGTGGGGGATATTGGGAATATATTTTAATAGAATTTAGACAAGTCACAAGGCTTGATAGAAGTGAAGATAAGAGATAAAGAGGGGTGGTATTTATAGTGGAGAGGAGATGGGTTTTCTCAATATTATAATCATTAATTTATTATTTCTCCACAAGACAAGAAATAGTGATGTATCTTGTGAGTAAATACAGTAATTAGTGCATATGAGTTTGAAACAATGACCATTTACGTCATCCATGACTCAATCATGATGCAGAAATTCATTTATTTAGCATATTTTGTAAATTAGCGAATTTCACTATTCACAAAAATTCAAGTATTTTAGAAAAAACCCAAAAATTCATCCTAATCATTTTTCAACGTTTAGAATTAAAAAAATAACTCCATTGTTTGAAAATAATTTTCTAAATATGAGTAGTTTAATTTTTAATTAAAATCATAATTTACTTGAAAAATACAAATTCTAAAATTAAAACTATTTTTCTAACACTTTGAAAAGTTAATTAAGGTCTCATAAAATTATCATATAATAATAAGACATCAAAATACTTGTTTATGAATAAATTTTATTTTAGCCTGAATGGCCCAAAGGCCTTCATTTTTTATTGATTTTTGATAACCCCCCTTTTAAGGGGCGAGGGGGAACCCTTACAAGGCTCGTAGGCTTAGAGATTACATGACCCGTAGGTCTTAGGAAATATACAGAATATACTTGGAACTCCTCCTCTCAGATTCTTCATCGTGATATCAGCTCTCCACCTTCGCATGTCTATTCGGCTAGGCTTTCCGTGCAAGCACAAGCTAGTCCCGATCGCAACGTCATACCCTCTCTTTCTAACAAATCCTCTTATCTTTTTCTCTGGTGAATGCACCTTATTTGAATCCCCATCTAGATTCTACTCCTTGTAGAGTTTTTCTGATCATTAAGCACAATTTTCAGGTGGACCAAAGTCCTTGAGGTGGCCTGAAGGCCTTGAGGTGGCATGAAGGCCTTGAGGTGGCCCGAAGGCCTTGAGGTGGCATGAAGGCCTTGAGGTGGCCCGAAGGCCTTGAGGTGGCCCGAAGGCCTTGAGGTGGCCCGAAGGCCTTGAGGTGGCCCGAAGGCCTTGAGGTGGCCCGAAGGCCTTGAGGTGTCCCGAAAGCCTTACTAGTCTGAAGGCCTTGGGTGGCTCGAAGGCCTTAAAGGACCCGAGGCCCAAACCGGTGGCTCGAAATCTGAAACAGATGAATAGTTCCATCTGCTACAATACCAAACAGTACCTGCTACATTACTGCTATAGTAACCTGAAAATATGTCTCCGCCCGGTTTTGAACTCGGGTCTCTTAGATGCACTTTCCAAGTCCTCGCCAATTAGGTTGAGGCTCTTGTGCTTTCTTTTAAATTATTAAATTAATAATTAAATATTCACGACTTGCAAAAATACCAACACTATAATTATATCATATTGTTACTTATAAGATGGATAAATTTTATTTATACTATCATTGGTAAGGTTCCTATTCACTTGGTTGATTTACTAATCATAAGGGTCATTTTAATATTCATAAGGGTAACAATACTATTTATAAGGGTACATTACTATTTATAAGGGTAAGTTACTATTCACCAAAAAATAAGTTGATCCTATCAGACTCCAAACATGTCACGAACCGAATCTGGTCGCCGCTAAAACCGGCAACAAACCCAGCCCGTGATAAGGCCCAAAGGGTGTTCCCGATCCTCATGGGCTAGCACAAGTTCCTGGGTATCATAAAATGAAAATTGGGAACGATTTACCCGAGTTTATAAACTTAAAACAACAAAAGAATCCAATAAAACGAATCTGGATTTTTCAATCCAAACAATCTTTTACAAAAAATCAGAACTGAATTACATATTTTAAAACAACTCAACAAGACTATAACAAAGGTACAAAACCAAAAGGGAACAGGCCAAGAACCCTCATGGCAAGGGGCACCGCCCTCAAGCCATCTCCACAAGACTTCACCGCCAAGGACCTGCTAGAAACCCGAACCACTGGAACTAAAAACTGTACCCAACCCGCGACAAAAAAAATAACCAAGTCTACTTACACCCAAGGGTGTAAGTAGGGTGTGAGACAAATCCCAATAGAATACCACTACTAATAGATTCCGTGTGATAAACATTTAATGACGAAAAGCATGCAAGTTTTCAAAAACATGAAATGCTAGTTACAATTTCTAAAAGATGCAACATTAAATAAAAATAGTTTCAGGTGGGATAATTTAAAGAATAAACACTTTTAAAATAAATACCAAAGATACTGAATTTTTTCAGCCACTCATACCGTATGTCGACGGTAAGTACAAAATATCTAGTGAGCACAAGCAATGGAAAATAACCCCTAGGCACTAGCTAGTTGTGGGTCCCAGGTACCTCGTATCTCGGTGAGAGTAACCATCACAAATATTTGTTCTCATGCACGAGCCACTAGTAGGGAACATACTCATAACCTAGTGGTCCCCAATCATCATCATCATAGTTTAGTTAGAGTTGTAAGCGTTAATCTTGCTAAGTGAAACTGATGTCAAACCCCACAGATTCACTAGCATACTAGTACACGTCCACCCACCTAGATATCTGGGTTTTCCCTTTGTGCTCAAACAAGTTCAACAAGTCAATAAATATACTTTTCACATGAAAATATCATTTCCATATCATAAATTCACCAAACAGCCCACATGTATACAACACAAGTCACAAAAGTCCACTTTTCATTCAAATTGATTTTGAAATCTGACTCACACCAAAATAGCCCACAACACTTTTCACATTTCTTTAACACTTCCAAAAATCCATTAAACAATTTTATAAAATCATACTAATATATTACAACTCTCATAACATCCCACTCACTTGTTACATAATACCCTTTTTACCTTCAAAATCATTTTATCATCAAACTTACACGAAACATCCCACAAACAAGTTTCGCTCCAACATCACAATTTAATAAAACATTTCAAAAATTTACAAAACATTCTAAAAATGTTTGACATCTTAAAACATAAATTTACCTTTCAAAACCCCTTAATAGGTGAACACTCATACCAAACAGTACATATGCACCCTTTTCCCACTTTGTTTAACCAACTAAAACATTTACAATTTTCATAAAAAGAACCCTAGTGATGTAAATATGTCTTGCACACAAAACCCATTTCAAACCCCCATTTAAGACCAAAAACCATACCAATTCCTATCCAAAATATAATTGGAATCCCTAGAGATATTTATAAAACCACTTTCAAGTTTTATAAAATCACCTTGAATAATACTACAAAAGATTCAAATGAAAACACACATTTTCATAAAATGATCTCGAGAATTATAACAATGTTTTACACATAAAACCTATTCAAAAACCCTATTTTTAGGCCCACATGATACTAATACATTACCAAACCATAATTGGAAGTCCAAAAAAGATTTAGTAAACCAATTCCATATGTTATAAAATACACCCAAATAATACCCCACGAGTAACACATGAAAACACCCAATTTCAAGTTAAAATGCAACTATAAAATTAAACACTTAACCAAATCAATCATAAATAGTTTTTTCACCACACCCAACATACGAGGAATATGAAAAATGATTAAATATATAAATCTAACTTATCAATAACTATTTACACATGGAACCACCTACCGAAAGTGTCGAATCCCTCAAAACTTGGTGCGAAACATCAACCGCACCACCGCCACATCACAAGGATGATAAAACCAGCCCTAGACCACAATATTTAACCAAAAAGACACCAAATCAAACCATAGGTTCAAACCCTAACTTCTGGACATTTTAGAACATAATGAAAGAGGGGGGGAACCCTAAGGAGAAGGAAGAAATTGAAGAGAGAAACACTTACTCAAAACAATCTTGAATAAAACGACCCAAAATCCACCAGTATCTGAATTTGAAAACATACAACCATTCAAGGGAGGTTCGAACAACTATTAGAAGATCATGTAGGAACTGGAATGGGGGAAAATTGTAAAAATAGAAGGAGTTATGAAAGGATCAATTTACCTCTCCAAATCTGGGCGATTTCTAAAATCCAGAGAAGTTTCAACAAATTTCACGATTCTATTGAGATCCAAATTGAGGGAGGAGAGAATGGGGGCGCGCCTTAGGTAAGTGGGCTCGGGTGAGAGTTGAAATCACCAAAAAAAAGGTAAATATTAAAGGAGGTATTAAAGAATTAAAATTTATTTTTAATGCATAAAATGGGCTTCGGGCAGGCCCAATCCCTTAAATAAAAACCCATATCCACCATGATTATGGATTCCTAAATGGTCCAAATTAATATGGTGGTGTTAATAGGTCAGGGGATGACAATTAGGAATTGTAATGGATGAAAAATGTTGAAAATGGAGGAGTTATAAAGGAATCGAAATTTATTTTTAAATCTGGAATTGGGCTCACGGTTTGGCCCAATTCATGAAAACTCACCCATTCTTCCATAAAAGCACAGAAAACCCTCAAAATAAAGCATGAATGGAAATTAAATGGAATTTAACTTTAAAATAAGTCGTTTATGTGACAAAACATCTTACTGATCACAATCGTGTATGTCAAATTTCCGAAATTCAAATCACACAAGTGAAAAAATTATGTTTAACTGTTAAGTTGTAAAGTTCACATAGTATTTAGTAGTTCATTTAAGCACGTAGTGTTTCCTTTTAAAATATTGGGATGTTACACGGTGTGTCTGGTATGACTCAAAGTGTGTATTTTTCAGTTTAAAAGTGACATTTTAGTTCAAAACATGCATCACTCACTGAAAATTAAGAAAACCTACTTGGGTTGCCTTGATACTTTAGTACAATAATCCATAAGTCATTTGTGATGTATTGGAATTAGTTGCATGCCAATCTGACACACAGTATGCCCGGTATGACTCAAAGTGTGCGTTTTCAGATTAAAAGTAACATTTTAGTTCAAAACATGGGTCACTTACTAAAAACCGAGAACACACACTTAGACTATCTTGATGATTCGGGACAACAAAGTCATTTGTGATGTATAAGAATCAGTTGTACATCAATTCAACACACAATGTGGGCGATATGACTGAAAGTGTGTGTTTTTATTTAAAATCAACATTTTAGTACAAAACACACTTCATATATTCAGAATTGATCAAACACGCTCGTATTATCTTGATACTTTGGGACAACGACCCATAAATCATTTGTGATGTGTAAGAATCACCTTTATATCAATCTGATACATGGTGTATTTGGTGTGGCTCAAAGTGCATGTTTTTGGTTTAAAAGTGTCATTCTGGTTCAAAACGTGTGTCACTCACTGAAAACCAATCAAACACACTCTGATTGTCTTGATACTTTAGGAAAACAATTCATAAGTCATTTTTCATGTATAGGAGTCATATGTCAATCTAACACATAGTGTGCCCTGTATGACTCAAAATGTGTGTTTTCGGTTTAAAAGTAACATTTTAGTTCAAAACGCTCATCACTCACTGAAAATTGAGAAAACACACTCAGATCGTCTTGCTAATATAAGATAATGATCCACATGTCATTTGTAATGTATATGAATCAGTCGCATATCAATCTGAGAGACAATGTGGCTGGTGTGATTGAAAGTGTGTGCTTTTTTTTTTGAAATCGGCATTTTAGTACGAAACGCACTTCACATACTCAAAACCGAGCAGACTTGCTCAGATTGTCTTGATAATTTAGAACAACGATCCATACGTCATTTGTAATGTGTAGGAATCAGGTGCATGTCAATCTGACGCACGATGTGGCTGGTGTGACTAGAAGTGCGTGTTTTTATTTAAAATTAACACTTTAGTTCAAAACACACATTGCATATTCAAGACTGAAAAAACGTGCTTAGACTGTCTTGATACTTTAGAACAACAATCCGTAAATCATTTGTGACGTATAAGAATCAACCGCACATGAATCTGACATATGGTGCGCCCAATATGACTCTAAGTGCGTGTTTCTAGTTTAAAAGTGACTTTTATTAATGCATTGTATCATATTTTTGTTTCATTTGTTTCTTTATAGTGTTACTAATATAAACATTGTTTTTTATTACAAGTACACTTTTCTTTTGTTATTGAGCTGGGGTGGTGTGTTCATGAACTGGTAGTGCGATTGAGCTCTTTTGAAAGGGGGTCTCAAAGACAATGGAATATAGAGCCACTCATAGTGTTATTGAATTCATTGGAAAATGGAATGTTTGTAATAAATTGTACAAACCGATGTGCCTGTAGTGTATTAAAATGTTTGTAATGTAGATTTGTTTGTAATTTTAATTTATAGTTTATTTGAAATTAAATTGTAATTTTATTTTGAATGAGTTGGTGGAATGTGATGTAAACGCAACAATACATTGTTGCAACCCGAGCTTTTAGTAACATTGATAGAATAATATTTTATCAGTGCTAAAAATAACGCTGATAAAATCACCATTCATCAGAGCTATTTTCTAGCGATGGTAAAAATGCCTGTCATTAAAGGCATTTATAACATCACCGCTTGTTTGACGCTAACAATAACCCCTTTGCGCACTGATAAAACTTATATATACAGTACTGTTGAAGATCATAGACACCTTGGGTGACATTGGGGTCGAAGAGGGGGAGGCCATTGAGGAGAAAGCGAAAGCAGAAGCTCGGAAGGCTGTCCAAGGTGGTGCGGGCGTGAGAGCGGAGGAGGCGGCGATTGTTGAAGTCAGTGTTGATGAAGCTGATAAGACACCCGTGACGACGGAGGAGCTTGGCGAGGCTGAGGATTGCAGTGACGTGACTTTGGTAGGGAAACAGCTGGCACATTGTGCGGGGCATCCCACCGCCATCGACAACTCTCCCTTTACTCATCCCCTCCCTCACACCCTCTCTCTCTCTCTTAAAATACACACATATATATTTTTTTAATATGTGGGTAAGACTGCAACCTTATGTCGCATGAGGCGAGCATTAAATTTGTTGTTTATATTGTATGTGGGCTTTTGCTCTTGTGCGGGCTTGACTCACCCCGCCCGTTTTACATCACCCATACACATGCATATATATTTTAACGGAATATATATTTGATATTTAAAAATTATTTATATAAATACATATTTTTTTAAAATTAACAATTTTCATGACATCATTTTTATAATTTGTCTCCGTTATGAAATTTTGCAGTCTTTCAATTGTGAATCTTTATTCCCACGCCACATGGGCATTCGAGTATAGGCACACTTTTTTTCCGTTCATTATCGGCGGACAGATGGAAACGTATTTGGAGGCATTCACAGATAGGAAAAACTGTCGGGATTCTGTGTTTCCATGGACTCCTCTTCCCCAACGGCCGAAGTCGAAGTTTCAGGGGTTGATCGTTCTCCTCTAAGGCCTTCCGTACATCTCTCCCCCCCTCTCTCTGTTTGCTGACTGCTTCAATGATTATGATAAGTTGAGGGAAAATTGAACTTCCACCACGATTCACTGTAGTCTGGAACGTAATTTTTACGGATTATCGTCTTAATACCCCTGATTAATGTAATATAATCGAAACGTTCAAACCTATCTTCTTGATTCGATCTTCCTGATCTCACTCGGTTTTTCGGTTGAATTTTGATTTCTGGTCATTTATGCCGTAGTTTGTGGAGGTCACGTGCAAAAGCTCGGGAAAAGTTACGCGGTTTGCAGCTGGTACCGAGGCAACGTTTGCATTGGCTTTTATTAATAAAAAACTGGATAGCGGGAAGCCACCTGCTTGGCTTATTGAGGCTGTCAAAGGAGGGGAGGAGCCTGTAAATTTTGGCCCCAAATCGATTCTTGTGGATTATGGTGATGGCTGGAACTTGCAGACTGTTACTGAGCTTGAAGGTGCCCTTCTAGTGGTTGATTCTATTGATTGAACTGCAATGATTTCCATGTGGATATTCATTGCATTGCTTTCATGATAAAGGTGTTGAACAAGGGGTAGGATCCATCCAGGTAGCAATGGGCAACCCTCTTCTTGTTAAGGTACTTTATTCTCACATTTTATAATCTGTGTTTAAGCGATGTATTATCACTTCTTGATTGTCTAAATATATATGCTGTGTTGATCTGTCCACATTGGAACCTGTGAATGTCTGGTTGAGTAGGAAATCCCAGTGAATTGACTGTTTGGTGGTTCTCTCCATGTGGGACTGGACGCTAGGTCTTACCACTTCCCATTGGACTGTTGTGATGCAATTGTTCATACCTCTATGGGTTTAATGACCATCTTTAAAAGTTATGTCACCCCATTGCACACTCCAACTTCTGTTGATAATCAGTTTTTAGCATCTGTTGAGAATTCAGGATGATATATTTGAGTTTCCTCTAAAAACAAGACACTTTTGATTCGTAGAATTATCCGGAATGTGATGAAACAATCTTCCTTGGGAAGTTAAATTCATCATTTTGATGGAAGGAGCACTCTATAGAAGTGTCTTCTGAATGAATATTTGGGTACACCACAAGGCTTGTTTGATCTCATAAATGACCGATTAATTAGAAAGTTGGTTTAGTAAATTTGGGAATACTGGGTTTTTATTCCACCCCAGACCATTCAATTTGGATTTTTTAGGATCTTGAGACTTCGAATGGATGATAAGGAATGGCACGGGTGGTCATCATTGTGATTCCATTCTACTCAAAAAACATTTCCAAATAGCGATTCAGCCAATTTACGTTGCTCATTATATTTCTTTCACTGCTCATTATATTTCTTTCACTTCTAAAGAAAATTCTCTAATGATCCTCACAGGTAATATTTGGTACCAACTTAATTGGCTTATAAACCGGCTTAAGTAAAAATCAGAGGTGGCAATTTTGAACCTGACATGATAATCCAACACAAGTTAAAAACATAAATGAGTTCGATTTGTAATCGGGTTGAGTAATCGAACATGAATAATATTCAAGTTGGGTTCTGGTTGGCCATTCCCGACCCTTCTAATCCACGTTACCCGATTAAAAATATAATGATAATATTAAAACATTTAAAATATAATAATAATTAATTTTATAATATATATTGTTCTTATAATCAACTTAATTTGAAATAATGAAATAATTTAACATGTTTATAACACATTGTTTATTTTAAATTGTTTAAGATGATCGAGTTGCAGCATGGATAACATATGATTTATATAAATTAGGTTTTTTAGTCCAAATGTTATAATTTAATTTTGTTAGGTCCTTTAGTTTATGTGATATTAACTAGTTGGACATGTCATGATGCAATCTATGTTTATATTTAAAACTAAATTAGTTGGTGGTTTAGGCTATGGTCCCTTCATAAATGGGTTGTGTCAGGTCAACACGTTTAATTAAATGGGCTCGGGTTTGAGTTGAGCTTAAATGAGCTCATAGGATAGCCAACCCAACATGAACCCGACTTGTGAACCCGAATTACTACCTATAGTGAAAATGCTCCATGTATTGTAACCATGCACCTTGTATAATTTTAATGAACTAGATTTGTTTTTTACTGTTTTTATTTGGACTGTTAATGGAAAAATTTAAAATTTGTTGGAATTCTTTTGGGAAGTTTGAGTTATGACTGAAGTGGTGAAATTTGAGAAAAGAAGTGTGGGAAAAATAGGTTAAGGCTTTGTTTGATAGTATATTTTGAAACCCGTTTACAAACTTGTTTATAATGCTGGTTACTTATGATACCAAGTTTGAAATAAGCACTGTTGTTTTGTTTTTGAAAAAATAGCTGCACTTAATTTTAGAAGAAATCTACTTAAATAAGTGATAGAAGAACACTTTTTGAATAAACAATATGAAAATATTTATATAGAAGCATGCCTGGTTGTGTGTTCGTTAATTTTTGTCATGACAAAATTCAAGTTTCATTTTTTCAAAACCTAGATTTTGCACTCATGAATTCCCCTATACCGAAACTTTGTGACGAAAATATCATTGGTGTCTTAGGGTCATAGGTACAATACCCAGTTTTTGTCAGAAGGGGTAGCATATTAAAAAATGAGGCTTCCTAAAACCCCACATACAATTAATATGGGATCTCTATTTGCATATCTACAAAAATTCAAAAAAATTAAAACTTTCATGAACTTCTCTCCACTTAGCGCCCTTTTTTCAATCACACTACCATGAGTAAAGAGATATAGAGAGATGGAGAAGAGACAATTCTTGTTATAATGTGGGTGTGGGACAATGTAGGAAGCAACTGGGGGTGAGCATTTTGTTGCATTAGAGAACCGCAACATCATATTCAACATGTTAGCATCGGGGGATCGGGGTCGGGTGTTCCGGACAGGAGGCCTCCCGTTTTGCATACTTATCACAGGAGGGGGAAGGCTCTTAGTGCTTGTTGTCCCAGAGAATGACTAACTAAAAATTCAAGAGGGGGTAAATTGAGTTCCTGATTTTTTTTTTACTTTAAAATCACCCTCTTCAAGGTATGCAAGATCCAATATTTTCCTTAATAAAAGCAAGCATTAGAAATATAAAATCTAAGAGGAAAAAAGATCGAACACAAGAGATTTATAGTGGTTCAGAGAATAGAAATCCCATAGTTCACTCGCCCAACACTTTACGAGTTAAGTGATTTTCACCATGACAACCCTTTTTTCGAGGGTTCCTAGTTGAGTGCAAGCAACTGTTACTTGTTACAAAGGTCCAAGAGCTTTTAACTAGACTCCCCTTTTACAAGATCCAACCATGGTCTTAACACACTCAGTTACAACGAGTGCAGATGGAATAGTGATAAATGAAATTTGAATGAACGTTGCAGCACACAGTTGCAAGCAGCAACTGACAACAGATAAAGACACATCCATAAGAGATACTGAACTTCAAAGCACAACTCTGGAGGTTCTTCGATTGTAACAGATAAACTTGTAAGCACAACACACTGGCGTTGCATGAGATTTCTTCTATGTACATGCGTTCGTTCTTTGCACTATAAGAGTGTTCACATGAACACGCGTATCTCTCTCTTTTATGCATCGGTTAACTTTCTTATTTATATCTCCTCTTTGATTTTGAACTTAAGCATACCGGACAATCACAACGGTCGAATGATTAATCCTGTGAAAAGTTGATAAGAAGGATTCTTAATGGCATGTGCCCCTTTCTAAATATAGAATAAGCTTCTACGACGACGATGTAAGAAATGTTCTTCTTTGGATCATTCCATTATTGGAAAAGCGACACTTTGTCCAAATCGATCTTTCCTTATTTAAGCAACTCCTTTTCTGATATGCTTAAAAGCATGAAATAACTTATCAAGAGATTATGGTGACGTTAAAAAAAGTAATCACGATGATCCGCACAATAACTTATACTTCGTAAGATAAATATTTGATAACACTGTTTTCGTAAGACAAATTTCAGAGCGGTTCCCAAGATAAAACACTTCATATCTTGCACTGCGTAGAATAACATGATGTCATTGTTTGCGTAAGATAAATTCTTTTTGAGAGAACTCGTTCGATGTTCGTAAGATAATTCTTCCTCATAAGATAATTTTCTACTGGCGTAAGATAATTGATTTCCACAGCTTCCTTTGATTCTCGTAAGATAATCCTTTTACGAATGTTCTTTTCGTAAGATAAAAGACTTCTCATAATTTCCTTTCGATTGAGCTTCCTAATTTAGAACAAACGGAAGATAACTTTCTTCATCCGTAAGATAAAATACTTTGCCACAGACTAAAATCTTTAAAGCAGATATTGATTTGACTCCGTAAGATAATCACTTAGCGTAAGATAAATCAGATAGCTAAAATCTAGCAGAATAGACGACTTTATGTTTGCGTACAATAAATTCCTTTGAAATAAATAACTTTTTATAAGAAGATAAAATCTAAAACACTTTAGATAAACTCATTAGAATAAAAATAGGGATTTTGTGAATCATCAAAACACATAAACAACTGAGATATGTTGGAATAACATAAGTATGTCCCATAGTGCTGACGTGGCGGGGAAAGTTGGTTAAGTCAGTTGCCCGTTTCCTTTATATTTGGATGGTTTGGCTGAGGGCAAGGGGGAAGTCTTTCGGGAAGCATAGTCATTCCTTTTGAAGCTGGATCTGGAGCTGGATAAGAGAGGGGTGCTCTCCAGAAGAACTCGACACACCAAGGAGCAGAGCTTGGAGGTGGACTCTCTAGGAGCTCCCTCACCTAAAGATACATACAAAATTGTATTTCATGTTCTACTTTCAAGTTGTAAGCTCATGAATGCTAGAAATACCAACAATATACATGTGTCTGATCTGAATATTCTTCCATTGCCACGTTGAGTTACTATTGTTAGGTTAGAACACCTAACAATTTGGTGCTTTCATTGAGAGGTATGTATCGAGCTCTGACTGAATGTAGACGAGGATCGAAAGTAAGATAGTCTCACTTGAATTAGCACCGGAGAAGCAACAACAGAAGGATCAGGATCTAGAACAGATGATCGCAACTGTTCAGGTCACCATTGAGAAAGTTCTAATCGTATACTCGGAGAACCAGAGATTATTACAGGACCAAATGCAGACAAATGAGGAAAAGGCTTCGTGTAGGATTCATGATTTGGAAGAGAAAATGGTGGAAAGGATTAAGGAGATGCAAACACAGGTTGATCGGAGTTCAACTTCTGGAAATCAGGAAGCCGACAAACTCTTCTGGTTGTGGAGGTGATGATGCTGAGTGCGATCCGAGGCTGAAAGTGAGTTCGGTCTCGGAAGATGTGACATTGAGCAAGAGCATGAGGAGTGTCACGAAACGTGTTGAGATGCCTACGTTCATCGGAGTTGATTCATTTGGATGGATAACCAAAGCTGAAACCTACTTACGGATAAATCGTACCCCGAAAGACATGAAGTTGCCCTTATTGCAACTATGTATGGAATATGCAGCGTTATACCGGTTCCTCTCTTGGCAGTTCTCTAATCCAGGACTGAAGTGGGAACAATTGAAATCGGCTCTTATGGAACACTATGGTAAGGCGATGAGGGAGATCCTGTTTGATTTCTTAAATCTCTACAAAAAATGGGGACGGTGGACGCGTACGTGGAAGAATTCGAACAAGTGGCGCCGAGGATTCCATATTTTCAAAAAATGTGGTTTATGAGCTTGTTCATGGGAGCACCACCTCCCGAGATAGAAAACAGAGTGCTGACGCACGAGCCGACAAACAAGAACAAAATGATTACTCTCCCTAAGAAAATTGAGCTGGAATTGATTTGAGAAGGTTTGCTTCGAGGAGAGCGAGGGAAACAAGTACTTTCTCCGCTGCCTCGGGAGCGATACCGCCTGCGCCCATAGCGCCTTTTCCCAAACTTGCTGTTGACATAAACATGAAAGAGGAGGAACCGAGGCGTGGTTGAGGATAGGTGGAGTGGAGTTAAACCAATCAACCATTAAGGGAGGATCAAAAGCTGAAGGGGTTGTGTTTCAAACGCGGACAACCTTTTAATCCTTTACATCAGTGTCCTGACAAGTGCCTGTGTCTGTTGGTTTGGGAGATGGAACAACCAAACACCCAGAAGGAGTTCGAGGATGAATAGAGTTTGGAGGGAAAAAAAGTTTTGGATATTGTTGCAGACGGGGAGTTTGTAGAATTCATAAGCATGGGTGAGAGCAAAGCTGAATCGCTGTTGTTTGCTGGGCGAATTTTCAGAGTACCGATCGAGGTTCTTGTGGATAGTGGGGCTAGTCACAACTTTGTATCCAAAGCTCTTATTAAAGCGGCCAGTCTGGAAGTCTACCCTGTTGGAGTTGGCGCCTAGAACCAACTTCTGAGTACTTGATGATTATATGTATTCATTATTAATGGAGTTTCTTATCACAACATGATTGTTTATTTGCATGACATAGTATGTGATAATGTCCTAAAAATATATGGTGCACTGAAAGGTTATAGCAGTTCCTCGCTATGATGAGAACCTGAAAGCGCCACAACAGTATTCTTGAATAAATGTTTTATAGCCGGATGATATCATTTGACGAGACACAAATGATAGACTATCAGGGGTGAAGACTCATAGGACTTTGAAACACCCTCTCATGGTGTCCGCCTTTGGTAATTTTCAGAGCAGAAGATTATGAGAATGAGACCCGTCAGTAATAAATCCATATTTATATGTGTTATTAGATGTTCTTGTCTGCGGACGTGCGTATTGATTCTTAAACTTTAAGATTATCATCAATGAATATCATAAGTCACGTACTTTGATGTATTGACGAAAATAATGACGACATATGCTCGCGGCGAAGTAGGATACGTTGGGTACGTTACGATTGATGTTGCATTAATGGATAATGCGAAAAAAGATTTATTCCTTCCGTCTCTTGACAGAAGTTGACATCTTAGACCTTTTGATGAGAATGAAACTGCTTGGATAAATCCATGACCTGGTGTTCTGTGGGTATGTTCATTTTCGGAAAGTCAAAGAAAGAAATATCGAGCGCATAGGTTGATGATACTAATATGCAACTTGCTTGATTAAAAATATTGCAGTAAATGAATTATATTACACAGTAAATGTTCGTAGGAGGTTGTATGTCGTTGCGACATTAACTTCTTTCTCCATGGGTGCCTTGACGTGTTGTTAGACTCTAACCTTGGATTTTAGGCATCTCCACCTATTGCCACTGAGACAGAGGTCCAGAGGGTCGCACATTAAGTGATCCACAATCTCGTTTGAATTCAATGTTGAATAACAAATAGAATATATATTATTGCTTCTTTGTGGTTTAATAATTATTCGGGTTTGGTTGATCGTCAAGATTTAATTAAGGTTTTATATATTATTCCCGCTTTATTTAAAAAAATAAGCGAGTTAAATAATAATAATGAATATTTATTTGCAAGGTTTGACAAATATAATATTTATTATATTTATCGATGAATAATGCAGTGATATTTATTTGTTAAATAAATAGTCATTATTCAAAGTTCGATAAATGCCGAAGAGGATAAACGGACCGAGCTTAATGGTTTGGCTGGAAATGATGTAAATGATATTTATTTATATATTCTTAAAGTGATGTACTTGTCAAGTGAGTAATAATAATCTTTGTATTATTATTATTAGACATTGGGTCAACTAAGAATTATAGAATTGACAAGGGTCCTATGTGCAAATTGCTAACCCTAAACCTGCCATAATAAATATCTGATTATATCACCTTCCATAAACACACTTGTTGTGCATAATGAATATAGAGAAGCGCCTTTAAGCCCTAGAGAGAGTTCTCGAGAGAATTTTGCTGCGATCAACCATGAATGACGCAAGTGATCGGGATCGACTGTGCTAGCACCCGATGATTCTACGACGACGTTCAAAGATTGTGGTGCATGTGTGGATCATCGCTAGAGGGATTCTGTATTGGATCCTGCAACGCAACAACGATACGACGAGATCGAGTTATCCAGATCATCGTTGAACGGTGTTCTTCTTTGCACGCCGAAGAACACGAAAATCGGGTATCAACGTCGCTCTATCCGCTACCGCCTCCGTTGTCTTACCATCGTCGTGTCGTGCTGTTCCCGGATTTATGATATCGGATCGTTGCGTCAAGAAATGGGTGCACAACGATTGATTGATCGGGATATGTCGAACCACGGACCAAACGAAGAATGACTGTGATAAACGAAAAATTGGGGGAGAAAAGCACAAGAACAAATAAGAGGAACAAACCTTGATCAATACTTGTGTCGATCTCAATTCATTGTCGTGAGAATGACAACGAAGAAACCAACAATTACAAAGTAATTCTCCCCAAACCCGATTAATCTAACCCATCCCGCAAGACGATCGATCCTTGAATCAATCCGTTGGCCGATTGTTTCATGTTCGTCGTAGAAACTAAGAACAAGGAAAGTATCCAATCAAAACAAACGTCTTACTTCGATTTGGATCAATCGTTGATGAGGAACGGAGCTGCGTTGTGGTCGTTGGCGAGATCCTTCGATTCCATCTCGCACCGGTCGTCGATCCTTGATCCGGTCGTTGTCCGTCAATGGAATCTCGTTCCACGCTCTCCAACGATTTGCAGGGTTATGCGGCTAACCCTGCGAATTTGCCATAAGCGTGTATTTAAGGAAGAAACTAGGTCGTTGTGTCAACGAATAAATAAATAAATTTATTTAATTTATTTTATTCATTTTACTCCTACGATGACTTTTCCACAAATGCCTCGCGCCGATCAAGGTTAAGTCGCGCCTAAAGTGAAACCTGCATTCTGAACCCAACGGTGCCCTCATATTTCCGATTTGGACTCTCATTTAGCAGTTATTCCATTTTTTTCTGGAAAACTGCGCTTGCGTGCTATTTAATATATTTAATATATTTTAAACATTTATTCCGAGCACACTGGGTCTCGGAATTGCACGCTGTCTCAGCGCCTGGTCTCGAAAATAATCCATACAATATACAAAAATAATATATTTAATATATTTCAAACATTTATTTTGGGCACACTGGGCCACATAATCGCACGCTGTTTCAGCGCTGGTCTTGAAAATAATCCATACAATATACAAAAATAATAAATGAAAAATCCGAGTCATTACAAATCCGGAGTACAGCCTCATGCTCATGACACGTTCATTCAGTGTCCTATTCATCCTTTCTGCTACACCATTCTGTTGTGGTGTTCCTGGGATAGTCTTTTCCCACCGAATTTCATTATTGGAACAGAATTCTCTGAACTGCTGATTGCCATACTCTCCCCCGTTGTCAAGACCTCAAACATTTCAACTTTGATCCTGACTCATTCTTTAACATTGTCTTGCACTTCTAAAACATCTTAAACACATCAGATTTTATTTTCAGAAAGTAAACCCATATCTTTCTTGTTGAGTCGTCAATGAATGTCACATAATATTGTGACCCTTCAAGGGAATGTATGGGTGCAGACCCCCAAACATCAGTGTGCACCAGGTCCAGCTTCCCGGCCTTCGGTGTTTGACCTCATTTTGCAAAAGACACCTTCTGCTTTCCGAATATACAGTCATCATGTGGCCTCGCCTGTAGCGCCACAATTGTGCATCTCTGACAACATTTACTGATGCGACCATGTCTATGCAAGTATGTGCCATGTTGTACAGGGTACCGGTCGTTGGTCCTCGAGCTATGATCATAGCTCCCTTAGTAATCTTCCAGACATCAACAGTAAACGTGGTACTAAAGCCTGCATCATCAAGCTGCCCAACAAAAATAAGATTTCTTTTTGAACCAGGGATATACCTCACATTTTCCAGAACCAACAGACTCCCACTGTTGGTCTTGATCTGTGTATCACCCTTCCCCACGATCTGCAAGGGTTCATTATCAGCAAGATGTACCTTGCCAAAATTTTCAGAAACATAATTGTTCAGAAAACCCTTTTCTGATGTCGAATGGAAAGACGCTTTGAGTCTAAAATCCAAGACTCCATTGGCCTATCCACGCTCAACAACAACACGTTATCAGTTCCTTTAGCCGTCGCGTTTCCTCCATTAGTTTCAGGTGCCTTCCGTTTTTCTCTGCACTCTTTCTTGACGTGTTCTTTTTTCCCGCAAATCCAGTTGGTAAGACTAGTTCCCTTTGCCTTTTCTTTGCTCTTTCCTTTTGACTTTGATCATCCTCGACTATTGTCTCGCTGTGCACATCTTCTTCTTCCTTCTACATTCAGAGCAGAACCAGAGAATCTGCCTGATTCTCTTCTTCGGATATCCTCACTGAGGATCAGGTCCCGTACATCCTTCAGAACCAGCTTGGTATTCCCCGAAAAACTGCTCACAACTGTTAACAGTCGTTTCCCAACTGTTTGGTAAATGAAGACAGTAAAACAAGTGCACATACCTCATCACCAAGCGCAATTTCTACCGATGTCAACTGATTTATGATGGTGTTGAATTCGTTGATGCGATCTGCAACAATTCTCCCTTCAACTATTTTCAGATTGAACAATCGTCGCATCAAGTGCACTTTGTTTGACGCAGAAGGCTTCTCGTATATATTCGCAAGAGCTTTCATCAGCCCAATCATCGTTTTCTCCTCTCTGATGTTGAACGCCATGTGTTTGGCCAACGTAAGGTGCACAACTCCCAGAACCTGTCTATCCAGCATCTCCCACTCTGTCTGCTCTGTCACGACCCCCTCCCCACAAAGTGTACCCCTCCTGGGCCGGCAATGTGAAAATGGAGATAATGACCCCCGAGTCCCGCCTCCAGTAGGCCCCGGGTTGGCGACTAGCACCGAGGGTATAATACACACACAAATGGGAGGCATTACCCTCTAAGAGAACACATGCAGAAGAGAGAGATAGAATAGACTCCAACCAACTCCAACTCATAACTGAAATGTAAAAGAAACCCAAGTACATATATGAAATGTCATGCAAAAGTACTACAACTGAAAGGGAAAACTAAAAGTACCCAAAAGAAAGTAAAACGGCGGCGACCACAACCCCGAACAGCTCCTCCTCCAACCGCAAGCTAGTAGTAACCAACTTGATCTCCAACCTGCTCCAAGTCGCCTGAAAAACAGTTTATATGTACATAGGGTGAGTATAACAGTATACTCAGTAGGATCCTCCCCAAGACTCTCGTGCAAAAGTAAAGAAAGCATGCTAAAGCCCAGTGAAAAACAAGTGAAACTAACTCGTCACCTAAACAGGTATACTATGTTCCCAACCTCACCAAGGCTACTCTCACCAAGTAACGCATACAAGAATATAGCATGTAGTAAAGAATATCAAGGGTACCCCGCTACCACTTCCCCACTGGTTTGCCGCTTTGCCCCAACGACATACGTCCTGTGCATCTCTCTCCAAAGGCTTGCCCGTATCAACATGGGTCAAGCTTCCCAATCTGCACCTCGTGCACCACAAGGGTTTGCCCGCAGACACCTGGGCTAAGCTCCACACAATCCTCACAACCAAAAGTAACCAGGTAGTTTCCGGGAGCCACCACAGCTCGCATAACGTGTATCATACGTCGGGTATTATACCTCAAGCCATTACAGCCCATACACCGAGTAAGGATCCTCAAGCCATCACAGCCTATACACGTTACACCTATAGTAGTCCATAGGATACTATATCCAGAATATATGTGTGTGAAATAACCACAAGCCATTACAGCCCTCTACACACATATATGGGTAAAACTAACCACTGTGCCTACCAGCACTAAGATCTACCAAGAGAAGAGAGCGGGGCCAAAGGGGGTAGTCAGCCATTCAACCTCCCATCAGAATGTTGGGGAAAACACCCCCCCAGGGCTCAGAATCCCCGGGGTGTCAGTTGCCCTTACCGACAGGGTGGAGTAGCGTATAGAAACACAAAAAGTACAGAATATATAAGTAACTCACATCCACACTATGGGCATTACCTAGTCTTAGATACAACTGCAGCTAACGTCTCTCAGACTCCAGGCTGGTACTTCTAAGACTAGGTATCCTATAAGCACACAACCAATTGAAGAGCTTTATTAGATTACTCCATTCTCATTTATCAGTTCCACTGTACATTAATTAATTCTTTAAACATTAATTAAGATTGAACAATTCCACATTGAACTGAAATGGCGTCACTTTCAAAACAACTGCTCCTTTTTAAGATTCACATCACCTTTAAATTCCAGCATCTCCATCCCCGTGGATTTTCACCATTTAATCAAACGTTCATTACAGAAATACTTTTCCACATTCCCAGGCATTCTAGAAAAACATCCTATGCTTCTAAACACAAAGGAGGCTCAACACGGTGAGTAGATATACTACCCGTCGGGTCTTTGCCGCCTATAGAAAGAACATATACCCATTCTCCCTCGAGAGGCTAAACACGGAAAGCACGTGGCATACCCCGCGCGTCTTCGCCTCCTTTGGAAGAATGGTAAGAAAGACCAGCTGCCTTGAGCAGTGGGGAAAAGCAAAGAAGATTAACATTCAAGAAAACCACAAGCAACCAGCAACCACATCCGTCCCATTCCATCACCCCCGGTGTCCTCCCTAACACCCATATGCATAAACCGATGCATCTCGCCACACTAGGCGTCATCCGCAGCCACAACTATAAGGCCTCCATGCCTCCACATATCACAACAACCATCCAGGCTCACATCACAGCACAAGCAGCAGGAAAACAAACATCACAAAATGGGCTCTCGACCCTTTAACAAACAAGAGGGTAACTCAGAACCCTTTTTGAAATTCCCACATAATCTGTTCTCTAATCCATATTGAATTAACAGATTTGTTATTCGTAGGTTCCAATCATGGATACCTAATCAGTAAGCTATCACAATTAAATAACCAAACTTACTTCCCTAATTTGATTATCCTCAAATTAGAACAACTACAACAACGACAAAAAAACCAGATTAATTTATATGCCTCTTTATCTTTCGCCAATTAATCAACAGTTAATTCCGGCTTTACGTTCATTATCAATTTCTATCATGAACGATCAACAAATCAAAGAAACATAGATATCACTATATCTAGGAAAACATGAGGCAAACCGTTATCACGGTATAAAGCAACAACATGCGATCAACCAATTCTTTTAATCCAGTTCAAGTATTTAATTAGGTCAATTTCATTGTGATCCAAAGGAATAAATCATGCTAATTCTACGATTGCACATATATAATTAGAGAAGCCATGAATCCCCTACCTCGAAGAGTTCTTGACGTCCTTTATCCACACAGCAGGTCACGATCCTCCCCTCGCGACAACTTATGTGGAAGAATGATCGACACAGCTTGGTTGCATCCAACAGAGCGGGACTGATCCTAGGAGTAAGGGTTGATTGTGAAACTCCTACGGGAAGGATTGAAAGGTTCTAGCGCCTCTTAGTTAAGAACAAAGGGAAGGAACAAGGGAGAATGATATCTCGTCCCTTTTTAAGATTTAACGAGGTGACGGTTTAAGATCCGGTTAATTCTCCATTAAAAACGGATCGCATTAACCCACGCGGTTTGACCAAGTAAAACATTCCAAGCCTTAGGAATAATTAATATAGGATTTATGGCATTTGAATCGGCCTTAAGAGCCCTTAAAATAAGGCTTTAAAAGTATTTTACGTCAAAGGAAACGTAAAAAGGGCAAAACTGTAGGAGTCTGGAAACACTGTTCACTTACCATTACTGTACACCTACCGATCTGTGAAACTGATCTGTCTCGCCGATCTGTGAGACTGATCTGTCTCACCGATCCGTGAGACTGATCTGTCTCACCGATCTATGAGACTGATCTGTCTCACCGATCTGTGAAACTGATCTGTGAAACCGATCTGTCTCACCGATCCGTGAGACTGATCTGTCTCACCGATCCGTGAGACTGATCTGTCTCACCGATCCGTGAGACTGATCTGTCTCACCGATCTGTGAAACTGATCTGTGAAACCGATCTGTCTCACCGATCTGTGAAACCGATCTGTGAAACCGATCTGTCTCACCGATCTGTGAGACTGATCTGTCTCACCGATCTGTGAGACTGATCTGTCTCACCGATCTGTGAGACTGATCTGTCTCACCGATCTGTGCTACCGATCCGTGCTACCGATCTGTGACACTGATCTGTCTCACCGATCTGTGAGACTGATCTGTCTCACCGATCTGTGAGACTGATCTGTCTCACCGATCTGTGAAACTGATCTGTCTCACCGATCTGTTACTGTTCATAAAACTGGAAACACTGTTCACAGAACTGGAAAATTGGCAAAGTGTTGGGGATAAGACCCTTGACCTCCCGGAACACCTCCAACACCAACATTTCACAAAGTAATGGACCAGAGAGGTCCGGGCCATTACATTAGATACCTCTCAAAACATTCTCGTCCTCGAGAATTAAAAACCAACCCAGAAGAAAAGAGGGGTCCGAACAACCACCCCATAAGATACCTCTCAGGGAAAAACCGTCATGAGTTGTTCGAAAGCTGGAACAAAACTATGACATCCGGGAACAAACAATCCATACCCAAACAATTCATTCACAACATCACATCAAAGGTACATAAATAAAACATGAAAGGTCCAACCACAGAGAAAACATCATTACATGAAAGGAGTTAAACATTAAACAACTCTGGGTACTGAGCACGTATCTGTGACTCACGCTCCCAGGTACTCTCCTCCATGCCATCGTGTCGCCACAAGACACGAACTAAAGGAATAGAACGCCCACGCAACACCTTCTCCTTGTGGTCTTGGATCTCCACAGGTCGCTCCTCGAAGGTTGCATCATCATCAATATCGATCTCTCCCCAATCGATAACATGAGATTCATCATGAAGATAATGACGGAGCTGCGATACATGAAAAACATCATGTATCCGACTCATCCGAGGGGGAAGTGCTACTCGATATGCCACAGCTCCAACACGAGCTAACACTTCGAAAGGCCCAACAAAACGGGGAGAAAGCTTACTTCCGCGACCAAACCTTCGCTGCCCACGACGGGGAGTCACCTTCAGAAACACATGATCCCCAACATTAAACTCTAAGGGTCTCCTTCTTTGATCCGCATAAGATTTCTGACGATCTTGTGCTGTCTTCATCCTCTCACGAATCACTTGAACCATCTCCGTCGTATTCTGCACTAGTTCTGGTCCGAGAATTGCTGACTCTCCGACCCCAGTCCAGCACAACGGAGAACGGCATGGCCGGCCATACAAGGCTTCAAACGGCGCCATGCCGATGGTAGAGTGAAAACTATTATTGTAAGCGAACTCTACCAAAGGTAAGTGCTTCACCCATGAACCTCCAAAATCAAGAACACAAGAGCGCAACATGTCTTCAAGAGTCTGGATGGTTCGCTCTGTCTGACCATCCGTTTGAGGATGAAAAGCAGTGCTAAGGCATAGTTGAGAGCCAAAAGCATGCTGGAGACCTCTCCACACCCTCGAGGTAAAACGAGGGTCTCGATCAGAAATGATCGTCTTAGGAACTCCGTGAAGCCTCACCACCTCCTCCAGATACTGCCTTGACAAAACCTCCACTGAGCTTGACTCCTTGATTGCTATGAAGTGGGCCGATTTAGTTAAACGATCCACTACCACCCATATAGCATCATGTCCTCCCGGAGCTCGAGGTAAACCTGTAACAAAGTCCATTGAGATGTCCTCCCACTTCCACTGAGGAATCTCTAAGTGCTGGAGAAGACCACCAGGAACACGGTGTTCGGCCTTCACCTTCTGGCAGACTAAACATCGAGACACACATTCCGCAACTGAACGCTTCAGCCCAGGCCACCAAAACTGACTCCTCAAGGATCGATACATCTTCGTCACACCAGGATGTACAGCTAAGGGCGAGCTATGGAACTCTCGGAGAACCGTCTCGCGCATCGCCAAGGGAACAAAAAGCCTATCATGATACAACACTCGGTGTTGTTCATCCTCCGACCAACCATCAGGGGCCTCCCCACAAACAACTCTGTCTCTCAAAACTTCCACCTCTAGATCACCCAACTGAGACTCTTCCACCTTTTGCATCAGGGATGACTGCACCGTCATCTGGAAAAGACAACCTCTTCCTCCAACTTCTCCCATATCAAGATGCAAAGCTGCTAGCTCTTCCATCCCTCTCCAGGAATCACCAGATTCACGTACAACATCATTACGTGACTTTCGGCTCAGTGCATCAGCAACAACATTTCCCTTCCCAGGTGTATACGATATTTCGAAGTCGTATTCCTGCAAGAACTCCATCCACCGACGCTGCCGCAAGTTCAAATCCCGCTGAGAGAAAACATACCTCAAACTCTTATGATCGGTGAAAACCACAAAGCGCTCTCCAATGAGGTAATGTCTCCACAACTTCAGCGCAAACACCACGGCTGCCAACTCAAGATCATGGGTGGCATAGTTGCGTTCATGGGGACGCAACTGCCGAGACCCATAAGAAACAACTGACCTCTGCTGCATGAGAACACAGCCTAGCCCCAGATGTGAAGCATCACAGAAAACATCAAACTGGACTCCCTCCGTTGGAAGACAAAGGACTGGAGCACTTACCAACTTCTCCTTTAGATACTCGAAAGCTGTCTGACACTGATCAGTCCATATGAACGCTTGATCCTTCCTGGTCAAAGCTGTCAGAGGAGTCGCAACTCGGGAGAAATTAGCCACAAACCTCCTATAATAGCCTGCGAGACCAAGGAAACTTCGCACCTCTGACACGGTCTTGGGGGCTGGCCAAGACACCACTGCTTCTATCTTCGAAGGATCCACAGCTACTCCCTGTTGGGACACAACATGTCCCAAGAAACGAACTTCTCGAGCCCAGAACTCACACTTGGACAACTTCCCAAACAACCGATGTTGGCGAAGAACTCCCAAAACAGCTCGTAGATGTTCTGCATGATCTTCTTCAGATGTGGAGTACACAAGGATGTCGTCAATGAAAACCACAACAAACTTGTCCAAGAATTCACGGAACACAGCATTCATCAACCCCATGAAAACAGCTGGAGCATTTGTCACGCCGAATGGCATTACAACAAACTCATAATGCCCATGATGACAACGGAAAGCAGTCTTCGGGATATCCTCATCCTTTACACGCATCTGATGATATCCTGACCGCAAGTCGATCTTTGAAAACCAACTTGCACCCTTCAGTTGATCGAATAGGTCATCAATCCGCGGGAGAGGATAACGGTTCTTTATTGTCACTTTGTTTAAGCGACGATAATCGACGCACAACCGCAAACTGCCATCAGCCTTTTTCACGAACAAGACTGGTGCACCCCACGGTGACACACTTGGCCGAACAAAACCACACTGCAATAGACCATCGAGCTGAATACGTAACTCTCGTAACTCAGAAGGGGCCATCCTATATGGAGACATAGAGATGGGAGACGCTCCTGGCTGTAGCTCGATCCCAAACTCGATCTTCCGTCGAGGGGGTAAGGATACAACCTCTTCTGGAAAGACATCAGGGTACTCTTCTACGACCCTAGGAAACGCCAGCTGTTGAACCTCTGAAGAACTCAGCATCATCCCAGCCATCATGGATGATAAGGATGAAACTCGTCTATGACTCATCCGAGGATCTCTCTCACCAACAAACACTACTTCCTCTCCATCTTCATCAAAGAAAACGACCTTCTTCCTGTAGCAATCCACAATAGCCTGCACCGAATACAACCAATCCATGCCGAGGATGACATCATATGGTTGTATTCGTAAACATAGGAAATCTCCCCAAGAGCGGTGCTGCCCCAACACTAGCTCACAGTCTCTACATACTTCAAACAAGCTAGCTCGACCTCCAACTGGCGTAGTCAACGCCAAGGGCACTGGAAGCCTCTCTACCTCAAGTCCCAAAGCGTGGACAAGGGTAGGGGATATAAAGGAGTGTGTCGCTCCTGAATCAAACAAGGCATACACCAAGGTAGAAAACAAGCAAAGGGTACCTCGGACGACGTCTGGCTCGCCTGGAGCTGGCAACGCTAGAGCATGAAGCTGACCACGACCACCTCCACGGCCTCTCTGACCCTGATGACGACCACCACCACGGCCGCGCTCTGCTCTCTGAGGACGGGGAGCGTCATGGGGCTGTCCTCTGCCTGCTCCATCTACCCTCTGGTGATCTAAAGCTGGTGCAACCTGCTGCTGCTGCCTCGGCTGGAACTGCCTCAACGGAGGAACCTGGAGTGGAGCGCCTGGTGCACGATGACTGCTCTGAAAAGTTGGGCACTCCCGCTGCTGATGACCACGTCCACCACAAGAAAAACAAGCGCCTGATCCCTTGGCATAGGTCTGAGAGTTGCTACCTCCGGAGAAATGAGATGGGAAGGGCCGGGACCTACCCCCAGGTGAACGGAAACTCTTCTGTCCTGAAAACCGGGAACCCCGGACCACAGCTCTGCTTCTTGAGGAATCATGACGATTCCCCTCTCGTGACGATCCGGTCCTAGCCAAAGTCCTCTCAACAACCTCTGCCCTCGCCAGCACCTCAAGATTTTTCTTCAGCATAAATGGGGTGACCTGGCGCTGGATCTCTGGACGCAAAGCCTCCTCGAAATGCCTCGCCCTGGCCTCATCATCTGGTAACAGGTCTGAAACATATCGTAGAAGGTTCCTGAAACGGATTCCAAACTCCCGAACACTGGAGCTCCCCTGTCGAAGGGTAAGAAGCTCCTGGCGACTGGATGCCTTCGCAGTCGATGAAAGAAACTCGACTCTAAACCTGTCTCGAAACTCCTCCCATGAGATCGCTGACTCCTCACGATCCCCGAGGAACAAGAACCACCACTGTCTCGCTGCTCCACGCAACATCGTCACAACCAAGGACACCCAGTGTTCCTTCCGAGCACGAATCGAACTGAAGCCTATCTCGACCTCCTCCAACCAGTCTTCTGTGACTGCATCTGAAACGGAGCCCTCGTACTTCTGTAGACTCTGGCGCTGAAACTCTCGGAGTGTCTTCCTCCAAGTGTCATCTTCGTCAACCTCTACCCGGCGGCGATCTGCTGGAACAGCCTGCTGGGCACCTTCTGCGCAAACCTGACGGGGACGCCGACCTGGAGCCATACCTGTAAAATAACAATCGTTAGAGCTCCTAAGCCTGGAATATGGAAGACTCAACATTAATTAATTAATTATTTTGTTTTATTAATTTTAGGTTACCTATCCCAATGTCTACCCATTCAAACACAGGCGCAAGGAATAATGATGCATGATCCTTTCCTAGGTCTCTACCCTGCAACCAGTATCACTTTGTTTAGTAGCCATCGTAAACTTAAAGGTCCGTGCAACAGATCATAGGGGGCCCTGAACGCCTATGTCTCTGCCGGTCTCCAGTGTTTACCCCACTTGCTAAACATGAATGACACCGTTGCCCTACCATCCCATGCATCCTCACCTGTGCCTAACTCCAAACTCCATCCTATCCCTCGACCAGACCTCTGATACCACTCTGTCACGACCCCCTCCCCACAAAGTGTACCCCTCCTGGGCCGGCAATGTGAAAAGGGAGATAATGACCCCCGAGTCCCGCCTCCAGTAGGCCCCGGGTTGGCGACTAGCACCGAGGGTATAATACACACACAAATGGGAGGCATTACCCTCTAAGAGAACACATGCAGAAGAGAGAGATAGAATAGACTCCAACCAACTCCAACTCATAACTGAAATGTAAAAGAAACCCAAGTACATATATGAAATGTCATGCAAAAGTACTACAACTGAAAGGGAAAACTAAAAGTACCCAAAAGAAAGTAAAACGGCGGCGACCACAACCCCGAACAGCTCCTCCTCCAACCGCAAGCTAGTAGTAACCAACTTGATCTCCAACCTGCTCCAAGTCGCCTGAAAAACAGTTTATATGTACATAGGGTGAGTATAACAGTATACTCAGTAGGATCCTCCCCAAGACTCTCGTGCAAAAGTAAAGAAAGCATGCTAAAGCCCAGTGAAAAACAAGTGAAACTAACTCGTCACCTAAACAGGTATACTATGTTCCCAACCTCACCAAGGCTACTCTCACCAAGTAACGCATACAAGAATATAGCATGTAGTAAAGAATATCAAGGGTACCCCGCTACCACTTCCCCACTGGTTTGCCGCTTTGCCCCAACGACATACGTCCTGTGCATCTCTCTCCAAAGGCTTGCCCGTATCAACATGGGTCAAGCTTCCCAATCTGCACCTCGTGCACCACAAGGGTTTGCCCGCAGACACCTGGGCTAAGCTCCACACAATCCTCACAACCAAAAGTAACCAGGTAGTTTCCGGGAGCCACCACAGCTCGCATAACGTGTATCATACGTCGGGTATTATACCTCAAGCCATTACAGCCCATACACCGAGTAAGGATCCTCAAGCCATCACAGCCTATACACGTTACACCTATAGTAGTCCATAGGATACTATATCCAGAATATATGTGTGTGAAATAACCACAAGCCATTACAGCCCTCTACACACATATATGGGTAAAACTAACCACTGTGCCTACCAGCACTAAGATCTACCAAGAGAAGAGAGCGGGGCCAAAGGGGGTAGTCAGCCATTCAACCTCCCATCAGAATGTTGGGGAAAACACCCCCCCAGGGCTCAGAATCCCCGGGGTGTCAGTTGCCCTTACCGACAGGGTGGAGTAGCGTATAGAAACACAAAAAGTACAGAATATATAAGTAACTCACATCCACACTATGGGCATTACCTAGTCTTAGATACAACTGCAGCTAACGTCTCTCAGACTCCAGGCTGGTACTTCTAAGACTAGGTATCCTATAAGCACACAACCAATTGAAGAGCTTTATTAGATTACTCCATTCTCATTTATCAGTTCCACTGTACATTAATTAATTCTTTAAACATTAATTAAGATTGAACAATTCCACATTGAACTGAAATGGCGTCACTTTCAAAACAACTGCTCCTTTTTAAGATTCACATCACCTTTAAATTCCAGCATCTCCATCCCCGTGGATTTTCACCATTTAATCAAACGTTCATTACAGAAATACTTTTCCACATTCCCAGGCATTCTAGAAAAACATCCTATGCTTCTAAACACAAAGGAGGCTCAACACGGTGAGTAGATATACTACCCGTCGGGTCTTTGCCGCCTATAGAAAGAACATATACCCATTCTCCCTCGAGAGGCTAAACACGGAAAGCACGTGGCATACCCCGCGCGTCTTCGCCTCCTTTGGAAGAATGGTAAGAAAGACCAGCTGCCTTGAGCAGTGGGGAAAAGCAAAGAAGATTAACATTCAAGAAAACCACAAGCAACCAGCAACCACATCCGTCCCATTCCATCACCCCCGGTGTCCTCCCTAACACCCATATGCATAAACCGATGCATCTCGCCACACTAGGCGTCATCCGCTGCCACAACTATAAGGCCTCCATGCCTCCACATATCACAACAACCATCCAGGCTCACATCACAGCACAAGCAGCAGGAAAACAAACATCACAAAATGGGCTCTCGACCCTTTAACAAACAAGAGGGTAACTCAGAACCCTTTTTGAAATTCCCACATAATCTGTTCTCTAATCCATATTGAATTAACAGATTTGTTATTCGTAGGTTCCAATCATGGATACCTAATCAGTAAGCTATCACAATTAAATAACCAAACTTACTTCCCTAATTTGATTATCCTCAAATTAGAACAACTACAACAACGACAAAAAAACCAGATTAATTTATATGCCTCTTTATCTTTCGCCAATTAATCAACAGTTAATTCCGGCTTTACGTTCATTATCAATTTCTATCATGAACGATCAACAAATCAAAGAAACATAGATATCACTATATCTAGGAAAACATGAGGCAAACCGTTATCACGGTATAAAGCAACAACATGCGATCAACCAATTCTTTTAATCCAGTTCAAGTATTTAATTAGGTCAATTTCATTGTGATCCAAAGGAATAAATCATGCTAATTCTACGATTGCACATATATAATTAGAGAAGCCATGAATCCCCTACCTCGAAGAGTTCTTGACGTCCTTTATCCACACAGCAGGTCACGATCCTCCCCTCGCGACAACTTATGTGGAAGAATGATCGACACAGCTTGGTTGCATCCAACAGAGCGGGACTGATCCTAGGAGTAAGGGTTGATTGTGAAACTCCTACGGGAAGGATTGAAAGGTTCTAGCGCCTCTTAGTTAAGAACAAAGGGAAGGAACAAGGGAGAATGATATCTCGTCCCTTTTTAAGATTTAACGAGGTGACGGTTTAAGATCCGGTTAATTCTCCATTAAAAACGGATCGCATTAACCCACGCGGTTTGACCAAGTAAAACATTCCAAGCCTTAGGAATAATTAATATAGGATTTATGGCATTTGAATCGGCCTTAAGAGCCCTTAAAATAAGGCTTTAAAAGTATTTTACGTCAAAGGAAACGTAAAAAGGGCAAAACTGTAGGAGTCTGGAAACACTGTTCACTTACCATTACTGTACACCTACCGATCTGTGAAACTGATCTGTCTCGCCGATCTGTGAGACTGATTTGTCTCACCGATCCGTGAGACTGATCTGTCTCACCGATCCGTGAGACTGATCTGTCTCACCGATCTGTGAAACTGATCTGTGAAACCGATCTGTCTCACCGATCCGTGAAACTGATCTGTCTCACCGATCCGTGAGACTGATCTGTCTCACCGATCCGTGAGACTGATCTGTCTCACCGATCCGTGAGACTGATCTGTCTCACCGATCCGTGAGACTGATCTGTCTCACCGATCCGTGAGACTGATCTGTCTCACCGATCCGTGAAACTGATCTGTGAAACCGATCTGTCTCACCGATCTGTGAAACCGATCTGTGAGACCGATCTGTCTCACCGATCTGTGAGACCGATCTGTCTCACCGATCTGTGAGACCGATCTGTCTCACCGATCTGTGAGACCGATCTGTCTCACCGATCTGTGAGACCGATCTGTCTCACCGATCTGTGAGACTGATCTGTCTCACCGATCTGTGAGACGGATCTGTCTCACCGATCTGTGCTACCGATCCGTGCTACCGATCTGTGACACTGATCTGTCTCACCGATCTGTGAGACTGATCTGTCTCACCGATCTGTGAGACTGATCTGTCTCACCGATCTGTTACTGTTCATAAAACTGGAAACACTGTTCACAGAACTGGAAAATTGGCAAAGTGTTGGGGATAAGACCCTTGACCTCCCGGAACACCTCCAACACCAACATTTCACAAAGTAATGGACCAGAGAGGTCCGGGCCATTACATTAGATACCTCTCAAAACATTCTCGTCCTCGAGAATTAAAAACCAACCCAGAAGAAAAGAGGGGTCCGAACAACCACCCCATAAGATACCTCTCAGGGAAAAACCGCCATGAGTTGTTCGAAAGCTGGAACAAAACTATGACATCCGGGAACAAACAATCCATACCCAAACAATTCATTCACAACATCACATCAAAGGTACATAAATAAAACATGAAAGGTCCAACCACAGAGAAAACATCATTACATGAAAGGAGTTAAACATTAAACAACTCTGGGTACTGAGCACGTATCTGTGACTCACGCTCCCAGGTACTCTCCTCCATGCCACCGTGTCGCCACAAGACACGAACTAAAGGAATAGAACGCCCACGCAACACCTTCTCCTTGTGGTCTTGGATCTCCACAGGTCGCTCCTCGAAGGTTGCATCATCATCAATATCGATCTCTCCCCAATCGATAACATGAGATTCATCATGAAGATAATGACGGAGCTGCGATACATGAAAAACATCATGTATCCGACTCATCCGAGGGGGAAGTGCTACTCGATATGCCACAGCTCCAACACGAGCTAACACTTCGAAAGACCCAACAAAACGGGGAGAAAGCTTACTTCCGCGACCAAACCTTCGCTGCCCACGACGGGGAGTCACCTTCAGAAACACATGATCCCCAACATTAAACTCTAAGGGTCTCCTTCTTTGATCCGCATAAGATTTCTGACGATCTTGTGCTGTCTTCATCCTCTCACGAATCACTTGAACCATCTCCGTCGTATTCTGCACTAGTTCTGGTCCGAGAATTGCTGACTCTCCGACCCCAGTCCAGCACAACGGAGAACGGCATGGCCGGCCATACAAGGCTTCAAACGGCGCCATGCCGATGGTAGAGTGAAAACTATTATTGTAAGCGAACTCTACCAAAGGTAAGTGCTTCACCCATGAACCTCCAAAATCAAGAACACAAGAGCGCAACATGTCTTCAAGAGTCTGGATGGTTCGCTCTGTCTGACCATCCGTTTGAGGATGAAAAGCAGTGCTAAGGCATAGTTGAGAGCCAAAAGCATGCTGGAGACCTCTCCACACCCTCGAGGTAAAACGAGGGTCTCGATCAGAAATGATCGTCTTAGGAACTCCGTGAAGCCTCACCACCTCCTCCAGATACTGCCTTGACAAAACCTCCACTGAGCTTGACTCCTTGATTGCTATGAAGTGGGCCGATTTAGTTAAACGATCCACTACCACCCATATAGCATCATGTCCTCCCGGAGCTCGAGGTAAACCTGTAACAAAGTCCATTGAGATGTCCTCCCACTTCCACTGAGGAATCTCTAAGTGCTGGAGAAGACCACCAGGAACACGGTGTTCGGCCTTCACCTTCTGGCAGACTAAACATCGAGACACACATTCCGCAACTGAACGCTTCAGCCCAGGCCACCAAAACTGACTCCTCAAGGATCGATACATCTTCGTCACACCAGGATGTACAGCTAAGGGCGAGCTATGGAACTCTCGGAGAACCGTCTCGCGCATCGCCAAGGGAACAAAAAGCCTATCATGATACAACACTCGGTGTTGTTCATCCTCCGACCAACCATCAGGGGCCTCCCCACAAACAACTCTGTCTCTCAAAACTTCCACCTCTAGATCACCCAACTGAGACTCTTCCACCTTTTGCATCAGGGATGACTGCACCGTCATCTGGAAAAGACAACCTCTTCCTCCAACTTCTCCCATATCAAGATGCAAAGCTGCTAGCTCTTCCATCCCTCTCCAGGAATCACCAGATTCACGTACAACATCATTACGTGACTTTCGGCTCAGTGCATCAGCAACAACATTTCCCTTCCCAGGTGTATACGATATTTCGAAGTCGTATTCCTGCAAGAACTCCATCCACCGACGCTGCCGCAAGTTCAAATCCCGCTGAGAGAAAACATACCTCAAACTCTTATGATCGGTGAAAACCACAAAGCGCTCTCCAATGAGGTAATGTCTCCACAACTTCAGCGCAAACACCACGGCTGCCAACTCAAGATCATGGGTGGCATAGTTGCGTTCATGGGGACGCAACTGCCGAGACCCATAAGAAACAACTGACCTCTGCTGCATGAGAACACAGCCTAGCCCCAGATGTGAAGCATCACAGAAAACATCAAACTGGACTCCCTCCGTTGGAAGACAAAGGACTGGAGCACTTACCAACTTCTCCTTTAGATACTCGAAAGCTGTCTGACACTGATCAGTCCATATGAACGCTTGATCCTTCCTGGTCAAAGCTGTCAGAGGAGTCGCAACTCGGGAGAAATTAGCCACAAACCTCCTATAATAGCCTGCGAGACCAAGGAAACTTCGCACCTCTGACACGGTCTTGGGGGCTGGCCAAGACACCACTGCTTCTATCTTCGAAGGATCCACAGCTACTCCCTGTTGGGACACAACATGTCCCAAGAAACGAACTTCTCGAGCCCAGAACTCACACTTGGACAACTTCCCAAACAACCGATGTTGGCGAAGAACTCCCAAAACAGCTCGTAGATGTTCTGCATGATCTTCTTCAGATGTGGAGTACACAAGGATGTCGTCAATGAAAACCACAACAAACTTGTCCAAGAATTCACGGAACACAGCATTCATCAACCCCATGAAAACAGCTGGAGCATTTGTCACGCCGAATGGCATTACAACAAACTCATAATGCCCATGATGACAACGGAAAGCAGTCTTCGGGATATCCTCATCCTTTACACGCATCTGATGATATCCTGACCGCAAGTCGATCTTTGAAAACCAACTTGCACCCTTCAGTTGATCGAATAGGTCATCAATCCGCGGGAGAGGATAACGGTTCTTTATTGTCACTTTGTTTAAGCGACGATAATCGACGCACAACCGCAAACTGCCATCAGCCTTTTTCACGAACAAGACTGGTGCACCCCACGGTGACACACTTGGCCGAACAAAACCACACTGCAATAGACCATCGAGCTGAATACGTAACTCTCGTAACTCAGAAGCGGCCATCCTATATGGAGACATAGAGATGGGAGACGCTCCTGGCTGTAGCTCGATCCCAAACTCGATCTTCCGTCGAGGGGGTAAGGATACAACCTCTTCTGGAAAGACATCAGGGTACTCTTCTACGACCCTAGGAAACGCCAGCTGTTGAACCTCTGAAGAACTCAGCATCATCCCAGCCATCATGGATGATAAGGATGAAACTCGTCTATGACTCATCCGAGGATCTCTCTCACCAACAAACACTACTTCCTCTCCATCTTCATCAAAGAAAACGACCTTCTTCCTGTAGCAATCCACAATAGCCTGCACCGAATACAACCAATCCATGCCGAGGATGACATCATATGGTTGTATTCGTAAACATAGGAAATCTCCCCAAGAGCGGTGCTGCCCCAACACTAGCTCACAGTCTCTACATACTTCAAACAAGCTAGCTCGACCTCCAACTGGCGTAGTCAACGCCAAGGGCACTGGAAGCCTCTCTACCTCAAGTCCCAAAGCGTGGACAAGGGTAGGGGATATAAAGGAGTGTGTCGCTCCTGAATCAAACAAGGCATACACCAAGGTAGAAAACAAGCAAAGGGTACCTCGGACGACGTCTGGCTCGCCTGGAGCTGGCAACGCTAGAGCATGAAGCTGACCACGACCACCTCCACGGCCTCTCTGACCCTGATGACGACCACCACCACGGCCGCGCTCTGCTCTCTGAGGACGGGGAGCGTCATGGGGCTGTCCTCTGCCTGCTCCATCTACCCTCTGGTGATCTAAAGCTGGTGCAACCTGCTGCTGCTGCCTCGGCTGGAACTGCCTCAACGGAGGAACCTGGAGTGGAGCGCCTGGTGCACGATGACTGCTCTGAAAAGTTGGGCACTCCCACTGCTGATGACCACGTCCACCACAAGAAAAACAAGCGCCTGATCCCTTGGCATAGGTCTGAGAGTTGCTACCTCCGGAGAAATGAGATGGGAAGGGCCGGGACCTACCCCCAGGTGAACGGAAACTCTTCTGTCCTGAAAACCGGGAACCCCGGACCACAGCTCTGCTTCTTGAGGAATCATGACGATTCCCCTCTCGTGACGATCCGGTCCTAGCCAAAGTCCTCTCAACAACCTCTGCCCTCGCCAGCACCTCAAGATTTTTCTTCAGCATAAATGGGGTGACCTGGCGCTGGATCTCTGGACGCAAAGCCTCCTCGAAATGCCTCGCCCTGGCCTCATCATCTGGTAACAGGTCTGAAACATATCGTAGAAGGTTCCTGAAACGGATTCCAAACTCCCGAACACTGGAGCTCCCCTGTCGAAGGGTAAGAAGCTCCTGGCGACTGGATGCCTTCGCAGTCGATGAAAGAAACTCGACTCTAAACCTGTCTCGAAACTCCTCCCATGAGATCGCTGACTCCTCACGATCCCCGAGGAACAAGAACCACCACTGTCTCGCTGCTCCACGCAACATCGTCACAACCAAGGACACCCAGTGTTCCTTCCGAGCACGAATCGAACTGAAGCCTATCTCGACCTCCTCCAACCAGTCTTCTGTGACTGCATCTGAAACGGAGCCCTCGTACTTCTGTAGACTCTGGCGCTGAAACTCTCGGAGTGTCTTCCTCCAAGTGTCATCTTCGTCAACCTCTACCCGGCGGCGATCTGCTGGAACAGCCTGCTGGGCACCTTCTGCGCAAACCTGACGGGGACGCCGACCTGGAGCCATACCTGTAAAATAACAATCGTTAGAGCTCCTAAGCCTGGAATATGGAAGACTCAACATTAATTAATTAATTATTTTGTTTTATTAATTTTAGGTTACCTATCCCAATGTCTACCCATTCAAACACAGGCGCAAGGAATAATGATGCATGATCCTTTCCTAGGTCTCTACCCTGCAACCAGTATCACTTTGTTTAGTAGCCATCGTAAACTTAAAGGTCCGTGCAACAGATCATAGGGGGCCCTGAACGCCTATGTCTCTGCCGGTCTCCAGTGTTTACCCCACTTGCTAAACATGAATGACACCGTTGCCCTACCATCCCATGCATCCTCACCTGTGCCTAACTCCAAACTCCATCCTATCCCTCGACCAGACCTCTGATACCACTCTGTCACGACCCCCTCCCCACAAAGTGTACCCCTCCTGGGCCGGCAATGTGAAAAGGGAGATAATGACCCCCGAGTCCCGCCTCCAGTAGGCCCCGGGTTGGCGACTAGCACCGAGGGTATAATACACACACAAATGGGAGGCATTACCCTCTAAGAGAACACATGCAGAAGAGAGAGATAGAATAGACTCCAACCAACTCCAACTCATAACTGAAATGTAAAAGAAACCCAAGTACATATATGAAATGTCATGCAAAAGTACTACAACTGAAAGGGAAAACTAAAAGTACCCAAAAGAAAGTAAAACGGCGGCGACCACAACCCCGAACAGCTCCTCCTCCAACCGCAAGCTAGTAGTAACCAACTTGATCTCCAACCTGCTCCAAGTCGCCTGAAAAACAGTTTATATGTACATAGGGTGAGTATAACAGTATACTCAGTAGGATCCTCCCCAAGACTCTCGTGCAAAAGTAAAGAAAGCATGCTAAAGCCCAGTGAAAAACAAGTGAAACTAACTCGTCACCTAAACAGGTATACTATGTTCCCAACCTCACCAAGGCTACTCTCACCAAGTAACGCATACAAGAATATAGCATGTAGTAAAGAATATCAAGGGTACCCCGCTACCACTTCCCCACTGGTTTGCCGCTTTGCCCCAACGACATACGTCCTGTGCATCTCTCTCCAAAGGCTTGCCCGTATCAACATGGGTCAAGCTTCCCAATCTGCACCTCGTGCACCACAAGGGTTTGCCCGCAGACACCTGGGCTAAGCTCCACACAATCCTCACAACCAAAAGTAACCAGGTAGTTTCCGGGAGCCACCACAGCTCGCATAACGTGTATCATACGTCGGGTATTATACCTCAAGCCATTACAGCCCATACACCGAGTAAGGATCCTCAAGCCATCACAGCCTATACACGTTACACCTATAGTAGTCCATAGGATACTATATCCAGAATATATGTGTGTGAAATAACCACAAGCCATTACAGCCCTCTACACACATATATGGGTAAAACTAACCACTGTGCCTACCAGCACTAAGATCTACCAAGAGAAGAGAGCGGGGCCAAAGGGGGTAGTCAGCCATTCAACCTCCCATCAGAATGTTGGGGAAAACACCCCCCCAGGGCTCAGAATCCCCGGGGTGTCAGTTGCCCTTACCGACAGGGTGGAGTAGCGTATAGAAACACAAAAAGTACAGAATATATAAGTAACTCACATCCACACTATGGGCATTACCTAGTCTTAGATACAACTGCAGCTAACGTCTCTCAGACTCCAGGCTGGTACTTCTAAGACTAGGTATCCTATAAGCACACAACCAATTGAAGAGCTTTATTAGATTACTCCATTCTCATTTATCAGTTCCACTGTACATTAATTAATTCTTTAAACATTAATTAAGATTGAACAATTCCACATTGAACTGAAATGGCGTCACTTTCAAAACAACTGCTCCTTTTTAAGATTCACATCACCTTTAAATTCCAGCATCTCCATCCCCGTGGATTTTCACCATTTAATCAAACGTTCATTACAGAAATACTTTTCCACATTCCCAGGCATTCTAGAAAAACATCCTATGCTTCTAAACACAAAGGAGGCTCAACACGGTGAGTAGATATACTACCCGTCGGGTCTTTGCCGCCTATAGAAAGAACATATACCCATTCTCCCTCGAGAGGCTAAACACGGAAAGCACGTGGCATACCCCGCGCGTCTTCGCCTCCTTTGGAAGAATGGTAAGAAAGACCAGCTGCCTTGAGCAGTGGGGAAAAGCAAAGAAGATTAACATTCAAGAAAACCACAAGCAACCAGCAACCACATCCGTCCCATTCCATCACCCCCGGTGTCCTCCCTAACACCCATATGCATAAACCGATGCATCTCGCCACACTAGGCGTCATCCGCTGCCACAACTATAAGGCCTCCATGCCTCCACATATCACAACAACCATCCAGGCTCACATCACAGCACAAGCAGCAGGAAAACAAACATCACAAAATGGGCTCTCGACCCTTTAACAAACAAGAGGGTAACTCAGAACCCTTTTTGAAATTCCCACATAATCTGTTCTCTAATCCATATTGAATTAACAGATTTGTTATTCGTAGGTTCCAATCATGGATACCTAATCAGTAAGCTATCACAATTAAATAACCAAACTTACTTCCCTAATTTGATTATCCTCAAATTAGAACAACTACAACAACGACAAAAAAACCAGATTAATTTATATGCCTCTTTATCTTTCGCCAATTAATCAACAGTTAATTCCGGCTTTACGTTCATTATCAATTTCTATCATGAACGATCAACAAATCAAAGAAACATAGATATCACTATATCTAGGAAAACATGAGGCAAACCGTTATCACGGTATAAAGCAACAACATGCGATCAACCAATTCTTTTAATCCAGTTCAAGTATTTAATTAGGTCAATTTCATTGTGATCCAAAGGAATAAATCATGCTAATTCTACGATTGCACATATATAATTAGAGAAGCCATGAATCCCCTACCTCGAAGAGTTCTTGACGTCCTTTATCCACACAGCAGGTCACGATCCTCCCCTCGCGACAACTTATGTGGAAGAATGATCGACACAGCTTGGTTGCATCCAACAGAGCGGGACTGATCCTAGGAGTAAGGGTTGATTGTGAAACTCCTACGGGAAGGATTGAAAGGTTCTAGCGCCTCTTAGTTAAGAACAAAGGGAAGGAACAAGGGAGAATGATATCTCGTCCCTTTTTAAGATTTAATGAGGTGACGGTTTAAGATCCGGTTAATTCTCCATTAAAAACGGATCGCATTAACCCACGCGGTTTGACCAAGTAAAACATTCCAAGCCTTAGGAATAATTAATATAGGATTTATGGCATTTGAATCGGCCTTAAGAGCCCTTAAAATAAGGCTTTAAAAGTATTTTACGTCAAAGGAAACGTAAAAAGGGCAAAACTGTAGGAGTCTGGAAACACTGTTCACTTACCATTACTGTACACCTACCGATCTGTGAAACTGATCTGTCTCGCCGATCTGTGAGACTGATTTGTCTCACCGATCCGTGAGACTGATCTGTCTCACCGATCTATGAGACTGATCTGTCTCACCGATCTGTGAAACTGATCTGTGAAACCGATCTGTCTCACCGATCTGTGAAACTGATCTGTGAAACCGATCTGTCTCACCGATCTGTGAGACTGATCTGTCTCACCGATCCGTGAGACTGATCTGTCTCACCGATCCGTGAGACTGATCTGTCTCACCGATCCGTGAGACTGATCTGTCTCACCGATCCGTGAGACTGATCTGTCTCACCGATCCGTGAAACTGATCTGTGAAACCGATCTGTCTCACCGATCTGTGAAACCGATCTGTGAAACCGATCTGTCTCACCGATCTGTGAAACTGATCTGTCTCACCGATCTGTGAAACTGATCTGTCTCACCGATCTGTGACACTGATCTGTCTCACCGATCTGTGAGACTGATCTGTCTCACCGATCTGTGAGACTGATCTGTCTCACCGATCTGTGCTACCGATCCGTGCTACCGATCTGTGAGACTGATCTGTCTCACCGATCTGTGAGACTGATCTGTCTCACCGATCTGTGAGACTGATCTGTCTCACCGATCTGTGAGACTGATCTGTCTCACCGATCTGTGAAACTGATCTGTCTCACCGATCTGTTACTGTTCATAAAACTGGAAACACTGTTCACAGAACTGGAAAATTGGCAAAGTGTTGGGGATAAGACCCTTGACCTCCCGGAACACCTCCAACACCAACATTTCACAAAGTAATGGACCAGAGAGGTCCGGGCCATTACATGCTCCATGTTCGTTGGCTTTAAACCTAGAAGCGACGAATGCATCTTTTTCTGATAAAGATTGTTGGACCCCATTTAAGTTTAAATGGGTATTTCTGAGTCCCACATCGGACTTACCCGCTTTGTAATTAGATTTACTCATCTATAAAAGAGTATCCCCACCTCACATTGAGGTAAGGGGAATTCACCATCAACATGGTATCAGAGGGTTCTTCATCCCGACCCTCCCTCCCAGCGGATTCCCGGTTCTGACCGGCCCCGCCTCTCCCCCCCCTCTGGCTCTGCCCTACTCTCCCGGCAGCCCTCCCGCCCCGGCGGCACTCCCTCCCGGCGACCCTCCCTCCCGGCAGCCCTACTCTCCCGGCAGCCCTCACTCCCGGCGGCCCTCCCTCCAGGCGGCCCTCCCTCTCGGCGCGACTCCCTTCGCGCAACAGCGCCCTCGCCCCCGCGCCTCGCCCTCGGCCTCGCCCCGACGCCTCGCCCTCGGCGCGCCTCGCCCTCGGTGCCTCGCCCCGGCGCCCCGCCCTCGACGCCCCGCCCCGGCGCCCCGCCCTCGACGCCCTCGCCCCGGCGCCTCGCCCTCGGCCTCGCCCCGACGTCCTCGACCTCGCCCCGACGTCCTCGCCCTCGCCCCGGCGCCCTCGCCCTCTCCCCGGCGCCCTCGCCCTCTCCCAGCGGCTCCCCTCCCGGCGCCCTCACCGGGGATGCAGGTATGCTCTCCAACTACCGTCCCTATAGTGGATCCTCAGCCATCACTGTTGCTGATGGGTCCACTCTCTCCACAGCAGGCTTTGGCACCTGTTCCCTCACCTCCTCCCTTCACCTATCCTCGGTGGCTCATGTACCCAGGAGTCCATTTAACCTGCTTTCCATCAGCAAACTGACCAAGGATCTCAACTGTAATGCTATCTTTTCCTCGTCTTCTGTTTTGTTTCAGGAGCGGACGACGAACCGGGAACTTGGTAGAGGCCAGCTTCGGGATGGGGTGTACATGTTCGCTGGCCCGACTTCCATCGCCTGCGCGTCTATCCCTGCTCATGCCGTAGACCTCTATTCTCGGTTGGGCCACCCCTCCGCCTCCGCACTTATCAACTCTACCCCGATATTAGTCCCCGTTTATCTTTTCCTTGTGAGTCGTGTCGTTTTGCGAAACATCATCTCGCACATCATATTCTCCTCGAGTTGACACACGGGCCGCCAAACCCTTTGATTTGGTTCATTCCGATGTATGGGGTCCCTGTGCCACCTCGAGTCAATCTGGGTATAAATATTACATTTCTTTCATTGATGATTATTCCCGGATGACATGGCTTTATCTTCTTCGAGATCGGACCGAGGTTCTCTCCACCTTTCAGACCTTTTTCCATGAGATCCAGACACAGTTTTCTATCCCTGTCAAATGTCTCCGCTCTGACAATGGGCGGGAATACTTATCCACTCACTTTCAGCAGTTTTTGCGGGCCCATGACATCATCCACCAGACCTCCTGTCCTGATACCCCTCAGCAAAATGGGGTGGCCGAGCGGAAACACCGGCATATTTTGGAAACCGCTCGTGCCCTCCTCTTCCACCGCCAGGTACCTCTTCTCTTCTGGGGGGATGCCATCCTCACTGCTACTTACCTTCTTAATCGTCTTCCCTCCTCCATCCTTCAGGGGGAGACTCCCTTTCATACCCTGTTCCCCTCTAGTCCTCCTCACTCCCTTCCACTCCGCATCTTCGGATGTCTCTGTTATGTCCGGGACACTCGCCCCAATCTCTCCAAACTTTCTCCCAAATCCCTTCGATGTATTTTTCTCGGATATTCCCGCACTCAGCGCGGGTTCTGATGCTTCTCTTCAGACCTCCGCTGGTATATCACCTCTGCCGACATATCGTTTGTCGAGAGCTCTCCTTTCACTCTCCCCTCTCCTTCTCCCGACACTACCATCGATGACTGTCTTCCGCTCTTCGTTCACCCGCCTCTGGTGTCTCCTCCGCCCGGTCATCTCTTTGGCCAGACCTACTTTCGTCGTCCTTCCGCTGTCCTTCCCATCCCGGCCGAGGACAACATTGTTCCTGCTTCGTCCGATGCTCCTGTCACAGCTCCCGAGGACGTGCCGATTGCGCTCCGGAAAGGTACTCGTTCGTGTCAGACTACTCCTCTCTTTGTATCTTCATACAGGGGTCTGTCAGCGCTGGAGACCGTGTCGATTCCTCGGACAGTTGGTGAAGCAAAATCTCACCCCGGGTGGCTAGCCGCCATGAGGGATGAATTTCAAGCTCTGGATGACAACCATACATGGGATCTTGTTCCACTTCCGGCGGGCAAACAGGCGGTCGGCTGTAAATGGATTTTCACGATCCGTCTAAATCCCGATGGCTCTCTTTGCCGCCTCAAAGCCCGGCTTGTCGCAAAGAGATTTGCTCAGACATATGACATCGACTACTTTGAGACCTTCTCTCCAGTCGCAAAGACAGCTTCTGTCCGCCTTTTCCTCTCTCTGGCTGCTCATCATCACTGGCCGCTTCATCAACTGGATGTTAAAAATGCTTTTCTCCACGACTTTCTTGATGAAGAAGTCTACCTGCAGCAGCCTCCTGGTTTTTCTGCCTCTGGTGCCGACCGGCATGTCTGCCGTCTTCGTCGCTCCCTCTACGGCCTCAAGCAGTCTCCTCGAGCTTGGTTTGGCCGCTTCAGCACGGTTGTCACAGCCTTTGGCCTCTCTCGGAGTATGAAAGATCACATAGTCTTCTTCCGTACGACGGCGCACGGCTGTATCTTGCTTGTGGTTTATGTTGATGACATCATCATCACAGGGAGCGACTCCAGAGGCATCGCCAGCCTCAAGGCGCATCTTCACCAGCACTTTCACACCAAGGATCTTGGTCCCCTCACTTACTTCCTTGGCATCGAGGTCTTCCGGACTGCGGACACTATCTCTCTCTGCCAGCGCAAGTATGCTCTTGATATCTTGCAGGATGCCGGGTTGAGCACAGCCACCGCAGTGGACACTCCACTTGAGCCTGGGGAACGCTCCCTTTATTCCGACTCGGAACCATTTCCTCATCCCGAGAGCTATCGACGCCTGGTCGGTAAACTCAACTACCTCACCATGACGCGTCCCGACATTGCCTGTGGTGTTGGCAAAGTCAGCCAGTTCATGGAGCATCCCACCAGATCTCAGTGGGATGCTGTCCTCCGCATTGCCAAATACATCAAGAAAGACCCTGCACATGGCCTTCAGTACTCACATCATGCTCACATGGATGTTGAGGCCTTCTGTGATGCGGACTATGCCGGTTGCCTCGCTACCCGCAAGTCTACTTCGGGTTTCGCTGCGTTCTTCGCCGACAATCTCATCTCTTGGCGCAGCAAGAAGCACACTGTCGTCTCCCTGTCGAGTGTCGAGGCCGAGTATCGAGCCATGACCACCGTCACTACTGAGATCCTCTGGCTTCGTCATCTCCTCCATGAGCTCGGTTTCCCCGCATCGACTCCTGCTCATATCTGGTGTGACAATCAGGCCGCCACGAAGATTGCCTCGAATCCCGTCTTCCATGAACGGACAAAGCATATCGAGGTGGACTGTCACTTTCTCCGCCACCATCTGGAGCAGCACCATATCGGTTTCGGCCATCTCCCGACGTCCGATCAGCTTGCCGATCTCTTCACCAAAGGTCTCCCAGGAGCTCGCCTTGAGTCTCTCACTACCAGGCTGGGTATTCACAGCCTCCATGGCCCAGCTTGAGGGGGAGTATGAGATGGTCATGTGTTGTCATCTTTGTTTTCTTTGTGGGACTCTATCCAATCTGGGCATGTCCAACTTGAGGGGGAGTGTTGGACCCCATTTAAGTTTAAATGGGTATTTCTGAGTCCCACATCGGACTTACCCGCCTTGTAATTAGATTTACTCATCTATAAAAGACTATCCCCACCTCACATTGAGGTAAGGGGAATTCACCATCAACAAAGATAATCCTCGATCTGCATTCTCCGGTAACTGAAGTTAGTTCCATCGAAGCAATCGATTTTCACCTTTCCTTCTTTCATAGCCATCATTCAATTTGAGAATTTCGAACTCAACCTTTGATACCAGTTGTTGCAGAAATGTCAAGAGTCGCAATGACAAAACAAGTTTGCGGATAAAGAAAAGTCGGAAGCAAAAGAACACGAACACAGAGATTTACGTGGTTCGGAAAATGATCCCTATGTTCATAGAGGCAAAAAAATCACTAAATCAGGAGCACAAATTACAGGAAGTATCTCAGAGTTTCAAACACTTAGAAACCCTAGCTTGAAATGGGCTAATAAAGAAGATGAAACACTATTCCACCAACCGCACAGAAAGTCCGTTGTGCTACAGTGAAAGGTGGTTGAAAGTCCGCATCGCTACAGTGCCGGGACCACCCAAGTCTAAGCTGCTACAGTGCCAGCGGCTGGAAGTCCATGGAGCTACAGTACTGCTGTCTCTAAAAGTTCGAGCTGCTACAGTAATTGTGCCAAAGTCCACACTGCTAGAATGCCCCGTTGGTGTCGGTCGGTCAGCTCTGCTACAATTGGTCAGAGTTGCTACAGTAACCCCCCAAAATTGAGCTGGGGGCCTTCGACCCCCAAACCCTCGGAGAAAAGGTGCGTTGCCTCCTGAAACCCCCCAACGACCTCATCGCGGAGCTCTACACGCAGAGTTGCGGCCTGGTGCGCAGTATGGACCGCAAGCATTTGGTCCAACATCATCTAAAGAGGTTCAAGCTACACCAATCCAATATTCCCCTTACGTAAACATAGTGAAGGTTTTCTTAAGGCTACGGAAAGATGACCGACCGCTTATCCTTAAGTGAGCCGTCTATGTAAAGGTTATACCCTTACGCAACGAGGTTTCTCGGAGCTGCGTAAAGGTAAAATGATGTCTTACCTTTATGCAGCGGTTCCAGTAGGTCTGCGTAAGGATTATGTGAGACTTACCCTTATGTAGAGTGGTCACATAAGGGTAAAGGGAGGATACTCTTATGCAAGAATGAGTTCATACACAAGGGAAAACAAAAAAGATTTTAAAAATCATTTTTAAATTCTTAAATGGTTTTAATGGTTTATAAAGTGTTTATAAATCATTATAAAAGGTATTTTGAGAATATTTAATTTATAAGGAATTTATAAATTAATTGATTACTTATAAATGGTTTATAATTAAATTAATTAAATGCTTATGAAACATTTAAGGCACATCAAAATTGTCAAATAAGGTCAAAAATATAAAAGGTTTATATTTAAATTATGAATTGTGCATAATTAATTAATTTGAATTGTTCAAATTAAAGGGGCTTTATTTGGATATTATTTAAGGCGCATCAAAATTGTTTCGATGAATGATATGATCATGATTTAAGTAATATTAAGTATATGATATTTAGATTATGTAAAATGTTTACATAATAAAGATTGGTTATAAATAGTTTATAATTCATAAAATATCATATATTTAAATTGGAAATGCCATATAATGTAAAATATGAAAGAGTTCATATTGAAATGAATATAAAATGTTTATATTCAAAATTATGGAATGTCTATAATGTTAAACTGAAAATTATAAAAGGGTTAATAATTAGCTTTGATTAATGAATTGTCCATTAATGTTTATCCCATGTTTCAATATTTGAACTGTTCATTTATTTAAAGGTTATTTCCGACTATATTCATGTTTAGTAAATTGTTTAAGAAATGTGAATATTGCCTATGCTTTAGTTTAAAATGTTAAACTGCTTCTACGATAGAGCCTTGCATCACATGCTAAGATTGACTCAATAATGAATTTAGTATTTCATCTACCCTGACCTCAGTTTGTAATTGAAGTTATTATTGATTTTAGTTGTTGAATATAATTTGTGCAAATTAGGTGTTAGAGTTACGATGAATTGAATTCTCTCTTGAATAAAATATTCCCAAGTAGAGGGACTTGGGGTCGGATTACCTACCTACTTGGAGGCTTATGCCTTGTCTAAGCCGGTGAATGAGGTTGGTTATGTGGAGATTGTCAATCTCATATAATTTTAAACCTTTACATGAAGTGTTTATATACCTTATGCATATGATGCATTTGGATATGTATTAATATGTTTGACTTCTATTTTTGGGTGAGTAACATAAACTTGTGGGTTGTTGAAAAAGTTGCATATCAATATGGTTTGAACATATTGATTAGGTGGAGGGAATATGATTCAAAACTAAATTACTAGAACCATGCATACATAATGTGAATAACATGAGATAAGATGGTGAGATTAAAATCCCCTTCAAATACTAAGTGTTAGATTCCTTTCAAAGCAGCACTTATCGAGACTTCGATCATTCAATCGGGTAGGTCATGCTAAAGCTGGGTGCCCCTGTATTGTCCCTTGTTAGCTTGTTTTTGGCGTTTGCTTTGGGTTATATTAGCCGAGAACCCTTATAGGATTAGGTTACCAGATGATAGAGTTGAGTTTATCCATATGATGAATTGGACATATAGTTTTCCGCTCGACTATCCAAGAGTCATATATGATATGATTGAGATGATGCTCTACTTAAATAGCCAATCAATGGAAGAAATGCTAAAGTGACCCAAAGATTAGTGAAATATGGATCTTAGCCCTTAATAGATACAATGGACATTTAAAAGGGGTCATCATTTTAGTGGGAGTCCATTTAATAAAAGTTCTTATTAAATGATTAATAATATTGTTGCGGAAACGTAGGGAGTCGTAGCGACAAAACATGTTTGCAGATGAAAAAAAAAAGATAGAATAAAACAACGAGAAAAGAACGACGAGAAGATCTCACCAGACATAGCGATTTACGTGGTTCGGGAATAATCCCTACGTCCACAAAGAGACAGAATTTCACTATGATTTCGGGAGCACAAAATACAGAGAGAATATCAGAGTTTCACAATAAAGAAACCCTAACCCAAAACGAGCTAATAAAGGAGACGATGCACTGTTCCACCAACCGCACAGTAAGTCCACTGTGCTACAGTGAATAGTGGCTGGAAGTCCGCATTGCTACAGTGCTGCAACCACCCAAGTCCAAGTTGCTACAGTGCCGGTGGCAAGAAGTACACAGAGCTATAGTGCAGTTGCCTCCAAAGTCCGAGCTGCTACAGTAATCATTCCAAAGTTCGCACTGCTACAATGCCCTGTTGGTGTCGTCTGGTTAGTTTTGCTACAGGCGGTCAGAGTTTTTACAGTTCCCCCAAAATTGGGCCGGGGGCCTTCGACCCCCGGAGCAGGGGCGCGTTGCCCCCTGAAACCCCCAACAAGCTCACCGCGGAGCTCAACTCGTGGGAGTTGCTGCCCGATGTTCAGTATGAGCCGCTAACATTCGGCCCAACATCATCCAAACAGATCGGGCCACACCAATCCAACAAATATATGACTTATCTCATAAAAGCTTTTGTTGTAGATAGTATCATTATCATCATTATCAAACTAAACTTTGTAATTAATCATTGAAAATGAGAAACTTAATGTAAGCCACTCTATAAATTGGTAACTTAAGAAAAGTTCTAAAACAAGATGGGATTATCCAAGACATACCTGAAGGAGTTTGTGAAATTCCATGGAATGTTCATGTTAGGTGTGAATATTATAGAAATTAATTCTTCAATTTTGAAAGGTATGTGATATCGAATGTATATTTTACAAAAGTGTTGTAAATAGTTTTTACATCGAGGATTTGAATGTAAAAGATTTTATCAAAATCAAACGAATCTAAGTAAAATATGTGTATCTTCATCTCATTTCTCTTATGTGATAAGAGAAGATCTTCGATAGCAAAGAGTTGTTATTAACAACATGTGATGATTAATTGTATACACATGGTTTATTATTCATCAATTTCTATAACATGTTTTGAGAAGAAGATACGGTCATCCAAGTATTAGTTAAAATATATGTGAGAATGTGTTTCCACCATCCATCAGTGAAATATTTTAATAAAATCTTTTTTTCAAAAAGGAAATGTTCCAAACACTTAGAATAACATATATGATATGAAAATAATAGTTTATTTATTAAATATTCCCACTAAAAGGAAATAAATGTTATTTCCTAACACAAAAGGGTTTGTGTTTCTTAGCAAGATATTCTGAAAAGAACAGTGCCTAAGAGGCTAGTGAGAGTATGTTTGGACTTAGAGAAGTTCAAAGTTAACAAATAAGGGATTATGCCAATCTTAAAGTGATTTCCACTTATTATCCTAAAATGTTTAGGATATGTGATGGTAAAGAAAAATGGAAAGTGTTACATTTAGTTACCATTTAATAAGTGAATATCACTATTTTCTAAAGAATTACACCAATTTAAGTTTAAAGTGAATTTACTTAATATCCTAAGAGAGTTGGGATGTTTTAGTAAACAATAATGTAAGTAATTACATTATTCAAGGAAAGAGTTTGATGGAATAGGGTTCCAAGGACGATAATGATGCAATTAGTAAGAGTTCTAAGTAGACAACATAAGTTGACATCGTAACATTTGACGTTTTTGAAGTTGAGAAGTTTGAATATGTTCAAGAAGTTGAACATTTAGGAATATGATTCATAAATCTCACCATTATTCAAACTGACTTTCTTTATAGATGTTTCTCACTGAAGAGTTAATGGGAGTGTTTTATCACATGGTCATGTAGAAATGTGACAGAGATTACATATGATGTAATGTATTAACAAAATCCAGAAAATGTAGCAAACATAAGGTTGGTTTGACAGTTTATCATATATGATATGTTAAACGGGTGCTTATGTTGGGTTTGTTAAATATTCTTAAAGAGTTTAAGAATATTAAACTGTATCATATTAAAGACAACTTCCATTTTATCATTCTTTCACGTTGACTACATAAATGTATATATAGATATACATTTCGTGAAGTGCAATGATAGTTGACCTCTCAAATATGACTTTGAGTTTATCCCCAACCATTGTTCGTCATGAAGTATTTGTAAAGACCCGTAAATTTCAAGGAAATTTTTTTCTTAATTTTCTTTGGAATTTTACAAGAACGCAGTTTCTGACGGCACGTGATTTCGAGACCCGGTGTGCCCGGAATCATTTTCCGAAGTTTGGCTCGGGTACGTTCAGTGAACGGACGAGCGGGTTTTTCTAACTTTTGAACCGGTGCTCGGAATCGAATTCTGAGGGCACCGATGGAATCGCAGCGCCGGTATTTGCTTAGAAACGCCTCTTCCGGAGTTGCGTTTGCTCGGGTGTGGTTTTTAATTTTTTGGGCTTAAAGTTAAGAAATAAAATAATTGGTACAACAAACTTTATTTTATTTCACTTAAAGCCACTTGAAAGCCACTTAAAGCTGCTTAAGCTGAGTTGATGCGGATAGGGTGCTATCCAAAAATATCCTACCCTCTTGGTAGGATATTTGTGAGGTGGGGCCCGTACGAGCCCCACCGTTTCTTTTCCGCTAAGTAACGCCCCCGCGAAAACCCGTCATTATGAAAGTCAACTGACGCGTTTTCTTAATTTCTTAACGCACCAATTAATTGAGCGGTTTTATTCGTTGAATTAATTCTATGAATTAATTTAATCGTTTCTTAACCTGTTTACGATCCGTTGGCGTAATAATAAAATAAGACCAACGCACGACTTCTTAAGGATTGCTCGTTGAGAGGCTTTTGACAGAAATCTTGTGCCTTCATCCTCCTTCGCGAAGAACGCGAAGAACGCAAAGAACGCCGTCACCCTCGGAGATTGACGACGCTTCTTCCGAGACGTTCTTCCCCGCAACGATCTCCGATCACCAACTGCTTGAGGTAGGAGATTTCGGGTTTCTTCTTTTTCTCTTTGTGGGTTATAACAACATCAATGATTTAATTAATATAATTAAATCTACATGTTCTTGAACCTCGGAGTTCGTCGACGCGACGCCCTTCCGCGACCACGCGACGCCCTTCCGCGACGCGACGATCACCTCCTACCGCGACGGTCAATTCCGCGACGAGCTCGCATCCGACGGCGACGACGAGGTATGAGTTTTATTTGAGAACAATCTTTAATTCCCGTGATTGTTTCTTTTAAAACAAAGAACCCGGATCAAGTTCAATTTTAATTCTATTAAAATTGTGCCTTGCTTGTTATTCATGTGTTGAATATTTTATTCCCGATTGTTATCACCTAACGCGGAGGGTGCGGACCAAACAAACACGGGCCGACAACCCTCCGCAGTTCTTCGTTGATGCGCGGATTGGCGGGCGACGACAAAACATGCCGCAGGGGTGATTCGTTGTTTCCGTAGTGAAGAAAGGGACCCGGGAGGAGCTACGGCGCAGACGAAAACGAAATCGGACCACCGGAGCAACTCTGGTGGCCCGCGGAACCCACCGGCGGCGCGGGTCGCCGGCGGTCGGAGGCGGCGGCGGCCAGCGGACCCGCGGCCGCGCGGGTCCGGCACACACGGGACGCGGCTTTGCCGCGTCCGCTGATCCAGCGCGGCCCCACGCGGGGCCGCGACACCTTCATCCCGCGGGGGCAGCGCCCCGCGGCTCCCTCGCTCGGCCGCTCGGCCGAGCCGAGCCGGGCCGGGCCGCGCCGAACCGGGTCGGACCCGGACCCGGGTCGGGTCGACCCGGTTCGGGCCGACCCAGGGGGGTTGGGCCGGGTCGGTCCGGGCCCAGACCCTCCGTCTTCGGACCGTTTTCGGTCTTTTGCCCGTAACTTGAGCTACGGGCCTTCGAACGACGCGCCGTCAGCGGCGATGCGATCCTTGGATCGAGACGGTCGTTTCGGTATATCGCACTCAAGGTTTCGGATTACTTTGGGTTCGGCCGGGTTGGTTCGTACACGAAACCAACCGGGCCTTCGGAGCGGAAACGCTCATATCTTGAGCTTCGGACGTCCGTTTGACGTGCCGTCGATTTTGTTGTTTTCCTCTAAGTGAGACGGATCTTTTGGCATACTCCGCCCGAGGTTTGGACGCAGGTGGAGTACGGTCGGGTTGGTTTTGCCTTAAAAACCAACCGGGCCCCTGGGACGAAAAAGCCAATAACTCTCAGACCGGGCGTCCGATTGACGCGCCGTCTGCGACGTTGAGTTCCTGTTGTTGATACGGAACTTTTGGATACATCAACTCTGGACTATGTGTCAGTTGATGTATCAGCCTCTCGGCTCGTGGAGCGGACCCTCCCGAACGAGCTTGCTGTGTGCGGGAACCCTAGAGCTGGCTGCGACTGCTACTGTGACGACGACGACTGTGCAGAGATCCTCAGTGGATTCGACGACGACGACTACAACACTCAGCGATCCTGTGTGGATCAGTGCTACCGATCCTGTGTGGGTCCGATCCTGTGTGGGTCAGCGCTCAGCGGTTCTGTGTGAGCCAGCGCCTACAGGTCCTGTGTGGGTCCGATCCTGTGTGGGTCTTTGCGGGGGTTAGTTACCTATCGATCCTTTGTGGGTCAGATCCTTTGTGGGTCATTGCGGGGGTTAGTACCTATCGATCCTTTGTGGGTCCGACGACTTAGATGGATCAGTGATCATCTCTATCGTCATTCGAAGAAGTATACCTGTGTGAGCTGAAATCCTGTTTGCTTTCTTTTGTGGATTGTGTTGAGCTATCCTGTGTGGATTGACGTTTTGCTTTCCTTTGTGGATTGTGTTGAGCTATCCTGTGTGGATTGACGTTTTGCTTTCCTTTGTGGATTGTGTTGTGCTATCCTGTGTGGATTTACGTTTTGCTTTCCTGTGTGGACTGGGTTGTACTTGAGCTCGGAGGTTGGAGCCGAGCGAGAATTGATGACTTAGGTATATGTATGGGCATATACCTAAGCAGTGTCGGTTGTTACTTCGTGATTGTATCTTTCCTTTGTGGTTTATCCTTTGTGGATTTTCGGAGACCTTCGGGGGTCTCGGGGTCCCTACTGAGTAGCTTATACTCACCCCTGCACGGGCTATGCCCGCACTACGTTGTGTTGGTTGCAGACGACGGACAACGCTGATCGTGGTGGAGGCTTGCGGAGCAGGACGGTACCTAGAGGTGGACCACTGGGCGGGACGTAATCGGAGCGGTCGGCTGGACCCGAGGAGCAGTGGAGACTTTCTGTACCCACCCTTCAGGTGAGACTTCCAATGGACGGCTCGACGTTGTGGCTTTACTTTTCAGTTGCTGTTTTCCCTTTTCGAGTTGTACTTTACTTTCAGTTTGGGTTTGTATTCTGGCCCACTTACTTTCCGTACCTACTGTTGTACCAGTTTTTACTTAGTGTTTACTTTTTCCGCTTGCTTACTCTGTGGTGCTTGTTTACTTTACAAAGACAATGCCTTCCCTTTACCGGGATTTACGCCTTGGTGCTAGTCGCCAGCCCCTGGCCTATGGAAGGCGGGCTTGGGGTAGTCACGGCACGGGTCCCGAGGACGGGTCGTGACAGTATTATTGGTTATGGTGAAATGTTAAGGTTATCGTGAGTATGTTTCTTGTATAGAGATACAGAATATGCTCATGAGGCACAAGACAAAGAATAAGATTCTTTGTGTGCATTGGATGACCCACTTAAGTGTACCACATGAAGTGTCATACAAATGTCTTTGGTATACTAGGGGTGTATGGATCATGACGTCATTTGTTATGTACAACTCGAATTATTTGTAAATCAAGACTAAAAAGCCGAGTTGACCATGCTATACAGACGCTTCTGCTGCACCTGAAACCTACTTACCCAATCTAGCCATTCAGTATTAAACCTGGTGATGGTCGGTGAGTGTTGTTGTCGCATGGTGTATGTAAGGAGGTTGGGGTTACCCTGGGAGACTTTGCTATCACAATTGAGGCTTGTGTTTTTGACACAGGAGGACCAGAGCTGATTTTGGGAATGAAATGGTTGAAAACTTTGGGATACATGTTAATTGGAGTCGTAAGACAATGAAATTTTTGTGGGAATGAACTATGGTTAAGCTGCACGGGATTACTGAAATGTTTGAAAGTCCCGAGAGCTTGCAACTGGTGCTGCATGACAGGGTGATTGCTGTTGAGGGATGGTTGTGGAAAACAGGTTTAATGCTTTCGAATAAAACGTTGAAGTTGGGAGTAAACAACAGTTAGAGAAACTAATGGTGCGCTTTCGGGCACTCTTTGACGAACCTAAAGGGTTTCCGCTAAGCAGAACTACTAATCACGTAATAACCTTGGTTAAGGGAGCAGCCCACATACGACCCTACAAGTTGACACATTATTTGAAAGATGAGGTGGAAAGACAGATTGCAGACATGTTGGAAAGGGGAATCATTAGGCACAGTAAAAATTCTTATGCGAGTCCGGTTATTTTAGTAGAGAAAAAAGATGGGTGTTGGAGATTATGTGTGGACTGCAGAGCTTTGAACAAGTTAACCATTCCGGATAAATTTCCTATTCCTGTTATTGAGGAATTAATGGATGAACTTCACAAAGCCAATTATTTTACTAAGATGGATCTTACTTCTGGTTTTCATCAGGGCAGGGTCCGGGAGGATGTTAGGAAAACAACTAAGACACACGAGAGGCATTATGAATACCTCGTGATGCCTTTCGGGTTGATGAATGTGCCGACCACGCTTCAGTCAATCATGAATGGAGTGTTGAGGCATTTATTGATGAGATTTGTTCTTATTTTTTTGATGACATTTTGATCTACAGTCGCACTTGGGCGGAGTATCTCCAACATTCGGCAAATGTGTTTCAACTCTTGATGGCAAATCAGTTGAAAGCGAATCAGAAGAAATGTCATTTTGCTCAGCCCTCGGTGGTGTATCTCTATCATTTCGTGTGATGAGGTTACTATGGACCCTAAGAAAGTATAGTGTATCTTGAACTGGACCTGGCCGCAAAATGTTAAGGCTTTGCGTGATTTCTTGGGGCTCACCGGATACTATGGAAAGTTTATCACAAGATATGGGAAAATAGCGAAACCCTCGACAGAGTTAACCCAGAAAGATGGTTTTGTCTGGAATAACAGAGTGGAGCAGGCCTTTAAAGCGCTGCATGGTTTCTACACCCCTGCTGGCTTTACCCGATTTTTCCAAGACTTTCGTCATTGAATGTGATGCATCCGGGTCACAGGGGTAGGAGGTGTTCTTATGCAGGGTGGTCACCCGATAGCTTTCTTCAGTAAGGCTTTAGGCGACATTAATCTTTCTAAATTAGTTTATGAGAAAGAAATCATGACACTTGTGTTAGCAGTCAATCACTGGAGTTGGTACTTGTTGGGACAACATTTTGTTGTTTACTCTGACCATAAGACGCTCAAACATTTACTTAGTGCATACACACTGTCATCCAACAGTGTTGGTTGGCTAAGCTGCTTGGGTTGGACTTTGAAGTGGTGTACAAACTGGGAAGGGTAAACCAGGCTGCTGACTCTATCTTGGGAAACCGGTGAAGTTGACACCCTTGTACCACCACTAATACTGCTCCGTTCGGCTATGTTAGAACCCTTGTGGATGGAGTTGGAACAAGTTAAAGATGTGCAACAATAGGATGGAGAATTTAAAGAAATTATTTCGGCTATAGAGATACAACCAGATGCCAAGCCTGGATATTTTCTTCGCGCATGAGTATTATATTTTAGGGGTCAGCTGGTTCTTTCAAGACGATTAGTCCTTATTCCGAAATTTTTACACTATTATCATTATTTAGCTGTTAGTGGCCATGCTGGCTACCTCAAGACCTACAAAAGATTAGCAGGGGGTTTGTACTGGAAAGACATGGCCTTAAGTGTTTTAAAATACCTTAGAGAGAGTGACACTTGCAACATCAAAAGTATTTAGCTCAGCTTCCGGCTGGACTGCTCCAACCGTTACCTATTCCCAATCAGATTTGGGAGGAGATTTCTACAGATTTCATTTTGGGATTGCCAAGGTCTCAAGGGTATGATGTGATTATGGTAGTTGAGGACAGACTAACAAAATATGCTAATTTTGTTTTACTTCGGCCCCCTTATATGGTGAAGGTGGTGGCAAAACATTTTGTGAAGGAAATCGCCTGCTTGCATGGTTTTCCTGAGTCCATTCTTAGTGGCCGAGACCCTATGTTTGTCACCAATTTCTGGAAAGAACTTTTTCGTTTGGAAGACACTACCTCGAAGATGAGTTCGTCCTACAATCCTCAAACGGATAGACAAACAGAAGTTGTTAACAGGTGTCTAAAAACCCATTTGCGTTGTTTTGCCTATGAGCGACCTCTTACTTTGTAAGGACTTGGCCTTAAACGTTACGTATTCTAGTGATTGTAAACTAGAATTTACATTATTACAATCCCGAGGATCTTTTCGGTTTAGAGTTTTTAGAGAATTAGGACAAACTCTTACAAAGTAAACCCATACATTACAAGTGGACACTTATACTCAATATCCATTTTTCCCATCAAACAAAACTTTTTAAAATAAAAGATGATTTCATTTCATGATAAATCTTCACAATTTTCTTCTTGATCCCATCCTTGTCCTTACTCTCCTGTGAAAAACAATTTAAAACGTGGGATGAACACAAAAAACTCATTAAGGGACATGAAAGAAAGGAAACTGTTAGTCCGGTAAAAAACGATAAAAATGTCTTAAAAACATACCTTTTTACCCCGAAAAAGGAATAATCTTTTCAAAAAGATTACTATCTTAACTTTTGAAAGTCAATTGATTTCCATGAAAACACATTAGCAAGCATATAAAAATTAAATAGGTATCTTGAGACATCATTTGCCATACCCCTCTTACAAATGGAGTAACCAATATGACCAACCTTTAACTCCGGAGTACCGAATGCATTGGAGATTATAATGTAACCACCCGTACTTGGTTTGTCACGGAACCACCCGTCCTTGGTTAATAATGTAAACACCCTACCTTGGTTTATCACGGAACCACCCGTCATTGGTTTATAATGTAACCACCCGTCATCATAAACAATGCTCAAAAACCATATCATAATCATAAAACATAAATACTTGTATTATAAAAATATTTTTAAGGAAAATAACCTGTTTAATTTTTAAATTACATATTTTTAGAAAAGTTGCACACTTACAAAGTAAAACATTTTGTTTTTAAATGGGTATTTCTGAGTCCCACATCGGATTTACCCTCCTTGTAATTATATTTACTCATCTATAAAAGAATATCCTCACCTCACATTGAGGTAAGGGGAATTCACCATCTACATGGTATCAGAGGGATCTTAATCCCGACCCTCCCTCCTAGCGGATTCTCGGTTCTGTCCGGCCCCGCCTCTCTTCCCCCCTCTGGCTCTGCCCTAATCTCCAAGCGGCCCTCCCTCCCGCCGGCTCTCCCTACCGGCGCGGCTCCCCTCGCTCCGCGGTGCCCTCGCCAGCGCCTCGCCCAGGCGCTCTCCCCCTCGCCTAGCGACGCCTCGCCCCGACGCCTCGCCCCGGCGCCTCGCCCCGGCGCCTCGCCCTCGGCCTCGCCCCGGCGCCCTCGCCCTCGATCCAGCGGCGCCCCTCACAGTGCCCTCTCCCGGCGTGGCTCTCGACCCCGGCTTCCGGCTCCCTCCCACGGAGCACCCTCGCCCAGCACCGCCCTCAACCGAGCGGGGCTCTCGCCCGGCGCCCGCGCCCTATCCCCAGCGGCGCCTGCACCCACGCGGCGCCCCTGCCCCAGCCGCACCCTTTTGAGCGCGACCCCCTGTCGCTGCTCCCTTTGGCGACTTCTCCGGGCTGCCTCTCTTCCACCATGCACCTCCCGGCCACCAGGTCCAGCGCCCACCCTCTATGGACGCTTCCTCCGTTCTGCCGTCCCTGATCACGGCCTCCTCCCGGCTTGTCGATGACCGGCTGGATGCAACCAACTTCTCCGTCTGGCGGAAGACGGTCTTGATGTCCCTACGCGGCATGGGGCTTCATTCTCATCTTGAGAAGCCCCCACCCGCAATCACTGACGCCAAATTCGATTTGTGGCAGCTGGCAGACAGCAAAATCTTCGCATTACTGGTCAACTCCATGGACCGGTCCGTGAAGGATGTCATCAGGACTGCCAACACGGTCAAAGAGCTATGTGATTCTTTGATTGTCATGTTCTCCGAGACCAATAAATTGGCTTGGGTCTCAGACGTTCTACAACGTCTCTCCCACCTCCGCCAGCAGGATCGGACCTTTCCCAACTACTTCATGGAATGGAAAGGTCTCCGCGACGAACTGCAGGAACTTTGGCCTATTCCTCAGACTCCGGCAGAAGCGCAGACTCAACGGGACCAGCTCTGCCTATTCAATCTCCTCAACGGCCTCGCACCGGATTACGCCACGACGGCCACTGAGATGCTAGCCAGCCCGTCTACGCTGGATATCCCGCAGGTCTATCATCGCTTGCAGAAGGCTCATCGGGCCCTTGCACCACCCGTCCCCATCCCTGATCACACTGCGCTCCTAGGCCGTGGCGGTGGCCGCCCTACCGGCCCTTGAGGACGCGGCCGTGGAGAAGGCCGACCTCGCCCCCTCTGCCAGCACTGTAGCAAGCTCGGTCATCTGATAGACCGCTGCTGGGTCCTTCATGGTTGTCCCGATTCGCACCCTCGACAGGGCCAGACTGCGATCCACGCTGCGTCATCACCTGCTGCTGCTCTTCCCCCGTCGTTGGATCTTTCCCTAGCTGAGCTCCAGCTGATTCACGGTTACCGGACCACCTCCATGCTGGGCTCTTCATCAGCTTCTCTTGCCCAGTCCGTGGGTCCCACTGCTCTTGTCAGTCATCGCTCCCCTGCATGGATGCTTGACTCAGGTGCGTTCGACCACCTCACCGGGGATGTGTTGAGCAACGTATTGTTTTCAAACAATTCAAAATAATGTTTTTTAAAGGAGGAGATTATTTTAAATAGTACTCTGTCTCTTTATGATGATTTTGATGCTCACAAATACCCTTAATTATTTACTAATTATTTCGTTGAGTATTTTGCAGGAGTTTATTTCATTTATTTATTTCATATAACGAGATTTCATGCTTCATTTATTCCGAGATCAAGTTTAGCGCGTTCTGGAATCACTTTAGCGCGAGATCAATTTTAGCGCGTACTGGAATCACTGTTCATACCCTAGGTTGATGAACGTAACGTATGGATGAAAAGTTTACCTTTTATGTTAAAAGAAATGTATGGTTAAGGAACCTTACGTTATTTTGGAACGTATGGTTAATGAACCTTACGTTGTTGAAAAGTATGGAAGAAGAACATTACGTCTGGAAGGAACTTTACGTTTTTGTTGTTGGACAAGTATGGAAGAGAAACCGTACGTTAGTTTTCAGTGTTGAGTTTGTTTCTCAAAAGTACGGATCATCAACCATACTTTTATAATCAACCGTACGTTCTTTGGAGAGTTGAAGCAAGACAAAGTATGGATGATCAACCCTACGTTTGAATGCTGAAGAGAAAGTATGTATGTTCAACCTTACGTTTGTGAACCTTACGTTTGTGAACCTTACGTTTGTGAACCTTACGTTTGTGAACCTTACGTTTGTGAACCTTACGTTTGTGAACCCTACGTTTGGAGCCACGTCATCAACCCTACGTTTGGCGTCGGGATATTTTTGACAGACGATATTACCGTTTGCATTGGTCAAACAGGCGGATTATTAAGCGGATTTCGAGCCGATTCTTAAGTACGACTTTGACTGAATCAAAGACGTTTTTCAACGGATTAATGATTGATTTAAATGGAGCTTTTTATGCCGATTCTTTAGGGGAGTTACAACGACTCTATTGTTATTTAATATCGCGAATCTAAAGGAGATTTTTATGGATCTATTTATGCGGAAGATTTTTTTCTCAGATTTGAATATATATGTTCTATCTTGGAAACTTCGGATACATATACAAAGGAAAGTGTGTGAAATTATGAGATTGATCTTTTAACGAGCAAGAAACAGAGACTGTGTGAAGGCGTTCTTTTCTGTGATCGAGAAGAAGTGTAAAATCCTTTTTACCAAAAGAAGATCTTGATAACAGATTCACGTGTTCTACATCGACTATCTGTTGTGAATCTACTGCTGCTGAAGTTGTGAAGTTTCTGGTAATATCTATTGCAACTGGATCGACTCAGAACTGTTTTGATTACAGATCTTTATTTTCTGAAGACGACGATCTATCTACTGTCAATTGCGTTCTGTTGCAATTGTGAAGAACAACTGGAGAAGTGTTTTCTTTATCGAAACTCTTTTTATTTTTGAGTGATCAGCTTCTCGTTCTAAGCTGTGTGGGTTCGTGTTTGAACCAGGAAGGCTGTGTTTGCCTGAAACTTGTAAAGGTGTCAACTGCCTGTACTCAGTTGTGAACAGGTCTGTGGAAACGAGAACCAGATAGTGAAAATCGCCAAGCTCGTGGATTTGAGCGTTGGTGGAGTGGACTAGGGGCCTTCTGTTCCCCGAACCACTATACATCCGTGTGTTCATGCTTTTACTTTTTCCGCTGCATATTTAATCGTGCAAAAGCATAGTGGACAGAATTTGTCTAAATTGAAGAGATTGTAATAATTTTGAAAAGACACAATTCACCCCCCTCTTGTGTGTAATCCGTAGATTCAGATCCAACAATTGGTATCAGAGGAGGAGCTTCTTATTTTTTAAAGTTTTATCAAGCTAGAAGTATTTAAAGATTATACATAGTGTATCATGGCTGATACGAGAGAGGGAATGTCAATGGTCAGAGCACCTTACTTTAATGGAGATAATTATGGCTGCTGGAAGTCATGTATGATTATTTATCTGAAAAATCTTGGTTACAAAGTCTATTCAAAGATTCTGTCTCCCTTTGAAATTCCTGAAAATCCCGATACATGGAGTGCTGCTACAGAGGCTGAGTATGACATGAATTCAAAAGCTATGAATGCAATCATCTGTGGTCTAGGACCGGATGAATTTAACAGAGTATCTCAATGCCCGACTGCATATGAAATGTGGCAAACAATAGCTGTTGCTTATGAAGGAACAGATAATGTAAGACAGATGAGATATGCAACTGCTAAATTAAAATTCGATACTTTCAGAATGATTGAAGGAGAGAGCATCACTCAGATGAATGGAAGATTGACAGAAATTGTCAATAATATAACAGCTCTAGGAGAACCAATCAAGCAGGCTGATCAAGCGTTAAAGGTACTGAGAGTACTTCCTACTCGATGGAATGGAATCTCTGCAGCAATCAGACAATCAACTTCTGTTAAAGATCTAACTATGAGAGAGCTGATTGGTACATTGATGATGTACGAGGCTGAAATGCAAGATGAGGTAAATGAGCATAAAGTCTATATAAAAAGGGAAAATACCGCTTTGAAAGCGACTTCTCAACAAAAGGATAGAAAGATGAAGAACAGAGAAGTAAATGCTAAATCAGAAAGCTCTGATTCTTCAAATTCAGATGAAGAACTGGCTCAGCTAGCCAGAAAATTCAGAAAGTTCTACAGTAAGAAGAAAGACTTCAAGAAATCCTTCAAGAAGGATAGCAAGGAAGTGAGATGTTATGAATGCAAAAAGATGGGACATATCAGACCGGATTGCCCAAAATTGAAAGATGCAAAGAAGAAGAAATTCTTCAAAAGAGATGATTATGAGCAGAAAGACAAGAAAGCTATGAAAGCTACTTGGAGTGTTTCTGAAGACTCAAGTAATTCTTCTGAATCAAGCTCAGAGAAGGAGGAAGCCAATTTAAAAGCAAATATGTGTTTCATGGCTGAAACTGATGAGGTACACTCATACTACTCCTCTGACTCAAATAATGAATCAAACTCTGAAACAAGCTTCTCAAATAAAAAACTTGCAGCTTACTGCAATATGCTTGAAGAAAGGTATGACTCATTATTTAAAAAATATAAATCTATAAAGAACTTGCATAAAGCTATTTCAGATGAAAGAAATACTTTGCTAAAACAATATAAGGAATTAATTGACAAATACAACTCTGCTGACTCAAATAAAATTAATTTTGAATCAAAAATAAAAACTCTACAGGATGAAGTAGAATCTTATAAAGAGGCTGCATTAGTTTTTACAAAAGGAGAAAACACCTTAAATGAGATACTTGGAAAAACTGTAATTAAAAGGGAAAGGTTTGGAATTGGAAGTAAAGGAGAAAAACCTAAGTTATACAAAAATTATTTTGTTCCTAGCACTAAACAGGTTGTTTGTAACTTCTGTGGAACAAAAGGTCATATAGCTAAAAACTGTTTTCTAAGACAACCTCAAATATGTGGAATTAAGAAAGCTTATATTTCCAATGATCTATATGATTCAATCAATTTTAAGAAAACAAAGCAAATCTGGATACCCAGATCACTGCTTGCTAACACTCCTGGACCCAACAAAATATGGGTACCAAAGCAATTTGTTTGAATGTATTTGCAGGTAGCAGGTCACCAAAGAAAGAAAGAAATATGGTATATGGACAGTGGCTGCTCAAGACACATGAGTGGAACTTCAGCTAATTTCTCTTCTCTTACTCGAAAGGAAGGAGGACTTGTCACCTTTGGTGACAATGCCAAAGGAAAGATTATTGGTATTGGAACAGTTGGAGATCCAGAGACAGTCTCAATCAACAAAGTACTTTATGTACAAGGGTTAAAACACAATCTGATAAGTATCTCTCAACTCTGTGATGATGGATACACTGTTGATTTTACTAACAATAGTTGTACTGTTTCTAAAGATAAACTGTTTAAGTTTAGAGCACCCAGAACTGATAATGTTTATACTTTGGATTTGTATTCCTTGTGTAAACAACAAGTAAACTGCTTAACTGCTAATATAAGTGAATCCTGGATCTGGCATAGAAGACTTGGTCATTGCAATATATATGCTTTACATAAATTATCTAAGAAACATTTAGTTTCTGATTTGCCTAGTCTCAAATTTGAAAATGACAGATTCTGTGATGCATGTCAGCTTGGCAAGCAACACAAATCATCATTCAAATCTGTTAATAAAGTTGCTACAACTAAACCTCTAGAACTTATCCATATGGATTTGTTTGGACCTTCAAGAGTAGCAAGTTTAGCTGGTAAATTATATGTTTATGTATTAGTTGATGATTATTCTAGATTTACTTGGATTTTCTTTTTGAGATATAAAAGTGAAGCTTTTAGTTTATTTGAAGGTTTTTGTAAATCTATTCAAAATGAAAAAGGTTTTAATATAATCTCATTGAGAAGTGATCATGGTGGAGAATTTGAGAACCAGGAATTTAATTCCTTTTGCTCAAACATGGGTATTAAACACACCTTCTCTGCTCCAAGAACACCTCAACAGAATGGGATTGTAGAAAGAAGAAATAGAACTATTCAAGAAATGGCTAGAACTATGTTAAATGAATATAGCCTACCTATATATTTCTGGGCAGAAGCTGTTAATACAGCTTGTTATATAATGAATAGAATTTTAATAAGACCTATTTTGAAAAAGACACCCTATGAACTATGGAATAACAGAAAACCTAAAGTAAATTACTTTAAAGTTTTTGGATGCAAGGTTTACATCTTGAATACCAAAGATAATCTTGGTAAATTTGATCCAAAATCTGATAAAGGTATTTTCTTAGGATATTCTGCAACCTCCAAAGCTTATAGAGTCTATAATAAAAAGTCAAGGATTGTTGAAGAATCAGTTCATGTGAAATTTGATGAATCTGATCCTTTTGAGAAAAGGATAGAACAAATAGATGAACCTGATTCTAATGAAAACATGAGACTTGAGAATTTAAAGAATGATTTTGAAAATGATATAAAAGAAATTCAGTCCAGTTCAGAAGAACATGATACTGAAGAACCTTTGAATGTAATGCCTAGACAGTCTAGAACCTTAAAGAATCATCCTTTAGAATCTGTGATAGGTAACTTAGAGACTGGTATTCAAACTAGAAGAAACCTTGGAAACATAGTTGAGTTCTCTGCTTTCCTATCCCAACAAGAACCTAAGACCATAGAAGAAGCCTTAGATGATGAGAGCTGGGTAATAGCAATGCAGGATGAATTGAACCAGTTCAAGAGAAATAAGGTTTGGGAATTAGTTGAAAGACCACATGATTATCCAGTAATAGGAACTAAATGGGTCTTTAGGAATAAACAGGATGATCAAGGGATAATAACTAGAAATAAAGCAAGATTAGTAGCTAAATGATATAATCAAGAAGAAGGAATAGATTATGATGAGACCTTTGCACCTGTAGCCAGGTTAGAAGCCATTAGAATCCTTTTAGCCTATGCATCTTATATGAATTTTAAATTATTTCAGATGGATGTTAAATCTGCCTTTTTAAATGGTTATTTAATGGAGGAAGTTTATGTTGAGCAACCTCCTGGTTTTGAAAATTCTCAAAAACCAGATTCTGTTTTCAAACTTACTAAAGCTCTTTATGGCCTTAAACAAGCACCAAGAGCTTGGTATGAAAGACTAAGTTCTTTTCTTTTGAAAAATGATTTTACTGTTGGACTAGCAGATCCAACACTCTTTAAGAAAACTGTGAAAAATAATGTTTTGTTGGTTCAAATTTATGTTGATGATGTAATTTTTGGATCAACCAATAAAATTCTTTGTCATGAATTTTCAGAATTAATGCAAAAAGAATTTGAAATGAGTATGATGAGAGAATTAAATTTCTTTTTGGGTCTTCAAATATTTCAAAATGATTTTGGAAATGTTTTAAATCAATGCAAATACATTACTGATTTACTTAAGAAATTTGGACTTGAAAACAGCAAGCCATTTACAACTCCTATGTGTACTAATATAAAACTTGATTTGGATGAAACTGGAAAATCAGTGGACAACAAGTTATATAGAGGTATGATTGGTAGTTTGTTATGTCTTACTGCTAGTAGACCAGATATAATGTATTCAGTATGTCTTTGTGCTCGATTTCAATCAAATCCCAAAGAATCCCACTTAACTGCTGTTAAAAGAATTTTTAGATATTTAAAAGGTACTATTTATCAATCTCTGCTTTATCCAAAAACCTCTGATTTTAATTTAATTTCATATTCAGATGCTGACTTTGGAAGCTGTAGATTAGATAGGAAGAGTACTTCAGGAACATGTCACTTTTTAGGAAAGTCTTTAGTATCATGGTCTAGTAAGAAACAACACTCAGTTGCCCTGTCAACAGCCGAGGCAGAATATGTGTCTGCAGGTAGTTGCTGTGCACAGGTGTTGTGGATGAAAAACACTCTTATGGACTTTGGATTAAATTTCAATAATACACCTATTTTATGTGATAATACTAGTGCAATTAATATTTCAAAAAATCCTATTAGTCATTCTAGAACTAAGCACATTGATATAAGACATCACTTTTTAAGAGATCATGTGTTTAAAAAGGATATATTTTTAGAATTTGTAAATACAGAAAATCAGTTAGCAGATATTTTTACTAAACCACTTCCCACGGCAAGGTTTGAATTTATTAAGGGGGAGTTAGGTTTATTTAATTTTAAATAATTTTTTTTTAAATCTTATTCTGTTTTCGAATTCTGCTTAATTTCTGTTTCCCGCTATAAGTAATTTTATTTTGTTTTAAATAAAAGTAATGATTAGTGATTACACGGGAATCAAGGCTGTCAGAACCGTTTCACCTTCTAAAACTGCTTCACCTTTTTCGGAAACCCTTTCGAAAACCTAAACCCGCACATCTGCTCCAAAACCCTTTTCTGAATCTTCAAACACTAAACTTCCGAACCTTCAGAAATCGTTGTTGAAATGGCAAAGACTAAGCGTCCAGATGAAGCCGAGAGCAGTGCTGCAAAGAAACCTAAAGTAGTTGGTCGGAAGATACTGCAAGGTAAAGTCATCGATTTAGAGTGGCTGTTTGAAACTAATTTACTGTTGAAGCAAGCGTTATCGTTTCAAAGCCTTGAGCAAGCTTTTAATAGTGAAAATTCTGAGTTTCTTTATGAGGCAGAAATGAGACATTTCTTTAGAACTGTTCAGTTTAGCCTTGGAGATACGGAAGATAGTTTGTTGGCTCAAATAGAGGATAAGGACTTTTCAATATCATCTGTAGAGATAAGTCAAATTCTTAACTGCCCTCATGAAGGAGTTTTTCATTTTGATTTACGGAATATTGGAGATTCTGTACATAAGTCTGAAGACATTATGTCTTTTCTGTTTGGAACCAGAGTGATAAAAAAGATGTTTATCAAGAATTTGGAACCCGATCAGAAAATTTTGGTAAAATTTGTTCAGACTGGTTTAGCACCAAGGATGGCTGAGATGGAGAAAATCCTATACCCTGACATGTACATAATGTATCTTCTGATGTGTGATATTAAGTTTAATTTTCCTCGGTTTATGATAAGATATTTGAGTTACTGCTGTCAGAGTGAAGCAAGAATGACCTTTTTCCCTTATGGAAGGTTCATTTCTTTGTTTTTGTTTAAAAGAGGAATGATCAGATTGGTAGATGCTGGGGTGAAATGTCACCACAGTAATGTTTTTAATGCTGGGACTTTGAGGAAAGTAGGATACTTCTGGAGCACAATTAAAGGAAAACTCTTACCTGTTGGAGCTGAGGAAGACTCGGAGAGTGCTCAGGCTCAACCGGCTAAGTCCAAGGAGGGACAAGCAGAATCAAGAGTTAGTACAGTGGCAAGGAGAATTCGTTTTGAGATGGAGGAAGTTGAGGAAGAGAGAAGTCAGGAAGGACTTCAATCTAGAAGGAAGAGGTCAATTGATGAAGAAATTATCTCTCCTGCCTTGAAATCCTCTGAACCGGTAATTTGTTATTCATTTGTGAGAGAAGCTGTTGTGGAGCAGACTGCACCTATAGAGGAACCAGTAGCTCAACCGGAAATCCAAAAAGAACCTCAATCTGCTGCTGTGGCTGTTGAAAAAGTAATTCAACAAGAACAACTTATGGAGGCAGTGCCTGGTGAAGAAGTGGCCCGACCTCAAAATTTACATGAAGCTATTGTTCTTGATCAATCAGTAGAAGTCAGAGAGACTACTGTTCGTGATGAACATACTTCTGAAGCTAATACAGAAGTACTTCAGGAAGATTTTTCAGTGGAAGAGTTTCAGGCTTCAAAAGCTAGTTCAGTGGATCAACCTTGTCAGGACAAGGACAAAGAACAATCAGATGCAGATTCTTTACCACTTGCCTTGCCTCATCAACCTATTTCTGGACATGAGAATAGAGCACAGGGTGCCTCTGATTCGAGAAAAGAAGAAGTTGTTGAGCTGTACAAGCGTATCTCTCAGTTAGAATCTGAGAATGTTAGTCTCAGAAATTCTCTGAACTTAGAGCAGTTGAAGTTTCAGAAACTGAAAGAATGTACTGTTTCAAGACAGGAAGTCGATTTGTTTAAGACTGATATGCTGCATGCTGTTGATCTGTTAAAATCAGAAATGGTAAAGAAAGATGATTTATCTGAGTTGAAGGTTTACATGGAGAATAAATTTGAGTCTGTTGCAAACAGTGCTGTAAGTGGATCAGGCTATTCACCTGATTTGATTCGGAGATTTCAAGCAATTACTGGAGCACTGAGCAATATGAGTGACAGATTACACGATCTTCAGTGTAATAGTGCCCCTTTGTCAGTTTTGCTAGATAATCAGAAATTTTTAGTGGATCAGTTGACATCTGGAGAGCAACCGATTAGGATTCTTTTGAATCAGTTATCAGAAAAACTGGCTCTTTTTGTTGAAAAAGAAGAAAGAATGCATGAGTTTTTCAGAGTTAATTTGATTGAAGATATTCATATGACTCAAGAGAACAGAGATCTTATCATCAAGTTAGGAGATGGGATGATGAAGAGGCTCAGAGAACAGTTTACAGAGATCAAGACTGCGATTCAAAGGAGATAGACACCTTTTTTCCCTGTCTTATCTATGAACCTTGATTCCTCTGTATATCACAATCATTTATATATAACAGCTTGAGAATGAAAATTCTTTTCTTACTTTTTTGTTTTGTTGTTTGTTGATTTATGATTAAGTTAGCCAGTATAACAAATTCACTTATTCATACACAGTTAATTATAGCATTTACTTATAGTTCAGTGCAATATTGAATGTGTTCAAATCTGTAATTTTTCATTCTTTTTGATATCACAAAAAGGGGGAGAATTTGGATAAACACAACATTTAAATTCATTTGTTTCCTATGAATCCTATGAAGAAAATTGGATATATGGGAGAATTTGGATATCTACGACATTTATCTTTTATCTATTTTTTAGCTGAACATTTATTTTTATGGGGGAGAAATTTTATTATAGTTAAATATTGTTTTAATCCTTTCAGAATTCTAAAATTTTATAAAACTAATTTTTCAATAAAGATTGCAATTAAATTAGTTCTATTATTTTATGGGTTTTGTGATCATCAAAAAGGGGGAGATTGTTGAGCAACGTATTGTTTTCAAACAATTCAAAATAATGTTTTTTAAAGGAGGAGATTATTTTAAATAGTACTCTGTCTCTTTATGATGATTTTGATGCTCACAAATACCCTTAATTATTTACTAATTATTTCGTTGAGTATTTTGCAGGAGTTTATTTCATTTATTTATTTCATATAACGAGATTTCATGCTTCATTTATTCCGAGATCAAGTTTAGCGCGTTCTGGAATCACTTTAGCGCGAGATCAATTTTAGCGCGTACTGGAATCACTGTTTATACCCTACGTTGATGAACGTAACGTATGGATGAAAAGTTTACCTTTTATGTTAAAAGAAATGTATGGTTAAGGAACCTTACGTTATTTTGGAACGTATGGTTAATGAACCTTACGTTGTTGAAAAGTATGGAAGAAGAACATTACGTCTGGAAGGAACTTTACGTTTTTGTTGTTGGACAAGTATGGAAGAGAAACCGTACGTTAGTTTTCAGTGTTGAGTTTGTTTCTCAAAAGTACGGATCATCAACCATACTTTTATAATCAACCGTACGTTCTTTGGAGAGTTGAAGCAAGACAAAGTATGGATGATCAACCCTACGTTTGAATGCTGAAGAGAAAGTATGTATGTTCAACCTTACGTTTGTGAACCTTACGTTTGTGAACCTTACGTTTGTGAACCTTACGTTTGTGAACCTTACGTTTGTGAACCCTACGTTTGGAGCCACGTCATCAACCCTACGTTTGGCGTCGGGATATTTTTGACAGACGATATTACCGTTTGCATTGGTCAAACAGGCGGATTATTAAGCGGATTTCGAGCCGATTCTTAAGTACGACTTTGACTGAATCAAAGACGTTTTTCAACGGATTAATGATTGATTTAAATGGAGCTTTTTATGCCGATTCTTTAGGGGAGTTACAACGACTCTATTGTTATTTAATATCGCGAATCTAAAGGAGATTTTTATGGATCTATTTATGCGGAAGATTTTTTTCTCAGATTTGAATATATATGTTCTATCTTGGAAACTTCGGATATATATACAAAGGAAAGTGTGTGAAATTATGAGATTGATCTTTTAACGAGCAAGAAACAGAGACTGTGTGAAGGCGTTCTTTTCTGTGATCGAGAAGAAGTGTAAAATCCTTTTTACCAAAAGAAGATCTTGATAACAGATTCACGTGTTCTACATCGACTATCTGTTGTGAATCTACTGCTGCTGAAGTTGTGAAGTTTCTGGTAATATCTATTGCAACTGGATCGACTCAGAACTGTTTTGATTACAGATCTTTATTTTCTGAAGACGACGATCTATCTACTGTCAATTGCGTTCTGTTGCAATTGTGAAGAACAACTGGAGAAGTGTTTTCTTTATCGAAACTCTTTTTATTTTTGAGTGATCAGCTTCTCGTTCTAAGCTGTGTGGGTTCGTGTTTGAACCAGGAAGGCTGTGTTTGCCTGAAACTTGTAAAGGTGTCAACTGCCTGTACTCAGTTGTGAACAGGTCTGTGGAAACGAGAACCAGATAGTGAAAATCGCCAAGCTCGTGGATTTGAGCGTTGGTGGAGTGGACTAGGGGCCTTCTGTTCCCCGAACCACTATACATCCGTGTGTTCATGCTTTTACTTTTTCCGCTGCATATTTAATCGTGCAAAAGCATAGTGGACAGAATTTGTCTAAATTGAAGAGATTGTAATAATTTTGAAAAGACCCAATTCACCCCCCTCTTGTGTGTAATCCGTAGATTCAGATCCAACAGGATGCAGGTATACTCTCTAACTACCGTCCCTATAGTGGATGCTCAGCCATCACTGTTGCTGATGGCTCCACTCTCCCTATAGCCGGCTTTGGCACCTGTTCCCTCACCTCCTCCCCTCACCTATCCTCGGTGGCTCATGTTCCCCGCAGTCCCTTTCACCTACTTTCCATCAGCAAGCTGACCAAGGCTCTCAACTGTAATGCTATATTTACCTCGTCTTCTGTTTTGTTTCAGGAGCGGACGACGAACCGGGAACTTGGTAGACCAGCTTCGGGATGGGGTGTACATGTTCGATGGCCCGGCTTCCATCGCCTGCGCGTCTGTCCCTGCTCATGCCGTAGACCTCCATTCTCGGTTGGGCCACCCCTTCACCTCAGCTCTTCATCAACTCTATCCCGAGAGCTATCGACGCCTGGTAGGTAAACTTAACTACCTCACCATGACGTGTCCCGACATTGCCTGTGCCGTTGGCAAAGTCAGCCAGTTCATGAAACATCCAACCAGATCTCAGTGGGATGCTGTCCTCCGCATTGCCAAATACATCAAGAGAGACCCTGCACGTGGCCTTCAGTACTCACATCATGCTCAAATGGATGTTGAGGCCTTCTGTGATGCGGACTATGCAGGTTGTCTCGCTACCCGCAAGTCTACTTTGGGATTCGCCGTGTTCTTCGCCGGTAATCTCATCTCGTGGCGCAGCAAGAAGCAGACTGTCGTCTCCCGATCGAGTGCCGAGGCCGAGTATCACGCCATGGCCACCGTCACTACGGAGATCCTCTGGCTTCGTCATCTCCTCCATGAGCTCGATTTCCCAGCACAGACTTCTGCTCATATCTGGTGTGACAACCAGGCAGCCACGGAGATTGCCTCGAATCCCGTCTTCCATGAACGGACAAAGCATATCGAGGTGGACTGTCACTTTCTCCGCCACCATCTGGAGCAGAACCACATCAGTTTCGGCCATATCCTGACGGCCGATCAGCTTGCCGATCTCTTCACCAAAGGTCTCCCAGGAGCTCGCCTTCAGTCTCTCACTACCAGGTTGGGTATTCACAGCCTCCATGACCCAGCTTGAGGGGGAGTATGAGATGGTCTTATGTCTTGTCATCTTTTTCTTTGTGGGACTCTATCCAATCTGGGCATGTCCAGCTTGAGGGGGAGTGTTGGACCTCATTTAAGTTTAAATGGGTATTTCTGAGTCCCACATCGGATTTACCCTCCTTGTAATTATATTTACTCATCTATAAAAGAATATCCTCACCTCACATTGAGGTAAGGGGAATTCACCATCTACACATTTTATTTGAAAATAACCACGTAAACTTGCAAAGGAAGCTTCAAATAATTAAGGCGTCATGACAGCGGGAAAACCTGCTCATGCCGTATAAATTAAAAAAAAACATTCCTTCCGTATTTTTGTCATAAGTCACAAAGAACCTCGTTTAGAAAACGATAAAAAGAATCCTTTCAAACCGTTTTGTAAACAGTCAAACATGAATAGAGATGACTTAAAACATTCATAAGAGAATAGTAAAAACATTTTCAGAAACAATTTTAGAAAACATGGACATGGAAGAAAAAAAGTTTTAAGGGAACTTTAAATATATAATTTTTAAAAGAAAGTTCCTTATAAATATCATATCATTGAAGTGAACATTAATCAAATGAATCGATTATGTGTATTAGCTGTAAATCCACATAAAACAAGTGGAAATGCAACATAAGATAATTAAAAGTCATCTCACACATAATCTTAACATGACACAATCAATGAAGTAGACGTTTAACCTAATGAATGAAAATTGTGTCAGGAAATCCCTCACCACTTTGTAATCAGTCGAACCCCATGAATGAATAACATTTAACAACACTTTAAATATCATGAGAATCAATAAATTCATGATATAACATGTCAAAGGGGAATTATATATATATATATTAAAGAATATAGGTGCATAACATCAAAATATGCACAACGAAATGAAATTGAGTCGAAGTTTCTTACTAAATTTCGACAGAATAACGGCAGTACTTAATGATTCATAAAATAGTTTAATGAGAGAGAAATGTGTCTCTCATCATTTGAACATCATAAGGACAGTAATAGGGATGTGAAAAAACATATCCCATCATTAGGAATTGTAAATCAAACGCATAAAATAAAGACGCTTGAATGAAAAAGAAGAGAGAGGTGTTACCACATATATTTGATTTATTATAGTTTTATTACCGTTCATTTATGGCCATTTCGGTGAGTTATAAAGTTCAATTTTGTTGTTTCTGGAGCGTTCGATTCACGGTTTCATGGTTGGTTCACTTGTGTATAATTATGGATTTTCTAGTCAAATGAAAATAATACTTCAGAAGTGGAATAAAATGGTATTCACGCACTTCCATAAGTTTAAATGACTCATATATCATTTTGTTTGGTACCATGAGGATGATTCTTTTGATAAAACTTTAATGATAAAAGTTTAGTTTATTTTGACGGTTTTTCCGACCATGACGAATTAGTTTCATTTTATTTGATATTATGTTTATATATTAGTTCCATAACATGAAATAAATTAAAATATACTTATTACAATTTGATTTAACCATAATAATAGTTTTATGATCAGCCTTGAAGCTGGTAAAGGAAAGCGGAAAAAGCATTATTCCTGGAGACGGTTAACCGCAATAATTTAGACAATGGTTTCGTTTTTTTGAATAAGAGGAGATGAGAAAAAGAATGGATATAAGATATTCCATTAGCAACATAACATTCTAGTATATACATGATACTGGAGTTATTATAATTTGATGGATGAATGAGGTGAAGAGAAGATAGAAGAAGAAAAGAAATTAAAAGAAGTGGTTTGAGAAAGTTACATTTTGAATATCACCTCCTTGAAGGACCCCTTAAGAACCTTGGAATTGGTCTTTTGGTGAGATCAACAGCACTTGGACGTGGGGAGAGTGGGGAGGAGAGAGTTTGACAGAGATTTGAAGAGCTTCAAGGCTTGTTAGGAGAAAGAGGGTGGTGATGAGTGATATTTATACTTGAGGATGAGTGGTTTTAAGTGATTAAATAATGATTATTTTATATTTAGAGCCAACTACATTTGAGTGACATTAATTACAACGAATTTGATTGATAATTAATATTGTAAAAGCTGGTTAATATCGAACAACACATCAACCACCCATTTAATGTTGTGTTTTTTAGGTATTTTAAGACTTTACCTTTTAACTTTAACCCGCTACATTGTTTTACTTATACTGCAGTAATTTTTTTTACCACGGTAACTTTTTTTATGCTTAAAAATAAACTTATTACCTGATTTAAACATTCTGATTCCAAATATGAAATCCATTTTATCAAATTCAATTTACATAATTGACAAAATTAAATTTAAAACAAAACCTGCAGACACGACGAAAAACTGGTTTTCAAGAAGTGTATTTTTAAAGCAAAAGATGATTTTATATCAACTTTATGACTAATAATAATCATTGTATGAAACTCAATTAATATTCGTTGATATATAATCTATACATTTCATTTAAAACATTCCCCATTAGGGATTATTTTAATTAATTAAAAAGGAGAAACATCATATACTTCAAAACAGTTTTCAGAAAAATCCTGTTTTTAAACCCAAAAATAAACTTATTCTAAAATTGAATATAAAGTTGATTAAAAAACATTTAAGTGGATGAAATATAACTAAATAATACTTATGTTAGAAATCAAATTCAAAACATAATGAAAATTTTAAATTGTCTAATTTATTGAAACAAATGATATTTTTACAAAAAAACGGTATTTTTCACTATTCACTGAAAATCTAATATTTTTGGAAAAATCTCAAAATTTCACCCAAAGAAAAACTTGATATTTTGATTTCAAAAATGAAGTTTATTTTATGAAATTAATTTTCTAAAAGTTCCAAAAATTAATTATAATATTCACTCATAAAATTCAATAAAACTCATTTTTTGAAGAAAATGTATTTTTTGAAAAATAAAATGGCTCCTAAAAATCTGAGCGATTATTCATAAAAAATTAATTAATACATTATCAATGAGTATGTGTTGGGACCACTTTGTGTATATGGTTGTATTTGTTGTCAATAGTTGTCAATGAAGATCAAAATGAAGGAGAAAAAGAATTGGAGGAATGAAAATTCCGACGATTGTTGAACTGATCATAAGTTCAAAGAGCTTGTGTCAAAGGTGACACAATGTTTACAACAATGAAGAATGACGAGGTATCATCCCTCTGAGGATGATTGAAGAAGAAAGAGGATTTGAAGAAGACCATGCAATTCTTCATGATTGCATGAGAACCATGCAAGATCTTACTTGAAGAATATAATCATATGATTTGCATGAAGTAGATAATGATGATTGAAGAAGAGAGAGTGTGGAAGGGCTTGGCATTCTGAGATGACCATGCATTTCACGTTGTATCTAAATCAGACAATGCTTTGCTGATTTGTATTTCACAAATATCAAGTCAAGAGAACTTATGATGCAAGCCTTATGAAGGAAATGGGGAGTAAATGTGCTGTCAGTCATATACAGTTTTGATTGGAAGGAAAGATGCTGGTGGAAGACATGAAAGTTATAGTACTTTCCATGAAAACTCTGATGATGTTAAAGCTGATCTATCGAAGGATATATATCACGATAGTGGAGTTTGTGATGAAAGAAGAAGAGTTGTTGAAGAAGCCAAATCACAGAAAAGAAGCATGAAAGTTATGGCCGAAACATATATTGAAGGTAGCGCTGTTCTCCAGTGTTTGTCAAATTTTTGGGTCTGAAAATCAGAAGATGAAGACATGTATTTTTAGTATAAAAAGTTGCACGATAAATTCAAGGGGGTTTGAATAGTTGCGCGTAATTGATGTTTCAGGATCAGAACATCGAAATTTGGCAAAGACATGAAGTGCGCGAAAAATTGGGTAAAGTGCGCGAAAAACGAGGCTGTTAGTTTTGCGCGCAATATGGAACGTTGTTTACAATTTTGTGCGCAAGGGGTGTTTTGAGATTAGAACGGAGAAAAATGGAAAAGGCATGAAGCGCGTGAAAAACTCAAGAAGGCGCGCGAAATATGATGTTGTGTGAAAAAGTTTTTACGCGCATGAAAAGGGTTTTACGCGCGGATTAGTGTTTTACGCGCAGGGTCAAAAACGCCTGTAAATAGGAGGTCACCCCTCATTTGATGATGCTCGACACTTAGACAAATCCCGAGCTCTGACACGCGGAAAAATTGAAGTATAGAGTGGTGCGCGAAAAGAAGTGCTTCGCGAAAAAAAAGTGTTGCGCGAAAAAGAAAAGTTCTGTGCGATAAAGAAGAGTTGCGTGAAAAGGATTTTTCGCGCCAAAAGGTATTTTTACGCGGTTTGAATTTTACGCGCAAGACACCTAGAAGGGTGTGCGAAAAATTTAGGGGTCCCACAGACCTTTGCCAGGTGCTAGCACCCTCGAAGCGGCTTCGTGAAAAAGGAAGTACCGAGAACCATTCGGTTTTACGAAGAGAAGTAGTACCGCACACGCACGACTGGTGTTTAACACCCTTGTTGTGCTTTGAGAAGAGAAGAAGAACAATACGTGCAACTTAACTCAGATCTGCACAGAAAGAAGTATATTGATACAATTAAGTGTTGGTATTGGGAATTAACGGAAGAGAAGAAGAAGAAGAAGAAGAATAGAGTGTGCCCAACTGAAGATTGTGAATTATTCAGGGCAGTACAATTGTGATGATGCTTTGTTGAGATGATCCTCATTGCTTGAACAATCACATAGGATTTTGTGATTCTGGCCAAGAAGATGAGATTTAGTGCATTTAGTTATTGCTCTAAAGGGGAAGATTGAATACAAAAGAGCATCAATTCAGGACTCTGATGCAAGCAATGTCTCATGCTGAACAGGAGACAAAGACTTCCATGCTTATCTGTTGAAGCGACCTTCATGTCGATAAACTGAGTTTGACTTCTCTCAAGGCAGTGAGCTAGGGGGAGTTAATGGGAGTGACCCGAGGGAAGCAGTGAGTTATCCCTGAACAGTTAGGCAGTGAGCCTGAGACATAGTTATTGTGCCCGGACTTTTGTAATCCACAACTAGTGAAGAATAGTGGAATTAGGTATGACCGACAACCTGTCGTCGTATGCTCCTTGAATGTAACCCTTAGTAGTGAACCAACTAAAAAAGTGTTGTGCTGACCTTTTGCATGTGAATGCTTTAATTACTGCACATATCCATCATACAAGTTTAAACAAGTTCCTACCAACGTGAGAACAAGATCCAATAAAGTAGAGAAAAAGTTGACACCTTGATTCACCCCCTCTCAGGGTGGTCTAGGGTTCTTCAGTATGATCATTATATATTTCACAATTTCATTAATACTATACATTTTCGCCAATTTAGTTGCTAGGTTACATCGGTCACATTTAAATAATATGATTCCGTTGTTTGTTTAAGCTCGGAGTTAAGTATCTTGTACGCTATCGAACACAGTTTTTTTTTTTTAAATATAGAGATGTTACATACTTGGGCTAGCTGGAGACCTTGAGCTGAATACTGCTATTACACTGCTTCCCATTCTACGACTCGACTATCGCCTTTGAGCCTGTTTATGGTAGGAAGCCGCCTACAGTACTCTGTTATGTTCCGGGGGGGGGGGGGACTCGTTGAGTTGGCTGCCACAACCCTTGTAGACTGGGACGCAGTGCTTTTACATCTTCAACAAAATCTTTGTCGAGCTCAGCAGTTAATTCCTCGCTATTCTAATAAGCACTGGCGGGACGAACAGTTTGTTGAAGGTGACCATGTGTATGTGAAATTGCAACCGAATGTTCAGACTCCGTCATCCAAAAAGCTGTTTCTGAGGCTTGCTGCTCGTTATTATGGAACCTATCCAATTCTGGCCCTCCCGGGTGCCACAACCTACAGGCTTTTGGTTGCCGCGACTGACACTCGCATACATACTGTTTTTCATGTCTCACAGTTTAAGTGGGCTGTGGGGAGCCATCCCGCTCAGGTGGTTTTGCCTGATGTTGTTGATGTGGGATTGATTTGTCGGGTCGCTCCTGCTGAGGTCTTGGCTACTAAGACCCAACCAGGAACATCCAGGGGGATGTGTCTCATCAGATGGAAAGGGCTTCCGGCTGAGGAATCTACTTGGGGGGATGCAGCCTATATTCTTGAACAGTTTCCAGACTTCCACCTTGGGGACATGGTGGTATTTGAGGGGCAAATTGTAAGCACCCGAGGATTGGCAACGGGTGTTCTGGACAGGAGGCCTCCCATTTTGCATACTCATTGCAGGAGGGGGAATACTCTTAGTGGTGCTGACGTGGTAGGGAAAGTTAGTTAAGTTGGTTGCCTGTTTCCTTTATATCTGGCTGGTTTGGCTGAGGGTGGGGGGAAGTCTTTTGGGAAGTATACTCGTTTCTGCTGGAGCAGGAGCTGGAGGAGAGGGGGACGCTCTCCAGAAGAACTCGACACACATCTAAAGATACATACAGAACCGTATTTCCTGTTCTACTTGTTGTAAGCTCACGAATACCAGCACACAGGTGCCCACCCGCCCACCCTCCCACTTGAGAATTACAATTGTTGCTTCTGTTTTTTTCATTTTATTCTTCCTATATTTTGCTGTTCGAACTTCTGTTTGGTTGGTTACCTAACGCCTTTGAGGGATATTCTTGTCAATAACATATAAAATTAGGGATAATCATGTTCTACTCAAATCGAAGAACTGTTGCTAGCTTTAAACAATGAAACACACTTCCCCTTAGCCTCGATTGAAACATGATTTGTGATCTCATGCATTGATTTTGTGATGGGATTTTAGTCTGGGAATTTATGTATGAAAAAGATTGTTTATATGCATAAAATTGAATGTTGTTTAAGAATTGTTTTGACGGTGTAAATGTTGATATTTTCAGGGTTGGGAGAGGGAGGCTTACATTGGAAAAGTAATATTGGTTTTTGTTTTGATGTTTCTGCTTGCAGCTGTTTTTACCGTATCTCTTGAGAATCTTCCGGGGCTCATAACGTTTATTAATTCATCCCTGTGATTATTTGAGCGTGAAATGGTTCTCATTGTTGTAAATGTTGAAAATGATGTTTACTTTGACCTTTCATTAATTTATGATGTTTTATTACAGGTGTTAGTGGAATGTAGCTCTTTTATCAACAGAAGATTTAAGGAAATGTGTTATATATACATACTCAACATGTTCTTGTATAATGAATTTATTTGTAATGCCGTTCAAGCTCGCATGGACCTGGTTTTGTGCAAATTGAAGTATTGCAGGCTTTTGAAGACAATGCAGGGAGCATTGGTGATTGTTTTGTTAAGTTTATTTAGATGCAAATAAATTTTAAAGCATCCCAGGGAATCGTGAAAGGCTTGCCTGAAGGGACCCATTCACTTGTGTGGTATGATCTCCACCCTCCATTATGGTCATGGCCGTTCATGGCCCTGAAAAGGATAACTATCCATTGAAATTTGAAACCTTGACATGCCTTTTTATGGTTAATGTCTACCATCAACATACCCAACCACCACCTTTTTTTAGCTCAACCTCAAGAATAACATAAGGTATCAAAACATGAATTTTTGCATGTAGGGTAACTTGTTAACCTCATGTAATTGGGATTAAAATGTAGCATATATCTATCAATGATGTGTATGATATTCTGTGTGATATACTCTAGTAGTTTAGTTCAGACAATAAGCTACACGAGCGAACTTTGTATCTCAGCTCCTATTCATATTAATCATAACATATCATCATTACCTATAGAAACACCGAATCTAGAAGAAGAGTAAAGGGGAGAAAAACAAAACAAGAAGATGTTCATACTATAGAGATTTATGTGTTTTGAGAATAATTCCTACGTCCACAGAGAGACGTAACACTTAAATTTCAAGACTAGAATTACAAGGATAATATCAAAGTATGAAACCTTAGCTCGAAATGAGCTCATAAAGCAACAAATTGCTACATTTATTCACATTTCTATAGTACCAATCCACATAGCAAGTCCAATGTGTTGCAATAATTGGTGGTAGGAAGTTCACGGAGCTATAACACCCCGTCAGTGCTGCTAGTTAGTTATGCTACAGTAGCCATGTGGATATCTGCACTATTACAATACCGCTGTCGGTATCACCGGCCAACTCTGCTATAGTAGTTAACATCACTATAATGCTTCAAATTTTTACTTGGGACCTTCAGCCCCAAATCCACGAGAGTTGCGGCCTGATGCACATAAATACCGCTAGCAGTTAGCTAAATTTCATATAATGGATTATACTACATTCCAACAAATACTCCACGATGATCATTTTTTTTACAACGGTCAGGGAAGGGGGAAACAAACGAAAATATTAAACATGCGCGAGGATACTCGAAATCGTGATCTCTCGTAAAACCACCACAGGACACAACCACTAGGCTGCTCCATGATGATCATTGATTATGGAAAACTCAGAGTCTTACTCTGAGGGGTTTTTATCATTGCACTCACATGTAAAATATGTCACACTCGTGACTGAACTGTAAATAAAGATTTCCTTTATTAAAAAATAATGATATATTTATATTAACAAAGCCCATCACATACAACCTTCCTTATAATACCCAAAGAATTTTCATGACTCATGCTTTTGCTTCAATAATAGCTCTGTCAATGGATTCACTACATTCTTATCTACATCCACGTCTTTAAATCACCCCTATCAATGATTTCTCAAATAAGATGATACTTTCGAAGGATGTGTTTGGTCCTTTAGTGACATTGGGATACACATAAATACTGATAGCAGTTAGCTCAACTTCGTCTAATGGATCAAAACTCAACTTCATCTAATGGATCGGACTACGTCATTTCAACAAATACTCCATGATGATCATCGATTATGGAAAACTCAGAGTCTCACTCGGAGGGATTTTTATCATTGTACTCACATGTAAAATATGTCACACTCGTGAATGAACTTTAAATAAAGATTTACTTTATTAAAAAATAATGATATATTTATATTAACAAAACCCATCACATACAACCTTCCTTATAATACCCGAAGACTTTTTATGACTCATGCTTTTGCTTCAGTAATAGCTCTGTCAATGGATTCACTACATTCTTATCTATATCCACCCAATAGGTCTTTAAATCACCCCTATCAATGATTTCTCAAATGAGATTGTACTTTTGAAGGATGTGTTTGATCCTTTAGTGACTCTAGGCCTCTTTAACTTGAGAAATCACTCCATTATTGTCACAAAAGAGCTCTACTGGTCCAAATATGCTTGGAACCACATCAAGTTTAGTGATAAACCTCTTGATCCAAGTCGATTCCTTCACAACATCTGATATAGTAATATACTCTAGATTTGTTTTCAAATATTCCATGGTTAGTTGGTTGGTACTTTTACAAAGAATATCTCCACCAACAAGGAAAAAAATACGAAACTAGATTGAGATCTTGAATCACCCTCGTTAGTTTAGAAGCTATCATGAGTATAGCCCCTTAGTATGAGATTTTACCCACCTCCAAAGACCATGAAGGAATCCTTAGTTCATCTTAAGTACTTTAAGATGTTCTTTATGACAATCCAACATCTTTCTCCAAGATTAGACTGGTATCTCTTGGTAATTCTCAAAACATATGAGACATCGGGTCGAGTACGCGACATAATGTACATGATGGAATCTATTATTAAAGCACAAGGAATCTCATCCACACGTATCTGTATAACTCTTTAAAAGGATACTAAGAATTTGTAAGACTCACATCATGAAACACTGGTAAAGACCTCTTCTTGGAGTTCTCCATATTAAACCTTTTTAGAACTTAAAAAATATGTGTTTTTTGTCTCAAACTAAGAAACATTTTCGATCCATCTCTATAAATATTCATACATAGTATGCAGAATGCTTCACCCATGTCTTTCATTTAAAATCATGTTCCTAGACATACCTTTAAAAAATTTAATGTTGGGATATCATTATCGATGAGTATTATGTCATGCTCATACAATATGAGAAACACCATATTACTCTCATTAGTATGCTTGTATACCCAAGACTCATCCATGTTCTTGATGGAACCAAACTCTCTGATTGCATCATTAAACTAGACGTTCCAACTTTGAGAAACTTACTTTAATCCATAAATAGATCATTGCAACTTACATACCTTAACATTTAGATCCTCAAAACCTTTAGGTTATCATGTATATGTCCATGACTAAATTCCCATTAAAAAAGCATTTTGACATCCATTTAATATATCTCATAATCATAATGAGCTTCCACGATAAGCAATGTCTAAATAAACTTTATCATCATTGTCGGTGAAAAAGTCTCTTCATAGTCAATACCATGAATTTGATTATATCTCTTTTTCACTAAGTGAGATTTATAGGTAAACACTCTACCATCCATCCATATAACCCCCCTCTTTTTTTTCCAAATAAAACCACTTTTATGGGTTTAGTGGGAACTTAAACAACCCTATGGGATGAAGCCCTATTCACTACCCAAAATGCCAAAAAGGGGTCAAATTCTAGATGGAAATATGCACTAAAGGTAAGATTATGGCATAGTGGTTTAGGTCACGTAATGGTCTACGATGGGATTGAATATGGCATGGGGAATGTCACCATGTCATGACAGTGTCACACTCAGATGTGCATGACTAGGTATGGAGCCCTTTATGTCTTTTTCATTTTGGATTTTAGGGATTTTTTGAGATTGGATACGATTTTAAGGAAGTTATTGGCTGTAAAGGGCCACTCACTAGCCAGTGTTGGCAGGTAGAACTCTTATAAGTCGGTAGGTTCCACCAGCCAACCGGTGGAGTGCATAAAGGTGCAAATATCTTGCTTGCACCCACCAATTTACTAGTGGAGTGCATGGGGGTGAAAATATTCTACTTGCACCCACTGGCCAACTGGTGGGCTTCCACCAGCCAATTGATGGGGCGCTTGTAGGTATCGACATTCTGCCCGCACCTACCGGCTAGCCGGTGGAGGCTATTGGCTAGCCGACAGCGTCGTTGGAGGTACAATTTAGTAAGGGCTAATTTGTCTTTTTAGCTTGAATTAGTCACTTAATCCCCCAAATTCGACCCTAATGTCTCAAATTCGATTTTTCATGATCTAGATGCTCAAAAGTGACGATCTTGGCTCTCCTCCTCTCCCCGGTGGCGTTTCCTCTTGACCGGTTAAATCTTGGGTCTCCGTCGATTGACATCCAGTGAGTAAGACCCGATGTATCTTGTTTCTTCTCTTTATCTCCATGCAATCGATCTCTCATGAGACAAGATTACTGGATCTAGTGTGGGTGACCATTGTTCCTTCAGATCTAGGTTCTCTAGGATTCATTCTTGTTTTTTCCACCATCAGTTTTAAAGGGGTAACATTGTTGTGATTGATCTTGAGGTAGGTGTCTTTATCCTATGGTCTAACCCTTGGCATGCCTTATGTTCTATAATGCTTTCCTTTGGCTTTAATTATGAAATTGATTGTTAAAAGATTACCAAATCATGTATACCATGAGTTATGCATGATGTACACTTACCATAATGGTGTTGATATTTCTGCATCCATTATTTATATGGTAATGTCCATAGATTACATGTCATATTAAAAGGTTATAGCAGTCCCCAGGTTATAATGAGAACCTAGTGATACCATGACAATAACCTTAAGCTTATGTCCTATGGTCCATAAAAATTATGCTGACAGGACACAGATGATGTGTGACTATCAGGTGCTGGAGGCTCATAAGCATTGAGAATTCTTCTCATGAAGTTTCCACTTGGTGATCTCGAGTAGATGACATCACGAGGATTTATCCACCAATAGGAAAAACACATGTTTCATGTGTCATCGGTTGTTTTTATCCATGGACACATGTATTGGTATCATAATTTGAGGTTATTATTGATATGTACCATTTGATTACATACTTTGATGCAAGATGAAAACCATGACATTTATGTCGTAGCGAGGTAGCTTGCGTTGAGTGCATCATTGGTGGTATGACATTGATTGAATAATCAAGATAGATTTTTTTGCTTCAGAAAGGAAGTGATATCTCAGGCATAGTTGATCAGGATGATAAAACCTTCACTAAATCCATGACCATGGTAGAAGGAAGGTAAGTTCATCCAGTTAGGTCAACGAATAATAAATAAAGACAAGGTGGTGATATAAAGTGTGCGTCCTGCTTTATCAGATATCACAAGAACAAAATATTATATTACACAACGTGTGTTCTTAGGAGATTGTCATTGCTATAACCATTCCTTATTGTTGGTCATGTATTGTCTCAACAATACTCAATAATTTATGATGATTTTGATGCTCAAAAATACCCTTGTCTGTTTTCTAATGAAGTTTTCTTAAATGAGTTTTCAGGAATTTATATCCAGGTTAAAGGAATTTAACGTTATGGGAATTACTCTGGAAACACTGTTTCAAACCCTACGTTCGGTAAATGAACGTATGGTATCAACCCTATGTTATGATGGAAAAGTGAAATGCTTGCGTATGGTATCGACCCTATGTTACACTAGAAAAGTGAAATGCTTGTGTATGGTATCAACCCTACATTACGCTAAACAGTTTGCATTTGGATCGACATCCTTATGTTTGAAGAATCGTCAAACTTATGGATCATCAACCCTACATTAAAGTCTAGAAATACTACTTATCAACCCTATGTTTGGGAATTTGAACGTATGATTAATCAATGAAATGTTCGTGATCTTATGCTAAAAATGCGAGCGTATGGATTATCATCCCTATGCTACTTTTGTTCCCTATGTTATGTGAAGATGAAAGTATGGTTAAAGAACCATACATTGTAATGAACCCTACGCTATGTGAACGAACCCCATGCTACGCGAAGGAACCCCACCCTACATGATGAAACCCCATGATATGTGAAGGAACCCCACGCTATGAGAAGGAACCCCACGCTGTGCGAAGGAACCCTACACTACATGAAGGAACCCCACACTACGTAGTTCAACCCTATGTTATGTTTACAATGGTAAAGTTTTTAAGCCGCGTTTTCAATCCGAGATTGCTGCGATGATCGAGTTAGAATTGAAGAATTATTCAAGGATCATTATGATTGTTTCAAAGAATCATATTCATCAGAGAAAATCAATCATGTTCTTAAGGGAAGTTACAACTCACCTGGTCAATTGGAATTTGAATTTTCACAATCAATTAGGCTATTCTTTTGGATCTGGTATACCAAAGAAAGTTATCTGTTCTATATTTTCATTCAGAATATCTTTCAAAAATATATGTGTGTAATAAGTGATTCATATATGTGACTGTATTATTGAAATTATCTTTTATAGTGCTGCTGTAACGAACGGTCGATTATGAAAGAAGCTACACTTTGGAGATATACATGTTCAATCTTTTACTGATGTAAGATAACTACTGCTGTTTAGTTTCTACCTTATTGAAGACCATTTTGCAACAAGGATCACTTCAGACTGTTTCATTCTTAAAGATAATTTTTTTGAAGAAGAAAATCCATCAATTTTCAGTTTCTTGCAGCTGCAATTATGAAGAATAACCCAAATCAACAAATCAAACTCTTTTGATTTATTGAAGTTTCAACTACTCATACTCAATTGTGATGGAGTATCAGCTTCTCGATCTAAGCTTTGGGTAACCATTTATCTGTTATAGAATCACAAGGCTTTGTTATTAGTCTTTTTTTTAAAGGTGTCAACTGCCTGAACTCAGTTGTAGATTTATGGTATTGTGATAAGAGGACCATTCTAATGAAATTTACCAAGCTCATAGAGAGAGTGATTTATAAAGTGGACTAGGGGATCTTTGTTCCCCAAACCATTATAAAAAGCTGCATTATTTATTTATATTTATCCATTGCATATTCTTTTTACAGAAGTAAACACTACATATCCGTATAAATCATAGTGGGTGTCAAAAGCCAGAATTCCGGAAGATTTTTGAAAATACACAATTCACCCCCCTCTTGTGTTACTTTGTATATTCCGACCTAATAATTGGTATCAAAAGGGAGATTTTAGATAAATCTATAGTAAGATAAAAGTATAAGGTATATACACAGATGGAAATGGATGATATGAGAGAAGGAATGTTAATGGTACGTGCTCCATACTTTAATAGTTAAATTATGGATGTTGGAAATCTTGGATGATTATCCATCTGAAAAATCTTGGATTAAAAGTCTACACAAAAATCATTACTCCTTATAAGATTCTTAAGAAACCAGAAACTTGGACTACTAAAACAGAAGTTGAGTATGATATCAATTCTAAAGTAATGAATGCTATTATTTATGGTCTTGGACTAGTTGAATTTAATCGAGTATCATAATGTCCAATTTCCTATGAAATGTGACAAATTATAGAAATTTCTTATAAAGGAACATATAATGTTAGAAAGATGAGGTATGCTACAGTAAAACTAAATTTTGACACATTTAGAATGTTTGATGTTGAAAGCATCACACAAATGAATGGAAGGCTTATAGAAATTGTCAATAATATTACAGACTTAGGTGAACCCATCAAACAATCTGATCAAGCTTTGAAAGTACTGAGAGTACTGCCCTTTAAATGGAATGATATATCTATTTCAATTTTCCAATCATCACCTGTTAAAGATCTGACAATGAAAGAACTAATTGTGATACTGATGATGTATGAAGCAGAAATGAAGAATGAAGCTGAAGATCATAAAATCATAGTAAAGAAGGAAAATACTACTCTAAAGGTGTCATCTCAAAATCATAACAGGAGATCAAAGAAAGAAGTTAAAGAAGAGAAAAATTCAGATTCCTCGAATTCTGAAATGGAACTGGCTCAGCTAGCTAGAAATTTCAACAAATTTTACAAGAATAAAAGAGGATTTAAAAAATCCTTCAGGAAGGATGAAAAAGAACCAAGAGAAGTTTGATGCTATGAATGCAAGAAATTGGGTCATATCAGACTTGATTGTCCTCAACCGAAAGATGAAAGAAAAAGACCAGAAAAGAGATATTAGAAAAATGATGATTATGAGCACAAAAGAAAAAGAGCAATGAAAGCTACATGGATTGTATATGAAGACTCCAACAACCTTTCAAAGTTTGATTCAGAGAAGGAGAAATCAAATCTAAAATCCAATATATTCTTTATGGATGAAGAGGAAAAGATACAAATTTATTACTCTTCTAATTCAGATTTTTGTAGTTGCTCAAATGAAAAAATAGTTGTCTATTACTCAATGTTAGAAGAAAAATATGATTCTTTGTTAAATAAGCATATGTCATTGAAAAAAATTCATAATGTTGTTTTAGGTGAAAGAGATACCATTATAAAACAACATCAAGAGTTACTTGAAAAATTCAATTCATCTGCATCAAGTAGTATCAATCATGAAAAGAAAATAAAGGAATTACAGGATGAAGTGGAATCCTATAAAAGTGTTGCTCTTATTTTTACTGAAGGAGATAATATTTTAAATGAAATTCTTGGAAATAATGTCATTAAAAGTGAAATATTTGGAATAGGAAGTAAGGGTGATAAATCAAAATTGTATAAAAATTATTTTGTGCCTAATTCTAAAAATGATACCTGTTATCATTGTGGAACAAAAGGTCATTTCACTAATAATTTCTATTTGAAAAATCCTCAAATTAGTGGTATTAAAATATCCTTTATTTATAAAAGTTTTTCTGAAGATAGTGATATAAATTATAAAAAAATAAAGCATATCTGGATTCTCAGATCATTTCTTGCTAACACCACTGGACCCAAGAAGATATGGGTACCAAAACAAATACATGTTTAATTACTTTTAAAGGTAACATGTCACATAAAAAGAAAAACCATATGGTATATGGACAATGGATGTTTCAGAAATATGAGTGGAGACTCAAAAAAATTTCATACACCGACTCAAATAGTTGGAGGACTAATCACTTTTGGTGATAATGCCAAAGAAAAATAATTGAAGTTAGAACTGTTGGAGATATAAAGACTATCTCAATCAAAAAAGTATTGTATGCACAAGGGTTAAATCACAACCTAATAAGTATCTCTAAACTCTATGATGATGGATTTTGTGTTGATTTTTCTAACAATTCCTACCCTATCTTTAAAGATAAGTTGCTTAAATTTAGAGCACCTAGAACTGATAATGTTTATACTTTGGATTTAAATTCCTTGCGTAAACAGAAAGTAAATTGTTTAATTGCTAAGACAAATGAGTCATGAATTTGGCATAGAATACTTGGACATTGTAATATATGTGCTTTACATAAATTATATAAGAAATAGTTAGTTTCTGATTTTTCCAGTCTTAAGTTTGATAATGATAGATTCTGTGATGCATGCCAAATTGGCAAACAACACAAATCTTTTTTCAAATCTATTAACAAAATTGCTACATCTAAACCTTTAGAACTTATCCATATGGATTATTTTGGACCATCAAGAATAGAAATTTTGGATGGTAAATTATATGTTTATATTTTAGTATATGATTATTCTAGATTTAATTGGGTTTATTTTATAAAACTCAAAAGTGAATTATTCACTATTTTTGTAAAATTTTTCAAAATGAAAAAGGTTTTAAAATAATTTCATTGAGAAGTGATCATGGTGGAGAATTTGAGAATTAAGAATTCAATTATATTTGATCAAATCTAGGTATTAAACACACCTTCTCTGCACTAAGAACGCCTCAACAAAATGGAATTGTTGAAAGGAGAAATAGAACTATTCAAGAAATGGCAAGGAATATACTGAATGAATACAGTATTTTTATTTATCTTTGGGCAGAAGCTGTAAGTACAGTCTTTTATATCGTGAATAGAGTTTTAATAAGGCATATTTTTAAAAGGACACCCTATGAACTTTTAAATAACATAAAACCTAAAACAAAGTAATTTAAAGTTTTTGGATACAAGATTTATATCTTGAATACTAAGGAAAAACTTGGTAAGTTTGATCCAAAAGCTGATGAAGGAATATTTTTGGGATATTCTGCTACCTCTAAATCTTATAGAGTGTTTAATAAAAATTCAAGGATTGTTGAAGAATCAGTTAATGTGAAGTTTGATGAAACTAACCCTTTTATTAAATAGAAAGATCAAGCAGATAAAGTCACTAACTATTTTGACAACATGAGACTTGAAACTCCTAAAACAAATTTTGAAAATAATGTTAATAAAATTCAGTCTAGTTCATAAGAACGTGATACTGAAGATCCTGAAAGTGTCTTTCCTAAACAGTCCATAACTTTGAAGAACCATCCTCTAGAAACTGTTATAGAAGACCTAGATACATGAATTAGAAGTAGAAGAAATGTAGGAAACCTAGTAGAATTTTCTTCCTTTTTATCTCAGTAAAAACCTAAGACTATTGAAGAATCCTTAGAAGATGAGAGTTGGATTCTAGAAATATAGGAAGAGATAAACCAACTTAAAAGCAATGAAGTTTGGGAACTAGTAGAAATACCAACCAATTTTCTAGTTATAAGAACTAAGTGGGTCTTTATAAATAAATAGGACGATTAAGGGATCATAACCAAAAATAAATCTAGATTAGTAGCTAAAGGATATAGTCAGGAAGAAGTTATAGATTATGATGAGACATTTTCCCCTATATCTAGACTAGAAGCCATAATAATCCTTTTAACTTATGCATCTCTTATGGATTTTATATTATATCATATGGATGTTAAGTTTTCCTTTTTAAATGGTTATTTAATGGAGGAAGTTTATATTGAACAACCCCCTAGTTTTGAAAATCCTTAAAAACCAAACTCTTTTTTTAAACTTACTAAATATCTCTATGACCTTAAGTAAGCACCTAGAGCTTGGTATGAAAGATTGAGTTCTTTTCTTTTGAAAAATGGATTTACTATTGGATTGGTAGATCCAACACTTTTTAAGAAAACTATTTGTTCTAATATTTTATTAGTTCAAATTTATGTTTATGATGTTATTTTTGGTTCAAATAATAAAAATCTTTACAATTATTTTTCAAAATTAATGTAAAAAGAATTTGAAATGAGTATGATGGGAGAACTAAATTTCTTTTTAGGATTTCAGATTTATCAAAATGATTATGGAAATTTTTTAAATAAAAGTAAATTTATTATTTATTTATTGAAAAAGTATGTACTTGAAAACACCAAGACATATACAAATCCCATATGTACCAATATAAAATTTGATTTGGATGAAGTTGGAAAACCAGTGGAAAATAAGTTATATAGAGGTATGATTGGAAGTTTGTTATATCTTACTACTAGTAGACTAGATTTTATGTTTTCTATATGTCTTTATTCTATATTTTAATATAATACAAAAGAGTCACATCTTACTTCTATAAAAAGATTTTTTATATATTTAAAAGGAACTATTTTTCAATATCTTATTTATCCCAAAACTTATGATTTTAATTTAATTTCATATTCAAATGCTAATTTTGGAGGTTGTAGATTAAATAGAAAAAGTACCTAAGGAACCTATCACTTTTTAGGAAAATCTTTAGTATCATGGTTTAGTAAGAAACAACACTCAGTTTTCCTGTCAACCGCTAAAGCAGAATATGTATGTTTTAACAGTTGTTGTGCACAAGTTTTGTGGATGAAAAATACCCTACTGGACTTTGGAATAAATTTTAATAGTATATATATTTTATGTGATAATACTAGTGCAATAAATATTTCAAAAATTCTACAAGTCATTTTAGGACTAAGCACATTGATTTAAGGAATCATTTTCTAAGAGATCATGTCCTTAAAAAGGATATATCTTTAGAATTTGTTAACACTAAATATCAATTAGATGATATTTTCACTAAACCACTTCTCAGTTCAAGTTTTGATTTTGTTAAGGGAGAGTTAAGAATATTTAATTTTAATTAAATATTTATTAATTTATTTCATGTCTCTATTTTTATAGACTGCACACTCTTTATTGTGACAGTACTCCTTTAAGTGTTCTGTTAGACAATCAAATACATTTTTTTAGTCAACTTACTTCAAATGAATCTTGGTTGGAATTAGTACTTCATCAAGTTAATAATAATTTGACTTCATTCATTCAGTCAAAGGAAGCTGTGAATGAATTTATGAAGGTTAATTTGGTTGAGAATCTAAAGATCAGACAAGATTCGAAGAAACTTCTTCAACATTGGTAAAAAGTCTTCAAGAACCATTTCCAGAGATTAATTTTGAAGCTCATTGAGATTAATGGTGCTGTCCAAGCCATTCATCATCCTTCTACACCTTCTGCCTCTGGTGATTCTGATCAAAGCCCCTCATTTTGAAGATAAAATTTCATTGGATGTGGATTGTACTCTATTTTTTCAAAACATTTGAATTCATTTTAAATTTAATTTAATTTATTATTATTATTTAAGTTTATTCTCTTTTATTTAAGTTTAATACTTAACTGCTAATCCTAAATTTATTTCTCTTATCAGTTTTTATAAACAATTCATTTATAGTTTAGTGCTACATTAACTGTGGTTTATATCATTTATTATTTGAAACCATATTTTTGATATCATAAAAAGGGGGATAATTTTTAAAGAAGGGGAGAATATCTATGGGGGAGCATATTTTCAAATGAATATTTTCAAACCACAACATTTTATTTTAAAAAATATATTTTATTTTCAAAATAATACTATGAAATCAATGTATTTTAGATATCTATTTTTGTTTTTAAAAATCCTATATTTTATTTAAGTTATGTTATGAGTTATGTTATGGGTTTTGTGATCATAAAAAGGGGAGATTTTTGGGATGTAATGTCTTAACAATACTCAATAATTTATGATGATTTTTATGCTCATAAATACCATTGTTTGTTTTCTAATGAAGTTTGATTAAATGAGTTTTTAGGAATTTATATCTGAGTTAAAAGAATTTAACATTATGGGAATTACTTTGGAAACACTGTTTCAAACCCTATGTTCGGTAAATAAATGTATGGTATCAACCCTACATTATGCTGGAAAAGTGAAATGCTTGCATATGGTATCAAACCTACGTTATGCTGGAAAAGTGAAATGCTTGCCTATGGTATCAACTCTACGTTACGATAAATAGTTTGTATTTGGATCGAAATCCTTACGTTTGAAGAATTTTCAAACATATGGATCAGCAACCCAACGCTGAATTATGGAAATACTGCTTATCAACCCTGCATTCGGGAATTTGAACGTATGGTTAATCAATGCTATGTTTGATATCTTATACTAAAAAGGTGAACATATAGGTTTTTATCCCTATGCTACTTTTGTTCACTAAATTACATGAAAATAAAAGTATGGTTAAGGAACCATACATTGGAATTAACTTTACTTTATTTGAAGTAATCCTACACTACGCGAAGGAACCCTAGGCTGTCATGACCCATCCCCCAGGGCCCGTATCATGACTACCCTAAGCCCGCCTCACAAAGGCTAGGGGATGACGACTAGCATTGAAGGCATCAAACTGCAAGTGGGAGGCATTTTACTGAGTACCTGTACGCACACACGTGCCCAACCAAGTCCCACACACTAAAAAGGAAACAAGTATCACTAAAACAAAGCTGAGTACAAAAAAGAAACTCTGATGGCCATTCGTGGAAAACCCCATCTGATTGTGAGAGTAGTGTAGTTACTGGAATCTGAAGTAGAACGTCCTATCCAACTGATACTACTAGGCCCACCTAGTCCTAGGCCACCAAGTCTACCGTCATAGCGTTCGTCGGTCCCATTTCACTAAGCACCTCTGGGTCCTGGTCCACGAAAGTCTCTATCGAAACGTCGATCGTTTTCACCAGACACAACATGTACGGGTGAAGCCTGTGCAGGGGTGAGTAACAAAATACTCAGTAGGGACACCCCAAAAAAATGAAAGACCACACAATAATCCTCAAAGTAAATCACGAAGCACGAGACAACTCACACTGGGTATACATTTAGGGTAGTGATAGAAGAATCATCAGTCACATCATCGAACACCTCGAATGCTGGAGAACTCTTCCTCCATTGAGAAAAGTGGGCCTACCAAGTCACACATAAGTTCTTCCCACTAACCTTAGACTGCTCAAGTACACCTCTTCATCACATACCGTGGGCCTACAAAGTCACACAAAAGTACTTCCCACTAATATTGGCCAACTGAGGCACTCCTCCTCATCACGTACCGTGGGTCTACAAAGTCACACAAAAGTGATTCCCACCGTGGGCCTGCAAAGTCAGATATAAGTGCTTCCCACTGGGCCATATAAGTCACACATAGTCAAAATTCAGCAGTCTTCAAGTCTCATCCAACCGTAGGGTTCTGTACATAGCACGCCTGGAGGAACCTCTCCTCAAGACATTCGTCGCATCACAAATTCCATGAAAGCATCCTCAAGACATGTCAAAATATCCTCCTTGTTGAGAGGGTCCCAATGCTGCAAACAGATCATCAATCGGACGCCCGATTTGCAAGTTATTAGCATTTTAGTAAACATGGGTCGGTTACATCTGGGCCCGATCTGACCCGGTCGGACCGACCCGACCAACCCAACCCGGAGGTCCCACATACCCAAGTTTAATTTGAATGAATTGAACAGAACTGGTTTGGGTCTGGGTCGTTTCAGTCTGGCCTGGCCAGTGGGTCAGGCCTAATGGGCCTTGCTAGACCCGACCCGGTTTGGCCGAGGGTCCAGCCCGCCGGGTCGCTCGACAACCCGGTCTAGTCCAGCCCAACTCGAAGAGCGTGGGTATGGCCTGCCAGTGCAGGTCTAGCCTGCTGGGCCATGGGATTGTCCCGTTGGTGCGGGTCCGACCTGCTAGCTGGGGGCGCGACCTGCCAGCCTAATGCTCGACCCTCACGGTGTAGGCTGGTGGTGCGCCGCCTGGCTGGGACAAGTCCGACTACCACGTCCGGCCTCTGCTAACCCCATGGATGCGTGGGGCCCTCCTGTCATGGTCCAGCAACCATGGCTCACCGAGCCACCCGGATGGCTCAGAAGTAGGTCGTCCCTCCACACGCGACGCCAGGTGGGTGCCACATCTCCCCACTCCCGTCGCAGCACACCGATGAGTGCGCCGCATCTCCTCGATGCCATCACGGTGTGCCGACAAGCGTGCCGCCACCTTTGCCCACGACCGCCACCACCAGCACCGTCGTATCGACAGATGTTCGGCGAACCACCGGACGTGATCCGATGATCCGTTCTTCGTGTTGTCTGCACCTGCACTCTTTGGGGAACGCCCTCTTCACCACAAAGGTCTCAGAATCATCTTGCTGCCACTTTGAGGGTGCAACCACAAAGAACACACACATCAGAGGTGATCAGGCCTTGTTCGTGTCAGCTCGTTCCCTCCGTGTTAGAGGTTTATAATCATGGGGAGGCTCAGAGATTGTGTCTCAATCAAGCTAGAGATAAACTAATCCCATATAATAACTCCCAAAATAAAAGTCACCCTCCCACATAAACGCATGATTCACAGAAAAACCTCTTTGGGGATTGATCCGCGTTCATTGTTTCTAGAATAATAATGGGTAAGAAATTTAAAATTAAATGACCCCTACCTCTTTGATGTTCATTTCCACAGAGTTACATCCTCAAGGTTTCAAGACATCGACGTCGTTCGTCGCTTCCGACTTTGTTCTTTGAGGTGTGTCGAAGATGTTTGACGTTCGTCGACGTTTTTCATTCTTCATTGGAGAGGAAGTTCGTCGGAGGTTTGTAGAGAATCATCACAGTTTAATTCCTCATTCCACCAATGCATCAACCAAAATAAAAGGAAAACATGTCTCATCATTTTTGTTACGCTACAACATCACATCGTTACGCTGTTTCATTTATGAAACATTGTCACTGTTACGTGTCATTAAAGTATCGTTACTGTCACGACCCGACCCTACTCGGGCTCGAGCCGCAACTACCCCAAGCCCGCCTCCATAGGCCAGGGGCTGGTGATAAGTGCCAAAGGATAAACAACTTGGGGAGGCATTTTCCTGAGTACTTTTACACACACACACAACACACTCAATGAAAAAGTGCAGAGTAAAAGAAAAAGTACCAGTACACACATCACACCGTTGTAATCCTTGCGGAAAAACATGCGAGATCGACTACTTACTCGCCTCCAACGGATATCCGACAGAAAAGTCACCAACACCACTTTACGCCCAAACGGCGTCCCGTGGTCCCGAGCCTCAGCCCCGATAATAGTCGGGCGCATCGTGCCATTGCGATCGCCTCAGGAAAACACGTCAAAAGGACTGCTCACTTGAGTGGAATGGATATCCGGAGAAAAAGATGCATTTCGTCAAACTACGCATGAGCGATTCTACGTGGGACCCGCACCCCGATCCCGAAGCACAACGAACGGATCGCACCATTGCGATCCTCATGAAAAATTACACAAGATGGACTATTCACTTGTCCAAATTGAACACCCGGTGATAAAGCTAGAAATCACCGCCAACTCCCAAAATAGCCCTCGTGGGGCCTGCACCAGCGTGCTGAAATAAAGCGGGTGGATTGCACCATTGCAATACCCTCGAAAAAACACCCAAGATTGACTACTCGCACACCTCGAACGGACGTCCGATGAAAAAGTTGTAAAGCGCTACACGCAGCTCGAAAGACGGGCCGTGGGGCCCACACCTCAACCCCGGTTTCAACGCCCGAAACCACATTGGAAAACTTCACCTCGGCACTAGGGTCCCAATGCTGCTAACGGTGCTCAAATCAGACGTCGGAAGTGTCAGCGCCGCTCAAAACACGAACCCCCGGAAAAATGTCAATCCACTTAACGTACACGACGTGCCACCAAGGCCCCCATCCCAGTAGTTAAAACCCCCAAAACCATCTCATATCCTCTGCCTTGAGCCGAGGTTCACACTGCCGCATACGACATCTAAAACGGACACCCGTAATGAAAATTACAGGCGTCCGAAGAGGGGACGGATCCCCTTAGGCTGGACCGGCCGGTCCGCCCGGCTTGGGCCGGCCCGCGGTCCACCGCCAACCTACCCTCATGGGGTTAGTCGCCCCACCATGTGAAGACCCACCGAATGCTGGTCTTGTCTCCCCCGCAGAGTCGCGCGCCGCGACCCCGCCCTTCGCGTCAACCGGCCGGCGCAGCCGGCCGACCCTTTGCTCCGCGCCCTAAGCTCACCCGTAGGAGCACCCCCTACCGCCTGCCGCTGAAGCCGCAGTCGGGGCCTGCTACCGGAGCCCGCCGCCAGGAGCACAGCCGCCGCGCCGCCTTGGTCCGTCGCCGCGCCGCCTTGCCGGAAAACAAAGAAAAGGCCGGAAAACTTCCCGGGGCCACCCTGGACACCTCGAAACTCCAAAATTCGATCCGAAAGGACCGTTGGGAAGATAAAATCAAGCCCTATGCAACCAGGGGATTTTCTCGATGAACGGAAAACAATTAAAAACTATAATTCTAGATCAAAATAGGTGAGGGGAAAAAAGGTAAACGCACAAATCCTACCGGTTGGGTGTAGCCCGGAGCTTCACCGACGGTCCTCCGGAGTTGCCGCGCCTTGCTGGAGTGGTGGAGGAGAGGGGAGGAACTCCTCCTTCATTGGGAGGGTTTTCACTAGGGGGAAACAAAACAAAGGGTGGGGGGAGAAGTGTTTAAATAGAAAACACTTAAACTCCCGCCCGTCGGTCCCGTACCCAAACCCTCAGTAGGGTCGAGGTTAAGCCTCCCCTAGGGTAAAAAACACCTCCCGAGTACAACGATGGTCTCATAATTTTAATCCGAGACCCCACTCAAAAGTTATAAAATTCAACGACCAAGGCCACTAAATTACAAAAACGCCCCTGGTGGCATTTTTCACAGAAGGCCTGCGCCCATGAAAGTTAGACCCCTTCTAGGGTAAAAGGAACATTCCAGACTCAATGGTGCCCTCAGTTTTCCAATAAGATCCACCGTTTAAGAGATACTTGAGTTACCCATTAAACAAATAAATTAATTATTTTAATTATCCGTTTAACGCTTCGTTAACGGGTGAGGGGTCCAAACGTCCCGCGCCGACATGCTTTATGTCGTTCCTAGGGTAAACACCCTATTTCGGACCCATCTGTACTCTCAGATTTCTGATCTAAAGCACCGTTTAGGAGTTATCCCATTTATTTGACCTGCCTAGTGTGAACGCACTGAAATTTTAATTCCGGCCACACCGGGGCTCGGAATCGCACACCGTCTGAAGGTGCTGCCCTGGAATAAAATCAAGAATATTCCAAAGTCTTTTATAGAAAAAACTAGGTTCTTACAGTTACGCTACGAGTTAATGATCCATTGATGAGCCTTATCAATGTGCCTTGTCATTGCACCACAACATCACCGTCCGCCACTCAACGGATGAGAAAATAAAATAAAATAACTTTTTAAAGTTATTTTATTATTTTCCAAAAATTATGAAAATTAACTTTTTCGTTCGACCCTTGACGGCTGAAGTTAAGTCCTTTCTAGGTGAATCCTGGTGTTCTGAATTCAATAGTTCCATCAAATTTTTGATCTGAGCACCGATTAAAAAGTTAGAAAAACCCGCTCGTATGTTTACTTAATCTTACTTAAAAAAAAGTTCAAAATTCTATTCTGGGATCACCGGGCCTCAGAATCATGTGTCATCAAAGCATGTGGTCTCAGAATAATTCTATATAATAAAAATAATTAAATGGAATTTAAAAGACATTACATTATCCCCACCTTAGGGATTTACGTCCCTGAAATCCAAAACAAAACTAATCAAATAGATGGGGGTACTGAGCACAAATCCGAGCCTCCCACTCTCATGTGCTCTTCTGGAGATTCTCATGCTGCCACTGAACTCGTACCAGAGGAATTGACCACCCATATATGACCTGATCCTTTTGATCCTCTATCTCCATTAGGAAATATGCAAACGTTTCCCCATCGTCAATATCCAGCTCTCCCCAGTCGATGATGTGCGATGGATCATGCACATACCACCTCAGCTGTGACATGTGGAAAACATCATGTAACCAATGCATTTGTGGGGGAAGAGCTAGGTGGTACACCACCTCTCCAACTCTGATCAGGATCTGAAAAGGTACAATGAATCTCAGAGATAGCTTTCCGCCCCCACCAAATATTTGTAATCCTCATCGGGGTGAGACATGAAGGAATACATAATCACCCTCCCCAAACTCCAAGGGTCTCTCTATCCTATCAACATAATACTTATGCCTGCTCTTTGTAGTCCTCATCTACTCCTAGATGATCTGCACTTTCTCAGTGGTAGCCCGTACTAACTCTAGACCCATGAGTGCCGACTCCCCTGGGTCTGTCCAGTATAGGGGTGATCTGCAAGGCTGCCCATACAAGGCCTCAAATGGTGCCATTCCAATGGTGGAGTGATAGCTGCTGTTGTATTCAAACTCCACCAGTGTTAGGTGGTCCTCAAAATTTCAACCAAAATTCAGGATGCAAGCACGTAGCATGTCCTCCAAGGTCTATATGGTCCACTCCGTCAGACCATCCGTCTGGGGATGAAAAGCTGTGCTCAAGCATAGTTTCATCACAAACGCCTCCTATAATACCCTCCACCACCAGGATGTAAAGAGAGTGTCACGATCTGAGATGATCGTTGAAGGAACCCCATGAAGCTGTACTATCTCCTGTACGTAGAGGCATCCCAATCCCTCTACTGGTCCCTACTCCAGGATGGGTAGGAAGTGATCAGACTTTGTGAGTCAGTCAATGATCAACCAGATAGAGTCGTGGCCCCTAGATGTGCATGGTAACCCCATCACAAAGTCCATTGAGATACTGTACCATTTCCACTTTAGTACCTCGAGTAGCTGGGCCAAGCCTGTTAGAACCTGATGCTTGACCTTCACTTGCTGACAAGTGAGGCATCATGAAATGAACTCGGCCAACACTTTCTTCATCCCCATCCACCAGTACTGATGTCAGAGGTCCTGGTACATCTTCACCACTCTAGGATGTACTTCCAAGGGGGATGTATGGAACTCCCTCAAAAACTCCTCCCGTAACATCACTACCACTACGGTGTGCCTTTTGAAGAGGATGACGTTCTACCCACCAATCGAAAATACATCAGAAGCCCATCCTGAAAATAACTGAGCACATCGGGCCTCACAGTCAACATCCACTAGTTATTCCTCCCTAACTCACTATAAGAGTGGGGGAGTAATAGTCATCGACTGAAGGTAAGTAGCTCCACCATCATCCACGAAGGATATCTGCATCACAACCAACTGCTCCATCGCCTCACTCAGCAGCTACAAATTGGTCCTCCTACTGAGCACATCTGCCACCACGTTCCCCTTTACAGGAGTATAGACTATCTCAAAGTCATAGTCTTGGAGGAACTCTATCCATCACTATTGTCTCAGGTTTAGGTCCTTCTGGGAGAAGATATACCTAAGACTCATGTGGTAGGATTAAACCTTAAACTATTCACCCATCAAGTAGTGCCACCACATCTTTAAGGAAAAGACCACTACTGCTAAATCCAAGTTCTAGGTCATGTAGTTTTGCTCATGTTATATTAGCTATCATGAGCCATAGGAAATCATTGCTCACTCCTGCATCAGGACACAACCCATTCTGGTCCCTGATGCATCACAGTAAACTACACACCCAACGCCCTCCTCTGGTAGTCTCAAGATGGGGGCACTAGTCAGTCTTCACCTCAGCTCCTGGAAACTCTTCTGACATTTCTCCATCCACACAAAGGGATGTCCCTTCCATTTCAAATCCAATAATGGTGATTCTACTCTATATAATTCGAGCATAAACCTCTGATAGTAACCATCCAACCCCAAGAAGCTCCACACCTCAGTCATGCTCCTGGGTGGCTTCCAAGTAAGCACCGCCTCTATCTTCACCAGATGTAATGCAAACCCAGCCTCCGAGATGACGTGTCCCAGAAAGTGGACCTCCTGTATCCAAAACTGACACTTCAAGATCTTACTATAAAGTTGGTGCTCTCTGAGTGTATCTAGGACTATCCACGAGTGTGTAGCATGCTCCTCCTTTAACACCGAGTACACTAAGATTTCATCATTGAAGACCTCAAAAAACCGGTCAAGGTAAGGCTGAAAGATCCTGTTCATGAGTCCCATGAACACTATTGGGGCATTGGTCATGCCAAAAGGCATCACCAGAAACTCATAGTGGTTGTCCCTGAACCTAAAGGCTGTCTTCAGTACCTCCTCACCCCGTACCAAAAAGCTGGTGATAGCCTAATCTGAGGTCTATCTTTGAGAACCACTTCGCCCCCTTCAGCTGGTCAAAGAGATCATCGATTCTTGGAAGTGGATACTTGTTCTTCATAGTCACCTGGTTGAGGCGCTGTGAGTCTACACACAACGTCAAAATCCCATCTTCCTTCTTGGAAAAAAGAATCGGGGTTGCCCATGGTGAAATTCTGGGCTTTACGAACCCCTTCTCTTGCAAGTCCTCCAATTGTACCCTCATCTCATGAAGCTCCGTGAAATCCATATGATATTCCAATGTGGATATCAGTGTCTTCCCAAGGTTTAGGTTGATGCAAAATTCTACCTCCATATGAGGATGTAGTCCTAGAACATCCTCAGAAAAAACATCCTCGTACTCATCCACCACTACAGGAAATCTTAGAATCCTCTCATCCATTGTATCGAGGGTGAGGCTATCCAAATGGTGAGTGATCGGCTACACCCTCCTCTGAGAAAGACCATCTCATGCTGTAAGGGTTTTCTTCTCACTAGTGAAGGAAAACCTGGTCCCATATCCGCAGACACACCGCATTGTACACCTAAAACAATCGATATGAGCATGGACTATGAATAATTAGTCCATACCCAAGATGATGTCATAAGGCCTCAATGCCACTACTAGGAGATCCCAGCTAGAGCTCTCGTCTCCTAGAGTAATCTCACACTGCCATAACCAGTGTGTAATCGTCGAATCTCCTCCCGTAGGAGTCTCTAGCCGTAAAGATCAAGCCAACGACTCCACTGGAATCTCTGAGATCCAAATGAGAGTCGTGGCATGGAAGGAGTGACTTGAACCTGTGTCTATAAGAACTATAGCTAAGGTGGAGAAGACACATATCATACCTCAAATCATATCTGGAGCGCTGTGGTCATAATCCTATGCTGCTTGAAGTTGTGATTTCCCTTGTCCGCATGCTCCCTGAGGTCGAGGTGGACCACCTGAGGGTAGTGGTGGTAACACATCAAACCATTTCCCACCACCTACTGCTCGACTTTCTCCCCTGCCACATCCACCACCCTGCGGACCTCCTCGCTTGAACCGGTGCCTCTTCCTTGGCAGCCCCTCGACCGTCTACTGGTCATTTTCATGGTGGGTGGGGAAGTCACATTCCATGTGTCCCTACCCACTGCATAAGAAGAAAATCCTAGTTCTCGACTGACTCCCTTGGGTCTGGGATCCCCACACTACCGACCCTGAGTCCTGGGGTCATCCTATGAAAGACCTAGCCTGCTTGGGCCCTCACATCTATCATCTACTACCTATCAAAGACTCCAAAACTTGGGGTCTACTGGTAGCTCTAGCTATGGGCGCCTGCTCCTCTAAGAATTTCTCTACCATAAGGGCTCGCTCTAGCACCCCAGCCTGAGTAGGGATGCTGTAAGACAACACCAACACCCTGATCTCCCGCCCGAGTCCCTGCTCAAAGGATTGAGCCCTAAATAAAGGGTATCGTACCATATTCACCGAGTAGTGAGAAAGATCGATGAACCTTGCTGAGTACTCATCCACCGTCATGCTGCCCTACTGTATGTGAAACAGCTCCTGAATGTGCACATAGTGAAAGGTTGCGGGAAAAAAAATCCTTTTGGAAAAGCCGCTCAAAGTTTGCCCAGGTGAGGGTCTCCTCATCATGCGTATGGGTGGTAAAGATCCAACATATCCCTATTGAGCCCTACAGAAGGCTCTCTACTAAGATCACCATCTGTTCTGGCAGTGTCCTCAATAAGTAGAAGACCCATGTCACTGCCTCCAGCCAGTCCTCAGCGACCTGAGGATTTGTCTCTCCCATGAACCTAAGAGGTCTCTCTCTCTAAAACTCATGCAGAGCACTGATTCTGTGTACATACTCTACCATAATCTCTAATAGTAGATGCTGACTATCGAGTGGTGGTAGCACTGGTGCACCACCCAGTGGGGCCATCTCTAGAACTAGTCCCTGAATGGATGCCTCGTCGTTAGGCATGCTGTCCTCACAACCTCGTATCGGGATCCTGGATGGTTGTCCACATGGAGGCATCCTGATATATATTAAGATGTACCATGGTAAAAATGTTATACCTTTTGAGATGAATTTTATTCAAAAGAACATAATGAGACACTTATGCAATTAGTGTTTTCATGTATAGATCTGAAAAGAAGAATTCAAGGTCCAGGTGTATGGATATGTCGGCCACCGCACCAACACTGGACTCCCCAAATCTAAAAGTCAAACTCACAACACTTAATATTTCTAACCCAAAATAAAACACAGACTCCCAACCCTTTGTGGTAGGACCAACCGCCCTTTGATACCACTTTGTCATGACCTGTCTCCTGAGGCCCGTGTCGTGACTACCCCAAGCCCACCTGTCATGAACCAAATCTGGTCACCACAAATACCAGCACCAAATCCAGCCCATTAAAAGGCACAAATGGTGTTCCCTATCCCCACAGGCCAGAACAAGTGCCCAGGAATCAATAAATTTGGTTTGGGAATGAGTTTCCCTAGTATGAAAGCATAAAACATTAAAAACAATCAATAATATGAATCTGAAATTTTCATTCCAAAAAAGCCTTAACAGAAACCAAATATGAATACATGGTTTTAAATAAAGTAAAAGAGGTCAAAAAATAAATAAAAACATCAGAAAATCATCCACAAAGACTCCAAATGACAAGGGAGTTATCACCCTGATCCATCTCCAAACATTGCACCATAGGAGGGGACTAACAACCCGAACCGCCTTCACCTGAGGCTTTTCCCTTACCTATGTCAAACAAAATCAAGTCTAATTACACCCAATGGGTGTAATTAGGGTGTGATCCTAATACCAATAGGATACCACCCAAATATTCCAAATAGTATTCAATACAAGGTGAAAAGCACACAATTTTAATATGTAAGGAAAAGCAGCGATAAACTCTAAGAAATGAAACATTCAATTGTAAAATTTTTTCAAAATAAAACTTTCAAAATGTTAAAAAATTTGAATAAGACATTTTATCTACTGTAATTTACATCCAAACATACCCTAATACAGGGGTAAATACTACAAATCCAATGAGCCCCAAACCGGAAACACCCCTAGGCCCTATGTACCTCGTACCTCGGTGTAAAATAACCATAGAAAAATCCATTCTCATGCATGATACATTAGTAGGTAACATACCCATAACCTAGTGGTCTCCAATCATCATCAATAAAGTTTTTTTAGTGTTTTCATTATCCATTTTTCTCTGTGAAATAGGGATAAAACCCATCCAGATCACTAGCATACTAGTACATATATTCCCACCTAGGTACCCGAGCTTCCCCCTTTGTGCTCAAAAAATCTCTGCATGATAAGTACATCCATTTTCATATAAAAACACAACTAATGGTCACATAAAAACAATAAAGTATCTATACACACTTTATACCACTTAAAATGTACAACAAAACATTTTGATTTTCAATAAAACAACTTCTCAAATCTCGCATTGTTTTGCACCCAAAACTCCTTGAAATCCACACTTTTCACACCATGTACACACTAATAAGTCACAAAAACAAAAATTTCGGCCCAATACATTTCAATTAAACCAAAAAATCAGTTATAGGGCAACCCTATATGAACCAAGAAGTGATATCTTTGTAAAACCTCCATTTTCACACAAACATGGCACTTAAAGTTCATATGCTTCACAAACACCATTAAATTTTTTTTTGAAGAAAAAACAAAAGGATATAAACATTAAAATCATTATTTTAAGTCCTAATAAATTTCAATAAAATAAACTAAGTAGTTATAGGGAATCCCCAAATGAACCAATAAAATATTTCTATGAAAAAACCCCCAATTTCACATAAAAATGGAACTTAAACTTCATTTGATTTACAAATACCACTAAAACCAATTTTTTCACCAATAATCAAATGAGATAAACATTAAAATTTTATAAAAATATAAATCTAAGTCACACGGATTTCATACACATGGAATCACCTACCAAAATTGTTAAAACTTTGAATCCTTTGCACAAATTTTCAATCACACCATCGCCGCACCTCAAGGAAGGTAGATCGAGCCTAAAATAAAAATATTGTACTCATAAAACCCAAATTTAAACCCTAGGTTATAAACTATACCATCTTGTAATTTGTGACTTTAAGGAAATTGGAAGAAACTTCATGAAAAGGGGAGGAACTAAGAGGGAGAAGCACTTACTTGAGATTGTGTGAAGTTCCTCCACCAAACCCCCTTCAAAATGGAGTTCCAATGAGGGTTTGAGAGGATTTGAGGCCTTAAATTGCTGTTAGGTTCTAATTGGGGAAGAAAATGAAGAATTAGGATAAATCTTGAGAGGGAAAAAAGTCATTTAACTCATTTTTAATGAGATGTACATGGGCGCACAGTTTGTGTGCACGGTTTGGCAAACCATGCACCTAAATCATGCACCCTAATTTATCCCATAAAAACATCTCCAAATTCCAAAAAAAATTGTGGGGGATTAGGGGGGAATTATGGGTGAATTTTAGGATAAAAATATAATAAATATAATTACCTTTAATGAAGAACATGGGTGTGAAAATTCTCCCCACCATGAAAACTTTTCATCCTAGAAAGTCAACTAGAGGCTTGATTGGAAAACAAGAATGGGTACTCATACTCAACCCATTACTTATCCTCCCATGTCTCATGTGCATCAATACCATGATTCCAATGAACCTAGACCATCGAAATAGGCTTCCCTTGAATCACCTTCTCTTGGGAGTCCAATATTTTCACTGGCTGCTCAAAAAATGACAAGTCAGTCTCTATATCCAGTTCTTCCCAAATCAGCACATGGAATGGATCCAGGTTGTATTTATTCAACTGGGAGACATAGAAGAAATCATGGATGGATGTCAACTGAGAAAGTAAGTCCAACCTATAAGCCACCTTTCCAATATGCCCAGTGATCTCAAAAGTTTCGACATATTGCGACGTCAGCTTCCCTTACTTCCCCAATCAACGATGGCCCAGATGAGGGGACACTTTCAAGAATACCATTTCACCCACAAAAAACTCTAGGTTTATACGCCTCCGGTTAGCATAAGATTTATGATGACTCTGAGATTTCAACAAGCACTACTTGATCAACTTGGCCTTCTCAGAAGTCTCCAGCACAAGGCTCAGCCCCAACAGTGAAGTCTCACCTACATCAGCCCAATACAGGGGGGACCGACATGGCCAACCATAGAGCACCTTAAAAGGGGACATTGAAATTGAGGATTGGTAACTGTTATTATAGGATAGTTCAACCAATACTAAATGGATATCCCAAGAAACTCCAAATTCCAAAACACATGCACAGAGCATGTACTCCCAAATCTGGTTCGCCTGTTCTATCTGACCATCTATTTGAGGATGGTACGCCGTGATCATCTTGATCTGTGAACCCAAGGACTTCTATAGGCCTTCCCAAAACTGAGAAGTGAAACATGGATCTCTATCTGAGACAAATGTTGATGTCATGCCATGGATTCTCACCACCTCCTGAAGATACAAATGACCCAACTCATCCATTTTAGCTGTATCTTTGATCAGGATGAAGTGGCCTGATTTGGTTAGACGTTCAATCACAACCCAAATGGAATTGTTACCCCGAGGTGTACGAGAAAAACCAACAATTAAGTCCATAGAAACATCATCCCACTTCTAGGTAGGAATGGGTAGTGGTTGGAGCAAACTGGAGGGCCTTTGGTGCTCCGCCTTCACCTGGTGACATGTGTAGCATCTTGACACAAAGTCCGCTATGTCCCATCACATACCTAGACACCAGAACTGTCGTCACACATCATAATACATATTAGTTTCAACCAGATGGATAAACCACTGAGGCTGGTGGCTATCCCCCATCACTGCCTTCCGTAGAGATGGTAACACTGCTGAGCGTCCCTTGAAGCATAAGATGGCCTCTAGAGACAATGACCAATCATGGGACATCTTCCCACCATGAAGAAACTACCTCAACTACTGACAAAGCTCATCACTTGGCTGTTCTCACTGAATCAACTCCAACAAAGAAGGAGTCAACTGAAAGCTCACCAAGAATGCACCTTCACTACGCTCCCTGGTCTCCACATGCATCTAAGCAAAGAGGCCCATCAGTGTCCAATCGTCATTGGACTTCCTCAAGGCTTGCACTGGTACCTTTCTACTCAAGGAATATTCCACTACATTTCCCTTACCTAGGGTATAAACAATGTCGAAGTCAAACCCCTGTAAGTACTCTATCCAATGACGTTGCCTCATATTGATGTCCTTCTGTGAGAAGATATAGGCCAATATTTTGTGATCAGAGTAGACCAAAAACTTATCCCCAAATAGTTAGTGATGCTAGGTCTTCAAAGCATGCATCACCACTTACAACTCCAAGTTGTGGGTTGGGTAATTCTTTTCGGGCGGTTGGAGTTGGCAAGAGCCATACACCACCACATGATCATTTTGCATAATTACGCACCAAATACCCATACCTGAAGTGTCACAATAGACCACATAACCCTTCCCGACCTCAGGAAAAATCAGTATGAGGGTGGTAGTCAACTTACGCTTCATCTCCTCAAAGGATGACTGAAATTATGGGTCCCATACAAACTTCACCCCTTTCTGGGTGAGTGCGGTCATCGGTGAAGAAATCTGAGAGAAATCCTGAATGAATCACCTGTAATAACCATCCATGCCAAGGAAACTCCTGATCTCGAACAAATTCTTTAGTTTCTCCCATGACATGATCACACTGATCTTCTCGGGGTCCACTGAAACCCCCTGCTCTGAGATAACATTCCCTAAAAATTTCACTTCCTTGATCCAGAAAGTGCACTTTGACAACTTTGCATAGAGACAGTGATCCTGTAAAGTGCCCAAAAATATCCTCAAGTGATGTTCATGTTTCTCCTCAAATCCAGAGTATACTAGAATTTCATTCGCTAACATCAAAATGAAGGAATCAAGATACCAGTGGAACACCCTATTCATGAGTTCCATAAAGACCACTGGAGCATTGGTCAATCCGAAGGGCATGACCAAATAATCAAAGTGGTAGTACCTAATTTAGAAGGTTTTCTTCAGGATATCTACCTCTTTCACCCTGAGTTGATGATAGCCCGAACACAAGTTGATTTTGGAAAACCACCATGACCCTTTCAACTTATCAAAAAAGTCATATATTTGGGAAAAATGATATTTGTTCTTAATTTTTACCTTATTCAACTTCCGGTAGTCAATGAACAACTGGAGGGATCCATCATCCTTTTTTGCAAACAACATAGGAGCGGCCTAATGAGAGATGCTCAGGAGAATGAATCATTTGAATTCTAAGTAATTCAGTTGTATCTTTAATTCCATCAGCTTGGTGGGGGCCATATGATATTGTTGAGGCCTCTGGAAGATTGTTGAATTCTTCCTATGATTGTTGTTTTAATAATCACAAATCATCTATTACTTAATCCGGTTGGATTTATCATATACATAATCACAATCTCTTAGTGAATCTGTGTATATTGGTTGGATCATGTTTTTATCTCTTTGTTATTGATTTACAAGTATTCTGGAAGTCCTCTGGATCAAACAGACAACGATCTCACCGATCTATATCAAAGGACAATGGTCGCATCGATCTATATCGAAGGACAACGGTCTCACCGATCCATATCAAAGGACAACGGTCGCACCGATCCATATCGAAGGACAACGGTCTCACCGATGCTGATCACATGAGTCACCGATCATGACACATCGATGCTGATCAAATGAGTCACCGATCATGACACACCGATGCTGATCAAATGAGTCACCGATCATGACACACCGATGCTGATCATATGAGTCACCGAAGATGTCACACCGATGCTGATCATCTGAGTCACCAAAGATGTCTCACCGATGCTAATCAAATGAGTCGCCGATCATGACACACCGATGCTGATCATCTGAGCCATCAAAGATGTCTCACCGATGCTGATGCTGATGAACTACCGATCACTTGACTCACCGATAGTCATAAACAACTGTTTGAATTTCTTTATCTTTATTTAATCTAACCAACGACCATATTAGGAATATTTTAATGCACTGACATTTATTTAATGTGTGTTTTTGGTTGTCAGGAAACCGTACCTCATACCTGCAAAAAGAAATCATATCTTTTTCCAGAGCTCATGCATTAAATAAGAGCTGCTTTTGAGCTGAAGAAGTGAGCGTGTGCTGCGGTAAAACGTGTTGAACACAAGAACGAATACACAGAGTGCTGAACCGAGCTGGTGTACATGCAAAGAGACGACTGATCTTACAAGAAGAACTCGTACACTTCTGCATACCATAGAAGAGCTGAGAACGAAAACAAGAACATCACTCAACAGCTTCTTTGACTATCTCTACACCTGGAAGTCAAGGAAACAGATGATACTCTGTTTTCCAGACAAAAACTAGAAGAGGACTCAGAACGAATTCTGATAAACCAAAGGAGTCTAGAGCTACACGAAAATCACTAGAGCCATTTCTAAACTCTAAATATTTTCCTCTGTGATTTACTTTTTACATTTCGAGCAGTGTGTGTTATCTGCTGTATTTTACACACACACATTGTCTCCTGTACTTTAACTGGAGGATCTGTAAATCCTCACTCAAACTCTTTACATATTTTATTTCCCACTGGGATAGTGGTAGAGGTCGTGCGTGACCTGGACAGCTGGTTTGCTGTTTTTTTTGTTCCCACGGATAATAGTGGTAGAGGTCTTGGACCTGGACAGTTGTATACTATTGTAATCCCCGATCCAGGGTGTGGATCACTTTTATATAAAGTTTTGAGATGACTAAGTCTCAGATTGAGACTGAACCTCTTGGTTAAACCTGCTGTGCTTATTTGTTTTCAAAGTTATTTTTATTCCGCTGCAAACTACTTTAAAACCAAAACTATTTTAAAGTCACTTTGATAATTAAACTCGCAAGTGTTTATATTAGTTGTAAATCAGTAAGTTAGTTTCAAAAGTTAATAAATTCTTCTAATTTGATTAACTGGGAAATAATCAATCCCTTGAGAACCTAACAAAACCTTTATGTTGATATAAATTCACTACAGTTTAATTCTGTGTTTTATTTGGGGGATTTTAAGACAAAGTTTTTAAACAGAAATTTTAATTGGAACTCAATTCACCCCCCTCTTGAGTATCCACTCCGACCAACAATTGGTATCAGAGGTTGTTTAAATATTTTCTAAAGTACTCTATTTTTTAACTGTGATTTTAGTTGTATTTTAAAGTTCTTAAAATTTCCGTTATTTCTAAATTTTTATCTCTTTAAAATCTTTGCTTTAAGTAAGCTATCATGGATAATAGACTTGAAGGTGTTTCTACCAATAGAACACCATTTTTCAATGGCACTAACTATGCTCAATGGAAAATCAAGATGAAAATTAATTTAGAAAGCATGGGTTTTGATATTTGGACTGCTATAGAATCAGAATATAAAATTCCTACTACTGTTAGAACTACTTGGAATGAAGCTACTAAGGCTGCCTACAATAATAATTACAAATCTATGAATGCCTTGTACTGTGCTTTAGGAGATGAGGAATTTAATAGAATATATGCTTGTAAAACTACTTATGAAATTTTGGGTACCTTGGCTATTTCTCATAAAGGAACAACTAATGTTAAGGAAATGAGATTGAACACTTATACTATTAAGTATGATAATTTTAAGATGAAGCCTGATGAACCCATTTCTGACATGTATCTCAGGCTTAATGAAATTTTCAACACAATGACTTCTCTGGGAAAGGATGTTCCATTAAAGGAACAAATTCTGAGAATTCTGAGATGTCTACCTGAAAGATGGAGGGGAACTTCTGTCTCAATTAGAGAATCATGTGATATTGGTGAACTACCAGTCAAGGAACTAATTGGAAAGTTGATGATGTATGAAGAGGAACTCAAGGTTAACAAAGAAGAAGAAGATGAACCCAGAAGGAAGTCAGTTGCTTTCAAGACTTCAACTTCAAAGAACAAGGATAAGGAGAAGCTTCAAGCTATAAATGAGAGTTCAAGCTATGAAGACAGTGAAAGTAATTCTGATAGTGATGTTGAGATGGATCACATTGCCAAAAGGTTCAAAAAGTTTTATAGGAAGAAGAAGTTTTTCATAAAATCAAATTATAAAGGTAAGTATGATAGCAAGGGACATTGAAAAAAGAATTGGAAGAAATCTGACAAATCAGATGAAGTTGTCTGCTATGAGTACAAAAGAAAGGGACACATAAAAGCAGACTATCCAAAGTTGAAATACAAGAAGAGGTATGAATACAAGGACAATAGGTTTAAGAAAGCCATGAAGGCTACTTGGAGTGCTTCTGAGGATGGCTCCACTGAATCTGAAGTTTCTGAAACTGAACACAAAAATAAGGCAAACATGTGTTTTATGACAAACTCTTCTAAGGTAATGGTTGAAAATCCTGCTTTAAATTCATACAATTCTAAAGATGATTCTGACTCAGAAAACATGTCAAAATCTTAACTATTTGAATACTGTGATATATTAGAAGAAACCTATAATGAGATGAAAGACAAATACAAAGGTTTAAAGAAACATTATGCTTTAACTGTTAAACATATATATGATCTTGATATTGAAATGGAAAAGAATGATCAGTTTCTTAAAGAGAATAACTAAAATTATCTAATGAGCAACTCAAGAAAGACTTAGAGAAATTTAAAAATGGTAAAGATACTCTTACTCAGATTCTAGGTAAGCAAATAGCACCTAGATACACTACTGGTATAGGATACCAACTTGGACAAAGGAAAATTACCAAAACTAAATTCATTCCTAAATATGGATAGAATGTAGCTAGTTCTGAAACTTCATATACTTCAACTAGTTATATTCATAGTTATGGATATAATAAGGTTTATCTTTCAAATTATTTTGACTCTAGAAATCTTATGAGACCCATTAGACAAATATGGGTACCTAAAGTTTTATTGGCTAACCTGTCTGGACCCAAGAAGATCTGGGTACCAAAATCATTTCTTATCTAATTTTTTTTGTAGGGAACCTGCTTAAAGAGCTCCTATAGAAAGCCTTGGTATTTGGACAGTGTATGTTCAAGACATATGTCAGGAGACTTCTCATGCTTTAAAAGCTTAGTTAGAGTTGATGGAGGTTTTGTCACCTTTGGTGATAACTCAAAAGTAAAAATCATCGGCTTAGGCCAGATTGGTAACACTGACTCAGTATTAATTTCTAAGGTTTTATTTGTTGATGGACTTAAATACAATTTGTTAAGTATTTATCAGTTATGTGATGATGGTTTTTATGTTAAATTTGAAAATGATTCTTGCAATTTTTTTAATTCTAAAAATGCATTAGTGTTTTCTGCTTTAAGAAATGAAAATGTTTATGCTGTTGATTTAAATTCTTTAGATAAGAAAAATATTACTTGTTTAAATGCTTTTCATAAAGAGTCTTGGCTTTGGCACAGAATATTAGGACACTGCAATGTGCATTCACTTAGAAAACTTGCTAGGAAGAACTTAGTTAGAGACCTACCCAAACTTGAATTTCCAGCAGATAAAGTTTGTAATCCCTGTCAAAAGGGAAAGCAACATAAAGTTTCTTTTAAATCAAAGAAAGAAGTTTCAACTTCTCAACCTCTTGAGTTGGTTCACATGGATTTATTTGGACCTTCTAGAGTTTTTAGTTTAAATTGGAAGCACTATGTCTATGTTCTTGTAGATGACTTTTCTAGATATACTTGGGTATATTTTCTAGCTCACAAAAGTGAAGCTTGTTCTTACTTGGTTAAATATTAAAAGTCTGTAGAAAACCTTAGTGGACTTAAAATTAGAACCCTGAGAAGTGATCATGGCCGTGAGTTTGAAAATCATGAGTTTGAATCTTACTGCTCACACAGTGGCTACAGTCACAATTTCTCTGCCCCTAGGACACCTCAACAGAATGGTGTAGTAGAAAGGAGGAATAGAACCCTACAAGAAATTGCTAGGACTATGCTTAATAAGTATGACCTACCTGTTTATTTTTGGGCTGAAGCTGTAAATACAGCTTGTTATGTTATCAATAGAGTCTTGATCAGACCTGTTCTTAAGAGGACCCCTTATGAGTTGTGGAACCATAGGAAACCTAAGGTTAACTACTTCAGATTTTTTGGATGCAAAGTCTTTATTCTTAATACCAAAGATAATCTTGACAAGTTTGCATCCAAGAGTGATGAAGGAATTTTCCTAGGTTATTCTATCTCTAGTAAAGCCTATAGAGTTTTCAATAAAAGAACCAAATGTGTGGAAGAATCTGTTCACATAAAATTTTATGAAACTGATCCACATGAACCCAAGAATTCTCTTGAAAATCTTAAAGATGATCTCTCTGGTTTGAACCTTAATGATAAAGACAGTGGACCTGTAATTAAAACATCCAGTTCTGGAAATTTTCCAGAACCTACTTCTATTGAATCTCAATCTGTTGATGAACCTGAAATCTCGAGTCCTACCTTTTCTAGACCAACTAGGATTCTAAAAGACCATCCATTAGATGTTATTGTAGGTAATTTAGATAGAGGAACACATACTAGAGCTTCTCTAAGAAATCAGGTTGAAAATTAAGCTTTTCTTTCACAGTTAGAACCTAAAAATATCAATGATGCTATCAATGATGAATTTTGGGTAATGGCTATGCAAGAGGAACTAAATCAATTTGAAATAAACAAAGTCTGGAAATTAGTAGAAAGACCTAAGGACACTATAACCATAGACACAAAATGGGTGTTTAGAAACAAATTTGATGAATCTGGAAACATCATTAGAAACAAAGCTAGGCTAGTTGCACAAGGTTACAATCAAGAAGAAGTAATTGACTATGAGGAAACCTTTGCACCTGTAGCTAGATTAGAGGCTATTAGGATCTTACTTGCCTATGCATCACATCTGAATTTCAAGTTATATCAAATGGATGTGAAAAGTGATTTTCTAAATGGTTTTATTATTGAAGATGTTTTTGTAGAACAACCACCTGGTTTCTCAAATCCTCATTTTCAAAATCATATTTTTAAACTTTCTAAAGCTTTATATGGTTTAAAACAAGCTCCAAGAGCTTGGTATGAAAGACTTTAAAAATTTCTTATTTCAAAAGGATTTAAAAAAGGAATATCTAATCCCACTCTTTTTATAAAAAGGATTTCAAAAGATGTGTTAATAGTACAAATCTATGTTGATGATATTATTTTTGGATCTTCTAAAAATTCTTTATGTACTGAATTTTCAAAGGTTATGCAAAATGAGTTTGAAATGAGCTTAATGGGAGAGCTTAAGTATTTTATTGGATTTCAAATCTTTTAAACTAAAGGTGGTATTATTCTAAATCAAAGTAAATATAATAAGGATTTATTAAAACGTTTTGGTTTGGATAGTATTAAGGAAAGTGATATACCTATGAGTACTACCTGTAAATTGGATGTTGATGAAACTAGGAAACCAGTTGATCAAACCTATTACAGAGGCATGATTGGGAGTTTACTTTATCTTACTTCTAGTCGACCGGATATTATGTTTAGTGTGTGTATGTGTGCTAGATTCCAAGCTAATCCTAAAGAATCACACTTACTGGCTATTAAAAGGATTTTTAAATATCTTAAGTATACTGTGAATTTAAGTTTGTTTTATCCAAAAGGACAATCATTTGACCTAACTAGTTATTCAAATGCTGACTTTGCTGGATGTAAGTTAGATAGGAAAAGCACATCTGGAACATGTCATTTACTTGGAAATTCCCTAGTATCATGGTGTAGTAAGAAACAGAACTCAATTGCATTGTCTACTGCTGAAGTAGAATATATTGCTGTTGGTAGTTGCTGTGCACAGATTCTGTGTATGAAACACACTTTATTAGACTATGGATTTGATTTTAAACATGTTTCAATTAACTGTGACAATACTAGTGCGATCAACATATCTAAGAACCCTATGTCTCACTCTAGGACTAAGCACATTGATATCAGACATCACTTTCTAAGAGATCATTATCAGAAAGGTGATATTTTTCTAGAATTTATTAGTTATAAACATCAATTAGCTGATATTTTTACAAAGACTTTATGTTCTGAAAGAATGAATTTTATTAAACAAGAATTGTGTATGATAGATCTATGAAACTGATCTGTGAAACCGATCTGTGAAACTGATCTGTGAAACTGATCTGTGAAACTGATCTGTGAAACTGATCTATGAAACCGATCTGTGAGACCGATCTGTGAAACCGATCTTTCTTTATATTACTTTTTATTTTGTTGTGATTAATTAAATACTTTTATCTTTATTATGGGAACCCTAAATGATGAAATAAATGATACGTGACTATTTATATTCCCCAAACCATCGACCTTTCATTTCTTTCCCGCCAAACCTTATTTCCTCTCTTATCCTCTACTTCGAACCTTCAAACTTCTGCTTTCCCTAGAATCATCAAATGGCTAAGCAGAAGAGACTGAGCAAAGGATCAAAAAGTCATGTACCTTCAAAGCGTGCTCGAGGCGAGTCGAGTAGTACCACTCAAAGATCATTAAATCCGAACCTGGAAACTCGGATTGTTGCTGTAGAAAAGGAAGTCATCTTCGCCTGGCTTTTGACAAGTAAGTCGCTGTTGTTACAAGTTTTAGATTCGCAAGGATGGAAAGCCTGGTACTCAGATAACAATCGTGTATACTACCCAAATCTAGTGCATGAGTTTTATATAAATCTGTAAGTTACTTTAGATGGTGTCGAGGCCTCCAGAATTTCCTCTGTAGTGAAAGGAAAGAAAATATCTTTTTCGTCTAAACAATGGGCAGAATGTTTGAATGTACCCCATGAGGGTCGGTATGAGGATTATGCTGGAAACATTACTCCAACCACTGAATACTTCTCTTATGAGTTATCTTTAGAGCTTTTGACTGGAAACAGAGAGTCAAGGAGAATCACAGCCTCAGAGCTGGATGGTGAATGTAGACTTCTCTTTAAGTTTATTCAGCACCAAATTTTCCCCAGGAAAGGAGATTTTGCTGCTGTAAGATACCAGGATGTTTTTCTATTGTTTTTATTAAAGACCCATGAGAAGATCAATTTTTGTAGATATCTAATGGTGCACATAGCTAGAATGGTGAAACCTTCTAAGAAAGCCACTGCCCTGTTCTATTCCAAAATGATCTCTGCTATGTTAAAGAATCTGGAATGTGTTGATGAAGCTGATGAGATAGCTGAATCTGATAGTGCTTCTTGTGTTAACAAAGAAATTTGTAAACAAATGAAAATAAACTGGAACCCATGGAAGAAATGCTGTGTTGCTGATGAGGACAAGTTGTATGAATATTACAATCCCACTGATCATGGAAAGAGGCCGAAGGGTTTGAGAGACCCTGGTTTGAAATCGGATGAGGAGCCAATTTATTCTGATGATGAGGAAGAAGTAGATGTTGAAAGGAATAAATACACTGAAGAGTCTGGTAAACAAGGGATGGAAGAAGCTGAAATGGAAGAAGGAAGTATGTCACCTCCTGATGATAGGAGTGATCCTGATACTGTGAGCCCTAAGAGAAGAATAGAATTTGGATCTGCCAGTCCACCTTTACCCTTACCTAAATCAGAACCCGTTCTTGGTGATGAAGAAGATAGTGACACTGAAGTATCTGAAAGTGAAGTTTCTGAGAAAAATGAGAATGGAGATGATGATGATAATGATGATGATGGTGATAACCGACCAGTGGATGGTCTTAATGTACCTCCAACAAGAACACATCAAACTGTACCAGAAACAAATGCCAATGGCAAGAGAGATTCTATTGAAATCAGTGGAAAAACAAGTTATGATAAACCGAAATATACTATGTGTGCTGCTGTCTGGGATGATTACCCTGGTTTTGCTGTTTTGGGTTTAGAGTATTCTGAAGAAGAAGAAGAAGAATCAGAATCTACTGCGGTTATGATGAAAAGCCAACTAGTTGAGGCAAGGTCTACTCATGCTGTTGATGCTGCAGATGCTCATCTACCTAGTTCTACTGTCTCTCAGTTTGATTTTGATAAGTTCAAAAGTGAGTTGCTTACTGCTGTGAGAGATACAGTCAGAGAAGAAATTTCAAATGCTATTAAACCAAACCTGGCCAATACTGGTGAGTTTATTGGCAGGCACATAGCCTCTCTAAATCATATTCTGAAGGATCTACAATCTGGCTTAGTTTCTTTATCCAACAAATTTAGATCCACCATCTCTGGTATGATGGAAGTGTTGAGGAATCTGATTGAACATCTTAAGAAGTCTGATTTGAGAAAGTTGAAAGCTGAGATAACTCAGATAGTTTCTCAAGCTAGTACAACCAAAGTAACCAAGATCACTACTCATGAGCTATAGGCTCTAAGGCAGATTGTGCATGATGAATTGGCCACCATTAGACAAGTTCTTGATTTGGACTCGTTGAGGAAGATGAAGGAGCATAGTGATCACATTCATAAGATGGTAACAGTATATTCAGCAGATTCCACTAAATCTCAGAGAGAGATCAAGGAAAAGGTTGATCATTACTTTTCAAAAATCTATACCAAGAATGAGATGACCGCGAATTTCAAAGTGTTAGCTGACAATCTGAGACTACCTCCAGTCACTCAAGCTTTCAAGACTCAAGTTCAACAGTTGCAAGATTTTACTCCTACCTTGGAACGGTTCATGGAGAATAAGGATGATTTTGAGAAGGCTATGCAGTATGGTGCAGAAGTTATTCAGAATTTCATAAATCTTTTGAAGCCTTATCTGAATTCACAAGCCACCGCCATTGTGCTTCCTACTACTGACCCTCTCAGTGCCTCTGATGTTGCTCCAAATCAGATCTCCGTTGCTCAAGCTCTATCTCAATTCTAACCAGTTCCTCAGCAATCTTCTCAACCAGCTCCTACAGCTTTACAGCAAATCCCAGTGGCATCCTCTCCTCCACCCTCCAGAGTCATCTTACCACCTTTTCAAATTCGCCCAGTTCAGCCTGCCTCCAATCCTTCCAACTTACCAACCATTGATCCTTCTGACAAATGCAAAGCCCCGTTACATCCCAAGAAATAGTTGTGCGTTGTTGTTGATAGGGTGAACCCTATTGTGATTGTACTGTGATGTATTATGAACTTTATTCTCTTTTCTTTTTATTCTCTCTAATGCCTTCTTTTAGTCTCTCTTTATCTGTTTCCCTCCTTTTTGATTATCCCAAAGGGGGAGAAATATGTATATCTATGGATCTATGGGGGATATGGGGGAGATGCATCTCTAAAGGGGGATATTTTTTTTATTTATCCATGGGGGAGAACCTTTCTATGGTAATGCTTGCATAAGTATTTACAGGCATAAATTCAGGGGGAGATTTATATCTCATTATGTTTTTATTATTATCATGCCTTATTATTGATGATATATTATTTTTATTTATGGCTAAGATTTGTGATTATCAAAAAGGGTGAGATTGTTGAGCCCTCTGGAAGATTGTTGAATTCTTCCTATGATTACTGTTTTAATAATCACAAATCATCGATTACTTAATCCGGTTGGATTTCTCATATACATAATCACAATCTCTTAGTGAATATGTGTATATTGGTTGGATCGTGTTTTTATCTCTTTGTTATTGATTTACAAGTATTCTGGAAGTCCTCTGGATCAAACAGACAATGGTTTCACCGATCCATATCAAAAGACAACGGTCGCACCGATCCATATCGAAGGACAACGGTCTCATCGATCCATATCAAAGGACAATAGTCGCACCGATCCATATCGAAGGACAACGGTCTCACCGATGCTGATCAAATGAGTCACCGATCATGACACACCGATGCTGATCAAATGAGTCACTGATCATGACACACCGATGCTGATCAAATGAGTCACCGATCATGACACACTGATGCTGATCATCTGAGTCACTGAAGATGTCTCACCGATGCTGATCATTTGAGTCACCGAAGATGTCTCACTGATGCTGATCAAATGAGTCGCCGATCATGACACACCGATGCTGATCATCCAAGTCACCGAAGATGTCTCACCGATGCTGATGCTGATGACCTACCGATCACTTGACTCACCGATAATCATAAACAATTGTTTGAATTTCTTTATCTTTATTTAATCTAACCAACAGTAATATTAGGAATATTTTAATGCACTAAAATTTATTTAATGTGTGTTGTTGGTTGTCAGGAAACCATACCTCGTACCTGCAAAAAGAAATCATATCTTTTTCCGGAGCTCGTGCGTTAAATAAGAGCTGCTTTCGAGCTGAAGAAGTGCGCGTGTGCTGCGGGAAAAAGTGTTGAACACAAGAACGAATACGCAGAGTGCTGAACTGAGCTGGTGTACATGCAAAGAGATTACTGAGCTTACAAGAAGAACTCGTACACTTCTGCATACCAGAGAAGAGATGAGAACGAAAACAAGAACATCACTCAACAGCTTCTTCGACTATCTCTACACCTGGAAGTCAAGGAAACAGACGATACTATGTTTTCCAGACAAAAACTAGAAGAGGACTCAGAACGAATTCTGATCAACCAAAGGAGTCCAGAGCTGCACAAAAATCACTAGATCTATTTCTAAACTCTGAATCTTTGCCTCTGTGATTTACTTTTTACATTTCAAGAAGTGTGTGTTATCTGCTGTATTTTACACACACACTGTCTCCTATACTTTAACTGGAGGATCTGTAAATCCTCACTCAAACTCTTTACATCTTTTATTTCCCACTGGGATAGTGGTAGAGGTCGTGCGTGACCTGGACAGCTGTTTTGCTATTGTTTTTGTTCCCACGGATAACAGTGGAAGAGGTCTTGGACCTGGATAGTTGTATACTGTTGTAATCCCCGATCCAGGGTGTGGATCACTTTTATATAAAGTTTTGAGAGGACTAAGTCTCAGATTGAGACTAAACCTCTTGGTTAAACCTACTGTGCTTATTTGTTTTCAAAGTTATTTTTATTCCGCTGCAAACTACTTTAAAACCAAAACTGTTTTAAATTCACTTTGATAATTAAACTCACAAGTGTTTATATTAGTTGTAAATCAGTAAGTTAGTTTCAAAAGTTAATCAATTCTTATGATTTGATTAACTGGGAAATAATCAATCCCTTGAGAACCTAACAGAACCTTTATGTTGATATAAATTCACTATAGTTTAATTCTGTGTTTTATTTGGGGGATTTTAAGACAAAGTTTTTAAAGAGAAATTTTAATTGGAACTCAATTCACTCTCCTCTTGAGTATCCACTCCGACCAACAGATATGAGGGAAGAGATATCAACTGTGTTCTAGGTGCCAGATTAATCGAGAACTCTAAACCCCACTCTGGGGGAAAACCTGAAAAATCATCCGGGAATACCTCTGGAAAATCATTCACTACATGAGTTGGTGAAACTTCAGAGGAAATACCATCATCCTCTAGTGTGAACAATGATAAATGAAAAACAACATCTCCCAAATTAGGGAGTGGAGGTCCCACACGACTCGACCGAGGATCCCATTCCCCACGGAAAACCTGACGACTCCTATCAAGTGCCGTGAAACTGAACCACCGCCTATAAAAATTGATGTGTGCCTAGAAGTGTACTATCCAATCCATTACAAGTATCACATAAAAAAGATACATATCTATGACCAAGAGGTTCCACTCCATCTCAATTCCTGACATGGAGAGCGCACGCGACGGGAACCTGAGACCCTACTCCTTCTCCTTTCCCAACAACGTCACCAACTCCATTTCAAAAGACAAAAACTCAGTTGGAAAATTCAGTGTGTCCACAATACATGTAGAGATAAATGAAATAGATGCACTAGTATCAAAAAGTGTAGCATCTATATAAGATTCAATCAAAACGGTACCTCGAACTGTCGATGATCCCGCCTCTAATCCTACTGGTGCCTGATCCACCACATAAAAATGTCTGGCCTCTACCTGAGGATGACTTCTAGTCTATGGCTATGCCTTAAACTGGATCTGCCCAAAAGATGACCATGACCTGACACCACGACCACCAAAATGAGATCCCCCCATCCTCAACGGATCTAACTGAGTTGGCACTCCTTTTGAAGCCACTGACCCTACCCCACTCTGAAGTGGTCGTGCCACCCTGCAAAAGTGCTAAAAATTCCCCATACCTCCACACTGATAACATGGATTCGTAGGGAAGGGGAATTCTGGTCATATTTTCCCTAGCCTCCCACATTGGTGGCATGCGACCAATCTTGCATTAGAAGCCACATATGAAAACTGCCTGGAAGAGTGTCCTGAACTACCACCTCCCTTATTCACATATTCCCCCCGCTTCCTCTTCTCCTCTGAAGAGCTTCCACTGCCCACTACTGATACTGACCTATAGAAACCATCCCTACCTTTTTGGTCAATCTCTACCATACACACCCAGTAAACCACCTCAGCCTAGGTCCTTAGCTTAAACAAGAAAACTTGGGAGTATATCTCTAGTCATAAGCCTTTCTCAAACCTTTGGGCCTTATCTTTCCCATTAGAGATGATTTTAGGAGCATACCGAACCAGATCAGCGAAATGGTTGGCATACTCCATCACAGAAGGATCCCCCTGAACAAGACCCATGAACTCTCTGGACCTAGCATATGCCAAGACCTCAGGGCAGTACTGTTCATTGAAGACGACCTTGAAATATCCCCAACGCATTTGCTCATTCTTCCCAGTTTGAAGTAATAACTCCCACCACTTGAGGCTAGGAACCTCTAACATAAAATAGGCACACTTCACCCTGACCTCCTCAGGTGTTTCTAAGAACTCAAACATGCAATCGATCTTCTCAATCCATTCCTCTACTTCCAGGGGTTCTATTCTACCTCGAAAAGTAGGAGGCTTTTTTTTCAGGAACTCTTGAGCTTTGTCTTTTCTAGGACTCATCTCTTCTGCCTTAACATAAATGGGAACATAATCCTATCCCTATCCCAGATCTTGGACATCCTGGACTATAGACTCAACTAGCCTCTGATCAATCGGTGTGGGATAAATCTCTCTGGCTTCCTCCCGTGGGTGCATGATAGATTTTCGGGGAGGCATGGTGCTATAAAATGAAACAGTCACAAAAACAATAGTCAATACCACAATTATGAAAATTTTAATCAAATACATTAAATATAAAAAATCTAAACACATTACAGTAATAAAATAAACAACTACTTCACCCCACCCGATGTCCATGTGTGGTCTTCAGCCCACACGTCTCACCTGGAAGTGAAGTTAATTAGATAATTCCAACGTCCCTTGGTGACTCAAGATCTACCATGAGAGTTGTGGGACAAGCACCCTACTCACGACCAAAACCTCGATCCCCAACAATCCTAGCTTCTGTCTATCTCGACTCATCCCAAAATCATAATAATATAACCCAAAAACATTATCATCCTCTGATACCATTTTGTCACGAACCGAATCTGGTCACCACTAATACCATCACCAAATCAAGCCCATGATAAGGCCCAAAGGGCGTTACCTATCCCCACGAGCTAGAAAAAATTCCTGGGTATCAATAAATTTTGTTTGGGAGTGTTTTTCCCGAGTATTAAAGCATAAAACATTAAAAACAATCAATAATATGAATCTGAAATTTTCATGCCAAACAAGCCTTAACAGAAACCAGATCTGAATACATGGTTTTAAATAAATTAAAAGAGGTCTAAAAATAAATAAAAATAGTATAAAATCATCCACAAAGACTCCACATAACAAGGGAGTCATCACCCTCAAGCCGTCTCTACAACACCACACCATAGGAGGGGACTAACAACCCGAACTACCTTCACCTGAGGCTTTTCCATTACCTGTGTCAAACACAATCAAATCTACTTACACCCAAGGGGTGTAAGTAGGGTGTGAGCCTAATACTAATATTATACCACCCAAATATTCCAAAGAGTATACAATACAAGGTAAAAACACATAGCTTTAATATGTAAGGAAAAGCATCCATAAATTACAAGAAATGAAACTTTCAATTGTAAATAGTTTTCAAAATAAAACTTTCATAATGTTAAAAAATTTGAATAAGAAATGTTATCTACTGTAATTTACATCCAAACACACCCTAATACAAGGGTAAATACCACAAATCCAATGATCACCAAAACCAGGAACACCCCTAGGCACTAGATAGTCTCAGGCCCTATGTACCTCATAACTCGGTGTAAAATAACCATAGAAAAATTCATTCTCATTCATGAGACACTAGTAGGGAACACAACCATAACCTAGTGGTCCCAAATAATCTTCAATATAGTTTTTTAGTGTTGTCTTTATCCATTTTTCTCAACAAAACAGGGACAAAACCCATCCGGATCACTAGCGTACTAGTACATATCCGCCCACCTAGGTACCCAAGATTCCCCCTTTGTGCTTGAAAATTTTCATCATGATAAATACATCCATTTTCATATAAAAACACCACTAATTTTCACATAAAAACAATAAATTATCTATACACACTTTATACCACTTAAAACCCACAATAAAACATTTTGATTTTCAATAAAACAAATTCTCAAATCTCGTATTGTTTTGCACCCAAATCTCCTTGAAATAATTACTATGCATGCCATGTGAACACTTATAAGTCACCAAAACAAAAATGGAATCCCAATACCTTTCAATGAAACCAAAAAATTAGTTATAGGGCAGCCCCATATGAACCAAGAAGTGATATCTTTGTAAAACCTCCATTTTCACACAAACATGGAACTTAAAGTTCATATGCTTCACAAACACCATTAATTTTTTTTCCACAGAAACAAAAAAAGAGATTAAAATTAAAAACATGATTTTCATCCCTAATACACTTCAATAAAATCAACTAATTAGTTATAGGGCAGCCCCAAATGAACCAATAAAATATTTCTATGAAAACCCCCCAATTTCACATAAAAATGGAACTTAAACTTCATTTGCTTTACAAATTCCACTAAAACCAATTTTTGAACCAATAATCAAATTATATAAACATGAAAATTTTATAAACATATCAAGATAAGTCACAAGGATTTAATACACATGGAATCACCTACCAAAATTGTTAAAACTTTGAATCCTTTGTGAGAAAATTCAATCGCACCACCACCACACCTCAAGGAAGGTAGATCAAGCCTAAAATCAAAATATTGGATCAAGAAAACCCAAAGTTAAACCCTAGGTTCAAAACCCTACCCTTTGGTCATTTGGTACTTTAAGGAAATTGGAAGAAACTTCATGAAAAGGGGAGGAACTGAGAGGGAGAAATACTTACTTGAGATTGTGTGAAGTTCCTCCACCAAACCCCACTTCAAAATGGAGTTACAATGAGGGTTTGCGAGGATTTGAGGGCTGCCATGGCTGTTAGGTTTGAAGTGGGTAAGAAAGGGGTTAATTAGGATAAATCTTGTGAGGGAAAATAAGTCATTTAACTCAATTTTAATGAGCTGGACATGGGCGCATGATTTGTGTGCACAGTTTGGAAAACCGTGCACCTAAACCGTGCACCCTCCTTTCTCCCCTAAAAACATCTCCAAATGCCACCAAAATTTGTGGGGGATTAAAGGGGACTTAGGGGGGGATTTTAGGATAAAAATATAATAAATATAAGTACCTTTAATGAAGAACATGGGTGTGACACCGCCTCCCAAAGTCCAGGGGATGACGACTAGTGCCAAAGGCGTCGACCTGGAAGTGAGAGGAATTTTCCTGAGTACCTGTACACACACACGTGCCCAACAAAGTCCCACACACTAAAAAGGAAACAAGTATCACTAAAAAAAATTTGAGTATAAAAAGGAAACTCTGATGTCCATCCGTGGAAAGCCCCACCTGATCATGAGAGTAGTGTAGCTACTGGAAGACGAAGAAAAATGTCTTGTCCACCCGATCCTACTAGGCTCCGCCTGGCCCTAGGCCACTAAGTCCACCTTCATAGAGTCCGTCGGTCCCGTCTCCCTGAGAAAATTTGGGTACTGGTCCACCAAAGTCTTTGTTGAAATATCGATCGTCTGCACTAGACACAACATGTGCAGGCAAAGCCCGTGCTGGGGTGAGTAAAAAAATACTCAGTAGGGACCCCAAAACAAAAAAAAGAAATACCACACAAAAATCCTCAAAGTAAAGAACAAAGCATGAGACAACTCACAATAGGTATACATTTAGGGTAGTGATAGAAGAATCCTCAGTCACATCATCAAACACCTCGATTGCTGGAGAACTCCTCCTCTATCGAGTACAATGGGCCTACCAAGTCACACATAAGTGCTTCCCATTAACATTGGACTGCTTAGGTACACTTCCTCATCATGTATCGTGGGCCTGTAAAGTCACATAGAAGTGCTTCCCACTAATCTTGGCCAACTGAGGTACTCCTCCTCATCGTGTACCGTGGGCCTGCAAAGTCACACAGAAGTTCTTCCCACCATGGGCCTACAAAGTCACATAGAATTACTTCCCATTAGGCCATAGTCGAGTCACACAGAGTCGAAAGTCAACAGTTTTCAAGTCTCAGCCAACCGCAAGATTCTGTACATAGTGCACCTTGAAGAACTACTCCCCAAGCCATTCATTGCATATCAAATTCCATGAAAGCATCATCAGGGAATGTCAAAAGATCCGCCTCGTCGAGAGGGTCCCAACGCCACAAATGTCTTGTCAATCAGACACATAGTTTTCAAGTTATTAGCGTTTTAGTAAACAAGGACCAATTGCGCTCGACCTAGTCTGACCTGGTTGGACCGACCTGACCAACCCAGCCCGAGGGTACCATATACCCTGTTTTAATTCGACCAAATTGACCTGACCCAATTCGGGTCTTGTTCGGTCCGGTCCGGTCTGACCTGGCCAGTGGGCCAGGCCCAATGGGCCTTGCTAGACCCGACCCAGTTTGGTCGAGGGTCCAGCCCAATGGGTCACCCGGTGACCTAGTCTAGTCCATCCCAGCTCAAAGGGTGCAGGTCTGGCCTACCGGCGCGGGTCTGGCCCGCTGGGTGCGGGTACGACCCACCGGCGCGGGTCCAGCCCGCTGGTTGGGGGCGCGACCTGCCAACCCGAAGCCCGACCCGCATGGTGCGCCGCCTGGCTGGGACACAGCCGGCTGTCGCATCCGGCCTCCGCTGGCCTCGCAGATGCATGGGGCCCTCCATCCATAATCGAGTGATCTCGGTTTGCTGAGCCACCTGGATGGCCCGAACGTGGGCCGTCCCTCCACGTGGTGCTAGGAGGGCACCGCGTCTCGCCGCTGCCGCCGCGACCAGTTGGCTACGACCTCCTACTGACGCGACCTCCTTCTACCAACGAGCGCTCCACCACCTCCACCCACGGACGCCATCACCGTCGTGCCGACAGATGTTCGGCGGACCACCAGACGCGCTCCGGTGGTCTATTCTTCGTGCCGCCTGCGCCTGCGCTCTTCAGGGAATGTACTCTTCACCGTAAAGGTCCTGGAATCATCTTTCCGCCACTTTGAGGGTGCAACCATAAAGAACGCACACGACAGAGGTTCTCGAGCCTTGTTCATGTCAGCCCGTACCCTCCACGTTAGAGGTTTATAGTCCTGGGGAGGCTCAGAGATTGTGGCTCAATCAAACTAGAGATAAACTAATCCTGGATAATAACTCTCAAAAGATAATTCACCCTCCCACATAAATGTATGATTCATAGATCAACCTGTTTGTGGGTTGATCCACGTTCGTCATTTATAGAATAAGAACATGGAAGAACTTTAAAATTAAATAACCCCTGCCTCTTTGACGTTCGTTGCTGCAACATTACGTCCTCAAGGTTTCAAGATGTCGACATCGTTCGTCGCTTCTGACTCCATTCTTCAAGGTGCGTCGAAGATGTTTGGCATTCATCGGTGTTTGTCATTCTTCGTTGGAGAGGAATTTTATCAAAGATTCATCAGAGAATACTCAGTGTTTAATTCCTCGTTCCACTAATGCGTTAACCAAAATAAAAGGAAAACACATCGCAATGTTTCGGTTATGCTACGACATCACGTCATTACACTGTTTCATTTATAAAACAGCATCGCTGTTTCACATCATTATGCTAGGAGTTAATGATCCATTGATGATCATCATCAATTCACTTCATCACTGCACCACATAGTCGCCGTCTGCTGCTCAATGAATGAGAAAAGAAAATGAAATAATTTTTTAAAGTTATTTTATTATTTTTTGAAAAGTCCGAAAATTAACTTTGTTGTTCGACCCTTGCCAACTGAAGTTAATTCCTCTCTAGGTAAATCCCAAGGTTATGAATTCAATGGTGCCCTCAAATTTTTTATCAGAGCACTGCTTCAAAAGTTAGAAAAATTCGTTCGCACATTTACTTAATCATACTTAAAAAAAGTTCAAAATTTCATTCCAGGATCACCGGACCTCAGAATCACGTGTTGTTAAAGCGTATGGTCTCAAAATAATTTCATATAATAAAAAAAATTACCCAGAATTTTTGAGACATTACATACGCTACACGAAGGAACCATACACTATGCAGTTCAACCCTACATTGTGTTTACAACAACAAAGTTTTAAACCACGTTTTCAATCTGAGATTACTGCAACGATCAAGTTAGAATTGAAGTCTGATTCAAGGATCATTATGATTGTTTCAAAGAATCATATTTATAAGAGAAAATCACTTATGTTCTTAAGGGAAGTTATGAATCCCCTGGTTAATTGGAATTTGAATTTCCATGATCAATCAGGCTATTCTTTTGGATCTGGAATACCGAAGAAAGCTATCTATTATATATATTCCTTTAGAGTATCTTTAAAAAATATATATGTGTAATAAGTGATTCAAATATGCAACTGTATTGTTAAAATTATCTTTTATAGTGCTATTTCAATGAACGATCGATTCTGAAAGAAGCTACACTTTGGAGATATAAATGTTCCATCTTTTACTACTGTAAGATTACTATTATTGTTTAGTTACTACCTTATTTAAGATTATTTTGAAAAAAGGATCACTTCAGACTGTTTCATTCTTAAATATATTATTTTCTGAAGAATAAGATTCATCAATTGTCAGTTGCTTGCTACTGCAATTGTGAAGAACAACCCGAATCAACAAATCAAACTCTTTTGATTTATTAGAGTTTCAATTGTCTGTACTTAGTTGTGGTGGAGTATTAGCTTCTTGATATAAAATGTGGATAAACAGTTCTCTATCAAAGAATTAGAAGGATTTTTTATTAGTATTGTTGTAAAGGTGTCAACTGCCTACACCCATTTTTAGATTTATGGTCTTGTGATAAGAGAACCATTCTATTGAAATTTACCAAGCTCACTGAGAGAGTGATTAATAGAGTGGAATATGTGATCTTTGTGCCCTCAACCACTATAAAAAGATGCGTTCTTTATTTCTGTTTATCCACTACATATTCTTTTTACAGAATTAAACATTGCATATCCGTATAAATCACAGTGGGTGTCAAAAGTCAGAATTGTGGAAGATTTTTGAAAAGACACAATTCAACAACTCTTGTGTTACTTTGTATATTCCGACCTAACACTTATCTCCTTAGGGGCCTTGATGAGTTTTTAGAGTTCACTCCTATTCTTTGAATAGTATTCACTGCTATTAAGATAATGGTTTAGAGGGTCACACACTAAATATATTCAAAATCCTGGGCCTATTCTTCTGAATAGGAGTATAGGACATGGTGGGCCTCACCCTGAGCTCCGAGAAATTTTTGTGTTTGAGAGATTACCATGAAATAAATAAATTCATATTATTCAAGTTTAGAATAGTTGACATTTAATTTATTTATTAAAACTATTCACAAGATATTAAGCGAATACATGAAAAAATATTTAGCGAACAAATATTATTTAATATTCAAGGTTCGTTTAATATTTTCAGGAATGACGAGTTGAGTTAATGAATTTCTTTTATCATATAATATATTTATTATATTATAAGTAAGTGATAAAAATATAAATGACATATATGATGCAATTAGTTGGTCATAACATGTCGTTTATGCCTTATTTAGTGGGTAATGCATATTCATGGGCCGGGGAGTCAATTTTAGGTATTATATACCTCACTATATAAGGAGGAGGAGACTCCCATTCATGGTACTATTCACTATATGATTTTGAGGGCCTCTCTCTCCCCTCTCTCGCCACCTAGAGAGAGAAACTGATGACCCGAGCAACCGATCCGAGTTCTCCTTCAAATATTGAAGATCGTAGTAGTGGTGATTATTGGGAAATAAAAGACTTTTCTGAATCTCCATACTAACACTTGGATTTCTATGATCGACATTCTCATAGATTTTTGAAGCACATGTGGAAAATTTAGGGATTCGACTTCAGTTCCTTCGAACAATGGTCACTAACGACGAACGATTGTTGGATGTGCCTTCAAATTGATAGTGGTAATTTTTTTGATTTATTTTTCATGTTTAAATTATTCACATGAGATACTTAGAGTTTTGTATTAAGTTGTGCATCATCGGAGATGATGTAGTTACGTCGATCGATGATGAAGCTTTTTTAATCCCCGATCAATCTGCTTCCCCTGTGTGCTCAAAAACTTTCATTTAGAATGAGGGATCAAGTGAATGTTTAAACCAATTTAAATTAAATTTGCTTTAAATTCACTAAGAGAGTGTTTTTAGGGTCCCATCACTATAAATGATAATCCAATCCGATATCAGATGACCGATATGTGGTCATCTAAAGATCAAATGATGGATCAAAACTAATATTGCAGGTTTAATTTTGAAGAACATGTATATATATGTTCTATTTAATCTGAAAGCGATTAAATGGTGGTGGTTGTTCCGATAGGATCTCAATGATGAGAATAGTCTTTTCTGGCAGAAAATTATTCCACACGGTTGTGGTTTTTTACAAAAATTTCAACACCCTAAAATAAATAGGCTTTGGAAATATGGAATAAAAAAATTGACAAAAGAAGGGAAGACTATCCAGTTGTAGCAAGTAGACAAAATTTAAAAGGGGATAGGGGAGGCGCTGTAAATGGGCAAAAAAAAAGCAAAGGGTGTGGGGGTGCTATGCTATCAAGGAACAAAAAAAAAAAGAGTTGGGGGTGGCAGCGCCACCCTCCCTCATCGACCGATCTATTACCACCCCAACCCTCGGCCAGTCCTGCCGGCCCTTACGGCTCGCCCTCCCATCGCATGAGCACCCACAACCGGCTCCCGTGCGGCCTCTCGCCACTGCTGGACTGTCAAATTCCATACTCTCCGGCCAAACCCCAACACCGGCTCCCACAATGATATATATCGCTTTAAATAAAATTAGAAATAATTATTTTAATTTATTTAATTTTTTTTGACATAAATTTATTGTAAATTTAATTTTTATTAGGCATTTAATTTGCATGTCGAATGATCATGAGTGGTGACCAGATAATGCATGTCTAAGTTTTATTAATTAATTAATTATTTCATGCGGTTGATATTTGTAGCAATTAATTAATTTAATAGACGGTCTACGTATCATCTGTTTTCCTCATTACTTGTATAAGGGTATGTGTGTCCACGAGAGATATATTTCATATTTATTACACATTCTTGAGATCCACATTACCTGTGTGAGTATTTATGCATTACGATGAAGATGAACAAAGATATAGATTGTGCCGATGTGAGGTGAAGTTTCAAACAAGACGTAAATACATTGAATAGGGTGGGAACTACCACATGAGTCAACTACGACTCAGGTATTTACCCCTAGGGTCTTGTTTGATCTATTTATAATGAATGGATCCACCATTAATAAACTTTCATAATCAGACTTTTCTTTCATTTCATTTATGCATAATTTATTATTGTTTTGTGAGTATGTAAGTGAGCGCGATCACATAAAATAATAAACAAAATGCATAGATTAAAACAAATTCAGATGCGTTGAATTCTTTCTATTTAATGAATTGTCAAGATGTGAATGTGATCACTAAGTAAAGACATATTAAATAGGAAATGATTTCATTTGTTGATAAATAATTAAAAACCCTCAAAGAAATATTAAGTCATAACACTTTCTGTTGTTTGAATTTGAACAAAACCAGGTGTACAAGGTTCTCATCAGCCCTAGTTGAGGGTGTCTCCTACTACTGAGGATTTCTTTTGAGAGTGATGAGTTGAATTAACTAAATATGGAAGCAAGGAAATAGTCATATCCAGCTTTCTGTCACTTTAGAGGTAAAAAGTTGAGTAAATCAAGTTTACAATTTCTAGAAGCTGAGACTTCACTTAACAGTTTAAGGATCCATGAGTTAATGTGATTGACCTATCAAACGCCTATCTTGAATCTCTTTGAGTAGAGTAGCCATAGCTTGGACTATGAAGATAGGTTTCATTGATCCTTGCCACTGGAATACTCAAGCGACTGAGTATTCTGAATCTAGTAGTGAGAGCTATTAGGTTTCGATAAAATAGTGGGAGACATTTAATGATTTAAAAGCTAATGTATAATCTATAATCAATTACTCATCTACTTAATTATATTTTGTAGAAAATGACAATTAATACCAAAAATGTATTGCGATTACTATTGGACAAAGAACATTTCCTCACCAGCACAAATTTCCAACAGTAGTAAGGAATTCGTGCAAAGCACTATGATATAGGAAATTATATGTGCTGGAGTCCCCATTACTTGTTAAGCCACCTCAGGAAGCAAGAGTGAAAAAGATGATTACATGAGACTCATGTATGACGTATTTGATGTTTACATCATAATTCTATAATCAATTACCGCTGTTTTGTCAAAAACAACATCATGACATGGATGATTTCACATGTTGTCTCATCTCTAAGAATCCTATGAGAAGAACGAGAAGTGAGAAATGAATGAGATGAAGATTATACTGAATACATGTAAATTGAAATATTTATCATGATCTTTCAATACATCCCATTCTTATATCTTTATCACCCACTTACTCCAATTCTCTTTAAGATTACAAAATGAACAATATGGGGAAAATGATTCATTAATTTTTAGGTAAGGTTCACTAAGAAAATAAGAACCTAAAGAAAGCTTAATCTTTAGTTCTTATGGAAAAAAATTGAAATAAAAGGCAGAAAATGCCAATGGAAAGTGTGAAAAAAGACACCTTCTCAATGTTCTTAAAAAAATAGGCATATCATCACACAGGAGTCTATTTTCTTCGCATGTCGTGAGATAATTATATAGAATATAAATGCAATGAACTGAATTAAAGAATCAAGTAGTCGCTTCTTCTTCAGGTATATTCATCATTGTATGTGATGTTTCTATCATACTTCTTGGGTATTAAATACAATATATCTATCTTATATGTGTATTTAAATATAGTAACCAAGTAATAAAATAAACTTTACAATAAGTAAGGTAAATTCTCTAAGCGGCTGAGAAATGGCGATTCCTAAGTCAACGGTGATTCCTAATTTCCAAGCTTAATGGTTTTAGTTGAACTTTTGTTAAGTATTACCAAAAAATTTATCTATTATATACATTGGAAACAAGGAGACATTATTCCATTTTTGGAATGAATGTTGTTTATGTTGAATAATACTCAACTAATAGTTCAATAATTCTTGAATCATTTGAAATAATTGATGAATATAAAATGTAAGACTCAGTTACACCCAATTATGGAAAAATAATTCTTTGTATGGTAAAACTAAGTAATTTTAAAGGATATACCCAATATGGTTTTAGAATTTTTGGTGTTAAGGACCTTAGGTATTATCAACACATTTACTTATCTAGTTTTGGACAAATAAACCTTTAGGAATAAAGGAAGGCCACAAATATTTCAAAATCAGTTCAGCTAGAGAGCGTGAACTATTCCTAGGTTAACCTAGAGGTAAATTCATATACTTCATAATATTCATTTAATAGTTTTAAGGAATGTAAAAGTTAAGTACAAAATATGTATAGTTAGAAGACATGAGTTACTTCAGGCTGATGGACCGAATAATATATTGTCTAAACATTCATCGATCATTAAAATATGGAGTGAATTTATTTTTAAAATCACAATTCCTTATACACATCAAAGATATGATGTTGGTAAGGAGGATAAATGATAAGTATAACATGAAAACATTGATCATTAAAATATAGCATGGAGTAATTCCTAAATGCACATTCTCTTTTACACATCAGAGTTATGATGTAAGTAAAAGGAGAATCAACGTTGAGACTCACATGCATTGCAGATACTTCCATTATTCAAGACATGTTTCAAAAATAGTGGTGTTATCACATAACCATATGCCAACTATAATGATAAATAGATATCATATGAGTTATAGTATGATAAAAATTCATCATTTCAAAATAACATGTGTTTAGATGCAAAGTGATTGTTAAGGATATAAACAAACTTGCATCAAGAAAAAAAAAATGTGCATATAAAGTAATTAAACTAAAGGTTCCTAAGGATATTATAGAAATCCATGAGATAGAAGAGTTATAGTCAAGTTCTAGGCTATATTTCTATAAAAGGGTGCACATATCTATTTGAGACAGTGGGGGAAAGATTGAATTGGGTTAAGTCAAGGCTGGAGATGCATAACTAGTTGGCATAGAAACAAGTTCCAAAAGAGATTTTGTAAAACATATGTTCCAAAGGAACATACTGCATAGAAAGGATAAAACCATAATAGTGGTTTTACATTCACTGTGGTTGGTGATACATTATTCATTGAGAATAATGGATCCTATAAGGAAGTAATAAATGGAAATCAAATATGATTGAAAAGTTTATATGCATTCAGGAAATGGATTCCATGTACCAAAATCAAGTATATATCCTAAAAGTTTCTTCAATTGATGTAAATTCGTTTGTGGGTATTCAAGAAAGACTATACATGAGTGGCGCAAGCATGGTACCAATAAAGATCGATTGTTTATACCAAGTCATCATGCCTAAATCCATTAGATTTCTAATTGTCACAGATACTATCTATGATCATTATATTGAGATTGGATGTCAAGACCATTTTCTTGGAAAATGTCTATACGATACAACCAAAAAGATTTTTTCACACTATAAAATGCCAATAAGGGGTGCAAGTTACTGAAATCCAGTTTTGTATTAAAGCAAGCAACAAGATCATATAATATTCCTTTAGAATGAATTTTCACCATGCGTCTATAATAGGTTTGTGGGAGTGCCACAATTTTCCAAAGAAAATATGTTTGATAACATATGAAAATAGCCATTGGTATTATAGTTAGTGAAGACCATAAGGAAAGTAACTCTCTAGAGATTGACTTAAATTTGTAACCTAAGTTCCTGGGAATGATATCTACTGAGGTAGATCTAATGGGTTTCTAAGACCAAGTCAAAGTACATATAATGACAAGGTATTGAAAAATAAAAGTTAGAGAAATCCAAGAGAGAATTTTTACCAATGTCACATGACACAAATCTCTCCAAGAAGACATGTATGAGACATAAGAGGAGATTAAAGCGGTGAGTAGAATTCCACTAGTTCCAATAGTGGATCTATCACATGTTCTGTGATATGTACTAAAAATTTTATTTGCAACATATAATTTATGGTAGGAAAATATTGGTTAAATCGTGGATAATTTCAGCAAAAGTAGTTAGTACTATCCAACTATACTTGAGAGAGTACAAGGGAAATGTTCCTGGTACTAAGAGAGGAAGCAACACTTGTTTTAAGGGGACATAAACTAATATTCCTTTAGATCAAATATGATATAATATCATAGTGAGGATAAGTTAATGAGTAAGATAATATCATTCAAGATAGTGGTATCCATATCTATAAATATTAAGTACATTACAACTTCTAATACAGCTGAAGAAGAAGCATAAAATACAAAATGATTTTTTCAAGTTCTTGGAATCTCACCTAGTAAGTAAAGTTTTATCATAATATAAATTATGATTAACCTACTATTGGTACTAACCAAGAGGCCATGTTTTGATATTATACTAAAGGAATATACATGAGGATATCATCTCTTGAGGTATCTTACTCAAGGAGGTGAAGTCACACATAGTAGAGTAGCCACACAGTGAAGACGTGGCAGTCCCAATGATTAATACCATAACTCAGCAGAAGCATGATCTTATCACGTGAGAGCTAACACAGATAGTTAGCAAGTTGGATCTAGTGTAAGTGGGAGTGTTGTAAAAGTGGGTGACTTAGACCCAACTTGAATAGTACTTTTCAATTACCAAATCATGTATACAGTGAGTTATGCATGATGTAAACATACCATAATGGTGTTTATATTTTCACATATACTATTTATATGGCAATTCCCATAGATTACATGTCATATCAAAAGGTTATAACAGATCTTAGGATACAATGAGAACCTAGAGATACCATGATAATAACCTTAAACTTATATCCTATGGTTCATAAACATCATGCTGATAGGAAAAAATGATGTGTGACTATCAGGTGTGGGGGGATCATAAGTATCAACAATTATTCTCATGAAGTTTGTAATTGGTGATCTCAAGTAGATGAGATCACGAGGATTGACCTGATAATAGGAACACCACATGTTTCATGTGTCATTGGTTTTTTTATCTATGAACACATGTATTGATCACATGACTTGACGTTATTATCGATGTGTACCATTTGATTATGTAATTTGATGTAAGACAAAAACTATGACATTTATGTCATAGTGAGGTATCTTGCGTTAGGTGCATCATTGGTGGTATAACATTGATTGAATAATCAAGATAGAATTTGTTAATTTTGTAAGGAAGTGATATATTGGATCTAGTTGATCAAGATGGTAGAAACTTCACTAAATCCATGGTCATGGTAGGAGGAAGGTAATTTCATCTAGTTAGGCCAACAAACAATAAATCAAGAAAGGATAATGATACAAAGTGTGTGTTCAAATTTATGATATATCATGAGATAAAGAGATTATATTGCATGATGTGTGTTCTTATAAGGTTTTCATTGCTATGATTATTCATTATCTCATTAAGGTCCTTGATTGGTTGCTATAATACACTCCTAGTCTGTGAATAATAGTCATTTCTATTGTGATAAGGTCCTAGAGGGTCACCCACTAAGCTTATTCAAAATTCTGTTCTTATTCTTCAGAATATGAGTATAGGACATTGTGGCTGCCACAACAGGGTCCAAGAGATGTCAGAGTTTGAATGATAACTATGAAATAAATAAATTCATATTATTCAAGTTTAGAATAAACATAACTAAATTTATTTATTAAAAGTATTCATAAGATATTAAGTGAATACATGATAAACTATTTAACAAACAAATATTATTTAATATTCAAGATTCGTTTAATTTTTGCGGGAATGATGAGTCGATTCAATGACTTTCTTTTATCACACAATATATTTATTATATTAAAATTAAGTAATAAAAATAAAAATGATATTTATGACACAATTAGTTGGTCATAACACTTCGTTTTTGGATTATTTAATGGGTAATGCATATCCAGGGGTCGGGGAGCCAATTATGGGTATTATATAATTCAAAATATAAAGAGGAGACTCTCATTAATGGTACCATTAACTACATAATTTTGAGATCCTCTCTCTCCTTTATCCCTCCTCCCAGAGAGAGAAGCTGATGATCCAAACAACTGACCTATGTTCTCCTTCACGGATCGAAGGATCGTTGTAGTAGTGATCATTGGGACATTAAAGGTTTCATCAAATCTCTACGTCGGAACCTAGATTTTGATGATAGACATTCCCAAAGACTTTCAAAACATGTGTGGAAAATCTAGAGGGATTCAACTTTGGTTCCTTCGAGAAAAGATTGCCAAATATGATTGTTGAATACACCTTCAAATCAATAGAGGTAATTTTTTTGATTTATTTTTCATGATTAAGTTATTAAATTTATATCCTCAAATTTTTGTACTGGGATAAAAAATTGCTAGAGGTGATGTAGTTACATCAATCAATAATGAAAAATTTTAAATCCCGATCCAATTGCTTCCGATGCACGCCCCAGAATATTCAGAAATGAAATTGATCTTTGATGTACTTGTTTATGTTTTAAAAAAGGGTTTTTTTATGGAAACCATTTGAAAAATGTATTTTTTGTTTTTTAAATTAACTCAAAGATGCATTGAATATGATAAATAATATTTTAAGTGTGGAAAGTGGTGTGGACCGCTATAGAAATAATTTTATAAAATGCAATCTTAGATTTAAAATGGATTTTCCCTAGAAATTGTTTATGAAATTGGATTTGGATTATGCCTTTGGAAATATTTATGAAACATAATTTTATTTGAATTGAATGTAATGGTGATGTAAAATCACAATTGGGAGACCTTGAGGTATGGGAAAAAATCTAGATAAATACTAGGCCTAGTGATGATAACGATCACTAGGGGAGGTTCCCTTAATGTCATGATAACTAGGGGGTAGCCTTTTCATGAGAATGAGGTTCCTAAACTATAAAAATTATGTATTCCAACTCATGTTCCTTGAGAGTCTTAGCGTTCTGGTTGTGTACACCCATTTTTCATGTATTTCCCACTTGGTTACTTTGAGACTACATTACATGAATGATATTTTGATATGATTATGTAAGATCCTAACCTTTATAGAGATGTCTTAAAATAATTTTAGGTATCTTTCACATTATTTTGATCATGAATTGGTTGGGTATTGATTTGAGGTTGTTTTGGGTGAATTTGGAGAAATTTTGAATCCCATGTGGCTATGTACGGTTAGGGAAAACTGTGCGATTTTCCCCATGAAGCTGTGCACCAAGTTTTGGAGCCATAAGAGGTGGCACATGATTTGACCAAACTATGCAGCCTTTGTCTCCAAATAAATAACCCTCATATAGAGGGGGGTTTGTACAATTAATATATGATTTTTCAAACCATGATCCCTCCTAGGAGTAACTATGCACCCCATACAGTAGGGGCACACGATTAAGGCGCACAATTTGAAAAACTGTGCACCTCATCCAGGAAACCATGCACATGTGATTTTAAATCCCTGAAAATTAGATTAAAAATTCTAAAACCCCTAGTTATTATCCCTAATCACCCCAACTCTACCTAATATGATTTTAATTTCTTTTGGAGGCTACTAGGAGTATTCCAAGTCTCCTCAAACCTCTTCCGGTGAAAATCAAAGATCCGATGGAAGTAATCGACCTCTCTTTAGATATGTGATCTCTTCTCATTTAGATTTATCTCTCTCCCTCTTTTATTTCCCTTTGTAGAGGGATGTTTTTCCTCCATTTTTGATGGTTTAGATCTAGGTTTTTATGGATCTTGTTTCATTGGATCTTGGTCTTAGGTTTTGATCCTAGATATCCTCCACTATTGTGAATTCAACGGTTCTACATTGAATTGAAGGTTATGGTTTGATGAGTGTTCATCAACGATCTTGAGGTAGGTGGTCTAATTTCTAATTCCTATAGTCTTTATTATAATCGTGTGTATGTAATTATGTTGTTGGGTTGCCACATTGTGCAATTGAATTTAATTTAAAAAGCTAAATTTAATTCAGTGAAATTGGTAAAACCCTTCACATATCCCATTGGACCCGTTGAAGTTTATGAGACTAGATTTGATGGAAACACATGGGGCATGAAAATATCTTTGAAATGATGATTTATGGAATGTGAAAAAAGGAATAATGGGTTATTGGAATTGGATTAAATCCTTGTTTCTTACTGATAATGAGAATTAAAGGGTTGGTTGGATTAAACTTGAAGGGTTAATTAATTGTGTGATTAAATGTTTATAAATGGATTAATAGGGAAATCACACATGTTATTCCTTCAAAATAAAGTAAATAACCATGGTTTTTATTGATAAATTAAATGGCGCACTGTGATTTGAATTATCTAAAAAAAATATTAATGATGTTGAACCTTGATTTATATATTATGATATATTTGATTGATAAATGAGGCTTGGGTTAGGGACTGATGCTACAAATACCTATGGGGTGCCAGACTGATAATCTAGGCCCCTGATGCATTCATGTGAACAATGAGTTGTGGGTCAGGGACTAATTCTCCAAATACCCATAGGGTGACAGATTGATGCTCTAGCCCTTGATATATATTTATATGTGAATATGAAAAATAAGGTGTGGGTCAAGGAACGATGCTCAAAATACCCATGGGGTTCTAGATTACTACTCTAGGCCTCGATGCATGAATGTAAAATTGGAATTAAATGAATAATGAATTCCATGAAAGAATTAATTTTGATATTTCCTAGGGTGTATGGTTCAAACTCTAGAATGGGACAAAGTAGGTATGATTGGTTTAGGTGTCACCGTGAACTCAGGGGCCTATGTGGTTGATTAAATAATATTAAAAATGAAATCTGTTTACTTTATCATTTTTTATTTATTATTTATACAACTGCATACACTTTTATAGACTAGATATAGCTTTAGATGCTGTTGGTGGTGCCCTATTAAATTTTACTCACACCCTACCTGGCTTCCTGATCAGTACTCGAATATAATTCATGTTTTTCGGACAAGATAAGGGAAAAAGACCTATGTTATATGGATGAGTTGGGATTTGAGATGGAGAATGGATGAGGGAAACATACATGATGTTAGGATCCACTTTGGAGATATTAGTGTGTTTTTATTTTGGGTTTTCATTTGACACTTGACACTTATATGAAATGACATATCTACTACTTTAGTTTATGGTCATTTTTCCTGTTTTAGATTTATACACGCGATGTTGGTTGATTATTGATCATTTCTATCATCAATTGACTATTGTTTATTTCCACTGTTATTCTTCTTTGATAGAGATGATATAGTCTCCCCATGTTATATATTAGACCCTCACTGCTCATCAGTAGCCTCTAGTGTATGGGGAGGTGCACCTAAGGTTATGTGACGAACTGGCTTGGGGCACTGACATGTGTCACCTGGGTTGAGACATCACAAAGTGGTATCAAATGGGTTTTATTTTATTCTATTTTGTCTTACTATTTGGTAAAGGTATATAGGAGACTAGGATGAGTCAAGCCCTGATCATGAGCTCGTTCATGGGAGTAGCTAACCCATGTGTGGGGGAAAACCCAAGTACCCATGGAGGGATTTATATTCTTTATGTTTGTTGTTACAATTGGATGTTATTTCACCTTGGGTGATGCACTTGTTGTGTGAGGTTATCGTTTTCTATTTTTTGAGATTTTCCTCATGGATCGGTATGAAACGAGAGTTGAGTATACATGAATCATTCTAGGCACTTAGGATTTTATGTGACATGCACAATTTTAGGCATGCATGGAAAATAAGGTTTTGGGTGAGTTGTTGAAATGAAAATGTTTTTCTTTACTTATGTAATTTAAAATAGATGGTTCCTAATGATGAATTTCAATGGTTAAAATGATTCTAAATGTGGTAATTTGAAATGGATAAAATTTTTCAGGTGAGGGATGGTTGAGGGTAGTGATAGTGCCTCGATTTTGACCATGTGGTGGAGTATGATGGGATGAATTGTTATAGAATTATCTGAATCCCTATTATGTAAAAATTTTAATGACATTTTATGTGTCTTAAGACACGTGTTTGACATTGTATATACGTGCCTCCATGATGAAATTTGTTGATAGGATGATAGGAGGACAATGCTAGAGATGTACCTCTAGCTGCGGCACAAGAGGCCTTGTTAGTTTTGGCTGAAGGAGTGGGAGAGAAGTTCTGTGTGAAATTCACTCTCATTATGCAGTTTATGGATAGTTACCTAGGGTGGGAAGTGCAAAATATGTCTGATCATACAATAGAGTTCCAGTTGTAGCATCCTCTGACCTTCATTGGAGAGGGTGGAACTAAGGCATATGAGTTCTGGATTGAGTCCAACCAGACAATTCTTTACTATTTAGAGACTCCTATAGAGAAAGGGTCAAGTTGGATACTTATATGTTACATGGTCAAGAGAAGCATTGGTGGGATATTCAAGCTTGGGATGAGCAGTTGGAGAACATAGTGTGGAAAGACTTCTAGGAGAAGTTCATGGAATACTTTTACCCAAAGATTCACAAGAAGGAGAGGGAACAAGAGTTTATATGGTTGAACTAGGGAAGTATGTTAGTGATGGAATATGCTGGTCGCTTCACCGAATTGAAATGATTTTTCCCAGTGTTGTAGGGGATAAGGAAACTATGAAAATATTCTTTTAGGATAGAATTAAATATGAAATTAAGTATTAGGTAAATATCTTTCATTTAAATAATTTTGCTGAGGTGGTGAATCAGACTCTCATATCTGAGGGGAACCTAAAGGAGGATTCCATAGGAGGAAATATGGTCTCTGCCAGAGGACCAAGAGGTATGTCTTATGAATGTAGGAAATATAAATATGAGAATGTTAACCAGAGTAGTGGAAAGCAGAGTGGTTAGGGGGAAATATCAATAAATCATGGTGATACTTGAGTGATTTTCCATTAGTGTGGTAGGATGGGTCACTATCGTAACTAGTGTCCCTAACCACTGGAAGAGTGTTGAGCTTATGGAAATATGGGGCATCTACAACGGTTCTGTAGGAACCCATGATATATGGGTAGTGATAGAGGATCTAGACCGAAAAATATTATGGGAAGGGGGTTTTCTACACCGTATTGGTTTGGAAGTTGGAGTACTACTGGCTGTGCTAGTCAATGATTTGGATGTAGTACTTTAGGGAAAGAGCACTCATATCAGTAGAGTAGTGCAACAAAGGGAACTCAGACTGCACCCAAGGTAGAGGGAAATAAATTTTCATGCAGTTTAGCTTGCACATATGGATAACGAGGTTGGATTATCGATAATCAGAGGTACTATTCTTGAAGGTTCTACACTTTTTAGTGATTTATTTGATACATTATCCTCACATTAGTTTATATCTACACAACTTTTGAATGGTTTGAGTCTGATGGTGGAGTTTGTGAGTGGGATTTGACAATCAACACATTGTTGGGAGTGGGGTCAAGGGATATCTATTTATGAAAGGGGTGTTCTCTTGATGTTGGTGAGTATCATTTCCTTCAGGATCTGTACATACTTGAAATATTGGGTTTTGACTTGATTTTGGTATGTACTGGCTGGTATCGTACCGATCCCTCATTGATTGTTACCATAGGAGAGTAACCTTTACTTATCCTAAGGGTAATAGTTATATTCATCATGGATAATGGGATATCTAGGAAGGCTGTGTAGGGCCAGTTCATTAGAAACTAGGGGATATTACCACCTAGGTTTCAAGTCTTTTTCTGGATGATAGGGGTATAAAGAACAATGTATTTCCACCCATATTAGATCTATTTTCAAGATGTTTTTCTCAAGGGCTTATCAGGGCTACCACCTGAGAGTGACATTGAGTTTACAATTGAGCTAATTCTTGGGGATGAACTGGTTTCTTTTTTACCTTACAAAATGGAACCAACAAAGTTTCAAGAGATTAAGAATCAGTTGGAAGAGTTGATGGATAAGGGATTTATCCATATGAGTACGTCACCTTGGGGTTTTCTAGTTTTGTTCTCTAATATGGATGAAGGGTCAATGTGTTTATATATTGATTACCAAAAGTTGAATCAGACAACAGTGAAGAACTGATATCCTCTTAAGTGTATTGATGATCTATTTGACCAGTTGAGAGGAGCTTGTGTGTTCTCCAAGATTAAATTGAGGTTCAGGTATCATCAATTCAGAGTTAGACCTTATGATATACTGCAAAATACTTTCAAAATCAGGTATGGCCTATTCGAGTTCTTCATGATGATGTTCAGGCTAACAAACATTCCAGATTTGTTTATGGCCTTGATGAACCAAATCTTTCACTTGTACCTAGATCATTTTATGGTTTTTTTGTGGATGACATCTTGGTGTAATCCAATACTCATGAAGATCATGCACAAAATCTTGACATCATCCTGAGTATATTGAGAGAGTATCGGCTAAAAACCAAGATATCTAAGTGTCAATTCTGGATCGACATGGTATATTTATCGGGTCACATCATCTATGAGTAAGGTGTGTTAGTGGACCCAGAGAAAGTTCAGACAGTTGTTTCTTGGGAGCATCCCAAAAATGTTTTTGATATTTGCATATTTTTGGTCTTAGTAGCCTATTCTTGAAGATTCATCCATGAATTTTTCCATTTGTAATCACCACTTTTAGGCTTGACCAAGAAGGGGGTTAAGTTTGAGTGGTCTGGAGCATGTGAGAATTTCTTTTAGGATTTGAAGAAGCGTTTGATTACTGCACCAATTTTGATCTTACCTAAGATGGGTGAGGATTATACTGTGATTTTTGATACATCTGAAGTCATACTTGGAGCAGTTTTGATGCAAGGGGATCAAGTTGTGGCTTACAGGTCATGAAATTTGAGGCCACATGAATGAAATTACCCTATGCACAATCTTGAGTTAGCTGTGGTGGTTTATTCCTTAAAGTGTTGAAATAATTACCTATTGGGAAAAAAGTTTACTATGTATTTTGATCACAAAAGTTTGAAATAAATCTTTTCACAATAGGATTTTAACCACCAAAATCAAAGATGAATTGAACATATGCATAATTTTTATTCTGAGCTAGATTATATGTTAGGAAAGGGAAAAAATGATGCTGATGCTTTAAGAAAGAACACATAGACTCAGGTTGTTCAGGAGTCCAGTTCTAAGTGGAAGATGGTTATATTTCTAGATGAGATTCATATTGAGGTTCAGGAGGGCCAAAAAAAGATAATCCTCATATACTTATCAGTGGAGTCCACACTCTTGATCCGGATCAGGGAGAGGCTATATGAGGATCAGGAGGGTTTTTACTTGAGGGAAAGCCTTGAAGGTGGGGAGTCACCTTCCAATTGGATTATAGATGATGATGATATCATCTATGTCCAGAATTGTGTTGTTGTGCCTACATGTATGCATGAGGAGATGATGTCTGAGTTTCTTGCCTCAAAGTAGGTGGTGCACCCTGGTTTGACCAAAATGTATAGTGATCTTCATAGACATCATTGGTGGCTGGGCATAAAAAGTGATATTGTAGGTTTTGTGACTTGATGCTACACCTATCAACAGGTGAAGGCTGAGCATCAACGACCTGATGGTTTATTACAACCTTTTCCCATTCCAAAATGGGAGTGAGATGATTTTACCATGGACTTCGTGGTGGGTATTCTGAGGAGACCTCAGAATAATGAAGCAATATGGGTGATTGTGGATTGGTTGAAAAAGTATCCAACTTATTACCTATTTAGGAGACTTTCATAACTAATTAGTTGGGGGATATATTTGTTCATAAGACAGTTCATTTGCATGGGGTTCCATGGAGTATAGTTACAAATTGCATCTCATGTTTTAATTCGCACTTATGGAAAGTCTTGCAGAAGTCCCTTGGTACGCAAGTAATTTTGAGTACTACTTTACACCCATAGATAGATAGTAAATTAGAAAATACTATCCAGGTGCTAGAGGACATGTTGAGAGCATGGATACTTGATTTTCATGGAGCTTGGGAAAATTATTTAGAGTTGGTTGAGTTTTCCTATAACAACAATTATCGAGAGACTATTTAGATGACACCATAGGAAGCGCTTTATGGTAGGCCATGAAGATCAACTCTATGCTGGATAGAGATGGATGATTCAAAGTAGTTGGGACTGAGTCTTGTGCAAGATATGTTAGAACAAGTTTAGTTTATTTGGAAATGTATGAAAATAGTGCAGAGTTGATAGAAGTCATATGATAATCAACATCACCAACCTCTTGATTTTATAGTGGGTGATCATGTGTTCCTTTGGGTGTCACCGAGACTGGGTCACTATAGGATTAATAGGTAGGTAAAGTTGGCTCCTAGGTTTTTTGGACCATTTGAGATTGTGGATAGGACCAGACTAGTGACATACTAATTGGATCTTCCATAGAGGTATAGTTCTACGCATTATGCTTTTCATGTGTCATAGCTTTGGAAGTATCACCCTGACCCTTCTCATGCAATCGATGATGATTATGTTGAGATTGAGGCTGATGCGTCCTTTGAGGAGCATCTGATTTGTGTTGTGGATCGCAGTGAGAAAGCGTTGTAGGGAAAGGCCATGTATTTGGTCAGAGTGCTATAGAAATATAGTAGTGCTCAAGAGGAAACATGGAAGAGGGAAGAAGACATGCATGCCCAATGGCCTAACCTTTTTACCTCAAAATCTTAGTGATGCTTGGGAGTACAACTCAAAGACAAGATTTTATAAGGTGGGGAGATTGTAAGACCCTAACATTTCTAGAGATGTCTTGTACTCATTTTATATTGTAATAGTGGGTTCCCTAGACCCAACTATAAAATAATTTTTATTACCATATCGTGTATAACATTATATATGAATGATGTATTCTTACCATTATTGTGTAGAATTTTTCTACGTCCACTATTTAATGGTAATGTCTATAGATGAATTGTCATATCAAAAGGTTATAACAGATCCAAAGATATAAAGATAACCTCAAGATACTATGAAATTAATCTTAAATAAAGGTCTTATGTTCCAGATACATCTTACTGACTAGATATAATAGATGTTTTACTATCAGGTGCTAGGGGCTCATAAGAATTGAAGATTCTTCTCATGAAGTTCACACTTGGTGATCCTTAATAGTAAGATCATGAGGATATACCCACCAATAGGAACATGACATGTTTTGGGCATCATTGGATGTTCCTATCTACAGACATGTGTAATGGTCTACTGAATTGAGATCATTACCAATGTGTGACATTTGATCACATATCTTGATGCAAGGAAAAAACCATGATAATGAAATAATGGTGAGCTAGCTTGTGTTGGGTGCGACATTGGTGATATGACATTGGTTAAATGGTCAAGAAATTATTTATTGCTTCCGGGTTGAGGAAGTAATATATCTCGGGCCTGGTTGACCAAGATGGTGTACCTTCATAAGACCATGACCATGACAGTCAAGGGTAAATCCATCAAGTTAGATCAAAAAACAATAAAATAAGAAAAGGATGATAACACAGGTGCGCGTCCTGCTTTATGAGATATTTAAATACAAAAAGATTATATTACACAGTGAATATTTGTAGGTTGGTTATCGTGGCTATGACTATACTGATCTCTTCAGGGGCCATGATGGGTTTCTATATCCCACTCTTGGTTTGTGAATAGTATTCACTACTATTGAGATAAAGGTCTAGAGGGTCTCACATAATAGCGTATTCAAGAATCTTCCCCATTCAGTTGAATAGGTGTACTGGACATGGTGGGACCCACCACTAGGGTCCAAGTTTTTTTCCAAAGATATATGATAAAAATATATATAAATAAATTCATTTTATTCAAGTTAATAATAATTAACATTGAATTTATTTATTAAATGTATTTACAAGTATTAAAGTAAATAAATGGAAAATATTATTTGTACGAATATTAGTTTAAAATATTCAAGGTTCATTCAATATTTACAGGAATGATGAGTCAAATTAATGGATTGAGTATTATCATGTAATATATTTATTATATTACAATAATTTGATAATAATATAAATTATTTTTATAACTCAGTACATTAGTCACAATATATCATTTATTTAGTGAGAAATAAATATTTGGGTATCAGGAGTTTATTTTGTATATTTATTATTTCACTATATATAGAAGAGAGAGAGCCCATGATAGGTAATGTTCATTTTAAAATGGGGAGATCCTATCTCTCTTATTCTCTCACCCACATTCTAGAGAGAGAAGATCTCAATCCAAGTGATCAGATCAAGCTCTCTCTCATGCATTGCAAGAAAGACGATGTGGTAATCATTGGAGCATCGAAGGCATCATTGGATCTCCGTGATAGAACCCATATTTCAATGATATGTGCTCCTATAGTTTCTTGAAGTGTGTGTGGACGATCTAGAAGAATTTGACTACATATTCTTTGAGCAGTGATCACCGACAATGAGAAGATGTCAAGCATGACTTTGGATCTAACCAGGTATTTTATGGTTTTAATTATGTGCTTAAAATTCCTTAGGTGAGATCCCCAGGAGGTAATCAGGTAGTGTTTCTCTGAAGACGATGAGCTCATGTTGATTTTCGGTAGAAATTTTTTAAAATCTCAGTATTTAGGGCTTCCACTGTGTGCCCGATACCTTCAATTGGTGTCAGATCAATCTGTGAATAATTTTAAGGCAGGAAAAATTAAACTTGTGATAATCTTAAAAGAAGGTGTTGTTCCGATCTAAACACCCCAGAAAATGATTAAATTCAACATCAGATGAACAAGTTACGACCATACGAAATTTTATTTTGGATTGAAATAAGTAATGCGGGTTTTAATTTTGAAGAACGTTTTTGATAAATTCACACTATTCTGATTGGACTAGCAGTCAGAATAGTGTTTTATGACATAGAAGATTTAGTCCAATTGTTTTAAATAATTAAATTGATTAATTAATATGATCAATAATTTTTTATTAATATTAATAGGCTAAGATTTTTTAAAAGTTTGGTGGAAATTTTGTATACAAACAAATAGGGTTGGGGAATACTTTTGCAAAGAAAAAGTTAAAACAATTAAAAAATCAGATGGGATGGTGGGTTTTATTTTCAAATTAAACAAAAAAAGGGTTTTTTTGGGTGGGGCCAAGCGATCGACACCCCAACCCCGTTCCTGGATTCTGTGAGAATCCAGGTTTTTCCTTAGGAGAGCACCACCTATAACATCCCAAGTTTTTAGAAGGAGACAATATGTTCGATAGCGTACATAATATGACACATCGAACTTAAGCGAACAACTAAATATTATTATGTTACCTTATAACCTAGCTGTTAAAATGAAGGGAATGAAAAATATTAATTTATTTATGAAAATATTTTATACATGTATTTAATTAATTATTTTGTGAACAATTATTTATAAATGAAAATAAAAACCTTTTTAATTAAAAGGAAATGGTTTTCTGAAAAACTATTTAAATGCAAATAAGTGAGTTTATAAAATAATAAAATCACTGTTTAATGATTTTATTAATGAAATATAAATTTAATATATTCAATGTAATGTTTAAAATTCATCTTATATGTTTTTTAGACATGATAAAAGAACAAATTTAATTTTTCGGATAAAAGAAGTATTTTTCAAAAAAATACAATTTTACCACCTTTTAATGTCGAACCCATTTTAAATCTAGTTTTAACACTTTTATAAGTTCTATTTGAAAAAAATAAACTTCTTCATTGGAATAGGGACATCAAAATTTACTTTGGTTGAAATTTTGGTATTTTTCTGATAAAATTCATATTTTAATGAATAGTGAAAAATACTGCATTTTAATTCAAAAATGTTTTTTCATCAAAGTTATTTATATTGTTATATTATCTTTTTAATTGGTTTTAAAGTATAATTTGATTAAGTTTTTATCATTTAATACAATTTTTTTATTGGAAGTAATTTCACATTGAAATTAGATATAAACGCACGTTAATCTTTTGATGGTTTTTACTTAAAAAAAACCCATTTTCTCATTTTGACAATAAGGATTAATTTTAAATTAATCGCTGCAAATTTTGTGCTTTGAATTTGAAAAAATGGATTCCATATTTGGAATCATAAGGTCCAAATTATGTAAATAGGTCTTTTTTTTATTTTTTGTACATTATGAATAGTAACTTTAGTAATTATTTTAATTACCATGGTTACGAGTAAATCAGGTAATTAAAGGTAAAAAATAATATTATAATAATATAACACTACCCTAACAATTTTACTAATTTAATTGGATGAGTGTATCCCAACCATGAGAATCATTGAGTTAATTTTAGGACCACTTGGAGCCAATTGAATGACTTTAATGCATTTATGATATTATATTCAATAAATAGATATTTTTGTTACACTTTTTTTTTTAAAAAGTAAATTATTTTAATATGGAGTTATACAGAGGATCTCTTCAACTATAAATAGTAATTGTAAAGAAAAAAATATTACCTACATCATGGTAGTGTATTTATATTCTATTAAAATTAAATAATTAAATTTAATTATGAGACAATGATGATGTAGTAATTTCTTAATTAATGAAAGAATCAAATAAATGATATTATAAATATTAAAATAATTATTAACTTACATAATTTATGACATCCATGAATTTAATGGATAATTTTGACATTTTTTGTATGATTTAAAGGAGTTGGTTCGAACTCATATTCCTGTTATGATTTTTTTAAAAGTCAACTAATGAATAGTGTCAAAATTGACTTTATTGGTATTTTAAAATATAAAATATTTTATTAAATGATTTTAAATTCATAAAAATATAATATTCAACCAAATGGTTAGGATAAGTCCAAATATGTCATAAATGACACTTTTTTGGGTTATTTTACATGTTATGGTAATTACATTAACCCACTTGAATGGCCCGAAGGCCTTCTTTTTTATTTTATTATGGATAATCCCCCTTTTAAGGGTTGAAGGGGAACCCGTACATGACCCGTAGGCCCAAGGCACAAAGCCCGACAAACCCGAAAAACATGACCCGAAGGCTCAGAGGCATACCATTCCCAATACATGACCCGTAGGCCCATCCCACTTGAACTGCCCCTCCCCAGATTTCTGCGTCATTGATCTCCTAGCACCCCACCTTGCATTGCTGATCAGCTAGCATTGCCACATACAAAGCTGCATGGTGCCTGGTCCCGATGGCGGCTGCCATACCCTCTCATTCTTCTAATCTGGTTAGCTCTGCATCTGGTGGCTGCTACTCCTATTGCTCTGATCCTCTTCTAGGGCATGTTCTGTGTGAACTGGGATACTCCATGGTCTACGTGACCTGAATTCCCTGTGGATATAAGATTAAAAATTGTAAAATAAGGGTTAAACCAAAAAGATAAGGATTAAAAAATATTCAAAACTTGTATAATTTTAATTAAATTATAGGGATTCAACCCGAAATCATCTTATATTTGAAATAAATTATTTTGGGATCATTTGGAACTGAAATTGAATTTATATTAATTTAACATTTTAAGAGTTTCTAAGGGTGCCCCTCCCCTCTCCTATAAAAAGGTACCCGCTCTTCTCTAGTACTCACACTTCCAAAGATTTTTGGATTGGGAAAGATCTACTCAAAAATATTCCTAGAATACCTCCCCATGTTATTAAGGGCTTATTTTAGGAATAAAACCCTTTTTAGAGGTGTTAAGGTGTTCTTCAAAGGTGATCAACCAAAGAAGAGGTATCATTTTTTAAGTGTTTCTGTTTTATTTCCTCTTTCACTTCCTCTAAATATTCTTTTTCTAAGTTGAAATAATAAATCCAATATCCTCAATAAACTTAGATGTTATTATGGTAATATAATCATATAAATCTATCTCCAATTTCATCAAATAGGAAATGAACATTTTGTTTGTGTGTACGATGGACTACCGCCTCGCGAACCGATATAGTTTGTTTTTCATTATTGTATATCAAGACTAGTTATAAGGATGGAATAAATGTTCATATATGATATTAATGGAATATTTATCATTTTAAAATAATAATATTTCAATTATTTTCTTACCTTCCATGCACATAAAAATGATAATGTCTTTCATGCGTATGTGCAAACTATTACCTCCACGAAGCGATGTGAATCATTTTTATTCACCACAACACTTGTATGATATATATAAGTATATTTAAATTATTATTTTGATGTTAATAATATTATGATCATTCTGTAAATGTAAAATAATAATTACCTTATTTCCATAATGATAAATGAAAAATGGAAACGTTACTCATGCGTACGTACGACTTACCGTCTCCATGATTGTAACGTTTTTCATTTTTCATATCCATATTTAATAAATGGATTTAAAAGTATAATTTATATATAAAAGTGATTATTATTTCATGAATATTATTCTGGATATTATGGACTTATGAACACATGGACTATTGACATCAAGCCAAGTTCATTTTTGACTCAAGTACCGAATATCGACAAAATGTCCGATATGAACTTAAATAATTATATAATTTTTATAACATGGTAATAAGTGATATAAAAGGAACAATAAAATTGGAAAATGTTCTCAAGAAAGTGTAAATTAACCTAAGTTTATTATTCAGTAATATAAAGATTGTACGTGATGAGTCAGACTTAAGGTAAGGGATTTCATCTCAATCTCCTTTCATTGAGGCATTTATTGATAATATGCACCCTTATTCTTTTATAAGGTGTATATGAAGTCACTATGAAATTTTATATCCATATTTTATCTATATTAATTTTATTTATTATTTTGGTAAATGTATTAATTCATGGAGATTAATATTTATTTGTTCAAAGTGGTCTGGGATACCTTGAATGTTTAAGGATTTAATTATCAAATATTTTGTTCATGATATTAATTTACACATTTATTTATATGAATATAAAAGTATTATACATGAAATTTTATGTCTATATTTAATTTCATTCAAAGTTTCCAAAATGTAATCTTTTTATACAAAGTATTTTAATTTCTTTACAAAATTACAAAATGAATGTTTTTTGTTTTAACGTATATGGAAAAAACAACTTCTCCACCACCATAACCGTTATTTGATACTTGGCTTCCCCTATAATCCTTAATGTTTTTAAAAGGAAAAGAAACCCCTTATTCCTTTTTTTGAGGCATATTGGTATTGAAAATGAGTTCTTAAATGAAAATGATATTTTTATATGGAAATGTGTTTCATATGGGATTAGAAGAAGTTTTTAAAAGGGTTTTGTGATTCATGAAATGGTAATTAAGAATTATATGAAACCGGTGAGCGTGATATAGATTATATGAAGGGTTGATCCCCATTATATCTCACAGGTGATCTCGACACAGATTATATGAAGGTTTTATCCCCATTTTTGCTCATGGGTGAGCCTATTATAGTTTATATGAAGGGTTGATTCCCATTATAACTCACGGGTGAGCCTGATATAGCTTATACAAAGTGTGATCCCCATTATAGATATCCAATTTGGAAGTAGAACATATGGTTATTCCAATGGAAAGAGGTTTGAAAGGGTTATATATATATGATGATCAAATTAATCTAAATGAGTTTTAATTGATTTCTATTGGTTTTAATGTTTATCTTTGAGAAAAAAGTATGAGTGTTATTCATGTGAAAATGTTTTGTTTCATTTTCCAAAGAATATTAAATGGGTTATCATGGTTTAACTAGACTAATGGATTCTTTATTTTTATGTCCATTACTAATCTTTTGTGCTCATCCCAAGTTTTAAAATGTTTTTCATAGGTATTAAGATTGGTAAGGATAAAGAATATTCCATTATGAAAGTATTAAAGATGTGTCTTGAAAAGAAATCATGTTTTATTTTAAAAGGGTATCCTTTGGTGAAAAAATGGATACCGAGTATAAGTGTTCACTTGTAATGTATGAGTTTACTATGTAAGAGTTTTTCCTAATTCTCTAAAATTCTAAACTTAAAAGATCCTCAAATGTGAATTCTAGTTAAAAAACACTAAAATAAGATATATTTAAGGTCATATCCTTATAATTGGTATTAGATGATGGTTTAGACAACTTTAGAGATTTGGATGTCTTCTTAATAGATAGGAATATCATATGAGTTTATAATTTTCAAGTTGATCATAAGTTCAATAACTTAAAACTTCCTTTTGAGGATTTATGTTCCAAAATTTTAAGGTGATTAACTGTATTTTTAAAGAAATTTATTTTTGAGGTAATTATGTGTTATTACTTTTTGGGATGAAAAATGAAAGGCATGAGATAAAATTTGAGATTAAAATATGTAATGGTTATTTTTGAGTATTTTATCTCATTTTTTTAATGTTATAAAATTATATAGTTTTTTAAAAAGGACAACACATAGACCGTGTGATAACCCATCGTGTCGGACAAGGCTGCGAGAATTAAACACACAAATGAGGTGAGACAGAGCTTCATCACCTACCAATGTTCTACGTGAAGTCCCTAGTTAGTATGACCTTTTCTTTTTAGTTAAACAAGTTTATGAAATAAGAAGAAGTTTATTTTGGGAACTTATGTTTTATCAAACGGATATCCTTAGTATAGGAAAAATATTTGGGTATTAAGTGATAAATGTTATTTTGGAAGATGTTCAATATTTTTGGGAACCCTATATACCTAAGGAAAATAGAATACTATGGGATTTTATTTGAGGAGTAATGGTTGAATTTTGTTTTGGAAGAATCTATGTTTTTATTGTGGACTTATGGCGATTTGAGTTATTTATGGAAATGATTAACCTATCTTAGAGAATATGTGATTAGGTTAATTACTTTTTGGTATAGGACATTAATATTGGTTGATGTTATTTAGATATAAATGTTAAAATTTATCTTGGAAGATTAGGTAATTAAATTTGTCTGAATTTTGGGTTTCATTCTTAATTTGGATTGTTTTGAGGAATTTTAAAGAATGTTATTTGTTCAATGGTATTTTTTGTACTTTGGATATTACTGTTGAATTTTGGAGATTAAAATTAGTCCTTACCCTTATAAAGGGTTATTATTTTTTGAGGAACTTATCTGATCTTGTACTAACAATTTTGGTTTTGGTTAATGTTTAAAGGTAGAAGAAATATATAGTTAACCTTTTGTGGTTGATGTGAATTTTTAGAAGTTGATTATAGTGTTTCTGGTGTGAAAAATTCATCTTAAATACTAATCATTTGGAGAAAAAGATGAGTTTGTGGTGGAATTTAATTAATGGATGAAACTCTACTTGTAAAGTAAGTATATTTTATTAAGTTATTATTCTACATAGTAAAATAATTCTTCAACTTTATAAAAATAATCTTAAAACAAAATTGTTTTCTGTTTACTTTTCCTACCATGAAATGAAAGACCGTTTAACCCATCAAAAGTTTGTTGTTTTCTGATTTTTAACTTTATCCTAATCATGTTTTCTATCACTCTCCATCAGAACATGATGGTTAGTTTTTCTTCCATATCCATGTTTTCTACATGGAATCCCAGTATGTGTTATCTCAGGTGACCTTCGTATGGTCCTTTCTTTCTTTTAAAAGTGGAATTTTTATTAATCCTTTTTCCGATGTGGGAATGTAATAAAGGTATTTTGAAGAGTCATACCTTAGTTACATAACCCAAATTCAAATTGAATGGAAACAATTTCTAAGGGGGTGGGGGTATAATGTAACATCCCAAGTTTTTAAAAGGAGACAATATGTTTGATAGTGTACATAATACGCCACATCGAACTTAAGTGAACAACTAAATATTATTATGTTACCTTATAACCTAGATGTTAAAATGAAATGAATGAAAAATATTAATTGATTTGTGAAAATATTGTTGAAACATGTATTTAATTAATTATTTTTTTAAAAATTATTTATAAATGAAAATAAAACCCTTTTTAATTAAAAGGAAATGTTTTTCTGAAAAATCTATTTAAATGGGAATAAGTGAGTTTATAAAATAATAAAATCATTATTTATGGATTTTATTAATGAAATAAATATTTAATATATTCAATGTAATGTTTAAAATTCATCTTATATGTTTTCTAAAAATTATATAAGAATAAATTTATTTTTTTGGATAAAAGAAGTATTTTTAAAAAAAATTCAGTTTTACCGCCTTTTGATGACGAACCCATTTTAAATACAGTTTTTGAAACTTTTATAAGTTATATTTGACAAAATAAACTTATTATTTTGATTTGGGAGATTAAAATTTACTTTGGTTTAAATTTTGGTATTTTTTGATAAAATTCATATTTTAATGAATAGTAAAAAATACAACATTTTAATTCAAAACCGCTTTTTCATCAAAATTATTTATATTGTTATATTATATTTTTAATTTGTTTTAAAGTATAATTAGATTTAGTTTTTATTATTTAATCCAATTTTGGTCATTATAATTAATTTCACATTGAAATTATATATAAACACACGTTAATATTTTGATGGTTTTTACTTAAAAAAACTCGTTTTCGTGTTTTGGCAATGAGGATAGTTTTAAATTAATTTCTGCAAATTTCATTTTTTGAATTTGGAAAAATGGATTCCATATTTGGAATCATAAGGTAAAAATTATTTAAATAGGTCTTTTTTATTTTTTGGACATTATGAATAGTAACTTTAGTAATTATTTTAATTACCACAATTAATGGTAAATCATGTAATTAAAGGTAAAAATAATATTATAATAATATAAAACTACCATAACACTTATCCTAATTTAATTTTATGAGAGTATCCCAACCATGAAAATCCTTTGGTAGATTTTAGGACCATTTGGAGCCACTTGGATGACTTTAATGCATTTATAATATTATATTCAATGAATAGTCATTTTTGTTACACTTGTTTTTAAAAAGTAAAATATTTTAATATGGAGTTATACAGGAGATATATTCAACTATAAATAGTCATTGGAAAGATAAATATATTACCTACATCATGGTAATTTATTTATATTTTTTTAAAATAAAATATTTAAATTTAATTACGACACAATTATTATGTAATAATTTCTTAATTAATGAAAGAATCAAATAAATGATATTATAAATATGAAAATAAATATTATTTGACATAATTTATGCCACACATGAATTTTATGGATAAATTTGACATTTATTTGATTATTTAAAGGATTTGTTTTGAACTTATCTTCCTGTTATGATATTTTTAAATGTCAAGTAATGAATAGTTTCAAAATTGACACTATTGATATTTTAAAATATAAAATATTTTATTAAATGATATTAAATTCTTAAAAATATAATATTAATAAAAATTGTTAGGATAAGTCCAAATATGTCATAAATATCACTTTTTTGGGTTTTTTAACATGTTATGGTAATTACATTAATCCAAAAAGTGTAAATAACATAATATCACGGTAAGATTAAAAAGGGTAAAATAAGGGTTAAACTAAAACAATAAGGATTAAAAAATATTCAAAACTTGTCTAATTTTAATTTAATTATGGGTATTTGACCCAAAATTATCTTATATTTAAAATAAATTATTTTGGGACCATTTAGAACTGAAATTAAATTTATATTAATTTAATACTTTAAGAGTTTCCAAGGGTGCCCCTCCCCTCTCCTATAAAAGGTACCCACTCTTATCTAATAATAACACTTCCAAATCCTTTTATTTTAGCCAAGATCTACCCAAAAATATTCCTAGAATCCCTCCCCACGTTCTTAAGGCCTAAGTTTAGGTAGAATACCCTTCTTAGAGGTGTTAAGGTGTTCTTCAAAGGTTATCACTCAAAGAAGAGGTATCATTTTTAAGTGTTTATGTTTTATTTCTTCTTCCAATTCCTATAAATTTTAGTATTTTAAGTTTAAATAATAAATAAATTATCCTAAATATACTTATATTTTATTATGTTAATATAATCACCTAAATCCATCTCTAATTTCATCAAATGAGAAATGAACATTTCGTTTGTGTGTATGACGGACTACTGCCTCACGAACTGATATAGTTCATTTTTCATTACTGTCTATCAATAATGATTATAATGATGAAATAAATGTTTATATATGATATTAATAAAATATTTATCATTTTAAAATAACAATATTTCAATTATTTTCTTACCTTCCATGCACATAAAAACGATAATGTCGTTCGTGCGTACGTGTGAACTATCACCTCCATGAAGCGATGTGAATCATTTTGTTCACCACATAACTTTTATTATATATATAAGTATATTTAAATTATTATTATGATTTTAATAATATTATTATAATTCTGAAAAGGTAAAATAATAATTATCTTATTTCCATAATGATAAATGAAAAATGGAAACGTTACTCTTGCGTACGTACGGCTTACCATCTCCATGATTGTAACGTTGTTCATTTTTCATATCCATATTTAATAAATGGATTTAAAAGTATAATTGATATATAAAAGTGATTAATATTTCATGAATATTATTCTTGATATTATTTACTTATGACCACACAAACTATTAACATCAAGCCAGTTCATTTTTGACTGAAGTACCGAATATCGACAAAACGTCTGATATGAACTTAAATAATTATGTAATTTTTATAACATGGAAATAAGTGATATAAAAGGAATTATAAACTTGAATAATTTTCTCAGTAAATTATAAATTAACCTAAGTTTATTATTTAGGAATATAACAATTGTACGTGTCGAGTCAGACTGAAGGCAATGTATTTCATCTCAATCTCCTTTCATTAAGGCATTTCTTGGTAATATGAACCTTTATTCTTTTATAAGGTGTATATAGAGTCACTATTAAATTTGATATCTATATTTTATCTATATTAATGTTATTTATTGTTTTTTTAAATGTATTAATTCATGGAGATTAAGATTTAAATGTTTAAAGTGGTATGGTACACCTTGAATGTTTAAAGATTTAATTATCAAATATTTTGTTCATGATATTAATTTACACATTTATTTATGTGGATATAAAAGTATTATATAGTACATTTTATGTCTATCCTTAATTTCATTCAATTTTTTCAAAATGGAATATTTTTATACAAAGCGTTTTAATTTCTTTACAAAATGACAAAAGGAATGTTTTTTATTTTAACGTATACAAAAACAATGACTTCTCCGCTGTTGTAACTGTTATTTGATACTTGGATTCCTATATAATCCTTAATGTTTTTAAAAGGAAAAGAAATACATTATTCATTTTTTGGGTATCTTTGTATTGAAAATGGGTTGTTAAATGAAAATGTTATTTTTATACGGAAATATGTTTCATATGGGATTAGAAGAAGTTTTCAAAATAGTTTTGTGATACCTAAAATGGTACTTGAGCATTATATGAAATGGGTGAGCATGATATAGCTTATATGAAGGTATGAGCCCCACTATAGCTAACAGGTGAGCCTGAAACAACTTATACAAAGGTTTGAGCCCCATTGTAGCTCACAGGTGAGCCCGTTATAGCTTATATGAAAGGTTGAGCCCCATTATAGCTCATGGGTGAGCCCAATATAGATTATATGAATAATTATCCCCATTATAGATATCCAATTTGGAAGTCAACCATATAATTATTACAATTGGAATAGGTTTGAAAGGGTTTTATGTATATGATGCTCTAACTCACCTAAATGAGTTTTAATTACTTTCTATTGGTTTTAATGTTTTTATTTGAGCAAAAAGTATGAGTGTTATTCATGTGAAAGTTTTTTGTTTCATTTGATCAAAGAACATTAAATGGGTTATCATGTTTTAACTATACTAATAGTTTTATTCTTTTTTTATGTCCCTTAAGGAGCTTTTGTGCTCATTTGAAGTTTTAAAATGTTTTTCACAGGTCTTAAGATTGGTAAGGAAAAAAAGTTGACATAATGAAAGTATTGAAGATGTGTCTTGAAAAGAAGTCATGTTTTATTTTAAAAGGGAATCCTTTGGTGAAAAAAATGGATATTGAGTATAAGTGTTCACTTTTAATGTTTGAGTTTTCTATGTAAGAGTTTGTCCTAATTCTCTAAAAATCCAAACTTAAAAAATCCTTGAATGTGAATTATAGTTCAATAACACTAGAATAATATATTTTTAAGTCCAAGTCTTTGTAGTTAGTATCATAGGATGGTTTAGAAGACATTAGAGATTAAGATTTCTTCTTAAGAGATAGGGGTTTCATATGAGTTTATAATTTTCAGGTTGATTATAAGTTCAATGACTTATAAATACATTTAGAGGATTTATGTTCCAAAATTTCAAGGTGATTAACGGTATTTTTGGAGAGATTTATTTTTGAGGTAATTATGCGTTATTACTTTTTGTGATGAAAAATGAAAGGAATGAGATAAAATTTTAGGTTAAAAATGTTATGGTTATTTTGAGGATTTTATCTCATTCTTGGGAATTTTATAAAATTATATAATTTTTGAAAATGGAAAACACATAGACCGTGTGACAACCTGACGTGTCAGACAAGGCTGCGGGAATCGAACCCACAACCGAAGTGCGACAAAGATTTATCACCTAACACTATCCTATGTGAAATCCCTAGTTAATATGAATTTTTTACTTTTAGTTAAAAGAGTTTATGTAATAAGAATAAGTTGATTTTGGGAACTTATGTTTTATCAAATGGATATCCTTAGTATAGGAAAATGATTTGGGGATTAAGTGATAAATTTTATTTTAGATGACATTAACTATTTTGGGAACCCTATATGTCTAGGAAAAATAGAATACTATGGGATTTTATTTTAGGAGTAATGGTTCAATTTTATTTTGGAAGAATATATGTTTTTATTGTGGACTTATGTAGATTTGGGTTATTTATGGAAATGATTAACCTATCTTGGAGAATATGTTATTAGGTTAATTACCTTTTGGTATAGGAAATTAATAGTGGTTAATGTTATTTAGAGATAAATGTTAAAATTTATCTTGGAAGATTAGGTAATAAAATTCTTCTTAATTTTGGGTTTCAATCTTATTTTGAAATGTTTTGAGGAATTTTAAGGAATGATATTTGTTGATTTTTTTTTGTTGAACTTTGGATATTATTGTTTAATTTTGGAGATTAAAAGTAGTCCCTATCCTTATAAAGGATTATTCTTTTTTGGGGGAATTATCTAATCTTATAATAACCATTTTGTTTTTGGTTAATATTTAAAGGTAGAAGAAATAGATATTTAACCTTTTGTGGTTGATGTGAGTTTTTAGAAGTTGATTATAGTGCTTTAGGTGTGAAAAATTCATCATAAATACTCATTGTTTAAAGAAAAACATGAGTTTGTAGTGGAATTAAATTAATGGATGAAAATATACTTTTCAAGTAAGTATATTTACTTAAGTTATTATTCTAATTAGTAAAATAATTCATCAAATTTATGAAAAGGATCTTGAAAAAAAAAACATTTTATGTTTACTTTTCCTACCACGAAATTGAAGACCATTTAACCCATTAAAACTTTGTGATTTTATAATTGTTAACTTTATCCTAATCATGTTTTCTATCACTATCCATCAGAATATGATGGTTAGTTTTTCTTCCATATCCATGTTTTATACATGGAATCCCAGTATGTGTTATCTACGGTGACCTTTGTACGATCCTTTCTTTCTTTTAAAAGTGGAAGTTTTATTAATCCTTTTTTCTGATTTGGGAATGCAATAAAGGTATTCTAAAGAGTCATACCTTAGTTAAAGAACCCAAATTCAAATTGTGTGAACACAATTTCCAAAAGTTGGGGGGTATAATGTAACATCCCAAATTTTTAAAACGAGACAATATGTTCTATAGTGTACATAATACACTGCATCGAACTTAAACGGACAACTAAATATTATTATGTTACCTTATAACCTAGATGTTAAAATGAAACGAATGAACAATATTAATTGATTTATGAAAATATTGTTTAAAAATGTATTTAATTAATTATTTTTTGAACAATTATTTATAAATGAAAATAAAACCCTTTTTAATTAAAAGGAAATGTTTTTCTGAAAAACTATTTAAATGAAAATAAGTGAGTTTATAAAATAATAAAATCACTATTTATGGATTTTATTAATGAAATATATATTTCATATATTCAATTAAAAATTTAAAATTCATCTTATATGTTTTATAGATATGATATAAGAATAAATTCAATTTTACGGATAAAAGAAGTATTTTTCAAAAAAATACAGTTTTACCACCTTTTGATATAAAACCCATTTTAAATATAGTTTTTGAAAATTTTATAAGTTATATTTTAAAAAATAAACTTCTTATTTGGAATTAGGAAATCAAAATTTACTTTGTATGATTTTTTTTATTTTTCTGATAAAATTCATATTTTAACGAATAGTGAAAAATACTACATTTTGATTCAAAACCGTTTTTTCATCAAAGTTATTTATATTGTTATATTATCTTTTTAATTGGTTTTAAATTATAATTAGATTATTTTTTTATCATTTAATAAAATATTTATCATTATAAGTAATTTTACATTGAAATTAGATATAAACACACGTCAATATTTTGATGGTTTTTACTTTTAAAAAAACCAATTTTCTCATTTTGACAACAGGGATTAATTTTAAATTAATTGCTGAAACTTATGTGTTTTTAATTTGAAAAAATGGATTATATATTTGTAATCATAAGGTCAAAATTATTTAAATAGGTCTTTTTTATTTTTTGGACATTATGAATAGTAACTTTAGTAATTATTTTAATTACCAGAGTTAAGGGTGAATTAGGTAATTAATGGTAAAAAATAATATTATAATAATATAAAACCACCATAAAACTCATCATAATTTAATTTTATGAGTGTATAACGACCATGATAATACTTGGGTCTATTTTAGGACCACTTGGAGCCACTTGGATGACTTTAATTCATTTATAATATTATATTCAATGAATAGTCATTTTTGTTACACTTTTGTTTTTAAAAAGTAAAGTATTTTAATATGAAGTTATATAGGGGATATCTTTGAATATAAATAGTCACTAGAAAGATAAAAATATTACCTACATCATTTTAATTTATTTATATTCTTTTGAAATTAAATAATTTAATTTAATTATGACACAATGATGATGTAGTAATTTCTTAATTAATGAAAGAATCAAATAAATGATATTATAAATATTAAAATAAATATTATATAACATAATTTATTCTATACATGAATTTTATGGATAATTTTGACATTGTTTTGATGATTTAAAGGATTTTTTTCAAACTTATCTTCCTGTTATGATATTTTTAAAAGTCAACTAATGAATAGTGTCAAAATTGACACTATTGGTATTTTAAAATATAAAATAATTTATTAAATGATAATAATTTTATAAAAACCTAAGATTAATCCAAATAGTTTGGATAAATCCAAATATTTCATAAATGGAACTTTTGTGGGTTTTTTGACATTTTATAAAAATTACATTAACCCATAAAGTGTAAATAACATAATGTCACGATAAGATTAAAAAGGGTAAAATAAGGGTTAAACAAAAAAGATAAGGATTAAAAAATATTCAAAACTTGACTAATTTTAATTGGATTATGGGTATTCTATGAAAAATCATCTTATATTTGAAATAAATTATTTTGGGACCATTTGAAACTAAAATTTAATTTATATTAATTTAATATTTTAAGAGTTTCCAAGGGTGCCCCTCCCCTCTCCTATAAAAAGGTACCCGCTCTTCTCTAATAATCACACTTAAAAATATTTTTTGGTTTGGTCAATATCTACCTAAAAATATTTATAGAATCCCTACCCACGTTCTTGAGGCCTTATTTTAGGCATAAAGCCCTTCTTAATGATGTTAAGGTGTTCTTCAAAGGCGATTAACCGAAGAAGAGGTATCGTTTTTTAGGTGTTTCTGTTTTATTTCTTCTCCCACTTCAACTAAATCTTGATCTTATAAGATGAAATGATAATTCAATTATCCTCAATATAATGAGATGTTATTATGGTAATATCATCACCTAAATCCATCTCTAATTTCATGAAATGAGAAATGAACATTTCATTTGTGTGTACGACAGACTACCGCCTCACGAACCGATATAGCTCATTTTTCATTAATTTCTATAAAGGATGGTTATAATTATAGAAAAAATGTTTATATATTATATTAATGGAATATATATTATTTTAAAATAATAATATTTCAATTATGTTCATACCTTCCATGCACATAAAAATGATAACGTCATTTGTGCATATGTGTGAACTATCTCCTCTACAGAGTGATATGAATTGTTTTTATTCACCGCATCACTTGTATGATATATATAAGTATATTTAAATGATTATTATTATTTTAAAAATATTATTATATTTCTAGAAAGGTAAAATAATAATTTACTTATTTCCATAATGATAAATGGAAAATGGAAATGTTACTCAGGTGTACATACGACTTACCATCTCCATGATTATAACATTATTCATTTTTCATATAAATACTTAATGAATGGTTTTAAAAGTATAATTGATATATAAAAGTGATTATTATTTGATGAAAATTATTTAGGATAATATGGATTTACTACAACATGGACTATTTACATCAAGCCACGTTCATTTTTGACTTAAGAACCGAATATCGACAAAACGTCTGATATGTACTTAAATAATTATGTAATTTTTATAAAATGGTAATAAGTGATATAAAAGGAATAATAAACCTGAAAAGGGTTCTGAAGAAATTATAAATTAACCTAATTTTATTATTTAGGAATATAAATATTGTACGTGACGAGTCAGACTCAAAGTAAGGGATTTTATCTCAATCTCCTTTCATTGAGGCATTTCTTGATAATATGCACCTTTGTTATTTTATAAGGTGTATATAAAGTCACTATGACATTTAATATCCATATTTTATCTACATTAATGTTATTTATTGTTTTGGTAAATTTATTAATTCATGGAGATTAAGGTTTAAATGTTCAAAGTGGTATGATACACCTTGAATGTATAAAGATTTAATTATCAAATATTTTGTTCATGATATTAATTTACACATTTATTTATATAGATATAAAAATATTATACATGTCATTTTATGTCTATATTGAATTTCATTCAAAGTTTTCAAAATGTAATCTTTTTATACAAAGTGTTTTAATTTGTTTACAAAATGACAAAGGAATGTTTTTTGTTTTAATGTATACGGCAACAACAACTTCTCCGCCGCCATAACTGTTATTTGATACTTGGATTTATCTATAAGAATTAATGTTTTTTAAAGTAAAAGAAATCCATCATTAATTTTTTGGGTATCTTGGTATTGAAAATGGGTTCTTAAATGAAAATGGTATTTTTATACAGAAATGTGTTTCATATGGGATTAGAAGAAGTTTTAAATTGGGTTTTGTGCTTCATGAAATGGTACTTGAGAATTATATGAAATAAGTGAGAACAATATAGCTTATAAGAAGGGTTGAGACACATTATAGCTAAAGATTGATCCTAAAACAACTTATACAAATGTTTTATCCCCATTTTAGATCATGATTGAGCCCGTTATAGATTATATGAAGGGTTGAGACACATTATAGTTCATGGGTGAGCCCAATATAGCTTATACGAAGGGTGATACCCATTATAAATATATAATTTGGAAGTCGAACATATGGTTATTCCAATTGGAAGAGGTTTAAAAGGGTTTTATATATATGATTCTCTAAGTCACCTAAATGAGTTTTAATTTCTTTCTATTAGTTTTAATGTTTTTCTTTGAGAAAAAAGTATGAGCGTCATTCATGTGAAAATGATTTGTTTCATTTTCTCAAAGAATATTATTTTTTATCATGTTTTAACTATACTAATGGTTTCTTTATTTTTATGTCCCTTAATGAGATTTTGTTCATATCCCAAGTGTTAAAATGTTTTTCACAAGTCTTAAGATTGGTAATGACAAAGAAGATGCCATGATGAAAGTATTGAAGACGTGTCTTGAAAAGAAATCATGTTTTATTTAAAAGGGGTATCCTTTGGTGAAAAAATAGATACTGAGTATAAGTGTTCACTTTTAATGTATGAGTTTACTATGTAAGTATTTTTCCTAATTCTATAAAATTATAAACTTAAAATATCCTCTAATGTGAATTCTAGTTCAAAAACACTAGAATAAGATATATTTAAGGCCGGGTCCTTATAGTTGGTATCAGAGGATGTTTTAGACAAATTTAGAGATTATGATGTCTTATTAAGAGATAGGGATATCATATGAGTTTATAATTTTCAAGTTTATCATAAGTTAAATGACTTAAAAACCCCTTTTGAGTATTTATGTTCCAAAATTTTAAGGTGATTAACAATATTTTTGGAGACATTTATTTTTGAGGTAATTGTGTGTTATTACTTTTTGGGATGCAAATTGAAACTCATGAGGTAAATTTTGAGGTTAAAATATATTATGGTAATTTTTGAGGATTTTATCTCATTATTGGGAATGTTATAAAATTATATAGTTTTTGAAAAAGTACAACACGCAGACCATGTGACAACCCGTCACGTCAGACAAGGCTACGAGAATCGGACCCACAACTGAAGTGCGATAGAGCTTTATCACCTACCACTGTCCTATATGAAGTCCCTGGTTAATATGACTTTTTCTTTTTAGTTAAATAAGTTTATGGAATATGAATAAGTTGATTTTGGGATCTTACATTTTATCACACTGATATCCTTAGTATGGGAAAATGATTTAAGGATTAAGTGATAAATGTTATTTTGGAAGATGTTCACTATTTTGGGAACTCTATATGACTAAAGAAAATGGAATAATATGAGATTTTATTTTTGGAGTAATGATTCAATTTTATTTTGTAAGAATATATTTTTTTATTGTGTACTTATGACGGTTTGGGTTATTTATAGAAATGATTAACCTATCTTGGAGAATATGTGATTAGGTTAATTATTTTTTGGTATAGGACATTAAGAGTAGTTTATGTTATTTGGAGATAAATGTTAAAATTTAACTTGGAAGATTAGTTAATAAAATTCGTTTGAATTTTGGGTTTCAATCTTAGTTTGGATTTTTCTGAGGAATTTTAAGGAATGTTATTTGTTGAATGTTCTTTGTTGAAATTTGGATATTACTGTTGAATTTTGGAGATTAAAATAAGTCCTTATCCTTATAAAGGATTATTATTTTTGGGGGAAATTATATGATATTGTACTAAACATTTTTGTTTTGGCTAATGTTTAAAGGTATAATAAATATACAGTTAACCTTTTGTGGTTGATGTGAGTTTTTAGAAGTTGATTATAATGCTTCAGGCATGAAAAATACATCTTAAATACTCATCGTTTGGAGAAGAAGATGAGTTTGTTGTAAAATTTGATTAATTAATGAATAAGTATATTTCCTTAAGTTCTTATTATAAGTAGTAAAATAATTCCTCAACTTTATGAAAAGGATCTTAAAACAAAAAGGTTTTTTATTTAACTTTCCTACCACGAAATCAAAGACTGTTTAACCCATTACACGTTTGTGGTTTTCTGTTTGTTAAATTTCTCTTGATCATGTTTTCTATCACTCTCTATCTAAACATGATGGTTAGTTTTTCTTATATATGCATGTTTTACTATATGTAATCCTATTATGTGTTATCTCATGTGACCTTCGTATGAACCTTTCTTTCTTTTAAAAGTGGAAGTTTTATTAATAATTTTTCAGATGTGGGAATGAAATAAAGTTATTTTGAAGAGTCATACCTTAGTTACGAAACTAAAATTAAAATTGTGTGAAAGAAATTTAAAAATGGGGGGGGGGGTTATGTAATATCCAAAGTTTTTAAAAGGAGACAATATATTCAATAGCGCACATAATACGCCACATCAAACTTAAATGCACAACTAAATATTTTTATGTTACCTTATAACCTAGTAGTTAAAATGGAGAGAATGAAAAATATTAATTAAATTATGAAAATATTTTTTACACATGTATTTAATTATTTTTTTGTGAACAATTATTTATAAATGAAAATAAAACCCTTTTTAATTAAAGGGATTTTTTTTGAAAAACTATTTAAATAAAAATAAGTGAGTTTAAAAAATAATAAAATTACTCTTTATGAATTTTATTAATTAAATATATATATGTAATATATTCATTTTAATATTTAAAATTCATATTATATGTTTTCTAGACATTATATAAGAACAAATTCATTGTTTTGGATAAAATAAGTATTTAAAAAAAATCAGTTTTACATCATTTTGATGGTGGAACCATTTTAAATATAGTTTTTGAAACTTTTATAAGTTCTATTTTAAGAAATAAAATTATTATTTGGAAGAAGGACATAAAAATTTACTTTGGTTGAATTTTTTTATTTTTCTGATAAAATTCACATTTTAATGAATAGTGAAAAATACTGCATTTTAATTCAAAACTGTTTTTTCATCAAAGTTATTTATATTGTTATATTATATTTTTAATTTGTTTTAAATTATAATTATATTAAGTTTTTATCATTTAATACAATTTTGGTCATTGGAAGTAATTTTACATTTAAATTAGATATAAACGCATGTCAATATTTTGATGGTTTTTACTTTAAAAAAACCAGTTTTCACGTTTTGATAACATGGATTAATTTTAAAATAATTTCTACAACTTATATTTTTTGAATTTAGAAAAATTGATTCCATATTTGGAATGATAAGGTCAAAATAATGTAAATAGTTCTTTTTTATTTTTTGGACATTATGAATAGTAACTTTAGTAATTGTTTTAATTATCATGGTTAAGGGTAAATTGAGTAATTAGAGGTAAAAATATTATTATAATAATATAAAAATACCCTAACACTTGTCCTAATTTAATTGGATTAGTTTATATAAAAAATTATCATCCTTGGGTCTATTTTAGGACCACTTTGAGCCACTTGGATGACTTTAATGCATTTATAATATTTTATTCAATGAATAGTCATTTTTGTTACACTTTTGTTTTTAAAAAGTAAAGTACTTTAATATAAAGATATAAAGGGTATCTCATAGACTATAAATTGTAATTGGAAAGATAAAATGATTACCTACATCATTGTAATTTATTTATATTTTTTTTAAAATTAAAAATTAAATTTAATTATGACATAATGATGTTGTAGTAATTTCTTAATTAATGAAAGAATCAAATAAATGATATTAAAAATATTAAAATAAATATTATCTGAAATAATTTATGCCATAAATTTTTTTATCGATAATGTGGAAATTTTTTGATGATTTAAAGTAGATTTTTTGAACTTATCTTCCTATTATGATATTTTTAAAAGTCAACTAATGAATAGTGTCAAAATTGACACTATTGAGATTTAAAAATATAAAATATTTTATTAAATGATATTAAATTCCTAAAAATATAAGATTCATCCAAATGTTTATTATAAGTTTAAATATGTCATTAATGTCACTTTTTAAGGTTTTTTTACATGTTATGGTAATTACATTAACCCATAAAGTGTAAATAACATAATATCATGGTAGGATTAAAAAGGGTAAAATAAGGGTTAAACAAAAAAATATAAGGATTAAAAATATTCAAAACTTGTATAATTTTAATTGGATTATGGTTATTCGACCCAAAATTATCTTATATTTTAAATAAATGATTCTGGGACCATTTTAAAATGAAATTAAATTTATATTAATTAAATATTTTAAGAGTTTCTAAGGGTGCCCCTCCCCTCCCCTCTAAAAAGGTACCCACTCTTCTCTAGTACTCACACTTCTAAAGCCTTTTTATTTGGCCAATATCTTCCCAAAACTCTTCTTATAATCACTCCCCACGTTATTGAGGCCTTAGTTTAGGAAGAACACCCTTCTTAGAGGTGTTAAAGTGCTCTTCAATGGTGATCAACCGAAGAAGAGGTATCGATTTTAAGTGTTTTTGTTTTTTTTTATTCTTACACTTCCTCTAAATATTATTCTTCTAAGATGAAATAATAAATCCAGGATCCTTAATAAAATAAGATGTTATTATGGTAATATAATCACCTAAATCCATCTCTAATTTCATTAAATGGGAAATGAACATTTCGTTTGTGTGTACTACGGACTACCGCCTCACGAACCGATATAGTTTTTTTTCATTACTATATATCAAGACTGGTTATAATGATGTAATATGTGTTTATATATGATATTAATGACATATTTGTCATTTTAAAATAATAATATTTCAATTATATTCTTACCTTCCATGCACATAAAAACGATAACATCGTTCGTGCGTACGTGTGAACTGTCACCTCCATAAAGCAATGTGAACCGTTTTTATTCACCACATCACTTGTATGATATATATAAGTATATTTAAATGATTATTATGATGTTAATAATATTATGATAATTATGTAATGGTAAAATAATAATTACCTTATTTTCATAATGATAAATGAAAAATGGAAATGTTACTCATGCGTACGTATGACTTACCGTCTCCATGATTGTAACATTGTTAATTTTTCATATCCATATTTAATGAATGTATTTAAAAGTATAATTGATATATAAAAGTTATTATTATTTCATATATATTATTTTGGATATGATGGACTTATGACCACATGGACTATTGACATCAATCCAAGTTCATTTTCAACTCAAGTACCAAATATCGACAAAACGTCCGATATGAACTTAAATAATTATGTAATTTTTATAAAATGATAATAAGTGATATAAAAGGAATAATAAAATTTAAAAATGTTATCAAGAAATTATAAATTAACCTAAGTTTATTATTTTTGAATATAACGACTATACGTGACGATTCAGACTCAAGGTAAGGGATTTCATCTCAATTTTCTTTTCATTGAGACATTTCTTGATAATATGCACCTTTATTATTTTATAAGGTGTATATATAGTCACTATGAAATTTTATATCCATATTTTATCTATATTAATGATATTTATTGTCTTGGTAAATTTATTAATTCATGGAAATTAATATTTAAATGTTCAAAGTGGTATGGGAATCCTGGAACATTTAAAGATTTAATTATCAAATATTTTGTTCATGATATTAATTTACACATTTATTTATATGGATATAAAAGGATTATACATGAAATTTTATTTATATATTTAATTTCATTCAAAGTTTTCAAAATGGAATCTTTTTATACAAATCATTTTAATTTCTTTACAATACGATAAAAGAAATGTTTTTTGTTTTAACGTATACGATGAAAATGAGTTCTCCGCCGCTGTAACCATTATTTGATACTTGGATTACTCTATAATCCTTAATGTTTTTAAGAGGAAAATAAATCCCTTATTCCTTTTTTAGGTATCTTGGTATTGAAAATGGATTCTTAAATGAAAATGGTATTTTTATACGGAATGTGTTTCATATGGGATTAGAAGAAGTTTTCAAAAATGGTTTTGTGATTCATGAAATGGTAATTGAGAATTATATGAAATGAGTGAGTATGATATAGATTATATGAATAGTTGATACCCATTATTGTTCACGGGTGATCCCAACATAGATTATATGAAGGTTTGAGCCCCATTATATCTCATGGGTGAGCCTGTTATAGCTTATATGAATGGTTGAGCCCCATTATAGCACACATGTGAGCCCAATATTGCTTAAATGATGGGTGATAACCACCATTATAGATCTGTAATTTGGAAGTCGACCATATGGTTATTCCAATCAGAAGAGGTTTGAAAGGGTTTATGTATATGATGCTCTAAGTCACCTAAATGAGTTTTAATTGCTTTCTATTGGTTTTAATATTTTTATTTGAGAAAAAATTATGAGTTTTATTCATGTGAAAATGTTTTGTTTCATTTTCTCAAAGAACATTAAATGGGTTATCATGTTTTAACTAGACTAATGGTTTCTTTATTTTTATGTCCCTTAATGATCTTTTGTGCTCATAACAAGTTTTAAAATGTTTTCACATGTCTTAATATTGGTAAGGACAAAGAATATTCCATGATGAAAGTATTGAAGATATTTCTTGAAAATAAATATATATTTTTTATTTTAAAAGGGTATAATTTGGTGAAAAAATGGATACTGAGTATAAGTGTCCTCTTATAATGCATGAGTTTACTACGTAAGAGTTTTTACCAATTCTCTACAACTCTAAACTTAAAATATCCTTGAATGTGAATTCTAGTTAAAAAACACTATAACAAGATATGTTTAAGGCTGGTTCCTTATACCACTGCCACAAGATAGTATGCTACTCACACCAGCCAGCTCGCCTCCTCTTTGCTCAGCCGTGGCCAATCATCACCCTAGGAGTCCATATAGACCTCACCTCCCACGGGTCTCCCCTTCATCCGACCGACCTCCCGCTTGGTTTCACACCGTACCAACGCCCGTCAAACCGCCTTGAATGAGAAGCTCCACTCAGTGCCTCCCCCTATTCAGCTGAACTATTCTAACAGGAAGATCCGTGATGTCACCACCCTCCCTGAGTCACCACCTATGAGAAGAAGGCACTCCTCCTCCCTCGTATGGTGTAGAAACCCTGCGATGCCCCAAGTCCCCACCAGACTGAGCTTCTCCCTATGGATCCTCCCACACCGCCTTCTTTACACGACACCACTGCCATTATGCTGCAGCCATCTTGGATCCCAGCTCCCTTCCCTAAATCTAGATCTGGGATGTCTGGAGAACCCCATTGCCGCGGGATCTCTAGCCTCGCTACCATACCTCCAGGCCACAACCACCTCCTCCGGCGACTACCTCCACCATGTTTCTGGTTGCGGAGGAGCTCTGGGAGTATTTACTTTCCTAGTTACCTCCACCGCGGCATGAGCCACCCAGCTGGACCACCCCGTTCAACACCAAAACTACTGAGGTACCCTCTATTGGGCTAGATCTGCCCCAAAATGAGCATCTGTGGGTCAGCCTGACCCAAAATGACCCTGGGTGGACTTGTCCAACCCAAGATACCCCTATATGGGGTCTTTACGGCCTAGAATGGGCCTGCATGGGTTCATCCTAACCCGCACCGGCCCTTCCTGGGGTTTTTAGGGCCCGAGTATATTTAAATAATAAAAAATTAATTATTTAATTAATTATTTTTTGTTTTAAATTAAATTAATTAAATATTAATTTGTGGTTTAAAATATTAATTTAAATTATATGGGTTACATTAATTTAATTTTGGTGTTAAATTAAAGTAATTAATTTATTTATTTTTTGGTTTTAAAATCAAATTAATTAATGGGATTGAATGAAAAAAATATTTAATTAAAATAAGAGTGAATTTTAATTCTATAAAAATGACCTCGAGTATAATTTAATGCAAGTTTAATTTTTATTCTTCATTTATTTTTAATAAGCAAGTTTAAAGTGTATTAAACTGATCAAGATCCATTGACTGACCAACGTATGTATGGTTCATGTTTAATTATTTATTTAATTTGATCATTGTAGTGGTTATCTATAATAAGAATTTTAATAAATGGTGATCTGCACGTCGTTTGTGTCATTATATTTATAAGGTCCTACATGCCTAATTTTTTTAGTTGTATTTTATACTCTCAATACCCTCTCACATGTGTGTGAGTGCTGTTGTATAATGGAAAAGATGAGCAGTGACTCACTTCGTGCCGAGTTATGGCGACGCACCAGACAAGAGTTCGACACATTGGATGGCCAGACATCGCAACTTGAGTTGCAAGCGATGTGGCTCAAGGTATTACCCCTAGGGTGTAGGTTGATCCATTATTCACCCAATAGATCAACCATTAGTATCATATCATGATCACATCATCATTTTAATCTTTTATGGTTTATTATTTTGTGAATATGTAGTTTACACGTGATCACATAGAATAATAAACAAGAATGCACAGATAAAATGAACATGTGACGTGATGGATATTTTTTATTTATTGCATAGTTAGTTGTGAGTGAAATCACACAGTACGTGCTTATAATATAGAAACTTATTTAATTTCATCACATAAAAATATAAAACCATCAAATAAATATCTAGTCACAACCACCTTTCATCATTCGAATTTGGACAAAACCAGGTGTTCGAGATGCTCGGTCAGCTATAGTTGAGGGTGCCTCTTACTACTGGGGAGTTTTTTATAAGAGTGTTGGATTAAATTTAATAAAGTGTTAGTAAGAATTATCCATATCTATATTGATATAATTTTAGAGGCAATAATTGATTAAATAATGTTATGATTTCAGAAGCTAGGACTTTACTCAACAGATCAAGGAATTGTGAGTTAATGTGTTTGGCCAGTCAAACGCCTACCTTGAACCCTTTGAGTAGTGGCTTAGCCATAGCTTATAGACTATGAGGGGAAGTTTAAGTATCCTTTACACTAGAATACTCAAGCAATAGAGTATTCTAATTCTAGTACAAGTGGTTACTAGAATTTGATAAAATAGTGGGATACATTTAATGATTTAATTAATTAATCAAAATGTCTAAAACGATAATCAAGATAAAATGTACTAATTTGCTTGAATTTTATTTTTGTAGAAAATAAAATGTTGTACCACAAGAAATACTATGATAAATAATAGACAAAGTAAATGTCCAAACTGGCAGGAGTTTTCAAGAGTAGTATAGAAACTTGCACAAAATACTATGATATTAGAAATTCTAGGTGCCAGTGTCTCCAATACCTGTTAAGCCACCTCAAGAAGAAAGAGTGTTTAAAAATTATTATAGGAGACTCATGTATGTATCATATGATGGTTATGTCATAATTCTATTATCAATGTCTGATTTTATTTGTGGTTTCTGCATCAGGAAATGGGTGATATAACATGTAGTCTCATCTCCAAGAAGTTTGTAAGGATAAAGAGAAGAACATATATGAATAGGCAATGATTACACTGGATATGTGTAAAATTTAAAGGCGGGATATAATCTGTCAATACATCATATTATAATATCATTTTCAACCAATTATCCCATTTAATTTAAGATTAAAAAATGAGCATTATGATGAAATTTCTTAGTTATATTTTTGTTAAGGTTCCCCAAGTAGTAAGAATATAAAAGACAGATTAATCTTTAATTATTATGGAAAAAATTGAAATTAAAAGAGAAAATTCCAATGGAAAGTGTAATTCCAAAGGAAAATTCACAACATCCTTCATTGCAATGAGGTTTAATATTAAATAGGAGGTTATATGAATCACATAACATGAAATAAATTCATGGAAGTTTAATCAAAATAATTTCAATTAAAGAAGCAAGTTATCACTTCTTTAAGTATATTCATAAATATAAAATGTAATGTTTCTATCATAATTCTTGGGTATTAAATACAATATGCCTTTCACATATGTGTATTTAAATATAGTAACCAAGTAAGAATAGAAATGTTACTATAAGTTAGGTGTATTCTCTAAGCGACTGAGAAAGGATGATTCCTAAGTCAATAGTGATAAGTATACGAATTCAATATTGCCAAGTGAATGATTATTGTAAAAAATATCATTGGGCATAACTAAAACATTTATCTCATGTATCCTTTGGACACAAGGAGAAATTATTACAGTTTCAGTAATGAATGTTGTTTGTGGTGTTTAATATTCAATCAATAGTTTAGTAATACATGAATCATAGGCAATTCCTGATGAATATAAATTTAATACTTATTTACCCAGTTGTGGAAAGACAAATCTTTTTGAAGAAAAAATAAAAGTAAATGTCTATGATATATCTAGTATGGTATTCAGACTGAGTGAAGATAAACACCCTAGCTATTATTTATGTATACAATTATTTATTTTTGGAAAAAGGAACCTTTATAAATAAAGGTAAGCTACAAATATTTCATAATTAGTTCAACAAGAGAGTGTTAACTATTCTAAGGGTAAGATAGTGGTAAATATACTTCATAATATTCCTTTAAGTTCTTAAGGGATGGTAAAGTGAAGTATAAAATATGCATGGTCAAAAGATATAATTTACTTCAGGTTGGCATGCTAGAGAATATATTGACCAATCATTCCTCGGTCAATATAATGTAGTGTGGAGTAATTCCTAAATTCACATTACCTTATCTACAACACAACATTGATGTTAATGAGGAGGATAGATGATGAAGTATTTCATGTTAACACCAATCAAAAAAACATATAGTGGAGTAATTCCTAAATGCACATTTTATACATCAAAGTTATGATGTAAGGAGTATCAATGTTGTAACTTGGAGAAACTTCCATTATATTTCATGACATGCTTCATAAATAACAATAATATCCCATAACCACATGCCAAAAATAATGAAAAAATGATATCATATGAGTCAGAGTATGATGTTAATCTATTATGTCATATGACATGTGTTTAGATGCAAAGAGTTTTTTAGGATATAAACAAACTTTCATCAAGATAAACACATTGTGCATATAAGTAATAATCCTACAGTTTCTTAGGGTATTAAATAAATCCCTAATATAGAAAAGACATATTCAGGTGATAAACTATATTTATATAAAAGGATTCACATCTCTATTAGAGATAGTGGGATCCTTATTGACCTGGGTTTAGTTAATTCTGGAGATGCACAAGTAGTTGGCATATGAACTAGTTTTACAAGTGCATATGGAACATGAATATTGCAGAGACACATACTACATAGGAAGGAAAAACCATGGTGATGGTTTTGTATTCACTATGGCTGATGATCCATTATTAACTATGAATAATGATTCCTACATGTAATCGGTATATGGTAATCAACTAAGATTGACAAGTTCAATTAAAATTCAATAATGGATTCCATACATCAAAGTGAAAAGGGGATTATTATCTTGAATACCGTGGTGGGTATTCAAATGAGATTATACATGGATGGTACAAGCATAGTACCAATAAGAATTTATTGGTGATACTAAGTCGTTATGTATAAATCCATTATAATTTTACTTATTATAGATAATTTCTATGATCATTATGTTGATCATTGGATGGAATGAACACCAATTATGGAAGGTGTCTATACGACACAACCAGAAAGGGATTGTTATTTCACAGACTGCTAATATAGGTTGTAAGTTACTGAAATCTAATTTAGGATTGTAGCAAGCAACATGATCATAGAATATTCATTTGGAATTAATGTCTTCTATGTGTCTTCTAGAGGTTAGTGGGAGCACCATTGTTTTATAACTAAAATATGTTCAACAACATATGGAAAACAATTATTGGTCTTCAAGTTAGTTAAGGCCAGAATGAAATAATCCATTCTCTAGTGATTAAATTAAAGTAGAAACCCAATTTCTAGGGAATGAGATATACTAAGGTAGATATAATGGTTTCTTGTACCTAGTCAATGTTATATATAGTGACATGGTATTGAAAAATACAAGTTGGAACAATTCAAGAGAAGAATAGTTTCCAGTGTCACATAGAATAAATCTCTCCAAGTAGACATGCAATTTCATAGGAGGAGATTAAGTGGTGATTTGAGTTCCATACACTTCAGTGATGGATCAATCATGTATGCCATGATATGTATAAGAATTGATATTTCAAACATATACTTTATGGTAAGAAAATATAAATTATATCTAGTATCATTGTAAGGGAAGCACTCAGAACTATTTGATTGTACTTAGGAAAGTACAAAAGATAAGTACCTGGTAGGTGGAGAAGATAGGATACTAGTTTTATGGGGATAAAACTAGTCTTCCTTAGATCAATGTGATCTAATATTGTGGTTAGACTAAGATATGAGCAATAAAAGATCATATAAGACAATGGTATCCATACCTACAAATATTGAGTACGTTGCAGCTTCTGAGGCAACTAAGAAGTAGTTAAATGCAACAATTTTTTCTAGTTATTGGAATCACACCTAGTAAGTAAAGAATTATCATAGTGTAAATTATGATATTATTACTAGACAAGATGTCAAGTTATGATAGTGGAAAAAATGGATATACTTAGGGATACCATCTCTTAAGAAATTTTAATCAAGGAGATGAGGTTGCAAATAACAGAATAGCCACATGGCGGAAATGTGGCAGACCCAGCAGCTAAAGACATCTCTCAGTAAAACATGATCTTAATCATGTGAGATCTAACAAGGTTAGTTAGAAAGTTAGATATAGTGTAAGTGGGAGTGTTGTAATAGTGGGTGCCCTTGACCCAACTATACAATAATTTTGATTAAAATATCATGTATACAGTTAGATATACATGATGTATTATTAACATTATAGTGTATACTTTTTCTACATACACTATTTAATGGTAATGTACATAGATTGATTATCATAACAAAATTTTATAGTCAATCCTAGGATATAATTAGAACCTCAAGATACTATGACATTAATCTTAAACAAAGTTCCTATGGTCTAGATACATCTTACTAACTGGACACAATAGATATTTGACTATTAAGTACCAGGGGATCATAATCATTGAGAATTTTTCTCATAAAGTTCACACTCAGTGATCTCTAGTAGTGAGATAATGAGGTTAGACCCTCCAATAGGAACACCACATGTTTTGGGTGTTATTAGATGTTCCTATTTATAGACATGTGTAATGGTATCCTGACTTGAGATCATTACCAATGTGTGCCATTTTATCACATACTTTGATGCAAGGAAAAAAATATGATAATGAAATCATGATTAGGTAGCTTGTGTTAGGTGCGTCATTAGTGGTATGACAATGGTTGAATGGTCAAGAAAGGATTTTTCGATTCTAGGTTAAGGAAGTAATATATCTTTGTCTTGGTTGATCAAGATGGTAATACCTTCATAAGAAAATGTCTATGACAGTCAAGGGTAAATCTATCCAGGTAGATAAAAAAATAAACAATAAATAAAAGGACGATGACATGGGTGTGCATCCTATTTTATGTGATATTTAAAGAAAAATAGATTATATTACACAGTGCGTGTTCATAGATTGTTTGTCATTGCTATAACTATCCTAATCTCTTTAGGGGCCATGATGGGTTGCTAGATCCCACTTTTGGTCTATTAATAGTATTCAATGCTATAAAGATAAGTTCCTAGAGGGTTAAACACAATAGAATATTCAAGAATATTACCTATTTAGTTGAATAGGTATATTGGACAAGGTGGGCTCCACCACTGGTGTCTGGGTTTTTTCCAAAGATATACGATCACCAAAGTTATAGATAAATTCATACTATTCAAGTTAATAATAATTAACATTGAATTTATTTATTAAATATATTTACAAGCATTAATGTAAATACATGGAAAATATTATTTAAATAAATATTATTTTAAAATATTCAAGGTTCATTTAAAATTTGTGGGAATGATGAGTTGAATTAATGGATCAGGTATTATCATGTAATATATTTATTATATTAAAAGAATGTGATAATAATATAAATGGTTTTTATGACTTGATACAATAGTCATAATATAACGTTTATTTAGTGATAAATAAATATTCGGGTATCATGAGTTTATTTTGGATATTTATTGTTTCACTATATTTAGAAGAGAGAGAGATCATGAGAGGTATTATTCACCGCAAAGTGGTGATAGCCTCCCTCTATTCTTCTCTCACCAGAATTCTAGAGAGATAAGCTATCAATCCATGTGATTGTATTGATTTCTCTCTTTTTCATCATAAGAAAGGCAATGTGGTGATCATTGGAGTGTCAAATAAATCATTGGATCTCTATGATAGAACTCAGACTTCGATGATAAGAACTCCTGTAGTTTCTTGAAGCGCGTGTGGAAGATCAAGATGAATTCAAATTCTGATTCTTTGAGTAGTGATCACCACCAATGAGCAGATGTTGAGTGTGGATTCAGATCTAATCAGGTATTTTATGATTTTAATTTTGTGCTTAAAATTACTCATGTGATATCCTCAGGAGGTAATCAGGCATCATTTCACCACCGATGATGAGATTATGTCGATCATCATTAGATTTTTTTTAAAATACTAGTATTTGGGGCTTCCACTGTATGTTTGGTACCTTCATTTTTAGGTATTATTTTAACTTTTTTTGATCATGAGTTAGTTGGGTCTTTCTTTGGGTTTTTTGGGTAAATTTGGAAAAATTTGGAAGCCCGTGGGGTATACACGGTTAGTGCATGGTTAGAGAAAACCGTGTAGTTTTCTGCAGGAAACCACACACCCCTTTTTGGATCCAAAAGAGGTGGTGCATAGTTTGACCAAATCATGTGGACTCCCTCCCTAAAACATACACCCTCAAACAGAGGGGGTTTTCATAGTTGGTGCATGGTTTTTAAAACCATGTATCCGCCTAGGAGTAACCACACACACCATATAGTAGGGGTGCATGGTTAAAGAGTACGATTTCGAAAAACTTGCACCCATCTTAGGAAACCATTCATGAGAGATTTTAAACCACCAAAAATTAGATTAAAATTTATTGAACCCCCGACTATTATCCATAATTTCCCTAGATTGACCTAATATTATTTTCCTTGATTTTGGAGGCTCTTAGAAGGATTCCAAGGCTCCTCAAGCCACATTCAGTGTGAATTGAATATCCGATTAAAGGAATTGACCTCTCTTCTAGTATGTGATCTCTTATCATTTAGATTACTCTCTATCCCATCTTTCTTCCCCTTTGGAGAGGGATGTTTTCCTCCATTGTTTATGGTTTAGATCTATGTTTTTATGGATTTTGTTTTTTTGGATCTTGGTTCTAGTGTTTAATCCTAGATCTCCTCCACTATTGTGAATTTGATGGTTCTACATCGAATTGAGTGTTACGGTTTGGAAAACGTTCAGCAATGATCTTGAGATAGGTGGTCTAATTTTTAATTCCCATATTCTTTATTTTGTTCATGTGTATGTAATTGTGTCATTTCATTTCCAATTTGTACAATTGAATTTAATTTAAAAATTTGAATTTAATTCAATGAAATTGGGAAAACCCTTCACGGATCTTATTGGAACCATTAGAGTTTATGAGACCATTTTTGATGGAAACCCATGGGGTGTTCCAATATATTTGAAATGATTATTTATGGAATATAAAAAGGGGAATAATGGGTTATTATAATTGTATTAAATCCTTGTTTCATATTGATAATGGTAATTAAAGGGTTGGTTGGATTAACCTTGAAGGGTTAATAAATTGTTTAATTAAATATTGATAAATGGATTAATGGGGAAATTGAATATGTTATTACTTGGGAATAATGTAAATAACCATGGTTGTTATTGATAAATTAAATAGTGCACCATAATATGAATGATTGATAATAATATTAATGATGTCGAACATTTATTTATATATTGTGATATATATGATTGATAAATGAGGTGTGAGTCATGGACTGATGCTCCAAATACCAATGGGGTTCCATAATGATGCTCTAGGCCCCAATTTCATGCATGTGAACAATGAGTTATGGGATTGGGAATGATGATCCAAATACCCACGAGGTGCTAGACTAATTCTCTAGGTCCCTGATATATATTTATATGTGAATATAAACAATGAGGTGTGAGTTAAGGAATGATGCTCTAAATACCAATGGGGGTGTTAGATTACTACTCTAGGCCCCAATTCATGAATATGAAATTGTAATTAAATGAATAAATTGTGAGATTCCATCTAGTGTATTGTTCAGACTCCGGCATGGTCTGAAGAGGATATGATTGGTTCGAGTGTCACCACGAACCCGAGAGCCTCTGTGGTTGATTAAAGAATATTAAATATGAAACATGTTTGATTTATCATTTATTATTTATTCTTTATACAACCATATACATTTTTATATATTGGATATTTCTTTAGATTCCGTTAGTTGTGGCCTACTGAGTTGTAATCACACCCTACTCAGGATGACTGATTGATATCTGAATAGACTTCATGTTTTCAAGATAGGATAAGGGTAAGAGCCCTATGTTAGAAGGTTAAGTTGGGATTCAGGATAGAGCATAGACGAGGAAACCGAAAATGATGTCAGGACCCACTTGGGAGATATTAGTGTGTCTTTATTTTGGGTTTTCATTTGACACTTGAAACTTATATGACATGACATATCTACTGCTTTGGTTTATGGTCATTTTTCATATTTTGGATTTATACATATGATATTGGTTGATTATTGATCATTGTTATCATTAGATGGATATTGTTTATTGATTCATGTTGTTGTACTGCTTTGATAAAGTGGTTATAGTATCCCCATGTTACATATTAGACCCTCACTATTGGTTAGTAGCCTATGGAGTATGGGGAGGTACACTTGAGGTTACATGAAGAACTAGATCAGGGCATCGACATGTAGCAACCAGGTTAGGACATCACAACTTAATTTACTACTTTTTAATGATATATGATGATATTCTTGAAAATTATTTTATTTACCAGTTTATGGAATTGAAACATAACATGTCATATTGCTTTGCTTTATTGAATATGGAATGTTTTTTAAAGGAAAACCAAAGGATATTTTATAAATGAAAAATTATTTCTTATGAAATGTTTTATAAATTAGTTTTAAAGTTGAAATAATAGATTCATGTGGTTAGAAATTGTATAGATTATTTGGTGGTATCCTACCGAGCATATGTTCTCACACCCTACTTTTTCCTTTGACCATTTGTACCCTTGATTTTACAAGATATAGGTAAAGGTAAGAGCATTATGTAGAGGACGACTCTCCTTGCTCATGTTGCCTACCAGTGGGATAGGATGGAGGTGAATTATGGTCATGTGGAGACGGTACCATGGGCTGATTTGGGTTCCATGATTTTTTTTATTCTTGTTTTTATTTTATGGCATCCTGCCATTATATTACATAACATTTCATTACATTTTACAAACAAAGTATCTTTTAAAGTTTATTTTCTTGGAGAAAGATACATATTACATGAAAACTTAAAAAATTATTCTAAAAAACTTTAAAGGCTTGTTAATTGTTTAATGTTAAGTACATTTAATACATATCATAACTTGGGGACATAAATCAATGGAAAGGGTGAGAATAAGGCCCGGTAAGGGAAATCAAGGGAAACATTTAACATGAGATCTTGAGGAATATCAATAAGAACATGAGGAATAAAGACAAGGAATGAGAAAGAAGCATATCATAATAATAGGAACCTGAATCATAAAATGGAAATGTAGATAAAAAATTTAAATAATACATTCATAAGTATATCACTAAGGTTTTTTATCGAGGTGTCATAAAAATTACAAAGGTTATTCACCAAGGTATCGTAAAACATGTCATCTCTAGTGATTAAATTCTTTACCCAATGCATTGGAGTGATATCAGGGCAAAACCTTCATATGTATTAATTTTCATTTGATCCACATAGATCATAATAAAATATTTCATAAATAACCATATAAGAATAAAATAAATGGGTTTCATATAAAAATCATGGTGTTTTAAAAAGTGCTTTAAAAACATGATCATTATGTCATTTTTAACCCACAAAAAAGGAAATAGGGTTTATGTTGATCCTAAAATAAAATAGATCATTTTTAAATCCAGTACCCATGGAAAATAAATAGTTTTGGATATTCAAAAAATAAAACAAAAAATAAAGAGGATTTTCTTAAGAAAAAGAAATAAATTTTGAGAAGAAATATCGGCAGTATAATGGGTATGAAATATAGATTTAGAAAATTGTAAAAAGAGAAAGGAAAGGGTTATAACATTCATAAAATACTCTTAATATAGTAAGTATATATAATAAAATGGATAGAATAACCTTTTTTGTAAATTTAAAATATATACTACATAAAAAGGGAACTTGAAAGGAAAAAAGAAGTTGAGATTTCCCTTACCTTGAAGAGTGACTCCTAAAACTTGAGGATTGTAACCTTTAGGTATTGAGGTCACCTTGGTAGGAATACTTGGGAGGTAAAACTATCATATTTTCATGGAATTAAATGGAAAAATTGGTGAGTATTTATAGCAAAAGTGGTGGATTTGTTAATTAATTCACTAGGACACCTAAGTAGTAGTAAATGAAAAACATGGTCTTTCCCATGGTATTTGATTATAGAATTGGACACTTGGGACAAATTTTATGTAATTTTATCCCAAAATATTTGATCATAATTTTATATTACTTATTTTGTAAAGTAAAAGTAAAGTTTCCACAAAATATCATTTTTAAGTTAAAGTTTCCATTTTAAAATTTGGAAACTAAATTATATATTTGGAAATTGATTAATTTTTTTCAAAATGATTGATATTAATAAAATAACATAATATGAGTCTTTTATTATAGTTAAAAAACTATTATATCATTATGAAATAATTATTAAGTCATTAAACATACAAAAAATCTCAAACCGTTTTTTACTATTCACTGAAAAACAAAATATTTTGGAAAATTCTCATAAATTTACCCTAAAATAATTTAGATGTGATGATTTTAAAAAATGATATTTATTTTATCATAATAATTATATAATTATGATAATTTTAGATTTTAAATATATAAATCCTTATTTAATAAAAATAATAGCGAATTAAGAATGTATAGTAAAATTTCTGACATTTTAAAAAAATAAAATTATTTGTTCACTTATTTTCAAGTAAGAGTGTTTTAATAAAAATATTTCATTAAAATAAACATTATTAATAATAACTTAGTTTATTATAATAATTATATATTTTCTGAAAAGTATAATTTCTGGCCTAAAAATCAATTTATCAAATTTCCCCTCAATTTTATTAAGGAAAACTATTATTAAAATGAAAATGATGGAACAAAAATTTTATTTATAAAATTTCATTACACTTTAAGTAACTAGGGTCTCAAAACATAACCCCTTATAACACCCACATAAGACCTAATGGTAAGGTGTATGATGGTGATAGATTCTTGGGGCGGATTAGATAACATCACCTGAGTGGTAATTTATACTAACTTGAACTTCTCCAATAGGCGATTTTGTTCAAGCTTCACTTGTTAAAGCTCGGCTTGGGCTTGGTCAAGAGCGAAGCCCAGTGACGCTACCTCCATCCCAAGTTCATACAAATGTGCTTCGTATGACACAAATCTACTGGTTGAGGCCATTGTTTCTCCTTTCTTTATTACATTTCCTTTGTTATTTCTACTTATAAACACTAATTATAACATTAAAATTATTATTAAGAGTATAGTTTCCAATGGTCATATTGAAAAATGGTCATATTTAACCAATAATCATATAATGGTCGGATCTTGATGGTCGCATTTCCCTTTATAATCATTTCATTATTAAAGGTATTAGGTTTTGTTATATAAGATACAATAAAACACACATTTTCAGAAAACTGTTATCATTCAAAAAGTCTAATCCATTCAATTATACCCCCTTTAAGAAATTTAATCCCTAAAATTTCAACTTATGCTCTCAGAAGAGAAAAGGTATGGGTACTTCTTTCTCATTGTCTCCTCTGGTTCCCATGTTTCTTTTTCATATTTTTGGTTCCTCCACAACACTTGGATGAGGTGGATAGTCATGTTGCATATAACCTTGTCTCTATGGTTCAATATCTCAACTAGATGCTCCTCATATGAGAGGTCATGTTCCAGTTGTACCATCTCTGGATTCAGTACATGTGAAGTGTCATGTATGTACTTCCTCAAGAGAGATATGTGGAATACATCATGAATTAGAGCTAGATTTGGTGGAAGTTATAGCCAATAGGAAACTAGTCCTATGCCATTAATGATTTCATAGGGTCTAATGTACCTGGGGATAAGCTTACCATTCTTCCCAAACCACATGACTCTCTTCCAAGGTTAAATTCGAAGGAAGATTTTTTCACCAACATCAAACTCTAAGTCCCTTTGACATTTGTCAGCATAGCTCTTCTACCAACTTTGAATAGACTTCATGTGTTTCTAGATTTCATAAACCTTTTCCATCATCTCTTGCACAAGATCATTCCTAATAAGCTTTCTATCACCAGATTCATCCCAACAAGTAGGAGTTCTACATCACTTTCTATAAAAAGATTCATAGGGTTCCATTTTAATACTAGAATGGAATTTATTGTTGTATGGGAACTCAAATAATGGGGGGTGTTGATCCCATAAACCTTTAAATTATATTGATCATGTTCTCAACATGTCCCCAAGTGTTTGAATAGTCCTTTTATATTATCCATCGGTTTGGGGGTGATAAGTTGTACTGAAATTCAATTCGGCCAGAGAATTTTGAAGAATTATCTAGAATTTAGATGTGAACCTTGGATTATGATCATAAATGATAGAAAGTGGTACCCCATGTGTCCTCAACACTTTCTTCACATATATCTTGTCAATTTGGTTAAGAGAGATCTTCATGAATATCAATGAAATGGGAGGTCTTAGTGAGATGATCCACTATAACCCATATCACATTATTTCCTTTGGATATTTTTAAGAGACATGTGACAAAGTCCATAGTGATATTATCCCACTTCCCTGATGGTATGGGTAGTGGTTGTAATACCCCTTTAGGAAGTTGTCACTTTGCCTTCACTTGTTGACACACCAGGAACCTTGTAGTGTAGTAAAAAATATTCCTTTTCATGTTATCCCACCAATAATGATCATGAAGGTACCTATACATTTTGTTACATTTAATATGTATAGAGAATGCATATTTATGAGATTCACCCATCTTCTCCTTATTTAATTTCAGAATAGATGGAACACATAGCCTTGTATGAAATTTCAGTACACCTTCTTGATCAATATTGAACTTAAGATACTTCCCATTATTCACATCCTCTATCCTCTTCTGTAACAAAGTATATTATCTATGAAATTTCTTGATCTTCTCTAGTAATGATGGTCTAGAAATCATTTGGGATAAGGTTGATGATGTCCCTTCACTCATGATCCCCATGTCCAATATTACTAGGTATTTGATCAAAGGATAACCTTGAATCCTCATCATTAACAGAACAACATGTTCCTTCCTACTTAATGCATCATCAACTTTGTTTTCTATTTCAGTGTGATAATGAATTGAACAATCATAGTATTTAATAAGTCCCAACCATCTCATTTGTCTCATGTTAAATTCCTTTTGCGTGAAAATATACTTTAGACTTTTTTTGGTCTATGTATATATAATATTTCTCCTCATAAAGATATTTCTTCCATATCTTCAGGGAAAAAATAGCCACAACTAGCTCCAGATCATGCGTAGGATAATTCTGCTCATGAGGCTTTAACTGCTAAGATACATCAGTAATCACCTTGTCATTTTGCATGAGGATGCACTCAATCCCTCTCAGAGATGCATCACTAAAAATAATGAATCCTTATCTGATAGAGGGTAGAGTTAACACAGGCTTAGTAACCAATATCTTATTTAGTTCTTGTAAACTTTCCTCACACTCCTTTTTCCAGAAAAACTTAACCCCTTTTCAAGTTAACATAGTTAGTGGATTATAATTTCATGAAAAGTTTTTTAAAAATCTCCTATAATATCCTACTAAACCAAGGAAACTACAAATCTAAGTTAATATTATAGGATGAGGCCACTCCTACACAATATTTGTCTTGACAGGGTCAATTGAGATTCCTTCATTGGTTACAATGTTCCCCAAGAAAGAAAATTTTTTGTAACAAAAATTTACATTTTCTAAACTTTACAAATAGCCACTCCTTCCTCAGAGTTTTCAATATAACCCTTAGATGATCTTCATGATCCTCACAACTTTTATAATATATTAGAATATAATCAATAATAATTACCAAAAAGTTATCAAGGTAGACCTTAATTAATATATTCATCAAATCCATAAAAATCACAAGAGCATTAGTTAAGATGAAGGGAATAACAAAAAACTCATAATTCCCATATCTTGATCGAAAGGTGAACTTTGGAATATCTTATTTCTTTACCCTCAATTGATTATAACCAGATCAAAGATCAATCTTAGAGAGAACTTGAGCCCCACAAAGTTGGTCAAATAAATTATTAATACTTATAAGAGGATACTTTTCCTTCACTTTGATCCTATTAAGTTCTCTGTAATCAATGCATAGACAGATTGATCCATCATTATTCATCACAAAGATAATAGGTGCTCCCTAATGAGACATACTTGGTTGGATAAACCCCTTCTCTAAAATATCTTGAAGCTGTTTCTTTAATTACTCTGGATCCACATTTGACATTCTATATGGGGTATTTGATATCAGCTTAGATCCATGCATGAGTTTAATGGAGAACTCTACCTATCTTTCTGGGGGAGGTATAGGTAAATACCCAGGAAATACATCAATGTAATTCTAAACATTGGGGAAATTCTCTATTAATATACTTTCATTTCCTTATTTATCTTCATCGATCACCTCTATAAAGAAAGATATGGGTGGTAATTTTAGAAAAAGATCAAGTTGAGATATCTCTCATTTGAAGATAGATATTGGTTTTCCATTCAAGACTACTAATATTTATTTTCTTATATAGTATATCTTATAAGTATACTTTGAGATCCAATCTATCCCTAGTATAATGTTAAATTCCAACATGGGATTGACTACTAGATTTACAATGAGATTAAGCTCGCCAAAGTCATTACTATAGTTTCTATACATTGTTTATGCTTGGATAATCACTCTAGGAGTCTTGAATGATAGATCTACTTCTATAATTTTAGGGATTGATTCTATATTCTTTGAAAACTTGGAGGAAATAAAGGAATTCATAGAAAAAAAATCAAAAAAATTAGAGAGAAAAACGAGAGTACCTGCTACCATCTTCAGATTTGGATAGTGATTGGAAAAGTGACCAAGATATACACACTTGAAGCATTGGAATTTAGGCTGGGCCCGAACCATCTTACCTTTTTTGTTTATGTTGAGAAGCTAAGGCTTCACCTCACTACAACATTTCTGAGAAATATGTCCATCTCTTCCACACTTGTAACATTTCCCACTCCCGTGTAAGCAGTTCCCCTAATGATTCTTCCCACATTTGTTACATGTAGGAAGTTTCACTTGATTTCCTCCTCTTTCGTGATCAAAGATCCTCCCTAAGTTTGGATCCAAAGATCTCTTCTTTTCATTCAATCTATGGGACTAATGCATCTCTCTGAACTCTAGTTTAACCTTCATAGCACACTGCACTATATCCTCATATTTATTATAGTCTCTATTGGATAGATTCTTCTGTAGATGGGGTCTTAGTCTACTGAAAATATATCAAAATTACTATTAGGATTTATGTAAATGATAGAGGTGTAATAGGAAAGTATTGTGAAGTTCATCTTATAGCTTCTCACATATTCATTTTCCTTCTACTTCAGTTTGAGGAATTCCTTATGCATTTTCATTCTCATCGAATGGGGGAAATAATTATTGAAGAAGATTCCCCTAAACTCTTATCACTACATAGATTCAATATATCTTATTGGATTTGTGTTTTTAATTAGTGTCCACTAATGATCAGATTCTCCCTCTAAGTGGTGCACAACTAGGGTGACTTTCTCTTATTTTGAAAAATTAATTATAGATAAGATCTTTTCTATAGAGATGATCCACTATTCAATAATCAATGGGTCTATAAATGCACTAAAAGAATTTGGTCATTGATGCATAAAAGACTCAAGGTAAAGTTGTTACCTTTGAGGAGAATCCAGTCTATCATATTGATTCAAGTTATTTCCCATAACTCAATTCAGTTGATTCATCATTCTCATGAAGTTTTCCATTCTGGCTTCCATAGGAGAGCCATCAGGCATGGTCCTTTGTGCTCACCATTTACATGATACCTCACATTTTCCAACATTTTATAAAAGAAAATCATTGTGAGAAATGTGTTTATTTTAATAATATTATAATTCTAAAACAATTTTATGTCTTAAAACATCATGCTTAAATATTTTATTCTTTAACAATAATTAAATTTTCTATATATCCTTCATAGTGGTTCATAAAAAGCTTGTGATTAACCAAACATATCCATGGGAGTGTAAAAATAGGTGTGTAGTAAAGCCCATTGTCATGTACTAGGTCACAAAGAGTCATGAATAATGTACCTTGTCAAAGTTGTTACCCCTATGTACATCTTTTCTAGAATCATGTCCACTTGTTTGCATCTAGAAAATGATTTTTTTTGCTCGGAAACCACTTAATATTTCACCAAAATACCAAGATGTTTTACTATATTTTAACTTGTTCCTAAGGTTCTTACTAAAGTTTTAGAATCATAATTTCCACAAATAAATAAACCATCCTTTGATACAAACTATGGCATCCCACCTTTTTATTACATAACTTTTCATTACATTTTACAAATAGAGGATCTTTTAAAGTTTCATTTCTTGAAAAAAAGAACATAATACATGAAAACTTAAAACATTATTCTAAACAAATTTAAATTACTATTAATTGGTTCATCATAAGTACATTTACTGTATCTCCTAACTTGGGGACATACTTCAAAGGGATGGGTGAGTATAAGGCCCCAGTAAGGGAAAGAAAGGGAAACAATTTATATGAGATCTTAATGAATATCAATAAGAACATGAGTAATGATGATAAAGCATGAGAAAGAGGCATATAATAACAATAATAAATTGAATAATATAATTTAAATGTGTCTCAAACATTTAAATGAGACATTAATAGGCATACAACCATGGTTTTTACCTGAGGTGTCATGAAAATTACTAAGTTTACTCACCAAGGTATCATAAAACATGTCATCTCTAGAGATTAAATTCTTTACCCAATGCATTGGAGTGATATAAGGGTGAACCATTCATATGTATTAATTTTCATGTGATCCACATATATTATAATAAAAAATTTCATAAATAACCCAAGGATAATAAAAGAAACGAGTTTCATATAAAAATCACGACGTTTTAAAAAGTCATTTAAAAACATGATCATTATGTCATTTTTAACCCAAAAAAAGGAAAGTGGGTTTCATGTATGTTGATATTAGAATAAAATAGATCATTTTTAAATATGAGTGAATACACCTGTAAAATAAATAGGTTTGGGTATTCAAAAAACAAAACAGAAAATAAAGAGGATTTTCTTAAGAAAAAGAGAAAAATTTTGAGAATAAAAATCGACAACATAACAGGTATGAAACATGGATTTAGAAAATGGTAAAAAGAGAGGGGAAAAGTGTATACCATTAATAAAATAATATTAATGCATTAAAGTGATTGAATTAAATGTATAGAAGAAAATAGTTTGGAAATTTGAAAGACATACATAAAAAGGGAACCTGAAAGGAAAAGAGAAGTTGATATTTCTCTTACCTTGAATAGTAACTCCTAAAACTTGAGGATTGGAACATTTGGGGCTTGAGGTAACCTTGGGAGGAATCCTTGGGAGGTAAAAATATTATATGTTCATATATTATGAATTAGTAGTGAAATGAAATTAATAAATGGTTGGGTATTTATAGCAAAAGTGAGGGATTTTTTTATTAATTCCCCAGGACACCTAGGTAGTGGTAAATAAAAAACCATGGTATTGGAAAATTGGGACATATTTTATGTAATTTAATCAAAAAATAGTTAAATATAATTTTATATTACTTATTTTGGCAAGGAAAAGTAAAGTTTCCACAAAATATCATTTTTAAGTTAAAGTTTACATTTTAAAATTTAGAAAGTAAATTATATATTTAGAAATAAATTAAAATATATTAAAATGATTTATATTAATAAAATAAAATAATATGAGTCTTGTATTATGGTTAAAAAATTATTACATCATTTGAAATAATTATTAAGTCATTAAACATATCAAAAATGTCGAACTATTTTTTACTATTCACTAAAAAATAAAATATTTTGGAAAATTCTCATAAATTCACCATAAACTAATTTAATTGTGATGATTTAAAAAATTATATTTATTTTATCATAATAATTATCTAGGTATGATAATTTTAGATTTTAAATATAAAAATCCATATTCATTAAAAATAATAGCAGATTGAAAACACATAGTAAATTTTCTGACACTTGAAAAAAATAAAATTATTTTATCATTTATTTTAAAATAAGTGTGTTTTAATCATAATATTTCATTAAAATAAACATTATTCATAATATCTTAGTTTATTATAATAATTATAACCTTTCTAAAAAGTAACATTTTTTTTTCCTGAAAAATCAATTTACCAAATTCCATCTTAATTTTATTAAGAAAAAATACTCTTAAAATGAAAATGATGGAAAAAAGATTTTATTTATATAATTTAATTACACTATAAGTAACTAGGGCCTTAAAAAATAGCCTTTTATAACACCCGTATATGACCTAAGATTAAGGTGTGCAATAGTGATAGATTCTTAGGACAATTTAGATAACATCGTTTGAGTGGTAATTTACACTAACTTAAACTTCTCCCATATGCGATTTAGTTCAAAATTAAATTGTTGAAGATCATATTGGGATTGGTCAAGAGATAATCCTAGTGATGCTACCTCCCTCCCAAGTTTTGACAAATGGTCTTCGTACGACACGACTCTACTGGTTGAAGCCATTGTTTCTACTTTCTGTATTAATTTTCCTTTTTCATTTATACTTATAAACACTAATTATAACATTAAAATTATTATTAAGAGAATAGTTTACAATGGTAATATTTAACAATGATTATATTTAACCAATATTCATATAATGACCGGATCCTGATGTTTACATTTCCCTTTATACTCACTTCACTATTAAAGGTATACAATTTTGTTGTATAAGATATAATAAAACACACATTTTTAGGAAACAATTATCATTCAAAAAGTCTACATCATTACAGATTTGAGACCTTATTATCCAGATGTTGGTTACAACCTTTCATTTATTTTCATATGATATGAATCCGATTTATCTACTATTTTACTCTGATTGTTTTCTTTATATCATATATCTATTGAGGGTAAAATTATTCCCATATTTTATTATTTGATACCTAGGTCCTTGTCACCTTCTTGTGGTGATTAAAAACGTTCTTTAGGCCTTGTGGTGGGTACATTTAGGTGAGGTTATGGGTTTACCTGGGTTGTTCTTTTACAAATTGGTATCACAGACAAGTTTCATTCAATCCTGGACTCATTATTGTGTATCACCCTCTTATGTTTGGGGGTTGTTGATATACTAGAGATAGGAATATCCTCACTTGATAGGTAGTGTGATGGTGTGCTTGTACAACTCACTTTCATGATAAGCCTCGAGTTTCTATGGGTAGTCTGAGGTTGTTCAATGTTCTTTATTAAAGTTTTAATCTTTTTTATCAGTTCTTTAAATTTTATTTATATTAAAGAAATAAAATTATGTTATAAATGGTTTTTATTCTCATATTCTTAGAATATGTATCCTATAAGAAGAGTAATTAGTAATTATAGATAGGAGGCTCAATAGAAATCCTCATAGGAAAATCCTCCAGTTGATCCAGTACTTGTGGAAACCATCATTTGTACGATTCAATCTATGGGAAAAGTCACCAATATTGAACCATAATAGAAGGTGGATCATGCTTCAGATTTTACTAAACATTATCCATTGATATTTTATAGATAAAAGGCTCCACAAGATTTTTAGGAATGGATAAAAAGGATTAAGATAATTTTCCACTTTCTCAAAACTCTGGAGGACTCCAAGTTTTGATTCTCCACATATATGATCAAAGGACTGAAAAGGAAGTGGTGAGAATCTATCATGGAATCCAAGTTGCACAACGATCTCACTTGGACTACCTTCAAGAAGGATTTAAACTATCAGTTCCATCATGAGACTCTAAGAGTATCAAGGGCATGAGATTTTGTTACTTTGGTGTAGGGAGATCACACTGTTATAGGGTATGGTACTCAGTTTTCTAAGTTGGTACACTTGTCTCCAGAGTTTGTTTCCAATGATTACCTCAATACGCGTAGGTTCTAAATGGGGTTATGGGAATATATTATATCTATGTTTATTCTTATGTTTCTACATCCATGTGGATGTTTTGGATAAGAAATCTATGATATATGCATTCATAGCTAGAAAGACAGGGATTGTTGGAGGATTAGTGTTAGTGGGATGTATCCAAAGTTCATTTTATAGTTAGAAGAGAAAGTGGGATGTACAATTCCTAGTTTAAAGTAAGAGTGCACAAAAAACATCAGGTAAGATTTAGGTAATTTTTTACTAGTGTGGGAAATAGGGGAACCTCAAATTCAATTATCAAGATACAGCTAGGATGTGCCACACTTGTGGGAAATCTGGTCATCTTCAGTGATTTTGTGAGAGAGCATCCTAGGTCAGTATAGATGGATCCAACTTCACCTAGGGATCTCAGTTTATACTTTATATAGCTAAAGGGGTGGGATCTCAACTTCATTATATGGGTGATTCTCAGTTTGTAAAGATGGGACAAGATGAGGCTAGGCATCTGTATACAACAGAGTGTAAATTAGATGAGACAGAGGTAGAACCAACTACTATGAGAGGTATGATGTTCATATCATCTTTTATGGTTATGAAATTTTTTGATATATGTGAAAATAATTGTTTTATATTATCTAATATCATCGATATCTTGGGCTTACATATGGAGCTTATGCATTTCTTTATGACTCTTTCCACTCCTCTATGAAATAATTTAGAGTAGGGATTTAAGTGTCCAAGGTGTTGGGTGACAATTAATGACTATGAATTTGTTTGGTATTTCTTAGTTCCTGACCTTAACATATTTTATATTATCATTGTAAGAGATTTGATGATTAACTACAAGGTTTAGATCATTTTATATCATCACCAAGTATAGTTTCTCACTCTCGATAGAGTCACTCAAGTATTCCAGGGTGAGTGAGATCCATGATCAGAAAGAGAAGGCCCGGTTACACCTAGTGATGAGTTGACCTCATACTACTCCAATTATCTATGTATTAATGGACCTATTATAGTGGTGGTTTGTGAGTACCCATATGAATCACCAGATGATTTCTCTAGGATACCTCCCTATAGGGAAGTTGAGTTCTATAAAGACTTTCTTGTAGGGATGAGACCCACATCTGTTCCTTCATACCAGATGTCACTTGTTTAATTAAAATAATTTTAGGCTCAACTAGAGTATCTTGATACTAGGGGTTTATTAATCCCATCATTTCACCTTGGGAATCACCGATTCTCTTTTCAAAGAAGGTGGATAGTTCTCCAACTTTGTGTTAATTACTAGAAATTCAACCAGGTGATCGTAAAGAAAAAATATACATTACATAGTATTGATGATATTTTTATCAACTTAAGGGGGATTGGTGGTTTATGGAAATTGATATAATATTAGGGTACCATTAGCTGAGGTTCTATGAGAAATATATTCATAAGATGAAGTTCAAGAGTATGTATGAGAATTATGAGTATTTGATTATTCTATTTGGCCTTACCAGTGCTCCTGTAGTGTTTAGGTGTTGAAGAACAAAATATTTCATCGGTTCTTGGATTTATTTATGGTGGTATTTGTGGATGATACTCCTATTTATTCTAGGTCAGATTAGGACCATGTGGAACATATAAATATCATCCTTAGAATCTTTAAAGAACACCATCTTTATAAAAAGCTATACAAATTTTAGTTTTGGATCCAAGAGATAAAATTTATGGGCCATTTAATTTCTAGGAAGGACATCTCAGTTGGTCCTGAAAATATTCAGGCGGTGATGTCTTGTGAGTGACCTTGGAATATGTTTGAGATCCGTAATTTCTTAGGATTAGGTGGTTATTACAGACACTTTATTCAATAATTATTCAATATTTCATCTCTTATGATATATTTTACCCATAAGGGGGTAAAATTTGTTTGGATAAATTGGTTACATAATTTATTTGAGGAGTTAAAAGTGAGATTGAATTTAACTTCAGTCTTGATTCTTCAGGATCCCAGTGCTGGCTATGATGTCTACTACGATGCTTTAGATACAAGTTTGGATTATGTTCTGATGTAGGTAAGACATGTTATAGCTTATGGATCACATCAATTACACCCTCATGATAAGAACTATCCCACTCATGATCTTGAGTTGGCTATGATGATGCATGTGTTCATGACTTGGTGACCCTACCTATTTGGGGAGAGATTTATGGTATATTCAAACCATAAGAGTCTGAAGTATGTTTTCAATCATAGGTATCTCAATATGAGACTAAGATTATGGGTAGAGTCTATTCATACCATTTATTTTGATATTTATTACACCTCTAGTAAAGGTAATGTGGTTGTTGATGCTTTAATCAAAAAATTACCGACTTGAATAGTGGAAGAATAAGTGAAAGAGTGGTACTTGATGAGATTGTTTGATGAGATGAACTTGAATTAAGGGAGGGATGGAGGATAGGTATTACTAGCTTGTATTTGGGATAGATCACTCGTGTATGATTAAATTCGACTTGGGAAGGTAGAGGATGGAAGGTTTCAACAGTTTAGTAGAAACATTTATTGTGGGGAGACCTCAGGTGAGTGGTCTCAGTCTCTCGATAGAGCTTTGCGATTTTGAGGTAGGATAGTTGTTCCGATATAATTGAGAAAGAAGTTAATTGACAACAACCATTGATCGATTTGGTCCATGAATCCATGAGCTACCAAGATATACTATTAATTGATACATTATTATTGGTGGCCAAGTATTAGGAGATCGATTATGGGTTTTGTGCCTCAGTGCCTCACATGTTTGAAAATAAAGTCTAAACACCAGAGACCTTGTAGATTTCTTTAACCTTTACCCATTCTAATATGGAAATGGGATAATATATCAATATACTTTGTGATTATCCCACCTTTTACTCCTATTTATAAGGATTCTATATGGGTGGTTATTGATCGACTCATGAAATAAATGGATCTACTACCTTTTTGGGAGTTAATGAAGATAAATTACCTTGGGAAATTTTATGTGTGATAGATTATTGGACTTAATGGTGTTCCTAAAACTATCATTTCTAATAGACAACCTCACTTTATATACTAGTTCTGGAGTGGATTTCGGACAGTGATGATTACTTAGTTGAAGTTGAGGACAAATTTTCATCCACATATGGATGAAAAGTTTGAGAGATACATCCAGATTCTAGAAGAAATGCTTTGGGAATATGTTCTTGACATCGATGGATCTTAGGATAAATATATTATCTTAGTGAAATTTTCCTATAAGGATTTGATTTAGATGGATCCCTTTGATTCATTTTACGGGAGGCCTTTAATATCACATCAACATTGATAAGAGGTTAGAGAACGATCCTTGTTTGGACCAAGCGTTGTTCAGGAGATGATTTATATCATGCATTTGATTAGGAAGAGGTTAGAGACAATACATAACTGCTATAAACCTTATTCTGATCAGAATTATCATCCATTGGACTTTGAGGAAGGCGATCATATGTTTATTATATTTTCACCTCAGTTATGACATAGATGCTTGGGGAAGTAAGGTAAGTTATCCCATCGTTATGTCATTCAGATCAATATTGTGGAGTGACTCAGGAAGGTGTATTATCATTTGGACTTGCCTGCTCATTTTATGTCTATCCACAATGTGTTCCATGTTTCCTAGATTAAAAAGTATCATCCATACCCATACCATGTGAATGAGTGGGAGGATGTTGAGATTAAACCTGACACCTCAATGGTAGAAAGACCTATTCATATAGTGGACCAATAGGATAAGGTGCTCTATAGAAAGATAATTTGATTAGTTTATGTGATATGACAATATGGTAGGGAAAAATATGAGACATTGGATCACAACCTTGATGAAAAACCAATAACATTATATTTTCTTAGGTTCATGATCTTATCCCTTTCTAGGGATAGAAATATTTTATGGTGGGGTGAGTTTTCACACCTAGATGAGTAGAACTAGGTATGGAACCCTTTATGTATTTATTATTTTGAATTATGGCTTGTTTTTGAGATTGAAAACGATTTTAAGGTAGTTACTGGATGTAGAGGGCCACCAGATAGCTGATGTAGGCTGGAAGAACACCTGTAGTTCTACAGGTGACACCGAATATCTGTTGGAGAGCTTAGAGGTGTAAGAATTTTTCCTACACTCACCATCCAGTCGGTGGGGTGCCTGTAGGTGCTGAAATTATACCCGCACCTACTAGCTAGCCAGTGGTATTGCTTAAGGTGAGGTTTAGTAAGAGATATTTTGTATTTTTAGCCTGAATTAGCCACTTAATCCTCCAAATTTTACTCTAATGTTTGAAATTAATTTTTTCACTATCTATAGTATCAAAAGTGACAATATTGTCTCTCCTCCTCTCCCTGGTAGAATTTTCTCTTAAACAATTGATGCTTGTGTCTTTGTCAATTGAAATTTGGTGAGTAAGAACCATTATATATTTTTTCTTATCTTCTTCTCAATGAAATGAATCTCTCATGAGAAAATATCATTGAATATAATGAGGTATGTAGTTTTTACCTTTGTTACTTTATATCTCGGTTTTTTAGGATTTGATCTTGTTCTTCCGACCACTAGTTTTAAATGGTTAACATCACTGTGCTCAATCTTGAGGTAGGTGTCTCTTTCCTATGATCTAAACCTTAGCATGGATTATGTTCTATGAAACTTTCCATTGGTTTTAGTTATGAAACTGATTATTGAAATGGAATTTATATTTTAGGGCCTTATTTATGTTTTTATAATGTTTTTTTCATGGAAACCATTTGACACATGTTCTATGTTTGTTAAATTTACTCAAAGATGTTTAAAAAAAATGATAAATGAGTTTTCAATCATGGAAAGTGGCATTGAACTCTATAGAAATGATTTTATAAAATGTGGTATTTAATTTGAAATGGATTATGCATTGTAATTTTTTTATAAAACTTTTCTTTAGATTATGCCTTTGTAAATGTTTATGAAACATTGTTTTTATTTTCCTTTAATTCAATGGTGATGTAAAAACACCCTTGGAAGACCTTGGTGTATGATGAAAATAATATAAAAAGACTATCCCTAATGGGGATAATGATTACTAGGGGAGGTTCCCTTGATTTCATGGCAACAAGGGGGTGTACTTTTTATAGTATTGAGGTTCCCAGACTATAGGAATTATGTATACTAGCTAGTGTTCCTTGAGTGTTTTAGAGGCCTGGTTGCATATGCCCATTTTTCATATATTTCCCACCTGGTTGCTTTAAGATCACATTATGTGCATGATATTTTTATATTCTTACTTTCATACTTGTTTATGATATATGAATAGATGCTAAAAACCATTTTATTTATCCATTTATTCTATTCAAATATGAAATGTAATATTTATTTTCTTTATTGGTATGACATGTTTTTGAAAGGTAAACCAAAGGATGTTTTATAAATGGTATTTCTTTTTTCTTATGACCAGTTTTAGAAATCTATTTTAAAGGTGAATTAATGGAAGTAATTGGTTATAAATTGTATCAATTATTTGGTTGTATCCTAATGGGAATATATGCTCACACCCTACTTTTGACTTTGGTCATTTATAGCCTTGGTTTTTTAGGATGTAGGTAAATGGAAGAGCATCATGTAGATGATTAATCTCCTTAATCATGTTTCTTACTAGTGGATTGGGATAGAGGAAAATTATGTTCACATGGAGATAGGACCATGGGTTTCTTCAGGTTCTATGCTTTATTGGTCTTATTGTTTATCTTTGAGGCATTATTATACAGATGTTGATTGTGATGTTTTTGTTGTTTACATATGATATGTATCCGGTTTATCCTCTATTTTAATCTGTTTTTTTCCTTTATATCATATGTCTATTTAGAGTGAAATCATTCCCATACTCTCTTGTTTGATACCCAAGTGCATATCACTATCTCATGGCGATCAGGAATGTGCTTAGAACCTTATGGTGGGTTAATTTGGGTGAGGTTATAGGTTTAACTAGGTTGGTCTATTATAAATAGTCTTTTTCTTGACCTCTCTATTTATCTTTAGCACAAGGTTCTAGAAAACCATGAGTAATAGGGAATCCTTCCCAAGAATTGGGATATTCACATAGCTTATGGGAACCCTATGAGAAATTAGTTAGTTTACTAATTCAAAGTGATCACTATCAAGATTGTGTGAAAGATCTATGATAAGCTGAATCAATAGAGAAAAGATACACAATTATTCATATTATATTTATTTAGTCCAAAATTAATGAAATATCCTATGGATTTATAGGGTTTGGTTAATGTTTTATGCTATATTTGGACAAGTGTTATCCCCTCCAAATCCCATCACTAGTATCATATCCACTTTTATTATGTTTGGTTAGATTATTTGAACCGCATTTGAGGGTGGATTTAAACCATACATTTTTTTGATAGTTTTTATCTAGGTTTAAAGTGAATTTACATGGTAAATTTATAAAGTGTTTATAAGTTGTTAAATAAAGGTAAAATATAAAAGTGTTTATATCAATTAATTATTTGTTTATAAATGATAATATAAATGTTTATATTGAAATCTATTATTTGGAAAATTATTTAAACTATACCAAAAGGAGTTTTAATTGACTTGATAAAAGGTTAAAGATAATAAAATATGAGATATTTAAATTATGTAAAATTCTTACATAATATATAAAATGTTTATATTTTTATAAAGGTTTTCATAAATTATCTCATATTTTGGGATTTTTAAGAAGTTCATATTAAATTCAATGTAAATAAAGAATATGAAAGTGTTTATATTAGAATAAATGTGAAATGTTCACATTTATTTATGTTATGGAATTTCCATAAAGCGTGTTTAACTATAATTCATTTATAATTTATTGATTTATGAAATGTCCATAAATTAATATCTCATGTATAAATTTATTAATTGTTCATTTATTTAGCATTATTCCCTTAAATATCCATTAATATAATTTTTTTATAATTTTAATGGATGTATGATTTAGTTTAATATGTTTAAACTGATTCTTTAAATTCACATTCATGTATTTAAGGAGTTACATTCTAGGTATGATAATTGATTTAAATTTATTTGAAAATTATTTTGGATTGATAATGAGTTATGAGATTTGATTTAAAGGTTGATAATTATCATGGCCCCCATCCACTGGTACCCCTCCCAGGCCAGTAGTGAAGAGAAGGAGTCACCCCCAAGTCTCACCTCTAGTAGACCCTGGGTTAGAGACTAACACAGAGAGTGTAAAACAATAAAAATAGAGGAATTAATATAAACATATAAAAAGGACCGATAGAGAAGATAAAAAACCACTAAAAAACTTCATCACATAAAAGAAAAGAAAACAAACCATTAAAAAATGTATGTCAGACAATAAAAATAAATTCTACAAGTAAATACCAAAAAGAAAATGAAGGCAACAACTCCGATCTCCAAGCTAGTAACGCCCAGATCGGTTCCCATAACCCTCCTAGAAACCTAAAAAATAGTTTATATATGTAGGGTGAGCATAACATGTATACCTAGTAGTATCACACCTAAGGTTTCCCATGAAAATGTTAAATGATCATAATAATACACCAATGAACAAAAAATAGAACCAATAACACCCAAATAGGCCAACTATCCATCACAACATCACCAAGGATCACTACCCAAATAATGCATCCAAATTAGTAAAATAATATAAAGAGAACATATCTAAAGGCACCCTACATCCACTTCCTTGATAAGTTTCTGATCTAATGCCCTAATATCAAATTTTTTGTACCCTTATCCCTCCCATTGCATCTCATCACATACCATGATGTATTAGATGTGGGTTGGCTCACAACCTTACTTACCATAGCCTCCTATAGGTAAGACCTAAAATCTAGTATTAGCATTAGTCAGTATCCAAATATCATGTGTTGCTATCACATCATCACACATCCAACCACAACCTCATAACCTAGGAAATGAAGTATAGTGAACATTAACTACATCAACCTCATTCCCTCCTCCTACCATGCATGACCCCCACCATGTATCTAATCCTCTAATTACTAGGTACTATTACCACTACACTATCCTTAGTTGGTACTCACCATCAACTTGGTACCCCCATTATGTATAACTGCTGAAGGAAGAGTAGGAAAGTGGAGGCAATCATTCATCTATCACCTCACCATCCTAGATATTGGATAAAACACCCCTAAAAACATTTGGGTGTTGGTAAACTTTACTCGGCATATGTGGGGTTCATATAGAAATCACAAGGAAAATATAACACACACACACACATATCCACAAACAATCCCAATATAAAGGTTCCACATCAATACAAAATCATATCTCTCTATCATCAATTCTATAAAATCATTACTACACACTAAAACTACTAAATGTAACTCCACCACACCAAATAACCACACACATCCCATAGTTTACTTTCCTTAAAATATAAATTAAATTATTTTTCAAAATTATTATATTACCAACCACCATTCATTAATTAATCCATTTAACTTCATATTTAATGAAAAACCACTACATATAACATCCTTATTTAATTACCATTTAATTTTATCCCTAAACATTTTAATTCATCATTTAAAATTCATATTTCATTACTAATATGATATTATGACAAGGCACTATGCAAAAATCCAACCACCTCACAACAAAAACCATCACATCTCCTACAAAATCTAACACCATAACCCAACCTCACTATAAAACCACATATTAACCACCATATTTCCACTATGCAGAACACATCCTGTATCCAAACCAACCACCACCATCACCATATAAACCCCACATAGACCATATAAACACAATCCAATAAAAAACATACCATAAGTACACAATATCATAGTTCTGGTTCATATACATTACTATAGTTTATCTGAGAGGGACTTTACAACATTCCATCATTTTCTGTATGGTTATTCACATGCAATTTTTAGGTTCACACACAATCGATTCATTAACCATATATAATTATTTTACCTTTTATGAGTGGTGGGTTCAAACATAATTCATAAAAATGTTCTCGATCCACATTAGGGGTTTATAATTCATAATAGGAACAACATGCACATAACAACAACCTTTAATCTCATATACGAATCATCACTTAGTAATAACAAGAAAACTTATAAAGCATGTGAATACATCACATACCTTTAAATTTAATTTTAAACTAATTAATTATTCATCATTAAATCCTTATATCCACTCAAGGGAAACAAATAATTCTAATTGAAGAAATAAACAAAATAAAGAGAGAACAATGATCCCCTACTTGGAATTGTTGTATGTCATGCTATACTAAAAATATGGGGAAAGGGAGATGATGCTACTGCCTCAAATGTGACACATTTATATAGAAAATATAAAGAGAAATTGGTTGGTGAACATTCCTAGAATCACAAGAAGGGAGGCTCTGGTTGAAAGTAGATGAATCTCAAGGCTCCATATAAGGTTCTAGTTCATTCAGACTCTAAGGAAATAAGAAGAATACTCTAATGGAGGAAATATCATAATTTAAGATTCTATATATATATCCTAGAATAAATTATAAGATTAACATGATATACTTTAATTTACATGTATCTTTAAATTTGGTTTCATTTAAAACATTCATAATAACCTATTTAAAACCTCATGAGTCAAGGAATTCAAAGATATATTTAAACCCTTGCTTAATAGATTTAAAAATGTTTATTTTGGCCTTAAATTCCTTATTTTATGTAAAAAAACCTTTTTTTACATAATTCTTGAAAAAATAAAGGTATTTTAAAAATTTTATGATTTTGCATACTATTGAAGCTACCACATAAAGGGACCAACTACACGAAGTCAAGAGGCCACACAGACCCACCACATAAAGAAATGAATCAATCACACAACCCAACCAAATGATTATACAACCATCCCAAGTAACTTAATGACCACCCTAAGAGACCACATAGAGGAACAAATAATAACATGAATAAATATACCTATTCTAAGACCAAACCAAGTGAGCATATGACCATCCCAAGTAACTTCATGACCAACCTAAGCGACCACATAGAGGAAAAAGTAATAACATGAATAAATATACCTATTGTAAGACCAAACCAAGCAACCATATGACCAACCCAAGAAACCACATGACCAATTGATACATCGTATTACCAATCCAAGTGACTGTATGGAGTAATCAACTTATCAAATAAAGAAACATATCAACCACATGACCCAACCAAGTGATTTTACGGCTAGAAAAAGTAACCAAATGAATAACCGAAGCAACCACATAAAGGAACAAGTGACTGTGAGAGAAAACAAGAAAATTTCAAAGGGAAAAGACCCTGATCAACCTCTTGATAATTCTAAGACTTAGGAAAACACAAAGGAAGGGGTTTTGGAAACCCAAAACATTACACCAGTTACCTATTAAATAATTCTCACCCTAAAGAATAAATATATGATCCAACATAAAGGGAAAGGGGTCCGAACAAACACCTCATGAGGTACCTCTCAAGGATCTCGCTATACAAGAACAAGCTAACCCATATAAGAATAAATCACATAACCAGAAACACCATCAATAAGAAAAGAATTAAAACTAATATGAAATCATAAAATCTAACATATCATCCCAAAACAAAGGAAATAATAAAAACATTAAAAAAATATAAGGTATTGATCACACATATACATCTCTTTCTCTTAAGTGATCTCCTCCAAACTGTTATACCTCTACAACACATGAATCAAGGGGATAAATCAACAAAAAAATAACACTCTTGATGATATTAGATCTTAACTGGAATTTCCATGAACATCACACAATCCTCTATGTCCATCTCTCCCTAGTAAATGACATGAGAGTCCTTGTAGAGATACCGATGAAGCTGAGACACATGAAATACATCATGAACCCTGTTTAACCATGGTGAGAATACCAATTGATAAACCACATCTCCAAAACACTCTAAAAATTCAAAAGTCTTAATGAAAATGGGAGATATATTAATCCCACAACCAAACATCTGCTACCCCTAATGAGGGGAAACCATCAATAACACATGCTATCCAATCATGAACTCTTGGGTTCTTTTCCTATGATCTGCATAGGCCTTATAGTGGCCTTAATCCACCTTAATCCACTCTATAACAACTAATATATTATTTTTTATGCTCTGCACCACATATGAAAAAAATATATCTAAATTACCAACCTCAATCTAATACAATAGAGAAGGAAATGACCTCCCATACAATGCCTCAAATGGAGCAATACCTATAGAAGAGTGATAACTATTATTATCAAAAAACTAAAAAAATGTTAGGTTATTTACCCATGATCCTCCAAAATCCAAGACAAAATCCCACAACATATCCTCTATTGGTTGGATAGTCCACTCTGTATACCTATATATCTGGGGATGGAAAGCAGTTTTAAGGTGTAATTGAGAGATGAAGGCATACAAAATCCTCTCCAGACTCATGAGGTAAAATGAGTGTCTTGGATGGATAAAATGGTATTAGAAACCCCATATACTCTCAAAACCTCATCCACACACTGACTTTCCAAATAATCTATGTCACTCAACTATCAACTCAATAGAAAATGGGTTGAATTTGTCAGTTGGTCCACAATCAGATAAAAAATACCACAACCTCCCTAAGCCCGAGGTAACTGAATGATGAAATCCATATATATGTCCTCCCACTTCCACTTAGTGATATCCAATGGATTCAAAAAACCTCTGAGAACACAGTTCTTTACTTTCACATGCTACAAACTAGACACCACTCCAAATGCCCTTCTACTGACCACTTTATCCTAGGATACTAAAGATACATCCTCAAGAAAAAATACAACTTATTCAAACCCAGATGTACCACTAAGGGTGAGATATGAAACTCATGAAGAACTCAATCACACATGACTAATGAATCAACTAACCCCCATTGAAACAACATCTGAACACATGGCACCCCACTCACCCGGAGTTCACTCTGGGCTTCTGCTCTCAGCTCCGCCCTCTCCTTCCAGGGTTTTAAGTTCTCCCCGACGGCAATGGGACTTCCTCCGCCTTCAGCTTCAAGTTTTTCCCCCTCTTCATTTTATCCTTCTGGGTCATTATCCCATTCTAGGTTTGCTTATTTCTTGTTTCTGGAGATGTCTCGCTTTCTACTCTCCCTCCCCTGCTCTGCTGGTCTGGCCCATTACACTCGGCTCCATTTGGTCGGCTGTGTCAAAACTTAGACGGGTTTGGGACTGTGGTGGTGGGATTGGGTTCATAATGGGATTATCTATTTGGTGGTTTCTTCCCTTGTCACCCCTCTATGATCCCTATACATCTCTATCTCTTTTTTCCTCTTCTTCCTAGGGTTTCATCCCCCAGCATTGGAGCATCCTTATTCTTCTTCCTAGGGTTTCTTCCCATAGATGTGTTTCCTTTTCTTTAGGGTTTCATCCCCGGTTCCCCCTTTCGGTTTCCCCCTTTCGATTTTCCTATTAGGGTTTCAGTCTGATTTTCTTCTCCATGGTTCCATGGTGGTTTTGGGTTGTGAATCTAGTTCTGTTGGGGTGTTTTGATGGTGTTCTTTGTTTTTATGGTGATGGTTCTCCTTTGAGGTTTTATGGTTCTACATTGAGGTTTTATAGTGTGGTGATGGTGCTTTCTTGGTCGTGGCTTGCTGTGGAGACCCTTTACGCCCGCACTCTTCTCTAGCCTATGGGTCCTCTGATCCCTTCTAGGTCAGTCGAGTGTGATGGTCTTAGAAGTTTTTGGGTTTTGTAGTGCGATGTGGAGGGGGGTTCTAGGTCGTGCAGCTGGCAGCGACAGAGAAGCTTCTGTTTTATTGGGAAACGTGGCAATGGTAACGGGCGGCTTCAGTGAAGGAGAAGATGACATCAGTGATGGTGTAGAGGCAATTGGATGGTTGGGAAAATGGAAATGTCGTCTGGACATGTCCTTCCTCGATACAGGTTATTTGAACGACTCACTGGTTTTTGCGGGGAGTGTGATTTACTGAGGTAGGGGAGTTCATCTCTCAGTGGTGATGGAGGGTTCTGGTGGTTCCATCACGGGCGGTCACCAGCATTGGATGGTTGGGGATGATGGTGATGGACACATCAGAGTGCACTGCATGAGGAAGCTCAAAATATAATGTTTGATATGCTCTATTTATCTTTATCAGTTTTTGTGGGTGGCCATGTGGATTTCGTGACTTGAGAAAATGTTTTGAAGGTGATGTGGCAGTTATTTTTGAATTTGAATTTGGTTTTTGATTTTTGAATGTTGTAAGTCGTGGGTCGTAATGTGGGGTATGTGGTATGTGGTATGTTTTATGTGTGGTGATGATGTGGATCTCAGTTTATGGTTTCCACTTGACCAAAAAGTGGCTTTTAAAAATACAAAAAAAATGGTTTGTGGTGGTGAAACAACATATGATTTTGACCATCTTTATACCACCTTTCTAGAGAATCACCATGACTAGAACAGTCTCATATCACCTACACCTCAGAGTTTCCCCACTGAGACTCCTCCAAATGTGGAATTAGATATGATTATACCATCATATGATAGTGAAAACCTTTTCCACTAACTTTTTTTATATCGAGGTTCATTTATATAAGATCTTCAATCCATTTATAGACACCCTTAGATCGCCGAACAACATCTCCACATGAATTCTGACTTAGAGTTTCATAAAACACATTCACTATTATAGGGGTGTAGGAGATATCAAAAATCATAATCCTAAAGAAAATATATCCACATCCTCTAACATAGGTTCAAATCCCATTTAAAGAATACATGCCTCATACTCTTATAGTCCGTGAAAACCATAAAATACTCACCGACGAGGTAAAGTCACCATATTTTTTGGAAAAACACAATTAATAATAACTCTAGATCATGGGTGGCATAGTTACATTAACAGGGATGCAAATGTTTATAGCCATAAGGGATCACATACCTTTGTTGCATCAAGAAGAATCCTAGTCCTAGATGAGAACCATCACAAAAGACCTCAAAAAATAACCCCTTCCTTAGGAAATAGAAGCACCAATCAATTTATCCTTCAGATAGTCAAAAGCTGATTGAAATTGATCAGTCTAGATAAATTACTAGTCCTTATTGGTTAAAGTAGTTAATGAGTGTGATATCTAAGATAAATCAAACAAAAACCTTCAATAATATCCTACAAGACCAAGGAAGCTATGAACCTCTTCCATTCTTAGTTGTTTCCCAAAAAAAAAATTACATCTATGTTTAATGGGTCTATGACCACACTCTGATAGGACACCACATGTACAAAAAAAATACTCTTCTCCCATCCTAAACTTTCACATGGACAACTACCCATATATTTAATGGTTTCAAATAACCTACATGAAAAATTTTATATTCTCGACATGTTTCTCCTCTATCTTGAAGTATATTAGGATGTCATTGATGAAAAAATATGAACTAGTATAAAAAATCACAAAATATAGAGTTCATGAGCCCCATGAAAACAATTGGTAAGTTCATGATTCTGAATGACATGAACATAAAATAAAAGTGTCCATTCCTAAATCATAAGGTAGTATTTTGTATATCCTCCTCTTTCACCCTCATGTAGTGATATCCATACCACACATTGATCTTTGAAAACCAACTAGATCCCTTAAGCTGGTCAAAAAATCATCAGTACTCAAAAGGGGGTAATTGTTATTGACCACAACTAATTAAAATTTTGATAGTCCACACACAACCTCAAACTACCATCCACCTTCTTGGTGAAAAACATAGGAGAAACCTAAATAGATACACTGGGTTTCATGAAGCCCTTTTACTACAAGTCATCGATCTGGAGTTTCAAATCATGAAACTCCATGGGTGACTTATGACAAGAAGCCATCAAAATAATAAAGGCACATAGTTGTATCTATATCCCAAATTCCACATCGTGTCAAAGGGGTAGTGTCACTACCTTATATAAAAATACATCTAGAAACTCCTCAAAAACTCTAGAAACCTCCACTACTTGAACCTCTACTATAAACTCCACCAATTGAGATAGAAGAGGATTTTCATTCCCTCCACCAATATGATAACTTATATTTCCGATTAAAACCACTTTATGGCCCTCAACATTAGAAAACAAAACCCTCCTCTAAAGGAAATCAATGAATGAACATATATAATATAGCTAGTATATTCCACGGATAACATCATATGGATATATCTGCAACAAGAATAATTACCCCACTGACTAATGTTTCCCCATCATCAACCTACATCCCTCATACCCATCAAACAAATAATCCTGACCTCCAACTAAAATTGATATCACTAGATCCATTAGGAGCCTTTACACCTCCTAACGTAAATGGAATACTAAATTGGGTGAAATAATTGAGCATGAAGATCCATAATCAAACAAAGAAAAAAAATATAGATGATAAAATGACCATAACTCTAAAAATATTAGATCCCTCTAACATTGGAACCTCTATAGAATGCACCTTCCTAGGACCGTCTCATCTACCTTGATGCTCATGACCTACATAACCATGATTTAGTCAGGGTCCCTAAGAATAAGGAATATCATGAGGCTAACCTCTACCATATACTTCTCCCCTTGGCTTCTGAACGAACATTGGAGGCTTCTGCTACTAAAATGATCTCAGGGGAACCTACTACTACTGTAGCTATAAAGGTTCATGACCACCTAGGGTGGTCAGGCACCAAGCCCAATGGTGACCATAAAATCCATATGCATAACACACAAATGAAAAGCCCCCAATAGATGCTTAGGAACCTCTGACCCTAGAGTAGTGTAAAACAGACTTCTAAGGTAGTCTCCCTACTGATCAAAACTTTAAATTCCATGGAATCCTTATTCCTATGCCTGAATATCTACTCCTTAGGAAGCTATAATGACCTACTTCTTGAGGCACTCCCCCTACGAGTCCAACCTTTCAATCACTTCCTCCTTCTATACCACCAGATACACAAGAAGTATAAAAGAGTTGACTATATATCTGATCCTTGGATGTAATGAATACTCATGGTGTTGGGCTATGTAATCCTTATCTATATAGAGTTTGAGAGTGAAGCACATGAAGTCCTTGAACTTGATCCTGAGGTATTTTATGCTCAGGATCCCTTGACGAAGGGAGATAAGCTCTTACCTATTCACCATCTTTATTATCAATGATAATAACTCTAGATGAAACTACTTTTAAAAGTTATCCCAAGAAACAATGGCTTCCTCCTTCTCTATAAGATATATCATCCACCACTGACACGCTACTCCCCACATTTGAATAATTTCCAAAGGAATCCATAACTTAGATTGATCCTGAATCAGAATGAAGGCGATCTCATGCATCTCTAACCAATTCTCCATATTTATATTAGTGATGCTCACCTATTAATTTTCTAGGTTCTGACACTAAAAATCACAGAACTCCATCTAGTTCATCTTATCCTCATATATCAGATTGATCCTCTAATCATTAACTAGATCAGCTTACCAAACCTCTATCTGCTGAACTGCATGAGGGTGATGTCTAGGAACCATATTTGTAAACATAAGGGAAGTAATACTAATATTTACAACATAGAATTTATCAAGATAAATTAAATTAAATTCATTTTATTTTCTTTAAAACAACCTATTCAATCACAAGATCAAAAAATAATAATGCATGTACCTCGCATAGGTCTATACCCCACAATCAATATTATTTAACCTAGGGTGTTTAATAAGCTTAAGGTTCTTTCATTAGATCACATGGGGACCTAAAAACATATTTCCTTACTAGTCTCCCTTTCTAAATCACACACTAAGTCTGAATAACACCATTTACCTACCAACCCATTCAATCCTCCTTGATTACTAACCCCAAAATTCATCATATCTCTCAACCAAAATCTTTTATACTACTATTTTATGATTCTTATTCCATCATCACCTCTCCTGGGCCAGTAGTGAAGAGAAGGGGTGACCCCTGAGTCCCTCTTCCAGCAGGTCTTGGGTTTGCGACTATCACTAAGAGTGTAAAATACTCAAATTGGAGGCATTACCCTTAATATCTAAAAATAAACAAGCGAGAAGATAAAGAACCACAAAAAAACTTCATCACATAAATAAACAAAAAAACCATCCCATAATGTATGTCAGGAGATAAAAATAAAGTATCCAAGTAAATACCAAAAGGAAAACTAGTAACTCCTATCTCAGTCCCCATAACCCTCCTAGAAACCAGAAAAATAGTTTATATATATAGGGTGAGCATAATATGTATACTCAGTAGGATCATACCCATGGTCTCCCATGAAAATATGAAAAGAGAATAATAATTAAAGAAACAAAAGAACAAAAAAACCCGAAATAATCCAACTATATATCCCAATATCACCAAGTCTCACTCACAAAATAATACATCCAAATTAGTAAAATAATATCAAGAGAAAATCAAAAAAGGAACCCCACATCCACTTCCCCACTGAGTTGTTTCTCTCATTCCCCAATGCCAAATTTCATGTTCTCCCATCCCACCCATGTAATCTCATCACATAACATGGCATATCAGATGTGGGTTAAGTTGTTACCCTACCCACCCAACCTACAGTAGGGATCAACATCTGGTTCTTTCATTAGTAAATATCCACATATCATATGCCACTTCCAAAATATCATTATCATCATTATTCATCCAACCAAAACCTAAAAAATAGGGTTGTGGGATATCATAAACTAGAAGAACATCAACCTTATTCCCTACTGTTACCACACATGACCCCCACTATGTATCTCATAATCTCATCATTGGGAACTTCCACCACTATGCTATCCTTGATTGGTACTTACCACCAACTCGGTGCCACCACCATGTGCTGCTTCTATAGGAAGAGTGGGGAAGAGGGGGTAATCAGTCATCTATTCCCTCACCATCCTAGATGTTGGGGAAAACACCCCCAAAATATTTGGGTGTTAATATATAGTACTTGATGTGGGAGGGTTCATATAGAAATCACAATGAAAATAAAACACACATATATACACATATCCACAGACAATCCTAACCTAAAGGTTTCACGTTAATACTTCATCATATCCATCAATCATCTACACCATACTATCATTACCACAAACAACCACTATTAAATATAAATCCACCATACCAAATAACCACACACAACCCAACATTTTTTTTTAATTATATATTTAAACATTTTTATAAATTATTACAATAAAAGATACACTCATTAATTAATCCATTTAAACTCATATTTAACAACAAACCACTACATCCAACATCCACATTTAATTCCCATTTAAGTCCATACCTATCTATTTAATTAATCATTTAAAATTCACATTCCATTGTTACTAAGATATTATGGTAAAGAACCATAAAAAAAACAAACCACCTTAAAATTATAACAATCACATATCCTATAAAATCTAACACCACAACCCAACCATCTCACCACATCAACCACATATCAACCATGTTTACACTACGCACAATATATCCCACATCTGAACTGGAAATCACTATCACCATATAAACCCCAAAGATCCAACACAACCACAAGAAAAAAACATTCCAAAATTATTCAAAAACCTATTTTTGGTTCATATAAACTACCACAGTTAATTTAGAGATAGATTTTACAGAATTCCATCATCTTATATACGATTATTTGCGCATAATTATTAGGTTCATACAAAACTAATTCATTATCCATATAATAGTAGCTAACCTTTTATGAGCAGTGGGTTCAAATAGTATTCATAAAAAAGGTTCCAAATCTACAATAGGGGTTTAAAATTTATAATAGGCACAACATGCACATAACAACAACCTTCAAGAATAATATGAATCACCACTTAGTAATAATAAAAAAACTGGTAAAGCATGTGAATACAACCCATCCCATTCAATTTCATTTAAAACTGATTCATTATATTCATTAGTTAATCCTTTGACCCACCCAAAGGAAAAAATATAATAATAGAACATATTCATAAAATTAAGAGAGAACAAGTATCCCATACCCAGAATTACTATATGTCATGCTACACCAAAAATAGGGGAAAAGGGAGATTACGTCACTACCTCAAATATGACACACTACTGTAGAAAATATAGGGAGAAATGGATTAACCACAAAACCAACCCAAGTGACAACATGAATAACCCAAGTGACCACACAACCAACAAAAGTGACCACATGAAGGAACATGTGAACTCATGAATAAACCAAACTACCATACAACCAAACTAAGAAACTACATGAAGTAACCAACTAACTGTATGAATAAATAAATCAATCGTAGGACCCAAACAAGTGACTACATGAACAAAAAAAGTAATTTAACAAAATAATAAGTGATTGTGAGATAAAATTGACGAATTTAAAAGGTAAAATACCCCAGCAAACCTCTTGACACCTCCAATATTCGAGAAAATAATTAAGGGGTTTTGGAAACCCATGACATTAAAATTATAGTATATACATATTATGAATAAATGTATGGTTTTTTACATTTTTTATTTGGAATACTAATGGGAAAAAATTTCATTGATATTATTTTGGGAATTTTTAGTTTTAAGTGTGTTAAGTAGTTAAATTTTTGAAAAAAAGTTTGGAAAAAGTCTTTGTTTTATAGAACTCGTTGAAATAATTAGTTATTTATTTTTTTTTGAAAAAATAATTACATTTAAAATTTAAAATAAATCCACTTAAATAATTGACAAAATAACTTTAAGACTATATATTCTATTATAGTAAATAAATGCTTCATTATAATAACCATTTCACAATGCATGTTCTTTTATTTCATCATAATAGTAAAACAAAAAACTAGAAAATTACATTCACTATAAACATTGAAAATAGTGCCATAGAATATATAAAAATACAGGGAAACACCATAATTTTGAACTTTATAGGATCATATTCTACAAATAACATTGAGAACAAAAGATACATTACTATCATGAAGAAAAAAATGAGAAAAAAATATAAAATTTTGAAACTACGAGAATGAGTTGAATGATTTTAGAGGTAAGAATAAAGTAAATTTATAAGAAGAGAAATTTGACCCTTGAAATATTTACATTAGGATATTAAGATAACTGTTGTAATAGTAATTAGACCATTATTTATAACATACAAGTGTCCAATAAAACACATGCCATAATTTGGTAATAGTATAATAAATATTTAAAAATAATGTATTTTGATCAATGAATAAGAATGTAATGAAATACATATATTTTATAATAAAAAAAATTATTAAAAAAGAGTTTGAATTTTATGATTTTGAAATACACATAAATATTTTTTTAATAATTAAAATTCTCAAATATAGAAAATTATTTTAGGAAAAAGGATTTCAAATTTAGAATCAGTATTTAAAAATTATCTAATAGTTAATCTTTCATAATTTTCTATGGTAGTTGAATTTTTGGGTAAATAGTAAAACATGGTTTTTATTATGACATCATTATGATTTAAAAAGGATATAATAAATAATATAAGTTAATCCATGACAAAAAAATATGATTATTTATTAAAATAATGTAGTTTAAAGTATTAAAATTAATTTCCAAACCAATAATATAATTTCCAAAGTCTAAAACATAAATTAAGGTTTAAAAAAAATTATTTGTGAATAAAAATATTTTCAATGGAAAAAGTAATATTAAAAAATTAATTTTGGTTCTAAAATGAATAAATTTCAAAAATATATACCTTAAATTTAAAATACCATGGTTTCAATTCATGGGAGAGATAATGGTTTTACATTCTCTACAACCTAAATTTCCAAATATTAATTTCCAAAATTAATAAAAAATTACAATAATTTTTCTATAAATACCCATACATCCACTCATTACTCTTCACTAAAAAACAATTGAGTATGGCCATTCTCTCCATTTCCCAATCAATATTCCTCCCATGCATCTCTTTAGAATATAATGAGTTATTTCTCAAGTCCTATGAAGCTACTTAGCAAGGTAAGGGTTCATAATCTCCTCTCTTCCTTTATTTTTTGAAATACTTTCCAATTCCTTTTATTTATAATATGAAAAATTGTGATGCTTCATTTTTATAAGTTATATATTGTAATATCAATGAGATATCACTATTACCCCTCATTACACTACATTCATAAGTCATTATAATGCCAAATTATTTCCTTATCCTAAAACTCCATTATCCAAATCCTTACATATGTCATGTATTTGTGGTATTATGGATAGATTATTTCTAATAGAGTGATGTTATCTAATTAAATATGTTGAATATGTATCAAGTTGATCCCATATCAGTTCTCAAGTATATTGAACTCAATTTTGGTATAAGTTCACATTTTTTATAAAAGTATAATGACCAATAATTTATCCTTAAGGATATTTTATATCACTAATGTGTATCAAATATGTGTTTCACATACTCCTAATGTTTAAAGATTATTTTTTATTATTTATTTGGTATCCCAAAATTTTAAAACATTGTATACAATGACTAATTCCTATTGATATATTTATAGGATAAAAGTATTCTACTCTACGAATCCATTATAAACCCTATAATAATGATAACATCAATTTTATTATGAATATCCTATAGTTTTTTAATTTATTGATGAATATTCAACTATATATCCATATTATTCCATTAACTAGGGAAATATTTAAATTTGACATATCCATTATTTCTATATAGATAGCTATTGATTATTTATCCATGATTATAGTTGAGGTTCCTTAGGGAATATTATGATATACATTGTTATCCATTATTTTCATATAATGAATCCATTAGACTTATTATGTGATGTGTGGATAAAAAGATTCATTATTAGGCCTCACGATACAAACCATATTTGGTATTTAGTATATGCCTATACACTTATGTATGATATCTTAGAATAATCCTTGAAGATATGGTTATGATGTCTAAATTTTGCATTCCATCACTATGAGATCAATTATTATTATATATGTGATTATTTATTTCCATTTTTATGTTATATATAGATATATTGTTCTCATGTTATCACTTATATGGATTTATTTATTTATTTATTCCTTATATATTATGAATTCCTTATTTATTTCATGATAACTTCCACTGTATGCTACTCACTTACTAAGTTTCTAAGATCACACCTTTATATCATTTTCCCATTTGCCCAAGAAAACAGAAATATTACTATGTGTGACGTATGGATTAGTAAGAAGAAATAAAAAAGTTTCATTTATTTTCAATTATTTTTAATGATGTATTTTAAATTTATAATATAATGTAATGTTCATATATGAATCTAGTATTCTGATACTATTAAATTATTGGATCCATTAAAATATGATATCATATGTTCTATACCATTATAATAAAACAACCAATATATTTGGGTTACTAGAGTTAGGGATTTTATAGTTTTAATCAGTGCAAGTTTAGTGGAAACCTTAGGAACTATATTTATAAGAACATAAGTAGAGAACAATACCCTATGAAAAACCCTTAATAAATTCTATAAATTTTTATATAATAAATAAAATACTTTACTTTCATTTGTAATAAGACATAATAAATATATACCTTTATTGATAATTAATAGTTTTATTCATAAAATAATTAATTACATGTCATTTCTTAGAAGTTTTAACTAATAGAAGGAACACAAACCATGTCAAAAACCATAATCAGTGTGAAGAATACCCTTCTAAACAATACAATGATGATCTTGTTGGATTTGAGTAGATTATCACTATATTAGGGAAATAATCTTAGGTTATGAAAAATAACATTTCCTATATAGAAAAACCCATTTAACTTCAAAATTTTATAAAAACACCAGATCATTTGATGGGTAAATAACCTCTTGATTTTAATGAAACTATTAATCCACTAGTAGAAGGGAAACAACACTAGTATTTAGAGAAGATATTAATTTCATTGAGATGCATTAAATGGGATAAGGTTAAACTGGCTATATATCATCCAAGGGGAGATGATAATCAATGGTGGCCATTTATTCAAAAACATTAAGAAGGAAGAAGTGATATAAAAAATGGAATTAAATTTATTTAAGGAAATATTCCTTGAAAAGTATTTTCCTTGAGAAAAAATATCGGATATGGAAAGTAAATTACTAAATTTAAGACAAATTAAAGAGAAAACTATTATTTATTATGAGTATAGTTTACAATTTTAGAGATAAATGCTTTATATTACATAAAAAATTCTGAAATAAAGATCGATTACTTATTCGATGGACTAAATCCAAGGATTTGAATGGAATTGGTCTCTAAATTTTTTTCCTCATATAAGGATAAAATATAAAGTTCTATGGAGACTGAGAAAGATTTATTTATGTCTTATATTTTAAAGGAAAACAAGATAATAAGAGGATTACAAATCACCATATAGAATTAAATTTAATAAAGTAAAATAAGTTTAGGGTAGAATTTATAACATGTAACAAATGTGGAAATAAACAACTTGAAGGGATTGGGAGTTTGATTCAACTATAGAGATAAATCCCATAAAATTCATTAATAATAAGGAAATAGAGAATCCACTAATGTCCAACAATTCAATTTCAAGGATATTGGACCCTATTCTATCAATTCCCTAAGTATTAATGGAATCAAAATCAGAATATGCCAAGGGATAAAGGAAAAGCTTATGAAATTAACACGATAAAAATTGAGGTCTAAAATGATGTCATATATGATACTTTGATCATAAAATAAAAATTATCTAATACATTATTTGATTTTGGATCTATGTATTATTTTATATCATATAAATTTGATATGAAAATTGAATCATCATTTGATTCATTAAAGAAGAAGTTATCAATTAAAAATTCTAGAGGAAATCTTATTGTAATAAAAATATATTGGGCCATCACTATTAAATTACATGGAGTTGGTCTAGTAAAAAACCTGGTTTTTATACCAATGTTTGACTTTAATATAATTCTTAGAATGTATTGGACCTCAAGGTATGATATAAGAATTTATTTTTGAGAGAAAGATATTACAATAATTAAGTCTAGAATATAATCTATTATTTTTAGAAGAGATACTAAATTGCCCAAGTCTTTCCCAAAATAACCTAAAGTGGGAGTATGAAAATATAAAAATGTGAAGGATAACATATTAATAGTTTATATATCTATTTTTAAGATTATATTGATTCATTTCCTAATAAATTACATGGATATACGCTTTATGGTGAAGTGTAATTTTTTATTGAATTTTACTTGATGAAAAACCCATATAAAAGTCTCCCTATAGAATAACTTTAGTGGAATTGGTGAAGTTGAAGAAACTACTATAAGATTTTTATGACAAAATTCAAGGGGAATAATACTTCTATAGGATTTATTTTCATTTTTCTTATCATCAATTATAATTAACAAATATTGATATACCAAAGATGGATTTTTATATGCATTATGACTTCATAGTAATACCTTTTAGATTAAAAAATACACCACTGTATTTATAGATATGATGAAAAGAGTATTCAAGGATTACATTGGTAAATTTTTATGGAATTTATTGATGATATGTTAATATACTCTAAAATATATGAATATCATGAGAACCATTTATGAAATTTTCTTGAGACTCCTAGAGGGAAGGAGTTACAAGATAAATTCACTTAGAGTGATTTTTAGATTCAATAAGTTTATTTTCTTAGATATATTGTCTCCAATAATGGTATATTTTTTGACCCTTAAAAGACCAATGTGGTTAAATAATTTCCCACACTAATGAATATAATTGAGATCCATAGTTTTCTTGGCTTAGCTAGTTACTATCAGTGATTCTTTAATTTTTTTTATTGATTAGTTAATCTGTTAACCAATTTGAAATGTAAAAGGGTAAAATTCACATGGTCAAAGGAATGAGAAGAATGTTAAGAGGAAATAAAGAAGCTGTTAATAAATTCAATTACATTAAACTTAATAATAGGGAATTAGGGATTTGTGATATATAGTGAAGCATCAAATAAATGAATAGGGTGTTTCCTTATACAAAATGATATAGTTGTTTATTATAAATCAAGGAAATTAAAGACCCATGAACAAAACTATCAAACTCGTGATTTTGATACAAAAACTATAATATTTTACTTGAATATATAGAGATAAAATATTTATGACGAAATACATGACATATATATGAATCACAAGAGTTTGAAGTATATATTCACACAGAAAACAATCAACATGAGATAAATAATATGGATATAACTAATCAATGCCTATGTTTGTGGGATAAATTGTCACATTGAGAAGGGAAAAAGGTGGAATATTTATTGATTAGGAAGGATTGTGGAGTCCCATTCATGATGAGGATATAAAAGGATCCAATACTCTTGGATTTAGTAAATTTAGACATGGGAATTATTAGGGAAGGCGAAACATCATTCCTTTCCAAGTAATTACCCAACCATCATTTCAATAGATGATAAATAATTCTCAAAAATATTAAAATGGTCTATAAAATATGATTAACACTATAAAATAAGGCTTATTAAATAACTTTAACTATAAAGATAGATTTTTGAAATTTTTAAAGAGGCTATGTATACCATCGATACCTAAGCTGAAGAGGGAATTTCTAGATGAGGCTCATTGATCAAATTTATCTATAAACCATTAAAACACCAAGATTTATATGGATTTAAGAGAATATTTATGGTTATATAACATGAAGTGGGAAATTGTTGACTATGTTTCAAGATGCTTGGTACGCCAATAAGTAAAGGCTAAGTGATAACTTCCAAAGGGTATCATGAAACCTCTCCCTGTACTAATATAGAAGTAGAAAAATATCACAATATAATTTTTCTACTAGGATTACAGAGATATAAAATAGTAATGATTCTATATGGGTCATTATGGATCACCTTTACAATTCTACACATTTCCTATAAATAAGGAAGGATTTACCCCTTGAGTGTATTTCATGACTTTATATCGATGAAGATGTGAGAATTCATAGTTAAACACTTTGAATTATATTATATCAAAACATATAAATTTTTTAAGAGTCTTTAAAATTATCTAAAAACTGAGATACATTTAAAAAACACCTATCATACTCAAATAGATGGGCAGTCTGAAAGGACTATTATAGGTCCCAGAAAGGAGATGTATTTCCACTAATAGGGAGGGGAGAATCAATGGTCAAAGTCCTATAAGAGATTCCCTATTTTATCATTTAGTTATATATTTACTCATTTTTTAATAGTATAGATCACATAATTATTCAAACAAAAAAAGTGGTGATAGTGATGAGAGGTGAGAGACAGAACATACATGACATAGTGGTTATATGATTCACAACACTCTTTTCATCAAGTGGTTACATCCTTGGTGAATCATTGATCATCATCCTGATGAAAACTTCACTTCCTTGTTATCAATTATGAATGACTTGATGGATGGAGAAATGTAATAACCTTTAACTCCTATAGAAATTTCAAATAAAATTATAAGGGAAATAAATTAAAAAAATAAATCTCTCTAGTGAGTGTAATCTTTCCTCCATATCTCTCAAGTGTATAAGGACTTTGGTCTTGGTGTTCACCCTTATTCTTCTCCCAAGCATGAACTATTTGTAAACATATCTCCTCAATGATCTCACAATGATTCACTCTTCATCTTGGACTTATAGGTTGCACACAACCATGTGATTTTAACTGAGTGAATCATATCACAAAAACATGGATGATACTTTTATAGATATATTTCATATATCTATATCTTAAAAAGAAATATTGATTAATACATGAATCTTGGATATCCTCACATTTAAATATTAGATATATTAATTAAATCTCAAGTCAAATTCATTTGGTTGACTACTAATGTTTTTTTATTTTGAGTCCTTGTTTCATCTCTAGAAGATATTAAAAATGATATTGGGTATTCTAGATCCATTAATTATTATATCATGGAACTATAAATAATAATGAATCACTTTCTATTATATCATGACATGACTCTCTACAGTGAATGCTTAAGTCCAACTCTTGATATGAATCTCCCAGCAGATACCACACTTCAAATCTCTCATTAGATCCCCAAATATTCTCTTTCGTTTCGATGTACCCTTGTGGATTTTAGCGTGATATATGTATCTCCTCATATTCTCACCTTAGGATATGATTCAAACTAACCTCCATGACATGGTGACTTCATAAATTCCAAAACCACCATATCTTAAAATTCTATCCATATAGAGTATTTCAGCATAGTTTCTCCTAATGCATCATGCTCTTCTTACTTATCCCGATCCTATAACATGATCCATTTATTTGAATTATTATCCTAATTATATCCTAAACTATCATGACACAAATTTTTACTAGATTGGTTTTCATAGTGCAATCAACTCCTCAAATGAAAATTCATAGTGCAAACAACTCAAATATGGCGTGACTCTTCAAACATCAGAGAAACTCTATTCTAATATTAGAGTAACACAGCTCCACATTTCTCATATGTAGGGATAAATCATTCTTATACAAATACCATCATGGTGTGACTAAAGTACTATATCATTATGATTCTCACATAAGATAAAATCTTTCCTATATAGGATTAAACTCTTTTCTAGAATCAACTTAACACAACCCAATAAGCTCCCTTGCACCGTGATATCCTCCAACTCATAGAATCCTTTAAGTCCAAGCCTCCACTTCTTATATAGTCTTATCCAGTATCAATAATGTACTTTAATAATCATAATTATTATATAGGACCACCTAAATCTCCTTCATACATCCAATAACACCCCATTATTTGACTATATATTTTTCCTTAAAATAAATACCATGTTAAATAGATTATTTCACACGAAACATCAAACTAAAATGAACCACAATACATTTTATTGAGGGAAAATATTATAATTCTTGATAATAATTAATACATTATGTCAATACAATATGAAACATAATTAAGAATATTACAATAGGAATAAATCCACAAGTAAATAAAAATACAAAAAACATGCAATCTTTATCCTCATTGTTTTCCATGAAGATCATAACCCTAATTGTAACTATGAAAATAGGGAAAATAATTAGAAATATAATAGACATGTTAAGAGAGAATTAAATTAATAGGATTAATAATTTTAATTATGTATGTAAGGTTATATTTAAGAATGATATCTGACCATTATATATATGGTCTTTATAAATATGGCCATTGGATATATAGTCATTGGAAATATAAACATTGGATATATGATTGTTGGGTATGAATTTATCCAATAGGTATATTAAATTTTTGTAATTTTTTTATTAAAAAACTAAAACTCATATAATTCACAAATAATAAATAACTTTGAAATTAAATAAAGAGAAAATATTTAATAAAAATAGTTTATTACATATTTTTATGAAATTTATATTATTATTATTATTATTAAGGAATGATTTGATGTGTTTATAAAATTCAAAGAAAAATTCTAATACCTATGTATTGAAAAAATTTATTATATAGAAGATAAATAATTAATTTTATTGGGATGTGATTAAAATCATTTAATGTTAAAAAAGGGATATTTTCAAAGAACTATTTTTTAAAGTGTTGTGTATTTTTATCTTATTAAATTTAACTGATCACTTTTAAATTATGAAAATAATATAATATTTTAATTTATAAAAAAGTAGATTATGACTCATTTAATTAGTAATTTATATGAAATAAGATTAAGAACAGTTAAAGTTTAATATGCCATTTTTGTATAATTTTTTTCTGTATATTTGATATTTTCATTTAAAAGATAAATCTATTATATTTAGAAATTAAATTAGATTAAATGAAGTCTAAATTTATAATAATCATGTCAAAATTAATCCAGAATGATAATTTCATTTTTATGAATAAAAATAAGTTATCGAGGTAAAAAGTGATTTACTATAGTAGTGATAAAATGAGGTAAAAAGGGTTAAAGTAAGTGTAAAATAATTAAAATATCATGAAATTTTTTATATAAATCAAGTGGATGAGGGTATGGATAGACTAACTATATTATTTTACACTTTTTATTCACTTTACTTTTAAAATGAAAAACCTATAAATTAAGGAATGGATATTTGTTAAAATGTCACCCAAAACTGAACTATAAAGGACCCCACCTATACCCATACAAAACCAATATTTACATTTATTTATATCTTTAATCTATACCCATTTTATATCTCAAAAATATTTATTATATGTTTGGTAGATTTTGTGTCATGAACCAGCCCAGATACCCTGGTACACTGACACCTGAGCCGACACTCACATAGCTCGAAGGGTGTTCTCGATCCCCATAGGTTTATGACTATCACCTAACATCAATAATAAGTCAAAGGGGAAAAAATTTATACAAGAAAAAAAATCATGGTAGAAAAAAAAGAGAAAATAATACACAATCGGTATGCCAAAAAAATCCTCAAGGATAAAAGTACCACAAGTAAGTAGACATAAATCCCAAAGCAATACATCATCCAAATAATGACATAATATCCATCAAGAAAAATTCTCACAATCACTATGTAACAAGTGAAACATATCACCACTGATCACCACTATCACTCTAGGATCTCATGAATTAAGAACACCCATTACCTCTATATGGTTATTTCCCTTTTCATGGACCTAGCATAACATAATCTACAAATTCTTGAAGGAAACAGTTGAGTGTGATCTAAAAATCCTATTAGGATCTTAGTAAGTGTTCCATAAATATTTATAATAAAAATAAACCATTTAAACTTCAATTTAAATAAATATAAGTCATTATTTTTTTCACATTTATTAGTCAAAACATGATTTCAATTCAAGCAGATAGAAGATATATCAATGCAGGCTTAAATAATTTTTTTAATAAAATAGAAGGGAATTAATAAAATAGTTCTATAATCATTTCCATGTAATAATCACGTCAAAACAAAGTAAAATCTTCATAATACTTGATGTTTGTTAATTTATGGCTCTAGGATCCTCACACTACTCAGTCAATCATCATGATTCAAAGTGTGTGTACATACCCCTAAGGATCAATCCATCAGGATAATCAATTAACACCCCATTGGAGAAATCATGCCAAATTTGGTTTAGTTAGAGTTTTCCTTGTAAATCCATTTCTAGGGCATCAGAGTCCTAGGGTGATTTTACTAATAACCCACTAACTAAAAAATCAAACATGTTATTTAATAAATCAACCAAACATGGGGAAATCATTAATTTCAAATCAATTCATCATCGACAGTTTAAATTCAAAATTTCTAGATCAACATGGTACTTAAATTTCAAAATCAAAACAAAGTTTTTCATCAAATTAATGCCTTTAAAATTCATCTTTCATTTAAATACATTTTTATTAAATATCAACATTAAATAATTTCAATCCATATGTTCTCAAAATCACAATATATTTTGAAATCCCTTGAAAATAGGTTTTATTTCACAAATCACATTCCTTTGAAATAAATCATCAAAATCATCACAATTCAAGGTTTATAAATATAATTGAAAATAAAATTCAATTATAGAAAGAAATAAAGGTTTCAATTATTGGTAAAATCCTTATATAAATATCTACCATTAGGTCACATGATCAAATGATCAATCAATCACCAGAAATGGGAATCTATAATAGAATGCCGAAGATAAGGAAGATCAAATAGTAATACCCAGAATCACAATCCATTAAATCAAGTTTTAGATCCACCAAGAACATACGTATATATCAAACTCTAAGGAGATGAGAGATTACTAAGGTATAATTCCAAACAAGAGAAGTTTCACTTACTGAAGGGAGATCAAACGAATCTAGCTACACTTTCATCCAAGAGGAAAGGGGTTGGAAATGGTGAAATCCTCTCTTGAGAGACTCCAAAATCCAAAGGAATAAGTTAGAGTAAAATAGTAGGTTTTTGGAATATAAAATTTGGGTTCTAGATTTTAAGTATCAAAAAAACATACCACTGTCTAAACCGCATCACCATAACATAGAAATAGTGAAAAAAGACTAGACCATGGTGCAGTGAAGAAGACTACACTGAAGTCACCCTTGGCACAACTAGCCTCTAGAATCCATGGTGCAGACCTTTCCTAGAACCCATTTACTTGAGTAAGGATATGAAGTATCCCACATAACCACATTATAGATACCCAAAAATAATAGAGTCACCACAACTACCTCAATGTCATAGCTCTCCTTCATACTGTTGGCATGCTATAATTGTCAGAGGTGTCAAAACTCCCTATGACATAGTTGGATTTTCCATTTTGAACCCCTTATAATCCATGTATAAGATCCTTTTAGAACCCAAAAATTACTCCAAAACTCTATAAAACACCTAGAATAACACCCAAATAAAAAGTGATCAGAGAAAGAGGATCATTAAGTACCTGAAATATGGAAACAAGATGTTATAAACCCCCACCATAAAAACTTTCTTCCCCTAGAAATCCTATCAGGAAGGATCCATGATGAAGATATGAGGACACTAATATTTCATAAGTTCCAAACTCTCCCAAGTCTCATAAAAATCATAACTATGCTAACATAACACTCAAACCAGAGGTATAGAATTTCCAAGAAGAAACCTCATATCATAGTTAAAAATCAAAACTGGATGATCATTTATAGATAAATCAGGTTTCACATCAAGGTCCTCCTAGATCAAAAAATTTGATGGTATAGAGAGTTAATTTAAGATCTGTGATATACGAAATACATTATGAATAAATTTCAATCGAGGAAGAAAATCCAAATGGTAAGATTCCTTTCTAATTTTCTCAATAACCTCAAAAGTCCAATGTATCTCGATGAAATATTTCCTTGTTTCCCAAGAATGTGGAGACCCAATTGAGGGAAAAAATATCAATAACACCAGGTCAAAAAATAAAAACTACAAAGGGAATTGATAGTGATGAACATAATATTTATACTGGTCCCAATTCATCACCATTATCTGATGAATAAAATGAATCTTTATCACCATATCTTGTACCAAACTAGGCCCAATCAGGGAATATTCACCAATATCTGACCAACATAACAAATATTTACATGGAAAACTATACAAGGCCTCAAAGGGTTCCATCCTGATGGATGAATGGTAACTATTTTTATAGGAAAACTCAACCAGTCCAAAGTGGCTATCCCATGCTCCACCAAAACCAAGAAAAAAAATCATAAAGCATGTCTTCCAAGATCTATATTGCTCATTATATCTAGACATACATCTACAGATGATAATCCGTGCTAAAAAAAACTTCATATCCCATTACCTCATTATATACTTTCCAAAAATGAGAAGTGAAACATGGATCTATTTTATAAAATATAACATATGGAACTCTATGTAATATAAGGATATACTATACATCCTAGTATCCCAATTCATCAACTTTGGACATATATCAAATGGGTATAAAGTGAGATGATTTGGACAACTAATCAATCACTAAAAATACTACATTCTTTTCTTGAGGGCTGTGATGAAACCCAACCATGAAATCCATCAAAATCTCATCCCACTTCCAAGTCAACACTGTAAGGAGCTAAAGAAAACTTGAAGGTTTTTAGTGATTGACCTTGACCTGCTGATATATATAACAATGGGAAAGAAAATAAATAATGTCTATCAGTGTACCAGGGAATGTAGAAGAATTCAATGATCTAGGGATTTAAAATTTTTCATCATCGGATTGATGGAACTTGTAATATTTAGAAATCCAAGATCTAGTATATACCTAGGATCACACATGAATTAATGATAGCATAGAAAAAAATTTGAAAGAGTACCTCATTCCAATTCTGATAATTCTAGATTGTAGCTCTTCACCAGTGACCTTTAATTGAAATATCCAAAGCTAAGCCCCTATAGATCACCCACACACACTTTAAGAATCCATGTGCATGTTTTTTGTTGAATTCCGGGTGCTAGCGTGGAGCTCTGATAATCTCTTTGATGTCACGACGATCACCATGATCCCGTGCCTTCGATCCGTAGAAGGTTCCTTGGATCGGTTTCTTAGAGAGAGACTCTATATCTCTATAAAGTAGGAGGAGATATAACCTCTTATTCTTGAAAAATGATTTTTTGTTGGAATGTTCCTCTCTCCAATTTTATATAGTGGGTGTAGAAAATACCCAGACAGGGTTCCCCAACCCCTAGAAAATCAATACCCACTAAATAAGAAATAAATAAATAATTATGATAGAATAAAATATATCATAAATATTATTTATATTTTATCACATACCTATAATATATACTAAATATATTACGTGATAAAACCAAGTTATTTAACTCAATTTTAATTCCTACTATTATTAAATGAACCTGAAAATTAATTTTTTTATTATCAAACACTTTGAGGGGAAGTGAGAACCACAACGTCCAACACAACAAACAAAAACAAAAAAAATAGAGAAGACCTGAAAATCTAGAGCTTTCCCTCCCCATAAATTGCATCGTGATGATAAGACTTCACCAAAGTATGTCAAATGGCAAGCGTCCCGTGTAAAAGCACGAGCCCAATACCGATGGAAAAGCCATACCCTCTCAGTCATCCCAATCCAAATGACATGTGCTAGTGAAGCCTTCATGCTCTGGTCCCCATATGGAACAACTCCAAACTCCACCACAAAACCAAATATATGAAATAATCGATAGCAGACAGCTCTAATAAGCAAACCCTCCAAAGAACCCACCAAACAACAGCTTAAAAAGATACATTAAAAATGAAATTGAGATTACCAGGATCTTCTTCCCTAAACAACTTCCAGGATAAGTAAGACACCTGGGTGTTGGGGGCTTTAGTCATTCACTTTTCAAATTCTGAAGCCAACTGATCCCATACCTGAATGTACTCCTCGATGAAAATATTAAAATAATATTTTCTCATATAATATTTTTCTTATATTCACTAAATACCTCATGAATACTTTTAATAAATAAATTCAACCCAATTATTATATAATAAAATAATAATTAATTTATTTATTCATCAATGATCGATAACTTGGATAAATCTTAGATCTTATGGTGGGGCCCACCATGTCCAAAATATCTATTCACCAGTATAGGGAAGATTCTTGAATACACTATTGTGTGTGACCCTCTAGGCCCTTATCTCAATAGTAGTGAATAGTATTCATAGACCAAGATCAGGGTCTAGAAACGCATCAAGACCCCTAAAGAGATAAGTAATAGTCATAGCAACAACAACCAACCTATATACATGTATTGTGTAATATAATCTCTTTGTCTTTATATATCTCATAAAGTAGGGTGAAAACTTGTATCATTATCCTTTCTTGATTTATTATTTGTTGATCTAACTGGACAAACTTACCTTCAATTACCTTGGACAAGGATTTATGAAGGCACTACCATACTGATCCACTAAGCATGAGATATTACTTCCTCAACTTGGAAGTGAAAAATTTTATCTTGACCATTCAACCAATTCCATACCACCAATTATGCACCCAAAAAAAGATACCTTTAAATGATTTCATTATCAAGATTTTTTCCATGCATCAAAGTATGCGATCAAATGACACACATTGATAATGATATCAATTAAAGAGACCAATAAACATGTCTGTAGATATGAACAACGAATGACGCCTGAAACATGTGGTGTTCCTATTGGTGAGTCTATCCTCATGATCTCAACTACCATAGATCACTAAGTGTGAACTTAATGAGAAGAATTCTTAATGACTATGATTCCCTATCACCTAATATTCAGACATCAATTGTGTCTAGTTAGTATTATATATCTTGGCCATATGAAATTTGTTTAAGTTTAATGTCATAGTATCTTGAGGTTATCATTATATCTTGAGATATGCTATAACCTTTTGATATGAAAAATAATATATGGACATTACCATTAAATAGTGGATTTAGAAATGTCTATACTATAATGGTAAGAGTGAATCATGCATATTTCACTATATACATGAAATAGTAATCGAAAAGTACTATTTAGTTAGGTCTATGTCACCCACTATTAAAACACTCCCACTTATACTAGATACAACTGCCAACTATCCTCGTTATCTCTCACATGATTAATATCATGTTTCTACTAAGTTACATATTTAGTTACTGGTTCAACCACATCCCCGCTGCGTGGCTATTCTGCTATGTGCGACCTCATCTCCTCGAGTAAGACTCCTCAAGAGATGTAAACCCCAAGTATATACATTTTGTTCACTATCCAAACCTAAAATATTGGATAGTACTAGTAATAGAATTATCATAATGACAAAACTTTACATACTATGTGTGATTCCAAAAACTAGAAAAAATCATTTCGTTTAAGAACTGCTTCTTAGTTTCCTTAAAAGAAATAATATACTCGGTATTTGTAGTTATGGCTACCACTAGATTGTATGAGATTGTATCACTCATTCCCTTATCCTGACTACGATATTAGATCATATTGATCTAATTAATACTAATTTGTGTCTCCTCAAAACTAGTATCCCTTCTTCTCTACAAACTAGGTATATATCCTTTGTACTTTATCTAGTACTATTGGATAGTTCTGACTGCTTCCCTTGTATTTATCCTAGATATAACTAATATTTTACTACTTTTAAGTATATGTTATTAATATCATATATTATACATATCATGGAATATGTGATTGATCCATTGATAAAGTGTATAGAATTCAACACACCACTTTAATCTCCTTCTATTCCCATGCATGTCTTCTCAGAGAGATTTATTCCATGCGACATTGCAAAAAATTCTCTCTAGAATTGTTCCTACTTGTATTTTTTCAATACCTTTTCAGTATATGTACTATTGAATAGGTATAAGAAACTTTTAAATCTACCTTATTAGATCTAGTTCCCTATAATTTAGGTTTCTACTTTAATTCAATCTATAATGTTCTACTTTTATTCTAGTCTTAACTAACTATAAGATCAACAATTGTTTTCCATATGTTACTAAACATATTTCACTTGGAAAACTATTTCACTACCACTAAAATCTTTTAGACACATGAAAAAGATTCATTTCAAATTAACATTCTATGATCTTGTTGCTTAATTTAATCCTGAACTGGATTTCGGTAACTTTCACCCCTTATTGGCATTCTATGACGTCACCATCCCTTTCTGGTTGCATCATGTAGACACCTTCCATGATTGGTGGTCTTGACATCCAATGCTCAATAAAATTCTCATAGAAAATATCTAAGAAAATTAAAATTCTAATGGATTTAGGAATAAAGACTTGTTATAACCAATCAAGCCTTATTGGTACCACGCTTGTATAATCCATGTATCATCTCACTTGAATACCCACTACAATATTCAAAATAATAATCCCCATGTACTTTGATACATGGAATCCATTGTTGTATTTTAATTGGTAATTTCAATTTTAGATAATTTATATATACTTCTTACTTGTAGTATTTATTATTCTTAATGAATAATTTATCACCTACCATGGTTAATATAAAACTATCACTAAGGTTTTTAACCTTACTATGTAGTATGTTTCACTAGAACATTCCTCTTACACACCTCTTGTGGAGTTCATTCCTATTTTAACTACTTATGCATCTACACATTGACTAAATGCAAGTTAATCATGCTCCCATTATCTCAAGTAGATATGTTAACCCTTTTATAGAAATATAGTCTTTCACTTGACTAAATTTTTTTATAATAGGGATTTTAATAATATCCTAATAAACTTTTTGGATAATTACTTTAGATGCACATTATGTTTTGCTTAATGAAATTCAATTTTTTTCCTTAACAAACACTTTGCATCGAAACACAGGTTCTCATGACATAATGGATTTACATCATATTTCAACCCATATAATATCCATTTTTCATGATAGTTGGCATATGGTTATGGTATAACACCATTATTTGTGATTCATGTCTCAAAAATAATGGAAGTTTCTATAATCAATGTAAGTTATAACATTGATACTACTTTTACTTACATCATGACTATGACGTGTATAAGTAAATGTGCATTTAGGAATTCCTAGATTCTAAATTTTTTTGATCAATTTTTATCATGTAATAATTATCATCTATCCTCCTTATTAGCATCATAGATTTTATGTGGATAAGGTAATGTCTATTTAGTAATTACTCCATGCTACATTATAATGATCGATGGATGATGGGTCAAGATATTCTTCAACATGTAGGCCCAAAGCAACTCATATCTTTTGAACATGAATATACCATCCTTTACTTTCAATTACTTAATAACTTAATGGAATATTATGAATTATAAGAATATACCTCTAACTTACCCTTGGAATAGTTCACACTTTCTAGCTGAACTAATTCTAAAATCTTTATGGATTACCTTTATTTATAAAGGTATCTTTGTCCAAACTAAATAATTATATACATTGATAATACCTAAGATGATTTTCTCCACTGATTCTAAATACCATACTGGGTTTATCCTTGAAATCCACTTTTAATTTTGCTTGAATTTTTTTTATTTTTCCACAACTGGGTATATAAGTCTTACATTTTATATTCATCACATATTTTCATTGATTCATTTATCACTAAACTAATGGTTGATTATTAAACACCACAAAAAAAATTCATTCCTAAATTGGAATAATTTATCCTTGTGTCGAAAAGTCATGTGAGATAAATGTTTTGGTAATAATAAATAAAATTTCTACTAGAATCATTAAGTTGTAAATTAGAAGTTATGTTATTCTCACCACTAACTTAGGAACCACCCTTTCTCATCCACTTAAAGAACACACCTTACTTATCATAATTTTTCTCAACATACTTGTTTAATGTATTCAAATACACATATGTGAAAGTCATATTATATTTAATAAAAAAAATTATTACATTAACTTTACTTATAATTGATCAATATATCTAAAGAAAAAGAGATACTTGCTTCATTGATTAAGTTCATTGCTTTTATTTCATGAAATGAGAAGAAAACAACCTCTTATTTAATACCTCTTCATTTGAAAGATGTTATAAAAGTGCCTTTGGTATGAAACTTTATATTTCCCTTTTTTACCTATCTTTCAACTTGTTCTCCATAAGAACTAAATATTAATAATTATTTTATATTATTATTCCTTATAAAACTATACCTAAAAGGTAATGAAGCATTTTCTCTATACTATTTTTTTGTAATATTAAACAAAACTAAATTAAATGGATGAAAATGATATATGAATGGATCATGATCTGCCTTTCAAATTTACATGTAACTAGTGTAATTATCACTAATTCATATTTTGCTTCACTTTCCACTCTCAAGATTCTTGGAGATGATACTACATGAAATTTCATCCATGTCCTGATGTAGTATCCACAACATATATAAAACGTTGGTGATAAAATTATGACATACCCTTAATATGCATAATATATGAGTCTCATGTAAGCATTTTTTTCACCCTTTCTTCCTAATGTGGATCAATAGGTATTGGGGACACCAATACCTTGAATTTCCAAAGTCATAATACTTTGTGCAAGTGCCTGTACTAACCTTTGGAAACTTATGCTAGTGAGGACATTAAATATTTCCAATAGTTATCACAATGAATATTGTGGTATTATTTTTCATTTTCTATAAAAATAAGATCTAGCATATTGTACTTTTATCTTGATTATCGATTTAGACATTATTTATTAATTAATTAAATCATAAAATTTATCCTACTATTTTATCGAACTCTAAAAATCCTCTATATTAGAATCTAAATACTCTATATCTTGACTATTATAGTGGAAAGAATCCTTGAACATCCCCTCATAGTCTATAATATATGGCTATGACAATACATGGATAGTTAAAGGTAGGTGTTTAACTGGAAAACCACATTAACTCACAACTCATTGATCTTTTGTGTGAAGTCTCAACTTTTAAAATCATAAATATGATTTACTCAATGATTGAATTTGAAATTGAAACAAGCTAGCTATGAACACTTATTTGTTTCTAAATTCAGTTAAGTCCACCCATCGTTCTCATAAGAACTCCATAGTGGTAGGAGGCACCCTCAACCATGGTTGACCTAGCACCCCAAGTTCCTAGTTGTGTTCAAATTAAAATGATAGAAGTCGTTTATAACTTAATAATTATTTAATGATTTTCTATATTTTTTTTGATGAATTTAATCTATTTCTATTAATATGTTCATTCAATGTTGTTGAAATCACAACTAGACATTAATAGAAAAAAATCCATCACTTCTTTATTCATTTTCTTTCTTATTATTTTATGTGCTTCTTGCTATCATGAAAATACATAAAATAATAAAAAATACATAAAGTAAATAAATATATCCAACTGGTATTGAGAATCTAATATTGGTTGATCCATTTAAACTTAATAGATCAACTATGACCTAGGGGAATCATAAATGAGTTTTATCTTAACTCATGATGCAGCTTGTCTCCATCTAGTATCCACTTCTAATTTATATTTCACCTCAACTTGGTGCTGTCTCCGACTTACAACATACTCATCATAGTACAAAAATTCTCGCACATAGGCAAGGGGGTTTGAAGAGAACAAAATATAGATAACTCATTTTTCTTGTGTGCGCATACCCATATATATATTAAAAAAATGACAATGTGTAGAGCATATTATTTAATAAAAATCATCACGCACAATTAAATAATGAAATAACATAAACCAAACATACATAGGTTGGTCATTTCTCAAGACCAGTCAGCAGGTAAAATCGAACGAGTACCTAATTTTGATTCGAAGCGCTCTCGACTATATCTCATCAATAGTGAATTTTTATAAAAGGATTATAATCTTAAACTCTCTATATTTTCCACACATTCTCCAAGAATCTGTGCACACATCATTCATCAAATTATAGGTGCTAGCGTGGAGCTTTGATGTTCTCTTTGACGCTGCAACGATCATCACGATCCTGTGTATTCAATCTGTCGATATAAAAATGTGTGAAACCAATATTTTAAAAGGTTATATTGAAAAAATTAATCAATATATGATTATAATGGAACTTTACAATGATCATAAACTATAGATCCTAGGTAAGAACATCCACATCGTTCTCAGAGAATCCAACCACTATAATACATTTATATTGGAATGAGAAAGATAAATCAGAGTAGGGATTGGGGAATTATCCTGATTTTTAGAGGAATTGATAACCATATTATTGAATTATGAAATTTAATGATTCATTAATCACTCATATGTTCTCATTTTGGTTGAGATCCTATGGGTGTGACCATCAACGGAGAATCTTATTACACCACTTTGGTAACTTTTGAATCACAAATCTTATGAAATAAATAACTTCAAATAAAACATTAAATACCATTAATATAAAGGTAATTAATTTATATCATGTGAAATAGGAATTATATACATCACATGAAATAAATAAGTTGTGAATATGGCATCTGTCTCACAGAAACAAAAGTGGGACAAGAAAACCCTTACCTCTGGTCTGACTTTCATTATATGTGTTCAAATATCCTATATAATAAATATAGATTTATTATAAATATATTAAAAACACATAATCATATATATCAAACCATATATTATTTACTTTTAACCTTTTATCGCATCTTTATTAACAGTTATTTATTAAAATCACTCTTTAGGGTGATATCTGCATATTTTTTCAAGAGTTTTTTGGTTTAGTAGTTTTGGTCATTGTATATTGATAATTTTTCAATAGTATCCATAATTTTTATCAAGAAATAAATATCATATGTAATATCCCGTTACTATTTCAGGTATTGATAAACCCTCTTGTGTTAAATTATTAATATCTTAAGTGGGAAAATAATGATTTATCAGTGAATTTTTGATAAACGTGTTAAAGGCCTTAATTGCTGGCTGGCATCTTGGAATATTCAATTGAATATTTTTGGGGTTTGACAGTGAGTTGGTGCAAGATTCTGACGCCTACAAAGGTTTGGTGAAGAAGAGATAAAATTATTAATTAGAATATATTAAGTGCACACTTTTTATTCAAAATATTTGAATATCTCCCAAATGATGTGTCATATGAGAGATCTGAGACCACTGATGGGTCCAAAATGAGGGGTTTAACCTAGATAGGGTATAATGTTTTTGTTGGAGTTGGTGGTCTAGAACCAACTACTTTGTACTTTATTCATTAAATAAAAAACTTATCACATCTTGATTGTTCTTCTGCATGACATTTCACGTGATAATGTCCTAAGGACAGCTGTTGCATTAAAGGGTTGTAGCGGATCCCTGCTATGATGAGAACTCGGAAGTGCCATAACAATGTTCTTGAATGTATGTTCTATGGCCGGATGATATTATTTTAGGGACATAAATAATACAGGTCATTAGGGGTGATGACTCATAAAACTTTGAGGCACCTTATCATGGTGTGCGCCCTTGGTAATATCCAGGAGGATATTATGAGAACGAGACCCGCCAGTAGGAAATCCACATTTCATAGTGTCATTGGATGTTCCTATCTACGGACGTGTGTATTGATCCTTAGACTTTAAGATTATTATTAATGAGTATTACAACTCACGCACTTAGATGTATTGACGAAAACTGTGACGATACACTGTTCACAACGAGGTAGGATACGTTGGGTGCGTCATGAGTAATACCGCATTAATAGATAATGCGAGAAAGGATTTTTCCCTTCCGTTCCATAACGGAAGTAGATATATCAGGCCCTTTGATGGAATTGATATAGCCTAAATAAATCCATGGCCATGGTAAGGTATGGTCAAGTTCAATTCCGGGAAGTCAAAGAAAGAATAATCAAGCACATGGGTTGATGGCACTAGCATGCAACCCGCTTTATTGGAGATATCGAGACAAAGGGATTATATTACACGGTAAGCATTCGTAGTAGGTGACACGTCATTGCGGCGTTAACTTCTTTCTCTATGGGTGCCTTGGCGTGTTGCTAGACGATAACCTTGGACTTTAGGCAGGCTCAGCCTAATGCCACTGAGAAAGAGGCCTAGAGGGTCACACACTAAGTGTGTCCATGTATCTCAGTTAAATATTAATTTAACAAGTTAAATAAATATTATTCCCGACTGTGGTTTAATAATTATTTAAGGATGTCTGATCGCATTTATTTTGACACTAGTTATTCGAGAGAATATATTGTGGATGAAATAATATATTTATTATCGAGTAATGTAGTTACATTTATTTAAGAAATAAATAGTCATTACTCAACGTCTAATAAATGTCGTGGAGAAAAAATGGAAAATAAAATTACACGCCGTGTAGTTTTATGGAAAACACATACATGCCGTGTATTAATTATTACACGCCATGTAGTTTTTCCAATTGGGATTTTGAGGATTTAATATAGTTTTATTAAATGATATTTATTATAATCAGCGTGGGAGCATGTCAAGGAATTAATAATTCGACATGGAGGTTTTCAATAAGAGTTAATGAAATAAATAAAATGCGTAAAGCGTTTATTTATTGTCATAACTCTATTAACATCAAACCTGATTATAAATATCCTCGCAACCCCAACATTTTGGAGAGCCGTTGTTGTGCACAACAGATTTGGAAATACTCTCAATCCAAGAGAGAATTCCCTTTCCACCAAGAATGCCCTCAAGTTACGAGAGCAAGATCCTCCACCGAATCAAGGCGGTAGAAGGCGGACATCGCAAGTGAAGGTTCTTCCACGCTAGCACTCGGAGATCCCTTAGGCGACGTCCAGAGATACGTGACACATGTGTGAATCACCGCTAGAGGAATACTACACTTGGATTCTACGATGCAACGACGGATCACCGAATCGTGACCGGACACATCAACGAAGAAATAATCCCAACGAGGTAATTCTTATGTATTAATTAAATTAATTATAATCAACATATGATGATCCTCCTCAAGGGTTCCAGGACTCTTTTTTTTTCTTTTTGTTCTTCGTTCTATTCCGAAGATTCGGCGTTTTATATCGTGATGGATCTCGGATTGAACGTTGTTTAACGTTAAAATTAAAGTTGGGCTGACCCACCAACGCGCTTCCGCTGTGCCCAGAACCTACAGTTTTTAAGTGTCGGGCGTTTGGATTCCTTGCTCACAAATTTTTTTTTTTGATTAATTATTTATTATGATTTTTAATTAATAAATCATTAATATCTATCAAATGGTTCATCTTTTAAGAAATCCTAGACCATTGTTGTGTCTAGAACAGGGTGTTTACCCTATACAGGGTATATATTTTCTTCGCAAGGGACCTTTGGTATCATTTGTCGTTAAATTAAGCTATTTAATATTAATATTAATTAATTTCTTTTAACCACAAATTCACTTAAACTTCTCCATGCAATATAGAAACACCATTTTCAACAGATGAATTCACCCGAAAGCTTATGAATCATCACCTTTTTTATCCATTTCAGTTGCAACATCTTAATGAGGATAAATTAATGACTCCGCAATAAATTTTGAGTTGAACAGTTGATTAGATTGGATGTTTCAAATTGGGGTTTTAAATGATCTGATTTTAGGGTTCTTAAATCGCAAAATCATTCGTCTTCCCATTGGTTGATCTTGTCAAGTACGACTTATTTTGGATCTCCTCTTCGCATGATCTGTAAATCCATAGTACTAATCAGTTTATCCTCCATTAGCTTCAAGCATGGGCAGTCTTCTTCTTGTGTGTGGTGCACATGAAAAAAATGTGTTTTCCTATTTTTTATCTATTTAATTTATTCTTCAATTTCTTTTCATCTATAATAATTTAATATAAAATGGTGGATTTTAATATAAATGGTCAAAACTAAATTATAATCCCTAAATTATCTAAGTACAATTCTTAATATTATCAAATGTTATTTACACAAATTATGATAAAATAATAATTTACAAATGAATTATCAAACGATAATTTGCACCAATTATCAAAGGAATGATTTCAAAAATTGTCGTTGACAATATATTAGAAAATACGAGGTGATATTTATAAAGAATTATTAGCATATAAACATTGAGTAAGATTATCAAAAGACAATGGCATATAATTATCAAATAATAATTAAAAGATAATCATCATTATCCTTTTGCACGCAGTTATGAAATTTAATTATTATCAGTTATAAAATGTTAATTTCATTGGTTTATCCAAAGTTTTTTTTAATCACATAGAATTATCATTTTTTTAGTTGCGACAAATTATCAAAGGTTAATTTATAAAATTATTACACGATAATTATTTAGATTATAAAATATAATGAATTATCAAATGATATATATATACACATATATATCGATAAACGCACTTGGGATAATTTATTAAAATTATCTAATGTTATTTATTTTGAATGAATATATATATATATATATAAATATATATAGTTAGATATATATTTTTGATAATTAATTTGGAAGTTAAGGATAATTTTATTAAATATAAAATTATCAATGTGTAATTGCATGAACAATTGAATGATAATTTCAAACACATGCATTGAATTAAAATGATAATCTAGATATTATCCAAGAGAGATAAAATATTATCGCATGTAATATTTTAATCTATAATATGAAATTATCCATTATAGATAAAATATGATCTCATGTAATATTTTAATCAATAATTTGAAATTATCCAAGAGAGATAAAATATTATCACATGTAATATTTTAATCGATAATTTGAAATTATCCATGATAGAAAAATATTATCACATGTTATTTTTAATCGATAATTTTAAATTATCCATGAGAGATAAAATGTTATCACATGTAATATCTTTATCGATAATTTTAAAATTATATAGGAGAGAGAAAATTTTATCACATGTAATATTTTATTTCCTTGTGAAATAAAATAGATGTTTTGGTTCTAGGAACCCTTGACAAACATCATCCATTTTTGTGTCAATGATTATGATAATAAGGCCATGAGGAGGTGTATTGAACCACATAGAGTGGTTTATCGTTCCACTAACATCAATGAACTTGAGGTTGGTGATTTTTTCCCGATTATCCAAATTGATTAACCTAGAATTTTTTGATTTATTTCAACAGTTGGTTTAAATTTTGTTGCTTAAACTCAATTTCAATTGATGTAACAAAATCCAATCCTAGTGAATTGGGAAATTTGAAATGGTTTTGGTATGAGATTTGGAAAATCCCCAATTCCATTGAATCAGGGTGTGTTTATGGAAATTTTTTAATTTAAATTGTTGATTTGTTTGAAATGATTTAAATTAAATTGTTTAATTTAATTTTGGAAATGAATTTTGAAATAATTGAATTTGGTTTTTAATGGATTTCAAACTAGTGAAATTTGATTAAAATGTTTTGATAGAAACCTAGTGGTTTTATCTTGTTAAAGAGGCATGTTTTTTTATTAAATCCCATTTTGGTTTTAAATGGAAAATTGGAATTGAAATTTAAGAATGGACTTAATTTTATTTTAATAAGTCTTAAATTAAATTTTACATCATTGATTTCATAAGATCACATGAAAGCCTTAGGTAATTGGTGAGTTATTTGAACACACTCTACGCTATTACAACGTTCTAAAACATACATGCAGCATGTCACATCCCTTAGAAGATGGTGAAAATTTCTCTATGAAAAGTGTCCAGAGGATGTATGTGTACACATAATACCATGATCAATTAGATAATGTGGAGTCCTATAGCCTAAAATACTATCGTACCTATTTGGAAGATGACCATGTTGCTATCTTATTACTTATATTTGATATATAAATGTATGCTAATGAATTTTAACTACTTCACATGCATTATGAATTTAAATAAACTCTTTTATGTAATTGTTTTATTTAAGACATTGTTTTATCTAAATTCCATCATTTTTAAAGCCTTTGCGTAAAGTATTTTTCCATCATTTGAACTATATAACATGATTTGTTTAAATATTATTTTGAATTGCCAAACTTTTTTATTTTGAAAATAGAAATATTTTTATTTGGTTAATAAAATGTTGGAAACTATTATAGAATCTTTGGTGGTATCTTACTAGGATTAGGTGCACACCCTCCTTTTACCTTCTAGTGTTTGTAGACTTTCTACTTCTAGGTTCGAGCAAAGGTAAGGGATCTCTTGGAGGTGGATCCTGCTATTGAGTTTTGGACTTGGTGAGTTGTGTCCTTAGGGACCTTGGGGATGTTTTTCCCACTTTAGTATTTGGGTTGTACTTTGGGATTTTTATGACTTGATGTATTATTTTACTTTACTCCCAGTGGAGTTTTTTTTATATGAATACTGTCTTGTACCTTTTACTTTCACATTGCTAGTGAAAAAATAATTCCCAATTGTATGTTTTATAATTCCAGATGCTAGTCACCAACCCATGGGGACTGGGAATTCCATTTAGGTTATGTCAGGGCCAACTCAGTTATCGAGTTACTAGGGTACCCAGGTTGGTTCATGAAAAAAATGGTATTAAAGGGAGGTTGAGCCTTTGTCTTGAAGACAATATGATTTTGTGAAATCATGTCAAGACTTAAGAGGTAGTTGTGATTGAGTTCCTGGATAGATCTCACCATAATGAACCTTAAGTTTCCATGGGTAGTTAGGGAAAGACGTCATATGGATTAGTTCTAGTCTTTTCTCTATTTTGATTTGGATAGAGTGGATTCCAAATCATGTTTATTTATTCTGTTGGGAATATTTTTCACCGTTAATCAGTTCTAGTGTTGTTCTAATGTATTTATTTATTTGCTGATGTTGTGTAACATCATGCCTTCGAGAAAACATGAAAATCAGATCTAGGAAGGGGTTGCTACTAAACCTCATCAAATGAATCCTGCCATGGATCCAAGTCTAGTTGAGGTGATCATGCGTTCTGTCAAAGTTCTGGGACAAGCACCACCACTAGTTCCCACTCAGGCTCTAACTATGGAACCTCAGGGGGATGTCCTTCGAAATCATTCTCAAGAGTTCCTTCGACAAAATCCACCAGTTTTCAAAGGCTTTGTTGACCCTCAACATTCTAAGGAATGGTTGAGAAAGATAGAACATATATTTGGGTTCTTGGAAACACTAGATGTGATCAAGGTGAAGTGTTCCACCTTCATGCTGGAAGGACCGAGCAGGAGATAATGGGACACAATGGTGACAATAGGGAAACATGAGGGATTAGAGTGGAACGACTTCAAAGTTCTTTTCAACAAATAGTTCTATCCATATTCAATGGCATTAGCTAAAGCTATTAATTTTTTCAAGATTAAGGAGGCTAACAAAACCGTGACCGAGTATTCAAATCTCTTTGCTGAGTTAGTGCAGTTTTCTCCTAAGATAGTATCTAATGAGAGGATGAAGGCTCGATAGTTCGAGTTGATAATTTGATTATATATTCATTCTTAGGGTTTATTTATAAATCATCCCACTTATACTGATGTACTAGACAAGGTGATGATGTTTGAGATCAACCTGGATAGAAAATCAGGTTTATCAGGAGTTTCTTTTTCTCCCAGTGGCGACATTGGTTCCTTAAAAGAAAAAGGAAAGCATGATGATTCTCATGAAAGTTATCAATGTTAGAGTCATTCATGACCTCCTATAGTTCTAGGTGGAAGTTATTTGATTTGCTATCAGTGTGGAAAACCAGGACATTGCAAGAGGGTTTTCACTAAGGCACCCAAGAACTGTAGCTCTTGTGGATGCTTAGTGAACTTGCAGAATTTATGCCACAACTTTTCCACTCCGATCAATGGAATAGAATCATCACCTCATACTAAAACTATGGGGCAATCAAATTCTTCACGTACAAAAGGTTTCCAGCCATAGGCATCTGGAACGAAGCTTCTTCACGCAGTGGAAGAGTATCCAGTGGAAGCTGATATGGATCTAGCAACTGTGAGAGGTACCATTACTATAAATTCATCTTTAGTAATTTCTCTATTTGGTTTGGTACATCTCATTTTTTTATTTCAACACATATCATTAATATTATTTTTCTTCCTATAGAGAAACTATCTTGTACAATGGATATTACTACACACCTTGGTATAAAGAGAGTGCAGGGTCTCTATAATCTTGTTTGTGTATTCTCTCTGTCAGATGTTGAGTTTTCTTAAAGATTTATGGTACTTGACATGAAACCTCTTAACCTCATATTCGAGATGGATTGGCTAATTTGCAATAAATCATGGATTTATTGTTATCTTTGATGGTTCTAACTTACTACACCTAGTGGTGTGCCTCTTTTCTTTCGAGGATAATGGGACCCAAGGTTAAGAAGAGATGGACCTTCTTATTTGGAGTTGGGAAAAGTGATATCAGTTTTTACTTTTGATCAGGTGTGAGATTCAATGAATGGTGATCTCTCTTCAGTTGTTGTCATGTTTCCCTTCATGTTTGTTTCTCAATTTTCTGGTTTACCATGTGGTACGAGAGGTTGAGTTTTCTTATAACAACTATTACAAATTTACAATTAGAATGGATCCTTTTGAGGTCTTGTATGGTCGTCCTTGTAAATATCCCTTATGTTGGTCAGAGATTGGAGAAATTTTATTGGTTGGACTAAGTTTTTTTCCAAGAGACTAAAACTAAGATTCATTTGATTTGTCAAAGAATGTTGACAAAAAAGAGTTGGTATAAGTCTTACTCTGATCATCACTATAGGTATTTTTAATTTTCAGATGGTGACCAAGTATTCTTGAAGGTTTCACCTCAGTCGTGTCATTGATGGCTTGAGAGGCAAGGGAAGCTTGTTCCTCATTTTCTAGAACCTTTATAGGTTATTGATCAAGTGGGGAAAGTTTCTTACCATTTAGAACTACCACCGCAGTTGATGTCGATACATAACATGTTCCATGTATTATAGCTATGAAAATATATCTCTAATCCATCCCACATTTTGAGATGGAGTGATCTTGAGATTGAACCTATTTTATCTATAACTAAACGAACAATCAGGGTTTTTGATTCTGAGACCAAGGTATTTCATGGGAGGACGATACCTATGGTCTATGTGATATGAAAGCATGGTTATGATTCTCATGAGATGTGAGAGAGGGAGACGTTGATGAGAAAGCACTGACCTCATCTTTTTGATGCAGAGGCTTGTTCATAGGCTTTCTAGGGACATAAAGTTACTATGGTAGGGATATTGTAACATCCTATTACCATTTCAGGTATTGATAAACCCTCTTATGTTAAATTATTAATATCTTAAGTAGGAAAATAATGATTTATCATCAAATTTATGATAAATGTGTTAAAGGACCAAACTGCTAGTTGACATCTTAGAATATTCAATTGAATATATTTGGGGTCCGGCACTAAGTTGGTGCAATATTTCAAGGCTTAAAAAGGCTCTAAGAAGCGGGAATAAAATTATTAATTAGAATATATTAAGTGCACACTTTTTATTCAAAATATTTGAATATCTCCTAAACGGTGCATCGTATGGGAGATCTGTGACCACCGATGGGCCCAAAATGATGGGTTTACCCTAGATAGGGTATAACGTTTTAAGCATCGGGTATTTAGACGCCTCGCTCGCAAAAAAATAACTTGTTTTCAATTATTTATTTATTCCAATTTTTAATTAATAAATCATTAATATCTCTTAAACGATTCATAATTTGAGAAATCTGAGACCACAGTTGTGTTTAGAACGGGGTGTTTACCCTATACAGGGTATATATTTTATTTGAAATTGATTATTGGTATCATTTCTCATTAAATTAATCTATTTAATATTAATATTAATTAATTAATGTAATTAATTTATTTTTTTTAACCACAAATTCACTTCATCTTCTTTACACATGATAGAAACACAATTTTCAACAGATGGCTTTACCCAAAAGCTTCTTAATCATCACTATTTTTATCCATTTCAGTTGAAATTTCTTAATGAATCTGCAATAAATTTTGAGCTGAATAATGGATTAAATCAGATGTTTGAAATTGGGGTTTTAAATGATCTGATTTTAGGGTTCTTAAATTTCCAAAATCATTCGTCATCGTGCTGGTTAATCTTTTCAAGTCTGACTGATTGTGGATCTCCTCTGTGCATGATCCGTGAATCCCTGGTGCTAATCACATTCTCCTCCATCAGATTAAAGCCAGGTTAGTCTTCTTCTTGTGTGTGGTGCGGCTAAAAAAATGGGTGTACATATTTTTTTATCTATTTACTTTATTCGTTAATTTTTTTTCATCTATAATAATTTAACAAAAAATGTTTAATTTTAACATAAATGGTTAAACATAAATTATAATCACTAAATTATCTAAGGACAATTATTAAGATTATCAAATGGTATTTACGCGAATTATGATAAAATAATAATTTATAAATGAATTATTGAATGATAATTTGTACTAATTATCAAAGGGATGATTCCAAAAATTTTCATTGAAAATATATTAGAAACTATCAGGTGATATTTATAAAGAATTATTATCAGATAAATATTAAGTGAGATTATTTTAAGACAATGGAATATAATTATCAAATAATAATTAAAATATAATCATTATTATCCTTTTGCACGCAGTTATGAAATATAATTATTATCACTTATAAAATGCTAATTTCATCGGGTTATCTGAAGTTTTTTTTAATCACATCAAATTATCATTTTTTTAGTTGTAGAAAATTATCAAAGGTTAATTTATAAAATTAACACATGATAATTATTTAGATTATAAAAGATAATGACTTATCAAATGATATATATATATATCGATAAACACACTTGGGATAATTTATTAAAATTATCTAATGTTATTTATTTTGATTGCCAATATATATATATATATATAAATATATAGTTAGATATATATTTTGGATAATTACTTTGGAAGGTAAGGATAATTTTATTAAATATAAAATTATCAATATATAATTGTATGAAATATTGAAGGATAAATTCGAACACATGCATTGATATAAAATTATAATCTAGATATTATCCAGGAGAGATAAAATATTATCGCATGTAATATTTTAATCGATAATTTGAAATTATCCATGAGAGATAAAATATTATCACATCTAATATTTTGATCAATAATTTGAAATTATCCATGAGAGATAAAATATTATCGCATGTAATATTTTAATCAATAATTTGAAATTATCCACGAGAGATAATATATTATCACACGTAATATTTTAATCAATAATTTGAAATTATCAATGAGAGATAAAATATTATCACATGTAATATTTTAATCGATAACTTTAAAATTATCCAGGAGAGAGAAAATGTTATCACATGTAATATTTTATTTCCTTGTGAAATAAATAGATGTTTTGGTTCTAGGAACCCTTGACTAACGTCGACCATTGATGTGTGGATTCTTATGATAATAAGGCCATGAGGAGTTGTATTGAACCACCCATAGTGGTTTATCTTGTTGCTAACATCGATAACCTTGAGGTAGGTGGTTCCGTCCTAATTATCCAAATTGATTAACCTTGAATTGCTTGATTTATTTCAATAGTTTATTTTAATTATATTCCTTAAAATAACTTTCAATTGATATAACAAAATATGATTCCATTGAATTAGGAAATTTGAAATGGTTTTGTCATGATATTTGTAAAATCTCTAATTATATTGAATTAGGGCGTGCTTATGGAAATTTGTTAATTTAAATTGTTTAATTTAAATTGTGGATTTGATAGAAATGATTTCAATTAAATTGTTTAATTTAATTATGTAAATGAATTGTGAAATTATGGAATTTATTTTTATTGAATTTCAAACTGGTGAAATTGTCTTAAAATGTTTTGATATAAACCCAGTGGTTTTATCTTGTTAAATAGGCTTGTTTTTTATTAAAAATAATTTTTGTTTTAAATGTAAAATTTCTATTAAAATAGAATAATGGAATTAATTATATTTTAATAAATCTTAAAATAAATTTTCCATCTCTGATTGTGTAAGAGAACATGCAAGCCTTAGGTAGTTGATGAGTTATTTGAACACACTCTATGCTATTATAATGTTCTAAAACACACATGCAGTAGGTCACATCCCTTCGGAGATGGTGAAAAGTCCTCTCTGACCTGTGTCCAAAGGACGTATTTGTACACATATTTTCATGATCACTTAGAGAGTGTGGATTCATATAACCTGAAATACTATCATACCTATTGGGAAGATGACCATGTTGCTCTCTTATTACTTATATTTGAGATATAAATGTATGCTAATGCTTTTGAACTGCTTTACATGCCTGCTGAATTTAGATAAACTGTTTTATGTAATTATTTTATTTAATCCATTGTTTTAGCAATATTCCATCATTTTTAAAGCCTTTTATTAAAGTATTTTTCCATAATTTGAACTATATAACATGATTTGTTTAAATATGATTTTGAATTTACAAACCAGTTTATTTTGAAAATTGAAAGATTTTTATTTGGTTAATCAAATTTTGGAAACTATTATGGAATCTTTGGTGACATCATACTGGTATTAGTCTCACACCCTAATTTTTCATTCTGGTGTTTTTAGACTTTCTAATTCCAGGTTCAAACAGTGGGAAGGGATCTCTTGGAGGTGGATCCTGCTATTGACTTTTGGACTTGGTGAGTTGTGTCCTTAAGGACATTGGGGATGTTTTTATCATTTTAATCCTTGGGTTATACTTTGGGTTTTTTATGCCTTGATGTATTCTGGTAATTTATTCCCAGTGGAGTTTTCTTTTGATATTCATACTTTCTTGTACCTTTTATTTTTCCATTACTAGGTTCAAAATTGTTCCCACTTGTATGTTTTATGATGCCAGGTGATAGTCGCCGACCCATGGGGACCGGGAATGCCCTTCGGGCTATGTCTGGGACAGACCAGTTATTGGGTTACCAGGGTACCTGAGCTGGTTCATGACATCATATATATTAATTATATACATATCTGTAATCATACATAGAAGATAGAGATAGAAAATAGAATTACACCCTTAATGGAGACAATTGACCTTATGTACGCATGAACATTTTTTTACTTTTAAATGGATGGAATGAAAGAAAGTTAAATGATAATAAACCTTTATTGAATCATTATTATATCACATATATCATATATACTTATTAAATCTATCCTTATTACCATCCATGTAAACTGTAAATAAAAAATGAATCACATCACTTTGTGGAGGAGGTAGTCTACATGTACACATGAGTAGCGTTATCGTTTTTCTATATATTGTAAGGTAAGAAGGTAGGTATGATATTATAATTACTAAATATAATTATTTAATGAAAAAAATATATTCATTATTTACATCTTTATAACCATCTATGTAAAGTGGTGATAAAATACAATTGACACTGCTATGTGGAAACAGTAAGTCATATGTACTTATGAGTTATGTTTTCTCTTTTCAAAAGATGGAAAAGAGATGGAGAATTATTGTAACATAATAATAATAATAATAATAATAATAACAACAACAATAATAAAATATCAGTATATTTATTATTATGGAGTTATTATTTTAGGATGGGTATCACAAATTTAGAAGAATTAGAGGAAGAAAGAAATTTAATGGTGTTGGTAAAGACAATTACCTCATGTTATGTAGACTTCAATTAAATTCCTTCTTATAGACCCTTAGAATAGTAATTTAAGAAGAATATATCCTTTAATTATTATATATATAAGTTTACAATATAAGTGGTATTTTTTTTGACATAGATGGATCAATGTGGAGTGAATAATTGAGAGAAAGTTGTGTCCTTTTATAAGGGAGGAGAGGTGCAGTTTTTGGATTTTATAAAACATTAAAATATAATAAAGTAATTATCAAGAAATAATCTTCCAATTAGATATTTATTTTATGATAAATTAGTTTTACATATAAATCCAATAAATAAATAAAATTTTTAAAGGTTTATATGGTGTTTTAAACCTTTTCTTTTGGTACAACCCCTTAGTTAACCAATTTTAACCTTAACCGTGATAACGATTTTTTCACTCCTAAAGGGTTATAATTGTTCATAAAAGGAAAAAATTATCGCATAAATGGAAATGGATGAAATTTTATACAATTTATCTTACTATTATTCCTTTATAAATATTTTTATTATTTTTAAATAACCTAAAAAAATATTTATTAACATAATTTTTTTTATACTTGTCAATTTTCAAACTATTCATATAATTTTACATTAAAGACATGAATAAAAAATTAAATTATAATATAATAAATTCAAACATCCATAATATGTAATACTTAACTAAAAAATTTATGTAACTTAATAATTCATCCAAATAGTTGTTACTTTTCTCATTTTTAAAATCAATTATTTTATTTTTGAATAAATACTTTGTCAGTGTTGTCTATGCATTTAATCAAATAAGTAAATCACTAAAATTTAAAAATAAACTACTATGATAAATAAAATAAAATAATATTTTATATAAACATTTATAACTAAACATATCCTATTTTTACCCTTATATTAAAATATTATAGATATTAAAGTCAAGAGTGTGATATTTTGTACCTATTCTTTTCTTAAATGAAAATGAAGGTTATAATAAAAAAAATGTGACTAAGTGGATATATATTCATTAATTTTATGAGAATGTTCCAAATCCACCAATAAAACAAGATAAAAGAATGTGTTAGAGAGATTTTAAAGCCTTATCCCAAGGGTTTAACCCTATTTTAACCATTTTACACTTACTTAGGAGACACACATTTACCAAGGTTACTATTCACAATAACAAAAAATAAAAGGGAAATATTTACCAAATTTGGACCTATTTATTGAAAATATGGAATTATTTTTTCATGATTAAATTTTTAGAAGTTTTAGAAAATAATTTAAGATAAAAACAAATAACACAAGAAATTATTTTTCCAGGAAAATTCCTTTTTATGTATAAAAATATTTTTATACAAAATTAAACCATAAAATTGATACCAATTAACATTACTGGACTATTCATAATTTAAGAGAACAAATCATACTATCAACTCATTTTAAAAAAATAGAAATTTCTAATTTCTTGAAACAAAAAAAAGTTTTCATTAAAAATCAGTATTTTTTTAATATTAATCAAAAAATGAATCTTTTTAGAAAATTCTTAAAAATTATCTCTATGTTAATGTTTATTTAAAAAATTAATTAAATTTTTTAAAATAAAATTTCTAAAATAGTCATAAATTAAATATAGTATTTTCTATCAAAAATAAATAAAAATAAACTATGAAGGAAATATATTTTTGAAGTAAAATATTACTCTTCAAATAAAATTTAATGTTTATTTTCCAAGAATTAATCAAAAAATTTGCGTTGAGTAGGACTATTATATATATTTCTTAATGTGGTTATTCCTATTAATACCTACCAATTCAAAAACTTGGTTACAATCATCATATTTAGATAATAAAATTTCATGGTTTGTTTAAGCTTGGTGTTGCATGTCATATACACTATCAAATATAATGTTATTATTTTAAAATCTCAAGAAGTTACATTATCCCCATTCAATAAATTTCATCCCCATAATATGATATTTTCTTAATCATCTAGGTCTTGATATTTGAAAATCTCTTTGTATAAAACCCACATCATAAAAGGGTTAAAATTTTACTCTTAAAAATAGGAAAACAGAAATATGATGGTCATATAGAATAAAATTAAACTAGGTTGATAAATATATTAACATTAGAGGGAAGTTAGAATATAGATATGGAGGAGTAAAATAATTCCTAAGGACTAATAGAGAGTGATATAGAAAATGTTCTGGAGAAGGTTAATGACAATAAAATCATAAATCTATGATGGGTGAAAATACTACTCATTCATAAAAAATGGTCACAATATGATAAATTTTTTGTTTCAAGATCATTTTCTGAGAGTTGAGGAATTAAATTACTATTTAGACTAACAAAATAAGTAATTATACATACATTAAAAGTATAATTTTATCCTTTAATTAATTTCAACCAAAATCACTTACTTTTTACAAATAATGGGTATTAAAGATGATTCTTTCAAGCATGAATCACTAAAATAGACTTATAAGGAATACAAAAAATCCACAAAATTATAACAATATATTCTTAATATCTTTATGTTTTAACTAAAATTGAAATGGCTAACATGAATTAAGATAAAATCCATAATGTATAATCATTTATATGAATAAATAATATATTTTAATTCAAAATTTCCAAAACAACACCAAATGTTTAAGTTATAATACCATATATCCCAATTAAGATCAATAAAGACAACATTAAAGAATTTTTTTGACCTCAAATATGATCTCATACCTTTTTAAATTACATACCCAAAAATTTTATTATATTTCTTCCCAAATTAAATTTCATGTTAAACCATAAGTGAAACCTAAATGTTACATATACCTCATCCCAATGAAGAAACCCCAAAAATATCATTAATCATCCTGAAAAATCACTATATAACCCTATAATGTAGTGAACTTCACACAAAATATCATTAATAAAATTTATATTCTAACCATAAAGGCAATCAATAGAATGACCATAAATATCTCTAAAAATATAACCTTATCAATGAATAAAATTTCAACCATAAAGATAATCTTATCCCACTACCTGATAGACCATAATTAGCATAAAAATAAATCATATACTAAACCAAATGGTTATTTAAACCTCAATATATTATTCTTCTTAAAACCCAATAAAAGTTTCAAATCACCTCAAAATACTATCACTCAAAACCTCAAAATACATATCTATGCCTTCAAACTTATGAAAACCTTAAAATAATACACTCATGATGGTATACATAACTCTTAAGTTTACCCCACAAGAAAACAAATATGCTTCAAAAAATTAGCACAATATTTATTCATAAATGATAATCAAAAAATATTTCCATAATTAAAAAAATTATATAAATAGCATAAAAATTACCTAATTTTTTTCATTAAATCAATAACAATTTTATAGGTCACTAAAACTATCCCATTTACTTTATAAATGTAAATAATATATTTTTTCCAACCAACAATTTTCACATTACTACTAAATAAATTATCATGGTTATCGGTACTTTTCAACATATGTTTTCAAATCCTTAAAGAAAATATAATATGGAATAATCCTTAGATGTAACATGATTATTATATCTAGAATATAATTGATATAAAAATTATACAACATAATCCTCAAATCCTAATAAATAAACTCTTTAATCTTTACACTTTAATGATTGACATAACATAGGACCTTCCTTGACTGAGGAGTTAACCACTGGATTAGGGAACTAGATTGGGGAATGTCCATATTCCCCACACATAATAAATTAAATTATCAATGGAACCTTGGGATGAACTTCATACCCCTCCATCTAAGACTTAATTTTTCCTTGAAAATCATTTATCTATAACCTTATTTTTAACACATAAAAAAGTTTCATGTTCTTTTGAGACATTATATGGAGTGTCTCTATAGACATTTATGATATAAAGGAAATTGATATTTCTTTCCCCCATGTTCTCTACTACCCGATATCTCAGAAAACTATATTATTCTCTTCGTTGGGTATTCTAGGAGTTAGTTAAAGTATAGGTTGATAATAATATATCCTGATAATTTATTATGAATAATCATAATTTCTTCCACTATATTAATTGTCCAATTTGGATGCTCATAATCCCAAAATTGTCCATCATACTCAGTGTCAACATGATTCCTCCTATATTCATCCATTTAATGAAGCCAGAAAGCATAGTATGATAACCAATAATCATAGTGGGAAACCACATACTCCTAAAAATCATTTTTAGGATGTATAAATCATTACACCTTCTTTTTAATCTAAGAAACATTTTTTTAATAAAGGGTATTCACGATCATAATAAATTCAAAGACTTCACAATTTATTAAAATGGAAATGTGAATTTACCCAAGAATATCCCCTAGGATTGTTAATACCGGTTCACAGTAAGGTAATAGTTACCATTCTCTATAAAGATGGACAATATATTCTCGACAAAATATTTTTGGGGTAATTACCCTTAGATGAATCTATGCTAAAACCATGTCCACTATATTATTCAGTCTGTGATTTATTACTTTTAATACCTAATAATCTATACATTATCAAAACATTAGGATATTTTCACATACTTAGACTTATCCTAAAATTAAGTCATAGATTTATGTTCCATAATTTATGTTTTCCTATATTTAGTTCTCAAGGTTTCTACTAAATATTTTCTGATACCAACTATAAAGACCCTAACTATAGTAGCCCAAAGTCGGTGGTTACTATATTAAATTGGCATAATCAATAAGAGATCACCTCATAATAGACCAAATAGTTTATCAGTCTTAGTAAACTAGATATATACATGATTCCCATATTAAAGTTGAAATTAAATATAAAACAAAGTGAAAGAAAATATTTTTCATCCCTGAACTCATTCAAAGGATACTTCTTCATATCCCAGGGAAAGGATAAAAAATACGGGTGAGTTATATACTAGGAAAGGGTTATGTAAATTGGGTTATATCATGAGTAAATAAGTTATAATCGGTATATAATTGTAAATAACTAAAAACACATGTCATTTAATCAATAACTTGTAGATAAATAATAATATTATATAAATAAATGATAATAAAATAATTCCATATTAAAAATCACATAAGATTGAAACTTATCCATTAATATCACAACTGTTGGTCTAGTACGAAACCTCATTATTTTAATGACACCAAATAATTTTTATTATGTTTCCAATAAGTTCCATGTTTTATGATAGTAAACTATTTTCTTTCCAAAATGATAAAATTGGCTAAGTATTGAACTTACATTGACTACCAAACAATATTTTTATTAAGATATAGTCATTTCAAATTAGAAACTGCTAGGAGTTACCACCAATACTAGTTTAAATAGATACCACCAGGAGATACCAATAATGATATATCCTGTTACTACTAAGTGAAGCTATGACCAAGTGATACTACCACCATGTGCATCTACCGAAAAGTGGTTCTACCACAAAGTTCATCTACCAATAAGTTCTCCTACCACCAAGTTCATCTACTACCAAGAGTTTCTACCACTAAAGTATCTACCACCATTCATAATTTCTATAGTATCTATCAAGGATTAAATTTAAATTTAGTTCCCCGAAGGGTTAGATTGTGGAATTCAATGCAATTTGGAAAACATGGATTTAAGAATGATTATTCTTAAACAAATCTCAAAATTATTTAAATAAAATGTTAAAATTTATCCATTTACCTCTAAGTATGGGGATTATATTTATATTATTATTATCTTGAAACAGATTATTGGAAATTCTAAAATTCTATAGATTCAAGAGAAACACTCATGCACATGATAGGATGACTACTAGAATATGACCACTGGAGGATAACTATTGAAAATGATAAGATGAATTAAACTATGCTTCCACCATACACTATTTTACAAAAAAATATATTTAGAAAATTGGTTGATCCATTTCAAAGGAATATTTAAGGACTACAAAACAAAAAAAGAAGATCAAACTGAGATACATCAAGTATACACACCTTCAATTCCATGGGATTTCTATTCTAGCTATTTTATTCAAGTTGTGTTTAGTTTTATTATATTTATTTGTAAACGAATTGTTATGTACTAATTTGGATATTTTTTAACACTATATTTCATTTATTTTCATTTATGCTCCCACATAAAACTATATAAGTATCCATGAAACCTGGAATGCATGCGTGAAGTTGGTTTTTATTCATTTTTCCCATGTAACACTATAGAAGAGGCTCTTTTATACCATTAAACTAATTCATTATTATGTAAAAACATTTTCTAGGTAGTGTATTAGTTTATTTATTAATGAAAAACTTGGTATTGGGTGATTTCAAAGTTGAGGGGATTACGTTTGAACTTTAGACTGAACACCTTATTAAAACCCAATGTACGATTTTATATTTTTCTTTTCCTATTTTAAACCAAAATAGTATATATTTTCAAAAACCTAATTGAAACATTACTTTGATAGATGAATTTAATATGTGTTTTAAATACTATGTCTGATTCACATAAATCTATTTAAAAAGTTAAAAAGTTTGTTTGAACATATTGTTAATTTATTCTTGTTTAAACTTCTAATTTTTTTTAAAGATCAAATTATATATCACTAATGTTTTAGTTTAATGGTATTTTTTATTAAATTAAGGGATTTATGATTTAAATATTTTATTAAAAGAAAATTTTAATTTCAAATTAAATTCACCACCCACTTATATTTTCCAATGGGACCAACATTTTTTATTATAACTTTTCAAATTTATTTTTTTTACTTTGATATAGTTTTATCAAAAAATCTCAAAATTTCTATCAATTATATGTTTTTTCCCTATGAATAAAAATGGAAATTAAAGAATAGCTACTAACTAACATAATTATTTTAATAAAACTAATCATTCTCAATAGAATATCAAAATGAAAATCTATATAGAGATCATGGGTTTTGATATTTGGACTGTTATAGAGGAAAAATATGAAAAACCCAAAGATGCAAGAGGAGAATAAAGTTACACCACAAAGACTGCATATGACTATGATTATAAAGATATAAATGTATTATACTATGAATTTGGAGAATATTAATTTAATATAATATATGCATGTTCTATTTATTTTAAAATATCAGACATAAGGTTTATTTGTCATGACGAAACTTCCAATGTTAAAGTGATACACTTAAATACTTACACCATTAATTATGATACAATCAAAATGAAACATGAAGAACCAATTTATGATATGTTTCTTAGAATTAATGGTGTTTTGAACATTGTTCATTTACTTTTAAATACGATAGAGGATAAAGATCATGTTATATGATATCTATGATGTCTACCAAATAAGTGGAAAGGAACATTTGTTTCCATTATAGAATTCAATGAAATCGCCAAAATAACAGTAAAAGAGATTATCGTAAAGATTATGATTCACAAGGAGGAAATAAAAGTGAATAAAGATGAAGAAACTAAAATATAGATAAATTCATTGGACTTTAAAACATTTGATTAAAATATAAAATAGAAAATCAAAGATGAAAGTTACAGTGATGATGAATCACCTATTAATAGTGATGAGAAAATGACTCACCTTTCCAAAAGATTAAAAAATTTCTATATTATGATTAAATTATTCAAGAAATTAAATTTCAGTGGTATGTATGAATAGAGGAAACTAAAGGAAAGGGTTGAAAAAGGATGATTCTAATAATAAGATAACCTGTTATGAGTGAAAATGAAAAGGATACATAAAGGTCAATTTTCCTAATTTTAAATATATTAAACTATGTGAGTATAAAGGAAAATAGAATAAAAAGGCTATAAGAGACCCCTAGATCACCATTAAGGTCATTTTAAGTAATTGTGACTTGATTAGTGAATAAATAAATCGAAAGGATAACATGTGCTTTATGAAATACACATCTAGACACTAAATACTATTTCCAAATCTCTAATTCATATTTCAATTTTTTTAAATGGAAATAGTGATGAAAACATGATATGTGTTGATTTATTTGAGTACTATAAAATTAATAAAGATAAATTTAATGGTCTCAAAGATAAATACAAAAGTATAAACAAATAGTGTAACAACACATGTTTTTTTAGACTAGAATTTTGAGCAGAAATTTGATTTTTTTCTTTCAGATGCTTATAAGGGGTAAAATGGTGATTTTACCCAAGTAGATGATCTCAAATAATTTTTTTGACCAATACATTAGTCATTGAATATTATGTTTAGCCTAGGAAATATTTTTTTTTGGAATTATGCTCTGTTCAAATTTCAGCTGAATATTTCATATTTAATATTTAATTAATTAAATATTAATTCATTCATATGTGTTCATTTGGACATATATTTTTAACAGAGAATTATAATGATATTATTTCTTCATCATTGAGTCCAAAATGGGGAGTTTTTCCTAAGAGAGGTATTTACACATGTTGGGTGCTGGGTTTGGGGCCCTTTTTATTTTTTATTTTGTTTCTTCCTTTTATTTTCATTTCTTTTATTTATTCCCTTGATAATAATACATGCACATAGGGATTATATTTCATGATATGAAGAGATAAAAAGGGATAAGAAGATATATAATGATATAGGGAGAAATATGGGTGCAACTGTGAAGTACAGGAGGAGATGGATTGTCGTGCAGTAGCCATGGACCACGAAAACAAGCGAAGCTTATGCAGATTCCACCCAATGGTAGGCCGTTTATTTGTTTTTCCATAAATACTCATAAATTTACCATATTTATATTTTAATTCCTTATTATGTATGATTAAGAACCATTATGGGTCGATCTTTACCTTTTTAGGAGAAAAAGGCAGTTTCAGGCCGATTTGAGGGGTTTCCCGTTCAGAAATCCCAATCACACGACATGTAGTTTAGGAACACACACCATATATTATTCTTATTTAGGGAATATGATATTTTAAAAGTAAATTCTCTGTATAGGGTATACATGAAATATACGAAGAATCATATGTGTAGCTGAGTTCCCAGCCAGATATCCCTTGTAGGAGCACCTGGCCATGTAGAGTACATGAACAAACTCTGTGTGGGCTGCACACCATGTATAGGTACATGAAAATTATATTTACATGGAAATGAAATGTGAGGTAGATAGGAAAGTACCCCATGTATAGTAAATGACTTGTAAATGATCAATACATAGTGTACCTAGTTTTTTATATTCCATGTATGTCATGAGTACACTTCATGGTAGAGATTTGAAGGGTACACGTCGTGTATTGGGTTTTCACATCATGTACTACCCCTTGCTACTATTTTTAGGAATTTTCAAATTATTAAAACTAGGAGTCATAATTGGACACATGATTAGTCCCTTTAGAGTATAATTCCACGTATATCGCAATGGTGAAACCCTTGAGGTGATTTGAGGACTCCAAAGTGGAATTTCTGAATTTTTTCAAAACCGAGAGTTTCTTACACTAATAATAAAACACAAAAAACTCTAGGGAGTGATTTACATTTATATGAGATACATGAGATCTCTATCTTGACCGATACTTTTTTATATCATCATTTTAGGACATCCCCCTTGTGAGATTTTCTCTTCTCACTTAGGAGGCTATGTGATTTTATCTTTATGAGGATCCCATGTGGGATGAATCAACCTTATGGATGTTATAGAGGGTCCCTTGTGGGATGAATTCTATTACTTAACAAATTAATGGATCCATTATAGTATCCCTATAGCTATTTACTCTTTCTGAGGATAATAGGTAGGATGCCTCTGCCTTCATGCTCTATTACTGAGAGTCCCATGTAGGATTCCTTTTTTCTTGTACGGTTTAGAGGACCCCGTATAGGGCTCATATTTTTTACTTACCATTAGAGGATCCCATGTAGGATTACACTATTTATCTTCACTATTGAGGATCCAGAGTAGGATTTATATCTAGTATTATGACATGAGGGACCTATTGGGTGCCTCGATTTTTTACCGACCCTGATATAATTCATTAGGTATGGGTAGAGATTGTAGAATTTTTCACCTTAGAACTCATGCCAAACATGTAATACTGATAGTCTATAATCTTAGTGGTTGGGAATTATCCCACCCTCACTCTTTTATTTATGCATTCACTTATTTACTTCTGATTCAATGGTGTTTACTAGAGGTTCTTCCTAGTTTGTGTATAGTGATCTTGGTGTGGTATGTATTTATTTATTTATTAGGATTCCCATATTTATTTCATGGGATAATTTTAATTAATTTATTAGGATGACTAGATTTACTTACTAGGGTCTATATTCTATTCCTTTTGATCATTATATTTGGGATACCTAGAGTTACTTCATGGGATCTAGCTTTTGAGATGTATATATTTGGATGTTCTTCACATACCTGTTGATGTTGTTGAGGATGATTCTTCTCTCCTCAATTTATTATATAATATTGATGAATCCTCTCTCTAAAACATGTGGTTTTATAATGATGAATACTCTATCCCCAATATAAGCATATAATCCCTATTTATGATACTCATGTATGACTACACTCTCCTAAGAAAGAGGGATGATTATGGTCTCCCTAATCGAATAATAGACCGCGATGGGGGATATGGTGCTCCTCACCATTTATGTGACATATACTTATGAATTATTACTCTCTCCCAAGTTATGGTATGATTACACTCTCCCTGATCATATACCAGAATTGGTGGGAATGAAATCTCCATAGTGAGATCTCCTTACAGACCACTTAAGGTTCAGACACTTAGGGTTCATCATACTTCTAATTTCATGACTTCCAATAGACCAGGACCTAGGGCTCATACATCATATAAGATTTACATGTATTGAGCTACATGATGTCCATATCAGTTAACATTACAAGATCATCCATTGTTATATGAAATATTTCATTTTATATATTAGATGTGATTATGGATGAACCCAGTGTTAGGATGGGTATCCCTTGTGGTGACATAACTTTCTCAGAGAAATTTTTGACACTGTAAAAAGAAGGAACTTTTGATTGGGATTAAAAACCCAGATATCAAATTAATGGTAAATGGTTTGAGTGGTATGACATCTATCTTAGTTTTATTTTCATAGGATGTACAGACAATTGAAATTTATGAACCCAAGGATCAACTACTTTTTGTTTATGTCATTTATTTCACTGGACTCATGTCTATACATATTTATGTATATGTATATATATATATATTTATGGTAATATATATATACACACACATATTAATATGGATATAAATGATAACATCTTTCCATGTTGATCAGGATCATGGATCCATGCATGGACTATGTTTTCATGTTATTTATTTTATTTAACATTATAATTTATTTCTTGGAATGGTTGAACATATTTCATGAGTATTCCCAATGCTTTATTTGGGGAGACAACATGTTATGCACACGACTTTTGTTTCCCCACATTCCTACTTTCTAAAGGTGGGTGGATTTCATCACATTCATCGGAAATGTATTCTCCTTGATTGAAATGAGGTGATTGGATGTTAGTTCCTTCTTACATGGATTCATATATGGAGCTCATTTCCAAATTTAGGTGTACCTAAAATATTATTTCATGTTTGTGTAACTCACTCTAATTCCATATCTATATGGAAACTAATTAATTACACTACTTCTATCTTAACAAGGAAGTAACCCTCGGTCTGGAGAGTAGCCACATTTGGAATCTAAGGGCATGTATGGACAATGGGTACATTGGTCACCAGTAAATCATCATATTGAGTGGGAATATCCTATGATACATTTTAGGTATGGAACCCAAGGCATCCCATGTAAATCATAAGGTAATTGACTCCAAGGATATATGTATTATAAATATTTTTACCTTAAGCATCCTATGTTTACTAAATGGAGTAGCTATTCTGGGCCAGGTCAACAGTTCTATGTATTATGGAGATGAACTAGGATGCCTTATTAAGATAGATCTTGGAATGAGTTTAACATATCATGGAGATGGAAATAGGGTTAATGTCTTGTGGGGACATGTTGGTAAATCAAAATTCCCTATTAGGGAGGATCAAGAAGTGCATGCATAGGAGGGAAGTTTTCACACTTGGGTTGTGGATCCGAACACCCTCTTATAGAGAATCTGGGAGGTGTGTCCCTAGGAGGGAAGATTCCACATCAAGATTATGGATCATAAAACCCAATTAAGGATGATTCAGAGGTCTATCCATAGTATGGAAGACTTCATACATGGGTTGTATATCAGAAATCCCTATTGAGGTGGATCTGGTAGGTGCGACCCAAGGAAATATGATGCCACACCTAGAGGATGGATCAAAATGCCCTCTTGAGGAGGGTCTGGAGGTGAATCCCTAGGAGGGAAGATGTCATGTTTGTGCAGATGGATCATAATTCCATCTTGAGGAAGATCTATAGGTGAATCCCTAGGATGGAAGATGTATAACTTTGATTGATGGATTAGAATGCCCTCATAACATGGATCTGGAAGTGAATTCCTTGGAGGGAAGATTTCACACATGAGTTAATGGATCCGAACCTCCTCTTGAGTTTTATCTAGAGGCGAATCGTTGGGAGTAAATATGTCACACCTAGTTTTAAAGAACAGAAATACCTCTTGAGGCAGATCCATAGGTGAATCCCTAGGAGGGAAGATGTCACACCTGGGTTGATGGATCATAACACCCTCTTGAGGTGAATACATAGGTGCTTCTATAGGAGAGAAGATGTTATACATGGGTTGATTGATGAAAAAACCATATTGATGTAGATATAATGGTGTGTCCCTAGGAGGGAAGATGTCACAATTGGATTTACTATTTTTGGTAATAAACCTCAAGGAGGCATCTTATGTACCCTGTTCAGAGATAGTGATCAAAACCTTTGTAGTTTGATGCAGCAATTTAAGATCGTTTGATAGGACCGATCCATGAAATTTAATATCATGCAGTAAGGAATCTCATTTAAAAAAAGTATAATCAATGAGGGATAGTATGGGTCTTATGCATGGAATCTTCCCTTAAAAATAGGATCACTCTTGGGGGATTTTTGTGGGGATTTCATGTGGAAGCTTCCCAAGGAGAAGTTCATCCTATGATGGGGAAGAATATTTCATCCAATGTGAGTCATACATGTGGAATCCTAAGTTTATTACATAGGGTATAAGGTTTGATGGTCATACCTTGTCAATCATACATGAGGCATCATGTTATAATCACATAGGGTAATGCTACAGTTTTTTTGTCAGGTGAAGTTTTTTTGTGGAGTTTAATGTCATATGAAAAGAATATGAATCTATGAAGTTTTATATCATGCAGCTCAGATGTGGATGGCCCCCTCACCTCTAGGGGGACCATGCCATTATGGGAAGAGTTTCATTATAAGGAATCCCCACTAAGACTGGTTCATAGTTTCCCCTGAAGATTCTACCCCTAGGGATGATTTGACCACCACTCATGTGCCTATGGGTGGGATATAACATTTTCACTACCATGAAGGAGTGTAAATAAGGAGTCCTGATGTTAGGGTATGTATGATTTGAGGGGATACACATCATGGAACCTATTCTTAGAAGAAATAGATATAATAGAGGCCTAGGACACACTTGGAGTTATGTGGGTAGACATAAGAGTGTGTGGTATTGGGCACAAAAGAATTTTAGGTGCAGCTAAACCACTCCTGGATTAGTATGGAGTTCTGGGGCACATGACCATCATTATGGGGTGTTAGAAAAAATGGAGGCACCATATAGAGGACCATGATAGGTTCTTCGTGAAGATTGGGGAATTCTTCAGTGATATCTTATGAATATCTAGAGACTCATAGAGGTCAGGTGCTTCACAAAGGATTAATCTTTCAGAATTAGGATGACCCTACCTTAGAGTGAAGTCCTGGTTTCTATAGGGTTGGATTCACAAAGGATATATGACTCAAAAATCCCTAGGTTCCACAAAGGGATTTATTCATCCATGAAGGTCATGATACTTTATGAAAGGAATCTCCACATTAGATGGAGGTCCTCAAGAGCTCAAGGGGGAGGTTTCATGAAGCTTGGATACCTTGGGTAATCCATTGTCTCTGTCACTTGTGATGTTCAGGAGTATCAAGAACATGGAGTTTTTATCATAAGATCAAACATCACAAGTCCCCTAAAACTAAACATTTATATAATATTTATATGTTGTGGGTTTTGTGATGGTTAGATCCTTTCAGGAATCTTTATGAGCTTCATGGGTAGGAGAGGCTCCACAATTCTGAACGATGCCATGAGAGGGTTCCTGTCAACCATCCATGTGGCTACAAAGATATCCATGACTCATCATTGATGTTGTACGGAGGTTACCTCTAGGCCTTCATGCATCTGAGACCTTGAAGAGATGATGTCACATCTAGGTTTATGAATTAGAATGCCCTCTTAAGAATAATCCATAGGTGCGTTCTTAGGAGGAATATGTTACACCTGGATTGATGTATCATAATTTCCTCTTGAGGTGGATCCATAGGTTCACCCTAAGGATGGATGATGTAACACCTAAGTTGATGGATCAGAACACCCTCTTGAGGAGGATTTAGAGGTGCTTCCTTAGGAGGGAAGATATCACACCTAAGTTGATGGATTAGAATTAACTCTTAAGGTGGATCCATAGGCGTGTCCTAAGGAGGTAATATATCACACCTTGGTTTACCGATGTTGGTATTGAACCTTAGGGATGAATTCTATATACTCTTCTAGGATACATGGATCAACACCCACATAGTTTGATGTTGTAGTTTAAGGTCATGTGACAGGATTAGTATATGAAGTTTAATTTCTTGTGCTTAGGATGCTCATGTTACAGAAGGAACATCAATGAAGTATGGCATGTGGATTATGTGTTATGATTCCATTCACAAGGGGATCACTCTTGGAGGAGTTTTGTGGGGGATTACACATGGATTTTTCCTGATGCGGAAGTTCATCCCAGGACAGGGGTGGTAATTTCATCCCATGTGATTCATCCATAAGTAATCCTATGTTTATTTGACTTCGATGGAGGTGTAGGGTTATCCCCTAGAAATAATACATGGGGAATTCTATGTTCATCACACAAGGTAAGGCTATAGTTCACATAATGTGTAGAGGATGTTTTCTATCAATTTAAGGTCATAATACAAGGATGTGGGGATATATAGTTTTACATAATGTATCTCGAACATGGAATAGGATCTCACATTGAGTTTTTTTTGAGAAATAATACATGGGGAATTCTATGTTCATCACACAAGGTAAGGCTATAGTTTACATCATGTGTAGAGGATATTTTCTATCAATTTAAGGTCATAAGACTAGGATGTGGGGATATATAGTTTTACATAATGTATCTCAGACATGGAAGAGGATCTCACATTGAGTTTTAACATGAAAATGAGAGAAGATATTCATCATAAATAATCTCTACTGATAAAGGTACAAAATTTCCCCTGAATATTACAACCCTAGGGCTTACATAAATACTGCTCATGAACCTCTGGGAAGGACATGGAATTAACACTACCATGTATGAGTGGAAATCAGGAGGCCCTATGTTATAGTACCTATTCTTAGAAGTTATAGGCATTAGGGTACCTATGAATTGAAGTAATAAGTATAATGGAGGCCCAGTATACACTTCGAGTGAAGTGGGTGGACATAGGATTGGGTGGAACCAATCACACAAGAATTTTTGGTATGGTAGAACAGTCCTAGATTGGTATGGGGACCCTAGGAACTTGACCTTTGTGATGGGTGTTAGTAGAAAGGAGTTACTATTTAGAGGCCCATGATAGGTTCTTCATGATACATGGGTCCCCATGGATGGGTGGATTGCGAATATCAGGTTCCACATGAAGCTCATGGGTTTGATAAAGGATTATGATCATGAAATAAGATGACCATACCTTAGAGTGAAGTCCTAGTTCTCATAGTGTTGGATTCATGAATAATAGGTGCCTTGAAAAGCCCCAAGTTCCACAAATGAATTTATTCTTCCATAAAGGGAATGGTCCTTTAAAAAAGGAATCTCCACCTTAGGTGGAGTCTCTTAGGAACTAATAGAGGGAGGTTTCATGAATATTTGATACCATGGGGGATCCATATTATATTTCACTCACAAATCTCAGAAGTATCCCTAAATTTTTTCATTTATTACAAGTTTAAAGGTCACACATCCCTTAAAAAGTCATACATAAGAGAGTATTTATAGGGTGTGGGTTACGCAAAGTATGGAACCTTTCACAAACCATTATGATCTTTTTGAGTGGGTGGGTCCCCATGAATCAAGACCACATAGAATGAAGGTTACTGTTAACCCTCCTTGTGGCCTTGAATAGCTCCATAACTCAACTTTAACAAAATTTGAAGGATACCTCCATGAATTCATGTGGTTGGGACCTTTGCAAGATTTGGCCATTCTCAAAGGTGGTGAGATTCCTAAAAGACAACCTTAAATATATTTTTTGTTCTATTTTGGCCCAATTTTCTCTAAAATGGTTGTGCCTTCCTAGAAAACTCATGTGACACATGTATTATGGTGTCAAAAATGAGCATGCACTTATGATATAAGGTTTATAGATTCATCATTGGGGTGGCCTAATGAGATTATTTCTCTCCCCTGTATATGAACCTCGGTGTGTACGAATACCTTATGTATACTTTTAAGGTTGACAAGAGATGCATGATGGATAGGGATTAGGCTCAAGGCTAGAAGATCGAGTGGATTTGTTTTTATAGATTTCTATAATCAGTTAGAGAATCTCAGTAGTTTATGGAGACCAGGCATGTGGTCTAGCTTAGAGTTAGTAGTAGCGCCTATACTTTTATTTCAATTTCCTTTTTGTAATCCTAATTGTATGGTTGGCCCAGTGGGTTACCACTATTGTATGTATGACATGGTTTTCAGGATGTTATATAATCTCATTTATTATTACACCGTGTTCTATTTTATTTTAGTTATTGCTTATGCACTCTGTTTATTTACTAATTTGGATGTTAACTATTTATTATTGATGTGTTTACTTTGATATGAGGGCATAATATCACCACACAAGCACTCTAGGATCATGATACTATTTGGTATCCTCTGGTGTATGGAGAGACGTGCTTGAGGCCTTTTAGAGAACTGGATCAGATCACTAGTTAGTGTAATATGGTCAAGTACATTGCAAAGTGCTGTCAAAGGGGTTCATTTAATTTTTATTTACTATTTGTGATATTGTAGATAAGAGTATTAGGAATTCCTTAGAGCTTGTGATGGATATCAGACTGGTGTGTTGAGAACACTTGTTCTGGTAATAATTTCTAGTTAGAAGAGAGATTGTATTATTTTTCCGCTCTTTGCTGTTATAGTTGTATATGGTTTTCACTTTGAACAAAACATGTTTTTTGTCAATGTTATGATTTATTATAAATTTCTGGAACTTATCCCATTAGAAAGTGTCCAATGATGGATTTTTAATATTGGCCAAAAAAGGAAAGAGCTGACTCATGCATTATATTTGGAACGGAGGATTCACATGTTATAGATTTTCAAATGTGTGATTTTACTAATGATTGAGGCCAATTTTTTAAAGTATCAAAAAAACCTAAATGGTGTTATCTAATATATCTTTTTGGCGGAATTAAACTATTTTGGTATGACTTGTATATATAATTCATTATAATTGAAGTCCATGTGGATCTATGTTGAGTCATTTGATGGTGAAATTTATGAATTAGTCATCATGCACAAGAGTTGTAGTGAACCAAGCAGGTTGATAGGGAAAATGATTCCAATGTGTTTATCCCTCTTGTTGGGTTCAATTTTTTTGGAAGTTGTTTTTGAAAGTTGAAAGATTTTTTCACTGAAAGTGTTTTATTTTTTTGTCATGAAAAATAAATCACTTCACTTTGTAAGAGTCAGTGATTGGGATCACCATCTAATCAGAAGATAAAATATAAATTTATTAATAAAGTCCATTGTTTTTTAAAGATTTTTTTCTGGAGAAAAGGATTATTAGACTCACCTTGGGTTAATAATGAAAGATAATATTTTAATGAGGAAGTGTATTAGAGTTTTAATTGATTTGATGAAAACCAGATGATGCTTTTTTGATATTAGAGTTCTCATAAATGACATGTTGTCCAAGAAACTTGTGATGAAAGACTTATAGAGGAAAGATGGAGAACAAGTGTTGTCGATTAGTGTGGGGAATAGTTCTAAAGAAATAATATTGTGGAAGGATGGGAAAATAATTTCTAATGTAATATAGACGATTCAATGCTGATCCTAAAAATTCTCATAGTCATGAGAAATTAATGATTACAAGAATGATTTTGTGGAAGAAGAATGATTTTGAAGTCAATGTTTTATGGTCTTAGTTCATCATTGTGAGATCACCAAACATAAAATTGTTTGAAGGCTGGGAAGTTTTGTTTGAAACATAAGAAAAATAAAATGCTATTTTTTAGTCAGACTAATATGACATAAGATATAAATCATTAGAGAAAGTTGTTAGTGAATGTTTTTAGTTTACTGTAATCATGAAAGGAAATAAGTTTCTACTGACACCAGTCTATTGGAAATAGTGTATTATTGATTCATTAGAGTAATATTTCCACCAATCCATTAGATGTAGTGATGGTTAAAAAAGTAAATCAGAGGAAGAATTTTTTTTGTAGAAGATTTGTAAGTGGAAATTGTTGGGACTGATGAGAAAGTATGAGTTGTTGGGACCCATAAAAAATGGGATTAGAGATCAATAAAAAATGTAGTCCACCATTTTCATTAGGATGAATTTTTTTTTATTAATTGGTCCAAGAATAAAAGAAGTCATATACATTTAACATGTGGGTTAAGAGATAAATAACAACTATTGTTTCTTTTCATAATATGGGTCTAAATTCATCAGAAAACATGTGGTTTTGACTCATTAGACTAGAGGAGACACCAATCAATCTGTGTGAGATAGAGACCGATCCATAAAATATGGCCTGCCACTGATAACTTCATCAAACATAGGATCAATAGTTTGAGGAAATGTAGAAAAGGTGAAATTTTGACAAATTATTATCAAGGGAGTTTGAAGCTGGAACTCAAGTGTTTCTAAGGAAGTGAATGAAACTTTATAATTGGGGACTATGTTTATAGAATAATTATTTCAATGTTTCATATCCTTTAGTTGGTACTGAGCATCATAATGAGAAGTTTTATTTTTTCCATATTATAAATTGGTATGTAAAAATTTCATGGATAAATTGGAATGACAATCTTAACCTAACTAAAGAATGGTTAAAAAGTATGAAACATGACAAATCATTGAGAAGATTCGGGAAGTTTCAAGAAGAATTGAGAAAAGTATAAAAATACTAAATAAGTCAAATATGAATCTGAAATGATGGGGAAATTAATGATTTTGGAAATTTGGTTAAGCTGGAAAACTTTTCAAATTCCCACCTAACCACATTTGGTGCCCCTATAAAAGGCATAAAGTACATTGTAATTTTTAATGGATTTGAACACTATTCACATTTTGACCAAGAGAGAAAATTTATGATATTTTTAGATAGAAGTGGTTTCTAGATTGACTATTCCTGAAGAAAAGTGCTTGATCAAAAAAAAAAGGAAGATCCTATTCAGTGGTTATTAGATCATAGTAGATCATTATACCAATAAACCAGACTAAGATTTATAGACTAAGGCAGAAGTAGTTCCAAATTGTTTCAATGGTATTCAGGAAGACTTATGTTTCCCTACTAATCAATTAGACAAAGAAATTAGAATGGGATATCGGATAGAGTATCATTACTAATTCTGGAGAAGTTATTATCTGAAGATAGGTATCAAAGTGAAGAATTATTTTGAATGTTATTAAAAGTGAAGTTTGATATGGAATCATAGTAACATGTTTATAAGTAATTGATGAAACTTTCTTAAATTGTTACAAAAACCTATATTATATCATTTTTTTCTACTTGAATAACATTTTTTTCCAGTACATTTTGTGGAGTTGGATTTTTTCCAAACCATAAAAAGAATATAACTACTCTTTTTGAATAGTGAACCATGGATATATTTGTATTCCTATGATGTGTTATAGTTTTGTTTTTATAAAAGTGATAAAACTTTAATAGGAGGTGAAGGTTATTTCAAATGAAATGAAACTTAAAAGAATAATATATCATTATTTACCCCTCCCCCTCTCAGCGATACATTTATCATGGATGGAAAATATCAAGTGGTATCAGAGCCAAGGTTCCCATCATTTACTCTTTTCTAAAGATTTTATGAAGAGAATTTGTTATGGAGAATCTGAATTGTGTAAAAATTAAGGGTATTTTGTCCATAGATAGGAATAATTATCATATATGTAAAGATGGAATGTTTCCTTATCTTATGTCTCTTGGGTACGATGTTTTGGAAGCCGATATAGATGGATTTCTTCATATTGATGAAAAAGTTACTCTCATATCTGTGGAAAAGAAAAATCTTGAGAATGATGGAAGTTATAAGAATTATTTACTCTCATCTCTTTCTAAAAGTGAGTTTCTAAGAGTAAAGGGATTTTCTACTACCAAAGGTATCTAGAAAAATCTTAAGAACATTTATAAAGGTAATACAAAAGTATAGAAGGAAAAGTTACAAATCTAGAGGCTAAATTATGAATATCTAACAATGGGTGAGTATGAATCTATTGGTGATTTATTTACAAGGGTTAATGATATTACAAGAACCATAACATGTCTTGGTGAAAAGTTATAAGACTCAATTGTTAAAAAGATCTTGAGAATTATTCCTAACAAGTTTGATGCCAAAGTTTCATATTTATTGGATATAGATCCTAAAAATATATCTCTATATGATCTTCATAGTACTCTTATTACTTATGATATGATAAGGGAGGATGATATGAAGGGAAAAATGAAATTTGATCATGAAATTTCATTTATGGATGCCAAGAAAGAAAATCCTAAAAATATTTTTAAAGAAGAATCTAGATATTCTGATTCAAAAAATGATGTATGTGATAATATTAATGAATTTTTACCCTTTTTTTCTAAAAATGTGAAAATAATTACAAGAATTTATAAAATGAAACATCCCTTAAAATTCATTTAATGTGAATATATTGGGTACTTTGATGAAAATTTCTCATGAAGAAAGAGAAAATACAACAGAATGATATAAGGTAGATAAGATCCTGAAATAAACAGGGTGATAAGGCTAAATATTATTCCAAAGGGAATGATAAATAAATTTTCCAAAACCAAAATGATAAGTTTTTTTCTAAAGATGATAAAGAAGAAGACGGTGAAGTTGAATCCCAAAAGTCTGCTGAGAATTTTGGGGAGAATAATTTCATTGAAATAGTTAATAATAAATATTTTAGAAGAAACAGTTCTGAAGAATAAGGAGAAAATCTATTATAATTTCTTATGAAATAAAAATTGAAATAATGTTTTTGAAATATTGGGAGGCTTTTTAATCAAATAATGAAGTTTAAAAATGAAAATTCTTCAAAAAAAAATCAATTATTTTTTCCTGATGATAAATTTAAGCTACTGAATGAGATTGAGAACTTGAATAAATCTATTGATAAAGAAAATAATCGGAGTGGATACATGGAAGTTAAGTTGAAGTAAAAGGAATAATATTTGTAAGTATTCCAAAAAATAATTTCTAAAGATAAGTAGATATTAAAAAGTTTCAATAATTCTATCTTTGAATATGGTGAAATTCCTAGAAAGGGTGAACCTGAGAATGATCAAAAGTTACCTTTAAAGTTTGAGAAGAAAGTTTAATTTTTTTAGAAGAAGAAATATTGGAGTGTTAAGTATGTGGCCAAAACTAAAAAAGTGTAGAAGTCATATGTTTCTAAAAATTATGAGTCTGAAAAAGTTTCTACTAATTCTGGTTTTGATAAGGCTAGAAATAATTCTGAGTTGAAAAAGAAGATATTGGGTGACAATAAAAAGGTTGGTGGTCAACAAAGTTCTAATGAGAAAAATAAAAATGTTGTTGAGAAACATGCTCATTAATCTAGATAGTATAGAAGTTACAGAGATAAATATTATTTCTTTGGGTACTACTGGTATTGTGCCGGATTTGGGAATATAGAAAATATGTGTGGGTTTTATCAATAATATTACCAATATTCTACAAAATATAGAAGTCAATGTTTAATGGGGAGTAAATCCTCTCAATTGAAGAATACTTTGATGGATGTTTTGAAGAAAGCTAAGAAGTTTGGTGTTAAAGTTAAAAATAGATTCCAACCTTTGGAAACTATTTTTGAAATATGTGAACAACTAGTATATCTTTCAAAAGGATTTCATGTTTTGTTACTAGCACAAAAATGGTTTATTACAATTCATATAATCTAGATGTGAAGAAATATAAAGGGAAAGAAAAATATTTTTTTGTAGAAATTGATCTCAAAACTAGAAAAGGGGAATGGACATGGATCTTAGATAGTTGTAATTCTTATCATATTTCAGGAGGCTTAATATTTTTTAAGAATGTGAAATAATTCAAAGAATTAACTGTAATATTTGGAATTGATGAATGTATTAGAATCAAAGTTATTGGATCATACATCATTGGGAAGGAAAATTTTAAATCTAAGAAAGATTTTTTTGTTTATGTGATGAAACACAACCAGCTAAGTGTTCTGCAATATCATGATGAAGGTAATAATATTTTTTTTCGGAAAACTTGCATCTGTTGTGAAAAGAGAGAAAGAAATAATGATAGTTACACGATTACAATGTATAAAATGAAACTTGTTCCAAGTTGGAGAGGTTCAAAAATCTTGATAATTAAGTATGATGGAAGAGAATAAATTGTACCATAAAATTATGGGACACATGTGTCAGGTAAACAAGACTAAGTTATCAAAGAGAGATATTTTTTTTGCGGAATTCCTGATATGTCAAGAAAAATAGATTGGTGCTGCACAATTTTTCAGAAATAAATAATTGGAAACTATGTGAATAAAAAATTACATTTTTTAAAAAACACCCCTGAATCTTACTCATTCATATATCTATGGTACAATGAGAAAACAATCAACTCATGGAGATAAGTAATTTATTAATTTCATTGATGACTTTACTCGCATTACTTATGTTATGTATATGAAACATAAGTCAGATACTCTAAAAATGTTTAAAATTTTCAAGAGAAAATATGAGAAGGAATTTGAGTTTTCAATAAACTAGTCAAGAATAGAAAATGGTTTTGAATACAAGAATGAAGAGTTTTAAAATTATCTTGAGAAGCATGGAATTCATTATGAGTTCAGTACACCATACACTCCTTATCAAAATGGTGTTTCTTAAATAAAAAATAGAAGTCTAGTTTAAATGGGGTGAACTATATTACATAAACATGGTCTCTATCATTAATTTTGGAGGCAATCTATATGAAATACTATTTATATTCCAAATAGATATTCCTATAGGCCATATTTATATGTGACTCCATACAAATTTTTTTAAGAAAAACACTAACCTTGAAACACTGAAGTGTTTTTGGGAGTCCATACATCATAATGAAGAAAGGTGGAAACCATGTAAATATTGAGAAGAGAGGTGAAAATGTAATTTTTTATGGATACGCACTGGAAGGAAGATGAAATATATGTTTAAATAAACGGACAAGAAGATTAGTTGAAAAAGTTTATGTAAAAGTTATTGAAAAAATGAGGAACATACTAAAAATAATCATAAAAATAATAAAGATTGACATGATGAAAGAATTTTTGTTAAGAGTTTTGATAAAGATAAAAATAATTGAAATCCTACTTAAGAAAAAGAATCAAACTCAATAATTTTATTTGTTGAGGAAGAATCTTGAAAATCTCATCCCAAGACGAGGAAGCAAGTGGAAGCTCAAAACATAATCGGTGATCAACATTAAAATTTTTATATAATAAGAACATAAAAATCTATTACATATACTTATTTTTATTCAAAAGTTGAGCTGAAGGATGTGAATGAATATTTTAGTCATCTAGATTAGGATCAGGATATGAATGAAGTGTTGGATCAGATCGAGAAGAATGATACTTGGGAACTTGTACCCAATCCAAATGAATGAAATGTTATTGGTACAAAGTGGGTGTTTTAGAAAAAGTTAAATGAAAATATTGAAGTGATAAGAAAAAAATAAAGGTTAGTGTGTAAATGTTTCTCACAAATTAAAGGAATTGATCTTGATGAGAATTTTTGTCTGCTGGAAAGGTTAAAATAGTTAGAATCTTTCTTGATATTATTGTACAATAAAGGTACAAATTTTTTCATATATAATGGGAATAATTATTTTTAATGGTTACCTTGATGAGGAATATTATATTGAACACCCATATGTATTTATATTGGGAAAGATGAAAGTTATGTTTGTAATTTGAAGAAATACTTGTATGGTCTAAAGACAACTCCAAGGGAATTATATTCTTAATTAGATTATTTCTTGAGGAGGTTGAGTTTCAATAAAGAAAGGGTTGATAATAATCCCTACATCAAATAAACTCAATATATTATTCTCATTATAATTGTTTATGCTGATGATATTATCTTTGCTAGGAATGATGAAATAACTTGGGAAAGGTTTGTAGAAGAAATTAAAAAGTTGTTTGAAATGTCCATATTGGGTGAAATGAAATACTTTCTTGGGTAAAAAATATCCTCTAAGAAGAAACACATATTTATTTCCTCATAAAATTATTATATGGAACTTCTTATGAAGTTTGGTATGGGAAATTCAAAACCTGTTTCCACACCAATTTCATTGGGAAACAAGTATTTAAAGATGGAGAAGGTAAGTAAGTTGATCCTTAAGAGTTTTGAAAGATGATAATAAGTTTTTTTGTATCTTACTACCTCAATATTGAATATTTTTTATGCTCTTACCTTACGTGAAAGATTTCAGAGAAATCCAAAAGAATCACATATATTTGATGGAAAAATAATTCTCAGATATATCAAAGGCACAACAGATTTCATAATCAGGTAAGTTAGCATAGAAATTATTGACTTGTTTGGGTATTCAAATGATGATTTAGAAGGAAATATTGATGAAAAAATATCCACATATAGTGGAGTTTTATTTTTTGGGAAAATTTGTGTTAGTTGACATACTAAGAATAAAAATTCAGTAACTCTTAGCACAACATAAGCTGAATATGTTGCAGTAACTCAAGTCATTACCCAAATTACAAGGATAAAGACTTAGTTGGAAGACATAATTATTGACGTGAAGTTACCCTTTCTGTTGGGTTGTGATAATCAAAGTGCCATTGATGTTACAAGAAATCTGATACAACAATTTTCTTCTAAACACATTGATATCAAATATAATTTCATCAATGAGCACGTGGAGAAGAAATAATTGAAGATGGAATATGTTCCTACATCATAACAAGTGGATGAAATTTTCAATAAACCTTTACCAAAGGAATATTTTAACTAAATGAGGATGATAGTGGTCATCTAATATCTTTCACATTAATATTGAGGTATGTTTTTCTATCCCCTATCTCATCTAGTCTTTGGATAGTGTTGTCAAGGGGAGAATTTTTTCATAAATTTATCCATTTTTTTGTGCCAAACCATTTAAGGAATCATGTGTGTAGGGGGAGTTTTCGGTAAGCTGTGAACTCAACATGTGGGTGTGTGAACTATTATAGTAGTCTGTTAGAGTGGATTTACGAAACATGTGTTTAAAAGTAAGTGGAAGAAGTGAATAATGGTGTGAAGAAAAGATGAAGAAGTTTCACGAGTCATTGGTTTTGGAAAACCTCATTTTGCTGCCAATGATTCTTTTTTTCTATAATGAGTTCGCCCACGTAGGCTTAGAATTCATTGAAAAGTAATATATAGCACGTGGTTATAATTTTCAGTGATTTATGATCCTTGGTTGATAATAAAATCTAAAAGGGTGAGATTTTAGGGACCAAATTGGTAGGAAGTTGTTTTTGGAAGTTGAAATTTGTTTGTACTGAAGTGCTATCTTTTTTTTATGAAAAAGAAATCACCTCGCTTTCTAAGAGTTGGTGATTAGACTCACCATCATAATAAAGAAGATAAGACACAAAATTATTAATAATTTTCATTGGTTTGTGAATATATTTTTATCAACAAAAAGGTTCTTGATAATCACCTTATGTATGGAATGAATGTTTCGACCATAATAAAGAAGTGTATCAGAGTCTGAATGGATCTAATGAAAATGTAAATACATTTTCATGATCATGGAGTTATAAAAAATTATAAGTTGTCTAAGAAACTTGTGATATAATAATTATTAAAGAAGGGGGGGGGGGAAGTTCTTCCAATTAGTGTGAGGTTTTATTGGAAAGAAAGAAGTAGATGGAAGGATGAGAAGTTATAATAATTTCAAATATAAGTAATATGTTTCTATAAAAATCCTAAATTTTCTCAGAGTCATGAAAAATTCATTTTTACAAGCTAGAGTATGTAAAGAAGAAAGTTTTTCAATTCAAAGTAGTTCGGTTTCAGTTCATCAATGTGAGATCACTAGAAAAATAATTATTTGAAGCATGGGAAGGTTTGTTTGAAACGTGATAAAAAGAAGATGTTATTTTTCAATCACCTAAATAATTAACAAGATATAGATATTCATATAAATTTGGTTGTGAATTTTTTTAGTTTACCATAATCAGGATAAAAAAGAATTTTCTATTGAAACTAGTCCATTGGATGCAGTGTTCCACCAATTCTTTAGAGTAATCCTGACATCGATCCATCAGACATAGTGATGGATTTTGAAGAAAATCTAAGGCATAAAATTATATTGAAGTAGATTAGTAATGGTATATTATTTGGACTGATGATAAAGTAGTAGTAGTTGTGACTAATGAAAAATGGGATCAAATATCAATCAACAATGTGGTAAAACATTTTCATCAGGATGATTTTTTTTGAATTAATTGGGTCAAGAAGAAAAGAATTCATATTTCCTTAACAATTTGGTCAAGAGAGAAAGATAGACTATTGTTTTTTTTCAAAAATGGGTGAAGAGTAATTAGAATATATTTGGTCCTGACTCATAAATCTGGAGAAGACACTGATCCATCAGATTGAGAAAGAGACTGGTAGATCAGACGTGGTCTGACACTGATAACTTCATCAGAAATAGGATCATCAGTCTGAGGGAAAATAAGAAAAGGTGGAATGTTGAAAAAGTATTGTCATGTGAGTTTTAAGATGGTGATAAATTGTTTCCATGGAAGTGTATAAATATTTAGTAGTTTCAAATATGATTATGGAAGAATGATTTCAATGTTTCATGTCCTTCAGTTGGTACTGAGCATCATAATGAGATGTCATTTATTTTCCATATCATAAATTGGTATGGAGAAACATAATGAAGAAATTATAATGATAATCAGAATTAGGTTGATGAATGGTTAAAATGTATAAGGTAGGATGATGAATTTTGAAAATTTGAGGTGTTTCTAGAAGAATCAAAAAGAGAAGTGATGCAATGAATAAGTCAAATATGAAGCAAAAATAAATGAAAAAATTCAAGATTGGGGAAATTTGGTTAAGAATGAAAACTTTTTAGATTCCCACCTAAACCAAATTTGGCACACCTATGAATGGTGGAGAGTATATTGTACTTTTTAATGAATCTTAACATTCTTCATGGGTGAACTAAGAGATATAAGTTCTGATGTTTTTAGATAGAACATGTTTATAGATTGAGCATTCCTGAGGAAGTGTTCCAGATAGAGGAAGAAGAAGGAATATTGTATTCAGTTGTTATTAGATCGGACTAGATCATCAGACTGAAATTTTTGGACTGAAGAAGAATTAGTTTATATTTTTTTAGTAGTATTATTGGAGAAATGTGTTTCCATACTAACCAATAAGTATAAAGAATAAGTCTGGGATATCTAAATGATTATCATTACAATGTCCAGATAAGTTGTTACCTATTTCTAGGAAGTAGCATAAAGAATTATTTTGAAAGTTATGAAAAGTGAAATTTGATAATTCATCACAGTAACATGTTTTAAAGCAACTGATGAAAGTTTCTTAACATGTTACACAAATTTGTATTAAATCATTTCATGTAATATGAAGCACATGCACTTTTATTTTGAAAATAGTGCTACATAAGTGTAAGTGTATATCTGAATTGTTGCATTTTCCCATAAGGATTGTTTTATAGTGGATTTCATGGCATTTAATTGTTTCTAAACAATTCCAAGGATGTATGTACTCTTATTGAGTTGTGATCCTTGTAATTACTTATGTTCCTGTGGATGTGTGATTATTTTGTTTTTAGTAAATTGATAAATATTTAATAATAGGTGAATGTTGTTTAGAAAAAGGAAACATAAAAGAAAATGATATCACCAATTCACCTCTTCCCCTATCAATGATACATAAATACTAGATGGGTAATATCACCTCTTAGGGTGTTATTTTTGTGGATCAGTTAATTATAGTGTAAAAAAACCTATATAGTGTTTTCCAATATAGCTTGGAATGGAATTATACTAAACAAAAAATCATTTGTGGATATCTATTCAGATCACTGAGTACGATGCTAATAGGTTCTGGTACTTTTCTTGTGAATCAGACCTCATGGTGGTATTACTGTATACAGATTACTGATGAGTTTAAGTTCAACATCTCTTCTGTGTTGGTATCATGACCTACAAGAATAAATTCCTTATCAGGGTGATCTGAGAAGATTAGGTCCCGAGGAGATTGATGTTTGATTGTTTTGACCCTCAATGGTCATATTTACCCTTAATTATATTGTAGAGGGTTTATCTTTTGGGATAGGTGGTTAGACCTTATGACCCAATTATGAGACTTGGTCGGTAAGGTGAGGTGGGATACCTAGAAGCCCTTAGTTTTGACTCAGACCCTTGTAGTTCAGTGTTGTTTTAATTGAGGGAAACCTTCTTGAGAGTGGTTTTTATGGGTTTATGGATTCATTTCTAGGCATTGTTCTTTCTTGTACACTCGTTCTGAGACCGATTCTTTGTTAGTGCTTGGGTTTTGTGATATAGGCATGGTGATTCCTTTTGTTTCAGAGTAAGAACACGAGGTTCTTGTTTTTCAAGGTTGTCTCTAGTAGGTAGGACTATTTTGGTTCCTAATCCTATTAAACAATGTTCTACTTTTAGAATGTGGTCAAAGTGAAGGTAGACACTACTGGCTGGAATGCCACCATGTGATGTGCGATCATTGAATAAATCATTGAACAAGTATGGTGCCCAATTTTGAAGAGGAGTTCTAAGGGACCCTATGTCCTTTTTGGAATGACATTACATGTAACATGGTCATCTTTATTTTAATAGTATACGACTCACTCGAGTAGGAGTTGAGTGATAATGGCACACACTTCTTTCACATGCTACCGTTTAATTTTTAAATAAGTGAGTGTCCATTTGGGATCCATGGAATGATTTCTTCAAGATGTTTCATGGGAATGGTTTATTAGGAGTTGTGATTAAATAAATAATGTCCCTCTGTGGTATATGATACATCAGAATTTAATTGGATTCCATGAGACGATTGAACCGTTGTTGGACCTAGACATGCATTATCCAGATACATGATGTCATTAGGTTTTTTAAGAAAACTATATCCTGTATAATGTTAGAGTGGTTTAGGAGAGTTATACATGCCTGTTAATGGAATCATATTTTACTCCTAGTGAGAGATGAGCATTATCTATCTTGACATCATCCTAAGTACACTGAGAGAGTGTCAACTCTAATTCGATCTTTTTTTCATTTAAATATATTTCCTAGTGTGATAAAGGAACATGTTGAGGTTGCACTTGAGGAGAGGTATATGGTAAATAATTTGTTGGTGAGTGAACTTTTGGCTGTTTGGGGGTGGTGACCCATGTTTTCAATTGAAATTAAACATTTTTTGTGAAAAATATTATTGGGAAGTGGGAATATGTGATGTTGTGAGGCAACAATTAGGTTACTCCTATGTTGAGGAGTACTAGATTAGTCACAATTATATATCTCCCATATAGAATAAAATTATTGATGATGTGAGACTAGTAGTTGGATAGTCAAGTTAGAATAGTTGCATAGATTCTCTAGAAAAGATCATGGATACTATCTAATAACCTACGCTTCATGGGGATGAGATGATTTATGGTGGGGAGGTTATAATAACCCATGTTTTTTCAGACTGGAATTTGTGGCAGATATTTGAATTCTTACATTAGGATGATTATCACGAGTAAAATGATAATTTGACCTTTGAAGATGACATGGGATAATTTTTCTCACTACTCCCTCAGTACTAAAATAGGGTGTTTACCCAAGGAAATGAGTTTGGTGGAATTCCAAGCGGCTAAAAATTTAGCAGAATAATTAATAATTAATAATTAATTAATTAAATATTAATTTATTCTAAAAAATTCATTTGAAAATATATTTTGAATGGATAATTTCATTGAGATTCCATCTCTGTCCTTGAGTCCGGAATAAGGATTTTTTCATAGGTAAGGATTAAACTAATGTTGGGCATCGGGGTTGGGGTTGGGACCCTTTTTTTTCTTTTCTTTATTTTATTTTTATTCCCTTACATTAATCCCTATATTATCACAAACAAAAATAGGGATTATCCTTTATGTGACATATAACACCTTGATATTTTGTGTATTATTTTTTTCGAATCAATTTTATCTTTTTGATATTTTTCATTTAACGTAAAACTGAAAATAGTTTATTTTATTTGTTTTTATTACATTATATACAACACCAAGTTAATCATGCACTACATGAAACATAAATTTTAGCTTTATCTATATAGAACACCAAGGTTAGATTGTGTTACATGCAACAATGACTTTCCTCAATGGCTTGCGAAATACACATGACCAAGTTTTACCGAACAATAATATATTTTTGAAATATTATTATTCAATATAATATGATATAAAATAGCCATTAAATTAGCCATTATGAATAGTATTAATTAATTTATTAAAATATATTGTTTATATAGATATAATATGAATTTATAGGTTACCAATTAATTAGAAACGAATATGAAAACCGATTGAATATAAAGGAAAATATTTATATTTGTATGGTCACAAAGGTGTTTTACCCAATTAAATTAAATTAATTACCATTAGTGAGTGATATTAATGTAATATATATGTTATATATTCAACAAAATATTTTTGATATTTATAAAATAGATTTGATAGACATAAGATAATTACAAACCCAATTTTATGATTAAAAACCTTTAATTTTATTAAGGCATTTTACTCTCATTTTATGGAGAACCCATTATAAATCCATTTTTTTGGAACTTTTATAGATTTTTTTGTCAAAATAAACTTCATATTTGAAATAGGAACATAATAATTAGGTTAAGGTAAATTTTTGGTATTTTTATGTGGAGATTTTTTTTAATGAATAGTGAAAAAGACTGATTTTTAGTTCACAACTAATTTTTTATATAATTTATTTATGAGGATAAATTAAATTTTAAATTGGGTTGAAAGTTTAATTAGATAATATATTTTCAATTAATCCTATGTAGTTCATTGGATCCAATTTCAAATTGAAATTGGATATAAAAACATAGAAAACTTTTGATTATTTTTTACTTTAAAAACCCACAATGTCGTCTCGTCAGTAGGATTAATTTTTTCCACTTATGCGATTGAAATTTTGAAAAATGGATTCCATATTTGAAATTTGAAATATTTATAATTTATAATAAGGTCAAATTATATTTTTACCAAAATTATTAGTGTTTTTAAGAAAGCCTAAATTTACCCTCTCTTCAGCCAGAAATCTGTGTACATTTAAAACCATGTTTTCTAAAAAGGGTTTTCAAGAATATTCTACTAATATCATATTATAATTAAAATTAAAATTTTCAGTCTTTTTATTTTACCAATGTTTTGAATGGAATATTCTTGTCACTTTTCTAATGAGGAAATTTTCTAACCTTTTTACCATGAAAAAGTAATGTTCCTTTTACCTCGTATGACATGTATAGATTTACCCACCATAAATTATTTGATACTTTCTTTTCAAATGGTTTTCTAGATTATTTTATAATTTTCAAGGAAAAATGATTTTCAAAAAGTTTTTCAAGATCCTATACAAGTTTTCCAAGGAAAGATACTTCCATTTTTTTTATGATTCATTTATAATTTTTCAAGTTTATTTTATTGAAAATAGTTTTCAAAAGGTTTTAAATTTTAATAATCATTTTTAAAGGAGAAAAATTAATTTATTCATGAATTTATTTTAAAATATCTTTAAAAAATATTTCCCATCCAAGATAACATCCATTGGTGTAACCCATGTGTTTCTGGGGAAATGAATTAATTTTTCCATTCATATTCTTTCTCTGAATAGTTTACATTTTATTTCATGGTGTTTATGAAATATTTTTATCTTTTATGTGTTATATGTCCATGAAACCCACTTCTTTTCACGGGTTATATTTTTATGTAATGATTATGAAACCTGTTTCTTTTTCCCCAATTAAATGTATGATTTCAAGTTTATGAAACTCATTTCATTTCATGGGTTGTGATATTATTGTTTATGATTTTGTGGCACATGTTGATGTGGAAATGTTGGGATTTGGAGCGATAGAAATAAAAAAACATAGAAGATTAAAAGGGAAAAATAGAAGAACAAGAACATGAATATTTATGTGGTTAGAGAAATAATCCCTACATCTATGGAGAGGTAGAATATTCACTATATTTCAGGATCACAAATATAGAGTTTTCAGTAAGTAACCCTAGCCCAAAATGGGATAAAAATGGAGGAAGATGATCCACTATTCCACAAACCACATAGGAAGTCAACATTTCTAAAGTTAAAGGCAGAAATATAAGTCAAAAGTGTTATAGTGGTTTCCAAATGGAAGTCCAAAAGGCTACCGTAAAGTTGACTCCAAATTATGCACTACTATAGTGCTCTGTCGGTGTTAGTTGGTCAGCTATGAAACATTGGTCATAGATGCTACAATACCTAACAAATTAGGCCAGGGTCCTTCGACCCTCAAACCCCTAAAGCAGGGGCATGTTTCCCCTAAAACCTTGAATGAGCTCACTATAGATCTCGACCCGCGAAAGTTATAGGTCAGTGCACAGTATGGCCACAATCATTTGTCCCAACCGGATCAGGCTATACCAATCTAACACATGTATGTATAATTTCATTATGAGATGGGTGGGATGTCTATATCCCTCCAATGCATTAGGTAATGATAAAATTTTTTATGAGCTTAAAGGGTACATGAGAAGGAATCCCAAGACCTAAATAAGAGGGTTTACAAGAGGCCATCTAATGCTCGAAACAAGAGGGTACAAGGGAGGACATACCAATCCCAAAACAAGAGGATATATGGGAGGGAACCCAAATCTCATAGAAGGTACACTAGTGATTAACCCAAGCCTAACATGTTACAAAGTCCTTGGTAGGTCTCCTTGACATAGGGTTTTTATATGCTTATGTGTCTGTTAGAATTCCAATTCTTATTCTTATATTATGCTTTTATAGCTCATGTTCTTTATTACCTTAGGATACATGTCTTATGAACTAAAAATATTTATTCCATGATTCATGTTTATGATTTTTGATATGGAGGTCATGATATTATAATGATGATGATCATTTTCTCATAACCTTATGTTCATGATATGCTTATGTGTTTCATTTATTTACCCTTACGGAGCATTTGAGATCATCTTTTTCTTGTGTTTCCCTTCCCCAGATTATGAAGAAAGGGTTTTAAGTATAAATACTAAGGGGAAATATATTTTTGGAAAAAATTGAAGATATTTAATTGAGATAGAAGATTTTTATTCTAATTTTCCAAAGGTAATAAACTAATAAGGTCTTTGGGAATCTATTTTTTTTAATATTTTATGCATTCCAAGAAAGTGTTGTAATGTTAATGTATGAAAATAGAGGGTCATTTTAGTTGGTATCAAAGCAAAGGTTTAGTTAAACATTGGAAAATAGGATAAGAAATATTTAGTGGTATCCATAGGTATATTTCTATTGATATATCTATGGATGATCTAAGGATAAGTACAAGGATGAGCTAATGTTTTGGAAAATATCCTAGAAATTTGGTAAAGGATAGAGTAAGTGATTTCCTAGAAATAAATCCCTGTCTAGATACTACATGTGGATGTAGATCTGGAACAGATGTACCTAGGTGTAACAACTCTAAAAATATCTCCCGATCCCAACTTGGGCTAATCTGGTACATGAAAACGGGCCTTACTGCAAACTTGGTTTGACACTCCCAAGGGATCTGATTTGGGAATTAAAAAACTCTTTACGAACCATCATAAAGGATTTAAATAGAATATGTCTATGAATAACATAGGATAAACCTAAGGTTTCATAGTTTAATAAAGGCGTTATAATTTAGACATCATATAAGTTGTTTTCATGATTATGTGGTTCTTCACTCTGATAACTGTTTCTTAATCTATGCTCTTGGTTTTTGTCAATGGGTGGAACCCAAAGGAACTACGTTAATGGTGATTGTAAAGGAAAATGAAGTGATTTTCCTCCTGTGAAATCAAATTATATGGGAGTATGAATACAATGTCTCATTGTTATAATCTCCCAAATTTCTCAGGCTATGAACCATAATGGACCCCCAAATGTGAAAAAGAGGGAACAATATTCTATTGAGTCCTTCAAGAGGAAATTCCTACATTATTTCAGCAGGTCTTCAGATCCACTTATTTTTGAACAATGGATTAGTGGAAATGAAAATATATTTTTCATTATCTAATGTTCATAAAATTAGAAATTCATTCTGGATGTTTATCAGTTAGAAGGCGAAGTAGATCAATGGTGGAAACTAATCAAGAATATGAGGTAGAAAGACGAAATTGACTCAATGGTTTGGGATGAGTTCAAGAAAATATTTTTTAATAATCACTTTCCTCGAATTCTTTATACTAATATTGAAAATTAATTCCCCAAGATTAAATAGACGTATTATTAATCCATTGATTATTATGAAGAAAATTTTACAAGGCTTGTGAGGTACTCTTTAGGTATAATAATTCAATATGAAAGTCAAAGTGATCAATTCATTAGTGTTTTGAAACCTATTATTTAAAAGTCTTTGTCTATAAGATACTTTAGTAGCTATGAATAAGTGTTTAGAGGTGCCGTAAAAGTGGAAATGTATTTTTGAGTTGTGTGTCAATCTCATGGTTTTGACAAGAAAAGGAAGATAGAGGTCAAATGAAAATCTAACAACCATGGAGAAAAGAAAATGAGCCTTCCATTATACAAAAATTTTGGGAAGAAACATGAAGTAAATTATCTTAAGGTGACTACTAAATTTTTTAAGTGTGGAAGGGAAGGTAATCGAGTGAATGAATGTCGATGTGATGGTATTAAGTTATATAATGATGCAAATAATGATAAATCCCCATAGAATGCACCTCCCACACTTCAGTGATTATATTTCATAGAGTTTGGCCATTACACTAACAAACTCCCTAATCCAAGGACTAATGTGAATGATAAGACACAAAAACCTCTGAAGAAAAAGGATAAAGAGAAAGATTATGTGATCATAATGGATTATGTGAACCTAGGTAATTTAGAAATACTAATCCTTACCTCCTTATTTGGGAATTTTAGGATTGATTTTGTACAAAAAATCCCTATGAAAGTATTATTGTTTATCCTTTGGTGAGATTTCATGTTATTATATTTACCTACATGGATTATTGAATAATAAAAACAAATTTTTTATTATATCCATACAAGGATGGACACAAATTTCTAATGAAAATGTTTTTGGTTTACAATAATATATTATTTAAGGAATAAAGGGTGAATTATATTTTTCAATGGTTAAAAGGTTAAATATTTATGAAAAGTTAATTTTAAACTTCTAAGGAAGTATTTATGTACTGAGTTTGTATTGAAAAACTTAGTTAAAATCTTATTTAGTGACTATACTTATTTCAAGGATGCCCAACTTATTTATTTTGGAAATTATATTACTTTGGTTTTAGAGAAGAATATTATGTATGTCAGGTGACAACCAATCAATTTTGGAATGGCCACAGTACTTGAACACATGATCGAAGGGTGATAAGGGTTTCATGCCTAACACAAGCCTACATGATGTCCAGGTCAATCTGTAATTATTTTTGATGAATAATTATTAATGATGAACCAACAGAGTTACTTTTTATGTTTAAATATTAATGTATTAACCATATTGATTTATATGTAGAGACAAATAGTTATACTTTTCATTCTTTTTTGGGCATTAAGATCTGCTAAAAATTTATTTTATCTCTTCAGGCATCAAATTTAATTTATGTATTTCTATTTCATAAAGTAATGGATGAATTAAAAATAATTAAAAGCACAAATAAAGAATGATTTTTTTTCAACAAAATATATCAAATAAGTATATTTCCTTATATTATTGGTCAATAAAATAATTACTCAATGTTAGAATAATGATTAAAAAATGTTTTTCCCAAATAGCTTAATTTTTATTGAACCGATGGCCTTTTAATTCTTCATTGATTTATCACTTTAAGGCCCTAAAATTTTATTGATCATTCACTTGTTTGTGATTGATGACATAAATAAATCACTATAAATATTTATGTTTTTTCTCCATGTACAATCTCCACCCAACCTATGTTCTCCTATGTGAAAACCCAATTATATGTTACTTCGGGTAACCGTTATGGTTACATCTTTCCCTTTTTATGGGAAGTTTTAGTATTTATTTTCACGATGTGGGTTTCTATGAATGAACATTTCTTGTATTAAACCTATGATAACCGAGATTAATTTTTATGGAGAAATTCATTTTAAGTGGGGTAGAATGTAATAACTTGATGTTTTGTGAATTATTTTTTTGAATTAATTTAATCTTTTTGATATTTTTTATTTTACACAACACTGAAAATAGTTTATTTTATATGTTTGGATTATGTTATACACAAAACCTAGTTAATAATGCACTACATGAAACATAAATTTTATCTTTGTATACAAGGAACACCGAGGTTAGATTGAGTTACACACAATAATGAATTTCCTCAATGTCTTGCATAACACGCATGTCAATGATTTACCAAACAATAATATATTATTAAAATATTATTATTTAATATAATTAGATATAAAATATTCATTAAATTAGTGGTTATGAAAAGTATTAACTAATTTATGAAAATACATGGTTTTAAAAAATATAATATGAATTCATAGGTTATTAATTAATTAGAAATTAAAATGAAAACCGATTGAATATAAAGGAAAATATTAATATTTTTATGGTCACAAAGCTATTTTACCCTATTAAACTAAATTAATTTCTCTTAGTTAATGATATTAATGAAATATATATTTTATATATTCAATAAAATATTTTTTATATTTATCTATTTGATTTTATAGACACAAGATAATAAAAAACCCAATTTTATGGTTAAAAACATTTATTTTTATTAAGTCATTTTCCCACCTTTTTATTGGGAACCCATTTTAAATAATTTTTTTGGAACTTTTATAGATTTAATATGTAAAAATAAACTTTATATTTTAAATAGGATCATAATAATTACTTTAGGATAAATGTTTTATATTTTTCTGTGAAGCTTCATGTTTTAATGGATAGTGAAAATACTGAATTTTAGTTCAATTTTTTTTCATTTAATTTTTTTATAAGGTTAAATTAAAATTTTAATTGGTTTAAAAGTTTAATTATATAATATTTTTATCAATTAATCCAATTTAGTTCATTATAAAAAGTTTCACATTTAAATTGGATATACAAACCTAGAAAACTTTTGATCATTTTTACTTTAAAAACCCCCAGTGTTGCCCCGTCTGTGGGATTAATGTTAAAATTATTTTCTACCACTTATGATATTGTAATTATAAAAAATTGATTCCATATTTTAAATAATCATAATTTATAATTTCTAATAAGTTCAACTTATTTTTTGACAAAAATGATCAGTGAATGTAGTTAAAATTAATTATAGTGATTAAGATTAACAATGAAAAAACCTTAAATTTAATGTCCCAACTAACCTAGAAAATTGTCCAACACCCATTTTATATCAATATTTCAGACATAAACATTTAATTATTATTTTTTAGTTTTTATGATTTTTTAGGTAAAAAAGTGGGTACACATAACTTGTTTTAAAAAATTCCAAGTGCGTCCTTTCCCTTCCCAATAAAAGTCACCACCTCCCCCTCTTCTTCACACCTCTCAAAACTATTAGGTTAGACGAATATCATCCTAATTAAATTCTCAAAACCCTCCTATAATCCTTTAATCCTCCATTTTTGAATAAGGACTTCTATATAATCCCTTTGGGGCAAACCAAATAGAGTTACCCGATTAATAGGTAACACCCTCCCTTAAACTCCTTTCTTTTATTTTCTTTCTCCAGTCCCCAAACTCTTCTTATTCCATACTTATATAAAGACAAAATAATATTCAATATACTATGATATTTTTTTTCTAATGGTTCAACCTACACTTATACACACATCCATCTAATGGGTAAAGAACATACTATTTATGTGTACGGTGAACTACCACCTCACTAAATGATGATTGTTTATTTTTCCTTTACCACCTCTCATGGTGGAAATTATGATGGAAAATATATTTATATATGTAATATATTGTATTTATTATGTATTTATTATTTATTATTTCTTTTAAAACACATATCTTTTTTTACTTTCCATTTGGTGTAAATATGATAATTTCGTTTGAGGAAGTGTGGACTACCTCCCCTCACAATGATGTTATTTGTTGACACACTACATGTATTGTATTAAGAATGGGTTTAGTGAACATAAATGAAATATATGATTTAATAATTCTACTGGAATAATTATATATATACATATATATATATATATACATATATATATATATATACATATATTACATTTAATTTCTTTCTTTCAATATGATAATAAAAATGGAAACAACGTTCATGCATATATACGACTTACCGTCTCCATGAACATTGTATTTCATTTCATACTTATATATCCTATAGATTATTATAATACACATATATTGAATATAAATTATATTTATATAATGGTTTAAATTCTGTAAATCAGGATATAATTATAAGGACCAAATATATAACAAATTAAGACACATTCGAAAAAGAAAGAAAATATTACCCAAACCATAACCTCGACGTGGAATTATTAACAATCCAGTAATATAAAGTCATAATAAAAACGTATTTAGTATTTGTTTCCGACGCTTTCGCCGGGGCACGCGCGCATCTGTCCGTCAGGGGGGGACGCGCGGCTTTGTTGCCCCGCATTCCCGATTTCCAAAGGCGGGCGGCATTCGTTCCTTGTTCAGGTACGTTTGCTCCTTGATCGAAACGGGATGATGGGATGTCGGTTCTTCCTTCCGTGGATTCCTCCTCAGAACTCGTCACCTAGTCCGGGTCTCCCTCATAGATTTAATACGTAGTTCGTGAAACTCTTCCCAGTGCCCTGTTTCCATGGGCGCCGGTTAATTACGCTGCTCCTGTCGGGACATTCCAAAGGGTCCAGTCAGGGCAACAACCTTCGGTCAGGGGAGTAGTCACGTTGAGGCATCAGTAGCGTGTTTGGATGCTGGGGTACCTGGCATGTCTGTCTGTTATCCTTGACCACAAGGCTTCTCGAGGGCGTGGAAGCCCGAGGCATCCCACATCGAGCGTGGGGAATTACATGTCATAGACACGTATCTGAGGTTTTCCTCAGCTTCCCGTGTTCAACACAGGGTATGCCGCGAGTTTAACGTCCAGCGGAGACGGATGAGAGTGAAATGGGACCATCGCAGGGGGGAGACAGTGACGTTGGGCTTGAGCCTTGAAGAGGCTTCCTACGTATCCCTGTGGCAGGGAATCAAAGTCCGCGTAGTTCGGGATGGTGCCGGTAAACCGACGTGAAGCTGGACCTTGGTCCGATGGGCATCGTCAGCGTACCGACGTGAAGATGGACCTTGGTCTGAGGGGAGTTGGGCTTGAACCTCTGGGAGGATTCCTACGTACCATGACTTGACATGGATCAAAGTCCTCGTAGTTCAAATGGTGGGTCGCAATGGCTTACCACCGGACCAAAGTGTAGTTTAACGTCATGCTGGACGAAGATGGGACCCGGCGTGAAGAAAATGACGGGTGGGTGTGTCGATGAACCGACGTGAAAGTAGACCTTGGTCCACTATTGGTGGGCTTGAACCTCGTGGAGGCTTCCTACGTACCATGCCTTGACACGGATCAAAGACATCGTAGTTCAAATGGTGGGTCGCAATGTCTTACCACTGGACCAGAATGGGACCCGACGTGAATGAGCGACGGGTGGGCTTGAACCTCATGGAGGCTTCCTACGTACCATGCCTTGACATGGATCAAAGACCTCGTAGTTCAAATGGTGGGTCACAATGGCTTACCACTGGACCAGAATGTGACCCGACGTGAATGAGCGACGGGTGGGCTTGAACCTCATGGAGGCTTCCTACGTACCATGCCTTGACATGGATCAAAGACCTCGTAGTTCAAATGGTGGGTCACAATGGCTTACCACTGGACCAGAATGGGACCCGACGTGAATGAGCGACGGGTGGGCTTGAACCTCATGGAGGCTTCCTACGTACCATGCCTTGACATGGATCAAAGACCTCGTAGTTCAAATGGTGGGTCGCAATGGCTTACCACTGGACCAGAATGGGACCCGACGTGAATGAGCGACGGGTGGGCTTGAACCTCATGGAGGCTTCCTACGTACCATGCCTTGACATGGATCAAAGACCTCGTAGTTCAAATGGTGGGTCACAATGGCTTACCACTGGACCAGAATGGGACCCGACGTGAATGAGCGACGGGTGGGCTTGAACCTCATGGAGGCTTCATACGTACCATGCCTTGACATGGATCAAAGACCTCGTAGTTCAAATGGTGGGTCGCAATGGCTTACCACTGGACCAGAATGGGACCCGACGTGAATGAGCGACGAGTGGGCTTGAACCTCATGGAGGCTTCCTACGTACCATGCCTTGACATGGATCAAAGACCTCGTAGTTCAAATGGTGTTGTCAGGGTTGATGCTCACTCTAAGACCACGTGAGTCATGCTCGGTGTGAGAAACAAGAGGTTGCACGGACCAGACGATCACGTCGCGAAGGGTGCGTCCGTGAGAAGCGAAGAGGGGCTTACACGTTGGGCGGCCCATGGTATTGGGACTTACTCCAGGATGGAGGCCCATGGCGCGACAAAGCGCGAGAAAGATGGACCTTGGTCTGACGATGGGAGGTTCCTCGTTCCCTATCACGTCCTCCACTGACCTTGGTAGTGGGGAAGTACCGAGATGCATGGGTGCAATCATCCGTACCAAAGGTTAGGGGTTTACGCTCTGAGGCGACCCTTCCCCTGCGAACATACACCACTCCGACAAGGAGGATCTCATTCCATGTGCGGAAGAGTTCCATTCCCGTGGAGACGAGTGGTGTAAAAAATGTTCGAGTTGGGGGGACCCTTCGTGAGGGAGACGAGGTTGGGCCACAATTTAACGTCATGTGTTGAGGATGTGGTTCTTGGTAGTTTAACGTCCTGCAGCTCGGACGAGGTGGGTTCACTCGACACCCCTAGGGCTTACATAACCGGTACCCTCTGGTCCTTGGGGAAGGGAAGGTGTCGGTAAGGCCATGGTAAAGGGGGGTCGTGGGAGGAACCATCGAGGGGTCCACGTTAGCGTGGCTATGCGAAGAAGCAATAGCCGTTAGCGTGCCTATGCGAAGAAGCATTAAGCGAAGCAACGCTATGGGAGGTGTTGTCCATGGGACTTTGAAATCACGTAGTGCAAACCTGGAGGGTCGCACAGAAAGAGGAATCGCTAAGCAGAGGAGTGTGCTTTGCGAAGTGGGGTGCCTTGGCCTTAGCATGGGGCATAGGTGGGAGTAGGAGGTGCTTCACGAAGTGGAACAATGTTCGCGGAGCACTGCCTCGCGAAGAAGGAGTTGTTCGCGAAGCATGGTCCTGCCAAGCAATATACTTCGCGAAGTGGAGCGATCCTGCCTTAGCATAGGTATTACTCGTATGGGTTGGGTGTTTCGCGAAGCAGAAGTGCTCCGCGGCTTCCCGGGTTCCCTTGGGAATCCCCTTCCTTTGCGAACGCCCTTGAGCTTCGTGAAGGGCATCCCTCTCGGAAGAGGGGCTCAAAACGAAACAAATCAGAGTCGTCTCGCGAAGTAGAAATACCTCGCGGAGCTCATGATTCCCGGGACAAAGCGTGCTTCGCGATTCGGGAGAGGAGAAGCCGAAAGGTCGGATTGTCCGTCCCGTGGACTCAGGGGGAGTCGAGTATTTATAGGGAAGGGGCGCCGCGAAGCAGGGCTCGCGCGCCGCCTTCGGGGCTTCGCGGCGGCTCGCGAACGTCAAACGGGTTCACGGAGGATTACCGCCTCCGGCGCTTCGCGGTGGTTCGCGAACGTCACACGGGTTCGCGGAGGATTACCGCCTCAGGAGCTTCGCGGCGGCTCGCGAACGTCAAATGGGTTCGCGGAGGATTACCGCCTCAGGAGCTTCGCGGCGGCTCGTGAACGTCAAACCGGTTCGCGGAGGATTACCGCCTCTGGAGCTTCGCGGGGCCGCCAAGGTTGGGACGCTTCACGGCGGGGCTTCGCGGCTGGGCTTCGCGGCTGTGCTTCGCGAGGCAGCACGTCGGCTGTCTTTTTCGTTCCTTCCTTTCGGGCCACATTTTTGGCGCCAACAAATGCCCCCCCTCAGACTTGGAGCCGCGGAGGGCGAAGGGTCGAAGTCTGAGGGACAATCGCCAAAACTGTCGGTGGTTCGCGATGTGTCATCGCGAAGGGGGGCCCGTGCTGCTCGCCGGGGCCGCGGATCCCGACGCGCCGTGATGCTTCGCGCGGGTGAGGCGCGCCGCGATGCTCCGGGGTCGTCGCCTATAAATAGGGGGTCCTCGTTCTTTTGTCTTTACCCGCCTTCCTTGTCCTTTTGTGCTCTCGATTTCGCGACGCTCCGCGTACTCCGCGACAGCACTCCGCGAATCGAGCTTCACGGCGAACCGCGAGTCCCCGACTCCGCGTCCGCGCTAAGCGAACCTCTGTCTGCCTTGGCCAGACTTCGCGGCTTGGTCTCGCGACCGATCTTCGCGATCCGGCTTCGCGGTCGAGCTTCGCGGCCGAGCTTCGCGATCCGTCCGAAAGAATTCTTTTCTGAGGGCAAAAATTAAAATGGCCCATCAAGAAGCTGCCTTGGGGGTCCTTGCAGATGCTGCTCGTCGAGATGAGATGGCCAACCGTCCGGGTTTGGGGGAGATGATTCAGAGCCACTCGGACCACACTTCCTTGACAGACCTGCTGTCGGAAGGTCAGAAGGATTACCCGCAGTGCAAGAAACTACCGTTGTACGACTTCGGGCTGAGGGATGACGTCTTCATCCCTGAGGCAAGAAGGGATGAACCAGCTTGCTGGTTCAGGAGCACACCATGCCAGCACCAATGGTTCAGGGCGGCCGATGGTCATGCACAGGAAGATTTCACACCCGTCACCGCTGATTGCCTCTACAATCATATGAACGACATTGATGGGAGGCCACTGCAACCGGAGACGTCCCCTCCTCTCTACTGCATCATGCTAAAGGCGGCTCTGCAGGATCCAAAGAAGGGATGGTCCGATGAGTGGGACCTGCGCCAGGGCGGCAACTTTACCGATGACTGGGCCTGGGCCTACTGGGTAGGCGCCTCCTGTGAGGAGTTCGAGGCCGAGCTGAGGAGAGTGGGATTGTATGAGGCGGCATGGGCCTCCCAGTTCCACATTTACCAACCAAAGCAGCTGATGTCGGAACTGTTGAGTAGATGGTCGTCCAGAACCAACACTTTTCACCTGCATCACGGGGAGGTGGGCATCAGCCTGTGGGATGTCCACCAGATTTCCGGGGTCCCGATCTTGGGGGCCATGTATGACGAGTTCCTCCCCGTTGCCAGTGTGTGGGGAGATGCTGAGCAAATTCCACGGCTGGCGTCAGTGCTGATGGCGCTTGTCCCTGGAGAGGACAAGGAAGCAGTGAGGGATGTCCACTTTAGAAGATGGTTCAAATGCTTCCTGAACTTCCCAGAAGATCGAGAGTTCCCTCCAAGGCCTCGAACTTGTCCGAGGGCAGCCCAGCGGGGCAAGGGACACTTGTATTGGTGGGTTTTGGAGTACATCCAATGGAAGACTTGGGGTTTCAGCGTCAGCACCGAACAACAGCCAATAGTCAGGCTGGCGGCGTTCATCGCGGCTCTCATCTGTGGGTGGATCCTACCGGTGAGAGATACAAGCATGGGGGTACGACCCAGCTCGTTCATCATGGCATCTATGTTGGCCATGGGGCAGCGGATCAACCTGGGGATCCCAATTCTCGCCAAACTATACAGAATGCTGCGGCGCATTAGCGAGGGCAAGAAGCCGCCAAGAATATGCGGGCCCTTCCACCTCCTGTATGGGTGGATCGCGGCGCATATCAGGGGGATTTACGAGTATCCAAACCCCATTTCTCCGCCGGGATCAGACTTTCGCCCTTCCATTCTGAACGCAGTTGGGAGCTTCCCATTCAAACTGGCCGTTCTGATGGTGCTAAATAGGGTGTGGAGGGCGGACGAGTTCAACTTTCATCCCTTCCCACTGCCGACGGGGAGGCTTACTGATGATGGAAGGGGAACGGAAGAACATCGGGCTTACCTCCTGGCCTTCCGAGGTGGAGTTTTGGTGGCTCGGATAGATCGTGAGCTAATCTGTGAATCGTACACCCCGCACCGTTTTGCGAGGCAGTTCCGGTGCCTCCAGCGGCTGACCCCGCAGGTATACTGGGAGATGCGTCACGAGGAGAACCCGTGTGTGATGAGGCAGCTGTGGCTCATGTTCACATGTGAGGATAGAAAGATGCAGATCGCATTGCCTCCGTCCACCGCCGCCTTCGGCTTAGTGAAGGAGTACGCCATCAGCTGGGAGGCCGCTTATCCCGGGGAGATGCTGAAGCAGCCAACGATCCGGGTTGGTGATGGTGGGCCTCCTTTATCTCGAGGTCGGGGTCGGAGGGCAACTAGGGCCGCTCGCGACAACGGGGTTTCCATGGCGGCGAGACCCGCACCGGCCGAGGGTATGGCAGCAGCGGCGGATCCGGTGGTTCCGGGAGAGCAGGGTCATCCGGAGGGGCGACCACCGAGGGGGTTCCGTAGGATACCCACTCAGGCTCCGGGGAAGCGGCTGCGTCACATTGACATGGTAGAAGATGCTGTCTTTCCGGAAGCTTGGGACATTTGGGATGTCAACCGGCAATTCCTCAGCCCACCTGAGATGTGGGCCCACCTGAATCGCCTCGGGATGGAACTGCCGGGCATAGGCCTAGTTCGGGCTGGATTCATGGTGTCTCCGACGGAGGCGGAGCAATACTTGAATGAGCTGGAGGATTACGTCCACTCCAGTGGTGTCCCTCGCGCAATGACAAACCGGGTGAGGGTACTGTTGAATCAGACGGTCCCTCCACAGTTATCGGCTGCCGATCTGAGGGAGCTCTTCCCCTTGCCGGAGGAATCAGGGGACTCTTCTCGGGAGGATGAGGCTAGAGGAGGGAGCCCGCTGGAGGAGGGCGAGGTCGGGGACTGAAGCTCAGAGTCTGACGACTTCGCGGAGGCTCTCGAGGTAGCATTCCGAACTTCTCTTCTTATGATCTGTTCTTGAATCCCTATGGACTTCTCACCAATGTTTGAGCCATACAGGAGGAACTTGTTCGTAGGCCTCGTTCTCGCTCCTTGGCGGGTGACGATGCGGGACCTTCAGAACCCGTGCCTATGGCTGCGTCCAGTTCTGCGTCTGGTGGGACCAGGGGGTCTGAGGTGGCTCCTCTGAAATCTCCAGACCTTCCAACAGTATACGGGGGGCCTCGTCTCGGAGTCCCATCAGTACCGGCCCAGGAGCAGCGCTCGGAAGTAGATATTCGTAATTCTCCTCCACCGGTCTCCTCGTTGCCACATGTGGGCCATGCCGACTAACGTTTATGTCTCTTTCTGTCATACAGTTCTCTGACTGGCGTGGGCTGCTGCAGCGAGGCTGGTCGGGATGTCTGGCGGCGTCCCTCCCAGGGGCATGCCGGTGATGGTGACGATAGTCCCTTCACCTCCTCAAGCTGCGGCGCACACCATCACTGGCGGGACCACCAGCAGGGTCATACCTGAAGTCATCGAGGTGGACTCTGAGGAAGAGGATCAACCGGTCAGTCCCAGTCCTGTCGTGCCTACGCCGGCGTCAGGTGTCGTACCAGACTCAACACCAGATGCAGATCCCGCTGAGGAATTCCTGCAGGCATATCCTGCGTATGAGCCTGCCGACCGCGCGGATTGGGACGAAACGGCCTCTGATGAGGAAGACAGCAGCATAGTCCGCCACCGGTCGTGGAAGCTGATCACGTGCTTTATCAGGGACACTCCCCAAGCGCAATGGATGGCCGAAATGGATAGGCTCCGCTCGCGGTTGCGCGAACTGTGTGCCCGGGGAGTGGATGCCCAACGCCCTCACGCGCTCATCCGAGACCTCATGGATGAGAAGATCCGGGAGCATGATCGTGGGATGAGCGTGGGATGGCAGCAGAGGAAGACGAACAACATTAGGAAGCTCCAGGAGGCTAAAGGCGAGGTCCAACAGATGCAGATCCGGGCCAACGAGCTTTCGGCCACTCTCGATGCGCAGTCCGAGCTGGTCTCACGATTGAAGGCCCAGCTAGCGGAGGCTGAGGAACATATGGGGCAAACCTCTGGGAGGATGGCTGCCGTCCGGGCCGAGGTAGAAAGGGCCAGGGCCAGGGTTGACGGATTACGCCCCGCCGCTGCTGAAGAGGAGCGGGAGTTGAATCAGCGGCAACAGGCTCTGGACGCCGCAAGTCAACGGGTGGCGGAGCTGCAACGCTCTTTTGACGGAGTCAACCCGTCCATGGGGGAAGTCAACCCCCGAGTATTGTAGCGAACCCGAAAGAAACTTTTATTAACACTTTTGTGCTCCAACTCTTTCTTTCTCCTTTGTTTTGAGTTCCGTAGCACGCACGATTTCCACTATTGAATTGCCTTGTTGCATCCCTACAATGTTTGAGGGACGTTTGACGACAATTACCTCAAACCAGTCCAGATTCCCGAAAGATGGGGAAGGCTTGATCGGAGGAGGAACTTCCAGGATAGCCGAATTACCGTTTCTCCAACGTGCTCTTATGCATGAACGGGGCAACACCAGGGGCGCTGAAATCGGTTCAAACAGATGAAAATGGGAAGTGTGAATCACGATGCCCAAATTCGGAACACTGTGGGGATGGCGTGACAATAAAGGACAACCGCTAACCGTGGCGGACAAACGGTATCCTTACTGCGTTAGCCTGAAATGGGGACAACAAATGAGCATCGACCGCTGACCATATTCGCAACGCGGGATTTTATCAATTTATTGTCGATCAATCTTTTAGGATGTTGGCCCAGGACAGTTGGTGGACCATAGTTCAGACATCCATACTGTTAGGGGGTCCTTCCAGACATGACCAGTCTTCCGGAACGCTGGCCCAGGACGGTAGGTGAGCCGATGCGGCATAAGACCAGGCCGTTAGGGGGTTCCTTCAGACATGAAAGAGGACGAGGGTCCGAATAAGGGACACGCAAAGCGTGGAACATGGAGTGGTGGTTTGTTCAAACAGAATCCAACACCTTGGTAGTTGCACCACCGTGGAGGGAGTACGCCAAATTGGGCGCATTGGCCTGATCACAGATCATTCTTTCTTCCAGACAGGGCCTCTGGCGAGGGCTGGAAATGGGGAGGAACAAGATTTCATGATTCCAGGGGCCGAACCCTAGGTGAAATGCCTGGGTGTCTCTACGTATCCCACGTGATGATGGGAATCAAGCCGCACGTAGTTCTGGAAGCGTAGTTTAACGTCATACTGGACGAGGAGCAGCCTGACCGTGTTGGTACACATCCATCCAAAACTACTAAGCCCACGTGAGTCATGCTCGGTGTGGGAAACAAGCAGTAGTGGTGGGAATTTCCCAACGTAGAGAGGGGCAGGTTAGGGCAAAGGGATGCTCGGTGACTACCGGCCCGATGACACTAACACGATCATTCAGCGCACCTAGATGCGCGAAGAGAAAGAGCCGAGTATGGTGGAGTTCCACTTGAACATGAGGGAGTGGAAATGTGTGAATCATGACGCTCGAGATTCGGATCACGATGATGGCGGCGTGGCGATAGAGGATTACTGCTGACCATGTTTGCAACACAACATCCTATCGCGTTAGCCTAAAAATGGGGACAAACAAATGAGGGTCAACCGTTGACCATGTTCGAAACACGGGACCATGTCGCAAATGTTGTCAAATATCCGTAGGGACGTTGGCCCGAAACGATTGAAGGGCCCTTAGGTCCAGCATTCATGGAGAGCCCTTAAGCTTAGTATCCACGTCGTCCGAGGGTCCTTTTGGATGTGGAAGAGGATGAGGATCCAAATAGCGAGCTCACGAAGCTTGGTCATGAGATGAGGGGAATGTCCCTGTGAAAATCCCATGCTTCGGGCTTTTTGTCAAAACACATCTGAATACGGAAACGAAACGTATTAGAGAGAGGGAGCAGATTCCTTTCCCTTGGGGTGATCTTAGTTTAGGGTCATAGAACTCGGACCATGAAAAGTTAAACTGGGCCCGCGGGGACGTGCCCGGGTGCTCCTACGTATCTCATAGGGATGAGAATCAAGCCCTACGTAGTTCTTGATGGACCTTAGACCATAAATAGGTAAAGGGAGTAGGGGACGCATGGCATCAAAACCTGACGTGAAGGAGGACCTAAGCCCTACTTACCGTGCGTTCTCTGAGGAAATGCTCGAGTCGAGGGACCGAACACAAGGGTTAGGCTGGGCCCGCGGGGAAGTACCCGGGCGCTCCTACGTATCTCATAAGGATGAGAATCAAGCCATACGTAGTTATGGAAGTGACATGGTAGGATACCAGTGCCAGGGGAAAAGGGGAGTGCGGACGTGGCCCTTGCACTGAAAGAAGCGGAATTTGGTGTATCTTGTTTGTTCTTTAAGGTGAATGGTTTTTTTTGTGAAGCGACAGGCCTAGAATAGTAGGCCGTGATATCGCCACAAGGATCAAGCCGTGATGGGCGTTGACAAATGGCATGGCGCGTGGCCAGTACCCAACGTGATGTCCTCTACAGCGAGGTCACCACAATGCGGTGCCGTTTTTCGTCGTGCGGCTAGGACGATAATGTCACAGTTTAGGGTCGTATGATAGGACCAAGCATGCATTTTGTCGTCATGCAGCGCAGACGTAGCAGAGACGATGCTAGGCGGGAAATGTGCACAGTGTTATAAAACACAATTGACGGAGACATGATCCCACATCAGATTGTACGCCATTTGGAGGGGGAAACCTTAGGCCGAGGGGCCTATATAGAGGGGAAACAGGGGGAGAGACTGGCTTCCTGAATGGGTTGTACCCGGAGACAGGGCGTCTGGGCGGTCCTACGTATCCCATGAGGATGGAAATTTGAACGTAGTCCCGAATGGGTCTTAGTTTATGGTCTTAGAGCTCGGACCATGGGAGCCCCAAAGGGCGCCAGATTGCAGCTTTGTCCCCGTAACATGCAAAGGTGCACTGAGGGATAGCGCCAAAAGTGTCGAGATTCCACCTGGACATGATGGGGTGGAAAATGATGTGAATCATGCAACCAAAATTCAAGGATTGAAGGGGATGGTGTGACGACAAAGGATTACTGCTGACCATGTTCGCAACACAGCATCCTGTCGCGTTAGCCTGAAATGAGGACTAACAAAACGATCATCGACCGGTGACCATATTCGCAACGTGGGATTTTATCGATTTGTTGTCTGAAACCATGGAGGGCGTTGGCCCGTGTCGGTAGGAGAGCCCTTGGGCGTAGTATCCAGGCCGTTCTTGGGGGTCCCTCCGGGTGTGAAAGATGATGTAAGTCCGAATAGAGGGGAACACGAAGCTTGACAAGTGGAAGGAACTTGATCAAGTTGAATCTGACACTCTTGGTCCTAGACTAGAGTGCTCTTAATACATGGGTGAACCACTGTAGGGAGCCAAGAGACTCAACCTTGAGGGTGATCGAGAGATGGCAGATTCCCAGGGGAAGGGGGCATGGTGCCCAAAACCTTGTATCATACCTACACACCCCCCCGCTGGAGAGGGATGGACCAAGTGGCCTAGGTGACCGGGAAATCAGGAGATCTCCCAGAGGTGGGGCTGGACCCGAATCTTAGACATTCAGGTGGTCCTACGTATCCCATTAGGATTGGAATCAAGCCATACGTAGTTCTAAAGGGTGCCTTTTAACGTCATGCAGGACAGAGAACAGGAGGACTGAACCTTAGAATGGGGCGTGCGTGGTGCAGCTATTGCAAACCCGTCGTGAATGAGGACGTAGTCCTACACTGCGCCACGCAGCCCTGTGATCAGGGTCCTGAAGGCAGGATTAGAGAGGTAAATTTGCTGAACTCAAGCTGGGTCCGAAGACAAGGAGTCTTGAACGTAGTTCCAGATGAGAGTCTTAGTTTATGGTCTTAGAGCTCGGACCATGGGTGGTGACAGCTCCCGAGTAAGCACAGATGTTAACCCAATCCCTAAGCCCACGTGAGATAAACTCGGTGTGGGAAACAAGGGGGGTATCCTCATTGCAATACTTGGGGCGTCCATCAAAGGGGAGTCAGCAGAGAGTTTCGAAGGACACCTTTGATGTAGCTTGTTCCTCGAACGCGCAGACGTGCACGGGGGAAAAGTACCAAGAGTCCCAAGACTCTACTTGGACATGATGAAGTGATGAAGGGTGTGAATTGTGTACCCGACATTTGGGCTTAATGGGTTGGCGTGACGACAGAGGAAAACTGTTATCCATGACGGAAACACAACGTCTGTATCGCGTTAGCCTGAGGTGGGAACAACAAACGAGCATCGACCGCTGACCATATTCGCAACGCGGGATTTTATCGATTTGTTGTCCGAAACCCTCGGGGGCGTTGGCCTGTATCGGTAGGAGAGCCCTTGGGCATTGTATCCAGGCCGTTCTTGGGAGTCCCTCCAGGTGTGAAAGATGATGAAAGCCCTGATGCAGGGATACGCAAAGCCTAGAAAGCGGGTGCGGACGTGTCCGAGTAAAGCTTGGCATTCCAGGTAATAAACCAGAGTACTCTTAAGCACATTGGTGAACCGCCGAAGAAAAAGGATCGACGAAACAGCTCAGTAGGGGGGGGGGGAGCATGGTGTAGTCATTACGAGATCGTCATGAATGAGGACATGATCCCACACCGCACCATATGATCCCCTCATGGGTGAAGGATGGGCCAAGGGGCCAAGACGGGATGAGGATTCCCGAGAGATGGGGCTGGAACCGAATCCTAGACGTTCAGGTGATCCTACGTATCCCATTAGGATGGGAATCAAGCCACACGTAGTTCTTGAAATGCAGTTTAACATCATACTGGACGGGGAGGGGAATAATATACCCCTAAACAAGGGAGGTGTATGGCATGGTAAAGAAGCCGTCGTGAATGAGGACGTAGTCCTACGTCACACCATATGATCCTATAAGATAGGTCCTGGGTCGCGGCCCGAAAAGGCCAAGGGGCCTGGGGCTGAGCCTCGGTCAGGAAGGCCTGACTGGTTTGTAGTTTAACGTCTTACATGAGGAAGGGGGTCGGGGACCCGAGGAGGCCAAGGGGCCTGAGGCTGGGCCTCGTAAAGGGAGTTGCACGGCACAGTACATGATCCCGACGTGAATGAGGACGTAGTCCCACATCACACCGTACACCCTTATGGGGGATCCTGGGTCGTGGCCCAGATCTCTAGCACCACTTGGGGGAAGTTTGTCACCTTGGGACAGAATCCCAGTCAAGGAGCGGGTGAAGCTCAGTTGCGTTCATCCACGAAAGGGGCAAACACCTCCAGGGGGAATATGCAGCCGGGTCGAGGCTTGCTCGACGTGGGTTGGGGCAAAAGTGTGCACCCTGCCATGTCTTGACCCGAGGGGAAGATTTTGACTTTTGGGCTGGGCCAACAGACGAAATGTCCGGGCGTTCCTACGTATCTCATAAGGATGAGAATCAAGACATACGTAGTTCTTGAAGGCCATGCAGTTTAGCGTCATGCGGTGAGGACGTGGGAGGGTAGAAGAACGGGAGTGGGCGCATGGTGCGACCTTTACAATCTTTGCGCGAGTGGGGTTGCATGAGCGGGGCCAAGAAAGCCTACTCCCTACTACACAAAGATCCTCCAAGAAGACTATCCCCAGGGGGAATAGCAGAAGAGAAAAGCTTGAGGCTGGGCTCAAGACGAGGCGTCCGAGCGTTCCTATGTATCCCATAAAGATGGGAATCAAGCCATACGTAGTTCTTGACATGCAGTTTAACGTCATGCGGGACGATGAGCATCTCATTCGGGGATGTGTACGGTATGGTACATGATCCCAATGTGAGGACTTAGTCCTACACCGTACCGTACGATCCCGTAAGAGGGTAAGTCGGAGAGAAACGAGGGGGCCTGGGGCCAGACCGCGGTGAAGACGGGGCCAGGGGCCCAAAGAGGCCGAGGGGCCTGAGGCTGAGCCTCGGTCAGGAAGACCTGACTGGCTTGCAGTTTAACGTCTTGCAGTGAGGACGGAGAGGCAGTTTAAGGTCATGCAGGACCAAGTCACAGTTTAGGGTCGTGCAGGACCCTCTCGCAGTTTAGGGTCGTGCAGGACCACTTTTTGCCCTAGGCAAAGTATCACTTGAGGAATCTGGCATTGGTGGGAGGAGTTACACGCTCTCCATATGTGGTCACCAAGGAGTAAGCTCCGTTGGTGTAAACCTTATGGATGATATAAGGCCGTTCCCATTTGGGTTCTAACTTGGGTGGTTTCCTACCGGGAATCATTGGCGCTCGAAGGGCCAAAACCAGGTCACCCTGCAAAAAAGAGAGGAGACGAACCTTCTTGTCAAAAGCTCTCGCTATCTTGTCATGATGCCTTTCCATATTGTGCAGGGCACGGAGCCGGTTCTCGTCCAGTGCCTCTAATTCAGCTAGACGGATCTCGGCTACCTCATCTGGTGTCTGGTGATCATAAACTGCAGTGCGTAGCGACGGCAGCTGGATCTCAATGGGTAGGACGGCCTCAGCTCCATACACAAGGGAATATGGGGACACCTGGGTAGAGTTACGAGTCGTCGTCCGGTAAGCCCAGAGGGCATTGGGGAGCTTGTCCGGCCAACTCTTCTTGTTCTGACCAACCATCTTCTGCAGAATGTTAGGGAGGGTCTTGTTGAACGCCTCGATCTGCCCATTCGCCTGCGCGTGGTAGCGGGAGGTACGGTTCGACCGGATGTCGTACTTAGCGTACAATTTCTTCAATTCAGCTGCTCGGAAGTTGGTGCCGTTATCGGTGAGGACAGCGTGAGGGACTCCAAACCGGTGGATAATGTTGGAGCTCACAAAGTCAACGATGGAACGGGCCTTGACCTCTTTGAGAGGAACTGCTTCTGCCCACTTGGAGAAGAAATCTGTAGTAGTCAGGATGAACCTACACTGGCGGGATGTTGCCGGCGGATACGGTCCCACTACATCAAGTCCCCATACCGCAAATGGCCAAGAGTACTTGGTGGGGTGGAGGGGTTCTAGAGGCCGATGCAAGAAGTTGGCGTGTACTTGGCACGCGTGGCATCTCTTGGCGTATCCAATACAATCGTGGATCATGGAGGGCCAGAAGTACCCTAACCTCCGGATTTGCTGGGACAGCTTCGGCCCAGCTTGATGGGTGCCACAGGAACCGGCGTGAACCTCTTGCATAACTTGAGGTATCTCTACTCCTTGGATGCAACGGAGGAGGACACCATCGAAACTCCGTTTATAGAGGTCCTGCTCAAGACTGGGGCCGCTCTGGAGGGTAAATTGCAGCGCGCGGCGTCAGATTCGCTCGCGTTCGGCCCGGTCGTCCGGGAGCTGACCATTTTGGAGGTACTCGACAAAAGGTGCTCTCCAGTCGGGGGTGGTTTCAACCACTGCGTCTGACGAACCCGGGACTCCCGATATGGAGGGTCCGGTGGTGAGATGACTTACCCGCAGGCTATCACGGTCCTCTTGGGTGACGGGAGCAATGACTCTCCAGTGGGCCACGTGTATGACCAAATCATCTTGCTCGGGTTCTGCGAGCGACGCGGCTAAGCCAGCCAGGGCGTCCGATTGTCCGTTCTGCGATCTTGGGACATGGGTAACCTCTGGCCGAGGATAGAACTGGTCCATTAGGAGGAGGGTGTACTCCAGTAACGGTGCAAGCTCTGGCTTCCTGACGACGTAGTCGCCATTAACCTGTTTGATCACCAGCTCGGAATCTCCCTTCACATGTAGATGGGGAACATGGATCTCAAGGGCCAACTCGAGGCCGGTGATGAGAGCCTGGTACTCTGACTCGTTGTTTGTACAACCTTCTGATAGCAGGAACGAGTACGGCAGGACGACTTGCGCCGGGGTAATAAAAACAATACCCAGACCCACTCTGTTAAGCTTGGGGTCGTTGAGCCTTCTACCGGTGGGGCTCCGGGAGGCGCCGTCGAAATGCATTTGCCAACATGGTGCAGCATGATCGACTGAGAGGATCGTCTCGTCGGGAAAATCCAGGTCCAGGGATTGATCCGCGGAGGTTGGATGGGCAGCTAAAAAGTCTGCCAACGCTTGTCCCTTAACGGCATTCTGAGGCACGAACCTGATATCAAATTGCTGGAGAATCACCGCCCACCGTGCTAGTCGGCCAGTCAGCATGGGGCGGTTCAAGATGTACTTCAGCGGATCTACCCGAGAGATCAATTGTACCTCGTGGTGTTGCAGGTAGTGCCGCAACTTCTGCACAGCGAAGACGAGCGCAAGGCAGCTCTTTTCGATGGGGGAGTATCTGACCTCCGTATCGAGAAGCATGAGGCTGAGATAGTAGAGACTGTTCTCAGTGCCCTCGTTATTCTTCTGGGCGAGCAGCGCACCGAGGGATCTCTCCAGGGCGGTCACATAAAGGACTAGCGGCTTTCCGGAGATGGGTGGCATCAAGACCGGAGGTTGGAGCAGATACTACTTGATTTCCTCGAAGGCGGCCCGACACTCCTCATCCCATTCGTAGGCAGCGTCTTTCTTCATGAGCCGGGAAAAGGGATTACACTTGCCAGCCAAATTCGCAATGAATCGGCGTATATAGGCTAAGTGGACTTGCAGTCCTCGAAGATCCCGAATGTTGCTCGGGGTAGGCATTTGGATGATGGCCTTGATCTTCTCTGGGTCGATCTCGATACCTCGGTATCTGACAACAAAGCCCAGAAACTTCCCGGAGGTGACTCCGAAGGCACACTTCAGCGGGTTCATCTTCAGGTGACGGGAATGGAGGAAACCGAACACTTTCTCAAGGTCTTTGAGATGGTCCTGGCACTGGAATGATTTGACTACAAGGTCATCCACGTAGCATTCCACCAACGTCCCGAGGATCGGTTTGAATATGCGATGCATGGCCCTTTGATAAGTGGCACCTGCATTTTTCAAACCGAATGGCATTACCCGGTAGCAAAAGGTACCCTGGGGAGCCCTGAAGGCAGTGGACTCCTCATCTTCGGGGGCCATCTGGATCTGGTTATACTCGGAATACCCATCCATGAAAGAGAGGGCTTGGAACCCGGACGTGGCGTCAATCAACAGCTCCGTCACTGGGAGTGGGAAGTCATCCTTTGGGCAGTGGCGATTGAGATCGCGGAAGTCGATGCAGACTCTGATATGCCCATTCTTCTTCCTGACCGGCACAATGTTGGCGAGCCATTTGGGGTACTGGACCTCCTTAATGAAGTTGTCTTTGATAAGCTTGTCAACTTCGGCCTCAACCATAACACCATGAGAAGGGTGCATTTTCCTGGGAGGCTGCTTGAACCCACGATGTTTTGCTGGGAGGCCCAGACGGTGGATGGCCACTTGGGGATCCAGCCCTGGCATCTCATCGTAACTCCAGGCAAACACATCGCGGTGCTATTTGAGGAAGTCTACATACTGCTGCCGCTCCTCGAGGGACATGGCCGCACTAATCAATGTGGGTCTTGGATCTGCCTCGCTACCAAGGTTCACCTGTAACAGTTCATCAACCGTGGTAGAGACGCCTTCTTCAAAGGCTGGGGGAGAATTCTCCAAGTCTTCCTCCCCAGCCGTGGAGGGACTTCTTGCGACGGAAGATGCTTCTGGGCTCTCAAAACCCGAGGGGAAACTGGTGCCGACTTGGGCAGCAGCGGTCATCACATCAGGAGACTCACTTGTCGTTGAGACCATAGAAATAAATGCATTTGATCCGATCCCATCTGGCCTTCGGCCTAAGGGGCCACACTTGATGATATCAAAGTAGTGGTGACGTGTCGGCCTGAGTCGGTTAATTCCAGCCCGGCGAAAGAGACACGTATGGCGCACCGCCGTTGTCATCAGCTTGACGTCTCGGTACCGTACAGGGGTAGGAGGTTCCGGGATGACCCGAGCCTGGTTGATGTAGGAGTACGAGGTGATTTTCCGCCGTCGCTTGGACACGGGAACATGCCTTCCTTGCGTACCCGAAACAACAAAACATTGTCCCATGTCGGGGGTCGTGGCCTCCAACCGGTGGATCGGGAGGATGTAGGCGTCGTCCATGCTTGCCCAGGGATCACTTGTGATTGGGGCGGGCTCATCCTCGCTTACCAGGATTTGCTTGTCCTTACTTTTGTAATAACCCACATCCAGATAGCGGGCCTCACAAGAAGCGAAAGGGGACGCGTCTCCTTGGAGCACGCCTACTCGACCGTTGAGCGAGTACTTAAGGCACTGGTGATATGACGAGGGGACCGCTGCATGCAGATGGAGCCATGGCCTACCCATCAATGCGTTGTAGGTGGTGTCCTGAGAAACAACCATGAACTCGGTGCTGGAAATTAAGCCACCGAACTGGGTCTTCAGGCGGATCTTGCCGACTGGGGTTTGCTCTGTCCTATCGTACCCCTGGATCCTGAGGTCAGAGGGAGTCAAATCACCTTCGGACAGACCCAGCTTTCGCAGCGTCCGGGTCGGAATTAAGTTGATTCCAGAACCCGTGTCAACGAGGAATCGGCGGACTTCCACACCGTTGAAGTGGCCAGTGATATACAGTGGGCGAATGTGCCCCTGTATAGGAGGGTATTCATCTTCACCGGAGAACGAGATAACCGCCTGGCATTCGGCGTTTTCAATCGTCTCGGTATGGAAGGCTTCCGCAGCTGCCACTTCCGTCTCGAACTGGAGGGGGCTCCTTAGGGACTCGGCAAGTGCCTCGCGCATTTCAGATGATAGGCGAAGGGCCTCGAGGATGGAAAGCCTCACCGGGATGCCGACCAGATGCTTCAGAACATCGTACTTTCGTGCCAAACGCGAACCTCTGCTTACAGGAGGTCATTCGGCATTTGGATGCACAGCGGGTCCGGCTGGCTGAACTGGCGAGTAACTAGTACTGGGTGCATCTTGCTGCCTACCAGTAGAAGCCTGAAGAGTAGTCGCCGGGCTAGGATCGGACAGCAGAGGCTGGCCTGTCACCGGGCAAGACTAGATGTGATATGAACGAGGCAGCTCTCCCTGATCCAGCAACACGAACGGCGGTGGAGGTAGAGCCGAGGGTGCCGGATGGGTCTGCGCGTGCTGAGATCTGCGCTGAGCCTGCTGCCTGGTCTCGGTAGCGTGCACGGCTTGGCCTCAAATGCCGGCTGACGTACCTCGATGACCGGCGCGGTTGCGATTCCGCCGACGTTGACGTCGGCTGGAAACGTTGGGGAGGTCTGCCTGGGGTTCCCCCTCATCGGGGGTCATATAGGGCTTTACCAGCTCCACGGTGTTAACCGAAGCGTACCCTTGACTGTCGCTCGAAGAGTCATCCACCGCTGGGCGGATTCTGGGAGGAATGCCCATTTCGGGAGGCATAAAGTCGCCGAGAGTGCGGGATGACGACGGCACTGGCGGTGCATGTTGCTTCTTCTTACGTCGCCGCTGCTTGCCCTTTTGGGCAGAGGTCGACTGTGAAGACGATGCTGAGGCACCAGCTACTTCCTCTGAAGGTTCCGACTGCTTCAGGCGTGCCCGGATGATACCCTGGGCACGGACGACGGTTTTTCGAGCCATCCAGTTGTCGTATTTCTGGGACCCACGGCTAGGGACCTGCTGCCACTCACCTTCGCCATCACTGCCGATTTCTGATCCCGCAAAGACGCCTGCCACTTGCGCTGGCGCTGGGCCCAACTTGACTATGTTGTTGTTGACCTGGTCCTGAAGCCAGTCTTTAAACACATAGCATCGCTTGAGGGTGTGCCCCAGGATTCTATGATAAGGGCAGTAGTTGGGGTGATCGGTGAGATGCGCCTCTGCCGGCCTCCTGCACTCAGGCAGACGCACGATCCCTTGCTCTAGAGCACTTCGGAAGTAGCCAGAGACCTGATTTTCGTTGAACGAATAGGTATGATACTTTCTTTCTAGGTAAGGAGCCCTGGGGGCCTGGTCCTGTCGAGGGACCGGAGGGGCTTGCCGAGGAGGCGGCGCCTGGTTGTCTCGCCTAGGTGGCGGTGGCACATTGCGCGGGGGAACCTGTCGGTTCTGAGGCGGTCGCTGCTGGGCAGGAGCCTGCGCTTGAGGTGGAGGACCTCTGCGGGGTTGCGGGGGTGGTGCCGCCGGTAGCAATTCCAGCTGCCTCGGGGCTTCTATTTGAGCCACTGCGGCGGGTTCAGCCCTGGCGGCCCTCCTGGCTGGGATCATAGGGGGCAGCAAACGTGCCTGACTAGCCTGTTGCAGGGCCTCCTCGAGGCGCTGGACCTTATCCGAGAAATCTCTGAACCCTCCAGGGTAGTTCTGGGTAATCAAGGAGGGTATCAGCTCTGTCTTGACGTTCCCCACACACATCGTCAGTAATTGCTCCTGAGTCAGTGGCATATCGAGGGAATACGTAAGTCCTTTCCACCGGACGATGAAGTCTGAAACCCGCTCATCAGGCCTCTGTTTTCACTTGAAGAGGTCTGCAATGCTGGTCTTTCGCGTGGTGGAGCTGAACTGGTATAAGAACTGCCGGCGAAGATCCTCCCAACCGGTCACTGATCCGATAGGGAGCTGGCTATACCAGACGAATGCCGGACCTTCCAATGTATGTACAAAACATCGGAGCTTAGCGGCTTCTTGCTGAGCCGGGGTCCCCAGCATGGGGCCACACCTAGAAGAGAAATGAGCCAAGTGCTGGGGTGGGTCCCCTGTCCCGTTAAACGGCGAGAAAGTGGGGTTCCCAAAACCCGGAGGTGCGGGCATATCATCCACCCACGCGGGATAAGGCTTTCCATCCGGTGGGACCGCCACCTGCCGTGTTTCCAACGCCTCGAGGCGGGCTGTGAGTGCCGCAATAAGGTCCTCCGGGTGGGGGTCCCTGTCTTGACGGGGATCCCTAACCACAAGCGCATTGCCAGGTTCTTCAACGCGGTAGACGGCTTCGGCCGCTCGCGGGTCAACTGGCTGGACGACCTACTAGGCGACTGGGGGAACCCGGGTTGGATTCTTCATATTGCCCCGTCGCTCAGGGGGGTTTGGCGAGACGTATCACGCCCTCTTGCCGTATGTTCCGGCTTCCGCCCTGTCCGCGGCAGTAGCATGATCAGGGTTGCCCGGAGGCATCTCACCGGGGGGAAATTGTTCCTGCCCCTGCTGCCCCGGCCTGGGATTACCATAGTCGGGTCGCCGCTCTGTGGCGCGCTCAGCCAACAGTTCGTCAACCAGCCTCTTCTGCTCAGCAAGCTGCTGGCGTAACGCGGCCTTCTCAGGATCCTCGTCTGTTTTCTGCACAGAGGCGGACGGGTCGGAGTGCTTGACAGTTCCGACATGCTCTTTACCTTTGCCGGTGTTTCGACTGAGTACCAGCGACTCGGTGGGTACGGGCAGGCCTATCAGGTTCCTCTGCTGACGGGTGACTCTCCCTGATGGGTCGAGTAGTGGCGGTGCACCCTCTGGGGGGAAGTCTCCATCAAGGAGTTCCAGTTCGTCTTCCCTGTCCACAATGTCAGCCATGTGGACCGCGATTCCTCTCGAGGGCATGTCCTCTATGTCGCATAGCGAACCGGGTTGTCGTCGAATAGGATCGAATAGAAGGGCAGCATAGTGTCCCCACCCACGGACTTGCACATGGGGGGTGGCTTCCCTGACGATCTTGCGGAGTGCCTTGAAACTCTGAACGCATTTTCGTTGGAGGGAACTCTGGTGACCGGGCGACTCAGGGTGCTGGGCCACAAGGAGCGCTGCTGCATCAACCAGGAGGCACTGTTTGCCAATCTCCTCGAAGTGATCTCGACTCCTGGGGTACACTACCCGTTCACAGCGGAGGCGGAAGTGCGTCGCCCACAGGGTTCGACAAAAGCATCCCACTTCTTCAGGGGTAAGTGACTCGGGTACGCGGAAATTCAGCACCGCCGTGGGCCAGAACTTCTCTGGGAAGTAGTCCGCTGCAAGAATACTCCAGAAGCTCCTGAGTTCGTCCTCGGGGTTCGGCCCTACATTATCCCACTCATCAACCGGGGGCGGCTGAGGGACTGGTAGCGGTACCGAGGCGGACCTCTGGGATAGCAAACTCGGCGGTGGAGAATACGGCGAGCGAGCAGACTGGCCACCGAATTCTGGGCCTTCCTCTGAAGAGCGAGGTGACCTGACCACAATGTCACGATAGGACGGGCTAACAGCCACTGCTTCGGGTACGGGAATCGCCGTTACCGGTGTCCGGTCATGTCGTGGCTCTACCACCGTTGACCCCCAAAACAGCTCCTCGTGATCCCGAGTAGAGGTAGAGGGCGCTTCGGGTGACGATGGCGGTGACCGCGCGGTCGAAACCTGCGAAGTTCTCAGAATCTCTTCCTCCTGGATGTACCTGCGGAGAGAGACGGGAATCCGGTGGACCTCAAATTCTGGGAGAACGAGGCTGACGCGTCTGGTTCCTGCCCCAGTCCTTGATACGGAGGAGCTGGGAGAAGGTTCCATCGCTGAATCGCATTCCGCTTCCGAATCGGAGAAGCGGGTAGGTTTGATCTCCACCTGGGCCTTCCCAGGATTCTTCTTGTGGCGGTGAAGACCCGCTCTTCTGCCCCTGGGTGGCTCTTCGGGACAGGGTTGACCCCTAACAGGCAGCCTTGGGGCGGCGCTGGCGCCGTGGCGGAGAGGGCCCCCACTTGAGACAGCCGGGGTGTGAGGGGCACCAGGGCAAATGTCGAAGGGTACATGGGGAGGACCTCCATGAACAGTACCCATGTGTGCGGGGCCTCTATTGGCACTGGCAGGAGCATGGGGAAGACCTCCATGGTCGATGCGAGTGGAGCGAGGCTGACCTTCACTCCTTGAGTTGCTGGGGCGAGGAGGACCTTCGCCAGTTGCAGAGAGGACGTAGGGAGGGCCCCCACGTTGGAGAAGGACCGGATGGACGGTGCCTTCAGAAGGATGGGCTCCATACCCTGTACAGCGGGCGCGGGAAATGTTTCCGCGCTGAGTATCACTACCATGGGGCAGGTCTTCCTGCAGGATGGGGGCAGCACGAGGCATGCCTCCATGACGAACCTCGGAGCGGGGAAGGCCCACGCTCTGTGGAGTAGTGGTACGGAGAGGACCTCCGTACGGGGTGGCATCACCGCGGGTTAGCTCGCGGCGATCACTACTTGGGCCTGCAACCCGGAGAGTCAACCCAGCCTGCCCGCGGGGCGGTTTGGGTCTCGATCCTGGTTGGGCGAAGGGGTGCCCCTGCTCAATGTACGCGGGGGCTTCATAATGTACATCGGCGGTGGCTCGGGCCACTATAGCTGTCGACGTGGACGCAGCTAGGAGAGCGTCCTCAGCCTAGGCCCGACGCTGACGTCGGGTCAGGCGGGCCGGTGCAGGTGGTGCAGGGATGTAGTCTGCCTGCTCTTCCTATGGGGCCGGACAACGGCGCTGATGTGGCCGGACGGGAGCTCTCGCCTGGGGGCCCTGGGTCGGGGCCCTGAGCGGACTGAGCCGGACAACGCCTGCCTCTTCAGCGTAAGGCGAAGAGTCGTCCAGGCGTTCCGGAGATAGGCTCCCGAAACGGTTGAATGTCTGGGTGGGGAGCAGGGGCTCCCTGCGCGGCCTGTTAGGGCGGCGTTGACGGCGGGGCCTGGAGGCCTCCAGGTCCAAGCGGGCCATATCCCTGGTCGGGATGACCCCTTCCTCCTCGTACCTGCGCACGAGGCTGTTGATCACCCTTCGTTGGATGACCTCTGATGGGGAAAGGGGACGTGGACGTCCCGTATTCCGTGATGTGGCAGCCGTCGTGGCGGTGGTGGCGCCATGTGGAGTGGCCGTCGTGGTGTTGCCCCTGCCCCTGCGCGGGCGAGGAGCGGATGGTGACCGCATCTCTGAAATAGCAACCTGGTTCCTAGTAAGCGAAAGGATCAACTCATCAGTACTGAGAGGAAAAGGATTGACAGCCAGTGCCCCAGCGTTCTTCCATCCTCCATGTCTGTGAGAAGGATCCACGCCAACACGCTGCAGAGCGGAGTGCCCCATGTTCTACTACCCCGACTGCCGGTGAGTTTCAAGACAGGACCGCTATTTGCTTGGCGTGACCAGGCAACAGATATCTGAATCCGGTGACACGTCAATCTACTGGTGTCTCGAACGCTACTAATCTCAATGCTGAGGAGAAGAGTTTCACGTCGGGTTCACCATTTCTGTTTCCGACACTTTCGCCGGGGCGCACGCGCATCCGTCCGTCAGGGGGGGACGCGCAGCTTTGTTGCCCCGCATTCCTGCTTTCCAAAGGCGGGCGGCATTCGTTCCTTGTTCAGGTACGTCTGCTCCTTGATCGAAACGGGATGATGGGATGTCGGTTCTTCCTTCCATGGATTCCTCCTCAGAACTCGTCACCTAGTCCGGGTCTCCCTCATAGATTTAATACATAGTTCGTGAAACTCTTCCCAGTGCCATGTTTCCATGGGCGCCGGTTAATTACGCTGCTCCTGTCGGGACATTCCAAAGGGTCCAGTCAGGGCAACAACCTTCGGTCAGGGGAGTAGTCACGTTGAGGCATCAGTAGCGTGTCTGGATGCTGGGGTACCTGGCATGTCTGTCTGTTATCCTTGACCACAAGGCTTCTCGAGGGCGTGGAAGCCCGCGGCATCCCACATCGAGCACGGGTAATTACATGTCATAGACACGTATCTGAGGTTTTCCTCAGCTTCCCGTGTTCAACACAGGGTATGCCGCGAGTTTAACGTCCAGCGGAGACGGATGAGAGTGAAATGGGACCATCGCAGGGGGGCGACAGTGACGTTGGGATTGAGCCTTGAAGAGGCTTACTACGTATCCCTGTGGAAGGGAATCAAAGTTCGCGTAGTTCGGGATGGTGCCGGTAAACCGACGTGAAGCTGGACCTTGGTCCGACGGGCATCGTCAGCGTACCGACGTGAAGATGGACCTTGGTCCGAGGGGAGTTGGGCTTGAACCTCTGGGAGGATTCCTACGTACCATGCCTTGACATGGATCAAAGTCCTCGTAGTTCAAATGGTGGGTCGCAATGGCTTACCACCGGACCAAAGTGTAGTTTAACGTCATGCTGGACGAAGATGGGACCCGGCGTGAAGAAAACGACGGGTGGGTGTGTCGATGAACCAACATGAAAGTAGACCTTGGTCCACTATTGGTGGGCTTGAACCTCATGGAGGCTTCCTACGTACCATGCCTTGACACGGATCAAAGACCTCGTAGTTCAAATGGTGGGTCGCAATGGCTTACCACTGGACCAGAATGGGACCCGACGTGAATGAGCGACGGGTGGGCTTGAACCTCATGGAGGCTTCCTACGTACCATGCCTTGACATGGATCAAAGACCTCGTAGTTCAAATGGTGGGTCGCAATGGCTTACCACTGGACCAGAATGGGACCCGACGTGAATGAGCGACGGGTGGGCTTGAACCTCATGGAGGCTTCCTACGTACCATGCCTTGACATGGATCAAAGACCTCGTAGTTCAAATGGTGGGTCCCAATGGCTTACCACTGGACTAGAATGGGACCCGACGTGAATGAGCGACGGGTGGGCTTGAACCTCATGGAGGCTTCCTACGTACCATGCCTTGACATGGATCAAAGACCTCGTAGTTCAAATGGTGGGTCGCAATGGCTTACCACTGGACCAGAATGGGACCCAACGTGAATGAGCGACGGGTGGGCTTGAACCTCATGGAGGCTTCCTACGTACCATGCCTTGACATGGATCAAAGACCTCATAGTTCAAATGGTGGGTCACAATGGCTTACCACTGGACCAGAATGGGACCCGACATGAATGAGCGACGGGTGGGCTTGAACCTCATGGAGGCTTCCTACGTACCATGCCTTGACATGGATCAAAGACCTCGTAGTTCAAATGGTGGGTCGCAATGGCTTACCACTGGACCAGAATGGGACCCGACGTGAATGAGCGACGGGTGGGCTTGAACCTCATGGAGGCTTCCTACGTACCATGCCTTGACATGGATCAAAGACCTCGTAGTTCAAATGGTGTTGTCAGGGTTTATGCTCACTCTAAGCCCACGTGAGTCATGCTCGGTGTGAGAAACAAGCGGTTGCACGGACCTGACGATCACGTCGCGAAGGGTGCGTCCGTGAGAAGCGAAGAGGGGCTTACGCGTTGGGCGGCCCATGGTGTTGGGACTTACTCCAGGATGGAGGCCCATGGCGCGACAAAGCGCGGGAAAGATGGACCTTGGTCCGACGATGGGAGGTGCCTCATTCCCTATCACGTCCTCCACTGACCTTGGTAGTGGGGAAGTACCGAGATGCACGGGTGAAATCATCCGTACCAAAGGTTAGGGGTTTACGCTCTGAGGCGACCCTTCCCCTGCGAACATACACCACTCCGACAAGGAGGATCTCATTCCATGTGCGGAAGAGTTCCATTCCTGTGGAGACGAGTGGTGTAAAAAATGTTCGAGTTGGGGGGACCCTTCGTGAGGGAGACGAGTTTGGGCCACAGTTTAACGTCATGTGTTGAGGACGTGGTGCTTGGCAGTTTAACGTCCTGCAGCTCGGACGAGGTGGGTTCACTCCACACCCCTAGGGCTTACATAACCGGTACCCTCTGGTCCTTGGGGAAGGGAAGGTGTCGGTAAGGCCATGGTAAAGGGGGGTCGTGGGAGGAACCATCGAGGGGTCCACGTTAGCGTGGCTATGCGAAGAAGCAATAGCCGTTAGCGTGCCCATGCGAAGAAGCATTAGGCGAAGCAACGCTACGGGAGGTGTTGTCCATGGGACTTTGAAATCACATCGTGCAAACCTGGAGGGTCGCACGGAAAGAGGAATCACTAAGCAGAGGAGTGTGCTTTGCGAAGTGGGGTGCCTTGGCCTTAGCATGGCGCATAGGTGGGAGTAGGAGGTGCTTCACGAAGTGGAACAGTGTTCGCGGAGCACTGCCTCGCGAAGAAGGAGTGGTTCGCGAAGCAGGGTCCTGCCAAGCAATGTACTTCGCGAAGTGGAGCGATCCTGCCTTAGCATAGGGATTACTCGTATGGGTTGGGTGTTTCGCGAAGCACAAGTGATCCGCGGCTGCCCGGGTTCCCTTGGGAATCCCCTTCCTTTGAGAACTCCCTTGAGCTTCGTGAAGGGCATCCCTCTCGGAAGAGGGGCTCAAAACGAAACAAATCAGAGTCGTCTCGCGAAGTAGAAATACCTCGCGAAGCTCATGATTCCCGGGGCAAAGCGTGCTTCGCGATTCGGGAGAGGAGAAGCCGAAAGGTCGGATTGTCTGTCCCGTGGACTGAGGGGGAGTCGAGTATTTATAGGGAAGGGGCGCCGCGAAGCAGGGCTCGCGCGCCGCCTTCGGGGCTTCGCGGCGGCTCACGAACGTCAAACGGGTTCGTGGAGGATTACCGCCTCCGGCGCTTCGCGGTGGCTCGCGAACGTCAAACGGGTTCGCAAGGGATTACCGCCTCAGGAGCTTCGCGGCGGCTCGTGAACGTCAAACGGGTTCGCGGAGGATTACCGCCTCAGGAGCTTCGCGGCGGCTCGTGAACTTCAAACCGGTTCGCGGAGGATTACCGCCTCTGGAGCTTCGCGGGGCCGCCAAGGTTGGGACGCTTCGCGGTGGGGCTTCGCGGCTGGGCTTTGCGGCTGTGCTTCGCGAGGCAGCGCGCCGGCTGTCTTTTTCGTTCCATCCTTTCGGGCCACATTTTTGGTGCCAACAGTATTATATATAATAATATAGTTTTTTCAAATATTTATAATAAATTTATATTTATTATACAAGAGGTTTGAATGAGTACGATGAGAGTTAAGACACAATGTAAGGATATTTCATCTCACTTTTCATTTCCATGAGATACATGCTTTATTCACCTCTGATTACTTTTTTGTGGTTTGAATATTACCACTATATGTATTATATGAGTCCTATAATTAAATTTATGGGTATTTACATATCCATTTGATGAAATTTCTTTCATGGGGTTTATGTTTCAAAATTTTCCAAATCGGTAAAGTAATTTTTTTTCTCAATTTTCCTTCTTTGAGACGCATGTCAAGTTATGCACCTATATTTTTTCATGAGGTGTATAAACAACCTTTGAAATTTTATATCATGAATATAATTATTTTAATGATAATTTAAGCTTCATATAATTTCATTTTCTTACATGTGGTGTTTGGTTCAAAGTTACCAAGTGGTAATAGTTTATTGAAAAAATCTCATCGCTTTTCAAGATTTTTTATGTTTATGCTTCATTTGATGAAATATTATTATCAATATCTTAATAAATATCATTAATTTTATTATGTTATGGTTATTTATGTTATATTTATGAATTGTTACCATTTTTACACTCTTTGGTAAATAAGATAGTTAATAAAGTGTTTTTAAGAAAGCTTGACTTTACCCACTCTTCGGTCAGAAATCTGTGTTCATTAAAAACCATGTTTTCTAAAAAGGGTTTCCTATAATATTATACTAATATCATATGATCATTAAAATAAAATTTCACCCTATTTCTCTTTTACCAATGTTTTCAAAGGAATCTTCTTATCTCTTTTCTGAATGAGGCATTTTTCTAACCCTTTTATCATGTAAAAGGAATGTTCATTTTACATCGTATGATATGTACTAATTTACCCATAATCAACTATTTGATTATTTATTTTCATGTTTAGAAGATTAATTTTTAAGAAAATGTTTTTTAAAATAGATTTTACTATATTTTTTTTTTCAAAAGGTTTTCAAGATCCTCTATAAGTTTTCCAAGGAAAAAGGATTTGAAAATGTTTTCTATGATTCCTTTATAAGTTTTCGAGTTTATTTTAATGAAAATGGTTTTCAAAAGGTTTTGAATTTTAATAATAATATATTAAAGTAGAATGGGTAATTTCCTCATGAATGTTTTTTAAAATATCTTTAAAAATTGCTTCCCATTTAAGATAGCATCTGTTGGTCTTACCCATGCCTTTATGAGGAAATTATTCAATGTTTACATTAGTATTCTTTCTCTAAATGGTTTAATTTTTATAGAATGTTGTTTAAGAAATATTTTTATCTATCATGGGTTATATTCCTATGAAACACTCTTCTTTTCACCAGTTATGATTTCATGTAATGATTAGGAAACCTATTTCTTTTTTCACATGTTAAGGTATGATTTCTTGTTTATGAAACCAATTTCATTTCATGGGTTATGATAAGATTGTTTATGATTTTGTGGGACATGTATGTATGATTTCATTATGATATGGGTGGGATGTATATATCCCTACAATGTAGTTGGTAATGATAAATGTTTTATGATCTCAAAGGGTACATGAGAGGGAATCCCAAACCCGAAATAATAGGGTACATGGGTGGACATCCCAAGCCCAAAATAAGAGGGTAAATTAGAGGATATCCCAAGATCGAAACAAGCGGGTACACAGGAGGTCATCCCATTCCTAAAGAAGGTACACGAGTGATTAACCCAAGCCTAACATGTTAGAAAGGACTTAGTAGGCCACATTTAAATATAGTTTTTATATGCTTATGTGACTTTAACAATTCCAAGTCTTATTCTTATATTATGATTTCACGGCCCATGTTCTTTATTCCCTTATGATTAATGTCTTATGAACTTCAAATATTTATGCCAAGATTCATGTTTATGATTTTTGATATTCAAGGTATGATCTTATAATGATCATGATCATGTTATCATAACCTTATGTTCATGATACATATTTCCTTTATTTACCCTTACTTAGCATTTGAAATCACCCCTTTCATGTGTTTCCCTTAACTAGGTTATGAAGAAAGGTTTTTAAGAAGAAATAACATGGGGGATGATTTATGTGGAAAAATTTGAAGTTATTTAATTGTGTTAGAAGATTTTTATTCCATGTTTCAAAAGGAACTAATCTAATACTCTTTGGGAACATGTTTTTGTAATATTTTATGTATTATGGAAAAGTGATGTAATGATAATGTAAGAAAAGAGAGATTTGTTATATGAATGAGAGAAGAAAAGGTAGAGGGAGATAAAGAAAGAGATAGGGATAAATAGATGTTCTTATATGGAGCTCGGGAGGACCCTGATTGTCTTGTGGTATCTGTGGACCGCAGAAACATGCAAAGCATTAGTGGATTCCTCCCAAAGGTAGGTCATTTATAATTTTTTATAGTAAATCCTTGTTGATTTTTTATTAAGTTTTAATTCTTTATTATGGCTAATTATAACCACTTGTGGGCCGATATATACCTTTTTATGAGAAAATGGGGTTTCTGGCCAATTTGAGGGGGTTCCCATTCAGAAGTCCTGATCACACAAAATGTAGTTCAAGAACACATGCTGTGTGTTATTATTATTCTAGGAAGATGATCTTTTGGAAGTACACACCGTGTATAGGGTATACTTTCCATGTATTAGGATTCTTCTGAGTAGCTGAGTAGCTAGCTAGATATCCTATGTTGAGGCACATGGTCGTGTAGAGTACAAAGATGGACCTCCTGTGGGATGCATGCTGTATTGAGGCACACATCCGGGCTATTTACATGGTCAGACCATGTGAGGTTCAAGGACAAGTACCACGTGTAGGGTACACGCCGTGTATATGGTCAACACACTATGCACTTGGGTTATATACATAAATTCTAGCAAGAGTATACGACCATGAAGATATTTTGGGGTGCATACTATGTACTGGGTATACATGATGTGTACCACCCCTTCATACCATTTTTTGGTTTTTTCGTATTCTTACACCCATGAGTCAGAATTGGACACATGAGTAGTCCATTTTGGGTACCTTTCCATATAGATCATGATAGTAAAACCCTTGAGGTGATTTGAGGATTATGTAGTGGTGTTTTGTTATTTTTCCTAAATATAAAGGTTCTTTATATGGTAATAAAATCTAGTGATCTCTTTAGAGAGATAACCTATGATCTAAGATGATCTATGTAATATCTCTCTTGACTGATTATTTCATAGTTCTTCCATTGATGACTTCTCCCTTGTGAGGCACTACTAAAAATCATCCCTCTAACATCGAAAATAAAGGGATTTATCATCTCTAAAGTAGAGCTATTATCATCAGTGATGTTAAAGGGATAACTTTCTCTATACTCAAAAAAAGTACTAATAAAGGGCCAATTTGTTAGTGTTAAAAAGAATTGATAATAAAGGGGGACTTTATCTGTAACACCCCAGGTAAATAAAGAATATGAAATCTTTATATTTATCCATATTTGTGAATCAAATATTAATATTACTTTAAAGGGGATTCTATGATCGATGGCGTACCCAATACACAACAACGAGTTTCTTGGGAATCTTACGTTGCACTCTAATAATAAAATAATATTATTTTAAATGGTAGTTAACATGTAGATGTTGTATTGGAGAGAATGGATAGAAATAACTAAAATATGATTATATATGTTTTTTAAATGTTTTTACATTTATCCAAAGGCTTAAAATACGGAAAGAATTCAATTTTAGGCTTTTATACCCTAATTTTCACTAAAGGTTCACTTATCTCCTTTTGATGGAGAACTGCCATTAAATATAGTTTTGATCACTCTTATACATTCTATTGGACCAAAAATAACTCTTCTTTAGAATCAGGACATCAAAATTTACTTTGTGTAAATTTTTGGTACCTTTCCGATAAAGTTCATTTTTTTAATGAATAGTGTAAAATGTTGTATTTTAATTCAAAACCTCTTTTTAATCTAATTTATTTATATGATTAGATTATCTTTTGAATTGGTTTTAAAGTGAAATTAGAAAATATTTTTACCATTAAATCCAATAGTGGTCGTTGGAATTAATTTCACTTTGAAATCGGATTTAAACTAGTGTCAATCTTTTGATACTTATTGTTTCATAAAAACACGCTATTTGCTCTGACAGCGGGAATTAATTATTAAATTAATTAATGTGACTTATATATTTTTAATTTTGTAAAATAGACTTCATTTTGAAATTCATAATATCAAATATAGATTAGGGTGAATTTTTGGTAATTTTCTGAAAAACTTCTATTTTTGATGAATAGTGAAACCACTAAGTGGTACTTATAAAAACTAATTTTTTTGTTTAAATGAAATTTTTCCATCATTGTGTTTTGATTTTCAAAAATCCGACATACATGGTTGTCATTAAGAAGTAAAATGTGGTTCAATGTGATAAAAATAATTTTTTTGGTGAATAGTAACTTATTAAGTTTTTAATCGCGATTAGAGGTAATTAGTGTAGTTTAAGGTAAAAATAATGTTTTAATAATATGAAATGAACTTGACACATGTCCTAACCTCATTGGATGTGTAATGGCCGACCAAGACAAGCCATGAGTCAACTTGGGGACCCCATGGAGGCACTTTGGTTGGGAAATGACATAAATAAATTTTTATTTAATGTAAAAGTAAAAATGACACAAACATGATATGTTTTACTAAAACAATTTTTAAGTGAGGTTATACAAGTAAGATTTTTTATTATAAATAGTAATTGGAAATATAAAAAGATTTCCTACATCATAGTAATTTTTTTATAATTTTTAGACATTAAATAAATTAAATTATTTATGACATCATAATGATGCAGCGATGACATCATTATCTGACGATTTAAATAAAATGAGAAGATAATGTAAACTCTATGACCTACACATGTCCAAAACTTATTGGATGGGTGTATTTCGAACCCTTATCACCTTATCCATGAATTATATCAATGTGGGACCTTTTAAAACCGAAACACATTTTCAAATAAAGTAATATTTCTTACTTTCCAAAAGTGCCCCTCCTCTCCTCTTATAAAAGGCCCCCACCTCTACCTCATTTCACACACTCCTCAAGACTTTGGCTCGGACAAACCCTGCCCATTTACTCTCTCCACATCCCTCTCCTCATCCTAGAGGATTCCCTTTGGGAAGAATCCTTTCAAAGGAAGCCTTTAGGCTCAAATCAAAAGGAGTTACACTTTTAAAGGTAATTCATTCTCTCATGTTCATTTGTTTTATTTTGATTCTCCAACCCCCTAAACTCTTTTTATTTACTTATTTTGTAACAAAACCAGTATCTTCAATATACTAGGATGTTGTTATAAGATTTATTCCAGCTACACTCTCACACAACTACATCAAATGGTTAAAGAACATACGGTTTCTGTGGATGGCGAAATTCTGCCTTCCGAAATGATGATTGTTCAATACTCATTTAACACCTTCAAAGGTGGCCATTATGATGTCACTATTTTTATATATGATATATAATATGTTTATGTTTTCCTTAAGCTTCTGTTTTTTTCATTTTGGGCATAACTTTATGGTTTCCATTATGGGTAAACGCGATATCTTCATTTAAGGAAGTGCGGACTACCGCCCCCTCAAAGTGATTTGATTCGTTAAATACCATATGTGGGACGTATAAAGGATGGAAATATGATATTATATATGATATTATACTGTAATTATAATATACCTTTATATCATTATTATTCCATTCTATAAAATACGAAATAGAAATGAAAGTAGCGTTCATGCGTACGTACGACTTACTGTCTCCATGAAAGGTGCATTTCATTTCTTACCTCTAAATGATTATGTAATGTTATAAATGCATGAATTTACTGGATATATATGACATATATGATATATACATAATGAATACAATTCTGGATATAATAAAAATTTGGCCACACGAACAACATGTAATTGTAAGAAGTCCACTTTCGACTTAAGAACCAAATATCGACAAAACAAATATTATTAACTTAAATGATTACATAATGTTTATGACATGGTAATAAGTGATATAAAAGGAATAATGAACTTGAAAAAGGTTCTTAAGGAAGTCGAAATTAACTCAAGTTTATTATTCAGGAGATTAAAGAACGATCGAGTCAAGTCGGACCCGAGGTAAGGGATCCTACAACTCTCTTTCTTTTTAAGTACACTCTTTTATGTCATTCCTTTTAAAGCTCATCTTTATTGTTATTGGGATGTTCTTTTATATTAATCTTACTGTAATTTTTATGTTCATATGATAAGATACCCTATTCTCTCTCATCAATCCATTTTGGGAGTTTTGAGTGGCGCCATTAGGCTTCCGAATTTTCGTAAGAGATCTAACCTCTCTCTTTCTTTTTAAGTACTCTCCTTTATGTCACTTCTTTTAAGCTCCTCTTTGTTATGATGGGGGATGTTATTTTATATTCCTCTTTCTGTAAACATTATTTTTATGTGATGAGAGACCCTATTTCTTCTCATCAATCCATTTTGGAAGTTTTAAGTGGCGCCGTTAGGCTGCCGAGTTTTCGTAAGAGATTTTTCATCTCACTTTTATTCCCGTGAGATTTATGCTACATTTGCCACAATTTCCTTTGAGTGGTTTATGTACTGCCCACTATTACACTCTTTTTTAATATAATTAAATTTATGGGTATTTACATATTCATTGTATGACACTTCTTCAATGGGGTGTACTTTTCAAAAGTTACCCAAGTCGGTAAGGGAACTTTTCACCCTCCTCATTTTAAAAGACTTCGTTTGTTATGTCTTTTAATTAACATACTATTATGTTGGGATATGTTCTTATATATCATGATTGATGTAAATTTTATGTCCAAGTGATGATATACCCTTTATCTCTCTCATTAACTCTTTTTCCAAAATTTTATGTGACGCCGTTAGGCTGTCGAATTTTACCAAGGGAACTTCTTAACCCAATTTCGATTTCTTTGGGTTCAACATGTATTTATTGGACATGTCATCCTTTGAATATGTGTGAATGACCTTTGATTGTTTTACACTCAATATCCACTTATATTGGGTGTATTTATATTTGTCACACATAATTATGAGATTGATTTACCCTTGATTTAAGGATACCTTCTTTATTATGGATTTCATCAAATTTTGCATCTCTATTGAGACTTCATTGTTGTTATGCACCAATTCACTCTTATATGGTGTATATACTATCCTTTGGAATATTATATCATGAATCCATTTATTCTCATGATATTATAAAGTTCTGATTAAATGTTATTCCTCTATTATTGTATTCAAGTGTCTCTAATTTTGGTAAAAACCCTTTAACCAAAATATCACTTTAAATGTTTTAATGATTTGTTATTATTAATATCCATGTTTTAAAAATGGTTTTAAGTATTTATTTATATGGATATTAATGGTTTAAAATGTTAAAAGCTTCAAGGTGGTGTGGGACACTTTGATTCAAAAATCTCTTTATTAAATGTTTTAAATGGTTTTGGAAATGGTTTCTTTTTGAATGGATTCATTATTTCAATATACTAAAATGTTATATTGTGATTGAAATGTGGAAATGTTATGTTTCCTTTATGCATGTTTTATGTGATACATTTATGTTATGGTTCTCGGGCATTGTTATGGAAACGGGTGGTTCTGTGATAAACTAAGGGCGGGTGAGCCCGATATAGCTCTCCAATGCATTGGGTAACGCGAAGGAGTGAAACGTTAAGGTTTCTCCGAAGATATTTAGGGAATATACTATGATAGGTATTCCAAACGTAACCAAGAGGGTTAATCCCTACGTAAGAATGTTATGAATTCCTCAAGTTACCTTTATGTCTTATGTTTTCTATGATTTATTCATGATTTGATATGCCTATGTTCTATGGGTAAAGTGTGATTTCATTCTAATGTATATATGAACTCATGTTTCCTTTCCATATTTTTATAACTCTTACTGAGATTTTTATTCTCATCCCAAGTTTTTGAAATGTTTTTCACAGGTCAAGGGAAATGTACATGATGTGATGATAGTGTCAAGGATGTGTCAAGAAAGAATCCGTGTTATATTTTAAATATGTTTCCGTTGATGGGAAGAATGAATACTGTCTTTTATGTAACTACTTTGTTTAAATGTGGAATGTAATGCAAGTTTCATGATCTAATTCTCTAAAACTCTAAACCTGAAAATATCCTCAATGTGTAATCTTGTAATAACTCAAGATTAAGTAAGGTTTAAGGCTGGGGCCTTATAGTTGGTATCAAAGGGAGGTTTAGATAACTTTAGAGGTTAGAGTATTCTCTAAGCACAAGTGACATTACCATAATGGTTAGGATTTTAGAAAGAGTCCTAGTTTTAGATAATGTTAATGAGTAAGTATATCTTAGTGTTTATCTTCCTCATTAGTACATGATGGTTATGTTTATATACTCACACTGACCTTTTTGGTTTTAGTAAATGGCTGGATCTAGCAGGAACCAAAGTGAAAATGGGTTTGAAGGAATATGTGGTGGTTCTCGGATTAAGAGACTGGATGAGATGAGGGATTCAATGAGTAATCTCATGGTTGTTCTAAACCAACTATCAAGGAGTCATGATCAACCAATTTAACCTTGGTGAGTTCTCTAATGCGTCATGTACGACAATCAATGTGGAAGTTTAGGTAATAATTATAAAGGTAACCATTAGGGTTTATATGATCCTTACTTTTGAGGTAATTATGGGTTATTATATGATATGCTGGAAAATGAAAGGCATGAGATAAACTTGAGGTTAAAATATTTTATGTTTATTTTTGAAGATTTTATCTCATTTTGGGAAATGTTTTGAGAATTATATAGTTTTGGAAAAAGGACAACACGCAGACCGTGTGACAACCCGTCGCGTCGGACAAAGCTGCGGGAATCGAACCCACAACCAAAGTGCAACTGGTATTTATCGCCTACCACTGTACTACGTGAAGTCCCTGGTTAGTTTGACTGATTCCTTTTAGTTAGATGATTTTATGAATTAAGAGTAAGTTGATTTTGGGTTATTTATGAAAATGATTAACCTATCATGGAGGATATGTGATTAGGTTAATTACTTTTCAATACGAGACTTTAGGAGCAACTGATGTTGTTTGGAGATAAATGTTACGATTTAACTTAGAAGACTATGTGACTAAATCCTTCAAATATTTGGGTTTCAATCTTAGATTGGTTTACTTTGAAGAATTTTATGGACAAATTGGTTATCGAATGGTCCTCGTTGAACTTTGGGTTTTGTTGGACAAATTTTGAGATTAAGAATAGATTTTGTTTTTATAAAGGGTTATCCTTTTTTGGATTATCTGACCTTGTACTAACCTTTCGGGTTTTGGTTTTGGTTAAAGCCTAAAGACATGGGATTTATATAGTTCTCTTTTGTGGATTAGGTGGTTCTCTAGAAGTTGATTATAGTACTCTTAATGCGAAGAAGTTTCCCTAAATACTCGTCTTTTGGAAAAAAATATGAGTTTGATTAAGGAATCTAGTAAAAGTTAGAAGTCAACATGAAAAGTAAGTATGTTTCCTTATGTTTTATTTAAGCTCAAAAATAAATTTCTCAATAAAAAGTAAGTTAAAGCAAAAATGTTGTCTATTAACTTTTCCTACTGGGGAACCCAACACCGTTTAACCCATCACAAGTTTGTGATTTTCTTATTGTTAACTTTCTCCTAAACATGTTTTCTATCACTCTCCATCAGAGCATGACCCTATGTTTTATCCTCCATGTCCATATTTTTCTAAATGGAATCCTAGTATGGGTTAACTCGGGTGACCTTTGTACTTATCTTTCTTTATTTTAAAGTGATTGTTTTACCGACTCTTGTTCCGATGTGGGACTTTCAAGGATGTTTCCAAGCCCAATTTTTAAATTGTGAGGACGCAATTCCCAAAAGGGGGGAAGGATGTAACACCCCAGGTAAATAAAGAATATGACATCTTTATATTTATCCATATTTGTGAATCAAATATTAATATTACTTTAAAGGGGATGCTATGCTCGATGGCGTACCCAATACGCAACAACGAGTTTCTTGGGAATCTTATGTTGCACTCTAATAATAAAATAATATTATTTTAAATGGTAGTTAACATGTAGACGTTGTATTGGTGGTAATGGATATAAATAACTAAAATATGATTATATATGTTTTTTAAATGTTTTTACATTTATCCAAAGGCTTAAAATACGGAAAGAATTCAATTTTAGGCTTTTATACCCTAATTTTCACTAAAGGTTCACTTATCGCCTTTTGATGGAGAACTGTCATTAAATATAGTTTTGACCACTCTTATAAATTCTATTTTACCAAAAATAACTCTTCTTTAGAATCGGGACATCAAAATTTACTTTGTGTAAAGTTTTGGTACCTTTCCGATAAAGTTCATTTTTTTAATGAATAGTGTAAAATTTTGTATTTTAATTCAAAACCTCTTTTTAATCTAATTTATTTATATGATTAGATTATCTTTTTAATTGGTTTTAAAGTGAAATTAGAAAATATTTTTACCATTAAATCCAATAGTGGTCATTGGAATTAATTTTACTTTGAAATCGGACTTAAACTAGTGTCAATCTTTTGATACTTATTGTTTCATAAAAACACGCTATTTGCTCTGACAGCGGGAATTAATTATTAAATTAATTAATGTGACTTATATATTTTGAATTTTTTAAAATAGACTTCATTTTTGAATTCTTAATATCAAATATAGCTTAGGGTGAATTTTTGGTAATTTTCTGAAAAACTTCAAATTTTTGATAAATAGTGAAACCACTAAGTGGTACTTATAAAAACTGAATTTTCCATTTAAATGAAATTTTTCCATCATTGTGTTTTGATTTTCAAAAATCCGACATACATGGTTGTCATTAAGAAGTAAAATGTGGTTCAATGTGATAAAAATAATTTTTTGGTGAATAGTAACTTATTAAGTTTTTAATCGCGATTAGAGGTAATTAGTGTAGTTTAAGGTAAAAATAATGTTTTAATAATATGAAATGAACTTGACACATGTCCTAACCTCATTTTATGTGTAATTTCCGACCAATACAAGCCATGGGTCAACTTGGGGACCCCATGGAGCCACTTTGGTTGGGAAATGACATAAATAACTTTTTATTTAATGTAAAAGTAAAAATGACACAAACATGATATGTTTTACTAAAACAATTTTTAAGTTGGGTTATACAAGTAAGATTTTTTATTATAAATAGTCATTGGAAAGATAAAACGATTTCCTACATCATAGTAATTTTTTTATAATTTTTAGACATTAAATAAATTAAATTATTTATGACATCATAATGATGCAGTGATGACATCATTATCTGACGATTTAAATAAAATGAGAAGATAATGTAAACTCTATGACCTAAACATGTCCAAAACTTATTGGATGGGTGGATTTCTAACCCTTATCACCTTATCCAAGAATTATATCAATGTGGGACCTTTTAAAACCGAAACACATTTTCAAATAAAGTAATATTTCTTACTTTCCAAAAGTGCCCCTCCTCTCCTCTTATAAAAGGCCCCCACCTCTACCTCATTTCACACACTCCTCAAGCCTTTGGATCGGAAAAACCCTGACCATTTACTCTCTCCACATCCCTCTACTCATCCTAGAGGATTCCCTTTGGGCAGAATCCTTTCAAAGGAAGCCTTTAGGCTCAAATCAAAAGGAGTTACACTTTTAAAGGTAATTCATTCTCTCATGTTCATTTGTTTTATTTTGCTTCTCCAACCCCCTAAACTCTTTTTATTTACTTATTTTGTAACAAAAACAGTATCTTCAATATACTAGGAAGTTTTTATAAGATTTATTCGAGCTACACTCTCACACAACTACATCAAATGGTTAAAGAACATACGGTTTCTGTGGATGGCGAAATTCTGCCTCCCGAAATGATGATTGTTCAATACTCATTTAACACCTTCAAAGGTGGCCATTATGATGTCACTATTTTTATATATGATATATAATATGTTTATGTTTTCCTTAAGCTTCTGTTTTTTTTCATTTTGGGCATACCTTTATGGTTTCCATTATGGGTAAACGCGATATCTTCATTTAAGGAAGTGCGGACTACCGCCCCCTCAAAGTGATTTGATTTGTTAAATACCATATGTGGGACGTATAAAGTATGGAACTATGATATTATATATGATATTATACTTTAATTATAATATAACTTTATATAATTATTATTCCATTCTATAAAATACGAAATAGAAATGAAAGTAGCGTTCATGCGTACGTACGGCTTACCGTCTCCATGAACGGTGCATTTCATTTCTTAACTCTAAATGATTATGTAATGTTATAAATGCATGCATGTACTAGATATATATGACATATATGATATCTAAATCATGAATACAATTTTGTATATAATAAACATTTGGCCACACGAACAACATGTAATTGTAAGAAGTCCACTTTCGACTTAAGAACCAAATATCGACAAAACAAATATTATTAACTTAAATGATTACATAATGTTTATGAAATGGTAATAAGTGATATAAAAGGAATAATGAACTTGAAAAAGGTTCTTAAGGAATTAGAAATTAACTCAAGTTTATTATTCAGGATATTAAAGAATGATCGAGTCAAGTCGGACCCGAGGTAAGGGATCCTACACCTCTATTTCTTTTTAAGTACACTCTTTTATGTCATTCCTTTTAATGCTCATATTTATTGTTATTGGGATGTTATTTTATATTAATATTACTGTAATTTTTATGTTCATATGATGAGAGACCCTATTCTCTCTCATCAATCCATTTTGGGAGTTTTGAGTGGCGCCGTTAGGCTACCGAATTTTCGTAAGAGATCTAACCTCTCTCTTTCTTTTTAAGTACTCTCCATTATGTCACTTCTTTTAAGCTCCTCTTTGTCATGATGTGGGATGTTATTTTATATTCCTATTTCTGTAAACATTATGTTGATGTGATGAGAGACCCTATTTCTTCTCATCAATCCATTTTGGAAGTTTTAAGTGGGTCCGTTAGGCTGTCGAGTTTTCGTAAGAGATTTTTCATCTCACTTTTATTCCCGTGAGATTTATGCTACATTTGCCACAATTTCCTTTGAGTGGTTTATGTACTACCCACTATTACACTCTTTTTTTAATATAATTCCATTTATGGGTATTTACATATTCATTGTATGACACTTCTTCAATGGGGTGTACTTTTTGAAAGTTACCCAAGTCGGTAAGGGAACCTCTCACCCTCCTCATTTTAAAAGACTTCGTTTGTTATGTCTTTTAATTAACATACTATTATGTTGGGATATGTTCTTATATATCCTGATTGATGTAAATTTTATGTCCAAGTGATTAGATACCCTTTATCTCTCTCATTAAATCTTTTTCTAAAATTTTATGTGACGCCGTTAGGCTGTCAAATTTTACCAAGGGAACTTCTTAACCCAATTTCGATTTCTTTGGGTTCAACATGTAGTTATTGGATATGTCATCCTTTGAATATGTGTGAATGACCTTTGATTGTTTTACACTCAATATCCACTTATATTGGGTGTATTTATATTTTTCACACATAATTATGAGATTGATTTACCCTTGATTTAAGGATACCTTCTTTATTATGGATTTCATCACATTTTACATCTCTATTGAGACTTCATTGTTGTTATGCACCAATTCACTCTTATATGGTGTATATACTGTCCTTTGGAATATTATATCATGAATCCATTTATTCTCATGATATTATAAAGTTATGATTAAATGTTATTCCTCTATTATTGTATTCAAGTATCTCTAATTTTGGTAAAAACCCTTTAACCAAAATAACGCTTTAAATGTTTTAATGATTTGTTCTTATTAATATCCATGTTTTCAAAATGGTTTTAAGGATTTATTTATATGGATATTAATGGTTTAAAATGTTAAAAGCTTCAAGGTGGTATGGGAAACTTTGATTCAAAAATCTCTTTATTAAATGTTTTAAATGGTTTTGGAAATGGTTTCTTTTTGAATGGATTCATTATTTCAATATACTAAAATGTTATATTGTGATTGAAATGTGGAAATGTTATGTTTCCTTTATGCATGTTTTATGTGATAAATTTATGTTATGGTTCTTGGGAATTGTTATAAAAACGGGTGGTTCCGTGATAAACTAAGGGCGGGTGATCCCGATATAGCTCTCCAATGCATTGGGTAACGCGAAGGAGTGAAATGTTAAGGTTTCTCCGAAGAGATTTAGGGAATATACTGTGACGGGTATTCCAAACGTAACCAAGAGGGTTACTCCCTATGTAATAATGTTATGAATTCCTCAAGTTACCTTTATGTCTTATGTTTTCTATGATTTATTTATGATTTGATATTCCTATGTTCTATGGGTAAAGTGTGATTTCATTCTAATGTATATATGAACTCATGTTTCCTTTCCATATTTTTATAACTCTTACTGAGCTTTTTATGCTCATCCCATGTTTTTGAAATGTTTTTCACAGGTCAAGGGAAAGGTACATGATGTGATGATAGTGTCAAGGATGTGTCAAGAAAGAATCCGTGTTATATTTTAAATATGTTTCCGTTGATGGGAAGAATGAATACTGTCTTTTATGTAACCACTTTGTTTAAATGTGGAATATAATGCAAGTTTCATGATCTAATTCTCTAAAACTCTAAACCTAAAAAGATCCTCAATGTGTAATCTTGTAATAACTCAAGATTAAGTAAGGTTTAAGGTTGGGGCCTTATATTATCATTTCTTCTTTTTGTGCCCATAAAGTGGGATAAATTATTTTTTTGGAGATCTCCACCACCACCTTGCTAGAACTTCCCCCAATCCCTTATCAGCTATTTTCACCCACTCACCAATCACCCATTTATCAGTTCTCAGAATGGGCCTTTATCAGGGCTTTATGAAATTCTAGCACATTAATAACATGTCTTGTGCACTTGGATTTGATCCGTGCACCTCTCATTTGAAACTCGAATGCCTTTACCACTTCACCAAGATGTTTTTCTGTCTATTTTTCAATATTTCTCTTTATTTAGATATATTTACATATATGTTTTTTATTCATATAATTATATAATTAGATTTAAATAAATATATAACATATATTTTTATGTGTGATATATAAAATCATATTTATTTTAATATATTTTATATTAATATTCATTTATATATATGATAATATAATATAAATATATATTTTCTTATTAATATGCACACATATGTATATATAGTCATTATATATATATATTATAAGTATATATACATTCATATATATTTATAATGTAAAAAATGGTTATATATTGTTTTAAATACATTTTTAGAATATGTTTATATATTATATATTTATATATAAATTTTATACATTACACACATATTTATATGTTTATATATTTACATATTCACATATAATTATACATTTACCTATAATTTTTTTATAATTTATTTATAAATAGTTACTGTAAAATATGTTCATATAATTTATTTAAGGATAATGATAATTATTTATTTATAAAAATACATTTATATATGAATTATATATATAATACACACACACAAATTAACATACACAAGTATACAATTATATTTTCACCTACAGGTACAAATATTTACATAGTATTTTTTTATTTACATATATTATAATATACATATTAATATATATATTTCTTCATTGACACACACATGTTTATATTTAAACATTACTTATATAGGTATATATATACATATTAATGCATTTTTATAATGTAAATAAAATAGATAATCATTTATTTTAAATAAAAATAAAAATAAATATTTATTTACATTTAGTTTATATATTTAAAAATTTATTTTTACGTAAATATTTATAAATATGTATCTATACAATTTATTTTTTATAATTAAATATAATAAAATATGCATATAGTTAATTGTAAATAAAACTAATTTATGAAAAATGATAAAAATTGAAAATCACAATATCAATATGAATGTAATACTTAGGAATAAATTCAATATCCATAAAAAAAGAAAATAAGACACCCTTATACGAGGTTGAACTTCAATTGAATGTTAAAAAATCGGGATACCTCGACTAAAAACTCAATTTTAGAGTCCTTGTAGTATTTTTTGGCCACGAAAAAAAGTGACCGGGGTGACCCCAATCACCTTAGAGTAGAAATATTCACAAGCCTTGATATGATATGTGTAAGAGCCTAAGAGGATACATAGATCAAAAGTTATACCTGTTTGAATTCGAGTCAAGTTTTTAACTTATCTTTGACTGTTCATTAACTCATTTAATTTTAATGTCATCTGATTGTTATTAAATGACTATTAATTGATAATAAATAGAAAATTATTAATTAATAATATTATTTATTTATTTTTTATCATCCATTTCACTAAATATATTATATATTAAGTGTAAAATCAAATTTCACCTTATTTAAAACATATTAAGAAAATATATATTATATTTATATCAATATAATATATTTGTATATTTATGTTTTATTTTTCATGAAATATTTTTTTTATAAAATATAAAATTTATCAATACTAGAAAAAAGAACTCATAAAGGGGACCTTTATCTATTATTTATTACTAGAATAGATAAAGGGGTCCCCTTTATCAGTGATTTTTTATTAGTGCTGATAAGGACCCCCCTTTATGGACAAATTTTTTACTAGGGTTAATAAAAGGACCCCTTTATAAATGTTTTTTTATAACACCAATAAAGGGATACCCTTTATCTATCCTATTTTGTTAGTGCTGATAAAGGGACCATTTATTAATTCTTTTTTAGCACTAATAAAGACTCCTCTTTATCAGTGCTAAAAAGTGCTAATAAAGCCTAGAATCGGATAAACCAATATTTATAGTAGTGATATGTTCTCATCTATGCTAGGAGGATGTGAGATTAGTTCTTTCCCAGGATCCTGTGTTAGATGAATTTACAATATGGAAATTATCAAGTTCCCCCTGTGGCATGCCTTCACTTACATTATAACTTAGGGAAACCCTTCTAGGATCCCTCTACCTATTTACTCTTTGTAAGGATTGCATATAAGATTCCTCTGTCTTCATGCTCTGTTATAGTGGGTCCCAAGAAGAAATCCTTTTACTTTGTACCATTCTAAGGAACCCATGTAGGATGCCTCTTTTTTTACTTAGTGTTAGTGGATCCCATGTAGGATTACTCCTTTTAACTTAACTACTAAGGATCCGAAGTAGGATGCCTCTCTTGTTTTATGACATGAGGGACCCAATGGGTGACCCAATGTTTGAATGACCCTAAACTAGTACATCGAGTGTGGATAGAGATGGTAGAAGGTGGAACTATAGAACCTTCTACTAACTTGTAATCCTGAGAGGCTATGAAAATAGTATTTATTTTGGTCATTCATCCACCATCACTTTTTTATACATTAACATGTTTACTACTAATATGGAGATGTTTAGAAGAGGTGTTTCCTAGTTTGTGGAGGATGGGTCGGGTATGATGAATCTTTCTTAATTTATTGGAATTCACATATATATTTACTAGGACCATATTATTCATTTATTGGGATACCTAGATGTACTTAATTGGGTCCATCTTATGAGCCTTATAACTTTTATATGTGAGATACTGAGTGGTACATCTTAGATTCTAGCTTTTGAGATGTATATGTTTGGATATTATTCACATACTTATTGATGATATCAAAGATGATTCCACTCTTCTTGATTTATTGAATAATGAATATGATTACACATTCCTTGAACTATGGTTTAATAAGAATGACTATGCTATCCTCAATACAAGAATGATATCTCTATTGATGATACTTGTGGATGATTACATTCTTCTGATTGGAAGAAATGATTATGTTCTCCCTGATTGTTTAATAGATCCTGGTGGTGGACATAGCGCTCCTAACCATTGATGTGACATATACTCCAAGATTAATATGATATCTCAAGTTATGGGGAAAATTATTCTCTCCCTATTTAGAGACCTCGATGGGTGGGCTTGATGTCTCACTAGTGAGATATCCTTATAGATCATGTAAGTTTTAGACCCTTAGGTTTCATCTGAGTTCCAATGTCATTACCACATATATACCAGGACCTTGGGATCAGATATCAAACTATATTTACATTTCCTGAGTTGAACGAAGTCCAAATCAGTGACCATTAATGGATCGTCTCTTGGTATATGGAATCCTTAATTTTATAAATCTGAGGCGAGTACAGGTTAACCCAGGGTTATGAAAAGTATATCCATGTAGTTATGTATCTTGCTCAAAGACATTTTTGGGACTAGATGAAGCAGGTATTGTTGATTGGGATTATGGACCCATATATCAACTTAATGATACACAACTAGAGAAGTACGACATCCAACTCAATTCCCTTTCATATGATGCCTAAGCGATCAAGATTATAGACCTAAGGATTGACTGTTGTTGGTTTATGTTATTTATTTCACTATACTCATGTATATACATATTTATGTATATATATTTATTGGAATATATATATATATATATATATATATTCACACATATAAATATGGATATACACGAAATCACCATGCTCAGTGGATCGGGATCACATACCTTGGGATCGATAGTGGTTTCACATTATTATTTTTTACCTTTTTATGATCTATACAGGCTAGGCTAAGCATATTATTAAGGAATTAAATTATGACTGTCGATTTATAGGTCCATCATTGGGGTGGCCTTTTGAGATTATTTCTCTCCCTTATACGTGAACCTCATTGTATGTGAAGAACTTGTGTTTTATTTTCTAGTTGTGAATAGATGCATGATGAATATGGATTTGGACCAAGGTTTCATGATTGAATGGATCCCCTTATGTGGTATTATTTGATTGGATGGAGTATTTATATAGTACCTAGAGACTGGGAATTTGGTTTGGATCAGAGTTAGTAGTATCACCATGCACTTTTATTTCTATTTCCTTTATATAATCCAATATGTATGGTCGGCCCAATGGGTGACCAGTGTAATATGTATGAAATGGTTATTTCATAATATAAATCATTTCATTTATTATAACATTACATAATATTTCAGTTTATTATTTATTCCTCACTATTTATTTACTCATATCGATGTTATATAGTTATTTACATTGTGTTTACTCTGATATGAGGACATACTCTATCCATAGAAACACCCTAGGACCTCATTTCTACTTAGAAGAATCCAGCATATGGAGAGGCACACATGAGGCATTTTGGTAAACTAGATTAGAGAACTGTTTAGTGGCATATGGGTCAGGGAATTACAAACAACATTCCCTAACTGTTCATTTTAAATATGACTTTGATGTAGATAAGGGAAAGAATGATCAATTATTAAAAGTAAATAATATGATTAAAATTTCTAATAAGAAACTGAAAAATTATTTTAAAATATTAACAAATGGTAGAGAAACACTTACCTAAATTCTTGGAAAACAAACCACACCTAAGTATACCACTAAGATTGGTTACCAACCACGACAAAAGAGAATTTATTATAAAAAAATTATTTATATTTCATGTTCTGATAACTCTGTGGATAATTATTATTATTACATAACTAATAATGATTTCATTTCTAAAAGTATAAATTATTTTTATAATAAACCTATTAAACAACTTTTGATTCCAAAACTATTATCAATAACATTTCCTGATCTAATAAAATATGGAAACCATAATCATTACTAGTTTAATTTTACTATAGTAAAATTTCTTAAAGGAAACTATAAAACATTTATGGTATATGGATAATGGACTATCCAAACACATATCTAGGGACTGATCGAAAATTATGAACCTTATCAAAGTAGATGGTCGACATGTAACTTTTAGTGACAATGAGATTGGGGGAATAATTCGGCTCAATCAAATCTATAATTCTAATACTATTTTTTTTCAAAATATTTAATTTATAGATTGAATAAAATATAATCTACTAATAATATCATAGTTATGTAATGATGGTTATCATGTTATGTTTGAGGATAATAATTTTAAAATTTATGATTCTAAGGATGTAATATTTTTTTACTAATTTTTGTAATGAAAATATTAAAGTGGTTGATTTAAATGTGTTATTTTATAAAATAATTTCGTATTTAACTTCCTTACATAAAGAGTATTTTATTTTTAATAGGCCACTAAAAACTACAAACTTTTATCATAGTGAAAGTTAACTAGGATAGTATTAGGAAACACTCATCCTAAATTATAATTTCCTGAATACAAAGTATTTAATCTCTATAGAAATAGAAATAAATACAAAATATCCTTCAAACTAGTGAAATAGGTCTCTACCTCTCAACCACAAGAGTTGGTTCACATAGATTTTTTTGGAACCTCTATATTTTTTAGTTTAAATGGGAAACACTATAATATATTATAGTTGAAAACATTTAGAGATATATTTATGTATTCATCCTATCCCAGAATAGGGTAGCATGTTATTATTTTTACAAGTATATAACATCTATAGAAAACTATATAGGACATAAAGTTTGTCACTTATGGAGTGATCATGATTGTGAATTTGAAAATAAATACTTTCAATCCCTATGCTCAACAAATGTCTACAATCAATAATTTTGTGCTCCTAGGAATCCATAGAAGAATGATGTTATAGAAAGATTAAACAGAATTATTCAAGAGACTGCTCAGACCACGAAAAATGACTATAATATTATTATTAATTTTTGGTAAAAAGATATTATTACATACTACTATATTATTAATATATTTATAGTTAAAACACTTTTAACAAAAATCCCATTTTAGTTATGGAAGGGAACAAAACTAAAGTTTAATTAAATTAGTGTTTGTTGATATAAAGACAATATTCTCAATATGACATAGAATTTTGATAAATTTTCATCAAAAATTGATGAATTAATATACATTGGTTATTAAATATCTAGTAATTCATATAGGTTATTAAATAAAAGGACCAAAATTTTGGATGAATTTATATATTTCAAATTTAGAGAAACATATCCACATGAGCCTAAATCTTCTTTAGAAAGTCTTGATGATGATCATTAAAATTTGAATATTAATGCCTTAACAAAGGCTAGTGATTATTATATGAAACATATAAAAAATTACAAAATATATAATTGTTTAAATCAAAAAATGTAAAAGAAAGTGTAGTTCCAAATACTTCAATCCCTATAAATATAAGGATTCATAGAGACATTCCCCAAGATACTATTGTAGGAGATCTAGATAGAAGAACTAAAAATAAATATTCTCTTAGAAAAAAGGTTAAATATAAAGCATTCCCATTACATATTAAACCAAATAATATCTCTAAATTAATATATTATGAATTGTGGGTAATGGAAATTCATTAAAATTTGAATCAATTTGAAAGGAACAACGTCTAGGAACTTGTAGAAAGACATAATATATTATTAATCATTGGAACTGAGCAGTTATTTAGGAATTTATTTGATGAATCAAGCATTATAATAATAAGTAATGAAATTTTGGTTTCATAAGGATAAAATCAATAAGAAGGTATTGACTATAAGGAAACATTTTCACCGGTAGCTAGAATTGAAGCAATCTGAATGTTTTTTTCTTATATAACACATCTGAATTCAAATTATATCAAATGGATGTCAAGAGTTCCTTTTTAAATGGATATATTATCGATGATGTGTTTTTAGAACAACACATTGATTTAAATACCCTCATTTTCCAAATCATGATTTAAATTATTAGAAGAACTTTATGGTTTAAAACAAGCTCTTAGAAATTTTAATCCTAAGCTCAAATCTTTTTTTATTTAAAATGGTTTTACAAAAGGAGTTTTAGACCCAACAATATTTATTAAAATATTTTTAAAGGATTTTTGGGTTTAAAAAATTTAATGACATGAAATTTTTGAATGATATTTGTTTCCTGATAAAATGTGTGTTACATTATATTATACTCAACAAAACCATATAAATTTATTAATAAAGTGATTATAAAGGGAAATATGACTATCAAGATTCAACCTTTATATTACTATTGGTCAAATATGTCCATTGATCAATATTACCATTGAAAAATATAATCTTGAAAATATTTTAATGTTATAATTACTATTTATTAGTAAAAATGACTAAGGTTAATTAATGCAGGAAAGAGAGGCGATGACCTCAACCAGTAGAGTCATGTCATACAAAGATAATTTGTTAGAACATGGGATAAAGGTAGAATCACTAGAGATAACCCTTGACCAAGTCCAAGATGAGATTTAACATGTTAATTTTGAATTAAATCTCCTATGGGAGAATTCTAAGTTAGTAGAAATTACCACTCCGATGATGTTAGTCGAGCCACCGCATGAATTTATCACTATCTCACACCTTACCCTTAGGTCATACAATGGTGTTATAAGGGGTTATTCTTCCTAGCCTTAGTTTCATAAATTTTAATTAGTTTTTATAAATAAAAAATATATTCTATCAATTCCTTACTAATAATAGTTTTTCTTAATATAAATAGGTTTTATTGAGATGTAATTTGATAAATTGAGTTTTTAGAACCATATTGTATAGTTTAGAAAAGATGTAATTTTTTATAATATACTAATGTATTATGAACAATATTAATTTTAATTAAATATTATGATAAAATATTTTTTATTTAAATATAAATTATACATTAATTTTTTTATATTCTTAAATTTTTTATGTGTTTGAAATTTTACTATGCATATTCAACCTGATATTTTTTTAGTAAATAAAGAATGTTATAGTTAAAAGTTAATTTTTTAATATTTAGATAATTATTATTATTAAATAAACATAATTTTTGGAATCAACATGTTGAATTTTTTTTAAGGTGAATTTATGATATTTTTCTAAAATATTTTATAATTTTATGAATAGTAAAAAACATTTTTCGGTTTTTAATATGTTTAATGACTTCATAATTATTTCATAATGATGAAAAAATTATTTTAACACAACCCATTACTAAATATATGATATTTTATTAATATCAATTATTTTAATATATTTTAATCAATTTCTCATCCAATAATTTACACTCTAATGTCTAAAATGAAAAATTAACTTTAAAAACATTATTTTGTGGAAAAATTTCTTTTACTTGACAAAAATAAGAAATATAATATGAGGTTCTATTATTTTTCATTAAAATAAAATAAAATATGTACCAAATTTCCAAAAACCATGCCCAAAAACCATGGTAAAGTCCATGGTTTTTTATTTTGCACTACCTAGATTTTGAAGGCCTATATTTTGAAATTAATAAACAAATCCTCCACCTTTTCTATAAATAACCAACCATTTATCCATATCCCTTAACTAAAAATCCATCCTCCACAAATATATTGAGTTTTTACCTCCCAAGGAGTCCTCCCAAGGTGTCCTCAATCCCATAAGGTTCTATCCCTCAAGATTTAGGAGTAATTCTTTAAGGTAAGGGAATTATGTTTCTTTTAATTTCCATTCAAGAACCTATTTTACTATATGTATAATACATTTTATGGTCAATCTCTTTTATTAACCATTTTATCACACCATTATTGTAAAATTTTGTTTTATAAATGGGGGAACCCTATACCCTATCATCATACCCTTTTTCCAAACCATGTTTAATACCCCTTATACTGCCAAATTTACTTCTCAAAATTTCCCTCTACTCCTCAAGAAATTATATTTTATTTAATTTCTTTGAATACCCAAGCCTATTTATTTTACAAGGGTATTCAACTATATGTAAAAATTATTTATTGGATTTTGGGATTAACATACATGAATCCAAAATTCCCTTTATATGGGTTGAAAATGTCACAATTATCATGTTTTAAGAACTTTTGAAGCACCTTGATTTTGATATAAAACTCATAATTTTTTTATCCATGGGTTATTTATGAAATTTTTTATTATTATCTACATGGATAAAACTAACTATAACATATTAAGGGTTCTCCATAATATAACTCTAATTCATTGGGTAATGAATTTAATCTCTAGAGATGACATGTTTTACAATTCTTTAGGGAATAACCTCAGTATTTTTTATTTATGACACATTTGTGATTAACCTTGGTGATATGTTTATGAATGTATGAAACTAATGTCGTATCCACATTTATATGTTATAAATCATTTTATTTTTATTATCATATGCATATTTTTTCATTTATTATGACACAATGATATTTCTTATGTTCTTATTGATATTCCTTACGAATATATGTAAATTGTTTCCCTTACCGGGCCTTATTCTCACCCCTTTACTCTGATGTATGTACCCAAAATATGTGGTGCAATAAATGTACATAGGATGAACCCATTAATAATCCTTTCAATTGGATTATAATTTTTTTATGTTTTCATATATCATGATCTTGATTTCTAGGAAACTAAACTTTATAAGATCCTCTGTTTGTACCATGTAAATGAAAAGATTATACAATAAAAAAGTGGGATGAAACGGTTGTTATGAAAGTATGGTTTAGTTATTTGGGTAAATTTGGATTTGAAAACATAAGTAACAACCCTATTGGAAAGTTATAATATAGGAAAAAATCTTCGTATTTTTGGTTAAGTATTATGTTAGTTGTTTCTAAGAAAAGAAATACCTTTCTAGATATGAACAAGTGGATGTTTTTTGGAATATATATATCTAAGGGTAACACCAAAAAACAATAATTTGATATAGAATCGAATGAGAAATATTTCATGAAAATGGGCCTTATTGAACACCTGGTTTTACAATCCTGGGGGATGATTTTGGTTAATCATAATCTTGTTATGAACCATTATGAATGATTTATAGAAAATGTATTTGTTATCAAAGAATAACATATTTAAGTATGATTTTTAAGACAAAAAAATTATTTTAGAATTATAATATTCTTAAAAGAAAAAAATTTCTCACTATGGTTTTCATGTTTTATAAAATAGAAGGAAATAGGATGAAACACATAAATTTTGAGCACAAAGTACCATGTACTGAAGAGCCTTCAATAGAAGATGGAATGAAAAACTTCATGAGAATGATGAATAAACTAACTTGACTTTTGAATAATAACTTGAATAAATTTTAGATACCAAATTTAACTCGATGGGGACAAATTTCCATTGAGTCTTTTATGAATTAATGATCAACTTCTTTAAATAGATCTACCAACCAATTTATTGATGAACAATGGATAAGCTCTATAGAAAATATCTTTTATGTACTCCCCTATTTGAAGTAAGATAATGTCACCCTAGCTGTTTACTGCTTAGAGGGAGAAGCTGATCAATAGTGGAAACTAATTAAATACATGAATCCAAGAATGGAGATTGATTTAATGGAGTGGGAAGAGTTTAGGGGATCCTTTATCAATAAATATTTCCCTAGTTTAATGTGAATTAAAATGGAGAAAGAATTCCTAGATCTAAATTATAAGGAAAATGAATCCTTGAGAAGGTATGAGATGAACATTATAAGACTTTCTCGTTACACCTCTATCCTTATCATGTATCCTAATGGAAAGTTGATAGATTTTTCAGGTGATTATGATCCCATATATAGAGGAACCCAGCCAATCAAGACTATGAATGTTATGAGTATATAGTGTGGAGTGCTATGAAGGTTGAATTGGGGTTTAGAGAGATGCAGCGGTCAAAAAAATAAAATGAAAATAAAATATATTTAGAGCCAAACTCATGGATGCACTTTAATCATGGAAGAGGAGGAAAGCAAGTGGAACTTTACACATGAAAAAAATGGGAAGAATAATTTATGGAACTACTTTCTTAGGAGTGGTAAATGTTACAAGTATGAAATATATGTCCATATAACTCAGAACTCTCATAGTGAGGTGAAGCCTCAACATCTAAAAAATAAAACAAAGGGGAGATAGTGCTGGCCCATCCTAAAGTCCAATGCTATAAGTTTGGATAACTTAGGAACTTTACCAATCACTGTTCAAATCAAAAGGTAATGGGGGGGGGGATCACCATCAACCTTATCTTAGGAAAAGGGGAATGTTAGAGCATTTTCTATCATAACGACTGAATTAGAGGCTCCAAATTATATGGTGGAAGGTACTCTCATTATTCTCCCAATCTATATTTTACTTTGTTTGATTCTAGTTCTACGAATTCCTTTATTTACTCTTGGTTTTCAAAGAATATATAATCCATCACTGAACTTCTAGAAGTAGCGTTATCAGTCAAGGCTCCTGGAGGGATTATCTAATAATAAAAAGTGTATAGAAACTCTAGTATTGACTTTTGTAAGCACAATATCTTCTAAAATATTGTAGTCATTCCCATGGTAGAATTTAACTTTATACTAGGGATGAACTTGATCTAAAAGTATAATGATAATATCAATTGAATAATTAAGGAAATATCACTATTATTGAATGGAAACCCTATAATTATTTTCAACAAAAAAAATATCCTGATATGAGAAGTTTCTAGTAGAACCACCCATGGAATTCTTTATATATATGATTTTTTTAATGGGAATAAGGAAATGAATGCATAATAATAGAAAATTTCCCAATCATTTAGGAATACATTGACATTTTTCCTGAGGAGTTACCTGGACCTCCCCCAAAAATATAGGTATAGTTCTCCATTGAACTCATACTTGGATCCAAGAAGATATAAAAGAAACAATATAGAATAGAAAATGTGGAGCTATATAAATTAATGAAATAGATTCCAGATCATTTAGAGAAGGGATTTATCTGACCAAGTGTGTCTCCTTGGGGAGAACCTATTCTATTTGTGAAGAAGAATAATGGATCAATGCGACTATGCATTGATTATAGAGAACTGAATACGATCATAGTGCAGAACAAGTACCCTCTACCAAGGATTGATGATTTATTGGACCACCTTCTTGGGATCAATTATTCTGAATGATTTATCTTCAATCTAGTTTTATCAAACATTGAGGGTGAAGAAAGAAGATATTCCAAATACTGCCTTCTGATTGAGATATGGGAATTATGATTTTTTTTGTTATGCCCTTTGGCTTGACCAATTATCCATATATATTTATGGATTTTATGAATAGAGTCTTTAATGAATATATTAATAAATTTGTGGTAGTATTTATTAATGATATTATTATATATTCCAAAAGTCGCGAGGATCCAGAGGATTATCTAAGGGATATATTAAAAAATCTATAGAAGGAGATGATATTTGGAAAATTAAGAAAATGTGAATTTTGGTTACAAATAGTTTCCTTCTTGGGGAACATTGTGACTAATAAAGGAATCTCATTTGACCCTACCAAGAAAAAAGTTGTGGAGGAGGGGCCTTATCCTATAATAGTAACTAATATTAGTAGTTTCTTTGGTTTAGTAGGATATTATAAGAGGTTTTAGAGAAACTTTTCATGACTTTATAATCCACTAACCAAGTTAAATAAAAAAGGATCTATGTTTATCTGGACAAAGGAGTGTTAATATATTTTCCATGAATTTTAGAAGAGATTTCTTACTGAACCTGTGTTAACTCTACCCTCTATTAGACAAGGATTCAACATTTTTAGTAATTCACATCTGAATGTTATTGGGTGCATCATCATGAAAAATGAAAAGTTGATTTCTTATGTATCTCAATAGTTACTGACTGAAATTTATATTTTTATTTGATTTTCTGAAAGTCCGGTTAAAGGAAACGGTAACCACACAGGTGGGATCCAAGACCAAAAAACAAGACTAAATTTGAAATTCAAAGAGAATCACCACTACCAAGGTGGCCCGAACCATGAGGCACCACATCAGCCTGACATGCCTTCATCCATCCACCACCATCATACAACTCCGTCATTTTCATCTTCCCTCCCTGACGGAGCCACACTGCCGGAGATCATCCCCAAAAAGTGACCATCACAGAAAAACCCAAACTGTCATCCCTCACCCTCTTCGACCAATGATGCTGAAATCCATCACCATAGCATACCAAATCACCAAAACCAAAATGAAAGAAGGCAGTAATGTGACATATACACATACCACCAAAGTTTGAATTATAATTTCACACAAAAGGAATTGAATATGAGATAGAGGAGATAGTTTTAAATTATTAAAGACAATGACTGCTCAATTCATTATCACCCTGGAAGAGAAAACAAAGTCACTAATTCATTAAGTATGAAAGACCCTATTGTACATGAAATGATGATAATTCATGGTGATCCATTGACCAACGACCTAGTATGATTAGAAATGGGAATCATGAGGGAAGGGGAATCATTAATACTATCACAATTTATTTTTAAACCATAATTACTAGATAAGATCAATCAAACTCAAAGATAATATCCTTTGTTACAAAATAATGTATAGGCTGTGAAGAATGGGATGTTTTCTAAATTTAATATTGATCAAGAAGGTGTAATGAAATTTTATACAAGGTTATGCGTTCTATATATTCTTGAGATAAATAAAGAACTGATGGATAAATATCACATCTCTACATTCTATCTACATCATGGAAGCACTAAAATGTATAGGGACCATCATGATCATTATTGGTGTGATAAAATGAAAAGGGATTTTTCCAACTACAATACAAGGTGCTTAGTGTTTCAGCAAGTGAAGGAAGAGAAAAAAATTCCTAACCATACCAACATGGAAGTTGGAAAATATTAACGTGTAATTTTTCATTGGTCTCCCAAGAACATCCTAATGAAAAACTTTAATATGGTTTATAGTGGACCGAATCACCTAGATTGCCCATTTCATTGATATTTGGGAAGATTTCTCTGTTGAACAACTTGGCATGATATATGTAAAGGAAGTGGTGAGGTTTCATGGAGTGCATCTTTCTATCATTTCTTATCATAATCCAAGGTCCTAATCAAAATTATAGAGGATTAATCAACATGATTGGAGTATCAAATTGAATTTCAATATGAATTATCACCCATAAACCGATGGCCAATCTGAAAGGTCTATTCAAACACTCGATGAAACAATGATAACATGATCAATGAAATTTAATGGTGGATGAGATTGATATTTACCATTATTTGAGGTCTTATACAAAAACAAATTCCATTTTAATATTCAAATAGAATTCTATGAATATTTATATGGGAATCAATGTATAATTCCTAATTTTGGGGATGATGTTGGCGAGAGAAATATTCTTGGACCTTATATTATGTAGGAGATGATATAAAAGGATCATTCCATAAAAAGACACATAAATAATGATCATAGTTATCAAAAGATATATTCTAAAAACTATCGAAGGGACTTGGAGTTTGATGTTGGAGATAAATTTTTCCTTCAAATATTAGAGTGGGAGAGAGTCTTGTAGATTGGGAAGAAAGGGAAGATTATCCCTAGGTACATTGGCTCCTATGAAAATATTGATCGCATAGGATTAGTGTCATATCATCTAGTACTTCTAAAAAATCTAGATCAAGTTCATGATGTATTCCATATATCTCTCTTGAGGAATTACACACATGACCCTTCACATGTACTGAATCTGGAGGTGGTACAACTTGAACATGAACTCACGCATGAGGAGCAGTCGATGGAGATCTTGGACCATAGATACATGGTTCTATGAAATAAGACTACCCAACTTGTAAAAGTGTTGTAGATGAACAGTAAATATGAAGAAGAAATGTGAGAACCAAAGGAGATAATTAGACAGAAGCTCCCACATATTTTCTCAACTAAGCGAAATAGTTGAAATTTTGGGGAAAAGTTTTCTTAAAGGGTGAAGAATGTAATAAACTATAATTTTTTAATTATATTTTTTTATTGAGATAATGTGTGTTATATTATATTATACTCAACAAAATCATATCTCTTTATTAATTAAGTGAGTATAAATGGAAATGTGACTATCAAGATTTGACTGTTATATAAAAATTGGTAAAATATGGTCATTGGTCAATATAACCGCTGGAAACTGTACTCTATAAAATAATTTTGACATTATAATTAGTGTTTATAAGTAAAAATGAAAAAGGATAATTAATTTAGAAAGGATAAGTGATGAACTCAACTAGTAGAGTCATGCCGTATGAATCCAATTTTTCAAAACATTGGAGGGAGGTAGCTTCACTAGGGTTTGACCTTGTCTAAGACCAATATGATCTTGAATAAGTGAATATTGAATGAAATAACCTATGAGAAAAGTTCAATTTATTAGAAACTATCACTATGGTGATGTTAGATGAGCCACACCATGAATCTATCAGCACCACACACCTTACCCTTAGTTCATACGCTTGTTTTATAAGGGATAATGTTTCCCATACTTAGTTACATAAAGTGTAATGACTTTTTATAAATAAAATTTTTATTCTATCAATTCCATTTTAAGAATTTTTTTGATTAATAAAAATAAGTTTATTTCAGATGGAATTTCATAAATTGACTTTTCAGACCCAAATTATACTTTTTATAAAAGATATAATTTTTTTATAATAAAATAAGGTATTATGAGTAATACTTATTTTAATTAAATAGTATTATAAAAACACTTTTATTTAAATATAAATTATAGAATAATTTTATTATTTCCCTAAAAATTTTTATGTGTCAGAAATTTTATAATCAAAATCCAACCCACTATTTTTAATAAATAAGGATTTTTGTAGTTAAAAGTAAATTTTCACATATCTATATAATTATTATTATAAATTAAACATAATTTTTTAAATCATAACATATAATTTAGGTTATAGTGAACTTATGATAATTTTCTACAATATTTTGTTTTCCCATGAATAGAAAAAATATAGTTTTGGGTTTTCAGTGTGTTTAATGGATTCATAATTATTTCATAATGATGTAATAATTAGTTAACAAAAATATATGACTTGAATTTTTTTATTTTACTAATAATAATTATTTTAATATATTTTAATCAACTTCCAAGCCTATAATTTACTTTCCAAAGTCTAAAATGGAAGCATTAACTTCAAAAATATTATTTTGTGGAAGATTTAATTTTCCATGAAAAAAATGAATATAATACGATGTTCAATTATTTTGTGTTAAAATAACATAATATATTCCCCAAATTTCCAAAAACATGGGCAAAAACCATGGTCAATACCATGCTTTTTCATTTTATACAACATAGATTTCGAAGGCCTATATTTGGAAATTATTAAAAAAAAACTCTAATTTTTTATAAATACCCACCCATTTATCCATCTAACTTGACTCAAAATTATCATTCCATGAATATCTGGTATTATTTCCTCCCAAGGAGTCCTCACAATGTGTCCCAATCCCCCAAGGCTTCATTTCACATGATTTAGGAGTAACTCTTCATGGTAAGAGAATTATCTATCTTTTATTTTAGATTCAAGAACCTCTTTTCATATGTGTATTATAAATGTCTTGGTTAATCTATTATGTTACCCTTTATATCATACCATTAATTAAAAATTATGTTTTATCAATGAGATACTATTTCCCCTCTCATTTTACCCTTTTTCAAAGCCACATTTTATACTCGTTATGCTACCGAATTTACTTCTCAAAATTTCTCTATTATCCTCAAGAAATTATCTTTTATTTTCTTTTGATGAAGAACCAAGAATATTTCTCTGTAAATGGTATTCAACTTTATGTAAAAATTATATATTTTATTCTGGGATTAACATTTGTGAAACCCAAATTCTCTTTTTCATGGTCTGAAAATCATATAACAATCATGTTTTTAACAACTTTTGAAATGCGATGATTTTGATATAAAACCCATATTTGTATTATAAATGGTTTATTTATGAAATCTTTTATTATGATATATGATGATAAAATTAGTTATGGAATATGAAGTGTGTTACTTGATATTACTCCAATGCATTGGGTAAATAATTTATTCTCTAGAAATGAAATGTTCTAAAATACATTGGTGAATAACCTTGGTAATTTTCATTTACGAAACCTTGGTGGTTAAACTTGGTGATATGATTTTGAATTTATAAAATAAACTTTGTAGAATCATTTCCATTTTATGACTCATGTTATTTTAATTATGATATGCCTCTTTTTTTTTCATTTCCCATTCCACAATGATATTTCTCATGTTCATATTGATATTGCTCACAAATACATGTAAATTGTTTCCCTTATTGATCCTTATTATCACCCCTTTCCTTTGATGTATGTCCCCAAGATATGATATATTGTAAATGTACTAATTTTAAACTAATGAATAATCATATAAAGTGAATTAGAAGAATTTTTGTTTGTGTTTTCATGTATTATATTACTAATTTTCAAGAAACTAACCTTTAAAAGATCCTCTATTTGTACTATGTAAATGAAAATTTTATGTTATAAAATGATGGGATGCTATAATAAATATATCTCCATAATAATTTATTTAGATCTATATGAAATTATTCATATACTAATTTTTTACAACATATACAAAATGAATCTGAAATGAGTCTACTGTGTGAGTTAAAATCGTTCCTTGGTTTTCATATTCTCCAAAATAAAGAAGGAATTATTTTTAATTAAATAATTTATACTAAGGATCTTTTAAAACTTTTTGATTTAGATATTTTAAAATTAAATGATACTCCAATTAGTACCACCTATAAGATGGATCTTAATGAAATTGGGAACCAGTTGAATAAATAAATTATAAAGGTATAATCAGTAGATTTATATATATAACTTATATCCAAACTGATATTATGCTTAGTGTGTGTATGTGTGCACATTTTCAATAAAATCCAAAATAATAACATTTACATGATGTGAAAATAATTTTTAAATACCTAAAAAATAAAACCAATTATATATTATTTTATTCAAGAGGACAGAAATTTGATTTTGTAAGTTATTTAGATGAAAATTTTCGTGGTTGTAATTTAGATGAAAAAATATCCTCTAGAACATGTCTCATTTTTTGGAAAGTCTCTAGTTTCATGGTGTAGTAAGAAGAAAAATTATATTTTATTATCCTTTTTTGAAGCCTAATATATAGTAGTAGGAAGTTGTTGTGCATGGATTCTTTAGACGGAACACACATTACTAGACCATGGAAATCAATTTTGATATGTCCCTATATATTTTGATAATACAATTACTATAAATATATTATAAAAATAACATGTATAAATATAATAAAAAACATATTGATATAAGATATCACATTTTTTGAGACAATTTTGAATAAAGGTGATATTAATTCTGAACTCATCAGTGTTGAACATCATCTTATTGATAAATATATAATGACATTGAATTTTTAGAGAATGATCTACATTAGAAATTAACTTGGAAGGATAAATTTAACTTATCCAATTTATTTTTAGTATATATTATTTCTAATAGAGGTAAATCCTACCATTGGCATGATACCACTGGCTTTCTACCATTTTATTGATACCACCATCTTTCTAACATTGTATTGATACAATTATACTACTACCATTGTAATTATACTATGGAATACTACCATGTATTTCAAACATTTTCATGATACCATTAAGTCTTATCTTTGATTTTCTATTACTATAAATGCTATCATTTCTAACTTTTATATATAAAGTGATTATTTCACATGATTTTTATAAGTATAAATTTTACCTAAATTTAATGTTTATATCCTAAAATGATAAAAATAACTAAATAAGAGTTTTAATTATAAATCTCTCTCACACACACACTTTTGAAACTTCTATTTATCTATCAACACACGAATCATCACCTTTAACCACCAACCCTAAAACCCATGAAAAAATTTAAAGAGTTAAACATACTAGTGGATCTTCTAATGAGTCATATTTGAGATATATATCTAAAGGAGAACCAATTCGGTCTTTTAGACCCAAAAATCATTAGCCTATATCTAGAGTTGTTGTTGATAATAAGGATATTGATGCTGCTTGGTTATCTTCAAGAATGTATCTTGTATTGAAAGTAATTCAGGACCAAGGATGAGTATAATGGTTCTAAATAAATAAAAGATCATTCTTCCCTAGGATGATTCATGATATATACCCATTTTCTATGTTTTTTTAAATATAATGAGATTGTTTGGATAGAAAAGAGATTGTTTTTTAATCAAAACAATGTGTAAAGTGATTGAGAGTTACACATAAAGGAATATATGAGAATTATCAAGGTTATCTTCTTGTTAATCATGAGATATTTGTGTTTTAAGATCTAATTTTGGAGATCACAGGGAATTACACCATTAGAATACGTGATATGGTTGAATTGAATGGAGAGTGTTAGTTGATTTTCAAGTTTATCTCACATATAATGTGTCCTGGGAATGGGAAAATTAATATTATGAGGTATTAAGACATTTCTTTTGTTTTATATGATAAAAGAAGAAAAAAATAATCCTTTATAGGTATTTAATGGTTCACATGATAGAGTTTTAAAAACCTTATTCTAGATCTACTTTTCTTTCTTATCCAAAAATGATCTCATACCTATTGGAAGATCGAGGAATTTTCTATGAATAAGAGGAAAATGTAATAGAATGTGATGGATTCTACCTCTATCATGTCACCAGTAAGATGATGAATATATATCAGAATCCATGGATGATAAAAATGGTAGTGAAAAATGATAAATTATATGAGAGGTTCAATCCCATAAGAATCCTTCTACACAAAGAAATTTGGTTAACCTTGTCTTGGAGCTAGATGGTATACTAGAGTATTCTTTTGATGAAGAAGATGAGCGTGTTGTTAGTGATAAAGTTAAATATAAGGGATTAGTATATAATATAGAGGAATCTATTTTAGTTTTAGTGGAATAAGGGAGTGACCCTAACATTTTTAGGAGTCCAAATTTATCCTAAGTAAATACTTACTCACCTCATTCACTACCTTATAAAGAAAGATTTATTGATAAAAAATATGAAACTAATGATACTGATGTTTCAAATGATGATCGTCTTGAATGCTTAACTTTATAATGTATAGAAGATGTTATTGAGTTATCTAATGACTCTGAGTTTGATGTTTATAGTGATGATTATGATGAGAAATCAAATACATTTGTTACTATTTCAGATTTTCTACCACTTTTAGTGGAGATTTGGATAGTGTAACCCAACATAATTGAGAAATTCTAGATTCTGGAATCCAACTTTGTCCATATGATTCAGATAATGGTGAGGATGATACACTAACTAAGCGGGAGAAATCCCAAGGATATTTGGTGTTGGGGATCACATACTATGAATGAGATGATGATGACAATGATTATGATGGCGATAAGTGATCCCCACTAGAGATTAGTGGATCTATCATCCTAGATTCTCAAAGATAACATAATTGATACTTACTATATCAAATAGATGAGGTATAGATTTTGGATCCTTTTTCTTTTAGAGGGAATGATGTGGAAACCAGTCATGAGGAGTCACCCTTATCTACCCAGGATAGGTTTTTACCCCCTCCTCCTAGATCTATGCTTGCCTATTTACAACCCATGATGATCTAAACTCCTTCAAATTCGATATTTTATTTGATCTCAGTATAATTATCAGGTCTTCTTCCTTCCCAGATATGTAACTCAAATAAGATGACATCTCACAAATTATATAATGGGATATACCTCACCTCATACCCAAACTGTTTCTATGGATTAAAAACAAAGAGATGGAGCATAAGAAGTTAGTGGAACAAATTGTTGTCTTTAATTCCATTTTGGAAGAAATTATTACTGATATAACTATGAGGGACCCATATATAGTATAAATGTTGGAGTCTCTCTCTACTTCTGAGGATTCTTCTTATAGGGATCCACCTCTCATTACACTTGTCTCCATTGATGCTAAACTTATATTTTTTTCATAAAATATATACGAGATGTGTTGGGTGACTCTACAACCTCTCATCAGGATGAAATTCATTAGATAAAATCCCATATTGATCATATTTACAATATTGTTAGATAATTCTTAACTTATGTTAGAAGTGATAGAGAAACAATCACAAAATTAATCAAGTATTATCTTCCTAGGATTTTTACTAAACATAAACATAGATATCGTTTTAATTTTTTACCCAAGAGTCTAAGGATTTATCCTATTATTGGGGACTTAAAAAACTAGTGAATGGTTTGAATACATTAATGACCTTGATGAAGATTTTTATAGAAGAGATGAAAGTTTTAATTAGAGCAATAGATCCTAGTGGTAGGGTTACTACCCAGTTTTTCATGCTAATGAATCTTTTTCTCTACACTTCTTGGATTTTTATAGCACCATTATCCATTACTATAACAACCATTACTTATTCTATATTTTTTGGTACCTCTTCAGAGCAATTCTATTAATGTTAGTCCTTTTGGACTTACACTTATTAATATTGTGAGGCATCTTAGGCCAGTTGATTCTTTTATAGAGTTAATTCATCTTTTTCCTCCTCTTGCCTCAACTTCTACACCTCTTGTTATTAGAAAAAGAAAATACCCAATGGATCCTACATATTTATTTTTTGAGGAAACTTCTTTGGGATCATATTAGAATTTCATAGGTATTTTCTTTTTTAATTTCCATTTTTTGATGTATTTTATTTCCTTTCATATTTAATGAAAATCCTCTATCCTTCTTCATAATTTTTTCATTTATTTCTTATAATGTTATTTTTATATTTTTGATAATTTTAAATGTTGGAGAAAGACTATTTGGCATAATTTAATTAGTAATTTAATTTCCAGAAAAGTCTATTTAGTTATTATGTTTATTTGTATAATTATTAAAGGCTATTAATGTGAATCTTCTTGATCACAAAAAGGGGTAGATTGTTGGCATAGTCTAAATCCACTTTATTTTAATGATACCAAATAATGTTTATTATATTTATAATAATTTTCATGTTTTATGATAGTCAAATATTTTCTAGAAAAAATGATAAAATTTTCTAAGTATTTATTGTTTGTGCATGCGAATTATCTTTTGTTTGATTGCTTGTTTGATTACTTGGGGTTATTATTTTTTTATGTGTATGTTTTATTTTTTCTGATTATATGTGTTTTTCATTTAAAAAGTTTTTGTATTTATTTTACTGTAACTTTTATAGATATAGTATTTGAATAAAACTTGATTTTATAGAAATAAAACATGTTTATATTGATTTCACTAGTTCACATCAAAGTAGAAGAAGGTTGTTTGGATGGTGATTAAATTTTTTGAATTTATTCTTTGATTTTTCATAACTACTATTTTTCCAAAATATTTTTTCTTCTATTTTTCATTGATTTTGGGGGCTTTAGAAGTATGATTTATTTTATTTTTGGTTCATTAGAAATCTAATAAGTTTTTATAAATATATGTATTCTTGAATAAAGTCTTAATCTACTGTTTAGATTCTTTAAAAATTTGTTGAATTTTATTAAAATATGATGTCCAGTTTTTCATGAACAGTAAAAAGTATGGTTCATCAACCCTATGTTACTATTCATCATCTATATGCTACGTTCCAGTTCATGAATAGTGGAAATTATGGTTTATCAACCCTATGTTAATGTTCATCATACATACGCTATGTTATGGTTCATGAATAGTGGAAAGTATGGTTCATACGCTATGTCACTATTCATGAATAGTGCAAATTATGGTTCATCAACCATACATTATTGTTCAAGAATAGTGAAAAGTATGGTTCATACCCTACCTTACTGCTCATTCTGCAAAGTATGGTTCATACCTTACATTACTATTCATTCCACAAAGTATGGTTCATACCCTACATTACTGTTCACCATCTCTACGCTACATTAGTGTTCATTTGCAAATTTACTATTCATTATGTGCATTTTTTTTTAAATTTTATTATCTAAATATATATGGACTATTTTTAAATATTTTTCTATTGGAAAAATTCTCATTAAATATAAAGATTATAATCAAAGTGTTTTTTTCTTATTTTTTTAGTGGCATTTTTAGAGAGGAAAATTAATAAATTTTCAATGTATTTTTTTCCATTAATTTAGTGGTTTCAAAATTGTTTAAATTAAAATTTTTGAATTTACATACATATTGTGGTGCTAGTTTTTAGGAACTGTTTTGTCTAAATTTAAAGAGTTTTGAAGGTATTTAAATCTATGTTTTAAATTATTCAACACTGCTATATTTCTAGAGATCTTTTTGGAAGATTAATTCAAACTATTTTAAATTATTTTTAAGATTTATTCTACAGGAATAATGAGGTAACGATGATGAATTTTTTATAGATATATTTATAAACACTCTTGAATAAATTTATTTTGATAATCCAAAAGAATTAGAGATTTTGTAACTACTGAATATATACTATATATATATATATATCTTTATCTATTGTAGGTTAAAAAATATAGCAAGTTACAAATTACAAGACAAACTCTAGTATCTTTGATACTTTGTTTTTTCAAATAGAAAGTTCTGTGAAATTTGAATCTTTTGTGCAATATGCAACATCCTACGATAGTCTATTTCATCACATGCATGATCTCTCAAAGGAAAAATTAATTTTTCTTCGACTACAATTTCTGTGAAGAGATGAGCCAATCTAATCCCCAACAACTAGTAATTGTGATTTTACTATTTATCATCCTTCACTTGGTTTTGAGTCTTTAACACATTTCCCATATATCACATGCACACTATTTTTCTCTTTATTATTTTCCTCACAAAATAATTGTTGTTTATTCTATTTTCTCAGGTTGTGACTATTGGATTCTAAAGTTAGGATCTAAGGGTTGTGAATCCCTGCATCTAAAGTCAGGACTATTCAGGTTACGACTCCCAATGTCTAATGTCAGGTTGTAAGGACTGTGAATCCCCATACAAAAGTTAGTGTCATGGTTATCCCGACACTATAAAAGGATTTTTTAATTGGTTTATGATTCACCCATAAAAATAATATTTAGTTCACATGTATCTCTCACCGAGTATATAATTATAAGAGTAGAGGTAGTCCCACTTCAGATAGAACTACTATAAAAAAATACATACATTCTTTAATTTTTCCACTGCTAATCAACCTTAATAATTAATTTTGATAATTATTTTAATTAATAAATGCATTTTTTTAAATTTTAATCTGGTTTATTTACCTCCCTCTAGACTATATTCCATTACCCTATTCGACCTAACAATTGGTATTAGAGGGGAATCCTTTTTAGAATTGATTAGATCTATTATTCTCTTTCTGATACCTTTCAATTTGTATCAAAAGATTTCTCCTTCTATAATTATCAACTTCCTCTATAGAATTTTCTTTGATTTTATTTGAGCTAACATTTTCTGATACCTCACAATCTAAGGAAAAGATCTTATAAGATGATAGGATTGAACCCAAATGATGATTATATTCCTCAAAATCCACCACAACTTGAGGGTAATGATTATGGATATTGGAGATCCCGAATGGAGGATTACCTCAAATAGTTTATCATTGAGCACTGGTCTATCATGTCAAAACAATACACACTTCCTGAAGATGACCCAAATATTATTACTGGAATTGATACTTCTAGATATGTTTTAAATTATAAAGATGTTAATATTTTATATTTTTCTATTAAAAAAAGTGTTTTTATTCATGTGTCCTATTGTAAGAAAAATTCTAAAACATGGAATATTCTGCAAGTTACTCACCTTATCTTTGACAAACTAATCCAAAAAAAGCTTGAAATGCTTCGTACTGAGTACAAAGAACTCAAGATGAGTGAAGATGAAACTGTAAACCAAATGTTCCATAGATTCAAAAGTATTGTGAATAAAATGAATTCACTTGGATAAGCTTTGAAAAAACCAGTACTTGTTGAACAAGTTCTACGATCCTTACCAAAGAGGTGGAATGATAAGAAGGTATCCATTGATGAAAGAAATAATTTAAAAGAGTAAACACTTGATGAATTTATTGGATCACTCCTTAAGTATGAATTGAAACCAAATAACATAGTTGCCAAGTATATAATAAAAATAAACTGTGTATCTTTTAAATATGTTAATTGTTTTTCTATTGAATCTTCTGATTCAAATATATAAGATTTTGGAAAAGAATTTATGGCTCAGATTATGACTGTAGTTTACAAAATAATGAAAAATAAAGGATTCAAGAACCGGTTTACAAGAAACCCTCAAAAAGAAAAATATAAAGGAGATAATAAAGGTGATATGAATTATAATGCTTCATATATAACTTTTTATGAGTGTAGGAAGAAAGGGAATATAACACCTGATTGTACTAAACTACAGAATAAAGACAAATAAAAAATGAAGGAAAAAATGTATAGACCACTAGCTGAAGTTGTATAGAAGAATCTGATTCTAGTGAATAATCTGGAAATGAAAAAGAAAGTTCTAACTTGTGCTTCATGGAATCACTGGATAAGGTTAGCAATTATTATTTTTATTCTAAATATTTTGATTTAGAATGTGATTCTAAAAACCCCAATTTTTTTAACTAAATAAATAAATTGAAAGATTATGAAAAGATATTTTCAAAGATGTTGATTTATATAATAATCTTAAAGAAAAAAAAATGAGAAAACTATTTCTAAAAATAAAAATCTTTTGTAGTAGAATGAAAACTAAGTAACACTACTTATACTTCTCATTCAAAAGTTTATGAAAATTTTAAACCTGCTCAATATTTTAATAAAAATTTGAAAAAGTAATTTTAATGTATTGAAAAAAGTTAATATACATTTATTCTAGGTCATGATAAATATCATAAGATGATGTATTTGACCAAAACTGATTAAACTAAAGATGGTTTTGGGTATGAAAGAAGATTACCCCAAATTTATAAAACTAATTTTGTTAAAAGTAAAAATGGTTGTACTTTTACTATTACTTTGTTGACACTCCTTTCTGTCACAAAGTCTAAATGACTTAAAAAGGGAAATACCTTTGTCCAAAGTGATTCATCCTTTGAAGAAACATCAAAAATCGACAACGACATGAAGAAGGATTTCTTCCCACTTGGGTGGCACAAGTTTTATCATAGTCGCACAAGTATACTTGCATGTTGCCTAGTGGTCACAGAAGTGACTTGCACGCCCTATTTGAAAACCAACCAGGGTGTTCTCCAGCCTAAAAATACCCCAGGTGGTCCCCCATTTCAAGAGGATTTTTTCCAGAATTCAGATACAGAGCTCTGAACGCCCAAGTCTCTTATTCAGGTCTTCCGAAAACTTCTAAGGTAATTCTTTACCTAGAATGGAAGGTCTAAACAAGAGGAGTACGGTCTAAGTGTTAGAATTCACTAACACTTTCATGCCTAAGTGTTTTACCCTTAAGGGAAATGTACACACTTGCACGCCGCCCTACTTCTTCACCATAAATTGCGCGCCATCTTCTGGAAATCCTCTTGGGATAATTCTAAAGGATTTGATCAAGGATCACCCAGATATTACTCTAAGGGATGAAAATCATGAAAGTACCCATGTACCGCACAGGTATACCTGCGCGACCAGGACTTGTGTGCCCACGCAGTACCTGCACGCCAACCAGGACATGTGCACCCCTATCTTTTTGGTTGCCTTTTCTGCCCATTTCACCCCTCTTATGCCATTCCACCTCTCCTATTCAAGATTCAGTCTTCAAGACACTCTTCAAAGCCATTTATGGCATGATTTATTGACTTGGCTTCCTTATCTGAAAGTAACTCTGTGGATCATATCTCAAAACCTAGTGATTTACACATATTTATGTCACTAAAGATTGAGATTTCATTCATTCAACCTCATCCTTTAAGATGATAGAATCCTTAACCTGGGACTTCTTTTTAGGAGTGATCCCCAGGACAAATCCTCATTAATATGGGCATCTTCCTTAGGAGTAAGCCCCAAGTACTCTAATATGGGCATCCTCCTTAGGAGTAAGCCCCAGTCTCAAAATTCCCAAATATGGGCATGCTTCTTAGGAGTAAGCCCCAACCATAATTCTCTTAACCTGGGCCTCCTTTTAAGGAGTAAGCCCCAGTCTCAAATATGGGCCTCCTCCTGAGGAGTAAAACCCAATCATAATTCCCCTCCTAATTTGGGCATCTTCCTTAGGAATAAGCCCCAATATTAGAGTACCCAAATCTCTATAAAGCACATATACCTTTATGGACCCTGTTCCTGGATTTCTTCCCTGAAGTAAATCTTAATTCTTATCTATTTGGGCAGTCATACACACATAAGCCCCATATCATTGCATATTTCATGGCACAATTGTCTGCTTTCACCAATACCACTTGTTTCTCACACCGAGTGTAACACCCCAAGCTTCCACGGTACACTTCTCTTTGAATAATACAGTAGCGTGTGTTGTACGCAACTTCGAGTTCTAACACACACCACAACTAATCAAAGTAGCCATTACGAATAGTATTACCCACTTTTTAAAATTATGGAAATCTTATATTTCAATATGGACTTCATTTTTGTATTCGTAATATCGAAATTTTCCTATGTTGAATTTTTTGTAATTTTCTGAGAACTTCCATTTTTTTATGAATAGTGAAAAATACTTAAAACAACTTTTTTGATCAAAATAATTTATAGTGATAAATTATACTATTGAGTGGTTTTAAATTATAATTAGAATATATTTTTACCATTTTATCCAATGGTGTTCATTAGAATTAATTTCACTTTGAAATTGGACATAAACAATTGTCAATCTTTTGATGTATATTGTTTCTTAAAAACACACTATTTGTTGTGACAGCGAGAATTAATTATAAAATTAATTAATGCAACTTATATGTTTGGAATTTTGTAAAATAGACATCATTTTTGAATTTGGAATATCATTTATATCTTAGGGTGAAATTTTGGCATTGTTCTGAAAAACTTCAATTTTTGATGAATAGTGAAACTACTAAGTGGTAGTTAAAAAACTGATTTTTCGTTTAAATGAAACATTACCACTTCTGTGATTTTATTTTCAAAAATCTGACATACATGGTTCTCATTAGAAAGTAAAATGTGGTTCAATGGGATTAAAATAATTTTTTGGTGAATAGTAATTTTTAAGTTTAATTAATCGCGATTAAAGGTAATTAGTGACATTTAAGGTAAAAATAGTATTATAAAAATATGGAATGACCTATACACTTGTCCTACCACTATTTTATGTGTCATGGCCGACCATGAAAATCCATGGGTCAACTTGGGGACCCCATGGAGCCACTTTGGTAGGAAAATGACATAAATAACTTTTTATTTAATGTTAAAATAAAAATGTCACAAACAAGAGTTTTTTTACTAAAACAATTTTTAAATGGGGTTATACAAGTCATATTTTTGACTATAAATATTAATTAGAAATATAAAAAGATTTCCTACATCATTATATTTTTTTAATAATTTTTAGACATTAAATAAATTAAATTATTTATGACACCATGATGATGCAGCGATTACCTCATTAATTAAGGATTTAAATAAAATGAAAAGATAATGTAAAATGTAAGACTTACACTTGTCAAAAACCTATTGGATGAGTAGATTTTGAACCCTTATCACCTTATCCTCAAAATATATAAGTGTGGGACCTTTAGAATCCTAAAAACCATTTCATAATAATGTAACATTTCAATATTTCCAAGAGTTCCCCTTCTCTCCTCTTATAAAAGGCCCCCACCACTACCACCTTACTCACACCTTCAAAGCCTTTTGGATCGGCCAAAATCTACCCAAATAATCTCTCAACTTCCCTCCCTTACTCTTAGAAGCCTCACTTTAGGCAGAACTCTTCCCAAGGAAGCCTTTTCCTCAAATCAAAAAGAGTTACCCGATTTTAAGGTAATGTCTTCTCTTATGTTATTTTGTTTTATTTTTCTTCTCCAACCCCCTAAACTCTTTTTATTAATTTTTTTTGTAACAAAACCAGTATACTCAATATACTAGGATGTTGTTATAAGAATTATTCGAGCTACACTTACACACACCTACATCTAATGGTTAAAGAACATACAGTTTCTCTGGATGGTGAATTTCTGCCTCACGAAACGATGATTGTTCAACACTCATATAACACCTTCAAAGGTGGCCATTAAGATGTAACTATATTTATATATGATATATAATATGTTTATGTTTTTCTTAACCTTCTGTATTTTTGATTTATTGCATACCTTTATGATTTCCATTATGGGTAAACGCGATAATTTCATTTTAGGAAGTGCGGACTACCGCCCCCTCAAAGTGATTTGAATAATTAATGCCATATTTGGGATGTATAAAGGATGGAGTAAATATTATTTTACATTATATTATAATGGAATTATAGTATAACTTTATATAATTATAATTTCATTCCATTAAATATGAAATATAAATGAAAGTAGCGTTCATGCGTACGTACGGCTTACCGTCTCCATCAACGGTGCATTTCATTTAATACCTCTAAATGTTATGTAATATTATATATGAATGTATATACTGGATATATATGATATATATGATATATAAATCATGAATATAATTCTATAGATAATTTATATTCTACCACTTAAACAACTTGTAATTATAAGAAGTTTATTGTTGACTCAAGTACCAAAGATCGACAACACGACCGGTATTAACTTAAATGACTACATAATTTTTGTAACATTGTAATAAGTGATATAAAAGGGATAATGAACTTGAAAAAGGTTCTTAAGAAAGTAGAGATTAACTCTAGTTTATTATTCAGGAGGTTAAACAACGGTCGAGTCAAGTCGGACACAAGGTAAGGGAATTTCTTAACCCAATTTCCATTCTTTGGGTTAATCTCCTAATTTCAAATTATGTCATGATATTATTATGTCATATCTTGTATTTGTACTTTATTTATGTGTACTTATAGTGAATAAACATAATAGACCTATTCTATTTTAAAAATTATCTTTGTAAGGACTTCGTCTTAATCTCCTTTCATTGAGGCATATTTTTCTTTATACACAAATTTCTTTTATATGGTGTATAAACCCCTTTGACTTTTACATTTATTCAAAAGGAATCTTTTTATATGAAGATTTTTCACTAAACGAAAAAAGGAATGTTTTGTATTATGTATGCGGCGACAACAACTTCTCTTCCACCATTATTAAACCTTTGAAGCTTCCCTTACACGCTTATAAGGATATTTTCAAAATAAAGGATTTCTTTTATAATTATGTGATTTTTAAATGATTTCAAAAAAGAGATATTTCTTTCAAATATATGAAAATCCAGTGCAAATGTATACGTATTTAATGCAATCTTAAAAATGTTTTCAGAAAACCTGACTCTCAATTGTGGTAGATAGGAAGGGATTGGGCATGGACCCATCATGGCCTGTTTTTAGTCGAGCAGTCTCAGAATTAGTAATTTTGTTTTTAGAAGCTTGCATAATGATTTCAGAAAAACACTGGAGTATATTTTATCAATTTTAAATGTAAGTATCTTCTAAAAAAATTTCATCGGTAGGTCTCATGAGACAAACTAGTGTCTTGGAATGAGGCCTTGACAAAATCTTATTTGTAGTCTTGGCACGAGGCCTTGGCTACGTGGTTATGATAGTCTAGCATTATGCATTCCATCATTATGAAAGTGGTTATTGATATTGCATGTGATTATTCGACTAGTAGAATATCCATGTGAGTAAGTAAATAGCATTTTTTAATTTTATTTTTGCCATATTATGCTGAGGTTCAAGTTTAAAAAGGATTTTGTTTTAGTTATACATTGCCTTAAATGTTAATGTTTATTTATGAAAGCTTCCGCAATATTGTTATCCTTACTGAGCATCTAAGCTCACCCCTTTCAATGTTTTATTTTTCCCAGGATGTGAAGAAATATTTTATGGCTGACCTACAGGGATAGTCTAAAGGGGATAGAAGTTTGGACTATGGAGACTATGTTATTGTGATTTTTCACTTTATGATGTAATGTAAGAATTATGAATGTATCTAGTGTTTCCAAGACTACTAAACTAATCGGTCTTTCGAGACTTGATCTTTTGTGATCATGCCAATGTTACGCAATAATGCACCGACTCTGGGTAACTGGGGTCGGGGCGTTATAGTTGGTATCATAGGTAGTTTAATACTAACCTTGGAAGCTAGATTTAGATAAACTCTGATTAGAGAAAATAGACCAAAGGTAGACTTTGAGGATTAGTATAGAAGAACTTCCTAGAATTTTTTTGTTGTAGAGATTTTGTGAGTTTTCCGAGCAATACATCCCTGTCTGGATACGATCAGGTAGAGGCGGCTCTGGCATAGATGTACCTAGGGTTAAAACCAAAAAACACCGCTTTGAGCTAGACTCAAATGGGAACCGGTGCACAACAATGGTCCTTGCTGCACTCTTGGTTACGACACTCCTGGGGGATATGCTTAGGATAATTCTCATTTTCTTTACAAACCACTAAGAAGGGTTATGAGTATATAATTTCTCAAAGAAAACATTTTTATGATTACAGATTATATCCATAAATAGTTCAATTTATTTTAAGTGTTTTACAAGTATGGAATTATGTATTTTAATTCATAAACTAATCTAGTTTATGCCATTGTTTAGAAATGGCGCCTAGTGGGAGGAATGGAAACCGTATCAATGCACGCACTCCATGTAGGGATTTCCCTCCTTCTCAAGATAATTATTGTGGAGCTGGAGATACAACTGGTGGTGATCAACTTATTACCATTCTGGGACAACTCACTCAGGTTATGAATAATAACCTTACTCGTATAGAGCACCCTGATCCACAACGTGGAGGATCAAGATAGACCACTTCAGGAGGCAACAACTGCCAACAATTAATGGGGGTACAAATCCATTAGTAGCTGAGCAATGGATGAACTCCTTAGAGAAAATATTCCACGCCTTGGGGAGTGGCGAAAGGGAGAAGGTTGTCATGGTAGTCTACCGCCTCACTGGAGATACCGATCAATGGTGGTCGTTGATTCAAAACACAAAGGAAGATGATGAAGTATCAAATATGGAATGGAGGGAGTTCAAAGATCTTTTCCTAGAAAAATACTATCCTCACGACCATCGAGCATATATGGAAAGAAAATTTTTGAGTCTGAGGCAAAAGGAGGATGAGAATGTCGCAAAGTATGAGGCCAACTTTACAAGGTTAGCAAGGCATGCTGCAGATTATATACGTAACCCAAGAAGTAAGATCGATCGTTTCTTTGATGGGTTAAAACCGTTTCTCCGTAGAGAATTAGTATCACAATCTTTCTCAACATACGAAGATATAGTCTTGTGTTCTATCAAGACAGAAAAAGAATTCTCTAAGTCTTATGACAACAAAGTAAAGCAAGAGAAGAAGAGAACGGTGGAACAAGAGACAGATAAAGGGAAAAAGGGAAAGAAGGATTTTCTATTATGCGATAATTGTGGGAAGAATCACCCTGGTACTTGCCTAAAGGGAATGGGAGTTTGTTACAAATGTAGAGAAAAAGGTCACCAGGCTCGTGATTTTAAGGGAAAGAAAGAGGCTATCAATGTTCAATGCTAAAATTGTAGGGAAATGGGGCATTATGCAAATGAATGTCCTAAGCGTCAGGGAAAATTACCTCAGAAAAGGCCAAGGGATCAAGGAAAATCTTATGCTATTACTATAGTAGAAGTGGAATAATTAATGTATTGGTGATTTTGGACTCAAGGATTATATTCTGGTTATAAGGATAATGTGATATATATAAGGATTGTAATGAAATACTGGTTTTTTTCATTAAGGTTTTAATATGATGAAGGTAATCATATTTTTAGTATGTGACAATAAGAGAAACATTACTTTGTTTGGGGAATCTGATAAATTGATTTTGGAATTAAGAGACCTTTTAGAGAAAGTCTAGACAGAGGTATTTTGGATAACTATAAAGGTTGGGATGGATTAAGTTGAACTTTGAATAATATTTTTTAAGGTTAAAACATTTCTGAAGATTATTTTTGGAATATTATAATACTATAGTTTTAGGAAAAGGACATCCTGCAGGGTGGGGCATAACCCATCGCGTCGGACAATGCTGGAAGAATCGAACCCACAACCATAGTGCGAGAGTCCTTTATTACCTACCACTAGCCTACAGGAAGTCCCTGGTTATTACAAAATATTTTTCCTAATCTAAATTGTATGTGGTAATATTTATAACCTTATACAATTAGGATAAATAGAATATTTTTGAGTTCTGTTAACATTTGGAGTGAAAGATGGGTTTGTGGTAAAAATTTATTAAAGAATGAAAGTCTACATGACAAGTATGTATATTCCCTTAAGTTTTTAGTAAATCTCCTAAATAAATTCCTCAACTTTATAAAAGGTAACTTAAAACAAAAACATTGCCGGTTAACTTTTCCAACTGGGGATTCAATGACCGTTTAACCAATCAAAAGTTTGTGATTTTCTTATGGTTAACTTTCTCCTAATCCTGTTTTCTACAACTCTCCATCCAACCTTGATGGTTTGTTTCTCCTCCATATCTATATTTTCATAGAATCCTAGTACGGGCTATCTCGGGTGACCTTTGTACTTCTCTTTCCTTCTTTTAATGTTATATTCTTATTAACCCTATTTCCGATGTCGGTTTTCCACAAAGGTATTTTCTATTTTCAAACTTTTATTTTCGAAGAACATTTTCAAATTGTGAGGACACAATTTATTGAAGGAGGGGAGAATGTAACACCGCAAGCTTCCACGATACACTTCTCTTTGAATAATACAGTAGCGTGTGTTGTACGCAACTTCGAGTTCTAACACACACCACAACTAATCAAAGTAGACGTTACGAATAGTATTACCCACTTTTTAAAATTATGGAAATATTATATTTCAATATGGACTTCATTTTTGTATTCATAATATCGAAATTATCTTAAGTTGAATTTTTTGTAATTTTCTGAGAACTTCCATTTTTTTATGAATAGTGAAAAATACTTAAAACAACTTTTTTGATCAAAATAATTTATAGTGATAAATTATACTATTGAGTGGTTTTAAAGTATAATTAGAATATATTTTTACCATTTTATACAATGGTGTTCATTAGAATTAATTTCACTTTGAAATTGGACATAAACAATTGTCAATCTTTTGATATATATTGTTTCTTAAAAACACGCTATTTGTTGTGACAACGGGAATTAATTATAAAATTAATCAATGCAACTTATATGTTTGGAATTTTTTAAAATAGCTATCATTTTTTAATTCCGAATATAAATTATAGCTTAGGGTGAAATTTTGGCATTGTTCTGAAAAACTTCAATTTTTGATGAATAGTGAAACAACTAAGTGGTAGTTAAAAAACTGATTTTTCGTTTAAATGAAACATTACCACTTCTGTGATTTGATTTTCAAAAATCCGACATACATGGTTGTCATTAGAAAGTAAAATGTGGTTCAATGGGATTAAAATAATTTTTTTGTGAATAGTAACTTTTAAGTTTAATTAATCGCGATTAAAGATAATTAGTGAAATTTAAAGTAAAAATAGTATTATAAAATTATGGAGTGAACTTTACACTTGTTCTACCACTATTTGATGTGTCATGGCCGACCAAGACAATCCATGGGTCAACTTGGGGACCCCATGGAGCCACTTTGGTAGGAAAATGACATAAATAACTTTTTATTTAATGTTAAAATAAAAATGTCACAAACAAGAGTTATTTTACTAAAACAATTTTTAAATGGGATTATACAAGTAATATTTTTGACTATAAATATTAATTAGAAATATAAAAAGATTTCCTACATCAAGATATTTTTTCTATAATTTTTAGACATTAAATAAATTAAATTATTTATGACACCATGATGATGCAGCGATTACCTCATTAATTAAGGATTTAAATAAAATGAAAAGATAATATAAAATATAAGACTTAAACTTGTCAAAAACCTATTGGATGAGTAGATTTAGAACCCTTATCACCTTATCCTTGAAATATATAAGTGTGGGACCTTTAGAATCCTAAAAATCATTTCATAATAATGTAACATTTCAATCTTTTCAAGAGTGCCTCTTCTCTCCTCTTATAAAAGGCCCCCACCACTACCACCTTACTCACACCTTAAAATACTTTTGGCTCGGCCAAACTCTACCCAAATACTCTCTAAACTTCCCTACCTTACTCTTAGAAGCCTCACTTTGGGCATAACTCTTCCCAAGGAATCCTTTGGCTCAAATCAAAAAGAGTTACCCTATTTTATGGTAATGTCTTCTCTTATGTTATTTTGTTTTATTTTGCTTCTCCAACCCCATAAACTTTTTATTAATTTCTTTTGTAACAAAACCAGTATCCTCAATATACTAGGATGTTGTTATAAGAATGATTCGAGCTACACTTACACACACCTACATCTAATGGTTAAAGAACATACAGTTTATGTGGATGGTGAATTTCTGCCTCACGAAACGATGATTGTTCAACACTCATATAACACCTTCAAAGGTGGCCATTAAGATGTAACTATATTTATATATGATATATAATATGTTTATGTTTTACTTAAGCTTCTGTATTTTTCATTTATTTCATACCTTTATGATTTCCATTATGGGTAAATGCGATAATTTCATTTTAGGAAGTGCGGACTACCGCCCCCTCAAAGTGATTTGAATCGTTATTGCAAATGTGGGATGTATAAAGTATGGAGTAAATTATATTTTACATTATATTATACTGGAATTATAGTATACCTTTATATAATTATAATTTCATTCCATTAAATATGAAATAGAAATGAAAGTAGCGTTCATGCGTATGTACGGCTTACCGTCTCCATGAACGGTGCATTTCATTTCTTACCTCTAAATGTTATGTAATATTATAAATGAATGTATAAACTGGATATATATGATATATATGATATCTACATCATGAATATAATTCTAGAGATAATGTATATTCTACCACTTAAAAAACTTGTAATTATAAGAAGTTTATTGTTGACTCAAGTACCAAAGATCGACAACACGACCGCTATTAACTTAAATGACTACATAATTTTTGTAACATTGTAATAAGTGATATAAAAGGGATAATGAACTTGAAAAATGTTCTTAATCAAGTATATATTAACTCTAGTTTATTATTCAGGAGGTTAAAGAATGGTCGAGTCAAGTCAGACACAAGGTAAGGGAATTTCTTAACCCAATTTCTATTCTTTGGGTTAATCTCCTACTTTAAAATTATGTCAAGATATTATTATGTAATATCTTGTATTTGTACTTTCTTTATGTGTAATTATAGTGAATACACATAATAGACCTATTTTATTTTAAAAATGATCTCTGTAAGGACTTCGTCTCAATCTCCTTTCATTGAGGCATATTTTGCTTTATACACAAATTTCTTTTATATGGTGTATAAACCCCTTTGACTTTTACATTTATTCAAAAGGAATCTTTTTATATGAAGATTTTTCACTAAAAGACAAAAGGAATGTTTTGTATTATGTATGTGGCGACAACAACTTCTCTTCCGCCGTTATTAAACCTTTGAAGCTTCCCTTACACGCTTATAAGGATATTTTCAAAATAAAGGCTTTCTTTTGTAATTATGTGATTTTTAAATGATTTCAAAAAAGAGATATTTCTTTCAAATATATGAAAATCCAGTGCAAATGTATACGTATTTAACGCAAGATTAAAAATGTTTTCAGAAAACCTGACTCTCAATTGTGGTAGACAGGAATGGATTGGGCATGGACCCATCATGGCCTGTTATTAGTCGAGCAGTCTCAGAATTAGTAATTTGGTTTTTAGAAGCTTGCATAATGATTTCAGAAAAACAATGGAGTATATTTTATCAATTTTAAATGTAAGTATCTTCTAAAAAAATTTCATCAGTAGGCCTCAGGAGACAAACTAGTGTCTTGGAACGAGGTCTTGACAAAATCTTATTTGTAGTCTTGGCACGAGGCCTTGGATATGTGGTTATGATAGTCTGGCATTATGCATTCCATCATTATGAAAGTGGTTATTGATATTGCATGTGATTATTCGACTAGTAGAATATCCATGTGAGTAAGTAAATGGAATTATTTAATTTTATTTTTTCCATGTTATGCTGAGGTTCAAGTTTAAAAAGGCTTTTTTTTAGTTATACATTGCCTTAAATGTTAATGTTTATTTATGAAAGCTTCCGCAATATTATTATCCTTACTGAGCATCTGAGCTCACCCCTTTCAATGTTTTATTTTTCCCAGGATGTGAATAAATATTTTATGACTGACCTACAGGGATAGTCTAAAGGGGATAGAAGTTTGGACTATGGAGACTATGTTATTGTGATTTTTCGCTTTATGATGTAATGTAAGACTTGTGAATGTATCTAGTGTTTCCAAGACTACTAAACTAATCGGTCTTTTGAGATTTGATCTTTTGTGATCATGCCAATGTTATGCAATAATGCACCGACTCTGGGTAACTGGGGTCAGGGAGTTACACCGAGCATGACTCACGTGAGCTTAGAGTGTAAAAGTAATCATGACATCTTTCTTTGAGCCATCAATCATGCATAAACATCATGCTCCCTTACTCGAACTACGTGGGTTCTGATTCCTTTTCTAAAATAAAGGATACATAGGTAGCCCATCAGCGGGTACGATCTCAACTCTGAAATAATCCATGTCCTCCTGAATGACAATAAACTTCAAGTGCCCCACTGAGTGGCTTTAAAACCAGTATGGTCATCATAATGACCAAGAGAATTTTATGTATTTTAAGGATACCATCAACTAAGAATCTCTAAAAAATACAGATGATTCTTCATCGATGAAGAACCTCGAATACATATAAAAGATTATCTGAATTTCCTACACATCGATTATTGATTGTCAGACTAAAGGAAAGCTCATTTTATACTTGGTAATGTAATAAGGATTCATGAACATAACTTAAATCTATAAAGAGAGTCCCGAAGTAGAAAATAATTCCCCTTAAAATGGTGTGATGAGTCTGACCTACCATCCTCTCGACCAATGCAAATTCTAAGACTTATCAGTCCACAACTAATGAGCGCCTACCTTTGGAAAGGAGGTACAAATGGATATGGAATCATTGGATTTTTCCGATTCTACAAACAAACCTGTTAGAAACCGATTAGAATGTTTGAACCTTCAATCAACGAGTTCATCCCCAATTCTAGAGGGAAACAAAAAATGATTAATCTGACGTGAATCCTTATCCAAGTTAAAATTATGTTTTAATCATTTGTTAGGCCCCTATTTAAAACTCAATGAGAGGGCGAACAAAAAAAATCATTGACATATGTGCTCATCCAAAAGATGTAGTGGATGAATTTATCTTGATTACGTCTGTTATATCAAATAGGCACTCTTTTCCAAGATTTTATACATTCTAAGAAATGGATACTCTCAAGTTCACACCTGTGAATACTGCTGCTGTGAATGCCACTACTGCTACTCCTGTTGGATCATCGTCCGCTCTGAGGATGACATCACCTACTCAGCATCTTCAACGCTGGGTATCAAATGCGCTGGTTAAGGAGTACCGTCAACACGGTACCATTCCAACTCTGGAGACTACTCTACAAGCCCTCCAAGTGAACAATTCACCCTGGTCGTCCGGACAGCAACGACCAGTGATCAAGAAGAAGGCAGTGCTAACTACCGTCTCCAACCGTTTCGGGTCGTTATCCCCAGAACACAATCACCATTCACTCCCATATTCTGGGGAGGTGAATGATCAGGTCTCTCAGGGCCTTAATTCAAGGAAGTAGGAGTCCTTCCTGAGGGCTCCCATCAACCATCACCGCCAGAATCGTGCGGCAGTGCGCCCTCAACATGATGAGGGTGCCGAATCCAGGCGTTCTACTTAGGTTCCTCGAACCCGAGCAGGCAAGACGAATCGCTAGAGGTGAAATCCTGTTAACAGTGAGCAGGTTCTCATATCTGCCATCTCCAGAAAAGTACACCAACCTAACTTGGTGGAAAGTAACGAGCAGGCACACACACTTTCCCGTTTTAATTCCGCTGTCCAGCAGACTCATCTGGCAGCATCACGCCAATCCCGCCAGGCAATTCCAGCAGAGTACTATAGGCAAGGATATATACCTGTTTATACATCATTAGCTAGTCATCAGGCTCGTCTGACTACATATAATGGGGCACGTCAACCACGTTCGGCGAAGTACAATCAGCAGGCACATACACCTACTAGTATTGATCAAGCCTACCAACAGTCTCGCTTGGTAGCACACAGAGAAGTCAGTCGGAAAGCTCCAGTGACAAACAGGAGGCAGATTCAACTCTCTACCCCTACACTTGAGTACTGTTAGGATTCACTGATAGGAAAAGGAGGACAGGAGCAGGCACATACACATACTCCAATCACGGAATGGACGTATATCTCCGTTCCGATAGCTGAATTCACCAAGCATATTCTATCAATGATGAAAGATCAGAAGCAAATCCCTGCTCATATTCTGGATGCTTTCTAGGATATTATAACAGATTCAGCAACATCTCAGGGAAAGATACATAAATCTATCCCTACTAGTGGAGTGACACATCGACAGTTCACTCCAGAACAGACACACACATCTGTTCCAGTCCAAGAGGGTTGTGAGGAACACTCCCCCATATCATACGGACAACCAAGTCAGACATATACAACTAATTTGAGTGGAGATAGTCTGCCTAACCTGTCCATCTCTTATGATCAGGCACATACACCTGCTCAGAGTAGCCACTTTCGTCAACAAGTGGTTTCCAAGGTGAGTAAGAAGGAATCTAAGAAGAAGACCCGCCCAACACATTCAAGTGATCAAGAGCCAATTTGTAACAAGGCCTTGCTCGATGCTAGAGTTCTTGAAGCCCTCAGACAGTTATCTGTTGGAATCCAAGATTCTACTCCCTCAGTTCCCAATAGTGGGAACATTAATTCCGAAGGTCTTCAACAGACACTTCCTCATGAAGGTTTTCTTCATGACATTTCGGTCGATCTTGAAGTTTTATCTTCACATGAGAGCTACAATAACCCTCTGTGTATCCAGAAGACCAAGGAGCAAGTGATCTCATCTTTTGCTGTAACCCACCATGGTGTTCCTCCCCATGATGATGAATTACGTTGCGAAAGTACTCTCCGTAGTAGTGATGCACATTTCTAGGGAAAATGCTTCAGTGGACAATGTAGTGCTGAGAAAGCCCTCTTATCTTGAGGCACTTGCAAATGAAAAACCAATCAGGTCTGATGCTTCATCCCTAGTAGGTGGAATAATTTCTCAATCGAAAGATAGCCTAGGGTGTAAGTCATTCTCTAAACCACCCCTAAGTCATGTATCTTCTAGTTTGATCAGTAATTTCTCTACCAATATTGTTGAATATGATGAAGAAACAAGGAAGCACCAACTCTGGTCAAATCAGGTAGAAGAATCTTCATTGAATGATAAAGAAAAAATTCTAAACATGAGAAAACAACTGGTGAAAGGTGAAGTGCCAGTCATGTTTTGGCCTCTGGATGACTCTCAGTATGACATTACAGAGATGTTGATGGAAGATGTAATTCATGATATTCGTCTCAACATATGGAAAACTCTTTTTCAGTTGAAAAATAAAGTATTATCTTATGATGAATATGAAAATCATGTTAAGATAATAGAAGGGTTACAACGTCAGATTGATTAGGCATCTCTATCAGTCTCTCGATATACGAAGGCTGAAAAGCAATAGAGAGCCCTTCAGCGTTCATGCCTTGCACACTAAGAATATTTCTCCAGTTAATTTCCAATGCCCCATATGGTATTAATGTCAGAGGATGGGGTGTTCATGGAGCACTACATTTCACTATGCTCTCCAGTCAGTAAAGACCGCCGAAAATGGTGTCATGCAATGTTATTGCTCGTGGCTGGCCACAATCAACTGGCATTGTTTGTAATCAAAGGATTTCCCAAGAACATGCTTCAACTAGTTCCTCTCAAAATAAAGAATACATAGAACAAGTTGTGGAATTACTCCTGCATCAAGCAAATGAGAATATTGAACATGCCTCTCGTATGGAGCAAGCACATCATCAAGTGATAGAAGTGCCAGAAATCATCCAATAGTCTTTTGAACCGGGTGATAAAAGTGGATATCGGTTGATGCATCCAGCTAATTTCCAGACCAAGGTCCGCAAGATCAGGAGACATTTTAAGAAAGTCTCAGACATAGAATGTCAAGAGCTGCCCCAGCTTTCCAGACTAGGGAATCTTTTAAACCAACCCTCAAAATCAACAAATAGGATTTGAGGAGTTGAGAAAAAATAGCAGGAATAGCCCCAGTCCACCGGACTGGGGACTTTTTCAAATCCTCAATCCCTCCCTCAAAGAAATTCGGTCTTATGTCGGTTAGGGAAGAATCCCCAAGAGTAATGAAGATCCAAATTATCAGGAGACTCTCTCCAAATTATGGTTCACCAAGAAGTTCCTGAGGGATCGAATCAACGAAAGGAAATATCTGATCAGAGACATGGAAGAAGACAATATCATAGAAATGATTATAGAAGGGATGAAATGCATTATGCATCAATTAATGTCATCAATGCCATTGTTGCTGATCCACCAGATGAGGCTCACTCAGGGGACTCAGATGAAGAGGTTCCTGCTCAGGAAGTTGTACGCATAGACACAAATGAAGAAGGTGTGCATACACGAAATAAAAGGTTTACCCAAAATCTAGGTGTTCCTTCAAATAACCCACTTCCCCCTCTCCAAAAGGGATCAAACAAGGGGAAGGTAAAGAATCAGGTTACATATACTTCCTCTGGAGAAGGACAATCGCTCTCACTAGAGCAAAGATTTGCACAACAAGAGGAAGAAATGAAAGAATTGATGAGGTTGAACACAGAACTACTTCAAGGTAGTCTTCCTCCTAAGCATGCTGGAGTCAGTCAGCCAAGGGAGTTTGTTGCAGCTACTGAGATGGATCAAGAATATCCTCCTTTATCAGTACACCCTCACAGGTCTAATCCTATGGGTCAAGTGCAACAACAATTAGTAGTGCTGTCATCAGTTGCAGTACCAGCTGCCATACCTGTCCAAACTCCAGTTATTGCACCTGCCCAAGTCCAAGTTCAACCAGATGTTTCTCAAAAGTTAATAACTTCTATTAAGTCATTAAAATCTCGGTTAGAGACTATGGAAGGGAAGCGTGCACAGGTTCAACCAGAAAAGAAAGCTTACCTTGAATGGGTAGATTCAATCTCTCCCCCATCAAGTTTTGGGAACCCTGTATTCCCTATTTTCAATCGATTAAGTGACCTTGAATAGCATTTGACGCATTACGTGTCTTGTTGCAATCCTATTATGGGAACTCTGGAGCAACAAGAAGTAGTGAAACTTAGATTCTTTGTGCGAACCTTTCAAGGACTAGCTTTTGTTTGGTATAAAAACTTGCAATCCCGGTCAATTACTGGATGGGAGGATCTTCACCAAAGATTCCTTCTCCAATTCAGCTCAAAGTTTCCAAAGACAGTAGTTTTTGATCTTACAAACTGTAAGCAAAGGGAGAATGAAAGGGTCTCAAATTTCATTGCTTGCTGGAAGGGATTAACATATTACCTAAGCTTAGCACTCCCTTAAGAGGAACTGTTTCCAATCTGTGTGGAAAATATGCATCACGAATTACGTACACCGTTGATCCCTGTGAAATACACAAGAGGGTTTCAAGACCTTACTTCAATCACTCAACATATTGAAGATTCTCTTATATAAACTAAGGCTAAATCTCGTGTAATTCCATCAGCTCCAGGAAGGATAATGGGTAAAGTAGAGACTGCTACAATTATGCTTAAGCAAGAACATGTACCTGCTTCTACTTCAAAACCTTCATCTTCCCAAAGGGCTCCACCTCCCGAGCATCAACAACAGAGGCCATTTCATCAAGACGATCAAAGAGATCAAAGACAAAAACAATTTGAGGATCTGAAGTGCAAAATTTATTATTTCTGAAATAAACAAGTTCCTGGTTATTTCATTTTAGCCCAGGAGAATAATTTGGTTCAGCTGAAAAGTCCCAAGAGGCCAAACAAGGAAGGTGATGAAGACCATCCCAATTATTGCCCCTTTTATCAAATGTTGGGGCATCCCATCCCAGAGTGTTTTGTCTTCAAAGACCTTCTGCAAAAGATGGTTGACTTGGGACAAGTCATACTAAAAGGCTCTTTAGCCCAGGTAGCATGTGTTACTGCTACAGTTCTAGAGGAGGAAGGCGAGTGGCAAGAAGTTAAGAACAAAAATGCACAAAAATATGATGATTGGATGGTTAGAAAGATGATCAACCAAACTCATGCTATTTTGCGAACACAATTGAAGAAACCAATTGTGCCTTCTTCCATGAATTACATAGCAAAACCCTCTTCATCATAGGGAAAATTCTCAAAGAAACAACATGATTCAAAGAAAGAAAAATAATCAGAAGAAGATGAGTATGTGTCAAAGCCTAAGTTGTCTTTGACTCTGGAAGACTTCATGCCATCTACTTCGAAGAAACGGGCACCACCCCACCAAACAGTACAACCTAAATTGGTTAGTTAGGTATATTCTTCATCGGATGAAGAGTTAATCTTTGGTTCTATTAATATGATTCAATTAATAGATCCATATGCCAGTCACAGTTTCGATTTTGATGAGCCCGAATTCCCTATATCAAATAGAGGAATAAGAGGAAGTTCCAGAGGCTCAGGATATAGGGGAAGACATGGATCTTTCAGAGGCCATTATTCCAATTCTACCCCTTCTAGAACTGTGTATGCGGAAGAAACTCGTGGAAGAGCCCTTCAATGAGCTCAACAAGAACAAGAAAGTTCTCCCACACAAGGCAGACTTAGCCCTAGCACAATTATTCTGGAAGATCGGTTGAAAGTTCCATATTCTTCCTCTTAGCAAGTAAATAGACCTAATTGGTCTAATCTTCCAAAGCCAAGAGTATTACCAACTCCTATACTGGTAAAATATGTATCAAATTCAAAAGCATCAACTTCCAAGACACCTGATAAACCACATGTTCCTGTTGGAAAATGCAGACCTCTGGATCAAAAGTATGATGTATTGAAACACCTGGACCAAGTAATGGCCAAGTTATCAATTTTGGATGCTTTGAATCTATCAAAGGATCTTCGAGAGTCACTCATCAAGGCTTTTTCAAGTCCTCAGGATTTTGAAACTGAAATTGTTGCAGTTGAAGTCTATCACATAGAGAATAATCCTGCGGAATTCCATGTAGTGATATCTTTCAAAGATGAAGATGACGATGATGTCGTGCATGGACATATTAGACATTTGTACTTATTTGGAAAGGTCAATGGTGTAGACGTCCGAAGATCTTTCATTGATAATGGTTCAGGAGTCAATCTCATGCCTATTTGTACACTTCATCGATTGGGCCTCACAGAATCTGATTTATCTCCTTCAACTATGATGTTACAAGAATATGATAAAAATGAACAAGAACCACTGGGCGAGGTTACACTCAGAACTTAGTTTGGAGATCTTGTATCCAATTCAGATTTCATGGTTGTTGATCAAGACTCAGCCTTTAACATCCTTCTTGGAAGACCCTGGCTACATCAACATGCGATTATCCCTTCACCATACCATCAATGTCTCAAATATTATTTTGATGGTCAAGTTGGGACATTGTATGGTGATAAGTCCCCGTTCAAGACATGTGAGTCTCAATACATTGAGGCAGAATTCTATCACATGAAGGGAAGGGAGAAATCCAAAACAAAAGAGATTACCAAAGTTAATGCTCCGTATGGTTTGGAGAAGATTCCAGTAAATCCATTTACACACATGAATATAGATTATGTGTTTCCTATCAGTCAAATTGACAAGATAGACCCAAATCAAAATACTCTGATGTAAAGATCCATAATGTCAATTATGGTAATCGAGCCAGACAACATGGGAGAAATTGGTAACCCACCAAGCAGTGATAAAATCCCAAATGGCGACGTCTTCATTTCATCTGCTAAAATCCAACAAGTCTATACTTCACCAATCAGGACAGAAGAAGTTATAGCAACATCGGAGGTGAACAATGATGTCGATTCTCAATCCATCATCTCCTCTTTATTTCCCAAGGAAGACCCTTCATTATCAATTGGGTTAGAAATGGAAGCTTCTTCTTCAAGATGTTCAAATTTTGACATCTCTTCTGATCATGAAAATTCTGCTTCATCATCTACGATGCAAGTAGAAGCGGAAGAAATAATACATGTTGAAGAAGTAGAGGAAGATCTTAGAGATGCTCCTCCAGCATTTGAAGAGAGTATCTCTACCACGATGGATGAACTCAGAGAAATAAATCTTGGTACAAAAGAAGATCTATGTCCCACTTTAATCAGTACGACCATGACTCTTGAAGAACAAGATATGTATATTTCCTTTTTAAATCAAAATCAAGGCATATTTTCTTGGAACTATACAGAGATGCCCAGGCTTGATCCTGATGTTGCTACTCATCATTTGGGTTTACTAGAAGAACATCGAGGATTTAAGCAAGACGTAAGAAGAACACACCCAACTTATGCTTCCAAAATTGAAGCTGAAGTGGATAAGCTTATTAAAGCTAACTTCATAAGAGAAGTTCAATATCCCAAGTGGTTGGCTAATATTGTCCCTATAAATAAGAAGAATGGACAAATTAGATTTTGCATCTATTTTAGAGATCGTAATCGGCATTGTCCTAAGGATGATTTCTTAGTTCCGATTAGAGAACTTTTAATTGATGCAACAGCTGGCTATGAAGCACTTTACTTCATGGATGGATATTCTGGATATAATCAAATCCGAATGGCCCCAGAAGATGAGGAATCCATAGCCTTCAGAGCCCCTCAGGGTGTGTTTTTCTATCGGGTAATGCCCTTTGGCTTAAAGAATGCGGGCACAACATATCAGCGTTCCATACATCATATCTTCAAACCCTTTCTAGGGAAGTTTGTTGAATGCTATGTAGATGATTTGGTGGTTAAATCCAAACAACATTCTAATCACTTGGATGATTTGGAAGTCATATTATGCAAGCTTTGACAACATAATTTAAAGATGAACCCCTTAAAATGCGCTTTTGGGGTAACCTCGGGAAAATTTCTCGGATTTGTTGTACGCCATCGTGGTATTGAAGTCAATCCTGAGAAGAAAAAGTCAATCCTTGGTATGTCACCTCCTCAAAAATTGAAGTAATTAAGAGGACTTCAAGGACACTTAGCCTATATTCGGCGTTTCATCGCCAATTTGGCAGAAAAAAGTTTACCCTTCATCAAATTGATGAAGAAGGGAGTCACTTACCAGTGGACTGAAGAATGTCAATAAGAATTCGATATTCTCAAGAAATACCTCTTGAGTCCACCGGTACTCATTCCACCTATTGAAGGAAGACCACTTATCCTCTACGTGACATCTCTAGAGTGATCATTGGGTGCCTTTCTTGCTCAGAAGAATGATGATGGGAATGAAAACAATCTCTATTACCTCAGTCAGACTATGCTTGAAGCCGAAACCCAGTATTCAAGTATTGAGAAGTGCTGCCTGGAATTAATCATTGAAGTTCAGAAGTTGAGACACTACCTACAACATCACGAGGTCCAATTGGTTTCTCGCAATAACCCGCTCAAATTCATCCTTAGTCTTCCAATGCTTACAGGATGTCTGGCAAGGTGGGAAGTTATTTTGTAGCAATTGGACATTCAGTATATGTCTCAAAAGGCAATAAAGGGCCAAGCTATGGCTGATTTCCTGGATGAACAACCTTCAGTGGAAGACACATCTTCAGATATTGAACTCCCTGATGAGGAAGTCTTCTCTATTCAAGAAAGTCCTCACGCATGGGAAATGTATTTTGATGGTGCTTCCAGAAGTCCAACAGGGAGGAAAATGGAAAATCCTAAATTCAACAAAGTTGGATTAGGAATTGTGCTTATTTCTCTAGAAAAGGCAGTGTTACCTTATTCCTTCTTATTGTGGGAAGGTGGTACAAATAATGAAGCGGAATACCAAGCTCTCATTGTAGGATTGGAGCTGGCGCTTCAAAAACAAGTGAATCACTTAAAGGTGAAAGGTGATTCAGACCTGGTAATCAAACAAGTCAATAGGGATTATACCATCATAAAAGAAGAACTAATACCTTTGTATGATTACATCAGAGAGTTAATGGCGGAATTCCCTTCGGAACCAACATTTTCTTATGTCCCAAGATCACAAAATGCTCAAGATGATACACTGGCTAATATAACCACATCTCTGGAAGATCCAAATCGGGATGAGACAACCATCATTATTGCCCACCATCGTACAATTTCATCTTATGTTCAAAGCAGAATAGAGGAGATTAATGAAATTAGTCCCATTCCTAAACTGTATGGTTATACTATAGGATGGATGTCACCTATCAGGGAATACCTTCAAAATGGAACACTTCCGCTTGATAGACCCGGGAAGAACAAATCCAGCGACGTGTGTTCAACTTTACTCTTTATGATGGCCCATATCACCTAGAGAAAATTCTCTACAAGCGTGGTTTTGATGGTGTTCTCTTCAGATGCATTGATGGTGAAGAGATAATGGCTGTCATGAAAGAAGTGCATGCAGGAGTCTGTGGTGCCCACCAGTCTGGAGATAGACTGTCTAATCAGATTCTAAGACTTGGATACTTTTGGCCTTCAATGATACAAGATTGTGTTGATTTCACAAAGAAGTGTCATTCATGCCAAGTACATGCCAACTTCATTCATCAACCTCCAGAGTTGCTTCATACATCTAAATACTCGTGGCCATTTTCCACACGGGGATTGGATGTGGTGGGAACTTACCCTTCAGCTACGACCAAGAAGTTTAGGTATATTCTTACTGATACTGATTTCTTTTACAAATGGGCAGAGGTAATACATCTTAAGGAAGTTAGTTCTAAATTCATTGTTAGCTTCATCAAGTCTAACATCATTACCAGATTTGGTGTCCCTTATACCAAATTGACGAAAAATGGCACCAAACTCTGTTCATCCGAGGTGAAGAAGTTGTATCAAGAATACAACATCAAATCCAATCATTCATCTCGGTATCATGCAGTAGACAATGTCCAGATAGAAGCTTTCAACAAGACTCTGTCAAATATACTACAAAATATGGTGGATAAAGATAATAAATCATGGCCTGATAAACTCTTTCATGCTTTATGGGCTTATCAGACTACCACCCGAACTGCAACTCGGTCAACTCCATATTCACTGGTATATGGAATGGAAGTCGTCTTTCCCATTGAAGTTCAATTTCCTTTGCTCAGAGTATCCATTTGTGATCAGTCATCTATAGATGAACAATCTCAAAAGTGATTGAATGAATTGGAATGGTTAGATGAGAAAAGATTCTGTACTTTGCACCACTTGGAAGTCTATCAGAATCGAATAGCACGAGCTTTCAACAAAAAAGTTTGTCTTCATCCATTCACTCAGGGAGAATTGGTATTAGTTCTCAGAACTCCAATGATACCAGGAAAGAAACCTCCCAAGCTTGAGCCAAAATGGGAAGGACCTTACTCAATACATAAGGTCTACTCCAATGGAGCTTATTCTTTAATCTCAATGGATGGAGAACTCATCACTACTCCAACCAATGCTAGATTTTTGAAGAAATATTTTTTATGAACACAAAATACATCCATGGTCCATACATATGACCTTAAACTATTTGTACTTTCTTCCAACATGACGCTAAACTGTGACATCCTAACTACATGAAGCTAAACTATATAAAAGTCTTTTACGTCCGGAAAGACGTTAAACTACATAACCAACGGTCCATGATTAAAAACTTAAACTATTTTCACATCCCTTACATCCAGCATGACATTAAACTGCATCATCCATAGTCCATACATATGACCTTAAACTATTTGTGTTACTTTCGTCCCACACGACATTAAACTGTGAAAAAGTTCCCTAATTCATCCAACATGATGTTAAACTATGTCCCCCTTCATCGTCCTTGCTATATGACGTTAAATTATATAGAAGTCCCTTTCTTCCAACATGACGTTAAACTACATAACCAACGGTCCATGCATATGACCTTAAACTATTGGCACTTACGTCCAACATGACGCTAAACTGTGTCATCCCTTTTTCGTCCAACCTGACATTAAACTATGAAAAAGTCCCTAATACGTCCAACGTGAGGTTAAATGGTGTACTCTTTTGTCCTTACTGCATGACATTAAACTGCACAGTCCTCTTTTTGTCCAACATGACATTAAACTGTGTTGTCCCCATCGTCCTAACTACATGATGCTAAAATGTACAGAAAGTCCTTTGATACATCCTACATGACATTAAACTCTACTTTGTCCCTACTACATGACACTAAACTATGCAACACTTATAGTCCTAATTGAAAGAATTTAAACTACATAGTCCCTTTATTTGTCCTACATTACATTAAACTGTGCATCATTAGGGTTGTTTCCACCTCTTGTTTCTCACACCGAGTATGACTCACGTGAGCTTAGAGAAAACTTCAACCATAACACTCTCTCTGGGCTACTAACCATGTTTAAGTCCCAACACCATCATTTTTTAGGTCATTGTCCCCAAGAGCAACTTGATCATTAATTCATTCTTTAATTGAACTACGCGGACTTTGATCCTTGCCTTCCAGGCTGGGTACGTAGGCAACCTCCCAAGGTTCAAGACCAAAACCAATCTCTTCACATCGGTTCACCTCCATCTTATACAATGTTGATTAGTGAAACCATCCCCAGAATCAATATCGTTACATTAGTTCACTTTCATCCTTGCTATATGACGTTAAAATGTACAACACTTTTTGTACTGTACAATAATAAACTATAACATTCTTTGATACCCTCACCTGAGAGGGAACCATTATTTACATTGATTTTCAATCATGTTTCATTTCAAAGACTACGTGTATACATGAAAATACCTAAATCTTTTATCTTGGGTTAAACCATCATTGCACTAAAGTCCCATTTTCACCCTTCACATGTATGAACCAAATTTGTACAGAGGGTATATCTAGAACTACGTGGGCTTGATTCTCATCCTTATGGGATACGTAGGAACGTTCGAGTGTCCCTTGAATCTAGCCCCAAGTATTTTGGGCCTAACCCCAAATTTCACTTTCAGTCCCTTGGCTGAAAAGTCCCCCTGAAAACACACACTGTGTATTTCTTATAATGGTCCAAGCTCTATGACCCTAAACTAAGATCTCCATTCCTTTTGTCCCGCACGACGTTAAACTATAGTTTAATAACTACATATGGCTTGATCCTCATCCTTATGGGATACGTAGTGAAGTCCAACATTTAAATTTAGGACCCAACCACAACATGATTATGGTTAACATTGATCTGTGCATCCCTACACACATTGGAAAACACCCATCTTTGTGTGTCACAATCCTAATCTTAAATATTTTCAGATCTTCATAACCCTTTTCTTGACTTCTAGTCACAAAAATTTCAAATTTCTGAGAGTTCTTTTTCCTGACTATGCAGTACATGACCTTAGGCGGCCTTGCATAAACCGTCTCCATAACGGATTTTTCAGCCAAAAGATACTATTATTTAACTATGCATCCAATGCCCTTAGGGGGTCCTACATAATTCAACCCCCCAATGGGTTTGTCAAATACTGGTAACTTCATTCTTGGGAAGAAAGCCTCTTTTGTCCTTATTGGTCTTATCAAAAATATGTAAGGATCCATAAAAGAATAACCATCCTTAATATATTTATTTCATGTTCTTTTTCATGATCTGAAAGTATTCAAGTCTATGGTTTATATTTACCTTCCCTACGCTTGGGTCAGACCTTCGTAAAAGTAACATTCATCCAATTCTTAGACAATCTTGATTGAAAATATCTTCTCCATATTCAAGTACCTCTTTCCACACAGAAAACTCTATACTTTTGAAAAGTTGAATCCCCATAAACATTCACTATCTTCTTAGCAGTAGAAAAGTAAATTTTTGAGAGTTCTTTTACCTGACTATGCAGTACGTGCCCTTAGGCGGCCTTGCAAAAATAGTCTACATAACAGACTTGTCAGCCAAAAGATGCTATTATTTGACTAAGCGACCAATGCCCTTAGGTGGCCCTGCATAATTCAACCCCCTAAAGGGTTAGTTAAATAATGGTAATTTCATTCTTGGGAACTACTTATTCTAATGTCTTTTAGCACTTTTTCATATCATTCCTCAGATTCAAAATCTCTTAAGTCAGAGTTTACATGTTTTACTTCATACTTAAGTGTGGTAAAATGTGTTCAAATAAGTTGTCAATAAATTGAGTCAATTTTAACCCATTCGGTCAAAGCTATATTTGACCTTAAACATTAGCCTTTTTATGTCCGACATGCATGACTTTAAACTGCCAATAACCACAAATACCCCTGGTTTCTCTTTTTTCCTCAGATTCAAATCCTCTTTTCTCTCCGGATCTAACTCTGAGGGGGGACTTTTGTTGACGCTCCTTTCTGTCATAAAGTATAAACGACTTAAAAAGAGAAATAACTTTGTCTAAAGTGATTCATCCTTTGAAGAAACATCAAAAATCGACAAAGTCATGAAGAAGGATTTCTTCCCACTTGGGTTGTGAAAATTTTATCATAGTCGTGCAAGTATACTTGCGTGCCGCCTAGTGGTCGCACAAGTGACTTGCGCGCCCTATTTGAAAACCACCAGGGTCTTCTACAGCCTATAAATACCCCCAGTGTGCCCCCATTTTAGGAGGATTTTTTCCAGAATTCAGATACAAAGCTCTGAATGCCCAAGTCTCTTCTTTAGGTCTTTCAAACACTTCTAAGGTAATTCTTTACCTAGAATGGAAGGTCTAAACAATAGGAGTAAGGTCTAAGTGTTAGAATTCACTAACAATTGCGCGCCTAAGTGTTTTAACCTTAAGGGAAATGTACACACTTGCGTGCCGCCCTACTTCTTCACCATAACATGCGCGCCATATTCTAGAAATCCTCTTTGGATAATTCTAAAGGCTTTGATCAAGGATCGCCCAAATATTACTCTAAGGGCTGAAAATCGCGCAAGTACCCATGTGATGTGCATGTATACCTAGCGACTAGGACTTGTGCACCCACGCAGTACCTGCGCGCCTGCCAGGACTTGCGTGCCCCTATCTTTTTGGTTGCCTTTCCTGCCCATTTCACCCCTCTTATGCCATTCCACCTTTCTTATTCAAGATTCAGTCTTCAAGACACTCTTCAAAGCCATTTATGGCATGATTTATTGATTTGGCTTCCTTATCTGAAAGGAACTCTGTGGAATATATCTCAAAACCGAGTGATTTACACATCTTTATGTCACTAAAGATTGACATTTCATTCATTCAACCTCATCCTTTAAGATGAGAGAATCCTTAACTTGGGCCTCCTTTTTAGGAGTAAGCCCCATGGAAAATCCTCATTAATATGGGAATCTTCCTTAGGAGTAAGCCCCAAGTCCTCTAATCTGGGCATCCTCCTTAAGAGTAAGCCCCAGTCTCAAAATTCCCAAATATGGGAATCCTCCTTAGGAGTAAGCCCCAACCATAATTATCTTAACCTAGGCCTCCTTTTCAGGAGTAAAACCCAGTCTCAAATATGGGCCTCCTCCTCAGGAGTAATCCCCAAGTCCCTTTAATTTTCAAATCCCTTTAACCTGGTCCTCCTTTTCAAGAGTAAGCCCCAATCTTTATTTCCTTTTGATCTGGGCTTCCTTCTCAGGAGTAAAACCCAATCATAAGTCCCCTCCTAATTTTGGAATCTTCCTTAGGAATAATCCCCAAGATTAGAGTATCCAAATCTCCATGAAGCACATATAACTTTATGGACCCTGTTCCTGGATTTCTTCCCTGAAGTAAATCTTAATTCTTATCTATTTGGGCAGTCATACACACATAAGCCCCATATAATTGCATCTTTCGTGGAACAATTCTCTGGTTTCACCAATACCTCTTGTTTCTCACACCGAGCATGACTCACGTGAGCTTAGAGTGTAAAAGTAATCATGACATCTTTCTTTGATCCATCAATCATGCATAAACATCATTCCCCCTTACTCGAACAACGTGGGTTCTATTTCCTTTTCTAAAATAATGGGTACGTAGGTAGCCCATCAATGGGTACAATCCAAAATCTGAAATAATCCATGTCCTCCTGAATGAAAATAAACTACAACTACCCCACTGAGTGGATTTAAAACCAGTATGGTCATCATAATGACCAAGATACTTTTATGTATTTTAAGGATACCATCAACAAAGAATCTATAACAAATACAAATGATTCTTCATCGATGAAGAACCTCGAATACATATAAAAGATTATATGAATTTCCTACATATCGATTATTGATTGTCAGACTAAAGGAAAGCTCATTTTATACTTGGTAATGTAATAAGGATTCACGAACATAACTTAAATCTATAAATAGAGTCCCGGAGTAGAAAATAATTCCCCTAAAAAAGGTGTGATGAGTCCGACATCCCATCCTCTCGACCAATGCAAATTCCTAAGATTCCTCAGTCCACAACTAATGAGCACCTACCTTTGGAAAGTAGGTCCAAATGGATAGGGAATCATTGGATGTTTCCGTTTCTATGAACAAACCCATTAGAAATCGATTGGAATGTTTGAACCTTCAATCAATGAGGTCATCCCCAATTCCAGAGGGAAAATACTTGTTTTAAATGTGGAATGAATGGTCATTATGAAAATAAATGTTCTCTTATATTTAAACAATACTTGTGATTTAAAAAAACTAATATTTCTAAATCCTTATTATCTATAGTACCTTATAATACATGTTTAAATTCTATATGGGTACCTAAAAATTGTATGACTAATCCCATTGGAACCGAAGTAGCTTGGGTACCAAAATCGCCAAGTAATTGATTTTTAAAGAAAAATTCCTTGGATATATCAATAACAACATATAGTGTATGGAAATTGGATTATCTAGAAATATTAATGGAGACCATAAAAGTTTACCACTTACATCACATCTGATGGATGCACTTTTACTATTGGATACAATTCCAAAGGCAAAGTAAAAGGTTTTAGTAAAGTTGGTATTTTAAATTCTACTTTTATTTATAAATTTTTATATGTTGAAGGTTTAAAACATAATTTAATTACTACATAAAAATTATGTGATAATGGAATGGAAATTAAATTTTAAAATGACAAATTTTTAGTTTTTAAATATGATCCTTTATTATTTTATGCTAATAAAAAATATAATATCTATATTATTGATTTTTCTGAACTAACTGTTCAACATGTAAAGTGTTTGAATGATGTATAGAATGACAACATCCTTTGGAATCAAAATTTAGTTCATGTAAATTTCATAATGTATCATATACTATAAAAACATGATAATGTGTTACAGATACCCTCCTTGATGGAAGAACAAGTCCATGTTTGTGACACTTTCATGAAAGGAAAGAAACATAAAATTTCTTTTAGACCCATCAATAAGATAAGCACTAATAAACCTTTATATTTAGTACATCTTGATTTATTTTTTCCCACTCAAATTTCCATCCTTGGTGGAAAGAAATATACCTTAGTTATTGTTGACTATTATTGTAACGCCCCGACCCCAGTTACCCAGAGTCGGTGCATTATTACCTAGAATTGGCATGATAAAAAAATATCAAGTATAGAAAGACCGATTAGTTTAGTAATCTTGGAAATAATAGATATATTCATAATTCTTACATTACATCATAAAGTAAAAAAACACTACAATAACATCTTCTCTTCATATCCCCTCATACTATCCATGTAGGTCATTCATAAATTACTTCTTCACATCCTGGAAAAAATAAAACATTTAAAGGGGTGAGCTTAGATACTCAGTAAGGATGACAATACAGTGGAAACTTTCATAGATAAACATAAAAATTTAAGGCAATGTATAACTAAAACAAAAGCCTTTTAAACTTGACCTTCAGTATAAAATGAAAAATATAAAATGAAATAATGCCATTTAATTATTCACATGGATATTCTAATAGTATAATAACCACATTCAATATCAATAACCACTTTCATAATGATGGAATGCATAATGCCAGACTATCATAACCACATAGTCAAGGCCTTGTGCCAAGACTACAAATAAGATTATGTCAAGGCCTTGTGCCAAGACACTAGTTTGTCTCATGAGACCTACCGATGCATCGAGGAGCTATAGCGAGCTCCAACCGTCACTTACTAAGTATAATGCATTCCTCATATGAAAAGTTTGAGAAATAACATAAAAATTCGTATTAAAACTAGCACATGAAATGTCAATACTTTATCTACAAACCATGAATGGTATAAAAATAGCACATCCACAGTCAAACATAACTCATTCGATACAATATGGAAGATTGTATTGTATCAGATTAACCTCAATTGAGAATGATGAAGGATATTGACATAGATGAAAATAATAATCAAAACTATAAGAGAGAAATATCCCCCTTTTTCTTAAAATCATTTAAATGTCACACTATTTGTCAAGAAGCCATTTAAAAATATATTTTTGAATCAAAGTGTCGCATACCACTTTGAAATTTTTAAAAGTAATTTTAATTTTAAAACTTTAATTTCCATATAAATAAATCCTTAAAACCATTTTTAAAACATGGACATTAATGAAAAATATTTAGAAGAATAAATCTTTAAAACAATTAAAAATGATATTTTAGTTAGAGTTTCTAACCAAATGAGAGACACTTGAATACAAATAATTGAGGTAATCAAAACTTTGTAATATCATGATAATAAATGGATTCATGATATACTATGCCAAATTAGATTATATACCCCATATAAAAGAGAATTGGTGTATGACAACAATGAAGTCTCAATGGGATGTAAATTGAGATTAAGTATCTTATAAAGACTGTATCCTTAGGTTAAGGATAAATCAACAACATAATTATGCATGAAAAATATAAATACACTCAATATGATTGGATTTTCAGTATAAATCAATCTGTGGACATTCACACAAATTCTTGTAAAGAAAACACCAATGAATTGGATATTTAACTCAACAAATGGAGAATGAGTTAAAAATTACTCTTATAAAATTCATATCGATGAATTGAGAAATTATCAATGGAGTGATTATGTATATCAAAAGTATATCCACAGAAAGGGGAGTGGAAATTATTACATAATCAAAAGAATAGTGATTCCACACATAATCTTGGAGTAAAATAATCAACGAAGTATGCATAAAGCCGAATGAATGGAAATTGAAATTCAAAATTCCCTTATCGATTTGGTAACTTACGAAACATACACCCATGAAAGAATGATAATACAATTATGATGTAAATATACATAAATTAAATTATATTACACAATGAATAAAATATTGGGCAGTACACACACCACATGCAATAAATAAGTGGCGAACAATGGAAATCTCACAGAATTAAAAGTGTGATAAGAAACCCCTTACTTTGTACTTTTTCCTTGGTCGAGTGTAGGTTAAACTCCTTTATAATGGTGAAATAATTTTTATTGAAATATAAAATAATAATATACATTAATATGATATCATATATGATCTTTTAACATTGATTTGTCAATAATATCTTAGTATTATCGTCGTTTCGGGAGTTAACGAATTCATTTTCCTTTATATTCTTTGTTATGTGAGCCATATTTGTTATGGATGGGATGTATATTATTCATATCCAAAATGATATCAGGTCTCTAAACATTATTTTTAATCATAAAATTAAATTTATTCTTGAATGGATATGATGGGGAATGAATCTCATCGTGTTCGTGGAGACGGTAGTCCGTACGTACGCACGAGCGACAATATCATTCTTTTGATATTAAAATAATATATAATTGGATGGTATATCATATATAAAGAATCATTATCATGTTATATTTATTATTTACATGAATTACACATCATTATTATACCCATCCAAATAATAATATATTGAATAACAATTACACCATGATGTGGAGACGGTATGCTGTACGTACGCACGTATGGTGACATGCCATTCAAAGATGGATAAAATACTAAATATGGTTGTAACATATTTATAATAACATCACATTATATAAAAGATAATGGAGTTATTATTTTAGAATGTAACAACAAAGAAATAAGAATTTAAAGAAGAAAGGAACTTGAAAAAGGGTGGTGAAAACATTACCTCTTCTTCGGGTTCTTCCTTTTGATTTGATCCAAAGGGATCCTTAGGTTGTATTTATTAATAAAGGAAGGACTCTAGGATTAAGGGAGGATAATTGATAGGGTATTTGGGAAGAGTTTGGCCGAACCAAAAGGCTTTTAATGTATGAATAATTGGTTATAAGTGGTGTCTTTTTATAAGGGGGAGGAGGGGCTCTTTAGGAAAAATTTAAAGTATTAATTCATAATAAATTCATATTTGGTTTATAATGGCTTCAAAGTAGATTATTAAAAGTATAATGTGGGGATGGGTCGAAATAATTTCATCCAATAGATTTTATATAGGTTTGGGTCACTATATTAACCCTATCATTTATATTTAACTCTTAGTTAATTAGTTTGACACTTACCATGTCTCTTTGTATTTTTATATTATATAGTTAATAAACTTAATATATACTTCCAAGAGACCCCCAAGTGGTCCATTAATGATACACCTATAATTATATATGTCCTTTTTCCAAACTTTAGATTTTTAGGAATTTAATATGAATTAATAATATAATATTTGTTTTAAAAACTCATTTATGTCAATTTTGACACTATTTAATAATTATTTTCTGTTAAAGTCATAAAAACATTATTAATTAGAATAAAATTTATTTAAGTAATACTAATATGTAATATTAACCAATAAAATTCGTGTATGTTATCAAAACTTTCAAATTATATTTATTTTAACATTTATAATACTAATTATTTGATTCTTTCATTAATAAGGAAAATACTGCATCATTATTGTGTCATAAATAAATATAATTATTAAATGTATAAAAATTATAAATAAAATATGATTATGTAGGAAATAATTTTATATTTCTAATTAATATTTATATTTGGAAATATAACATATATAACCCTATGAAATAATTGTTTTTCTAAAAGATATATGCTTAAATTATTTTTGTATTTACTTTAACTTAATTAATATAAAGTGTCCCTATCACTTACAAGTGGCTCAATGGGGTCCCAAAATCGACCCAAAGATGCCCATGGTAGGACGTGTATCAACCAATAGAGTTAGGACATGTTTTATGGTAAATTAATATTATTGTAATATTATTTGTTTACCCTTATTTACCGGATTTACCATTTAACCATGGTAAATAAAATATTTACCGAAGTAATTATTCAAAATGTCTAAAAATAAGAGTTACCTATTTAAAAAATTTGGACCTCATAATTCTAAATATGGAATCCATTTTTCTAAATTCAAAACATAGAATTGGCAGAAATTAATTTAAAATTAATTCCCACTGTCAAAACAAAAAGCGTGTTTTTAAGAATTAATAACTATCAAAAGATCGACATTTGTTTATGTCCGGTTTAAATGTGAAATTACGTCCAATGACCAAAATTGTATTAAATGGTAAAATTATATTCTAAATATACTTTAAAACCACTCAAATTAATAATTTATCACTATTCATTATTTCTATTAAAAAAGTTGTTTTTAATTAAAATTTAGTAATTTTCACTATTCATCAAAATATGAAAGTTATCCGAAACGTACCAAAATTTAACCCTAAGCTAATTTTGATATTCCTAATCCAAACATGAAGTCCATTTTGAAAGATAAAATTTATAATATATCAAAAAGTGGGTATTACTATTCATAACGGCTAGTTTGATTGGTTGTGGTGTGTTAGAACTCGAAGTTGCGTACAACACACGCTACTATATTATTCAAAGAGAAGCATACCGTGGAAGCTTGGGGTGTTACATTATAACCTCCTTTAATAAATTTAATCCTGACAATTTTTAAAATTGGGCTTGGGAATATAATGGAAAGTCCCACATCGGAAAAAGAGTCAAAAAAACTATCACTTTAAAAGAAAGAAAGAGAAGTACAAAGGTCACCTGAGATAACCTATACTAGGATTCCATGTAGAAAAACATGGATGTGGATGATAAAATATGTGTAAAGTTCTGATGGATAGGGATAGAAAACATGATCAGGAGAAAGTTAACAACAAGAAAACCATGAGCTTGTGATGGGACAAACGGTCATTAGTTTCCCAGTAGGAAAAGTTAAATGACAACATTTTTTTTGTTGTAAGTTACATTACATAAAGATGAGTAATTCATTTATGAGATTCACTAATAAAATATATAGATATAGTTACTTTTTAATTAGAGTTTCATTCTTTAATAAATTTCTACTACTAACTCATTTCCTTTAAACGATGAGTATTCAAGAAGACTTGATCACACTGGAAGAGCTAGAATAAACTTCTATAGAATCACATGATCCACGAAGGATAAAATATATATTTACCTTGTCTTTAGAGATTAATAAAAACCAAAATGGTTAGTACAAGATTTGATGATCCCCTAAATGGATATTCCTTTAGAGAAAGAAACACTAATCTTAATTTCTAAAATTAAACCAACAATAGCCCAAAGTTAAATAAATACCATTCAATAAACAGTTATCCTTAAAATCCTTCAATATAATCCAAACTAATATTGAAACCCAAAACATAGAAGAATTTGGTTATGTAGTCTTCCATGTTAAATTGTATCTCTAAATGACACCAACTACTCTTAAAGTCACATACTTAAAAGTAATTAACCTAATCACATATTCTCTATTATAGGTTAATAATTTCAAAAAATAACCCAAATCACTAAAATTCCACAATAAAAATGTAGATAAAAATCCACCATTACTCCTAAAATAAAACCCCATAGTATTCTATTTTCCTTGGGCATATAGTGTTCCCAAAAAAGTGAACATCTTTCAAAATAACATTTATCACTTTATCACCAAATCATTTTCCTATACTAAGGGAATTGATTTGATAAGACATAAGAATCCAAATAAACTTATTATTGATCAATAAAATCATTTAACTAAAAATAATTAGTCATACTAACCAGAGATTTCACGTAGTCCAGTGGTAGGTGATAAATCCCAATCGCATTTTGGTTGTGGGTTCGATTCCCATAGCTTTGTCTGATGCGACGAGTTGTCACACGGTATGTGTATTGTCCTTTTTCAAAAACTATATTTTATAACATTACCAAAATGAGATAAATTCCTCAAAATAACCATAACATAATTTAACCATAAATGTTATCTCATACCTTTCATTTTCATCCCAAAATATAATAACTTGTAATTGCCTCAAACCCAATGATCATATAAAACCAAATGGTTATTTATAACTATATCCACAAGGGAAAATATAAGACTTCCTCAAATATCATTTTCACATGGAAAACTACAGGGTTACAAATACAAGAGAAAATTATTCCAAAGTAATCCCATCAACAAGGAGCACTAATACTTTTAAACATTTCTCCAACCTTTTATTTCCACATAACTTCTTCTTTGACAAAGAAAAGATCCTATAGAATAGGGCATTCACTCAGGTAATGGCCACGTCCCCTACATTTACGAAAAATGACTGTAAATTGATTCTTGTGAGCATTTTTTATTTTCTTCTATAGTACTCTTCATTTTTCCTTGGAAATTATTCACTTTATGTCCTTCTTTCCCACACGTAAAGCATTTCATTGTTCCATTGAGGCACTTTCCTGGGTGTCTTCTTCCACATTTCCTACATGATGGAAATTTAGGATTCTTTTCTCCATGGTCTCCACTACTGGAGCTCTTATCATTCATCACCTTTCTCTAATTTTTTGAGTCTGAGAGTTGGTTAATATATATATTGTTGATCATATTTTTGGAAAACTGATTTTCCATGAACACGATATCTTTTACGCCTATCAACATTCCATTTTGTTGCTCATTTCCACCACTGTTCCCACCTTGTACATCATTCACAAAGTTACTATGACTTCCTTGGACTCCAACCATTGACTAAAACCAGAAAGAGTTGTGTGAGTAATAGTAGTCATAAAATCATTTAGAGAATAGCATGACACAATATTCTCAATTTGAAACACCTTAGGATTAACCAAGGTCATTTATTCTCATATTATATTAAAATACTTAATTTTTTTTTGAAAATAAAATGTAAATTATCCTAATCATATCCCCCGGGAGTGTCATAACCAAGAGTGGAGCAAGGCCCATTGTCATGCACCAGTTCCCGTTCGAGTCTAGTTCAAAGCGGTGTTTTTGGGTTTTACCCCCAGGTACATCTGTGCCAGATCCACCTCTACCTGATCGTATCCATATAGGGATGTATTACTTGGAAAACTCAAAAAATCTATACAATACCAAAATTCTAGGAAGTCCTTCTATAACAATCCTCAAAGTTTATCTTAGGGCTATGTGCTCTAATCAGAGTTTATCTAAATCTAGTTTGCAAGGTTTGTACTAAACTTCCTCTGATGCCAACTATAATTCCCCAACCCCGGTTACCCAGATTCGGTGAATTATTACATAACATTGGCATGATCACAAAATATCAAGTCTCGAAAGGCTGATTAGTTTAGTAGTCTTGGAAATACTAGATATATTCATAAGTCTTACATTACATAATAAAGTAAAAAAAACTACAACAATATATTTTCTTCATATCCTCACATACTATCCCTGCAGGTCATTCATAAATTACTTCTTCACATCCTGAAAAAAATAAAATATTGAAATGGGTGAGCTCATATGCTCAGTAAGGATAACAATATAGCAGAAACATTCATAGATAAGCATAAAAATTTAAGGCAATGTATAACTAAAATAGAAGACTTTTAAACTTGAACTTCAGCATAATATGGCAAATATAAAATGAAATAATGCCATTTACTTATTCACATGGATATTATACTAGTCGAATAACCACATGCAATATCAATAACCACTTTCATAATGAGTGAATTCATAATTCCAGACTATCATAACCACATAGTCAAGGCCTTGTGCCAAGACTACAAATAAGATTCTGTCAAGGCCTTGTGCCAAGACACTAGTTTGTCTCATGAGACCTACCGATGCATCGAGGAGCTATAGCGAGCTCCAACCGTCACTTACTAAGTCTAATGCATTCCTCATATGAAAAGTTTGAGAAATAACATAAAAATTCGTATTAAAACTAGCACATGAAATGTCAATACTTTATCTACAAACCATGAATGGTATAAAAATAGCACATCCACAGTCAAACATAACTCATTCGATACAGTATTGAATATTTTATTGTATTAGAGTAACCTCAATTGATAATTATGAAGGATATTGACATAGATGAAAATAATAATCAAAACTATTAGAGATAAATATCCCTCTTTTTCTTAAAATCATTTAAAAGTCACACTATTTATCAAGAAGCCATTTAAAAATATATTTTTGAATCAAAGTGTCCCATACAACTTTGAAACTTTTAAAATAAATTTTAATTTTAAAACTTTAATGTCCATATAAATAAATCCTTACAACCATTTTTAAAACATGGACATTAATGAGATAGATTTAGAAGAATAAATCTTCAAAACATTTAAAAATGATATTTTAGTTAGAGTTTCTAAAAAAAAGAGAGGAACTTGAATACAAATAATTGAGGTAATAAAAACATTGTAATATCATGAGAATAAAGGGATTCATGATATACTATGTCAAATTACATTATATACACCATATAAATGAGAATTGGTGCATGACAACAATGAAGTCTCAATGTGATTTAAATTGAGATTAAGTGTCTTATAAAGACTTTATCCTTAGGTTAAGGATAAATCAATGAAATAATTATGTGTGACAAATATAAATAAACTCAATATGATTGGATTTTCAGTGTAAATCAATCAGAGGACATTTACACATATTCTTGTAAAGACAACACCAATGAATTGGATATTTAACTCAACAAATTGAGAATGAGTTAAAAATTACTCTTATCAAATTCATATCGATGACTTGAGAAATTATCAATGGAGTGATTATGTGTATCAAAATTATATCCACAGAAAGGGGAGTGGAAATTATGACATAATCAAATGAATACTGATTCCACACATACTCTTGGAGTAAAATTATCAATGAAGTATGCGTAAAGCCGAATGAATGGAAATTGAAATTTCAAATTCCCTTATTGATTTGGTAACTTAAGAAACATACTTCCATGAAAGAAGGATAATACAAAGAAGGATAATAAATATTGTGGTGCTTGTTTTTAGGAACTGTTTTTTCTAAATTTAAAGAATTTTGAAGGTATTTAAATCTATGTTTTAAATTATTCAACACTGCTAAATTTCTAGATATCTTTTTGGAAGATTAATTTAAACTATTTCAAATTATTTTTAAGATTTATTCTAAAGGAATAATGAGGTAACAATGATTAATTTTTATAGATATATTTATAAACACTCTTGAATCAATTTATTTTGATAATCTAAAGGAATTAAAGATTTTTTAACTACTGAATATATACTATATATATATCTTTCTCTATTGCAGGTTAAAAAATATAGCAAGTTATAAATTACATGAAAAAATCTAGCAGCTTTGATACTTTGTTTTTTAAAATATAAAGTTCTATGAAATTTGAATCTTTTGAAAAATCTACAACATCCTACGATAGTCTATTTCATGACCTGCATGATCTCTCAAAGGAAAAATTAATTCTTCTTCGACTACAATTTCTGTGACGAGATGAGCCAATCTAATCCCCAACAACTAGTAATTGTGATTTCATTGTTTATCATCTTTCTCTTGGTTTTGAGTCTTTAACACATTTTCCCATATCTCACATACACACTATTTTTCTGTTTATTCTTTTCCTCACAAAATAATTGTTTTTTATTCTATTTTCTCGGGTTGTGACTATTGGATTCTAAAGTTAGGATCTAAGGGTTGTGAATCCCTGCATCTAAAGTCAGGACTATTTAGGTTGTGACTCCCAAGGTGTAATGTGAGTTTGTAAGGACTGTGAATCCCCATATAAAAGTTAGTGTCATGGTTATCCCTACACTAGAAAAGGATTTTTTAATTGGTTTATGATTCACCCTTAAAAATAATTTTTAGTTCACATGTATCTCTCACCGAGTAGATAATTATAAGAGTAGAAGTAGTACCACTTCAGATAGAACTACTATAAAAAAATACTTGCATTCTTTAATTTTTCCACTACTAATAAACATTAATAATTAATTTTGATAATTATTTTAATTAATAAATGTATTTTTTTAAATTTTAATCTGGTTTATTTACCTCCCTCTAGAATATATTTTATTACCCTATCCAACATAACAATTTGTATTAGAGGGGAATCCTTTTTAGAATTGATTATCTCTATTATTCTCTTTATGATACTTTTCAATTGGTATCTAAAGATTTATCCTCCTATAATTATCAAATTCCTCTATATAATTTTCTTTTATTTTATTTGAGCTAACATTTTCTAATACCTCACAGTCTAAGGAAAAGATCTTATAAGATGATAGGATTGAACCCAAATGATGATTAGATTCCTCAAAATCCACCACACCTTGATGGTAATGATTATGGATATTAGAGATCCCGAATGGAGGATTACCTCAAATAGTTTATCATTGAGCACTGGTCTATCATGTCAAAAACAATACACACTTCTTGAAGATAACCCAGATACTATTACTGGAATTGATACTTCTAGACATGTTTTAAATTATAAAGATGTTAATATTTTATATTATGCTATTAACAAAAGTGTTTTTAGTCATGTGTCCTATTGTAAGAAAACTCCTAAAACATGGAATATTCAGCAAGTTACTCACCTTATCTTTGACAAACTAATCCATAAAAATCTTGAAATGCTTCGTACTGAGTACAAAGAACTCAAGATGAGTGAAGATGAAACTGTAAACCAAATGTTCCATATATTCAAAAGTATTGTGAATGAAATGAATTCACTTGGATAAGCTCTGAAAAAACCAGTACTAGTTGAACAAGTTCTATGATCCTTACCAAAGAGGTGGAATGATAAGAAGGTTTCCATTGATGAAATAAATAATTTAAAAGAGTAAACACTTGATGAATTTATTGGATCACTCCATAAGTATGAATTGAAACCGAATAACATAGATGCCAAGTATATAATAAAAATAAAATGTTTATCTTTTTAATATGTTAATGTTGTTTCTATTGACTCTTATGATTCCAATATATAAGATTTTGAAAATGAAGTTATGGCTCAGATTATGAATGTAGTTTACAAGATATTGAAAAATAAAGGATTCAAGAACCGGTTTTCAAGAAACCCACAATAAGAAAAATATAAAGGAGATAAGAAAGGTGATATGAATTATAATGCTTCATATATAACATTTAATGAGTGTAGTGAGAAAGGGAATATCAAACTTGATTGTCCTAAACAAAAGAATAAATACAAGTACAAAAAGAAGGAAAAAAAAATCATAGACCACTAGCCGAAGTTGTATAGAAGAATCTGATTCTAGTGAATAATCTAGAAATGAAAAAGAAAGTTCTAACTTGTGCTTCATGGAATACTGGATAAGGTTAGTAATTCTTATTTTTATTCTAAATATTTTGATTTAAAATGTGATTCTAAAAACACCAATTTTTTAACTAAATAAATAAATTGAAAGATTAAGAAAATATATTTTCAAAGATGTTGATTTATATAATAATCTTAAAGAAAAAAATGAGAAAACTATTTCTAAAAATAAAATTCTTTTGTAGTAGAATGAAAACTATGTAACACTACTTATACTTCTAATTCAAAAGATTTTGAAAATTTTAAATCTACTCAAGATTTGAATAAAAGTTTGAAAAAGGAATTTTAATGTATTAAAAAAAGTTAATATACACTTATTCAAGGTCATGAGAAATATCATAAGATGATGTATTTGACCAAAACTGATAAAAATAAAGATGGTTTTGGGTATGAAATAATATTACCCCAAATTTATAAAACTAATTTTGTTAAAAGTAAAAATGGTTGTACTTCTACTATTACTTGTTTTAAACGTGGAATGAAAGGTCATTATGAAAATAAATGTTCTCTTATATTTAAAAAATCCTTGTGATTTAAAAAAACTAATATTTCTAAATCCTTATTATCTATAGTACCTTATAATAAATGTTTAAATTCTATATGGGTACCTAAAAATTAAATGACTAATCCCATTGGAACCGAAGTAGCTTGGGTACCAAAATCGCCAAGAAATTGATTTTTAAAGAAAAATTCCTTGGATGTATCAATAACAACATATAGTCTATGGAAAGTGAATGATGTAGAAATATTAATGGAGACCATCAAAGTTTACCACTTACATCACATCTGATGGATGAACTTTTACTATTGGAGACAATTCCAAAGCCAAAGTAAAAGGTTATAGTAAAGTTGGTATTTTAAATTCTACTTTTATTTATAAAGTATTATATGTTGAAGGTTTAAAACATAATTTAATTACTACATAACAATTATGTGATAATGGAATGGAAGTTAAATTTGAAAATGATAAATTTTTAGTTTTTAAATATGATCCTTTATTATTTTATGCTAATCAAAAATATAATATTTATATTATTGATTTTTCTAAACTAATTGTTCAACATGAAAAGTGTTTGAATGCTGTACAGAATGACAACATCCTTTGGAATCAAAATTTAGTACATGTCAATTTCATAATGTAGCATATACTCTAAAAACATAATAATGTGTTATAGATACCCTCATTGATGGAAGAACAAGTCCATGTTTGTGACACTTTCATGAAAGGAAAGAAACATAAAATTTATTTTAGACCCATCAATCAGATAAGCACTAATAAACCTTTATATTTAGTACATCTTGATTTATTTGGTCCCACTCAAATTTACAGCCTTGGTAGAAATAAATATACCTTAGTTATTGTTGACTATTATTATAACTCCCTGACCCCAGTTACCCAAAGTCGGTGCATTATTACATAACATTGGCATGATCACAAAAGATCAAGTCTAGAATGACCAATTAGTTTAGTAGTCTTGGAAATACTAGATATATTTATAAGTCTTACATTACATCATAAAGTAAAAAAAATACAACAACATCTTGTCTTCATATCCCCTCATACTATCCATGTAGGTCATTCATAAATTACTTCTTCACATCTTGGGAAAAATAAAACATTGAAAGGGGTGAGCTTAGATACTCAGAAAGGATAACAATATAACAGAAACTTTCATAGATAAGCATAAACATTTAAGGCAATGTATAACTAAAACAAAAGCCTTTTAAACATGAACTTCAGCATAATATGGAAACGATGAAATTAAATAATTCCATTTACTTATTCACATGGATATTATACTAGTTGAATAACCACATGTAATATTAATAACCACTTTCATAATGATGGAATGCATAATGACAAACTATCATAACCACATAGTCAAAGCCTTGTGCCAAAACTACAAAGAAGATTCTATCAAGGCCTTATGCCAAGACACTAGTTTGTCTCGTGAGACCTACCAATGCATTGAGGAGCTATAGTGGGCTACACCCATCACTTACTAACCAATTCATTACTCATATGAAAATTTTGAAACATAACATAAACATTCGTATTAAAACTAGCATACAAAATGTCCATACTTTATCCACAAACCATGAATGGTATAAAAATAGCACATCCACAGTCAAACATAACTCATTCGATACAATATGAAAGATTGTATTGTATCAAATTAACCTCAATCGAGAATGATGAAGGATATTTACATAGATGAAAATAATCATCAAAATTATTAGATATAAATATCCCCCTTTTTCTTAAAATCATTTAAAAGTCACACTATTTGTCAAGAATCCATTTAAAAATATATTTTTGAATCAAAGTGTCACATACCACTTTGAAACTTTTAAAAGTAATTTTAATTTTAAAACTTTAATGTCCATATAAATAAATCCTTAAAACCATTTTTAAAGCATGGAAATTAATGAGAAAGATTTAGAAGAATAAATCTTCAAAACATTTAAAAATGATATTTTTATTAGAGTTTCTAACCAAAAGAGAGACACTTGAATAAAAATAATTGAGGTAATAAAAACTTGGTAATATAATGAGAATAAAGGTATTCATGATATACTATGTAAAATTACGTTATATACACCATATGAAAGAGAATTGGTGTATGACAACAATGAAGTCTCAATGGGATGTAAATTGAGATTAAGTCTCTTATAAAGACCGTATCCTTAGGTTAAGGATAAATCAAAGAAATAATTATGTGTGACAAATATAAATACACTCAATATGATTTGATGTTCAGTTTAAATCAATCGGAGGACATTCACACATATTCTTGTAAAGACAACACCAATTAATTTGATATTTAACTCAACAAATGGAGAATGAGTTAAAAATTAATCTTATAAAATTCATATCGAGGACTTGGGAAATTATCAATTTAGTGATTTTGTGTATCAAAATTATAGCCACTGAAAGGGTAGTGGAAATTATGACATAATCAAATGAATAGTTATTCCATACATAATATTGGAGTAAAATAATTAATGAAGTATGCGTAAAGCCGAATGAATGGAAATTGAAATTCCAAATTCCCTTATCGATTTGGTAACTTACGAAACATACACCCATGAAAGAAGGATAATACAATTATGATGTAAATATACATAAATTAAATTATATTACACAATTAATACAATCATGGGCAGTACACACACCACATGCAATAAATAAGTGGTGAACAATGGAAATCTCACGGAATTAAAAGTGAGATAAGAAACCCCTTACTTTTTACTTTTTCCTTGGACGAGGGTAGGTTAAACTCTTTTATAATGGTGAAATAATTTTTATTTAATTATAAAAGAATCATATACATTAATATGATATCATATATGGTCTTTTAACATTGATTTTTTATAATATCTTAGTATTATCATCATTTTGGGAGTTAACAGATTCATTTCCCTTTATATTCTTTGTTATGTGAGCCATATTTGTTATAGATGGGATGTATATTATTCATATAATAAATGATATCAGGTCTCTAAATATTATTTTTAACCATCAAATGAAATTTATTCTTGAATGGATATGATGGGGAATGAATATCATCGTGTTCGTGGAGATGGTAGTCCGTACGTACGCACGAGCGACAATATCATTCTTTTGATATTAAAATAATATATAATTGGATTATATATCATATATAAAGAATAATTATAATGTTATATTTATTATTTACATTAATTACACATCATTATTATACCCATCCAAATAATAATGTATTGAATAACAATTACACCACGATGTGGAGACGGTATGTCGTACGTACGCACGTATGGTGACATGTCATTCAAAGGATGGAGAGAATACTGAATATGGTTGTACCATATTTATAATAACATCACAGTATATTAAATATACTGGAGTTATTATTTAATAATGGAATAAAAAATAAAGAAGAAGTTGAAGAAGAAAGGAACTTGAAAAGGGTGTTGAAAACATTACCTCTTCTTCGGGTTCTTCCTTTTGATTTGATCAAAAGGGATCCTTAGGTTGTCTTTCTGAATAAAGTAAGGCCTATAGGATTAAGGGAGGATAGTTGAGAGGGTATTTGGGTATAGGTTGGATGAACCAAAAGGCTTTTAATGTATGAGGAATTGGTTAGAAGTGGTGTCCTTTTATAAGGGGGAGGAGGGGCTCTTTAGGAAAAATTTAAAGTATTAATTTATAATAAATTCATATTCGGTTTATAATGTCTCCAAAGTAGATTATTAAAAGTATAAGGTGGGTATGTGTCGAAATACTTTCATAAAATAGATTTTAGATAGGTTTGGTTCACTATATTAACCTTATCGTTTATATTTAACTCTTAGTTAATTAGTTTGACACTTACCATGTCTCTTTGTATTTTTATATTATATAGTTAATAAACTTACTATATACTTCCAAGAGACCCCTAAAGTGGTCCATTAATGATACAAATATAATTATGTAAGTCCTTTTTCCAAACCTTAGATTTCTAGGAATAGAATAATAATTAATAATATAATATTTGTTTTAAAAACTCATTTATGTCAATTTTGACACTATTTAATAATTGATTTTTGTTAAAGTCATAACAAAATTATTAATTCGAATACAATTTATTTAAGTAATCATAATATGTAATATTAACCAATAAAATTTGTGTATGTCATTAAAACTTTCAAATTATTTTTATTTTAACATTTATAATACTGATTTTTTGATTCTTTCATTAATAAGGAAAATTCTACATCATTATTGTGTCATAAATAAATTTGATTATTCAATGTCTAAAAATTATAAATAAAATACCATTATGTAGGAAATATTTTTATATTTATAATTAAAATTTATAGTTGAATATATAACATATATAACCCTATGAAAAAATAGTTTTTCTAAAACATATATGCTAATGTATTTTTTGTATTTACTTTAACTTAATTAATATAAATTGTCCCTATCACTTACAAGTGGCTCAATGGGGTCCCAAAATAGACCCAAATATTCCCATGGTCAGACATGTATCAACCAATAGGGTTAGGACACATTTTATGGTAAATTAATATTATTATAATATTATTTGTTTACCCTTATTTACCGGATTTACCCTTTAACCATGGTAAATAAACAATTTACTGAAGTAATTATTCAAAATGCCTAAAAATAAGAGTTAACTATTTAAACAATTCAGACCTCCAAATTATAAACATGGAATCCATTTTTATAAATTCAAAACATATAAGTGGCAGAAATTAATTTAAAATTAATTCTCACTGTCAAAACAAAAAGCGTGTTTTTAAGAATTAATAACTATCAAAAGATTGACGCTTGTTTATGTTCGGTTTAAATGTGAAATTAAGTCCAATGAACAAAATTGTATTAAATGGAAAAATTATATTCTAAATATACTTTAAAACCACTCAAATTCATAATTTATCACTATTAATTATTTCTATTAAAAAAGTTGTTTTTAATTAAAATTTAGTAATTTTCAATATTCATCAAAATATGAATGTTATCCGAAAAGTACCAAAATTTCACCCTAAGCTAATTTTGATATTCCGAATCCAAAAATGAAGTCAATTTTGGAAGATAAAATTTATAAAATTTCAAAAAATGTGTATTACTATTCGTAACGGATAGTTTCATTGGTTGTGGTGTGTTAGAACTCGAATTTACGTACAACACACACTACTGTATTATTCAAAGAGAAGCGTACCATGGAAGCTTGGGGTGTTACATTTTCCCCTTCTTTAATAAATTGCGACCTCACAATTTTTAAAATTGGGCTTGGTAATATAATGGAAAGTCCCACATCAGAAAAAGAGTCAAGAAAACTATCACTTTAAAAGAAAGAAAGAGAAGTACAAAGGTCACTCGAGATAACCTATACTAGGATTCCATGTAGAAAAAAATGGATATGGATGATAAACTAAGTGTCAAGTTATGATGGAGAGGGATAGAAAACATGATCGGGATAAAGTTAACAACAAAAAAACCAAAAACTTGTGACAGGACAAACAGTCACTAGTTTCCCAGTAGGAAAAGTAAAATGACAACATTTTTTTATGTTACATTACATAAATATGAGGAATTCATTTATGAGATTGACTAAGAACATAAAGAGATATACTTAATTTTTAAGTAGAGTTTCATTCTTTAATAAATTTCTACTACTAACTCATTTTCTTTAAATGATGAGTATTCAAGAAGACTTGGTCACACTGGAAGAGTTAGAATAAACTTCTATAGAATCACATGATCCACAAAGGATAAAGTATATATTTACCTTGTCTTTAGAGATTAATAAAAACCAAAATGGTTAGTAAAAGATCTGATGATACCCTAAAAGGATATTCCTTTAGAGAAAGAAACACTAATCTTAATTTCTAAAATTAAACCAATAATAACCCAAAGTTAAATAAATACCATTCAATAAACATTTTTCCTTTAAATCCTTCAATATAATCCAAACTAATATTGAAACCCAAAACTAAGAGGAATTTGGTTATGTAGTCTTCCATGTTAAATTGTATCTTCAAATGACACCAACTACTCTTAAAGTCACATACTTAAAAGTAATTAACCTAATCACATATTCTCTATTACAGGTTAATCATTTCCATAAATAATCCAAATCACTATAAATCCACAATAAAAATGTAGATAAAAATCCACCATTACTCCTCAAATAATACCCCATAGTATTCTATTTTCCTTGGGCATATAGTGTTCCCAACAAAGCGAACATCTTTCAAAATAACATTAATCACTTTATCACCAAATCATTTTCCTATACTAAGGGAATTCATTTGATAAGACATAAGAATCCAAATCAACTTATTATTGATCAATAAAATCATTTAACTAAAAATAATTAGTCATACTAACCAGGGACTTCACGTAGCCCAGTGGTAGGTGATAAATCCCAATCGCACTTTGGTTGTGGGTTCGATTCCCATAGGTTTGTCCGACGCGATGGGTTGTCACACAGTCTACGTGTTGTCCTTTTTCAAAAACTATATTTTATAACATTACCAAAATGAGATAAATTCCTCAAAATAACCATAACATAATTTTAACCAGAAATGTTATCTCATACCTTTCATTTTCATCCCAAAATATAACAACTTGTAATTGCCTCAAACCCAATGATCATGTAAAACGAAATAGTTATTTATAACTATATCCACAAGGTAAAATATAATACTTCCTCAAATATCATTCTCACATGGAAAACTACTAGGTTACAAATACAACAGAAAATTATTCCAATGTAATCCCATCAACAAGGAGCACTAATAATTTTAAACATTTCTCCAACCATTTATTTCCACATAGCTTCTTCTTTGACCAAGAAAAGATCCTATAGAATAGGGCATTCACTCGGGTAATGTCCAGGTCTTCTACATTTATGGAAAATCACTGTAAATGGATTCTTATGACCATTTTTATTTTCTTCCATAGTACTCTTCATTTTTCCTTGGCAATTCTTCACTTTATGTCCGTATTTCTTGCACATAAAGCATTTCTTTGTTCCGTTGAGACACTTTCCTGGGTGTCTCCTTCCACATTTCCTGCATGATGGAAATTTAGGATTATTTTCTCCGTGGTCTCCACTACTGGAGCTCTTATAATTCATCACCTTTCTCTTATTTTTTGATTCTAGGAGTTAGTTAATATATATATTGTTGATCATATTTTTGGAAAACTGATTTGTCATGAACACGATATCTTTTACGCCTATCAACATTCCATTTTTTTGCTCATTTCCACCATCGTTCCCACCTTGTACATCATTCTCAAAGTAACTATGACTTCCTTGGACTCCAACCATTGACTAAAACTAGAAATCATTGTGTGAGTAACAGTATCCATAAAATCATTTAGATAATATCATGACACCATATTCTCAATTTGAAACACCTTAGGATTAACCAAGGTCATTTATTCTCATCTTATATTAAAATACATTAAATTTTTTTTGTAAAGAAAATGTAAATTATCCTAAGCATATCCCTCAGGAGTGTCGTAACCAAGAGTGCAGTAAGACCCATTGTCATGCACTAGTTCCTGTTCGAGTCTAGCTCAAAGCGGTGTTTTTGGGTTTTACCCCTAGGTACATCCGTGTCAGAGCCACCTCTACCTTATCGTATCCAGACATGGATGTATTGCTTGGAAAACTCAAAAAAAATATACAATACCAAAAATCTAGGAAGTCATTATATACTAATCCTCAAAGTCTATCTTAGGGCTATGTGCTCTAATCAGAGTTTATCTAAATATAGTTTTCAAGGTTTGTACTAAAATTCATCTGATACCAACTGTAACGCCCCGACCCCAGTTACCCAGAGTCGGTGCATTATTACATAACATTGGCATGATCACAAAATATAAAGTCTCGAAAGACCTATTAGTTTAGTAGTCTTGGAAATACAAGATATATTCATAAGTCTTACATTACATCATAAAGTAAAAAAACTAAAACAACATCTTTTCTTCATATCTCCTCATACTATCCCTGTAGGTCATTTATAAATTACTTCTTTACATTCTGGGAAAAATAAAATATTGAAAGGGGTGAGCTCATATGCTCAGTAAGGATAATAACATAGAAAAAACATTCATAGATAATCATAAATAGTTAAGGTAATGTATAACTAAAACAAAAGCCTTTTAAACTTAAACTTCAGCATAATATGGAAAAGATAAAATGAAATAATGCCATTTAATTATTCACTTGGATATTATACTAGTCGAATAACCACATGAAATATCAATAACCAATTTCATAATGATGGAATTCATAATACCGAACTATCATAACCACATAGTCAAGGCCTTATGCCAAGACTAAAAATAAGATTCTCTCAAGGCCTTGTGCCAAGACACTAGTTTGTCTCATGAGACCTACTGATGCATCGAGGAACTATAGTGGGCTCCACTCATCAATTAATAAGTCTAATGCATTCCTCATATGAAAATTTTGAAACATAACATAAACATTCGTATTAAAACTAGCATACGAAATGTCAATACTTTATCTACAAACCATGAATGTTATAAAAATAGCACATCCACAGTCAAACATAACTCATTCGATACAATATGGAAGATTTTATTGTATTAGATTAACCTCAATCAATAATGATGAATGATATTGACATAGATGAAAATATCCATCAAAACTATTAGAGAGAAATGCCACCTCATTTCTTAAAATCATTTAAAAGTCACACTATTTATCAAGAATCCATTTAAAAATATATTTTTGAATCAAAGTTTCCCATACCAATTTGAAACTTTTAAAAGTAATTTTAATTTTAAAACATTAATGTCCATATAAATAAATCGTTAAAACCATTTTTAAAACATGGACATCAATGAGAAATATTTAGAAGAATAAATCTTCAAAACATTTAAAAATGATATTTTAGTTAGAGTTTCTAACCAAAAGAGAGACACTTGAATAAAAATAATTGAGGTAATAAAAACTTTATAATATCATGAGAATAAAGGGATTCATGATATACTATGTCAAAGTACATTATATACACCATATAAAAGAGAATTGGTGTATGACAACAATGAAGTCTCAATGGGATGTAAATTGAGATTAAGTCTCTTATAAAGACAGTATCCTTAGGTTAAGGATAAATCAATGAAATAATTATGTGGGAAAAATATAAATATACTCAATATGATTGGATGTTCAGTGTAAATAAATCAGAGGACATTCACACATATTCTTGTAAAGACAACACCAATGAATTTGAGATTTAACTCAACAAATGGAGAATGAGTTAAAAATTACTCTTATCAAATTCATATCGACGAATTAAGAAATTATCAATGGAATGATTATGTGTATCAAAATTATATCCACAGAAAGGGGAGTGGAAATTATGACATAAGAAAATGAATAGTGATTCCACACATAATCTTGGAGTAAAATAATCAATGAAGTATGCATAAATCCGAATGAATGGAAATTGAAATTTCAAATTACCTTATTGATTTGGTAACTTATGAAACATAATACCATGAAAGAAGGATAATACATATTTTATTGCTAGTTTTTAGGAACTGTTTTGTCTAAATTTAAATAATTTTGAAGGTATTTAAATCTATGTTTTAAATTATTCAACACTTATATATTTCTAGAGATCTTTTTGGAAGATTAATTCAAACTATTTGAAATTATTTTTAAGATTTATTCTAAAGGAATAATGAGGTAACAATGATTAATTTTTTATAGATATATTTATAAACACTCTTGAATCAATTTATTTTGATAATCTAATGTAATTAAAGATTTTTTAACTACTGAATATATACTATATATATGTCTTTCTCTATTGCAGGTTAAAAAATATAGCAAGTTATAAATTACATGAAAAAATATAGCATCTTTGATACTTTGTTTTTTCAAATATAAAGTTCTATGAAATTTGAATCTTTTGAAAAATCTGCAACATCCTACGATAGTCTATTTCATGACCTGCATGATCTCTCAAAGGAAAAATTAATTCTTCTTCGACTACAATTTCTGTGACGAGATGAGCCAATCTAATCCCCAACAACTAGTAATTGTGATTTCATTGTTTATCATATTTCTCTTGGTTTTGAGTCTTTAACATATTTTACCATATCGCACATACACACTATTTTTCTGTTTATTCTTTTCCTCACAAAATAATTGTTTTTTATTCTATTTTCTCGGGTTGTGACTATTGGATTCTAAATTTAGGATCTAAGGGTTGTGAATCCCTACATCTAAAGTCTGGACTGTTTAGGTTGTGACTCCCAAGGTGTAATGTGAGGTTGTAAGGACTGTGAATCCCCATATAAAAGTTAGTGTCATGGTTATCCCTACACTAGAAAAGGATTTTTTAATTGGTTTATAATTCACCCATAAAAATAATTTTTAGTTCACATGTATCTCTCACCGAGTAGATAATTATAAGAGTAGAAGTAGTCCCACTTCAGATAGAACTACTATAAAAAATACTTGCATTCTTTAATTTTTCCACTGCTAATTAACCTTAATAATTAATTTTGATAATTATTTTAATTAATAAATGTATTTTTTTTAATTTTAATCTGGTTTATTTACCTCCCTCTAGACTATATTCCATTACCCTATTTGACCTAACAATTGGTATTAGAGGGGAATCCTTTTTAGAATTAATTAGCTCTATTATTCTCTTTCTGATACCTTTCAATTTGTATCAAAAGATTTCTCCTTATATAATTATCAAATTCCTCTATAGAATTATTTTTTATTTTATTTGAGCTAAAATTTTCTGATACCTCACAGTCTAAGGAAAAGATTTTATAACATGACATGATTGAACCCAAATGGTGATTAGATTCCTCAAAATCCACCACACCTTGATGGTAATGATTATGGATATTGGAGACCCCGAATGGAGGATTACCTCAAATATTTTATCATTGAGCACTGGTCTATCATGTCAAAACAATACAAACTTCCTGAAGAAGACCCAAATACTATTACTATAATTGATACTTCTAGATATGTTTTAAATTATAAAGATGTTAATATTTTATATTGTGCTATTAACAAAAGTGTTTTTAGTCATGTGTCCTATTGTAATAAAACTCCTAAAACATGGAATATTTTGCAAGTTAATCATCTTATCTTTGACAAAATAATCCAAAAAAAGCTTGAAACGCTTCGTACTGAGTACAAGGAACTCAATATCAGTGAAGATGAAACTGTAAAACAAATGTTCCATAGACTCAAAATTATTATGAATGAAATGAATTCACTTGGATAAGCTTTGAAAAAACTAGTACTAATTGAAAAAGTTATATGATCCTTACCAAAGAGGTGGAATGATAAGAAGGTTTCCATTGATGAAAGAAATAATTTAAAAGAGTAAACACTTGATGAATTTATTGGATCCCTCCTTAAGTATGAATTGAAACCAAATAACATAGCTTCCAAGTATATAATAAAAATAAAATGTTTATCTTTTAAATATGTTAATGTTGTTTCTATTGACTCTTATGATTCCAATATATAAGATTGTGAAAAAGAAGTTATGGCTCAAATTATGACTGTAGATTAAAAGATAATAAAAAATAAAGGATTTAAGAACTGGTTTACAGGAAACCCTCAAAAAGAAAAATATAAAGGAGATAAGAATGGTGATATAAATTATAATGCTTCATATATAACTTTTTATGAGTGTAGGAAGAAAGGGAATATCAAACCTGATTGTCCTAAACTAAAGAATAAATAAAAATACAAAAAGAATGAAAAAAAGCATAGACCACTAGTCGAAGTTGTATAGAAGAATATGATTCTAGTGAATAATCTGGAAATGAAAAAGAAAGTTCTAACTGGTGATTCATGGAATCACTGGATAATGTTAGTAATTCTTATTTTTATTATAAATATTTTGATTTAGAATGTGATTCTAAAAACCCCAATTTTTTTAACTAAATAAATAAATTGAAAGATTAAGAAAATATATTTTCAAATATGTTGATTTATATAATAATCTTAAAGAACAAATGAGAAACCTATTTCTAAAAATAAAATTCTTTTGTAGAAGAATGAATACTAAGTAACACTACTTATACTTCTCATTAAAAAGTTTATGAAATTTTAAATCTACTCAATATTTGAATAAAAAATTTGAAAAAGGAATTTTATTGTATTAAAACAAGTTTATATACATTTATTCAAGTTCATGAGAAATATCATAAGATGATGTATTTGACCAAAAATGATAAAAATAAAGATGGTTTTGGGTATGAAAGAATATTACTGCAAATTTATAAAACTAATTTCGGTAAAACTAAAAATGGTTGTACTTCTACAACATCTTGTCTTCATATCCCCTCATGCTATCCAAGCAGGTCATTCATAAATTACTTCTTCACAACCTAGAAAAAATAAAACATTGAAAGGGGTGAGCTTAGATACTCAATAAGGATAAAAATATAGTAGAAACTTTCATAGATAAGCAAAAACATTTAAGGCAATGTATAACTAAAACAAAAGCCTTTTAAACTTGAACTTCAACATAATATGGCAAAGATAGAATGAAATAATGCCATTTAATTATTCACATGGATATTATACTAGTCGAATAACCACATGAAATATCAATAACCACATTCATAATGATGGAATGTATAATTCTATACTATCATAACCACATAGTCAAGGCCTTATGCCAAGACTACAAATAAGATTCTATCACAGCCTTGTGCCAAGACACTAGTTTGTCCCATGAGACCTATCGATGCATTGAGGAGCTATATTGGGCTCCACCTGTCACTTACTAAGTCCAATTCATTCCTCATATAAAAAGTTTGAAACATAACATAAACATTCTTATTAAAACTAGCATACGAAATGTCAATACTTTATCCACAAACCATGAATGGTATAAAAATAGCACATCCAAAGTCAAACATAACTCATTCGATACAATATGGAAGATTGTGTTGTATCAGATTAACCTCAATCGATAATGATGAAATATATTTACATAGATGAAAATAATCATCAAAACTATTAGAGATAAATATCCCCATTTTTCTTAAAATCATTTAAAAGTCACACTTTTTGTTAAGAATCCATTTAAAAATATATTTTTGAATCAAAGTGTTGCATACCACTTTGAAAATTTTAAAATTAATTCGAATTTTAAAACTTTAATGTCCATATAAATAAATCCTTAAAACAATTTTTAAAACATGGACATTAATGAGAAGGATTTAGAAGAATAAATCTTCAAAACATTTAAAAATGATATTTTAGTTAGAGTTTCTAACCAAAAGAGAGACACTTGAATACAAATAATTGAGGTAATCAAAACTTTTTAACATCATGAGAATAAAGGGATTCATGATATACTATGTCAAATTACATTATATACACCATATAAAAGAGAATTGGTGTATGACAACAATGAAGTCTCAATGAGATGCAAATTGAGATTATGTCTTATAAAGACCGTATCCTTAGGTTAAGGATAAATCAACGACATAATTATGTGTGACAAATATAAATACAATAAATATGATTGGATGTTCAGTGTAAATCAATCAGAGGACATTCACACATATTCTTGTAAAGACAACACCAATGAATTGGATATTTAACTCAACAAATGGAGAATGAGTTAAAAATTACTCTTATGAAATTCGTATCGATGACTTGAGAAATTATCAATGGGGTGATTATGTGTATCAAAAGTATATCCACATAAAGGGGAGTGGAAATTATGACATAATCAAATGAATAGTGATTCCCCACATAATCTTGGAGTAAAATAATCAATGAAGTATGTGTAAATCCGAATGAATGGAAATTGAAATTCCAAATTCCTTTATAAATTTTGTAACTTAAAAAACATACACCCATGAAAGAAGGATAATACAATTATTATTTAAATATACATAAATTAAAGTATATTACACAATGAATACAATCATGGGTAGTACACACACCACATGCAATAAATAATTGGTGAACAATGGAAATCTCACGGAATTAAAAGTGAGATAAGAAACCCATTACTTTGTACTTTTTCCTTGGACGAGGGTAGGTAATCCTCATTTATAATGGTGAAAAAATTTTTATTTAATTATTAAATAATCATATACCTTAATATGATATTATATATTATCTTTTAACACTGATTTGTTAATAATATCTTAGTATTATCATTGTTTCGGGAGTTAATAGATTCATTTTACTTTATATTCTTTGTTATGTGAGCCATATTTGTTATGGATGGGATGTATCTTATTCATATCCAGAATTATATCATGTTTATAAACATTATTTTTAATCATCAAATGGAATTTATTCTTGAATGGATATGATGGGGAATGAATCTCATCGCGTTCGTGGAGACGGTAGTCCGTACGTACGCACGAGCGACAATATCATTCTTTTGATATTAAAATAATATATAATTGGATGGTATATCAAGTATACAGAATCATTATCATGTTATATTTATTATTTACATGAATTAAACATCATTATTATACCCATCCTAATAATAATGTATTGAATAACAATTACACCACGATGTGGAGACAGTATGCCGTACGTACACACGTATGGTGACATGCCATTCAAAGGATGGATAGAATAATGAATATGGTTGTACCATATTTATAATAACATCCAAGTATATAGAATATACTGGAGTTATTATTTTAGAATGTAACAACAAAGAAAGAAGAAGTTGAAGAAGAAAGGAACTTGAAAAAGGGCGGTGAAAACATTACCTCTTCTTCAGGTTCTTCCTTTTGATTTGATCAAAAGGGATCCTTAGGATGTCTTTATGAATAAAGTAAGGCCTCTAGGATTAATTGAGGATAGTTGAGATGGTATTTGGGCAGAGGTTGGCCGAAACAAAAGACTTTTAATGTATTAATAATTGGTTATAAGTGGTGTCCTTTTATAAGGGGGAGGAGGGACTCTTTAGGAAAATTTAAAGTATTAATTTATAATAAATTCATATTCGATTTCTAATGGATCCAAAGTGGATTATTAAAAGTATAAGTTGGTTATGAGTCTAAATACTTTAATACAATATATTTTAGATAGTTTTGGGTCACTATATTAACCTTATCATTTATATTTAACTCTTAGTTAATTAGTTTGACACTTACCATGTCTCTTTGTATTTTTATATTATATAGTTAATAAACGTATTATATACTTCCAAGAGACCCCCAAGTGGTCCATTAATTATAAAAATATAATTATATAAGTCCTTTTTCCAAATATTAGATTTTTAGGAATAGAATATGAATTAATAATATAATATTTGTTTTAAAAACTCATTTATGTCAATTTTGACACTATTTAATAATTGATTTTTGTTAAAGTCATAACAAAATTATTAATTAAAATAAAATTTATTTAAGTAATACTAATACGTAATATTAACCAATAAAATTATTTTATGTCATTAAAACTTTCAAATTATATTTATTTTAACATTTATAATACTAATTATTTGATTCTTTTATTAATAAGGAAAATACTGCATCATTATTGTGTCATAAATAAATTTAATTATTCAATGTCTAAAAATTATAAATAAAATACCATTATGTAGTAAATATTTTTCTATTTATAATTAAATTTATAGTTGAAAATATAACATATATAACCCTATGGAAAAAATTGTTTTTCTAAAAGATATATGCTTATGTAATTTTTGTATTTACTTTAACTTAATTAATATAAAGTGTCCCTATCACTTACAAGTGGCTCAATGGGGTCCCAAAATCGACCAAAAGATGCCCATGGTAGGACATGTATCAACCAATAGGGTTAGGACACGTTTTTTGGTAAATTAATATTATTATAATATTATTTGTTTACCCTTATTTACCGGATTTACCCTTTAACCATGGTAAATAAAATATTTACCGAAGTAATTATTCAAAATGTCTAAAAATAAGAGTTAACTATTTAAAAAATTTTGACCTACTAATTCTAAATATTGAATCCATTTTTATAAATTCAAAACATAAAAGTGGTATAAATTAATTTAAAATTAATTTCCACTGTCAAAACAAAAAGCATGTTTTTAAGAATTAATAACTATCAAAATATTGACACTTGTTTATGTCCGGTTTAAATGTGAAATACGTCCAATGACCAAAATTGTATTAAATAGTAAAATTATATTCTAAATATAATTTAAAACCACTAAAATTAATAATTTATCACTATTAATTATTTCTATTAAAAAAGTTGTTTTTAATTAAAATTTAGTAATTTTCAATATTCATCAAAATATGAAAGTTATCCGAAAAGTACCAAAATTTTACCCTAAGCTAATTTTGATATTCCGAATCCAAAAATGAAGTCCATTTTGAAAGATAAAATTTATAAAATTTCAAAAAGTGGGTATTACTATTCATAACGGTTAGTTTGATTGGTTGTGGTGTGTTAGAACTCGAAGTTGCGTACAATACACGCTACTATATTATTCAAAGAGAAGCGTACTATGGAAGCTCTGGGTGTTACATTATCCCCTCCTTTAATAAATTGCATCCTCAAAATTTTTAAAATTGGGCTTGAGAATATAATGGAAAGTCCCACATCGGAAAAAGAGACAATAAAACTATCACTTTAAAAGAAAGAAAGAGAAATACAAAGGTCACCCGAGATAACCTATACTAGGATTACATGTAGAAAAACATGGATATGGATGATAAACTAAGTGTAAAGTTATGATGGAGAGGGATAGAAAACATGATCAGGAGAAAGTTAATAACAAGAAAACCATGAACTTGTGATGGAACAAATGGTCATTAGATTCCCAGTAGGAAAAGTAAACTGACAACATTTTTTTTTGTTTTAAGTTACATTACATAAAGATAATGAATTCATTTCTGATATTGTATAAGAACATAAAGATATATACTTAATTTTTAAGTAGAGTTTCATTCTTTAATAAATTTCTACTACTAACTCATTTTCTTTAAACGATGAGTATTCAAGAAGACTTGGTCACACTAGAAGAGATAGGATAAACTTATATAGAATCACATGATCCACAAAGGATAAACTATATATTTACCTTGTCTTTAGAGATTAATCAAAACCAAAACGGTTAGTAAAAGATCTTATGATCTCCTAAAAGGATATTCCTTTAGAGAAATAAACACTAATCTTAATTTCTAAAATTAAACCAACAATACCCCAAAGTTAAATAAATACCATTCAATAAACAATTGTCCTTAAAATCCTTCAATATAATCCAAACTAATATTGAAACCCAAAACTTAGAAGAATTTGGTTATGTATTCTTCCATGTTAAATTGTATCTCCAAATGACACCAACTACTCTTAAAGTCACATACTTAAAAGTAATTAACCTAATCACATATTCTCTATTATAGGTTAATCATTTCCATAAATAACCCAAATAACTATAAATCCACAATAAAAATATAGATAAAAATCCACCATTACTCCTCAAATAAAACCCCACAGTATTCTATTTTCCTTGGGAATATAGTGTTCCCAACAAAGCAAACATCTTTCAAAATAACATTTATCACTTTATCACCAAATCATTTTCCTATACTAAGGGAATTCATTTGATAAGGCATAAGAATACAAATCAACTTATAATTGATCAATAAAATCATTTAACTAAAAATAATTAGTCATACTAACTAGGGACTTCACGTAGTCCAGTGGTAGGTGATAATTCCCAATCGCACTTTGGTTGTGGGTTCGATTCCCACAGCTTTGTCCGACGCAATGGGTTGTCACATGGTCTTCGTGTTTTCCTTTTTCAGAAACTATATTTTATAACATTATAAAAATGAGATAAATTCCTCAAAATAACCATAACATAATTTTAACCATAAATATTATCTCATACCTTGCATTTTCATCCCAAAATATAATAACTTGTAATTTCCTCAAACCCAATGATCATATAAAACCAAATGGTTATTTATAACTATATCCACAAGGGAAAAGATAAGACTTCCTCAAATATCATTCTCAAATGGAAAACTACGGGGTTACAAATACAAGAGAAAATTATTCCAAAGTAATCCCATAAACAAGGAGCACTAATACTTTTAAACATTTCTCCAACCATTTAGTTACACATAGCTTTTTCTTTGACCAAGAAAAGATCCTATAGAATAGGGTATTCACTCGGGTAATGGCCAAGTCCCCTACATTTACGGAAAATGACTGTAAATGGATTCTTGTGACCATTTTTATTTTCTTCCATAGTACACTTAATTTTTACTCGGTAATTCTTCACTTTATGTCTTTCTTTCCCACACATAAAGCATTTATTTGTTCCGTTGAGACACTTTCCTGAGTGTCTCCTTCCACATTTCTTGCATGATTGAAATTGAGGATTCTTTTCTCCGTGGTCTCCACTACTGGAGCTCTTATCATTCATCACATTTATCTTCTTTGTTGAGTCTAGCGGTTGGTTAATATATATATTATTGATCATATTTTTGGAAAACTGATTTGGCATGAACACGATATCTTTTACGCCTATTAACATTCCATTTTGTTGCTCATTTCCACCACTGTTCACACCTTGTAAATTATTCTCAAAGTTACTATGAATTCCTTGGACTCCAACCATTTAATAAAACCAGAAAGCATTGTGTGAGTAATATTATTCATAAAATCATTTATAGAATATCATGAAACCATATTCTCAATTTGAAACACCTTAGGATTAACCAAGGTCATTTATTCTCATCTTATATTAAAATAATTCAAATTTGTTTGTAAAGAAAATGTAAATTATCCAAAGAATATCCCCCGGGAGTGTCATAACCAAGAGTGCAGAAACACCCATTGTCATGCACCAGTTCCCGTTCGAGTCTAGCTTAAAGTGGTGTTTTTGGGTTTTACCCCTAGGTACATCTGTGCCAGAGAAACCTCTACCTGATCATATCCAGACAGAGATGTATTGCTTGGAAAACTCACAAAATATATACAATACCAAAATTCTAGGAAGTCCTTATATACTAATCCTTGGAGTCTATCTTAGGGATATGTGCTCTAATCAGAGTTTATCTAAATCTAGTTTCCAAGGTTTTTACTAAACTTCCTCTAATACCAAATGTAATGCCCCGACCCCAGTTACCTAGAGTCGGTGCATTATTACATAACATTATCCCGATTACAAAATATCAAGTCTCTAAAGACCGATTAGTTTAGTAGTATTGGAAATACTAGATATATTTATAAGTCTTACATTACATCATAAAGTAAAAAAAAAAACTACAACAACATCTTTGCTTCATATCCCCTTATACTATCCCTTCAGGTCATTCATAAATTACTTCTTCACATCGCGGGAAAAATAAAATATTGAAAGGGGTGAGCTCATATGCTCAGTAAGGATAACAATATAGTGGAAACATTCATAAATAAGCATAAACATTTAAGGAAATTTATAAATAAAAAAAATCCTCTTAAACATGAACTTCAGCATAATATGGAAAAGGTAAAATGAAATAGTTCCATTTACTTATTCACATGGATATTATACTAGTAGAATAGCCACATGAAATATCAATAACCACTTTCATAATGATGGAATGCATAATGCCAGACTATCATAACCACATAGTCAAGGCCTTGTGCCAAGACTACATTTAAGATTCTGTCAAGGCCTTGTGGCAAGACACTAGTTTGTCTCATGAGACCTACCGATGCATCGAGGAGCTATATCAGGCTCCACCCGTCACTTACTAAGTCTAATTCATTCCTCATATGAAAATTTTGAAACATAATATAAACATTCGTATTAAAAATAGCATATGAAATGTCAATACTTTATCCACAAACCATGAATGGTATAAAAATAGAACATCTACAGTCAAACATAACTCATTCGATACAATATGGAAGATTTTATTGTATTAGATTAACCTCAATAAATAATGATTAAGGATATTGACATAGATGAAAATAATCATCAAAACTATTAGAGATAAATATCCCCCTTTTTCTTAAAATCATTTAAAAGTCACACTATTTATCCAGAAGCCATTTACAAATATATTTTTGAATCAAAGTGTAACATACCAATTTGAAAATTTTAAAAGTAATTTCAATTTTAAAACTTTAATGTCCATATAAATAAATCCTTAAAACCATTTTTAAAACATGGACATTAATGAGAAATATTTAGAAGAATAAATCTTCAAAACATTTAAAAATGATATTTTAGTTAGAGTTTCTAACCAAAAGAGAAACACTTGAATAAAAATAATTGAGGTAATAAAAACTTTTTAATATCATGAGAATAAAGGGATTCGTGATATACTATGTCAAAGTACATTATATGCACCATATAAATGAGAATTGGTGTATGACCACAATGAAGTCTCAATGGGATGTTAATTGAGATTAAGTCTCTTATAAAGAACGTATCCTAAGGTTAAGGATAAATCAATGAAATAATTATATGTGAAAAATATAAATACACTAAATATGATTGGATGTTCACTGTAAATCAATCAGAGGACATTCACACATCTTTTTGAAAAGACAACACCAATGAATTGGTTATTTAACTCAACAAATGGAGAATGAGTTAAAAATTACTCTTATCAAATTCACATCGATGACTTGAGAAATTATAAATGGAGTTATTATGTGTATCAAAAGTATATCCACAGAAATGGGAGTGGAAATTATTACATAATCAAATTAATAGTGATTGCACACATAATCTTGGAGTAAAATAATCAATGAAGTATGCGTAAAGCTGAATAAATGGAAATTGAAATTTTAAATTCCCTTATTGATTTGGTAACTTACGAAACATACTACCATGAAATAAGGAAATAAAATGATGATGTAAATATACATAAATTAAATTATATTACACAATTAATACAATCATGGGTAGTACACACACCACATGCAATAAATAAGTGGTGACCAATGGAAATCTCACAGAATTAAAAGTGAGATAAGAAACCCCTTACTTTGTACTTTTTCCTTGGTAGAGGGTAGGTTAACCTCCTGTATAATGGTGAAATAATTTTTATTTAATTATAAAAGAATCATATACATTAATATGATATCATATATGATCTTTTAAAATTGATTTGTTAATAATATCTTAGTATTATCATCGTTTCGGGAGTTAACAGATTCATTTTCCTTTATATTATTTGCTATGTGAACCTTATTTTTTATGGATGGGATGTATCTTATTCATATACAGAATTATATCAAGTATCTAAAATTTTTTTTTACTCATCAAATGAAATTTATTCTTGAATGGATATGATGGGGAATGAATCTCATCATGTTCGTGGAGACGGTAGTCCGTACGTACGCACGAGCGACAATATCATTCTTTTGATATTAAAATAATATATAATTGGATGGTATATCATATATACAGAATCAGTATCATGTTATATTTATTATTTAAATGAATTACACATCATTATTATACCCATACAAATATTAATTTATTGAATAACAATTAAACCACGACGTGGAGACGGTAGGCCGTACGTACGCACGTATGGTGACATGTCATTCAAAGGATGGACAGAATTATGAATATGGTTGTACCATATTTATAATAATATAACAGTATATAGAATATACTATAGTTATTATTTTATAATGGAATAACAAAGAAAGAATAAGTTGAAGAAGAAAGGAACTTGAAAAATGGTGGTGAAAACATTACCTCTTCTTCGGGTTCTTACTTTTGATTTGATCAAAAGGGATCCTTAGGTTGGCTTTATGACTAAAGTAAGTCCTCTAGGATTAAGGGATAATAGTTGAGAGGGTATTTGTTCAGAGTTTGGCCGAACCAAAAGGCTTTTAAGGTATGAATAATTGGTTATAAGTGGTGTCCTTTTATAAGGGGGAGGAGGGGCTCTTTAGGAAAATTTTAAAGTATAAATTTGTAATAAATTCATATTCAGTTTATAATGGATAAAAAGTGGATTATTCAAAGTCTAAGGGGGTATGGTTCTAAATAATTTCATAAAATATATTTTAGATTGGTTTGGGTCACTATATTAACCTTATAATTTATATTTAACTCTTAGTTAATTAGTTTGACACTTACCATGTCTCTTTGTATTTTTATATTATATAGTTAATAAACTAACTATATACTTCTAATAGACACCCAAGTGGTCCATTAATTACACACCTATCATTATATAAGTCCTTTGGCTGAACCTTTTATTTTTAGGAATAGAATATGAATTAATAATATAATATTTGTTTTAAAAACTCATTTATGTCAATTTTGACACTATTTAATAATTGTTTTTTGTTAAAGTCAAAACAACATTATTAATTCGAATAAAATTTATTTAAGTAATAAGAATATGTAATATTAATCAATAAAATTCTTTTATGTCATCAAAACTTTCAAATTATTTTTATTTTAACATTTATAATACTAATTATTTGATTCTTTCATTAATAAGGAAAATACTGCATCATTATTGTGTCATAAATAAATTTAATTATTCAAAGTCTAAAAATTATAAATAAAATACCATTATGTAGGAAGTATTTTTATATTTCTAATTAATATTTAGAGTAAAAAATATAACATATATAACCCTATGTAAAAATTGTTTTTCTAAAAGATATATGCTTATGTCATTTTTGTATTTACTTTAACTTAATTAATATAAAGTGTCCCTATCACTTACAAGTTGATCCATGGGGTCCCAAAATAGACCAAAAGATGCCAATGGTCAGAAATGTATCAACCAATAGGGTTAGGATATTTTTTAGGGTAAATTAAAATTATTATAATATTATTTTTTACCCTTATTTACCGGATTTACTCTTTAACCATGGTAAATAAAATATTTACCGAAGTAATTATTTAAAATGTCTAAAAATAAGAGTTACCTATTTACACAATTTGTACCTCCTGATTCTAAATATGGAATCCATTTTTATAAATTCAAAACACAAAAGTGTCAGAAATTAATTTAAATTTAATTCCCGCTGTGAAAACAAAAAGCGTGTTTTTAAGAAATAATAAATATCAAAAGATCGACACTTGTTTATGTCCGGTTTAAATGTAAAATTATGTCCAATGAATAAAATTGTATTAAATTGTAAAAATATATTATAAATATACTTTAAAACCACTCAAATTTATAATTTATCACTACTAATTATTTCTATTAAAAAAGTTGTTTTTAATTAAAATTTAGTAATTTTCACTATTCTTTAAAATATGAAAGTTATCTGAAAAATACCAAAATTTCACCCTAAGCTAATTTCGATATTCCAAATCCAAAAATGAAGTCCATTTTGAAAGATAAAATTTATAAAATTTCCAAAAGTGGGTATTACTATTCATAACGGCTAGTTTGATTGGTTGTGGTGTGTTAGAACTCGAAGGTGCGTACAACACACGCTACTGTATTATTCAAAGAGAAGTGTACCGTGGAAGCTTGGGGTGTTAAAATTATATTATATTTACTTGGGTATACTTTCTTGCACATAAAAATGATACTTTAAATATATTTACATATTTTTGTAAATTAGTTCAAAATGAAAAAGGATGTATGGATATTTCTATTTATAGTGAAAGAGGAGGTGAATTTAATAATTTTTACCTGTAAAATTTTTGTGAAATGAATGGCAGTTTTCATAATTTTTATAATCCTAGAACACCACAAAAAATGGTATTTTAGAATGGAAAATATAATTCTTATTGAAATGACTTGAACTATGTTAAGTGAATATAATTTTATTAGATATTTTTGGGCTTAGACTATTTTTTATACATGTTATATTACAAATAGAATTATTATTAGACCTTTGTTAATGAAAAATCCTTATGAATTATTCAAAAATAAAAATACTAAATTTGGTTACTTTAAAGTTTTTGGTTGTAAAGTTTTTATTTTAAATTCAAGTACAATTTAGATAAATTTGATTCTAATAGTGATGAACATATTTTTCTTGGATATTATAATAATAGTAAATATTATAGAGTTTATAATAAAATAACTATGGTTATTGAAGAATTTGTTCATGTTAATTTAGATAAAAATAATGTAAAATTAAATTTTGATTCTAATGTTATTGATGTTGATTTTATAGATTTTAATTTTAGTGAAGAAGTTACTTAAGATAATAATGAATAAATTTAGGTGGAGAATACTCCTCAACCGGATCAAAAATCCAGGAAGATTAAAAAATACCATCATATCGAAAATTTAATTGGAAATGTTGATTATCATGTTAAAACCAGAAATTCTATTTTTTTCCAATTCTGATTTTATTTAATTTTTTTCCCTTTTAATATTAATTATTATTTGAAAGATTCAAACTGTATTATTTCTATGCAAGATGAATTAAATAACATTGTTAGAAATAATGTTTGGACTTTATTAGAATTGACTAAGGATAAAAAGGTAATTGGAACTAAGTGAATCTTTCAAAATAAGTTAGATGAATCTGGAAAAATTGTGAAAAAATAAAGCCTGACTTGTTGCTCAAGGATACTCTAAAGATAAAGGTATAAACTTTGATGATTTTTTTCACCTCTTTCCAGGTTAGAGTCAATTAGATTTTTATTGGACTTTTCTTATTTTTAAGGTTGTAAATTATATCAAATGGATGTAAAGAGTTCTTTCTTAAATGGATTTATAACTGAAGAAGTTTATGTTTCTAAACCCCATAGTTTTTAAATTGAAAATTTTCTTAACCATATTTTTAAATTATATAAATCTTTGTACGGTCTCAAAGAATCACCTCATTCTTGGTAAGAAATATTTTATTTGTTTTTATTAAATAATGGTTTCAAGAAAGGGAATATTGATCCTAATATTTTTATCAAAATAAATTATAATGATATTGTAGTTATTCATTTTTATGTTTATGATATAGTTTTTGGTTCCTCTAGTGAAATGATTTATAATGAAGTTTCTTCTTTGATGTCTTCTGAATTTGACATGAATTTAATGGGAGAATTAAAATTCGTTCTTGGACTTAAATTTTTTCAAAGAAAATATGGAATTTTTATCAATTAATCTAATATGATAAAGAGTTAGTTAAAATATTTTGTGTTTATTTTGTTAAATATATGAAAACTCAAATGGGTACTAATTATAAATTAAATATTGATGCATCTGGTAAATCTGTTGGTTTTAAAATTTATAGAGGAATGATAAGCAGCTTAATTTATTTATCTACATCTAGGAAGAAATAATTTTTAGTGTTTTTTATGTTCTATATTTCAAGAATATCCTAAATAAATTCATATTAAATATATAAAAATAATAATTATATATGTTAAAGGAATAGTTGATTCTGGTTTATTTTATGAAAAATATAACTGTTTTGATTTAACATCTTATTATGACTCTAGTTTTTGGGGATGTAGAATTGGAAAAAAACATCAGGTATGTATCATTTTCTGGGAAAAAGATTAATTTCTTAGTCATCTAATAAAAAACTATCAATTGCTTTATCTACTGTAGAAGCTAAGTATATCTCTACTACAAGTAGTTGTGCTCAAAGATTTTGGATTAAGAAAACTTTATGTGATTTTAGTGTTTATCTTGATAAATTTACTATTTATTGTGATAATACTTCTTCAATTTCAATTTCTAAAAACCCCTTACATCATTATAGAACAAAGCATATTGATCTTCAATTTAATTTTATTATAGATCATGTGAACATGGGTGATATTATTTTAGAATTTATTTTCTTTTTTAAAATCAGCTAGTAGATATTTTTACAAAGCCTTTAGACTCTGCTCAGTTTGAAAAAATTATATTTAAACTTGGTATGTTGAAATTTTAATTACTGTATTTGTTTAGGGAGATATTTTTTTTTACCTTTTTGATTATTTACAAATAGTGGGAGAGATATTTTGGGGGGAGATATTTTGGGATAAAATATGGAGAAATAGATTAGTTTTAAATGTATTTAAAATTAGTATTAATTGTTAAAAAGTTTTGTTTTTCTAATCAAACAAAACAGGGGATATTTTTTGTGCATGTTCATTCTATTTTTTTGATTACTTGTTTGATTATTTGTAAATATAGTTTTTCTATGTGCATGTTTTCTTTTGTTTGATTATATGTGTTCTCTTAAAAACCATTTTATATTTTAATGATTTCATTAACTATAATGTATGTATTTTTGTGATTATTTTCATGTTGGATAGATAAGATACTTATATACATTTCATTATTTTATGAGGAAGTATAAAAATGATTCTTTATTACTTTATAAATTCAATTAAGTTGCTGCTGAAGTTTTAGAAACTCTACGGTTTTCAGTTTTAAAATATTTCTGTATTTATTTTACTTAAACTTATACATATATAGGATTTTAATGAAAATTGATTTTATATAAATAAAACATGTTTATCATGATTTCATTAGTTTAAATAGAAGTATAAGAAGGCCATTTGAATAGTGATTAAATTGTTTGAATTTACTCTTTGATTTTTCAGAACTGCTGTTTTTCTAGAATGTTTTTTCTTATGCTTTTCAATGATTTTGGAAGCTTTATAAGTCAGTTTTATTTTATTTTATGTCATTTATAAAGATACAACTTTTTTATACAAATAACTCTTCTTGAACAAAATCTTAATCTATGGTTTAGATCCATTAAAAATTCATTGAATTTTGTTAAAGTATGTTGTTTATTTTTTCATGAATAGAATGAAGTATGGTTCATCAACCCTACATTACTATTCATCATCCATATGCTATGTTACGATTCATGAATAGTGGAAAGTATGGTTCATAAGATATGTTACTGTTCATGAATAGAAAAAAGTATCATTCATTAACCCCATGTTACCATTCATGAATTGTGAAAAGTATGGTTCATACCCTATGTTACTGTTCATTCCACAAAGTATAGTTCATACCCTATATTACCATTCATTCCATAAAGTGTGGTTCATACCATACATTACTTCTCATCATCCCTATGGTACATTACTATTCTTTCACAAAGTTTTTGTTCATTAAACTCATTTTTTAATTTGATTTTCTATATATATATATGGATTATTTTTTAAGGATTTTTCTATTGGAAAAATTCTCATTAAATATAAGGATTATAATTGAAGAGTTTTTTTATATTTTTAGTGGAATATTTAAAGAGTAAAATTAATAAAATTTCAACATCTTTTTCCTATTAATTTTTAGGGTTTCAATATTGTTTAAATTCAAATTTTTGAATTTATGTATGGATTGTGCTTCTAGTTTTCAGGTACTGTTTTTTCTAAATTTAAAGAAGTTTAATTGGATTCAAATTGACATTTTAAATCATTCAACACTGCTATATTTATGGAGATATTTTTGAAATATTTATTCAAATTATTTTAAAATTATTTTTAAGATTTATTCAATAGGAATAAGGGGGAAACAATGTTGCATTTTTTATGGAGATATTTATGAACACTCTAGAATCAATTTATTTTTAGAATCTAACAAAAGTAGAGCTACTATAACTACTGAATATATACTCTATATATATATTTCTCTATTGAAGGTAAAAACATATAATATGATACAAATTGTAATACACACATTAACATTTTTGATACTTTGTTTTTTCAAAGATAAATTTATGTGAGCTTTGAATATGCTTTGCAATCTATAAGGTCCTACAACACTCTATTTCATCACCTATATGATCTCTCAAGGGCCGAATTAATTCTCCTTTGAGTACAATTTATTTGATGATATGATCTAATATAATCCTCAACAAATAGTACTTGTGCTTTCATTGTTTATCATTTTTCATCTGGTTTTGAGTCTGTAACACTTTTTCCCATCTCTCACATGCACTTTATTTTTCTATTTATTCTTTTTCTCATAAAAGTATTATTTATTATTCTATTTTCTCAGGTTGTGACTCCAAAATTCTAAAGTCAGGATCAAAGGGCTATTATTCCATATATCTAAATTCAATAATATTTAGGTTGTGACTCCTAGTGTCTAAAGTTAGTTTGTAAGGGTTGTGACTCCCTATACAAAAGTCAGTGTCATGGTTATCCCTCCACTAGAAAAGGATTTTGTAATTGGGTTATGATTCCACCATAAAAATCATTTTAGTGCACACATATATCTTGTTGAGTAGAGAGGTATAAGAGTAGAAGTAGGACAACTTTTGACCAAACTACTATAAAAAACATCATTGCATTCTTTAATTTTTACGTTTCTAATTACCTTTGAGAATTATTTTAATTAGTAAATTTATTTGTTTAAAATTTTAATCTAGTATATTCACCCCCTCTAGACCATCTTCCATTATCCTATCTGACCTAACATTGATCCTATAGTGACTAGATATTTTTAGTTATATCAAACTAATCCTATTTCAATTTAGCTACCGTCGGGAACTACTATTACCAATAGTTAAAATAACAACTTCCAAAAGATACTGCGACCACCAAGTGATTCTACCACGAAGTGAATCTACAGCCAAGTGCAACTACTTTCATGTGCATATACCACCAAGCGATGATACTAACAAGTGTATCTACTAGAAAGTACGGCTTCCACCAAGTTAACCCACCACCAAGTGCTCCTACCAATAAATGAATCTATCAAAAACAGATGATACTACTAGAGAAGCTACCAATATCCATACTTACTACAATAATTTTTAGTAATTAAACTCAAATTTAGTTCTTTGAACAACTACATTAAGGTATTAAATGAAATTCAAAACATGTATTTTTAAGAATAAATGTTCTTAAAAAATCCATATATTCTTTTAAGAAAAATTCATACTTTCTAGATTTTCTACCTATTTTGTGGATTCAGTTTATTTCATTATTATCTTATAAAGGATAATTATAAATTTTGAAATGCTATAAATTTATAGGAATCCCTCATGCTCACCAAATTATGACTATTAGAGTATGACCACAAGATAATGAGACTAAAAATGATATGAGTACCCACACTTTTCTTCCATGATACTCTATTTACTTGACCTTTCTATACAAACTCGCTTGAGCCCTTTTAAATATAGATTCAAGGACTTTTAAATAAATGAATTCTATTAGACTGATCTCTTTATAATATTCATACCTTATATTCCTTTATCTTTCTATTCTATCTTATTATTTTAAGTTATTTTTTGTTTTATTATATTTATTTTTTAAAAATATATTCTTATATTGATCTAGAGAGTTTTACACACTCTATTTTAGTTCTTTTTATTTTTACTCCCATGTAAAACCGAGGTGGAGGCTATGAAACATGAAATTCCTCTATGTAGTTATATTTTATTAAATTTTCATATGTAAAACAATAGAAGAGGCAATGTGTAGCCTCAGTTTCCTTGTGTGTTGGTGTGTAAAAATCTAACACAGGTTGTGGATCATTTTATTCTTTAATAAACTATTTGGAAGTGGTTGATTTCCTAATATAGGGGATTAGTTATTATCTTGATACTAAAACCATTATTTAATTATTATATGTTATTTTATACTTTATTTTCACTGTTTTAAAAAATAGTATATATTTTCAAAACATCAATATAAAAACATTAATTTGATAGTTTACCTTAATTTGTGTTTTATATACTATGTTTGATTTGAGTAAATATGTTTCAAAATTTATAAATAGCTTTCAAAATTATTTTTAACTGAGTTTTGATCAAACTATTTAGAAATTTTTTGAAAGATCAAATTATATAACTCTACTATTTTAGTTAACTATCCATTTTTATTAAATTGCATTATTTATGTTTTAAATCGTTTTTAACAAAAATATTTAATTAGAAACTTAATTCACCCCATATTGATTTTTCCAATGGAACCCACAATAACTATTCAAATAATCACATGGACACCAATAATTTTTTTTATATTGATGTAATAATGAATTATAAATATATTAAACTTATCATTGAGGCCTTGTTCTAAGATATCTTATATAAATAGGTAAGGACTCGACCAAATATCAAGAAATTTTTTCATCAAGAGACTTACCCATGCATTGGGATATAACAGGACTCACCCATAACTTACTATGTCTAAATCATTCCTCAAACAAATAAAGAAGAAAACATAATCAATATACTTTAATAATAAAAAAATATCCATACGTGAAGAAATAATATATGGAATATCAACACATTCCCTAGTAAAACTGATCATAAAAAATCCATAGAAAGAATAAGTATGGTTTTATTACATCATCTCCCTAGTGAAGAATAAATAAAATATCGGGTTTTTACCATAAAAAACATTTAAAACATTCTTAAGAATAATTGAATTTTCACTTTGAAATTAATATTTTAAAAAATAAAAAATATAGATATTGGGAAAAAAATTCCTTTCAATAGAATCACAGTAACCTACAATGGAATCTTTAATGCATTGTTTCAACTTGTTGTCTAGAAAATATGTTCATTCCATATATGTTAAAATAATGAATCTTTCACATTTTTAGTAAAATTTTATGAATACATCATTTGAAAAAATATTCCTTTCCAACCATTCTATAAAAATTCAAACATGGGAAAAAATTTATTTAAAAAATCATTGGATAATAGAAAAGATATTCTTTAAATTTTTTTAATGAATACTTTTATATCAAAGAAAAGGATTCCCAAAATAGTATGAAAAAAAGTTAGTCAACCTTAAAATTGTTATATCAGTGTCTTGATTACATAAAGTGAGGAAAATGGAAGTAAAACTTGTAATTTAATGAAATAACCATGGTATATGAAAATATATTGAGATTAAAATAAGAATATGAAGTAATTACCCTGCCATAGACTTAAACATAAACAATCATGAATAATGATGACATTGTGAAATAAACTCTTAATGATTTGGTAATATTCGAATCCTATCCCCCTAGTAATAAATAAATTAAAATTAATCTTTAAATACCAGTAATAAAAAGCTAATCATGAAATATTATACCAACCTAGCATTATAGAATCCACATGAATAAATGATGTGGTGTATATTGCATATGTATCACAAAAAAAGTGACATAAGAAAACCCTTACATTAGGTATAGATTCTATCATATGGGTTCAATACTTATTTATATTAAATATAGATTTATTATAAATCTATTAAATAACCACACTCAAATATACTAGACACTATATTATATAATTATATTGTAATGTCTCAAATTTTCCATTTATTATTTGAAATATTATATGAATTATCATGAGACCAAGTGCGGAGATGACACATTTTTTCGAGGCTCGGTGAGCCTGGAATGGTGGCTTGAATTTTTTTTAAGTTAAGTGAGTTGGTGTGTGTGTGCGGCTGTGGCTGTTTCCAAACAGATGCCCAGATTAAAAATTTGAGGTCACCGTTGCATCCAGAACAATAACTTTACCTAAGAACGTGCCTAACCTTGACCGATGTGGGTCGAGGAAAAAATTTATTTTTTTCCTAATTTTTTTAGTAAAATAAAATAAAATAAAATAATTTTAAAAGCTTATTTTATTTTATTTGGAAACGTTCGATGCAGAAAAATAATGAGGAAGATGTTTTGATAATTAATGACATGACATTATGACTCTAAAATAGGAACACTGACTCATTAATGCCACAACGTAATAGAACACTGAAACACATTCCCTCCTTTTAATAGGTTAAACAAATGTTTTTCGTTGGAAAAAAGTTGAGAGAAACTTTAGGGAATTCTTGGACCCTCGGAGAGAATTATCATAAAAAAACAATGATGAATCAAAGGCATGAATTACTGCGCCAACGAAGTTGAAGGATCTCAGCATTGATAAAAACATGATTCCTTCGTCAGCAATCGATCCTTTATTGAGGTAGAGGCTATGTTTTAAAGTTGTTTTATGCCCCCTTCTTTGAATTTAATGACAAACACAGATCAATCCACGAACCGGTTGACCCTATCATCGTCATTCTTGAAGGAGGGGTTTATCAGGTTCGTTCATGGGAGTTTTATTTCCATATTTTGATGTTTTTAAATTTCCCTGTTTAAACCTTCTAACAGGAGCGGATTAATGCCGCAACAAATGAAGGTCGAGGTTTATTTCTTCTTGTCGAATCTTATTCTTCCTCTACCCTAAATTATTCACGTTATTCGTGGGGTGACAAATAATGGATCATTGTGCATACATTTCGCAATACCATATTCCCATATTAGAGATCCGACATCACAACAACCTAGAGGAGGTGCGATGACGATGGAGGGGGACAGATCGACTTGGCTCGGGAGAGACTTTTCTTTGAGTGTTATTCATGTGGGTGGATCAATATGCATTTTAAGAGCTGATCGGAGGCCAAAAAACAATGTATACGACTTCGAGACATCTTGGTGACCTTAAATTTAGAGTTTTGTGGAAAACGAATCGAATATCAGAGCATCATCGAGGTGCGGCAGAGCAGGTTCATGTTTCTGGAAATTTCTAGAACACACGGCGTGTATCCTGAAGAACATGCCGCGTGGTACCAATGGTGGTGGCTAGGGTTTGCGTGCTTCATGTGATGAATAAAATGGAATGCCTCCAGGGAGAAAAAACGTGTGGGACCCACCCAGTGGTAGCTGGAGTTCTGGGTGACGAGAAGCACAAACGAAACATGTGACCATTGTCACACAGCGTGTGGGTCTATACACAAAATCAGCATATATCTCGGAAGATACATGGACACGGGGTGGGTACACGGTAGTGTACTCCACCACATGGCCAGACCAGGCCGGCTGCACAGGCTAACCCGTGTATTAGTTACATGGGATGGCACACACAGGTTGAAACCATGTACAGGCACACGGTCGCGTTCACATAGGGAACCCGGGTTACTGAGACACAGTGTGTGGTCCGTACTACATGCCATGTACTTACTTTTCTACACAACATTCTCTTCTGACTTGGGCCGTTTTACCTGGGTAGTACCCAGAGTCAAGAGACGTGACATGTGACCCTTATACACACTGTGTATATCTTGGAACATGACTTTAACCTCTTGTCCACCGTATCTTGGACATGTTTAATTTGGGTTAATGCCCCATTTTCTTGTTCCCCTGAAGGTTAGGTATCTTTTCCATCCACAAGAGTATGATTCCTTCAGCAAGACTTCCCGAGATAGAGTCATGTATCCCTTCAAGAGGCCCAAAGCAAGATCCTCTATCCATTCTTGACCCTAGGTAGAGTTAGGTATCGACGTGACTACTATTAAAGGATGCTGATCCTCTACTTAGCAGGTGAATCTGGATGAGTCGCGGTATACACCAAGGCCCTGACAGTGATTCTCATCTATGTATCATGATATTTTTCCACTCAGGAGTGTGTTCTCCTAGAATGAGTGTATCTATCTCTCATGACCTTTCCTAACGAATGGAACTTTATGGATAGACGTTATCAGAGCTATCAGACTCATTGAGTGAGTTCTCCCAGATGAGTTCTTTGTGAAACATTCGAACTGAATCCTTAGTGGGGGTATGTAGTTGTGTGACTTGTCTCTAGACTACAAGTCTGAGTTTTGAGTATATCTAGATTTTGTTTCTCTTGCTATATGTTCATTATACATATACTGTGTAGTGATGACTGTACCTTTACTTTGTGTATTACTTTGTGGTTTTTGGGGTCCTCTAATGAGTATTATTATACTCACCCCTGCATGGGATTTGTGGGTTTGTATTCTGGCCTAGTTTTACTTTCTGTACTTTACTTCCATTGTATTATGCTGGTTGGTTTTATTTATATTCATGTGTTTTGTTCCTCAGTGTTTTTTACATTTCAGAATTTGTGGGATTGGAGATGAGTATGTGTGTACATATACTTAGGAAATGCCTCCCATGTTAGTGATATGCCTACTCGGTGCTAGTCCCCAACCCTTGGACTGTTAGAGGTAGGCTTGGGGAGTCACGACACGGGACCCACTGAGATGGGTTGTGACACATATCCTTTTATCAATTGTTTATTAACAATTCTATATTAAAATTACTCATCCGGGTGATAACTAATTTATTTTCCATGTATTGTTTTCTCATTCGGGTCCCTGTACTTTGATCATGGTTTCATAATATTTAGAATTTTAATCATGATATCAATTTCATATATATTTATTATATTCATAGATAAAATCATCCATGAATTATAGAGAGAAAAATTAATTACACCATTCATGGGACGGTAGGCCATACTTATACATGAACAATATTTTCACTATTTGATAGATGTAACAAAAGAAAGAAAAATTATTATATCATATATATCATATATATCATATATATTTATTAAATTTATTCTTATTACCATCAATTTAAATAAAAATTAAAAATGGACCACATTTTCTCATGGAGGTGGTAGTCAACCCATATGCATGAGCGATGTTATTATTTTCCAAACGATTGGAAAGTAAGAAGGTATATATGATATTAAAATTAAAAAGGAATAATTATTAAATAAATATCATATAAATTTATTATTTAAATATTTATAACTATCCAAATAAGGTGGTGATGGAAAGAGAATTATATCACTACGTGGAGATAGTAATCCATATGTACGCATGAACATTGTTTTACTTTTCATAGGATGTAAAAGAAATGTAAAATGGATATACCATAATCATAATAAAAGCTTAGTTTATTTAAGATACTATATTTATTACTTCATTATGGGTACACCAAATCTAGGGGATGTATAATAAGAAATAAATTTGAAATAGTTGGTAAAGAAGATCACTTCTTCTTCGAAGGATCTCTTTTTGATTTCTTCTTAAGGACAATTGGAATGGTATTTTTAGAAGATTAGAACATATAAATAATTGATATAGATGTTTATAATAGAAACTTTTAGTGTTTTATTTATCTATATGGTTCATAATGGTGCGGATAATTGATAGAAATGTGTGTCATTTTATAAGGGAGGAGAGGTTCACTCTTGGAATTTCCTAAAAGATTAAAATATAATAAGGCCGTTATCATGAATAATTCCTCCAAATTTTTGGAAACTAACATATTAGATAGATTTAAGTTGAAATAAAATCAACCAAAAAACACTTTTATATGTTTATGTGGTGTTTTAAGCCTTATTTTTTGTTTACCCCATAACTAACTTATTTAAAACTTAACTGGGGTAATGAATTTTTCACTATTAAAGGTTTATAATTTTATATATAATGTAAAAGTTTGCTCATAAAAGGCCAATGGAAGAAATTTTATACCATTTATAACTCTAATTTTCCTCTTTCACGTTTTTTATGTTTTTTTTCACAATTTAATATAATATTATTTAACATTAAATATCATTAATGTCATTTAAACATTATTCATTTAATTTGACATTAAAGACACAAAGAAAAAAATATAATTCTAATAGAATCTTTCCACACATACCTAATATGGTATATCTACCTAAAAAATTCATGGAACCCAATAATTCAACCAAATTTTATTACTTTTATAATATTTAATATCGTTATTTTATTTTTGAATGAATTCTATGGTAGAGTTTCATAAACATTTAATCTAATTATTCAATAACTAAAAATTAAAAATAAAAGTACTATGATAAATAAAAATAATTAATATTTAAAATAATAATTTATAACAGAATATAATCTATTTTGACTCTTATGATAAAATATTAGAGATATTAAATTCAAGAGTGTGACATTTTGTGTTTATTCTTTTCTTAAATTAATATAAAGTCCATAATCAATGAAATATGGAACCAAATTTCTATATATTCGAGATATGGAAGAAATTATATGAACTACACCAACAAAATATGATAAATTCAAGAGTTATGGAAATTTTAATGCCTTATAACAATGTTTCAACATAATTTTACCTGTTTTACCCTTACTGATGTGACAAAATATTACCATAATAACTATTCATAATGATAAAAAATTAACCATACCAAATTTTGAAATTTGGACCTCCTGATTCCAAATATAGAATCCATTTTTCATAATTCAATTTCTAGTAGTATAAGTAATTAAATTAATATAAGAACAACATAAGGGAATATAAAATAGTTTTTTAGAAAAATGTGTAATATATATATAAATATTATTAGACCAAATTCAGCCATTTAATTAATTTTAATAAATTTAATTAAATTATGGATAACATAATAGAACTAATTTTAATCTGAAACCTATTTTAAAACAAAGTGTATATTTTTTAATTTTTGAAATAATAATAAGTTTATCAATAAAAAATAAGTATTTTTACTATTCATCCAAAAATCATTCTTTTTAGAAAATTATTAAAAATCCACTCTATGATAATGTTGATTTAGGAAAATAATATAATTTTATAAAATAAATTTTATGAGGGTTTCAAAAATTAAATATAATATCTTCTCACATATTATAATAAAAATCATGTATGATGGAAATATATTTTGGAAGCATAATATGAACTTTCTAAAAGAAATGAATACTTTTTTCCTAAGTTTAAATCAACACATTTTTATTGAGTAGGACCTTTATATATATATATATCATAATGTGGATATTATCATTTGTATATTCCAATTCAATAGTTATTTTCTAATTTTAAAATTTAAATAATAATATATTTTCATTCGTTTAGGCTTAGTTTTGTGTGTCCAATATGCTATTGAATATAATGTTCTTCTTTTAAATATTGTGGTGCTATAGTTCTCACCAATTTTAATAGTGTAATCTGTATATACCATTTATTATTGAATATATTCTCCATATAATGACCAATAATTTTTATACATAGATATTACATCTTATTAGATTAATATTATCTACATGACAATATTATACATGATCACACTATAATTATTAGTGTCTCTGGAGACTATATGCACAATATTCTTATGTCATGAATGATCTTCAACACATCACACACATATATTCCTAAATAGTAATATTCTTAAACACACCATATGTAAAATTTTTGTTCATAACATGGGGAAAAGGAATAAAAATAAAGGGTGAAATCAGATAATCAGTAAGGGTAGACAAGGGAGATATCAATGATCACTTAAGAATAACATGAGAATATGTATATGGGAACATGAACATAAAATTTTAAAACCATACTCATCATATCATAGGTCATAATCTTGAGTCATGGAATAAATCATGGAATTTTAAAAAATATGAATCATAAAGAAATCAAAGAACATGATTCACAAGAGAATAAGATTGACATAAGACAACAATTTGTAGAATACACATAACTATAGAAAATATTTTCCTTAGTTAAGTCTCACTACCAAGATTATCATAGTGGATTGGGTTCACTCCCAATTCCATCATATCCTTAGTCAAGGTTCTCTTCCAAGACTATCATAGTGGATTGGGTTAACTCCCTACTCAATTATATCCTTAGTCAGGGTTCACTCCTAAGACTATCATAGTAGAAATATTCCCATTCTGAATTGGGTTACTCCCCATTTTAGTTCTTATTAAATCATGAGATATCCATCTTTACCCAATATATTTGAGGGATATATAATTCCATGATCACCCATCACATAATCACAATACATTCATATGTGTTACATAAGATCATAAAACATTCATTGTATATCATAAACCATGGTAAATAAGTAGGTTTCATGAGCATTTCATCATTTCATCATAAAATAACTCATGGAAAATAAACTAGTTTTATAAATATCTCATTATAATAATCATAAAATATATAGATAAAGAATAATAATGGTATCATTGGATAATATCCCCTATAAATTATAAGTAACATCAAAGGATTTCATTTTATATGAAAATGATTTCAAAATATTACATGGAATATTTATTATGAAAAATACCATTATCATTATAAACTCACATCATTAAAATAAATAAACTAAAAAATTTAATAGAAAATATTTTATTTGAAAAGAACCAAATAAAATTATAAAGTAAAATTCAATGTTCTAAGTGGTCATGATGGTGGTAAATTATATTCATGTCATGTATGTTAAAACAAAGACTCCATTCACATATTCAATAAAAAGGGAAAATTAAATAGTTTGGAAATTGACTAGAATACTGAATTTTATATATTTTTATAAAAATTAATAAATGAGTAAAAATGACTTTAATCAACCATAGGATAACTATAAAAACATTTTTGAAAACATTTTAATGAAGACATGGTCATGGAAAAAAATTTATTTTCAACAAAAGAGGGAAATAATGTTAGTTTTTCATAAAAATTATATTTTAGTATTTTAAGTACATAAAGAAAGAAAAATGAAAGGGAAATATTCACTATATATAAATAAATAGTGTAGAGGGAAATTCATGAGATCATTGAGAGGTATATTATAAAATTTCATCATCACAAACATAATCATAAATAATCCTAGTAAACAATGAGATTGTAATATAACATCCTTACCACATTGGTAAATTATGAATAGTATAGTCTATGATAGAATTAAATGATATAAAAAATTTAGTATATTTAAATAAAAAATAGTCAGGAAATAAAATGTTAATGGGGTTGTATATGCACCTTATAAATTAAGATAGGTTCTTAACATAAAATAAGTCCCAAAGAAGACATTTTGAGCTGATAAACCACAACCTCAAGTTTGAATTTCTTCGAAAGTGATCTGGACTCTTACATAATAATTTTAAATTTAATATATTATATACCATAATAATTTAAATAATTATATTATCTTATATGTTTCACTTATAAATTTTTTACACCCATTTATTAATAAGTCATTATTAAAATATATCCTTTTCAGGTGTTAGTTGTTTTGTTTTACATAGAAATTTTAGTTTCACATATCTGGCCCATTTACTTTTATCATGGTACCATTATATCCCAAATTATATTCATGGTATAAATATCATATATATTCACTATATACATATTTATAATCATCTATAAAAGTAATAGATATAAAATTTATTTACACCATTCCTGGATATATTAAGCAGTATGTACGCATGAACGATGTTTTCAATTTCTAATGAAAGAAGTAACAAAAGATAAATATTATATTATCATTTTAAAACCTTAATTATATAATTTATAACATATATATACATAAAATTTATCCTTATAACCATCTAAGAATAATGGAAATGGAAAAAAACACATCACTCTATGGTGGTAGTAGTCGCCACGTACACAGAAGTGACATTATAATTTTCCAATAGATTGGAAGGTAAGATGGTAGATATGAAATTAAAATTCAAGGAGAATAATTATATTATTATTATAATATATAAAAATTTAACCTATCATAATAATCATCCATGTAATATGGCGATGTAAAATAACTTGTATCAGTACGTGGAGGTAGTAGTCCACATGTATGCACATGTAATATTTTCACATCCCATTTGATGAAAAAGATGGTGAATAATGGTGGTTCTATAATGAAAATAAAATTTTAGTATACTTATAATAAGTAATTTATTATTTTATAATGATTACCATATATTATGAGGAGGTATAAGAAGAAATAAATTGAAAGTGGTTAGGTAGGATGATTACCACTTATTCAGTTGGCCTCCTTTATATATCTTCTTAATGACCTTTGGAATGGTATATTTAAGAAGAAAAATAAATATAATTCATTTATAAGAAATTTTATAACATAAATTATAAGGTTTTTTCGAATATATATGACTCAAAAAGTGTAAATAAAATAAAGTAGTGGTGTACTTCTATAAGCGGGGGAGAGGACACACTTGAAATTTCATAAATAATTAAAATATAATAAAGTATTACTAAATGAAAATTCCACCAAATGGACAGAGATTCAAATCTAGGATATTATGAATTATGGATGAATCAATAAAATAGGATTTATAGAAGTTTAATTTTCAAACATACACTTATGTCTTGGTACCATACAGAAGTTGAGCTCTGACATTATTATGGAATGAACAATACAAGTAGGAATTTTTGGTACCGAACAGAAGGTGAGACCTGGTGTTATTGTGGACAAAAGGTTCTAGATTCTATGATTTTAAGGCCTGGGTAAGATTAATGTAGAATTTTGGGAGAAATTTATGTCCAAAAGGAATAGGAAGGCCACTTTATTGAAGGGTTACATGTTCTCAAGGACCCGGTTCATGATGTTCAATACTCTATGAGTAATAAGGAATCAGACTGCAAATCTGTTTTAGAGTGGGAATAAGATCACCATATATTGATAACCTCTAGGTGCGGCTCAAGGATTGGAAAGATAATAAATGTCCCTGGTAACCTCCTAGTCCAAAAAATAAAATAAACTAAGAATCACAAAGACTAATCCAACCTTATGAATCCTATGGTCACCATATCAGCTAGAAAATTTAAGATAACTAAGGAAAAGGATAGACCAGACATAATAGAATTTTATAATTGGGTCTCTATGGGGAGAAAACATAATCTATTATTGATAATGTATGACTAGTGCTTCTCCTCCACTCGAAGTAAGATATGTTAGGTGAAGATTTAAATATTAATGTGTCCAAGGTATAGGCAGATAGAATATATGAAAGATTGACATGAGTTTCTCTTCATGTAGAACAATTAGAGTGTATCAAAAAAAATATCAGATATTGGAACATGGAATCATTATGGGAATTATTTATTTAGATGAATATTTATATACTTGGGATACAATGGCTAACCATTTTGATTACCTTATCAATGCTAATCCAAAGTTGTAGGTATTTTTATTGTAATGGGGTTAATACCGGGTGAGTAACTGCAATAATATTAGAAGTTTTATAATGATTTTTTGATTTTATTCTATGTTTAATACGCTTATGTTTCTACATGTTTTGTTTCACACTTTTTCTTAAATTTTATTTGATAATAATAATTTTAATTTGGAGGAGGATGAGTTGTTTTAACCTTCTCCGTGGTAACATATTCTTTACTTTAATTACTATTCATTATGAAAAATTGAGTTTTCATAATTAAATAATATTAATTATTATGATTCCAAAATTGTAATAAATTTAATTAAATTCAATTCATATAAGTGATATAATTAAATTTTAAATTAATCTTGCAAGATGCGGTGAAAAGAGATTTTAAAAAAATGCATTCTTATGTATAAATATTATTATACAAAAATCCATCATAAAATTAATTATAATGATCTTAGTTGGATTATAAAAAATATAAATGAAATAATTTTAATTTTAATCAATTTTAAAACCAAATTTTAAATTTTAAATTCTTTAAATGAAAAGAGATTTTTTAATAAAAATTAGTATTTTTCACTAAGCATCAAAAAATTAAACTTCTCTAAAAGATATAAAAAATTTACTATAAGATAATTATTACATGATAATTTAAAATTTTATGTTAATTTTTTTAAATAATTTTTCTTAAATTGGTATATATTTTTTATTTTTTACTTAAAATAACCAATAAAACCCATTTTCAAGAAAAATATATTTTTAATGCATATAATGAATCTACTAAAATTGAGTAATTATTTATCAATATATATATGTCATCTAAAAACCTTGATACAAATTTATTTTTTCAGAATATTTTTATTCTTATTCAAATTTCAAATTTAATGACTATGTTATAATGATACACTATAATGTGGTTCATTTAGGATTGAGTTTTCATGAAAATAAATCTATCCAAGAAATAAAATTTATGTAAAGAAAAATATAAATCATAAAATGTTAGGGTGTTACATTATACACCCATTATAATGAACTTCTCGCTTGAAATTATTTCTCTATGATAAAAAAAGTTAGGATATCTCTTTTTCATCACATCCTCATGTTACTAAGTAGCTTTATTGAATTTTTTATTCCTACAGAGAACATTAACTTGAGAAGAAGTCTTGTTCCATTGCACATTATCTTTATGATCCATGATTTCTACCAGTTGTTGATCATAGGAATGACAATGATCTTGTGTTATAAACTCTATGTTCTGTACATGTGATAGAGTAGGTATGTAATTCCTTAGGAGATATATGAGGGAAAAATTTTGAATATAAGAGAGGTCCGGTGGAAGCTCCATGTGATAAGCTGCCTTACCTACTCGATCAAGAAACTAAAAGGGGCCAATATATTCATGGATCAACATTCAATTCTTTCTAAATATCATAATCATATTCCATGGAAAAATTCTTAGGAATACCTTTACACTAACTTTTAATTCTATATTCCCCTAATGATTGTCATCACAACTTTTCTCTCGACTATGAGTTGTGTTATTGTGTTGCTGAATATATTTAACCATATCAACTATTTTATTAGATAAATTATGTCCCGATATATTTCATTGTATAATATCATCCCATCATGTTCAATTTATACATTTCCTTCCATAGAGAGCCTTACAAGGAGCCATATGAATGCTCTAGTGAAATATATTTTTGTGAGAAAAATAAACTAGTGGAAGATGTTGATACCAACCACCTTTTCAATCCCTAGAAAAAGATATCAAAATATAATCTAGGGATAAAATTTACTTTCAAATAGACTATCTATCTGAAGATGATAATTAGTACTAAAACATAACTCTAAATCGAGAGATTTCTAGATAAATTTTCATAACATTAATGTAAAACTCAGATATCAAATAGATAAAAAAGAATGTGGTACTCCATGAATCCTTAACAATTACTTAATGTATATTTATACAATATAGTCAAAGGATAAATATTCTCTAACAATAATGAAGTGTGAAAACGTCATATGGTGATTGAATAAAACCGAAGAAACAATATGGACTTTATATGTTTTATGGAGTTATATGATAAAATCCATAGTGATGTTTTCCCATTCATATTCTGGAATGGGTAATGGTTATATCACCACATTATTGTTTTTTTATCTTCCTTAAATTGTTTGAAAACCTATCACCAAGATTCATACTCACCAATATCTCCATTTATGTCACCCCACCAAAAATAATTTTCTAGATAATTATACATCTTCAAACTTTCAGTATTAATAGAGAATGATGAATAATGATCTTCATCGAACAACTCCTTCAAGTCCATTATATATGAGATACACATATTATTCCCGATACTTATCATTCCATCATAATAAATGTTGAACTCAATAACATTTCTTACCCATTTTTTCATCTCTACATATTCTTTCTTCTCCTCTTTAATATTCACATATATACATGGATGAACACTCATTTGAGAAAAATTATATTTCACCCCTTACTTTAAAATTTCATTTTCCATCCATTGAAATTCCATAAATATTGGAGCCTTTATAATCCTCATATTAAATAAATTAACATGAACCTTTCAATTTAGAGCATCTTCCACCTTATTTTCTTTCCCAAGGTGGTAATGTATTTATAAGTCATGATATTTAAATAAATAAATCTATCTTCTCTATTGTTTATTCAACTATTTCTGAGTGAATATGTAATTTAAAATTTTATGATCGACATATATGAAAAAACTTTCTCTATAAATACAATTCCAACATATATTCTATGAAAATATTACTAAAACTATCTTCAAATCATGAGTTAGGTAATTCTACTTCTGAACCATCAATTTTCATGAGGCATAACATATAAATATATCATTCTTCATGAGGACACATCCCAATATCTTATTCAATTCATGACTATAGATCATAATGCCTTCTCCATAGCTAGGTAGTGTAAGAACATGTTCACTAACTAACCTTCTCTTCAGTTCCTTGAAATTTTCCTCACATTCATCAGTTCAATGCATATTAACTCCATTTTGAGTTAACTTGGTAAATGGATTAGATATTTTTGATAAATTTTCTATAAACTATCTACCATATCCATCCAAATCAAGAAGAATATGGATCCTAGTCATCTTGGTTTGTCTTGAAAAAAGTTAAGTAACTCTTATCTTTTATTAATCCATCAATATACACTTTCTTGATAATATATGACCAAAAATGGAACCTTAATTAGCTAAAAATTAACAATTGCTAATTTTTTTCATATAAATTCTCTATTCTTATATTCTTAAGTACACTCCCCAATTGGTATCCATGCTCGTATCTTCTCTTGTAACATATAATAATATCATCTATGAAGACTAAAAAAACTGATCAATGCAATCTATAAATATTATATTCATTAAATCCATGAATATAATGGGGGAATTATTAATACCAAATAAAATCACTATAAATTCATATTTTCCATACCTTGAGTGGAATGTTTTATTGGGTACATATTGACTCATGAACCTCAATTGATAGTATCTAGATCAAAGACTAATCATGGAAAAATATTTAGTTTCTCATAATTGATCGAACAAATCATCAATATGATACAAGGGATACTTATTCATGATAATGATATTATTCACTTCTCAATGATCAAATTAGAGGGGCATCGATCCTTATGTATTCTAAAAAAAGAAAATATTTACCCCATGGTGATGCACTTGGATGATGGATCCCTTATCGAGATTATCATATAGTTGCTTCTTTGATACTTTCAACTCTATTAGGGGCATTGAATATGGAGTTTTTGAAATAGTTAGAACATCAGGTACGAGTTCTACTGAGAGCTCAAAATCACTATTCGGACTAAGAGTAGGAAAATATTTTAGAAGTATATTAAAAAAATCATGCACAATAGGAATATATTTTATGTTGAGTTTTTTATGAACCATGTGAGATAAAATCCCCTTTTGAATAGAAATAATGACCCAAATAATGGATCCCATTTTCATTATAAGTTCATAATTATCATTGAATTGATAGATGAACATAGATTGGTTCAGAATATCAAATGTGACTTACCTTCCTTGAAAGTTGATTTGAAATTTATATAATGACATTCAATCCAATCCTAATATAACATGGAACTAAAATAGTGGTATAATAATGAGATTTACAAGAAGCACATTCCCACAAACTTCAATTGGAGAATAATCATGTACTTGATATATGAACATCGTGCCATCAAGATTTCTCGCTATCAATTCAACATATAATCATTGAGGATTGGAAATAAAATTATTAGATATATTTCATGATATAGGGGAAATTATATAACTAATCTCAAATATGATAATTCAATATTTTTCTATGCTTGCCAGCATCTCAATTTCAGTGTTCTATCTTGAATATCATGAAAAAACTGAAATGGTTTGTATAACCATCAATTATCACTAATCGGAGAGATCCGTAATATAATTCTAAAAATCATTCATAAGATATCAAAATCATGGAACCTTCTTTTAAATTTATGCCTCCTTAGGTTGAACCTATTCCATTCATGTTTACATCCATTAAAATCATTATTAATGGATTATAATGAAAATTTTAATGGAACTGAGTATATTCTTTGAGAGTGTCAAACTAGGTGTGTAATAAGTTCTAAGACACCATGTACCAAAATGATGGTTGAGATATACCAGACCAAATCTTTTTGTTGTAATTACACCAAGATGAATCTATACCAAAACAACACCCACACGTAGTATCAAAAAGGTATGAATTTCTTAGAAAACAACAAAATATCATCCTTAATAAAACTTTAGGATGTTATCCTAATATAATACATATCCTTAGGGTTTTCATAAAAGTTATTTAATCATAATATCCAAATTCAACTAATCCCTACTCTGATACCAACTATAGTTACCCATAATTTTATACATATATATTATATCTCATTAGATTAATATTCATTACATAAAAATACAATCCATTACAGAACCATAAAGGTTTAATTTCTTTGGTGACTAGATACAAAATCTTCTCATTTTGTGATAGATATTTATCATATCTCACAATGATCTTCCCATATAGTAATCTTCTTAGATATACCCTACTTAAAACCATTATTCATAACCCAGGGAGAGGAAACATAAGAAATGGTGAGATCAAATTCTTAATAAGGGTAATAATAGAAGATATAAATGATCATATAAGTATAAAATGAGTGTAAGGGTATGAGAATATGAGAATAATAATGGAAAATTATTCCCAACATATCATAAATCATAATCTTGAGTCATGTCAAAAATATTTGTAGTTTATAAGACATGAGTCACAAAGGAATAAAAAAACATGGTCCATGATAGTACAATATTTTCATAATACATAAATTGATGACGTACAAATAATAATAAAAAATAATTTCCTTACTCAAGTATCAATGTCAATACTATTATAGTGGATTGGGTTTATTACCCATTCCATCATATCCACAGTTTAATGTTCACTCCAAAGACTATCATAGTGGATTCTTTCACTCCCTATTCCATAATATCCAAAGTCAAAGTTCACTCAAAAGACTATTATAGTAGAAATATTTTCATAAATGGACCCACTGTGGCCCACCTGGCCAGTGCAAGGATGAGCCATAACTACCCAAATCCCACCTCCATAGGTCAGGGGATGGTGACCAGAACCAAAATGAATATCTAAAATAAAAGGCCATTTCTTAAGTACCTATATCCACACACCCAACCATATCTATGAAGAAGTAGAGAGGAATAATAATAAAATACATTAAAAATAGAGTAAAAGCATGCATGTAATGACCTATAGAGAAATACAAAAAATAGTGATAGTGAAATTCAAAATGGAATGGAAAAAATATATACACAACTAGAACAGATGTCTCAACATGGAAATATCTAGAAAAGAAATTCTAAGAGAGTATGGCTATAGATCTCCAACTCACAACCACTGTATGTGGTCAAATGTACCCGGGTACACCTATATTCCTCTAGAATCACAACTGACCTTTATATCATCTTCATAAGACACAATATGTGTGTGCCAATACTATAAATTGGTGTGTATATACATATCACATATGACTACCCTAAAAATAGAAGGGAAGAAACAAAATACATGATAAAAGCAGTCAACTCAAACCCAAATAAAGAGGGAAAATATAAACTATTCAAAATAAATATATATATTGATAAAATAAACCCTTAGGAGAGATAAATGGTATCTCCATCTCAAATCCAATCCTATGAAAATAGTTTTACAAAAATTCCAATGGTCCATCATTGATTTCCAACATCTCATGTGTTTGTTCGAAGAAGTTACTGTGTAGGGGACCCACACCTCGCCACTGTATAGAACCATATAGGGGGAATAATTTACAAGTAAAGAACCCATGACCTAGTGTGTTAGGGTGTACCACCTAGTAATTAGATAGCTGAACGATGAACTAGTATATCATCAGGGGAACCACTCAGCAGGTAGAGGACCCACACACTCCTGTGTCATGGGTGTGCCACTTAGTAAATTGTTAGAGGACCCATGCCCTAGTCAGTGAGGGATTATCACTCATTAGAAAGAGGACCCATGACTTAGTTAATTAGTTTTTACCACTTAGTAAATAGATAGAGGACCCCTGACCAAGTCCATCAAGGTGTACTAATCAGTAAGTAGGGGACCCACACCCAAGAATTTTGGGGGTACCACTTAGTAGGTAGAGGACCCACACCCTATACCATCACAGGGTACCACTCAGTAAAAAGTTAGAGGTCTCATATTCTATTATATAAGGGGGTCCCACTATGTAAATAAATAGATAGACATGGGATACACATAGTATCCCATAAGCGGGCATAACTCTTTGATGATCCTATAAGATCCATATCATCATCATGTTCCTCCTAAAGAGGCATCATTCTTAGAAAATATCGAATCATATCTAAAATCCACTATGATGAGAACTATCATGTTCTAAATGAAAAAAAATAGGATAGGAAAATTGCAGGCCAAAATTTTTCTCCAAATGAAGGACATAAAAAGGTAGATGATATAGAGCAATTAAACAACATTTGAGGGCTACACACAACATGTAGACCGACTCCTATACATTTTTTCCTTTACAGCACATGGTTCAATAGAAATGTATTACTAAATGAAATGTAAGGGTACTAAATGAAGTGTATTGACCTCCTAGGGCCTTCGCATTATCTCCTGGTCATCCCCATCTACACTACCCATGTGCCAATATACAGTTTGTTCCTGGTTGTGTCCATGTCCTTATACTCTAGGATTACACACCATATGTCCAACACTAATTCACATGGTGTGTGTGTGGGGGGGGGGTCCCACATGGTATGTGACATTTAAATCACCTAAACCCTAGTTTTTGTAGTTAGAAGATACACGACATGTGTTTATAAGACTATAAGACATGTAGTTATGTCTTCTAGAAAAACTTAGATCCATAACACAGATTCTAGATCTACCATTTCCACCACAAATCACAAATTTTGACTATATGAAACTAGTGTTAATCACTTCCAACCATTTATTAATGTCCTATGGTGATACAAAGTCTGATCTTAATCCTTCTATATGAAGCTGTCATTGTATTTCACACCTCTCATGTAGATGGAAATCATTCTTGAATCTTGAATCCATGGGAATAATCACCCGTATCCCACAAATTATCCCAATACTTTAGAAAACCTCAATCCCAATCATCGTGCACACAACCGAAAAAAATTAAGGGGTTCAATCACACTCAAACACACCATGAAAATGTTGAACTATGATCCCATAAGCAAACATTGTAGAATGTGAATAAAGATGGGGGAAAAAAACCAAAACAAATTTTTAACAAATTTTGGCTATGATTTATTTGAAAATGAAGATATATCAAGCATATTTTGGGTGATAAATGTTGAATAATAAGAAAAATAAATTGAATGAATAAAATTCGATACACAGGATCATGTGAAAGATACAAATAACCATAGATCAAATAACATTAGATACATTCATGATCAATATTTTAATCAAGGGAATAAACCATAATTGGATTTCCCTACCTTAATTAATATAAATTTTTAGTGAAGAATACATTCTTCAATGATAGAGAAGAACCATTTCATTTGATTATCCCTAATTCACATTTATCTGGTTGTTGGTCATCATCTGATCTAGATTCACTAATGAAGGTTGGTGAAATTCCTCCTCTTAAAGATATTATGGTTATGTAGATAACCCTAGTGATTCACTAAATCAAGTTATTTATAGAGGAAAATAATTTAGGTCATTCAATTTAAAATAAATAAATTATTTATTTATTTTAATTAATTTCTCCCACCAATGGACACCTCATTAAAATGTCTAGTGCCGACCAAATTTAGGTCTCACCCTCATTAAATTTCATGCTCCAAATTTAACCATGGTATCTGATTAATAATCTGAGACACCTTTTAGGATATATTCAATTATTTATTGAAAACTATGTGTGTGTGACATAAAATATTTTTAATATTTCATTAAAGTTAACTTCAAGATTACTAGTTTTTAGAATTTCACGTCATCTCAGTGTCTGGTTCCAAAAATATATCTTAATATATTTTAATATTATAAAAAAATAGGATCACTAAAATATTCCCTCATTCAAACTTATTGTCCAATAATTGTACAAAATAAGCATAAATTTGGGGATATTGGGCCAACATTTGGTTTTCTCACTGCTAGGAAATCTTTTAAAATATATTATGCTTCAATAAAACATGAACCAAGGGAATGGTACATACACATAGGATTTTGTTCCATCGATCCTAGATCACCACCGGGTGCACTACAAAAGTGGTTCTATTCTTAATGTCTACCTCACACCAGTCAATAATTTCCACATGATCAAGAAAATATATCCTTAGTTGTGACAGATGGAAGACGTTAGGTGCCCTATCTAACTTATAGGGTAAGGTGAGGTGGTAAGAAACATCAAAAACTTTATACATGATCTCAAATGGCCTGATGAACCTCAAGGATGGCTTTCCTCCCTAAAAGAATATCTGTAATCCTCTTCTTGGTGAGAATATAAGTAAAATGTGGTCTCCCTACTCGATCTCAAAGGGACTACAACATCAATCTACAAAATATTTCATACTGATCTGGGTGGTCCTCATCCACTCATGGATCACCTAGAAATTCTTGTTCATCATCTACACCATCTCTATCCCAACAAGAGATGCCTCACTAATATCAATTCAACATAAGGGTGAACTATAGGGTATCGTGTACAAGGTATCAAAATATTTCATTCCAATAGTAGAGTGATAAATATTATTACAATAAAACTCTACCAAAGGTAAGTGATCCTCCCAATTCCATATGAAGTCTAACATGAAATCCCTCAATATATCCTTTAACACCTAGATAGTGCACTCGGTCTCCCCATATGTCTAGGGGTGAAAATATGTACTCATCCTCATTTGGGTTATGAAATCCTCCTACAGCCTATCCACAAAAATGATGTGAACTACGTATCATGATCAGATACAATCATCCTAGGAACCCCATGAATTCATATGATCTCCCACATGTACAACTTCCCCAAATACTCTACCAAGATCTACTCCCTGATAGAAATTTAGTGTTCTGACTTGGTAAGTCAATCAACTATCACCAAGATGGAATCATGGATGCATGCTTTCCATAGAATCCCTATCACAAAGGACATGGATATTCCATCCCATTTATACTTTGGAATCTCAAGAGGCTACAACAGAACTTTTGGAACTCGGTGCCTAGACATGACCTACTGACACGTGAGAGATCGAATGATGAACTTGGAAACACTCCGTCTCATGATATCCCAAAAAAAATCCATTTAATGTCATTTTACATATTCCCTACAATTTAATATATAACAATTATAGATTTTTGAAATTCCCTCAGAACATCCTCTCAGATTTCAACAAGTACTACCACCATTCCTTAGAAAATGATAATGTGATTCACTATTTAATATAATTCATTTAGTGAATCTAATGGGGATATCTATTCATATATGACCTTATAGTTGATGTCTCCCAGATGAACCTCATTCACATGATGAAGAAGCAGATGAGTCAACACCATAAACTAAAGAAAATATGAATAATCCTCCTCAGCCAGGGTCATATGCATGAAACCCAACTTCTCAAATGCCTCCTCCACTTGGAAAGAACATGACTTCTAGGTAAGAGAATATACCACCATATTTCCCTTTCCATGAGTATATAATATCTAAAAATCATATAACTTCATGAAATCCAACCAACATATTTTTCTCTGGTTTATGACTCTTTATGTAAAGACATACCTGAGATTTTGATGGTATGAGTAAACATAATAAAACTCTCCTAGAAGATAGTGCCTCCACATCCTTAGAGAGAATACTATCACCACAAACTCTAGGTCATGAGTTCTGTAGTTATAATCATGGGGTCTTAACTTCCTTGAACCACATATAATCACTAATCCCCTCTACATCAACATGAATCCATCCCAATTCCATAGTCATCACAATACACTACGTACTCCATGACCTCCTTCGTTAGTGTCAAAATATGAGCACTCATCAGACTCAACCAAAACCCTTCAAAGACTCTCCAGAATTTCTTAGTCTTGGTGAAATGTTTCCCTTTCCAAGTTAGGGAGGTCATAGGGGTTGAAATTCAGGAGAATTCCACCATGAACCTCCTTTGGTATCCTTACAAGCTAAGAAAACCCCTTACCTCTAACACGCTCATGGGTGGTTCCCAAGAAAAAAATGCATCAATCACATCAGGTTCTATAGATAATATAGGATAAGAAATGAAACACCCTTGAAAGTGAACCTCATGGACCAAGGACTGGAACTTTGAGAGTATATAATAAATATGGTTCTCCCAAAGAAAGTCTAGGACCATCCTTAGGTTCTCTTCATGCTCTGCCTCTGACACAATATATATGAGTATTTCATCAATGAAGACAAAAAAATGAACCAAATATGGCTTGAAATTCTGGTTCATTAGATCTATAAACAAAGTGGGGAATCCATCAAACCATGATGAATCACCAAGAAATCATAGTACCTGTAGTGTCATCAGAATGTCAGCTTCATAATATAAGCCTCACAAACACTCAACTAATGGTCGTGGGTCCTGAGATCAAACATCGATAACCATTTCATCCTTCACAATTGATCAAAGAGATATTTAATCCCCCATAAGGGTCACATGTTATTTATAGTGGCCCAGTTCAAGTGATGATAATCAAGAAAAATATGTTAGCTCCCATCCACCTTTTTCATGAACAAGACCCGAGATACCATTGTGGACACACTACATCAGATAAAACCATTCTCTCAAACATACTCCAACTACAACCTCATCTACCACATATTGGTAGGGTCCATATGATATTATACGGATGATATTGGAGAGGTACTAGGGTGCACATTGATGATAAAATCTATCTCCCACCTTGCACGTAGTCCTAGAACATCCTTGAGGAAGAAATCCATAAAATCATCCATGACTGAAGGTACTAAATGCCTAAATCACCTATTTAACCAAGTGATAATATCTCCAAAGGATGGTTTATGGGTTGAATATTCATTCTAAAAAAATCCCACTCAATCTCCCATGAGATATCTCTCTCCCACAAAGGAGAATCTTGTCCAATATATCATAAGGAATATGACTCAATTTTGGTGATAGCCAATCTGGGCTCAAATCATGGACAACTAGTCCATACCCAAGATAAATTCATAAGGTATCATCATGATTACCAGTAGGTCCCATGAAAACCTATCTACACCAAGAGATATCTTTCACTATTGGCATGTGAATTATATCAAAGAAGCATTCCATGTAGAAACCTCAAGGCAAGGTTGATAAGATAATGTCTCTATCATGAGCTTCATCTTCAAAAAAGGAGTAAGGATATGGATTAATGAATCAAAAATTAATCTAATAGTATTGAAGAAAGATTATAATAAACACATATCATACCTCTAATCATCTCATGAGCTGTTGTTCATAAGCCTCCATAGCCTACACCAACCCATGGCCCCATCCCCCATCTCCCTAAAACTGGTGTGGGACTTATGGTGGTGGTGGTGGAAGGAGATCGTAACATCAACCACCACTAGGAAATCTTCCTCCATGATCCCACCCACTTCTATAGTAGATCCACCTCCCAGGGGGTATCTCTATCCTTACCTAGGAGATCCGTGATCATGAAAATGTCTCTATCCTGGTGGTCCATCCACTATCTTTCTTACCTCCTTAGCACATTGGGTCAGAAAATAACATTCCATGTGACATCACCCATCACATGAATAGAATAAACCATATATGTAATTCTTTGGTCCACTGTGTGGTCCCTATGATGGGTGACCATGTTTTTGAGTTCTTCTATGAGGGTATCTCCTAAACCAAGACCCCACCGACTGGCACTTGGTATTTGTTACAAATGACTCACCCCTATGAATACCACTGTTATCTCCAGATCTATGGAATCCCTTAAAATAAGAATCTATTCATCACCAATTCCCTCTATAACACTTCATAATATGTAGGAATTCACATGGGCACCACACTAGCATGAATGTATTTGTATAAACCAAGCTCAAACATCCATTCCTAGTAGTAACTATCCCAAATCATGTCAAGAGAGTACCACGTACGGTCAGTGAACCTCATAGTATACTAAGTAACTATCATTCATCCCTACTATAGCTTTAAAAGATCCTAAATTCAGACTTAGTGAAAGAATGATTAGTAATACTCCTCACAAAATAGAACCTGGAATCCAGAAGTAGAGAGTGATGAGTCCTTATGAATATGTGTGAATAAAGTCTACAATAGATCACATTCTCTATGGAAAAGTATTGATTCCAGAACAACCATATTATTAGTATGGGTCCACAAATTTATGAAAATCAGATCACCAAATAAATCCAATCCTCCACTACATGGGGATCTTCCTCACCATAGAACCTTGATGGCCTTTGGAACTAGAACTCATGGAGTGCACTAATCCTACATGCATTATCAACCTTATCTACTGGTATAATACACTAATAAATAGATTGGACTTCTTATACCTACCCACTAAGAGTAATGATCTCATTTATGGACCTTGAACTAAGGCCTCAAAACTAATAAAATCATCATCATGACCCTGAATCGATAATCTGGATGAATTTATTCATAGAGGCATCCTAAAAATTTAATCAAGACATACCACAGTCATCTGAGAGTATATATATGGGAATATTAATGAAGAAGGATAGTCAAAATTATTAATATTATATGATTCATGTACCCATATTCAGTACATCCAATGTCTCAGTACACCAATTCAGTATGCAGGTAGTTAGAGTCCTGGTGAATAAATATGTCACATACTACACCAACACTAGGTTCTCTGGCCTGAGTTCCACACTCGATACACTCTGAAACCATTTCCTTAAGTTCCAAAACCAAAAAACCTAAGGGTAAAAAACTCAAAAACACTATACTGAGGTCAAACCACCACTAATACCAATTTTTCATGACCCAAACCACATGGGCCGACCTATCCGGTAGAATGAAAATCAGTAAATACCCCAAACCTACCTCCATAGGCTAGGGGCTGGTGAATAGTTCTAAAAGGTGTAACTAAAATGGGAGGAATTTTCTTATGTACCTACACACATTCACTTAACCATCTACATGCATAAGTTCAGAGGAATAATATTAAAATACAATAATATCTAGAGTAAAAATCATGTATGTAATGACCTCTAGGTTAATAAAAATGATTTGGATAGTGAAATATGAAATATGAAGTGAAAAATACATGCCAAACCAGAAAAAATGTCCCAAAATAAAAATAGTTTGAAAATTAATGATGATACATCATGGCTCCATATCTCGAACCCCCAACCACCGTATGTGGTCAAATAAACCCAGGTATCCTTGTGTTCATTTGAAATCACCACTGAACTGGTCAACATTTTCATAATACAATACACTTGTATGAAAATCCCATGTAGGTGTGAGGATATACATACCCAGTAAGATTCCTTAAAAACCGAATGGGGAGGAATAGGAGACATGATAGAAGTAGTTAGCTCAACCCTAATGTAAGAGTGAAAATGAATCCCAATGACAATAGATATATATGATCTTAAAAAAACTAGATGAGAGAGAAAGGGGATCACCATATCATATCCTATCCTAGGAAAATATTCTTATAATAGTTCCAAGGGTCCATCATCGATGCCTGTCATATCATGTTTCTCTCTGAAGAAGTTACTGTGTGGAGGACCCACACCTCGCCACTAAGTTTCACAATCAATGGGGAGAAATATACAAGTAGAGGACCCAAACCCTTGTGTGTCAGGGGTATCAATAAGTAACTTTATAGAAGATCCATTCCCTAGTCTATCAGGGGGTACCACTCAGTAGGTAAAGGAACCACAACCTAGTATGTTAGGGGGTAACACTTAGTAAATAGATAGATAACCCACACCCTAGTCCCTCATGGGGGGTGGGGGTACCACTCAAACAATAGAGGACCCAATCCTTAATGTGTGAAGGGGAACCACTCAGTAAATAAACAGAGGATCCAAACCCTAGTCTGTTAGGTGGGGTGGGGGTAAAACTTAGTAGGTAGAGGAACCATTCCCTAGTTTGTTAGGGGTATCGCTCAGTAGTTAGAGGATCGATAACCTATTCCATCAGGGGGTGTCACTTAGTAAAAATATAGATTCCCAAACCCTTGTCCTTCAATGGGGTACAACTTAGTAAATAAAAGCTAGATATAGGACGCACACTCTAGTCCATAAGGGGAATACCACCCTTGGATGATCCTTCCCAATCACTACCATCATTGAGTGCCACCTAATTAAGTTTTACACTAATAAAATCTCACATCATAACTGAGAATCCACTAAAAATTAAAAAATCACGTTCTATGTGAAAAACAACTAGGATAGGCCACCCACAAGCCAAAATCTGAGTCCAAATTAAGGATATATGATATGTAGATGATGTAGAGGAACTACAAGACGTGTAAGGGGTGAACACGACATGTGGATTTTCTCTATATCCTAGAAGTGTCCTCACCAACACATGGACTTATGGTCTTGTAGTAATAAAAAGTGTGTTTTGGTACTACACTATGTGTCTTGGAAACCAGGGGACATCCCATTCTCTCCAAGTCATGCTCATGTATACTAGCCATGTGACAGTAAATGGTGTGCGCTTATCCATGTCTGTGTTCATTTACACCTAAAGTACATTCCAAGATTCCAACACTGAGTCACATAAAATGTGGGGGTCCCACATGGAGTGTTATATATTACTAACCTCAAACCCTAGATACTATAGCTGAGGTCTACACAATGTGTGATCATCAGACTACACACTATGTAGTCAGTTTTTCAATAGAACTCCATATATGTTATAAGGATTACATATATTCATATTATATAAAAATTATCTCTTTTTGACTACCCATAACTTGGGGTAATCATCTCCAAAAATTAATTCAAACCCTCTGATGTCTAGAAAACAGATCATGATCCTTCCTCATGAACCTTATAACATTTTGTGGGCCTCTTGTATCACTACCAATCATTCCTAGATACAAGATCCATAGGAATCATCGCCACTATCTTTAAATGAATCATGATATTATAGTAAATCTCCACCCTAGTCATCATTCACACAATGTACATGAATATCTGGGTTCAATCACACTTAAACCCACCCTAGAAATGTCGAACCTTGACCCCATAGGCCAAAGATGAACAATCCAAATAACAATATGGTAAAAGAAAAAGAACATGGCATAATATTCATTATTCAAGAGTTCTTGGATAAAAACATAGATCAAGGTTATTCAGTGTGATAATCAAGGAATAATGATAATAATAAATTGAATGAATAAAATTTGATACATGATATCATGTGAAGTATTTAAAATAATCATAGATCAAATAATAATAGATAAATTTGTTTTCAATATTTTAATCAATGGTGGAAACCAAATTTTACAATCCCTAACATGATTTGGATTTACCTTTTGTGAAGAACACAGTCACAAAATATGAAGAAGACCTATTAAATTCACTACGCCTCGATTCACCACAACATGGTTGGTGGTCTTCATCCGATCATGATATGCCAATGAAGGTCATTGGAATTACTTCTCTAAGTGATCCAAGGGTTATTAGGTTAGACCGGGTGATTGTCTATAGTATCTTATTTATAGAGGATAATGGTTTATGTCATTTAATTTGAAATAAAGGATGAAATTATTCATTTTAATTAAATTCACCCACCAATGGCCGCCTCTTCTAAATGTTGAGTGTTGACAAAATTTAGGTGGTGCCTAAGGTAAATCCAATCCTCCAGATTTAACTGTGGTCTTAGATTCTATATTAGAGACTCTATTTATGGGATATTACATTATTTATATATATCTATGTTCATATGAAATAAAAAATATTTAATATTTTTATAGAATTAATTTGGGATCACCGGGCCTCGAAATCAATGTTCACCTCAATGCCTGGCTTAGAAAATAATTTTTAATATATTTCAATGTATTACAAAGAGAAAAGGGTTTCTACATTTATTCCCTTGTTGAATAAGATTTGTTCCCAATTTCTTTCCATATTATCTCATGAGATATCCATAATTTCCTAACACATTGGAGGGATTTATAATTCTGGGCCCACCCATCACATAATCATAGTCCATTTATAGACATTCAACTTGATCATAAAACATTATCTATATATCATAACTCATGGAAAGGAAATAGGTTTCATAAATATTTCATCATAACATAACCCATAAAAATAAATGGGTTTCATAAATATCCATCATCATAATCATAAAACATATATTAAAACAATGAGGAAAGTATAACTGGATCATATCCACACTAAATCATAAGTAACATCAACGGATGCCATCTTAAATTAAAATTTCTTTAAAAGATCAATTGGAATACTTAAAGAGAAAAATAAACATTTCAATTTTAAATAACTTATTTAAAATAAAAAAAATCCAAAATATTTTCTTTGAAAAAAGATAAAAAATTAAAGAAAGATTCAATTATTTAAGTGTCCATAATTGTATGAAATTTTATTCATTATGTGTATCTTAAAACATATACTCCTTTCACATTTTTTATAAAATTTCAATAGTACCTGATTAGAAAAATGTCCAGAAGATTCTCTTTTAACCATTTTGTTTATAAAAAGTAAAAAATGGGTAATTGTTTTTTAAAAAAATCATATAATAATAGTAAAATTATCCTTAAAACCATTTTAAATAAAAAATAAATGGAATAAAAAATATTTTCGACCGAAGAGGGAAATAAAGATGTATTTTCTTAAAAATCATTTTTTGTCTATTGAGTACAAAAAATGTGGAGAATGAAAGGAAAAAAATTAAATATGTAGAAATAAATAAATTATATAAAAATTAATGATATTATTGATAGTTATATCATGAAATTTAATTATCATACACTTAATCATAAAAAATCATGGTAAATAATAATAATGTAACCTAAAACCCTCATCGCTTTGTGACAATTTTGAATCATAATCCCCATGAAAGAATAAATTATAATAAAAATTTAAATATCTTTAACACAATAAGAATCATTATATAAAATTTCATAAGGGAAATATATACACCTAAAAAATGAATATTGGGTCATAATATAACATATGTCTCAAAGGATACATTTTGACATGATAAACCCATGCATCAAATTTGACGTGCTTCTAAAGCCCTATAAACTCCTGTATAATAAATTTTAATTTATTATAATTCTATAAAATAATCATATACATAATAATATTATCATTTATGTTTCACTTATAACATTTAAACACCCATTTACTAATAATTTTTTATTAAAATCATCGTTCATGGGTGCTAACTGTTTTGAAAATATTAGTTCGGAATTTATGGTACTTGTAATTTCATCATGGTTTCATCATATAAATAATTATATTCATGATATAGATATAATATATAATCATTAAATACATATTTATAATCATATATAAAAATTTGAGATAAAAAAATTATGTACATCACCCATGGAGACATTAAGTCATACATACACTAGAACACTATTTTCAATTTCTAATTAAAAGAAGAAAATAATTATAAAAATTAATTTTTCATTTTAAAAAATAATTCCATAAATAACACATATAGACATATATATATACATACATTAAATATACCCTTATTACTATCCATGTGAAATGAAAATGAAAAATAAATCATATCTCTTCGTGGTGGTGGTAGTCCACAAGTACACACAATCAACTTTATCATTTTTGTGACAGATTGGAAGGTAAGAAGAAAAATATGATATTATAATTATCAAAGTATAATTATTTCATAAATACCATTTAAAAATATATAAAACATCATAATAATCATCCCATAATTATGGTGATGGAAAATAAATTTTATCACTACATGGAGGTAGTAGTACACACATATGCATGAGAGATACTTTCACATATAATTTGATGGAAAAGAGGGTGGATAATGGAGGTTACATAATAAAAATGACACTTATGTATATTCATTATATTGAATTTATTACTTTTTTTATGAATACCACACATTTATAGGAGGTATATGAAGAAATAAATTGAAATAATATGAGTATTTTGATTACCTCTTCTTCGATATGCCTCATTTGGATCCATTCTAAAGGACCCTAAGAATAGAATTTTAATAATAGAATAAAACTAATTTATGTATAATAAATTTAATAATATAAATTTTCAGGTTTTTGTTGAGTTTTATGGCTCTATGTGGTGTAAAGTAGAGAAAAGACAAGGGTTATTTTTTAAGTGGGAGATATTACACACTAGTAATTTCTTTAAAGAATAAAATAAATTAATTTAATACTCAAGACAAATGATTCCAAATGGATAGATATTAAAAGTTTGTGTATAATGATGTTTATATATTTCCAATTAATAAGATTCATACACTTTTAATTGTAATACATACCCCTATATCTTGGATTAACCAAAGTTAAATTCATTTTAAACTTAACAGTGGTAACATATTTTTACTGATTTTACTATTAATATGAATGAAAAGTAAGTTAAACTTATTAAAAAAATATTAATTATTATTATTACAAATTTATAATACATTTTATAAATTTAAATTCATTTATTTTTTATAATTTAATTTAAAATCAAACCCATAAAATATGAAGAAAATCATATTTCCAATTTTTTCTTAAGCCTAAAATGATTTTATAATAAAAAGCATTATAAAATTTATTATAATGAAATTAATTGATTCTAAATAATATAAATGAAGTAATATTAATTTGAAACCAAAATTTTAAATAATGTAATTTTTTAAAATCTTTAAATGAAAGAAATATTTTCAATAAAAATCAGTATTTTCACTATTTATTAAAAAATAAAACTTTTTAGAAAATTAGGAAAAATTAAACCTAAGATAATTTTGACTTCATTATTTAAAAAATGAAGTTTATTTATTTATTTTTTATTCTAAAATTGGAAAATTGTAATTATATTTTTTATCACAAAAATAAAATAATTTTTTTGGGGAGTAATGTTTTTCTGAAGCATATAATGGCTGCAAAAAAATTAACTACTTATTTATCAATATATTTTCTTTATATAAAAACCTTATATATATTTTTTTCAAAAAAAATAATTATTCCCATTGTCATCACTAATTTAATGTCTTTTTAATAATGATATACTATATTTATAAATACCTTATCCATAATAGCCTAGAGTAAGTGGTTACTTTATTATATTGGTTTTATATACAAGTAATTGAATCCCAAATTACCAATATTTTATTTGATGTTGAATAATAGATACGTACTTTATAATTTAATTAAATCTTAAAAAATAAAATATAACATTATGAAAGAAAAAATTATATATCCTTGAACTCATTCAAATATTCCTTCTTCATATCCTGGGGAAGGGGGAAAATTAAGGGTGACATCAGATTCTCAATATGAGTTATGTAAAGTGGAATGTTTCGTGAATAAATAAATAATAATCAATAAGTTAAAATAAATATGTCAAGGAAAATATATGAACACACATTACATTTAATAAATTACTTTACTATCATGATTTGATAATAAATAATACATATGGAAAGTTAAATAACTGAACATGCTTTCCATTTAATCAATACCTTGAGAAAAAAATTAATTCATGTATAATGTCAATGAAATAATGTCATGAATAATAACAAAAAAATTTTAATGATGGAAATTATTAATATCAAGTGTTATGATCTCCTGAATCATGATATCTATATCATTAATAAATTTCATATGATGTTATAAAACTATGGGTAAAAACCTTTTTAATGATAGCTTACTAATTCTTATCATGCGAGTATAGATTCATCAAGGGGATATATAATTTAGAGCCTAACCCATCACTTCCTATCTAATAAATTACTCCTAAAAAAATGATAAATTTATTTCATGAATAATATTCCTTGTCAATAAATGTATTTTTTTAAATAAATAAAATGGAATACCAATATTTCCCTAGTAAATCAAATAACTTTCTATGAAAAACACCATATATGTAAATGATACATGTTTTAAGAAATAATTATATACATTATAAATAATATGGATATTTAGGTTAAATGTAATGTCCAATGATCAAGAGAAAGTGAATTTTTAAAGGGAAAGTTAATGAATATAAAATTAATCAAGAAAGTGAATGTGAACACTTTCCCTTGTCAAAATGATCATAAACCATTCAAATTAAGGATAATATAGGTATAATTACAACATATCATTAGTGTATTATAAATATATTAACGGGATTTTGTCTTTGATAAATAAAAATACAATAAAAAAATCATTAAATGCATTTTTGAGGAAAATAACCTTTTCACAATGAAAATAACTTTTAAAAAATAGAAATTTACAAAACATTTAGGGAAAATCTTTATTTGAAAAGAACCTTACAAACATGTAAAGTAATATTTAAGGAAATCAGTGATCATGATGGAATGGTTTTGTTCATGTTGAGTATGTTAAAAACAAATATTAATTTCACATTTTTATTATAAAAGTAAAATATAACTTGTTTGAAAAAATAGAAATATTCCTTTTAAAAAATTTAAAAAAAAATTATGTGTAAAAATGAATTTAAAAATCATAATAAAAAACTTTCCGAAATAATTTTTACCAAACATTGATTTGGATGAAAAATGATTTTCGACCGAAGAGAGAAATGAAGTTGTATTTTATTAAAATATTTCTCAATAATTATATATACCAATGAGAGGAAAATGGTACAATTACTTGAAAACATTATTAATAACTAGAGGATGATAAAATTAGGGGGGTTCTATTATACTATAATCAAATAATTTCCTTCAATGTAAATTCAAGTATAATATATCTCGATTAAAATGAGATTCAAACATAAATCTATTACAACTTTTGTGAATATTGAATCATAATACCATGAATGAAATAATATCAGGTGAAAAATTAAATGTCATAAATATAAAGAGATTAATGATATAACATATCAAAGTGTGAGTATATAAAACTCATAAATGGATATAGGTGTATAACATAACATATTTCCAAAGAAGTCATTTTGAGAAAAGAAACCCTTACAATGATCATAACATTGATATGATAATTAATAAATGAATTAATTATGTGTATCAAATATAAATCCACATATAGAAATTGGAAATAAAATATAATACAATCAAATTTATTTACAAACATAATATTAGTATATCAAATAAATTGAATTAGTAACAAAACCCAATGAAAATAAATCAAGTTAAGAAATTATTTACCACTTGGTAAATTTTAAGTCAAATACCCTTTGATGAAATAATTCAAATTAAAACTTAAAATTACATTAAGTATGAAGGATTAATGATATTAAATGGAAAATAGATATTATATATACCCTATAAAATAAATTAGGTTCTTAATGTTTTGATAAGTTTCAATCAAAGGAGTTTGAGGCAAAATCCATTACATCAAGATTCCTTTTGGTTGAATTTTACCAAGAAAGCTCAGCCAGAGACAAAGTCTCTGAAAATTTATTAAAATAAAGGAAAAGTATAGAGAACAAGTATTAAAAACCAGCATAGAAAACTACATGTCATGAAATACATACCCGTCACTACAGCCATCACCATATCCAAGGGAGATTGCTTCATCTGCGGTAGCCGATTCCCATTTCGAGCTATCATAATGCTTCAAAAGCTTCGCATACTTATGTATGAGATTCATATTCTCCAAGTACAAGAACTCCTCAGAAGAGTTCATACCATTTCTTTTGCTGATAGAAGATCTTGTAGGCATCAGATTCATTAGACATGAATAATATTTCTGCTGCCTTCTTCTCAGTGGTGCTGTCATAACTCCCTCTTTCCCTAACACCTCCTTCCTTACACGCTGAACAACATCACTATATGAGGTTCAAGCTCGACCACCATCTTTCTCTTTATCACTATCAGATATATCCTCCCATTTATGAGGGATATTCATCACCTGATAGTAGTCATTCACTCTATGCTCCTGCTCAACAGGATTGTTTGGATCAACCAATGCTAGACACTGAGGTTGTGCCACAAGATCAGGACCTTCAAATGCCCCTTCTGTACAAGACCTCCACCAGATACAACAACCTGCACAAACAAACCAATCTGAATATTGCCACCTGCACTCCTAGGGAGTTCCTCTTCATCAATCGAGATTCCCCCATGATTCAAGTCTTTTTCATGATGACAGGAGCCCTGCCCTTGCACCTTCTCAGACAAGCTGCCACTATTCACACAAATATTTGTCGGACCTACAACCCCACTAACATTCAGTGAAATGACTTCAGTAGACCCCCGACCAGGAGACAAAGTAGGATCAACTTGATCCTACCTCACTTCCAGTTCCACATTTACCAGACCATCAAAGCAATTGCAAACTTCAATGATCCCCACTTGCTGTGCAGGAAGTACCTTCAGCCCAGGTGAGGCCCTCACCCAGCCACCCGTTTCATCTAAGTCCCATCCTTCCTAAAAATGTCCATCCAAAGCCTCCTTCCCCCGGAAGAACCACATCTTGATTCCCACTGTCCACCCTAGTGAGTTGAGATTTCTGCTGCATAGTATTCTCCAGACTTCCTGAAAGAGGCACCCCAAGATCCCTCCGTAGCCTTCCAAACACCGCATCCACACCCGAATTCCGAGACTCCTTTTCTGCCCCCAATCATAATCCATTCATTGTATTGATACTTGCTGGACAAGGCCTCATCCGCACTCCAGTACCCAGATTCTTCTCCCTATGCTGACAGTTAAAATCCACCACAACTGCAGTCTGAGGAGCCAAAACCACTTGCAGAATCACCCGTCTACCACTACATTCATCCATCCGATGCCCAACTTTGAAACACTGAGAGTAGTAGTCAATCCAAGGCTAAAAAACAATCGACTATTTATATCTAAACTCCACACTCATAGCAATGAAAAATGAATTGATTGGAGGTTTGGATAAATCAACTTCAACTCAAATTCTAGGCGAAACCGGGTGGCATACAACCCTAGTTCTACTATCTGAACACAAATAGCGACCAACAAAATCCCCAATCATGAGAATGATAGAGGGATTCTGAAATGGAAGCGGCAGTTCTAAAAGTCTTACCCAAATTTCCATGGTCAAGGAATCACGCTTCATATGGTAGTCATAGGACCATAAGAAGAGAGAAAAACAGGAGCCATCACAGGTACGCGGGGCAGAGGACCAGGAAATGATCAAATATTCTAATGATATTTCAGTTTATCATTGCTTCAGATGTTAATTTCCTTGTTATTTCATGCATGTTTTGTCATGATGTTTACAGATCTTAGGTATAGTATATATTAACATCATCATTAGAATGATATTAATTCTATTACTTATTTTATTAATTTTCAAAACCATTCTTGAATGTTGTACATGGAAAATGAGTTGCATCGCTTCGTGGAGATGATAGGTTGTATATATGCACGAGTGAAGATATAATTCCATTAATGGGTGAAAGATTAAGGATTTGTATGGTATATTAAATTTAGATAATTAATATCATGTCATATGTATTAAATAAATTCATTATTTCTGTCATTATGAATTCCAATGTGAGTTGGTGATGGAAAACAAACTGCATCGGTTTGTGATGCTATAGTTATCCATACACACGAGAGATGGTTTTGTTTCCCTTTTGATAGAGGACGAGAAATACATATATTTTTCTATAAAAATTATAAAATCTTAGTATATGGTATATAATGGTGTTATTATGTTGATATTGTTAAGACATAATTGAAGGTGGAAAAATAGAAATTAAAAAGAAAGATCTAAGTGGACAAAGTTACCTTATATTTTAATAAATTACTTGAGATATATTATTAAGGACCCTAGGGTTAGTATTTTGGGAAGAAAAGTACATTTATATCATTTTTATGGATTTTATGTATGGACTTTTCTAGGGTTTAGTCATAAAAAATGGATTTAGAGATGTGAATATGTTATAGGAGGTAGTTACCTTTTATTATTAAGGAGTGGTATTTTTGTAAAAGAAAAAAATACTCAATTATGGGAATTCACTCTCATCCCAAATTCCTACAAAATTGGAATGTAATATCATGGACATAAGGTAAGGTAAAGAAAAACCATAAAAAATAGTAATAATCATGTTTTAATCATGTTTTCCATTATCCTCTAAATTTATTTACTTTTACCATTTTAATTTTCACCATGGTAAAAAGTTTTTTTAACATATTTAATTAATCCTTTAAGACTAAAATAAATTTATCCCTATTTAATAATTTGGTCCAATGAATTATTTATATGAAATTAAATTTATCAAATAAAAAATATTTTTTTTTGTGGAAAATTAATTTTAACACAAACACATGTAACATGAAAACCCAAATTTTAACATTAATTATGGTAAATAAATTTTATTTACTTAATTAATAATTATGATAAAAAAATTAAGTTGGTATTATTATATAAAATTAATTATTCTGATTAAAAATATGGAATCAATTTTATGTAATTAAATTCAAAGAATTGGTAGATTTTAATTTATAAATAAATCTACAAATAAAGATGATTTATATGTAATTAATTAAATTAAAACTAAATAAATAATAATTTAGTTACTTTTAAATAAAATTAAATTGAAATGTGTCTTTTAAATTACTTTATTTATGCAATGGAAGTAATAGTATTTTATAAATAGATATTTTTAAATATTCACTTATAAATGAACCTTAAAAAAATAGTAAAATTTCACCCTAAGATAACTATGAGATTATGATTTCCAATATTAATTCTATATTATGAAATAAATTTTATAAATGTTAGATTTTTTTTCTCACAAAGAGCAGTAAAAATATTTGTTGGTAAGAAAATATTTTTTTGAAGATTAAATTGACATTAGTAAAAATTTAGCGTTTTTATCAATAAATTATTATTAATTATGACCATTATATATATTTCATAATTTAGTTAATCTTATTAATACTCACCAATTTAATGGGTATGTTATATTGGTAATCTTTAATTAATATATTTCATGGGTCATTTAAGCTCATTTTCATGTTTCATTTATGCTATAAAAAATGTTCTTCTTTTAAAATATCAGGATTACATATATTGGAAGATATCGAACATATTAAATTTATATAAAATAAATATTATATAAATTCTTATGGTGTTGTAATATTATAATTTATTTATTATCACTTTTGAATGTTAAGAAATGAAATAAATAAAAATTATTTAAAGTGAAATATATCATAAAAACCTGGGGCGTTACACTCCAAGAGTTTTAACCATAAAATATAATTTAATAAAATTTATGATTTAATATAATGTTTTTTTTATTCTGAAATGAAATAAAATATTTTTTAAAATAGGAATCAAACATTGTATAAGATAGAATTCATTGGTTAATGATTTTACCATCAACCACATAATTTAGAAAATTGATTTTAGCTATCATGATAAAAGAAACAAGACCATTCTACCAAGGAATATACTAGGGTTGATGATGGTTTCACTCTATTATCTTTAGATTTGGGCATAAGTTAAAAATCTATCAATTCTATCCACACTTGAAGTATTATATTACACGATGTGTCTATACCAATTTTCCTAGGTCATTTGAATATAGATACCGAGGATTTACATTGACATGATAGTTTTGAGAAATACAGTTATCCATTCAACACTTGTAAAACATTCCACTTCCTTGCATACAATTCCATGAATTTTTCTTCCCACCCTTGTTTCATATCGGTGGTTGTAGTTTCATCCCTTACCTATCAAGATAAAATATATTCCAAAAAGTTATTTAAATATTTATCTTCTTATCATTCATTACTAGAGACCACTTCACATCGCTAAAATCAATCTCCACATTGATAGCACAACACACACTCTCCTCATAACTCTCAATGTATAAGATTTCTAGGTCCTTATATTGATGAGGTTTTATTACAAAATAAATTGAGTAATATTTCAATCATAATAAATGATAAATCTTAAATAATATCATGTAATACTTATATCATGTAAGACTTATAATATCTCCACATTTCTTTCCATTTTCTATTAGAGAGTATGAGGGAAGTACTTATTGAAAAATAATTTTTTAAACTCTTACCACCTCATGACTCAAGCTTAATCCTTTGGTTTCATGTTCCTAATTAATGTATTACATTTATTGAATTCTAACTCAAAGTGATACTCTTACAAAGTATCTTTCTCCTATATAGAACAACGGAGAATAGAAAACATCATTTCAGTAGTGTTTCTCCATTATTCTATTATTGAAGGAATATAGAGCTGATGAAAAGAAGGTGGTTTTTGATTCATGATGGATTCGAATACATAGTTTTTCCTTCATTAGAGTAGACAAGGAATATATATGGTTAAATTTATTATTCATAACTTTAGATAGTTTATTTTTTATCATCATGATGTTTTCAACCCAATATTCCCTCAAATTGGGAATTTATTCCACACATTATACATTTTATCCATTGTTTATGTGGTACATTCTAATTCAAACCACTTTAATATAAAAAGATAACTTAAATGAAAATATTTATACTCATAAAAATCTTATGATATTAATTTTAAAGGTGATTTAAATCCTAAAATTTTATAATGGAATAATTAATTAAGAAATATATCATTTGAAATTGTTTTTAAATAGAAAGTGAGAAACCAAATCATATCCCCTATGTGTTTAAAAAAATGTAACCATTAAGGCCCACTAGTCATGCACTGAGTGTTTATTGATTCAACACTTAACCACCATTTTCTGGGTTACTACCCTAGGCATATCTGTTTTAGTTAATGTATCCCCTTATTTTTAGATAGATGAAGATTTAATTTCTATGAAACCACAAACAATATAATTTATCAAAATTTTGTATTTTTTACAATATTTATACTTTTCCATATGATGTTCATTAATGTTTTTTAGTCTATATTTGCATAAATAAATAAAAACATTCCTTAAGACTAACTATGGATAGTCATATTTTGTAGAAATTATTTTCAACATAATTCCTTAATAAAATATATCATTAATTACTTGAAAAGTTCTATTGAGGTTTATAGTTTTAAAAACTATGTATATAATACATAAAGTAAAAAATATCACATAAATAACATAAAATTTATTTAATCCTCTATAAATACTCTTATATTACTCCATCCAAGGTCACCTCAAAATAAATGATTTCTCATAGATATACATCAAAAAGAAATAGTGTGAATAAATACAAGGGAATAAAAAATTAAATAGAATGTAATTCATAATCATAGGTATAAAAAGATGCATAAAATAAGACTATAACCATGAGTATATGATACATTACACGGAAATGAAGTAACAACCTACAAATGAGATATTTATAAGAATATCTATACAGATCATAACCAAGGTGTCAGAAAATATATTACGATGGTTTTTTACAAAGGTATCATGAAAATTAAAAAGTGTTACTTACAAGGTATCATAGAAATGTCATATATAGAGATTAATTATTTACGTAACACATTAGTGGGATATTAGGGTGCACCATTCATATGTCTCTCTTTATGTGTATTACATATATTATATATCATAAGAGCATATTTTATCATTATAACCCATGATTGGGGAAAATTTATTTAATAAATAGAATAGACAAATCAAATTTTATATTCATATCTATATGAATACTCTTGAAATTATTTATCATTATTTATAACTTGAAAGTACAACTTGGAAAAACTGAAGAATGATTTCGAAAACTTAACATGTATATATAACATATATGGAATGGGATAAATAAGAGAGAATGGTAGTCTCTAATTAATAGGGAATGAATTAAATAGTAAATTAATGACTATATAATCATTAATAAATAATCAATTATAAATCAAAATAATTTTCTTAAAGTAAGTACTTGAATTAAGAATAGGAAAGAGGATGAAAACCCTTACCTTATGCACCACTTCTTAAACATAGTGGGATAATTCTGTGATGGATTGGGGGATTAAATGAAGGGTATAATGGAAAATTAAGAGAGATATGGATGTGAGGATGTGATTCAGATTGAATGAAATGGGTTTGGATGAGTGGTTATTTATAGAAAATTGAGGAGAAATGTCTTTTTTTCAAATGTAGTGTTTGGAATTATTATTTTGGAAGATACAATTTCCAATGGAAACCCACGGTATTGGATAATTTTTTATGAAATTAATAAATTTTTTTAGACATATTAAAATTTATAATCAAAAATATTATTCTATATATTAAATTTTCCAGAAAATAATCCTTCATTCATTAATTTTTTTATAATTCAAAAGTTTTTTTATTATTTGGAATTTCATTATAGCCTATTAAATATGATTCTAAAAAATGTAAAATAATAAAATAATAAATTATATATATTTATTTCTTGAAAAAAAATATACATTATCATATTATTATTATATAATTATGAAGACATAAGGCATTCCAGAAACACAAAACTATATCTTTACTATTCACTAAAAATAAATTATTTTTAAAATTTATCAAAATTTCACCCAAACTGAATTTTTACATATCGATGTAAAATATTATATTAATTTTATGAAAAGAAATTTCTTTTTATGTGAAATAACTATATTAAATAATAATTAAATATTTTCTATAAAATATAATTTCTAACAGAAAACACATTATTTATTCACTATAAAGAATTATGAATTATTTTATATCATACATATTGATTCATAGAGTATTTTGACATATAATAAAATATATTAAATTAAATTAGTTTATATAATATATTTCATTTTTTATGTATCATTTTAATAATCTATTTGGTATTATTACTATTCCAATAGTCATATACCGATCATATGGAAATATTAGCGAAACAATCCTGAAATGGTAAGATCATAACAACCATATTTCCCTTTACATACTATATATACTCCAAAAAAGTCACAATTAATCATTCACTACTTCACATGAAATGGTTTTACACTTCCCTTTAAAATTTATATCATATTTATAACACTTCTTGTTCTTTATTACTATCATTGTGGTCTGAGTGATCTTCATGGGAGAATCTGTCCCTATGTAGATTGGCTTAGTATTTTATGTATTTTTTGGTGTTTATCTCTGTGTACTATTCATAATTGTTATAGATAATATTATTTATTGGTGTATAATATTCCTAGGTAATAATATTTTTTATTTTTTCCTAATGTCAAGAATAATAAAACAATCATTGTGAAACTTGTGTTCTTTTTCTAATAACAGAAATAAATTTCAGGCCATTACCAAAAACAGATCGTTTTGGGACATAGATCACACTGGAAGGAGATGGTAAAAAGAAATATAATTTTTTTTAATACAGTGAATATTTTATATGTGGATTTATACTCTTATCAACCCACTTAAAATTGATAACATGATTATAGTGGAAAATCTATATCTCGAACTCAACCCAAACATAGCAAGGGCGTAGAAACATGAGGGATAACATAGTAAAAATACTATGTGTTTTTATTCATTAAATTTATTCCTTATAAATGGTTTTATATTTTGATAATGTTTGGAATCCATTCAACATCTCAGTTGGCATATGTTGGAATATAAAAAGGGTAGATAAAGAGTGAAAAAAATTCTATAAAACCTGGTTACACCAGATTCACAGTAACACCTAGAGATTATCTGAAATATATATTTTTTAAAATTTATTCATTATGGTATTTTTTATTAAAAATACACTAATTTAAAACTTTTTACATGAATTAATGATTTCATATTTCATTATACATAGTAATGAGTGTATCTTGTGTTACACACAACATCGAGTTTAAATTAAATGTGACATACTATTAAAATATTACAATTTTATATGATAGTTATCACACAACCATTGGAGTGGTGGGTATGAATAGGATTGACTAAATTATTAAAATATATACTTTACACATGTATATATAATGAAATATATTTTGACTAATAAATTAGAAATGAAAATAAAAACCATTTTAAAACAAATGAAATCCTTTTCTGAAAAACAATTTTTACACACACAGATATGTTTTACCTCAATAAATAAAACAAATAAAATTTAGAGAATAATTTTAATGATGTTTATATATTAAATATTCAATGAAATGATTATCATTAAGATTATTTTTTTCTAGATAATTGATAATAATAAACTAAATTTTATTCTTAAAAGCGGTATTTTTATAAAAATATTTTTTTGCGTTCTGAACAATTAATTTAAAATTAATTTTTAAATATTTTATATAATTTATTCAAAAAAATTGACTTCAATTTTAAAATCATCAGGCCAAAATATTTTGGATTTATTTTTTTTTATAATTTTCAGAATAGGTAATTTTTTAGTGAATAATGAAAATACTAGTTTGTATTGAAAGAAAACCTTTTTATTCAAATAATTGACAATATATAAATTATTTTAATATTTTTTAAAAGTGAAATTAGTTACATTATATATATTATTCTAATTTAGGTCATTATAATCAATTTCATATTTATTTTTATATAATGTTTTTATGCTTTTTAACATTTTCTTTTTGGAAAACTGCTTTCTTATCGCGTTTGTGGGTTTTATTTTAAATTAAAATTTACACATTATGTGAATATAGAATTCTATGAATATAATTTGGAAAAATTTATTTAATAATTTTAATTATAATAATTTATATTTATGAATAAATTAAACTTATATTTTTTCTATTATTGATATAAAAATAAATTTAAATTAATTACCACGGTTAAGGTGAAAATGAGTTTACTGTGGGTTCAAGTAAAAGAATAAGGGGTAAAAGGAAATTAAAACCTGTATAAACATTTTATGACCATATTTCTACCTTATAACCTTTAAGGTTATATAATGGAACAATTTTCGATCTTTTTGGCATGCGAAAAATGTGGTCCCACCTTTTTCATTTCAAAAAATAAAAATGTGCCACTCAGCTCACTTATAAAAGGCCACTCATATCCTCTCCTCTATACACATCCAAAACCAATTGGTTTTGAAAATACCAAACCAAATAAATTCCGTAATTCCACAATATCAACCTAGAGGTATAATATTGGTCCTTGAGATAATATATTATTCATTTTGGTGCAAACCAAAAGAAGTTGTACAAATAAGAGGTAATATCCCTAACTGAGTATTTTATTTTATTTTTTCCTCAAACTAATTCAATTATTATTAAACAATTATTATATAGTATCCTTAGTAAATAACGTATAATAATATGTTATTATGTAAATAGAATAAACTAAATCCTTCTCATCTTCAACCAAATTTTATAAGAAATCATAATTTTAGTGTGTGACAGACCACCACCTCTCAAACTGATGTTTTTAATTTTCCATCACCATATATCACAGATGGATATGATAATGGATTAAAAGTATATATTTATATTTATTATATTATTATACCTCTATAATTATAATATAAAATATAACATATTACCTCTCAACCCATTGGAAAATAATAACGGTGCTCGTCAGTACGACTGTCAACCTCCTCACGAATTGATGTGATGTATTTTTCAATTATATTTTACTTGGATGGAATTTATGAAATATTAAATGAATATATATTATATTTATAACATATTTATACTTATTTAATTATTATACCATATATACCTTCTTACTTTCCATTATTTGGGGGATATGATAATGTTGTTCATGTGTATGGTGGACTAAAATCTCACAAAGTGATGTGATTCATTTTTATCTAAATCATTGCATGGAATTTAATTAGGGTAAATGAAATGAATATATGTGAAATATATTAAAAAAAATTAGTATTTAATGGTAATATATTATTTACCATTTTTTTATTTTATCCATAGAAAAAATGGAAGCAATGTTCATGTGTACATACATCCTACCATCTCCATGAATGATGTTTTTCATTTTCTATCTATAAAATTTATGGATTACTCTAAAAAAATATATAATTAAAAAATATAATATTTATATCATTTTTATAATTCTAGATATTATTTAACCAAGATAATATTATGAGGAACAAAAATACCCAACAAAAACTTACGTGAAAAATGAAGCAATTACTACTAGAAATAAAATTTTAATAGGTAATTGTTAATAAATAGGTTATAATTGGTCATAAATAAATAATATATGGATTTATATACATAATTATAGTTTTTTAATATAATTATAAAGAAATTATATTATTATACAAGAGGTTTTAATGTGTACAAAGGAATTCGATACTTATGCTAAGGGATTTTCACCTCACTTTTTACATTCGTAAGATACATTCAATATGAAAAAATTATTCCTTATGTGTTGTGTATGTAATGACCATGGATTACTTTTAATAATAATTTATTTAAATTTATAGGAATTTAAAATTCCATTTTATTATATCTCTTTCATGGGTTTTATGATTCAAAAGATACCAAAGCGATAAAGGAATTTCGTCTCAATTTCTCTTCTTCGAGACATATATTATTTTATGAACCCATATTATTTTATGAGGTGTATATAGATACCATTTAACATGTAATATCATGAATTTATTTATCCAAATGATATTTTAATATTCATTTAATTTTATTCTTTCACGGTGCTTATAATTCAATATTACCGAGGTGGTAAGGGTTTTATTATAAAATGTCATCATTTATCGGGATTATGTATGTTCGTGGTTGCAATGATGAAATCATATGATCCAAATATAAATAAAATCATGTAATATGTTATAATTATGTTATGTAATTATGATACATGTTTTTAATTCATTTCTTTATATTTATGTAATAAATATATCAATATATTTTTTTTAAGAAAATTCAGCTTTATTTATAACTTTAGTCGAAAAAATTTATTTCACCAAAAAAAATGTTTTCAAAAAATATTTTCAGAAATATATTTTTAAAATAATCTAAGTTATCAAATAAATAAAATTTTACCCATATTTAATTTTTTAAGAAGTTATTTGAATGAAATATAATTTCCAATCTCCAAATAATTACCATTTGTCTTTTATCAAAAATATGAAAGGGATATTTGTTTTAAAGATTATGTAATGAATAGTATATTTTTCCATCACGATAACTCATTTTTCTAAATATTACTTTATACGTTTCCCTATTTATTTTCAAATTAAATTATTCTTAATATTTTTTTCTTTTAAATAGTGTTTTCAAAGTGAATTTTTTTATTTTAATCAAGAAACGTTTTAAAGGATTCTTAAAGATTACTTTATACGTACCCAAGGTTATTTTAAGAAAAGGATTTCGAATTTTTTTTTATTTTAAATTTTTTAAAGTGAAAAGGTTATTTTCCCTAAGAAATGATTTAAATGTTTCTTAAAGCTTCCTTTATATGTTTACATTATTTGTTTCACTAAAATGTATTTTTAATTTTTTTAGGTTTTAAAAAGTGTTTTTAAATTTGCAAAGTCTCTTTTTATAAAAAAATTTCAAATTGATATTTCAAAATAATTTTCCATCTAAGACGTTATCCTTTGATTTTATATATTCTTTACTAGGGATATTATCTAGGGAAGACACTCTTATTCTTTAATTATTAGGTTTATATTTATGATGAAAATATGTTTATGAGACCCATTGCTTTCCAATGAGTTATTCTATAATGAAATGTTTTGTGAAACCCATTTATTTTCATGAGGTTTTGATATGACGAATGTTTTATGATCATATGGAATGATTATATATGGTATTAATTATGTTATGGTGGTTATGTTATAACCATGTATGGTGGTCACGTTATAATTAAGGAATATGGTTTCATTATAACCAAATATGTATGGGAACTATATCTCCCTCTAATTCATTTAGTAAAGATTGATATTACATGAGATAAATAGTGTTGGAATGGGGAGTGAACCCAATTCACTAAGATACTTTATCCACTATTATAGTATTGTGAGTGAACCTTGACTACTATGATAGTTTAGGGGGTGAACCCATTATACTATGATAGTTTTGGAAATGATCTTTGACTTCTAATGAAATGATTTTATATACTTATATCTACTCCACAATTACATTTATTATATCAATGTAATGCTCTCATGTATCATGTAATTTGGTTTCATTATGATTCATGTCCTATATAATGAAATTCATTATTCCATGAATCAATATTTTTATCTTTGATATGAAGGGTATAATTTTAATATGTTATGTTCACATTCTCACACCCTTATTCTCATATTATGTTTATGTATTTACTCGATTTACCCTTATGGAGAATCTCATATCCACCTTTCCTATATTTCATTCCCTAGGTTATAAAGACATGTATTACATGTGATATCTATAATAAGGGTGATAGTTATGAGGAACTATGTTAGAGATAATGTATAACTTTAATTAACTGATTTTTTATGATTCCAAGTTTCCAAAGGAACTTTAAATTTATGATCCTTAGGTATGTTTTTGTGTAATGTAAAAAATATTCATCTAAAATATATAATAACGAGGTATATAAATATTGGGTTGTTATAGTTTGTATCATAGGTAATGTTTAGTTAACCATTATAAACTTAGAAGAGAAAATTTATTGAGATCACAAATGACATGTCTAATGATATTCTAATGGATATGTCTATAGAGAAATAGAAGTATGATTTAATGTATTGGAAAATGTCCTAGAATTTTGGCAAAGGATAGATGGAGTGGTTTCTGAGAAATTAGATCCATATATTAATAATACAAGTGAATTTGGATCTGGAATAGAGGAAAATTTGGATAATAACTATGAAAAGAGTGAATTGAGCTGGTTTTAAACATCACTTAGTGCATGGAAATGGGCCTTTCAGCATATCTAGTTTGACAATCCTTGGGGATATGCTTTGGAAATTCACAAAATCTTTACAAACAATCATAAAGGATTTTAATAGATGATGACCCTTAATAACCTATTATAAACCTAAGGTATCATAGATCTAATAAAATGTGTCATTATTTATACATAATATTAATTATTTTTCATGATTATATGGTTTCCCATTATGATTGTTATTAAAAACACCATTATTTTTTCTTTTAGTCCTTGGTTGAAACTAAAATGAACATGATTAACATTTAATGTGATATAAATGTGTTGATAAAAAACCAAATTGTATAATAAATGGAGTGAAGGATATTTTGATTATTCTTAATTAGTTAACATGATATATTATTAACAATATCATCCTTAAAAACTTCTAGACTCACCAAAGAAGATAAGGATATAGTTTGTTGGGAGTTTTGGTGGTGGAGACCATAGAGGATTGAATATTTCTTTCCTATATATCTAGAATTTTGGAAGAATCACTCTAAGGAATGTCTTAATGGAACGATCATATATTTTATGTGTGCATAAGAAGGAAACATAGTAAGTTATTTCTAAAGAAAAATGAAAATTTTAGTTAATGTAATAGATGAGAATAATTTTTTCCATAAGGAATCCTTAATGGTTGAATGCTATATATGTGGAAAATAAGGAATTATTAAAATTTATGTTATATTTGAAATATCATGAAGAGGATCAACAAGGTGGTATAAGAAATGGTTTTGATGTTGATGATTAGGAGACTAAAAATTGCAAATGAAAGGAAAAAGTAATTAATGAATAAGATGATAAAGCCCAATTAATGGGTTTATAATGAAGTGGAATGATTTAAGTGTTTATGTATTGGAATTCATAAATTATGTAATATATAAGGATTGTTCAGTATATTTTTTCTTTATGGATTTAATGGAATATGTTTAATGGTGACGATTAACTTGAAAAGTGATTTAGTAGAAAGGTTATATTTTATGGAAAACCAAAGATTATTAAAAAATCACCCTTAATATGATCCCGATGTTGAAAAATGGTGTTAAGTTTTGATAAATAAATGAATGATATAGATATTGTAAATTTAATATCATTTATTACCTTGGAAATGATTAATAATTTGGCGATAAATCATTATATGTTATCATTGATGGATTTTAGATTTTTTGATTTATTGTATATATTCCTTATTGATGGTTTTATTTAAGGAATACAGAAATAGTTAATTTTTGAAAGAGTTCATGTTTTCATTAAGGATTTATGGTAATTCAGGTCACTACCATATTTTAGGAGAATATATGATCACGTAATTCACATGTTTGGTATGTGACTTTAGTATATACTTCATATTGTTTGAGAGACTACTGATAAGTTAAAATTGTAAATTTATTAACCCCCTTTCTAAATTGTTTGATTTCAATAACATACCGACATCTTTTGGAAGTGTAATAATGTTAAACATTTATAGAATTGTTTATATTGAACATTGGATATGGTTATAGATATTAATGTATAATTTCACCATATGAACATTTATGAATAACCAGTGTTAATTTTTTTATAATAAAAACATATTCAAGGAATGAATTCTTATTATCTATGGATCTTATTATCTGGTAGTTCTTTATACATGAAAAATTAATTGCTTAGAGTAAGTGATGGAGTGGAAAATTTTCAAGGCATTACTAAAGGATGAGATTGTGATTATAAAATAGAATTAAATAAAGTAAGTATATATTCTTGTAAAAATTATCCAGCTTTAGAAAAATGTTCTTGAAATAAAATGTTATCTTATTACCATTATTTATGATGATATGAAATAATTTTTTCACACCTCTTTGGTTTATGGTTTTGTGGTTTTGGATTTTCACACGACCATTCACATTCTTGTGATCAATGATCTATGTCCCTTTGCGTCATAATTTGGACATTATGCTTTACTTATATTCCCAAATATTCACTTACCACATATATTTTCCTATTTCAAAACCTTGTATGTGTTAATTCTATATTACCTTTATACAACCCTTTATATATTCCCAAGAGGATGTTTTATTTTCCATTTTTATGATGTGGTTTTCCAATAAAGTGATTTTTAATGTTAAAAACTTATTTACTGAGAAAAAGTTCAAATTTTGGGATTTAATTTCATTTATAAAGGTTAATTTAACACCCCAATATTTTGTGAAATATATGATTTATAAAATGAACATAATATTTTTTATTTTCTAAGTTACATAGAACACTAGTTTTATCTTGCATTGCATTCAAAAATGATTTTATCTTATGTTACACATAGAACTGAGTATTCATTTCATTACACAAAACACTAGGTTTAAATGAAATGTGACATACTATTAATGTTTTATTATTTAATATAATAGTTATCACCTAGCCATTGGAATGGTTGGCATGAATAGGACTGGATAAATTAAGAAAATATAAGGTTTTCACATGTATATATAATTAATTGTTTAGTGGCCAATTAATTAAAAATTAAAATAAAAACCATTTTAAAATAACGGAACTATTTTTCTGAAAATATCTTTTTATTTACACAAACCTGTTTTACCTTAATAATTCAAAAAATCACTTTTTTAATCATTTCTGTGAAATTTTTATATTATATATTCAATAAAATTGTTAATGTTCATCTATTTTTATTAAGTTAAGAGATAAGAATAAACCCAATTAACTCAATTTTTTAAATCAAAATAAAAAAATTTATCTGAGTTACGGTTTAAGAATTTAATGAAATGGTCTCATTTTTTGTGAATAATGATTAATTTTGATTTTATTAAAAAACTAACAATTTATTGAAAGAAGTCATAAGATAAATTTTATTTTTATATGGGTTTAAAGGAAAAATTAGTTAAATTGTATATATATTTATCCAATTTAGGCCATTTGAATGAATTCTATATTTATTTTTTATATAAATAATCTTTAATCTTTATATCTTTTTCTCTTCAAAAAACTGCTTTCTTGTCGCGTCTGTGGGTTGAATTTTAAATCAAATTTTGCAACTTATGTGAATATAATTTGGAAATATTTATTCCATATTTTTAATAATCATAATTTATATTTAGTAATAAGATAAAATTATAATTTATAACATTTTGAATTTTAAAAGGAGTAAAAATTGATTACCGCAGTTAAGGTGAAAATGGTTTTTACCGGGGGATACACTAACACGATAATGGGTAAAATAACCATAAATATTGTCCAAAAAAAATTTTATAGGAAATTTTCAACCATTAAATAGTTAATATTTTATAATGGACCATTTTTGTTTCCATTTTGAATTGACACACCTTTTATTTTCAAAAAGTAAAATTATACCACTCACCTCACTTATAAATGGCCTCCCCCTCTCATCTCATATTTAAACTAATAAAATCCATTTTTTTTGGCCAAGAACTAAAAAATAACTTACTTAATTCAATAATATCATCCTACAGTAATTATTAGGATTATTAATCCATCCTAAGAATCTTTTTGGCAAAAACCTAAAATAAGTTTTATAAAACAGAGGTAACGTCTCTAATAGAACATTTTATTTTATTTATTCTTAAATATAATTAAATTATTACTATATAATGATAATATAATAACATAATTATATTCAATATAATGAATTTTTTTTATGTTAATCATATATCATAAATCTGTATCCTCTTTAATCAAATGGTATATGAAATCACCATTCATGTGTACGACAAACCACCACCTCACGAACTGATGTTATTCGTTCTCCATCACCACATCTCACAACTGGATAAATTTATAGATTTAAATATTATATATATGATATTTATTATATTATTATTCCTTTGGAATTATAATACCAAATATACCTTCTTATCTACCAACCTGTTGAAAAATAATAATGTCATTCATGTGTACGATAAACTACCACATCGTGAATCGATGCGATGCATTTTTCATTTAATTTTTACTTGTATAGTAATATGGATAAATTAAAATAATATATATGATTTTAATAACATAATTATATCTCTTTAATTATCATACCACATATACCTTCTCAATTCTTATTCTGTGGGGGATACGATAACATCGTCCGTGTGTATAGCGAGCAACTTACTTGCAAAGTGATGTCATTCATTTTTCACTAACACTTTTCATGGAAGATAATTAGGGTAAATTTAAGGAATATATGTGGTATATATGGAATAAAAATTATTTTTAATTGTAATATATTATTTAATATTATTTTATTTCATCCTTCGATAAAATGGAAACATTTTTTCTGCGTACGTAAGGCCTGCTGTCTCTATTAAACAATGTATTTCATTTTCTATCTCTATCTTTTCATGATTACACTAAATAAAAATATAATGAATTCATACCATATTTATATAATTTTTGAAATTATTTATATTATGGAAAAATAATCTAATTAATAGGACCAAAAATACCAAACCAAAACAAATATGAAGAATAACAGATTTATTACCAGAAACATAATTTTAACAAGACATTGTTAATAAATGGGTATTAAAAAGTAAAAAGTAAATAATATATAGTATTATATATATTATTATAGTTATTTAATATATTTATAATATAATTATACTTATTTTACTTTATATTTAAATGTGTATAAAGGAACTCAAGAATTATGTTAAGGTATTTTTGTCCCACTTTTTATATCTGTGAGATACATCCCATATAAACCACTTGTTCGTTTTTTGTGGTGTATATAATTTCCATGAATTTATTTTATAATTCTTATCATTAAATTTATTTTGATTTGCATTTCTATGTTAGTATCTCTATTCAATGGGGTTTACAATTAAAAAGATACAAAATAGGTAAGTGATTTTTGTCTCAATTTGTCTACTTTGAGATATACATTATATTATGAACTTATCTTATTTTATGAGTTATATAGAAAAAACATTTTACAGGTATTATCATGAATTTATTTATTCTAATGAAATTTTATTTTAAAATTATTGATATTATTTCATGGGGCTTACGATTCAATGTTATCAAAGTTGTATGATTTTTATGATAAAATCTCATCTTTTATTGGGGCTGTTTATTTTTATACTTATGATGATTAAATATTATGATTCATATCTCATGAAACTAATTTGATTACATATCCTATATTTATGTCATTATAATACATGTTTTTCCTTTACTTTTCTCTCTTTATGAACTCAAGATTTCAGAATAATGTTTTTAAGAAAAGTCATCTTTATTTCTTTCTTCAGTCGATAATTTTTTTTCTTCCAAAGCCATGTTTTCTAAAAACAATTCAAAAAAATGTTTTTAGAATTAGAAAAATGATCTATTGAAGACATTTTTTAAACATATATTAATTTTTTACAATTTTTTTATAAATTAATCTTCATTTCATCTCAAAACAATTACTATTTGGATTTAATAGAAAATATGAGATAAATCATTTTATTAAAGTGTATGAAATGAATGGTTTGTTCTGACACCATAACTACCCATTTCTTTAATAAATCCTTATATGTTTCCAATATAGTTTTCTATAAAAATGTTTTAAAACATTATTTTTTCATAAAAAGAGTTTTTATAAGGGAGAATGTTGTTTTTGTCAGGAAATGTTTTATTTTATTTTTAATTATTCCTTTAAAAGTTTCTAAGGTTATTTTTAAAGAAATGGATTTTTAAAATTATTTATGTTTTATTATTTTTAAATTGAGAAGGTTATTTTACCAAAAACTATATGGAACTATTCTTAATGAATCCATTTTAATTTTAAATGATTTCTTTCTAATAAAATTATTTTGAAAATGATTTATTTTTTAAATAGTGTTTTTCAATATGGAATATATATTATACTAAAAAATGATCCATGTGATATTTCAAAATAATTTTTCAAATAAGATGACATATTGTTTCTGTTACTTGTCCATTATAGGGGATATGATCTAAGGATAACATCATTATTATTTCTATGGGTGATTTATATTTATGATGAGGATATGTTTATGAAACCTACTTCTTTTCCATGATTTATGCTATGATTAAATGTTTTATGAAACCAATTTATTTTCCCGGGTTCTGATATGATGGATGTTTTTTGATATTTTTTGACACTTAAGTTTGGTTTTCATTATATTTTTGTGGTTACATTATTACCAAGGATGGTGGTTTCATTATAATCAATGATGGTGGTTATGTTATAACCAAAGACGAGTGAGACCTATATCTCCCTCTAATGAATTGGGTAAAAATTAATATCTCATTAGATAAACAAGACTCGAATGGAGATCTAACCTAGTTCAGTAAGAGAATTTGTACACTATAATATTTTTGGGAGTTAACCTTGACTAAAATGACAGATTGGAGAGTGAAACCATTTATCTATGATAGTTTTGTAAATGAGCCTTGAATATTAAGGAAATTACTTTCTATATTTATTTTCAGGCCAAAATTTCATGTATTATGTTAATGTTATTCTCTCATGGCTCATATTTATTTATTTACTTAGGATTCATATCATATGAACTTCCAATAATTATTCCATAACTCAATATTTTGATCATCAATTAGCATGGTATACTATTCATATGTTATATACACATTCTTATACCATTATTGTCACATTCTATTTATATATTTCCAATTTTCAACCATACTGACCATTTGATCTCACACTTTCTTATATTTATTATCCCTAGGTTCTGATGATAGGTATTATCTGTGATATTTCTAAGAAGGATTCTAGTTATGAGTAACTCAGTTGGAGATGATGTATAATTCTTATGAACATGTTATTTATGTTTGTAAGATTCCAATGGCACTATAACCTTATGATCCACAATCTTGTGTTTATGTAATGTAATGAATATTCAATTAAAATATGTAATATCTATATTTTTGAATCCCTGTTCTCTATATTCAACCAAACACTTAGGGTAACTACATGATCCATTAGAAATTTTAATTTTTATCAGATCACATGTTTTCACATTTTATAGGATCTATATTCGTTAACAGTTATTTTTATTGGAAATATGTAATGTGAATACATGTAGAATCTGTAGAGTTTCTTATGATGGAAAATATAGTTCCCATAAATTTCAATGTCAACATGGATGCTTATGATAAAACCTTGAATAATATAGAGAAGTATGATTATAATGAATTAAAGAAAATTTCAATGAGTAAATAAGAAACCCCACTATTTCAATGTATTCAATGTAGTAGTTCTTCTAGTAAATATGTTAATAATGATCCAAATAAAGAATTGGGTACAGAAAATGGATGGATAAATCTTATAAATTATTTTAAAACCCTTACTATGAGGTTAATGATTACTTGAATAAAGTTCTATAAAATTTTATAAAACATATATTTTAGTTTATCCAGAAACTATATAATGAGAACTCATAGTTGAAGGTGGATGAAAAATATGTGATGAAATATTTATTTAAGAACATACAAGTGTGAAAAAAATTCTCAGAAATATTAAAATATAGAGAATATCATTTAAGATTATTTAATGAAAAATTTCATTTAGGTAAATATGAAAATGAAAAAAATATTAACGAGAAATATGAGATATGTATTGATTACAAGTATAAGACACATTTTTCAGATGAAATTCAGAAATTTATTATTTGTATCAAATATGAACCATTGAAAATCAATGAAATAAGGGTAAAGAATTATGATAATGTATTATAAGAAGTGAAAAAACAACATCAAGATAAAATTATGAATTTGAAAATAAATATGAAGATAACTTCAAATCAATTTAAAATATTAATATTTTTCTCAAAATGAAGTGTTTTAAATGTGAAGTGTGATTATAAAATCAGGAAGTGATAGTAGGTGAGACTTACCAAACTACTAAAAAAATAAAAACAACTATGAAACGTTTGTTAAAATAGAATTACTTTTAAAAACACTCCTTCTAGTAGTTGATGGTTATTGATATTATATAAAAATAAATCCACTCCTATATCATGAAAAAATGTACCCCTTGGTTTAGAATATTATTTTTTTATTAAGGTTTTGTTATAGGATTATATAGTTTATAAAACAAATCCGGGGAAATAATGGGTGATGGAAAATTATATGAAATTTACCATATAATTAATGGAGGATATAAATAAGAGTAGGAATACCTGATCTTGGAGGAAACCATAAAAGAAGATCTATTATTTCTAATAATATAATGGTGTCAAATCCTTAAAAAATGATTCAAAAAAGAAGAAATAAAAATTATTGGATACTATTTCATTTTTGTATGTTTTGAAAATAATTCAAGTAATGTTTTTCATAATTATCTAGTCACTAGAATATAAATATGTCAATATCATGGAAGAGTAGATATATAATGATGAGAAAATATATTGTGCATAAGTAAAGTACACTAAAGAAAGTACATATATCTAGAATTAATTGATTTGAATATCCTATAAAATTTATGAATACTAAAATTAATGTAGTAAAAAATATTAGGAGTAATGGAGTGTACCACCCAAGGACAATTAAAGTATTGATTTTAATATAAGGTCTTAAAATATGCATTAGAAAAGAAAATAGGAATATAAATACTCCTTAGGGTATAAATACAAGAAAATTATTAAGTAGGATTCACCAAATAAGTTTGTGATAAAATATGTAAAACCCAAGTGGATATGATTCTACTGTAGAATAAAATGGAACACCATTCATTTTTGAAAATTGGCCATAGAAATAAATGTTTATGGATTAAATATATGAAAAATAGTAGTATCACTACCAAATATGAATATAATGATTGGTTTCGAATAAGAAATATAAGATGAAGAACTCAAATTTCATGAGAGTTTACCTAAAAAATATAACCCAAATTTTACTGAAGATATGTTTGGAAGGGGAAAATTTTCTTTAAATATAGCTAACAAATAAAAGACATGGTTTCATGGAAAATAATAATTATTTATGAATTATGGGAAATTAACCCATGAATTGTTATACTAAAAATGTCATCGTGAATAAGGATTCTATACATATGAAAAATACTAGGAAATTTTCAAAGGAATTAAATACCAAATATCCAATATATTTGGATTTGGATAAGAAGTTAAAGTATGAAATAAATAATGAAAGGGTATTTCTAGAAAATTTGAATAAGTTTATTCCATTTATGACAAAAAATCAAATGAAAAATAATATCAAACTAACTAAGGAGATTACTTTTTAGAGAATAAAAGGTGAAACCATGAATAATTCTCAAAAATATAGAGTTGAATTGAATATAGTTTTTGGGTTGGTAATAAAATCTCATCGCTATTTCTCCAACTTATAAGGAAAGGGAAAACCACTTTATTCCTTTGTATGTATTGTTTTTTCTTTTTTTTATGAGGAATTAAAATTAAATATTATATTAATGTAAGATCTAATGAAATAAATTCCAGGGAAATTATAAAACATAATTAAATATATATCAGGTATTACTTCAATTGAATCATATTTTCTCTTAAAAACACTTTAATTGATATTTGAAGATTCTTGGATTGCTTTTGAAGAAAATCAACCATGATGATGAAGTACATAGTGCTTTTCTTGATAGGGATCTTAAAAGGAAAATCACAAGAAATCTATTTTCTAATTTGTATCTCATGAATACTTGATGTTATGGTAAGTAATGTATATTTTTATGTTGAGTTTAGGAAAATTAAACCTTGTCATTAAATAGGTATAACCCTTTATATTTATGAGAAAAATAATTTTGAAATAAGATGGTAAAAACTGGTTAATTGAGGAAATAAGAAACTGAAATGAAAATGGGAGAGTTTTTATTGTAATGGATTTTTTTAATAAATTATTTAATTTGAATGTATGATATTAACAAAAAATATTATGAACAACCACTAAAATAAAATTTCATAGCTGGTATCATAATGTAAAAACTAATTGGATACATTATTTTCAATACTAGTCACACATGTTTTATACATTCAACATTAGTCACATAAATGTAGAGTTTTCTAATTGATGGTTATATTATTAAAACAATGTCATAACATCCTTTTACCAAGAAAATAATGTTATAATTGTCTCAAAAGAAACCATTAAGAAATAAGAAAAAGAAAATAAATAGGGAATGAATATAAGGTGTATGATGAAAAATTTTTCTTAGAAAGAAGGTAATTATAATAACCTTCCCTTCTACCATTCCATTTATTATAAATAAGGGTAAGAATAATAAAACTGAATTTAGAAGAAATATGAGTATTATAAAAAAATCCAAAGGTAAGGATTGAAGAACCTATGTGGATCAGAGGAGTTTATGTTATATTTTCTATCAATAATTTTTTTGAAGGGAAATAAATATTATATTTGATGATTATTGAGCTAGTATTAATGTTAAATAAAAGTTCAAATGATAAGATCATTATTTAAAACATGAAAAATGTAAATCTAAGTAGTTGAATAAGGCAGGAGACTAAATTTGAGATCAAATACATATAGTTTGTTGAATAATCCTTACTTGTGATAGTTATAATGAGTTCTTCATAAACAAGTGCTGAAATAAACTTCGATAAAGATTTTGGATAAGATGAGGTTGAATAATAGAGGTCAAATTAGAGTGTAATTGAATATAAGAATTAAGTAACAAAAAAGTTATTTTTTTATATAAGACATTGGGAATCAATTTAAAGATATTTAGAAATGTTTTAAAACTTAAATATGTCTTTTAATTATTTTTGAGATTCATTAAAATTGATAAAGATGAAGTTTATATGAAGTTGATCTTATGTGTAAAGAAATTATTCTAGTGGAATTATTTTTGATAAAGGGGTCACAAAAATTATTCCAACCTTCAACCGTACATATCCCAAGTAGATATACAAGAAATATGAAGCAATGAAGCTATAAGTTGTGCTTGATGGATATTAGTTATCAGGGATGATAGAAAGTTAACAAGGTTTAGTGTATGCCTAAAGTGATAGAAAAAGTTCTAGGGTATAAAACACTATGCATGGTTTCATAGTGGCAGAGTGTGTTAGGTACACGATGATTTAATAGGAGGCTTTAAGTGGAATTTGTGAAATCTGGTTGATAAAAAAGCACAATACTAGAGGGAATATAGATATGGGTCCAAGAAACCTTTATACTGCTCACCATTTTAAAATTCATGCACCACTAGATGATATAACCACACATACCATTATCATCTTCCTCTATCACTAGGGTTCTGAATGCCACACTCATTGAGTTAGTGTTATACTACCTGGTAAGTCACAATGATATCAAAGAGTGACATATTTTTCATTTAGTATATGCTATGATGGTAGCATTATATGAGATTATTTATGAATAGTGGTGTAATAGTAGATAATGGATACACAAATCTATAGTCTATAGAAGCTACAATAACCAAGGCTCTTGAGTAGGGTGAATACAAAGTGAGATGTTTCAAAGGATTAAATGAATGGTCAAACATGTATCTTATAAGTTAAAAGGAGCTATATTTCCTATAAATATCCTTTGGTAGTATCATTTGTTTTATAATGAACAACATAAAGGATAAGAAGAGGATGGCTGTTTCTATTCACATGAGGTGAACACATTCGTTATGATAAAATTCGATCATAATTGTATTGGGTGAATAATCTTATATAAAACATTATTGTGTAAAGAGTATGCGCGAATCTAAATCATTGTGGGGGAATCTCTATGAATTATTAGTTATGCTAAGTCTATGAAAGGTTTTGTATTTTCATGAATAATGTTCTTTATTTGAGTAATTGATCGAATCAAAGGGTCAGACAATATTGTGAACTCAAAGTTAACTAAAGCCCATACAATATTACATGTTTACATATTGGAAATACTGCATGTTAGTAGCTTTAAAATGTCTATGAAATAATTTTTGTTTGAATTAATTAAGAACCGTGAGAAAGATGTTTTGTGAAAAATTAGTAAGAAAGTGATATGTTTTATTTAAATGTGATTATGTTCTGGAAATTTATCTTCATGGGAAACTTATGAAATCCATTAGTTAAAGAACTGAAATATAATTAGAAAGGACAAAATTCCATAATATATACAAGTTATTAAATATAGGATATTTTATAATTTTATAAGAATCAATGGTTTCATATTACAATTATATGGAGAGTTGATTTGAAAGTTACCCTAATCAAATATTTTTATGAGAACTGGTTTGAATATTATATTGTGTAGTTGACAACATTTAATGGTATCCAAAAACCTATAGTTTAGGAAATAACCATTTAGTTTATGTAAATAAATATATAGTATATAGAAAATCTTTTTTTGGTAGAACTGAGAGAAGTACATTGGAAGAACTAGTTGGAACTAGTATAAAAAACCAAATACTTTTAGAGATAGATTTTACTAGTAGGATACATTATAAATAACTCTTCAATTATGTAATATATTGAATATTTTGGATGTTTATATGGTCTTTTCCAAATCCTAATGTATATAATACCAAGATTATAAAGGATTTTTGTGTCTTAGAATTTACATGAACATAACATGGATATACTCACCAATATTGGGGAAAACCATTTAAATATACAACATTTTTTACTTCATTTTATTTATAACATTCATATAGTATGTATGTGTTTTATAATTTAAGATATCCATTTATCTTAAAAGTTATAATAGGTTCTAATATAAAATGGTTAAAATAAGACTGAAAATGATACGTTAAAAACCAGCCCCACCTGATTAATCCACATCACAGTGTAACTATATGATACACTAGGAATTTTAATTTTTATAAGAGAAGAGTAATCCAAATTTGACTATATATAATTTATTTCCATTTTTTTTTATTATAAATACATGTAGTGATTATTTGAACAAATTTTAGAGTTTTCTTAGATAGAAAATTCAATTCTCATCTCTATTAGTGTCGATATAGAGGGTTTTTTTAAATATGAAAAAATAATAAAATAAAGAGGATAAGAAATAGAAGAATAATTTTAATAAGAATGAGGAAACACAACTATTTTATGGAAATCAAAGTGTTATTTAATCTAGTAATTTTTTTAGGAATCATCATTGTGAATAATCATGTTTACATAATGAATAATATAGAAGGTATGAATTATTTGAAAACATATACTGTGAGGTAGAATATTACATGAAGAAAGTTCCTATAGAATTTTTCACTCATATATTTTTGTTTATTTAGGGATTATATGATGAGGACACATAGATGATAACATATTCAAAATCTATGTAGAAATATTTATCTATGAAGTTAAAAGATCACAAAACTCTCAGCCAAATAGTGGAAACCATAGAAAAAATTGTATCATTCAATAAAGAAAAATATCTTATAACTAAAAAATAATTAAAAAGAGTATTTTATGATAATGTTGATATATATAAATATTATGAAATGAATATTCATTCACTAGAATAATGTAATGAATTTTTAAATTTTCTTAGTGTGAAATCAAATCTAGAAGTGAAAAAGAACTTGAAAATGATTTACCGGAAGTGAAGAAAAACATGGAGATTAGACTCAAAAGATGAAAATTAGTGTAAAGAAATATTTTAATTAGTTTTATATGAGTATATTTCTCTCAACCTAAAGTTTCCTGAATTATAAATCAAATTTAAAAATTAGGAAGTGAAAAAAATTTGAGACATCACAAATATCTTTGAAAAGAATAAAAACTACCATGAATATTTCTAAAAATATTATTACATATTAATTGAGTAATTATTATTGTAGAAAGATATTGAGATTATGAAAAAATAAATATACAACAATCTATTGGAAATATTTAATGACTGTTCATTTTTATACTGATTCTATGTTATTGTCTAGTGCATGTTATGAAAGAAATTATTTAAGATTATTGGTGAAGAAAAATTCTAAAAAATATACCATACTATAAAAGGTCTATGAAAAGAATATCTAAAAATAATAATCTATGATGAAAGGAAAAAATAAGAGCTATGATTGTTTTAAAACAAAAAGGTGTCAAAGATGGCCAGACTATCTGAAAAAAGATGAAATAAATACTGTTTTCTTGATATTTTTGTTTTAAATGAATTTTATATAAATTTATTGTTTTTGGGAGTAGTTTTTGAAAGGATTTCAATACATAAACTAAAATTTAAGCTACATGGTCTCTGAGATATGAAGTTTTTTGATAAGACCACAATTAAGCATACCACAGTTGAGAAATTAGAGAAAGTAATAGCCACCAAAATAGAGCTATCCATATTTTTAATAAAGAGAGGGATGTCAACAACTATGCCACTCAGAACAAGCACTATATAGCTTTTAATGAGGCAATTCATATTGATCAGATACATAGTTTGGGAGTACGGTGATATCAATGAAACATATTTTGGGGAGGGTTAATTCTATTATAATGGAGTATTTCATCCTTCAAATAATGTACTAGGAATTTTTCATATGTGTATTAGAGTATTTTAAATTTTTGGGCCTCCAAGTCATGTAAGGGTTACCACTCAACCCATGTTAAAAAGTGGGATTTCAAAAATATAAAAATATGCAATTTCTAGTCAGTCAGTTGAATATAAATAATTCTTGAAGGATGGGGGACCAATATATAGTGATGTTAAATCATATTATACTTAATAAAAGTAAAAAAGTAAATATATATATATATATATATATATCATAAATTGATTTCAATGTCTTAAAAAATTATATGAATATTGAAATTAGTTTGGTCATAGTTACGAAGATCATTTCTTTATAATGATAAAGTGAAATTAAAATATTGATGTAAAGAGAATGACATGAAAAATGAAAAAATAGAGATGAAATGAATATAATTAATCCATGGGGTTTAAGTAGAATAAAAATTCAAAAGAGGCCACACCCATGAATATTTATAAAAAGGATTTAAAACTCAAGTGGGGACACTTTTACTAGGGAATAAAAGACCATACTATGAAATTTTAAAATCATGCCATGTAAATTAATATTAATAGAAAAAAGTTAAGAGAAAGAGTAGAATCAAACCGAGATATAGATAAGAGTACTGGTTTAGTGAAAAAGAATCCAAGATGAAGATATCATATTTCATGAGTGGTTATTTAAAATAGATAAACCAAAATCTACTAAAGTGTTTTCTATAAGGTGAAAAATGTCTCTGATATAGATAAAAAAGTAATGACATGGCTATCTATACTAATATAATTATTCAATAATAAAGGGAAATAACTAGTTACTCATTATATAAAAAGTGTCATTGTGAAGAAGGAATCTACATTTAAGAATAAATCTTAGAATTTTCTAAAATAATTTTTAACCATATGCATAGAATTTTTGAAATTGTATATGAAGATAGAGATAACCCATAAGAATGGAAGGTCCTTTCAAAAAAATATAAATATTCCTATTACAATTAAGAATAATGCTGAAAAGAACAATAATTTAATGATACCCATGGATATTAGTGTTTAGATAATGAATAATGAATTCATGAAGATGTCTTAGGAATCTATAGATGAATTGAAAAACTGTATCTTGTTTGAGAATAAAATCTCAGTACTATTTTTATAATTGAGGAAGAAGGATAAACCACCTCATTCCCTTGTATATATTGTTCTTTTTTTCTATATAGGTAATTTTTGTTGAGTAAAATAATATGGGGAGTCCTAAAGATTTTTTTTTTGAAATTTTATGGAATCTAAAATGATATCCACAATATATTAATTTAATTAGAATCATGTTTCCTCATTTCAATACTTTAATTTACATCAACACACTCTTGGAGTTCTTTTGAAGAAAAATAACCTTAATAAAAAAGCATAGAGTTCATCACTCTAGGGGGTTCTTAGATGAATAACCATCCAATTACTATTTCTCAATAGGTATCTCATATATATATATATATTGTAAGTATTATATTTGGTGATTTTGGAAGGTAAAATTATTATAATTGATGCTCATTATTGAATACGTATAATCTATTATCTTTATAAGAGAAATAATTATGAAATAGAAGGATATAAAATAATTATGTAATAAAGAAGGACAATGTATTAAAAATGGGAGAGATATTCATGTAATTAAACATTCTTAATTAATTTTATAATATGAATATAGTATATTTGTTGAAAATCATTTGAATAACCCCTAAAATAAAATTTTATTATTTATATAATGTACAAAAAATTAATGGACATATTTTTTTCTAAATGAGTTACTCTTTTTTATATCTAAGTATTACTTAGATTGACATATAGTTGATTAACTAATGGGTCAATTCTGAGTAAAATGTGATTCCATACTTCTCTTAATAAGTTAAAGATGTATTTATCTCAAAAGATTAAGCTTATAAAATAAAGAGAATAAAAGAATTAGGGATATTATAAAATATAAAAAATAAAAAATTAATATTTGAAGGAAGGAGATTGGAATATCATTCTCTTAACATATATATTTTAATTTATTATTAAAAATAGAGTGAATAAGAACATTTAATTTATATGTGAAATGTGTGTTAAAAACAAATCCAATAGGGGATATTAAAGAACCCAAGTAAATCATTGGAGCTAAATTTGTATTTTATATCAATAGGGTGCATGAACAAAACCCAATGATATATAAGATAGTTATTGATTAAGTTCAATTGTGAAAGGAAATTATTTTGAATTATGAAAATAATTATATCTATAACCTGATACATGTGAAGTTAGGTAGCTAGAAAGAGTCTGATATTGAAGTTGAGTATAAAGGTAACTAGTGTTTTTAAATATTTTATCTTTTTTTAGTTACAATAATGTCTGGTTAATTAGTGTTTAAATACAATTGTATGAATATTTGATGAAGATGAGATTGAATAATTGTGTTTAAATTAAATAGTTAGTAGAGAGGATGTCTCCACACTATCGTGGTGCACCGACTCTATCCTTAAGGGTTTGTAGCCCCTCATTGAGGTTTTGAGCTTCTCCCCTTGGATTCATCAGTGGAGTTAGAGGATGGATCCCTTCTTCTTGATCCTCTCTATTAGATTAGGTTCAGATTCATTTTTAAGCTTTGTAGAAGAGTTATCCCACATTCTTCATTGTGTATAACCTTTTGACGGTTCCATATTTCTTTTATTTTTACTCATTGTCCCTCCAGGAGTCAATCATACATAGATATGGTTAAGACCTGGGCTTCCCTAGTGTTTATCATAGTTTTTGTGAATATCCTTGTGATTGTTAACCATATTTGGTTCATGTTTGGCTGTAGGATGCCTTTTCAGTTTTTTTTGATGTCCTCCCAAGAATTTGTCTGTAGGAAACTTGGTTCTTGGATCTTTTTAGGAGGAGATTCTCATGTTCAGAAGGTTCGATTTGGCTTCTGGTCACTGGCTAGAGGTTTTATGAGGCATGATACAACAACCATGATGTATGTCACCAGGGGTTCGTGCAGAGGTTGGATTGTTGGATTATAAGTTTAATGTAACTATGTTTAGTGGTGGTTTCATGGTTTTTTATTTCTCTTTGTATTTCTCAGATGGATTTCTTATTGATCGATGGAATTAGAGGATGGTTATTCTATTGGCCATGTGTGGGGAAGTTAATTAGTCGTCTTCAGGCCGATGACCAGGTTTTTTCTTATTCTTTGGTGGTGGTTTCATGATTGATTCACTTTAATTTCATCATATTCTATATTGGTATTCTTGGTTATTTTTTTTCTTATGATGACTATTTTTTGTGGTATTGGATTTCCATTTTTCATTCGGAAGTGGCACAGTGTGTTGTAGGTTCCACTGGGTGGGTCATCTTAAATTAGGGATGGGTGTGTTGACATCCATTCATTAGCCATTTGTTATCAACTTTTATGGATGTATGGGAACCTTCAAATTGAAATTTTCTTTTGTTTTTTAGTTTATTTTTTCATTTCATTAGGTCAAAATTGTTGTGATTTATTCCATTTTTTTGGGTGGGAGGCTCAAAAGAGGGAAGGGTGTGCTGGTACCTTTAATTTGGATCTCCTATACATTTTTTTGTTGGTTGGAGAGGTGGTTTTCCATGTTTTTATTTCATCACAATTCACTTCTTGGTAGAGGGGGTAATGTATATTTTTGGACTGATCTCACTATTGCACTATCTGGTAAGGTAGGCAGTGAGTATTTTCTTGTGATTATTTGATTTTTTATTCCTTTGGACCCATTAGATCATTTTGACCTTTATTTTTTTCTTTTATTGTTTTCCCCTTGTTAGTAATGGTTTTCCTCTTTCCCATTTCTAAATGTGGTTCTCCCCTTTTTATACTTCATTAAAGGGGGATTGATCCTCAACCTTTAAAAAAAGAGGTAGTGGAGATGAGAATTGAAGAAATCAAAGAAGATATTGTTGCTATAAGAGTTTACAAATCAATTTAAATATATTTGGAAATTATTATATATTATTTAATTACATTAAATGCTATTTGAGATTATTGAAAAATGTCGATGATTAAGATGAGACGGATATTATCATCCCTGTGAAGAATATATTCTATTGATTTTTTTATAAGAAAAACTATAATGGAGTCTATTTTTTTTTCGAACACTCATGCCTAAAAAACCCTAGCATCCAAACACTAAATAGGTAGTTTATAAGGTTAAAATAATTCTAGAAATTTATTTACAATGGAGGTCAAGAGACAGAATATGGGTATGGAGTTTTTGTAAATTTCTCGAGGTGTCCCTCAAGAAGATAAAACCATGTGGGGATTCAAAACATAATAATGTTCTTTTTATGGGACTGTGACAAAGAAGGCATCAAGAAACCATAGTGAAATTTTGTTTATATAAAATTACAATACCAGAGATAAGTTAGATGCGTTGATCAAAATAAATCATGAGATATTCATTATTTTGAAACATGGGAACCATGAACTGATATGAAATCACATACTAACATCCTTTTCCTCAACTATTTGGGTTCTGGAAGACACACTCACTGAGTTCATATAGCTCCATGTGGTACTATGCAATGACAGTTGAGAGTGATATTGTGTATGAGGTGGAATATATAGTTGAAGTGGGAGTTGATATTGTTTTCAAATATTGGTGTTGGAGAATATAATGTATTTATGAATCCATAAACCATATAAGCCACATAAATTTTTGTTCATAATCAGAGATAATAAAAAAGTTATATTTCATAAATCATTCGATGGGTGATCGACTATATTTATCGAATGTTCTAATAGATGAAAATACCATCAAATATACATTAGAAGTATCTATTCATGAGCTTAATTGATAAGAAGGATAAGTAGAAAAAAACCCAATATATTATTGAATGGTGATATAATTCCATCCAATACACTACTTTTATACATATTTAGGTAAAATAATACTATGTAAAAAATTAATGTGTGAAGACCATTTATGACTATATTTATACATGAGTATTTAAATAAAATTATTGAGTTACAAAATTTCTAAGTAGGGTTTTATATTTTTATGAAGATAGTTTCACATTTGAGTAGTCATATGAAGAAAAAGATTAGAAACTACTATGAACTGGGAGTTAAGAAAATTCCATGCAATAAGATAAGTTTTCACGAAATTAGTATTTCATTCTAATAGTTGTGCAATGTTTATGCGATAAGTTGTGTCTTCATGAAGTAGGTTTCATGCGTAATATATTTTTATGAGAATTATTTTTCAATGCCAATGTATTATTTAAGTGTGGATATGTTTTGAAAATTGATGTTCTTGAGAAGGATGAGAACTCTATTAGTTTGAGATTTTTTTGTTAAAGAGAAACATAAAAATTGATTAATCTATATAAGGATTGGAATTTAAATTAATTGAAAATTAAAGAAGAATCAAAAGAAACATATTATTATTGTACATTGAGTTTATTCGAATGTTACACCATTTAAATATTTAGAAGAGTATATGGATGACGTAAATGCAGTGTTGAAGGCTACATTAAGTAGAATTAATAGTCCTACAATTGAGAAATGGGATCACTCATCTGATTCATCGACATTCAATGATGAAAAAAGATCTTTTTTAAGAGTTCTGAGAAAATGAACATTGAAGAAATAGAGGGATCTTGAATAAATAAATTATATCTTTTCAAAGCTTAGACCGCACTGGTGGGAACTAGTATAAATAATCATTCAATTTGTAAAAATAATTTTTTTTGGGTGTGTATTTATAATCTACCAAACCCACTTATAATTTTTAAATACCCCGAACCTAGAAGCCCAGAGTCGGTGGTTAATTTATTCAATTGGTAATAGATACAAGGTATCACATCCTGAATTGATGAATAGTTTTTTAATATTTCTAAACATGAAACATACATGAGTCTCACATACATTTGAAAAAATAAAATACATAAATGTTTTTATTTGAGAACCCCATTATTACTCATTGTGTATGCAAGTATATTATTCACAAAACACTTCATGGTCTCATGGTGGAAATAAAACATAAAAAATGGGTGAGCTCAAATGATCAGTAAGGGTAATATTACAGTGGAATATCTCATGAATAAATGATTATAATCAATATGAAAAGTTAAATAACTTAAACACATTCCATTTAATATATAAAATGAGAATAGTATGGAGGAAATTAATCATGATCGAATAAATCTATATATTTAATTAAATGATCTTTATGCTTATCCATGGATATTCTAAATAATTAAATAATCAAATTAACATTAATATATAATCTCATAATGAGGGAAGTCATAATAATGGACATTTGGAACTGTAAATACCTTCCTCAAGATAGTTCAAATATTGGGGTAGAAACCAATTTAATTTTGTCAACTTATTTTTCTCATCAGACCTATCGATGAATTGAGTGGCCATATATAATTGGGTCCCACCCTTAAAATCCTAAGTCCAACTCATTTCTCATATGAAAGGTGTGAAAAAAATCAATATAAGCATTCGTATTAAGAAAACTATAATTTTAAATGATGACAATTACCCAAATTAATAAAAATAATCATAAAACATTTAGAGTAATATAAATGCTATCAAATCAGTACATCCTTAATCAAAATGATCATAAACCATCCATAGAAAAATTAATGATGTTATAATTACATCATAATCATAGTGAATCATAAGTAAAAAAAGGTTTAAAGTAATTGATGAATATAAATTCCAAAAAGGGATCCCTAATAAACATTTTTGTGGACAATAACCATTAAATTTTGAAAATTATGTCATAACAAAAAATTTATTTTTTTAAATTTTTATTATTTGAAAATAAAAAAACAAATATTTTTAAATAATTTTGAAAACATTTATTGTTCATGATGGTGGAAAATTACATTCATGTCTTTCACATTAAGACATTGATTCCTCTCACATTTCCAGTAAAAACCGAACATGTATTGTTTTGGAAATGATATGAATATTCAATTAAAACAATATTTTTACTTGTAAAAATGGGTAAAAATTTATTTAGTATATAATTTTTAACTGGTTAAAAAAATTTGAAAACATTTTTAGAAAACAGGGGTTTTAATGAAAAATGATTAAGGATTAAATGGATAAATAAATTAATATTTTATTAAAATGATTTTCTAAATTGTTTTAAATACCAATGAGTGTAAAAATGGTACTATTAATTAATAAATTTAATTAATGACAAAAGGATAAGAAAATATATTTATTTAACTATTTAAATTTTATATAATTCCTCTATAGATACTTATGAAAAAATAATCCCAAATAATGATGAAATTGTGAAATACACCCTAACCACTCTGGTAAATTCTAAATTATAAGCCCTGTAAGAGAGATAATATAAAATGAAACATGAAATACCATGAATACAAATAGAATCATGATAAAACATATCAAAGGGTAACTATATAAACCACATAATTGAAATAAGTGATGAATATGCCATATGTCTAACCAAAGTAAAAGTTAGATGAGAAACCCTTACCTTTGGTTCGACTTCCTTTATATATGTCTGAATATCATCTATAATAAAGATAATTTTATTATAAATATAATATAGATACATAATAATATACCTAATACCATATATGATCTTATTATAACATTTTACCACTAATTTTATAATAATATTTCATTACTTTCTTTTGTTTGGATGTTAATTGCCTTGTTTTCTCATGCATGTTTTGTCATGATTGTTTCAATTTTTGTACACGTGGTATAGTTACATAATCTATAGAATTATATTAATGTAATAAATATTATTTTATTTCATTATATACATAATTATAATATTTCTTGAAAATATTCCACAAAAAATGAATCACATCACTTCATAGAGGTGGCAGGTCGTATATACATACGAGTGACTATATCATCCCCTTAAAGGGGGAAAGGGTACAAAAGTGTATGTTATATTAATTTTATATAATTAATATAATTTCTTATATATCACATATATTAATTATATTTATCTTTTTAACCTTCCATGTAATGTGTATATAAAAAATGAATCGTATCGCTTCGTGAGGAGGTAGTATGCCATACACCTGAGCGAATTGACTTGAAAGTTAAAATTTTTATTACAAACCTGTAATCCCAATATAAAGAGAAGAGTCATAGGGGTCTAAATTATTGCAACCCCAAAGCATCATTTTTTACAAACTTCAAACCTTCAGTGGGAAAAGACCCCAAAGATGAGAAGGAAGAAATAGTGTTGTTTGGTGTTTCCGTAGATTCCATAAAGTCTGCCACCATGTTACCCTCACTCCAGGTATGAGAGATCTCCATGTATTCCCCCATTGAATACTTCCATCGCATGACTGTATAAATTATGCTCCATGGAATCTTGCCTCTGTTTTGCAGCACATTGAACAACACTAGGGAATCAGTTTCCACCAAAGACACCACTAGATTTCTGCACCCACACATCTACAGACCTACTACTATGGCCTGAGCATCTACCTGAAGTGCATCGCCTCCCCCAAACGAGGAAGAAAACGCTGCATAGACAGATCCATTTTGGTCACGCATGATGCCCCATCCTCGCATCTCCCCTCAAGTTAGATAACCATCAAAATTAATATCCAGAACATGTATTGGTGACCTCCATCCCACCCACTACCCATGACCAGGAGGGATGACCCAATGTTCTGCACTACTACCAGAAGAAATGGCACGCATGGATGGAGCAGAATTGCAGTCTGGCCAAAGTTTAAGCAGATCCAGAATAGTATTTTTCAGTCTGAAGTGTATACTGACCTAAGATACCGAGCCTTTACTGTAGCGGTTGTTGTTCTAGGCCTGCCATATAGTCCAACACCCAGCAGTGAGTATGAGCATCCTTGTTTTCCTTTCAGCACCTTTGTTTTCAGCTCCCCTAAACCAAGAGTTTAGAAAGTCCTCTAGGTTACCGTCATATCCATTCCATCCAAAAAATTCCCCGAAGGATTTCTAGACCCCCTTTCCCATTCACTTTAATAAAAAATATGCCCCATAGATTCTGTGCTAGGAGACCTGCAACACCAGCACCGGGAAACCGTTGGGATTCCAATTCATTGAAGGTTATCATCATTTGGTAGAGCCTTGTTTCGCACTCTCCACATAAAAAAATTGAATTTATAAGGGATAACTTTTCACCATATAATCTCTCCCCATAGATCGACGTTCACCACCTCCCTCATCAAATTATTGAAGTCTTTGATAGAGAAAGCACCCGATGAGGTACCTATGAAAAAAACCCAGTCATCGTCATCATTTGAGACTATAAATTTAAACATCTCAATTTGATTTCCCTCGAGGATGGCCTAGAGGAACCTCATATGACAGGAATCTTCTTTGAAGGTGATATCCTGGGCTGGACAGCCTGGGAACCACAGCCTCCCCACCCCCAATCCTGCTTCCAGAAGTTTATGTTCCCCCTTCCGACAATCCATCGAGAGTATTGTTGTAGAATTTCCAGATGCGGTTGTACCAGGTTCCATATTCTTGAAGGATGTATTCTCTGGATATTCCCATTAAGGCCATGGAGGTGCTTCGTTGTTCTTCCCTAGAGAGATCTGCTTTCTAGGACCTCCCAAGTGATCTTGGAATGCAGTCCTTAAATGGTTGAAGACACACTTCTTAAATTAATTCCCCCTTCTGAAAGGGGTCTAGCCAACTGTTTACCTGAATCCCAATGATGACAGCCTTATATCTACACTTCCTAAATGAAAAAAACCATTATTCTGTCCAAATTTGAAATCACAGTTTTCGGGACCTTCAAGGTAGACAAAAGATGCATCGTCATGGAGATTAACAAACAGTTAACCAGGGTGATACGACCTCCAAAGGATAAAAACCTATTTTAATAGTTTTGAATATGCCTAGTAATTTTTATAATGAGCTTATCAAAATGCTTCACCATGAGACAAGATGGGATGACTGGTGCTCTAAGGTAATCCATGGGGAAGAGTCCCTTACTCATATTCAACCTGTCTCATAAGTCTCGATCCCTCCTCGAAGAGGCACTCCTTGCTGTGAAGAAGAGGCTCTTGTCAGAATTCACCAGCTACCCACTCCACTTGAATTATTCCTTAAGAATCCTCTTCAACCCATTCAATGATCTTCTACTGCCATTAATAAACAGAACTGAGTCATCAACAAACATCAAGTGTGAGATGCCCCTCATGGCATGCCTGTTATGATAGGGAAGTATTTTCCCTGTGTCAATGCCCTTATTAATGTAGCAGCTGAAGGAATTTTGTGCAAGAATGAAGGTGGTGGGAGAAAAAGGATCCCCTTGCCTGAGACCTCAACAGGCCTTGAAGAAGCCAAATTTTTTACCCATGAACGAGGTAGAGATCCATGTTGAGATGACGCAATGAAAGAGGAGATAAATTGTCCAGTTGGAGAATCCCATGCAGTTTCAAACTTTTAGGAAAAAGACCCATTCCATTCTATCGTATGCCTTGCTCATATCCAATTTGACCACAAGATTTCCCCCAAAGGACTTGTTATTGATTCCACTTTCCATTTCTTGGGCCAAACCGATCGCACCCTGGATTGACCTACCTTTAATGAATCCATACTGTTGAGGATTAATCCATGCATCCAAGTGACTAACCAATATCCTTTTGAGTATACTAGCCAGAATCTTTTATGATGAGTTACACATGCTAATGGGCCTGTATTGGTCAATGGACTGAGGATTACTCACCTTAGGAATGAGAACCAATTTTGTTGCACAAGTAATACGAGGAAGAGAACCTCCCTAGAAGAAGTCAGGATAACAAGAACAAGATCACCTTTAATGATGTCCCAAGTCGCCCTGTAAAAATACCCAGGAAAACCATCAGGACCCAGAGAACTATTCGGGTTCAAAGACCAAGCTGCCTCATGCACATCGTCCTCAGCCGGAAGTCTCCTCATGCCCTCATCAATGACCCCCGATATAATACTAGGAATACACTAAAAAACTCCTCCTCCCCCTTGGGTATCCCACTGGTATGCCCGGATTTGGACCAGCCATTAAAATCTGAATCTCTACATTTTACATAGCCCCAAATTCCTCACGACTAGAAGATAAGGATCCGTCTTCCCTCCGAATGTGTGGCCTCTGTATTCTTCGATGCTTCTTAATGCAAGCATGGAAGTACCCCGAGTTCCAGTATCCCTCCCAAAGCCATCTCACCCGAGCGCTTTCTCTTTCCAGCCTTTCTTGTCTCATTAGAATATCAGCTAAAGAATCTTTCTTTTCTCTGAGCTCAGTAAAGGATAGTTCATCCCATTCTTGTTCCAGTCTAGCTTTCAGTATATCCACCTCCTCACTGATTCCAGCAACATTGTGGTCACAATTAGGTATGGTTTTCCACCATTCTTTAAGGCTATTCTTGACCCGCCTGAGCTTATTGTGAAAGGTAATCCAAGGATACCCCCAATGCTGCATGTCCCAAGCTTCCCTGACCTCCTCCAAGAACCCCGATTCCTACACCCAAGATTCTGAGAAATAGACATGGTCCTCCCACATTGATCGTACATGAAGAGAAATACGTAACAGAGAATGATCTGAGAGACTCCGCGTCAAATGAGTGACTTTGGAATCCGGGAACATAACAACAACCACTTCATTCATCAGACATCTATCAAGACGACCATAAGATCATCTCCCCCTGTTTATTATTACACCAGGTGAAAATATTTCCCTCATAACCTGCATCTAACAAGACACTTCTATACATGAAGGAGATGAAAGATTGGATATAATTATTTGGGAACACTCCGCCCCCTTTCTTCTCCTCTAGACTAGCCATGATGTTAAAATCCCCGCAGACGGCCCTGGGGGTGCCCTCTGGGTTGAAACCTTCAAGATCACCCCATAACACATCATGATCCTACGGGTTGCACTTAGCATATATGAAGGAGAAGAAGAACTCTTTAATTCCCACAGATATCTTAGTATTCAGTGCCTTTCTGGATGCACTAATGAGGTCCACACGTATGTGATTCTACCAGAAGAGACAATTGTGAGAATTGAGAGGATCCCCATGTAAAAAACCATGAACCATAAGCTTTAGGGCATATTCATAAATCTAACAGGGAGCATGTTTTGGTTCCATAAAGGCCACCAGGGAAGCTTTTTTTTAAACTAATTCATTGACAAGAAAGTTGAACTTGACCCTGGATCCAAGACCATGACCATTCCACACTAAGGCTTTAAACATTAAACATGATCCGTCTAGATTTTTACCCAGACTCCTGGCCCTTCCCATCAGAATAAATTGATGCACATATATTAAATTCTTCTCTGGCTCTTGATCTAGTAGTCACCCTTGGCGCCGCCTGTAAGGAAGTTGAAACGGAAGAGGAACCACCCCTTGGCAACAACCTGCATATGACTTTTGGAGAGTCAAACAGACCAACCGGGCTGGTACTCTAATCAGGGGATATAACAGGAGGCTTAGGGGATGAGGTAGTGAGTGGTGATGGCATAATTTCTTCTAGGGGAGTCACATGGCATGGAAAAAAGGAAGACTCTATTGGACATGATTCCAGGGTTAAGACCTTTAGCCCACTAGATTTAGAAGACATGCAAACCTCCTGCTCCTTCTGTCCAGAAAAAATCAAGGTAAAAGTAGGAAAACATGGGTTTGTGGGGATCCATTGTTCTTCCAACAAGTTCATATTAAGGAGAATCCATATGAGATACAAACCTTGGACAAGAGGGTCAGCCTTGGAAGCCTGAATTTGGTCACCACCAACAGGGACCCGCATTGGAATGAGATCTCTCTATGAAAGGGCCTTCCCCTCCCCTGCCTTGTTAGAAGAAGAAGCCACCAAACCCTGATCATGGGGCCCCGAGTCCACTGCTCCTTGCATGTTCATAGAGCCATCTGAAGGAGTCTTCTCATGAGACCTCGACCACATACTGTAATCAGTTCCCTTCAAGCAAGCCTTTCGATATACCTGCAAGGAATGACTAGAGATGTGGTAGAAGGAACAGAACCTGGGGTTGACCGGATAAACCAGAGGTTACTAAAGATCCTCCATTCCCTCTATCCTGAGCACCAGATGATTTTGAAGTGGTTGACTGAGATCCATCTACATGCAAATCCGAGCCATTGAAGCCATGTCCAAACATATAGTGCGAAGATCCGTGCATAGGTAGTGTCCCAGTGAATCCCCAATGACATTGAGAAAGGCTTCTTTTATAAGGGGGAGGGGAAGGACGAGAAGAGAAATCCACATCGTTGCACATGAGCTTTCACGGCCGTGGTGTGCATCCATTAACCACCATGAGAGGGAGAACCTCCATCGCCCCACAGAATGGGGACTCCTGTACCACGCAGTGACAAAGTCTGCTCGAGATGCCAAAACGACGTAGTAAGATTTGCGACCCAGATGAGAAACTGAATCAGGCAGATCAAGGCCCCATCACCGAACACCATCCTGGAAGAGCGCTAGAGGAGGCTTGTTCACGCCATACACCTGAGCGACGTTATCATATTTTAAACAAAATGGAACGTATGAAGTTGTATATGATATTATAATTTCATATGTATAATTATATCATAATAAATATATTTATATAAAATAAATCCATTATTATATCTGGAAATGATAAGTGTTTATGGAAAATGAGTTACATCAGTTCATGAGGCTATAGTACTCAATACAATAGAGTGACGATTTTGTATCCCATTTGATGAAAGTGGATATGGATAAATATTATTACATAAACTTGGTAACATCTAATTATATGGTATATAATTGTATTATTATATTTTAATAGTTAATATATAATTTAATTATATAAAAGAAGAAATAAAATGAATGAGTTTAGTGAAAAAAATTACCTTCTCTTAGAGAAACCTCTATTAGATCTCTTCTTAATGACCCAAGGGCTAATATTTTTAAAAAAAGATATATAATGTATATAAGGATTTTTTGATGCATTTTTTATGGTTTTGGTCAATCCAAATGGCTTCAAAGGTTTGATTAAGTGAGAGGAGTGAGTTCCCTTTATAATTCAAGAGGAGTGTCGTTTTTGTACATACCTAAAATTATTCAATAATAGGATGTCATCATCACCCCATGTCACTCAAAAATTGAAAATTAGAAAGTTTTGGGGGGGTTGTTTGGTTGATAAAAACCTCCAACACACAATAAATCCCATGTTTTAAACATGTTTTCCCTTAGATTCCATCTCTTATTACTTTTAACATTTTAGTTTTCACTACAGTTTTTATTATTATTAAATTAGGTAATTTATACATTTAGCCTAAAATAAAATGGTAATTATTAGATACCTTAGAACCACTAATTCTAAATATCAAATCTAATTTAACAAATAAAAACCCAATGTGTTTGAAAATTATATTTTACACAAGGCCATGTATCTTGAAAAAACACTACATTAACCTTAAATGTGGTAACAATGTTTTTACTCTTTTACGGTCTATATATTCACTATAAAAGAACAATTAGTCTATAAATGGAAAATGTGTTATATTTATAATAATTAAAAAAAATGTTTTATATGGGAGAATTTTTGAAATTTTAAATCATTTTATAATATATATTTTATTATAAAATACAATAAAAGTGAATTTTGACATTATTCATTTAATTGTAATTTAAAAAATTCAATAAAATAACGAAATTCAAATATTTTACATTCACACATGTATAAAATGATATATTTATCTAAAAAAATAATTTAACACCATAATTCATTCAATTTATTTTACTTTTAATATTTTTAGTATCATTTATTTTATATTTAAATTAATTAAATAATTATTTCATTGGCATTTATTATGCATTTAATGTAATTATACGTCTGATAAAAATTAAAAATAAATTAACCAAATGAAATTTATTTAAATAGTATCAAAATTATAATCCATATTAGTCACATATTTCTTTTTTTCCTTATGTGAACACATAATTGTAATTTAGAATCAAGATGGTGACATTTTGTAGTTTTCTTTAGTTAAATTATTATATAGGTTATATTCATATAAATGTGTCCCAAAAAGTCATTAAAATATATTCTATGGATATTAAGGGATAAATATGTCCACCTAATATAAATTATACTAGTTTTTATTTCATTTTAATACTTATCCTTTATATTAAACCACATTACAAACATATTTTGACCTTAATCATGGTAATTAATTTTTTTCACAATTCATTATGGAAAAAAAATTCATATGAAATTATTAGATAATATAAATTATTCTTATTAAAATTTTTAAATCCATTTATCTAAATTCAATTCATATAAGTATAAGAATTCAATTTAAAATTAAACTATATATACGCTAAAAGAGTGTTTTTCCAAAGAACAAATTTACATATGTATGGAATGTTTTAATATAAAAATTTAAAATTAAATTGATTATAATGAAATAATTTATTTAAATTTAAATATTATGAAATATTTTTACATTGAACCAAATTTAAAAAATAATTTAACATTTTAAATTATTAAAAAAAATGTCAATATTCAATAAAAATTAGTATTTTTCACCATTAATCAAAAGATTATTCTTTTAAGAAAAATATCAAAAATTTACCCTAAGATAATGTTTGTATTATTAATTAAAAAATTTATATAATTTTATAATATTAAATTTATAAAATTTAGAAAATTAATTTTAAATTATGTGCATAAAATAAAACTAATTTGCATTTTAGAAATGTACAGTTTTTAGATAAATTTCATTCTCTTTCAAATGGTACTTATTTTATTTCTAATCAATATATAACCATTGAATTCATTTTATTAATGTTTAAACCATAAAATTTTCATAATTCATTAATTACTATTCATACCCACCATCTTAACTACTTGGTTATAATGTTCATGCTCATAAAAGAATATTTGAATAGAGTATCATGTTTCATTCAAACCCAGGGTTGTAGGAAACAAAATCTAATAATGATATTGAATTTATTTAAAATTACTAATATGATAAAGTATATGGGTGTTATATTCTCTTCTAAACCTTGTGTTTCAGTTCATATATGCTATCAAATATGATTATCCTCTTTTAAAATGTCATTATGTAACATTACACACACCTTAAATAAATTTCATCCTCACACTTTAATCATGATATCTAAAATCAAGGGTTTGACAGTTTAAAATACACTTCATGAAATATCACATCATGAGAATGGTTAATAAAAAATCTTCTTGATGAGATAAAAAGGGATGTATAAAGGTCATCTGGATTAATAAAATTACCAGGTTTCCAAGTAGGAAGACATGGTAGGGATGTGAAGATATAGACCGCGAAGAATATAATACCTCCCAAATAATGTTGAAGGGTAGTTTAGTTCATTTATTGAAATAAAGTGATTGATTAAGATAAATTGAACAACCAAAAAAACATAAAATTGTGATCAATTAATGGAATATTTGATTCATTAAAAATGAATGTACAATGTTACTTTTTTTTATATCATTTTGTAGAGTAAAAAATGATTCCTTATGACTTTTCCATTCCTCTATGTTTTTGAAAATCAGAAAAACATTTTCTTTAGGAAAATTTTCTTTCTCTAAGAAAAGTTTTATCCTTACATTGGTTTTAAATTTCTTATTAAATTTTTTCTCAAAACCAATTCAAACCAATTTTATTAAGTCAAAAATTAGGATCCTTATAAAAAATCTTAGAATATTATAGTTCCTTAAGCTACTGAGTCTTATTGTCTTCAGACTCTGAATTCTTTGAAATTCAGATTCCAAATTATCTAAAATTCAGACTCCGAATTCTATGAAATTCATACTTCTAATTCTATGAAATTTAGACACTAAATTCCTCAGAATTCAAAATTATTTTTTTTAGAATTTAGAATCCAAATTCCTTAGAATTCAGATATTGAATTCCTTAGAATTCAGACTCCAAATTCCTCATAATTAAGACTCCAAAATCCTAATAATTTAGACTTTGAATTCTTAAAAAAATAGAATTTGAATATCTATTTTTCTAGAAAATTATTATACATATATTTATAATTCGAATATCCATTTTTCAAGAAACTGATTATTCATATATTTAGAATCCGAATTCCATATTTTTTCTTAGATACCAATTATTCATTTTTGGTTAAGCTACATTATTTTCCTTACATATTATTAACTCTCAAGCATGATAATATTTCCCATGTTTTTGTTATAATGAAACGATGTCATAAAATTTCTTTCTAAGTAACCATTGGTTGAGTGACACATGTATAGATATCTCCAAGATTTAAAGAAAAATATGACTATTGGAGGAGGGATATGACCATTGAATTTTTTTTATAAATAAGATTTCTTTTGAATGAGATCATTATCAATCGTTCTATGATCCTAGAGATTAAATGATGTGAAGTGATTTCAAGAGAGAGAAAGACTCCCACACCTTATGCATTTTATAAACATCTTGTTCAGTCTTGAAAATCTTGTTCATCTTACTTTGTGAAACTCTAATTGTTTCTGAGTAAAATAGAGTGCTTTTGGGGATAGGAAGACATAGGTGAAAACTACTTTAAAGTTTGAGGGATTGTGGGGATAAAAATATAGACTGTGATATTCTTATTGAGGGATTACCCGGGTGTGGGTAAGACATAATTTATTTAAAGTATAAATCAAGGTACCTTTATCCAAGATTTTTGGATACCCTAGTCTTGGGGTTAAAAGATTTCATACTTGTTTAATTGATTTCCATTTCAAGTTTTATTTCCATTGATTTTTTTTAGAGAAATAAAGTATAACTTCATTATACTTTCTTATACTTATACTTATACTTACTCTGATAAGTAGGATTCTATATGATTTAAGGTAGAATCATTTTCTAAATAAACTATTCCTCATTTTCTTTTCTAGATCCATATTTCGAGACCATAAGCAAGTTTTTTTCTTAATTAAGAACCAAAGAGGGTTTGTTAATTCACTTTGTTTAATTTTGTTAAACATAGTTTTCATTAAGTTTAAAAGGAAAAGTTTTTAAACTTAAAATTTACCCCACCTCTTGAATTTGATCATCTAAATATTATATTTCAATCCTATAATTGGTATCAGAGCAGGTCTCTAAAATACTTATACTTACATATAAGTTTTCTTATTCAAGTTTTATTTATTGTTCTAAATTTTCTCACTTAGCTTTTCTTATTCCTGTTTTTATTAAATATTTCTATCAATGTTTTATAAACTATTTCTATTAACAAGTTTTGTGGAAAAGTATATTATTATAGAATGATAGGTATGAATGTTTGTTCTATTTAAAACCTTAATCCTACCAGACCACTTATCGTTGATGGTAATGATTACGAGTACAGGAGAGATAAGATTAAGAATTTTTTCCTTACAAATGGATTGGAAAATTTTGTCATGCTCATTGGAGATTACAAAATTACAGATAAGGAATTCAGAACCTTTACTAACCAATAGAAACTAGAATATCAATTAAACTACAAGGTACACAATACTTTTTTGTGTTCTATAACCATGAATAAATATAGTTAAATATCTTCTTGTAAAGATTCCAAATGTATTTGGAATAAAATTGAAGTTACAAATATTGGTACTTTAAAAGTGATAGAAACTAGAAGATCTATGTTAAGAAATGAATATCATGGATTCATATTTCTTTATGGAGAACCTCTTTGCAAAGTACAAAAAATATTTATGGCCATTTTCAGAAGTCTTCAATATATGGGAGAGAAAGGTATTGATGAAGAAGTTCATGTGGATAATATAATTGAAATCATGCCCAATGAATGGGAATATAAAGGATAACTATTTATAAGAATAGAGAATTATCTAAAATTAATCTTAATTAGTTATTTGGAAATATTCTTTAGAATGAAATAATAATTAAAAGAGATGTTAATTTAAACAAAAAAATAATGGTAATAGAAGTGTATCTTTCACTACTACATATAAAGCCAAGACTCCAAAAAGGGTAACTAGATCTAAAGATAAGAATGTTTTTGTTATATCCAAATCAAGTGATAGTGATCAGTCAAGGAATGAATTAGTCAATTCTACTTGAAGGATGAACAAGATTTTTGGAAAGAAATATTTTTAGTACAGATATGTGGAAAAAGATAGAAAGGACAAGAAATATTCTAAATTAACCTATTATGAATTAAAAAGGTATGGACATACCAAACCTAATTTTTCTATGCTTAAGAGAAAAGACATAAAGGAAAATAATTCTAAAAGGAATAGAAAAAATTATTACAAATCTAAGGCTAAGAAAGTTCTAAAAGAAAATGAAACATGAAGGGCCAATAGTGGTGACTCTTTATATGAATCATCAAAATATAAATCTTCTTGTCAGAAGAATATTGGTCTTATAGCCAAAGTACACATTTAAAATCATTTTCTTATGGATAAGGTACACAATATTGAATCATTAACCAATATTTTTTTAAATCATAATTTTCTTAATGAATAATATTATAAATCTTTAGATTAAGAATCTTATTCATCAAAAGATAATACTTTTCCTTCATTTGAATAAGTTTCTAGATTTTCTAAATTACTTAAAAATGATAAATGTAAGATAAACAAGAATCTAGATAAAGAAGTTTCTTGAATTTTTGTTTTAACTAAATAAGTATTAGATCTTTCTAAAGATCTTTATTGGAAAAATTTTGAATTTAAAAATATTTCTAAAAACCATACTAAGAAGGATAAACTCTCTAAGTATCGTGAAAATGTTATTTATAAGAAAAATGTTCTAGAGGATAACTAAAGTTTTAAAACTAATTAATTTGAGGACAAGAATTTGGTCGTCAGAAGAAAATCTGAATTATTTCCTTAAAGAAACTTTTATCAATTTTTACTTTGGGGAGGAAAGAATTTGATAAAATTTATTCACAAATTCTTACTCTAAGGAATAATACCCGAATTGTTCATACTCACTCAAAACCAGTTTTTAGTAATAACTATTTTATTCCCCAAAGTGATACCTTTTTTCACTAATTATAAATGTGGTGGAAATTAGAAAATAAATTTTTCTTTAAATAAAACTAAATACTTAGGTTTTCATATATATTAATTTTCTAATAAAATGTGGATTCCAAATATTTTACTTTATGAAATTTTCTGATCCAATAAAGTTTGTAGTCTAAAAGTTGAAATATTTTAATTTTAGAAAAATAAAGTAAGTACCAACAATAATATATGGTACATGGATAATGAATGTTCCCAGAACATGACTGGTAATAAAAATGTATTTGAAAAGTTTATCAATATGAAATAAAGAAAAGTAACTTTCAAAGATAATTCTTAGGAATAAATTGTTGGTATTAGTAACATTGTTCTTCTTAGAAAAGAATTAATTTCAAATGTTTTATTTGTTAAAGGTCTTAAGAACAACTTTATAAGCATAATCTAATTATGTGATTAAGGATACCTTGTGAATTTTAGGAATGATAAATGTCTAGTACACAATTACAAGAAAGAGTTTATTATTTATTCCCATAGGCATAAGAATGTTTACACACTTAACCCAGAAGACCTTAGGACCCAAGACCTACCTTTCCTTAGTGTAATGGAAGATTAATATTGGTTATAGAATAGAATAATATGACACTCTAACAATAATAACCTGTGCTAACTTTTAGAGGAAATACTTGTTAAGGATCTACAAAAGTTTAGATTTGATTCTTCAAAAGTTTGTCGTCCTTAACAATATGGAATGAAACATAAGTCATGATTTAAATCAATTGGTGAAGTCTTAACTTCTGATGCATTATAACTAGTGCATATGGATATTTTCAGTCCAACACAAATAGGAAGAATTAATGGAAAATACTAAGTATTTGTTTTAATTGATGATACACTGGATTTACATGTGTCTATTTTCTAGAAAAGAAATATGAATCATTTTATTATTTTAAAAATTTTAGAGCCCAAGTTAAAAATGACAAAAACCTTCCATTAATAACTATTCATAGTGATCAAAGAGGGTAATTTCAAATTATAGATTTTGAAACTTTTTGTAGTAATAAAGGCATTACTCATAACTTCTTAACTCAAAGAACTCTCTAATAAAACATTGTTGTAGAAAGAAGAAATCGAATTATTTAAGAGATAACTAGAACCACATTGAGTGAATATTGTATTGATAAAAGTTTTTGGGTTGAAGCTATTAGTACTGCTTGTTATACTATAAATTGATTTTTAATCATACATTTTCTTGGAAAAACATCTTATGAATTCTGGACTAGTCTAAAACCTACACTTTCTTACTTCAAAGTATTTTGATGAAAAGTATTAATTTTGAATACTAAAGATAACTTACATAATTTCACACCCAAATCTGATGAACTAATTTTCTTAGGCTATTCCACTACTTCTAAGGACTATAGAGTATTTAACAAAAATACTTGTACTGATGAAGAAAAAATGAATTTTAAATTTTATGAAACTAATCCTTTTGTTTTTCAATAACCCCAACCTACATCCTCGGGTGTTCTTTAAAAAACTGATTATCAACCTTTATCAGAAAACTCTTCTAATAAGGAAAATACTCAAGAAAATATTTCTAAAGTATTTACCCTAAAATATTTTATACCTTGTGTTGATGAACATGTGTTAAAAATCCCAAATCAATTGTTTCTTAAGAATTATCCCAGTGATAGTATCATTGGTGATGTAGATCAACCTATAAGGACCAAAAGTTCTTTAAGAAATAAAGTAAAACATCTAGCATTTCTTTTCCAATTATAATAAAAAATCACTAATGAATCTTTAGGTGATGGTGAATGGATTAAATCCATAAAAGATGAGAAAAATGAATTCTAAATGAACAAAGTCTGGACATTGATTGAAAGACCTAAGAAAACTTTTGTAATTGGAGTAAAATGGGTCTTCAGAAATAAATGTGATGAAAATGGAATCATAGAATGAATTAAAGCTATATTAGTTTCCAAAGGTTATAATCAACAAGAAGGAATAAAATATGAAGAAACATATACTCCAGTAACTGGACTTGAATCTATTCATATTTTATATTCCTTTGTATTATTATTTAATTTAAAACATTTTCAAATGGATATAAAGCGAGATTTCCTTAATGGATATGTTCAAGAGGAAGTTTATATTAAACAACCTCCTAGTTTTGAAGACACAAAACATCCTGAACATGTTTTCAAACTTACCAAAGCTTTATAAGGACTTAAACAAGCATCTAGAGCCTAGTATGATAGACTTACAAGATTTTTGTTACAAAAAAATTATGTTATGGGAAATGATGATCCAACTCTTTTTATAAATAAAGATAATAAAAATGTTTTGATTGTTTAAATATATGTTTATAAAATTTTATTCAGATTAAATCAACAATATTTAATCGATTCATTTGTGAATCTCATGAAATATGAGTTTATAATGAGTATGATGGGTGAGTTAAATTTTTTTCTTGGATTTCAAATTTCTCAAAAACCAGAATGAACTTATATATCTCAACATAAGTATATTAATGATCTTTTGAAAAGTATGGATATGAAAATACTAAAATTACAATCACATTCCATTTCCCTAATCAAAAACCCTACACATCACTCTCATACAAAACACATAGATATTAGGCATTACTTTCTTTGGGATAACACACTTAAAGGAGATATAATTATATAATTTATTGTAATGTAAGATCAACTTACTGATATTTCTACAAAATATTTACCCTTTGATAGATTTAAATACATTAAAAAAAAGTTAGTAATGATAGATGTAAGGTAATCTTTCATACTAACTTTTTGTTGAAACATATATCCTTACATTAAGAAACTCTTTTTAATAGGGGAGAACATTTCTTTTCCAAAACCATTTCTGATTTTTTAAATTCTCAGAACCTGAATTTTTAATTTCTCAGAACCTAAATGTTTAAATCCTCAGAACCTGAATTTTTGAATTATCAGAAAATGGATTTTTGAATTCTTAGAACCTGAATTTTTGAATTCTCAAAACCTATTTTTTTTTGTTTTCTTATTAATATTTTTTAGAACATAAAATTTCCTTTCCTAAATAATTTTTTTTGGAATCTATGTTTTTTTGGGAAGAACATTATCAATACTAACAATTCTTTCTATGGATTCCGAAAGGTATGTTTTCTTACATAAATCTTCGTAATTGAATTTTTTACCTGTTAGTATTTTTATCCTATTTTAAGAAAACTATATCAGATTCAGTTTCCTTAAATCCAATTTTTCCGTAAAACCTCAAATGATTGGAACTTACCAAATCCTTATTCATCATTCTTCTCAACCATCAGATTAGATCATGATTATTTCAAATATTGGAATAAATCAGAAATTCAAACCATCGCCTCAAATTCTCTTTAAAGGCCCCATAATTTGCGTCCCATATTGTTTTTCAAGACTTTGTGCATCTAATATCTACTCCTCTAAAAATCAGTCGTTTAGTTTTCTTAGTTTTCTTACATTCTGGATGTAGTTTGATGTTTCCTTGCAGAATCATATGAAATCAAACAAGGAAATCAAGTATTGGAAAATCTACATGGAATGTTTGGATGACCAAAATTTCTATGCCGAGTATAATTATTTAATTATGATGAATTTGAAGTTGAATGAATGGGAAAGTATATGTGTTGCTAAGAAAAAGAGTTAGGATCTAGTTTACCCTAATCTTCTTATAGAGTTTTATGATACAGTATGTTTTTATGAAGGAGGAAGGGAAAAGGTTTCATTTAAAAGCTATGGGAAAACATATTATTTATCATTCAATATGGATGCAAATATTCCTCGTATTCCTTATCAAGGTGAGGCAATATTTTATTCTCACTAGTTGCCTGATAAGGTAGGATGTTTTGATAAGCTAAAGGAAATTGAGTGCCTAGGACTCAAGGTAGTAAATAACCAAATATTAACCATCATTTAACAAACTTTAGGTTGTTATCCTTGTGGCTATAGGGTTTTCTTATTCTGAGAAAGGGAGATATTGAATCTATTATGAAAAGTGATATCTTTATGATGGATTTTTTGTTAACCTTAGAAAGTTAAAATTTTTCAAGTACATTCTTATGAAAATCACCAACATAAATAATAGGACTCTCATGTCTTAAATAATCATATACCTAGTGATCTTGTCAAATATTTTCATGATTTGTTTATAATTATTTAAAATTCCCAAAAGTTATAAACCCAAAAATTTTAAGATCATCTTTGGAGAATAAATGTTGGTTTTAATACCAAATAAAGAGAGTTTTATGGTATTTTTAAGAGTGAAGTTCAAGATTTAATAAAGAAATGGATATATGAGAAACATCTAAGAAAATTTAGAAGAAGATAAATGAGAAAGAATCTGAAGCCGAATAAAAATATACCATTCCTGAAACTCAATGAGCCCTACAAAATCCAAAAAAGAAAAACATTTTTTGATGAAGTGGTAGAAAAATGGAGAGAGTAGAAGAAAAAGAAGAAGGAAAGAGATGAAAGCTTCAGTATAGATCCTGCTGAGACAAAATCCCTAAAAACTCAAGCTTCTAAAGAACTTGAAAAGAAAGAACAAGAGAAGTTGAAGAAGAAAATTTCATAAGTATAAATTATCCAAGATTTACTCAAGGATACTGAGAAAGCTTCCGAACAGATCTAGGTACCAGAATCCTTTCTCTAAGAATTAGTTCCTTTAGAAACTCCATGAAAGAAAATTTCACTTTTGGAACCTATTGTGGAAAAGGAGGTAGCTCATCAAGAAGAAGAAGAACAAAAAGAGGAATAATATGAAAGTGAAGATGTGGTTAAACAAGTAGAAGAATATCATGAGAAGGATATTACTTTAGAAAAGATTTTAATCCGAACTTCCCAGGTTGAGTTAACCAAAATAATTTCTCAAGGGAAAGATGATGATAGACAAGATGAGGTTGATCAACCTACTGATGATGAGAGTAGAAACCATGATTTCATTCATCATAAATATATTAAGGAAGATTCCAAGAATGATGAGGTTTTATGAATATAGGATAATTAATGTATCTGATAGTGAGAAAGATTCTTTAAGGACTGAGAAGTTTATTTCTAATGTTGATAAAGGAAAACAAGTTGTTTTTAACACACTTAAAAATTATGTGGTTGTAAATGCTAAGAAGGATGTTGGTGGTTAATTAATGAGAAAAGATGAAGACATAGATAAATTTTCTACACCAATAAGTGAATAATCTTCTGAATCTTCATCTTCATTGGGATACAATTTTGCTATTTAATCCCTAAAGAAGTTAGTGAACACAATGCCTATGATTCTTAGTATTGATACAATATGCTAGTTTCTTCATCATTTTATAAATCAGAATTCAAATTCTATAAGCATGATAATGGAAAAATTGTAAGATTGAGGAAAATTTCAAGACTTTTCATATTGAATATGATGCTCATAGGAGATAATGTAAGGAAATAACAAAACGGTAAAAGTCAAAAAACTTGAATCTGATGATTTTAGATGATTTATATGAATCTATAAAAGATGATTTTGATCAGTCAGATGACACTGTGAAGAACCTAATTTCAAACCTTTCAGAAAAGTTTAATCAAGAGAAATATGCTTAGATGCAAGAGGATAAATATTTTAATGGTAATTTGAATTCAGTTTCTTTAAACATAAAGAGAGAAATGGAACTTAGAGTAGATTTGGAAGAGAAGTTCAAACAATAATAAGAGGTAGTAAAGTCTCAAGCAGAAATTATGAATTCTTAAGAAGAAAAAATCAAGGCTCTCGAAATGAAGAATCAGGATCAGGAACAGTTTATCAATAGGTTTGAGGATGATCAAAAAGAGATAAATAAGTTAAAGTAAACCTTGATGAATCTCATGATGAAGGAAAAAAAAGGATAAATGATATTCATGCAACTCCAATCTTTTTTTTGTATATTTTCCTTATAACAATTTTTCCTATCATAATGAAAAATTTTCTATCATTCAATTGTTTTGTCTTATATATCACTAACCTTTTAGGTACAATTTTTTTCATTCCCTCTATTCCTTTTTCAAAATCAAAAAGTGGGAGAAAATAATGATCAAAAGAATACTAAGTATAAATAATAGAATGTCCTAAGAAAGGGGGATTTTACTTCTTCTTAAAGAATATTTTCTTAAGCAAGAAAAAGTGACTTCTCTAATAAAGACAAGAATATGATCCTTAGGGATTTTGAAAATTAAGGGAGTGTTAGTCGTATTCATCATAAGTCATAATTAAATGGAGATAAGTAATTCTTTTAATGTTCAAAAATAAAAATCCTTATTCCTTATATTCTTTTTCTAAAGGTTGTTTTTGCTTTCCAAAAAGAGGGATATTGTTGAGTTAATAAGATTTACTTATGAGTTTTCCATTCCTCTATGTTTTGAAAATCACAAACTCATTTTATTATAGAGAATTTTCTTTATCTAAGAATATTTTTATCCTTAACTTGGTTTTTAATGTCTTATTCAATGTTTTCTCAAAACCAAGTCTAACCATTTTTTTATTAAGTAAAAAATTCATATCCTTATCAAAACTCGCAGAATATCACAGTTCCTTAAGATACCGAGTCTTACTGTTTTCAAACTCTAAATTCTCTGAAATTTAGACTTCAAATTCTTTGAAATTCGGACTTCAAATTCTTTGAAATTCGGAGTCTGAATTCTTTGAAATTTAGACTATAAATTTCTTATAATTCAGATCCGAATTCATCAGAATTCCAACTCTGAATACCTTAGAATTAAGACTCTAAATTCCTTCAAATACAGACTCTAAATTATGCATAATTAAGACTTTGAATTCCTTAGAATTCAGACTCCGAATTCCTTAGAATTCAAAATCTGAATTCCTCAGAATTCAGACTCCGAATTCCTCAGAATTCAGACTCTAAAATTTGTAGAATTCAAACTCAGAATTCTTTGAAAAACAGAATATGAATATCCATTTTTCTAGAAACTGATTGTACATATATTTTGAATCTGAATATAAATTTTTCTACAAATTGATTATTCATATATTTAAAATACTAATTCCATATTTGTTTCTTAGATTCCAATTATTTATTTATGGTGAAGTTACTTTATTTTCCTTACATATTATTGAATCTCAAGCATGATAATGTTTCCTATGTTTTTGTTAATATGAAACAATGTCATACAATTTGTTTCTAACTAACCATTAATTAAGTGAAATGTGTAGATGTACCTCTGTGATTCAAGAAAAAATATAACCATTATAGGGGGGAGTCGACCCTTTGACGTTTTTACTATAAATATGAGTTCTTTTGAAAGAGCTCATTATCGATCTTTCTATGATCCTATATATTACATACTGTGAAGTGATTTCTAGAGAGAGAAATAATCTTGTGCCTTGTGCATTTTATGAACATCTTGTTTAATCTTGAACATCTTGTTCAACATTATTTGTAAACCTCTGATTGTTGCTCAGTAAAATTGAGGGCTTTCAGGGATAAAAAGATAAAGTGCCGACTACCTTAAGGTTCGAGGGATTGCGAGGATAGAATGATAGACTCCGATATTCTTATTGAGGGATTACCCTAGTGTGGGTAAGATATACTCTCTTGAATATATAAATCAAGGGAACTTTATCGAAGGTTTTTGGATACCTTATTCTTTGGGTTAAAAGATTTCCTACTTGTTTACTTGATTGTTCTTTCAAGTTTTATTTCCGATGTATTTTTTTAAATAAATAAAGTATAAATTTCTTATACTTTATTGTACTTATACATATACTTACTATGATAGATAAAATTCTATACGCTTTAAGATAGAATATTTCTCTAAGTAAATTGTTCATATGTTTCTTTCCTGAATCCATATTTTTGGTCCTAAAGAAAGATTGTTTCTTAGTTAAGAACCCAAGAGGGTTTGTGAATTCATTTTTTTTAATTTTGTTTAACATAGTTGTCCTTAAGGTTAAAAGAAAAGTTTTTAAACTTAAAATTCACCCCTCTTGTATTTGAGCATCTTTATATTCTATTTCCACCCTACACATTTTCATAGTGATGAGGATTTCCATTACCATCTAGACTGAGAACATATGTAAATATTCTTACTTGATTTATTTCTATTTAATACAATAAATTTCATCCTTTTTGTGCTTAATTAAATTTCCAAATAATTTATTACTCTAATAAATGAATATACAAAATGATTTTTTATACCCAAAAAACATTTAATAGATCATTATAATGAATAGTCATTCCTCCCATGTCTAGATATTTTCTAAATACAAAATGGTTAGGAAAATTTATCCAATAACACCAAAATATAAACTTAATCCATTCCCTATATATTTAACTAAACACTTTTCAAAAAATATGTATATCCAAATTCAAAGTACAATTTTTTTAAGGAAGTTCACTAAATCAACAATATATTATGATACAATATAACATGGATCTTAATGTCATATTAAAAATATGAAAATGACTATATCAAAAAAAACTTAATGAAATCATGAATTATTCTAAATAAAAAATATTATATTGCCAAATATATTCTAAAAATGAATACATGTAGTAAACTCTAGTAATGATGACATAAACCATCAAACATCTAACCACTTTTATGGTCACTAACATTCATATAAACTTATAATTATTATATCACCATATAGAACATATTAAGGGTTTTCTTACCTTAATAATATATTCTTCAATAGGTGAAAATTTTCACTGAATCAATTTTATTTTTCATTATTACCGATCGATATATTCTCTCAAATCCATTATGTAATTGTACTAAAATATAGTACTTAATTGTTTCACGATTCTTATGAAAAAAATATCAATTATAAAATAATCCTATAACATAATTCTTGAATCAAAACCCAATAACATTAATCATTCCACATTATTTATGGAAATATCATAATATTATTCATGATCCCTTAGCTTACTTTGAGGTATGTCCCCTTAATTATTTTGGCATTCATTTGACTAGTTCTCCATATCTTTAGAGTTTAAATATAGTAAATTTGAAACTTATTTTTTACCCTTTAAATATAAAAAATTATATACTTTGTCTACACACTTTTATAAAACTCCCATTCCCTTCAAGAAAGAACTAGGGTATTTCTTTCTACAATTATCATGTACGAGAAAACCCTTAATTCCATTTCCCCCCTTATCCATTTTTTCCCTATCATCCTCTTATTATCTAGATTTAATTAGAATCCATAATATATAGAGAATTATTTTTATGTCTTTATATAACATGATATTATGTCCTCTTATGATAAAAATGTTTGGGATACTAGTTTCGTTTGAAAGATTTTATTTGTCTTACCAAATAAATGATCATTATTAGTCTTTGGATTAATTTTATTAATACAGTTCTGATTCCTTCTATGGGTCACCATTTTTATACAATGGAATAAACTATATTAGATCATAACATTATAAAATATAATGTATAATATAAAAACTATTGAAACACTAAATATAAATTGAAAAAAGTTTCCCTATATAATCTCATAATCATAAAAATGGTTTCATTGGGGACATCTATATTTTTAAATAATTCATAATGGTCCGTAAGGAAATTCTTAACTATCCTAAGAATAACCCATGATAGTGTCAAATAATGTGTATAGTAAGGACCGTTTTTGTGCACCATGTTACAATTGGGTCATGCCCAATGCACCCTTTATGGATTTATTACCCCTGGTTACATCTGTTCCAAAAGAACATCCATTTATAGTATCCAGACAATGATCAATTTCTAGGAAAATTTCTATAATATCTTCCTTATTTTATATCATAAGTTTATGTTCAAAAAATTATGTTTTCCAAAATCTAGTTTCTATGGTTTCTACTAAACTCCCTTTGAAACCAATTGTAATGAACCTGAACCTAGTATCTTAGAGATGATAGTTACATGATTACATTAGCACTAGATAAAAGGTATCACATCCCAATTTACTGAATAATTTAGTAGCCTTGGTAAATTAAATACATACTATAATTTTACCTACATTTGAAAACATCAAGAATAAAAAGTGTTTTCTTTGAGAACATCATTATTTCTTATAGAATATCCCAATATATTAATCACAAAGAACACCCTGGTTTCCTAGGGAAAATAAAAAATAAGAAAGGGGTGAGCTCAAATTCTTAGTAATGGTAAAATTATAGTGTGATATATCCTGATTAATAATCAAAATCAATATAGAATAGTAAATAAATTAAGAAGATTCCATTTATTTATCAAACTAATAATAATATGTAAAAAATAAATGATGATCAAATAAATCCATATAAATAATTGCAAGATCTTGAAACTTAAACATGGAAATTATAAATAATAAAATAATAATATAGAAATAAATAATTGATCTCATAATAAAGGAATGCTTAATTGTGGACATCTTAAATTTTCAAGACCATCCTCAAGACAATTTAAATGTATTGGTAGAAACTTGACTAATTTGGAAAACTAATTTATCTCATGTTAACTATCGATACATCTAGTTGTTAACTATAATAGGTTCCCACCCAAAAAATACTAATTAAAATTTATTACACATATTAAATGGGTGAAATATAATCAATATAAACATTTGTACTGAAAAACTATCATACGAAATGTAAAAAATAAACCTTATTAATAAAAATAATCCTAAACTATCCAGATTAATATGAATGGTATCAAACTTGTATATATAGAGTCAAATTGATTTAAAAATATTCTAAGAAATAATAAATATTGTATCATTATAATATATCCCCATTGTATCATAAGTAAAATAATGGGTTGATGTAATTAATGAATATAAATACCATAAAATATCATTAAAAATATTTTTGAGGAAAACAACTTTTACATTTCGAAAATCCCATTAAAAAAATTTCACAATTTTTTTAAAAAATAAATTCATTTGAAAATAACCTTTAATTATATAAAATATGTTTTAAAAAATTGATTGTTTATGACAGTGTAAAATTCCATTTATATTATACACATTAAATGAAATATTATTTTCACATTTTATATAAAATAAAAACAACCATTGTTTTGAAAAAGAAAAAGATATTTCAATATATTTAGAAAACAAAAAATTGGTAAAAATTAATTTAATAAATCTTTTTTTAAAGGTTAAAAACATTTTTTAAAACAATTTTAGAAAATATGTGTTTTGATTAAAATGAATTTCCTACTAATGAAAGAAATAATGTCCTATTTTCTAAAGTATTTAACAATAAGTGGAAAATGGTACAATTACATGAAAATATAATTAATAACTATATTATAATAAAATATATAGACTTTAATATAGAAATATAAAATAATTCCCCCAAGGGATACTTATATGAAAAAAGTATCGAATAATTTTGAGATTGTGAAATAAGCCCTTACCACTTTGGTAACTTTTGAATCATAATATTCATAAGAGAAATAACATAAAGCATTACTTTGAATACAATGGAGATTAATAAATTAATGATATTTCATATCAAAGGTTAAGTATATAAAATATAAATAAAAAAAATTGGTGGATATGGAAAATGTATCATGGAAGTAAAAGTGAGATGAGGAACCCTGACCTATAGTTTGACTTCTTTCATATGTGTCTGAACCTCCTCTATAAAAAATATATGTTTATTATAATTATTTTGATGAACCATACTCATATATATTGTACCATATATTATCATTTTAGAATACTTTACCACTTTTTTTTAAATAATATTTCATTATTTTCCTTGTTTCGGGTGTTAATTGTCTTATTTTCTCATGCTTGTTTTGGAATGAAAGTTAAAGTTTTTTTACATATGATATAGTTCTTTTATCTTCATAATTATATTAATATTATAAGTATTATTTTTTTCATTAATTATATCATTATAACATTTCTGGAAAGTTGGACATAGAAAATTAATATCATCTCTTTGTGGAGATGGTAGGTCGTACGTATGCACGAGTGATGATATCATCAACTTAAAGGGTGAAAGGGTAAAAATGTGTGTGATATATTAATTTTAAAAGATCTATATAATGTCAAATATGACACATATTAATTATATTTATCCTTTTTTTACCTTTCATGTAATGCGTAGGAAAATGAATCACATCTCTATGTGAGGAGGTAATCCACTGTAAACACAAGCGACATTATAATATTTTACATGGAATAAAATGTAAGAAGTTATATTTACTATTATAAATCCATAAGTATAATTATATAATAATAATTATATATATATATATATATTTAATCCATCATTATATAATACTATCAGATGTTTTGATGGAAAATGAGTTACATCGGTTCGCGATGCGGTAGTCAATCATACACACAATTGATGATTTTATTTCATGTTTTATTGAAGTGGAGATATCTAAATATTATTACATAGACATAATAAAATATAATTATATAATAGATAATAATTTTATTATATTTTAACTAGTAATATATAATCTAATTTCTTAAAAGAATAAGAAAAAAGAATGAGCTTTCTGAAGACAATTACCTTCTCTTAGAGAAACCTTAGCCAAATCTCATATTAGGGACTCTAGGGTTGGTATTTTTGGGAATCTAAAAGAAATATAATTTTTTTAAAGTTATTAGGGAGTAATATTTAGGTATTGGTTGATCCAAATGTCTTTATGGGTGTGATAACACGAGGGGAGTGAGTTCCTTGAATAATTTAGGAGGAGTGTCATTTTTATAAATACACAAAAGTATTCAATATTGGGAAATCACTCTCACCACAAGTTTTTTTGAAGTTGATAATTTAAATGTTTTTAGAGATGATATGGTATATACAAATCTCCACTAAAAAATAAAACACATTTTCTAAATAGTTTTTTCCTTAACTTCTATGTTTCATTACTTTTTCTATTTTATTTTCCACTATAGTAACTAGTCTTTTGAAGTTCGAAAATTTATCCTTCAAAAATAAAATAAAATGAGCCTTATTAAATTATTTGGTACCACTTATTCTATATATTAAATCAAATTTATCCAAAAAACAAATCCAACATGGGTTGAAAATTAATTTCAACACAAGCTCATGTTGCATGCAAAAACACCTCCTTAACCTTAATCATGGAAATAAGGTATCCACTCTTTAGGGGTCAATATGGACATTGTAAGAGAAAAATTTGTCCATTAATGGATAATATTTTATATTTATAAAAATTTTAAAATTAATTTTCAAAATAAAGGTTCTTAGTAATTTAAATCATTTAATAAAATACTATTTAATTTTAAATAACATTAATGTTAATTTTGACATTATTCATTTAATTTAGATTACAAAATATCTAAAAAATTATATAATTCAAAAATATCTTTTTATCACCAGTTTAATATGATATATTTGTTACTAAAATTAATTTAAATGAATAATCAACACAATTTATATTTCTTATAACATTTTTAGTACCATTTCTTTATTTTTATATTAAATAAATAATTAATGTGTCAGAATTGATTATGAATTAAATGTAATAATATTATTAATAAAAATTAAAAACAAATTACCCCAATAAAACTAAATTTAGTATTCTAAAAGTTAACATCTAAATTCATTCATATCTTCATTTTTCTTATGTGAACATATGATTTTCATTTAAAAGGAATATGGTGACATTTTTTATTTTTATATATACACATTATTATATAGGTCACATTCATGAAAATGTGTCCAAAAAATTCAAAAAAATATATCCTAAGGATATTATGGACGAAATAGTTCTAGAAAATATGAATTATAAGTATTTAGGTCATTTTAACCCTTATATTCTCAGTTTAGCCCCAATGACAAACTCTTTTTTATCTTAACCATGGTAATTAATTAAGACTATTTTCATTATTAATTAGGGTAAAAAATTAATTTAAACTTATTAGAAAATATATATAACTTTTATTGAAAAAATATCATCCATTTTTCTAAAATTAATTCTCATAATTGGCATTATTGTTTTAAAAATTAAACCATGAATGCGATAATAGAGTGATTTTCCAAAGGGAAATTTCTTATATGTATAGAATGTTTGGATTTCAGAATTAAAAATAAAATTGACTGAAATTTTCAAAATTAGTTAAATTTTAATATAATTTAAATTATTCTACCATCCATCCAACGTCACATTTTTATTTAAGAAAAAAAAAGAAAGAGTCTAAGTAACCAGAAAACAAGAAAGGGAAAAACAACACAAAACAAAGGAAGCCGTAGGCAGACACCTGGGTCCGAAAGGTCACCCAGGCCTAGGGGGCCTAAAACAATATAGCCCGAGCATGTCCCCTCTGATAACGTTAACACCTTAAGCCTTCAAGAAATCAGTGGATGGAAGACAGGTGATGTTAGAACCCGGTTTCACCATAGATACAAGGTGATACGCCACTTGATTTCCCTCACACCAGGTTTGAAACACACTAACACCATACAGAAGAGCACGAAACCTCCAAACCATGTACATAATTGACCAAGGGACCTAGAAATTACCAATTAGAGCACCATAAAGAATCAGTGAATCTATCTCGACTTGGGAGATAACAATACTCTTCTGACGACACAGTTGCAAACCTGAGAAAAGTGCATTTGCCTCGTCCTGAAGTGAGGTACCCCACCCAAGGTACACCGTAAACGCTAGCGACACACTCCCGCATCAATCACGGACCACACCCCCTCCCCACATTTCGCCCCGCACACAAGAGCCATCAGAGTTCAGCTTCAGACCCGAGGTCGGCATACACCATCGGATCCATCGCCCCCTCTCCACTGAGTATCGGGAATGGAGAAATCCGGAGCAAGGGAACGCACCTAAAGACACCCGAACGAGGGGGACTCACACCACTGGGGAAACAGGTGAACCAAATCCTCCAGCATGACCCTGGTATGCACGAAGATGACCCTCGCTGTAGCCGTGGCTCCCTCAAACCGGGCCTGATTTCAAGCCTGTCACAAGCTCCAGCACCCAGCAATAAAAATCACAGACCTCGCCATCCGCTCCATGCCCGAGCCTCCCGACCCAATGAACCATCTTTCCAGAAATGGATCCTCACGATGATCGGAAAAAGAAATAGCAGTGAGATCCCCAAAAAATTAGTCTTTTCACTATGCATCAAAAGATTAGTCTTTTCAAAAAAAATCTCAAACACTCACCCTAATTTAATTATAATATGATTTTTTTAAAAATAAATTTTATTTTATCACATAAATTTTAAAAAATTAGTAGAAATTAATTTTATATAATGATAACAAAACCCGACTAATCCATCTTTTATAAAAATTTATTTTTTAGAAAACATTTTCTTCTCTTTCAAATGGTCATTATTTTATTTCAAATCAGTATATAACCATTGAATTTGTTTTATAAAATTTTAGTACATATAATTTAAATTATTTAGTTATTACTATTCATACCCTTCATCTTAACAGCTAATTTATAATGGTCATGTTTAAATAATAATATTTCAATAGAGTAGCACATTTCATTCAGACCCAGTGTTGCGTGCATTGCAAGTAATCGAAGAGATTAAATTTATTTAAAAATTAATATATTTTAATGTCTTTGGGTGTTATATTATTTTCTAATATTGTTATTTTATGTCATACATATTATCAAACATGATATTTCTCTTTTTAAATCTCAAGGTGTTACATAATTGATAATAATATTATAATGGAGAATCTGTGCCTCAGACACAACTAAAACAAATAAAGGATGTAGTCACCCCACTTAGAGGAAAAGCACATAAAAATATCATATATAGTGACTAGTTTAATTTAAATATTACATGTTTAGTGTAAAGTTTTGATAATCTGTTGGATCCATTAATCCTAATAGGTGGAAGAGTTTTTTAAAATAAAAGGGGTAAAGTAATGGTGAAAAAAGTTCAGTAAAAATTGGTCACACCTAATGCAACTTCCTCTTAGTGTGTCTACAAAAATCATTGGTAATTTAAAATGAAACTCATATTTAAAATAATTTATTCGAAAACATATTTTATATACTATTAAACAATTTATAAAAGTGAATGATAATAATTTGGTGTTGTTAGATCTTTGATAAATCTACAAGTACCCAAAAATGAAATTATTTGAAAATAAAATAACATGTTTTTAATGAAGTTCAAAGAATATTATTCTCATTGAAAAGAAAATAATTTATTATTCTTTCAATGGATTACATAATTGATTTTATTGGTTGAGTAAGCCTCAAATGTCTGATATTATATGAGAAATAGTAAAACTATCGAGTTAAAAGTCAGGATTATCATGTCATAATAAAAATTTTATTAATTATTTGAACATAGGTATATTTACATAAATATTTTATGGGTTTTTGGTTATAATAACATGTTTTTAACATGATATATGAATTTAAATATCAAATAATGGGCCATTGATCAAGATTTAATAAATATATACTATAAGAATATGTAAATTAGATATATTATTTTCACCAATTTTCATTGATTTAATTGAAAATTTAATTCTATATTATTTATATGAAACAAAATATGGTGGGATATTACACCATCAATTAGCACATACATTTTTTAGATGCATAAAAAATGTAAAAAAGTTTATATATAACAAAGAATGAGTTAAAGGATCAATTGAAAAGATATATTGCATAAGGAAACCAAAAATTCTTTCACATATAATTTTCCACTATAGAATTCTTCTAAACATAATAATATGTGTTATATTGAGAAATATTAGATAAAGAAACAAGTAATTTTATATTATCATTTAATTAATAATGACTGTAATTTTTTTGAATTCGAATGTTATCTTTTAGATGAGGAATATCAACGAGATCGTACCTGTGTTCAAATAAACTACGATTAAATGAAACTGTATATACAGTAACTGAAACTATTACAAATATTTTCTATCCTAATATTTAAATAATATGTTTTCATTAGTTTTATAGATTATGAAATGATAATATTATAAAAATTCTCTTATATTAGTCAAACATTCTTATAGAACATAGTATACTTAATTTTATAATCTAATTTTAAAGACCAGTAAGTTAAATTTTCTTATTCTCATATACAAGAAATGAAAAATAAAATTTATGTTAATTATTAGTTAAATTTATTTTTTTGAATTTGAAAATAAAATTAATACTCATTTATATAAATCATGTTTATCAACACTAAAATTCAGAAATGCTATAATGATTAGGTGGTTAACGGGAAACACCAACAAAATTATAGTAATAAAATAAATAATTTTTTCGTTACTATAAAGTGATACAACATAAATCAAATATATTTATATATTTTAAGGCTTTTATAAGTAAAAATTGTTAACTGAAAAATATTATAGTGTTATTTTCTTGTAAAAATCTCATGGCTCAATGTATACAATAAACATCCATAAAATAAAAATTAATTTTTAAAATAAAAACAACACAAGCCATATAATATAAATTAGTGGTGAAATAGACATGTGAATGAGAAGATTTATTTTATATTTTACTATAAAATTTTCTTTAAGAGGCTATGTAGTCATTACAGGACCATTGAACATTTAGACCATGGGTAATATCATTTTTAGAAAGAGAGCCACAATTATTTTGTAAACTAATAAAGGTAATGAAATATATGATTTTTATTTGTAGAAATGAGAAAAATGGTTTGAATTTGTAGGAAAATACATTATGGATTGTATTTATCTGAGGTTGGGAAATAGGTTGCATCAATAGAGTTTTTCCTAGACCTCACTCAATCTGAACTTCAATAATAAAGGTTTAAGTGGCCCGACCTGTGGGACAAGTTCAAGAAAGTGGAAATTACTAATATGTCAATATTGTTCAAACCGTGCCTTAAAAGTGTCATTATTTTTCACCTAACCCTTATAGATTTTTTTGGTTTAATGAGGTGATTTTTATTTAGGATTGAAGGTATTATTTTTGTTTAAATTGTTTTAATAATAAAAGAAAATTTAAAATAATAATATGATTTTTTATTAAATGTATTTATATCTTTTAAAATATAAATATATCATATTTAGAAAATAAATTTTATAGTTTTTTAATTATTTTTAATAAATACATTAAAATTATGTAAAAGGTAAAATTTAATCATTTTTTAAAAATCAAAATATTGTAAAAAAGTATTGAAATTTGGTAGAATATGGTAACATTGAAATTATAAAATTTTAATCATGAATAGGTTCTATTTATCTATAACATACCAATATTTTAAAAGAAAAAACTGTGTTCCATAGCATAAATGTTATTCCACAACAAGCTTAAACGAACAACAAAATATTACTATTGAAATTTGGCTGCTATAAACATGGCATTAAATTAGCTGGAATGAATATGAATAACGAATTAATAAAAGAAAAATGAAGTTCAAACTCAATATTATTGTTTTGGTATTCTCTTAGAAAATAATAACACAAATTTATAGTAAAGTTATTACATTCTTCAAAAATATGTTTTCTTTAAAAAAATATTTTTATTGATTTTTGTATAAAAGTAATGTACTTAATTTATGGAAATTTTATAAAATGTATTCTATAAAATGAAATTTATTTTTTAAATAATAGATAAATGTTTTTATATACTAAAATTTTTATAATTTTCTTTAAAGTTTGATTTTTTCAATGAATAGTGAAAAATACAGAATTTATTCAAATTTTTATTTTTCAAAGTATTTTAAGATCAAATTTGGTTTTGGATTAATTTTAAATTATAATTTTTTTTGTTTTTATTTAAATTAATACAATTATGTTTTTATAAAGGTATTTTATACTTTAATTTAGTATAAAATTATTTTGAATTTTAAAATGTCATTTTTTTTCTGGAAAACTGTTTTTTGTTGTGATTTTCAGTTTAAATTTAAATTAAATTTTTAAACTTATATTTTTGGAATTTTGAGAAATAAGATTCAAATTTTGATTAAGGGGGTCCAAAATTTTTAAATATATCACTTTTATTATTTCCAATATGAATAGTAACCTTGGTAATTGTTTTACCACGGTAAAGGGTAAATTGAGTAATTTAAGTGAAAAATAAAATGATAAAGACTATAAAATGACCCTAATAGTTGAAAGAATTTTATTGGATGAAGTTTTTTTAACCCTTAAAACATAATAATCTAAATTTAGTTTTTTAATGGTCAAATTTCCATAAGAATGACTTATATATTATTTAAATAAAATAAATTAACAAAATAACACTTTCTTTGTCTTAAATATATCTTATGTGTCCACATGGGAAACAAAGTAGATTATAAATGAAAAAAATAATCCATTTTAAAGTTAATAAAATTATTTTCATGATATAAATTTACTTATGACTTTTTAATACATTTTTATAAGAGTATGACATTTATTATATTTTATTAAAAGAAAATTCAAAGATGTCATAGTCAAGTTTTTAATAACTATATCATTTTTATTATAGAGTTATCTATATGATAAATTAAACTATAAATAGTAAATTTAAATAATATATATTTATATACTTCATTTTAATTCATTTATATTTTTTAGAGATGGAATAATTTCCTTAAACTCTGATATAATACTGATATACTAATTACTTCAATAATAGAAATATCAAATAATTATTATTAAAAATATAAAAATAAATATAATAATATATAATTATTTTCATCCAAAATTTTTTAGATTAATTTAATCTGTCGTGGTTTTATTAAAATATTTGGTTCAAATTATATTTTCTGATATTTTTTTAAAAGTTAATGTAACACATAATGTAAAAATTGTTAGTAATGATATTTTAAAATAAATAATATTTTATGAAATGAAATAAAATTTCTAAAAAACTTAAATTCATCCAAATTATTGGAATATAGTTTAAAATTTCATGCATGATTCATTTATAGGTGTTCTGGCATTTTATAGTAACTGTATTAACACTTAAAGAGTAAAATCCATCCTATCACAGTGAGAGTTAAAGAGGTTAAATAACGATTAAAATTTAATAATAAGGAAAATAATATGACCTAGACTTGTAAAACAATTATTGTATGGGAGGATTTAGACCCATAATTATCATACCTTTAAAAATAACTCTCTTTGGACCCATTTTGAATTAAAAATGAATTTATATTAATTTAATATTTTGAAAAATTCCAAGAGTGACCCTCCCCTCTTATAAAACAACACCCATTATTCTCAATTAAATACACCTTAAAACCATTATTTTCTAAAATATCTACCCAATTCACTTTCTATAATCAATAAAATAATTCTATAGACCACAAGTTTTTTTAGAACACTCACCTTAGAGGTGTTTTGGTGCTAATCAAAGAATATTGTCCAAAGAAGAGGTATCAATTTTTATCAATTATTTTAGTTTTATTTTTTCTTATACATCCTTAAAATACAATTAAAACATGATAAAATATTGACTCAAATATATTCCATGTACTAAGATGTTATTATATATATGTAATGTCCCATATCCATCTTATTTTCCATCAAATGCGAAAAGAATTCCATATCCATGTTTATGGTGGACTACCACCTCACAAACTGATGTAAGTTTTTTCCATAACTATATTTTATGACTATAATAATTAAATTAACGTTTTTATATGATATTAATGACATATATATCATTTTTGAAAGTTAATATATCATTTATTGTCGTTCATGCATACGTTTGGACTACCACTTTCACGAACTGATGTGATTCGTTTTGAATCACCACATCATAAGAGTGATATATATATATATATATTAGTATATTTAGAGAATTAATATGATATTTATGATATTATAATCATTATGGAAATATAAATCGATACTTACCTTCTTTCCATAATGATCAATGAAAAATGGAAGTGTTACTCATTCGTACGTACAACCTATCATCTCTTGGATTATAACATAGTCCATTTTTCATATCCATATTTAATGGTTGGATTTAAAAGTATAATTGATATATAATTATGATAAATATGTCATTATAATTATTATATATATTATAGAATAATGTCCACTTTGACTATTAACTTCACAACAAAATCATTTTTGGACTCAAGTATCGAATATCGTCAAAACAACTAATGTGAACTTACAAAATTAAGTAATTGTTATAATATTTTAATAGGTGATATAAAAGGGATAATAAAATTGAAAAAGGTTCTCATGAAATTAAATAATTAACATAATTTTATTATTTATGAATATAATGATTTTATGTGACGAGTCAGACTTGAGGTAGGAAACTTTATTTTTTAAAATCCTCTTTTAATGATTATTTTTAAAAAGACAAAATTATTGGTTTTTATTTTATATGGAATAAATGTATTTTTATATTTTCATAATGCCTTAATGTTTTGAATATTTTTTATATTACAAGGATATTTTCAAATAATTATTTTCCCTTGTGATTATGAACCATTCTTAAAAAATAAGACATTTTCTTCAAAGTATGTATTCATGATTCAAGGATTAATATTTTATGATTATGTTATGGTTCGTGGAAATTTTTATGATGATAGATAGTTCCATTGTTAACCAAATATAGGTGGGCTAATGATATACCTCCAATGCATTGTATATGTGTGAAGTTGACTGTAAGTGTATCTGGGACGGTTACATCATAAGGTAGCTATGTGGGTTACAATAATATGATATCTGTGAGGGTGAAATCATACGTAAGTATGATAATAAAATGATTCCAAAATTTACCTATATTTTTTATTTATACTTGTATATTTTTAGGAATCTATGATTTTCATATGAAAATTTATTGAATTTATATTCAAAGGAAAATTTCTGTAAGTATTTATGGACTAATTATTTATTTCTTTATTTTTATGTCCCATATTGACATTTTTATGCTCACCACATGTTTTAAAAAAATAAGTGGGTTATGAATAATAAATAGAAGATAATAATTAAAATTTAATGTCATGATGATTTTTTACAAAAAGAAATCTTCTTTTATAAAAGTTTAATATTTTAAAAAAATTGATATTTCATAGAAGTGTCTACTTTTTAAGATTTGAGTTTTATGTTTGATATTATGACATAATTATATAAAATAATAAACCATAAAGATATTATGGAATGTAATAATGTGAATTATAGTTGAATTAACAAGATTATGCAATGTTTAAAAGGTTAGTTTCTTATAGTTGATATCTGAACATGGTTTAGAAAACTTTTGAGATTAGGACTTCTGGTTAAACATTGGTTATGTTTTTATATATATTATTTTAGTAAAATCCTTCTTTTATATTTTTTTTCATATATAAGAAATTCATTTACAAAGGGTAAGGATCTCAAACAATATTTCTGTCTCTTCTTGATGACTTTATTGCAATAATTATTGAAAAATACTCTCCTTGTGAACTGGAAACATTTGGAAACCAACAAATCTCTTGCAAACAGTTATATAAAATATAAAAACCACCTCTATACTACGACACCATTGTGATTCATGGGTTTTTAATCAAATTATAATTCCACAATTTTTTTATCTTTCAAAAAAGTTATATATTTATCATCATGTCATTTTATAATATTTTACCTTATCACAATATTTTGAAGTATATTAGTATTTTAAAATACCTTATAAAGTAGGACACCCTTTCACATACTATTTGTATTTGGTTTTAACATATATTATTTCAGGACATAATTATGGTATTTTTAAGAGGATCCTTGATTGATTATTTTAAAGAAAACTTGGTCCACCTGATTTATAAAAATCATGTTTTTTCAATTGTTTTGAAATTATATGTCATATAAAATGATTTTCCAAAACTACTTATATATCTACATCTATATAACCCATGTTGTACAATGTGTATTTGAAAAAATTAATTAAGGGACTTACAAGAAAATATCATGAATTATTATAATGTTTGTACCTTCTATTTATGTGAAAAAATGACAATAAAATAAAATGGACACCATGATAAATATATATATTATTTCTTATATCATGATTTGATATTATTGAATCTTAGGACATGAGTCATATTTTAATAAGAAATAAGTATTAAGGATTAAGATGAAAAATCATGGTTAAGGGAGTATGAATAACACTTACTGATTAATATGTTTAAATATAAGGGATTAAATAGTTATGGTAGACTTAAAAATGATGTAATGTTTAAAAGTACTATAACACTTTCGATGATCAGAGTATTTTGGGAGACTTTTATTGAGTTTGATTTATATGTAATCCCTAAGTTTTATTGTGAAATATATATTTTAGGAACAATTATCCATTCTTTTGTGGACATAATTTCAAAGGTATCGATAACCTTTAGGCTTTATATGATCTTTTATTTATAGGTATTGACAGGTTTTTACATTTTGGGAAAAAAGTAAAATGTATAAGATAAAATTTGAGGATAAAACCAATAAATGTTATTTTTTAGGATATTTTATCACATTTATTTAATTTTATAAGAATTATATTAATATAGTTTTATAAAAAAGGAAAACATTCATACTGTGTTAAATCTCATCGTATCTGACAAGGAAAGAGGAACTACACCCAAAACCAAAGGGAGACCAGGGTCCATGTGCCTACCACTAGCCTATGTGATGTATCATTTAGTATAAATTTTAATTTTTAGTTAAATGATATTTTGGATGAGGAATAATATGATTTTGCTAAAATATATATCTAATTACATGGTATTAAAATAAATGGTCATTATGTGATTAATGTTATTTTAGACAAAGATAATTATAATTTTGGGAAGCATTACATGAATAAGGTAAAAAATGATATTAGATTTTATTTTAGGAATAAAGGTTGAATTATATTTTTTAGATTTATGATGAATATATGATTTTGGTATATTTGTTTTTAGTATTAGACATAAAGATTAATTGATGTTATTTAAAGATAAATGATAAATTGTTTCTTGGAAGACTATGTGATAAAATCCTTCTGATTTTCGTGGTTCAATATTATTATAGAATATTTTTGAGGAATTTTAAGGAATATAATTCATTGAATGATATAATTCGATCTTTGAGTATTAATGTTGAATTTTGGATAATAAAGTAGATTTTATAAATAATGGTTAATTATTTTTATGGAATTATTTTATTTTATCAAAACAATTTTGATTTTGGTTAATGTATAAAGAAAATAGAAATATATAGTTAATCATTTGTTTATTATGTGATTCTATAGAAGTTTATTCTAGTGCCTCAGGCATGAAAAATTCTTCTTAAATAATCATCATCTAGAGAAAAAGATGAATTTGTGGTGGAAATTGATTAAATGATGAAATCCTACTATTTAAGTAAGTATATTTACTTTTTTCATAGTCTAGGTAGTAAAATAATTCCTCAACTCTATTAAAAGGATCTTGAAATAAAAAAATAATCCTATTAATTTTCTATTAATAAATCAATTTCATTTTAACCCATCACAGATGTATGGTTTTGTAATCGTTAAAATTATAATGATGATGTTCTCTATCAATCTACATTAGAACATCATATTTAGTTTTCTCTTCCTTTTATATGTTTTCCTATATGGAACCCTAGTATGTGTTATCTTAGGTGACCTTTGAACATTCCTTTCTCTCTTTTCAAATGGAAACTTTATTAATCCTTTTTCCAATGTGGGATTTCAATAATGGTTTTTTGAAAATTCAAACCTAAGTTTCTAATCTTGTATTGAAAATTATGAGGAAACAATTTACAATGGGGTGATGTAACAACCCATGATTTTAAAAGAAAACATTATGTTAAATAGTAAAAAACATATGCCACAACAAGCTTAAACGAATAAAGAAATATTACTATTTAAATTTGGATGCTATAATGTATCCATTAAATTAGTGAGAATAAATAATAAAAACATATTTTTGAAATAAATATGAATGTATAAGTCAATATTTTTTTATGTTCTTAGAAAATAATCACATAAGGTTTTATAAAGTAATTATATTTATAAAAAATATGTTTTCTTCAGAAATGATTTGTATTTATTTTCATTTTAAAATAATATAATTAACTGTGAAAAAAGTTAATAAAATTCATTTGATAAATTAGCTTCATTTTTTAAATAATAATATCTAAATTTTACTATGGTGAAATTTTAAAAATATACTGAGAAGCTTTATTATTTTAATAAAAAGTTATAAATAACGATTTTTTATTAAAAATTATATTTTTTCAAAGTTTTTACAAGGAAAAAGTATGTCTTGGTATATTTTTAAATTTTAATTAGTTAATTATTATTCAAATTAATCTAATTATGTTTTTTTAACGGTATTTTATACTTTAGTTTAGTATAATTTTTTTTAAATATACAAATGTAATTTTTCTAAAAAACTGTTTTTCATTTATTTTTTCTATTTTAAATTTAAATTAAATTATGATATATTTATGTTTCTAATCATGAAAAATATATTTAATATTTGGATTCATTGGGTCCAAATTTATTAAATAGATCATTTTTATTTTTATCCAATATGAATAGTATCATTGGTAATTTTTACTTCCATAATAAAGGATAAATTGGGTAGTATATATTAAATACAAAACGATAAAGACTATAAAATGACCCTAACACTTGAAATTATTTTATTGCATGACGATATTTAATCCCTTAACACATAAGGATATGAATTGAGTTTCTTAATGGTAAAATTTTCATAAAAATGAAATATATTTTATTTAAATAAAAGAAAGTCAAAAAATGTCACTTTCTTTGTCTTAAATATCACTTATGTGTCCATATGGGGTAAAAAGTAGGTTATGAATGATAATAAATGTTATTTTTATATAATAAACTTAATTTCCTAATATAAATTTATTTATGACTTTTGAAGAAACTCAAATGAGAGTATGGCATTTATAATAATTTATTTAAAGAAAAGTCAAAGATGTCACCCTCAAATTTTTAATAATTATATTATTTTTAATATAGGGTTATTAAAAAGATAAATTAGACTAGAAATATTTATTTAAAATATGAAATATTTATATACATCATTGTAATTAATTTTTAATATTTAGAGATGGAATAATTACCTATAATTTTGACATAATGTCGATGTAGTAATTATTTCACTAATAGAAATATAAAATAAATGTTATTAAAAATATTAAAGTAAATATAATTTTAGATAATTATATTCATAAAATAACTTTCTAGATTATTTTTATATTTTTGGTACGTGTTAAAATATTTGGTTTGAATTTATCTTTCTCTATTTATTTTTTTACAAGTCAATGTAATGAATCGTATCCAAATTGATATTAATGATATTTTAAAATAAATAACCTTTTATTAAATGATATAAAATTCCTAAAATATTATTGTTATAAGGTTTAAAATTTTATCCACATTTCATTTATGGGTAGTTTTTCATTTTTTGTAACTATATTAACCCTTAAAGTTAAAAATCCATGTTGTCATGGTAAGAGTTAATGAGGTTAAACAAGGATTAAAATTAATTTATTTAGATAATAATGTGACCTAAACTATCCCAAAAATAATTGGATGAGATAATTTTGACCCATATTATTCATATCATCAAAAATAACTCAATTTGGATTCATTTGAAAATGAAAATTAGTTTATATTAATTTAATATCTTGCGATATTCCAAGAGTGCCCCTCCCCTCTCCAATAAAATAAAACTCATTCTTTGATTTAAATAAATATAAAAAGAATTTTTTTTCCATCAAATATATTCCTAAATCCATTCATAGAACCACCTAACACATTTTAGAGGCTTTATTTTACTTAGAACACTCACCTTAGAGGTGTTAGGATGTTAAATAAAGGAGATTGTACATAGTAGAGGTAATGTTTTTAATAAATTGTTTCTATTTTATCTCTTCATAAAAATCCTTAGAAACTTTTGAAACCATGATAAAATTAAAAATATACTATCATAAATATTCTTTGATGTTATTATTCCAGTGGCATGTACCATATCCAACTCTTTTTACATCAAATGGAAAAAGAATTCATCATCTGTGTGTACAGTGAACTACCACATCATGAACTGATATAATTATTTTTCCATCAATATCATTAAAGTATATTTATAATTATGAAATTAATATTTATATATATGATATTATTGATATATTTATAATTTTGAAAAATTAATATATCATTTAACTTCACTCATGTGTATGTGTGGACTACCACCTCCCTGATGGGATGTGATTCATTTTTCATTACTGCATCACATGAATGATATATATAAGTATATTTAGGTAATTAATATGATATTTATGATATTATAATCATTATATAGTTGTAAAATGATATTTATCTTCTTTCTATAATGAACATTAAAAATGTAAATGTTACTCATGAGTACGTACGAACTGACATCTCCATGACTGTAACGTAGTCCATTTTTAATGGATGGATTGAAAAGTATAATTTTTTTATAAAAATAATAATTATGTCATTATTATTATTATAGAGATTATGGAATAATGAACACTTTTAATTAATACATCATGCCATAGTTATTTTTGGACTCAAGTATAGAATATCATTAAAAAATCTCATATTAAATTAAATAATTAAGTAAATGTTATAACATGAAAATAAGTGATAAAAAGGGAAAATAAACTTATAAAAGGTTATTAAGAAAGAAAATAATCATCTATGATTATTAATCATGAATTTAATGATTGTATGTGATTAGTGGGACTCAAGTTAATGTACTTTGTTTTTTTAAATCCAATTTTAATGTTTATTTTTACAAAATACAAAAGAAATGTTTTTAAACTTATAAAAAATAAATGGATTATCATATTTTCCTTATTATTTATTTTTTGATGCTTAATTTAAAATATTACATGGATATTTTCAATGTAAATATTTTCCTTTATGAGTTCCATCTTTCTTTCAAAATAAGGGAATTTATTCAAAGTATGTTTTTATGATCGGGGATTTCATATTGTATGATTATGTTATGGTTATTGGGAATTATTTATAGTGAAGGGTGGTTATATTATAAAACAAAGATATGTTTATCCATGATATCCCTCAAATGAATTGAGTTTACTGGAAGTTGACCATAATAGTTATTCTAAGTGCAACAACGATTATTACATCATAAGGTAGTCATGAGAGTTACAATCATATTATAGTTGTGAGGGTTACATCATAAGTAAGTATGATAATAAAATGATCTCCCTAATTACCAATATGTTTTATTTATGATTACTATTCTTTTATATGAATATATCATTTCTATAAATCATGTTATTAATTTTATATTAAAAAGATTATTTTTATAAGTATTTATAGACTAATGATTTATTTATCTATTTTTATGTCCCTTATTGAGATTTTTTCTCTAACTTAACTTATAAAATATTTTTTAAAAGGCTTATGGATGTGTAAAGACAAATTATAATTTAATTTTAAAGCCTTGAAGCTTTTTTACACAAAGAAATCATGTTTTTATTATTATTTATATTGTGAAAAAAATGGATATTGTGTGGTAGTATATACCTTATAATATATTAATATATATGTACGGGATTATGAAATAATTATATAAAACTATAAATCTAAATGATCTTTGGGAAAGAATGAATTATAATTCTAGTATAACTAACGAGATTATGTAATGTTTAAAAGTTTAGGTCCTTACATTATCATAGTGATCTTTATATAATTCTAGATTTAACTATAATGGTGTAATATTAAGGGAGGTATTTGAGACTTTTGGGGTATAGTGGAGAACTTGTGATTATGAAAAAAATAAACAATTCATTTTCCAAGGTAATACACACACCACACATATAAATACGCATCCACTTGTCTCACTTCTCCTAAAAAACATCTCATATTACCTATTTATAAATCTATAGAGGATTATCTATTAAAAATAAAAAATTATTTAGAATATTTTCAATGGTTCCAATGATAATTTCAATATTCTAGGAAGCTTTATTGAGGCTGAAGAACCTATTCCCTACTCATCAGTTTCAATTTTAATTATTCTAGTAAATATATTTTAAAATTAAATTTAGTATTCTTTTATGATCCTATTTTTATTATGATATCATACCTTTAATATATCATGTAAGTTAAAATATCATTCTTTTTCATTACACACTTTTACATAGTTGAAATTATGCTAAGATAATTATATAATTGATGATGTTGTACAATATTATATTATTAACATCCTTATATAATTGGTTCACATAACTTTTTTTAGAGGTTATTTATTCATCACTATATTTATCTTTCTATATTATAAATCTTTCCAAATGATAAACTATTCCCGATGAAATATTTTATACCAATATATTTTCATATATATTTTTATAAATAATTATTTTCTATCATATTAATTTTATATCCATATGGATGAATGTCAAGGAGTGGGTCTAAAATGATAATATTTAGTAAGTGTTGTGGTGGTGGGGGGGGGGGTCACCTATCCTTTTCTCATCACATGTGTAGTGATTTATCCACTGTTGAAACTTTTTATATAAAATTATTATATTCTTCTTATATAGTGATATAATCAAGAAATATCATACTAATCCTTTTGTATGAACCTTTTATACCAATATCGAATCATAGAGTTACTATTATAATTTTCTATACATTGTGAAAACCCTCTAATTCTATATTCATATTAAAGGGTGTTTATGTTGATACCATAATCATTGTTTGAATAGGGATTTCATAGATTGATTCCAAATACATATTTCATGTGTTAACTTTGATTAAATATAAGATACAATTGTTTTATATAATTTAATGTTTTTCATTTAATGTAATGAATATTAGAAATTTCATCATATAGGTGATCCCAATTATATATCAATGTAATTAATTGGAAAATGATTTATCAATTAAGATACTATGTATATAGCACGATTATGATATTGTATATTTAGTGGGTAGATTTATCATAAAATATATTTTGGGCACATATTTATAATGGACTTATTAACATTTATTACTTATATATCATGTATCTCATATGTATCTTGTTCTTCAAAATGTTTTATGATTACCACATATTTTATATCATTATATTTAGATGTATCTTTTTAAACATGTTATCATGTTTATCATTATTTTATCAGGCTATTTATCCCACCCATTTATTTTAATTTATTGTCTATAGGGAAAATTTAAACTGTTGAGGATGGATAAATTTAGGATTCGTTGATAATTCTAGTATTTAGTCCAATTTTTTGTTGATGTATTATTTCCCATGTATTATGTTTTAGTTTTGAAAAACACTAAACATAATAATTGTGGGTTTCATTTTTATTTAATAAATTTTTATATTATATAATAATGGAAGTAATGTTATATCACCAATTCTCATAGTGAATTTATGGGTTTGGAAATAATAAATTTTGATTTCATTGATGCATATATGATGAGTCTAATAAATCAACAATCAATGGTGTTTTTCTAAAAGGAAGAATCACAGAGAAATTGAAATTGAATTATATGAGATAATAGATAAAATAATAAAGTTATCGTACCTAAGACAAAACAATGTTGTAATGTTTAAGTGGTATTTCTATGTCAATAATCGAGGTTTGAATCTTCATCCATGAAATAGAGTTATTGATTGATGAAACCTATGTTTTAAAAATTATGCAAAATTTGTTTTGTGTTTTACTGAGGTTGTAATGGATGAAATATGATGGTAATGGGTATTTATTGAATATTGGTAGATTTAATTATATTTTTTATTCATTGAATATTATTTAATATTATTTGTTTTTTATTTAATTATTCTTGTGTTTATTTTTCTATATATTTTCAAGCATAAACTTTCCAATATTTTTTAGTCTATTTTTTTAATTAATTATTTTATTGATTCCACATTTTTATAAATTTTTTAATGGAAATAATTTTTTATATTTATTAATGTAATTCAATAAAAAAATTTCCTTGGTTTCTAAATTTACTCATTTTAATTGACCACTTTCTTTAAATGTTGATGTTTGTGTCTTTTAGGACATATTGGGCTATAATAGTCATGTGGTCACTTAACTAACCACATGTGGAAAAAATTGAAAAGGAAATAAGTGACTAAAATGAAATATTATCAAGTGAGCCTATGAATCATATCTAATATATCATGCCTAAGGAAAAAGGAAGGTAGCCACTGGAGTGTTGACCATATAAAGGGCATATGGGAACATAAATGACTATAAGAATGATATTGAGACAAATTCACATTTAGAATACTAACCGAAAGGGGTATGTTATAGATTTTATCAAGACTATTGTTTAATGTTACCACATTCCTTATTTGTCCATGAGTTAAAGAAATTGATATAACCATGATCCATGACTCCTCAACTTACCATGAAGTTTCTATGTGACCACCTACCAGAAGTGGTCATGCCTACCTTTCCCAAACCTAACACATGTTGAAGAAAGAGTTACTGAATGAATAAAAACTTAAGTGACTATTATATTTATTTATGTGGCCATAAGATAAAAATTAATTGATACCATATGCACCAAAAATGATATGTATGGAAATTAAATGGCCTATACCATATCTATTTGAAGATGAAATAGCCTTGTAAGAGGAATAATACATCAGTTTAATAGAGGCTTCCCAAACATACAATAAAAGATTCCATTCAATTATGGTGTAAATTCGAGATGTGCATGCTCGAAATATTGAAACTTGGAAATATTCCCTTTCTCGTGAGTCAGGATTATTGATGCTAGGATAGATCAAACCACATGAATACACCATCATAGGTATGTTAATCTCACTGAAAGATAGAATTTTCTACTTGAATAAAACATAAAATCACTGAATCCACCAATCAAAGAAAGGAGGTGATTGAATCTGGCCATGGTCGTATAAAAAAAAGACATATGAAACTATCTGAAGATGCCTGAAGTCGACCTAGGTGAAACAACCAGTGAAACTAAATCCTTTCTTGAAGATGAAAATTAAATTCAGATGCTTTTGGATGATCTAATTGTACATTAATTTGATCCCAAATAGTACTTTTGATAATGAATCCGAGATCGATAGATGAAAACCACAGAATATAGTCACCAATCAAAGAAGACAATTGATCTTATAGCTTGAATATAATGTCACCCATGATGTTGTTTTTTCTTTAAGGCAATACAAATTAATTTTTTAGGGTAATCCCATGCTAAGACCGGTTCTCTTTGAATTGGGTTACTGATACCTGATGAGACACTTATACATTTTCTATTTCTTCATATGGTTTGATTTTGATGAAGGATATGATGAACCTCATATAAATAAATTTTTATAGTTGTTTGTTTTTAGTAAGTTTCACACCCAATGCTCAAGATAATGTCACAACGAAGCTTTGATCAATTAAGAAATGGGGGGGGGGGGGTTGTTTTAACAAAAAAATAGAAAATTTAAATAATGTAGAATATTGTATCCTCAAAATAAATTAGATGAGGTTCGAGAGGATATTGGATCAATCTTACAATGACATAAATGATATTTGGACTACTAAGGTACAATTATTTTTCTGAGGATATTCTATCCAAAGTTGATGAAGGAGGCTGGGCATGGATATTTTGTTAGACATGAAAACTAGTTAATACTGGAGAATTTTAGGTCAATCTAGGAATTCATCACTGATCAAATCCTTGATAAGAATAATTATAATACTAGAATCACATGCAAGTTATATTAAATGTTGTTCCCTAAATTTCTATATTGAAGAATTTGAAGAACTAAAGTGATAATTATGTTTTTCAAATTGATTAAAAACATTTATGTTTACTAGAATATTTATAATATTTCTAGAAGAATGTGTTGAGAAATTGATTATAATTACCAGGGGAGAAAACCCATGTGTGAAGAGCACAATTCATTAAGGGATCTAGGATTTTCTCACAATTGAGGATGATGTGTAGTGAAAAAGATGCCATGTGAAATCAAGAGAGATATTTCAGAATAATTATTATGTGATTAACGAAAGGATTGGCGTAAAAAATTCATATTAATAATAGTATAGGATTTCAGGAACATGGGATGGTTGGATGAGAACTTATACTAGATGATTAATAAAGAATGGATACTAGGAGATGAATTGATTACAGGTAGAGAACTCGAGATCACTAGAGAGAATGAAGAAGGAGAGATATTGGTCAGACAAAGTTAAAATATTTTCCTATAATTATTTTTCATTAACTACATGAATTTCACCATATCAAAATACTTAAAAATGTTAAATTTAGTTATTATCCTCAACTAAATATTCTTAGATGGATATTTTTTCCTGTTAATAACTTTGTACATCATTCATGCATTTATCTAATTGGATGATACTCTCAAATTCATTTTAGAGATTTAGTTTTCAAAAATAAGGATTTTCAATTAAAATTTATCTTTATGGATTTTTATTTCAAATTGTTTTACCATATGAGTATTTTACAAAAATCTAATCAAACTCGAGAGTGTACCACATGATGATCAACCAACAAATTAAACATAGTGCTAACTAATTTATCATTCAGGTATCAAGTGAATTTTTTAATGGAAAACCTATAAGAATCATTAATTTATAGGTTAATTTCAATATAAATATGGTTATCCACATTTAATTAGATCTTGTAAGATTAATTAAAATTTATGAATGAAGGAAAGTATTTAGAAAAAAAATCTAATCGACTTCCCCTACTTTATTAATATATTTTTTATGCTAGATTTTGATCAAATTTATATCTTGTTGGTATATGTAACACCCTATGTTTTTATGTATTATTTTTTAAAATAAAATAAATTTATTTTATATCTTTTTTTACATGAAAAACCGAGTCTAGATTGTGTTACACGTGACTCTATATTTTTAAAAACCCTGATATAATATTCATATTATTATTTAAACAAAAAAATTATAACCTAGATATTAAACATAGATATATGAATAGTAATAACTAAATATAGAATATTATTTATAAAATACTTATACGAACAAAACATATTGATAATAATGTACTTAATTTTTAGGAAATATTTATATGTTTTGAAAATATTTTTTGTGCAAAAAATGATTTTATTTTATTTTGTGAAAAAATAATAAAATTAATTTTGAACCCTTTTATAAAACTTGTTTGAAAAAATAAAGATATTTTTTTAATAATAATATAAAAATTAGATCATGGTGAATTTTATGGATTTTTCTAAAAAGAATAAAATTTTGATGAATAATGAGAATACTGGTTTTTGTTGAAAACTTCCTTTTTATTTATGAGTTTAAAAGTATCCTTTATGTTTAAAAATTGTTTTAAGAGTAACTTTATTACATTTATATATTTATTTATCAAATTTAGGTCATTAGAATCATTTTTAAATTGAATTTTGTTATAAGTTTTTTTAAATTTTTGAACATTTTCTCTTTCAAAACCTACTTTCTCATCACATCCACATGATTAATTTTAAATTGAAATTTTCAAATTATGTTAATGGAATTTAGAAATATGGACTATATATTTGTAATAATCATAATTTTTATTATCTAATAGGTTGAACATAGTTTTGGACCATAATGAATAGTAAAAATATTAAAAAATATTTACTTCAGTTAAGGTGAAGATTGATTTACCCAGGGGTTAAACAAAAAATGATATTGTTTAAAAAGGGAAAAAAAATTTATAACACCCATTGTTTGAAAACATTTAGAACATATCTCTACTTTTAGAAATAATTTCACATTTTAGAGCATTATGTCCTTAGAAAAGTGTTGGTACACCTTTTTCTCTTCAATATTTACAAGTGTGCCACTCACCTCACTTATAAAGGGACACCCCTCTCATATGCTGTTAACACTATCAAAACCCATTGTTTCCCAAGAAAAATACTCAAATGACTTCTTTAATTTTCTCCTCCCATATAATAATCCTTATTAATTTTTTGGGAATCCATATTTAGAATGATTTAGGTATGAACCAAAGGAGTCTCTCCAAAGAAGAGGTAAAGTCATAAACGTGTGTTTTTGGTTTATTTCTTCTTACACATCATAAAAATAATATTCTATTATATTTTGATAATAAAAATAATGTTGAAAATACTGTATGATTTTATTATTTTAATGTAATAACATATATCTATCTCCTCTTCCATAAAATGGGATACAAAATCACCATTTGCGTGTACAACGTACTACTGCCTCGCAAAGAGATATTATTCATTTTCCATAACCACCTCTTACAACTAGATATAGTAATGGATTAAATATTTTTATATTATATACATGATATCATTATAATTTTTGAGTTATTATAGCACATATACATTCATACTTTTTATTCTCTAGGAATAAAATAATGTCGCTCGTGTGTACAATGTACTACCGCCACACGAAGCAATTTGATTCATTCAAAATTTACATGGAAGATAATAAGGATATATTTAATGGAATTATGTGATATATATGACTTAAAAATATATTCTATAATGGTAATATATTATTTAACTTTATTTCTTTTAATCCATTGATAAAATGGAAACAACATTCATGTGTACGTACGACATACTATCTCCATTAATGATGTATTTAATTTTCTATCTATAACTCTAATGGATCACTATAAATACATATATAATGAATATATATGAGATTTAAACCATTAATTATAATCTTTAAATTATGTAACCATGATCAAAGTATGGGTACCAAACATAAAATAATTAATACTTCCAAGAAACACAAAGTAATTATTGCTCAAAACATGAATTTAACATGGAATTGTTAATAAATGGGTAATAAAAGGTAATATATAAATCATATATGTTGATATATATATAATTATGGTTATATAATAGATTTATAAAGCATATATATTTATTATAAAAGAGTTTTTAATGTTTACAATGGACGTCAAGACTCAACGTAATTTATTTTTGTCTCAATTTTCATTCTTTGATACATATATTGTGTTATGAAACTATGTTATTTTGTGAGGTGTTTATACATACCCTTTGAAATTTAATATCATGAATTATTTATTCTCCTAACAATATAATTTTAATTTTATGTTATTCCTTCATGGGTCTTATAATTCATTTTTACGAAAGTGGTGAGGGTATTCTGATAGAATCTCATTGTTTACCGAGGTTATTATAATTATGTTTCCAATGTTGAAATATTATGACTATCTCTAAAAAAACTCATGAATTTTATTCAAATCTGGTTATTTCCTTAAAATACATATTTTCCCTTCATTTTCCTTTCTTTATGTACTCATGTATTAAAAATAATGGGTTTTTAATAAAAATTGTCTTTATATCTCTATTCGGTCAAAAAAACTTTTTCATCCAAAAATATGTTTTCTAAAAATGATTTTAAAATGTTTTTAAAATTATCAAAATTATTTATTAAATAAAATTTAACCCATGATTTACATTCTAGAAAACAATTTAAATGGAATCATCTTGTTGTTTTCAAAACATGGCCTTTTTTTTTTCTGAAAATGGGAAAGAATTCTTTATTTTAACATGTATGTCATGAATAGTATTTACCACTACTATTACTGATTATTTTTTAATTATTTATTTATAATATTAAAATTTTATTTTCAGAAAAATGGGTTTTTAATATGTTTTATGAATTTATAGTTTTAAAATAATATTTTCAAATAAAAAGGGTATTTTCCTCATGAAATGTTACAAAGTGATCTCTCAAAATTATTTTCCATATAAGTTTACATCCTTTTTTTACTAATTATTTAGTGGGGTTATAATACAAGGATACCATTGTTATTATTTCTATTAATTTTTTATTATTATGATTAATATATGTTAATTAAACCCATTTATTCTCTTATGGTTATGTTATGATGAAATGTATATGAAACAAATTTGTTTTACATGGGTTACGATATGATGTTATGCTTATAAAACCAATTTATTATAGTTATTTATTATGTGACGATGATTTTATGATCAAGTGAAACACAAATGTATGAATTATGTGATGGTTGGGAACTTTATCTCCCTCTAATGCATTGTGTAATGATTGATATCTCATGAGATAAACATAGATGGAATAAAGAGTAAACCCATTTTAGTTAGGGACTCTGTCCACTATGATAGTCATGGGAGTGAAACTTGACAACTAAATTAGTTTAGGGAGTGAACCCATTCCACTATGATAGTTTTTAAAATGATCCATGAAAATATATTTAAATTATTTTCTATGCTTATGAGTATTCCAAAAATCATTATGTTAGGCCATTGTTAAGTTTTCATGGCTTATATTCTTTGATTCCTTTATGATTCATTTATTATGAAATCCAATTGATTATTATCTTATTAAAATCCTTATCTATGATATGCATAGTATGATTTCTAAATGTTATTCTCATGTTCTCATGCCCTTAATATCATGATATATTGATATATCCCATGTTTACCCTTACTGGGAATCTAAGCTCACCCATTACTATGTTTCATTTCACAAAGTTATGATGAAATGTATTATGTATTATATGTCTAATATGGGTGATAGTGATGAATTACATAGTGGGAGATTATGTAGTTTTTTATGAAATGTTGTTTTAAATGTCCATGTTTCCAATGGAGCTATAATTAAATGATTATGGAATATATCATTATGTTATGTATTGAATATTCATATATTAAGATGTAATATTTGTGAATTATAATTTTGGTACCTTATATATGCTATCATTTGAGTTGTAATTATCCTTTTCAAACTAGAATGGGAAAAATTTAGTGATATTTCTAAGGATAAGTATAAAGATAACTCCATGTGTAGGAAAATTTCATAAAATTTTGGTAAAGGATAGATTGAGTGGTTTCCATGAAATTACATCCATGTCTAGATTCTAATTGTGGATATGGATCTACAATAGAGGTACATAGGGGTAATAATTATGAAAAGGGTTCATTTAGATGGACTTGATCATCATTAGGTGTATGAAAATGGGCTTTATTACACACCTGCTTCGACACCCCTGGGGGATAATCTTTAAAAACACCCAAAATCATTACAAACCATAATAAAGAATTAAATTAGACAACAAATATTAAAGAATTGGGATAACCCAAAGGCATTATGTATTAAAAAATAAGTCATGATTTAGATATCTTATAAGAATTTTTTCATGATTATGTGGTTTCCCACTATGATTATTTTTTCTTACACTATGATTTTGGTTTTAGTCAATGTATGGAACCCAAAGTAACCATGTTTATACTAATTGATATGCAAAATGAAATTATTTTCCTCCATAGTAGCCAAAAGTTATGGAATTTGGAATGAAAAATATCATTATTATGATAAAAAAACTTTATTAAGCCATGAATCTTGTTAAACTTTCATATGAGAAAAAGACGTAACATCATTCTATTGAGTCCCTCATTAAGAAACACCCACCTTAAATAAATGGTTCCACTAATATGACAGTTATTCAGTAATGTATTATCACAAATAAAAATATATTATCCATTATCCAGTGTTCAGAACATAGAAAACTCATTTTGGTTGTCTATTATTTGGAAGTAAAAGTGGATCAATGGTGGGATCCCATCAAGAATATAGTATAACATGATGAAATTGACTCCATGGAGTATAATGATTTTAAGAGATTATTTTCTAAAAATTATTTCTCTCCCATTCTTTTTACAAAAATGAATAATTAATTCCCTGAGCTAAATCAGAATAATGATTAATTTGTTGGTACATATGAGGAAACTTTTATAAGACTTGTGTGATATGCTTCTAGAACTATCATCTAACCTGAAAGTAAGGTTTATAATTTAATTAATTTCATAAAACAATGTATCTTAATGGTGTTATCCATAAAAAACATTACTATCTATTAAGAAATCATTCTATGTGCTCTCATGGTGGAAATCGAATCTAGAGTTACCAAATAATATAAAATTTTTGGAAAGAAAAGGAAGATGAATTTCAATGGAATATCTAAAAATCATGGAGAGAAGAAGATGAACTTTCATTAATTTTTGAAGTGTGGAAGGAAATAGGTATGAAATTGAATTAAGGGTAATGGTAAACGTTTTATTTGTAGAAGGGATGTTCATCGAGAAACCAAATTACAAAGTGATAAGAAGATGTTATCTAATTATTTTAAAGGAGAGGAAGCTACATAGAATGCACCACCCATACTCTATCATTTCAAATGAAAGAATTATAGTAATTATATTAACCATTTCCCAAATCTTAATTTTTATGAAAATGGATAACATTAGAAACCTCTTATGGTTAAAGAAAAAGGGAATCTCATGTGATCACTATTTTTATTGAGTGGGGTGATAATGACTTGGTGAAAGGTATACATAACATCTACTCTAGAACTTATAATTTCATATTTGAATCTAGATCCATGAATTATTTAATATCTATTTTTTTTTCAAAGGGTATCAGTATTTCACCCGAATGATTAGATATATAATTTTAAGTTAAAACCCATAATGGGATGATGATCACATATCAAGTATATTATTCCTATCCGGTTGAAGTTTGTGAGAATGTTTTTCCAAAAAATCTTGTTATTCTTACTCTGATTGAATTTTATGTTTCGTAAGAATATATTAGTTTTTTTTATGTAACTCCCAAATTAATTATCGAGGAAATGAATTAAAATTTTATATCCCAAACCAACATTGGATGATATATCAGTGTGATGAGAAATATGAGCTTATGATGGAAATCATATCCATTTTATGGGTTTTTATTCCTATTCATGAGGAGGAATTTATCCTATATGGATGGGGTGGAACTAAACATCAATGATATGACTATTTTATGGGAGTTAATTATAGTGATCCAATCTTAAAATATATGGATATTATATCAATTTCAATGAATATTCATTATATTACAAATTTATATTCCCTAGGACCACAATAGTTTAATGTATTTGGAAACATGGAAAAAATAATCTATCTTGGTGAAAGATCTTCAATGTTTCCTAGAAATATATTAAACTATATTAATTATACTTAAAAGCTTTATTTATAAAGTGAGGAAAATAAATATAAGGAAGGGTGAGCTTATATGCTTAGTAAGGGTAAATAAAAGAGATACGTAAGTATAAAATAAGCATAAGTGTATGAGAACATGATAATAACATTTAAAGATCATAATATACATATAAAAGATTATATAAATGAGTTAGGGAATAAATATTAGCATTTCATAAGACATGAAACATAATGGATTAAATAGCACAATCCTTGTGATCATTATATAAGAATAAGACATATAATTTGTGGTATACAAAAAACTTGTAAAATAATTCCATATAAGTCAAGTCTCTTATAACGGAACTTAATGGGGAATGAACCTACTGGAAAAGACACACCCCCATCCCCTTTCTCAGTCCTTTCCTTATAGTTGACTGGGGTTTACCCTTCACCCCATAGGGGATTGGGTTTCCCCTTCTTCCCATAGTGGATCAAGACTATCAAATAGTTTCCCATAATTATCTCATGAGATATAAATGTTTACCCAATACATTATAGGGAGATATAAATCCCAGCCTTCACATAACAAAATCATATATACATGTTCCACAAGATAATAAAACCTTTATATATCACAACCCATTAAAAGAGCTGATTTTCATAAACATTATATAATAACACACGAAATGAAATGGGTATCATAAAAAAGTCATCATATCATAACATATGGAAAAGAGAAAAGTTTCATAATAATTTCATTAAATCATAACACATGGGAGGAAGAGGGTTTAAAAAAATATAACTCATGGAAGATAAACGGGTTTCACAAACAACTTTCAATTACAAACATAAAACTTTCAAATAAACAATAATAATGGAATCCTTGGATCATATCATAAATAATGCATATAATATTTTAAAGGATATCATCTTAGATGTAGAAGGATTTTTAAATATAACTTGGAATATTTATTAATGAAAATAGCCTTTCTCTAAAAATATGTTTCATAAAACACTTGAAAAAACTATTTTCTTATAAAGAATAAAAATTTTATTTCAAAATTTTATTGAGTAAAAAAAAATTTCTTTTCAAAAAATATTTTTAAAACAAAAATGTTACTAAAAATATTTTTCTTCAAAAATAACATCAAAAAATTACAAAGGAATCTTGAATGCATTTTTAAAACCTTTTCTTTGAAAATAACTTTAAAAGTTATAAAGGAAGATTCCCAAAATTTTGAAAATAGTTTATTTGAAAATAATATTGAAATCATAAAAAAAAATCTTTGAAAATATTTTAAAATACTTCTTGAACATAAATCATTTTTGAAAACCTTTTAAGAAAACATTTTTTGGAAGAACACTGATTTACGACCAAAAAAATAATTAAAGTCAGATATTCATAAAAAAAATTAATTATGTATATTAATTAAAAAATAGTGGAAAAACGGTACCATTACTTAAGGATATAAAAAATAAAAATATAAGGTTAAAAATGAATAGATTTTTTTAGATATGTATCATAATATATGATCAATTGAATCTTAATCATAAACAATCCTGATAAACAACGAGACTGTAAGAATAAATTATTACCACTTTGGGAACATTAAATCAAAATAACCATTAAGAATAACATTTCATTAAGAATAAAATATAATAAAATAAGGAAATTCATGATATACCATTTAAAAGGGTATTATAAACACCCCATAAAAAATATAGGTACATAACATGGAATGTATCTAAAAGAAGGAAAATTGAGACAAAATTTGTTTATCGATTTTAAAAAATTTAGACCATAAATACCATGAAATAAAGATCTTAAAATGGATATGTAGATACCCATAAATTTAATTATAAGAATCCTAGAATAAATTTATGGGTAATATAAACACCACACAAAAGAAATGAGTGATGAATAAGGAAGAAGTGTCATAGAAATAATAGTGAGATGAGAAAACCCTTACCTTCAGTACTGAATTCCTTCATACACATTCAAACCTACTTTATAAAAAATATCTATTCATTTTACACCTAACAAGGAACCATATTATTATATATATTACCATATATTATTTTATTATGACTTTATACTACTCGTTTATTATCAATTCTATGTTAATGTTATGTTTTAGGTAATAACCACTTTGTTTTTCACATATGTTTTGACGTGTTATTATCAATACAATTGCATATATAATTATTTAAATACTTAAATAATGTAAAAAATTAATTAAATATCATATAAATTAATTAAATAAATATTTATTAAATTTTATAAAATATATAAATATGAAATGGAATAAACTGTTCATTGAGATGGTAGGATGTACGTACGCATGAACATTGATCCCATTTTCTTATTATATTGAATGAAATAAAGTAAGTGAAATATATATATAAATACATTATAATTATACTATAATTATTATGTAATAAATATCATATATATTTACCAAACCCGTCTTCAATGCATTCATTGTAAAGTGCGAAAGAATCACATCGCTCTAAGGAGGTGGTGTTCCACACGTCCACAAACGAAGTTATCATATTTAAACAAAATGGAAAGCATCAATGTATATATTTTTTATAATAATTAAGGAAAATAAATAAATCATAAATATCATACATATTATATAAAAATGTATTTACAAAATAATTCCCTTCCATAATAGGTGGTAAAGGAAAAATGAACAACACCGTTTTGCGAGGCAGTAGTCTACATTACACATGAACGATATATTTGTTACCCATTTCATGGAAGTGTGTATAGGTGTTGGTTTAAACATAAGAATAAAAAAATATCAATATATTGAGGATAATTATCTTATTATAAAATCATGTATGAAGAATAATTGATATGGTGGAGAAAGAAAATCAAACAAAAGTGATTATTGAAGGATGTTACCCCTTCTTTTGGAAATCATTTTTTGTTTTCACCAAAGGGATTCCATGGTTGATATTATTCAAAAATTTAGGCCTTTAGAGTTAATGGAGTAAAGTTTAGAGATTATTTGGGTTGGCATTGGATTAGCCAAAGTGGCTTGAGAGGTGTGATGAAGGAGAAAATTGAATTACCGTTTATAGAAGAGGTGAGGTGGCATTCTTGTGAATACCAAATGGTAAAAACTATTGGGAGGAATAAATTACCTAATGTGAATAAAAATATAAAAATAAGGGGTAATATAGTCGATAAAACCCTCCACCATACAAATTAATGTCATTTTTATATTTTTTTCCTTAACATCTATGTTTCCCCTCTTTTATCATTTTGGTTTTTATTAAGTTAACTAGTTTTCTATCCAATGTAATTTGACCATTAAGAAAAAATTAAAGTGGGATTTATAATAAAATATAAACCCACTGAATTATATATATGATATATAATTTTAAAAAAATAAATCCCAAGTGTGTTGGAAATTAATTCCAAAACTAGAATATGTATCGCGCAAAAACACTATTTTAACTTGAACCATGTTATTTTTTTATTAGTAAATATGTTCATTAAAAAATATTAATTGGTCCATTATAGACCATATTTTATATTTATTAATATCTAATTTTTTTTTTCAGAATATAGGATTTTTATTAAATTTTAAATCTTTTAATAAAATACCATTGTTACATCAATGTAAATTTTAAAAATAATTACTTAATTTAGATTTTAAAAAATAAAGACAAATATGGTATTTGAATATATTATTTTCACACCTATTTAATTTTATATATTCATCTAAAAAATTTAAATATAATAATTCAATAAATTTAATTCACTTTTAATATTTTTAGTATCATTTATTTTAGTTGATTATTATCTAAATAATTACCATATTTGGAATTCCTTAAGGAGTTAATCGAAATATTTCATCTCTAAAAATTAAGTGTAAGTCAATATAATGAATAAAATAATTTACCTTTAAAAAAAATTGAACATCCAAACAAATTTTGTTTTTTTCCATATCTCAAGGATTTATAAATGTTAAAGGTAAGGAAGGTTTCTTTTTGTCATTTTTCTTACTTATCCTATTATATAGGCCAATTTCATGAAATAGTGGCCCATTAACTCAGAAAATTCAAAACAAGAGGGGATATGGTTGATATATGGGTATAAAAAGACTTTCTGACATGTTTAAATTTCATTTTCCCTTCAGATTAATGTTTAATTACTTTGTAAACTTATTTTTGTCTTAATCGCTGTAATTAGATTAAATTAATTTCATTAAAAGTTTTAGTCAAAAAATAATTTGACCTTAATATAAATTATAAAATATTCTGGATCCATACATGGAATCAATTTATACGAATTATAGAGATAAGTAGTATAAATTAATTTTAAATTAATCCCATAGATGTGTTGATGTAGAAGGTTTTTAAGTGAAAATGTTTAAATGTTTTTAATGGGTTTATATCCAATTTCAATGTGAAATTAGAAAAAATGAACTAAATTGGATTAATTTATTTACAATTTATCTAAATTAAAATTAAATTAAAATTAAAATATAATTTAAAAAATTTAAATAAATTAGATGAAAAAGCAGTTTTGAATTAAAATTCAGTATTTTTTACTATTCATCCAAAAATGAAGTTTTTCAAAAATATCCAAAAAATTCACCCTAAGATAATTTTGAAAGTCTTTATTCAAAAATTATTTTTATTTTTTAAAATTAAATTTCTAAAAGTGTCTAAAATTACTTTTATTATAGTTCATTGAAGGACATAAAAATCAGTTCATTTGGGAAAATATTATTTTCAAATATATAAAGACTTTACCATAAATTATATGTTAATTATAAATATGTTTTTTTGTATAAAACCCTTATAAATAAAATTTAAAAATTATTTATTACTACTATTTTTACTATGTTTAATGGCTATGATATATCTATAAAATTTAAATAATCATAATAATAAAATTTTGTTTCATTAAAACTTAGTGTTGCATGTAACACAAGCATAGCCAGTGTTGCATGTAGTGCAAGATTATCTTGGGGAGCCGTATAATGAAAGATTAATATGGTTTATTTCATAAATCAAGAACAAATTTGTTCTATAATATAACACAAGATATACATAGTGTTTTATGAAATGAAAAATATTTAAAAGTTTATATTAATTTGAAAAAAATTCACTAAATCTCAGGGTGTTACATTCTACCCCCGATAAAATGAATTTCACCCTCAAAATTCTTCTTGGTTATCAAATGTTTATTACTTGAAGGTTCCTTTCATAAAAAACCAAATGATAAAAATGAATACTAAAACTTACATTAAGGAGGGGAAGTTGGAAACTTAATGGTTACCCAAAGTAACTCATAACAAGGTTTCCACATAGAAAAACATAGGTGGCCAGTGAAAAACTAGGAAGGGAAGAAAAATATATCTATAAAATTATGATGGAGAGTGATAGAGAACATGTTTAGGATAACATTAATAATCACAAATCCATAACCCAAAGTGGTCAGGAAAATCTCATCGATGTTATAAAAAATGATGATAACAAGAAAACATATTATTTCAAGACCCTTTCTCTTAATGTTGAATAATTTTCATGATAAGATATACTTACCTGATTTCATGACAAAAATATCCTTTTTTGTTCCTTGATCAATTTCCACTTTTTTTTAATTCCAAGAAAAAAAGGTGAGTTTTTCATTCATGAGGAATTATAAGATAATTATATCCATAAATATAATGATAGGTCACTCAATATCTAATTAAAATAACAAAATGGTTAGCACAAGTTATCCAATATAGAAAAATCCTCATATGGGGAGATAATAATTTAATCCCTAAAACCTCTTTCTATGTTTAGCATATACCATTCCATAAACAGTTAACCTTGCAACCCTTTTAAAATATGAAATTCCAAAAATTTAGAAATAAATTCACCAAATTTCTCTCGAAAAGCTCATAATTGATCCCCCATATATCATAAAGTATCTCATTTTTTTATATACCAAACATGTGAATACATTAATCATGTATTCTCTTGAAACATGGAAATTACCATAAATTCTTAATGAAAACATGCATTCGTTCTTATTACAATATTGGACGTATTATTTAATTAAAAAAGTATCATAAAATCTATCTATGATAGAAAAAATACTTTGTGAAAAAATCCTTAATTAGTTCCATGCTAATCAGTACAAACCAATTTACTTATTCATATCCAACATATCTTTATCCAAACATCATTATCTAAACATTAAAAACATAATAAGGATTATCTATCCTTTAATATTGTGTTTCCCATTAATATCATTATTCTATCAAATCACTTTTATAGTCCATCATAACCATTCAACATATTCCTGTAAATCCTTAGTAAAAAAAACTGAACAATCCTTATATATTTCAAAATTCAAAATTCATAAATACAAATACATAAACAGTTTGATTATTTCACTTCATCCTTAATCCATTAACGAGAATACCCCATACCATTACTTAATACCTCCTTTATTTCACATTTCACTTATAGTCTCATCATCATCTACAATATAACCTTTACTCATACAACCTTGATAATTCTATTCATAAGCTTTCCACTTAGGCTATCAATTTCACTACTAAAAAACAGGCCTTTAAAAACATTGAAAATATCATTTATTAGTGATGAATACCAAAGTGTGATTAAAATCCATAGTCATTTAATAGCATTGATAAAGAAGACCTTTATCAGTGCTTTTAGAAGCACTGTAAATGGGGTCCTTTTACAACACTTATAAAAGTGTTGGTAACGGGGAATACTGTAGTATGCTAAAATAGCACACTGCAACACTAGTGTAATCTACTGTAACAACACCGCACATCACCAAAAAAACCATAAAATAAGAAAAAAAATCACAAATAAATAATTAAAATGAAATAAAATTTTCTGCACAAATACAAAAAACACTATTTTAAAGACATTTCAAACATTGGATTATACAATTACATAAGTACAAATTATTACATACATTAAATAACAATAGTATTCCTTTGTCTTTTGATCATAACACATTCTCAATAAAAAAACACAAATATATCAGAAAAAAATTATGTTAGTAATAATATAAATAAATGAATTAATAGAAAGTGTTAATTATAAACTAAACATTGAGTCATACCAGGAACATTGTGTATCAAATTGAGTTGTAGTTGATTATTGCATGTCACACCATTTATTATTCATATTCAAGAATTATCTATGTGAAAATTAACTAAATAAGTACAAGATAAAAATATTATGGAAATTAATTATGTAATAACAGAAAAAATGGTGAGAAAAAAATCTATGCTCATTTTCTCATTTTGGCAGTGTGATGCAAATTTTAAACTAAAATGACACTTATATATTGAAATATGTTTGTGGAGTAATAACTTTCACACTGTAAATTAGATCAAGTTGTGTCTAATTTATACACATCTAAAATGACTTATGGATCATTTTCATAAATTATCAAAACAATCGGAACATGGTTACTCGGGTTTGAGTACGTTGATTGTCTTTTTTACTAAAATGACATTTTAAACTAGAAACATGCACTTTGACATATACTGGTCACATCATGTGTCATTTTGATGTGATAACAATTCCTATACATAAAAAATTACTTATGAATCAATGTACTAAATTATTAATACAATTCGAGCATGTTTTCTCAGTTTTCAATGAGTAACACTTTTTGAACTAAAATGTCTATTTTAAACTGATAACAGACATTTTGAGTCTTGTCAGACACATCATGTATCAGATTGAGGTGAATATGGTAACTAAATGTTAAAAAAGACTTAATTATCATGATAATAAAGGATCAAAACAATATTAATGTGTTTTCTCAGTTTTTAGTAGGTTAGTTTTACTTTTTAATAAAAGTAATGTTAATTTTTAATAAGAAAAGGACTTCGAGTAATACCAGTCTCATTGTGTAATTAATTGAGGTGAGAATGATTCCTAAATGTTAAAAATGAATTATATATATTTTTCATAAAGTATCAAATTAATATAAAATTTATTTCTCTATTTTGACTAGGCCAGTTGTCCTCTTTACTAAAATTGATGTCAATTTTAAATTAAAAGACACACTTGGAGTCATTTCATTTATACCGTGCATCAAATTTTCATGTGGATAATTCCTACCTGTCTCAAATTAATTACGGATCATTTTAATAATGTATCAAAATAATAAAAATTCATTTAATTAGTTTTGAGTACATCACACATCTTTTTTTAAGAAAATGTCATTTTAAACTAGAAACACTCACTTTGAATCATAATGATCACATCGTGTATCGGTTTGATGTGAGACTGATTACTACAAATCAAAAACAACTGAATATATTTTATAAATTATCAAGAAAATATGAGTTTGGTTTATAATATTTAAATTAGTGGCATTTTTTTAACTAAAATATCAATTTTAAACCAAAAACATACACATCGATTTATACAGAGGATGTCATGTATCAGATTGAGGGTCATCTAATTAAAACATGTAAAAAATTACATAAATATCATTTTTTTTATATCAAAACAATCTGAATTAATTTTTCCAGTTTTGAGTTGGATAGTTGAACTTTTTTAAAAAAATGAATTTCAATTTAAATAAAAAGATGCACTTGGAGTTATGCTGGTCACACCATATGTCGGATTGAGGTGTAGCTAATTTATACACATCTCAAATGAAATATAGATTGCTTTACTAAACTATAAAAAATAATCTGAATGTGTTGTATTGGTTTTGGGTATTTTTGTTTTTCTTTTACTAAAATTGGCATCAATTTTAAATAAAAATATGCAATTAGAGTCGCACAAGTCACATTGTGCATCAAATTGAGGTGAGAATGATTTACACATGTATGAAATAACTTATGGATCATTTTCCTAAAGTATCAAATCAATATGAAGGTTTTTTCATTGTGTTGACTGAGTCAGTTGTCCTTTTTATGAAAATTGATGTCATTTTCAAATAAAAAGACCCACTTGGAGTCATATTGTTCACACTATGAGTCAGATTGAGGTGAGGAAGATTTCTACATTTTTCAAATGACTTATGGATCATTTTTTTAATGTATAAAAACTATCTTAATGTGTTTCCTCTATTTTGAGTATGTCACTTGTTTTTTTACTAAAATAACATTTTATACTGGAAACACTCACTTCGACTCATACCGACCTCATTTAACTATTTTATGTGAGACTAATTCCTATATTTCAAAAATGACTTATGAATTGATTTCCCAAATTATCATGAAAACCATAGAATTTTTACACCATTTTCAGTGAGTCAAATTTTTTGAACTAAACATTCAATTTTAAATTGATTACAGACATATTGTGTCATAGTGGTCACACAATACATCAAATTTAAGTGAATATGATTTGTGCCCATCCAAAATTAATTATGTATCATTTACTTAAAGTATAAAAACAGTCAAATTATGTTTTATCAGTTTTGAGTATGTTAGTTTTCCTTTTAACTAAAAGTAATTTCAAATTTAAATAAAAAGAAGCACTTGGAATCATACTAGTCACACTATGTTACAGAATGTGGTATGGTTGATTCCTACCTGTCCCAAAGTCTCAAAAAATACTAACGGCTAATGTTACCACATTTCCATTTTATTTCTATGTAAAAATTTAAACACATAATATTAAATTGATGTTCTTAGTCAAAAAATATTTATCATTGTTGAAAGTCTGAGGATAAAATTATGCTTATGTGTCCATTATATCATGATAAGTCACCAAAATGGGCACATGAGCATCCTATAATCTTCTTTATTTAAACAATTTTTTTTCACTAACACATCAAATAAATATACAGTGTTGGTAATTAAAAAAAGTAAGGAAATAAAAATGGAAAACATGGTAACATTGGAAGAAAGAATCATTTTATCTATTTTTATCTTGTTACAGATAGTTAAAATATAAAAATTAATTCTCAAAATATCTATAAAAAACTAAATATTTATTAGATAAAAATTATAAGGAAATTAACATAAAAATAGTATATAAAATGACCAAAAAATTAATTAAATAATCATTAGTAGTTAACCATTTCCTAATGGTTATATGAATTATTGATGCATTTCCATGTTCTCATTATATCAGTTGCAGGATTATAGTCCAATCCCTCATTAGCATGAGCATCTTTAAACAAACCACCCCAACTTGAAAAAAATAATCCACTTGTACAGGAAAATAATTATTATTTGAGTAATACTAAAAAGATATAAATTAAACATAAATATTAAATAATATATTAATTCTATGAATAATTATTTTATTATGAATGAATTGTTGACCATATAGATATGTTAATGGTATGGAAATAATGATGATAAAAAACACAAAGAGATCTCTCCAAATAATCAATCAATGAGTGAGGAGGATGAGGGGAAAATAATATACCTTGTATTAAAGGTTTGAATCATCTAATATAAAGTAAATATATCCTATTGGGTTTATAAAATATTCATTTTTTATAAAAAATAAATAAATACATATAATATTTTCATTATCAAAGGTGAATATTATAGATAGATCTAATAAGGTATACTCAACATTTGATTTTTTCATATAATTTAAATATTCTTTGATTAAAATTAGTAATTAAATTTAAGAATATAATTAGTCCACTATTGTAGGCGTTATCCTATGAATTCATCCAAAGTTGAAAGTTATAAAAAAATTTCATCCTCATTATTTCATCTTATGAATAGTAACCATTTCATTTTGTTGTTTGGAACTCATCCTCCATATCTTATAGAAATTCAATTATGTAGCTTGAAATACTCAAATAATTATTAATAAATATGATTACTACTTATCATAATAGTACAATAAATATTAAATATATGGGGGATGGGTCCCAAGTAAAAGATTTGAATAATAATTTTTCAGGAGATGAAACTGACAAGGATGACTATTTTCCTCCATTGTGTTCTCTAAAAGGGGTAATGCTTCCCATGTGTGAGAACTACAAGAATTTAATAAGATTTTCCTAAAGGTGGAAACAAAAGTAAATTTTAAAGAATGATCTATTTTTATATTGATTAAAGTAAAACATACATAGTGTTTATTAGATGTGTAACAAAAGAAATGAAATCACTTTTAAGAATTATTAATGAGTGGGATGTAATTTAAAACATGGATATATATTTACAAAGGTATATAAAAATATCTCATCCATTTTTACATTTCGGGTTGGTAAATATTTATGGCAATAGTTTTTGAAAGATGAAATTGATTTTTGGTAGTAAAGAATTGATCCAATTAGACAATGAGGCAATTAAATACCAAGTTAAAAATGGTGTTCTGAGATGTTGTTATGATGAAAACATAAAATTGATAGATATTTTTTACTAATTAAAATGTAGATATTTTTAATAATTAAAATATTGCTGAAAAATTAGAGGAAATTACTACTAAATTGATTAGCATATGGGGAATCACACAGAGATTAGGTATACTAAAAATAAGACATTTATGGTGAGTAAAATGAAGAGGGATTAATAACTGTAAGAAAAACAACCAAGGATGAAATCAATAAAGAAAATTTCATTGGTGACTAGATAGTTTTGATTAAAACTCAATGGATTAAGACTTATAAAAACATTATTTCCCCCAAGTAGAGGCTAAATCATTTGGAGAGACTAGCATAGTTGATAATTAGATCAAATATATTCTTGAGGAGCTTGATTGAAATAAGAATAGTGTGACATGGGAAATTGTTCTAAAGTCAGAAGAAATAAATGTTATAATAACCACGTGGGTGTTCATTAATAAACTCATTGACTATGGAAAAGTGGCTCAAAATAAATAATGGATAGTTTTCTAGGGGAACTTCTAGATCAAAAAAATTTATATTTATGACAAATTTACTCTCACTATATGTTTGGAAACTATTTTATTTTTTTACTTTTTTAGTGAAAATGTAGTTAAATGTAAACCAAACGGATGTCAAATCAATGTTAATCGATGAATTTCTTATGGGGGAGTATAAATTTAGAAACCATATGTTTTTATTATGGATGAAAATGATAGAAAGGTGTTCTAGTTAAATAATTATTTATATAATATAAGGAAATCATTGAAGACATGGTATTTAAGGTTGGATCGATACCCATGTAATCATTCTTTTTAGCGAGGTATAGTTGATCATAGCCACTACATAAAGAAAGAGAATCTTAAAGTATGTTGGTACACATATATGTAAAATACATAATATTTGAGGATTATACAAAGAAAAATGATTTTTGTGTGTGGATCATATGAGGTACGATATCGAGATGTCTATGATTTGTGATAAATTTTCTTTAGTTTATAGGTGAATCAAGGAAATAATAATAAATTAACTTCTCAACAAAAATATCAAAAAATGGTTCTTAATTGTTTTGAAATGTAATATTCCAAAGCAATGACAACATCAACCACTATATGGATGTTTTTTTTTAAAAATTGACAATTGAAAAGAGGTATATTTCATGGAATATAGGTACTGGGAGCCTATTATACCTCACAATAATAGGAACCAACATTGAGTTTTATATATTTCAAGTTTCATAGTACCAATGTTATTCTAAGGAGTGCCACATGCTATCGAAGAAGTATATACTTCAATATATAAAAAAATGAATTATAGGTAGTTTTATTATAGGATAGTGCAACTAGAGTTGTTGGGATAGAAGGATTTGGGATGATAAAGTTCAGTTAATGAATGAGGGAAATTTGAGATAGAAAAAAAATGGATTTCATTCAATACTTGGTTTCATTCGACCCTTGAACCGCTCGAGACTTGGAATAGTCAGAGCCTTGATTATAGCCTAGATTTGAGCTTAGATTCAACAATGATGAATGTTGGAAGAAGGTGGATTCCGCTAAGAGATTCAAATATTGAGAACTAGTTCATAATGATTAGAGTTCTTAAAATAGAGCGGGACACTTTTATCAGTGCTTCTAAAAAATTGCTGATAAAGATACCTCTTATCAGTGATATGTTAATCAGTGCTAAAAAATGAATGTTTATCAATTATTTTTTTAGCTCTGATAAAGATAGATATTTATATACACTAAAAAATGACTGATAAAATCTATCTTTATCAGTGCTAAAATGGTAGCACCGATAATGATGGATTTTATGACAACATTTTTATTACATATAAATATCCACCATTATCAACACTAAGAAAAGAACTCATAAATACATATAATAATTTTTTTAAATAGTAATTTTTTAAAAATGGTATAATTATTATATATAATTATATTACTTATAATTATAATATTTTTAAAATAATAAATTTATAATTATTTTTATATAAAATTGATCACTTATAATTATGTAAATAATTTAACACAAACAATATTTTTATCATTATTTATATTTATATAAATATAAATATATATAATAAATATTTAAAAATATAAATATAGTAAATATATTCATTATTTAAATAAATTTATTATATATTTATAATAAATTTAATAAAAAAAATTTTTTATTTATAATTATAAAAATATTTTCTAAACAAAAAATATTTATTTATTTATAATTATAAATGTATAAAAGTAGTAAATATAAATTTATAAATATATAAATTTATAAATATTTTTGACAAATATATTTTAACATTATTAATGAATATTTGATCTTAAGTGCACGTGTGTTAAAAATTAGTAACATTGAATAACTAAAAAAGATTTCTCTTTAATTGTAATAAAAAACTGGATAAGTTTGATTACTTAAATATAAATCATAAAAAAACTAGATATATATTTAAATAAAGATGAATACATATTGAAAATATTAAAATATAATATATATGTATATAATAAATAATAGAAATTTATTACATTCTGAAATTTTTTTTCTAAGTGTGTGTATACAAAAAATGAATTAATTACATATATATGAAAGATATATAATATGTTTGATCTATGTGATAAAGAAAAATAAAACGACATTAAATTATGTCCATTACACTATAAAATTAGTCAGTATTTTTAATACATTTTAATTTTTAATTATAAACCATTATTCACTAAATATATTACTATTAGAATGTGCAACGTACCTTAAAAAATCCTTGAGAGCATTATTAATGTGCGATTATCCATGCATCTTTCTAGTTGGATTTCTTTAGAAAAATATGGCTATTTGAGGGGGTGATCCATCCAGGGGAAATTTCTTTGGCCTAAGAACTTATGAGAGATATAGACTTCAAAACCCAGGGATCTAATACGGTGGGTGGAGTAGAGCTTCATCATCAGAGTTTTGGCAAGCATGGGGATGTCTCCATGGAATATCGACATACTATTTCGGTGCTTCATTTTTGCCAAGTTGTCGATTACGTTTATGGGTAAATCCTTTGCCTTCTTTAAATCAGTGTGAGGTCTTCGTCAAGGAGATCCCATTTATCCTAGCATTTTTATTATCGCTTAGGACATGTTGAGATGACTCTTTCATAATAGAATAAACAGCGGGTTGATCACTCCATATCGTAGAAGGATGAGGCTTATTTCAGTTTCACACCTCCTGTTTTTGTATAATTCCATCATCTTCACTAATTCTTCATGAAAGTATATACGAGTGCTGATCTGAATCCTGGAGGACTATAGCTACTGGAGCGGGCATGTTTTAAATAAGGGGAAGAGCAATTTCTTTATTTCTAGCAGATTCTCTACTAGCTACACCCTCACAATGAGTCAGTATTTGGGCATGCAGAAAGGTGATTTTCCCATGGTATATTTGGGATCGCCTCTATCATCGAAGCGATTGCATATCCACAACCTTGATCCTCTTGTTTGTAGAATGACGGAAAGGATACACAATTCGAAGAACCGATATATGTCCTCTGGGGGAAGGATAACGCTCGTCAATAGCGTGTTATTAGCCACTCCAGTCCATGTTGTTTCGGCCGTCAAGGTCCCTAAAGGGTTCATTCGAAACATTGATCGCTTTCTGTTGGGTTTTATTTGGGATCTGTTGGCTGAGGGTAAAAGACATTGGGCAACTTGGCACAAGCGGGCGAGGCCGATCGGCACTGGAGGTATTAATGTGCGGAGCCTTAGTGACACCATTGCATGCATGCATGCCAAATTAGCTTGGGAGATGCTGGAACGTCACTATTTATGGGGGCAGACCATGCACGCCAGCTATGTAGGGCATCAGGATTTTTATGACGGCCAGGGATCTCCACTCTGGAATGAGGTTGGTCCCATCGTTTCATCCCTCAGTCCTCACTCATGTTGGATCATTAGGATAGGAGATGTTTCGTTCTCGCATGATAAATGGTGTGGGGTGGTTATTGGTTTCCCTGGCTTCATAGTGACCTGTATAACCTTTAGGGAGGCCAGCCGTCACACAAACTTCATTTCGATCGTGCTGGATAGGGATCAGCTGGAGCCGTTCCAGCTTATCGAGATGTCACCAGATCCAGATAAACTTGTTTTTTCCCCGTCCTCTTCTGGTGCTTTTACAACCAAGGATTATCAGAGGGTTTCTTTTCCGCAGGTTGAAGGGGATGAGGGGAATGAGGTCTTGTGGGGTAGGGGCATTCCCAACAAATTTAATTTTCTTACATGGCGTATCCGGAATCGTGCTGTTCCCACTGATGAGAATATAAAATGGTGTGGGGTGAGTTTGGTATCCAGGTGAGTTTGTTGTAGATGGAACAAGGAGGAAAGCTCGCCCCACTTGTTCTTTGAGGGGTACTGGGTGAAGGAGGTGTGGAAGTTTTTGGAGATTTCACTGCGTTCTCTATTCCTGTAATGGCGGAGCTACCTTTCCTTGTTCTCTGGTTCCATGGTGCGAGGGAGGAGGGATCCGAGCGTAGGGTGCACAACTTAGTTCTGCAGGCAGGATGTTGGTCCTTGTGGAAAGTGCGGAACAAGTAGTGGCACGATGGGGTGGAGTCTACCAGTCTCTCAATCACAAATAACACAAGAACTCTACTGCTGGGTCTAGTCATGAATATTACCTTGGGGCGAGAGGCCTCAACTCTCTAGTGGCTTTGTCAGGCTGTCCAAAGTTCTCCATCTGGGAGTAATAATTCTGCTGCTTACTGGGTCCATCGGACACCTCCTATTTGGGGCCTCAAATTGAATACCGATGGGTCATTTGGTAACGGTGTCATGCGTGCATGTGTGTGTGTGTGGGGGGGGGGGGCATTATGCTGGAAAACCATGGATCAGTCTTCATGGCCTTTTCTATCCAGCTGGGTCAGGGCACGTCATTGTTGGATGAGGCTGTATCTCTATTTTCTGGTCTTATCGCTTGTAAACAGAGGAGGTTGGAGATCGTGGAAGTTGAAACTGATTCTAAGCTGGTTCATAATGCGATCCAGGGGCTTGGTGTTATTCTGTGGACTGTTGAATACATTATTTGCAAATGTCGCAGCTACTTGGGCAACTTTACCAAAGTGTCTCATACGTGGCGGGAAGGAAATGGGGCTCTGGATTATCTGGCCTCTCTTGACTATTCAAGTTCGGGGACCCCATTTTTCCATGACCTGCAATCTTTGAAGCCAACAGGGATTAATATCATTTGAGGAGAAGCTCTCGGACTTCACCACATTAGACCCCTGTAGTTTTCTTGTTTTCTTGTCTTTATGGACATGTGTGTATCTCTTCTCTTCTTGAATAAAAATTTACATTATGATGATATTTTATCCAAGAATCATAACTAGATTAAATATGGTGCATTGTAACCAAGTTAAGAATCATAACCAGGTTATATTTTGTAATCAATATTCATTGGTATCATGATAATCCTAGCAAACAAGTTATGTATTTCACTTATGAAATCCATTAAACTATTATCATAACATCAATACCATTTTCATGTATCTCATACTAATTGTTTTATACTCTTTCACTTACGAATTTCTAACTAAAACAAAGTCATTGAGTTGGTTATTTACCAATCAAAACGATGTAATGTATTCTGTTTTGCTTTGACCATTGTAATTCTAGGTGTCCAAGTCCCTCTGAGTTTTTCAGATAAATATGACCGTTGAAAAAAATAAGACTGTTGGAACCTGAATCCTATAAATAGTTGGTTATTAAATCCAAAATACACAACTTTTTCTTTTATCAAGTTCTAGAAAGATATGTTGTGGCTTCTCTCTTGCTTCGTGCAAAATCCTTGAAGATATAATAAATGAGCAACTTGTTCCATGTTCTTGTATTTCTATAAGTTTTTTGTCTCTACATTGTGCAACCGATCATTGTGATAATGATCAAGGGATTACAGGGATAGGAATACATGCTTCCGATCATCGTATCGAGGGCCTTAAATTTTTTTAAGGACATAGGTGCTAATTACCTTCTTAATCAAAGGCTTCTGGGGATAGGAAGACAACTGTGCCGATCATCGTATCGACGTCTTACCAAGGTGGGGGTAAGACAGAACTTCTATCCTAGGTAAAAGGATACCCTTCTCTTTGAGTTAAAAGAGTTGTAATACTTTTACATTTCATCTTCTTTTTGTATTAGAAAGGGAATTGTATTGATTCTTCTTTCTTTTCATATTCATTTCAATTGTAATTGTTTCAATTACGATTCTTTCATTATTTAGTGTATTAGTTGATTCTATATGTTGTATGGTAGAATCATTTACATTTATATTACATGGTTCATTATATTCATTTCAAATAAAATTGTTTTTACATTACTTATATTATTACATCACATCTTATCCAGTAGATATATGTCTTGTATGATCAATTGTATTGGTTGTAAATTGTTTTATTTTAAGATATCTTAAACTAAGTTATTTCCTAATTGTTTATATAAAAAGTTTTTAAAACTATAATTCACCCCTATTTTATTATTCCATCTAATATATATATACATCTATATTATGATCAAACAAAAATTCAATTAAATTTAGTGTAAAATGGGAAATTTTGAACCCATAGTGAATCTATGAGTCACAAATTCGTTTTTTGTAAATAAATCTATTTCCCAAATCAATAATTTATTTTCATAGTGCTATGAACATACTCATGGATTGGAAAGATCCAAATAAAATCCCTTTCTCAAAAATGATTTTATTTAGGTGAGGGTAATATTGAACCCAAATGAAGAAGTTGAAAACTTAATTCATTGAAAATTAATTGAGTTGTATCAATGGAGTAAAAAATGGAAATGTAATTATTGGAACCCAGGTGTGAGTGATAAATGAAGGTTCTGCATTTTAAGGGTTTATTTCCAAGTAAATATATTCTTTCAACACTATTATAATTTTAAATTGAATTAGGATTGATGTAAGGAAGTAAGGGCCTTTAAATAGGAGTCAAGAGTTTTAAATAGTGAATGAATCTATGTTACCTTAATTTCTAGTGTACATATTAATTTATGTAGGAATTACTCTACAATTTATTTGAAAACCCTTATCGAACTTATAATTTTCTTCCTATATAAATAAATGTATTAACATGCGTCATTTTGATCTAATTATGATATTATCATTTTTTGTATCACAAAGAGAAAATCCATAGAATTTACTGGAGACAAAAAAAACATTTAAGTGAAGTGGATTTATATGTGTCCTTTGATTTACACATTTTCACACATCTATTTTTTTCATTTTGAATAAGGTTTAATAGGTGAAATATGATGATAATGGGAAATTATTGAATTTTAGGATACATGAGGATAGATTTTTTTTATTCATGGAATATTATTTAGAATGATGTGTTTTTGGTTCTTAATATTTGAATTTTTCATGAGTTTTTTCCAAATATTTTTGAGAAATATTTTTTCATGATTATTACTTTAGTTAATTCTTGAATTAATTGTCTCATTAATTCCAGTTTTTTATTAAAATTTTTATGGTATGAATTATTTATCTCTTATTCATGGAACTCAATGAAAATATTTTTCTTTTATTTTTGAATTTATATTTTTTAATTGGTCATCTTCACTACATGTCTAATGTTTTCAACTTTTAGTACATGTTGAGCTAGAATAGTCATTCAGTCACCTAACTGACCACATGTGGAAACAAATGGAAAATGAAAGAAGTAAACTCAAAGAGTGTTTTTCATGTGACCACATGAAACAACTCCAACTCCCTATACCCAGGGTAAAATGCATGGGATTGCAGGAGAAAATACCACATGAAGGGTTAAGTATCACTCAAGTGACTGTAAGAAAAAATTCAAACCAAACATAAGACACTTTCAAAGTCAGTATATTTACCATAAAGGGGATTAAAAATAAGTGAACATGCTTGTTTTTCAAGTGACCACATTCCTTTAGTAAGTGTGAATTAAATAAATTTAAGCATATATGTTCCCCCACACCTTAACCTTTCATGAAGTAGCAAGTGACCATATACCAAAAGCGACTGTGCCTTATTGTACCAAACCAACAACATATTGAAAAATAAGTTACAACAAAAATAAATACTCATGTGATCGTGATCTTAATTGAATTGAACATAATAGAAAAATAAAATAAATATCAATCCACCAGAAATGAAGAGGCCAAGAATTCAAAGGTTTCTCTGATGTTTATTGGAATATGACTGAGCCCCATTGGAGGAAAAAGACATGGATCAATTGGTGGAATCTATATCTTATAAAGAAGCTTCCATTTGAAATTGGTGTTAATTTACACTATGCATGGATTAATTTCTAGAAATTGTAAGCCATTCTATTCCCATTAGAAAAAATATATATTCTGATATTGAAAAAACCATGTAAATCCACTAATATGAGGAAGTCGGGCTAACTTCCATAGAGAAGTTTCTTCTTGAATAAAACATAAAGTCACTAATTCCACCAATCAATGTAGGGTAGCGATAAAAGATGGATATTTTCAAGTAGCAGAAGAGACTGATGATATCAATGAAATATTTTAAAATCCAATCTTTGTTGAACCATTGGTGAAATTAAAACCTATATTGAAAATGAATAGTGGTGTGATTTTTTTTTTTTGTAAAATCCAATTCCCCATTTTCTGAAACCCAAACCTATCTGTTTATGATGTATTTGAGATCGATGGATGAAAACCACTTTAGATAGTAACCACATGGAAAAGAAATCTAAGATCATGGAATGGATATGACCCTAGAAATGATGTTTTATTTTTTTGAGGTTTCATTAATTTATTTTTTGGGTTACCCCATATCAAGACCATTTTCAATGATTTTTTGACTCATTCCTGATGAGTTATATCATTTTTGGATTTAGATTCCTCTATTTGAAACTTTAAAAAAAATGATATTATAGTATATATATAACTCAATTTTTTCTTATTCTTGTTTGTAAGAAGGTTCCCAAAAAATTCTTGGGAGAATTTATAAATAGAGCATTGATAAACTAAAAACATATAGGAGAATTCTTGAACAAACAAGGCCCTAAAATATAAAAATGCACTAAAATTGAAGTATGGTCTTCTTAAAATCATGTTTATAGTTGTTGAAATGATTTATAATGACCCTATAATTTCATACATAGATATTAAGTCTTAATAGAAGAATAATAATTTCATTATAGAAAAATATGCATGAGGACCATTATGGTTTAGTGAATTTGGAAACATGGATACATAAAGAATTGGGTTATAATTGAACTACGTAATCTCCAACTAAGTTCTTCAGAACTAAAAACCTTCATAGACTTCTAATTTATAACAAATTTCTTCATAAACAATGGAAATAAAAAATAATAAAGGGTGATCTAATAAGCTCAGTAAAGGAAAAAAGGGAGATATCAATGATTAGATAGGGATAAAATGAGAATAAGGGAATGATAAAATGATAATATTAATTTGAAACCATAACCTGTATATCACAAATCATAAACTTGAGTCATGTAATAAATCATAGTAGTTTATAAGACATGAATGATAAAATAATCACAGAACATAATCACTAAAAGAATAACATAGAAATATAAATGTTGTATAAACATAATATTATAACATTATAAACATTTATGAATAGATACATGTTTAGTAATTATGTTTAGGACATGGAATCATCCCATTTAAAATTATGTACATGAAACAAGGTCCAGATGTAACATTATGGGCCTGAAAATCATGTTCACACACAACTTTATGGACAAGAAATCCAAGACCATTAATAATCTTATAGATATGAAAACCTTGTCCCTATATAACATCGTGAACATGAAATAAAGTTTATAAATAAAAAAATTAACTCATGAGTCATTCGTATTTACCCAATTACTTAGAGAGAGATACTGGTCCCACATATCAAATAATTAAAATCCTATATATGTGTGACATAAGATCACAAAACATTCATCATATCATAACCTATGAAAATAAATTAATTTCAAAAAAAATTCATCACAACATAACACATTGAAAATAAAAAGGTTTGATAAAAATTTCATAATATTATCACATAATAACCTATGGAAAAGGAATGAGTTTAATAAACATGTTGTGATCATAAAAATATATCATCTAGATAAATAATAAGTATTATACCATTGGATTATATCCCTAATAAATCCAATGTAACATAAAAGTATGTAATTTTAGATGGAAAATGAGTTTGAAAGAACACTTGGAACATTTATTGAGGAAAATAACCTTTTCACATTAAAATAAAATATTGAAAATCTAAAAAAATGTCAAACAATAAAAAAAACTTCCTTTGAGAATCACCATGGAAACTTGTAGAGGAAGCTTTAAATCATTGAATGGCCACAATTGTGGGAAATACCACTCATTTCATATACATGAAAATAATTATTCCTTTCACATTTTTAGTAAAAAGTCAAAAGCACCTCATTGAGAAATTAAACAGAATATTCAATTAAAAATAATTTTAAAAATTGAAACAATTTTAAAATTTACATAAAACCATTATAGTAGAATAATAAAAACATTCTTAAAACATATTTAGAAAATATGGTTATGTAAGAAAAATGGGTTTATGCTAAAGAAATAAATAAAGTCAATTCTATTTTAAAACTTTATTTTGGTATATTTATCTCTTAAAGAGAGTAAAAAAAGTAAAAAATGTATTCTATATAATTAAATAAAGGATAATAAAATTAATGAGTTAATTTAGATATATTTCAAAATATTTCATCATCGGAAACTTAATCCTAATTAATCCTAATAAATAATGAGATTGGAACATAAAAACCTTACCACATTGAATTTTTTTGAATCAATTTACCTATGAGAAAAATAAATATATATGTATATGTATATCTTATTAGTTTTACAATAATAATCATAAAATAAATTCATGGGTAGTATATACACCACATAATAGAAACACATGTTGAATATGACTTATGTCTCAAAAAAATAAAAATGATACAAAATTCACTTAACATAATCCTTGAATTATTTTATAGAAGTTAAATAATCATATAAAAAATATTGGATTATTAAAAATTTATTATATATTCATATTCATATTTATCATACCTTATATTATTTACTTAAAACCATTTATCACACATTTATTAACAATTCATTGTTAAGATAGCTGTTCTTGGTGATAACTGTTTTGTCTTTCAGGAATGTTTTGGTTCAGTAGTATTGGTCCTTATAATTTTATCATGGTTAAATTATATATAGAATTTTATCCATGATTTAAATATAATATATATTCATTATATACATATTTATAGTCACACATAAAATTTATAGATAGAAAAATGGATTACACCATTCTTGGAGATGGTAGACCATACATACACATAAACACAGTTTAATTTTCTAGATAGATGGAAAATAAGAATGGAAAATATTAATTAATATTTATATATTAATTAATATATCATAAATATATTATAAATTCATTAAATATTTTCTTATTACCATCCATGTAAAAAATAAAATTAAAAACCCAGCACATCACTTTGTGGAGGTGGTATTCCACACATAAGCATGACCGATGTTATTGATTTAAAACAGATTGGAAGGTAAAATTTAAGATGTGATATTAAAATTATTTAATTATAATTATTTAATAAATATAATATACATTTTTTAAATCCATCATTATATCCATCCTTGAGGGGTGGTTTTGGAAAATAAATTACATGAGTTCGTGAGGCGGTAGTCTGCTGTAAACATGATCAACAGTTTTGTTTTCCATTTGACAGAAGGGTAGATTGAAGTATGTTATACCAAAAATATAATAATATCTAATTATATGGTATAAACTATTGTATTTATATCATAATAGTTAAATAATATTTTAAGTAGTTGGAAGACGAATTAAAATAATTTCTCGTTTAAGAATGATACATCTTTTTCAGACAACCTCCTCTAGTTAAAACCAAAATCCTTCTTATTAGGGTTTCATAATTCTTCTATGATGTGAAAATTTAAGTAATGAAGTCATTTAGGTATTTATTTTCAAATAAAAAAGGATTTTTAATTGTGATAAGGATTTTATATGGGGATCCTTTTCACAATATGAGGAGAAACCACATAGGTAGTTTTAGAAAAGAAAGAGTTATATCCACATTTAAAAAATTAAAAAAGGGTTGAAATTGGATCATTATTGATAATTAGATGTTATAAGTTATAAATATAGCCATAAAATTATAATTTGAAAAGTTTTTAGTTCATTTAAACCACTATATCATTAGTTTAATTACTCGATAAACTTGTTTTAACCTTATCCATTATAATTAATTATTAGTATTTTCATATTTCATTATTGAAAAAAATAAGTTAAAATTATTATATAATATTAAAATTTTTGAGTCAAAATATGTAACCCATTTTTTTAAATTTAATTAATTAAAGTATAAAATTTTAATTTAAAATTAAACCCATAGACACGATAAAAAAACAGGTTTCCAAAAAAACGTTTTCATAAGTATAAAACTTTTTATATAAAAATTAAACCTAAAATAGATTCTAATAAAAGAAAATAGATTAATAGTAAAATAATTGAGAAAATTTTACCTTTTTATTTTAAAATACAATTTAAAATTTGAAATACTTTAATTGGATTGGTTGTTTTAAATAAAAAGTAGAATTTTTCAATGTTCATCAAGAAATTAAAATTATCAGAAATTCTTAAAAATTAAATCTAAGATAATTTTGGCATGATATTTTTTTTAAAAAATAATTATGTCAAATAAATTTTATAAATGTTTTAAAAAATAAATATATAATTTTCTCAAAAAAATAGTAAAACAATTTTCTTAGAAAAAATGTATTTTTGAAACATATAAATAATTTACTAAAAAATATATTTTATCTATATAAAACCTTTATACCTATTTTAAAAAATGTATACTCAAATAAATTCTTCATGTTTTAACTACTAGGTTATAATAGTAATATTTAAAAAATAATATTAATAGTATATTGTGGTTTGTTAAAACTCAGTTTTATGTGTAACACAAGCTATCAATGAAATTTAATTTATCTGAAAAAAAATATTTCATAAAATCTCTCAATGTTACATTATATTTCCATTAAAATGAATTTATAACTTGAAATTATATCACTATAATACAAAAATTGATGAAAAGTTTACCTCATTATATCCCTAGGTACCCACATTGATTCCTCAAGTTGTTATGAAATCACAGTTCAGTACTTTTAAAGGATCATGTGTGTACTTACTTAGGAGAGATACATGGAACACATTACAGAATTGAGAGATGTTTAGTGGATGAACCAAGTAATAAGAAACTGTCCCAAACTGATAATGAATATAGAAACTTATAATAAACATATGGATCATACTTCCTTTCTTTTTTGAATCTCAAAAAAATATTTCATGGAGAAATTCACTAGAAGACCTTCTCACCAACTTCAAACTCAAGATCATGCTAATGATTGTAAGCAGAACTTTTCTATCAAATATTATATTCTTTGATTTTTTTGAATGTATCTAACTTTATATACTATTTTATCAGCTATTTCAGGTGCCAATAGATTTATTTATGTATCATCATCCCATCTTGTAGGAGTTCTACAGTTATTTTTGTAGAGGGATTCATAAGGATATATCTAAATGCTAAAGTAATAGATATTTTTGTATGAAAAATATAATATAGGAATGTGTTGATATCTAAAACCTTTAAATTCCATAGAAAAAGATCTAATAATATTATATAAGGTATGAATTTTCTCTCAGACTGACCATCTTTCTAAGGGTGATTCACACGGATGAAACATAGCTCTATATCTAGGGCCTTCTGAAGACTTTTACCGAACTTAGAGGTACACCTATGATACCGATAAAAAAATAGAAATATTTAATCAATTAAACCTTATAAATTCTTTAATTTATATCCTAGAAATATGATCTATTGATTATTATTCTATAATAGTGATAAAGTGTGTTTACATTATAACGTTATCGACTACAACCCGTATATCATTATTTCCTTTATACATTTTGGGGGGTCTAAAGAAAAAATCCATTATTATGTTTTCCTATTTCAATTTTAGTATAGGTGATGGTTTTAAAAACCACTTTGAAATTTTGACTCTCATCCTTAACTTGGTGCTATGATAAGCACTAACTCACAAACTATGCAATATATATCATGAATCTATCACAAATGAAGTAATATTTTAAATATTTATACATAATTGTACTTACATGTTGAATTAATAATAAATAACTATGAGATTACTCTAAAATATCCTTATTCAAAAATTTTACTGATATAAAAATACATAACTACTAAACCATATCACTTCATCACAATCATGTTTAATCTCTGGAAAATTTATATCCTTATTCCATTTCTCGGCATTATCCTTTTGCACCAATATAATTTAGCAATCATAACCCCAATAGAACAAATTAATTTCTCTCTTTAATACTTTCATATAATATACTAATAATTACATCCCGATGGACATAATAAATTATTAGACTTGGTATACTAGATATATAAATGATACTCATTTTACAATTGAAAAGAAAAGAAAACATAATACATAATAAAAAAAATAAACTGCATACTTGAAAGCTAATTTAATGATCTCTTTTTAATATTATATGGAAAGGAAAAAAATAAGGATGATCTAACAAACTCAATAAGGGTTAAGTACAATGGAAGGTATCATAGATCAATAAAATATAAAAAATATGAAATGCTAAATAACTGAAAACAAATTCCATTTAAATAACTCAACTACATGAATGGATAAGAAATAATAAACTTTTAAATGTAAATAAATAAAAAATCATTCTATTTAATCAATAAACTAATAATGAAATGAATCCAAAGATAATATCATTGTGAAAATTACATATATGATAATAATCGATTTCTAAATAAAGAAGATCATTAATTATTGGACATCATGCCCCATCAACAAGATACATCTAACTTCAAGACCATTTAAAATATATTTAAAAAATACTAGGTACAAACATGTCTAATTTGGAAAAATATACATATACTATCAATACCTTTCAAAAGACAATTATAAACTATGTGGTACAAATTAATTTGGTTTGGCCAACTCATTTGTCTCAAGAGACCTACTGATGCATTGATGGGATACATTATATCATGAACTACCCACCACTGTAGGTCCAAATCATTCCCATATATTTAATGATAACTTTAACTCAAGAATCAATATGCATTATCATTGAATATATTCACTTAGTAAAAGATACATATTTATAAATATTTACTTAATTAATCAAATAATTAACAAAGTAGACACCATATGTAAAAATGGTTTATGGTTTAAGAAAAAATAATATAAATTATTAAATAATAATCATATTTAATAGAAATTTAATTTCTAATGAAAAATGATTACAAGAATGTGATTGTTTCAACTAAATGTTAAAATCAAAAATGAAAGTGAGACAGTTCAATAACATCACCACTTAGTAATTTTCAATTCAAATCCACATGGGTGAAATTATTCTATGTGAAATATAAAATAACATGAATTATTAATTAAAAATGACATTACTTGTAAAATGTTATGTATATACAGAACATAAAAGTAAATTGGCGTAAAATAACAGAGAAGTCTTAATAGAATGTAAATTGATACGAAATTCCTTACTTAATGATTTATTTTGATTGAATTTAATTTAACCTAATTTATAGTGGTTTTAATCTTGTTATTATCTTACAAAATATCCATAATAATATTTATAATTGCATATATGACCCTTTTAAAACATCTTATTACCTATTCAAAAATAATCATTCACTATTTTCATTATTTTGGGTATTAATTTTCTTGTTTTTATGCATTATTTATCATTAAAACCCCAATTATTACACATATAAAAAAGTTTAATCACATAAATAATAATATTAATTACATAATTATAATATTTATAAATCAATTTTACTTCTCATACAAATCATGAAATATGGTTATGACAAATTAACTATGTTACGATTACAAAGACGGTATGTTGTACATATGAATGAGAAATGTTTCTATTTTTCAATTATCCCTATGGAAAGGAACTAAGTAATTATATACCTTTTCAGAATTATCATAATATATAATATACCATATTATTTCATTAAATATACATTTATATAGAATCCAGATGGTTTGATGATGAAAAGTGAGTCACATCGCTTCATGAAGGTCGTAGACCACACATACCCAAACGATATTATCATTTTTATGAGAGTGAAAGGGTAAAAAAGAATATTATATTTTTTGAATTGAAAATATTTCATGAATATAATTATTATTTCATTTATATAAAATATAACTATTAACATTAAATATATTACATTCCATGTAAATCATTAGTGAAATACAAATCAAATCGCTTGGTGAGGCGGTAGTCCTCTATATACACGAGCGATGTTATCATATCCCATAAGGAATAGAAAGGAAAAGATGATATATATGATATAATGAATAAATAGGTATAATTATATCATAAATATCACATATATATAATTTATCTCTTTTATTATACCCAACTATGAAATGTGTTATTAGAGAAATGAATGACATCGGTTCGCATGGTGATAGTCCTCCACACACACGAACTACGGTTTAATAAAACATTTTATGGAAGTGGAGATGATTTTAGGTCATTGAATTGTCATAAAAACATTCTTTTATATGGAATGTAATGTTTTTATTATATCAATTTGGTTTAATAATAATTTAAGTAGGTGGAGAAAGAAATAAAAAAAAATGCTCATTGAAGAACTTTACCTTTTCTTATGGTAACCTCCTTAGGTTTGAACTAAAGCCTTCCAAGGATAGATTTATACAAAAAAAATAAGGAATTTAGAATTATTATAGGGATATTGAGAATATATTTGGGTAGGTTTTGGTTAATTAAATAGTCTTCAGAAGTTTGAGAATGTGAGGGGAGTGAGTTCCCTTTTATAATTGAATAGGGGTGGCGTTTTTTAAATACACAAAAGTATTCTATATTGTGAGGTCACACAAACCTAATATCCCTAAAAGATATTTAAATAATTTCATGTAGGGATTTATTAGTTAATAAAAATCTCCACTATACAAAATATATATTTTTATAATGTTATTCTTTATTCATTAAGTTTACTCAATTTTTCCCCTTTAATTTTTTTTCCATGGTAACTTGTATGTTTTTATTTACCTAGATAATTTATACTCTAAGAATAAAATTAAAAATATATAAATTATATAATTCATATATAACGATTCTTAATATTAAATACAATTTAATAAATAAAAAACATAAGTGTGTGCAAAATTAATTTTAATACGAAGGCATGTAATGCGCAAGACCCCATTTTAATCATAACCACAACAATTAATTTTAATCATTTTTAATAATAAATATGTTATCAAATTAATCTGAACTCATTATATAATATATATTATTATGATTAAAAATATGTAATTTATTTTTTGAAATTAAATTATCATAAGTGGTTTAGTTTAATTTTAAATTAATCCTGTAGTAGTGATGAGAAAACCAGTTTTAAATAGATAATGTTTAAACATTCACAATGTTTTTTTATCAAAAAATAAAAATGAAAATGGTTAAAAAAATAATTTGAAATAAAATAAATAAAATTGAACTAATTTTACTATTAAAATTACTTTAAAATCTAATTATTATTACAAAAATTTTAAACAAAACTGCAATTTCTATTAAAATTTAGTATTTTTTTACAATTCATCAAAAAATGAAAATTCTTAGGAAAATCCAAAAAATATACCCAAATATAATTTTAAAATGTATATTTTAAAAAATATTTTTAATAAATAAAATAATTTTTTTGAAATTGGTTAAAATTAATTATAAATTATGTATGCACAATGCGACTAAATCAATTTATAGAAAAATACTGATTTTCAGAAAAAATTATTATTTTTAAATGGTTTTGATTTTATCTCTAATCAATGTATATAATTTTTTTTATATTAATAATTTTTAAAAAATATAATTTTAATAATTAAGATATTACTATTTATACTTTCTAATTTAACAGCTTGGTTATAATGATAATGTTTAACTAATAATAATGTATCATTTTTCATTCAATCTAGGAGTTGTGTGAATCAAATGCTATTGAAGACATTAAATTTACTCTCAAAGAAATAAATTTCAAATTTCACGGGATGTAAAATTCTCCCAAAAATTAAATAAATTTTTTCCTTTAAATTTAATCTTAATCTCGGTAATAAATTGTTTGATATTTGGAAATACCATTTTTGGAAACCCTACATCATAAAAAGGTTAAAAAAATCCTCTTAACAAGAGAGAATGGGAAGTACGAAGGTACACTAGGGTAATCACATTATGAGATTTCCATGTAGGAGTATATATATGGGATGTTAAAATTTGGATATAGAAGAAGATTCTAATTCCCAATGATTACTATAGAGTGATTTAGGTTATTGATCATAAGAAAGTGGGTGGTACAGAGTATGTTAAAAACCAAAAAACCATGAACCAAATATGTATGAAAGGGGTTATTTATATCATCATAAATGATTGAAATAGGAAAAAAATTTATTTCAATATCATTTTCCTAAAGTTGAGGAACTTTCATAATGAGATATACTTAATTTATTTCATTCCATTTCATAACCACAATCTCATCCTTTGGTTTTTCATTGATCAATTTCCACTTCATCAATTACTATAAAAAATGATGTTTGAATTTTTTATAAATGATTCAAAAATAGATCAAAAGATCCATATTATAATGATATGTCATTTATTTATTCTCTATTTATCATAAAAAATGGTTATCGCAAGTTATCCAATATGCATAAATCTTAATATGGTGAAGTAATACATTAATCTATGAAACCTAAACCAAAGTTCAAGTTAATTTTTTTTAAAAAATGAACATCCCTATGACCCCAAAAAAATATTATAATCTAATTTTTTTAAAATAGTGTTACTAAATTTCAAAAATTATTATATCATTAGACCCCATACAATATGAAGTACCTCATAATTATCACATACAAAACATTTCAATTCCTTTATCATGTATTCTCTTAAAACAAGGTAATAACCTAAATTGTTGTAAGAATTTATTGAAAACATGCATGATTCTATATTACATAAGTAAAACTCAAATTATGGGATATATTCCTTAAATAATTTTTTTGTTAATTCTGTCAATGATATTATAAAACATTTTTTCAAAAAATCATCAATCAGTTCAAAGTTAGTCATTATTATTCAATTTAATTTATCCATATTAATCATCTATTTATCTCAACAATATTATATCAACATCAGGAACATATTAAGGGATATTGTTCCCTCAATCATATGTTTTCCAAGAAGTTCAACTTTCCGTTGAATCATTTTTCTTGGTCATCAGTACCGTTCAACATAAAATTTAAAATACATAATAAAAAATTATTTTAGTAAATTCCTTATACATTTTATAATTCTTATAACAAGGATATCATTGACAAAATACCAAATTAATAAATTATTGAATTCAAATAGAGTTACATTAATCATTACCCTTTGTCGGTCGTAATTTCATAAACTTGACCATGATCCATTATCTTCTTTTGGGGTATATTCTTTTGATGGCCAGGGAATTCATTTTCATAGTGCCACATCTCCTTATATTTGAGGCATTGAACATTCAAAACTTTTTTCTTATAGTTGAAATCATTTGTATGGTGGATGTTTTCTCCACACATTTATAAAACCCCTTTTCCCTTTATGAGTTTATAAAGGTGTTTCCTTCTACAAGTATCACACATTGGAAAATCCATATTTCTATTCTTCCCATTATACATATTTTTCATTGTCATCCTATTATTTTTCTTTCATCCCTTTTAATCCATAATACTTAGAGAATTATTTATACACATTTTTAGAAAACAATACTATTTACTCTTATGATGTGATTTTTATAGACTAGTTCCCCTTAAAATATTGGATTATGACCAAAAATGAAATGATCCTTCTAACTCATTGTATTAGATTCCGTGGCGTAGTTCCCATTCCTTATACCAAGATCCATTTCTAAAAGATATAATACACTATATTTGAGCATAGCATTATGATACATAATTTATAATATCAAAACTAATTAACATAAATTAAAAAATAGATGCATATATAATCTCATAATCATAAACATTATTTCCTTGGGGATATATTTATTTTAATCTCCTTTATAATAGTTTGTAAATAAAATGTTATTTATCCTAAAAATATTCCTCAGATGTGTGAAAAAAGTTTTTTCTTAAGGCCCATTATTGTGCACTAGGTGATGATCAGGTCTATCCCAATGAACCCTTTTTAGAGTTTTTACACATTGGTACCTATATTATAGAACCACATGCACTTGTAGTATCCAAACATGTATGTATTTTTTAGTAAAAAGCACATAATACCTTCCTTACTAAAAAATTTAAGATGTTATTCTATATTTATTCTAAAATTATATAATAGGTTTATATTCCCAATTCTATGTTTTCCTAAATATAGTTCTAATTCTTTTTCTTCTAAACTTAATTTGATAGAAACTATAAAAACCCCAAGAATAGTAGTCCAGAGGAAGTGCCTTATTTAATACATTGACACAACATATAGGGAATCACATCCGAAAGAACTAAATTATTTAATAGTCATGGTAAACTAGATACATATATGATGCCTATTTTACATTAAGAAAATAAAATAATACATAATGCATAAAAAAAATATATACTTTAAAATCATTCAATTATATCATCATCATATCCTATAGAAAGGGAAAAAATATGGGATACATAAAATGATTAGTAAGGGTTATGTACAAGAGATTTTATCATGGATGAATAAATAATAATCAATATAGAAGGTAAATAAAAAAACACCCATGCCATTTAAATAATTTGAATTCATGAATAGATAAGTTATAATCAATATTGAAAGGTAAATAATTGAAAAATTATGCCATTTAATCAATAAATTTTGAATTAAATGCATGCAGAGATAATATCATTATGAAAATATTAATGATAATAATAATTTAATTATTAATGAATGAAATGATTAATTAAATTATTTCATGTAATAGGCAACAAATACATCTATTATCAATAACATTCATAATAAGGTTTAAAACTACATGAAAAAATTGATCCATTTTGTCTAACTACACTTCTATGGTTAATACCTTTAACAACACAGATTAAAACTATTGCGTAAAAACTCATAGGGTTTGGTCAACTTATATACATCATGAAACTTATAAATTCAATAAGAGGAAATATTATACTTGGACCCACATGTAATTGTAGGACTTAATCATTACTCATATATCAGATAATCGATTTAATTCATGAATCACTATGAATTATAATCAAATACTTTCTTTGGAAAAAAGATACATATTTTCTAATATTTCCTTAGGTAATCAAATAGCTATCAAGGTAAAGACCATAAGAAAAAATGGATTAATTTTAAGGAAATGATCATATCAATAATTATAAAATATAGATATTTTAGAGAAATTTAATTACCAATGAAAAATTATTTTTACAAGTGATTGTTTAAAGATAAGGTTAATAATCACAAAAGAAAGTGAGATTGTACAATTACATTTCCACTTGGTAATTTTCAAGTAAAATAACCTTAGATGAAATGATTCACAATGAAACAAAAAATACCATAATATATGAATAGATCAGGATATTACATGTAAAAGTTTCAGTATATACACCACATAAAAATTAATTGGTGCATAATAATAAATAAATACAAATGGAATGTACATTGAGACGAAATATATTACCTCACACATCATTTGAATTGAACGTTCATTAAAATACTGTATAGTGGGTTCAAAAATTTTATTAACTTAAAAAAAATCCTAATTAATATTTATAACATCATATATATGATTCTTTTATAACATATTATCAACCATTAATAAACAATATTTCATTATTTTCATTGTTTCAGGTGTTAATTGCCTTTTTTTCTTATCTATGTTTTGTCATTAAAGAACTTATTCTTCCATATATTACAAATTTTTACCACCTAAAAAAATAATGAATTAATTATTATTTTTATACATCCATTATTCTTCTAATACCATTTATTAAATATGAGTTTGAGAAACTAAGTATGTTGCCATCATATTGATGGTAGGCCATATGTACAAATGATTAATGTTTCCATTTTTCAATGATCATTATTTAAAGAAGATAAGTAATATTTTATATTCATAGAAATATCATAATATAATATATACCATATTAGTTTTTTTAAATATACTTATATATATCATTCATGTAGTGTGGTGCTGAAAATAGAGTCACATCGCTTCGTGAAGGCGGTAGTGCACACATACATGAATGATGTTTTCATCTTTATGTGAATGAAAAGGTAAGAATGAATATTATATTTTTATAACAATAAATATTTCATGAATATAATAATTATTTCATGTATATCACATATATTTATTAACTTCAAACATAATACATTCTTTGTAAAGAGGCAGTGAAAGACGAATCACATCGGTTCACGAGGCGGTAGTGTACCATACACACAAGTGACATTATCGTATCCCCTTAAAAATGGAAAATAAAAATATATATAAGGAATAAATACTCAAATGGAATAATTTTGTTATAAATATCATATATATATTGTATATACATAATCATACCTAACCGGGAAAGGTGGATATGGACAAATGAATGACATCAGTCCGTCAAGAAGTTGTCTAAAGTTTAGAGGAATGATGATTTCACAACACAATTGATGGACGTGGATATGGTTGTAGGTAATGAACTTATTATAAAAATATCCAAGTATATTGAATATACTGAGGTTATTATAACATAACGGTTTAGTAAAAATTGAAATATGTGGGGAAATAAATAATATAAAAACACTCGTTGAAAAACATTTCTTTTTCTTCATGTATGTTCCGTAGGTATACACCAAATCCTTCCATGATTGGATTTATGCACAAAATAAGGCTTATAGTATGAGTTTAGGGATGTTGGGAAGTGATTTGGTAAGGTTTTGAATGATCCAAATGACTTGTGATGTGTGAGCAAGGGAGTGGGTTCCTTTCTATACTTGAGGAGGGGTATCATTTTTATAAATACCCAAAAGTATTCATTATTGGGAGATCACTCTTACCTGATGTGCCTAAAAAATTGAAAAATAATGTAGTTAAGGTATCATATGGTCTATAAATACCTCCACCATAAAAACTAAATACATTTTTATAATTTTATTCCTTAATAATTATATCTACCCAATTTTACCCTTTTAGTTTTTTACCACAGTAACTTGTTTCTTTTATTTTCATAGGTAATTTATAAATTAAAAAAAATTAATTGAGATTTAGTAATTAATTAACAACAAAATATTATAAATTTTAAATCAAATTTATAAAATAAAAATACTATGTTTGAATAAAATTATTTTTAATACAAGGACATATAATTCTTAAAAACTCATTTTAACCTTACTCATAGTAATTAATCATAATTGTTTTTGTTGATCATTATGGTAAAAAATTAAGTTAATTTTTTTTTAATAATATAAATTATTTTTATTCCAAATATTTAATATATTTTTAAAATTTTAATTCATTGAATTGGAAGAATTTAATTTATAATTAATCTCACAGATGCGATAGGAAAGAAGGTTTTGTAAATAGAAAATGCTAAAATGTTCACCAAGATTTTATATCAGAATTCAACATGAAAATGATTAAAGTGACCTAAAATTGATAAAATAATATAAAATAGAACTAATTTTACTTTAAACACATTTAAAATTATAATTTAACATTACAAATAATTTAAATGAAAAAGTAGTTCTCAATTAAAATTCATTATTTTCACTATTCATAAAAAAATGAAACTACTCAGAACAATAAAAAAATATAGTAAAGTAATTATGAAATAAATACTTCAAAAATGAATTTTATATTTTGGAGTAAAATATCATATTCATAAAAATTAATTATAAATTCATTCTGAAAAGGGAGACTAGACCATATTATAGAAAAAATATATTTTTTTTAGAAAAAATTTGTTTTTTAAATAGATCTAATTTTATCTCTAATAAATAGATATCCATTTTATTTATTTTATAAATGAATAAAATATTTAATTTTATTAATTTTTTATATTTTATTACCTTTAATTTAACATATATATTATAATTATAATGTTTAAATAATAATAAAGTATTGTGTTTCATTCAAACTTGGTGTTGTGTGCATCACAAGATATCAAAGAAATTAATTTTTTTCAAAAATAAATATATTTTAATGTCTTGGATTGTTACATATAATATTCACATGTATAGATTGTTGAACACTAATTTGAGAATGATATGATTTATCCCCTTCTTCATGGTTTCAGGATCCATCCTTTTTAAATCCATAAATATTTTTTATTTTCTGATACTTATCATAGGAAAGATAGAATGATCCTTTTGACACAATGTATCAACCACCAAGTTCTCTTTCCCATGGTGGTAAATTACTGAGAAGTAATAATATATAATTACTTCCAAACATCTACGATAGTGCATATTAAAATCCTTATATGTTAATATATACTTTAAAAATGTTATGATTAATATATACATTACACCATTCTAGGTAAATAAAATTCACCCATATATTTGATGAAAAATTTATCATAGCTAACTAATAATCTAGAGTTTTTAATTTTTCTCATGAACATACAATTTTTGTGGTCCATATGATATCACCATATCATTATAAATGAGAACTCATCAAAATAACCTCTTCGATACATCACATTAGATTACAAACCCATCTACACTATAGGGTAGTGTAAGAACAGGTTCACTGACTAATCATTTCTTTAGTTCCTTGAAATTTTCCTCCCTTTCATTCACCCAAAGTAACTTGGATCCCTTCTAAGTTAATTTGGTCAGTAGATTGGATATCTAAGAGAATTGTTTCATAAATCATCATCAATATCCATCCAAACCAATAAATATATAGATCTCAGTCACCATGGTTGGTATTGACCAATTCTCAATAGCCTCTATCATTAATGGTTCCATCAATATACCCTCACTTGATATGATATACCTTAAAATGAAACCTTTTGTACATAAAATTCACAAATTTTAAAATTTTCATATATATTATCCTTCCTTATTGTATTTAGAAAAATCCTCAAGTGATATTCTTGATTTTACTTGTTTTTTGAATATATAATAACATTACCTATAAAGATCACCAAAAACTGATCAAGGTAATATCTAAAGTCATTATTCATTAAATCCAAAAAGATATTAAGGGGATTATTAAGACCTAATGGCTCCACTATATAATTATAGTGTTCATACCTTGTATGGAATGTTTTCTTAGTTATATACTCATTATTAAATCTCAATTGATGATATCTAGAATAAATCTCAATAATTAAAAAGTGTTGTGCTCTAAGAAACTGATAAGATAAGTCATAAATAAGGGGTAAAAAAAATACATTTTATTGATACCAATATTTTTCCCTTCTTGATAATCAATATAGTGTCACACCAATACATATTATATGAAATTTGTGTATCACCATACAATGGATTTGATATCCATAAAAAGATCATATTTATAATCACACTAATAAAAGATCATATATTAGTTTGGAATATCAAAAATGACTTCCCTTCCATTGAAATTGATGTGGGATTTATGTTTCAAACCTAATCCATTCCTAAAACAACATCAAATTCAACCAAAGGAAGATAAATAAAAAATTTTAGGAAGCCCATTAAAAAAAACATCAACTAGATTAGAATAATATTATTGATATGTGATCATTATACCATTAGGTTTTTAACTTATAATTAATAATATATACATTTGGGTGGCATCTGGATATCCTTAAAAACTCTTTATATATAAAATAATTTATAAATCTAAAGTTAAATAAGACATTATAAATTATAGTGTGGATTGTATGTGTACCTTTTACTATGTAATTATCATAACCTTATCCAGAAATTGTGATCACATGAGATTTACCTTTTTCCATAACATTAAGAGGGTACCGACATCTATAATATTCATTTAAATTTGTATTTGGTAAGGGGTTATCATAATTACCATACTCATTACACTTGAAAAACTGAAGTGTGGGTGGTGCCTCTTATAAAACATTCTCCCAATTCAAATCATTAGCAATGTTCTTCCCATCACTTTGGAATTCATGAACTCGATGACCTTCCATTCCACACTTATAAAATTTATGAGTCACCTTAAGGTAGTTTCCTCTATGTTTCCGTCCACAATTAAGTCAACATGGAAAGCACATCATATTATCTCCATGGTTTTTAGGGTTCCCTTTGAATTCCATATTTCTTTTATTATCAAAATAATTAGATTAATGTGTAAATACAATCTATACATCTACCTTGATAGAATATCAAAATATTTGTTCATAACTACTGTTGTTCCTTATTGATAAAACCTTTTAGAGGCTTTTTTTTATCTACTGAAGAATCAATCATCCTTACATACAAGTTGGGATATAATTCCAGAAGCGTACCTCCTAAATCTTAAAAAATATACCTCCTAGTTACCAACAGATTCTTCATCTTTCTTATTAATCTTATGAAATTCCATCTCCATTTTCATATGATGAATATTAGTATAGTACTTATTATAAAATAATACCTTAAACACATCACACTCCATGGAATTAATTTCTTCATGAGGCTTCATATTATTTACCAGAGTTGATCATTGATTTGCTTCACCTTCTAAATGATAAAGAAACAAAATGAATTCTTCTTTATCTAACATCATGAGAATGGCATTATCTTTTCAATAGTACTTATCCATTTCTCATTATTTATTGGATTAGTGTACCACTAAAATAAGGTGGATGTTTCCATATGAAGTACTTAACTGGACATTATCACTCATTCTTTTATTTGAAATTTTAGTATGATTCATAACTTGAGATTATTTCATGATTATTGAAATAATATTTTTCATTCTATCACTTAGAATATTTGGTTACTTTGGTGAAAATAATTTCATTTTCTATCTCATTCAGTATTAACATGATTATTTCAGGTTCTAACCATCTACCGAGAAAAAAAATCAAAGTGTGATAAAAATTAATCATTATGGGAAATCACATAATCAGAAAAGTTAAATTATAAGTTGTCTAAATAATGAAACCTTATTTTCAATTTATTACACACTAGGTTTAACCTAGGAAATTCGTGGTCATAATCTATTCAATTACATCATGATGGTTCATAAATGTTTTGGGAATTTCTGAGTCATATCCCTTGGGTGTGTCAAAATAGATGTGAAACAAGGCCTATTGTCATTCACCCGGTGATAATTAAGTCAAATTACAGTGCAATATTTTGGGAGTTATTACCCCTAGGTACAACTATTTCAACACCATATCTACTTTTATATTGAAAATAGTGATTTAATTTCTTAGAAACTACTCCCTATACCCATCACCAAAATATAGGAAATTTTCCTATACTTGGTTGTATTCTTAAGCTTATCCCTAGGATTCTCACTAAATTTTTCTCATCCTAGTTCTAAATGTCAACTATAATTTTCTCTGATACCAACTATAATTACCCTACCATTTCATAAATTTATATTACATCTTAATATATGAATACTATTTTCATTATAAAAACATTCATGATTTAAATTAAGGTTTAGTGCCTTTGGAAACATGGATACATAAAAAATGGTTCATAAGTGACCTATATTATCTCCCACTATGTTCATTATAGATAAAATAATTATTAGAAATAAAATTCTAATACTATTATTCAAAACATTAGGAAAGGAAAAACAGTAATGGATGTACTCACATGCTCAGTAAGGGTAAAAAGGGAGTTATCAATGATCACATATGAATAAAATAAACATAAGGGATTGGGAACTGGATAATAGCTCTTGGAAACCATACCCTACATTCAGAGGTAATAAATCTAATTCTTTAAATAAATCTTTGTAGTTTAGAATAAAAAAAATCAAAATGGAATCAAATAACATAATCCATGATAAAATAACATTTACATAGGAATGTGGAATTAATATAAACATATAAAATTGTGAACATGTATGAATAGAAACAGGTTCACTCATTATATTAAGGACAAGGATTGAGGCCCTTGAATGAATTTATGGACATGAAATGAGTTCCACACATAACCCTATAAACATGGAATGAGGTATAAAAAAACCTTATAATCATGAAACTATTCCAACACAAAACCATATAGACATGAAATACATGACCATTCATAATCTTATGGACATGAAAACTAAGTCCACACATAACACTATGAACAAGAAATTATGTTCATGAATAATATAATAACACATGAGATATCCATATTTAACCAGTGTATTGGAGGGGGATATTGGTACCATAAGTTTTATAATGAAAATAAAACATATGTTTTCCTTAATATTATATAAAATTCATAATATTAGAAACCATGAAAAGAAATGGATTTTATAAACATTTGATCATAGCATAACCCATGGAAAAGAAACTAGTTCAATAAAAATTTCAACATTTCATCATATCATAACCCATAGAAAAGGAACATGATCTATAAACATATTTTCATCATATATATAAACTATCCAGAGAAATAATAAGTATGTATCATTGGATAATATCACCATTAAAGATTAAGAAACATAAAATTATATTATCTTATATGGAAATTGATTTTGTAAGATCGCTTAGAAAATTTCTTGGGGAAAATATTCTTTCTACTTTAAAATAAATTCTATAAAATATATAAACTTACTTAAAATTAATAAAAAATTGTTCAATGAAATTTTCCATGAAAAATTGTATATGAATCTTAAGATCACTAAGTGTTTATAATGGTGTATAATATCATTCATTACGCACATGTTAAAAAAAATATTAATTTCACATTTTCAATAAATTGTAAATGGTACCTAATTTTGAAAATGAAAAGTGGATTACATTAATACCATTTTTTAAAAGAAGTAAAACAAGGGTAAAAATTAATTTAAATGATCATAGTATAAAATTAAAAAAATTAATGATTTTATTTTTAGAAAACATGGATATAGAGTATTTTTGTTTTCAAATGAAGAGTGAAATATAGTTGATTTTCCTTAAAAAAATTATTTTCGTTTTTTTAACTCATAAAGAGAGTAAAATGAATGGTACAATTGCATTACAAAAAATAACTAGATGAGAATAAAATTTAAGTGTGTAATGACCCATAAATTTTGAATGATAATTATTTCCCAATAAAATATATTTTATATTATTTTGAACTAAAAAAACTATATCTCTTTAATAATGAAGTGAGTATAATTTAGAATGTGACCATAGAGTTTTGAACATTATATAACTATTAGTAAATTATGAACATTGGTCAATATGAATTTTAGAAACTATACTCTTAATAATAATTTTAACATTATAATTAGTGTTTATAAGTTTAAATGACAAAGGATAATTAATGTAGAAAAGAGAAATGATAGCCACAACCAATAGAGTCATGTTGTACAAGAAACATTTATCAAAACTTGGAAGGGAATAAGTGTCACTAGGCTTCACTCTTGACCAATACCAAGATGAGATTCCATAATTGAATCTTGAATAAAATATTCCACAAGAGAAGCTTCTGTAAGTGGAAATTACTAAAAGGGAAATGTTAGCCAAGCCACCCCATGAATCTATCACCATCTCACAACATACCGTAAAGTCATATGGGAGAGTTATAACTATGTGTCTATTACATAGTGACATAAAGAGTAATTCCAATGTATAAATAAAAAATTTCCCCATCAGTTTTGTTTTAAGAAAATTATTTCTTAATAAAATTTAGATGGAATTTGATAAATTGTTTTTTCAAAAAAAAAATTATACATTTTAGAAAAATATAAATTATTATATTAAACTAAGGTATTATTAATAACAATTAATTTAATGAAATATTATAATAAAAATAGTATTATTTAATTATAAATGATATTTTTTTAAGTGTCATAAGTTTTACTCTACAATTTCAACCTGATATTATTTTTAATAAATAAGAGTTTTTATATTTAAAAGTAAAAATAATCATATTTAGATAATTAATATGATAAAATAAATATAATTTATGAAAAAAATATCAAAATTATTTAAGGTAAATTTAAGATAATTTTCAAAAATAATTTAGTTTTTTATAAATAGTAAAAACAGTTTGGGTTTTTGGTATGATTAATGACATCATAATTATGTCCTAAATGATTTAATAAGTAATATAAAATTATTTTTGTCTATTTTGAATTATAATATCATATTAGGTTTCCCATTTATCCAATACCATTTTAAAATTCCAAGTCAATTCCTGTGGTTTTTCATTTACTTCTACCTAGGTGTCTAAGGAAATTAATAAACAAATCCCCCAATTTTACTATGAATATCCACCCATTTCTATATTTCAATTCACTCCCATTTCATCCTCCATGAATATTTGATAGTTTTACCTCCCATGGAGTCCTTACAAGGTGTCCTTAGTCCTCCAAGGTCCTGATCCTCGTGTTTTAGGAACTGCTCTTCAATGTAAGGGAAATCCCAACCTCTCTTTTCCTTAAATTTACTCTTTTTATGTGGTATATATTTTAAGTTTCTAAGCTATGATCTTATATATATTTTATTCTATACCAATACTATATTAAGGGTCATTAATGAATGGGATACCCTTATACCCACTCTTTTTACTACTTTCTAAAACCATGTTCTATACCCATTATGATGACGAATTTTAGTCCCAAAACTTCCCTCTTTTTTTGTAGAAATTATATTATTTTATTTTATTAATAACCATAAATATTTATTTTCTAGGGGTATTCACCTAGGTGTAAAAATGATATATTTTATTCTATTATTAACATACATGAGACCCACCTTCCTTTTTCATGGTTAATAATGATATAAAGATCTTATCTTTAAATTTTTTTTTAAAACACTATTATTTGTATATAAAACCCATCTCTATTATTTGATATGGTTTATTTGTGAGAGGTTTTATTCTAATATATGTGTATAACATTAATTAATACATAATAAGGGTACAACCTGATATCTCTCCAATGTATTGTGTAAATAATTTAATCTCTAGGAATAACAAGTTTTATGATACCTTGGTGAATAACCTAGGTAATATTTATGACACCTCAGGGAAATATAATTATGATATGTCTATGAATGTCACATTTAATTTTTTTGACACATTTCCATGTTATTATTCAATTTATTTTTATTATGATATTCTTCTTTCTCCCTTTCTAATTTCATTATTATGTTCCTCAATTTCTTATTGATATTCCTCAAGATCAAAAGTAGAATGTTTCCCTTTCTTTCCCTTACTAGGAAATTTGTTCACCCTTTACATTGATGTATATCCCAACATTATTATAGGTAGTAATTATACATTGGATGAACCTATGATGAATCCTTTCAAGTATATTATAAGAAGGTTTTATTTTTTCATGTATTATGTACCTTATTTCCACGAAAGTAAACTTAAGAAATATCCTCTTTTTATATCATGTAAATGAAAATTTATGTAATAAAAAGGAGGGATGAAATAATGTGTTTCATTATAGATATATTATAATATTTCATCATAAAAAAATTAATCATAAAAAATCTCAATATACAATGATATTGTAACTTAAAAATGTTACCCCTTTGCTAACTTTTGAATAATAAGACCCATGAAAAGAATAAGTTTAGATGGATATATATATCTCATATTTTTTATGAAAATAATCCTAATATTTATTCACGATTAATATATACCCCAATTAATAGAAAAATTTGATGAATATGTCATGTATCCTATAAAAAAATAAGTGAGATGAAAATACCTTACATTAAGTATTGATGTACTTCCTATAATATTGAAGATAATGTAAAATAAATATATATTTATTATGAATATTGAATAGAACCACAAACTACTATCAATTTCCTCTATCCCTACAGATATATTACCATAGTTTATATAAACCATGGGTATAGTTTTTCTTCCCAAACCTATAACCACAATTTTTAAAAAATGGTGGGTATAGCCCATTAATTTGGAAGTCTTTTTCAGGCACCTCCTCACCCTTCAAATTCAATCCCTAGATCTCCTCTACCACCATCAGGTGACCTTGACATCCCACCTCCCTCCCTTTAGGAAACCTTGGCTTCCACCTCCCCTAATGAAACATTGGAACACCCCTCCTCTTTAGGTGACATTGCACCCATTTTCCAACTATTCTTTCTCTATTTATAGAATCTTTTTTGCTCAGATATTTTAGAGGTAACATTTATTTCCCTCTTATCATTTATTCTAATGTATTATCCATCGACCATGTGTTATTTCTCTCACAATTCCTCAAGTAAAGTTGTGGAATGTAATGTTTATTCCATTATTGTAAAAAATTGGATTTGTTTGTGTGAAAAATTGATTCCATGAAATAATTTGTTTAGTCTGATGTGATGCCATAAGGGGGATTTGTGAAATAAAATATATATTTAATACTATTTTACATATTATAAAACGAAATTATACCCTTTTAAGTGTATTTAATGACTTTTTATTTTCAATGTGTTATGTTTAGGGGTTTTTGATATTAAACTAGTTGGGAAAGTTATAAAATAGAAATATATTATTATAATATATCTTTATTTGGTAATTAGTTTCATAATCATGATACAATGGTGTTTATAAAAAACTTATGTCATAATTAATCTTCATAAAAAATATTAGAAATTTTTAAAAGTATATTTTTGAGCATAATGGGGATTTATCCCATTATTGGGTGGTTTTAAATTATTTAAAAATGTGAATATTTTGTAATAAAACTATGTGGTTATTTTTTGAATTTGTTTTCAAATGTGTTTCCACTTTGGTGGTTTAATTATTGGTATTAATCACTTATTGTTTAGAACTCATTGAATAAGGGGGTAACAATTTCAAAAAGAGGAACCCTTTTAAATCATTTTGATTATTTTGGAAAGTGGCTTGATTTTGGGGGAATGACCATTTAGGGTTGATTTCTCATTTTATTTTAACACAGTTCTCCTGGAATGATCTACTGTGAAGATAAAGTACCTATATTGGGTGTCATTCCACTATTTAGTTTTTAACACTACCCTATCTCCAAATATAGTTCTATGCACTCTATTCTATTATTTTTCTAGTATCATGGATATTTTTATAGAGGTAATACATCGTTATCATGTATATATAGAATAAAGTTTAGGTTGTTTAAACCATCATCATAGTCATGATAATTGGATTATTAAGGGATAAATTTCAAGGATATGTAAATGTATTCTAGAGTTTTGGAATCACTTCTCTGACTATTCCTTAATTTTTGTTTATGATATGACTTCTTCATCATTGGGATAAATTGTATATTATTCTATAATGGTTAATTACATCATGAATTGTATTCAATTTGGTTTACTATTTGTGTTCTTTAATTTCATCTATATTATTATTTTATTTTTTATTAAAATTTGGATATTATTATAATTATGGTTTACATTATTGATTGGAATATAACTTTTTTCCCTGTAACAAAATAGATATATCTTTGATGCATCATACTGATCATATTTCAAGTGAGTTTCGAGAGAATTTGGAAGATTTATAGGATTTTTCATTTTACAATTCTTTATATGAAGGTTGTATACAATTTCCATGTTTTAATTATGTTGTAATTCCATGGTTAAGTTGAGAACAAGTTATCTACCATATAAAGAAATATTAATTTAAAACAAACTATTATAAATGGTATCATAATGAATATATGAGACAATATTCTATTGTTCATGAATGTAAAGAAAAATGGGGTTTGGAGAATTTGATATTTGATTATTTTCTATTTGTGTATCATCACAAGAGAGATAGTATTCCATCGTAAGAATAAAATTATATAAATATACATGAGGAAAATACTGAAGAAGATGATGTTGATTGAGTAAAAAATTTAATGGATGATTATAGAACTCCTGTATAACAGGAATTTACTAAAATGAAGATGTTGGAATTTTTAATGCGGTCATATCATGGAAAAACTATTTATATAATTTCTAATAATAAAATTTATTACATTTTACCTTTTGGAGGTACTTTATTCCTCAGGGTAAAGATATTCCCTCAAACAATTATAAGGAATGAAAGTTAATTAAGTATATCATATTTTCAACTAATAAAATTAATGCTTGTTTGAAAGGTTATATTTTATTTTGGGAGGAAAAAACTAACCTTAATGATTATAAATAATGTGATACATCTTGATGGAAGGAAAATGTGGATGAAACATCATATCAGGGGCCATATAGAGTCATGGGTAACATTCCATTAATTATTAGGCTTAAAATTATCTTCATATCTACAGAAATAACATACAATATGAGATGGAATGATGCTGAGAGAATTAATGGTAATGGTGAGTCAGTTCATCCTTTAGATTGATTAGCATGTCAGGAACATGATACAAAATATCTTGATTTTATATTTGAGGAGTGTAATATAATTTTCAGACTATCCTATGATGGGTTTAATCCATTTTATCATATACTTACTACTCACATCATGTGGATAGTTTTTATTTACATTTACAATCTTCCCCCATGTATTTTTATGAAAAAACCATCACTTTATTGTGTTTACTAATATCTATCCCTTTTTGATCCATCAATTGATGTAAAAATATACTTAAAACCTTTAATAATATAGTTGAACTAGCTTTGGGATATGGGTGTGCACACATTTTATGATTATTCAAAAAATGTATTTCATATGTGCGGTTCCCTTATATGAACTAAAAATGATTTCCCCGATTAGGCAATGATTTTTGGTTAGAGTATATAGGGAAAACTATCATGCCCTATTTGTATGAATAAAACATGACTGAGAAGGCTTAAATATCATCATTGTTTCAGTTTCATGGGTAATCGATGATTCTTTCTAATAGATCATCAATATTGAAAGAATAATCAGAGGTTTGATAATATTGTTGACACTAAACAACAACCTCAATGTATGCGAGAACTAATGTTACTAATGAAATGAAAGTTTTTAGTTTTTTATTACTAAAAGTCTAGTTGAAATCTAAAAAGAGGAAAACGTTTGACATTGAATCCACTTATAATTGAAAAAATAGAAGTATATTTTTTGAGTTCCCATATTGGTTATCCAATTTTTTACATAATTTTCTAGACTCCAAGAATATTGAGAAAAATATATGTCAAATATTACTTTGAATTATTCAAATTATCAATGGGAAGACCAATTATGACATATGATTTCACTAGAACTTGTTATATTTGGGTATTCGATCAAAACTTCATCCTGTTAATATTGCTAAAAACAAATGGACTATTCCTTGTGCTTCTTATTTTATGGAACCTTTAGATAAAAATAAAATTTAGAATGTATTGGTGAATATAAATGTTATTGATGGATATTATAACAACATATCTAAAAGAGTCATAAGAAGGGATTTGAAACTAAAATTCGTAAAAACACATGATTATCACATCTTTCTTCATGAATTGAATCCAATAGTAATCTAGAATTGTCTATCCTATAATGTAAGGGTGATAGTTATTCACATGGTTTGTTTTTGGATACATTTATTCTAAGAGGATATCAAATTTTTTCTTGGTAAAAATGTAGAAAGAGGCTCCATTAAGTTTGTGATTTGGAAAGAAAAAAACTCCATCATTTTTTAAATTCACATGGCATTTAACTATTCATCTTTCAACTGAAACAATTTTGGGGGACTCATTTTTTTTCGATGGATGTATCCTACTAAAATAAGTATGTTAAAAGTGAAATCTTATATATGAAACAAGAATCATCATGAATTTTCCATTATGAGAGGTTATCTGGCTTAAGAATGTGTGGATTTCTTTAAATGTATCTTTTTGATGTTAGAAAAAGTCATGAATGAACAATGAAAAATGAAGTTGAGATGTATGGGGAAATTGAGCCCTATTATCCATATATTCCCTCAACAGAAGGAATTCTTAAGTCATATACATTGGTTTTATTGAGCCTTTAAGAGAAGGATATGGCACATATAATAGTCTTATTTAACTTCAGTTTTTTCAATGAATATATCAAGAAAGTAATTTTAATATGTATATGCAATATCATACTATGCCATTTCACATATAATATACACATTTATTTTCATTTTATATAGGTAACATAAAAAAAATACAATTAGAGTTCATCAATCTTTTCCGTTTGGAAGTATAAAGGCTTTGCATATCCAGAAGTTTCCTAATTGGTTGAAATCAAAGGTATTACCATTAAATTATTTATCTTATTATATATATATTGATTTAATTGTATTATTCACATATATTTTCGGTATTGACTTCTCCTTTTCACTCTGTTTCTAAATAATTAATAGCATTGGATTGTGGTCCCGATAATTTGGTTCATGAATGAAAATAATTAATAATTAATGGGTATAATTTTTTTTAAAACTAATTGAGTTTTGAAAATGAGGATACAACATGGTGGCATTATATTAATTGCTATAATGGAATATTATTCTAGTGCATCATATAGTTGATCCTGATATGAATATGTGTATTATTATGGACTTGTTGAGATATTGTTGTTATTGGATTACTACTCTGAAAGGCGAGTCACTATGATGATATATAAAATTTTTGTTTCACTGATACGACATGGTACATTTATTGATGATTGTGAATTTAGAGTTACTTATATGAGTCGATTCCCAATTACCAATGAACCATACATTTTTATATCAATAGAAAAAAGTGTTTTATATGAAAGATCATATGAGACCTAATTATGGTGTCATTTATGAAGTAATACCAATATATATTTTTCAAGATGACGGGGACTAAATTGGAACCATTGACGCCTGCATTGGTGCTGACCAAAATATTTCATTTGATGAATCAAATTCTCATACTGTGAGAGTTAATTTTGAACTTGAAGTAGTGTGGGTATAATAAATAATCTACCATATATGTTTACAATTCATTTAAATTACCTTAACATGGGTTTCTCATGATCGTATTTTTATAATAACTTTAATTTATTTTCTATTTGTAATGGGATACATTTTTCAGTATTGGTTAGTTTCATTACATTTAATTATATTTATTTCAATTTAGAAAACTGGGTTAAAAATAATTTTTTTAAAATTAATTACTTGGTTTTAAATTATTTTTACTAAATCATGTTATGATGTTTTTATGAATTATTTTAATTCTAAGTTGTATTCATGATTTTTTAAAAACTATTTCTAAAAAATATACATTTCATTATTAAGCACATTATGAAAAATACTATAGAAAATTGAAGGAAGTGATTATTTGATGTTGATCGACAGATGTTTGAGTGTGGGTTTCCACCCCATCTTCACTTAGTTAGTTTAATAATTTTAATATTATCCTTTTTTCATTATGTATAATTTCATGTTCATATTATTTATCAAATTTTTATAGATATTCGTTTCACCAAATTTGACTCCTCATCCTACTAGCATTGGTCTTTTCATGAATGCTCTTAGATCTAGATGTAGCACCCACATTCCCACCCTGACCCACCAGTAGACACCCCATCTACCACAACATTCCATCCCCCACTTGATCCTCTAGTTATGTTCCCATGCATGCCTCCATCATAATCTGATTTAGCCTCTTCTTCCCATACCATGTCTATGCTTCCCCTTGGGATGTTTCCACCTTAACAATTTCTATATCCTTTTATGTATCCCTTTCCCTACTACTTTTATCCTTCCATGTATAAGTGGACTCAATTTCCTATTATCCATCTAATATTTGATGATTCTTTTCCATAAACTTCAACTCCAGTGCATGTAGAACACTCAAATCATGCATTGGAATAGACACATCCTTCAGAGGATAATGATCCCGAACAACCCACAGACCCATCAGAGCCTATTAATCATCCTACATCATGTTTATTTATTATAATTGTTTGAAATTATATCATATCATTTTTATCCTATTGTATAGTGACTTAATTCTTATATTTTACATTTTATCTTATTCAGTGGGATCTTATATTTAGCAATGTGGGAACACCCATATACGGGAATCCTAGAATCACCAAACTCAAATAATGATGGATTATAATGAAGAAAATCAGGTGATATGTAAAAATTACAGGAATTATATAATTTTCATGTCTATATTAGCTTATTACTACAGGATAATTTTGGTGGAATCAGTCTCATGGAGACATATCAGTAATGACATCAAGGGAAAAGCATGGGCGAAGTTATTTGTAAGAAAATTTGTTATATATATATATATATATTATTGTATTTAAATGAAATAACATGTTCATTTCATCTTCAGTTTAAAATTCAAAATGATGAAGCTTTTAAGGTAGCAAGGCTGATGGGTCTTGGGGAGTTATTATGACCAAACAATCATGAGTTATGTGTTGGTTGGAGGAGTAGAGTCGATTCATATTTAGAGGGTGTACCCATATTCCATGATTTTACAATAGAAAAATATCAAAAAATGATCATGTATTGGAAGAGTTATGAGTTTAATGTATTCTTAATCATTAATGGTTTTTATATAAAATATAATTTTTATTACTTTTATTGAATTTTTGGTTCTTGTATGTGTCGGAAAAAAATAAAAAATATTTAATGGCATATCTATACACATCCAGGCACACTACAATGCTCAATAATGAGAATATATAGGTACATACATATGAACGAGGCTAGTATCTATATTTTTATAGTTACTTAGATATCTTTCCATGCAAAAATTTATGTTTTATTGTCTTTAATCCATTTAATATACTTCTAAAAATACCCATTTCAAATGGCCTAATGGAAAATTTTCTTAAAGGCCCAATAACTAATTGTCCTAATGGAAAATTTTGCAATTTTCAGAATAGCCTATGGGATAATTGGACTAATGGCCTAATGGATAATTTAATTAATATCCAAATGGCCAATTGGCCTAAAGGACTAACGACCGATTTCCCTAAATGACTAATGTCCAATTGGCCTAAAGGCCTAATGGAAAAATTTCTAATTGGTATAATGGACAAATGTCCAATTAGCCTAATGGTATATTTTCTAATTGGAATAATGGCATAATGGAAAATTATCCTAAAGGAAAAAAGGCCTAATAGCCTAAAGGCCTAATATCCTAATAGTGTAATTGGAAAATAGGCCTGATAGGCTATTGGAATAATGTTCTAATGGCTAATTGGAATAATGGTGTAATGGACAATTGGCCAACTGGCCTAATCACCAAATAGAAGATTAACCTAATGGACTAATTCTTAATTTTACTAATGTCCTAATTGACTAATTTCCTAAAGGTCTAATGGACATTTGGCCTACATTCCTAACAAATAATTATAAAGTTAGCCTAATGTCCTAATCTCAAATTTTCCAATTGGCATAATTGAGTAATGGGATAATGGCCTAATATCCAATTTTCCTAATGAAATAATGGCCAATTGGTTAATTAGAATACTGTCCTAATGGATAAATGTTCAATTGGCCAAAAAGAATAAGAATTGATTGGCCATTTGAACATTTCTTAATAGACAATTGGCCTAAAGTCCACATGGGTAATTATCCTAACAATACTAGAAAATGGACCTTTATCGGCCACCCTGTGACCTCTATTAAAAGTCACATCCGCTTCGTCGTTAATAAACTTTACCAACCACCATTGGAGGACCCTAAAATACCCACACCAAACCACAGAAAAAATACACATATTGGATTCTCAACGTCACACAGCCGCCAGGGGTGTTGTCCGACCTTGGAGTCATCGGCCATGGAGGATACACGGTGGTTGGAAAATTGTTGGAGTGGCGATATGAGGCCAAGATGGTAAGACATCAGTTGGGATGGAAAGACATTGGTCAAGGTCACCATAGAAAGGAAAAAGGAGAATCAAACGATGATTTATGGGTGGTGACTTTTGATGCAGGGTGTGATAGTATTGGTTGTTGACGGTGCGGGGAGAACCAGAGGCAGATCAGCGGGAAGAGGAAAGGTTGTGGCGGGAAGAATAAATGATGAGTATGAAAAATCCCATGTTAAATTGAAAAGGTATTAGATACCACTTTTGGAGGTCTCTATTACCACCAATAGATACCGCCAAAGGCGGTCTCCCTCTTCCAAAACCGCAATAACTAAAAATTATAGTATTGTAAGGGACTAAGGTAAAATTGGCCTAATGTACTAAATGCCTAATTTCTAATTAGAATAATGGCTTAATGTACAATTAGATAATTATACTAATGGAATAATGGACAACTAAAAAATTCTCCCAATGGACTAATGGAAAATTATCCTAATGGAATAATGGTCTAATGGGAAATTGACCTACCGGACTATGGCCAATTTTCTAATTGGCCTAAATTCCTACTAGATAATTGTCCAATTAGAAACTTTTCCTAGTGGACAAAAGAAAAATTGTACAATTGTCCTAAAGGCCTAATGGTAAATTGGAATAAAGGCATTATGGACAATTGGTATAATGGACAAATGACCCAATGTCTTATTGGGAAATTGGGCAATTGACCTAACATAATAATGGTTATTTGCTCAATTGGCCTAACCACTTAATGACCAATACCTTAAGAGCCTAATAGTCAATTGGTCTAAAGTCCTAATGGCCAATTTTACAATTGGACTAAAGGCTAAATGGTAAATTAGCATAATTAGCCTAATCGACTAATGTCAAATTGGCTAATTGGGTTAATGTCAATTAGGCCATGAGCCAATTGGAATTCCTTATGATGTAAAAAAAATGTATTTATATTTAAATATTATGAATGTTTCATAAATACATAATTAGAATTATTTAAATTTAGTGCCTTATTTGATAAGATTGAAACCATATCATAAGTTTTTTTTATTTTTTATTTGATCAAGGATTGAATATTATTATCGATGTTACATTTATATTATGAAAATATTTTATATAATAAATTGAAATATAAAATATTTATATTTAATAAAAAAGGAATATATATATAAATTAAATTCCATATAATGAATAATATGGAGTTCATACTATGAAAGGAATAAAAATAATTCATATTCAAGATTATGGAATGTTTATAACGAATAGTTGAAACTATAAATTGTTTATGATTAGGTTTTATTTATGAATTTTTCATCAATGTTTGTTACTTTTTTAAATTTATGAATTGTTTATTCATTTAGAATTTATTCCCTTTTATTATTATCTAATATTATAAAATGTATATATTTTGAATATGTGTGTAATAATAAATGTCATTTACATCAATATGTATTAGGCATCAAAAGTTGTATTCCTCGAGAGAAATTATTTTGTTCGAGTTGGAAGAAAAAGGATGGAGGTGCAGTAAATTCAAAAACACAAGAAAAGATGGTATGTTTTTTATTTATATTTCAAATATTTATGAAGAATTCATAATTATATATATTTTCATATTTTCAACAATATGACATAGAGGCCCTTGATGATAAAGAAGATGAAAACTTCATGCAAAATGACTGTTTGGGTTTGTTATTTGGAAGGGATCACCAATGGAGAGTTTGATGTAAAACCAGAAAAAACATCATCCCCTCTGGGTATTAGTCCTCATCGGGATCCTCTCAAACCACCCTAACCATAGTTATGCAAAGCACTCACGCAGAATCATTTGAAGTGAAAAAATAGTTTTATAAGAGCGTGAAAGAAGTAGAATGATCACAAAAAACTTGTTAATAGATATGTAAGTTATAATTCAATCAATTATATTAGAGTATTATACTACTTTTGATTAATATATGGAATCAATGTGCTCTTTAAATCATGTCCTGAGTGACGAAAATGAGAGTCTTAGTAGCGGTCTAGATTATAGTGGTCATAATGACGACAATGATGCTACAGATGTTGCAGCTCCAGATGATGTTGTTGGTGATGAGTATGTTGCTAATGGTTACAAGGATTAGGATGTTGTTGATTTGGGATATATTGATCCCCTCAATTTTTGACTTATTCGTAAATATACATGTGGATATTATTTAATGACTTGAATTGATTAGTTGTATGCATATATATGTTTTCAAAGAATTTTAAATGGATTGAAAATTATTAGAAGAAATTTGTTTAATGCTAAATTTACAATAATTTTAATAAATTGAATTTCTGCTATGTTTTTTAATATATGTACTAGTTCAGTGGCTGGAAGAGCTACTGTTTCTTCCAAATGGGGACCCCTACATATACACACAATTTAGTGAACAGTGGGTATATGTTTTCTACTAGGAAAATATATACACATCGTTTGGGTTAAAACATGATTTTATAAAATAATCTATGGCTATTCCAATTGTTTCTATAGGAAATGTTGGTATAACTCTATTTTGATGGCTCCCAAGGCCACAATTCCTAAAACTATGGGTATAACCTATACCCATGGTTTTATAGGTTATACCAATAATTATAAATCGTGGGTACATGGTAGTTATCTAGTAGCGATAAACATATGTATCAAACCATTTATGGTTTAATTATTACCATTTATCACCTATTTGTTAACAATTCTTTGATAAAATCATTTTTTGGGTGATATATTCTTCCTCTTTCATGTATGTTTTGGTTCAGTATTTTCAATCATTATACATTGATAATGGTTCTGCTTTCTAAATATTTTCAACAATGGTATCAATATCATATATATTCATTATAATCATATTTATACTAATTTGTAAATATAATAGATTAAAAAAGGGATTACACCATTCAAGGATATGGTAGGTTGTACATACAAATGAACACTACTTCCATTTTCTCGACGGAAGGAACAAAAGAATGTAAAATATTAATTCATCTTAAAATTATCTTTTTATTATCATATATATAATATATATTAATTAAATATATCCTTATTACCACCCATTTCAAAATAAAATTAAAAACATATCGCATCGCTTTGTGGAGGTGGTAGTCCATACATATTCATGAGCAGTGTTATCATTTTCAAACGAATAGGTATGTAAGAAGGTAAAAGTAACAATATAATTATAAAATTATAATTATTTAAAAAATATAATATAAATATGTTAAATCCATAATTATATCCATATATGAAATATGGTTTTGGAAAACTATTTAGATCAGTTCATGAGGTGGTAGTCCGCAATACACATGATCAATGATTTTATTTCCCAGTTGATGGAATAAGAGAATAATGTTGATTATGAAACTAATATCATAACATATAAGTATATATTATATATACATATTTTATTATATAATAACTATTTAAGTAGTTTAGAATGATATTAAATAATAAATAAAATTAAAACTCTATGTTTAGAATGATACATATTCTTCTGAAACGTAATCAGATTAGCACCAAAGGCTTTTGTAAGAGGGATTGATAGTAAAAAAAAAGTCTAGTATGTTTTTATGTATTTAATAGGTCTGTTTTTTATTATCCAAAATACTTTGGATGTGTGAGTAGGAGAGGAGAGTGGGTGCCCTTTTATAAGTGGGGGAGATGACATGCATGGAACATTTGAAAAGTAAAAGCTATACCAAAATTTTACAGATTTTAAAAGGATAAAAAATATCTCATTATCAAACCATAAATTACATAATATATAAATATGGGAATAAAATTGGAATTGGTTATGTTTTTAATTTTCTTTAAACCTTATAATTTTAGTTTAACCCTTTATCAAACCCATTTTAACCTTATTCATGGTAATTAAAATTTACTATTTATACTATTAATTATGAAAAATATTAAGTTGAGATTAATATATAATATTATTTATGATGATTATAAATATTTAATATGTTTTTACAAATTAAATTAATATAATTGGTATGTTGCTTCGATGCTTTCACCGGGGCGCGCGCATCCGTCTGTTGGGAGGACGTGCTGCTTGTTACCCCGCATTCCCGCTTTCCAAAGGTGGGCGACATCTGTTCCTTTTTCAGGGAAATCTGCTCCTTGATCGAAACCGAGATGATGGGATGTCAGTTCTTCCTTCCATGGATTCCTCCTCGGAGCTCATCACCTAGTCCGGGTCTCCCTCATAGATTTAAGAAGTGCTCATGAATCTCATTCCCGGTGCCATATCTACATGGACGCCAGTTAATTACGCTGCTTCCGTCAAGACACTCCAAGGGGTCTTGTTGGGGCAGCAACCTTCGGTGAGGAGAATGGTCACGTTGGGGTGTCATTGGCATGTCTGTCTTTGGTCCCTCATCACAGGGCTTCTCGAGGGCGCAGAAGCCCGAGGCATCCCACATCAAACACGGGGAATATGTACCATCTGAGGTTTTCCTCAGCTTCCCATGTTTAACACGGGGTATGTCGCTAGTTTAACATCTTGTAGAGACGGATCGGGTTGAAGGAACCCTAGGGGGAACACCGATGTTGGGTCCATCACGTGGGCGGCTTCCCAGATGTCATGGAGTGGGATAGGCGGCATGATCTCAATGGGATGTGGCGACCCGGGTAAATATCAGGATGGATGGTGGAGAGAGACATGGAGATTATGTTCTGGGATGGCCCAAGAGGGGGAATACAATTTAACGTCATGCGGGACAAGAGACAGTTTAATGTCATGCGGGACGAGATACAGTTTAACATCATGTAGGACAAATATAGTTTTACATCATGAGGGACACAATACAGTTTAACATAATGCGAGACAAGGGATTTGGGGCTTACGCTCTGAGGCGGCCCATGGTGGTCAGGGAACCGATGTGGAGAGGTTGGGATGACCAGGTGGTGGGCTTGAACCTCGTAGAGGCTTCCTACGTACCATGCGTTAGCACATATCAAAGTCCACATAGTTCGCTGGGATGGGGCTTACGATCTGAGTCGGCCCATGGTGGTGCCATGGTTGATGCGCACTCTAAGCCCACGTGAGTCATGCTCGGTGTGAGAAACAAGAGGCAGCAGGGACCAGATGATCACGTCGCAAAAGGTTACATCCATGAGAAGCGGAATGGGGATTACGCGTTGAGCGGCCCAAAGAGGAAACAGGGGCTTACGCGTGGTTAGCGGCCCTTGGTGCCAGGGTTTACTCCAAGGTGGAGGTCCGTGGTGCGACAAATCACAGTGGGAAAAGGACTCCAATGGCCTTGGCAGGGGGAAGCACAGATATGCACGGGTGCAATCATCTGTTGAAAGGCTAGGGGCTTACGCTCTGAGGCGGCCTTTCCCCCGTGGGAAAACGCCACTCTGACAAGGAGGATCTCATTCCATGCGAGGAAGAGTCCATTCCCATGGAGACGAGTGAACATATTGAATGCCCGAGCTGGGGGGACCCTGCGTACGAAGCACTGGGTCGGACCACAGTTTTAACGTCATGTGTTAAGGACAAGGTGCTTATCAGTTTAACTTCCTACAGCTTGGACGAGGTGGGTTCTCTCCACACCCCTAAGGATTACATGACCAACGCCCTCTACCCCTTGTGGGAGGGAAGGCATTGTCAAGGCCGTGGTGAAGGGGGGGTGCAGGGCGAACCACTGGGGGTCCACGTTAGCGTGGCTATGTGAAGAAGAAATAACCGTTAGCATGCCTATGCGAAGAAGCATAAGGAAAAACAACGCAACGGGAAAGACTGCCCAAGGGACCTTTAGGTTACTTCGCACGAGCCTTGAAGGCCGTATGGGAAAACAACGCATGGCGCGCATGCCCGGCAGGGGAGACAGTAGGTGCCGGCGTAGAGGGGCAGCCAAGGGGCGTCAAGGTGAAGGGTCCTGGCCTTTGCGCGCAGAAAGGAAGATTTGCGCGCAAGACACTAGGACGGCGCGCAATTGGAGCAAGGGAATTGCGTGCGGAGAAGGAATTGCGCACAGGGTTTTGCGCACATGGTAGAGTATTGCGTGCATGAGACACGGATTGTGTGCAAGGAAGAAAACCGGTAGAGGGAGCAAATTCACTTAAGCCGGTGGAGTTGTGCGCAAAGGTGAACTCCGAGGCACGGTTGCGTGAAAGGAGGGATTACCTGGAAGTCATATTGCACGCGGGGGGAGCTGAATTGCACGCACGAGAGCTGATTTGAATTCTGAAACCCCCAAACCATTTGGGGGTAGCCTTCTATTTATAGGCAACGACCGGCGTGGAATCCAGGCGGCGCGTGAAATCTTCCGCGCCGGGAACCGTCTGGGCGCAATATCTCACCGTGAAGAACTGGGGCGCGCAATTATTGCATGCCTCACCGGCTTGATTCCGTGAATCCCGAGATTACTTCGCGCACAGAACATTTTTCATGAGGATCCTCCTTTATTTCGCGCACCACATCCCGGGCCTCCAGATCAGGACTTTGATTCCAAATATGACTTCACTTCGTCATTCCGAAACTTCCTCCAGGAGTTACAGACTTTTTCAGCGTCTAAAAATCCCCCCCCCCTTGGAATTGGATTGACAAGAGGTTGCAACGATCTGATTCCAAGGGAAATGCCGAAATGCTGAAGTGTTGAGTCTCCTGGTCAAGTTGCGCGCAAAATTCCAATGGGGCGTGAAAAACGACGGACTCATGCGGAATCCTCTTTCTGCGCGGCGCGGAACCCTGGGCTCGCCTATAAAAAGGGGTGTTGGGTCTCAAATCCATACATCGGCTTTTTCCGCACGATAAGATATTCGCTCTCGTGCGCAAAATCGCTCCCGCAGCTGCACGTAAAAACGCTTTGGAAGCGTGGAATTCCTTCCGAATTTCTGCTGTGATTTTGCGCCTGCTCGAGATCTTTTGCGCTTCGCGTTCTGATTGCACGCCAATCTCCCTAATTCCATAAAACTACTTTAGATTTCGCGCAAAACTCTCCGATTCCATGCCCTACATCGTGATTTCACGCAACTCCCGAAAAATTCGAGATGGCTGCGAACCGAGCTGATGAGGGGGAAGCCACTACTCGCCAGATAGAAATGGCGGTGAACGAGGAGGTTTATAGCACCAAGGTGATTGTGTCCAACAATCTAACCTTGTTTAATCTGCTAACTCCAACCCAGAAGACGTATCCCCTGTCAGAAAACCTCTCACTCTGGAATTTTGGCATCCTGGAAGAGGTGCCCCTGCTGGGCTTCAAGGTGGACACGCCGCGGTCGTGGGTGACTCGAGAGGACAAGCTTCCTCACTACAACATCACCAATAACGGCCATCCTTCCAGGGAAACCAGACATCTAGACGTATATGTCCGGAACCCGAGGACAAGGACCATTACTGGGGATGAGCCTGTCACAGAGAATTCTCCGGCCCTCTACGCAAGCACGTTCCGTTAGAGCGTCACAGATGACACGAAGGGCTGGATGAAGGATTGGGACTTGCGGTCTGGGGGAAACTTCACCAGCGAATGGACCTGGGCATTCTGGGTTCGCCATACCTGTGACCAGTTCGGGGATGAACTGCGGTATATCGGCCTGTTGGAGGCGGTATGGATATCGCAGTTCCACTTCCAATGCCAACCTGAACTCGGGCCGGAGATATTCACCCAGTGGTCTCCTGACACCAACAGATTCCACCTTCAACATGGGGAAGTCAGTATGAGTCTCTGGGATGTTCACTACATCGAAGGTATCCCACTGGAGGGCTACCAATACGACGAGTTCATTCTTCCAAAGAATACCTGGGGAGACAGGTCGCGAATGCCTATGATGACATGGCACCTTTGGAGCTGGCCAAAGAGAGGCTGGGGGTCAAGGAATTCTTGAAGGACATTGCCTAAAAGGGCTAGTTCAGCCTATTCCTCAAGAAGGTTCCGGCTGTCAAGATGCCGGGACGGGGCAAGCGGTGCCCAACCGCAGCTTAGAGGAGCAGAGACGGGTCATATTGGAGGACCCAAGAGGCGGGGCAATACCAAAAATGGGGCTACCGCGTCATTGAGGCCCGGGACCCGAACGTCCAGTATGCCGGGTTCCTTGCCGCCTTCCTGAGCGGGTGGCTTCTGCCGGTGCGAGACGCGAGGATGGGCATCCGTCCAGCAACACTGGTGATGGAGGGCTCCATGGCCGCCAAAAAATGGTTCAACTTGGGCATCCCTGTACTGGAAAAGCTGTATGCCATCCTGGGATGTATCTCACGAGGGGGGTCGCCTCAGAGAGTATGTGGTCCCTTCCAGATCTTCCATGGATGGGTGGAGTCTCATCTCGGCGGATACACTTTCCCAAACGTCGTTCGTCATCCGGGAAACAGTCTGCGACTGTCCTTGCTAAACATCACAGGGGTGGCGCCATTGACACTTAATGAGGAGGGTGTGAGAATCCGCTTTGGAAACCATGCCAACTTTAACTTTAGCCGGTTCCCCACCCTAGTCGGCCAGATGGTGGACAATGGGCGCGGCTCTCTGGAACAGCAGGAATACTTCCAGAGCATTCGGGGCGGGGTGCTCGTGGCTCGGATCAACAGGAAGTTGATCTGCGAGCCTTACATGCCATCCCGATTCTCTAGGCAGTTCGAGTGCCTCCAACGAATTCCGAAGAAGGTACTCACAACTATCTGGAAGGAGAAGAATCCATGCATCCTGCACCAGATGTGGTTGATGTTTACCACCTTCGGCTCTGGCGATGTCGTTACTCTTCCTCCCACCGGGGTCAATGTCGGCCTGGCAACCAAATATGCTGAAAAATGGACAATTGCGTAGCCTGAGGGGATTTTACGCAAGTGAGTTTGGAAACTCAAAGTTGCTCGTGCGGAAACCGGGCGACGGGAAAGAAGGCAAGGTGCCGCCTGAAGGGGGGAACCAAGGGCGCGTCAGGCAGCAAGGCCTGCGCAGGCCGGGACCTCGGCAACGAGAACATCACATGGAACTGCCACATCCTCGTTACCCGCAGGGGGGGTCAAATGAGGCGGACAGGGAGCTACCCGAGAAGCAGATAAGATACCTACTCGAACCTTCCCAAGATGCAATTCTCCTGGCACTATGGTCAGCCTGGATGACTCTACGGCAATTGCTGAGCATGAAAGCCATCTGGCAGAAGATAATGCAAAACGGGATCCAACTGCCAGAGGTCGGGCTTGTTCGAATTACCGACCGAGTAAACTTCCATCAGTGGCATGCTTATCTAACGGCCATGGACACATACGCACACCAAAGGGGGTGGCGTGCGGAGCCACCTTTCTTAGTGAAAGTAATGCCCGGCCAGGAGCATGATCCGAAAGCAATGCCGCCGGGAGAAGGAAACAGTGACGAGGAGTCGGAGGGGGAGGAGGAAACCAAAGAGGACAAAGGCGGGGGAGAAGACGAAGAAGAAGAGCCTGAAGGTGAAGGGTCGCAAGGGGTGACCTACCAAGGGAGTCTCCGAGAGAGCGGCGAGATTTCCGGATCTGATCTTGACATAACTGAGATACACGAGGTCTGTCCCTATCTTCATTCATTTACCTTATTCATCCATTCTCCTTTCCAACTTCTAACCCACTTCCCCATCCTACTCAGGAGCAGTTGAGCATTGTACGGGAATCCCCACCATAGAAGGGAGGAGAGGAACTGGTGAGACATGTTGGGGATCTGACACCCATCATTAAATTAACAAGCGCAGAGGGGTCTTCCCTTACGGCGGCTCCTGCAGTGATCGAAACATTGGGGACATACGCTCTGGATTCCTGTAAGTCTCACGTTTCACTACTGGCGCTTGGTGTTGAAAGGTCCCAACTGACCAGTGTATGCCTTGCGCAGGGATCTCAACATTGGAGGCACGTCAGGATGTAGAGCCCAGGCGGTCCGCAAGTAGACCAGCGGCAGACATACCACCTCATTCAGAACATGCTCCCTGCACTGAGTCGGCCCCGACAATTGATGAACAGGGGGCGGCAGACATCAACAACGCTGTTCCTGAGACGAGGTCGGAAGCTGGTGGAGGCATCATCGCTGCTGAGGTGAGAGAAGAAGGTCGTCCGGACATCGAGGATCTTATTCCTCATGAAGGCGTCCCTGTGGCGGATCCTACTGCCGATATGCTGGCTGCCTTCCCTATATACCGACCTGCTGACCCTGAGGAGATAGATGACTCAGACTCAGAGGCAACCGAGGAGAGAAAAATGACACGACACAAGGGGTGGAAGTGTATCCAGCGCTTTCTCAAACGTCCCTAGTCAGATTGGCTGAGGCGGATGGGATCACTTCATAACTGGCTGCGCTTCCTGTGCGTCAGACGGGATGACGCTCATTGTCTTCATCTGACGGTCCGTGATTACATTGCCAAGAAGATACGCGAGATCAGCCAGCGCACCGACATTTCCCAGTGCCAGGAAGGATCGTCGAGCACTCAAGCACTGCTGAGGGCAGAGCAGGAAGTCCGACACCTCAAAGGGCAGGTGACAGATAAGCAGGCCTTCATCGCAACATGCTCTGAGATTGTGGAGCAACTGACGGCCCAGCTGGATGACACGCAGGAACAACTGGTGGAGGCGAGTCACCAGATGACCGTACTTCGAACTGAGCGGGCGCAGGCACCAGCTAGGGTTGGCGAGCTTTGCTTTGTAGTGGCTGATGAGGAGAGAGTCTTCAAAGAGCGAGAAGTAGTCCTGGAGGCTACCAGCCAAAGGGTAGTAGCACTGGAAAGATCGCTTCAGCACGCTAATCCCTGAGGGCTTTGTTTTGGCCATCTCATGAACCTCTTACTTATAGTGCTCATCATCTCAATCCAATACATGGCCAAATCCATTCATTTATACTCTTGGTTTAATATGATCAAACACATTATTGAAACAAATAACAACTCATCCCTAGGCTCCTGTGGGTCGCGCCCAATGCGAGAAGCAAAGGATGCTCGTGCCATCATTTCGTCCAACTGTGGGGCATTGACCAAGCTTCAGGCATCCGAAATTGGGACTGAATTTCTAAGGAGACCCCAGGCCAATTGATGTGTCGACTTCTCAATGTGCTCTAACACATGAGTGGGGCAATGCCGGGGGCATTGAAATCCATTCGAACCTAGGGGGATGGAGAGGAAGGGTGAATCACGCTGCCCAAATTCAGAACACAATGGGGTGCAACGATGGAGGATAACTGTCAAACGTGGAGGAAACACAACATCCATATCGTGTTGGTCCAGAATGGGGACAATAAATGAGGGCTGACCGCTAACCATGTTCGCAACACAGGGCCTAACTCAAATATCGTCGGTCAGTTTTCCGGAACGTCGGCCGAGGACAGTAGGGGGACCATAGGTCTGTCATCAATAATGTTAGGGGGTCCCTTAAAACATGACCAATCCTCCGGAACGTTGTCCCAGTATAATAGGTGGACCATAGGTTGAGCATCCATAATGTTAGGGGGTTCCGTCAAACATGACCAGTCCTCCAGAACGTTGGCCCAGGACAGTAGGCGGACCATAGGTCGAGCATCCATACTGTTAGGAGGTCCCATCAAACATGACCAGTCCTCTAGAACGTTGGCCTAGGACAGTAGGTGGGCCATTGGTCTAGCATCCATACTGTTAGGGGGTCCCTTCAGACACGAAAGGAAATGAGGATCCGAATAAGGGGGCACGCAAAGCGTGGAAGGTGGATTGGTGGTTTGTTCGAACAGAGTCCAACACTCCCGAAATTGTGTCACCATGGAGAAGGCGCATTAGGTGGACATACCGACCTGATCACGGGTTGTCCCAATTTCCAGGCAGGACCTCTTTGGCGGGAGAACTGCCGCTTCCCATTATTACCATGGGGCATCCCGAACTTGCTCGGGGTAGATGTCTTGATTACACCACTTCCCAAGAAGTCGGGTTGAGGGCCCGAGAATAAGGAAGGATGGGGCTTAGTAATTCCTGGGGCTAGACCCAAAACAAAATGTCCGGGCAATCCTATGTATCTCATTAGGATGAGAATCAGGACATACATAGTTCTGGAAGCACAGTTTAACGTCATGTTGGACTAAATACAGTTTAACGTCATGCGGGACGAAGGACACACCTCATCTGGGGATAGGCACGACACGACGAGTAACCCGATGTAAATGAGGACATGATCCCACACCACACCGTGCAATCCCACAAGAGAGAGAGAGTCGTAGAAAGCCAAAGAAATGATCTTAGTTTTAGGTCTTATAACTCAGACCAAAGGGCGGAAAGAAACATGAGAGGCACATGGTGGAGTAACTCAAACACCTGGCGTGAATGGGAATAGGGAGTGTGTACAGTGTGGTGAACAACCCAAAGTGAATAAGGACATAATCCCATATCAGACCGCACAACCCCCTTTGGAGAGGTTTTAGGTCAGGGGACTGAAAGAAAAAGTCAGGCTGGGCCCGCGGGGAAGTGTCTAGGTGCTCCTACGTATATCATAAGGATGAGAATCAAGCCTCATTTAGTTCTTGAAAGCTTCTTAGTTTAAGGTCTTAGAGCTTTGAACATGAATGTGTAAGGGGAACAAGGGACACATGGCAAGGCGGTTACAAAACCCGACGTGAATGAGGACCTAAGCCCTGCTTACCATGTGTTCTCTGGGGAAATGCTCGAGCCGAGGGACCGAAACTGAAGGTTAGGCTGGGCCTACGGGGAAGTGCCCGGGCGCTCCTACGGATTTCATAAGAATGAGAATCAAGCCACAGTTTAAGGTCATAAGGTTTGGACCGTCACACAGTTTAAGGTCATATTCTTTGGACCATCACACAGTTTAAGGTCATATGGTTTGGACCGTCACACAGTTTAAGTTCATAAGGTTTGGACTGTCACACAATTTAAGGTTATATGGTTTGGACTGACAACACAGTTTAAGGTCGTATGGTTTGGACCAACAGCAGAGTTTAAGGTCGTATGGTTTGGACCAACAGCACAGTTTGAGGTCATATGGTTTGGACCGTCACACAGTTTAAGGTCATATGGTTTGGACCATCACACAGTTTAAGGTCATAAGGTTTGGACCGTCACACAATTTAAGGTCATAAGGTTTGGACTGAGGGGAACACGCACGATGTGATACCATCACTGCGCGCGATCCCGAGAGAGGATCCTCGGGCCAAGGGGCCGATGAGGGTCCAACCCTTAGGAGGGGAACAGGGGATGGTAACTCCCAGCAGTGTTGGGCCCGAAACACAATTCCCGGATGACTCCTCGTTTCCCATGGGGAGGAGGGTCAAGCTGCACACAACCTGCAAAGAATAAACCCAAGAACATACTCTAATGCTCAGATCGTGGGAGCCCCGAGAGACACCGTTACACAGCTTGGTCTGTTTGACGTGTGGGGGTGTACTGAGGGTTAGTACAAGGAGTGTTGAGATTCTACCTTGACATGGTGGGGCAGAAAATGACATGAATCATGCCGCCAACATTCAGGGCCCGGGGAAGCTGGTGTGACGACTGAGGATTGCTGCTGACCACGTTCACAGCACATCATCCTATCATGTTAGCCATGGGGACAAACAAATGAGAATCAACCGCTGACTTTATTCGCAACGTGAGATTTGTATCAATTTTTTGTCTAAAACCCTTGGGGGAATTGGCCCGTGATGGTAGGAGAGCCCTTGGGCGTTGTATCCAGGCCGTTCTTGGGGACCCTCTAGGTGTGAAGGATGATGGGGGCTCGAATGAAGGGGAACACGAAGCTTGACAAGTGGGTGGAACTTTCCTAAGTCGAATCTGGCACTCCAAGTCCTAGACCAGAGTACCCTGAACAGATTTTTAGACCACTGGAAAGGGTCAAAGGGCTCAGTCTGAGAGTGGCCAAAAGATAGAGGACCCCCAGGAAAAAGAGGGGGCATAATGCCAAACACCCTAGCAACAGGGAGATCGTGGGATCTTCTAAGAGATGGGTCTGGACCTGACATCTAGGTGGTTAGGCGGTCCTACGTATCCCATAAGGATGGGAATCAAGACATACATAGTTCTTGAGGGTGCCTTTTAATGTCATGGGAAACATGACATAGGAGGGATAATCCTGAGGATAGGGTCCGCGTGGTGCATCTATTGAAAACCCGACGTGAATGATGCCATATTCACATACCACGCCACACGATCCTGTGGTCAAGGTCCTAAAGGCGAGATAGACACGATAGTGGAACTCAAGCTGGACCCAGAGAAGAACAGTCTGGGCGTTCCTACGTATACCATTAGGATGGGAATCAAGCTAAACGTAGTTCTAGAAATATAGTTTAACGTCATGTTGGACGAAATACAGTTTAATGTCATACGAGACGAAGGACACACCTCATCTAGGGATAGGCACGACATGACGAGTAACCTGACATAAATGAGGACATAATCCCGCACCACACCGTGCAATCCCACAAGAGAGAGCGAGTCGTATAAAGCCAAATAAATGATCTTAGTTTTAGGTCTTAGAACTCAGACCAATGGAAAGGGCAGAGTTTGGTAACCCCTGGGGCTGGACCCGAAACGAAATGTTCGGGCGTTCCTATGTATCTCATTAGGATGAGAATCAAGCCGCACGTAGTTCTGGAAATACAATTTAACATCATGTCGGAAGAAATACGGATCTTAGTTTTATGTCTTAGAACTCGGACCCTAAAAAGGAAAGAACCAAAAGAGTATCTTAGTTTTAGGTCTTAGAGCTTGGACCATGTGAAGTTTAAAGTCGTGCGGGACCATAGAGCCCAAATGTAGGGAAAAAATGTAGTTTAAGGTCATGCAGGACCACACAGTTTAAGGACATGAAAGACCATGTGCAATTTAAGGTCATGCAGGACCACACAGTTTAAGGTCATGCATGACCATGTACAGTATAAGGTCATGCAGGACCGCACAGTTTAAGGTCATGCAGGACCATGTGCAGTTTAAGGTCATGTGGGACCGCACAGTTTAAGGTCATGCAGGACCATGTGCAGTTTAAGGTCATGCAGGACCGCACAGTTTGAGGTCATGCAGGACCCTATGTAGTTTAAGGTCATGCAGTACCACACAGTTTCAGGTCATGCAGGACCTTGTGTAGTTTAAGGTCATGTAGGACCTCACAGTTTAAGGTCATCCAGGACCATGTGCAGTTTAAGGTCATGCAGGACCGCACAGTTTAAAGTCATGCAGGACCATGTAGGATTAGGAAAAGTACATCTTGAGGAACCTGGCGTTGGTGGGAGGAGTGACATGCTCACCATCCATTGTCACCATGGAATATGTTCCATTGGGATATACCTTATGGACAATAAAAGGCCCCTCCCACTTGGGCTCCAACTTGGGTGGTTTCCTGCCAGGAATCATTGGCGCTCTGAGAGCCTGCACCAAGTCACCTTGCAGGAACGAGCGGAGGCGAACCTTCTTATCGAAAGCTCAAGCCATCCTGCTCTGATGCCTTTCCAAGTTATGTAAAACACACAACCTACTTCCGTCCAACGCTTCAAATTCGGCTAGACATATTTCGACAACTCTATTTGGCGCTTGCTGGTCATAGACCACCGTGCGCAATGAGGGCAGCTGGATCTCAATGGGCAGGACGGCCATAGCTCCATATACCAGGGAATACAGAGTCACCTGGGTGGAGCTACGAGTCGTCGTCCTATAAGACCAGAGGGCGTTGGGGAGCTTGTCCGGCCAAATTTTATGGTTCTGACCAACCATTTTTTGCAGAATGTTAGAGAGGGTATTTTTGAACGCCTCAATCTGTCCATTCTCCTGCACATGATAACGGGAGGTGTGGTTAGAGCGAATGTTGTACTTAGTGTTCAACTTCTTCAGCTCGGCCACTCGGAAGTTGGTTCTGTTATCCATGAGGATAGCATGAGGTATTCCAAACCGGTAGATGATATGGGATCTCACGAAGTCGGTGATAGAACAAGCCTTGACTTTCCTGAGCGGGATTGCCTCTTCCCACTTTGAGAAGAAATCCGTAGCGGTTAAGATGAACCGTCACTGGCGGGCCGTCGTTGGCGGGTAAGGTCCTATGACATCCAACCCCCAGACCGCAAAGGGCTAAGAATACTTAGTTGTATAGAGAGTCTCTGGTGGACGATGCATGAAGTTAGCATGAACTTGGCACGCATGACACCTCTTGGCATACTCGATGCAGTCGTGGATCATGGAGGGCCAGAAGTATCCCAGTCTCCAAATATGGTGAGACAATCGCGACCCGGCCTGGTGGGCACCACAGGAACCAGCGTTCACTTCTTGAATGACCTGTAGGATCTCGACTCCTTGGAGACAATGGAGAAGAACACCATCAAACCCTCACCTGTAAAAGAGCTGCTCACGGCCGGGACCGCTTCGAAGGATGAACTGCGGCGTGCGGCGCCAGATTCGTTCTCGCTCTGCTCGATCCATCGGAAGATTGCCGTGCCGGAGATACTCAACCAAGGGCGTCCTCCAATCAGGAACTGGCTCGATCACCACACCTGAAGCCCTCAAGGGTCCTGACGTAGAGGCACCAACGGTGAGATGGTTCACTCGCGGTCCACGATCTCCCTCTGGGATAACTGGAGCAATGACTCTCCGGTGCGCCACGTGGATGATTAGGTCATCCTGCTCGGGCTCCACACACTACTGGAAATCGGATATTTCCCAACACTTAGATACACCCTTTCCCAATGGTTTGGGAGAACCGTTGGGAAATACCCCCTCAAAACACCCCTTTCCCAACGGTTTGGGAGAACCGTTGGGAAAGACCCCCCCTTTCCCAACGGTTTGGGAGAACCGTTGGGAAAGACCCCCTCAAAACACCCCCTTCCCAACGGTTTGGGAGAACCGTTGGGAAAGACCCCCCCCCCCCTTTCCCAACGGTTTGGGAGAACCGTTGGGAAAACTCATCCCAAAATCCAGCATTCACCCCTGGAAATTATCACCTATCCCAACGGTTTTGAGAACTGTTGGGATAGATTCTTTGATTTCATCCAGGTCTACTACCCGAGAACATTATATAAATATAAATTTTAAATAATTATGATAATACATATATATATATATTTATGAAGTTATGTTTATAAAAGTTATGTTAGGTTAGTGGTTATGGCGTTTAATTATAAACGGGGGGTTGTGGGATCAAATCCCACCACATGTGTTTTTTTGAAATACACATACCAATGGTTTTATAACCGTTGGAATAGATTTTCATATTACTTATACCAACGGTTTTGAAAACCATTGGGATAGGTCTATACCAACGGTTTTCCCAAAACCGTTGGTATAGACCTATCCCAACGGCTTACTTCACAACGGTTCTCCAAACCGTTGGTATAGGCTATACCAACGGTTTGGTGGCCTATACCAATGGTTTGGAACCGTTGGTATAGGTTAGTATTCTACTAGTGGCAAGTGATGCAGCCAGGCTGGCCAAAGCATCTGCTCGACTATTCTGCAACCGGGGAACATGGACGACATATGGTCGGGAGGGGAACTTGGCCATTAGATAGAGGGTGCACTCCAGCAACGGCATGAGTTCTGGCTTCCTGACAGCATAGTCACCATTAACCTGCTTGATGACTAGCTCAGAGTCCCCTTTCTCACACAGATGGGGTACGTTAACCTCCAGAGCCAACTCGAGGCCAGTGATGAGGGCATGATATTCTGCCTCATTGTTGGTGCAGCCTTCTGACAACAAGAATGAATATGGAAGAACTGCTTGCTCTGGGGTGATGAAGACGATACCCAAGCCCCCTCTGTTAAGCCTAGGATTGTTGAGCCTTTTACCAGTAGGGCTTCGGGAGGTGCCATCAAAGTGCATTTGCCAGCATGGGATGGCGTGATCGACTGAGAGGATTGCCTCATCAGGAAAGCCCAGATCCAGTGGCTGGTCCGCAGAGGTTGGGTGGGCAGCTAAGAAGTCTGCCAATGCCTGTCCTTTGACGGCCTTATGAGGTACGAACCTGATGTCGAACTGCTGGAGGATCACCGCCCAACGTGCCAATCGTCTGGTCAACATAGGTTGGTTCATGACGTATTTCAATGGGTCTACCCGAGAGACCAGTTGTACCTCATGGTGCTACAAGTAGTGCCGCAATTTCTTTATGGCGAATACGAGCGCCATACAACTCTTCTCGATGGGAGAATATCTAATTTCTGCATCGAGGAGCATGTGGCTGAGGTAGTAGAGGCTATTCTCTGTTCCCTCGTTGTTCTTCGGGTTGAGAAGGGTGCCGAGGGATCTCTCTAGGGCGGTCACATAAAGGACCAGTGGCTTTCCGGGAATGGGTGGCATCAGGACTGGAGGTTGGAGAAGATACCGCTTGATTTCCAAAAAAGCGGTCTGACACTCTTCGTCCCACCCATAGGTGGCGCCTTTCTTCATGAGATGAGAAAAGGGCTTACACTTGCCATCCAGATTCGCAATGAATCGACATATATAGTCTAAGTTGCCTTGGAGGCCTCGAAGCTCCCGAATATTATTCGGGGGAGGTATCTAACTGATGGCCTTGATCTTCTCAGGGTCGATATCGATACCTCGATACCTAACAATGAAGCCATGAAACTTTTCGGAGGTGACCCTGAAGGCACACTTCAATGGGTTTATCTTCAAGTGGAGAGAATGGAGGAAACCAAACACTTTCTTAAGGTCTTTGATATGGTCATGGCACTAATGAGACTTAACCACCAGGTTGTCTATGTAGCACTCCACCAAGGTCCCAAGGACCGGCTTGAATATACGGTGCATAGCCCGTTGATAGGTGGCACCCGCATTCTTCAGGACGAAGGGCATAACCCAGTAGCAAAAAGTTCCCTGGGGGGCCCTGAAGGCAATGAACTCTTCATCCTCGGGGGCCATCCAGATCTGGTTGTACCTGGAGTACCCATTCATGAAGGAGAGGTCTTGGAACCCAGCTGTTGCATCGATCAATAGCTCTGTCACGAGAAGGGGAAAGTCATCCTTTGGACAATGGCGATTAAGATTTCGGAAGTCGATGCAGACCCTGATCTGCCCGTTTTTCTTCCTGAATGGAATGATGTTGGCTAGACACCTGGGGTACTGGACTTCCTTGAAGAATTTGTCCTTGATGAGCTTATCAACTTCGGCCTCAACCATGGCACCATGAGAGGGGTGTATTTTTCTGGGAGGCTGCTTAAACCCACGATGGTTTGCTGGGATGCCAAGGCGGTGGACGGCTACCCGGGGTCTAGTCCTGGAATCTCATCATAACTCCAGGAGAACACATCACAGTGCTATCTGAGGAAGTCTATGTACTGTTGTCATTCCTTGGGGGGAATAGCGGCGCTGACCAATGTGGGTCTCGGGTCCGCCTTGCTACCGAGGTTCACCTGCACTAACTCGTCGACCGTGGTGGAGACACCCTCTTCAAAGGCAGTAGGAGCATCTTCCATGTCTTCTTCTCTGCTTGTGGAAGGATCGTCCATGGGGGGAGCTGCTTCAGGGCTGATCGACCCTGATGGGGAGCTGGCGCTGGCTTTGGCGGCAGAGGTCGTCACGACGGGAGACTCATGCACCGCGGAGACCATGGCGACGAAGGCGGTTGATCCAATCCCATATGGCTTTCGGCCCAAGGGGCCACGCATTACGACATCAAAGTAGTGGTGACACGTTGGCTTGAGCCGGTCGATTCCGTCCCGGAAAAACAGACACGTATGACGTACTGCCGTTCCCATGATCCCAACGCCCCGATATCGTACAGGGGTAGGAGGCTCAGGGATCACCTTAGCATGGTTGGTGTAAGAGTACGAGGTTGATTTACCGCCGTCGCTTAGACCTCGAAATATGCCTTCCTCTGGTACTCGAGACAACAATGCACTCTCTCATATCGGGAGTCGTGGCCTCCAACCGATGGATTGGGAAGACATATGCGTCATCCAAACCTTCCCAGGGATCACTTGTGACAGCGACGGGCTCAACCTCACCTACCAGGATTTGCTTTTCCTTGCTCTTGTAATAGTCAGCGTCTAGGTAATGAGCTTCACAAGATGCAAACGAAGACGCATCTCCTTGGAGCATGCCCACTCAACCCTTAAGGGAGTATTTGAGGCACTGATGGTACGATGAGGGAACCGCCGCGTGAAGGTGGAGCCACGACCTTCCCATTAACGCGTTATAGGCGGTGTCCTAAGAGACAACCATGAATTCGGTATTGGCAATTAAGCCGCCGAACTGGGTCTTCAGACGAATCTTGCCGAGTGGAATTTGCTCGGTCCTGTTATACCCCTAGATTCTAAGGTCGAAGGGAGTTAAATCATCCCCGAACAACCCCAATTTTTGCAGTGTCCGATTTGGGATCAATTTAATCCCAAAACCCGTGTCGACAAGACAGAGACAAACTTCCACGACATTGAACTGGCTAGTGATGTACAGTGGGTGGATGTGCCCCTATATGGGAAAGTCTTCATCTTCACTGGAAAATGAGATAACCGCCTGACATTCGACGTCCGCAATCACCTCGGTGTGGAAGGCTTCTGCGGCCGCTACCTCCATTTAAAACTAGAGGGGGATTCTTAGAGCCTCGACGAGTGCCTCATGCATTTCAGACGACAGGGGAAGGGCCTCAAGGATGGAAAGCCTTGCCGGAATGCCGACCAGATGCTTTTGGACATCATACTTTCGCGCCAAATGCGAGCTTCTACTTACAGGAGGTCACTCTATGATTGGGGGAATGATAGGCCCTACTGGCGGGACCTGTGATTGACTGGTACTAGGCACGTACTGCTGTTCACTAGCTGAAGCCCGGGAGGTGGCTGTCGTGCTAGGACCGGAAGGCCGTAGTCGGCTGGTGGCAGGGCAGGGCTGGTTGCGACACGGAAGAGGCGGTTCCACCCGATCCAGCAACACAAACGGTGGTGAAAGCGAACCTGCCGACACTGGGTGAGGGAGCTGCGAGTGCTGATCTCTGTACCGGGCTTACTGCCTGGTCTCTGTAGCATGCATGGCCTGACTGGAGGTGATGACTGCCATGCCTCGACGATCCGCGTAGCCACGGCTCCGTCAACATTGGCGACGGCTGGGGACATTGGGGAGGTCCACCTGGTGCCCCTCATTGTCAGGAGTCAAAAAGGGATTTACCAACTCTACGGTGTTAACCGAAGCGTACCCCTGACTTTCACTCGAGGAGTCATCCACTACCGGATAGGGTCTCAGAGGGATCCCCATCTCTGGGGGCATGAAATCACCAAGCATGTGAGAAAGATGACGACAATGGCAGGGAACGTTCTTTCTTCTTGCATTGCCGCATGCTCTTCTGGGAAGAAGTAGGCTGGGACGACGATGCCAAAGCGGCGCTCACAGACTCCGAGGGCTCTGGCTGACTCAGGCAAGCACGGATGATGCCACGGGCATAGGCGACCATCCTGCAGGCCATCCAGTCATTATACATCTGGGACCCACGGTCCGAAACTTGTTCCAACTCATCCCCATTGTCACTACTGCCGTCTGATCTCACAAAGACACCTGCCACCTGTACCGGGGTTGGGCCCAACCTGATTATGTTGTGGTCAATCTTGTCTTGGAGAAAGTCATTGAACACATAGCATCGCTGGATGGTGTGTCCTATGAACTGGTGATAAGGGTAGTAGTTAGGGTGATCAGTGAGACACGCCTCTTCTAGCTTCCGGCATTTAGGCAGCCGCACGATCCTCTGTTCCAAGGCACTATGGAAATAACCGGGGACCTGGGCCTCGCCAAACGAGTAATTATGATTCCTTCTGTCTAGAAAGGGGGCTCTTGGGGGATGCCCATGACCAGGGGCTGGAGGAGAAGTCCGAGGAGGCGGATCTGGATTATCTCGCCTAGGTGGTGGCGGTGCGTTACGCAGAGGCGCCTGCTGATTTTGAGGTGGTCGCTGCTGGTCTGGGGGCTATGCCCGTGGGGGTGGACCCCTATGAGCCTGTTGAGCTGGCCTCACTGGCAGCAACTCTAGCTGTCTGGGGGCCTCTATCTGGGCTACAAAAGTGGGCTCGGCTCTGGAAGCTCTCCGTGCAGAGATTACAGGAGGCAACAGGCATGCCTGACCGGCCTATTGTAGGGATTCTTCAAGGCACTGAGCCTTGTCCAAGAAGTCCCGGAACCATCCGGGGTAATTATGCGTGATCAGATAAGGAACCAACTCCACCTTGACGTTCCCTACACACATCGTCAATAATTGATCCTAAGTCAGTGGCATGTTAAGGGAGTACGTGAGCCCCTTCCATCGGGCGACGAAGTCCGCAACTCGCTCGTTGGGCCTTTTCTTGCATCTGAAGAGGTCTTCAATGTTCGTATTCTGGGTTTTGGAACTGAACTGGTAGAGGAATTTCTGGTGAAGGTCCTCCCAGCTAGTCACAGATCCAACAGGGAGCTGGCTGTACCAGATGAATGCTGGTCCTTCCAGTGTCTGAACGAAGAACCGGAGCTTGGTAGCCTCCTGCTCCGCCGGAGTCCCTAAAATAGGCCCGCACCTCGAGTTGAAGTGGGCCAAGTATTGTGGCATGTATTTGGTCCCATTAAATGGGGTGAAAGTGGGGTTCCCAAATTCCGGAGGGGCCGGCATATCATCCACCCATGCCGGGTATGGCTTGCCGTCTGGTGGGATTTCCACCTGTCGAGTTTCTATGGCCTCCAAGCGGGCGATGAGTACTTCCATCAGATAATCCGGATGTAGATTCCTATCCTGACGGGGATCTCTAACCATGAGAGTATTTCCAGGCTCTTAGATACGGTAGTCACGCTCAGCATCTCGCGGGGCGGCTGGCAGAGCGACTCTCGGGGTGGCGGGATGAAACCGAGCAGGGTCCCCCAGGTGGTCCCACTGCTCGGGAGGGTTCGACGAAACATATCACGCCCTCTTGACATGGGTCCCAGTGTCTCCCCTGTCGGTGAACATGACACGGTCACGGTTTCCCAGGGGGATCTCAGCAAGGGGTAGATGCTCCTTCCCCTGCTGTCCTGGTCTAGGGTTACCATAGTCAGGCCACCGCTCTGCAATGCGTTCGGCCAAGAGCTCATCAACCAACCTCTTTTTCTCAGCTAGCTGTTGGCGCAGTGTGGCCTTATTGGGATTTTCCTCTACCTTCTTAACCGAGGCAAATGGGTCGATGAGCTTGGCAGACCCGACAGGCTCTTTACCCTTGCCGATGTTTCGGCTTAGTGTCAGTGCCTCCGTGGGTACAGGGAGACCTAGGAGGTTCCTTTGTTGGCGATTAATCCTCCTAGATGGGTCCAGTAGTGGCCTGTCCTCAGGGGGTGAGTCCTAATCAAGGGTCTCCAAACCATTTCCCTCATCTGAAAGGTCATCCATGTTGACTGCCACTGCCCTCGGTGATGTTCCCTCAGGGCCACCCAGTGAGTCGGGCTGTCGGCGGATTGCACAGAACAAAAGAGCAGCGTACTGCCCCTATCCGAAGATGTGCGCATGGGGGGTGGATTCCTCAATAACATTGCGGAGTACTTGAAAACTGTGGATCCATTATTGCTGGAGGGCCTCGTGGTGACCCAACGACTCGGGGTGCTAAACCGCGGGGAGCGATGCTAGGTCGACCTGACAGCACTGCTCACCGATATCCTCGAGATGTGCTTGGATCCCAGGATAAGGTGCTAGATGATAGAGAAGGCGGGAGTGAGTCACCCGAAAGGTCTAGCAGAAGCATTCAAACTCTCTCAGGGTGAGTGACTCTGGCACATCAAAATCCAATTCTGCGACCGGCAAAAACTTCTCAGGGAAGTGGCCCGCTGCAAGAACGGTCCAGAAGCTCCACGACTCCGGTTCGGGGTCCGGACCTTGCCGCCCTTGCTCGTCCACTGAGGATAGTTGGGGAACAGGAAATGGAACTGAGGCAGGCCGGTGGGCTGGCAGACGGGGAATACGGCAAACATGCCAATTGGCCGCCGATCCCTGGGTCATCCTCTAGCGGTTGCAGTGCCCTGGCTGCCACATCACGATAGGACGGGCCGACGAATGGGCCTCCTGTCACATCTTCGGTACTTGCCGAGGGTGTTCCACCTCGTGACACTTCCGTCGGTCCCTAGAAAAGTTCCCCACCCTCCCTGACAGGGGCGGAAGGTGCTTCCAGGGGGGCCAGTGGCAACTGCGGGTTTGACCCCTGGGGGTACACCAAGTCCTCGTCCTCCTGGATATACCTTCGAAGGGGGGGGGGAATCATACGGATCTTGCATTCGGGGAGTATGAGAATGACGTGCTGCGTCCCCATCCATGCTCTCAACTCGAAGGGTTGGGGGGAAGGTTCCATCGTCGAGTCGTACTACGCCTCAGAATCCGAGAAATGGACTGGTCTAATTTTCATCCAAACTCCCCCGACATTCCTCTTATGGTGACGACGCCCGAACTTCCTACCCCTAGGTAGCTTTTCAGGGTAAATATGATTTCCATAAAGGAGTCCCCTGACCGCAATAGAGCTGGGGCCGAGGGGACTGAAGGCCAGGGTGCGAGAAGCACCGGGACAGATGTCGAAAGGGACATGGGGAGGACCTCCATGAGAGTGAGCGACTGGATATGCAACGACTCCATACTCGCGGCCGATAGTAGGGGGAGTGACCTCATACCCCATGCAGTGGTCACTGGAAAGAGTCATACCTGGAGCATAGCCGTCACGAAGAAGATTTCAACTTTCCAGATCAGTGACACAGAATGAGCCTTCATGGTGGGTGGCACTACCGTGGATTGGTCCGCAGTGGCCATTGCCAGTGCCCGCGACTGGGAGATTCGACCCAACTTGCCTGCAGGGCAGTCGGGGTTTCGATCCCAGTCGGGCACGTGGCTTCCCCTGCTCAACGTGTGCGGGGATCTAGTAATAGGAGTTAGCAGTGGCTCGGGCCACTATGGTTGCTGATATTGATGCCCTAGGATGGGCATTCTCTCCTGCTCATGCTTGACACTGGCGTCGAGTCAGCTGGGCTGAAGGCTGTGGTGCAGGAATGAAAATTGCCTGCTCCTCGGCTCGGGGAGTCGGATGGCGGCGTCGACGCAGCCTGGCAGGAGTTCTTGCCGTTAACCCCTGGAACGAGTCTCCGATCGGGTGGACCCGGATATCCCCCACCTCATTGGCGCAGGGGAGGGATGTGTCAAGGTGCTCCAGGGATAGGCTCTCGAAGCGGTTGAACGTCGAAGTGGGGAGCGGAGGCTTCCTGCGCGGCCCTTGAGGGCGGCTATGGTGGTGAGGTACAACCGCCTCTAGATCCAAACGGGCCATGCCCCTGGTGGGGATGATCACTTCCTCGTCATACCTACGAACTAGGTCATTGATCACCCTCCACTGGATGATTTCTGACGGGGAGAGGGGGCACGAGCGCCCAACTGCTACGGAGGTCGAAGTCGGAGCGACCGTGGAATAGGTGGGACTGCTCAGGGTAGCCGCGTCGGTACTGCCCCTGCCCCTGCACCGGTGGGCAGGTGGCGATCGAGCTCCGAATGTAGTGATCTGATTCCTTGAAGCAGGGAGATGAACCCATCAACATCAACATGAAAAGAGTTCAACAACCATGTCCCAACATCATTCCTTCTTCCATAGTCGACGAGAGGGATCCACGCTAACAACGTCGCAGAACGGAGTGGTCAACATCCTGACGGCCTCGACCCCTGGCGGGTTTCACGTCCCGGTAAGGGTTACCCGGACCTAGTGACATGCTAATCTTCCGACGCCCCGGCCGCTACCATTCTCCGTATTGAGTAGAAGAGATTCACGCCGAGTTCACCATTTTTGTTGCTCTGATGCTTTCACCGGGGCGCGCACATCCACCTGTTGGGAGGACACACTACTTGTTACCCCACATTCCCACTTTCCAAAGGTGGACGTCATCCGTTCCTTGTTCAGGGACGTCTTCTCCTTGATCGAAACCCGGATGATGGGATGTTGGTTCTTCCTTCCGTGGATTCCTCCTCGGAGATCATCACCTAGTCCGGGTCTCCCTCATAGATTTAAGACGTGCTCGCGAATCTCATTCCCGGTGCCATATATACATGGATTCCAGTTAATTATGCTGCTTCTGTCGAGATGCTCCAAGGGGTCTTGTCGGGGTAGCAATATTCGGTGAGGAGAATGGTCATGTTGGGGTGTCGTTGGCATGTCTGTCTTTGGTCCCTCATCACAGGGCTTCTCGAGGGCGCGAAAGCCCGAGGCATCCCACATCAAATGCGGGGAATATGTACCATCTGAGGTTTTCCTCATCTTCCCATGTTTAACATGGGGTATGTCGCGAGTTTAACGTCTTGCGGAGACTGATCGGGTTGAAGGACCCCTAGGGGGAACACCGATGTTGGGGACAACACGTGGACAGCTTCCCAGATGTCATGGAGTGGGATAAGCAACATGATCTCCCCAGGATGTGGCGGCCCGGGTAAGGATCAGGATGGATGGTGGAGAGAGACATGGGCTTACGTTCTGGGATGGCCCAAGAGGGGGAATACATTTTAACATCATGTAGGACGAGAAACAGTTTAACGTCATGCGGGACGAGATACAGTTTAATGTCATGCGAGACGAAATACAGTTTAACGTCATGCGGGATGAAATACAGTTTAACGTCATGAGGGATGAGGGATTTGGGGATTACACTCTGAGGCAGCCCATGGTGGTCAGGGAACCGACGTGGAGAGGTTGGGATGATTGGGTGGTGGGTTTGAACCTCATGGAGGCTTTCTATGTACCATGCATTAGCACAGATCAAAGTCCACATAGTTCGCTGGGATGGGGATTACGCTCTGAGGTGGCCCATGGTGGTTCCATGGTCGATGTGCACTCTAAGCCCACATGAGTCATTCTCGGTGTGAGAAACAAGAGGCAGCAGGGACCAGACGATCACGTCGCAGAAGGTTGCATCCGTGAGAAGCGGAATGGGGTTTACGGGTTGAGCGGCCCAAAGAGGAAACAGGGGCTTACACATGGTTAGCATCCCTTGGTGCCAGGGCTTACTCCAAGGTGGAGGCCCGTGGTGCGAAAAAGCACAGTGGGAAAAGGACTCCACTGGCCATGGCAGGGGAAAGCACAGAGATTCACGGGTGCAATCATCCGTTGAAAGGATAGGGTCTTACGCTCTGAGGCGGCACTTCCCCCACGAGAAAACGCCACTCTGACAAGGATGATATCATTCCATGCGAGGAAGAGTCCATTCTCGTGGAGATGAGTGGGCGTAAAGAATGCCCGAGTTTGGGGGGACCCTACGTGCGAAGCACGAGCTTGTACCACAGTTTAACGTCATGTGTTAAGGATGAGGTGCTTAGAAATTTAACGTCCTGCAGCTTGGACGAGGTGGGTTCGCTCTACACCCCTAGGGCTTACATGCCCAATGCCCTATACCCCTTGTGGGAGGGAAGGCATCGGCAAGGCCGTGGTGAAGGGGGGTCACAGGGTGAACCACCGGGGGGTCCACGTTAGCGTGGCTATGCAAAGAAGCAATAGCCATTAGCGTGCCTATGCGGAGAAGCATAAGGCAAAGAAACGCAACAGGAAACACCGCCCAAGGGACCTTGAGGTCACTTCGCCCGATCCTCAAAGGCCGTACGGGAAAACAACGCATGGCATGCATGCCCGGCAGGGGAGACAACAGGTTCCGGCGCAGAGGGGCAGCCAAGGGGCATCAAGGTGAAGGGTCCTAGCCTTTGCGTGCAAAAATAAAGGTTTGCGTGCAAGACACCTAGACGACGCGCAATTTTAGCAAGGTAATTGCACACGGAGAGGGAATTGCATGCAGGGTTTCGCTTGCATGGTAGGGTATTGCGCGCACGAGACACAGATTGTGCGCATGGAAGAAAACTGGTAGAGGGAGAAAATTCACTTAAGCTGGTGGAGTTGCGTGCAAAGGCGAACTCTGGGGCACGGTTGCGTGAAAGGAGGGATTACCTGGAAGACATATTGTGTGCAGGGGGAGACGAATTGCGCGCACGAGAGCTGATTCAGATTCCGCAACCCCCAAACCATTTGGGGTAGCCTTCTATTTATAGGCAATGACCGACGCAGAATCCAGGCGGCATGCGAAATCTTCCACACCAGAAACCGTCTGCAGGCAATATCTCGCCGCGAAGAACCAGGGCACGCAATTATTGTGCGCCTCACCGGCTCGATTCTACGAATCCCGGGAGTACTTCGTGCGGAGAACATTTTTCGCACGGATCCTCCTTTATTTCGCGCACCACATCCCGGGCCTCTAGATCGGGCCTCTGGTTCTGAATATGAATTCGCTTCGTCATTCTGAAACTTACTCCGGGAGTTACAGACTTTTTCGACATCTACATGGTACAATTTATTTTAAAATTAATCCTTTAGATGCGATGAAAGATCGGTTTTCCCAAGAATTGTTTTTCATAATTATAAGAAGTTTTATATCACAAGTGAATCTAAAATTTGTTCCTATAACCTATAATAGATTAATAATAATATATTGAAAGTAATTTTAATTCTTAAATACACTAAATTCAAATTTTAGTTTCCAATAAAAATCGGTATTTCACTCTTCATCGAAAAATTTATCTTTTCCAAAAATTATAAAAAATTCACTCGATGATAATTCTGATCAGATGATTTCAAAAATAATGTTAAATTTTTTGGATACACTTTAAAAATTTTGTATAAATTAATTATATTATTTTCTTATAAAAAATAGTAAAAACATATTTTCTGAAAAATGTATTTTTGAAACCTATAAAGACTTTACTAAAAAATATACTTTATTTATCTATAAGATTTATACACATTTTCAAAATAATATTTTTACATTTAATGATGAAAATTTTAATTGATAAATTTTAATTTTCATGTTTAAATAAATATATTAATCATATATTGAGGTTTATTAAAACTCATGTTATGTGTAACCCAAGATATCAATGAAAATAAATTTATCTACAAATGAATATTTCATAAAATTTTGGGGTATTATATAATCTAATCTTTTTCAAATAAATATATTAATGATCATGGGTCTTCCATGGTAAAATTGTTTTTTATAAGGATCTTTTGGATGATTTTATATAAGGCGTTCAATCATGGAACTTGTTTGGGCCTTAAGAACTGGTCAATATTAGAGAATTCATGGTCAAAATAGAAATTTAAACACAGACTAGAGACTCGGGAGGAAGAATTAACATGTAAAAAATATGTCATTGTAAAATTTAAATTTCGTTCCCCATATTTATTTTTTAATAATTCAAATAGCTGAAGATCTCAATCATATTGTTCACATGTAGTAGAAACTGGGAAGTTCTCTAGAAAATTTTAAAGATTACTCAAAGACTGGGTATTGAAATCTGTTATACTTATAGTGGGGGAAGGCACACATGCAAGGAGAAAAATTCATTATTGGGGCATGGATTAATTTATCATTTTGGATGATGTACAGTGAAAGAAAATACACATGGAAGTAAGGAATATACTATCTGATTAGTTACTATTATATTGAGGCGGGATTGGTGCACAACTGGATTATTAAATAAAGGAGAAGATTTATGAAGTAGTGGATGGGGCGATGCGCAAGGATACCATATGATTATATAATAATGGAGACCATGAGATGAAATCATTGGAGATCAAGAACTTGAGAACACTAGAGAGAGTCAAGTAGGATAGCTATAGGATATATAATATTCATATATTTTCCTCTATTTATTATAACACAACTACAAGGATTTTAATCTATTTTAATACTTTTATATCTATACTATAGTTATGATTCATGGATAATCAATCACGAGGGAATATGTTGTTCCATATAATCACTTTTTTACTTCATATATTCTTCAAACAATACAGATCCTTCAATCAATTTTTTTTAGAAATTTATTTTAGAAAAACATTTAGTGTCAGTGAAAATTGAACCAAATTGAACTCAATTTAATTTAATTTTTACCATTTTATGTTTTCTTATGAAATGTTTATATATCTTGAGATTGATATTATAATCCCGAGTTCAAATGAAAACTTTAAGATATTGATAAGTGATTTAAATTTTAGGGCTCAAGTGACTTATACAATTAGAAATCTATAGGAATAATTCATTCCAAGTTTAACCTGATGAAAAATATATTTATCATATTTTAATCAGTTCTATAAATATTAATTAATATTAAAGAATGAAGGAAAATCATTACAAAAAACAACCAATCAATTTATCCTTGATTTTTCAATTAATGGATCACCCTAGATTCTGATCTTCTTTCTCTTCTATTAGTCTAGCTTGTCTTGTTACATGAACTCAGACATTTCATAACTTCATCATTGTTCATCACCAACTCATTTCCAACACCATCCTTTTATTGTTTTCATTTTTTGTTAATTTTATTGGTCATTCTCAAATACAGACTGTGAGTCATTCCTTATGGATCAACGCCTTCTCATCACTAAACTAGTTTTTATTCAAGTTATAAATAATTAATGTGACCTAAACCAAGATAAAAACCAAGGGGCGTGATTATTCATATAAATTATTAGTGACACTATTCAAAAAATGAACAATTTATATTTTTCACGTTAAAAAACTATTTTTTTACTATTTTTTGAGAAATATGGAGGCTGATCCCCTTTTATTAAAAGCAAGTAAAATAATGGATCCCAAAAGAGTATGGGAAAACAATGAAAAACCAAAATAAAAACTACTTGTCAATATTCTTCAAAATTCATTCACTTATCCACTATTATTCTTCTGGAATTTCATTATAGTCGAACCTTCCATGACCGCACCCCTGACCTCTCAATCCCATCATACATGATGGAAGATATTGAATCTTTTTTGTTAAGCATATCAAGATCATTGATTTCAGAATCAAAGCTATCCTCTAGTCATCTCTTGAATTTTTCAAGAGAGGAATCTCTTGTCCCTGGAGTCATCATCCCCTCATCCTCCATTACTTCAACTGGGTCGAAAGTAGCACCATCAATAACCTGATCATTCCCTGCAATTTATTGCGCTACCACCACTGGAGTGACAAATAAGGAATTTGTATTCTTGTAAGATATAAGATGAAATCCCTAATTATCCTCAATAGTATTTGAAAAAGAATGGAAAATTTTAGAAATGACCGGAGAGTCATATTCTAAAATTTTCTTACCCTTTTGGTCACCTGAAGTAGCCATTTTTTCCCATGAAAGATGATATTCCACTCCAGTAACTTATTCGTATATAAATTCATCATCATAGATATTTGGAGCGGAATAATATTTATATTGCTATAATACAACACATTTTTCATTGTTAGAAGTATCAAAATTATGAGCATTCACCTCCTTAGAAAATATTTCTGCCCAAGACCTCGTCTTATTCTCAGAGGTGAGGTGATGATCACATTTACCATTGACTATTTTTGTGGATGCCTCCCCATGAACAACACCCTGAACCTCATTCCTCAGTTTGACATTGTCGGAAAAAAATTTTAGTCCCTCATCACTCTTACAAAAGCCTTTTCTATCTTTATGCTGATTCAACTAAGGAAGATTATCTTTCCGAGTATGATCACTTTTTTTCTATTCTTGAGGCAGTTTCTCGCATCATGTCCATAAAAAGCACAAGATAAATGACATAATACATCTATTTCATGATTAGATATATATATATATATATATGTCATTAATGATAATTTTTAGTTGATGGTTGATGATGATGATATTATATATTTTTTATTTACTATTGACTTAATATAATAAAAATTATGAAAACAAATATGTAAGGGGAATCTATTAAAAAGTAATAAGACATGAGGATAATGATAAAGATTAAGATAATTATTGAGGTGACATATAAAAATTAAATCATTATAGTTGTATTATTTATTTTCAATATTCACTCATATTTTTAAATTTTGTATTCTTTTTTAAATAATTACTAATATTAATACTTTATTTTATTATATATTTTAAATGTCTATATATTATTTAATGGACATTGTTTTAAATAAGATTACACTCCTATGTTAGGGGATGACCCAAATTATCTATTATATAAATATAGTGATTATATTTAGTAGAAATAACCCATCTTGAAGGGGTTGGGAACCTACCATATTTAGGATCATAGAAACTGTTTTAGAATTTCATCTGTGTCTTAATTTTGATCCATATGAGAGAATGAACACACAAACACACACATATATATATGTGACTTTGTTTGTGTATCATTTTTATTTATTATTTTTTAATACAATTTTTATTTTTATTTTTTTTGGATCATGATGTTATTTTCTAAAGAAACTCCCTTGGTTTCCTCATTCATGATAGTTTAGGGGGAATATAATTGTGGAATGATATTAAAATGGATATTAGTCACTAAAATTTTTAGTAGCAGTTCATCAAAATGCACATTAGTTGAGAGGATGGTAGGTTAGGTTTATCCACACCTTTTTATTTACTTGTTCCAAATGATACCCTTATAATTTGATTCATCCATAACATAAATTATTTGATTCTGTAACGTCACAGTTCTGGGAGCAGATGAGAGGCACCCCATAACTGGTTGGTCACATGGACTCAAGAACATTTCCTTGAATGCCAGAGGCTGCTGACTAGCAGTGGGGGCCTTGGGTGTGATAGTGGGGCAACTATGCCCTCATTGGAAGAGTAACACAACGGAATTATAATAGATAGTAATAGTGGAAGCAGTAATAATACCATTGATGTTATTAATATTTTCATGACTTATTATATTCCCCCTTTACTGATTTTATATGAAATGTGCATAATTTGTGTGAAATATTAATGTTTTAATATTAAATATAATATTTGAGCATTTTTAGAAGTAGTCCAATTGAGTCAGTTTAATGTTTTAATAATAACTGTCACTATACTGATCCAAATTGTGTGGTTCTTGTTCTTTAGGGTTCTCATTTCAATATATAACATTTCATTAGAAGGAACCATGATCCAATTCTGCCATTTGAAGGGTCATATGGTTCTCACAAACAAGACCAAAGAATCTGTGAACAAACTGGACTAGCCTTGAATATTGATTTACTGGGCTCAATCCAGAAGTCCAAAAACATTAACTCTCCACCATAATTCGGGGGACACTACATGTCATCTTGTATAAAAATTTCAAGGCCCAAATCCAAGTACAAGGGGCCCAAATAAATCTTTGAAGTCCAGCCCACCATTCTGGACGAGAGTTAAAATCAGTATAGTATGCATGAAATATCTCCTGATGTAAGCGTGAAATCGAGCTGATATTTTTCAGTGTGAAAGAGGAGATATAGTCGTCTGACTTTGTTGAATAAGTCATTCGGATTTGAAGGAATATTCCTGTTCAAAAATCCATTCACATTTTGGCTATCTAAAAAGCATGGATAGAAATGGACAGTTTACCTTTGTTTAATAAAACCGCCATAACTTTGGCTCCACTTTTCCAAATGCCTCCATATTTTTACAGTAGTCGGACAACATTATTTTATACAACTTTGAAGAAGGAGATATTTGAAGATTCGGCTGTCTGTATAGCCAAATTGGCGATGCAAGTGGAGGGACAGATTGGGAATGCAAACAGTCCACTCCTTGGGCTATAAATACTCTCCCCTTCTCTCCTTGAGAGGGGTTGGAATTTCAGAAGAGAGGAGATCATATTGGAACGAACAAAGCTTTTCCAAAGGCTTGGGAGGACCTTCCATACTCAAGGTTTCACTTGAGATACCTTTCCTCCTCTCTTTGTTTTCACTTACTTTTGTGTTCTTCATTTTTGTAATCTTGTAATTCTCTTTCTTTGTAATTCTGTTTTAATGAAAGTTACTTCTTCAATATCTCTTATTCTCATCCACCTTCTGTAGTTTAATATTTATGTTCCTAAAATGGTTTAAATTCAGTTGAATCCCCTTCCCTTCTTTTGCTTCCTCATTCAATCGAAAATCCGTTTTTAATTATCATCACCGTTCGTGTGTGTGTGTCAACGTACCACTCTTTTCTAATCCCTTTCTTTTTCTTCTATTCTTAATTTATCATCATAATTATTTTAACCAGAATATTAAACATCCAAATGGATTATTAAATCTCTCATTGGGGTGAGTTATAATTCGGGGATGTTAAGTGATTGAGAGTTTTGCTCGATGAGTATTCTTTAAATTAATATTGTGTATGTTAAACTTAATATGTCATGGATTAATGATATGTTTTTTTAACGAGTGGTTTCTATGGATTATTGGAACCATAAATACACTACCATAAATAAGTTTTGATTGAGATTATAACCCTAAGTTAAGTTAAGTCTTGGATTAAATCCTTCACACTTAGGAATTCCAATCAACGTCAACTTATGACATGGGTGTTAATTTAATGCAATACAAAGTAAGGCTCAAGGATATCACATGCTTAACTCCCCAATGATGAACTCACCCCAATATTTATCAATTTGGTAAATCAAACATCATCCATAAATCATTTAAATTAAGCTCTGCAAACAAACCCCCCTAATCAAAATACAATCAACTAAAAACAATCGACTATTACGAAGTACCATCACCGAGGATTCGAACCGAGTGCTGCTATACACATTAGCAGAGCACCGGAACTTTGACCGGTCGATAGGCGACAATTGGCCGTGCGTTTCAACCATAGAATAGTAAACAATGGAAGACTAGAAGTAATAAAAACATAAAATGTATACATATATATATATATTTCATGATATGTATGTCTAGAAAATCATCTAAACAAGTCACAATACTAGAATAATATACAAAACCAAAGTACCAGGAAAACCAAGTAAACAGCTCCGCAACATCGCAAGCCTCATCTTGGTCTCATGCTCTCCAAATCCAAAGAAGGCACGTACCTTAAGTAGAAGGGTGCTGGCCCTTATCTAGACTTGTATAAATATAATCTGTTGGGCATAAAAGCATGACCCAAACAGGGTGTGAGACGAATCCCAGTAGGAAACCACCCAAAGATCTATGCCTAACAATCAGTGAATATATATGGAAAGAAATAACCAAAATTAAGCAGTAAACAAGTAAGTACACATGGTAACAGTCCTACAATTTCAATTGCATTCAATTTCATATATCAAGTAAGCAGATAATCACAAACAGGTAACTCTCAGGGAAGTAATCACAGCCTAACCCCTCTATTTCAACCAAACAACACAAGAAACCCTCTAGGAAGTACACACAGTCTAACCCCTATGGTTCAGCTTTAACAAAGACACTTTGAGGAAGCACTCGCCGTCAATTCCCCTTATGTTCTCATATTGGTAACTAATAGGAACTCTGAGGAAGAACTCAATGTCCAATTCAACCTATCGCCTGTATCGAGGAAACTACAGACACTTTGAGGGAGCACTTACGTTTATCTCCCCTATGGCCTTACAAGGTTGAAGTAAATAGATTCTATAAAGAATCCATCAAATTCAATTCTCCCTATGGTATACTACACCAGGTTCCCACATCCCTGTGTAAGTCAATAATTCACAAATAATATAATGTTATCCAAAGTATACCTTAAGAAATACATGGCTAAACAATCTACAACATATCATAGCATGTCAGATAATAATCACTCTATCAAGACAATACTAAGAATAAAAAACAAAGAAGCCTAACAGGAAAGCTGGACCAAATGTTCTAAAAAATAAATTAAGGAAAAATATACATATCTTGGAAAATATAACCCTATTATCAACAATTAACCTTTATAAAAAAAACAAGGCATATGATGCAATAACATGGCTAAAAATCATAAACATGCAATACCTCGTTCATGGGTATTGGGTACTTTTTCACATAAAATTCAAAGAATATCTAATAAAAGGCACAAACCACCTACCTCAGATTTGTGATATCGATATACATGAACCACAAGCCTTGAATCACCCTAGAATGCTGTAGATCTACAAAAATGCTAAAAACATTCAACTGAGGATATCTCATGAAATAGGATAAATCAGGAGATGAAGTTATAGAAGAAAGTATAACTCATAGATGCGATTTGAATGCAACCGACAAAAGTCGAATTAGAGAAAAAACAGATAGTTGATTTCTCAGAGAGGATCTGAGTCTATACGGATGCTCCTAAAAAAATAGGTCAAGATGAAGTGTGTTCTATCCATCAAACGCGACCTCGGTCTGTTTAGTGAAATAAAAAGGAAGTACACAACATGTATTTTAAAAGTATACAGCATGTACATAACATTACCAGTCCCCAATTTCGGTGGTCTCTAGGTCACCCCACATGACCATGTACTTGAACAATACAGGACCAGTACACGGTCACCTGTGACAACCGAGTACATGGTGGGTACACCTGAAATTTACATAATTTTTTCCCCAAAAACACAAGAAAAGAGAACTAATTACTGAAACGAAGATTTGAGTTCTTAAAGACATCACCACATAAAGAAATTTGTCCATTATTTTCCATATAAAGGTGGTGTAGAAGAAGAATCCTCAAACAGCTCCGGCCATTATGACCGTACATCAACCTCCCTCTCCCATGTCTCATCATGTACTCACCTGTGCTTTTATAGAAATCATACCAGAGGAACATACCGACCACATAAAACCTTTTTACATCGATCAACAATCCAGATAGGATGCTCCTTGAAAGATGGGTCCACCTCTAAATCAACTTCCTCAAGTTGAAAATCATGGGATGAGTCTGAGAAGTAACATCGATGCTGAGAAACATGGAAGACAAAATGCATAGATTGGTACCTATGAGGTAACTGAAATTGATAGGCAACTAGACCAACTCTCTCAAAAACATCAAACACACTGACGTACCTCAGTGAAATCTTACCCTATATCTTAATGCTCCTGTGTCCCAACCTCGGTGTGGCATGTAGGAAAACCTGATCTTCGACCTCAAACTCCAGAGGTCATCTCTATCGATCAGCATAAGACTTCTGTCATGACTGTGCAGAATCCATCCTCTTCCAAATTAACTCTACCTACTTTGTGGTCTCTTGGACAAGACGAGGTCCCAACATAGCTGCCTGTCCTACCTCCATCCAACATAAGTGTGATCATAATGGCCTACTATACAAATCCTCTTAAGGTTCCATCTAAATAGTTGCTTGAAAACCATTATTGTAGGAAAACTCCAAAAGAGGTATGTACATCTCCCATGAACCTCCAAAATCCAGGATGAATGCTCAAAGAATGTCTTCAAGCATCTGAATTGTATGCTCGGACTGGCCATCTATCTGGGGATGGTAAGCTGTACTCAAGAGTACCTATGTACGTAAGGCCTTCTAAAGTCCTTTACAGACCAGAGAAGTAAAACATGCATCTCTGTTTGAAACAATGTAGTGTGTAACCCCAGGTAAACGTATAATATATTGGATTTAAAACCTTCTCAGCTCATCAACAATGAATGTCTCCTTGACTGGTAAGAAGTGATAAACCTTCATGAGTCTATCTATGACAATACATACTACATCATTTCCTTGAGGCGACCTATGAAAACCTATCATGAAGTCAATCACAATATCAATCTACTTCCACTCGGGAATGGGAAACTACTGTAAAATCCCTACTGGTCGGTGATGCACCACCTTCACATGTTGATAGGTGGAACACCTCATTATGAAACTAGAAACATCTCTCTTTACACATGGACACCAATACTGACGGTGTAGATCATGATACATCTTGATGATGCTAGGATGAACTCCCAAAACTGAGGAATGAAAGTCCCACATTGGCTCCTCGTGTATGTCTATCGACACCCATACATTCCCATGAAAACACATGATCTCATCCTCACCTATGGTCCATCCCATAATAGGTTCCTCTTCGGACATGCTCTCTTATATGACTAGGCCTTCAAAAATTGACAGCTGCCTCATTCACACTCGATAAAAAAGAGTAAAGGAAACAACTACAGAATATAGAAAATTATGACCCTGTCTATCATGAAACTCTAAAGGAATCTTAGAGAACAGATCCATAAGATTCCACTCACTACTAGAATCACGAGTTTCCTGTATCTGAGTCCTCCTGCTTAGCAGATCAGCCACTGCTTTTCCTTTCCTAGATGTGTAGGCAAGCTCCAAGTCGAAAGACTGAAGGTACCCAACCCACCTTCACCGTCTCAAATTTGGGTCACACTGAGTGTATAAATACTTTAGACTTTTGTGGTTGGTGAAAACCACGAAATTTTATCCCAACAGATAATTTCTCCAATAGCATAAATCATGAACAAATACTGCCAACTCGAGATCGTGCGTCAGGTAATTCCTTTCATGTGGCCTCAACTACCGAGACCCATACACAATGACCCCTTCTCCCTGCATAAGCACTACTACCAGCCTGATACCTAATGCATCACAATAAACTGTATAGCTCTTGCCCAACTCTGGAAAAACTAGTATCGGTGCTGAAGTCAACCCCCTTTCAACTCTCCAAAGGCCGACACACTAGAATCTAATCACATGTACTTCATACCCTTCTTAGTAAGACCTGTCAGTGGTGCTGCTAAGCATGAAAAAGTCTTGTATGAAATCCATATAGTATCTAGCTATCCCTAGAAAACTTTTTACAATAAAGACATTCTTCGACTGCTCTCAAGAAACTACTGATCTTACTTTCTCTGGGTCCACTAATACTTTTGTCTCTAAGATAACATGACCCAAGAAGTGAACTTAGTCCATCCAAAAGTGGAATTTTTAGAGCTTATCATATAACTGATTATCTCTCAGTGTACTCAAAATGATCTCAAGATGGGTAGCATGGTTGTGTTGAGTGTGAGAGTACACCAAAATACTATCCATGAAGACTACCAAGAAAGAATCCAAGTATGGATGGAACAATTGGTTCATCAGTTCCATGAAGACTGCAGAATCTTTTTTGAGACCGGACGACATAACCACATACTCTTATAGACCATACCTATTCTGAAAGGCTATAAGAGGTATATCAGATGGTATGACACACAAATGATGGTAACAAGAACTCAAGTCAATCTTTAAGAATTCTCGGGATCCTTGAAGATGATCAAATAGATCATCAATACTCAGGAAGGGATATGGTTTCTTGAACGTCAACTGGTTCAACTTCTGATAATCCACACAAAGTCTAAGGGTACTGTCTTCCTTGTTTGAAAAAAAGATAGGCGAACCCCAAGGAGAAGTATTGGTTCGAATGAAACCCTTTGCCTACAACTCCTACAACTTCTTCTTGAGCTCTCACAACTCTAGTGTAGCTATCCTATAAGGAGGAATGGACACCAGTGCCGCTCCTGGATCAAGATCAATAGAGTATTCCACCTCATGATCTAAAGTTTAACCTAAATATTCATCTAGAAATATATCCCTGTAATGATCCACCACTGGAGGAAATTCCATCTGTGAAGTCCCCTAGTCATCCAAATATAGACTAGCAATCTGGGTTATAACTCCTCCCAACCCATGATGCTCGGGTCATGCTCTTCTTACCTGGATATCCCATTTTCCGTTATGAAGAAAAAATCCACCCTCTAGTGATGTGAAACTCGCCCTATAATAATTGCAGTAGACAACATTCTTGAAGGGAAATAACTAGTCCATTCTAAGAATTAAATCATAACCTATCATCTCTAGGACATAAAGGTCCCCAAAGAAGTGACACCCACGAACCTTGAGAGGTCACTCCTTGAACTGATATACACTATCTATTCTTGTCTCCAAAGGAGTGTCTGGCATCAAGATATCAGCAGAATAAAATATACAAATCCCAAGTCTCTACAAAAAAACAACGAATATAAATTTTTGGGAAGCCCCTGTATCAAAAAGAGAAGAAGCTAAAACTGAGGAAACTAGAATCGTACCTCGAACTATTGATGGCCAGGATCCTACTCTTGTAGGGTTTTCTCCACTGCAAAAGTCTGATCTGCACCGTAGCCCTATGACCCTACCTGATCACCCTGAGCTGATCCAACCTATTGTCGCTGAAATCCTAGAGACTGAATTACATAGCTATGACCTTCACCTCATCCTGAATAGCCATAAGAACTCCAGTTACAAGACTGATAAGAAACTGGTGGTGCTAATCCTAAATTTGGAGTCATAGAAGAACACATATCACCAGCTTTTGGTGAGAAGAACTAATAGAAGCGCAAAAGATGACCCATTTTTTCTGTAATATCAGCACCCCATTGGGTCTCTCGGGAAATGTGGCTCATATTCGCACTCTTCCCGCACTGGTAGCACACCACATGGCTACCAGAAGAAGTATCTCGTCTCTTTGGGTATCTATACGTAGAATCCCTACAACACTTCTTGCTGTTAGTAGGAGGGATAATAGCTCTGAATGTTGAGCTGATCTAGCTTACAACTCTTGAATCCCTCAGATTTCTCTCTGTGATCAGCACCTGGTTTACTATAGAACTGATGGAAGTCAACCCGAATATGTTCACATGATATCGGATGTCATTCCTGAGATCACCCTCAAACATCCTTTCCATGAATAACTCATCACCTCCTATGATGGGCGTGAAGTACTGTAGCTCTGTGAAGTGAGAAGAATACTCTATAATAGAAATATTACAATGCTCCAGACTCATGAACTCTCAGGCTCAGTCGGCCCTAAAAGTCTCTAGGTAGAAGTAATCGTAGAATCCATGTTGGAACTCGTTCCAAGCCATAACCTGCTAGCATCCCGCCTTTGAGATTACATCCCACAATCTCTTGGCGAAATTCCAAAGCATATACATTGCGAGCTTCACCATCTTTTCTGGAGGCGTCTATAGATGTTTGAAGATATATATCATGGATTCTAACCATGACTCTATAGTATGAGGTCCTCTGTCCCCTGTGAAAGTGGGAGGATGCTGCTGCTGGAAAACTGGCATCAACTCTTCCATAGACTAAGAAGGATACGGTATTCCTCACAAGGTCTACATAAACCTCATAAAGACACCTCAGAACTGTGTGTCATCACCTGTGACCAGAATGATGGCTGGTGCCAAGACTGACACAACTGGAGGATCTGCTAGTAATCCTTGATCAACCTTGTTAGGTGTATGATCAATGCCCTATAAATGGTGTAAAAATAGAGGAAGTCTTGGTGGCATGACTCTACAAGGTCAATAATAGACCTTAGATCAAGATTATCAAGGATTAAAACTTAGAAGTGTAGGAAGGGAACAAGATAAAGAAAGAATTCTAGTTTTTCAAAACATGGATACACATCATGTATATATCCTACATGGAATGTTCCCTTAAGTATTTACATGGGCATGTGCTTGTTCCAAAACTTGTCATGTAACACCCCATACACATGGCATTTTGTCATAACACACAGAGTGTACATGGATCCTCTTCCCCTACCCAAGTTCCCTTACACGACTAAGCCACATAGATCCCCTATAACAATACCACACATTGTGTATGTGATGAACTTCGTCGACCTTTGTTGTTAGATACACAGATGGTTACACAACTGACTCTGTAAGGTGTTTTTTTTCTAGACACTTCATGTAATAGAAATATTTCCATCGACCAGTGTTGTTCGCTACACGACCAAATACATGGGTTACACTACATGGCATGTTCAAGATTGACACGTCATGTATAACTTATGTTTTATCCATCCGTGTCATTAGTCACACGAGTGGACACACAACCTATACTAAAAGGAATGTATGTCCAGTCCATGGTGTGTGCTACTAATGATTTCCCAAATCCCGTGTCTCTTCCCACACAACTAGTGACATAGATAGAGACTACACGATGTGTGCATACCGTACATGGTGTGTACTTAAGAAAACTAGTTCCTTCCCAAACATAAGGATACATGGCATGTATTCTTCATTAAACACTGTGTATTCTGGTTTTTTCTTGACAGTAATCCTCAAAAACTACTATGGAACCCATACAAGCACTAAAACGAACATTAAAGTTCTAAATTCTGGTCTGTGAGGGCCCATACTCCCCACTAATCAAAGATTGTCATATTACACATGTCATATATAAAACTAACAGAGAAATGATCCACCAAATTCTGATCCACGAGGGCCCATAACACTTCAGGAACCAACGTTTGGTGTTCATTAAAACAAACCCTTACACAATTCAATACCCTATCAAAATTAGGTATTCTATCAAGGAATCTATCACAACAGTATGCATGTCTAGCACAAAATCTATCACAACAACATGAAATCACTAATGCACCCCAAATGGTATGGAAATAATGCATGAAATGTGATATCTAGTAAGTGAATATATGATGCATGAGATGGAATATCCTCATCTCATCGGGTTGCAACAGAAATAGAACCTCAATAATATCAATGATAGCAACACAAAACATGTGAATCACCCAATGGTGAAATGAAACCCACTGTAAAATTTCAAAACCAGAAAAATTACAATAACTGGGTAAATTGAATTTTCCCTATACATGGGTTAGCTAATCCCGAGTAAAACATATTACCAAGTACCTATTCCAACATATCCTTGGATATAGGCTTCAAACAGTAAGTCAAGAAGAAAAGAATTCATCTGATACCACTTTGTAACATCTCAGTTTCGAGAGCTGCCCAGAGGAACCCCATACCCGGTTGGTAAATGGCCTCAAACAAATTTCCCTAAATTCTAGAGGTTGACGACTAGATGCGAGGGCCTTGGGAGTGATAGTGGGGAAACTATGCCATCATAGATAGAGTAACACAATAGAAGTAAAATAGATAGCAATAACAGAAGCCGTAATAGTACCCTACAACAGTAAACAATGGAAGACTGGAAGTAATAAAAACATAGCATATATATATATATATGATGCATGATATGTATGTCTAGGAATGCAGCCAAAACACTTCACAATACTGGAATACAATACTAAACCAAAGTACAAGGAAAATCAAGAAAACATCTCCACAACATCGCAAGCCTCAGATTGGTCCCATGCTCTCCATCTCCAAAGCAGTCATGTACCTGAAGTAGAAGGGTACGTTCTATTATCTAGACCTATAGCAATATAATATCTTTGGGCCCAAAAGAATGACCCAAAAAGGTTTTGAGATGAATCCTAGTAGGTAACCACCCAAAGATCTGTGCCTAATAGTCAGTGAATATATATAGAAGGAAATAACCAAAATAAAGTAGTAAACAAGGAAGTACACATGGTAACAATCCTACAATTTAAATTGCATTCAATTTCATATATAAAGTAAGAAGATAATAACAAATAGTAACCCTTTGGGGAGTTCTCATAGCCTAACCCCTCTGGTTAAACTAAACAACACAATCAACCCTCTGGGAAGTACACATAGTCTAACCCCAATGGTTCAGATTTAGCAAAGAAACTCTAAGGAAGCACTCACCATCCATTCCCCCTATGGCCTCATATCAGTAACTAATAGGAACTCTGAGGAAGAACTCAACGTCCAATTCCCCTTATGGCCCATTTCGAGGTAACTATAGACACTCTGAGGGATCACTTACATCCATCCCCATATGGTCTCACAACATAAAAGTAAATAGACACTCTGGAGATGTCCTCAACGTCAATTATCCCTATGGTCTACATCACCAAGTTCCCACAACCCTGGGTAAGTCAATAATGCACAAAAAATACAAATGTAGCCAAATTAAACCTTAATAACTCTTTGTCTAAACAATATACATCATATCATAGTGTGTCAGATAATAATCACTCCATCCTAACAATACTAGGCATGGAAAACAAAGCAGCCTACTAGGGAAGCTAGGCCAAATGGTCAAAATAATAAATCATGGGAAAACATCCATAGCTTAGAAAGGATATCCCTATTCTCAACAATTAACCTCTATACAAACAAACAAGGCATAACTGGAAATAACATGGATAAAAATCATAAACACGCAATACCCCATTCATGGGTATTGGGAACTTTTTCACATAAAACTCAAATACTATCCATGAAAAGGCACAATCCACCTACCTCAACATTGTGAGATCAGTATACGAGAACCTTAGGCCTTGAATCTCCCTATAATGTTGTATATCTACAAAAATACTAGAAATGTTCAACCGAGGATATCTCGTGAAAGAGGAGAAATCCGGAGATGAATTTCTAGAAGAAAGGAGAACTCATCGATGTGATTCCAACAAAATAAAGGAAGTAAAATTGGAGAACAAATGGTGAGTTAGGGGGCTCAGATAAGATTCACGGCTATAAGGATTCTCATAGATGAATTATATTGAGAAGAAGTGCATTCTATCCATCAGATAAGACCCTGGTCCATTTAATGAAATAAAAAGAAAGTACACAGTTGGTATTTTAAAAGTACATGGCTTGTACTTGCCTTTACCAGACCCCTCTTTAGGTTGTCTCCAGGTCACCCCAAAATTCTATGTACTTGGACATTACACGGCTAGTATACGGTCACCCGTGACAAACAATTACACAACATGTACTTATAAGTACACGATGTGTACTCTTAAAATTTCTAGAATTTTATATTTTTTTTCAAAAACTCCTAAAAAGAGAACCCATATCTAAAAAAAGTCAGTTTCTTATAGATATCTAAGTAAATATTAGAAACATTTACATATCACATGAATATTTGGATATATTTAGGAGTTGGCTCAGCATTGGTGGGATTTGTGTGAAAATTATAATCTTAAATAAATGATTTTTGGAATCTAGAGAAGAATATCAACTCAAGGAGGTTTAGTATCCAAGGATAATAATGGAATTGAAGATTTTGATATCCTAGAATATAGTATATCGAGGAAAACCCAATTTGGAATTAGTAGTCCTATATAATAGGATGTAAAGGGAAATATAATGAATTTATTTGTTCATCTAAATCCATTATATGAAATATTTATGTCACCACATATCCTGTGAAATTAGGAATCAAGACACAAGTAGTTATTAAAATTATCATGACACATATCTATCTCATGTTCAGTGAATAAGATATATTCTTTTCTTAGTGTAGGTACATTGTATAAAATATTTCATAAATGGGGATCTCATTCATGAAAAAGGGGGACATTTTCATAATTTTATTGGAATGTGGATATAAAACCAAATTTCATAGATCTCTTATAGTAGACCGACTCTTGTATAAGGAATTTGGTTGTATAACACAAACCAATATGAGTGGTGTGTTGGCTATATCATATGGATCATATTCAATGAAATTTTAACTCATGTTTCAAGGAATATATACCCTTACAAATGAAGGGTTCTCTGATTTTTGTCATTAGTCAATGTACATAGTGATAATAGCTTAAATTTTGAAATATTTAAATGGTGGTCCCAATGAACATTATATCTTTTGATTTTTTACCTGATATTTTCCATAATCCATTGATAGAGAGGCCCAGTGAGAGGAACATTTTGGGATATTCCTAACACTAAGAGTGGGGGGGGGGGTGAATCAGTGTTGGGGAATTTTTAAACCAATTTATTCTTTTTATCCATGTACCTCTTGAACTATTAGGATCTTGATTCTCTTATTCTCTTTTCAATGTCACGTGAAATAATATGAATCTAGTAAAAATACGCACACAATATTTTTATAGGGTTCACCAATCAATAAGAGTTGCTACGTCCTTTCCGTGTATGGTAATGACTACTTCACAAATTCTCTACTATAATGTAGTAACTATTACAATAGTTGACTAGGAAAAAAATACTCTAGTTAGTGGGGCTCCCTACACTTGGAATAGGGGTCACAATAATCACTTACAAATGTTTCTCCCTACACTCATAGGGGGGAAGGGAAACAATCCTCTTCCAACTTTCAACTAATAGGATTTACCCTTACACTCATTGGTTCTCTATACTTCTAGTGTAAATAGTCTCTTTCATCCCTTAGCTGGTTATTTATACTTCCTTTTAAGACAGTCTTCTCTCTATTAAAAGTGTTTGCAACACCAAAAGAATCTTCCACCTATTGAGACCTATTGGATGATACATTTCTAGTTTGTTCTTACAAAACCTTCTTCTTCTCCTAGTTAATTAATTAGCAGTATGCAAGTAAACAACCTATTATTTCACTAAAAAAAACCTATAAGATACACATTATTCATCTTATTCTTCTTCAAAAGAAAACCTGCTGCACCGAAACCACACTTTCTCTTTCAGTGAAAAGCCAACTTCACTAAACTCTTCTTCTTCTTCGTCTTCTTGCTAGAATAAAAATTTCTCTTTGTGATTGTTAAATCAATGATGTTCAGCTCAACTTGTCATCATCATAATTGAACAAAATCTGGTAACAACGTCTATCACAACTCACATCTTGCACGCCAATCCCTACTTACAAGCCACCATGCTTGCGTGCCTCCCTGCTTGCACGCCACGAACTACTTTTATGCCATAATTGTAAAAAACTCACAACTTTCGAGCCACTTTGGTCTTAAACACAACAAACATGTTGGAATCAAATCCTTACTTTCATGGTTCTCACAACTTTCATTCTACTTCTCCTTGTGTGCCACTCAACTTTCGCACCATGCTGCTTGCACGCCTCCCGACTTGTGCACCTTATAAATAACTCTCGACTTGCGTGACACTTTAGCTTGAATGCCACTTTATATTAATTGTGCGATCATATCTCAAATTTTCTATTAAGTTCTGATCTTACAAAAATAAAGATGGTATCTTTCTATTTATAAGCATTTTGGTGACTTTCACGCCTCATAACTTGCACGCCATTCCTACTTGCATGCACTGCTCCACCACTTACACACCACTCCATCACTTGCGAGACACTCCATCACTAGAACACCACTTTCTTTACTTTGTCATATTTTGATAAGATGATGTTGAAATATGACTTGTGAACAACATACACTTGTTAACTTCTTATACTTTTATTCCACTTTTTGACTTGCGCTCTAATCTTTAAATTTCACACCACTTTATATCCTTTGTCATATTTTGATGTGATGTTACTGAAATATGACTTGCATGCAACAAACACTTGCATGCTACTTATAATTTCACACCATACTTGCGTTCCACTCTTTGAATTGTGCACCACTTTATTTCCTTTTCCAAATTTTGATGTGATGATCTTGAAATATGACTTTCACACAACATACGCTTATGCGCCACTTATAATTGCACGACACACTTGCATGCCACTATTTGACTTGCGCGCCACTTTCTTCACTCTTCCAAAAACACTTCTTTAATATCACTATACATCATAAGGATTTCATCACAAGTTCTACAAACTTATGATATTTGGGAAATAAAATTCAAAAAAGCATCATCATAGTTTTTCCCATTCTCATAGTGCCAATCCCTTGCACTATTTCCTATATTTTCTTCATCTTCAACAATCATCCTTGTTTCTTTTATACTCTTTGGAATATGTATTCCAATGTACTTCTTCATCCTCACAGATCCCTACACTTTCAATGTTATAGAAAATGTATCACCTTTGATACATGTATTTAGAACATTAAGAATAGTTCAACAATCATTTGATTTCCAGGAAATGTGTAATGCATGACAACACTAGAATGCCAAGCCCTTCCACACTCTCTCTTCTTCTTCAACCATAATTCTATACTTCAAATCCTCATTCTTCTTCAATCATATTTAGATAGATGATACTTCACCATTCTACTCCAATCATCCTCAAATGGAAGATACTTCTCCATTCTTCATTGTTGTAAACAATGTAGGTATGATGTATGAATGTGTAACATCAAAGGTATAAAAATCCGCATGAATTATTAGGTTGTAGAATATGTAAATAATAAAATAAGAATGTGTGAACCATTAGGAAATGGAGAGAGGTGGGAGTAGGATGAGTATTAGTAAAGGAAAAACTAGTGTCTCAACATTAGAAAATAACTCATAGGGTTAAGGGGGATTTTCCTATAGGAATAAAACATTATTAAGGGGGTACTTTATAGGATCAGAGGCCACTATTTTATTCTCCATTCAATAAGGGTTTTGTTTTGGGATAGTTGAACCCAGTTACAAAAATTATTATAAATGGGGGAGCTAAGGGTAATGATCCAATCAGGGTTATGGGTTTTGAAAAGTAATATCTTGAGATAAGTAATTATGTTGGTGATGATTTTAATTTTAATGATATGATGTGGTTCATTGATAAAGTGATACAAAAGAAGTTTTTAATCACCCTAATAGTTACTATAGTGTGTGTTAAATACATTATCTAGGTGGTGGTATATAACATGATATTATTAAATGCATAATTAGTTAAAGGGTTATTCTACTGAGTATAAAAATGGTGTCTTTTCATGAAGGAAAAAGTTTTCATATCATAAAGTAAGATCACTTTCAAAGAGTAAGAACAATGTGCTTTAACTTTTTCTGAGACTAGTGGGGTCTCAAAATGATACCTTATCATTTTATAGGGATATATAGTAAACCCCATAAATATTTTCTTTTTTTTCATTCCATACTTTAAATATTTACAAAAATATGAAATGGAATAGTTTAACGAGAAGAAATGTGAAATTTTCATAGGCCCCTCTTACCTAGTTTTAAACCAAAAAATACTTTACCTCTATTTAGATTTATATTTTAAGATCATTCAATTTATATAATTAAGGGACAAGTTTTTTAGTTTTATAAAATTGAAAAAATTCTGTTGGGTTTTATTGTTATATATCATAATCCAAAAGTAAAGATAATATAATTATCATAATGAGTGAGATAATCCTAATGTGAATGAGATACCCTGACACTATTATAGACCATCTTAGAGAGGGGTGCTCCCAATTTATGATCATAGTGATTTGACTGAAATTTTTGGATGGGACTAGGAAAGTGGATCTATGCATCACTTCATATCCCAGGGTAAAAGGAATGAAAACACACATTGTTCATCAAACCAGCCCTTGTATAGATCTGGATCATGTGCATAGAGGGTTAATGGTTTATATTTTATCTTGGTATGTGATTTGAATCAGGAAATACTCCATATATTACACCCTATGTAGGTGATTCATATTTCCCAAGGAGTGAGGGGATATTCTCCGTTTCAAAAATTGAATAGAAAATGTATTCTAGGTACCCTTACATAGATCTAAATATCATGTAAAGAACTCGGGTCGTATAGGATGGTCCACTCTATTCTATTTAAGTTTTTTCAAGATGGACTATACATCATTAAGTTTAACATCATGTGAAAAATTTTCAGGTTCCATGTTTCTTAGGGTTATAAAATGAGGACCTCTCTATAGGGGACATTGAGAATATCTGTATTATATGTGGGATGAGATGGATTTGTCTCAAATACATATCTATGGAGGTAAAACCAACATTAATTGGAGGGACTAAGAACTAGTAAAAAAATTTTAAATATGGGGGAAAATTCATATTATCATAAGATTATATATAAATAACCATATGTTAAGGATACTTAAAAATATTTGGATGATATAAAAAGAGTTTATCATGTCTTATTATTACAAAACGGGAGGAAAAATGATGTGAATTGAGACCTCTTCACCAATATAGAGTGAAGGTTTGATAGTAATTTTCATCTAGGCCCAAGATAAGTGATCCAGGAGTCCTTACATATCCCATAATTTCAGGAATAAGTCCAAACATAGTTCTTATAATGGTTATTTTTCTATCATAGTTTATATGGATAATAACACGAGGGTTGGATTATACAACTATAACCTAGTGAATTATCGGGGATAGAAAATGGAAACCTATGTAAATTTGGCTCTTTCACAGGAGATGTTAATTCTTTTATCTGGGTTATATGGAATAAATCCTAAAAATAGGTCTAAGAGCATGTAGGGTAGTACACTATGAATAGTTTTATGTCATATATGATGGAATATTTTTTTGTGTAGTTTAAGGTCATATAAAATGTACTTTGTGTTGTTCAGTTTAAGGTCCTGTGACTAGGACCATCGATGGTCGATATTTATGTTTGTATATCTTTGAAAAAGTTATCATATAGTTAATGATCATATGAATTAGAGATTCATCAATAGAATATTAAACTTATAAATCCATAAATCTAGGATATATTTAAGATCCATTTGAACATGGTAAAAAATAATCAGGTAAACCATGTATTCAAATTTATGAATTGAAAATTATGGAATGATATCTAGTGAGAGTAGTTCAACAATTAGTAATAGAGAACCTAATGTCACACCATTATGAAATAACTTAGGGGTTTAAGGGGGAAATTTAAATTGTAGCAAAACATCTCGAAGGGGATACTTTACATTCTCAAAATAAATTATGTTTCTAACCATTCAATGATGGCTCCATTTAGGTCAGTTAATAATTTTTAAAAATTTATATGAATGGTGACAACAATAGGATTCACTCAAGGTTCCAAAAAAACAAGATGAGTATCATTACTCAAGGAATTGTGATTGTGGTGATCCAAAAAAAATTATGGCAAAGTATTGGTGAAATATGGGTTTTCCAAAATGTTTTTCAAATCCCATGTGGCCACCCTATCTTGTTATAGACATGAAATTTGGGTTGGAGGAAAAGAAATTTTATTAAATAGGCGGTTAAACTGAACTTCACCGACAATGTTTTCAAATCCCAATTTGTAACGGGGTATCTTGATAATTAGTTAATATAATAAGTGATTGATCTCTCTATGTAGTTTATGGTTATATGGGAAGGACTATTCCCCATAAAATTTAATGTTATGTTATAAAGATCTAGTTTCATATAGTTTAGTGTTTTGTGACTAAGACCTTATGTCATGTATTTTAAAGTTATGTGAAATGGAACTAGGTTCCATATATCTTAAATTTATAAATTTAAGATTAATATGTGATGGGATTTTCATATATATATCTTATGTAAAAAATAAATATATGGTATCATTTCAATGAAGGGGTGTCAATGAATCTAACTTGGATGAGGGGAAACCCAATCAGTAGAATGGAACAATGTTTGATGAATAATTTACCAAAATGGTACAAGGTGTATAGTCTATTGTGGGAATACCCACCATAAATGGGAAAGAACAATGAATATTATTGAATTCTTGAAAATGGTTGCATTATCACAGTGAATGGTTAGATGTCTCATGGCACTTGATGAGTAAATGGCGACATAGATATAAAACCTCCAAAAAAGAGATATATCAAATGGAGGGAAACATTGTATATTATATTATAACATCCCAGTATAGGTTTTTACATAAGTAACTACTTGCATGAGGCTTCCCATGTTGATCTAGATGACACATTGGAGGGGTGAAAAGGTTATATCTCAGAACCTAGCCATGAAAGGAGGATCTAACCATGGATAAGGGTGATGACCAATGGATGGATTTTTATATTCATACTTGTGATTATAGGTGGGAACCCTGTGTTGGTCAGCCTCTTACATAGATCTAGATATCATGTTAGAAAACTAGTCCTTACAATATAAGATGGTAAAATTAGTTTAACGTATTACAAGATGGAACATATTTACTTTAAAACTAAGCATCATATAGCTCGAATTAAACGTAATGTAATGATACATAATTCTTAAATGACCTTAACACATACAATTTAATGTCACGTGATAATAAAATTATGTTGTGATATTTATAGTCATGCTACAAGGGAATGTGTATTCCCACTTTTTGTTATGATTTATAATAATATCACCTATCAATCCAATCAATGAAATTTTATATTCTCATTAGAGTGATGTTATATGTGAGAAACAAGGGATCATTGGAATAATACTTGTATCACTAAAGAGTGAAAAACATGGATTGAAGTTAACCAGGATGTTTAGATTAAAAAAGTGAATATAAAATGTTAAAGTGTTTATAGTTATATTGAATGGAATTTTGATTGGTTTTCTTTGGATATTATTCCCATGATATGTGTCCTCATAGTTGATAAAAATCATCTTATTCCTAAGGGAAAGACCCAATGTGAATAGGTGAAAGTCCATGCACCAAGAAAAGGTGGGGGTGTTTTAAATTTATATATATTTTCCTGATTTTATAATTATAGTCATTATTATGTATCCTAGGGTAGTAGGAATCAAGAAATATTCATTTATGATAAGAAAAATTCAACATAGATTTACCTCATATATAGATAAATGGTTATTTTATTTTGATAGATGATCAAAATAAGGATATGGATCCTTGGTTCCATCATGAACAGATGCGTTGTGATGAATCAAAAATCTAGGGTTGGGTTTAACATTAGTAGTCATGAAATCACAATGTATCAATTATTTTTAGTAAAAAATACAAATATAGTTCATTAGAAATTTTTATTTGGGGGATTCCATTTTTTACATATATTTGTATCATTTTTATTGAATTTAAAATGAAATGGACAAATTTCATAGCATGAAAAGTAAGGATACTTTATTTTAATTACTTTAAATTCCAATAACTGGGAAAATTATGTAATTTGATTGGAATTTACATCTAGTTCTAAGGTGAGTGATATAGGAATTACCACATATATTATAGTAATAGAAATAAATCAAAAAATATTTCTTATAATATATCCCCGCTGTAGGTCAAACTAATACATAAGGATGGGAGTTTATTTTAAAATGGGTCACTATAAAAGTGAAACCACATGTCATAGATTTCCATATAGACCTGACTCATTATTAGGGAGATAAGTCATACAATGTATCCATTTTTCATTCAGTTTATCATCATACATCTTGGGTGATATTCAATATAGTTTAAATTAATGCACCTAGAAATATGGACATTTATTTTAATGTAATTTTTTGGGGATGGAATTATAAAAAATATAAATATATTAAACTTGTACATAATGATAAAATGATTAAAATCATGTTAATAGGACTTGTGTTATATTGTTTAATGTTATATGGTGTGGACATTAATCTAACATGGTACTTCAGGATGGTTATTTTTCATTGGAGTAAGAATTGTTTGCAATAATTTTTCATGGGTTTTAGGATCATATTTTTATATTAGGTATTATTTTATATCTATTTTGATACAATACTTAAAGACAAAAAATCCTATATTCATAATCCATTAAAGTATATGTTTGGGAAAATAACAAGAAATATCTTTCATGGATACCACTTTAGGAATCATGATCATAATAATTTTGAAAAGTTCATTCTATAATGAACATTTGAGGAATACATCAAAATACTTAAGTATATAGGAATAGAGATTGTTTATTCTCTCTATGAAATATGGGAATACCAAATTATTTCATGCAGATTGCAGATTCTTCTCAAGGGTTTCATATTGTTGATGTATAGATTTGGGGGTCGCTAGATCTATCATCACCAAATCTATATTCAGATAGATACGATAATTAATTATAAATAAATTATTGATTGTATTCCATCACAAAAAATGGTAGGGTAATAATTGTAATGGTCTCTCAAATCATCAAATTTAGGTTGCCTTGTACTGATCCTTTGGAGATCAAATAAATATCCACTATGGTAGAGACAAAAAACCCTGAAACATGCTTTGGTTGTTTGGAATATAACATAAAATTCCTATTATTAAGGGATGGGTGATAATTATACTTCCTTCATGAGTCATATATAACTTAATCAACATGGTAATATCATTTAATTCTAGATTTGGAATGTAGTTCCTTAACCTTAATTAAATTTAGATCAATTTTTATAACTATGAAATTTTTCATGTCACCCCTGGATTGGGGAACAAAAATAGTCTCACTGAATATATAGCAATTATTGAGGATATAAATTGACAGATTCACACTATATTAGGGTGACTATGAAAATTCCCCCTACCTACTATTTAGGGTACTTTAAAATATTAAAATCCCCTATGCTCCATGGATGGTGGAATTCACTACATGGGAACCTCTATAGAAAGATTTTGAAATATCACCATGGTTAAAATGTCCTTAAGGAAAAATCTTAATCTTATTTCGGAGATATTTATATTTACACTAAAACTGAATATTATTTTCTTCAGTAGATGTGACATTTGCATCCTCAAGGGGTTGATATAAGGATTTTTTTATAGACTTTTCTTTTCTAATGGTAGAACATATAGATAGTGATGGGAGTCCCAGCGTAGAACCCAATGACTATATATATTTTTGAAATTAGGCATATTATCTATCAACATAACATTTTGATTCATTTATAGAGTTAATAATTCCTTTTTATAGGAATATGGGGGACCACCAAGATATCCTTCTCATATTCTAGGAGAAAATAATGGGAAAAACTACTGAGCCTTAGATGATGATATAAGTGTGAAATAAATATTTTTCTGTACTTCCCCAACCATAGAAGCCAAGATAATATGGATGATACTAATAATATTGGTATGATTACAAGGAAATAAATCTCAAAGGAACGAGTGTTTAGTAGTCTTGGTAAACCAGATACATAAATGAATCTTATATTACAAATGAATACACTAATTAACACATAATTTTTTTCTTATTATTTCTAAATAAACAACTTCAAGGATAACTTTATTAAAACTAGTAAATACCTACATATATTTCATAGTATTCTTCATGGATTCTTGGGGAAATGAACATAATAAGGGTGAGATTAAATTCTCATTAAGGGATAACTATAGTGAAAGCAATAATGAATCAATATGAATAGTAAAATGGCAAGGTAAATAGTTTAACTAACATGACATGTATTCAATAAAATCGATGGAAGTGTGTAAAAAATATTTCAAGATAATAACAAGAAATACAATCCATTAAAATAACTAGATGAGGAAAAATAAATATTATAGGGTAAGAAAATTAAACGCATTCCATTTAAATAATTATAAAGGAAATGTATCTATAGATATGTTGATTCAAAATATCATGGATGAATAATAACTAAAACTAGTATGAGGGAAATTATTTATTAATGGATGTCATGTATGAGGAAAATTAAATCCTATTACCATCAAGTCCTTTCAAAATATAGTTTAATCTATTCTAATTTACGTAAATAATTATTCTCATGAGAACCTGACAATGCATTGAGGAGCTATATAATGTCTGAGCTCCACCCTTCATTTACAATACAAAACATTACTCATATCAAATAATTAAAATAAATAATATACATCATCAAATAACTGTATTTAATGAGATATAAAGATGAATTATTTATTCCCCAATTAATCAAATAATTTTCGAAGTAAACACTATATGTAAAATGGTATATGATTTAGGAAATACTAATATAAATTTTATGTGAATATAGATATTCAAGTAAATTTACAATGAAAATTATTAAAATAAAGTTATTATTTCAATAAAAAGTTAAAAATCACAAAAGGAAGTGATATTTTGAAGATAATCATGAAGACCATTATAGAGGAGAATAATATTTAAACATTCTAATTTGTCCCATACCACTTTGAAACGTTTAAATCATAATAAAAATGAAGGTTTGATATTAAATGAAACTTATAATATCATGATAATAAGTGTATTCATTATATAATATGAAAAAAGTAGTATATACACCCAATTAAAGTGAATTGGTGTATAATAACAAATAAGTATCAATGGAATGTAATTTGAGATGAAATTCCCTTACTACTTGGGTAGATTATGAATCATGGGATCGATGAAAATTTAATAATAAATTTAAAATTTTAATATCATAAAATAAAGGGAAATATTGATATAATATTTGGAAATGGGCAGTATTTATACCATATATAAGAAGTTAGTAGTGAATATTACATTTATCACACAGGTGTAAAAAGAGAGATGAAAATCCCTTACGTGTGAATCGAAAGACCCAAATGTAATAATCATCAATTGAAACATCTAAATTACATGAAGATAAAATAATTCAGGATATTAAAATTCAATGTGGCAGTATGTAGACTATATATATGAAATTAGGTGCACACCAATAAAGTATGCATCATAGAAAGAAAAGTGAGACAAGAGTCCCTTGCTTTGAGTTTCCTTTTGGTCGAATATCCTTTAAATTCAAGTATAATGAAAATATTTTAAGTTTATACTTTATTAATAAACTTTTTAATGTTTATTAGTACTTCTATTTCACTTATTACCATGTTCTATACAACTAATTAAACAATTAGGTTTACATTGGGTGTTTTGACCAAATTCAGTTTATTTGTGAGAAACAACATTTTTAGGTCAACTATGGTCAAAAAGGTCATTATATAAAAAATAGGAATAATAATAATGAAATAATTATCATATTTATGTATGAATTATAATTTTAAAATCAATTATTAAATATGGTTATGAAAAAAATCAACGTTAGAATCATGGAGACGGTAGGTCGTACGTACGCATGAGTAACGTTCCCATTTTTCAATGATCATTATGGAAAAAGGTAAGTAACAAAATATCTTTCTAGAATGATAATTATATAATAAATACCATATTATTTAATCATCCATACTTAAATATATAATTATTATGATGAAAAAATAATCACATCAAGTTGAGGAGGCGATTATCCACACATCCATGAAGAACACAATCACTTTTTAATTGTGTGAAAGGGAAATAAAGAAAATGATATATATATATATATATTTATAGAAGGTAATTATGTAATTAATTTCATATAGATTTTTTTGTCTCATATTTTTTAATTGTAACCATCATTTATAGATTCAATGTATCGTGTGAACAAATCACATTGCTTTGAGGGGGTAGTGGTCCACACTTCCTCAGACGATGTTATCGTATTAACACAAAATGGGAGTTATTAATGGTATGTGTAATAAAAGTATTATATAAGTATAAAGAAATAATAAATATCATATATAAAAATATTTTTGATCATAATCTCCAAACCTAAAATTTTGTAAAGGAAAAATGAACAATCATCGTTTCATGAGGTAGTAGTTCGCCATACATTGAAACAACATGTTCGTTACCCATTAGACGGAGGTGTGTGTAAGTGTAGGTCGAAATAATAACATAAAAAAATAATAGTATATTGAGTTTACTGGTGTTTTTTTAATCATAGAATAAAAATATTATATGGAGTTGATAATGGAAATAAAAAAAATCATCGGAGAATACATTACCTCTTAACCGGGTAACTTCTTTTGGTTCATACCAAAAGGATTACTTGGGAGGATTTATTACCAAATGGGGGATTCAGGGTATTGGGTAGGGATATTGGGATTTTTTTGAAGATATGCGATAAACCTAGGTGTTTTGAGAGGTGTTAGGGGTGGAGATAGGTGGTGTCCTTTTATAGGGAAGGAAAAGGGCTCTCTTGGAATTTTTGGAAACAAGTTAGTTGTACACATTTTCTTACCTAAAAAAGTCATAAAAAAACCAAACTAAATAGTGGAAGTTTATGGACTATATATTAACATAAAAGTTTTTTAGACATGTGTCTAGGTCATTTGGGTCCCTAAGTTATAGGCTTATCCCTTTATTAAGCTTAATTTTTCTATGATAATTGTAAAAACTTTTAATTACATTCACCAATAAGTTTGGTAAAAAACAATGATTATATTATTTTAAATTATAAATTATTATTATTAAAAATATGGAATATAATTTTCCAAATTACAATCACATTATTGGAATAAATTAATTTAAAATTCATCTTATAAGCGAGATGACATTGCATATTTTTAAAGTAAAAATGTCAGAAACATTGTAATGTTTCTATAATTGATTTAAAATTGAAATGGATTCAAATGAAATAAATTATATTAATTGATAAAAATATTATCTAATTAATCTTTAAAGCCAATATAAAACATTATTTACCCTTATAATTAAATTAGATGAAAAACCAGTTTGGAACTAAAATTCAGCAATTTTAATTATTCTTTAAAAATGATATGTTTCTAAAAAATATTAAAACATCAACATAACCAAATTTTTTATCTATAATTAAAATATAATGTTTATTATGATAAATTAAATCCATTAAAGTTAACAAAAATAAAATTTAAAGTGGTCTCTCTATGAAAAGTTGGTAAAATTACCTTTATAAAAATATATGCTTTAATTAGTAAAATAGGGATTGTTCTTATCTTATGGATTTCAATACTAATGGATGAATATAAAAAAATATTTTACTAAATATATAACATATATATTTCATTTAAATCATGAAATAATTGTAATTAATAATTTTTATTAAGAAAAAACTCATTTGGAAGCATAAAAATAATTATATTTCTTTTTATATCCAATAGGTTATTATTCTCATTTCTCACTAATCGGTAACCCTTGAATTCATTTTATATTTTATAAAAAATATATTTTTATATTTTATTTAATATTATTCATATCAGATAGTTTATATATTATTTTATTGAATAGAAATATTTTAATAATATATTATTGTTTTGTAAAATACAGTCTTGCATGTAATGCAAGCCATCAAAGAAGGTCTCACTTGTGTTTAACACACGCAATAGAGGAAGGTATCTCCTTCATATAAAGAACGATAAATCACTATTCCATGCATTGAAATATATTGAATATATTTTAAATAGTAAATATACTTTAATGTATCAGAATATTATATTACCTTACGCGTTCGATGTCACATGTCATACATGCTATCGAATTTAAGATTATTACATTAGATTTTTAAGGAGTTACATTTACCCCATATTAATTAAATTGTGTCCTCGCAATTTGACCTCAATCTTTATGATATATTGTTTGATGTTTCCTATGTTGGAGTCCTACATCATGAGAGGGTCTCAGTAAACAACCTTTATAAAAGAGATAATGGGAAGTACAAAGATTACATGGACTACCATGAAACTATGCTTCTAAGTAGGAGAACATTAGTGGAAATTGAAAATACATGCTTTGAGAAAAATTGTAAATATATATAGGGAGTGAATGAGGTCATCAATCATGAACAAGTAAATGATCAATGGAACGTTTTGGGCCTTAAAGCCATAAATTATTGACAATTTAAATGAAGATCAGTTCAATAGAAACTAAGGAATTAGTACAACATTGTATTTCTAAGTAATTCTCCAAATTTTAGTTAATTATTTTACTACCTAATAATATAAGGAAATATTCTTACTTGATAGGTTTCAATTTCAAATGAATAATCCTATCTGTTGGGTTTTCATTGATCAAATTCTAATTCATCCCTTTACTTCAAAAAATTAATTAAAAAATAATGAGTTTTTATGCCTAAATCACTAAAATAAACTTTAAAAGGATTGTGAGGACAATAAAAAAGCGAACAATATAACAATTTTTCTATAACTATCTTAAAAAACAAATATGATTAATATAATAATCTATACACCTCATAAGTTATACTCTCTCTTCATTATTAACATTTATTCTCAAAATTGTTTAACTAAGAATAATGAAAAATTAAAGAGGAAATTGTGTAGGTTATTGGTTGTCATGCAACCCTTATCATCCTTTGGTCATGGGATCAAGACCCACGACCTCACCGAATGTAATTGGTTGTCACCCGACTTACAGTTTGTCATTTATAAAACCATATTAATTTAATTTCAAAAACAATTATGATATAAATCCTTGAAATTAGGTCAATATCTAAGTAGCCTTTTTGGGATCACCCTTTGCGGGCAAGGAGGCATGCATATTGAGGAAGTTGAAACCGATTCTCTGATTCTTTTCAACTCACTGTAAGGTTCTGATCGGGTCCCCTAGTCCATCTCCTAACCTATCCAAACGTGTCAAGAAATCCTCTCTAGTAACACCCGACTGAGTCACACCTGGAGAGAGGGCAATAAGATGGTGGACCACATGGATTCTCAAGCTCATCAAGCTAATGGAACCACCAGTTATTAAAATATGAACCATTTGAAACCAGAGGGGGTTAGTATTTGTAGAGGGGATTCCCTCGGGCTACATTATATCCAGCCTCCCTAGGCCCCCTGGTCATGTACTTGTTCTCCACCTATTTCTTCCTTCTTTATCGTTAAAAAAAAGAAATATGATGATACTACAAGGGTGTTCTTTTATAGTTATCGTCAAATTATACCTTATGTTTTTGTTCTCGATTATATATTTTCCTAAATCTAGTTCCCAAGGTTTCTACTAAACTTTCTCTTATAAAAACTATAGTATTAGACCCATGAGCCTGGAGCCTATGTCTGATACTAATTACATTGAAATGATTACAAGGAATTATATCTTGAAGGAATGATAGTTTAGTAGTATTGGTACACCAGATATATAAATGTGTCTTCTATTAAAAATTTATACACTAATCAAAACATTATTTTTATTCTTATTTCCAAATAAGAAACATTTAGGATAACTTTATTCCAACTATAAAATAACAACATACCTGTCATAGTATTATTCTTGGATTCTAGGGGAAAGAAGCATAATTAGGGTGAGCTCAAATACTCAGTAAAGGAAAAATATAGTAGAAAAAGTTATGAATCAATAATTGTAGTCAAATGGAAATGTAAATAATTGAGCACACATGCCATGTAATCAGTAAACTGAATGGAAGTGCATAAAAAAATAATGAAAGGTAATATCTAGAAACATATTCCATTCAAATAGCTAGATAAGGAAAAATAAATATATAAGAGTAATAAACTGAAACACATTCCATTTAAATTGATAAAAATTAATTGTATCCATAGATATGTCAACAAAAAATATCATGGATGAATAATAACTAAAACTAGTATTAGGAAAATTCTTTCTTAATGTATTTAATGTATGAGGCACATGAAAACCTATTACCATCATTACCTGTCACATGACTATTTAATCTCTTCTGATTTTCGCAAATAATTTGTCTCATGAGAACCTGTCGAAGCATCGAGGTGCTATATAAAGTCTGGGATGCACCCATCATTGTCAGTAAAAAACATTAATCAGATCTAATAATCTAAATAAATAATATACATTATCAAATAAACTTATTGACTAAGATATAGGGATAAAGTATTTATTCCCTATCCAATCAAATAACAGTATATGTAAACACCATATGTAACATGGTATACGGTTAAGGAAATACTCATATCCATTTTATGAGAATATGGATATTAAAGTATATTTTCAATGAAAAATTATTAGAATAAAGTTATTATTTAGAGATAAAGTTAACAACCCGAAAAGGAAGTGATATTGTGAAGATAATCATGAATAACATTTTAGAGGCCAATAATCTTTAAATGTTCTAAAGTGTCACATACCACTTAGAAACGTTAAAATAAAAAACCCCAATAAAGTTATTAAATTAAATGAAACTTATAATATCATAATAATAATGGTATTAATTATATAACTTGAAAAAGGTATCATATATACCAAATAAAAGTGAATGGGTGCATAATAACAAATAAATCTCAATGGAATGTAATTTGAGATGCAGTTCGCTTACTACTCAGGTAGATTTTGAATCATGGTATCCCTGAAATATTAATAATCAATTTAAATGTTTAATATCATAAAATAAAGGTAAATAATGATATAATATATAAAAATTGACATTAGTTATACCATACAAAGGAAGTGAGTGGTGAATATGACATTTATCTCATGGGTGTAAAAAAGCGAGATGAAAATACCTTACATATGAATCAAAAGACCCAAAAATAATAATCCTAAATTAAAACATATATATACCATGAATATTTAATAATTAATTATACTACATGTTAATTTTATTAGTATGTACACCATATATAAGAAAATAGGTGCACAATAATAAAGTATGCACCACGAAAAGAAAAGTGAGACAAGAGTCCCTTACCTTGAGTTCCCTTTCAGGTGAACGCACATTATAATCCTGTATAACAAACTTATATTAATTTTAAACATTAATCAGAACCTTTTTTAATGTTTACAATTACTTGTACTTCACTTATTAACATTTTCTGTACAACTACTTAATCAATTAATTTTACGTTTGGTGTTTTGACCATATTAAATTTATGTGTGAAAAACATTGGTAGGTCAATTATGTTCAAAAAATTAATTATATTACACATTAATAATAATAGTCATGAAATAAGTATCATATTTATACATCAATTATACTTTTAAATTCAATCATTAAATATAGCTGTGAAAAATGAATCAACGTAACAATCATGGAGATGGTTGGTCGAACGTACGCATGTGTAACGTTCTAATTTTTCAATAATCATTATGGAAAGAAAGTAAGTAACATCATATCATTAAAAAATTATTATTATATAATAAATAAAATATTATTTAATCATACATTATTTTATAAAGAATTATTTTTATGAAAAAGGAATCACATCATGTCGAGGAGGTGGTAGTCTACACATCCATGAATAACGTTATCACTTTTTATGTTTATGAAAGGGTAATAATGAAAATTATATATATATACATAAATAAAGGTAATTATGTCATGAATATAATATATATGTTATTTATTTATCATAATTATAATTATAAAATCATTTATACATTCCATGTATCGTGTGAACAAATCACATCGCTTTGAGGGGGAGGTAGTCCACACATTCTCAAACGATGTTATCATATTAACACAAATTAGAAAGTATTAAACATATGTGTAATAAAAGTATTAAATAAATATAAATAAATAATAAATATCATATATATAATATATAAATATAGTTTCCATCATAATATCCAACCATGAATGTTGGTAAAGGAAAAATGAACAATCATCGTTTCGTGAGGTAGTAGTTCATCGTATATAGAAACAATATTTTTGTTACCAATTATATAGAGGTGTGTGTATGTTTAGGTAGAAATATTATCATAAATAAATCATAGTATACTGAGGATACTTTTTTTGTTATGTAATAATAAAATAATAAGTGTATATGAAGTGTAGAATGAAAATGAAACTAAAAAGATTGAGAGGAGACGTTACCTCTGAATTGGGTGACGTCTTTTAGTTTATACCAAAAGTATTAATTGGGAGGGTTTCTGATGAAAGAGATGCTTCAAGGTGTATGGGAGGGATTTTTTATTCTATTTGGATAGATATTTTCCTAACCTATGTGGCTTGAGAGGTCTGAGGAAAGGGGAGATGTTGTGGCCTTTTATAGGGAAGGAAAAGGACTCACTTTGAACTTTTGGATGAATGTTAAGTGTACGCATTTTATTACCTAAAAAGGCATAAAAAACCAATATAACTCAATAATTAAATGTTTTTGTAAGATATATGGTTAGTAAATGGGTGTTGGAAAAGTTTCTCGGTCATTTGGGCCCCTAATTTAAAGGATTATCCCTTTACTAAGTTTAATTTTTTCTTAATAATGGAAATTTATTTTAATTACTTTCACAAATATTTTTCGCCAAAAAATATAGGTCTTATTATTAATTATAAATAATTATGATTCCAAATATGGAATCCATTTTTCCAAATTAAAATCACAAAAGAGGCAGAAATTAATTTAAAACTCATCCCACAGGCATGGAGACATTGCAGGTTTTAAAGTAAAAACATCTAAAAGCTTGATATGTTTTTATAGTCAAAATCAAAGTTAAATTGATTAAAATGACATAAATTTTGTTAATTGATAAAAATATTATCTAATTAAACTATCAAACCAATATAAAACATAATTTAACCTTATAATTAAATTAGATGAAAAAGCTGTTTTGAACTAAAATTCAGTATTTCTAACTATTCGTTGAAAAAATAATATGTTTCTGAAAAATATTAAAACATCAAAATAACATAATTTTTATGTTTTTAGTTCAAATTTTAAGTTTATTTTGTCATATTAAATCAAATAAAGTTTCAGAATTCAAATTTAAAATGGGTTCTGCATTAAAGGGCGGTAAAATTGACTTAAAAAAATATAGTCTTTTATGTGTAAAATAAGGTTTGTTCTTATCTTATGCATATTTGACCTAATGAATGAATATAAAAAATATTTTATTTAATATTTATTGTATATATAATTTAAATAATTTAATAAGTATATTTAATTATGTTTATTAAAAAAAATTCTTTTGAAGCATAAAAATAATAATATTTCTTTTAATATCCAAATTGTTATTATTTTTTCTCATTAAAAGGTAATAAATGTATTAATTTTATATTTATAAAAACATATCTTTTTATAATATAGTTAATAGATTTAAAAACATCTAGTTTATATCTTATTATATTAAATAATAATATTTTAATAATATATTATTGTTCAGTAAAACTCAGTATTGTATATAATGAAATCCATCAATGAATTTAACTCTTGTATGTAATGAAAGATAATGAGGAAGGTATATATTATGTTTAACACAAGATAAATAAATATTGCATGAATTAATATATATATATATATATAATATTTTAAATAGTAAATATATTATATTTTATCTGGATATTATATTACCCTACGTGCTCTGTATCGCGTTTCTTACACACTATAGAATACAAGGTTTTTAAATTATATTTTTGGGATGTTACATGTATTGGTTTTAGTATTCAAAACTTGTAGAAAATTAATCATACATGGATAATATCAAGTTAATGGAAATATAAAAGAATCTTCACACCTTATTTGAAGAGGAACTTGTTTGATGGGATATTTCCCAATGCCTCATTTGTATGTTTAGTACCCACTAAACTATTTAGTGAGAAAAAAATCATTGGACCACTTGGTGGGATGGTGCACATTCTACCAATATTTGGAGAATAAATTATAAATGATTTTTTACTTGTAAATGGATCCTTGGGGATTCTTCTTTCTTTTTAACTTACATACTATGATTCTGTCATATCTTCACAGGATGAGAGGTAGATGATACTAAAATCTGGGATGTAGAGGAAATTGAGATAATCACTAGTTTATTTATTCATTACCTAATGGTGGAATGTGTTTGATACACTAATTACTATATATTTTGGACATCAATGATTTTCATGTTACCATACGAGGATTCATCCCAACTATATTCTTCCTTGAGGATGATGAACAAATTTCATGTTACATGTTTCTTGGGATTATCCAATGGTATGTGACTAGTATCATCCAAATTTTATAGATAATAATTTATAAAGAATCATTATTAGATCATGTAACACAATATATGATGGTAAGACAAATATTTTGGGTGATTATCCTTTCCCACTTCACCCAACTTCTTGATTTAAATCAATGTGATTAAGTTGTTCTCTAAGGTAGAGATGAATTATCCTCTAAAATTATCACCATATAATGAATAAATCTTATTCTTACAAAATCAAGGTTACAATATCCCAATATTGTTGGCTTGATGGTGAAATTAACTATATCTATTTTCTATGAGTTCTATATTTGTGATGGTTGTGATGGATGTCCTCTTTCCATGCTTCAATGAATAACATCCTTTAGAAAATATTATATATTCACAAACTCATGGAGTCTTCAAGGATATTTTATAGGGACGATCATAGTTAAAAACACATCTTATAAGTTCTTTACACTAATCTCCATAAATTTTACTTTGGGAAGCATAGATTCCATGGAATATGTTAGACCCTTCTGTCTTATGTATTAAATCTATGAATCTCTAATTATTTTATTGTATTAAAATAAATATGTAAATGATAGTTGTTTTCCTACATTAAACATTGAATTAGAAAAGAAATTAATTATATGGATCTTCCATGCTTTCAATAGACCCATATTTGGGGGTATTGTACCATAAAAACATAAGACTTTCCATGGTCTGAACAAATAATTTATGTTTGACCACCTCTTTCTATTCAAGGTTTTCCAACATTACACCATGCTGGGATGAAAAATGGGTGAGATTTTGATATGGATATACCATTCCATAAAATTTTAGAAATATAATATTCCCAAATATGGATGTAGGTGTATTAAAATCCACATAACTAAGATATAACTTCCTCTATAGCTATACAAGTTAACACCAATCTTTATGAAAATCCATCCACATAGTGAGATCGTCTAGAAATTACTAGGATTCCAATTCTTGAGTTATCCTCTGGTGAAGTTATGGAATTTCCATTGATTTCCTCTTGTATGGGGGGGAGGGGGTGGGTGGGTCTTGATAATAAATTGTACTTGTAATCAATTTATTAGGTTGATATAATCTAAATTTTATTGGGTTTCTTGATTCAACTAGCGTTGGATGATAAATATCCCCTAGTAATTTAGGGTTACCTAAAATAGGCATGTTGACTTCAACATAATAAACATATTTAGTGGGTATATTTCCCATGGGAAACTCAACATTTATCTTCTCAAGAACTAATATTATTGAATTTAATTTGGAAATATTTTCTTCAATTGATACTATTTAACCTTTTTTGGGAAGTGGGTAGGTGGAGAACATGGTTTCACCCATTTTTCATTTAAAATATTATGGTATGAAATATAATTTGGGTCAACAATGATGAAATTTTATATTGAAAAACCTATAACATAAATTATGTATTCATTTTGAGCCTATGTTTATGTAATAAAGGTGCGATCCTACTCACATGATGATATTGGGGATAAATTTATAGCTAAAATGGTAAAAAAATTCACCCAGCCTCATGGGTTGGGGTTCTCCTTTGAATTATAAATTCACCAAATCTATCTGTAATTAAGTTTGTTTATTTTATATATTGATAATATGGAATTTAACCCTGAACACTATCAATATATGTTGATGGGATCAATTATTTTGGAAGTATAATGAAAATGGACCCACTCTTAATTTGTAGTGGTTGTATTACTTAGAGGGTTCTCCTTTTTGGATTCCCTAGTATAGATAATAGTGGGTGGCATATTATCTAAATCTTCTTTTAGAATTATGGTCAAATAAATATGATTATGACTATAGTGGATAGTATTTCTCATAGGTATCACCTAGGTTTATTACTTAACATGGTGTGGTATACATCACCTCCCTAAGGTTAGGGAGGTATAAGTATCTAGGCTCTAAGTGCATACTCCCAACATAGTTATATATAGAATCATGGGACACTTTCTTCCTCACAACCTATCATTGGTGAGATAACCTATAGTTCACCATCCCATGAAGGTTCTAATTTTAAACCTCTAAAGTAGGGATTGATCCATTAATTTGGTATTCCTAGATTAGAGCATTCACCAACAGGCACTAGGTTAGTGACATTGTATGTCGGTTCCACAAGTCCATGGTTTCCATGGTAATATATGTATATAATTGGTGTCTTAACTTTTTGTGTATAGTAACACGAGGTGTATTACGATTTCTATCATCTATTATAATGATTTTATAATTCCATGGTTCATTAGATATTGACAATTGGATTATAGGGGATTCTGATATTTCTAAAAATTAAACAAAAAAATATGTCGGCTATTATAGAATCATAAGTAAAATTTCATGGTCGATTAATCCCTTTCATTTTTAAAGGATTAAATTTGTGTTCACCATTTTTTTTCTAATGAAATATTTGATGTATTCCTCAACCTTGATTGTTAAGAGTGAACATAATTGTATACCTAATTTTTAATGGTAGTTGGCCATTGAGAATTTTGGCAATGATGCTTCAAAATGCACATTGGTTAAGATGATTAGAATTTAGGCTCACCCACACCTTTTGGGGGGGGGATTATTTCCAAATTTGGGAATATCTTTTATATTTATTACATATTTAGGAATCCTTTCTAAGTCCATGTTACAGAATTGTTACCCATGTGATAGTTATTTGATCCAAACTATGGGTTTTATGTAAAAATTGCATATATTATAGGTTTTTCATATTTATCTTATTATTAAGTGATGTTATAGTTCAAAGAAGAATATATAAGAACTCCAAAAATTATTTCCATACATATAGTAAGTAGGTACTTTAAAGATGGGATCAATCACATAAGAAGGGATTGTTACATAACCCTAGGAATGGAATTATAAGACACATAGTTCAGTTGCACTTAATAGGGTACTTTTTAACTTTTAAGGCCCTTTTAAAAGGACATATTACAAGAAATTTAACTTAAGTAAGAATTTATGACTTTGAGAAATCTACCTAGAAATGGCTAGCTGGTTGTAACTACCTAAACATTTATAAATAAAATTTCCTTCATTGTTGAATTAAATTCCCTATTATGTATTATGGTTATAAAAAACATATTCACTTAATGGGTTTTATTATATCCTATTAGATTTATAAGACCATTAATATTATTAACCATTGATAGTATAACCATTGAACAATGATCATATTATTATAATAAATTTAGGTTTTTGGAAAATCTATTTCACATAGAAAAAGAATGTGATGTCATCAACTGGTAGGATAATACCGTTTGAAGATGATTTGTTAGAGCTTCAAAGGGATATAGAATCACTTGGATTTTACCCTGACTAAGCCCATGTTGGGATCCAAAAACATAATAATGAAAGAAAATATTTATGAGAGAAGTTCAAACTCATTGAGATCACATCCCAAAACATGTACGTCAAACCACCCCATGAAATTCTCATTGTCGTTCACCATACCATTAAGGTGTTAAAAAGTGTAATAAAAAGATATGTATCAATACCCTATTAATAATATTTATTTTTTATATAATAATGAATATATTTTTGTCTTATTATTATTACTTTATAAGTGATTTTGGTTTTGGTATAATAAAACACAAATTATATTCTTACTTAATATTAAAATTAAATTATGTCATTAATTCTAATGAATTAATGGGTTTTTAAAATGTATTTTATTTTATTAAAATAATATTATTAAATAATTTTTATTAAATATAAATGATCATGTAATTTTTTATGAATTCACATGTAATTTTTATAATGATTGAAAAATTTTTATTGTCAAAAAACCAAGATTTATCAATAAATGTCAATTCTTAATTTAAAATTGGAAATTAAAATATTTAGAAAATTATTTGTATAAAATATATATTATTCTTGGAATAATAATGGAAAAATTATCCAATGATTATTTTTTCTCAATTTTCTAAGAAAGCTGAATTTTCGGGTTAAATTTAAATGCGGTTTAAATATACGGCATGTATTATGACATAATAATGACCCAAAATGATTTTATAAATACCATAAAGAATATACATGAAAAATATATTTTTTCCCTTTAAAATAATTTAATTTTAATTTAATTTTATTAATTTTATTAAGACTTTATGAATCCTACAAAACATATAATATATTTTAAGGTTTTAAAATCATTTCTTTAAGGACATGACTCACTTCCACATAACCAAGAGTATTATTTTAATAATTAAAGCCATTTTACTTATACAATAATTAAAAAGACTACCCTTTGGTATAAAACACGGGAAAAAATAATGGGAATGTTTTTGGTTTTGGTTACTTTATTATATAGAGTCTAAAACCTATGTTTGGAAAATATTAAAGAACTACCCTCTCTTTTCCTATATAAATCCACCCTAAATCCCAATTAAATTCACTAAAAAACCATGGAGAACATACTTACTATACCCTCAAAACACTATATTCCACCAATTTTTCCTTGAATCTCTCAAGAATCTCCTCCCAAGATTTTGTAATCACAATCTCATGGTATGGGATCGTATCATTTTCCTCTTTATTCAAGAATCTTAATTATCTTATTTCTTTATCTCTAATTAAAAACATTGGGGTATTTTCTTCCATATTACCCTTACATAACTTATGATTTATAAATTATTAAAACCCATTTCACCATTATTTATTTTTCTAATGAACGTTTATGTTCCCCCATTATGCTGCCTAATTTTCACCGTGATTTTCCATACCAAACAATTGTATAGTAAATATCCATACACATTTTATATCAAGGGTGTTCAACTTTATTCACATATAATTCATTTATTATGGAACTAAATGTATTTATTCCACACTCATAGATCATTAAATAAATTTTTATTATAAAATAATACATGGTGTATGATCTATGTAGAATACTTAAGCATGAAAATGAAAGGAAAGTGATGGGTGTGAACATAATTAGATAGAACTCCAATGCAATGGGTAAGGTTTTAGTTTCAAGAGATGTAATTTGAGGGATTAGGGAGTCCCACTAATCCATAATAGTAATTTTTCCCTCATGATGTATTGGCGGTTATCCCTGACCAATGTTTATGATTCCATGATTAAGTTCTTTCACATTTCCCATGTTGGTTTTATGTTATAATTATCTATCTTGCCTTAATGTTCATGTTTTTTATTATCACCCCTTTTATGTCTCCTTGATATTCCTATTTTCTAACACGTAATACTTTCTTCATGTTATTCAATATTTATTCCCTTATTAGGATTTATATTTCATCCCTTTATTACATATATCCCTAGGTTATCCATTGTAGTTTTATGTGTGATGAAATAATATGATCATCTTAAGTAAGTTTTCAATATTGGATATTTATTCCCTATTTTAAGATGTTATGTAATGTACCTAATTGTAAAATAAACTATACTTATTGATCTTCCTAAATTTATTATGTTTTATCTTATGTAATAAATTAGGAATTAATGTCTAAAAAGAGAAGGGTTGTCATAGTTGGTAAAAAAGGAAAGTTAAGTTATTTTTGCGATTGAGACAATAAAACTATAGGGAAATAGTTTGTTATTAATGGAGAGATTATTCCATGACAACGACTAAGGTGGATCCAGACAATGAAATGATGATAGGTATTCTAGTTATTCATTCAAGAATAGAAAACATAATTTTTTATTATGGTTGAATGCATTTATTTGTATCAAAAAAGATTAGCAGAACTATTCACACACCACCAAAAATCATGTAAGTAGAGATATAAATAAAAATAGAAAATAGAGAAATTATTGCATCCCCTGTATGGAACTCCTCTCCTATCACCATTTATGGGATGAAATTTATAATAGACTTTCTAAATCCCCATTTAGTGAATTTTGATTCAATTTTTGTTATGTATTAGTTTTCCTAATATGGAGTCAATATAAATCTCTGAGAGAAGGAAATAACTCTCCGTATCATGAATTGACCACCAATTATGTACAAATACATGGAGGATAATGAATCTTCTTTAGCAAAAACATTTCAAGAATGGCTATTTTTCACAATAAGAAATCATATCTACCTCAAATGATTAATTATAAAGAAAATATCACCATTAAAGGCATGAATATTATGAGAGAATATATTGAAGTGTTTCCTCATGGATTTTCTAGTCTTCTTCATAGCTAAGTGGCTGAATTTCCAATTGAGATGATACCTGGGGATCTTCCTTTATCCAAGACTCTACATAGAATAGATATTTTAGAACATGATGAGTAGAAGAAAAAACTATAAGAGAATCTAGATATGAAGTTCGTATTCCAAAGTGCTTCACCATGGGGTGAACCAATCCTCCTTATCGATAAGAAGGATGGTTCAATGTTCCCTTTCATTGATTATCATGAACATAACAAGATCACAATAATGAACAAGTATCCCATACCATATATTTATTTCTTCTTCAATTATCTATATTGATCCTGATACTTCTCCAAGATCGATCTTTGGTCGTGGTAATATTAATTCAAGGTGAAGAAGGAGGATATCCTCAAGAATTATTTTTGTATAAGGTATAGAAATTATGAGTTCATATTAATTCCATCCAGACTCACTAAAGATACAAAAATATTCATATTCTTTATGAATAAACTATTTATAGATTACCTTGACAAATTTATTGTAGTATTTATATATAATATTCTAATATAATCTGAAATAAATGAGGATCATTATGAGCATATGATAACTTTGCTAAAGACTAGAAAAGAAGAAGATTTATGGAAAGTGTAGTAAATGTTAGTTTTAGTTGAAGTAAGTCTCATTATTATTTAATATAATAAAAAATAAATGGTATATATATGTACTATTAAAATATATAACCAATTGAGGCATGATTATGGCCAACATTGATGATATACATCTATTGCTTCATTGGATTAGCTTGGTACTATCACCAATTTTTGTGAAATTTCTGGAAATTTTAAAACCCTTATACCAAATTTTCATAGAAGGGATTCTAGTTTGTTTCGATCAATGGATGTGAATATATCTTCAAGGAGTTGAAAAGAAGGCTTATCACCACCCTTTTACTTTTTATACCCACAAGTGGATAACTTTTTATTGAATAAAATGATGCTTTGAAGACGTTCTTGGGCTATGTGTTAATACATGATGAAAAAGTGATAGACTATGCTTCAAGGAAGTTAACCATTCATGAAAATAATTATATAATAAATGATATAGAGTTGGATTTAGTGAACTTCACATTGAATATTTGGGTGAATTATCTCTTTGAGGAGAAGTGTGAAATATATATATATATATATATATATATATATATATATCACAATATCCTCATGTATATATTCACATAGAAAGAGCTTAATATGTGCCATTGGAGATGGTTAGAGCTAATTAAGGACAATAACTGCACAATCCACTACCATCCTTGGAAATATAATAATTTAGAATATGATCTATGTATAAATGTTCTATCAATTTTATCATTGATGAGAATTGATAAGGATCAGACCTTTTTAGACATGAAGAGCATGAACATAAAAATCATAAAAGAAGGAACAACATGAATCCTTTCACAAATGATTACTCAATAGTCCATTTTAGAGAGAATAAAGGATTCCCAAAGAGTTGATGTGGGAATTCAGAAAAAAATAGATGTTATAAGAAAATTTAAATCCTCAAAGTTCAATGTTAGTGAAGGAGTTGTGAGATTTGGGTCATGAATATGTGTTCCATAAAATCCTAAGTTCAATAAATATATATTAGATGTTGCAAATAGTTTGAGCTTCTCCATTAATACATGGAGCACAACGATATGTCAATATGTTGGGGAGAACTATTGGTGGGACAATATGAATTATGAGATCACAAAATATACATAAAGGTGTATTTTATATTAGTAAGTGAATGCTAAAATGAATAAATACAAGTGGATGATGCATCCATTACCCATACCTACATGGAAATGGGAAAAAAATAACCATAAAATTTGTCAGTAGTCTTCAAAATACATAAAAATTATATAAGGCATTATCGGTTGTGGGGGATCATATTACAAAGACTTCTCAATTCATTGAAATTATATAGGACTTCTCACTCAATAAAATTTTAAGGATATACACTAGAAAAGTGATGAGGATAAATGTAACACCACTATATATTGTATCTAGTAGATTTCCAAGTTTTACCTCAATGTTCTGCAAGACTTGAATATTCTCAAAATGTTGAGTTGAACATCAGTACAAATTATCACACTCAAATTTATGGAAAAAATGAGAATACTATCCATATAATTGAGTAAATATTGATAGTATGGTCAATTGAATTCAAAGGAGTATAAGATCAACATCTCCCCATGGACAAGATCTCATAAAATAATACTTTCCAATCAAGCATCAAAATGGTTCCCTATGAAGACCTTTATAGGTAGTGGTGTAAAACACCAGCATAATAGGATGATGTTGGGGAACAGAAAGTACTAGGTCATGAAATGGTCAAGGAAATTATGGAAAATGTGAAGAACAATTAGTAACACATAAAGGATGTTCAGAGAAATAAAAGATATTTACTGATAATTTTCAATGAGATACAGAGTTTGTGGTAACAGAAAAGGTATTCCAATGAATATCTCTATGGATGAAAGTTATGATATTTGTGAATAAGGGAAAGAATATTTTAAGATACATCAGTCTATTTGAGATCCTTGATAGCATCAGAGTAGTGTCTTATTGACTAACACCCCCACCTAACTGATATGATGTATATGGTTGGTCACATGTATCACACTTGATAAAGTACATACCGTACCCATAAAATGTTCTAAAACTAGTGGTGTTACCATTAAAGAATGATCTTTTATATGTGGATTAGCCGATGACTATCATATATCATAGAGAAAAAATTATAAATAATATGATAATGAACCTGGACAAAGTGCTATGAAAAAACAAAAAGTTTGAAGAGGAAAATTCAGAAACAGAGGATGTGATAAAATAGAGTTACACTCATCTATTTTAGTTTGTGAAATGAAAATTTCAAGTGTGAAATTTATAAAGGGGGAAGATTGTAATGACTTAAACTTTTAAAAATAAAATTCCATTTTTTAATAAATTAATTTTCCATTTATGTATTATTGTTATAGAAAACACAAGAACTTACTTGGATTTATTATATTTTATTAGATTTAAAAGAAATTAAGAATATTAACTAATGATAATATAGTCATTGAAAAGTGATAATATGGTTAGAATAAATTTAGGATTTTTTGAAATCTATAGACTTAATAAAAGGAAGTGATGATCACAACAAGTTGGATCATACCCTATGAAAAACATTTATTAGATATTCCAAGAGAGATATCATTATTGGGGTTTTCCATAGACCAAGGCCACGATGAGATCCAATAATTTAATTATGAGAAAAAATGTTTATGTGTTTTGTTCAACCTCATCGAGATCACAGCTCAAACCACGTACACCGAACCACCCCATGAAAGTATCACTATTGTGCACCATACCCTTAGGGGTATTTCTAGTGTAATAATGGGAAATGCATCAATACCGTAATAACATGAATGTGTATATTTTATATAATAATTAATATTTTTTCATCTTATTATTTTTACATTGTAAATTATTTTTATTTTGATACTATTAAACAAAAATTATATTTTTTGGTAAAATTTAAATTCAATCAAGGAAATTATTTTGACGAATTAATGTATTTTTAAAATATATAATAGTTTTATAAAATATTATTATTAAATAGTATTTATTAAATAAAAATGATCAAATACTTTTTTTATGAAGTCAAATGGAATTTTTATAAGGGCTTGAAAACCGTTATTGTAAAAAAACGTAGAATTTCTCAATAAATGACAATTCTTATTTTAGTATTAAAAAATCGAATATTTAAAAATTATTTGGATAAAATATATATTATTTTTGGAATAATAATTCCTAAATTATAGAATGGTTTATGTTTCATAATTTTTTTAAAACATCTAAATTTTTGAGTACAATTTTGTTATAGTATAAATATACGCTGTGTATTATGACATTATAATGACCCAAAAATGTTTCCATAAATAATAAAAGTAGTATACATGAAAAATTAAATTTTTATAATTTAAAATAATTTAGTTTATGTTTATTTGATTAATTTTACAAAGCCTTTATGATTCCTCCAAAAACTATAATATATTTTAATGTTCAGAAATCATTTCTTTAAGGACATAACTCACTTCCACATCACCAAGTGTAATATTTTAAAAATTATGACACATTTATTTATAGAATAATTAAAATCATCCCCTTTGTTAGAAAATATGTTCATAATATATTAGAATTTTTATGGTTTTGGTTACTTTATTATATAGAGTCTAAAACCTAAGTATGGAAAATATTAAAGTTCTCCCTTATATTTTCCTATATAAACCCACTCATTATCCAATTTATCTTCACTCAAAAACCTTGGATAACATCTGTAATCTACTCTATACTCTCTATAGTCCTTCTATGGTGCCCCAATCTCTCAATAAGTTTCTCCCAATCTTTTGGAACCAGACTCTCAAGGTAATAGATCCTCTCATTTCCCTCTTTATTAAACTATATTCATTATCTTATTCCTTTTATCTCTAATTCATAATATTGGAATATATTATTCCATATTCCCATACCATCATTATGATGTATAAACTATGATATAACCCTTTAAATCTCATTAAATATTTTAATTAACAATTATGTTCCCTTGTTATACTGTTGAAATCTCACCATGATTTTCCATGCCAAACAATTGTGTAGTGAAAACCCATACCCATTTCCTATCATAGGTGTTCACTCTTATGAACATATAATTCATTTATTGGGGTATTAATTTTATTTATTCCACAATCCTTGATCTTGGAATAAAAATTTAGGATAAATTATTTCTTATTGTATTATCTATGTGGCTCACTTATGCGTGTGAATGAAATGAATGTGATGGGTGTGCCCAAAATTATTTATTGGTCCAATTCATTCAGTAATGTTTTAGTCTCATGAGATTTCATGAACGGTATTAATGAGTTAACCTAATAAATCAAGGGAATTTTTCTATCATAATGTATTATCGGTTAGTCTTGACCAATGTTTATGATTCCATGTTTATAGTTTTTTTTAGATTCCCCATATTTCCTTTATGCTTTCAAGTTATATCTGGCCTCACTGTCCAGGTTTATGATTCTCACCCATATTATATATCATTGATATTCCTATTGTCCAACATGAATACTTTCTTCACATCATTCCATGTTTATTCACATACTGGTCTTTATAGCTCATATTTTTCTTATGAATGTCCCCACATTATCCCATGCAGTTTTAAGTAGGATGGAATAATATGAGAATGTTAAGGATGTTTTATATAATGGTGATTTATTCCATATTTTAACTTGTTGTGTAATGTACCTAATTCAAAAATACACTATACGTCTCAATCTTCTGGGTTTTAATATGTGTAATCTTATGCAATAAATCATGATTTAATGTGTAATAAAGACATGGGTTGTCAAACTAGTGGAATCCATATACATGATCAAAACATTCTTATTATTCCTATTATTTGGTATAAAAATAGATTAATTTATGATTAGGTCTTAAAATTAATAGGAGGCCCACATTATCTTCCTCCAGTATGGCTATGAGGGAATCCCATTCTCTTCACATTAGTTATAATGGATCATCTTGGGTTATTCACCCAAGGAATCCTTGTATCATAACCAAAGATGGATGATTCAACTTATTATCATTAACATAAGGAGATCTTACACTCATCACATATGTGGTCCTAGGCTCGACACCTAGGATAATTTGATCATGATCACCTTAGGCTCTTCACAAAAGGATATTTTTGGTAATTCCATTCTTTTATTAACTATTTCGTAGGCTTTTCATATAATAGGTAACTAAATATGCTCATAAACTAAGAGGTAGGTAACCCATGATGGGAATTAAACTTAGCGGGAGGCCAGAATATTGGTAAACCAAGAGGAGTATCTTAACTCATTATATTTAGGAAACTAAGAAGATAAAATAAACTCAGGTTTTATATGAGATAACCAAAATATATATCTGACCAAATGTATTAATGGGTCATATTATGCTCATAACCTAAGTAAAAGAGGTACATTTGAAGATGTTTTTACTAAAATTTATAGTGGTGTCCTATGTATTGTAATGCCCTGACCCCAGTTACCCAGATTCGGTGCATTATTACATAATATTGGCATGATCACAAGAAAGATCAAGTCTCTAAAGACCAATTAGTTTAGTAGACTTGGAAGCACTAGATATATTCATAAAGTTTACATTACATTAATAAGTGAAAAACAAAAACAACATATTGTCTTCATATCCCCTCATACTATCCCTGCAGGTCATTCATAAAATACTTCTTCACATCCTGGGAAAAATAAAATATAGAAGAAGGGGTGAGCTCAAATGCCCAATAAGGATAACAATATAGCAGAAACTTTCATAAATAAGAATAAACATTTAAGGAAATGTATAACTAAAACAAAAGCCTTTTAAACTTGAACATCAACATAGTATGGCAAAAATAAAATGAAATAATTCCATTTACTTATTCACATGGATATTCAACTAATAGAATAATCACATGCAATATCAATAACCACTTTCATAATGATGGAATGCATAATGCCAGACTATCATAACCACATAGCCAAGGCCTCGTGCCAAGACTACAAATAAGATTTTTCCAAGGCCTTGTGCCAAGAAACTAGTTTTCCTCATGAGACCTACCAATTCATAGAGGAGTTATAGCGGGCTCCACCCATCACATATTAAGTCCAATGAATTCCCATGTGAAAAGGTTCGAACATAACATAAAAATTCGTATTAAAACTAGCATATGAAATGTAAATACTTCATTTATAAACCACGAATGGTATAAGAATAACACATCCACAGTCAAACACATCACAAAATCTTCAAAACAATATGGAAGTTTTGTATCATAATTAATCAACTTCAAATAAACGTAAAATCCATCAAAGGATGTTGACATAGATGAAATCAAAACTCTTTTTAGAGTAATATATCTTTTTATTTTGAAATCATTTAAGAGTCATATATTTATAAAATATAACATTTTCTTTGAAAATATTCTTATAAGATTGTAAGGGAAGCTTCGAAGATTTTATAACGGCGGAAAATATCTGCACCCGCCGTATAAGTTAAGAAAAACATTCTTACCTTAATTCTGTCAAAAAGGTTAAAAAGCACCTTGTTTGGAAAACGACGGAATGATTCCTTTATAAAACTCTTATAAAAAGTCAAACAAGGGTATAAATGACTTTAACCAATATTCTTGTCAATAGTAAAAATGTTTTGAAATACATTTTTAAGAAACATGGATGTGGATGATAAAGAAATCTCAGTAGATTATTACGTATAAACAACCTCGGATAAAGAAGAGATTGCGAAATAAACCCTTACCTTGTAACTTTCCTTGGTTGAGGGTAGGTTAAACTCCTGTATAATGGTGGAATAATTGTTATTAAATTATACAATAATCATATACATTAATATGATATCATATATGATCTTTTAACATTGAATTGTTAATAATATGTTAGTATTATCGTTGTTTCGGGTGTTAACTTACTCGTTTTATTTTATATGTTTTGTTATGTAAGCCGTAATTTTCATGGATAGGTTGTATCTTATTCATATCTATAATGATATCAAGTCTTTAAAGATTATTTTTAAATCATCAAATGATAATTATGCTTGAATGGATATGATGGAGAATGAATCTCATCGCGTTCGTGGAGACGGTAGTCCTTACGTACGCACGAGCAACAATATCACCCTTTTGATAATAAAATTATCTATAATTGGATGTTATATCATATATACAGAATCATTATCTTGTTATATTTATTATTTACATGAATTAAATATCATTATTATACCCATACAAATAAAAATTTATTCAATAACAATTACACCACGACATGGAGACGGTAAGCCGTACGTACACACGTATGGTGACATGTCATTCAAAGGATGAATATAATACTGAATATGGTTGTATTGTATTTATAATAATATTAAAATATATAGGATATACTGGATTAATTATTTTAGAATGGGAATAATAATGAAAGAATAAGTTGAAGAAGAAATGAATTTGAAAAGGGGTGATGAAAACATTACCTCTTCTTCGGGTTCTTCATTTTGATTTGATAAAAAGGGCTCCTTAGGTTGGATTTATGATCAAACTAAGGAATCTAGGTTGTAGTGAGGGACGTTTAGAGAGTATTTGGGCAGGGTTTGACCGAACCAAAAGGCTTTTAATGTGTGAATTAGTGATAAGGAGGAGTGCCCTTTTATAAGAGGGGTGAGGGGCACCTTTGGAAAAGATAGAAATATTAATTTATAATAAATTCATATTCTGTTTCTAATGGCTCCAAAGTAGATTATTTAAAGTTTAAGGTGGGTATGGGTCAAAAACCACTCATCCAATAGATTTTAGACAGGTTTATGTTACTATATTAACCTCATCTTTAAGTATTAACTCTAAGTTAATTAGTTTCACTTTTACAATGTCTCTTTGTATTTTTATATTATATGGTTAATAAACTTACTATATACCTCCAAGCGACCCCAAGTGGTCCATTAATGATACACCTATCATTATATAAGTCTCTTGGTCGAGCCGTATATTTTTATAAATTTAATATCAATTAATAATATAATATTTGTTTTAAAAACTCTTTTATGTCAATTTTGACACTATTCAATAATTGATTTCTGTGAAAATCATAATAGAATGATTAATTCGAAAAAGTTAATTAAGTCAATCCTAACATGTCATATTAACCTAGAAAATTATTTTAATTCATAAAAGGCTCAAATTATTTTTATTTGTGTATTTTTAATATCCATTATTTTAATTTTTTCACTATTATGGTAATTACTGCATCTTCATTGTGTCATAAATAAATTAAATTATTTAATGTCTAAAAATTATAAATAAAATATCATTATGTAGGAAATATTTTTAGCTTTATAATTAATATTTACAATCTTATTTATCTTATGTATAACCCTATATTAAAAATGTTTTAGTAAATAAACTTTGATTTTAACTCTTTTAACTCTTCTTTGAATTAAATAATAATAAATGTCCTAATGTAATCCAAGTGGACCTAAATGATAATATTTTATTCCTAAGGTTGTTTTTGGTCGAGATACACTTGTCCAATAGAATTAGGGCATGTGTTAGGGTAATATTAATATCATTTGTACCCTTAATTACCCTATTTACTTTTAACCGTGGTAAATAAAAGTAAAAAGTTACTATTCACCAAAAATTATTTTCATCTCATTGAACCACATTTTACTACTTAATATTTACCGTGTCTCTCGGATTTTTGAAATTCCACTCACAGAAGCGGTAAATTTAAGTTTTATGAAAAATTCAGTTTTTTAACTACCACTTAGTGGTTTCACTATTCATCAAAAATTGAAGTTTTTTAGAACAATGCCAAAATTTCACCCTAAGCTACAATTGATATTCCTAATTCAAAAAATGATGTCTATTTTACAAAATTCCAAACATATAAGTTGCATTAATTAATTTTATAATTAATTCCCGCTGTCACAACAAATAGCGTGTTTTTAAGAAACAATATATACCAAAATATTGACAATTGTTTATGTCCAATTTCAAAGTGAAATTAATTCTAATGAACACCATGAGATAAAATGGTAAAAATATATTCTAATTATAATTTAAAATCACTATATAGTATAATTTATCATTATAAATTATATTGATTAAAAAAGTTGTTTTTAAGTATTTTTCACTATTCATAAAATTGGAATTTTTCAGAAAAATAACAAAAATTCAACTTAAGATAATTTCTATATTCCGAATCCAAAAATGAAGCCCATTTTGAAATATAAAATATATATAATTTCAAAAATTAGGTATTACTATTCATAATGGCTAGTTTGATTGGTTGTGGTGTGTTAGAACTCGATGTTGCGTACAACACACGCTATCAGATTATTCAAAGAGAAGCGTACCGTAGAAGCTTGGGGTGTTACATTCTCCCCTCCTTCAAATAATTTCGTCCTTGAAATTTCTATAATACTACCACATGAAAATACTCGGGTGGTTCTTCATCATAAGTTCCTCAGGTTCCCACGTTGCCTCTTCCATCTTATGGTTTCTCCACAAGACTTTTACCAGACGAGTCATCTGGTTTCTCAGTAATTGTTCTCTCATATCAAGAATCTTGACGAGTTCTTCACAATAAGACAGATCAGGTTCTAGTTCTAATTCCTCATAGGTGAGTACATGTGTTGGGTTAGGCATGTATTTCCTCAACAGAGATACGTGGAACATATCGTGAACTTTTGAGAGACATGGCGGCATTGCCAATCGGTAAGCTACAACCCCAATTCGTTCTAGAATTTCGAAAGGTCCGATGTACCTGGGACTCAATTTACCTTTTTTACCAAAACATATAACTCCCTTCCATAGAGATACCTTCAGGAAAACATGACCACTGACTTTAAATTCCAAATCCTTTCTTCGATTATCAGCATAGCTCTTCTACCTACTTTGAGATGCTTTGATGTGATTTTGGATTACCTTCACCTTTTCCATCATTTCGTCCACTAGTTCCGGACCTATATGTTTTCTTTCACCAACTTCATCCCAACAGGTTGGTGTGTGACATCTATTTCCGTATAATGATTCATATGGTGCCATCTGAATACTCGAATGGAAGCTATTGTTATAGGAAAATTCTACAAGAGGTAAATATTGATCCCACATACCCTGAAAGTCAATTGAGCAGGATCTCAACATGTCTTCTAATGTTTGAATAGTTCGTTCTAATTATCCATCTGTTTGAGGGTGGTAGGTAGTACTCAAACGAAGTTCAGTATCCAAGGCTTTCTGAATACTTTTCCAGAATCTTGAAGTAAAATGGGAACCACGATCAGAAAAAATCGATAGGGGTACTCCATGAAGTCTCACAACTTCATTAATATATAGTCTTACTAGACATTCCAGTGGTAGATCTTCTATTATAGCAAGAAAATGTGCTGAATTGGTAAGATGATCAACAATAACCCATATTTCATCGTTCCTTCTAGGATTCTTTGGCAGTCCCATGACAAAGTCCATCATGATATTATCCCATTTCCACACAGATATGGGAAGAGGTTGAAATACTCTACCAAGCTATTACCTTCCGGCTTTCACTTTTTGACAAACCATACATCTTGACACAAAATCGGAAATCTCCCTCTTCATGTTGTCCCACCAAAAATGATCCTTCATATCTCTATACATTTTGGTGCTCCCAGGGTGTATAGAGAAATTGGAACTATGAGCATCATCCATCAATTCCCTTTTTAGATCAGGTATATCGGGAACACAAAGTCTCTTCCCGAATTTTAAAATTCCTTCTTCAAACACAAAGTATCTCAATATCCCATCATTCATAGCTTTAATATTCTTTTGAAATTCTTCATCATCAGTCTGAGAACTCTTAATCCTTTCTAGTAAAGATGGTTTGGCAACCATTTGAAAAATAAATTGATGTTCCACCTTCCATGGTTATTCCCATGTCCATCTTCACTAGATCCATGAAAATTGGATCCCTTTCAATTCTCATATTGTTCAAAACTCCATGATCTTTTCTACTCAAAGCATATGCCACCTTGTTTTCTTTCCCAGGATGGTAGTGTATTGTACAATCATAATCCTTGAGTAATTCAAGCCATCTCCTTTGCCTAATGTTGAGTTATTTTTGTGAGAAAATATACTTCAAACTCTTGTGATCAGTATAAATCTCACATCTTCACCACAGAGGTAGTGCCTCCATCTCTTCAAAGAAAAGATCACAGCTGCTAACTCAAGATCATGAGTAGGATAGTTTTGTTCATGAATTTTCAACTGTCGTGATGCATAGGCAATAACCCTATCATTCTGCATAAGGACACAACCAAGTCCTTTCTTCGAAGCATCACTATAAATAACGAACCCATCATTCCCTAATGGTGGAGTCAATATAGGAGCATTGACTAATCCTATCTTCAGTTCTTCGAAACATTCTTCACACTCTTTTGTCCAAACAAATTTAACCCCTTTACGTGTGAGCTTCATTAATGGGTTAGCTAATCAAGAAAAATCCTAGATGAAACGTCGATAATAACTTGCTAAATCAATAAAACTATGCACCTCAGTTATACTCATAGGTGCTACCCATTCTTGGATTGCCTTGGTCTTAGAAGTATCAACAAATATTCCATCCTTAGAGACAATATGGCCAAGAAAAGAAATATCTTGAAGCCAGAATTCACACTTGCTAAACTTCCCATATAATTCATGTCTTCTCAGAGTCTTTAGGATAATGTGCATGTGATTTTCATGATATTCGTATCTTTTAGAGTATAACAAGATATCATCAATAATGACCACCAAAAATTCATTGAGATATTCCTTGAAAACTCTATTCATCAGATCCATGAATACAGAGGGTGCATTAGTCAATCCAAAAGGCATTACTGTAAACTCGTAATGCCCATAATTGGTTTGAAATGATGTCTTCAGAATGGATTCCTTATTCACACACAACTGATGGTATCCATATCGAAGGTCAATCTTTGAAAAGTATTGAGCTCCATGCAGTTGGTCAAATAAATCATCAATGCGAGGTAGGGGATACTTGTTCTTTATTGTTATAGCATTAATCTTCCTGTAGTCGATACATAACCTCATAGATCCATCTTTCTTTTTAACAAAGAGAACAGGGGCTCCCCATGGAGAAACACTAAGGAGAATAAATCCCTTATTACTCAATTCCTCTAGTTGTTTCTTTAGTTCAACTAATTCTACAGTGGCCATTCTGTAAGGGGTCTTCGATATAGGCCTTGATCCATGAATTAAATCAATGGTAAACTCAACTTCTCGTTCTAGAGGATGTCTAGGGAAATCGTCCTGAAAAAAATCTACATATTCTTTCACAACAGGTACATACTCTATTTGAACATTCCTTTCCTCACCCATAGTCATTTCATTCTCTTCCTCCCCAATAATTGAATTTAGTTGAGCTACTGGGGGTGGATCTAGATAATAATTAGGTGGTGACGATTATGCTCTAAAGATAAGGTGTTCCTTATCATCATCATCAAAAATCGTAACCTCCTTATTCTTTCAATAAATCTTCGCATCATGGTTCGAAAGCCAGTCTATACCGAGGATTATATCAAACTCAATCATAGTTATGACGATGAGATCAGTAGATAAAGAGAATTTATGTGCTCTAATGGGGACTAATTCACAAAACTTTGTTGCAATGATACTCCCCTTAAGAGTTTTAACTGACAACTCTCTTGTTAAATAAAATTGGAAATATCTAATTTTCTTAGCAAACTGGGAAGATATTAAACAATGTGATGATCCAGAATCAAATAATGCATTTGCTAAACTTGAGGAAACCATTAAATTACCTGCCACCACGTCTTTCGGAGCTTCTACCTTAGCAGTAGTGATAGCATAAGATTGTCCTTGATCCCTTGGTATTTCTGAGGTAAGTTCCCCTGATGCTTACGACATTAATTTGCATAATGTCCCATCTCCATGCAATTGTAGCACTGAACATTGGTAGCTTCCTTCTTCCCTTTTCAATCACGAGTTTGGTGGACTTTTTCACCACACTTGTAACAGACACCCATTCCCTTCAAGAAAGTACCAGGGTGTTTCTTCCCACATTTACCACAGGATGGATATTCAACCTTTCCCTTATTCCCCTTATTTCCATTCCCAGATTGATCAGCAGATCTCTTCTTCTTTTTCTTTGCTTTAAAGTCCTAAGACATAGAGAATTACTTTTATGTCTTGATAGCACATGAGACAATGTCTTCGTACGACGAGAAGGATTTTGAGACTAATGGTCGATGGAGAAATGGTTTTAACCCATCAAAGAAATGATCAATCTTACTTCTTGGGTTACATATATAATCTCCAGCATACCTTGCTAAACTTGAAAAGTTAGCCTCATACTTTGTGACATTCTCATCCTCCTTTTGTCTCAGACTCAAAAATTGCCTTTCTATATCTGCTCGATGGTCGCGAGGAAAGTATTTTTCTAAAAACAGATCTTTGAACCCCCTCCATTCCATATTTTATACTTCATCATCTTCCTTCGTGTTTTGAATCAATGACCACCATTGATCAGCATCTCTAGTGAGGCGGTAAACTGCCATGATAACTTTTTCCCTTTCACTACTCCCCAAAGCCTGAAATATTTTCTCTAGGGAATTTATCCATTGCTCAGCTACTAAGGTATTTGTACTCTCATTGAACATTGGTGGTTGTTGCTTCATGAATCGATCTAACATTGATCCTCCACTCTGTGGATCAGGGTAATCCATATGGGTAAGGTTATTATTTATAACCCGAGTGAGTTGTCCCAGTATGGTGATTAGCTGATCGGCACCAGTTGCATCAAGAGCTCCACTATAATTATCTTGAGCAGGAGGAAAATCCCTACATGGAGTGCGTGCATTGATACAGTTTCCATTTCTTCCACTAGGTTCCATTTCTAAACAATGGCATAAACTAGATCAGTTTATGAATCAAAATACATAATTACATACTTATAAAACACTTAACATAAATTGACCTATTTATGGATATAATCCATAATCATAAGAATTTTTTCTTTGAGGAAGTATATACTCATAAACCCTTCATAATGATATGTAAAGAAAATGATATTTATCCTAAGCATACCCCCCCGGAGTGTCGTAACCAAGAGTGCAGCAAGGCCTGTTGTCGTGCACCAATTCTCATTCGAGTCTAGATCAAAGCGTTGTTTTTGGGTTTTACCCCTAGGTACATCTGTGCCAGAGCCGCCTCTACCTGATCGTTTCCAGACAGGGATGTATTTCTTGGAAAACTCAAAAAATCTCTACAATACCAAAATTCTAGGAAGTTTTTTGTAATCCTCAAAGTCCATCTTAGGTATATGTGATCTAATCAGAGTTTATCTAAATCTAGCTTCGAAGGTTTGTACTAGACTTCCTCTGATACGAACTGTAACGCCCTGACCCTAGTTACCCAGAGTCGGTGCGTTATTACATAACATTGGCATGATCACAAGAAATATCAAGTCTCGAAAGACCGATTAGTTTAGTAGCCATGGAAACACTAGATATATTCATAAAGTTTACATTACATCAATAAGTGAAAAACTACAACAACATATTGTCTTTATATCCCCTCATACTATCCCTGCAGGTCATTCATAAAATACTTCTTCACATCCTGGGAAAAATAAAACATAGAAGAAGGGGTGAGCTCAAATGCCCAGTAAGGATAACAATATAGCGGAAACTTTTATAAATAATAATAAACATTTAAGGAAATGTATAACTAAAACAAAAGCCTTTTAAACTTGACCTTCAATATAGTATGAAAAAAAATAAAATGAAATAATTCCATTCACTTATTTACATGGATATTCTACTAATCGAATAATCACATGCAATATCAATAACCACATTCATAATGATGGAATGCATAATGTCAGACTATCATAACCACATATCCAATGCCTCGTGCCAAGACTACAAATAAGATTTTTCTAAGGCCTTGTGACAAGAAACTAGTTTGTCTCTTGAGACCTACCTATACATCGAGGAGCTATAGCGGGATCCACCCATCACATATTAAGTCCAATGCATTCCCATATGAAAAGGTTCAAACATAACATAAACATTTGTATTAAAACTAGCATACGAAATGTAAATACTTCATCTATAAAACACGAATGGTATAAGAATAACACATCCACAGTCAAACACATCAAACAAACATCAAAACAGTATGGAAGTTTTGTATCATAATAAATGAACTTCCAATAAACGTAAAATCCATCAAAGGATGTTGACATAGATGAAATCAAAACTCTTTTTAGAGTAATATCTCTTTTTATTTTGAAATCATTTAAGAGTCATATATTTATAAAATATAACATTTTCATTGAAAATATTCTTATAAGCTAGTAAGGGAATCTTTGAAGATTTCATAATGGCGGAAAATAGCCACACCCGCCGTATAAGTTAAAAAAACATTCTTACCTTAATTCCGTCAAAAAGGTTAAAAAGCACCTTGTTTGGAAAACAACGGAAAGATTCATTTATAAACCTCTTATAAAAAGTAAAACAAGGGTATAAATGACTTTAACCCATATTCTTGTAAATAGTAAAAATGTTTTGAAATACATTTTTAAGAAACATGGATGTGGATGATAAAGAAATCTCAGTAGATTATTACGTATAAACAACCTCGGATAAAGAAGAGATTGCGAAATAAATTCTTACCTTGTACCTTTCCTTGGTTGAGGGTAGGTTAACCTCCTGTATAATGGTGAAATATTTTTTATTAAATTATACAATAATCATATACATTAATATGATATCATATGTGATCTTTTAACATTGAATTGTTAATAATATCGTAGTATTATCGTTGTTTTGGGTGTTAACTTACTCATTTTATTTTATATGTTTTGTTATGTAAGCTGTGTTTTTCATGGATAGGTTGTATCTTATTCATATCCAGAATGATATCAAGTCCTTAAAATTATTTTTAAATCATAAAATGATAATTATACTTGAATGGATACGATGGAGAATGAATCTCATCACGTTCATGGAGACGGTAGTCCGTACGTACGCACGAGCGACAATATCATCATTTTGATATTAAAATAATATATAATTGGAAGTTATATCATATATACAGAATCATTATCATGTTATATTTATTATTTACATGAATTAAACATCATTATTATACCCATCCAAATAATAATTTATTGAATAGCAATTACACCACGACGTGGAGACGGTAAGACGTACGTACACACGTATGGTGACATGTCATTAAAAGGATGGATAGAATAATGAATATAGTTGTAACATATTTATAATAATATTATAGTATATAGGAGATACTTGATTCATTATTTTTTAATGGGAATAACAAAGAATTAATAAGTTGAAGAAGTAATGAATTTGAAAAAGGGTGGTGAAAACATTACCTCTTCTTCGGGTTCTTCCTTTTTATTTGATCAAAAGGGCCCAATAGTTTGGCTTTGGGATCAAACTAAGGCATCTAGGATGTAGTGATGGAAGTTTAGAGAGTATTTGGGAAGGGTTTGGCTGAACTAAAATGCTTTGAATGTGTGAATTAGTGAGAAGGGGGAGTGTCCTTTTATAAGAGGGGTGAGGGGAACCTTTGGAAAAGCTAGAAATAATAATTTATAATAAATTAATATTCGGTTTATAATGGCTAAAAAGTTGATTATTTAAAGTTTAAGGTGGTTATGGGTCGAAAAACACCCAACCAATAGAATTTAGACAGGTTTGAGTTACTATATTAACCTTATCTTTAAGTATTAACTCTAAGTTAATTAGTTTCACTTTTACAATTTCTCTTTGTATTTTTACATTATATGGTTAATAAACATACTATATAACTCCAAGAGACCCCCAAGTGATCCATTAATGATACAAATATCATTATATAAGTCTCTTGGCCGAACCTTAGATTTTTTGGAATTTAATATCAATTAATAATATAATATTTGTTTTAAAAACTATTTTATGTCAATTTTGACACTATTCAATAATTAATTTTTGTGAAAATCATAATAGAATGATTACTTATAAAAAAGATAATTAAAACAATAATAACATGTCATATTAACCTAAAAAATTAGTTTTATTCATAAAAAGTCTCAAATTATATTTATTTGGATATTTATAATATCAATTATTTTAATTTTTTCACTATTATGGTAATTACTATATCATCATTGTGTCATAAATAAATTAAATTATTTAATGTCTAAAAATTATAAATAAAATATAATTATGTAGGAAATATTTTTATATTTATAATTAATATTCACAATTGAATTTATCTTATGTATAACCCTATATTAAAAATGTTTTAGTAAATAAACTTTGATTTTAACTCTTTGAACTCTTCTTTGAATTAAATAATAATAAATGTCCTAATCTAATCCAAGTGGACTTAAATGATAATATTTTATTCCTAAGGTTGTTTTTAGTCGAGATACATTTGTCAAATAGAATTAGGACATGTGTTAGGGTGATATTAATATCATTTTTACCCTTAATTACCCTATTTACTTTAAACCATGGTAAATAAAAGTAAAAATTTACTATTCACAAAAAATTATTTTCATCTCATTGAACAACATTTTACTACTTGATATTAACCGTGTCTCTTGGATTTTAGAAATTCCACTCACAGAAGTGGTAAAATTAAGTTTTATGAAAAATTCAGTTTTTTAACTACCACTTAGTGGTTTCACAATTCATCAAAAATTAATGTTTTTCAGAACAATGCCAAAATTTCACCCTAAGCTATAATTGATATTCCAAATTAAAAAATTATGTCTATTTTAAAAAATTTCAAACATATAAGTTGCATTAATTAATTTTATAATTAATTCCCGATGTCACAACAAATAGCATGTTTTTAAGAAACAATATATATCAAAAGATTGACAATTGTTTATGTCCAATTTCAAAGTGAAATTAATTATAATGAAAACCATTGGATAAAATGGTAAAAATATATTCTAATTATACTTTAAAAACACTCAATAATATAATTTATCACTATAAATTATTTTGATTAAAAAAGTTGTTTTTAAGTATTTTTCACTATTCATAAAAATAGGAAGTTCTCAGAAAAATATCAAAAATTCAACTTAGGATAATTTCGATATTCTGAATCCAAAAATAAAGTCCATTTTAAAATATAAAATATATATAATTTCAAAAAGTAGGTATTACTATTCATAATGGCTAGTTTGATTGGTTGTGGTGTGTTAGAACTCGATGTTGCGTACAACACTTGCTATCGCATTATTCAATGAGAAGCGTATCGTAGAAGCTTGGGGTGTACATGTATAATGGTTTACATAAATCATATACCACTTAGCTTAAGTTGAAAAGTTTAAGTCCTTGTAATAGGGCTAGTCTATACAATTTGATATCATATGGTAATAACATAAGTGATCAGGTAATAATCATCCTAATAAAATGGAAAACTAAAATATTTAATCCCACATGAATCATGCACTCTATGAGAAACAATAGACACTAGATGTTCCATTGTATTGCATGAGAGCATAAAAAATGAAATTAAGTGGGGTTTACACATTAGAGTTGGACAAGTAGATACTAGATTAGATAAGTTACAAAGATGTGTCGTTCTATGTTTTGAAATGAATTAAAAAGAGTAAGAAATTAATTTTATTTCTGTTAGCTGGGTAGGTCAGTTTAAAAACTGAGCGTCGGAACAATTTATTTCTGATAGTTGAAATAATGAAAAGCCTTTTAAATAAATTTTATTAAATTAATTAGATTAAAATAAAAATTGAAACAAATTAAATGAAGGGTAAAAGACAAATTAAAAATTTGTAAAATTATATGAAATATTTTTTGGAGTTTGATAACGATTCAAAGTAGGATTCTTTGACTCCTAGACTCTCGGCATTGATAAAATAAAAATATTAAATTTATTTCATTCATATGCGCATTTTGTTTTTCAAAAAAATGAAATAACCCCCAAACAGTGCATCATATGAGAAATTTGAGACCACTGTTAGGTCCAGAACACCGGGTTTACCATAGGAAGGGTATAAAATTGATGTATGTCAGGAGTTTGGCAACCTCACATGTGATAATACCATATTTATTTTTACTTAATTTATTATTCCATTTTTTGCATAATAAATACTTATTTTCTTACAAACAGTGCATCGAATTAGAAATATGAGACCCCTGATTGTTCTGGGACATGGGGTTTACCCTACGTATGGTATAACTTTTGCGAGCATCAGATGTTTTGTCAGATTGCGCCCGAAGATAATTTATTTGGGTTATAAATATTTTGGTTGGATATTTAAAAATAATAATAATAATTTTATTATGAATATTATTATTTATTTTGAAAACAAAAATGAAAATGTACTTTCACAGTTAATAAATTATGTAACAGTGTAAATAATAACTAGGAAATGTAATTAATGTGATATAATTAATTGTTCCAATTAAATAAAAATTCCTAATCAATATTAATTTAATATCCATTATATTTTTTATTTTTGTTTTTAAATTATTAACGATTTCATTGATGTGTTATATTAAATAATAATAATGTTTATTATTGTAACGTCTGTACATAAACAAAGGTATGAAACATTAAGTTTTTATGTCCAAATCCTTAAAGGAAACTAGGGTACTGCCTGCGCACCGTGTTGCAGATCCTAGGAAGCTATTGAAATTATTTAATTAATTGATCGGGTCTTATGTAAAATGTTACATTGCCCCTTAGACCAACGTTGTAGTTAAAAAATGCTAGAAAGGAAAAATGAATTTTAAATAAATTAAAATAGTTAGAAAATAAATAAAAATAAATAATAAAATTAAAATCGGGAATGAGAAGAATAGAAAAAAATTAAAAATAGGTCTAACTGTTTTAATTCATTAATATTTATTACTTTCCTTTCTATCCCCTTTTATTTTTATTTTTATTTAATTTTATTTTTTCCTTTTTCCCTTATTTTGATTCTTTCCGTTCATTTTTCTTTATTTTTTCTTTCTCTCCTCCTATCATCCCTCTCCTTGTGCATTTCCCATGTAGTGCCCCTTGGTGGTGCACCTCCTCCTCTCCTCCTTTGGAAGCCCACTACGACTCTGTTTCTAATCTGTTTTCTTTTCTATTAGTTGCATAGTAAATTTATCAGTAAGGATAAACTCACGCGCCAAGAATTGTACGATCTCTTTTTCTATCCATCGTGAGATCTAACACAGAATGTTTTTACCCAAAATTTGGGCTTTCTAAAATCATCTGATTTCTTTAATTTTAGGTCAAATCAAAAATCTTCCTGAAGAACAGGATCCTCTATAAGTATAAGGTAGGGTGTCTACTATCTTTTTATTAGTTTTTTTCATCATTTAAATCACATGATGTGCCGATCATTGGTGCCTACCAGCAATGTCGAATTTTTACACTTTCTAAATTAAATAAAATGATTTACTGAACCTTCACACCTTTGTGTGAGACATTTTATCCCATTTAAAATATTGCAACACCATTAGATACCCCTTTGGGTGTTCCGACATTCTTGGACTATTTTTCATTATCCCTGAATTAATTAAATTAATTAATTGCACATGTTGTGTGATCTCTTTTGTTGAGTTTGAGTTAAATAAATTATTTTGGGTAATTTTGAAAAATGATATTTGGTTGTTCTGGTTAATTATTTCCTAATTAATTGATTCTTTGTTCAATTGTTAACTTTTTTCTTATTTATAAATCAATATGTGCATTTTTATTTATTTCATTAGTATATTTCTTTGGTTATTTCTATTCGGTATAAATGATCATTTTTAGCGGTAGAGTTACCTATAATATTTAGTTTTAATTATAAATGGAACTCTATGATACATGTTCTGTGACATCTAATTAAATTCAGGGAAATCAGAGAATGGTGTTCTGTATTAAGGACTAATACTTAAACTCTTCTTTCTGGACTGGTTACCTTTATGCGTTGGTGGGGCTGATGTCTTAGTATTTTCTAGAAAAGTACGTCTTAGGGCCTTCAATATAATTTTGGGTGACACCGGTTCCCAAAGGGATAATAGATTAAAGATGACTGGCAAGTGGCTACGCCAAGCCTCGAGTGATACTAGACCCCTTCAGTGTGAGGTCGGGACAAACTCATGGTAAAACCATGCCTCGGGCGATACTTGGTATTTCGATATATTGCATTGGTTGAGCTCGGTGGTACTGGATAATTGAAGGATGTGCTATAGATATACCCACATGATGGGCTCAGACTCCAACTCTAAACTTGAACCTCATCATAATGAAATTTCATGGAATACTTTAACTATTTCATATTTAGTTTTCCTTGTGAATTATGATATTTTTTGGGTACTTTAATGCACCTTGTTGACACATGAATTAAACCCATTCCAAAGAACAAGATTGAGGTATGTTTCCTTTTATCTACCTACTATTTCATATCCTTTTAATATACCTATATACACCTTCCTCTTTATTACATGTAACTTCTTCAGATTTCAAACTTAGGCCAAAGCAGGTGGAATGGGACTGGTGATGTTGGGAACCCGGACCAAGTTATAGTTATTTTATTATGGTTATTTAATTTATTTCTTTTATTATATATATATATATATATGTCTCATTGATATTGTTTAAAACATGAAATGGAAAGGCTTAAACACCGTGGGTGCTTATCTATGTGGATTTTATCTAACTCCCTACTTGAGTGCCATTTGGTACCTGAGTAGACTTTATTCTCATAGTTTTGGATAATGGGAAGCATGCTACTTCTAGTTCTTGATTGTTTCTTACTTCTTAGGATAGAAATTAGGAAAGTGGATCGAACCTTTACTTGAGATGAAATTGTTTCTTTTGGGTTGTTTACCTTTTAGTTTAATTTCATACTGTAATTTTTATTTAATGTACTTTTACATTAGCACATACATCATATCATGTCATCATTGTATACCTTGTTTCATTTATCAGCTTCCTCATTTATAATTTATTCAATTTTTTCTACGATAGTTTTATGGTTTATGCCATTCTGCTATTTGTTATACATTTTTCTTCTTCCACTGTACATTACCTATTACCTATGAGGGCATAGTTTCCCCTAAATACATGTTAAAAAGGCCCTCACTTCCAATCAGTATCCTCTGGAATTCGAGAAGATGCGCTTGAGGTCATGTGACCCACCGGTCTAGCAACTTCTTTAGAGGTGAGCCAGATCAGGATGTTACAAAGTGGTATAAGAGGTGGTTATTTTTCTTTGTCTTACTATTTTGGTATGGTAAACAAGAGACTAGTAATGTGTCGACATTTGGTTAATAGATGTACCTGGGACTGATCACCCCATGTATGAGAAATGAAAAAGTGTCTAGGGCTGGGAATGGATGTTCATGCTTTTCTATATTACAGTTTATATGTTTTCACCTCGAGGGATTGGTGTAATTTTTGTTGCTTATGATTTATGAACCTTATAGTATTTTATCCTTGGCATGTTAAGGTAAGGTGGAGTAGTGTATACATCATAATAGGCACATAGGAATTCGAATGCCGTGCATAGTTCCATGTAATGTAGTTGCATTTTAGGCTTCCTATTGATTCAAATTGTGTTCCTTGAATGTAGTCCATGTCTTGTAATTAATTTTCATGCCATTTTAGGTACCATGTTTCAGTGAAATATTTATAATGCTAGACAATTTCTATGCTTCCTGCTTAATACCATGTTTTCATTTTATCATGATTCTGTGTCTATTAGAATTTCTATGTGATTAAAATGTTATTCTTCCGTGAATACAATATGTCTCTCTCTGTTAGCTTCTTGTAGTGACACGCTAGCTTATTTGTTATGTAATTGATTATATTACTAATACTTATTGATTTCCTTTGAAGGGGAGACAAATTCCCAAAACTATAAAGTATATAATCACTTTATAGGATGATAGCCACTCATATATTTAGGATGATATGTTTTTTTGGCATGTTATAATTTCAAATGAATTAGTTAACTACCTAAAGGAAAAACATGGACCAAGTAGGCTATTTGGTTCATGTTCCTTATGTAATGACCCTTTATGGGTGTTGTGACTCTTAATAATTAAAATGTTTTTATTTTGGGATGCATTCAAATAAACCCAGGTCAGCTTAGTGGGAAACATGTAGATCACCTTATCTGCTTAAAATGAATTCATGTGATATATTTCCCAATTAAGGATCAGATTTCAATTAATGTAAAATGTTTTAAAATGGAGTTTTATAAAACTTTCATGTTTTCCCTTGAGGCATTGGTTAAGATCAAGTACCTTGTGTTTTGTTTTAAAAAATGGTACTTTATGTTTAGATTAAATATTTTTATGATTAAAGATTAAATGTGATTAAACATAAAAGGCATGGATATTGAACATGTATCGATGTCCTCCATTTAAGACCATGGTATAATGGTAGTTTGAGTTTCTCCTTGTGTTTCTTTGGAACATAACCATTCATATGCTATTGTCCCTAGTCGTACCCCCTATCTTAAAATGACACCCTTGTTCGGATGGGTGGTAAAGTTTTATATGAATTTTGATTTGGGAATGAACATTGGGTAATGCTCATTTCCATCAGGTTAGGAATGCCTTAGGAATGATTAGTTGCATCATAGGTCGTTCAACCCTCTCTTCTCCATAACAATGGATGACTTGGTATGTCTCTATCCGAGTTAAAATTCATCTTGCTTCTGTATCACCTCACGGTAGTATGCATTCACGTACGCAGTTCTGTCAAGTTCTTAACATTGCGAATAACCATTTGAGTTTAGTGTAATCGTCAATTATTTAATTGTTAAATACGTTTTGGGTTGTCTTGGTAGTATAGTGAATTCTATTTTAATGGAATCAAGTTCATACCAATGATCGAGATGATTTCTAGAGACTCGGGTGTTTTGACACACCATCCAGTTTTGTTGGGCTTTCATGCCAATTGATTAAACATTTTCCTTTTGGTAATCTCCAAATCCTCTTAGTATACTCTTCTTAAAGTGACGAGAATGTCCCCCATATTTCCGTCATCCTTGATGCACTAAGAGAGAATCGGTCTTATTCCATGCTAAATATTTAAAATTTTTTGGGACTGTCTAGGGTTGTTTTCTCAGTGTTTCATGCTACAACATCGTTATTATCAAGGTTTTGGTTATTCTTCAGTGACCCTTAGATTTATTTATAGGAATTCATTGGACAAACTCTTATACACCAGCCATTTCTTATGATGTGACCACTAGGTGGATGTTGCTCTTGGCTTATCCAACGACCGTTTTTTGATGTCTTAACCTTATAAAAACATCCCACTCGTAAAAATGGTGCATGTAATACCTTAGTTGAGTTCCTTATACTCAAGTCATGCCGATCCGAGGTTACCCTAGACTTGTTATCATGCTCAGTGATGCCTAAATCAAGGAACATCACCAGAAGTGTAGAGACCCGAAGCCGGACGTACATTGACATTAAATTACATTTGCGGAATACTTAGTACATAACAAAAACACACACACATGGATCTTAATAGTTTAGTGTCTTTGGAAACTCGGAATATAATCTTCTAATCCTGGTGAAAGATCATTAACATCTCCCATAAAGATCTTCCTTTTTTATACCTAAAACCTTTATTTATATCCTGGGGAAAAGAAAACATAAAAGGGTGAGCTCAAATGCTCAGTAAGGGTAAACAAAAGGAATATCAATCACATCATATACATAAGAATATAGCTTTAGTAATTCTTAACCTGCAAAAGAGATCATAATATCTTAACATGGGATAAATCATGGCAGTGAAATGTAATCACAATAATCATAACTTAAAACATTAAACTTAGTGGCATATACACATAATCATAGAGAATCATTTCTTGTTAGTCAAGACTCATTGCCAAGACTATCTTAGTGGAAAAAGTCCCTTTCTGAATCGAGTCACCCTCGTTCCAGTCCTGTTTCACTGAACCGGTATAACCTACCGTTCCAGCCATGTCTATCTCATGAGATATAAAATCTTTACCCAATGCATTGGAGGGATATATAGGTCCCACCCATCTCATAATGATACCATTCTTATGTGTGCCACAAAATAAACATACATCATTAATAATAACCCAATAAATAAAACGGGTTTCATAAACATCATGCCATCATAATCCATAAACAATGGATATCATTTCATCATAAGAAAATGGAAACCATTTAAATCATAGAGACATTTTACTTGAAACATACATATCAAATAATGTCATCTTAGATAGAAAATAGTTTTGGGAAAAACACTTGAAATGAATTGTTGAGTAAAATATCCTTTCTTCTTTAAAATCATTTTCTTTTCACAAAATTCCATGCAATTTTAAAAGATAAGGGTTTTGTTGAAAATAATCATGCAACCTTGTAAAGGAAGCCTCTTGAAAATGAGGTGTTATGAAACCGTAAAAATCCGTTCACTCCGTATAAGTTAAAAATAACATTCTCCTCATACTTTTGTCAGAAAATTCAAAAAGTACCTTATATGGTAACCAAAGGAAAGATTCCATTCATACAATGTGGTAAACAGTCAATAAAGGGTAAAATTGACTTTAAACATTCATGGAAGAATGGTAAACATTTTATAAAAACATTTTTAGAAAACATGGTCATGGATGATCAACGTAACCCCAGTAAATACTTATGTATAAGAAATCTTAGATAAAAATGAGATTGTGATATTTTCCTTACCTTAGGTCCGACTTGCTTTGTAAGTGTCCGAACCTCCTCTTCTTTGGAACGCCTCTTTGAATCCTCCACTTAAGGAACTATGATTGGTCTTTGAAGAAGACCAGGACCTCTAGGGTTATTCTAGGGAAGAGGAGAAGGGATTTTGGAAGGGGTTGGACGAGCTTGAATGCTCAAATTGGTGTGAGGAGGAGAGGGAGGAGGTGTTCTTTTATAAGGGAGGAGAGGGACACCTTAGGAATATCTCAAAATATTATTTTATATTAAAGTCAAAATCGGTTTATAATGGTTCCAAAGGGTCTTATTTTAAAGCTAAAGTGGGGATGGGTCGAAATCCTATCAACCAATAGGATTTAGACAAGTTTAGGTTATTATTTTAACTTTATCAATTAGATTTAACTCTCAGTTAAATAATTTAACTTTTACCGTGTATTTTTGTTTTTTTACGCTATATGGTTAATAAACTTACTATAACATGCCAAACGAACCCCAAATTGTTTATTATTAATATATATATCATTATCTAAGTCATTTGGTCAAACCATATATTTTTAGTAATAAAATAACAATTAATAATATAATATTTGATTTAAAAACTATTTTGTGTCAATTTTGACACTATTTGATATATGATTTTTTTGAAAGTCATAACAGAATTATATGTTCAAACCAAGTTGATTAAATCAACAATAATATATCATAGTAACCTCGAAAATTAGTGAAATTCATAAAAAGTCTTAAATTACATTTATTTTGGTATTTATAATATCAATTATGTCAATATTTCATTAATAAGATAATTACTGCATCATCTTTGTGTCATTAATAAATTAAATTATTTGATGTCTAAAAATTTCAAATAAAATACCATTATGTAGGAAATCCTTTTAGATTTATAATGAATATTTACAATCTAATTTATCTTATGTATAACCATATATTAAAAACGTTTTAGTAAATAAAATTTGATTTTAACTCTTTTAACTCTTCTTTGAATTAAATAATAATAAATGTCCTAATCTAATCCAAGTGGGTCTAAATGATAATATTTTACACTTAAGGTTGTTTTTGGTCGAGATACAATTGTCCAATAGAATTAGGACTTGTGTTAGGGTAATAATAATATCATATTTACCCTTAATTACCCTATTTACTTTTAACCGTGGTAAATAAAAGTAAAAAGTTACTATTCACCAAAAATTATTTTCATCTCATTGAACCACATTTTACTTACTGACATCAACCGTGTCTCTCGGATTTTTGAAATTCCATTCACATAAGCGGTAAAATTAAGTTTTATGAAAAATTCAGTTTTCTAACTACCACTTAGTAGTTTCACTATTCATCAAAAACTGATGTTTTTCAGAACAATGCCAAAATTTCATCCTAAGCTATATTTCATATTCCGAATTCAAAAATGAAGTCTATTTTACCAAATTCATAACAAAGAAGTTTCATTAATTAATTTTATAATTAAATCCCACTGTTAAAACAAATAGCGTGTTTTTAAGAAACAATATCTATCAAAAGATTGACACTTGATTATGTCTGGTTTAAATGTGAAATTACATCCAATGACCAACATTGTATTAAATTGTAAAAATATATTCTAAATAAACTTTAAAACCACTCAAATTAATAATTTATCACTATTAATTATTTCAATTAAAAAAGTTGTTTTTAATTATAATTTAGTAATTTTCACTATTCATCAGAATATGAAAGTTATCCGAAAAGTACCAAAATTTCACCTTAGGCTAAATTCGATACTACGAATCCAAAAATGAAGTCCATTTTGAGAGATAAAATTTATAAAATTTTAAAAGGTGGTTATTACTATTCATAACGGCTAGTTATAATAATATTTTAATAGCATATCGTTGTTTAGTGAAACTCAGTATTGCGTACTACACACGCTATCGAGGAAGGTCGTGATTCCGTGTAATGAAAGGAAAGTAAAGTATGTGTGTTGTGAAAGCTCCTTTTGGTGTAGCATACAACACAAGACATTAATAAAATTAAAAAGAATATTTTTCATAAAATATCGGGCTGTTACATTCTACCCCCCTTAAAATGAATTTCGCCCTCGAAATTCGTCGGGGTTATAAATGGTTTACTACTTGAAAGTTTCTTTAATAGAAACCCACATCATAAAAAGGAATACCAAAACAAATATTTAAAAACAAAAGTATGAAATGTAATGGTTACCCAAATAAACTAATCATTGGGTTTCCACATAGGTGAAAATATGGATATGGAAGAAAAATCTAACTATCATGTTCTGATGGAGAGTGGTAGAGAACATGGCTATGGAAAAGCCAACAATCACAAATCCATAAATTTGTGATGATCTAAGGTACCATCTGATTAATCAGATATAAGAGCACTAGGACAACATTTTTGGTTTTCAAGATTGTTTCCCTAAAGTTGAAGAATTTGAATTCGAATAAATACTTACTTTATTTTGGTACAATCTCACTGTTGTTCGTGCCTTGAACAATTTCCACTTCATCTCTTAAATAAATGAAGTTGAATTTGTTATTTGTGAAATGTTAATAGATCATGTGATAGAATGATGGGTTATTCAAACAAAAAGTTATTAAATATACATAAGTCATTCTATAGTGAGATTAATCATATATGGTTCCTAAAATGGACTTATACATCATATATCATACTGCTTAATATAATAAAACTAGTTTCTAATAAATAGGGACTTCTTGTAGGCTAGTGGTAGGCGATAAAGGCCAGTTGCACTTCGGTTGTGGGTTCGATTCCCACAGCCTTGTCCGAAGCGATGGGCTGTCGCCCGTCCTGCAGGTTGTCCTTTTTCTAAAACTATATTACTATAACATCCCATCAATAATATTGAAAAAACTTCTATCCGTAAACAATACTAACTTATGACCAACATAATCCATTCCAATCTTTAGGCTTATCCATAATACTGTAGTCCACTCTCATAACATAGTGAAAATGATTACCATATATTTAATACCATCGTTGATCCCCATATATCATAAGATATGTTTTGTTGGTCACATTCTAGACATTCAAAGTCCTTAATCATGTATTCTCTTGAATACCCATTGAACCTTAATGAAAACATGAATGGAGTTACCAAAATCCTCAAAATTCTATATACTCAAACCATGATATCACTTAGTCCTTATATCAATAATGAGCTCATGAATACTGTCAAATATTTCATTTTCTTGTTTTCCCTTCATTATGCGCATATCATTCTTTTTCCAAAAATATCTCAATCACTTTCCATGGTTATTGGTACCATAAAATTATTGAAAACCACAATAGACCAATACATAAATATTCCAATACTCCATGATACAACATTATTTTGGAATCCCATTACATAAAAACTTAATCATTCCACCACATCATTGTCATATTCAACATCGCCAATAGTGATCGCATGTGACTTCCCTTTGTCCTTTGCCTTAAGCGGTTTCTCATGTCGATCATCACTAACCCTTGGATTAGGGCATTTATTAGCATAATGCCCCATTTCCTTGCACTTGAAGCATTGAAGTGTTGGTGGTGTGTTCTCTGCAATATTTGATTTATTCATATCATTAGAATCCCTTTTTCCATTACTTCGACACTCAGCTGATCGATGACCTTCTTTTCCACACTTAAAACATTTTCTAGTCCCTTTAAGACAATCTCCACCATGCTTCTTTCCACACTTTGTGCATAAGGAAACATTCATCTTCTTTTCACCATTATTATGAGATTTCTCCTTGAACTCCATCTTTTGTTTCTTGTCAAAACCATGAGATGGATATGTAACACCAAATTCCATTTCTACCTTGATAGCACAACGCACAATTTCTTCATAGCTACTAAAGTCTCTTATAGATAATTCCCTTTGAAGAATTGGTTTTAAGCCACTAAAAAATCGATCAACTTTACTTTCAGGTTGGATGATAATACCAGAAGCGTACCTTGCAAGTCTTGTGAAATTTGCTTCATAGGTACCAACAGATTCATCATCCCTTTGCTTCAGTTCAAGAAACTCTTTCTCCAACTTTTTTCGAAGAATACGAGGGAAGTACTTACTGAAAAACAAGTTCTTGAACTCGTCCCATTCCATGGACTCAATTTCATCTCTTGGCCTCGTATTCTTGATAAGATTACACCATTGATCAGCTTCACCTTCCAAACGATATACTGCTAAGATGACTTTATCATGTTCAGAACATTGAAGAACTGAAAATATCTTTTCAGTAGTACTGATCCATTGTTCAGAAACAAGTGGATCAGAAGACCCACTGAAAGAAGGTGGACGTTGCCTCATGAAGGAATCAATATAATATTGTTCCCTTCTCTGCTCATTTCGAAGTCCAGAATGATTCATAGCTTGTGTAAGTATAGCAATAAGATTTTGCACTCTATCTCCCAAAACATTTGTTTGTTCAGGAGGACAATCATTGCATTGTCCATTCCATTGATCAACACGGTTCCTTCAGGTTCCAGCCATCGTCTAAAACCCAAAAATAATAGTGTGAGAGGAAAAAATCATGCTAGGGAAAACAATATAATAAATGGGAGTACCTTCAATATCTAACATCATAGGTTTAATTCTATGATCGTTAGCGTAATTCTAGTACTATAACCTATACGTATACTCAACCTTAGGGACATCCCTAGACATACCTTAGAAATATCTCTAGGGATCTCACTAAAGTTCTCGCATCCTAGTTTCCAAAGGTTGACTAAACCTTTCCTCTGATACCAACTGTAGAGACCCGAAGCCTGGCGTACATTGACATTACATTACATTTGCAGAATACTTAGTACATAAAAAAAATACACACACAAGGATCGTAATAGTTTAGTGTCTTTGGAAACTCGGAATATAATCTTCTAATGCTGGTGAAAGATTTTCAACATCTCCCATAAAGATCTTCCTTTTTTTTATACCTAAAACCTTTCTTTATATCCTGGGGAAAAGAAAACATAAAAGGGTGAGCTCAAATTCTCAGTAAGGGTAAACAAAATAAATATCAATCACATCATATTCATAAGAACATAACTTTTGGAAATCTTAACCTGCAAAAGAGAGCATAATTTCATAACATGGGATAAATCATAGTAGTGAAATGAAATCCAAATAATCATAACATAAAACATGAAACTTTGTGGCATACACACATAATCATAGAAAATCATTTCTTGTTAGTCAAGACTCATTGCCAAGACTATCTTAGTGGACAAAGTCCCTTTCTGAATCGAGTAACCCTCGTTTCAGTCCTGTTTCACTGAACCGGTATAACCTACCGTTCCAGCCCTGTCTATCTCATGAGATATAAAATCTTTACCCAATGCATTGGAGGGAGATATAGGTCCCACCCATCTCATAATGATACCATTCTTATGTGTGCCACAAAATAAACATACATCATTCATAATAACCCAATAAATAAAACGGGTTTCATAGACATCATGCCATCATAATCCATAAACAATGGATATCATTTCATCATAAGAAAATGGAAACCATTTAAATCATAGAGACATTTTACTTGAAACATACATATCAAATAATGACATCTTAGATAGAAAATAGTTTTGAGAAAAACAATTGAAATGGATTCTTGAGGAAAATATCCTTTCTTCTTTAAAATCATTTTCTCTTCACAAAATTCCATGCAATTTTAAAAGATAAGGGTTTTGTTGAAAATAATCATGCAACCTTGTAAAGGAAGCTTCTTGAAAATGAGGTGTTATGAAACCGTAAAAATCCTTTCACTCCGTATAAGTTAAAAATAACATTCTCCTCGTACTTTTGTTAGAAAAGTCAAAAAGTACCTTATATGGTAACCAAAGGAAAGATTCCATTCATACAATGTGGTAAAAAGTCAATAAAGGGTAAAAATGACTTTAAACATTCATGGAAGAATGGTAAACATTTTATAAAAACATTTTTAGAAAACATGGTCATGGATGATCAACGTAACCCCAGTAAATACTTACATATAAGCAATCTCAGATAAAAATGAGATTGTGATATTTTCCTTACCTTAGGTCCGACTTGCTTTGTAAGTGTCCGAACCTCCTCTTCTTTGGAACGCCTCTTTGAATCCTCCACTTAAGGAACTATGATTGGTCTTTGAAGAAGACCAGGACATCTAGGATTATTCTAGGGAAGAGGATAAGGGATTTTGGCAGGGGTTGTCCGAGCTTGAATGCTCAAATTGGTGTGAGGAGGAGAGGGAGGATGTGTCCTTTTATAAGGGAGGAGAGGGGCACCTTAGGAATATCTCAAAATATTATTTTATATTAAAGTCAAAATCGGTTTATAATGGTTACAAAGGGTCTTATTTCGAAGCTAAAGTGGGGATGGGTCGAACTACTATCAACAAATAGGATTTAGACAAGTTTAGGTTATTATTTTAACTTTATCAAATAGATTTAACTCTCAGTTAAATAATTTAACTTTTACTGTGTCTTTTTGTTTTCTTACACTATATGGTTAATAAACATACTATAACATGCCAAAAGAACCCCAAATTGTTTATTATTAATATATATATCCTTATATAAGTCATTTGGCCGAACCTTAGATTTTTAGGAATAAAATAACAATTAATAATATAATATTTGATTTAAAAACTATTTTGTGTCAATTTTGACACTATTTAATATATGATTTTTGTGAAAGTCATAACAGAATTATATGTTCGAACCAAGTTGATTAAATCAACACTAATATATCATAGTAACCTGGAAAATTAGTGGAATTCATAAAAAGTCTTAAATTACATTTATTTTGGTATTTATAATATCAATTATGTCAATATTTCATTAATAAGATAATTACTGCATCATCTTTGTGTCATAAATAAATTAAATTATTTGATTTCTAAAAATTTCAAATAAAATACCATTATGTAGGAAAGCCTTTTATCTTTCTAATGAATATTTACAATCGAATTTATCTTATGTATAACCCTATATTAAAAATGTTTTAGTAAATAAACTTTGATTTTAACTCTTTTAACTCTTCTTTGAATTAAATAATAATAAATGTCCTAATCTAATCCAAGTGGTCCTAAATGATAATATTTTACACTTAAGGTTGTTTTTGGTCGAGATACACTTGTCCAATAGAATTAGGACATGTGTTAGGGTAATAATAATATCATTTTTACCCTTAATTACCCTATTTACTTTTAACCGTGGTAAATAAAAGTAAAAAGTTACTATTCACCAAAAATTATTTTCATCTCATTGAACCACATTTTACTTACTGACATCAACTGTGTCTCTCGGATTTTTGAAATTCTATTCACAGAAGCGGTAAAATTAAGTTTTATGAAAAATTCAGTTTTTTAACTACCACTTAGTAGTTTCACTATTCATCAAAAATTGATGTTTTTCAGAACAATGCCAAAATTTAATCCTAAGCTATATTTCATATTCCGAATTCAAAAATGAATTTTATTTTACCAAATTCATAACATAGAAGTTGCATTAATTAATTTTATAATTAAATCCCGCTGTTAAAACAAATAGCGTGTTTTTAAGAAACAATATCTATCAAAAGATTGACACTTGATTATGTCTGGTTTAAATGTGAAATTACATCCAATGACCAAAATTGTATTAAATTGTAAAAATATATTCTAAATATACTTTAAAACCACTCAAATTAATAATTTATCACTATTAATTATTTCAATTAAAAAAGTTGTTTTTAATTATAATTTAGTAATTTTCACTATTTATCAAGATATGAAAGTTATCCGAAAAGTACCAAAATTTCAACTTAGGCTAAATTCGATACTATGAATCCAAAAATGAAGTCCATTTTGAGATCTAAAATTTATAAAATTTTAAAAGGTGGTTATTACTATTCATAACGGCTAGTTATAATAATATTTTAATAGCATATCGTTGTTTAGTGAAACTCGGTATTGCGTACTACACACGCTATCGAGGAAGGTCGCGATTGCGTGTAATGCAAGGCAAGTCAAGGATGTGTGTTGTGCAAGCTCCTTTTTGTGTAGCGTACAACACAAGACATTTATAAAATTAAAAAGAATATTTTTCATAAAATATCGGGCTGTTACAAGAAGTCATGTATGAATTTCTGTGGATGTGTTTGTGGTATAGGCGAGATACCTTTGAAGAAGACATCATAGTTCAGTTTGTAAAACAGAAGCCATCTAAGTTGAGCTTCTTCTAAAATGGCCGGTCGAAGTGGCTTGACTAGTTATCTCACTTGTTCAATGAAGCGGTTAGTGAAATAACTTTTTGGCACGTCATTAGGTGGGAGGATTTCTGTTTAGGCCGGTGATGGATTTTCAGGAAAAGCTAGTTTGACTTGGGCTTTTAGGTCAATGTGATTCGACTATTTTGTCCATTTCAGAAATCACGAGAGAAGAGTCGCTAGAATTATTAAGGGCATGTCTTGTAGGAAATTCTGATGGTGGAAAGTGTCGTGACTCAGAATTTTCACTTTATAATGTTAAAACCTAATGTAGGAAGTAACTTTGATCAGATGTTTGATAAGATGATGGAATTTTCATGTCTCTAGCTAAACAAGTTTGGAAAAGTACCTTCTTGGTGTTTCATTGGGAAATGAGCATTGGATCAGATATTAGTGGCGTTTGTGCCGTTTTCCCAACCAATTCTTGAATTTTTGTTGGGATTTTAGAGATGTAACACAACATTTTGTGTGAGACATCACAACCCAAGTGGATAGGATGAAGGTCATGTTGTTCCTGAAGGCTTCTCGGGGATGAGAAGTTTTATGGTGGGAAGTTTGTAACATTTAGTGTTTTAAACCGAATTAAAAAAGCACAAGAAATTAATTAATTTTTTGTTAACTGCGTAGGTTGGTTTTAAAACTGAGCATCATAACTTTTTATTTCTGATAGTTGACACTGCGATGATTATTTTAAACAAATTTTATTAAATTTATTAGATTATAATAAAAATAGAGACAAATTAAATGAGGGATAAAAGCCCAATATTCTATAAAATATTTTCAGAGTTTGACAATGAGTCAGTGTGGGATTCCGAGACCTATAGACTCTCTTCATTGATAGAATAAAAATATTAAATTTATTTTGTTCATACGCGTGTGTGTGTGTTTATTTTAAAAAAATTAAATAACCCTCAAACGGTGCGTCATACGAGAATTATGAGACCACCATTAGTTTTGGAACCCTGGGTTTACCCTATTAAGGGTATAACTTTGATGTGTGTCGGGTGTTTGGAAACCTCGCATGTGATAATACCCTCTTTCTTTTTAATTAATTTATTATTCCGTTTTTAAATAATAAATAATTTTTTTCTCACAAATGGTGCATCAAATTTGATATCTGAGACCACAGATAGTTATGGGAAATGGGGTTTACTATATGAAGGGTATAACTTTTGCAAGGATCAGACGTTTTGTCAGATCATACCCAAATATAATTTATTTGTCTTATAAATATTTTTTTTGATCGTTAGAAATAATAATAATAATTTTATTATTATTATTATTATTTCTTAAAAAAATTAAATTGTACATTCAAAATAAATAAATTTTGTAATGGTGTACATAACTATGAAATTTAATGAATGTGGTATTATTAATTGTTTCAATTAAATAAAAACGTGAAATCAATATTAATTTAAAAACCATTATCTTTTTTATGGTTATTATTTTTAAATTATTAATGGTTTCATTGACGTGTTATATTAAATAATCATAATTTTAATTATTGTAATGTCTTGACATAAACCATGGTATATATCATTATGTTTTCATGTCCAAATACTTAAACGAAACCAGGGCGAGTGCCTGCGCACCCTATTGCGGATCCCAGACAACTATTTAAATTATTTAAATAATTGCTTGAGTCACATGTAAAATACTACTTCACTCCCTAGAGAAACATTTGAGTTAAAAATAATTAAAAAGTATTAAAGTAATTTTTAAAAAATTAAAATAGATGGAAAAGGAATGAAAATAAATAATAAAATTTAAAGCGGGAATGAGGAGAATAGAAAAATAATTAAAAATGGGTCCAACGATTTTTTTTTATTTTTATTTTCCTTTCTCTCCCCTTTTATTTTTATTCTTATTTTATATTATTTTTATTTTTCCCTTATTATTTTTTACTTTTTCCCTTTCATTTCTCTTTGTTTTTGGTCTTTCTCTCCTCCCTCCCTCTCCATGTGCGTTGCCCATGTAGCGCTCCCCCTTGGTGGTGTGACTCCTCCTCTCCTATTCTCTCCTCCTTTAGAATCCTGCTACAACTCAGTTTCTCATCTGTTTTATTTGCCATCAGTTGCGTAGTAAAGATATCCGTAATTCTAACCTCATTCACCAAGAATCATATGATCTCCTTCTCTATCTATCACATGATCTACTGTGGAAGGTTTTTACCCGAAATTGGGGATTTTCTAAAATCGTCTGATTTATTCTATTTTAGGTAAAATAAAATATATTCATGAAGTGTAGGATCCACTATGAGTATAATTTATGTAATCTACTCTCTTTACCGTTGTTTCTTTGCATCATTTAAATCACATGTTGTGCCACTCGTTGGTACCTACCAGCGAGGTATAATTTTTACCCTTTGTAAATTAAATAAACTGCTTTGCTGAACCTTCACACCTTTGTGTGAGACATTTTAACCCATTTAAATTATTTTAACATCATTGGATATCCCTTTATGTGTGCCAACGTTCTTGAACTATTTTCCATTAGTCCTGAATTAATTAAATTAACTAATGGCACATGTTACGTGGTCTCTTTTGTTGAGTTTTAGTTAAATAATTTATTTTGGGTAATTGTGAGGAATGCTATTTGGTTGTTTTGGTTAATTATTGACTAATGAATTTCTTATTTGTTCAATTATTATCTTTTTATTCCTTTATAAATTAATATGCGTGTTTTTATTTCTTTCACTGATAAATTAATTTGGATATAGGTGCTCGGTTTAAATGATCATTTGTTGTGGTAGGGTTACCTATCTTGTTTAGTTGTAATTTTAAATGTAACTCTATGATACCTATATGAAATATAATTAAATACATGGTGGTGAGAGAACTGGGTTCCATATTAAGGACTCATAATTGAACTCACCATTTCTAATTGGTTACCTTTATGCGCCATTGGTGGCGATGTCTTAGGCTTTTCCAGGAAAGTACTTCCCCAAGACTTCTATATAATTTTGGGTGACACTGGTTCATGAAGAGATCATTGAGGATAGACGATTGGAAAGTGGCTACACCAAGCCTTAGATGATACTCGACCCCTTGAGTATGAGGTCAGGACAAAGTCATGGTAAAACCATGCCTCAGATGATATTTGGTATTTTAATGGATTTCCTTGGATGTGCTCTGTGGTATTGGGTAATTAAAGGATATTTCATAGCGATACCCTCAATATAGGATCATATTCCTAATTTAAACTTGAACCTAATCATAATGAAATTTCATGGAAAACTTTAGTTATTGAATCTTTGGTTTTCCTTGTAAATTGCGATACTTTTCTTTTACTTTGACACACTTTATTGATACATGAAATAATCACAAGCCAATTAAAAAGCTTGTGGTATGTTTCCTTTTGTATGACTTCTATTTTCTAGCCTTTTTATATACATATATACACCTCTTGATTTATTATATGTAACTTCTTCAGATTTCCAACTTAGGTCAAAGCAGGTTGCATGAGACGGGTGACGTTGGGAACCCATGCCAAGTTACATTTATTTTATTAAGGTTATTTAATTTCTTTCTTTTATTATATATATATATATATATGGAATATTGATATTGTTTACAATAAGAAATGGTAAGGTTTAGACACTGTAGGTTCTATCCTACTAGGATTTTATCTCACGCCCTACTTAAGTGCCATTTGGTACCCGAGTAAACATTATGCTCGTAGGTATGGGTAACAGGAAGTATTCTTCTTCTGCTGCTTGAGTGTTGATTTCTTCTTAGGATGGAGATTTGGAAAGAGGATCGAGCCTTTGCTCGAGATGTAGTTTTTTCCATTGCGTCATTTCAATTTTAGTTTAATTGAATTCTTGGATTTTTGTTTGCCGTAATTTGACATTAGAATTATCATCATAGCATGACATCATTGTATACCTGGTTTCATTTATTTGATTTTTCATTTATAATTTATTCAGTTTCTTCTACTATAGTTTTCTTGTTTATACACTTCCTCTATTTTTTATAAATTTCTGTTTCTTCTATTTTGTATTATCTATTACCTATGAGGGTATAATATCCTCCACCGACACGTTAAAATGGACATCACTTCTAGTTAGCAACCTTTGGCTATCAGGGAGATGTTCTTAATGTCATTTGACCCAATGGTCCGACCAATATCTTAGAGGTGATCTTGGTCAGGAAATTACAACAGAAGAATATTATGTTTTAGTCTTTACACCTAGGAGGATTACAATATATAGGTTACTATATAAAGGGACCCCAATAAAGGTATTTTTTAGTTCTGAAAGGAGTATATAGACTATAATTTTTTGGAAAACTAAGTGGAGTATCTCCACTCAAGTCATAAATTGCAGGGTTAGGCTTCTTGGAAGGGGACCTAGGAATAATGGTCCTCTAGTGGTACACTTAGCTAAATTGGTGATATAATCGGCATACAAGGATGTATTAGATCTTATCTATGAGACCTAGTTGAAATTGGGATCAAGGATAGGTACTTGGGAGAATTAGAGCCTATGTATGAGGCTTTGTTGAATTGGATCTCAAGTATGAGACCTTAATGAATTGAAGACTAGGAATGAGATATCAGTGAATGAGATCCTAGGTATGATTCCTAGGTTAATCTAAGGCCATGAATGAGACCTTGGTGAATTATATCGTAGTTATGAGACTTCAGTGAATTGTATCCCATGTATGAGCCCAAGGTTAATTGATGCCCCACTGATTAAACTAGGGTGTTCATGGTACCCTTGTGTGGGAGAATAAAAAATGGTTCACCCTATGGTAGGGCCTGGGGTATGACTATACCTAGTTACAAATTTCAAAGGTTATTATCCCTAATGAGGAATAATGAATTTTATTAGTTATAATGTGTGGTAGGAGATGTTGATGGCCTTATCGAGGTCCAATAAATATGCTCATACCTAGTGAGGAATAAGAAAAGTTTCTTAGCCCTAATAAGGTATAGAGAATTTTATTAGTCCTAATGAAGGATAATCAATGTTACTTTCCCTTAATGATGTTTAGATAAGTTTTTTATATCTATTCCAGGATAATGAAAGTACTTATCCCCATGGGGGATAAAGAAGGGTCATTAGAACTAGTGAGGCATAATGAATATGCTTATTTATATGAAGGTCTAAGAGAATGTGTTTGGAACTAATAAGTTCTAAAAAATATTATTATACCCAATGAGGGGTAATTTAAGGTCCTTATCACTAGTGAGGGATAGTGATTATAATTTTCTTTTATGAGGGAGAAACGATAGTTATTTTCCTAAGTGAGGGATAATGAATGTTATCATCCTTACTAAGGACTAAAAAGTTTTTTTCTATATTGAGGGATATGAAATGATTCTTGTACCTAGTAAGGGATAGAAATGATTCTTATACCTAATGAAGGATATAAAAGAGTGAACTAGACTAATGTTTATAAAAAATAAAGGGAGTGTTCTTCCATGTATATTTTATCTTTTAATAACTCAATTATCCATCTTCTTGGTTAATTCCATTAGGTTTAGAGTATAAATGAGAAACCAAGAGGGGGAGGGGTGGATACTTGGATAAGGGTAGCTCTAGGTATATATTTATCTTCCAAGATGTGTCAAATGAGTACCCCTTGATGTCTATTTATAGAAATCAATAGGGACCTAGGAGAAGTGTCCTTGGATATTAGATCTGGAAAAACGGACTTGTAGTTCATAGCTATATAAAAACTCCCAATAGATAAAAGTTAAAATAAAATATCTTTAGATATCAGCAGTGGGTTAAATGAAATTGGATATTAGATCTAGGTGTAATGGATATAAATCTTAGAGTTGGGAAAAATTTTCTTAGGTCTTAGAGGTGGAAACAATTACACTAGACCTCAAAGATAGAAAAAATGCCATTGGTGTTTAGAGCTCTCTTAAATGCACTTAGATATGAGATCATAGATAAATGGAATTGTAGATGAGAGTTAGGAGAAATTTAATTATATATTAAGGACTTAAAAAATGGACATAGAACTCAGAGTTATGAAGAATTTCCTTGGAGCATAGAGTTGGGTAAAATAGAATTGGATTAGATCTAACTAAAATGGCCTTAGAATTAAAAGTTGGGAGAAATGTCCTTTGAGATAAAATATAGGTGAAATTTCATTAGATCTTAAATATGGGTGAAATGACCTTGGAGATCAGTTTTATAGGAAATATCACTGATTATCAGATAAGAAAAAATTGAATTAACTTGGAAAATTTTATTCCTACATCAAAAAAAGATATATTTTGATGAGTAAGTGTGTTTTTATCCAGTACTAGTCAAATATAAGCCTTTGAAATTAAATAAATACTATAGATTATGGTTTAACAGAAAAAGTTGTTTTACAAGTCTATAATGTGAAGTTCCTAGTGTATCCTGTAGGTACATTAAGACAGGGTTGAATAAGTGTACACAGGTTTTGCAGATTTCCTTTCATTCACTGTTACCCTATGAAATTAAAACCTCTTCACCTGTTAGTGTGAATAGATATTCCTCATAATAATAAATGGTTATACCACTTTCAAGAGAGAAAGTAAATAATGCAAAACACATACTATTTTTAAAATGTTCACCCCTGAAGTGGGTGACTACATCCTCGCTGTTTTCAGGATGTTCTGAGACACATATTCCCCACTAGAAATAAATCAAAAATTTTAATTGGATCATTTAGGTATCATCCTAAAACAATGATCGGTAGGTATTACCTATTTACCAAATTATACTACCATCCCACTAGTATTATTTATACTAGCATCCCACCGGTGTTATTTATGTGGGCATCCCAACAATTTTCATTGATGTGGCCTTAAAATCACATGATTTAACATATCATTTATTTAATTTATTTAATTATTTAATTAGTTAATTTTGAAATTTTTATTAAATTATTTCACATTTTAAATTTTATAATTAAATTTATTATTTAATCAATTTTTATTATTAGTTTTTTATTTTCAGTATTTACATTATTAGTTTTCTATCTTTCTTTTTTGGTTCATTATTTTATTCTGCTTCCTCTTAAACCTTGTTTTCTTATTATCATAATAATTAATGGTTTATTATTTTTATTAATTAATATATTAATCAATGTATTTATGTTTAATTAACTTTATCTTTAATTTAATTTTTAATCTTTTAATTTTTCTCTTAAAATAAATTAAATTTGTTACATAATTCAATCTCAATAGTTAATTTTAATTATATAAATATTTTTATAATTCTATGATGAATTTTTTTAATTATTATGCTTGTTAATTTAATTGAGTTTTAATGTAAACATACTTTTAATTTTTTCAGTTTTATGTATTGAAATTATTAATGAGTTAGTTGTTTTACCTAACTCATTTTTTTAAGTTTATTTATTTTTAAATTAACTAAATTAGGCTTTTGAATTATTATTTATTTATTTATTAATTGTATTTATTAAAATTTGATAATTGTTTTATTTTCAGTGCAATTTAACATCAAGACACCGTCAAACTCATGCAATAGTTACTCACCACCAGACCCTTGAAATAATGATTAAACTAGTCACTGTTACCTCCCGCACATCCTAGAGTCACCACAAGTCTCATGAGAAACTGTCATCATTCCTTTGATTGACGCACAACCATACTTTCATCTTGGATTCACCTTCACCACCATAGTGACACCAACATCAGTCCAATGAGTCACCACCACCATTGTTTACTAATTCCACCCCTACCATCTCCTACCACCAGGGATACCGGTGACCCTGTGAGTCACCATCAGAAAACCTCCATGCCTTCGCACCGTTGGCACCATCCGCTCCCCTTCGTACTTCCATTCAAATCACCACTACTATGGAAAATCTAACACTGATTGCAACTATTATATATTTTATATATTTTACTCAAAATATTTATTGTTATAATTTTATTTTAATTATTTAAATAGAGTGTTTTTTCAATTTTTTTTTTAAATTTTAACCGCTGTGTATCTCACCAAGAGTTGTGTCTTTTCAGTTGAACCAATGTATTCTTTGATAGAAATGGTGAGATCGAAGTGGTGTGTCCCTCACCAAGATTTGTCTTGTTTCGGTCGAACCAATGTGTTCTTTGACCGAACTGGTGTTATTTGCACCATTTCTAATATATAAATAAGTGATGACGAGATCACTTATAATTTAATTAATTTCAATCCAAGAAATTCTCCAGAGTTCTCCCAACATCGTTACAGAGGGGTAATCAGAAATTGGTGTTTGATTTTTCTGAAACCATGGTGAAATACTCAAGGGATACTTCCATCGAGAACCCTACACCATCGATGTAGGGGTGGATCAAACCATTTTGGACAGTGAATTCAATTCACGCATCAAGGTTTTAACCATCTTCTCTTTATGCCAACTTCTTTTTATGACAATAAAAGGCTTTTGAATCAAGGAAGAACATAAAATATTGGTTATGAATTTCTCAAAGTCAAGAACCAAGATATGGTCGAACTTGACCATTTCGATGGAAACAACTTTTCTCAGTAGCAAGACAAGAAGAAATTTCTTCTGACAGTATTGAAGATTTCAAACATTCTAGTACCGAATCTTCCTCCCATACCCGATAATCCCATTTCAAATGTCGATGGTCCACCCATTGATGTAAGTCAAGTCGAGAACATTTGGGAAATGAGGAAGAAACATGAAGAAGATTAAGTCTTGTGTTGAAGAAACATTCTCAATACTTTTTCAAATCATCTTTATGACTACTTTCGCCAAATGAAGACTGCTCGAGGGATTTGGGATGCACTTGAATTCAAGTATAACGTGAGGAAGAAGGTACCAATAAATTTTTTATTGAAAAGTATCTAAATTATAAGATGGTTGATAATAAGCCCATGTTGGATAAAATTCATGAGCTTCAGGTTATATCAAATAAAATCCTTTCCCTTAAGATCAATATACCAGAAAATTTTCAAGTGGGTCCAATTATTGATAAATTACCTCCTATGTGGAAATATTTTGGCAAGTCAATTATTAAGAAAAGTGATGACATTTCCTTGCATTTCAAGAAGAAGAGTCAACTATTTAAGAAGAAAGGAAATCCTTCCAAGAAGAAAGGAGATTGCTTCGTCTATAGAATACCAGGGAATTTAGTAAGGGAATGTCGCTATCAAAAGAAAGTCGACAAACCCACTGAAAATATGCTGACTGAATAAAATATAGTCTCTATGAAATTTGAAGTCAATATGAATTCGATGAAGATGGGACGGTGGCTAGATTTTGTAGCAATGGTTCATGCATTCAAGGATCGTTCAATGTTAAAAACATTTAACGATTGTACTATCACGAAATAAGTACATCTTGGAAACAATGCATGCATCAATGTTAATGGACAGGGAAGCATGGAGATTAACTATACTTATGGGAAGAAGTTGACCCTTCTCAATGTGTTGTACGATCCTTAAATTTGAATGAACTTAGTTTCAGTTGACCTTTTGTGTAAAAAGGGATTTCAGGTTTCATTCGAATCTGACAAGGTTATCTTGTAAAAGGGAGGAATGTTTGTGGGAAAAGGGTATTAAAATTATGGTATGTTTCAAATATCCATTAATAATATGATTTAATCTTATAACTATTTTATTGAATCTTCTAATTTTTGGCATGATCATTTAGCACATGTTAATTTCAATTCATCAAAATTAATGAAAAAGTTAAACTTGATTAGTTTTGAAAAAGATTTTAATAAATGTGAAACATTTATAGAATCTAAAATAGTTAAGAATCCTTTTCATAGTGTTGAAATAAATTCTGATATATTATATTTAGTGCATTTTGATATTTTTGAATTAAATGGTTTGTTAAATTGTGGAGGGAAAATATATTTTATTACTTTTGTTGATAACTGTAGTCTATATTTACATATATATCTTCTTAAAACAAAGGATGATTCCTTTAATGTGTTTAAGAAGTATAAAGAAGAATTTGAAAACCAATTAGACAAAAAGATTAAAATATTACACTCAGATAGAGGTGGTGAACATTTTATGATTGAGTTTAATGAATACTGTGAAGAAAATGGTATAGTTCATCAAAGAAACTACTCCTTAAAGACCTCAGCAAAATGGAATATCTAAAAAGAAAAATTTCTATTTATTAGAAATGGTAAATTGCATGATTAATAAATCTAAGTTACCATTATATTTATGGGGTGAAGATTTATTAGCTGCATTTCATATTCATAATAGGATTGCATCTAGAAAATATAAGTTATCTCCTTATGAAATTTAGAAATAAAGAAGACCTAATATTTCTAATTTCAAAGTGTGGGGGTGTTTAGCATTTTATAGAGTTCCTAATCCTAAAAGAACTAAAATTGTTCCTAGAGAAATTAAAGGTGTTTTTGTTGGATATGGAGAAAATAGAAAAGCATATAGAATTATTGATTTTGGAGTTAATATAATTGTTGAATTAAGGGATATATATTTTTTTAAAAATAAGTTTTATAAGTATGATGTGGAGGAAATGATTCCTCATATCCCTATTTAATGTACTCTATCTAGTTCAAATATGATAGTGGATAATTATGATTTTTATCGAGTTAAACCTAATAGAGTACAAGAATTTGGAAGAAGAAACATCTACATCCAGATTTTATTTCCCTTGATTCCATAATTTTTCTTGCTAAAGGAGATCAAAATAATCAACTTCTTAATAATTATCCTATGGTTTTGACTATAGAAGATGACCCAAATACTTATAAAGAGGCCATGTCTTCTAGAGATGTTTCTTTTTGGAAGGAATCAATAAATGATGAAATGGATTCTATTATAGGGAATGATACTTAGGTTATTATGGATTTACCAAGAGGTTCAAAACCTATTGGTAGTAAATGGGTATTCAAAAATAAATATAAATCCAATGGTAACATTCAAGCTTTTAAAGCTATATTGGTTGCCAAAGGTTTTAGACAAAAGAAGGGATTGATTATTTTGATACATATGCCCCTATAGCACGAATTACTTCAATAAGGATATAATTTGCATTAGCTTCAATTAATCATTTGTTTGTTCATCAAATGGATGTCAAAACTTCTTTTTTAAATAGAGTATTAAATGAAGAGATTTAAATGGAACAACCAGAAGGGTTTGTTTTACAAGGTTATGAAAACAAGGTATGTAAACTAGTTAAATCTCATTATGGTCTTAAACAAGCTCCGAAACAATGGAATGAGAAATTTGATTCTATTATTTTATCTAATGGTTTTTGTCATAATAATGCGAATAAATGTGTTTATTCTAAGTTTACAAAAGAATATGGAGTTATTGTGTGTTTATATGTGGATGATATGTTAATTTTTGGAACCAATATGATTGGTATAATTGAGAAAAATAATTACTTATCTTCTATGTTTAAAATGAGGGATCTTGGAATAGTTGATACTATTCTAGGCATTAAAGTTAGAAAACATAGTGGGGGTTATTCTTTAAGTCAGCCTCATTACATAGGAAAAATGTAATTTTTTTATCATCTTGGTTTCAAGGATGTCAATACTCCATTTGATTCTAGTGTTAAAATTTTAATAAATACGGTAGAGTTGTATCACAACTTGAATATGCTAGTGTAATTAGTTCTTTAATGTTTGTGATGCATTGCACTAGAACTGATATTGATTTTGCGGTATGTAAAATGAGTAGATATACTAGTAATTCTCATGTGGATCATTGGAGATATATAAAAAGAATTTTTGGATACTTAAAAAAGAACAAAGATTTATGTTTATACTATAATGATTATCCGACTGTATTAGAAGGATACACCAATGCAAGTTGGATTACTAGTATTGGTGATAACCAATCCACTTATGGATGGTTGTTTACTCTTGGAGTTTGTGCTGTTTCTTGGGTGAGCAAGAAACAAACATGTATTTCACATTCGACCATAGAGTCAGTGTTTATCACCTTAGTAGCATGTGGAAAAGAAGTAGAATGGATTAGGAATCTATTATTTGATATTAGATTGTGTCTTAGTCTGATGCATCCAATCTCTATCAGTTGTGATAGTGAAGGAACATTTTCAAGGGAATATAGTTGCATGCACAATGGAAAGTCTAGACATATATGTTTGAGACAATATTATGTAAGAAAATTATTACAAGATGGTACCATAATAATTTTTTAGGTGAGCTCGTGTAAAAACCTTGCAGATCCATTTACAAAATCTCAACTGAGAGAGGTTATTTGAGCAACTAATAATGATATGGGGTTAAATCCCATAGAATAAATGATTTTAGTAATGGAAAACTGACATTTTCTTTAGGTATATCCTAATCAATGTGTTTAATGGGTACAAACAAGTTATGAAGATGATTGTTAATATTGAAAATTATAACCCCAATTTTTTGGTGTCAATATCGTCCGTTATGGTAAGTGGTTGAATTTTGAAATCTTAAAAAAATATTAAGACTCAATGTGTTATGTGTTATAATATTGGAAGCACATTGTAATATTTTTCCTATTGAACTAAGAAGTGGTTCCACTTCTTACAGGAGTTAATGGGTTTGATCCTTAGAGAGTTCATGAAAAGAATATAAGCACATGTCCATAAAAGTGATAAAAATGAGATGTTGGATGAAAGTTCGTTATATGTATTATTTATCTGGTTCATCTTAAAGGTTAATAAGTTTAATGTTTAGACAACTTATAAATCCGATAAAATTTGAGATAATGATACTAACTAAAGGTTTAAATCGCAAGATACCTTTATTATGTATAATAAATCACTTGTGTTCAGGAGAATTAATATTTCTTAATAAAAGTGGGGGATTGTTATATATTTTATATATTTTATTCAAAATATTTTTTGATATAATTTTATTTAAATTATTTAAAAAAAGTGTTTTTTTAAAGTTTTTTCAAATTTGAATCGGTGTGTCTCTCACCAAGAGTTGTGTCTTTTTAATTGAACTAATGTGTTCTTTGCTCGAAATGGTGAGATCGAAGTGGGGTGTCCCTCACTAAGAGTTGTCTTGATTTGATCAAACCAATTTGTTATTTGACATAACTGGTGCTATTCTCACCATTTCTAATCTATAAATAAGTGATCATGAGATCACTTATAATTTAATTAATTACAATCCTAAAAATTCTCCAAAGTTCTCCCAACATCTTTATAGCAGGGTAATCGGAAATTAGTGTTCAATTTTTCTGAAACCTTGGTGAAATACTTGAGGGATACTTCCACCAAGAACCCTACACCATCGATTTGGGGGTGGATAAAAAACTTTTGGATAGTAAATTCAATTCATGCATCAAGGTTCTAACTATATTCTCTTTCTGCCAACTTGTTTTTCTAACACCAACACCATAATAGTGACTCCCACTCAGATCCACCAATAGCTCACAAATCACTTCTGCAACCCATTTCAACTCACCATTAAGACTTCTATCATCAAACCAATTATTCTATAGATCTTACCAGAACCAAACCAGATTTGCGAGTAGATATGAAAATTGAAACCCACTTGAAGATCTAAAAATGGAACACAATTTTTCCCATATTCCATCAGAGAAACTGAAATCCACCATGAGGCTATACCCAAACCACCAACACTGAGACATCATGATCAAGTTGGAAGCCCCCCATTCACTAGATCTGTAGTCATCTGCACTCTACTCGAACCGAACAACACCAGATTTGTATAAGAATGATGTGTGACCTTATATTATAGAAAACACCACTGAAGCCATCATCCCCAACGTAGGTCTGAAACCCAGATGTAGGGATGTCATTGCAGATCTATTATAGCCGAACCCACTGATAGCTGAAGTCACACGCCACCGTGGAGACCTTCTGAAAATATGGAAGAAGCACCACGTCAGAGCTTCACTACCTTGGAGGAGAGCTGTGACCCAGATTATGGAGGAATAAGACCCCCCTTGGACACCTCCTTAATAGGGAGTGTACAAAAAATAATAAGAAAAATAATTTAATAAATAAATAAAATGAAAACACAACTAAGTGAATAAAAATAAAATCTATATTAATAATATTAATAATTAAAATAATAATTAATTATTCCTAAAATTAATTATTAAATCAGCTAATTTAATTAATTAAATAACTATTAAATAATAATGATAACAAATTAATTTAACTATAATAATAAATTATAATCTAAATTAATTTCTTTAATAATAATAATAATAATTGAATAAAACAAATAATTATAAATTAATTAACTAAATAATATTTAATAAATAATTAAAATAATTATGTAACATTATGTTATTAAAATATTAACATTAAAAATATTAAATAAAAAATTTAATAATTATTAATTAATAAACATTTGAAATAAAAAATAAAAAATAAAAAATAAATAAAAATAAATAAAAATAAATTAATTTAAAAATAATTTAATCTAATAATTGTATTAATATTTACTATAATAAATTAATATATATATTTATAAGAACTATTTTTTATAAAACAATATAACATCTAATTCTTTCATTTATTCAGTTTGCTGTGCAGATGCACACTGGACCGGAAGTTATGTTTAGGTTCACAATTTTCAAATAATGGAAGACATTTAAAAGGTATTTTCTCAAGTGATGGAAATGTAGTAAATGAGGAAATATGTGTTGTTACTTGGTGAAAGAAAAAGTCATGTTAGTGGAAGGTTGTGGTGATAAAAGTCAATAAAAGAGCGTGATGGAATAATTTTAAATTGAGACGGGCAGCAGCAGGACATGACATCTTTGAAAAAACCTAATCCGAAATCTAGAGAGACGCAACAGATAGAGAGAGAATGATATAGAATAACTTTATGAGGACACCGGGAAGAGATGAACATATAATCATATTAGAATATTTAGAGGGATAATTATTCTCATTTTTATTTTTTGGGGGACTCATTCCAAAATTTAATAAAAAATGGTAATTTCACCCCCATAAAATTAATTTCAAAAATAGATGATATTTTGGAGAGAAACATATTGGATGCATTTTTAAAAAAATCTTAATTTCACAACTGTTGGATTATATTGGTGAGATTAATTCCAGCAACATATTTTCAAATTCGTTTGTTCTTGTGTGTCTATAGTTTTGGTGAAATTCTACAATCAATATTCCTAATGATGAATCTCCTAGAAAGGGAGAATAACCCATTCATTTTATGAGTTTATGCATTCAATTGTTTTACTATGAAGATGTCATTCTCATAACCAGTAGTTCTAATTTTTCCTAAGCATTTATCATGAATCATTTTCCTCTACCTCTTTCTACATAACTTGATTATCATAGAAACAATTACACAATAGTTCTTATGAAATATTACTATATCAATATTACTGTTTTACATCAAAAAATAAAGAAATTAAAAAAATTAAAAAAACGAATACCCTACCACTCTTATCAACAGTGGTATTTGTTTTGAAAAGCATGAAGTCACGCTACCTTCCCTGTGGGTTTGACCCTACATATAACTATACAATAGTACATAGGAAATTATAAATAATTAAACTTTTACACATATTAAATGATATAAAAGTAATTTAAAATAAAAAATATCAATATAATGAGAAGGATCACACAAACTACAAGCTTTCACCACAATAAAAAACTGATATTCCACTTTTAGCCACTAAAATAAATCGATTCTCCACTTTCCCCCATAAATTAAAAGATATTGATTACCACTAAATGAAATCAACAATGTTTTATACAAGTCATCTTAGTATACTCTTTTGAATAAGTAAAATATATTACTTCCACTTTATCTCATTGTAATATTTGAATGAAAAACTGAAGATTATTTAAATCTATGTAAGTTGTATTCTTTATCGATTTACTAAATGGTATCACATCAACTCAAAAAATACTAATAAATATATTTTCAATTATCACACACAAGGGAATATATGTTCTTCATGTATGTTGGGTGATAATTATATTTTCATAAATATTTAAATTCATTAGTTCCATACTCATCATCATGAATTTGTTATATTATCTTCTCCTTTGTATATCACTACAAGTTCAATGTCACTATTTTTCATGCAAACCTCTTCAGGTAATATCCATCATCATCTCACAATACCAAACACTATACTTCAAATAATAGTTTCACTCTATTTCATACATAAACATTATCAAATGCATGGTTCTATTCTAATTTCATGTTCTCAACAATTCTATAGTATTCATATACTTGAAACAATACTGATGAACATATATAAAATTCCTTCTATACTCATGAAATAAAGTACATGGTATTTCTTATTCTATGTGAAAGTAAGCCAAAAATCTTACTTCCTTCACATACCAATATATATAAAACTAATATTCATGATGATTTGAATCTCGCTATACTCCAATATAACTTCTTCATGAATATCTTTGAATGTGTGGTGAATAATTAATTGTTTGTAGAACTATTTCACTTCATGTATTTATACACTATATGTAGTATTTATTCTTTATGATACTTAAATTATGAGGAAACCTTCAAATGAGGTTTTATAAGTGTAAAAACATCACATAACTCTTTAGTATGGTTGAAACTGTCATGATTTCTTGAAACCAGAACAATATTTATGTGGTTTTGAAGGATTTAGGAATCACCACACAAAAATAAAAATATATCTCCTTCTTGAATACAGATATTCCTAAAGTCTCTATTTTGTAAAAATCATTTTTCTCTATTGATTTGTAGTGATTATATTTTAAATGGAAAGAATGATGGGCATTTATAGACAATACACCACCACCACAACTTATGTTTACCGACATAGCATGAACCGACTTACTCACCGGCATAGACATCGATACATCCCACATTTCGAGACAACACGAAATCACCATCATCACATTGAAAAATAAATCAACTCCACAAAATCTTAGTTTGAATTTGTTTCAATCATGGAAATGAAGTTTCATTATACTACAATCATATTTGGAATTTAAATTTGTTAAAATAGAAATAAAAACTTTGTTTGAGTATTCAGACATTGGGGCATGATGTCCAGATTCATGTAGCAAACCCTCCAGATTTCGAGGTTGAAGATGATGTAGATGGAGGATCAAAGGACACATATAAACTATATATTTTGATTAGGGTTGTTTATCCATGTTTAAAGGGTATATGAATGATGAAAAAAATCCTTCCATCCCACATCGGTGTCGACATTGGTCTGTATTCACATAAGAAGCCTCAGTTGTTATATGTTTTTTCAAACCTACACTAGGGTGGACACCGAGATACACTATGAACACACTGGGTCTCACATGGGTGTTCCACCTAGAAGAGCTAAACTATCCCACCCCATGTGTTCTCACACATGATCACTTCTATGGTATATATGCATCCATCTTTATATACCTCTAACATATCACATCATGTTGGGTAGATGTTAACCTACCCACCTCAATAGTGGATCCAGGTCCCTTATGCTGGCTTGTGTGAATGGAAATTATTTAGTATAAACACTATCATCTTTATCTCAAAAAAACTTCAGAGAATAAAATGAAACTTCTATTATTCACACTAAAACATCATTCATATAAAAGGTAATTACATTTTACATAGCATTTTTTCTACTTAATACCGATGTGTCATCTTCAGTCATAATTGACACATGTATTTTGAACTAATGAATAAATCCACAATTATCACAATTAATGTTTCATTATTTAATGAAACTATTCATGTCAAAACACCCTTGAAATCTTATGAATAATTATCAAGAATAATTCAATGGAATAAACTCCATAATTCAATCACTATCACATTGAATTTTCATAAAAAAATAAATTGACATAAAATACAACACAACAATTACTTCAATAAATTTGGGTTCTTAAATATACTCCATTTTATTTTCTAACAATACCCATTTCACTTCCAAATTAATTTCTTCCTTCTCCTCTATATTGATAATAAAACCAAATATTTAAATATGGATGAGAATTCAACTAATTTTATTCTATAATAGCAGAAATTTTTTTCATCTCTCCATCAATAAATTAATTTAATAGTAGATTCCACATAAGATAAATTCAAATTAACCTAATTGAGATATGGATAAAATAAATTTTATTGAATTATTGTGTACTTAATTAATCAAATCTCAGTCAACATGGGATAACCTGATATGAAAAGATAGTGGTTAGTCTAGAAAGGATATTTGTAAATAATTTTTTTATAATGTTATACCAACACTAAAACCTTCATTCAAGAGTTGTTCATATGATTTTTAACTAACGTAAAATATTCATCTCAATATAAAAATTATTAATATTCAAGATAAAGAACTTAATTTGATTTTATCAAACCAATTTAAAATTTTTATTAAATAATATATTTTTCCTGTCGGTTTGAAAATTATTTTTCTTACAGTGATATAAGAACATAACTCTTTAATGAAAATATTTAATTTCTAGGATTTTAAATCATCATATAATTCACTTTCTAGAACATAAAATATTCAATTTATATATATTGATATATTCAAATCAAGTATTTGTTGAAATTTTCTCTACCTAGAAGGATAAAAATCATCCATCTTGTTCATCATGGATAACATTATTCAAGGATTATTTAGAAGAATAATTATCAAAAAAAAAAATATATTTTAAGGATTCAACATGTCTCATATTTAAATAAATAATACAATGAAGGATAAAATACTAGATGTTGTATAATTTTTCAAAGTATTCATTTCTTCAGGTCTCCCTCTTGATGATATGCCTCACCTTAAATTCCCTACAAATAAGAAACAAACTCAAAATATACATGGGAATAAAGTGGGGTTTCAATGATTTTTAGTTAGATCAGAAGGATGAGATTATTTCTCAACCTAGAAACTCCTTTCATCCCATCTACAGAATTTTAAAAACTCTATATTCTTTCTCCTTTTTTAGTTTCCATATTTTTTTTATTTATGGGCAACATGGGATTATTAATTTCATCACCTTTCATCTTAGATGGAATAAGCTTTCCCATAATAGCATGTAGTGAATATTCATTCGTCTATTCCTTCTATAAATTCTTATCAAATTCCCATTACTATGGCCATACAAATAAGCACTCTTTTGGTATATGCTTAGACATATTATTGTGTGTAGACTTATTTTTTCATAGTAGAATTTCTATTACAAGAATCCATAGTTTCTTTCCTAATTCTCTTCACTAGTTCTTTTTGTATAGGAATCCATTCTATGCATTTATCTAAAATATGTCCATACATTTTTCACCTTTAACACAGATCTATAGTTATCATATGGTCATCATATTTATAAAACAACTATTATAATTTAAAATTTTTGTCTTGATTTTCATGATCCAAATCATCCCTTTCATTTAATTTTGATATTAAATTCCTTATACTTTAACTTTCTTCCTTTGGAATTGGTGTTTATGAAATGTTTACAATAGTCCATGATATGAACACATCCTCTATAGTAGACTCACCTTTTCTTTGGAGTGAAATTTATTTCATAATTCTTCTTAGGTGTAGTTTTCTAAATAATATTATTTTTCTTATTCCCCAAGGAATAAAATTATACTTTTTTATTTTCCTATTTATTTTAAGTTTCCTTTTATTCATATCAATATATACATAGTGTATAATAGTATATAACATAAATCATCATAACTAAGACCAATTCTGTTTCAATAATCAGTGAAGTCTTCATGAAAGTAAAATCTATTCTAGATAGAAATATTTCTCTTTATCTGCGAACTATTCTTCAATTATTCAAGATTTCTATTCAAATCAGATATACTCCCCCTTAAAACTAGCATTATCTGATTATAATGCATTGAAATATTATACCAATAGTCAATAACCTGATGCTAAAATTTCCAATAACACAAAAAAAGCCAAAAAAATCTTCATTTCTTATTCTATGACATAATATGACCAGATTTGGCATCTTTTTTTGGATAATATGATTCTTCATCTAATATTTTTATTGGTAAATAATATTCCAACTCTTACTCACATGAACCTTTGTTGATATGATGGGTTTATAATCAGTATTATTTAATAATGTTTAAACATAATTCCTTTTGGAAATTATAATAGTAGATAAAAAATATTGGTGCAAAAATAAACTTCTAGAAAAAGGGTTATATGTTTTTTTTAGATTGTAATAGACTTATTTTCAAATAATATCATGATATTAATTCAACTTGAATGAGTCTTTTCATAAATAATACTATTTTCATAATTACACCTAGTAGCCTTTCTGATCTCATCATTTTGTGAAGATTCATCTTTAGGTGTTCTCTAGATTTCTAATGATTTCCTCTAACTCTAGATATTTCATATTTAAATATTATTTATGGACTTCAAGTGATATCAACATATATTCACATTATTTCTGGGAAGTCCTTAATTTTTTTCCTTTAGGATTTTAAAATTCACTTCTATTTCAAGGAAAACCTTGTTGAGGACACTTTTCTCATCCACAAAAACATTTATTTTGTCTTTCCATTGACTCTTAATCTTATGAACTCGATCATCATGCATTTGATTTACCACAAGTAGATAATTATTAGACTCTTTAATTATCATTTCCTAGACCTCTATTAAGTCTAGTTTAAAATTCATAAATGTTTCATGTAGTTTCTATAACAGGGATATTTTTAACATTCACAATAATTTCCTTCTAAAAAATAGTCCTTTTGTAATATATCTTCTACCAAAGTGAACCATTCATTAAAATGTAATACAAACTGTTCTTTTGATTCATATATTAGGATGAATGTTTAATCCTTTTCTTTGATTTCCAACTATGTTTTCTTGATAATCATTATAGATTTATGTGATTAATTAGTTTTTGAATCTTCTCAGAGAAAAAATTCGTAGTTACTACATTCTCATGCACATTTCATTTAATGTATTCTTCAATATACGTGATATATTCATTACAAAGTGGTAAATTTTATTCTTTGGATTTAATAAGTTGGGTGAGATGTTTTCACCTTTAAAAATTATTTTCCAATGATTTATCCATATCCTCAAATTCCACATAAATATGTGACTTTTGATCATATATTTCATTGATAAAAGAAAATATATAAGTGAAATCCTCAGTAGGAAATTTATTCAGATAATATTTTACTTCTGAATACAAATCACATAGTAATTCAATAGACTCTTCTTCATCACTGCTTGAACCAGATTCATAAAAAGGTTCTTTATCAAATGATTTAACAAATACTATTAATAGAATAACACTTTTCATACATTAATTTTTTTTGGTGTACCCACTTTTATTTTCAAACTCCTTATAATCTTTCTAACCTCTCTCATATGCATATTCTCTATGGTTTATATAAACCCTATTTTTATAAGTGGTATTGATAATAACTAATTATTTGAACTGATTCAACTCTATTATTTTTTCAAATAAAAATGTGTACTTAAAACATACATACATATATATAATATAATATGGAATATCCAATCAGAGGTGTAACCTTTTTGATGATAGTAATTGAAGTTCTTAGTGGATCATGTAGGTACAATGACACTGTGGTGAGTCAATATACAAACATTGTACCAATTTTCTATTAACTTTTATCCTTTTCAAATATAAACCTATACAAATATTAGGATGAATAAATATTCCTTATAAACAATCACAATCATTCAACATGATATATACATGGTAAATAAATTATAACATATATAATTTATATAAGTGTCACTCCCTTTGTGGGTGACTACATCATTGTTGTGTTCGGGATAATCAAATACACAGATTCTCCCCTAGAAATAAATCCACAATTATAATTGGTTTGTTTGGGAATCATCCTAAAACCATGATGAGTAGGTATTGACCATTTCTAAAAATTATAATTGTATCCCACAAGTGTTATTTATATATGAATCCCACTAATTATATTTACACTATAATCCCCTTGGTGTTCAAAACCCAACATTAACATATTGAGAATGATAACAAAAACATCACATTTTCACTACAATATAAAACCTATGTTCCTTTTCAAGACACTAAAAAAATTGATTATTCACTTCCTCAATTCAAATAAAAGTCTTTGACTACCACTGAATGTAATAAACAATGATGTATACATTCCATCTTAGTATACTCTTCTGTGTAAGTATAAGATACCATTTACACTTTAACTCACTCTAATATTAGAATTAACAACCCAATATTTCTCAATGCACTATAAGTTTTATTCTTATTCAATTTATTGAAAGGTATAACTTCATATCAATAAAACATTTCTAATATTATTTCTAGTTATTACAGACATGAAAATTATGAATAATTCATGAATTTAGTGTGAAATTTATATTTTTATTATAATTTCATTACATGGATTCCATACTCATCGTCATGAAAATATTATATTACCTTATACTTTGTATATCACTACACAAGAAATGTAACTATTTATCCTAATAACCCACTTTAGTTACTATCTATAATCTTTACAAAACACCAAAAAATATAGTTTGAATAATAGATTCACTCTAAATCATGGTTTTACATTATCATATGCATGGGTCTATTCTATTTTCCAAATACTCAATAGTTCGTTAGTATTCATCTTGTTGCAAAAATATCACTAAATATGTATGAATTCCATGCTCTGGTCACACATTACAATATGTGCATTTCTTCTTCTTCGTGTAGGTGAACAGAAGACAATACTTCCTTCAAATAATAATATACATAAAACTGTACATCATGAATCTATTATTCTCATATAACTGCAATATATATTCTTCGTAAAAACCTTTTAATGTGTGTTGAACAATCGATGACTCTTAGATCTTTTTCACTTCATATAGTAATACACCGTATGCAGTATTTATTTTTTGTGATACTTAATGTATGTTGAAACATTCACGTAAGGTTCTATACAGGGAAAACAACAACTAAACTACTGAGTATGGTTTAAAATTCCATGAGTTCATAGAACTATAATATTATTCATTTAGTCATGTATACATTAGGAGGTGTAGAAAAAAAATGAATGAAATTATCCCTTATGAATACAGAGCATCCTTAAGTCTCTATTTCAGATCTATCATATTTTTCTATTTATTCAACGTGAGTATATTTCGAATGGAGACAATGGTGGGTATTTATAAACAATACTCAACCACCCCAGATCATCTATACCAACTTAGAATGAAATAACTCACTCACCAATGCACACTTCCTTAGATTGTGTATTTAATGACTATGAGAAATCACCATCATTGTTTCAGGAAAACTCAGTATGTATTTTGATTGTTTGGACTTCATTTTAATCATAAAAATAAATTTTCATGATACATCGATCATGTTTATAAATTAAAGTTGATCAAATGGAAAAATTAAGATCGTATGGGTCTTTTGATGTTACGACATGAAGTCTCAATGCTTGTAGAATACCTTATTAAGACTGAGTTTAAAGGCAATACAACCTGATTTATTGAATAGACCAGATAAACTAGATTGGTTCACCATGGTTATTTATGTATGTTTTAAATGGTATATGAATAGTGTAAAACTCCTTCCATACCATATCACTCTTAACATCTGTGTAGTTATGCTTAATATGTCTAAGTGCTTCAATCTTACTTTGATCGAGCACTGGGGTCAGCACCAGGATATACTATGAAAACAACGGTCTTCACAATACCACACCTCCCAGAACAGGACCGCTAGCACACTCCACTTAAACTTTAAAACACTAGTGCATCTGTAGGCTTTATATAGCATAATATACATTACTCTAGTCGTCACACCATGTTGGATAGAACCTGACCTTCCCACCTCAGTAGTTGATGTGGGTCCCTCATATTAGATTTTGTGGCTAGATATTTTTTAGTATAAATACCATTAGAAAAATATAACATAAATTTAATATAAGGAACTAATAATTCTCTTCTTCCACCTTAAACATTATTCATGTAAAATGTAAATAAATTTTACCTGGAGTTATATCTTAATAATACCATTATTTCATCTTCAATCACAATTAACAAATGTATTTTTAATTATAGAATAGATCCACAATACCCACATTTAATATTTCTTTATTTAAATAAACTCTTCCAGTAAAAAAATCATTTTAAACATATGAATAATTCTCCAAAAATAATTCAAGGGTTGAAACTCCATACTTCAATCACTATCACATTGAATTTTTATCATACATATACATTGAAAAAAATACAATGCAATTAATATTTAAATCAATTTTTTTTCAACAAAATGTTACCAGAAAACACTTAAGAAATGGGTTTTAGGGCTAAGAAAACCATTTACTAGAAATGATTAAAATCCATATTATACACCCACAAGGAGGTTCTTGCCCCTATTTCACTAGTCTGGGTATTAAATTTTAGGAACCCCTATTCCTTGGTGTGTTGGAAATCATGTATAATATGGAGATGTAATTTTCATTATCTTTGGGAATGTATATTTCATTTATTTTAATCTTGACTTGTGTTTTCTGAGTGATAATAATTTCAGGGATACTATTGTAACATGTATGGCCATAATTTATCAATGACAATATTCATTTATTATACTATTTTAGTGCTAATAAAATATATTTCTTCTATTCAGTTATCATGAAATCAAATTCTAATATATATATATATATATATTATTCATTATAGGTTAATGTATTAAAAAGATAATTATTGATATAAAATATATTTATTTTCATTAAATCTACTGTGTCATCTTTGATTCCCAACATTTTGTGGTGGGGTGGTAAGGTATTGGGCTGCTAGAATGGTCATGAGGTCAAGCCCTATGACTACATGTTTACTAAAATTTATTTCCATTCCATGTGTTCCTTGGAGGAATATGTAATCAAAAATATTTATAGTGTATTCTCTTTAATATAATATTTTGAAATCCATGCAATTATCTATCAATAATTCATTGGTGGAATTCATGTGAAAGTTTTTTCATTAGTATTTTCATAATATTAAGAGGAGGTTGATATAGAGAGCATCATTGATCAACCTTTATGAGTTTTATGTTACTCATTAATCTATTTACAATCCTAATATAGAATAAGGGCATGTATTCACTTACTAAAAATTTATATTCCAAGATGGTTTTCCTTGTAGGTTAAAATCTTCTAGAAATTTAATATTTATTTCATAAATCTAGGATTCATAATTTTGGTAAACCTCAATGTTCAATGGTAAATATAATTTTTCTGATGAAATTATTCCATTTTTTATTTTTAATTAAAAATATATAATTATCTTACAATGGACAAGATAACTCCTTCTATTATTTAATTTTATGTGTGTAAGAGAGTGTATACTAATAATACTATATGATAATATTCCATTAAGGGAAATAATAATATTGTGGTTCATATATCTTTTACATATTTTAGATTAAAATAATACACAAACATATAAATTTTAATTATTCTTTAAAAATACAGTTTTATGTGAAGCAGGGGAGTTAAGATGAGAACCAAAGAATAACAATTTCTAAAGAGTGAAATAATTGGAAAGTCATGATTTGAGTAAAATGTGTTGGTCATGGAGACTAGTACTCAGGATATTTGGGTGATCAAGGTTGTTTAATGATTGATGTGAGAAAATTTGTATGGAATTATAGAAAATTCATCATTAATCACTTTACAAGGGCTTCATGTGGGGTCATCATAACTTTTTATATCTCATTATAAGGAAGGACAATGATCATTGGAGGACATCAACAAAAGGATGAATAGCTAACATGAAATGATCAATAAAAATTATAAATAAATGATTAGAAGTTTGAGTTAGAGTTTTTTTACATACGGTTTAGAGATTAAGTTCAATTAACAATTTGATATTTTCAACAACCTGATGACAGTTTCCATCATTTTACTAATAATGATTAACACTAAAAAATTTGTAAGATCCCATAATTTTCTAGGTTTGTATCTCTCTGAGTTATTTGTTAAATTTCTCTTGGCTGGGTTTCACCTCAACTTTAAACCACATTGTTTGTTTTTTCCATGGGGATATATAATTTTTTAATAAATGCAGTCCTAGGTAACAAGGAAACATGAGTAAATCATAGAGGATACACATGGAGAGACATTGTTGGGGAAAATGACTTAAGGTCCAAAGATGCATTCTTATTTGAATTCACATAGCCCATGTATAAGTGGGTCAAGTGTTATCATGGGTTCTTAGTAAAATGAGAATATTTTAAGGGGGTTAGGTTTCTTTATAAGGAGAATAAGATAAAAAACAATATGTATAACTTTTACATGTCATGTAATTAGATAACATGTTATGTAATGTTTTGGTGTTTTTAAATAATAATCCATGACAATGTATTTTTTGAAATATCCCATTATAAATAATTATTTACAATATAACTATACTATATGTCATGTAATTCCATAACCTATAGTTTTAATGTGTTCCATGCAGTAAAGTTTTATTTTATCTCACATGTAGATTCCTACTATCGACCCCAGGGCACCATATAAGATACTTTTGAGTAAAAAAATCCATTATAGACATTCTAATAATGAATTTGATCCTTAGTAAGTGGTTGGGGTCAGATTTTCCCTTCTCTACCTTGTTTCTCTAGACAGTACGGTGTAATATCTTGACTATATGAATTCTTGGTTTTTATCTTGATTAGTTTTGATCAAAGATCCTTCTTGCGATCATCCACGACTTTTTACTCACGAGAGTTTTCCATTAATGGTATTTTTTGATCGATAGTTAATGTTTTGGGGTATAAACCTTAAAACTATGGTTTAATAATTGGTAATTATGTGAAATATTGATATTGTTCCAACATATTAGGCATCGAATAAATTAAATTATGAATTGGAATATTCCTTGGAGTGCCTTTCAAACCAATTGGTATTGACCAAGATTTCAGATAATTAGAATGTTATTGGTCATAACCAATTGATATATGAAATGTCTAAATGAAATTAAATGAGTAATTTTCATAATTAGACATTGATCCAAGTGATGCAACATTGTGATATACTTATTTTTATTTCTTGGGTTGTGATTAAATGTTGTGATAACTCTATAAGGTATTAGCCTAGTGTTATGAGATGAAATAATTATATATTAGGCTATACCTAGTAACATGTGAAGAAATTATTATATAGTTATCCTACCTCAATGATAATTGCTGAAATGATTATATAGCAGGATATTCCCAATGAAACTTACCGAGACGCTTATATAGAAGGCTATACCTAGAAACACATTTTGAAATTCTAATATAAAGTTATCATCCCTAATTAAATGATGAAATAATTATATAGAGTGTTTGACCCCGATTGGTGTGATTTATACCATGGATATAAGGCTTTGGTTGACATGGTTTTAAGGCATGCTCAGAGACATTACGTTAAGGTACTGGGGAAGGTTACGATATTATCTGGCTATAAGGGTATGATTGGCATGGTTATGAGACATGATCAAAGTCATTATGGTTTGGTGAAAAAGTAGGTTGATGTAGTCGTAAGCTAATTATTTAATTAATTAATACTTTTGTTTACCACATTATTAAATTAACATATCATTAGACTGGTTATGTTTAGACATGGTGGTATTTATGTACTGAGTTATAATCACAGCCTATTCAGGATTCTATTTGGTACTCAAGTAGATTACTTAGATGCATGAATAGAGAATTTCATATGACCTTAGTATTTATCATGGCTTACCAGATGGTCTGGAGTTTGGAGATGGGACTAACATGGGGTTCGATCTAGGGGAATTTTGAGACATTATTTGAGTCTGATAGTATCTGATTTTTGTTATTCACAACATGATATTTAGTAAAAAATCTAAAATTCATTTTATTATTAATTTATTATTTATTTAATTATTCAATTGGCATTGGATGGTCTCTGATGTATCATATTGTTTCAATTTTTTCACAATTTGATAATTATTTGTAATTATTGGATTTTTCCATGGTGTTGTAACTCTATAACTAGGGGGTATAGTATCCCTATAGTACACATCACACCCCCACTGCTAATTGAAGGTATCTAGCATACATGGTGGAATTCTTGAGGCCTTAAAACCAACCCTTTATGGTTACAAGTAAGAGTATCAGATCATGGCATGTTAAAATGTTTTATCAGAGCACACTAGGTTTATATTCTATTTCATTACTATTTTGGAAAGTCATAATGAATATTAGGATGTTCCATGAATTGGTAATGAGCTTGTACATGGGAGTAGCTAACCCATGTACGACGGAAAATCTAAGTTACCAGGTGTGGATTGTTATTACTACCATGTTCTTGTTTCTATTGATAATTATCACCCAGAGTGACTCACATTTTGTGTGGGGTTATTATCTAATGATGTTAGTATTTATTGTTATTTATAATCAAGGCCTGATATGGAATATGATGATTAAGCATGCATAATAACAGGGATATAGTTATATATAGTAATATGTATTATTCATTATAGGGACATATTTAATTTTATTGTGACATTTACTTACATATTATGATGTGATATGAGATATCTATTATATCTTGGAAATAAAATAAAATGAAATGTTATATTAAGAAAAAAACTCGTAATATTTGTTTAGAGAGACAACGAGTTAGCGGTTCAAAGTTGTTTTCACCTGTTGTGGTTGACCTTATTATGGTATCCAATGTTCTAAATAGTTTTTTAGTTTTATAGAATAAATACCTCCACAAAATAATTGAGATGATAAAAATAATAACACTCCAAACACAACCAAGATGGAGCTTCTTATATCTCTTGATGATCATACTAATGTTCAGCTTCATGATAGCTTCCTGAGGGTCTTGAGATATATGGAAAGAGGGATTTTTTGCACTGTGCATTCTATGTATGATTTTATGAGAGAGTTTTAGATGTATAATCATCCTATGTTCATTATGTAGCGATTACATCTGGTTGATTATTTGTGGAATGAGTCATTCCAAATGATATTTAAGAATCTTGAGACACCTACAAATATGAGGGTGAAGCTTTTTTCATATATACTTCATGGACCAGCCAAGCGTTGGTGGAGAATTATATAGTAGGAAGGGTAGTAGGAGGAATTATCTTGTAAGGACACCTAGATGATGTTCTAGATCCATTTCTATCCCAATATGTTGAGGGATGAGAAGGCTCATGAGTTCATGTACCACAAGCAAGAGGGAATGTCTGTGTCAGACTATGTTAAAAATTTCACCAACCTACAGATATTTGTCGCACCTTTGGAATCTGATGATATATCCACAGAATGTTATTTTCAAAATGATATTCTTTATAAGGTCATGTTATAGGTGAATGTGTTCTGTGTGATTTTTTTTCAGATGTGATGAATCATGCACTCATTATAGAATGAAATCTAAGAGAGACCCCAAGTAGTGTCTAGGCTATTTTAGTAGAGAAAATAGTGATCTATTCTTCTAGTGGAAAGAATCATCATTATAACCATTATAAATAGTGTAATAGTGGGAAGAATAGTCAGGTAAGTGGGTAGCTATCTCAAGACCATGTTCTATTACAATGTTATCAATGTGGCATGATGGGTCACAAACATCCTTAGTGTCTATACCATACTCTACAGTGTCACAATTGTAGAAAATTGGGAATCCTAAATTGGTTTTGTAGGGACATACCATAGTAGAGTTGTTTTATGGGATCATAATAGGTACCCAAGTCTTTGATGGACTTAACTACTCCTCAGCAGGTAGGTAGTTAATGTTCCATGGGATGTTCTGGTTAAGGAAGGGGATGTGGTACGCCTGTATAGAAATGGAAGTACCAGGTGGAGGGTATATATCTATGGAGTTAGGTTGGAGACTAGGGTAGAGGGAACAATTAAATACATATTATGAAGACTATTATTGATATTGTGAATGTAGGACCTCCTACTATGAGAGGTATGATTCCTATTTCATCTACCCTTGCTTGGGTTTTATTATATATAGGTGTATAAAATTTCTTTTTATCTACACTTTTTGTAAATGGTTTAGGATTAGATGTTGGAATATTTAATGGTGTTATAAACATTGATTCACCATTGGGTGTGCGATCAGATAATATCAGATGATTCATGGTTTGTTCACTATAGGTTAGTGGATAACATTTCTTTTGAGAACCATTCATGCTTGAAATTATAGGATTCTATTTAATTCTTATTTTGTATTTTTTAGTTATATACAAGGAATATATCAACTCTTACCAGAGGAGAACTAAATTTTTATCTCCAGAAGTAGGTAGCTATTCTCACCAAGGTGAGGGGGATCTTCAAGCTGGTCGGGTATGACCATTTTAGTTTAGGTTGGATTGTATTATGACTTAGATAGTTGGTATTGATATAGATGATGGTTGATTGTAGTAGGATTATTTTTCTCCACTGGTAAACCGTTTTCAATATGTCTTTATAGATGATTTCTGTGGATTACCACTTGAGTGAGAGATTGAGTTTATGCTCTATTTGGTATTGGGATTAGATCTAGTTTCTATACCACCAGATAGAATGGAACTAGATGAGCATTGGGATTTTAAAGCTCAATTAGATGATTTTGAATATAAGTTTTTCATATGGCCTATTATACCTCTTTAGAGTTTTCTAGTTCTATTCTAGAAAAAGGATGATGGTTATTTGCTGATGATGGTCAGGAACCAGTATCCTCTTCTATGTATCGATGATCTCTTCGATCAGCTAAGGGGTTCCAAGATCATATCCAATATTTATTTCAATTTAGTATATCATCAGTTGATGGTCAGACCATTATACATAGATTAGAATTCTTTTATGAAACAGTATAGATTTAATGAGTTTGTAGTTATGTCATTTGGTTTGAATAATGAACTAGTACAATTCATGGCCTTAATAAATATGATATTTTATCATTTTCTAGACCTGTTTTTGGTGGTTTTTGTTGATTAAATCATAGTGTACTCCAATTTAGTAGATGATCATTTGAAACATGTTGATATCATCTTGAGTATATTGAGATAGAATCATCTTTATTACAACCTAACCAAATTCAATTTCTGGATTGATAAAGTGATGTTCTTGTCACATGTTATCTCAAAGGCAGGAGTTCTAGTGGACCTAATGTTAGTTGTATTTGTGGTATCATGAGAACATACCAAGGTTGTTATCATGATTTATAGATATCTGGGAATATAAAGTTAATATCAACACTTTATCTAGGGATACTCCCCTCTAGAAACATTGATGTTAGGGATAACCAAAAAGGGAGTGAAGTTTGTTCGGTTTGATTCTTATGAAAAATATTTCAAAGATCTAAAAGTAAGGATAGCCTCAACACCAATACTATCTTTACCTGCACTAGGTAATTCATATATTGTTCACTATGATGCATACAAAGTTGGGCTCAGAGAAGCTTTTATTCTAGAGGATCTAATGTATTCTTATGGCTAAATATAGTAGAGACCGCATGAGAGGAATTATCCTACTCATGAAATGGAGTTAGATGCTAGGGTATATTCCCTAATATGTGGGAATAATGGCTAGATTTTTTTGGGTGTAGCAGCATCATGTGGTAGTTCAGGAGGGTACTTAGGAGATGGAGTCTGATATGTAACAATAATGTAATGAATACTTCATTGGGACCCCATAATTATTTTTGGGTAATCTCAATGATGAGTTGTTATATGGTGGGTAGGATGCGAGATCCTATCTTTTTCCAGGTATGTATCTCTTTGTGTTTTTCATTAAACTTCTCTCAAATGGGTTTTAACTCAAATTTAAACATTGGTGGTTTTGTTTTCCCCAGGGATGTCTATTTTTTTTAAATAAATTCATTCTTTGGTTATTAGGAAACTTGAGGAAAATGGGGAGGACCCACATGGAGATCCTTTGTTAGGTATAACGAATTAATATCTTGAAATGTATGATTGTTTGAATCAATGGGTTTTAGGTATAAATGTTTCAAATATTACCATGGGTTATTAGTAATTTGATAAGGTTGGAAAGGGGGTTGGGTTCTTTTATAATGAAAATGGGTAGAAAAACCATCTTTAGAATACTTACATATTGTGTAAATGGATTATACACTATGTAATGTTCATGATATTTTAAATAATTATCTACGAAAATGGTTTATTTTGTGTATCCCATTAAAAATAATTACATCACGTGTTACTGTATTACATGCAGTGTAATTCCCCGACCTTCAGTTTTAATGTGTTCTATGCAGTTGAATTTTATTTCTCATGTACAACTTCCTCTTCTCAACCCTAGGGAAAATTAAATGAGATTATGGTGAGAAAACCTCCCTTTTGGACATTCTGATAATGAAACTTATTACTGGTAAGTGGTTTTGGTCTGGTTTTCCCTTCTATCCCTTGTTTCTCTAGAGGTTTCAGTGTAATATCTTGATTGTGGGAATTTCGGGTTTTGATCATGATCAGTTTTTGTCAAGGATCCATGTTATACTCGCCTACACTTTCTTCCACAAGGGAGTTTCCATTAGAAGCATTGTTTGATTGGAATGGTAGTGGGACTAAACCTTAACCCTATGGTTTAATGGATGAAAGGGTAGGAAAGTGAATGATATATTAATTTTAAATACATAATATCATTTAATATTTATAATATATATTTATTATTTTCATCATCATTACTATTCATGCAAGTCAGTAATGGGAAAAAATTATATTTATTTATCTTGCGGTAGTTTACCGTACATCTGAGAGATGAATTTGATTTCCATTTAATAGTGAAGGATAAAGATGATTATTATTCCATAAAAAATCATTATAAGGGATATATTACTGTTAATATATTTTAATTTGTAAAACCTTATTCATATTTGAAAAGGGCGATGTAAAAAATAGAGTGCAGTGAAGATGATTTCCTTCAATTAGAAAAACCTCCTTTTTATCTCTTACAAATAACCTAGGGTTGGTTTTTTGAAAACAAAAAATATATCTACAATCTGGATAATAATTATGTGGAGAGATTTTGGTTGGAATTTTTACAGATAAATTACTTTTGAGGTGTAATGAATTGAGGGTAGGTGGTTCACTCTTACAACGAAGAAGGAGTGACATTGTTTGTCAATATCCAAAACAATACAATAATGGGAATTCACTCTCACACCGTGTTCCTCCAAAAGTTTTAAATCATGGAATGTATTCAAGGAAATTTAAATCTAAACCTCTATAAAAAATATAGAGACATTTTGTAAACATTTTTTTCCCTAATCCTCTAAGATTACATAGTATTACAATTTTAGTTTTCACTACGGTAATTAGTTTTTTTATATACCAACGTAATTTATCTATTATGACTAGAAATAACTAAATATTATCAGATTATTTATCCAAATTATTATAAAAATTAAATCCGTGTTATCCTATAAAAATACTTTTCAGCTGAAAAAATATTTTGAACATGTGAACATGTAATGTGAAAACCCCCCATTTAAACATAATTGCAATAAATAAATTTTAATTTATTTATTAATAATTATTAACTAATATAAATATAAATATTTTATATAATATTAATTATATTTATTCAAAAAAATTAATTCATCTCAAAAAATTCAAATAACATATGTGATAGAATTCTATTTAAAATTAAACGCATAATGATGATGCAATTTTGCAATGAAATGTTTTATCAAATAATATTTTTATCAAAAAAATTAAATTTTGTATAATGAAATAAAATTTATTTAAAAAATATCAATGAACTAATTTTTATTTTAAAATAATTTTAAAATTAAATGTATATTTATAAATTATTTAAATGAAAATGTTTTTTCAATAAATATATGATTTTTTAACTATTCATTGGTAAAAATTATATTTTCAGAAAATTATAAAAAGGTACACTATAATATAATTTTTAAATTTTGACATAAAAAATTTAATTTAATTTTTTCAAAAAAAAAACTGTAGTTGGAAAAAAATAATTTTATGATAAGAGCACATAATACGGGGAAGCTTCTTTTTAGAAAAATACCATTTTTACGCATAAAATTGGATTTATTATTATTACATGCCTAAAAATAATAGATGAATGTTAAAAATTATAAATGAATAATATTTAAATTTCCTAAAAATCTCTCATAGATAATGATTAATTTAATTTATTAATATAAAATCACATTGCACGTAGGAAAATAGTCTTTTAGAAAAGATATTTATTTTACATTCAATTGATATATATATTTATTTATAATCGATTGAAACGTAATAATTTTAGTTAATAAATGATTAATCCATATAATTTAATTAATTTAGTTATTTATATTAATACCTTCAAATTTAATGGATAGGTTATAATGGTATACTATATTACGTTTAATTTATATTTGGGGTTACATGTACTACAAGATATCAAATAGATTAAACATACTTAAAATTAATTCACTGTAAAATCTTGAGCTAATGTAATTTTTGTAGAATGATATATGTATTATTTATTTAGTAAACCTTTCATAAGTATCTGAGATTTTTCAACTTTAAATTATTTTTATTTTTTGAAATCCATAATATTCATTTTCATAAAATATCCCTCTTAAATATAATTTGATGATTGATTATTAAATTATTATACTTTTTGAGAAATTTTCCTATCAAGATATTTTGAAACTTCCTATTAATCTATGACATTCAGATTAATATTTCTAAAAAATTTTCTATAACCATATTATCTTTTAAAAAATACTTATTTCTCTTAATTATTCGTTTAATTATCATTATTCATGATTCATATTACTTTCATAGAATTTTAATTTTTCTAAATAAATTATTAAATTACTGATTTCAACCTATGTTCCTTTTAAGGATCTTCATAATTATTTTACACAACATGCTGTTTCGTCAAATTCCCTGGTTTTATCCACAAGATTCACAAATTTTTAAGAATAATTTTTCTCTAAATGGATACCTAAGGGTAGTAATATGCCTCTTCTTTCATCTACATACATCTATTTTTTACATCGGTGAAATATTTTACTTTCCTCATTTTAATTTATATCCTCATTTAAATTATGTATACATTTATTTTTTGAGCTATTTTCTCTTGATATTTTTCCGTACATTCCTAAATTTTATTCTTTAGTAAATTAACTGCAAAATGTTCAATTATTATATAATTGAATCATTTTATAGAATATTTTTTTTTATTATTTACTTTTCCTTTACTAAAGATTCTTGAGATAAAATACATGATTAATTTACATTCATCATACTTAAATATTTCATATTTGAAATAACTTGATTATTTATCTTCTTTTTTATTTGAGATTTAATTTTATTAAGGTTTTGAATGAAAATTGCCATAGATTTTTTCTTGAAAAATAGATCATTTTTCATATCATAGATTAATATACTACTATGAAACTCATTAAGAGATATGTATTACTTACCATCTAGGTATGAGATCATTGTGTCAAATATATCAGGAAGGTTTCTTATTAATTTATTAACAAACATAAAATATTTATGTTTTTCTCTAAATCTCCTATTTTTATAAATAATTTCACTAACTCTTATAAAATAATCAGCAATTATCTCATCGTAACCTATTATTATATCTTGAAATTTATCTCTTGAAATTTTCAATTTAGATTCTTTTCAACTGTAATTCCTTTCTATTTTTTTCATTTTTCCCATATCATTTTTTATTTTGAGTCTCAACATATTGGTGAGAAATATATCAAACAAATATGATACAATTGTATTTCAAGATTTTCTAATTAATTTAATATTCTTTTTATCTTTGAAGGTTATGTGAGAATCAATTTAGAGAGGGGTAAATACTATTGTCACTATATCACAGAACTCAAAACCTTGTAACAAAAATAATGGAAGCATCAATTGTTTCTATCTATTAATTATCATAACATTAAAAGTAGAAATAGACCAGCTATTTGATGAATTCATATTCTCTATAACAGCTTCGATAAGGATCTTTCAGTGAAAAAAATGGAAAAAAAATATTTTAACTTATCTTAACTGAAGTTTATGTAAAAGATATTAAAAACAAGATTTTTTATTTTGGTCTTTTTTAAAATAGAAGTCAAAATATCAAGTGAAGGGAATACTATAGAACTGACATGTAAAAACTCCCATTGTAATTTCCATGTCAATACCCAAGTAAATATAACCTGTAATTTTTCATTCAACAATAGTTTTTACTAAAAACAAATTTTTAAACCCATATTCCACATATGTTTTACTAGAGAACCGACATAGAAAAGCTACTATAGAGACATTCTATGTCTGTTTTCTAAAAAAATGTTAAAAGTGTCTTCCAAGTCAGTTTTCTTAAAAAACAATATTTATAGCCTTTTTAAATTTTTTTTCCATATTAGTTTTTAAAAAATGACCTAGAAATATGTAATATTTTTAAAAAATTATTAATAAAAATGCTACAACATAAATGAAAACCTATAATATATAATAGAATATACAATAGATACCAACCCATTAAAAATAAACAGAGCTTACCTAATTAATGTAGAAAATGATTTTCTAAATACTTATTATTTTAAATTTAATGAAGAGTGAAATACCAAACAATTTAAAATTTTATCATACATATCAAATACCTTGAATATAAAGATCGATGATAGGTAAGGTCATCATTTGTATACAAATATATATTATTCAAAATCTAAAAAATCAATGAATGATATAATAGTAAAAAATATAATAATTTGATAAAAACATATATGGAATGATACATTTAAAGATAAATAATGTAAATACCTAAACCCCAATAGACTGGAGTCAGTTCCTTATATAGTTACATTGGTTCGAAGATCAATTCTTTGAATTCTAAAGGATAAGATAGTTTAGTAACATTGGAAAACTATATATGAACAAAATTGTTACATTATAACTTTTAATTTAAACAACATAGCAACTCCATTGGAAACACACATAAAAACCATGATTATCCATATAAGTCATTCATAATATACATCTTCACATCCTATAAAAACATAAAACATAATAAAGGGGTGATATCAGATTCTCTGTAAGGGTAATTAATACAATAGATGCTAATATAAAAAATAACAATTAATGGTGAATAACTAAAATCCCATTCCACTAAAATATAATTTTTTCATATTATGGAAGAAATAAAAGATGAAAAAATAATAAACTATAAATAATCACATGAAAAAGAAAAATAACCATGGATATTATAAAATTCAAATAATCACATGTATTTTGAATTACTGATATCACAATGATTGAATGCACAATGCTGGAAATATGAAACATATAGTCAAGGACTTGACCAATACATCTAAAAACATGTCGTTAAGGTCATGGCTAAATCCATATTTTTTTGTCTCATGATATCTACCGATGCATCGAAGGGATATAGAGGGCCACGCCCATCACTTAATCAGTATAATTAAACCCTAATTTTAATGGGGTTAAAAATAAACATATATATTCAAGGTGTAAATAGCATCCCCCTAATCAGTAAACATAATCACTAACTATTCTGAGTAATATAGTGAATGGTATCAAGATATCACATTCGTTGTCAAATAGATCATAAGACATTTAATAAAATATGGTAAATGATATCATAAAATATCAATCCCAATTAATCATAATATTCAAAATATGTTTTTTAAATAGATTTATACACTCTAATAAAATCATCGGGGAAATCTTGTGTGAAATACTGTTTTTACTTTTAAAAGTAGATTTGTTTTAAAAAATGATTTCATTTTTAATAAAATCATGTTATTAACATTTATATCTCTGAAAATAAATAAGAATGATAATTAAAAAATTCTTTAGGCCCATATTATGTAGAACTTATGTGAAACAAAGTAAAAAAAGAGTTTTTAAGAAACTTTAGAAACGGGCCACTTCAGTGTAGTTTAAGAGAAAATATAAGAGTACTGAAAGGGAAAAAAGGCTTAGTTGTTCAAATAAAACCCTAAATGAACTAATAAATTTTTTTATCATAAAAAAGTGATTTTATAAAAATATTTTTGGCTTCAAAAAAATTATGGATTGTACATGAAAACTGGTAAGAGTTTGGGAATTACCCTTTAACCGGGCATGTTTATTGGGAGGAATTGAAAAGGGGACCTTATGAAACATGTATTATACCATAAAATAAATATAAACTGATTTGGATACATGATTTTGGAATATATTCTGATAATTTATATGAATTATATAAAAATAATGAATAATTACATTGGGGTAATCAGGGAGAAAACATAACATGAATGAGAAATGGAGGTTTGAGAAGAAACCCTTACCTTATTTTAGGATATGTTCTTCAGTTACTATTAATGTATTATATAATAAAATTATATTAATTAATAATTTAATTCACAACCTATTCAATATATATTTGATTTAATATAATATTATTACGTTTACTTATAGCCTTTTTATGTGTTATGAGATACAATTTCATTGTTCGGGAGTGTTTGTTTCCATGGTTTTCAAGATTGGTTCACTTATAACATGTAAAAATGATAATTTAAAATGGGAATAGTTTTCCATAATTGAAATTATATGTTATTAATGATGATAATGGATATTTAGTGGTCTTATATATCATTTCTTCTAGATATATGGATGATTCGTTAGATAAAGTGTTAATGATAACCATTTTGATTAATTTGGTGTTCTTTCAATCATCACGAACTAGTTTGGTATTTTTAGTAATATTATGTATATATATACTGGTAATTGAACAATAAATATATATTTCTACATATATTAAATTATATTTTAACCATAAAAATGGGGTTTTAACCATCCTTTAAGGAGGAGTTGAAAAATGAAAAATTATTATTCATGAAGGTGGGAAACCACCACCTCACGAATGAGGTTTTAATGTAAAGAATAAAGCAACCTATTTGGGTAGTCCATTTTCATAATTTCATCTTTCTCCCATGTCATCTCTTCAATTTTATGATTTTTCCAAATTTCCTTTTCTATATGATTCATCCAATTCCCCAACACCCATTCTTTAGTGTCCCTAATCATTATAGGTTCTTCGATGTTAGATTAATAAAGTTAAAATTCTATTCCATTAAAATTGAGGACACATGTTGGGTATGGAATGTACTTCCTTAACAAAGAGATGTGGAACATGTTGTGTACCTTAGAAATTTTAGGTGTAATATCCTATGGATAAGAAATAACTCCAATTCTCCTCAAGATTTCAAATGGTCTAATATACCAAGGGCTCAGTTTCGCTTTCCTTCCAAATCTTATAACACTATTCCTTAGAGATACCTTCAAGAAGACATGATATCCCACATGAAACTCTAAATATTTTCTCTAGTTATTAGAATAAATATTTTTTCACCATTTTCTAGCTTTCATATGTATTTGAATATTACTTAACTTTACTATTGTTTCCTCAACATGTTCTTGGCCTACAAGATTCCTTTCACCAACGTCATCCCAAAAATATTGTCTATGACATCTATTTCCAACAAATTCTTCAAAGGGTTCCATTATAATAATTAAATGGAAACTAATTTTGTAAGTAAACTGTACCAAAGGAAAATACTAACCCAAGATTCCTTGAATGTCAATTGATCATGATATCAATTTTTCTTCAAAATTTTGGATCATCCTTTCCGACTACGCATTAGTTTGATGGTGATTAGAAGTAAAAGAAAGAACTCAAAGTGGCGGAGGTCTCCCAATGAATCCCCTCTGTAGGTGACGACGGCGGCCTCTATGCCGGTCCCACCCCCGTCGATGGGGGAGGGAGAATCGTCATATCTTAGGAGGTAGAGTGTCTTCCAACCTTTATCTAACCCAGAGTTTCTTCCTTCCTTCTCGAATGTGGCTTTAAACCCTAAGGTCCCGGATCAGGTGGACGGGCCCCCGAATCTTCCTTTATCCTCGATGGAGTTTTCTGAGTCGACCAACCTATTGAACCTCACTCTTGTTGCCCGCTTCAAGGACAAGAGGCCCTTGGTTGATGAGTTTGATTGTTTCGTTTTTGGTTCGTGGGATCTCCAAGAACGAGCGGTGGTGGGTTTACTCGACAATAGGTAGATAATGGTTCGCTTCGAGACGGAGGCTGATTTGATAAAATCATGGTCAAGCGCGCCTCGTTTTTATAAGGGATCCCGTTTTCTGCTGCTGTGGTGGTCTTTCGACCTGCACATGAAAAGGGACTCACCTTCAATCGCAGTTTGGGTAAGTTTTCCCAAGCATCCCTTACCGTTCCAGAACCTTTCAATTATCCGAATGATTGGAAATATGGTAGGTAGATTCCTTTGAGCGGATAGTCGAACTGAAGCGCTCTGTCATCCAGTGAATCCTCATTTTTGTGTTGATATAGACGAATCTAGATCTCCCTTTGAGTATGTTTTTGTCATGATCGGTGAAGAGTACCGCTGTAAACAACGGGTGATTTATGATGATTGGATTGATTTCTGTGGGTCTTGCAGGAGGTTAGGGCACTCGACCGAGGTCTGCCATAGGGGACTTCCTCCTCGGTCAACCAAGGGAGATGGTAAAGGGAAATATATCCCACCGGCCTTGAAGGGGAATAACTGTTTGCAGGTTGAGGAGGGTTCTCACTTGAGACCGTTGGAGCCGGCTACCAGAAGAGAATGCTCTGGGGTGGCTTCGTTGACACTGGATGGGGAATCAGTCAGGACTGGTAAGGCAAATCTGGAGGGTGATTCGGGTCCTAGTTATTTGGATGGGAAGGGGCCAGGTAGTCATCTGAATTTGGATTGTTAGAAGGATTCCAGGGGATTGGATCCTGTGGCTCCCCCCTTTATACCTTTGAGTAATATATTCTCTATCATTGCCGAGGATGGTCGATCTGAATGCCTGGAAGAGAATGATTTTGCAGGTAAGGAGAATGGTGACAGGGCCTTAGAAGATCAGTTGGATGGAGGTTTTGAGTCTGAAGTTGGCTTGGTCAGAATGGAGGCTATGGAGGTTATGCAAGAGGGTGAAAGGGGACTGGGGTTGGAGGGATCATCCTTGGCTGTTTGCACGGAAACCAAAAACTCCAATGTGGTGGGAGCTGATGAGAGCCAGGTTGAGCCGGGCCTGAAAGCAGTCCCTGCGGCAACAGTGGTTGAAGGTGTTTCAGTGGGGATGCTTATGCCGGTGATGGAGAACCCTACTACGGGTCAGGATGATAATGGAAGGGAGTTCTCTTTGGGAGGGACAGAGAAGGTGAGCGGAACAGGTGATCACTTGTTCAGTGATGTGGTATAGAGTGAGCAAACCTCTTTTCTAGTCAGAGGGCCTGGTTCACCCACAGTAAGACGTCGGTCAAGGAAGGATTTCTCCTGTCTCTCGCGGCCTATGCAGACTCATTCAGCATCTAGGATTAAAGGAAAGGTCGCTGTGTCTTTTGCGAACAACATTGCGACTGAGAGGATTTCACCAGACCCTGTTCTGGAACTTCTCAGGAATCGGGTGCAAAGTCCTCAGTATTGGAGGACACCAGGTTGGGAAACAGCCTCGGCCACTGGAGAAGATGAGTCTGGAAGGGGATGCAGAGAGGAGTACACATTTGATGATTTTTACTGATGTTTTTAGTGTGTTGATTGTTGTTTCTGGGTTTATGTTGGGGTTGTATGCTTGGGCACCGGAACCCACTAAACCAGCTATTGAAAATAAAAAAAAAGGATTTCCAGGGGATTAGAAGTAAAAAAATGAAGATTAGTATCCAAATATTATTTATTACTTTTCTATAATCTCAATATAAATCATGGATCATTATCAGAAATAATTGAAATAGGTGATCCATGAAGTCTTATAACATCATTAATATAATTGTTTTAATTCACTATAGTGGAAAAGTCTCCTTTGTTGTGAGGAAATGTGATGATTTTGTATAGTGGTCAACAATTACCCTTATCAAATCATTCTTTCTTTGAGATTTTTTAAACTGGTGAAAAAATCCATATTAATTTCATCCCATTTCTATGTAGTAATAGGAAAAGTTTTTATTACTCTTCTAGGATGTTATATTTCCACCTTAACCTTTCGATAGACAACACATCTTGATAAAGAATTATCAATTTCCCCCATTATATTATCCCACCTGAAATGTTCATTCAAATATTTATATGTCTTAGTGCTACTATGGTTTATAGATAAATTCAATAAAGTGGAATCATGAAATAATTTTCATTTTTATCTTGGTTATAGAGGGAAAGAAATGTGTTTTCCTTGATTTCATAATTCAGTCCTCATAGACGAAGTCTCCCAAATTCCCATCAGTCACAACTTTTATTTTCCATCGAATATTACAATATTTGGAATGAGAACTTTTAACGCTTTATAAAAAATATATTTGGGAAACCAATTAAAAAATTAGTGATGTTTCACAGTTTGTTATAATTCCAATATCCATATTTACTAGATGCATGAACACAAGATCCCTTTAAATCCTCATTTTGTTTAGAACTCCTTGGTCCTTCTTTATCAATGCATCTTATACCTTATTTTCCTTCCCTGGGTGATATTGTATTAAACATTAATAGTCCTTTAGTATCAAAAGCCATTCTCTTTGACCCATGTTGTGTTATTTCTATGAGAAGATATATTTCAAACTTCTATGATCTATATATATCTCACATATTTCACCATTGATATAGTGTCTTCATATATTAAGTGAAAATAAAACTTCTTCTAACTCAAGATTATGCGTTAAGTAGTTTTGTTCATGAGTTTTTAACATCCTTGATGCATAATAAATAACTCTATTATTCTTCATAAATACATAACCAAGTCCTTAATTGACGCATCATTATAAATCACAAAATAGATGGTGCATTAGTCAGTCTGAATGGCATTACTCTATACTCATATTTATTGTGCCTTTTTCATAATACTATCTTTGGAATATCTTCCTTCCTCACACGGAATTGATGATATCCATATCAAATTCCAATATTCAAAAAATATCTAGCTCCATGAATTTGATCAAATAAATCATCAATGTGTGGTATATGATACTTTTACTTTATTATAATAGAATTGATTTCTCTATATTCAATGCACAACATCATTGATTTTTATTTCTTCATTAGATAGAGAATATGGGATCCCAATTTAAAAATATCATGGAGAATAAATCCCATACTACACAACTAATCTAGTCATTTATTCAGCTCCACTAATTCCACAGTGGTTATTATATAAGGAGTCTTTGATATTGGAATTGTATAAGAGATTAAATCAATAGAAAACTTAACTTCCTAATCAAGAGGACATATAGGTAAATCCTCTGAAAATACATCAATGTATTCCTGTATAATTGGTATGTATTAAATTTGAAGATTTATTTCTTCATCCATAGACAATTTTTTCTCTTCATTCCCAAGATTTTTATTTATAAGTGATACTAGAGGGGGATCTATATATGACTCAAATGATGAAGTATCCCCTCTAAAGATGAGAAATTCCATACCTTCATCATGAATCATAATTTCCTTGTCTTTAGAATAAATTTTTTCATTATATTTTGAAATCATTTCCTTACCAAGGATTATATAAGAATCCACCATAGGTATTATGATATAATTAGAAATTAGAGAACTATTATGCGTCATAAAAGGAACTTCTCAACACATAATTGTTTCAATATAGTTTCAATTAGGATTGGTTACTAACAACTCTCTTGTTAAGGTGAATTGAAAATATCCAATTTCTTATGAAAAATAAGAAGATATAAAGGAATGAAATGATCCAGAATCAAATAAATCTAAATCTAAATTTGAGTTAATGATTAATGTACCATCCACCACATCATTATGAACATCAACTTATGTTGTTTTGATCGCATGATCTTGTACTTGATCCATGAAAATTTTCCAAAGAATGTTTACTTGGTGAATTAGACAATAAATTTCATAGTTTCAAATATCCCTTCAATTATAGGATTGAAAATTGGTAGATTATTTGTTTCCCTTATAATCGTGAGCATGATGGCCTTTATCACCACACCTAAGGAAAAATAATTTTTCTTATAAGTAGGAATTGTCTTTTTTTCTTCCATGAGTATCATATGTTCAAAAATTCCCTTCATCCATTATTTTATCTACCACCCTGTTCTTATATTATTTTACATTAAATTCATAGGTCAAGGAAATTATTTCACTTTCTTGATAAAACATGAGATTATTTTTTCTTCTAATGAGAAATCTTAGGACCTCAGTACCCTTTAGAGGAATGGTTTTAACCGATCAAAGAATTGATCAATATTTATCAATGAATTATGTACGTAATCCATAGCATGCCTTTCTATCCATGTAAATTATTCTATATACTTAGAAACCTTTTTATCCTCTATTTTTCTCAAGATCAATAATTGTATCTCTATATCTTCCCATTATTCCTATGGTAAATACTACACCAAGAAAATTTCCATAAAATCCTTCCATTCAATATTCACAATTTCTTCCTCCTCCTTTGTATTTTGATTCAATGACAACCATTAATTATCATCTTCTAATAGATAATAAACTTACATGATAACCTTACCACTTCCATTACCTCCCAAAGAGAGAAATATATTTTCTAAGGAACTTATCCATTGCTCATATAAAAGTTGATTGGTATTCCAATTGAATGATAGAGTTTGGTGTCACATAAAAAAATATAACATTGTTACACCACATTGTGGATTAGTATATTCCATTCGAGTATGGCTATTTCTCATATTCTATGTTATTTGTCCCAATATAGTTATAATTTTCTCATCTCCAGTTGTAGCTCCCACTCCAACATTATTATATTTCATATAAGGAAAATCCTTATATAGAATATGCACAATGATTCAGTTTCCATTCCTTAAACTAGGAGTCATTTCTAAATAATTACATTACATAAATATGGTTTTGAATCACATTTTATAACTTCTAAACTAGAAAAAAACATAACATAAATTGGGAATTTTTCAATAGATTATCTCAAAATTGTAAACATGGTTTCTTTGGGGAAATGTTTTCTTTTAAATCCTTCATAATGAGTTGTAATGAAATTATGAATTATCCTACGAATATCCCCCATGAGTGTCAAACCTGGTGCACTATAAGGCCCGTTTTTCAGTTAGCATGTTTTTCTATGTGAGGCCAGATGCACCATTTCAGACTTGTTACCCTTTGGATCATTTTTTCCATAACCACTTCCACTTGTAGTGACTAGAAGAAGATGTATTTCTAGGAAGACCATCATAATATCTACCTTACCAAAATTATAATATTTTCTTCTGTGATTTCCTTAAATTATAACTTAGGATTATGTTCTCTAATATATTTATTTTTCTAAATCTAGTTTCCAAAGCTTCTATTAAACATACTATGATAAAAACTATAAAGACCTAGATTATAGTAGCCTAGAGTCGATGCCTTACATTATTACATTGGTACAAAGAACAAGCATTCATATCCTAAAGGACCAAATAGTTTAGTGTCTTTGGAAAATCATTCACAAATTTAATTTTTATATTACAAAATTAAAATGAAGAAAATATAGCTACTCCATTGAAAGCTTCCATAAAATCATATATTATTCTTGTAATTCATTCATAATATAAATCATTGCATCATGGGGAACATTAAATCATAATAATGGGGTGATCTCAAATGTTCAATATGGGTATGTAATGCATCATAAGATAATATAAACATAAAAAATAAGGAATGGTGAATAACTAAAATAATGTTCCATTAAAACATTATCTTAAACATATTACAGAATGAATAAAAGATTAATAAATAATGCCCTATAAATAATCGCATGAGTATGAAACATAACCATGTATATTATACTAGTTGAATAATCACATGAATTATTAATTACTAATATCATAATCATGGAATTAATACTACTAGGCATCTAAAACATACCATCAAGGCTTTGAGAAAGGAATTTAAAAATAAATGGTTAAGGCCTCGACAAAATTGGTATATGATTCACCTCATGGGACATACCGATGGATGGAGGGGATATAGAGGGACCCAACCATAATGTACTAAGTCTGATGCATTCCTCATATAAGTGTGGTGAAACATAAAATATATATGCATATGGAATTTAAATAACCTTCCCCAATTAGTAAATATAATCAGTAACCATTCCAAGTAATATGGTGAATGGTGTCAAAATATCACATCCACAGTAAAAATTATAATAAACCATTTAATAAAATAAGTTATATTATAAAATAAAACATCAATCCTAATTAAGAATACTATTGAACCAATTGTGTTGAATTAGATGAATATAATCTAAAAAATAATCTAGTTATTCTTCTAAGAAATATATTTTTTTTTTATTTTTGAAAGAAGAGTTGATTTGAAAAATCATTCCGATTTGTTGTAAAATCATATTATAGACTTGTATAACACAGAAAAAAGGTACGGAAAGTGAAATTATATTTTAGAAAAATATAATATCCAATTTAATTGAAAGAGAATAAAAATAGTCTTAAATAAACTATAGAAATGGGCCACTTATATGCAGTAAGAAAACATAATAGAGTCTTTAAAGTGGAAATTTTTTTAATTGTTTACATGAAACCAAAAATATGTGGACCTAATTTTATTACATTACATAATCTTGAATTTTAGTCATGAACTCTCTTACTTAATACTAATTATCTCTTCATGTTTATCTTTTATATATACGGGATAAAAAAAATACATAACATTCCACATTTATATAGATAATATAAAACAAAAATAGTATCCATTTCTTCCAAAATATAAAACTTTCTAAAGAAAATAGGTTTTCTTTTTCAAATATTCATGACATTCAACCTGGATTTCTTATTTTTCATACACATCCTTATAAAATATGAAAATAATATATAAACATGGGATGAGAACAAAAATATTGGTAAGGGATATAAAAATATGGAAAGACCACATTTGACTGTGAATACTTATAATGTATGAAATCATTTTAAAAAACATAATTTTCACCCTTATAAACATAATTTGAGAAACATCAGATTTCCAAGAGATTTACAAAAAAACATATAGAAAAAAAGTAGAACATTATCGGTAACATGGGAAATTACTTAAATAATCATATAACTAACTCGACTACCTTATAATTTGTAACCCTCATAGATACCTTACAATGTAACCCTCACGACTACCTTATTGTGAAACCATCACCATTACACTTGGAGTAACCATATAGATGAACTACAACATACACATAAAATATAACTTGGAGGTTAATATAGGTCCCAAACATCATCATAACCAATTCCCATGAACCATAACATAATACTACTAAATTAATAATTCCATATAAACATTTCTTTTGAATTTCATAAAACAGAATTTTAAAAGATGATTTTAATAGAAAAGACCCTTTTAAATATCATATAATTGATGTGAGACCTCGTATAGTGGATGAAATATGTATACTCACTATAAATACACATAATTAGACATAATATAATCAAAATTACTCACACAAATAGTTTTAATATCACATAAATAATGAAGTAGAATATTACCCCAAATAATGGAAATCAGGTTACGAATTCCCTTACCTTAGGTTTTTATTACATAAAACAAGTTTATAACTCAGGTATAATGGTTAAAAGAGTGTTTAATATCTTTAATAAACATATTCATGTTTATAAAACATTATATGATCATTTAATAACATTATTTTACCCTTTTATTATTAGTATTTTGTTCCTTCCATTGTTTCAGGTGTGTTCTTTACATGATTTCCATGGCCAGTTTGTATTTTATTTTCTTATTGTATGGAAATGAAATTACAGAAGTTGAATGAAATGGTATTAATTTTTTTTAGAATATATAATTATACCATAATCATTTTTTATCATATATGATGATGTATCATTAGTTGAAACATTAAGGATATTTGTTTAGATCATTTTTGATTGTTCCACGAAAATCATGAACTTGTTTTATTATATAATTTAATATCATGAATAAAAGTTCATTCTAGAACATCAATTTGGTTTAAAAATACACATTAAATTATGTTTCAACCATTAATATGGTTTTATGATCATATTTGATGGTTTTAATCGATATTGTAAACACATCATACATGATTTTAGTAAATCGGTACATCGTGGACGGTGCTTTTATTTTTAAAACAAGAGGGACAGAAGAGGAAGGGAGATGCTGAAAATTTTACATGTTCATGGCAACATATAGAATATATATGATTTTTGAGATTTCATAAATATTGGATAATTAAATGGATAGAGAGTGTATGAAAAGAAAGGAATTGGAATGAAAACACCTGAAAAAGGAAGAAGATTCTTACCTCTTGATATCTTCTCCTTGAGGCCCTCTTTAAGGCCATTGGTTTTGGCATTTTAGGGAGACCATATGTGACAATTGGGCCCCGGTGACAGCACAACCACCCCGCCTTAACATGGTTGTCGGGTTATGGCCCACCAGGTACCACCAGTTACCCCACAGACACATGGAACCCACCCCAGGGTCCACCTACATGCCTGAACAGGTCATCTGACTAATGATAGTCCCCATAGGCCAACATTTGTCCTTTCCAGTTTACTTTTTCCTTTCTAGTGTACTTTGTCCTCACTCGCAAACATCCTGGAAAACTTCCCAGAAGGTCACCCATCCTGATCACTACTCCAGGCTAAGCACGATTAACTGTGGAGTTCTAATCAGAGAGGCTCCCGAAAAGGAAGGGGCACCTTGTTGACATGAGTCATATCATTTAGTCATTTAACCCTTTATCATTTAGGGATGTTACAATCACCCCCCCTTTAGAGCACAACTCCCTCGTTGTGAGCCCTACATCTTAACCCAGGAAGTGCACCACACTTAAGGATGGGTTCCTCCTCTAATACCAAATGTGACAACCGGGCCCCGGTGACAGCACAACCACCCTGCCTTAACATGGTCATCGGGTCCTGGCCCACCAGGTACAACCAGTTGCCCCGCAGACACGTGGGGCCCACCCTAGGGTCCACCCACATGCCTGAACGGGTCATCTGACTAATGATAGTCCCCACAGGCCAACACTTGTCCTTTCCAGTGTACTTTTTCCTCACTCGCACACATCCTGGGAAACTTCCCAGAAGGTCACCAATTCTGATCACTACTCCCGGCCAAGCACGCTTAACTGTGGAGTTCTAATCAGAGAGGCTCCCGAAAAGGAAGGTTCACCTTGTTGACATGAGTCATATCATTTAGTCATTTAACCCTTTATCATTTAGGGATGTTACACCAGAAGCTCTAGGACATGGGGAAGAGCTTTGGGGAGTGTATTTGGTAGAACATAGTCAATTCTGAAGGCTTTAGAGGTGTGATTGGAAGAGGTAAATGAGGGTGGTATTTATAGGGAAGAAGAGGAGGGATTTTCCCTTATTTTAATCATTATTTTATTATTTTTCCACAAAATAAGAAATAATTATGATTATAACACCAAAATATTAATAAGTGAATGTGATTTAACAAGTGTGCTTAAATTATCCTTACACTACAAATGATGCGGTAAAACAAGTACTTAGCAGTTATTGTAATTTATTGTAATTTACTATTCATAAAAAAATCTTGAATTTCATAATAATACCAAAAATTAACACTAACAATTTTTTGATGATTATAATTCAAAAATAAACTCCAGTTTTTGTAATATTTTATCTTAATATTATTAATTTAATATTTACATAAAATCATAATGTATTCAAAAATATGTATTTTAAATTTATAACTCATTTTTTAACACCTTGAAAAATTAATCATGTCGTCATTATATTAAATCCTTAATAAAATAAAATAAAAATACAATTTAATATTAATTGGGGTCATATTACTATTCATATTAGTATTCATAATGGTATGTTATGATTCACCAAAACTCAAGTTTGTTTCATTAGACTCTAAATAACATAATGATAACAATTGTAGATGACCGTTATTCAAAATTAAAAACATAGAAGTAGAAATATTATTTTTAAAATATAGTTATAATTATATAATAAAAAAATTCATGCATTTAAATTCATTTTTAAAACCTTGGGTTATTACATTATCCCCACCTTCTAGAAATTGCGCGGTCACAATTTTTTTAATTATTAAACTAGTGAGGGTACCATTCCATCATTGAATTATCAGAATCCCATGTTTATTCTTCAACCATGTGGTTTGTCTACAAAACCATTACATAGTGTATTTACTTATTCCACAATACCTATTCCCTTCAATAAAGAATTTGAACTAGGTTTTCTTCATAAGAAAGGTTATCTTCTAGTTGTACTGCTTTCGGGATCAAGAAATGAGATGAATCTGGCACATATTTTCTCAATATCAAAACATGAAAAACATTATCTACATGAGATAAACTCGGAGGAAAATCTACATGGTAGTTGACTGGTCCAACCTTCTCCAAGATTTCACAAGGTCTAATAAACCATGTAATTATCTTTCCTTTCTTACCAAAATGCATAAAACTCTTCCATGATGAGAATTTAAGAAAAACACGATCACCTACCATGAATAAAATATCTTTCCTCCTATTGTATTGAGAATGTTTTCGTCTACTCTAACATTTCCTCATGTGTTGCTATATTATCTTCATTTTTTAGCCACTTCCTCTACAAATTAGAGTCCCCTAAACATCCTCTCCCCATATTCATCCCAAAAAAGATAGAGTTTGACATCGATTCCCATAAAATGCCTCAAAATGTTCCATATATATACTGAATGAAAACTATTATTATAAGAAAACTCAACTAAACATAGATGCTTATCCCAACTTACTTGGTAGTATATTGAACAAGTTCGATGCATATCCTCCAAAGTATGAATCGTTTGTTCTGACTGCCCATCTGATTGAGGATGAAATGATGTAATGAAATTTAATTATGTGCCAAACAACTTCTGAAGTCTATTCCTAACGTTAGATGTGAACCTGGGATATCAGTTAGATACAATTGAAAGTGGTATTCCATGTAACCCGACAATCTCTTTTAGGTACTGTCGAGAAATATAATCCAATGACATATTATCTCGAATAAAATGAAAATGTGAAGATTTTTCTAGCCGATCAATAACAACCCAAATTGAATTTTTACCTCGATATGTCTTAGGTATTCCCACCATGAATTCCATGGATACATTCTCCCATTTCAACTCTACCACTGTCAAAGGCTAAAGCATCCCCTTCGGTAACTGTCGATATAGTTTAACCTATAGACATGCCAAAAAGTTCATGGTAAAATTAGAAATATCCCTTTTTATTCTATCTCACCAATAATACTCCAAATGATCATTGTATATCTTCGTACTAACCGAATGAACTAAATATGGGGAACTATGAGCTTCACACAACAAATATTTCTTCCACTAAGAATCACAAGGCACACACAACCTTCTACCAAATCTTAAAACACAATCTTCATCATGGTTAAATTCATTAAACTTACCCATTTTACCCAATTCAACCTATTTCTATATCTCACTCTCTTCTTTTGGCACTTGCATAATTCTATCTGATAATGATTACTGCACTAAAACCAGAAACAAAATACAGGTATTTCTTACACCTACAACTTCTTAGAAAAAAAATCACCAAATCATTAATCAAGGGATCATTTTCTAAACGTAACATGGTTAATGATCCATTATGTTTTGAACTCAAGGAATATGCCACTTTGTTTCATTTTTTCAGATGGTAATTGGCCATCCAAGCACAATACATTATTAGTTCAAGACATCTTCTCTACATCATGTTTAATTCCTTATGAGTGAATACATTCTTCAAAATTTTATGGTTAGTATATATTTGACATTTGGTGCTGTATTAGTGATGCCTCCAAATTTTGAAATAATAAACATAGATACCAATTCCAAATAATGTGTGGGATTATTTGACTCGTGAGGTTTTAATTATCCTAAATCATAGGAAATTACATGATCATACTGCATCAGATCACAACCAAGTCCCTTCAATGAATCATTATTGTATATGGAAGACTCACCATTTCAGGATATCAATTCCAAACTAGTGCATTCACCAATCTCTTCTTGAATTCTTGAAAGCAAACATCACATTTTATATCCAAATAAATTTAACCCCTTTTTCATTAAATTAGTTAGTGGTATAGATAACCTTGTAATGTTTTTAACAAACCATTAGTAGTAACCTTATAATCTAATAAAACAAAAAATCTATATAAATTTTTTTGTTCTTGGCCATTCATAAAACACTTTTTTATTGTTAGGATCAACTGTAATTCCATCCTTATTTATAATGTTCCCCTGAAAAGTAATATATTTCAATCAAAAATCATACTTGCTAAATTTTCAAGATAGTTTATTTTCCTTTATTGTTTGGAAGGCAACACTTAGATGTTTTTTGTGATCCTACGTACTCAAAGAAAATACTAGAATTTCATCAATAAATACAACTATAAACATATCCATGAACCCATGTAATATTCTATTCATAAGATCCATTAATACAACAAGTGCATTAGTTAACCCAAATGAAATAACAACAAAATCATAATGCCCATATCTAGTATAAAAAGCTGTTTTTGGTATTTCATCCTCATTCACCTTCAACTGATGGTATCCATATCTCAATGTTAATCTTAGAAAAAATACTGAGCTCCCTAGAGCTGATCAAAAAATTCACTGATATGAGGAAATGGATACCTAGTTTTAATAGTGATGGTATCCAAATATCTATAATCTATTCAAAGTCTCATTGAACGATCATTATTTTTAATGAACAAAATAAGAGCACCCCATGGTGATGTGCTAGGATGAATGAAGCCTTTATTAAGAAAATCCTGAACTAGATTTTGAGTTCAATAAATTCCATTTGATCCATTTGATATGGGGTTTTTGAATTTTACGTAGCATTAGGAACTAATTAAATTGTGAATTTGACTTTCTGATCAGGTATAACACTGAGTAACTCATCAGAAAAAACATCAAGGTATTTATTTACCACAGGCACATAATTAAGCTGAAAAGTTACCTCCTTTTCAACAATATGAGAAAGTTAACTATAATTTTCATCCTTTAACAGTTTCTCAGCTTATTGATTTATTAACAATTTTATGGGTAATTTATTGTATACAAACTAAAAAACTTTCTGAAAAACTACTTATTTATCTATAATTTTAATCTTAGCATGATAAACCAAAAGCCAATCCATTCACAGAATGACATTAGACTCTACTTGCAATGGCCCAGAACCTCATGAACCCTCCCTTTGCCAAATTCTGTGTGCGACCGATTGGCACGACCGATCGGCACGACCGATCGGTGTTATCCAGCCTTGTCGGGTTATACATCTATAGTTTTTCCCGTAACACCTCTTTTTGGCCTTTTTGACATTCTAAGTCATTTCAAGGCCATTTTTAACCCATAATTAATATATAAAAATCCCGAGAAACCAACCTATTAAATATTAATTAATTCAGCCATGTGTAACCACCCAACTGCATGAGGAACCACGATCTTAATTTAAAGAATGCAAATTTTTCATTTCCCGTAACAATGAGATTTTATCTATATATCATAGAAGAAGTTATTATTCCCTCTTCTTCCCTTTTGGCTGACTACTCTCTTCTCCATGGTGTACTTGAAGTCCTTTCTTCCTGAGACATGTGGTTCTCCTAGGCTGAAGTCATCTTCTCGTCCTTGGAGTTCCCAAAATTCCTCCCCTATAAATCGTGTATCCCCTATTCTTGGCGCGTAGAGAAAAACATCTCCTTGATCAGTCAGGTAGGGGTTTCACCTTTGTCTCTCCTTTATTTGAATCTTGCGGTGTCGGTACGCTACTGATTCTATAGATTTGGATGAACCTTACTTTAATGAAGATAATAATCATAATCTAAAGAATAAAGGGGAGGTGTGTGATCGATGATGATGCTTTGTTTTTATCCTCTTTCATGATTAAAGATTATGGAATTGTGCGGGCTTACGACTACTAAAAATCATGGCCATTGGTGGTCTTTCTCTGTGCACTAATAAACCCTTACCACTTGTGTTGTTTAAATGGATTGTATTTTTTTGTGAACCTTTTTCTGTGTAATGGAAATTGGTTAAATACGTATATTTAGCTAAATAAATTCGAAGCACCATGATCAACTCCTTTTCTATGATAACCCCAGTTTAAGCCCAGTGGAATTGAAATCATGGAGAGTGTTAAATATTTTAAATCTGAATATACCTATTGAGTCTGCCTTGTGATTAGTAGTATTGGTTTGGTTGTTTCCTCTGTGGGCCGAGTACGAGTGGCCTTATGGTTTTCATGTATAGGGGATTAGATCGTTGTAGTGATGTGGGTGAGGATGGGATCCTCTGTTTGTATCACGAATTGGGGTGGGATCCTCTTATATTGTGAAACCTTCTTATTCATAGTTTTGGGAACTTGGGACTGTATCTCACTTTGACCTGCTATGGTTCCAATACTTGGAGGGGTCTCATTTTATGTGTTTTTACAAGAGAACCGAGTGTGAATGATTAAATTGATGTTGGGTGTACTTTTTCCTTGGCTTGTGCTTATGCTTACTAGTTTCCCATGTAGGCGCATAAACTTATTTGAACATTATTATTGAACATGAAAACAATGATGGGACAAATGGGGATTTGTTTTGGTGTGAGTTGTGACTTGGGCATGGGTGTTGTTCTCATTTCATATGAATGAATAGTAAGGATAGTGTTCTTTAGGCTGGTTGAAGAAAAACATAGATTGGGTTTGTGCTTTTTACCTATACATATACTTGTAGTTTTTTTCCCTTATTCTCACCCCACCCTAGTTGTGAAATTAGTGCCGAAAACCCCCATTTCATGGGGGAGGGTGTTTTTACCAACACTTCTATGAGTGGATGGTTATTAGCTCCATTTTTGCTCCATTTACCAGATAGCCCACAACTCTACTGGAAGGCTATGATGGCCTGATGTCCATTATTAGCCCAAGAATCTTCGCTCATGGTAGTGTAGTGGTTGGACCATGTGTGTGGGGGCAAGGGGCTTCCCAAGTATCTTCGGGATGGGGCCCAGGTGCCTTCGGGCATGGCAGTAGTTCTTCAAACCTAGGTGTCTTCGGGCATGGCAGTTGTTCTTCTAGCACAGGTGTCTTCGGGCGTGGCAGTGGTCGTTCTGGCCTAGGTGATTTCAGGGGTGGTTACATGTGTGAGTTCTGGCCCAGGTGTCTGTGGGCAGGTTAGTGGTTGTGGCCCATTTGTTTGCGGGTGGGATGTGTGGTTGTGGCTCAAGTGTGTGTGGGCGGGGTATGGCAGTGGGACTGCAATGAGAATGGTGGGATTGGTCTGATACGTAGGATGTCTTCAATAACTAGTGGAAAAGTGGCGCGGGGTACCCAAACATCAATGTGCTATTACTATACATTACTTGACTTGCATTATTTGGGGAGGGTTCCTTGGTGAGGCTTGGGTGGTTAGTTTCCTTGCTAGGTGCTTGGTAATATATTTTCTCACGGGGCATTAGTATGCTTCCCCACTTGTGCATGAGAGTCTTTGGTTTTTCCCTACTGAGTATACATGTATGATCACCCTACATATATAAAACTACTTTCAGGTTTCCAGGAGGACTTCAGGGATCGTCCGAGACCATACTAGCTTGGTCCTTTGGGGTAGTTGCTATTGTTGTCTCCCTTTTTCTTGGCATCTTTTTACCTTTTGAAATTTGTGACTTGTATCTTTTACCTTTGAACATGCATATGGGAACGGTTTATTTTCTGCCGTATTTTCAATTTCAGTTTTGGTGTTGTGGGATTTACTATATTATCCCCCGATCCTATTAAAATAAAATGGGTAATGCCTTCTATTTAGGGTTTGATTCTATACTTTGGGGCTGGTTTCCACTCTGTGACCTATTGAAATCAGTTTTCAGGGGTCATTATATCTCCTTCAACTTAAAGACTGAAGGGTCTGGAAATCTGCTGACCCTTCCCTCCTTTTGGTGAAGGCGGGTCGTGATAGAATGGTATCAGAGGGAATGGTTGAGAGATAGGATGGAGTATAGAGTGAGGCACATTTAGGATTGCATGGGATGGTAGAGAGATAGTGTTGGGTGACCTTTATGTGTGAATTAGGCCAGGGAATACCGGCTAGGACATGGGAATTTATGGCCCCCTGTGATCGGATGAAAGGACTCTGGACCTACCTAATGACCAAGTGAGACTACACTGATTGCAGGGTAGAGACCCTAGGAAAGGTACATACATAATAATAACTTGTGTTCTCATGATTCTGGGGTGTTTTGGGTAATCTAAATAAATAATAAGTTTAAGAAAATTTAAGAACAATATTCTGCACTACTTGGGCTTAGACATTCCTTGTTTCTTTTGCATCTATGGAACCTATGAGGCGACCATGGGTGGTGTGGGCGATCGAGGCACAGGATGTTGACTTGGCTGATCGAAAGAGGGATGATCGGGAGGAGGAGGATGACCAGAGGCAGAAGACGCTTCGAGCATTTCAGCGACAGACCATCGAGAAGTATGAGGGCAGCACCTCTGACATAAAGACGGAGAGCTGGATAGTGGAGCTGGTGATATCTTTCATCTTGATTCGGGCACCGAATGAGTACTGGGTTCCTCTGGCTGTCATCCAGATGCGGGGAGCAACACGTCAGTGGTGGATTCTCTACCTGGGGGAGATGAGAGAGGCTAATGTGGCAAGGGATAATTTCGAGATGGAGTTCCGGGCAAAATTCCTCTCTTTCTATGATGAAGGCGGATAAGAGGCAGGAGCTACTCTCCCTCCAGCAGGGGAGTATTTCAGTATGGGAGCTGGGGATCAAGTTCAAGGACCTTCCTCATTTTCCTCTAGACCTCTTTATAGATGAGGTGTCTCGGGCGAGACATTTAGAGGAGGCGCTCCGACCCTCCCTCCAGTACGCTGTCACCCCCATCACCTTGCCGACATACTTGGAGGTCCAGAAGAAGGTCGAAGTTGTGGAGATGATGCACATGCTATGAGGTGTATCAGGAGAGGGGATCCAGCTGGGATCATCGAAGGTGAAGTCCGTCAGCACCAGGCCTACAACATTAGGGCACTTTAGGTTTCAACTAGTAGGGAGAAGGCCCCAGCAGTTCCTGTTTCGATCTCCCAGCCCTCGCCCCTTTCCTTCCAGACTAGGACCGAGTTGCTTCGTCTGTGGAAGCTATGGACACCTTCAGAACCAGTGCTTGGATAGAGTGTAGTACGGTGGTAGTGGGCAGGCCCAGCACCCACCTCAGTAGTAGCTTCCAGCTAGGCCCTTTCAGCCACAGCAGTAGGGGAAGCGAGCTCCCGCTCCTCCGAGGGAAGACGTTGCGGGAGGAGGCTGACCTCAGGGCGCTCCTTAGGGACCTCGACCAGGGCGTGGTCAGTGAGGTGGCTGACAGCCGAGGGGCAGAGGAGCTGGGTGTGGATAATTGCACACCATAGAGGCAGAAGTTCGAGCAGGATGAGAGGTCGTTTGAGGTACGATCGGTTTGTTAAGTACCCTTACATACACCTTGTTCGATAGAAGAGCTTTGCACTCCTTTGTTGCACCCAGTCTGTCCTGTGCCCTGGGTCTAGATACTAAGTGACTTCTAGTGCCTCTGGTGCTGAGCACACCTATCGGAGGTCAGACCGACTTGTTATATGTTTGTCGAGGATACAGACTGATCATAGGGCCACATCAGTCGGTCAGGGATATACTACTACTACATATAAATCCATACGATGTCATCCTAGGAATCAATTGGTTTTTCTCTGTGTGTGCTATCATAGTCTGCTTCTGAGGAAGGGTTGTGTTATCAGACTTGGGTGGCTGACGTGTTACTTTCACCAGTGAGCGGAGAGGCCAAAAGGGCAGTAGGAGAGAGGAACCCCTCCTCTCCTTGTTAGTCAAGCTGCCAGTGGAGTCAGTAGATGCTAAGATGGTGGAGGTACCTGGGATCGTTAGTGAGTTTATGGATGTCTTTCTTGAGAAGGTGACAACTCTACCCACTCGATGTGATATCGAGTTTGGGATAGACTTGTAGCCTGGTGCTCATCCTATTTCGATGGCTCCCTACCGGATGGCACCTTTGGAGCTACGGGAGTTGCAGATTCAGATTGATGATCTGATGAAGAGGGGATATGTTCGACCAAGTGCATCACTATGGGGTCCTCCAGTCTTGTTCGCAAATAAAGAAAACGGTGGTATCAGGTTGTGTATAGACTACAATAGGGTGAATCATGTGACTCTCAAGAATCACTACCTTCTTTCGAGGATATACGATCTCCATGACCAGGTGAAGGGGGAAGGATGGTTCTCGAAGATCGACCTGCGGTCTGGGTATCACCAGTTGAGGGTAAAAGAGGGAAACATATCAAAGATGGGATTCAGGTGCATATATGGTCACTTCGAGTATGTAGTCATTCCTATCGGTGTTAGGAACACCCCAGTGGTGTTTATGGGGCTTATAAACTCCATCTTCCAAGAGTATCTGGATCGGTTCGTAGTCGTGTTCATCAACAACATCCTGATCTATTCAAGATCAGAGGAGGACCACACAAAGCACCTGAGGACGGTTTTGGAGGTCCTCTAACGGTACCAGCTCTATGGGAAGTTGTCGAAATGCAAGTTCTGGATGTGAGAAGTGCGCTTCCTTGGGCACGTAGTGTCCGAATAGGGGTAGCGGTGGACCCATAAAAGGTTAAGGCAGTTGTTTCTTGGGTAGCACCCAAGAATGTGGCAGAGGTTCATAGTTTCCTCGGGCTGGAAGGTTACTATCGGAGGTTCGTACCTAACTTCTCCCAAGTTGTAGCCCCTTTGATATCATTGACCAAAAAGGACCAAGGTTTCGCATGGAGTCAGTAGTGCGAGGTAGCCTTCAGCTATCTGAGGAGAATTTGGTCAGTTCCCCAGTGCTGAGACTACCAGAAGAAGGGGTGGAGTATGAGGTGTTCTGTGATATATTAGGGTAGGGCCTTAGATGTGTGTTGATTCCGCAATAAGGGGTGATCTCTTATGGGTCTAGGCAGCTACACCCTCATGAGCGTAATTATGCCACCCACGATCTAGAGCTTGCTACGGTCATTTTTTCACTAAAGTTGTGGCGTCATTACCTCATCGGAGAACGCTTTTTGGTCTTCATGGATCACGAAAGCATGAGGTATACCTTCTCCCAGCAGGACCTAAACTTATGGAAGTGAATGTGGATAGAGTTACTCTAGGATTATGACTTCGAGATTTCCTATACTTTGGGAAAAGGAAATTTAGTTTCCAATTCTTTAAGCAGGAGGTTGTAGAAGGATGTGGTCCGAGAGTCAGCAGATGCATGGAAAGTGATGGAGGAGTTGGATGCCTTGTACCAGGATGTGAGGATGGACAATGGTAGGGGGTACCTGTATCAGATGACAGTACAATCTTCTCTATTGTTTCAGGTGGAGGAGTCTCAGTGGGGATACTTGGAGAGTGAAGTGATGTGCGACTGGGTTAGCCAAGTCGATGATCCGAAAGGGTGGACAGAGGATGGCCAAAATCAAATGGTTTTCTGTGGGAAGTTGTTTGTTCCAAAGGTAATGCGAGATAGGGTTCTTAGTGAGTTTCAGGAATCACCCCTAGCAGTACAACTAGGAGTTTCCAAGATGTACCAGGGTCTGAAGAGAAAATTTTGGTGGATCGGGGTAAAGTGAGCTGTGGCAGAGTTTGTGGCCAAGTTCCTAGTGTGTCAGCTGGTGAAGGTTGAACACCGTGTTCCAAGTGGGTGGTTGCAGTCTTTAGATATCTTCGAGTGGAAGTAAGATGACATCTTGATGGATTTTGTCATGGGACTACCCAAAGTGCAAGGAGGTTGTGATGCCATCTGGGTAGTAGTGGACCGGTTGACGAAATCGGCTCACTTTATGGCAATCAAGGAGTCGAGTGTAGTGGACACTCTAGCACAGAGATATGTGGACGAGGTAGTGTGGTTTCATGGAGTTCTGAGTTCCATAGGCTCAGATAGGGACAAACGATTTACCTCATGAGTTTGGAGGGGTTTTCTGCATGCATTTGGGACCTAGCTACGCCTTAGCACTACCTTCCACCCGCAGACAGATGTGAAAAAAGAGTGCACTATCCAAAACATGGAGGATATGCTATGGGCATGTGTTCTGAACTCAAGAGGATCATGGGTGCGACACATGCATCTGGTAGAGTTCGCCTACAATAATAGCTATCACTCTACCATTGGCATGGATCTATTAGAAGCTCTATATGGAAGGCTATGTCACTCACCCGTGTGCTGGACTGAGGTTGGGGAAGCTGGTGTTCTTGGCCCGTAGGTGGTGCAGAGAACAATAGAGAAGGTTCAACATATATGAGAGAGGATGAAGGCGGCTCCAGACCGGCAGAAGTCATATGATGATGACAGTATGTGACCCTTGAAGTTCGAGGTTGGGGACCACATGTTCTTGAAGGTCTCCCCTCAGCGTGGATAGTGGATATTTGGCAGAGGAAGTAATCTTTCTCCCATGTTCATTGGGACATTCGAAGTGTTGCGACGAGTCAGTGATGTGGTTTATCAGCTAGAGCTATCACCACCACTACTGAGGATACACAATTTATTCCATGTGTCCCAGCTCTAATGATATATTCACGATGGTTCACACATCCTCGACTGGGGAGGGATAGATATCAAAGACGATGCAACCTTCATGGAGCGACCAGTGATGATCGAGGTTCGTGAAGAGAAAGTTCTTTGTGGGAAAACAATTCCCTTGGTTTGTGTGTTATGGAGACACGGTAGGCTTGAGGAAAGTACCTGGGGGTGGTAAGCACATATGGGTGCCTAATACCCCGAGCTGTTTTGAATTTTTTCATGTTTGGCCAGTAGTTTTTTACTGTGTAATGCTTACCTTATTGGATATGGATGTTCAGTTTCCTTTTCTATGGAGGTGTGTGTGAGGTTTTCTAAAGAATAGGGAGGGGATTACATGATCCCTAGTTAATAATCATTAAAGCAGATGCATCTAAAACTATGCGTGTGAGTTAGGGCCACCCAAAGCGGATAGTATCTTAACATAGAGGAAGGTAAACCCCTCTCCCACTGGATAATATAGTTTAGCATTTTTGTTTTTCATAGTTTCATGGGGAAAGGAGCGGTAGGGTGTTTGTGTTTGTTCAGGGGATAAAGTGTTCCTGTGTTGGAGAGGTTCACTCCAGAGAGGTATCTTCTGAGGTGGTTGTTCGGACCCCCCCTCTTTCCTTCGGTCTGGGTTTTGATTCTTAAGGATGAGAATGATTTGAGAGGTATCTAATGTAATGGACAAGACCCTCATGACCCCTCCCTTTTCCAAACTTTGGTGTGTGGCAGATTGGCGCGACCGATCAGCACGACCGATCGATGTTATTCATCCTTGTCGGGTTTTACTTCTACAATTATTCCCAAAACACCTCTTTTAGGACATTTTGACCTTCTAAGTCATATCAAGGAAATTTTTAACCCGTAATTAATATCTAAAAATCCCGAGAAAAATCCCTATTAAATAACAATTAATTCAGTCATGTGTAACCACCCAACTGTGTGAGGAACCGCGATCTTAATTTAAAGCGTTGAAATTTCTCATATACCATAACAATGGGATTTTATCTATATACCGCTGAAGAAGTTATTCTTCCCCCTTATTCCCTTTTGGATGAATTTTCTCTTCTTCATGGTGAGCATGATGTCCTTTCTTCTCAAAACTTTTGGTGCACCTAGGATGAATTTGTTTTCTCATCCTTGGAGTTCCCGAAATTCCCCCCCTACAAATCACATATCCTATGTTCTTGGCACATGGAGAAAAACATCTACTTGATCATTTAGGTAGGGGTTCCTCCTTCGTCTCTCATTTCAGTGTATCTTGTGGGGTGGGTATGCTACTAATTCTGTATAATTGGATGAACCTAACTTTAATGAAGATAATAAATGGAATCTAAAGAATGAAGGGGAGGGGTGTGATCAATGATGCTGCTCTGTTTTTATCCTCTTTCATGATTAATGATTTCTGAATTGTGTGCGATTACGCCTATTGGAAATCATGGCTGTTTGGGGTCTTTCTCTGTGCACTAATAAAGCCTTACCTCTTCTGAAGTTTAAATGGAATTTATTTTAGTACTGAACATTTTGCTGTGTAATTTTTTTTTGTTAAATACGTATATTCGGTTAAATAAATTGGAAGCACTAGGATCAACTCTTTTTCTATGATAACCCTGGTTTAAGCCCAGTGGAATTGAAATCATGGAGTGTGTTAAATAATTTAAATCTGAACATACCAGTTGAGTCTGCCTTGTGATTGGTAGAATTGTTTTGGTAGTTTCCTCCATGGGTCGAGTACAGGTGGCCTTATGGTTTTCTAGGATAGTGTCTTAGATTATTGGGGTGATGTGGGTGATGATGGGATCCTCTTCTTTTGTGAAACCTTCTTATTCATAGTTTTGGGAACTTGGGATTGTATCTCACTTTGACATTCTTTGGTTCCAATACTTGGAGGGGTCTCATTTGATGTGTTTTTAGAAGAGAACTGGGTGTGAAAGATTAAATTGCTATTGGGTGTACCTTTTCCTTGGCTTGTTCTTATGCTTACTAGTAGCCCAAGTTGGTGTCAAAACTTATTTTAATAATATTACTGAACATGAAAACAAGGATGTTACAAATGGGGATTTGGTTTGGTGTGAGTTGTGACTTGGGAATGGGTGTTGTTCTCTTTTATTATGAATGAATAGTAAGGATAGTGTTCTTTAGGCTGGTTGTATAAAAACAGAGATTGGTTGAGTTCTTTTTACCTATACATATACATGTAGTTTTTTTGTTTCTCATTCACGCCCCACCCAAGTTGAGAACTTAGTACCGAACACCCCCATTTCATGGGGGATGGTGTTTTTTCCAACACTCCTATGAGTGGCTGGTTTTTAGCTCCTTTTGTGCTCCCTTTCTTGAATAGACCAAGACTCTACGGGCATGCTGTGATGGCCTGAAGTCCATTATTAGCCCAAAAATATCTGAGAAGGGTAGTGTGGTGGATGGCCCAGGTGTGTGCGGGCAGGTGGTTTCCCAAGTATATTTAGGATGAGGCCCAGGTATCTTTGGGCACGACAGTAGTTATTCTAGACCAGGTGTCTTCGGGCGTGGTCATAGTTCTTCTAGCCAAGGTGTCTTCGGGTGTGGTAGTGGTTGTTTTGGCCTAGGTGTTTGCAGGTGTGGTTACGTGTGACAATTGTGGCCTAGGTGTCTTCGGGTAGGTTAGTGGTTGTTGCCCAGGTGTTTGCGGGCAGGATGTGTGGTTGTGGCCCAGGTGTGTGTGAGTGTGGAATGGCAGTGGGACTATGATGAGAATGGTAGGATTGGTCTTATGCGTAGGATGTCTTCAATAACCAGTGGGAAAGTGGCGCGGGGTATGTAGAGACCCGAAACTTGACGTACATTGACATTACATTACATTTGCGGAATACTTAGTACATAACAAAAACACACACACAAGGATCGTAATAGTTTAGTGTCTTTGGAAACTCAGAACGTAATCTTCTAACCGTGGTGAAGAATTTTTAACATCTCCTATAAAGATCTTCCTTTTTTTACCTAAAACCTTTCTTTATATCCCGGGGAAAAGAAAACATAAAAGGGTGAGCTCAAATTCTCAGTAAGGGTAAACAAAAGAAATATCAATCACATCGTTTTCATAAGAACATAACATTTTGGAAATCTTAACCTGCAAAAGAGAGCACAATTTCATAACATGGGATAAATCATGGCAGTGAAATGTAATCACAATAATCATAACTTAAAACATGAAACTTTGTGGCATTCACACATAATCATAGAGAATCATTTCTTGTTAGTCAAGACTCATTTCCAAGACTATCTTAGTGGACAAAGTCCCTTTCTGAATCGGGTAACCCTCGTTTCAGACCTGTTTCACTGAACCGGTATAACCTACCATTTCAGCCATGTCTATCTCATGAGATATAAAATCTTTACCCAATTCATTGGAGGGATATATAGGTCCCACCCATCTCATAATGATACCATTCTTATGTGTGCCACAAAATCATAAACCATACATCATTGCATAACCCATGTAATAAAAATGGGAATCTTAAACATCATGACATCATAAAACAATTCATATATGATAAAAGAATTCATAAAAATATTTCCATCACAACATAATCAAACCAATGTAATAATAGGGATAAAAACAGAACCCTTTTATTATCTTAGATGGAAAATAATTTTGATAAAACACTTGAACTCCATTCTTGAGGAAAATATCCTTTCTTCTTCAAAAACATTTTTCCTTACTTAACATGTCATAAAACTTTAAACTAAAAGAAGTTGATTAAAAATAAACATGAAAACTTGTAAAGGTAGCTTCTTGGAAATAATGTTTTAAAAATATATTCATGCCGTATAAGTTAAAAGAAAACATTATTCTCGTACTTTTGTCGGAAAAGTCAAAAAAGTACCTCGTACGAAAAACGATAAAAGATTCCTTTCATATCCTTTACTAAAAACTCACCGAAGGGTAAAATTGGATTTAAACAATTGTAGGTGGATGGAAATAATATTACATATTGAGGAAACATGGACATGGATAATAAAATACACCCCAGTAAATGCCAAAGTATAAACAATCTCGGGTAAAAATGAGATTGTGATATTTCCCTTACCTTAGGTCCGATTTGCTTCGTATGTGTCTGAACCTCTTGTATAATGATTTAAATAATGTCATTGACTTATTACAGAATCATATTCATTGTTATGATATCATATATGGTTCACTTATGACATTATATTACCCGTTCTTTTGTAAATTCCATGTTAAAGAAGCGTTTTGGGTAAAATCGTTTCATTTATCGTAGGTGTTTTGACTTGTTGTTCTTGACATTATTATTACATATATCATTATTTACTTACTTCCAGAATATAAAATATGATTTATATATCATATATATTCGGTATATATATATATAATAGATAGATAAATGAAATGAAAAACACCGTTCATGGAGACGGTAGTCCGTACGTACGCAAGAACGATGATATCATTTCCATAAATATTGAATTGAATTGGAGTGGATTATACAATATATCAGAATCAATATGATGTTGTAATAACTATGTATAGTTATTCTTTACACCATTATACCCATCCATGTAAGGTGGTGGTGGAAAATAGATTACACCACGGCGTGGAGACGGTATTCCGTACGTATGCACGCGCGGTGATTTCTTTTTCCGTAGGATGGATAGATGGTGAAATAGGTTTGTTTCATACTTATAATAACATATCCGTATATGAGTGATACTGATGTTATTACTTCATAATGAAACAACCAAAGAAGAAGAAGTGAAAGAATAAATAAAGATGAAAGAATTGGTAACGGTAATTACCTCTTCTTTGAAGCGCCTCTTTGAGACCTCCTATTAGGGCACTAATATTGGTCTTTGAGGAATACCAGAACCTCTAGGATGTTACTAGGGAAGTGGAGAAGAGATTTTGGCAGGGGTTGGCCGAGCTTGAGTTCTCAAATTGGTGTGAGGAGGAGGGGGAGGAGGTATCCTTTTATAAGGGAGGAGAGGGGCACCTTAGGAATACCTCAAAATATTATTTTATATTAAAGTCAAAATCGGTTTATAATGGTTCCAAAGGGTCATATTTCGGAGATAAAGTGGGGATGGGTTGAAATCCTATCAACCAATAAGATTTAGACAAGTTTAGGGTATTATTTTAACCTTATCAATTAGATTTAACTCTAAGTTAAATAATTTAACTTTTACCGTGTCTTTTTCTTTTACTATATGGTTAATACACTTACTATAACATGCCAAACGAACCCCAAATTGTTTATTATTAATACATATATCCTTAGCTGAGTCATTTGGCCGAACCGTAGATTTTTAGGAATAAAATAACAATTAATAATATAATATTTGATTTAAAAACTATTTTGTGTCAATTTTGACACTATTTGATATATGATTTTTGTGAAAGTAATAACAGAATTATATGTTAGAACCAAGTTGATTAAATCAACACTAATATATCATAGTAACGTAGAAAATTAGTGGAATTCATAAAAAGGCTTAAATTACATTTATTTTGGTATTTATAATATCAATTATGTCAATATTTCATTAATAAGATAATTACTGCATCATCTTTGTGTCATAAATAAATTAAATTATTTGATGTCTAAAAATTACAAATAAAATACCATTATGTAGGAAATCTCTTTATCTTTCTAATGAATATTTATAGTAGAATTTATCTTATGTATAACCCCATATTAAAAATGTTTTAGTAAATAAACTGTGATTTTAACTCTTTTAACCCTTCTTTAAATAATATAATAATAAATGTCCTAATCTAATCCAAGTGGGCCTAAATGGTCATATTTTATTCCTAAGTTTGTTTTTGATCGAATTTCACTTAGACAATTGAATTAGGGCATGTTTTAGGGTAATAATAATATCATTTTTACCCTTAATTACCCTATTTACTTTTAACCGTGGTAAAAAAAGTAAAAAGTTACTATTCACCAAAAATTATTTTCATCTCATTGAACCAAATTTTAGTCCTTGATATTAACCGTGTCTCTCGGATTTTCTAAATTCCATTCACAGAAGCGGTAAAATTAAGTTTTATGAAAAAATCAGTTTTTAACCCACCACTTAGTGGTTTCACTATTCATCGAAAATTTAATGTTTTCAGAAAAATACCAAAAATTAGGCCTAAGCTATATTTGATATTATGAACTCAAAAATGATTTCTATTTTACCAAATTCAAAACATATCAGTTGCATTAACTAATTTAAAAATTAATTCTCGTCGTCAAAACAAATAGTGTGTTTTTAAGAGATAATAACTATCAAAAGATTGACACTAGTTTATAACTGGTTTAAATGTGAAATTACATCCAATGACCAACATTGTATTAAATTGTAAAAATATATTCTAAATATATACTTTAAAACCACTCAAATTAATAATTTATCACTATTAATTATTTCGATTAAAAAAGTTGTTTTTAATTAAAATTTAGTAATTTTCACTATTCATCAGAATATGAAAGTTATCCAAAAAGTACCAAAATTTCACCCTAATCTAATTTCGATATTATGAATCCAAAAATGAATTTCATTTTGAAAAAAAAAATTTACAAAATTTCAAAAAGTGGTTATTACTATTCATAACGGCTAGTTTTAATAATATCTTAATAGCATATCATTGTTTAGCGAAACTCAGTGTTGCGTACAACACACACTATCGTGGAAGGTTGCGATTGCGTATAATTCAAGCCAGGTCAGAGATGTGTATTGTGAAAGCTCCTTTATGTGTAGCGTATAACACAAGACATTAATAAAATTAAAAAGAATATTTTTCATAAAATCTCAGGCTGTTACATTCTACCCCCCTTAAAATGAATTTCGCCCTCAAAATTCGTCGGGGTTATAAATGCTTTACTATTCGAAAGTTTCTTTAATAGAAACCCACATCGTAAAAAGGAATACCAAAACTTGGCTTTAAAAACTAAAGTATGAAATGTAACGATTACCCAAATAAACTAATCACTGGGTTTCCACATAGGTGAAAATATGGATATGGAAGAGAAATCTAACCATCATGTTCTGATGGAGAGTGGTAGAGAAAATGGCTATGGAAAATCCAGTAATCACAAATCCATAAATTTGTGACGATCTAAGGTACCATCTGATTCATCAGGTATAAGATCACTAGGACAACATTTTTGGTTTTCAAGATCATTTCCCTAAACTTGGAAATTTGAATTAGAATAAATACTTTCTTTATTTTGGTACAATCTCACTGTTGTTCATGCCTTGAACAATTTCCACTTCATCTCTTAAATAAATGAAGTTGAATTGTTTATTCGTGAAGTGTTAGCAGATCATGTGATAGAATGACGGGTCATTCCATCTATCTCAAACAAAAGGGTAGCAAAAATTATATACAAAAGTCGATCTATAGTGAGATTAATCATATATGGTTCCTAAAATGGAGTTATACTTCATATATCATACTGCTTAATATAATAAAACTAGTTTCTACTAAACAAGGACTTCCTGTAGGCCAGTGGTAGGCGATAAAGGCCAGTCGCACTTCGGTTGTGGGTTCGATTCCCACCGCCTTGTCCGACGTGATGGGCTGTCGCTCGTCCTGCAGGTTTTCCTTTTTCTAAAACTATATTACTATAACATCCCATCAATAATATCGAAAAAAAACTTCTATCCTTAAACAATACTAACTTATTCCAACATAATTCATTCCAATCTTTAGGCTTACCCATAATACTGCAGTCCACACTCATAATATAGTGAAAACAATTACCAGAGATTTAATACCATTGTTGATCCCCATAAGATATGTCTTTTTGGTCACATTCTAAACATTCAAAGTCCTTAATCATGTATTCTCTTGAATACCTTAGTGAAAACATGAATGCAGTTTAAAGTTAACACTTTCCACATACCAAAATCCTCAAAATTCTATATACTAAAACCATGATATCACTTAGTCCTTATATCAATCATGAGCTCATGAATACTATCAAACATCTCATTATCATCTTATCCCTTCATTATGCGCATATCATCTACATTCCAAAAATATCTGAATAACCATTCATGGATACTGGTAACATTAATCAGACAACAATGTAACAATCCTTACATGTCTCTTTATTCCATAGTACCATGAGATTACTTATACAACATTACACATGATAAACATGTAATCATTCCACTACATTCTTAAACCATTGACAGAGATTCAACAATTCTTTCATCTCACAAATCATTTGTAGTCTCATCATCATCATCCACATAAATACTACCCATACGACCATACTGATTTTCTTCATGAGACTTTCCCTTAGGGAATTAGTTTGCATAATGCCCGTACATTCCACATTTAAAACATTTAACCATTGTTGATGTCGTAGCAATACCATTATCCTCATCCCTAGTGTTAACTGAACCTTTTCCTTTGCACTTACTGGCTTTGTGTCCTTCTTTTCCACACCCAAAGCATCTTCCAGTTCCTTTGAAACATTCTCCTTGATGCCTCTTCCCACATGATTTACGTAGGGGAAATTGAACTTTCTTTCCTCTATGATCATCATGAAACTCCATCTTTCTCTTATTAGCCGAGTCAGGAATCTTACCAAATTTAACTTTATTGATCATATTATGAGATTGTTAATTCGGCATAATAATGATGTTCGGACCTCCAAATCCCATTTCATTTGGTTTCTCATGAAGAATATCATTCCATTGTCCATCATATCCTCCATTATCGTGAATCATCTTGTTTCCAGCTATTTTCTAAAACCCAAAAAGAATAGTGTGAGAGGTAAAAATCATAATAAAGGGGTAGTAACTTCAATATCTAACATCTTTGGTTTAATCTAATATCGTTACCATTACATCCTATACGTATACTTATCCTTAGGGACATCACTAGACATACCTTAGAAATGTCTCTAGGGATCTCATTAATGTTTTCACATTCTAGTTTCCTGTAGAGACCCGAAACTTGACGTACATTGACATTACATTACATTTGCGGAATACTTAGTACATAACAAAAACACACACACAAGGATCGTAATAGTTTAGTGTATTTGGAAACTCGGAACGTAATCTTCTAACCGTGGTGAAAGATCTTCAACATCTCTTATAAAGATCTTCCTTTTTTACCTAAAACCTTTCTTTATATCTTGTGGAAAAGAAAACATAAAAGGGTGAGCTCAAATGCTCAGTAAGGGTAAACAAAATAAATATCAATCACATCATATTCATAAGAACAGAACATTTTGGAAATCTTAACCTGCAAAAGAGAGAATAATTTCATAACATGGGATAAATCATGGCAGTGAAATGTAATCACAATAATCATAACTTAAAACATGAAACTTTGTGGCATTCACACATAATCATAGAGAATCATTTCTTGTTAGTCAAGACTCATTGCCAAGACTATCTTAGTGGACAAAGTCCCTTTCTGAATCGAGTAACCCTCGTTTCAGTCCTGTTTCACTGAACTGGTATAACCTACCATACCAGCCATGTCTATCTCATGAGATATAAAATCATTACCCAATGCATTTTAGGGAGATATAGGTCCCACCCATCTCATAATTATACCATTCTTATGTGTGCCACAAAATCATAAACCATACATCATTGCATAACCCATGTAATAAAAATGGGAATCTTAAACATCATGACATCATAAAACAATTCATATCTGATAAAGGAATTCATAAAAATATTTCCATCACAACATAATAAAACCAATGTAATAATAGGGATAAAAACAGAACCATTTTATTATCATAGATGGAAAATAATTTTGATAAAACAATTGAACTCCATTCTTGAGGAAAATATCCTTTCTTCTTCAAAAACATTTTTCCTTACTTAACATGTCATAAAACTTTAAACTAAAAGAAGTTGATTAAAAATAAACTTGAAAACTTGTAAAGGAAGATTCTTGGAAATAATGTTTTAAAAATCCATTCATGCCGTATAAGTTAAAAGAAAACATTATTCTCGTACTTTTGTCGGAAAAGTCAAAAAAGCACCTCGTACGAAAAACGATAAAAGATTCCTTTCATATCCTTTACTAAAAACTCACCGATAGGTAAAATTGGATTTAAACAATTGTAGGTGGATGGAAATAATATTACATATTGAGGAAACATGTATGTGGATAATAAAATACACCCCAGTAAATGCCAAAGTATAAACAATCTCGGATAAAAATGAGATTGTGATATTTTCCTTACCTGAGGTCCGATTTTTTTTGTATGTGTCCGAACCTCCTGTATAATGATTTAAATAATGTCATTGACTTATTACAGAATCATATTAATTGTTATGATATCATATATGGTTCACTTATGACATTATATTACCCGTTCTTTTGTAAATTCCATGTTAAAGAAGCGTTTTGGGTAAAATCGTTTCATTTATCGTAGGTGTTTTGACTTGTTGTTCTTGACATTATTATTACTTATATCATGATTTACTTACTTCCAGAATATAAAATATGATTTATATATCATATATATTCAGTATATATATATATATATAATAGATAGATAAATGAAATGAAAAACACCGTTCATGGAGACGGTAGTCCGTACGTACGCACGAGCGATGATATCATTTCCATAAATATTGAATTGAATTGGAGTGGATTATACAATATATCAGAATCAATATGATGTTGTAATAACTATGTATAGTTATTCTTTACACCATTATACCCATCCATGTATGGTGGTGGTGGAAAATAGATTACACCACGGCGTGGAGACGGTATTCCGTTCGTACGCACGCACGGTGATTTCTTTTTCCGTAGGATGGATAGATGGTGAAATAGGGTTGTTTCATACTTATAATAACATATCAGTATATGAGTGATACTGATGTTATTACTTCATAATGAAACAACCTAAGAGGAATAAGTGGAAGAAGAAATAAAGATGAAATAATTGGTAACGGTAATTACCTCTTCTTTGAAGCGCCTCTTTGAGACCTCCTCTTAGGGAACTAAAATTGGTCTTTGAGGAAGACCAGAACCTCTAGGATGTTTCTAGGGAAGTGGATAAGATATTTTGGCAGGGTTTGGCCGAGCTTGAGTGCTCAAATTGGTGTGAGGAGGAGGGGGAGGAGGTGTCCTTTTATAAGGGAGGAGAGGGGCACCTTAGGAATACCTCAAAATATTATTTTATATTAATGTCAAAATCGGGTTATAATGGTTCCAAAGGGTCTTATTTCGGAGATAAAGTGGGGATGGGTCGAAATCCTATAAACCAATAAGATTTAGACAAGTTTAGTGTATTATTTTAACCTTATCAATTAGATTTAACTCTAAGTTAAATAATTTAACTTTTACCGTGTCTTTTTCTTTTACTATATGGTTAATACACTTACTATAACATGTCAAACGAACCCCAAATTGTTTATTATTAATTCATATATCCTTATCTAAGTCATTTTTCCGAACCTTATATTTTTAGGAATAAAATAACAATTAATAATATAATATTTGATTTAAAAACTATTTTGTGTCAATTTTGACACTATTTGAGATATGATTTTTGTGAAAGTCATAAAAGAATTATATGTTCAAACCAAGTTGATTAAATCAACACTAATATATCATAGTAACCTAAAAAATTAGTTGAATTCATACAAAGTCTTAAATTAAATTTAGTTTGATATTTATAATATCAATTATGTCAATATTTCATTAATAAGATAATTAATGCATCATCTTTGTGTCATAAATAAATTAAATTATTTGATGTCTAAAAATTACAAATAATTTACCATTATATAGGAAATATCTTTATCTTTCTAATGAATATTTATAGTCGAATTTATCTTATGTATAATCCCATATTAAAAATGTTTTAGTAAATAAACTGTGATTTTAACTCTTTTAACCCTTCTTTAAATAATATAATAATAAATTTCCTAATCTAATCCAAGTGAGCCTAAATGGTCATATTTTAGTCCTAAGTTTGTTTTTGATCGAATTTCACTTACCCAATAGAATTAGAACATGTGTTAGGGTAATAATAATATAATTTTTACCCTTAATTACCCTATTTACTTTTAACCGTGGTAAAAAGTAAAAAGTTACTATTCACCAAAAATTATTTTCATCTCATTGAACCAAATTTTAGTCCTTGATACTAACTGTGTCTCTCGGATTTTTGAAATTCCATTCACAGAAGCGGTAAAATTAAGTTTTATGCAAAATTCAGTTTCTAACCTACCACTTAGTGGTTTCACTATTCATCGAAAATTTAAAGTTTTCAGAAAAATACCAAAAATTAGGCCTAAGCTATATTTGATATTATGAACTCAAAAATGATGTCTATTTTACCAAATTCAAAACATATCAGTTGTATTAACTAATTTAAAAATTAATTCTCGTCGTCAAAACAAATAGCTTGTTTTTAAGAGATAATAACTATCAAAAGATTGACACTAGTTTATAACTGGTTTAAATGTGAAATTACATCCAATGACCAACATTGTATTAAATTATAAAAATATATTCTAAATATACTTTAAAACCACTCAAATTAATAATTTATCACTATTAATTATTTCGATTAAAAAAGTTGTTTTTAATTAAAATTTAGTAATTTTCACTATTCATCAGAATATGAAAGTTATCCGAAAAGTACCAAAATTTCACCCTAAGCTAATTTCGATATTACGAATCCAAAAATGAATTCCATTTTGAAAAATAAAATTTACAAAATTTCAAAAAGTGGTTATTACTATTCATAACGACTAGTTTTAATAATATCTTAATAGCATATCGTTGTTTAGCGAAACTCGGTGTTGCGTACAACACACGCTATCGTGGAAGGCCGCGATTGCGTATAATTCAAGCCAGGTCAGAGATGTGTATTGTGAAAGCTCTTTTTGGTGTAGCGTATAACACAAGACATTAATAAAATTAAAAAGAATATTTTTCATAAAATCTCGGGCTGTTACAGGGTACCCAAACATCGATGTGCTATTACTATACATTACTTGACTTGCATTATTTGGGGAGTGTGTCTTGGTGGGTCTTGGCTGGTTAGTTTCCTTGCTAGGTTCTTGGTTATATCATTTCTTACAGGGCATTAGTATGCCTCCCCACTTGTGCATGATAGTCTTTGGTTTTTCCCTACTGAGTATACTTTTATTCTCACCCTACATCTATAAAACTACTTTCAGGTTTCCAGTAGGACTTGAGGGATCATGTGGGACCGTACAATCTTGGTCCTTTGGGGAATTTTCTGTTGTTGTTTACCTTTTTCTTGGTATCTTTTTACCTTTTTAGTTTTTTTGACTTGTATCTTTTACCTTTGAACATGCATATGGGAATGGTTTATTTTCAGCTGTATTTGCACTTTCATTTTTGGTGTTGTGGAAATTACTATCTTATCTCCCAATCCTATTAAAATAAAAAGGGCAATTCCTTCCATTTAGTGTGCGATTCTATACCCTTGGTACTGGTTGCCACTCCAGGACCTATTGAAGGTGGGTTTCAGGGGTCATTATCTCTCCTTCAACTTATAGAAGGATGGGCCTGGAAATCTGCTGACCCTTCCCTCTTTTTGGTGAAAGCGGGTAGTGACACGACTAAGGAAAAAAAATAAGATTTTCAGGTAATGTCTTTCCACGTACTGTAATTGAAAGATTATTATAATACATATTTGCTATAATATTTCCCCCTAGTGTTTTAACAATAAGTTCTGGTCTCATTTGTTTTTGTGATATTTCCAATTTACCAGAAAATTCCTCATTAGTAAAGGAATGTGTAGACCCCATATCAATCCAAACTTTAGCAAAATCTGAGTAAACAAACAAGATACCTAATACAACTTCATTGTATGGCCCAATATGTACTAATGTATTCACAAGGGATCTCAATTAACCTTTCTACTTATATTCTGGATTTTTTACATCATTTATATCTCTCTTTAGGAAGGAATTTGCATAATTACCCATCTCTCCACAATTACAATAATTTACAGTTTTATTATCAAGAATATTTTTACGATCATTTTCATTACAATGATGATCCATATGTGCAAACATATGACATCAAAAACACTTTCCAGTTATGGTAGGGGATTCCCTAGGGTGATTTTTTCCACACTTTTCACAAACACGAAACTAGAATTTCTTACCATCAGATTTATTTGTTAGATTCTTACCCATATCTTTCCATATTTACCTCTTTTTATGCTTGTTTTCAAAGTTCACATGATCATCATCATACTCTATCTCTACCCTCTCAGCACATCAGACAAGTTTCTCAGAACTTTTGAATTCATGGGAGGAAAATTACCATAAATACCTTAGCTTTAATCCTGAGTGAAAGTTGTTGATTTTTCTGTCAATATCCAAAATAAGATTTGGAGAATACCTTTCCATTTAGGTGAATTTTACTTCATAAAAAACCACTGAATCATTCTATTTTTTCTAAAATTAATGTAATTTCTTCTACATCCTATATCACACCACCTTAGGAAAATATTTTCCAAGGAAAAGACTTTCAAATTTATGCCACTCTACGACATCAATCTCATCTCTATCCCTGATACTTTTGACCATTGACCACCACTAAATAGCTCCACCTTCAATATGATAAATGTAAATAACTGCCTTTTGATTATTTGAATAGTCCATAACATCTAATTTATTTTCAAGGACCTTGATCCATATTTTAGGCACTATTGGGTCAGAAAATTCATTGAAAGTAAGAGGGTGTTGTCTCATAAAATGTTCTGCTATTGTCATGTTCAGTTTTGGTACCTATGTTTTTTCTCTTGCATGGATTCAACCACCATTTATTTCCTATATCAGCTACTCCATTACTATTAAAAAAATTCTCGGTTCCATTCTCTACCAATCCATGCTATTGATTCATAATGATATCATTCTATTTGTGCCCCTCCTCTTCAGCATCCGTTTTTCTTCTATAGGACACCACTCTGAACAAACACATCATAGTCAAAAAAACATGGTAATATTTAAATTATATATCATTTCAAATTAACCATAAAGTAAATAAGACTTTTATAGTAATCCATTAACATTATCCTAACCCCTAATGTTATCTAAACTATCCTCTAATACCAACTATAAGTACCCGATATTATTACATTAGATAATATTGAATTTTAGTCAAGAACTCACTTTCTTTAATATTGAAGATATTTACATGTTTAGAGTTTTCGAAAAATGGTATATAAAACAGACATAAAATTACACCATTATATATATAAGATATAACAAAAACAATATCTATTTCTTAAAAAATATAAAAGCTTTAAAATAAAACATGTTTTCTTTGAAAAATCATCATAACATTGAAAATGGATTCCTTCTTTGTTATACATATCATTATAACCTATGAAAAATATTTAAAACCTTGGTATGAGAAAAAAAATTGAGTATGGGATATAAAAAGAAGGAAATAACACATTAGTCCATTAACACTTATAATGTATCAAATCATTTTAGAAAAACATACTTTTCAACCATATAAACATACTTTGTAAAACATGATATTTACAAGAGATTTACAAAAAAACATGTAGAACACAAATAGAACAGTAAAGGTAACTTGTGGAATTACTTAAATAATCATGTAACCCTCTCATCTACCAAATAATTTTTAACCCTAACAATTACCTTACAATATAATCCCCACTGCTACCTTATTGTGTAAATATCACTGTTACACTTGGAGTAACCAGATGGAAGACCTCCAAAATACACATACCCAATGCATTGGAGGAAAATATAGGTCCCACCCTTCATCAAAAAAATTGACCAATAACTAGAACATAATCATACAATATAAATAATTCTATTAAAACGTTGATTATGAATTTCGTAAAACAGAATTTTTAAATAGGGTTTTAATAGAAAATACCCTTATAAATATCATATAATTGAAATGAGACTTAATTGAATGGATGGAATATGTATATAAACTATAAATAAATATAATTAAAAATAATATAAACAATTAATTATCACAAAATTTTTTAATACCACATAAATAATAAAGTAGAATATTAACCCAAGGAATGGAAATTAGGTTAAGAATTCCCTTACCTCTGGTTTTCTTACATAAACAATTTGTTAATCATATTTTATAATTGTTAAAAGAGAGTTATTAATATATAGAATAAGCATATTCATGTTTATAACACCATATATGATCATTTTATAACATCATTTCACACTTTAATTATTAGTATTTTGTTCCTTTCATTACTTCAGGTGTGTTCTTTACAAGAATTTTGTGGCCCGTTTGTATTTGATTTTCTTGTCATATGGTAATGAAATTATATAAGTGGAATAAACTGGTAGTTATATTTTTATATAATAAATAATGATATGGTAAATAATATTTTATCATATATGATAATGGTTCAATAGATGAAACATTAAGGATATTTGTTTAGATCATTTTTTGCGGTTCCTCGATAATCATGAACTTGTTTCATTATATTATTTAATGTCTTGCATAGAAGATTATTCCTGAATATTATATACATTAAAAAATAAAAAATAAACTCGGTTTCGACCATTAAAGAGATTTTATGATATGATTTGAAGGATGTAATGGTTATTGGAAACACATCATCCATGATTTTAGTAAATAACCACAACATGAACAATGTTTTTATTTTTCGAATAGGAGGGATAGGAGAGGAAAGAAAATGATTATCATTTTACATGAACATAGTAGAATATAGAATATATATGATTTTTGATATTTAATACCTCCAAGATAGGTGTATGGAAATATATTATACGAAAAGAAAGGAATCAGAATGAAAACATATGAAAAGGAGGAGGATTTTTACCTCTTGATCTCTTATCTTGAGGTCCTCCTTAAGGCCTTTGGTCTTGGACTTTTTTTGATACCAACATATCTAGGATGTGGGGAAGATCCTTGGGGAGGGTATTTTGTAGAACATAGTCAATTACCAAGGCTTGATATGTGTGGGAGGAAGAAGGAAATTAGGGTTGTATTTATAGGGAAGGAGAGGAGGGATTTGCCCTTATTTTAATCATTATTTTATTATTTTTCCACAATACATGAAATAATTATGATTCCAAGAACAAAGATATTAAAAGTTTAATTTTAGTTTAAAAAAACTGGGCTTGCATCATCCTTGCATCACCTATGATGGAGTAAAACAAGTTTTTATTCAAAAATAACAACTTAAAAATTTTAACTCATTTTCTAACACCTTGAAAAAATAATCAAGTTTTCATTATATTAATGACTTAAGAAAATAAAATAATAATCCAATTTACTATTCATTAAGATCATATTACCATTCATAAGGGTACATTATTATTCACCAAAAATCAAATTGGTTCCATTAGACTCCGAAAAACTTACTGATAACAATTATAGATGACCATTATTTGAAATTCAAAACATAAAATCAGGAAAATTATTTTTAAAGTCTAGTTATAACTACTTATTTAAAAAAAGTATCATGCTGTTCAATTTGTTTTTAAAGCCTTTGGTTTATAAATTATCAGCACATTCTAGAAATTGCATCCTCAAAATTTTATTTACTTATTAAAAAAGTGAGGGTATCTTTAACTTATAGATTTTTCAGACTCCCTTGTGTCTACATTAACCATGTGGTTTCTCAATAAAATCACTATGTTTAACTTATAGATTTTTCAGACTCCCTTGTGTCTACTTTAACCATGTTTTTTCTCTATAAAATCATTTCTTGGTAGATTATATTATTCCACAATACTTATTCCCTTTGACCAATAATATGAACTAGTTTCTCTTCATAAGAAATGTTCTCTTCTAGTTGAACTACTTCTGGGCTCAAGACATGAGATGAATCTGGCACAAATTTCTCAACATTGAAACATGAAAAACTTTATACCTGAGACAAAATCGGATGAAAATATACTCAGTAGGAGACTCATCCAACTCTCCCCAGGATTTCATAAGGTTTAATGAACTATGGACTTAGCTTTCCTTTCTAACCAAAACACATAACACTCTTCCATGGTGAGATTCTAAGAAAAAAATTATTGCCTACCTCGAAAGAAAATTCTTTACTCATATTGTCTACATATAGTTTTTGTATACTCGGACCTGTCCTTATGTGTTGCTGGATCATCTTCACTTTCTCAACCACTTCCTCTACAAATTCTTTTTTCATTATCTTCCCTTCATCAACTTCATTCCAAAAATCTATAGTTGGACACTGATTCCCATACAATGACTCAAAATGTTCCATCTGTATATTGGAAAAAAAACTGTTATTATAAGAAAACTCATCTAAAGAAAGATGTTTATCTCAATATTCATAGTATTCCATTGAACAATCTCAAATCATATCCTCCAACATTTGAATCGTTCATTTTTATTGCTGATCTTTTCGATAGTGAAAAGTTGTTCTAAAATTTAATTCTATGACCAACAACATTTAAAGCCCTTCCAAAAGTTTAAATTGAACTTGGGATCCCAATCATATACAATGGAATGAGGAACTCCTTGTAACCTATCAATCCCTTTACAGTACAGTTGAAAAAACGGATCCAAAGACATTGTATCTCGAATGGAAGGAAAATGTGTAGATTTGGTCAACTGATCAACAACAACCAAAATCGCATTGTTACCTCAAGAAGTCTTAGATACTCCTACCATGATTTCCATTGATACATTCTCCCATTTCCACTCTATAACTAGAAATTGATGAAGCAAACCCTTTGGTATCTACTGCTAAATTTTAACCTGTTGATATCCCAAACATTTAATTGTACATCCCACCATTAATACTCCTGCAAGGTCTCCAAACTTCTTAGTACTACTAGGATGAAACTAAAATGGGTAACTATGACATTCATGCAAAACATATTTATTCATCTAGGAATAGCAATGAAAAAAAACCTTTTAACAAATAATAAAACACAATCTTCATCAAGGTTAAATTATGGAAACCTACAAATTCTAAAAAATTCTACATTTTTCTATAGTTCACGGTCTTCCATATGCACTTTTTTAATTATATTTGATAATAATGACTCCACTGAAACCTGAAACAAAATAGAGGAATTTCCTACACCAACAACTTTTAAAAAAAATTCCTAAAAACATTAGTCAAGAGATTATATTCTAAATATGACATGGTTAATGATGCAAGATGTTTTCGACTCAATGAATCCATCACATTGTTTTCTTTTCCGAAATTTTAATTTATTGTGAAATCATAATCCTTTATTAATTGAAGAAATATTTTCTACCTCATGTTTAATTCCTTTTGAGTGAATATATACTTCACACTTGTATGGTTAGTATATATTTGACATTTGGCTCCATATAAATGATACCTCCAAATTTTCAAATCAAAAACCACAACTTCCAATTCCAAATCATTTATGGGATAATTTAACAAAATATTTTTTAGTTCTCTTTAAGAATAAGAAATTACCTAATAATTCTACATCAGAACACGACCTAGTCCCTTCAATGAAGTATAACTATAGATTACAAACACACCATTTTGGGAAGGCAAGACCAAAACTGATGTATTCACCAATATATTCTTCAATTCTTGGAAACAAACATCACATTCTTCTGTCCAAAAAAACATGTTTTTGCAGTAACTTAGTTTCCAGGCTAGATAACTATGAAATTTTTTTAAAAACCCATAAGTAATAACCTACTAATCCAATAAAACTATGAATCACTATTAAATTTGTAGGTCTTGGTGATTTATAAAATAATTTTGTTTTAGTTGGATCAACTACTATTCAATCCTTATTTACAATCATCCCTAGAAAATAAATCTGTTGCAACCAAAAATCACACATGGTGAATTTTCCATACAGTTTCTTTTCCTTTACGGATTGTAAAACAACCCTCCGATGTTTTTCATGCTCCTCTTTACTCTTAAAAAATTATAGACTGTCATCAATAAAGAAAATTGAAAACTTATCCAAGAACTCATGAAATATCCTATTCATTAAATCCATTAATACATCACATGCATTAGTTAACCCAAATGACATAACATCAAACGCATAATTCCCATATCTAGTACAAAAAGATGTTTTTGGGATGTCATCCTCCTTCATCATCAGCTGATGGTATACTGATCTCAATTAAATATTGGAAAAAATACTAGGCTCCCTAGAGCTGATCAAAGAAGTCATCAATATTAGGAAAAGAATATATGTTTTTAATAGTGATGTTATTCAAAGCTCCATAATCAATGTGAAGTCTCATGGAACCATCTTTCTGTTAAATGAACAAAATAGGAGCACCCAATGGCGAAGTTCTATGACGAATAAAGTCTTTATCAAACAAATACTTCCATTGATTTTTAAATTCAAGAATTTCCATTTGAATTATTCTATATAATGGTTTTGAAATTACATTACAATAAGGAACTATGTTAATTATGAATTCGACATCCCGGTTGGGTATGACACTAGGTAAATCATGAGAAAAAACATCAAAGTATTCATTTACCACTAACACATCATTAATATGATCTGTTCATTTTTTTCAACAATATGAGCAAGATAACATTCATTTCCATCTTTCAACAGTTTCTTAACTTCCTGATATGTTATTAATTGTATGGGTTCGTTCTTGTTAACAAACTAAAAAATTCTTAAAAATAACTTCTTTTTCTCTACAGTCAATATTAACATGATAAACAGAAATACAATCCACTCCTAGAATGACATCAAACTCTACTGAGGTAAAAACCACAACATTTTCAGGTAATTTATATCCATATATCATAATAGAGAGAATCATATAATTCATATTATCTATAATATTTTCCCTGGTGTTTTAACAATAAGTTTTGGTCCCATCTTTTGAGTTGATATTTCAAATTTTCCAAAAAATTCCTCATAAATAAATGAATCTGTAGAACCCATTTCAAAAAAACATTAGAAAAACCTGAGTAAAAAAACAAGGTAAATAATACTACTTCATTGGATAGCCCTACATATGTGGACGTAGTCGGAAAGGATCTCACTACACCATTCTACTTTTATTCTATATTCTTTTCATCATTTATATCTCTCTTTCCATAGACATTTTCATAATTGCCCATATATCAACATTCAAAACACATTGCAGTTTTCTTATCAGGATTATTCTTAGGATAATTTTCATTACAATCTTATTCCATATCTACAAACATACCACATTGAAAACACATAACAATTTTTTTAGGGCATTCCCCAGTGTGGTTTTAGCCACACTTTTTACAAATTATAAATTGGAATTTCATACCATCAGATTTCATTAGTTGATTCTTACCCATCTCTTTATATTTAGACCTCTTCTTATTCATAAAAAAGTGAACATGATCATTAGAAAACTCCATCTCTACCCTATTAGCACATCAGACAAGTTTCTCATAAATTTTGAATTCACAAGAGGCAAATTCCCTTTGATATCTTGGATTTAGTCCTGAGTAAAAGTTGTCGATTTTTCTATCAAGATCCAGAATAAGATTTAGAGAATAATTCACTATTTAGGGGAATCTTTTTTATACAAATCCACTTAATCTTCCTCATTTTCGCCAATTCATGGAAATTCCTCTTCATCCTATGTCCTACCACCTTATGAAAATATTTTTTTAATAAAAAAACATTTAAATTCATCCCACTCGAGGGCATCAAACTCCTCTATATCTCTAATATTTTTGAAAATTGACCACCACTTATCAGCTTTTCCATACACTTGATAAATGGAGATACTTACCTATTAATTATCTAAACAGGCCATAACATCGAATATCTTTTAATGGGACTTAATACATCCTTCAGCCACTACGGGGTCAGAAGATACATTGAAAGAAGGATGGTGTTGTCTTATAAAAGGTTCCATTATCATAATGTTCTGTTGTTGTACCTCTGGTCGTTCTATTTCAAGGATGACACCACCATTTATTTCCTATGTTAGATAATCCATTACAATCAAAAACTCCTCGGTTCCAATTTTTACTATTATGGTCTATAGATTCAGAAGGGTATCACTCTATCAATGCATCTCCTTTTCAGCTTCCATGTTTCTTCTACGGATAACCATTCTGAGAAAACATATCATTATGGAAGAAAAATGTTAATCATTAAGTTCTATATTATTTTAAATTAACCATAAAATGAAAATCATTTATGGTATTTTATTAAAATCATCCTAACCCCTAATGTTATATAAACCATCATCTGATACCAGCTTTAAGGACACTACCTTATTACATTACATAATCTTGAAATTTAGTCTAGAAAAAAATTCCGTTCATATTGTGTATCTTTTCATGTTTATGGTTTAGAGAAATAGGATATAAAACATACATAACATTCCACATTAATATAGATAATAAACCACAATTTTTTTTCTATTTCACCCAAAATATAAAACTTTTCAAATAAAACATGATTTCTTTGTCAAATCTCCATAACATTTAACATTAAATCCTTATTAATATTATATATCTTTATATCATATGAAAATAATTAAAAAACTTTGTATGAGAACAAAAATCTCAATAAGGGATATAAAAATAAGGAAAGAACACATTTTTCAATGAATACATATAACATATGAAATCATTTTCAATAAAAACATACTTGTCACCGATATAAACGTACTTTGTGAAACATGGGATTTCCATGAGATTTTCACAAAACATACAGAACATAAATAGGAAAATAATTGTAACTTGAGTATTTAATTACATAATACTATAACCATCTCAACTACCTTATAATTTTTAACCCTCCGACTACATAACAATGTAACCCTCACATCTACCTTATTGGGTAACCATCGCAGTTACACTTGAAGTAACCATACAGCCGGCCTCCAACTTATAGATAACCAATGAATTGGATGGAAATATATTTCCCAACCTTTGTCATAAATAATTCTAAATTACCAAAACATAATACCAAAACATGATTAATTCAATAAAAACATTTCTTTTGAATTTTGTAAAACAGAATATTAAAAGAGGATTTTAAATGAAATATCTCTGATAAATATTATATAATTGATGCGAGAATTAATATAGTGGATTTAATATATATATATATATATACACTATAAATACACATAATTAAACATAATTAGAACATGATTAATCTCACAAACAATTTTAATACCACATAAATAATGAAGTAGAATATTAACCCAAATAATGAAAATCAGGTTAAGAATTTCATTACCTCGTGTTTTTCATACTTCAAGATTGTTTAAACCTCTTGTATAATTGTTAAACGAGTGTTATAAATATATTAGATAAAAAAATTAATTTTTATAAAAACTTATATGATAATCTCGGAACATCATTTCAACCTTTAATTATTAGTGTTTTGTTCCTTCCTCTGTTTCCGGTGAGTTCTTTACATGATTTCCATGGTCGATTTTTATTTGATTTTCTTCTCTAATCATAATAAAATTAAATAAGTGGAATGAAATGGAATTAATATGTTTCTATAATATAAAATCACACCATAAATCATTTTGTTATCATATATGATGATGAATCATTAGATAAAACATTAAGGATATTTGTTTAGATCATTTTTTTGTAGTTCCTCAGTAATCATGAACTTGTTTCATTATATTATTTAATTTCATTTATAGAAGGTATTTAAAGAATATAAAATAAGTTTTAAAATAAAAATTACATTATGTTTCAACCATTAAAACGGTTTTATGATCATATTTTAAGGATATAATCGATATTGTAAGCACATTGTCCATGATTTTGATAAATCATCCCATCGTGTATAGTGTTTTTATTTTAAGAACAAGAGGGGAGGAGAGGACGGAAGATGATGGATATTTTACCTTAATATGGTAAAATAAATAATATATAAGATTCTTAAGATTTCATACCTCCTGTATAAGTGGATTGCATGAGAGTACATGAAATGAAAGGAATTAGAATGAAAACACATGAAAAAGGATGATGATTCTTACCTCTTGATCTCTTATCCTTGAGGTCCTCCTTAAGGCCTTTGGTTTTGGACATTTTGTGAGACTAGTAAATCTAGGACGTGGGGAAGAGCATTAAGGAGGGGATTTGGTAGAAAATAAAAAAATATCAAGGGTTGAGAGGTGTGAGAGGAAGAGGGGAATGAGGGTGGTATTTATAGGGAATGAGAGGAGTGATTTTTTCTTATTTTAATCATTATTTTATTATTTTGCAACAATAAAATAAATAGTTTTTATTCGAAGAAAAAAAATATTAATAATTGTATGTGATTTTGAAAAAAGTGTTCTTATATTAGCCTGGCATTACCAATGATGCAATAAAATAGTTATTTATAATTTATTGTATTTTATCATGTTTTCCTTCTCATAAAAATGATAGAATTTTTGAAAAATCCCAAAAAACTACCCTAATAATTTTTCAATGATTATAATTAAAAAATGAACTCTATTTTTAGAAAATATTTCTATAAATATTTTTAAGTAAATTTTTATGTAAAACCATAATTTATTCAAAAATAACCATTTTAAATTTATAACACATTTTTTAACACCTTGAAAAATTAATCAAATTACCATTATCTTAAATCCATAATAAAATAAAATAATAATACAATTTACTATTCATTATGGTAATATTACTATTTATATTACTATTCCTAAGGGTATGTTACGATTCACCAAAAATAAATTTGGTTCCATTATATTATAAATAACATGCTGATCACAATTGTAGATAACCGTTATTCGAAATTTAATACTTAGAAGAAGAAAAATTATATTTAAAGGACAGTTATAACTATCTAATTAAAAAATGTGTCATGCATTTCAATTCATTTTTAAAACCATGGTGTGTTATATTATCCCCCATTATGGAAATTTCATCCTCTCAATTTTATATACTTATTAAAAAAGTGAGGGTATCTTTCCCTCCTAGTATTTTCAGACTCCCCTGTTGCTTCTTCAACCATGTGGTTTCTCCACAAAACCTTTACCTGGTGGATTACCTTATTCTGCAATACCTATTCCCTTGGATCAATAATCAGATCTGTTTTATCATTACAAAATGTATCTCTTCAACCTAAATAACTTCTAGGATCATGAATTGAGATGAATCTAGATCTTAATTTCTCAACATCAAAACCTGAAAAACATTATGTACTAGAGATAAACTTAGAGGCAAAGCAACTGAGTAGGAGATTGGTCTAACCTTCTCAAGGATTTCATACGTTCAAATGAACTGTGTACTTAGAATTCATTTCTTACCAAAATGTATAACATTATTCTATGGTGAGATTCTATGAAAAAAATGATCACCTACCTCGAAAGAAAATCCTTTACTCCTATTGTCTGCAAAACATTTCTTTCTGCTATGATCTATCATCATGTTTTGTTGGATCAACTTCACTTTCTCAATCGCATTCTCTACAAATTATGGCCCCATAAACTTGCTTTCTATGACTTCATTCTAAAATCTCGAGTTTGAAACCACATTCCATTCAATGCCTCCAAAGGGTCCATCTATATACTGAAATGAAAACTGCCATTATAAGAAAACTCAACTAAAGAAAGATGTTAATAAAAATTTCCCCGGTAGTCTATTGAACAGGCTCTAAGCATATCCCCCAAATTCTAAATCGTTCATTCTGACTGCCCTTCTAATTGAGGATGAAATGTTGCACAAAAATATAACTTTTCCCCCAACATGTTCTAAAGTCCCTTCCAAATGTTAGAAGTCAACCTGGGATCCCAATTAGATACAATGGAATGAGTAACTCTATGTAACCATAAAATATCTTTGAGGTACAATAAATATAAACGATCCAATGACATTGTATCTTGAATAGAAATAAAATTTGAAGATTTTTTCAATCGATCAACAAAAATCCAAATTTCATTGTTACCTCATGAATTATTGTGTAGTACCACCAAGAAGTCCATGGACAAATTCTCCCATTTCCACGATGGAACTGAAAAAGAATGAAACATCCACTTAGTAAACTATCACTCTTCATTAACCTATTGAAAAGTAAAACATTTTAGGGTAAAATCAACAATATCTCTTTTTATTCCATCCCTCAATTAATACTCCTAAAGGTCTCAGTACATCTTAGTACTACCAGAATGAACTGAAAATGGATAACTATGAGATTCACACAATAAATATTTCTTTAACTACGAATCACGAGGCACCCAAAACCTTTTACCAAATCTTAAAACACAATATTCATCAAGGTTAAATTTTGGAAACTTTCCAATTTAAACCAATTCTACCTTTTTTGTGGCTCACATTCTTCCTTCTACACTTTCTTAATTCTATCTGACAACAATGAATAAAATGAAACCTAAAACAAAACATAGGTATTTCTTGCACAAAAAAAATCTATGATAGTACTCATCAAATCTTTAATCAAGGGATGATGTTCCAAATATAACATGGTTAAGGATGCATGATGTTTCTGACTCAAGGCATCTTCCACTTTTTTCTTTTCCCAGATAATAATGGATCATGCAATCATAATATTTTATTAGTTTAATCCATCTTCTCTACATCATGTTTAATTCATTCTGAGTGAATATATGCTTCAAAATATTTTTCCAGTATATATCATTATTTGATCTATATAAATTGTGCCTCTAAATTTTCAAAGAAAAAACCACAACATCCAATTCGAAATCACGTGTGGGATAATTTATCTCCTGATGTTTTAGTTTCCATAAGGAATAAGCAATTACCCGATCATTTTGCATCAGAGTACGACCAATTATTTTCAATGAAACATCACAATTGATGAAAAAATCACCATTTAGGGAAGGCAATGCCAAAACGGAAGCATTCAACAATCTATTCTTCCATTCTTGAAAAAAACATCACATTATTTTTTCCAAATAAATTTAACCCCTTTTCTGTTTACTTAGTTAGAGGTATAGATAGCCATGAAATGATTTTAACAAACCGTCAGTAATAACCTGCTACTCTAGTAAAAAAATGAATATTTGTAACATTTGTAAGTATTTACCATTCATCAATAACTTTTTTTTGAAAGGATCAACTGTTATTCCATCCTTATATATAATTTTCGCAAGAAATGAAAATTCTTACAACCAAAAATTACATTTTTTGAATTTTCCATATAGTTTCTTATCCTTTAAGGTTTTCAAAACAACCCTTATATGTTTTCAATCCTCTTATTTAATCTATTAAAATACCATAATGTCATCAATAAACACACCTAAAAGCATATCCATGAACTCATGAAATATTCTATTCATAAGATCCATCAATACACTAGGTGAAGTAGTTAACCCAAATCGTATAAAAACAATCTCATAATGCCCATATCTAGTACTAAAATCTACTATTGGGATGTCATACTTTTTTACCATTAGCTGAAGGTATTCAGATATTAATTGGATCTTCGAAAAATACTGAGCTCCCTAGAGCTGATCAAATAAATCATCAATATGAGGGAAATGATACATATTTTTAATAGTGATGTTATTTAAAGATCTATAACCAATGAAAAATCTCATGGAACCAAATATCTTTTTAATGAACAAAATAAGAGCACCCCATGGTGCAGTTCTTGGATGAATGAATCCCTTATAAAGAAAATCCTACAAACACTTTTTAAATTCAAGAAGTTATATTTGATTTGTTCAATATGGGGGTTTTAAAATTGGATTAGCATCAATATCTAAGTCAATTGTGAATTCGAATTCCTGATCAAGTATGACATTGTGTAACTCATCAAAAAAAACATCAATATATTCATTTACCACTGGTACATCATTAATTTTAAGAGTTCCCTTATTTTCAAAAATATGAGCAAGGAAACTTTGGTTTCCTTCTTGCAGCAGTTTATCATCTTCTTGATATGTTATTAGTTGTATGGTATTGTTCTTGTATAAAAACTGAAACAATTTTTGAAAAAAAATTATTTAGCTCAACAATTAATCTTAGCATGATAAACAGAAATCCAATCCATTCACAGAATGACATCAAACTCTACTTTGGGAGAAAAAAAAATTTCATGTAAATTATTTTCATATACCATAATAGAAATATTATTATAATTCCTTTTTTCTATAATATTTTCCCTTGGTGTTTTAACAATATGTTTCAATCTCATTTATTGATGTGATATTTCCAATTTACCAGAAAATTCCTCAGAAATAAAGGAATGTATAGACCCTGTATCAAACAAAACCTTCAAAAAATCTGAGTAGAAAAACAAGGTACCTAATAAAACTTCATTAGATGGACCTACATATCTTGGAGTAGTTGTAACGTAAATCATTACACATTTCTGCTTCTATTATGGTTTTTTCATCATTCATATCTCTCTTTGGGCAGATATTTTCATAATGACCCATCTCTCCACATTTAAAACACTTTACATTTTTCTTATCAAGATTAGTCTTAAGATCATTTTAATTACAATATCTGGCCATAGGTACAAACTAAACATATCAGGATTACTTCCCTGTTTTGGTAGGGAATTTCTCAGGGTGCTTTTTGCCACACTTTTCACAAACTAGAAACTGGAATTTCTTACCATCATATATCATCGATTGATTCTTATACATCACTTTACCTATGGACCTCTTCCTACTCTTGTTTTCAATGTGCATGTGATCATCAGAAAACTCCATCTCTACTATCTCATCACATTGGAAAAGTTTCTCATAAATTTTGAATTCGCAGGAGGCCAATTCGCTTTGATTCTATTGTTTTAATCTTGAGTAAAAGTTGTTGATTTTCCTTTGAAGATACAGAATAATATTTGGAGCATACCTTTCCATTTGGGTGATGTTTCCTTCACAAAAAACAAATGAATCTTCCTCCTTTTTTCTTCAATTCAAGGAATTTCTTCTCAATCCTAAGTCGCACCACCTTAGGAAAATATTTTTCAATGAAAATACTTTTAAATTCATCCCACTATAAGGAATAAATCTCTTCTCCATCTTTGATATTTTTTTACCATTGACCACCACTAATAAGGTTCACCTTCAAAATATTATATAAAAATACTGACCTTTTGATTATCTAAACAACCCATAACATAAAATAACTTTTCAAGGGCCTTAATTCATCCCTCAACTACTAATGGGTTAAAAGATCCATTGAAAGCATGAGGGTGTTGTCTCATAAAATTTTCCACTATCATCATGTTCCATTTTTGTACCTATGGTTGTTCTATTTCATGGATTACATCACCATTTATTGAATGTGTTAGATAATCTATTACTATCACAAACTACCTTGTTCCAATCCCTATCATTTTGTGTTACAGATTCAGAAGGATAACATTCTGTCAGTGGCTCTCCTCTTCTGCTTCCTTATTTATTCTTTGGAAAACCATTCTGAACAAACATAGTATACTCAAAAAACATTTTAATCTATAAATTATATATCATTTAAAATTAAACATAATTTAAAAATAATTTATTTTATTCTATTAACATCATCCTAACATCTCAAGTTACCTAAACAATCATTTGATACCAACTAAATGGACCCGACCTTATTACAATACATAATTTCGAAATTTATTCAAGAACTCACTTCCTTTAAAACTGAGTATCTTTTCAAGTTTATAGTTTTATATAAGTGGAATATAAAACATACATAACATTCCACTTTCATATAGAGAATATACCACAAAAGAATCCATTTATTCCAAAATACATATCTTTTCAAATAAAACACATTTTTTTAAATCATCATAACATTTAACATGGATTATTTATTTGTCGTATACATACATATAACATGTTAAAATAATTTAAAAACCACAAATAAGCACAAAAATATCATTACTAGATATTTAAGGAGAGAAAGTATACATTAGTCCATGAATATTTATAACGTATGAAATCATTTTCAAAACAACATACTTTTTAGCAGTATAAATATACATTGTGAATCATGAAATTTCCATGAGTTTTACACAAAAAATATATAATAAAAATATAAACATAAATTTAACATGGGTAATTACATAAATAATTTTTATCTCTCTCAGTTACCTTATAATTTTTAACCCACATAGCTACCATACAATATGACCGTCACAACAACCTTATTATGTAACCATCATAGTTACACTTGGAGTAACCAAAAGTATGACCTCATAATTACACATAAACAGTGAATTGGAATGAAATATAGGTTATTAAATTAATCATAAAAAATTCCCAAGAACTATAACATAAGCATACAACACGAATAATTCCATAAAAACATTTCTTTTGAATTTCGGAAAAAAATTAAAACAGGTTTTTAAAAGAAAAGTCCCTTATTAATATCATATAATTGATGTGAGACTTAATAGAGTAGATTTAATAAGTATATACATTATAAATACACATAATTAAACAAAATATTGGAAACAATTAATCTCACAGACAATTTCAATAGCACATAAATAATGAAGTAGAATATTAACCCAAAGAATAGAAATCGGCTGAAGAATTCCCTTACATTAGGTTTGTCTTACTTAAATCTGATTTAAAACTCTTTTTTAATTGTAAAAAATAGTGTTAATAATATCTTAAATAAACATATTCACGTTTAGAACACATTTTATGATCATTTCATAACACCATTTTACCCTTTAATTATCAATATTTTGTTCCTTCCATAGTTTTGGGTGCTTTCTTTACATGATTTCCATGGCATGTTTGTATTTGATTTTACTGTTGTATGAAATGAAATTCAAGAAGATGAATGAAATGGAATTGATATGTTTCCATAATATATAATGATACCATAAATCATTTTTTATCACATAAGATGTTGTATAATTAGATGAAATAGTAAGGAAATTTTTTAGATCTTTTTTGGCCGTTCCACGATAATCATGAACTTGTTTCATAATATAATTTAAAATCATGAATAAAAGTTCATTACAAGACAAAAAATAGATTAAAAAATATACATTACATTCTTTTTAAACCATTATAAGTGGTTTATTATCATATTTGAATGATCTAATGGATATTCAAAACACATTGTCAATGATTTTGATAAATCGGAACATCGTGGATAATGTTTTTATTTTTAGAATAAGAGGGATAGGATAGGAAGAAAGATGATGAATATTTTAAATTAACATAGTAACATAAATAATATATAATATTTTTGATATTTCATACTTTCTAAATATTTAGTTGGAACGAGTGTATAAGATAAAGAGTAATTGGAATGAAAACACATGAAAAAGGAAGAGGATTCTTACCTCTTGATCTCTTCCCCTTGAGGTCCTCCTTAAGGCCTTTACTTTTGGCCCTTTAGTGAGACCAGAAACTCTAGGATGTGAGAAAGATCCTTGGGTAGGGTATTTTTTAGAACATAGACAATTCTCATGTCTTGAGATTTGTGAGAGGAAGAGGGGAATGAGGGTGGTATTTATAGGGAAAGAGATGATGAATTTTTCCTTATTTTTGTCATTATATTATTATTTTTTCACAAGAGAAGAAAGAGTTCTGATTCTAAGACCAAAAATAGTAATAATTGAACGTGAGTTCGAAATAAGTGGGCTTACATAAACCTTGCATCACCTATGGTGTAGTAAATTAAGTATTTAGCATTTATCATAATTATTATATCTTACTATTCATAAAAAATTCTTGATTTTCAGAAAAATTCCAAAAAATCAGCCGAAACATTTTTCAACTTATAGAATTAAAAAAATTACTCCAATTTTTTAAAATAAAAATCTATATATTAATAATTTAATTTATAAATAAAATCACAATATATTCAAAAATAAAAATTTAAAATTTATAACTCATTTTTTAACACACTAAAAAATATATCAAGTGTCCATTATCATAAAGTCTTAAGAAATTAAAATAAAAAAAAAATACTATTTATTAGGGTCCTATTAATATTCATATTACTATTAATAAGGGAATGTTACTATTCACAAAAAAATCAAGTTGGTTCCATTAGACTCCAAATAATTTACTAATCATAATTGTAGATGACCATTATTCAAAATTAAAAATATAGAAGTGACAACATTATGTTTAAAGGCTAGTTATAACTATAAAACTAAAACAATGTTTCATTCATTTCAATATATTTTTAAAAACATGGAGTTTTACATGAAATGAAAAAAGAATTATTTTCATTACAAAATTATTGATTTTAGAAAAATATTAGTGGCTCAAAATTGATTATACTGTGTGTATGAAAATGGTTATGAAATTAGGATTTTCCCTTTAAATGGAAATGCATATCGCGAGAAGTTGAGAAAGAAACCATAAAAAGCATGTATTCTACAATGAAAAAAATATGAACTCATATGAATACATGAGTTTGGAATATATAAATTGAATTTATAATATGTATATTAAAGGACTGATGAATTAAAATTGGGCAATGATAGAGAAATCGTAACCTTAATGAAAAACAGAGGTTTGAGGAGAAATCGTTACCATATCTTTCAAAGTGATATGCACTTGCACTTAATATCATGGATAATGAAATTAGATTGATAAATAATTTAATTAAGTACCTAATAAACATTTATTTATTTAGTATAATTTTATAAAGTTCATCTATTTCATTTTTATTGAGTTATATGATTCAATTTCTTCATTTAAGAGTGTTTGTTTCCTGGGTTTTGTTGATTGGTTCAATTATATACATGTATAAAAGATCATGTGACATGAGAATATCTATTCATAATTGAAATTATATTTTTTTAATTAATGTTAAATAGATTTAATGGTCTTATATATCATTTTTTATATTAGGATTATTCATTAGATAAAGTTTTAATGATAACCATATAGATTATTTTTTTCATTTTTTGATCATAACTGATTAGTTTTTTATTATGTGGTAATATTATGTAAATATAATAGCTATAGAAAATTAAATAATTTGTATTAAATATTTTAATGTCTCTTTTAACCATTAAAATTGTTTTATGGTGAGCCTTTAATCTAGAATTGGAAAATAGAAACTCATCATCCACGAAGATGGTAAATTGGCACCTCACATACGATGTTATCATTTTTAGAATACAAAGGGGATCATAAGATAATTTATGGTTGAAATTAAATTATCACAATAAAATATTAGTATATATAAGATGTTGTAGTTATCATAAATGTTTGGAAAAATGAGGTAAGGAAAGCATAAAAAAATAAAAGAAATTAGAAAAAAACAATGAAGGGGGATTTTACCTCTTGAATTCCTCTCCTTGAGAACCTCCTTAATGAACTTTGAAATGGTATTTTGGGTGAGGACAGAAAAACCAAAATTTGGGGTGTGTTTTATGAGAATAATTGGGCTGAAATTTGACAAGCGTCAAGGTTTTAGACGTGTAAGGAGAAGAAACCGTGAATGGTGATATTTATAGTGGAGGACATGGGTGTTTTTTTGTTATTTTATTCATTAGTTTATTATTATGGCTCAACATTATGAATAGTTTTGATTAACATAAATAAATATATTAAATAGAGAAAGAGAGTTCAATAATATGGATTATATCTTCCATATATCATCCAAGACTAAATAATTCATATATTACCATATTTCCTTATTTACCAAAAATTAATCTATTTTAGAATAACCCCAAAAAATCTCCTTAACCATTTTTCAACATGTAGAATTAAAAAAAGAGTAAATTTTATGAAAATAATTTTCCAGAGATGATAAAATTAATTTCTAAATGAAATCATCATTTACTCTGAAAATACCTATTTTGATATTATTAAATTTTTATGAAATTTTGAAAAATTAATTAAGGTCTCACAAAATTATATTATAATAAAAATACAAAGAATATTAATTTTGAAATGTAAATTATGATAATAATTTATTTTATTAAATCACTATATTAATTATAAAATTGTAAATAAACATTTTTATTTCACAAAAATTCCAATAGTTATCTTATCATTTTAGAACATTTATTTAATTATTCCATGATATAAATATAACATATTATCTTTTATAAGTTACCAAAATTTATTTATCCTTTAATAGGTTATGTTATTATTTCATTGATCATATTGTTTCTAATGGTTACATTATTATTCCAATGGCCATATTTAATGGTATAATACTATTATAAACTTAGTGTTGCATGAGGCATAAAATGTCATATATATTATATTTTAAATGATAATCACCATATGATCTTGGGGTGTTAAAAATATAACATTAAAAATTTCATGAATTTTCAAGTAAAATAAGAAATATGAATCAATTTATCAAAACAAATGGATTCTAAATAATCCATTCAAAAAAAATTACTCAACATTACTTATATTATTTTCTTATATTTTATAGATTAATTAATTATGGTGGGTCTAATATTGGATTCTTTGTTTATGAAATTTTTTATAATGGATCATATGGGTTGTCCAGTTATCCATGAATCTTTATTTTTAGATCACTACGTCTATACAACTTTATAATAAATAAAGTAGGCGGGGTCTAAAATCGTAGATTAAAATTATAGGGTACTCCTAGGACATTTATTCCAGTTATTTACCCAAATTAATGATAAAAAAACTCTTTAGTTTCAGAATTATTATTGGATCACTTTTAAATATATGTTGACATATACAGTAAATTTATTTTCAATTATTTTTTACATAAAGTTTGTAATATTTTTAATTTATGTTTTTCTTGTTTAGAAATATATTTTTTATGGTTCTATGTAAATTTACATTAACAAATTATTTCAAATTCCAAATTACACGTATTATAATGTCTGGTATGATTCTCAAACATTTTATATTGTTTAAATTACTTTGTACTATGGAGTTTGTAATAACAATATAAAACCATTTATACAATATAAAACCACTATAACGACCCATTCATTTCATAAATAGATATTACATCTAAAAAGATAAATATGAATTACAAAACATAAGAAAACGACAACATAACTGTATAGGTTTTTTGACTTTGTAAACTCAAAAACATAAATAAAGGGTTTATAAGATATCTACATCTTCTCCCTCTTATTCCATTATAACTAGAACTATTTTGGACATATCATATGTAATATCACTGTTCATATCTTAGGGAGCTCAAATATAAGAAAGGGGTAAATTGGGACTCTTAGTAAGTATAAACACAGAAGATATAAATACATGATCATATGAACTCTTAAAATAATAAAAAGGTTGTGAGATCATGATCATAAGTTAATACGTTCATACCCAACCTTTCACAGATCATAAAAAAGATTCACTAAATAAACATTATCATTTCATGAAACATTAAACATAAGAGTGAGAAAACGAAATAAATAAATCACGACCTATAATCTCAAGTCATAAAATTGTGTAAGTAACATTAATATTGTAAAAAATTTCATATATAGATGTGAACTACCAATACCATCAGCACAATGGAATATGAAACACCTATTTCCCACAATTCATCATTACACACCTGTTTCCCATGGTGGATCGATCCCATAGACGAGTTTCCCATTATTATCTCAAGAGATGTAAAGCCTTAACCAATGAATTATAGGGATATATAGGTCCCATCCATCACATAATTAAAACCATACATGTGTGTTCTACAATAACATAAATCATTTATCATATTAGAACTCATAAAATAAAATGAGTTTCATAATCATATCATCATACTGTAACCCATTGAAAAGAAATGGGTTTCATAAATATCGTACGATAATAAACATAATCCACTCCTAAAATAATTAGGATATTATCATTGAATAATATACCTAGTAATTCTTATGAAATATCAAATAATTTTATCTCTTATGGAAAATAATTTTCAAATTTCACTTGGAATAATTCTTGAAAAAAATAACATTTCCATTTTCAAATCATTTCTTTCTAAATATTCGGGCATTTAAAAAGGAAAAAATATTTTTTAAAATGAAACATTATTATTCTAAATGAAACATCAAATCATTAAGGATTCATGATGGAGGGAAAATACACTCATTTCATATAATTTAAAAAAACATTTTGTCTGAATTTTTGTAGGAAAAGTCACAAAGAAATTTTTTTAGAAAAATAATAAAAGAATTATTTTAAAATGGTTTGTAAAAATTAAAACATGGGTAAAAATGAAATTAAAAAATCATCATATAACAGAAAAAACATTTTTAGATACAATTTTTGAAAACATGGTCAGTAAGGAATAAGTGGGTTTAAAGGGAATCATTGAAAATATTTTTCTTAAAATAATGTCTCTTATAAATATCATATCATTGAAGTGATCATTAATCAAATAATAATACTATGTGTATAATATATACATACATATAAAAAACTTTAAACAAAAAATATGAATATAAAATTTCATCTGTCACATAATCTTAACATGGAGTAATCAATGAAGTTAAAGATTAACATATTGAATGGAAATTGAGTTAGGAAATACCTTACCAATTGTAATCTATGGAATCATATGACCCATAAAAGTAATAATTATAAAATGTAACATTTATTATCATGGATATAATTAGATTCATGTTATGAAATATCAACTGTTATAACATACCCTACACAAAATAAATAATTGTTGAATAAACCATATATCTCATAGAAGTAAAAGTGAGAGACGAAACCCTAACCTCATGCTTCCCTTTAGTTTTTTCAAAATTTAACCTCCAATATAATGATTTATGGAATTTTATTAATTAAGTAAAAAATTATAATAAAATATACTATATCTTATATGATACTTTTATAACATATTTCCACCCATTCATTAATAATATTTCCTTATTTTCATTATTTTGGTTGCATTCGTTTCATGGATTCATGGTCGCTTAATTTGTGTATAATTATGGGTTTTATTTTTCAAATGGAAATAAAACTGAAAATTTTTAATGAAATTTTGACATGAAATTCCATAATTATAAATTTTCACAAATATCATTTTTATTTTTTATATGAGGATGATTCCTTTGATAAAATGTTAATAATAAATGTTTAGTTTATTTTGGTAGTTTTCAAACCATTATGAAATAGTTATTTATTTAATATTAGGTTTATATATTTTTTCAAGAACCTAAAATAGGTTATAATATACCTAATTCAACATTTTTTAACCCTAATAATACTTTTCTAACCATCCATGATGGTAGTAACAAAAAAATAAAAATCATTATCCATGGATACAATTAACCATTATAATTTGGAATATAGTTTTGTTTCCTTGAATAAGAGAAGTTAAGAAAATGGGTGGATAAAATATACATTTTTAATATATAATTCTATTGTATACTTTATATAGGATTAATTGTGATATTATGGATTAATTGGGTGAATATAAGGTGAAAATAAAAAATAAATTAAGAGACATTGTATAAGAAAGTTACCTCTTTAATATCACCTCAATGAAGGACCTCTTCATAAATTTAACATTAATCATTGGGTGAGACCAAAAACCCATGGATGTCATGAGGGTGTTGTGTATCGTTCTTTTAGATATTATATAAACTTCAATGTGTACCTCCCCAACTTGATTTTCCACCTGGATAGTGCTTGTGGTCTGGATTTCCACGGGGCCTTAGGCGCACCTCCCCATTCGCAAAATGTTGTCAACTAGTATAGAGGAATTATTAAGGTTGATTATGTTTAAAATATACACTTCGATGATGATATTATAATGTTTTCAGTATATATATACATATATGACATGAAGTAGAAGGAAAAAATCATCAAAATCAAACTAGACCCACCAAAGGAGGAAACATAATCAATATCAAACAATTGTAGAAGCATAAATAAAAAAAGAATTAAAATAGAATAATTTTTTTCCATTTATAGAATCTAAAACAATACATGTATCCAAAAAAGTTCATATATATCAATAATTAGTAGGGTTGCTAATGGATTTCCTAAGTACATACATATATATAACATCTTGTTGAAATAAAAAGAAAACAAAAACAGTAAATCTAGATAATGCAAGAACGTCAAGGTCCCAGCATCCCACATCATGCTAAAAACCCATTAATATCTAGATCCTAAATTTAATCCTTTAGTTTAACATAAAATCATAAAGTCTATATACATCCTGAAGGGCCCATGTAGGGTGTGAGAATGAGTCTCAATAGTATGTCATCCTCTTTTTCATAACTTATATTTGTGTTTTTTAAGGTGTGAACTATAAATAAATAAAACCACAAAACATGAATATAAAAATATTCACAATATTCACGGGTGCCCATTAGCCACTAAGAAACTATCACCTACCTTGGCCAATGTTGTATAGTTATAGATGAGAGGATCTTTATCCCATGGACTAAGGCATCTCTTGATATAGAATTGTTTAGCTGGACCCTCAGGTCCTACCTCTAAATAAGTCATCAACATCATGTGCCTCCCAATACCTTGATTCTATGACATGTCACCAATATCTTTAAGGAACGCCCAAATTAGTACATATATAGTTCATTGGAATCCCTTCTTGAAAGCACCCAATTTACAATGCCCGACATCTGATGGAATAGTGATGTATGTCCTAATTGTAAAATAACCATCATCTCAAAGAAAAATTCCCTGAGGAACGGAGATGTCTATCCTATAAATGGAGCATGACCCGATGACCTCAAGAATAGTAGGCATCAACCCCCAACCGACAACCTCAATGTTGTCCTATGAAGGATCCTCATCTTCCACATGGATTTCTATAGAAACCACCCCAACACAATTTCCTATGCCGTACTACTATTGTAGAGACCCAAAGCTTGACGTACATGGATATTACATTACTTTTGCGGAATACGTAGTACATAACAAAACACACACACAAGGACCGTAATAGTTTAGTGTCTTTGGAAACTCGGAGTATAATCTTTTAATCGTGGTGAAAGATCTTCAACATCTCCTATAAAGATCTTACTTTTTTTATACCTAAAACCTTTCTTTATATCCTAGGGAAAATAAAACATAAAAGGGTGAGCTAAAATGCTCAGTAATGGTAAACAAAAGAAATATCAATCACATCATATACATAAGAATATAGCTTTTGGAAATCTTAACCTACAAAAGAGCTCATAATATCATAACATGGGATAAATAATAGAAGTGAAATGTAATCCCAATAATCATAACTTAAAACATGAAGCTTTGTGGCATACACACATAATCATATAGAATCATTTCTTGTTAGTCAAGACTCATTGCCAAGACTATCTTAGTGGACAAAGTCCCTTTCTGAATCGAGTCATCCTCGTTTTAGTCCTGTTTCACTGAACCGGTATAACCTACCATTCCAGCCATGTCTATATCATTAGATATAAAATCATTACCCAATGCATTGGAGGGAGATATAGGTCCCACCCATCTCATAATGATACCATTATTATGTGATCCACAAAATCATAAATCATACATCATTGCATAACCCATGTAATAAAATGGGATTCTTAAACATCAAGCCATCACAATCCATAAACAATTGATATCATTTCATCATAAGAAAATTTAAACCATTTAAATCATAGAGACATTTTACTTGAAACATACATATCAAATAATATCATCCTAGATGAAAATAGTTTTGAGAAAAACACTTGAAATGAATTCTTGAGGAAAATATTCTTTCTTCTTTAAAATCATTTTCTTTTCAAAAAATTCCATGCAATTTTTAAAGAAATGGGTTTTGTTGAAAATAATCATGCAATATTATAGAGGAAGCTTCTTGAAAATTAGGTGTTATGAAGCCATAAAAATCCTTTCACACTGTATAAGTTAAAAATAACATTCTCCTTGTACTTTTGTCGAAAAAGTAAAAAAAGTACTTTATTTGGTAACCAAAGGAAAGATTCCATTCATACAATGCGGTAAAAAGTTAATAAAGGGTAAAAATTACTTTAAACATTCATGGAAGAATGGTAAATATTTTATAATTTTTTTTAGAAAACATGGTCATGGATGATAAACGTAACCCCAGTAAATACTTACTTATAAGCAATCTCGGATAAAAATGAGATTGAAAATTTATCCCTTACCTTAGGTCCGACTTTCTTTGTACGTGTCCGAACCTCCTGTATAATTATTTAAATCATGTTATTGACTTATTTGTTATTATATCATATATGGTCCACTTATGACTTTATATTACCCGTTCTTTTGTAAATTCATGTTAAAGTAGCGTTTTGGATAAAATCGTCACATTTTTCGTTCGTGTTTTTAACTTGTAATTATTAATATGATTACTTGGATCTTGATTAATTATATCCAGAATGTAAAACATGATTTATATATAATATATATTCAGAATATACATATATATAATATATTGATAAATGTAATGAAATACACCGTTCATGGAGATGGTAGTCCGTACGTACGCATGAACATTGTTTTCGTTTCCTTATTGAATTGAATGGAATTAAGTGGATGACATAAATATAAATATACATAAATCCAGTATCATTATTATTTCATATATATAATTAGTACTTTATATATATACTTTATAATCATTCATGAATGGTTAATGTGGAAAATGAATCTCATCGCGTCGTGGAGACGGTAGTCCGTACGCACGCATGAGCGATGATATCGTTCCTATGGTCGTGGAATTGTGTAAAAGTGTATGTATACTATTTTATTATCAATATCACTTTATAATAATCATATATAGTTACTCATTACACCATTATACCCATCCTATTAAGGTGGCGGCGGAAAATAGATTACACCATGGCGTGGAGACGGTATTCCGTACGTACGCACGCGCGATGATTTCATTTTCCGTAGGATGGATAGATGGTTAAATAGGGTTGTTTCATACTTATAATAACATATCAGTATATGAGTGATACTGATGTTATTACTTCATAATGAAACAACTAAATAAGAAGAAGTTGAAGAAGAAAGAAATTGGAAAGGATCGGTAATGGATATTACCTCTTCTTTGAAGTGCTTCTTTGAGACCTCCTTTTAGGGCACTACAATTGGTCTTATATGAAGACCAGGAACTCTAGGATGATACTATGGAAGTAGAGAAGAGATTTTGGCAGGGGTTGGCCGAGCTTGAATGCTCAAATTGGTGTGAGGAGGAGAGGGAGGAGGTGTCCTTTTATAAGGGAGGAGAGGGGCACCTTAGGAATATCTCCAAATATTATTTTATATTAAAGTAAAAATCGGTTTATAATGGTTCCAAAGGGTCTTATTTCGAAGCTGAAGTGGGGATGGGTCGAAATCATATCAACCAATTGGATTTAGTCAAGTTTAGGTTATTATTTCAACCTTATCAATTAGATTTAACTCTAAGTTAAATAATTTAACTTTTACCGTGTCTTTTTGTTTTCTTACACTATATGGTTAATACACTAACTATAACATGCCAAACGAACCCCAAATTGTTTATTATTAATATATATATCCCTATCTAAGTAATGTGTCCGAACCTTAGATTTTTAGGAATAAAATAACAATTAATAATATAATATTTCATTTAAAAACTATTTTGTGTCAATTTTGACACTATTTGATATATGATTTTTGAGAAAGTAATAACAGAATTATATGTTCGAACCAAGTTGATTAAATCAACAATAATATATCATAGTAACCTGGAAAATTAGTTGGATTCATAAAAAGTCTCAAATTACATTTATTTTGGTGTTTATAACATCAATTATGTCAATATTGCATTAATAAGATAATTACTGCATCATCATTGTGTCATAAATAAATTAAATTATTTAATGTCTAAAAATTAAAAATAAAATACCATTATGTAGGAAATATTTTTTTATTTCTAATGAATATTTATATTCTAATTTATATTATGTATAACCCCATATTAAAAATGATTTACCTATTAAACATTGATTTTAACTATTTTAATCCTTCTTTAAATAAATTAGTAATAAATGTCCTAATCTAATCCAAGTGGGCCTAAATGGTCATATTTTACTACTAAGGTTGTTTTTGGTCGAATTAAACTTATCCAATAGAATTATGACATGTTTTAGGATAATAATAATATCATTTTTACCCTTAATTACCGTATTTACTTTTAACCGTGGTAAAAAAAGTAAAAAGTTACTATTCACCCAAAAATTATTTTCATCTCATTGAACCACCTTTTACTTACTGAAATCAACCGTGTCTCTCGGATTTTTGAAATTCCACTCACAGAAGTGGTATAATTAAGTTTTATGAAAAATTCAGTTTTTTAACTACCACTTAGTAGTTTCACTATTCATCAAAAATTGATGTTTTTCAGAACAATTCCAAAATTTCATCCTAAGCTATATTTCATATTCCAAACTCAAAAATGAAGTCTATTTTACCAAATTCATAACATAGAAGTTGAATTAATTAATTTTATAATTAAATCCCACTGTTAAAACAAATAGCGTGTTTTTAAGAAACAATATCTATCAAAAGATTGACACTTGTTTATGTCCGGTTTAAATGTGAAATTATATCCAATGACCAACATTGTATTAAATTTTAAAAATATATTCTAAATATACTTTAAAACTACTCAAATTAATAATTTATCACTATTAATTATTTCGATTGAAAAAGTTGTTTTTAACTAAAATTTAGTAATTTTCACTATTCCTCAAAATATGAAAGTTATCCGAAAATTACCAAAATTTAACCCTAAGCTAATTTCGATATTCCGAATCCAAAAATGAAGTCCATTTTGAAAAATAAAATTTACAAAGTTTCAAAAAGTAGTTATTACTATTCGTAACGGCTAGTTTTAATAATATTTTAATAGCATATCGTTGTTTAGCAAAACTTGTTGTTGCGTACAACACACGCTATCGTGGAAGGTCGCGATTGCGTGTAATTCAAGCCAGGTCAGAGATGTCTATTGTGAAAGCTCCTTTTGGTCTATCATATAACACAAGACATTAATGAAATTAAAAAGAATATTTTTCATAAAATCTCGGGGTGTTACATTCTACCCCACTTAAAATGAATTTCGCCCTCGAAATTCGTCGGGGTTATAAATGGTTTACTATTAAAAAGTTTCTTTAATATAAACCCACATCGTAAAAAGGAATACCAAAACCAATATTTAAAAATAAAAGTATGAAACGCAATAGTTACCAAAATAAACTAATCACTGGGTTTCCACATAGGTGAAAATACGGATATGGAAGAGAAATCTAACCATCATGTTCTGATGGAGAGTGGTAGAGAACATGGCTATGGAAAAGCCAGAAATCACAAAGCCATAAATTTGTGACGATCTAGGGAACCATCTGATTAATCAGATATAAGAGCACTAGGACAACATTTTTGGTTTTCAAGATCGTTTCCCTAAAGTTGAAGAATTAGAATAAATACTTACTTTATTTTGGTACAATCTCATTGTTGTTCGTGCCTTGAACAATTTCTACTTCATCTCTTAAATAAATGAAGTTGAATTTGTTATTCGTGAAGTGTTAGAAGATCATGTGATAGAATGACGGGTCATTCCATCTGTCTCAAACAAAAGGTTAGCAAAAGTTATTAAATATACATAAGTCATTCTATAGTGAGATTAATCATATATGGTTCCTAAAATGGACTTATACTTCATATATCATACTCCTTAATATAATAAAACTAGTTTCTACTAAACAGGGACTTCCTGTAGGCCAGTGGTAGGCGATAAAGGCCAGTCTCACTTCGATTGTGGGTTCGATTCCCACATCCTTGTTCGACGCGATGGGTTGTCGCCCGTCCTGCAGGTTGTCCTTTTTCTAAAACTATATTACTATAACATCACATAAATAATATAAAAAAAAGTTCTATCCTTAAACAATACTAACTTATGGTTAACATAATCCATTCCAATCTTTAGGCTTATCTAAAATACTTCGGTCCAAGCTCATAGTATAAAGAAAACGATAACTTGAAATGTCGTCAACCAAGCATGAGAATACCATCATTTATCCCCCATATATCATAAGATATGTCTTGTTGGTCACATTCCAAACATACAAAGGCCTTAATAATATATTCTCTTGAATACCCATTGAACCTTAGTGAAAACATGAATTCAGTTAAAAGTTAACACTTTCCACTTACAAAAATCCTCAAAATTCTATATACTCAAACCATGATATCACTTAGTCCTTATATCCATCATGAGCTCATGAATACTGTTAAACATTTCGTTTTCTCATTTTCTTTTCATTATGCGCATATCATCTTATTTCCAAAAATATCTCAATCACATTGAATACCATATTAGACCAATACATAAATATTCCAATACTCCATAAAAGTACCTCAACAACATTATTCTTGAATACCAATACATAAACACTTCAGTCCATCCACTTCAATGATTGTGCTGGAATAAGTCCTTCCTTGATTTAGAAGTAAATTTTGAGGTCAGGGCATCGAGTTGGGTAATGCCCATGTTCTCCACTAATAAAACATTGAATTGCATAACAGTCTGTCACTCTATGACCCTTTTCTCCACACAGATAACATCGGTCCCTCCATTTGAGGTATTCCTCAAGGTTCTTCTTCCCTTCTTTAGAAATCTCAATCTTCCTATCTTTATGCTCCTCAACATGCGAACATGCATAATAGTTTATCTTCCTCTTCTTTGATGAATTAGGCATACCACTAAATTTCACCTTGTTAATCATATATCGCGATGAGTACTTCGACATAATCACAATATCTTTCTCTCTAGGAAATACACAATTTTTTTCCCTCATAGTCACCAATTTTACCATTGGATTCAATGTTAATCGAATTCCTTCTGGTTCCCTCCATTAACTAAAACACAAAAAGAATCTTGTGAGAGGCAAAAATCATGCTAGAGAAAACTGCATAGTAAAGGTGGAGTACCCTCAATATATAACATCTTAGGTTAAATTCTAAGATCGTTAGTGAAATTCTAGGACTATAACCTATACGTATACTTATCCTTAGGGGCATCCCTAGACATACCTTAGAAATATCTCTAGGGATCTTACTAAAGTTTTCGCATCCTAGTTTCCAAAGGTTGACTAAATCATTCCTCTGATACCAACTGTAGAGACCCGAAGCATGGCGCACATGGATATTACATTACATTTATGGAATACATAGTACATAACAAAACACACACACAAGGACCGTAATAGTTTACTGTCTTTGGAAACTCGGAGTATAATCTTCTAATCGTGGTGATAGATCTTCAACATCTCCCATAAATATCTTCCTTTTTTTATAGCTAAAACCTTTCTTTATATCCTGGGGAAAAGAAAACATAAAAGGGTGAGCTTAAATGCTCAGTAAGGGTAAACAAAAGAAATATCAATCACATCATATACATAAGAATATAGCTTTTGGAAATCTTAACCTGCAAAAGAGCTCATAATATCATAACATGGGATAAACCATAGAAGTGAATTGTAATCCCAATAATCATAACATAAAACATGAAACTTTGTGGCATACACACATAATCATAGAGAATCATTTCTTGTTAGTCAAGACTCATTTCCAAGACTATCTTAGTGGAAAAAGTCCCTTTCTGAACTGAGTCATCCTCATTTCAGTCCTATTTCACTGAACTGGTATAACCTACCATTCCAGCCATGTCTATCTCATGAGATATAAAATCATTACCCAACGCATTGGAGGGAGATATAGGTCCCACCCATCTCATAATGACACCATTCTTATGTGTGCCACAAAATCATAAATCATACATCATTGCATAACCCATGTAATAAAATGGGATTCTTAAATATCATGCCATCACAATCCATAAACAATTGAGATCATTTCATCATAAGAAAATTGAAACCATTTAAATCTTAGAGACATTTTACTTGAAACATACATATCAAATAATGTCATCTTAGATGAAAATAGTTTTGAGAAAAAAACTTGAAATGAATTCTTGAGGAAAATATTCTTTCTTCTTTAAAATCATTTTCTTTTCACAAAATTCCATGAAATTTTTAAAGATAAGAGTTTTGTTGAAAATAATCATGCAATCTTATAGAGGAAGCTTCTTGAAAATGAGGTGTTATGAAACCGTAAAAATCCTTTCACACCATATAAGTTAAAAATAACATTCTCCTCGTACTTTTGTCGGAAAAGTCAAAAAGTACCTTATTTGGTAACCAAAGGAAAGATTCCATTCATACAATGTGGTAAAAAGTTAATAAAGGGTAAAAATGACTTTAAACATTCATGTAAGAATGTTAAACATTTTATAAAAACATTTTTAGAAAACATGGTCATGGATGATAAACGTAACCCCAGTAAATACTTACGTATAAGTAATCTCGGATAAAAATGTGATTGAAAATTTATCCCTTACCTTAGGTCCGACATTCTCTGTACGTGTCCGAACCTCCTGTATAATGATTTAAATCATGTTATTGACTTATTTTTTATTATATCATATATGGCCCACTTATGACTTTATATTACCTGTTCTTTTGTAAATTCATGTTAAAGTAGCGTTTTGGGTAAAATCGTCTCATTTGTCGTTCCTGTTTTTAACTTGTAATTATTAATATGATTACTTGGATCGTGATTAATTATATCCAGAATGTAAAACAAGATTTATATATAATATATATTCAGAATATACATATATATAATATATTGATAAATGGAATGAAATACATCGTTCATGGAGACGGTAGTCCGTACATATGCATGAACGCTGTTTTCGTTTCCTTATTGAATAGAATGGAATTAAGTAGATGACATACCTATAAATATACATAAATCCAGTATCATTATTATGTCATATATTTCATTAGTACTTTATATATATACTTTATAATCATTCATGAATGGTTAATGTGGAGAATGAATCTCATCGCGTCGTGGAGACGGTAGTCCGTACGTACGCACGAGCGAAGATATCGTTCCCATGGTCATGGAATTGTGTTAAAGTGTATGCATACTATTTTAGTATCAATATCACTTTATAATAATCATATATAGTTACTCATTACACCATTATACCCATCCTATTAAGGTGGAGGCGGAAAATAGATTACACCACGGCGTGGAGACAGTATTCCGTACGTACGCACGCGAGATGATTTCATTTTCCGTAGGATGGATACATGGTTAAATAGGGTTGTTTCATACTTACAATAAAATATTAGTATATGAGTGATACTGATGTTATTACTTCATAATGAAACAACTAAATAATAAGAATTTGAAGAAGAAAGAAATTGGAAAGGATCAGTAATGGATATTACCTCTTCTTTGAAGTGCTTCTTTGAGACCTCCTTTTAGGGCACTAAAATTAGACTTTTAAGAATACCATGACCTCTAAGATGATACTATGGAAGTCGAGAAGATATTTTGGCAGGGATTGGCTGAGCTTGAATGCTCAAATTTGTGTGAGGAGGAGAGGGAGGAGGTGTCCTTTTATAAGGGAGGAGAGGGGCACCTTAGGAATATCTCAAAATATTATTTTATTTTAAAGTCAAAATCGGTTTATAATGGTTCCAAAGGGTCTTATATAGAAGCTAAAGTGGGGATGGGTCTAAAGCCTATCAACAAATAGGATTTAGACAAGTTTAGGTTATTATTTTAACCTTATCAATTAGATTTAACTCTAAGTTAAATAATTTAACTTTTACCGTGTATTTTTGTTTTCTTACACTATATGGTTAATACACATACTATAACATGCCAAACGAACCCCAAATTATTTATTATTAATATATATATCCTTATATAAGTAATTTGGCTGAACCTTAGATTTTTAGGAATAAAATAACAATTAATAATATAATATTTGATTTAAAAACTATTTTGTGTCAATTTTGACACTATTTGATATATGATTTTTGTGAAAGTCATAAAAGAATTATATGTTCGAACCAAGTTTCTTAAATCAACAATAATATATCATAGTAACCTATAAAATTAGTTGGATTCATAAAAAGTCTCAAATTAAATTTATTTTGGTGTTTATAACATCAATTATGTCAATACTTCATTAATTAGATAATTACTCCATCATCATTGTGTCATAAATAAATTAAATTATTTAATGTCTAAAAATTACGAAAAAAATACCATTATGTAGGAAATATTTATATATTTCTAATTAATATTTATAGTATAATTTATCTTATGTATAACCTCATATTAAAAATGATTTACTTATTAAACTTTGATTTTAACTATTTTATCCCTTCTTTAAATAAATTAATAATAAATGTCCTAATCTAATCCAAGTGGGCCTAAATGGTCATATTTTATTACTAAGGTTGTTTTTGGTCGAATTAAACTTATCCAATAGAATTAGGACATGTTTTAGGGTAATAATAATATCATTTTTACCCTTAATTACCCTATTTACTTTTAACCGTGGTAAAAAAAAGTAAAAAGTTACTATTCACAAAAAAATTATTTTCATCTCATTGAACCACATTTTACTTACTGATATCAACCGTGTCTCTCGGATTTTTGAAATTCCACTCACAGAAGAGGTAAAATTAAGTTTTATGAAAAATTCAGTTTTTTAACTACCACTTAGTAGTTTCACTATTCATCAAAAATTGATGTTTTTCAGAACAATGCCAAAATTTCATCCTAAGCTATATTTCATATTCCGAATTCAAAAATGAAGTCTATTTTACCAAATTCATAACATAGAGGTTGCAGTAATTAATTTTATAATTAAATCCTGCTGTTAAAACATATAGCGTGTTTTTAAGAAACAATATCTATCAAAAGATTGACACTTGTTTATGTCTGGTTTAAATGTGAAATTACATTCAATGACCAACATTGTATTAAATTGTAAAAATATATTCTAAATATAATTTAAAACTACTCAAATTAATAATTTATCACTATTAATTATTTCGATTGAAAAAGTTGTTTTTAACTAAAATTAAGTAATTTTCACTATTCATCAAAATATGAAAGTTATCCGAAAATTACCAAAATTTGACCCAAAGCTAATTTCGATATTCTGAATCCAAAAATGAAGTCCATTTTGAAAAAAAAATTACAATGTTTCAAAATGTGGTTATTACTATTCATAACGGCTAGTTTTAATAATATTTTAATAGCATATCGTTGTTTAGCGAAACTTGGTGTTGCGTACAACACACGCTATCGTGGAAGGTCGCGATTGCGTGTAATTCAAGCTAGGTCAGAGATGTGTGTTGTGAAAGCTCCTTTTGGTGTAGCGTATAACACAAGACATTAATGAAATTAAAAAGAATATTTTTCATAAAATCTCGGGGTGTTACAACTATGGGACCCTTCCCACATGAGTGGTAAAAAATACCCCATCACTGATTCAACCTATGTTAACATGACTCCAAATGGTGTTTTGTCCAATCACATGTGAGTAAAAATCAACAAAATAATACCCAATCCACCCTAATCTCGACACCTCATGACCATTCGACCATATCACTCAAATATGATGGCCATTCCATCAAATACCATGTGACATTCTCTCAACCTGATGGCCATGATACCTTAACAAATGACCATGTATCCCAAATAGTGATTAGATCACCTATGTAATACGGGATAAGCCCATCCTGACAATAACTTCACCTAAAATCTATATGGTCAACTCCATCTCAACCTCAGGATAATCCCATCATGATCCCATCGATCTCAGTAGAACATCATAAGAAAATATGTATATATCAATTCACTTTCATAAGCAGTCTAATTTAATACAATCAATTCAGTTTAATTGAACTGAACAAATAAATTTAAATGAAGAAATTCAATTCAATCTAAATGATTTAAACAAATCAATTTAAATAAATTTCATCAAATCAATAAATAAACAATCCCCGACCTAAATTCCCAAGGTACAATGCTTCTCTCAAGGCTCCATCCACTTAGATACTTGTTCATCCATTCTTATAAGAATATCACAAGTCCTAATTTAATAAACTACATGAGACCATTAATTTATAAGTTTCTCACTTAGTCAATGTGATGTCATACTAAATATTCCACCCCCTAAAACACACATTAAATCTCAAAGAAAAGAATGAAACCCAATCCATAGAGTTATAGATGTCAGAATGTATTATATTATCCTCTAACTCCAACCGGCTTGGAATAAATTAGTTTTTATATTAAACACACTGAAAATAGGGGAAAACAAATCAAACAGATTTAGCTCTATGGGAGGAGAGAGCAATGGGGAAGAGAATCAGTGGTGATAATAGCCTTACTGATATAGTTACAACACACCTGATAGTGACCAAAATGGTGCTCAAATGAAGGAGATTTAAGAATCTATATGAAAATGAAGAAAATGAAGGATCTCTCTATGTAGAACATGACCAAGAGGGGAGAAAAGGAGGATACGGTCGATAAATGAGAGAGGGGAAATTGTCATTTGACCCCCTTAATGATCCTCTCAGTTAGATCAAACGATTTTATAAACTATAAAACAACCATGCATGTAACATCCCAGGTAAATAAAGAATAAAACATTTTCATACTTTTTAATATTTACGAATTAATTATTAATTTTACTTTAAAGTGGTTGCTATGTTCGATAGCGTACCCGATACGCAACAAAGAGTTTCTTTGAAATCTTACGTTGCACACTAGTAATAAAATAATATTATTTTAAATGTTAGTAAACATGTAGCTTTTGTATTGGCGAGAATGAATAGAAATATCTCAAATATGATTATATATGTTTGTTAAATGTTTTTACATTTATCCAATAAAGGATAAAGGCTTAAAATACGAAAAAATTCAATTTTAGGCATATATACTCTAATTTTCACTAAAGGTCCACTTATCGCCTTTTGATGGAGAACCCTCTTTAAATATAGTTTTGGTCACTCTTATAAATTCTTTTGGACCAAATAAATTTTTTTTTATAATCGGGACATCAAAATTTACTTTGTATAAATTTTTTGTATTTTTCCGATAAAGTTTATTTTTTTAAAGAATAGTGAAAATGTTGTATTTCAATTCAGAAACTCTTTTTAATCCAATTTATTTATATGGTTATATTATCTTTTAAATTGGTTTTAAAGTAAAATTAGAATATATTTTTACCATTTAATCCAATAGTGGTCGTTGGAATTAATTTCACTTTGAAATTGGACTTAAACTAGTGTCAATCTTTTGATATATATTGTTTCATAAAAACACGCTATTTTTTCTGACAATGGAAATTAATTATTAAATTAATTAATGTAGCTTAAATGTTTTGAATTTTGTAAAATAGACATCATTTTTGAATTCGGAATATCAAATATAGCATTGGGTGAAGTTTTGGTATTTTTCTGAAAAACTTCAATTTTTGATGAATAGTGAAACCACTAAGTGGTACTTGAAAGGGCACTGTCGTGGGCACCCTCAAATTATTAGTGTGATTTTGGGGTACTTAGGTGCAGCATAGTGGCTGACCAAGGTCGTCTCTCAAAGGAGGAAGTTAATTTAACAACTTATTAGAGGTATTCTAAAAAAATGAAATATAATATAATAAAAACACTACATTAAAAGACTGGGGTTTGTTATAGTTTATGAATCTAGAAGAAGTTTGCTGGAAGAAGATTGTATAATTTTTTTGTTTTTATTTTTGAAATGAATTTCGATTAAAATGGCACAACAAGAAGATGTTTTTTAGAAAATATTTTAAAAGGCGTAATCGATCTAACTCGACCACTTCACTGTATTATTAATCATTATCATTTAAATTAACATTCACTTAAATATGATCCCTTAATTTTTAAAATCCCGAACTCTATGAGAATTAACTTTACCATGAAGATGACGTGAATTTAACCTTCGGCTAACTTCAGAACATGTAATCGCAACACCCTGCTTTGATTGATGTTCTAAGATTAGCTTATGGTCAGTGATAAATTAAGGCACATAACCAATCTAGAAATGAAGATTAATTGAGTTTGGGGATTGTATTTGAACTCTACAAGTTGATCCTGTGTGGTCTTGTATTACCGATTAGGATTACGCTCTCACAATTCACACAAATCCCGACCTCCTGCGTTTTGTGTTTATTGTTCAATTTCTTTCTTAGTTTTATTTAAACTGAAAACTCAATTAATAGATCATAATATGTGAATTACAATAGCTCATTGATTCAAAATAAATGAATGAAGAAGGATAGAGGTCGATCTATTACTTAAAAGAACTACTCTTCCATGGGCAGTGTAGTCATCGTGGAGACGTTTTGCATAAGAAAAGTATTGAAAGGGTAGAACCCAATCTTGCCTCCACTCTTGATTCCAACCCAATTAAGAATATTAATAGAATAAGAAGAGGGAAGAACATAGAAGATTATTTGAAGAAAATTTCACGAAACAAACATGAAATAAAAGAAATACAAATAAGAGATGGGAGAGGAGAGCCTTTTTGGAAGAGAGGTTTGCAAAAAGGATTAATTCTTCCAAGAGTTGTGATGGGATCTCAAGAGACACCCTTTCTGAAACACCTTCCCAAAGCCACGACCAGCCCCCTCAATGAGTTAAACCCCCATTAAATAGAGTTTGTGATGGCTAGGGATACATAACTTTTTACGCGTGAAATGAAAAAATCGGCCAAATATGTTATTCCAAGTTGCACCGCCTAGTTGACCTCAAAAACGCGTTAATTGACCGGCCTTCCAGTAGGATGATTTGTTCCGCATCAGGTCCTCGAGCTTTTCTCAAATTTTGGGCTCAATAAAATCCCAGATGTAGAAGCTATGGATCAAATACAGAACCCATGTCCATTCTGCCGAGTCCAGCCCACCATTGTCTTAATGTCCCATTTACAACATCCAAATGCACTTAGCAGCTCTCGTGTCCTGAATGAAAGTTGTAGAAACATAAGTTATGAACATTGTTACACAATTTCAAATTCAAATAATAAATATAAAAATATTTATCTTCGAAATACTAAATTGTAGTATAAAGGGTAAAACTCGAATTTTCCCCAAATTTTCAAATAAATGATCAAATCGCAAATATTTTATAAATAAAGATATTTAACAAAATGTGAGGAAATTATATAATTTATTATCAATAAAATACTCAACAAAATAGTGTTTTATCAACTCCCCCACACTTACCCTTCTTCACTCCTGGGAAAAACCTCATGTCAAGTAAACATCAATATAAAATCAAAACCAATTTTAAAACACATATCCTTGAGATCAAACAATTATACACCAAGAAACAAAACATAGCATGCCTCATAAAAAACCATTATTTAATGTTCTTCATCTATATTATTCAATATATTTCCACTTCATTTATCCTCCCATGCACAAAACAGTTACCTCACTTGAAGTTTCTCTCATCACACAAATATTAATTTTTTTTGCAATGTCTTTCTCATCCAAACTCATAAAAGGGTCACCATAGGCTTGATAGATTCCTTCATCGCTACCCGATGTGAGTCAAGGACATATGTTTATCATGAGGACTTTTCAGGGTTTTTTGTGGCTTTTGGTTTGTAGGATTTAGATGTGAAAAATTCTGAGGCTGAATGAGGGGGGCTTGACTCTTTTTTGAAGAAAAATTGCATTAATATAATTTTCACTTAAATATAGTCTTCTCCTCAATCCCCATAGTATCAATTCAGCTCCATCATCATGAAAAGTCATGAAGGGTTTACACCATTCATCATTTCAGCATACAAAATTTCAATCTTCTCAAACATGATTTTCTTGAAAGCTTCAGATGGCCACAAATTTCCACCTCAATTAGAAGCTCCAGAAAAGGCACAACTTTACTTTTCATGAAAGCTCTAGAAAAGGAACAACATCACATGTCATGAAAGCTCCAAAAAAGGCACAAATTTCAATATAATTACTTTATTCAGTATAAAACATATCTCTTCAGAATTTAATTTTCCACCCAATGTATCACAGAATGTGGTGGCACAACACAAGATATATTCCCCCACACTTAAGCTCAACTAGATTATGCAATTTCACTTCAAGAGTTGGTTGGATAGGGAAAATTGGCTTGTAATGTGGCTAACCTGACAGTCTGTGCATGGATTCTAAGGGCTACAAGGATTAAATATTCAAGGTAGTCCATTATAAAAAATTATTCTTTGAACTAGGGGCTTTAATACCAAACAAATTCCTCAATCATTAGAAAATATGTACCTCAAACCCTCAAGTTTTGACAGGAATAGATTAAATTCTAGTTAAATCAATCATGGTTTGGTTCTCTCAATAAGTGAGGTGAATGTAAAGAATATGAAAATAATGGTTTAGGAGCCTCACAGGAAAGTGATTTCAAATATAAAGATAGTGATATGTGGCATGGGATTCAAAATTCAGTGTACTTTCCATGAAATTACTAAATATTTGAACTTGAAACAAAGTCATTTTTAGCATTCATTTAATCTTAGTTTCATGGTATAAATTTTTTCACTCATTGATATGCATTTCAAAATTTTGATGAGAATAATTTCAGCTCAAAAATTTCAAAAACAAAAAGTAAATTGAAAAATAAACACACAAAATTTGAAAAACGCACAATTTTTTTGGTTTTTTTTGAAAACAGGAAAACAATTGAAATTACTAAACTAAAAGGTTCCCTCCCCCACACTTAAAATATTGCATTGTACTCAATGTGAACCCATGAGATGATATATGCACATGAAATGCAGAATTTTTAAATAGGACAAATAATATAAAAGTTAAAGGGTTAGGGACAGCCTGATGTGCTCAATTGATGATGGGGTCATGCAGTGTGATAAAATCCACTAAATTAGTAGGAAGCCCCTCAATGTATCTATTCAAACGTTGCCCATTGATTTTAAAGCTCCTTCCAGTTTCCTCTTGTGTGATCTCCACTGCACCATAAGGAAAAACATTAGTCACAATATAAGGACCTAACCATATGGAATGCAACTTACCAGGCATCAGCTTGAGTCGTGAACTATAGAGAAGGACTTTCTCTCCAAGATGAAACTCCCTTTGTTGGATCATTTTGTCATGAGATGATTTTGATCATTCCTTATAGAGGCTTGAGTTCTCATATGATGATAGTCAAATCTCCTCAATCTCTTGAATTTGCAACTTCCTTTGAATTCCAGCTTGGGACAAATCCATGTTGCATTTCTTTATAGACCAATATGCCCGATGCTCGACTTCCACTGGGAGATGAAATTCTTTCCCAAAAACAATCCTAAATGGGGACATACCAATGGGTTTCTTTTATTCTATCCTATAATCCCACAATGCATCATCCAAGCACTTTCTCCAATCCTTCCTATTTGGATGCATGGTTTTCTCTAATATTTGTTTCAACTCAAGATTTGGAACCTCAGCCTGGCCATTTGTTTGGGGGTGGTATGGTGTTGATGTTTTCTGTTTCACCCCATACTTTTGAAGGAGGGAAACAAAATTCCTATTGCAAAAGTGTGTCCCTTGGTCACTGATGATGGCCTTTGGTACTCCAAACCTGCAGAAAATTTGAGCCTTGAAAAAATCCACTACAACATGAGAATCATTAGTCCTGGTGGCCTTGGCCTCCACCCATTTACTCACATAATCTACAGAAACCAAAATATACAAAAATCCAAATGAACTAGGAAAGGGACCCATAATATCAATGCCCCGTACATCAAAAATTTCACAAAATAGTATGGGTTGTTGGGGCATCTCATGTCTCCTAGAAATGTTCCCAGTGTGTTGGAAATGAGAGCATGACTTACAAAACACATGGGCATCAAGGAATAAACTAGGCCAATATAATCTAGAGTCTAAAAATTTTCTAGCTGTCCGTTGGGGTCCAAAGTGTCCACCATAAGAAAGTGTATGACAGAAATGAAAAATAGACTCAAACTCATGATCGGGAACACACCTCCTAATAACTTGATCACTACACATGCGCCAGAGGTATAGATCATCCAACACATAATACCGAGACTCACTTTTTAATTTTTGGACTTGATGTTTCTTTAAATTTGATGGGATTTTTGAGGCAACAATGTAGTTAACTAAATCTGCATACCAAAGATGCATACTTGAGATGGAATAAAGATTCTCATCGGGGAAAGTGTCCCGAAGAGGTACCTGGACTAAGGTGTCATCTTCTAGTGTGTGAGTAAGCCTACTCATGTGGTCTGTCACCAAATTCTCTGAACCCTTCTTGTCCTTTATCTCAATATCAAATTTCTGAAGAAGGATCATCCATCGAATCAGCCTGGGCTTTGCATCTGGCTTCTTTAGTAGGTACCTCAAAGCTGCATGGTCAGAAAAAACAACTACTTTAGAGCCCACTAAATATGAACTAAATTTATCTAAAGAAAATATGACTGCAAGAAACTCCATCTCTGTGGTTGTGTAATTTTATTGGGATGAATCCAGTGTCCTCGATGCATAGGTGATCACATGTCAACGTCCTTCCACCCTCTAAGATAAGACATCTCCAACCGCGATGTTGGAGGCGTCACACATAAGCTCAAAAGGAATCTCCCACCGTGGGGGCTGTATGATCGGTGGAGTGGTCATACACTTCTTTAGCTCATCAAAGGAAGTCCTACAAGAATAATAAAAAACAAAATCAGAATCCTTTTGGAGTAATCGTGACATAGGAAGAGCAATATTACTAAAATCTTTGATGAGGCGCCGATAAAATCCTGCATGCCCTAGGAAAGATCTAACATCACTCACACATGAAGGATATGGTAAGGATGAAATAATTTTTATCTTAGATCTATCAACCACTATACCATGTTTTGACACTACATGCCCTAAGACAATTCCATGCTCTACCATGAAATGACACTTTTCAAAATTCAGGACTAGATTAATCTCAATACAACGATTCAATACCTTTCCCAAACTATTTAGACATTCATCAAATGAGGATCCATACACTGTAAAATCATCCATAAATACCTCCATGAAGGTCTCAATAAAATCAGAAAAAATACTCACCATGCATCTCTGGAAGGTACCTGGGGCGTTGCAAAGTCCAAATGGAATCCTTCGGTAGGAAAATGTGCCAAAGGGACAGGTGAATGTAGTCTTCTCCTGATCCTATGGAGCTATAGGAAGCTGAAAATATCCAGAAAATCTATCTAAGAAACAATTGTGTGTTTTCCCAGCTAGTCTCTCAAGCATCTGATCAATAAATGGGAGGGGAAATGGTCTTTGCGAGTTGAATGATTTAGTTTCCTATAATCAATACACACACGCAAACTGTTTTTCACCCTCATTGGTATTAACTTATCTTCCTCATTTTTAACAACAGTAACACCACTCTTCTGAGGCAAAACCTGAATTGGACTTACCACTGAGAATCCGAAATTGGATAGATTATACCTGCCTTGAGCAATTTTTCAACTTCTTTTTTAACAACCTCCAAAAGTGTTGGATTGAGTCTCCTTTGTGGTTGCCTCGCCGATTTAGACCCAACCTCCAAAAGAATCCTATGCATGCAAATGGAGGGGCTAATACCTAATATGTCATCCAAGGTCCACCCGATAGCCCTAATGTTCTCCTTTAAAAGATTCAAAAGTTTTTATTCATGTTCAAAAGGGAGATTATTATCAATGATAACAGGTAATCTCTCACCACTCAACAAGTATGATTATTTTAGATTTGGTGGCAATGGCTTGAGTTCTAGTGTAGCGGGGTGGTGTATGGATGGGGTCATTGAAGGAAGTGAAATATGTGCACAAAGAGCATCAGTATATCAATATACATCATCATAATCAGAAAATAAAGCATCAAATCCATCAGTATACTCAACATCCATGTCATAATTAGAGTTCACATGATCAAAATCTGAATATGAATCCACATAAAAATCAAATCCAAGATAGGATTGTGTATCAAAAACTTGTGTGTAAGTGCTCTTAGACATCAAACTCGAACCAATACTCATAATCTCCCTAAGCATAGGACAATCAAATTCTATTGAAATTTTATTTGGTGGTTCAAAATGGGAGATAACAAAAGAAGAATGGTCCTCTGAGGGGTACTTCATGGAATTCATAACATTAAATATCACAACTTCATCTCCAAACTCCATGGAAAGTGTACCCTCATTGACATTTATGATAGTTTTTTTAGTTTTGAGGAAGGGCCTACCTAAGATAATTGAGGCATGAGAACTTACCTGATCATCCTCCATGTTAAGAACATAGAAATCCGCTGGAAAGATCATGTCTCTTACCCGGACAAGTACATCCTCAAGAACTCCCGTTGGATATGCCATAACTCAATTCACTAATTGCACCACTACTCTTATTGGCTTCAACTCACCAACCTACAAGGAAGAGAATACATAGTGAGGAATCACATTTATTGAAGATCCTAAATCACAAATAGCATCAGAGAAGTGCGACTCCCCTATGGTATATGGGATGTTGAATGTCCCGGGATCCATGCACTTTGTTGGCATTGCTAGAGTTGGTGTAATGAGTGCCGAGACATTCCTTCCAAGGTTGATCCTCTCATTTCCCTTGAGCCCTCTTCAATTCGTGCAGAGTTCTTTTAAGAATTTGGCATACCTTGGGATTTTCTTAGTGACTTCAAGTAGAGTAATGTTGATCTCCACATGCTTGAATGTGTCCAAAAACTCCTTTTGCATTGCTTCTTCAACCATCTTCTTGGTTTGAACAACCCTGTTTAGAAAAGGAAGGGTTTTGGGTGGAACATCATCAATATTTTTCTTACCTTTATCTTTATCCTTGGATTGATCATCAGTTGGTGTGGAATGCGGCTTCTCTGGAGTAGAGGTGAATCCCAGTGGAATGGTAGGTACAGATGTGTCATTCATTTGCTTCCCACTTCTCAGTGTGATGGCACTAACATTCCCCTTTGGATTGGGAGTGGGTTGGGAAGGTAGATTTCTGGAATTCTTACTTACAATTTCATGGAGGGCGGTGGAAATCTGGCTCATTTTAGTCTTTAAATCCCTCAGCTCTGAAATTTTACTCATCATCTCATTCTGTTGATTAAGAACAATTTTATTCAAAAGATAATCAGTATTAGAATCTTCCTTTGATGTGGGATTCCCTTGTTGTTGTCTTGTTGATGCTTGGTCTTCAAATCTGTTTTGGGGTTGTTGGAAACCCTGCTGGTAAGGCGGAGGCTACTAGAAGTTTTGTTGAAAGGGTGGCCTTTGTTGTTGTCCAGAGACATACATCATGTCCGGTTGATCTTTCCACCCTTGGTTATATGTTGGAGAAAATGAATCAAACTTCTTTTGGGGATACGGTTGTTGTTGCTGCTGACATGGTCTCCCATGGAATACTACTGCACGATCCTCTGTCTCTTGTAGTTGTGGGAAACAATCAGTTGGGTGACCTGTCTCAGTGTAAATGCCACATGGCCTTGAAGGAAGGGGTAGAGATTTCTTTTGTGCCACGGCAATTTGTCTCACCATGGTTTTCAATTCTTCCAACTTAGTATCAATCAAATTACTTTCAAGAGAAGAAAGACTTACCTGATGTACTCCCCTGCCATGTGGTGTACCTCTATCACCAAATTGTTGGGAGTTTTGGGCCATATTGTCGATCAATGCACATGCGGCTACTGGTGTCTTCTCCACCACTGCTCCTCTTGCTACAGCATCAACCATGATCCTCTCTATGGGTGTGATTCCTTCGTAGAAGTATTGGATGAGGAGTTTCTCACTGATTTGGTGATGTGGACATCTTGCGCACAACTTCTTGAATCTCTCCCAGTACTCATACATTGACTCCCCTTGGGCTTGCTTGATCCCTGAGATCACCTTATGAATGAAAGTGGTCCTTGATGCTGGAAAATGACTCTGCAAGAAAAGAGGTTTCAAATCGTTCCATCAAGTTACATATTCGGGTTGTAAATAATACATCCAATCTTTCACAGCTCCGTCAAGTGAGAATGGGAATGCTCTTAATTTGATTTGATCTTCAGAAACATTTCTTGGTTTTAAAGTTGAGCAAAACACATTAAATTTTTTAAGGTGTTTGTTGGGATCCTTACCACATAAGCCATGAAACTTTGGAAGAAGGTGAATTAATCCAAATTTTAACTCAAAGTCCGATTTGAGGTTTGGGTATGAAATACAATTTGGATGATAGATAATATCAGGTGCAGCCAATTCTCGAATTATTCTATTGAGTTCATTGTTATTATATCCAGCCATTGGTTCTTCTTTTATGTTTGAATTTGAATAGCTTCCAATTTCAATGTTTCCAGAAGAGAGGAATTCACCAACTGGTTGAATATTGAAACTTCCCGTAGACTGAGATTGTCTGATTCAATCCCTAAGGCTACGTTCAATCTCAGGGTCAAGATCTAAGAGATATTTAGGATTAGTTTGTGTCATCAATCAATAAAATATGAAAAGAAGGAAATTTGACCATAGTAAAATAAAAATTAGAAGTCTGAGTTGATGATCCATAAAGAAGTAGAAGGAAATAAAAGAAGGGAAAAAATCAGATTGGGTAAAGATGGAAGAAAGAAGAGAGGAAGAGAATAAAATGTAAAACAAAATAAATACCTCTAATTAGTTGAAATAGTTACTTTCATCCCCCAAAATGGCGCCAATTCAAAATAGCACTGTCGTGGGCGCCCTCAAATGATTAGTGTGATTTTGGGGTACTTAGTTGCAACAGAGTGGCTGACCAAGGTCATCTCTCAAAGGAGGAATTGAATTTAACAACTTATTAGAGGTATTCTAAAAAATGAAATATAATATAATAAAAACACTACTTTAAAGGATTTCGGTTTTTTATAGTTTATGAATCTAGAAGAAGTTTTCTGGAAGAAGATTGCATAATTTTTTTGTTTTTAGTTTTGAAATGAATTTCGGATAAAATGACACAACAAGAAGATGTTTTTTTAGAAAATATTTTAAAAGGCATAATAGATCTAACTCTACCTCTTCACTCTATTATTAATCATTATAATTTAAATTAATATTCACTTAATTATGATCCCTTAATTTGTTAAATCCCAAACCCTACGAGAATTAACTTTACCACGACGATGAAGTGAATTTATCCTTAGGCTAACTTCAGAACATGCAATCGCAACACCCTGCTTTGATTGATGTTCAAAGATTAGATTATGGTCAGTGATAAATTATGGCACATAACCACTCTGGAAATGAGGATTAATTGAGTTTAGGGATTTTATTTGAACTCTACAAATTGATCTTGTGTGGTCTTGTATTACCGATTAATATTATGCTCTCACAATTCACACAAATCCTGACCTCGCGCGATTTGTGTTTATTGTTCAATAGCTTGATTAGTTTCATTTAAATTGAAAACTCAATTAATAGATAATAATATGTTAATTACTGTATCTCATTGATTCAAAATAAATGAATTAATAAGTATAGAGTTCGATCGATTACTTAAAAAAACTACTCTTCCATGGGCGGTGTAGTCCTCGTGGAGACGTTTTGCATAAGCAAAGGATTGAAAGGGTATAACCTAATCTTGTCTCCACTCTTGATTCCAAACCAATTAATAATATTAAGAGAATAAGAAGAGGGAATAACAAAAAAGATTATTTGAAGAAAAATTCAAGAAACAAACATGAAATAAAAGAAATACAAAGAAGAGGTGGGAGAGGAGAGCCTTTTGGAAGAGAGGTTTGCACAAAGCCTTACTTCTTCCAAGAGTTGTGAGGGGCTCCCAATATACACCATTTCGGCTACACCTTCCCAAAGCCTCGACCAGACCTCTCAAAGAGTTAAAACCCCATTTAAATAGAGTTTGTGAGGGATAGGGATACATAACATTTTAAGTGTGAAATGAAATACTCGGCCAAATATTTTATTTCAAGTTGTACTGCCTAGTTGACCTCCAAAACGCGTGAATTGACCGGCCTTCCAGAGTAATTACATGTGCCAAATCCTTTTCCCGAGCTTTCCTCAAAATCATGACTCAATCCAAGCTAGGATGTAGAAGATATGGCTCAAATACAGAACCCATGTCCATTCTGCCGAGTCCATCCCACCATTGTCTTAATGTCCCATTTACTCCATCCAAATGCACTTATCAGCTCTAGTATCCTGAATAAACGTTTTAGAAAATTACATTATAAACGTTGTTACAAAATTTCAATTTCAAATAATAAATATAATAATATTTATCTTCAAAATATTACAGTGCACTATAAAGGCTAAAACTGGAATTCTATCAAAATTTTCAAATGAATGATCAAATCGCAAATATTTTATAAGTAAACATATTTAACAAAATGTGAGGAAATTATATCATTTATTATAAATAAAATATTCAAAAAAAAGTGTTTTATCAGTACTTAAATAAACTGATTTTTCATTTAAATGAAATTTTACCACCTCTGTGTTTTGAATTTCAAAAATCTGACATTCATGGTTGTCATTAGGAAGTAAAATGTGGTTCAATGGGATTAAAATAATTTTTTGGTGAATAGTAACTTTTAAGTTTTTAATCGCGATTAGAAGTAATTAGTGTAATTTAAGGTAAAAATAATTTTTTAATAATATGAAATGACCTTGACACATGTCCTACCCTTATTGGATGTGTCATGGCCGACCTAGAAAATCCATGGGTCAAATTGGGGACCCCATGGAGCCACTTTGGTAGAAAATGACATTAATAACTTTTTTATTTAATGTTAAAATAAAAATGTCACAAACATGTGTTGTTTTAATAAAACCATTTTTAAATGGGGTTATACAAATCATAATTTTGACTATAAATATTAATTAGAAATATAAAAATATTTCCTACATCATGATATTTTTTTTATAATTTTTAGACATTAAATAAATTAAATTATTTATGACACCATGATGATGCAGTGATTACCTCATTATTTAATGATTTAAATAAAATTAAAATATAATGTAAAATCTAAGACCTAAACTTATCAAAATCCTATTGAATGTGTGGATTTCGGACTCTTATCACCTTATCCTTGAAATATATAATTTTGGGACCTTTAAAATCAGAAAAGCATTTTATAATAAAGTAACCTTTTATAACATTCCAAGAGTGGCCCTCCTCTCCTCTTATAAAAGGCCCCCACCTCTACCACTTTACCCACACCTCTCCAACATTTGGATCGGCCAACCCCTGCCCATTTTGTCTCTAGATATCCCTATCTTACTCCAAGAAGCCTTACTTTGGGTAGAAGTCTTTCCAAGTAAGCCTTTGAGCTCAAATCAAAAAGAGTTACCCGTTTTAAAGGTAGTGTATTCTCTTGTGTTCTTATGTTTTATTTTGCTCCTCCAAACCCCTAAACTATTTTTATTCCTTTATTTTGTAACAACACCAGTATATTTAATATTCTAGGATGTTGTTATGATAAGTATTAGAGCTACACTTACCCACACCTTCATCTAATGGTTAAAGAGCATACTGTTTTCGTGGATTGCGAATTTCTGCCTCACGAAACGATGATTGTTCAATATTCTTCTAACACCTTCAAATGTGGCCATTAAGATGACACTATATTTATATATTATATACAATATGTTTATGTTTTCCTTAAGCATCTGTATTTTTTATTTATGGCATACCATTATGGCTTCTATTATGGGTATACACGATATCTTCATTTGAGGAAGTGTAGACTACCGCCCCCTCAAAGTGATTTGATTCGTTGATGCCATATGTGGGATGTATAAAGGATGGAGTTAATTATATTATATATTAAATTATACTGGAATTATAATATACCTTTATGTCATTATGATTCCATTCCATAAAATTTGAAATAGAAATGAATGTAGCATTCATGCGTACGTACGACTTACCATCTCCATGAACGGTGTATTTTATTTCTTACCTCTAAATGTTATGTAGTATTATAAATGCATGTATATACTGGATATATATAATATATATGATATCTAAATAATGAATATAACTCTGGATATAATGGATACATTAACAACTTGTAATTATAAAGAGTTTATTTTTGACTCAAGTACCAATGATCGTTAAAACGGCCGTTATTAACTTAAATAATTACATAGTGTTCATGACATGGTAATAAGTGATATAAAAGGAATAATGAACTTGAAAAAGATTCTTAAGAAATTATAAATTAACTCAAGTTTATTATTCATGATATTAAAGAGAAATTGTGTCACGTCGGAGATGAGGTAAGGGACTTCGTCTCAATCTCCTTTCATTGAGGAATATTTTGTTTTATACAGAAATTTCTTTTATACGGTGTATAAACCCCTTTTACTTTTACATTTATTCAAAATAAATCTTTTTTATAAGAAGAGTTTACTGAATGAAAAAAGGGAACGTTTTTTTTCGTACCTATGCGGCGACAACGAATTCTCCGCCGCCGTGACCATTATTTGAGTTTTGGCTTCCTCTACAAGCCATAACATTTTTTAAAATGAAAATTAAATACCATGTTTTACTTTTCCTTTATTTTGGTATTGAAAATGGTTTTGATAATGTTATTATTATATCAATGTGTTATTGATACCTTGTGATTTAAATGTGGAAATGTTATGTTTCCTTTATGCATGTTTTATGGGATACGATTATGTTATGGTTCCTGGGCATTGTTTATGAAGAAGGGTGGATCAATGATAAAATAAGGGAGGGTGAGCCCGATATAGATCTTCAATGCATTGGGTAATGTGAAGGAGTTAAACGTTAAGGTTTCTCCGAAGAGATTTAGGGAATATACTGTGAAGGGTATTCCAAAAGAAACCATGAGGGTTACTCCATACGTAAGAATGCTATGAATGCCTCAAGTTACCTTTATGTCTTATGATTTCTATGATTTATTCATGATTTGATGAGGTATGTTAAAATTCTTATGTTTTATGAGTAAAGTATGATTTCATACATGGACTAATGTTTTCATTTCATACTTTTATATCCCTTACTGAGCTTTTTATGCTCATCCCAAATTTTTTGAAATGTTTTTCACAGGACTTAATATAGAATAGGGTCAAGGATGGGATCATGGAAAAGTCATGATATCTAAAACATGGAACTAGACATGTTTCTTTTTAAGAGTTTTTATTTTATGGAAACGCAGTAGAAGTGTCTACTTTGTAATCTTTTGAGATTTAATAGTTATGTCCTAATTCTCTAAAACTCTAAACCTGAAACGATCCTCAATGTGAATTATTCATTTAATTCAATATTAAGTAAGGTTTAAGGTCGAGGACTTATAATTGGTATCATAGGTCGGATTAGATAACTTTAGTAGTAGGAATTATATTAAATGATTATCCAAAAATATTTTTTATGGTCAAATTGAAATGATATAGCATTTGAAGGTTACCATGTTGCTTCATCTAAGAAATGTTTGTTCGTATTGGTTTTCCGCAGAGGAAATAGGGAAGTAGTTCTAGGAAGTCATACAGAAGGAAATAACCTTTCGAATCAGCATCTTGAGATGGTCGGAATTGGAACTGAATAGTTTGTTGTAGTAATGGAGTAGTTGACTCAAGCGATAAATGGTGGCGGTATCCATGCATGATATCATCCAGATCAACTACAGAGGAACATGTTAGTGGTGGAACATTTCTTGAGGCAACATCCCCACTCATTCAAAGGTTCAACTGACCCTGTGCTAGATGAAGGGTGGATTAAAGCACTAGAGAATATTTTCGATGTCATGGGGTGTTCAGACAATCAAAAGGTTAGTCTTGTTATTTACCGTTTTAGGGTGAAGCAGATCAGTGGTGGTCGATGGTTAAAAATATCAGGGACGCTGATGAGGCTGATTCTCTCGACTAGGATGAATTCAAAGGTATGTTCCCTGAGAAGTATGTTCCAAAGGCTGTTCAACTTAGGATGGAAAAACAATTCCTGGAATTGAGGCAAGTGGAAGACTCAGTGGATTCCTATAAAGAAAGGTTCACTCGATTGGCAAGGTATGATCCATATTTTATCCGAGTCCTTGATAGTAAAATCAATCATTTTTACTCAGGATTAAAGCCAAAATATCAAAGGTCTTTAGCTTCTCGTGATTTCAAAAATTCTGAAAAGCTTTTTTGATGTGCTGAGAAGGTCGAAATGAAGTTTTCTGATGATCAAGTGCTCTATAAAAACCAGCAGAAGAAGAGACTGAGATGGCAGGAGAAAGGAAAGAATTCTTCAAAAAGGTCTGACAGTAAGAAAACTAAGTTTCCAGTTTGTGATAAATGTTGTAAAAGGCATGTTGGGTAATGTCTTCTAAATTCTGGAAAGTGCTACCTATGTGGTAAGATGGGACATAAGACTCGTGATTGCACTGAAAAAGATTAAGGTGATGGTAAGTCCAAATTTTATTTATAGTTAGTGAAATGTTTTAAGTGCAATGAGATGGGTCACTATGGAAACGAGTGTCCGAAAAAGAGCTTGAGTGATGTGAAGCAGTTAGACTACAAGTAGAAAGGGGTGGTGAAATCCTTTGCAAATACTTCAGCAGATGTTGGGCCATCAAATGAAGTTGTATCAGGTACTTTGTTTGTTTTTTCAGATTATGCCAGTGTGCTGTTTGATTCGGGGTCTACACATTCTTTCATCTCTAAAAACATTTCTAGTAAAATGGGAATACCATCTCAAGAAATGACTCCTGAACTTGTGGTAAAAACACCTGGGGGAAATGTTGAGGCAAAAATAATTTATAATAATCTTTATATCCTTATCCGTGGAAAGAACCTACTTTAATACCTTATTGTTTTACTTCTAGTAGAGTTTGATGTTATCCTAGGTATGGATTGGCTCTCTATTTACCATGATAAGATTGACTGTAGAGATAAAGAAGTTTCTTTTTAGAAATACTTTATGTTTGTGTACAGGAATGAACCCTTACTGTTGATAACATATCAAGAGGCCGAGAAACTTGTAAAAGATGGAAATGAATGTTACCTTGCACATATCATTGAAAAAAATGGAACTGTTCAGATTAATGATGTTCCAGTGGTAAATGAGTATCCTAATGTTTTTCTTGATTAGTCTCCTGGAATAATACAAGATCGGGAAGTTGAATTTACTGTAGACTTAGTTCTTTATTCTAATCCATTTTCAAAACCCCCTTATCGAATGGCTCAAACTGAACTTTTAGAGTTGAAGGAGAAATTGCAAGATTTATTAGAGAAAGGATTCATTCGACCTAGCACATCACCATGGGGTTCTCCTGTTTTATTTTTTTAAAAATAAATATGGTTCAATGAGACTTTTCATTGATTATAGAGCCTTGAATAACATCACTTTTAAGAACAAATAACCTTTGCCTCATATCAATGATTTGTTTGATCAGCTCCAGGGAGCTTAGTTTTTTTTCAAAGATTGACCTCAGATCGGGGTACCATCAGTTGAAGGTAAAGGAAGCAGATGTTCCGAAGACCGCGTTTCGTACAAGATACGACCATTATGAATTTGTAGTAATGAATTTTGGGATAACCAATGCATCTGTTATATTCATGGACCTTATGAACAGAATTTTCCACGAGTTCTTGGATAAGTTTTTGGTTATTTTCATTGATGATATTTTTGTCTTTTCTAAAAGTAAAGAGGAGCATGAAAGACATTTAAGGGTTATTTTTCAAACCTTAAAAGAAAATAAATTGTATGGGAAATTCAGAAAGTGTGAGTTTTGGTTGCAACAAATTTCTTTTCATGGTCATATTTTTTCTAAAGATGGAATAAAAGTGGATCCTGCAAAGAAAAAGTTGTTTAATAGTGGCCAAGACCCCCAAATGTAACCAAGATCCATAGTTTTCTTCGTTTGGCAGGTTACTACTGAAGGTTTGTTGAAAATTTTTCATGGTTATCTAGTCCAATTACTAAGCTAACTCGGAAGGGTGTTAAGTTTATCTGGACAAAAGAATGTGATGATTGTTTTTAGGAATTGAAAATAAGATTGGTGAATGCTCTAGTTTTGGCACTACCTTCCAGGAATAGTGAATTTTTTATATACAATGATGCTTCGTTGAAGGGAATTCATTGTTTCCTTATGTAGAATGATTAGGAAATTGCATATGCTTCACGTCAGTTGAAAACTCATGAGGTAAATTACCTTAACATGATTTGGAATTAGCTGTTGTTGTTTTCACTTTAAAAATTTGGAGGCATCATTTGTATGGAGTAAAGTGTTAAATATATACCGATCATAAAAGTATAAAGTATATATTCAATCAGAAAAAAATTGAACTTGAGACAGAAGAGATGGCTATAATTAATCAAGGATTATGATTGTACAATTCATTACCATCCGGGAAAAGCAAATTAATTGGATGATTCTTTGAGTAAAAAAAGTAATGCTTCATTAACAATGTTGTGTTTGGAACATGATCCTTTGGTTAAGGATTTGATGAAATTTGGCGTAAAAGTTGTTGGTGCAGGATGTCCTTCTGTTTTGTTTCAGGTATCAGTGAAATCTTCTCTATCAGACAGAATCAATCAAGCACAAAAGCAAGACAGTGAGTAGCAGAAAAAGGTAGAGCTAGTTTAGAAGGGTAAGTTTCCTGAATTCAACATTGATAATGATTTTGTTTTGAGATTTGTGAAGATATTGTGTGTGCCTTGTGTTTCATAGTTGAAGAGAGATTTGTTATGTAAAGCTCATAGTTCTCCGTTTTTTAGTTCATCCAGGCAGTAGTAATATGTACAGAGATCTGCAGGATTATTACTGGTTGGATGGAATGAAAAGAGATATTGCCAATTTTACTGTGAAGTTTTTGACTTTTTAGAAGGTTAAAGCAGAGAAACAGATACCAAAAGGGATGCTTCAGCCTTTACCAGTGCCAGATTGGAAATGGGAGAATGTATCTATGGACTTTGTTGTGGGATTAACAAAGACATCTCGAGGTAATAATGCAATCTGGGTTATTGTTTATCGCTTGACTAAATCTTCTCATTTACTTCCTATTCGAGATACATTCTCTCTAGATCAACTTTCTCAATTGTATCTTAAAGAGATAATCAGGTTGCATGGAGTTCCCCTATCCGTTGTACCTGATTGTGATCCCAGGTTTACTTATAAATTCTGGAAAGGCCTTCAGAAGTCATTGGGTACTGAATTAAATTTTAGTACATCTTTTCATCCTCAATCAGATGGACAGTCAGAACGAACAATTCAGACAATGGAGGATATGTTACATGCTTTTTTGATGGATTATCACGAAATATGGGGCTAATATCTTTCATTGGTTGAATTTTCATATAATAAAAGTTTTCATTCCAATATACAAATGGCACCGTTTGAGGCATTATATGGGAAGCAGTGTCGAACTCCAGCTTTTTGGGATGAAGTGGGTGAAAGGAAGCTGATGGGACCAGAATTGGTAGAAGAGATGGAAGAAAAGGTTCAGTTGATTCAGAAACACATGAGAATAGCTAAGAGTAGGCAGAAGAGTTATGCAGATAATTAGAGGAAGGATATATCTTTCGAGGTAGGTGATCATGTTTTTCTCAAAGTTTCACCGTGGAAAAGTGTGATGTGATTTGGTAAGAAAGGAAAGCTAAGTCCAAGGTTCATTGGACCATATGAAATTATGGAGAGAGTTGGATCAGTTGCTTACTGAGTTGATTTAACTCCGATTTTATCTTAGGTAAACAATGTTTTTCATGTTTCGATGTTGAGAAATTATATTCCAGATCCATATCATGTCTTGAGCACAGAGGTAGTTCAGTTGGAAGAGAATCTCTCTTATGAAGAAAAACCAGTCCAGATTCTTGACCATAGAGTGCAAGTGTTGCGGAATATGGTAATTCACCAGGTAATGGTTTTATGTAAAAACCATATGGTTGAAGAGGCAACATGGGAATCTGGAAATACTATGAGGGATAAATACTCCCCCTTATTTTGATAAGTGAATAAAATTGAGAGGATGCAATTCCCAAAAGGGGGGATGGATGTAACATCCCAGGTAAATAAAGAATAAATCATTTTCATACTTATTAATATTTATGAATTAAATGTTAATTTTACTTTAAAGGGGTTGTTATGTTCGATATTGTACCCGATACACAAAAAAGAGTTTCTTTGAAATCTTACGTTGCACACTAGTAATATTATAATATTATTTTAAATGGTAGTTAACTCGTAGTCGTTGTATTATAGGGAAAGAATAAAAATAACTAAAATATGAATATATATATTTGTTAAATGTTTTTTCATTTATCCAATAAAGTATAAAGGATTAAAATATGAAAAGAATTCAATTTTAGACATATATACTCTAATTTTCACTAAAGGTCCACTTATCGCCTTTTGACGGAGAACCCTCTTTAAATATACTTTTGGTCACTCTTATACATTCTTTGTTAACAAATAAAATTCTTCTTTAGAATCGGGACATCAAAATTTACTTTCTGTAAATTTTTGGTATTTTTCTTATAAAGTGTATTTTTTAATGAATAGTGAAAAATGTTGTATTTTAATTCAAAAAAACTTTTTAATATAATTTATTTATTTTATTATATTATTTTTGAATTGGTTTTAAAGTGAAATTAGAATAAATTTTTACCATTTAATCCAATAGTGGTCGTTGGAATTAATTTCACTTTGAAATTGGACTTAAACTAATGTCAATTTTTAGATATGTATTGTCTCATAAAAACGTGCTATTTTTTCTAACAGCAGGAATTAATTGGTAAATTAATTAATGTAACTTATATGTTTTGAATTTTGTAAAATAGACATCATTTTTTAATTCCGAATATCAAATATAGCTTAGGGTGAAGTTTTGGTATTTTTCTAAAAAACTTCAATTTTTGATGAATAGTGAGACCACTAAGTGGTACTTAAAAAAACTGATTTTTCGTTTAAATAAAATTTTACCACCTCTGTGTTTTGAATTTCAAAAATCCAACATTCATGGTTTTCATTAGGAAGTAAAATGTGGTTCAATGGGATTAAAATAATTTTTTTGGTGAATAGTAACCTTTATGTTTTTAATCACGATTAGAGGTAATTAGTGTAATTTAAGGTAAAAATAAAGTTTTAATAATATGAAATGACCTTTACACATGTCCTACCCTTATTGGATGTGTCATGGCCAACCAATAAAATCCACGGGTCAACTTGGGGACCACATAGAGCCACTTAGGTAGGAAAGGACATTAATAACTTTTTATTTAATGTTAAAATAAAAATGTCACAAACATGTGTTGTTTTACTAAAACAAATTTTAAATGGGGTTATACATGTCATAATTTTGACTATAAATATTCATTAGAAATATAAAAATATTTCCTACATCAGGATATTTTTTTATTTTTATACATTAAATAAATTAAATTATTTATGACACCATGATGATGCAGCAATTAGCTCATTATTTAACTATTTAAATAAAATGAAACGATAATGTAAAATATAAGAACTAAACTTGTTAGAAACCTATTGGATGGGTGGATTTATAACTCTTATCACCTTATCCTCTAAATATATAATTTTGGGACCTTTAAAATCCGAAAATCATTTTATAATAAAGTAACCTTTTATAACTTTCCAAGAGCACCCCTCCTCTCCTCTTATAAAAGGCCCCCACCTCTACCACCTTACCCACACATCTCAAGCCTTTGGCTCGGCCAACCCCTTCCCATTTTTCTTTCCACATCCCTCTCTTACTCCTAGAAGGCTCACTTTAGGAAGAAGTCTTTCCCAGGAAGCCTTTGAGCTCAAATCAAAAAGAGTTACCCGTTTTAAAGTTAGTGTCTTCTCTTGTGTTCTTATGTTTTATTTTTCTTCTCCAACCCCTAAACTCTTTTTATTACTTAATTTTGTAACAACACTAGTATATTAAATATACTAGTATGTTGTTATGAGAATTATTAAAGCTACACTTACACACACCTTCATCTAATGGTTAAAGAGCATACTGTTTCCATGGATGGAAAATTTCTGCCTCACGAAATGATGATTATTAAATATTCTTCTAACACCTTTAAAGGTGGACATTAAGATGAAACTATATTCATATATGATATATAATATGTTTATGTTTTCCTTAAGCTTCTGTATTGTTCATTTATGGAATACCTTTTTGGCTTCCATTATGGGTATACACGATATCTTCATTTGAGGAAGTGCGGAGTACCGCCCCCTCAAAGTGATTTGATTCGTTAATACCATATGTGGGACGTATAAAGAATTGAGTTAATGATATTATATATGAAATTATACTAAAATTATAATATAACTTTATGTAATTATGATTCCATTCCATAAAATACGGAATAGAAATTAAAGTAGCGTTTAAGCGTACGTACAGCTTACCGTCTCCATGAACGGTGCATTTCATTTCTTACCTCTAAATGTTATGTAATATTATAAATTCATGTATATACTGGATATATATGATATATATAATATTTACATAATGAGTATAACTCTGGATATAATGGATACATGAACAACTTGTAATTATATTGAGTTTATTTTTGACTCAAGTACCAATGATCGTTAAAACGATCTTTATTAACTTAAATAATTACATAGTGTTCATTACATGGTAATAAGTGATATAAAAAGAATAATTAACTTGAAAAAGGTTCTTAAGAAAGTATAAATTAACTCAAGTTTATTATTTAGGATATTAAAGAGAAATCGAGTCATGTCAGACACGAGGTAAGGGACTTCGTCTCAATCTCCATTCATTGAGGCATATTTTGTTTTATACACAACCTTATTTTATACGGTGTATAAACCACTTTTAATTTTACATTTATTTAAAAGGAATATTTTTTATACGAATCATTTACTAAACGACAAAATGGAATATTTTTTTTTCGTACCTATGCGGCGACAACGAATTGTCCACCGCCGTGACCATTATTTGAGTTTCGGCTTCCTTTACAAGCCATAACTTTTTTTTAAATGAAAAATAAATACCATGATTTACTTATCCTTTATTTTGGTATTGAAAATGTTTTTGATAATGTTTTTATTATATCAATGTGTTATTGATACCTTGGGATTGAAATGTGGAATTGTTATGTTTCCTTTATGCATGTTTTATGGGATACAATTATGTTATGGTTCTTGGGAATTGTTTATGAAGACGAGTGGTTTCGTGATAAACTAAGGGCGGGTGAGCCCAATATAGCTCTCCAATGCATTGGGTAAAGTGAAGGAGTTAAACGTTAAGGTTTCTTCGAAGAGATTTAGGGAATATACTGTGATGTGTATTCCAAACGTAACCATGAGGGTTACTCCCTACGTAAGAATGTTATGAATGCCTCAAGTTACCTTTATGTCTTATGATTTCTATGATTTATTCATGATTTGATGAGGTATGTTAAAATGCATATGTTTTATGAGTAAAGTATGATTTCATACATGGACTAATGTTTTCATTTCGTACTTTTATATCCCATACTGAGATTTTTATGCTCATCCCAAATTTTTGAAATGTTTTTCACAGGACTTAATGTGGAATAGGGTCAAGTATGGGATCAAGAAAAAGTCATGCTATCTAAAACATGGAACTAGACATGTTTCTTTTTAAGAGTTTTTATTTTATGGAAACTCAGTAGAAGTTTCTACTTTATAATCTTTTGAGATGTAATAGTTAGGTTCTAATTCTCTAAAACTCTAAACCTGAAAAGATCCTCAATGTGAATTATTCATTTAATTCAATATTAAGAAAGGTTTAAGGCTATGGCCTTATAGTTGGTAACAGAGGTCGGTTTAGATATCTTTAGGAGTTAAAATTCTATTAAATGATTATCCAAAAATATTTTTTATGGTCAAATTGAAATGATATAGCATTTGAATATTACCATGTTGCGTCATCTAAGACATGTTTGTTCAGATTTTTTTTCTGCAGAGGAAACATGGAAGCCATGCTAGGAAGTCATACAGAAGGAAATAACCTTCCGAGTCAACATCCTGAGATGGCCGAAATTGGAAGTAAACAGTTTGTTGCAGTAATGGCACAGTTGACTTAAGCGATAAATGGTGGTGGTATCCATGCACGATATCAACCAGTTCAACCGTAGAGGATCATGTCAGTGGTGGAACATTTAATGAGGCAACATCCCCCATCATTCAGAGTTTCATCTGAGCTTGTGCCAGTTGAAGGGTAGATTAAAGCACTGGAGATGATTTTTGAGGTCATGGTGTGTTCAGATAATCAAAATGCTAGTCTTTCTATTTACCGTTTGGAGGGCGAAGTAGATTAGTGGTGGTCGATGGTTATAAATATCAGGGACGCTGATGAGATTGATGCTCTCGACTGGGATGAATTCAAAGGTATGTTTCTTGAGAAGTATTTTTCCTAAGGCTATTCGACTTAGGATGGAAAAACAATTCCTGGAATTGAGGCAAGAGGAAGACTCAGTGGCTACCTATGAATAAAGGTTCACTCGATTGGCAAGGTATGCTCCAAATTTTATCTGAGACCTTAATAGTAAAATCAATCATTTTTACTCAGGATTAAATCCAAAATATCGAAGGGATTTAGATTCTCGTGAGTTCAAAAGTTATGAAAATCTTGTTTGATGTGCTAAGAAGGTGGAAATGGATTTTTCTGATGATCAAGTGTTCTATAACAACCAGCAAAAGAAGAGACCGAGATGACATGAGAAAGGAAAGAATTCTTCAAAATGGTATGATGGTAAGAAAACTCAGTTTCCAGTTTGTGATAAATGTGGTAAAAGGCATGCTGGTGAATGTCTTCTGAATTCTGGAAAGTGCTACTGATGTGGTAATATGGGACATAAAGCTCGTGATTACACTTAAAAATATCAAGGTGATGGTAAGTCCAAATATGATTTACAGTTAGTGAAATGTTTTAAGCGAAATGAGATGGGTCACTATGAAAACGAGTGTCCGACAAAGAGATTTAGTGATGGGAAGCAGTTAGACAACCAGTAGAAAGGGGTGGTTAAATACTTTGCAACAACTTCAGCAGATGTCGGGCCATCAAATGAAGTTGGATCAGGTACTTTGTTTGTTTTTTCAGATTATGCCAATGTGTTGTTTGATTCAGGGTCTACACATTCTTTCATCTCCGAAAACTTTTCTAGTAAAATGGGAATACCTTCTGAAGAAATGACTCCTAAACTTGTGCTAATAACACCTAGGGGAAATGTTGAGGAAAAAACAATTTATAAGAATCTTACTATCCTTATCCGTGGAAAGAACCTACTTGAAAAACTTATTGTTTTACCTCTAGTAGAGTTTGATGTTATCCTGGGTATGGATTGGCTCTCTATTTACCATGTTAAGATTGACTGTAGAGTAAAAGAAGTTTCTTTTCATAAAGACTTGCAGTTTGTGTACAAGAATGAAGCCTTACTGTTGATAACATATCAAGAGGCTGAGAAACTTGTAAAAGATGGAAATGAATGTTACCTTGCACATATCGTTGAAAACAAGGGAACTGTTCAGATTAATGATGTGCGAGTGTTAAATGAGTATCCTGATGTTTTTTCAGATGAGTTTCCTGGAATAATACCAAATCGGGAAGTTGAATTTACTATTGACTTAGTTCCTAATGCTAAGCCATTTCAAAACCCCCTTATCAAATGGCTCAAACTTAACTTTTAGAGTTGAAGGATCAATTGAAAGCTTTATTAGAGAAAGGTTTCATTCGACCCATCACATCAACATGGGGTGATCCTGTTTTATTTGTTAAAAAGAAATATGGTTCAATGCGACTTTGCATTGATTATAGATCCTTGACTAACAAAACTGTTAAGAATAAATACCCTTTGCCTCATATCAATGATTTGTTTGATGAGCTCCAGGGAGCTCAGTTTTTTTCAAAGATTGACTTGAGATCGGGGTACCATCAGTTGAATGTAAAAGAAGAAAATATTTTTAAGACCGCGTTTTTTACAAGATATGGCCATTATGAATTTGTAGTAATGTTTTTTGGGCTAACCAATGCACCTATTGTATTAATGGAACATATGAATAGAATTTTCCCTGAGTTCTTGGATAAGTTTGTGGTTGTTTTCATTGATGATATTTTTGGGTTTTATAAAAGTAAAGAGGAGCATGAAATACATTTAGGGGTTATTTTGCAAACCTTAAAAGAAAATAAATTTTAAGATAAATTCAGAAAGTGTGAGTTTTGGTTGAAAAAAATTTCTTTCCTTGGCCATGTTGTTTCTAAAGATGAAATAACTGTGGATCCTGCAAAAACAAAAGTTGTTGAAGAATGGCCAAGACCCACAAATGTAACTTAGATCCGTAGTTTTCATGGTTTGGCAGGTTACTACTTAAGGTTTGTTGAAATTATTTCATGGTCATCTAGTCCATTGACTTAGCTAACTCGGAAGGGTGTTACGTTTATCTGAACAAAAGAATGTGGTGATTGTTTTCAGGAATTGAAAAGAAGATTGGTGAATGCACCAGTTTTGGCACTACCTTCAAGGAATGGGGAGTTTGTTATATATAGTGATGCTTCATTGAAGGGACTTGGTTGTGTCCATATGAAGAATGATCACGTAATTTCATACGTTTCACGTCAGTTGAAAACTCATGAGGTAAATTACCTACACATGATTTGGAATTAGCTGCTGTTGTTTTTTGCTTTATAAATTTTGAGGCATCATTTGGTTAGAGTAAAGTGTGAAATATATACCAATCATAATAGTTTAAAGTATATATTTACTCATAAATAATTGAACATGAGACAAAGGAGATGGTCATAATTAATCAAGGATTATGATTGTATAATTCTTTACCATCTGGGAAAAGCAAATAATGTGGCTGATGCTTTGAGTCGAAAAAGTAATGCTTCATTAACAATGTTGCATTTTGAACATGATCATTTGGTTAAGGATTTAATGAAATTTGGAATAATAGTTGTTGGTATAGGATTTCCTTTTGTTTTGTTTCAGGTATCAGTGAAATCTTTTCTATCAGACAGAATCAAGCAAGCACAGAAGCAAGACAGTGAGTTGCAGAAAAAGGTAGAGCTATCTCAGAAGGGTAAGTTGCCTAAATTCAACATTGATAATGATTGTGTTTTGTGATTTGTTAAGAGATTGTGTGTTCCATGTGATTCATAGTTGAAGAGAGAGTTTTTATTTGAAGCTCATAGTTCTCTGTTTTCAGTTCATCCTGGCAGTACTAAGATGTACAGAGATCTGCGGGAGTATTACTGGTGGGATGGAATGAAAAGAGATATTGCTGATTTTACTATGAAGTGTTTGACTTGTCAACAGGTTAAAGCAGAGTGCCAGTTACCGAAAGTGATGATTCAACCTTTACCAGTGCCAGAGTGGAAATGGAAAAATATATCCATGGACTTTGTTGTGGGATTACCGAAGACATCTCGAGTTAATAATGCAATATGGGTTATTGTTGATGGCTTGACTAAATCTGCTCATTTCCTTCCTATTAAAGATACTTTGTCTCTAGATCAACTTTCTTGATTGTATCTTAAATAGATAGTCAGGTTTCATGGAGTTCCCCTAGCCATTGTATCTGATTGTGATCCCAGTTTTACTTCTATCTTTTGGAAAGGCCTTCAGAAGTCTTTGGGTACTGAATGAAATTTTAGTACAGCTTTTCATCCTCAATCAGATGGGCAGTCAGAACGAACAATTCAGACTTTGGAGGATATGATACATGCTTGTCCGATGGATTATCAGGGAATTTGGGACCAACATCCTTCTTTGGTTGAATATTCATATAATAACAGTTTTCATTCCAGTATACACATGGCACCGTTTGAGGCATTATATGGGAAGTGGTGTCGAACTGCAACTTTTTGGGTTGAAGTGGGTGAAAGGAAGCTGATGGGACCAAAATTGGTAGAAGAGATGGCAGAAAAGGTTTAGTTGATTTAGAAACACATGAGAACAGCTCAAAGCAGGCAGAAGAGTTATGGAGATAACTAGAGGAAGGATCTACCTTTCAAGGTAGGTGATCATGTTTTTTTCAAAGTTTCACCATGGAAAAGTGTGATGCGATTTGGTAAGAAAGGAAAAGCTAATTCCAAGGTTCATTAGACCATATGGAATTCTGGAGAGAGTTGGATCAGTTGCTTACCGAGTGGCTTTACCTCCGAGTTTATCTCAGGTACACAATGTTTTTCATGTTTCGATGTTGATAAAGTATATGCCAAATCCATCTCATGTTTTGAGCCCAGAGGCAGTTCAGTTGGAAGAGAATATCCCTTATGAAGAAAAAATAGTCCAGATTCTTGACCATATAGAGAAAGTATTACGGAATAAGGTAATTCACCAGGTAAAGGTTTTGTGAAAAAACCATATGGTTGAAGAGGTAACGTGGGAATCTGAAAATTATTTGAGGGTTAAATACCCCCACTTATTTTGATAAGTGAATAAAATTGGGAGGATGCAATTCCCAAAAGGGGGAAGGATGTAACATCCCAGGTAAATAAAGAATAAAACATTTTCATACTTATTAATATTTATTAATTAAATATTAATTTTACTTTAAAGTGGTTGCTATGTTCGATAGCGTACCTGATACGCAACAAAGAGTTTCTTTGAAATCTGACGTTGCACACTAGTAATAAAATAATATTATTTTAAATGGTAGTTAACACGTAGCCGTTGTATTGGCAAGAATGAATATAAATAACTAAAATATGATTATATATGTTTGTTAAATGTTTTTACATTTATCCAATAATGGATAAAGGCTTAAAATATGAAAAGAATTCAATTTTAGGCATATATACTCTAATTTTAACTAAAGGTCCACTTATCACCTTTTGATGGAGAACCCTCTTTAAATATAGTTTTGGTCACTCTTACAAATTCTTTTGGACCAAATAAAATTCTTCTTTACAATCGGGACATCAAAATTTACTTTGTGTAAATTTTTGGTATTTTTCCGATAAAGTTTATTTTTTTTAACGAATAGTGAAAAATGTTGTATTTTAATTCAATACTTCTTTTTAATCTAATTTATTTATATGATTATATTATCTTTTGATTTGGGTTTAATGTGAAATTATAATATATATTTACCATTTAATCTAATAGTGGTCGTTGGAATAAATTTCAGTTTGAAATTGGACTTAAACTAGTGCAAATCTTTTGATATATATTGTTTCATAAAACACTCTATTTGTTCTGATAGCGGGAATTAATTATTAAATTAATTAATGTAACTTATATATTTGAATTTTGTAAAATAGACATCATTTTTTAACTCATAATATCAAATGTATCTTAGGGTGAAGTTTTGGTATTTTTCTGAAAAGCTTCAATTTTTGATGAACAGTGAAACCACCAAGTGGTACATAAAAAAACTGATTTTTCGTTTAAATGAAAATTACCACCTCTATGTTTTGAATTTCAAAAATCTGACAATCATGGTTGTCATTAGGAAGTAAAATGTGTTTCAATGGGATTAAAATAATTTTTTTGGTGAATAGTAACTTTTAAGTTTTTAATCATGATTAGAGGTAACTAGTGTAATTTAAGGTAAAAATAATGATTTAATAATATGAAATGACCTTCACACATGTCCTACCTTTATTTTATGTGTCATGTCTGACAAATAAAATCCATGGGTCATCTTGGGGACCCCATGGAGCCACTTAGGTAGGAAAATGACATTAATAACTTTTTATTTAATGTTAAAATAAAAATGTCACAAACATGTGTTGTTTTACTAAAATTTTTTCAATGGAGTTATACAAGTCATAATTTTGACTATAAATATTAATTAGAAATATAAAAATATTTCCTAATTCATGATATTTTTTGTATAATTTTTAGACATTAAATAAATTAAATTATTTATGACACCATGATGATAAACTGATTACCTCATTTTAACGATTTAAATAAAATGAAAATATAATGTAAAATATAAGACCTACACTTGTCAAAAACCTATTTTATGGGTGGATTTAGAACTCTTATCACCTTCTCCTATAAATAAATAATTTTGGGACCTTTAAAAACCGAAAAGAATTTTATAATAAAGTAACCTTTCATAACTTTCCAAGAGTGCCCATCCTCTCCTCTTATAAAAGGCCCCCACCTCTACCACCTTACCCACACCTCTCAAGCCATTTTATCATCCAAACTCTTCCCATATTTTCTCTACACATCCCTATATTACTCATAGAAGCCTCACTTTGGCCAAAAGTCTTTCCAAAGAAGCCTTTGAGCTCAAATCAAAAAGAGTTACCGATTTTAAAGGTTGTGTCTTCTCTTGTGTTCTTATGTTTTATTTTTCTTCTCCAACCCCCTAAAATTTTTTATTCCTTTATTTTGTAATAACGCCAATATCATTAATATACTAGGATTTTGTTATGAGGAGTATTAGAGCTACACCTACACACACCTTCATCTAATTGTTAAATAGCATACTGTTTCCGTGGATGGCGAATTTCTGTCTCACGAAACGATTATTGTTCAATATTCTTCTAACAGTTTCAAAGGTGGCCATTAAGATGACACTATATTTATATATGATATTTAATATGTTTATGTTTTCCTTATTCTTCTGTATTTTTCATTTATGTCATACCTTTATGGATTCCATTATGGGTATACGTGATATATTCATTTTAGGAAGTGTGGACTACCGCCCCCTCAAAGTGATTTGATTCGTTAATGCCATATGTGGGATGTATAAATTATGGAGTTAATGATATTATTTATGAAATTATACTGGAATTATAATATACCTTTATCTCATTATTATTCCATTACATAAAATATGAAATAGAAATGAAAGTAGCGTTCATGCGTACGTACGACTTACCGTCTCCATGAACGGTGCATTTCATTTCATACCTCTAAATGTTATGTAATATTATAAATGCATGTATATACTGGATATATATGATATATATGATATCTAAATAATGAATATAACTCTGGATATAATGGATACATGAAAGTCATGTAATTATAAAGAGTTTATTTTTGACTCAAATACCAATGATCGTTAAAACAACCGTTATTAACTTAAAAAATTACATAGTGTTCATGACATGATAATAAGTGATATAAAATGAATAATGAACTTGAAAAAGGTTCTTAAGAATGTATAAATTAACTCATGTTTATTATTCAGGAGATTAAAGAGCAATCGAGTCACGTTGGACACGAGGTAAGGGACTTCGTCTCAATCTCCATTCATTGAGGCATATTTTGTTTTATACACAACTTTCTTTTATACGGTGTATAATCCCCTTTTACTTTTACATTTATTCTAAAGGAATATTTTTTATATGAAGTGTTTACTAAACGCCAAAAGTGAGTGTTTTTTTTCGTACGTATGAGGCGACAGCGAATTCTCCGCCGCCATGACCATTATTTGAGTTTCGGCTTCCTCTACATGCCATAACTTTTTTAAAATGAAAAATAAATACCATGTTTTACTTTTCCTTTATTTTGGTATTGAAAATTTTTTTATAATGTTTTTATTATATCAATGTGTTATTGATACCTTGTGATTGAAATGTGGAAATGTTCTGTTTACTTTATGCATGTTTTATGGGATACGATTATGTTGTAGTTCATGGGCATTGTTTATGAAGACAGCTGGTTAGATGATAAACTAAGGGTGGGTGAGCCTGATATATCTCTCCAATGCACTAGGTAATGTTAAGGAGTTAAAAGTTAAGGTTTCTCCGAAGATTTTTATGGAATATACTGTGGTTGGTACTCCAAATGTAACCATGAGGGTTACTCCCTACGTAAGAATGTTATGAATGCCTCAAGTAACCTTTATGTCTTATGATTTCTATGATTTATTCACGACTTTATAAGGTATGTTAAAATGCTTATGTTTTATGAGTAAAGTATGATTTCATAAATGGACTAATATTTTCATTCTGTACTTTTATATCTCTTACTGAGCTTTCTATGATCATCCCAAATTTTTGAAATGTTTTTCACAGGTCTTAATGTGGAATAAGGTCAAGATGGGATCAAGGAAAAGTCATGCTATCTAAAACATGGAACTAGACATGTTACTTTTTAAGAGTTTTTATTTTATGGTAAGTTAGTATAAGTGTCTACTTTGTAATCTTTTGAGATGTAATAGTTATGTCCTAATTCTCTAAAACTCTAAACCTGAAAAGATCCTCAATGTGAATTTTTCATTTAATTCAATATTAATTAAGGTTTAAGGTAGGGGCCTTATAGTGCATATACTGACCCAAACTTTTCATACATAGACATCACATCACTTTTTAAAAATCCATAAAACACCACACAAACAGATGTCCAAAGATTGTATTAGTTTAGTGACATTGAAAACATTTAATCATAAACATTAGTATATAAGTGAACTAAAATATCTCCCATTAAGTTATTCATGAATATCATCCTTCTTAGAAAGATTATGAATAATACATCTCTTTAGAACATGGGTAAGGAAATTTAAAACATTGTGAGATCAGATGCGCTAGAAGTGTAAACAAGAGAGACATGTAAGCATAAACATGGACATAGGTGTATGAGAATGTGATCATAAAATTATAATATTATACCCAACATATAATAATATAATAAAAATGAATTATGGAATAAATCTTGGTAGTTCCCAACAAATTAATCTTATGTAAATAAAGAACATAATTACTAAAATCATAACATCCGAATCATACAAACAATTATGGCAAAATCCTAATAATATAAAAAATATTTTTATATTGGTCAATCCACCATTGCTAGAGCAAACTTATATATATGGGTTCACTCACCATAACAACTTGGTATTCATGGTTCACATCCATGGTCATAAAAGTAGTATGATTTCACTTCCCATACCATCTTTCTTGTCATGGTTCACTCTCATGAAAATATTAGAACTATAATTTCTGTCCCAATACCATGATGGTATCCATCATTCACTCACATGGTTATATTAGAAGCCAAGGATTACTCCAAATACCATATTAGTATATCTTAAGAGATATAAATCTTTACCCAATGCATTAGAGGGAGATATAGGTCCCACCCATATTATAATAAATTTTTACATACATGTGCCACACAATCATAAAAAGTCATATCAAAACCCCTCAAACGAAATGGGTATCATAAACATGTATTCATATCTTAACATGTAGAAAAATATACGTTTCATAATCATTTTATCATGTCATAACCAATGAAAAAATGGGTTCATAATCATAAAACATTTGAAAGAGAAATGAGTTTCTGTAGAGACCCGTAGCTTGGCGTACATGAACATTACATTACTTTTGCGGAATACATAGTACATAACAAAAACACACACACAAGCATCGTAATAGTTTAGTGTCTTTGGAAACTCGGAATAAAATCTTCTAATCGTGGTGAAAGATCTTCAACATCTCCCATAAAGATCTTCCCTTTTTTACCTAAAACCTTTCTTTATATCCTGGTGAAAAGAAAACATAAAAGGGTGAGCTCAAATGCTCAGTAAGGGTAAACAAAAGAAATATCAATCACATCGTATTCATAAGAACATAACATTTTGGAAATCATAACCTGAAAAAGAGAGCATAATTTCATAACATGGGATAAATCATGGTAGTGAAATGTAATCACAATAATCATAACATAAAACATGCAACTTTATGGAATTCACACATAATCATAGAGAATCATTTCTTGTTAGTCAAGACTCACTGCCAAGACTATCTTAGTGGACAAACTCCCTTTCTGAATCGCGTAACCCTCGTTTCAGTCCTGTTTCACTGAACCGGTATAACCTACCATTCCTTCCATGTCTATCTCATGAGATATAAAATCTTTACCCAATGCATTGGAGGGAGATATAGGTCCCACCCATCTCATAATGATACCATTCTTATGTGTGCCACAAAATCATAAATCATACATCATTTCATAACCCATGTAATAAAAATGGGAATCTTAAACATCGTGTCATCATAAAACAATTCATGTAAGATAAAGGAATTCATAAAAATAATTCCATCACAACATAATCAAATCAATGTAATAATATGGATAAAAACAGAACCCTTTATTATCTTAGATGGAAAATAATTTTGATAAAACACTTGAACTCCATTCTTGAGGAAAATATCTTTTCTTCTTAAAAAAAACAATTTTCCTTTCTTAACATGTCATACAACTTTAAACTAAAAGAAGTTGATTAAAAATAAACCTGAAAACTTGTAAAGGAAGCTTCTTGGAAATAATGTTTTAAAAATCCATTCATGACGTATAAGTTAAAAAAAAACATTCTTCTCGTACTTTTGTCGGAAAAAGTCAAAAAGTACCTCATACGAAAAATGACAAAAAATTCCTTTCATATCTTTTACTAAAAACTCACCGAAGGGTAAAATTGGGTTTAAACAATTGTAGGTGGATGGAAATAATATTACATATTGAGGAAACATGGATGTGGATGATAAAATACACCCCAGTAATTACCAAAGTAAAAACAATTTCTGATAAAAGTGAGATTGTGAAATTTCCCTTACCTTAGGTCCGATTTGCTTTGTACGTGTCCGAAGCTCCTGTATAATGGTTTAAATAATGTTATTGACATATTCCAGAATCATACATATTGATATGATATCATATATGGTTCACTTATGACTTTATATTACCCGTTCTTTTGTAAATTCCATGTTAAAGAAGCGTTTTGGGTAAAATCGTTTCATTTATCGTAGGTGTTTTGACTTGTTGTTCTTGACATTATTATTACTTATATCATTATTTACTTACTTCCAGAATATAAAATATGATTTATATATCATATATATTCAGTATATATATATAAGATAGATAAATGAAATGAAAAACACCGTTCATGGAGACGGTAGTCCGTACGTACGCATGAACGCTGTTTTCCTTTCCTTATTGTCTTGAATGGAAGTAAGTAGATGACATACATATACATATATAAGTAAATCCAGTAGATTTATAATTTCATATATTTCATTATTATTTCTTATATATACTTTTTAATCATTCTTAAATGGTTAACATGGAGAATAAATCTCATCGCGTCGTGGAGACGGTAGTCCGTACGTACGCATGAGCAATGATATCGTTCCCATGGTCGTGGAATTGTGTTGAAGTGTATGTATACTATTTCAGTATCAATATCACTTTATAATAATCATATATAGTTACTCATTACACCTTTATACCCATCAAATTAAGGTGGTGGCGGAAAATAGATTACACCACGGCGTGGAGGCGGTATTCCGTACGTACGCACACGCGGTGATTTCCTTTTTCCGTAGGATGGATAGAAGGTTAATTAGAGTTGTTTAATATTTATAATGACATATTAGTATATAAGAAATACTGATGTTATTACTTTATCATGAAACAAATAAAGAAGAAGAAGTTGAAGAAGAAAGAAATTTAAAAGATCGGTAATGGATATTACCTCTTCTTTGAAACGCCTCTTTGAATCCTCCACTTAGGGAACTAAGATTGGTCTTTGAAGAAGACCAGGACCTCTAGGATTATTCTAGGGAATTGGAGAAGGGATTTTGTCAGGGGTTGGCTGAGCTTGAGTGCTCAAATTGGTCTGAGGAGGAGGGGGATGAGGTACCCTTTTATAAGGGAGGAGAGGGGCACCTTAGGAATACCTCAAAATATTATTTTATATTAAAGTCAAAATCGGTTTATAATGGTCCCAAAGGGTCTTATTTCGAAGGTAAAGTGGGGATGGGTCGAAATACTATCAACAAATAAGATTTATACAAGTTTAGGGTATTATTTTAACCTTATCAATTAGATTTAACTCTAATTTAAATAATTTAACTTTTACCGTGTCTTTTCGTTTTCTTTCACTATATGGTTAATACACTTACTATAACATGCCAAAAGAACCCCAAATTGTTTATTATTAATATATATATCCTTATGTAAGTCATTTTGCAGAAACCTTATATTTTTAGGAATAAAATAACAATTAGTAATATAATATTTTATTTAAAAACTATTTTGTGTCAATTTTGACACTATTTGATATATGATTTTTGCGAAAGTCATAACAGAATTATATGTTCGAACCAAGTTGATTAAATCAACACTAATATATCATAGTAACATAGAAAATTAGTTTAATTCATAAAAAGTCTCAAATTACATTCATTTGAGCATTTATAACATCAATTATGTTAATATTTCCTTAAAAGGGTAATTACTGCATCATCGTTGTGTCATAAATAAATTAATTTATTTAAAGTCTAAAAATTATAAATAAAATATCATTATGTAGGAAATCTTTTTATCTTTCTAATGAATATTTATTGTCGAATTTATCTTATGTATAACCCCATATTAAAAATGTTTTAATTATTAAACTTTGATTTTAACTATTTTAACTATTCATTAAATAAAATAATATCAAATGTCATAATCCAATCCAAGTTAACCTAAATGGTCATATTATATCCATAAGGTTGTTTTTGGTCGAATTAAACTTATCCAATAGAATTAGGACATGAGTTATGGTAATAGTAATATCATATTTACCCTTAGTTACCCTATTTACTATTTACAGTGGAAAAAAAAGTAAAAATTTACTATTCACCAAAAATTATTTTCATCTCATTGAACCAAATTTTAGTCCTTGATATTAACCGTGTCTGTCGGATTTTCGAAATTCCATTCACAGAAGCGGTAAAATTATGTTTTATGCAAAATTCAGTTTTTAACATTCCACTTAGTGGTTTCACTATTCAGAAAAAATTGAAAGTTTTCAGAAAAGTACCAAAATTTCACCCTAGGCTATAATTTATATTCCGAATTCAAAAATGATTTCTATTTTACAAAATTCCCAGAATATAAGTTTCATTAATTAATTTTATAATTAATTTTCGCTGTCACAACAAATAGCGTGTTTTTAAGAGATAATAACTATCAAAAGATTGACACTTGTTTATAACTAGTTTAAATGTGAAATTACATCCAATGTCCAACATTGTATTAAATTGTAAAAATATATTATAAATATACTTTAAAACCAATCAAATTAATAATTTATCACTATTAATTATTTCGATTAAACAAAAGTTGTTTTTAATTAAAATTTAGTAATTTTCACTATTCATCAGAATATGAAAGTTATCTGAAAAGTACCAAAATTTCACCTTAGGCTAAATTCGATACTCCGAATCCATAAATGAAGTCAATTTTGAAAAATAAAATTTACAAAATTTCAAAAAGTGGTTATTACTATTCATAACGGCTAGTTTTAATAATATCTTAATAGCATATCGTTGTTTAGCGAAACTTGGTGTTGGGTACAACACACGCTATCATGGAAGGTCGCGATTGCGTGTAATTCAAGCCAAGTCAGAGATGTGTGTTGTGAAAGCTCCTTTTGGTGTAGCGTATAACACAAGACATTAATGAAATTAAAAAGAATATTTTTCATAAAATCTCGGGGTGTTACATTCTACCCCCCTTAAAATGAATTTCGCCCTCGAAATTCGTCGGGGTTATAAATGGTTTACTATTCTAAAGTTTCTTTAATCGAAACCCACATCGTAAAAAGGAATACCAAAACCAATCTTTAAAAAACAAAAGTATGAAACGTAACGGTTACCCAAATAAACTAATCACTGGGTTTCCACATCGGTGAAAATATGGATATGGAAGAGAAATATAACCATCATGATCTTATGGAGAGTGGTAGAGAACATGGCTATGGAAAAGCTAGCAATCAAAAATCCATAAATTTGTGACAATCTAAGGTACCATCTGATTAATCAGATATATGAGCACTAGGACAACATTTTTGGTTTTTAAGATCGTTTCCCTAAAGTTGATGAATTAAAAGAAATACTTGCATGATTTTGGTACAATCTCACTGTTGTTCGTGAATTGAACAATTTCCACTTCATCCCTTAAATAAATGAAGTTGAATTTGTTATTCGTGATGTTTTAGCAGATCATGTGATAGAATGATGGGTCATTCCATCTCTTTCGAACAAAAGGTTAGCAAAAGTTATAAGCCCATCTTATGGTTAGATTAATCATATATAGTTCCAAAAATGAACGTATACTTCATATATCATACTGCTTAATATAATAAAACTAGTTTCTACTAAACAGGGACTTCCTGTAGGCCAGTGGTAGGTGATAATGGCCAGTCGCACTTCGGTTGTGGGTTCGATTCCCACAACCTTGTCCGACGCAATGGGCTGTCGCCCGTCCTGCAGGTTGTCCTTTTTCTAAAACTATATTACTATAAAATCCCATCAATAATATCGAAAAAAATTCTATCCTTAAACAATACTAACTTATGTCCAACATAATCCATTCCATTCTTTAGGCTTATCCATAATACTGCAGTCCACTCTCATAACATAGTGAAAATGATTACCAGAGATTTAATACCATCGTTGATCCCCATATATCATAAGATATGTTTTGTTGGTCACATTCCAAACATTCAAAGTCCTTAATCATGTATTCTCTTGAATACCTTAGTGAAAACATGAATGCAGTTTAAAGTTAACACTTTCCACATACCAAAATCCTCAAAATTCTATATACTCAATCCATGATATCACTTAGTCCTTATATCAATCATCAGCTCATGAATACTATTAAACATTTCATTTTCTCGTTTTCCCTTCATTATGCGCATATCATCTTATTTCCAAAAATATCTGAATAACCTTTCATGGATACTAGTAACATTAATCATACACTTTTAAAATTCAAGGAAAGACAACAGTGTAGCAATCCTTAGATGTTTCTTTATTCCATAGTACCATGAGATTACTTACACAACATTACACATGATAAACATGTAATCATTCCACTACATTCTTAAACCATTGACCGAGCTTCAACAATTCTTTCATCTCACATATCATTTGTAGTCTCATCATCATCATCCACATAAATACTACCCATACGACCATACTGATTTTCTTCATGAGACTTTCCCTTAGGGCATTGGTTTTCATAATGCCCGTACATTCCACATTTAAAACATTTAACCATTGTTGATGTTGTAGAAATACCATTATCCTCATCCCTGGTGTTAACTGATCCTTTTCCTTTGCACTTACTGGCTTTGTGTCCTTCTTTTCCACACCCAAAGCATCGTCCAGTTCCTTTGAAACATTCTCCTTGATGCCTCTTCCCACATGATTTACATAGGGGAAATTGAACTTTCTTTCCTCTATGATCATCATGAAACTCCATCTTTCACTTATTAGCCGAGCCAGGAAACTTACCAAATTTTACTTTATTGATCATATTATGAGATTGCTGATTCGGCATAATAATGATGTTTGGACCTCCAAATCCCATTTCATTTGGTTTCTCATGAATAATATAATTCCATTGTCCATCATATCCTCCATTATCGTGAATCATCTTGTTTCCAGCCATTTTCTAAAACCCAAAAAGAATAGTGTGAGAGGCAAAAATCATAATAAAGGGGGAGTATCCTCAATATCTAACTTCTAAGGTTAAATTCTAAGATTGTTACCATAGTTATAGGACTGTATCTTATACGTATACTTATCCTTAGGTACATCCCTAAACAAACCTTATAAATATCTCTAGGGATCTCACTAAAGTTCTCGCATCCTAGTTTCCAAAGGTTGACTAAACCTTTCCTATGATACCAACTGTAGAGACCCATATCTTGACGTACATGAACATTACATTACTTTTGCGGAATACTTAGTACGTAACAAAAACACACACATAGGGATCGTAATAGTTTAGTGTCTTTGGAAACTCGGAATAAAATCTTCTAATCGTGGTGAAAGATCTTCAACATCTCCCATAAAGATCTTCCCTTTTTTTACCTAAAACCTTTCTTTATATCCTGGGGAAAAGAAAACATAAAAGGTTGAGCTCAAATGCTCAGTAAGGGTAAACAAAAGAAATATCAATCACAACGTATTCATAAGAACATAACATTTTGGAAATCATAACCTGCAAAAGAGAGCATAATTTCATAACATGGGATAAATCATGGTAGTGAAATGTAATCACAATAATCATAACTTAAAACATGAAACTTTGTGGCATTCACACATAATCATAGAGAATCATTTCTTGTTAGTCAAGACTCATTTCCAAGACTATCTTAGTGGACAAAGTCCCTTTCTGAATCGAGTAACCCTCGTTTCAGTCCTGTTTCACTGAACTGGTATAACCTACCATTCCAGCCATGTCTATCTCATGAGATATAAAATCTTTACCCAATTCATTGGAGGGAGATATAGGTCCTACCCATCTCATAATGATACCATTCTTATGTGTGCCACAAAATCATAAATCATACATCATTTCATAACCCATGTAATAAAAATGGGAATCTTAAACATCGTGACATCATAAAAAAATTCATATAAGATAAAGGAATTCATAAAAATAATTCCATCACAACATAATCAAATCAATGTAATAATATGGATAAAAATATAACCCTTTATTATCTTATATGGGAAATAATTTTGATAAAACACTTGAACTCCATTCTTGAGGAAAATATCTTTTCTTCTTAAAAAAACATTTTTCTTTTCTTAACATGTCATACAACTTTAAACTAAAAGAAGTTGATTAAAAATAAACCTGAAAACTTGTAAAGGAAGCTTCTTTGAAATAATGTTTTAAAAATACATTCATGACGTATAAATTTAAAAAAACATTCTTCTCGTACTTTTGTCGGAAAAAGTCAAAAAGTACCTCATACGAAAAATGACAAAAGATTCCTTTCATATCTTTTACTAAAAACTCACCGAAGGGTAAAATTGGGTTTAAAAAATTTTAGGTGGATGGAAATAATATTACATATTGTGGAAACATTGATGTGGATGATAAAATACACCCCAGTAATTACCAAAGTAAAAACAATCTCGGATAAAAGTGAGATTGTTAAATTTCCCTTACCCTAGGTCCGATTTGCATTGTATGTGTCTAAAGCTCCTGTATAATGGTTTAAATAATGTTATTGACTTATTAAAGAATCATACATATTGATATTATATCATATATGGATCACTTATTACTTTATATTACCCGTTCTTTTGTAAATTCCATGTTAAAGAAGCGTTTTGGGTAAAATCGTTTCATTTATCGTAGGTGTTTTGACTTGTTGTTCTTGACATTATTATTACTTATATCATGATTTAATTACTTCCAGAATATAAAATATGATTTATATATCATATATATTCAGTATATATATATATATAAGATAGATAAATGAAATGAAAAACACCGTTCATGGAGACGGTAGTCCGTACGTACGCATGAACGCTGTTTTCCTTTCCTTATTGTCTTTAATGGAAGTAAGTAGATGAAATACATATACATATATACATAAATCCATTAGCTTTATAATGTCATATATTTCATTATTATTTCTTATATATACTTTTTAATCATTCTTAAATGGTTAACATGGAGAATAAATCTCATCGCGTCGTGGAGACGGTAGTCCGTACGTACGCACGAGCGATGATATCGTTCCCATGGTTGTGGAATTGTGTTGAAGTGTATGTATACTATTTCAGTATCAATATCACTTTATAATAATCATATATAGTTACTCATTACACCTTTATACCCATCCAATTATGGTGGTGGCGGAAAATAGATTACACCACGGCGTGGAGACGGTATTCCGTACGTACGCACGCGCGGTGATTTCCTTTTTCCGTAGGATGGTTAGAAGGGTAATAAGAGTTGTTTCATATTTATAATAACATATAAGTATATAAGAAATACTTATGTTATTACTTTATCATGAAACAACTAAAGAAGAATAAGTTGAAGAAGAAAGAAATTGAAAAGATCGGTAATGGATATTACCTCTTCTTTGAAACGCCTCTTTGAATCCTCCACTTAGGGAACTATGATTGGTCTTTGAAGAAGACCAGGACCTCTAGGATTATTCTAGGGAAGTGGAGATGGGATTTTGGCAGGGGGCGGCCAAGAATGAGTGCTCAAAGTGGTGTGAGGAGGAGGGGGAGGAGGTACCCTTTTATAAGGGAGGAGATGGGCACCTTAGGAATACCCCAAAATATTATTTTATATTAAAGTCAAAATCGGTTTATAATGGTTACAAAGGGTCTTATTTCGAATGTAAAGTGGGGATGGGTCGAAATCCTATCAACCAATAAGATTTAGACAAGTTTAGGGTATTATTTTAACCTTATCAATTAGATTTAACTCTAAGTTAAATAATTTAACTTTTACCGTGTCTTTTTGTTTTCTTTCACTATATGGTTAATACACTTACTATAACATGCCAAACGAACCCCAAATTTTTTATTATTAATATATATATCCTTATCTAAGTCATTTGGCCGAACCTTATATTTTTAGTAATAAAATAACAATTAGTAATATAATATTTGATTTAAAAACTATTTTGTGTCAATTTTGACACTATTTGATATATGATTTTTGTGAAAGTCATAACAGAATTATATGTTCGAACCAAGTTGATTAAATGAACACTAATATATCATAGTAACCTTGAAAATTAGTGTAATTCATAAAAAGTCTCAAATTACATTCATTTGAGCATTTATAACATCAATTATGTTAATATTTCCTTAAAAGGGTAATTACTGCATCATCGTTGTGTCATAAATAAATTAATTTATTTAAAGTTTAAAAATTATAAATAAACTATCATTATCGTTTTAGATTTCTAATGAATATTTATAGTCGAATTTATCTTATGTATAACCCCATATTAAAAATGTTTTAATTATTAAACTTTGATTTTAATTATTTTAACTATTCATTAAATAAAATAATATCAAATGTCATAATCTAATCCAAGTGAACCTAAATGGTCATATTATATTTATAAGTTTGTTTTTGGTCGAATTACACTTATCCAATAGAATTAGGACATGTGTTAGGGTAATAGTAATATCATATTTACCCTTAGTTACCCTATTTACTATTAACCATGGTAAAAAAAAATAAAAAGTTATTATTCACCAAAAATTATTTTCATCTCAGTGAACCACATTTTAGTCCTTGATATTAACCGTGTCTGTCGGATTTTAGAAATTCCATTCACAGAAGCGGTAAAATTATGTTTTATGCAAAATTCAGTTTTTAACCTACCACTTAGTGGTTTCACTATTCATCAAAAATTGAAAGTTTTCAGAAAAGTAGAAAAATTTCACCCTAGGCTATAATTGATATTCCGAATTCAAAAATGATTTCTATTTTACAAAATTCCCAACATATAAGTTGCATTAATTAATTTTATAATTAATTTCCGCTGTCACAACAAATAGCGTGTTTTTAAGAGATAATAAGTATCAAAAGATTGACACTTGTTTATAACTGGTTTAAATGTGAAATTACATCCAATGTCCAACATTGTATTAAATTGTAAAAATATATTCTAAATATACTTTAAAACCACTCAAATTAATAATTTATCACTATTTATTATTTCGATTAAAAAAAGTTGTTTTTAATTAAAATTTAGTAATTTTCACTATTCATCAAAATATGAAAGTTATCCGAAAAGTACCAAAATTTCACCTTAGGCTAAATTCGATACTCCGAATCCATAAATGAAGTCCATTTTGAAAAATACAATTTACAAAATTTCAAAAAGTGGTTATTACTATTCATAACGGCTAGTTTTAATAATATCTTAATAGCATATCGTTGTTTAGTGAAACTTGGTGTTGCGTACAACACACGCTATCGTGGAAGGTCGCGATTGCGTGTAATTCAAGCCAAGTCAGAGATGTATGTTGTGAAATCTCCTTTTGGTGTAGCGTATAACACAAGACATTAATGAAATTAAAAAGAATATTTTTCATAAAATCTCGGGGTGTTACAGTTTCGCAGAAATCTTGCCTTAAACACATAAACCATTCATAGAATGAATTTGAATGCAAACATTGAATAATATCCCCATAAATTCATGAGTAACAACAATGGATGTCATTTTAGATGGAAAATAATTTTAAAGGGTCTTTTAAAAACCTTTCTTGAGGAAATATTAATTTATTATTGAAATTTATTTTAAAACATAAAACCATTTGTAAACCATTTTCCATGAAAACATAAAAATAAGTCTTGAAACCAGTTTAAAAACCATTTTCCTTTAAAACCTATAATTAAAAGTAGAAAATGTTTTGAAAACCATTTCATTAAAATAATTTGAAAACTTATAAATTGGAATTGGAATTTTTCTGAAACCCATTTTCCTTAAATTATTATAAAAGAACCTTGAAATCGTTTTGAAAACATTTTCAAGGAAAATACTTTAAAAACTTATAAATAAATCTTGAAAATGTTTTGAAAACCCCTTTTCACTATAGAATTAAAAAATAAGATTTAATTTTTTTAAAACCATTTCAAGAACCAAATCCCCAGAATATTAGGAATAAATTTTATTTAAAAAATAACTTCTCAATCTTCATAAGTAATTTTCAAGGGAACTTCAGTCACGATATCATGTAAATCCATACATTCCGAACAATCATTTTTCTCTGTATTTTTTAGAAAAGTCCCTCTATGTAAAAATGATAAGGGGATTATATTTTGAAAATAAAACCATTTTGTTTTAATGGAAATTCATGGGTAAAAATTTCCATTAAGCATCATAGGATAAATGTGAAACATTTTTAAAAACCTTTTACAAAACATAGTTTTAAAAACCATAGATTTCGGACTAAAAGGAATGATGTAGACATGGTATAATAAATACATTTTCTTAATTATATTAATTACCAAAGAGTTGGAAAATGGTACCATTTCATGTACATGACCTTCATATCTACATGGTAAGAATATTCATTAGAGTGCTTGATAGATGGCTAATAATATTTCATCAATAAAAGAATAATCATAAGCAATATCGATAAACTGTTAGATTATTTCAATAATCTATTACAACATGGTAACATGGGATTATACTCTTCATATAATAAATTAAATGAAATTAATCTTGAAATATCGTGAAAATAGGTAGATTCATGACATTGTAGGTCCAATACACCTAGAAAAAGAATATAGGTCCATAAAAACCATGTGTCTCAAAAAATGAAAATTAAAAAAAGAATATATTACCGATTTTATAACTTTTGAAGCATTAATCCAATGAAATAATGATTATATAATGGATATTTAAATACCCATAAGTTTAATAATAATAATCATATAATACATTCCTTGGTATTATATTCACCACATAAAAAAGGTGGTGAACATGGCATGTGTCTCACAGATATAAAAAGTGAGATGGAATTCTCTTACCATGTATCTTAACTCTCATCACACTCATTTAAACCTCATATAAAATAAATATATGTTTATTATAAATATATAACATAACGAAATTCTTATACTTAATACAATATATGGTTTTATTATGACTTTATAATACCTTCTTGTTAACAATTCTGTGCAAAGGATTCACTTTTGGTAATATCTTCTTTGTTCTTCATACATTTTTTAACTATTATTCATCATCCTATTACATAGATAATGATTTTATTACATAAGGAATGTAATAAAATTATATAAATATTATATATATTCAGCATATATTTATTTATAATAGTCTATGAAATATAGATAGATGAAATGGAATACACCATTCATGGAGACGGTATGCCATACGTATGCATGCCCATTGTTTCCTTTTTGTTGTTATATTGAAAGAAAGTAACTAAATAAATTATATGTATATAATTTCATAACATTAAATTTTTTATGTTTTATATTTCAAATATGTTCTATAAACCCATCCTTAATAAATTCCATGTAATGTGGGAATGAATCACATTTCTTCAAGGAGGCGGTAGTCAACACATCCACAAACGATGTTATCGTATTTACAAAAGATGGAATGTATAAAGGTATGTGTTATATAAGAATTAAATAATGACAAAGACATAATAAATATAATAAATATAATTTATAAATATTGTTTCTATCCAAATTCCCAACAATTAAACGTGGGAAAGGAAAACAAACAGACATCATTTTGTGAGGCAGTGGATCACTATACACGTAAATTATATGTTCATTACCCATTAGATTTAAGTGTATTTAATTTTAGTTATAACATTTGTATTAAAACATATCTGTATATTGAGATAAATGTTTTTGTATAATCATGGTATAATTAGAGTTGACCAGAGCAAAAAGGAAATAAAATGAAAGGGCTTGTGGAAAGATGTTACCACTACATTTGGTAACTCATTTTGGATTACACCAACGAGATTCCATGGATGCATTTATTCCAAAGGTATGAATTATAGGATTAGGGGTGGTATTTAGGATCTATTTAGGTTGATAATGGTTGAGCCAATGTGTCTTTATAGGTGCGATTATGTGGGAGGGGAAGAATTTTTTTATAGTGGATGAGGAGCGGTACTCCTATACAAGCCAAAAGGTATATAATAATGGGGGTTCTCCCTTACCTAATATACCTAAAAATGAAAAAATAAGTAATTTAAGGTGAATAATGGTTGAAAAAGATCTACACTAGATAAAAATAGTTGCATATTTAAATTTTTTTCAATTAACTTCTATGTTTCCCCAATTTTACCATTTTGGGATTTATTAAAGTATCTTGTATTATAGAATAAGTAATTTTACCCTTAAGAATAAATTAAAATTAGATTTATTATAAAAAATATATAAAATAAATTATAATTATAATATATATTTTATAAAATAAAAATACCATGTGTGTTGGAACTAAATTTTAAAACAACCGCATGTAACACACAAAAACACACCAATAACCGAGACCACGCTAAAAATGTTATTACTATCTATGGGTCCATATATTAATTAAAAAATAACAATTGGTACATGAATTGAAAATATTTTATATTTATTCACACATAAAAATAACTTGGATTAAGGTAAGAGTTATATTAATTTTAAATCATTTAATAAAATATCTTTTATTATAAAATAAAATTAATTTAAAATTTAGCATTATTTATTTAATTTTAATTTAATAAATATAAAAAAAGTATTTGAATAAAAATATATTAAGTTAACATACGTTTAACATGATATAATAATATAAAATAATAATTAATGACAATACTTCAACAAATCTACATCCCTTTTATTATTTATAGTATCATTTATTTTTTTTAATTATTAAATAAATAATCACTACGTTGTTATTTCTTAAGAATTTTTAGTAACTAAATCATCTATAAATTTTTTATAAGCCATTATAATAACAATAACTCATTTATTATATTTATAACTAATAGTTTTTGTTTTTTATATCTCAATGTTTTATAAATGTTAAAGGAGAGGAAATTCTCCTTTTTCATTTTTCCATAACTTATAAAATAAGGACATTTTGTTGAATAGTATCCCAATAAATCATAAAATTGAATAAATATAGTTTATAGTATAAATATGGTTATATAAGGAATTTTTTTATAAGTCTCTAGGTCATTTTGGCCATTCTCTTTAAGGTTTTTACCCAAATAAAGCTTAATTTTACCTTGATTAATGTGATTAATATTAATTACTTTCACAATTATTTTTGATCAAATATTATTCTGATATTATTAGAATAAAAATATCATTCTTATTAAAACAATTTATGTCTGTTACTTTATTTTCAAATCACTGAATTTTCCACATTATTTTTAATTCTAATCCCACAGACATGCTGAGAAAGCGGGTTTTGAAAGTAAAGCATTCACAAGTTCAACAAGTTTTTATAACTAATTTTATTAAAAAAATATTCCAATAAACTAAATTGGTTTAGTCTATGTATAATTGATATATTGTGACATTAAAAAGAAAAAAAATCTAATTTAATATTAATTCTTATTTAAATGAAAATACAATTTTTGACGAAAATAATGTATTTTTCACTAATAAAAAAATGAATCTTCTCAGAAAAATACGAAACAATTACCCTAAAATATTATTGACATTATTAATTAAAAAAGTATGTTTATTTTACTAGATTAAATTTATATGAGCTACTAAAATTAATTCTTTTATAAAATTACATAAAAAGCTGTTTATTTGAGAAAATTGTATTTTTAAACTGATAAAAACATTTCAAATATTACATGTTTTAATCTATATTTTTTATTTATGTAATATCATTATAAATAATATTTACAAATTAGTTCTTTATATTCATATTTCTAGGTTTAACATATAGGTTATAACTATATCATTTAAATAATTATAAACATAAAATGATGTTTTGTAAAAAATAACTGTTGAGTGTAACACAAGACAGTTCGGTGTTGTGTGTATCACAAGATAATACATGTATTTCATGAAGTGTATGTAAAATAGTAGTTATTTAATATAAACAACTATATTCAATTTTATTTGAAATTAAAAATTTCTATAAGAGTCAGTTAATTTGAAAAAATATTTCACAAAATCTCAGGGTGTTACATTCTACCCCCCTTAAAAGGAATTTCACCCTCTAAATTCATCTAGGTTATCAAAAGATTAATACATAAAAGTTCCTTTAGTAAAAACCCAAATCTTAAAAATGAATACGAATACTTCCTTTGAAGAAATAAATTTTAAAACATAATGGTCACCAAAAGTAACATATAACTATGCTTCCACATAGGAGAACATACTTGGGAAGTGAAAACATGGACATAGAGGAAAGGAATAAATATTTATAGGGTGTTATTGAGGTCATCAATCATAAAAATTGAATGGTAATTATAATTTTGAGGGTATCAAATTCATAAATATACCATCATTTAAAAACATATAGGATCAACATAATTTAATGTATTAGGATAATATTTTATTTCTAGATCATTTTTCTAAAGATGAATAGTTTTCATAAAAAAGATATACAATCATGATTTTCGGACAACCTCGCCCTTTTTGTTCCTCTATCAACATCACTTTTTTCTCCAAAATGAAGAGAATTTTTAATTCATAAATCACTAATAGATCATGAGATCCCTAATATTTCATCCCATCTATCATCATTCATCATCAACCCGAAGTTGTTAGAATAAGTTACACATTATGCATAAATCATCATGTGGTGAGATAATACATTAAAATAATAAACATTATCCCAAGTGTAACATAATATTTATATAAGTGGTTAACCTTATAAACATTATGAATTAATAAAATAAAACTCTTTGGATGGAATGTCTTGAAATCATCATAACTTTGATCCCTCATATATCACAATGTACCACTTGGTTTTCACATTCCAAACATGTCAATACCCTCATCATATAATCCCTTGAAACATTGTAATGACCTGAATTACCATAAATCCTTTTGGAAAACCTCTATGATTCATTATTATAATGATTACTAGATATATACTTTAAATCCAAGAAGTTGTAAACTTAATTTTTTATGATATTGCCCACTTTTCCAATAATTAGTTCTATGGTAATACCTACCATACTATTTACTTATTAATATCCAATATATCATTACCCAAACATAATTATTTCAAAGTTAAGAACTAATTAAGGGTTACCTTACCTAAATCAAAATATAACCTTTCCAAGAAATCTCTTTTCTATTTCTCCATCACTATTCAAAATTTCCTTTTCAACGATTAATGAAAACTTATACTGAAAATAAATATATATTTTATGATTCATATAAAATAATATTTCAATTCCAAAACATAAATACATCATTCATCAAAACTTATTATTAAATCATTAATCATACATCATCTAAATATTAAATAATACCTTTTTCCAATAATATGAAATATAAATAATGTATTATGGTTCCCTAAACTCAATGTTTAATGTTAGAAATATTGGAATAACATCACATACCTTTCAAATGTCATTTTGGGTGTCTTTATCTTCAGAATTATAATCAATACCCATACCACCTTCCAAATTCTATTTATGATATTTTGTCTTGGGAATTCGATTAGCACAATACCCAAACATTCCCTATAATAAATAGTCAATGTTAACCAAGTTCCTTCTCATTCTCAGCATTGACTAAAACCAAGAATAATAGTGTGAGAAACATTTATCATAATGGGATACTATATAATCATGAAAAATATACATATAGAATTCAAAAATCATGTCTCCTTATTCATTAATATATGAAACCTTAGTTTTATTATATGTTATTCATAGTAATATCCTACTTAAATATTTCATAACCAATCATAATGATTATGTGAATTCCCAAAATCATATCCCTTGGGAGTGTTGGACTAGGTGTACAACATGGATCATTGTCATGTACTTGGTTACGTCGAGTTAGGGATGATACACCTTATTAGAGTCATTAACTTTAGGTACATCTATTCAAAACCCACATATAGTTATAATATCTAGACAAAGATATAATGTGAGAAAACCACTCAATATATCCTTCACCAAAATTTTAATACATTTCAATAAGCATTAACTAATACTTTTAATTACCCTTAGAGACATCCCTATACACATACGTATAAATTTTAATAGGGTTTTCACTATTGTTTTCTCATCTTAGTTTCCAAAGGTTGATGTCATGTCTTGTCCCAGTGGGGCCCCTGCTACGACACCCCAAGCCTACCTCTAATAGGAAAGGGGATGGTGACTAGAACATAATATGAATGTCACTAACATTGGAGGCATTTATTAAGTACCTAGACAAACATATCCATGCCCAGAAATTATGAAATGTAAAAAATACCGAGGAACAAAAATCCATGCATACTAATAAACCCAACCAATATAGTACAACGTAATTTAAAGTGAGGAAAAGTAAACCTCTATTAAATACAATCTCGCTAAAATGAAATAGTCTTCCAACAATAAATTCCAACCTATAAGAAAACAAAATATGTACTGGGAAAACTGCTCAATGACATAGAAAGACCACACCTTGTCTGGAACTCACTAATCTCTACCCAATCCTAGTCCACCCTGGACATCATCAAAAGTTCGCTCGGCGGCACAGGAAACAACATGTACAAGAAAATCCCGTATAGGGGTGAGTATAACAATACTAAGTAGGACACCCCAAAAATCACAAAGCAATAAAGAAATTAATTTTATATTCATTTCAACATAGTTTATGTCTACAATACATATAACAATAACATATCCAACTGTACTTGAAACCCAGTCATGTAGTCTAGAGGTAAGTCACAATGACCGTATACCCATGTCAGGGATTCAGTTCATAGATTCCACAAAGCACATATCTGGTAGAACTCACTCCCGGGTCTGATATCCCTAATGATATCCATACAAGAAGTATTTTTATTAGGATCCTCCATGAGAGAGAGATATATAGATAGATATGAAGAAAGAAATGTGATACAATGATTCCAGGAGAAACAACTCCAAGAATAAGGATGATCGTGATACATGAATAAGGATCACTACAAGGGCCTTAGAATATACAATGAATCATCTGAAATCACCTACTAAGTAGAGGACCAACTTTCGGTAGGATTGGTCATTTTGATAACATGACTCTACCTAGGTAACCTGAATGGATAGTGGATCCTACTCCAGGCCTCTCGGATGGGACTCCCGACTTTGTCCAGAAATTCCTGCTGAAGAAATTCATACTCATGTGGATAGGAAATGATACCCACTAAACTTGAGGGGAATCATCAAGGGGGAACCAAATCAAAAGGTAATTTTCCAATATATGGGGGACAATGAGATAAATCCATGTATAAGAGAGTACAAGACATATAGAAGGACCACACATCATGTCCCTTGACCCTAGGTACTACTTGTGTACAATGACATGTGTCAGAAGAACATGACATGTAGGGAATTTTATACACAACATGTAGAAAGTATTAAATACCTTAACCATCCATTTGGGTTCCACTCGTGTACCTCATTTGTGTTCTGGTACAAGATGTCAACCCATGTCTGCCTACCCGTGCACCAGTACATGGGGTGGCCTGTGTACGTGGTCGGGGTATGGCCTTTTTGTAGGGTGCATGCTGTGTACACCCCCTCATGTCCATGTATCATCTGAGATATATTCCATGTCTCTGGGTTGGTCCCACATGTTGTGTGATTGGTTTCACATGTTGTGTGATTATTCTCTACTGCTTGAAGCCCTATCCGCTACTAAACTAGTGCCACACACTATGTATCCTGAGATACACATCATGTTCTTTGTAATTTTCCAGAATCAATTGTATTCCTATAGGGATTTATTTGATCCTATGGTTCTTTATTATATGGTTCATTCTCCTAAAAACTATAGATCCATGGTTGCCTCACCCTTATAACAACAATTCGGTAGGTTTCAGGCCTTCAATCGGCTTCAAAACCAAATTCTGACCATCTTTACAGGGATCAATCAATGAATGATATTTCCCAAAATAAGTCTATCATTTCATCTCCACCACCATCGCACCTATTATAGGTCATCATGATCCCAGATCTATGATTTTAGATCATTGTGTGGCGAATCAAATGTGTAATTATCCTTCATTCATAATCCTATGAACAAAAAAGAACATGTAGGGAGAAAAGGTCAAGAAATCACATAAAAACTCAAAGAATGTACCCCAGTTGTTGTTTGTTATTTCCCTGATATTCTATCATTATAAATATCAATAAACTAGATCAAAACAGATATAATCCCACAAATCCAACCTTTATTCACCCATCCCACAAGAATGAACAAACCTCAGGTTAGCCTGTTTGTGGGTTGATTTGCATTCTTCATTGAATCATAGAATTGGAAAGAAGTAAATAAATGCACAATCCCTACCTCTAGGTTTGGATCAATAATTAAGGAAGGTTGATCATGCTATCATCATCAATGATATCCTCCTACCCGATGGCGCAATGATCCATGATCAGACCTACCGTCATTGTTTTCTATGAGGTTTATCCAAGGGGTATCGTGTCCAATGTTTCTAAGGATTACTCCATGGTTATGAATACTAACCCTAGGTCCCTTACAAACTGATTATTAAAAAGGAAAAATGTGTTTCTACATCCCTGTAATGATAAATAAAATAAATTCATAATTTATTTTATTTAATTAAAACATCGAAAAATTTACATTTTCAGCCGACCCATGTCGATCGATGCTATGCATCGCTTAAGGTAAAGTTGCTGCTCAGTACACAAAGGTATTATTGGATTTATGATCCAAGAAAACATTTTGAAGTTATTCCAGCTTATCTAGAAATCCACTCGCATGCTCTATTTAAAGAGTAATTTATTTTAAACATTTATTCTAGGGATTCAGGGCCTCATAAGGGAATGCCCCCTCAGTGCCTAGTCTAGAAATAATTCTGTGTAATATTTAAAAATTATTCACAAAGAATCTAGGACAATAAATTATCTCCAACATAGGGATTTACATCCACAGAAAGTAAAAAATAAAGGCTAAAAAAGGTGTGGTTACTGCACACGAATCTGAGCATCCAACTCCCACATGCTCTCATAGAGAATCCTATGCTAACACAAGACATGTACTAAAAGAAATGATTTCGCACATAGGATACTCTCCTACAGATCTCAATATTGAATGGGTACTCGTCAGTGGTCACTCCACTATCAACGCCCATCTCTCCCTAGTTGAAGATGTGCAATGGGTCTTTCACGTACCTCCTCATCTATGACATGTGGAAGAAATCATGAACCCTATCCAACTGCTTCAGTAGAGCTAGAAAATATGTCACCTCACCAACTCGACATAGTTTCTGAAAAGGGCTTACGAACCTTGGAGATAACTTTACTCCCCACCCAAATCTCAGCAACCTTTATTGAGGTGAGACCATAAGGAAGACATTGTCTCCTTTCCAAAACTCCAAAGGTCTTATTTGCCTATTAGCATAAGATATATTTTAGATCGTGAAAGTATTTGTGTGCTTCTGAATGAAATGAAACTTCATGGTAGTATCTGTCAACAATTCTGGGCCCATGTGTGATAACTCTCTTCATTCAGTACAACAATGTTTTGAAAGACAGGGTCACCCGTACAAATCCTTGAATCGTCCCATACCAATGGTGAAGTGGTAGAAATTTATGTACGCAAACTCCACCTGTGGAAAGTGGTCCTCCCAGCTATGACTGAAGTACAACATGTGAGGTTGCATCATGTATTAAAAAACCCGAATGGTTATCTCTATATGGCCATCTTTCAAGGGATGAAACATAGTGCCCAAGCATATTTGAGTCCTAAAAGACTCCTGAAATCCCTCCCACAATATGAATTTGAATAAGGCATTATGATATTGAACAATTGCTAATGGTAATACATGATGACACACTATCTCTTATATGTATAGTTCTCCCAATATATCTACTAAGCTCTGCACTTGGATAGCTATTTAGTGGGATAGCTTGGTGATTTAGTTAAAGATAAACTAGATGGCACTGTTACCCCAATATGTACATGGTAAAACCATCACAAAGTCAATTAATATTCCATCCTACTTATATTCTAGAACCTCTAGGTGGTGATCTATACCTGTTGGAAGCTATTTCTCAACCTTCACCTGCTAGAAAGTAAGGCATCGATAAAAGAACTATGCCACTTTCTTCTTTTTCCCTGCCCACCAAAATTGATGTTAGGGGTATTGGTACATTTTTTTCAATCCAAGATGTAATTCCAAATGGGTTGTATGAAAATATCTTAGAACCTCCTCCATCTATGTTTCTGGTACAACTTTACAGCCTTTGGAAATAATTACATGCTCCCCACCTTGTGAATATCCATCAGGATCATGCCCTATGGAAATATGATCATGTATGGTATTGAAGTTGACATCTCCATGATTTTCCTCCCAAACTCATTGTAATAGTGGAGGGTGACAACCATCAATTGGAGGTAAGATGCATCATATCCATCCACTAAGGATAACATTAACGAGGCCAACTACTCTAATGCCTCGTTCTGTAGCTACACACTACATATCCTTCTAAGAAAATTAACCACCAGGTTCCCCCTCCCTTGAGTATAGATGATCTCATTTTCATTGTCCTAGAGGAACTCTATCCATCACAGTTGTCTTAGTTTTAGATACTTCTACAAGTAGATATACTTCAGAATATTATGATCAGAGTAGATGTTAAAATACTCACCCATTAGGTAGTTTCACCACATATTCAATGAAATGACTACTACTACCATCTCAATATCATGGGTCATGTAGTTCTGCTCATGTGGCCTCAACTATCATGAACTCTAGGAAATCACCACATGACTCTAAATTATGTTGAAAGCATGTCTGGTCCCTGATACATCATAGAACACTACGTACCCGGCACCCTCCTTCGGAAATCTCATGATCGTGGTGCTCGTCAAACTCTATCTTAACTACTAGAAAGCATGATGTAACTTATACATCGATATGAAAGGCTTCCCCTTTTATGTCACATGTTTCATTAGTGATGATATCTGAGAGAAATTAAGTATGAATCTATGGTAAAAACCTTTCCCATAGAAGCTCTGCACCTCCATCATACTCTTAGGTGGATCCCATATTATCAATGCTTTCACCATGGCCGGTTTCACTACTACCCCATCTATTGAGAAAACATGTCCCTGAATGTGGACCTCTTGAATTTATAACATGCAATTTGAGAGATTCCCATAAAGTTGGGGCTCAAAGACTATGTCTGGAACCATCTGCAGGTGTCTCGTGTGTTTCTCCTCAGATGCTGAGTACACAAGGATGTCATCATTGAATACCACAATGAACTGGCCAAAATGTGGCTCAAATATCCAGTTCATGATTACCATGAACACTTCTAGGATATTCATAATTTATAAGAGCATCACAAAGTACTCATAGTAACCTTACCGACATCTGAAAGTCAACATCGATATATCCCCACCCTTTACTCGCAGCTGGCGATAGCCTAAACAAAGGTCAACCTTATGGAACCATCATTCCCCTTTCAACTGATTGAAAAGGTCATCAATCCTTGTTATTTGATACTTATTATTTTCCATCACCTGGTTTAATCACTGGTAATCCACAAAGAACCTCAATATCTCAGCTGCCATTTTGGAAAACAAAACTTGGGCTGAGGAAGGTGAAACACTAGGTCTCACAAAGCCATTTCTTTGCAAGTCCTCCAACTACAACCTCATCTCACGAAGATTTGTGGGAGCCATAAGATATTATGGTGTGGATATAGGTGTCTTCCTAGGGTGTAGGTTGATTCAGAAGTCAATCTCTCGACAATGAGGTAATCCTAGACAATCTTCTAGAATGGCATCCTTATTGTCCACCACTATTACTGGGAACTAAAAATTCATAACTTCAGTTGCTATAAGGGTATAGATATCCAACTCATGAGTGGTTGGATATACCATCTTATGCATGAGACCCTCCTATGCTACCTGGGTTTCCTTCTCACCAAATGAAACGTTCATCCCATCACTGCGGGCACACCACACCGTTGGCATAAAAGTTTCAATACAGACAAGGATCAAAGACAACCAGTCCATTCCATGAATGTCACTGTAAATCCTTGACACTAGCACCACAATTTTCCAACCAAAACTCTCACCTCCAAGGGTAATATCAAGCTACTATGAAATGTGTGTGATCATCAAGTCTCCTACCATATGTTTCTCCAAATGTAAGAGTCGAGTCAATGATTCTACTGGAATCTCATGGTCTTGTACAAGGTCTGTGGAGATGAAGGAAAGAATGTCACATGTGTCTATAAGTACGGATGCTAAGGTAGAAAAGTCATAGATCACACCAAATATCATCCCCAGAGTCCCTTGGTTGTACTCCTCATCCCCATGTAACTTTCCATGCCCCTATCCCCCAACTCCATGAGCTAGGAGTGGACATCCTTGGGTTAGTGGTGGCTGTAAAATGTCAAAATATATACCAACTCCTATAGCTCTCCCTGCTCCTCTACCACATACTGTACATTGATGGTATACCTTCTCCACTCATTGCATCTACCTCAGTGGTCCATCCATCACCTCCCTATCAACAATTTGATGGGTTTTACAGTCTATAGAGAGATTTTCTCTCCCATCGCATGTATAGAATCGCCTCTCCCTAGGCTGACTGGATCCATCCAAAGAGGCATGGACTACAGATCCCCGATCCTGGTACCTTTTTCACCTTATCACATGTCATGATCCCTACATCTGATATTATATTCCCACTGTTGGGGTATCTTTACCTATGTACTGGTTTCTGACTGTCACTGGCTGCTTCTATCCTCCAAGAATCTCTCGACCCCCAAAGCTTGCATGAGCAGTCCAGTATAAGTCAGAATGCATAATGGTACAATGATGGCTCAGATAACCCGATGTGGACCTCACTCGAAGGTTTGCGCCCTGATGTAATGATCCCTGAACATATTCATTGAGTACATAGAGGGGTTGGTGGACCTTGATGAATAGGAAGCCACCATCAATATACCCTAGTAGAATTGAAGAAGCTCATGTATAAGCACTACCCTCAGTGTAACCATAGGGAAATACTCTCTAAAGAGACTCAAACTCTATCCACGAAAGATTCTCCTCATCATTATACTATGTGGTCATACTCCACTATCACCTGACCAAACCATGAAGAAGGATCGTTACTCAGATCACCATCGAGTCATATAGCTTCCTCTGTAGAAGGAAAACTATGGTAACTGCCTCAAGCTCATCCTTATCCACTTGAGGGTCAGGCTCGCCTCGGGAACTGAGGGGTCTCTATCTCTAAAACTCATAGATAATGCTCAGCCTATGCTCCTCATATTCTTGTACTACAAGTACCACGTGCTTCTCCACTGATGGTAGTATATCTAGTGTACTACATTGAGGTAATTCTTGGGGAACTGGTCCTCGTATTGAAGCCTCATCACTAAGGGGTTTGTCCTTATTATTGAGCTACCTAATCCTAGATGGTATGAATCATTGAGGCATCCTATAAGAAACCATGATGTACCATAGTTAATGAGTATATTTTGAGATCTCACTAAACAAGAACATGGAAACCACAACCCATTCCAATATGGTGCATGTAACATTATTGTTTACACACAACTAGTGTTGTAACACCCCATGCTTCCACGGTACGTTTCCCTTCGAATAATGCGATAGCGTGTGTTGTACGCAACCTCGAGTTCTAACACACACCACAACTAATTAAACTAGCCGTTGTGAATAGTAATACATACTTTTTGAAATCAAATATATATTTTATATTTCAAAATGGACTTCATTTTTGGATTTGGAATATTGAAATTAGCCTAGGGTGAAATTTTGGTACTTTTCGGATAACTTTTATATTTTGATGAATAGTGAAAATTACTAAATTTTAATTAAAAACAACTTTTTTAATCAAAATAATTAATATTGATAAATTATGAATTTGAGTGGTTTTAAAGTATATTTAGAATATATTTTTACCATTTAATTTAATGTTTGTCATTGGACATAATTTCACAATTAAATCAGACATAAACAAGTGTCAATCTTTTGATAGTTATTATCTCTTAAAAACACGCTTTTTATTTTAACAACGAGAATTAATTTTAAATTAATTTCTACCACTTCTGTGTTTTGAATTTGAAAAAATGGTTTACATATTTGGAATCAGGATGTCCAAATTATGTAAATAGGTAACTTTTATTTTTACACATTTTGAATAATTACTGCGGTAAATATTTTATTTACCATGGTTAAAGGGTAAATCAGGTAAATAAGGGTTAAAAAATAATATTATAATAATACAAAATTACCCTAAAACGTGTCCTAACCTTATTGGTGGACACATACCCGACCATGGGCATCCTTGGGTCTATTTGGGGACCCCTTAGAGACACTTGTATGTGGTAGGGACACATTATATTAAAAAAGTTAAAATAAAAATAAAAATGGCATAAGCTTACATCTTTTAGAAGAACAATTTTTACATAGGGTTATAAATGTTGTATTTTCGATTATAAATATTAATTAGAAAGATAAAACGATTTCCTACATAATTATATTTTATTTATAATTTTTAGACATCAAATAAGTTAAATTATTAAAGACACAATAATGATGCAATGTTTACCTGATTAATAAATCATTTAAATAAATAAGATTATAATGGTTAAAATATTATCTAAAACCTGTCCAATTCTTATTGGTTGATGTTATTTAAAAAATGAGTCATATTATATTCTACCTCAATGATTTTTGGACCATTATAAACCGAATATAATTATATTATAAAATAATACTTTCACTCTTTCCTAAAGAGCCCCTCCTATCCCTTATAAAAGGAGACCACTTTTACTCATTCCTCACACCTCTCAAGCCACTTGGCTCGTCCAAACCCTGACCAAATAAGCTCCCCACATCCCTATCATCCTCCTTGAAGCTTCCCCTTAGGCAGAAAGCATTTCAAGAAGTCCTTTGGTTCCAACCAAAGTGAGTTACCTAAATTAAAGGTAACAATTTCTCTTAAATTATTTTCATTTATTTTGCTTCTCCAACCCCCAAACTCTTTTTATTTGCTTTCTTTTGTAACAAAAACAGTATCCACAATATACTAGGATGTTGTTATAATAAGGATTCAAACTACACATACACACAACTCCATCTAATGGATGATGAACATAATGTTTCTGTGGATGGCAAACTAACGCCTCACGAAACGATGATTGTTCAAATACATCTTACCACCTATAACGGTGGACATTATGATGGCACTGTAATTAAATATGATATTAATGATATATATTTTATATATAAGCTTCTGTAATTCCATTTTATTTCATATCATTATTCGTTTCATGTTGTATATACATACGATAATTTCATTTGAGGAAGTGCGGACTACCGCCCCCTTAAAATGATATGACTCGTTCATACCACACATGGAACGTATAAAGGATGGTGGTAATGAACTTAAGTAACATATATAAAATATTATATTATACTGGAATAGTAATATACCTATGTATCATTTGGATTCGATTCTTTTAAAATAAAAATTAAATGGAAGTAGTGTTCGTGCGTACGTACGGACTACCGTCTCCACGAACGCGATGAGATTCATTCTCCATCGTATCCATTCAAGTCTTATTCTCATTTTAGGGTTAAAAATAATGTTAATATCATTCTGATTATGAATAAGATATAATCTATCCATTACAAACATGTCTTACGTAACCAAACATTTAAGAAGAATGAATCGATTATCACCCGAAACGACGATAATACTAAGATATTATTAATAAAGCAATGTTAAAAGATCATATATGATATCATATTAATGTATATGATTCTTGTATAATTTAATAACAACTATTTCACCATTATACAGGAGGTTAACCTACCCCAACAAAGGAAAAGTAAAAGGTAAGGGTTTATTTCGCAATCTCTTCATTATCCAAGGTTGTTTATAGATAATTATCTACTGGGACCTCGTTATCATCCACACCCATGTTTCTTCAAAATGTATTTCAAAACATTTTTAATATTTAAAATAATATGGGTTAAAGTCATTTATACCCTTGTTTGACTTTTTATAAGAGGTTTATAAGGGAATCTTTCCGTCGTTTTCCAAACACGGTGCTTTTTAACCTTTTCGACAGAATTAAGATAAGAATGTTTTTTTTAACTTATACGGCGGGTGCGGTTATTTTCCGCCGTTATAAAATCGTCAAAGCTTACCTTACAAGCTTATAAGAATATTTTCAAGAAATTTTTTTATTTTATATGGCTCTTAAATGATTTCAAAAATAGATAGAGATATTTCTCTAAAAAGTGTTTTGATTTCATCTATGTCAACATCCTTTGACGGATTTTACGCTTATTTGAAGTTGATTTATTATGATACAAAACTTCTATATTGTATTGATGGTTTTGTGATATGTTTGACTGTGGATGTGCTATTTTTATACCATTCATAGTTTATGGTGAAATTATTGACATTTCGTATGCTAGTTTTAATACGAATGTTTATGTTATGTTTAAACCTTTTCATATGGGAATGAATTGGACTTAATATGTGACGGGTGGAGCCCGCTATAGCTCCTCGATGCATCGGTAGGTATCATGAGACAAAATAGTGTCTTGGCACAAGGCCTTGGCAAAATCTTATTTGTAGTCTTGGCACGAGGCCTTGGCTATGTGGTTATGATAGTCTGGAATTATGCATTCCAACATTATGAAAGTGGTTATTGATATTGCATGTGATTATTCGATTAGTAAAATATCCATGTGCACAAGTAAATGGCATTATTTCATTTTAGTTTTGCCATACTATGTTGAAGTTCAAGTTTAAAAGGCTTTAGTTTTAGTAATTCATTGCCTTAAATGTTTATGCTTATTTTTGAATGTTCCGCTATATTGTTATCCTTACTGGGCATTTGAGATCACCCTTTTTCTATGTTTTATTTTTCCCAGGATGTGAAGATGTAAGTTATGAATGACCTGTAGGGATATTATGAGGGGATTATAGTATGGACTGTGGAAACATTATGTTGTTGTAGTAGTTTTTCATTTTATGATGCAATGTAAAACTTATGAATATATCTAATGTTTCCAAGGAAACTAAACCAATCGGTCTTTCGAGATTTGATCTTTCTTGTGATCATGCCAATGTTATGTAATAATGCACCGACTCTGGGTAACTGGGGTCCGAGCGTTACAGTTGGTATCAGAGGACGTTTAGTACAAACCTTGGAAGCTAGATTTAGATAAACTCTGATTAGAGCACGTAGACCTAAGATGAACATTGAGGATTACTATAGAAGAAATTCCTAGAATTTTGTTATCGTAGAGATTTTGTGAGTTTTCTGAGCAATAAATCCCTGTCTGGATACGAGCAGGTAGAGGCGGCTCTGGTACAGATGTACCTAGGGGTAATACCCGAAAACTCCGCTTTGAGCTAGATTCGAACGGGAACTGGTGCACGACAACGGGCCTTGCTGCACTCTTGGTTACGACACTCCCGGGGGATATTCTTAGGATAACTCTCATTTTTTTACAAATCATTATGAAGGGTTTATGAGTATATACTTCCTCAAAGAATTTTTTTTATGATTATGGATTATATCCATAAATAGTTCAATTTATGTTAAGTGTTTTATAAGTATGGGATTATGTATTTTGATTCATAAACTGATCTAGTTTATGCCATTGTTTAGAAATGGCGCCTAGTAGAAGAAATGGAAACCGTATCAATGCACGCACTCCATGCAGGGATTTCCCTCCTGCTCAAGATAATTATAGTGGGGCTGGTGATGCAACTGGTGCCGATCCGCTAATCACCATACTGGGACAACTTACTCAGGTTATGAATAATAACCTTACCCGTATGGAGCACCCAGATCCGCAGCGTGGAGGATCAATGTTAGATCGATTCATGAGGCAACAACCACCAACGTTCAATGGGAGTACAAATCCCTTAGTAGCTGAGCAATGGATAAATTCCCTAGAGAAAATATTTCAGGCTTTGGGGAGCAGTGAAAGGGAAAAAGTTATCATGGAAGTTTACCGCCTCACTGGAGATGCTGATCAATGGTGGTCATTGATTCAAAACATGAATGAAGATGATGAAGTATCAAATATGGAATGGAGGGAGTTCAAAGATCTGTTTTTAGAAAAATACTTCCCTCGCGACCATCGAGCAGATATGGAAAGGCAATTTCTAAGTCTGAGACAGAAGGAGGATGAGAATGTCGCAAAGTATGAGGCTAACTTTACAAGGTTATCAAGGTACGCTGGTGATTATATACGAAACCCAAGAAGTAAGATTGATTGTTTATTTGATGGGTTAAAACCATTTCTCCGTCGAGAATTAGTCTCACAATCCTTTTCATCGTACGAAGACATTGTCTCATGTGCTATAAAGACCGAAAAGGAATTCTCTAAGTCTTATGACTTTAAAGCAAAGCAAGAGAAGAAGAGACCTGCTGATCAATCTAGGAATGGAAATAAGGGGAAGAAGGGAATGGTTGAATATCTATCTTGTGGTAAATGCGGGAAGAAACATCCTGGTACTTGCTTGAAGGGAATGTGAGTCTGTTACAAGTGTGGTGAAAAAGCCCACCAAGCTCGTGATTGCAAGGGGAAGAAGGAAGCTACCAACGTTCAGTGCTACAATTGCAGGGAGATGGGGCATTATGCAAATGAATGTCCTAAGCGTCATGAGAACTTACCTCAGAAAAGGCCAAGGGATCAAGGCCAAGCTTATGCTATCACTACTGCTGAGGTAGAAGCTCCGAAAGACGTGGGGGCAGGTAATTTAATGGTTTCCTCAAGTTTAGCAAATGCATTATTTGATTCTGGATCATCGCATTGTTTCATATCTTCCCAGTTTTCTAGGAAAATTAGATATTTCCAATTTGATTTAATAAGGGAGTTGTCAGTTAAAACTCCTAAGGGAAGTATCGTTGCAACAAAGTTTTGTGAATCAGTCCCCATTAGAGCACATAAATTTTCTTTATCTGCTGATCTCATCATCATACCTATGATTGAGTTTGATATAATCATCGGTATGGACTGGCTTTCAGACTATGATGCGAAGATTTATTGTAAGAAGAAAGAGGTTACGATTCTTGATGATAATGATAAGGAACACCTTATTTTTAGAGCAGAATCGTCACCACCTAATTCTTATTTAGATCCACCCCCAGTAGCTCAACTTAATTCAATTATTGGGGAGGAAGAGAATGAAATAACTGTCGGTGAGGAAAGGAATGTTCAAATAGAGGATGTACCTGTTGTGAAAGAATTTGTAGATGTATTTCCGGAAGATTTACCTGGACATCCTCCAGAACGAGAAGTTGAGTTTTCCATTGATTTGATTCCTGGATCAAGGCATATATCGAAGACCCCTTATAGAATGTTCACTGTAGAATTAGTCGAACTAAAGAAACAACTAAAGGAATTGAGTAATAAGGGATTTATTCGCCCTAGTGTTTCTCCATGGGGAGCCCCTGTTCTTTTTGTTAAAAATAAAGACGAATCTATGAGGTTACGTATCGACTACAGGGAGATCAATGCTATAACAATAAAGAACAAGTATCCCCTACCTCGTATTGATGATTTATTTGACCAACTGCATGGAGCTCAATACTTTTCAAAGATTGACCTTCGATCTGGATACCATCAGTTGTGTGTGAAGAAGGAATACATTCCGAAGATAGCATTTCGAACCAGGTACGGGCTTTACGAGTTTACCGTAATGCCGTTTGGATTGACTAATGCACCCTCTGTATTCATGGATCTGATGAATAGAGTTTTCAAGGAGTATCTCGATGAATTTGTGGTGGTATTTATTGATGATATCTTGGTATACTCCAAAACCTACGAAGATCATGAAAATCACTTGCGCATTATCTTGAAGACTCTGAGGAGGCATGAATTATATGGGAAGTTTAGCAAGTGTGAATTCTGGCTTCAGGATATTTCTTTTCTTGGCCATATTGTCTCTAAAGATGGAATCTCTGTTGATCCTTCTAAGACCAAGGCAATCCAAGAATGGCCAGCAACTACGAGTATAACTGAGGTACGTAGTTTTATTGGTTTGGCAGGTTATTATCGACGTTTCGTCCAGAATTTTGCCCGATTGGCTAACCCATTAACGAAGCTCACACATAAAGGGGTTAAATTTATTTGGACAAAAGAGTGTGAAGAATGTTTCGAAGAACTGAAGAGAAGATTAGTCAATGCTCTTATATTGACTCTACCATCGGGGAATGATGGGTTCGTTATTTATAGTGATGCATCAAAGAAAGGACATGGTTGTGTCCTTATGCAGAATGATAGAGTTATTGCCTATGCATCACGACAGTTGAAAATTCATGAACAAAACTATCCTACTGATTATCTTGAGTTAGAAGCAGTGATCTTCGCTTTGAAGATATGGAGGCACTACCTCTATGGTGAAAAATGTGAGATTTATACTGATCACAAGAGTTCGAAGTATATTTTCTGACAAAAAGAACTCAACATGAGGCAAAGGAGATGGCTTGAATTACTCAAGGATTATGATTGCACGATACACTACCACCCGGGGAAAGCAAACAAGGTGGCAGATGCTTTGAGCAGAAAAGACCATGGTATTTTGAACATGATGAGAATTTAAAGGGATCTAATTTTCATGAATCTAGTGAAGATGGACATGGGAATAACCAGGGAAGGTGAAACATCAATTCTTTTTCAAATGGTTGCCAAACCATCTTTACTAGAAAGGATTAAGAGTTCTCAGACCGATGATGAAGAATTTCAGAAGAAGATTAAAGCTGTGAATGATGTGAGATTGAGAGACTTTGTGTATGAAGATGGAATTTTGAAATTCGGGAAGAGACTTTGTGTTCCCGATTTACCTAATATGAAAAGGGAATTGCTGGATGATGCTCATAGTTCCAATTTCTCTATACACCATGGGAGCACCAAAATGTATAGAGATTTGAAGGAACATTTTTGGTGGGACAACATGAAGAGGGAGATTGCTGATTTTGTGTCAAGATGTATGGTTTGTCAACAAGTGAAAGCTGGAAGGCAACAGCCTGGAGGATTCATGCAACCTCTTCCCATACCGGAGTGGAAATGGGACAATATTACGATTTTGTCATGGGGCTACCAAAGACTCCTAGAAGGAACGATGCAATATGGGTTATTGTTGATCGTCTTACCAAGTCAGCACATTTTCTTGCTATAAGAGAAGATCTACCCCTGGAACGTCTAGCAAGACTATATATTAATGAAGTTGTGAGACTTCATGGAGTACCCTTATCGATGGTTTCTGATCGTGATCCCCGTTTTACTTCAAGATTTTGGAAAAGTCTTCAGAAATCCCTGGATACTGAAATTCATTTGAGCACTGCTTACCACCCTCAGACAGATGGACAATCAGAATGGACTATTCAGACCTTAGAAGACATGTTGAGATCTTGCTCACTTGATTTTCAGGGTATGTGGGATCTATATTTACCACTGGTAGAATTTTCCTATAACAAAGCTTCCATTCGAGTATCAGATGGCACCATATGAAGCATTATACGGAAAGAGATATCGTACACCAACCTGTTGGGATGACATTGGTGAAAGAAAACTTGTAGGCCCAGAACTGGTGGAGGAAACGGTGGAAAAGGTGAAAGTAATCCAAAATCACATCAAAGCAACTCAAAGTAGGCAGAAGAGCTATGCCGATAATCGAAGGAAGGATTTGGAATTTCAAGTCGGTGATCATGTTTTTCTGAAGGTATCTCCGTGGAAGGGAGTCATACGTTTTGGTAAGAAAGGTAAATTGAGTCCCAGGTACATCGGACCTTTCGAAATTCTAGAACGAATTGGGGTTGTAGCTTACCGATTGGCAATGCCGCCAAGTCTCTCCAAAGTTCACGATGTGTTCCACGTATCTCTATTGAGGAAATAAATGCCTGACCCAACGCATGTACTCACCTATGAAGAATTAGAACTGGAACCCGATCTGTCTTGCGAAGAGCCCGTCAAGATTCTTGATACGAGAGAACAAGTGCTGAAAAACCGGACGACGCGTCTGGTAAAAGTTTTGTGGAGAAACCATAAGATGGAAGAGGCAACGTGGGAACCCGAGGAACTTATGATGAAGAACCACCCGAGTCTTTTTATGCAGTAATACCCTATAAATTGCGAGGACGCAATTATTTGAAGGAGGGGAGAATGTAACACCCCATGCTTCCACGGTACGTTTCCCTTCGAATAATGCGATAGTGTGTGTTGTACGCAACCTCGAGTTCTAACACACACCACAACTAATTAAACTAGCCGTTGTGAATAGTAATACCTAATTTTTGAAATCATATATATTTTATATTTCAAAATGGACTTCATTTTTGGATTCGGAATATTGAAATTAGCCTAGGGTGAAATTTTGGTACTTTTCGGATAACTTTTATATTTTGATGAATAGTGAAAATTACTAAATTTTAATTAAAAACAACTTTTTTAATCAAAATAATTAATATTGATAAATTATGAATTTGAGTGGTTTTAATGTATATTTAGAATATATTTTTACCATTTAATTTAATGATTGTCATCGGACATAATTTCACAATTAAATCAGACATAAACAAGTGTCAATCTTTTGATAGTTATTATCTCTTAAAAACACGATTTTTATTTTAACAACGGGAATTAATTTTAAATTAATTTCTGCCACTTCTGTGTTTTGAATTTGGAAAAATGGATTACATATTTGGAATCAGGATGTCCAAATTATGTAAATAGGTAACTTTTATTTTTACACATTTTGAATAATTACCGCGGTAAATATTTTATTTACCATGGTTAAAGGGTAAATCTGGTAAATAAGGGTTAAAAAATAATATTATAATAATACAAAAATACCCTAAAACGTGTCCTAACCATATTGTTGGACACACACCCGACCATGTGCATCCTTGGGTCGATTTGGGGACCCCTTAGAGCCACTTGTATGTGGTAGGGACACATTATATTAAAAAAGTTAAAATAAAAATAAAAATGGCATAAGCTTATATCTTTTAGAAGAACAATTTTTACATAGGGTTATACATGTTGCATTTTAGATTATAAATATTAATTATAAATCTAAAAAGATTTCCTACATAATGATATTTTATTTATAATTTTTAGACATCAAATAAGTTAAATTATTAATGACACAATAATGATGCAATGTTTACCTCATTAATAAATCATTTAAATAAATAAGATTATAATGATTAAAATATTATCTAAAACCTGTCCAATTATTATTGGTTGATGTTATTTAGAAAATTAGTCATCTTATCTTCGACATCAATTATTTTTGGACCATTATAAACCGAATATAATTATATTATAAAGTAATACTTTCACTCTTTCCTAAAGAGCCCCTCCTCTCCCTTATAAAAGGAGACCACTTCTACTCATTCCTCACACCTCTCAAGCCACTTGGCTCGTCCAAAACCTGCCCACATAAGCTCCCCACATACCTCTCCTCCTCCTTGAAGCTTCCCCTTAGGCAGAAAGCATTTCAAGAAGTCCTTTGGTTCCAACCAAAGTGAGTTACCTAAATTAAAGGTAACGATTTCTCTTAAATTATTTTCATTTATTTTGCTTCTCCAACCCCCAAACTCTTTTTATTTCCTTTATTTTGTAACAACAACAGTATCCACAATATACTAGGATGTTGTTATAAGAAGGATTCAAACTACACATACACACAACTCCATCTAATGGATGATGAACATAATGTTTCAGTGGATGGAAAACTAACGCCTCACAAAACGATGATTGTTCAAATACATCTTACCGCCTCTCATGGTGGCCATTATGATGGCACTGTAATTAAATATGATATTAATGATATATATTTTATATATAAGCTTCTGTAATTCAATTTTATTTCATATCATTATTCGTTTCATGTTGTATATACATACGATAATTTCATTTGAGGAAGTGCGGACTACCGCCCCCTTAAAATGATATGACTCGTTCATACCACACATGGAACGTATAAAGGATGGTGTTAATGAACTTAAGTAACATATATAAAATATTATATTATACTGGAATAGTAATATACCTATGTATCATTTGGATTCTATTCTTTTAAAATAAAAATTAAATGGAAGTAGCGTTCGTGCGTACGTACGGACTACCGTCTCCACGAACGCGATGAGATTCATTCTCCATCGTATCCATTCAAGTCTTATTCTCATTTTAGGGTTAAAAATAATGTTAATATCATTTTGATTATGAATAAGATATAATTTATCCATTACAAACATGTCTTACGTAACCAAACATTTAAGAAGAACGAATCGATTATCACCCGAAACGACGATAATACTAAGATATTATTAATAAAGCAATGTTAAAAGATCATATATGATATCATATTAATGTATATGATTCTTGTATAATTTAATAACAATTATTTCACCATTATACAGGAGGTTAAACTACCCCAACAAAGGAAAAGTACAAGGTAAGGGTTTATTTCTCAATCTCTTCATTATTCGAGGTTGATTATACATAATTATCTACTGGGACCTCGTTATCATCCACACCCATGTTTCTTGAAAATGTATTTCAAAACATTTTTAATATTTAAATGAATATGGGTTAAAGTCATTTATACCCTTGTTTGACTTTTTATAAGAGGTTTATAAGGGAATCTTTCCGTCGTTTTCCAAACAAGGTGTTTTTTAACCTTTTCGACAGAATTAAGATAAGAATGGTTTTTTTAACTTATATGGCAGGTGCAGTTATTTTCCGCCGTTATAAAATCGTCAAAGCTTCCCATACAAGCTTATAATAATATTTTCAAGAAAATGTTTTATTTTATATGGCTCTTAAATGATTTCAAAAATAGAAAGATATATTTCTCTAAAAAGTGTTTTGATTTCATCTATGTCAACATCCTTTGACGGATTTTACGCTTATTTGAAGTTGATTTATTATGATACAAAACTTCTATATTGTATTGAAGGTTTTGTGATATGTTTGACTGTGGATGTGCTATTTTTATACCATTCATAGTTTATGGGGAAATTATTGACATTTTGTATGCTAGTTTTAATACGAATGTTTATGTTATGTTTAAACCTTTTCATATGGGAATGCATTGGACTTAATATGTGATGGGTGGAGCCCGCTATAGCTCCTTGATGCATCGGTAGGTCTAATGAGACAAACTAGTGTCTTGGAACAAGGCCTTGGCAAAATCTTATTTTTAGTCTTGGCACGAGGCCTTGGCTATGTGGTTATGATAGTCTGGCATTATGCATTCCAACATTATGAAAGTGGTTATTGATATTGCATTTGATTATTCGATTAGTAGAATATCCATGTGAAAAAGTAAATGGCATTATTTCATTTTACTTTTTCCATACTATGTTGAAGTTCAAGTTTAAAAGGCTTTTGTTTTAGTAATTCATTGCCTTAAATGTTTATGTTTATTTTTGAATGTTCCGCTATATTGTTATCTTTACTGGGCATTTGAGCTCACCCCTTTTCTATGTTTTATTTTTTCCAGGATGTGAAGATGTAAGTTATGAATGACCTGCAGGGATATTATGAGGGGATTATAGTGTGGACTGTGGAAACATTATGTTTTTGTAGTATTTTTTCATTTTATGATGTAATGTAAAACTTATGAATATATCTAGTGTTTCCAAGGCTACTAAACCAATCGGTCTTTCGAGATTTGATCTTTCTTGTGATCATGCCAATGTTATGTAATAATGCACCGACTCTGGGTAACTGGGGTCGGGGCGTTACAAGTGTTCCCATGTACTGAGTCATAAAGTAGGTTATCAATGTCATGGTGTATAGATACATTGGCTTACCACACCAACATTGGAGTCCTTGTCCTGGAATCTGAACTCTAAAAACATAACATTATTTCCCCAAACCAATATCATAGACTCTAGTTCCTATAGTAGAACCTACCACCTCTGATACCACTATTTCATGACCCGTCCCTATGGGGCCTATTCAAGGACTCCACAAGACTGCCTCAAATAGGACGGGGGCTAGTGACTAGCACCGAGTTGGAATTTCAGTAACATGGGAGGCATTTCCTATGTACGGATACTAGCTCGATGCGTCACCTCCTATCTCCCCTAGTTCTGTCGTCCCACTGAAGATCTCCTCTAAAATACACCACCCAACTAGACTAAACATAATCTACCCCAAATGTGAGATGAAACGTACTCTAGTCAGTGGGCTCTACATGACTCATCAAATTCTATCACTCCTACTTTCTTAATGGCTGTCATTCTCAAATTGTGCAAAAACTGACGGAAACGATCACACATAGAAACCTGCCATGTCGCGTGGATAGCGTCGCGCATGCTATCATCTATAGGATACCATAAACCCTAAAAATAATTTATAATATCTAGTTGTTAATAAAATTAATTTCCAAAAAAATATTATTTATTTATGTACCATCCAATGATGAAACATGTCGCGTCGCACATCAATAGAAATTTTTTCCCATGTGATCCATGACTAAGAAAAATATTGCGTAAGATAACGCTCCCCTGTCCAATAGCTACACGCTCAAAACTGTGAAAAAGGAAAAAATAATCAAACAATTAGTATATAAATATAAATAAATTAATGAAAGCTAACTAAAATATAAAGGTTACCATACCTCCATGTGCGTGGATCGAAACCAAGATGTGGACGTCACTTAGGGATAGGGTCAGGAATCATTTGTCGTGCAAGACTGCGCCCCATCTACATACATCCTGAACCACCAGTATGATGAGGGTCAGTTGATCCCACATCCCCATCATCCAAAGGTATCTCAGCCTCCTCTAACTCATGCAATAGATTAGAGTCCATCTGAAACACAAAATGATTGTTGTTATGAGATAGTTGAAAATAAAAATTATATATAGATGTATATTAGTTCTGATTATAACCAGCATTTAACTGTGTTAATGTTCATCTTCATGCTCTTCTCTATAGCTTTCAATTTCAATGTCTTCATCTTCCTCCTCAGCATCATCAATATCCATTTGAGTTTCGGTTTCAACATCTCTTGTCATTTTAAATTTATTTGTAACACCATTAACTTCTTCATCACCATCAATCCTTAATTGTGGGGTGTCATCATTGATATTCACGTCTCTTTGTGAATCAGATGGATTTTGAAAAGTCTCTTGAAAAATTTCAATTCCTTCCACTTTAGTGGAACCACATTCAGTTTGAGTAAACAGATTTTCCAGTGATTTCATTTTTATTATGTACCACCAATCGCTCAAGCCTCTTGAAGTAGCACAGTATGTTGCATAATAAAATTTGTGTTCCTGTTGAGCTAGTAAAAATGGTTCATTTAATGTAAGAAGACTTTTATATTTAATATCAACGATTCCATGAGTTGGATGAACATGCAAGCCTCTCTCAGTATCCAGCCACCTACATTTAAATATTTCTATGTAATTCTATCATAGATAACACAACTCAATAATTTCATCCAAAATGTCATAAATGTAAACTTCAATTTCTCTTTTATGTGATCCTCTCAAGAAAACTCCACTGTTCATTATTTTTTTGATTCCCTGTATGCATGTGTATGAAATCAAAACCATTCACCACATATGCATTAAAAGATTTAACCATTTTGGATGGTGTGTTACTCAATATACACAGTCGCTTATCAATTTTATCAGTATATTGAGACACCTGAAATTTTTAAAATCATTATCAATAAAATAGATAATAAACAGAATTGATATTAAACCATCAATAATTTATGTTACCAGTTTTTGAAACCATTGAGAAAACAAATTTGTCTACGTTCTTCAAGAGGAACTGCAGATATTTGTGGAAGTTATTTCTTGATATGATTATCATATAACCTAAAAATAAAATACGTTTAAATACTATAACATAAATTATAGAATAAGTGATAGAATCAGTCATAGGAAAAATTATTTCATTTCTCTCCTGTTGACCAAAATGTATGTATGAGCTCTGTGAAGTTCATCATCTGAAATCCATCATTCATGAACTCCATCAAAACCCAGATATGGATGATTAAAAACTGTTAATTTATTGTCCGTTTCGTCATTAACATTCCCCTTGTTTCATCCCATTCGATTGTTTTTTGAGGGATATTGAGATTCAAAATACTGAGAGAAGAAAAAAGAAACTTCCTCTTGCAAATAAGCTTCAGCAGTTGAGTCTTCAACTGATGCTTTGTTACATACTTTTTTCTTCAATTTCTACATGCATCTATTGAATCAGTACATCCATCGAAACTATACTGGACCTCCACATTTAGCTTCATGTGGACAATGTAATATCAGATGTTCCATTGAGTCAATGAAAGCTGGTGGAAAGATTTTTTCCAATTTACATATAATTACAAAAAATCATCTTCCAGTTTCCTTAGAGCATCGTAGTCTATTATCGTAGCACAAATGTATTTAAAAAATATGATATGTCTGTTATCGAATCCCAAATAATAGAATTCAACAAACCTCTAAATCCAATCAGCATAATTCTTTCCATTGTAACATGACAATCATGACTTTTTAATCCTGTAATATAACGATTCTTAACACATCTGCCCAAATTGGAAGCATAGTCATCTAGAAGTATCAAATCTGCAATCCACTAACAAATTAATAATTGAATCTCTTTAGATAGTTTATAAGCTGATTTTGGCTTCATTTACCTTTGTGATCTGACATTTTCAAATAGTTCAAGTTCTAGTCACCTGCAAATTTGGGAAAGATCTAATCGTGCCTTTATAGAATCTTTGGTATTACCTGGTGTATCCAAAACTATATGAAATAAATTATCAAAACATTTATTCTCAATATGCATAAAATTCAACATGTGGCGGACCAACAAATCAGACCAATACGGAAGATCCCCAAAAATGCTCCGTTTTATCCTATTATGTTCTTTCCCAAAGCCATGAATTTTCTGTTGGTTTACTATTGGTCTAAATGTGATGGTGGGTAATGAAAATACAACTGATTTTAACTCTCTACCTATGATCATCATTGGAGGTTCATCCCTTTCAATTGTACCTTTTATGAAATGATATTTGTTCCTCCAAAAAGGATGATCGGTTGGAAAAATATACGGTTACAATCAAAATAGCAAGGTTTTTTTCCATTGATGAGCATAAAGGCTTTGTTTTCTTTCATACAATATGGACATGATTTCAGACCATGTTTACTCTAACCAGATAAAATTCCATATGCCATAAAGTCACTAATCATCCACATCCATGAAGCTTTTAATGTGAATTTTTTTTATCAACATCATATGTATTAACACCATCACTCCACAATGCGTTTAACACAACAATAAATGGTTTCAAATAAACATCAATATTATTTTTCAGATGTCCTAGGATTAATAGAGTCAAAAAGATATAAGGCCCCTTCATCAACATCCATCGAGGAAAATTATACAGAGTTATAAAGACAGGATGACATGAATACTAACTACCATAAGAACCAAACAGACAGAAAATGTCAGTAGAAATACCAAATTGCACGTTTCGGGCTTGTATAGAAAAAGACGGATGCAGACGGTCAAAATGTTTCCATAAATCAAAATTAGATGGATGATTCAAGCTTTTATCATTTGAAATCTTGGTTTTGTGCCATGAAATCATTGACATTGTGTTCTGAGGAATAAATAAGCACTGAAACCAGGGATTAGGGTGAAATATCTCAACTTTTTTACTAGAATCGATCTAGAATTCCCTGATTGAGCTTATTTATACCTCGATTTTCCACATGTGGAACAATTAACGGTTATTTGAGACTTTCTTGTTTTCCTTTTTTTTTTAAAATGTGGTACAATTATCCAATGAGTCATTTTCACCAGAATATAAGATGTAATCATTTAGACATGCATGGATCTGCTAATAACTAAGGCTCAGATTACAAATCAGCCTCTTGCTCTCATAGTAATTTGAAGGCAACACATTTCATTCAGGTAACAGTGTTTTAACCAAAGAAAATATGTGATCAGAATATTTGTTTGAGATTTCATTATCTGATTTCATAGACTTAAATCTTACAACTGCTTCTAATTTTATTATCTTGTAATTAGGATTTAATTCATCCTTAGCAAACCTCAACATCTTAGAAAATACAGATAGTGCCAACTCAAGAGTTAAATCAATATTATCGTGAGTTTCAGTTTGTTGCAGAGATGGACCTGCAACATCATGTACTAAATTTTGAAATTGTGATGGATCCAGAATCATGTTATTAGGATATTCTCTCAAACTGCATTCACCATGTTGATACCAAAAAACATAATCTGGTTGAAAACCAAACTGCAAGAGATGTCCCCCAACCTCTTTAAATGTTTCAAACGTTCTCAGAGCACATTTTTTACAAGGACACTTAATTGTGCCTTCTGTAACATATTCTGGTTTTGATGATGGAAATGCTAAGAAAGCATCAACACCCTCAATATATACAGGATTTAAACCAGAACCATTTGGATTTCTGTGCTGATTTATCGAAGCGTGATCATCTAGTAATGACTGATGTCGACTTCTTTGTTCCATATTTTTCTACCTAAAATATAAAATCATCACTGTTTTTGAATAATTTGAAATTATAAAAATAGTATCTGAAATTACTACAAATTATTTCTAATTATTCATAATTATTGCTAATTATTCTTAATTATTCCTAATTGTTACAAATTATTACTAATTATTACTAATTATTATTAATTATTACTAATTATTACTAATTATTACTAATTATTAATAATTATTACAATTTATTACTAATTATTACAATTTCTTACAAATTATTAGAATTTATAACTAATTTAGCAATACTTAGGAATACTTAGAAAAATGAAAACTGCTTGAATAATGAAAGGAAATTTGGTAATCATCATTGTGGAGATGATTACAAATTTTCCCTTCATTGTCCAATTAGATTACGTTTACTAGTTATTACTAATAAAAAATTATATTATCAGTATTTATGAAAAAACAATATTAATATTAATAAAATAATAAAAAATTTATAAAATATTAATATTATCAATATTCGCAATAGGCTTTTCTCTATTCTTAACATGTTCAAATCTCTAAGGGTCGCCAATTGTCAGGTCATACACAATAAAAATTTTGTGTCAGCCATGTCCAGTGTAAACTCTATAATTTTACTTTCATGGTTGATCACCTCACAAGTGGTGTTGCAATATGACGACCAAAGTAATGTCCTTCTCATCTCTAAGAATCACCTCGCTCCATTTACAGAGATCATTCATCCTTAAAAATTTGAGGGGATATCATTATCTTTCCCATAATGTTTCAAGAAAAAATTGTCTATGTAAAGGGTTATGTGAGATAATTCTTGTAGATGAGAAGGGAATGAATTGGGTTATCCTATTGCAAAACTACTTGTGAGGTGATCAACCATGCAAGGACAATTATATAGTTTACATTGTACATGACCGACACAAACTTTTTATTGTTCATGACCTGACAATTGGAAACCCTTTGAGATTTGAACATGTTAAGAATAGAGCAAATCATATTGAAAATATTGATAATTTTAATATTTTATAAATTTTTTATTATTTTAATAATATTAATTTTGTTTTTTCATAAATACTGATAATATAATTTTTTTATTCGTGATATTTACTAATTATATCTAATTATTACTAAATATATCTAATAATTACTAATTATATATATTTATATCTAATTATTACTAATTATATCTAATTGTTACTAATTATATCTATTTATTACTAATTATATATATTTATAGCTAATTATTACTAATTATATCTATTTATATCTAATTATATCTATTTATATCTAATTATATCTAATTATATCTAATTATATCTAATTAATAATAATTATTACTAATTATTTATAATTATTACAAATTATTAGAAATTATTACGAATTATTACTAATTATTACTAATTATTAGTAATTATTACTAATTAATACTAATTATTTCTAATTATTACTAATTAATACTAATTATTACTAATTATTACTAATTATTACTAATTATTACAAATTATAACTAATTATTACTAATTATATCTAATTATTACTAATTATTACTAATTATTACTAATTATTACTAATTATTACGAATTATTACTAATTATTACTAATTATATCTAATTATTACTAATTATATCTAATTATTTGTATTTATATCTAATTATTACTAATTATTTCTATTTATTACTAATTATTATTAATTATTACTAATTATTACTAAATATATCTAATTATTAATAATTTTATCCAATTATTACTAGTTATTACAAATTATTACTAATTACTACTAATTATTACTAATTATTACTAATTATTACTAATTACTACTAATTATTACTAATTATTACTACTTATTACTAATTACTACTAATTATTACTAATTATTACTAATTATTACTAATTATTACTAATTATATCTATTTATAACTAATTATAACTAATTATTACTAATTATTACTAATTATTACTAATTAGATATAATTATATCTAATTATATCTAATTATATCTAATTATATCTAACTATATCTAATTATATCTAATTATATCTAATTATATCTAATTATATATAATGATATCTAAATATATCTAAATATTACTAATTATATCTAACTATTTATAATTATATATAATTATTACTAATTAAATCTAATTATTACTAATTAAATCTAATTATTACTAATTATATCTAATTATTACTAATTATATATAATTATTACTAATTATATCTGATTATTAATAATTATATCTAATTACTACTAATTATATCAAATTATTACTAATTATATATAATTATTACTAATTAAATCAAATTATTACTAATTATATCTCATTATTACTAATTATATCCAATTATATCTAATTATTACTAATTATTACAAATTATAACTAATTATTACTAATTATTACTAATTATTACTAATTATATCTATTTTTAGCTGATTATTACTTATTTTAGCTAATTATTAATAATTTTAGCCAATTATTACTAATTTTAACTAATTAATACTAATTTTAGATAATTGTTACTAATTTTAGCTAATTATTACTAATTATTCCTAATTATATCTAATTATTACTAATTATATCTATTTATTACTAATTATTACTAATTATATATAATTTTAGCTATTTATTACTAATTTTGGCTAATTATTACTAATTATTACTAATTATTACTAATTTTAGCTAATTATTACTAATTTTAGCTAATTATTACTAACTATATCTAATTATTACTAATTATATCTATTTTTTATTAATTATATCTATTTATTACTAATTATTACTAATTATATCTAATTATTACTAATAATATCTAATTATTACTAATTATTACTAATTATATCTAATTATTACTAATTATTAATTTTTTTTACTAAATATATATAATTATTACAAATTATATCTAATTATTACGAATTATATCTAATTGTTACTAATAATTACTAATAATATCTAATAATATCTAATTATATCTAATTATGGCAAATTAAAATTAATTATTTATAATTACCACTAACAACATCAATTTCTTACTAAAAATAAATATAAATAAATATCAATTGAAATCAAATTTAATTACAACTAATAAACAACAATTAAATTTAATATAAAAAAATAAAATATAAGTACCTTAATCTTTGATATTTTGAAGGTATTGGCGCCTTCCAGTTGCTCTCGTATAAAAAATTTTCACTAAAAGAAATTTTTTCCTTAAAACAGAAGAATGAAAAGAGAGAGAGAGGAAGATCTGAGTGATATGGGAAAAACGGGTGGGGGTATATATAGGTTAGATTAGTTGCGACAGGGTTATTTGCGATGAGCCGCATCGCAATTACCCTCGCCCGCATTAATTACAGTCGGCGATTAAAAGGTTATTTGCAACGAGGCCTGTCCCAAACAATTCCTACCGGAACTCTTTTTGCGACAAGAAGACATCCCGTTGCAAAAAGCTATTAACCGCCGCCGGGTATTGGCGATGGGTACCGTCAGAAATACTTTAGCACGGTTTTACACGCAAGCCGCGCGGTTTGGCGCGCAAGGCGTGCCAAACTATTTGTGACGAGAGACGAACACCCATCACAAAATTACTTCTGGGATTAGTTATTTGCGACAGGATTTATTCCCGTCCCAAATAACTCGTCGCAAATATTGATTTTTCCCATAGTGCTCATCTTGTGGCATGGATGGGTTGATGGTGTTGGAGCTGGGTCGCTGGTACTACGACATGGATGGGTGGCTGGTACTTGGGGGGATCCTGTTGGGGGGGATGATGTGTTTTTTATTTCATTTTGTATTAAATTACATTATTAATATATTTAATTTTTTTCTATATTTGAGCATTATTAAAATTCACCATCAGTTTAATAATTAAAATAAAATAACTATATATGATAAATTAATAAATATATTATGAAATTTAACTAGCAATAAATATTTATAATTTTTATTCAATAAAATTTATAAATTGATATTATATGTTCCATATATCTTTACCAATATAAAATTTTTTAATAAGAATATGCTGCTAAAAACATTAACCAACATATATATTATCTGTTGGTAATATTACAATTGTAAGAGATATATTTTATCTATCGTAAAAAAATTAGAGACAGAGTTTTTACCGACGATTTAGTGACAGGGACATATTTGTTGGAAAAATGTTTTACCATCACAAAATGTATGTTTACCAACAGATCGACTCTATCCCAAAAGTCCTATTGAAGGGGTTCATACTCCTATGTATAGGAAACAATACCCACTATCCTTCAGGGAAATGATCAAGGGGGAAGTAACCCAAACAATACTTGTCCATCACATGGTGGACAAGGAGATCAAGACATGTAGAAGAGCGTACACGACATGTATAAGCGTCACACGTCGTGTCCCTTGACCCTGGGTACTGCCAGTGTACAAAGGCTCATGTCAGAAGAACATGTCTTGTAGGGAAAGGTATACACATTCTATAGAAAGGATTACATTCCATGCCCATCCATCTGGGGTCCACCTGTATACCTCAGTCATGGGTTGGTACATGGTGTCAACCCGTTTATTTCTACCCATGCACCAGTACAAGGGGTAGCTTGTGTTTGTTGTCAGAGTTTGACCATGTGGTGGAGTACATGTTGTGCATTCCACCCCGGGTCTATGTATCCTACAAGATAAACTCTGATTCTTGGGGAAAATCCCACATTTCATGTGAGAAGCATCAAACACGGTGTGATGCTTCTCTAAAGCCCAAAACCCTAGCCACTGTTGAACTAGTCCCACACACCGTGTAACCCATGATATAGGCCGTGTTCTTCATGTTATAATAGATTCATTTTTCTCAATACAGTGCTTCATTTGATCTTATGGTGTTTGATATGATGGTCCATTCACTTAAAAAATACAGATCCATGGTTGCATCTCCCTTACAACACCAATTTGGTAGGTTTCAGGCCTTCGATCGGCTCCGTAACCCATTTCTATTCACCCGCATGAAAAATGGTCAATGAATGATATCTCCTGAAATATGTCAATTTGTCTATCTACACTTCCATTACAACTCTTCTAGGTTGTCACGATGTCAGATCTATGATTTTATATCATTTAATGGATAATTGAATGTTAAAATAACCTCTGTTCATATTACTCTGAAGAACAGTGAACAAACGAGGGAAAATGGGGATGAGATCACATAAACAACTTGAGAAACAAACCTCAGTAGTTGTTTGTTATGGCCTCAATCAAATCATGTTAGAAGGATCAATAAACTGGATCCAAATAGAAATAATCCTCCAAATCAGACCCGTAGATACACATCCCACAAGAACAAAAGAATCATGGGTTAACATATTCATGGGTTGATCCATGTTTTTCATCAAATCAAAGAATGAGGAAGAAGTAAATAAAATAACAACCCAAACCCTAGTTTTGCATTTATCATTGTCTAAGGATGATCATATTTTCATCATCAATGAGATCCTCCAACCTGCAGGAAAAATGATCCATGATCTGATCTGTCATCATCATTCATTGAGAGGTTTCTCTAAGGGGTCTCATATATAATGGTTCCAGGGATTCCTCTAGGGTTATGAATTCTAACCCAAGGTCCCTACCATGATTCTTATCAAAAAGGGAAAAAAAGTCACTACATCGCAACAATGTCAAATAAAATAATTTCTTAATTTATTTTATTTCATTAAAACTCCCAAAAATAAACTTTCACAACCGAATAGTGATTGATGACATTGATTTTCGCCTAAGGTAAATTCACTACTCTAGAAGAAATGGTTAGATGGTTGTTACACCGAAGGTATGTTTTCAGTGTCCTAAATTATATTTACACTAACAAGTATAAGACCAGTAAGGGGTCGATCCACAGGAAACTATGAGGTTATTTTATATTTCTTAATTTAGTTTTTATTTTTGTTTTTTGTGAAGTCTGTTGAATTTAGAGTCTATTTTGGTTGGTTGTTTGGGTAAAAAAGAACAATTGGTTTTTATGTTTCTTTTAACAAATTAATTACTAAAAAACGTAATGATGGGAAAATTTGGGTTTGATTCAAATAAAAAGAGAAATGCGTTGGGGTTATGGATTTGTGATAAGTTGATTATTAAATCAAGTTGCTTATGAGGTTTTGTTTTTCATGATAACCCAACTCTATGGGTTTAATTTGTAATAAAGATTCCTTGGTCCAGTGAACTTTATATTTAGAGCTGAAGAAACTAACTACGTGGTCTGCTAGTTAGTGTTTAACAGATCATTATATGGTTTAGTCCATTTTGAGTCAACAGATACTACCAATTGTCATGGAATTATTCGTTGTTATTCTTCTTTTGTATCCCTGAAAATTACACCCTTGGTCCTGTACAGAATTTCTAGTAATAATATGAAGTGATTTAAGAAGAATAAGAAGAGATTAATAAAACAAACACATTCAGAGCAAATTAATTCAAATTACAACTCATCACCTTCCACAACCCCATCACACTGGGTGTTTAGTTACCCATATTTAACATGATAAAAATTGAACTGTTGATACCTGATGAAATCATGCTTGGAAATTTTAAGAAGGAATGATTCTTTGGTAGACAGAATGATGGTAGTACGACGACAGAGCGTCTTTCCTTCGGGGGCTTCAACACATTCTCCACAAAAATACTACACACACACCACACATGGTCTGGAGGCCAAGGCCCCTTTTTATAGAAAAAATAATTACATGGTGTGTATCAAAAGTACACGCTCTTTACTTTCCTCAACGTGTTTTGGGATTCGTTTTCTCTGCTGGTAGGAGGCCTAACACGCCGTCTTTGACATGGAACACATCCCCGCCTAGTAGGTGAATATACACGGCGTGTAGCGCCGCCATACATGGCGTTTAGTCTCAAAATTCGGCCACCAACCGCTTCTTGAAAAGCACACATGGCATGTCCCATTCAGCCGGCCACATGGGTGTGTGGAATCTTCTTAGCCACCAACCGCTTCTATAAAAGCATACATGACTTGTAGAAATGTGAACATGGCGTGTACCACCTTTTGGTTACATGGGCAAGTATTTTTCCTGGTAAACCCATGTCTGAACTGGAATGTACAGAGCGTGTATATATGTACACGCTGTGTAGTTGTAAATTTTTTCTCTATACTTCTCTGTTTTGTGTACTTGGCCATAAACCTCATGGAAATGAACAAGATCACCAAAATCAACGTATTTGTTCTGTAAGCAGTATGTAATTGCGGAAAACATGCTCTTATTTTTAATTAGAGTATATGAAAATGTATACACAAATTAGGTGAATCAAATTCTCCCATAATTAGTCATTTTCTTTCCCTCAAGAAAATCTCAACATCTAATTAATATAATCTATATTGTAAAACGAATAACTTTAGTTAATAAAAAAATGTAAATAATAAGTGACAGGAGAAAATTTCAAAAAGAATACAAAGCAGTGTCAAACCATGAGATACTCTAATTATGCCTCATATATAATTGAATTATATACTTTCATCCTCTTTTAACACATGTTTTAACCTTTAAAATATAAGGAATCCACTTTATGATTTACCTCACCAAAAATATGCTCAACACTCAAGATGTTTTTAAAAAATGTTATGCTCAATCAGAGATATATACACTCTATCCATAGGTTTTCAAGAAATATAGTTCTCCACTTTAGAAAATTTGACTTACAAAAATCATGAGGACTTTTCAAATAGGATCAGATGTTTCAGTGGCTAATGGTTGTTAGGTAAAGATGTGAAAAATAACTCTGAGGCTTGAAAAAAAGGATAAATTATTAAATAATAATTCATGATATTGAATGTTAAACTCAATGTAAATATTTCCGCAACAAGATTTATCAAATGACCTCATCATCACATTCTCCTTTAGTTGAGTAGGAGTCACAAGACAACAAGTGTATATAAGGCCCCTTTGTTTGTACCATTTTTTAATAAACAAAGGGAACCATTATGAATTTACAAAATAGAGGTTTGAAACTCTTTTTTCCCCAAATGATCAAGAGGTTCTCCCCAATACTTAATTTCTGGATAATTCACAAATTTATACCATGTGTTTCCAATCCCTTTTTTTGAGCTCAAATAAATAATCATGAAAAATCCTAAAAGAATTAGGGTAGGAAGGGAAATAGGATTATAATATGGCTTCCAATAAAGCCTATTCATGGTCTCTACGGGCTTCATGAAGATAAGATGTAGGGTAGGCTCAAGATAAAGGGGTTAAAATAATCTTATACCTTAATCATTTTAATGTAATTCAAAAATTCCCCATCTTTCGAAAAGAAAACAAACAAATTTTGGTAGTTATGTATATTATATTAATATCTCAAGAAAGAGGGTATTCGAAAGAGTATAACAAAGGATTTTAGAATACCTATCTGGAGTGGGAAAAATAAATAAAGAGACAATCATGTTATGAAAGGAAAAATAATTGATTAGTCCAATCAAAGTAATTATACAAGGATAACAAGTTTTAATTTAAATTATATTAGAAAACATTTTAAAATACGTAAGAACCAAAATAAGCATTTCACATCTGATATTTTCTACTTTCATCTTTATTATTTAAAAAATGGTTAACCAAAATGTATTCACATTTTAAAATATATCTTCTAATAATGATGTCTCCAAGAACAGGAAAAGGGAAAATACTAAATAGTTCGAGAGACACCCCCATACTTAATATCACACGTGGTCCACCATGGGACAAAAAAGAATAAAAAGGGATGGTGGGGACATAATAGTGGACTAGACCGAGGGGAAGTAAGGAAAGAAGTAAACTAAGAAAGAAAAGAAAAAAATCGAAAAAGATTACTTCCCTCAAGTCTAGGTGTAGGAAAATGGTATATAATGTAATAGAGCAGCCCAAAACGTGCCATAGTATCTGTGAGGGGGGAAAGAAAGAGAACATTGTAAGAATTCATAATAAACACAGACACAAGATATCACAATATTATATATACAATGAAAATAAGGTGTCCCAAAACCAGTCAAGGGGTCGCCTCAGAAGAGGCATAATCCAGCACAGATCTAGCCGGTAGAGAAGTCACAGGAGTCATGGAAGTTGAAGGCTCAAACTCTACACCGGTACGGGAAGCCGAAGAAGTATGATCTGTGGGTACTATACTCAGAATATGAGGCTCAGAAGCAATCCATGGACTAGAAATAGTAGTGGTGGCAGTAGTAGCAGTAGATGGGCCTACAGTAGAGAGTAGAACGGAATCTATGTCCAGTACAATAGAAGGCGGGGGAGCAGTAGTAGAAGGGCCAGGAGCCGAAGTAGAGGCAGGTGGCAGAGGAAAAAGAATACCCAGATGCTGAACAATAAGTGCCAACAGCTTCTCCATCTGATCCTGGCGACTGTCGATACGTACCAAATCATTCTCTATTGCGGCCAGGCGGAGGGAAAGGGCGAGATCAACTGATGGTGCGGGGGTAGGTGGGGCTGGGGATTTTATAGAAGATGTAATTTGAGAAGAAGAGGGGTATGTAGGTAGGGGTGGGGTGGGGAAACTGGTGGGGGTGGGGAGGGAGGAGCAGGTTCATCCGTTGGGGCAGGAGGGTCACCAGGTGGGTGGGGGCGAGCCTAGGCATGGATATAGGCACCCTACTTCCGGACCAATCCCATGCGAATGAGAATTATAAAGTCCATCTGCTGGGGAGAACCTAACAGGTCCTGGGGTAAAGAAGGCCCGAAAACCCCAAGGTAGAGGGAAAGGCGAGTGGCATAAAACCCACCGTTCAGGTTGCCTGAATGGCCGGTAAATGTAAAATGGAAATAGGAGGCGACTAGGTAAGGGAGGTCTGGGTAGTCCTGCTAGTTGACACAGGTAAGGAGATCCATGTCACAACTGGTCATTACCCCCATATCCTCATGGTGGGGGAAAATAATTGCACTAAAGCACGGATGGGTAAAGCGAAGGATGTGGTTGATGATAAGGGAGCTCTTCTACGAGGTAGGGCCATAGCAGTGGTCAGGTCCCTAAATCTCCTACCACATAGCCATGAGCTCAAAGCACTCAGGTCTGGTCAGGGTAGAAAACTGGGGCAGGGTGATAGGATTGGGGTAGAAACCACACCCTTGACCAAACTCTGTCATGGTGAGGTAAAATTGTCAGCTGCCCAGCTGGAATCGAATCACGAGCACCACATCACCGGGTACCTCCCAGTACTCTGCTCCATCGAACTCGAACAAGGCCGCGAAATCAAGAAATAAATCGTGGAATATAGGAGTGCTGGCCTGGAAAATAGAAAGTAGTGGAGTTTGTCCAAGGAGATCCTCTAACCCTCCGCAGATACCTATTGCTATGGAACAATGTTGTCGAGGTAGCGGTTTCTCAACAAAACCAGACGGTGATAAAAGCTCCAAACCCTGTAATGTGTGAGATCAGTGACCGGGAATACCATGCATGGGTAGAGAACACCCGCAGGTCCTGATCCAGGTAGAGGTACAACAGCAGGAGATGGCTCTGGAGGTGGATATGATAAAGTAGATGGAGGCCCACTGGATGTGGCGGTCGATGTGGGGCCATCATCTATTAGAGAGGGATCAGTAAGTGCAGGAGCTAGTGGAGAAATATCTATGGAGTTTAGAGGCTCCGGATGGGGTGGTGAAGAACTGTTTGTCCTTGTCCCAGCCTCCACTAAGGCAGTGGGTGGTGGAATGATGGCCAAGGGAGGGAGCTCGTAGACTAGAGCGTTAGGGTCTGGCTATGTTGGAGGTCGAAGTCGAATCCATCAATAAATGGGCCTCTCGCCCTCAGTGACAGAGGCCAGCCTCTTCCCCCGAGAAGGATCGTGATCTTCCATAACCAGTAAAATATAGAAAAAAAGAAAACAAAAGAAAAATAAAAAACCAAAAAAAAAACAAAAAAAAAGTGAGAAATCTGAAAAATAAAAGTACACGGTGTGTACATCTAGAGTACACAGTGTGTAGTTCAAGCTAAGTAGCATCCCGTGTTTTCTAGATAACACACCGAGGGAGAAAAACATAGACCATGTAAATGTACACAACATGTACCGAACATACACACAATGCTCATAAAGAGTAGACATGGTTGTGTATCACAAATGACACAACCATTAGATTAACAATTCTAAGAATAAAAGACACACCATTGATGGGACAGTCACAGCGTGTTCATGACTCGAGAAACATGGCCATGTGGGAGATAGACATGGGTCTGTCTGAAACAAATAGAATACACGATGTGTATCGAACACACACGCCGTGTATAGGAACATGGCTTGAGAGGTCGTGTCAAGTGCTACACATAGAGGGGCCAAAAGAAATGCTATACGTGACGTGTACCAAACACACATGCCGTGTATGTGAAAATGTTGTGTGAGGCCGTGTGCGATGGGTACTCAGGCACGATGGGGGAATGTACATGGTGTGTACTGAACATACACACCATGTATATTCAAATCATGAAGCATTTTGTGTGTCGCGGTGTACAAAAGTACACGGCGTGTGTTCTTCATTTCATGGTCATGTACTGTGGAATCCGAATGGTCTACTAATCCCGAAATCACCCTAAATGTGTCTAATAACTTGAAATGGATGTTTTAGAAGGGCATACCTTGACTGAGGATCGAAATTCAAGAAGAATCAGAACTCGAAACGAACCAAATCGATGGATCTGATCATTGGGGGTTCGGGTGTCATATAGTAGAAGAAAAAAATAAGAAGAAAGACGTCGCACTACCCAACCTGATGTTGGGTGGTCGCGACTTATATAGCCAAGGTACACAACGTGTACTTCTGGTATACACGCCGTGTATGTCATATTTTTTTAGTAAAACAAATATATATATTATTTTGATAATAAACTATATAATAAATAATATTAATTAATTAAAAAAATAAAAATAAATAGATATATATATATATGTATACATAGAATTTAAAAATAAAACTATACATGTAATGTGTTGGGAAAATACAAGCCACGTGTTTAAAAATTGTAAAAAAGAGAAGAACAACCTTTGGTCCGATGCTTGGGGTGGGGTTCAAACCGGCGATCAGCCGCTCCCAACGGAATCCCTCAACCACTAGAGAGAAGGTTGTACTACTACCCATATTTATTATAAATATACATTTAATATATATAGCCTATACAAATGGGAAGAAATAAAATGCACGTTGTGTAGTTTTTAATTATAAAATAATGGGATGAAGCATAGAGATTATCCGAGCTTGAACCCAAGTCTTTTGGATCTTGGGATGAGACTTTGCAAATCTACCTCATCTAAATGAATTACTTTATATAGAAGTGTTTTTATATTTTAGTTCTTAAAATGAAAACAGGGAACACACAACGTATATTGAAATACATGTCATGTGGTTTTATTAAAAGGGGAAATGATGGAAATGGGCGGTTGTCAGGATTCGAACCCAGGTCTTTTGGAAACCGAGTTTCAATCATGGCCAACCGAACCATCCCCATCATGAGTTATTTTATAAGAATATATATATATATATATGTGTGTGTGTGTGTGTGTGTGGAATTTACTCCACACTCCGTTCAAGAAAATATAAAAAGCAGGAACCCCGTTCTGATGGTAGGTCGGGAGAATTCGAACCTGGGATGGCTCGGATAAACTCCAGTGACTTTACCATCAGCACCTGCATCATCCCTGTTTATTTATTAGTTAATCTATAGATTTATAATAGCTAGATAAATAAAAAGGAAAAAGTACACACCGTGTATATAGGTGGTACACGGTGTGTATCGTCTGGGTTGCCTCCCAGGAAGTGCCTTTGTTTTAGGTCATTGGATTGACTGATGTACCTTTTCTTACCTAAGAGGGGTGGTACAGATTGTTCCTACTGTATCTTACATGTGATATTAAAGCTTCGGTCATTTGCCGTTCACCTTGAATGGTTGACTGTCCTCCTTAGCAATTTCCACCACTCCAAGGGGGAATACTCGTATGACATGGAATGGTCCCGACCACCTCGACTTGAGTTTTCCAAGGAATAAGCGAAGATGGGAGTTGAAGAGGAGTACATGATTACCAGATTGAAATATTTTTTGATAAATCATCTAGTCGTGGATGGATTTTTTCCTCTCCTTGAACAATTTAGAGTTTTCATACACCTCCATTTTGATTTCATTGAGTTCCGATAGTTGGAACTTTCGCCTCTCTACAGTTTCCTTCACATCAAAATTTAGGGCCTCAACGGCCCAATATGATTTGGGTTCCAGTTCCACTAGAATATGGAATGGTTTTCCATAGATGAGGTGGAATGGTGACATCCCAAGTAGTGTCTTGAAGGCGGTGTGATAGGCCCACAAAACTCCATCATGATTTTTGGACTGGTCTTTCAGTGAGGTATTCAATGTTTTCTCCAAAATTTGTTTAAGCTCATAGTTAGAGAGCTCCACCTGGAAACTTGATTGGGGATTGTATGGTGTACCCATGTCCTGATTTACCCCATATTTAGACAGCACTCCTTTCATTAATGTGTTTACAATTTAGCATTCTCATACTCCTTTGTCAGTGCTATGGTGCCCAAATCCTCCATCTTCCTTTTATTCGATAGGATTTCCTTTATGAATTTGGTATATGTGGGAATTTGTGTCCGAGTCTCTACAAATGGGATATTGATGTGTAGATTTCTGGAAACGTCCATGAATTTTCCAAACTGGTGATACATCTTCCATTGCTTCATCCTCTTCAGAAAAGGTAATTCATGCTCTAATGGTTTGGCGACCACCTTTCCTTTACCCGGTTGAGCCTCCGGTGATGTATTTTCAGATGAAGAAGGGTCTAAAACTATACCTTTGTTGTCAACAGGGAGTATAGGTACAGTTTAATGTGTTGGTTTTTTCTAGTGTAGATTCCTTCCACTTCATTAAGTTAGGGCATGGGCCTCTCCCCTTGGGTTCTTCTCAGTGTTTCCTGGTAGTGTACCAGGTTGTCTCCCTGAGAGCTAGTTTTCTAACTGGACAATTTGGTTATCGATTCTTCGAATATAATCCTACTAATTTTTAAATATGGACTCAGTAGTAGATATGAATTTGTTCATAAGATCCTCTAACCTTGAGGTATTCTCTTGCTGAGGTGGCTCTGCAGCTGGTGGAGGTGGTTGCTGCCTTGGCAGCTGCGAGAGAGTGTTTTGATACCCTTGCTGATGGTAGGATCCCTACTAGTTCTATTGTTGCCTTGGGTGTGGGTTTTGATATTGTGGCTGACTGTAACTAGGCGGTCGCTGGGGCGGAGGATTCTGTTGTTGTTGGCCCAAGCGTGTGTACTGGTTTTCACGCCATGCCAGGATCTGGTATTATTGATAATGGGTCGACCCTTTATTTTGAGCAACATATCTCACCTCTCTTGTCGAAGGGTCGACTAAAGGTCACGAGAATTCTCCCAGGATGTGGCTGTTACCACAGTCACCACAGGCTGGATGGTTCTCCGCATGGACTTGAGATGCACCCTTGAGATTTTGTGCGTCGATCTTTTTGGATACTGCATCCAACTAGGCAGAAAACATGGTAGTTGCATAAATACTATGCATACCTCGTTTTTGGGTCCCCTGCTTAGAATTCCAATGGAAGCTGTTGGCAGAAATATCTTCTAGCAGTTTGAAAAGTTCATCGTGGGACATTCTCATTACTGTACCTGTAGCAACTACATCCACCATGAACTTTGTGTTTGTTGTTAGTCCTCCATAAAAGGTTTGGACTTGCATCCAGAGTGGAAGTCCATGGTGTGGGAATTTACGTAACATCTCCTTGAAATGTTCCCATGATTCGTACAATGAATACAAGTCATTCTATTGAATGTTGTGGATCTCATTTCTCAAGGTTACCGTCTTCAAAGGCGGAAAGTATTTGGACATAAATTCTTGGGCTAGATCTTCCTAGGTGAGGATAAATATTTTGAGGAACCCTTTGGTCCATTATTTCGACTTGTCCCATGGAGAGAAGGGGAGGAGGTGAAGACGAATGGCGTCATTAGACACACCATGGTAATAGAATGTATCACACCTCCCCATAAAATTGGAGATATGGGAGTTCAGGTCTTCACTAGGCAGGCCACTGAATTGAAAGGTGTTATGGATTTGCTGCATGATAACATGATTGATCTTGAAGTGATGGGCCTGCACCGGAGGATAAATGATGCCCGTATCATCTCTCTGGTTTGATGGCAGGCCGTACTCTATAAGAGTACATCGCAGAGGTGGCTGTTGAGGGGGTGGATGTTGCCTGAATTTCTACTCCTGAGGGGCGAAATATTGACTTTGGAAGATTTTATGTAGTTGTTGAAGTTGGCCGTACTCTGGAGGAGGTTTCTGTGGTGGCCTTTGGTAGTTCCTTGGGAGGAATTCCATAAAGCCTCCGGCTGCCTGCTCCGGTATACCAGCAGTGGGAGGCTGCTGGTCATAGTGCGGGTGTTCATCAGTAGCATTAATGTAAGGTTCTCCATCTTCCTTGTTCGCCATGGTTAATGGATTGTGGTTGTGTATTTCCACCAATGCACATCGTCGACAAGACAAAGTTTGTTCGATTTTCGGGTCAATCGGAAAATGATCTGATGACTCGGTGCTACTGGACCGTGTGAGGCGATGGTTCATGCACCTATGATCAGGCACAAACACAAAACAAAACCTTGGTGTAAAAGGGAAAACAAAAGATAAATAGAAATTGGATTAGGAAAGAAATTTTTGGGAATTTTGGGTTTTTATTTTCACTAAAATTTGAAAAAAAGATTATTTGAAACCAGAATAAAATTACTCTATAATCCTTGGAAATTACACCAAAATTGGGACGGTTGTTTCACCGAAGGTATGTTTTCAGTGTCCCAAATTATATTTACCCTAACAAATATAGAAATAGTAAGGGGTCGATCCACAGGGAACTAGGAGGTTATTTTATCTTGCTTAATTTAGTGTGTATTTTAGTTTTTAGTGAATTCTACTAAATTTTGAGTGGATTTTGGTTGGTTGTTTAGGTATAAAAAGAATAACTGGTTTATAATTTTCTTTTATCAAATTAATTATTAAACAAATGTAAAGATGGAAAAATTTGGATTTTATGAAAATAAAGAGAGAAATGTGCTGGGGTTATGGATTTGTGAAAAGTTGATTATTTAATCAAGTTACTTATGTGATTGTGTTGTTCATGATAACCCAAATCTCTGGGTCTAATTTGTAATAATGTTTCCTTGGTCTGTTGAACATTATATTTAGAGCTGAAGAAACTAACTCCTTGGTTCAGTATTTAGTGTTTAACAGATATTTATTTGTCTTAGTCCATTTTGAGCTGACATATACATCCAATGTTCATGGAATTATTCGCCATTATTCTTCTTTTGTATCCCTAAAAATTCCTCCCTTGGTCTAGTACAAAATTTCCAATAATAATATAAAGTGATTTAAGAAGAATAGGAATAATTTAATAAAACAAACACTTTCAGAGAAACTTAATTCAAATTACAACTCATCAGCTTCCACAACCCCAACACACTGGGTGTTTAGTTTCACATATTGAACATGATAAATGCAGATCTATTGTTACCTGATGAAATCATTCTTGGAATTTTGAAGAAGGAATGATTCTTCGATAGACAGAATGAAGAAAGTATGATGGAAGAGCATCTTTCCTTCTAGGCTTCAACCCTTTATCTAAAAAAATACTACACACACACTACACTTGGTCCGGAGGCCAATGCCTCTTTTTATAGAAATAATAAGTACATGATGTGTATCAAAAGTACACGCCGTGTACTTTCTTCAATGCATTTTTAGCTTTGTTTTCTCTACTGGTAGGCAGCCTAATAAGCCGTATTTGACTTAGAACACAGCTTCGCCTGGTAGGTAAATATAAACGGTGTTTAGCGCCACAATACATGGAATTTAGTATAAAAATCCGGCCACCAACCAGTTCTAGAAAAGAATACACGACGCGTAGAAATGGCACATGACGTGTCCCCTTCAGTTGGCCCCAAGGGTGTGTAAAATATTCTCGGACACCAACCGCTTCTATAAAACCATACACGATGTGTATAAATCTGAACACGGTGTGTACCACCTTCTAGTTACATGGGCATGTATTTGTTCTGGTCAACCCATATCTGAACTAGAATGTACACAACCTGTATATATGTACACGCCATGTAGTTGTAAATTTTTTCTCTGTTCTTCTCCATTTTGTGTACTTGTCCATAAACCTCTTGGAAATGAACAAGATCACAAAAATCAAAGTATTTGTTCTATAATTAGTATGTAATTGTTGAAAAAATGATCTTATTTTTCAATAGAGTATATGAAAATGTATACACAAATTGGGTGTATCAATGGTACTCTCATATTTTTGATTCAAGAATCCTTTTGGATGTTATTAAAAATGATTTTCATGAAAACTAACCACACATACTATTAAATGAATAATGTATTTCAAATATTTATTCTGGGCACCCCAGTACTTGTAATTTTATGATACTTCAATGCCTGGTCCCGAATTCATTGCATATAAAATTTAAAAACAATACACAGAAAATACAGGACATTTCAGTTGACTAATCCTTCATTTTGATAAAAACTATAACAACCCATGCTATTCATACACAGAAATTACATCACTTTTTCTAAATATATAAAATATTACACAAATAGATGCACAAAGACCATATTATTTTTGATACATTTGGAAACATGAAAACATAAACACTGGTACATAAGTAAACCACATTTCCTATAACTAGGTTCCTCGTGAATAACACCCTTCTTAAAAAAATTATACATAATTAATATTTTCATAAACTGGGAAATGAAGCATAAAAATGGGTGAGATGAGATGATCAGTAAGGGTAAACAAGGGAAATATGGTAGCACGATCATGAAAATATGGGTATGATAATGTGATAAAAATATCAGAGTATCATACCCTTCATATGATAATATCATAAAAACGAATCATGGAATAAATCATGGTTGTTAAAAGGACATGAATCATAAATAAATAAAGAAAAAATTCCAATAAATTATAAAATAAGAATAATACCTAGAAGCGTGGAAGACACATAAGTATATATAACTGATTTCTATAGTATTCAAGGAATCTCTCCCAAATGTTTATTAGTATTATAGGTTAACTCCCCATACAATCATCGTATTCATGGTTTTCTCGCATCAACATCTCAATAGTATTATTTCACTCCCCATACAATCTTGATAGTTATGGTTCACTCCCATGTCCATCTTAGTAGAAAATATTCACTACCGATACCATATTGTTAGTCATGGTTCACTCCCATGGCCATCTAAGTAGTCAAGGATAACTCCTTAGACCATATTAGTCTACATCAGGAGATTTAAATAATTACCCAATGCATTGGAGGGAGATATTGGTCACACCTATCTCATAATGAAATCATATATACATGTCACACAAGATCATAAACAATAATACAATAACCAATGAAATGATGTTGGTATCAAAAATGTATAATCATATCCTAACATCTGAAAAAATATAGGTATCATAATAACTTCTTCAAGGAAAAACTCGTTAAAGGATACAGGTTCATTATCATAAAAATTTAAAAAAAGAAAATAGATTCATAAAAATCATTCCATTTAATCATAAACCATTAAGAGAAGATATATTAATTGAAACATTGACTATTTTTCCAAAAAGTCATGAGTAACACCAAAATTTGTCATCTTAAATGGGAAATATTTTTGAAAGATCTTTTAAAAATAATTTTTGATGAAATTATCTATTCGTCTTGATTTTTTTAGAACATAAAACCTTATGAAAAATTTTTTCCCTAAAAATTATAAAATGAACTTGATTTTTTTTAAAATAATTTCATTGAAAATACATTGAAATCTTCTAAATAAGGCTTGAAAATTTATTGAAGACCATTTTACTTGAAACTTATAAAACGATATTATAAACATTTTGAAACCCATTTCTTTTACAATACTTTGAAAACATATAAATTTTTCTTGAAAATTATTTAAAAATAATTTTCCTAGAACGAATAAAAAATAATTTTTAATTTTTTAAAAACCATTTTATTTAATAATAATTTTAAAACTAATAAATATATGATTAAAAAATTTAGAAAAACATATTTCCTTAAAATCATAAGAAAATAAGCCTGAACTTTTTTAAAAAATAATTTAAAACCAGTAATTTCAATAATATTATTAATATATTTTCATTACAAAATAAATTTTTAATCTTGTGAAGTAATATTCAAGTCAATGTTATCCATGATGGTGGGTAAATCCTAACATTCCAAACATTCATTTTTCATCGTCAAAAGTTTAAAAAATATAGTCGACTAGAAAATGAAAAGAACATTCTTTTTTTGTAAAACCATTTAGTTTAAAAGAAAAAAGATGGTTAAAATTTTTATTTAAACATAATATAAAAATATTAATAAAATAAAAACCTTTTAGAAAACACTTTTTTAAAAGAACATGGATTTCCGACAAAAAGAAATGATATAGAGACATTACCATAAAAATATTTTATTAATTATCTTAATAATAAAAGTGTAGAAAATGGTATCAGTATATGGATATAACATTATTATATAGAGTTTATGAAAATTTATGAGAGTTATTGTGATATGTATTGTAAGATTTCATCTGTGAAATAATAATCATAAACAATCTCGATAAACTATGAGATTATTTCAATTAACTCATACAACACGGTAACTTGGGATAATATTATCCATGTAAGAAAATTAAATTAAATTAATATTAAAATATAATTAAATTTAGGATATTTATGATATACCATGTTAAATACACCTCAAAAAATAATTTAGGTGCATAATAATACATTTTTCCTAACGAAGGAAAATTGAGACAAACCTATCATTAAAATTTAGAAACATTTCAAAAATAAATCCCATGAAAGAAAGATAATATAATAGATTAGTATTTATCCCTAAATTTAAGAATAATAATAATATAATACATTTATGGGATTTATAAACACCACACAAAATGAATGAGTGGTGAACATGGCTGTATCCCACATATATAAAAAGATAGATGAAATTCACTAACATTCTATCTTGACTCTCACCATGATCATACAAAATTCATTTATAATAAAATTAGTTTATTGTATCTATATAACTAATAAATATTATTATATCTAATACTACATATTTTTTCATTATGGATTTATATTACCCACTTATAAAAAAATTTATGTTAAGGTTTCACTTCAATTAATATATTCTTTATTCTTTGAACATGTTTTGACTTATTATTCTTTATTTCCATACTTATATGATGATTTAATTACTTAGATAATGTCATAAATTATATATAAATTATATATATTAATTATATACGAATTTATAATAATATATAAAATATATAAAGATGAAATGGGATACACCATTCATGGAGACGGTAGGTCGTACGTATGCATGAATGATGTTTCCATTTTGTTATCATATTTAAAGAAAGTATGTAAATGAAATATATGTACATATTTATATAAAATAATTATATTAGAATTATTATTTTATATATATTATATATTTTTAACTAAAACCATCCTTAAAACATTCTATGAAAAGGTTGAACAAATCCCATTGCTTCGAGGTGGTGGTTGTCCACACGTCTACAAATGATGTTATCATATTTAAAGGGGATGGAAAGTATAATGTTATGTGATATAAAATAATTAAAAAATCATAAATACATAATAAATATCATATATATCATATGTAAATAGATTATATATCATAATTCATAAACATTAATGGTTTTAAATGAAAATGAGAAATCATCATTTCATGAGGTGGTGGTTCTCCGTACACCTAAAAAATATCTTCATTACCCATTAGATCGAATTGTGTGTAATTGTAGGTTAAAAAATGATAAATTTTTTTAGTATATATAGGATAATTTTCTTGTTTTATAATCACGGAATAAGGAGAGGTGATAGGGTAGATAATGGAAATAAAACTAATGTGCTTGAGGAATGATATAACCTCTTCTTTTGGTAACTCGTTTTGGTTGTAACCAAAGGGATTCCTTGGATGGATTTCATCCAAAGTTGATGATTAAAGGATGAGTTGAGGGATTTATAGGAGATATATGATTAGATATTTGTCTAGGCATATCGTCTTATGATGTTCGATGAAGTGGGAGGAGAGGATTCCATTTTTTATAGCGGATGAAGAGTACCACTCTTGTAAAAATCAAAAGATATAAAATAATGAGAGTTATAAATTACGTAATGTGAATAAAAAATAAAAAATTAATGGATTTAAGGTGAAGAATGGTAAAAAAATAAACACTATACAAAAATAAGAGCATTTTTATAATATTGTTCCTTAAGTTCTATATTTCTCCAATTTTATAATTTTTGTTTTTATTAAGGTTTTTAGTATTATATCATAAGTAATTTAACCATTAGAAATAAATTAAATTAATATTTATTAGAAAAAATATACCCACTGAATTATAATTTTTATATCTAATTTACAAAATATTAATGCCATGTGTGTCAGAAATTAATATTTAAAAAACGCATGTAATTCACAAAAAATACTTATTTAATTGGGACCATGCTTAAAATGTTTTTACTATATATGGGTCAATATGTTAATTATAAAAGATCAATTGGTCCTTGAATAAACCATCTTTTATATTCATGAGCACATAAATATTTCTTAGTAGAAGGTAAGAATTTTATTAGTTATAAATTATTTAATAAAATATATTTTGTGTTAAAATAACATTAATGTAATTGTTGAAATAATTTATTCAATTTTAATTTAATAAATATAAAAACAATATTGGAATCCAAATATATTAATTTCACCGATTTTTAAAATGATATATTTATCTAAACAATTAATTAATGTCAATAATTCAACAACTTGCTTCACATTTAATATTTATAGTATCATTTCATTTAGTTAATTACTATCTCATAATCATTAATTTTTTTTCCTAATCATTTTAAGTTACTAAATAATCTATAAAATTAATAATAACTCATTAAGATAAAAATAACTCAATTGATTTTCAAAAGGATATGTATAATAAAAAATATTTTTTCCATGTCTCACTAATTTATAAATGTTAAAGGTGAGGACAATTCCCATTTTGTATTTTTTTCCTTACATAATATATGAAATAAAGAACACTTATTTAATATTATCCCAGTTTTAATAAAATTAGAACCTTTAAGGGATATAGTCTAAATATGGGAAGAAAATGTAATTTTACATGTTTCTATGTCATTTTGGCCCTTAAATTTATGGCTTAGTCCCTAGTTAATCATAATTTTACCTTAATTAGTGTGATTAATTTTAAACACATTTAATAATATTATTCTTCAAAAATTAAGTTGATATTTCTAGACTAAAGATATCATAATTATTACAATATTTTATTTCTAATTTTCTAAATTAAAAATACATAAGTGGATAGATTAATTTTAATGTTAATCCTATAGACATGTTGAAAAAGAGGGGGTTTATGGTAAAATATTTCAAAAGCTCAATAAAATTTTTTAACTAGTATTATTTTTTTTATTAAAGGTGGGGGAAGGCCCCAAATAATATTATTAAAACAAAAAGTTCAGAGAGACATCAAGCAAGCCAAACTCAAAAGCAAACAAAACAGAACGAAGTTTTCAAGAACCCCGTTTTGGGGGACCAATCTTCTTTCTGATTTTCTCCGCGATGATCTTCTCCTTGCTTCGCATCTCATGCTAGAGATCTATATTGACGCACCCACACCCACGCCCTATCCCTCTCCCTCCATTGTATTTGGCTTCTATTTCCTCAGCTTGTTGTAGAAAGGTTTCTAAGTCCTTATCAGAGCTATCCTCTTGAGACATCTCTCTGCTTTTCATTTCATCAATTCTTTTATCATTCTTCTTTTGGATTCTTGTTCTAATCTTCTGCCATGAATCCTCTTGTACCTCTTCATTGACATCTTTTCCATGCTTTGACCGCCTCACATGCGTAGCTGGAGTGCTCACTCCCTGCACACTAACCACAACATGTTGATCATATGGAACTTCCAAGGATGTACTCACCTTCTTGTCAGACGAAGGAGTGGTCTAAGAGTCCAGCTCCTGAATTTCTGTTTGGTCAGCCTCCACTTTTGGTAATTCAGAATGTGTATGAGAGTCCTTTCCTGCATTTCCAGCCACTATCAGTGGTTCTGAAATTAAAGAAGGCAGATCAGTTTTTCCAGAAGAACCAGGTGTAGCAGCCTTGGTGGTCAGCTTTGAGGGAGTGACCGAGGCAGAGACCTGCTGTATAACAATTCCGTCCTCATTTTGAGTCTCAGCTTGAGTAGACACTAAATCAACACCAGGAGGGACTTGGGCTGCATCCTTGTTACCAGAACAAGCTTGAAATGTAGCTTGATCATCATGATATACATCAGGGATAATCTGTGCAGCATAAGCAGTGTTAGACTCAACATCTTGAGCTATATCAACATCCAAAATAGGACCTGTTTCAGCATTAAAAGGATTAGAAATAGACAAGGTAGGGGTCTCCATGTGTCCCTCTTCCACATCATATACCCATGATCTTTTAATTTTCCCAGGGGTCAAATTTCCACTGGCATCCGCTGGAAATGTGTCAGCAGATTGGCCATTCACTATAGGCTTATTCTTAGATAAATGCATCTTAGTTTGAACCTGCATAAATCCAGGTTTCTACATTTGAAGTTTGGGGAATGTTTTAGAATCATTCCCCTGAAGTGAGAAAATCTTGCAAGTCATATTCCTCCTGCAATTAGTTTCTTCATGTCCTATAACCTTGCAATCCAAACAGAATTTAGGTAAGCTTTCATACTCAATTTTCAGCACTAATTCCTCATCATCAGTGGATAAGAAAACTCTATCAATCAATGTGGAACAAAGATCAACTTCTACAAGGCATCTAGCAAAGTGATCGTACCTAGCTACTTCAGTCTCTCTATCCATCCTGATTGGAACACCAATAGCTAAGGCTATATCGTAGAGAATCCTAGGATGCCACAGTATCCAATTTAGGCCAAAAATTTTAATCCAAACATGTGCTGCAGTGTTAAAAATTTCAATTGGGTTGAAAGTTCTATCCCGTTCTCTAATGTGCAGAGCACCGAGCTTGAAAGAAAGTGAGCCAAAGCACCATGCTCGTAGCTTGAGATCCTCCGAGGGGAAGAGAAAGTGGTAGAATCCCTTCCCAAGGGATACACATTGCCAGGAGCTGAAACCCCAGATCTCTGAAATCCGATGTTCGAGGTAAACCATCTTCCATGGTTTTGAACCCTTCGGAAGAATCAGCCTGGAAAATATTGAGTGAGCCCCCAACTCTAATCTCTTAGCAACCGCATTCGAATCCACCTTAACATGGGCCACCGAACCCTTCTTTCTGATTCCTGCAAACGAACCCTTAAAATGGGAAAAGGAAAAGTTGTTATCACTAACCTCGAGCGACCTCTCCCTGGGGATATCAGCTTTCTTTGCATCTACACCATCCGAAGTTCTAAGAGAATTCTTGTGAGAGTTGAATCTATCTGGATTTAAGAAGAGATCTTCCATATTCAGTTGATTCAGCGGGCAAGGAAACCCTAGTCTTCATTCTGCGTCGCGTGCTCCAGCCTGTTGCTTGACATCCCCCCTCTTCTCATCTTTTTTAACTAGTATTATGATAAAAGATATTTCAATGAAATAAATTATTTTAATATATATATATATATAATTGATCTATTATAACAGTAAAAATAAAATAAAAATATAATCTAAAATTAATAATTAATCAAATGAAATGATAGTTTTTAACTAAAATACAATATTTTTCACTATTCATAAAAAACTGAAACTTCCAACAAAAATACAAATAATTCACCCTAAGTTAATTTTGAAATTATGAATTCAAAAAATATCTTTATTTTGTCATATATATTTCTTATGAGTGTCTAAAATTTATTTTATTATTGTTCAAAGAATGACATAAAAATATGTTTATTTGATAAAATATTATTTTTAATCAAATAATGACATTACTAATATTACATGTTTTATTATCAACATGTTTTACTTATATAAATAAAATTATAAATAAAATTTAAAATATACTAATCTCAATTCATATTAATATGTTCAATGGATAGGTTATATTTATCTCATTCAAATAATTATAATGATATAATGATGTTTCATAGAAAATCATTATTCCATGTAGCCCAAGAAAAGTTGGCGTTGAATGTAGAAAAATCTAATATAAGTATTTTGTGTAGTGATTGAAAACAAAAAATAGGATTTAACATAAAAAAATATATTCATTTTACCATGAAGTGTAAAATATCAAAAAAAGATAATTAATTCAAAAAAAAGTCACAAATTCTCATCGCGTTGTAGTGCGGCACCTTCTGGATTAAACCAAGAAAATTCCTGGTTTGCTAACCTGATTTTCCAAAATATATACAAATGGTGTGTGCAACAGTGTCAAGGTACATCCAAAATGTTACTACCCATGTGGTATGCACATGATTTTCCAAACCATTCCCAAAGAGTGTGGATTCCATCTTAAAAAACTAAATACATCCTCGCATGGACTTGTGCCCTATCAAATATTATTTTCCAAACTCTGTGGAAATACCAATCAGGTCTCTTGGTTTAACCAAACCGGGTGCCTCACACATTAATCTGTATTGCATCATAAATATTCTGAGGCTTCAACACACCTCAAATAACCCCTTCTCCTTGATTCCCCTATGCCAACACACCTCAATAACCATGCATCTGTCAATTCTCACCTATAAGTCCTAGTTTCATTCACATAATACACTTGTATTAAAAATTTGATATGATTCAAACCTATTATCCAATGTTTGGATAGTCCATACATATATCCAATGAACCTCATTCACTCAAAATGAACATTCCTCAAAAGGTGATGAAAAAACAGAATATAGTAATGCCCACAGAGAACCTCTGACCGTCGTTGGCTCACTAGCATGATCAACACCAAGAAGATCAATGGAATACACCCAACATAAAATCTGAATACCAGAATCATGACCTTCCTACGATAATGTATCATCCACTGAACACTTACACAACTATTGGGACCCACTGTCTCTTCCACGACCTCTACATGTTGATAAAACTCCACCATTATCACCGGGTACAGATCCTGATCTGATCTCAGAACCTTGATTCTACCCCAGTCCCTAACTAATGATTATCTAAGAAGACTACATATATAAACTCATGATATTAAGAACCTTCCCACAAGCATATTTATTCTTTCAAGGTCACAAACACTGATTCTTGACATTTCCTGGCTACCAACACAGAAAGAAAACTATTGATGATCCACTTTGAGGTGGCCAACTTGAGTCCATCACAAGGATTCCCTGCTAGAACTCATCCCAAAATTGATTCCCTCTATCTGAAGAATGGGAAATGATATCACATGAATCCATCACTTATATTGATTAGGACTTGTCCATCAAATTTCACTTAGATTCGAGAACTAGAGTCACCACCTCAAAGAATGATGCATATCTAAAGATGTTCACCCTCACTAGAATATTGTTCTGTAAACCATACTTGAGATGCCTCACCCTCAAGGTGTCATTGTTCACCATTTTGGGTGAGAAGTATGACTATTCGATGAATTTCATTTCATAGTCCATCATGGGCATGCCACCCTGTTGAAGACTCATGAATTCCAGATATCTCTCTACCATCAGTCTCTTCAAGAATAAGTGCTCAAAAAACCTATCCTCAAAGTCCTTATTTTTATTCCTTCATGTCTTCCTGACTTCACATATACATCCTTGAAGCACTTTTCTAGTTCTATAAGCATATAGGTAGACAACTTAACCCTCTTCCCAAGATAACCCTCTAGATACTCAAATATCATCTACATGGATCGATATAATTCTCAACAGCTCATAGAACACCTTCACCCTAAAAATGATGTAGGTTCTGTAATAGGAGGTACGATGTAAGATTAACCAAAAAAGGATCTACTCCATGAGATCCCATGTCGATACTTTGGATCACTTGATCCAGGATCACTCAGAGCTACTCATCAAGCCACATCCCAAACACTGTCAATTCTAACGGTTGTCCCTCTTGTACTGAGACCTATACTTGATCTCGAGCATGTACCTGCTCTTCCAAAACCTCATGGGAATCATCCTACTCATGCTCTAGTGGTACCCTATCCTATTATGCTTGACACTCCATATGATCCATCTATGTCGAAACCCATTGAATAAAATTACATTGTTAGACACCCTATAAAACATATTCACATTTATCATATATATAAAAAGCAGTAAAAAGAAGTGTCAACTCACTCCCCTTATCCCCCCATAGAAACTATGACAGATGGAATTATAACCTCATGAAATCCTTACCCACCCATATAAGAGCAATGTATCAAATATACCCTAGGGCACACCCATCCTGATGAACCATGAAACCTCAAACTGATGACCACATTGCACAACCTAGTGATCAATATCTCCCCATGACATAGTACCTACATGCTCTTATAAGATCCTGAACCATGAAATTGTATATATATTTTATATATCACAATGAATTTTCATATCACAGACCATAAATAAATATACTAAACTTCCTATAATGTTCCTAAAAACATAAAAATGCATAGGAGACACACTTTTCCTTATCAGGACAAGGGTCAAATGTTGTTCATTATCATTGGAGGACAATGTCTGATATCAAAACCAATAAAAATTCACATTCCAATTGAACCACTCATGTTTTAAGTCATATAAATGGGAAAATGTGAAAAATATAATATAAGTTCCCTCTCAAGGAAAATTGGTCTTTCCCTTGTGCATGGGTTTATAGGCACCCAATCACATGCTATAAACCTAGTTCCAATAATGTCTAATATCTAGTCTACCATTACCCACATAGTAAGGCCAATAGAAAAGAAAAATCATACTGATACAACTAGTATCCATCCAAATAAAAATACTAAATCATAGTAAGGATCCTCCTATGATAAAAATTGTAGTACCATGACCCAATTAGGCACTCGAATAGTGCTTTCGGGATGGACTCCCACATGGACATAGGTGCGCCTCCACATATGGAAATGGTCACCAAATAGTAGTTAGGGCATGTTAAGGGTGATAATGGGGAGATTATACCCTCAGGTGATGATATAATAATTATATATATATATATAACATGCATTAGAAATAAAAACTCATTGGGCTCAAACCAAACATGCCAAAGGCAGAAGCACAGTTAATATAAATCAATAGCAGAAGCATAACTAAACCAAAATAGTGGAAAATAATAAACACAGTGATATTCCATTTATAGAATCTAAAATACAACATGAATCCAAATTAGGTCATATATATCAAAAATCAAAAGGGTCTCTAATGGCTGATCTCATCACATAAAAATACAAAACAACATGGAGAAATAAAGAGGAAATCAAAATAGTAATGCGAACTGTGTTAGAAACATCCAGGTCCCAGCCTTCAACCTCATTATAAACATCCACTATGACCCGTCTCCTAATGTTGATCCCTTACCTAAATGCCAAATCATAATGTCTACAGTCATCCTAAAGGGACCATGTAAAATGGGATATGGAGTCTTAGTATGATGTTACCCATGCGTGCATACCTTATATGTGAGGTTTATCAAGTTGAAATACAAATAAATAAAATAGATTTATTTATACCTGTAAAAATAAGCACAATATTCCTTGGTGCTCATCATCCACCAAGAAGTTTTCACCTACCACTTCGAATGCCGAAAACCCATAGGTGAGAGGATATTTATCCCCTAGCCCAAGGAATCCCTTACTGTAAAAATTTCTAGGAGAACCCTCAGGTTACACCACTAAATAAGTAACCATCACCATGTGACTCCTAAAACCTTGTGTCTATGAAATGTCACCAACATCCTAAGGACACTCCCCAAAAAATACATACCTCATCCCTCAGACCCCCTACGCAAAATCACCCATCCACATGATGCTCGTCATCCAGAGGCACACACATATATTTACTCAATCTAAAATCACCTACAGATCAAAGAATGACATCCCAATGAACGATGATATTTTTACTCCATATTGATATTATCCTAATGGCCCGAATCATAGGAAGCCTCATCCCCTAATCGACACCCTCAACCCAGTCATCTAATGACTCTGCACATTCCTCTTAGCTTTCGACAACATGCACCCCCCAAAACAATTACCTAATCCACAATATTGGAGGCCTCTACCCACACTAGTAGTCAAAACCACCTCATCACTGAGTATTTTTATGTGCACACTACTATAGATAGTTCTTTGGAGATTTACAGGTTATAGATAATGAACAAAAAAATTTATAAAGCCACACAATGACCAAAAGCTCAAAACTGTGTGACCATGGTGCTCAAATATGATGGTCATTCCATCCAATACCATGGTTTATTCCCTCATTAGGACAACATTTTCTCCTAAAACGTTGACCATGTTACCCAACAGGTGATTACTTCAACTGTGTAATCTATTCCATGCCCATAATGATGATCACAACAACTCAAATCTAGATATCCATCTCTATCTCAACCTCAGGAGATTCTCATCATGATCCCATGGATCTTTGAAGAACATCACAAACAAAAAATATATGTAAATAATTTTACATTGACAAACAAAATAATTTAATACAATCAATTAAATTTAATTGAGTTGGAAAACTCAATTTAAATAAAACAATAAAATTAAATATTTATGATTTTGAAATATAAATTTAAATAAAACAAATCAAATAAATAACTAAATAATCCCCAACCTAAATGATTAACATATAATGAATCTCACATAACTAAATCCACTTGTAGACTCATGCAACCATTCCCATCATCATCTCACAAGTTTCAATTTAAAAAATTAAAATGAACCATTAATTTACAAGGGTATTATTCAATTAACACAAAGATTCCCTAAATTATACACCCACAAACACTCGTGAATTCTGATAGAAAATTATGCACCACCTACATTGGAGTTGTAGACATAGGAACGTCTGATCTTTGCCTCTAAATCAATCCAGTTTGGAATAAATAATAGTTTATATAAAATACCCTTAAAGTATGGAAAATGACTAAAATAAATTTAGCACTCCATAAGGAGATAGAAAAGGGAAACAGAGATAAGGGTGAGGAGAGACTTACTGATATGGTTTCAATACACCTCATGATGACCAAAACATATCTCATATGGAGGAAAGTGATCAATCCCGAACTGGATGAAAAAAGAGTGGATCTCCCGATGCAGCGTGTGAACAAGAGTGGAGAAAAGGAGGAGAAGAAAGAAAAATAAATGTAGGGTAAAATCATTAATTTAATTATTTAATGATACTTTCAAGTACCTCACATTATTTTACAAATTGTCTGGTAACCGTGTAGCTCATGCTTCTCTAAACCCAGAACTCACATGATCGGATCTCTTGGTTTTCCAAACCATGTGTGCGACTATGAGAAGGTACTTCCAAAATAGAACTATTTATTCATCTTATAAATGAATTTACAAATTTTTTCAAACCATGAAGATTCCCACTGAAAACTCTGTAGAAATCTATGTGTTGTTGTGCACCCTAACCATCACGGTTTGCCTAAACTATGGGCTAGTAAAAAATTGTGCCTCCCAGTTTGTAGAGAGACGCCGAATGATTTAACCAATCATGTGACTCAACCTAAAACTCCAAAATCTAGGACATTGGGCCCAAGATTTACCCAAACCACATTCTAACACCTGATAATTCTACCAAACCTATATATCTGTCCAAAATAAAGATATTTGGTTGATGAAAAATTAAAAATTTAATTTGGATTCTCAAAAAATAAATTCTCATAATCACCAATTATAACCAAGAATTAATAAAGGAGATTTTTTCAACCCAATTAAAAAATGTGAGACATTACATAAGGAATTTAGTTGAAATGGGGTGTTAAGGGTAATTGTTTTATACTTTAGTAGGTGTCGTTTTATTATATTAAATAATGATTATTTTATAATAAAAGCCAACCACATTTGGGTGGAATTAATTCCAATGAATTTGGATGATGATTAATGTTGTAAAGGATAAATAAGGTCAATAAACCCATAAAACACCCTATTAATGTTGTAGTTTTTATGTATTTTAATCATTTAACCTTTTTTACTTTAACTTTCTACATTTGTTTACATACATTGCGGTAAATCTTTTTTACCAAGGCTAATTTTTTATGCCAAAAAAACAACCTTATAACATAATTTAGACCTAATAATTAAAAATACTGAATCCATTTTTAAAAATTAAAAAAATATATGGTTTTAAAATTAAATTTAAAATTAATCTTAAAAATGTCAATGAAAATATTTTTTTTGGAAAATGTGTTTTGATGCCAAAAAACATACTTATACCAAAATAAGGTAAAATGATTAAATTTAAATAATTATATTTAAAATAATTAAAAGTTACATCATTTACATTAATATATATTTAAAATAAAAAATTACATTAAAAAATTAAAATTAGGGATTTATAGAAATCTGATTTTTTACTATTCACTGGAAAATTAAACGTATCATAAATTTCATAAAAATTCATCCAAAGATAATTTAGATATTCTAAATCCAAAAAATATTATCATTTTTTCAAATAAATATTATAACATTTTTTAAAAATAATTATATTTGTTTTCTCATGGAATGTATTAAAAATTAATTTTTGAATAAAACATATATTTTATAAAAAAATGAATTTACTAAAAATTTTGTGTTTATTTACTAAGCATAAATTAGTAAATTATAAATGATTTGGAAAATTATACATTTCATAATATGGTAAATAATATTAATTCCATCCAATTTAAAGTCTTGGTTATAATGGTCGTGTTAAAATATAAATATTTCAATGCTTGTTCAAAATAAGGGTTCTATGAAATGTATGTTATTAAAGATGTTAAATTTAGGTAAAAACATAAATGACATAAAATCATGGGGTATTAAATTATACCCCCCTAAAATGACTTTATACCTCAAAATACATCACTAAAATGAAAATATATGATGATAAATCCACCTTATCACATTCTCAAGTTCCCACAATGTTTGCTTAAATTGGTGGTTTTTCCAAAAAAACGTTAACCTTGTGAGTGGTCTTGTTTCATAGAGAATAATATATACGATACATAATCTCTAGCAGTTTTTCTTCATAAGAAATTTCATTCTCTAGAAATATGTACATTGATATTATTACATGGAATGGATCAGGTATGTACTTCTTTTGGACCGATATATTTAACACATCATGAACTTGAGAGAGATATGTGTGGAAGTGGAAATCAATAAGATTTTGTCATGATTCTATCAAAAATTTTGAAAACTTGTGTCCTCCTATTTTAAAGTTTCTCATGGAAAATCGAATATGGATATTTGAAAATTTCTTTTTGAGAATTACACATTGTAAAAAGATTCAAAAAAAACTTCATATTAAGAAGAAGGAAGTAAAAGGTTAAGGTCACTACAAAACGAGTATTCTGATTAGAGGTATATATTGGAAAGTCAAAATATTGACATGGAAGATAATTATTACAATCATGTATTGATGGAGAATTATATATAACTTGTCCTACATAATTTTAATGACTGACGAACTATAGTCCAAATAGTTCTGAAAAGGGCATTGATATCATCAGAAATAATGATAATTGGATAACATTTTATTCCAAAATCCTTTGAGAATATATATATACTTTATTTCATTTCATAAGAGAAATATCCCTATTTGGTTGTTCCATGATAAAATTTTATTTCATCTCTTAATCCCTAAAATGAAGTTGAAATTTTAATTCCTAAAGAATTATTAGATCATGTAATCCCTAATGGGATGATAAGACAATACTTCTATCTCCAGTTATCATTATAATGATATGTTTTTCATAGGATATCTTGTGTGAATATATATTTATATTGTTATGTAATAAATTAATCTCTAAAACCTCATATAAATTTCAACATATCAAATTTCATAAATTATTACTATTATTTAACTTTTATACGATTAAAATAAAAAACATTCAAATGAAGGTCACAAAACTTTCAAAATAAATTTATTATTAATACCTCAAAAAAAAACACGATATAGATATTAATTTTCACACACTAAACATGGTAACATCATTATATTATATTCTATTTAAAAATGGTAATAACCCTAATTACCATAACTATATATTTAAAATAGGATTTCTTTAAAAAATTAACTCTTTCCTCACACCATAAAAAAAAATATATAAAATCAATCCATAAACAACTGTTTCATCATATTAAAAATTTCTTCCATGGTCATCCATACTATCCCATTTATTTTATCACATTAAAAGGTCTATTTATTGGATTATCATCCCATCACCATGAACATATTAATGGTTACCTTTCCTTTAATCATGTGTTCTCTAAAAATATAACCTTACCACCTCAATCACATTACTTTGTTACTACTATCATTCAACATATACATTCAAATAATTAAAGAAAAACTATACTGGAATAATCATGAGATTTTTCCTTATTCCATAACACCATAATATTATTTTATTACACTATTCTTGAATTCCAATACATAGACACCCAATAATTACACTTATTTTTCAATCCATTAACCAAGATTCATTTTTTTATTCCATAACACTTATTTCACCCCATATGTCATTTGTAGTCTCTTCATCATCAGTAATAAAACCATTACTCATAATAATATTACAATTCTCTTCACAACCATTCTTCACAGGGTATCTATTTTCATAATTCCCGTACATTCCACATTTAAAAATATAAATGTTTATGATTCCTTAAGAATACTGTTATCCTCTTCCATTGTGTTAAATAATCCTTTAAATTTTCCATTCAAATTGAAAATATTTTCTACTTTTTTCCATACCCAAATAATCTTCTAGTTCCATTAAAATAGTCTCCATTATTCCTCTTACCACATGATTTAAGTGAGGAAAATTGGACATTCTTTCATCTATGGTCACTATGAAAATCCATCTTTCTCTTATTATATGGGACAAGAAACACAAAAAATTTGAGATTATTTATCATATTATGAGATTGATGAATATGAATTATAACCAAATTTCTAATTTAGAATCCCATTTCTTTTGGTTTCTCAGAAGGAAGATCGTCAAATTCACCATAACATGAATCCTTCTTGTCCCATCCATTGTTTAAAAAAAACAATATTGTGATAAATAATAATGAATGTGTGAAAACAAATAACCAAGATAAATTTCTTAAAAAAATTTATTCTATGAAACCATGTGTTTAATACAAGGGTATTCATGATCATTACAAAAATTATAGTATTTTATCCTATACATAGACTTATCCTTAGGGATATTACACATGGTTTTCTCATCTTAGTTTCCAAATTTTATCTAATCCTTTATCTAACACATAATATAAAGACATATTCATTTAAAACATAAATATTACATCTAAACATATTAATATTAAATACCTAAATAAGATAACCCACACCGAGACGTATGTGTTTAGTGTCTTTAGAAACATTGAAACATAAACAACTACTTCATAAAAAATTTATATCATCTTTCTTTTATTATTTCATAACCAGAACCCTTTTTGACATATCATACATAATACTGTTCTTCATATCCAGGCTAAAAGAAACATATGAAAAGGGTGTTCTAAGATACTCAATAAAGAAAAACAAAGGAGATATCCATCCAAGATCATATGAATGAATAAGATAAGAATAAGGTTATGTGACCAGGATAATAACTTGTAATGTGTATATCCAACCTATCAAAGATCATAAACATGATTTGTGGCATAAACATTAAAATCTAGGAAAAGAAGGAACACTGGAGTGTGAAAAAATCATATATAAAACATTATCCATATGTTCATGTCATAAAACATTGGCACCATAAAAATATGTAAAACCATTTTATATATCAAATTTCTCTACCAAGACAACAAAAATAGTTGACCAGGACACACTTTTTTACAATAGTGGATTGAGATGTACCTATTTACCATAGTGGATGAAGCACATCAACTTGCTTCTCATGGGTAACTCATGAGATATAAATATTTAACCAATGAATTAGAGGGATATATAAGTTTACCCCATCACATAATATAAACCAAACATATGTATTCCATAAGAACATAAATAATTCATCATATCAAAACCCATGAAAATAAATTGGTTTCATATTCATTTCATCATAGCATAACTCATAGAAAATAAATGGGTTTCTTAAATATCATGGAGACATTAACATAAACAACATATAAAAGAATAAGTAAATTTTCTTGGATTAAGATTTATAGTAAATAATAGGTAATATAAAATAATGTTTTGTTATATGGGAAATAATTTTTAAAGATCACTTGAGATAATTATTAAAAAAAATAAAATTTCCATTTTAAAATAAATTATTTTTAAAAAGATGAAAAATTATAAAGTGAATTATTTTATTTTAAAAGAAAATTTTAATATTTTAAAGGAAAAACCAAATCATTAAGGTGTCATGATGGAGGGAATATGCACTCATGTTGTGTATATTATACAAAAAATTTCTTTCATATTTTTTCTATAAAATTCATAAAGAACCTCATTTAGAAAATGAAACAATGAATCATTTCAAACCGATTTGTAAAATTTCAAACAGGAGTAAAAATTTAATTATACAGTCATAAGATAATATTAAAAATATTTTCAGAAATATTTTTAGGAAACATGTACTTGGAAGAAAGAATGGTTTTAAGGGAATGTTTACAAAGATATATTTTAAAAGAAAGTCCCTTATAAATATTATATCATTGAAGTAAGGATTAATAAAATGAATAAATATTTTATATCAAATCTATATCCAAATAAAAATGTTTAAATACACCTTAATATAATCCAAAACATCTCACATGTAATCATAACATTTAATAATCAATGAATTTTATGTTTAACCCAAAGAATATAAATTGAGTTAGGAAATCCATTACCAATTGTAATCAGTCAAATCACATGAACCATAAAATAAGTTATCAAATGTAACAAGAATATCAGGAAGATAATTATATTAATGATATTATATATCAATGGGTATTATGTATGCCATAAAAAATAAATAAGTGGGTTATGAGACATATATCTTAAATAAGTAAAAGTTAGATGAGAAAACCTTACCTCACCCTTCCATTTTTTGATGTGTACTTTAACCTCTAATATATAAGTTTAAATAATGTTATTAATTAATTTCATAAGTATAATTATATTTATTATTCCTTATATGACACTTTTATATCATCTTACCTCCTTTTCATTAATAATATTTCTTTATATTATTATTTCATGTTCATTCATTTGATGGTTTAATGATCGGTTCATTTGTTTATAATTATCCAAATTCATGTAAATTGGATATAAAAATCATTAAGTTAAATGAAATGTAATACCTAAACATATATAATTTTAAATGTCCCTATATATAATTTTCACTTCTAAAAATATTATGATTCATTTTAAAAAATATTAAAGATAAATGTTTAGTGTATTTTGGTGGTTTCTCTAACCATCATGAAGAAGTATCATTTTTTATACTATATCTATATATTAGTTTTAGAACATTAAATATGTTATAATATACCTATTAAATTATTATTTAAGTGGAATAATACTTATATGACCATCATTTAAAGTGTTAATAGAAAAATTAAAATTCATTATCCACATAGATAGTTAGCCCCATTAATTTGGACAATGGTTTGGTTTCATTGAATATGTGGAGATAAGAAAATGGATGGAAATAAGATGTCAAATTAGAAATATAAAATTCAAGTATATACATGAAACTGGAGGGATTTTTTTGATGGAAGAAGTAGGTGAAGAGATGGTAGAAAAAGGAAATAAATTAAGAGAGGTTGTTTAAGAAAGTTAGCTCTTGAATATCACCTCTATTAATGGACCCCTTAATAAATGTGGAATTGATACTTGGGTGAGACTAAAATATATTGTATGTGGGGAAATTGGGTAATATAGTGTTCTATAGATATTTTTGGATATTCATGTATTTTTATGAGAAATAGTGGGGTGAGGGGTGAAATTTATACTTTAAGAAGAGTTTCTTTAAGTGATTAAATAATGGTTAGTTTATATTTAAATACAACCAAATTTGGGTGGAATTAATTCCAATGAATTCTATTGATAATTAATATATAAGGCCTAGTTGATTTTTATAAATTCCTCAACCAAATATTAAATGTTTTAGATTTTATGTATTTTAAGTTTATACATTTTAAGATTTACCCACTACATTTTTGTACATGTATTGCGAAAAATAACTTTTAAACACGATAAATTTTTAATTAATTAAAGTGAAAATATAAAATATAAAATTATTTTTTACTCATTAATAGAAATATAGAATCCATTTTAAAATATTAAAAATATATAATTTGAAAATTTACATTCAAAATTAAACCCTCAAAACTCAACAAAATTTTTTTTTGGAAAAATGAATTTTTAATCCCAATTATGTACTTATACTAAAATGCGGCCCAAATATTATTTTTAGTTAATTAGATTATATATAATGAAAAGTTTATTAGTTTACATTGAGACTAATTTAAAATCAAAAAATTACTTTTAAAAATAAAAAAAAGGGCTTCATAAAAATCAGTATTTTATGCTACACACTGAAAAATGAAACCATTTAGAAAACAAGAACAGATTCATCCTAATATAATTTTAACATTGTGAATCCATAAATGATGTTAATTTTATCAAAATAATTTTACATATGTTTAAAATATAATTCACATTTATTTTCTCATAGAAATAAATAAATATTTTTTAATGAAAAAAATTTGAATAAGAAAAGGACTTTACTAAAAAATATTTGGTTATTTGAAAATCATAAATTAATACATTAAAAATGATTTGGAAAATTATGTATTTCATAATATTTTTATCAATATTAATTCTACCAAATTTAATATCTAGCTTATTTGGGTCATGTTAAAATAATAATATTTTGGTGTTCGTTTAAACTAGGTGTTCAATGCCACATAAGCTGTTGAAGAGATTAAATTCATTTACTAATATACATACCATAAAAGCTTGGGGTGTTATAAAAACCCTGTAAAAAATACAATATACCATATTAAAGATGATTTTTTTTTCTAAGTACATATTTTTTAAACATTATTTAATAGAGATAGACCTGATAATTTAAAATTATCCGTACATAATAAATATTTTTCCAAAAAGTATCAAAGATGCATAAGGTCTTCACTCATATACCACACGACATCACTTAAAATAAATAATAACGATTATATTTATAAGAGTAAAAAAATAGAATATTTTTATTTCAAATTGAAAATAATTATTATAACCAACCTTATGAAATTTAGTCACCTAACCGGTTGTCATTCTCTTAAAACCTGAATCTAAAAACATAATAACCACCTTCCACCAATAATTTTTTATGATGACATCGCTATTATAAAAAATTATCTTGAAAATAGAAACCATCACACACACACACACACATATATTTTAAGAACTCGATACTTTGTAATTTATATCCTTTTGAATAAACATAATTTATTCGATAGCTTTCAATGCATGCAAAACTGGGTTTAAACAAAAAATGATTATCTAATAAAATATTATTTAAACATGGACATTATAACCATGCTTTTAAATTAGTGGGTATGTACAGAAGCAAGAAATTATAAAAAAATATATTTTTTAAATTCTTAAATTTTCATATCTCTTTACAAGAAAGAAAATAATAATAATTTCAAGGTAAAAGATTTTTTTTGAAAAACTATAGTTTTATAAAAGATGGATTAGTCGGGTTTTTCATGCATAATTAAAAAATAATTTTGTAACAACCTGAACATTTATAAATAAAATTCACTTTGTGATTTAATTAAATCTATTATTATGTACTACGGTCATCGAAAACACAATCTCCTCTTTGGTTTTATTATATCCTATTATATTAACAATGACATCAATCATTGTAACCATTTATAATATACCCATTGAATAGTTATCTTATGATTAGTATAAATATCACGTTCTGAAAAATCCAATTGACATAGAAATAGAAATTGATGACCTTAACTAATAGCATCACACACTATGAATATCATTTATCATATCTTTTGATGGAGATAGAATCACTTGGAATTCCCATGACCAAGCACAAGATAAGAACCAAAAAATAAATCATGAGTGAAAACTTTTATGGGAGATGTTCAAGATCATCAATATCATGTCCCAAACTATGTAGACTAAACCACCCCATTAATGTATTACCATTGGGAAACTTACCCTCAAGGAGTTCTCTAGTGTAATAAAAGTCTACGTATCAAAACCCTAACAACATGAACATGTCTATTGTACTTTCAATAGAATTATGGTTATATTTTCTTCTTATTATTGTTAATTTATAAATTATTTTGATTCGATAAAACACAAATTATATTTGGGGTTAATATATAATTTTAAATAAGATATTAGTTTTGATAAATTAATGAATTCTTGAAACAATTGATATTTTTAAAAATATTAATATTATAAAATATTTATTAATTATAGTTGATATTATAATTTTATAATGTCAAAAAATAAATATTATAAGGGTTAGAAACTATTACTGTTAAAAAACCATCATTTCTCGATCAATTTATATTATTATATTAAAGGTGAACCATCAAATTTTTATAAAATTATTTGTTTAAAATAAGTATTACTTTTGGAATTATAATGTGGAAATTATCGATTTGTTAATTGCTCAAAAATTTCTGAGACATTCAAATATTTGGGTAAAAATTAAATACGTTATAAATATATGGGGTGTGTTATGACATCATAAGAGCCAAAAAATAACGAAATAAATTTGATAGAGTATCCACAACAAAATATATGATTCCCTATAAAATATTATGATTGTAAGGTTATTTTTTTTGTTTTATAAATCCTTCTTGAGTCTTCAAAAACGTATAATATATTTTATGGTTTTAAAATCATTTCCGTAAGAACATGAGTCACATACACATTAACAATGGTAGTTTGGTAAATAATAAATTACTCCCCTAAATTTTACTACATAAACCCTACAAAACACCCACTCTCATTCACTAAAAAAATCATGGAAAACACATTTACACAGACCAGTCTATATAGAGTCTTCCCAATGTTTCCCCAAGCACTCAAGAATCTCATACCAAGGTATTGGAATCACCCTCCTAATGTAATGAATCCTCTCTTTATCCTCTTTATTCCTGAATCTTCATTATTATATGTTTATTATTTCCAATAATGTTTATTGGGATTTTCTATTACATATCCACCTTACTTCCATTATTATGTATAACTGACGTGATATACCTTTTCACTCTCATTAATCCCACCCCTTAGCATTTATTTTCCTCTATTATACTATTGAAATTTCAACACGATTTTCCATTCCAAACAACTATGTAGTGAATACCCGTACCAATTTTCTATCAAGAGTTTTCACCACATTGAACATATAATTATTTTATTGGGGAGTTACATCAATATAATCCACACTCCACTATCATTGTATTAAATTTTATTAAATATTTTCTTATGTTATATGATATATGTGGCATCATTATGCATGTACATGATAAGATTATGATGGGTGTTCCTCGATAGGATTGGGTGGTCCTGTTATAGAATTCATGATGTGTATACCCAATGACAACTCTAATTAATTGTTTCATGTTTTAGTCTTATGAAATACCATGTACTATGTGTAGGAATTTATCCAAATCACATTATATTATGATTTCTTAGTGGTTAACATTGACTTATGGTCAAGATTTCATGACTTAAGTTATTTCCAAAAACCCATGTTGCCTTTATGTCAACATGATATATCATGCCGAACTGTTCATGTTTGTGATTATCACCCCTTTTATGAAAAATTGATATAACTATTTTCTAACATGTAATAATTTTTTCATGTTATTCTATTTTTTATTCCCTTAATGGGATGTATGTATCACCCTTTTTTGATGTATGTATGTAGGTTATCGCATGCAGTTTTATGTATGATGGAATATTACGAGCTTGTTAAAGATGATTTCAATAATGGTGTTATAATCCCTATTTTACGTTGGTCTATAATGTACAAATTACCTAAAGGCACTATAATTGTTGATCATTTGGGTTGTATTATTGTTAATCTTATGCAATAAATCATTAATTATTCTGTAATAAAGATAGGGGTTGTTGTAGGTGGTTTCAAAGTAATGTTTAGTTATTTTGGGATTAGGTTAATAAAATTTTAGTGAAACCATTAAGGATAATAATAAACATAATAAAACTACCTATGGTTTGGTAATATAAGGAGTATGTTTTTTTCAAAGAAAATACATCTCTATCTGGATATTATATGTGGATGTGGATCAAGCATAGATGTACCTATGGGTGACACCTGAAAACACCGCATTGAGCTAGAATCGATCGAGAACTAGTGAATGACATGGAACTTTGTTTAAAACCTTGTTTAAAAATCCTAAGGTATATTAATTGGTAATTTCACAAGCTTATTACAAACTAATATTCTGTGAATAAGAATTCATATAAGAGTAAATGTTAGGAAATTGATCATGGATAACATAATATGATGCCTAAAAATTCATAAGTTAAGGGAATACATATTGTTAATAATTTATAACATTAATTTTATTATCTTACATATTATATGTTTAATAGTTTTAAAATTATCATCCCTACGTCCTTTTTGGATGATTTAAATGGTTATAACTAGAATCAAAAATTGAAAGGTATGGTTATTGTCCATAGTTCTATGCATTCAATTATATCATACATGTTTTGTAGAACTATTAGATGACCACCAAAAATCATTTAAGTAGAGTTTTCAGAGGGAAAAAATTGGGAAATTATTTCATCCTAAGTATATAAATCCTCCCCTATAAAATTTATGGGTTGAACTTGCTAGTGAACCTTGTGAAACCCCCTATAGTAAAATTTCTTTTAATTTTGAGTATGGATTGGCATTCATTATATAATGACAACAAAAATTACAATGACAAGGAAATCAAATTCAATATCATGATTCTTCCACTGTTTCTATACACTTTAACAGAGCATGGTGAATCTTATTAGCCCCAACATATCATGAATGGATATTATTTCTCTATAAAAATGTGTATCTTCCTGAAAAGATTATGTCTAAAGAAAAGACCATCCTTGTAGAAATTCCCATTATGAGGGAATATCTTAATGTGATTATAAAAGAATTGTATGGTCTTACTCCTCTCAAATAGGTTGAATTTTCAATCAATATTACACCATATGATTTTCTAATATCCAAGACTCCTTATAGAGTAGATTTTTTGGAACTTGAGAAGATAAAGAAGAAATGATAAAAGAATCTGAATAAAGGGTTCATGTGAAAAATTGATTGACCATGGGGTGCACTAGTCCTCTTTATCCAGAAGAAGGATGGGTCAATGTGACTTTACATTTATTATCATTATCTAAACAATATCATGATAAATATAAATTATTACCTTCCTAGGATTGATGACTTGTTCAATCAGCTATGTGGATCTCAAAACATCTCCATGGTGGATCTTTGGTTAGGGTATTACTATGTAATGGTGAATAAGGATGATATCACCATGAATACATTCTGTACAAGGTTAGGTCTTTATGTGATCATAGTAATTCCATTCAGATTCACTAATGCTCCAAATATCATTATGTACTTGATGAAGAGAGTGTTTAGAGATTAAATGGACAAATATTTGGTAGTCTTTACAGATGATACTCTAATAAACATGAAAATTAAAGAGGATAATGAGGAGCATTAAGGTTTATGCTAATGATATTATAAAAGGAGAAGGTTTATAAATACTATTATAAATGTGAGTTTGGGTTAAAGGTAGAGTCATTCTTGGGGCATATTATCAAAAAAGGGGATATCTTTTGAATCTTCGATGAAAGAGGAAACAGATGGATGGCTTAGGCCAATATCTATTAATGAAATCTATAGTTTAATTAAGTTATCTTGATACTATCATTTAATTTGGATAGATTTATCATTATTTCCAAACCCTACACCAAATATAACCCCGAATAGATTCATGTTTAATTATATACAAAAATGTGAATAGAACTTCAAGGAGTTTAAAAGGAGGCTTATCACTAAAATTTTACTTACAGTTCTATAAGTGGAAAACTTTTTATGGTATATAGTGATGCATTAAATAAAGGATTGGGTTGTGTGTTAATATATAATGAAAATGTGATATCTTATGCCTCATGGAAATTGAATGTTCACAAACAAAACAACCAAACACTTGAACTAGAGTTAGCTAAAGCAGACATCATTTTGGAAATATTGTGGATTTATCTCTTTTGGGATAAGTGTAAAATATTTATGAATCGTTATATACTCAATTACATTTTCATATAGAACTATATGAATATGTTCTTACAAATATGGTTAGAGATGATTAAGGAAAAGTCATTCTCATACAACTGCCATCCTATGAAATAAAATAATGTGTAAGATGATATTTGTAGAAAGGATCCAATAGTTTGGCCATTAATGAAAATTTGGAAGGATATTGTCTTCTTAGACATGAACTGAATGGAAAATGCAATCATGAAGGAGGAAATATAAATAATACTTTCACAAATGATTTTTAATCCTCCTATTCTAGTGATGATAAAGGATACTCAAAGAGACGATGTGGAAATTTAGAAGGTGTAATCTATAAGAAAATGTAAAGCCAATGAGTTGACAGTTAATGAAGAAGGAGTTGTAACATTTGGGTCAAGACTATGTATACCATAAAATCATGTGTTAAAGAAGGAGATATTTGATGATGAATATAGTTCAAACATCTCCATCAATCTTGGGAGAAAAAATAAAAAATCTATATCTCCAACAGAACTATTTTTGGGAACATATTAAAAAGCATATCACATAATAAATAGAAAGGTGTCATGTATGTCAGCATGTGATGGATGGAAGAAAAATCCAAGGGGATGGTGAAACCATTACCCATACCTACATGGATATGGTAAAACATAACCTTGAACATTTTAAAAGTTTTATAAAATACATTCATAGAAAAGAATTATATATTGATTTTGGTCAAAAATATAAGAAATACATCTCACTTGATTGCAATTATAAAGGAATTCTCACTCGATCAACATGAAAGGATATACATTATAGAATATGAGAGGTTACATGGAACACCACTATCGATTATATCTAACTTAGATCAAATATTTTCCTATAGATTCTAGAAGTGTATCTATTATCTCTTAATACTGAATTTAACATTAGCATGGGTTATCACCCTCAAAATGATGAAAAATACAGGTGGAATATCTAGACACACAAGGATAGGTTGAGAGTATTCTCAGTTGAATTTAAATGAGGATGGGGTCAACAACATTATCTAGTCGAGTTATCATACAATAATAGTATCCACTTAAGAATCTAAATTCCCCCCTATGAACCCCTTTATAGGATGAGGCGCAGAACACCTATATACTGGGATGAGGTTGTGGGATGTGAAATTCTTGGTCCCAAAATTATTTAGGAAATTATGAAAAATTTTATGACCATTCAGTATCACATCAAGGATTCTCAGAGTTGAAAAAAGATCTATACTGATAATCAACAAGGACAACTAGAGTTTGATGTTAGAGAAAAGTTATTTCTATGCATATCTCCATGGGAAAAATTTCTAAGATTTTGGAATAAGGGAAAGTTTAGTCCAAGAGACATGGGTCCCTTTAATATGAATGATCACATTAGAGAGGTTTCGTTTTGAAAACCATTCCAACCTGACCTATCTCAAGTTCATGATGTGTTACATGGATCCCTCTTGAAGAACTAAATACCATACCCCTTTATATGATGATTCCATTGGTGGTACTAGTACAAAATGATATATCATATGAGGAGACGCCATTAGTGATATTAGATCATAGAGAAAATGTTCTATGAAATAAGAAAATGAACTGGTAAAAGTTCTACAAAGAACCAAATTTTTTAAATAAGTGATGTGGTAATAGGTGGAGGGGATGAAATAGAGTACCATTATTTGTTTTCCACTATGAAATTTAAACTTCAAGGGTGAAATTTCTTAAGGGGGAAGATTTTAACAACCCGAACATTTAAAAATAAGCCCCCATTTGGGATTATGTTAAATTTATTATTTTATAATATGATTATAGAAAACACATGGACTTATTTAGATTTATTATATCATAACAGATTTAAAAGGCTGTTAAGAATCATATTTGTTGATAATACAACTGTTGAATCGTAATCAAATAATTACTATATATATAGGGTTTTGAAAAATACAATTGACACAAAAAAAGTATGTTATTGCCTCAACCAGTATGATCATACCATACGAATCTCATTTATTAGTGCATTAAATGGATATAACATCACTAAAAATTTTTCGTGACCAAGCCAAAGCAAATATCCAATAAGAAAAGCATGAAAACATCCATTAATAAAATTTACACCATCGTGCAACTTACCCTTATGATATTTTCTAGTGTTATAAATAGATATGTATCACGACCTTAATAATATGAATATATATATTTGATTTCTAATAGAATAATTGTTATATTTACTTCTTATTATTTTTACATTATAATGATTTTGATTAGATAAAATAAATTATACATGTGCGTAATATATAATTTAAATTATGATAATACTTTTTATAAATTAATGATTTTTTAAAATAAATTATATTTTTTAAAAATATTATTAATTAAATATTAATTAACTATATATGATAATATAATTTTTAAAAGTAAAAATTTGTTTTTATTAGGATTTGAAAACAGTTATTGTCAAAAAACCAACATTTTTCAATAAATACTAATTCTTATTTCAATGGAATGTTTGACATATTTATAAAAAAATTTGGATTAAAGAAGTATTTTTTTGTAATAAAAATATTGAAATTATATAATGGCGAACTTTTCATAAATTTCAGTGATATATGATTTTTTCGGTAAAACATATATATGATATAAATACACATTGTGTATTAAGGCATTATAATGACCCAAAATAATGTAATAAATTATATAGGTAGTCTACATGACTAAATATATGTTTCGCCTTTAAAATATTATTATTATTAGCTTATTAGATTAATTTTATATAGCCTTTTTGAATCCTTTAAAACCTATAATGTAATTTAAGTTTCTAAACTCATTTCTTAATGAAATAAACTCACTTCCACATCACCAAGTGTAATCTTTTTCTATGTTTGGACCATGGACATATAAAATAATTTAAGAAACTCTCCCTTGGTATAAACAGAGAGAAAAATCCATGGGAATGTTTGTTGTTTTGATTAAATTATTATATTGAATCCAGAACCTATGTTTGGGAAATAATAAAGAATTACCCTCTCTTTTCCTATATAACCCAACTCAGGATCCCACTATTCATCACTAAAAAACCAAATATCACATCATTAATCTTCCCTAACCTCCCTATATTTCTTCCATGGTTCCCCCAGTCTCTCAAGAAACTCCCCCCAATCTTTTGGAATCACCATATCAAGTTAACAGATCCTCTCATTTTCCTCTTTATTTAAAAATCTTCATTATCTTATACATTTTATTTCTAATTATCATTATTGGGATATATTTATAAATATTCCCATTAAAGTCCTTATAATTTATAAATTATGATATTCCCCTTTCACTCTCATTAATTCATCCATTGAACAGTTTTTTACCCTTATTATATTGGTGAAGATTCTCTATAATTCTCGATACTAAAGTATTTTGTACTGAATACCCATTACCATTTTCAATCAAAAGTATTCAGATTTATGAATGTATACATATTTTATTAGGTAATCAGATATAATTTATAAAAAATACACATTCCTAGGATTAAATTTTATTAAATATGTTCTTATGTTAAATGATCGATCTGGAACTCTTATTCATGTACATTATATGTTTATGATGGGTTCACCCTGATACCATCTGGTGACCCCAATATTTCTTAGATGACTGGTTCATCCAGATTGAACTAAAATAAATTATGTAATGTTATAGTATCATTATATTACAATTATGGTGTTTAAGAGTCTATATTAAGTGCATTCTGTTGTGGTTTCCTATTTTTTAATGTTGACTTTTTCTTATGATGTCATGTTTAAAGTTGTTTCCATATTGCCATGTTTCTTTACATTATCATGTTATATAATGACTTGTTGTTCATTTATATGGTTATAAACCCTTTTATATCCCATTTATATGATATTTTATAACATTTAATCCTTTAATCATGTCATGTTTGGTTTATTCCCTTATTGGGATTTACAGCTCACCTCTTTCTAATGTGTGACACAAGGTTATCCCATGGAGTTTTAAGTACGATGTAATATTATATGGCCTTTAAGGAATTTTTCTATAGTTTTGATTTACCCAATATTTTACATTAAGATTAAATTTACTAAATTAACCAAATACACTAAATGTCCGAGTATTTTGTGTTATATTTTGTTTCATCTTATGTAATAAATCATGAATTAATGTGTAATAACAAAAAGGGTTGTCATAAAGATGTATCAGTATTTTAAAAATTATTTTAAAAAATAAAGATCATTTTTCAAATAAAAATACCTAAATTATTATAGGGTATTTTTTTTTTTTTTAGAAATGATTCATTTTTCAATTAATTGTGAACAATTTTGAAACATAATTAAAAACTACTTTTTCATTTAAATTATTTATTAAGTTAAATTATATTTTGAATTGGTTATAAAGAAACAATAGTTAAAATTTTTACCTACTAATATAGTTTATTTAATTGGAATAAATTTCATATTTAGTTTTTATATATAAACTTTGTAATCATTGGAACATTTTCTCTTTAAAAACACGCATTTTCATCACATATGGGGGATTAATTTTAAATTTCTTTTTTCAAATTATGTCAGTCAAATTATGAAAAATAGATTCCATATTTTGAATAAAAATAATTTATATGATCTAATAAGTCCAAATTAATTTTTTACCATACTGAATAGTAAAAAAAGTATAACTTATTTACTTAGTTAAAGTAAAAACAGATTTACCAGGGGTTAAACAAGAAAGACAACCGTTAAATTGACCAATTTTTTTCCTTCTCAAATATAGGTTATAAAATTATTACACCCTGTAATGTCTAAGACTATATATTAATCTATTATGGACCCTTTAGTTTGTGGAAAATGTAGGTATAATTTTTTCATTCCAAAAAATACAACTTTACCACCAACCTCACTTATTAAAGGCCACCCACTTCTCTTTTTAGACATTGAAAACATTTTTCCTGCCAATATATAAACAAATTACTTCCGAAAATCATTACCAAATCCTAAAATAATTATTTTGGGAATAAATCCAGGCAAGGAACAATTTTGGAGCTAAACTAAGAAGGATACCAATATAAGAGGTAACATCCTTCAGCTCGAATTTTTAATTGATTTCTTCCTCCATCTCTTTCAATTATCATTAAAACATTGTAATATAATATCCTCATTATCATTCACATAATAATATGTTGTTATTTTGAGATATTCCACTACAAAAATCCCTACATCCATTAAATGGGCTACAAAATCATCATTTTTATATATGGAAGACTATCGTCTCACGAACCGATGCCATTTGTTTTTTCATTACAACCTCTCACTATTGGGAATGATGATAAATATAATGTATATATATGATATTTATAAATTAATTATAAATTTGTGACATTATAAAATTTATACATTTTAACATCCCATTCGGCCGGGGATATGAAAATGTCACTTGGGTGTATGGCGGACTATCGCGTCGCGAAACAATGTTATTCATATTTCGCTAATACATTACATGATAGGTGATAAGGATAAATTTAATAAATATATATGATATATATGTAGTAATTATTATATTAATTAAATTTTTATCATTCTTTAATGAAAATATATCATTCTTTTCTTACATTTTCAGTCACTTAATGATTATAACGTCATTCTTATACATGTAGACTACCTCCTTTGCGAAGTGGTGTGACTATCTTATAATACACAAGCAACATGGATGATATATATAAGTATATTTAAAGAAATAATATTTTATTTATGATAATATATTAATTATGGAAATATAAAATATTTATTACCTCCTTTTCATAATTATCATTGAAAAATGGAAATGTTATACTTGCATACGTACAACCTACAGTATCCATAACTGTAATAAAATTAATTTCTCAAAAAAAATAAATTTCTGATTTGTCTTATAATTATAATTTATCAATAAATATGATAATAATTTCATAATTACTATGATGGATATAATGGAACAATATATTATAATCATGAATTGGAAGTCTGAAGACAAATCCCAAATAAAGAAAATAATAATAATTAAAACCTAAAACAATGAATGCAATGAATGATTATTAAGAAATGTGTGATATGATGTTATAAAAGGATTATATATGATATTATTAATATTAATATGACTCTATTATAAGTTAATAACACTTTTAAAACAACATTAAATGATTTCAAATCACATTCAACCAAAAAGGAAAAATATGGAATGAGATTTCGTCTCAATTTATATTCCATCGAGACTTATTTGTTACTATGAACCAATTCACATTTATATGGTTTATATAATACCCAAAAGACTTTTAATATCATGATTAATTCATATTTACATGTTTTTTATTTTACTTTAAATAATTTCATCAATGTGGATTTGACTTGAAAATTTCAAATTGGTAAAGTTTATTATACAACCTCACTTTATTTGGTGATTGTTAGCATTATCTTAAAATAGATACTTTCCCATAATAGTTTTTAATTGGAAAATGAATTTATATTAAGAATACATTATCATAAACTATTTATATTATTATTTCATAAACTATATTCCATTTTTAAAATCAGTTCTTAATTTTCACGTAATTTTATTAACTGGGGAAATATTGATAAATCCTTATCATTTACTTAATAATAATGTTTGATGATACAAAACATTATTTTTGAATTATTTATATTATCTAATATATGATTAATTATTTATATATGAAGAAAGGGGTGGTTTTTATTTATAGATATACCCTCAATGCATTGAAAGGTTCTAAGAGAAAAAACATGTCATCCAAATTAGATGGGTTTTAAAAAGAAAATTTAAACCATCTTGAGGATAGATCGTGATAGTAGAGGTATCATGTGATTGAGACATGAAGTCCAATAATTAATAATTTCCTTCAATTTGAATTAAATTAGCATATTTTTAATGAGATCTTAACTATAATATTATCTCTAGATTGAATTCATGTTCAGTTTATTAATAAATTGAATGTGTTTTATGATATTTAGCTTACCACATTGATTATGAATTATCATAAATTTTATTCAAGTTATTTAAATTGTAATTTTTTTTATTTTACTTTCCATGTTAATTATTTATATTTATTCAAGATAACTTCCACTGAACATAACACTTACTAAGAATTTGATCTCACACTTATTTTTCTTCCATTTCTATAGATATAATGAATAGATCATGATGTGAGTATTAAATAATGAAATTAATTTACTTTTGCTATGTATTTTATTTTTTTTCTATTACAAATTTAAAATTTATATCATGTATCTATATAGTTGTCCTAAAGTGATTAAGAGATCGATCCTTTCAGATTTAACCCTTTGTATCTATGACAATGTAATAAAATAGACACCAAATATGTGTCACCATATTTGGGTCATTAAATTTGGTATTAGAGAATGTTTTAAAAAATATATGGTAATTAGGTTAAGGAAAACAAAGATTAAGAAAAATGAAAATATAATAGACATTAAGGATTAATATAGTATAACATGTTAATGTTATTTTAAGAAAGATATTATGTGGTTTTGCTAATAATTACATCCCTTTTTGGATAGTAAAAGTGGATGTAGTTCCAGAACAAAGGTTCCTAGGGGTAATATCTCTGAGAAAAGATCATTGGAATGACCTATTGATCACCAAGTTCATGATAATAGGCCTTACTAAGGAACTAGTTTTACACTCTTGATGAATATTCTTAGGATTGTTCACATTTTATTCATAACATCATGAAGGATTTTAAAATAAATATATCCCAAAAACAATATTTTTTATTATGAGATTATCTATACATATATTATTCAATTTATATTAAATATTTTACATGTTTTTTTATTATAAATTATGCTTGTAAATGGTATGATCTAATCTAGTGTATTATATCATTTTGAAATGGTGCATGAAAGGAAAATTTGTATCAATAATCATATTAAATGATGATTTTTTATTGTTGGGGAAGATGATATAGTTGGTATTGGAACTGAAAATGTTATGACTATATTATAGAGTAGTAATAAAGTTATGAAGAATAACCATTCATGGATATATAAACCTATTCTATAACATTATTCTCCATGTTGGATCACTTCATGTGATAAAGGCCTCCATAATTTTTTGAGACTACTAATCCAATTATAACTGATCAATGCACTAACAATCTTGATAATATATTTATAGCAGTAGGATATTGTAAAAAAATAAACTTTTATACATTCTATGTGTTGTCTCAAAAGTGATGTTAATCAATGGTGGTCCTTGTTCTATAATACTATATTGGAAGAGTAAATAGAACCTAGGAAATGTAGTTATTTCAAGGATAAATTCTATAACAAATATATACATTATGGGGAAAATTAAAATAAAGTGAAAATTACTTATTTTAATAAAAAAATATGAATAACGTTTTGTTAAGCATGCAGCTTAATTTTCATGGCTATCTTGGTATACTATAAATTGCATATTCGATATGGAGTGCATGTTTTACCATTTCATTAAAAGGATAAAACAAGTATCTAAAGGAATCAGTTCTCTTAAATTTCTTTTGATAAAATAGTTTTATGTTATATCTAAACAAAGAAAGAATTCTATATATATTACATAATGAAGAGAAATCAATACAATAATATTCCATCCAAAGATCATGAAAAATTATATAAATCAAAGAAAACGAACAAAACACAGTGACTTCCATCTTTTTAGAACTATGCAAAGAAAAACCCTAGGATATACATGAAGGGATTGTGATATTATCATAATATCATAGATAAGGGTAACCAGGAAATAGAATGAAAGGGGAAGAATGAAAATTATACTCTTTAGGGTTTTAACAATAAGGTGATGGGGAAATATGCAAAAAAAATCCCTAATCATTATAGTAATCTACCATAAGAAAGGATAAGGGGTGAAGGCCATGCATATATAATCAATACAACTAATGTAGAAGTACTAAATGGTTTGGTGATGTGTACAATAATAATATATTCAAATTTATCTAAATATATTTTTTGATTTTGGATCCTCAAACACTTTTATATCTACCATATTTTCAATGAAAATTAGACATTTCCCTTTTAATTTAATAAGGGATTTATCGGTCAAAATTCTAAGGGAAGTCTCACTACTACAAGGATGTTGTAGGAAGTGAACATTAGAACATATAAACATGCTTTATTTTATAAAATTATTAACATACTAATGTTTATGTTTGATATAATTATTTATATAGGCTGGCTTTCAAAATAAGAATCCAAATATTATTTCATGAAGATGGATGTTACAATTTTTGAGGAATATGTATAATTCCTTATATTTGGCGTAGAGAATTCATCATATGATTCACATATAGGTCCACCACTAGTATCTATTATGAATGATATTCTTAGGGAATAATTGAAATATATATATAGATGGATAAGGTAATCATTAAATTATGCATGTACCTATTTTATAGGAATAAATTAAGTGTGAAGTTGTGTTTTTTGTTGATTTAGTTTTAGATTAAAGACCAATATTAAATACTCCCTGTAGAATTTCCACTATAGAATTCGTGTAGTTGAATAAAAAACAAGAGGAGTTTGGTGATAGGGGATTTATTCACCCTTGTATTTCACCACGGGAGGCCCATATTTTCTTCATTAAGAAAATAGATGGATCTATGATGATATGCATTTATTCATTCAAAATTTATGTTATTGTGATAAATAATATGTATCCTCTTCCTCAAATTAATTAATAATTCAATTAACTTCATGGATCCCAATATTTTTCAAGGATTTAACTTCCTTATGGGTATAATAAATTGTGAGTAAATTAATAATACATTTTGAATATAGTTTATTGAATGATGTATGGATATTACAATTTTATAGTAATTCCATTTTGAATGACTAATAAGCCCATTTTTATTGATCTAATGAACAGAGTATTCATGGAATGTATTGACAGTTTTTGGTATTCATTAATGATATTTTTGTGTATTATAAAACCTTTGAGGATCATTCTAATCACTTATATAGTATTCTTGTGACTCATATAAGGAAAATTTTATTTGGGTAATTTAGAAAGTCTAATTTTGTTCTTCAAGAAGTTTCTTTTATTATCGTCATTATCCCCATTTATGGAATCTTAGTGGATCCTATGAAGACAATGAATATAAGAAAATTACCTACCCCAATGAACAAAACTGATGTACATATTCTCAATGGGTTTCCAGTTACTATTGGTGATTCATTTAGTGTTTTTATCAATTGAATAACTCGTTACCCATGTGTAAACATAAAGGGGTTATGTTTTTTTGGATAAAGGAATGAGATGAATGATTTGATGAACTAAATAGGAGTTTCATAAATGCTTTGATTTTCAATCTACCATTTGGAACTGATTGGTTTTTGATATATAATTATGCATCAAAGAATGTATTTGGTTTTGTCTTAATGAAATATGGTAATTTTATTGCACATTAATCAATGAAATTGAAGACTCGTGAATTTATTTTTCTAACCCATGATATTTAGTTGGAAGAATTAATATCTTCTTTTATGATATGGATACATTATCTGTATTGTGAGAGATATAAAATATGTATAGAAAATAAGTTCCCAAATTACATCTATTTACAAAAGAAGATCAATATGAAGAAATTTGGAAGGCTATGACTACTCACATATTATTATTTCTTGATACACCAGCACCCATAGAAAGAAAATAAGGCAAAGTATGAATATAGTAGGAAAGATGATGGAATTATCACCCAAATAAGGATTTAGAGGGATCCTATGATCATATATCTATTAAATATATATATATATATAAGAATTATTATAGAAGGGTTGAAATCATCCATTTTCAAATTAGTGTGATTCCACTTCATAAGACAAGATAAAATATTCAAAATATTGAGATGATAACTTTCTGAAGAAAATTAAAGATTTGGATTATGGAAAATTTGTAAACATTGTTTGTGAAGATGGTGGTCTGAAATTTGGAACCAAATTATGTGTTCTAACTACACATAATCTGAAAATGTATTTGTTAGAAGACACTCGTAGATCAAATTTCTCTACAAAAGTTTTAGAAGTATGATTTATAGGGATTTGAGGGGACATTTATTTGGGATAACATGAAGTGGGAAATTCATAATTATGTGTCCAAATTTTTGGTTTTTAACTATCGAAAGATTTTAGAAAAATTCCTAGAGGATTCTTGAAACTTATTTATATTCCTACGAGGAAATGGTATGAAATTACTCTGTAATTTTTCACAAGACTATCAAAGACTCCTAGAATGAATATTAAAATATGGGTTATTATTGATAACCAAACCAAATATACAAATTTCTTCTATATAATAGAATATATACCTTCTAAGATCCTCTATAAGATCTATATTAATGATTTTTTAAGACATCATGCTGGAAAAACCTCAATTGTATCTACTAGTGAGCCCCATATTATATCAAAATTATGGAAGAATATTCTTAAGGATCATGATATTTAGATTCATTTGAGTAATTCCTACCTTCCTAAAACAGAAGGATTGTTCAAAAGGAAAACATAGAGAATGGAAGGAATGTTGATTCCATGCTCACATAACATTCAAGGAACTTGATATTAGTATTTACCTCGGTAAGAGTTTTCCTATAACAATAGTTTCCATTCAAGTAATCAAATGGTGCTGTATAAAGCATTATTTGGAAAGAGATGTCAAAATTCACCTTGTTGGGATGATGTTGGTGAAAAGAAACTCATAGGACTAAAACAAGTTGAGTAGAGAACAACAAAGGAAAATGTTAATCATGTGGACAATAAAGCAGATCAATGTATGTAATGCCCTGACCCCAGTTACCCAGAGTCGGTGCATTATTACATAAAATTGGCATGATCACAAGAAAGGTCAAGTCTCAAAAGACTGATTAGTTTATTATCCTTGGAAACACTAGATACATTCAAAAAGTTTTACATTAAATCATAAAAAAACATCTTTTCTTCATATACCTCCCATACTATCCCTTCAGGTCATTCATAAATTACTTCTTCATAATCCTGGGAAAAATAAAATATTGAAAGGGGTGAGCTCAGATGCTCAGTAAGGATAAAATTATAGCAGAAGCTTTCATAGATAAGCATAAACACTTAAGGCAATTTATAACTAAAAGAAAAGCCTTTTAAACTTGAACTTCAACATAAAATGGAAAAGATAAAATGAAATAATGCCATTTACTTATTCACATGGATATTCTACTAGTTTAATGATCACATGAAATATCAATAACCACTTTCATAATGATGGAATGCATAATGCCAGACTATCATACCCACATAGCCAAGGCCTCGTGCCAAGACTACAAATACGATTTTCCCAAGGCCTTGTGCCAAGACACTAGTTTGTCTCATGAGACCTACCGATGCATCGAGGATCTATAGAGGGCTCCACCCGTTACTTACTAAGTCCAATTCATTCCTCATATGAAAAGTTTAAAACATAACATAAACATTCGTATTAAAACTAGCATATGAAATGTCAATACTATATCCACAAACAATGAATGGTATAAAAATAGCACACCCACAGTCAAACATAACTCATTCGACACAATATGGAAGATTTTATTGTATCATATTAACCTCAATCTAGAACAATGAAGGATATTGACATAGATTAAAATAATCATCAAAAATATTTGAGAGAAATATCCCCCTTTTTCTTGAAATCATTTAAAAGTCACACTATTTGTCAAGAAGCCATTTAAAAATAGATTTTTGAATCAAAGTTTCTGATACAACTTTGAAACTTTTAAAAGGAGTTTTAATTTTAAAACTTTAACGTCCATATAAATAAAAACTTAAAACCATTTTTAAAACATGGAAATTAATGAGAAAGATTTAGAAGAATAAGTCTTTTAAACATTTAAAATTGGTATTTTAGATAGAGTTTCTAACCAAAAGAGAGACTCTTGAATACAAATAATTGAGGTAATCAAAAAATTGTAATATCATAAGAATAAAGGGATTCACGATATACTATATCAAAGTACATTATATACACCCCATAAAAGTGATTTGCTGTATATCAACAAAGAAGTCTTAATGGAATGTAAATTGAGATGAAATCTCTCATAAAGGTTGTATCCTTAGGTGAAGGATAAATCAACGACATAATTATTGGTGACAAATATAAATACCCTAAATATGATTGGATATTTAGTGTAAAACAATCAAAGGACATTCACACATATTCTTGTAAAAACAACAGCAATGAATTGGATGTTTAACTCAACTAATGGAGATTGAGTAAAAATTACTCATATCAAGATCATACAGATGACTTGAGAATATATCAATGGAGTGATTATGTGTATCAAAAGTATATATATAGAAAGTGGAGTGGAAATTATGACATAATCAAATGAATAGTGATTCCACACATAATCTTGGAGTAAAATAATCAATGAGGTATGCATAAAGTTGAATGAGTGGAAATTGAAATTTCAAATTCCCTTATCGATTTGGTAACTTATGAAACACACACCCATGAAACAAGGATGATAAAATGATGATGTAAATACCTGTAAATTAAATTATTTTACATAATTAATACAATCATGGGCAGTACACATACACCAAATGCAACAAATAGGTGGTGAACAATGGAATTCTCATGAAATTAAGAGTGAGATAAGAAACCCCTTACTTTGTACTTTTTCCTTGGTCAATGGTAGGTTAACCTCTTTTATAATGGTGAAATAATTGTTATTTAATTATACAAGAAGCATATGCAATAATATGATATCATATATTAACTTTTAACATTGATTTGTTAATAATATCTTAGAGTTATCATCATTTCGGGTGTTAACGGGTTCCTTTTACTTTATATTCTTTTTTATGTGAGCCATATTTGTTATTAATGGGATGTATATTATTCATATAAATAATTATATCAAGTACTTAAACATTATTTTTAATCATCAGATGAGAATTATACTTGATTGGATACGATAGATATTGAATCTCATCGCGTTTGTGGAGATGGTAGTCCGTACGTATGTACGAGCGACAATATCAATATTTTGATATTAAAATAATATATAATTGGATGGTATATCATATATAAATAATATTTTATCATGTTATATTTATTATCTACATGAATTAAAAATCATTATTATACCCATCCAAATAATAATTTATTGAATAACAATTACACCACGACGTGGAGATGGTAAGCCGTACGTACGCACGTATGGTGACATGTTATTCAAAGGGTGGATAGAATAATGAATATGGTTGTAAAATATTTATAATAATATTAAGTTATATAGGAGATACTGGATTTATTATTTTATAATGGTAAGAACAAAGAATGAAGAAGTGGAAGAAGAAAGGAACTTGAAAAGGGGTGGTGAAAACTTTACCTCTTCTTCGGGTTCTTCCTTTTGATATGATCAAAATAGCTCTTTAGGATGGATTTATGATCAAACCAAGGCCTCTAGGTTTTAGTTAGGAAAGTTGAGAGAGTATTTGGGTAGGGTTTGGCCGAACCAAAAGGCTATGAAGGTGTTAAGAAATGAGAAGGAGGAGTGCCCTTTTATAAGAGGGGTGAGGGGCACCTTTGGAAAAGCTAGAAATAATAATTTATAATAAATTCATATTCGGTTTGTAATGGATATAAAGTTTATTATTTAAATTTTAAGGTGTGTATAGGTCTAAAACCATTCAACCAATAGAATTTAGATAGGTTTGAGTCATTATATTAACCTTATCTATTAGTTTTAACTCTTAGTTAATTAGTTTGACATTTACCATGTCACTTTGTATTTTTATATTATATAGTTAATAAACATACTATATACATCCAATAGACCCCCAAGTGGTCCATTAATGATAAAAATATAATTATATAAGTCTCTTGGACGAACCTTAGATTTTTAAAAATTTAATATCAATTAATAATATAATATTTGTTTTAAAAACTCTTTTATGTCAATTTTGACACTATTCAATAATTGATTTTTGTAAAAATCATAACAGAATGATTACTTCAAAATAAGTTAATAAAATAAATACTAACAAGTCATATTATCCTAGAAAATTATTTTAATTCATAAAAAGTCTCAAATTATATTAATTTGGGTATCTATAATATCAATTATTTTAATTGTTCACTATTATGGTAATTACTACATCATCATTGTGTCATAAATAAATTTAATTATTTAATGTCCAAAAATTAGAAATAAAATATCATTATGTAGGAAATATTTTTATATTTCTAATGAATTTTTATAGTCTAAAATCTAACATATATAACCTTATGTAACAATTGTTTTTCTAATGGATATATGCTTGTGTCATTTTTGTATTCATTTGAACTTAATTAATATAAAGTGTCTCTATCACTTAAAAGTGGATCCATGGGGTCCCAAAATCAACCCAATGATTCCCATGGTCGGATAGGTATCAACCAATAGGGTTAAGACACGTTTTACGGTAATTTTGTTTTATTATAATATTATTTGATAACCCTTATTTACCGGATATACCCTTTAACCATGGTAAATAAAATATTTACCGAAGTAATTATTCAAAATGTATAAAAATAAAAGTTACCTATTTACACAATTTGAACATCCTGATTCCAAATATGTAATCTATTTTTCCAAATTCAAAACACAGAAGTGGCAGAAATTAATTTAAAAATAATTCCCGTTTCTAAAACAAAAAGCGTGTTTTTAAGAGATAATAACTATCAAAAGACTGAAACTTGTTTATGTCTTGTTTAATTGTGAAATTATGTCCAATGATAAACATTGAATTAAATGGTAAAAATATATTCTAATATAATTTAAAACTACTCAAATTCATAATTTATCAATATTAATTATTTTGATTAAAAAGGTTGTTTTTAATTAAAATTTAATAATTTTCACTATTCATCAAATTATGAAAGTTATCTGAAAAGTACCAAATTTTCACCCTAGGATAATTTTGATATTCCGAATCCAAAAATGAAGTAAATTTTGAGAGATAGAATTTATAAAATTTCAAAAAGCAGGTATTACTATTCATAACGGCTAGTTTGATTGGTTGTGGTGTGTTAAAATCTTGAAGTTGCGTAGAATACACGCCATTACATTATTCAAAAGGAAATGTAATGTGGAAGGTTGGTGTGTTACATTATCCCATCATTTAATAAATTGCATCCTCATAATTTTTTAAAATTGGGCTTGAGAATATAATGGAAAGTCCCACATCGGAAAGAGAGTCAATAAAACTATCACTTTAAAAGAAAGGAAGAGAGGTATAAAGGTCACCCACGATAACCCATACTAGGATTCCATGTAGAAAAACATGGATATAGATGATAAACTAATTGTTCAGTTCTGATGTAGAGGGATATAAAACATGATCAATAGAAATTTAACAATAAGAAAATCACAAACTTGTGTTGGGAAAAACGGTCCTTAGACTCCCAGTAGGAAAAGTAATCGGACAACATTATTTTATTTTAAGTTACATTACATAAGAAAGAGGAATTCATTTATGATATTGAATAAGAGAATAAAGAGATATACTTACTTTTTATGTAGAGTTTCATTATTTAATAACTTTTTACCACTAACTTATTTTTTTGGAACAATGAGTATTCAAGAAGACTTGGTCACAATGAAAGAGCTAGAATAAACTTCTATAGAAATACATAATCCATGTAGGATAAACTATATATTTAACTTGTATTTAGTGATTAATCAAAACCAAAATAGTTAGTATAATATCTAATGACCCCCCAATGGATATTCCATTAGAGAAGAAAAAAACTAATCTTAATTTCTAAAATTAAACCATTAATACCCCAAAGTTAAATAAATACCATTAAATAATCAATTGTCCTTAAAATCCTTCAATATAATCTAAACTAATATTGAAACTAAAAACTTATAAGAATGTAGTCTTCCACGTTAAATTGTATCTCCAAATGACATAAAATACTCTTAAAGTCACACACTTAAAAGTAATTAACCTAATCATTTCCATAAACAACCCAAATAACTATAAATCCATAATAAAAACATAGATAAAAATCGACCATTAATCGTCAAATGAAATCCCATACTATTCTATTTTCCTTGGGCATATAGTGTTCACAACAAAGCGAACAACTTCAAAAATAAAATATATCACTTAATCACCAAATCATTTTCCGATACCAAGGGTATTAATTTAATAAGACATAAGATCCCAAATCAAATTATTATTGATCAATAAAATCAGTTAACTAAAAATAATAGTCACATTAACAAGAGACTTCACGTAGTCTAGTGGTAGGCAATAAATCCCAATCGCACTTTGGTTGTGGGCTCGATTCCCACAGCTTTGTCTGACGCAACGGGTTGTCACACGGTCTACGTATTGTACTTTTTTAAAAACTATATTTTATAATATTACCAAAATGAGAAAAAGTCCTCAAAATACCGTAACATAATTTAACAACAAATGTTATATCATACCTTGCATTTTCATCCAAAATTATAATAACTTATAATTCTCTCAAACCCCAATGATCATATAAAACCAAATGGTTATTTATAACTATATCCACAAGAGATGATAAAATTCTTCCTCAAATATCTTTCTCACATGGAAAACTGCGGGGTTAAAAATACAGGAGAAAAACATTCGAAGGTAAACCCATCAACAAGGAGTGGTAATACTTTTTAAACATTTCTACAACCATTTATTTCCACATAGCTTCTTCTTTGACCAAGAAAATATCCTATAGAATATGGCATTCACTCGGGTAATGGCCATGTCACCTACATTTACAGAAAATGACTGTAAATGGACTCTTGGGACCATTTTTATCTTTTTCCACAGTACTCTTCATTTTGCTTCAGTAATTCATCACTTTATGTCCTTGTTTCCCACACGTAAATCATTTCTTAGTCCCATTGAGACACTTTCCCGGGTGTCTCCCACCACATTTATTGCATGATGTAAATTGAGGGTTCTTTTCTCCATGGTCTCCATTGCTAGAGCTCTTATCATTCATCACCTTTCTCTTCCTTGTTGAGTCTGGGAGTTGGTTAATATATATGTTGTTGATCATATTTTTGAAAAACGGATTTGGCATAAAGATGATATCTTTTAAGCCTATCAACATTCCATTTTGTTGCTCATTTCCACCACTGTTCCCACCTTGTACATCATTCTCAAAGTCACTATGACTTCCTTGGAATCCAGCCATTGACTAAAACCAAAAAGCATTGTGTGAGTAACAGTAGTCGTAAAATCATTTAGAGATTAACATGTCACCATATTCTCAATTTTAACCAAATTAGGATTAACCAAGGTCATTTACTCTCATCTTATATATATAATACTTCAAATTGGTTTGTAAAGAAAATGTAAATTATCCTAAACATTTCCCCCGTGAGTGTCATAACCAAGAGTGCAGCAAGGCGCGTTGTCGTGCCCCAGTTCCCGTTCAAGTCTAGCTCAAAGGGGAGTTTTTGGGTTTTACCCTTAGGTACATCTGTGTCAGATTCGCCTCTACCTGCTTGTATCCAGACAGGGCTGTATTTTTCAGAAAACTCACAAAATCTCTACAATAACAAAACTCTAGAAAGTTCTTCTATACTAATACTCAATGTTCATCTTAGGTCTATGTGCTCTACTCATAGTTTATCTAAATCTATCTTCCAAGGTTTGTACAAAACTTCCTATGATACCAACTGTAACGCCCCGACCCCAGTTACCCAGAGTCAGTGCATTATTACATAACATTGGCATGATCACAAGAAAGATCAAGTCTCGAAAGACCGATTAGTTTAGTAGCCTTGGAAACACTAGATAAATTCATAAAGTTTTACATTACATCATAAAAAACGTATTGTCTTCATATCCCCTCATACTATCCCTGCAGGTCATTCATAAATTACTTCTTCATAATCCTGGAAAAAATAAAACATTGAAAGGGGTGAGCTCAGATGCTCAGTAAGGATAAAATTATAGCAGAAGCTTTCATAGATTATAATAAACACTAAAGGCAATTTATAACTAAAACAAAAGCCTTTTAAACTTGAACATCAGCATAAAATGGCAAAGATAAAATGAAACAATTCCATTTACATATTCACATGGATATTCTACTAGTTTTATGACCAAATGCAATATTAATAACCACTTTTATATTGATGGAATGCATAATGCCAGAAAATCCTAACCACATATCCAAGGCCTCGTGCCAAGACTACAAATAATATTTTTCCAAGGCCTTCTGCCAAGACACTAGTTTGTCTCATGAGACCTACCGATGCATCAAGGAGCTATAGTAGACTCCACCCGTCACTTAATAAGTCTAATGCATTCCTCATATTAAAAGTTTTAAACATAACATAAACATTCGTATTAAAACTATTATACAAAATGTCAATACTTTATCCACAAACCATGAATGGTGTAAAAATAGCACATCTACAGTTAAACATAACTCATTCGATACAATATGGAAGATTTTATTGTATCATATTAACCTCAATCGAGAATAATGAAGGATATTGACATAGATGAAAATAATCATCAAAACTATTTGAGAGAAATATCTCCCTTTTTCTTGAAATCATTTAAAAGTCACACTATTTGTCAAGATACCATTTAAAAATAGATTTTTGAATCAAAGTGTCCCATACCACTTTGAATCTTTTAAAAGGAGTTTTAATTTTAAAACATTAATGTCTATATAAATAAATCCTTAAAACCATTTTTAAAACATGGAAATTAATGAGCAAGATTTAGAAGAATAAGTCTTTAAAACATTTAAAATTGGTATTTTAGTTAGAGTTTCTAACCAAAAGAGAGACACTTGAATACAAATAATTTATGTAATAAAAAAATTTTAATATCATGATAATAATGGGATTCATGATATACTATGTCAAAGTAATTTATATACACCACATAAAATTGATTTTGTGTATATCAACAAAAAAGTCTCAATGGAATGTAAATTGAGATGAAATCTCTCATAAAGGTCGTATCCTTAGGTTAAGGATAAATCAACGACATAATTATGTGTGAAAAATATAAATACACTAAATATGATTGTATATTATGTGTAAAACAATCAAAGGACATTCACACATATTCTTGTAAAAACAACACCAATGAATTGGATGTTTAACTCAAGTAATGGAGATTGAGTAAAAATTACTCTTTTCAAGTTCATACCGATGACTTGAGAATTTATCAATGGAGTGATTATGTGTATCAAAAGTATATACACAGAAAGGGGAATGGAAATTATGACATAAGAAAATGAATATTTATTCCACACATAATCTTGGAGTAAAATAATCAATGAAGTATGCTTAAAGCTGAATGAGTGGAAATTGAAATTTCAAATTCCCTTATCAATTTGGTAACTTATGAAACATGCAGAAATGAAAGAAGTATCATAAAATGATGATTTAAATACCCATAAATTAAAGTATTTTACATAATTAATACAATCATGGGCAGTACAAATACACCACATGCAATAAATAAGTGGTGAACAGTGGAATTTTCACAAAATTAAGAGTGAGATAAGAAACCCCTTGCTTTGTACTATTTCCTTGGTCAGCGGTAGTTTAACCTCCTGTATAATGGTGAAATAATTTTTATTTAATTATACAAGAATCATATTCATTAATATGATATCATATATGATATTTTAATATTGATTTGTTAATAATATCTTAGAATTATCGTCATTTCTGGTGTTAATAGGTTCATTTTACTTTATATTCTTGGTTATGTGAGCCATATTTGTTATTAATGGGATGTATATTATTCATATCCAGAATTATATCAAGTCCTTATACATTATTTTTAATCATAAAATGATAATTATACATGATTGGATACGATAGAGAATGAATCGCATTGAGTTCGTGGAGACGGTAGTCCGTACATACGCACGAGCGAAAATATCATTCTTTTGATATTAAAATAATATATAATTGGATGGTATATCATATATACAGAATAATTATCAAGTTATATTTATTATCTACATGAATTAAACATCATTATTATACCCATCCAAATAATAATTTATTGAATAAAAATTACACCACGACGTGGAGATGGTAAGCCATACGTACGCACGTATGGTGACAAGTTATTCCAAGGGAGGATAGAATACTGAATATGGTTGTACCATATTTATAATAATATTACGGTATATATGATATATTGGATTTATTATTTTATAATTGGAAGAACAACGAATGAAGAAGTTGAAGAAGAAAGGAACTTGAAAAGGGGTGGTGAAAACATTACCTCTTCTTCAGGTTCTTCCTTTTGATTTGATCAAAAGGGATCCTTAGAATGGATTTATGATCAAACCAAGGACTCTAGGTTGTAGTGATTTAATTCTAGAGAGTATTTGGGAAGGGTGCGGCCGAACCCTAAGGCTTTGATGGTGTGAATAAATGAGAAGTAGGAGTTCCCTTTTATAAGAGGGGTGAGGGGCATCTTTGGAAAAGCTAGAAATATTAATTTATAATAAATTCATATTCGGTTTATAATGGCTCCAAAGTTTATTATTTAAATGTTAAGGTGAGTCTATGTCTAAAACCATTCAAACAATATAATTTAAACTGGTTTGAGACATTATATTAACCTTATATTTTAGTTTTAACTCTTAGTTAATTAGTTTGACATTTACCATGTCACTTTTTATTTTTATATTATATAGTCAATAAACTGACTATATACATCCAAGAGACCCCACAGTGGTCCATTAATGATACAAATATCATGATATAAGTCTCTTGGATGAAAATTATATTTTTAAGAATTTAATATCAATTAATAATATAATATTTGTTTTAAAAACTCTTTTATGTCAATTTTGACAATATTCATCAATTGATTTTTTTAAAAATCATAACAGAATGATTACTTTGAAAAAGGTTAATTAAATCAATCCCAATATGTAATATTATACTTGAAAATTATTTTAATTCATAAAAAGTCTAAAATTATATTTATTTGGGTATTTATAATATCAATTATTTTAATTTTTCACTATTATGGTAATTACTGCATCATCATTGTGTCATAAATAAATTTAATTATTTAATGTATAAAAATTATAAATAAAATATCATTATGTAGAAAATATGTTTATATTTCTAAGGAATATTTATAGTCTAAAATCCAACATATATAACCCTACGTAACAATTATTTTTCTAAAGGATATATGCTTGTATCATTTTTGTATTCATTTTAACTTAATTAAAATAAAGTGTCCCTATCACTTACAAGTGGATCCATGGGGTCCCAACAATCATCCCAAAGATGCCCATGGTCGGGCATGTATAAACCAATAGGGTTAAGACTCGTTTTAGGGTAATTTAAGATTATTATAAGATTGTTTTTAACCCTTATTTACTGGATTTACCCTTTAACCATGGTAAATAAAATATTTGCTGAAGTAATTATTCAAAATGTCTAAAAATAAAAGTTACCTATTTACACAATTTGAACATCATGATTCGAAATATAGAATCCATTTTTCAAAATTCAAAAAACAGAAGTAGTATAAATTAATTTAAAATTAATTCCCGTTGTTAAAACAAAAAGCGTGTTTTTAAGAGATAATAACTATCAAAAGATTAGCACTTGTTTATGTCTGGTTTAATTGTGAAATTATGTCCAATGACAAACATTGAATTAAATGGTAAAATTATATTCAAAATATACTTTAAAAATACTCAAATTCATAATTTATCAATATTAATTATTGTGATTAAAAAAGTTGTTTTTAATTAAAATTTAGTAATTTTCACTATTCATCAAAATATGAAAGTTATCCGAAAAGTACCAAAATTTCACCCTAGGCTAATTTTGATATTCCTAATACAAAAAATGAAGTACATTTTGAGAGATAGAATTTATATAATTTAAAAAATTAGGTATTAATATTCATAACGGCTAGTGTGATATGTTGTGGTGTGTTAAAATCTCGAAGTTGCGTACAATGCACGCCATTACATTATTCAAAGGGAAATGTACTGTGGATGCTTGGGTTGTTAACAATGTAGGCAAAATATTCATGTAGATAATCGGATAAAATATTTTGAATTACATGTGGGAGATCATATTTTCTTGAAACTGTCAGCATGGAGGGGTATTATAAGTATTGATAAGAAAGTGAAACTAATCTCCAAGTACATCAAACTCTTTGAAATTATATAAATAATCAGAGTTGTTTATTATCATTTAGAAGTTCTGATAAACCTCTCAAAAAAAACATGATGTGCTCTATAAATCAATGCTAAGGAGGTACTTCCCAAGAACACTACATGTAATCACATCTAATAAAAAATAATTTAAACATTATATGTCTTACTATAAACAAACCAATAAGATTATTAATGTTTTATATCAATTATTTAAGAATCAGAAAACTTTTCTAGTACTTTTTAGAATTCACAGAATGGAGGATGAAATATAGGAATCAAGGGATGTTATGAAGAAGAACTACCCTCATATCCTTAAAAGTATATATTTATGAAATTTTGAGGTTTAAATTCTTGTATAGAGAATAATTCAACACCCCAAGATTTACAATATATTTCTTTGTAGAATAAATTTTATTCCATCGATAGCTTATGATGTATGAAACACCGACTTTAAACACAACATGGAAATAAATTAAAATATTACTTAAACATTACCATTTTAACATAGTAGTTAAATTAGAAGGTATGAATAGAACTAAATAAATCATAAAAAATATAGTTTAAACACATAAATTTGTTATATGTTTATTATAAATAAAATAATAATTATTTAAATGGAAAATAAAAGTTTTCTTGATATATATATTTTTCTAAAAGATGGATTAGTCGTGGTCTGCACAGATAATTTATGATTATATTTTCCCACAATTAAAAAAAATTATTTTAAAAAATAAAAAACATTTTTTATATTATAATATCCAAATTATAATATAGAATTTTTTTTATAATTTTTTTCAAATTTTTCATTCTTTGGTGAATACTAAAAAATATGGAATATCAATTGAAACCCTCCTTTTGTTTAAATTATTTATAAATTTAAATTACATTTTTAATTAGTTTTAATGTAAAATTTATTAAATATTCTATCAATTAAGACAATTCAGTTTATTTTAATAACTTTATTTTTCAATTATGATATTAAAACTTTTAAGCATTTGAACATTTTGTCTTTAAAAATACTCTTTTTCTTCGCATCTCTCTGATTAATTTATGATTAAATTATACACTTAAGTGAATAGAATATATAAAAATAGATTCTATTTTTTGAATCATAAAAAAAATTATCTATTTAGGGAGAAATAATTATTTACCATAACAGATAATAAAAATAGTATTAATTATTTATCACGATGAAGGTATAAATGGATTTACTGAGGGGTTTGACTTGAAATTTATTGGTTAAATTGACCTAAAACATCTCTAAAATATATCTCAAGGTCTTATTGAGATCCTATAATGTAATATAATCGATAATAACCCATTATGTACCCTTGTGACATTTGAAAAACATGGTTACACCATTATCTTACCAAAAATTATAAGTGTGTGACTCACCTCACATATAAATGGAACCTGCTCTCCTCTACTCTTCACAACATCAAACCCTATTGGTTTGGTCATGACCAAGCAAAAATATCTTCACAAAATCATTCCAATCATCTTTGAATCATTTTTTGGAATTAATCTAACATAGGCAGGATTTTGGTGCTAGCCTATGGCGTATTCCCAAAGAAGAGGTAATGTCCTTCAACAAGTGTTTTTTATTTATTCCTAAATTTCCATAAATTAATATTAAAATATGATTATATAATATCCTCAGTATCTCACATATAATAAGAGATATTTTAGTATGTGAATCACCTAAAAAAAGATCCATGTCTATCAAATGGGCCACAAAATCATCATTTGTGTGTACAGTAGATTACCGCCTCACGAGCCGATGTAATTCATTTGTTCCATTAAAAACATTAATATTTGTGTATGATGATGGATTTAAATTAAACATATGATATTTATTAAATAATTATACCTATTTATTAGTTATTATATATATACCTTTTTAATTTCTATTCAATAGGGGATAAAATAACGGCGTTTGTGTGTGCGGCGGACTACCGCCTCGCGAAGAAAACTACTTCATCCTTCACTAACACTTTACATGGATGGTGATAAGAATAAATTTAATGTGTATTTGTGATATATATGACATAAGTATGAAATTTAAGACATTTTTACCATTATATAATGTAACAACCCAAACATTTACTAATTAAAAATCACCTTGATCAGATTAAATGTATTATTTTGTAAAATGGTTATATAAAACATATGCACTTCTTTGGTTTTATGTTTTTTTATTTTTAAAATACTGTTATGAAATTTTACCACTGATAATATATCCATTGAACAATGATCACATGATTATTATAAATACAGAGCTTTAACTTATCCAATTTAATCAGACAAAGGAAGCGATGACCTCATCCAGTAGAATTACCCTGTACGAAGCCAATTTTTCAGAGCTCAGAAAGGAGGTCGCATCACTAGGCTTTTCTCTTTTCCAAGAATAGGGCGATATTTAATAGGTTAAGCTTGAATGAAACTGCCTACGGGAGAACTGGGAGTTAATAGAGATTACCACTTGAGCAATGTTATCTGAGCCACCTGAAGAGTCTATCACCATCACACACCCTACCCTTAGGTATTATGAGAGTGCTATAAGGGTTTATATAAAAAGGATCTAGAACTATGAATATGTTCATTTTTTTGTTTAATGAATATACAATCATTTTATTATTATAACCATGAAAATGATTTTTTTAAAAAAATAGTTTTTTAGTTAATATTGAATTAAGAAATATATTTTAATGAATTAATAGATTTTTTAATTAAAAAATATTTCGTTAAAACATTATTACTTAATTAATTTTTATTAAATGTAAATGAACATATAATTTTTAGGAATAAAACTATGATTTTTATTATGGTCCGAAAGCTGTTTTTTCAAAACCCATGAATTATTTATAAAAGTTAGTATTTATTTTAAAAGTAAAAATTTACATATTTAGAAAATTATTTATATAAAATTAATATTATACTTGGAATCAGGACATCAAAATTATCCAATGCTGTTTTCTTCATAACTTTCAGAGATAGTTGGATTGTGGGGTAAAAATTAAATACCGTTTAAATATATAATGAGTTTATGACATCATAGTGACCAAATAGTGATGTAATAAAATACTATAAATGGTTTTTAGGCCAATATATGTTTTACCATTAAAATATTGTGTTTTTAGGTATGTCTTATTTATTTTTCAAATCCTAAGTGAACCCTCCAAGACTTATAAAACATTATTACATTTAAAATGATTTCATTGAGAGTGTGACTCACCTTCACATAAGAAAGACTAATATATTAAGAAGATCAGATATTTTCATCATAAAATAATGTTTTCCCCTACAATTTTGAAAAAACCAATGGAAAACCCATGATTTGGTTTGTGGTTTTGATTAGTTTAATGTGCGGTGTCCAAAACCAAAATAATAAAGAATTCCCTCTATTTTCCTTCATAAACCCACCAAATATCTTACATCTCTTCACTAAAAACCTATGTAGCACATCCCTACTCTGATATCCTCTCTCTAGTATCCTCTCAAGGTGCCCCAAGCTACCCGAAAGCCTCTCTCATGCCTCTACCAAGTCTTTGGATCACACTTCCATGTAAGGGATTTATTCCTCTCTAATTTCTTTCCAAATTTATTTATGTTTTTATACATTTTTTTTTCAATTAAAAATGTTTTTATATGATTTAGACCCTCCCCCATACATCTATACATTGGTTTTAATGATTATATACCTCTTTCTCTCTCATTCATGCCTATTATGTACACCCGTTACCATGCCAAAATTCTATAAGGAATTTCTATCTTCTCAATTACGTTCGTGAAATTATTTTTTGTTATGAATATAAATTAAATTTCATATGGTTTTACATGTATCTATATGACCCATTTCGTTCCATTTAATGTAAATATTACAAGAAACCCCTTTACCTCTCATAAACCATTTTTTATAAATTCTTATGTCACGTCATTATGCTGCTGAAATTGAAATGCGATTTTCCAATCCAAAGTCATTGTGCAGTGAATACCGTGTCCATTTATCTATCAAGGGTATTCAACTTTATATAAATTTTACGTATTTATTTTCTATTTTTATTTATTAATTCTACATTAATTTATCATGGAATATATAATGATTTTTAATGAATCCATTTTGTATGATCTATGTGGCACACTTATGCATGAAATGAAATGGCTAAGAACGGTGTGCCCTAATAGCACTCCAATGTTTTGGGTAAAGATTAGTATCATGATATGTCAAGTGAAATTAAGGTTTACTCATGCTAATTATAGTAAAATTTGGTTTTAATCATGCTATATGTTCAATGAGCCTTGGATCATGCTAATATCATGTTAAATGTTGATGCAACATTTCTATGATATGATAATCATGCTATATCATGCCTTTATGTTCATGTTTATCTTGTTCTCCATTGATATTAATATTTACTTGAATGTACTATATTCATCATGTTTTTCCTTTTTTACTCCCTTACTTGGTTTTATAGCTCACCATTTTCTTATGCATGTCCTTAGGTAATCCCATGCAATTCTAAGTAGGAAGGAATGGGATGGTAATGTAAAATAAGTTTTCTATAAGGATGTGTATTTCTTGTTTTATGTTTTCATGTAATGTTTCTAAACACCAAAGACACTAGAACTATCTATATTCTATGTCTTATCAAATGAATATTTTATGTAATAAATTATGTTTATGTGTGTAATAAAGAGTATAGTTGTTATAGTTGGTATCAGGGGATAGGTTTTGTTATTTTCTGGATTTGGATTAGAAAACCCTACTGAAATATTTAGCGATAAGACTAACTATAATAAAAACATACCTAAATTTTGGTGATTATTGAATACGTGTTTTATCAAGGAAACACATCCTGCTCTAGATACGAGCAGGTTGAGGCAGCTCTGGAATAGATATATCTAGGGGTGAAACCCAAAACACTGCATTGAACTATACTCGAATGGGAACTAGTGCATGAAAATATGACATGCTGTACTCTTGGTTACAACACTCCCAAGAGATGTTCTTTGGTTAATTCATAAGCTTAGTAGGAACCATTATTACGGGAATTTAAAAAAAGGCCCCTAAGAATATATGTTAAGAATCAAATCATGGATTACATAGATTGAAGCCTATACATTCATATGTTATGGAAATAAAAGTAATTTATAAGTTATCCCTTTTTTCATTGGATCCCCCATTAAGTTTTACCCCTAACATTCCTTTTATTCCAGTTAATGGCCAGTAATAGGAGGACGCAGGATAAAAACCAATGAAAAGATCAATGTGAAAACTATTATAATGAGATGCCTAATCAAATGGGAGCGAGAAAAAAAACATTGTCATAATACTCTCTCAGTTAACTCATGTTTTCAATAGAAACATGGGTCAAGAGGAATGTTAAACCCCCTGTAAGAATGAACAAGTTGAAATCAAGAGCTTCATGAGATGAAGGCCTCCTGATTTTAATGGAACATTGAATCCATCGATTGCGGAAAAATGGATCAACTCCATTAAAAAGATCTTATACATCCTTCAATGTTTCAAACAAGAGAAATTTCTTGTGGCTACTTATTGTATGAATGGTGAAGTAGATCAATGGTGGACATTGATCAAAAATAAAAAGCCAGAGGAGGATACCTAGGTTTTGAAATGAAAGGATTTCCCGAAAATGTTTTTCTATAAATATTTTCCTTGTACCCTCAAACTTAAGATGGAAGGAGTCTTACTTTACCTGAAGCATAAATAGGACGAATCCATTGAAGCGTATGAGGAAAAATTCCCAAGGATAACATGATATGCCTCTAGGTTTGTCGTTACCCCCAAATAAAAGGATCAACACTTATTTTGTGGGATAAAATCTAGCCTATGGAAATCCCCAAGGATCTGTGACTTCAAGAGCTATAAGGAAATTGTCTGATGTGCCCTCAATGAGTAAATGGTGATTGGTGAATATTAGGGGAATCATAGTGATAAGAAACATAAGGTGGACATTAATTCTATCACTCTAATGGATAAATCCAACTGTGCTAATAAAATATAGAACCTCCCATGACAATGGTGAAGAAATAAGAAACCCAGAAATTGCATGAAGGGGACGAGGAAATGATTTAGCTGTCGAAGAGAAGGGAACCGATCCTTTAACTACAAACAAGAAAAACTGACAGTTGTGACCGAGGAGAGGAATGCTCTGTTTGACCCTCAACGTGTTGATCATTTCTTTAACTAATAATAACCAAGTAAATTTTTAAATGAGGGCCCAAAGACATTGGTTTTTGGAGGCAACCAACATCCTCCAAGGCAGTAAGGGTGAGATTTTTTCTATTACTACCAATGAAGTGAAACCCAAAAACAAAGTGGTGCTAGGTATGTTAGTTATTCATTGAATAATAGATAACACACTTTTATTATTTTGTTTCTACACATTCTTTTATATATTGAAAGATTAGTAGAACAATCCCATCACCACCACAAATCGTGGAAGTAAATATGTCAGTGAGAATGATAAATGGGAAAATCATTGCATCCCATGAATATAACTCCACCCATTTCAAAATTCGTGGTTTAAACTACCCAAAAAACCTCTTTATACTCCATCTGGTGGAATTTAATGAAATTTTTTGGAATGTATTGAATTTCTTTATATAGTTCCAAAATAAAATGATGTGAGAGGTAAATTTCTCTCTATATTGCAAATCGACCACCAATTCTGTACAAGTGTAAGGAGGAGGATGACTCTTATTTAGCACCATAATCTCAATAATGGATATTATAACCCTATAAGCAAGGGTATCTTGCTTAGATGATTGACTATAAGGAATCATCCATTATTTAAGATGTGCCTATTGTGAGGGAATTCGCTGAAGTGTTTCTTGAGGAATTTCCCGGTCTTCCTCCTAAAAGTGTTTTGGAATTCTCAATTGATCTTATACCTAGGGAGTTTTCAATATCCAACACTCTATTTAAAATGAATTTTGTAGAGAATGTGGAGCCAAAGAAATAACTATAGGAGAATATAGATAAAGGGTTTATACTCCCATGTGCTTCACTATGGGGTTCACCTGTCCTTTTCGTCAAGAAAAAGGATCTGTCAATGCGAATTTTCATTTATAATTGTGTGCTCAAAAAATTGTGATAAGGAACAAGTATCATCTTCCTTAATTTGATGTATTGTTTGATCAACTATGTTGAGGATAATACTTCTCCAAAGTGGATCTATGTTTGGGATATTATCAAGTAAGGGTGAAGAAGAAGGATATCACCAAGACTGCTTTTCGTATAAGATATGGGTACTACAAATTTATAGTAATGCCTTTTGGACTCACTAATTACATAGAAATATTCATTTACCTGATGAATAGAGTCTTTAAAGATTACCCCAAAAAATTTATAGTAGTATTTATAGATGATTTTATAACATTATACAAAACCATGGAGGAGTACAAGGAGCATCTAAGCACTGTACTAGAGACCTTGCGAAAGGAGAATATCTATGAAAAGTATAGCAAGTGTGAGTTTTGGTTTAAGGGGGTCTCATTATTGGGTCATATAATCACAGGAAATGGGATATTTATGGATCCTTCCAAGACAGATGTAATTGAGGGTTTACCGAGGCCAACATCAGTGAAAGATATATGTTACTTCCTGGGGTTAGCTGGATATTATCACCAATTTGTGAGAAATTTATCATGATTTTAAAACCCTCTTACCAAGATAACCCATAAGGGATTCAAGTTTTCTTGGAGTAAATAATGTGAAGAGAGCTTCAAAGTGTTGAAAATGAGGCTTATTACTGCACCCGTGCTGACACTACCCACAAGTGGAAAAACATTTGTGGTATTCAGTGATGCTTAAAAGATGGGTTTAGGTAGTGTGTTGATGAAAAATGAAAAATTAATTGCCTATTATTCAAGGAAGTTGAATTTCCAAGAGAAAAAATATACAAAATATGAAATAGTGTTTTCTAAAGTGATATTCTATTTAAAATGTTAGTGGTATTACCACTTTGGGGACAATTATTAAATATACACAGAACACAAAGCCTCAAGTATATATTCACAAAGAAAGACTTGAATACATGACAAAGAAGATATATAGAGCTGACCAAGACTATGAATTCTCAATCCATTACCACCCTAGGAAAGAGAACAATGTTTAGGATGATCTAAGTAGAAAGGACCCATCAATTTTTTCATTTATGAGAATTGAAATGGATTTAGTATACTTATATTTGATGAATATGGACATAGTAATCCTAAAGAATGGAAAATAATAAATCCTTTCACAAAATATTTCTCAACGGTATCATTTAGAATGGTTAAATGATGATGAAATTGATGATGTGAGAGTTCAAAAGATAGTGAAAACAATCAAAAATGTGAAATACTCAGGGTTAAATGTTAATGAAGATGGAATTGTGAGATTTGGGTCAAGACTACGTGTTGCATCAAATAAGAATTTAATGAAGGAACTTTTGGATAATGCAGATAGTTCAAATTTCTCCATTAACCCCAGAAACACGAAGATGTATCGAGACTTCTAAGAGAATTATTGGTGGGATAACATGAAGAAGGAGATCTCTGATTATAAATTAAAGTGTCTGGTATGTCAGCATGTGATGTCTGAGTGATAGAAGTCTATGTATATGATAAAACCATTACCCATACCATCATGGAAATGGAATAACATCACCATGGACTTTGTCACCATATTTATGAAGACATCCAAAAGAAACAATGCTATCTGGGTTTTTGTGGACCATATTATAAAGATTGCACACTTAATTACAATTAAATAGTATTTCAAATTGGATCAATAGGCATGGATATACATCAGAGAAGTGGTAAGAATGCACAGAGTACCAATATAAATTGTCACCGATCTAGATCAAAGATTAACCACTATGTTCAGGAGGAGTTTTCAACATGCTTTGAATACTGAGATAAACTTTAGTACATCTTATCATCCTCAAAATGATAGAAAATCTATGAAGTATATCCAAAAACATAGGGACATGTTGAGATCATGCTGAATGGAATTCAAAGGAAGATGAGATCAACATCTTCCTATGTTAGAGTTATCCTATAATAACAGTTTCCAATCGTGTATCCAAATGGAAACTTATGAATCCGTTTATTGGAATAGGTTTAGACCACAGACATTTTGGGATGAAGTTGGGGAGAAAAAACTCCTAAGTCCAGAAATGGTTGAAGAAATGGCGGAGAAGGTTAAGACCATCCTGCAACACATTAAAGATGTTAAATGTTGACAAAAGAGTTATGCTGATAATCATTGACGAGATCTATAGTCTGATGTTAGAGACATGGTATTCCTCTGAATATCACCATGGAAGAGTGTTATGATATTTTTGAAGAAGGGAAAGATTAGTACAAGTTACATCATCCCTTTTGAGATCCTTGATCGCATTGAAGCAGTGACCGATCAACTAGAACTCCCACCAATCCTATCCCAATGTACATGATATATTCCATTTATCACTCTTGAGTAAGTACATATCGGACCCATCACATGTAATCAATCCATTTGTTGTACCATTGGAGAATGAAATATCGTATGAAGAGAAGATGGTGAAGATATTATATCTTAGGGAAATTTTTATTACAAAATAAGACAATTCCACTCATCAAAGTGTTGTGGTGAAACCACAATACTAAATAAGAATGTGGGAATTAGAGGAAGTGATGAATTATAGTTAACCACATCTATTTTAGTGTGGGAAAAGTAAATTTCTACGGAGAAATTTCATAATGGGGGATGATTTTAACGACCAAAGATTTTACTAAATAAAATTTTTCTTGATTTGATTAAATGTATTATTATGTAAAATGGGTATATAAAACCTATGAACATCTTTGGTTTTATGTTTTTGGGTTTTCAATATACCATTAATTTTTTTTTGCTAATATAGTCATCGAATAGTGATCACATGATTAGTATAAAAATAAATCTTTATCAAATCCTATTTACTGAGGAAAAGGAAGAATTTCCCTCATCTAGTAGAATTTCTCTATACAAATACCATTTTTCAGAGGTCAAAAAGTAGGTATAACCACTGTGATTCTCTCTAGGCCAAGCCCAATCATAGCTTCAACACGTTATGCTTGAACAAAACATCCTACGAGAGATGTGGAAGTTAATAGAGATTACCACTCGAGCGATGTTATCCGAGCCACCCCAAGAGTCTATCAACATCGCACACATTACCATTAGGTCTTATGTGGGTGTTATAAGGTGTTATATAACAAGAACCTAGCTCTATGATTATGTAAATTATTATTTTTTGTATAAATAATTTACATTCATTTTATTATTGTAACCCTATAAATGGTTTCTGAAGCACAAATACTTTTTTAGTTAATATTAAATTAAGAAATCAATTTTTATGAATTAATGGATTTTGGAATTAAGTAATATTATTGTAAAATATTATTATTAAATTTATTTTTATTAAATTTTAATGATCACATAATTTTATGAGTATAATTGTAAATTTTATAAAGGTCTGAAAGCTATTTTTGTCAAAACCCATGAATTTTCAATAAAGGTTAGTTTTTATTTTAAAAGAAAAAATTCACATATTTAGAATTTTCTTAGATAATATGAATATTTTTTTGGGAATCATGATGTTGAAATTATCCAATGGTTAATTTTTTATAATTTTCTTAGAGAGTTGGATTTTTTATTTAAAATTAAATACTGTTTAAATATATAATGTGTTTAATGACAACATAGTGACCCAATAGTGATTTAATAAAATACTATAAACGGATTTTTTGGAAAATATATGTTTCAATATTTATATAATGGGATTTTAGGTATGTTTGATTTATTTTAAAAAGCCTTAGTGGACACTCTAAGACTTATAAAATATTTTAACTTTTAAAATGATTTCCTTGAGAGTGTGACTCACCTACATATAAAAAAGACAAATATTTTAAGAATTTAGGCTATTGGCCTTATAAAATAATATTTTCCACTCCTCTTTGGAAAAAACAATGTTCAGTAACCATGGGGTTTTTTATGGTTTTGATTAGTTTAATGTGTTGTGTCCAAAACATAAATAATAAATTATTCCCTTTCTTTTCCTATATAAACCCACCAATCTCCCACTTCTTTTCAATAAAAACCCTTGTATCATGTCCTAACTATGACACACTCTATCTATTATCCTCCAAAGGTGACCCAAGCTCCCATGAAGCCTCTCTAAAGACACTCCGAAGGCTTTGGATCACACTTCTATGTAAGATATTTTCTTCTTTTCTCATTATTATCCAAATTTATTTATGCTATTATACCATTTAGTTTTCAATTAAAAATTTTATGGTATGATTTTAAACCTCTCCCATAATTAAATAATGATGTTATAATTATGAGATACCTCTTTCTCTATCATTAATTCCTCCCATGTACACAAGTTATAATTTCAAAATTCTACAATGAATTTATCTCTACTCATTTACATTCAAGAAATTATTTTGTCTTATGAATCTAGATTCCATTACAGCTGGTGGGACATGTATATATATTAACCCCTTACATTCCATTTAATGTACATATGATTATACCACCCATTCTCCTTCATATACCATTATTTTATGAATTCTTATGTCACACCATTATGTTGCCTAAATTGTACTGCGATTTTCCATGAAAAACTCATTGTGTAGTGAATACCATGTCCATTTATCTATTAAGGGTATTCGCATTTATGAAAATTTACGTATTGATTATATATTTTAATGAATTAATTCCAAATTAATTTATCGTTGAATAAATGATTATGTTTAATCAATCTATGTTGTATGATTTATGTGGAACACATATGCATGAAATGAAATGATTAAGAAATGTGCGCCCTAGTATCACACCAATGCATTGGTTAAAGATTAGTACCATGATACATCAAGTGCAATGAGGGTATAATCTTGATAATTAAAGTAAAATTATGGTTTAATTATGCTCTATATGCAGTTATATTTGGATTATGCTATTATAATGTTAAATATAGATTCCACATTTCTATGTTATGATAATCTTTCTATATCATGTCTTAATGTTCATGTTTCTCTTATGATCCATTGATATGCCTATTTCTTAGCTTGTACTATATTATTCATGTTATTACATTTTTTCTCCCTTATTGGGATTTATATCTCACCCTTTTCTTATGCATGTCCTTAGGTTATCCCATGCAATTGTAAGTACGAAAGAATTTTGTGGTCATGTAAAAAAGGTTTTCAATAAAGATGTGTATTTCTTATTTTATATTTTTATGTAATGTTCCTATGCCCAAAAGACACTAGACCTCTCGATATTATATGTTGTATATAGTGAATATTTTATGAAATAAATTATATTTATGTGTGAAATAATGATCAGGGTTGTTATAGATAAATATAATACAATATTTTATTTCTTAAATTTTCTCTCACTTAAAGAATATAATGTTCTTGTAGGTGTGGACTACCACATTCATGAAGTGATGTGACTCTTTTTCATCACCACACCACAAAAAAAATATTTATATATATTTAATGAAATATTATTTTATTTTTAATATTATCATAATTCTATAAATATAAATGATTACTTACCACCTTTCTATAATGATCCATTAACATGTAAACATTGCTAAGGCATAGATACAACCTACTATCTCTATGATTTAAACGTAACTAATTTCTCAAAACCAAATTTCATGATAGGTACTAAAAGTATAATTTATGTATAAATATTATAATTATGTAATGATTATTATTTTGGATATTATAGAACTATATATTGTGCACATGTATAGAAAATTCTAGGAAAATAACGAAAGATAAAACATGACTATTAACCCAAAAAACCATTAAAATAAGGAACCATTATTAATGAATAGGAGGTAAGATGTTATAAAAGGATTTTATAGGATATTAAAAATATTATTATAGGTATATTATAAGTTAATAACATGTTTAAATCCACTATAGAGTATTTGAAATCACATTCAACCAAAAATGAATCATGAGGTAAGAGGTTTAATCTCAATTTACATTCCAATGAGAATTATTTATTATTATCCACCAATTAACATTTATGTAGTGTATATACAAACTATTTGACAATTAATATACTGATTAATTCATAGTTCATTGTATTTCAATATTCACATTGAATAATATCATCCAAGGGTAATTAACTCTAAATATAACAGGTGGTAGTAGTTATTTTACGATATCACTTTTTTTTTTGTGATTGTTAAATTTATATTAAAACAAACAATTTAATATTATAATTTTTTCATTAGAAATTACATTTCACATAAATATCCATATTATTTTTTGATGTATATTATTATTTCAAAAACAATATACCATTTTTATATATGGTGTTTACATTTAATGTTAATTGATTAACTCACGAAATATTTATAAATCTATATCCTCTAACAAATATGAATATTTTATGATAACAATCATTATTCTTGAATTAAATATATTATTTGTTACATTAGGAATTATTTTTAAATGTATACATGGGTGGGTACCTATTATAGATACCACTTTCATGCATCGACATGTCTCATGAGACAAACCAATAAGAGATATAAATTGGTTATTTACCCATAATTTTAATCATTATTGAGGATAGATAGTCATGGAATAAGTATCATGTTCTTTGGACATGACATATAATAATTAAGAATTTCCTTCAACTAGATTTCAGTTTTCTTATTATCTATGTGATTTTCACCATGATATTTTCCCAATATACATTTCACTCTAATTTTATAGATTAAATGACCTATTTTTTCGGTTATTTAACATTAAATATTGATTATCAATTGTCTTATCTTGATAGTCAAGTAATTTAAATGATAGATTTGTTTTATAAACATTTCCATGTAGATATTTATTAATTATTCATGATAACAGTTTCTTTACAAAAACCTTAATGATAATTTGAGCTCACCCTTATTGTATTTCTATTTTCCAGGATATGAATAAGAGATCATTGAATGAGTTTTCCTGGATGATATTAATTTTATTTTATTATATTTTATGTCTTATTTTCTTTCCAAAATATTAAATGGTAATCCTATATGTATCTGGTTCTCAAAAACTACTAAACTAATCAGTCCTTTTGGATTTGAACCTCTTTATCTATATTAATGTAATGAAGTAGAAACTAGCTCCTAATTTCTAGATTTAGGGGCATCACATATATAAATAAACATTAAGAAATATAAAATAATCTTTCTATTAATTTCATTTATTTTATTTTATTGGGATATGGTATCGATAAAAGATCTTCATTAAACATTATCCATGTAAATTTTTATATATATATCAACTATAAATATATGTATAAATAAAAAATAAAAATAAAAAACTTATGAAAAATAATAAAATATAATTTTTTACTAATTTTATAAAACTTTTATAAACACCACCGAATAAAGAGAAAAACCAGTATAAAATTCATTTGTGTGGGAGGAATTTTCCTAAAATAAAATTACCAATATAATATAATAAGTACATATTTCATGAAATTAAAAAGAATATTTGTTCATAATTTTCTTCATCTTCTTACCCATTAAGGAATTGAAAAAACCATCACCCATTCTCCATATTTGATAATCAGGCACACATATATTTAACTCAAGATTCATTATCCTGATATTTTACTAGAATTGAAATTTATTCTATATATATAATACTATAGACACAAGTGTTATAATTTAAAATTAATATTGTTTATATAAACCATATTAAATAAGTAATATATTTTGTCACTTGAAGTCATAAATACTTTAATAATGAAAAAATAAAACAAAACTTTACTTAAATGGAAAAAAACTAAAACATAGGCATGCTGATATCATAAAAATTACCAAATCTATGATATTTTGTTTATATTTTCAATGGGTAGTATCATAAAAATATATAATAATTAATTTAAAACTCATAAATATTATCCAAGGAATAAGAAATCTTGGATAATATTTTTATCCCCCTCAGAAATATGAGAAGTATTTGAAGTTATAGTTTCTCAAACCCTTTATTTATTTTTTACAAATTATTTTGATTTCAAAAACTCTTATATTAAATAAATACAACAAAAAAATATAAGTAATTTTCAATAAAATTTATATAATATTTAAAAAAATGAATACCTCATATTCCAGATGATGAGGAAAGGAAAGTTGGAAAAAGTAAAAACTGACCCATACAATATCAATATCTGGTAACCTTTTCTATTAGTATTGGTTGAAAATATTTTGATCAATAATTTCATGTAACACTACTCAATGCTAACTCAACTAAATAGGTTGGTTTTATATATAATCCCCAAAAATATATACTACTCTGTATGATACAATACATACATTGGTAAATCAAGTATACAAATCACAATATAATGTCATGTTTTGATAAGGTGGTGGAGGATATTCGTAGGAAGGTTGTGTAGGCTATGTAGGTTGTGTAGGAAATACAAACTATATAGGATTTGATTTTCTCATCAATTATTCAAACATAGACTACAAAACTAATTGAATTTTATCACCCAAGTATTGGTTTAGTAATTTCAACTTGGTTTTTAATTAATCTATTTCTATTTCTTTGGATTTATTACTTTGACATGAAAAGACATTCTTCATATTAACACCCAAATTGTTTCTTCTTAAACATTTGGGGTGTTATGGATTTACTAAATTAATATCTATGATAAATATCTTACCCTCATGGAGTAAATTCCCCTTCCATTATTTCTCATTATGGACATCCTGTAATAAAAAATTAAAATGGTTTATTATTAATATAAATTTTAAAAATACAAGATTACATAAAAATTAAAATTTATTCTTTTTAATCATTTCATCAACTTCCTTAGATGGGACTCTAAGTTAATTTTAATTTTTATAAACATGATAATTTACATTTTTATGTTGAGTGGATGGAGATTGAGGACTAAAAAAGACCTATGCTAAATGGATAATGTATTTATATCTAAATTCATCAAATGTTCGAGTTGGTGGTCTAGAACCAACTTCATTGTACATTATTTATTAATAAAATCCTTATCACATCTTGATTTCTCTTTTATATGACAATGCATGTGATAATTTCCTAAGGATAGATATTGCATTAATGGGTCATAGAGGATCCCTACTATGATGAGAACTCGGAAGTGTCATGACACTGTTCTTGAATAAATGTTCTATGGCCGGATAATATTATTTTAGGGACACAAATGATACAGGTAATTAGGGGTGAGGACTAATAAAACATTGAGGCACCTTCTCATGGTGTGCACCCTTGGTAATATCCAGGAGGATATTATGAGAATGAGACTCACCGGTAAGAAATCCACATTTCAAAGTGTCATTGAATGTTCTTATCTTCAGACATGTGTATTTGTCCTTAGACATTATGATTATTATTATTGAGTATTAAAACTCACCCACTAAGATGTATTGATAAAAACTATGACGACACACTATTCGCAGTGAGGTAGGATACGTTGGGTGCTTCACGAGTAATATTGCATTAATAGATAATGCGAGAAAGGATTTGTCCCTTCTGTTCCAAAATGGAAGTAGATATCTCATGCCCTTTGATGGAATTGATATAGCCTAAATAAATCCATGGCCATGGTAAGGTATGGGTGAGTTCAGTAATGGGAAGTCAAAGAATGAATAATCGAGCACATGGGTTGATGGCACTAGCATGCAACCCGTTTGATTAGAGATGTTGAGACAAAGGGATTATATTACATAGTAAGCATTCGTAGGAGGTGACACATCATTACGATGTTAAATTCTTTCTCTATGGGTGACATGGCGTGTTTCTAGATGATAACCTTGGACATTAGGCAGGCTCTGCCTAGTCCCACTGAGAAATAGGCCTAGAGAGTCACACACTATGTGTGTCCATGTTTCTCAGTTAAATATTAATTTAACAAATTAAATAAATATTATTCCTGACTGTGGTTTAATAATTATTTAAGGATGTCTGATCGCGTTTATTTCGACACTAGTTATTCGAGAGAATATATTGTAGGCGAAATAATATATTTATTATCGAGTAATGCAGTTACATTTATTTATGAAATAAATAGGCATTACTCAAGGACTAATAAATGTGGTGGAGAAAAATGGAAAATAAAATTACGTGTCGTGTATATTAAATATACACACCGTGTAGTTTTATGGAAATAAAGTACACGATGTGTATTAATTATTACACAGTGTGTAGTTTTCCAGTCAGGATTTTGAGGGTATAATATTGTTTTATTAAATGATATTAATTATAATCAGCGTGGGCACATGTCAAGGAATTATTAATTCTATATAGGGTTTCAATAATATTTAATGAAATACATAAAATGTGTAATGCATTTATTTATTGTCATAACTCTATTAACCTCAAACCCTATTATAAATATCCTCACAACCCCAACACTTTTCCTAAGCCATTGTTGTGCACAACGGATTTGGAAATACTCTCAAGCCTAGAGATAATACCCTTTCCACCAATAATGCCCTCAATTTATGAGAGCTAGATCCTCCACCAGATCAAGGTGGTCGAAGGTGGACATCACAAGCAAAGGTTCTTCCACACTAGCACCTAAAGATCCCTTTGGTAACGTCCAGAGATATGTAGAGCACGTGTGGATCACCACTAGAGGAATCCTATACATGGATTCTACGATGCTACAACATATCACAAGATCGTGATCAGCGACATCAATGAAGAAATAATTCCACCAAGGTAATTCTTGTGAATTAATTAAATTAATTATAACCAATATTTGATGATCCTATCTCAATGGTTCTGGGAATCTTCTTTTCTTTTTCGTTCTTCGTTTCATTCTGAAGATCCAGCGTTTTATATCATGAAAGATCTCGGATTGAATGTTCTTTAACACTAAAATTAAAGTTGGGCTAACCCACCAATGCGCTTCCATTGTGCCCAAAACCTACATGTGGTATCATAGGGGTCAAATCGTTGATTATAATAATTTATTTTTTAATTGGTGATTTACACATTTAATTATTTAGTTATTTCAATTCATGTTTAATCGTTCTAGAAATCTAAATGTCGAGATCTGTTCCTCCTCCCTCGTTTCTCATTCACCTCACAGAAACAAATTTTTCTTTAATTTTGATTAAAATAAAATAGAGGAACTCATCAAGAGGAGGAAAACTTTATTGGCCAAACAACCCTAGAATATACAACGTGTATTCGGAAGTAAACAGCGTGTAGTCTAGGTTCAATTCATTGACTGATCCACCAAATCATGTTGTGTATTGTATTCTTTATAAGAATTTAAGAAAAAGTGTGTTGAACAGAAATAGGTGGCCCATGGTTTCTGGATTACATGCTGTGTGGTCCCATGAACACGGCATGTGGTCCCTTCAGGTTAGGGTTGGGCTGTGTACCCCGTACACGACTTTCCCGGCTGGAAACCGTGTAATGCAGAAACTAAATGGAGTGTATCCAAAAGAACACACCATGCACTCTGAAAATTTTCGAAGTACATAAACACGCCATGTCCCCGGGCGTGTACTTCAGATGGACGGTGATGAAAAGTACACACTGTGTAGTCGTAACTACACACCGTGTACTCACCCAAATTACGTATATTTATTAAAATTTGTTATTATATTATACAAACCCTTGAGACATGTACCATGGTGCAGGCGTAAAGATGAGGCACAACACATGATAGGTGTTATATATATGTATTTAATTTAACATCTGTGTAATGAACGGGAATTCACTGAGACGCCTCAAAGGTACAAGTTACGTACAAGGATAATATTAAATGAACTTAATTGTTTAAAATTATGATGGATGAGAATCTCATGGATGTTCAGAAAAGGGTTTAAGATAAAAGGATTGATTAATTAAAGATAATTAATTGATTCGAGCGTGATTTATCTTAAAAAAGAATGATTAATGAATTGAATGATAATTTTATTTTTGTGTTAATATCATTGCATGTATGGATGATTATGATCTAGACCGAGACCTTTGTATGTGAATGGTTTCTTTTAATTTATTTATATAAATTAAATTTTTTGGCCTATGAGCCATCTCTTCATTAATATGTAGGGCCTATGTGCCCAAGGATTCTTTTATGTAAAACCCCCTTTTTACCCCTTACCGGTGTGTGAGATAAATGAATATGTAATGGATGGAGCTCCCAAGCTAGTGGGGGCAGCTCAAGTCAGGAGCCAAGGTGAAACCAATCCAATGGGATACAAAGGTGGACAGGTGGAAAACTGTAAACACGATCCTGAAAGGTTCAAGGTGTTTTTCTCCTAGGTCTTTGGTTAGTTTATCAATAGGTAGATAAGCTAACCAATAGAAAAATCTCATGATCATACCATTTATTTTATTTATGTCAGTTTTATGGATTATTTATTGTGGGTGTGTTGTCACGATCACACAATTAATGAATTAAACGAGCATGCAAGATAAAAAAAATAAAAACCGTCTTATACGTAAATATTATCTTAGACATGGTTAATCACATAAGTATATCAAAATTAATATTAACAAGCATGTAATCAAAGATAATAAAATGGAAATTTATGTATAAGGATAAAATCTGTCAAAAGAAATATTAAGTCGGTATAGCCTTCCATAATCTTGGTTATAATCAAACCATAGTTCAAAGTTCTTGACCAACCCTAGTTGGGGTGACTTCAATTATTGAGGAATTTTAATTCAAGGTTTTGGGTTGACTTGACTTGGTTAACATCAAGGTTTGACTGCCGCTGCAGGACATGGTGTGACCAAGAGGCAAAGGTTGATGAAATCCAAAATAAAAGGATTTCAGGATTTGGGAGTCCACTCAGCGGATCAAAGAGCTGCGAGTTAATGCAATTGGCATTTGGAATGCCTACCAAAAAACCATCAACCTACTCAACCAACCCTAGTTGAAGTAATGCGAAGGGAAATATGGATCCTTGCCACTAGAATATTCAGGCAACAAAACATTCCAAATTCAATGGTGAGGGATATTGGATTTTGATAAAATAGTGGGAGACTAATAAGTATTAATTTACTTATTTGTCTCAATTTTGTAATAAAGTATTAAACCTTTTCTCATTTTAATTTGTAGAAATGGGAAGAAAATAAATTCAAACATATCATTGCGAACCATACTCAAGAAGGAAAACCTTCTCACCAGCACCAATTTCCAAGAGTGGCAGAGGCGTTTACACGTTATCGATCACAATGAGAGGAAATTGTATGTACTGGAAGATCATGTTCTAGTTGCACCTAGATCGGAACTTCTCCCCTTAACTCACTAGGTAGATAAGGACATGGTGCATGACAAACCTACATTCCATATGGTGAATAAGAAAAGGAAGGGAAAGGCAAAGGGGCCAAAGGCATATAAAAGGTGTAAAGCCCCCGAGCGTCGTCCCTCCAAGAAGGGGAAGATCCAGAGGCATGGCAAGGAACAAGAGGCAATGTGTTTTGCATGTGGCAAGCAAGGCCACTGGAATAAGAACTGCACCCAGAAGAGTCGAGACACTAAAGGTGGGTTCGTTATCATGTGTAATATTTCCATTTCAACAGATTGGGTATTAGATACACCTTGTGGGGCTCACATCTGTATTCAAATGTAGGAACAAAGAAGATTTAGAAAGATTTCCAGAGGAGACGTGGATCTTCGAGCTACCAATGGTTAAAGGCTAGATGCCTTGGCTATTGGTGACAACCTCCTCTCATTGCCGACTGGAATGATGTTGGTTTTACATAACTGTTATAATGTGCCTAGTGTTACCATGAACATAATTTCTGTATCTTGTTTGGATATGGATGGATTTATTTTCATGTTTTGAAATAAGGGTTGTCTCTTTTATAAGAACAACATATGTTATGGTATGGAAAATTTAAATAATGGTTTGTATGTATTAAATTAATAAATCCAAGTGTTGGAAACTGATAATGAAACAAACTCACATGACTCATACATCACCCCGTTGTGGCATCACCGTCTCGGTCATGCAAACGAGAAGCGCTCGACAAATATCTGCCAAGATGGTAATTTAGACTCTACTGAGCTAAAGCCACTTGATAGATGTCATGCTTGTTTACAAGGTAAAATGACCAAGACACCTTTCGGTGGACAGGGTGAAATTTCCTGAGAGCTTCTAGGATTGGTACACATGGATATATATGAACCATTGCCAGTAGATTCTAGAGGTGGATATTCTTACTTCATTACTTTTACTGATGATTTGAGTAGATACGGATTTTTCTACTTAATTAAGTATAATTCATAAGCCTTAGAGAAATTTATGAAATTCAAGAATGAAGTATAGAATTAGCTTGGTATGAAGATAAAGAAACGTTGATCGGATTCAGGTGGAGAATATCTGAACCAAGTGTTCATCGATCTTTTACAGGATTTTGTGATTTTATCTTAGCTCACTCCTCTTTATACATCATAGTGGAACAGTGTTAGTGAAATGAGGAACTACACCTTGTTGGACATGGTGAGGTTGATGACGAGTCATTCGGATCTTCCATTATCATTTTTGGGATATACAATAAAAACATCAGCATACGCATTAAACAGAATACCAACTAAGGCGGAAAATGGAATTCCCTCCAAGTTATTGAATGGAAAGAAACCCATTTTGTCTCATACAAATGTATAGGGATGCAAGGAATTTGTTAAGGCTTTATCAAGAAACAAACAATCACCCCGAGGCCCAAAATGTATCTTTATAGGATATCCTAAGAAAATAAAAGGCTATTACCTATATAACCCCCAATACAAGAAAGTGACTGTCGCCAGACAAGCCATCTTTCTTGAGAGGGAGCACATCCTCAAGAAGGATAGTGGGAGCAAGATTGACTTCGATGAAGTTGATGCTCAAGATACATAGGAATTGGTACAGGAACAAGTTCCACAGGTCCCCGTGGAAGAGGTTCCGGAAACACAAGTACTGCGTATGAGCTCAAGAGAGGTAAGAGAACCAGAGAGATTTGTTTTCCTAGTCTCCGAGGATGGTGAATCATTATTGTTGGACAATGATGAGACTCTCTCCTAAAAGGAATCTATAGAAATCTCAGAACCCACAAGATGGCTAGAAACTATGAATTCTGAGATGGATTCCATGTATCTGAACCATGGCTAGGTTCTGGTCGATGAGCCAGTTGATGTAAATCCTGTTGGATGAAAATGGGTATTCAAGAGAAATCTAGACATGGAAGGTCATGTTAGCACCTATAAAGCAAGGCTAGTGGATAAAGGATTCAGACATCATCAAGGAATTGACTATGATGAAATCTTCCCACCAGTTTCCATGTTTAAATCCATATGAATCATACTTTCCCTAACATCTTACCATGACTATGAGATTTGAAAGAAAGATGTAAAAACATCATTCCTTAATGATAACCTTCAGGAATATGTCTATATGACACAACCAGAAGGGTTTGTGACACAAGGTGAAGCAAAACGAGTTTTCGAGTTGCAGAAATCCATTTATGGATTGAAGAAAGAATCCAGGCCATAGAACATTCAATTTGATGAAGCCATACATGAATTTGGTTTCATTAAGAACGAATGTGAGCCATGTGTTTATAAGAGGTTTAATGGGAAGGGGATCGTTATCCTAGTAGTATATGTTGATGACATATTACGTATTGCAAACGATGTACTAGTCTTACAGTCAGTTAAGGACTGGTTGAACAAGTGTTTCTCCATGAAGGACTTAGGAGAACCATCCTACATTCTAGGGATCAAGATCATTCGTGAGAGATCCAAGAGGCTACTTAGACTAAGTTAGGGTACATACATTGACCAGATACTAAAGAGATTTATTATGGACCAATCAAAGAGGGGATTGGTTCCACTGTCACATGGCCTACATATTTCTATGAAAATCTATTTTCAGACACAACAAGAGAATGATATAATGAGTAATATCTCATACTCTTCTTCTATAGGATCCATCATCTATGCCATATTATATATGATTCTTGATGTTGCCTATGCACTGAGCACGGTAGGCAGATATCAAGCAGATCCAGGAGAACAACATTGGACTGCTGTTAAGACTATCCTTAAGTGTCTGAGAAGAACTAAAGATATATTCCTGATTTATGGGGGAGATGAGGAGCTTGTCATCGGAGGGTATGATGATGCTGGTTTTCAGACAAATCAGAATGATTTGATGTCGCAATCTGGATACGTTTTCTATCTCAATGGAGGAGCTATAAGCTGGAAGAGTTCAAAGCAGTCAGTTTTCGCCGATTCTACAGTGGAGTCTGAATATATAGCAGCTTCTAATGCAGCTAAGCAAAACCATCTGGATTAGTATCTTTGTTCAGGAGCATGATGTGGTGCCTAGTAGTAAAGATCCCATTATATTTTATTGTGATAATTATGCAGCTGTGGCTCTTGCAAAAGAAATGGGGTCACATCATCAGACAAAGAACATAATCCAGAAGTATCACCTATTTAGGGATTTCTATCATAGTGGTGAAGTTGATGTGAGTCGAGTGTCCACGGAAGAGAATGCGACAAACCCCATTAGTAAAGGCCTATCTTAGAAGAAACATGAATATCATGTGAGAGCTAGTGGGTTAAAGTTTGTTAGTAGTTGTCTCTTGTCCAAGTGAGAGTCTGTTGGAGTTGGTGGTCTAGAACCAACTACTTTGTACTTTATTCATTAATAAAAGCCTTATCACATCCTAATTATTCTTCTACATGACAATTCATGTGATAATATCCTAAGGACTGCTGTTTCATTAAAGGGTGATAGTGGATCCCTGCTATGATGAGAACCCAGAAGTGCCATAACACCGTTATTGAATAAATGTTCTATGGCCGGATGATATTATTTTAGGGACACAAATAATACATGTCATTAGGGGTGGGGACTCATAAAAATTTTAGGAACCTTATCATGGTGCCCACCCTTGGTAATATCTAGGAGGATATTTTGAGAATGAGACCCGACAGTAGGAAATCCAATTTCATAGTGTAATTGGATGTTCTTATCTGTGGCCGCGTGCATTGGTCCTTAGACTTTAAGATTATTATTAATGGGTATTACAACTCGTGCACATAGATATATTGACGAAAACTATGACAAAACACTGTTCACAGTGAGGTTGGATACGTTGGGTGCATTATAAGTAATACTGCATTAAAAGATAATGTGAGAAAGGATTTCTCCCTTCGGATCCATAACGGAAGTAGATATCTCATGCCCTTTTATGGAATTGATATAGCCTAAAAAAATCAATGGCCATTGTAAGGTTGGGTGAGTTCAGTTTCGGGAAGTCAAAGAAAGAATAATCGAGAACATGGGTTGATGGTACTAGCATGAAACCCTCTTGATTAGAGATATTGAGACAAAGGGATTATATTACACGGTAAGCGTTCATAGGAGGTGACACGTCATTGCAACGTTAACTTCTTTCTCTATGGGTGCCTTGGTGTGTTGCTAGATGCTAACCTTGGACTTTAGGCAGGCTCCGCCTAATGCCACTGAGAATAATGCCTAGAGGGTCACACACTATGTGTGTCAATGCATCTTAGTTAAATATTAATTTACCAAGTTAAATAAATATTATTCCCAAATGTGGTTTAATAATTATTTAAGGATGTATGATCACATTTATTTCGACACTAGCTATTCGAGAGTATATATTATGGGTGAAATAATATATTTATTTGCGAGTAATGCAGTTTCATTTATTTAAGAAATAAATAGCCATTACTCAAGGTTTAACAAATGTGGTGGAGAAAAATGGAAAATAAAAGTACATGTCGTGTATATTAAATATACACACCGTGTAGTTTTATAGAAAACAAGTACACGTTGTGTATTAATTATTACACATCGTGTAGTTTTCCAGTTGGGATTTTGAGGATAAAATATTGATTTATTAAATGATATTAATTATAATCAGCGTGGGCGCATGTCAAGGAATTAATAATTCAACATGGGGTTTCAATAAGAGTTAATGAAATAAATAAAATGTGTAACATGTTTATTTATTGTCATAAATATATTAACCTCAAATCCAATTATAAATATCCTCATAACCCCAACACTTTTCCTGAGCCATTTTTGTGCACAACGGATTTGGAAATACTCTCAAGCCAAGAGAGAATTCCCTTTCCACCAAGAATGCCCTCAAGTTACGAGAGCTAGATCCTCCACCAGATCAAGGTGGTCAAAGGCGGACATCACAAGCAAAGGTTCTTCCACACTAGCACTCAGAGATCCCTTTGGCGACGTCTATAAGTACATGGAGCACGTGTGGATCACCACTAGAGTAATCCTATAGTTGGAATCTACGGTGCAACAACAGATCACATGATTGTGACCGGAGACATCGACGAAGAAATAATTCCACCGAGGTAATTCTTATGAATTAATTAAATTAATTATAACCAACATATGATGATCCTATATCAATGGGTCTGGGACTCTTCTTTTTTTTCGTTCTTCATTCCATTCTAAAGATCCGGAATTTTATATCGCGACGGATGTCGGATTAATCATTTTTTAACGCTAAAATTAATGTTGGGCTAACCCACCAATGCACTTCCACTACGCCCAGAACCTACATCAAACATTTATGTTATAATTTTTTCTACTAGATAAATGATACTCTCCATGTGATAATGTGTTATTTTATTCATTATGTAATAGGATATCTTGAGAGGATCTAATGGTTAATTTTTTTTAAAATAGACTAATTAGTAATTAGGTAATATTGAAGAAATATTAGAATATAAAATAACTACGATACAAAATATTCTTCATTGTATCAAATAGAGACAAAATTATTCTATGTATCAATATCTAACACATACTCATCAAATGGGTTTTCATTCTATAACTTCCCAAAAACATAATTTTTTCTCATTCATATTTAAAAATCGCTACATTGAACCACCACTAATGATATAATTATTTTCTTTATTTATTTCATTTCATGAAATTTGAATTTCATCTATAATTGAATAAAATAAATATTAGTCATATAAAATATATAATAAATAATTACTTGTATAAACATAAGTCAATTGATTTATTTTACCATTCTGAATTCCTATAGCTTCTCTTTCACCGTCTTTTCAATAGAAATCTAATCAGGATATAAAATTTTAATACTCTAATGGCTCTATATGGTGATGTAACTTATAAATTTTGATCCATTCAATCCTTTGAGGTTATTATTATCATCCAAATTGTTATGTATTCTATGGTATTCTTGAGAATGTAAATATTTTGATAAATGTGTAATCCCACATTTAGTAACTATCTGAATCATTTTCTCTATAGAACAAGAAAAAGACGTTTCCAAATGAGGAACATCAGTTGTCCTATAAATAAAATTGTTAAATTAAAGGTTATGGTACATTAAATAATTTTATTATTTAATAACTAATAATATGAACAAAATGGACATATACCATGTCAAATGTTACTCTTCCTCTATGTCTATCATTTAAATAGAAAAATGTAATGATATTTTTTGTACCTGTATATTATTAGAAAATTTAATATTTAAAAACAATGATTTTAAAAATATTTAAGTAAAAAAATGATGTTACACATGTATATGTTTAAAAAAATTATGATTTCATGATTATTAAACAAAAAACATGCATGTTATAATACTAAATGAAAAAATTAATTATAAAATTATAGAAATGATCAAAATTTATAAATTTAGTTATCCCAGTTACAAAATAGTGTTTTTATGTGCAGAAATTTAACCAAATCATAATGTTGTACATCATGTATTTTCATTCAATAAAATTTTAAATATAAAATTTCAATATAATATTTAACATAAAAATCATATAAATAATCAACATATATAAAAGCAAACATCCAAATTAAAAAAATTATAGGTTTTACAAATGTAAAATTAAAAATTGAAATAAAGTATTAATATTTATGTGAATAATTATGAGTGTAATTTAGTTTTTTCCCATATCCATTAAACATGATCATTTTATATATCACAGAATATATCTACAATGTAGTCATTACTATGACATATAAATTTCATAACAGAAAAAGAAACCACACATAAATCCATAAAATCATCCTTATCCTCATCACCAAAATGAATTATTTTCACTTGAAATATGAATGAATACTAATAATTAGAGGGATCAATGACATAAAATTTTTTATTCACATGTGTGGCCATGATAAATGGTTCCTCTTTGAAACTAATTCATTTCAAATAAACTAGTGTAAACACATTATGTTTTGAAATACTATTACTTTCATGCCAGTTACACTTAAAAACTTTTATATTATATTTAGTGTAATTAATTTCCCACATATCCTCAAAAAATCTAAAATAATTCATTGTTGAAAAAATTGGATGGTTTTCCTTTTTCATTCAACAAATCCAATTCTTTAATGATGACCATTACCACACTATTTTTGAATAGTTCTTTGGTTATCCTAATTTTTCATAAAATGTATACCTTTTAATATCAAGGCTAGACTATGTGATCACATTTTGAGATTTCACCCCTAAGAACTATTTCAATGTTTCTAATGCAGATATATATTTGTTAAATTTCCCGATAATCCATGAAATACAGTTTTTTCTCTTAATTACCACCCACTTTTCAATTATTGTTTTGATATTTTAACATTAATTAAGAAATATGTGATGATATATATGGTTGAACCTCATTTGTGTACTTCAAAATGAATTAATGTTCCTTTATTACATAATCATGTGCAGTGAAAATTTTATTTAATCCATGAATCCCTATACATTCACTATCAATAAAAAAATGATGAGTTATAGTGAGACTGATATGCTCTACTTTATGCAAATAGTCAGTATACAACTCATTCACTTAATCAAATACATATTTTTCAATAATATATATCTTTATTCAATTTTTATTTTTACTAAATCCATTCATAATTTTCACATATCATTAAAAATGATACATATAAAATAAATAAATAGGTCATCATATTCTTATCTCACATAGAAAATAAATCACCAGATGAACCATTATATCAAAAAACATATTTTGGAAACACATTTCTAGTTGCAAAAGTAGGAGTGTGATCTCATTATCCAATAAAAATACAATTTTTGGATAAATGACTTTTATGAAAATTGATTTGAAAAAATAACATAACCCGATGATAGTATCTCTAAAAGCCTCAATAATGTACAACACAATGTAATCAGTAGCAGTTACTGCAACACTATACGAAAATCCTGAGATTTCATACCAATTAATTTTAAATCATTCAATGATTCTAAATTCATCAAATTTGAAGAATATCCATTGAGTAATTTAATACCCTTAATTCACATACAAAAACTCATCTTCTCGCACTATATTATTCTGTGACAAGGTAGAGGTAAATATGTATGGCATCCTTTTATAGTCGGAGCTAACTCAAAATACATTCCCATGGATATCAAGTCTAATATTGAGTAAAATAAAACTTTTGTATTTACATTTATTTATAAAAATGATCCAACCAAACTATCAATTATATTGTTTTAAGCATTTATAACATCAATTATATATATCTACTATAATGATTTTAATATGGTAGGTTGAATAAGAATGATTGTTTAGTAGATATTATTTTGGTGAAAAGAACTTCATTTCTTTCCAAATGTGAAATTAATATTTTTCATCATGTCATAAAATTATGTAGATGAAAATGGTTGTGGGGGATAATATAATTCATTAAACTATTAAATCATTTTATCAATCTATAATATGGATAATAAATTTGAAAAAAAAATCATCAATGTCCAATGTACACTTCAATTCATTTATTTGACAATTGATAATAGGAAGTATCTAATTTTTAAATTAGACATGATTTATATCCATTAAAATTGTATCTATATAAGCTTCCATATGTTGGAAATCTATTTATAGTGCACATTATTATAACATGAATAACAAAACACACAATCTTGTATGTAAAAATTATTATAAAATCTATCTCCCTAGAAGTTTCAAATCACCATTAAATGGTGAAAGATGCACATAAATAACATTTATTGACTTTTTGGTCATAAAATTATCAATATCATTATAAAATATTTCCTCATCATACATTTCTATAGGGAAATTTTGTTGACAACAAAAAAAGGTCATAAACTATATTGGATAATAGGCTCTAATATGGATTCATTCTATCTATGAAAAGTCCCATTATAATATTTTTAACTTCACATAGAAAATAAATTTTTTTTATCAAATATCTTTCATCGTGATTAATTATAAGGGTTACACAAGTTACCATTAGACATGTTCTCATATGTATATAAACATAACCTTTTTTGTATTTTAGTTATCAAATAGATGGGTCAAATGTGAAATTATTTGAAGGTTCTAAATATATTTTGTATGAGTTTTGAATCCAATACATGATAATAAATTAGATATGAGTTTTTTTATCAATATTATATGATGGTGTCCCATATTTATGAAATTTAAATAAACATTAATATTCGTTCCTATAAAAGACATATCCATTCAGGAAAGCATGTAGGTTTTTATACCCGAATCACATTGGAAAAAATATTTAATTTTCATCATAATTGCAACTCATAATCATTTTTCCTTCTATAAGTATTTATTTCTAAACATTAATAAATTCAAAGAAACTTTAATCACTCAAAAAATTTCATTCTTTTAAATTGATTAATCTCAAAGGTGATTATAACACAATATATTTAGTACAACTTGAGAATAATGGTTTCTCAAAAACTTTATACAACCATTCAATAATTATTATTTTCTCACTGGTTTCAAATACTATATAATGAATTAATTATTCAATACAATCCTATATATCATTATAGATATTTTCATCAATACTAGTTTTGGAATATTCTATTCTTTCAGGATTCTAGATCCAACATGTATAATTATTCATAAAACCATAACAAATGAGACGATCCACGATTTAATTGGAATTTAATTTTCTCATATTTAAACACATCACACATGGATAGAAAATAAATCTATTTTTGAAGATTTTAATTAGAATATTCCCATATATCATCCACTCCCTTTCTATATGTATTAGTGTTTCTTTAAAAATTTATCCAATTATGATCCATCAATAACATAATGTCCTAATATAAATGTTGAATTAATAAAAAAATATAAACATTAAAAAATACGTATTAAGAGATAAATTTTATACCTAAAAATTTATAATAAAAATAATCAATTGTGGTAAGTATTTTATCCTTACAAACAATTATACATAATGATATAAAACTTATCATTGATCAATTTAAATACAGGTGATTTAACATTTGTAAATAAAATAATTGATAAATTCATAAATTTATAATATTAGTTTGTATAGAAGAAAATAGAAAATTTAAAATATTTAACAGTGAAAATATAATCAAATTTCATTATATCTCACAAGTCATCTACTAAAGAAAAATTTAAATTAAATAAATAAAAGAAATTAACGAAAGAAAAATTTTAAAAATCAAAAAATTATTAATAAAAACTATTATAAATAAATTATGTTAAAAAAAATAAATTATAGGGGAATGAAATTAATATTCATGAAAAATTTATACCATTATAAAAATCCAAACAAATTTAATTGATAATCAAATGTATAAAAAAATGAATGAATCAATCAGATTTTTAACTAACTAAAAATTAATTTACCTTGAAAATTTTAAAACAATTACATAAAAAAATATAAGTAAATAACATAAAATATATACTAAATTCTCATAATTAATTCTAAGTGAGTTTCAATAGTTAAAACACAGAATGATTGATGGAAAATTATTATAAAAAATAATATATAAGAAATAACAATAAAAAAACCCAAACTGCAATTCTCGGTCCACTAGAATAGGGTCCCTAAAAATATATAAAAACTATTATCAATAAAATCGGATTATGGATAGAATATCATTGTGAAATAATTCTATAAATTGACTAAAATATAATGAAAAAGGAAGATCGATCATCACCCAGAGCATTGAACATAAAACCCATGTTTTTTAAATTATACTTATTTCTTGAGAAAATGTATATATTATTTTATTATACTATTAAAAATACAAAAAAATATTATCTATTTAATAAAGATCAATACATTATCCATCTAAGAAAGCAATTAAAATTCTAAACATTACAACTTGGAAAAAAATATAAAATATAAATGGTATAATATAAATCACTTTAATTTGTTAAAATTATCACCCCCATGGTTGAAACTACCAAAATAAATCAAAATATTTGTAAACAAAGAAAAATTTTAGGAAGTGAAAATATATAACCTTGTGAGAAATTTTATTGAATATTGAATGAAATAATGATGTTATATTTATCGATTATAAATGGAAACTATAACCATATGGATTTGACCGTTGTAGGTCCATTAGTAAAATATGATTATTGATCTTTATAACTCTTACAGAAATTTCCTATTGAAATATATACCCACTGGTAATTATTAAGAACATTATAATTAGTGTTTACGAATAGTAATTATAATGGATAATCCAAACAAAAAAGATAATAGATGTACAAAACTCTTAGTGTCATTCCATTTGAAGTGCATTTTTTAGATTATGGGAGGGTTTTAGCGTTACTGGGGTTCTCAATTGACCAAAACCAAGACGATATTCAATAATTTAATCTAGAATAAAATCACATATTGGTGAAGTTTATGTTAGTGTAAATTATCACTTGGCCGACGTTAGCTTATCCATTTAATAAAAATACTACCATCTCACATCTTACCCTAAGGACCTATGTTAGTATTATAAGAGGTTATGCATCCAAACATTGTTACGTAAAGTATAATTCCTTTATATAAAAAGATTTTATTACATCAATTCAATTTTAGGAAATTTTTTGTTTATTAAAATATATGCTTAATTTTGATGGATTTTATAAAGTTGTTTTTTGAAATAATTTTAATTTTTTAAAACTTTATAATTTTTATCATAAAATATGTTATTGTGAATAATATTTATTTTAATGAAATAGTATGTCAAAAATAATCTTATTTTAATATAAATTATTATATGTTTTTATTATGTCCAAGGAAAATTGTAAGTGTCAGAAATTTGAATTTTCCTTAAAACCCCTTATTTTTTTTAATAAACAAGGATGTATTTTTTAAAAAGATGAAATTATAATATTTAGAGAACTTTTATGAAAAAACAAACATCATATATTAAATAAAAACCTAAAAATATGGTTATGGTCAATTTATGAGAATTTTCTAAAATACATTAATTTTTTTATTAATGGTAAATGTACAATTTTTTGGTTTTTAGTATGTTTAATAAATTCATAATTATGTAATAATTATTTCATAATTAAATAACCACAATAAACGAACTAAAATATATTATTTTATTAGTTTTTAGTATTCTAATATGTTTTAATTAATTTTAAAAAAAACTATAAATGACTTTGCAATGTCTAAAATGGAATCTATTACTTTAAAAGCATTACATTTCATAAACATGGATAGTCCAAGACAAAAGAAGTAATAAAAAATTATGTTAAGTTATTTGGGATTAAAATAACAAATGATATTTCCCAAATTTCCAAAACCATGTGCAATAACCAAGGGTGATCCAATGGTTTTTCATTTTCCCCAACCTAGATTTCTAAGGCCTATATTTGGAAATTATTTAACAAATCATCCACTTTTTCAATATATACCCTCCAATTTGACCTATACTATTCACCCCAATCCATCCTATATTATTTTATGTTGTTTTTCCTTCAACATATCCCCCCAAGGTTCCCTAACGCCCCCAAGGTCCCAATATTCATGATTTTGGAGTAACTTTTCAAGGTAAGGGAATTATCCTCCATTCCTCTTCAATTCAGGAACCTCTCTTTGTGTATGTCTTAAAATTGTTATGATTAATACCTTTTATTAACTTTTTTATTATACCCTTACATAAAAATTATTATTTATCAATGGGATACACATATCCCATGTCTTTTTACTATTTTCTAAAACAAAATGTTCTACCCATCATGCTGCCGAATTTACATATCAAATTTATCTATTCTCCTTAATAAATTACATTTTATTTTCTTTTTGTTAATTCAAAAACCTATTTCATTTCTATGTGTTTTCACCTAGATATAAAAATGATTTATTTTATTTTAAAATTTAATGATAAGAAATCTGAATTCCGTTTTTGCAGGATAAAAATGATGTAATGATCATGTCTTTATGAACATTTGTAAGACATGATTTTGAAAGAATCCCTTTATTTATTCTTCAATGGTTATTGATGAAATTATTATATATGATTATTGTGGATAACATTAAATAATACATATTAAGGGTTCTCCCTTATATCTTTCCAATGAATTTATGAAATATATTAATCTCTAGATATGACATGTCTTAGGATACCATGGGGAATAGCCTTGGTTATATTTATTTATGATTTCTTGGTGAAAAACCTTGGTGATAATATTTTTAATGTCTCATTTAAAAATTGTAGCCAAATATCAAGGTTATGGTGCATGTTATTTCTATTATGTTATTCATCATGTTCTCTTTCTCATTCCATAAAATTATATTCCTCATGTTCTAATTGTTTTATTCATTATCACATGTTACATATTTCCATTACTGGCAATTATAGTCACCCATTTTCCATTATTTATGTCCCAAAGTTATTAGATACATAAGATGTAGGTTATTATTAACCCATGAAAAATATTTTCAAGTGGATCAGAAGAATTGTTTAGGTTTTCGGGTATTATTTTTCTAAATTATAAGAAAAAAACTGTAAATATCCTTTGTTTTTTACCATGTAATGGAAGGACATGTAATAAAAATGCAGGATTTCATAGTTGGTATCAAAGGAAAATTTAGTTATTTATGGTAATTATTATTATAAATCTTTATTATGAACCCTAGATAAATTTTTTAATATAGAAAAACATCCATGTATTTTTGTAAATATTTATGTAAGTGGTTTCCGAGCAATGAAATATCCATCTAGATATAAATAAGTTTACATGGTTCTCGAAAATATGTATCTATATTTATCACCTAAAAAACACTACATTTAGATATACTAAGCCAAGAATGGGTGTATGAAAGCACGCCTTTCCACACTCCATGTTTGACACTACCTGGGGATTTTCGATAGTCATAAGAAAACTATGAACCATCATGAAGGAAATATAAAGAATATAATTTTTATTAAAGAAAAAAGTATTTAAGCATGATATTTTAATATATTAAATTCTAATAGAATTATAATATTCTACATAGATACAAGTTTCTCACTAAAGATGAATTCTTTATGAAAATGGGAGGAAAATAGGAGGAATCACAAAAATTATGAGCACAATGGAGGATGTGATGATGACTCTCTGATGGAAGATTGAATTGAAAACATCATGATAATGATAAATCTAATATCTAGAGTCATGAATAATAACTTCAATCAAGTCCACTGGCCAGATTCACCTCTAAAGAGACCAAAATGTGATAGAGTCTTTCATGCATCTATTACCACCATCTTTTATTGGATCTACTAACCCATTGGATGATGAACAATGGATTATCTCTATAATGAAGATAATTAGTGTACTCTTTTATATAGATAAAGATAATGTAACCCTAGTAGTATATTAATTATGAGGGGAAACTAATCACTGCTAGACACTGATTAAAACACATATCCAATTAATGGAATTGATTCTATGGAGTTTGATGATTTTAGGATAATATTATTTCATTAAATATTTTTACTGTTAAATGAAAAAAATTGAAGATAAATCATAAGGAAAATGAACCAATGGGAATCAATGGTACTATCATTAAAAGGAATTATCTATACACCTCTAGCTTTATTGTAGATCATATGAGAATGGTTGATAGATTCTTCAGCCAAATAAGACCCCTTTTATAGGGGAATTTAAAAAATAGAGACCAAGAAAGCTATGAGGAGAGAGTATGAAGTAATACAATAGTTTAATTGGAGTTTGGAGAAACAAAGTGTTTATAAAGGTCAAACGAAAAGAAGATATATATGGATCCAAAAATAGGTAGGAACATTTATCAGGGAAGATGAGGAAAGAATGTGAAACATCCCATGTGCAACAAATGTGGGAATAATAATTTGGTGAACAAATTTTAGGGTAGTGTAAAATTCTACAGGTGTGGAAGATATGTACATATAGCTCATTACTGTCACTATGAGGTGAATCCTCAACTCCTCAAAACCAAAAACTAAGGGAAGTTATTTCAGGCCTATCAGGATGTTAAATTATTCAAGTTTGGGTGGCTTTTTTTACTTTTCTAATTAATTTTCATATAAAAAGATAATATAGGGGAAACACCATAACCCTCAACATAGGCCATGGGAGAATGGTTAGTCTTTTTCTTTCATAGCTGATTAAGTAGAGTCCCCAAATAATGTGGCTGAAGGTACACTCCTTGAGATCTAAATTTAATAAAGTAATTTTTTTATTAGGGTACAACACTTTCCTTTATTAAACCCAAAATTGAAAACAATATAGAATTATCCTCTAATAATATAGAAGTAATTTTATCTGTAAAAACTCCTGGAAGGATTACCTATTGATCAATACTGTATAGAAACTCTAGTATTGACTTTGGAAAACATAATCTCATCACAAATATAGTATTCATTATCATGGTGTAATTCAAAACTATACTAGGGATGAAGTAGATCTTAAATTATAATAATAAGATCAACTATAAAATTATGGAAATCTAAGTAGTCCTGAATGGAAAACCTATAGTTATTTTTAAAGGGAAGATATCCCAGCCTAAACATTGTCATGAAGAACCTCCCATAGCCTTTTTTATGGAGATGATTGAATAAGAGGAAAAGGGAAATTGATGTATAAAAAGGTAAAATATCGATATCTTTTAGGGATACATTGTGGTGTTTCATGAAGTATTAGATGGACCTCCCCTAGAAAGAGAGGTAATATTCTCCATTGAACACATACCTAGTTCAAAGTTGATATTAAAGACCCCATATTGAATGTAAAATTTGGATCTAGATTATTTAATGAAACATATTCAAGAAATTTTCCAAAAGGGATTTATCCGACCAAGTGTGTCTCCCTGGGGGGAACATGTTCTCCTTATGAATAAAAATGATGGATCAATGAGGATATGTATTGATTATTGAGTACTAATGGGATCACTATGAATAACCGGTACCCTATACCATGGAAGGATTCATTATTTGACCAGCTCTATGGGGCACAATTAATCTCCATAATTTGTGTTGGATATTGTTATAATAAATTAAAGGTAAAGAATAAAACTGTTATAATGAGTGCCTCCAAATAAATATATTTGAAATTATGAGTTTTTTATTACCTTTGTATTGATCAATGGTCCTTCTTTATTTACAGATTTTATTAATAGGGTCTTTAAGGAATATCTTTATAAATTAATTTTATTTTATATTGAATATATTGATATATATTTAAAACAATCGTGAGGATAATAAGGATTTTAAAAGGGTTATATTTGGAACATTGAGGAAGGATAATATATATAGAAAATTCAGAAAATATTAATTTTTATTACCATATGACGAATTCTTGGGGAACATTGTCATCAATGATGGAATCTCAGTTGACATTAAAATAGAAAATAGTTGTGGGAAAAATATTTCACCATACAACAATAACTATGATTTAGTGTTTCCATGGTTTAACAGGATAATATAGGAGGTTTGTGAGAAATCATTCACCAATGTACAATCCAAAAACCACGTAAACTCAAAATAGAAGATACGTTTATCTGGATAAAGTAGTATAAAGACATTTTCATAGAATTGATGAAGTGATTGTTTACTACACCCATGTTAACTCTTCCCACTATCAAAAAAGGATTTGTTATTTATAGATATATGAACTTGAAAGTTCATTGGTTCATCCTCATTATAATTTAAAATATCATTACTTATGCACCTAGATTATAAAAGACTCATGAGAAAAATTAGCATCTTCATGACTGATAGCTTGCGGTGGTTATTTTGTATTTAAAAATATGGAGGTGCTATCTTTATTTGGAGAGATGTTATATGTGAAAAAACCACCAATGGTTAAATTATATATTCACACACAAGGAATTGAACATGAGACAAAAGATATGGTTGTAACATTTTAAAGACTATTACTATTCAATTCATTATCAGTATGGATGAGAAAAAATAGTTGTTGATGCATTATGTAGTAATTTCCATCTTGTGTTAGCAATGATGGGTATCCAAGGAGATCCACTGATCAAAGACCTAGTATGATTTTTCATAGGAATCATAAGGGATGGTGCATCATAAATTCAATCCAAAGTTATTTATCAACCATCATTACTAGGCAAGAATAAGAAATATCTTAGATATGATCCTTTGTTACAAAAGATGATATAGGATATAAAGTGTGGGAAATTTACTATGTAAAATATTTACCAAAAAGGTGTACTAAATTTTTTTACAAGGCTACACTTACCATCTATTTTTGAGACAAATAAAAATTTTATTGATGAAGCTCAATTCTCTATATTCATTATACTATTGGATGAATAAAAATATACAGGGACATTTGTGATCATTATTGGTGGGACAATATGAAATAGAAACATGGTGACTACAATTCAACGTCCTTAGTATGTCCACAAGAGATGGTAATGTGATAACTTCCTAAAGGGTTATTTCAACCACAACCCATAGAATTATGGAAGTGGTACATTATCACTATGGACTTTAGCACTGGTGTCCCAATAAAATCCAAAAGAAATAATCTAATATTGGTTATAATGGATCAATCCACAAAGACATCTGATTTTATCACTATTCGGTAATATTTCCCTCTCAACCAACATTCCAATATATACGTAATTAAATAGGTGAGGCTACATGGGGTTCCACATTTTATCATTCAATATCTTGATACAAGGTTCACATATAAATTCTAGAGTATTATTCAATATTATCTGATTATTAAATTAAATTTCGGTATATATTTTCACCCCCAAAATGATGGATATATGAAAAGATTTTTCAGACACTTGAGGAAATATTGAGAATATGATCTATGGAATTTAAAGGTGGTTGGGATTAACACCATCCATTAGTTTAGTAAATATACAAAATATTTCTTATAGTTGAGTATTAAAAGGGAAGACTATGATGCTCTATATGGGATGTGATGTAGGAATCCTACTTATTGTCGTGATATTTGTGAGAGAAGAACTCTTAGACCCGATCATGTGTAAGAGTTGAAAAAAATAGTTCATGTCATCCAATAATACAAAAAGGATACTCAAAATCAACAGAAAATCTATATTTTCAATAGTTTAAGGGACTTATATTTTTATGTTAGTGAAATGGTTTTCCTTCATGTATCACAATGTATGAGAAGAATGTGTTTTGGGAAGAAAGGTTAGCTTAGACCAAGGTATATTGGCCCCTATAAAATCCTTGATCACATAAGAGCAGCAACCTATCTTCGTTAACATACACCAAATATGGTTTATGCTTGTGATGTATTAGATGTATCTCTTTTGAGTAAAAAAAACTGTATCCCTCACAAGTACTAATTATATAGGTGGTACAACTAGATCATGACCTCTTTTAAAGGGAGATTCTAGTGGAGATATTGGACCATAGAGACAAGGTTATATGCAAAAATATTACACACCGTGTTAATGTTTTGCGGAGGAACCATAAGTATGAAGAGTTGAAATGGAAGCCGAAGGAATCAATAATGAAAAAGTAACCTAACCTTTTCTCATCCAACATGTGAGTGGAAATTTTGTGATGAAATTTCAAAAGGGGGGAAAGAATGTGATGAGCCTTGTTTTTTTAAATAATATTTTTTCCTAAGATAATGTGTGTTATGTGTTATTATAATATACCAAACCCAAAATACATTATTTTTTTGATAATGATATATACATTATTCAACCAAAAAACCAATTAAAATGTCCTACTTTACAAGAGGATAAAATGTAAAATATAAATGGGAAAATATGGATCACTCTAACATGTTAGAATAAATCCCCATAAGGGAAAAATAGATAATAATGATTAATAAACCAATCAAAATATTATTAAATTAAAATATATATATATATCCTTGGGATGAATTTTAGTGAATATTGAATGAAATAATGAAGTGTTATTTATAGTGTTTAAAGGGAAATTTCACCATTGAGATTTCATTGTTATCGAATCATTGTTCAATATATCCATTTAAAGATGTGACCATTGGGAAATATTTCGATTTGAAATAATATTAATTTTATAATTAGTCTTTATAGGTAGTAATAAAATTGGATAATTTATACAGAGAAAATAATCGATATCCTCATCCAATAGAGTAATTTTGTTTGAATCCCATTTTTCAGAACATGCGATGGAGGTAGCGTCACGGGGGTTCACCCTTGTCCAAGTCCAATAAGAGATTCAACATGTAAATCTAAAATGAAATATCATATGGGATAATTTCATGTTGGTGTAAAATTCCACTCAGTTGAGGTATGTTGAACCACTCCTTGAAAATTACACCATCAGATATATTACCCTGAGGGAGTATGTGGGTGTTATAAGGGGATACATGTCTTGGAATTTTTTTCTTAAAGTTTAATTCATATTTATATATAGTTATTATTCCTTAAATACCATTTTAATCATAGTTTTTCTTAATAAAATATATATTTAATTAAAAGGAATTTGATAAATTTATTTTTCAGAAACAAGTTGTACATTTCAAAAAAGATTAAAAATTTTATAATAAACTATGGTATTATAAATAATATTTAATTTAATTAAATACCATGTTAAAAACTGTTATTTTAATATAAATGATTAAATAATTTTATTATGTCTTAGAAAATTTTTAAGTGCTAGAGATTTGATTGCGCATTAAAACCTGGTATTTTTTTTAATAAATAAGGATGTTTATATTTGAAAATTAAAATAATCATAATTAGAGATATTTCATGATAAAATTAACATTTTATTTGAAATCATCACATAGAAATTAGGTTAGGGTGAATTTATGATAATTTTCTAAATTACATTTTTTTCCATGAATAGAAAAAATATAATTTTGGGTTTTTTAAATTTTTACTGAATTAAAAATTATTAAATAATGATTCGATAATTAATTAAACACAATACACATCCTAAAATATTTTAGTTTTTTAATATTAAATATTTTAACATATTTTAATCAATTTTTAAAACCTATAAATGAAATTAAAAATTCTAGAATAGAAACTTAGACATTAAAAAAATTACTTTGTATAATCATTACACTTATATGCCAAAATAAGTATTGAAAAAATATGATCAATTCATATGGGTTTAAATAAGTTAAAATATGACCCAAATGTAAAAAAACATGGGTAAAAACCTTGGGTAATCCAACAGTTTTTCATCTTCCACAATATATATTTTGAAGGACTATATTTGGAAATTATTAAACAAATCCTAAACATTTTATACAAATACCCACCCATTTAACCTATCATCTTAACTAATAATTCATACACTATGAATTTCTAGTGTTTTGGCTTCACAATAATTCCCCAATGGTGCCTTCAATCCCCTATGGTCCCAATCCTCATAATTTTGGAGTAACTCTTCAATGTATGGGAATTATTCTTCCTTCTTCATCAATTTCAGACCATTTTTTATATGTATTCTAATTATTATTATTTCTATATTTTATTACTCATTTTATCATACCCTTACTGAAAAATTATGTTTTATCAATATTAGTCCATTTTCATCTTTTCTAAAACCAATTTTTATACCCGTAATGCTGTAGAATCTGCTTCTCAAATTTATCAATTCTCATTAACAAATTTCTTTTATTTTTTGTGAATACCCAATTCTCATTATTTTCATGTTTTATTCACCAATATATAAAAAATAATTTATTTTTTTTAGATCTTTAAACATAATAAACACACATTTCATTTGTGTGGACTGAAAATGATGTAATGATCATGAATTTCAGCACTTTTGTAAGCTAGGATTTTGATAAAAAAACATATTCTTTATTCTCTATGGTTAATTAATTAAATTATTTATTATGATCCATGGGGATAAAAATAATTAATATATATGAATTTTAAACCATGATATCACTTCAATAAATTGGATTATGAATTTAATATCTAGAGATGAAATATTTTACGATACCTTAGGGAATAACCTTGGTAATTTTCTTTTATGACACTTTGGTGAAGAAACATGGTGATATATTTCAAATATTCCATTTAAATATTTTATCCACTTCTAAATGGTGTGAATCATGTAATTTATATTTTGATATGCCCAATTTTTTCTTTCTGAAGCCATAATTATATTCCCCATGATCCCATGTAAACCATTTCCCTTATTAGGCCCCATGCCAACCCCTTTCCATTGATGTATGTCCCTAGGTCATGATATGTAGTAAATGTAATGTAGTATTAACCGATGAATAATAATTTTAAGTAAATTATAATAATTTTCTATGTTTTATCATATTATGTTTCTGATTTCCCGAAAACTAAAATTTAATAGATCGTATATTTGTCTCATGTAATGAAATGTTTATGTCATAAGAAAGTTTGATTCCATATCAAATATTTCCACTTCGGTTGAAGTTCATGATAGGAGAAGGGTTATATTAAAAATAAAATGAGGGTTTTAAGTAATGGTATTTATTAAATGAGTTTTATGGTTTGTGTTTTAAGTCAACTTGAAAAGGTATTATTTTTTTAATTTTTGACATCAATTTTTTAGAAAATGACATAAATGTTTTCAGGTTGTTTTTATAAAAAATGATGCTAAAATTTCAATAAATAGCTCCTAACATTATAATCATAGAAACTAATTCCAAAACATTAACTCCAAAGTAGTTATTTCTACTGGTGGGAACCCAATCCAATACTAATTAAAGTAACTGAGAATGTATTATACCACTTATATGTGGGGTTGAATAAATGGGACTTATTTTTATAATTATTTTCCTGGAAACAAAACATTAATAAATTTTAGTGTCTAATATCAATATCACAAAAAATATATATAAGGTTATCCTACCAAATTGATGATTGCATCACTGATGTTTCCAGAATGATACAAGCCACAGATTCTACAATAAAATTATCCAAAATTTACAAGTGGTTTGGTCATGTATTATCTTGAAACTATGAAGGGTGGATATAAATAATATGAAAATATAGTTTTTTTAAATATTTATTTTACCATTTCCCAACAGTTTAAAAAAAACAACAACACAATTTTAAAGTTCACAGAAAATCTAAGATACCACTACAACACAAGACTGATATACCTCTTCATTCCATTTTTATAATAAAATACCAAACATTTTAAGTAATATAACAACCTCTATAGATTAAATTCACTACCGTACTTCACACCACTAACTAGTGGAAGAAATTCGTAATTGTTCTTCTTGATACACTGCTATGCTATTCTAATAAAATTCTAAATAAAAGTTTTCTTGCAACTCAAAATTTTCTTTTCATCATTAAAATATTTCACATGATCCCACATTATATTTATGGAATCTGTACATATTTTTTCACAAAGATAAGAGTATGTTGTATCATTTTTTTTCAAGAAGAATAATCACATTATCAATGAAAATTCCTTACATAACTAAAATTATGTGATATGTTTTCTCATTTTATTCTTCATGAATGAAAATTATACAAATGTTTAAAAAAAATAATATATAGGATATAATTATTTTTATTTGGGATATCATATAAATATATATCTCGTAGTTCATAAAAATAGTTTCATGATCTTCCCAATATTGTATCACATACATGAATCCTCCTTCATCTAACACACTAGCATGGAAGATTAATTTCTTATCACTTCAAATCCTATAATATGATATATTGGTTTTATATCTAACTCTTTATATATCATTATATGTGAGACTTCATAAATTATTACTTTTCAAAAAACATTATCCTCATAAGACTAATCACTTCCTAATGCATGTATATTAAAAAACAAATAGACTAACCATACATTATTCATAAGATATTTTCAATTTCTAAAGTAGTGAAAATATAGGTAATGCACCAATCATATCGATTACAAAACACAAGTATGTATAATAAAAATCTAAAATTTTGTAGAAGATATCACAGTTCATGAGTTTGTGAAGGTATATATATCTGAACACAATATTCTTATTGAACAAACATGAATATAAAACCCTCATTATTCACCTTCAATTCATATTAATTGTTTTTCAATTCCCAAACATCCTATGGATATAAATTCCAATGAATAATATAAATGAACTAATATGGGGTATTTATAGGCTCATTGTACCAAAATAATTCATATTTAGATTTGGCGATCCATTAGATCCACTGATTTTGTTCATTATTAACTGATATCCACATGATCCATTTCTTTTAGCCTATGTTATCACTGAAATTCTCCCTAGTTAAAATCAAATAAACTTGAGCATATTATTTACATGGTTTATTAAAAATATGATACCATAATTTTCTAAGTGATATATTTTTTTGAATAAGTTTAATTTATTCAGTAATTTACTTAATACAGAACCTCAAATTATAACAAACTATGATATATAATTAATATAATTATTTAAACAATACAATTACAAAAAAATTTAAATATAGAAGTATGAATAAGGATAACTAGATTTTCAATATTAATTATGAATTTCTTAGAAAAATAATAATTGTTGGAAAATAAGTACTTAATTTTTTTATAGTTTTTATATGATTTGAAAATATTTTTTCCTCAAATTTTTTTATTGATTTTTTGGAAAAAAATAAAATACTTTCTTCCAATTTTAGAAAATTTATATAAAAAAATAAATATTATTTATGAAATAATCACTTTAAAATTATCTTAGAGTTATTTTATGAGTTTTTTCTATGACGAATAATTTTTCAGGAATAGAAAAAAATATTTATTTTTATTAAAAAATGAATTTGTTTAGAGAATTTCAAAATTGAAATCATATTTTAAAATTGTTTAAAAAATTTAAAAATAAATTGTATTATAGATAATTGAATTTAATTAATTTAAATATATTTCATATTTTATTTTGATATTAAAACATTCAATACTAATAAAACATTCTTTTTTAAAAGACTATTTTTTCACCACATCTTCCAGTTTAATTTTAAAATAGATTATGAAACTTCTATAAATTGAATTTATATAAATAATTTAAATATTTTTAATCTGTATAATTAATATTTAATATTATTTCCATCTTATTTTTTTCATCACTAATAGTAATAAAAATAAATATTAATAATTTTATTAGGTTCAAACCGAGTTTACAAGGGGTTAAAATAAAAATATAAGGGTTAAAATGACCTAAAAGAACATTCAAATATTATTTATTAGTAAAATTTAGACCGTATAACATCTAATATTCAATAAGGATACGTATTTTATCATAATTTTAGGATTAAAAAAAGGTTATAACTTCTACATATTAAATATTCCAAGTGTTATATCTCCCCCACTAATAAATGGGAACCCAATCTCTAATCCTCTTCACACTTCCAATTCTATTTGGTGTAGTGAAGCCCCACCCAAATCCATTAATTTATTCCTTTTTAATATAGTAGATTCTTTATTTTTATTATAATCTCCTCTTATGTTGGATTTTGGTTCTAAGAAAAGTATGTTGTATGACGAAGTGTTATCATTTTTAAAAGATCATTCTTATTTTATTTCTTATTCCAAAACCATAAAATATAGTACAAAACATGATAATTTAATAAAACCAGTATCTAAAATACACTAATATTCTATTAGGTTAATTTAACAACCAATATAAATATACTTCTCCATAAATTGGGAAACAAAACAATAAATCTTGGGTAGGGAAAACTATTGCCTTGTGAACCGATGTAAATTATTTTCTATCACTACCTCTCACAACTGGAGATAATTATGGGAAAAATGTCTCTATATGAAATTTATGACATATTTATACCCTTTTAATTATAGTATCTAAATATTATTCCTACCTTTAAATCTGGTGGAATATAGTAACATGACTCATACGTACATGTGGACTACCACCTCCATAAAGTGACGTAATATGTTTTTTATTTCATTTTGGCATGTATATTAATATGGATAAATTAAATTAATATTGATGATATATATTTTATAAATATCATTATTAAAATTATCTATATTAATAACCATTCATTCATTCCACCCCTAAAGAAAATGGAAATAGTGTTCTTGCTTATGTATAATATATTGTTTCCATGAACGATGTAATTTGTTTTCTATATATAAACTTAATAGATTTATAAAAATACATAAATATTTAAGATATTTGATATTTATATCATTATAAAATTATTTTATATGATACAAAAATCATCAATTAAAATTTGATAAAAATAAATTGTTATAACCTACATGTAAAATTAATTAGTTATTTCCAAAAACACGATTTTAACATGGAAATTATTAATAATGTGTAAAAACATCAAATTTAAAATATAAATGGTATGATATATATGTTTATGTTTCTTTAATTTATTTTTAAATAATATATATTTACTATATGGGATATTCTAATGTGTTTGAATGAATTCATACATATAGTATGAGATTTTATTCCCAATTTTACATTAGGGATACATATGTCTTATTCACTAACAATTTATTTATTTTCATATATATATAGATACATTAACATTTTATATCAAAAATATATTTATTTTATTGATATATAAAGTTTTAATATATAGTATTCCTTCATGCGACTTACAATTAAAATGTCACCAAACTTTTCATAGTTGTATGTTACAATCTCATTGATTATTGAGATTCTTTATGATTATTATTATAATGATGAAATATTATAACACATCTTTAAAAAATTCATTAATTTTATTCCATTTTATTTATTTAGGTAAATTACATGTTTTCATTTAATTTTCCCATGTTTATTTAAACAAAAATTCAAAACTATCTTTAAAGAAAAAAAACACTATTTCTATCTTTGGTTGAAATCATTTCTCTTCCACGTGTATGTTTTCAAAAGTTATTTTCAAGAGTGATTTTACTAATTCCTATGATTTTTAAAAATCATTTTTACCCATATTTATATTTTTAACAAAATGGATTAAATATAATCTTCTTTTAACATTATGAAATGAGGTACTTTAGATTTTATATCTAAAATATGAAAGGAATATTTGTATTAACTTGTTGATATGAATTATATTGTCCACTATCATGACAGATCAATGTTTTAAAGCTACCATTACATTTATCAATGGATAAAATAAAATAATACATTTTATTTAATTTTTGGGAATTTTTTATATTTTGAAAATATTTTTCCAAAGAGGAAATGTTTTTTCCTCAAGAAATCCTCCATAAGAAATTTCAAAATCATTTTTTTCTATGATGAAATATTTTGGTGATGTGTAATATTTATTAGGGATTTGATTTAATGATACCATAATTATTATTTCACTATATGTTTTATGATTATGATGAAAATATTTTTATGAAACCCATTTCTTTTCCAAGAGTAATACAATGATGTAATGATAAAATGTTTATGAAACTTGTTCCTTTTCAACAGGATATTTTATGATGAAATTTTTATGAAAAAATCCTTATTTACATGGGTAATTATATAATAAAATGATTATGATGAAAATTTCATTTATTGGGTTTTATATGATTAATACTTTATGACCTTATGGAAAATATATCTATGATATTATTTACATGTTGGGTGGGACATATCTCTCTCTTTAATTATTTGGGTAATGATTGATATCTTATGAGATAAACTAGATTAGAATTGGGGAGTGAACCCAATTTATTAAAGAACCTTGCCCACTATGACAGTATTAAGAGTCATCCACGAATATTAAGACAGTTTGGGGGAGTGAAACCATTATAATATAATATTTTTCACAATGAACCTTGGATACTAAGGAAATTAATTTCAACAATTATGTGTATGCCACAATATAATTTCATATAAAAATGTTTTTTTCTCATAGAACATCATATTTTATTTCTTTATAATTCATGTCTTACAATTACCCATGATTAATGTCAGGACTCATTTTTATGATATATTAAATGAAAGTAATGATTTAAAAATATTATTATCATTTTATCATACCATATTATCATGTTATATTGAGATCTCCCTTCCTAACCCAAAATGAGAATCATAGATCACAATTTATTAGGTTTTCATTCCATAGGTTATGAATAAATTTATTAGGTATGATATTTTCAATAAGGGTTATGTTAATTATAAAAATCATGAGAGATCAGGTAGTTCACCTATAAACTAGTAGTACATGTATATAAGATTCTAATGGAACTATTAATAAAAACTTCTTGAAGGGATCCTAATGTGATGCCATGAATATGAATCTATAAAGAAGTAATATATATGTCTTAAAAATGTGGATCTTTATTGTTTGAATTAGTGAAATTTTTTGTTTTACTTTTGATACTTGGACGATAATTTTTTAAAGAAATATAAGCATACATATAATGGTATTCCAATGTATAGGAAAATGTCCTAGAATTTGGGTGATGGATAGAGGGAGTGGTTTTTGAGAAATTAAATCCTTTTATGGATACTAAAACAATATATGGATCTAGAACATATGTATATATGAGTGATAACTCCAAAAAGTGTGCATTTATTTTTGACTTGATTCTCACTTGGTGTATGATAACTATCCTTTTTCTACAAAATGTTTGACATTCCTAAGGGATGTGTTTTAGAAATACATAAAATATTTATGAAACATAAAATATGATCTTAATAGATTATAACCATGAATGAACTAGGTTAAACATAAAGGGACATGGATTTAAAACAAGGTTTCATGTTTTAGACATCCTATGAAAGATTTTTCATTATTGACCACTCACCTTAATGATGATGGATGACCACACATGCCATTTTTTTTAATATATGATTGAGGCTAAAATAATTAAGTTGAGGTGGAAATAGGTATTCTCATATATTGAATTACATTATATGATCTATGTTATATGAATTTATATATATTAGAAAGTTCTTAAGGAATAATAATTCATATCATCAATGATTATAACTTGAGTTTTTATTTGAAATGACTAATGGTTAGATAATCATATCTGATGTCTATGATTATTCCTTTATTAAATTTTTTGGGAATATACTTCCTAAAAATTTTATTATTCTCCATCAGGTTTAATTTTATGTTATCTTTTGCAAGGATTGGTTTTCTCTACAAAAATCCAATATCAATTGATGTGTAATGGAGACCATGTTTGATATTCTAAACTAACATATGATCATATATCATTGTGATGATAAATATAAATCTATAATGGATATCACAACCATTGTATGGGTCTTGATTCTTTTTCCAAAGGATGTGTATCCCAGGTGGTTTGGGGGAAACTCTACATTGATGATGTATAAATTTTGGTGTAGTGTACTAATGTATTTATAGACTAATTTAATATAGTTCCACAAAATCATGATGATGACTTTTTCGTAATATCTAATACCTATTGACTCACATATTTAAAATAATCCCTATATAATGCAATTAATTTAGTTCGAAGGATTGAAGAATAAATTCTTGGAGTATCTTGAAAGGGGAATAATTCATCCAATTCAGTCCCCATGGCGTGAAATTGTTCTTTTTGTTAAGAATAAAGATGGATAAATGTGACTCTTCATTGATTATTAGGAGCTAATGAAGGTAACAATCAATAACAAGTACCCTATACTATATATTGATTCTATGTTATATTAAATTCATAAAGATCAATAATTTTCCAAGATTGACATTCGTTTTTCATATCATTAATTGAGGGTCATGAAATATGATATACTAAAGTTGATTTCTTTAATAGTTATTGAATGGTTGAATATAAACTAATTCTATTTAGTCATACTAATTCCCCCATTATCTTCACATATTTATTGAATAGTGTCTTTATATATTTGCTCGATCTGTTTATGGTAGTATTTATAGATGATACTATTATCTATTCAAAGAGAATGAAAGAGAATAAATATCACTAGTGGAATATAAGGATGACCATGAGGAAGGAAATGTTTTATAAAATTTAAAAAAATGTGAATTTAAGAGAAAATAACTTCTATTGTTGGGTCATATAATCTCAAGAGAGGGTATATCTGCAGATCCATCCCATATAAAAGTAATTGAATATTAGACGAGTATAAACACTATGATAGAGATCCCTGGTTTTCTTAGTTTTTCATGATATCAACAACAATTTGTGGTGAATTTATCATGACAATATAATCAACTCACAATGTGAACATGTAAGGGATCCATGTTTCTTTGGACAGATGAAAGTGAATAAAATGTCAAGGTACTAAAAAAAGGTATTTAATACTTATATGCTTACAATACCCTATATTGTATAATGGTTTTCAATACACAATGACACATTGAAGAAGTAATTTGGATGCGTTCTAATGTAGAAATATATGGTGATAACTTATGAATTATTCGAAATGAATGTTCATGAAAAAAATTATCCTCCTCATGATTTGAATATTTATTTATTAATTTTTAATTAATGAAATGGATGAATTATATTCATCGATAATGGTGTAATATATATACAGATCATAATGATTGAAAATTATATTTTCTAATATAAATACTATAATATGAAACAGAGATAATTTTTGGAGATGATTAAAGATTATGACAACTCAATAGATTACCACCCTAGGAAAGAGAACAATGTGGTAGATGATTTGACTTGAAAGATAATTTAATCACATCAATGATGTGGATAAAAAATGACCTAATATTTATGGAAATATAAAAGATGTATAATTTTTTTTGATGGAAGGTGAGAAATCATATCTTTCTCAAATGAGTATCCAAACATCTAAATTAGGGAAAATTACAGAGGAATAGAAGGATGACATAGAGCTACAAAAGAATAGAAGAAATGTTCGTGAGTTTATCCTTGATTATGATAGAATGATAAGGTTAATTAACAATGTATTTGTTCCATCCATACTCAATTTAAAGAAGGAACTTTTAGAAGAATATTTTAGT